>JAKEPQ010001005.1:20360000-25360000 GCA_024500445.1 Entomyzon cyanotis
ATGGAGTGCCCTGCAGCTGTCCTCAGAAAGGTGCTGGAAAAGGCAGAAGCAGATGGCCAGGTACACAATTATTTCAGCCTGCAATATAGCATAATAAACATCCCATGTAAGGACATCATTAAAGTTGAACTGATTTGGAGACTGTGAAACAACTTGTGGTAAACCAAATTTCCATCACTGTGGTTTCCATCTAAAAAGAGAGAGGGTTTACCAGGTGACAAATTTAAATAACAAATTACATTACACACACCTGTGGCTAGCACAGGTTCTTCCCATGGGAACATTTTGCTATATTTCATAAACAAGATAAAGTTTGGATGTTTTGCAAACAACTTCTCCGGATTGGGTCAGTTTGGGCTTGGCCAATTGGGCCTAGGGGGAGGTCTCGGGCTGACCAATCTGGGGCACCTCTGTAAACTCTATATATATGGAATTCAAAACAATAAAGTTCTCTTCTCCTCTCTTTCCTTGTCTGAGAACTTGGGTCATTCCTCAGCTAGCCGCTCAACAGCGACACACACCATCCAAAAAACTTAAAGACAAAGCCAATAACCATCCAGGTCAGAAAAGGCAGGTAACCATTCTATGAGTCTATGATGACTTTAAAAAAGTGTGAGTGTTACATAATCATTTCTATGAATTCCAGCTGCTGTATTCTTACCTATATAAATATTGCATAGGAAGAGATGTATGCACATGCAAACATGTATACACATATATATGTATACTGTATGCATCTGTGTCCAGGCACATGTGTGCAAGTATGTGTGAGAGAGGAGAGTGTAACAGAAAAATGCGGAAAGGCTCTTCACTTTGAGTTGTTTGTTCTCGGTAGAATAATCATAGAAATAAATGAGAGGTCCATAGTTTTAGCAAGATATAAAAATTGATTTTCAAATTTGTGGTAAAGAGCTGGGGCCATAATTTACAATCAGATTAAAAGACAGATGCTTCATTGGCCCCAGAAGATTCCAAGGGAAGATGGACATTCTTAGGCATTGCCTCGAAATGTGGATGTTGAAACACCCCACATAAAGCTAGAAGCACCAAGCAGGACCCACTTTGCTTGTAGGCTTTTCATGTTAGGTATGCAGTTATGGTTTTGTATTATACGCTATCTGAAATTATACAAAATCCTTTTGCTGAAAAACAAACCACTGTTTTTGTGCTTAACACCAGAATTACAAAATGTGATGTAATGAATTACTCATTTTATTTGACTTAGTGTAATTATTTTCTTCCCTATGTTAAGATCCTGTGAATAGTGTCCTATGCAGCCACAGTTTTGAAGAACTTAATACTAGGGGAAAAAACACCTGGCATTAACTGACTGTGAATTAGGCTCATTGTCACTTAGAAAAAACATACTTCGGAAATTTAATCCTTGAAGATCTTGGTATCCCAGTTTGAAAGAGCATCTATGAAGTACATAAAATGGATTGACCTTGATGACAGGAAATAAAGATGGGTGAATTTTAGGCAGGGGCACTGAGTCCCTCTTGCTGTTGCAAGCCCAGCTGCAATTGCAAAGTAGTTCTGGCTCTTATAAACATTCAGTCAGAGAATTCTGATAAGCTTTCTTAATTTACTCAGATCAAACCTTTTTAAAAAGCTTCAAACTTCAGGACAATGCTCTTGTGAAAATGCATGTTGCTCAGTGCAGCGTTCTTGTCAACTTACATGCTAATTTACTTTTTCGCTAACATGTGAACAAAGAACATGAAATAAAAAAGATTTGTCAAACCAGAGAGTTTGTTTAAGGAGACTGGCTTTAATCACTCAAAGTTACCAGAATCAGTGTTAGAACTATAGAGAGAAGTTCTAGTCATAATCAGAGCCATAGTCATCAAGAGACTTTTACTGGACCTCACAAAGGAGCTGAGGTTATGCAGTAAAAATAGAGCTCATCACACTTAAAATGTGACTCTTTTACAGTATTTACTACCTGATGCCAAATCGAAACATAGGCTTAATTTATGCTGTTAATGGATAACCTCATTTTCCATCAGCATAATGCCATACATAAACAAATGAACTACATTTTTAAAACAAAATTAAAGAGGTTGTAGTATATATCAGTGGCAATAGAACCCTGAGTCTTCTCAAAGCCTAATTGCTCTTAAAGGATCACATGTCCAAGCACAACCTCAAAATAGCAGCAATAGAAAACAGAGGTGTGACAGCAAAGAGTGCTTCCATGAAATTCCTATGTTATTTGTGACAAATTTATATCTTTCTCTTACTCCCCTCCACAATTTGTTACTTTGCTGTAACACTCAGGAGAAGGTTGACAATTCATTCTTGAATTCACTGTTTGCAACAGTGCACTGCAGTGTCCATTCCACAAAACTACAACAGCATTTTCAAATCAAACTGTCCTCAGGCAGTAGCATTAACTACATATTTTGTTTGTTGGCTTTTATCAGAGATTCCCACTCTTTCCTACTCTGCAGCAGTCTGGGGAAGAACCAGTTCAGCCACCATCATTATTATGTACTTTTATTTATTAATCACATTCATGATGTGTTTGAGCTACATTCCAATCAAAATTGTGAACTGGCCCAGAAGATGCAGCAGTCATGTCATTTTGTATCAGCAGCTTCTCTTTTATTCCAATACCACTCTGACCTTCAGCAATAGTGTCATGTGTTTCTATAATGGTTCTCATTGCCTTCTTTCTCAAGCACCACAGCTCTCTAGAGACTATCTGCATGGGAAGATAACTTTAGGAGCCTCTAGGGGTATGCTTTCTGTTTGCTCCCATACTGGCTAAAAACTAGTAAAAATCCTGTTTGTTCAAATCTTTCTTTTTTCTTTCTCTTATTTTTATTTTTTTTAATTTAAGAACACAGAGCAGCACAGCCTCTGCTTTAAGTGTCTCGGCAAAGCTACTGCCTAATTACTGCCTGCTGAGTAGCGCAGTTAAACACAATCAGTCAGAAAGCCTTAAAGATCCAATATCCTTTTTCATGAACTGTCTGCTTATCAATTTGAAGTTGCCCTCCTGCTTTAAATCAACCAACCACAGAGCTGTTGTGAACAGCAACTGATTTTCCATGCAGTGCTGCAAAACAAAATCACACCGTATCCTATTTTTAATAGCCACAGTTTTTCAACTGCATAACAAGAGGTAGCTGGCACTGCTGAGCTGAACCATATAAAAAATGGGTTCAAGTAGAAATAGCACAGAATCCTTGAAGAATACAAGTACAGACCCAATTACATGTGCATTGTGATGCTCAAAGCCAATTACAGGCAAATAACAGTGAAGCATTGATTCCACCTTCCTAGCTGTATTGTAGACATTTGTTGGTTTTATTTTTTGTTTCTACAGGATACAATGAAATAATTTTTAAGGCTCAAATCCTAAATATTATTTTATTAATCCACTATGTATTTATGCATAAAGTCTTTTAAAAACACGAATAGCAAAGGAACACCAGGCTTTATCAAGTTCATATCCATGTGGGCAAGATGCAATAATTTTATATTTCTGTTGGTATTTTTCGATTTGAACTTCAGACATACGAGTGTTAGGAACACATGTATGAACACAGCACATAGTTACACAGCACATAACCTTTTAGAGACTTGGCAGAGTGGGCATTTTCTAATACACTTGGGACATTAGATAGTTACACATGGCTGCCAATTCTGACCTGTTCTCATTCATGCAGTTATACTATAAACCTCTTGGTAACTGAAAATTTTTTATTAACTTCATAACAATTTTAAATACAGTGAGTGGAGAAAGTACAAAGTATACTTATATGAACAAACAACATGCAAAATCACATTTCCGCTACAATTTCCACACTTAAATCAATGCCCTCAGTATCGCTACAATTTTCAGGTGTACTCTACCAGAACGGTTTTTACTCTATTCTAGTGATGTTGTGTACTAATAAAATGTCATAGGCATAAAAACATATTTAAGCCTTTTAGCATTTTTCATCTTAATTTAAATTATCTGACTTAGAAAATTTTTTTGTCTGTGTGAAATATATTTCTGTTATCATTTACTCTCACGACACAACCACAAGGCAGAGTAAAGGGTTTACTCCATATAATGGGCAAAGTTTAGAACAATATCTCCACATCTGCAGTAGTAACTGGTGCAGAGATAGGGAGAAATGGAAAGGGGAAATGTGAAAGAGACACTCCATCATCAGACTGAATGGAATAAAATCTGTACCAATGGTTCCAGGAGGAGATACAGGAAGTCCTCTCTTGTACTTTGTGTTACTTGTCCATTACCTCACAAAACCTGATTTTCTTCTAAAAATAACCATGTTCTTCAATTTCTTAAGTGTATACTGCCATATTTAGAGTTAAAGATAGTACATATTTTCCTATTTACAATACTGATTTTTTTATTCTCATATACTGCAATCTCAAATTGATTTTCTTTCTCAATCTCAATCAACCTCAAAAAAAATTTCAAAATACTCAGCCTTGCCTCCACATTAATATAATATTTTTGTTGTGTACTATACTTGTTCAAAACATATTAATTATTTAATATAACAACAAAGGCTCACATAAAAATGTAAACCTCCCCATATTTCCTATCATTTGTACTATCAATAATGCATTGATTATAGTTAAACTAGTATTAACAGGAGATCCACTAAGATGAGATCTAAAATTGTGTGAAATTAGGAGGAAGGGTTTTATAAAAAGTGCTCAATTTTGGAGTAAATTAAAATATGTACATTAATCAATTATCAAAACAAAACTTTAGAATGAAAAATATGTGATGAATCATTTCACTTCCACAAAAGACCTTGACTGAAATATTTCTGATCTACTGCTAAATCTAGCTAAAAAGTAAAAACTGTGGATATTATTGCCATATAATCATTTGGAAAAGTTATTATAAATGTGCAAGAACAGAACTAATATTGAAATGTAGATAGAGAAGAAAGTACTATTTTACAGGAAAAGCTTGGAAAACTAATGAAATTCCTTACACACTCACAGAAATGCACTTACAACAGCATTCTAATAAAGAGCAGTAGTAAAGAAAACTGTATAAAGGACTTGTAATAATCTGATTTTGTGGTTCTGAAATGAAATAACATCTATTCTACATTTAGAAAACATTTCAAAGGGCTGAAGTGTAATATTATTACACATCCTTCCAAGCAAGAATATCTTCCACATTTGTATAAATTTTCCTTCCCCAGGTTTCTAACTTTGCAGAAGCTATAAAGGTTGAAAGGGAAAAAACAAGTGAGCATCACGTACAAGCTTCCTAAATTTTTCCTTGGGTGGTTTTGGACATTCACAGATCTACAGTAAAGGAATGGAGCACAGCCAGAAGGCATTTCCCGACAGTGAGCCGACAAAGGCATCAGGCAGAATAAAGGGATAAAATGCATTGACCAATCTGTCTCTCAGTATGTAATCAGTCTACATCACAGATTCATAGAACAGTTTGGTTTAGAAGGAATCTTCAAAAACTGTGCAGTCCAACCCCCATGCAATGAGCAGGGACATCTTTAACTAGAACAGGTTGCTCAGAAGCCCATCCAACCTGACCTTGAACGTTTGCAGGGAACTTTTGCAATGTGGTTTTAGGAGTATTTTAGAGACTAGGACTATTATGGAAGAAGAGAGTAGTTGAATAGTTTGAACATCCATTGTTTTCTGCATAGGGTAACACTTTGAAGATCCTCTACTCCCTAGGCTTCTTTGGATAATCATGGGGTTCACACTACCAGTTGAGAACAGTTCTCTAGTCATAAATCTCCAGGGTCACTTTAGCTACCAGGGAGAATTCTTCAGATGTTCTTTCAGATTCCTTCAAACCACAGTTGTGGCAACTAATAAAGTTGCTGTACTCCAGTTCTGAGGAAAAGCTATCCTAAATTAACCTTCTCCACTTAGAAGTTACCTGAGGACGCCAATAGCCTGCATGAGCACGACAGCTTGATAGAGCAATCATTAATGCTCTTAATTGCAACCTCTGTTCCTAAAACAAGGCAAAGAAAAAATAGTTATTTCAATTTATATGAAAACTTGAGATTTTGCATTCCTTTACTGTCACTTGGGAAAAAAAATGAAAGGCTGACACAAATGTAAATTTTTGCAAAATACCAAAATTTACCTTGTAAAATAATTATCACATTTACTTTTGAAATTACAATTACTATTTATTAAGGATGAGGGATACAATTCAGGGCAATGGAACTCTCTTACATTGCTTGAATTCTAGTTTAAAGAAAAACCTGGAAGTGTTTTTTGAACCATAAGGGCATACAGAGGGACCATGTGACAGAAAGGTTTCAGCAGCACACAAAGTAATTTCTAATAAAATATTAGTGAAAGATTATGATAAAAGAAATTGGGCCAGAACATTACCACACACACACAAAAAAAAAAAAAAAAAGAAAAAAAAAGAGGGGGAAATAAAACTGCATACTTTGAAATTGTACAAGAAACCATAGTGATTCCCTAAAAAAACATATTTTAAACTCTAGAGAGAAAAGAAGATTACCAAGCTCTTTCCTTGCCTAAAATTTACTCTTCAGTCATGCAAGACACTGAGCAATTTTTTTCTTATCTGTAAAAGCACTTAAGCTGGAGCTTAACCTGGAGCATGTGAGAAATACTACAGGAATCAATAAGAAATGACTGTTTAAGTGCTTGAAGGTGAGCAACTATTAATGTGAATTGTTAAATAGAACCACGGTGCTTAGTTTTTTTAAGAATAAAGTTTCTATGTTGTAACTGAAAAAGTCTTTCTAAAGCACTCTCTTGCAGTCATAAAAATAATGACTACAGATCAAAATTAATGAATACTACCCCATTGGCTGCCAGAGGAATCTGCTCTCCCTTGGAAGTGGTGTCTGGTGGGCCCATGGACAGCGATTCTGAATCCTGTCTTTAGAGGGACCTTGGATGAGTCCTGAGATCCTGAAATATGCTTGTGAAGTCATTAACCTTCAGTCATGTAATTATACGTCTGTAATAGGAACGATGAGTTAGGTTTATTTTTGAAATTAGTAAAGAAAATAAAAGTCTAATAGCTGAGTTCAAAGATTCAGAAGCATTATTTCTCCTGATCTTAATTTACGGCAGCTTCTGGAAATGAGATTTGAAAGGTAGCTGCTCATTTCCTCACTCATGATATGATCATCCTGGAGCTTGATGGTTGTTTACAACACATTTACTCATCTACATACCATGGAGAAAAAATTATGTAATATTGTGGTAATAATTAGCCTTGACTGCAGGCAAACTCCTGAATAAAAGGCTGTATTCATGGTATTAAATAAATGAGGGGAGCTGTGACCTTTTTATAACTTACTGGGGAAATTTTAGCCTTCAAAAACAGTTATAGCTATTAAGGAAATATTTCTCATACACTCACTTTTTTCTTCTTACTGTGGGTGTTAGTGCTACTATTTCATTTCATATGGAGCAGCATATTGCTAGGCACATCAAAGAGGACAACACATATTCAGATGAGTATGATTAGTGCCATTATCTTAACGACCTGCTTAAAAGATTCGTAGAGTTAAAATCAAAGGAATAATAGAAAAGTCAGCAATTGCGTGTTTGGAGTTGGTTTAATTTTTTCATTATTAAATTGGATTTCTGCTTGGAAACATTGAGAAATTAATGCATATACTCGCAGATAAATATATATTTTACTTTGAGATTATAAAATTGGAACTTCCTAAAAATCAGATTATTCTATTTTCTACAGCTTGGCCATTCTTAAGAAGAATTCCTTCATTTAATTTAGACTTAAAGACCAAGAATGGTAATATGGATTTTTTTAAAACAAAAAGTTTACTTAGGTAGATAAAAATACTTGACTTGCCATCCTGGGTCAGAATAAAGTCCGCTTGTTTTTGTATACAATTTGGAAACATTTAATACTCCAGAGGGAGTTTTAAAAATCCTGCAGCAGGCTCATGAAAGTTATCTGCCTCATACTCTAAGTCTCTTCCTAATTAATAACAGAATCAAGACTGCTTTTATCTCAAAGTGTAAAGTTTAACACTCATTATATCACATGCTTATAGCTAATTAGGCTGACACTGGACTGGACTGCTCCACTTACTAAGTTTGATTTTGCTGAATTCTTGATCTTTGTAACATCTAGTGGCAATGGGTTTCACAGTATTCATATGGCGAAAAAATATAGTAACTTTAATTTTAACCTTATTGAATATTCTCTTGTGTATTAGAATAGAGGCAATGAATTTACGTTCCACCTCTTCTACATGTTTGATATTTTATTCACTGCTTCCATGTGTTGCAGGCTTAAAAATCCATCTGTCAACATCTTTGCTACATCAATGCTACAGGAAATTCTAGGTCTGAATTTCTTTTTCTGTGGCATTAATTGTTATGAACGGATATGAGAGCTTGAATATTTAGCAGTATAGTCCTTGTCTCTTCATGCTGGTTTTAAGGTATTAAGATCTCTTTGTAATTCATTTCCACAAATAGAGTCAGGAGTTTCTTACACAAGGAAACTTCCAACTGCAGTTGCTTTCAGTCCAAGAAACAAGAATACAGAAAAGCTATATAACAGAAGCAGAAAGAAAAATAAAGCTACCAGAGCATTTAACTGTGGACTGCATTTATGCAGATAATCAAAACTGATGTGGAAGTTCCAAGGTTGAAGATAACTCATACCCTGTTTCATGCACTACTTAATGGCTCATATAAACAGGCCTCTTCAACTGCGATAATGTTGTCAGTTCAGAAACAATTAATAACATTGGCATTCTTTTTCTTGGTCACAGCCTGACAGATTAAGGTGGATATAAACCAGAAATGTCCACAATGTGGCTAAAGGAAGTTCACAGCTGTGATGAACCTTTGGTCTGCCATTACTGACTCAAAGACTGCTTTCTTTCTAGAGAATATCAGCTTCCAGGGCAATAAACTCAGGCTTTCATGAGTTCAATATTCTTTAATGATTTTTTTTAAATAATGATTTGAAATTGAAAATAAAAATGGAATGTATTGAATTAATACTATTAGTACAACAAGCAATTTTCTGTGGGGAGGAGTATTAGAAAAAAATGAAAGATGAACCCTTTGGATCACTTCAGATGAGAATATATATAGGTGAAAAAATGCATTATTATACGTGTGATTTCTTACAAAAGGAATATTAAAAAATTATTTCCACTGTAGAAAAATGTGAAATTTTCTCTAAATATTTCAACTCAAAGAATGTTTTACAGGTTTTGCCTATGAGCTAAAACTGGAAAGCTCTTGCCAAAAGCTTTTTGGTCTCTTTACTGGCACTGCAATTGCAGTTCCAAGCCTAGAATTCAGAGTGGTTATATGTCACCGAATTTTTGATGTGCTGATTTCAGACTGGCCTTATTTTGAGAAAGATGTCTTTTGTGCAAGTTTTGAGATAAAACATATGCAGATAAGCCCTTTTGGAAGATGTATTCAGTGGTGGAGTGATCAGTCAACATTCATTTTGTGGCTGGTTACGGTACTAATTTCTGCATTAAGACCAAATTCTTGTTTAAATTCAGTGTTTCAGGCAGCATTCATACACTGACTCACTGAATGCTAAATGAAAGACTAATTTGAAAGCAAATGATAAATCTTCATAAATTCACTCTTATTCTGTGTTCTCATCCTACATTTCCTTCCAAATCCTTCCTGGGGTTTTATGGCTTTCTGTTTGTTTAAAAACATTTCAATACAGAATGCTGCAATTTTCTGTTGAATGAAGAAGGTCCTTAGGTCTTCATTCTTGGTGGTATTGGTAGCTACCATTCCCTCCATGTATCATTAAGTGAGAATATTACTTCAGATTGAGAATGTCCGGGAAAAATAAAATAATTAACTTTCAGTTTATAACCTAACATACACTACCAGTTCATAATTCCAGCTATTTTGGTGGAGTAAAACCATCTTTCTTTTACTTCCTGAGGCTGAATATCCCCAAAACAACTGCTTAAACCTCTCTCTGAAGGATGATGTGCACAGCTCCATTTATGAATCATCTTTATTATCTCTGCTAATGGGTTTGAGGGTGCCTTGGATTCTCTTATATTGCTTTTAAATCCCGTTCATTCTCTTTTTAGACTCAGCAGTGATAAACAGCTAGAGGCAATAATTGGATATTCAGTCCTTTCACATGCCCTTCCTAACCTTCACATTCCATGGACAGTCTGCATGCACTGCAAATTGCAGCCAAATGGATGCAGTCAAATGAACAGGCAGGAGACATGGAACTTCCCCAGCACCAGCCTGGAAACAAGGGCTGCTCCTTCTCTCGGCAGAGACAAGTCTCATGCAGTCTCTTCTATTTACTGTTCTTTGTTCTGTTAAAGGTCATTTCTTTTTACACATGATTTGTTATTCCCGTCTGCATGGAGTGTGTTTCCTTTAGAAATGACCTATTTATAATCATAATAATGCATTTCACTTACATATTATTGTCCAATAACGGGATGCTTTGGGGTTTAACAGCACTGCTTCTTTCCCTTGCTGTCCAACAACTGTTGAGGCATGTCATTATGTTAAACTATAACATATACTCTTCTTTAATACCCTGTTGTTTGACCAGCTTTAGATAAACTGAATGCATTACCTGATTGCTTACATATTCAAGGATAATCTCACGAAGTCTATGCTGTCTCAGAGTACAGTGCAGTACCTGCCAGGAAATATAAACCATGGAAAATTATTATCATTGACTTGACTGCATCCTGATTCCAAGATGTTGTGATTTTAGATATTTAAATTTTCTTCTAAACAACAACAATGCAAACTGAAAAGAATTCTTGGAATTTCAGCAACTTAAAAAGTGTCAGGGAAATTGCTCTTCAAATTTTTTCTGAAGAGGTGGGAAAGTGTTATGGATCCAAAAATCTCACTGTACTCGCTAGTCTGGAATCTAAAATACTGATTATTATATGAGGCTATTTGGGTAAAATAGAACATTGTGGGGTTATTTTTTTCTTTTTCTTTCCTAAATCGGTTTTGTTATTTTAATAATTCTGGACAGGGGTAGAAATGAAGCCATTGCTCTTGGCAGGGAAGGAGGAAAAGAGAAGCTATTTAGAGGACACTGAAGGGGTACTAAGAGGTACTAAGGCTTCTGGGACTTTTTGCAGAACGCATCATTTAAACACAAGAGAGTACCAAGATTGCTCACTTGGAATGAGCTGTCATTGTTATTCTGTTTGTACCATCAGTTCAGAACAAGCATGTAAAAAACCCCAAAGGTAAATATTTTCCCCTTTTCATTTATTTCTGAAAAGGAATCAACACATTTGACAAGATTTTTCTTTGTGTATTATTCAGCTAATTGTATTATGAATTTCCAAAAGAAACAGTATAAAAATTAAAAAGAAATTTCTCTGTTCATCATCTTACTGGCATATTTTCTCACTAGATTTATTTCTATCAATAAAGAAATGGTTTTACTACTGCAGACTTTTTTAATTCTAGTTTTTTACATGCAAGCAGCCAAAAAACCCATAAATAAACAAGTAAACAAATGAAAATAAAAGGCCTTTTGAGATGGAAAGATTTTAAGAAGAGCCCACAGGAAGAAAAGAGCCATTAAGACATATTTTTTAAAAGTACCATTTGGAATCTAACAAGGATACTTGAGCAAAAACCTGGATGCAAAATGTTTTTGAATAGTGAAGAACATGGACCCTTCAAACTCATTTGCAGGAGACACAGAAGTGTTCTTTGTCTATGCTTCACATAGTATAAAAAACGGACTGTGTACTACTAATTTCAGACTGTTCTATTCTTCTGTCCCTTAAGAGTGAACAGGCTACTAAAGCAGAAAGAACTTTAGTTTATAAAGTGTCAAGTATATCCCTCTCCTTGAACAAAAAAATCCACAAATAAGATCTTTCAGGCAAGCATAAAAATCTCCCATTTGTGCATCTTGTACAGCTTTTTGGTTCATGGTAAAATGTTTTCTGAAAATTACCCCAGTTTTAAATGTGGTTATAAACACTTTTACACTATGATGGTTTTCTTTAGAGTTGGGATATCATCTGCATTACTATTACATAGTGTGTTGGGCTTGCTATCTTCCCAATTCCCAACATCTAAAACCTTCACCATCTCAACCGTGACTTTCTTTTCATGAAAAAAATATAAACTATCCACTCCATTCCCAGTTTTTATGCATGTTCTCTTGTACATATTTCAAAGGCTGATCTCTTGCAGTAAGATACAGAACCAATGTTTTGCAAATTCTGCTTCTCATTTTTATTTCCATTACATATTTGGACAAAGAGGCCCTATATGGTCTTTTACTTCTCTTGTAAGGCCCAGAAGAATGAGAACTGTTTACATACTTGCTTCTTGGTCTCCTCACAATGGGGCTGTAGAAAGACCTGGACCTAGAACCACACTCCTTCTCTACTCCCTAGAAGTTTTCTCAAATGAAGAATGAGCACAGATCTGTCATTTTTATATTCAGCCTATTTTCCTCTTTCTGTCTCCTCTGGAGTATGTTGTAAATTCATATGCTTCCATTTTGGGACCTGAAAAAAGACTTTCCTAGTTGGAGCTGCAATCAAAACCTGCAGCTTTCTGAATTTCTGAGGAACACATTACCTTAACACTTGCCTTTCTCCAAGTTGTCTCCTGGCTCTTGGACTATTCAGCATCCTTCCCTCCTTTACATTCATCTGCTTGGAAGGTGCAAAAATTTGTAGTAAGATGTCTCCACTTTCAATCTCTTTGCATTTCTCTCTCTACTAATACCCACCTTATTTAGAGACGGCAAACTTTTTAGAATTTTAAAACCTATGATTGAGGCCTATTTTGAAAATAAAAGTAAAATAAAAAAAGTACCTATCTTTCTCCAGAATGAGCTAACAAGGTATTAATACAAAATCAGCAGTGGAACACCTGCTACTTTCAGAGGATATTTCTCACATCACCAAAAGAAGAAGGAAGGAAATTAATTTCCAAAGGGAATTGACACTTAGAGGTGTTGGGAAGGAAAGAAAGTGTTTGAAAACTATAATGGCATTGATATTTTCATTTTTGTGAATTGAGGTTTCTGAACACTAATTACTTATTAACATAGCTATGTCCCTTGCAATGAGTTAGAAGTAAACTTCTAGAAGCATCTCACCTGAAGTTAGAAGTCACCTAGTGCATGTTTCAAGGTAACTACAGTCCATTATATATTTATAGATTTTTATGGGACATTGGGATACAAATTATGAGCAAAAAGGAAATGAAGGATGAAATAAATATTTTGCTCTCACTAAGACATAATTACCATGTATGAGGAAGCAAGACACACTGTCCCACAAGCTTCTAAACACTCATAGAAACACTCTGCTTCCCTCTACACTTGTGATAAAATATTTTGCATTTTCAAAGTTAGAAACAAAGAAGAAATATCTTTATAAATTTACTGAAGTGTCCCAAGGAAAATTTATTTGATCTCCATAAGTCTTGAGTTACATCAAGAGAAATCAATAAAAAGTATATATAATGTAAAACTAAACTAAAAATTCAACCACTTCCTACAAATCTTGCTGCAACTATTATTCTGCTTTGGCTTAGGAAAAATACAGATAGGTTATCTGATTTTCCTCCAGAACACATTGATTTCTCTTAAAGCAGTCTTCTAAAAAATGCAAAAACTTTCCAGCCTGCCACTCTTCAAAAACTCTTATTAAAAGCTGTGATTTCAACAGCACTATTAGTCAGCCTTGTCTTCCAGAAAAGGAGCAAATGCCAAACAAGTTCATTTGCTTACATACTTGAAGGGAAAAGGGGCTAAGAAGAAGTAAAAATGTGCTTGTCCTTAACTAAGGAGACGAGAGCTAAGATCTAATCGGTCACAAGTTGCTGGATGCATTTATTTGCCTAAAAATGATCTTTATAATCGGTTTTGGCTCTAGAATGAAGGACAGAAAAAATTCCAGATAATAAGGATTTCTTTGTGACAAAAAAAATCATACTTGTGACAAAAGATTTATACATACCTTTTCATTTTATTGGTGTTTGTCTTGTTTCCATTTTCTTTATCTTCTGACTTTACCTATTCTGGAAAAAGTCAACTTCAAAAAAATTACCTGAGGACAGTAGCACTCCTCAAGAAACTGAAGTATCAGTCTAGAACATATGTGATAAGACTTGGAATGTTTTATCTTGCACTTCCTAGACAGTAGGAACTGTAGGAATGGTGATTTTTACTCTTTTCCTCTCTACCTTCAAGTTTTATTGATATTTCAAGCTCTTTAAAAGCAGCATCCTACTCATTGTTCTACTTAATAGCTGAAAAATATTTCCCATACCGCCAATCAGTCCAGAGGGAATTTCTTTTGCTCTCTCAGGCAAGGAGTTCCTACTGCTTCCATGTACAAGATAGGAAGCAATTTCTTGTAGAACAATTTGGGAGACCCATTTTTTTCTCAAGGAAAACATTGCTACTTCTATCCCTCGTGAAAGTTTTTAAGCATACAACATGTAGAATGATATAGTTATTAAACTGTGCAGGTACAGGGCACAGTTCTACTTGTTGCTACAATTTGACACAAACAATGATGACAACTTCATGCTGTGACTTCATCACAGGTCTTAGCTGAATTATTTCCAGTTATGTAAGTACACTCAAAGTTGATGGGAATACTTCAAAAAATCAAGAAAGTGAGGAAAGGTACTTGTGCTGCCAAAAAAATTTGTAAGACTGCACAAATAAACCAGAGTTGTAAACCTAACTGTTTAGTTGGTTTTTATCACATTAATTATTTAACAGGGCTTTGAAACAAATGTTTCTATTGTTGTCTAAACAATTAAATAGTTTTGAAACTTTTTCAGCTTTCTTATACAATCTAGGCTTCTCAGCTGCCTGTCTGAGGCCCATTAGCTATTTTAAGAGCCTAATTCACTTAGGAGTATTCTATGTGTTAGTAGAATGATGCATATTACATTTGTAATTAATTCTGAGCTTGCATAATAGTAAGAAAAAATCTCTCATACAAAAAAGATAATATTTACAATATTTTAAAGGACATAAGGATCCTTTGCAAGATCTGTAACTAAAAGCGTTTATGCTTTTGTCCTATTTTTACACTCAAATGACACTGAAAGATTTGTATCAATAAAAAGTAAGAGATGACACAGACAGACATATCACACAGTTGTTATTTAAGAATTAACCATTTATTAAACTAGACATTCTGTTTCAATGCTACGTACATACATAATTAATTTATACAGGGATTTAGCTGAAAAGAATAGTCTTTGAAGATAAATATTTTTAAATTGGTGATACTTTTAAAGGGATGCAATGTTTTAAATTAAATTACATTAAATGCTTTTGCGTTTACTCTGCATTAAACTCTATTTTATTTATTGTCATCTTCCCAGCATGGTCTCATCATGGTTGAAGAGGGCTGCTAATGCTATTTATATTATGCTGCACTGTCCTCTAATTGACCTTGTTTGTGCAATGGAATGGCTGCTTTTCTCAAGCTGCCAGCTCTTTATTGCTGCATTTTGACCATGCACTAGTGGCTCTTTGTGCTGCTTTTGAGTTCAAGAATCAATACTGCATTCCCCACAGCCAATAAAGGAAGCTGACAGCATGAATTAACTGAGTGTAGCCAGTTGCATGGAGGGCCATTGTCTTTAAGGAAAATCCGGACGATTACAGGCCTCCATTGCTTAGTGGAGATTTTAATGCAAAGCGCGAGGTTGTTGTAATTTAATTTTGGCCTGCTGCTCTGACACCCTCCCCTTTGCTGCTGCTTCATGGAGTCCAAGCTACTAATGGCTGCAGACCAAAACACATAGGGAGACAAAGGCAAATAGTCACAGTCACACAGTAACAGCAGTTACTTCTGATTTAACAGCAATATTTAATTTGCATTCACTGGAATTGACAGGAACTCTTTTTTTCGCTTCTCAGACATTTCCCTGTTGAATTCATACATGTAAAATAAGCCAAATGAAGGCAAAATATTCCAATAACAGAACCACAAGGTGGTGGCATGTCTTGAACTGACACCTAAAGGATGTTTGCATATGGGGCAAAACTAGACATGTATGCAATGCCCAGGGCTCTCTCCCTTCTAATCTTACTGAATCATCTAGAAAGCAATGGTGCTTAGCCACAGCTGCTGCAGTAGAGTGTTGCAAAGAAGTATCCACAAAAAAAGCATGTTAAGTAAATGTAAAGTTAACAGTAGGACTTCTGTTGCTAAGAGCAGAAATGAAATCACTTTTTATTTAAAAAAGAGTAATGGCTTTTATTCAAGATGCTTTGATATTGAAAACTGTAGTTCCTTATGACAGATAGTATTGTTGATTCAAATGGATTCAAGCTCAGTTATTCAAAAGGACAATGTGTTATATACAAACCATTTAACTCAAGCTTTTAACTTGTTTTCTCTGTTGACAGTAGTACGAGAAATTGTCTGAGGGGTAATCTTTCTAAAGCAATGTCTGAAAAGTTTTATCCACTTATGACTTCTATAAAAAATCCAATGTCCTTGGTTCCTACTGATGGTTTACCTGCCATATAAATGTCTCAGGATTTTACCTGAGATAAAAAGTTGAGGCTAAGCTTAATTTAAAGGATATTTTTTCTAGACCATGGGTCATGGAAAATAACACAATGCTTTTATCTCTTTGCCATTGGCTATCTTGGCCATCAAAGAGTTAATCACCTAGTCTTCTTCTACAGTCAGTGTAAAGTAGGAAGCATTTCAGGAGGGTGAATCACACCACCCCAAAGTAGCAGAGACAGCTGATGGACAATGATAAGGAGATATCTATTTTTTTCTCCTCTGACAATAGAGGGAACCTGGGCAATTATCTACCTTAACTTTTAGAATGGCAAATTGAGGTGAGTTAAACCCCAGACTAGCTTTTTTAAAATTATACAGTGTGATAAAGGGAATGAAGTAAATAATAGTCAAGAGCTTGACTAGGTATTTCTTTATAGTTGCTGACACTGCTGCAAATGTGTGTGAACAGCACTACACACAAATAGTGTAGCAGTGCATAAGAGGTGATGGGGCTTACAAAAGGCATATCTCCTCTCAAAAACCCCAGGAGACTTATTCCATCAGTAAAGCCAAGAGGTGAGAACTTATGACTACCCTGAAAAGGTGAAGATTATCCTCTTCATCCTGGAGATGAGAGCTAAGAGTTCATCCTATGATTTAGCAGATTTACATGAATGCTCAGACTTATATTGCCTGTATTGTCATATTTAAGGGTCTTCTACTAACTCGTCCTTAACTCTTCCATGACCTTTACATCTTGCAGTCATGTGCCACAGCTCTTCCTCTCTGAAAACACGCATCAATTTACCTTTAAAGAGATCCTTCTTGATAGACCACATTTTGTACTTATTCACAGAGCAAGACATAAATAATGCTAACACTTTTCCTAATGTGGAAAGTTTAAAAATTACCAACTGTGAACTCAATTTTTCCACAGTATAACCATCTTATATAACCTATTATAAAGAAGAAAAACTAACAAAACAAAACAAACAAACAAAAAACCCACAAAACCAAAACAAACCAAAACAAAAAACCAAACAAAACCAAAACCAAACAAACAAAAAAACAAGGTAAAAGTAATTTCGAGAGACCCACAAGTGATCATTTTCCCTTGTACTGCAAAATGATGAAACTGAAAATCAATGGATCTATGAAAAAAAGGATCAATAGATATAAGGAATAGTGAAGAACCTATAAGGGAAAGTATCAAGGTGACAATAAATATAGTCTAGGCAGATAAGCTGACTCATGGGGAGGAACTCAATTCTATATGTAACATGGGCTTGACCCTGCTCCAGCCAGCAATAATTAAAATGATCTGACTGACACCAGAAGGAGCAGATCTGGACCCTGAATGAGTTTTTAAATATTGCTGTCACCACAGCACCTGAATATCACTTCAGCTGCACACTGAGAAGGCACGTTGAACTACTAGCCGAGTTCAGCACTAAGGTACCCAAATACATCTCCCCTGGACTAAAAACAGAGCTACTTTTATGTGTTATTGGAAGGCAGAACATGGCACCAGCTGTTGAAAAATATCATCAGTCACAAATGATCAAAAGTTAGCTCTATTCACAAAAGATTATTTTTCCAGGCTAACTTATTAATAAACTTGAAAATATATTTCAGACCTTGAAAAAATGTTGACAGCTAGGAAGTTTAGAATTTTTAGAAAGACCCAGTTTTCAGGTAGAAAACAAGGGCAGAGCACACCCAGCTTTCCTTTGAAAATAATATATTATTAAGATTAAAACCAGCAAATGATATGGAACTAAGGTAAGCTGAATTTGCATTCTTCAGTTCAAAAGAAGTGTTGCTTTGATACCACTGTGGTATATTTACAGTACATACACATGCTCCTGGGAATAAATGTTTATTAAAATTTTACTTCTCTCTTCTTTTTGTTTTACTGTGTGCTTTTTCCCACAGTCATGTTCTCAGTAGTGAAGCTATTCCAAGTGTACTTTATGTATAAAAATACTGTTGAAATTTCAAAGGGGAAAATGAACATGGAATTTGGCATAACAGCAGTTTTATAAATGCCAGTGGTCATCACTAAATTCTGTACATTTGTAACAAGACACAGTCATTTCTCTTTCTGCCACTAATGAGAATTGAATCAATGATTATGTTTGCATGCATCACAGAATATACAGTAACTCAAACAATGTTCATTTTTAAATCACAAGCAAATTAAAATCTATGTTTTGCAGATGTGTTTATTTGTTACTTCTTGAAATCTTTGAAGCTAATATTAGCTAATG
Organism: Entomyzon cyanotis; assembly: GCA_024500445.1. NCBI lineage: Eukaryota > Metazoa > Chordata > Aves > Passeriformes > Meliphagidae > Entomyzon > Entomyzon cyanotis. The sequence goes on from JAKEPQ010001005.1 coordinate 20,378,776, forward strand.
AGGATAAAAAGGTATTACTTCTGCTATTATTTTAACCTTTATACCTATCTTACAAATATTGATTTTGCTTGGATATGCTAGATACAATACAAATAGACAGAAACAGGTCCCACCTCAGATACTGTGCTGTTTCAATGAGTACAAATATTACTTAATAGAAAGCTGGAAAATAATATTGGTACATAATTACTACAGAATCACAAAATTTTTGTATTGCCGAGAGTACCAAGAGCCTTGTCTATCCCTCAAAACTACATAATATGTCTAATTTTTAAGAGTCAATGCAACTCAGTTTTGTGAAACCTGAAAGCAGTGTGGTGAGCTTTTGGTATACTTGAAGGGGACCCTTCCCTAAATAAGAGACTGCCTAGAAAAGATATTTTAAAATTTTTTTGATTAAGCTTTTAGGTGTCCATCTTCAGAGCCTTGCAACTGAACTTTGTTATCTGAGTTAGTACGGATAACTGCATTAATGTTTTCATTATTATATAAAACAATAATAATAATAATAATAAAAATAACGGAAATGCTGGAATCTTCTCCCATGCAAAAGCTAAGGCTCTATCCCTATCAATACATAGATAAAAGTGATTTCTTGTTTAATGATTTCTCTGTCAAAGTACACAGGAAGAACATGTTATGCGTATCAAATGGTCTATTTTCTAAAAATAATTTATAGGCTGTATAAAAAGGTTACTCACTTCACTTGCTACCAAAAAGGATATGCAAGGTAGCCATATGGTGTGAGTAATACTTTTAGAACAGTTTTTAGGAAGGGAAAAGAGGAATATCTTATCACATAAAAGCCATGGAGAATTTAGGAAGAGAGAATATGATCAACTCATTTAGAATTTGGAGAGCATATTAGGGTTAACACCTCTAATGATAACTGCCACTTGAGCTTTCATAATCAAATGCTTCAATTTTAGGTCTCATCTGAAAGGCAGATCACACAGAGAATAGTCTGAAACTCTTTAATTGCCTTGTATAACAATACACATTTTTAAGTACGTGAATGCATTACAGCTTTGACTTTTGTTCTGATCATTTTGTGTTACAAATAGAAGCACACCCATCGTTCTTCTCATCGGTTAGAAATTTTAATGTTGGTGCATAGGATATTCATTCTGCATAATTCCTTTTACTTGTAATAGGAAATGTCTAGTTATGCCTTTATACACTGAGAAGAGAACTGAAGCCATTGTCCTTGAAAAGACTGCCTTTGCTTTGGGTAAAAAACTATGTCAGTGTGAACTGGCATTTATGTCCTCTGCAAACTACAAAGCAGAATGCATTTGAAAAAAAATGTACCTAAATGACTGTGTCTACTTCTGACATTTTATGTTAATAAACTGTCTTGCACACAGCTCTTATTTTTATCTTGGTGAGTTGCCACAAATGTATTAATATCAGGAGCGTTACTCCAGATTTACATCTGTTAAACTGAACTTGGCTCCATGTGGGGACATATACCTGGCACTATGTAGCCTCTCACTGGAGGTTTTGGAGCATGTACAGAAGCAATGTTTAGAAGCAAAAGAGGAGGCAGGCAAGCAAAGGCTGTCCTTTTAAGAGAGTGGCAAGTCTGGCAAGTTGACACTAATAGGAAAGCTCAAATACCAGCGTTGTTTGTTGACTTGTGCAGTGGAGAGTCAGTCATCTTTTTCTGGCTGTTTCCCATGTGATAAGTGAAGACACTGCCACCTACTCCTTGAGATGCTGTGAGATTTAATTAATGGTATTCTAAAGAACCACATTGATCTTCTGGCTGCTGGAATTTGTCCACTGCATACATTTGCTATTTTGAATAAGCTACAAGTATCCTGATATCCCTATTTCCAATATTAAAGGAAAGACATTATTATAGAGAATGTGGCAAGAAGTAACAATTTTGGGAGTGTGTCACAAACTCTCATTGATTTATAGACGTGTCTTGTGCCTTTCCGTGGACTCACAACCTCTTCTTACTTACACTACTTGCATCCATCTATATAATGATTGGGAGAGTATGGCTTTATTTTTAAATACTGGCACAAATTTCAGTGAAGCAACTCAAAGGTTGCTCTAGACTATATCCAGTTCTAGAAGAATGATGACATCAGCAAACCAAGGACTCCTTTTGGAGGAGCAGAGGAGTGCATAGGGGCAGCATGGCTCCTATGCATTATGCACTATGGCCCTGGATCCGACTAGAAGGAACTTTTCCAAAGGCAGTGCACAAGAATACGTCTGAGGGAATTGCAATATTCAAAGTATCAGGAGAATTCAAGGGTGTTTTGGGGAACTAAAAATGTATAAGATCTTTTTGTTTTGTGAGCCAGAAAAGTAAAGGTTATTGGGGATTTCTACCCCAAATAGCTCCATTCAGATCAGACTACAGCTTTGGAGAGATGGAAAGGTAGAGCTAAATTGGGGTCAGCATTTGGTCTACCATACTGCAGAGAGATACACACTGAAACAGTGTAAAATTTTACTAATGCTAATCAAAGTACATAAACAATAATGAAATAATATATCAGAAACAATTTCATAAACCATTCAAGCTTATAAAATGTAATATAAACTTTTTTCTAAATGGTAACAAAAAATTTCTTCAACAAGTTTTCCATTGTAAATATTAAACCAATGCTTCCATTAAAAGATTACTTTCCAAGCAATAGACAAAATCTGTAATCCAAAAGCTGATATTAACAAACTCTACTGGCTTTTTGCCTTTTCTAGTCTTCCAGAAATTATTTTTTACATTTTAAAGAAGGCTATTTCCCTTAATGATAGTGATTTTGGTTTGCATTAGATCATGTAGTATTGATTTAAATTCTTCCTCATGACTGTGAGCCAAATAGTGTAATCTTGCCTTTTTATTAAACACTTGTGGACATCCCTCTTGAACTAAAACGTCATGTAGTCATTTGGTTTCCGAGGTTTTTAATGATGCATTTTAAGCACAGAATATGTTGGACTGGGGAATTCTTTTGTGCCACCATTTTGTTATTGCCTTTTGAAAGCAGAAAAAAACTCTATCAATATTTTATTGAGTATAAGGACCCATGCGGGTTTTGTCTGTGAATATGCAAGGCAATGAACCACAGTTGTCTGAGACAGACCCGTGTCAATGCTGTCAAAACCAATGCAGCACCTCCAAACACAGGCAGTGAAATGTAGAGCAGAAAGCTCACTCAAACACATTTTTTTTTTGAAGAGTGTGCAGTTTCCAGGCTTGCGTTAAACCCATGTCGTCTGCCATGAGCACCTGGGAAAAAATGAAAGACATTTTCAAAAGCAAAGTAGGCCTTTCTAAGAACATTTTGAAACAAGTTTCCATGATCTGCTAAAGTTGCAGAACAATAGTAAAAGGTACTGGATGGAAACAGCCCAGTGAAAGATACTGATTAAATGTTTTCTGTGCTGTTACTTGAGGGGAAAAAAAAGATAAAAAGAAGTCAAATTTTCAGTTTGTTTAAGGCAAAGGTAGAAAAAAAATCAGATGATGTTAAATATTGATTTAGAACCTTCATGCTTATCATTCAAATCTGAAAATGTGAACCTTCCCTTCTTTAACCAGAGTGTAAGTTAGTAATTCAGGCTGTAATTCTGATTCTATGTATTCACATTACTGCATTATATTCAACAACAAAGAACAGATAGGCTGTTTACTGTGCAAATACAATGCATAAAAGCTCTCTGCCTTGAAAAGCTGATTATTTACAGCTTCAGTCCTTATTCATGTGCTTAATTTTACAGATTTGAATAGATCCACTGGTAAAAGAAGTACCTACCTCCATATTTACAGATAAAGGCCCAATTTTATAGATAATAACAAGGTGAGTAGTTAAGCAATAAGGGTAGGAGTTAAGAACAGAGCAGGGCTCCAACAGGAGGATGTTGCAGACACAAAAGGTACATATCAAGTGTTTTATAAAATTCTAAACCCATCAAACACATGAGATGAAGAGTCTTAAGAAATCAACACATGTCTATTGCTGCACGGTCTGTGATTTTACACGTTGTACCTGAATACCTGGTTGCACATCTGGATCAGAAAGAAGCAAGTGCAGTTTAAAAAGGAAATCATATCCTGCATATACCAGGCAGGATTGAAATTATCTTTGACAGAAGAAAAATATGTAACAGTGATGCAGATCTGTAATTCATGCAACATGACCTAATTATTTTAAAGGAAATGCTAGCAGCATTTAAATGCCTGTGGATATACAATTATTAAAATTTAATGTTGTTGTTTGTATGTATCAGAATTTATGGAAATTTGTGTAAAATTTTCACTTCTTTTTCATCCAAGTCTGCTCTGAAACAAGACTGTGGCCTCAGCAGGGTTATTCAACTTAATGAAAATTTTAACTAAAATAAATAATTAATGCCAAGTCATAGCTCATTTGCAGGACATCAATCATACATTTGTAACTTGTGGATTAAATAAATACAAGGAAGAAAAAATAACTTGAGGCCCAGCAGAATTCAACATTTTATATTTGTTCTATTCATTTCTTATATGAACACAGCACATTTTCTCAGTCTAACCCAGAAAAAACCTGGCACTCATCCAGAGGTGCAATACAATTCAGTATGATACACTTTTCAGTGTCCTTTTCAATCTAACGATAAATGAGTAGAAAATGTCCAGTAATATTACTTTTACTAAGGTGTGCTCTCTCTGAGATGCAGTGCTTCCTCAGGCACTTCTCTGCAGAGATGAGCTACATGGTTTGGCAAGATTCAACTCATCTGATACCAATGAGAAACTGTTGTGAATGCCAGGTCACCAGGCATCCTCTGACTTGTCTCTGCATGCTCTGCACAGACCCGCAGACCCTGCTCTCCATTGGTTACAAATTTTACTGGCTGTGGTGAAAGACGCAGCATGCTGGAAGTATCCCCCTATCTGACTTTAGCTGTAAACTCCTCTTTGTGACTGTAGAAGGAAGGAAACTTAGTTGATAAAGTTATCACTAAGTTATGTACAATGGTTCATGAACCAAATCTTGCCTTCATGGAAAAGACCTCCACAGACACCTGGATAATTCAGAAGCTGCTCAGGCTGGCAGAGCAGTGGCATTTGACACTGCCTCTCCACTTGAACTTTAATGACTCCTACCCTGCAAACAGAGCTATGAAGAGAGATTGTCCGGGAGTGAAGGAAAGCCCAGGACACCATTGTATGCAGTGCTTTCATTGCCTGAGATGGGATAAGGTTTGGAAGAGAACTATTTCTCATTTCCACTACTTCTGTCCCATTTTGAGAACTCTGTGTGGAACTGTTGACTGATTTTATGCTCTGAGCTAGTTTGCTTCCATAATCTATTACCTCGCAACCATCTGAAACTACCAAGTCTAGCACTGCAGGGTAAAAGAACACTGTGTTGTCCATTGCCTCCACTGGTGACACCCAAATGATCATGTCTTTCTCTCAACCTGAGGACAGAATGCCCTTGCAGGATGGAATGGATGTGACTCCTTGTTCCATAGCACCCAGCAAAGTCAGTGATGTACATTTGCTCTTCAAGGAGAGAGCAGATAATTAGGTAACAAACATTATTGTGATTTTCTCCTGACCCAGATTAATCCATACACTTCAGCTGAAGGAGATCTCTTCCCAAAACTGCAACACTAATGATATGAGCTAAATACTGAAACATATATGTACAGCTTGTCCCTCTGCATACCCAACCCTCCTCTGGCACTTGAAGCAGAATGTCATTCAAAAAAACAATGCCATGCAAGAAAAGGCCACAAGGTTGTACCTCCTCAGAAGTGGGAAATTACTTTCAGAGTTTCAAAGACAAGCTTTGTCCCCCTCTTTAGTGGAAGACCTGAATTTGACCAGTTAATGGTAAATAAAATTGAAGAAATAAAAGGAACATGAGGACCCTCTAGCTTAGACCTTACAACAGCATCCTTTGCTGAATTCACCTAGTAGCTGGCATTACTGGTGAAATGTACTGACCTGTCTACTGCCACTCAATATCTGTGACAATACCTTTTCCATTATTCACCCTTAGGGCTGTATTTAACTAATGGAGAGAGTTTTAGTGCTCCTGACACTGAGAGACAGATACCCATGGCTATAGTCAGTATTGGTGTAGCAACTGTCCATGAATTCTGGCTCTAGCGTACGGGTCAGTTAGCATCAGCTTACAGATTTCTGAGCTTTAATTTATTTATTGAGGCCAAATTACTTCAGTAGGAGCTGCAGCTATTCAACACTTCTCAAATCAGGACATTTTATTTAGAAACCTAGAGAAAGGAGTCAGTATTTGGGTTTTAGGCAGTAAAGTTTTTGTCTGTTGAGAATAAAACTGGTGGCATTAATTTAGCCAGGCATTTTGCTCTTGGCTCCACAGGCTTCTGCTAATCATACTTAGGGCTGACCTGTACCATGCCACAGTTGACTCAGTCTTTGGACTCCTTGACATAACATTGCCAGATTAAAGCTATTTCCATTGGTTGTGTGATAAATATGTTTTTCAAAGGGAACCAGATTCAACCCATGGTGCACATAGACAGTGCCTGCCATTTGCTGAATGCAATGTGCCACGCTGACAGTGGCAAGGGTAAGCAGAGCATCAATGGTATGGAAACCATGGGGTGTTGAATCAGTGTCCTTGTTGCTTTGCCAGTAAATCAGCTAATATAAGGAAATATGTGGCCCACATTTCCCAAAGCATAATCTGTCTGGTGTTTGCAGCCCTGGAAGAATTGTCTAGTTTAGCAATTTAGTATGAGTAATCCTACAGGCAAATATATGCAAATTAGAATTATAGAATCATTTAGGTTGGAAAAGATGTTCAAGATCATTGAGTGCAACTGTTAACCTAATGCTGCCAAGTCCACCACTAAACCATGTCCCTAAGTGCCACATCTACATGTCTTTTAAATACCTCCAGGGATGATGACTCTGCCACTTCCCTGGGCAGCCAGTTTCAATTTATGGCAACCCTTTCTGTGAAGAAATTTTTCTAATATGCAACCTCTCCCTCCCCGATGTAACTTGAGGCCATTTCCTCTTGTTATTTCTTCCTACTCAGGAGAAGAGGCCCATCTCCACCTGGCCACAACCTCCTGTCAGGTAGCTGTAGAGAAGATAAGTTCTCCCTGAGCCTCCTTTTTCTCCAGGCTAAACAACCCAAGCTCCCTCAGCTGCTCCTCATGAGACTTGTGCTGCAGACCTTTCACCAGCTCTGTTACCCTTCTCAGGACACACTGCAGCACCTCAATGTCCTTCTTGCAGTGAGTGGCCCAAAAGTGAACACAGAATTTGAGGTGCAGCCTCAGCCCTGCCAAGTACAGGGGAACAATCACTGCCCTGGTCCTGCTGGCCACACAATTCCTGATACAAGCCAGGAATCACCAGCCTTCTTGGTACCCTGGGAACACACTGACTCACCAGTCAACCAGCAACCTCAGGGCCTTTTCCACTGGGAAGCTTTCAGCCACTCTCACCTAAGCTTGTAGCTCCACCTGGGGTTGTTGAGACCCAAATTCAGGGCCCAACTTGTTGCCTTGTTGAACCTCATACATTTGGCCTTGGCCCATCAATCCAGCCTGTCCAGATCCCTGTGTAGAGCTTTCCTGCCCTCCAGCAGATCAACACTCCTGCCCAGCTTGGTGTCATCTGCAAACTCATTGAGGGTGCCCTCTGTTCTGTTGTCCCGATCATTGATAAAGATATTAAACAGAACTGGGCCCAAGGCTGAGCCCTGGGAAACACTTGTTTGCCAACTGGATGTAATTCCATGTAACCACTCTCTGGGCTAAGCCATTCAGACAATTTTACCCTGTCCAAAGTGCATCCTTCCAAGCCATGAGCAGCCAATTTCTCCAGGAGAATTCTGAAAATCTGTGTGAGGGTAATCCAGAATACAAACCACAAGCTCCAAATTGTTGGCCTTCTTTCTTACTTCATACCCCTTTTTTTGTGATTTTTATTTTTCTGGTAAAACTGTATTACAGGTAAATCTCTTTCTTTTTTTATTCTTGTTATTGCGATGTGAAAACAACACAGATAAATCATTTTTGTAGGTTTTAACTGACCTAAAGATTCATTCATCCTTTTGAAAATTATTGCATACACTTATGTGCGCACACACCTCAACTATTTAAAAATCTTTCCAAATAGAATCTGGAGGGAAAGTACTTTCCTCTTTAAACATTTAGAAACAGGCTCATTTTTCTTCCCAATTATAGTGACTACACAAAGGAGCAATAAGTCTCAGAAGATTTGTCACAAATCCTCCAAGACCCTGACACTAGTTTCAAAGAAAACCATTGGTTCCCTTCAAAGCAGTAGTCTGCAGCTGCCTGATAAAAGGCCACAACCCAGTACAAGGTAATCATTAGGCAGACGTTATTATTATTTTCCTAATTAGTCAAAAATCATTGGATTTCCTGTGGCTTCTTCCTGCTGAGCAATCATTTGATCTTGCTTATGTTGACAAACATACAAGTCACCAATTGTGCCTCATTTATCATTTGACAAGGACAATGTTTTCTTCTACTTGTGTGAAGAAGAGAAGACTAAGAACAAGAAAACAGCCACGAAGATTCAGAATATAACTGTCCTTTCTTTTCGCTTCAACTGACCCAGTGACAAACCCCACCAAATGAACAGGATCTGCAGTGAGCTATGAAGTCGCTGTTCAGATCCTGGAGGGGATTGTAAATGCAGAAATCTACAATGAACCTCATGTAAAATAGACTGAAAATATTTCTGCTACAACTGAAATGTAGAGAACTCCATGTTCCAAAAAAAGGACCCCATAGCATTCCCCCTGCAACACTGTCTAACTGTCAAAATGTAGCTAAATTTAACAGAGAGTGCTCAGGGCCGAAAAAAATAAAAAGTTATTTTGTGAAATGTAGAGAGTGAGATAAATTTGTACAATTCAAATCTCCAAATTTAGTTTGAAAGGCATTTCAAAACTCAACTCCCTACTTAGGGAGTATTCTTTTGAAGTACAGGAAACTCTGGCATAAGGATGTGTATATATGGAAGTTTATTTATAGTTATTGCTAGTGATGGGTATGAAATTTTTTTTGGTCTGGATATTTCTGTTTCAGTAAGCTGGTCTTTAGGCTGCTCAGACATTGGTAAAAATAAAAAAAAACCACCACTGCAAAATAGACTGTTATACCAGTTCCTGAAAATAAAACCAAGCACTATATTGTTTCTAAGGGAGCTGCAGCATGTTTCTCAAAATTTTTTCTAGGTTGTTGCATACTGTAGCTCTTTTACTTGGCAGTTTAGCATATCACAGCATTTTTTTTTTTTTAATTCATTTTATGAATTAGTATTACCATCCCTCCAGGGAGGGAATAAATAATGGAATGCCGATATGGAGAGAAAAGAATCACAGTAAGCATGTAGGAATAAGAAAAAGCATTTTAAAAGATGCAAAATAGTTAATTTTCTGTATTGGTAATTTGGAGGCAGACAGACAAATATCTTGCTCAGTTTCCATATGTGACTAAAAAGAGGTAAGGCAAGCTGCTGAATTTATGACATTAACATCTCTGTCATCAAGAAAGCTTCTATGTCAACCTTTAATGTCTTTATATTGAAGGGTTTTCATTACCTAAGAAAAAAAGCAAAAACAAAAACAGGCAGGGATGTGTATGGAAAATAATGCATTCTACCACTTCTATAGAAAAGGACAAATATTTCATTACTAAGGCTGGTGCAAAAAAAAACAAAAACAGATTGAAGTGCATCCTCACTATTTGCTTAAACATATATTTTTTCTAGGGAGATAATAGTGATTGCTTGACTCTTTTATTTACAGGCAGTTCAAATTGCCTCTCAAAAATACAGTTTATAGGCTGAATGATCTCAGCTACTTTGTGAAATTACGGATGTGTTCTTTTTATTGAGGCTTACATATCCTGCAGCAACAGCCCTACCATCTTTTTGCAGCTTGCTGTACTGCTGCTAAGAATTTAGAAACAGGCACGTCAGTTTTAATTTTAAAGAGACTGTATTTTTTCCTCTGCTTTAATAAATCAATCTTGTGCTGCAATGTTGGCACTCCTTTAAATGGGTCAGGACAAGGTGTGTCCTTAGTTCACCTCATGCAGCCTGATTGCTGATCGCCAATAATTTGATTAGCTGCACCGCAAGAAATTATTTGGTTCAATAGATGTAAACGTGACCAACCACATCCAAAACATCAAAGTAAAGAGGACTCTTCCTGCTCCCCAAATTCCCTGGGGCCAGAGCTGCCTGTCAGGGGACTGTGGCCCCAGCTCAAGGCACCCTGTCCCCTCTGCCTTCAGCAGATGATTTGTCACATGAAAGGATCTGGGGCTTAAATTTTAAAAGAGCTGTGACTACAATCTGACTTTAAGCACAAATACAAAAGTCATTGCCAAACAGAATATTTAGGGCTCTGACTAAGCAAACTGGAGGAATTATAGCTCACTGAGCCCAGCAAACAACCTGCACTGAGAGGACTTCCTCTTTGACTCTTTGAGATAGTGCCTGCCTTTAAAGAATTTGGCATTTGCAAAGACATTCCTAATAGTGGTCAGCCATTAAATTCAGGGAAGTAAGGATTATTTCCCCACCCAAAATGCATTTAATTAAATAATGTTTTAAACAAAAAAGTGAGGAATGCTTGCTCTGTAGCTTTGGTGTTTTCTTTTTTCAGGCAAAGCCTGGCTTGCAGAAATTATGACATTTAATATCCCAGGTTCTCCACTGAGCATGTGTGATAAAGCAGACCTCAATGAAACATGCAGACAATATATAGGAATATTTATAGGCAGACAGGCTTGGTTTACTCTGTCCATCCTTCACACCTTCTGCACATTTGCTTCTTGCACAGTGGGCTGTATTGACAAGGCTTGATAAAGCACTTAAGGTCTTCCCTGGTACAGCTGCTCACAGAAACTTAATTTCAGCACTGCATACGGCAGTCTATATATCCATTTAATCTTTAAATTTGCTTGGGCAAGTATTTGGGTAGGAATGGTTTCCTATGCTCACCCTAGGCAAAGAAAGAGTATTGTGGGATGGAGCTGAACACCAATTCACAGACAGACATTAAGTGCTCACCGTGACATCAGAGAACAAAAAATTCAGGATTACTTCTGTTTAATAAATATATGAAAAAGGTTAGTTTAAGGAAATAACAGTTTGCTTATAAAGACTTCGCTATCTAATTTTTGGAATATATTATTAATTTCAGATTATTATCCTAGATGAGAGCAGAGATAGAGATTTTTTCTTTGTTAAAAGGAAAAAAAGGTGTAAAAGGAAAAATCCATATATATTAGGACAAAATATAAATAACTTTTCTGACTCAAACAAAACGAAAAGCTTATAGGCTGTGCCTTACCGCAAGATTATTAATTTTTATTTTCTTCCTGGTAATGCCATGATTTCATTGTTGCAAAGATAAAGTTATGACAAAATGATTATATGCAAGGATATAAGAAGATTTAGGAAAATGTACATGAATGTCCTTCTGGTTTTGATTTTCATATATTCTGCTTTGCTGTAAAATTCCACATTTCTCACTTTTGTTTTTGTTTTAGAACCTTAGTGACTTTTAAAAGATTTCTCATCATTTCATACACAGAGAATTTGACAGAGGTAGTTCAGAATGTGAAGAACAGTGGAACACCAAGTTCCTAAAACAACAGAATTATGCATCTTAAATATGATTGAATTTAAGAATGCCAGAAGCACACGAAAGCTCTGTTTCCATCTTTCCTGACAAAGAATAAAATTAATAGCTTGGATGAATGCAGTGTAGCCACAAAGGACAATCAGAGTAAATCTATAATGGACTAAAATTCAGTGAGAGCAATAAAGGGGTCACAGTGGTTTGAAGGAAATGAGAAATAACTTGATTTTTTTTAATCCATAATGATCTTTTTTCATAAAAATATGTATGTTTACTCTTGTATTACTTTATCTGATATTACTATTGCTGTTACACTGTCCTTCCTAACATTGCAATGACACATATTACAAGTATGACATTGCAAACAAAAGAAAATTATTTTATCTGTTTATCCACATTTTCAACAACAGCTTACACAGAAACAGAGGAATTAAAGGGATGGCAGATGGTCATACCAAAGGACATGGTATTTACCACACTGTATCTTTATTCCCCACATACATTTGTTTCCCACCCAGCATGAAGGCACAGGATATCTGGAGGTCTCAGAGCTTTGAGTGCCACATTTTTTTCCTGAAGCAGGACGGAATTGTTGTCAGGGCCCTTGGCAGCCAGTCAACCCCCTGCAACAAGAGTTCAGTGTCAAAACTGCAGCTATCAGAACTCTCAAAAACTCTACTCTGCACCCCAAGGCAATTTTGTTGTGCCAAATTTCCCACACGTTTCCCTGGCCTGCAACATGGAGGCACATCCATGGATACCTCAGTTTGTTAGCACCTTCGTCATCCCCAGGGCCTTGCCTGCACATCATGGGCATGACTGACCCTGGTTATCCTCACTGGGCCTGATCCATACCCCCAACCATAGACCAACTGTCCTGCCCCAGCCTCAGCCCATCCCAGGGGAGGTGCCCAGCATTGGGCTTTCCTGGTGCCTTCCAGTTGTCCTGCTTCTGGCTGGAATGATATGAGATGGGCTGCCAGGGTCTGCAGGGAGCACCTACTGCTCCTATAGTGGCTAGAGTGCCCTGACACACTTACATTGTAGTATATTTGGGGTGCATGATTTGTGTTGAGGGTTTGAAGGGAGGTGATTTTCCCCCTCTGCTCTAGTGACACTCCACCTGAAGAGCTGCATCCAGCTCTGGGGAGACCTCCAACATGAGAAGCATGAGGACCTGTTGGAATGAGTCCAGATGAAGGCCCTGAAGATGATCTGATGTCTGGGCACCTCGCCTATGAGGGAAGGCTGTGAGAGCTGAAGTCTCAGCTTGGAGAAGAGAAGACTCTGGGGAGACCTTATAGCAGCCTTCCACTACCAAAAGAGGCTGTAAGAGAGCTGGAGAGGGACTTTTACAAAGCATGTATTGATAGGACAAAGGACAATGACTTTGATCTGGAAGAGGATAGGTTTGAAAGAAATTCTTCGCTATGAGGGTGGTGAGACATTGGAGGAGGTTTCCCAGAGAAGCTGCGGATGCCCCATCCCTGTTGGCGTTCAAGGCCAGGTTGGATGGGGCCTTGAGAAAACTGGTCTAGTGGAAAGTGTCCACTTTGGAACTAGGCAGACTTTAAGGTCCCTTCCAATGCAAACTATGATTCTATGAAGCATCAGCTGAAGACACAGCTGGGATGTGCATGTAATGGTAACCCTGACACTGTTAAGGGAGCAGCAGGGTCTGCAAGTGCATACACTATGAAATGTAGTTCTCACTGAGTTGAATATGGGACTGTCCCTCTGTTCAGACAGTGACTAATTATCCTCTCTGTCCATCTTGAAGACAAACACAGATGAGGCCTTTTGGAGGCCTGCCCCCCTTTCCCAGGCTCTCACAGTGCCTTACTCTGCCTGCTCACTCCTACCATCAAACCATGCCTGAGAGAGGCAGAGCAGATCGTGAACACGGGCTGTGAGGGCAAGCAGCCACCAGACTCCTTCCTTCCCCCAGCAGCACCTGAGCCACCCGAGCCAGGACCGAGACCAAGTACGCACCAGTGCTACGTGATTGAGGCAGCAGAGCACTGTAAATCCCTACAAACCTGTTGTGCTTGTGCAGTCATGCAGTAGAAGAACATCTGCAGCGACACAGCATCAGAATACCAGTGCTGACTGCCTGCTTTTAGTCTCTATTTAAATAAGACTCTGTGCTCATATTATGCAAGGTAGTTAGAGAGGAAAAAGGTGGTTGACAGAGACAAGAATTTACTACCTTGTAGAAAAACCATGAGCTGGACGAAATACAACCTATCTCTTTTCTGTAGTGCTTTCTCTAATGATTTTTCACCAGAAGTCCAAGATTAGTTTAACAGACATGTGAGCCATTGCCCATTACACACCAGCTGGAAAGGACCAAAGCATTCAGCAACTGGCACACAAGTGTATTCAGACACAATATGCACAAATCTACATTTATTTATGTCTTGCATAAAAGGCAGTTATTATTATTTAAACAGCAGATGAGTAACAAAGAAATTTATTTTCTTGCTTGTTTTTGTTGTCTCAAAGGGAAGTCAGTGTTACATGTGCCCTTTAAACTGTGCAGCTGAACTTTATCCAGTTCTTAAGACAGTTGTGCTGCAGCAAAACAGCAGAGTCCCTGTTAAACTTCCAGAGCAAGTGAGCTGCCATCAGTGGCCCAGCTGGTCACTGCAGTCACTTTATATTGGATAAAGGATTGGGTTTGAGGCATATAGATGAGATTATTGTCATGGGGATTTTTCCTGACATATCCTCTTTCATAATTCAAACCCAAAAATTTGAAAATTATCCTGTATCTGTGTTAGTGGTAGTGTGCATCCAATGAAAACACTTCCTAGATTTCATAAGTAGCTGCAGCTGCCTTAGTTTTGATATGAAGTGGCTGCACCAAAACTGGACCAGCTATAAGCAGCAAGGTCATGTCTTGTCAGTATGAAGAGAACAGTGGTTTCCTCATAAACTTGGATTTACCCTATAATGACCGGGGAGAAGACAAAATAATAAATGACAAATACAGCTTAGTTCAGTGGGATTGTATGCAGAGAGGTGAGCAAAGAATCTATGGCAATTTGAATGGTGCCAGAAAAAAGATCAGCAGATCTATGATGTCTGGAAGATCTACAATGCCCTGAAGAAGCAATAGGCCAAATTGCTAGCAAGTAAAAGGTCAGAATGAAGCAAATCACTGGGAGAAAAAAACCCATAAATCTCTTGGTTCCATACTTGCACGTGGGTTGACTTTTAGGCATATCTTTTTAGTAGACAATGGGGAATAAGAACAAATCTGGCTCTATATAATATAGATCTTCAGCACAAAACAATATAAAAAATATATGAATAATATGAAAATGAAAGCAAATCCACCTTGCTCTTGATAATTTCCTAGTCATTCCCCAATGTCAGTGAAGTATTATCTGGGACCCAGGTAAGTTATACCCTTGGGATTTTGTTTATATTTGTTCTTGTTTTGATTTTGTCTGCATGACTACGTAGTCATGCAGTTTCATAAACGTTCTAAAATTTATCTCAAAACAATTTACATTTCTTGCCTGGGGTGTAATATTTGGAAGCCCACTAGAATTTTTTCCCTCTTAATCTAAATTTATTAATGATAAATGAGTGCTCAGTCTGATCTTTGAATAGTGCTTTTCAGCCAGAAATTGGTCTTTTTGGAAGCCCTGAGATATGACTATAAATTAGGCTTGTTAAAGAGAAAATCTACACTAGAAAGCTGTGAATCTATTGCTAAAAGCAGACAGACAAGCTTTCCAAATACACCAAGAGAATTACACAACTGTTTTCCACAGAGAAGCTGTGGGATTTGAGTATTTTTTATGCTCTGAAAACTCTGAAAGTGTTCTGCATCCCTCTAAGGATGCACCTTCTCTTCACCACCTCTCTGAGGAATCTCAAATACATAGAGAAGGGGAGAGGTAAGGAAAAATCCACAGAAGTTTCCACAAGGGAAAATGCTTGGGGAAAGAGACACAATTACCTGTCACCATCCCCTGGTTCTGTGCTTGAATTCTGAAAGAACTTCTATACTCTTTTGTGTCGTGTAAATAGGTCACAAGCATCTTGCATCTGACTTTGGCAAAAGCCACTGAGGGAGGTCAAGTCGCCTGAGCTTTGAGGTTTGGCCCTAACTCATTAACTTGAAGGACGTCATCCAGGTGTCTGTTGGGCTACTCTGAGCTTAAAACTGAGTCCAGCTCCTAATGGATCAGGATATTTCATCCTGATCTCTCTTTTTGTCTCTAGGTTCTCAGTGGATTAATCATCGAATTAGAATTGTAGACCCCAAGACTAACAGTAACAAAATTTCTAAGATCAAGCCAAAAGCACAGAAGGAGGCAGACATATCTGTGCAAGGTGATTCGTGCCAAGGTCACGGCCCAGCTGGGACCCCTTACTACCATGTTGATTTGAGAGCTACTTGTGCCACCTCACTTGGCCTTCCTACTGGGAATTTCCAAAGACCTGACCTGCAAACAGATCTTTCTACAGGAAATTCACCTATACCACATGTCAACTCAGAGGCTGACCCAGCTGAAAAGACCTTTACCATGACACAGCCCCAAATATCCTATGACAATTGCCATAAAATAAGAAACTGGGTCATTCCTGCAGTCATATTCATGTGAGCAATTGTTATGCACTGAGGTAAGTGTCGTTACAGGAATGGACTATTTTTATGAGCAAGTGTTTGAAACTCTCACCTCAGGAGAGTAGGTGCATCACTTCAGCTTCTCTCTTCTTCTCACAGGGCCTCTGTTTGGTGTAACAGATATATACTTGAAATATAAAGCCCACCTTTCATGTGGTCTATTCAGTGTTCCAATTGACTTCAAAGAAAGGTCTTATTAAAGACATTGTAAGAGGTTTGAACTCTGTCAGGAATGCCCCCTGTGAGTTCAAATCACATTACTTTGCCCACTAGGCTCATTACAAAAAGCAAGTTGAACCTACGGCTTTCTGAATTCACCTGAGAAGCCAAGATAGGAGCACAATAAAGAAGGGCAGTGTAGTTCTCTTGATAGGCCCACATACAGCTCTGTTAACATCCTCAGGAGTTATTGTATCTATAGATAGAGGGAGGAATTTTCAAATGCAGCACCTAAAACTCAGGTGTCTGTATTTCTGCCAACTTTAAATACTACATTAAACATAGCTTTGTGTGTCATGGGTCTAAATTTAGACACCCTAGTTTTAAAGATGAACTTATAAAGAGGGCAATACATATCTAAGAGAAGACAAAAATGCTGCCTTAGAGTACTTCTGACTTCTTAGAAATACTTTTTAAATCATTATAAAAGTCCATGGAAATATTCTTCCTACTTGCATATGAATAAGACTATCTGGTAAGAATAACATTATCAGAATTTAAGGAGGTCTTCTTTATTTTCTACTAATGCCAATTTAGTAAAGTGTCTTCTTGATTTACATAACATCATAAATAGCACTTCCTGAACCGTTCACAATAGAGAGCAGGATAACCAGCAAATGGCTCCACTCACATTCATCAAAAAATAAAGCAGTGTGCAGATTCCTCACAGCTTTGCACGTTATGATTTCACCCACACCTACACAAAAAGCCTGGAAACTGCTACCAAATCTGTATGGTGGCACGTTACACTTTTTCTATTTGGTTGAAAATACTTCATAATGCACTCAGCTGAATCACAGATAATTGGGCTCCGTTGTTTAATTCAGCACAACATAATGCTCTTATATCACTTCAGCATAACTGGTCAGCTGGTTTTGTATCAGAGCAGAGTCACTGCTCAAAAAATGCAAATGAGAAAGCAGTCCCTTTCTCATGCGGAGCCAATTCAGAGTATTTTGTTTATTATATGCAGAGTAGATGGAAAGGTTAAGAAGTGTGAGATTTTTATCAGGGAACAAAATCAAATAAAATAAATCAAATAAAGGTCCATCCTTCCATCTGTGGGTGTGTGTCTGGAGAGGAGGGTTGAAAACTCCATTTTTTTTATTTCTGCCTCGTAAAAGGACAACAGTAGCCAAATACTGATCTCATCTGTATTCTCAAATCTTACTGACTCACTCAAACTCTTCTGCAAAGTTTGCCAACAAAAAGCTGACATGCAAGACAAAACTTCAAGAAAATCAATGCCAAATAATTGCCCAAACCATAAGAAAGGATAAACTTGCCAGTACATTATGTTCTCCCAACACTGTGGTGAGTTGTAAACCTAAAATCCAGGGGAACGAAACAGCTCTTATTGTGCATAGTAGGCTTTATATAACAGCAGGCAGCACAAATCATTTCTCTACTGCAGTTCAATAGCTAGTCATTCCTTCTCTTCTATATTCAATTCTGCACCAGAGCCATGACTTAAATGCTATGCTGCTGTCAGTTAGTTGGCTGTCCTTTCCTGGGCTGCCAAAGGGGATGCTTACAAATGAAGCTATACTCCCAGTAATCAGGCATCTCCTGGTGGGACAGTATATGATAAATTTTTAAGGACATGACTGCAGCATAAAATGTGCTGTATTTTACATGAGACATTGTCACACAAGGTTGTCCTTCTTTTTCTTTACTTTTAAGATTTAAGTATTGTTGGAAGACTAAAAAGTGTACGAATTATAGGAGACCCAAGGTGTACCTTGCAACGTAACACTGTAGGCTTATGGATAAAATTGCAAGAATACAGATAACCTAATTCCATCAAAGCAAGTCTAAAAGGTATACTGAGTATTGACAGAGTTTATTAATTTGACTGTTATTGCCCTAAAAACATGGATTCCTTTTAATTCCATTCCAGGGAAGTTTTTAAAATGCCTCATCCAAAGCTAAACATCTTCCCATATTTAACAACAAGCAAAAAGCTATTGCTTGACATGTGCACATGGTTTAACTGACATTTTGTGATTTTCCTCTACAATATTTGCTACTCTGATTAAATCAGTAGATGCATCTTTGAATTCCCATGAGCTTATCAAAGAGCTTAACAATGCAGTTACATGTGCGTTATAAAAGCCAAAATATCCTTTCAATAGGTGTTGAAATAAGTTTCGTCAATTCTTCTAGCTACTTCCCTCATGTCTTAGCCATGTTCCCTACAAATAACATATCCACAGACACACCACAATTTTACAGAGACCCTGGTTTATTCATGTGAATGGTCCAGGACAACTGTATTGAAAGACATGCATCCATTTGGTTAAGCATGAAGTT
The DNA here is from genome assembly GCA_024500445.1 of Entomyzon cyanotis. Classification (NCBI taxonomy): domain Eukaryota; kingdom Metazoa; phylum Chordata; class Aves; order Passeriformes; family Meliphagidae; genus Entomyzon; species Entomyzon cyanotis. The sequence continues at coordinate 20,397,592 of JAKEPQ010001005.1, forward strand.
AAGACAAGAAGGGAAGAAAATTTTGAATAGACAACCTTCTTTAATAATGAGTCTTCAGCATCAAATAACAGCATATGAATACTCTTACTGATATTTTAGTTCAACATATCAAATATGACAGACCAAAGACATAATTTGCAGTTGGCAGTCTGGCACTGACTGGGGTCCAACTTTTACTGCAGGGTGCTCTGATTTTTTTCTCTGTGCTTTCAGATTATTTTGACTTTCAGAAGAGCTTTGTCATTTGCTAGCACACTACCCTAATTCCAGACTTACTTCTGACTGCATGTTAAATACACTACATACACAATTCAAAAATGTTTTTAAACATTATTGTAACAAGAAAACAATAGGTAGAAATAAGCAATCTTAGGCAAACCTTAATTCTAGTGTCTTAGCTTCCTTTCTCTTACAAGGATTAGTGGTTTTGTCAGACTTTTCATTGTGTCTGGCTAGATTCAGTTTAGTACTTAAATTATTTTTGGGTAATGTTTCTCCTCAAATATTTCAAGATGATCAGCCTCAAGATTGTGGCAATCTAAAGGTCTTTCAAAAATAACTGATAGTGGAATGCTACCATTCTTTTTTTACCCTACTGAGATTAAAGTTTAAGCAATATCTCAAACAGAACGGTAAGATTGTAAAGTCAAATGAGGATACAAATGATAATCCTGAATTAGATAAGGACTGAGACTATTTGTGAACTCATTGTCCTAACCAAGCAGAAAAGATCAGATAAACAATCTATCATGGGGCTTCAGATCCTGGACAGGTTGCATCATGATATCTCAATATCTCTTTATACATGCAGAAGGACCTAAAGGACTTCACAGTTTCAGAAGATCCTCTTCAGACTAAGAAAACATTTCTCCATTTTTGCCAGAAATCAAAGGGGAAAGAGTAAAAATAAAGCTCAAACAATGGAGCAAATGGCAATACAGGTAAAAAGAAAAGGATAAGATTTCTTTCCTTCAGAATCTGGGTTTGTTTTTCTTTTTTTTTTTTTTTTTAATTGAGGGTATTGAAAATTTGGCTCCTAAGTCCTGAATTTACCATGGCACAATTTACTGGCCAAACAGTTCTTAGATATCTTAGCAATGCCACGGGTTCTTATAGCTGAGTAATAAAGAATAATAAAGGCAAGTGCAGATGAAATATACATGAGTGATAAATTCTGGATTTGCCACTCTGGCAGCATATTGCTTTTATGACTGAGATCCAGGTTACTTTAAGCCAGGTCATTTCAATTCAGTTTGCAGAAAAAATACTGTGAAAAAGACTGTTAACCTATTTTTCTATACTGATAGAATTTTTCTATACTGATAGATGAAACAGCTTTGAATCAACAAGTTTAGGACACTTTGATTTGATTTCTTTTCATTTTACAGGGAGGGAGTAAAGAACATCACCACTGATTTGCAGTGAGGTGGATCAATACAAAACAGTAGGCCAGGTCCGTTAAATGCTTGATGTTCAAATATCTATGTTTGAAGTGTTAAGGAGCACCACAAGAGTTATACAGTGAACATATCAATTAAAATGCTTTGTTTTTGTCAAATGGTGGCAAGACATCAGTTCTCTTCCTATTCTTTCACTATTTATACTTGATTTTTATCTTTTTTTACTGGGTGTACTTTGCAATTTTTTTTAATGAGACATCTTAAGAAACATTCATGAAAACCTCTCTTTGTAGTACACAGAAATCAGGCTTAGTACACTTTGAAGATCCCCTTACAATTCTGTTAACCAAGTCAATTTTTGACTGGGACAGTATAATGCTTGAGTAAAATTACCTCAAATGTGTAATGGCACAACCTGTGCACACTAAGACTGAGCTATCTACCAATGTACAAAGAACCTAGGGGACACCTGGACTAGTAAGTCTCGTGCTAAAGCCCATTGGTCTTGATCATCAACTCTTTCTTTCAACTAAAAGTTTCAGGTCATCGAAAAGCCTCCTTAGCAACCTACTGCATAATGTAAAGTATTGCTTCCTTCAAGAGAATGATTGCTTTCTTCCTCTAATTAATTTCCCAACTTCAGAAGCTTTAAAAAGTATCTGATTTAAAACAATATCTTTTCCCCATCTTTCAGAAAAAATATGATGTTCACAAATATATTTGAACAGCAATTCACTGAATGTTATATCACTATGAATGTATCTCTATATATCTATGAATATATCTTTAATGTAGCTTTAGAAAGACATTACAGAGGGAGTTCCCAGTGTGGTGACACAGTACAGTGTGAATGATACAAGTAAAATAGTTTCTGGTTTAGTGCTCAACAAAAATCAGACATCAGCTCAATGAAGTCACACTCTGCCTAACTGAGGCAATATCAAGAATGTGCATATGTCCAAGTCCCTGTACTCAGCCGTCCATTTATTTCTCCATATGTACACAGTGTACTTACATCAACAATGGTTGAACACCCTCAGGAAGTAAGCCCTCCTAAAATTTGAATAAATCACAAGACTGCAGTCAGAACTGTCATCTATGAGCAAAAAAGCAGATTACTGCTGCTGGTGGAATACAAGCTATGCATTAGAAATCTGCACTGCAGATAAAGGATCTGAGTTAAAAATGGAAGAAGAAATGCCGTCTTCATTAGTTCTATATGTCATTTATTTTAAAACATAATCACACTCTATACTTTCACCTGATAGAAGCTTTGAACCTAAGATTTAAATCTGATAAGTACACAGTTGTAAATATGCATACTAGTAAATATGGTTTTCAGTTAAGTATTTTACAACCATTGCTTTTTAATAGCACAGCACTTAGAAAAATGTTAGATTTTAAATTTATCTCAAGTTTCACACCAATGTTGCAAATGAAGCTTAATTTGAATACACGGGAAACATCTACTTCTTACACTACATAGGAATTCAATGATACATATATGTGTGTACAAAGAAATATATACATATGTACATATATACATGCATGAGCATTTTGGAAATTCCTCTCATATGCAAAGATTCTTAAAGTATTTTTCTATGATACTCGGTCTCTTGAAAAGTCAGTGTGTACTTCCACACTTTCGCAGTATAAATACACTGCCTTAAAATACAAAAATTGTACAAGTAGAAGAGATATTAAGAGGTAGAAAATATCTCAGCCATCCAGTACATCTGCCAGATGATACAAGATTATTGCCTGCATCATGTTTTTTCTTGTTTGTCTAAGTCTAGCTAAGCATCCTTCCACCACACGCTCCAGATTACTGCACTTCCTAATGGACATCATTCAACTTCAACTTTACAGATAGAAGTTTCCTATTCTTTAAGTCATCCTCATCTCCCAGTTTATTCTTTTATGCTACTCAATCTCATCCTGTCATCAGTAACAGAAATGCTGTACCCTTCTTTCTTTCTTCCTTTCAATTTTTTTTCCTCATCCTTGCACCAGTTTCCCTTTCTCTACGGCATCATTCATGGCTTTCTTCAATTCCCTTTCACGTCTTTCACAGTCTGTGTCCTGGCCATCCTGTCATTTTTCTTTCAATGAAAGTGGATACACTTTCTTCCAATCAACACATGGTGATGGTCTTCAGCACCAAATTAATAATTTTTTTAAGGTTTTCATGCTTTCTGGCTTCCTGGTTTCTCCCTCTTTTTAACTCACTTGGAATGTGCTTCACACAAGCAGAAAATCCTCATAATTTCCCTCCTTTAAGCACTCTTTTATTGCCACACATAAAAGGTAGCAGGGAGAAGGGAGGGCTGTTCTGACTGGTGTAATTGCCTGGTGTGCCACTACTGTCTTTGTTATCTTCTATCCCCTTGTTCCTCTCCTTCTCAGCACTTTCTGACAACCTATGGCCCCTGTTACCTCTTACACATTAAGGATTTTGGAACAAGGTCAATTTTTTTGTTGTTTCCCTCACTGGTTTCCTGGACAGCAACCAAGGCTGCTAGACACCATGTCAATACAAAACAGAAATACTAATTATTAATATTTGTTGACCTCTTATATTTGGAAATACAATCACAAGTCATGCTTATCATGCACTATATACAAGACAAAATGTCTCATCCTACTGATACCAATAGGATAATTCTAATCATCTTAAATTATAATCTTCATACCTAATCTAATGAAGTAGAACCTCATTAGTAAACTTGTTTTACTTTTGTTGCCCTTATATCTGTTCCTGTAGACCCTTTGAGGAAATTTGCAAATTTCTGGGGGATCCATATTAGCTACATTCAGTCTTCCAACCTGAACATCCCCTAGTTTAGCTAGAGGAAACCCAGGAGACAAAATACTGGAAATTATCAGTAGTACCCTTTTTACTTCCAGCCTGAGAGAAAATCTAATGAGAGGCATTAATTGTAGCACCACTGCTTCCCTCAGAGGATGTGGATGTGACCAGTGTCAGATGTAAGAGAATATTTTTTTATTGGGTCAGGGGAAACTTTCATGAAAGAAACTCTAGCTGGACTAGCAGTGTAGGTGTTGTTTGGACTTCCCACAAGTACTATGACTTACATTCTATCACATCAGCTGGCACTATTCAGTTTTGAAGCTGATGGATCAAATAATCATCTTTAATTCATGTTAAATGTAATTAAACTTATTACATGAACTAAGATATCTGAAAAAGAGTGAATCACTTCCCAAGGTCATTACACATGCAGGGAATTGCATTTGAGGAGTATGCAGTAACATGGGAGTCAGATTTGAGTAAGGTGATATGGTTATTTGAAAGAGAGGGAAAGCTGAAGAGATGTACAACCATTCAAAAATGTTTGTGTAAAATAAGCAAGAGATGTTACGCATGTCATGGCCTTGATTGCAAAGGCTTGAGAAAAAGCCCTGGGAGAGCGTGTTTTGGGGCAGAGTACTAGGAAGAGCACATCTTGAATCGCAGGGAAATTATCTCCAATTGTTATTTCTCCCATGTTCAAAAATCCAAAGTTTCATACCTGGTAACATGAGGCATAGAGATAACATAAGCAGAATAAATGAGTTGGCATGAGGCTCCATCTAGGCAATGTAACTCGCTTGAGATTAACAGGATCCCATTAAAAAAGAACTAACTTCTTTTCTTCTTTTCTTTTTTTGTTTTTTTTTTTCTTTTAATGAAAGACACTGCACATCACATTCAGCATTGGCCAGCCCCTGAGGATGTTCTGAGTAACAATACTGTGTCATATTACATGCTTTTACAGCACCTAGAACAATGTGGCCCTCAACCCTGAAGGAAGCTTCTAGATACTACCTAAGGACAAATAAATTACAGCAAACACATGTAAATAAACAGTCGTTTAACAGTAGCTGAGACACATTGTTTTGCTTTCTCCATCTTAAAAACCTTCACTAAAAAGTATTTTGAACCATCTTCAGGTTTTTATTTCTTTCTTTCCTTATAAACAATATCAAAGAGGCATGCTAGAATATGCTGCTTAGCATCTTCTATGTCATATTTTCTATGACACCAAGGGAATGCTTTCTTTTCTGGCCCTTCCACAGCCAGGGACATGGTGGCTTGCAGGCTTTAGCAGGAAGGGCAAAAAGCTCTTTGAATATTGCTTTCCTTTTTTAAATTTTACACTGCATATTGCCTCATGCTCACTTGTCTAAGGATGCAATATGCAGAGCCACTATATCATAGTTTCAATATGACACATTGTGAACCTTCTGGCTTCCAGTCCAGGAGCCAAATGGCATTGTGTATTCCCTCCATTTGGCCTCATTTTCATCTTCCCCCTTTGCACCCAGGCTGACAAGAGGAGCATATGAAGCTTTTTCTCACTGCTGCATCTTGACCTTGACCTTACAGCTTTAGAAAAGGGTACTTGCATGCGCAGGGCTGCTATTGTCCGCAGCCGAGTCCCACTTTCTTTTGACATTAAGCGAGTAAAAGGCCACGTGACAGAGTCCCTTTGCAGCCCCAACATTTCTGTCCTGCTTTCTCCTTTGCAAATGTTTTTGTACTGACTTTTTTTTTTTCCTCGGGTCAGGCTTACAGCATCTTTTGCTTTTTTCTCCTCTCTGTTGTTCCTATCCCACTCTCCTTTTCCGACACACATGACACGCGTGCGCGCACACGCAGACACACGCACACAGAGACACACACACACACACACAGAGGAAAATCTATATGTGTCAGACATTCAGCAAGGGAAAGACAAAGGCACTGAGTTAATTACCCATCATTTACTGCTGCTGAGAAGAACAGATGGTAGCAGGCGATATGTAAATGGCAAGGGGCAGTGAATTATTCGATTTTTTTAGATTAATCGTCGATGACAAAGGAAGTGATTACAAGCTGTGACATTTATACAAATGTATAAAGTACATAATGCTAGGAAAAAAAGGGCTTAATATTATTATGAGGATGTCAGGCATGTGAACACCATTGTCATAATACAAAGCAACACATTTTGTGAGATCCAAGGATCTGCTTTTCTTTGATTTGCAAACTTTAGTAAGTCCTAGCCTCTGGAAATATATATTTCCCAAAATGAATCCACACCTGACAATCATGAAAAAAAGGTTTGGGTGCTTTTGCATATTTCCCACAATGCATAACTCTGCCTAGTCTCAACAGTAGAGCTTATGAGCAATGAAGCTGATGTCGAATCAGTGCAGACTGTAAAATAGAAAAAGGTGCTAATAAAACACATAGACAGGAAATGGAAAATAAAAGGAAAGGTGATGTTTAAGCTGACAGACCCTCTGTGAGGACAGGAGGGCAAACAGTGAGGTGGAAGTGAAGAAAGAAGAGAGTGCTGTTTGTTTGCTACATGTCTGAAAAATAATTGTTTTAGAGACTTTGAAGGTCAGAATGACATAATTTCCAGGCCAGGCTTTGCTGTTGTTACACAAACGCCCAACCTGCTCATCCTCAAGGTAGTCTACTGTATTTTCTGCTGTATAAATAATTAATTGGTACATGAGGAAAACAGATGCTTTCTTTTGCAGATCATAGAAACCGCTCCATCATCAAAATGTCTTCAATCACCTAATTATTAAATCTATACGGTGCTAATAATACAGATGGGAGATGAAGCCAGTGAGCTGCAATTTTTTTTTCCCATTGAAGCATCCCAATCTACTGCATTCCTTGTTTCACATCTTGCAGTGAACTACGGTCTGCAACATCAGCAAAGCAAATAGAGGGGAGAGTTTGGTGGTGAGCTTATTTACCCTCCTCAGAAATACTTTCCAATCAAGCAAGGCTAAACATCACCAAAATTACTGTGAAACACTCCACTGTTGTGCGTGTTTTGTTGATTGTAGAGGAGTGAGGGAGGGACAGAATAACATTATATTAGTCATCAGCTCTGGGTAGTACATTTAAATCTAACAATCCATTTTGTATGAATATTTTTTCAGGAATAAAGTTCTGGCTGTACCAATCTGCCCTGAAGAAACAGAAGGATAAAATGCTGTAGCAAACCAGTATTTCCTATGTGGTATCATTAAATGCCAGATACTCAAGAAAAGCACCAACACCTAAGCTATTGGTTTCTAAGATGTTTTTCTTTTTCTTCCTTTCAGATAACATTACCTCCATAAGATGCAGTTAATGCAATAATGTAGTTTCCACTCTGTTCATTGGTGCATATGCAAGGTTGGTTAGTACATTTGTCTTTCTCTAAGCAAACATAGCATGGACCCCCGAATAAAAACACACATGCAGTTATTGAAACAGTTGAGCTGCATCCATTTCTTCTGACTGGAGATACTAAACTGAATGTATCCCAGATTGGTTCACATTGCACATATCATGTTATCTACTTATTTCCTTGGGATGGGGGGATTATGAGTTAAAGTTGTAACCTGGAGGTGGGGAAAGGCAGTCATTTCTGTCTTGCAAGGCTGGAAAGCAGAACAAGATTCTCCCTTCCTGAAAATTAAAGAGAAGGAAAACATCCTTCCAATTGAGGAACAGTGAATGGGACATGACTTTGTGAAAATATCTAGGTAAGTGTCAACAGCTGTATTTCTTAACCCTCCCTAGATAAGATGAAATGGTTCCAGTGAGAAAACCCTCACTCCCTCCTCCTTCCCCTCCGCTTTTTTTTTTAAACAAAGGATGGATGATTTATGGCATGGGCTTGAGCATATACAGCTTTCTTGTACCTATAGATTCATATTTATGAGATTTTTTAAAAAACATCATAGGTATACCATACATTACTGCAGACTTTCCATTATTAAAATGTTTGTGCATTCCAAAGGACAAAAAGCAACATCAAGAGGGAAACATATGTTTTTATCTGGAGAAAATGGCTGAGTCTGAATCTGCGCCATATCTAGACATCTATTTATACACATTCCTGCAACACAACAAATTCATGAGGGAAGAGAAAATAAAATATCCATGCATTTCTACAGCTTTCCAGTGCTTTGGAGATATTTATTTATGAAAACCACAGGTAGTCATTATTTATAGTCCTGATCTTTTCATTCTTTTTTTTTTTTTTTTTTTTTTTACTAAAACAAAGATGAAATTGGAATTGATTTTTTGAGGGACATTTATACTGAAAGCAGGATCATTTTATATTTTCACAAGTTGAAGTCTGTATTCATTACTAGGAAAAAATGTAAGAACAGCAAGCTAAACTATTTTCATTTGTGGCCCATATTTATTTTATAGGAAGCTTGTCACTGCACTATTGCATAAAAATGTAATTTAAACTATGCTTGCACAGTAAAATGAACTACAATGCACTAGATGCATACACATTGAAATTATACACTGGATGTATGTTTTTCTGCGGTATGTATGTATGTAAACACACATTTGTGTAGAGAGAGGTTTTTGCTTGGTTAGCTGCAGAGTTTGTGTTTAGGCAAGCGCACCTAACAATCACAGTCTCCCATTAAGGAGATATGCATATACAATATTTATATGCAGATGTGTATGCTTGCCATCATGCATCTACAAGCATGTTTGTTAGTAGTTTTCATTTTTTCATTCCAGTGCTGTTCCCATTAAAATAACTGTGAATTTCATCTGCTGTGCATTATAGAACATATGCACTACAGTCTATCTAACCTGTGAAGCAGGGATGTGCTGTGAGAACAGCATCTCTTCAGTCACTGAGAAATGGGGAACAATAATTAAAAAGTGGAATGGAAAGGCCTATTGTGGCAGTGAAGAGGTGAGTCAGGGCATCAAGACCTTGTTTAGTGAGAGAGGTCAGGCACTGGGTAGCAGTTAAACACCCCAGAAAGACTAGGGTTTTTTTCGCTTTATTGTATGGCCTCCTACAACTGAACCAGTAATATGTTCAATCTTAGGTGGGATATGACAAAAACCCTAACAAGCTAGGAAAGCAAATATTTTCCCTTAAGTCACTTCCATGTTTATTAACATGGATTTTCATTTTTTCATTCACATGCACATCTGTCTTTGCGTGTTATGCTTAAAATATACATCGCAAGAGCAAATATGTCTAAAAAATATTTGGTAAAGCAGTTACAGCCATATAATTTTATTTTTGGTAGGTTTTAAACATTGCAGGTCATTTAAAATTATCACACTGCTAATATCGCCCTGTTCCTGAAATATCTCACTGGGCTGGACTGTGCCTTTCTGAAAGCAGATAAGCAAGTCAGCCAGCATCCAAAATACCAAAACAAACCAACAGCAAAACAGATAGAGTAACACTTAAACGATGTCCCTTTAGGCATTTCTTTCAATGCACTTCAGCTGACTCCACTTTTATATAGGTTATAGGATTTACTATAGCAACCTCACCCCCCTCTCCAAAAAAAAGCCTGGCTCCCCCCTCTTTGTGACTTAAATCAAACCAATAGAGCCCTCTATTGGTAAAACCCCAGATAGCTACCGAAGTTTCTTTGGAAGAGGGAGGCAGCACTTGCTGTAGCCTATGCCATCACGCTCCTGCTGAAGTCAATGGCAGACGTTTTTAGACTTAGACAGCATTAGCAAAAGACCCTGAGAGAAAAGGTCTGTGTTATTCCCCAAGTACGAAATTTCATTTTTCTTGTTATTGCAACTGCCGTATGCAAGTGGTAATTTTGAAATCTGAGCACAACATTGCCACATAAAACTGTAACATGTCTAAGAGCACTTTGTTCTCCTCAAAAACATTTCATTTCTGGAAAGGATACAAATATATTACACCTGGCCCTGATTCAATATTTCTGCTTTGATAAGTACAGGATTTTGACTCGACTCTCAGAAGCTTTTTGGGACATCATCTTCTGTACAGTCCTACAGATTAATTAAGGCCTTGGGTACATTATAATTAAGGGGCCTAAGGCCAAGCCACCTCAGCAACCTAAAAATGCATCAGTTTTTTCATTAATAGATGAGAGAGTGTATTAGAAATGGAAGTTATTTCTGCAGAGAAATGCACGTAGCTAAAACCAGGCAGTCTTTACAGAGGACAACTGTCAGGGACTTCAGAGAGATTTTTCTCAGTTCAGACAGCCAATATTGAAAATAAACATTGATAACTCCTTATGATTTGAACCATAATTTGTATCTCACAGTCCAGATTTTAAAGCCCAGCTCATTAAAAAACTGCTGCTTTTAGCCACATGGATCCAAGTACTTAGGGCACTATTGACTTCATGGACCCCTTCTGGGGCAGGCTGGAGGGAGGAAGAGATTTTGGAGTAAGATAGACTGTAATATATGCCTGGGTTTTTGCCGAGGTAGCTGTCCATATCTTGGCTTCAACATAGTGGGATTTCATTACCCCCTTACCTATTTATGTATTTACATAGAGTTATTAAGATTAGCACTTTGTGGTTATGAAGTGGTTGCATTTACTGCTTAATTACTAAGGAAAGGCACTGGCCTATCCAAAGTAGAAAACTATAATTTCTATTTTGCATATGAAGAACCAAAGTAAAAAACTGATTTAGGTTGCCACCAAAGTGATCTGTGAGTCCACAACATGGTTAGACATATCCTCCAGTTTTTGGAAACAGGACCTGGTAGAAGAACGTGTTTTTCTCAGAGCTAGAATGGAAGGAGGTTGGTGCACACCAAGAACTAACCCAGATATGGAGATGAGGTATGACTGTATCCAGCATACAAGCTAAAAATCTTGGCGCCTTCCTGGGTCTCAAGCTCAGATGTAGTCTAATGTCAAGGTCACAAGGGGAGGCTGTATCTGATGCAGCTCCTGAAAACAGACAACAAAGTCTGGTTCCTCCAACTGTTTGGCAGCCCACATGGCCTCTGGCTCCTTCTGCCAGTCCCACATGGTCTAGTCTTGTTCTTACTGACTCCAGAACCTTTCTGAAAGTCAACATCAGTTTTTCCAGCTGTCCCTGAACTTGATCTGATACATGGAGGTCAGCCCTATACCTACACTAGGGCTGCACAGGAAATATTAAACCAGCAGCAAACTCATCCATCTTCACGCCCGTGTGAGTTATTCCTTCCTCCTTTCATGTTACTCATGCATCTGGTGAACATTTGCTCTACCCTTAAGGTCAAACCATGTTCTCTCACCGGTTTTCTTCATGTCTGTTGCTTTTTCTCTGCTTTCTATGGGCAAGAAGGGAAAAAATTAAAATATTGTATGAACAATTCTAACCATACAAATTATGAACAACCATCTAATTGTTCAAAAGGTGCAGAACTTTTATTTTCTTAGTTTTTAGCTTTTCATACATGAATTCTATTGAGCAGCAAGAATTAAAATAAGCTGTGGACGCTCAATATACTAAAATGTGCATAAATAATGCCTCATTTCAAATTAAGTTTGGGTTGCTGCATTTCCAACGTCTTGCAATCACCTTTCTGCGCAACACAAAGATAAATTAGTTCTGGAAGGTCATGGGGGCTACAAGAAAATGCGACACTGTCAAAACCTGAGAAGTCCTTCACTGGACATTTTCTGCCCTTCTTCCCTAATAATTTGTGAACATCCTTGTATGTTCTGCATAACAGGCATCTCTGTATAACTATGTGACTCAGTGGGAATTATTTAAATTCTATTTTAGAATGACAAAGCCCTTCTATACTTCTGTCTGTGTACTTGGTTATCTCCATGAGAATTACATGAGAAAGTATGAGGGGAAAGGTGGAAGAGGAGAAAGTTCTTATAAATTGTAAGTCAACCTGCTATAAAAAAATCAGTCTTCTATTTTGCTTATCAGGTGTTGCAAGCACTGTTTCAGTCTAAGCATGTTTCTGTGCATTTCCCTGGGTATGGGATCTCCACTGCTTGGCAGCACAAGGGATGTCACCAAAAAGGGAAAGAGAACAGGAGCTGAACTGATGTGTCTCATTTCATTTTTCCTCTTTGTCTTCAATGCTATATATTGATTTTCCTTTCTACATTTGCCAGACAACATAAAGGCCTTTAAAACAGCTAAGGTTTTGAACAAGTGATTTTAATTTTTTTTAAATTCACAAACGCCTCTTATTTAACTGGGCAAAGAAGCCTAATTTTTTATGAAGAAGTAATGACTTCCTAAAAATTATGTCACTCCACGATTAAACAGAAGAAAATTCCACTGTGTTAAAAACAGCTTGCCTCACACCCTGAAGCTCTTGATGCTATAAATAGAGGAGGCTGGCAGCCTCCAGCTCACCATCTTCCACTGCACTGACACACTGTAGTGCTAGCGAGGGACATGGTTGCTGCCTTCACCTGAGGAGAGAGTATTCTGGTGTCTTGTCAGTGTCTGCTGAAAAAGGGCTTCCAAGTGTCTGATTTCTACCCTATTAGGAAAATTACAGCTCTCCTTATTAAATCTCTTCCCTTCTTTTTTGCCCAGAGTGGCACAGGTAACAAATTTGAATGGATACAGTGTGGGTGTGACTGCTAAAGAAATGCAATAACAATGACATTAAAGAGAATATAATTTCATATCCAGTCTTACAGAGAAAAAAAAACCAGGAGTAAAATAAATTAATGCAAACACCGTGTGTAATCTCAGATTTGTAATGCACAAGAAATATAATTTTAAAAAATAATTACAGGATACAACCTTACAGAGAAAGATACCAAAGTTATTTTGAAATTGTTTGACTGGGTATACAACTAATGAACTTATTTTTAACCAGTGGAAAAGAAAGGCAACATGAAGCACACATTGCCAGGTTGCACTGCTCCCAGGATAAAATGAAAGAAAGGTGTTGCCAGGTCCCTCCCCCACAAAGTGTTGTGGAACAAATAAAGGTTAAATCAAGTCACCTGGATGTGGTGTGTGCTCAGATCTCACCTCTCTCTGAGTGAAGGGAGGCTCACGCGCTTCAGCAGACATGACCCTTGCGCTCAGACATTGCCAGCAGGGTGCCAAGAACTGGGACAAGGACAGGACTGGCTGGCAAGATGCATCACTAACCACCCCCGAGATAGGGGCAGAAAGGTCCTTGCAGGATAGCCTGCCCACACCTCCTTCTGAGGAAGCCCTGACCCCTGCCATCACTCCATTTGCTCCCAAGAGGCTACAGTGCTGCTCTGTTGCCCTTCTCTTTCACACACAACCTGCTGGAATGTGCAGGCTGCTAACTTTTCTTCTCCCAGACAGCGGTATAACCAGCCTCAGAAGGATTAGTCACATCAGTGCCAACAAAATCCAGGAAGAGTCAGAGCTTCAGTGAACAATTTACTGAGAGCAAAGGAAAAATCTCTTTACTATGTGCAGTGACAAAGCACCGGGCAGAGGCAGCAACTGAGCTGCAGATTTCTTATTTGTGGCACCACAGCATCAGCAATTCAGCTCAGCCCCTCTGCACCTCCCTACAGTGTTCCCTGTCAGGGTCATGCTGCAAAATATGGCTGCTTCCAAGAGAGGAAAGGGGCAGGCAGCAAACCACAACCGAATTCCCCAGGGATCCCAGGCGGTTTATAATTGCCTGTTGGTAGGTAGGTTCTTCCACAGGATGCATGTTGCTTAAAGGTCAATACACATTGTCCTTAAAATTTCAGGGCACATTTGTGCTCTACTGCATGATTTTTATTTCACTTAGAAACTGGCACAGGGGGAGTCGATCTGACTTTAGGCTCTAGGAGTAGTGTCTGCACCGGGAATGCTGACTATTTTTTCTCTTAGGACAGGTAATTTTCATTTCCAATCTCTCCAAACTTTGGGGGATCTTCTGATCAGCTTAGGTAAGAAGATACCAAGCTGGAAATATTTCCCTGCTGCTTTTACTGGTTTAGATTGAAATCAACGTTGCTTTAACACATTCGTGAGGTTAATATACTGCTCTGAGAAGTTGAGGAGGAAAAAGAAGGGCAATGACCAATTCACCTGCCAGCTTAATAGCCTGTTTGGATAAGGCTGAAAGCAAACTGTGGTTTTGACTGCGAGCAGCAGTGTCCTCAGAGTCAGAGATGTTATTACATACTTGTGATCAATATATGTTGCAAAGCAATGTCTTTTTTTTTCTGCTTTAGCCTCTGAAAGGTGTATGTCTCCAAAACACTAAAATAATTCACAATATTGATAATTACAGGTTCTAAATTATTTACCTATCATGTCTACAGGATGAATGTCAAAAAGCCTAAAATTCAAATTATCAACAAATAAAACGTTCAGAAAAAGGACAAATGAAATGTGATCACAACAGATAGCCCTGAATCAGAGCTTACAGCAGATACAAACTGAAGTTATCTTGAAGCTTGGAAAGTGTAGCTGTCTGTATTCCCTATTTAAACAAAACTATTATTTAGGATTTTATGAGTCACAAAATATTTTGACAAGTGGCTCTGAATGCTCTCACCTTCTAATTGTCCATGGAAACTATTCAGTTTTAACCATTAACATGCCCAGAGCTGAGAATAATTGTCTTGATCAAAAGCAAATTGCCATTTATGTCAAAACTTTTATTTTAAAAAATCTTTTTTTCACTGAAGATGATACAAAGAAAATCTAGCATATTCCAATGGTTTCTTTGTATTATCATTGATTATCTCATTCTAACAACCTCTTTCTTTCCTTTATTTCCATAAACCTGTCCTTTTTTCCTGCTTCTAGCTTTTCCTCAGAAAACACCACATATTAGAGCATTCTGCAGTTTTTCCACTTCATGAGGAGCACAAACCATTTATCCCCATTAGCTGTTTGTGATGTTCCCATCAACAAGGTTCAGACAGACTGAAAGGCACCAAATCCCATTGCCAATTCGTTAAGTTATCCAGTGCCAACTTCTTTCTGTCTCTAACTTTGCTACTCTCCTTGGTACTAGTCTGTAATTTTATGGCCACATACAGGGGTAGATATGGAAGAAGGATGAAACAGTGAAAAAGGAGATCCATGCACTATAAAGAATATCTATAAAGGTATAATGATTCAAACTGCTTAGACTGGTTTTGGTACATAAATTGTGTTCTTTTTCTTAAGACAATGTTGTGATAAATTAAAGCTATTACTATATACTACTTATATCACGTTCTTATAAAATTCAATTGACACTTGCAAAGTGACATTTATCCTCTTTTGTTTTATGCTATCAAGGAGAATTAAGTAAAAGCTGCAGTGCTTTAAATTCCAGCTTTTCGTTTAGGAAAATACCAGCGAAAAGACAAATAGAGTTCAGTAAGACTGCAGATATAAGTGTCTGGAGCACCCAGGTGAGCTGTGCCGCTCCATCTGCACTCTGTGCTCTGTGCCAGGCTGCTTGGCAGGGGAAAGGAACGGACAGGACCCTGCTGTCCAAGCATTGCAGAAGACATGAATCTTGTCAATTTTGGACTGAATTCCCTGCCAGTTATCAAGCAAGCAGCCAGCAAACTGCAGCAGAGCACACAGCAATGTGCACACCAGAGTTTCTGTGCCTCACTGCCCTCCCCTGGATGGCTCTTGTTAAGGCATTTCCATGGGCTGCCTGTCTCCAGGTACTGCACCATCACCATCACCACCAATTCACGAGGCTTACTGGATTTACACCAGCTGAAACACAAGCCTATGTTTTCATAAAACATACCTAAGAACAGCTTTAATGTGTGACTCAAAATGAAATCTCTTTCTCGGACAAGCTTATAGGAACTATAACCTGGTTTTGCAACGTTCAGGTTCTTTGGATTTCTGTTACTTTAAGGTGCTGAACTCTAGTGTTGTCAATTGTATTCTCAAGGGCTTGAATCACTTCCAAGAGATTTTATCACTGTATGCTTCACTTTAAGCAGGACTGCAGTCATATTCCAAGCATAGTGAGGTGGTTAACAGAGGAAAAAACCCCTAAAATACAGATTTCTTTGTTTCTAACAAGCTAGTAAAGATGTGTTATTTGCTTTTCTCTTAAAATGCTTCCTTTAAGCATCCTGATTCCCTAAATTGTCTCCCTCACTTTTGTCCTCTGATTTTCTTATATTCCTTCTTCAGTTTTGTACTATTCTTCATCTTATCCAAAACAATTTCTTCCAGTCAACCTATGAATCAATAACTAGAGCCTTTCAGAATGACACAGAAATGTATTTAAAGGGGGGAAAGATATCTTACTAAAGGTGAAATATCTTATTGAGATATTTATTGTCATTTACAGATTATATTCATCCAGTTTCATCTATTTGCAATCAATGAGCCACGGGCATGAAAGTTTACACACAAGTTTATCTTGATGTGGAGGAAACCAGAGAGCTGAACTGTAACACTTTTACAACCTCTAAAGAAGCCTGATTAGAACAGTCACAAACAATATGGATTCTCTGGGGTTCTCCATAAGGGGCTGGGAAAAGCTTAGATTTGCTCACAAAGCTGACCAGAAGTTTCATCTCTCCTCTCAGATTAATTTAACCAGGCTCTGATGATCTCCAGAGCTGCCATCAAAATCGTCGGGAAATAGGTAATCCAGGTGTCAGTAATCCTCCAGCTGGTTCAGAAAGGTGCTCCCTGGAAGCTCAGCAGCATCAGCTGGTCACAACTCATCACCCTTATGCCTTGTCCTTTTCCTTGTCCTTGCTTCATAAAAGAAACAGTGTTTTCAAGGTCATTTATGGCACCTGACCTAGGGCACCTGAGTGCATGCTGGTGTTTGAGGAGTTTATCAGCCCTGTTGTGTGTTGGCTGAGCTTCTGTAATCACTGGAAGATGGCTGTGAGTGTACAGTTAGCCCATCCCAGGTGTAAAGTGATGCGACTTAATTGAACTTGCAATTTAAAGTTAATTGAAAGAGGTTAATGCTAAACCATGTTATCTCACAACTGGAACGGGCCAAGAATGGAAAATTACTATAGCTCAGCAGATGGGTGACAGCGTAGTAAACCCTCTTAATTTCATTTTGTTCTCAAATATATCTGGCCCGATGAATATCATGACTTCACACAGCAGCTCTCTTCCATCAGACCAAGGAAATCCCTGTGATGGTATCATTTTTAGTGGGGAAAATTTGACCATTAATGGTTTACATACTTGCAGTTTGTTCCAAAAGGACTCCAGAATGGTACAACCATATGAAAAAGGGTACAATTCCAACTTCTGAAACCAAAGCCTTTCCATGTATCTTAAAACAATCGCTTAAAACAGTGCCAGAAAGTGATAAGAAAGGCAGACCCCAGGAACCACTCCCAACCCTGTCAAAAAAATATAGTTTGAGGCCTTGAGCACTTTCACTTTTCCTGGGGGAATAAGTAATGTGATTCAATGAAGAAACATGAGCATTTCTGGGAAAGATCCATTTTCTACCTTTTGGTTGGAGTCTGAAGCTATTTTATTATGATGCTGCAATGCAAGTAAGCATTTAATTCCTAGGCTTTTGTCCTGTACTCACACAGAACATCAAAGCAAGCTTAATGCCATTCGAAAGATCATAATCTAAACTAGAAGATTTAAAATGATGCCCAAGTCAACCTCATATGCCAAGAAGATAGGGAGAAAGTGTGATTTAATCAACTGGCAGATTTTAAAAATATTTGTTCAGCATTTTTTTTCTTCTAATCAAATTTACCACTAGCAGGGGAATTAAAATAAAAACTGTCTGTAGAGATATATATCTCGCTTATCCATATTTTCCAGAAAAAGGACACTGATAGCAGAGATTTTTGTGAAAATTCAAAAGAATATTAAGAGCATTGAAAAACCCAAACCAAACCAAAACAACCATGACATCATTATGCAGGCACTGAGGTACCAACATCACTGTGTGAGCCAAATGGATTTTTTGGCACATAGCCATATCAGAGCTCCTCCCAGAGGAGAGGGCATCCTGACTCAGGAGGAAGTTCAGGGAAAGTCAGACTTGTTTATGCTGCTTCTGTCTTCCTCTGAGGGAAGCTGTGGTGCACCATTAGGGCCATCAGCAGGGGATGGGCTGTGTGCCTTCTTCCTACCAACAGTAGACAGATGTGTCTCTTTTGTTCAGTCACTTTCCTCAGTCTGTCATTTTTCCCAGGGACCATGACCATTTGCAGTAGCCTGACACAAAGGTCACACTAGGAAATTGAGCAGTGCATTTGAATTTTGTTTTTAATTGGGTCTCATTAGGAACTGCAGAGGGGTTGGATTTTTTTTTTTCCTGTTAAGTTCTGTTGAGTGAAATCATCCCAATTGAAGCTACATATGCAAAACTTGGTTCTGATTCTCAAGAACAGGCACTGGGGAAGCCTTCAGCTCTATAATCTGTTGGAAACTCAAGTGCAAGCTGGGAGACATTACCTCTTCTAACTCCTAGCTGCCCTTTCAGTCCTGGGATAAACACAGGAGGGAAGAAACACAAAGACTTCTCACTGTATTCTTAAAATCCGTACACTCCCTGCATGATAACACAGAGAGGAGGAAAGATTGAGAAGCATGTTTTCAAATAGGAAGCAATGCAGGCTTCAAAGAGCTTACAATATTTTTTTAATTAATAAGGGATCAGTAGGAGCCAATTAAATCATGGCCATTCCATATAGAGAAGACTGCTTTGCTCTTTTTCCTGCGCTGCTGCACAGTAGAGTCTCAAATTTGCCAGTTCCTCCAAAAAAAGTGCTCTGCACCTTTACAAATTACTTTGCTTTTCACAGTCATAATTAAGTGACAGTTAAGAAGCAAAGAAACTTTGTATTTTTCAAAGTTTAAGGTTTTGTTATCTGGGAAAGGTTTTAATCATTAGGCTTTTTAAGGGTGAAGGAAGCTAACACTACAAAACATATTTTGCTCACTACCCATAGATATGTAGTCCAGCTTATTGACACATAAATAACTTGATGACTGTCTCATCATATTCAGAAGACAGGCAGCCAGGTTATAGAGTCTGCTCCAGCATATCAATACCCTTGAAACAGTAAGCTATAATATATTCTATCAGTCAAATCAATCCCCCCACCTTTCCCAGGCAGAAGCAAACTTTACCTGAATTCCTAAAAAGGAGAGCTTTCACTCCTGCTACCTTCAAAAAAACAAATTCAGCCAATTCATTTTAATTGCCTTGGAGTGACCAGCTGTGCATCTCAATAGAGAAGTTAGGCCATTCATTGCTGGAGTTACATTTTGGAGCTACACTCATTCTGTGCTGGAAGGACTGTAACACACACTCCTTCCAACCCCATCTTTCAGCCTGGGAGCTTAGGAGCTACCCTTCTTTCCTCTACATTTTTTTTTGTCACTCCTGCATCATTTCTGCCTTCTTACCATATTCTCCCATTCTCTGGAGAAAGCAATGCTTTTGCACTCCAATTCCAATTTTGCAGTAATACTTAATAGAAGGAAAATCAGGCTGCTTTCCCAGGCTTTTGTTGACATAATGCTGGGTTCACCACTCCTCCTCGTCAGCCAAAAAATTTGTGTATTGCAAGGCTTGTGTTCTTACTCATAATTCAGAGGGCTTTCATTTTAAAATATGGGTCCCACGTGAGTGCTGTCTATTTCTCAGCATTTTGTGAAGTCATGAACTCCTCTGCATTAGCAAAGTGACTGTTGAGACAAAAAAATTACAAATTTAATCTGCAATGTGCATTAGAAAGGATTTTATTAAAAAGAGGAGAGTTTTAGATTCCATGCTCATTTTGCTTTGCTTTGCCTCAGAAAGTGCCATCTGAGGAAATCAGCAGAGATGACTGTTGACTTCATTACATAGCTGCTAATTGCAGAGACACTTGCTGAGGATGTCCCTGGCTTTAATTGCCATCTTGATTTACATAATTTTGCTCCTTTACCACCTTTACATATACTAATTAGCAGGCTTGGCCTACACTTTTTCATTTCACTGGTCTGCTTTAGAAGGTGGACGTACTACATGGGAACAATTATTTTTTCTAGTGCCCCATTCCCCTAGGGCACAGGGCATCATCATGTGTGTGGGCACGGTAGAAAGCTGACTCACATGCTGCAACCTTTCTATTCCTCATTTCTTTTCCCTCAGGAAGCCCTGACAACTTCACATGATTTCTTATCTTCTATTCTTAGGATCCTTTCTGTGAGGAAAACCATCAGTATCAAGAAGCAGGTATCTCCTGAATTACCTAATAACCACAGCTGTCCCATTTCTTTGCTGTTTCAGTAACAGAAAAGTGGTAGAGAGGAAAGGGAACTATGCCAACTTGAGTAATATTCACAGTAAATGTCTTTTAAAAAAAGTACTAAAGTCTGCTGACTGCGGTATTTTTTTAAAGCCTGCTGTCAGGCTGGCAGCAGAAAAAGTCCTTCTCACTCTCTCAGATGCACACTCACAGCCCCAAAGGATGAGGTGACTAAGCTGTATGTACTTTACCACTTTAGGCCTCCACTTTTGGATCTTATCAATACCAGAATCATTTATAGATGAAAAATTAGTCACCTTATTGAAAAAAAAAAAAAATAGTATCAATGAGATTTGAAAAGGATGACAGAGTGAAAAGTCTAAACCACGTGAAAAGATCCCTGGACATTTGTGAAGTAGCTATTGTACACTATTTTCTTTCCACTCCTGAAGTGATTAGGATTTTACATGTGAGTTTTTCATGTCTTTTGATTGAGAAACACTAGACAATTTTTTAAATTTTTTTTTAACTTTCAATTTTCCTTCTTGATCTGGAGCAGACTTGATTATATGAACTCTACAACAAGCTGGCCTGGCTGCTGAAACGTGCACCACTTTGGTGGTAGTGACAAGAACTTGGTGGAGGGTTTTATTAATTGTAATACAAAATGACATAAAGCAACCAGAGCAATTTCCCACCGTTATTTTTGTACTATGCTTTTCGAATCTACTTCTTAGGAAAATAAAAAAGCTCTTTGTAATAGGGATTATCTCCATTATATGGCTTAGTAGTGAAGTAGTTAACCATGCTGATTTCTACAGTGCTATATTTAAGTTTCGGAGTTAACATCCCTCTGAAACAAATAGAGCTGATTATTCTTTTAAGAACAAATTTTTCTTGTTCTGCAGACTGAGGTATTGTCTACATTAAGAACATTTGCACCATTATAACTACCCTAATTTTAGTCACATCAATCCCACTCCTTGATGTAGACGAATTATACGTAACCACATCAGATAAAGCATTATTTTATGGCTGTGCAGTCTGCTCATATTAGGCATTTTCAACAAAGAACAATCGAGTTCCATTAGTGCAAGGTTTCCCAAGTGGGGAAAGATGATATTAATCACTTTGCACTACCTTTACACACACACAAAAAAAAGGGAGGGGGTGGCAGAAAGTTAAAATGTTTTCTAAAGAAAGGGAAGTAATAATTTAAACAAACCAAAACCACATAAAACTCTGTACCTGTCTGGGGCAGCCCCAGCCCAAGACTCTGAGGAGAGTAAACTCCTGCTGCAAACGGCTCTATGTTTAATAGATGTGGGTGCATGGTCAAGGGCTGAGGATACCAACTTTCAGAGCAGACTACTGATACATCTAAAAATGCAAACCACTGTCTTCCACATCACCAGCCTCATGCTAAAGAGGCTTATGTTCCCTTGAGAAGGAACAGATATTTTCTGTTTGCATACTACCTAACACAGGAGGGTCAGCTACCACAATATAAATATTTAATCCTAATAACTAGGGAGGCAATATCAAGGGGATATGTTAACATGATGCCTCTCCAAAGCTCATAGTGAATAAGCAACCCTTCCTTTTTAAGAGGTAGCAGAATAGGAGTTGGACTTTCAAAATACAGAATCAAAAGTTGACCAAAGCCTGAATTTCCATGCCCATTTATGCTGTAGCTGAAGAGCCCATATTTTTAGCATAAGGCATAACATGCAGCAACCTTGCCAGTGTAAGGAGTCAGACAATGAAAGAGGAGCTGGCAGCAGCAGAAATGGGGGGTTTGCCCCTCTCTCCCTCCCCTTTCCCTCCCTGGAACACAACATATTTTTATCAGGAACAAAAATAAATAAATCCTCAGTTCTCTTGCTGTGCCCAATTAGTATTCCATCCATGAACTGTCCCATCAGGGAAAAATGCCTCCCTCACACACGTGTTCAGGATAGCACTGATGGATCTGAGGGCCTCTCCAAACACAGTGACCATCTGCTAGGCAAAACATAGGGGTCTGACAAGCAGGAGCCATTCAGCCCTGTTGTTGGGCCACATTATTACATATTTGACAAGGGTAATGAGAGGCTGTCATTAACCTTACATGACAGTCTCCACAATGACACACACTATAGCAAGAACAAAAAGCAGAACTCAGTAAAAAGGCACCTACTTCTCATTTAACCCCGAAATTGTCAGACACCATTATTGCTAATGGAGGCTGGCGGTCCTGGGGTTAATTTCCATCTCTGTGCTCTGCTCGTTCTCTTTTTGAAATGTACTCCTCATATGGTTAAAGAAGCAGTTTTATCAAGGCTATTGGGAAGGCAATGCATTATTTATCATAACACACTGAGATGTAAGAACAGAGAGGGTCTCCTGGAGGAATGAACAAACAGACATATTTCATGAACCCTTCTGATGGTCTGAAAAAAAAAAAACATTTCTGAACTCAGTCTCTGATATTTAAGGTTATCATTGCCTAAGTGTGACATTTCTCTCATCTGCATTTCCTGCCAGGTTTCTGTCAAGCTTGAAATCACAAGACTGTTTTTCCTGGTGACCTTGTCACAGTTACCTGGCTTTATAATCACAGGGAAATCCCATAGAGAAAGTTAATCGGTCGCCTGACTTTTAGTTGAACAACAGATGTAGGGTGAGACAGCATTTACAATTTCAGGAAATAAAAAGGTCATCTGAATATAAAATCTCAGTCTCAGGTGCGATGATATGAGTTGCAGTCCTCCAGCAAGTTATGAAGATCTCGTAATAGAGCTGCTTACCCCCTCAGCAAGCCAAGGAATACATCTATTCCCATAGTGACCTGCGGGCTTAACCTAGGACAGGGTGCTCCAGGAATGAATGCAAGCACTTGTTTGGATGCTTTGGCATATTAAGGACAAATGATAGAAGTGAAAGTGAAGATTATGTCTCACTGCAGGAGACTCAGAGCCAGTGCAGCTGGGCGTTAGCTCACAGGAGTCACAAGGTTTGGGAACAGCTCGAGCCAATGAGAAAATAGGACATCAGGTGGCGGGTAGCTGCAGTACGAGGATGCTCAGAGCCTTCGGGGGGAGGGGATGCCATCTCTGTGGAGAAGCTCTCTATAAATAGCATACAAAAAGCAAATCACTTTCTTTCCACACAAAGAAGCAAATGCAGCAGCACGAATCTATCCTTCCAGAGGCACTGGCTGGGAGGCTGAGAAGGAAGCTGATTGAACAAAAGATTAATACTTCTGTGGAAAAAGTGGAAAGTAAAAATTGTCATTAGGAGACAAACTATCCAAGAAGTGAGTCCAAGCAAGACTGTATTTTATTAGAAAAAGTAGAATAGGTTGTACAAGCACATTTCAGATTATTGATTGCTTTTCCAAATTTATTATGGTGTTCCTTTACAGAGCTGGATGCCAGCATCATGTGCTGCTCCCTCACTGGAGAATGTCCTCTTCCCAAGCCACCCACAGAGGAGTCTGATGTAAAATTAAATAAGTCTTGTTACTATTGAATCAAACCTCTTTTGTTATCTAGCTATCCAGAATTCATTTTCCATTAACAGCTGCATGATCAAACAGTTGTTTTACAACTATTCTCAAAGAGCTACTGAAAGGAACGCAGAACACATGCAAAATTGAGTTCTGTTTTGAAATGACAAAAATGCCAGTAAAGCATTTTTCTTCCTTTACCCAGACTGGTGTACAGCTACAGCTACTGGCATTCAATAAGCAGTGGAAATACTCAGTCACACTCATCCCATCTCTTACCATGGGATAAGTCTAACCAGCTTGTGCTCTTCTCCAAGAGTTCTTTCTCAGCTAGCACAGGACTCTATTCATTAATTTCCTCAGTAAATGTGCATGTCAAACCACTAAGGATGACTGAAGCATTTGTGCTGCAGTACCATCAATATATGGATTGTACACTGCTCTCTGTCTTTCCATCTCTCTCCTTCCCTGCCTCCAGCCCTTACCCAACTCCATCCACTCCCTCTTGTTATTTTCTTAGTCCTTAGTCTAAAAAAGTTCTTGCCTTTAGATCAAGACAGAGTAATATGGAAGTCTGCCTTCATCATCCGAGTTTTAATAGACTGGTATGATCTCTAATAATATTTGTATAACAGTATGCTTTAGAAACCACTGATGGCAGCCTCATCAAGTATGACTGCTTGTCTCTAGCTCATGCAATGAGAATGATGCCAAATTACTCCTGACTAGAATTTGTTAGGCTAGGACTGGTGCTGATGCCCACCTCTTCTTAGTTCAGACTCTGGTCATATGCCTGTGAATAATGGGAAATGACAATGGTTTGAAAGACAGTAATTTCATGCTGGTATTTCTGAAAATTTTATGTGCTAACTTTATGGTAGGCAAAAATCATTTACAAATGTAGAAATATCATTGCTCCTAAGGAAATCTTCAAATGTAGTATATGCATAATATCCTAGTGGCTTTTATTTCTGTGGAGAATTTGAGAAGTCTGTGTTATCAAGATCCCTCAGGACAACAAAGAAAGATTTGATATGTCTTTCCTTAAAGGGAATTTTAAAAGGGTTCTTTAACTCTAATTAGTGAAACTACTTGGGAATTCTCAGAAATAAAATTCTGTACTTATAAATGAAAAATACAGTATAATTTTCAAACAAAACAAAGTTGATTTCCTGTTTCAAGCACATGATTCAGACCTTACAAAAGACCAGATTTGATGGCTTCATATTAACACACAGTGAGTTCCCTCAACATGTCCAACATTTAATCTTTTATGTACAGGTCATCACATTTACCTATAAAATCTATTTCTTTATTAATATAATAATTTATGGACTACTGTCCTTGTGAGGGTGTATAAAATTATTACATTTTCATTTAATATGATAGTTAGCAATTAAATGTTCATACTATTAATTGCCAGAATTGCTTTTAATTTTCTTTTTCTGAGGCTGAGACTAGTTGCTCTTTCACTCCAATATTTTTTCAGCTACCCTATTTTGTATAACTTTCCAAGAGATACATTTACTGGGTAAGATCCTTCCTGTGTTATGATATTAAAGAAAGAAAGATCATCGTTAAATAAATGGTAAAAATGCGCTGCTCTGCAGTCACTTAACATCTTCTAAAATCTACAATCAGCTTGCTACAAAGTCAGGGAAATAATCATAGAATCATTGAATGGTTTGGGTTAGAAGGGATCTTATGTTCACCTAGCTCTAACCTTCCTGCCATGAGCAGAGACTCCTCACACTAGACCAGGCTGCTCAATAATGTTTAATAATGAACTGTAACTGGAAAACAAATGAGGAATACTAATAGAACCTAACTCTCTTGTTTCTTGCATGACCTTCAAGAACAGAAATTATTTTTATCACTTGCCTAAGTCACCTTTACATGCCCAGCCTTGGACCTGTAGATCTATGTGAAACAGAGGTGAATGAAATATTTACAATATAACCCTTTCTTGCAGTTTTCAAAGAAAGAAAAAACGCAAAAAGGAAGGAAAAAAAATTATCAACATGAACAGAAATATCTGCCATTCCAGAAAAAAAAAGGAATTTGTAAGTTTTGGAGTATGGAACCATATAAAATGGTTCATATTTTAATCACGAGAGTTCATTCTACATCTCTGGTATATCCTGCAAGTATGATGTTCTGCCTTTAAATCTGCAAACACTATCACGTGGGTCAGACTAAACTATGTTTAATCAGACTCCTGATGAATTATGAATGGATCTACCAAGCAATTGGACCATTAAGCATTAGATGAGACACAACTGCCCCAGATGCTTCACCTAGGGTAAACTCAAGTGTTTGTATTCCAACTTTCTAAAAGCTGAAAGACTTAACAACCAAAATTTGCTGATAGCTCAAGAGGCTCCAGGACTGGAAATTTGCTTGCATGAAGTTAAGACAGGAATTGCATGGTTGCAATATGTAAAAAATAAGCCATATATGAAGAAATACACATTTTTTAATCACCTTTGACAGAAATAACTTGACCACAATCTGACTAACAGAGTTCCAATTAAATAAGTGAAGAAGGAAGTGAGCTAGAATTTGCCTCTCTGAGGAAATGGCAGACAGATTGGACTTAGACTGTATTTCCATATAGAATCATGAAAATTACAATCCATTCTGAGCCAGGAATTCTAAGAAAAGACAATAAAACAGCACAGGGATCCTGCCAAGCACTATTAAAAGATTAGCAAAATAACTGTCACTAAAATCATGATCTTTGCTATCAAAACAGTAGGCAGCATTGTGGATTTTCAAGGTCAGAGGAAAAATGGCTGATTGACAATGAAAAATTCTGACGTTCACTGTGGTGAGCAATGACTGTGATGAGAAAAAATGGTCTCACCATCCTGGTGTCAGGGCACAATTTCATCTAGTGTAAGCAGTCCAGAGTTTAGGCTGTATTCCTGTTATTCCTCTCATGGTTCACAAAGGACTGTTAGCTTTTTATAGTAAATAGCTATTGGCAGTGTTTCTGCTGCACCCAGTTTCTCAGTCGATGTTGCTGGAGGGAAGACAGCCCTGCACAAGACCGAAGTACACCAAGTGAGGCAAGTCAGCATTGCAGAACCGTTTGTTTATTATGGTCCTGACATATAGGATTCAGATGCAAATACAAAATAACCAGATGCTGTAGGAGTGCCTGAATTCAAGGCTGTAGAAAAAGGAAAGTAGGTAGGAGCCCCAGCAATTAGGTAGGTAGCAGCAATCGACTAGAGAGGAGCTGTGTCTTACAATTCATTAATTCTTTGCTAGTGATGGGTATTTGCCCTGGAGGAGTAACTTACTGGGGGCTTCTTTCATGTATCATAGCAGTGTGACTGTCCTGGTTCCCTCAAGCTATGCTGAAAGCCCCAGAGGAAACATCACATCCCCCCATTCACTCTTCCTGTGTCTCATCATGAGTCCCCTTGATAGCCCATGGGGATTTGTTTCCTTCCCACACAGAGGTCTACAGCAGTACAGTCCCTTTCCAAACACTTACTGTGTTTGCAACAGCTCTCCACAATTTCTCTCAGCACACTCATGTGTGTTCTGCCTCTTCTGATCCTCAGGACAGCTCCCTCCGGCTGCACCTTTTCGCCATGCCTCAAGGTGGAAGAAACTTTTTGTGCCAGCAGCATCTCAGACAGCAGGAGTTTCTGACAATCCTTGGCTCATTGCTGTGCTGAGGTCAAGGGTAAAAAATTGCTTCTCTTGAGGAGTTATGCCTCTAGTCCTGTAGCAGTCCACAGGGACACTGATGCTCCCTGCTCTTTGTGTTGGGAGCTCTGTGGGGTGCAGGAATACCTGCAGCAGTGCAAGCCTGCATGGAATTCTCCTGCTCTAGGGAGAAAATCAACAACCTGATCTACTGAGTGCTGGGGGCATTTCACAGGAACCATGCTTTCTGGTGTTGCCTGCTGGAGTCAAGGTTTTAGGGCATTGTGGTCTTTTAGTTAATCAAAACCAGTGGTCTCTATTACAGCTAAAGAGTACAGCTGGAAAATACCACTAAGAGAAAAATCACTCAAGAATCAGATAAAGGCCAAACAAAATGTTCTGTGAATTTCTACATTGTACATACAGGAAAAAAATGCATTCAAATCATCAGGGCTCAGAAGAGGCCTGTAACCTCCTCCATCAGGGTACCAGGGAACTAAATAGCTTGTTTGTGCCCTGCCTGAGGTTATTTTCCTTTCTAAGAACAATGAAATGCTACAAGGAGTCATTCAGTTGACAATAAATGATGGAACTTCCAAAGGTGGGTAAGCATCATGTTTTCGGCTCGCGTTCATGTTTCCGAAGCAGGTCACTGTCCTCTGCACATGGAGAACTCTGCAGTCCTTTACGGAATCACAGGCTGTGCTGAAATGGGCTTTTTTTGTCTTGAAATTAAGAGAAATACAAAACACACCCTGCCCTTTCTAGTAATCAAGACCAAATTATTGCAGTGGTCAAAAATAAAGATACCTCTCTCCCCCTTGTTTCAATAACCCACATTCAGTCACTAACATAGCCTTTCATTGTCAGGCAGGTATCTTATTTCTTTTGTGGATGCCTACTCATACTGTACTTTCATAAGTACTGGTACTTTATTGATAGTATTTACACATCTTCCTACTCTGGACCTTCTTGTGAGAGACTACTAGGGCCCATCTAAGTAATGACACACTGTGATCATTTAATAAAGTTGTGACTTTGTTCTTGAAGTGTTAGTTATGTCCTGAGGAAGGCATGAATGGCTGTGTTGTATTTCCTGTCCAGTAACAAAGAGTAAAGTAGCCCTGTACCATCTCAAATCATCTGTGTAAGTGCTAAATCTATTATTTTAAACCTAATGCTGATTTTCATGCTGAGATAGTGGGTTACAAGCAGTTCTGTTGCTTTGAACAAGAGAGTCTTCCTTCTCTCTTCACCTTCCCAGAGAAATAATTCAGAGCATGATTGTTCAAGCTATTATAGGAACAGAGGCACCAAAACCAGAATTTGGGTACGACTGAGTGCTGACACTAAATAATTGCCCTCCAGACAGGCTCTGCTCAGCTTCACCTTCCCTTATGGGAAGCATGTAGATTTGACTTTGACATTGACTATTTCAGATCTGCCTCTGTGCATCCTCCACAGGCTTCACAGCCTCCACAGACCTGGAAGGCTCAGTCCCAGAAGGGTCAGAAAGTTGCCATACTGCTCCCCAGACTACCCTTCACAGGGGCTCAATCAGCACCTGCTTTCAGAGCCCAAATGTTTATCCACAGTTGGGTTCTATATAACAAAGATTTACCTCTGCGTTCTTTTAAGAAATGGTCCAAGAGGGTAACACCTGTCTGCTTGAAAAGCCATGAGGTCAGAAGGCTGACTCCCCACAGGCAAAAGATTTCAATTTTGCCTGTCCAAGGGGGCAGGACCCAATACTCAGGAGTTTTCCTAAACTGTGCAGCAGTGAAAGGCAGGAAAGCATTTGCCAAAATAATTATGTTTAAGCTCTGCCCCTATTCAGCAACAAATGCAAAATGTACTGTGTCATGCTCTGGCAGGACAAACTCCCCGAGCTCTACTTGCATAAACAATTTTGCTTCAAACTGGCTTCTTGGTCTGCAAGTAGAAACTTTTACTCATGGAAGAAAGCAACAGCAATATTTCTTTTTAGCAAATAAACAAATTTTTAGCACACACAGGAAGGTCTGGTACTTTCATTCTTTACCTCTTATTGTATGTTTGTATGTTCCTTTCTGCCAGTAAAGCACTGTAAAGAGAAGATGGTTGTAATCAGATCATTGGCTAAAACAACTGATCAATAGCAACTGCATATGCTGCAAAGAGCCTTTAATGGCTCTTAATCCCCATTAGGCTGATCTGGAGGAAGTTGAAGGGGAAACTGCATCACATTTCAACCATTTATAGCAGCATCCTGGTACTTGAGCAGCTTTCAGGGAATGGGAGCATTTGTTCTGAGGTGTCCTGGGACAATCATCAATAGGATAGGAAACTATTGCATCGTTATTATCCAGGAAATGCTTTGGGGACTCTCCAGGGAATTGAGTCCAAGGGTTATAGTTTTTTAACAGGAGCCTACGTTGGGTCAACCAGCAAAGAAGCACCATGTGAACATTTTCTACCATCGGTAATAAAACATGTTTTGGGATCTATTTGATGCTAATTATAAAATTAAAAGGCTAATTTTTGTAATGTGAGCCACTGTCTTTAGGAACATCTTCTAAACCAAAGTTATTCATCTTCCTGACATATTATAATGCAGCCATATAATGACAGAAGTTTCAAGATATTCATGGTTTGCTTCCTACTAAACCCAGTAAAAAGTCCACACCACACTCTACAATACACCCATAAGTAGCTTGAGAACACTTTCTTGTGTATCCCATGTCACTCCTCTGTGCTGACACAATTCTACTTGTATGCCTTTTCAGCCTATGCATTTTGTTTTGCAAAGTGAAAAGACCAACACTAAGAATAAGGACCTAAAACGTGTACCATCCATTCCATAGCTGCTAGGCGTTATCACAGGATTCAACAGGAATTTGTAATAGATTCAGTGTTTAGTTTACCTGGTGATGTATCTTGCTCTTACTGGCTGAGAAACATAAAGCCTTTGAAAACCAAATTAAGTTGCATGCTGCTTAACCTGAGCAGCATGCTGTGGGCAATTGCCCTTGGGAATGATCAGTTTTGATTCCAATTGCATACAATGTGGTAAGCAGGGAAAGCTAGATAAGCTTGTCAGGGCTGTGGCTGAGATATAAGGTTAAAGAAACTGTGCTCCACAGGTCAGAGATCTGTGCATCTCTCTCCCCTACGCATACTAGGCATGTATTGAAAGAAATTTGATGAAGCCTATTTCACTGACGAGATCTAGAGCTGCACTAACAGCAGTTTCTCTTCACCAAGAGAATTTTTAGCATCAAGTGGACTCACAGAATGTCTACGAGACTGGGGTAAGTCTAGTGTTAAATGACAGTTTTATAAAATGGCATCACTGCTGCAGGTATGTTGAGAATTTTGTGAAAAGGACAGCATCGAAATAGCAGCCAACTCTTGTGTTCTCCAAGGTCTTAATTTTTGCTCACCTTCAGTGCCTAGATGTGTGCAGGAAACAAAGAAGCAGCTCTGCATCAGTGAGATTCTGCTGGCACTTCTGCAGGAAAACACAGCTCATCAAGCGTACCTCAACTATAATCTAGCCTCAAGAGGCTCCACCACTTTCTAGTGAATTGATTTTGCAGCTGGAAGGATATTTCCCCTTCACAACTCCAACCACCTCAGAGATATCATCAGACAAGTATCAGCTTTGAGAAGAGCATATGTACATCTTGTTTCTTTAGCAATTTATAGAAAAGGGCCCAAAACCAGAGAGGATACCTAAACCCACAGAGGATAGGCAGTTCTGTTCTTAATTTTAAGCATAGAGATGTTAAGTCAGTCTGCAGTATCTAGGGATTAGTATGGTCTCTTAGTGAAATTTGGCTATCATGTCATGTTTTTCAGAGCAATTACACAAATGTGATGCTTTAAAAAACGGGACTCCAGAGAGCCATCCATTGCTCTAGAGCAACTCTTGGGAAGTCATTCAGTTATTCCTCTGCACTTTCCATTGAAGCCTTATGAAGTCAATGAAAAAGCTTTTCAGTGGACGCTGGCTATAACACAGATGAGAGACACCTCTTTGATGAGCAGACTAGGTTTCTTTGCCTTTCTTTTCCTCCATCCTGCAAAATCAGAAATTCAGAAACTGAGGATCTCAGTGCTCCTAAAGCTTATATTGGCAGTTTTGCCAAAAAGACTAAATATAGAATTTAGAAAGGCTTCTTGTGTGTCATTTAAGCTTCTGATGGCTAAATAACAGCTGCAGTAATATGAAGAGATTACAGAAAAGCACCAGCCACTGGAACCAAAGAGGTTATCCCATGGTGCTTTTGTGCAGCTTGTTTCATATCTGCCTCGTGAAGTCCTCTGCCTTCCTAAAATAATATGTAATTAACATTCAAGACACATGCTTTCTACTAGCAAATGGGAATAAAGCATAGCAGAATTCTTTAAGAATGCTGATTTTTTTTTAGTGGTTTTCTATTTTGAAACTTCAAAATGACATCTGCTTTGTGTGAGACTTAGGAATCTGGAAGGAGATTTGCAGAGGAAAATGAAATCATATCTCTGATCCTTCTGTATTCTATCAACTTCAAAATAAATACTTCTACTTGCCTTCCTGCAAAAATTAGTACAATGCCAATTCACTTTTTGACAGTTTTATATAACACCCTGCATGGTGGAAATATTTTTAAAAGTTTATTTTGGTGTTGTATTTCAATTAGGCTAATCAAAACATTTAAGCATTTTAATAAACATGACTGAATAAAACCACACATTTGTCGGAAAACACCAATGATCCACTGCAGCTTTACACATCAGGAGTTGAAGATAG
The DNA here is from genome assembly GCA_024500445.1 of Entomyzon cyanotis. Classification (NCBI taxonomy): domain Eukaryota; kingdom Metazoa; phylum Chordata; class Aves; order Passeriformes; family Meliphagidae; genus Entomyzon; species Entomyzon cyanotis. The sequence goes on from JAKEPQ010001005.1 coordinate 20,429,857, forward strand.
CTGATAGAGTAATTCTTTAAAGATTTTTTTTAACTTGCCTTTTTAGATAGATTACATATTCCCAATTGTTCAAGCTCTTCATGCTAGGAACAAAAAACCCTCCTTATCTGTGTGGAGATGAGAAAGGGCTTTATTTGTTTAAGTTACATCCTCTGCAATAAGTGTGTACAGAAGAGATGGCTGGGGTTTATAATAGTGTAAAGATGTATGAAGACACAAACTTTAGTCTTCTAGGCTCATCTTGAGCTCCTGAGGGTAAGACCTGCTCCTCAAATCTGGGCTGCAGGGTTGCCTGGGGTTCTTCAGAGGCTGAGACCAGGCAGATGAGCTCCCTGCCTGCAGGTGGTGGGCACTGGTGAGCATCTGGGTGGCATCAGATGTGAGGAAAGAGGTCTCCTGGATCTTAGCTGAGCTGTCACAAAGTCCCAACCCTACCTCAGTGGTATGATCAAAGCTGGTGATGCATGGCATCCCATGGCAGCACTGAGGGAAGTGCCAGAGGCAACAATGGGCCACAAAGGTACCTTTGCTGGCCTGATCTGATGTCCAGGGAGTTTGACACTTACTGAGGGATTGGATGTGGAAGACTGTGGAGGCTTATCTGGCCCTCATGCAAGAGATCCCACTGCTCTTCTACATGGGCACTTATAGCAGTGCCAGAGGAGGTCTGAATCATGCCAAAAGTGATTATGTGGCTCTGGAATGAGGGCTAAGGATATGGAGATCCTTTAGTGTCTCCTTAGACCTGTGGGAGAAGGAGAAGAACTCCAGGAAGATTGGATGGATCCCACAATTCTGTGCATTAACAAATGTTTGCACAGCTGGGATTGAAAATAGGGATTTGAATTCTAGGACCCTGGGATCTTCTTTGAAGATCAAGAATTGCCAGGAAAAGACAGGATACACCCGACCAAGTAGGGAATCTTTGCCAACAAGCTGGCCCATCTGGTGAAAAGAGCTTTAAACTGGAAGTGATGAGGGTCATCATGACATTGTCCCCTGGAAGAGGTGGAGTGGTTTGATAAGCAAAGAGTGCACAGAGAGTGGAAAACTAAAACTTTTAATCATCAAAACAGGGCATAAGGGAATCCACCCCAAGTACATGCACACAGAGAAGGAAGTGTCTACAGGATATGGAGGAAATTCTCTGAGCATTTTGGGGGAAATCAGCATGATTGAGTGCCTCTGCGAAGTTCCTGTAAACTAACACATGCGGCGTGGGGAGTAAACAGGAAGATTTAGAGGTCTGTGTGCAGGGGTAGGAGGTGCAGGGTTGTATAGGTCTCATTGGAATCATGGAGATGCAGTGAGACAGCTCACATGATTGGAACAATGCAGTGGCTGAATAAAGGCTATTTTGGGAAGGACATGCCAGGATGGTGAAGAGTAGACTTGCCCTGTATATGAGCAAGGATTCATAAAACTCTGCCTAGGCACAGGTAAGGAGCCAGCTGAGATGTTATGGATCTAGATTAGCAGGCAAAACAACATGAGCAACCTTGTCATGGTTGTTTGTTACAGAACTACGGTCAGTAAGAAGTATTATGTGAGTCTTCTTCATAGAAGTGCTTCACATTTGCAGGCTCTGGTCCTCATGGGGGAATAACCAACTCAGTATCTTCCAGAGGGGTAATACAGCACGGCATAAGCAATCCAGAAGGTTTCAATGATGGTGTGTGAAAGGAGTAAACAAGACAAAGCCAGGCTCTTCTCAGTCATATCCAGTGAAAAGATAAGAGGCAACAAGCACAAATTTAAAGGTAAAAAGAAAACTTGTTTTTTGCTACAGGAGTGGTCAAAAAGTAGCACAGGTTGCCCAGGCAAGCTGTGAAGTCTTAATCCTTGGAGATATCTAAAACCCCTCTTTGCCATATTCTAAGCAACTTGGTCTAGCTGACCCTGCTTTGAGCAGAGGGTTGTATTAAAAAATCCCCAGAGGTGCTGTCCGACCTCATTGACAGTGTGATTCTCTGAGTTATTGGTGTGGGGATCAGTGGGCAATCTTTTTCTTTAGGTAGGAAATGCCACAGGGAATGGAGCTTTATGTAGTTTAGGTAGTCACACCTAAACTGACAGACCCAGAAGCTCTTCTAGGATCCCAGTTCTGTGTCAATATCCTGGCACAGGCTTGGGTTAGGGAGTGCTCCTATGTCCTCTGCCTTGATTTCTGCTGGAAGGGAGCCACACTGCAGCACAGACAGAGTTCTGTGTGAAGTAAATTCTCCTTTGTGCCCTAATGGTCTCATTTTCCTTCTAAATCAGGAAGGTTTTTAGGGGATCTCTCTTTTCTTGCTCAGTCCAATATAATTTCCTTGAAATTCCCAGCTGGAGGGGCAGAAAGAGAAAATTCCTATGCAGCCCTGTTTCATCCCACAGAGGAATTGACAAGGCTGAGAGTCTAAGATGAGTCCAACACAGACAGAAGAGCATCAGACTGAAGTACACACAGCAACCAGAAAGCCGACAAGCTGTTGCATTTTGTAGCAGATGCAGCTCTAACAGGGTATGTGGCTTCATTCCTAGATATAATGAGCTGCAAACGCACACTGGGAATGCTGTTTTTGTTCAAAAAATATCTCCTCAGTTAATATACAATATGTGCACTGGATGAATGTGTGCCTCTATTCTCATAAAGCAGTGAGAGATCAGAGAGAGGAGCTGTCACACTTTACTGGGCTGATACTGATTATTTTGGCTGTTCATATCGTTGCTGTCTATTCCTCTTCTGAACAATACAGTTAAAAAGCTAATGCTCAGAAATCAAATTAAAGGATGTCTCTTCTATCTCAAAGAACTACAGTTACAGGTTGTTTAAAGGGATGAATATATATTCTGCCTGAAATTCAAGGTGGTGGGATGTACTTATACTTTCCATGCAAAAGTCTGAAGATTAAGTCCTGTATGCACCAAAATGCAGATGAGTTGTACAGATCAGGTACGTCTCTTTTGTGTACTCAAGCAAGGAAACAGAAAGCAGAAGGAAGAGTGACTACCCATATTGAGAGGTCCAGAATGGATTAAATGTCATCAAGAGGGTGCATAGAGAGAAAAACTCTTCCTTCAAAACAACACAAAGGCAAGAATGGAAGATCAGGTACCAAACAGATAAAGCAAATTCACTAACTAAACATGAACAAGATATCAGGGCAAATAAATAACACACTCAGGCAGATATCCAAGCACGTATGTAATGCTGTCAACTTCATTTTACATCATTAACATATGAATGAGAAGCTTCACAAGAATCAAAGACAAGATGTTCCAAGTAAATTAAGTTTCTGATATGGAATACAATGAAATATGAAGAAAGAATTGCTACCAGAAACAATGGGGGTGAGAAGAATTTCTGAGACATTAAGTATGTACACACTGTTTTCATTATCAAAGAGGTAATAAAATAGCAAATTAAGAAAAGTTACTTCTTTGTTTTCCTTCAGTTTGAGGGTCCAAAAAGTTCACATGCCAAGTAGCAAAGCCCACCACACTACAAGCATGTCCTCAGCTGCAACCTCCATCTCAATGAATAGCACAATAATTTGAGGCAGTAGCAGTAAGGGGAGACAAGGCTGTGATTGTAAACTTGTTTTCAATGTTGCCATTAGTGTTGGGATATTGAATTTTTTATTTGCCTTTGTAAGCTAGTAATGACAGAATTAGGCTTGCAGTCTTTGACATAGGATGGCATTTTTTCTGCTGCCACAACAAATTGCAAAATCATGTGTCTGTTGAAGGTGCTGAAAGGATCAAAGTGGGTGCAACTTTCTTGTCAGAAGCAACTTTTAAAATCAGCTTCTTAAGGACATTCCTTCTACTGTGCCCTTTATTTCAACTATATTTTGCGTTTAATTCTGCCAGCTTACCCATTTTGGAGCTTGCTAGTGGACTCTGAATCAGATTAAGTGGTCTATCCAGTATAAATGAGAAAGGTAGAAGAGGAATAAACTAGGTAAATATTTAAATTCATGGTCTAGGGCTACTAAAAGACACTGATAGCTCAAAGAATGAAAACAAGTGTGTTTTGCTACCTTAAGTTCCTGCTGATTCTGAGAGAGGGAAAGGAATAAAAGGATTGCAGGAGAGATTTTTTTTTTTTAACTTGGAAAACTGTTATGAAGAAGATAAAAAAAACCAACAAGGCAATGTTTACAAGGCAAATAACTCAAAATGATTACATGCCTCAAACCATGCTTATAGATAACCTACAACCTGCATGGGCACATGTATATTATCAGAGCATATTTAGTTGTATGACTTTATATGATAAACAGCATATCCTGTTCATCTGCAGTACTCCTGCCTCATGCAATTTACTGCACAGATCATGTCCTAAGGATGAACTAAAGTGAAGTGGATAGTTGTGCGAAGGACTCCCATCTCTGGCTGGTTTCTGAGAATGGGATATGTTATGTGAAACAGGAGGAAAATTTCCAGAAGAGAAACTGTCTTCCTGATTAAGGCCCTGGACTATTCTCTTGATCTCTGACTTTTTTCTCTGTCTAAACCACAGTTTTTCTGTGTGATACTGATCATAGCATTTGTGCAAACTCTCTGTGATTACTCCTGTTTCATTTTCTGAGTGCCCAGTCTGAAACAGCAGGAGTATTGGACTCATAATTGCAAAAGTTTGATATGAGCTGTGCTCTGAACACATAAAAGGCAGCAGAATGCACAGAAAAACTAGGCTGTAATCTTGAAAACTAGCCTCTAAAAATGAACTGATACAGAGCAATTTTGGCTTTAGTGTCAGTGACTTTGTTCCCAATTTGTAAACCTGAGACACCATCGTATTACCTGGCAGATGTGCTGTATAAATAAATTCGTTAATAAATTCATTAATAAAGATATCACAATCAGATTAAAGACCCAGAAAAAGGAATACATTTGAGCTCAGTGCAGCTTTTGGATGTTAAGCATTAAATGACATATGGGACCACTAACAAAATAATGAATAGAAACTGCTGTAGATCATGTGGATTAAAGAGTTTATTGTAGTGCGTGTACACACTTGGCAGATACAAGACAGTAGGGTACTTTAACTGGGTATTTCCTGGCTTTTAAGCTTCACCAGTCTTTCCAGGTAAGATTTTGTGTTTTGTTTAGAGATATTTATATACTTTAAATTTCTGAAATTTCTACGTGGACAGTTAAGAACCAGTGATATCAATTCCCACTACATGGACAAGGAATTGATCTAGGCTATGTGAATCTAGACAAAGGAAAAATATCTAGTTAATTTGGAAAATCCTAATTTTTTTTTCCAGTAAATAAAATTCTCAGCTTACCCAAGTGAAGTGGACATTTAGAGAAGATTTTTTTTTTAAATTTTCAAATGTCAAATACAGAAAACACTCCCTGGGCATGCACAGTTTTGTAGGAGACTATGATATTCTTTTTTCATGGTACCCTTATTAGGTCTTTCATATCTGAAGAAATGCTAGTCATGACACAAGGCTTCCAACCATTGTACAGTTCAGAAAACATATTCCAAAGAAGAAAAAGGCTCCAGCTAATATTATTCATCTTCTCTGCTCTATTTGCTTCTCCCCGAAGTCAAGTCAGAGCCTATTTTCAAAGCCTTCAACAGACTACAAAATTTATTCTTAAAACAAGTCTCATTTTTGGATGTCCTTGGCCCCTTTTGAATTTTCTTGCAACAAACAACACGTTCATATGCATGGGAAGAGAGGCTCAGCAGATGTCTCAGCAGATACAGATCTGAAGTGTACATCCTTTCAGAAGGCATCCAAAATTCTCTATTTTTTATGAACTACTACATAAACTTGGTGTATCTGCATGTCTGCTGCATCATTACCATTTTTGTTAATAGTAAATGGATTTGAGAGTTTGTAGCTAAAGTGCTCCATGAGATAAAATGTGGACTTTGGGAATGGCATGATAATTACACAGCAACAAGCTGAATATCACAGTGATGAGCAGTTTCACTACCTCAGAACTGCAGAAATCAGGCAAAAATTAGATGGGCTACCTCACCCCACCTGAGACCACGCAGAACAAATCTGCTTCTGTTCGGCCCTCAGGTAATATCACAGAAGCTAGGGAAAGGCTTCTGAGCTGTGATATAAATAAATAAACTGTGAACAAGATCCACTTTTCTCCAAGTGAAAAGTAACTCACATCAAAAGGGCAACAAATCTCTGTTTCAGTCTCTTACAGTCCTTGCTATTATACTAAAACCCATAGTTGATTAATAGAAAATAAATAAATAAATCTGCATTCTTGACATGACTGTTATTTATCTCTCTTTTTTCTTTTTTTTCTTTTTTTTTTAACTTCCTTTTACACTTATATTTACACCTGAATATTTTCTTTACAGAGCTTTTTACTTGATGTTCTGTTTTCTCTGCTGAAGTTCAGGCATATGAAGTACCTGTTTCATTAGTGTCACTTGGCTTTTCATTAGACAAAGAAAATGAGGCTCTACAGCATTCAAGGAAGAGACCAATAAAGATATATTACTGTCACTTCACTCAATAAGAGCAGATGGGTCATAATAGTACGGCTGATACCAGTACATTTGTGGAGTGATTCTTTCTTATCAGGCAGTTAATGAAATGAATTTCTATCATAGCATCTTTAAAATATAATACTCTCACAACTGTCTTTAAAGACCTATTTTGAACCAAATATGTTATCTATCAAAATATTCATTAAAATTAGGTGCAGGCCTACAGGAAGAGACAGATTAAATCATTGAGGCATCTGGGCCTCTTATTCCTCTAAAGTGACCTCATTATATCGTAATTTGTTATTGCAGAAATTTAATTTTCTGATGCCATGGAATTATTGAGGGTCTTCCCATTTCCAGCATTTTCACTCTACCTAATTGTAAACTTCAAGATCATTTGGTATTTGATACTGTTTGGCTCCAAGATTGGATAGGAATCCAATAGCCTGTAAATGAGGAAGCACTTAATGAGGAAAACGTGATGATATCTATTGACTATATTCTAAAATAAGATAAATAAATAACAGTTTCACTTGAGATGCCCTCAACTTCTCCCTGACACATTTATTAACTCTCTTCAGAGCAGATGCTTCATTGCCTCAATATCAAGTAAAGAGGCAGATTCAAGGGACTAAGCACAGCCATGAGCCTACTAGCCCTACCACTGATCAGTCACTGATCCCATGGGTATGAAGGAGAAATTACCTGATCTGAAAGCCTGGCAGCTGGACTTTAAACATCACAAGACCAACATGACAAGCACTTTGGCTAAGACATGCCCCTGTAAGGCTTCTTCATGCACTTTCAGGGTTCTTCATCGGGACACTCTTCCCTCCCACTGAAATATACGGGACAAAGAAATTTCTTTCCTGGCACTCTATTAATCCTCCCTGGCTGAGGCATGACACTGGAAGACTTCAAATTTTCCAGGAATTCGTGACCAAAGTTCTACGACCTATCAGCTCATTATGGCAGAAAATCTCATGTAAACAATGGGACAACACTGACCTATGGAGAAGGTGCTGTAAGTTTTGGATCCTGGACAGCTGTTGCACATGGGACAAAAAACCAAAATACCTGTTCATGCACATAGCTCTGGATTCAAAGCTGTCACAACCTGGGGTAGAATAATGAGAAGCACATACCTTCAGTGAATGGTATTCCAACGTTCCTATACATTCCCACATTAGTCACAAAGTGCACTTCAAGGGCTTAATGATGAAAATTGGTGCTTGGTGACTCTGGGACAGCTACTCCTGCTGCTCTGAAGTTTTAAAAACCTTTGCACAAGTCCAGGTCAAAGAAGAATTTCCCTTTCAGGTTTAAAACTAAAATAGCCTTAATTAAGCAATTACTTTTTTTTTTTAAAATCAGGTACACACAACTGAACTGAGTTCTCTGCAAGTACAGCAATATGAAGTGTGCATTCAAATTGCATGCAGCTTTGTCATGTACTAATTTGCATATATACCTGTGAAAGCTAAAATTAAAAATGTTAAGGCAGTTCTAAATCAACGGAGAGTGGGTTAACATCAGTATTCATGTGCAAAAGTTGGCCAAGATATTTAGCTTAATTTTCTATGGACACATCAACTTTTAATTTTTTAGTGAGTGAATGAAAATACCTTTGCAATGATGTTTCAGATTACAAAAGAATTTACCATACAGAGGTTATTACTTCATAACCTCAACACACAGAATAATCACCTGGAATGTTCAGATATTTTAAATTAAAACAAAAAAATTCTTTCATTTTTCAGTCTGCAAGTGGATACAGGAATTCTGGAGGATGTTAAAAAAGCAACAACAAAAAAAAACCCCAAAGGACATCTCCCTGAGGTATGTTTAAGTAAAACCACTTTTCTTAATTATCTTGTAGCTCAATAATCTAATAATTATTAATTTCAGTAAAACCATAAATATCACTTAAAACATAAACTCCATTTTTAATCAGTGAAAACGGCCAGTTGTTGCAAATGTTTTTTGAGTAATAAGTTTGCATTCTTATTAGTAATATGGATTTATAGGAAAACCAAAACGATATTAATTATACCATATTCTCATTATATATTAATAGACTCAGAAACCAAACATTTTGTGCCTTGCAGACAGAGGTGTAATATTTATATGAAGCTATGCAGCAGCAGCCAATGTGGCACTTAGCTCTAATGCTGCTACTTTAGAATATTGACTTGGTGCCCCTGAGACCCATGAGCTCAAATCCAGCTGGGAATGCAGATATGCTGCACTGAGCCTCCAGAACAGTGTCTTGGGGTTTTTCACTTCTCACAAGGGGTCAAATTATATCAATGGATGCAGTTTGTATTTTGAGACACCAGTTTCTGAATGCAACATATGTGTCTTATGTCTATTCCAGGCAAGGCTACAGAATTCATGCTCTTCACTGGAAGAGAGACCTGAGAAGATGCAGCCCCTTGAGGCCAGCAATATGCAGCTCTTTAAGCACAGTCATGCACAACCCTCACACAAAGCTATGAGCTGAAGTAATGCATCATCCTCAGAGCACAGGAACAGGAAAGCTGCTTCTCGCGCTGCACACAAGGTATTTGCCCCACTGGAAAGCCTGGTTGCTTTGGCAGCTGATGGGATCCGAAGTTTGGGTTGTTTTCTAGCTATACACTGAGAGCAGAATGACTGATCAATTGCATCTCCATGACAGCAGCCTTTCTAGAGCAACTGCTTTAGTCAGATGTCAGACTTGTGACATTACTTGGTCATCGATGGTTGCTGTAACTTAACTGAGTTTGCTGCTTTTTGATCTATTTCTTGTGTGGTCCAAATTGTTTATTTTGAAGACTGCTAAAGATGACTGTAGCAGCCAGACAAACTCCATTAATGTCTATATGAATCTTAACTATGCAGATTTACCCTGCCAGGGATTTCTGTACTCATCCCAGCCCCAGGATGCTCCATCAAGAGAGACCTTCCTCAAAAGGGCCTTTAGGAGAAACCACTTTGAGTAATATGGAGGAACATAGAGAGCTCATAACAGAACCATTCCGATGCAGTTTGCCACACAAGAGTCACACAAGAGAATGGACACCCATTGTATCACTGGTTCTCCCTGCCACATCCTTTCCATGTGTGCTGTGCCTGGGCCACAACAACTTTGTCAGATGTCAAAGGAAAGACAGGTCAAGCATATGACCAAGTCCTTCTCGAAGTCCAGGAGACTCAAGAAAAGGCAGTGGCATTGCTGCAGTCTCAGTGAATTGCTCTGTGGGGCATGAGCCAATTGGAAACTTTCTCCTATGAAGACCTTCATTTACAGGTGATAGCTAATAATCTATGCTCAGATAGAGGTTTCAGCTCTCTCCCTTACAAAGCCCTAACCCAAATAGCAAATAGAAAATCAGGAAGTGATGCCCCTGCAAAGAGAGCTAACTCCCCCTCCCACAAAAGAAATGGCAGATCATCATGCCTGGTGACTGCTCTTTGTCTCTTTTTAGCTTTTCTAAGTTAATTTTCTTGACTGAACCATCCTCATAAGTGTTTGCAGCTCAAGCTGTGTCATCTGAATATGTCATTAGTCACTGAATAGCTGAGTGAGAAACAGTCAGCTGGGGAGGATTCAGAGCTATATAGTACCGATCTCTGCCCTCTGTGGATTATAAGCATTTTTCTAAGTGCCTCTAATTTTAATGTCCCAAGCTGTGGCTTGTACAAAAATATATTCAATGGCCTCCTCTCTAGTATAATATCTTTATATTAAGGATTTTCTCTTTCACCTCAGGAAGTCAGCTTTGTGGCAGACCATCTCATTTAAAATCTAGTTTAACAACAGTGGCATTTTTCTGTGTAAAATTGGAAGTACCACAGGTGATAGATTCAGCTTTTGCCTCTATCTGGCTACAAGTGCTGGAGACGGAAACAATAATAGTGAAACACATAGTGGAAAGTTCAGATCTTTTCAGTTAGTAAAAGTAAGTAATTTACTTCTGTCTGTGAGTAATAATTATCTGTACAGAAACCATAGTGATGGAGAAAGACAGCGCAGCAGGGTAAAAGGAGAATAAGAAATCTTTGGATTTTCTGAAAGCATTTAAAAGTATCAGTAAGCAATCTGTACCTCCTTCCTGCCACTGTGCACACAGGATAAGAACACAAAAGGGAAATAAATAAAAAACCCAATAAAATAAAGCAGACACCTAACAAGCAGAGCATAGATGACTCTTTTGTGATCCAGGTAACTCCAGTGATTAAAGATAGGATCCAGCTGCAAGGAACGGGAAATGGGTATGGGGACAGAGTCAACATTGAGTTTAATGCTGTTCTCAGGAGAGTCAGACTGTTTTAGGTTTTCTCTGGGGCTTTGCAATGATCAGACTTCATGACAATGTGAAAACATCAGGGCAGATGTGAATGAGTCAGACTGAAGGTTCAGAGGTGTGGACCAGGTGCTTCTGCCTAGGTCCTGGCTGAACTTTTGTCCTTGTTTGTTCATTTCTACACTTCCCACCCAGCACACCACAAAACGAGGAAACATTTTCATGGGCTTCCCTGTGGTTGCTGACCTACAGTTCTAGGTTGAAGAAGTTCAATGGTTCCCAGTGACTATGGGGACTATTCTCAGTTCCTTGCTTTGTTGTGTGCTAGGACAGATCACCACTGTGCAATTTCAACCAGGTCCATGGATGGCTTTCAGGGAGCTCATTTTTAGTAGAGGGCAATCACAGCCTTCTCTTTCTTCCTTTTTTTCACCCTCTGTACTGGTTTCCTTATTCAGCAACATGCTCCTTACAGACCGGCAGGAACTGCAGTTTCAGAGGCTGGGAAGCCAGTAGGGACACCAACCATGGAGCAAATAACAGCACTTCTCTACTGACTAACTGACACTTTTCCCAGTGCTTTTTCCCATGTATTATTTTTTTCTTATTGCATCATGAGCATTTTTTCTTCAGTAGACACTCTTATTTTTTAATAACTCATTAAGCTTGTCTGCATTTGCCCATCCTTAGACTTAGAGCTTTCTGTTCAGCACCTTAACCAAAACATCTTTCACGCTGCTAGGGCTTCCTCCACGAATTGTTTCTGATCAGCAGTACAGCTTCATCTGCAGTCAGTGCCCTGAGCACTGTGCCTCCCCTATCAGCCATTTCAGGCAGGAGTGAAAACACACCCTATCCGCCTATGATATCCTCTTTATTTCCTTGTTGCAGCCCTTTTCATTTCTCCCTGGCTGTTCTCTGACAGCTGCAGCCCAGGCTCCAATCGGCTGCAGGTGGCTCTTTTGCCCTTCAGGCTTTCTTCACCATTGTGATGCATTAATGAAGTAGAGCTCCCTGTCAGACTTCATCAGCAGTCTTGTGAAGGCAGAATGAAATCACTTCTATTGACCCACTGGCATATTTATAGGCTCCTTCTTTTTTGCTGAGTATGGCAGTTATCACCTTTCCATCCCCATGTTGTGTTTATTCAGCAGAAAGCTAAATCACATCTGTGCACAAATGGAACATTAATCAGTAAACGTAAGCCACTCATAAAGACTGCTGAACCTATCTAATTACCAGATCTGGGACAGCTTGCAACACCTACCCCTCAGAGGGGTTCGCAACCCCATCAATCCACAGGATCTAAACAGCCCAGCAAGCTCAGGGACTTTCCAGCTCTCCTCTTGCTAGACTGTCCCCAGAAAGCAGCATTTTAAAGGTTTCCTAGAATTGTTTCTGATACTTTTCTCTGTTTTCCCCTTTCTTATTACCAAAATTGCTAATTACCAAAATCAAACACCGTCCATGTTACCGGGCTTGGAGTTTATAATTTAAGTTTGTGCTATATTACTAGATGAAGCATAATACTACATCAATACCATAATATTTTCAGTAATTATGCATAAACAGCAGAAGCATTTATTAAACTTTTTATTAAACTTTGTATGAAAAGAAGTCATATGCTGTATGCATGAGTACAATGGGGAAAAAAAGGGTGCTATCAGACAAAGTTTGTATCATTTTTTGGTGAAACTCCAAATCTGGCTGCCCAAGATTTCTCTCTGGATAGATATATGTTAGCTTCTAAAAACCTTCTGACTCAGTCTTGCTTCATTGTGATGAAATTAGCAGCTATCCATCTGAGTTGCAGTTAAACGCTTGATTTTCTGAAATTTTTATGAGCATCATCTAGAACAGATTAAATGGATTAAAAAGTGGTAAATCTACAAATCTTTAAAAAGGGAAGCATCATCTTCCAGGGGTATTTCCAGACAGTAATCTTTTCTTAGTCCAGCGCTTTATTCAACAGTCAGGAGGAAAATCTTGGAGGAAGATTTTGCCAATGATATAAGAATCTGTGGAATAATTTAAAAGGACAGATCAGTTTCAAAGGGAAAACTGGTTTATTTGAGCAATACGCATTTTGACAAAGCTAAATCTAAAAATCAGGAGTATAGATGGTATTTATATGAAAGAAAAGCAGTTAAGGAAAGGACTTTGGAGTTAGGACAACCAACACAGTGCTTCATTGCAGCAGAGGATATGGCCCTTGACTGAGGGATCAAGGGCTCATCCATTAGAAAGTGAGAGTAGTTTAGACCACAGTGACATAATTAGCAAAATCCTCTAATTGGTAATGACTTCTAAATTTATCATATGTGAGAATGTAAAAGGAGAGCTCCAAGAACATCTTCAGTAACTAGAAAACCTAATCACTGTGAGAAACTAAAGATACTCAGTTTAGTATACTTCAGTATACTATTCAGAAGGAAATATGATCATGTAATCACTCAAAGATTATGTAGATTCCAGATCTAGTAAAACTATTTAGCTAAGGAGATGAAAATATTGCAAGAGGCTAAGCTTGGTCGCTTCTGCTGAATCAATACAGTATTGAAATAAGATCTAAGATAATTTTTAAAATAAAGGAAAACAACAATTGAGACAAGTTACCTGGGTTCACATTGGTTTCTTTGTCACTTATTTAAACCAAGATAGCAAATCCTCCAAAAATAAATGCCATATTTCAGCTGAAAGTTATTGAGTTTGATAGAGAAATCATTTTGTATAATTTTAGGTTAGATGATTTTATATCCAAGTAGGTAATAACTCAGACCCTTTGAGGGTGGTCTTTTCCTACTGAACAGTGATCTGTCTTTGTGTCTACTAATGGGCCTCACTTGAACTCTTGAAAATTTTACTAATGGCAAAATGGATAATTAAAATTTTAGGGGCTTATCTATGCTATTAAAGGAAATTATTAGGCCTGGGAGGACATGGCTGAGAAATTCATGTTCACATCATTAGAATACAGGTCAGTAGGGATCAGTTGCAAGAATAATGTAAATTGTATATGGCCAGAAATTCAAGAAACTCAAATGTAGAATATTGAAATTGTTGTTTAATGGATATGAATTCTTCTTTAATTTACCTGACAGTAGTTTTAAGGAAACCCACTGTTCTAATAGCACAGCTAGAAACACAGAGAAATTCTGATCAAAATCTTTATTATCTCTGTATTGAGATGAACTTTAGGCTCTTTTCATCAGAAGGCATGCAGGAACCCTAGTCCTATGAGCTCTTTCTGATTAGTGTGCTGTTTTAGTCACATAGTCACAGTTTGTTGCTTTTTCTGGAAAGTAACATTGAACCATAGTCAGAAAATAGTAGATGACCATGATCCATCTAAACCTCCCTTCCAAATACCCTTGCTTGTGATTTAACATTGATAGATTTAAATAAGAGTTTCTCACCACTAATGTTTATTTAACAGGTCTTATTTTGTTTATCCACAGGACAAAGGAGTGGTCTTGCCCTTGAATTACACTAGTTCAAGTGATTTTCCAAACTTCCATTTTGTGAAAAGCTTTAGATATTTCCATATAAAGGTAAGATGGAAATCCAAGATAAGCCTTTATTTATGGCATTGGAAATCTTTCAACTATAATAGCCTACCTAGTATGAATTAACAAGATTTTATTGTCTTATTGTGAGGACTAAGATTATTCCAAGAAAAGCCAAATGAAACTCTGAGATCTTCCTCTGGGATCTCAGTACTTAAAAGAAGCTCATCATGTATGAGGAATTGATTATGCTGTGTTGAAACAAAATGAAAAAATCATACAATGCATATATTTTCTGTTGGGAAAAAGAACAGCAGTTTGCAAGTCGCCTGTGATCTCAACGTCCATGTCCTCTACATATAAGATACTTTGACTGCCTGTTCCCACTGGTGAGGGTCTATTAAGCAGCAGAACAGATACAACCTAAGATTATTTATGTTCTCTTTCCTAGAAGATAACAGAGGGGGAGACTCTGTCTACATGAATGTGCATAGTACAGCTACAGAATCAGAACCATGGAAATCTCTTTGGCAACACATTACTACACAACACAATCACTACAAAACCAGCAAAGACCTCTGTTTCATGGTCAACTTTCCCAAAAGCAATGTCAATTAATTCAGCCTTCAAACAGTGAAGATGGCAGGGAGGCAGAGAAGGTTCCAAGGGAATACAACTATTTCTAGAAATCCTCATTTTTCCATAGATCTAAATATCATAGAACCATAGAATTGTTAAGGTTGAGGAAAAAACCTCTAAGATCATGAAATCCAATTGTTAACCCAGAACCACTATGCTCAACTCTAAACCATATCCTCAGGTGCCACATCCACACATTTCTGAGCACTTCCTGTGACAGTGATTCCACCACTTCCTTGTGCAGCCTGTTCCAGTGCCTGACCCCACATTCAGTAAAGACATTTTTCCTAATATCAAATCTAAACCTCCCCAGGTCCAACTTGGGACCATTTACTCTTGTCCTGTCATTGTTACTTGCAAGAAGAGACTGATCCCCACCTGGCTACAACCTCCTTCTAGATATTTGTAGAGAGAGAGAAGGTGACCACTGAGCCTCGTTTTTGCAGACTATACCACCCCAGCTCCCCCTCATTAGTCTTGTGCTCCAGACCCTTCACCAGCTCCACTGTCCTTCTCTGGACACACTCCAGCACCTCAATATCTGTCTTGTAGTGAGGGGCCCAAAACTGAACGCAGGATTTGAGGTGCCAACTCGCCTTGCTCAGTGCAGGTCTGAGTGCACATATGCCACACTTTGGTATTGGAAGTAATCCTTCCACTGCACACTTTCAGAAGACCACTGAAGAGTTGCTGAGATCAGGCACTATTTCCTGATCTCACAATTCCCAACTACCAAGAGAAGGGTGAGTTTACATACTCACGTGCCCAAAGGAGCTCAAGTACTCTGCCCTGCTGCCTCCCACTTTCCAACATGCTCGGAGACCAATGAATTCAACAGCTCCCCTCTTCCCTCCATGGTTCCAGAGAACTGGAGATTTGGAGGGTGTTTTCTTTGTCCTCATTTAATTGCTTTGTCTCTACCTTCTGTGTTTTAAAAACGTGTCAGGGAAAAAAAACCCTTTAGTGAGGGCTAATAATTCTCAAGATTAAGTGACTGAATTTATCTTGTCAACACTAATTTTACCTTCAGCAAGACAAACATGCTGTTAGCAGTATCCTACAGATAGTTTGCACGGCTTCAGCTCAGAAGATCTGGTATTCCTGTTGCCCCAGCGACTGCTTTGCCCAATACATCCTTGCTGCTGTAATAAGATACGGCACCTTGATATAGCTCAGCATCTTTCACAGACTCTTCCAAAGCCCACAAACTCTAACATTTCTATTATTGATGTCCATATTCCTCATAACATCAGCTCTTCAAAGGGCAGATTTTCTTCTATGCTTTGTTGACTGATCTGCAGTTGTCCTATGAAGTCAGACTGCTGCTGAGGCAGTGAGGGTTAATGCCATACAAGGTATTTTGACTACAAGGGGGAAAGGATGGGGGTAGAAAGGATGGGAAGAAGAAGAGAAAAGAATAGCAAAATTTGACAAATGCTTTTCTCAGCATTATGTCAAACATGTTTACAGAACTGCACAATTAATAAAAAAACCTGCACTAGAGTCTCTAATTACTATTCTACACAGGGCGGAACACTTCTTCATTATCCCTTTTTGGATTGATTGTGTACATCAAACAGTCAAGATATAAATAAAATATGCCTGCATGCATAATACCCTCACATTAAAGCAGAAGGCAATTAACCTATGATTTTTCATTAATTAAATTAAAATAGCCCTCTGAAAATGTCTCAAATCAAAACAAGTTCCTTACAGAGTACTTTTTTCTTGCCATGATGCATAGACCCTGCTTGCAAAATCATTGGTCCAATGAAATCACAATAAACCTCCCCTATTTCATCAAAGTCTACCAATTTCCTTCTGTGGCTCTGTTGCTCAAAGTGCTAATCCCAAATACAATATTGGTTTTATTTTTCGATCTTTAAAATAATATTTACTGATGCTTTTTCATTATTTAACATATTGTGTACATTTTATTTTTGCTAATTATATCGATGTGCTTTGCAGAATTACAGTACATATTGATCTGATCAGAAATTTTGCAAATCAGACTTAATAAGAGGGTCACTTCCTCCTCTTAAATTTATATAGACAATAATAAACTCAATTAGCATAAGTTTTTTCAGTGCTTTATGGTTATCTCCAGTTAACTGAGTTTAGTTTATGTTGCCACAGAGAGGTAAGAGTCAGTCTGCTTTTTGCCCCATACACAAACATATTCCTTTCCAATCATTCTATTCAGATAAATTGAGTCATACGAAAGATGCCTTCAGATGTCTATTTGCTTTGTGGATTGTATGAATACATGACTGTAAATTGTATGGATACATGACTGTAAAACAAAGGGAAGACATACTTAGCCAAAAATACTCACTGGATGATACCAAATATCTAAAGCAAAATTGCCACTTATAAGATACATCCATTTCCATTCCTCAGATATAAGGGACAGCCACCCATACAGGCTACCAACATCACAAATTTCCATGGAAAATCTGATGGAGTTTAGTTTTGTCAGGGGGGTTTGGTGTTTCTCTGTGAAACCTCAGGATGGAGAATTTTAGATACCTCCAGTTATTTATAAAGCTTTGATAATAAGAAGCCACAAAATAAACTACCATTTTGTTGCCTCATAAAACTAAATCTTCACTCTAGAGGTGTTGAATTATGTGTCTCTATTATAAGGGGGAAAAGATGTTTTCAAGTACAGAAGATATGAACAGTGGAGCTACAGCAACAGTGTGTTTCCTTTAAGTCAGAAGTCACTTAAAGCTTTTTAAGAACTCTGTAAATTTTGAATTTACAAGATTTTGGCATCTAATAAGCATAACCATGACTTGCTACATTAGCAACATTAAAAACCAGCCTTTGGAATGATAATACAATTTCTTTTGTACAAGTCATACATGCCAAGGTAGCAGAAGCAGGAAAATGGCATGTTCTCTTTCCTAAATGTTGCTGAAAGGCTGGAGGCTATGGGCAAAAAAAGAGATCAGGGAGCATCTACTGTAGGAATGGAACACATTCCAGCCTTCAAGCAAAATGCAGCACACATGGATTTACAGCACACGTGTAGAAAGTAGCATACTGAAGCACAAAAACCTAAGGACAGATGTTTTTTTTATTTCTGCATTTTTACACATCACAAAGTGGAATGTTTTGCCTAAGGGAAGGGAATCATCTTGGTTCTTATTCTTTTGTCCATAAAATGGGGACTATATTGACCTCCTAGAAGTTCTGTGAGAAGGCATGTATTAGATTCAAATGCTAAAAAAAATGCCTTAGTAAAGACATCTGGTGCTTCTGCTGAGTTACAAATCTTCAGGTTAGTCTTGCTGATAGACTCTTAGTCTTTCACAGACCATGAAAGCCTCAAGATTTTTGCTTTCTACAAGGGAGAATTGCAAATTTCTGATAGCCTCAGAGCCTTCAGCACTGTTTTCTCTTCCCCTGCCTCTTAGCTTTTGGAATTTGATGCCCAGCCAGGGCTTTTCTTTACTAGTCTATTTCCATTCATACATTGATAGCTCAACAATTCATTCACTCATGTATATATTTGTGTTCAGCGTTTGTGGTGTGTCTCTGGGAGGAATTATGATTAGATGGCCAGGGTCCCCTAATCCTGATCAAAGCAGAGAAATAAAAGGATTAAATAAATCAGGCATATCTTTCCTGACAACAATACAGAAATTCATTGCACTTTCTGTGTTTCCTATTTGAGATTTCATAATTTCATGAGCAATAACATTCAGAAATTTCACAGGAAGAACTGCAGTTTCAGCTACTGACTTTCTTCTAAGATTCTCCAGCTGATTAGCAACAAAATTAAACTCAAAATAACACTTCTTCACATGTATTAGCTTTGAAGATAACTACTTCTATTTCAGACCTGGAAAAGGGTTTATGGACATAAAATCTTTTCTGTTTTTACAACTATATGACTTGCTCTAATGATAGATCTTATTTCTCCTACAAATCTTGCCTTGAATTTATTATTTTATAAGAGTGAAATTGACATATGGTTTTCTATTCAAACCCATTTCCTTCCATAAACAGACAAACAAAAAAATACAAACTCTCTTCTACTGTAACAACCAGGTTACAGTAGAAGCCCAGTAGGAAAATTAATTATACTACCCACATATCTAAAAAAGATAGCCTATTCTTAAGCTTGAATTCTTGCACCATTTTTAAAATTAAATGCAAAATAAATCAATATTTTAGGAAGTAGAAAATGTTAGAAGTTGACCAGAAAACCTTATAAAGTCCTGCCTTTCCTTTCTGTTTTTCAGGTATTTTGTCTCCTCCTACAAATATACTACAAGACATCCATTCATCTTTCTCATGGAATACAGCTGTCAGCTGTGAACTGTCTTTGTAATTTCATTCCTAACAAGTAAATTGAGTTATTTTCTTCATCCTAATGTTCTGTGTTTGTGCTCTTCAGCAGTATGAGCCCATGGTGCCAGAGAGGAGCTATAGATCTATTGCAGGTCTTTGGCTGATGCTTTCATGCTTGCTAACTGGCCATTCCTACAGAATATTAGAAATGGTTGTATACCTCCATTCCTCAGTCAAAATGTATATAGTACTCAGAGTAGATTACATTAGAGATCCCACTATTCGTGGGGGGGGAAAAAGAGATTACAGAGTACTTTTTTTTCCTTCAGTCAGATGGAGTCACCTTACAGCCTTAGCTTTATAACACCTGTGCTATAAATATGATTAGGCCCAGAAAATATCCACTGTGAATCAAGGGCTGAGCTCATTGAATTTCTGAGGGATTTGGGAAGAAAATATTTGTTTGTGTTTATGAGTTCTAGAAATTATTTTTTAACTTAGACAGGAAAGATTCAAGTGAGGGCAGAATGGACAGGCATGTATTTCCATTGCAAGTCAACCTTAAGGAAAAAAAGAAACCAAACCCAACAGCAACTTTCAAGCAGGACGTGGACTGGGTTAGCATTTTTCTTTCAGTTACCTGTAATTTACATTTCACTTCCTGTAACACTTTCTTCCTCCCCTCAGTTTTTGTTCCTCTCTTCAACTACTCTTTCCCTTAAAGAAACCAACTTGAGAAATTGTTTTTGATACAAGTTTGTGATATTTAAGTGTCTTTTAATAGTGAGGCAAAGCAGTTGAAGACCAGTGACTCAGATCCCATAGTTTTTAATAATAATAGAGTGTTATTCTTGCCCAAACACAAATGGAGACTTTTGGCTTATTCAAAGCATGTGAAAACTTTTGTGCTTTTCATGAAATAGTAGTAAAAAACCCCTATAAATTACCCCAAAATATAGGCAATTTTCCCACTCTTCTCCCCATTGCTCCAAGAATGGACCTTGTAAAAAGATCTATATAAAAAAAAACTGTATTGCAAACCAGATGCACACAAGGTAATTCTCTCTAGCTTCAAAGTGCTCCCTCACCAGACCCCCAGAGGACTTGCATAAACACAGAAAGTGGAATTGCCAACAGCTGTGGTGTCTTAGGCTATCACATGGATTCCAATGATTATCACCTAAACAGACAAAGAAAAGAGGGGAAAAAAAAAAAGACACTCATATCAAATTCAAAAGGGAGAAGGTGGGGGAAATGCCTGACATTTTGCCTTAACAGAGAGCCATGACAGCAGCTTCACCCAGAGAAACTCTAGAGCATTGAACAGACACAGGTAAGTGAGGCATTGTCCCCTAAAAATCAGCCGTGGCCCCAACACCCCAACAGAAAGGCAAACGGCTGTTCCAAGAGTGCAGGCTGAGCGGGCAGGCCACGCCGGAGCCAGGGCCAGGGAGCGCTTAGCGTGGCGTGGAGCTCAGGCGACAGAAACTCTGCGGGAAACAAGGTGAGGCGGAGGAACATACTGGACACTGTTTCTGTTCTTCCAGGGAGGTTTATTCGGGTCTTCGGGGGGGTTGCAGGGGAGCCGAAAGAGGGGAGGAGTGTGGGGGAAGGGCGAGAGGGCTGGGAACCCAGAAACAGTGATCCCGAACTCCCGCTGGCAGGGGTTTATAAGGGAAGGGAAAGGGGAGGGAGTTAGCTCTGTAGAGCCAACCTAGGAGAGTCTGAGGGAAGAAAGGCAAGGCTACACACCAATAGACTTCTGATAAGGCAGGGTGCGTGATTCAAAACCACCAACAACATACAGAGCAGGAGAACAAAGGAAAAGCCTCGTGGAACTCTGCAGAGACATGTTGCTACAGGTAAGCAGATAAATCACATGCCAGGGCACTACTAGCCTGAGATTTCTTTTTTGTGTCATAGTCTAGGATACTTCAAGGTGAACTAAACATTTTAGCAAGTTTATGAATTACAGATAGCTAGCTGCACTGCATTTCAAACATTTTTATAGACTGGAAAGAAACAAGGAATATAACACAGACTGAGGACACTGGTTACACAGCATTTCATTGGGCAGGAGTCTGATGATATGCCATAAAACTACTGCTGTTTTTCCAAGACCAACAGGAGCCAGGAGAATGCACCTTAAATAGCTGCCACCATAAATCATTTCTGTAAACATGGTGGTAGGTGAAAGCAAGAACATAAACACTAATATCTAAATTTTT
Organism: Entomyzon cyanotis; assembly: GCA_024500445.1. Taxonomy (NCBI): domain Eukaryota; kingdom Metazoa; phylum Chordata; class Aves; order Passeriformes; family Meliphagidae; genus Entomyzon; species Entomyzon cyanotis. Next base: position 20,451,287 of record JAKEPQ010001005.1, read on the forward strand.
TTTAATTTTAATTGTATGTTAAAATTAAATGAAATTATGTGCTGGATTATCATGAATGCATGCCCAAGAGTTCCCCAGCTGAAAAACTGACCACAGCATCTGGTCACATGCATGCTTTCTCAAAAGCCATGCATAATTTCAGCTCAATGACAAATTGCTGCCAATTGGACAGTTATACATGTAAAATTTACATCTACAAGCACTGGACTGGATTTACTATTAAAAAACAAATGATGGATCACTGGCATTTTTTCATGCTACCCTTATGTCATGGGAAGGAGTAGAAAAACATGATAGATATGAAAGTGTTCTAGTATGAATAGCCTGAATACAAGCTCTTGTCATCCTGCCACTTGTCATGAGAGGAGAAAAGAAGTAAACACTAATTTAGGTTAGTCTAAACTGCCTAAATAAAGGAATAAATAGATATGATTCCAGCAAACTGTGCATTTATTAGCTCTGTCATCTGAAATCAATGCATTATCTGCCTCTACAGTTTGAGAAAAGCAGAAGTATAGGATTACAAATTACAAATTCAACTCATGTAACGAAGCAGATATATTGTGTCTTTCCCACAAAGAAAGATTGTGATGGAATTCAAAGCTGCTAAATGAGCTCAATTCTCACCTCACGCCCTAAGGATGCATCCCTAGTCTTTGTTCAGAGCAGGTCTCTTGGAGAATCTGAGTGCTGGCTTCCATAGGCTAGTTTCTAGCCTATTCCAGCCCCTGTTAGAGTGCAGTCAGATCATGTTCAATGTATTTACACTGAAATGGGGGGAGGTCCAAGCACCAGATATAAATCAGCTGTTGTTTTATGCAGCAGTGCACCAGTGTTATCACTCGAGGGTACATAAATGAGAAGTAAGAGGCACAGTGAGCGCTGACAGTGGTGGAGTATCTTACTGTGGAGAGCTCTGCAGCTTATCCTAAACAACCTTTATGCAAATAATATGGGAAGTAAATTATTCTGCTCTCAAAAGCCACAGAATCACAATGCTGAGTTGTAAGGGACCCTCAAGGATCATCGAGTCCAACTCCTGGCCCTGCACAACACCATCCCCAAAAGCCACACCATGTGCCCATGAGCATTGTCCAAATCTTCTCAAACCTTGTCAGGCTGTGCTGTGACCACTTCCCTCGGGAGTCTGGTCAGCTTAAGCAGTATGGATACATGCTAAAAGGCACAGAGCTGAACCTGTACTCCAAGGAGAAAGGAAATTATTCATCTCAAACTGCTGCCATGACTTTAAAATCCAGAACTACAGTGGGCATCTCTAAAATCATTTAGATTACTCTGAGTGTGAAATATAATTTACTGTAAGTAGATTCTCCAGAGGTGATTAATTTTGAACAGAGTTTCTGCAGAAGAACACTGCCACTAGAGTTCTAAGGGAGTAGGCAGCTGATGGCACACAACCCTCTCTGGGTACACAAAGGGACCAAGAGGGAAGGAACAAACAGCTGGAAGGCAAGAGACTGTGAAGCTGGAAAGCAAAACAGACTAGTAGCTTTCTCTATTGTGACAGATCTGCTGTAGGGCATTTCTAAATTTTGTCCCCAGCAAAGCATTGCTGCCCCTGTCACCTCTAGAGGTTTCCAGCCCTCTGCTGTGCTGGTGCAGGACTTGGCAAAACTGCAGCCTAACCAACCACTGTGGTGGGTTTGGGTGCAGGAGAGACACTAACAATCATGCTTGGTTTAGCATCAGCTCTACCTAAGAGGCAAGATTACAAGCCTCAGTACTGAGGAGCACACAGGCAGATTCAGGCCCCAGGGTCCTACGCATGCTCTGTGACCTAAGCCTAAACACATCCATAACGCGGTGCCTGCAAGGGTTATTTCAGTCTATAAGCAAGAAGGAGGGCAGCTTTTATAAAAACACACTGGGCAGACAACAGCCCTCCCCAGCTCCTTAGCTTTTTGTATTGTTCTTTATTTTGCCTTGCATATAAATACAATAAATCATAATCCAAGGCTCTGAAAATGTAAATGCCTAAAGGCATTTAAAGAGTACAGACATTGCTTGTGCCACGGAGGCAGTGTAAGAGGGCTGTGCTCCCTACGGAGCTCTCCAGACCTATGTGCTGATTCCCGTGGGTGGTGCGGGGGAGTTTCAGGGCTTCATTCCCCCAGTCCAGACAGGCAGAAACAGTAACCTGGTGTCCACAGAATACCTGCTCCACTCTGCTCTCTGACAGAGGAGCACAGTCTTCCAAGGCAGAGAATTAAAGTGTTCCCTTTGCAATGGAAAGGTCCTTGGGCAGGAAGTCTGTCTGAGGCTCTTTTTTATAGCACATTTCAGCTTGGGGTTATTGTTGGGTGAGAATGAACATGTTGTGCTCTCTCCACTGCCCCGTAAAAATCAGCTTCTCAGCTGACTGTACTTGATACATCTATCGAAACAAAGCATTATGTTCCAGAAACACTGGGGGTCCCCATTTTGATACAGGGCTTTTTCTCTCTTTCACTGAATTTTCAGAAAACATACAACTTCTCTGCAAAGGTGTATATGCATGAGGGTTCCTCTTACCCCTTGATGTATTCTTCTTGAGGTATTCTTTACCTTTGCAGGAAGATGCTAAAAGGATCATGGGAGGGCCAAGCTGTAAGCTCCCAGTACTGAAGTGAAAGGATTTTGCAGTAATTACCATGTAAAGGTCTGGAGAAGAGTACAGGTTGTGCCTGTTTGTGATGGACAAGAAAATATGTAGCTTGAAGATGTTCTGCAGATGTGACTTTTGCCATATGGTTAAAAGATTGGACTAGAGGAATCTGTAGTCAGACCCAGCCCGAAACCAAACACACAAAATTTACCTTGATATTTTACACAGTGACAGGAGAAGGAAGGGATCTCCTGTGTGAGTGTGAGCAGGACCAATAACTTTGGGAAGACACTTACAAAACAGGGATAACTGAGGCATGGAGAGCAGACACAGATCAGTGATTCACTGACACAGACAGTTGTAATAATGCTTATAGGAGGTAGATACAGAGTGAAAAAAAAGTAATCTGAAACACAAAATTAAGGAATCCTTATTAAAAGAAAAAAAAAACAGAGAGAGAGAAGAGAAAACACCATGAAAAGTCATGTACTATTTTATAGGGTGACCACAATTTGTAAAAAGTCCTCACAAACCTGAGAACCACTGAATAAACATGTTCTGGGATCAGTCAAATTATTAAGTTTTGATTATTTTTGTGAGGGAAAATATCCTATTTTCTCCATGAGATGTTAGCTTGCATTACACAAATATAAGCCTGCTGACCAAGATTTTTTTTTTTTCCCAATGAAACAGAATTTCCCAGAGAACAAAACACCATTTTCTGACTGGATCTTAATAATGCCTTCAGGATATTTCCTATGTTTATGTAGATGTTTCTACAACAGCAGCAACAACAGAATGCAACATATAACTTCTGGTCATTACTGTGTTATAAATAATAAGTGAAACTTATATACATATAATTTCATACTACTGCAATTGTTTAGAGCTTTTGGGGGAAAAGGAAAACTAAACAAAATACCCCGAGTAACAAATGGCATTAACTATCACTGCAGATATAAGCCACCTGAGTTTAAGAATTTCTTCACCATCTTGTGAAAATATCACAAGCTCCAGGTGAAACCAGGAGCTGCTGTTATGGGTAATAGATTGCTCTGCAGCCCAAGCTCAGGCAGAGAAGTAATGACCAGCATGAAAAAACAAATTATGATAAAAAGTGCATTACTATCATATGGGAAAATATCTTTGTATGTGAAGATAAAAATAGTTTAAATGTAGGCAATAAATAAACTTACTTTATCCAGTATGCCAAGTGCCAGGCTAATGAAATTAAAGGATTGTTCACTAACCTCTCAGAATCCATTCAAAAATTAAGAGTTTGGCAGAATTAAGTCCCTCAATGACACATACACATACTTCCTTAGCCCTGTTCCATTTAGTTCCTTATGACAAGGTCATATGTAAGATGTCTAGATTGCTTGGACTCGGTCAACAATAATTACTTTACTCTTGGCCAGCATTCTTTAAAATTTGTCCCTAATCTGGCATGTTCTCTTCATGAAGTCCTTTATGAAGAGACTGAAGTATTTTCCAAGGATGTATATAATGCAGAAGCAACGGTTACAGTGTTAAAAGATCATAAAAATCTGTAAAAAAGAGAAAGGCCTGTGAACATGTGTATTAACTGGTGTAACATAAGGTCCAATTCAACCTGGAAAAGGAGGTTCAGACGTGATAGGAGAGCACAGTAACAGGAAATCATTAAGACACACAGCCAGAGCTATGGCTCCTTCATGGTAGAGTTCATGTACTACAAGGAGTGGGGAACAAATTGTTGCTGCTTCTTCTTCTAAAGCCCACTTTATACCAAGGACAAGCCTCCATCAAAACAGTCTGAATTATTCATTACTTTTTCTATATCTCATTGCTCATTCCTCTGTCTGGAAAAGGAAACAACTCTTGATTCACATGCTGTGTGGTTTTTTTGAAAATATTTTGTGTTTTATGGTATTTAAAGGTATTTTATGACTCATCGTTTTGAATGTACAAAATGATTTTTCAGCTATAACTCTCCTTCCCTCAGTTTTTTTAATAAGCTGACTTACCTTTCAGATGCACTTAGCAAAAACATTATGCTTTTCTGACAGATCCTCAGCAAGACAGCAAATTCAGAATGAAACCAGTGTACAGCAGTCATACATTCTCATACTTGAGATTTATGCTCAACTGAGCAACTAACAGAGTTAAATTTCTTCCAAATAGTTGGACATATTTAGCTGCTTCTTTTGTTTGAAAATAATTCACTGAAAGATTCAAAGCTTTGCAGATTTACTTGTCAATAAACATTAATCTGCAAATGGTTCATGGAAGCATCGTGCAGCCAATGGGCGGCTCACAATCTGTTTATTGCTCCTATTGCCTGATAGCTGTTATCACTGCAACTGCTTTCTCATACAATGACTCCTAAAGAGCTTCAAAAGGCCACCAAACACTTTAATTCAAATATCTACACAGAGCCACATACCATGTTTGCTTCCCACTAACACCCTTCTGAACACAGATCCACTCAGCAAATATTGATGGAGACAGGAGTTGTTTTTGAAGCATTTGCCTAAGGCCAAAAATTTTCAGAAGTGACTAATTATTTTGGGTGCTACATTTTTAGTGCTTCCCAGACAGTCACCTGCAAGAGGTCTGTGTACAGAGTGATGGAAAACCACAATAACTCTGGATCAGACCCTTTGAGATTGTCTCCAGGTGGACAACCAAGAATTAAGGTGTTCAACATCCTTAGGCATTTTTGAAAATTATAGTTTACTGTGGGGTTTTTCTTGTTATGTGAGGGGGTTTTTTTCCCCAACAGAGCTTGAGTGTTTTTCCACAGACATCTTCTCTTGGCTTATAATATTTCCATAACATAAGATTTGGGGTATCACCTTTCAGTTGTAATTAAATTCAGATAACATGTATCTGATTTTTTTTTTCCTTGGGGACAGAAAATTTATGGTAAAAAGGAAAAGGAAAAGAGGAGAAAGGGGACTGTGCATATTAAATGACAGGGCAAACTCTCAAATTGCCATAGTTATAAAATTTACATTTTCAAGGTCATATGTCAAATGCAAATGAAATAATGAACCTTTGCTAGTTGGTGGTATCCCATGTCAGGCAACTTAGGCATCAGCATCAATACAACAGCTTTGATGAACTGCACTTCTGTGCCCTGCTGCTCTAACCTAGAAGTTAAAAAGGCAGCAATTAAGTTTTCTAAAAAGGAGCAAGAAAAACAGGAAAAAATGGGGCTAAGTGCTACCAGTATTCTTAATTGAAGAATAGGTATTTAATACAAAAATAAAAGAACTAAAAATGTGCAGACTGAAGGTAAATGGCAAAAACCAGGGATATTAATGAAAAGGTTGAATAGGCTGCAGCTATGAGATGCACATCTGACCCATGAGACACTTCAAGAAAACAAGGTGGGAGTGTGGGGAGAACATTAGAGGTGGAGGAGCTGTTATTTATAATCCTATGATGTAAAAAAAAAAAAAAAAAAAAAGCACCACAAAAAAACCCCAAAAATGCATCAAAGCCATTCTTTCAAAGACGCAGGACTGAATGAAAAAAACTCTCCCCAACTTGGATGATTTATTTTATTCTAAACCATGTAACTGCAGCAAAATCATCCAGTGCCTTCCAGAAAGGCAACTTATAGTTCGTTATATACTGTAAAGGAGGTTGTATATTATAATCCAATTTAGGATATGTTATATTGTATCATTAGAGAGCAATTTTCACTTCATACAGCACAAAATGTCTTAATGGATTTAAAACACATGCCTCTTTTCCTTTTCTCCCCTCTCAGCACAGCATAAAATGAAGCTGTGGGTAATATTTCTGTTCCACGTGCCTTCCTGGGAAGTGTATGCTACTGAAAATGTAATGGGTGATTCCAGAGTTGTATACATTACAGTCATATTTTGAAATCAGTCATTTCAGGAAATGATTAAAATTTTCAGCCATTTCACAAAATGGCCATTTCATTCAGTTATTCTGTGAAGTAAGAGAAAGTTTCACACCATTAATGAAGTTTGGAAAACAAATGAGGATGCACCATGTGAAATGCCTGATACCTTATGACATGAATTAACTTTAAAAGACAAGTCATAAGATTTTTAAGATTTGCTCCTAAAGCCATATGGACTTCCACATTTATTTCTGAAATCTTCCAGTCTCACATGCCAGAACTAAATTTGTCTTCATAAGTAAGGTAACTACAACATCAGTATTATCTCCATTTTGCTTTACAGTGTTTTCCTCCATCTCTAGACCATTCTTCACTGAGATCCCTGCCTGCAAAGGCTCAGACTTCTTCCTGCTGTCCAGGACAGCTGACAAGGGCACAGGGCAGAACATCGGGCAGGACTGTGCAGGGAGTGGTTGGCAAGGTGCCTTAAAAGTGAATGACCAGTTAGCTCGTGAGTACTGATGGGTGGAGAATTTTGGTGGATCAGGATGAGTCCTTTCTGACAAAGCTTGAGCTACAAGAAGAGGTCTAACCTTTAGTTTAGTTTAGCAGTGCTTCCCATTTGACTGCCTAGCACTGCATCAGGCGTGGGGAGCAGTGTGTCTGCAAGGGATGTGACCAGACTCATCAGAAACAACACTGAACTCTGATTGCAGGTTGTGCTGACTGTGGAGGTGGCTGATGATCCCTGACAGTAGAGAGCTAGAGCTATGCCCACATTTGGGATTGGTACCAAACCAAGCTGCTTACAGAGTGCAGTTTACTCCAGTCTGATGGGTGGTGCTTTTGAGAACTGGGCAAGGTGAGTCCCCACAGTCCAGTCCTGTTACACAATGGCTTCAAGATCACGGACATGAATCATTAGAAGGTTTGTGCGAGCAAGATCATTGTTAAGCTAAGTAGCAGTCAGGCCATGTACAGGCCGCAGCAGTTCACTTCCCTGGGAACACTTCGTGAGAAAATATCAAGGAGATGCAGCTGTGTGAAGAATGTTTGGGAGGAAACTTATGATTAACAGAGAATGAGGGAGAAAACCTTGTAGATGTGGGAATGGAATGTGAAAGAAATGTAAGCTGTAACTGCTGCAATTAACGAGTAGATTAGTGATTAATAAATATAAGCACTGTAACAGTATATAAAGAGCACACGCGTTAAAATAAACGAAGCTTGCTTTATATCTCACATTGAGACTGCCGTGAGTTTCCTCTCGCCTTATCTCACAGTCCCATGAATCATTGTCTGCCATACATGCTAAGAGCATTTGCTTAATATCCCCTTTGAGAGACCACTGAATTTGTGGATATCTTGCTCTTCCAAACACTAAGCCAAGTGAAGGCTACAGAAGCCTCATTTCTTGGATGACTTCAGCAGCAATTTCAGTTCTTTTATCACTCTGCAACCCAACCAAGTAGGGTTACCAAGACACAACCAAGAGTTGTCAAGTAGGAGAAAAATACTGTAAAATTGAAAGGCTACTTCTGGTTCCCTCTGAAGTGAGGGCCCAGAGAACATAAAATCTGAGAACGTGGTCTTGGTACACTGTTATATTCTTAAAATTTCCTTGAGATGAAGATTGCAGGCCAATAAAGTCAGCTTGTCCTCATGGTGACTGTTCATTACTCAAATGGTCAGTTTTATACCAAGGCCATTAGTCAAGGCTTTTTGGCACCAAAACAGAAAAATCTGAAGGACACAGCAGTCTGTCTTTTGATGTTTTCATTTTCAGATGATAAATGTTTTATAACAAGAACATGTAATAATTCTTGCTTTTCAGGCAATATCATACCTCTCTTCAATGTTCACATTTTATATGGGAAATGCTTCTTTAGTCCAATGATTTTTGATTAGCAGCTTCTTGTCACCAGCCATAGAATTTCACACCTATAAGCAGTGGAGATGAAATGAAAGAACTAACTAGCAATTCCAAAAAGCAAAGAAGTGACAAATTATGATAAAAGCAGGAAGGAGACGGAGACGGAGACGGAGACGGAGACGGAGACGGAGACGGAGACGGAGACGGAGACGGAGACGGGAAGGGAAGGAAGGGAAGGGAAGGGAAGGGAAGGAAGGGAAGGGAAGGGAAGGGAAGGGAAGGGAAGGGAAGGGAAGGGAAGGGAAGGGAAGGAAGGGAAGGGAAGGGAAGGGAAGGGAAGGGAAGGGAAGGGAAGGGAAGGGAAGGAAGGGAAGGGAAGGGAAGGGAAGGGAAGGAAGGGAAGGGAAGGAAGGGAAGGGAAGGGAAGGGAAGGGAAGGGAAGGAAGGAAGGGAAGGGAAGGGAAGGAAAGGAAGGGACAGAAAATAAGAAAAGAAAGAAAAAGAAAAAGAAAAAAGAAAAAGAAAAAGAAAAAGAAAAAGAAAAGAGAGAAGAGAAGAGAAGAGAAGAGAAGAGAAGAGAAGAAGAAGAGAAGAGAAGAGAAGAGAAGAGAAGAGAAGAGAAGAAGAAGAGAAGAGAAGAGAGAAGAGAAGAGAGAAGAGAAGAGAAGAAAGAAGAGAAGAGAAGAGAAGAGAAGAGAGAGAAGAGAAGAGAAGAGAAGAGAAGAGAAGAGAAGAGAAGAAGAAAAGAAAAGACTGTTCTTTAAAACTTACTTTATAAGCAGGTAGTATTCAAGTCTGGAACTGAGTTTGGGATCTTGGTTTTTTTATCTCAGTTATACTGCATTTTTCCCTTAGTATGAAGCACTTGGGGCACTTCCCATACTTTTTGTAAAGTTCTTTTCTACAGCTACTTTCAAAATCCAGAGTCATCTCCCGCAGTCACAGCAGAAAAAAGCAAAGGATCCTTATCCAATAACACCTCTTTTCACAATATGCCTGTTACTGGGTGAAACAAACAGTCAGGTAGTCTGGCGGAATACGCAGCACATCACTCACTTTGTAGAATGCATGAAACTTTTAGTCATTTTACCAAATGAGTGACTGAAGGAGTCATTTTGCCAAATGACTGAAAATTTCAGTCATTTCAGGAAATCACTGGTTTCATGATACTTCTAACATACGATGTGCTGAAGGGAAGGCTTGGGCTGGAAGTGGGAAGCAGATCGTGTTCTTCAAACCCCCTCTTGTGGCTGTGGGAAACAGCGCCACGAAATACCGCATTTTACTGTAATCTTTTGTCTAAAGACTGCAGTGATTGTTGAGGAAGGAAGGAGATGTGAGAGATCTTGTTTATCTTGATGCTTCATATTCTTCCTTGAAAACCTCTTTTAAAGGAGGGGTTTAGGTTTTTTCTTAAATTCTTAAGCAATAATACACGCAGTTTGAGCTGGATACCTCTGCAGAGATCCAGGACAAAGCAGTTGCCAAAAAGGCTCCATATGGATGAACCCACTGGCTATTATATGTGACTATTTAGTTTTAGTATAGCTGTATCTGTCCTATATAAAAGAAAAACCATCATTTTGTTTTCTGAAAAGCATTTTAAAACTGCATAGCTTTCAGGTAGATCTGGAACAAAATGAATGTGTCCAGAGAATACTTTCTTAGCAGAGAGTTAGCAGTAAAAAAGCTTTCACAAATGCAGGTGAGCAGCTCTTCAAAAGCAAGCAACTTTGAACAAAAGCTGTCCATAAGGCTAAACTTATTGTTTTCCTAAGTAGAAACCAAATAATTGATCTTCTGGTCACATTTGGATGGGACTGAAACAATAAGCTGACTTTGTACATCCCATTGTAAAGGGAGAGCAGGGTAAGGAGAAAGGTGATGGTGGTTTCCTGTAAAAATTCTTGCTTAATTCCAAAGTGCTTTAAAAATAGTGATGCAAATGATGGCATAAATTTTGGTCAATACCATATATCTGCAGTACTGCCTTCCTGTGGAAGGAAATTAGCACCTTGGCTTTGGGATATCACATGTTGAGGATGCATTTCCAGAAATGGTACCATACCTTGAGTGCCTGTCAAAAGGATGATGCAATAAAGAGAGCTGAATCCATCAAATCAGATCATTATTTGGTTTGGAGCTTCTCAGAAAAATCAGCACAGGTATCCTCTGTAGGACTTCATCACAAAAACCTTTGGACACCATCCAGGTCTGTGATAACTCATTTTGCCTGCATTCCACTCTTCCCAAATACCACATACTTCCCATTTCTTCCACTATTATTTCAGAGAATTGTTTTAAATATGGTTTTGATCTAATTTAAATAATTTTTTTCCAGCATGACTACAGCTACTCATTTCTGGGTTTTCTTTGTTTAATTTATTTTTATTTTGTATTTACAGTGATATTGAGAGTAAGTGGATAGATAACTTCTAAAAAAGTAGCCTAAGGGAATCTCATAGAAGGCCATTTTTTTGGTGCATTGTAATCTGGTACACTGAAAGACTACACAGATCAACTACAAAAGTACTTCATACCGAAACTTAGAGGAAATGTGTCTGGTCTAATGTAAAAGACAATGACTGAATAGCATAATTTAATAGAGGCTTACATTAGTGTGAAACACCCTGTGCAAATAATAGTTTAAAAATACAACATGGAAAAAATTAATTAATCAACAGAAAGGAAAGAAAACAATTGGTTGTGTTCTCCTTGTGGTTTTTTCCCATTATATAAGGTGCCCAAAATAATGACCATTATGAAGTTCACTATACTTCATTTAAAGCATTAGGGAAATGGTTCAGTGAGTTTCTGCTACACAGGTCTGTAAAAACTGAATCAAAATTCCTTTTCATATGAAAAATTAGAGAGACCTTTTAGGGAAATATTTCATTTTGGAAATGCAACTATAAAATCAGCTAGAAAGCATTCTTTTTCCCTAGCTAAAGCTGTCATACTTGACAAAAAACACAGCATGAATACTGGCTACACATTATTTTGGCAATAGATACCTTCAGCTGTGTGATTTTGTCCATACCTCTATACATTTAAAGAGCTCAAGGTTTGGTTCCTGGCTCTGGCACAGTTTTTGCAAGTGCGTTAGGTCAAGGCAAGGACTTGTAACAGTGACTCTGAATCTGCTTGAATGTGTCTGAGTTTGAAACCAGTGAAATTCCACTGTGCTCCATTTCAGGATGTCCTGATGTGCCTCAGCTCCCTAAAAATATCTTTTTGGAGGGGAAAATTTATTAGCTCTTGTGAAGCACCCTTATGCTGTGACAACAGGGAACAGAGAGGAGGACAAGGGCAAATCAGGACTGCCCCAAAGCTCCTCAGCAGGGCAGAACAAAATTAATTTTTTCCATTCTTCAACTTATGCCATACTCACAGGTAGTAGCAACACAACTTCTCCATGTAACACCTTTCCTAAATTACCTAGGGCATATGCTGGCCCAGGGAGAGGACAGGCAGCTTTTATGGGAGACGGCAGCAGGAGGAAGGAGAGGCTGTCACCTCCCCAGATCCTTGGGGTGCAGCAGCTGCTGTCCTGGTCTGATCCCAGCCCCCTGCAGTCTCTACTTTCCTCCATGGCTGCAGGAAGGCTTTGTCCTCACATATGCTTGCGTGGGTCCTTGAAACATTGGCTTACACCTTGCCTTGCTTTGAGTGGTGGCATTGGTTTTGGGGCTCTATAATGACCAGGCACAAACCTTCATGGAGCCTGCTATAAGCCTGAGTAAAACATCACCCAGCATTAAGGTTTTCTATCCCAACAGTGTTAATTAAGCCAGCCAGTTCATACTACATATTTATCACCATTAAACCGAGTATTATTTGCTGAAGTGAATGTAGACATGCAGAGAAGTCAGGTATTAATAATTGCTCTTAAAGCACACTATATATATAGAGCCAGTCTATTGATTTCCAATATTTAATATTCCACAGTGACCAGCACAGAGCTAGCTACACTAATGAAAATACTAGTATATTATTCTCAGTTTCTTAGCCAATATTTAAGAAGACATTTATTTACCTAATACTGAAGAAAAGCTCTATCCAAGTGAAAAGCTACCCTCAAAGACCACAACATGTTGCCGATGTATGATGCAAAAAGCAATATGTTTTCAAATGTTACTTGTCTATTGTATTCACATGCAAATATTTTAAGTATTTTTCAGCTGTGCTGTGTATGTAGTGATTTTGCACTGTCAGCTTGTCAGAGTTTCATTGTCAGGCTGAGAAAGCTGGGACTGTTCCACTTGGAGAAGAGAAGGTTGTTTGGAGCCCTCATAGCAAGCCCTCATAGCAAGCCTGCAGTACCTGAAGGAGTCCACAGGGAAGCCTAGGAGGCAACCTTCATCAGCAACTGTAGTGCCAGGACCAGGGGGAATGGCTCCAAATTCAAAGAGAGTAAGTTTGATTAGACGTTAGGAAGAAATTATTTACTGTGAGGGTGGCAAGGCACTGGAATATGTTGTCCAGAAAAGTGGATGTCCCAAAGCTGTTCATTGTGCCATTGTTCAATGCCAGGTTGGATGTGGCTTTGAGTGACTTGGTCTAATGGAAGGTGTCCCAGGCCACAGCAGAGGGGCTGGAACTGGATGAATATGAAGGTCCCTTCCAATCCAAACCCTTTTGTGATTCTGTTGTGTGCTTCAGTTGTGCTGAGACATGCCATTGGGATTGTTTCTGCAGCAGAACATGACAGGTTGGCAATTCTTTCCTTTTCCTTTTGCTCATTCCATTAATAGGTTTCTATTAAGTTAAATTAATTTTATTTCTCAAAGATGGATAACCGGTGGACTTCCAAACCTCCTGACTTTTCAGCTGTGTGTTTCTGACATTAGTTTGCTAGGGAAGGGATCAGATCCCCCTTGTGCTGTTGTTTTCAAGCCTTATTATTACGGGGACTGGACTTCAGGAAGGCAGATTTTTAAAGAGCCCTTAATTGGGGTTGGTATCGTAACTTCTCCCATGAATTCTGCCACTGACTTCCACACAAGTAGCTTCTGGTGAAGATTGTGCACATTTGAAACTCCTCCTTAAACTCAGATGCTTTTCAGATGGTATCTGTGACTAGAAGAAGACAAACTGTGGGTTCAAGACTTGTAAAAACTGTTCACTGATCAAAGATTCCAGCATTGGTAGAGGGTTGGAGAGTGCTAACAGATAATAGATGACAAGAACTGCAATATGGAACAGACCATAGGAAGTAAGAAAATGCAGTTTTTGTATGTTTAAATACAAATGTGAATGTGAAAAAAAAATTAAGGCAAGTTGTCAATTCACTAGAAGATACGGTACCTGGTTTTCTTAACCTTTCCATAGCAAGTGAGGATAGCCAGCTGAGAGGTTTTTTTTATCAGAACAGAAATTAGTCAGTTGAGATTTCCCAATTCTAGGTCTTCTAAAAAGCACATCAAACTGACATTTTTTTGTCTATCACATCAATTTATCAAGTGAGATCATCTTTGCTTTTTTTTCTATAGCAGTTTACAAAAGCATTCAGTCCAGGCATCATATCTATTTCTTCTCTTTCAAGTTTTGCTTCTGCCATTTTCACAGCTTTATGTTGTGACACCTGAAGACCCACACTTCCTCAGAAAATAATGCTTCAAGGTACAAAATGCTTCTTGAAGATCAGTTTTCTTTCAAGCTCTGATGTTACTCCCAGTTGTATCACCCTTCTGTCCTTCCTGCTGCACCTTCAGCAGCAGACAACACAAAGAGACTTTGCAAAACATTAAGAAACTAATCATCAGGAACTGGATTTGTCTGACCATAAGGAAAATTGTGAAGAGTTATTTGCTTGGCAAGAAGCAACTTTTCTCAACAGAGATGCTGAGCAGTTAAAGATGTCTTAAAGAGATCTACTTTTAAACCTTGGTGTGTTTAAAATTCACATTAAATTTATTGTGAATCACTTTTTTTCTTACTATCAATAATTAAGCAATGAAATCCTTTCAAGTGTGAAAACAATCAGGTCTCAAGTAACAAGTGACCTCTGCTGCAAAGTGAAGACTGGAGACTTTACAATGTTCTCAGTCTTCTTTCCTGGCAAAGATCGTGTACTACCAGATGGGGATCAATTAAAGAAATATGGAAAATCTGACAATTGGCTTCTTGGCTAAATTAAAAATGTAAAAATCAGTTGTTTTAGATGATGCCAAAATGGCCAAGTTTTTCTTGGGAAGTGGAAAACTATTGAAAAAGGTGAAAAACTTCTCAAAAATTTTTTTCATGTCTCTCTATTTTTTTTGTCAAGAAAATTCAACAAGCTTATCATAAACTTACAAATAGCTTCATCTGACCTGCACTTACATTTACAGCAAAGAAATCACTTGAGCAAAATACATTCATCACCTCTGGGAACAACGCACACCTTTTTTTCCATGCAGCTTTCCTGAACACTAGTAAGCCATTAACTGTATTTGCTGCTTCCTGCATTCAATTACCAAACACGATGTGTTTGCCAGACAAGATTTTCCACATGAAAGTATTCAACACACAGATATTTTTTGCAATTCTTGTCCTATTCCAACAAATAGTTTTGGTTTTGTCTGAACAAGTAGTGGGTTCCATGAGCAAGGATGAAAAATGCTATTTCTACATGCTAAATTCAAAAAGCTTGAAGGACCCCAGATCTGTATCCAAATTATAGCACTCAGACTGGTTCTCAAGTGGGCTGAAGTACAGTTTCTTTCTGTATTTTAATTTAAAAACAATACCCCTATTGTATAATTGTACTGTTGTTTTTTTCAGAGCTACTGTTTCAACAGCAGATGCACTTCAGAAATGACAAATACTTTAAAAAACAATAGGACAGGTACTTTAATTAATTAATGCACAGTTAGAAGCAGTTTTGGATGCAGAATCTATGGGGGAAGTTTATGAATATTTTGTCTGAATGGATCTTCTGTTTCCCAACAATTCTGTAAATATTTTAATACTGTAGCAAAAATGATGCATCCCTGATGAAAAGTTAAGAGACAGGAGAAGGAAAAAAAATAGTGTTTTCAACCTTTCAAACAAAGTGTTTCCACCCCAAAATAGGAGATGTAGCCCGGAGCCAGGCAACTTCAACCTTGTTAACTGAGCCATGAGCATCCTCTTAGGAATGACTAGAATTCATTGCAGGCTCACCAGAGCCCTGTAATGGATTCAGCATTAGGCTTCAAATGCAAGGACTGAACTTCATGGGCCAGCAAAACACCTGGGCTGCAAAACAGGCAAGAACAAAAAACTCTGACAAGGACAAACTCCTTCCTCTACCTTGAGAAACTGTTTTCTGCTGATTTTTTCCTTTCTGCAAGAAAAACACCTCTTTAAGGATACATTGCCTTCCTAATTCTACTCAAATGAGAGAAATTATCCTGGGAGAGGGGAAAGCATATGACAAGGTTGAAAATATAGCCATGAAATTTTGGTAGCACATTACTGGTTTTGCACTTTGGTTTGGTGGTGGTGTTTTTGTAGGTTTTTTGTTGGTGGTGTTGCTGATTCTTTTTCTAAAAAAAAGCTTTCCATTCCCATTTCCTTTACTCCCCTCTCCAAAAAGAAAGGGTTCAATTTTTCAGTCCCTTCTTTGTTGAAATCCAGGGAGGCAGATTTCTGTCTATCTTGTTAAGATATTTAAGATTTCCAGAAGGAAACAGAATATTCTTTACTAACCAATAGTCTGTCAATGGTAAAAAACCTTATGGTAACTCTCCTGTTTTCATTTTCAATCCGCTCTTGCTGGAAAGGATAATCTGCTGAGTACGATGGTAGCTTGGGAGTTCCCACATTACTTCTTGTCCTGCAGGATCCTGATGTTTTCCCCTCTGAAATTTTGAAGGGTCGTGCTGAGAGGATTTTACAACCCTTGCCCAAATCCCATTTTTCACCTAGCATGACACAGCACTAAATCATCCCTTTTATGTAAACCTGTTCTCTGAGACCATTCAAGGACTGGCCTCCTCTCTGTCTGGCACTATCTGAACCACTTGTTTTTCCTTCTTGCCTTAAACAATTGTGAGAAACTACAGACAACCAGGGAGTTTTCTTCAGGGGGCAAGTTCCTAAACATGAATGCTGTAAATATGGGACTCCTTAATCCCTCCTCATTTTTTCATACACACACACTCCCCCCCCCCCACACACACCCTTCCCCATATTTAAAAGCGTGGGGAGGCTGCTGGCCAGCTCTCTTTCAAGGTTATTTGGAAGCTCTGCACTTTCCGTGGTGTCAGCAACCAGACATGAATCACAGTGTTCAGTGAAGAAAGGGCTGCCTGTTGGCTAAAGCATCACAGAATACTCCTTCAGGACTCATCCAAAGTACCACCACAATGTCTAATATTAAAATCTAGTGATAGCAATAGTTGAAATTAAATAATGTGGATGTCAAAATGGGTTGGATCTGTACAATGCAAAACCAGTGGACTTTGAGAAACGCTGACACAGCAATACCAGGCAAAAGCAGTGTGTATGCTGTCTGACCTCATATTTTTTCCCCCATTACTTCCTTACTCTCTCTATCCTACATCCCCAAAGGAAGTTAAAGGTGTTTTTGTAATGTGGATGATAGAGACGACTTATCTGCATAATGAAGCTGAAAACAGCCTGTTTGTGTTGGAGCTCCTCCTCTGCATGTTACATGCCAGCAGAGATTTGCTGCGAAACAGGAGAGCTGCAATGCAGCATTTTCCTCTGGAACTTTGCAGCTGTATTACAGTTCCAAGCACACCACAAAAAGACTTTTGTTTACAGTATTTAAATTCAATTTAAATGGCAGCTGTTAAAAGTAGGCAGATGAATCACTACACATCCACTAACGTTTTAGTGCTCACCCACTCTAGGGTTTTTATTCTTAACTGAATTACTTCATGTTCTCTTGAAATTAATTTTCCTACTGTTTTATCATACTACTTGCCTCTAATAATTAGTGGTCCTTAATACTTCGCTATTAGCAGTCCTTAGTACTCATCAAAAAATAAAGATGCCTGGGTTAAAAAGCAGAGTCATAAAGGAGCTCAAAATACACAAAACCACTGGGTAGGGATGATAAGGGCAGTAGTCTCAAAAGGTGGAGAAACTTCAAGGAAAACTTCACATGGAAATCATCTCTTACTTTCCTGAAGCACAGCAGTGTTAGTTCCCAACACTAACACTGAAAATGTCATTAGCTGGCAATACTAAACTGTACAATGTCATCAGAAGGTCAGTCGGGATGACAGTATCTCACCTCCAGAAGCCAAAGCTGCAAGCACTTGGTGACTCTGATCCCAGGCAGTGAAGTAACTGCCATTCCTCCTTCAAGTCCGTATTGCTTTAACACTATGATGCTTAGCAAGGCACGATGTTACAAGGTCATTTCCAATACGCATCCCAAGCCCAAAGCACTGTTCCAATTTACTCATGAATCTGAACTCCAAATACCCTAGAAAAAGTTAAAGTCTTGGTCCAGATTCTCCCCTCTTAGCCCCTACACAGAAGTGTTTGTTTAATGCACCAATATTTCCTTTACAGGTTCAAAATATGCTGCAGTTGCAAGTGAGAAGAATAACAGTGCTCTTAGACTAGTTCCCCATGGAAATAGTCACCAAACCAGTCAGAATAATTATCAGACTCTGGTGAAGAAAAATCCTGGATGAAAAATATAGCAGTGACAATGATAAAATTCAGCTGATGGAAAAGCTCTGACAGAGCTCTGGGGGAAAACTATTCCAATACTCTCGCTTTTGACATGATATGAAGATAATTCATAGAGAAGAATTATATTTGCACAAGGTTAGTAATAGGAAATTTCAAATTGGATTTCTGCTGTGTTTTTTTTTTTTAAAAAAAAAAAAAAAACAACTTCCTACATGCTGGATTTAACCACTGATTTCAATAAAGCTGAGATTTAACTCTCATTGACTGCAATGCAGCCATTTCTCCCTAAGCCTGAAAAATACTTAGCTTCCCACACATGTGCACGCAAACAGAACAAAAGAGCAGTAACTACATATCTTCGTGTCTCCTATAACATCTTATATCAATTGTATCTTACAGAATGAAGGCTGCCAGCGTGCTTTGCACCAAGCTTTCACTCCATGTTTGAAGCTATAGTACTCAACATTAAAGCACTTGCAAACAGCTATGACTGTCACAAATGATAGAAGTATCTCTATCCTTCATCTTTCTCCTGCTATTTCACTAGAGAAGGCAGTTTTATGGTGGGTCCTTATTTGAATGGTCATACTGTGATTTTCTGCATCTTCTGTTGAGATTGACTGGAGATCGATCAGCCCATCAGTTGTTGATATGTACTGTGAATGTTAAAACACATCGGGCCAGAAAGAGGGACAGATTTCTCTATTAGCTGTGTACATACAGCCCAATATAGCAGCCCTTTCTCCCTTGAAGTACTCACACCTTGCTGTATTCCAAATATCAAACAGCAATGAGTTATTTATTGCCCAGTCAAGTCCTCTCACTCCCAAATGTGACAAACTCTAATGCTTTGCCTGAACTGACCTCTGATGGAACAAAATTAATCTCTCCGTTTCCACAAAGACTGTACAGATGTCCAGAATATGGGATCTTCCTAGATATTTTATTCTTTTGCTGAGTAGAGTGCTGAACTGGATAATCCCTAAATCACTGACTATTGAGAGGGTTTAGCAGGGGACAGATCACTATTTATGTTCCTATACACTTCCCTAAGCATCTGCCCTCACCAACTGTTAGAGATGGAATATTAGGCTAGAAAGAGCTGTAGCCCAACCTTTGTCTTGTGATTATAATCACAGTTTAAATTCACTGTACAGGTTTTGTACTAGAATTTACAGCTAATTTATGCTGCCCCATGCTGGGAACAGAAGGCACTGGAAGTTCCCCTCGCCCCTCACAGACTTTTCCACCCTCTATCCTCACACTCCTACCACCAGCACTGGGGGAGAGCATGCTGCTGGGGCCACATGTGGACTACTCTCCCAACAGCAGTCCTGCCACAGCAAGCACAGGTCACTTTGCAAGGTGCAAATCCATATTTGCTGCAGTAACAGCAGGGTGGATCCTACAGCTTCTCACTCTGCCATGGCGATGATGTTCTTCTTACCCTACAGCAACAGAGCTCTAAAAAATTCCTTCAGCCCTAAAAACTTCCTTCAGCCCCACAAAGAACATCACAGTTAGGGTCAGCGGAGACATCAAATTTCAGATGTATGGGAAAAAAACTCTGGACTTTTAGGAAACCACCTGGACCTAGCTGAACTAATATAGCCACTGCTCAAATGCCGAGCAACTTTGATTCTCACAAGACTGCTCCTTAATTGAAACTATTCAACAAATGTTTTCTGCAACTGTAATTCAGCCAATTGATTGTTTATAATCTTTGGCTGTGACTACTGCATTCAGTACAGGGAGTATTCTCTTGCTGTACTTACTTGCATCTGAGCATCAGCCTTGCAAACAAGGGTATATTGTTTATCAGAACATTCACGAGAAAATGTTAGAGGAACAAATCCATTCTTCCCAATTACCTGAAAAACACATCTTCAAAATCACCTGTGACTACAGATTTTGTACAAACAACTATTTAACCCCAACCTTGACCCTCGGCAACTACAGAGATATGGAGGACATAATAGCTGGGAAATATTACCACCCTGAGATAACCATAATGCCAGCAATGAGCTATCATTAGTGAAAAATAAAAAATTCCCATATGAAAAAATCCTTACTTTTCACTGCTTTGGAACTATTCAATAAGTACTGCCTTGACACAAGACTCAACACATGCATTAGTGAACTCTGACCTCACTGGATAGTTAGTCATAAGCTGCAGTGTTGGGCTTTTATTACAGATGCCTTTCATAGTCAGTGCTGATAGAGTAGGATCCCAATGGCAACAAACCATTGGAGAAACCTTCTTTTTCACCTAACAAACCTTGAACCTGCAAAGTACTCAGGCTAGTGAAGAATGCCAGAGAAACAAGGACGTGTGCAACCAGAGTGCTGGGCAATTTCATTAGAACGGTCAGAAGACCAAAAACAACCCCACAAAGCAAATAAATATTTCATACTCAAATGCTACTTTGTCTTTATTCCTTTATGGTTTTGCAATTAAACTGCAGATTACTATTTAATTTCCTTAAATGGGACAATATTTCACAGAAAATGGATGTCCTCCTGGATCTCTGAACTCCTCTCTGAGATGTAAGTCACTGTTATTAAAAGACTATTAAATTACCCTTGCAGTAGTAATTAACAGCCTCAGATCTAAGCTGTAAATGACAATGAGGGAAGATTCCACCACCACTGAATATTAGTCCCTACTTTTAAAATCTGCATTGCTGATTGGAATTAGGTTGTGGCTGGCTTGTCACTACTCCTAGTCTGAGCAACTAGAATTTGATCAAGAAGAGGAAGTATGAGAATGCAAGAGGTAAATAGTGTGTCCTGATCAAACAAGAGACAAATTAAAAATTATTTATTCTATTTGCAGAAAGTTCTGCCAATGAAAACATATAAAAACAGAATTTAATCAAATCAATACAACCTAATATACAGGTACAAAGTCCAGCTGTATAACTTAAGGAAGTGGCTTTCTCTGATTAAATGGTCAATTACCTGGAAAAAGACTGACGTTATCAGTAGAATTCCTTTAATGAGATGAGAGATGCCTGTTTTTCTGAAATGTAAATAAATAACAATAACTAAACTCAGGCAAATATTGTGTAATAGAAAGACAACATCAGTAGGACTGGATGCTTTGACAGGACAATGATACTCCTCTGGCAACTTGAGTTTCTTTGTTTCCCTGTGAATTTCTAATGCTTAGTTAAACCAAGGAAGACACCACTTTAAAAGCCTTGTGACTGCTTTAAAATTGTATGTTTCATTAATCTGTGTTAAGGCACAGATGTGCCAGACCTTTCATTCTTCACTCAGAAGGAATAAAGATATTTCATAACCAGGGCTGCTCCATCACTTAGCCAGGAACAGCCAGTTCTACAGTGCATTGCAGGCCAAATAATAATAAAAATTCATGCTTCTAACCCTTCAACAGTCACAAATTTCAGGATATAAAAATAACGCACTTGAGATGCATTAAATGCTCATTAAAATTAATGAGAATGATGTGATCCTTACAAAAAGTGCGGCATTGTCAGTGAAGAAACTGTTTAGTCTCACAAGTGAACTGAGAGTGTTAAGAAGTCTGGTGGTACCAGATAAAGTACATGACAAAGCTGTATAGAAAAATTCACATGGCCACCTGGAAAAAAGAAAATCACATTTCTGTCCGCTCTATTTTACCACAGATTTTGATACTGTTTCCACATATACTGAAGGTAGTTTTCATCCTGTGCCTTTTGAGTTCTTCTTTTTTTTTCTTTTTTTTCTTTTTTTTTGTGTGTGTGTGTGGTTTTTTTTCCTCCTTTCTTGCAGTACAATCTCTCTTCTGTGTTTCATGACCTAATTTCACCTCTTTGCCCTTGAAAGTCTGTACTCATTACCAGATAAAATAATGACCAGGACTAAAAAAGTACCATGCTACAGTTCTCATGCTTGGAGGTAGATATTGATAACTTACACTCTTCTCCAATTCTGAATAGTATTTAATCCTTTCCAGATCTAAGATCTGGTAAAGAATAGCACCAATAAATGAATTTTTCAAGGGCAAAATCTAAGATGATAAAGGGGGGTTCCAGGACTGTGGGAAGTATTTAGGAGGCATAAAGAAGAGTTGAATTAATATTAATATTGTTGACTATAACAAGAGCTCTTTGGAAATTGTCTGCATAATTAATTTTAACTCATGGTTTGGCAAAAGTGAACATGTTGCAGATTCCATTCAAGTTAATCAGTGCTTAACAGGGCTAGGATTTACCACAAAGGGTTGTCTCCTAATACACCATGCCAGTATGAGAGAGTCTGGCTGCTTACTGTGGTTCCTTAAGGGCAATAAAGCAATATTAAAACAGAAGTCCTGTTAATTTGTGGAGTAGTAAGAACATTAACAATAATCGCAAAAGATGTAAAAGAATGACAATTAATGTAGAAAATAAAATCTAGGAATATAAGAGAAATACATTTTCTGTAGAAAGCTTTGAAAGGTGTTAGCATTGCAGTGACATAGCTAGTAGGTTTTACCTAAGGCAGGTCTGCAGTAATTGCAAAATCTCGGGCCAGACTGCAGCCAGATTAATCCTCCCTCTCCTTGGAATCACTGAAGTGTCACTAGAGATTTGTATCCTAAAATGATGCCTTGGGACAGTCCCACCATACAGCTGGTGTCAAGTTACCTGATAGCCCAGCAAGAAAGGACTGTCAATAATCAGATCCCTGAAAGAGAAGTAGGAGCCTTGAATTGATCAAGCACAAAAGAGCTTCAGTAACAGCCATTCAAAACGTTAGAAAGCCTGAGGAAAATGAATAGAAAAAACCCCAAGAACAACAAGAAACAACAGCAGCAAGTAAGGTTTGTACAGAGCCAAATGGAAAATTACTACAGTCAGCAGTTGTTTTACTAGGATGATAGATTTTATGTTACATTTCAAAAACCATATTATCATTCATATCCTGATAACAGTATAATGAAAAAACTAGGAAAAATCCGAATGTGAATAAAATAATTTTTTTAATTAAAATCCTTATGGGAAGAAAGACTGATATACACTGTTGAGTTTCAGTCTTCCTGGCATTTCAGTTCCCACTCTCTAGTATTGAGTTATCTTAACCAAATGCAGAAAGTCAGCTACTTAAAATGCTAAAGTAGAATATTCTATCTAAACTCTGTGTAGGAAAACAGGTCACAGAATGCAGTCCCAGACCACTAAATCTGCTTAATGCAGGCACATTCCTTTTCCACTTTGAATCAATACCATGATTTTCAGGAGCTATGCAATGTTCTGCTGCTAAATAAATGTCCTTGTATCAGTAATGCTGAGATCCTATTGTTTCAAGAAAGTCATGAAATATACAAAAGATACGACTTTGTAGGACCAGGGCCAAACCACCTATATGGATATAAAACATTAAATCACATTATATAAATAATGAAGAGAGATTCATACAACAAAAAATCCTGAAAGAAAGCAAGAATCTAATTGCTGCAGTTTTACTACAGATACTCTTCCCAGAAGAATGAAAATGACAGTGCTTTTTTACCTTGACAGCTTCCCTTAAAATACTTTTTTTTGTTTTAGATTCTAAGGATGAAGGAGAGAAAGGATTGTTTTATCCTTCATTTGGGTTTTTTTTAATATTTCTTACTTGAAAATTCATTTTTAATTGAGGAGTTTGTGGCAACAGAAGTGAAATCTAAATCATCACAGGCACATCATTTTTCCTTTTTCAGAATTCCATACGTGTTTAAAACAAATGTTTTAAAATACATTACCACAAGGTAATATAAAATTCTCCTTTTTTTTTCACAGAGCCTGTATGCTCCTATGCACAACATTCATAGTCACACAGGGATATAAGATCCACCATAATTAACAGATACATGACCAAGAAATTATGGCCATGGCTTCAGAATTGGGATTGACCAAAGTCAGCGTGCAGAGAAGAGGAATACCTGAGAGGGAAATAGAAGATGCTGCAGGGCAAGGCAGAGGTAAATCCTGGGAGCTCTCCCACAACCCTGAAATGCTCACTTGTGTGAGGAGTGGATGCCCTGCCCACAGCTCCTGCAGGCCTTGCGCTGGGTAGAAGAGGCTCTCCAAGGGGAACATGCCTTGAGAAACCACCCCTGGATATGTGAGCAGAACCCAAGGCTCCAGGCTGATAACTCAGACTGCCTCTTGCCTGCTCCTGTGTGGAGACCACCTCCAGCTGTTGGATTCATACTTTTGGCTCCCTTGACTGTACAGTGGCCTGCTGTCAATAAAAAGAGTGGAGTGAAAAAGCAAGCTAGACCAGTTAATATTTTGGAAAGAGCCTCCATTAAGCCATGGAGGAACTTGGACATGTGCCTTTTCTTTTAACCATACGCCTCATCACCTTCACATGCAGCTATGGCAATCCTGATTTTAGTAATCAATGGATTATTAGGAAAAACTCACAACAATTCTGCATGTGCTTTTCCTTGAGGTATCCAAAATCCTGACTCCAGTATACAGCAACAAGGATGCTCTTGGAGAAGTAGGTTATGATTCTTCAGGTGCATGAACACAGCACACGCAGTGGGTCATGCAGCCTTCATTCTTAAAAGGCCATAAAGAATCCAACCACTTAGAGAAATTAAGTGACATAGCCTGGCTCTTGTTCAAGCACTAAATATGGTGCTGTGGAGGAGCCTTGTATTTTGGATCTGTCCCGTTAAATAATGGACAAGGTCAGCTACATTGGACTAGGTTCAGTAAAGAAATTAATGTTTGCCTTTATGGTGCCAATAGAAAGAGAAATACAGCAAAATCACCTCCGGTTCTAACATCTTGTAATGACCACAAATAAAAGGAAAGACAATAAACATATTTAAGTGTTTCTACGGCATGCAGACTTTATTCCTGACTTCAGCAAGTCTTTAATTTGCAGTAGTCACTCTGTTGATAAAATTGCCTACCCTGTGAGTACCACTATTCTATGAACAAGTTAGTAGTAAGTGCTATGTAAATCCAGCCTTTGACAATTATTACTCAGTCACTGATTATGTATATCTTTCACAATGTGGCCCCCATGAGGTACCTTACCCTCAGCGAAAGAGGCGCTAAACAATTCACAGACAGGTATTAACCACACAGGAGCTGACCTAAAGGCGACCATGCACTACCAGACCTCGCAGTAACTTGCTTTCTGACCATGATTTAAAAACTGCGTATCAGAGAGACAGTACCTCTCTGCAGCATTTCCTGGCCACATTATGAAATGAAGAAGAGGCAATAACCATACAGGATGTGTATTCCTCTTCCTATTTTCTCCAAATTGCTTTCCATAGAAGTTAAGCACAGGACCCAGTAGCATAGTAGCAGATAAATGTGAAAGTGAGAAACCCACGGTTTAAATACATTTTAATATATTCTACTGGTGCTGAGAAACAAACAATAGTTTGATTTCTAAATACTGCCTACAGGGATACTTCTAGTGACTGTCTCAGTACTGCTGCGTCATGCTTGGCACTTTGCAAAATCAGAAAAAAAAGAAATCATTCTCATCCCACCTTTCCTTTCTAGTCTCTGAGGGGATCAAATGCAGATGAGGACAGGAGACAGCAAATGCACAAGCCAAACACTCACTAAATACTTGCAAAAATTAATGCAGAGCTTATTTAACATGACCAGCCCAAAATTTTTGTCTGCTGTAAAAAGCCCTGTCTACATAGGTGTCATGGTTTCACCCCAGCCAGCAACCAAGCCCCACACAGCCACTTGCTCACTCCCATAAATACCAGAATCAGAGAGAGACCTGGAAGTGTAAAAGCTGGAAAATTCATGGGTTGAGATAAAGACAATTTAATAGGAAAAGCCAAAGCTGTGCATAGAAGCAAAACAAAACAAGTGAGTAATTCAGTGCTTCCCATGGGCAGGCAGGTATTCAGCCTTCTCCAGGAGAGCAGGGCTCCATCCCATTTAACAGTGACTTTGGAAGACAAACATCACTGTTCCAAATGTTCCTCCTTCTTCCCCACACTTGATATACTGAGCATGATGTCAAATGGTCTGGAATGTCCCTTTGGTCAGTTGGGGTCACCTGTCCCAGCTGTGTCTCCTCCCAGGCACCCCCAGCCTCCTCACCAACATGGCAGCACAAAAAGCAGAAAAGGCCTTGGCTCTGTGTAAGCCCTGTTTAGCAATAACAAAAACATCTCTATATTATCAACCCTGAGTTCTGCAGAAATCCAATGCACAGCTCCATACCAGCCACTGTGAAGACAATTAATTCTACCCAAGCCAAACCCAGCACAATAGGAATGGATTGAAGGCAAGATACTGACTTTTAGTATGATCATCCCTAAAAATAGCAATTGCCACTACCTTTCCCTATTCTGAAGGGAAGATACTTATATCTCACCCAGGTGAGATACCTATTCTTACAGGCATCTAACACCCCAAATTAGAAGCCCTCTGTCAGAAAAGCAGCAATGCAGAAGAGAAGGGAGAGCCTGGGCTGCAATATGACATACAGCATGTAGATTCTCTTTAATTATCTTTCTCCAAATTAGTACCTCTGTCTCTCAGAACTCCTCAACATAACCACATTCACTGGACTCTAATTTAAGGTGTGTGGCTGCTGTTCTGTATGACATTTCTTCCAGATATCAAAAAGGCTGTAGAAAGGCATTGTATCAGAGTGTGGCAAAAAAAAAAAAAAAAAGTCTTTTTTATACTATTTCCTGGGAGTAGTGGTATTATTAATAAGAATAATAATGGTAATCCTTATACAAGGTATGTGTATCTTTATTTATTTCACCTGAAAAGTCTACTATGGTTTTCTCAAACCTGCCAACATAACATTCAAAGAGGCCTTTCAATTACTGAATTATTTTCTATTAAATTAGAAGCAATGTACTTCTTAAAGAAATAATCTATTATTTCTATCTCAAAGGCAAAGAAACATCTAACCCACAATGTCTTTACAAAATCTTACAGCTGAACTGTTAGGCTGTAAACAGAGCCATACTAATGGGCTCGTTCTACAACAAAGCACTTAAAGATAGCACAGCAACAGCAATGATAGATGCTAAAATGTTTTAATAAAAACACAAATCCAAACCATTCATGAGAAAATGTTAGACATGTAAGTGAAATTCTCCTACTTGTAAGCATCACCAAAATATCTAGTGTGGGATTCAAGTACAGTTCGTTGCATCCCTCCCCTAGATTCTTACTGTCAAGATGAGAAGGTCTAATATTTATTGACTCCTGCTATAATATACTACATGTATAATAGGAAACAATCAATATTTGCCTCACAGTGAGGGGAAAGGGACTTCAGTCCTGTTTTATAGGAAGAAAAAAAAGTAGAAACCTATAAATATTATCAGCACCTAAGACCCAGTGTGAAAGGTTTTTGTCACAGCTGTTAGCCTAAGTTTAGGCCCATTCTGATATATCCTGGTCAATAAAATCCCAAGGTTAAGGGCATTTATCGAAACTATTAATTTTCATTAACAAGAAGAAACTGAGCCAATTCTTTGGAGTCTGACCAAATAAGATGACTGTAAGACAGTTCCTGGAAAAACCTTGGGTATAGCAGTACATTGTGGGAGGGAAGACCTCACCCTAAAACTCTCATTTATCTCTAAACACTTCATCTTTTAAATAGAAAATATAAAAACTTTAAAAGGAAAGCCTGAAGAGGCCTCCAGACTTCATCTGGTTCATCCCTTAGCCTGATACTCCTGTACTGCTCCAGACAGATGGCTTTCCAATCTCTTACGTGCTTTTTACAAGAAGTTCTTACAGATTTTCAAGAAAACTGCTGCCCAGGCTTTGCTATTCTTACTAGTTTTTCTTGAGTCCTAATTGAAGCATCCCTTGTAGTAACTTAAAATCATTACTTTTTACTTTACCCATACAGGAAAAGTCAATTGGAACACTAATCCTACTCAAGTAACTTTACTTCTACTATTATTATTTATTATTGTTGTTGTTATTTTATTTGAAGACACAAATGAAACCCAAATTACTCTCTGGAGAGCATTTTTTTTTGCCTTGGTATAGGTCTTTTTTAGAGAACATTTCCCGTGCTCTCTTTTAAACCCTATCTTGTCAGACAATAGCTTTTCCAAACAGAGTGACCAAAACTAACAATAGACTGTTCATCTTGAAAGACCACATCTAGCAGACAAGATGTATACATCCCAGCACATTTGCATTTTTTTGTAACAGCAGCTTGACTCATGCAATTTGCATCCTCTATAACCTGTGGATCCTTTTCTATAGATGAGCTTGTTCTTCCCCTAGTATTTATGCAGCTGATTATACATGCCTAAAAGTGGAATTTGTAGAATTGAATTTCATCTTATTTTTTTCCCTTAGTTAATTTCAAACTCTAATTCTCTCCTCCAGGACATTTTCAGGTCTTCCCACCTAGGTGTCATCTATAGATTTAATAAACAAACTTTTCATTCCATTAACCATGTAATGAATTAAAACATGCAGTAAGTTAAAACTCAAGACAGGAGCAAAACAAGCACCCAAAGCAATGCAAACCACAATGTTCTGTCTTGAAAAGAAACTACTGACAGTGCAATTTTTCAGCATTTACACCTGCAATACTGTAATTTTGTCCAGAATGTGAATCTGCAGCTTATTTTTAAACATCATGCAAGTCAACATTAAAAGCTTGAATCCTGAAAGTTAGAATATCTATGGTTCTCTCTCTCCCCAGAGTATCTGTCACTGTAATAGAAAGATATTAGACTGATTTGATGCACAGTGTTTCCAACAACTCTTTATGATGATTCCATTGCATCTCATTAATAGCTTGCAAATAGCTATATTATCATTTTTGTTTGCTTGCTTGCTTGTTTATTTTACAAGGAATTGAAATTACGTTACTTTCTATTTCACAAACTCCTTCTTCATGCCTTTTGAAAACAGAAATCTTATTTGTCCTTTTCCAGACTGCTAAAACCCCAAGTACTATTCATGAGATTTCAAAGGTAACCTTTTACTTTTTGGAATTTGCTTCATCCTTCTTGCTAAGGAGCTTTGCATAAATGTTAGATACTTTTGAATTGAATGAATCTGTCTTCTGAATATTCTTTAACCTATAGTTTCTTCAGGTGTGTGAAATACTTCTGGTTTATCATTCTTTTTTGTTAACTGTATTAATAATCTGAGCGATGTCTTTTTTTGGTGAGATCTAAAACAAGGAACTCCAGAATTTCAGACTTCATGACATTTGATAGTTTTCTCTCTGTTTTGAAGTGTGACAATTTTTTCCTTGACTGTCTTCTTGCTAACAGCATAAGATCATTTCCTGTCATCCTTTATAGTCTATGTAATATGCATCATGATTTATTGATCTTGTCCTTTTGACTTTTTCCTTACAGGCAAATTTTATCATTTTATACTTATGTTTAGCAACTTGATATGTTTTCTCAATCTGCGCAAGTCTTTTATCTGCTGAAGGTCATCTAAGTACTCAGAAGTTGGCCACACTTGCCTTTTACTCTCTAGTCTCCCTCTACTTTCTGTTGTAGCCTCAGAGTGACTTCTTTAAAGGTTTGCTGTCTCTCTTGATCAACATTTTCCTGAAACTTATTTTCTATGAGATCTTATCAGACAATTTTCTGACTAGACTATGTTCTCCTTGCCTTACCTCTGTAAGTTGCTTCAGGTTGTTTCTACAGAAGTGCATCATAAATCACAAAGAAATATAGACTTATGATTTTGTAAGACTTTGTTATAATGTGTTGCCAGTGATAAATGAAGCACTTTTTTTTTTCCTTTTTATATGTTTTCTGGTTTGGGGTTTGGTGGGGGGCAGGGTTGGGGTTTTGGTTTAGTTTTTGGTGGTTTTTTTAATTCTACTTTTTATGCTGCATAAAAAGCCAAACAGAAATGGTTATAAGCAGAGAAACGGTGGGATAAGGGAACATTTTGGTGGGCAGAAACAAGTACCCTCACTCACTCTCTTATCTTGTTCACCTTCCCAGATAGGATGTATTTTTGAATGTTAGGAAACAGATATTGAGAGGCATAAAAGCAAGCTTTAAACATATCAAGGCAAAGATATCACATTAGGAATCACATCTAGAAATGGACTCATGCAACCAAATCTATTCCCTCAGCAATACAGGCAGCGCTCAGGTAGCCTGCAACAGTCCCTTTCACAGAGCCATCCACACAGCTACATGACAGAGCAAGCAAACACCTCCAGCCAGCTCAGGCTTTTGGTACAGGCACACAGAAATCCACCCCAGGAATTCTGCAGCATTTCAAGGTCAGCCTCTGTGGCAAGGGCAAGAGATTTCCGCAGCAAACTTTCGTCAATCCTGCGGCTGTAATAACGCGGTGCCATCTGCAGCCCTACACCCCCCGAATCCCCTGTCAGCTGCTGCTGAGCTGGAGGAGCCAGGGCTTTTCGTAATTCCACGGTCACACACGCACTGCCCAATTTGCTTAACTCTTTCTCCGCGCTTTGCTATTGAAACAGCAACGAAATATGAAATGTAAAGAGAGCTGAGCAGCAGAGGTGAGCTCTCAGCAGTGCAGACAGGGCTGAGCACTGGCAGGATGGATTGGGGAGCGGGAGGGGAGCTGTGCCATATGCTCACGGCACAGAGCAGGTACCTATTGACGTGGGAGAGGCTGCTGGTTCCCAGGGCCTGCTGGAGCCAACAGCTGACACCAGGCTGTGAGTCGCTACCCAGACAAGCCCATGCTGCCAGGCTCAGGCTCCAGCAGCATGGCACAGCTGAGGGAGAGAAAAGAATACCAGCACAGCCAGGTTGTTGACTCTCTTAGCAATTTCTGGAATTTCTCTTAAAAAAAACCCAACAAACACAAAAAAAGGCATTCTGCTCTTCTCAAATCCTTTTGCTTGCATTTCTAAGCCCTCAAGTAGGCACAGCCTCTGTCACCTTTTTTTCTAGCGTGACATGCCATCCTGGAGCTGGGAAGATTTCCCACTTCTTTGTAGACCCTGCAGAGCAGAAGCAGCAGCACATAGGTTTTGCATAGCTTTAACCCAGAGCACATCCACTCCAGGCTCACAAAGGTGACAGCTATCCCACAGCTTGCCACAAGCTGGTGGTGTGAAAATTAGAGGTGGTGGTACAAGCCTGGCATTCAAAACCACAGCGAAGCTCAAGTTTCCTTATGATTTGGAGGGATGCAGAGAGGGCTGTAGATGAGGGGTGGGAAGTTTGTCACACAGACAGTTATGAGAGACAAAGAAATTGTTCACATCTGCCTTGTACAAGCAACAGGCCCAAATTTTCCCATCCTCAGGACATCATCCAGAGACAGAGAGTCTGTCCAGCTAGCGGGGAGAAGTTCACTGCGTCATTCATCGCTCACTGCAATTTCAATGCTTCTGCACTTGCATCAGCCTGGCAACATTCAAAAACCTCTGAACTGACCTCAACACAAGCATGGAAGTGCAGAAGGATAAGCAAGGGGGAGTGGGAAGCCTTGCTGATTCACAGTAAATACTGTCTTAAAAGCATTGCCTTAGAACTGGCTGGGGCTTTAAACGTGGTCAGATATTTCTAGTTTCACTGCACAGCCAGTTCATTCCAGCCTGGCCACTAGATACATGACTTTTAATAGCATTGCTTGCCCTCCAGCCCAAGCAGCTTTGCCTTACAAACCACTCAGTTTGTTACTGCTATACAGAAAGAAAACAAGGAAAGTTTTCTTTTAATAAGAGGTCTTAAATATCACAAATTGAATGCCATTCAGGACAAAATTTTCAAAAATTCAGCTCTAATATAAGACAAGACCTGAGATAAATGAGCACATTTTCATATATCCTAGGTTTTCTTCAGTTACTGACTATTCTTCTTTTTTTTCTTTGAAACTTGATGACAGTTCCTGAAATAGCATTTACTGGTAGTAAATTCTCCTAAATTATCATACCAGCTATTGCAACTGATCAATTTAATTTTGACTGATATGTTAAAGTGATTATAGAAGGACTAGGCTCCTGAATATAATTGAATTTCAATAGAACTGCGGCACTTAGTTCCTTTCAATATGTAGAAGATTCCAGACTTTAAGACTAATTATTAAAGCTGCTTAAAAAAAAGATACAAAAAAATTCCAAACTACCCCACTTTTCACTTCAGAAAGTGCTCTCAAATTTACATCATTTACCACCACAAAAAAGATTACATTCCAAAAAGGAAAGGGAAGTTTTTATTGAATACGATTCATTAAACATTTGTTTAGCAGAACACATATGGGCCACCAATTTTCACATTTTTGATTAAAAATTCTCACCCACTAATGAAAAATTAACAGAGACCTGATTTAAATGAATTTAAAGGTAAGATTAAATATTTAATAATTATCAGAACATACTGTTATACGGTTTTAGATGTTTCAGAGCTTTCTTTTTCTATCACATGAGCTGATGTAGATTAATGTGGGGTTTTTGGCACTTTAGAAAATTGAAAATAATTAATCTGTAATGGCATTGATGGAAAAAGTGTTCAAAATGTCAATAAAAGTGCTGCTTTAACAGTACTTCAAATAGTCTACTTACGCAACTTAAGAGACACGTTATCTGCCAGACTACACACTTTTCCATTAAAATCTATGAAAATCTGCAGGTGTTTAATTACCTGCTCTCCCATTGTTCCTTGGCTGCAGCAGGAGTAGTTTGAACACTATGTAAAAATTAATGTACAATTTAACATAACAGTTATGGAGATTAAAACTTTCCCTAGTTTCTATTTTGCATGAAGAGTCTCACACAAATAAACAATAAGTTGTTTTCACCAGAAAGATTTGTTCAAATATCTTTTCTAATTTCAAAACATTTTGGACCTACAGAAAGAGTTAGGTATCACTATTACAATTATCAACATAAGACCATAAAATACCTGGGGAAATACTGTGAGGAAAATTACATCTCATGAGAACAGTTTAAATATATGGTCCTTTTTCCCAGAGAAGGAGGCTGTTCAATAAATTCTTGTTCAGAAAATCATTCGAGTTTTCACAGAATCAAAGCATGGATGAAGTTGGAAGGGATTTCTGGAGGCATTTGGTCCAACTCCTAGGAGCAGACCAGGGCCACCAAGGGCACATTGCTCAGGTCTATGTCCAGACAACTTTTGAATATTTCCATAAATGAAGAATCCACAGCCCCTCTTGGCAAGATACGTGAGGGCTTCATCACCCTCACAGTGAAAAATTGTTTCCTGATGTTCAGAGGGAACCTCCCGCATTTCGGTTTGGGTCCATTGCCTCTGGGCCTGGCACTGTGCAGCACTGAATAGAACCTGAGCCTTGTCTTCTCCAGGCTGAGCAGACAAGTTATATCATTCTCTCAGCCTTTCCTCATATGAGAGATGCTCCACTCTCTTCATCCTCATTGTGGTTCTTCGTTAATTCTCTCTGGCATGTTCACGTCTCTCTTGTACTGGGGGAGCCCAGACGTGGACCCAGCCTTCCAGATGCAGCCTCACCAGTACTGAGCAGAGGGCAGGATTATCTCCCTTTTTCTGCTGGCATTTCTTTGCCTAAAGCAGCCCAGGATATCATTTGCTTTCTTTGCAGCAAGGGTGCATTCCTGACTCACATCCAATCTGGTGCCCACCAAGACCATGCCAAGCTGCTTTCCAGTTGGGTGGCCCCCAGCATGTACCAATACATGAGGTTGTTCTTCCCAACATACAGGAATTTGTACTGCGTCTTGTTGAACTTCACAAGGCTCCTGTTGGCCCATGTGGTGGTTTTGATTGGCCCAAAACATCAGTAAAGTATTTTTAACATCTAGGAGAAATTTGGACCCCTCAGAAGGTGTTGTAGTAGGCCTGGGGAGGTGTCTGAGGGGTGGGGAGTGGCACAAAGATGGCTCCTGTGTGTCCTGAGTGCAAGTTCTGGAAGTTTTTACATCAAGTCCAGCAGAGCCAATCTCTGATGGCTCTGAAGGTGATGGACATGCTGCCGGCCAAGTTTGGGCCAATTGGAGGTGCTAGTTATGCCTCTGTGAAAACATATTTAAGGAGAAATCAAAACAAAGCAGGTATGCACTTCTTTCACTTCTTTGTAGTTGGAGGAGGAGGAGGTGGAGGTGAAAATATGTGAGGGAGAACAGCATGGAGAGTGCCAAGGTCAGTGAAGAAGGGGGAGGAAGGGGTGCTCCAGTGCTCCCGGCACGGGAGCTGAAAATTTTCTGCTAGCCATGGGGAAAGCTATGGAGGAGCAAGAAGTTTCTCTTGCAGCCCATGGAGTCCATAAGGATGCAGAAATTCACCCACAGCCCACACCAGAGGAGCAGGTGGATGCCTGGATAAGACTATGAACCAGTGGGAGTCTCATCTAAGAGGTAAAACTACAAAGGCCTTGACTGGGAGAGAAAGGCCTTTTCCTTGCTCCTGGTATGGAAGCAGCCTGGCCTCGGCTTGGGAGAGTCTGCACAGCACCCTATGGACAAAAAGACTCATGTTGCAGCAGGATTCGGGTGGGATGTTGCTCATGAGATTGGACCCACGCCAAAGAAGTTCTCAAAGGACTGTCTCTCGTGGGAAGGACCCCTGGCTAAGTAGAGAACCCCTCTCCCTGATTGGACTGACCAGAGGACCCCTCAACCTGCCCCCTGTGTGTGTTGCTGGTTTGGAAAGAGGGAAAAGGGGAGGGGTGAGTGCAGAGACTGCTTCTTAAGAGGGTGGGGGTGAGAGCAGAAAAAAACTGTCTGAAGAGAGAGAGAAACTAGTAGAGATAAAGAGTATTTGTAGTAGAAGAATTGTGGTGATGAGTAAATTTCAGAATCTGCTCTGTGGACTGAAAAGAGACCCCACACCCTGCCCCCCCCCCACACCCGGCTTGTTGACTGTAAAGGAGGAAAGGGGGTGAATACTATAGGTTCTTAAGAAGGAGAGGGGAGTGAACAAAAACTGTATGAAAAGTTTATTTTTGCCTGCATTTATCCTCCAACTCTGTTAGGTAATTAAAACGCTTTTGCAACTTTAAGCTTGGAGCCTGGTTGCCCTCTTTTCGTGCGTCCTCCTGGCAATGTCCTGTCTAAAACCCATGACACCCATTTCTCCAGCCTGTCGAGATCCCTTTCGATGGCATCATGATCCTGTGGCCTGTCAGCCAGTTTGGTGCCATCAGCAAATTTGCTGAGGGTGTACTCTGCCCCTCCATCCAGATAATAAATGAAAATGCTATACAGGCCTGGCCCAGGTATCAATAAGGGTATCAGATCTTCCCTGAAGTGAAGGAGCAAAGAGAACAAAGTCAGGCTCTATTCGGTGCTGCCCAGTGCCAGGCCCAGAGGCAATGGACCCAAACTGAATTATTGATACCTGGGCGTCACCACTAGTCCCTGGCCTCTAGCTAGACACTGCACTGCTGATCACCACCCTCTGGGCTTAGGCATTCAGGCAGGTTTTGATCCGCCTCGATATCCACTCATTCAGGCCACACGACAACAACTTCTCTATGAGGACCTTACAGGAGAGTGTGAAAGGCCTCACTGAAGTCCAGCTAGACAATATGCACGGCCCTCCCTCTATCTACCAGACTAGTTGCTTCATCACAGAAGTTTATCAAGTTGATCAAGTTGGAAGTTAGCCACTCTGGCTACTGCTGATGATTTTCTGATGCTTAATGTGCCTGGAAATGTTTTCCAGGATTAGCTGCTCCACCACCTCGCCAGGGACCAAGGTGAGGTTTGGTCTGTAGTTCCCTGGGTCTTCCTTCTTAGTCATCTTGCAGTGCTTCTAAGTCTTTTCTGTTCGAGTTTCATCAATGTTAGATGGACTCAGAAAACACAGTTTGATGGTTTTGGCCAAGAATATCTAGTATCTTGGGTCTGAACAACATACAAAGGTCAAGAAATCTGGGATTTCTCTTGGCATTTTTCCAAGATCCAACCAGCTATTTTGGCAGGCTTCTTATTTTTCTGTTTCATGCCTCATCCTTTCAAGGCAGGCCCCCAAAAGGCAGCCAGTATTTAGCTGTCTAGTTCATGAATCCTGAATCAAATATAGACATATACTCAAGGACCATGAAGGGCATTCCACTACATTTTCATTAGCTCTGCCCATTGCGTGCACCATGTTTCACCCAAGATCAACAGTCGAGGACCCACTTCTGGGAGCAGGCATCTCCTTTCATTCCTTACAGAGTACAACTCTTGTCTGTTTCTAAAACACTGTAGTGTGAAAAAGCAGGAAAGAAAACAAGCCATATTTTGTGGAACTGCTCAGTGATGCTACATTGCACACACTCTGCAGGTTCATGTGTTAAATTCAGAACATCATTTTCCAAACCAGCAAGGGTTGAGGCATCCTCCACTCTTGCCACAGAAGCTATCCTACACTGCAAAAGAAGAATTAATTAGCAATGGAACAAAGGAAAGAGGGGGTGTGGAAAACAACAATTGGAATAGTCTCCAGGATGCACCTGGACCACTTCAAGGATAGTATTTTACGTTTCACTCACTGGTCCCTTTTAAACATTTTTTTGGTCTAAAAAAGGCACCTTAGGATTTTGCAGTCTCTCTTGAGATAAGAACAAATTTTATACTTTCATCTCAAGGGAACCAGATGGGATGCCTGTCTGAAGGGGCACAGCTCATTTCTGTCAGCCCAGGTCCTTGATGCAATGGTGAAGAACCATGCCATGTTGCACTTGCCATGATGCTACACACTGTTTCCACAGCATCTTGCAGTCCCAATCCCAAAGTTTATATTCTTCCTGAACCCTTCAAGATGAAGATTGTCACACCACTGCATCTGCATTGCAGACAGACAAGAAGGTCCCTGGGCTATCTGTATCTTTTGCAATCCTTTATGAAAACAGCTCATTGCTTTCAAAGGTATCCTGGAATATGGTTTACAGTGTTGTGTTGCCGCCTTAGATAAAAGGGCACAGTAAGACCTTTCACTTGCCAGATGTCCCTGGAATTACCAGATGGAATTACCTCCCAGCTCTCAAGATGGCAATCAGAGGTAGATCATGCCCAAATCTGTTGCAAAAATGTGAGATGGATGAGGTCAACTGCTTTGTTATCCTTGTAGGCTGTCTGATTAAAGTACTATTTTCCCTGCATAGAGAGCACAACATGTCCTATCAGCACAATTACAGTAAGCGATGCTAACTTTAGTTTTATGCAAGTTATTTATAGCTTTCCACATTACCATTTAGGAACTGTAGAAGTCCTACTTTCTTTGTTTCAAGGCAAATTTAGGCTTGTTCTATGCTCCAGTCTAACCAAAGAAAAAAACCCTGGAAGTTATGTAGTTCTGTTAGCAGATGATTGCACCCAGACGAAGAAGCTCTGCAAAAATCTCCAAAAGGCAATCCAGATATTCCCCAATTTAGATGACAACCAGATTTTTATTAAACTCCTTGACCTGGAAGTGGTACAGTCTTGGCTGTTCAGGGCAGCCTCAGTCCTGAAAAGTGCTAGTCCCAAGCTTCCCCACAATATATCTCATATCCCTCTTAATGCATGTGAATGCTGCATGAGGCAGTAGTAAAAGTCTCACAAAGGGAATTTCCTCCCTCTTTATACCTGCTGCAGTTCTCCACCAACCCTGACCAACTGAAAAAACACTACTTCATATGAGGTTACCAGATTTTGCTGATTTTGCTGAAGCAAATTGCCTTATGTAATTTTGATATTTTCACAAAGCTAAAAATACCAAAATAGGGAGCGGAAGGGAAGTGATGAGGTAATCATGTTGAGAACGTTAAATATATAGAATAGAACTGAGAGAGAAATACTTGTATTTAGTTGTTGGAAGAACCTTTTGGAGCATGAGAAAGACACAAAGCCTTAAATTCAATTCTTTTCTTTTCCTATTATGCAGGACTGCAGCATCAACAACCAGCAATTGAGAGAAGAGATACATCATTAAACTTATTTATAGCATTAACTACTTTGCATTCATCCACACAAGTGAAACTGTAAAAAGAAGAAAAAATTATAAAGGGAGTGTGTGGTTCTTTCATTAGCTTGTCTGTAATGTTGGATTGGTCCATAAATTAATGTGTAAAAGAGGACGGGGAAAAAAAAAGAATTCAAAGCTTTGCCATTGTAATTATAGCTCTTTAAATATCAAAAGACACAAAGAAAGATTCCTTTTGAAAAGAGTACCGATTCTCTTGGCAAGCCACTATTAAATACTTGCATAAATCTGCAGTCTGTATCCTGTAAGTTGAGGTGACATTGCTATCATGGCTTACAGGTCTCTTCACATGACTATTGGAGCACTTCAGTATTATTTATATATATATTATCAGGACACCTTGATGAGATAAGATGCCTTCTTTCTGTCATGGGTAAAGGGCTAGGAAGTAGCAACTGAGAAATCTAGCAAATGAAAGGGCCTTAATGAAAGGTTACCTAATTGATTTGGGCTGCTCCAGATACAAACTCTGAAAGTCTCTGGTACAAGTCAGACATAAGGTGCAGTTTCATCACAGATTTACCAATAGCTCCTCCACAGCGTGGCCCATGTGCAAATACCCTGTCACAGCAGTAAGGCATGTGTCTGCATCCCTGTATCTTCCAGTTCACACAGTATTTTACCCCAGTAAGCCACCAAAACTAACAGACAAAATATAATAGAAAGCATCTTCTAATACGCAGAGTAGAGTGGATTGCTAGGCACTGCAATTTCTAAATTAAATGCCACAAAGCTCAGTTCTCACCCACAATTTTTTCCCTCACAGGCAAACTTTCCTCTCACAGTCTCCCAGTGAGTCTTTTGAAGGGTGCCACAGAGAGCAGATCTCATGGCAGAAATGTAGAGCCCAGAAGTAGTGTGGGGCACACCACTAACCTTCTTCCCATAGCTCATACTGAGATACTGTGAGTGAAACAGCTAATTTCTAAGTGTAATACATTTACAAAGCCAGCTACATAGTTTGGGCAATATCTCTGCCCAAGTTCATATTTGAAGGAAACTGGATTTAAGATTCAGCAGGAAGAAAAACAGTTGCTCTCACAGATAACCTAACTATCAAAAATCCACAGTACCTTTTCCACTGATTTGTCTGATAGCGATGAAGAAAAAGTTCAAGAACCGACCCTTGAGGTGCTCTGTGCTGCCTTCTAAGAGTGACTTGACATCATTTAGCACAACCTATATGCATTCTTTTTCATGAGCTAACAAGCCAATTAATTATGAAAGGCAACAGGTTTTGGCCTAAAGCCAAATTATAGTGGTGTCATTAGTCTTTGCTTTGTAGCAAAATCAAGAGTCCTGCCTGGATTACATTCTCTGAACTCTTCAGTTCAAGGATACTGTGCTGCAGAACTCCAAGCAGGTGCTGATACTTACACACACATCATAATAACAGGCACAATCCATATTTTTAAAGGGTTTTTCACCTTTAAGTGTTCAGAATCTCTTGCTTAAAAAATGTGACCTCAAACAAACACCTACCTGAAGATGAAGAAACACAATCTATGCTAATACACAAAGTTCAGCCTGGAGGAGCCAATCCACCAGCAACACTCCTACCCCTATCCACAGCCTGGCCCTGCTCTCAGTACTGCCCCTATTTCTAACTGCCTATACCCTGGATTTCTTGCAGATTATCCCTACAGACTGATTCCTTACAAATTCAATTGCAAGGAATAGTGTTTTTCAAAAAGAGATGAAGGATGTATACCTGACAAGTATTTTGTTTCAATGAAGATACTTTACATTATAATACCTACACTAAAAAGCAGATCCTCTGGGTCTGCAATACACGTTTTAAAACTATACATGCACAGGAAAAAAAAAAATCAATAAACTCTGAAGTAGAGACACAATTTCAAGTGAGATGGTGATCCACTAAAAATTTTGCCCAATTAGGCTGCACCTCTACCACAACACTTTAAGGTCTTCCTCCCAAGATATCTTCACTTTCCACCTCATTTCATCACCCAACACTGCTATGCTACCCCCTGGAGTCACTCTCTGAATTGCTGAGCAGGCTGGAGAAGCTGCCATGAGCCTCCCAACCCATCAATGCAGCATGCATGGCTCAGTGATACGAGTGAGGTAGCTGCAGCCAGCCAAGCAAACACTTTATTCAGAAATTGTGAAGGCTTGGTCTGAATCCCATTCAGCATTATTTATTATGAAGTGTCATATTTAAGTTAACAGGATCAATGGCTCAGCTCATCAGATTTCTGTGTAATGTGAAAAAATGGGAATTCACCCTGTGACTTCTGTGTTGCTGTTGCTGCTTCTGATAAAACATTATACAAACATGGTAAGGAAACCAATAGAAAACACCTGAGATGTCTATCTATGTTAAAGTTTTATTACTTCTGGGATCTCAAAAGGCTTAGGAAACATCACCAAACATTGTTTCATACATACTCATGAAAGGGTAACGTAATAAAACCAGGTCAAACAACACTGAATATTAAATTTAATGTAAAGTATGCAAAATAATGAAATACAGGAGGTGTTGGAAGAATTATTAAAAAGGAAGGAACTGTACCTGTGATTGTGACGGTTTTGGTGAGGATTTTCTGGGGTAGTTTGATGGGTTTTTAACTGGCACACAAAATTATTTTACATCCAAAGAAAGATGCAATTAATTTTCTACATTTTTTCTGACTAAATTTGGAGCAGCTGAGAGGTTGGTTATTTCTATCTTTAAAAATGGACTTATAATGTTGCCATCTGTTGGCATATGACAGATATAGCATCTCACAATTCCAGACAGAGTCACAAAAATGCAGAAAATTAAAGGGACAGATGTGAGAAATACATGCTCTCATTTGGTTCCAGTGTTCACATCTGTTCTCCTCAAAGATTTTTCAATCATATAAGTCTATCCACAGAAAACTAGCACCTTGAAATGTTATGGCATTTCTGGTAATCATAAAAATCATATTCTAGTAGAGTTTACTGCATTCCAAAACATCACTGGCTTCATAAAAATCTGGTTTCCATCAAGAGGACACAAAGTACATAGCAACATTACCTGTCCATTTCAGTTCCCTCTCCTTCACAAATCATGGGCATGTCTCATGCAGCTCTAAGAGCATTGCAAGAACACAATTATACAGGTACCTGCGGATGCTGTGTGTTTGCACAACACCCAGAAAGGACATTGGCATCTCTTTCTGACCGTTCCTGCACATTGCCCTGTCCCTGTGGGATCGTGGAGAGAGTGACCCCTGTGCTGCTGGAGTGAGGGCATTTCTTGTCATGGAAATGGTTGCCTGCCATTGCAAGCACATCTGCCTTTATTTGCAACGTCACCCATTTCTTTTTACCAAGCTTTTGACAGGCTGCTTGCTAATGCTTCCAACAACAACCAAGATTTTCCCCTCTCCCTGCTTCCCTGTCACAGCTCCTCAAGTCACATAACGCCAGCCCCCTCCAGCCCCTTCCCCGACTTGGCTCATGTAAGACCTCATTGTACCTCACAGGCAGGAGATGAAATAACCACAAAACCAGTCACACAGGTTGTTACTCTTCCTTCTACTACCCTAATTTTCTACACCTGATAGCCTTTTTCCTTTGGATTTGAACTTCGCATATCATGTGCATCCAAAAAGTTGGGGAAGTACAATCCCTACACCCTCTCCACCTCTATTCTCTTCATGGGAGTGGGGACTAAGGATATTGCATATTTGTGAGACACACATATACTTCCATGGGCAAACTTGTGCCTCCTTTTTTATTCATGGATAGGGTTTAATAGTGAATAGAGAAATAATGCTCAAATTTTTATTTCATCTTGGATACAGTGAGACCATTTTCACTTTAAGTAAAACATACCTCCTCTGTAATACACTAAATAAATTCTCTCTCAAAATGGCAGCATCATCAAAAATTAAAAGGTGTAGTACAAAACAAACAATATTGGAACTACATAAGCATGTTGATTATTCACATGAACAGTTTTTGGTATTTTCAGAAAGCATTGACTGATGCAGCTCACTGGCCCCGTGAGCACTATGTTAAATCATTAAAGTGTGAACAGTCTGTATTTGTACTGCAGTAATATTCTGTATCCCTATCCCAGAACCCCAGTGTGCTCAGTGCTTACAAACAACCACCAAATCACGATGTGTATTTGACAATTAACTTTTTCCCTTAAAGAACTAATTTAATCTTTGACAACTCCTCATTTTTCTACCTATTTTCAATTATTTTGGAGCATAAAATGACCTGCAGGCTAACAAGAGGGAGACAGACTCTCTCCACATGCCTTCTACGTGAAACATCAAAATAAGTAGAAAATCCTAATTATTTCATATTCCAGAAAGGCCAGTGACCTATATAAAATACACAATAGATAAGCAATTACATGCTTGGTTTTAGTTGATAAGTGATAGTTGACAATAGACTTTCTGGTCCCTCTGGCTCCTCAGGTAAATGAATAAAAATGTAATGGAAAAATCTTTTCTCAAAAAAGATTTTGAATTTAGGACCAAAGCAACTTTTGAATCAGCTGGTACTTAGCACTGCCTATCTAAACATGATAGAGGTTTAAAAACAACAGAAGTAACCACAATTTCTTAAGTTTCAGATGCCGAAAAGCAGTAGGACCAGTGATTCAATATCCCCTCTGTGGGTTGCCCTTTGCTTAGATCTTGTGGCCACATAGCAGGGTATGATTTGTATTGCCATGAGAAGCCAACCCAGGGAATAAGGAAAATACAGTAAAGTTTTAAAAAATTAAGGCTGTCATTGCTAATATGGAGTCTCTCAGAAGCATTTTGTCTCATATTTAATTGCACTTAGTAGATTTTATTTATATACTTACTACAATTCAGTCAGAAAATGGGGTTAGCTAGGAATTATTACAGCGAAATGTGCATTTCCACACTGTTGATCTACAGCTAGCAGTTTCTCCACTTTTTTCATGCTTTCCTCCAGACTGATAATTGTGTGCAAGACATCCCACTTCAGTCAATTACTTATACAACTGCTTGACAATCAAATTCCTTCTCAAATGATTTTTTTTTCCAAATTAATTCTAGAACTATGAGGACTAGTGATACAAATTAATTTTCTTCACTCAAAATCCTAGCTGTGGTAGAGATCACCTAAATTTAGCCATCTGACCAAAAAGTCTACAGTGGAAGTCTAGACGCAAAGGCTAGAGACTAGTAGTTTTAAACTTCTTTACACAACAAAACCTAAAGAGCTTTAGGGAGTTGTTTCCATGTTCTTAAGAGCCTAGTCATGACTGGGGACAACCTGCCCCTCTCCTCCATCCTCTGGGAAGCCAGTTCCTGACCAGGTGTAGTGAGGCTGAGCTGCTGACTTCAAGAGCTTCTGAGAAGCACTTGGTGCACTTACGAAATAAGGTATTACATAAAAGAGAGTCAACATGATATCAGACTTCAGCTGCACTAAAAGGAGGAGCAGAAGCAACAGCCAAATTTGTGAGGCACCCTATTCTGTCAGTCTTACATCTCGCCCCCTGTCAGGGACATAAGCAGAGAAACAATATTCTGAATCCTGAAAAGGCTCAAGCACAAAAAAGGTTGTGGGATGCCTGGTACTTGCAAAATGAAAACAATTCTGGCCTTGCACTGAATGCATTTTAATAATTTTTAATTAACATACAAAAATCAGTAAACTTGCAGAGTGCAGATATATTCAGGTTTAGAAAGCAGATGAGCAGGGGAGTTCAGTGTGAGACCAAAACACAGACTTACCTTCTGCATCTGTGGATTGGAGAGCATGACTCATCAGCAGAGTACACTGTGGAAATGGGCACCTCTCCAGCCCTGACCTGAGTGGGAGGAGGCTCTGGAGCCAGGACTGCAGATGGAAGCAAGACCCATATCCACTCATGCAAACAAGGGGTTAACAGCTCGTTATATCCCCCTCCAATAAAGCCACTCCTGATAATTGCAGAGCGACACTTCCTTAGAAATTAAAAGTTACCAAAACAAGTTGATTTCAAATCCTGCATTGTGATGCAATCAGATATTTTTAAAAGACAAATATACAAATCAGAAAATGTTCGCCTGGCCATTTGTAGAAGGAAAAAACGCTTGAAGGTGCCCAATGGCCCTGTGTCACTAGGGAAGGGTCATGTAAAGAGTACTTCTGTTTACTTCATTAGCATCCATTTTCATCAATACCCACGATGGTATCACTTCACGCACTAGAAAGCAATTGACAAAAACATGCTTTCAAAAGTGTATCAATTGATCAGAAAGTGCTGATGAGATTAATCAACTCATGCAGACCAAGGAGAAATATGCTCATAATCCCCTTGCAGCTAGAAAAGACTGAGTACACAGCAGCCTGAAGACAGCAGCAGCAAAGCCCTTGGGTTTTTTGCTGGTCATGCTTAACGCTCCTCCACCACTGCCATCTGCTGGCAGATAGAAAGGTACACACGTCACTCTAAAAAAGATTAATAAAACACTAGTAGTGTTTTTAACCATGCTATGCTGGGGCTGGAAATAAGGCGTTTGCAAGATTCAAGGCTGCAGCAAGGCACCTGTGTTTGCCTTAGCACTGGAGACACCACAAGCTTGGAGAGAACATCACTTTCTGCCAGTGGCATGGGCAGCACTGATTGATATTACTGCTCTCTTTCTGAAAGGATTCTCCTTTCCCCAAGAAAAATCAAGTCTGAAGTGTTCCTTTGTTAAAGACAATGAAAAGCTTCCATTGACTCTGGTGGGAATCTACAGGTGACATTTAAAAAGCACTGACCGGTTGGATTTTTTTTTTACAGTTAATTTATGCAATCAAAAGAAGAAACAAAAAGCACAACGCAAAGTCAATACACCACATTTTCTTCCTCTCGCTAGTCAGTTTAGGTTTTCCATGAAATCCACAGCAGTCTTTGGTGGCAGGCACAGACCTCAACAAACCTTCCTGGTAGCTCTTTGAGT
The DNA here is from genome assembly GCA_024500445.1 of Entomyzon cyanotis. NCBI lineage: Eukaryota > Metazoa > Chordata > Aves > Passeriformes > Meliphagidae > Entomyzon > Entomyzon cyanotis. The sequence continues at coordinate 20,496,065 of JAKEPQ010001005.1, forward strand.
GCCAAAGTGCTACAAAATTTACCAAAAAATTTACAGTGCACATGCTTTTTCATTTTCCCTGGCCAAAGGGAAACAGATTGGAGTAGCAGCAGTGAGTTTCCCTGTGCATTTCTTTGGGATTAACTGATGAGAAGGAAAAACGTTCAGTTCTAAAAACCCAGGTATCAGGCCCAAAACCAGAGCATTTTTCACAGGTGTAGAACTGGTTAAAATTTTTCAATTAAAAATTAAACCTTTTAGATAGAGCAAAATATAAAATAATAAATATAATAAATATTAAAAAAATAATAGTAACAATAATAGCAAACAATTTATTTCCAATGCAGTGATGTTCTTTTAGGCAAGAACACAGACTTTGTGATTTACTGATTCTCCATAATTTATCAATAGAACTAGATTGTGCCTTAGAAAACAAACAAAAACAAATAAATCTTTGTTCTGTAATCATTAATCTGTAAACTATAACTCTACAAACTTTAATCTATAAATTAACACATCTATATTATTCATGTTATGACAAGATCTGGAAGAGTAGGTTATGGAGCAGGAGTCCTTTTAGCAGTAAGACAATATAGGAACCTACAAAGTTTCTTACAATAACAGAAGAAGAAATACAATGAAGGCACGAATGGAAGATTTCACCCATCAGGCGACCAGGGAATCATCCTGGCAGCTATAGCAAGAAGTTTCTCTGAGCGAATGCAGCAAGTTGCCCTCATTCCTTGCCATGGGCAGCAGGCACTACTCACAGATGACTCCTTTAAACCAGGCAGCAGTGTAAAACCAGCTGAACCTCACCTCATGGTGGGAGGAGGACAAAGAGTTGAGCTGCCTGCCTCTGGTCAGCATCAGCCTTTCTGCTCACATCATCTAACAATACTGTACAAAGGGAGAGAGAAGATAAAGATGTTGAAGGAGATTACGGAGATAAGATGGTAGTATGAAAAGAGAGTGATGCTATTTTCAACAAAATTAAAAGATAGAAAGACATTTGCACCTTAGGTTACTTCAGAGGAAGAAGTTGGTACAGTCACAGTGGAAGAAGTGGTGGGTAGGCTGGGAAAGAACTGTGAAATAGAGTTTGTCTGCAGTGTGCTAAAGAAGTGATGAAGTCTTAGCAATGGCCTGGGGGAAGAAAAACATCTTGACAAAGCTGATAAGTGTGTCCTGCACATTTGAACAAAGGCAGCAATTCCCATGCCGAAATAGATGTTATAATACATGACACAGAAAATTAGAAAAAAGTTACGGATGCAATTGGATTGGAAATATCAGAAAAATTCTGCAACAATTGGCTGTAACGTGCAGGAGAGGCGAAGACAATACCTAAAAATGTACTGGCCCTTATAGGTCTGAAGGAAGTAAGAAATCAGGTTTTCCTTGAACATAAAAATGGGATGTGGATCTGTGAATGTATAACAGAAAGGGTAGTTTGTCTTCTTTTAATATATTATACATATCCTTATGTGTGTGTGTGTGTGTGAATGTATAAAATAAAGCTTTTGTATTTATACAAGGTTATATAAGTTGTATTTATATAAGGTTAGAAATACAGACTCTTTGGGGACTTTGGTTAATGGTTGGCCATTCATGAAGAGGTATCACACAAGTGGGATGGGGATGACTGGGGAGGACACAGTAGTTTGACAACAGAAAGTAAGTTTGCAAGTACAGAAATAATACCAGTCTCTGAAAAATGCCAAAAAAAAAAAAAAAAAAAAAAAAAAAAAAAGAGGAAAGGAGGAACAGAGGAATAAAAGCCCCAACCAGTCTGGATTTCCAAAGGACATATAGTCAAAGTCAGTATTACCACTGCTAGGAACTAGAAAGAAATTATCAGGAGAACATGGGAGTCACTTGCAGGGAGTACAAGGGAAAGAAGAAGGAGAGGAAATGGCCCAGCACAGAACTGGAAAATAAAATGACAGCAGGTAGGATTTCCAGTCGTTTTGGAGAAGTGAAAGTGAAGAGGGGAGAGGAAAACCCAAGAGCTGAAATCAACAGTGATAGATCAACAGTCTGAGAGTGAGCAAGGGAAACAGAGCATGCAACACATACAGTGGGTAGTTGATACCAAAATGAAATCTGAAGTATTAATTCACATCCCAGTCAGAGGAAAGCATGTCTATGGCTTAGTTTTTTGGCCTATGATCTAGACAATCTCAAGAGATGAAGACTTCTCTTTGCCCAGGAGCCCAGTTTCCATGATAAAATATTAAAGCATGTCTGTTAAAGAACATAACTAGATAAATGGAGCATCATAGAGAAGTAAACAAGCAATATGGCATTGAACAGAGCTCTTGCAAATGAAGGGGAAAAATATCAGCATTTTCTTTCAGTTGGGTCTGGAATCTGTCCTGAATTTGAATTAAGTGTGAAGATCAAAAGTGAGTGCAGTTAATTATTTAAAAATATGCTTTGGGGGAAAGCCTTGTTTTTCTGATTATTTGTGACTAACTTTTCATCTTTAATTTTTTTTTATTACACTTTCTGTTTAATAATATTTTAAGCAGTGCATCCTCTGATGTTCCTCTGAGCTCCAGTTTGAGTGTGGTAAATAACGTGCTTTGGAACTCAGAAGTTATCTTCCATATTCCAAATATTATAAACTTGAAAATGTTAGGATATGTTTTTGTCCTCCTCTGTGCAGTTTGTTTTTCTTTTTATAACTTTGGGGGACTTTTCTGGGTGTAATGGAAAGTACTGTCTCACTTGTTGCCCACTCAGGCTCCTAAGCTCTATACCTAAGAGAAAAACAAGTACAAGACTACATCCTGTGTTTCAAAAGTGTAATAAACACTAGAAAGGCTTCTCTAGATTAAGTATATTATTCTCTAACCCCCTTATCAGCACCAGAACAAGTGTGGATTATTGGTTGATTATTTATTTTTAACACTTTTCTTTCAGAAGGATCAGCTTACTCCCCAAAGTGTGAGGTGTTGCCATTCCCATTCAGAAAGCAGCTAATCTAAGGCCTAAAACAATGAAGCAGTAATGTCATGTCAAATCTAATGTGAAAATGGCATTTCATGACACTTCAACTCCTATTCTGTCCATTGGACCATATAACCTGATACGTAATGTGATACAATTTACTAGAGATCTTCTATCCCACTTTTTGGAAACTATTAGTTTTACTGTACTAGTAAAAGGTCCCTGGATCAAGTATTTAGGAAGAGCCATCCTAATCACATATTATCCATATCCTTTTTCAAGTAAATAATATATATCTCACAGCAAGTATTACAGCAATAACTAATATCAGATGCATGATAAACTCCTCAATAGTGACTGGTTTAGACCTATTGTTTGTAGTTAATCAGAGAAAGAAAACAAATTTCTGAGAGCAAATAGTATAATGTTGAGCTTGGTTATGGGAAACCATTTAAATGAGAACTTCATTCCAACACATTGTTTTATGTATACAAATGGTCATAAAATTATCCAGTTGCAGAAAAAAAATATAATTCTTTGAAGCCGGAATTAATCAAATTAATACAAACTTGGTTACATGCAAATATTTCAATAATGAACTAATAGCAGACTCTGGGAGGGTGAACAGATCCAAACGTCATTCAACTGCCACTGAGGTAACATTCAGCCACCTTTAATAGCATTAAAGTTGAAAGATACAAAAAATTACACAGCCTATGTAATAACCACTGAGAAATTTAGTTGCAGGCATTAGTAACCTTTGATATCACTGGCACAGGGGAGATCTCAGCCTTCCTGAGGAGCAACACAGGTCTCCAGTCATCAGAGGAACATTCTATCTCAGGCTTGAAGACTTATCTCAAACAGCTAACAGCCAGCCACAGCTCAATATCCACAATAAGTGACCAAGGTTTACAGACCAGAGACTACTTCCACAAGGGTCCATACTATGGAGTGGATGGATACTTCCACGCGTGACACCAAATCATATTATTCTGAATACGGCCACAAGCTGGTTTGCTCAGTTGTTTGTTTGGTTTGTCATTTCTTTTTAATGCTTTCCTAATAAGCAGTTAAGTTGTCAAAGTTCGTAGAGTGACTTCAACCTGATGATCTCATGAGTGTACATCTGCCCACAGGAATAAAAGTGCCAACAAGATGAGTTGTTTATCTCTGGTCCCCAGTGGCAGAGTACAGCTATGAAGGTCAGACATCACATTTGCAAGAAGTGACACAGTTTCTGCGTCTACTTTATAATTTCAGCATCTGTAACTGAGAACTATCCAGACGTGAATGGCAATAAGGAAGGACAAGTACATATGGGAAGGTGAAGGTTGCTATAGCATATAATACCATGTTGTCATGTATATTACTACATGACAGCTGGAACTTGAGAAGGTCAACCCATCACCAAAACAAAAAATCTTAAGAAAGTAATTACAGTGGACAGACATGCCAGGGTGCCCCAGCTTTCATTTGATATTGTGTCTAGGAATTAAGGATGTCATTATTAGTTTGCAGAAAAGAAAGAATGATAGAAACAAAACTCCTGAGGTAAAAGAGAGGTTAATATACAGCATACTGGAAACTTGTATATTAACTCAAATGTTGTTAAAAACGGTAATCCAAAGCCCTCAGCCTTCTTTTCACCCCATTTTTTAATTTCTTTTCTAACTTACATGCTCAAATTAATTGTAAATTCCTGTAACCCCAGATTAATAGATTTCTGCATTTTAAACTCAGGAGCTGTTTCAAATCAACTGTAAGTATCCATAAACAAACAATGATGGCCATAATTTTTCTAGGAAGACAGTAGCATGGCCAACCTTTCAGCAACAAATGGATAATTTGAATGAATGAGTGGAAGCAAGAATGAAAAACAAACCATAAGGATGGCATAAAGATTGTTTGAGTTGAAAGCACTTTCTCATACCATAAAAATACAATATAAGATTAAAGAAAAGGGGGAAAAAAGGGAGTTCTCCTTTTTCAAACCTCATTTTATTAACATCAGAAAATTCTCAAATAAAAATATCAAGGAAATTAGGAATATCGGTAATGACTCTTAAAACATTTCAGTGACCTTCTGAAAAAATAAAATACACTTCTTAAATGATACTTTAAGTTCAGGCATTATACATTTAAGTAAAACATTGATAATCTCAATTGAAGAACTAGCTGGTATAACAAGATTTGAAATGTAATTGCTATACATAATGCAAGTTTTTAATTTTGATTCAAATAGAGTCTTAGGGTGCAGTTAAAAAAAAAATTGTTATTCCTTTTACCTAGAAACTAATGTCCCCAGACTTTTGCACATCCATTTAAGTGAACAACAGTGGGAAATCTGCTAAGGCAGATAAATTGTTGCTATTAGATTTCTGTAGGAGCAGTCTTTAAAAGGACAGGAGCTTACTGTTCCTTCCTTGCTGTCCAATGCAAAATTCCATCAAGTTATAGCTGTGGCAGTTATTGAATTTAACAAAATGAAGAGAATACTCCTTCTGCTTTACTCTAAATTTTGATAAGCCTAAATCTCAATATATTTGTTACTAATTCAATTTTTAAAAAAATCAAAAGCAAGATCAAGTCCATGTTTTGATGTTTGAATTTCAGAGGAAATACTCAAATCCAGGTAAAACATTAGATTGTGCTTCTATTTTGAAGTCAGTGCCATACTTTTAGCAACCTAAGATTCTGTAAATGCTGAGAATCTTGCTTTTAATTGTCTGTGTTTTCTTTACAGAGCTCTATCAATGAGTACAGACTTCTTCTTGGAAGTGTCATTTTGTTGTTTACACCAAAGACTAATAAATCCATCAAAACAAGAAGAATTTCTATTATTTGTGTTTAAACAATCATTTTTTGTGAGTACAGAAACATTGCAGGATCATACCAAACAACAGGCATCTCATTAATTGATTGGAGTCCTGTTGGCAAGTGTGAATTTCTTCCCTTCTTGCAGATGTTTTACCTCAGTTAGCAGCCATCAAACAAGTTAACCTTACCCCTACCCCTTTGCATGGACCTGGAAGTTGCAAGCAGCATATTTGATTACACAATGCACTTCAAAGTGCTCACATTACATATAAAACCTCTGGCAGCGTAGTTTACCATCTAATTTTCTATGTTTGGGACTCGTGTCAGCACTGACATACAGGAAGGTGGCCACTGCACAGAAGTGATAGGGTCAGAAAATCTGTTCCTGCTCATGATACCTTAAATTCCACAGGGGGTATAGAAGTAGCAATGCTAGCATGAAAACAACATAAAGCTGCATGGCTGCAGCTAGGGCTTCTAGCTTGTCCATGAAGCCTCACTTCTGTTTGCAGTTATTCTCTGGACTCTCATTTTTGTTCATGTATTTGAATCTGTGTTTGCTAAACTGAGAACACAGCCTCTGGTTCTCAAGTGCATTTTTGTCTTCAGCTAAATCTTTTTCCACAGATGCCTCCAGTTAAATCTATTATTATTAAAGAAATATTTAATAAATACACTGAACTCTGACAGATCTATACAGAATTCTGTGCACCAAGACAATACTATGAACTATCATTTAAAGGACACAGCAGTTTCCACTCATCATATCCAAAACTGAAAACCTTCAGTGCCCTTTGATAACAAGATGAATCTGCATGCTCTCTGTCCTCATAGGCAAATGTTAAAAAAAAAAAAAAAAAAGTGTGTTGAGGTCCAGGGTCCATTCCAATATCCATGTTTGTCAGCAAGCATTCAGTGGCTCTGGAAGGTACATCAGAACAATTGTGAAGGTGAGATACTAACAAAAGCATGAAATTAAAATCTCCCCTCAAGTATATGAGGAGTGTTCAAACATCGAACCAGCACTGGATCTTAGATATTTTCACACAGAAAAAAAAGCTAAAAAACCAAAAAAAACCAAAAAACCCCAACCAACCACACACACAAAAAAACCTACCAAAAAACCACCCCAAACAAAAACAAAAACCAAAAAACAAACAAAAAAAAGAGCCAACCAAAACCACACCTATACACTGAAAAAGAATAGCTGCTTTTAAAGACTGATGTGCATATGTGAAACTCTTACTGCTGCTATTCAAAATTAGGTAACAGGTATTGCATGATAGCAGAGTCCTGGTGCAAACTAAATGCAGTAGGCATGGCAAATACTTGTGCTAATGCAAACATTGTCACCTTGCTCTGGTTTACAGCAACTATGATGCCTGGAGTAAAATCTAAACTGGCATTGATCTGCTGTAGGGAGCTCACTTCACCTTCCCTCTTCCACTTTCTCCTCCCACACCCCAGTTTGGGCTGCACAGTTTGATACATAGACCACTTGCCTCAGTGTTTGTGGAGACAGCGTGCAGCACTGTGAGCCATCACTTTTTTGTTGTGGTCTCTAGCAGGTAAGAGAAAGAGAGTCAATAAAAATAACTTAGGCTCCTTTTTCTCCTTAGCCAATTGCCACAATTTAGCTGTTAAGATTTCTGAAAATACAGAAACACATTTTGTGCACACATAGCTTGATTTTGGGAACTTCTGTTAACATTCTTGCAAAGCCCACACAGCTTCAGGCACTGTGCAAACATATGGTAGTATACAGACTGAAGTAAACACAAAACAGTAGAAAGAAGTATCAGTAGATGTAAAAAACGAGGCCAGTAATAAATACAGATTAAAAATAACACGGATTTATAATACAGATTTTAATCAACAATACTGCACATTCCAGTGGAGACTTCATGCATTTGACACACTAATATTATTGCTTGCTGCACAGTTTTGTTCCCAGAATTTCTTAAGGAAGGGGCACAGAACACTAATATAATCAAATATCTGGAGCATCTCAATACTACAAGTGGTAGTAGTGTAACTACCATGGGTTTTTTACCCCCACATTCTAATTCAATTCAATGTGAAGGGGGAAAGTGCTCTATAACTTGAAGTCACTTTTTATCCCCTTTAAAATAGAACCAAATAAACCGAATCTCAATGGCTCCCTCTGCTGTCATGTCTTAGAAGTTTCAGTATATTTGTAAATCTTTTAAATAGCTTTTTCCTTCCCCAGTCAGAGAACATTTGGTATTTTCACACATCACACAGTGTGACAGCTCTAAAGAGTCAAAGACACCTTTATCCAAAATCAAATTTCTCAAACTGCAATTCAATGCCTGCTTATCCACGCTGAAACAGTAGCATCCCTTCACATTTGCAAGGCAGCTACATATAGCATCATGAAAAAATGTCATGAATGGTTTACCACTTTGTAATCACCTTTGGGTCGATCTGGGTTCAACTGCAGAGATATGGATTTTGTCTCTAACAAAGCCAGACCACTTTGCATGAAACAACTGTATCTGTAACAAAACAACTGCGACAAAAATTTCAGAGCTATGGGAACAGTCCTAGAGACACAACATGTTTCTCCTAAAACAAAAAATACTCCACAACCCATTAGCCAAGCTGGAGAGCTGTACTGCCTCTAACAAGCATTCTGGATTGCGCTTTGCTGGGCCCAAGGGACAGATAATGGTGATTACGTGGTGGCACAGGTGAGTGGCAAAGCAGCAATATCAGCATGTCTTGCCACACAGCTGATGACTTGTCTGCTTCTCAGCATCCTGATAGGAAGCTTAGCAACAAATACTCCATGGGGAACCTAACTCCAAGCCACAGAAGTCAACAGGTCACTCAGAAGAAGCAGAATGAGAGCCCAGGACCTGCCCTCCCACACTTAAAGAATAAAGAACTCTGGAGGATATAATTTATTCTCAGCAATGTACAAAAAGGGAGGATAATAAAAATTTGCAGTGCTTGGTCAAAACACAAAAGTGTACATTTAAGAGAAAAGCAAAATGCTTCAGTACTTCACCTTCCAGTCTGTGGAAGCATCTCCCAGGTACAGAGCATGTGGGGGAGGCAGCTGAGGAGGGACATCCCCCATCAGCAGTGCTCCCCTCTCCTTGGCTGCCTGGCAGAAGCACACACTGCCTAGTGACAGTCCCTCAGTGCTCCCTGAAAGTAGATTTGGTGCCTGAGTTTAATGAAATGACAGCAGAGAATATTTCCATACTAGTCACAGAATTTGTCTCAATTTCCTCCGTCTTCTTTCTGCTCCAAACCCAATGCCTCCCAACCCGGGAGCTATATTTATCCCTCGCACACAGGGATGTTCTCATGGTTCTAAATTAAGCAGCTTCTGTCACGCCCAGGACCAGCCGTAACCCTTCTCTATTTGTTCTCCACATCAGAGCTCCTGGTGCATTTGTGGCACCCTGTCATAAGCAACCAGAGATGTACACACTTCAACAGTCATCTCACCCATCTGGTGGTGAAAGCTGAGATTGCTGCATGTCCCACACCGTATGCATCCACTTTTCATACAGGATGCATTAAAACTGCTGAGAGACAGCCTCTCCTCAAACTGCCAGGGTATCACTGACACCTACAGCCTAATTCTGCCTACAGATTATACCCACTGCATCCACCTCCATCAACTTCCTCCAGGAAACATGCTGAAACCCATCACATTTATAGTCTTCCCATATTCTTGTCAGCACAAATCTAGATTTCAACTGTTCTCTTTTTACTCTTTCCCAGCATGTTTTTACCATGATGGCAACCTAATTCACCTGCAGGAAGGAAGTCTAGTTTATTTTCTGTAAGGACATACAAACACTGTAATTTATTGCTAACAACCTCTTAGCATGAAATGGCTTTGCTCTCATTTTTCTAGCCTTGGCTCACACATTAAATTCTACCCATCCAAATATAGATAATACTTCTTACATCCGAGATTTAGCTTGGAGATACACCATCCTGGTCTGACAAAAGAAAATCTGAAAGGGCTTTTGAAATGTTACAAATGAAATCTGCCCAAATATTATTAAGATAGCTCCATATTTCAAACCTCTCAAATGCCTTCAGTTTACAATCACAGTTCTTTGGTATAGAAGTCCATACACATTAAATATCAGACTGGTCTTATTTACCTAGATTTTAAGTACAAACTACTTAATCAGCTTCTTAGAGGCAGATACTATATACAAGTATCAGGGGGAAAAGCTTACCAGAATGTCCAAAAAACTTTAAAGAATGATTCCTCATAAGAAATTTTGTGCTGTCAAATACATTTATAAGAGTGATCTATGTATTACATACCCCCCAGATAAAATCTTTTTATCCTCATGTTTGCAAGAAGTTGCATCTTCATTTCTTTAAGCTGGGCCCAACTGCTGCAAACTTTCTGGTTAACTGGCATTACTTGTATTACTTTCCTGACTGGCAGGTTTGGAAGGAGTAATTTTCATACAACAATTGCTGATAGTACAGAGGAAAAAAATTGGCACATTTAAAAATGTAACTTCAATATATTTGATGCTGAAAAGTAAGGGGGTAGAAGAGGAATACAATTAGTTAATGCGAGCAGCGATCAAGCCCATTCTCTGTGCTTTTTTAGACAGCGGAGAGAACACATCCTCCCAAAGCTCCTCTTGTGTCTATTCCAGACTCTTCCTACAGAGCTGGAATAATTATTCTGACTTGGGATCAACTAGGTGTCAGAAAGCCTGAAACAAAAGACATGTGTGCAATTTATCTTAATAGTATTTGCATGCTCAAATAATTTATTCCCTAACCCCTTCTAGATCAAGGAGAGTTCACATTACTGACATGAAACCAAGGCATGAAGAGTAAAGTATGTTTGCAGTTCCACAGAAACTCTGAGGCACCAAAACCCCTGTCCCCTCCTTTTCTGTAATGCTTTTAATCCATGAATTTAAGGCTAATCTTCTCATTTCACCCCACCGCAGATGCACCTGCTGTATCAGATCTATCTTTCTGTTTGCTCACCCCGTGGATTTGAACTGATACTTCTTGGAACTCCCCACATGTGCTCCAGCTGTGAGACAGAAACCTGCAGCAGTCCAGGGGTACTGCTGAGCTGGCTAAGTCTGCTGCAGTGTAATCCAAATAGCAAAGCTCTGGCTGCAGAGATGAGCACACAGGCAGCAGAGGTGCCTAACACAGCTGGCAACTAGATGAGCACTTGCACAGGTAACAACCTATGACCATAATGTATTAAAAGGATTTTTCCATCCTAGCTGTCACTCTTTCACAAATAATAAATTCTCTATACAGGCATTAAAGTAATCTGAGCTCTGTGTAAATTACGGTACACTTGAAATTCAATCTCTTACAAAAGGGCTCTACCCTGAGCTGAAGAAAAGAAAAAAGAAACCTGAATACTCAGGTTTGAATCTGTAGAATATAAGAGGTAATATCCAGCAGCATCTCACCCCTGCTCTGGGAACAGAAGTCCCTTGAAGGAAAACCTGGATTCCTAAGCATTTTTTCTTTATTTCAGAAAGTATTTTCTCAAGTTATTACATTTCACCTAAAAACAAAAGACCAAATTTTCACCTGGGAGTAGGTTTTCCTATGCCAATACCCATAGGCCCCAATAAGAGCAAGAGGGAAGAAATCTGTAGGGAAGAACAAACCGAAACCAGTAACTAACCTTATATCAAGTACATTTTGTCTTTGTACAGGGACAGAAGCACTTGATTCAGTGGGAGTGCAGCACCTGCCCCCATTTAACTCCTATATTTAGTTCTCCTGTAGGTTGCTTTAGAATGCTTCCTCTGTAATACCAAATGCATATAAAGATGGAAACTTTGACCAAATGCTCCAAAGGCAACATTGCTGGACCAGCGAGGTATTTTTCCAAGGGAAAACAGTGTGAAAAGTCTGTGGATAGCCCTTCTAGACACCTACTAACAAAAATTTTCCAACTACATTTCTATCAAGTGCAGCCTAGGTTTAATTTTGCGAAGTAAATGCAATTTTGCCTGTAGAATAACATTCCATTTATAATCTTGATAATTTTTCATATTTGGGTAAAGTTTCTTTTTAACAGAGAAAATCCATGCTTTGTCCATTTGAGAGAGTTCTCAATGGACTACTTTGTTCTTGGCTGTCAAGTGAATCATATTGCTACTGCAGATGATAATTTTTTTTTTTTTAAAAATTATGTTTTGCCACAGAATTTTTTTTCAGTTTAAAGGTTTTCTGAGTCTGTTCAAGTTGTGTTGAGCTATTTATGTAATCCACAAACCATAAAGCAACTGAAATAATTCAATGAACTAAAAATCCAGGAAGGGTCTTGATTTAGAAAGTCAGTCTCAGCAATCTGGAGGTTAGGAGAGCATGCTGGAGGCAGCTTCTGCATTCCTTGCACTCACACTGTTCTTCTTGTGCTCATGATTGGTTGTAATCAGAGGCAGGATAGCAGATTAGCCAGATTTTTGGTCTTACTGGCACATCCATTCTTACTGATTGTACAAAGCCTGAAAAAAGGGCTGAGTTAAAGTTTTAAAAATATTTTTGCAACAAACTTCTCAAACTTTTTAAAATCTGGGGCTGAAGTATCTTCTCATACTTTCTAGATCCCAGTTCAGGAAGAAGAAAGAAATTCAGTTTTATTTACATATTTCATGTATCTATTTTTATAATCTTTTTTGAGCACAATGTTATGAATACTAGGTAACAGGAGAGTTTTTAAAATAATTTGATTTAGAAAGAATCAGGAAAAAATGTGCACTGTGCAATTTAATACATCTTTTTTGCACCCAATGTTTTATTGCATTTTTTTTAGTCATTGAGGTAGAAGACTCCTACACAGGCCTGTCTTTTTGTGCTTTACATTACAGGAAAATTTTATCTGTATTGGACATTAGTCTTTGTGGCATTACTGACCAAGGACTTAGGGCTTATAGTAAGTCTGTGAAGCTTTGTAATTAAAAAGAACATGGCCCCAAAACTTTCTGCAGTATCAGAGCATTCCATACAGATTGTAAGGAGACCTACAAAATTCGATCCAAATCAGCCAACAATGAGCCTTTTATTATTTGTGATGTGAGCTAGATGACAGGGGAAGGCTAAAACTTAATCTTAAACCTCTCCTGAAAAATTTCATACTCAGAGGTATCGCCTCCCTTAAGACTCAGCAGTTCTTGTCTTTGAAAAGCTGCACAGAGCTCATCCTTCTTTAAATTTTGCTAGCAGATTAGAGAGTAAATTACTTACCAACCTGGATCTTTCCCTTTTGACTTCCTTCTTCAGGCAGAAGTGATTCAAGGTCAAGCTCTTACCTTTGTGCAGAAAGTTGCAACCAGCAAAGAACTGCAGCCACCCTGGAAGCATGCTCCCAAATTTCCACCTCTTCCCTCCTACTAGTGTGATGGAATAGTCTGATGTGCTACAATTGTTTTCTCCCAGACCGAACTCTAGACTCAAAAATCCCTACTTATTATCAACAATTTTATTTCAAGACCCTTTGGCATCCATTTCTACATATTCTCTATCATTGGTTCACCCTGTACCTCTTTAATAAAACCTTTTCAGTCCCCAATACTCCATCTTCACGGTCCTTTCCCTAGTATTTCCATGTATCCCACCACTACTGACTTCAATTTAACCCTTTCCCCACTACACACACACACAAAAAATATTTGCTGTCAGCACATTCTTCTTTGAACTATCCCCATTTCCTCAGTCTGTCATACGTAGAAGCTTGTAAGTCCAGTGACATCCACTGTGAAGTCTAAAGTGTCTCACCCTTCGCATGTCCTTCAACTCTCCTGTAGAAAATGTGATTTATTATAATAGGATTATTACATTACCAGTTAAATATAGATGAGTTTATGCCAGCTGAGAGTTGATAAGTATAAATGTATAAATTACTGCATTACATTTGTGCATTCTAGTTGAGGATCTGTTTCTCAAAAAATACAAAAAGAAATTTGTGCACACCAGTGTTTGCAGAAATAGACTTTAAATATCACATTCAAGATTATCTTTTGATTGCCAAGCGAGTATCAATTCCTCTTTCTCTAGCAGTATTTTGATGCCAAAATTTAAGAAAAATTAGCTAGTTAATTTAAATAAATCTTATCACACTGAATGACTTAAAAGCACAGCACAGTACGCAGCTATTCTGTTTTAGGCATGTCATCATACCATTATCTCAGTAGTTCATCAAATCATTAATTGCCAATCTGCACTGAGAGGGGGATTTTTTTTCTCCCATTGCTCAGGAAAAGAGAATACTCTGCAGCAGGGACAGTCTCACTTGGGGTCTCTAGTGTCTTTGCCTCAGTGGTCCCTTAATTTTGGAGAACAATTGTAAAAAACAGCAAGTTATTTGATCAGAGCTCTGATATAGGTGTAACCTGTTTCAAGTCTCTTTTCAGAGGCTTATCTCACAAAGTGAGCTGCATTATCTCCCAGGGTCAGACAGGCAGCAGTGCCTCAGCCGGACGCTTCTCTCTGCACAATGCTCTGTGTGCTGCTACATTGTAGAGCTCATGAACTCACAACTAATTGTTCAATTGTCTGCATTACACAAGTGTTTTCCTGCACTGCTGGTAGTCTTTCTGAGGGATTTGGAGTGAGTAAAGGAAAAGTACTTTCAAACTTTAAAAATAATATGAAATTTTAATTTCTCCCCACTGGGGAAAGAAAAAAGTCACCCCAGCTTTTTAGTCTCACGAATCATTAAAACTGTAGGTTTAAGATCAGAAACTCCTTCAGTTATGAAAAGACCCCAAGGACAAGCACCAAAAATACCCAAAAAAAATCTAAGAGAAACTTAGCTCCATACCGAACCTAAATAAAATGTGTAACGAAACAGTGCACATCTGGACAGCATTTCCTCCACTTCCTTTTACTTTAGGTTTTGTTGGTGATTTTCTCCCTGCAGTTGAAAATACCACACAGTTCATCTGCTCCCCATTTTTTGAAAGATTTCTCATTATCCCTCCCCCTTGTTTCAACCGAAAAAACCAACAGCTCAACATACCATAGGTATGTTGTTCAACATACCATAGGTATGATTAATTGAATAGCAAGGAATGGGAGAAAAACATCACAAGGCAGAAAGCCATGGCATCCTTCCAAGTGAATTTTCTGTTGCAGACAAGGCAGGCAGGTTCACCAAATGAGATTTAAGTTCCTTAGTTCCTCACTCTCAGACATAAAGAAAGACACTAAGTGAAAAACTCTATCATGGTGGAATGCCACAGAAAAGCCATGTTTAACAGAAACTTTGTCAGTCCACCTAAAAAGTCTTGAACACCATTAAGACAGATCTGGCACAGAGAAAACTGAACAGAACATGGAAGAAAGTTAAGCCACAGAGTGTTCAAAACACAGTTTGTGTGGGAAAACCTCAGTATTTTTTTCAACGTAAAGCTTATTCATGTTTCATTGTCTTGTCATTTAATCAGAATGAGAATAAAAATTATGCAACTCATCACTGTAGCCTGCTCCAAAGGCTATTATTCTCAGAAATAAACTAGTAACTGAGTAACTTCTTCAGACAACTGACACTTGAAGAAGAATAGAAATACCACTGACTGTGGGATCAACTGGCTAAGTCTAGTGAACAGCAGCAATGACCTGGGGCCGGGGAACCGCCAATGTACTGAACACAACTAACCTTCCCAGCCTTGCAAAATGTACTGCTTATTTAAAGAAAGGATGAAACAGGGAACCTTTTACTGGAAAGCAAGTTAAGACTGTAAACTGATGTAAGACCAAGAGCAAAATCATAATGTGAAGTAAAAAGCAGAAGAGAGATACGAGATAACTGGGGGGAGGAGGGAAAACAAAACACCAATCACACACAAATCAATTTAGAAGTTCAACTGGACTGTGTGAACATAGACAATTCTTTGTTCAGAAGATTCTTCCAGCATCTGAAAAGCTACACTGAAATGAGAATGAAGACCCCACTTCACAACACTCTCTTAGCCGTTTAACATCCTTTGTCTCATACAAAGCTGTGAGTTCTCTTCAGTATTCCAGCATATCATCTACTTCCCAAGACAAGCATTACTGTCTCCATCTTTGACTTTCAGTTTTAAAAAAAATCATCAATAGTCACTAGCAACCCAAACAGCAGATAATGATAGTTATTTATTAACATTTAAAATAAGCATATATTTCAGTAACTAAAAAAATTCTCTGAATTTTTCTGCACGTGGTATTCCTGAAATTAAAGAAGATCAATACAGCTGAAAGACCAAGCATTATCATCAAATATGAAGTTGAATGGAATACAGATCAAGTTAATAGCAATTACATTACATTAACTTGAAGAAATTAAATACAGTTTTACACATTTTCTGATGAAGCACCACACTCACAAGACCCAGTGAAGCATCTCATGAGAACTAAGCTGCAGATCAGTTAAGCAGCTGAAAACAAACTGGCAGCCAATTGAAGTTAAAATAAAAAGGTGAGAATTTATTAGCCATGTTTTCCAGGCAACTAGCAGAAGAGGGACAGATTTAACATCCAGTGTATTCCAGTCACACATCACAAACATCTGAATTTTAACCAATTTAACAGTTCTTTATTTCTGGAAGAAGAGATCTCAGTGCTTTCATCCCCTATTTCACAAAGCTGCTAATCCAAACTCATGCAAATACTGGGTAACACTGAACAGCAGCTGCATATATTAATGCTTGCAAAATAAAATTTCAGGGGTTTTTTTGTTAGATATACAGTTACAGTACATAATGAATGATTCACAACCTTTAATCTCCCCCTTTGCTAAAATATAATACCTTAGCTCAAACTAAAGCTAAACCTCCATTTAGCTTCCTCAAATGCTTCATTTGGAAATTTTTGTTCCTAGACTAAGCATAAAGGCAGGATTACTTTTTTTAACATCTGAGGTTCTTTCAGATGTTTGCACAACAGCAAAAAAAGGATGCATAATTTTAGAGCTCAAGATGAAAGTGTAATGCTTCACATAAGAGGGCACAAATCAACACAGCTTGTGCATTTGAAAGTCCATAAGCTCATCTTAAAATACAGTCATCGATCTAGAGCATCTTGTTTCATTTCACATGAACATCCACTTCATTCTCAAGATGCACATAAACTTGTGCAGGCAGATGAAAAGTTATGGTATCTCTGAGTGAATGAAATTCACTCAGAATTCAAAAGCAACACAAAAAAAAAAAAAGGTTCTCAAGAGTTACAAACTAATTTTACAGGCAAAGGAAGTTAATTCAGTATTAAGATGACAAGTGCAAATGCACACAGGATATGCAAACATCTTATAAACTCTCACTGTTAACACTTTGGTTATCACCACCACTAAAATTTAGAAGAACACTTAAAAGTGGACCCTTGCATTGTAATTACTGTATGCCCTTAAATTCCAATGAAATACTGTTTCTGTTTCCACCTTCTGAATAAAAATGCTGCAGAGTTAACTTTAAAAAATGGCATACACCACATGAGAGACTGAACTTACTGAGATATAAAAGCATGATTTCTCTATTTACATTGTGGCAAACACGTTAAGACAGACTGAGACAAGCTAAACTCAGTCAGAAGATTTCCTCTCTCTGGAGAAGGAAGTAAGTGAAGTCAGGAACTTTTCTGTAGCTTGTGAAAACAGCATCAAAAGCCAGGCTTCCCTTATGGGCATCCAAAGGGAACAGCTGACATACCCAGTGGAGGTTTCACAGGAAGGGTAGGAAAGTGGAAAGGAATGCTTACTTAGAAGGAAGCAAGAAATTCACTGTCTCTTGAGTGTTTAACTAACAACAGACTTCTGGCGGAAGATCCTTGAAGACCCACCCATCTGCGCCCTGCTTGCAGTGTAGCAGAACAAGTTTGTTGAGAAATACATAGGTAAATTGATTGGAGAAGACATCCAACTGGTCATTGACTCCTGTTTGTTGCATTTTCACTTGCAGGAAGGACAAGGCCAGAAAAGAACAGATAACACAAACATTATGCATTTCCTAATATTAATAAGCAGCAGATTTTATTAGTTGTATTTTGCTTAGAGAACCCTGGGCACTGCCAGTATCATTTATAAGAGTGCTTCACGATTATTATGAAAAGAGAAATACTGTTGAAAGCCTGGACTAGACACAAATTTAAATCTGTGAACTGAAAGGTTCATATTCATAATATTAAAATACACTTTATTAAAATATGTAAAGTAGAATGGACAGCACAGAACAGATGCTTTGAGGAAAGCCTGACAGCTGTACACTAGTATTTGTACATGAGGCCAAACTAATTTACTTAGAATTCCTATGACCCATAGAGAAATTCTTTCCTCTCCCACGCTGAACTACAATGAATGCATCAGCTGGAAAATAGATAATGTAAGGATGTGAACAGGTTGTTTCTGTGAAAATTTTCAAACATACTTAATAAGATCCAATGGTCAACTGTCTCATCAGAGAATTCTTATCTAAGTTACCATACTGTAATGATACAAACAAAACAAAATAACCCCCACAAAATCGAAACCAAGGTTTTGCTACACCTAGATGGAAAAGAACTACTCTCTCCATCTTTCTTAATTTATCAGTAAATTGTATCAATCTCCACCCCACAAAAGGATAAATAAGACGCTGAAAATCCTTGTGTATTTCTTTAACTAAACAGCAGGAAAAATTAGCACAAATGGCTTTGGAAATCCATTCCTAAAAGGTGATTTGCACGTGAATGTCTAGAATTATTCATCTGAAAAACAGTGCTGGAGAAAATTCAAAGACTGTCTCCACTGGATTTTCACTGCACTAGAATCAGTGAAGTATGTAAACATCTTTCTGGTTAAAGAGTCACCAGTAATTTTGAAAAATTAAGGTAACTGCTACTTACAGAATTCAAAACACTGTTGTTTCAACTCTGTTTCAGCTAGGAAAAATGCACCTTTTTTTTAGGAATTTTCTAGGATGACCCTGCTTGAGCAGGGAGGTTGGACCAGATGACCCCACCATGGTCCCTTACAACCAGACCCATTCTGTGATTCTGTGAATATATTTCAAGTGTGCAAATTCTCCTATGAAATAGAAAGCAACTTTAAAATAGAACTTGGACTATACAGTGAAAAATATTTAAGATGCTTCCTCCTAAATATTACATTATTTGCACTTGACCTCAACATTATCTTTTGTTTGGTGCCATAGATTCATCTAGAATAATTTTGGCAAGGGCTTTTGCACCTAAATTTTGCAGACAGTGAACATTGAAACTGCCGGAGTATCCAAAAAGAAGAAAACAGAAAAAGAGTATGTAGAGCAGTAAGTACTTCATAAATTACGCACAGAATAACAAAATACATGAAGAAGTGAAATTTGTCCAGTTGTGAATATCGACTTTTTCCCAATCCAAGTCCCTCAAAATAAAGCAGTGCCCATGTTTTCCTCAAGCCAGCAATGTGCATGTTCAACTGACAAATTATTTCTGTCAAATATAAAAAAAAAAACCTACATGAAAGATGCTGATGTTAGAAAGTCGAAGACTCTCAAAGGCAAGCAAAACTCTTACAATTTTAGTTTGTCCCACTTGTGTTGGGAGGACAAGGCTTTCTGCAATACCATTCTATGAGAATTCTCAGGCCTCCTCAGACTGGAAGTAATCAACATGGAGAATACTGAGCATTTCCTCTGTCCTCCTCGTATCACTAAATGTGTGATAACATTGTATCTCACTTGTACATGATCGAAATCTTACACCAAAACCATAATTTTTTTGAATTCTTTTTCCCCCGGGGAGCCTTTCCCACTTTTAAATATTCTACTGCATCTGGCTCACCAGTCCCAGGTGTGTAGCTATAGTGCAGCTAAGCCTATGCAACAGTGGATACCTGCTTCTGAAAGAACAAATCTTTCCTTACCCTCCCACCATCTCCCTTCTAAACATCTAACAACACAGAGAACTGGGCAACTGCTAAAGCAGCAGAAAATGGCTTGAATTGGCTCAGTTTGGATCACAGGAAAATACAGACTGGCACAAAGGAGGAGGCATCAGGAACAGAAAATATGTTCCACTGATTCCTCCATTAGCAAGTTAGAAAGCAACCATTATAACACCTTCATCGTATTGAAAAATCAGACCAAAAAAAGGCATTTCTACATTTATTTGAGATATTAAGCACCATTCCTTTTCTTTCTGGAGGAAAAGAACTTGTGCATAAGGAAGCTGAAGGCTAGAACCTTCACATGTCCATTAACTAATACAGCACTCCACAGCTGATTTTACAATGTTATATACTACTTTTACAGTACTTTATATGCACATAAAATTCCTTTTCAGCTGCACATACTAAACTCTCAGCAGTCAGCAAATCGGTCGCAACATGACTAACACCATCAACAATCAAACTCTTCTATTTGTAGACTTGCTAACAATCCTGGAACAGTATAAGAACTGCCACAGCTCTCTAAATGCGATCACCTCCTTCTCTCACAATCCCGTATCATCTTCCCAGCTTCCAAAGCCTGCAACAGAATGATGGACCCACCTGATACTAAACCTGATTCAATATAAGAGCAATGCTCATGCTATTAGAAAAAAAAGAGACATGGGGTAAGGCAGGAAATACTAACAAAGCCCACAAAAATATGGATACTGCAGTGAAAGCAAACTAGGGTTGCACATGCAATAAATTCCTGAATGCTTGAGTCCAACATTAGCTTTCTGGTAACTGGAAACTTCTGAGCATTTTCGTAAGATACTTTTGTAATAAGGATGCAGAAACATGCTGATGTCTTGATGGATCACAGAAGAACTACGTTCTTTGGACTCATAACACTGACTTTTGCCACTTCAGCTGATCAATGACAGTTCGAACAAATCAGCCCACAGACGGAAACAAATAGCTATGAAACCTGTTAGCAAGAAACAGACATGCATGGAAGTAGTAATTTTTGGGCTGGAGCCAAATTTCATAGGGATTGGGCTTGAAACCTTTGTCTCCTGGTCTCCTCTTACAATATGCACTTTGCTTATCCCTCCCTTATCCCACTTGTTATTTGTTACACATCTACATTCAAGTGACATTGCTTCTTTACTCCAAAATAACAGAGTAGCTTCCCTTTTGAGCTTCCAGAAAACTAGCAGTAAAAATAAGGATTTGTATCTGCTACTCTGCAGTCTCAAACAGTATTTAAAATAGTAAGAAAGAAGTGTGCACTGAACTTCTTGTGTTTGCATTGCTGTAAGAGTACAAAGGGCTTAAGAAGAGAGACAACAAAAGTCAGGAAAACAGTCTGTATTCAAAACAAACCTTTGCTATTTACGCTCTAGAACTTTGATTGCCAAAATCTGTAAATGAAGGACTTGAAACACAATATAAACATCTGTGTTGGACAGTAAGACATAAAACATGTTCAAATAATATGTGCTACTGCTATTTTAAGCTATAAGATATCTGACTTCTACACTGCTGTTCTAAAAAGAGAAAGCTATCCCTGGAGTTTGGTACAGGTTGTTCAGTAATTTGTACAGTCAATACACCCGCTTAACAGTTTTTCAATATTCTCTTCCAGCAGACAGAATGTGTTGCTATATAAACTGAAACAGAACACACACTCGTTAAAGGCTAAAAACTAGTATAGAACTGGCCAGTTTGATATATGTTCTAAAATTCTTGTTGCATGGTTCTAACAAATATCACCTTAATATGATTATGAATATGTCAACTCCATGGACCAAAGTATTTTTCTCAAAATATTTTCAAATAGGGGGAAAAACAGCTCGACGTTGGCACAATGAAACAAAAAAAATTTGAGAAACAGAGTATATGCTTGCTAAACAAGAATTATGTTTATTTAGCTAGTGAATCACCTAGAGGAGTAAATTTTCACTTTCATGATAGCAATCTGTCAGGCTTGCAAACACCCAGAAATAGGAATTAAAGATTATTTTAAATGTAGTTATAAAGGTCATAAAAAGTCTGATTTAGACTGAGGTACATTTACTCAAAACTGAGATTCATTGAGTGGTAGCAAACAAACAGTTCCTCAGACAAATGCACTTTTTTTCAGTATACATGTTACAGAAAAAAAAAATAAAGAAATGTGCATTAACTGGTGGTGTCCACCAAGCTGCATATTAATATTCTCTTACACCAAACAGTTTGAAACAAGGGAAATGTCATTCTATTATAATTTCATGTTACGATTCATTTGGCTAAACTGCAGCTTAAAGTTGCTTTGCCATATTAAAAGATTACTACAATAATTTTCACATGAACATTTAGACTTGAGTTTTACTCCAGGACTAAATATGGCATGATTTGCTTTTAATCTGTTGAATAGCTAAAAACTGACAATTAAAAAAACTACAACAAAGAAAAAATTAAGTTGAAGCAATGTGAATCTCACATCATTGAACCACTTCTAATGGTTAAATGTTAGTATTTAACAAATTCAAAGAGTTAATGAATCCTTGCATTCGTTCGGTCTCCTGTGCCTTAGCTAGGATGCATAAATACAAAAGACAGCAGATACTGGTAAAAGCTTCAGGACAGAAAGTGCTTGACGAAGGTACAGTTCTCAAGTGTGTTTGGTGAGAGAGTATAAGGGCAGATGCACTGATGAGAACCATTACAAGAAGAGTCAATTTCGTGTTAAAGTGTTCAAAGATGTCACCTTAAGCAGAAAAAAGCTTTAATAACGTCTTCTTAGACATATTAGGCATTTCCAGAGTCTACATCATTAGTGTTGTATTCTAGCAGGACATCTCCATATAGTTATTGTTTGTTTCTATTTCTCTCCTGAAAAAAAACAAAAACAAAGAAGGACAATCATATTAATGCACACAGATCAACATTATCTGCTTTTCTTTTATTATA
Source organism: Entomyzon cyanotis (assembly GCA_024500445.1). Classification (NCBI taxonomy): domain Eukaryota; kingdom Metazoa; phylum Chordata; class Aves; order Passeriformes; family Meliphagidae; genus Entomyzon; species Entomyzon cyanotis. The sequence goes on from JAKEPQ010001005.1 coordinate 20,518,659, forward strand.
GCATTTTCATTGCTTGCAATTTAGCTAAATCAGGCAACACGCTTTCAAGGAAAAAGCTTCCATTATTTTCAGGAATATAAAATTATCTCATTTAAGTCAACTTCTTAAAGAGAAACACAGAAGTGTATGTCAAACTAAAAAGCAAACATGTTCCAAAACACTGCTATCAAAAACAGGACTTAAATTATCATTTTTAATTCCCTTACAGTAAAATATATTACACGAAGTGAAATGAGCAAGGAGACCAAGGGACCTACAAACAAGGCAAGATGCACCCTTAATCTTCTTCTTGTCCAAAAATGCTCTACTCTCAATCCATTATATCCCTGAAAAAATATGGTATTCACAGGTACCTATTTGAAAACCCCATATAATAAAATGTTACAAAGTGCTTGAGAAGTTACTAGTTACAAAGAAACTAGTTGGCCCAATACCGTACTCCATACAAATGCTCAAATGGCAAAAAAAAAATTCTTTTAAGAAGGCCATCCATTCATTTTTTAGAAATTATTTTCAACAACAAAATGAAAAATCAGTGAAATAAGAATGGCTACAAAGAAACCTCACTTCAGTGTGAGCTGAGATGCAGTGAAGACCATATTAACCACACAGCCCTATCAGCACAGTGAGATGCCACATTTGGCATTTAGGGCTAAAACACTAATGGCACTGTAACTATCAGGGACTAATAAATTCATACTCTGTAGTACAAGTCTAAGAGAATAAGTGACATTTTCAGTGCTTTATCATCATTCTCCATTTTCTCTACTTTGATCAAGATAAACACACACTAAAGCATTATGACTACCTCTAGGAAAAAATAAAAACTGACCAACAAACTATATCTTGTTGCCTTTGTGATGCATCCTCTAGCCTGTAAAAAACCACTGTGGTCTGAGTGCAAAAAAACTAAGACCTTATCTTTCAATAGCATTTTCCATAACACCTTTCTTTATATGTACAGCTGAGCACATTATAGAAATGTACAAACACGTGCACGGAAGAGAGGTAAGTTCCCATACCCATTAAAAGATAATAAAAAACTAGAAAAATACCTCCCCATATTTTTATTATTATTGCATCATACAGTATACTATAAATGCAACAGTAACATAACAGGGAAAACAAAATAACCCAGGAGGCATTTGAACAATGATTTCAAAACCACTCTCTCCAATACCACATTGAAATTTTATTATGCTAGAAACTATTTAAGAAAATAGTAAATTAGCATACAAACCCACAGATTCTCACAAAAAGACAGTCAATCGAAAGAATAAGGTATATAAGTTATACTAGTTATTAGTGGTGATCTAGTCCTCTCCAAGACAGATCTCCAAGTTGCTCCAAGATAAACACCAAAAAAAAGTAAAGCTCTATCTTGGGTCACAATAAGCAGCTCATGGTCCCAGCAGCTGTGTACCTAAGATTGGACATTTGCTAGAGCAGAGCTTCTGTATATTTAAAGTGAGAACGATACTTGCACTATTCTGCCAGAAAAAAAATTTTCGTAGTTCAAAAATATATGACTAATATTTTCATAGTAAGATACTGTTTATAAAATGTAAGATTGATAGTATCAGTCATGAATACAAGCTGATATCTTAACAATGCACTCTTGGCTGAAAACAGATGATGACTGGCCTCATGCCTCACTATGCATGTAAGGCATGCAAAAATAGCCTGCTGAGGCACATCTCAGATTATTCCTCTAATATTAGCCAACTTCAACTGTAAGAACTACACAAAGTATTGAAAAACACTCCCATAGTAGTAGGTAGGAGCCTATGAAACTGCAATGTTAAAATATTGATATTTTATATTTAATAATTTTAAATACAACTTGTATACAACTTAAATCATCAGTTCCTGTTCATTTGCAAGTATTACATACGTCACCACTAACTCTGGCTATCGAGAAAGACTCTGCATTTCAAATTACTGTACCATAAAATGACCAATGTTACGCTTTGTGAAGCCCTCAACTCAAAAAACATTTTAGTTCACAAAAAATTAAAGAAGAAAAGGAATGGTGTCCTGACTACCTGCTTCCACTTGATGAAATAAAGGAGGTGTTGCAATTTTTCATTCACTTTGAATTCTATAGAGAAAAAAAGGCTTCAAAACATCAGCACACCTTTCCTGTACTCTCAAAATTACATATTCCTACATTTATATTCAAATACTTGAAGCAGACATACAAGTATGACATTTTTCAATGCAATTGAACAGTACTTTCTTCAAATACTGGTGTCAGTGGCATTTGGCACTCAGTACAGCAAACAGAGAGAAAGAAGACCTGATTTATTCAAAACATAGGCAGTGGTATTCTTCTCAAAAACAAACTAACCCCTCTTTTCCTATCTCAAAAAGTCATTTTCTTCTTCTTTGGTGTTTTGGGTTTGTTGGGTTTTTTTTTGTGGTTATAAACAAACTAACAGAAGACTTAACCTCCAGAAGGTTTCCACCACCAGAGCAGAAGTTTCTAACATAACCAACTGGATTCCACTACATTTCTCTTTCACACCCAGTTAATTTAATTTCTTATATTCAGATAAGCAACTTTTGTCACATCTCTTGCAGTGCTCTCAGATGAAAACTTTCTCCTGTATATTTAAGTTCCCTGCCAAAGGCCAACTTTACTTCAGAACTCACCACAGTCAGGTTATCCAGCTTTAGGGAGAGTTTATGAACAGGATATGGAAATTAAGTGCCATTCAAATTAGGACAATGTGGGAACATATTGGCTGGATAAAGGTACCTGTCAGCTGCAGACCATATGCTGAGCAGATTTCACACATGCAAATAACATTCTGCACAAACCAAGTAAAGGTGTATCTAAAAACTGCTTAGGCCTTAGAAATGTGCATCAATCTAGTGCAAACAAAACTATGAAATTAACTTGGTCTGAACGGCGAGGCTGACTTACTTCCCAATTTTAGTTGTCTGAATTCAGAGTATTAGGTGAATGATCCCATGCCGAGAATTAGCTACAATGTAACTTACTCCCAGATATAATGAAATCTCTGTGCTGACAAAATTTCAAAATTCAAAGCAACAAAAACATTTCCTGATCTAATTTGAAAGAAACTGAGATACACACAACACTGACTTTGGGATTTCTTTGCCACAAAGAAGGCAAACGAAAAAGACCCAATTAAAGTGGTCTAGATGTAAATGCATACGTAGCCTAACAAGAACAATAAGCTACTACAGTTCTTGGCTGTATTTTTTTTCCAAGGTCCCACAAACTGAAGCTCAAGGTCAGGGAAGGCAGATCTGAAAGAATGACTTTGGCTGATTTTTACAGTAGTTTCAAGTACAAGCATTTCGAGGTGTCCATTTGGAAAGCTATTCAGGGTTGTGACCTTCCACAGGCCAATTGCAGAGTTCCCACACACACTCACCTCCAGCACTATCCGCTATACCCGCAAAAAAAAAAAAAAAAAAAAAAAAGAAAAGAAAAAAAAAGAAAAACAAACCCTAGATTTTTGCCAAACCTTTGCCTCTTACTGCAATGTTTAAAGCGTTCATGCCTGGAGCTGTCTGCTCTGCCCCTCTCCCATGAGGCAGCATTCTCACAACAGCTTCAGAAGTTGCTTTACTGCAAACTGTGATTTAATCTTCAACTTAAAAGCCCTGCTCATCTGCAATGTAAGCTAACATGTCAGACTGCATTCTGTGAAGTGAGGCGCGGGCACTCATCTGCTCTGCCAACTGTGCTGCGTGGGCAGAAACACCTGGCAGAGGCAGAGCAGGCAGCTGTAGAGGTGGTGAAAAGAAGCCGCAGGAAAGTTCATGAAATCTGACTTACTAATGGCAGCAGCCATAATCTGCAATTTATTTCGCCCCAGTGTACCATTACAGCTAAGACAGCATAAACATTCACCTTAGTGCTTGAGAACCACAATGAAAACCAGATTACTAGAAACTAAAAAATGCAAGAAATTGTTTACTCCATTTTTATCACTACCTCTTAACATAAACTAGATTACTGAAATTTTAAAGTTGTGGAAAATAATGATCCTTTTTAACTTCTCACTATTAAATTCCCAGCTAAAGAGGGCACATCTCCTCAACATGGAAATTACAACAGAAACAGGTAAATGTATTTAAATACATTTCTCTGAGAAGCACTTCTGGGCATTCTGGGAACAAGGGAGGGAAGGATCAGATGAGAAGGGTCTCTAGAAGTCTTACAAGAACCTAGAAGTCCTACATGAACCTAAAAATTTTTCCTGTGTAGATGCCATCCACTCCCTAAACATTAATTTTCTTCTATTCCTTAACCCAACATGAAAACCACAAGGCACAAATTAAAAATTAAAGTTAACATATGAAGTCAAATAAGGTTCTACAACTTCAGAGTAGTTTCTTTTGCCAGTAAGCTTTATGAATTAATACTCATTTGAGACCCTGCTGCTGCAGATCAGTTGAACTACAGACAGTATATATGTACTTATGTACTTGAGTATATAAGGTTCTCAAGTACATAAACATTAAGAAACTTTGCAAAAGGCAGAAGACCTAAACTTCTAATTTATTCTTCCTACTAGCTTGGATGGCATTTTACTTATTTCAGTCACTGAAACACACTTGTAAGTGTATCTTCCTATTTTAGGAAAAAATGTGAACAATTTCCAGTAAAAAGGTAAATAAATTTAAATTTGAGCAAACACATGCACTGCTTGTGCAGAACACGGACAGACCATATTTATTATGGTAATGATAAAGGCAGTAAGAACTTAATCCGAATCTGAAATTCCACAGGGTGCAACCACTCAGAAGGCAGAAGGGGAGAAAATAACTCAACTACTCTGAAGACACCATATGATAACACACAACAAAGAATAGCTCTGCAGAAACCAAGCTTGAACTCCAGGAGCCAGAAAAGCCCTTCCAGTCTTTTTTTCCCAGGTGGATACTTTCCGTGATGGATCAGTCAATTCTAACTACAAGTAGCAAGTGTTTTGCTTCAGTGCCGTACATCATTATACACTGAAATATCAGACTTTAATTATCTACAAGACAGCCATTTCAGCAAGTTCATTAAGAAGAAGGAAAAAAAAAAATAAAAATCAAGCCTCCAGATCCTCATTATTGTTTGTTAACAATGCTCAGAGTATAACATTGGTTTTTGAAGACTGACAAGACAGCTTCTTACTAAATCTACAGAAATTGCATTTAATGATGATCTCTGTCCCACCAAAAGCAGCAGAAAGATGACTCTGACACCTGGGTTAGTTTCTCTCAGATGCCCATGGGCAACAAGAACATATTTAATTGCTCTGCTAAGAAATTCATGGTAGCCTTGGAAGGGAAATAACATTCACTGCAGGGCTTACAAAATACACTGAGGAAGAATTTCTCAGATTTCCTTTAAGCCTCACCACTCATACATTTTGAATAGGTCTAACCCCAATTCCAATCTACCATGAGGAAAAATGAACTTACTTTATCTTGGTTTCCTATTTATATGAAAATACAGTGAACATGGAAGTTTACATTTACTTTTTACAGCTGACTATAATCCCTAGGATACAGAAGCAAAAGAATAATTACTCATCAATATTAACTGCACTACCTAACCTCTGAAAAATTCACAAAGAACTGCACTCAAAAAACTTATCATATGTTTTGTATTGTTTCATTTCAGCTAGATGAATATGAAGGTTTCAGCAAATCAGTTTTGACACCAAACAATAGTAGTTCAACTGAATCTACAAGAACAGCTTTAATAGACATGCAAGATCTGTATGTTTTGAAGTGCCATTTTTTCCAGCAAACCACTTCCAGAAATCTTCACTAAGTTTCTGCTAGCTAGCCCATCTGCCGTATGAATCAATGAAGCAAGGCTGTGAAGAGTCACATAGGCTGAGACTTCCTTGCAATATGCAGGCATATTTCTTCCCTGCAAACTGCAGGAAAAGCACCACTGTTCTAGACAATTTGTTCTTCATAGAGCACTGAACTCTGGGGAGATAAAGCAGGAAGCAGAAGGCTGCCTTATGAACTTCAGCTATTTGTGAAGTTCATATTTGTGTATATTTGAGATTCTGCATTTGCTCTGGAACAAGGAATTTAGAATTACTCCTTTGCTTTAAAAAATTACAACTTAAAAGACACAGCATTAAGAAAAGGTACAGCTGTCACAGATCCAGCTCAATGCATTTTGAAGTCTTGTCCTAGGTAGCTGCCTTGATATTTAAGAACGTTAAAGTATTAGATTCCAAAAAATGACTGGTCTCTTAAGCATTTAAGCAAACGATTTGGTTGATATTCCTAGCTTTTCCAATAGGGGTCCCTATTTTACAGGAGAAATTGGTCTTACAACTCCCAGAGTAAGAGAAGTTGAATCCACTCTGTAAAAAGTATTTTGCAGGCTTAATTTTCAGGTAAGGTATTTTCAGGCAATTTCAAACAAACCCCAAAAAAACCCTCCAAAATAAACAAAAACCAAAAAAACCAAAACAAAACCAAAAAATCCAAACAAACAAAAAACCATTACAAGATCCATACAAGTGTTGCTATGAACGAAGACTGCCTGTGAGTTTAATTACTTTCCACCTTTTTTATTCAACAGTCCAATATTGCACTTTCCCTCTTGCATCATCACTGGAGAAATGCAGATAACAAACATCACTGCTCAAACTCTTACATGGTCACTCTATAAGTGACCACATTATAACATTTATCACCATCCTCCAATGAATTCTAAACTCTATCTTGGAGCAGAAACAATTGACTCTACCAAATGCACAGAAAACAGGCACATTTGAAACCCCTGTGTCTGTAACATATGAATTTGAAGGTCACTTTTAAGTATTTCTAAAAGACTAAAGACGCACAAGCAAATGAAGACATGGTAAATAAGCACACCATCATGGAAAGGAAATTCTGGATCAGTATGTCCAAAATTAGTCTAGCTTCAAATAATCATCTTCTCTCATGACCAGGGGTACATATTCATCTCATGACTATCAAGGGAGGGGAAAAAAAGTGTTGCCTGTTTCTACTTTCTCAATTTCAATTATGAAGATGACACTGTTGATAAACATGAAGTTCAAGGTAATTACAAAATAATGTCCCTTGAAATTTCATCAAAAGCATACAGGAAATGAATATGTTTCTCAGAAGATATTAATTACATAACCCTATTTTAGATTGTTTCACGTTTATTACATGATCCTCTTTTAAATGTAAACACATAAAGTTTTAAAAGTTGTTTAGTACAGATATAATTTAACTGCATTAAAAACTTTTGTCAACTACCTATTTTCCTTAACTGAAAAATCTGTCAATGCATCTATATCTGATTTTGACATTATAACACTGTAATTGATGGTTAGGGGTTAAGAGGAGGAAGAAGCAGCTACAGTTTACTCTTAACGGATGTTTTCTCCCTTCATGATATTTTTACGTATCGAATCAAGCACAATGTCAGCAATGTCCTAGAAAGGAAAGAAGTTATACTGCTTAATACTGCAGCCTGATTATGACCCAATTATCAGAGAAACAAAAGTTACTTTGGTATCAGAATAAAGGGGGAAAAATTACTCCTTTTCAGAGTCAAGAACTTCTAGCCATGTCAAGTTCTTCCTATTACAAGATATGTACTACAACAGGAGGAAGCTAAAATTTTAAATGCTTATTTATCTGCCATTTAAAGGCTTCCTGAAAAGTAAAAAAAAAAGTTACAAATGCAAGTTAGAGAAACACAAATACATACTAAATTCTTCTGTCTTGCCTCATGAATAAAAATCAATTACTTTTATGGATGATTGTACTAAGAAAACCATCTAAAGCACTCTACAATTACATGAAACCATGATCTTTTACCCCACTGTATGCTACAAAAGTAGAATTCTCCACCAAAAAGCACCAAAAGAGGTCCTAGGATAAGAGGTAGCTGCAGGTTAATAAGTCACCACCTGAGAGCAAGGAAGCTGTAATCTGCCAACAACTGCATTTTTAATCAAAGACATTTTATTTTCATCCACATACTAACTGAAGATCAGGTGTAATGCTGATGCTACAGACATTTTTCTTAATTTTCAATACCTTTGATTTTCTAAAATGTAATTATGTCATCTTAAAAGGCGTATTTCAAGCCTTCTGTTTCATTCATTTAGATTTTAAAGCTACAACTTTTTGGAAAAACAATAAAATCTCTTTTAAAGTAATATGCATGCAATAGGCATATTTACATCACAAAACAGCAGTTAAGTAAGGACAAATGGAATTCCAGATTATTTCAGTATGTATCTGACAGATCTCATGAAAAGCATCACTCATTTCTTTGATCATTTGGTAAAAGATCACAGCACTTGTATGTTTAAAATAGGACACTGGAACCAGAGCTGTAAGAGAAGGGAAGGGGAATGATTACTGCACAACCCCAGCTGTAGATACCTTACCCACACTAGGGTCACATCAAACAGTGGTAGACACTAGAATTCTAATATTTGTGCTTAAAGAGACTGTTCATTGTCATTTTTAAGCAACCTTTATAAAATGGCAAAGTAACTGAAGTTTCATGTTAATCAGAGACTTGCACTTTCAGAAGTATACTGCCATATTTTAATAAAACATACTACTAGGCCGTATTGGAAATGAATTATTGATTCCCCTGAGTTGTTATGATTAAACTTTTACAACCAATTATTTTAAGATAAGTTAGCTGTAATGATGAACAGTTATAAAGTAAATTAAATCTCTAAATCATTTGCTTTTTACGATATTTAGATCGCTGTCTGTGTGAAAGTTTGTAACCACCTATGCAACAACAAAACATTAACTGAATTTCAAGGAACATGGAAGTGACTACTGCTGCCTGATGCATTTAATATTTTATTAACAGTAATAAGGATATTTTTCATTACCAAAACACTGGAAACAAAGTGATTGCCACAGCTGCCAAACAAAATGAGCACGAACTTAATTTACACAGTCCTACTGGCAGCAGAAAGTGCACTTATTTAAATACAGCTCCATGAAAGCCTAGCTAGCACTAGGTAATAAAGAATTACTCAATTAACCATAAACCAGAGCTTGCAATACTAATTGGTGCATTTACAAATTTGAATCACAAAAGAGTTAACAACTGTATGTTTACAATTTAAGGACAGATTGATTGTACACTGTGTGATAAAAGAAAAAACCCAAAGATTTAAAATCAACATTCAATCATAAGAGAATGCTAAAGATAAACTCTCAGTAGATGTCATTAGTTTAATATGGACTTTCTGTATTTTAAGTTCATATTAATTTGCTTACAGCACACCTCAACTCCATCTACAAAGAGAAAACCTGATGACTAATCTACACAGTTCCAAAGCAATTTTTCCTAATTGGTCATAAAACAAATTTGTACAATGCTGTAAAAGAACCAATGGCCGCTATGCAAGTATCTTGACAAGTAAGTTACCTTTCCCAACACTATTGAGAGAAAACAATTTAGAGAGAAACAAAGTTCAGTACTTGAGTCATACAGACAGTGTATGTTTCTCGGAAGATATTAATCAAATAGTAATGTTACTTTATTACTCAAATACCCATAATCACAGTTATCTTGTTCATACCTACTAAATGCTGAATTTAGTACTTTGAATTTTAAGTTTAGCATACATAGAAACACTTCAAATAATCTGCATTCTTCCTCTTCATTACATTTTGTGGCTTTCACCTACTACTGAGGGAACAAAACCACAAATAAAACAATCTTCCTGAGTTGCTAGGGCATGCCTGAATTATGACTTGTTTGCGAAGTTTTTTCAAAAGAGGAGCTGCTTTTTAAGCAAACCAGTTATTTGTGGATTATCTTGAAACTTTAAAAATTTAGAAAACACTGACATGAGAAGGCTACAGAGGTACATTATAACCTTAGTCCTCCTGAAAGATTACAAAATCACAATGAATCACAGAATCAGAATATCTGGATTTGGAAAGGGCCCATGAGGATCACCAAAGCCCAACTCCTGGTTGTGCGCAGGACAGGCCAAGAGTTGTACCGTGTGCCTGAGAGTATTGACCAAACACATCTTGAAATCTACCAGGCTTGGAGCTGGAGCCACTTCCCTGGGGAGCCTGCTCCCGTGCCCAGCCACCCTCTTATATCTGATCCACATCTTCCTTGATATAGATTCAGGCCATTCCCTCTAAACCTGTCACTGGACACAAGAGTGAAGAAATCAGTGCCAACACCTCCACTTCCCCTCACGAGGATGCTGAAGACCACAATGAGGTCTCCCCTCAGTCTCCTCCAGGCTCAACAAACCAAGTGTCCACAGCTTCTCCTCATATAGCTTCCCCTCCAGACCCTTCACCATCTTTGTGGCTCTTCCGGATGCTCTCTAACAGCTTTATGTGTTTCTTATATTGCAGCACTGAAAACGGCACACAGGACTCGAGGTGAGGCTTCACTAGCACAGGGTAGAGTGGGACAATCATCCCCCTTGACTGGCTGGTGATGCTGCACTTGATGAAGCTGTACCAAAGCCTGAAAAAGTCAAAGTTTGCCCCTGACATTGAGTATTAGTTAAGAAAACAGTCCATCATCCCATCATCAAGATACCATGGAAGTAACAATACTAATTTAGGGTATAATCCATTTTCATTTTAGAAAAAAAAATTCAAAAGGCATTACACACCCAACTGGGATATTCGTCTAGCCTCCCAACAATAGAAAACTTCCAACAATGGCAATTTATTGCAGAGTCGTGCAGTAGAACTACAAAATTGATTTTGGATAAGCCCAACACTGTTCTACAGGAGATACAATGTGTGTTGAAGAATTAGGAAATACAAGGGGGGTGAAACTATCACAGTACTAGAAACCTAAGAGAAGTAAGCATTTCAGCTGCATTGCAGCCTCTTCAAGTGCTGGCTTCAAGTGAACCAATTCTCACCTTTGTATGTCTCAAGGCCCCTAGTTAGCATAAACCCTAGACTTGGGATTCTTATTCAGTGAGTGGTGTGACATGATGAACAGAGATCATTAGCACCAAACCATGCTGACGGAAACTCCTGTTTTTGAATATGTGCGTATCATCTAAGTGGTAAAAATAGCTCCTGAAATGTTTCTAACAGTGAGACAAATCATATTTACAGTTACTAGCAAGTCTGGAAAGAAAGTAAATATAGGAAAAGTAAATATTGTGGCCAATGGTGAACACAAGTGTTATGATTAGGGAGAGTACACAAGACAAAGTAGACAAGTACTATAAAACAGGTTGAATTAAAGGCATTTCCCTTGTCTGGTTTCCTGAAATGCCTCCAAAACTAAAAGTTTCTCTACAGATTTGTCACATTTACCCTTCCTTGCAGAAATGAACCACACATTACTTTTTTTAGGAAATGCATATCAGAAAGGTCCAAAAAATTATTTTGACACTATACAAGTCATCACTGTACCACTTCCGTGTTTCACAATTGTACAAAAGATAAATTGCATCAAGGAGAAAACCTGCTTTTCACAGTAATCACACTGTTAACATTTCATTAAAGCAGAATTTGAATTGAAATGTTATGTTAAATAAACTATGCAGCTTCTCTAATTTCTGGTCCTTTTTGTGACATCCAGACACTGTAAAAATCTAAGCAAGAAGACTTCAGTTATGAACAATACATTCAATTCAGTTTTCATTTGCATTGAAGAAGTAGAACATGTCAGATATCTGCTTATTCACGCCTAACTTAGTATTGAGATTAAACCATGACTGAACTAACAAAGAAGTTACAAGAATTTAAATGTTTTCATTAAGAGCCAGTTATATCAAGTAGACACTTTGGGTAAAAAGTACCACTTTTTGATTCAACACTTGTAGACAGACATTCCAGATGAATAAAAAACAAGGTTTCCAAACACAGGAAAAAAAAAAAGGAGCTACTATAATGACATTGTTTCCTTACCCTACGCATGGCTTCCTCCTCCTCTTGACGCTTCTCATAATGTGCAAAGTCATCAAAGATTGAGGTGGTATGCTTGAAAGTAGCAATTATTTTAAGCACTTGCTTGGCTTTTTCTAGGGGTACCTCTTGAGTGTCCCTCGAATTGGTAACCGGTTTGTTGTCATTGTTTTCCAAGCGAATATGTCGCAGTTGGTTATTGGGAACGTCTTTGACAAAGATCCATTTGACATCAAACTTCCCCTTCCACTTATCCTGAGACCAGACACCAGCATATGCATTGTAGTCCACAACAGACTTCATCTCAGCCACTCCACAAAAGTGTCCACTGCCATTCACACTGAAGAGCAAATAGAGTGGGCCTTTTCCATTCAGGGACCGGTAAGCAGCATCCAAGCGCTTATTACCATGCTCAGTACTACACCAGATAGAGTACTTAATGGAGCGATGAATATCGTCCTCTGAATAACTTTTGATTATAAACACACGTCCATTCTTCAGATTCCAATCGAAGTCTTTGGGATTGTAGTTGTTTATGGCCTTTAGTTTCTCCAGCACTGGGTGCACTTCCACACCAGAAGGTGAGGAGCTGACAGATACAACACCTAAACCAAAGTTCTCACTACCAGCTCCATTGTTCTGGCTGAAGCCCACACCCCTATTACGAGGAGCTACCCAGCGGTTTTGCAGCTGTTGCTGCTGCAACTGGTGAGGCTGGGCCTGCTGCTGAGGTCCTTGTTGCTGCTGTGGTTGCTGTGGCTGAGGCTGCTGTTGAGGCAGTTGGCTTTGCACCAGTGGTGGTGGTTGAATTAATGGCTGAGGCTGCTGGATTATAGTCTGAGGAGGCAGTACTGGTTGAGCTGGGGGTGCTTTTACCACTGACCCTTTGTCATCCCAAGTTCCAATATTCATGTTGTGTTTTATAGGTGGTGGCGGTACAGCAGGGCCCCTATGCCCACATTACCTTTAGGCTTGAGTTTCGGCTGAGGTTTAGCAGGTTTCCTTGCAATTGCAGCCCATGAGGTTGGTTTAGGCGCTGAACTGCTAACTGGGGGCACGCTGTTAGCTGCAATGCTTGTCATACCTGTACTGCTCAGAGCTGAACCTACAGTTTTTGTTACAGCAGCTGTCATATCTCCACCGATTTTCAGTCCAGTCATGCCTTGCTCAATGCTGCTAATCCCAGGCACCTTGCTCAGAGTATCACTGCCAAATCCAGCCTGTCCATCTGCTATGGCTCTCCCAAGAGAACTAGGCGGATAGCCATAGCTGCTGCTGTAAGCAGAGCTTTGCGTTGATTGTCCCTGAGATCCACTTGTCCCCCATGTAGAGAAGTCTGCATTCCCAGGAAAAAAATTAAATCCGTGCTGCCCGAGAAATGGAGGGGTATTTCCTAATGCCCCAGGTTGACTAAATACACCATCAGGTATGTAATGGTGTTCACCATTGCTCATCTGTCCATAAGTTGTCAAATATGGCATTGGAGGGTCACCTGCAGTTGACCATGCTGCTTCACCTAAAGAGTATGGAAATCCAATGGATGGAGCATAATAGCTAGGCATATATGGGTCTGACATTGGTGGATAGCTGTTACTCTGCAAGAAAATAAAATTTAAAAAAATCAGCAATATTGACAATGATGCTCAGGGGGAAAAAAAACCCTATAATACAATTCAAAACATTTTTAAGGGTTATATGAATGTATTTGTAACTTCCAGCATTCCTCACAACGTGAAAAATGAGTGAGGCATCTGTCAGATATGGCCATTTTTTCAAGGGAACTTCTCAAAGCACTAAAAGGCCCCATTTTTTCCTGGAACATTATCCTCACTTTTAGCTACTAAGTTAGGTTTAAAATGCCTCCATGCCAACAGTAACAAGAAAATAACAAGCTACTCTAAAACAAGTCATAACTGTACCTTCACAACTAAAGAAAAATGGATGCAACTATGATTTAAAGTTGTGGTATTCTTAGCTTTGGTCAAATTTCTCACTTCTAATTGGAAACTCCAACAGAATATTACAGTGAAATGGATGCAAGGACACCTGTTTGTTTCAGGAATAACAACAAAAAAAAGGTAAAATATCCATGCTACCAAGAATGGGCATTAAATCAGTACTACACCAGATAAGACTCCTGGGAAATCACAGAATTTACTTCTTGAGACATTTGAAGGACTACACCCGCATGACTTCTGGTGGTGTTTCAGAGAAGAAATTGCGCATTATCATGCTTAGCTGATGTCTCCTTAATGTTGAATTATTGGGGAAAAAAAATGAAGGCAAGCAAAATTCTTAAGACTTTTAATAATTTGCACTCTCTCTCTCAAGACCACTCCAACTTGCAAACTTAACATAACTCATACTAACTTTCAACTACAGAGGCAATTCACAGCTCTGAAAGTCAAATCATTAACTTCTTGGCAGAAGAGTTGTATCTAGCTGTAGTAATACTAAGCTTCCATCTATTATGCCATCAGCTGTGAGCTCCTTCTACAACCTTTACAGGAAATCATGTCCAAGCAGTTAATATATTCTCAGAGCCAATAAAACTGTTGTTTTGGACTGCATCCAAAATTATGATTTTGTTGTAAATTTAAGGGTTTGGGGTTTGTGTTTTAGCTCAAGTTTCTTGTAACTGCATCTTTCTGAAGCTAGAGCACAAGAGCAAGAGACAACAAAGCATGCTTTTTAACTGAAGCTTTTCCAGAATTCTTAAGAATACTTGATCTGCTTAAGTGATATGATGAGACAAAATATTATATAGAATTATATTTCAATGCATATTCAGGCAAGTCAGTAATGCTAAGAAATATCAAAAAATCAAGTCTGGAAGTCAGTTGAATGTCAAAGTTAACTTCAAGGTGGTAAAGAATGTTCACTTACCTGATTTGTCTGACTACTTAGATATGGCTCAAAATCATCATCATTTACTGCATCCTTTTGATGAATCGAACCGTTTTGTACTGAAACTAAAAATAAATCTGTATTAGAATACTCTCTGGAAAATCTGTGCTGCACTTTTAATCTAGGTAACACTTCTTAATCACCTGTACAATGAAATACATAGTATTGTTAAGCACCACTCCAATTTAAGTAAAATAGCTCATGCTACTGATCATGAGGATCAGATCTCAGGAGAAGTCTGCAAAGATGGCTGCTAGAACAGACTACTCCTGTCTATTCTTTCCTGAGATCCACAGACAAATGAAAACTACAGGCACACCTTATTTGCACAGGCAGTAAATCCAGCATTTCCGGAAGTACCAGACCAAGTGCAAATGTGCAGACCAACCCGATCTATAGACATATTCAATAGGTTCAGGGAAAGTTGCAACATGCAGCTTTCTCCTGCCAGAAGCAAAGGCAGTTACCCACCAAGACAACCATGAAGGGCACCACTATTCAGCTATTTAATCCTGTATTGCCTACATAATTGTACTGCATTACTGGCATCTCTGAAGCTCTGAGGTGACAAAGCAAGATAGAAGTAAGAGCTCAAGTCCTAAAGGGTGATTACAAGCCTTTCCCAACACATATGCCACTATATACTGGAATCTCTTCCTACCTGCTCTTCTTGGTCTCCTATTACCTTTCATTTAATCTAAGGCATTACACCTACCTGGTATTTTCCAGCAGCCCAAATTACTTGAAGTGTCTCTCTACCATCCCCCAGGCTACTATTCAAACAAAGCCACAATGCACAAATTTCTGCTAAGTTCCACTGTTTCCCAGGGTGCAAAGCAGAACAGGGACTTAAACCAGCCCTTGCAATTACACAACCTAAAGATGAAGATCTGTTCTCAAAAATAAATTACTGGTTATCCATGCAACTTTTTTTTTTTTTGCTTGGTTGTTATTTGTCAAATAGGTTGAGCAGGGTGGGGTGAAAAGGAAGATTCAGGATGATCAGTAAGGTGCACTGAAAAAACCATGACTGCAGAAGCTACAACAGAACAGCAGATTTTCTGAAACTTAAAAAATTGACTTAGGAGCCAACTCCATGGTTTCCCTCTTTTAGCTTCTGAAAAGTATATACAACATATAACTAAATATTCAACTTTGCTGAAATTAGTGTTTAAGAGTCAGGGTTTTTCGTGCTTCATTGGGAATAGGGAGGTTGCCAGCCAAAATTCACATTGTGAGCCAAGTGGTGCTTGAATTTTTTTTTCACATTTGACTTTTAACATCCCTAAAACAAAACTGCCTTCAGTGAATGAAACAATGAAACTAGCTGAAAGAAATGACAAAGGAATAGATAGAATCACAAGGAATAATCAAAATACTGGAAAATTTTATTAAACTCAGACAACAATAAAAAGAGGTAAAAATTCATAATTTAACACAGAAGTTTTTTTTCAAAGCAATTATCTGGGAAGAAAGCAACTTATGTTTTGAATACCTCCTTGAAGTTTTAAAAGAACATCTGACACTTCAGTTATTACAAAGTGGCACATTGCATTTCTATACTAGCTACAGTCATATATGACCAGCAGTGCTGATCACAATGCAGTTTAGAACTGGATAGAACAATATTCCTAATTAAACACTGCATTTAAATTAAACATAGGTGTTGGGGGTTCTTTACCCCCACAAATAAAGAGTTTCAGTTAAGGTCATGAATCACACTGAATTTACACACAATGGTATATTCCTCTTTTAATTTGGTCCAGTTACACACAGGATGAGCCTCAAAACATTTTGTCTATACCATGACCACTGCCTAGACTTCACCAAATAGTACAGACAGCACAACTCCCAAACACAATTCTACTATAATGGAAAACATGGGCAGCAGCAAACAAATTTCTTAAAAGCATGCAACCACAAGCAAAGGAATAAACAGCTGTATGTCAAGACTAGTATCCCATCAAAATTAATCTCCTTATACTGACATCGTATCTTCATAAAACGTGCATCTGCTGTGTTTATTGTTCCACAGGTATCTAAAGGTCACTGAAGACAGAATTATTTTTGGTCTGACATTACAACATAAAATATTTTGTAAATGTAGTTTCTTTCTTATTCATTCTGTACTAAGATCTTAAGTCAGTGACACAAAATATTTCTACACTGACATTCTTCCTGGTGAAATATGTACATTTCCCAGTGAAACAGCATCACTGGAAGCATGTTTCTTTAGCTTTTCATTCTAACTTTATATAATGTGTTAATAGTGAAGAATGTAGCCCACACAGACATTTAACAAGAGCAAATGAATGCCTCATTCCCAAAATCTCATGTTAAGTGTTCCAACTGAACAGGGCAGTGATGAAGAATACTAACTGAAACTAATCTGCAGATACTAAAAATATCTGTATCAATACAATGCGAAAAGTACCGTATGTTTCTGCAAACACTGTGAAAACATACAAAGTAATTAGATATTGGGAAGAAGCAACTCATCAAATAGAGGAATCTAAAGTTAATGCTCTTTTAACTGCTACTACCCTTGGAATAACCTCTCACTAAAAATGATGGCCAAAGGCACGAGAATAATTTTTTTGTTAGAAGTCATCACACTTTAACATGAAGAATAAACACTAAAAGGAACATGAAACATTTCATTCTTATTTTAAACCTAATGATTACATTTAAGCCTTCTACAAAAAAAAGAAAAATTATTATACACACATAAGTGTCGGCACCTTCCTATGACAGATTTGATAGTGGCACAATAAACAAAAGGGGGGAAAAAAAGAAGTTCCAGGAAT
Organism: Entomyzon cyanotis; assembly: GCA_024500445.1. NCBI lineage: Eukaryota > Metazoa > Chordata > Aves > Passeriformes > Meliphagidae > Entomyzon > Entomyzon cyanotis. The sequence goes on from JAKEPQ010001005.1 coordinate 20,536,280, forward strand.
GCCTTGTTTCTCCACACCCCTATAAGACACAATTTGATTGATGTCAGCTCTGATATTTCATGTCAACTGTACAGTAGTTGACAACTAGAATAAGAAAACTTTCTTGACAGGATGATTTACTCATTCAAGTCTCTGAAATACCAACATGAATATCTGAGACAACAGCACAACAGATATAGTACTGTTCTACATACTGAAACTTCAGTCCCACAAGTTGTGGTTGAAGGAAACAGCACAGTACACCAATTTATAATTAATTACAATAATGCATCCAAGGCATTTTACCAGTGAATAAAAACCAGCTACTTACCAATATCATTTTCAGGTCTAATATTTTTCATTTCAATATGAAATATGTATACACCCCTTATACTGCTCACTCGCATTTTCTCACACACTCTACTAGACATGTGGACAGCTTCTACCATCCTCGTTAACATTACTACTCTCATGCACAGAACCAACTTCAGATTAGTCTGTTAACTCAGTATCACATCTTCCCTCAAAGCTCCTTTAAGCTGAGACCTATCATGTCAACTGAAAGATTACTGTCTGCTAACATGTGGTCAGTAAGGACTGCTGACACTGACTTAATTCATCCTCTTGAAAAAGCCTCTAAACCAAAGCCAACTACTTGTGCTACACTGTGCTACCATGTTCAAACTCCTAGACCTTGAATCTAATGCTAAATCATAATTTAGTTACACTAAACAGACATTAGACCAAATAATTTAACAGAACAGAGATTAATTGTTCTGTTACACTATAGTTTTCATTTAAGTCATATTCTCACCAAGTAAATACATCATGAGTATTCATTATTTAAAAGGATGCACTCCATAAAAAAATCCAAGTTCAGAAATGCAAAAATCTCTTCCTTACATAGCAAACTGAGAGATGTGTTTTGATTCAAACATTCCACAGCAATGACAAATTATAGAACACAAAAATATGCTAACATAAATAAGCCAAAGTAAAGCTGACTAGTGCATTTTCACACACTGCAACATAGCACCCAAACAGAAATGCTTAATGCTTCCACTCCAATTCACATATATAGAGTACAGTTCAACAACTACCTGTGTGATTCTCTAACAGATGCATCTCATTAACTTCACTAGAACTGAGAAATGATAATTCAAAGATTGTGAAGCCACAAACTACTTGCTACAATGAGTGTGACTTTTCTTCTCATTTAAAGGCAACATGGAAGGTATAACCACAAATTATTTCAAAAACATGAAGTAGTTAAAAAGTGCATTTTGGGGGAAAAAAAAGTAGAAGTACTAGAATATGAGAGAACAAGTATTCAAGAATGACCAAACTAAGAACGTCTGAGGAGGTAAACACAATCATTTTTCTCTGAATGCAAAGAATTAAAAAAGAACAGGCCAAATTCAGTGAGATCTGGGAATCGTGTGCCACCTCACAAGCAATATATGTAATAAGAGGCAGATAATCTGCACGCAGACAGAATAATAGAATAAGTATGCTGTGAATAACATTAAATGACAGCTCACAGAGAACAATTAGATTAGTTCAGATAATGAACGAAGGGGGGCAAAGAGTACCTGAGCAAAAAAAACCAAAAACATTTCTCATCTGCGTAAGTATAATAAGCATATTAACACACAGAGATAGCTGTGTGCATGCTATTCTATAGCTCAGTTTGCTGAGCAGCTAAGAATTAAATGGGCACAAGTGTACTGTTTAGGCAGAAAGACATTCCAAATAGAGTATTAGCAAGGAAACAAATTCCAGACAAAATACTGCAAGATATAATCTGAAATGCTGTTTACAGCTGACTTGCCAAGAATTTTAGAGAGAAGAATATTAAGTAGTTACTAGTTCCTTGTTCCTGTGGGAAAGAAATCCCACTGAGTATGGTGTTTAAAAACTGAGATGTTAACAGAAAGATGAAAAAAGCAGAAAAGCAGAAGGCCTACAAACACTGACAGAAGATTCTATACTGGTGCTAAAATGAAGCAAGATCACAAAAATTCTGAGAATAAGGAAGGTGATGTTATATGCTCACAGATATGAGTAATTAGTCACATGATTGCTGTCTAGCAAACTAAGGAAGCTGTCCAAAAGATTCTTCCTGATGATTCTACCCACTACACAGAAAGGCCCAAGGTGTACTATTAAAAAGAGATTACACAAGTGTATCACAAAGGCAGCTAAAAAGAAGTAACTATTTAACTGTCTGACTTCTGACATTAATCTTTTGCAAAATAAAACACTGTAAACTGACATACTGCTGTGCCACAGCAAAAATGCTGCAAAGTAACATTTTGGCACACAATTTCCTGTCATCCTGCTCTGAAATAAAAGACATCCTATAGCTACAACTTCTTCTCATGACTGTCAGACATTATCCTCCATAAAAACAATATTACAGATCTATACACAAATACAAGGTTATTAACTTACCTTTATTTCCCTGTCCTTTAGGTCTCTGTATATAGGAAAGTGGGGGGGGAGGGGGGGGAAAGCAAAACAAGTTCAGTTAGAATCCTCCAACATTAACTTCAGTGTAATTCTATTTATTTGCCAATTCTGCCCTTTTCAACTTAAATATCACTTTAAAATATTACTAAAGCCATGCTATCATAAAAATGTTGTGACATTACTTAAAATACCATTACAAAATACTACAAAACCAAAACCTAATAGAATTTCACCAAAAAACATTGAAATCATCTAGGATTTAACAGCATGTGAAGTTTAAATGGTGCTGAAAAGCTGAACAAGTGAATTTTGATTGCCCTAGGTCTGAAAAAACATAATAAACAAAAATAACACATGGAGTTTAAAAATTTAGTAGTTTAAGATCACTGCCAATACTCAAATTTCATTATGATATGTCATCTTTTAAATTGACAGACAGGTACTTATCAGAGAATAACATACAATGCCTTGCTTTTTAGTTATACAAAGGAATATACAGTGGTATCATAGGCTGAACTTCAAGTTCTGTATTTCTCACCTAGGCAATTACATTGAGAAAATGATACAGTCTGTACGAAGCTTTTACACAAGGAAATAATTCCTCAAGGAGGAATTTTTTTTTTTTAGGATTAGACATTACAAAACACTGTTAATCTGTCATGCACTAAGAATCAGTGTAACACTACAAGTTACAGAACCCTTAATTCCTCTATAGCAAGATAAAATAACTTAGAAAAACAAATGCTACTCCATGAAAATCTAATTCACCTTCTCATATACTTTCAACTAAGCAGGAGTGGGTCTCCAGGCTCCATCTCCCTCTTAATAATTTTTAGTCCTGAAGAGCTCAATATTCAGAGGTTTGAAAGTTTAGGCTCTAACCACCTCCATGTTACTTTCACGTGCATTTGTCTCAGTTACCATAACACTGTTCAGCACTGCTTCATCTAGAGGTGCACTGGTTAGTCACTGTCCTCTCCCAAAACGGGAAAAATCTCAGTAACCTTAAAAACCCGAACCACTTCATCTTTTAGGATGAATGTAATCCAGACACAAAGGCATGCAAAGACCAACAAGAGACACAGAACTAGAAAAAGCTGGGAAGAAACAGCCTTCATGAAAGACAGAACAATGAAAAGCTAAGAGATCACTGAGCTAGAAATAAATGCTTAAAGGAAACTGAAGAGCATGCACAGAGACAAAAGAAACAAAACATTAAAGGCCAGAGAGAAAATAAAAGGAGGCAAGAGACTGCAGGGCTAAAACTTTTGGGCACTGGCAGAAGCCGACGGAGGAAGCAGAGACCAAGACAGAATAGCTTCCAGCCAGAGAGAAAGACCAACAGAGGCCTAGCAAAGATAAAAAAATAACAGATTTTAAGCTCCTTGAAGGACCAAGTTAAAAAAAAAGTGCTGCACAACGCAAGGAGAAAAACTGGGAAGTGCTGGAAGAAGCGGAGGCCGGGGGAACAGGAGAAGGCCCGAAGGGAGAAAAGGTGGGCGAGGAGAGCGAAAGGCAGGAAGAGAAAGGATGCGGTAACGAGGAGCCTGGGGGAGTTTGGGGTGCGCAAAGGAGAGGAGAAGGCGCTGGGCGCCGCGGGGAGCCCGGCACTACGGTGCTCCCGGAGCGAAGAACGGGGAGCCCGGGGGGCCTGGCCGGGAAGGGCCGGCTCCCGGCTAGGTCACACACAAAGGGGGCCGCGGGCGGGGGCCGGGCCGGCAGCGCTCGGAGCTGAGCGGCGGCAGGCCCTGCGGGCGGGCGGGGAGGCGGAGCGGCTCCGGCGCGGATCAGCGGTTATAAATAGGGGCGGCCGGGCCGGGAAGGGGCCCGCCATCCCGGCTCCGACGGACAGCCGCTCCCCATGGCGGCGGGGAGGGAAGCAAGGAGGGAGGGAAGGAAAGAGGAGGCCGCGAACCGCGCCGCCCCGGCGGCGAGGGAAGGTGCAGGTGGCCGCCCTGCCGCCGCCCTCCCCCGCCGGCGGTAACGACGGGCCCGGGAAGAGGGAAGGGGAGAGAGCGGGCGGCCGCCTCCCCCGCCCCGCGGGCGGTACCTGGTCGACGCTGGTGGCTGACATTCTTCACGGGGAGCCGCGATCCCCTCGCTCCGCTCCGCCTGGGCCTCGAGTGATTCCGCACGCCGGGGCCGCTCGCTCGCCTCCGCCGCCTCCTCCCCGCCGCCGCCTGATTGTCGCCGCCGCCGCCTGGGCTCGCTGCCGCCGCCGATCGGGTTCCCGCTGGAAGGAGCCGGCCGGCCGGACGCAGCGCCGCTTCCCCCCCTTGCTCTGGGCTCCGCTTCCCCACAATGGCGGACGAGGCTCCGGCTCCCACTTCCGCTCCGCGGCGCCCTGACCTTCCGCTCCCCCTCCGCCGGCGTCGCCACTGACCTTTCCCTTCCCGTCCCCGCCTCCCGCGTGTCACGTGGGGCGGGAAGCGGCGCCGCGCGCACGCACCCGCCCGCCACCCGGGCGCGGGGGGCGGGGCCTGCAAAGGCGGGCGCGAGTGCGCGTGCGCGCGGCGGGAGGCGGCGGGTGGAAAAAGCCGGCGCCGTTCCCGCCCCCGCCGGCCCGGGAGCGCGCGCGCGGCTCGGGAATGCCCGGGAAGGGGCCGATGGAAAACGTGGATCATTCTCTCCGCTCCACCGCGCCTATGCCTGGGACCCGCTGGGGCGGGGCGGTGTGGCGAGGGCGGCGGGCCGTGAAACGACCGGCCAGGCTGCCCCGAGCGGCTGCTGCTGCCGGCGGAGGGCTCGGGCAGCCTTCCCGCGGCTGCTCCTGTCGCCTGTCCTCTCCTGGGTCACAGAATCATTGAATGGGTCGCTTTGGAAGGGACCGCAGTGGGGCATCTGGCCCAGCCGTCCTGCTTCAGCAGGGTCATCCCAGAGCACGTGGCACAGGATTGTGGCCGGGCGATTCTGGAGAATCTTTAGGGAGGGCGGTCTGTTCCAGTGCTCAGTCGCTGCACAATAAAGAAGTTCTTCCTCATATTCAGGTGGAACTTCTGTGTATCGGTCTCTGTCCAATGCTTCTTGTCTTGTTCCTCGGCATCACCGTGAAGAGCCTGGCTCCGTCCTCTTGGTATCTTCCTTGAGATATTTATACACATTGATGAGGTCTGCTCTCAGTTGTGTCTTCTCGAGGCTGAACAGGCCCAGCCCTCTCAGCCTTTCCTCGGAAGAGAGATGCTTCAGACCGTTGAACTAGCTCAGCAGCTCTCCACTGGACCTGCTCCAGGAGCTGCATGTCTCTCTTGTGCTGTGGAGCCCAGCACGGGACACAGCGCTCCAGGTGGGTCCTGCTGCTGGCACCTCCACAGGCAGGTTGTAAGCAGGGTCCAGGGCGTTGGCTGGGGCTGGAGCCCGGAGCTCAGAGCCTGACTGACTGTGCGCTCGGGGCAGGTGAGCTCGTGGATGGCAACTGCTCATAACCCTTATCCTGCAAGCTCACATGCACTCTGCTCTGCTCCTGCCCAGCTACTTGTGCTGTAGTACAGGTTCGGTGGGAGAACAAACGATACTTTGTCAAATGCAGGGTTTTTTATCTAGATGCTTTCAACTCCATTATTAATGAATTACACCTTCCTTAATTGATGGGAAAAGTTCAGCAATTGTAAAGGGGCTTCGTGTAGCAGCCATCAGTAAAATCCAAGACCACTTGAACAGTACCACAAGGGAGAATTAAGCATTTCAGAATGAATCTGAAAAGTCAGCATTGTAGTTAATGTGTTGCTTAGAGTTTGGGGGTGAGAATGCCTTAAATCCAACACAGTTGTGTAAACATAGCTGTCAGGGCAATGGGAAGATGCATCCTTCATGACCCTGAGTCCAAGTCCCTTCTGAAACTGGTGCATGTGTTTTATCTTTTCAAAATAGAGTGTTCTTGTTCTGTTTTGTTTTTTGGGGTTTTTTTAACAATTGCACAAAATGGTCTTCGGGAAATAACAGTACTGGATGAAGAGTCAGTTTATAGTGGCAAATTATTTCTTAAAATTGTTGAAAAGTGAACATTATACTTGAAGTTACCTAGAGCTGGTGTAAGACAGACTTGCAGAAGGTTCATTTACTCTGTTGCAATGCAATCTGTAATTTTGACCACTACCCATGAAGGAACACCCTAGAGTACAGAGAGAAGCAATAAGGATGATGTAGGTCTGGATGTGAAAAATAAGTTCTAAAAGAAACGATTGAAAGAAATGGCCTTGGTTGGGCTAGGAAGCAGAAGAATGAGGCAAGCATATGATAGGAAGAAAGCAATCAAATATTTTTATGCATTTCAAACAGGACAAAATGTCATGGATTTAAACTGCAGCTGGCAAGGTTAAAGTTGATCTTTTATGAGACCTGCATGAACTAGTTGACCTTTAGTAGATCTGCAAATTTAATTTTGCATAAGACCCTTAAAACACTATGGACAAGTAAGACTGCACTCTCACCTCTAGCACAACAGTTGTTAAGCAGGTGGAACTTTTAGATTCAGTCTTTCAAATCATATTTCTTTCTCTTCTTTACAGTTTTTCTAATCCATAGGCAGGTATGGCATGTGGGGATTTTCACTTCTTAGTGAAGTGTTACAATGTACATACAAAAAGATTGAATAGGCAGAAGAAAAGTAAAAGTGAGTCAAACAGCACAGGCTCTGGAAGGAGTGCCCACATGAGTCTCCTGACAGGGTAAGCATTCATTTCTGCCTTTGGTTTGTTGGGGTTTTTGGGGTTTTTTGTGTGTTTGCTCATTTTCCTGGCATCTTCTATCCTTGGTTCATTTAGCCACAGTGAAATAACTTCTGCCTTGGAATGTGTTTTGGTGTGGTGATGATAATACTGCCATGAGAACTGGGGGTTCTAATCTCTTCCCAGTGATGAGAGAATTCAGATATCAATGTTGCTTAGGCCATAGGTACATCCCACAAAGTTACATGCTGGAAATGGCACTGAAAATTTTCCATCTTAGAGACCTTACATTTGATATCAGTAGCACTCATTAAGATTCTGCCACAGAAGTCCATTAGGGAATCTGGTCCAGTGAAACAACAGCCTTTAAACCATCTGGTTCATAGCAACTTGCCAGTTCTCAAGATTTTATCCTGTGACCCAGGAAATGTGTCATTTAAATCCTCTATTTTTGGAATCATAAAATTATGTTAAAATGACAGTGTTTTAAATAGTTTTGGCCCTCCTGATTAGACAAGTCTGGAAAGAAAGCAGACAAACTTTGAAAATGGGCATCAGGAAAGGAGAACTCAAATTAATTACTTAACATCTCATTGGTTTTGACCCAAGGCCATTTATTTTATGAGACTGACAGGGTTTTTTTTAATATTTGGGATTTTAAATGGTGATTTTTTTATAGAAGTACTGCATTGCCTTAGAGATAGTGCTGGCCCCTAGTGACTTAATAACATCTATTTAGTTAAATATGCAATGTAATAGGGAAATATATAAAAGCACTAGGATTCTTTTATTCACTTTATAATGGTTGCTGTGATTTGTATGACAAAAATCCAATGTGCTGCAAATATTTCCAGTTTTTGATTATGCCGATGTCTGTGCTTGGAAGTGATTCTCCATTGTTCCTCCTTATCTATACCATTATGAATGTGGTAGAGTGAAAATATCCTTAAAGAAAGTGCAAGTTCAGCAGGATTCCAGTCTGCATTGCAAGCTTAGGCTCAAATGAACCTTTTTGATGGGGAATAATGCAAGCCTCTGAGGACTTGCTGGAATGCTCTGTGGCAATTAGTTCTGTAATATTATAGTTCAAGTTCCAGCCTTATGTGGCTCAAGAGACTTTGGAAATATATACGGTTCATTTTTCAAAATGCTTTAGGCCTCTTTTTTATCCCCTCTAATTGTCCATCGTCCAGTAGTTATGTTCAGGTGTATTATTTGTGATCTGAACTACGATAGTTTGATTCCACCACCCTTTGCCATCAGATTATCGTACTGAAGGTCTGCGTCATCCGTGTGCATGACTTGCAGAGTTGGTGCCAGTGGAGCCATTTCTAGGCCATTGTGCTGGCAGTCTTCTGAATTGACTTAATTGGACAGGGAGTGCCAACCAACAGTAATATTCTCATCAGGACTCTGTTTCCTCATGGTTCTTTGAAATGCATATCAAATGGACATGTGCTCATGACCCCTGGAAAGGGCTTGGGGCCCTACTAGAAATGTAGCTCTAGACTGCAACAGTGCTCAGGAGGAGGACAGGTTTCTTTTATTTAACCTTCAAATCAGAAGGTCCTCATCAAAGTCCTCCCTGTTACATTCAGCAAAATCTTTTGGATTTTTCCATTACTGCATTTAGCGTAGTTATTGTGCCAACTTAAAAGCAAACTTAAAGGATGACTGTGTTTACCCGTTTGAGATACCTTTTTCCCTTTAGCTTCACATGACAAAACCAGAAGAAGAACATATGTGTTTTTAAAAGTTACAAAAACTTTATGGTAACAATTTCTTTGAAAATTATTGATATTTAATACACAAGTTCTGAAGTGCTCAGAAAACACAGTGAAGTTGCTCTTATTAACCATTAAAATGTAAAAAACCACCATGACTTTCTCGTACATCTTGAAGGTTGTAACTGGACTGTAAAACAGGTGCTTTGTCAAGTCTGCTGCACACAGAAAGCATCCCCAAGAATCTTAAAAACTAATACTAGACAACAGACAAACTGTAAATAACCTGCTGCCTCTGTTTATCAGTGTAGCCTAACTGTAGCTCAAAAGAATTATGAAAATATTGGTTAAATAAGTAGAAAATACATGCTACTAGGGTTCTTCTGTTTCTCCTGTCTCAAAAATGTAAAAAATACATCAGTGCATTATGTTCTAATCTGGGTGATAGACCACCTCCAAGCAGCAAGCTGGACTATGTGGCCTTCAGATATCTCCACTAAACAATACTTTTATTATTATCTGTGATTGCGAGAGTCTGTGAATGATTCATGAGACAAAGTCAATGCTCAGGTGTTGGTGACTGCTGATGAACATGCCTTCCAGAATGTCACAGTTATTAGCACTCCTCCAGCTGCCCCTTGGCACGAGCTGGGCTCAAGAGATTGGGATGCCCAACTTCATCTGGCATAAAGGATCATTGCATTAATGAAAGTCCTTATAACATGGGTATAAAGAGTGACAAACAGAGCTCAGCTGCAGATAAATAAACAATTTCCCTCTCTGTGTGAGACTTAATAGTTCTGATCTATTAAATATAAGAATATATAAAAAATTTGTAATATATAATTTACTAGTAGTTATTAAACAGCTACATGTTCTACTCCCTGTGTGAAGTTTATTTGTATGTTGAAGTCCAGGGCAGGTCCCAGATTCCATCAAGCATTCTTTTACAAGGTTTGAACAGTTCTGCATGTACAGTAGCACCTATGTAACAGGGAATTTCAAAATATGCAACAGGCGCTCTGGAAAATACACTGATCATAAAAGAGTGATAAAGTTATGCAGTATGTTAATGTTGTTGATGCACTTCTTGGGAATGAGGAAATACAAGTGTGCATTAAGGAAAGAATTTGAAATAAAATGTATGAAAGGACTGCAAAATTGTATGATAGACTGTAAATAATTGTAGAATAAAATTATAAATGATGGACAATTAAACAGAATATAATAGCTCGAAGCTAGCACTGTGACAAAATAAAGCAGCTAAATTAGTGTATGCTGTCTTTAAAATAGAAATTACTGCATTTAACCAACAATGATTTCACCTCCTAGGTACTTGATTTCCTTTGTTATGCAGTGTGTTATTTTTAGTGGGCTCCATTATCTGGGAGCATGAGGTAAAGCAGGAGCTTTTCTTAGTGGCAAGCTCTTCTCCACAGAGATGCTAATGTATACTAAAGTATGAGTATATTTGATACCAGTGTGTGCTAGATGTTTGGCTTGAGGGAGCATGTAGTCATATCGCAGTAGGCCATGTCTACAACAGTGATGAGTTACTGACAGATCTTCTCTCATTAGTTCTTATGAAAGACAGTCTTAAAAATTAAATATATATGCCCTTGATTTCTTACATCCTCTCTGTAAACCCTCCCGTCCATCAGTCTATTTAATTTAAATTTCACTCATATTTTGTGTAAAATGAATGTCTCTTGCTGCCTTTGCTCCTAATCACATAGAGCAGTCTATCCTTTGGTGTACAAATTGCTCATCATTATTGCCTGCTTGAAGCTCAGCTCTGCCATCGACATGACCACAGCCCGAGGGCTACAGAAGATTCCCAGCAGACAGAGTTTATATTGCTGGGTTACTTCTGCTCTGCATCATAGCACTATTTGGACTGTACTTTTCCCAGTCCATTAGCAAACAGCCCATGGCCTGTTCCCACCTGTCTCAAGATATTCCGTAGGCCAGATCAGAAAAAGCACAGAGCTATTGAACAGACATTGCTAGATACCTTCCTGTTTGTCAAAGTATTTTTTGGTGACCTGTAGAAAGAAAAGCTTCTTTAGTTCCATTTAGCCTGTGACATTTTTACTCCAGCACAGCTGCTTATGTGTTTCATTCCTGACTCAAGATTTGGCTTTGATGAGCTGTAGGTAAATATACACAAAGTTAGTGTTTTCGTAGCCTCACATGCTAGCCTGCTTGCCTGAGAATGTGCACAGACTATTCTATTCACAGAATATGCTATTCTATAATTTAAGTTTAACTTTATCATTTTCCTGATGTTTAGGAAACATTGTCAGGAACTGGATTCCACAATCATTTCAAAGACAAACTATGTGATTTCTGCCTCAGACATTAGATTCAAGAATAATCTTTGTAGTTAAAGTCTACTGTATCAAAGAGACATGGTGTGTATTTGCTGAGACAGTCACCTGTTCCATAAATTTACTCTGGCACTTATTTTGGAAAAAAAGTATTAGATTATGGAAAAGGTGCGTGTTTCTACTACCTTATTTGTAATTTTCTATTTGCCACGCTGGAAAATACCTGTGAACTTTTCTGAAGTCATATTCTGCATGTGACCGCAGCATTTGACGGCATGTGACTGCACTCTTGATTATTTCATTAGATAAATGAAATATTTTTACTGCCTGGCTCTTCATGTCCTAGCAGGGCCCTATTTCTCTTTTTTCCCCTAAAACTTTTTTTTTTTCCCCAGAAACAGCAGAAACTTGGGTCTTTTTCACAGGATTCTATATTTTTCATTCTTGCTCAAGAAGTCCTGCAATTTTTGTCTTTGGTAAAATGAGTGGTTTGGCTCTGCTCCCAGCATCCATACCACATCCCATTCCATTAATCTAATTTCTGAACTTGAGGAAATTTTCATCAGTTTGATAACCTTACGCAGCTTTCTAAAATCCTTCTATCAGCAATGCTTACATTTTTTTTTCCCTAGATGCTTTTTGCTATGTAGTTTGTTTGTGGTTAAATTTAAAATTCATACAGCATAACGTTGTAGATGTTTGCTGCTAACCAGAGGAAGAGGAACTGGAAGGTTATCTCCAGCAGTAGCTCCAAGCTTGCCTGCTCTGACAGATCCTGAGAGAATTAAAGTAATCCCTCTCTCCAAACCCTGTATCTATGGCAAGAGCCTGCTGTCTATAAAGGGATGTCTATGCAATATGAGTTCTCTGTTAATGTTCTTAAGAGACCTATGAATCAGAACATTTGATATTTTGTATTTGAGCCACTCTAAAATAATACAAATCTGGAGAAGGAAGAAGCTTTGTTTTCTTGAAATATGTAAGCCCTACACCTACTTTGGCAGCACAGCCACTCAGCATCCCCAGGATAAAGGTACTTATATATTTAAGCACAAAATAAACATGTTTTATTTATATTTTAATATCCAAATATTTACAAAATAATAGCATGAACAAACAGGTGCCAAAGTGTGATTCCCCCATTAGTATATGTAGGTAGAGTGCAACTTAAATTCTGTTTTAAAGCAGAGATATCTTGTAATGTACCACACACAGACCAAACCAATTTAGGTAATCTCAAAATTAAGATAAAATTGTGTTGATTAGTACATAGTCAATTCAGCATTCTCATTCAGTCAACCAGTAGTAACTACATTTCCTCATTAATAACAAATACCTGTTCTTTATCTCTGCTTATAGCTCTGTGTTACTTACAAGAATGGATTTATTTCCTGTCATGGCTTCCTGTAAAATAGAAAGTTAAATCTAGACTGGGAGTTCTGTGCAAAATGCTTAAAAAATACTTTCAATATACAAAAAAAATTAAGATCTTTTTTATTCTTTCTAAATATAGATTAAATGAATGAATAAATGTAAAATACAGCTGACATAGCTAATTAGCAGATGGAACCCACAACCCATTGGCTATTGTGAATCCATTTTTTATTTTAGCAGCCTTTTCAAAGAGAGATATACAATCCATGCTATATTTCATTCCAGACTTAGAAGCTGTCCATTTTTTTAAAGCTTTTCATTAACTTATGTAACTAAACACCTGATCAGCTGCTGGATCAACACCATTAATTCTAGTCTACTCAAAAGTGTCTCCAGGGAAGAGAGCTCAGGATTATCCTTTTCTAAGCAGTGGTTTTTTGCTTTGAGTTATTTCACTAATTTCTGTTTGCTGCTGTTTTGATCTCTCAGATCAGTGCCTGCATCTCATGCACATCTCATGCTGGTTCTGGCATGACAGTGCTTTCATTTATTGTGACACTTCACAGTATTCTTTCTCTTTTAGTTGGCTAGTAATGGCCATTTCTATTCCCTAATCTTAATTGCAAGGTCTGGAATGAAGCCCCCTAATTAGACAAGGCACTCAAGGTTTGGTCCCAGTCCTGTGTCATGGCAGACTGAGTTTACTTTAGGCTGATCGCCCATCAGTTTAAAGGTCACAGTATTTTATTATTTTCAATCAAATCTGTTTCTCACCACAATAATTCTGAAGTCTTGCTGAAAAATGTTCCTCGTAGGTAATATGTAATGCGTGAATTATGTACATTATGATGCACTGCTCAGATCAAATACAGAATTTAAAATAAGTAACCATCCCTCTATACTTAAAATCAGCAAAAAGAATAAAAGTATAAACAAACTTTGTGTGTTGATTAATGTTTTATTATTTTTATTTTATGGAATTGCTCATGTAGGGTACCTATCAAGTGTCTGTAAGTTTAATATATTACCTTTTAAAAATTATATGCTTACATAATTATATGGCCACATTTCACTGCCCTGTGAGCAAGATAAGAAATACCTTATTTCTTTGTCTAGTTATTTTCCAGTACTAAAATCATGACTGTTCACTCTTTCTCACTTGTCTTCATTTAGAAGAAGAAGTTTATTTTTCTTTACTCAGGAAATTCTGAAAATTAAAGGACAAATCCATCTTAATGTTCTGGACGTAATGAGTTGGGAAGAGAATGTCTTATACTGAGGCTCAGTAAGAGCCAGATTTTGTGTTTAGTAAGGAGTACTTTTTCACCTATATTAAATTAATGTTTTTCAGAGCTGTTGTGACTTGCTATTAACAAGCAATCAAATAGCAAGTTTTCAAGAGGGGGGCTGACAGCTGCCATTCCTACCTTCAAAAAAAAATACTTTGCTACTTGCATTTGTTTTGGTAGCTTTTAAATAGATCCACTAGGTGGTGCTTGAAATACAGGGGCAACTGGAAACCATTATGACTGAAAATTATTAAATTGTAATTCCTTAGTCAACACTACAACTGGAATATTCATGGCAATAGGAGTAAGATTGCTATCCAGATGCTGGGTTCCTCCTTTTCCAGAACTGAATTTTCTGTTTCAGAAGTAAAACTAGATGTTCACCATTATGGAGATGTACTGCTCTCTGTTATAAATCTCAGTGGTTCTTCACTTCTGGTATCCTCAGAATAGATCATTTCCCATTAGTATTTTTGGCATTTGAAGAAAAAGTTTATGTCCAGACTCAAAGTGATTTGGATAAGTAGTTCTTTAACTACATTAAATAAAGACAAATCTTGGCACTGCCTGAGTACTTTATCACTCCCAAAAGACGTTTAATTTCCAGTAAGGAATGAAGGAAGACTGTTGTGATGTTACAGCACATGGCCAGGGGAAGGGGCAGGAAGGCCCCTATGGCCAGTTATGCAGGTATGAATTATGGACACTGTTCCAATTTCCTTGTGGAGACCAAGGCTTGTTTCCTTAAGTTATTTTTTAACCATGTGCTGTGCAATCACTCATCCTAATGTGAAGCAGCTTCTTGGGAGCTGTTAAAAAAAGCACAGCTGCCCCAGTCTTCTTGGTCAGCTATGCACCAGTTGCCCAATAATTCTGCTACCATTCAATATGACAATAAAAGCTTCTGGCATAATTATTTGTTGCCAACACTGCTTCTCTGTTCAAGAGGGTGTTAGTTCTGTCAAACTGCTGTCCAATGCCCCAGTGGGAACTCTGGAGCCCCTCCAGCTCCCAGGAGAAGCCGTGAGTCCTGTAGCCTTCAAACCACTCCAGTTTCCTCTCCTTTTGCCTTGAAGGTGAAATTCAGGTGAGCCAGGTCTCCCTGGCCATGAGGTTTTGAGGGAAGTGCCTTTCAAAAGGCATTCCTCTGTTCTCTGCAGATTCCAGGAGAGGAAACTCCTTTAGCTTGCATGGTGAGGGGAGAACAGATGGAGAAGAGGGAGAAAACACACTGAACTTGTGCCTATCCTTTTTCCTCGCCTATGGACCTCTGGCAGGTGGCTGAGGATACTCATAATGCCTTTCAAATCTTGCCCAAGGAATAGGTGGCAAAGGTGAGACCATGAGAGGGATCTGATTGCTAGGGCAGGTCCAGGTGGGCTTCAGGTTTGTGGTGAGGGAGCTGAAGAACTGAAGGGGGGGAGCCTGAGGGTGGGGCAGGAATTGGAGGTGCTGCAGTAGCAGCTATTGATGATTAGCAAAATCAAATTAAGCTCAGTTGAAATAGTTTAAGAGACACAGGACAAATTCAGAGTTGGCCAAGTTTATATCATGCTGTTAAAAATTGTTTAAAATTACTGTATGAAGGAAAAGCATGTGTGAATTGCCAATGGAAGAGATTCTGGAGAGGCTGTTACTAAGGTCTCTGAAGGGTGCACATGTGAACCTGGAGAATTCAGACCTAATTATTGATATGTGCACTGCAGTAAAATACCATCTGTCATTTAGGTGTAGCAGAAAGTCTGTTTTGCTCTCGGCCAAAGTGCAAAGACCCTTTTCACTACAAGGGTGGGAAACAGAGTAAGGTGTACAAACTAGGGTGATGTACATGGGAAGCTAACCTTTTACCTTTACCTGTATACATCATGTCAAGTGTTTTTCATGTTTAAAATGCAGTCTATGAAGAAACAGCCTAAGGATATTGATCTTAAAGAAAATTAACTATTTGGGTCACTGGAAAGCTATAGAGAAAAATTTAATCAGAAACTCAGCATTTTGTGCAAAGATAATTAATAGGACATGAAAAAAATAGGCTTAATTATCTACAGTGCATCTTGGTATCAGATATCAATGCTGATATCCATAATCTGAAATATGCTAATTAGAAAATGTTAGTACAGCCTTTAATTAATAGGAAGTCGATTGTTCAAAAGCTTCCTCCCTCTCTTTTTCTTTGTTACTGTAGATCTGAAATGGATATACAAGTTTTATAGAGACACTATTTTCTTCGTTCAGTTTGTTGTTGCTGTTAAAGTGTAACAGCAGTTTTAGTTCTGTACCTGTCTTCTCTCAATATGCCAAGCTGCCAAAGTCTTTCTTTTAAACCAGAAGTCACACTTGGATAGATCGGGTTAGTAGATTTTATTCTTTATTTAGCTTCTTTATTCATTGAGTTTGTGATGAGTTTTAACAACCTAGTTCTTATTTTACTGCTTCTGCCTGGTTTTCTTGTGAGGAGGCTGATAAAATCTTTGTTCATGGCAACATGAGTCTGCTGCATAGTCAGGGCCAGAACTGTAGGTGGTCATCTCAGCAGAGAGCCAAGAAAGAAGCCCTTGGCTCTGTGAGTCCTCAAAGTAGGGAGGGAGCTACTCCCTGTGCCAGTCTCAGGATAGAGTGTCTTCAAATCCAGATGCAGAAGGAGCATACTCTGATGTTTGTGCTTTAATATTGCACTTATTGTTATGAGCTGTAATGTTATTTGAAGAGAGAGAATTCAGGCTCAAGAGCTGACAATAGATCTCTTTGGTAAGACCTCAGCTAGGAACAGGAAAGAGCTAATTTCTATTTCATTGGCATAATGTGATATAAATTTTCACTTTTTTAAACAAGTAATCTAGTCATAATTTATTGTAAAAAGAACTAAAAGCAGTTAACTAAGTTCCAGAGTCAAAATAAGACTCTATGGATATTTTAGTATTTAATGCTAAGGCAGGAAAAATGATGTTTTCTTCAGTTAGTTTGTAAACTTTCCATTGCACGCTAACTAGAAAAGTGTTTAGGTTAAATAAAGGAAATTTCTTCCCCTGCCATGTTCTGAAATTGCTATTAGTTTTAAACAAGGTCACATTCATTTCTGGTGTAAATCCATATAACTGAGTGGTGTCAGTGTTTTAGAAACATTTTCTGGAGTGATGTGTAAGACAGAAAATGGTAAGTTTACAAAGAAGTCAGTCTGAAGACAGAACTGCAGAAATAAGCCTTGATTGAAAGCCAGACCCTACAGCCTTTGCAAAGGGGGAAAAAAGTGTTTTGCTTTGCTTTTTAAAAGCTACAGAAATAGCAGGTAAAGATGTCCTAAAAGCATAGTTTCTGTACTTTTTCACCAGGCTCACAGAATGAAAATTATTAAAGAGGATGAGTAATCAAGGTGTTTGCAATGAATTAAACATTGAATATGTTAAGAAAATAAACAAACAAGCAAACAAAAAGCTGGAGTGAATGACTGTTTCTTCAGATAGAAGGAGGTCAGTAAAAGGCCATACCAGGGATATGCATTAAGACTGTATTACTTTAGTTTGGAAGCAAAACTTTTTACCCACTAAGTCTAAAAATAGGTTAATATGAGATGGAAATAACTGTTAGAAATCAAAGATGAGATACCTTACTGCTTTGCTACAGGACAGAGATGACTAATAACAGTTCCAAGACAGAGTACAGTATGTGATCTGTTTTGTGCTTGTATTGCCATCAGATATATATCAAATACTATTTCTTTCTATGCAATTGGTCATGTTCTTTTAGGGTTGTCACATCCACTTCTCACTTCTAAAACATTTTTCCAGCAACTAATATACTCTTATGGCTTCCAGGCTTCCTCTGATGGATGATTAGCGAACAGCCTTACCCTCACAGCCTAACCCTTCTCTGCCTCTTCCTTGCTGCCGTGGCAGATGTCATCTCTCTGCCTGTCATTTTGGCTATCCCTGAACATCAGGCTCCTCCATAAATTGAATTTCTCATTCATGTTATGGTTCTCATTTATTGAGACCTTGCTGTGATTTTGTCAAATTCAGTCTTGCCCTGCTCACACCCACTCACATGGCTGGTGTAAAGATTGCTTTTTGTCAACATCTGAAAGTGTTAGCTCTCTGTGTGTTTCTGTATACTCCAATTTATCTGTCACATCTAACCTAAGATTCTTATCCTCAAATCAAAGCACTTTTACTGTTGCCATTTAACCCATGGCACCAGCTTTTCTTCAGCAGTGAGTTAGAAATAGGTGCTGGCTGGCTTCTGGCTCACTGTTGGGAAAAGCTCTTCAAAAGGAGTCTCCTGCTTTCAGCCCCTACTTGAAGCTCTGGTCTAGACCATTTCTAGGCTTCTCTAGAACTATGCTGCAGCCATGTAATTTAGGCTTGTTATTTTGACCAGTATGGTTCCACTGTTTTTTTGTCCTCTGTCTTTTTTTAATATATAGATATATAAATCTCTCTATATAATATAGATATATATTGTGTCTTTCTTATATATAGATATATGTCGCTGTTGAGCCACTAGCTGAGGAATGACCCAAGTTCTCAGACAAGGAAAGAGAGAAGAAGAGAGCTTTATTGTTTTGATTTCCATATATATAGAGTTTACAGAGGTGCCCCAGATTGGTCAGCCCGAGACCTCCCCCTAGGCCCAATTGGCCAAGCCCGAACTGACCTAATCTGGAGACGTTGTTTGCAAAACATCCAAACTTTATCTTTGTTTATGAAATGTAGCAAAATGTTCTCACGAGAAAGACCTGTGCTAGACACAGATATAGGCTGCCCAAGGCCAGGGACCAACTAGTTCCACATCTGCACAGAACCTATGACAATAGAGCAACATCAACCATAGTAGTAGTACCATCAATGCATGGTATTTATCTTGCATGTTTTTTATGGAATCACAGATATCTGTTATGGTTAAGCACATCATGGAACTACCTTTTAAGTCCTTCTGTGCTCATGCCTTCTATAGAATTTCACTGATATGATACCAGATTCCTCTGCTTGGACGGCTGAAAGGACATCACAGGGAAGACTTATTTCATTGCCTAGGGATAGGTCTGTCCTCTGGCTACCTTCATGCACTAAAAGAAAGGATAACATTGACAGAAGATAGAAATGGCTCATGTATGCTTCTTTCAATGGTTTTGCAATAGATAATATGGATATTATTAGTATCAGCAATATAGAAAGCATTATTTTCTAGTTAAATTTACTGAAGAAGTAGTAAAGAAAATCAAGAATAAAAATACCTAATTCATTTATTAACTCATCTGAGTCAGTTAATACCCAGTGATTGCCCACGTGGATTAAAGTTTATGTCTCACTGAAGGACTCAAATATTGTTTCACTTGGCAGGCAAGGGTCTAAGTAAATAGAATTTCCCTGAAGGTAGCAAGAAATTATGATGCAATGTGGTTATTTATTAGCTTGGTTTTACTGTCAGGGAGATGGGCAAATAACACCCTAATGCTTAGAATTTAAATGGGTCAAACTATTTGTACCGCTGAGACTCTGCACAACTTCTTTATAAGTTCCTAGAGATAAGCTTCTCAATAAACATAATTTTAAGAAGTCCTTTATCTTCCTTTGATACTTTGTGCAAGTTTAGGCACTTTTGAAAATCAAGCAATTCATCTAGGTTTTGCAATAAAACTATTCAGAATCATTACTTTGCAGAAAATATTCCTCATTTAAACTCAAAGCTTTTACATAGAATTACCAATCTGCTTGCACAGAGATCTGCCAATTTGGATTGATTTTTTTCCTGAAATGTCCAATTTTGACAGTATAGTCACTGCAAGTACAGTGTCTAAATATCCATCTGACATTTTAAATTCAAATCCAAATATTTTGACACAGAATGTTCTCATAGGTTTTGGGGTTTACATTATAAAATGAAAGCAAATTTTGTAATCTTGGAATGCAGTAAGTGGATGGTTGTCCTCTGGACAGATTTATTTACATTCATTATTTATAACTTGTTATTTGAGAAACATACAGAAAGTTCTTGTTGTCAGTTTAAAGAAATAGCATTTAAAAGCTAATTAGTCTTTCTCTTAAAAAGCAATTCTCCTGTGTAAAAAAAATACTGAGAGTGAGATGTTGGTCCCAGTGATGAAATCTGCTTTCCATTTGACTAGGAGAAATTAATTTTGAGAGTGAGGCACACCAGTCTTACTTTTACAATGCCCAGCAGACAAAGGTATCACATCTCTCCTTCTAGTCACTCTACTTCCTTTCATCTGCAATCCTTCCTGCAAATAATTATCAGCTAGAATTTGCTGGTCCTGACAGTGTCAGTGCACATTATCTACCATGACATATGGCTCTTTGCTGCACACCCTGCATGTAGAGGTAATGCAAACCAAATTAAGGCCTGCTTTGACTGTGCTTTTGCAACATTTCACTGGTGGCCTTCTCTGACACATAATATGTTTTAACTGGCTATAGAAAGTGAGAGATCTCTTATCCAGTATTTATTTTATTTATTTTTATTTATCAATGTGAAAACTTTGTACCAACATTGTTTCAATGTTGACTGGTTTTCAGCAATCTAAAGCTTTGTTTTCCCAGTGACATTTTTACCAGGGTGTGAATTAAGACATCTAATGCTGTGACTTTACATTTTTCAAGGTTTTCAGGCATCATCATTGCTTTATAAAATTATTAACTCTTCAAAATCAGTGCCAAAACTCCTATCATCTACCATTTTAAATACAGCAAGTGGGATTAAGGCTACTCAATTGATACAGCAAATCCTATTAAAGTCATTTAGGTTAGACTTTAAATGTTACTTAGGTTCCTAATTCTCCTTTAATCTGAGTTAAGATGAGGTGCATAAATAAATTTACCACTCTGGGTCTAGGAGCTTTTGAAAATCCCACCCACCAACATACAATCTACAGTTTTGTGTATGACTTGATTTATTCTCAAGGAAATAAATGTGATCACATTGCCTGCCCCTGTCTTTATCTGTCAGTCAGTCTCTGACCTGTCTCTTGCTCTCATAACTTTTGAACCTGAGAGCTAATGTTGACTACAGACAGAAAAGCAAGGGCCCAAAGGTATTAAGTCCTTACAAAGTATAATGCTTGCAGAAAGGCGATCTGCAGCACGAGTTCCACTGTCCTCACTTCTCTCCTTTCCGCAAAGGCTCACGGGTGAGCCTGTGTGTTGGTCACAGCCAGCACAGCAGCACTGTCCCTGTCAGGCAGAGGATCTTTCATCAGCTCCAGGAACAATCCACACAGGGAAGGCAGCAGAACTTGAAACGTTGGTCCACTGGAAACTAGGCCACACTGATTTCATAATCTAAAACCCATCACTTGCTAACTTGTAATAGCCAACAAAGAACAGTGACTTCTCAACACAGCTTCTGGAAAACCACTCTTGAAAACTACACATTTCCTCTGAAATGACATAAACAGAATTTATTTAAAAGTAGCTGTTCTCTGGACCTCCACAACTTTATTGCAAAGGGCAAAAAATTCTGACATGTCCCAGTGACAGCAGCTGTACTGAAGAGATGTCATTGGTGCCTATCGCGTAGAGAATTCTCCACTCTAGACTCACTCCATGATGTACCACCAGCTGCAGATGCATTATAATCCAGTCTTAGTTCACACTGGATAGTATTTCTAATCCCCTAGGTTTACCACATCATGATCCCAGGTGATCAGCAAAGAGGATAGGTACCATTTCAGGAAGAATGGAAATCTATCCTCAGGCTGTGGCTCTCACTTGACATCTCACATTTGGGCTCTTTTGTAAATAAAATATTGATGCCCAGGCCTGTGAAGCTTTATGCCATCAAGGCAGTGGACAGTGCTTTTACATGCTAATAAAAGTACATTAGGAAATTCAGTAGAGATGATTGGCCTTCAGCTGGAAATAGAGAAGCTGGTGTTGAATAAAATTGTCAGTAGCTCATCTTAAAGTTTTCTATGTGTTAAGACAATACAAATTGGAGGCAGCACAGACCAGTTTTTGATCTAGTATGTGAAAAGAAAATTATGATAGCAGAGTAGGAGGAAGAGATGAGAGTTAAGGAACCTACACAAGTCTTTGCTCTCCTTATATATAGTGGGATGCATATTCTCACAGCCATGTGACAGGGCTGGGTCTGCTGAGTCCTTACTGCTTTCATAACATGCTCAGACTTTGAGGGGATGTCCATAAACCTGGCAGCAAATAAACATCATTTCTGCAAGCAGTTTGGTGCAGATGATTCATACTCTTGCTACAGCAAGACAGCAGGATCAAAGTCTTCATCACTCAGTCCTTGAGTGACCTTGCCAGTTCCTGGCCTTAAATGCTTTTCATTATCTTGTCACATACCAAGGACTGCAGTGTTTTACAGAGCAGAGCAAACTAGGTTTAATTTCAGTAGAAGCTTGGGCTGTTCTCGTATTACACTTCTTTAAAAAATTATTTTTACACCAAAATGGTTTTACAGAAAGTCCTTTATGCTGTAAAACGAAAGACAAATTCTCTGCCATGTACCTACCATCAACTGTCTGCTGTGATTGCTGAATTATATTACAGAGTAAGACTTTCAAAGGCTATTACTAAGTCACTGAGTCACCAACCAACCTTGCTACAGAGTATGTTATAAGCTTTTGGTCCAGTACAATAGAAAAAGACTTGTCATCGTTCTGAGCAATGCCATCAGCATCAGTGAGTAGACAGACAACAGGAAGGATGGATAGTGGTGAAAATCAGAAAAAAAGCAAATAGTATTTGTAGCAGTCGCTCTTGCAGAGCTATCTGCTTAAGGCACACCAGCAGGGGTTGAGGCACCAGAAGAGCCTTGGGAGCTGGATGAGCTTTAACTTGTGGCGACTCTGTGAGTTGCTCCCAAGTTCCTCCCGGACGGTGCTCATGAATATGCACCAGAGTTGTACCTGGTTGGCTCCTCACAACACCTCCCCTTCCTCCCCTATATGGTTGTCTTCTAGAGTGTTCTTCTTTGTTCTGCCGTTAAGTTGCTCCCTATTGGTTCGGTTTAATGTCCCTCCCTCCTGTAAGTTAAGTTTATTGGTTGTGAGTTCTGTTCATCTTACTATACGGTGTTCCTATTGGCCTGCGTGCCAAACTCCTCCCAGTCATGTGCCCCCTATAACCCCCTGCACAGCCTTGCTCGAGGCTCTCCTGTCGATGCTTCCAGCTTGCTACCTCCCTCCTGTCACCTTCCTTCCTTCCCTAAAATAAATCCACTGGAATCCTCACCTGAGAGCCTGCATCTCTGTTACTAGCACACACGCCAATCTCTGCCACGCTTCTCCAAGAAGCTCCGCACTGCCTGTTGCAGGCACGTTGCCTGATAGGCAAAGGCAAGGTCTGCGAACTCAGGGATTGCTCGCCACAAGTATTCACTGCAACCAGATCTGCTACACTTTAGGGTTTCAGTGAAAGGCTGACATCTGCAGCACTACTATGCCGAGGCATTCCCACAGTATGGATTCAGAGAAGGGTGAAAGCCATTTACACTCCTTTCTGCTGTACAAAATGGTCACCCTTCAGATACAGTCATGAGCTCTCAAATCTTTCAAGCCAAGCAAAATTATTTCTTTAACAATAATATTCCAATTCCAAAGTACTTTACATGAAGAGATTCCTATGACAAGTTTGGAGTCCTACTGACATGACTGTCTGCTCTGGATTTTACTGGAAGCTTGCATTTGTTGTACATGGGTTTGCTTGCACACAACTGTTGGTTTGGGGGAGGGGGGGTTGGATTTTTTTACCTGTACATAATGAGTACCAGAGTGATAGATAACATTTTTTTTTCCATGTGTGCACAATGTAATGTCTCTTTAGTTAATAAATGTTATTGCAATTCCTACCAAATGCCTATTCACCCTGGAATATGTGATAATCTTGAAGAATAAACACTTGTATTCTATTGGTAGAATAGGATTATTTTGTTTTAGGTGGTGTGCACTTCTTTGACTAGATAGGCAAGAGGAAAAAACAAGCCCTTTGGCACCAGAAATCAACTCTCCCCATAATTATCTTGATATCCTGATACACAAGTCTACATTTACATGTTTTAAATGTGTGAATTCTTAGTACAAAAAAATCAAAGACGTGAAAATTAAACATTCCATGATGACTTTTACTGCACAAGTTTAAGCAAGTTAATTAATACTTAATTTTTAGAGATGCTGACCTCATGCAATCATCAGTGGCTGAAGTGTTCAGCATTTAGGCAAGTTAAACTCTTTATCTTGGTCCTAATGAAACCTATGTACTAATGTTAACTTAAGCATGCCTGAAAGACAAGGTCCTTCTATTTATCTATATCATTCACAGAAAAAACATATAACTACTACTGTAGGGCTGAAACTCAGAAATCTCTTACAGTTTTTGTAGTGTCTTGTAAAAGAAAGGAGCTTAAGTGCATGTGTATGTTACAGTCACTCTAAGATAGTTGCCTCCACAGCTCTTGAGCACTTGTCACAGACCTGTTAAAGTATTATGTGAGTTTTACACAGATGTAAATAATTCTCCTGGAGGACTGCAAATTCCAGCTATCTGTTAAAAGTCTGTTTGTCACAGGAATTAGCCAAAAGGAAACACCTAAGAGCTGTTGCCACAATTTCAAGTCCTTTTTATATGAGTAATCATCCTGGTCCAAGGACACAAACAAGGCAAAGTTTACAAACAGGCATAATGTATTTAGACAGAGCTTTCAGACACCTAGCTGTTTTCCAAATGTAATTAAACAAAACAAAAACTTTTCTTACAAGCTTCATCTTGCATCAGGTCTTAATTGCTCTGGTGAAGGGTCAAGCATTCAACATGTTGGCTCCTCTGAAGGAAACCTTGATGATATCTTCATTGTCAGAGAAAGGAGCTCTCATTAGTCTTACAAATACAGCATCACAGAATTTTTAATAAACCCCTCAAATTTACAGATATTTTTGTAACTTAATCCTCAGGCAAACCACTGAAACTGCTAATATAACTAACTTTATTCAAATATGAAGCCAAAATCACAATACAAATTTTGTAGAAAAGCTAGTTAGAAGCTATGAGTTGCTCAGCTGAGTGGTTTAATGAAAAGTATCTGTATTTTCTTGTCCTTTTTGTTTTCACAGATGAAGCACTAAGTTGGAAGAATTCTGAAATGGCAAAAGTGTGTGCTCAAAATGAAGTGGTGTTTAAAATCACTATATGAACTTTCTGTGATATCCCTTTGTTTGTCCTTCCACCCATGGTTGGGTTACACATTTGCATGCAAAACTTTCTCATTGAAGCTCTGTCCAGAAACAAAAGGGGTGGTTTTTTTAAACCTGTTGTTAGTGTCCTATTCTTCTCTCACTGTTGCTTTCTGTATTTCCAGTTTGCTTTTTCTTCTTGATCTAGGGAAAGTCCACACTTCCTCACACCTCCTTGCCCACATGTCCACACCTATAAACTCTTGACTGCACACCCACGTGTTCCTCAATTTTTATCCTTTCTTTCAATATTTTCTCCCCACAAGCTCATACTCCCTATTCAGTCCCTCAAGTTTCTACTTTATTATCTCTTTTTTAAGCAAAAATCCCCTCCCCTCCCACGTTTTCCTATGTGCATGTAGCTAGGCAGGTTTTTTTTTTTTTTTTTTTTTACATTTGCAAAGTTGAGTGGGATACCTGTAGATGTAGGTAGTAGGTAGTCAGTAGTGTATAGGAGTCCAAGACATGATTAGATATGACCAAAATGCTGATCAAAAAGTATTAACTATAGAAAGCCAGAAAAGGGGAAGGTAATCTGGAACAAAGTTTTGTAAACATTTTACTAGACCTAAGTATGCCTTATTAATTGTATATTAAATTAAATATGGCTTTTAGCCTAAGTAGGCCAGAGAGTTCTCAAAGGAAAGGTTTTACTAACAATGCCACAAACAGCAATGAACTTTCAGCAATGAACCTTTTGTAATCGAACTTCCTGCTGGGCAGCAAAGTTGTACTGAGGTTGAATTCAATTCCACCACCGTTTCTCTAGGCAGAGTGAATGTATTTATGTTACCGCATATCCAGGTTAAGGAGGAGGTGCTCCAAGGCAGTTTTGCACCAGCAGCGATCCCACTTTGCACATCAATTCCGAGCTGCAATGAAGTTGCAGTTTTTGCGATTTAACATCTAAAGATGGATTATTTTGGCCAGAAAGGCAAGCCACCACCCTTAGCGCTCCCCGGGCTCCGCGATGAGCCTCCTGCGATGGGAGCAGCGCCGGGGGTGTCCCTGCCGGGTGCGGCTGACCCTCGCCCTCCGGAGGGAGCACGGACGGCTCGCTTTTGGGGCTGTAAGCGGAAAACAGGAGATGAGCTTACAGCGCAAGGTTCTAAAAACAGGTCAAGTCCTTAAAAGTGCAAACGCAATCCCCAGAAAGGACCAGCCGGGGCGGCCGAGGACGCGGCACACCTGCCTCCGCCCCTTGCCCTCAAGCCCGGGCGGCGCGCAGGGGTTAACCCCGCCGGGGGCGGGAGCAGGCCGGCCGGGCTCTCAATGGGAGCGGGCAGGCGGCGGGGCTGAGCTCAGCTCAGCTGAGCTGAGCCGAGCTGAGCCGAGCCGAGCCGAGCCCGGCCGTGCCGCGGGGATGTCGCAGGGTCCGCCGGGCGCGGGGCACCTCAATGAGCTGCCCGACCACTCTCCGCGGGTGCGCAGCGCCGTGGCCGAGCTGCG
This sequence comes from Entomyzon cyanotis, assembly GCA_024500445.1. NCBI lineage: Eukaryota > Metazoa > Chordata > Aves > Passeriformes > Meliphagidae > Entomyzon > Entomyzon cyanotis. The sequence continues at coordinate 20,562,764 of JAKEPQ010001005.1, forward strand.
GCGGCGGGCGGAGGCAGAGCCCGGCCAGCGCTGGTCGCAGCCCCTCTCCGATGCCTTCCTGGTGCGCTTCCTGCGCGCCCGAGACTTCCACCTGGAGCTGGCCTGGAGGGTGAGGAGGGGCAGCTCCTAGTGCCCGGGAGCAGCCGGGTCGGGCTGTCGCTGCGGGGACAGGGCAGCGGTGCGGCTGTGGGGTGGCTCGGTGCCCTGCGCTGCCTGGGGCGGCCGAGGCCGAGCGGCAGTTTCGGGGTGTAACTCACTGCTTGTCACTAATTGTGTGTCTGCAGCGTGGCACCTGATCAGCGCGGGTGTCGTGGCTGGCTCAGCGCGGTACCGATGTGGTAACATAAGGGTTGTGCTGAGCGTGCTACAGTCACTCGCCTGTACAGTAAATGCGCTAAGGTCAGGGCTGCGATTAGGAAACAGTATCCTTTAAAGGACACCTTTGTCATGATTATCAGGCTCAGGTTACTAGTAGCCGCGCTAGTTTCACTACAGACTTATAACTACTCTAAAACTAGGAGTTAAATCTTCTGTTCGCTCGGAGTTTTGTCATTTACAGCACTCCTTGCAGGCTTTGGTAAGTTGTGGTACTTTCCTGGCTCTTCAGGCTGTTCTTCTTCTTTTGGCTACAGAGCATGCATATTTTTCATATCCAAAGGCACAGATTGTTATCAGTTTTGGCTTGTTTTTTTTTTTTTTTTTTTTTTTAAAGAAAGATCGATAACCATTAAACCTTTGGAACAGAAACTACTTCCAAATCCTCCCAGGGCAAAGGCATTGATTCACATGTGCCAACTGAGAGCTGTGTTTCCATGGAATTTTATGTTGATTACTCAGCATTGCCCAACACACCTCACCTATTAGTTTCTGACTTCTCTGGACTGTTGCTTTTCCAAGTTTAGTCACCATAAGAGAAGATTGTTTGCATATGGATGTATTGCAGGATCAAAGTAACTAGAAAAATAATTTGAGAAATTGAATAAGGCCCTTAATCATAAATAGCTTTAATAGTTGTATTTTTGATCTTTTCATTTAACTCATGAGATTTGCGTCATCGCTTTAAACCTTTCGTCCTCAGCAGAAGAACCAAGGAGTCAATTTAGATTCCTTTGAGTTTTATGGATCTTACTTTTACTTGAAGTTCATTATACTGTTCATACCAAAGCTGTGCACTAACAGCTGTAGGACCATGCCTTTCTTTTTTCTTTTCCAACAAAAGCTATTTTATTTTCCTGTGTTACTTGGTTCCAAAATGTAGGGCTTAATGAGGACAATATGGACTCCTGAAGATCCACTCCTATATAGCACTGCAATTGGTTGTTACTAGTAATCCTGTTGACAGGACAGTGGCACTCCTGAATTTGGCCCATACGTTTCTGCACTTTGATGTTATTAATTGTGAGGTGTGTTGTAGGTAGGACTGTTCGTGGAGAGTGTGGAATCTAGGCTAGGTTTAGAGATGGAGGCTATGAAGTAGCAAATTTCTCACACTCCTCTTGAGAATTATCCCTCCAAATTGGGGACCTGCTTTCAAAGAGTTAAATCTTTTTAAAAAGCTCTTTAGATTTCTTGGGTTGCCACAGGCTGCTAAGTTTCTGAATTTCAAGCCTTCCTTTGAACGAAGAGATTCTGATATTCAGAACCAACCTGTGTTTAATGTTTCTATCTAGAATTTCAAAATTTCAGTTCTTCAAGTGCTGTAGCCACTTGGACTTAATCTTCCACATACCAGCTGGCACCATTTTCTAGAATACTTACAGTAGGGGAAGAATAAAAGAAGCACTTTTTTTTTTCTTTTTTTCTTTTTTTTTCTTTTTTTTTCTTTTTTTTTTTTTCCCCAAGGGAATGTCTTTATTGCAATTGGCATATCAAGGCCAAAGAGAATTATTGTGCAAAAAATCTATCATGGTCATAAGATGTATATTCATCTAACCCAAGTGTGACTTCATGCAGAAGTTATGTTAGTACTTCATCCTAGACAGAGCCTTCCTGCCATCAGTCCAGACAGTGGCTCTTCCCTCCTGCCCTGGTTTGATGTTGCCTCTTGGTTTGGAGTTCAGGCTGGTGCAGTCTCTTTTTGCCCACTGGGCTCCTGTGTACTACTGCAGAGTATTTGTAGAGCAGCTAAGGGGTAATCAAAGTTCATGCCCCTGTCCATGCTTGTAAGCAGTGGTTCTCCAGCATCTTAGTATGGGCTTATACTTAGCCTTAAGTATGAATCAAGAGTCTGGAAAGTGGCCAGACCTTTTTATTGATGCATTTCTGGTTAATAATTGACAGATTTATCTGATGTCAATTACCAACATTTGGAAATGCTTCAGAAAAGAATAATCAGGTAGATTGTGTCAAGACATTCCATTTCTAAATCTTTTATGGTGACTCATAGGAACAGCAATCTTTTACATTTTTCAGTGGCAATTCTAGACTTGCTTTTAACTAGTGATATATTGATATCTATCATGCTAGAAGAAAATCCAGCACTGAAACAAGTAGCTGGAATTGAAGGACTTGAAGAAGAGATAAAACTGTCTTTATTTCTTAAAGACAATGGTTATTCAGTTAAGCTCAGTAACAGACTATTCTCACAGAACCACTGTGAATATGAATGAATATACTGAGTTGGAAGGGACTGACAAGGATCATCAAAGTCCAGCTCCTGGCCTTATGCAGGATACCTCAGGAGTTGCACCATGTGCCTGAGAGCATTGTCTGAATGTCTCTAGAACTGTCAGCCTTGGTGCTGTGACTACTTCCCTGGGGAGCCTGTTCCAGTGCCCAACCACCCTCTGGGTGAAGAACCTTTTCTAATATCCAACCCAAACCTCCTCTGACAACTTCAGGCCACTCCCTCATGTTATGTCACTGGTCACCACAGAGAAGAGATCAGTGTCTGTCCCTTTTGAATGTACCAGCTATGTGTTTGTGTTTGATTTCATTGCTATAATGAAAAACACTGTCACTTGGATTCACTAGTGATATATAAAACCTGGAGAACTTTATGACACAAGTATTTTTTCCTAGTTTGTTTCATTATGCCTTACACCCCATAACTCTTGTATAGGACTGACTCAGTGACTTTGGAATGCTGTCTTTTTGTACCTGAAATAGATTATACTATGGGGAGCAAAATGAAAACGTTTAACATTGAAACTCTATGCAAAGAGTTTTTGTAACGTACTATAGTAAACATCACTTTTGTGGCACCGAAAACTCTCTAAAAATCTTTTGGGAGCTCTGGTTGATACCAAGTTAAGTAGCCAGACCTTGGTTTTGCTCCGCAGCTGACTTATAGAGGGATTTCCTACTGAGTTGCACTGCAAGTAAGTCACTTAGGGATGACTGTGCTGTATAAGAACAGTTGTTTTCTGTAGTCCCAAACACACTGCTGAGTCTCAGACATTATCTGACGATCTTCTCATCATTCAAACATAAATGCTAAGTTAAAATCAGTTACTTGGCTGCTTTTCTGCCATCAATACTGAGGAATTCCTCGAAAAGGATGGAAGAGCCCTTATTAGCTCTCTGAGCTGACTCTTGAGAAAACACAAATCAGTCAGCCTGGCTTCCCTTTGTGCTGAGCCAGCACGTGCCAGTCTTTTTCCAGTGACAAAGAGGCAACACATGTGGAATTGGGAATGTTCAGTGTATCTATAAAAATATTTTAAATTTTGTGTATGTGTATAGTGTATGTTTAAATTCTGGGTACATCTGTATACATGGATATAAAAAGAACTATAAAATACATATGCACAAAGGTGGTGTGTGTATATATGTGTTTATATTCTGAAGTTTGAGCTGTTGTTTGTCCTGCATAGAATGCCAGTAGAAAACAATTTTTTCCCAAGCATTGTGTGCATTGGTACAACTGCTGACACGATAGAGGCCTAATTCTGCCTATCATCCATGTTAATATAGATAAATAGTTATTAATCAATAAAATATAATTAATTTATACATACAGATGCATTAATTTATCTAACAAGCACAATGTTTTCTAGTTCTTTTGCTTCAGAGTAAAGTACTAAGTTCACTTTGGTTTGTAGGACATGAATCTTGGTTTAATTGGTAACTTTGTAATCTCTAATGCTCAGAAATCTGGAACTATCCCCAACAGACATCAGGGAAAAAAAACCTCTTAATTAATGCTTAACTCCAGACACTGGAGTTTTTCATCCAGCTTTCCCCCCTTTATCAAGTGATCTTGCATCTATTTTCAGATGCTGAGCAGCTGCTAAGTAGGTTATTCAGTTTGTAAACACAGATAATTATACATTGAGATGTTTTTCTTGTGTTGTAAGTACGTGAGCCATTTTTTATACTTGGTCGTGAATGCATCTGTTTTTCCTGATATTAGATTGTTTCATCTATGTCCACGCTGATTGTTATATACAACATTTATGTTTCTCCTTGCCATCTTTACTGAAAAGAAAATAACACTTCAAAAAAATTCCACATGATTTTCTGTACTTAAACAGGGTGAAACTGGAAAACCTGCAAGTAACCACTGCTGGTTTTTTTTTAATTCCTTTGCATGTTTAAAGATTACTCTTTTTAAGTGGTTGTGTGACTTAGAATGTCCAGCTGTAAGAAAGGGATTGTTTACATAAATAAAAAATAACAGAATATCTCCCATATCTAGCTGTAGATGCTGTGTAAGATTATCTAATGCCAACCTTTAGTTCAGATCTAAATGATTTCAGGTAATTAGGTTAGGTTTTCAAAATCTAAGAACTCTTCAGCACTTTGTTATTTTCTTGCCAAGGGAAGTATATTTTAGGCTTTGCCATGTTACATCTCTGAAAGATGCACTTGTTCATGTCATGGAAGGTGTCAGAAGTTGTCCAACCATATATTTACTCCTTAATGGGTGTGCTAGTGGGTAAATCATGCCTTCTGCAAGGATCTTGAGTGTATCACAAGCTTCAAACACCACTCTCTTTCTTTCAAGGGCCAAGAAATTAAATCCTAGTTGTTTCCGACTTTGAAAATGTAAATATCATGAAAGTGAGAAGCTAACTGTCCTGACTAGACAGGATTATTTACGGTATTGAATTAATGTGTCATTTTTATTCTCATCTTAGTTTTGGCAGGGAGGTCTTCAAAGAGGTGTTTAAAATACATACGTTCCTTAAGTTGTGGTACCACAGATTTTAGAAGAAAAGTGAGGAATGACAGAGCTACAGATGTTTGCATAGTTGTTTTCAGGGTGCTTTTGCATTTTGCTGCTATTTCAGAGTCTGTTTTGTAAAGAGCAAGGAAAAAACATGTTGACATTGCTGTCTGGTTGGCACAAAGCAGTTGGGATTGCTCAAACAGTGCCCTTTGTAGACAGTCAACTACTGACAGAGTGAGATAATCACAGTACCTCAACAGGCATATCTTTGCAATTACAGTGAACTTCTGTTCCACAAATTAATTTACTTTCCCTGCTTTCTCCTTCTTTCCGTCACCTTGTTTGTTTGTTTGTTAGTTTTAAAATTAGCCTGGGTAGAACTGATTTAACGCAGTCAAAAGGTTCCTACTAAAGTTCTCCTAATGATTAGACGTTTCTTTCTGTGGTGATAGTTTAGGATGAGACTTTTTATCCTTTTTTTTTCACTGCCAAATCAAGTGGGATTCTAGCATGGTATGTGAGCTTTTTATTTTTTTGGATCTAAATACAGATTTATAGGCTCTATTTCTATTAAAAATATAGCTAATTTCTGATCAGCGTGCCATATATTTTTATGTAAATCCTGCTGATATACACTAATGTTTTATAAGTAGTTTCCTCATGACAATTCATTTGAGAGACCTTGAAAATGATTCAACACTTTAACCTGAGCAGAAAAGCATTAGGCTGAAGAAAAAGTATGTTTTATGTAAAATGATACAAGAAGCTTGAAAGTAGAGGGAAGGGTAAGGGATGGGACTAATTATCTGACATGAGCATGCTGTGACCTACAGGATGGTGAGTCTCAAGTCTCCCTCTAAGAGTCTGTAGGTACAAATCAGCACAGCTGATGCTCTGATTTTCCAAGGGGTGAATTAAATTCTACTGAAGTTCATTCTGATCACTCTTCCAGTGAAAATGCTGAAGAAAACTATACTTTCATAGATACCAGAAATTTGTAATTTTTTTAAGGCTATATTCTATTAGTTTGACCTGACAGGTCTTTTAACTTTATTATTTCTGTTGTGAAATATGAAGTAATTGATAAAGAAAAATATTAATTTCTGTTAATACAAATTATAGGAAATAAAAGACTTGGTTGATGCTTTCAGTGTGGTGAACACATTTGATTTATGAAACTGTGCTGAGGATCAGATTGGGTTTTCCTTTTTGATGAAGTACAGAAACAATTTTAAAAGCTAGCCTGTGCATGCTACCTTTAAGATTTAAAGCTACATTTGAGTTTGTTGTGAAAGGAGGTATTGAAAAATTCTGATTCTCTTAGTTACTTTGATGGTCTTGCATTAAAACTTTAAGTTGTAGCCATTGAGAAGATACACATCAAATCTAAATTGCTTATAATAACTACTTCTCTACCTTCCAGACTCAAGACTTGAGAACTTAGTATGGGTGATAGAGCAGAGACAAAATTTAGTCAATGAGATGAGAGGAAGCATTTTAGAAACAGTCTTGCATAGCTTCCTACTTACATATGCAAAATGTCTTAAATAAATTTTAGTTGCAGGATGTAGTTCATTTTCCCCAAAACCACGTAATATTAAAGGAGAAATAGTAATTAGAGTCGGAAATCAGCACTACTGCATCACCAACTTAATTTTTCACGGTCCATCTCTAAGATGCCCTTTCACAGTGCTGCCTGTAATTCCTCGACACAGACGTTACCTCACAAAGGAACATCTTTAATTGCCTCTTCCTTAGTGCTAGTCCATTGCCTTTCAACGCACAGCACTTCCTGTGCTTTAGGAATACTCGTTCTGATGCTGCTCCCCATCCTGAGGAACCAGGGTGACCATGTCCCTGACAACACACAGGATCTCTGTTTTAGCCAAACAGGTTCTTATGATTGCCACTCTGTGGGAGGGAAGTTGTCAAATGTGTAACAGACCCACTACTTTGTAATATTCTCTCATTTCAGAGGGGTAGGAGGGACTTCAGAATGTTTTTGGATATGCTGATGAGCTTACCTGTTTCAAATAGTAAACTCGAATTATTGATGACTGTGTCAAAAGTAGGGAGGAAGGGAGAGAATGTGTGAGTGAAAGAGAATGTTCCTCTGTAAAATTTTGCACATCTAAATTTAAAAAAATCCTGAACCAATCTGATGCAATAGCAAACTGAACAATCCTGAAGTTTACCTCAATGAAAAAACTGGAGTTTAGATGCATTTTACATAGAAATTACAGGTTTATTCTACATTGAGTTTTATTTTCTGACACAAAATGACAGCTGCAGTCCATTAACAATTTGACCGGGTTCTAAATTCATCATGGCAGTTCACTCACTTACTTGATCCAGTATAACAACCTTCTGTTTCTAGGAGTGATTTGGTTAAAATACACAATTAAATTATAGCTAATTTAATGAATTAAACCTGACTGGGATCACATATGGAAAACATATTTTTAATTGCATCCTTCCTACAATAGCTGATGCTTACCTGGCATCTATTTTTTCCAGTTATTGAAGAATTATCAGAAGTGGAGAATTGAATGCCCAGAAATAAGTGCAGATTTACAGCCATCTTCTGTCCTTGGTCTTTTGCAAGCTGGCTATCATGGAGTCCTAAGAGCAAGAGACCCACATGGAAGCAAAGTTCTAATATACAGAATTGGTGAGTGACAAAACTGCTTGGAACTGTGTTGCACCTGACTCTTGACACTGAAGTATTTGGGTTTAATTTGTTTTTATGGTTTGTTTATTTTTTAATTATCATGGTTTCCGCAGCAAACGAAGAATATTTTATGGTACAGCTGCAGGGGTTGATAAAATTAGATATCAGAATATCTTAACTAGAAAGGTAACGTATTTCTTACAAGGAACATAAATATATTTACATTAATTTAAAGATGAGTTTACTGAGCTATAACGGTTACATAATTTTGCTTATAAATTAGTGTGCCTAATGCTGTACATTCCCTTGTAAAGAACTTAATTTTCTTTTTAGTGAAATACTTGTTGCATTAAAAGAATCTTAAAGCTTAAAACTTGTAATCTTAGGTGGTTCTTCAGCTCTGAGTGTCCGAACAATAATTTGTTTTCATGTAAATTTTCAAAGCCATGTGCTAAGACTGTGGTGCTGACACAGATGCTGTACAGAGTGGGGAGAGCAGAAAAAAAGCTGTACCCCTAGTCATGTATCAATGTTCAGTTTAGGCTTGGATGAGCAGTTCACCAGGTTTTCACTGTTTATTTGTAGCCAAAGAGCCCTAGTTAACAATGCTTGGAAAATGTTTGATGCATCTCCCAAAAATCTTTTCAAAAAATACACAGTTAAATGAACACCATATCTCTTCATGCTTGTTTTGGACAGAGACATTATTTTTGCCAACTTCCAAATAATTACCTTATTATCAGCTGGTTTAGTAGACAGTTGTGCCCTTTAAAGCGTTCATCTCAGGTTCAGGCTCGTCCTATACAATTTTTTGTTCAGGCCTCAGGAAAAAAAAAAAGTGAGATTCACTGAATCATGACAGAATTACAATGCTGAAAAAAATTTTATTAATTGACTGGATTGATCTGTACCTTCTGCTAAAATGACTGTTACTGAATTAAGCTGTTTGTGTCAAAACCTTTTACTGGGTCTTTTGCCATAAGTAAAACATGCTACATTACATGGTACCATCTACTAAAAGAGCATCAAAGATGAGTGAGAGAGCAGGCACACAAAGTAACTTGTGTGCTGGCAAAACAGTTTATTTCAGGAACATTGTTATTGCTGATTAATTCTTCTTTCTGAGAAGAATGTTAGAAGCAGTAGCAAGCAAAAATGCAGGTATATGGGGTATTCTCATGGTAATGCAGGGTAATGTATCTTCTCTCCAGGACAATGGGATCCCAGTTTATTTACAGCATATGATGTGTTTCGTGTAAGTCTCATCACATCTGAACTCATTGTAAAGGAGATTGAGACTCAGCGAAATGGAGTCAAGGCCATCTTTGACCTTCAAGGGTGGAGATTTGCTCATGCTTTTCAAATCAGTCCAGCAGTGGCCAAGAAAATTGCTGCTGTTCTCACAGTAAGTATGACGTCCAATTTTTCATTTCTTCCAACCTATAGTAATTTTTCCTTTCGCAGACCTTCTCAGACTATGCAAATTAGAAAAACAAAATCCTAAATCCATTACAAGTCATAGGTTGTGCTTTTTTTACCTAAAGTATATTCTTCTGTAGCAGTAAATGCCCTCTAGCTTCTGGTATTTTATGAAAACTCCACCAACCTGTTAACAACACAAGAATTTCATGACTGGAAGAGCAGAAGAAGCACAGTTTTGAAAGGATCTGTGTTTGTTATCCTATTTCATCTCTTTTCTTCCATTCTTTTGTGCATTAACTCAATATTTAAAGCCTTTGTTCCTGATTCAGAGAATATAAAAAATAGCATGCACTAAGAGTACTTAAGAGCAAGAGACTCCTAACTTGGTACCAGTATGGATGATGCTTATGTGATCTTCCATCTGCTAACAACAGAATGTACAACATTTATCTTCTGCTTGCTTTTTTTCCCCAAACATGAGAATTGTTTTGTGCAACTCAGTGCTACGTCACCTCCTATATTTCACAAAACGTCTCAGGACTTTACTGTTTTAAGGCTTACTCCTTTCTGCCAAATTCAGTTGAACTTTGCCACTGGATTTGAGATTAAAAAAAATGAAAGAAGAAAAGGGACAGAGAATTGACAGTCAACCTACAGTGTAGTCCTATAATCCTATTTTCCTTCAGAAGTTATGTTGAAAGTCAGTAATAATAAAACTGTTAGCCTGTGATGTGGAAATGAGCCAGGGAGATAATCTCTTGCTCTGCTTTGGTAAGGTTCATATCTGAAATTCAATCAAAGCTTAGTCATTGAATTAATATCATCAGAACTTCAGATGTTCTTCCTTTTTGCTATCTACTGTGAAGCTTTAGTGAAACCATCAGGTATTCCCAGTTTTGCACATGTAGAATAAGAACTCTTGGTGTTATGCAATCTTGGGCCAGATCTCATGAAAACAGGGCAAGTGAGGGTGTTTCAGTTGATTTCTGAGGTACTAAACAAATTGCTGGTTGTTTTTTTAACCTTGAAATGGAGCAGAAAGGAAGCAGAATAGGATTTGCAAGTACATCTAAAGGTTTCAATCCGTTATCTCTAAGCAGGAAATTCTTTGAATATGATGTTTCCATCTTGACCTATTTCTGATTTGTTGAATCTTTTTCAAGCTTCTGAATGCTTATGCTAGCTATGGAAAAAAAAAGCCATTTATGTGTTTCCAGTGTTCTTTTCTAAGAGCCAGAATTTTAACTTTTTTCTTTTTCCCATGATTCCTTTCATCACTTTTTACTGGGTTTGTAAATTTTATGCAGAGATTGTTAGTGTTGTTCAATATCATGGAATCACAGAACCATAGAATATGCTAAGTTGGAAGAGACCCATCAGGATCGTTGAGACCAGCTCCTGGCCTTATGCAGGACACCCCAAGAGTCACACTATGTGCCTGAGAGCGTTGTTTAAACACTTCTGGAACTCTGTCTGGCTTGGTGCTATGACCAGTTCCCTGGAGAGCCTGTTCCAGTGTTCAGCCACCTCTGAGTGAAGAATTTTTTCCTGATACCCAACCCAAGCCTTGCCAATACAACTTCAGACCTTTTCCTTGGGTCCTGTCTCTGGTCAGGAGAGTGAAGAGATTGGTACCTGTTCCTCTCCTTCCCCTCATGAGGATCTTGAAGACCTCAATGATGTCTCCACTCAGTCTCCTCCAGGCTGAAGTGACTTCAGCCACTCCTCATAAGATTTGCCCTTCAGGCCCTTCACCATCCTCATGGCCCTCCTTTGAACACTCTCAAATAGTTTAATGTGGTTTTTTTTTTTTAATATATTGTGATGTCTAAAACTGCCCCCAGCACTCAAGGTGAGGCTGTCCTAGTGCAGAGCAGAGCAGGACAATCCCCTCCCTTGCCCACCTGGCCATGCTGTGCCTGATGCCCCCCAGGACAAGCTTAATGAGCTCCAGAATATGCTTATAAGTAAAAGTTAAGAAATCTTTGTTTTAACCCTGTGTTTTACTCAAGAAATGTGTCTTGCAAATTACTATCCTGTATCAAGAAACAGAAGTTGATAGGAAGTATGTGCTAAGGAATGGAAAGCATAGCATGAGTAAGTGACATTATCTTGAAAAATCTGTTATCCCAGGCAGAACAAAATGGTTTTGTGAAAATCATGAACGTAGACTTTAGGTATGTGATAACCCATAATAGCATTAAGCAAACCTGTAAGCTGATAGTTTTAAGGTCTTTGTCATACATTGAAATCTAAAAGGAGTGGCACTAAGGCAATGTGTTGGGTTTGGGTTTTTTTCCTTAGAACTACTGAACTAGTGAGGAGATATGTTTGTGAGAAGTACTATTTTCATAAGCAAAATCATCTGGTTCAGAAGTAGGATCAGGTGGGGTATGAATTGAAGCTGTACTTTCCCCATTGCATAAAACTTGTTTTGATCACTGCCATATCTTCTTTTAAATTTCAAAGATCTGGATCTTTTAAATGAACCCAGTTAGAATCCAAGTTATCTTATATTGTAAAGGCTGTATAGCAGATATTTTTAAAATTTCATTTAAACAGTAATCTTGTTGTAAAGCTGAACTTCTGGCTTGGCCAAATTCCTAGTATTTTCAAGGCTTATCTCTAAATAAAAAATATAATTTATTTAAGTTAATATCTTCAATAGTTTTTATATATTTACATATTGTCCTTCAGGCTGTAAATTGCCAATAATAGCATATAGCTAGATAGCTTTATTGTAAATTAGTAGCAGAATCTTTGTTGTGAAAAATTGTACTTTAGAGAAAGGTTGAGCACAAGATTTGTGTAAAATACTTACGTGCAATTTGGTGATAGTTTTCTTATTTGCTTTTCTGTTTGTTTGTTTTTGAATATTCAATCTCACCTCATACTGAGATGAAAAAAAAGTGAGATTTTGCCTTCTAATGGAAGGAACAATATATGATTTTTCTAAATGTAGCTCTGAATTTACACTGCTGCAACACTACACGGATTGGCAAGGTCAGAAGGAATACTTTAATATATGGACTAGACAGTTTTAACAGGCTTGTCCTTAGTAATAGAGGTGTTCCAATAATATTTTCTTTTTCTTATGCTGTTTTTCATGTATGCTGACAGGATTCCTTTCCACTGAAAGTTCGAGGTATCCACTTGATTAATGAGCCTTTATTCTTCCACCCCGTCTTCGCTCTAATTAAGCCTTTTCTCACTGAAAAAATAAAGGAACGGGTGAGTGCACACAAATGTTTCTTTCTGCCACAAAACTCTTTTATGACAGTCTGTAGCACTTCTCTTAGGCTCTGTTACTCCTGACCACTGAAGAGCATAAATAATTTTTGTTTGTCAGTACCATACAGACCTCCAGAATCTAGCTGTAAAGCATTTGCAGCTATTAATAGCATGAGAGTCACAAGTGGTGCTGTTATCACTACCCTAAAGATAAAAAACACTGTGACACAAAGAGGTTAAATAATTTGCTTGAGGTCACATAACAGTTCCTCTGCAGAACTAGAAATAAATCGGTCCTGGGTTTCCCATCACTCTGCCTATAAATGACAGAGAAAAATTATCACTGAACAGTGTTCTATGCTCAGAGTTGTGCAGAATTATTAGAAGACAACTGTTTAGCTCTGACAGACCTCCAGAGGCATTTGTGCATCAAAAATTGGTCAGACTTAAGTTGGAAGTTTTTTTCCAAATAACTCCTTAGTTGTTTTAAGTAGTTTTGCAGTTATAAATCTGTAAATAGATTTGTATTTGGATGAAAAACCATGCCAAGGACTATGGTTTATTGCAGCATGGGAGAAGTATTTGAGTTTTCAGTGAGACAAAAGTGAGGTGTTAACAGCAGGACTAAGGTACAAAATACACAGCTCCGTCTATTGTTATTCCCATTCTGAAGCCTCCTTTTCTCAGCACATGGATCTTGGGCATTTGCAATAGCCACTGCATACAAGGACAGTAGATCCTATAAAAGTATCAGACTGGAAGTAATGAACAAGGCTCCAAAATAACTACAATAAAGCAAGAGAAGAAAAACCGAAACTACAGAATTGCAAGGGTTAAAGTGGAGGAGTAGTCCAGGATCTAATTTCAGTTGGAACTGAAACTGATATATATGATTCGTTTGAATATCTTCCTTGACACCTGTCTGAACCTACATACATACTACATAATCTTGTTTTTAAATGCATGTGGCAGGACCAGATAGTAATGGCCATGAGCCAGACACAGTTCTTTTCTTGGAAATGACTGAAAGGCAAGTACAAGATATCATGACAAAACAAATCACCAATCTTCCCATGGTTTAGCTCAGTTTAGCAGTTTGGATGTAGTGTGTACTCTCATCAGCATTGCTAAACCAGTCTGGAACAAGCGTGTAGTTAATTTTGACTCCCGTGTTCACAGCTACTTAAAAAGCAGTTCTCAGGTTGTAGTCCATCCCTCACCAGTCTTCAGATACTGAGCAGGATGGAGTCTGAGGACCTAGGAGAAACTCACAAGGCAGTTCCTTCTTTTAAGGAGCTCATTATGAACAAATACACTTATTTAGTTGAATCAAGCTGGTGGGTTCAGCTCTTGCACTAAGATACTTTGCTGCTTGTTTTCACTCAGTACTGTAGCCAAATGAGTTCTTACCTAAGTAAATGCTTTTAATATTTTGGTTTAGGTGTTCATGCATGGAAGTAACTACTTGCAGAGTCTGACCGAACACTTCCCTGTCAGCATTCTCCCAGAGGAATATGGAGGGGAGGAAGTCTCCATTGAAGAGTTGGCCAAGGAATGGACTGACTTCATAATGGCATCTGCAGATTATCTTCAGAGCATTTCTCTGGTTGCCTGGGAATAACCTTAATACAGTCTTTTATCAGTTCTTGAGCACTGGAATTGGAAATAAGTTAAATACGAAAACTTCCATTCTTCCATTGAAACCAAGATGTCTTTGCAGGGCACTGAATGTTATATTAGCTGCACTTTTATACTAACTGGAGTCTCTCAGTGTGTATGTCTGAAGAGATTAATGAATTTTACATATTTGTAGCACTATTTGTAATTGAGTAACTTGTATGTCAGAAAGCTGAAGAGTGCATTTGGATATCAGATTGATAGTGCTGCTGTTAAGTCTGTGGAGACAACTCATCTGTCATAATGCAATCCAGAACCTTACACCTAACTCTTGTACCTTGGCTTGTCAAGACGATGGGATACAAAACAAGGAACAGACTGTGAATAGGGTAGTTTGTTGTAGAAATAAGGCTACAGGCTAATTTACAAGGAGTGAAGAGGCTGCTTTTTGGATTGATTCTCAGGGAAAAATGCTATTTTGTTAGTTTGTGTCAAATTGAAAATTAGTAATAGTGAGACATTTGTGTTACTCTTTGTGCTGCTTGTGCAGCTTCTGTTTTTGTGCTAATTAACAGCATAATCTTAAAATTTTATAGAGAAGGCTGGGTAAAACACCATGTACTTATTCTTCAAAGGACAGTGTGAATCAAGAGGAGGAACTGGTAAGAGTCAAAACAACCTTGAAAATTTTTATTTTCTTTCTTCAAAATGATGCTGTCTATGGACAACTATAAGAAACTCAGATTATCTCCTTTAATCCCTGGTGTAGAGGACTACAGAGGTCAAATGTTTTCAGCTGTTTGCATTATCTGTTTGTTTCAGAGGGTGAAGTAGGTTAGCTTTTGTGGATCTGAACTTTAGACATATCTGTTAGGTGTTTTAAGGGTGCTTTGAGGTCACTTTGGACCTCAGCATAGGAGATGCTTGATATCTTCTTTTTATTTTCAGAACAGTAATTGACAGTTTGCTAATCTGTTTGCTGTTGGGCACTGGAAGAAATTGTTTTTAATTTCCATTGAGACTGCTTCTTCATTTCTGTTGGGGTAATGAAAAAAAAAATCTCCATACTTGCTGAAAACAGATTTTTGTTTCATTTTGTTTTGAAGGGGCATTATTGACAAAGGAACACTTCATGTGTAAAAGATATCACTCACACTACATAGCAGTATCATCCTGCAATCCCCTGTATTTAGTAATCTCAACCATTATTTTACTTTTCTCTCAACTTTTTCCTAAAATCTCAGTTAGTACACCAACTGCTAGAGTTCATTTACCCAGTTCTTAACTCAGTTTTGTAATAACCCAAGGGGGTTTTGCATAAACACTATATTTTTAAGCATTCCATAGGAGTTTTCATATAAATAAATCCATAACAAATGCTTTGCATCTTAAGTAGCTAGAATTATAACCTCAGTTATTTTGTAATCTTTAGGACATTGGGATGTTATATGGGCTTAGGGGAGAGAAATTAGACTATCCTATAATACTATAGAAATGTCTTACTTTAGATTAAGATTAATAAGGCATTATTGCAAGAGTCATTGGAAGCTATTCTTTATTAGCAAGAGGAACATCCGTGAAAGACCCATTAGAGTACTTGTTGATTGTAGTTTCTTCTGCTGTGGTAAGATCAATGCCAGAATTCTTTCTTACTTCATTTTTTTCCCCTTCCAATTCCCTAATTCCCTCAAGTGCATTTTTCATTTTTCTCTTTCAGAATACTTTTGATATGGGGCCTTAATTTAAAGAAACCTTTTTTCTGATATATGATTATATGCAAATGTATTTCCTATATATTTCTTTTTCTCAGATTGAACTATTTTGTGATGCAAAAGCTCCTTAAATAGAGGAGTTCAATGAACTTCAAATTCTTCTTTATAAGAAAATAGACTAAGTAGTCAGGTATCTGGCAATCGTTCAAATGTGTAACTCAAGTTCCAAGTCATTTACCAGCTGAAGAACTGAAACTATTGTCTTAGTATTATAGTCCTTCAATTTTAATCCCTGAATGCAAATTGCACAAAGGAATGAACCATGTTTCAGTGAACAAGAAAATTTAAACTTTTCTATAAAACCAGTCTCCGATTGCTGCTGGTTTATGCAGCAGAAACTTCATTTGATTTTATATATATATATATGCAAATGCATATGTAGCTGAGTTTTTAAAAATCTTTATTTGGACTTCACCAGCTCTATGAATATAAAGTCCTAAATGTCTTCAAAAATACCCTGATCCTGCTATTAAGAGGTAACATGTTTGCATAACATAACAGTTAGAGCACTGACTGCAGTTATTTTTTCCTGAACTGTTAATTATTTTTTAATGTTTACACATTATATAGGAGGTGGGAACTCTTAATTGCAATTGCTGCTAGTAATAAAGACACAAGATAATTGGAACATTTACATAACAAATGGTGGAGTTATTGGTACTATGCGTAATGGTGTTGCAGCTTTGAGCAGCAGTCAACAAAACAAAGTGCATTATTCTAAGTGCATTATTCTTTAAAAGCATCCCGAGTGCCTCAATAGAAAAAGGAAGTTCCTGTTAAACGGTGCAAATGTAATTTACTACTGACTGTAAGCACGATGTAATGCACAATGGTTTTTTGGTTTTTTTTAAATTTTTTTAAAATGTATTAACACTTTTAATTAATAAACCCTTTCTGGTGGAACCGGCCTGGTCTGTCGCTGTTTGGCGATGCAAGCGTGCCTTTGCCGGGTCGCAGAGAAGGACAGGCGGCGGGCGGGGCGGCGGGCCGGACTGCATTTCCCAGCGAGCCGCGCTCCGGGCAGGCGGGCCGGGCTGCGTGGCGCGGGGCGGGCGCCGAGCCCAGCCGCCAGCCGTGCCCGGAGGCGAGCCGGGAGCCGAGCCGAGCCGTGCCGTGCCGTGCCCGCAGCCGTTGGTTGTGCCCGGCAGTGGCCATGGGGCGCCTGGCACGGCTCTGTCCCATCCTGGCGGGGCTCCTCCTGGTCCTGCTGCGCTGCGGCTCCGCAGCCTCGCTGGCGCGGCGCGACCTCCCGGCGGAGCGCAATGACAGACCCATCATCGGTAAGGCACCGCGGGCCCTCCTCGCACGCTGCCTCGGCCCTGCTGGGGAGGGAAATGTCTCCCGGAGCCTAGGTTCGGATAGAGCTGTTATAAGCGGCGTTACGCCGTACGTGCTTGCTCTAAAAACCTAGCTTATTTGAGAGAAGTTACGGTACTGAGCAGGCATAGCAGGGCAGTCGGGTGTTAGTCAGGTAATGGTGCTTATGTGGTACCTTGTGACTGGGCGCCGGAATTGCTGCCCCGTTGTCTCGATGCCTGCAGTTCCTCTGAGTAATAAATGTATCGCTGCAAGCTGGCATATAGGAAATGGGAGCTTAATTAATTACTTAATAAGAGCACAGTGCTTAGGAGGAGCTGCTGAGGAGCCTGGGGTGGTTTGGGCTGGAGAAGAGAAGGCTCAGGGGTGACCTTATCGTTCTGCACAATTGCCTGAAAGGAGGTTCTAGCCAGGTGGGGATCGCTCTCTTCTCAGCAGCTAACAATAGGACAAGAGGACAGAGTCTTAAGCTACCGCGGGGAGGTTTAGGTTGACATTAGAAATAATTTCGAAACAGAACGGATCATTAGATACTCTAATGGATTGCCCAGGGAGGTGATGGATTCATCATCCTTAGAGGTGTTTAAGGAAAGATTGGACATGGCACTTGTGTCATGGTTTAGTTGACATGGTGGTGTTCTGTCATATTGTTCAGTTCAGATTTGATGATCTCAGATGTCTTTTCCAACCTAATTGATTCAGTGAATTTGTGATTTTTCTGTCAGTATGTAGCATTTGCCATTTGTATAGTGCTAATTTTCTTCTTTGGGCCCTTCAGGGATATTGTCACAGGAATGTCACTTTGATGAGTACCAGAAATTTGGAAGATCTTATATTGCAGCTTCATATGTGAAGTTTGTGGAATCTGCTGGTGCTCGAGCTGTGCCAATCAGGTATGTTTTTTTATGTCCTTAGGAGTGGACAATAATTGCATTATGAAGGTATGTACAATTTTAGAGATACAGAAAGCAGTTGTGCTGCTTTTTTTAATGTTTATTGCTCCTCAGAGACCATTTGAAGATGCCACAGTTTTCAGGAAGTTTCAGAAATCAAAATAAAAGCAGAGTGGACCATGTACTTTTTAATACTTCTTCCTGTGTTACTAGTCTTTTTTTGAAAAGTACTAATTTCTTTTCACCAGTAAAACTGCTTTCTGTAGTTTGCATGCATGGTTTTTGAAGTTAGCTATATTCAGTCTGTAGTGCACCACAAACACACACAGATACCTAGATACATAGATTTCTATATATTTTTTTACCTTCTGTAGACCTAGAATTCAAGGGATCAAGGAAGGCTATCAGTACTCTCCTTCAAGAAACCAAAGTCCAGTTCTGTTCAAACTATGGGTCACTAACTCCTTGTATTTTGATTGTTTGGTAAAAAGTAGCAAAGTAAGTAGCAGCTGACAATTCCTCATACCAATGCTTAGCTATAAAATATGAAGTATACTGAAACCAGATGATGAAATTATAAATTTCAGTACTTAAAAACAGTGCTAATACAGCTGCAGAAGAATAAAATAGGCTGTATCTACACAGTCCAATAAGAGCACCACTTAAGTGCCCAGATTAGAAGCCAGCATTCCTCACTTAGCTGCTGGAGCTTTCAGAATGTTTGTTGACCAAAAGCTTCACCAATGAAGGAATGTGTTTAATTCTGGCAATTAAGTTACTTGCAGCAAAGTTGAACACTTTCACCTATATCCAGCATATCAGTTCTGCAGAAGTGTAGCCATCTGTGCTGATTTTGGCTGGGGTAGAGTTAATTTTCTTCACAGTAGCTGGTGTGGGAGTGTTTTGGATTTGTGCTGAACACAGGGTTGAAGATATAGAGGTGTTTTTGTTATTGCTGAGCAGGGCTTACAACAGAGCCAAGGCCTTTTCTTCTTTTCAAACTGCCAGCCTGGCAAGGAGGCTGGGGGTGCATGGGTGTGACCCACTGTTTGCAGCTCTGCCCTTCTTGGAGTCAGTTGGAAACCGGAGTTGCCGGTCTGCAGGAAGTAATAACCATGCCATTCATGTAAATGGTAAATTTTTCAAGTGTCTGCAAAAGGGTCTCAGAGTACCTCATCAGGAGCTGTACCTCGCAGGGCCCTGTTTTCAATCGTGTGGATTGAGCTGTTTCAAGTGAAATGTTTCATTTGATTTGTGTCTATTTTATGCTGTTTAAAGCATGCCTTCTGCATATTTTCTGTGTCAGACATTTCTGTTTAATAGAGATGATATTTTTGTGGTTAAATACATGTATTTTTAATGTATTCTATAATTTTTTTGTGTGTTTCAGATTAAATCTTACAGATGAAGAATACGATAAAATATTCCACTCTATTAATGGGTATGTCTTGAGCACTGATTTTCTATTGAAAGACATGATTGTTCTGGTTTTCAGCTCTGCTGTGTTCCCAAGAACATTGTATTCCTGCTATCTCAAGAGGTTGTGCTGGGCACTGCAGGCATGAAAATATGTTCTAAGACACAGAGTGCATTATTTCATCCAGTATTGGTGTGAGTATTATTTGCCTTTCCTTCCTTGAGGAACATGTCAGATTATCTGCAGCAGTGCCAAGGCTTATCTTGGCATTCTCTTGTGCTTGTCTGCCGGCAGGCCGAAGTGGCATTATAGTTATGAGCAATTTTGCAAGTATAATATTCCACTTCCTTTTTGTTAATTTTTCGGTCTTCCTCATTTGAGCTGTCACCATCATTTTGATGTTTAATAGCACTTTCTTGCTATTTCACCCCTGTTCCTACCCTTTCTTCCCTCTTTCCATCCTTTTCATATCTCCTCTGTTATAAAAGTTCCTGATTTCCAGTCTCTTCTACTCTTTACTCCATGTATGCTCTCTCTCTTGCTACTTGAATGATCTGTCTTGCCCGTTGTGATTCTGTGGCTTAGGTCTTTATTAGAAAAACTTCCTGGCTTTTCAGGGGATCTGTGGCAACTGTCCACCCCTCTATTCTTCATACATTTCAAATGTGGCATAATGTGATCTTGCCTAACAAATTTTATTGTGTACTAAGCAAAGTCAGAACCTTTTATGGTTTTTGTTAGCCTTGTACTAAAAGTGTACTTCAGAAGAGTGAAATCAGCTGATGCTACACTTCACAGCCGTGATGGTGTGTGAGGCCAGAGCATGTGATTTGGCACCTTGTAGTCATGAGATGAGCATCTTAAACCATGAATACATTTGTTAAGCTTATGCACATATTAGAAAGTTAATCAGCACGTGTAGAGCTTGCGGATTTAGACCTTTGGCTGTCTGGGGAGTGCACTGTCCTCCTGTGTACCTCAGCATGCCCTGGACACTAAGACATGGGTCTTTGCAGTATTGTGCTATAAGCGAGTATAAGACAGCGATGCTTTCTCTGCTGTGACTCATCGTGTTGGAGACAAAACGAATCATTTAATCACTGTCTCATGACTACCAGCTTCTCTTTGGTTGCCAGGAGGGCTTTCCACCAATGGGGTCTCTCATTGTTTCTACCTCACCACCTACTTCAATGCAGAGAAAGTGTGTGGCAAGTAGATCCACTTCCTTTGTCCTTCCATCCTTGCAGGGACTGTCAGTTTAGTCTGTGCTATGTAGGTGAGTAAGGATGGTCTGTACTTCCTCTTGTGGCCCTCCACTGTCACCTGTTGGCTTCCACAATAAAACTGTGTGTAAATAACAAAAAGGATCTCTGGAGGGTATGACTTTTGTTCTGTGGAAATTCAGAATAAGAAGGAGATGCATTGATCTTTCATATTGTTCTTTGAGGTTGGAAATTGCTTACTATTAAATGCTACCTTCTTAAAATCATAAAATTTACTAGAGTAGACACATAGTTTTATGAATATACTCCTAAGGTAGCCATTGAAATGGCCAGTGGGAATCATCAGCTGTAGCCAGTTAGAGATACTGGAATACACGTAGTTGCATTTCAATCTGCTTATGAGAATGTCAGGCCATTATCATTGCTACATAATGGGTTATTTCCTTTTTGCATTAGCCAAAATTATGATAATTTTTCCTAATTAGTATACTCCAGGTTTTGGTTTAAACAGGTGGAGTGAATTTTCTACCACTTCCAGGTAAAGATCAGTGTATTTGTCTAATTAGATCTCTGAAGAAATCTATAATCTAGCCTGTTTTGAAAATACCTTCAGCTGTATTAATTTTCAGTGTTGACACTGGCAAGTAAAGTTTTTTGTGTTTTTGTGAATACTACTTTTCCACCAAATACTTGATGGCTTTTACATGATCCTGTGCATTATTCACTTTAAAAAAACCTGGTCACAAGGGTTTAAATGCACATTTGCTCTGCAAATGCTTGGGATCATTTGGGATGTTAGCTGTTTCTAATTGCTTGGTAGTATCTCACTGATACAGGTTGCCATTTCCAGACCACAGAAATGTAGAGGAAATCCTGCACCCATTTCAGTAAAAAATCAACAACTCATGGATGTGACTTGAGTAAATCTAATTGAGGTTCTGCAGCAGTGGTTTAGGGAATGCTCACAGATCCAGTTCTGTTGGTTCTGCAGGCACTGTTCCAGTTACAGCCTGAAGAGACTTCCTTTATTTCATGTTACTGTTTCTGATGGTACTTGATTACTTTCCATGTAATCATGTGTCCATGTGAATTCTCTGCTAGACTGTATGGAATCTTTTTCTTCTCTGGTGTTTATTTGGGTTTGGGGAGCCACACAGGGAATTGCCATTGCTGATTGTATTTTGTAGTGGAAAAAGCTTGTGCGCTATTTCTTTGAGATTGCCCTTGGGATTGATTGCTTTGTCTTCTTTAGCTCTGTGGGATCCTGTGTGATCAAAGGTTATGACCAAACATACTTTTCTTCCTTTTTGACAGGAACTTTTTGATCTGTGTTGTGTCCAATAAGAAGGTCACTATGCCAGGGCCACAATTCTACTTTTCTGAAACTGAGCAGGATGAACTAAGATTTGGGCTGGAATTTTAAAGTGGTAGTGAGAGCCAGCTGAGAGTCAGGATAGGAATTCACAGAGTCATGGCATGCAACCCTTTTGTATATCAGCTGAAATCTCTGTGTTTTATGTATTTTCTGTTTACTTTCTTCTTCCATATGTTGCATCAGGCTTGACCTATACTTTGTAATAGAGTAACCATTCTTCAGCAGAAGACCACTAAAATTTAGAATATGATTTAGTTAAAGACTGAAACACCTTAACTTAGCTGTCTGCATGTGCACTAGCTGTCCAAACTCACATAATTAATGGAATGCTAGTCAGTACAGCCAGTGGAGCCGACACTGTTCAGCCTACCAACCACTCAAGTGTCTGCTCTAGAAAACCTATCTTAAGCTCCAGTGACTTTCCTGACTAGATCCCTGCTTCCCATAATGGGAGCATGGATGCCTATCTATAGATTTCTGAAACCTAGACCCGAATTGTACCCTTAAAACTGCTTTCAGACATTTCTCTGTGTACCTTGTCCAAGTTTTGGGTTGATCACTGTTGCTAATCATATTCTTGGATGTTGCCTTTCAGGGTACTTTTTCCAGGAGGTGGTGTGGATCTTCAGACTTCAGAGTATTCCAGAGTTGCTAAGCTATTTTACCACAAGGCCTTGGAGGTAATTACTAAGGAGCAGTTGGTTCTTCTATCACTGTTCAGAGTTCAAAATGACAGGTTCATATTTTTCATAGTTTTGCACTGTCATTCAGTGTGTTAACTGGAGGGCTGAAAATAGGTAGCTTATTTATTGCTTCTGCAAAAAGCTTCTGAATTAATAGCTTAAGATACAGACTTGTGACACCCACTCTGTTATATGTTATGTTATGGTCTTAAACTCCAAAGTTCTTCAGGTTGTTTATTCATTGTAACTGAGGCTTTATGTCTCTGTGTGAGCTTGAAGTGTTCATTGGCAGTCAGGAATCGCAATTCAGTAATTGAGTTACCTTTACTCTTCAGTCCCTGTGGCACCAATTTTTTTATTCCTTTGTCTGTCTCTATTTATGGTGAGTCTTGCAAAGACTGTCTCACTTTTATGTGAGACAATTTGATTTGTATTTTTGAAACTGCTCACTGTGTGAACTGTGGCCTGTCTCTTGGGGCAAGAGTTTCTTGTGGTTTGTTGTATGATTATGAAATTATGTTGACATTTCACAATGATGGACTGAATTGCCTATGTCACTTTATGATCACAGAGACAGGTTTATTAGCTATATCTGTGTACTACCAGTGAGCAAAAGGCAGAAAATAATATTCAGTTCATCATAGGTAACCCTTTCTAGCAAGTCAGAATTTTTTCATTGCTGCTTGTGATAATTTTGTGTTTTGATTTTCATCTTTCAAGTCTTAATTAGTGCTGTAAAATATTGCTGGTTTTACTAATGTAAGGTAAGCTACAGTGGTCTAGAGTATCTTTGTAGGTACAGAATGACTGAATTTTATGTTTTTCTAAAACATATGAGGGGTCCTTTTCATTTGCAAGTGCTCACAATGAGAAATCACTTTGATCTGCTTCTGCTTTAATATGAATACAGGATGTGAAATACTAATCCCCATTCAAGTCAGAATTTTACTAGTTAGGCAAAAATCCAAATGAAATACTGTTTCCCAGCTCTTAAATTAGTTTTTAAAATGTGATGTTGTGGGTGTTAATGCATGCTTATTATCCGGGCTCTAGTTTATTTTTTAGAAAGGGGAAGGGGCACAAAATCTTTGTTTTAGTTTTAAATGTTTTTAAACTTTAGTTTATTTTTTTGCCTTCAGTAGTTTTAGTCCTCACTTGCAGCTCTGCTGTCTTTCATGTATGTCCTGTGCCTTGTTGTACGTGAGAAGTGTACATGTCATGAAGACTCTGCAGCCCTATTAGCCTTCCTTCTGTACCTCTTCCTTGTTTTGCTCTAAGAAGTAGTTCTGTGGGCTTTTATTACCATATTTCCAGTAATGCAGTAGGGGAACATTTTTATTCTGAGCCTGTCATTTTAGCTTTCTCAAAAATGGTTTATGAGCAGCAGCTCTTCAGGGGTGGTGTGTGTGTTGTGGTATGCATAACTTAAAAATGTTTAGAAACAAGTTAAGAAAAACTAGTCAGTTTTCACAAAAATAGGAGTTCTGAAACATTCCAGTCTCTAGCATGTGCTTACTATCAGATATAAACCATCTGAAAATGCAGATTGCCACTGCATGTATGCACCATGCTGAGTTAGGTTGTAAGAGGCTAGTTGTGTTCTTGGTTTTTTGCTTTCTTTTTCTCCTATTTGATTTTTTTTGGTATTGTTTTCACACTGACTTGCCAATTTTTATTCTCTTGAAAATGGTTGCTACTCTTTAATGTTGCTTAGACTTGCATTCTGTCTTTTTGGAACACAGATCCAAACCTGCTAGTTAAACAATCATATAAATATATCCCATACAACTATACTAGTAGTAGGACTCATGTTTTCTTAACACTGTTGGGTGAGCACAGACATTGCAAAGGTCCCTTGCTATGTCATCATAGTGTGCGTCATCTAAAAGTATGAATGAGTAGGCTTTCCCTCAAAAAGGTGACACAGTCTTCTGTGTTCCTTCTAATGATTGCTCTTTTTATAGAAATGTTGCCATTTTGTGGTTTATGTTTAAGCTGCTCTCAACATTACTTATTTGTAGAACAGAGCAGTCAAATCAGGGTCCACACTGAGCTCAGTTTGCTGCCTCTAGCCTTCATATTTTAGGAGACTCTAAGGGAGTCTGGGCTTATTTCAATTGCAATTGAACTGTTAAAATTTGTGTGGTAGCAATTCATACTGCTGTAGTAGTTATACTTCTCACCTACACAAATGAAAGTGAAAAGAGTAGGAAGTTTCTGTCAGAGTCCTTTTTGTAAATTTTCATTACTGTTTCCTGATGTTGTTGCTTTTATTTTGAAGGCTAATGATAAAGGAGATTATTTCCCAATATGGGGAACATGTCTTGGACATGAAGAGCTTACGTATCTCACAAGTGGTGAAATTTTACTAGTTCATACCAAGACAAATGGTTTGTCACTTCCTCTGAACTTTACCTCAGGTAAAAAATGCATTATATCTTATGTCTTGAGTTTTGCTGAGAGGTATTGTTTTGCTCATGATAAATATTGCGGGGTGAATATTTGGAAGGTTTCTGATTATTATCTTGTGAAATTCTTTGTTATTAAGTTGCCTTGACTGTTTTTGTAAAGTCAGTGCAACTGTCACTTCTAAAGCAGTGAAGTGAGCACAAGCCATTTGAAACCGAGAGCAGTCAGCAAAAACCACAGCTGTGGGTCTCTGACTTACTTGAAAATTTGGACCTGTGAAATTATATCTGCCTAGGACCCTTTTTGTTACCAAGCTGAACAAAATTCACAGGTTCAAAACCTATTAAACTTGGAAAGCAGGTGGTTTTAAATTTTTCAATCGCATTTTTCCTGATGATGAATAGTAGCATTACTGTCCCATTTGAACAGTATTGAAATCAGAGAGATCCTTTAAGATAGAGCTGTGGCACTCAGCAGCACTGGTAAAATGTGGCCTCTGTTAATACTTTACCCTTTGGGAGTAATACATCTGCAGACCATGTAGGATTCACAAATTCTGTCATTTGTGCTCATTGTGAGGGGAAAGGCAGCTGAAATGAGTGTCAAGGAATGATGCTTATTTTAGTGAGAACTTAGGTAGCAAAGTTGGATCCTCTCTGGGTGAAGACCAGTGAACAGTGGTAACATCATATTGGAGATCTGTTGTAGTTATTTCACTGGTATTTCTTGTGGGATACTCTAAAATAATAAAGATTTACTGCCAAAAAAGTTTACTTTAATACAGCATTTTATTAATTGTCTTCTGTTCAGTATTAATTAAGATGAGACCAGTTTGGGTAATGAAAAATATTTTTTTTTTCTTTGTAATAGCTGCAAAAGACAGTAAAATGTTCAGGAATTTCCCTGATGATGTATTACACGCACTTGCTACTGAGCCGTTGACATCAAACTTTCATATGTGGAGCCTCTCCATGGAGGTATTTGATCTTTTTATTTCCTGCATACAAACAATTTTTTTTTTGTTAAAACTAGAAATAAACAAATAACACCTTTTCTCTCTTCCCCCTCTCCTTACCACAGAATTTCACAAATAATGGAAAACTTCGTAAATTCTATAATGTTCTGACCACTAACACCGATGATGAAGTGGAATTTATTTCTACCATGGAAGGTAAGGAAATTAATTTCCTTTGGAAACTGTGACTGTAACAAACTGGTTCTTTAGAGGTAGTGTGGCATTGATGTGAATTGATATTGCAAGTTGTTAGAACAGCAGGATGAGCACCAGCCCTGTCAGTGCTGTGGCTGTGGGAGCGTTCTCTGTTTGCAGAGATATTTTATCTTTTGAGTACTGTGAGCCTTGTTACTCCTCCCACCCACTGTTTCCCTTCTAGATATGCTGTTACATTTTAGCACTGGCGTATTTGAGCGCTGTGATGTGAGCTGCACAGCACTTGTGCTGCAGCAGTTGAATCCCTGCACAGTGCAGTGTGCTTCTGCCAAACCTTTCTTTCCAGCTGTCTGCTTAGGCTTGTGTTTCCCTGGTGCCCTCTATCTGTTTACTGTATGGGAAGAACAATCCAGGCTGCTGAGGGAACAGCAATATCCCTCGTTGCTGTAGCAGCAATGCTGGTAATTGCCCTCCTCCAAAAGCCTTTTGCATTACTTGTGTTGTCTGTTTCACACTGGGCTTGCTCAGCTCAAGAAACAAGTTAGCTCTTCAGGGTGTGTTTTATCTTGATCAGTGCATCACTAGCAGTCCTACCATAAGGCCCAGCTGTCACCAATGGGATTCTTCTGTGTGGCATCCTGGCTGTGCCCCAAAAGAGAAGAATAGCACTTTGATCAGCAAACCTGCTTAGGCTAATGACAGACATCACCCGTGCCTGCAAGCGGTTTATCACAGAGCAGCCATCAGCTGCTGTGCCACTATTCCCTGGAACAGAGTTAAGGACTGACTCCCCCAAAAGGTATCAGGCCTGGCAGAGCAGATGGGAGCTGCCCCTGGATTGACTGGGCCTTCAGGGAGATACTAAGACTTGGATCTCTCCCATGGAAATGGCATCCTGTATGGCTGTGAATGCTGAGTGATGCTGGCAGCAGATAGGAAGTTTTGAGACTGATACACTTGAAACATTATTTTTTCGTGTGTATATACATTAATTCTGAAATGAATAATCAAAAAAGTGATAAAGTGATGTATAAATATTTTCTTGCATAGAATGAGACCCTTCTTTTACAATATCTATTGATTTTCCTTCAGTTCTACTGTGACTATAACAGCATTTCAATTTGCTCTTTAAGCGTTTGTGAAACTGTTGATAAGTGAGGTATATTTGTAGCTTGTCCTTTGAGTTTATTTTGCAGTAAGATTAAGCACGTAATTCTTAAGGCATACACCTTTACACACTTTGTTTTTTGTTGTAGCATACAAATATCCAATTTATGGCATGCAATGGCATCCAGAGAAAAATCCTTTTGAGTGGAAGGATTCTCCAGGCATTCCACATTCACCATCTGCTGTAAGAGCAGCGTATTGTATGGCTGATTTCTTCGTTAATGAAGGTAAAAAGTTTATTATATATAAATGTTGGGGGTTACAGTGAAGCATTACTGAAAAACATTGAAGAAGATGGATTTCTTTTTCAACTGTCAAAGTTCAATACCTCTCATTGCTTTCTGAGAAGATTACTCTGCAAGCTTTCTAGGCTTATAAAACACCAAAGGATACTAGAAATAGAATGGCTTAGTGAAATCAAAAGCCAAGCATTCCACAAACTCTTTTCACTAGGCTGGCTCTAAAACATTGTTCTGTGACTTTCTACCATTTCAAAATATTGCTGTAACATTTTGGCCTCTCTTGCAAAAAGGCAATAAAACAAAAAAAGTACTCCATTCATAATTCCAGGGGCTTCTTCAGTTCCAGACTGGCTTACAGTCATTCAATGTGTTCTCAATATTGCTTGCAAAATGCATACACCAGGACTATAAATACGGCTTGGGCAGTATGGGTGTGTCAGAGGGGTGCAATATGGTGCCCTACAGCTATATACTATCAACAGCACAAGAAGTTTGTGAATGTTACAGAACTGCTTTTTCTTTGTTTATACCCTAAGAATCTAGAAGTAACTAAGGATAAAAATACAAGAGTATTTGAAGGAATCAAACTTTATTCCTTTATTTATCCCTACTAAACCATTCTGCTGGACTATTTTATGAAATTGTCTTGCCTCCTTGATTGGGACTATGAAGAACATAATAATTAAGCTAGTTGAGTTTTCTCTCTACCCTTGATCTCTAATCAAAAGAGTCACCTAAATGAAGAAAGTAGACAGTGATTTAAAGAAATGCAATTTGTGCTGACCTGGTCAGTGAAAGTGTAGAAATAAATGTTTCATTTCATACAAAATTAAGGTGCCTTTTTGCATAAAGTAGTCCTACTCTTCTTTGTGAAAATGTAGTAAAATGATTTTGATAGGCAACTTACAGCCAGGCTAAACTGGGCCTCTGAGCAGCCTGCTCTAGTGGAAGGTGTTGGAACAAGATGATGTTTAAGGTCCCTTCCAACCCAGGCCATTCTGTGAGATGGTGAACAATGTCAAAAATGAAGGGGAAAATAAGAGAAAATACAGTAGGAGTCTGTTTTTAACTTTGTAGTCTTAACACTAGAATTCAGTGTGTTTTCTGGTTTTGTTTGCTGCTTTCTCTAGTGTCTGTCTGCATTCTATATTACAAATAGCAGTAAGCTTGCTCAGGCCATTATCCAAGTTAAGTGGGGCAAAACAAGTGCTGACTCTGCTTGTAAATCCTGTTAAGAGACACTGTTCTGTTGTATGTGAGCACCCATACAAGGAGCTTGTGCAGAGTGCCACACAGATGTGTCACTAGCTTTTGGATCTGCTGACCTACAATTTCAGTAGAGCAAACTTTCTTTAGCCACCCACCACCTCATCTACCAAATCCTAAGTTATTCTTCATTGCCTTCCCAGTCTTTTGGGGAGGTACTGAAGAATAAGCTGCTCCTACTGAGTACTTTATATAATATCTTTGCAATGAGTAATTGACATTTTTAGCTAATGTAAGGCAGAATGTCTTCCCTAACTCTGAAAATAAACCACAAGATGAAAAATGTTAAACTGTTCTTAGCCAGTAAAAATATACTCATTTGTGATCACTTACTAACTAAACCATTCTACTGAAATACCATTTTTGTATCCATCCATCATTAATTTTAACTTGTGTAGAGTTGCCAACATGATAAACCAGAAGAGGATTCAGTTTTACTGTCCTCACCAGTACAGTCCTTGCCAACACTGCAGATTTCAGTAGGCTGATACTCTGATGCATTTCTTTCAGAGTTTAAAGTACTGGTATTTCTGGTAGATACTGCCAGTATTTCATGGATAACTATTTTTATACAGTCGTGGCTTCGAATTCTCCCTCTCCAGTAATTCATGGATAACTATTTTTATACAGTCGTGGCTTCGAATTCTCCCTCTCCAGTAATAAAATATGCTGTAACCAGCTTTCTGAAGATGTATCATCACAGTTTTTCGCATACAAGCTACTGTAATTCCATTTGTTGTTGTGCTACACAGAATAACTTACTTTACCAAGATAAATATTGTCAGGGAGGATAACATGAAAATTATCTGTACTTTTACAATGTTTTGCAGCCCGGAAGAGCCTGCACCATTTCTCCAGTGCAGATGAGGAAGCAAAAGAATTGATCTATAATTATAATCCAGTTTACACAGGAACCTTTTCTGCATTTCAGCAAACCTATTTTTTTGATTGAGTATCTTGTCAAAGGTGCAGTATTGTTATGTATAAATGGAATTATTTGCCAGCATTGTGTAATTAAGCTGATATAGCAATGGAAAGCCAGAACAGTTTTCCTTTACAGTGATTTATTCTGTGTAGCTTCTGCACTATTGAAACATTAATATATAAATTTATGTTCAATAACATAATAATCATCTTGGATCACACTTTAAGGCAAGCTACAGAAAAATGTATTTTTCTTCCAGGAAAGAGGACTTGATTATGTAAAATGTTGTGGACTACGATAGCACTAGACACTTAAATACATTGGGTAGTAAAATCCTGTCCTTTTCAAATGATTTAGTAAATGAGACTCTTGGGTTTGTCATAAATATGTGTGTGCAACCAAGTGCTTGACAGGGATTCTTCTGTCATTTCAAAAATTGACCAAAATAATAAGGCATGATAGCAAAAAGACATTTTTGCCTCAAAAGCACGTTCTATCCCATTTGTGAAACTGTTTCTCTTGTACATTCAGCATTATTTGGGGTCCTTATACCTTGTGAGGCCTTCATAATTATGAGGATGCAGGGTAAAGTCATCATCACAATATCAGTTAAAATAAGTAAGTTTGGAGGGCATAGTTCAGTGCTGATTCCACTTTTGGTTCTTTTCAGTTCAGTTTTATATATCCTCCAAGAATTTGTCTGGAAGTAACAGGAGTCAGCAGCGATGAGATGCAGACACTCATTCCTTTGTATTTAAAAGAATGTAAACCTAATTGTTTCCTCTAAAGTGTCTGACTTTTCCTGTAGCTGGATAGAAATTTCACTTGAAGTCAAGAGGTAGCTTGCCGTTAACTTAGTAAACAAGGTAGTTTCTTTCTGCCTTGTTTGATAGTTCAGTGCAGCTAGAATTTAAACAGCAGATGAATGTATATGAGAAACCTGTTAAAGGTGACAATGTGATAATAACAGTTGCATGCATTACACTGATACTGTTTTTTCTCTGCTTTGCTTCAGACTTGGTGAAAGTTTTGTTCAGTGGCTGTGTGTGTTGTCCAGAAAGGGACTAAGATTAGGCAATCAGATAAAATTCTCCTCTCTAGTATAGCCTCCAAACCCTTGTTAACATCAAGAAGGATTTGGAGTAATGAAGAATTCAGGTTTATACTTCAGCTCTGTTTTGTAGAACCTCATACTCTCAGGTACCATATCTGAATAGGTCTGGTAAGTTTCTCAGGTTTTTCAAGTAAAACACTCTATAACTTGTTCTATATCATGAAGCACCTACATAAGAGAATGTGAAATGCATGTTAAAAAAAAAATGAGGAAACATTAACTGTGACTACCAGAAAAACACTTCCAGGTAATTACAAGCTTAAACATGTTGTATTACAGCTTATTTTTACATTTGTCATATCAGCCAACTTCGTAAATGGTTATCTTTTTAATATAGGTAACTTTATTAACTGACTCCTGAATAGAACCGAGTGTAAAAAGAGGGTTGCACTCTACATTTGCATGTAAATACAGCAGCTATGATACTTAGAAACCAAGTCCAATCTTCTACCTGTTGTTCGGCCTGAGTTCTTTGGAATAGCTCTAAGAATTTGCCTGTGTAAGGAGGGCAGATTTTAGCCTTAAAACCAGAGATCAATCTTGCAAATGAAATGTCTGCAATGGTAGTAGTTTGTTCCTAAGTGTGTAACTATGAGGAGTATTGTGTGTAATATAATGAGAGAAGTTTATATATTATGGATTTGTATGTGTCTTTCCTTTATATTCTTTATCTTGTAAAGCCTTGTTTGATGATATGCATGATTTTTCTATGATACATGAAATAAACCTTTATTCAAGCAGACTTGTATTTTTCTAATCTTTTAGATTCTACAGATGAAGCACTGACAACAGGCATTGTCTCCGTGTTTCCATCTGTGATAGTCATAAATCAGGAGGATACTGTACAGGTTACAACCTGTGTGTACTTTCTGTGGTCATGGCAGCAGGGTCAGGACAAGTGAGATCCATGGCCCAACACAGACATGCCCAGAGCACAGGTACCCATGCCCAGGGCCTGAGCTTAAATACACTGAAATGTGGCTGCTGAGCCAAGGGGCAGGAGCTTTCAGGAAGTCTGCCCACATGTCATTCTCATAGAGCCCTTCCAGAGCTCATTCTCAGAGCAGGCTCACCCCAGGGGCAGTATCAGAGCTCACACACAGGCAGCCAAACCCCCATGAAAGTGGGAAGGGGCTGCAGCACTGATGGGGCTCTCAGGGCTCTGAAAGCTGTAACCAAAGAAACTTCTGTCTATTCCTTACAATACCTGACACTTTCCATCATGTTCTCTGGCCAGAAGCAAACTATAGGAACCCAAAATTGTCTAGCAGTCACCTAAGTCTAGCAGCGACTTTAAAAGTTTGTTTGAAACACCTTTTCTCTGCTCTGTGTTGTACAATATGGTTTATCACTGCACAGACAAAACTAATACAGTTTTTAGAATTAATGCTAGAGAGAGAAAAGAGCCTGTGACAATACAGCTGAGTTTGGTGTATGAGCCTAACAAATTTCATTTTGCTGTGTGGGAAGAACAATCCACTGATCAGCAAGGTAACCCTGTGTGTCTTCCAGACTATATTAAATCATCTTTAAGAAAGAAAAGTTTGAAATGATTTCCTCCTTGGAGTATTCTGCTCTTCCCACTAGATGGCCTCCGAGAACCAGTATTTTCTGCAATTTTGCAATCGGGTGTGGTGATGTCCCTAAAGTTGAGTAAGATATTTACTGTACTGTGGTATGTAGGTATGTACCAGGGTATTTGGGATGCGGAGGAAGAAGAAGGGAGGAGACAGAGTAGGGCTGGAATCTTAGTGGTGCAACTGTACGATCTGGCAGGATTGCAGGAGAGAGTCTATGAGCATTGAATTAATTCAGCTGGGATTAAGTCTTGTTTCCAGTGAATATTTAAACCATTCAAGCATTAGCTGGAGGTGACTGCAATTACATCTGTCTTTTCAGGTGGTTGTTCCTCCCCTTTAGCTATAGAATTTGTCTTGGTTCCATTTTCTATAAATATGAAACTAGCTCATGCAAAACAGGACAGACCAGTTAGATGGGAAGAACTGAGAACCTGATCTCAGAAAACCTTTGCCTAGGAGTAAGGAAAGACGAGTTTGAATTCTTTCAGGTAAGGAAGAAATTACAGGGAAGAAACATCCTGAGTAAGTGCTATAAGTACTGAGTTAAAGAGTAAGAGGGAGAGCTTAACCCGCAAGCTTCATTGTGGGGAAAAACAAATCACAAAACAACTCACCCAAACCCCCACTAATTTTGGGCTGACAAGCTATGCAAAATTCCCTGGCAAAGTAGTGAATCCAAAGCTGAGATTACTGTCCAAGTATTTCTATGCTGAATATCTTATTTTTAGGTTTAATTTTTAACCTTTTCCCCTTTAGCATCAGTGCCACCTTATTCATTGCTGTAGATGCTGCTCAGCAAAACAATATTGAAAGCTGGACTGTACTATAGAAATAAGTGGCCTGTTAGGGACATGGTAGTTCTTTCCTTGGAAAAGAGAAGAAATATGGGGATGGTTTAAACAACGAGGAAGAACAATAGGGAATAATTTCCCAGTTGTGTGTCATACCTGCATTGCCCTTATGAGGCAGGAGCCCTGAGAGAAAAATAGTGTGGGTGTAAACAGGTGGCTGAAGTCTGCATGCCAGAAGGTGTACACAAGATTTCAGTCATTTTTATTACAGTAAATAACTTAATTTTTAATTTTATCTGGGGTTGTAAGGTTCTTTCTGGGTTTTGGGGCTTTTTTCTACTGTGGAGTTCCCATGTATGTATCTGGTGATGGTGCTACCAGAAAAGCTATGGGAATTGGCTAGAGTCCAAGTCCTATTAAGGTTTCTAAACACCTTTTCAAATTATTATGGTTTGAGTACTTACGTGGAAGACAGATTGACAGATACTGTGAAGTGATTGATTACCTTCCCTTGTTAGCCTTGTGTCTTTCCCCAGGGCAGACCTCCTGTCTAATCCACTGCTTATTTATAGGGCAAATAGTGAAGTACATCCTGCCCAGGGCCACCTGTTGATAAGGATACTGTTGCAGCTTTCATCACTTCCTCATTATGTTTGTATCTGTTTCATAATGTAAGCAGTATGTTTTAGGAGCCAGCTTTCTCTGTCAGTTGTTATATAACAAAAAAAATTTCCAAGACCCTTTCATCCAAAATAGCCTTGACCATGTAGAGATAGCTGTCATTATTTGGAGGAGCACTTGAACAAAACACTCACTCCAGATTTAAGCAAAAAACCCTCAGATTCTCTGATTTTCAGAAATGTAGTGAGCAATCATCCCTCACAACTAAGCTTTCTATAAGTGAAAAGCAAAAAGCAGAAAAGCAGAAAATCAAAAAGGTTGGAAGGAGAAAATTCTAGCAGTTGATGCTTCTGAGCATCAAAACAATTGGTTTCAATACTGTGGGCTGGTTTTGGCTGGGGTAGAGTTAATTCTCTTCACACAGTTTGGATGGGGCTGTGCTTTGGATTTGTGTTGAACACAGGGTTGATAATTCAGGGATGTTTTAGTTACCCCAGAGCAGCATTCACACAACCTCAAGGTCTTTTCAGCTTCTCACCCCACCCACCAGTGAGAGGCCTGGGGGTGCACAAGGACTCAGGAGGGGACACAGCCAGGACAGCAGACCCCAACTGACCACAGGGATATTCCATAACATATGGCATCACGCTCATTATTATAGATATGGGGGGAGAAGAAAGGAAGGAAATTACATTTGGAGTGATGGCGTTCGTCTTCCCAAGCGACTGTTAGACATGATGGATCCTGGCTTTTCCAGAGATTGCTGAACACCTGCTTGATCCTGGGAAAGGGTGAATGAGTTCTTTGGGTTGCTTCGCTAGCATGTACAGATTTTGCTTTACCTATTAAGCTGCCTTTACCTCAACCTATGAGTTTTCTCAGTTTTATTCTTCTGATTCTCTCCCCCATCCCATTGTGGGAGGAGTGAGTGAGTGGCTGCATGGTGCTTTGTTGCCAGCTGGGATTAAATCACTGCAGCTTGTAGCTATGTAGCTCCCAAGCTTCCTTTGATGATCTCTTTCACTGTGTGTATACAAGTTCAAGACCTGATGTTATAGGTATGTGGTTTCTTGCTATTTTCCTGAAGAATAAATCAGCAAGACCAGAAAGACTAAAATAGCAATTTTCTCGCTAGAAGCATATCAGGAAATCAGTTTCTCCCTGTGACTTCTTGAGGCACCAATATAAACTGGTTATAATGACCTTAATTCAACCTCAGAGGGGGCAGTTTGAACTTCACATACCTCTACTTAACCAGGATGTGCTCAGCAGCTCTTGCACTAATAACTCCTAAGGCCCTGCTTTTTCAAAAGACAATAGGACATTCTTGTGACTAATTGCCTGATTATTATTGTATTAATTACTAATTGTTAAGATTATGATTAGATTTAATTCATAATAATGCTGTTAGTGTTATAGAGGAGACACAAAGTAAAGTGAAGAGACTACAGACAGTTTCTG
The DNA here is from genome assembly GCA_024500445.1 of Entomyzon cyanotis. Lineage (NCBI taxonomy): Eukaryota > Metazoa > Chordata > Aves > Passeriformes > Meliphagidae > Entomyzon > Entomyzon cyanotis. The sequence goes on from JAKEPQ010001005.1 coordinate 20,598,245, forward strand.
AGATTTTTCCAAAGCCATGTCAGAATGGAAGTACTCCAAAGTTTTTGGCCAAACCCATTCTCACCCTGGATGGAGTTAGTCCTTTCCATCCTACTAGGCTTCTAAGTTCATCGCTAGCATTTATACTGTTATACCAGTGATGGAGGCCATTTGCAGTGTCTAAAAGCAGATCTAACCATGTCTCGTACTTCCAGAGGAAAAAGAGAGAAACTGAGGGGACCTATTACCTGCTTTACTTTAATTTGAAGTATTTGTCCTGATTATTTCTTGTTAATATTTGCAAGAAGCATCTCAGTCTACCACTTCAACAAAAAGTACCAGTAATTCTTTTGTCTCTGGAGTTACAACCAAAACAATTTTCTTTGTTCTTTATGCCACTAAGATGAGCACAACAGGATTTTTCTCTTACTGGGAACAGAAGCTAGTTCATCTTTCGTCCCTAGGCTTTTAAAGTTTACTTAGGTTTCTCATAAAACTCAGGATGAGTTTGTTCCCATCCCTGCAGTTTTCCCACTTTGATTCTTGCATTTTGTGCTACTTTGTGGCTCCTTAGGGAGTTGAATTACTGTTCCAGAACTTCATGCCAGCAGTTACTACTTCTTCCAGCAACAGCTGCCACAGTCTTCCCAAATTACTGACTGTTCTGTTTCAGATGCTTGCAAATGAGGGAATTGGCTCCATGAACACACTAGGTCCCCCAGCAAGCCCCTCCAGTAGCTCCCTGGCCAGTGTATGTCAGCTGAAGCTGAAGCTTCAAGCCATCCCAGCCTGAACGATAGTTGGGCAGCCAGTGCTCAACATAAATGTCTTTCATGTCCTTTTGTTATTAACCATCAGCACCCTTGCCCTTCCTTAGTTATATTTGCAAGGTTTCCCTAAGAATTCTTTTCAGAATCTGTCAGCAGTTTTCTCTTTATTTTCCACACCCAGGGAGTCAGGCATGTGAAATGAATTAATCTGAACTGATCTCCAACTGTTTTAACAAAAAGCGAAATCTGAGATGAGGCTATACTGTAGCTTTTAAGCTATGCTTAAAAGTGAGTGGGGAAAAGTTATGGTACAGATGAAGTATGTATCTTTATACATTAATTTTATTTTAAGAGAAGTTGAATTGCACTGCATCAGGGTGTGGAATACCAGTCCAGACAATAACATCTGTTTGAACAGCAGGGCTTGCTGGGCATCTTTTGTTTTCCCACATTCCTCACTTGAGCATTTTATTGCAGAATCCAGGCTATCTTATAATACACTACCCTTTTGGCAGCCATTCCTACAATGTCTCAGCATAGATGGTGCTGGTCACACTACAACTTTGGTCCTTAACCCAGCAATGTCTCCCTCTGAGGCTTGGCTGCATGAACTGCATGGGGTAAGAATATAAGTTATGTGCCAGGTGAGGTTTGACAACTCAGGGTTTCACAAAACACACCAAATTCGCCATGTCTCACTCATGTTCAGACAAATTAGGAGAGTTTTGATTTCCTAAGAGCAGAGCAAGCCCAAGGCTCATATCCTGCACTGCCACACCAGTGAGTGCAGACACATGCACAAACTGCCATGTATTTGTGCTGTTCAAAAGGACTTAAAGTGATATTCAGAAAGGTTGTAAGGTGTCAAATAATATTCTTTCTTTCTTTCTTCATTGTTTATAACAGATAAAATTAACACCTATGTAACACAATGAAATTACTTCTATGTAGAAGTTGTATCCAAGGAGGATGGTGGCACTTACTGAAACTAAATGCTTATCCATGCAGTGGCACTGCTAACAAAGTCAGTGTATATTTTGAATTTCAAGCCTATTTGTTTCTGGATGACATGAAGCAGATCTCTCCTGGGATCAGTTGTCCCCAGGTGGAGGAGTGGGAGCATGTTTATACAGTGCCATTAGGGCTAGGGTTTACCATGGGAAGAAAAAAAAACCCTGTTAAAAAAAAACCAAAAAAACCACAAAACCAAAACTGTCTTTAGAACAGAGCTTGATTCTCCTGCTCAGCTCTCAGTTACAAGACAGATGACCCCATATGGTAAATGAAGGTCTAGACTGACATTTTTCTTATGAACTTTGCTGCAGCCTCTAAATCACTACTGCACATCATTCTTATTTCTTTAGCACAGTTTATCTCCTGCTAAGCTTGCCATGACTTCAGTGCAAGTTTTTTTAACTCATGGCCATAACATTGAAAAATATAATCCAGATGGATGATTAATTGTGTAAGAAGTAATTAAAAAGAAACATGATCTCATATTTTCATGAGTAGCAGGATTTTTGGTAGTTATCTTGTTCTCTGTGCCCTGTAGAACTTTCTGATAAATTATCGTCTAGATACCAAAACTTCAAACCAGACAAGAAAAATAAAAGAGCTTCATTCATGCAGTTTGAAACTAGACTGTAGCACTAAAAAATAAAGGCTATTAAAAACTGGGATGTCTCAGCTGCCTGATTAAACATCTAACAAGATGCATGACTGACACTCCTCTCCAATCTTTATTTATTTGTTTATTATTAAAAAGTTCCTCAGACGTGTATAAGCCATCTGCTGTTCTCAGATTCTCTGAGCCTTGGTATATTATGCATCTGCAAAGCATTTTCATTCAATGCCATTAACTATGGAAATTTGAGAATGAAAATTTCCAGTATAAAAAGCTGATGCTTTCTAGACTTTTGCTGATTATGGCTCAGTCTTTCCTCTTTTGTCCTGAACAGTTCTATTTTGATCATTACAGCTAAGCTGCAGACTGCTTTGGTGTGATAAATAACACTGGCTAAGTGACAGCAGCCAGGCTGGGTCTTTCTCAGCTTGTTTGGACTACTTATCCTGGTTATTTTCTCAGCTCACTGCAGAAGCTTCCACCTGGAGATGGGGCCCTGGCTCAGCCACAGGACTACAGAGCAGCCTGGAACCTAGATCATGGTGTGGTGAACATCATGGTCTAACAGTGCCAGGCTGGGAGAGCATGACAGCCTCTGAGGAGTTTCAGATGGAAGAGGAAGCTCTGTCTGCTGACGTGGGTGTCAGACAGCCCAGGGTGGGACTCTCTCAGGTGAGCATCCCAGCTAGCTCCCTGCTTCACACCCCCCATCACAACTACAGTAAACTGAACCATGCCTTAGCAGTGCCCCTTCCCCTCCTGCAAGGGCAAGGAAAGCTCACAACCCTTCCTGGGCACAAGCACGGTTCCAGGGAGGAAGACCAGCCTGGGTCAGCTTCATCCAGACCTGCCATGCAGCTGGCAGTGAGCTGCCATCCTCCCTCTGACTCCATTTGCCTTCCTGCCTCCTGTGCCTCCTGCCTGCCGAAAGCCGTTGTGCGTTTCTACAGTAACAAGCATGCTGAGATTTGCTGGGACAGCTGCTGTAATGCAGCAAACATATGGAAATGAGAGGGAATATATCAGCACCGTGAAAGAAATTAGCCCTTGGCTCCTGGATGGGAGCTGAAGGAAGACATGGCAACTGCAGTCGGTTAACACTGTGTTGCTTCAGGCTTTGGACTTCCCAGGTCACCCTTACTCTCAACTTGAAAATGTACCTGTGTCTGCCAGCGTCTGGAAGATGTAAATCCCAGCTTTGTGGATCAGGATGGGCATGGAATAGTTATCTATCATTTGACATTCGGTGCTAATCATCTCCTCCCACCAGGAAAATTCCAGGAGAATTCCTTAACTCTGCTGCAGTGAGCTTGCTATGTAGCAGCAATGCTGTGGGCCTCTTCAAGCCCCTTGAGATAAAGAGTGGTGGTGAGGAGGTACCACTCTGATGAGTGAGACATAATTTCATCACACCAGGCCCCATCAAACCATAGAAATGTCTCTCTTTTTGAGGCATTGACCCTCTACCCGTGCACTTGTCACTACTCAGCATCCCCCCTCCATAGCTAACCCCCTTAGCTCATGGAGGGGAAGTCATTGGTGCCACACAGCAAAGATTTTCTTTCACCAAACAAAAAGGTGAGACTGGAGCAGGTAACTTCTCATTTGTAAAGTATGAAACCAATCTTCACATCAGCCCCTGTATGATTTGGTCTTCTCTTTACCTACACTTGCACCAGGCCTTCCCACTCACCTTGCAGGAGTAGCCAGGACCTGATGCAGATATGTGGAGCAGAGTGAGCTGGACACATCCAAAGAGGTGGATGAGAGTTACAGGAGCTGACAGGGGTAAAGAACAGCTGTGGAGATTATTCAAATGTCTTGCTGGATCCAGGTCTCAATTTTTATTACAGTCACTAGGGCTGGTTTCAAAGATAGACACCTTCCTGTAGCTGTCTGCAGGGTTGCCCAAATACAGCATTAATCATGCTGTGTCCAGGGTACAGTGCCTTGTAGCACCAGACTTCATTTTGCTGTACCAATAATCTGGATATTCATAGAGAACAAATCAAGGGTTGCCTGTTTGTGGATCAAAGCTAATACTCAGTACAAGCCAAACCACCCAAAATATTACTAGAAATCTGGGAAATATTCCAAGTCCTCAGATGATTAACCCAAGTAGTGCCAAGCAGGTGCAATGTCTGGACAGGCGGAAATGACCATGAATTAGCCCTTCACAAAGGAACTCCATAATTTCAGTTCTATGTCACTATATCAGGCTTTGAACTGCATTTTTCTCACACACCGCTTTATTGCAGTGTGGCTTTCAGCAAAGTCTTTTTGTCTGCCCTGTAAATACATTTAATAAACTCTTCGGGGTTTTGTTTGATTTTTCAGAAATAATAACAGCAAACCAACACAGCACTGAGTTTTGGTGAGGACAATAGAATGTCATGAGGTATAACTGCAGCAGGTACACAGAGGACTAGTGATCCCTTTTTGACTAAGCACTGAAGTGGGAGCAAAGTCTGGGAGTCTGAGAACTATGTCAGATTTGTGTACAGTGCTTTTAATCTGCTTTAAGTGCTTGAAAGCACTCAACTACAATGAAGAACAGTATGTTTCTACTTGAATCTTTTAACCATTCCATGGGTGATTTTGTGGCTCATGGTGTTTTTTGTCTTTTTGGGGTTTTGGTGTTGTGATTGTTTGTTAATTTTTTGTGATTGTTTGTTAATTTTTTGTGATCGTTTGTTAATTTTTTGTGACTGTTTGTTTGTTTGGGGTTTTTTTTGTTGGTTTTTCTTCTTTGGATTTTTTTAACATCTTTTTCTTTTGCTCCTGAGGGAAAAAGAGACATAGGTAAAACCCAGTCCTGTAAATGACATGTTATTTTTAGTTCCTGAACTCTGCTATGCCTAATTAGTTTATGCAGCTGAAAATGAAAAAGAAAACCCCATGCCCTACAGCAATATGTGTTCGTGTATAGCACCTAATATCTTAAATCCTTTCATTAATCTCTAAAGAACACCCAATAAAGTTGTGTGTGAAGAAAATGGCATAATCCATTGTATATAATCCTCATACTTAAAAAAGTACAAATACTTATTTTATATAAATGGGCAGCTTCACTGCCAACCTGCAAACCCTGTAACATGCCTGGAAATAGGCATCAGAAACTGAAATGCAGTAGAGGGATCCCACACTCTCTGTTGTTTTCCTGCATAGTCCTTTCTATTCTGTTGTGTTTGCTCCTCCCACAGCTCATGGCATTAATCTCTCTGTGACTGGCATACCTTTTCTAAATTGCCTCTTCTCTCTGAATATGGACTATTCCCTTTCTTATGTTTTCTTCTCTGATGTGTCTTTCCAAATTCTTGTCCCTGGCCTGTGCCAGCCTTGCCAGGACTCTGAGCCAGCCTGACTGGAAACCAAGTTGAGGAGATGGTGACAATGCCACAGTGATGGTGGGCAGGGGTTGGTGCTGAGCCCTGTCCTGCATCAGAGCACTGTGTGAGGCAGAGCCTGAGCAGCTGCTGTGCTCTCATCTTTGCCAAGCACAGCTCTGGGCAGACCCTGGCCCTCTTTTCGGATTAGATTTGGGGGCAGAGGGGAAAAATGAAGGCGTTTGATGACAGCACAAGTTTGCTTTTGGATTGAGGTACACCTTGGTCCCTTGTCTTTGACCATGACCATCTGGAGTCAATGGAAATTGCATCTAGAAGGTGACCTGGGAACTTCTGGTATGGCTTCCACGCTTAGTAGTCAGCAGCTCTGTTGAATGAAATAAACCAAATTCAAGTAACATCCTGTTTCTGTGAGCATGTGCTACATAGCTATTATTCTCATTTCACAGAGGAGTGTGATACCAAGTGATTAAATAAGACAGTGCAAGTCCCACAGTGCCACAGCCTCAATACAATGAGGGCCATTAGGTTGAGGTCTCAGTCAGCAGGCAAAGTTGCTGTTTCAGAGAAGTCCCAGAGTCTCGGCTGTTCCCTCAAATTTTCTGTGGCAGATCTAGGCTAGCAGGACACCTAGCCTTATCCTAGCACAAAGAGAAAAGGCCTGCATTTGCTTCTTGGTTTTCCAGTTAGGCTTGGATTTCAGAATAACATCTGCATTAAAATAAGCAGCCACATCCACTGAGGAAGTTGTGTCTTCAGAAAGACAAAGACAAATCTACATACCATTAACTACTGATGTGTTGGCCCAAGCAAGTTTTCATTGGTCATTTTAAATGTCATTATAGGAGATGTGAGGGCTTGCAGAAGATAGCTTTTGGAGTATATATTCCAGTCAGCTGCAGGAAGTCATCTGCATGTAATTTGGAAGCAGAAATTGTATTTATTAAGGACTCCCCACTTCCAACGTGCTGCCTAATGTTATGCAAAATTATGTCACACAGAGCAGATCGAGAGCCATAGTAGTTACACTGGATGAACAGAATGAATCTCAAAAGGTAGGAAGCCAGTGCAACATTATTCATGGCTGGCCAAATTAGCTCTGGAAGCTGGCAGTAAGGGGAAAAAGGATAATTTATAGCTTTCTTTACTCTTCAAAATTTCTGACTCCAGTGTTGCATTTGCTTTGTGCATGATCTCCTTGCTTAAGTAATCTCTAGAAAGAAGTTTCAGAGTGATTAGATATTTCTGCATTGTAAGTTTAAAAGCTTACAATATTTTTTAACAAAATTGTTACTACTGCTACACAAACTTATTAAAATAAAAGTATTTTCTTTAACTATCAATTGCTTCTGAGAGGAAATAACTAGTATTTTTTCCGATGAGGCTGGCATTTTAATTTATTTGCTTGGTAAGTCATCATTTAAGAATACGAACCTTCTGGCAAGACAGAGGAATGAGGACAATCCCTAAATGTATCAGTAATTTTGTGCTGCAGATTACTGCTCCAAGTGCCTTCCTTGCACAAGAGGGACAGAATCCATCCATAGCCTTTCTAGACATATAAAGTATTTTATTATCTCTGAGTTTGCATCAAAAAACAGGGCACAGACCTTTCATCAACTACATTAATAAGAGAATCTGCATATTCAAATTGCAAACAGTGCCTGACTTTCACATTCACTTTCACAAAAATTTAACTTATAAATCTCTTGCTGAGTGATAAACCAGACAATGTTGCTCTATCACCCATCATGAAGAAAGACTGTAGTTCTCTTCTAAAGAGGGGTTTTAAACTATGCATAGTCATCTCTCATGTGTCCTGGATAGGTCAGCTGGTTTGTGAGTTAACCAAGTAATGGAAAACACTCCGAAGACCTAACTTTTTCATGCCCCATTTCCACTTCTCAAGATGCTGTGTATGTGTTTGTCTAATTAATAAATTTTTCTTTAAGTATGTTTGTACTTTATGTATGTTTCCTCTGATCAGCTCAGAAGCTGATCATACTCTGAATCTTCTGAAGCCAAGTATGCTTCATTGAAAGATCAGGAAAGTAAAATCACAGGATTTGGAAGTACATTTATTTCACATTCTTCTGACTTTGGGTTGGACTGAGACGCCCAAATTAAGAGCTTGATTATCACAAACCTCATTCGAGAGCAAGAGAGACACAGCTCCTTTCCTCCTGCTCCTTTGCTAACGTCAGGCAACTGGACTGCTACATTTCAATATTTTGTATTAAAAAACGCCCAAGTTTAAGTAAGATTATTTCTATTATGCATGAGACATCTGAGTCTAACCCATTGATTTTAACAAAATTTTTCTCCAAAGTAACTTCAGTGTGGCTGAAAGTTTGGCCATCACCTAACTGACTGTGCACTCCAGGTCACATTGATTCAGCCAGCTTCCGTTTCTACTTTGTAGAATTTATTCTAATGTAAAAATGTAACCCAGTCTTTGCTAGTGAACCCTTGACTCAAGTGAAAATCATATTCTTCTGAGGTTCTGGGGCTTTTTTACCTTAACACTTTTAGGTCATGGTAAAATCCAAGTTCAGTAATTAAATGTACACTATACACATCCAAGACTGTAATTTCATGTTAGTTATCCGACTGTAAGTAAACATTATGTCATGTTGTTAAAGAGGCAAAGAGATGCTTCCTGGAGTGGATAACAGTGTGTGCTTCCAGATAATGGCAACCTTCTGAAACAAGCTAAACACAGAAACGTAGCTCCACAGGGGGAGGCATTTATGGGCCACTACCAGGTCAATATTGAATTATATGTTATGTTACCAATAAATTTGCAGTAAACCAGCAAATTCAACTGTTAAAAGGAAATGTATTTTGCAGTGCTTTGTCTTTATATATAATTCACAGATTTGATCTTAGCACTCTGCAATGATTGATCCCAGTGGGACTTCTGACATTTCAGCAATATGTACCAATAACTGAGATGTGCCACTATTTCTCCTCTGCTGTATTTCTGAAAAAGCACTGAGTGTTGTGCTATTTCTGCCACTAACCATGAGGTGGCATAATGTGCTCAGCAGAACAGCAGTCAAACCTTCCTTCCAATATTCCTTTGTACATCATATTTCTTGGCATATTAGGTCTTGATGGTGAAAGGCTGTAAAATTAGCTGAGCTTTTAGAAACCCTACTCTATTACAAAAGCAATGACACAGATACGTATTTGTGTGCTTGTATTTTGTGATGCTTTTTATGCTAGTAAATAATCATTTTGAGCGTTCTGCTACATGGTGGTGTTAAAGATCACTGTTCTTTTCTTTTCCTTTTTTTTCAGTTTGCTTTCCACTACAGATTTCTGTTTTTAGTGTGCTACCTTTTTAAAGTCTGATTTCTTTATTTCCCAAAATCTCTTTTTCAAGGCCCCTTTCAGTGCTTGCCTCTCCAGGCTTGATTTTCCTCTCAGATTATTGTGATGTGAAATCAGTTTGATGAGATTCAACTAGCCACAAATCTAATTTCTTACTAACTAATCAGATTAATAGAAGTGCCTTTTATATCAGATACATATTATACATCTGTTAGCTACATACCTGAGTTTAATATTTCCCCAAGCACACAGCTTACCTTAGGTGAAGTCCTAATTTAGATAGGAACATCTTTATCGGAGTGCATGAATTTAATATTTCGTCATCAAAAGCACATCAGGACTCATCTCTTGAGATCAGCTTTTCGTATTTTGTTGGGGTCAAAAAAAAAAGTGTGTATATATACATCTATCTCTCTCTCTCTCTATATATATATATATCTGTACGTGTGTGTGTGTGTGTGTGTGTGTGTGTGTGTGTATATGTGTGTAAGAGTGGCATAGAAGGTTACTCATTATCACACACCTGAAGGTCTGGCTGCAATTTATAGGCCAAGAGCAGCTTTATTTGCCAAGAAAAAAGTCCAAAAATTGCAGTGTGGGTTATAAATATCAGATCAAGGTTGTTTAAACAGGCCGTTGGCTTGCATTTGCCCCAGCACTTGGGACTCTACCTGCTTTCCAGCCTGTTTCTGGCTGTGCAGATAAAGCACTGCAACACACCACTAACATTTTATTGAATAGTATGGGCCAGCACGGGAAGCTGATTTCTTTGCTCATGTGTAGCACAGTTCTCATTCCAAATACATCACGTGCTAGGGGATGCTGTAACCCTTCCTTGTATATGATGCTCTACTAATTGGGCAGGCACGCAATGTTGTGGAAAATGAGAAATTAGATTACTCTTGGAATCATATTCAGCCAACTTAAAATTCAAGCTTCAGCAAGTCTGCTTGGCACTGACTTACAGGAGTGTTTTGAAAGCACGGTTGAATTTGGCTGGTGTGAAATAAATAGGAAACTGGGACAGAGAACTCGAAGAAGTGATATTGGGTCCTAGGGGAATAAGCAAAAAAAGGAGAATCTTTTTTGCATTCCTGGTATTACTTATGCATGGCTGCTGCTCAGTGAGACTATCTTCAGTCTGTTGCTGGTTTTGAGAGACAACAGACCATGCAAGGGCAGCTTTTCCACAGAGCTGTCACTTCCAGCACAGTGTTGTGTGACTGATGAGCAGGTACTCATGTGGAAGTAGGAATTAAATCCAGATGTTTAATTTGTTCAAAATCAAAGAGAATCATTCAAACTATGACTTCTGTGAAGGAAGGGGAAATTGTGTCAAGAAACCATCATTTATCAGCAGATAAATAAAGATGGCTTGTCAGCCTGGGGAAAATGGCACAACTTGTATGTAGTTGTCAAAAAGCAAGCAGTACAGGCTAGCTCTGTGTCCTTAGCTGCTAAATAGTTATTTAGGGTCCTGAACAGCCTTGTGTCCCCTTACTGTGAAGCAGAGTGCTGCTGGTAATGCTGGGTGATCAGAGTTGACATGCTAGGAGCACACTACTAGAACACAATGCAGACATAGCTCTGAGGGGCAAATACTGAAGCAGTAATCTTCATATAAAATATCTTCTTTCTGGGCCCATTTTCACAGATTTGAGTTCCCTTACTGTCTGTAACACATGTATTAGTTTGCTTGTGAAGCCTCTGCAAACTAATGAACCTTTCGGGCTGATCCCCAGTTATAGTTGCAGGGATAGTCAGCTCCCTGGACAGAGATGAGAGACCATTTCTTTAGGGCTGCATTGATGAGGCCACCCTCCACCTTATGCAACCCTAACCCATCTGACATGACCTCAGGCTGCAGCCCAGCCATTCTGCTGTAAAAGTCCTTTTCTGGCATGCAACCACTTGACCCCATCACTGCGTTGGGCACTAAGGAGAAGGTTTCTGTCAAAACGCCCAGAATAGCAGGTAAGAGATGAACTCATTTGTGAAAAACATCCCACTGACGTTGAAGCTTTACATGGAGGGAACATTTTCCCAACTTGAAATCTTTTCATTGTCTGAAAGAGCTGCCAGGTTGTAATTTGTTATAATTAAACTAGATGAGGCTGATACTGGAAGGAGGCAAGCCAATTAGTTTGGGATGTCAATTTTTGTTTGCCACTGTCAAAGTCTGTTAAAGGACCTTGATAGATTGCTGGGTTGGCTTTTCCAATGCAATAATCCCCATGTGAAAGGCAGGCAGGCAGCTGGGTGCAGAGAATGCTGAGGTCACTGTTGAGAAAAAGGCTGCACTGCCAACATGGTGACAATGCCAACGGAGGTGACAATGGTGTTGCAATGCCTGAGCTGGGGGCAGCTGGAGGAAGAAGTGAAACTCAGGATCCAAACATGGAGAAGAGAGTTCCTTCAGACCAAAATTAAGTTTCAAAAAACTTACTTCAAATTTTATGTAAAAATCTCTATGGATATGAAAGAGTCCAACCAGTAATTCCAGAAATTGTAATATATAATCACGGTATGTTACTGCACCAGGCAAAAATCTGTTGCTTTCTTGCTACAGTTTTTGTTTTCAGATCCTCAAGACATCAGCTGCCATTTTAGGAGGCTGGTGGTACCTGGCTCAGTCCTTAGTGAACATGTAGTGCAGTATTTCTGCAGTCACATCCCCCATTTCACTGTCAGTTAAAGTACTGTGGCAAATCTGATTCTCTGTAAAACTTGAATTAAGCAGAAACTAATGGAAAGAAGAAAAGTCTAAAAGTTTGAAGGACAGATCTTCAGCTGCCCTAAATTGTAACAGTATGACTTATTAATGCCACCAGAAGTTTGTAGCAACTGATAATCTCTGAGGTTTTAAGACTGTCAGCAAATTCTGTTTTGCAGTACAAACCTAGTCATTTCCTGAAATTGCATGGTTCAGTTAAGCTTAAGAAAACTATCCAAGTTTATTTAGAGTGTCAACTATTTATATATTTATTTCCTATGTAGCTGGCTGATCTGGGACTCACCTAACACCTTACTGAAAGTATGTTATGCAAAAATAAAGGAACTACTACTCAAGGCTACCTACAAAGATGTTAGCCAGTATGTCCTACTATATTGCAGGACATAGCAATTATCATTCCAAAGCATTTATTATTCTCAAGATTTTTTTGCTCCAACATGTACAGGTTGATTGATACTATTTTGGGTGTCTCAGTTTAGAAAAGAATGACAGTTTCCTTTGGCATTTCAGCCTGCATTTTGGCTGGTTCTAATGAAGACAAATTCCTCTCAATCAGGATTCTTCTGTTTGTTAAGTGAGACAGATGGCACACTCACTGTATTGGTAATGATTCTGAGATTTTAAGTGTATTTGGGATATACTGGTCTGTGTTCCCTGGTTAAAATAGTGATCGATATTTCAAAGGGAAGAGAACCCAGGTTCTGTCTTTGCAGAAGTTTTGTGACATGTACACAGTTGTGAAGGGCCTACAGAAAGACAGGTTTTAGACATCCAGAAAAATTCATAAAACATGGTCCAGCAGAATGCCTTGGCAGAAAATCAAACACACATCCAAACCCCTGCCAGAACAGTGTGTTGAACCTGTGCCATCAAGCAGGGTGTAGCACTCATTCCTGATCTTCACAGCTGGTCCTGAAGGCAGCACTGGGTTCACTTGGAAGCCTTTATTTGAGGTATATCCAGTCCCAGAAGTGCTAAAGAAGGTAGGGTTTTTTCAGCTGCCATTCTTGTTGACTTTGTCTTAATACTTACTTCATACTCAGTTTCAGGGAAGGTTAACCGAAGTTCAGGTTGTGTTTGCTCCAAAGTCGATGAGGTCTTTAAGTAACCAGCTGGAAAGCAGGTGGATGTACCACAAGACCCTTGTCACCTTGTCACCTTGTCATTCTTCCACTGTATTTATTAGCATCCCTAATAGATTCATATTGGTAAATAACACAGATTTTAAGAGAGAAAGAATCAAGGCAAGCTGTTTTCTAGCTCTCACCTGCTCAGACTTGAAAACACATGACACAAGAGAAGACTGCTAATTTAGGACCTAAATGTTGTTTAGATCAGCTGAAGATTTCTTAGGGTATCCGTGGAGGAACTTAGTGGGCATCTGTTCAGCCTCTGGTGTAGAGGTAGAGAAACACATATCAGAAGGAACGTCCTACCTGGCAGTCCCACCAAAGAAACGACAAAGTGAGAAAAGTGCAAAACCACAAACAGCCCCAAAACCCTCATGATGTTTCTGCCCAGTGTTGAGGCACACAGGCTCTGTAGAGAGACATGACTCTCTGGGGCATACAAATCTACACAGCACTTTATATTGTAATTAAGATGAAAGAACCGAAGTGTTCTGTTAAAAAGACTGCCAGTTCTCCAGAGAAAATAGCTTTGGGTATCACTTTATGCTAGTGGTGACAGAATAGAAAACAAAATACCACAGTTACATACATGTTCTTTGTCTAGAAGTATTTACAAATAACTTTACAAATTTTTACACACATTTTTCAGTTTTGATTGTTTACTTTTAAATTAAGAGAAAAATTAGTCCCCAGAGGCTTCTAAGGCTTCAGTTGGTGCCTTGTACTGTACATTCATGCTTGGCTTCTTCCTGGGAGAAGGGAGGAAAGGAGTTTAAAAATGTGCAAACCACTGACATCTAAACAGCCCTGGATGTGAGGGTTCCTAGAGATCGACATCCACAGAGCAGTTGTCCTACTTCTCTTCAAATCAGAGACAGCTACTGGTGATGGACTTGGGGCAAGAGAGATTAGGAAAGGAGGAGTCATATGTGAATTGCCATAGTTAGGTGAGTACATTAGTGTTTGAAAATCTGGATAAGAATAGCCATAGATAAATCCCTGCTGCATTCAGCAGTTCAAACAATGCAAGGAGTGGACATTGTAAATTCAAAATACAGCATTGAAATGATCTCTTGTACACTGTTAGGGTTTGACTCCTGCTGCATATTTTGGAGTCAAAATAACTGTTTACTGACACAATCTTGACCAGGCACAGTATGATCCTCTCAGTCAAAAAATACCGATTTTTTTGAGAAAGACACACCCTCCTCCTAGTTTTCACAGGTTGTTTTGTTTTCATGCCTCAACACTAAACATTGCAAAAATATTGAAATTAAAAAAGAAAAGAATTTACAATTTACAAGTGTCCATATAAGTAAATTATTTAAAAATTCAAGATCATCTACAAGGATCTACGAAATAACGACGCTGATAATGACACTGAGCCTGTGGGAAGAACAATCCACACGCCGTGAGGAACGGATGTGGTGGATTTCTTCCAGAACGATGAGTCACAAGGTTGGTCTTTTCTTCTAAAATCTGTTTCTTCAGCTACAGCAGCAGAAGTCTTGAGTCCATGTTCATTACTTACTTCGACCTAAAAAGCAGCATATATGAATTACTTACAAATTAAAACCTATTTTGTTTATCTTCTAACTTCTAAGCTGTAAATTCATACCAGCTGACAGGTTAGTAACTAATAAACAAGTGCATACATCTCATCTGGTGACTAATTTCTTTAGCTGTGAAACTCATCTATATGGTCAAGAATGAATGGCTGGGTACAAATCAGTAGCTCTGTACTATGAATACCTCAAAACCAAAAAACATTTGGGAGAAGCCCCACAGCCAGAAAAACATATCTGAAACCCATACAATAATAGATTCATTTTAGCATAATATATTTCAACAGTGTAAACATATTTTCACCCAGTTATAAAATTCTGACATGATCTGATTACAAATAGGAACACTTGAGATGACCTCACACTATTTATAGTCCTCACCACAGCAACATACCTGCTGAATCTATGTAATACATGACTCCCTGAAAACCATTTTCACTTGTGTAATCTTGGAGAATCTGTGTTGGTCTTTCAGGGCAATTTTAAGATGGGTAAAGTCTCAGGAGAAGATACAAACAGGACAGGATCACACAGATCCATCACAGACTGGTGACGTCTCCACTGGCACCGTTTCTCACACAGTGGATCATTTCCACAGCACAAGTTAGCAATGTTCTTAAAAAGTATAGGGACATCCCTAACTGAAATGAAGGATTCAGTGTCTGTCCAGATAGGGTTACTCAAAGCTGTAGTAATATTATTTTATTTTATTTTATTTTATTTTATTTTATTTTATTTTGTTATTATTACTACTACTACAATTATAATTTCCATTTTCATTATTATATTAGTACATTGTTCTTATTTCAGCATTGTTATGTTATTAACATATATTATAATATCAATAATATTAATAAAATAACCTCTAATGCAAGCCAAAATGTAGGTTCTTATTTTTTCCTTCTAGCCACCATGCTCCTCTCTTTTCCACACAGCAGTACATGAAACAATTCTATATATTACCAAGTGACCTGGCTGTTGATACTGTGCTTCAAACAGGCACAACAGTCTTCTTTACAGTCCATGTGCTTTAGTCCCAAAGAGGACACAATTTTTTTTCTACTTCCCCTGTTGTCTCCTGCCTTACACACATCTTAATTGAAACTGCATGGCTGAGAGTAAAGATCCTCCTTCTCCTTGTCCCGTAGCCTAACAGAGTTACAGGCAGAACAAAGAGCAAACAGACAAGCCATGATCATTCATATTTGGATTAAAAATTGTTCCCCATGGGAACAAGGTCAAATTTAACTTCTTCTCAGCGGTGAGAAGGAAAACTAATCTTAGTCTTGCTAATCATTAATAATTATGGTAGCACGAAGTAGACATTATACTGAATGTGAGCACTTGATAAAACCAGACTGTCTTCAGCATAGCTTGGATGAGACCACAGAGCCTTGTATTTTCAATGGGCTATGTTTAGTTAATTTATGAATGAAACAAGGGAAATAAAAGGGATGAGAAAAAGAAATATAACCAAGCTTTCATCTATAAAATAAAATTTATAAAGGCTTGTAATGTATTTTTACAAGCATTATTCATGTTCAGTTCTAAGAGAATTCTGACTCTCAGAAATGGAGTTTTGCACAGCCTGGACACCAGTAGTCACATTTTTTAGGGATACTATCAATTTTCAGACTATATATAACTGATACAGATAGCGATTAACTTATCAAAGGAAGTCAAGTAGGCTAATGTGCTGCAGAGAAATAAGCATCTACAAAGTTCTGGCACAATCCACTGGTCAAATTATATCCAGCATATCTTTCAGTATATCTTTCAGTATATACAACCAAAACATCAATAAAGAAGAAAACACAATATAATTTCTCTCCCAGTTTTATACTCCTTGAAGCAATAAAGAGGCCAGAAAGAGTCCTCCCAGCTGCACAAAGATATACGTACATGGGAAATGGGAAGATAACATTTATTCTCCAGTACTGTGAGATCACCAAGAACCCCAAAATCCCTTGAGCTACTTATTGAAAATCTGCTATCAACAAATTATCAGATGCTGTGACTTTTCTACAGCAAAACAAATAAATATATTTTTCAGGAATGCATTTGTAAGTATTTAGTGAATATGTCTTTTATCCTCCTCTTTAGTTATAAGAAGTTGGATAAGAAAGTACTAAACATTTATGCACTTGATGCTTAAAACTAATCTGAATGTAGGTTTAGATTAAAATCTTTCGTGGAGAGGTGTAAATGTTGTAGGTATGGCCTTCTTGCTCCTGAATATCAATTTAACTTTATACTCTAGCAGTTTTTTCAGAAGGGTCAAACCCCCTTTTTGCAGTCATCTTTCTGACAGAAAATGTAGCATAGACATTTAATGAAATATTATTAAAAAAAAAAAGTAGATTTCAATGTAGAGCATCGACTTAGTCAAAAGCCAGAAGGTTCATAGTTTCATTTAGCTGTCTTAATGTGTTATTTCTTTCTTTTCTAGTATACACCAAAATTTTGGGCCTTCATAATTCTATAATGTTTAGGTAAATATTTAGCAAAATTTTGTCTTTTTATTTCCACAAATTGAAAGCTGCATAGTAAATAAAATATATTTTAAAAACCTGCAAAAATAATAAAGT
The DNA here is from genome assembly GCA_024500445.1 of Entomyzon cyanotis. Taxonomy (NCBI): domain Eukaryota; kingdom Metazoa; phylum Chordata; class Aves; order Passeriformes; family Meliphagidae; genus Entomyzon; species Entomyzon cyanotis. Next base: position 20,615,318 of record JAKEPQ010001005.1, read on the forward strand.
CACAAAGTTCAGGTGTCAAGTTCCAATGCCAAACATTTTTTAGCAATTGTCCACTTTAAATTAAAACTCCTAGCACATGCACAGACCAGGAAAAACCTTCAACCCCTTCTAACTCTGTTAAATGATAAGTAAAATACAGCAAGTCATTAAATTAGTTTCAGTCAATTAGCTCTACGTGCATTTCATGTTCCATTTAAGAGGCATGAAAGGCCCAAAGGTAAATTTAAAGACAGAGAATATCACAACAAGTTCCAACCATAACGAATTTCTAAACTAACATCTTCTGGTTTACCAATAATACTTTGAAAAATCATCTATTTGAAATTATATGAGCTTCTGTCAAAATACATATACTAGTAACGTCTCCCCATATCGTAATTGTTCCAAATAAAAAGAATATGTATGCATTCAAACTTACTCATTAGGTAGCAAAGCAGGAAGAGTCTATGAAAATGTGATTTTCATGGTGCAAGCAAATAAGTGATGACAAAGAGATAATGAACTTCCAGTGAAACTCAACAGATAGTTAGATTTTAAGCTGACAAGCAGTTTTTCATAAAAATTTTTTTCTTCCAGTAGCTAGAAAAATGTAAAAACCTCTGCTTTTCTACAAATGGGTTAATCTCTTAAGGTTTCTGCAGCAGCAGAAGCTGTAAACTGGCTCTTGCTAAAAATTCAGCAAGGAAGCAATTCCATCCTTCAGTGAGAGCCTCTCCTTGTGTTAAGATGAGGCACAACGTGGCAGACATGGTGATATCTCCTAATCCTTGCTTTGGTGGATATGCCATCAATGACAAAGTGTCCTTACTCCAATGTTTTATGTGGATTAATTTTTAATTAAGTTCTAATTAAAATATAATTAAATTATCAGTAATCTGATGCCCAAATTATTTTAGGAGAAGGTTAGCTTTCAGTTCAGTTCAGTTAGAAGGATTAATGTGGTCCGTGGGACCAGAACCTTACCTACAGGCTTTACAGGCTTTAACTCAACATGTTCCTGGGGGGGCTGTCGGTAGGAGTATGTGTCAAGTCCGCCTATGAAATCAACTGAAAATACAACAGTTCCACAAATGAACAAATGGAAATGAAAATATGTCAACAGAAAAAGAAATGTGGACAAATTATATTAAAAAAAATATATATAACTGCACGCACAGGTTTGCATATGAGAAATAAACCAAGTAGATAAAGATGCTGTGGACACTGCTTGCAGAAAGCTCCATGCTCTCTCTTCCTTGGGGTCTATTTAGTCCCACGCCTGGAAAGACAGGCAGCAGTGGGATGAGCAGATATACACACTCCTGCCAGTGTGTGTGCAAAAGGAGCATTCATAGATGTGCAGGGCATGCAAAGAGAAACCACTGCAGGGTAAAACAGCTGATTCTCTTTAGGGCAATATAGTTATAGATGATATATATAGTATTTAATAATTCCCCTTAACTCCTTTATAATTGTTTAGAACTTTAGGCAAAGGAAACAGTTTAGCTTGAGAACCTAATTTGAACTAAATGCTTCAGGCTCAATGGACTTGCAGGATTGTAAAGCATCGAAAAAACAAATGGCATGAGAGATGAGTTAAGAATAAACAGGTGATAACTAAATGTGAAAAAGCAGCAGCATCTTCTCTGGATGAACTTGTGGGGTCAGGATGCCTTTTCAGAATCTGCCTACTAAGAGAAATAATGTGCCCTTGAGAACTTTTTATTTCCTTCTATAATGATAATGATTTTCAAAAAAAGACATTTTAGTCAGACTCTTTTGTTATTTTGTTAAGATTTTCAGCAGCTCCAAGATGACACAATTTCAAGCTATCTTAGAAATCTTAAAAGCAGGTTTGTGGAAAAAACTACTTTATTGATTTCAAAGGGCTTTTTGCAGACCTGTCCAGAGCTGACAAATTCACAGTACCTTAGGATTCTTTGGTTGCATAGAAAGCAACTTCCTTCATTTGTTTATATATAGGCATATATATGAAAGCCCTAAGCAGAATTTTGATATTCATTGTGCTAATTGCTGTATGAACAACTAATGAAGAAACAGACCTTTCCCAGTCAATGTGTGCACTAGGTAGACCAACAAAGAGTGCTTAGCCAGGATGAGGTGATGGGAAAATGAGGCTCAGAGACTGACAGACTGAGGACCCACTGAAATCTGTGGAAATACTCCTGTTGATTTCAGTTTGCCTCTCCTCCTGAGTCCAGAAAAGATGTAACATGGCTGAAAACTGAATTTGATGTACTTTAATCAGACAGTATCACCTTTGCCCCAAGGCTGTTCTCTTAAGACTGTCTGAGCAGAACATAACGTGCTGAAGAGCTTGCCCAGCCCGAGTGCCAGCACCAGCCTATCTGCACCTCCTCTTTCTAATATATTTCCTTCACGTTGCAGGTCTTCTTCAGAATGTTGTCACTAGATAAAATAACATAGGTCAAAATTGACTTCAGCACTAATGGGATCAAACCCTTACAGAGGAAATACTTGCAGATAAATTTTTGTAAAAGTTGATTTTTAAAACCATAGAATCACAGAATGATTTGGGTTGGAAAGGACCTTAAAGATCACCTAGTTTCAACCCCTCTGCTGTGGTCAGGGACACCTTTCACTAGATCAGATTACTCAAAGTCTCATCCAGCCTGGCCTCAAACACTTCCAGGGATGGGGCATCCAACTTCTTTGGGCAACCTGCTTCAGTGTGTTCTCACCTTCACAGTAAAGAATTTCTTCCTAATATCTAATCTAAATCTACTTTCTTACAGTTTAAATCCATTCCCCCTTGTCTTGTCATTACATGTTCTTGTAAAAAGTCTCTCTCCATCTTTCTTGTAGGCTCCCTTTAGGTACTGGAAGGCCACAATTAGGTCACCCTGAGGCCTTCCCTTCTCCAGTCTGAACAATCCCAGTTCTCTCAGACTTTCCTTACAGAAGAATGTTCCATCCCTCTAATCTACTTGGTGTCCCTCCTCTGGACGTGCTTTAACAGACCAATCTCCTTCATGTTTTGGGAACCTCAGAGCTGAATGCTAGATGTCTAATACATTACATATTTACTGAATAAATTTTAGAATAAATCACATCCATAATTTTTTTTTGTTATGTACTTTAGTTTTCCCTGATTTCCAAAGGTCTGGATGTTTTTTATGTTTTTGCTTTTTTTTTTTTTTATTGAACACATTAATGCAAGAAGCTAAAAGAATGTTTTTGAGGCAATTCACCACTTCAGAACTGCATGTCATTCCTCTCAGCAATCACAAGCATCATCTGCAATTGTAAGCAGGCAGAGAATTTAAAGTAACTAGCCTTTCTACCAACAAATCTTCTTGAGCAAGAAATGAAGTTGAGATGTAATGATTGACAACATAGATGTGTCTTTGTTCTGACAAAGAGAATATATTTAATAGCACCATCCAGCAAGTGCTGAGATGAGCTGCTCAAACCTGTTTAGCTGAGGCTTTCCCTTTTGCAATCCAAGATATCTTATGTAATATTAAAGCTGAAGTTCACCTTAAAATTCATGTGAAGCTCATTCTCAAGGCAAGAAGCTGTTCTAGAACACAAGCTGATGGAATGTGCCATTTTTCATTATTCACTCTATTTTATGGCTGATAGGTCTTTAATATGAAGATCCATCATCAATTATTTGAATTATAAGTTACTTTTAATTTTAAAAATTCATTTTGATTTTCCCTGGTATTTTCATCCCTTATAATTAGTAGTCTTCCAGGACTAAGACCACAAATGGCCATTAAACATAGAAAATTGAGTTTTTATTTTCACTGGAAGCAAAGACATTATTATGTATATTTCAGTGCAAGCAGGCATCAAATATCTTAAAACTTTACACTGAATGAACCTTTGGATGCGTATGTACCTCTGTTTAATTGGCCAAAAGTAAATAACAGCAACATTTATACAGGTTTTCCAAGGGGAAAACATTGTTTTAAGGATGATATAAAATAATTGTTTTTGTTTATTTCTGCCTGGTTAATGGATTAGGGATAATCTCTACCATAGATTCATAGGACTACATTAAAGAGCTTCAGAAAGTTGCATAAGCCTGAAATAAAGTTCAATTAAAAAACAGTGTTCTCTACAGTTCTGTAGTACTATGGATTAAATCTAAAAAAACCCCAAACCAAACCAACAACCACAACTTGTTAGCAGTAGGGATATTCAGTCACTAAACAAGGAACACCCCATGTTGTCCAGTCATTAACTACAGTCCTGCAGAGAGAAACTTAAAATCCTAAGGAGAGGAATTTTTAGCATCCCACAGATAATAGCAGGTTACAGCAGAAGCTGGTTATTTTATCTGCAGCTGGCTGCAAAACATGATCTCTATTCCCAGGGAATTGCTCTCTCCTTGTGTCACCTCAGTTTTGTGGTCATGCTGGATGCTTAATGACCAGTGTGAAATGTTCCTTTAGAGTTCACTACCTGCTGTGCTTGGAAGTGCAAATCTGAGCTGGCTGTCCACCGCAGGCAGTCCATTAAACTGATGTTCATTCATTCATGGACCATATCAGAGGAACGCTTGTCATAATCTGCCTGAGTGAGAAAAGTGCAGTATGCTGCTGGCCAAAGAAAGTGTATCCACTGTCATCAGTAATTTTGAGTGTTATTCTTTTCTAGACAGATGACATTTTGGGTTGCCTTGCTACTATTTATCCAGCTCATTCACCCACATGCAAGTTAAAATTTGCTTTCCCTTAAAGTTAGTGTAAAAGAATCAGAGCTCAGAAAAAAAATCCTTTCTCCTTTTCCACCCTCTCATCTGGAATTCAGCTTCTCTGGCAATATCCCATTGACCTGCTGGCAGGCCCTGTGCAAACAGCTGCCAGAGCTTGTCAGCTCATTGGTATATTACTAATTTCTTCTTTCAAAGTCGGCAAATTCCAAGCATGTCTGGAGGTGCAGGATATGAACAGAGCAGCAATGTGGTGATAGCACAATTCTTAGTAAATCCTGCAGTCTCTTGGCCTGGAACACCTTAGATCCTGGAACACCTATAAATGCTTGCCTCCCCATTTTATAATGGGAGTAAGCCTCAAAGCTGATGGCTTGAATGGTTGGTACCTCCAGCTGTCCCCTTTCCAAGGGAGAGGCAGACTAGCAGCTGCTCGAACTTGTATTTTTATGTACAGAAGATTTTCTTAACTTATGGGGTTCCAAATACTATTTTGCATTATTTTGCTAGTTCTGAGATTTTTTGAATGGCAATATATCAATGCAACTACATTCATTAAGCAAAGGTATGCAGCTGAGGAGGGTGTAACTAGCAGAAAAGAATCCAGAATCATCCAGAATCATCCAGAATCAGAGGAAGCAAAACTGGGGGATTGATGATAAGTCAGTGCTGCATACATAAAGTCCAAACTTTGGACTTTCCAATGTTTGCACTTGTAGCTTACATAAACTTTCTAGATAAGCATGTTTTTTCCTAGGGTGTCTATTTTTTCAGTTGTCTTCCACCCTCAAGAGATCCACTGCCCTTACACCCCTCACTGCACCAGCCAGACTGAGCCAGGTCTCTATCTGGAGCCAATACTCCCCATTTTCCCCTCTTCATCCTAAGCCCGAGCACCTAAGCCTCAAGTCATGTAGCAGAAGAATCTCACATTCCATTGCAGGATCACAGGAATAGCTTCCCATTTATGTAGAGGACTAAAGGAGGGAAAATGTGTGCAAGACAATTGAGAAAGGGAGTAGAAGAGACATCCATAATAATTTGTGGCACTCTGATTGCTGCTCTGTCTCTAAAAAGTATTGGCAGATGGTAACCAGGTTAAAACAGGATAAAGTGATAGATAATTACTAAGAGACAACCTTTTACTTAAATTTTTATTACTGGAAGCTAGAAGGGGAATATTTCAACGATCCACACTAATTGTTAAGATATTTGCACCAGATTTCCTTCTTAGCCTTCACCAGCAGGATAGATCATAATTTTAAAAACTGCCCCACCCCTTGTAACTCACACTTCTCTACAGGACTGCACTGAAAGAAGCATCCTCTCACAAGCTGCCTTAGAAAGGGCACTGGCATGGAAATATTATCTGTGATATTTGCTACTGAACTCTCCCCGTATTTTATCGGTGATGTGACATCCAAGATATCAGTATCATTTATTCTGATGACTGCCCAGTAAGATGAAGTATGAAGAAGATCTAAGATGTTAGGAAGTGAAAATTGCTCAAACCTTCTTAACCAAGACCTCCTCAACCATTCCAAATATGAAAGTATGTTTCAAAAATCTCTATGCCATGCCTTTGAAAGCTATTTACAGCCATACCATCCAGTTATTGAAACTAAAAGTGACAGGCTGCCCGATTATGGTGACGGGGGGTTTTTCCTCCCCTCAAAAGTATTTTCCAGTCAATTTCAAGTCTTTGAGGACTCCTGGGCACTACACGGTAAAAGTCCCTAGGAAAGTATGGTCATCACACATAAGGCCTGTAGGAAAATACTTACCACAAGTTTACTATCACTAATTTTGTATCAGAAAAAAATATACTGTAAGCTGCAGGTATGTATAAATTGTTTCCTTTAGGCTTTAGAAAACATCCGTTTTTTGTGACATTGCGGTATCTGCCAACATACATGCAAAGTTTAAGTTGATGAGGAGTAGTTTTCCATTTTGGTTTAAAATTTTATATTGTATTTTCTCTAAATACTTATCAGCTTGGGCATCAACCATGCCATATATCTCAGCATAGCTAACTATGATTTATGTTATTCTTCGGCAATGCAAGTCAAACTAAGTATGTCTGATGCTGCATTTTTTTCCTATATAGGTCACTATTTTTCTGTTTCTCATTTTAAAGAAAATGCTGATATCTTAATGAGAATACTAATAGATGGAATTTGTATTTAAAAACATTTCAAATAAACAAAGCTGGGTTTTTTCCGAGGTTTGTATTAAAGGTGCTATTGCTAGTTCTAGTATGAGATTTCAAATGCAGTGAAGGGTAGTCTTCTTTCTGCATATGACCAAAGTAAATTGCAAACAATTATAATTAAAACTTCTCCGACAATTTTTAATATAGGGAGAAAATTAGAGATGTGAAATTGGCAAAAACCAGTCTTCACTAATTATTGATTTTCCCCTTTCTGGCACACTTTTTAATCAATTCCCTTTTGGTGCAGAATGCTCGGTGATTCCCTCTTTCACCTAAAGTTACTATACCGCCTATGCACAAATTAAACCTGCAAAGGAAAAATAAACCATGCATAAAATACATTTAATGTCCAGAAACGATATCTATCAATTACATTCACATGGTACTAGGAGAGAAGGATCCGTTTGAGTTCTCATAACACATATCCAGTGTATCCACTAAAATGGCAGCTTAAATAGTCCCAAGTAAAGATTATTGTGCAGAAGGCTGCAACAGCTTCAGTCACACCTTCAGACACGTGATCTTCACAACAAATGTGTCCAAGTTGACTTCAAAAGAGACAGAACTCTGAATCTGCTTTTTGAAGTTAAGCTTTGATCTTTTTTTTGGTATTCTGATTCAGGAATACATGCGATGCATTAGTGTGCCTTTATATTACTGCTGAGTTTGATGCCATAAACTACAGCATTCTTCCAAAAATGTGCAGTGCAGATGTTCAGACAATTGGAATTGATTTATTCCACCTATAGTTCACGTCTAGGTTACAGGTTAGGTGTTTTTTTCGTTCAAGTTGTTAGGATTTTTTTCCTGTCAGTTGAGTCCTACAGGGCTCTATTCCTGGCCTGTTGTTCCTTGTATTCCTAGAATTTCTTTTGGCCTCAGTTATTTGCCAGTATGATCCAGTTATTTATTTTTGAGGCAACAATTAAGTATTTATAAGTGCTTGGTTATTATACACCCAAGAATATCACAACTGCTTTTTCTAACCTTAACTACAAATCACTGATATTTTAGTATGTAAAAATTAATGGTCCCTATTTTTAAAATTAATGCTGACCCTGTTCAACCCTAATGAATAATTAAAGATAAAATTCCTGGAGAAAAGTATTTGCAAGATCAAATACATGACATATTAGAACACGTGTGACATTTGGAGGAAAGGATTTCTGTGTATTGAAGAAAGTTCACATCATCCATTCACAACAGAACATTAATTTTATTTCAAAAATTAGGCTACAGGACTGGAGGGATTCTTCTTATCACTGAGTGATTCTGGATTTTTCCCAGCTTCCCACCTTCCTAGGGATAAAAGACTGTTTCTGAAATTTGCTACTATCATCCTCTAGGACATGATATTTGCTTCATGTGTTTGTATCTTCACTTGTCTTATGAAACATGAAGTGAGCCAAGGATGTTCATGACAGTGTGTGTGCTCATGGCACAGCACAGGATGCAAGCCAGAGAGGGAAGGAGCTGCCAACGTTCTCCCCGAGCAAAGCCTGCAGTGGGGAGCAGCAAACCAGGCAGGCCTTAGAGATGATGGAAAGAAGAACTTGGGAGGCCAAGCAGAATATCCTGCAAGTCAAGAAGCCAGAGACTTGGCTGAGACTCAAACGGTTTTCCAACTGCATAGACACAGAAAGCACTGGAGGAAATTCTATAATCCTCCTGTTTTCTGTTCTGTATGATCCAGTGAGTTTTCCATTTCAAAAGTGTGTTAGTTTATAATGCAATTAATTCTGCCTTTTATGAGTTTTGTGTTGTGGTATTTTTGGGAAGTTTTCTATAAAGAGAACCATGCACATCCACTTCAAAGGTCTCGCTGACTGAAGCTCTTTCACATTCAGCCCATGTTGCAATTTCTCTTTCCTTTATAACTCTTTTTTATTTGCTTTAAAATCTGCTTAACATGTCTGCCTGTTGATGTCATTTGCTGTCAGTCAGGGAAGCCTTCTTCTTCCCTGGCCCTTCCTTTATTAGTAGCTGATTTAGTTGGGATCCAGGTGCAGAACTACCATCTTTACTTCAAAAGATTTGATATTTTGAACTTGCCACAGATGCTAAGACTTTTACTTCCAGCAGCCTGAGAGGTCAGGTATCAGCTTTTTCAAAAAAATACTGATCTGATTCTATTTTCCACTTTATGACATCAAACCCATTACCACTCTCTAACATTTTTTTCCATTTCAGACGAGACCATTTCCATTTCCTCATCCTCTTTCTCATCCTGCCTTTGCCCTCATGACCATGAGTGACATTGTGTAGAAATCCTGCAACTACACTACACTCACAGCTGCATCTCGCTTAGGGATGGTCTGCTTCAATCCTTTAAGTGGCAGACCCCAAAGTTTTCTACCACAAATCCCCCAAGGTTTTAGTGTCTTCAGATCCAAACTACCTTTTCCCTCTGCTAAGCAGGCCATGCTGCATCCAGCACTGATGGAGCCCTCCTCTCCTCATCTCAGCAGAAAATCCCTCCTGGCAGAAGCCTGTGGTCCTACTGTGCCTTCTCTGAATCAAAGTCTACAGATAGGAAACAGAAGTGCATAAATCCCTTCAGTGATCTCCAGATTCTCAATATTTTCCTTTCATTTTTTTATCTCTGTGAATGAGCACAAATCAACAAGCTCTAGTCCTCTGTTCTTGGTTTTGGTTTTTCAAGATGAGGAAGCCAGCAAAATAATCTTTTGTTTATCAGTATCATGTGAGCCTTTTCCAGCCCCAGTATCAAGTTCTTCTATGGTACCCTCAGTCTATCCCAGAATATATGATCATCCAGCATTTTAGAGCCATTGTGGATATATCTGCTAAGTTTACTACTTAATCACATCCAAGTGCATCCATGAGTACCCATTTGTCTCTGTGAATGGTTTCTCTGCAAATGAGGAAATCTATTGCTCCCCATATTTTTATTGCTTTTTTTTTTCCTGTTCTATCTTCACATTCAAGTCAACTTTCTCATCTCTTAATATTGCTTTTGCTATTACCATCTCTGTCACCAACTCAAATTAGCTCCTTAACACCCCAAAACATAAAATGACTACTTTCTCAACTTTTAAAATAGAGCTAAGAACGCAGAGCTCTATAAAATGGGATCTTACAATAACCAGTGGTCTTCTCATCTATGATGGAGTGAAAAAAGAAATATCACATATGTTAGCAAACATGATAGCTAGGGAAATGGTTTTCTCATTGTTTGAAAGTGGTATCATTTCATATTAGGAGAAAGATGAATGTCTGGAGTAGACTCTGTAACAGGATTAAGACTCATTTTGAAGCCACCAGTGAATCAATCTGCTCATGAAAAAGAAAGATAATGCAATACTGCCCTCATCCATAAGAAAACTTTCCCTGAAGAAAGATGAAGTAAAAATACACTTTTACGAAAACATTGTGACTGTCAAATTCCAGTCCTCCAAAAGAATACATTGTTATGATTAAGGAGGAAAAGAGAATGAGTAGAAATCAATGCCAAGGAATAAGAGCCATCATATAAATGGTGAGAGTCACATAGTATCATTTAATTTTGCTGTACCTAATCTGTGATATTGAGACAAACACAGATGAACTGAGATTAAATTTCTGCTAACAAAACCAACTGTATATTTACTGATTCAAGGCAAAAGAATGTCAAATGAAGTTTAAAGTGAGTCCAGCTATGACCCAAATCACAGAGCACTGGTAAGAGAAAGTGTTGTTATGACACAGAGCTAATAAAGCACATCAGCGATACAGAATCAATGTAATAAATATAATGTAGCCTTTTTGAAAAACAGCTTTTCTAGGAACAGGCAATATATTTTATTTGACCAACTGGCCCAGCTGGAAAACCGTAACAGCTATATCTCCTGATTTATTAAGACAACACCTCTTGCTATAAATCTTGCTTATATACTGAAACCATTAGGGCTGTTGAAGTAGCACAATTAGAAAATCTAAAAAGCACAACACACAGACAACAAGTCAAAGTTTAAAACAGGAGGAACTAAAAAAGGTTACTTTATGAAAGGTTGAACTTGTGATGACATCAGAGACACAGTAAATAGAACTAAAGAAGAGGTAAGAATTTCATAGGATAAAGAAAAGTGTATAGCAAACAATCACCTAAATTAGTTTAAATATTTTAGTGAAAGAATATATGAGTTAGAAGAAACCCACAACAATCTTTGGGTCCAACTCTTAAGTGAATGGCCTATACAGGAATAGAACCTACAGCCCTGGTGTTAATTAGCACCATGCTCTGACCAAGTGACTTAGTAACTTCTCCTTTCTCTTGTTCTTTGGCTGTGGTTCTTCTAAGAAATCCCTGCGATACTTTATTTGCAAGGGTCTTTCTCTTGCTTTGATCTTATCAGCATTAATTATCCCTTTCTTTTCCAAAAAAACCTGACAACTTTTCTTGGTGGAAGATGCTGCTTGCCTTTAGGTTTATGAGATTCAGAGCGGAGTTTTTAAAAAATTGATAAAACAGTGGACAGCTAATTCTTCTTCATGTTGTCCAACTGTGCCACATTTTGAGAAAGTATCTGTTACCAAATAAAACTATCTCCAAAATTTATCTGACTATGATCTGAAATTTATGGCTTGGTTCAATGTACTTCACTGACTTGTGCTGGTTAGCCATCTCTTTTTGAATTTATGGTACCTGCTTTACAAAGTATTTTGAATATCCTCTAATGATATAATGTATGATACATACACTGGAACCCATTAGATAAAAAGGGACCCATATTGCATGATTTTTGTCAGGGATATTCTCTTAAAACAAGAAATAAACAGCTTTGGCTTTTTTACTGCTGTATTTCATAGCTTAGTGTTATTAGAATTGTGAATAAACCTTACCTTCAAGAAAAATCAGTGGCTGTCTCTCAGCTCAGCTGGTCTGCATGGATCTGTTTCATTTTTGAGGCTATTATCTGCAAGGAAGAAGAGAGGCCTTCTCTTCCTTCTGAGATGAAACTTCACCATCTCTCTCACAGTACAGGCATGGGCATAAAGGAAAAGGCATTGAGAACTCTGACCACCTGAACTTCTAATGCATCTAGAAGTCTGTTGGGTCTGTCCCACAGGTTGAGTTATGCATCATATCAGGCAAGCTGTGGGTATAGTTGTCTCAACTAACTGTTCATTGCTCACCAAATTCCCAGATTCCTTATCAGCATATAATAAAGACAATTTACAGCACACACTAGAGCCTCACTAATCCTGTGCCCTCCTTGGCTCAGCACATCCCTTCATTACAGGGGCACATCATTCACTGCAGGCTTATGCTTCCCACACCAAAGGCAACAGTTATTACAAGACAGAGATCTTAGGCATGATTGCTGACTGGGAAATTGTCACTCAGGCAGCTGTAACAATGGAATAGATGCCAGTTAAGATGAGACCCAGGAATTAAGATAACCCATCTGCAGGACACTTAAGATTTGGGAGAGATGGCATTTACACAGAAGAATGGAAATTTGAAAAGTTTCTTTTTAAGCTCCACAAACTAAAACAGACACAAGGCTGCTGCCATTCAGAAATTAAGAAGTAAGAGGATTGCTACTGGAAGTGGAAAATGGATTTGTAAAGAGGTTTCATTTTAATGGAGCAGCTGGATGAAAGGTAGAGACAGGAATGGGCACCACTTAGGCCTGTATGTGATGTTGAGAGGAAAGCTCAGGAGAGCAACTCTGGATGCTGGAGTAAGATTGATTTAACAATAGATGCAATTTAAGTGAAAAGGCTGAGGTGCTGGCAACTGGGGGTTGGGATAGCATCCATTTAAAAACAGATTTAATTTAAACAGAAAGGCCAAGGAGGTGGAAGGTGGAGACTAAAACAAAATCAATATTAAGTTAGGTTTGTAGAAACTAGAATCAAATGAGCCAGTTAAAAAAAGGTCAGAGTACTTGGGAGTAGAGAAACAATGCATGGATCTTGAGAACTATTGAGGAGCTCTTATTAAATGATATAACCACCATAATCAGAATTATAATTCCATGCTAATAAGAAAATTACTTATTATGGTAGTAAACAAAAAAAATCTTAAGGGACAGTATGATTTTTAAGGAAAACTACATGATTATAAGTATATTCATACATGAAGATAATGATTTTCTATCACAAAATCACAGACTTGTTGGGTTGGAAGCGACTTCTGAAGATCATGTAGTCCAACCCCCCTGCCAAAGCAGGTTCACCTACAGCAGGTTGCTACTGCTGAATTTCTACAGAGAAAGAGACTCCGCAGCCTCTCTGGGCAGCCTCTTCCAATGCCCTGCCTCCCTTAAAGTAAAGACTTTTCTTCCTCATACTCAGATGGAAGTGCCTGTGTTTGAGTTGTACCAACTACCCCTTGTCCTGTCACTGGGCACTGCTGAGAAGAGTCTGGCCCCATCCTCTTGACACCTGCCCTTGAGATATCTGTAGGTATTGATAAGTTCTCCTCTCTTTCCTGTCCTTTCCAGACTGAAAAGGCCCAGCTCCTTCTGCTTTTCCTCATAGGAGAGATGCTTAAAATTAATTGTATTTCTAAAACTGAAATTGATCAGGTAGTAGTGAACGAGCCTTTAAAAAGTCTCTAATTATCAGCCTGGAAGTAAATTCAAAACTAAGGAAAGTCTGTATATACCTATGTTTGAACCAAAATATGCATGTATTCAATGACATACCAATCCATATGGATATACATATCCACCTACACACATTTATACACATGTACATATTGATCAAAACAGGTAAAATTGTCTCATGATGATATAATACTGTTCTGACACATTTCTTTGTTCAGAAAACTGTGTTAGTACTTTCTGAAAATAGTAGATAAAATGTATTTTGCTTTCCATACAGATATTTCTAAATACTTTACCTGTTCTCCTGAAGTCTCATTTAAATTACTATATATAATATATGTGTATATTTCTACAGTCAGAATACAAAATTGTGTATGGAAGCTAGTGATTACAGCTCTGTACCTTTTGGCAGCTGAATGCTCACACAATTCATTGGTTTAACAGAGATCTCAAAAAAAAATTAGATTTTACACCTCTAAACTCTTCCTCAAATTTGTGCAAAAAAGAATGAATGGGGAACTCCCATTGATCAAAATGACCAAGTATCATGTCAATGTATGAAGCAGAGGAAAATATGCCTCATCCACTGAGCTGCCTGTGGTGCCAGATACAGCTGGATCTGGGCACTTGGGATTTCCTCACCCACACAAGAACATTTCAAAGCTGTACTGTGTGTTCATCACTACTCCTGTGACCTACTAACATTCTGGGGAATATCCAATAATATTTTTTTTTGCTAAAGTGATTGAGGTGATTCTTTTCAACTGAATTTCAGGAAGAAATTTCTGACTTGTGCTTAAGGGAGGAATTGTGGGAATGCACAGGAGGAACACTTACCATTTGAGTGATTTATCCCCTTCCTTAGTGAAAAATCAATGACCTGCAGGCTTGCATGGAAATGGTGTCTTGACTATTATGTCCATACCTATTCAAGGTAGTCCACATTAAGAAATGAATTCTCTACTGAAGATAGACTAAAATATTCTACTGAAATGGTTTATAAACTCAAGGGGAATTTCCTCAGATGATTTGATTCACACCTTAGAGTAAGCTATGTCGTACCAATGAAAAATTTGAATTAGTTTACAGGCCATTTAGCTGATGCCATTTCCTCATGCTCTGTCTGCACCTTACCTAGACAAACCTTACATGTTGCATTCTATGTGAAACGTGGTACTTTCAAGCTGGTAAGTCCTGCTGCTGCTAGAAATATTCCACAGTTAAGACTTCCCTTTCCATGCACGGTGCACCATTTATTATTTAAAGACAACCACTTAGCTAGAACAGTGTTCTGCAACAGTCAATGGAGAATACAACTGGAAAGTAAGACTATTTTGTACATTTTGCTAGGGAAATGTAAAAGTAGACAGTTGCATAGATATATATATATTTTAGAGTTGCTGTCCTGTGACAGATTATTCATCCATGGTTTTTAAACAGAAAAAAAAGAAGGGGGAATCATGCCTTTCCTGCAATTTGTTTGCCCATAACCTATCTAGAATCAAGTGTTTTTCCTAGTATTAATATTTATACTGATTAATTGCTTTTATTTTACACCACCTCAAAGATTTTAAAGATTTTACCCTTGGTTGTATGTATTATATTGATGCATATGTTTCCATAGGAACTAGAACAAATGCCTTCTCAGGTAATGTATGATAACTGAATAATAAAAAAAAAAGCAACAAAAATAAATTGAAAGCAAATGTAGAGGTAATTTAAATAGTGTAACATCCCTGCAGTGTTCCTTCCTTCATTAAATGACTCAGAATTCACTGTGTTAGTGTAGTGTAGGAATGAGCACGGATTTTCAGTCAATTCACACACTAAAGCTAATGATGAATAAGAGGACACCAATAGGACTGTAAGACCACACAATGTTGTTAGACCAGAAAGTGTTGTTAGAATGAGGTTTATCCTTTATATTTCCACTACAGGAGAAAGTGGAGTCAGGTATAAGTAGGGTAGTAAACAGGTGAGTCTGCATCTAATGATCAAACTCCAGCTGGACAGACCTCTAGCGTCTACAGACACTGCAACCTGACATTTGTCTCCATTAAATGTCTGGTGGAGTTGTCCTGGGCCACAGTTGAACTGAGAAAGCCCCCTGGACATGCCTGGTGACATTTCTGGTCACACTATAACCTCCCTTCAGCTCATGGTAGGCATCTGCAAGATGTTGACAGCAGCTGCTATCAGGGGATGAGCCACCCTGAAATGCAGGCAGCACCTCAGTGCAAGGAGCAGCAGGAACCACCAGTGGCATTGGCTTGGCTCTCTGGCTTTCCAGATATCACAGACACGTTTGAGGACAGGTATGTTGGACTCCTCATCTCTGCAGAAGGCCACATTTGTTTAGTTTTAGAAAACCGTTCAGCTGAATTGCAGAATACATTTGGTTATGAATCCACTACTGTTCTATGCCTAGCAATATGCATACCTGGCAAAAATATCTGATTCTGTTGTTTTTCCAAAACAGGTGAATCGAAATTCTGGAGTTTTCGATTTCTTGACCAGATGAACAGAAAGATGCAAAGTGCTTTCAAGCCTTCCAAAAATACTGATAGTCACTCCCATTTGGCATTTCTGGAAAGAAATGCCAAAGCCAGGAGAGTGCTGTCAACCTGGCAGCTATAGTGTTGTTTCACTGCCAAGCAGTAAAACTCACTACAACTTCAAAAGTCTGTGTTGAGCATATTCACTCACTGGTCAGTAACAAATTTTGTTTCAGTGTATCAAGTCATTATGGTTTAAAGGTGTGAGTGGTGAATGCTAAAGCCCAGCAATGACCTGTGCTGCTGTTTGGCAAGTTTTATAAGTCCTCATTTTCAGTGAGGTAATTTAGGACAGTTGTTGCCTGGGGATGTTTAATTCTTGTATTGCCCAACAGAAGTGTTGTGCAGAATCCTTCTTCTAGGTGATCCTTTATATTAAACATTTTATCACAAAAATTCTATTCTCAGAAGGTGAACAGACTCAAGCGCATGTATAATTGCAACTGAGGTAAAGACATTAGTAGTGGGTTCCAAAAAACTCCTTAGTTAAGGAAACTTGGATACTTATATATAAAGGTAATCAAATACATATAATATTAGCTATTGCTAGCTAGTTCTTAATTCACTTTGCAAAAAAATAGGAAATTTGTAAGATATTTATCACTGCTGGACCTGTTGTGTAACTATACCTATTAAATTAAATGTGATGAAAAATCCTTTCTCTCTTGTTTGATTACTGACAACAGATGCTCAATGGTGTGTATGAATGTAATGCCATATGTCAGATAAAGCAATGTAGTAGGTTTTTCAGATGAAGTAATAATTTATCTTGCTTTACTTAATATTTTTCTAATGATGGCATATGGAGGGTCATATTGGTACCACAGTATGGGAAAACTTGTAATTTGTAAAAACAAGTGCATCTTCCTCTCTGTTCTGAAAGTACAGTTGAGCTCTGAATATGACTAGAATAGAGGACAGACAAAAAGAATCCTTTTTTTCTTTATTAATTTTGTTCCTGTGTCATTTAGGTGTGAATGGAAGCCCTTTCCTTTATTTTTGCTCTTGCACAAAAGAGATTTAAGTTTCCTTGGATTGATCTTTTGGCATTTCAGCCTCATTTTTATGAAAATGCTGAAAACACAATTGTGGTTTTGTGGCAAACCTTCCTCTCTGATATCACTGTTATTTCCTTATGCAATTTGTTTACAAATCAGTTTCCACTCCACAAAATCCAGTAGGTACAGAAGTATCAGTTATGACATGTGTCAGTGCCACTTTTATGAACTAGTATTTAGCACTAATAGTGTTATCAACTGTTTCTCAAAAAAAGCCAGAAACTATTTAGAAATTTAATCATGATTTTAGCAATGTATTTTGCCTAATATCCAGACTCCACTGAATTAAAACTCTGTAACTCTGACAAGGTGGAAAACAGTTTCTGAGTTCATTTTTAGGAGAAAATGATTCACAAACAGGATTGTGACAAGCTTTTATGATTACATATTTCACATATTCTGTTCCTTCAAAAGGGCTTTTAGAGATTGATACATCTACAAAGAAAGAAATGAAAAAATGAAGGGAAGAGATATAAATAGACTTTTTCATTAGGATGAATGATGGAAGGTATTAACCCCACTACAGCAGTGTGCCTTTTGCATGTTCTCTTTTTTTTTTTTTTATTCCTTTTGACCTACTATCATCTTCCTTATAAGTAGAAGTTAACTGCAGTATGAAACGTAGCTAAGGTGAGCAATAGCTGGAAAGAAATGTTTCCTCAAGCATTATTACTGTTCAGAAAAGTGTCCATCAGCTGAAATGTCAGGCTCAAAATCCATTTAAGAACTGCACAGAGGCTAAACAGACAGCTATTATTAATTTTTAAGTCTGCCTGATGGGTTTCAGACCAAGAACTGGGGTTAACTTGATGCACTGAATATTGCAGAGTACATTTAATTAGGGAGGCTTTGACTCTCAGATGGCTGAGGATTTATTCTGTGCAAGCTACTGCTAAAATATGATGGAATAGCTGCATCTACCTAAGAAAAAATCTGCTGCATCATATTCAAATGTATAAAATCGGTCTTAGTTGCAGGTTTTTTTACTTTTATCCTAATGTAAACACTGTCTACTTTCAATCTGTTTTGAAGCATCACTGTACTTACATCCAGAGTAATTTTCCGTTCTGTATGCTGCAAGTTGGCAATGTGAATTTCTCCAGGATAAGTCCTGGTCTTCTCAGCTAATGACCAAACCAAACTATTTTTTCATTGTGCCTTAAACAGACATTTCTTTATTTAAAACATTGGTGGGATTTCTGTGAAAGGGTTAACATTTGTCTTTAACGTATTTATCTATAAGCACAGAGGACTCTAAAACAAACATGGGCACTAAGACACAACATGAGATATTAAAGGGCTGTTTATTTGCTTTTGATCCAATTCAGAAGCTTAGAAGGCAATAAAAAGTAGCAAATCAGAAATTACTTCTCTCCAATGGTTATAAAAATCTCCTGGCTGTATCTATTCCACTTCTTTGCTCCTCTTTTTCTTTCTTTTGTGCATGGCTCTTGCCCCTGCCCCAGGTAATTCTCTGCCAACTAAAAAACCTATTCACACAAGAGTCTAGAAGATGAAATGTAAAATGAAATGGGAAAAGTGAAATGGGAAATTTGTCCATTCCTAACAAAGGACATTACAACATACTTTCCAAGTCAGGCCATTTTCGCTTGTAACAGAACACCAAATTGTCATTGACAGTTCTGAAAGACAAGCAGAAATTAAATGCAGACCCCTGAGTCATTTGAGGAGAATGGGAACTGCATTAGTTCCACATACTGGATCACCTTAGCACTTGATGTGTTTTATTGGTTGATAAATATGTCACCTGTTCTCCATTCTCAATGATTTAAATTTCCATCTTTATCATATGGCTGGAAACTCCCAAACCACAGTGAGGTGGGCTCACCATCAGAGGAAAATGAATCAGGCTAATTCTGAAATAGACATGTTTCCAAAGTGAACAGGGCCCTTAATGTGACAAAAACCCTCTTGTGAGGCCCTGAATACATAAACCACATATGCTCTATAGTACACTACTGCAGGTTCCATGAACAAGTATTCTTGGTGGGGGTTTTGTCTTTCACACATGCCTAAACCAGGGTGTGTGAACCACATTATAAAGGGCTAAACAAAACTAACAGTAATATAACATATCTGGGTAACAAGTGAAGAATCTGGGTTCCCAGGTACAGATGTGTCTGTGTTTGCATGTGGGTGTGCATGTGCACAAACGATTATTCTTCAAAAGCACTGTAGTTTGTATCCTCCTTATCAGTCTGCAGGCCTTTTCTAAAACTTAATGTAGCCTTCCTATTCCAGGAATTTAGTTAGTAACTGTCTCAGAATCAAAGTTTCCAGCTATCCATATGAAGCCCCAGCTACTGCCGTGACTCCTCACAGCCCTGTGGAAAGAAGCCATCTCTGGATTTCACTGACCAAAGACTGTTTGTACATCCCAAACTATACAGCCATTATGCTGCTGTGCCATCTTCTGCTGAGACCTTGTGTTACCAGCTCCTGCCTAACTGGCAGTTTCCAGCTTCCCAGGAAGCATTTTCTGGGCTTTTTCTCCTACATTTTATGTTGCTTCTCTAAGTGTTCATATTTCTCCTTTACAGCCCCTATCTTTATCCAGGCTCCTTGTGCCTTTCAACACTACACTATGTGCACAACTTGCTTATGAAACCTTCCCACACAATTTTATCTGAGAATCTCTTTGATATATTTTCTTCCTAATAAAAACCTAAATGAAAGCGTTAAAATAGATTTGACACTGACGTCTGTTGCATTATGATGGAGAACTGGACATTGTACCATTTGTAGCAATGGAAAAATATTTTGTTTATAGTCCTTCACCCAGTTTTCAATCAGTCTGCTTTTCCATCATAGATATGAATTACATTAATTATATTTTCAGGTATTATCAAATGTTTTCCTACAAACTAAATTAATTTTTCCTATGATATTCACCCACTAGAGCTATTCTGTGAAGAAACAAAACAACTGTGTAAAGATTTATGAATAAAAGTTTATAAATAAATATTTGGTTGCATGTTATTTATCTTATAACCATAAAATGCTATTGACATGCATTTTTTCCCCTTAGAGAGAGCTATTTTACTGTTTACCTCCTAATAAATGAAAGGAAGCAATTTACATGATCACATGTTATCCCTTTTTAAGATTTGTTCTTGTATTTGCTCCTACCAATGGCTATCCTAGTCATGTGGGTATGGTGACATCCTTCGGCAATTCTCACAATCTCTTTTCACACAGCATCCTATGAAAATGTTCAGCATATTCAGAGTTTTTCAATACCCTCTTAATGATCTTTTGGGAAATTCTTTTTAAAGGTGTGCACATTTTCAAACTTTTGGAACAATGTGAGTGTGTATATAAGGGTTTCATTGATAAAGGCAAGTTAAGCATATGGGGTCAGCATTCTAAATACATGGGCTAGGTGCCTGTAAGCATAGATAAGGTTTATGTAACTATTGATCAGAGTGATACTGCACACTGTAAATGGCCTGGTCTGTCATCTCCATTAATTTCACTGTTGATAAAGCTGTCATTTGGAAAAACAGACTAAGAGGCTTCAGGATCTTGGATTCAAATGTAAATGTACATACATAAAGACATACATATACATCTACATGTATGCAACACAGATCCCATAATTTTCATCCCTGTGACTGGCTCATGCAAGATGTTCACAAATCTTTATGAAGTTCAGAAAGTGCAATCCTACCTAGATAACTTGATAGCACCCAAATAAGTATGTCTTTAAGCATAACTGGTTGTATACATGAATGCCAGATTCTGCCATCTTTCAAGCTTTGCTCTTTGCTTTGGTAGTTCAATGCAAGAGTAAGTCTCAGCCCAGGTACCTTGGCTCCAGAGATGGAGAGGTGTGTATCAGTACTTACAGCTGTCCTCCTCCTCCATGAAAATACTGATCACGTAACAGGCGTACACAAATCCAATCAGCTGTGTGGAAGAAGAGAAAAAGCAATCATTAGAACACATTGAACACTCATAAAGTTTTTAGTACAATGATATTTAAATACAGGTATCACAGCTAAATTTTAAAAATGTTTACTTCTAGTTACTGCATTTGTAAATTTCAGTGCAAATGGTCACAAACACCTAAATTAAAGAAATTTCATCTTTTTTTCTCATGTTGCATAATGCATATTTTATATATAAATATGCATTTTATATTTTAAAATATCTTCCAAGTCCCACTGGGATCAGTATTGATGAATACTGCTATTGAGTAATACTGGTGGAAAACATCTATACTCTGACATTCTGCTATTTACATTTCTTTGTTCTTCAGTATCTCAATTCTCACATGACTTTTCCCCCATGAATGTGGGCCCCCTATGCACCTCATATACCTACTAAAATGGAAAAATATTTATTGACTGCTACAGAATTAAGTCATAATAAGACTTCTGTGGAATCCACAAGAGACGTCTTTCTGTGTTGCATAAAGTGTCCCAGAGAGGAACTGTTTGGCAAAAGTTTAAATTGATGGGTGAATTTTCACAATATAGCTGAACAGTAAAATTGGGTTATGATTCATTGACATCAGGAAACACCTTATCAGAAGGACCTATCAGTAATTCACATTAACTGTTCAGGAAATGAACAGAATCATTTCCTCAAAGGACAACAACAGTCAAACCATGCCATTATTTTAACAGCAGCAACCACAAAAACATCCTCCTTAACCTAAATCTGTGGCACTTGTGCCACCAAGAGGAAGGGATTAAGATCTTTAGGATCAAGAGATAGAAATTCCACTCACTCCTTATCCATATAGACAAAATGTTTACTTATGACCATGACCAAACAAGAAGAAAATCCCACTGGGCAAGGAAACCTATTAAACTGCACTGCCCAGACATGTCCAGGCTTGAGGAAATATTGTTTGTGCAGCTGTACACAATTCATGCCACCTGAAAGCCTTGAAAAGACTCTTCTTGAGAGATTTCAAAAATAGCCCAGAGATTAGTTTTAAGAAAACTCCTTTTTCTCTGGTCCATTCAAAAAATCTAATTAAAATCGTTCTTCTAAGGATGTCACGGATCAGCCATCTGAGAAAGAGGTAATTTAATAGTTTCTAGACAGGTATAAGCTCCTTCAGAAGTGCAGAAATCATTCCAACCTGCTTTCTGGTTGGGCGGCACGAGAAGCTTTGCAAGCAGCTCCAAAAGCCTCTCTGCAGACAAAAAGCTTGTCCACACAAGGGAATTCAGGGAAGTTAAGATGAATTAACTAAAGCTGTGAAATCAATGCACATAAGATAAAGTACATTAAATCCCTGTGTGGCCTTTCCCATTCAGAAATAAAGTGGCCCTAGTTCACTGCAGCTTAATCCTTCTCCAAGGGATTAATCTTCCCATGGAGAATTAAGCCACAGTATGCTGAAGCTGAGCTACTTGTGAATGAGGGCTGTCACAGCACTGTGGCACAGTCCTGTCGGAGCTTCCTCTCCAGGATATTCACCTGACTGGCATTTTGACAAAGTGACTTTAATGCAACTTTTCTCTGGTTCTGAGAACAGTGTAGCATACTTCACTGCTTTTTTGCATCCTGTTTGCTGGGTGGCATTGCCACAGCCTCTCTCAGGTGAAAACCACCTTGTTGCACTGAAGGTTACACATAATTTTAAAAGATATCGCATTAGCACCACAGAAACAGCAGAGCACAGGTGATTTTTCATAACAGAATGTCACCTGTTCATTTACAGTGTTTCCTGATCACCATTTACGTTGTGCAGTCTGACTACATAAGTCACTTGTTCCTTTTTCCTAAACACGACTAAAATATTTTGAAGAGTAAAACTGCTGAATAAATAATGAACACGATAAAAACAAATTGTAGTACAGCTTGTGGGTTTAAGTGTTTGTGAAGGAAGATCAAATATTTTGAATTATTTACTCTTTCCCCATCATGTATTTATTTTTTCTTATTAGTACTATTCTTTATTAAATTAATTTTATTTTTATAAATGCAATTCCTTCTTAATATGTATATGTGTACTCTATATCCATGCATTTTATAGAAAACATATCTCTGTAAGTGCTTCCAGCAGATTTCTCAAATGTCTAAGATGTTGGACAAGTGGATAAAGCACAGCAAGACTTACACTCTAACGAGTAATAAATGACCTGACACAGGGAAAGCAACAGGGGAAAGTGCCCAAAGAAGTCTTCCCAAAAAAATGTGGGTCATGACAAGCCTGAGTTTTAACTGTCCTAACAGCCTACTTCTTGCTCTTCCAGTAGACCTTTTCCTTAATCTTTTCCCACTCTCTTCAGTGTTTGATACACACTTTGCCTAATCTATGACCTTCTTGCAAAATCAGCAGCCCTTCTTGACTTTCCAGAAATATATTTCTTTATATTATACTATACTCAGCATTAGCAAATAAATACTCCTCAGTCAGTTAGAAATCACTGCTAGCTGTTGTACTTATGATGTATATTTGTTTAAAACACACCATTTCCCCCGTTTAGTTATTAATACTAGGAGAAAAAAAAATATTCACCCTCTTTCAGTTTCATGGTCTTTTCAAGGGGAAAAAAGAGATGAGGTGACTAACCATTCCAGGAGATATCATAACTCACTCCAAGAATATCTTTCTGCAGTTAAATGTCAGAATGCATGTTTCTGAAAGAATAAAGCAACAAGGACAAAAAAAGAGCCCTTTAGCATCAATTGTCAGGTATTGCTGCTCAGGGGAGGACAGGAATGCTTGGCTTGTAACTAACAAACAAGTAGTTATAGTTGGGTAACTGATATCTACAGCACAATTAACACGAAGTGGTAAAGTGAGAATATACCCTTTGACAGATGAGACCAGATTACAGATCCTTAAACAGAGTTACAGCCACCACAGTGTGAATATTTTTGTAAATGAATTAATTAAAAGCTTTTATTTTGTCTTATTGATGGATACGCTAATAAAATATTTATTCCAACAAATTACTTTTGCTATCTTGATTAAGCCAGCTGCTGTTTAATTAATAGTGTTATGCTCATGTGAACCCATCTAGCCATCATGCTAATTACCAATCTTAGTATTGGAAATGTTGGCTATTGGCCTGGCACCAAGTGATAGACTTAAATGTGTGTTCCCTGATAACTAAAGCAAGTATGATGCAAATGAGTTGGAAGATACTTAATTTGGTCATCTTGAGTTTCAGTAATTGTTCAAAGGGACCAATGAAGTGGTTGGATCAGGATGTCCAAAACATCAAAGATCACTAACATCTGAAAGTATAAATAGGAGCCTCTGGCTTGATCCAGAGAGCACTTTAGATGGCAAGGTGGACTTGTCTGGACAATGTTCAGTTCAAGGCATGGAAACCATCGGGATCCCTGCACGGCACAAGACTGCCTGTCTTGCCTGGAGTGTCCAGTCTACTTAAGTGTCTCAGAAGACACTTGTCAGTGCTATTCTGCAGAAAATCAGGTGGGAAATTGTGGAAAGCAGCTGTTGTCCCCTGCTTTCATCCAGCTATGCAGTGGTTAGGGTACACACTAGGGAAAATAAGCAATACATAAAATACTCAGATATTTCAGTGAATCACAGAATGATTTTGGTTGGAAGGGACCTTAAACCTCTTCTGGTTCAACCTTCCTGCCAGGGGCAGGAACATCTTGAGCTAGATCAGGTTCCTCAAATCCCATCCCACCTGGCCTTGAACACATCCAGGTATGGGGCATCCACAATTGCTCTTGGCAACCTGCTCGAGTGCCTCACCACCCTCATTGTAAAAAATGTCTTCCTTGTGGTAAATCTTTATCCATGCTCTTTCAATTTACAACTCTCACCCTTTGCCCTCTCACCATAGACCATGGTAAAAAGCCTCTCTTCATCTTCCCTTTATGTACTGAAAGGCCAAAATAAAGTTTAAATAGCCCCAGTTCTCTCAGCCCTACAATTGTTCTCGCGGGCCCCCAAGTGGGGTATGAAAGCAGAGCAGAAGGGTAGAATCACTTCCCTCAACCTGCTGGCTACACTCCTTGTGATGCAGACAAGAGTACAAATGGCTTTCTGGACTGCAAGCGCACTTTGCTGACTCATGTTAAGTTGGTCATCCACCATGATCTCCAAGTTCTTCTCAGCAGGACTTCTTTCAAGCCATTCACCCCCCAGCCTGTACTGATATCATGGATTGCCCTGAGCCAGGTGCAAGATCTTGCACACAGCCTTTTTGAACTTCATGTGGTTCACATGAGCCACTTCTTCAGCCTGCCAAGGTCCCTCTGGGTGGCATCTCTTCCCTCAAGCCCATCAACAGCACCACTCAGCTTTGCCATCAGCAAACCTGCCAAGGGTGCACTCAATACTGCTATGCCGGTAATGAAAACATGAAATAACACTGGTGCCAGAATGTGCCCCTGAGTGATACCACTTGTTACTGAATTCCCTTTGAACACTGACCCATAATTCTTTGGACATGACCATACAGTATTTTTAGACCCATCAGAATTTTCGTATCAAAAACCTTATTTCTTCAATGACTAGCTGATAAGTGTTGCGTAATTCTCCAAGTCATAGCAAAGGACAGGTTCAGGATGTGAGAAACAATTGTCACATAGGCAGAAACCTCAGTGTGGAGTCCACAAAGTGATTTTTTATTAGTGGAACATGGGTACATTGATATGATGCTATTATCAAGGCTTTTGATGCATAATTTATTTTCTGCTGATATCCTTAGGTAGAAAGAAAATAGTAGTAGTCTCTGTTATTTTTCTCCTGTGCAGGCACTATAGTCTCAAGAGGACCTTAATGCTTTAGTCTAACTAAAATCTCCAGGCTTAAGATGTGGACATCTGCATGAAATAAAAATGCCTAGTTTAATAGAAGTGAAATTAGATTATATAATTGTCCATCATTAAACTGAGAGAAACTATTAAAACATGTAAGAAATTAAAAAACTAATCATTTGAGCAAATATATGCTGTGAGATATAATTGCTTTAATAAATGAATATTACTAGAATGTATCCTATTAAAAAAAGGCTCAAACTGAGTGCAAAAATGTATGTTTACTTGCAAATTAATGTGTTTTAATAGTTACTACTTAATATGGATTAACCTTTCCTTAGGAAAGCAAGGACAAATGCAAAATAAAACTAGAGTGATGATTTGAATCAAAGCTGTTTTCTGCAGACTGAAATACCTTTTATTAAAATTGATTATTTGGATAATTTTGATTTGAATCTTCCTGCTTTGCTTTGTCATCATCAGCTGTGGCCTTTAAATACACTCTCACAGTATGAGATTGCTTTCCTATCAGCTACACATAGTGCAGTTCCACTGGTTCAAAGTAGATATGTGAGTCTACACTAGGTATTTGAGATTGCATGAAGAAGTGCCCTGGGCTATCAGGTTAATCTTGAAGATCAGGTGCAAAATAGGTCACTCACCACTGTTAAGCAACTACACAGAGTTTTGTAGGGATGTCATTATGACAACATAGAACCATCCAAATAAATGAAATAAATGTACAGTACTCCTGGCTCCAAGAGGATGTATGTGACATTACAGGTACACTAGATTTGGAAGATTTCTCCAATCAAAATGGAAACTGTGCTTCACAGCCTTCCTTGTACATATCCAGTCCACCCAGATTGTCATCTTACTGAATATGGCTTTTTCTTGCCTTATTTTTTGTTGGTGAGAACCAAAAATCATTATTTCCTATTTATCTCTGCGGTTCTTCAGACGTGTAACTTGGCAAATACTATTCCCTTTCTTCTACAAGATATTTCACTATTATCCAATTTCCCACTAAGATTGAGGGAGTATGAAAGGAGAAGGAACTTTTAAAATTGAATATTTACACATAAAAAATTCGTAGGATACAAAGCTTGACAAGATGCTTGAAATTTAACTTATAAAATGGAAACTGTGTAACAAGAGTGAATTTACTGAGCAAAAAGGTAAAAATGCATTAAATTACAAAGCATCCTGACTATTACTGTCTCCTGATTAGCATTTTCAGAAGAGCTAACAACTACTGAGGAAAAGCTGAAACACGAGTAGTTAATCTTCTTAGTTACCTACTTGCTACTAACATTTTTATTACTCTGCAGAGAGGACTGTAAAGCCCTTTTCTACCATTAAAAACTAGAAAAGTGCTAAATCAGAATGGGAGATACATAAGGGAAACAGGATATTATCCCACTATCCGTGTGTGTACACGATTCAGCAAGATAGAAATATGACTAAGATTTTCAGGCACAAAGGAATTATAACTCCACATATTTCAAGACAATGACAAAGGAAAAATATCCAGAATAACAGCAAGTATGTAGCTGAAGCATAGCAATAACCATTTACTACTATAGTATATAGTTATCCAATTATATGACTCTATACAATTATGCACTCTACCTGCTTGATTATAAACATATTATTAGAAACATATCGTAAAATTGTATCATTAAAGATGATTTCACAACAGAATGCAATTTTTTGAATTAAAGAACAGACAGTCTCAAAGGTATGTCCTCATTTTCCAGAACTGATGAAATACACATAATTTTACAGTGGTAGCAGTAGAAGGCTCAACCTGAATGCACTTAGAAATCTAAAACCATAAAAGCACACAAACAACTGTAAAAACGTCGAGAAAACACATCAGGAAAAGGTAGCAGCAACAGCTGAAGTACCTTATGCTGTCTGATTTTTTCCCTCTCCATATTCCTAAAATCTACTTGATTTGAGTTGAATAAAACTCAGACTGTAGGGGCATCATCTACCAATTTAATCAGCACGGCACAGGGCTGGGCTGGTCCAACTGTGCCATTTATAGCTGTAGTGGAGAGTTCCTAGAGACCACAACTCTGATAGCCCTTAAAATGTGCTAAGGACTCTAAAAATGGTTGACAGAAGCTTGCAGGTACTTTTGCTTTATAATTACCATGGAGAAACAATTGAGCAGATACTGAAATATCTATTCTTAAAATACATAGAGGTTGTTGTTGGCTAATATTACAGGAGACAATTCCTCTTGAATGCCATCTACCTAGCAGTGGGGGCCCAGCAGCATGCTAGAAAAGACTTTACTTACACAGACCTGTTAGCTACTGTGCTTTTTGAAGTTTTGCCCTGTATTTGCTGTTCTCAAGTCCTCATTCCCACTGTGTCTCTTTGTCTTTAAATTAAAAAATATATTTGACAATCTAAATTTCCCAGGCCAAGGTCAGGACCTTTGTTGCCTGCACTTGGTCTAGGAATTTATTTCTCCAGCAGCATAAACATATAATTACCCCTGTTGCCCAGTTGCCCAAAACGACTTTATCAGTTTAGAGGAAGGACTGACTTGTTACATTGCCAAGATGTGTCGCAGCTTTGTTAGGGTTGAGAGAAAAAAGGGAGAAAGTGTGCTCTCTACCCCCTCTTCCTCTTTAGCTTAGCTATGGGTTACTCTCCCTCCTTTTTTTTTTTTCTGCAAGTCCTTAGAAATAATACTTTGTGTTCTGAGATCTGAAAGATGGAAGATTTTGAACAAACTGTGTAATCTAATCTCGTGTATAATTCCGTGGGTCACAAAATTCCACCCAGATACTCTGTTAGCACAATGACAATGTCAGAGCAACCCTCACAGACTAGGTTGGGGTACTGGTGCTCCAAGATGACTTATGTCCACCAAAGGGATCTGAGAACCTTTGTCCTTTTCTCAAAAAAGAGATTAGAAATAAACCCCAAGCATTAACCCGTATCCATTTGGTTTTCAACTGTGTGAAAGAGATTTAACATTCCTATTTTGAATGAAAAGGAAGTCTCAATATGTAAAAACACTGAACATAGTATGTAAACATGACTGGTCAGAACACAGTGTTTTATCTTCACATATATTACTTGCTAGTTAATGATGCAACTGGATACAGTGAAAGTCAAAAGTGTAAAATCAAGCCAACCTTAAACATTGAAAGTTTAAGAATGAAACAATGGAAAGTGAAGGAGATGAAGGTAGTCAGAAGGAAGAGGAAGAGAAAGAAGATCTACATATGAGCAGACTCTTAACAAAATCACCAGAAAAGAAATGGATAAACAAGTGCAATGTCGTTTTTCTCCAGTGTATAAAGAAAATAAGTTATCCTAAGAATGGGGTCAAAGTTCTCATATTTAATCTAATGACTAATTACTTTGTCAGCTGAATAACAGAAAGTGAGAAAACCCTTTACATCTAGTCTTACAATAAGCAGACCAAAGGATGACCTTCCTTCATTTCGGTCAAACTGACTCTGTATTACTTGTTTTTATATTTTCTAAATACCTACTTTTATTTGCTTTCACCTTTACTTATCAGTGCTGAGGATAATTGCAGAGCTACTTGCAGATCACACAATATTTCATATCTTTTGATATAACAAAGAAATTCATGTTTGATGCTGTCTTGTAACCCAAAGTACTTCTTAGAGTACTCATCAGGTAATGACTTTACCTCCACCTAAGCTGCATGTACCACTTTGGCAGCTGGTAATGAAATCAGAAGAAAGAATGAAATAAATGTCTGCCAGTGACTGAATCCAATGTAAATCTCTTTGGCATGTGACAAGTTACTTGGGAAGGTTTTTTGAATCCCAGGAAAACCAATTATGCATGCAAGGGGTTTCAAAATAAACTCCTTCCAGAACAGCAGAATATTGCAAATCTTGGACATTTTTTATGTTAATACTCCTTTTAAAATTCTTTCACTGCTTATACTGCAATTATGAAAGATATTCTTTGTTGATAGAATGCCAAAAGATATTTTTTCCCTCCTTATTAGATCTGAAAGCATATAATGAGAGTATTACTTCCACTTGTTACAACAGACACAGAGAATGTATTTTAATTCCAACGATGCATTGAAATCTGTAAGAATTACTTCTTTAATACTGAATAATTTCTTTCCCTTCATGCACAATGTAAATAACACATGCATGAAACAATTATATTACCACAAGGCAGTACTCATTTAAAGAAGACAAACTGTGACATGGAAACAAAAATACCTAGCTCAAGATTTCAGTGAATTATGACAGTCTGATCCCTACTATTAGCTAACCACCTTTATAGATATGTCTTAAATACCTAAGCAATAATAGCTAAGATTGAACATATTATTATTCTACCTCCTGTTAATTCATAAACGTGGCTTAAAAATCATAAGAAAAAAGTTGCAAAGCTTTCATAAATTGCTGTTTTGCCACAGCAGTAAGTCAAGGGAGGTGATTCTCTTCCTCTGTTCTTGCACAACTCCACCTGGAGTGCTGTGTCCAGCTCTGGGGCCCCCAAAATAAGAAGGACATGGGCCTGCTGGAGTGAGGCCACAGGAGGCCATGAAGATGCTCAGAGCCTCTCCTATGACCACAGGCTGAAACAGCTGGGGTTACTCAGCCTGGGAAAGAGGAGGCTCTGGGGAAACATTAGAGCACCTTCCAGCACCTGAAGGCAGCTACAAGAAAGATGCAGAGGGACTTTTCACAAGTGATAGGACAAGGGAGCTGTGTGAGAATGGTGAGGCAAGGCAACATGTTGTCCAGAGAAGTTGTGGATGGAAGTGTTCAAGGCCAGGCTGGATGGCACTTTGAGCAACCTGGTCTAGCAGAAGGGGTCCATGCCCATGGCAGGGGGGTGAATCTGATGATCTTTAGAGTCCCTTCTAATCCAAATTATTCTGTGATACCTCAGAGAATAACAGAAAAACAAAAAGAAACCCTCAGACAGACCAAAAGCCATCACACCATCTCATGCAAGAAATACTATATGATCTAATGAATAACAAGCAAGAGTTTAACCTCTACCCTTATCAGCCTGCTCATACTATCGACCCAAGTGGAACTTTCTGAGAGGACTTGCAGGAGTGGCTGACACAGAAATGCACCTCAGAAGTAATCTCCAAAGCCTGAATGGCATGCAGTAGCTTAGACCAGCCACTAATCAAATCACACAAGAATAAAAGCCTTGAATAATGATCAAGAGATGGTTAAAATTCACGAGAGTGTAGAAATTCATATTAGGCAGCATGGATGAGCAAAGGTTGTCTGAAAACTTTTCTTGTCTGATTTGCAGGGGGGTCAGAAAAGTAGCATACAGTATTTCTCTCTGTGGGTATCAATTCCTAATTATTTTTGGACATCGCACAGTTCAGTGTTCTTTTTCTGTCCCTATTTTGTTTAAAATATACAAGGAAAATCACACAAACCTCCCCCCCACCTTCCACATCCACCAGTCTCTGAAAATTTTTGCCTGTTTGGGTGTGTTTGTTGAAATACTACAGTGGATGTACAACTGTACAGTTGATGTTGAAATACTATTGTTGATGAACAATAGTAGCTGACAGATAGAAGAGGTGGAGATAAGAAACTCTTTTTTGATCATCACTTTGTCTTTCCTAATCAAGTTTCACCTAACAGGATATTTAATAGATGATCTACCCCATGTGTGCTTTCACTTGTGTATGAATATGCCATATTTAAACCACAAAACAAATTATTCAATTTTGAGCCACAGTTGAACTGTCATTTTTTTTGTCTTTGGAAGGGACAATACTATAATTAGAAACATGGCTGAATTTATGTGCTTGGCAGCTAACATAGCAGCCTCTTCACTCAGCACAAACTGTAATTATTCAACAGGAGGACATGGGGACAAACATGACAGAATGGTGTAGGATGAAAGATGGTGGAAGGGAAAAGCCATGTCCTTGTTTGATCCTTCCCACTGTAGTTCTCACTATGGATAGCATTGTTTAATTTGTTCAAGCTGCTACCTGAATGTGCAGATGGAAGTACATAAGCACACACACACGTCCTTTTAATGCTTTGTGGAGTGGTCTGCTGTGATACGTGAAAAACAAGAATACCATAAAAGCTGCAATGTTATCAGTTTGCTCAGGTATTCCCAGTTAAACTGTGTGCTAAAAGGCTTTTGTGCTGGATTCCCACTGGGCAGAAAAGCTATCAAGAACTGCAGTGAAGCTTTGCTTTCTATCAGCGCCTAATGAATTTCCAAAGCTGCTTCTCCCGTC
Organism: Entomyzon cyanotis; assembly: GCA_024500445.1. NCBI lineage: Eukaryota > Metazoa > Chordata > Aves > Passeriformes > Meliphagidae > Entomyzon > Entomyzon cyanotis. The sequence continues at coordinate 20,647,373 of JAKEPQ010001005.1, forward strand.
ATGTCTGACCCAGTGTGATCTCTAACACCACAATTCCCTGGCACAGTTTATTTGATTGCAGTAGATGGTCCCTGTGTAGATGTTGTGGCCTCATGTCCTATTCACTCCTGTTTTTTACCAGCAGCTTTCACTTGACACTGCACCCCACTGCTCCCTTCACCTTCATCTGGGTCTGATTCTGCAGCCTGAAGCCCAGGGTGCATCCAAAGGGAATATTTCCTTTCCAAGGTGTCTCAACTCAGCCTATAATCAGGCAGGATGCAAATACACAAGCTACACCGGAGCCATTCTAGAAAGGGCTTTTCTCACACTATCAGTACAAAACCACCACAAGAATCCTTTCATGGCAGTGAGTGTGTCCCCACATGTTGGGTGTATGAGAGGCATTATCTTGTCTTGCCCCAGAGCCAAGTGTCAGGATGTTTTAGCATATGGGAGGTAGATTTGGCCCTAACTCCTGCCTTGAGGCTACTCCTGCAAAGAAATGCAAATGCAACAAGAGAGTCTGCACCTGGCAAAAGTAACTGCTCATTTGCTGCACTGAGAGTATGTCCTGGCTGGAGATAGCTTTCACCTGGAAGTGTCTTTGGAGTCCCTGACTGCTTCATCTAGGCTGAGCTTTTGGTTACAGCAGGTAGTTTCTTTCTGGAAAGCAAGCTCAGATTTAATCTAGGACATGGGTGATGGTGTTTATTCACGTCATGTCCTGGCATGAAGAGAGACTCTGAATTACACAGCCTGAAGGAGATTAAGTCAGGCAGAGAAAATGTTAACCCATTTCTCCTCCTCCTTGCATCCAGAATTGGGATGGATCTTTGCCAAGAAATCTTCCCCTATACATGAGGGACACCAGAGCCTTAAGAGTATGTCCTTAGGCCTTGCAAAAAAACTTACTACACAGGGGTGATGCTAAAGGTATCAACCAAACAGGCACCTTTGGACATCTGGAGTATGTTTCTAGGGTTCCTGTGCTGTTGGACTGGCTGTTTGAACTCTCTTTCTTTGCTTGCTTTGAGGTACAAATAAGTTTAAGCCTACTAAACCATGCTGTGCTGCTCAGACTAGCTGAATAAATACCTGGGAGGTTAAACTTTCTGTCACTTTTTCCCCTGCTGATACAATTCCCTCATATTGTGAGCAGAAGTAGAGCTGGCTCATTTAAAGGAAACTCAGACAGGTCTATTTTAATGGCAACTCTCAGAGTTCTTTGAAATGTTAACTTTTACAAAAGCCAGTTTCGATCAAAAAGAAAATGAAAGAGAGCAGTCTGGCTTCTGTAATAAGCAAATTGGCACAAATTGTAATTATTCAATATGAGGACATGGGGACAAAAATGACAGAACGGTGTAGAATGAGAAATAATGGAAAGGGAAAGCCATGTCCCATATTAAAGCCCTTTGTGGCATAATTCAATTGATATAGAACACTTGAACCTCCAGAAATTTGTTTGACCAGATCCTTAACCACAGCTTCTCAATGATTACATGCTGCCATGGAATAAAATCTGTTTGTCTCTTAATCTCATATATGAGAATAGAATAGGACTGGACTATTTCAAATGGAAGGGACCTGCAACAATCATCTAGTTGCAATCATCTGCCTGACCATTTCACTTCTGACCAAAGGTTAAAGCATATTGTTAAGGTCATTGTCCAAATGCTTCTTCCACATTGAAAGACTGGGCACATTGACCACCTCTCTAGGGAGCCTGTTCCAGTGTTCCTCTACTTTAATGGTCAAGAAATGCTTCCTAATGTCAAGTCTAAACCTTCCCCAGTGCAGGTTTGAACAATTCCCACATGTCCTATCACAGGATACCAAGCTGGACAGAGCAATGAGGTCATGCCTCAGCCTCCTTCTCTCAAAACAAACTGAATGTCCTCAGCTGCTCCTCACAGGATGTGTCTTCCAACCCTTCAACAGCTTTGCTGCCTCCTCTGGGAGCATCCAAGGACCTTCACAACCTTCTTAAACTGTGGGGCTCAGAACTGCCCAGAGCACTCCAGGTGAGGCCACAGTGATATAGAACACAGTGGTATAATCAACTCTTGTGACTGGCTGTGTTTGATGCACCCAAGGATAAGGCTTGTCATCTTCACTGCCCAGGCACACTGCTGACTCCTACTGAGCCTGCTGCTGACCAGCACCTCTAAAAGCATAAGGACATATAAACTGTGTATGATTTACAGGATGCAACAAAGCAAAACAGAAGTCCAGTGCAAAGCGCTGTAGATGGATCTCATGGCATTGAGTGGGTGATAAAATTAGAGTTGAAATTCTATGTCAATAAATGCAAAGTAATGCACATAAGAAAAACTCGCTGTAACTACACATATACAGTAATAGGATCTAAATTTGATATTAGCTCTCAGGAAATTTGTGAATAGCTCATTATAAACCTCAGCTCAGTGCTCAGCAGCAGTCAGAAAGGAGAATCAAACAGTAGAAAAGCAATAGAAAAGAAAGTAGAATACATCATTATGCCACCATACAAATCCCTTGTGTCCTGCATCCTCAGTGCTGCACACAGTTCTTTCTCCTCATCTCAGAAAAAAAGCAGTTGAATCAGAACAATTACAAAGAAAGGTGTCAAAGATAATCAAAGATACGGGTGTGTTTAGAAAAGGGAGAGATTAGACAAATTCACCTTTGGAAAGGAGACAATTAATGACAGAATCATAGAAAAAATAAATTAATGAACGGCTTGGAAAAGATAAATACAAAAGAATTAATCCCACTTTTCATTATATAAGGACAATGGAAAATCAAACCAAATTATCAGATCACAGACTACAGTATTGCCTTTCATCACAAACTGAAGGAAGAATGTTCTCCACACAAATCAGAAATAATCAGCCGAGAACATGCTGGAGAGGACAGTCCTCTACATGGATCAAAAGCTGTTTTTTTCAGGGAAAAAATGTTCATTGAAGGATACAACAAAACTGACTTCAGATATAACAGAGCTATCCTGGGAAGTTGCAGCCAATATGGCCAGAAGATGTTAAGCCCTCATCTTTGCAGCATTGAACATATCAGTTTATTACTATTTACATTTGCTAAATTCAGCTGTAAATGTTACAGTTGGAAGTTCAGAAGCATGGAAATCTAATACACACAATGGGAAAGAGATTAAAATATTAACTCTAGGCATAATGTACTGTCATGGTTTTTTTCGACAGGACATTGCCAGGAGGACGCACGAAAAGAGGGCAACCAGGCTCCAAGCTTAAAGTTGCGAAAAGTGTTTAATTACCTAACAGAGTTGGAGGATAAATGCAGGCAAAAATAAACTTTCCATACAGTTTTGGTTCACTCCCCCCTCCCTCTTACGAACCTATAGTATTCACCCCCTTTCCTCCTTTACAGTCAACAAGCCGGGTGGTGGGGGGGGCAGGGTGTGGGGTCTCTTCTCAGTCCACAGAGCAGATTCTCAAATTTACTCATCACCACAATTCTCCTACTACAAATACTCTTTATCTCTACTTATTTCTCTCTCTCTCCAGACAGTTTTCCTTTCTGCTCTCCCCTCACCCTCTTAAGAAGCAGTCTCTGCACTCACCCCTCCCCTTTTCCCTCTTTCCAAACCAGCAACACAGACAGGGGGCAGGTTGAGGGGTCCTCTGGTCAGTCCAATCAGGAAAAAGAGGTTCTCTACTTAGCCAGGGGGTCCTTCCCACGAGAGACAGTCCTTTGAGAACTTCTTTGGCGTGGGTCCAATCTCATGAGCAACATCCCGCCCGAAATTCTGCTGCAACATGAGTCTTTTTGTCCATAGGGTGCTGTGCAGACTCTCCCAAGCCGAGGCCAGGCTGCTTCCATGCCAGGAGCAAGGCCTTTCTCTCCTTTGCAAGGCCTTTGCAGTTTTAACTCTTAGATGAGACTCCCACTGGTTCACAGTCTTTTCCAGGCATCCACCTGCTCTTCTGGCGTGGGCTGTGGGTGGATTTCTGCACTCCTGTGGACTCCATGGGCTGCAGGGGGACCTCCTGCCCCCCCATGGCCTTCACTGTGGCTAGCAGAGGGTTTTCAGCTCCAGCACTGGGTGCCCCTCCTCCCCCACCTTCTTCACTGACCTTGGCGTCTCCATGCTGTTCTCCCTCTACATATTTTCACCTCCACCTCCTCCTCCTCCAACTACAAAGAAGTGAAAGAAGTGCGTGCCTGCTTTGTTTTGAATTTTTCTTAAATATGTTTTCACAGAGGCGTAACTAGCACCTCCAATTGGCCCAAACTTGGCCGGCAGCATGTCCATCACCTTCAGAGCCATCAGAGATTGGCTCTGCTGGACTTGATGTAAAAACTTCCAGAACTTGCACTCAGGACACACAGGAGCCATCTTTGTGCCACACCCCACCCCTCAGACACCTCCCCAGACCTACTACAACAGCTTCTGAGGGGTCCAAATTTCTCCTAGATGTTAAAAACACTTCACTGATGTTTTGGGCCAATCAAAACCACCACATGTACATATCGTAATTTTGGCCCAATATTTGTTGAATTCAAATGAATAAATTGACGTTTCTTGCAATCAGGTTTTGAAATTCATATGGAATGCTTTAGTTAGGTATGCTGCCTATTCCAGATGAAAGGGAAGATGTAATGTTGATGCCTCCACATAAAATATGGAGAATAGATATGAGTGATACTCAGCTATTATGTTTGACTTCTAGGATTACTCTCAGCAGTTCATAATCTAAAATTTCCTTGCAACCTCATTCATTGAGACAAATATGGGCTGTGATTGGAGCTGGGCCAGGAAAACATTTTGTTTAATTATGACTTACTTGGCTATTACAAAATGTCAAAATACTTCATAGATTTCATTCTGAAGTCTTTAAAAAGTCAAAAAGTCACATTAATCAGGCAGTTTTTCTGATAAAAAGGAAGATTAATACCTAAGAACAAAAACAACTGCCAGGAAAAAAAAGACCTCTCAAATGAAAAGAATGATGCATTACTATAATTGATACATTTCTAAAATACTACCCAGCTCACTGTAGGACCCATTTTCACAATCATCTCTAAAACTGACGTCAGTCTTCAAATACTAACCTATGAGCTCTTTGTATTTTTCATATTTTTTGAATTAGTTCATCCACTGTAAACTCAGTAAATATGTTGCGATACTTAGCAAGGCTTTTGACACCATCTCCCACAACATCCTCATAGGCAAGCTCAGGAGATGTGGGTCAGATGAATGGACATCGAGGTGGATCAAGAACTGTCTGAATGGCAGAGTTCAGAGGGCAGTGATTGGCAGAGTACAATCCAGTTGGAGGCCAGTAGTCAGTGGCATTCCCCAGGGATCAATACTAGGTCCACTCTTATTCAATTTGTTTATCAATGACCTGGATGAAGGGATAGAATGTACTCTCAGCAAGTTTGCTGATGATATGAAACTGGGGGGAGTGGCTGATGCACCTGAAGGCTGTGCTGCCATTCTGTGGGACCTTGGTCAGCAGGAGACCTGGGCCTTAATGAGGTTCGGCAAAAGTAAGTGTCAGGTCCTGCATCTGGACAGGAATAACCCCACGTACCAGCACAGGCTGGGGCTGACCAACTGGAGAACAGCACTGCAGAGAAAGACCTGGGAGTCCTGGTGGATGACAAGTTGTCCATGGGTCAGCAATGTGCCCTTGTGGCCAGGAGGTCAAATAATATCCTGGGGTGCATCAGGAAGAGTGGGGCCAGCAGGTTGAGAGAGATGATCCTCCCCCTCTGCTTGGCCCTAGTGAGGCCACATCTGGACTTCTGCATCCAGTTCTGGGCTCCTCAGTAAAACAAAGACAAGGAGCCACTGGAGTGCCACAAAGATGATTAAGGGACTGGAGCACCTCTTTTATGGGAAGAGACTATGGGAGCTGGGCCTGTTTAGTCTAGAGAGGTGAAGACTGAAAGGGGATCTCATTAATGCATATCAATATCCCAAAGGTGGGTAGTGCCATGCTCTTTTCAGTGGTGCCCAGTGACAGGACAAGGAGCAATGGCCATACACTCAAACACTAGAAACTTTGCCTCTACATAAGGAAGAATTTCCTTACATTGAGGGTGGCAGAGCACTGGAACAAGCTACCCAGGGAGGGTGTGTAGTCTCCCTCCCTGGAGACATCCAAAACCCACCTGGACATTCCTGTGTTATTTGCTCTAGGTGACCCTGCCCTGCATGATCTTACTCACATTCATGCAGAAAGTCCTGACAGAGGGACGAGATTTCCTTTTAACGTTGTAATAGATCAACCAAATAATATCTGTAAGAAATAAAATTCAATGGGAAAACAGCTTGCACTACAGCAGTCCTGAACTAACAGAGATGACACTTCTAGGAGGAGAAGAGTGGAACAAGGACATTAAACACCCAGGAACCAGACTGCAGTGACCTGAGATGGAACATAGCTCCTGGGGGCAAAGAGGTCTATGGGAAATAGAAGAAGAATTCAAGAAAGTGGAAGAATACACACTGTACAAGTAAAAACTTTTCCAAGAAGAAGCATAGAAAGTGATGGATTTGGCTCAATAATGGTCTTCTGGATGACCTGCATACAGATTAGCAGAGAAAAGTATAAAATAACACCAGAAGTGTATAGGGATGAGCTCAGAAAGGTCAAGACTGAACTAAAAAGAAAATAAAGCATAATAAAAAATACTCAGTGGCATAAACTAATAAAGGGCAAGCTCAGGCAATGAGCTGTCACAGTCCTCAGTGGTACAGCCCTGCCTGAGGCTGCAGGTCCATGTGGCAGCAGTAAAGATATTCCAGCATGGGTAGGTCACCAATCAGCTGGGCAGCCCACTGAAGCTATGCAAACATCTCCTCCAGGATTGGAGGCATGGGCTTCAGAGCTGGTTTGGCTACGTTCGATGGCATTGCCTTCAGAGGAATGACTACAGACCTTAAGGTGGCTAAAAAACCCAATGTTTTTTCTCTTATTCCCTTCTTCAGCAGAAAGATAACCTATGGTTGGTGAAGTAATGACACTGACACTAATAAAGGATTCAGATGAGAATAAGGAAGAATATATTATTGATCATCTGCCTAAAATAAAAGCTGAAAGAATTCAGATGTACTAGATGGGGTAAATTCACCTCAAAGCATGTAGAAGTCTGGCTAAAGCAATCTCAAGCATGCTTGAACATATTTGTAATAATTCAATAAAAGCAGGAGAGGCCAAAGATCAGAAAGTCAAAGATTGTACCCGTCTCTTTACACAGAGACAGGAAAAAGGAAGGGAAAGAAAACACACAGAATTCTATGCCTAACTTAATTTACCATAAACTTCTTTAAAAAAAAAGTATGAAATTATCAGTGGGTAAATAAACATACTAGTAGGTAGATAAGGTGCAAAGTAGTAGCCAATATGAATTTATCAGAAACTGACTCATGTTAAATTAAGTCTGTTCCTTCTTAGGAGAGATAATGGGCTTTGTGGTTAGTGAAGGACAACCATGCCTGATTCATCCTGATTTTTTAGTAAGCAATTTGACACTGCTTGACATTCTTATAAGCAAACTATGAAAATATTGCTTATACCAAAGTACTGCAGTATAGATTGAACAACTGGCTTGAAAGTTGCACTCAGAAATAGCTACTTATTGTCCTCCATCAAATTAAGAGACAGCTGTTGATGGGGCTCTGTGGAACTCTACCCAGGCTTAGTGCTACCCAGCAGTTTCAGCAGTCGCTGGGTTATCTGCAGAGATACTATGCTTTTCACAATTCCAAACAGAAGTAAGCTGGCAGCACTTGCAAACCCCATGGTAGACAAGAATAGAATTAACATAATATTGGCAAATGCACAAATGGCTTGTAAAAAAATACAGGCCAAGTGCAAATTGCTGTACTTGAGTAGGAATAAGGAATAACCAGCTACTTGAAAACAGAATAGGGTGAACAACAGGCTACACAGCACTTCCACAGAGTAATGAACCATGCCCAGACTATGACTGGATAGTATCATAGTGCTGGGAAAAAAACCCCAGACATCATGCTAGGATGCAAAACTGAATTTCAAGGTGAATCAGAAGTGCCCTGGAACACAGCAGCAGTGTGGCATTGGATGACAGGTTGTGTATATTTTGTAGATTTCCCTTCAGCAAAGAGGAGAAGGAATCAAAGAGATTTCAGATGAGAATTATAAGGATGATCAAGCATCTAGAAAACATGACCTCTTTGTAAATCTTATGATACTAAATTATACAGTCCTTTAAAACTTCTGGACCTGGGAACCTGCATTTAGAGAGTATTGTTAGTTTTCATTGTTCATAGAAAAATGAAGTGCAAAGGGCTTCTTAAGAATGCTGCCACCTAAACCACTTATTAAACAATTTTACTCTAGAAAGAATAAGTTACTGTTAGAGGATAAAAATCTTAACAGAGCTTTTCAATTCAGTTACAACATGAAGCAATTACTAATATCAAAAGACTCAAGGGTTTTCTCATTAATATTTTAAAGCAGCATGACAGATTATTTTGAGTGTGTCAATAATGATTCACACTTCTTGTTGAGTACCCATTGTAAGGGAGGACCTTAAGACAGTTGAACAGTCTTTTTTCAGGCCAAAGTATAAAAAAATCATTGAAGTTGCTATGAATCTAGACAGGGTATAACCATGTCTGACAGCTGCAACAAGAGCAGATGAGATGCAAAGCAAGAGCTAATCGCTTCAGGTTTCGTGCTGCCTATGTGGGCAAGATTCAATTATTATGAAAGAAATATGACACACCGGAAATCTGTCCAGAGCTGAAAACAGAAACAAGTTCTGTGTGGGTGTAGTATTCTCTGATGGTGCAGAGATACTATTCAAGATGGGATATTGCCTTCCCAATATGCTAAATAAAACATAAAAAACCCCCATGAAATAGTAAACATCTTCAACATAAAAAAAAAAAGAAAAAAGAAAAAAAAGTAAATTACTGCTGGATGCTGGGCTGTACATGAGAATAACTCTGTAATTCTTTCTAGGAAGAACCTCTGAAATGTTGCCAGATAGATGTCCAGATGTCCACACCTACTCAGAAAGTAACAGATGCCTAAACATATGCATCTACTATAAATTTAGGAATCAGAAAGTGCTCTGCCAAGCCTCCAGCTTCCACTCCAGGAGGCTGATAACTTGTAAGTCTAACTTCACCCCCCCCTTGCCATAGCCAGATATCCTAGGCATTTAAAATAGCCAGCTGAAATATTTGTGGGATGGGATTACAGCACCAAATACTTTCATTTAGAAGGCAAAAGATATTTTCCAAACTAGGAAGAATGAAAAAATACTGGAACAAACAAAAAAGCTGAAAAAATAGCAGTATTATACAAAATGAAAATATTTTATAATTGCAACATTTCAACACAGAAGTTTCTGAAAGATGTTTCCATCTCAGATTTCTACAATGGATCGAGAGGTTACAGCAGCAAAATAACTACTGTTTTATCTTTTTGTCACAAAATGAATTTGTCATTTTTGTAGTAAACAATAGTGAATGCAATTCCCTTAGTATGTTTTTCCATTTTCTTATTTTCCCTTTTCTCTATATGCCTCTCCCATCTGTTTTGTACCCATGCTGTGTCCTATCTGCATTACAGAAGGTGAATAATCCAGATGGGAAGATTTTCTCTGCTTATTTTTCTGTACAAAACCCTGGGAAATTAGATATTTTGACTGATATTTCTAGTTTCTTTTACTGTTAGTTGTAGCATTATATATCTCCCAAATACTTTCTAAATATGTTTACTTCCTCTGAAATTTCCTTAGATGAGCTGCACAGAAAAACAATAATTATATCACAGTATATAAAAACTAATTCCTACTGTATCTGAATTCCTACCTCTGGGACACATATAATTCAAAGAGAGATCTAATATGTCTGAACATCATTTTAGGTACTAAGATACAAACAGAAACAGATATAAAATATATTGTCATATGGGCAGCTTAGTAAGTGACTCTTCTACCATGCATTTCCTATATTTTTAATAACATTTTATTAGCATAATGTGTCCTCTGTGCTAACCAAATCCTTTACAAGTCAAGTTCCATCTATTCAAAATTCCTTATTTTTTAAAAGGGATGAACTAGCAAGAATAAAGAATTACAGTAAGTGCTGTGCATATGAAAATATCATTTTCTCTCAGGTAAGTGGCTGCAGTTTTGCCCAATTTAGTTAGTTTAATATGATTAGTTTAGTTAGTTTATGCAATAGGCATTAACAGCTTAGCTCACCTTGTTTCCTAAAGTTTTTCTATGTGTGTGATGAAAATTGACAGAAAGAGAGGTATATGAAAAGAAGAAATATTAAAATATTAAATGCCATGGGAAAGAAGAGATACTAAAAGTGAACCAGAGGTTGTGTGGGAAAAAGAACTGCCTAAACCAGAGCAAATCCTTCCTTATATTTTCTCATTGCTTGCTTGCAGGAGGCCAGCTGACTCCACAAAGGGCTATGGAAATAGCTGTGGATAATCTGCAGCTTAGCAAGGATTTCAGACTAACTGTGCTTTCTAATGCTATTGCCTTGCGTATTTTCCCCTTCAAAGGAGGATCTGCTGGAAAGTAACTTATTTATATTGCATATAGATGGAATGCTTTGGATGTTATGGTTAGTGTCTCCAGCTGCAGAGCTCAAGGACACACTCCATCATGGTGCTTAGCAATTTTCTGTCCTCAGCACTCACAAAGATAACTTCTAGTCAGAGTAGCAAATTAAGACCAGAAAAAGAGAGAACCCAGGGTTTAGAATTTATTTATCTAGATCATCCAGCAGTCAAACTCAGCTAAATTCAAAGAAAAGCACTTATGGAAAGCAATTTCTCTACTTTGAAAAGACACCTTACTCTAGGAGTTGATCAGCTTGGCAACTCTTAGGAGAGGCACAGCTGGGGCTGCTGGGGACCTTAGGGGAGGACAACAAATCTCAGCTGAATCCAGCTGCACTGCCCTGGTGACTGACTTATCAACAAAAGAATGGGTGACCATAGGAATTGTGTTCACATGAAACAGTGAAAACTTTTCTATTCCTAAAAATGGTTTACATCTTTCTAAAGATGGTTTACAATGCCTGACAATAACCTGTTTGAGCTCTTACTTTTATAGCATATTTTAAGCATGTGCTTAATAAAAATACAGCACTCTATTGGACAGAGTGAATATCTAAGCCTGCTAAGATAAAATTACAAAACCTCTAAAAAACCTGACTAGATACTGCAGGTGAGGCAGCTGAAAGAGAATTAATTTCTCCAGTGAATAAAAGGTGATACTGAGACGGTACGTATTGGATAAACATAGTAGCATTCAAAAATGGGTTTATTGAAGTTTTGTTTTAATACGGTTTAAAATCAAATGATTCGAGATGGTTAATCTGGAATCCCTGCAGATGGGTCTGTCAGATATACCAAGAGTTTAATCAGACTTTTAACAAACCAATGGACTTTGAACAGCCTGGAGTCTCAGGGAGAAAAAATCCTTAGGAACAATCATGAAGAGATTGATGAAGATATCTGAATAATAGGCAGCAGCTGTTATGAGCATCAAGAGAATGCTTGAGTGCACTAAATTCAAGCAAAAAGTAACAGCACATAAAAGCAAAGCAACTGTAGGCAAGAATAATATGCTTCTAAGACAGGAAGCTGTGCTTTTGATTTTCCCTACCTGTCTGAGACTTCAAATCTTGAAAACAAAGACTCATATAAAGGATTAGCAAATATTTATTTTAACACTTTGAGCAACACTTACCTTAAGACACAGATCACACTAATCATTATCTCTAATACTCGACTGCTGACAGAATATGGCATGTATCTGTCCCTGTTTTGCTATGGGCAGAAGCTATTCAAGCTAGAACAAGTCAAGAGCAGATACTTTGCCACTCCCTTCCTTTCACAGAAATGCAAAAATCATGCTTACTTCTACAAGCACATCGCTAATTAACCCTCATATGAGGTACATAGCTACATACTGAAATATTAGTTTAATAGTTACAGAATCATAGAGTGTTTATAGAGTCATAGAATGTTTTGGGTTGGAAGGGACTGTAAAGATCATCATCTCATGGGAAGGGACACCTTCCACCAGACCAGGTGGCTCAAAGCCCCATCCCACCTGGCTTTGAACAGTTCCAGGGATGGGGCATTGCAGCAGCGTGGCCGGACAAGCAGCCGTCCCCCCGCTGCTGGGGAGGACTGCTCCGGAGCCTGAACACGCAGGGAGGGCTCTCAGCGGCCGCGAGCTGCGGGGCTGTCCAGACGGGGTCTGTGTAGATGGTGACAGGTCGAGAAAGACAGCTCTTCCGTTCCAGGTTCCAAGCGATTTATTGGGATAATAACAGGGGGGAGAATTGGGGAGCGGGGGAGGGGAGAAGACAGTCGGGAGAGGGTGCGGGCCCCATGGAAGCTGGAATCCAAGAGACCTGGTTCCGGGTCCTGCCGGGCTTTTATCTGTGGGGCTGGGAGGCAGTCCTGACTCACATCAGCCAGTCAGGAGGGGTCGGGGGTCGGGGTCAGGGAAGGGAAAACGCTTTACAACAGGTCATCTCCAGGTCCTTTGGGCAACCTTCTCCAGTGCCTCACTACCCACTGTGTAAGGAAGCACATGGAAGCACGAATATTCAATTATTCCCTCCCCCTGCCAAATGTCACACAGAAGAAGAATAAGGACCAAGACCTATGAGCTAATGCATTTCCATCAGCGAACCACTTAGACCTTGTTTCAACTTTTAAAAGCACATAGTGTGTTAAATGATATAAAGTCCAATAATGATAACTCATGAATATATTTTAGAGCTTTTGTGATAAAGGCCCAAAGAGACAGAAGGTCTTAAAATCACATTAAAAAAAGTTAGATACTGGAGTTTAAAGCATGGTGGAATAAGAGAAACCTAATCCTGATCCCACGTTACATGCTAGGCAATACCCCAAGTCCCATGTTGACATAAACAGGGCAAACAAAACTTCCAGGTGAAAATCAGGTCTCTAACCCATCCTCATCTGTTCTTTCCTTTAAAATACTTTTGATAGTACTTCACACTGAATTTTTTCAAAGTGAAGCAGAAGACAATCCAATATCATGACCAATAAAGACACTTAAAGTGCTTTTTCTGAGTGGTTTTGAGATATAGAGAATAAGTTGTTCTGACACGAAAGAAATTTGGTTTCTTTGCCCAGATCTGCTAAATCATCCCACTTTATATTTCACCTATTGCATTAGCAAAACAAAATGAAAGGGCACACCTCTCTCTTAGGTTTGTGTCATCCTATCACCTGAGGATCATCTGACAGAAAACATCTGTCTCTCTTAGTTACTCCCTGGAAGTGCAATTCTTTGGAGGCTCATGCTGTTCTGAAAACCATGTCTAAGAACCACTCACACCCAAAGGCTCTTAACAGCATTTCTGTGGCTTTCCAGAGACTGATCTGAGGCGGCCCCACACCACCCACCTATCCCAGCTCCCTAGGAAAATCCTCTCAGTGCAGTAATCTGAGCCACTGTAACACTACTCCTCTGCAGGAATGCAGGTGAAGAAGGATGCATCCCACAGGTTATATTGGCCAAATTAACCTATCAAAGTCCCTAAAGCGTACAGATGCTAAAGCCCCACAGAAGCTCTCCTGCCCACTGGTAATTATTTCTGCTGTGGGTATTTCTGGCTTCACAGGGTGATTATAACATGTTTTCTCATTATTAGACTTCACAACTCCCATGTCAGGTCACAGCCTAATTCTCCCATAGGTAAAACTCATTCAGAGCAAAACGAGGGATCCTGTGTCATGACAATTTTTGTCTCAATTAGTAACATTATTAATATGCTCTAGCAAAAGAACAACTGCACTTTAGTGCATTAACAGGTGGAAATGTTCAATTCCTAATTAACATTATGGGACAGAAAATTATTAGACTACATCCAGAAAGGTCAAATTAAAGGGTAAGAAAAGAACAGAACTATACTGAAATAACTGTAGCCAGGAAGCCCATTTCAAGCTGTGGACCCTTTTGCAAGGGACAGAAAAGCAGAAAGCCAAAGATCTTGTCACATGGGGAAAAATTTCTGAAGGTATATGCCGTGTTCTTCTCAGAAATCAATACTGCATTTGTAGAACAAATTACTTCACAAATGCCAATGTGCAGATGCACTGCTGGTTGCTTCTGCATTTAGAAACTCAGTCATAATTCACAGTAACAGAAAAACCTCCCCAAGCTGCTTTTTCATTGACCACTTAGCCAGCCATGCTGCAGGAATTATTCTGCCTTTCAGACTCTCTGTCCTTCTATTATCTCCCTGGTTTCCACCTTCCTTACTCAAGGAAAGATGATCTGAGGATGATTCACAATATAATAGAGAAGAACGCAAAAATAACAGCTTTTACAAAGCACTTACAAATAGTGCTGAAACTTCAAAATGTAATATTAGGCAAATCTAGGGTCTCCAAAATTCCCAGGATTCCAATGAACCTTTTATTTTTTAACTTCTTTTGTTTTTTTTTGGTAGTCCAGTCACTCTGGTTTTTAACGTTTTTTCTGTCCATTATGTTTCTTTTCCCCTAAGGATTATCTCATATAGTGTTTACAGAATTAGCAAGTGGGTTTTCAGACTATCACTAAATAGTGTGTTTGTGAGGAGGAATTAGTCTCAGTCTTTAAAGACTGGACCTATTTTCCTTTAATAAAGCCTGTTTTCATATTGTCAGTCCTCACAGCTTCACTGCAACAGAGCTAAACAATATGGTATTTCACATGCAAACTTAACCATGGAAATCCAGAACAAAGTCTTCAAGCTTCATGTTTAGGAATCCAGCAGGTCAAACAGTCTGAGAGTCTCAGGCCACTTTCCCAAATTATTTTGCACTTTTTTGTTTTGTTTAATTTTTTGTTTGTTTGTTTTGTATTTCAAAACTGATTTAGATTGGAAACTCATCTTTATCCAGAGTTTTTGACAGATACTATTAAATACTTTAGCCATGGTAAATAATAGTATATTTAAGAAGATTTATATGTATTTTGTAAAATCCTATGTCTTTGCAATAGACATAGCCCACTCTGCTGAAAAGCCTCTATAGTTGATATGGTGCCAAAGCTGCCTTTCAGATTTTGTGTGGCCTCATTGAAGTTGGCCAGGAAAGGAGTACTAACTGCCAAGGAACAGGCACAAAAGGGAAAGAACACTTTGGCGATGGGAATAACACAAGACACCCTGTGAGAAGGCAGAATTAATATGAAAGTGAGTAGAATACGGTGCTCTGTACTGATTGCCACACTCCCAGCAGCAGGCAGATGTACTGAGTGAAGAGCTTCTCTCCCTTTATCATTATTATGGTTATTATTGCTGTTGAAAGAAAATGGTACCTGAAAATTTATTGGAGACTGATGTGCTATTTCCTTTTCATTAGGTGTTGTTAATACTTAATCCAAATTACAGTTATCACTTCAACTCTCAGCATTTTTTATTTGTGAATAGTATTGCTGAATGTATTTTGTATATGTGGCAAATCTGTACAAAAAAAAAGTTGCCCTCTTATTTAAACTTCAGTGGGAGTTTTGAGATTCATTGCACCAAGCCCAGGATTTTATCCACACTCTTAACGTCTCTCAGATATCTCGTTCTTGTTTTGCTAACAAAAATGATTTCTAAAAATAATTTACCATCTTCAGAAGTAGCTCCCTCGCCTTTTCTTGTTAACTGCTTTTGTTTCTTTTATCTGACGAGGGAACAAGGAGTTTGATTTACAGACTTTGGTTGTCTTCATTTATATGGAAAAAAGCAAAACATTTTGCTTTTCAGCACACAGAGTATTTAGCAAAGGAGGCTGAAGTTACCCTGCCACTTCCATCACCAGTAAGGTGAACGCCTCCCCCTGGATCCTCCTTGTTGTCTCCCATTTGCCTGTGGCATGATCTGCTGCTCTTCTCTCACCTTGGTGCACCCAGGCTGAAAACTGATGGTAGAAACACACAATCATAGAATCTTTTAGGTTGGTGAAGACCTTCAAAATCAAGGTAAAGGTAAAGACCTTTAAGATGGAGTCCCACTTCCCACCCAGCACTTCCAAATCCACCACTAAACCATATCCTAAGCACCACATCTACATGCCTTTCAAATACCTCCAGGGATGGTGACTCAAGCACTTCCCTGGGCTGCCTGTTCCAATGCTTGACAATCCTTTTGGTGAAGAAACTTTTGCTGATATCCAATCTTTTGAGATTTCTGAACTTTTGAAACAGGCTAAAAAAACCCCTTTAAGCTGATAAACAGCAGAGAAGAGTATTTAAAGTGTGTCAGCACAAGTATTTCCATCAATAAAGACACAGAGTTGATGCATGCTGGTCAGAACTCTCCAGCATTGGCTTTCCCACTCTGAAAGCAGATTGGTGTTGCTGTGCCTGGAGGGACTGCTCCCACTTGGAAAGCACTCCTGCTGTGTGAAGGTTGAGGGTCTCCCTCTGCACTGCACAAGCAGCGATCGGCCATGCAGAGCACTCATTCTGGATTTTCATTCCTTGTCTATTTCTATTAGTCATGACCCTGTCACACTGTTTCCTCATGGGAAACATTAACTGCATTGAAGCTTTGGATGGATTTTGATGCTTTTTTTTTTTTTTTTTTTTTTTTGGTCAATCTATAGCATATTTACCAGTGAAATAGAACCATTTTCTCCCCCACTTCTATTCATATTCATTATTACTCTTTTGACAGGCTAACCTACAGGATACAGAAACCTAAATACCTTTACTTTGAATTGATAATTTGCAGAATGCACATAGAGCCTCTGGAAGTCCTTATGTAAAGGGTACATTATCCCTTTAACTTAACAGAGTTTTCCTTTCAAATAAATGGCCTATGACCACAAATAGTCTTCAACCTTCAGGCTTTTCTCCTCTCTCTTTTTCTCTACCAAAATATGGATTAAAATCACATTTTTGTCTGATGCTCTTTCATTGTGACTTTGAATGAGTGTGAAACTTTCCCTGGAAATAAATGATTGTGTTAATTTTCCAACAGTTATTCAGAAAATGACAATGCCTTCATAAGTCATGTCTTTATAGATTTGATTGAGAGTCTATTTTCAAGTACAAGAGAGCAGTCACATTTATTTCAAAGTTCCCCAGATCAGGCTCTATTTTTCCTCTGTCTTCTTTAACTCTCTAAATACATGTTTTATAATGTACTTATATCATGATATTTCTTATGACTATTTTTAACCCAGTAGATTTATGTTCAGACCTCTAGAATCATAGAACTGTTTAGGTTGGAAAAGACCTCTAAGATCATTGAGTCTAACCATTAGCCCAGCACAGCCAGGTCCACCACTAAGCCATGTCCCTGAGTGCCACATCTACACATCTTGTAGATACATCCAGGGATGGTGACTCAGCTATAACAATTTGGTATCTCATGTGGTGTATGCTTAGAATGAATATTGTACCTCTCTGCAAGGGAGCATACTTTGCTCCTAGCTTTATCTACAGGACAAAAGCAGTTTGGATAAAAAACAGTTTGGATTTTTTTTTTTTTTGTCAATAAAGAAAAGCAGGAGACAGCTGCTTAGTTTTACAGCTCTTGTCTCCACTAACATCCTCATTTGTTCTTATGGGAAGATTCATTTTCTTACTTCCAATCAGAATCAGTGGTCAAATGGAAAATGTGAATGGCACATAACGAAGTAAATAAGGCACTGTGTGAGGGGAAATTTGGTTGGTTCGAGCACAGGTCTAGGCTATAAGGACAATAATAGAGCTCTAAAAGTGCCATATGGTGACTAAAAGGCTCAATTTGTTTCAGAAGAGCTGCATTACACCAGATAAAAGACCTTTTATATCAGCTTCTTTATATCTCATCTTTGCAAATCTACCCTTCACTCATTTACATATTTTTCTGTTGCTAATAGCAAATGAAAGAAAGCTCCAAATTTCTCAAGTTCCATAAAAAAGCAGATTGACTCTTTACAAGGTTGTAAATGTATGGATAGTCTTAGAGCTAGTAAATATATCTATCATACTTTTGCCCAAGACAAATATAATAAAATAACCTGTATGGATGGTGATAGGAGTTATCTATAAAATCAGATTTCAGTAACATATTACAGATGAGATTGTTAATCAGCTAGACCATGAAATAAGTCACTTGCATTCTTCACTTTCAATTGACATAATATCAGTTTCCTGTATACATACTAAAATATATGTTATCTATATTTCAGATTTAGAGAAAATAAGGCAAACATGGTTTCAGGAAAGGAAATTAATATCGGTCTATGAAGAAAACAAATTACATTGGTTTGCTAGTAATATACACCCCTAATTTAGCCAAAACAAGCTTTATATCCAAATAATTGACATGGTTTAACTGCAGCCAGCAACTAAGTACCATGCAGCTGCTTCCTCACTCTCTGCTCTTCCCTCGTGGGAAGGAACAGGGGGAAAAAACACGTAAACCTCATTGGTGAGCTATACATGTTAATAACTGAAGCAAAATATAATACTACTAATAATACTAATGATAGCAATAAAATTAATAATAGTGGTAATATACTACTATCACTAATGTAATACTAATGATACTAATGATAGTAATAAAGTTAAAAATAGTAATGAAAAGGAGAGAGAGAGGAATAAAATACAAGAGAAAGAAGTGATGCGCAATACAGATGCTCACCACTTGCTGACTGATGCCCAGCCCATCTCTGAGGAGCGATTGGTGGCTCCTGGCCAACTCCCCCAGTTTATATGCAGTGTATGATGTTCTGAGGTGTGGAATATCCCTTTGGCCAGTTTGGGTCAGCTGTCCCAGCTGTGATCCCTGCCAGCTTCTTGTGCACCTGCTCAGTGGCGAGGATGGGAACCTGAAAAGCCCTTGACTTAGGGTAAACATTGCTTAGCAACAACTAAAACAGCAATGCATTATCAACACTATTCTCATACTGCATCCAAAACACAGCACTGTACCAACTACTAGGAATAAAATTGCCTCTATCCCAGATGAAACTAGGACAGTAATTGAATTCTTTCTGTTTTCATTTCTATACAAATAATAAAAATATACACAAAGCCAACATGTGACATAGATAGGACTTGGTTTTACTCTTGCTTAGCATAAATCAAAGGTTGCTCAGTGAACAGCTCTAGAAATACAGCAATGTATGTGTGAAGTGAGAACTAAGCTATACTCTCCTTTTGACATACCTTTTTTCCTTCTGGAATGTGGTATTATGTGCAGTTCTCTCAGCAGCAAGGACACTGTACTTGCCAAGGCCATAAATGTATTGCCTGGCACGCAAAAAAAGAACTCATATTAATGAGAATTGATGCTTTAGAGTAGGAATCAGTTTGCCATATACTCCTGAAAAACACAGTAAAGGATAATTGCTATTTTCATTAACTATCTCACTCAGGGAGTTACTTGCAGTGATTTAGAAAGCCAGCAACCTGGACTGATCCCAACAAATCACAGATAGAGGTTTCTTTGATACCCCAGTAGCCAGAGGCAATATTCAGTCCCTTCTGATAGACATCCAGCATCTTTTAATTGAAAGCTGGCACTTCTTTATAAAGCCAAGCAAAAATCTTAGAAGTATACAGGAGATATGAAAATGTTTTGAGACAGAATTGTACAGTGAGAACATTTAGAAATAAGTATCAGAAGCTCAAGAAAAGACAGAGTAGGAGATAAGGGTACAGAGTATTCTATTCTTGGACAACCAGTGTTCTTGGAAAAAAGGTGAGGAGTCACTGCATAGACTTTTAGCAGTGAAAGCTGGCCAAAGAAAAATAAAAGATGTTAGAGAAGACAAACAGAAATCTCTTCCCTTCCCTTTAACCTCTTTCTTTCAGGTTCATTGCTTAAAAAGCCAAAACAAACAAAACAGGAAAACCTGACTCTGGAGCTCCAGAAGCACACGCAGTGGAGAATCAAAGAGGGAACTGTTATGGCCTGGGGAGTTATGAGCATCCCTGCACCATAAATAAATGAGTGCACAAAGAGTCATAGAGCTATGTATTTTTCATGAGAGAAAAGATGGACACCAGCATGTAATGAGAGACTGACATTTATAACATGAAGAACACATTCTTCTCACAGTTAACTAAAAAAGGAGATAGTGAGCGCACTATATGAGAAAAATAGAACAAAGAGCACATATATGGATTTTGTTTTTAAAATGCCATTTTTAATACTTAAATGCCTTGTGATATGGACTAGTCTATGTCCTCAAATGCATCTGATTTCTGAAAAGATAAAAATGTGGCCACTAGACATAGTACCCGAATATGATATATAAAAGATTCATTTCTGCCATGTAATTTTAAAAAAGGGGAAACCTTTATATTCTTATTTTGGTAAATTCAGCCCAGCATTTTTAATACCAATTTACAAGAAAAATGTTTGCCTAGGATTTCATTAAGCCTTGACACTTAATGAACTACACACAAGTATGGTTGCTGCCATGTACTGCTGCCTTGCGTGAGTGACCTATGCCACACAAAATTGTCATTCCTGACTTTTAATTCTTATTAATAACTAAATTATTGATTGCTTTGAAATCAACCCATTAGCAGTGGTGCAAGCAGGAGCACTCTGCAATTCATCTGGGGGCCTCCAGAGAGCGAAGGTCTGACCAGGTGTATGGGAGCATTAGAAGAGCTGCATTTCCAGTGTGCATTACAGAAGGGTCACAAGCCATCATCACCTTGCCCTGTAACTTCCTGTGCTCACTTTGCAGATGTCTAACACATGTGACAGGGAGGCTGTAGTGCCCTCTTAACATTAGAAAGCTGAGACAAAGTTTCCTGAAATCAGTAAGAGGCATAGCATGTTACATCCATTATTATGGTAAGCAGAAAGTACAGAGCCCATTGAGTATTTTCAAGTGTTTATTCAAACCATGAACTTTATCCATTCCCCTTTCTTTTTCTAATCAAACAACTTAGAGTGTAATTATCTTCATATACTAAAGGAGAAGGGCTGAACAGAAACAATTAGTACTTGCAATACTTGCTTCATGTGCTAGCAGTGGACTTCAACCTCCTTCACTCCCTTCAATGTCA
This sequence comes from Entomyzon cyanotis, assembly GCA_024500445.1. Lineage (NCBI taxonomy): Eukaryota > Metazoa > Chordata > Aves > Passeriformes > Meliphagidae > Entomyzon > Entomyzon cyanotis. The sequence goes on from JAKEPQ010001005.1 coordinate 20,668,394, forward strand.
TTTAATTCTTGTTTAAACAGCTTCAGTGTTTTTATTTCTTCAGCTGTGACTGTTGGACCATTAACCATAGTCACAGCTCTCAATATGATAATGGCTTTGCAATTTTCAGGCACCTGTTCCAGATCTGCTTTCCTTCAAGTTTACTTTATGTACATATTTCTTCTGGAGTTACTATCCAGTATGAACAGAATAATACAACCACAGTGGAATAAAAGTAATTCACACACAACTAATTTTAGAGGATTTTTCTGTCAGCTACTGGCCCTCCTAATAGATGCATTTAGGTGATTCTCCATCTCTGCTTTTTGCTTCTGTTGTGCTAAAATACATTTATATTGATTGAACGTATTTTAATTGAATAAGTAAACCCTATGTTGAAAAGAAAATCAATCCTGTTTTGATTCTGAACATATAACTTTTTAAGCAGGAAAAAAAATTGCCCAATTAAACATGTGCATGAAACCATACAGACAAAAGTACAGATTGATCTTTCAAAATCATGTCCCTTAAATATGTATGAAATAAAAATGGGCCAGTTTTTTCACAGCCACAATCAAATAATGAGAAAAAATAAAGGGATTCAAAATGACCCACTGAAAAGAGAAAGTGATTTCCATTTCTCTGCATCCTCATTCTCTTTTTATGGTGATTTAACTCATCTTGCAGCTGTCCTATGCCTACCTCTGGAATCCAAATCTTGGGCTTTTAGTAAGAGTCTAGCCTGCCAATTTTTATCCAGGGGCTTCTGAGGTTGCCAGTAATTTACAACAGTGGATGTAGACTGCCATTAACACTGAGCCTGGTTAAACCAAATATTCCTGAATCCTAACTGACCATTTCTAATGAGACTATTATAACTCTGCATTCAATAGTTTTGCATCCATTATATCCTTGATATTCCAAAGGAACTTGTTCATTGTGGGCTGTCCATTTAAAAATCCACATGAAAAATGAAAGCATATTAAGGATAAAAAAATAGCATCTTCATGAATCAGCTTCAGGTCCAGCAGCTGGTCTAATCTCCCTATATATACCAGTAAATTTAGTTGCCCAGAAACAATTTTAAAGTTTTTGTTTCTAACACTCATTTTGTTTTTTCCTCCCATGAACATTTCTCTGGCAACTAGAACCACAGAATTCAAGTCTATGAACATAATTAAGGATTATTTATATGAGCTAAGATTTCTAGGACTGAGTCTTCAGCTCCTCAATCCCATCTCATACCTTCCATTGTTTCACAGTCAAAGTCATTAAACTTGTTTCAATAAAGCCTGAGTTTTGAGCATGCCTGACATACCCTCAGAGATTATAAAAAAGTGCATCTTCTTCTTTGTTTCTTTCTCTGCAGTCCTGGATTACCTAACTCTTGAGGGAGCTCTGGGATGCACTTTCTGTCTAAACGTCTAAATGAAAGTTGCCACGGTGATGTATTTCTAAAGAGGAGATAAAACATTATTCTTCAGAGCCAAGAGACCTCCTTACTCTGAAAATAGTCTTTAAACTCAAATGCATTCCTGAACCAACATATTTCAGGGCAAAGAAGTAGAAGATAAAAGCTGTCGTGACTCTTCCCCCATACATTCTGGAGAACCAGAAACATTTAGGTTTTTACTCAACTAAAATCCAAGAAAATTAAAGAGGGCCTATCAAGAGAAACAGCATATAGACACTGCTGGCTACAATAAAATGAGCATTGCATTTCCTCTCCTTAGTGGGAACTCTAAAAATCACAGGCTAGTGCTTTGTACCACTTTCAGCGCTATCCTTGCCAAAGGATATCCTTTGCACATCCTACTGCTGCAATCCTACTACTTTTCTCTGTAGTTTGCTGATAAAATGGCTTATACCATAGAGGCTGAAGGACAGAGATAGGACACATGTTCTTTTCTTTGTCCCATATTAGCTCCTTTTTCTCTCATAAGGTTAAGTATTTTACTTTCTCTAAAAACGTGTGTTAGCTCCATGCTCTTTGCTTCATGCTCTGAAATTTCTTACATCTCAAACCCTGTGATCATGACATCAGCTGCATCTTTGTGCCAAATTCAGTGTCTCAGTGTTGTACATAGTGTTACCGCCTTGCTTCTCCACTTGGTGTTCTCATGGTCCCTCCTTGTCACCACACTTTCTCCTTTCATTATTGATCCCCATCAGCTCCTATAGTCTCTTATGTGCTATCCACAGTCACAGCTCTCAAAAACATCTCTTCATCCATGGTGTGACAACCTGATCGTGTCACTTTATGTCTCTCTCCTGTCTTCTCCCCTCCTCTCTGTTTTCAGGAATGTTGACACTTCCAAAAGCAAAACTTCTGCACCTCTTCAACAGAAAGTACTTTCATATTCCTTTCTTTTCAACTACTGTATTATCTCAGTTACTCTGACATAAAATATTAAAGTTGGTTTTGATTTGCTTCCCTTTCCTTCCTTTTATGTTCATATCAGTATTCTTGCACACAAACTAATCTTCTTACTTCTCCCCTTATAGCTGTTCTAAATTCCTCTGTTCTCCTCCACTGGTATCTAAAACTGTGATACGGCTACAGCTTTATTTTTCCTTTGTGTTTTATCAGAACAACAAATCATCCTCTTTTTTTCAGTCATCTTAGACTTCTTCTTTCAGAAATGAACTTACAGCTATTTATAGCAACAAAAGTGGAGGGCAGTATCTGGAAGGGCAAAGCATGCCTCCTAAGACTGGAATGAGTAATCTGTCACAGGATGTACACAAGAGGGCAGGGAGGCCACGCTCATTAAAAATGCATGTTAATTCCTTAAGCAATGTTCCTCATAGCCTTTCCAGCAAAGCAATGATCCTCATAGTCTCTCTGACACAGCCTAAGCCTTTGACTCTTAGCTGGCATTTCTCAGAAAACAGATATTAACAAAGTCTCGCAGTAGCAGCAATGAATAGGGACTAGTAGATCCTTCAGCTCTCTGTGAAGAGAAAATGACTTTTAGTCGCAGAAAATTAGACCTTTATTCTCTCTGGTCCAGAGGGAACTTTCAGTTATGCAGTTAAACAAATGGCATATACTCATCTTCTCGTCATTTATTGGCAGTATCTGTGCAGGCTTTATCCTTGGGAGACTTTTAGTATTATGCCATTTAAGATTAATTGAGCAAGGTTAGGAATTAAATTAATATGCTTCCATTAATATTTGAACAACATATTACCACTGCCTATAAGATTATTTGTAGCTCTCTGTGCACCACAATATCATTAATATATATTGTCTAAATGAAAAACTTCTATTCAAGTGTTTGATATTGCAAATTAAAATACATACTGCAAGGTGAATGCATGGTATAAATGTATTATTAAAATAAATGTATATGTGCATTAGCTAATTATTTAATTCACTCTTCCCAAACAGCAGCAGAATGAATCCATATGTGTGACACCATTCCATAAATTAGTCACACCATGAGTAAATTGACCTTTCTTCGCCCCACTAAACAGCCCTAGAAGGTTAAAAAAAGAATATTTTTGCATGCTCAGAAATTCAATTACTCAACCACCAAACCCTAGATCTATTTATAAAAAGAAATGTACTATTCTTAAGTGAAGTAATAATTTTAGTTTTACTCTGTTGGTCCAAATACAGGCAGTAAACTGGGAGTAAGGCTCAGAGGACTCTCCAGATTAGCAACCACCCAGTTCATTCAGCAGTTAACATTTTTTCTGAGGAAACACCAGATTTGGTTGTGTTGTAGAAAAACAGATACATAGTTTCACAGGTTATGCACATTATGCTGAACTAGGAAAAGCTACAAACAGAGAAAAGAGAATAACAAGGAATAATGAGACAATATGAGCAGGATCAGGAGCTTGAGCTTCAAGTGGCAAAAAAAATAAAAAGCAGGTCAGCACATTCTGAAAACAGCAATCTAAACCATAACTTTTTCTGATGGAAATACTTGGAAAGCAATAATCCTAGGAGAGACTAAAAGGATATACAGGTTGTAAATTGGTTGTGAATCTGTGGTGGGAAACAAAGGAAGCCAGTATGATTTTGAGCTGCATACCCATAAAGAGTGTGGGCTAGGACACCATAAGCCACTTTCTACAGAGCACTGACAAAACCACGTCTAGAATCTTCCATTTCAGTATTAGAAACTACCATCAGAGAGAATATTTGAGGAAAATAAATATATATGCATGTTAGAAATGGACTTTTCATTCATGGAAAGATAAAGATTATGACAAAAGCCCAACCGAGACTCCAGAAATGGGATTTAACACTTAACTCCTGAATTTGTGTCTCTATGCCTATACTTATGACTTACTTAAAATATTTTAGTTTGGCACAACAAGAAGAATTTCTCCTTGAAACCTTTAAAACAGAGCTACTTAATAAGAAAAAGTGAAACTTAACACATATTTAAATGTGTTTTTTCCTGGCTCCAGTGTGTAAATTTGGAGAGGATATCAGCGTATTTTATATGCATACATGTACGTAAAAATACTTTAAAAGGATAAAAGAATCTCAAAATATTTGTGATAGCAAGATGGAATGAGAATCAGATTTTTTCCCCCCATAGATTAAACAATGGGAAATATCATAACCATAATTTAAAAACTGATTTGTTATGAAGCAGACTTTTTTTACCCTGTATGGATGTTGAACAGAGGAACTGTTATTTTTGCATCTGTCATTTAAATGGACTGGTAATTTTTGATTTCTCTTGTACGAAGAGTGACAGAAAAGGGGCAGGAGGTCAGAGCCAACCCAGCCTCTACTCAGGGCAGGACATGGTAAAAATTGCTGAGATTCACCATTTTCAATGTGAAAACCAGTTAGGTTGTGCAGAGAAATTAGGGTTGCCTAGTATTTCCTGACAGTCCCAGTTTTCTCTGATGAGGAAAGGACAGCAGGACAGTGGGTTCTCAAGGACAGCAGTTTCTCAAGGACAGCAAATACATCTGGTAATTATTCAAACACAACAATGCACAATAAAAAAGTCTGCTAACTTATTTAAAATAGAAAATTGCACTTTCAGCATATATTTTTCCCTGAAAGCAATGTACCAAACTGACCTTTGAAAATGTTCTCATCCAAAATTAACCTAAAGAAACCTAATAACCTTTAAACTATTTATCATTTAAATAGCATATTAATCAATTAAGACATTTTTGAGAATAAGATTGCATAAAAATTTATAAATTCAAGCTTTTTTCTCCGTTTCATTCTACTCGGCAAACAAAATACAGGTCATAATAATTCTAAAACTTCATATTTTAGCCAGAGAAAGGAGGACAAGTTGGCCAACAAAGCCACATTATTCCCTGGGGCAAAACAAATATTCAAAGTGTTCTTACTTGCTGTCATAGCAAAGCACAGGTTGAAATGATTTTAAGAAAATTATCTTCTCACTCTTTAATATCTTTCCACAAGCCTAGAATTCTGAAGTAATTGTACAAATGTATATATTTATGAATATAACTACACTGCATACAAAATTTATGTAATTATAGTTTATTATAATAATATTTTATGCATTGTTCTTCTAAGGGCACATATCTGTATAATTCAACCACAAAACCAATGCACAGACAGATGGAAATACTAGAATTTTTGAGAACATATGTTCTCATTTATATAAACAACGTAGGTTAATAGAAACTTTTTCTTTGAATATTTTGGTAGCAGAATGCAGTTGGCCAATGAAGCCAACTGGATTAAGCATTGAAACAAACCCTGTGAAAGAGTGGCAGTTTATAATACCTGCAAAAATATTCCTGCAAAAATTTGCTTTTCCGAGGAAAACAATATTCATTAATGTAACGTTGAAATGAAATTAGTGTCTTATAAAACCCTTCCTTTATTTACATTGCTGCTTCTTTCCTGGAGACATATATCAGCTTGCAATATATCCAGGTTGTATAGCCCTGGGAGCAATTTGAACATAACGAGCTAAGACACAGTTCACCAAAGTGCAATGTCCCTCTCACTTTTTTTCTCCATGTAAAAGCATTTTACAGAAAGGTAATAAGGCAGAAAAGACCATAAATGTAAAAAAAGTGCCTGCATGCACGTGAATCACACTTCCAGCTAGCACTAATATAATGAGACAAGTTCAAACTGGGATCACTTCCCAGCCTCATTTCAACCTGCAGGTCTTCCTCAGACACTGATCCACAGGTTCATTTGAAGCATGTGGGTGCTCAATTAGATATTTTTATGATGCCTGTTAAATTATACAAGGTGTTCTATGCTCAATCCCGTGAAACACTCATTAGCACAGTGTTATAATGGTGAGCAAGCTTGATTGCAAAAGCAGAGGTGGGGAAGCTCGTTCACATTTTCTGAATCAAGCTGATTTTAATTGCCTGCCACCATAGATACATAGTGCCATTGCAATGCCTCATCCTAATACAGAGTATTAAAGGCTCTGCCAGCTGTGCCCATGCTTTCTTCTCCCTTTCAGTAACAGCTTAATCAAGGGGACAAGGGACTGAAGGTAACCAAGGAAAGGCAAGTGCTCCTTGGCTCAAAGAGCCCCCTTAGGATGATGACTGATCCTCCAGGCAATAGGATCACCACAGCTTGTGCTCAGCTGATCAGTGGTGCTGCAGCCCTGATACTATGCTTGACTCTCATATCAGAAACAGCCAGCTTGACTTGATTTCCTTAACTGGCTCACAGTTCTCTCTGTTGCTGCTTTGCAAGGCTGCTGGGAGCCTGCTGCAAGTTTTCAGCAGCCTGGAAGCTTCTTGGAGCTTTTTATTTCATTCGCTATTTCTCTCAAGCACTTGTCTTCAAAGGGAACCTCAATTACTTCAAATCAGACTGACAGCTTGCATGAAACACATCTGTGAGTCCTATGCCTCTGACTCACATCCTGCCTTTGTTCACTGTTAACCCTGCTGTTACTTGGCTTTGCTTTTAATTTCTACCTTTCTTGCAACTACCTTTAACTTAGCAGTGAGCCAGGGAGCTCATTGATCTGTGACTAACACTGTGAGCATGTTGACATACTGTGTGACAAGTGTATGTCAACACCAGAGAGAGGTCGTAGGACTAAACCACTTACTAACACAATATTGGCTGCACAATGTAGCACTGGGGAGGGATGACCCTGGCAGTGCCTTGCCGGGGAGGAAAAGTCCGTAAGAGACACCCATGGGAGAGACTTCGTTGTCTCTGTGCACATCTGGTGATGTATTTGCTGTTCAGCTCCTTCAGGGATGCTGCTGGGCTCCCTCCACTGTCGGGTGCTGCTCAGCTGGAAAAACATGGCCTCACAGAGCAAAGTAGTGAGGGAGGAGGCAAACCACGGTCTGCCTGAAGAGGGAATATTCCTGCTTCTAATCTACAGTATAATTTCAGGCTACATTAGACTGGTCATAACATTTCACACAAATATTTACTAAGGGATGACTAAGGTGATAGCATTAACATATCTCTTACTGGCTTGCAACTGCTTCTATTCTCACACTGACCTCCTTAAGAGAGAATCTGTATCTTCTGCATGTTTCATTTACAGCACAAATAATTGAAAAATTATGTTGCCTCTGGCTTCTATGTAGACTATGGGGAAATGGCATTTTCTAGGATTGCTACACAATGCTACTTTCATATTAAGGAGTCTCTGAAAGGAGAAAGTGACTTTTAGCAATTACCTCAGTAGCAAAATAATATACACGAGATAACAAGATAACACCTGTTGTCAAATAAGGTTCTAGACACAAAGAAGGAATTATGTATCTGGAACCTTGCTTGTTCTTACCATCTACCACCTTTGGTCTGATACCTGTCTCCTGTGTTTTGTACAACCTTTGTAGGTTCCTGAGCAAAAGCCTCACAGGTGCCAGCAGGGAGATGTGACCAAAGGTTAGAATGGCAGCACAGAAGAGGGCCAGACTCAGGGATGCTCTGCACTCACACCATAGGAGCAGAAGCAACCCATGAGGATGGAAGGTCACTTTGTCTATGATATAAATGAGCCTCAACTCAGCTCACCATATAGAGGGTGAAGTTTTTAAACTATGCATTTTGGGAATTCAGTGCAAGTATGACATCAGTAGTTGAAGTCTACCATGTTTTCTGCTGGGCATCACACCTCAGGAAATATTGTAAAGAACCCAGAGCACAATGACAATGATTGGCAAAGGCTCAGCAATAGTGACTGAAAGTCACAATTGGCAGAATGAGTACAGCTAATCTGGAAAAGAAAAGACTATGGTATGTATGATAGTTTTAAATAAGTGAAAAAAAAATAGAGAGAAACCTAAAAAATTTTTCCCTTGACCATTGAATGAAAAAAGCAGGAGGAAAATGTTCTTCATTTTTAGTAAGGAAAATTAAGGTTGGAAAACTTTGTATTTATAAGAATTTTTAACTAGGAAGACTGGAAATGCTGGCATAGCCAGACTTTGCAGAACAGATTGTATGAACAGCTATAAAAGATGGCAAACATTACTTGGTCTTGCCTCAGTGAGAAAGCATGACCCAGTGATCTCTTTGAAATACCATAGAACATTTTTCACTTATTCAGTAATGTCTTATTAAACAAATATTATATGCTAAGTAAACAAATATTTGATTACCAAAGGAAGCATTGCTAGCAGCAGTCATTTTCTTTTTCCGAGCAAACATATGTTGTGCTGAACCATACTTATAAACACTGCAGACTAGAAAAGGATAAACTGAGAGCAGATTTTTGTTTCCATGGCCATACGTCAAGGTCAGTTGCTTATTTACCTGTTTTCCCCAGCAGCTATGTCTGCTGTAAATTAACTCCATAGACTACTTTCTCATAGGAAACAGATACAAAGAAGATAACAAGTCAACATCCGTTCATTGCTTTCTCTTGAATATTTTGTAACTATATATTCCAAATGCTTTCTAGAGTTCTGGGAGCTTAAACAATATTTTCACACATGTCTTTTTGTGAAATGCATAAAGTGTGTTAGGAAGCCAAAAGCAAAATATGTATATGGTGTATGATAACAGGAGGAAAGAACTAAGGATTTCCTCCTAGGCTGCAGGTGTTAATAGGTGCCTTTATATCTCCATGACCTACTGATGGATTGGTTGATAGCAGCAGTGAAAAGGTTCTAAGCAAAGCAAATAATTCCTTGTGCATTTCTCAAAGTTTTTCTTTTGAGGTGTCTTTCAAAAAAGGCACCAAAGAGCTCTTTGCAGAAAGGCAACAAGAAAACAGGGCAGGGGTGGTTGTTGTTATTAACTTCAGAGCTAATATAGAAGAGGAAGGTACAAAAACATAGCAGCAGGATGAGGAGAGCAGCATGTCTGGGCCTGGCAGGGTGGGCTCTGTGCTAGATACAAAGACAGTACAGGGCACCATGGTGCTCATTTTCATTCCTGCAAACGAACACACAGGGCACTTCAGACTACATAAAAATTACAAATAATAGTTGGACAACTCATCTTTCAATACTTCATATCTGGTCAAAGTAGAGTCCTTACATGCAATCACAAGGCAACTCCCTTCTTTATTAGCTTTAATTTTCTTTCTGTTGCCATAAATGCTCTTTTTTTCCCTTGAATGTTAACCTGGGCAGCTCATGAAGTTCCCTCACCCTGGGCATGGAGAAAAAGAAGGACCAAAACAAAAAACCCTATGCAGTGGTTGAGAAAACAAGTTCTGAGCAATGGCTGTGTCGCCTGCCTAGGGTAGTTCTAGGTATTTCTATATTTTTCCATACCAGTCCCATTTTGAGCAGTAGGTTGTAGCAGGGTGGGAGAAAAGAGTCTGAGAGCCCAGGAGGGCAGGAAGACAATTAGAGTGGTGCTGATGCCAAAGTGCTCACAAACCATCTCTTTCAGCCTTTCTTACAGACATGTTAATATCACACTGTGCTGACTGAATACAGTCTCCTCTTATCTTTGGGCCTCCAACACAGGCAGGCTGGCAAGCCAGGTATTGTGGGGCACCTGTGAGGAGGGATGGTCACTGCACCCCACTTCTGGGCTGGGACCCACCAAGGCTGGCTGACAAGAAGGGCAAAACTGCAGTTTTCAAAGCAAGTGGGACAATGCTCATGAAGGTGACATATTGTACCCAGATACAGAAATTACTAATGAAAGAAAAACATGTCAATGGAAATAGATCCTAGCTCATCCACAGGATATCTAAGGTTTTGACACATCTCTATCCCCACAAGAAATTTTCCTCTTCACTCCCTGAGAGAATCAAGGGTTTTGACATTTGACCTTAATAGTGCTCTATTACAATCTTGTTCATATAAGTAGAGAACTGGGCTTAAAGCACAGGGCTGAATAACTCATTTCCAGCTAATAATTATAATTTGTACAATCAAATGCAGGCAACTGTCTGCCTAAAATTTATTTATGTGGAAGATTTCCTGAATAAGTCTCTGTAATAAAAGCACAAAAATCACGGTTTATTCACATAAAATTTCTAAATGAATGTGAGAAAAAAACTATTTGTAATTACTTACTGCTAGTTGGCCCTTCTAAATATTCTCTCCAATTTAACAGACCCAGGCTGTGATTGCACAATCACACATATTAATGGCAGAAAAGAAGCAGAAAATTCTCTTCTCTAGCTGAATACTCTTGTCCTCTCTCTTTGTGATGTACTTCCTAACAGAAAGCCGTGAGGAATTTCTACAGTGTCTGTGCATTCCTTTGATGCTTTGTACTTGCCCAGCTTCAAAATCCTCAGCGTTGCTTTGAGCATGTCTGCTCAGCTGAAACTGTGTTAATGACAGTAGGTTTTTTACTGCTTACTGAGATTGATGCTTCCTTTGAAGGCTCCTTGCTCATTTAAATCTTTGCCTGGTAGTTAAAAAGCATACATGCCTGTGTGACAGGCATCAGTGTTCCGTCTGCTTCGTACCACGTGTCTTGCTTTGGCTCATTGTAAATCATAACTCACAGACAAGACACTACTAAAACTTGAGTGAATGAATGTTCAGAGAAAATCAAAATGCCATTTAGGAAATGACAAATGCAATGTGTTCTTATTTATTCAGGATTATAATTTCTAAAATAAATTCATCTCAGTATCCAAACCATGGGGGCTGGTTTGTCACTAAATTATCCAGCAGAAGAGCTGGTAAGTCTCTGATTATCACTGCCCATGTCTTGTGCCTGCATGACAGTAGCCCATCATCAGGCAAACAGAGTGCTGAAAGCAATGACCCACTCTGTCTTAAACAGACTACTTATTTTCAGATACATATCACTGGAGAAAGTCTAAACACGGTGTCCAAGCAACTGCTCACCACAGAAAAGAAAACAGCAAAGAGTGGGAAAAAAATATCTTACAGTATCATGTGGTGCATACAAAGAGCCTGGCCAGTGCTGTGTGGAGCACCCTCCTTCCAGGGCTGTCTCATTTTACTCATTTGCAGATGAGGGTGTTTCTGTTTGCTAAGCACCAGTATTGTGCTTACCTGGACAAGTACAAACAGAATCGCTCAGCCAACACATTTATATCAAAGGGTTACAATTTTGGAGATGCTCATCACCTTCTGAAGATCTTAAGTATTTTTTTTCAGAATCAGAAAGATGAGAGAAAAGTTACCAAAGACACTACAAAGGAAAAAAGAATGATAGTCTAATTTGCCCTAGATTTTACAGTACATGTCACCAGAGCAGCAACCAGCAATTCTTCTTAGCCTTCACATCCTTTTTTTGTCTTGAGAAAGAGTAAACAGCAATTAGTCCTAATATGAGCAGGTATGAGATAGCCCGGTGCCAATTACTGTCTACATAGATGCATAAAAGAATAGTGAAGAGAATTGGGGTATTTCAAAATTGGTACTTAATTAGTAATGCTCTTTCACTTGAGTTCAGACACACTAACTGGAGCTAACACTTAACCTAGAAATGTCAGGCTAGATTAGGTGTGCACGACACTTCAGGTACTGATACGGAAAGGTGCTTAACACTAACTCTGAAGGATAGATCAAAATATGTACAAGAAGTAGAGCATCTGTACTTCCGTATGCTTTGTGAATGTACTGCTTAGAGTCAGCTTGTATGTCTTCTCTGAAGAGAACACCTGATGTTAGAAGCATCTTCATACATTTTTCACTTTTCTGCCTTCCCTGTGAGTCCTTGCTTACCTTGCCTCCTCACTGTCATCAGCAAAAGCATGAGGCAATGCCTTTCCATCATTCCTGGAGGAGGTGCTCTGTCTGAACAATTTGCTGGGCCTTTGCTACTCACCTCTGGGGTCAATGTAAGACAGCCCTGAGGGATGAAGCCTGCTCTGAATTAACACAGAATCACAGAGTCATTAAGGTGGTAAAAGGCCCCTAAGATCATCAAGTTAAACCATTGCCTTGGCACCACCAGGCCCACAACTAAACCATCTCCCAAAGCACCACATCTACACATTTATTTCAAACAATTTCCTGGGCACCTTGTTCCAGTACTTGACAATTCTTTCAGTTAGGGTTTTTTTTCTAATATCTACTCCAACCTAATAATAATAAAAACAATCAAAGAATAACCAGAGAATGAACATGACTTGTTATCCACAAAATGCTTTCCTGTTCCCATGGGTTCAGCATAAAATGGTGCTAATGATGTTTGCCTATGTCCACTCTCCAGTGACATGACTGATGAGCAGAGGAGAGAAATATCAAAACAGGAACATCAGTGACTTATCCCTCAGTTCAGAACAACTGACAAATGAAAAAAATGTCCTAAAGTTGACAGGTGAGAGAAAATGGGAAGGGAGCAAATGTCTTGCTCCACAAAGAGAGTAAATTACAATCTATTTGATGAATAAAAGTGAATGATGGTAAGGTCAATGAGGGAAGCATTGGAATTACTCTCAGTTGAAAGATACTACTAATAAATTTGACTTGAGCACAGTCCATGTGATAATATCAGAAATCAAATGAAAGATCCACTTCAGGAACAGGGCAGCCTTGCAGACTGTAAGGCTCACTGAGTTGCCAGTAGGCATTCTTAAAGCCATTGTACCTAGAAAAATCCAATCAATATAGTCTAATTTTATTATCTTTTTTTTCTTTTAATTTTATTTATTTGTCTCCTTTACTTTTAACTGGGATTATTGCTCAATCTAAACTACTCATTTAAAAACTACCAACCCACAGAGCTCAGGTGATGCTGCCTTGGGTCAAAGTGCGAAGCAACTCCTACCTTATGTCCTCTCCAATATATGCTGCATGTATTGGCTTTGAAAATTAGGTGGTCGCAGACTAGTTACTCCTGAATTACACCCCACAATAATACCTGTGTTTAACTGTCCAGAGAATAGGCATATGTGATGCAGAGTCATGCTGTTAGAAGTATTAAGTAGCAAGCAAAACATTAGGGTTTACTTTGAACTAACATGGTGCATATTATAAAATCTCCACATGCTGGAAGAAAGAGTACATCCTCTGTGGCTTACTCATAAATATTTATAGGATTATTCAGTCTATTGTGTAGTGAATAACCAAATACATTCTGATGTAAACCAGCCCAGGTCCTGTGTTTATATTGTCTGTCTGATGGAACACAATTACAAAACACTTTTTTCATTTTCAAATTTCTATTTTAGCTCCTTGAAGCATCTAGAATTTGAACTTGGCAATGTAGGACTCCAATTGCCCAGGGACCTGGCATCATACTGATTAGAAGTGCATGTATTCTTCAAGGACAAAACTATATACTGTATAGTTTATATTCACATAAATGTGTTCTGTTAGGGCAAATCAATATATTATAAATGTACATCCTATATTTTTGCTCCTGGTAGGGAGTTCTATCACCAAGTAGAGCAAACCCACAAAAACAACTTAACTCTAGAGTTTCAGAAAAGGAACACCACATTTGCTTTTTATTACTCGATTTTATGTTCAGAATGAATATGGCTCAGGTGTAGGCTTTGAGTTTCAATTTAACATATTCATAACTGGGACAATTGGCAAGGTCTGCTATTTCTGACAGATGTTAACAGTCAAGCTCAGCCCCAAATGTGTCTCGTCTTTTTGTATTTTTTTCTGCTTGTTCCCCAGTATTCAGTTTATTTGCTGTTGAAAGTTCTCTTTTATCAGAAAATCATAAACTGAACCAGGGACTGAAATGCTGATTTCAGCCACAAATTAGAAACTGAAAAATAAGAGATTAAAAGAGTAGGAAAGGGAGCCTGCACTGTGCAGATGTACTTTCATTTTCAAGAGCCTGTTTCCTCAAATGAAAGGCAATCTGACAAAAAAAAAAAAAAAAGGTTTAATTCACCATGGAAATGTGCAAAACTTTTCAAGGCAAAGTCTTTGCATATGCTAAAGGCACAGATGATGTTCCATGTAAAGCATTACTTTTATCTTTATTGTTTTGAATATGTTGGATCATAAGAATGGACACACTCCAACTGCCACTTCAAAGCTTTACAGATAATCCCACATCCCACTTGCTTTGTTTCCATATTTAATTTTACTCAAGTAAAAGCCAAATCAAAGCTCATACTTTCTTCTCTGAATAATTTCTGTACAACATTCCTCAACAGCCCAACTCATCTGAACCAGAGTAAGTTACGAAGTTTCTAACTAATTTGAGGATATTTCTATTTACTGTGTCTCTTTCCCTTACTTTACATGATAAAGTGCTTCAATTTCTCACTGGATGGAAGTCATCAATCTCCACATTGTTCAAAAATTCTTCCTCTGTAGATCAGAGGTGTCCTAATCTGTGGAGCAGGTGTTGGTGTTGAAGCAGGAGCAGCCAGAGGAATGTAATTGTTTCTGATGCATGTGACAGTCATTGTCACTCAGTCTGCAATGCAGGTGTCAACACAAGCAAGGTCAGACTCCCAAGTCACAGGGTATTTTTGCCTGTTCTGATCCCTGAGGCTGGAAAATGGGGCTGAGAGCAGGCAGTCTGTCCCCAGTTTACTTATCACCTGTCTGCAGGCTTTGTGGGATGATGTGGTGCCTGGGGTGACTTGCTCAAGGGAGGAAAGAAATAACTGCAATTGTAAAACACTCTCATTCAACGAAAAAACTTTTCCAGGTGACAGGAAGCAGAGAAGTCAGGTGTCTCTTCATCTGCCAGTTTTCTTCATTCCCTCCTTGAAGTCTTTGAGTCTCCGTTCAGGCTCCAAAGGAGACTTCAAAAGATAGAGATCCCACACTGACATCTACTGCTGAATGTCATTCAACCCCAAGAAAGAGGTTGAGAATATTAATATGAAAGCAAAAGAGCTGGTTTGGAAGGGTTTATAGATCAAGAACTTTTCAATGTAATTTCTATTCAAAGCATTTCAAACAGCAAAATATATTTAAATTAGGAGAGCTTTAAGTGAATGAAGCTTTTTTCCTGCATTATTTTATTACCTCATATGACTTGATATGCAGTTAAATATGTAATTAGAAACAAATATATCATGATGATACTCCTTTGGTCTTTCACGAAATCTGGCACCCTACATAGCTAATGTGTGGATTCACTCCTTCTTACCAGAGGCAATACTCCTTACATTCCCTCTGTAAAACCCTACAAAGAATTGAGTATCTACAAACACACTGTTTATTGCAATGAGTGCTGTAGGTTCAATAAAGTTGCTAGGAAATATGTAAGAATCCTTGAAACTGCAAAGCCTAGGCAATCTTCTCCATATTCATTGTTTCCTACATAAATTCTTTATCAATGAGCATCTAGGGACTTTTTTCTTTTCACTTGCATCAGCTTTACAACTCTATATTTCCATTTATTTTATTGCAATTATTTCCGGTGAAAATGGTGGTGTGCGTTAGTGTTGTTATTTTACAATGTTTTAATAAAAATGCATGACTCCCCAATGAAAATTAAAAATCCCTTATCAGCTATTTTCAAGCAGCACCTCTAGACTGAAACTAACAGACCAAAGGAGAAAACACCAGTGGCTGTAAAATATTCTTAGCCTGGAGGTATGAGAATCTGCCAATTTCACATCATGAAAACACAAGCCCCTGAGAGATTACAACCTTATTTATCCTTTTTGCCTACAGACCTCCTATGGAGTTCCGTATCCATTGTGTGTGGACAAAACCTACAAATCATTAAAGTAAGAAGAATTTCTGAAAGGTTTAAAACCAAAAGCAAACACCCGACTCTTTCAGGCACTCTATTACAAGAGTAAATTGGACATCCCTCCATGCTTGGTAAAGGAGCAGAAGAGTTTGTATGAAATTGCGAGCATGGTACCAGGCAGTCATGTTCCTGTGAAACTGAGTACATTTCCTCAGGAATTCCTGGAGGTGAAGTATGAATTCTCATTAACATGGGGCTGTGTGTAATCTCATAACTGGCCAATGAAACCCCATTGCACTGGACAAAGAAACCCAGACAGGCAGTGTGGAAAACAGGGGAACAGGAAACAGAAAACCAACGCAGTCCCAAACCCTAAACAGGTTTTTGTGACTGCATCAGACAAACACCATGGGAATGTTCCATTTGTGATGATGAATCACAGAAAACCCAAGCAAAGAAACTCCACAACATTCTTGCTTCCATGGACTACATGGCAGGAGTAACTAAAATGGGCCGAGGCACAATTCCAGCCCCACAGGGTAAGTAGTGTGTCTGGCATGGCACATCTTCAGCGCCTATGTCTTCCTCATCTCTCTCCCAGCACAGACAAACAGGGTGGGTTCATGCACCCTGGGTTCTGGGCACAATCCCTGACCTGTGCTGTGTCCACCATTGGTGGTCAACATGGCCTTTTCAGATTTCAGTAAAGCTTTTGGTATTGTCTATCACAGTATCCTTCTGGAAAAAAAATGTTCAGCACACAGTTCATCAGGTGATGGGTGAGCAACTGGTGAGTCAGGGGCAAAGGGTTATGACAAATGGGGTGACATCAGACTGGAGACCCATCACAAGTGGGGCTCCACAGGGCCTGTGCTCTTCAACACCTTTAGAAATTACTTGGATGCAGAACTTTAGGGTATACTATGTAAATTTGCTGATGACACTAAATTGGGAGAAGCTGTTGACTCCCTCCATGGCAGGGAGGCCCTGCAGAGAGATCTTGGCAAATTACAGGACTAGGCAATCACCAACCATATGGAGTTCAGCAAGGGGAAGTACTGGATTCTGCACCTGGGATGGGGCAACCCTGGATGTACAGACAGACTGGGAATGAGAGGCTGGAGAGCAGTGCCATGGAAAGGGACATGGGGATCCTGGCCAATGGAAAGCTGAATAACAGTCAGCAGTGCCCTGGCAGGCAGGAGGGCCAACCCTGTCCTGGGGGGCATCAGGCACAGCATGGCCAGCCAGGCAAGGGAGGGGATTGTCCTTCTGTGCTCTGTGCTACTCTGGTCTGACCTCTGGTCCTGTGTGCAGGATACAAGAATGCCATAAGAAAGACATAAAGCTATTATAGAACTTCCAAAGGAGTGCTATGAAGACGGTGACAGCCTAGAAGGGAAGATGTACGAGTAGCAGCTGAGGTCACTCAGCTTGTTCAGCCCGGAGAAGAAGAGGGAAGACCGGTGAGATATACAGCTTCCTTACAAGGGGAAGTGCAGGGGCAGACACTGATCTCTTCTCTGTGGGGACCAATGACAGCACCCAAGGGAATGGAATGAATCTGTGTCAAGGGAGATTTAGGTTGGATATTAGGGAAAGATTCTTCACCCAGTGGGGGGCTGGGCACTGGAACAGGCTGCCCAGGGAAGTAATCAGAGACCCAAGCCTACCAGAATTCCAGATGCATTGGGATGCTTTCAGGCACATGATGTGATTCTTGGGGTGGTTCTATGAAGGGCCAGTAATTGGACTTGATGCTCCTTGTGGGTCCTTTCCAACTCAGGATAATTTATGACTCTGTGAAAAATACAATACTAATATGCACACAGAATGGGTAATAAAGGATGATGCTCAAACTCATTTTCTGGCCCTGTTGGGTTCATTGACCCAGACAGGGCTATTGCAATTCTGTAATGCACACCAAGTGTGTTGTAAGCATGAGGACATCTTGCTAATAAGTATGACCAATACAGAAAGCAGAGCATTGGAGGGGAATCTCAAACTGTTCTTTTTAGGACTTTCATAATCCATTTTAGCTGCCTGTGAAAAAAATACGCAGATTAAAAATATTCTTGAGTCTTTTGTGCTGTTACCTTGGCCTCTAATGACTTCAATCATATTGTAGTTAGATAAGATTGCTAGGGAGACTTATATTATTAATTATATATAATATGATATTATTAAGATAATTACACATTGTACCATATCAATATAATTTTATATTAATATTCTAGCTTTCATTAGAAAAATTCCATGGTTAGAAAAAACAGACAAACTCTCTGATACAACAAGCCCTGATTAAAGTACCATCTCTGCATCATTATGTAGGATTTGCACAAGAAAATATAAAACCTAAGACAAAAAAGAATTTTGTAATGGGAAAACATCCCAAGATAGTCACTAATTTTGACAATTATATCTATTAAGCTTTACAGTTTGAAGGCTCTGTCCCAGATTATCTACTGATAAATTATTGAATTGTATCACTTGTAAAAGCTTGGTAGCATGAGGCTGATACTGTCCACATTACCAGTGAACAACACGATGGCACAGATAAGGAGACTCTCATTTTTGAAGACTGAAGTGAGGCTTAAATGAGGCTGCAGTATGACTCCACAAATGAGTATGCCCTAAAAATAACAAAGGAGCACAGATATGTGTTGGTTTTTTTGTAATATAGATTGGTTTTGGTCAAGAATCACACTGATGGTTCATTTCCTGCTAACAGGGGCAGTAAACTCATTGCCTTCCACAATACAGGGGAAGCTTCAAATGTGTGCTCAACTTGGCAGGTGTCCCTGTCCATGGCAGGAAAGTGGGAATTAGATGCCCTTTAAAGTCCCTTCTAACCCAAGCCATTCCACGACTCTGTGTGCCTAAGAACCTATGACCCCGTGTAGGGACCATGGAACATGACACATCCATAGGCCCAGATGCTGTTCTGGTTTTCGGGTGGGAAAGGGAATTTTAAAGTGTGTTTACTGGGGAAGCTGAAGTCGACTACCTTAGTAAACCTGTGTGCTTTCCTTTTTTTTAAGAAGTAACACTCTTCTCTATTTGAAAGCTTAAGGAATAGCATTAAAGTTACTTTCTAAAGCAAGTGAGGTGAAGCAGTCTGCAGTAGCTGTTATTGCTTATTAGATCTAAGACCTTTTTCAGACAACACAAGGTAAACACATGCAAAAGGAGGCAGAAATCAGAAGCAGAGCAAATAAAATGCAACTGCTCCTTCTAGCACAGCCTCTAATGTGTGAGGTAAGCAGTGGGAAATCCCAGTAGGGCACAGCACAGCTGTAACTCACTGCCACTCTTGGTCATTTGTACCCACAACAAAACACGCAGAAAGTTCATTTCAGCTGCCTAAAGCAACAACAGAGTCAAGGCAGGGAAGGAAAAGATTACTTTCTTTGTAGTTAAGCCAGATTTCACTGCACAAGTGGTAGAGAAAATAAAACAGAGAAGTAAAAGAAATGCAAAGCTTGCAGTCCAGTTCTGTTCTAAACCAGCTTCTCTGTGGGCTGGTTTAGGGACAGCATTTTTATGTGAGGTTACTGGAGAATCATGGTCCCAGGAAGTGGAAAAGGGAAGAGGTAGTAACAAAACACTTGGGTCTTACCAGTTAATTCCTGGTTGTCTGAGTAAAAACTCGGTATCCAGGGGAGGGGACCTTGGCAATCCCTGGCCATTAGTGGTAAGAGCTACCAAGAAGGTGCAATGCTGTAAGAAAAACCTCCAGGCAATGGAGAGGATATTTCCAACAACCACAGGACTTCACTCTTGTAAATTCCTTCTGGAAATCAGTATATTACTTGAATAAACTCTCAAGCTGTCTGGTATAATTGACCAGGATGTAACTTTAGTTTTCTATGTTTTAATTTCCTATTAAAATATAATATTTTAATATTATGCATGTGTATGTGTGAAGATATCAGGTGCACTGTAAGTTAATAAATGAGATAAAAATAAATTAAATAAATCACAAGTAAAAATGGAAACGATCATGTTCTTTTAAGAGGCTGTTTAATTACCTACCACTTTTTACTGTCATTCACAATGATTATCAATTAATCTACATAGCATTAATTTACATAGAAGGTAATGGAAAGTTAAGCTAGAAAAGTTCCACATCACTAGGAATGATTTCTTGAAAAATCTTTACTTATAGCATAGATTCAGACAAATCCAGCAGATGTCTTTTGCAACACCTGATTTATTCAATCATCATTTTCAGACTAACATCAGAATTATGGAACAGCACCATTATTCATCATTCTTCTGCTTCCCTGGGGACAACTGCTTCAACTGAAGCCTTATACATGGGTGGGAAGAAATGAAATTTGCTTCTCAGGCTTTTACTTTACAATGATCTTGTCCTTTCGGTATAGTTACTGACACAGATAAAAACTGAAAGTAATTTACGTTAGTCTCCCTTTCAAGACCACTAGCAATCTTACCTATCCAGATCATAATCAAACCACAGCAAAGAAATGCCTCCAGCAGCCATTTCACTCAGTTTCTACCTATTCTGAACCTTCAGAGAACACAAAAATCCGTAGTTACTTATTCCTAGATAGAACCTCACACATTCTGTACTTCTCATCTGTGTTTGCTGCTTTTCTTTTCATGACAAGACTAATTTCTTTTGTTCTATGAAAGTATATTAAAAGTGTTTTCTCCCTTAGGCAAGTCAGACAACCACCAAGAAATACAAACTGAAAAAAAAGGCAAATTCATGAGGTAACTCTGTGTAAATGACTACTGTGATATTGTAAAGCATCACTTCTTAGGTACTTATCAACATGCATCTTGACTGCATTCATGTACAAACTTTTTATTAGTCTCTCTTGGTATATTGCAGCGGCACCCAAACGCTGCTCTCTGGTACTTTGTCTCCAGGGCTATAATCGCTGCCTACTTTCCTTCCTCCCCCACGGAGCTATTCACACACCTCCCCTGTGAATGGAGGGTGTTGTGGCAGCCATCTCCCTTGGCAAGGCTCAGAAGCAGCAGAACAACGCTAGCATCACTCCTGCAGCTCAGTGCCTTTCCCTACACAATGTGTCCGAGGATTTTGCATGAACTAGGCTGTTTCCATGCCCAGCACCTTCCATGGAAGGGCTGATAGGAGCTACGTGTGTATTTATAGCAAAGGATGGAACAGCCCCTTAACAAATACACCGTGCCCTGTAGCCAAATGTGTCACCAACATGGGTGCAACAGGGGAAAGCACATCCTGGGCTAGACCTCACACATTCTGCTGGGATTCCCTGCTCTGCTTTGCAGAATATAAAGGTAACAGTTGCATTTTTGAACAGTTTCCATAATACTAGATAGTGAACAAAGACTGGTCACAGGATGAGCAGATTATTAGAGAATTTGGGCCAGAAGATTTAGCTACAAAAGCTACGAAGGCAACATTTGCAGAATACTGGGCTTTGAAAACTTACTCTGTGCTCCAATCTTCCTATATCAAAATATATTTTCCTAGAAAACCTGGTCTGTCTTTCAGTGAGTAGTTCTGAGAGGAACACATATGCACCTTGACTTCCTTCCTCAGTGAAAATCAAATGATTTGCTCAAATGTTGAGGGGTATGGGTTGCTTCACTGCTTGTTTAGTGAAATCCCTCTCCTGGCTTCTCCTGTTTCCCTAGGAAAACACAGAGAGCATTGGAAATCACTGGGGACTGCATCTGAGGGAAGAGAAGAGTTCTTTCTGCAGTCAGGTCACATTCAGGCAACAAATTTTAATGGAAGAGCTAGGCTGTGGATTTAGTACATGATTAAAAGAAAAATGTCCTGTCAGTGGAAGCTCACACAGAGATGGGTTTTAATCAGTGGATATTTTTCCCCCATATAAGAAAGTCTGGGCACATGGATATCAACTACAATATGCAGGAAGAATAATCCTGCTGAGTATGAGTGAGCACACATCTACTGTTGTTAGGCTCAACAAAACTGCA
This sequence comes from Entomyzon cyanotis, assembly GCA_024500445.1. Taxonomy (NCBI): domain Eukaryota; kingdom Metazoa; phylum Chordata; class Aves; order Passeriformes; family Meliphagidae; genus Entomyzon; species Entomyzon cyanotis. The sequence continues at coordinate 20,690,322 of JAKEPQ010001005.1, forward strand.
GTGGGAGGCTCACCTCTGGCTTGCCTGTGTCTTTTACAATACATGTGCAGACTAAGGAATCAGCAAAATAGTAAAATACCTTTTCATTACTTCAAATCATATCTGCATGTAAAAATCAATTAGAGAACTGTGTTCTTTGGAAATAAGAAAAAAAATTGCAGCAAAGTCAAGCCTATCCAGAGCTGTCAATAATCATGTGAACTCTTAGCCTAGAGAAGGAGTTAATTTCCTTGGCTGGCTTATCAGCTTCACAGCTGGAGCAGACCTGATGCTGCACACTCCTGGCAATGCAGCAGAGCTCTTCACACTGAATTGCAGCTTGGCAGAAAGGTACAAATTTTATTCCACCTTCCAAGTAAACTATCATGCACTGATTACCACAGAGGCTGCTGAAAGCTCAGGAGTGTCCTGAGAGGCATGAAGACAAATATCCTAGGGAACATTGTGCTCTGGCTTTCTGAATTTCCAGGATCTTTGGTGTCCCAGTAGCTCATCAAAGAGTTAATGGTTTCCAATGTTACAGTCAAGAAAATACCCCTAAAGTTCAAAGCAAATACTGCTTCCACTTTTCTTAATGAAAAATGTTTGATTTCTGTGTTCTCTTAAAAATGTTTAGACTGACAATCTCTTTTATACTTTTCACTTTATTCTCTCATAATTTCCAAATTCCTAGTGCAACATTCAGCATTCTGCTCAGCTCTAGAGATAGCACGTAGGCACACTAGTTTGCTGAGGCACTTTAACCTGTCTTTACCTCCTCCACTGCCTCTCCTGCTTGTTTGCAGAGATACTCACTTGTATTGGAATCTGCAATCACCAAGTTTTCTGTGCACTGGGCTGCTGCACTTCCCTGCTCCATGCTATTTCAGGTTAACTTCAGAAATTAAGTTAAAGGAAGGAAATTTATCAGAATTAAAGTATCCATCTGAGAATTGCAGTAACTAAGTTGCAGACATTTAGTCTGTTACACTGTTTCTGTCATGGGCATGGCAATTACAGGTAGAGATTGAAGGGGGAAAACCAGCTATTTTCCAAATCTCCCATTTACTTCCAGTGCTTCTGCATAACTTGCACCAAAATATTAATGAGCTCCATAAAAATTAAAATAAACAATCGAGTTTTATTTTTACTTTAAATACTTCTGTGTAAATAAATATATTTCAGAATTCCTCCCCAGAATTTCACTAACATTTTTGATAATAGCAAAATTGTCACAGTAATTTTCATGCAAAATGGCAAACAACTCTGTATCAAGTACTACAAAATATCTAGAACAATTAAGTTCCCATGTAGATTAACTGTCAAGGTGAGGGCACTACTATGCTGCTAATGCTTGAACTGTTGTCTGTTATCCCACCAATCTTAGCCAGCTCTGGTGCAGAAGTTGGCTAAGTCTTTTTCACAAATCCATGTCATAACAGCTAATAAGTGAATGAGAATGCAAACAGGTACCATATCAGTGTTTTCAGTTCCTTTAAAATGAGCTGCTGAAAAAGCAGACATCCCAGGATTGACAATTGGGACAAAAACCACAGATTTATCTTGATCTTGTCTCACGTAGTTGATTTATTGATCCAGACTGGTAATTAGACAAATATACTTGTGTATTTTACTACCTATCCACTACCATGAATAATGAGGTCTAACCAAACTTAACAAGAAAGGACAAGGCCATTTCTAGAATGTTAGTGCAGATACAGTCTCCCACTATTTTTTTTCTCTTGGTTGTATTTTTTTCACAGTAAAGGCTTGTTAATGGCAAAGGGGAAGTGGGCTGTATGCACTCCTGAACCAACACTACGAGCAGTGGAGGAATTACACAAGGCATGGATGGTGATACAATCACAATGACACAACTACTACAAAGCACTGGAAGTAATGTGAAAAGCAGTAGGTTTGCACAATCCTTTGCAGCCTCTTTGCAGTCTGTTTCAGAGACTGACAAGTCCTCTGTAACATTGCTCAGGCTGAAAAAATTATTCTGATTTTCCATAATCTCGTGATCTCACCAAACTTACTAACAAATCTGTAAGAAGCCAACAGCTCACCTTAACTCTCTGTTCAGATGACCAAGAGACAATGTTCCTGGCTACTTTGGGGCTTTATTGTTGTTGTGATGATGATGATGGTGGTTGTGATAAAGAATGGGCAAATCTTTCACACCCTTTTTTTGAGTAATGTTGAAGTTCAGCTTTGCAGGTAATGAAATAAGTTAATTTTCTGCACCACTTATGAAATTATTTATTATGAAAAGAATACATTAACTGTTTTCTAAACAAACAATGTGGAAAGGGTGCAAAATAAAATTAAAGAAAATATAGAATACCTTCAGGATAACTACATTTTATGCATGTGCCATTCCTGTAGCCCTTAACTCTAAATTACCTCATGCTTTTCTATCACATGCTGATGTTGACTGGCTTTCCTAATCAATCACATGTCACTCGAGGAAATGGAAGGAGAGCAAGGAACCTGCCTGAGCACTGGTGTCAGCCCCTACAGGGATTTTCTTTGGAGAACAACATATATGATATGATTCCTAGCATCCTTTTCTGTCCAATTATAAAAATAGCAGGGCCATAACTAATGGGAAAAAAGGAGCAGCTGCAGAGTCCTGGGGGAGCCAGATTATATATTGATATCATTAGAGCTTTTGTTACATTTAAATGAATATGAACCAAACTGCAGCTCTGGCTGACTGAAGGCAGGGGCAAAAGATGCTTTGCAACCTCTTTTGGAGCAATTCCTGGAGCTTTTCCCAATGGCACAGAGAAGGTAATCTTAACACCAGGGATAGAGGAAGAGCCATCCAAATCAACCCAAAAAGCATCCAAATTTATGGGTCAGTAGTAAAAGCTTGGTCAATGACCTGAAATATGTTAAGCCACTCCAGCACTGCCCACAGTCTCAGTCTCCCTACAGCTCAGCAGTCACAGTGTTTCCCTTGATTAATTATTTACACAAGACTCATAACCTCCATTTTATTGTTTGTTGTGCTAAATATATTTTTTAATTAAATTCTATTTTTCTCTGATTAAAAAAAAAGCACTTAAGTCTACCAAATGTCATTAATAATTCTTTTGTCAAAAAAAAAATCAACATTTGGCAGATTCTTTGAAGACAGCAGGGCAGAAATAATTCACAAAGCAAGACAATTGCATGGAGTCAGTATGAGGCACTGACTGATGACAGATATTCAGAAATTAAGTCAGATCCTTGCTTTTCATTTCCCTATGGATATGATGCTTGTGTGTACTGGAGAGAAGAACAGAGATTAAGAACATCAGAGAACTGTGCGGAAAAAGTAAGAGGAATAGCGTCCTCACAAACAAGAGGATGCAATGATCTTTATGACACAGATGATTGTATTATTATGACCAATAATAATAATAAAAAAGAAAAGTCAAAATATTTGAAATCATCACACCTGGCAAATTAAAACAGGATAACCCTGCAAATATATGGATGACAGGTCTAAGAATACTAACAAGTAGATTTTTAAAAGTGCTTAGCATAAATTTATATAAATAATTATGAATCTTTTGGGCAGGTAGGGACAATTTTTACAGAAAATGAGATAAGAGCTAGTTTTTGGGTTTTGGTTTTTTTTTTTAGCATAACATACCTCATGAAGTTCAACAAGGGGAAGCGTGAAGTCCTGCACCTCGGGAAGAACAACCTCATTGTACTAGGTTGTAATATAGATGTATTTAGTATTCTATTACCATCAGCTGTGGAGCATTAGCTGTTATCTCCTGCTGTGACTCACCCCTGATAACAGACAATGAGCCATCAAGAACCCACTGTATGACTCATGGACTTATCTCATCCTATTGTGAGATGCTCCACCCAGGAGGGAGGAGCCAAGCATTCCCACCTGGATATAACCTGGCCTTGGAGTTGCCCAAGCCAGCCCTGTCTGCTGGGTTCCCAGAGGAGAAGAGCTACCACTGGACCTTCAGGTAGAGACCAGACCTTCCAGAGGATCACTGCTTTAACCTATCTACTTCACTTGGACTGCTACCATCACCCTGACTAACAAGGTGTCAGGTTGTATCTGACTTTGTCAGTGTTTTTCCTTGTATTACTGCACTTATTTTTAATTTTCCTATTAAATTTATAATCCTGACTTATGTTCTCCCACTGGTTTGTTTTCAAACTAACACACTCATGCACTGAACTATGGTAGGGGCAACCAAGTTTGGGGGAAAGCATTTTGGCACAGAAAGACTTGGGGGTTATGGTGAACATCAGGCTGAAAACATGCCAGCAACATGCCCTTATCTCATAGAAGAGACCTTAAACCCTGGACTGCATTTAGGCAAAGTGCTGCCAGCAGGTGAAGGGAGGTGATTCTGCACCTCTGCCCAGCACTCGTGAGACCTCACCTGCAGCCCTGGGTCTAGGTCTTGAATGGAAGGGGTGATGAGGGTGGAACCAGGCTCTTCTCAGTGGTGCCAGGACCAGGGGCAATGGGTGCAAACTGGAACACAGGCAGTTGATTCCCTCTGAACACCAGCAAATACTTTTTCAATGTGAGGGTTATCAAACCCAGGCCCAGGTTGGCCTGAGAGATTGTGGAATCTCTTCCTTGGAGATATTCAAAAGCTGTTTAGCCACAGTCCTGGGAAGGTTGCTCTAGGTGGACCCAGGTAAACATGAGGGGTTGGATCAGATGATCTCCAGAGGTCCCTCCCCACCTCAACCCTTCTGTGTGATTTTGTGATACAGAGGTTGCAATTTTTCTACTAGTGGTGGGCATGTCACTGAGAGTTCAGACACAACATTAAAAGCTGCTTTAGAAGCCTGTTGCCTCTTAGGGAAAGTGTACAACATTTATAAATTCATGACTTGAAAGAAGCACTGGGAAGACATCTTTCTGGAACATACATTTTAGCAGATGGTAACTGCTCACACTGACCACAGTATCCAGTTCCCAATTTGACTACAAGGAGTGTTTTTAATTATACTTCTGATATTACAACTTCATTATATTCTGTAGAAAGCAATGTATTTTTCTATCTTAATGTATGTTTTGTGCTTGGTAGTATATGTGATAAGCTATTCCCTGTTGATAACTTTACCTTAGGCAGGTATGCTCACTGCTTTTTACTTCACTATGGAAAAATTTCAATATTCTGATCTCCCTATATCGCATTTTTGTCTGGATTTATAGATAACTCTGCAAGAGAGAGTTTGAGGTTTTTTTGGTTTTTTTTGTGATAGCTCCTCCTCTGTAGGTCCAGCCGGCAACCTGAGGGTTACAATAATTGACATTTATGAGAGGCAACAGATGGACCTCTGCAAAGTAAGCCAGTAGTTTCCTTCAAAATATCCTGAATTTGGTCAGCATCAACATGCCAAAGAGCTTCAATGTTTTGCATGTTTTTAGGCTTAGGGTTTTCACTTTCTTTGCTTCCTCCCTTCCTTCAGCAGTCTAGATTTTAGGTTATCCTTCTGTACCATAATGACGACAGGAGGAACGTTAATTTCACCTTGTGACATGCAGATTTGTGAGAATGTAACATCTCCTGGCCCACAAGCCCTTTGCTCTGCCAGAATCTACTGATTTTGCTTCTTCAGCACTGATGAAGTTATACAGCTGCTAATTCCAGAGTTAGCACAGTGAACCTTAGCTTGGGGGATTCAGATGCACAGTGTTAATGCCATGCTAGGCTCTGGGTCTAATACAAATCTCTGCAATAACTTGGAGAACTTTTTAAAGCTCAGGCTATTGAAGCCACTGTGTACCTGGCCTTTAATAGTCTCAGTGTGCATTTCCTATTTTCAAATAACAACACAAATTGGATGAAGGGCCTTTCTCAAAGGTGCTAAGATGTCACCATTTTGACTGTATAATTAATTTGTTCTCTGAGGATTGAGGTTTCAGTAATGATGATCTGCCTTGCATTTTAAAGGTGTTGTACAGAATTTATTTGTCAAAATAATATATATATTGTGCCCTATGTCAAATAAATGTAGATTTTAAATATAAAATTCAAACATAATTCTTCTTTCCAATAATTGGATCCTATTCTCTCATACTTCTCTTGATTGTTCCCCATTTTAAAGAAATGCTTAACATCTTCAGCTACCAATCACTTAAATAGCCACGCCGAATCAGTATGAGATACAAAGTTACTGTTTCACCCAGAAAAATAATTTTTTTAGAAACAATTACAAAGGAGATACAAAAATAGCTTTACTTGGTTAAAATTACATAAATGACGGTTGAGCCTATTCCCCGAAGCAGGGTTTAATGTAGTTACAGCTGCAGCATTCTGTGCATATAAAAATCTTTATACCAGTTAAAAAAAAAAGTCACCTATGAAAAATGCTGCTAGTGAGTTATATATCTCGACAGGTATCCAATACTTACCCCTGGAGGTATTTCTTCTTTCAGAGGCTTTAACTCTCTAGCAAATGGAAGTGTTTGCATTCCCAGTCATTTGGACAAGGGTTAGCATGATAAAATGATTTGTTATGCCAATAAAGTTTTTTGTTACACTGTAAAATGGTTTGTTATGCTACTATTGCTACATAAAAATGTTATGAAAATTAAGTAGGTTGTAAGGTCCAAATAGGAATAGTCTGCTTTTGGGACTAGCTACTAGGAAAAGGTAAAAAGAATGATCTTATAATCTACAGTTCCTTAGTCCTTTGAAAAGATCTAAATGACATATTAAGTAACAATTTAAATTGGTACCCCAATTGGGAAAGAAGTTATGCGTCCAAAATGGATGGGAACTTCCTCAAGTTAATAGTACTCAGAAAAGGGAGGAAATTGCAAATTATTTGATAATCCAGGTGGTGACTTCTGTCCTGTGTGACAGTACATGAAACAAGCCTAAATTAAAATTCAGAATGGAAACTGAAGTACAAATTCATGGTATGTTCATCATAACATGTCACAGACAGGATAGCAAGATAGAGGAAGATTGGAGGAAAACCTTACTTTGTGTACAGTATTTTAATTTTAGCATTGTGTATATCAATCAAAGCAGTATTTGAAACTGGCAACTATTTAATTCACTATCATGCCTTAGAAGTTCCTGGCACATTTTGAATTTTCAATTTAATTAAAAATTTCAATTTTTATTTAATCCAAAGTGGCAATCAGTCACTTCTTCAGAAAGTGAAGGCCAGTTACATCTTACGCTTTATAATTATTACAGAATTTCTATATTTTTTAGTTTTCATATTTGTTTAGTTTTTTATATTAATTGCATTTATTCTATTATACTAATATTATTTTTCTGTCATTTGACAGAACTCTACTGCATTGATAAGCGCAGAAGAAAACACTTTCTGTTATCAATAACCAGTTGTATTTCCATCAAATTCTAAATTTGTTGATAATCACAAAAAATACTAGAAGAAATTTTAACACATACATTTTTTCTTACAGAAGTGATGACATGTCTAAAATATTTATAGTTTTCTCCTTTTAAACTAACCCCACTTCATTTTCCTTTGACTCTGCATCAGTGAGCCTTTACAATGACACTGCATTGCGAGGGAAATCTGTTGCAAAGGAACTCTTGAGAGAAGCAACCAGCTTTGAGTATCAGGACCCCACATCAATACAGAAGGTGCATTCAGTGAAGTCTGAGTCTGCAGAATTCTTCTGGAAGGCCCACTTTCACAATATCATTATAATTTATGTTGGCATACACAGGGCTGAGCCGCAAAAGTAGTAATTTTTTCTTCACTGGAAAAAAATCCTGACCCAAAGTGTTTGCTGCCTGACTGAAGGATGGTCAGCAGAAGGCTTGGGTAGGTGCTTGTGATGTCACTGATGCCTGAGAAGCTGATAGACCAGGATAAGACACTTATCTTGAGTAGATGCATGTGATGTCACTGGTGTGCAAACCAAGTGCACTAATTCAGAGCTGGATCATCAAATGGAAGTTCATTAATCACAGATGTACAAGTTTATCCAAGTTTGACTAAAAGTAGTGGCAAGGAAAAAGCACTTGGCATCTTATAAAAGTCATTTAGTATTGCAGAGGAATTATCTTGAACTTTCAGACAGTTGGACAGAATGATAGGTGTAACCACATATACTGATTTCTTTTATTTTAAAAGAGAAATGTTTTTATGCTGCAAAAAAGTAAAAATTAAAATTTGAAAATAATTTAAAACTAATGAGTGAGATTTGTTCTGAAGATTCCTTTTACTTAGCAAGTAGTAGTATGTAGCAGCTGGTTAGTAAAACAACTTGAAGCACTGAACAGAGCAGGAATATACATCCCTTCTGGTCAGACCAGATAGCTCACCTGACTAGAAGGTGTGGACTGCAGATTGCACCACTTCTCACATTGTCTAGCAAGCCCTGGTGGCCATGGTGAGGACCATGAGCACCTATGTTCTGAAAATAGGTCTGGACAACTGGGGTGATTGATCCTGAGTGCAACCACTTGGGGTCAGCCAGTTGCAATGCACTACACACAGCTATGAAGAGAAAGAGGTACCCCATCTAGGACATCACACACAGCTCATGCCAAACAACCTGTTAATCACAAGCAGAAGCAGCTAGCAGACTGAGGAAAAACTGTGGCCAAGACTGGGCTGCTGGTCCCAAAGCAACTTATTGAGTCTCAGCACTTCCCTGCACTGCAGGCTTTTATAACAGCTCCTTGTAACTGCATCACATTTTTTCCCTGGTGTTGCAACAAATGTGGACCATGGAGGTACAGTATTCTGATTATGCACAGTTCAAGGAGAGAAAAAATAACCTAGTGAAAGATAAACGCATATATTCCTATAAATGCTTTTATTTCTAATACTTTTCTAACCTTTTTCAAGGATTAATCCATAGCTCAGTCTGGGAAGAAACTTAGCTACGTATCATGTAAAATGTATTTACAATCAGGGCCGAATAAATGGCATCATTGATTGTGAACTTTGGAAAGGTTTAGGCGAATTAATTTTGGACAAGTCTGCTCTCCTTTGCTCTACATGCCGCAATGCATGAGAGCCAAGGACTGGAGTCAATTTCAACCTGTCCCAGCAATGGTCAGAATGGAGCCTATTCCTGTACAGAGCTTTAAGAGATATAAGGAAAGAAAAGAGCAATGAACATTTTAATAATGTGTATATAGTTCTGTAATTCAAAACACAATTAAAAATCTCTGCAGCTATCCGTCGGCCACCACATCCCCTTTCCAAGACACACAACAGCAGCAGGCTCTGTGTGAAAGGACTGATGGACTCCCAGTACGAAAAGAAATGTGAACTTACGGAGAGGAGTATTTGGATAGCGCTGTGAATGACCTCTAGGTACTGGAAATCAATGATGCAGCCTGTCACAGAAACGTAGGAATAATCCTCTAGGATGCCAGGGGAAGAAGGACGCACCACCCTTCGTATGCAGCCAGGCCCGTGCTCCCGCCACCAGGAGCGGTGCATGGAGATGTTAAACGTCATGAGATCCGTTTCCTAGGACAGGGAGGGAAAAAGTGTGAAAACCTTGGACTTTCTGTTATTTAAGGTAGAGAAAGGGGAAATAAAAGATCTTTTCTATTATTATAAGGGCAATGAGATAATTATCCTTAATTCTCACCCCAGTAATTTTAGCATGAAAGTAGAATGTTAAAGTGGAGAGAGGAAACTGCAAACATTCATTGATTATATTGTAGTTGTGCACAGGAACTTCTGCCTGGCACAAGAACCATCATGCCAGGTACTGTACAAAACACATTTTCCCTTGGACTTACAGCCTGAAAAGCAATTTTGTTCTTACTTTATTAGAATGTCACTTAAGAACTAATTTTTTTTTTAACAGGCAACAGAGCCAGTTTTATCCCACGGTACTGGAGACAATCTAAATCAAATTTCCATTTATTTAAAATATTTTCTGTTAACCATAGCTATTATTTGAAGTAGAACCACAAATGGCTAGACAGTTCCAGCTGCCAAAGATTCAAATGAGAAGATGTCTCCAGACAAGCACCCTGCTCTCTTTTCTTTCCTCTGCCCCTCATCCAGGTGACCAACTTCTCAGTTTAGTGAAGGAACCTACTTTTGCGAACTGATCTGGGTTTAAAATAAAAGCAGTAAGTTTTCTTCACTCAAATCATCTTCCTGATCAGATATTAAACCTACCCTGATGAGTACTGGTTGCACTGTAACTCACACAGGATATATAATACTGTGTTTTAGTAAACATCATCCCACTTCCACTTGGAGTGGTGAAAGTGGCAAACCTACTAAAGATTTTCTAAGAACTTACCTATGAAGTACAAACAGGAAAATTTATTTGAATTAACAACAGATTTGGGTCTTTAGGTCATGCATAAGTAAAGTACACTGAAGTTCTATGGATGCCATTTAAATGCAAAAAATGCATCCCACAAATATGTCCTGTCTGTGGTTATTTACTTCCACCCTGACCAAAGGGATATTCAGTGCAGATTCCAGTTGCAGAAGTAGTACACTTGCTATTTTCCTTTGTTAATTGCCTTTATTCTGGCCAAACCTGAAAATTAACATGGGAATTAAATTGTAACTACATCCTAGTTATCAGCAAGAAATCTGCCTTTTGATCTGCTGGCTTTTTCTCCACAACTTCTTTACCCTTTAAATGCAGACTTGCTGGAGCATTATTTCTAGTTGATGAGGCATTTGTCTTTTGACTTTGCATGTCAATCCTTGATACTGGTTTAGAAAATTTTCAGCTGCAACATGAAAACAACTTGTGAAATCAGAAGCTGACAGGCAACTCAGTTTAATGAAAATATAATTACAAATATAGAGTCACAGTAAACAGCCAAGGCTTTCTTTGTACAACAATGCCAGAGATTGCACAGCATTATCAAGTGCTTTTAAAAACTGTCAACTCTAAGAAATGCTAGTTGTTAAGCAGCACACATATTCAATCTAAGCTATTTCAGAAGCTCTTTGTTGAGAAGGAATATGGATTAGTGGGTTAGTGTGTCTCAAATATTGCAAGGTAGAACTTCGTTACCACAACTGTGGGAATAAGTTGTGATGTCCACGGTGTTGGTGTTACAGCTTTCTTTGCTCCTGAGGGTTTATTTATCCTTCTTTTTTTTGTCTTTAAGTGTTTAAAATTATACCGTATTACAGTGTTTCTACTTGGCTTCTTTACAGCCAATGACACAGAAAAATGGCAGAATTCCCTAGAGAAACAGCTTGATAAATATTGTCAACACATAAAAAGTGTAAGATTTGGCATGTGATCAGTACAAATGCCTTATGAATAAAATCTTTCTCTTCTGGAATACTGTTATGTTTAGCTCTTGGGGTGATTAAAAAAACTGCTTACTTGATGCTCATACTTATGTTTCAAGGCTGCTGGTGATTCAAGTAGGAAGGAAACAGCAAAAAACCCCAAAAGAAATGTCATCATAACACTTGCTACCTTTTTAAAAATAAATTCTCACTCAGAAATTCTCAATAAAGACTGTAAGAGGAGATTTCCATAATTACTTTTCACTTTATGGATTACATTCCGAGCTCTCAAAGCAGGTAAAAGCAGATAATGATGGCCCAGCAAGGATCAGTTTTAGAAATGCAAACAAAACCACTTGGTGCATTAGCTTGACCTCTGAAATATCACTTCACAAAATGGCAGCCATAAGCTGCTTGAGCTGATAAATGTTAAGCTGCCAATCAATAAAAGAAACCCTGACAACAGGAAAAATCAATTTTTTTTTCTTAGCAGCTGAAACACTCCTCTCTAACTACTTGGAGATTCTTAATCCATAAAGTGAGTCAAATGCACAAAGCATTAAAAAAATTAACCCCTATCTTTATAGTCATTTACAGAGCCATGGAAAATTCAGACTCCTTGCTGCAATGTATGGGTTTTAAATACCAGTGAACTCCTCAGAGTGTTTCTGTATTTGTAAATTCACAGCTTGGAAACCCTGAGCATGGTGGAAAAGCTGCTGCCCAAATGGCTTATTTTCAATTCTATGTTTAATGAAAGTTAAGAATTCTTTCAGAAAAACAAGGAGATGCTTGAAGTTTTTCAGTAGATCATTTACTATCTTCCAATTTCACTGGCAAATATTACATGTTTGATCTTCAGCAGGTGACAAATACAAATGCTTATTTCTTAGGAAAAAATGCTGCTGCTTCAAAGCAAGAGATTCCGTTTCAGGCTCTGTACAAGAGAAACCAAGTTGTCCTTACAGCTAATCCAGTTGGGAATCATTTAACAGTTGAAACTTCAATAATGGATGGAAAATTGCTCTCTTCTAAACATATATGTTTACCTTAATTCAATACATCAGCAGGTAAACTATACTTCCTCAGCTGGTAACCTCTCAGATAGACACCATAAACAGAGAGGGGGCACAGATAACAGGTCTTCCAGGAAAATGTTGGGGCTTAGGGAAGTGACACAGGGAAGGGAAATCCTATCTCCTGCTCCTCCCTTCTTTAGTCAGCATTAAAGCAATACTCCAATCTGTGGTAAGAAGTTTGCTCCTGAGTACAGGATCAACCCCTTAACCATACTTTACTGATGTAAGAGTCCCACTTCACTGTCTACAGCTTTTTAAGCCTTTAAACTGTATATAGGATTTGTGTTCACTGTCAGCCCAAGGATTAATTTTGATTATTATTGGAAATCATTGCTATGGCAGATACATCCTTTTCAGGTGAGATGTAATCCCTGTGAGTCTGAGTAATGCTGTTTCTAAGTGCTTGGAGATAATGTTTAATTTCATTATATCTTCTTAAATTGTACATTTGGGTTCAAGCAGGCATTTTCTATTGGGCAGGGCTTTGAGCAACCTGATCTAGTGAAAGATGCCCTTGCCTGTAGCAGGGAGGTTGATCTAGATGATCTTTGAAGGTACATTCTGATCCAAAACATTCTGTGATTTTTTTCATTCTATTTTTAGGTGGTGAATCTACATAAATTTTAACAAGTCGAAGCATAAGACGGCTGATTTTAAAAATACAGAGTAGTAACAGGGGTGATATTCCTTTCATTTATTTGTGTATAATTTATACACAGTGTCTGTAACAACAACACAAATAATTAATGAGAAATTAAGACTCACTAAAATCATCAATTTTAAAGAAAACAAAAAGAAGATACTGAAACTCCAGGGAGAAAACCCAATGCACCAAGATTGTCTTCCATAAGAAACAAACATTTTGCTGCGACATGATTACCATCACAGATATTTGTTCTTTCAGTGTAGGCTTCTGCTTTATGATAGGTTCTTTTATATTTCTTTCATTCCTTGTTAGCATTTAAAAATACACTCTTAGGAAAACTATAACAAAAACTGTATGCTGAGCAGGATGGTGGAAAAGCACTTTGTTCCTTTTCAAAACAGCAGTCAACACTTGAAATAGAAGCATACTGCTGTCTTATGCAGTGGTAGAGTATCAGTTGCAAGAACAAATTATGAGAATTATTAGCAAGGGGTTGTTTTTGAAAATTGTTGTGCCTGAAGATGAGCTTGGATCTTTGGCAATATTCAGATCCATGCTCAAATCCTGGCTCCATGTCTTTTTCTTGTTCAACCTCCTTTCTGTGGCAGAGTCTGTCTGAGCAACAGCCCAGAGAGGTAACACAGTATGGCAGGAAAAAGCTCCAACACACAAGGAAAAACGGCATGAGCCAAGGTGATTGGATCAACACAAGTCTTGCCTACCACTTGTCATAGGAAATTCAACATGAGCACAAAGAAGTCACAACTGCCCAGAAAAGCTCTTGTGCTCCAATGGTGTCCTTGACATGTGATTAGGATGAGCACTGAGTTTGAAAATTGCTCTCACCTATTTCCTCTGATGATCCAGAGGTATGAAAGAACACAGATTTGGAGTGATGCCAAACTGAGAGCATTGCTTTGAGTTTTGAAGACTGGTAATAAATATGACAAGGGTTTGTACAAAGCCAAGGGTTTGTGCAGATTGGTGTGGCCCTCACTCAAGCCACACCTGATTTTGGCTGAAATGAAGAAGGAAGGCAGGACTGAAATGTAACTGAAATAGTGACAAATTAGAAACATCATTGGCAGGCTATCTACAGCCACCTGTACAAATACTATAGGAAAGCTTCCCAGGACAGAGAGACGGGAAAGTTTAAAAAAAGCTTGAAAAGTCGCAGTACACAAAAAGAGGAAAACAGTACAATTATGGGCAATGAAAAGTTCTGTCCAAAATGTTCATAAACTACAAGCATTTGAAAAAGGACTTTATAACATAAAATAATTTCAAGGCTCAGCAAAAACATTTTAACTTTGTTGTTGTTTGTTTCTGTTTCTAAACAAAATTGCTGAGATCCCTATGGAGTCATGCATACATTTGAAATATCACAAAACTAAAATTTGATGCCTCAAAGATAAGCTGCCACAGTTATAGCAAAATCTTTCCAAACTATTTCATAATAATTACAAATATTTCTTATTTAATTATTCTTATTAATTATTCTTATTTAATAATTCTCATTAAAGCAGAAAGGACCAGACTCACATGCCTGAGTACCTCACCATGTTTACAGTCTCTAAGCGTTCAACAGATACATTGCTTAAGGAAATGAAGAAGACTCTTGCAGTGTTGATGGGAGCTGGATTTCTACAGTTAAAATGGACAGGTCTGGCTAAACCTATTAATTCTTTACAGGCCTTTGTCTCTTGTACAGTGAACACCTTAGTATTACAAACCTTTCATGGAGTTTTAGTTCTAATATCACTAGGAAATGCATGGAAATAGAGGACACAGTTTGTGCCAAAAACCCACATAATCCCATACGAGGAACAGATGCGATGTAGCCTCTAGCCAAAACAGGATTTAACTTTGTTTTTATCCATATAACCATATTTTGTTCATAGTGGTTGTGAACAAAGACAAAGCACAGGAATAAAGGCATGATTAAGAATATAATGCTGTAACAATAGTACAGTTATTGATATTTCCCTTCATTTTTGGTGGATTCTGTGCTTTGTCTCTCTGTCTCAACTATAGGAATACCATAACATCTCTTGCTATGCAAGGAGATAAATACTATGCTGAAAATAAACACATGGGTCCTAAATTTAATCCCAGACTCTGATGACACTAAAAAGCACCATAAAAAGACTTTCGAAAACTCACTTGAATGTTAAAATTTCTGACAAGAAAAATAACTCCCTCTTTTGAGACTAGCCAGAATGCTCCTGCTTGCACCTAGGAACAGTTTAAAAGATTAATAGGACAGTTTAGTCAACTGCTGTTGCATTCTCTGCTTTGCTTGCTCAAAGCAATGCAATTGTTCATGATATTGCCACCTCTTGTTTTATGGCAAGTCTGGTTATGTTCAGCATTTTTGCTAAAGCCGCCTTTCCCAGGGACATGAAATTACAAAAAGAAGTGTGTCTTGTTATGAGAAAGTGAGCTGAAAAGGAAAACTTTAAAAATCATGAGCTCTGCCACTAGGCACTTCCACTCTGTACTGTAATTTGCACTGTTTGCTGTTTTCCTGCAGTCTAGAATGGAGGCTTCTGTATCACAAGTTCAGATCACAGCTATCCAGGGCATTATGTGCCATAGTCCCCCATCTTGGACAATCATGAATCCGTCAGGGTATAGGAAAGGGCTAATTGTTTTTTAATGTTTCATCAAAGACAATGACCCAAGTGAACCCTAAAAGCTTAAAAGAGGTAATAAGGAATACCTTAATACCTTAAATACCTTAAAAGAGGTAATAAGGAATATTATAATATATAAACCAAACTCCATGATTCATGGAAATTTTGTAAGAAGATCCAAATTTTTATTTTAGACTGTGTACAAAAGGCAACCTGAAAGATGTGCTAATTCACTACATCTTTTGAGTGAACTCCTCTACAGCTCATTGAATATGACTGTCTGCCACTAACAGACTGCCAAGAAGTGACAGTAGGCACTACCAAAGCTCTACTGAAGACACAGAATACAAAATGAAACAACAAGCAATAAGAAGCAGAAGTGTAATGAGCTGCAAGGGGTCTGTTTTCTTACTGCTTTCATTTCAATGAAGCACAAGGTTCTCTCAGAAACATGCATTTCCCCATGACACTTTTGTTTTTGTATTTCTTCTCTGTGATAACAAGTCATCATATTTTTTGCCAGTCCTTCAATTTTTGTGGTGCTGTTTGCCAATGACCTTGCCTTTAGAGAGCAATCCTTTAATCACAGGCTTCATTTGCATTCTGCTGAAGCAATGACAGTCTCCAAAAAGAATTTGATAACATTTTTTTTAAACAGCAAAGACAGTCCCTAAAGAAACTTTAAGGCTAGACAATGAAATCTGAAATCCTCCCTTTCCTAGCAGACATGAAGTACCAATGACTACAGAAAAGAGAATCTGCTGCAGCAGAACTCAATTAATACAATTTATTTAATTATTCACTTCACATTGACTACAGGCATTAATCCACATTTCATGTTCCTTGAAATATGTTATACATTTATGTAAATATATAAATATATGCATACAGTGTATTTTATTTATATATACACAATATGCATATATTTATATATTTACATTTATCTGTAAAAATTAATGACTCAACAGTGCTTTCCCAAGAAGGAATGCCAACCATGGTCGAAGAAGGCAGCATTACCAATCTCCTTTAGCATTACTTTGTACCCTGATCTTGATCAGATTAATTTAATTTGCAGCCTAATCCACCTCCAAACCTCAATAACTTTCACAGACATTCACACAAAAGAGAGTTTTTATTTGTTTTCTCCAGTAATTTTCAGATTTTCAGAGGGATATTTCAGAACAAAGATCCTTTATTCTGTGGCATAGTCTCTCTGAGGGGAAGTCTATAATCATAATAATCAAACTTCTCAAATTCTTTTGACTAGGTTAATCAAAAGCATTTGATGGTGTCCAGTAACTTTTGGACAACTTCACATTTGCCATGCCAAAGAAAATCAGTGAGGTGCTATGTCTAATAATTATTTTAATTTTGAAGAAATTTCTCATAGAAACTTCTTTAATCAATGCAGTTGAATATGATCCGCAGAAATAAATTTTTAATTCAAGAGGCAACTATAAAATGCTCTGTTATTAACAAGTCTAGGTGGATTACTTAATGGTCCTGTTAACAGATGTTATATAAATCTGGTCACTTAAAGAGATGATATAAAGTCACAGGGAAGCCTAATGATCCATTCACTCTTTAATGTCACAGACTTCTCTGCAATCCTTCATCATGCAATTTTTAATATATTCTGCTCTAATAAACAAGAACAAAATAAGACCACAACAAAGATATAAGAGCATATTAATATTTGAAATGATAGTTTCACTTTTCTCTCAAATTTTAAATAATAAAAAAAAAGAGAAGAAAGATGAACAATTTTTAGATAGACTGATAGAGTTGTGGATGGCACCAGGAGAAATGCAAAAGAACAAGTAATATTACCATTATTTTATGTACTTACTGAAAACAAAATCAAGACTATTATATAAAGAGTTTCCCTACATCTATATACGTACGTATACATATATATACACATATATACATATGTATATATGTATAATTATAAAGAATTTTCAGTTTGCCTGAGGGAAAAAAAAAATCAAAATATTGTCAATATCAGACATTTTCTTCTGAAATCTGATGAGTATCTACAAATTCCAATACATTTTGGAAATCATTAAACTTTACAATATATAATAGTAATTACCAGTATCACTGGAATTTTCACTTTGTAAGTGTTTCTAATTTTAAAGCTGGTTTTAGAAGCAGTGAGTGATAAAGGATGTCACTGTGTCTCCAGGAGACAGCTGAAAGCCTGAGAAGCCTCCAAAGCTACAGAGTTGATTTGACAACCACGCATGCACATTATTTAATTTTGACAAGCATCCCATTGACATAAGGGATCTATATATTTTTGATGGATTAGGACCAATAAGAAAAACATTAAGAAATATACAAGAGGAAAAGTGTAGCAATGTGGGGTTTTAGGATTCCATGTGCGCTCTTTGTTTCCCTGCTCTATATACTATTGGTTCATTTTAAAATATGCAACATGCTGTACCTGAAAACCTATTGGTGTGTACCCTTTTGCCAATCTTCCCTTCTTCTCCTAGGACTGGCTCTTAGAGAGCCAGCCCCCGCCCCCTTCCTTTGCCCTTAAAAGCCAGTGCCTGGGTCTGAGAGAGGTCCTCCATCTTTGAGCTGGCAGCTCCTACCCCATTCCTGCTTCCCTCCCCTTCTCCTTTCCCTGTGACCCTCTCCCCCGTACCCCAGATAAACCTCCCTGCCAGAACAGAGATGGATTCCGGTTTGTTTCTTCGCCTTACTACGTTTCCTGCTTGAATTTCTGTGGTTGGAAGACTCGTGCCATGCCGCAGGACCCCGGGGGCTGCCCGCCCCAGATCCAGTGGGATTACATGGACCAGAGACCCAGTCCAGGGGGGCAGCCAGCTCCTGCTGCCCTCTCGGACCCTGCTACATCAGAAAAGGACAAGAAAGACATGAACATGTGGGCATATTTTTACCAGCCTAATTGTATATTTCTTGGAGATAATACAGAATTTCTTTTCAGTATAGTATGTCTTCTATAAGGTTGTGTAACACTGGGGCATAGAGAAAGGTTTTCTTGAACAAACATGGCATATTTTGCTATAAAACTATAGTTAAGTCTAGAAAACTGTCCAGAGGTAACTGTAGTGGATGTTAGAATTTCAGGTGCAACTGTTGTTGGTTTAGAATATGTCTTTAAAGGTGAATTTCCCTTCCAGTCTCTGGGCAAGGAAGAGGAACATGAAGAGAGTAGATGTTATTTACATTTAGTTTATTCCTCACCTGTAGCCAGCTAATTTCTGTGTGCTTGTGCTGGCTTTGAATCGGAGGAAGTTAATTTTCTTCAGAGTAGCTGGTATGGATCTTTGTTTTGGATTTGTGCTGAAAACAGTGTTGATTACACAGGAATGTTTTTGTGATTGCTGAGAAGTGCAAGTCAAGTTCTTTTCTGTTTCTCACCCCACCCTACTAGTGAGCAGGGAGTGGCTACAGCCGGAAGGTGACACAGCCAGGATAGCTGAAGCAGCTGGGTGGTGCTTAGCTGCTGGCTGGAGCAACAAAGTTCCATGGCAGTGCTAAATAGCAGAGATAAAGACAAATTCAGTGCTAAACATGTCTGGGAGAGATGGTAGATAGGATGAAGCAGGGAAATTTTAAATGAAGTAGGATGGGAGAAAGTTTCCTGCCTTTTATTGCTCCCTGGCCCTTGCAGACTTTCCCGCTGCTGCTCTTTCACTAATTGCCTCTTCTCAGAGCCACAGGCTGTGCAGGAGTTTTGCTTCTTAAAGCTCTGCTGAGAAATGTCTGGATAAGAGGGGATGGGTCAGCTTTAATTGTGTGCTGGCTGGGCACAGGCTGAGTGTCTGTGGGCATCAAAGCACTGCCAGCTCAGGTGAAGGCGTCTGTGGGGAAGAACAGAAATCAGCCCTGCCCAGGAATGCTGCCCCTGTGTCATGTATTTGGATATTGTCTAACAAGTATAGGGATCAGGAGATTCGATGGGAAAAATCTCACCAAAATCCCAGCCCCTCTTGGTACTTCTAGGTGATGCTCATGTCTTCACATCTATAGCACTGCTGGTTTAAACATCCACATGCTTGGTTTTAAATGTGAGTTGCATAGTAGTGATATGTTCAATCAGCCACTGGTAATGCAGACCCTCAGGAACTTCAGACAGCTTTGGATTTGATCCCTTCAAACATAACTGTGGGACAGGGAAGCATCACACCACCAAACCAGAGGGATCTGAGATGACAGGATAGCTACAGAGGCTCATCAACATCACACCTAGGAAACAGATACACCTTCACTGCCCTCCACTGAACTTTCTTTTCCTGTTTGGAATCAAAATAGATTTTGACAACTTGTTATGTCCTTTTTTTGGAAACTACTCATGCAAACACAAGGAGGGCTTTAAATCACTCATATAATGTAACCAGGTAGATTTTTGCACAGCAGACAAAATGCTGTGGGGAGAGAGTACTTAGCTTTGCAAAGGAGAAAACAAGGTAAACACAGGCAGATATCTGAACTTGGCAATTCTTTTAAAAACTGTAGCTGTTATTTATCTTTTTTTTTTCCTTTCCAACAAGGAAAGTGAATATTATACAGTAAAGACTTATGACTTGAACATGAAGAAGTAAATTATCCAAATGAAAAAAAAAAAACCACCCCAAAAAACCCCTGAATGTTCACATTGTTCTGTTGAATTTTAAATGCATTCAAAATGAAGCAATTTTTCAGTTTCAGGAATGCAGTTCCAAAGTGAAGGTACTAAAACCCAGGAATTAAAAGACCATATGTCTCAAAGGTTTTCTCTGAGCAGGCCAGCTTTCTACAAAACACCTAATTTCCCAGAAAGTAAACAATTTGTTTTCCCTGAAATAAAAGTCATAAAACCCGACAAACTTTACATAAGGATCTGTCAAATAAATTCTTTGGAGTCCTGTTAATAAAGCAAAAAGGAGGAAACAGCTCTAAGCAAAAAGGTTTGCTTACACTCACTTTAAATGCTGTCACAGATGATTCTGTGGACAATCTTTAATCTCTAAGAACTTTCCTTCTGTGGATTGTACCAACTCATGAATGAAAATTAAAAAACAACCACAATGCAGACAGAACAAAAATTTCCTATTAATACAGCATTAGGAAATCATAGAGAAGTAAATCACACATTGTGAAAGCCAAGGCCTGGTCACAGAGTGGTACTTTTGCAGCTTAATCATTATAATTAAATTGGCATGACTTCCACCACCATAGAAACAATTATTATTGTTATAAAGGCACTTAACCTGTCCTTCTTGTTGTGCTATAATACAGAGAATAAACCATAAAAAGATGACGAAGCTTTCTAATGTAAAACATAATGACCAGTTGTGACTATACCATTTCAATAATTTAATTAAAACTAAATTTAACCCCTAACTCTTGCACTAGCATTGCTGTTTAGCCCAAGCCTTTACTCCCTGTAAACTTTAAGAGTAAATAGCATTTGCAGAGTAAATTAAAAATGGCCATTTACAGAAGACAAGACTGAAGAATTTCTTTACATATGGTACTTACAGACACTTTCAAGGAAATGAGAAAGCCTGTTTCATCTGTACCTAACAGCTTCACCAGCAACCTTCTAAATTCTGATAATGATATGTCAAGTTTCCAGAAATACTAAAGAAATTACCACAGCTCATGTGCAAAACAACTCAACATTGAACATATATTGTGCAGATGTGCTGTGTGTGTGAGGTCAACTGAGTATTTGTAGTGCATTCCCAGTGGGAAATGTTGGAACTATCTTCCTTGAATGGCCAATACTCACAGGTGTATAAAATAATCAGATATGCTTTTTAGTCTCATCCTATCTGGTTTTCATTTGGTTTCCAAAAGAAAGAACACTCATATCATCTCAGTACATACCAATTTCTGTTTCTCCACCCCTCTGGGGCATTTTAGCACCTATGCAAATGAAGAAAGGTCTCACGGATATTAACTTAACCTCAAGATTTCATTAAAATAAGGAACCAGGAAGAGAAGAAGGACTCTAGGGGAACTTTGTCTTTTTCTGATAACAGAGAAATCATAAGAGTAATTGATGTCAATGCACAAGTATAAAATGAGGCACAATTACTTCTGCTGCTCCTACAGCCACTTACAGTACATATTTACTGGGGTTTCAACAGTTGCAATTGAATGAATGAAATTACTACATTTTTGGGAGAATGGCCATCAGAAATTATGAATCCTAGAAACTGCTCCTGGTTGATCAAAAACAATGAGGAGAATTATGTCCTCCTGGCTGGCCTCGGTTGTTGCAATAAGAATAAGCAGCCAAAGAGCATGCTGCAATTGAGTTTTATGGGTAGAGAGGAGTGTCTGAAGACTGGGCTGAGGAAGAATCCCAAAAATGCTTAGATAAGTTGTGTTGAAAAGTTACAAAGGAGCTTCTCAGGTCTCAGCTCCTTTGTGCGTATTCCCAACCAAAGGAAATTCCTGTTTCCAGGTAGTTCCTCTTTCCCTTTTTGTTACCTAAAGACACATGGGAAAAGCAACAAAAGTCCAACCTAGGGTTTGGAAGGAAACATAGTTTAAAAAAATAAAAAAGGAGGAAAGGCTGTGAATAGACAATCAGATACAAACTCGGGATCTAATTATTAAGAGAGAAGAGGAAACTAGAAAACTCACTCCCAAACTTGTAAACAATAGTTGCTATTCTAAAGAGTATATGACTTCAATCTTAGATGAGAAAGTAAAGAAAAATCACAGTAGGAGTAAAACCAAAAAGTTGCAGGTTGGGGGAGTATAAAGCAAAGTCTTCAAAATGTCTGAAAAAAATCCACCAGATTTCTGTCATAATCATGAGGAACTGATGAATGAGAAAAGAGAGAATGCAAACAAGAAAGTGAAAATGCTTAGAACTTACCTTGTTTAGTTCTACTTAACAGCAAACACCCCTTCCTGCACAGTTTGAAGCAGGTAAGTCATCAGAACAGAGTTTCAAGTTTAACTCTTGTAATTCTCACTTTCAGTACAATTTCTTTTAATTCCCCACCATTACTCTTACATAAAGCCACATGTATTATCCTAAGGAAACCATCTGGGTCTTCTGTGTTATCATGGTTTTTAGATTTATGTCTTGTTCTAGCTGTTAATTCAGCAAATATGAATTATTTATTCTTTATTGTTCTATTTTCATAATACAGTCTTCTCATTCCCAACTGAGCTGCTATGCTGGAATGGTACTCCTATAACATTCTTTGCTCCCTTAAATTTTGCCAAGTGCCAAAACTAGGCATTTTTCTTCTGTGCTTTTTTAAAACCTAAAGAAGTAAAGAATAAATGAAAACAACTACTGTCTACAAAGTCACAGTATTAAAAAATATTCTTCTGCAAATAAATCAGAGAATTTACTTCTTACCATAGCCCAATATGCAAACAAATTATATAGCCATGGAAATTACTGCTCCAGAACATGACATGAGACTGTGGCAGTATGGAACAGTATTTCCTTTTATAATATATGCAAACTCATCAGGAACACTCGGCTCTTTTTTAAAGTTATGAATAGTTACAAGCCCTTCCATATTACATAGACAACAAAGACAGAGAAAATATAATTCAAAACCTAAACTAGAGGAGGAAAAATAAGGTTGTCTCTCTAAGATATTTCCTTTCCTCTCCCACTAAATTAGATTGTCTGCCAGAGAAAAATGGGCAATGAAATGCATTGATGCACCTGCACTGAAGTGAATGCAGGAAAGAACACTTAACATGCTAAGAATTTTGGTGCTGGAAATGTAGTAGTCAGGGAAGAACAGCAATCAGGCATTGGATTTTAGTTTGGGAAAGGCAGTGGTAAGAGAATAAGAAACATCAACAGCTACAGATACTAACAGCATCAGTTAGGTAATTAGTTTCTGCAGCTGCAATATTCTAGGCATTAATGCCATTGCCATTTATAGCCATAAAGTAATTATTAAAAGTTTAAAACTCTCCTGTGACTGAGGTTTAATGTTGCACATTAGACTTCCAGTCAGATAACTACCACCATCATATTTTACAATATTGTCTATTGCCACTAATAATTCCAGGTGACTGAACTGAAAAAAAAAGTGATCCCAATATTACCTTGTTAATATTTAATCTCTACCATGTTCAGAGAAGTCTGTTTTCCTAATTTTTTGCTTTCTGATTATTAGGGTGGATTCAGAGTATTTTTACTAATTTTTAGAGAAAAATTCGTTGAAATTAAGAAATTGTAAATATCACAAATACTTCTCCTATTTCAGTATTTCATTTTGTAAGCCGAATAAAATATTAAGTCTGAAATCATGCTAATGTTGATTAATTAATCTGAGGTAATTTCAGCCATGCTCATTATTTGTTGCTTAGGTTCAGTTTTTATTGCATTTTGGCTGTCTAAGAAAGGGGGAAAGTAGCTCTAATTCAGCCTTACTCTCTTGTCTGATCTTGATGTCAGGCTAATTTAGTTTAATCTTTTTGTAGCTCCCTATTTCACCTGCCAAAATAATCCTTTGTAATGGAATCTTCTGTACATAATGCACTTCTCAGGATTTTTTTTTAAACTCTTAATGTTCCAAATAGGCGAGATAGGTCTACCACACAAGAGTCTCCTTAAAGGAAATACTCAACTGCTTATGTAAAGCAGGTTTATTTGGAATTTCTTTAAAGATGTTTCTGAAGAAGTACAATGAGGAGTGGCATCTCTCCCACCCTCTGTCTGCTTGTCCCGCCAGCTCTTCAGAAATATCTAAAAGTGGCACCTGACAGACACTATCTTGTCCTGACAGGAACATCAGTGAGATGTCACAAACAAACTGATGGAGGCAATGTCATCACTAAAACCTCCCTTCTCAAGTTAGGCATGATTCTCTTCCCCAGAAGCACAATATGTAAAATAGATTAGCAGTACCAGCCAGGCAGAGAAATATCATCAGTACCATCAGCACTCACATAATTACTTCCACTGCTTCACCTCTCAGATGTCACAGGAGAAGCCTAAACTTTAAGTTTTCTAGAATGTGGCTGGTTTGCCTGGAGTAAAACAATGCCATAGCATGGAAGAGTTCTCTTATTCTTTAAAAATGGCTACAGATTTCCAAGGAAGGGTATAAGTGTACTGGCAAACAGTTTGCCTTAGTGCTCTTTTGTGAGTTTATGATCTCAGTCTACCATCCAGTGTTTTCAGTGTTGTCAGCGATAGTCCAAGAGAGAAAAGAGGGTAAACACAGCAGCTAATGCTGAGAACCTCATTTTACACTGATTTCTCTGGAAATTTTCCCAGATTTCACATCTGCCCTGGCATAACAGCCTACATTTCAGAAACTGGGTCTCACTGGAGACGCAGTGAGAACAGCTACACTTACTCACAGTGGATAGGCTGCTTTCCTTCTCTCTGATTGAAATATTGTGCCTGCTACTTCTCCTTAAAAAAAAAAAAAAAAATTAAAAATTCCAGCTAGCCAGTGAGAAAAACAACAACGTACTTTATAAAAGCCACAGGCAGGTCACTTTCCAGTTCCCAATATTCCAGTTGCAATACCAAGAGCAGAGTACAAACAGATTCCTATGACAGACAGAGCTTCAAAATACTTAAGATGCTTTTTTTGTTGCCTCAGTTCTAAAATATTTTTAGATATCTCCTCTGTTTCTGTCCTTAGTTGTAATATGGAAGCGATAGTTAAGGTCAAGACACAAAAAAAGCACATTCTCTGACATTGATGCTTTGGATAATTTTTCTGTAAAATACCAGATTCAATTTTACAGAATCACAGAACAACTTGGGTTAAAAAGAACCTTAAAGATCATCTAGTTCCACCCTCCCTGCCATGGCAAGGACACCTTCCATTAGACAGGTTGCTTAAATATCATCAAACATGATCTTGAACACTACCAGGGATGGGGCATCCAAAACTTCTCTGGGAAACCTGTTCCAGTGTCTCATCACCCTCCCAGTAAAGAATTTCTTCCTAACATCTAATCTACATCTTCCCTCTTTCAGGTTAAAGCCATTCCCCCTTGTCCTATCACTCTATGCCCTCATAAAAAGTGCTTCTCCAGCTCACTTGCAGTCCCCTTTAGGTCCTGGAATGCTGGTATAAGGTATCCCTGGAACCTTCTCCAGGCTGAGGAACTCTCTCAGGATTTTTCCATAGCTGAGGTGCTCCAGCCCTCTGAGAATCTTGGCAGCCTCCTCTGGACTCACTCTAACAGGTCCACATCCTTCTTATGTTGGGGGTCCTAGAGGTGGACACAGTATTCTGTGTGGGGTCTTTTCTTTCCCAAAGAATTTAATTTTTAGAATATCTCCATTACTACTGCTTAGTATTTATAGCCATATAATGTTAAAAAATAATGCTAAAGTAAATAATTGCATGACTTCATGAAACTCTTTGTATTTATTCCAGATAGCGAAGAGGAATCTCAGCCTCTGTGAAGGACTTCCCTAATTTCTTCTGACAAAACAAAAAGAAAATATTCTAGGGTGGGGTTTTTTCCTCAAAATGTCAAAGAATAAAAGGATACAAGCTATACAGACTGACTAGCTATTATTTTGACAGGTTCTTAAATTAAACTACATAAGTTTGAAAAGAGTGAAAAAGAGTTTCCAAGACACTTGCAGTCAATTCTTCCCTCTAAAATCAACCATCTTTTCCTTGTGAGGAAAGTGAGATAAAGAAAATCTTAGTAAGAAAGAAAAATCTGACAAAGTTCTTTCTTTCACAACCCACAGAACATTTAAGGAAGTCCTTGTTTATTGCAGAAGGCATTTTTGTGTTTTGCAGAGGACTATTCCTTTATGTGTAACACAATGTGAGAGTGGTCTCTCTTTTCTTTATGTGGCTAAGGGGGACACTGTCTCCATGGACAGCCCATCCAGTCCTTTCTCTTCTCCTGACTCTCCCCAAAGTAATTCTTTGAATGAAAGCCCCACTTGAAAACCTTAAAAGAGTTTAAGAAAAAAACCAAACAAAACCAAACACCAAATGCTACAATGGTGTCTGTAAGGCCCCATTTTTTAATCATGGCTATTCATGGTACGTAGAAAAGAATTTCTGTATTGGCAATGAGATTTCCTTTGTTCTGCATTCCCATTAAGGCACTGATTTGTGTGTTCCCCAAGGACCAGGATACATCTTAAGACAATCCTGGGCTCAGGTGTGCTGAAAAGGTTATTCAACAGATCTCAAGGGCAACCACAGTCTCTTCATTCATGTACCTTTTGTCTATGGTAAATCTTCAGCAGGCTAATACAGTATGGGACATTATTTTTTAATATATTTGAGATCTTCCTCCTGTGCTGGTTCCGTGCTCTAAATGGCCCATAAGTCAGCCATTGTAGGTACCACTTTAATTTCCCTAAAATCTTACAGAAGGCACTTGAATGTCTATGTTACTGTAAAAGCACATAAACCCAGTTCTTGACAGGCAAAGGAGAAATAGCAAAACCAAAGACAAAAACCCAAGGAAAATAAAAGGTATCATCAGTTCGAGGACTAAGAAATGAAAAAATTTTGACATCCCTTTACTCAGCTGAAGGAAAACTGACTGCTGATGATATAGACTGGAGACTAGGAGATTATTTGTTAACTGCTGAAGACTAAATTATGGCAGTGGCGCCAATGAAAAGAGTTACTGCTTGTTAAAGCAGTTTCACTTAGTTCAGAGGATGGTACAAACAATGCAACTGGGTAGAGCAGAAAGAGGAATTTGAATTGGTGACCTGACAGTAAGGGGTTCACTGTTCCTCAGATGACTTATCACAGAAATGATCAGCTCCTATCATAACTGAGCCTTCTCCAATTAGAAGGCCTCTCCAGGGTACTGAATTTTCTAACATGCAAGTAATTATTACCATTGCTACTGAAGAGCAGTCCCACCATCTGACTGAAACTTTGGCTCTCCAAATCATATATGTAATATATAAAGCAAATAGCCCTTTTAAAAGATTTGAATTAGTATTTAAATGGAAGGATGAACCAACACAGGCTTTCAATATTTTTCCTTGGTAGTGATCTTTTTACATTTAAATAAAAAAGTAGAGGTAGATTTTTATGGAGGATAACAATTTCTGACTCAATTAATAGCAAGGAGAGTGACCAAAAAAAAATCTTAAGCATCTTAGATGCAAGAGAGAGAGAAAGAGAATTTTGTCTTTCCTTATCAGCACATTAGCTGAAGCTTATGCTTATTTTACCAATTCTTATTACTTATTAGGTGACTCCAACTTGCAGCACCATGCAGTCCATTCACCACTTATCTGAAGTATTTCAATGGCACAGAGTAGGAGTTCTCTTACAGGGTCATAAAAGGAAACTCATGAATAGACTCTCAGGAGAAGAGATCAATCTCACCTATCTTCAGTAGTCCATACTGTCAAAAAGTTAAGTACCTCACTTCACCCAATTCTCTATCCCTCCTGGAAGGTAAGATGTACCTCTAAAGGGCTCCAGGGCTGTTCCTACAAATGGGTATTTAAAAGTAGTGTGACAAGCCTCTGGAGGATGTCTCTCCCTCTTTCTGCTGAGGGTGGAAGGAGCCCACATAATCAACCTAGACTAGTTTGAGATGATTAATCCTCCAAAGTGTTTTGAAATGCAAATCAAGACTTTAAATCCAGCAGACAGGATCTGCACTATATGCATTTACTTAATAAATGTCATTTTTTTCATCATTTAGAGGCACTGATGAGGCTGAACCCATTTATATGTATAAGTTGCTTTCAAATCCTGGAAGATGGTGTATAATAAGGTGACTACTTCATATTTTTAAATAACGTGTTGAAAAGTTGAAATGTAGTAATTTAAGAAGCAGGCAACAGCTTGGCTTTCTTTAAATGCAGTAATCATACCAATAAATTATATTAGCATTTATTAATAATAATATTTTCCTTTAATAAACCAGTTCCTTCCAAGTTGACATTTCTATCTTTTTATTTTAGTGGTGAAAAACTAATCCAATTTCCAGCTATAAATAACGCTGTTATGAGCTCTTTGGATTTTAAAAAATATTGACAATTAGTGGATAAAGGAGAAAAGAAAGAAAATTATTAAGGAGCTGAAAAGGCTGTTCTAAGGGCACAGTGGAGGAGCTGGACAGGCTTAAAAATTTTAAGTACCAAGTACTCCAAAGCAGGGCAGTATGTTCAAGTGCATAAACTGGATTTGGAGACTTTACAAGAGTATAATTGGGTCCTAAAAATAAAGCCAATGGGTGTTGGGGAGCACAGGAGGAGTAGCATGCTGGGCAGCCCCACAAGGCTGCATGCCTTCCATCTCAGTAATAACCACCAAAGATTGGGGTAAATTTTTCCCAGGAGAATAAAATGCTGGAAAGAAACATGGAAATGTCATGTCCTCTGTAAGAGAAACTTTACAATCCACCTTTACATAGAAAGGGCAAAACCCCTAAATTATGTGGTATCAGGGGATGGCTGTCCTTCTGTGGAAGTGGCCAAAACCTCCCCAGTTTGGAGTCTAGAGCTGGTCCAACACCAAAACTCTAGCTGCTTTCAGACTGTTGCATTGGACTGCCATTCCTCTCTTACCTAACCTAATTTCTGTTGCTTCCCATATATGCTTTACTCCTGGTGTATCAGACATTTTAGAAGCCAAAATCTCTGAGTTCTAAAATCTCCCCAGAAGGATTTTCTGAATGGATAGAACACATTCTTCATGGTTTACATACATTTATATTTGTACCACGTGTAGGGGGAAAAAAAAATTTTATAGTATACTCACAATTTATCAGTACCTACAAAGTAGCCATTTCACAATTATTTGATTCCATGCAAACTACAAAACGTGAAAGCAACCTGCACTCCCAAAGTATACAGGATCAGTGTACTTCCAGAACAGCTTGGCATTTTGCAGCAAATAACTTATGCTGCATTTATCAAACTGAAAAGAACCTTTCCTCAGGGGTGCATAATCCTTTCTGCTCCTTGCCTTACAATAAACTAGATTTATCCCTAACCTTCTCTTCTGTATAAAATTTTGCAGACCTACTACATGTAGGTTTTAAAGCAAATCTGCAAAGATACTGCATTCCAATTTTCTCCCGAAAGCACTCTTAAAGCTTTAAGGAAGTAATTTCCTACATTTCCTACATTTCCTTTTTGTACAGCTTCCAGGCACAGAAATCACACCATTAATCTCCATAAAAGTGAAAAAAATGGAAACATCCAGTAGCCAATATTTTCTGAGTGTGTCTATTTTAATAGTTGCAGTTACTCTTGCAAGTAGAGTGCCTGAATTCTGCACTTAATGCCAGTTACAGAATTGCACTATATATGAAAGCACAAACCCAAATAATACTGCATGCCAAAGAGTCAGCAATTTTCTCAGTGAACACAGGGCAGTGGATAATGCTAAGCAATATCAATGACAGTTTGCTCAAGTCCAGAGAGGAATTTGACTTCAAAGAATATGCTACAGAAGATGAAAACATGATAGAAAAAACCCTCAAACACTCCTTTAAGAATAGCATGGGAATAAATTATTCAATAATTCACTGCTTTCTTTCACTAACTTTTCATCACTTATAGCTAAAAACTTCTGAAGTAAAATTTGCAGAATGAATAAGGAAAAAATATTAACTTTTCCAATGCGATACAATTCTTTTCACCTATATAGTTTGAAAGCAAACTGGGTTAACAAAGTTGGGTTATCCAATAGTCAAACATCAGCTGTACTGTACAGAGAAACAGTCAGAAATATCTTTGAAATCAAATAAAACATTTTCTGTTTTTTCTGAACAGCATCCGCTCTTATCTGCATAGGGATAAATACAGACATGAATCTGGCAGAATGGCTGCTCTCTTCTGGTAAAAAGTCACATTTTCCTAAGATAATAAGGGTACCAGCTGTATTTGTCCTCATGGAAAAGTTGCCTTGGAAGAATAAATGTTAAGAAAATTAATTACACCAAGATAATTGAATTATTCTTTCAAAGATACAAGTTTCAAGAACAGTTCAGAGAAAAGTTCTCAAGCATACATGAAAAGAAAGATACAATGTAGGGTTATGTTTAGTCTATTGAATCCAGCTCATGGGTATGAAATTGAAATGCAACAGCTATGAAATTACTTGAGATTAAGTGGCATATATGGTCAGAGCAATAGTGTATTTGATTTCTCTACCACACTGGAGTCCAGGCTCAGGCCAAAACCAGAAATAAATGGGGTGTTTTCCTCCTATGGTTTATTAGAAAAGATCAAAATCTTAAAAATTTTCCAAATAAAAGAACAAAAAAAGAATTCTTGGTTAATTACACGAGACATATCAGACACTCCAGTCTGATGTGTACCACAGTCTCGAGTTTGCTGGCTTTTCCTGGCAGCACCATCTGTGTTCACTGCTCTTGGTAAAAAGGCAAAAATTGATTAGCATCCCTATTAAAACTAAATCCTTCAATAACGTAATGAATAAAATAGGCAAGTTATACACTGAGCACTTATATAGTTACTCTTTCTTGACTGTCAGTAGTGAATTAAAACCAAAACAGGAGTTCCTCCCAGAGGAAGATGACTGGAGCTTTTGTACAAATAAAGTCAGGATGAGAGTTTGACCTTATAGCTCCATTTAAAAAATCCTCTGGAAGACCTCTGTTGCTTGTCATCAAACTTTGTACAAAACCCACAAACAACACTGCCTCTTTCCATGTGGATACAAACAGGATGATCATTCCCTAACTGCAAAACACATTATCTGTTTTTAACAAAAAACTTTTGCTGTACCAGCAGGAATTTTGAAATAAAGGAAAAGCAACTCTGACATCAAACATCAACCGAAATGTCCCTTATGTCCATACAAACAATGGTGTAACTCCCTTTGATGACAAATGACTGAACGTGTACATTGGCTGTAAAGTTCCCAGCAGTTCAGATTCACGAACACAAAGTGATGAAAAATGCCATCCCCAAGTAATCAGGTATATTTTGAAGCTACCAGTAGCATCTTTATATAATCAACACTGGCAGAGATGACATTTATGTAAATTACTTTCTAAATGTCTATTGCAATAAGTAACTGCTGAACTAAATTTCAGAGAAATTATGGCTTTAATTTACAGCACTTGGGAGAATTTTTCCTATCTGTTTTTTTCAGTGCGTGTATAAACATGAAGAAAAGTCTTCCATAATTCTATGAGAAATGTTTTACATACCCTAAAGAAATTAACCCTTTCTGAAGAACATTTGTCAGACACATATGAAATAATCCAGTTGTTCAGTGATTAATTATCACACAACTTGCAGACTCTAGATTTCCTGAAAATGGTGACTTTTAGAATACAAAAAGAAAAGAAGGGATAATTATGTACTACTAAGCATACTGTGTCATCAGTTTTTACAGTATAATTAAGAAGACCTTACATTATTGTATAGAAAAGTAAGAGCTGACAGGCAGTGGGGCTGCACAATTAGAACACATCAGTGTTGATGTCGGATGAAAGTCCAAAGAGCAAATAATTTCCTCTCCCAGAAAGATGCACTCCCATATGTCGCTGTTGAGCGGCTAGCTGAGGACTGACCCAAGTTCTCAGACAAGCGAAGAGAGGAGAAAAAGCACTTTATTGTTTTGAATTCCATATATATAGAGTTTACAGAAGTGCCCCAGATTGGTCAGCCCGAGACCTCCCCCTAGGCCCAATTGGCCAGGCCCGAACTCACTCAATCCGGAGAAACTGTTTGCAAAACATCCAAACTTTATCTTGTTTATGAAATATAGCAAAATGTTCCCACGGGAAGAACCTGTGCTAGCCACACCCATAGTGCTATTTCTGATATGAAACAGGATTTATTCAATGAGGGACACCAGATTCAAGTGTCATTGCTAAGGCTATGACTTTTAATACCATTGGAAGAACCAAAGAACATTGCGAGGGAGAAATACACCAAATGTTTCACAGAGCGAACCATACAGGGAGGGGAATGCAAAGTTCTTTTGGAGCACCTCAAGCTGGTTCTTAGTTTCCAGCTACCCAAATCTGAACCCTTCATTCCAAGACTAAATAACACCATATTATTATTAGGAGTTATTCTGAAACACTGCAAACATTCTGGAACACTGAAAAGTTTGGCTGAGAGTTGAAGAAGGTGTGGTTCTAAAGCCGTTCAGATTCCCTCTCATTACTCTGATGTCTCCTGACTAAAAGAAGCAGCCCAAAACTTAGCTAAAAGAGAAAAAATTTTCTAAACCAACTTTCTGAACCATGGGCAACTACACACCAGATTTTTAGTTCAGAAAGTTCCACATGGTTATCTTTCAGTCGATTCCTGTATCTGCCCACAAAACCCTTCCCAGAGCTTTGTAGAAAATGTAAGATCTGCAGTACAAAACACCAAAACTGATAAAAATATAACTTAGTTACTCTGAGTTCATCATGGCATTGACATGATTGAATATATAAATCTACTTCAAGAAATAGCCTCTTATCCAGATTCCTTCATCTTGTGAATTCAAGGAGGATTTCGCAAATCAAAATTAGGAGATCTAATACCATATTTGCTTCATTCCTCTAGAGCCTTTGGAGGGTTTTGCAGGTTTGCTGGTTATTTTTTATAGACTGTATTATCAGAACCTCTTTCATTGTGTACTAGATGACACAGCCAACCTTTTTTCCAATATAGTCTGTACATTTTTCCTTTCTTACATTTCTTTGGAGAAAACTGTTTGACTCTGGGTTCATACTGGCCAAGGAAGGATCAAAGCTATGTCCCTGTCATGCTTCCCATCTCTGAAACAGAGATGAAGAATTATAAAACCAAGAGCAATCTGTTTTACTTTATTGTATGTATTATGATCTTCCAGCTGGGCTCCTGGCAAGCTCACAGAGTAAACCTCAGCTGGGAGAGATTTGGGGCATCTGTGCCTTATCTCATTTATGTGTATTTATATCTGCCAAATGGTCCCAAAGGCTCTGACCCCTCCTGAAATACCACCCTTTGCTTGCCACAACAGATAGATGATTTCCACTTCCCTCTTGTAGCCACTCAGGTTTACTAATGAGGTAGCCCAGATCTGAAATTGTTTCGCTGCCTCATTCAAATAACTGTGGAGCTCAGCACTGGTTTTTTTCAGGAGCAGCATGAAACCATTCCAGCTCCCTTTTATTGGAACTGAATCAACCAATTTGGGAGTTTTATAAAGGCTTGTCACTCTGCCCTCCCTCCAAATCCTACAGTTTTCTCTGTGTGCACCATAAAAGATGGAAAAAGATACAGACATCACTAAGGTTTGAGGCTAAGTGTGCATAACCATATTTTTAATAGTTTCAATTGAGAAAGCTAAAGCTGTTTGAAAAGTACAGCTAGATGGAAAAGTGAGGAGGAAGGAAAAAAGCATTAGTGAAGAGGAAGAACAGCAATGTCACTTCTATTCCACTTACTTGTGTTCTGACTCTTCTGAGTAACAGAATCGAATTAGAAGAGGAGAGAAATAGATGAGAAATAATACTGGGGCAAAGGAAGATGAATCAATGAAGTGGAAGGCTGATGGGATAGGACAGAGAGAGGGCTAGAGCTGAAGAAAAAGTCATTAGCAAGCATGAGAAGGTAACAGTAGCAGAGAAGTGCTACTAGTGCTACTAAAAGTGCACAAAAGAAAGACAAAGGAGAAAACAAAATTGAAAAGGGATACAAAGACAGAGAGGTGAACAGGGGAGATACATCATTACAGATAATTCTGGGAAGGCAAGCCCAATCATAAAAAACTCCCTTACCTCCCATGCTCACTGATTAAAAAGTCCATCTTGAAGCTACAGTGACCTTCATAACTGTACATCCTGCCAAGCACAGAATCACTTTTCCATGTTCTCCAATACTTGCTCACCTCTTTACAAAATTGCATTACTGAGATAAGCCATTAGCCAAAATTACTTTAAAAAGTCAAAATTAATTTGTGAGCACATTAAATTCTCCTCTGTTCTGTCTCTTTGTTAACTCACTGCATTGCAGACTCTTCCATGGTGTTTTGTGCACACCTTTATTTGTTCACGCTCAAAATTTTTTTACACAGAGGACACTTCCTAATAGTTTTGGTAACATGATGGAAGTAGATCATAGCAGACTCATCCATTTTTAAGCTCTTAATGCTACCTTCTTTGACTTACTGCCATGCTGTAATATAGCATTTAATTTTTGTTCTTCCAGACCTTCAACAGCAGAGAAGCAGGTAATAAAATGTAAAACCCTCCCAAAGTACTTTCTTGACGAGTGCATGTAATGTAATTTGTCTCTGTAACATTTCACATGTTCACTAATGATCTAGAAGAGACATTTTGTTACCAGCAATACAGTTCAGGTAAGATGTCAAGCTAGAAGATGTTTCAAATAGCAGCATAAGAAATGGATTTGTGTGTCGCTGGAGAGCTGGGAATAGCTTAGAAGGATACCATGTAAGGGAGAGAAGGTGAGAAGGGAACAAAAGGTCCTAAGAGCGAATTTAGGACTGTTAGGCTTGGACTTGATAGAAATACAACACTGAAGGAAGAAGGAAAAGGCAGAGATGACAAGGGAATGGAAATCAGGTAGAGGATATAGCTCTGGCATAGTGGAGTGGGAACGACAAGTGGCATCCTTCCTCTGCTAGCATAGGAGTGAAAAACAGATAGGAAAAAAGGGAGGGGAAGAAAAAAAATTCAGTAGAAGAAGTAACACGAAGAGATGGAAAGAAATTGAGGGGCAAGTGTCCTAGTCATAAAGAAGTCTCCTTGAAGAGGAAGGATTTTAGAGTAAAATACCAGTCTATCTTTCAAAAATAGACAATAATAGACCATAGATAGAAAAATGTGGAAAATAATTATTTAAAGGGATCTGTGTCATGCAATATAGAAAGTGAGGAGGTGATATAAGAGATCAGAAAACAAAGGCTGGATATTTATAATAAACTTATTATACAATGTAAGTTCTAAGTAAAATGTCAGTGCTTCAAAAAGAGTGTTTCCCTCCCTCTGTGTATTTACCCAATCTGTGCATGTGGGAAGGTGGAAGAACTTTGCAGAACTTGAAAGGGTTTACAAACTACTGGGTGAGAAAGAGGAGTAAAACAGAAATGAAGCAGTGAAATGCTTTTTGTAGTGCTGCACATTCTTAAGGAAAGCTAAGGAAAGGAAAACTAAGAAAACCCAGGTTCTTAAGATAGCTAATTAAAAAAAAAAAAAAATAGAAGCCAAAGCGCTGTGTAGAGAATACGTTCTCAAAGACTAAGATGGACAGAGGACTTAAGCTTTTGTTACTGGACTTCGGTCCTTGTGTGATTTTCATGATTCAGCACTCTCACAATTTATGCAAAAAACAAAAAGAAAAAAGAAAAGCACAACTAACATGTAAAAATTGTGTAGGAAGGAAATGATTTCATCTGCATAAACATAAATACACAGAGAGGAGATTTTTGGTCTAAATACTGGCTTGTGAAAAACTGAGGGCTTGAATATGGAGGTCATCTGATGACTGACTATAAATTGAATTACTTGGATGTCGCTGTTGAGCCGCTAGCAGAGAGACAAGACCCGGTTCTCCGTGTGGCGTAAAATAGAGTATTTTATTATTTAATTCCAACTTATATAGACTTTTCAAAGGTCACTCAGATTGGTCAGTTCAAAACCTCCCCCTAGGCAGATTGGCCAGGCCTGAACCGTCCAAATCTTGAGACACTGTTTTTAATAACATCCAAACTTTATCTTTGTTTATAAAACACAGGGAGAAGAGAGAAAAGAATTCTCATGGGAAAGGTCTGTGCTAGCCACACTTGGACTTTCCTACTGTGATCTGAAATGACTTATTAAAAATTTTATTTTGTAATTCTGTGGCCAAGAACCACACTGCTTCCAAAGAACCAGCAATGGTAGAGGGGCACATAAGGTAAGAGTTTAAAGTTTGTGCAAACCAAAGACACTCAGGATAAAGGCAGAAAGAATACTGGGATTTTCTTGGCCATAGATAGCTGCTTTAAACCTCACAAAAAAAGTAACTGAAGAAAACAGATTATTACCCATAGATGAAACCACAATTATTTAAATTCCTTTTGGCAATATTGCATCTTCAGAGGCAACATAGTAATAATAATAATAACAGCAATAATAATAATAATAATTTTGCTAGAAATTACATTGGAATTTCTGTATCTATTGTGGAGCTCAGTGCAGACTAACAAAAAGAATCAATAAAAAAAGGAGGCTGTAAATGCATTGTGCTCCACAAGGAATTAGCAGCACCACAGTGTAATTTGTGGCTGCCACAACAGCAATTCTTTCAGAGACCTGATTCTTGTTTCTTATTCAGAGAACAGAGATGAATTGGATCCAAGGGAAATAAGATTCTCTCTTAAACTAAGAGTTTCAAAACTAATAAACCACACTCTCAGACAAAATAATATCTTTATTATATATTCTGAGGTCTAGGACAAGGCTTGTGCTACTTTTTCCAGTCTAGGCTGTGTTGCTCACGTTATTTAATGCACAGGTGATTTAAAGCTCTGCTTTTAGGCTATCATCAACTCCAGATGCACCTCATCCACCTCTGGGCACTTTTACACACAACACATTCGTATGATTGTATGCATAACTCAGTGAATGCTTCCTCACATATAGGTGACATAGAGACTAAAGGTTTTTGTTTGTTTATTATTTTAGCTGAAATACACATACATTTCAAATTGTAGATGAAAAGATTACTCTGAATATGCCATACAAGTCTGGTCTAGACTTCACAGAAAATATCCTTATCACAGAAAGCTGGCTCCCAGGAAGGTATTTGATTTAGCAAAATCCTATCAATTGTGTATAAAATTGTTATTGATTAAGAATATATCATGGTGATAGCCAGAAGAGGGGTTTGGTACTGCTGGAGCAAGTAGTCCTATGGCACACAACACTGAAATAGGAGGCCAAGAAATTCCATCACCTTCCTCCTTATCAGGTATAGGTCAGACCCTAGGAGGCTGCAAGAGTTCATTTCTGTTTCTGTCCTCATGAAGTACAAAGACACTCTAAGCCTTTTTCCCAAGGATAATTTTATCCTCTTGCTACAAAATAACATAATATAAACGCTTAGCAGGGACAGCAAAGATTATAATGAGTAGCATCCCCTATAAATAGCTGTTCTGGCACAAAAAGTAGTTCTGACCCAGTAAAAATTTACTCTCTGGGACACACCAGAAGTATCTTTAAAAAAAACAGAATCACAATAGTAAGTGGCGTAAATGAACTGAGTTTTTAGTAACAGATTAAAGTCTTTCACTTTAGATGACAATTTTTTTGTGCTATAAAATGACTTGAAAAGGGCTGAGTTGAAGCAGTACCAGACATGGTAGCATATTTTGAAATGATTCAGAACTACTAATGTAGAAAGGAAAAGGCAGCTATGATCCATTGGAAGGAATTCCTAAAGAAATAGGGAGGCTTTGATGTAGAGCACTGGTCAGGTCACATACAATCAGCTCAGACCACTTGTGCTCAGAAACTGGAGCAGAGGCTCCTTAAAAAGAAGATTAAGGGACTGCTCAGGGAAGACTGGAAGTACAGAGTGACAGGAGACCAGCAGACTGGCAGGTTTAGGCCAAGCAAAGTGAAAGCTACAGGGTTTATGCACTGATCATGGGAACAGGAAGGACTGGAAAATGCTGGTGGCAGGGGCAGAGGGAGGGAAGGTATCAGCACAAACCCATCTCCACCACTGACACCAGCCAGTTTTGTGTAGCCCTTTAAATAGCATTAATTAGGACCTGAAGACAAAGTCTAGGATCTAGAGAAGATGCACAGGAAGCTCCCTGGAATACATTCAAGCTGAAGGTGCTCAGTACCTCTGAAAATCAGATCCATTCCTCAGTACTTTTATCACACAGCCCAACTACAGGATATTAACTTCAACTCTCACCATGAATAAAATGAGGCTATTGCAACCTAATACAGCTTTGAAGATCCACACATTACAAACATCCCAGGTTGCAAGCAGTGAAAGGAGCCAACTTAATATCTTTTATTTACAATTATTCAATTTTTCATTACAAATAATTATTTTATTGATCTATATATTTTAATTAAAAAAAAAAAAAGTTGTTGTTGTGTATATATTAATCTAGGCAAAGGGCTCCAGAAACATATACAGAAATATTCTCACTTTTCATTATGAAAGAAAGACTCATGACATTTCAAATAAAATTAAAATATTTCACTCATAAGACTTACAGATTATGCAACTGCAGCTTCCCCAGAAATAAGGAGAGACCGAAACAAGTTATCTAAAAGTAAAGTGCCTAGTGTTTTAATTTGAAATGTCAAAGTGATATGATTTAGAAGGAAGAACTAGGAAAGGATCCATAAAACAGAAAGTATTATTGTTTTGTCCTTTCATGACACTGTTTTTCTCATTTCATTAAAGTACTCAGAGCCTTAAGACTGGGTCTCTGTATTTCACCTAATAATATGTGATACTGTCATGGATTCATTTTCGATCTCTGTTAGTGTAGAAGGGCACTATTCATTTTTTGACTGAAAACCTCTAAGGACAGAATCTTTGTGAAATCATCTGTCTGATATGCTTAGCCTATGCAGAAGTGAAAAGTGCCTCTTAAATTACTTCAAATCTATATAGATTTTCCTCCTATACTCTGCTTTATTAGCTTGAAAAGGCAAGGTGAAGGCAGCTCTGACTTCCCACAGTACAGCTGCTAGCAAATATAATCCACTGGCCCAGTAGTTAAATATCCAGCTCAGCAGGACTTAAGACAGCTCCATCTATCACAGCTCATCTCTTTCCATACAACTATTCCAACCAAATGGATGCAAAATAATGATTGTTCTAAGCAGTCAAAGGAAAGAAGACAGTGAAAGCATAATAAAGACACTTCAGCACTTCTTGGAAATGTTTCTCTTTCTCTCTCTGTCTCAAGTTAATTTATTTGCTATTCTTGCAATATTTATTTCTATAGTGAGACATTAGGATGAATATTGTGTTACAGAGCACACTAAGACCTTCTCATCCGAACAGAAATTACAATAAAGGAAATAGGATTAAGCAGGACTGACAGCAAACTAAATGAATCCAGGCAGGCAGATCTTGGTCTCTGGTCCAACAGCTGGATCCATAATACTTTTTTTTTTCCCTCAGAAGATGAGCTGGGAAGAAAGAGTTTTTATATAAATGAGTTTCACAGCCCCTGTGAAGGACCTGGAGATTTATTTAGAAACATAGGAAAGCAACTCCTAAAGGTGTGACCTGAGGTCACCCATGGCCTTTGAGTTCCTATGTGATACTGAAAGGTAACTGAATGAATTATCTCTGCATGCTTTGAAGGGATTTTATTTGAAAGCAAAGCAAGCAATTATACATCTTAACATGTATATAATCAGCACATTTACTGTAATATAACCGTTCATGAAAATGGAGTAACATAATGATCAGTCTAAAAGCTGGGGCTCAGAAAGTCTCAGTGTATCTTCCAGTTTCATGATCAGTGCCATTATAGCAATATTTTCTGCTCCCAAGTTAGCTGTTTGAAAGCAGACTAGACCACTGCTGCTGGGAACAGCAAAGAGTTCAAGATCTGGGCCCAGAGACTCAGCACAAAATCTTGCTTCAGTTTAAGGATACGAAAAGACTCAACACAATCTCTTTGTGTTTAACTGCTATCAGAAATTACTGTCTTCTGTACTAACAAGATTACCAAGACAATTCAATGACTGACTGACTTAGTGAGCAAGCCCATGCATACACAAACAAACAATAAATGATAGTAAAGTCTCATGTCACTAAAATACAGGGAAAAAATATTTTGCATTTTTTCCCCTTTTTGTTTCGTGGAAGATCTGTTTCACGACCAGTATTTTCTCCTTACAGATGGGTCAGGGTTGAAGCCTTTCCCAAAGTTGCAGATTCTCAGCTTAATCCTATCAATTACTCAGAGTTTGCACCTCTTTTTCTTCCAGGCAGCCTGTTTAGAGGGCTTGTAACTTTGGAATTTGACACAGACACATGCAGAATGAGAACTAGCTGCTTATCTATCTGCTCTGTCCAGTGAATATTTTTTACAGTTTAAAGCTCAGTTAGATCAACTTGAGAGTTTTGGAAAGGCAATGCTGAATTGTTCCTTTTACAACAGACAAACCTTAGGCCATTCATGTACAGAATCTAAATAAGATATAATAATGATAATAAATCTAAAAGACCATGAGTCCAGGACTATTTATTCTGAAAAGTTACGGATATACAGAAACAATTTGTCAAATTGGACTGGAATAATCACCAAGAGAAGCAATATGAAAAAAATCATCTTGTCTTCACAAGGGCAGCTCAGATTTGTTTCAGAGACATACAAAGCAGGCTATATGAGCAAAGTTTTCCTTTCAAAGGTGAGATGGAGCAGTCACAGGGTAGGCAGAACTGATTCAGGCGTGAGAAGCACCAGAGACATTAGAGGCCATTGGCTGCACCTCATTCAGGAGAGATCATGCAGCTGTGTCTGCTCCCCTCTTCCCCCTCTCATTCTCTCACTGAATCATAGAACATCCCAACATCACCAGCAGGGTCCAGTAAATCCTTAATATTGTAAATGTACTCAGGAAAAATAAATTCTTTATGAAGTAATTAACACAATTCTACTAAACACAATCTTTTTTCTGACAAGTACTTAAATCTTCTCCATACTGCTTTAAATTTCATTATCTTTTTTCCAAAAAAACCCAAAAACAACACTGGAAGATGAGCAGAACAACTACAACTTTCCCTAACGGCTTTTTAACTTTAGAGAACTGAACATTTTATCGGAATAAATTATTTTTCAACTTCTTTACTTACAGGTATTTGTGTCTGAAACATTTAACTGGAACTTTCTAGAAATAAATTAAGATGGTTTTGACATCACGTCTGGAATGATCTTCATAAATAGCTTTATAAAATTAAACTGAACTACAACTTTTATTTAAAATAACTGTGAACAGCAGAAAAAGTGCTGAAATGTAATCAGTTTTAGTGGGGCTATTCAGTCACTTTCCCAAGCTGGATGAGAATGATCAACACCTTGGAACCAATTAACACTTTGCCATGCTGCTACATAACTGGTATTTTCGGTCATTTAAAAAGCCTTAACCAAATGTTAACCAACTGATGCATTAGGCCCCTGCTGCCTTGAATTGACATTTTCCAATCACACCCCATGGACACACAGGAGCTTTTGCACGCAATGTAATGTCCCAGTGAAGACACAAAGGTTTTTGCCCAAATGCATCTAAGCATAAAAACTTTCACTTATTCAGCCAGAAAGATTGTACCTCTACGTGATGAAATGCAAACGAACTGTTGAATTTTGATCTGAAAGCCCCAAGCACTGAGAAAATTGTGTGTGATGGCTTTGGGAAGTCACTGCTCCCCATTTTGTCCAGCAGACCATACAAAGATATCCCCTTCATAGAGGGAAGCTGCTCATGACTGCAAGGAAGAATATCTGCTCTGTAATGCATCATTAAATCAAATTAAGCCAATCATCCACCTGCTAAGTGAACCAAATAAAGGAAAATCTCATTCTCAGCATGTTCCTTTGCTCACAGTCGGCAGGGAATGGATGCATCATGTGAAGAGTTCCATAATTTCACTAGATAGCTTGTGGTTCTTTCATAGCCAAGCAATGTACTTTGCTTTTAGTGTTTTAGCACATTTATTATAGCCAAATACAAGTTCTTTGTCAAAATTAACTGTAGCAGAAAAACTGTAGTTCCTTTGAATGTTTTTGTCTGTTTCATATGAAGTGGAATGGATTTATTTGTAAAACAAATAAATAATTAGATAAATAGAAACCACCAATTAAATAGCCTTAAGCAGAAATATTTAATATTGAAGATTGCACTATGGTACTTTTTAGTTTGCTGGTGTTGTGCCTCCACCCCATGTGGGCTTTGACTTCCATCTAAAACTACATTTTTTTTTATATGCCTCCTCCTCACAGTGACACGATGCACTGGGAACTCCCAAGATTTGCTGGTTCAGAGTGGGGAATACTTTGCTTTTCTTCCTTACTGAACCAGCATCATGAAAACAAAAGCACTATCCAAGTGCATTTTTTCCCCTGTATGACCGGTTAGTGACTGAACATCAAGGGAATGTGTGTGAAATTGCAACAGGCCCATTATCAGGAAATAAACTACCACCTATGAAAATTGAATCCTAGTCCTACTTCAGCTTTACAGATTGAAGCATCACACTTTTAGCCCTGCAACAGCATTTTCGTTAATGTGTTCTGACACCAGATAGTTTTATTATTCATATAAACATAGTACCTTTCTTTCTTTGGTAATTTATTTTATATTAATAATATACAGTTTTCCTATCTGGTGGAAAAGTATTTTATTTTTATAAAAGCAAGTTCTTGCCTAAGGGGAGGGTAGGCGAGAGAAAAATCATGACATAGTGTATTACATAAGCCATTTTCCTATTAATAATGACACTAAAT
The DNA here is from genome assembly GCA_024500445.1 of Entomyzon cyanotis. Taxonomy (NCBI): domain Eukaryota; kingdom Metazoa; phylum Chordata; class Aves; order Passeriformes; family Meliphagidae; genus Entomyzon; species Entomyzon cyanotis. The sequence continues at coordinate 20,733,271 of JAKEPQ010001005.1, forward strand.
TAAATCAAAGTATATTTGCATTTACACAAATAAATGACCTTTCTTTTTTAGTAAAATGACAATTGTTTCAAAATACAAACTGGAAAAGGAAAAAGAAATCAGGAATGTCTGCAGCTGATTAGACTTCCATTGCATTTGTCAGGTAAGGTATTGGGGATTAAAATGTTTGAAAAGCCATGGAATATATGTATTTATTTGTTTTATTACAGTAAAGAAAAAGAGAAATGCTTTAGGCTCAAGGATAATTTAGAAACACTAAGGATCACACCAGAATATCAAAAACAATTATTAAAAATAATAAATTGTTTTTAATAAGATTAAGTGTTTCTTGTGATCCTATTAGTAAAGCCTTGGTTTTGGTTCTGTGGGTGTATGTACATATATGAATGAGGAGATTTTTAAAAAATGCAGCAAGAAAAATGGTAATTTAAAATTACATGCTAAGATTTATATTTAAGATTAGTTTTTTCTACATCCTGGTCATTCTATTTTATAACTGTTAGTGATGCAGTAAATTTTGAACTTCAAATGTGGGATAACATGACTATACAGAAAATCCTGACATTCTACCATTATAAGTAATAAGGACATTATGAAAAAACTAACCAGGAAGTGTCCAGTAAACAGAAAGAGAAGAAATGTGGGAACAATAAGCATTTTATTGCTCAATTTCCTGCACAAACAAGAAACATTTGGCCTACATTTCCTGTAGGAAAAAAACATTTAATAAAGTAGGAAAAGCAATTGAAGTGTGAAAAATAATTAACGCAACAACCTACTTCTTTCAGGAATACACCAATTTCTTTAAAAATTCTGTACACTTTCAACAGTTAAAGTTTTTGCACAGATCTAGTGTCTCCTAGGATGTGTGTAAAATTTACAATGGAAAAGGGTTTTGTGGACAATGCTGTGGAAGTGCAGACTCTGCTGACAAAGAAGCAAGGTCCTTTGCCCAAGGTGATCTGCTATTGCACAGGACAGTAGCACAAAAGGACAGACTGAAGAATAACACAAAATCACCATCCTTAATGGCTTGACAGTCATCAGGAAAATAAAAACCCCACCTGAACAACAGCAGCCCACACACACACACACAGAGAAAAAGCCCAGAGAATGAGAAGCATCTGCTTTCAGAGCAGCACTTTGCTGTCACCACTAGCATTTGATGTAATCAGGGACATCAAGGACATCACCTGTAGCTCTAACCCTGACCTTTCTGAGGAGAAGCAACAGGTGGGGCCAGAGTTCCCAGGGTCTGTGGACATCTCTGGCTTCAAGCAACGCTGCAGTTCTTGTACTTTGTGAATTCTCTCCTTCACTCTTGAGTTGGCCTGGCAGCCAGGAGTGCAAGTCAATCTTTCAGAATTGCATTTGGGACTTTACCCAAAGGGGGAAGGTGGTGTCACAGAGCAGTTATGTGTACGCTCATGCAGTCTCCAAGAGCTCTCCTTGATCTTACCTGCTGACAAGCACCAAGTATATTTTCCTTTTTTGAATAGGCTGTAGGGGTGCTTGGGAACAAATTTTACATGACTTGTATCACCCAGAATGAGTCCCTGCAGACAATATTTTGTCGTCATCAAATCCTTTCCTGCAAGAGCCAAAATGTTCATCTGCTGTTGCACATAGGTATCTAAGATAACACAGGCTGATTCTTAAAATTAAAAACTTAAGGATTCCTCTGTATAAAAACAAAGTACTTTTTTTTTTCTTGATGACCAAAGAAAGCTCATTAAGTTTTACTGCTTTTCAGCAAAACACTAAAGCAAGGGATTTCCTGAGAAAAAAAAGGTTCTTTGAAGAAAATTATATCTTTGCAGCATCCCCCACTAAAGATGAGATCTTCCCCTATGTGGTTGAAACACCAGGATACTTGGGAGCTGCTTTTTGATCTCAAGCAGATGGTACTTACAAATATCCACATGCAGAACTTAGGGAAAGGATTTAATGGAATGGAATTAAATAGAGAATAGAAACAAAAATCCTTGTATGTGACAGTCAAACTTAATTGGTAATGGCAAAAAAATAATCATACAAAAATAAATTACAGAACTACCATCAGATATCTCAGGTTACTTTGAACTTACCTGCCATTTACTCTCAGCCCCTGACCAAGATCTCTCTTATGATATTTGAAGCCCCCCCATAGCTAGATATGATTTACACTTAAAATTGTTAAACTGAGGGAGAGCATAGAAGTTTAAACTCAGGAGAAAAAATTAAAACTCTGAAGTGAAATACCAAAACTTGAATACGAGCTTGATCAAGAAGGATATCAGATGGCTCTCCATTTGCAGGACTTACTTTCACATTTTCCACAAAATATATTTTCCTCTCTCTGTCTCTCTCAAACACTGACTACATGTTTTTCATACCACATAAGAGTCTAAACAGATAGGATTCAAACTCCTTGCAACACAATAACATGTAACACACAGACAATTATCCTTAAAAAAATACGTATTAGTGTAGGTGAGGATGCTAATCAGTGTATGATAGAGGTTGGTACAATATTTTAATTGATAATTAGGATAAGAAGCTGGCAGCTAGGGACCAGTAGTGCTGAATAAAGCTGGACAGTACTTTATGCTGACAGGTGAAGGACACAATGGGCCAGCAGTCCAGATGAAGCTGGGCTTGTGAATAGCCTTGTATATGTCATCTCCTTCAAAAGGTCACTTGCAAGCTGGGGCAACTCCAAACACAGCAAGGGTGTGCAGGTGTTAACTGGTTACAGAAGACACAGATATGTACTTATATATCCATGCACTTCAACTCTAAATCTATTTTTGAATGTTGTATGTAATACCCTGGAATACATAGCATAGAAAGAAGTTTTAGTTAGTAAAGGTAAGATTTCTAGCTCTCGACAGATACAAATTTCTTTGTATTCTGCTTCCTGAGGTATAACAAAAACTGGAATTTTTTTTCAGCTTTCTGTGTTGATTGTGCCTTACAATCCTCCTTACTGCATTTGATCAGGCTGAGAAACCCAGCAGGAGGGGCAGGGGCAAGCACCACATGAAAAGACAAAAATATGTTACCAGACTAAGCTCCACATATCTCTACATGACAGGTATACCACAGGGAAGCAAAACACAGATCCTGTGTGATAAGCAAACATCTCATCTCAGGTATAGATGCACAGATACAGAGATGTGTACAAGTTACTAGGTCATGCTGCTTTTGTTTTCTCAGTGGTCAAGAGCAAGTTAGGAAATCCCTGTGTAAAACATGCCTGAGCAGAAAATAAACCACAGGCCTCTGGCTCTAATAAATACAGATCACAGAAATTTTCTGTTCTGCTCCAAGGATTTTCTATGTCCTTTCACTCCCAGTTTCACAGTAAACTCAGCTGCAGGATGGATGGTATGAAGGAAGATTTTAGAAGGGATGCTGAGCAGCCCAAACATCTGCTTGAGTCTGAGAAAATATGCTGAAAATATCTTCAACACTGAAGATCAAAAATTTCATCTTTGGGATGCCTCATTCTATTAAAAATGAAGACTCACAGAATCACTATGAAAACAGCAGTGCAATAATATTTCATACAACCTTCTGACAAACACAACCGTAGAATCAAAGAATCATAGAAAGGCTTGGGTTGAAAGGGACTTTAAAGATCACCTATTTCCAAACCTCCTGCCAGGGTCAGGAAGGTGCCCTACTAGACCAGGTTGCTCAAGGCTCCATCCAACCTGGCCTTGAACAACTCCAGGGATGATCAGATATAGCTGCCTGATCAGATCAGTAAAAGCACTAGCAATCATAGTGGATTGTATATACAAATTACTGGAAAAGGAGACAATTCTTAAATTTTCATTTTATTAATGGTTTTCTCCTATGAATAATTTTGAATTTCTGAATAATCTTTAAAAGAAAAGTGGAACCTCTTCTATCATGCAAATGTCAATGCAAAAATGAGAACCAGAATTAAACTACAGGTTACACAAAGAAGAAAGAAACATATCAAAGTTGCTCTGAAAAGCTCACTTCTCCCTAGGGAAATTAAACTTGCAAATGTATTCCTTTTCTTTTCAAACATTTGTCCTTTTTTTTTTTCCCTTTTTTTTTCCCCTCTTTGCAGGTGCTGGTGGGAAATCAGAGAAGGTATTCAAATGTAGATTAATTCAAAAATATACATCTGATTGGATACTGTATTTGCTGTGAGCTTTTACTGACTGCAATTCAAAGGCTCAATTAAGACAATAAGAAGAGACTAAGACGATGCTTTTCTAATGTAAGTATTTTCTTTCCACGGAGAGTAAAGATTGTTATTTTAAAAGAAAGATCTTGTACAGCCAATTCCATATGAGTAGCTAAGACACAGAAATCTTTATTTTTAAACACTCTTCCATAAGTGACGAACAGACACACACCCGTGCACACACACACACACAGAAATAACCATCAACATGTTGCAGACACACACTCAACATCCAATATTTAAACCTATATATTCTGCCAACCTGACACATTAAAATTCTGGCACCAAGTGATTACAAACATTGGTGAGTATCCAAAAGGATTACTTGCTTTCTTCATCATAACATCTAATAATTGAAGTATGAGAGAGGAGGTCACAATCCTTTAAAAAAATACCCTGAAGGAAGAACACACAAAACAATACAGAGGAGGCACATTTTTTCCTTTCATATACTTTAGCTGTCGTCACTGCCTGCATCTCCCTCATCTTGCTGGGGCCTGTTTTGGGACTGCCAGGAGTGTGTACGAGTTCTTTAGTTTTTCAGCAGTGTCCAGGGACATGAACACCTTGCTGGAATTCTGGAGGAGCAACCCTCAGACAAATTGGGTGTATTGTGACCATATCTGGAAGTCCTCTCCCCCAGAGTGTCCCAAGTCTTCTAGCATGTAATCTGGTCACTAACTCAGTACAGCACCAGAGCCCTTAGCATCCTGTCACAGACTGAGTTACTGCTCTGGATTTACATAAGTGCTGCCATCACAAGGGAGCAGAGGATGATGGGGAGAAGTCAGGCTAGTGACAGCCACAGCATTTCCAATGTAAAAATCCCTAAAGTTAAAGACATTTTCTGTTTAAACAAGGAATGAGAGCAACTCTGCACATTCAACTCCAACTGCTTGTCCTTCCTCCAGTGTTTTTCAGCAACCACGTGCACTTAAGAAATCCATCCAAACAGAAGCCTCTGGAACCTACTGTGCCAGCCAACAATTGAGCCCCTGACTTTCCTTTCCAGAAGTCTCAGAGCACAGGGAGAGGACATTTGAAGTCTCTCCATTTGCTGTAGTGGAGCAGAGCTGGACAGTGCAGGAACCCTGAGGAGTTGTGGGTCAGCAGCATCACACCTTGAGCCCTAAAGCTGCTTTTATAGCAAAATTCTTCCAGCTGGAGCCACTGCTTAGTGATCCCTGCTCTGTGCCAAGGTAATGTATTCAGAAGTCAGGTCTTCAGAGACCTTATGCTTTATCTCCAGGATTAAATACATTGAATTTAATTATTTTAGTTGTATTTATATTAGTAGTTCTTACATCAAAGCCCAATTAAACTGCTTTATTCTGAGAACGGAATTATGAGAATTATGTATTTTTAATTTTAATTCTGTTTTCATCAACTTTTATTACTATGATATGTTTTGTTTGTTATTGTTCTTAAAATACTTGGTCTGATGTTTTTTCAGCACCAAGTTGTTTTTCTATTAGTGTCACTGTTTGTTTAAACAGTTACAAGATATGCTCCATGGGCTACTGAGAAAAAATGTCACTGCTTTGCATGCAAGCAAAGTTTTTACCCTGCAGTTTTTTTTTCTGCTACTGAATAACATCTGACTATAATATTTTTCAAATTATTTAGATTTTTTGACCCTCAGTTTGGCAGCAGATTTAAATTAAGAATAACTGGAGGAATTTGAAACAATACATTACTTGGATAAACAATTTTAAACATTTTTTTCATATAATTACCATTATACAAGCAAGACCTTCTTCCAGAAAATCCACTGATTATCACCTCCAATTCAGCAAAAACAATCCATAGAGGTCACAGGTACAAAGGCAGACTTTATGCAGCCCAGAAACACATGAAAAAATAGTATCAGTGCCACGTGTGCTTAACACTGGTGTTTGAGTGGTCACCTGTAGTTCCTGACTGATCTGCTGTTCTTCAGCTTCCTTGGCTGAGCATCTGACCTGCAAAATAGCTTCTCTGCACCATGTGAGGTATCTGTGTTAACGGAGATGATATCGTCTTCTCTAAATTTTTCTTATGTTCACAGATTTAATGATATATTCTTATCCATCTCCATACAGGTAAATGTACATGTGTTTCTGTACATAGAAGATGCACACGGATATCTAACAGTATATACCCAGATATATGGATACATGAACCCAAATACAGTGCCTATCATGCATATACCCCAGATGCAACGGGAATGGTATTAAAAAAATGCTGGAGCACTGTAGAAGATGGCAGTATTTGCCAGAAAAGTAAATAGTTACATGCAAAATATTTTGCATAGAGCTTTATACAGTGTATCTGAAAGACCAAGCCAGGCTTGAGAATGAAAACATAAACTCACTGTCTCCTTTCTGTCTTTGAAGGTTTTACCAATTATTATTAGTTTCTTGTTTGTTTCATAATTTATGGACTTCTGGCATTCCTTTAGAATACTCTAATTTACATCTGAATTCATATCATTTGCCACTACTTTTGCCCTAGCCATTATGTTTTAATGTGACAGTTACTTATTCCAGGTGAACGAGAGTCATGCAATCCTAGATTTTTCTTAGAAAACATCATAAATTAGCAACAAACATAGGTTTTATAACTTACATTTCAGCTTTAAAATTAAAAAAACATATTACTGATCTTGTTAGGGAATGTAGCTAGTGCATCACCTCTATCCTGGTGAATAGCTTGTGTTTTAATAGGTAGTTTACATAAAAATTACATGGTGTCTGTGAACAGTAAAATTATTCTAGAATGGAGACACTTAGAGTTACTTTAATGAATTGGTTTAATACACTTCAGCAGCACTCCTACAGCATGTTTTCAACTAGGGAGGAAAGAGTGGGCAATTTTTAATTGCTCAGACCTAGTTTTAATGTAAACTGGCTGTGCTCAGCTGTACTTCATGACTCTAAGGCCTCTTACTATGGTGGAACAATAGCACGTGATAATTACCAATTCTGCCAGAGCACAAGCAGCGAAACAATATACTTGATAAAATTCAATGACCTCGAGGCTACACTGCCTGCGCTCTCATATATAAAACTGTAAATGACAGGAGGAACAGGAGCTCATCTCTGAAAAGAAAATGACTGCTGCCAACAACTTCCCTCAGCAAGAGGTATGGCTTGACTGGCAATGCTCAGAAGCCATGTTCATTGGCAAATGTAGATACAGAAAAGCAGTGTTAGGCATCCTCAGAGAAATGACTGTCCTGATCTAGGGAGGAAATATTTGCTCATGGCATCAGTGACAAGTATAATCACATAGGCCATTTGTTGATAGGTTCTCAACTGAAAAGAGTGCAGCCCAGGAACCCCTCAGGTGTATTTCATGAGCAAGGAGATTAAAACAAAGAAAACCAAGTTCCACAGGAAGAGCAGGAGATAATTCTTACTGCAATGCATCACTGGTCTTACTGGTTATTTGCCAGCAAAGATTAGGGATCACTACTTTGGCATACATGCTTCTCAGGGAAAACACTTATTTGCCTGCTCTGTATTTGGCACATTTCATTGCTGAGATCATTCATCAAAGCATTCAAGAATGTCCTGGATTTAACAGTAACTCAGAAGTCAGACAGGTATTTAAGTGTTTGGCTGAAAGATGGTTTATATGGAAGGCTCTGGGGAGACTTTTTTGTGGCCTTTCAGTACTTTAACAGGCCTATAAGAAAGATGGGGACAGACATTTTTAGCAGAGATAATTGTGTTAGGACAAGGGGTAATGGTTTTGAACTGAAAGAGGGTAGATTTGGATCAGATATAAGGAAGAAGTTTTTTACAATGAGGGTGGTGAGGCACTGGAACAGGTTAGCCAGAGAAGCTGTGGAGGCTCCATTCCTGGAAGTGTTCAAGGCCAGCCTGGATGGGGCCCTGAGCAACCTGATCTCAGGAATGGCATCCCTGCCCATGGCAGGAGGTTTCAGAACTATATTTTGTTCAAGGTCCGTTCCGACCAAAACCATTCTGTGATTCTATGAATAAGGCACTATTAATATAAGCACAAGACCTGCAGTTGGTGTGAAATCTGTTTGAGAAGTGTAACAAGCAGAATTGTTGCCAGGCTACCCATCTGATTTCAAATGTTGAAAGAGACAAAGCAGACAATGAGTCTTTTCTTGGACGATTGCTTTAAGAAGCAAATGGTCATTTGGGGATTCCTGCTTTGTTTTGGGTTTTTTTGTTTGTTTGTTTATTTTAAGTCAAAGTGTAGCAAGAAGAATCCTCTTCTTTTCCACAAGATGTTCATGGAATAGCAATACAGCATCCATTTATTGCACTAAAAACCTTCACATTATTAAGGCATCCACTGTTTCTCATAAATGCAGCTCTGGGATGTGCTGTCTTGTAGTGGTCAAAAAGATTTACAGCAGCCAGTCAACTAACCTTATTCCTATTTGAAACTACCAGAGAATACTCTTGCAAGGCTAGAGCTATGTAAGGTAAAATCAAGAAAACAAGCACCTGAGCAACTACATATTACTGTGAAATACTGCATATTACACAAACGTTGCTTTATCTCCCCTTATGATCTACAAACACAGTAATTTTTTCCCTTTAAGATCATAATGGGAATGAACATTTCTTTCACTCATTTCCTCACTTTAAAGTTCTCAAAAGAAATGCCTGAAAGCGTAACATTACTTTCTTCTCTACCACCTTCAGCTGTCGAGTTCCACATGATTCAATTTATCTTCTATAGACTGGGAACCCCCAAGGAAGCAGCAACAGATGAAGCATGATCATTTTACATAAAGTGCCCAAATCTGAGTATTTTTAAAATAACATTAATAATTTTACTTTTCAGCTTTCAAAATCACTATGCAGAAAAAGAGGTTCAAATTGTAGGAAATACTAACAAAACTTAGGAACAGAATGAGCACTTGAGCAAAATAAAAAGACAATCTCATTATTTTTCAGTGACCTGACTCAGCTTGATTTGTTTGGGTGATGTACTAATGAAGCTTACAGCCTACAGAGGGAATATTGCCAGATGAAAACTCTTAAAAACACTAATAATAGATTAAGATTATTCTAGATTCCAAACTAGTTATAGCTTTCAATATTTTGCAAAATTAACTCAATCCCTCAATTTCTCTAGTTTTAATAATTTTGAATGTACATAAATACAATGTAGTCATTCATCTGTAATTAAAGAATTAGACAAAATTTTAATCAAGAGATTGGAGACTGGGAATGAAGAAATAAGAATTAAGGATTGATAAACCATGAATGATTAGCACAGGCTTGGACTGGAAATCATATATTTCTTATGTGAAAAAACAACATTTTATTGAAGATCCTATTACTAGAAAGTCACTAGGAGGTAATCTTTATAAACCTCAGAGGATGAAGGCCAAAGACTGTGCCACATTATTAGCTCCCCTTAAGAGATTTCACTACTTTTTCTTTGATTTTCATCTGAGTTTCACGCTGGTCATTTCTTTGAGGTAATACTCAAACCAAGCTATTGCAAGAAATTTTAAAATTTAAGGATGAAGTCCAGCTTGCCAATGGCCTTCTAATGTCTCTCAGTAGAAGCATGCACACTTCAGTTAATGATCCCTTTATTTCATTACTACAAACCAGAAACTTCCCTTACTGCAGCTTAAAAAGGGCTATTGGCATTGCTCATCTGCTCATCTGGGAACACCTTCTGTACCGGAACAGCTCAGCAGGCAGCTCTCCTAATAGACTCTGGCACATTCAGGGAAGGTTTCTGAACCAGAATGGCTACACCCAGACACTCAGGACAACAGGAGTGTTTGTAAACCTTTAATTTCAGTGCTGTATTACAGATCATTGGAGCTTTGGGTAAAAGTGTGATGGCTCACCTATGCAATGCCGTGATATCTGTTTGTGTTGGTGTTTCATGTGGACAGAACTCTACTGTTAAGGCAATATGAGACATCCCCTGACTCACCTCTCATGTTCTTTGTGATTCAGTAGTCATAAGGCACTCTCTTCTTTAACACGCCACTTAAAGTCTTCTTTCGTGGAAGAAAACAGTCTTCCACTCTCTTTTCTTTATTCTAACCCCTCATGTAACTACTTACCAATTGTTGTACCGGTACTTTATCAGTAGTTCAAAAATTTATTATATTATTAACACATAACACATAACATTTATTATATTATTAACACATATATTATTAACACATTAATATGCCTTGCTACCATTGCAGCAAAAGAATGTTTAAGAACTGTACCTTGCTCAAAATGCAAGGATTTATTCCTTGTTATTACAGACATTATTAGGGAGGGCATCTAGAGATCTGAGACATCCAAAGGTAAAGTAATAGTAACAATATCTTATTTTAATATCTCATTCTTTTTCTGGGCTTGATTCCTTACTTTTGATTGTCTAGGTTAGCAGTACTTGACCATACCAATAAGTCCAAGATAATAATGGACTCAATTCTTTCAAAAGATATTTTTAAAAAATCTAAATAAATAATTGATCTTTAAAAATACTTGGATCTTTCACAATACAGAATGACAGCAGCATTGCCAGACTTCACTTAAAAGGATGCATGTACAGTCGTTTGACATTGCACAGCCACATGGTGGAACTACTCAGGAATTATCTCCCAAAATTATTCAGATAAAAGGTATTACCTACAGAATTGTACAGATTTGGGTAACAAATTCAGCCTGCAAGATTACACAGTGACAAAACAGGTGACAAGATCGACCTAGTTGGACACCACCCCTTTCCCTGGTCCCTCTGGCTGCCTGCAGTGGGAACTGCCAACAAGCAGAAGCACTGAGCACGCTCAGCCACTGTGTACAAAGTCACACAGCACCTCTGGTTTCACTCTTTCTGAGCCCCTTTAACAAGGTCAGAGTGCTGCTAGCAAGGAGAAAAGAAGCATTTGGTGCATAATAAACAGTGTTGTTAATCAAGAGAGAAACTTTCCCTGGCCCCTGCCCAGATACACAGGGCTATAAACAAGCATGTGGGGAGTTTTGCTCTTTTTTGCACCCTTTGGGCAAAGCCAGGCTTTGGAGAAAGGAATGACTGCTCTTGTATCAACCTCTGAGGTGCAAATTTCCCCAGAGGTGCCTTGGAAATGAGAAGCAGTGTTTCATCCCCAGTCCAGACTCACACTGGGGTATTGGGCAGCTGAAAGGAGCCTGCACACTGTTATCTCTTTTGGGCAGAACCTCTCGTAACTAATGTGTACCAGTAAACACTGCCTTATGTGCAGTTTAGCTTTGAAATGCTTTGGAGATGCGTGACTAATCACCAGAACAGTCACGATGTCGTCTCCTCCCCATTCCCTGAGAAAAATCGATAGAAAGGAATTGTGCTCTGAGACTAATTCAGTCCCATTAAATACCAGTGTAAATATCCATGCTTTTTCCTTTTAAAATGCAATTCCAAATTAAATCCAAGCATCAAAAATAATGCCTGCATCCACAGTGCTACAAGCAGGTACTGCTCATAGCATATCTGCTAATTTTGCAGTAACTTCTGTCCTAACAGTTCATCTAATCAGCAGTTGAGCAGAGAGGTGAACTCATGAGAAATTATAAAATTAAACACTGAAACAATAAAAAAAATGCAGATAATAAACTACTATATCTGTTGGTCATTAGTCTTACAACTTTGTTGGTTTTATTCAAGAGCTCATCTAAGAAATGCCCAAGACAATTCTGACTGATTGGACAATATATGACAGACTGACTGCATAATATATGGAAATGGAAAGCAACCAAAATAAATGGTGGATGTTTGAATTTTCCAAAGACTACATGAAAATTTGCACCCTTATGCCCTTTGCAAAAAGACCTCCTTGTTAACTGATGATTTCTATAACAAGATTAGGAACTCACAGAAAACATTTTTTTTAGCAGAGTTACTAAGTGTGGCTTCACTTTTGCAATGCAGAAGTGACAAAGTTAGAGATTCTAGGTTGGTATTTTTTGGGTGGTTCGATTTTTTTGAGTGTCCAGCACCAGAAAAGTGGCTGTGGCTGGGAAGACCAGATTTCTAATTCAAGTAATAATGAATTCTACCACCAGCAGTCATTTTCCATTTTTGACAGAGAAGATTGTAGTGAGTGATTATTTATCAGTCCCATCTGATAAACACACCCAAGGAAGAATGACACAAGTTTCCCATTTTTAAGTGAATTGCAGAAATAGGCAAGCTGCCAAAGAAATATTCAGATGCACAAACATGCACATACATGTACACGCAAACAAAGAATTTCAGAAAAATTCTTGTAGCACCCTACAACACAATCCTCTCTGTCATTGCCACCTACTATTATTTATTCACAGTTTTTTAAGATGGAGATGAAAGGTTTGCTTTTCCAGCATCCATCCTTTGATGACTAAATTTACAGTAGCAAAACAGCGATAAAAATAAATCTCTGAGAAATCCTTCTGGTTTAATTCATGATGTTGTATCATCCAGATCTCTATCTGAATATTAAGTTGGATTACACAGGAGTCAAACATCTATTTCTCTGAGTGCAAGTTATACCTTCATGACAATTCCTTTGGACTTTTTTTTTATTTTCATTATTAACTGCTGGAATTGTCTGATCTTTTTACCATAACTCAGTAGCTACTGTATCGAGTAAGACGTTGAAAATTTGATTGTCAAGAGCTACTGCCCTGTTTACAAATCTTCCAGTGTGGTAATTTTCCAGATAAAGGAAGATGTTGTCAGTCACTGTAAACTACATGGGACCTCATTACTGAGTACAGACGTTCCAATTAATCTTAAATACATGCAGTGCCAAGAGAGTAATTAGCAACAATAAATTGCTGTGATTTTTTAAAATAACAATTGCTCCTACAAATCTCATTAAAGCTTCATAAAGCCCAAAATAGCAAAGTGTATTATTTACTAGTGCTATTTTAAAAGATGGTAGTTCTTTTCTGACTTTCACCAGAAAGGTGAAGCAACCTAATTTATAAAGTTAGTCTTTCTTGCAAACTCCTCCATAGAAGTCTAAAGCACCTGAATTTTGCAAAATCAAGCATAAAAACTTATTAAGTGCAAGAATTAAATTTGCTTATGCAGTCTTACTTGGCCCCGTTGTGCATTTGCAGTTTGATACAATCTTCAATTCTATGCACACATGCCTTCCTCGCCCTTAAAAAGTTATGCTCTTGATAATAAATATTTGATTAATTATTCACTCCTTCCTTTCATACCTGTTTTTTTAGGTATGAAACTGAACTGCAAACAATCTACTTACTTGTACTGGATGTTGTTCAGGGAGGCATGCTTTAAATTTGCCTCCCCAACTTCCTTGGCATATGAAAGGGTATTATCATCCCCATTTTACAGAAGCAAGAGCAGATAAAGTAAGAAAAGATTAAGACCTCTACTGTTTCTTGCTTTCAAAGCCATCAGCAAAAACATAGACTTTGTGCAGAACTTCTGTCACTGTCAAATCAGTAAATGAGAAAATTGAGGAACATGCAACTAATGACTATTACAGTGTTTGTATCAGGAACTGTTGCTGTGCCAGCAACAAAAGGATTAAGAGAGGCTATTCATCTATTTGGATGTTGCTAATGGGTTATCCAGGAATAGGAAAAGGTGCAGGGTGAGATGGGAAGATGGGGTTGCCTTAAAGACAAATATTTCCCTGCAATAGCCTGTCCATTATGGAGCAGCTGAGATATAAAGGAACAATCTCAACTCCTACAAGGAGTAATACCAGGGGGAGGTAAAGCTCTGTGTTCTCCTGCATCCAGAACCATCCCTAGCGCTGCAGTGTGGACCACAGTGCTCATGGAGCCAGGTAAAAAACAAAGCAAAGTGACAATTCTTTGACTGATGGCACAAACACAGGCACACAAACTTCTCTGGCCAGTGCCAAAGGTGGTCACACCAGAAGGAAGCAGAACAGCAGCTCCAGCAGCTTAGAGGTGTTACGCAGCACTGCCTGGGTCACCACTTGATGTCCACAGTCCCTTGATGGCCTCAGTCAAACTCAGTAATAAGGTGTGGTGGACAAGGCTTTTTTTTTTTTTTTCCAAATGACAAAGGGTAGCTGTAAGGATTGAGGCTTATGACCAATTGCTTTACGCTATTTGAGGGGAACACACAAGCAGCCTGCCATGCTCTGACTCAAAAGCAGCTCGTGGTATCCAGCTGTGAAAGTGGCCTTACTAAACCAGCACACTGGGTTGTGAGAAGAAGGTCAGAATATCACACTTAAGCCAATCTCTTTTTTTTTTTTTTCTCTTAATAGAACCACTGCAGTAGCTGGGGACAAGAAGAGTGGGGTAATAGCTGGTGGCTCCAGGCAATAGACACTATTGCACATCATCCTGTGCCATTTCCTCCTGTTCAGTCACAGCTGATCTTGTAGCAGCTGAGCTCCTGCAATTTTGTGAAGACTGGCCTAATGAGAGACTGAAGAACATATTTCACTCAATTGCTGAGAGACAAACCAACCCACAAGCCAAGAAATTGATTTGAAGCTTTAATCAAAAGAAATGAGAAAAAGTTTCACATAGATGTGTCCAGACCACTGGGAGATGACTCTCCTATAATTTCAGATTGCTATAAGACAAATTTTGCAGGCCTCAGCTAGCTCTTTTTTCCATTTTTTTTTTCCTTCTAGGAGCATTTAAAGTCTAGGAATGCAAAGCTTAAAATCACAGATGGACCTGTTCCTCCATGATAAATTTTGCACAACAGAATCTCAGGAATTCCAGCTGATACTAAATGTATTTAATGTATTTACAGAAGGCATTCTCTTAAACATGGCATTAAATATTGTTCCCTTACTCAAAATTTCTGAAGAGAGAAGGACAACATGAAGACCACAGAGGCAGAACTTATAAGTTTAATAATCAGACTGCAAGAATGAGAAATTGTGGTATTACATTAGTTATAGGATCATAGGATACTTCAGGTTGAAAGGGACATTAGGGGTTCTCTAATCCAACCTCCTGCTTCTAGCAGGGTCAGCCATGAGATCAGACCAAGCTGCTCTGGGTTTTATACTGCTGGATCTTGAAAAAATCTGTCAAAAGTTTAAAAGATTCTCATAGTCTTCCATCCGCAGAACTTTGAAGTAGAACCCAGTATAGATCATTTAACAGAAAATCTTAACCTCCAACACAGGAGTGAATATTACATTTGAGAGATGCCTTCCATGTCTAAGATCTAAAAGAGATGGAGAGGTGGAAGGGAGAACTGAAAGAATAATATTCAGAGAGCTTTCAGCTATGTCAGTTCCTCTTCAACCCTCACTTCCCTAGAATGAAGGAAAATGTCTTTACACAGACTTAGGTTCCTACAGTGTTTGATTTGGTGACTCCCAGTAAAAAAAGGTGTCAGACACCAAGACATTTGCAGAAATTGTACTGTAGGCACTAAATTTTTAATGCTCGTAATAGCTCTGATTTCTGTTGCATAAAGCTAAATTCCATCCTTAGGAAGTCAGATTTCTTTAAGAAGAGTTGCTGAGTAAGCTTTGTGCTGTAGAATACAGGCTGCACTCCTCTTTGCAGCTATAAGATTAAGTGAAAAAAGCCAAATCCCAATAATAAAAATTCATCAGTAATCCAGTAATGCCTAAGAGCACATTTCCTTCTGTTTGGACTAAGTAGCTCGATGAGAAAATGATGTTCAGGAAAACTGGAATGAGACTTTGTGCTACTTAATAATCACAAGATGAAATTGTTAAACACACAAATATTTCTTGAGAGAGCTAATGCACCTATTTAGCAGAAGCTGAAGGACTTCTCGGAATACATGCCTTTTCTTGGAATTTGCTACAATTTAAGTCAGCCTGTTGCACACTATCTACTTTTGTTTAACTCTTGGTGTGGATATCAGTATGTAGTAAGTGAATTGAATTAATTAATATATTTTATGGACCCAGGATTTGCACAGTGAATGTTAAGATACAGTAACTAATATAAATTAAAATCTTACTGTCCTTCAGGGATTTTCCAGGGCAGCCCATAGGAGAAAGTTAGAATTTAAACCTGTGTGAGCATAATAACAGTTAATGATGCTGTCCTTAATACTGTCAAAAATCCTCATCTACTCAGCTAGAAGGAATATTCCTTGACATAAATACCTTCCTTCTTTTGTTCTGGAAACTGATACAAAATAGTAGCTACTATCACTAAAATGTGAATCCTATGCCACTATAAAGTCTTTTCCAGGGTGGTCTCAGCCTTGCAGGTAATTTCCTTGCAGGTCATTCCTCCTTGCTTGTAGCAAAGTCAAAATAAAGGTGTATTAGAAAAATATTTTGCTGTGTGATTAAGATATTTTCTAGTCCAACTTAAAAATTCCTCTGCTCTCTTTCCCTTAATTCCCTCTTGCTCTGATAGCATTTATTATTAATTGTGACTTATTAACACAGGGATTTATTACTTAGTTTGAAGGTTGTTTGAAAGATACTACAGGGAAACAAAATGTGGTACATCTATTTTACTGCCAAGAGTGACAGGAGACTTGTACATCTGACCCTTCCATGGGGTCTCATGATAACCAGGCTTTGTGCTACAAGCACAAGAGGTCATGAAATGAGACTGACAGTGACCATAATAATTATGTCTGCTACTGTGCTCCCTCTGAAGTGCCCATGGTCCCCATTCATCTCTTCCCTACACTTTGGCCGTACTTCATCATCAATTTCTTGAACACTCCTCAGACATGGTATGGCACCATCAAAGTCAGGCCCACTATTGAAGAAGGTAGGTGGTGGGCAATGCTATTAAACATTCTTCAGCATCCCAGTTTTGAAGCAAAAAGGACAATTGACCCACCCAGTCAGAACAGTGCTATTGCAGCGTCCCTCTTTAGAAAGGGAAAAACACTTCTCCCAGGAGCTGTCAAAGTATGAAAGATTATTTTGCCTTCATAAGGAGGCAGAAGAGGTCTGGTCATACCCATTCATTGAAAAGGCAAAACCATGTTTCATCAACTTCAACAGTTTTCTTTCTGTCATCTCACAGAGTGTCCTATTTTTGTGCTTTTAAATCATTACCCAAAGTATCCATCCGGGAATGATGCGGAAAATCTTTCTGCCTTCCTTTTTGGCTTTCTCCCCTGTTACAAATGAGGTACTAAATGTAATCAACATCCTTATACGTCTATTTAGTGCTGAAATAATATATAAGACCCAGCAAATAAGAAAGTGGCAGTTGAACCCGGCTTGAGAAAGGAGTCTGCAAGGCATTTGACTGGTGGCACTTAATCTATAACACGAAAGAAAGATGTGATCTCCTGCAATCTTCTTCTCTCTCTCCCATTTGTAAGAGCTGAAAGATAGTGCCCTAGCACTCGGATCCCTCAGAGACAGATCTTACTGACTGAATGATACACAAGAGTGTCTTCCTCTGACATACAGCGCAGGTATGCCACAGCATAATCCACCATTGCCAGCCCACTAAATGGATGCTCAACGTCTAGGGTGCTTGACACCCAATATATCATTTTCAAAGCACACTAAAGCAAGCAGTCCAGTGCAGCAGCAACTCTTTTTCTTCAGGAATCTATATTGTAACTGCCCCTAGGAGGAGGCCAGCTCCCTTTGAAGGTTTTTGTATAGTATTTGTACGGAATAAGTACATGGAATACTTTAAAATATCCCTTTTTAAGTTTTGTCTTGCTGCAGACAGCCCTTGTGAGTCAGGTAGTGCCATCTGTGCAGTAGCAGATTAGACCAGGAGCCCCTTTCTCCCATCCACATTGTGATTACTTGCTCTGACAACTGATGACTGAAAAAAAAAGCAGAGTTGTGCATCACCATTTTCACTTAGTTTGTGAATTTAGAGTGAGGAAGAAATATCAAAAAAACCAAACTACTGAAACTTTGGGTGGACTTGAGGTCAGTCACTTTTGCTGCTTGATGATTTCCAGGAGATGAAACTTTTGTTGGAAAAATATACAACAGGAAAACTTAAAATTTGCTATAGTACTTGTCCATGTCCTTCCAGAGCACAAACCAGTTTATTCTTGATGCCAAACCAAGCTTATCTAGCCAGCATAAGAGGATGTACAATACACCTCTCACCTACTTAAGGCACCTCAGAGCTCAGCGGATGGGAGGAGTGCACAAGGGCTGCTGCTGCTTCCTATAAGGCAGCACAGAAAATGTTATTAAAATCTTTACTACATCTTATTCTTTCATTAAACTTAACAAATGGTTTAAACACGTTAATGCTGTATTAGTATAGTGAAAGGATGCGTGTCTATATGGATCATGTGTTGTACATACATTTTTAATATTTTTTTCCCTAATGTCTGCATTGGGAATGGTGCCAGTTACTGCATTTGAAAAAGAACATTTTAAAATGCAGTTCATTAGTTCTTGACCAGTGTTAAAAATGACTCCCTAATGGCTGGGCTCTGTTCCAGCAACTAATGATTTTCTGTACCTAGTCCCACTTTTATAAACTGTCCCATATGGATGGGGATGCTGTCAACAGAACTGAAATAAAGAGATTGTTTACGACTTTAGCTTTATCTAGTAGTTTGGATAAATAAAAATCCAAAGAAGGTGACAAAACTTAAAACTGAATTGTGCACAGGACTGTTCAAACATATTGTTTAAACAGCCCTGTTAAAATGATTTTTATAGGGTGCTCTGATCACTCCTGGAGAGTGAAAAACACTTGTTTAGTGACATCTTAGCATTGATATACAGAAATAAAGTCACACACCCCCACACATATATAACTATCAGCTTCCTGGTAACAGTTTGGAGTGGAAAAGAAAGGATTCTGAAATATCATCTTGATATTAACAGCAATTGTGCTTTATGTCTTCCTCCTATTCCCTTCAGATGACTACAGATCCCAGTGTCACAGTGGTTCAGCAAGAATGGAGAACATGGTTCAACAAGGGGTGTGTTCACCTCAGATCTCCAGATCAGAAAAGAGAATTAGAGACAGAAGGCTAGACTGTTAGTCCTGTGAGATGCTGTAGCAATACATCTGGGTCAAAACTATCAGGTTTCAAGTAAAGGTGCTGTTTCATTGGGAAATTTTTAGTTTCCCATTTACTTATCTTGAAAATTATAAATTACCCCTAAAGGTATCCTTAGTATCTGCAAAGGTGCTTCTCAAAAGCATACAAAGCTCTGCCCATCATAATAAATACTTCAATTTTTATAATATTGTGTGAGCTACCCTTACTTGAACACTGAATTGCTGTAAATATTACCATGATTCAGTGTGTAACAGTCATTCTGTAGCATAAGTGCTGAAAAAAATGGTGATACAGTAGGAAAAACTATTCTTCTATTCCACATTTACCCTTTCCTCAATGAGGTCAGAGACAGAGCTGTAACCCAGAAGGTACTAGATGGAACAATATAACTTTGAGCTATATCTAAAACAGTGGTCCCAATCATATTTGTCCACAGGCAACAGTACTGACACAGAGTGAGAAATAGGCAACATCACCCTTCACTTTCTTTCAAAGTCCAGGTTTTATTTTTATGTTTTTAATTTCCTATGCCCACAAGCAAAGCTGAAAAGTCTTGCATGCCGCACATTTTGTGTGACCCTAGGATAAAGAACAGTGTGTTTAATATTTCCCCAACACTCATCAAAAGATCACTTATGCCATGTCTTAACTTGCCAATTCCTCTTTGTTTTTCATTTCTCATCTTAAAAGTGATGAGCTATAATTTTCCATATTTCTATTGTGAAAGAAGGCTAAGAATCAGGAGAAAGAATTAAAATTAGGTACTTGGAGTACTTCATGCAAAGATACAGCTTGTAATTAACAGTTCTAACTCACTATTGAAAGTACTGAAAAAGGTCAATTTTTCTTGGTATTTTGTTTACAGTTATCTCTGAATACAGAAAAAAGTGTTTTCCTTTACAGCAATGTAACACTTCAACAGTCCTATAAAACAATATAATTACCCTGGCTCAGCTGTAACCTTATCAGATCTATCTACACACCCTCAGTGCAGTTAAATTTAAGAACAAATGACATCTTACTATTACACACATTTTTCACATGGTTGTGACCAGTTGCTTATCTGAAAATGGATTCAGCTCTTTGTTTTCTCTTTTCTTTTTTTTTTTTTTTTTTTTTTTAAGATGCTCTGTTTATTGTTCTCTGGAAATAAAAATTTCAGTCTAAAAGGCACCCTCGCCAAAGCCACCCTCACTCTTCTCCTGTGCGAGGTGGGATGGTACTCTGAAATTATAAAGCAAATGCATTGGGTAAGAGTCTCTGAGCAGTTACAATGCTGAAGCGAGAGAAAGAGGAAATAAAAGAGACAAAATGACTAAGGGGGTTTCTTAAGACCATAAAAAATACTTCGGATCAAGAGGAGTCCATCATGTTGTCCACCAAATGCAAAATTCACAACGGCAAACGACTATGTGGTACACGGATCATAACATCCATGTATTTTGTGATATGGCAAAATAACATAATAGTGCATCACACAATCCCAAGATATGTAACAAATTGGTCAGTTTATGAAGGAGATTATTTGACAGGACCATGAGTTCTTAGAAAGACTGCACTTGGTGACTACGACTCTTTTATGTTCACTTTTCTTAATCCAGCCCCCTTTTACCCATTAGCTCACAAAATGGAAATACCCTTAACTGGATGCCCCATTGGATACTACTCATTCCTGGATTATTTTCTGAGGTATTTGCTTCACTTGGCTGGCCTGGGAAATACCAGCTGGGTGTATCTCACATTGCCTGGGTCACAACTAATGGATTTGTAATCCCAAAGCCTTGTTATACTATAATGGCTCTGAAAAAAGAAAAAAAAATTTCTGAAAACCCCAAGGAAAAACTAATGAAGCAAATACAGAAACTATGAAATCTGTAAAGATTTATTAAAAATAGCAAGAACAATGCCACTGAGACAAAACTTTCAATCAGCAAAGTTACTTTGACAGACAAATATGAGATTTTATTAACGTTTTCTAGGATCTACAAAGAGTAGAAAGGTTTAAATGTGGAAAAAAGCAATGTAAAATGTACAACAGAAAGGTAGAAATCATTATAGTTAAAGCTAGTGTGCAACTTAATTTAAATCTGAGGTTTGAGGAGCTTACATATTCAATCTTTGTCCCTAATCACAATATTTTTCAGAAAGTATGAGCCAAGTATGGAAACCTATTCTTTAGTTGTTCAAGGAAAGAATAAGTAGCTCATTTCATCACTTGAATTGATAGATATAAATATTTATCTTTGAGTAAACCTAAGGTCATAGGCTGTGAAAAATTATTCACATATTTTACAAAAGCATTTTCTAAAAGATTCCTTTATTCTGAGTAGTTTATTTAAATGATGTTCAGGTTCCAACAATATTTTCTACCTCTTCCAGATGCTTTAAAATAACGTATCATGGATGTTTCCCTAAAGGAAGATCACAATGGCACACAGAGGGGGAAAAAGAGTAATTTTAAAAAGATTTTCTTTTTCATCTGTGTATGTGAACAATTATACCTACTGCACTTGGCTGCATTCACCTCTCCTAGGGGAGAGTCAAAACATGCAATATTTCATTATGTAAAAACATTTTCTGACTTAACACTGTAGAGGGATCACTTATGCTTCTAATAAATCCACTCCTGCTTTCTGACCTATGTTTCTCATCTGTTTGATGTAAATATCATTCACTCCAATAAAAATGTGCTAAACTGAAGCAAAACTCCTCTTAGTGCCCTAAAGGATGCAAATATGAGGGGGTAATGAAAAGTTACATCACTGAGTGTTAACTGCAAGGGCTGCACAGAGCACACAGAATGAAATGTCAACACAGATGGGATTTCATCACTGATTTCTAGCTATAACTTCTTCAGAATTTAACACAAAGCAAAAGAATATTATTTACTTTTTATCAAGAAGTCACAAGCTATTATAAAATAAAAGTAAACTGTTGTGCTCTAATTGAAGGCAAATCTCAAACAAGAAAATTAATTTACACCAAACAGAACTTCTTCCTCACAAAGCACTCATTAAGAGGTCTAAGTATATCCTTCACTGGTGTTCTTGCTTCTTATCGCATTTTTTGGCTATGCCTAAATTTTTTTGTACTCCTAAAAATAATAAAGCATCTCTTCCATTTTTCTGGAAAAAACCTGCACGATCATCAGAGAAAATTGACTGTACCAAGGAAAGCTGCATCAAAATATCACAATAAAATATTTTACATCAGTCAAAATATTGCCTGATGTTCAAAGTAAAGAAAACAATTTTTTCCCCATGTAAGATATTAATGCAATTGTATAAAGCAGCAGGTTAAAGACATCCCGAGAAAAAGGGAACTTTAAAATCAGCATTTTTCTCTAAAATCTAACATTCCAATTATTACTAAGCGCAGAATGTGTTTACTCTTCACATCATTATAACTATTTCAATGATAGGCATCTTTGCAAAAGAAAAACAAGCATAAATTTTAACAAGGCTGCTGTTAACTGTGCTGGAAAAACACTAAGACATCAAAATCTTACTGCCAAAGACTGGCCTAATTAACAGGCCAATTTCATTACCGCAAGTTTTCAAATCTGTGATATTAATTAAGAAACAAAGGGAGACAAATGGCCTGCAAAGAGCTGTATCTGCCTTCTGGCCTGCAAATGAGCACTTGCAATCTGTGTAATCGATACCAAGAAACTCGCTGGAATTAATGCCCAACCTCCCAGCTTTCTGCACCAGCTCCTTCATTTACCTGACCTTTCAGGTAAATGTATCTTGTAGTTCTCAAATGACTAACCTGCACCTTTCATTACTTTAATCATTGACCTGAAAAAAGTATGTAAATTTCAGCCTTTCTGAGACCACAATTTGATATATCCGTGATTTCAGTATAGAAAAGGTGTGTCAGTAGCTTGATGGCTGGGAAATGGTCAGGGTCTAGTGAAATTAAAATGACATTCTTCACTCTCTTTCAGCTTTAACAGTAGTAGGGCTGCTGCTTAGTATGCCCCAGAACAGACTTTACATGTTATATCAAACATTTTCTGATATTAAATAGTTGGATAAAATACAAAACCCCCAAGTCTCCTAAAGCTAATTGAACTTTCTTGAACTTCAAATCGCCAGAACCAAAACCAAAAAATTCCAGGAAAGCGAAAAAAAAAAAAAAAAAAAAAATCTGCCTTAATAAGACTTGCCAAAAAAAACTGTGGAACCAATAGACTTTTATGAATGGAGACTATGAACAATCTAGCAACTGCTTACCCTCAGTTAGTCATATCCAAAAAGGCTACTTTTGATAGAGTAAATATAAGATCAAATTTCAGATAAACTTTCCCTCTGTGTTTCATATATATAGATGTGTCTGTGAAGTGAGGGCACATCGTTCCATTGAATCAAGTGAATCTAATTACAGAAAAGCTATCAAGGCTCTTCTGTTTGTTAGTTTTCCTGTTTGTGGGGTATTTTGTTTGTTTCTTTAATTTGTTGTTGGTTTTTGTTTCTTTTATTTGTTGTTGTGGTTTTATTACTAATGGTTTGAAGCTGTGCCAGTGGGGGTTTTGACATTAGGAAGCATTTCTGTGCTGAGAGAGTGGTCAGACACTACAACAGGCTCCCTAGAGAGGTGGTGTTGACGCCCCCAGCCTGTCAGTCCTTAAGAAGCTTTGGAAAAATGCCATTAGTAACAAGCATTAACTTTTGATCAGCCCTGAATTGGTCAGGGAGTGGGACTAGGTGGTTATTGTAGGTCCTTTGCAAATGAAATATTCTATTCCATTCTATTCTAAAAGTAAGCATTAAAAGTTTTTATATAAAAATAAATATTAACCCCTCCAAACACTAATTGATCATTACTGTATGCAAATAAGGAATTCTAACTCCAAAAAACACTGACTCTGGAAAAAAGTTTTGAAGGCATGATTTGGGAAAGGTAATAGTTAGGAATCACACAGTGACCAAGAATGGTCTCTAGAGAACAGTATCTTTAAAGCTTGGGCTCCTGATCCCTTAACCCCTCACAAGCCTGTCCCAGTTGAAACACAAGTTCAACCAGGGATCTAGTTATGCATCTTCTTGATCTTTTCTCTCCTCTTCAGAATGTAATATAAGCTTGATATTTAGGTAAAAAATGCCAATATTGTTTACATTTTCCATGCAATAAACTTCACATAGAAGTACTATATGACACTTCCAAAAAATATTAATCTGATTAATTTATCATGTTCTCCCTATCTTCAGCCGCATGCCTGTATTCTGTACAAAGATTGGGTAGAATGAGCAATGGAAGTCTTGATCAAGAGAATAACAAACTAAATTCAAGCCAAATCCTTTGTCCTCCACAATCACCATCACATCCTGCTTTTCACTTATAATTTTCTCTTCCATTTTCATAGCAGAACTCTTGAGTTCACACAATATGCTTAAAGGCAATACATGACAAAATTACTTAGCTTGTTCATTAAAACATCCTAAAAATTCACAGTAAATTTGGTTATTTTCATAAGGATCTTGTAATCCCAAACTACTGAATTTAGAAATGTGCTTTTTCATATTTTTCAGCTGTTTTTAACCTTTGTTGTTCATCCAAAAGCATTTTCCCTAGTGAATTGACCCCAGATGACTCATGCCTCTAAAATATATTTGATCGAAAGATGTCAAAGCAGCTTACATTTTTCAATACAAAAACTGATGACAAAATGCCAGGGTTGAAAGCACTCAGAGATTCTAGGGGAAGATATTGCCTGACATACTCAAACAAAAATCCACAGATAGCAGAAAGCAGTTTGTACAAAGCTGAGTTTTCCATAAAGTTGCTTGTTCCATTTTTTGCTCTTTTTGTTGGAGCAGACAAAATAAGATCCTCCTTGCATTCACTAAAAAAACAAAGCTAAAACAGGGTAAAAAGTTAGAAACTGACAGTAACAACCAGTTATAAATGATGTGTCATTGAACATTTTAAAGTATCACATTTTAAAACATTGATAGAGAATACCACAAGATTCTGTGGTATTCTGTCACTCAATTTCTTAATTACATACAAACATCCAGAGATCTTCAAAAAAGTCAGTAATTATTAAACTTTCACTCATGATTTATTATTTTTTTGATTACGTTGCTTTGACATGTTTTCATTTCAAATGGTAATGAAACTAAAAGAAAAAAGCATCTCTGTAGGACTGCTTTTTATTACAGTACATTTTGAAGCTGGGGATTCCAATCTATTTTAAAAATATGCAAAATTCATACTAAAAGTTCACCGCACCCTCCTCAGATCAAAATCAGATGCAGTGCACGTATAGATTGAGAAACATAAAATAATCCCCAACTGTATTGTTACGATGCATTTAGTCCCAATGCTACAGTTAACTTTTTTTAACCAAGTTCTAAATAAACAGGTTTTAATCAAAATGGTTTTTAAGTCAAATATTTAAACTTGAGACAGGGCAGTAAATATGGTAGCAATTTAATTTATTGGGGTTTTTTTGTTGGTGTTATTTGGTACTTACGAGTATCTGTTTAAATATCTTGTGTTTGTTCATGTCAGGTGACAAAGAACTGCAGCAAACAGCTCAGGGATGGTTACTCAGAGGGACTTGCATTTGTAGAGCATCATGGAGACAAAGCAAATGGGCTCACACAAGAGAACAAAGCATTTAATACTAATACAAAAATGTGTTTACAAAAATTAATTTCGCCAACTGCCATGTTTAGATTTAACACTGGAAAAAGAGATTGTTTAAAACAGTTCAAAAGAGCTAGAAATTTGAATTCAGTCATTTCTCAATGAGAAGGGTGGAGTGAGTTTTTTTGGTTGGGTTTTTTTTAAGATAGTATGAGCAAAGGCACTGTGTTTCTTCCACATAATTCAAAGTAATGCTTCTGCTATCAGATCAGGTCTTATGAACTAGCAAATAACATGCAGCCCATATATACTCCATACCTGAGGCCTGGCTAGCAAAATACTTACTATAGCAGACACAGTTTAAAGCTGCCTTTCAATACTTGTGAAAAAATCAAAAGCTGATGGAAGATTTCACAGGCCACTTTGAACTATTTTGTGTAATATTGATCTGACTTATGAAATAACCCAGGTAATACCAGAATAATGGAACACCATTAATCTGTATTCACTGACCACTTCAGTTTTTAATTCCAGTGATGAAATTCTAATATTTTCTGTTCTTGCTCATGGAAGCTAAAAATGGGAAGGAAAATAGTAATTTCTTAAAGAACTCTCAGAACTTTCCTGTTGGAGAAAAAACTGAGTGAAGGTTGGCATTCAGGCAAACCAAAGATGAAAGGAGACACTAAGTTGGAGTAGGCTGATTTGAAAAGCAAGGAATAAAAAATTATTCTAGGACACCTTTAAGCAAAATTTGCTCTTGCCTTGCTTATCCACTAAGGAGCATCACTGAATTCCCCAGGAGGCTGCATAACTCCTACTGGCACCCAGCAAGGTGAATTCCTGTACTTACATAGAAGGCAAGAGATCTAACCACAGCAGAACTGTGTACCTCCGTCAGCACTGTGGCTCCTTTGTGCTGCCACAAGGTCTCATCCAGGCAGACCAGACTAATGTTCCACCGAAGAAAACAGAACAACACCCACCTCCCAGAAACAAAAAAGAGAGCTTTTAATAAAGCAAGAGAGAAGAGGAGCCTTTCTGTGTGTAGGTTTGTGTATATCTGGGGTACTGGAACTGAATTATAAATCAAAGATGCATCAGTAAAATATCATAGCAAGAAAGTGTGCTATAAGATTTTGTATTTTCAATAAATCAGGGACTAGAGACTTTTTACTACAGAGAAAGTGACTAAAATATTGGCTAGGGACAATTAGATCCCCACATATTAACTGACATTTTTTCAACACCCTGCCTAGTCTGGTATGGTGAATAATCCAGGTCCCCTCTGAAGCTAGACTCTAACCACTCATTCTATTTCCCCCTCTATTTTAAAATGAATATTCTAAAGAACTTCTTTTTAATGAAATATTCCAGTTTCTACCACTCTCTGTGTTACAACCTTATTGGTTTCGTGTTGGTTTTCCTACAAAGCTGTTTAAGAGAAAAAAGAACTGATTTCTTCCTTGATGCTGGCCTTTTCTCCGTGTCTCATCACTTGCTTTTCTCCCTCCTCACCGAATAGTTCACGAAAGCAGAATTACAAAGACAACTCCAACATGGCACAACTGAAGAAGGCATGGAATCCTAGGCTAGCTCTATTAGTAAATACTAATGCAAATGGGCAGTAATACCAATAGAGTGCTTATGAAACATTGAATTCACTATTACAGTACAATAGTATCCATGAGTTCCATACAAACAAACTCAAATCCACTGTCACATGTTCCCCAAAATGTCCCCTGGCTGAAACCTTCCATCGGTTTGGCTGTAGCAACAGGAGTGGCAATGCCTGAGGACCACTTGGCTTCCAGAAGACCAAACTGTTACCTGACTGCATCAACTGTAGCCTGTCTGGTTGACAAGTAGGTCCATTTTCTTTATCTCTGTTAGGTTTGTTACACATTTCCACTGTTTCTTGTAACATCTGCCTATAACATAAGTGCTCATCAGGTCCTGGGCATTCCTGGCTCATACAGGTGAACAGAGCTGTATCTGGATCTTCTCCAATGTACTTTTACACATAATTCAGATTCCCATGCTCTGCATGTTTTCCTTTGTCTCTTTTTTATATATGGTACTATCTCATACTCTTTTCACAAGAGATTCTTCCGAAAATGTTGAACTTTCAAGTTACAGTGCATTTCGTCAAATGTTCTCCAATGTTTATGATCACTTTCTGCTTTAATGTCTGAATCACATCAGTCAAGTAAGTTTCAAAGTAAGCAGCACAATGAGACATTCTTCTTTGAATCCATCTCCTAGGGAAGAACACTCTAGTGCATCCACAGAACAACAGCAAAGGAAAAGAGCATCTTGTCAATACTGTTGATTTTTGGGTTTACTCACTTGGACATGACATCCACAATATTCCAGGCAACGCAATTTTAGGCTGACTGACTTGCATCCTCCTCAGAGAGTTATTGACACTAGATTTGTCTTAAGTTTTTATGCAAAATTCTTTACGCAAAATAATTTATTCAAAACCTAGAGGTGTCATGTCCTTAATATGAATAATTTGAATTCCTGATAACAGATAAGGAAGTTTAAGATTGAAACTTGCAGTGAAAATTTTGGAAGAGATTTATCTTACTTGTAGAACATACCTTACAAGATAGGTTTTTAGCAAAAGAAATTAAAGTTTGCTTTTTCTATTCTGGCAGTTCCTGGATGACTCACTAACTGCAATGACTTCTCTATACCAAGGACCTATCCAGAACAAGCTTGCAAAACTGGCCAGGGTTTTGTTGAGTGACTATAACAGAAAGTACTTTGCAATTGTTTATAAGACACAGAACCTGAGCAGAAGTTATTTGATGTCAAAAATTCTGGAGAACATCAGGATATCTAAGTTAGAGCATGTTTGAGTGTATGCTCATTTCTGAAGGTTACTAGAGAACTACAGTGAGTGTCATTTATATCAAAACTGCTCCCAGGATGTCAAAGAGAAGGTAGTGAAGATAGTGATGAAACATATTCCTTATGGCATTTACTGCATGTCTACACACCATGGAAATGCAACAGGAACTGAGTTGGTAGGAAGACTTCTAGTTTAGTTACTAATTTAAAAAAAAAAAAAAAAAAAAAAAAAAGAGTAAATAAAGATGAATATATGAATATTCACCCCTCTAGCCCAGCATGATATTCTGGAAGCCAGCAGTTAATCTTCAGGAACTACATTGTTTGGAGAGAACAGACAGAATGATGAAGCCACTGCATATCACTACAGTGCAGCTGTATGAAGCACTTACAGTCAGGTATTTTAGAAACACATTTCTGTGCTTATGAGATGTAAAATGTCAGCATAGAACCATATACCATCACAGCACATGAATGTCTAAAAAGATCACATATAATTTCCCTTCAAAGTGCTAATTTGCATGCATAGATACGTCAGTTGCAGGAGGTCTACGTACTCTTCTCTATCTGAACAGAAATATAGCTCAACCTCAGTAGTAGGGATTTCTTCAGTAAACTTTATAACCTCATTCTAAACTCTGTCTGTCAGTAAACAGCTTTTCAGAATGACAGTTTAAATCAAGAAAATGTTGAGTGTATAGTAACAGGTCTAATCTTGTCTGTAAATTGCTGCCTGTGATTTTCAGAAACACAGTAAATTGTTGGCGATTTACAATGAGTCTCACTGCAAGGATAACTTGACTTTTGCACATTTAACAAAATATTCTCAAATTATTCATGCATATTATTCAATGTTTGGGAAATTTTGAGAGTCATTGATTTCAGGAACCTGTAGTGTGCCTTTTTACTAGATAAACATAAATCTTATATTTGACTTTTGCTTCTCAAATGTAAAACTGAAAGTCTATCCTGGTACCGAAGATCTATAATACATTTTAGGACTCACCCATCAAGTGTAAGTGGACAATATTTTTTTCATAGCAAATACAACTGTTTAGACTGTCTTTGAAGAGTACATCAGGCACCTCAGAGTCACTGGTATCTGCAATGATACCAGAACAGTACAGCACCCATGTCCCTTTTAAAAATAGTGAAGCCAAGATTGTCTTCCATGAGTCAAATACCTAAGCAATGGCTATCAGAAAAGAAAGGGATAAAAGAAATACACAGAGCTAAAATACACAGCTAGTGTTAGTGGACAGTGCTTTATGGAAAAAGAACATCACAGCAGACTTTCTTCTATGCTGGTGAACGGATGAGGTGGGACTGCAGATGGGAAGAGGTTTGCTCTATTTATGGAAGGACATAGTAGAAGTCCTGAATACTCAAGATGCCCTCTCTACTCCCTGCAGAGGCAGCAAGACCCTCTGAGACAGTTTCCTTCCCAGCATTGCTACTGAGGCAGAGTCTTCAAAGGAGAGGCTCCACCCTAGCCAATGGGAGGCCTGTGTGAAACCTGTGACTGCATCCCTAAAACCACATTGTTTATGTCAAGTTAGCTTTACATCACTGCCCCCCAGGGGCTTCCTCCTCAAACCTCACTCTACCCTTTGAGGTTACTTTGCACACAATTATCTTTGTTTTCATTGAAGAAATGGCTGAGACAACAAGGGCAAACTTTTGTCTAATCTATATGATCAAGGTTTCAATGCATTTTCCTTTAGCCATGTCAGTTTATACCATCTTGTCAGAAAGCCAAGAACTTTGAAATTTTAACATTTCACAAAATGAAAACCTGTTTTTCTTCTCCTAAAAATGGTATTTATCAACAGCCCATACAGAAAAACATGCAAGCATTGAAATACTATGTTTGGTTTTCAGTACTATGAATAGCTATCATGTAATACCTTTTGTTTACCATACTGCAACCTGTAATCTTCTGTGTTTCTTTTCATCTACAGTACAACCTGACTTAAACAGTCACTCAATGGACTGACAAAGTAATCTATTACGGCAAGTGGAACTACAAGCAAAATGAGGTGATAATTCTGCTAGAAAGAACACAATCCCATGAAATATTAAATCATACTAACTCGATGAACCAACTTATTTTACTGTTGGCAAAACATTTAAACACAAGAACACATTTATATTGCCATCCTAATAAAGGGACTCAAAATGCAAGCACTAAATTAAAAGACAATCCATGTCAGAAAGATTATTTATTATGCTATTCAAAACCTTGGAGATGTGATGTAGCAGGACAAACTGTAATGACTAAGCCACAGAACTTAAGAAGCAACATATTGTGCAGTATTTTTCACACAAATCTAATACTGATACAAATAGAATACGAATTTCTCCACCTCTAAATCCTTTTTGGGTTCTAAGACTGGCTTTAATACTTAGTGATTTTTTATTCTCCTTTATAAGGACGATATGTTTTTTAAAATATTGAATGTTTCAGAGGTGCACCGAAATAGTAAACTAAGGCAGATGTTTGCTTAAAAAAAAGAAACATGTGACATCAGTTTCACACATCTACATATCCTCCCCTGACTTTTTCTGACTCCAATTCATTGAATTTCCCTCACCTCATGTTATCTATTAGGAGAACTTAGGAAGCAAAAGCACAACAGCATCACAGAAGAGGAGTCACAATAATACATACAAGATCGATACAAGCAAATGCAGCCTAGATTACTTGAAAAGGCTGTTAAGAGATACTACTAGACAATATTGTAGTGTGCATGATATACAAACAGAATAATATAGATAGACCAATACATCAGCACTTATTAATACATTGTATGTCAAACCTTAGCATTTCTACTTCATTGCATGAGACAAGATTTTGGTACCTGATGAATTCCTAGGGTTTCTTTTCAGGTTTTATATTACAGCCCCCTCCCTATCTCAAACTTTATATATGAGAAGTGGAGAGGTCTATGGATTGCCTCTTATTTTAATGCTGATCCTGCAAACTACTTAAATGCATGGTAAGCATGTGAGTAATTTTATTGAGTTTAATGAGACTACTCATGCATTTTAAGTTAATCTTGTGTTTGCAGCAGCAGAAAAAGCCCCCAAACAGAAATGTAAGCAGTAGGAATACACAGTGTTACAGGACAATAACCACTGTAATTTGCACACACTACCCATGTGCTTTAGGCTATAGCAGCTCTTTGGGAGGGTGATGCTCTTGTTGCCCTTCTGAAGCAGAGTTTGTGCATACTAAGAACACAGGAAAGACCTCTCAATGAGGAGAAATACATTTGTTCAGGGAGAATTTGTTCAGGGACAATACAGGAAGAATGGCTGTGGAGACTTTAGGTGAGTGGCACATGGAGTTTCAGAGACTAGTAATTTAAGGACTACTCCAGGTTCAGAACTAGGATGGCTCGGATAACAGACAGAAACTGGGAAGGAATACAAAGGGATATCTTTCTGTTTTCATCCACTGTGGTCTTTCTTCTGGTTTAAACTAAAGACAGCAACTATAAAGCTTCTAATGAGAAATTGCAGCAATGTTTCTCTTGGCAGCACTAGACAGGTCCTTTTGCCCACCCTCTTCTGGATATCTTTTATAATTTCTAACAGTGCACATCCACAAAAATTTAATTATGAAACATCCACCTTTTGTGAATATTTCTGTCAATGGGTACAAAAGCTTTCAGGGTGAGATAAAACCCACACAAATACACTGATTGAGTCACTCTGTTCCTCAAGAAACAACAATAAAAATGGTGAAGATATTTCAGTCAATATAAATTAGAAGATATATAATAGAGAATATTTAATGGTAAATAAAAATAAGTCTGGTAGAGTCCATGCTAGCAAGGCTAAAGGCAGTAAAAATTGTTCATTAAGCTTATTAGAACTAGAGAAAATATTGACTTTCTAATAGTTGTTTATTGTGATTTTTTTTAAGAAAAAGAAGTAGACCTTTTAATACATTATTCTGTTCTTTTTTTCCATAAAGAATGACAAGAGGAGGAACAAGCATTTCTTAAACCACCAGTAAGAAGCCTATACATTTATAACTCACATGCAATCGTTAGGCCTGCACAGCTAGCAACCACACAAAAGCTTTGGCTATTGTGGTCCAGGAATGCAAATATGTTAATTTTTAATAAACCTCTGGAACTGCATGAGACTGGAAAATTTTAAAGCCTATAAAAGATTCAGAAAATGCACATGCAATGGTTCAAGGATCATTAATCTGCCTTTAATCCCAAAGCAAACAGAGGAAAGATGACTCAAAAACAGATGCTTGAGAACCAGCAAGAGCAGTATAATTTATGTCAGTCAATAAAATTTCTTAAGACATTAGGACCTGTTAAACAAACTCTATTTCATTGCTTCCAGAGGTTAAATGTTGAGTTGATAGCAGCTGCAAGAAGATAACATACTTAGAGATCTATAAGACATTCACAATGCATTCTTATTGAAAAAATTGAACAGCAGTACATTTTAGTGGACTGAAAATTAAATAGATTGAAAAGTAGCTAATTAACATAGTTTTCAATGGAAAATCATGGCTGAATAAGACTTTCTAGCAGGACTCCCTTAGGAATGAAGTACGTTCTGATGTTATTCCACATTTTCATCAGTGATCTAGAAGTACATGTAAAATCTCTCCTTGCAGTGGATATATTTTCAGATGACACAAAGAGGAGGAGGAGGGTAAATAATGAAAAGGCAGGCAGCTGTACAGGGCCATCTGGACTACTTAGTAAGCTGGGATCAGTGAAACAAAATCCATTAAACTAAAGGCAGGCACAAGCAAAATTACAGAGCCTGGAAACAGAAAATACAATTCATGACACATTCTAGAAAATAAAATGTTTGGATAAAAGCTAATATGATCCTGAGATGTTTAAGCAAGCTGCCTAGTTAGAGATGTAAAAACTGATCTTACTTAGACATTCAGAAACTAATATCCTAGGAAACTGATGGTATTACCAACATCTAGGAACATTTTAAAACTCTCTAAATACCTTTTAAACCCATTTGGTTATTTCACATATTATAACAAGGTAAATTTGTGTCCCGAGCATATTTTAAGATGTAGACATTTGCATAAATATTGTATCAGAATAAAACAAGAAGTTTTCAAAGAAAATGATGCCAGAAGAGGATTTATTTTTTATAGGCCATTGCAACTTTAAAACCATTATATAAAGTATACTTTTAACTAATCAGGTAGTCAATTGATCCATAAGAATAAAATATATGCAAACTAAACCTAAAATAGATAAAAATATCCAAAAGTACTAATCAAAAAGTGATTATTGAGAAATTTTGGCTTTCTCAAAATAATTATTTACAACACTAATTGTGCTAATGTTTTCAGGATACACAATATCCACATGCCTAGAACATCTAAGAATAAAAATAACTACCTCATGTGAAAAAACGAGACATAGGGATGGAAGGTACCCTGAAGCAAACAAAAGTTGCAACTCAGGGTAGATGTGAAGCATATGAAAATAGTCCCAACACAGCATGAACTACTCTGAAGTTAAACAATGTATGAGTGTATTTGAGATGTAGATTTAGTGAAAATCAGTTCCTTCACAGCTGGACATGTACTCAGCTTTTTCCTCACTGACTGTAGTCTTTTATCCAACAGCCTACCTTTGAAGTGGAAAAAATAAGAGCACTTGTGAATGCCCTAGTACAGATAAAGAGAAAGAAATATCAATTTAGTCAAGATGACATAGATCAAAAGGAAAATAATCTGTCTTGGCAAGCTGGCCAGTAGTTTGGTCATATGTGATCAAACTGAGGAAGATTACTAAACTGAAGTAAAGGAAAGATGAAAGAAATTAAAAAAACATTGATAATTCACAGAAAATAAAGGTAAAATGAATCAACTGTGTTATATCTGCTGCAAATAAGTAATGTGGGGTTTAGGAATGACAGCTATGCCCCTTGCAGTAGAACTAGACAGATACTTCAATACGTAGTTCAGAGAGTTAGAACTGTCTCAGCATAAAAAATATCCAAGCCTTCAAATATTTTTTACATAAACAAGGAAAATCTTCAGCCAAAACTTCCAAATCAAACATAAGCTCTTGATCTACCAAGGAAGGGGGGGGAAAAACCAACCCCCCTTCTCCCAGCACACACAAAAAACCTGCTTACATGCATGCAGAACAGTAACACAATAACACAGAGCAGCAATTCTCAGCAGATGGGTATAATATATTCTCCCTCTGGAATAGAATAGCTCTTTCAAAATAACATTTTAAAGAACTTCTACATGCTCTCTAAAGATATAAGCAGAGAGGGAATCTAAGTGTACAGAATGAAATGCTGCTGTAACACAGAGACAATCAAATTACTCACAAGCAGCATCTGCCCTTGGAAGACAGAGTTAGTCAGGCACTGTTGCCATCACTGTGGCTTCCCTTCCAACATTTCTGCCTTCCCCATTTGACTGAACAGGTCAAGAAAACCCAGCATTATTACTGCTGCAGTACAGCCACTCAGACAATAAACCTCCTAGCAAAGCAAAGGGCAGGAGGGCAGCTAAATCCCCTATAGGATTCTCTCACTCTTTCCCCATTAATCCAAACTGAAGAAGTCTGCTCAAAGGAATGCTGATACTCATGAATAATAAATTCAGTCACATCATCAACATGAGCAACGAATTTCCCTGAAGGACAGCTGAAAAAGAAAGAGAGTATAATATTCTAGACAAGGAACAATCCCCCCAATTCCCTTGTGCAATTGAAAAGGAGTTCTCAAAACCCATTCACCTTACAGAGGTTAAATAAATTATTACATGGAAACTAGATTTAGGAGGTAAACTGCTCCAAGATTCAAACTACAAAGATTAAGAGAGTACTTCCTATGACCTTACAGAATCAAAAACTTTCTTGTAATTAAGGCAATTTAACACAACACAAACATTAAGCATGCTACAAAAGAAGAAAAGATTGCCAAAACAGACATGTTGGAAATACACTGAAGGCTTACCCAAGGTTATGCTATTGAACCAGAGTTTTTTGTTTGCTGAAACCTACAAAAGAAATTAATACCAGGAGTAAAGGCAAGGACACTGCCACCACTGTCCACTAAGAAAAAAAACACTCAACAGGAGCTGAAGGGCATAACTTTTTTCTTCCAGATGCTCTTTTGAAATATCTGGTGAAAGTCAGGTTCAGGTCAGACCACCATACTGACAAGGTTTGTGTTATAATCTGCACTGCTCAATTCAAGAGGGACATGGAGGTGCTGGAGCAAGTCCAGAGAAGGGCAACAAAGCCAATGAAAGATCTGGAGCACAAGTCTAAGGAGCAGTTGGAGAAAAGGCGGCTCAGAGGAGACCTTATTACACTCTACAAGTACCTGAACGCAGATTGCAGTCAAGTGGGGGTCAGCCTCTTTTCCCAAAGTGACAAGAGGAAATGGCTTCAAGTTATGCCAGCTGAGATTTAGACTGATATCAGGAAAAATTTCTTCACTCATAGGGTTGTCAAGTATTGCAACAGGCTGCCCAGGGAAGTGGTGGAATCATTGTCCCTGGAAGCGTTCAAAAAATAGTCAATGTGGTCCTTGGGGACATGGTTCAGTGGTGGACCTGGAAGTGTTAGGTCAATGATTGAACTTGATGACTTGGAGGTCTTTTCCAGCCTTAATGATTCCATGATTTATGGAAGTCCCATAAGAATCATGTAGCATACTTAAAATCCCATGAGATTCAGCATCATAATTTCTGAGATGAACATCTTCAGATTCTACTGTCACCAACAATAAATGCCTTGTAGTTTCATCAAGGTCTAGGACTGTTTCATGTGCAAGTTATTACAAAAAACTTACTTAAAATTACATTTTCTTTTTAACAAGTATTGTCTTCTAATGGAAGAAAAAAACCCAAGCAAACAACCTATGAATCAGTGCAAAACTCCCTTCAAAACAGTTAAACTGTTTTCTAACTAGGCATCAATTAAATAATTAAATGCAAATGTTTATTAGAAGACTGATGAAATGACAGATTTCCCCATTATTAGGAAGAAGTCCTTATTTGACCAGTGTCAGAACTAAAATTCCAAAGGATACACTACCGCAGAAAAAACTGTACAGAAATTATTAGCAAAAAATATAAATTTGACCTTAGCAGGCAACAAATAGATACCCAGTAGTCATTCATCTCAGTAGTTAGAAGTTGCTGGACAGACAGCAGATGTGCTTTATCTAATGTCTAAACAAGAACATGATTAAAGAAATAATCAAAATATCTTTCACTGAAGTTTTGTTAGAAGGGCATCACATTTACAAATAAGAAAATAAAATCTCAGCAACAGTCTCCCCCTTTATACAGAAAGAGCATAATAGCCACTACAAAAGAGATCCAAATGTCTACAAATAGATAAATTAATTCCCTGAGAAACAAAATCTAGGTTCATCCTTACCTGCAGATGAGTGCGTCACACTTGCTTACAACCAAAGCACAACTCCGGGGAATTTCCTTTCCTTACTCCACAAACAATTTAACTTATTTCAGAACCACAAAGTTAGAATAGATGGTTAGATGAACCTTCCTGCTCTTGTATTCTCTCATTCCTTACTGTGCATGTTCTTGTTCTACATGAATTTTTCAAGTCCTTTGCTAAGGGCTTCAGACAAACACCCTAGGTCTGCAGGATTTACCCTCTCTGCATCTCTAGCCATTGCAGCGTGGACTCCTGAATCACAGGAATTCTTTTTCATATCCAAAGGTGTCTTTGGAGAAATATTGCAAGGTACTTGAGTTACTTTCCTGCTTGCCATGGGCTGACATTATTTTTCCTTTTAAAAATCTTCAGGATTCTAGAAATTAAGCCAATGAACTCAAACAAATATGACTGTGATATTTGTATGAATTAATTTATCTGTGCAGGTTTTTGCTATCACACCCATCATTTGCTATCATAGATATATCATACCCATTATTCCCACAGTCATTTAATATTAATGGATATTAAATGGATTATTATAAAAAAGTCACAGAGATATTACCTCAGTTATTTAAACCAATGAAGATGGTGGCCTCCACTCCAAATATCAATACTAGAATTTTCAGTCATTAGGGGTTCTAAAAGAAAAGCAATTCTGATTAAAAAACCTATTTTACTGGTGCTCATTGTATATAATAAAATGAACCACTGCAAATGTCACCTGAAAGGACATCAAATTCAATTTTTGCACTGTCCGGAATGTACTCCTGATCAAGCTGTTCAACAATGTGACTGTATCACCTAAGTAAACTAATCAACACAGAATGATACATTTTGCAGTTTCAGCGGCATTTATCTGTGTCCATTTATTCCACTTTTTTTTTCCAGGATGTCCTTATGTTCAAATAGTGCCACGAAACTCCTGCATGTTAATTCTCCTTTCAAGAGTAAGCATATTTTTCATTAGACCTAACACAATGCTACACCTTCACACGGCAGAATAAAACAGACTGAACAACAAATTAGTTTTGGAACACGAAATCTGGAACATCAAATTATCTTCAGCTAAAAACCACAAAGTCTTGTCAGCTACAATAGATTCACACATTTCTGCTCCTCAATTTTTTTTTAGGAGAGCTCATATTAAGTCATCTTTTGTAAGTCACCTTTTTTGTCTGAGAAATTTAAATTGCAAATAAAAAGAAAATGCTATTTGCAATAGCTTCATCATTATGAATTCACAGTTCACAGCTAATTCTTCCCTAACTTTTCATGGAAACAGTCATTGTATTCTATACAAAAACTACTACACACAGTTTCTGCTCCTGCACATACTGATGTCAGCCTAACACAACATCAAAAAATACTGTTTGCAAATACCTGTGAAAGGCACCCCAACAACATGTTAATCTATGATTAACCGTACCTAACACCAGCCAAGGCCAGAGCTATTATTTTGAAGTGCTGAAATGTTGTTTCTGTTCAATATTACACTGCATAACTTCACAGTAAATTGGTTTCCAGGTTTATTGCCAAAGTAATTAAAAATTCAAAAGGTTACTTTTTGAGCAGAACATTATGGAAAAGCATTAAATACAATTGAACCTGGAGATTTTTTTTTATAGTGAGAGAGCAGCAGGATGGGAGGAGCAATTTGAATAAGGAAGGTCATATTAGAAGTTCATATTTTGGCAAGTAAATTTCAGTGGAACCTCTACTGTAGGAAAGGGCACAAGAAAAATTAAAAGGAGGCAACTGGTTCTAAAAACTTATCTTAAAACCAAAAACTCTTACTTCTGAGAACTGGTTCGAAGAAAGGGTGAATGCCAAATGAGTTGTGTTGATTATATAATGCAAGCATTAAAACTTATATTTGGTCTGATTTTCTTTGCTTTTATATTAGCTTAACTCTATATACTACTTAACTAGTATTTCTCCTTTTTTTCATGTCAGAGAAGATTGTAGAACATTACTTACAAGCCGACAATTCTTTAAACCCTTTGCGAATAATAAGATAAAAGAATGAGGAGAGGAGAGGGTCTAAACCTCAAAGAAACACACCCAACCTTTTCATCAGGTTTAATTTCTGCAAGTTGAATTTTACTAGTGCATAAACTCAGAAGAAATTATATTTAACTATGGCTATAAAATTACTAATTTGTAGTGTTTAGAAACTGCAGAATGCCTACAGCTATGTCCAATGATCTGTCATTGTGCACATCTCAGCTGGTAGCAGCTGATGGCATCAGGGGGAGCAAATGAAAATCCAGTAGTGAGGAGAATAAGAAGCTAAGGGGTTTGTAGTGTCCCAAGAGAGATGGTGATCAAAAGGAAGTGATGATGAATAAGAGGTGTGTGGGAAGATAATTCTCAGCTGAGCTGTACATGAATGCATACACCATGTACAGAGCAGCAAAGAAATACACTATTACCACTCTCACTTTGCTCTCAGTGAAGGCAATGATTTGTGTTCAACTGAAAATCCATCAATAGAACAGACAGCACATGAGTTTTGTCTGTAACAGAGATCTAATCTCTACCAGGAGTGAGCAGCAATGACAGCATTGCCTCCCACTTGTTGTCACCCAGCTGAACACTAAAGCCCCACCTGCACACACCCAAAACCTGCTGTCAGCCTCCCAGAGGACTTCACAAGGCTCCCCTATTTTCTGTGTCCCTGCACACCTTCTGGGGAGAAAAGCCAGAGACACCTCAAGGTCCTCAGCTAGAATAATAGTCACAATGCAATGGTGAAGGCTTTTGATTAAAATGAGGTTTTGAGTCTTCCACTTGTACTCAATTCTTTAAATTTAATTACTCCTATCCTAAACCATCCATGGACACTCACTTGGGTTTTTATCTTAACAGAGGCTTGTTTCTATGGATAAAATATAGTGGAGTAGAAGAGTTATCCAGTAGTAAGGCTTTGTAACAGCTTTAGATCCTTTTCAGTGCCCTTATTATTAAAAAGCTTCTCCTGACCTCCAACCAAATCTTCTTTGCCACATGTTCAGCAAATTATTTTTTGCTCTTCTTCCCACTGGATATAAAAAACCCCTTTCCTCCACACAGAAGTCACTTAAATCTGAGTACAATGACCTACCCTCAGTCTTCTGCTTAGACTAAGCAAGTCCTTTATTCTCCATCTATTGATTTTCCACATAGGTTTTACGGATGCTGCCAACTCCTGAGCTTTTTGGAGTGGGTAATTCTTTGGAGCTAATTATGATGGTAATTAAACCAAAATAATGCTCTCTGTTTTCTCACATCAGCACAAGTTAGAATGAGAATCACTTTTTCTTTCATATTGTTAACCTAAATTCAACCAATGCTAATGGTCTCATTTCCCATTTAAAAAAAAAAGACACAAGCCCGAGCATGCACCATAACATCTCTATTAATACAAATTAGCATTGGTTCTGAGTTTAACTTACTCCGTTTGAGATGATTAGACATAATTGCACAACAATTAAGGATTGACTGACATGCACCAGATGGAATAAATTGGATTTCACAAGTAGCCAGTATAAAGTCCACATAATGAATCCTCATTCTGATACACAACTTTTTGTTTGGAAAAGGGTCCTAAGTTTCCAGTTTCTCAGCATTTTAATAAGTAAATTATTAGTCCATTTTGTCCTCAGATGGAAGAAATAAATAGTTTTATGAGATAATTCTATCCTCCAACCACAGATCCCTACAATAATTTAGCCTATTGTTGTATCCAGCTTAATAAAGTTGGATGGGAGCCTTAAAGACTCTCAACTTCCATTGACCAAAGTAAACATTACTAGGAAAAAATACATGAAAAAATATTGTTTTATTAAATAACATGGGCAAAATTTCCTGCTCAATTTTGAGAGCAAAACTTAAATCCCAAATGAGGCAAGGTGCACACCACAGAAGGTTGAAAAGCATCATGGAAAAGCCATGCAGCACAAGCAGAAATAGCCTAGAAAAAGAAAAGAGCTCATCAATGTTGCCCAGCTGCTTAGGTAAGGTACATGAAACAGCAGGAAAGCTGCACACAGTACTGCAATGCTGCTACACATTTACTGAATAAATGTTTTAACACATGGAAAGAAATGCCAGTAAGTCACAATAGCACAATCAGTAGAAAAATGGTCTATCAAAAAATCTCAGTTGGAATAGCAAATGATAAATACAAAAAAACCCCACAGCTATTTTCATAATGGATCTGAAATACTGGAGGGAAGTAAACAACAGAATTATTAGCTGTACACTCTAAACAGATGAAGCCTCCTTTGTACTGGAGTGCATAACACCGTATGTTGCTGGGTGTGGAGGGCTGGCTTACACATATTAGAAATTGTGTGGTCCATATTTAAGCATATACAAAACTCAGAGAACAGTTTATGTATATGTCCATATGCCTTAAATTGTCTATACTCTGGAATGTGACAATTAGAATGTATTCTCATTTCAAGATACAGAATGAGATCAAAACAATTAATGAGCTCATGTATAGATGTAGCAATCTGTCATCTTGCAGTGGAGGATTAAAAGGTCATGTTATAATAACAGCTTTGTTTCTCTCATATGGAATGGTTAACACTAAAAATTATGTTTTTAGTTGCAGACAAGTAGTAAATGAAAAAGGCAAATGTCATTTATTTCATATGGCAGTTTCATTGCTGCTAAAACCAGAAAAAAAAAGTTAATACAAATTAAAAAGGTATATATAGATATATTTCTTTTATCTCTGATCAAATACAATTTTTTAGTCCTGAGAAAAGCATTACAATTTTATTCACACACCTGTAACATAAATGAAAAGGAGCTTGACCTATATGTTGTTTATAACGCAGTTAAAGAGAAAGCAGTTGCTCATTAGATTTCTACTGACAACAGCTGGCTGTGGGAGAGCTGTGTTTATGTCCCTTTCGCACCCGAGATGACTTGAATCCATATCATCCTTTTCCCAGGAGATTGTCCTAATCACCACAGTGTAGCTATTGGAGCTGCACAGACAGCCCTTCTGTGAGGCCTTCTCTCTTGTTATGTAATAAAATAATATAATATGAAATTAACTGGAGCAGAGTGAGACCCAAGTGAATTCCTTCACGACAAGCCTACAGCCACATATAGAGTCTTTCAGCTTTCCAGCTTCCACCAGCTTCCTCCTCTCAGGTCAACCAGTTTAGCCGTCCAGCTTATTAAAACACAGCTTTGGTGGAAATTTGGGTGTGTAGATATGCATAAAATGGCCTTTTTTGTTTTTTAAGTTTTTCCCAAATTGCTTGAAAACAAGAAATGTATTTTCAATAAAAATATACTTTTCAAGTCACTCTGATGAAGAGACATCATTCTTTTCTGAAAGAATGGAAAGGAAACAACACTGGGAGTGTTGGTTTCACCATTCTTATAATGAAAAGTTTAAAGTTCCTGGTGTACTAAACCCATTAACTTTAAACTATATACCAAATCATTCCCTGAAAAAGGAAAAATGTACTTTATCAAGAAAATCATAATTGAAGGGAAATGAAGAGAAAAAGTTTCAAACTCTCACAGTAAACAAGCCTAAATTACCTATGTCTTTCTTACTCTCATTCAAATTTTTCAGTAACTGCAGTGGAACTTCCTGGCAGAATTCAAACAGTGAATATTCAAAGGAGATCTTTCTCCCCACTTCAGGAATAAGATCTGAGCAAAATTTCAGCAGTGGTGGGTTTCTATCATTTGAAAAGTCTGTCTGCATTGTATGCATACTCCATGCACAGATATTGAATTAAAATTAAC
The DNA here is from genome assembly GCA_024500445.1 of Entomyzon cyanotis. Lineage (NCBI taxonomy): Eukaryota > Metazoa > Chordata > Aves > Passeriformes > Meliphagidae > Entomyzon > Entomyzon cyanotis. The sequence goes on from JAKEPQ010001005.1 coordinate 20,776,078, forward strand.
ATTTGTTATTGTACCAAGTTATATTTTCTGAAGCATTCACGACTGAAGTCCTAATAAACTCATGGGACTTCAACCAAGAGCTAACTCATTCTGGTCAGAGCAAATATAAACATGATAATGCTGAAAAACAAACAAACCAACAGAAATTAGTCACCTGTCAGACAGCATTGCAATTTTCCCTGATAGTATGCCAACAGAAGTTTAAAATTATAATCTATCTGTATTCATTGCAGAAACACAGCTTCTTTTTCTTTTTTAATAGAAAAAATAGAACAATAGGAAGAAAAAAAGTGACTACTGCCTGCCAAGATTTCAATGTGAATAAACAGCCACACTTGGAAAGCTTATTATGGTGTTTGACTTCCCAACAACACTAATGTACTTTGATAACAGCACTTTTCTATCATGCCTGAAAATACAGGAACATATTAATGGAAGAAATTATGAATTTCTTTAACTAGGATCTTGGATAAAATATGGGTCTCAAAGTTGGTGCGACATACCGATCAAATTGTAAATACCCAGGATTTTATGCATATGGGGCAAAAATACCTCAGTCTCTTGATGGCCTCATTATATCCAGCATAATTTTCAGAAAGACCATTAAATGGACCCAAAATACCATGATGTACTGAAAAATTTTCGTAATTCTATCATTGCTAAGGTGGTCTTGATACTCATACCTTTGACATAACCTATAGATGACCAGTTAACTTCCATGGAAATAATTTAGTATCTATCACCTTTGTTGAGAAACTACTTTTCAAATGTTGTAACTATAAACCACAAGATAAAAATTCCACAAAATATTGCTATTAATTGAAGTATACCCTAATAAAAGGGAATAATCTCAAATGCCAAGTAATATTTTCGCTACTATTCCTCTACATTGTGATCTGTCATATATGTTAAGTTAGAAGAGTAAAAAGTGAAACACAGAAGTGAAACTGGAAGATGAAGGATTTCAATTCATACCTGCTGATTTATAAACCTCTTGCTCTGAGGATATGATCGGAATCCCTTGCAAACAAATTCAAGGGTCAGACTAAAGGCTTTGCTTCGCTTCCCTAGCCCTGAGATGAACATACTAGTTATACATAAAATATAATAGTCACTACAAAACCAGACATGACCCAACTAAATGAAAGAATACAACCTCTATGTATCATGAGAATGAACAATTATTTGGCCATTCTTCACTTCTATGTGTTGCTCTTCTGTTCATCTAATAGATTTTTAAGTCAGAATATACGATTAGGATCATTTATTTGATCCTCTATGAAGTGCACTAACTTCCTCATCAAGCCTGTGACTTCTCATGAGCTACATGATATTTGAAGGAAAAATAAACCATTGCAGCTTTTCATTACGAAATTTTATCACCAAACAGCCTATCACTGAAAGCTTTAATTTTAATGGAATTTCTACTGAGTAAATTAAATTTTATTTCTTATTAAATTGGTTTAAACAGTTTTCTGTTTGTTGCCAACCAAAAGCTAGGAGCTTTAATGCTAGCAAGTACATAGCTCATAAATGTTCTGCTCTGAACTGAGTGGAGTACACAATTCACAGAATGGGTCACGTTGGAAATGTCCATAGTGGGGCATCTGTTCCAACCTCCCTGCTCAAGCAGGGTCTTCCCAGAACACATTGCAAAGGACTGCATTCTCTAAAAGCATTGCATGTACCAACAGTGATGCAGTTCATATCACTAAATCTACAACCAGAAACAGTGACATTTATTCTATTAATAATGCCAGGATCAGCATGTGCCACAGGCATGCTGTGCCTGGAATCATTTAAGTTTGATTGTAGTAAACAAAGATCTGTATCATCTATGTCCAACTGGAGGATAAAAACCAGCAGGTGTTGTACAAAACTCCCCACAGATACAGTGCTAAACATAACCTATGCTAACATAAGTGCTACCCTGAACCAGCACATATGTCTCTCGATAATTTCAGTAAACATTTGTGCTCTAATCAGAGGATTGAATAAAGAATTGGTGACCGAGAGCACTGAGTGTCATGTAAAGGAAAGTTTTATTCAGGTGTGACAAAAGCCATCCTGTCAACCATTTGTTCTTTTTTATAAAGAATTAACATTCTCACTGTGAGACCAATTTGCTCAACAAGTTATTACATTAACCTTCTTGGTAATTTTCTTTAGCTGCTTTCAAAGCAGTCTTGGAAATTCATACTTTTTATACACACTTGAAAATTCAAGCAAAATGACATTGCCTGCTTTTCAACAATCAAAAAGGACCTCAAATTTACAACTGAATACCTTCCCACCTCTCACCTAAGGATGGTACTTCAGAAGGCAACTGTAATTCAGATTCATTGCATTTATGTACTTGAAACCTGTGGCTATTTACTACCAGGGAGAAGTTCAAACACTACAGTTCTTGTTGAAGGGAAACTCCAAAGATCAAACTGTATGTTCAAACAATCACGTTTTTCCTCTGTGGTTGCAGTCTTCTAAAATCTGGGAGTCCTGCTGTTAGAACACCCTCCCATAAACCTGAAGAAGGTTAAGTGACCTACCTTAGAAAGTCCACCTACTTCCAAATAGAAGCAGATAATGAAAACATTCCAGGTGACCCACAGGGCAGTCCACACCGTGTACTAAGCACAAAGCCGGATGAAAGCAAGAAAGAGAGAAAAATAAAACGTGAAGATGAAACGACTTCATAGTGAGCAGATCAATAATAAAAAACTGATATCAATAAACATTGTTCTTCTGGGAACAGCCAAGCGTAGACCATTTAGAATAGGAGTTCTCCCTGCAAAAGTCCCCTAAGAACCACCGGAAATTACAAATCCAATATTCATTGCTGTCCTAAATAAATACCAATAAAATAGATTTATTCTTTACACTATCTTATTGATATCAATTAAGTCCAAAATGCTGACTTAAACACTGGTTTTGGACAATTCTGAGTAATTTTAAAATCATCATTTAGATCTGTTAAAGGAAATTTCAGATAAGCACAATACCTTAAATAAATAAATATTATTGAAATAACATTTAAATATAATGAAGAAAGGCACAGAAGATCTATTGATCCGGTAATCTGGATTTTTTTCTTTTTAAACAAATAGGTAAAGTGTAAGTGTGATCTCTTGAGACTCTTTCACAGTAAAATGCACTTTAATTACATTAAAATTAGCCCACTACTTCTCCTGCCCTTTTGCCACAAATCTGATCCTACAAAGCACGCTTAACAGGTGAACATATCCATACCTCTTCTGGGTTCTCCAGCATTGTACTGAGCTCATACACCACCCACAGCATGAACAGGACATTAATTTGTCTACTTTAAATGATCTTTTGCATTTTAAGCTTCAGCACAACACATAGGCACTATTTCTGCACAGACGCACTGTTTACTGACAGTAAACATCTGTATAGAGCTGTACATTGTCCCCAGTGAACTCTCCAGGCACTCCACCTCAGGAGCATTTCACCCTGATGGGCCAAACAGTCACACAGCCATGCTGGAGTGACATCCATCAGAACAAATGCAATGAGCAGCAGAACTGCCACTTCACATTTACACACTTAGAAACTTCAGCTAAGAGCTTTTTCAAGTCTAGCTAGCTGTGGCCAGATGAGGGTTAGTATCTATTGTTTTGCTTCAATATAATCACTAAAGCTCAACATACTAATCTACAATGCATTGCACAGGTGCCATCAGTTTGACTTTCTTGGGCAGTTTTGGGTTATGGTCCCCTCTTCATTCCTCTCCCTGTCATGTATAATGAAAGGTTTAGGTAAAGAGGGTTGCATTTTTCCCCACCTTCATTATTCCCCCCTGCACAGGGCCATTTCTGTACACCAAAAAGGTCACCTGCTTTAATAGAATTTCTTCTAAGGTATGTAGGCAATTGGTCAATGGCTACGGCCCAAGAAGTAGGTAATTAATAAACAAAACAAGAGTAACATCCTGGGCTGTTTCCTCTGTCTTACAGAGAAGGGCAGTGTGGCAACTGAAGGCTGGGTTATTACAAAATCTACAAAGCTGCTGTGGCCTGTGAGTAGTATAAAGTCTGTTCTATTCATATGACTAGCTTAGAGTATATCACATTTTACTACATTTGTTGACTTCGTTGTAACTCATCATCAACTACGAATTTTCTAACATTTATATTCAGGACATTACGTGCAGTGTGTTCAAAATTAATGAACAATTCATACAATCCCACTTGCATGTAAAACGCAGAATTGAGACTATTCAGGAGAATTCTCCTTTTTAAGAAAGAATTTTTTTATCTCTCCGTGAACTAAATCTGTCACCACAACAAAAGGAATTCTATTTGATCTGCCAGGCCAAGCCAAATCTGTTAATGGCCTCATTCTGTCCCATGGGCACCAATGACAGCTCTATACTGTGCAGGCAAAAACTGCCTGAACATGCTTTCCCAGGCTGTGCTGTTTTACACAGCTAGGGCCAGTTTGGTTCCTGATCCACCATGAGGATTACTGAAAGAGAAGTGCAGGTGCAAAGCAGGTGTGCACCTTGAAACCAAGCTGCTGTGGATGGAAAGGCTCTTCCTACACTCTCACTGAGCTGCAGAAATATAAATTTGAGCTTTGTAAATTTAAGTTTATGCTTTGTAAAAATAATTACACTATATTCAGTAATTAGTACTAATAATTCTTTTAAGTAGGAAAGTTACTGTCTTCTTCGATATGCAAGGAGCAAATTTTTTCCTTGCATAGTTTTATATGCACTTAAGGAAAGGCTATAAGACAGCAAAGGCAAGAAAGCAAAATCAGGAAATGTCAGAATTTGGGAAGTGTATGCCAACTTAGCTTTTCTATTTTGTGGCTGTGCAATACAATGCAAATATTAATTAACTCATCATAGATATATTTTTATTTTAAAAGATCATACCTCCCCTAACACATTTTATGAACAGCTAGCTCAATACTTCTTTTCTCCTTGTTGCTCAGACCCTGCTCTGAGGACAGAATATTAATTTACTCATGAGGTTTACTAAGATGCTCATCGCTGTAATGTGTGAGAGCTGCACAAACATTAACTAATTTATTTTATGTTATAAGGGAATGATACAGCTCTCAGAATGCAAATGATGTTCTGATACATGCAGAGATTACATTCAGAAGTATTCATATGTTATAAGCATCCAACTTCAGGTCCTGAGAAGTTCATTTTTCAGAACACTTGAGGTTATATAGTATTTTATAAACTCAGTGTTCAGCTACCTATGGCTGAGCATGCAGCACTTGTGCAAATCAGACCACAAGGTCTCAAGACAAGAACCCAGAATGCAAAGGGAAAACAAAGCATGTGACAGGTTTGGTTAAAGTGACTTGCTTTGTGTCACAAAAGGTTTCAGTGGTTGAGACCAGAGATAAAACTCAGCTACCCAGCACAGCCTTCACAGCAAAAGCAATCCTTTTTTCTTGGTAGCATGTGCCTCACTCTTCCCGTTGTCTTCTCTTTTCTGAAAGTGAGGTTTATATTCACTATCTGTGATCCCTAGAAAACCCCCAAATGTCTGTCCTTTCTGCTGCATAAAAGGATCACAGTAAGATTGCACAGAAGGGCATTAATAACAACTTTTCTAAAGTTCTGAGTGTTTCTTTCTGAAAATTTTGTAATACTTTCTGACATTATATATATTGTGTACATTTATATGAGCATATCTACTAGGTTAAAAAAAACCCACCAAGCATTACATTATGTGGCATCACACTAACACCTGTTTGAGTCATTAAGAAAGGTGTAACTTTTAGATCCATGATGCAGACTTCTTTTTGCTAGCAGAGCAACAGCCCAAATTGTCATCCTCTGTGTGAAGGGACATGCCATGCATACTGGCAATTTTCTCTCAGTGTAGGAATGGTTACAGTCTGAGATATCAGGTCCACACGGACCCTCAAGTTTCATTTCCCTCCCAAGGGATCTGACCTACCATTCAACCTCTCCCACTCCATGTCCTGAACATTATCCTGTCCATCCTGCTGTGTCTGCTCACTCTTACTTCCCCACACTGAGTGATTCCTGCCCAGTTCTTTGGCCAGCCACATTCAGTCCACCCCAACTGAGCTGGCCTCATAGTCAATGCCACAACCCTCACCATATCCGGCATGAAGTGAGGAATTTTCCACACAGGTTGAATCAGTAAGAAGAGTTGGTACTTTTAATTTCTTCCTCATATGATGCATCACTTAAAAATCACCTGGACATTTTTGTAACAGATCTCTTCTAGTGGAAGGACCTAGGACCAGGTCCTAATTTTTGCTTATTTCTCCCCATGATGCACTATATCTTTTTTTGCTTTGGTCTTTTGCACTAAGGATTGTATACTATGTGGTGTGAGGAAGTATTTAAAGCCCTATAAGTAATGTGGAGGGAGTACTCACTAAACCTTATAGGTTAAATGTCTAATAAGTTACTGACCAGCCTAGCAGGTTTCTTTCACATCCCCTTTCATAATGCCAGCCTCTCTACAACACTGAGATTTCTATATCTCTTTTGACTCTAAGGTCATATTGATACCAATGCAGAGATATATTTAATATATCAGTGAAATACAAACATTTTTAGAGTTAAAACTTTTGCACTGGATGGACTCAATGACACAAAAACAACTGGTTAAGGTAAAAGAAAAAAGAGTATTTTCTAAGTTTGAATATTATAAGGATTGTGGGATAAGTTTAGCTTTAATGAATAAACTATCTCAAGTGTATATTTAAATCTGAAGTGCAGCAACTAGTCTGAGAGTGTCATGGCATTAGAGGGAATGAAGGATGGCTGGGGGATACTTGAAGGGAAAGGAGCAGTGATTGAGTCATCAAATCATCCCCTGTAATACCTGGCATCAGTACTTGCAGAGCCTTATTAGCCATACATATGAAAGATGGCAAGGGAAGTGACATAAATCAACATGATGGAGCAGTAACAACACAGGACTTACCAGGAAGGATCTTCAACAAGTAATTTTGGAAGCCTAAATATTTCACTTGCGTTTTCACTGTCTGTATAACATTTGTTTGGATACTATATGAATTATCCTATACAGCCTTTCTTCTGCTTTTCTGTCTTTTTATCTGTTTTGGGGTTCTTTTCAGAAACTGTCTCCTGGCTTTTCAACTGTATCCACTGCCATATTATTTAATGGAATACATTAAGGCAAGTAAAGCAGAGATTTCCACCATAGATCCTCCCTATTTAAGTGTATTATTTTCATCCCTCTCTGTTCATTAACACATTTTTATTCAGCTTTAGGCCTGGCTTGTGCAGTTTTAGCTATATGACTCATCATTCAGAAGCCTTTTGAAGTCCCATATCAGAAGCAGGAAAGGGGAAAAATCCCCAACTTTAACAAGTATCCTGTCATCATCTTTAATCAATTTCAACAGCCTGAAAATCTTGCTGGTGATAGCAAGTCCTATTTAGAAAGGGAAAGCATGAACAAGGAAAAGGATCACAGCAGAGCTCTGAAGCTTCATGACAAGAGTGTAACAGCATAGCTGGAACTGAAATTCAGCTGTTTCTTTCTTCTTTGCAATTGTTTGGGTAAGTTTCAAATGAGCTAATATGGGAAAATTAGGAATCAGCTCTGCACTTTTATATCCCCTAGGAACTTTGCACTGATTTAATTCAGGCACAAAATATTCAAATACTGAAAATAGCACATCCGCTTAGTGACAGGACAAATTGTTCACAACAGTTATCTAAATTACTAATTAATACAAAACCTATTAGAAATAATTATTGGATTTAAACTAATTAGGACATTTGGAGTCAATGCCGTTGCTCACACTCTCTGTTTCCTGTGCTCTGAGGACTTGGAATTTTAGGTATGAGCAAGGAAAATTCCAGATTTATTTCAGAATAAATTCCGTACAGTCCTGTATCTGAAGGACTGTAGACAGTGAACATGAATCTCTATTTTTATCTACTTGGAATGACAACTCTATTCAACAGAGATGCCTCATGTATCAGCCATTGCATGGCAGGTCATAGATAGTGGGGTATTTTTTTGGTAGAAAGTTCTCATGGCAAATTTTATATCACTCAAACTAATTTCTTTATCCAGACTTTTAATCTACAATGGCTATGCTTATGCTGCAGCTTATGTGGTCACTAAATCCTAGTGATAAACTGGCCAGCCTGGGTTCAATGGCAGTGGAAGGGTCAGAAGCATGCAACTGCTATTGTGTTTATCAGTTTCTATCACAGCCCTCACTGAACTCCTTGGCTGTGCATACCTGCAACAAAAGCTCCATTGTGCCTGCAGAAGCAGTTTCATATTTGACTGCAGCATAGATGTGCTTCAAGTTATGGTTCTACATGTATTACATTTATTCATTTACTTTCCCATTCCTTACATATGTTAAAATTTGAGGAGACAGAACATGACATACGCAGCATAGGATGACAAAGTGAAAGCTTTTGTGTAACTTTACTTGTCAGGGAAACCCTCAGGCACAGACTTCATTGCACAGAAGATAGGTTAAAAACATTCTCGTGAGGTTAAACAGTGACTCTAGAGCTGGTCAGCTGAAGTCAAGATCACCACCAGAGTATGAGAGATTATCATGAGGACAATTTGTGCTCACATATGCCAGAATAATTTTGTGAAGACAGTTTACAGAAGTAAACCATTGTATCTGACACGATTCTCTCTTTACTTAATTTTTTTCATTGTGATAGGATCATCTGCACTAGTAAAGCTGATTTCCAGGGAAGTCTTATGGAAAAGACAACGGATACTAAGCATACCTTTCTTGAAGCAACTGGTTGCTTTTCCAGTTAAACTGGATTAAGTTTAATCTAAATCAGAAGCTTCAGCAACCAGAGCACATAAAAGCATGACTCAACATATCCTTCTGCCACAGACACAGTACTGAATTCTTGGGACACCAACCACTAACAAATCCAGGGCCTTAGATGTGGCTGAAGGTGCAGCTATGGACATGGAAGGCCATAAAGCTTTTCAATGAATTTGAAGCCTAATCCACTACTCAGAGCCTGGGTAAGAATCTCTCTGCATTGTGTTCAATACTGAAATTCAGGACATTACTGAAGACTTGCATTGAACAGACTTTATATTTAAGGTCAGCAGTTAAAGTTTATCAGTATAACAGGTGGACTGTGTTTTAAAAAGGTTTCAGAATAAGGGAGGCAAATTATGGCCTTCCTTGGGAGAGCTGGCTTCGGATTCTCTTTTGCCTCAGTGAAGAGAGCCTGGAGCTGGCACTGCTCGGAGCTGGCAATATCAGCACCACTGACTCCTTCTGGGCCTTCTGGGGACAGTGGACAAAGGTAAGCTGTGGTTGGGACAGCCCTAGGAAGCACAGCTCCTGTGGAGCATGCGTTGGGTAGAGCATGGAAGATCCTCAGGCTATAGCTCAACAAGCACTTTAAGCTGGGGTAATCCTGCACTGCTGTAGAAAGACTCCATGCATTTTTCTCCTTCCTCTGGCTACTTGTTCCCATATCCCCTCTCTCTCTTCCCTTCTGCTGGAATAAGCAAAACACGTCCAATAGCTGACCTACACTTAAATTAACACCAGTAAAGAAAATAGCTGCTTTTCACCTGGATCTGTTCTGGTTTGGCAGTTTACCAAGCGGTTGAACTGGTGCCTGTGCTGGTGCAAACAGAGGGACAGTGCAAGGACTGAAGGCAGCAGCTGAGCAAAAGGATTATTGCTGATGCTGGCTTGATGTATCCACTGAATTCAACCTGAGGGCAAGGCTAGGCATGAAGCTGAACTGATGAGTTTGGAGCTAGCAACAAGAGAAGTCTTGCAACTCCTCCTTTCCCCTCGACCTCCACAGTTCATAAACATGCAGTTCCAATCCCTGCCTTATGCCAGCCCAGGAAACCATTGGGAATCTCACAGACTGGATTCAGGTCACCGGTTTAGCAAAAATCTCTCTGCTTTTTGCTAGGTTGATTTTCTGACAGCTTAGAAATGGAACTGACTTACTGACAGGTCCAGTTAACTCCTGCCAGAAGTGGGGGTGAGGATCTGGAGAAGTGTTCAGTCAGGGAATAGTGGGGACAGGAAGGCATGACAGCCACCCTTTTCTGCTGGTGTTGAGTTGTGAGGTTGGTTACTGACACCTTGTGTTACAGACACCCTTCAGACTTCAGGATTTGGCACAAACTATTCCTACTTCACTGTAACCCCTGTGTTAGTAAGGATATAATCACAGATTGCTCAGAGAGTTGGCAAGGGGATAAAGAAGTGGGTAATCACAGAATATTCTGAGTTGGAAGGGACCCCCAAGAATCATCAAGTCCAGCTCTTAAGTGAATGGCCCACACAGGGATCGAACCTGTGACTTATGGCATTATTAGCACTATGCTCTGACCAACTGAGCTCTAAAGCCTTGATTGGCCCAAATAATGAGTATTCGCACCTACTGTAGCTAGAGCTCTTAAATATATGCTTAAAGATAAATCAGAATATAAGTTCAGTTAAATCAGCAGAAAGTACCTTGCTGAGGAGGTGTTTCTTTTTTTTAATTATGAGTTTTCTGCCTCTACTTTAAACAAATTTTGTGTAGCCTAAAATGTTCAATTACATCAGAAAAGATACAGAAACAGTCAACATCTGTTGCATTTCATTTAAAAATTAAAACAGAGCTTGCATCATTGAACTGCAGTGCTGAACTTGAGGGGCAAGAAATTTTGTAGTGTTGCACTTCAGACATGAATTTCCCACGTAATTTTACAGACACTTACACTCGCTTCTTAATTATAAAATGGAGAGCATGAAGCAGAAAGGTGAGTCATCAATACATGGATGCCCAGCTTTTCAACCACAGCTAATAGATAAAAGCACTATTTTTTTATATCAATCCATTTTCAATTTGTTACAGTCTACTTGTAAGGTTAACTAATACGAGTATATTCTTGGATGCACTTTTTGTTCACTTTTTCTTTTAAGACATGACAAAGAATTACAGGATTCCAGGCTTGACTAGAAATGATGAAGCTTATTAAGTATTTTTTTAATGAGTTTTCCCCACTAGACATTTATTTCATTCTTTTGTGAGGAAAAAGAAAGATAACTTTAGCCTCTTAAAATCCATTATTCGCAACACAACCAAAGTGTTCCAAATACAGCTATTACCAGGTAAAGACATAATATTCATCCATTCAGGAGAGAACATGGGGGAGGAACAGAATTTTTTTTGTTGGCAGTTAACTTCACAACTTTGGAGGTTCTTTTTATTCCTGGCTATATTGAGAACATGGGGAAAAAAACAACTGTGAAGCTTCAAGTTACAAGCATTAGAGAGAATTCACAATAATTTAGGGTCAAAGCCATAAATACAGATCTTGACAAAATTATATGTAAGTGAGAAGGAGACTTCTTTGAAACCCATGGGCCAAAGGACAAAAAAAAATTTCCACAATCCCTACTTCTCCCTGCTTAAGAGAAAGATTTAGCTAAATATACCTTGACCCTTGCAAATATTTTTTTTTAAATCACTATCAATTCTGCTTGTCTGTTGCAAAAAGAATAATTTGTATCTAATTTCTTTATTTACCCATAGTCTAATTAACTTGTACCATAGTGATAATTTTAGCAGCACTTTCTCTAGATTACCTGGTTTTGATAACATCCAAAAGTGCAAAAAATCCACTTAGCAGTTCTAAATTTGCAAAAAGACATGGAGACCTCTACAGTTGCTACAGAAATACCATCTGGTGTTTTGAAACCAAGAAAATTCTGCTTTGTAATATGACAGGTTTTAAAATTAATTGCAAAAAAATATATATATAATAAATGAGACTTACCACAACTATATATCGAGGCCTAAACTGGATGGTTCCAAACAAACCCAAAATGACAACTATTATTTGTAGGAAATTGCCAAGGATAGGAGCCCACTGGAAACCCAGGAAGTCAAAGATTTGTCTCTCTAATGCTGCCAGCTGTAAGAAAACACATAAACAGAACATCCACTTTTTAATTATGGGTGAAACAGAACACTTGACATTTTCTTACCTGCTCCAGGCTTCACCAGCGAGTGAGCAAAGCTGTGCAAACCTTGCTATTGCTTCTGAAATACTATCATGCTTTCTCCCTTTCCCATGCCTTTGTTTTCTTAGATTTAGTTTGAACTAGACTCAACTGCAAGTCCCTCAATTTTCTCCTGAAAGCCCAAAAGAGCAGAGCAGTCCCAGATGTGGTCACTGTGATCCCAGGAGTTCCTTAATGCAGGAATTAAGGAAGACTGCTGGGAGCTCCTCACTACCCAAGGCACACACAGAGGCTCGCGGGGTGAAAGGCAGTAGAAAATGCTGGAAGACCTCAGAGCAAACTGCTTCAAAACCAAGAGCCAAATGAGCCATCTGTGCTCTTCAAAAGCTGTGACATTACTTTGGGCAACTGCAAATCAGAAAGAAATGGTGGCAGCCTAATAGCTCTCTTCCCACTGTCCCCATGGCATTTTGGGTCTGGATTTAGTTAGGTGTGGAAAAGGAGGAAGCTAAGAAATGTCAACCTTCATCCTTGCATCAGCATGTGGTACTTAGGTAATTCTGCATTTCTGAACATTAGACAAAAAAGAAAAACAAAAAGCCAGTTATAAAATTCTTCTGCAAACACATTTGCTACTCATTTTTTACAATCTATTCCACTCTTCTAAACATAGAAAAATCAAATTTCTTAGCAGCACATTTGTTGGAGCTTAAACTTGGTTCAATATTTTTGCAGCTGCAGCAAGATATTCTTGAGCAGCTAAATAGAAACCTACTGAGAAACAACTGAGTTTCTGCACTTGCTAGAATTTATTAACATCTACTTGATTTTGCTACATCGTTACAAACCCTAAAATTTACTGAAATACGCACTTACAATATTTATAACTGAGACAGATGGAGCAAGCATGGCTCTATGAATACCAACCAAAGTATTATCATTTGTGGGTATTTCACATAAAGTATTTCATTTTACACATTATGGCCAGATTCAATCTTCACCTGCAAGATGGGCTAGGTGTCACTGAGAGCAAAATCCATCTTTTCTGTACAAAAAACCTCTCTTACAGTAGACATGAAAACCACAGTCTCTATGCTAAGGTTAATAAATATGATATATCTAAACAATGAAATGAACTAAAGTTTAATCATCACCTTGGTGCAGCTCCTTTGCAATCAGTGAAGTTACATTGCCTTTATCAGCTAAACATCTGGCCCAGCATACATAAATGAAAAATCACACAGTAGACTACAGAGGTGCCCCAAATCCAACTTGCAAGATGGTAAATAAAGAGTTTTGAAAGCTCTTTGGCAGAGGCAGAACTTACAGTTTATGGTCTAGCAACAAAATACTGAGAATCCTGTATCACACAGGAAGGCATTTATGACATCCATGACCACAGCCAGAGATGTTTTCATTCCCATTACAAGTGGAAAACTTCTGGGTCAGCAAAACAGCTAAAAAATTCACAGCCCACCAGTTTTCAGAGACGATGTGTCTTCTTCCTGGAGCCATGACATTACCAAGCAAGCAGAGGATGGAGCTGTCAATTCAGACTAGGATTTGCTTAGTGCCACCTCTGCCCTGACATTCAATGAAACTCTCCTGCAGCCTTGGTTTTCACCTGCACCAATAAATGGACAGTGTCCTATCGCACTCCCAGCACTGAAGGCAGCTGGCTTAGGATGGTGTCCATTAAAGTGCCCTTGGCTCTGAAACACAGCAGCTGTGTGCAAACTATATACTTACCTACTCAAAACGGCCCTTGGCCATGGGTGAACCCCTTGGGAAGACCACTGGGCACAATAACCCTGGTCTAATGGCTCACTAACATCCACCATGTCACTGCCTGGCTTCTGCCCCAGGCACATGAGAGCATGCTGGTGTGTCGAGCAGAGAGCTTGCCCACAGTGGGTATTGAGGAAATTCACTTCACACTGGTGGGTCACTGCAAGACATGGATGCTATTACGCATTTTATGTAGCTTTGAAACGCCTAGAGCTATCTGAAAGACAAATGCTTGCAGCACAGATATGAATGAAGCTGTATCTGTCCCTTTTTAAACTGACCCTCAGGATAAGCTTTCAGATCAGCACCTTAAACGACTGAAAAACATATACTGGAACGTAAATAAACACAACAACCACACTTTGCCATCAGAGTCATGCCAAAAGGCTTGGTGTTCAGCTCATGCCTAAACTGGATCAGATAAAGTTTGCCTTCATGTGCACCTCCCTGATATCTACAAGTTCTGAGTAAATCCATCAGGCAGGTCTGGGCTCCCATGAAATAGCACAGTGGCCACAAGCATATTCCCACAGATGAGGGTGCACATGTGTATATTCACCAGAGACAGAATTACACAGAAAGAAATTATTAGTCTTTCCATGGATTACTGTGGTTAAGGCACCAACCACAAACACAGAGAAATAAAGTTCAATTTCCTCTCCTGCTGCCTACTGATGTATTCATTCCTCTCCTCCTACTTCCTATCCATTAGGATACCAAGGGAAACAGCTTCTCTTTGAAGCTGTGTCACAGGCAAAAAATAAGAATTTGTATTTTGTGAGTCAGAAGGAGAGCACAAGCAGAAACATGAGTTTACAGTCTATTGCTTATGGCACTTATACAAAACTGGGAGAGTTGCTTGTGTTTCTTGCCTGCAGGGCTCGCTCTTTATTTTATATACAGTGACAGCATGAAACCACTGAAGGAGCCCTAGAAACAGGATGCCAAGCATACAGTACCATTCCTTCTCACTAAGTGTTTTCACCATTAGGCTATGCAGAGAGACCTTCCTGCACAGCTAAGTCTCATTTATTTTGCTCTTGTCGCCAACACAGAGTAATTTGTCTCATCCCTAAAGCCCACAGAATACATTAGCAGGGGTGGTGTGGGGGTGAGGGGAATCTAAAGAAAAGAAAGAGGTAGGAGGCATGTCTTTCCTCCTCAAATTGCTACTCTCTTCTAAATTTTAACACCTTGCAGGCAACACAAGTAGAAATTAAAAACCTAATAATTCATGATCATGGCAGAGGAAACATACTAGGTTCTGTTTTCTTTATACCGTGAGCAATATGGAGTGAATAGAGGAAACATCTGAGTGCTGCTGTTCATACGTCTAATATATCACCCAACAGAGCCCCCTAGAAGCAGTGAAGGCCACAAAGTTTTTAGCTCTGTGCAAATGAAAACACAATCCCTAACACAGGCTGTGATTCCAGTAATTCACTGGACAGAAAACATCAGAATAAAAGGAAGGAAACAGGCAGCTGTGCACATTTACAGGCTAGTTTTGCACTGATATGAAGAGCCCACACTGTCTATGTTGGCCCAAATCCAAAATCTCTGTAGACATCAGTGGCCACCAGACTAGCCTAGATTCTGTGAAAAATGGAGTTTTGTGCACGTGAATACTTCAAAATGTTACACCATAAACATTTTGATTATAACGAGTCTGTTTTTCTCAACAAGAATTTTTTGCCTCAACAAGACATTTTTTCTGCATGAATTTCTAATTTCATCACCATTTTCAGATTTTTACAAAAACAGCCTAAAAAAACTGAACCCTGAGAGAAGGGAGAGGTTCTCAAAATTAACTGGCTCAACTTCTCCCATTGCTAGAAGACAGTTATCAACTTAGTAGGGCAAAGGAGCTCAAGGCTGGAGCTGGGGTATGCTCCATGTGAGTGAGGTCCTCTGGGGGTTTACCACCATACCACTTCACTAACAAGCGGGGAGAGGCTGCACCTCCACTGCTTGTGATAACTAAGACAACAAAGTTTGGGAGTGTTCATAATAAAATGTTGTTTGATGCCTTTTTTTTTAAATGAGTAACATAGAAGTGGAATGAAAACGTAAACCTTTCTTGCAAATATAAGAGGAGGCTTTGTTTCGGAAACTTAAATACTAGGTGTATGTTTTTAACGAAATCTACAACAGCAGAAGGGTGAAAAATTTTTATGAGAACTTATAAAAATCTATCAAAGCTCATAGGAAATAACATTTTCTTATCAAAACAACACTTGGAAAAGGATACATGATATTTCTTATTACTGCTGGCAAGGGAGTGCTTTGTTATTTAGCCATCATCATCACTGACAATCTTGTAATGTAAAGTGCATGACTCAGGAGACCAGGACTAGCAGTAAAATGCTCTAGTGGGACTGTAGCAATTCACTTAATGAAGTCTTGGCTTTTTACCTCTTTGTTTCACTAAGTCTTCCAAACATTTCCCATTTCCCACTTCCTGCAGAGCACAAGGAGAAGATGGGGCTGCAATAAAGTCATTCAGGGTGAACATTCTTTTCTGGCCATGCTCAAGCTCTTTTGTATTAAGAGCAACAAAAAATTTAGGTGAACTAATCTGTTTGAATTCTGAGCTTCTTCACCTAGAGGGATCAACCAGATGTGCACAGAATTGGAACTTCCTGAACAGAAGAAACAGTGCAACTGTAGCATTAATGTTTCACATACAGCTTAACACAAAGGAGTACCAAAATAAAAGGCAGCAATAGCAATGCTGCATAGGATCTGTGGAAAGAAATCACCAAGATGTTCCTAGTCAGCAGAGAAATCAAAAAACATTTTTGAGAGAGGCTTCAACAGGGTGCCTTTTGGATTAAACCCCTCCTCTAAATTCTCAGGTCCTATTATACTTCAAAATATATATCAGAAGCTGTCTGAGTGATGAGACACCACAGCAGAGTTACAAAGTCAACTTTTCAAAATATGTGTTAAAACTCAATTTTCTCTTCTGTCAGAACCATCAAAGAGAACAGTCAGTTTTATATTTTAATGGAAAATTTTTATAAATGGCATGTTAGTCTGAGATTAATAAATAGAGCCAAATTCATAACAGAAGAAGTCACTGTATCAAGATGAAGGGTTTTCATATGTAATAGATCATTTCATACATGACCTAAAAGTGGCTTGATATAAACAGAAGACTATAAAATTGCTTAATGTAAAAATAAAAGGTTAATGATACAGCTGCAAATTTGATACCCTATAAATTACTTAATTTACAAATCTGGGAAGTATAATTGATGCCCTATTTGATATTAAAAAGTTGCTTCAATCTGTCACATAAGACAACCCCTAGAAATTATAACAACCAGAAAAATATAAATACTATATCTAATAAATTTGTATTTGAGAAATCTAACAAAAATCATAAAAGTAAATATTTTATAACTAGAGAGCTGTAAAACTATATCACTTTGAAATCTTATTTGAAATAAAGAACAATTTTAAAAGCCAGGGGGGAAAAAAGAGAAAAATTATTATAACTTCCTAAATGGACACTTCTACTGTTACAAATGGACTAAATTTTCAAAATTTAAAATAGTTTACAAAAAAACGGTGGACCAAAAAATTACAGTTCATAGCATTCATTTTCTAAATTCAAGTCAGGAATTATCTGAAATATTTGAATTATGCATGGTAGACTCAGACTTGGCTGATGTTGCTAATAATTATCACAGGAGAAGTTCCAGGGCACAGCTCATCATCCATACTAAATATTGCTCCTACGGATAAAGATGTTTTCTCCAAAATTCTCAGCTTCATCTTATGGTCATAAATTTAACCTGTGGCTTCAGGAGTTTCCTGGATATGATGAATCTCCGAGGACTGTTGTTCTTTTTACATTACCGCTGTTTCTAATGTGCTGTGCTGAATCACAGACAGTTTAGTCCAGCTTGGAAGATGCAGCTGTTAAAAACTGAAGTAGTTCCCAAGCCTCCTCCAGGAAACTCCACCTGGAGTTTTAAGTGTCCTCAGTTCTGAAGCCCCAGGATAGCTTTGCTAACCTCAGTAGTGCAATCATCTTTTCCTCACAACCTACCATCCCATCGCATAGCATTCCATCCTCCTCTCCCCTCCCCTCCCCTCCCCTCCCCTCCCCTCCCCTCCCCTCCCCTCCCCTCCCCTCCCCTCCCCTCCCCTCCCCTCCCCTCCCCTCCCCTCCCTCCCCTCCCCTCCCCTCCCCTCTACATCCTTCTTTCCTTCCCTTCTCCCTTCCATCTTTTGTGCCCAGACTGGTGAACACTTCAGAAAAGCTCAAAGCAACACGAGGAAGAGGGCAATGTGAGGCAGGAGAGGAGCAGTGGGAGCCTCCCTCACCACCCTGTAGCCTGAGCACTCAGGTGGAATAGAGAAGACCTTGGATCAAGGTCATTCCTAGCACTAGCACATTTGACTTAAAGTCTTTCTTCACAGTCCAGCGCTTTAAGGTGTGTATTTCCTTTTCCTTGACAGATGTTGCACTGAGAAAATATTTTTGTAAAACCTTGGGGAAAATGTTCAATGTTCAGATCATACTTTTACATTGTTTTGGAGAATATGCAGTTCCTAATTTAAGGGGAAAAGACATCAAAAAGCTGCCAAGCTACTCTGGAAAAAACGTCAGCACTGGAGAGTAACAGATTGACTTACCACATGCTAAAATCCAGGATTTCTAACAGAAAACTAACAGGTGATAAAAGAAGAAGGTTAAAATAAATAAGTAAATAAATAAGTTGCATCAAAGACCGATGGTAATGCATAAACCACTTTTTACACAAATTTTATACTCCTGCTGGGATTTCAGAATTTTACTGACAGGCTTGACATCAGTAGAAAAGAAGGCAAGCATTAACATGAGAGAAATGTCAGGTTTTTAATGCAGGGGAGAGCATCTAAACCTGAAGTGGAAGGGAGGTGTCAGATGATCAGTCTTAGCTGAAGAATGCTATTTAGCACGTTACTGTTCCTCAGCTAAATATTACAGCCTCCTTATCTGTAACTTACCATCTTTCAATAGAGGCTTCATTACCAAACATGACTGTAGTCTGTGTCACAATTAAATGTTCAACTTTGACTTAGATCACTTCTTTGGTGACAGTAAAAGCAATCATCTGACCACAGAAGAAACTCTCATTAGATTTTTAATGATCTGCATGCACTTGTCCAGGTGAAATACTAGCTTTTGGGTGATTTTAAGATGGTAATCCCTTATAACAGCTCACTAAATACATTTATAAGACCATGTGTCATGGAGGTTATTGAATGTCAGGAAAGATTCTGAGTAAATCACTAATATTTATAGTAAGTTCAGTTTAATGGAGCAAAAGAGAAACTGTTAGCTTTCTGACATGTAATTGTCAGAGAAGAAAAAATCCCTGATGATCAAAAGTGCTTTTGCAGTGTTGGTCAGACAGGTAATTAGGTGTCACTTGAGTAACTTTAAATAAAATACAAAGCAAAAGAAATATATGTGCTGAAGAAGCTCGATAAAAGAGTAATAGCCAAGATTAGTGAAGGCCAAAGCATAAAAACAAAGAAAAGAAAGGCATGTTCAATAAAAAAAGTCATCATTATAAGAGAGCCTGTGCTGCTTTTCAACAGTGAATGCTATTCTTATTCAGCTGTTCAACTCACATGGAAAATACTCTGAACTAAGTAAAAGTCTTTCCACCATTCTGGTAACTGCTTTGGTGAATGAGTTCATTGGAGGGCAATGGTATTGATAGCTTATAATATTGCTGAAGACATGATATTTTAACAAAATAGTTTTTTTCTCCTGAGGAGAAAAAAAGTTTCACTCCTCAATAATTTACCAGTTGTTCTTTGATAAATGCTTGAGAAAAAAGACAGGTAAGGAGTGAATAGTATATGTTCAAAGATTTTTGAAAGTCAATACATTGCTCTAACATCTCAGAACCAAAAGACTCCGCTAAATGAACGGCAAAGAAGTTGATCTCATCAGAGAATTTGGACCATAGTATAAAAAGGAGAGCTGGCAAATGCCAGACCTTAAAACCTATAAATGTGCTGAAAAGATTCTTTTCTCCACATTTTAACAAATACATACATATATTTAATACCACTATTTAACATTATCAGACAGGCGCAAACATAGGTAATTCTTAACAGAAAAGTGCTTTTCTAATTATGTGTACTACAAAAGCCTTGCAACCACACTGGTGGTGTGCAGGAAGATTTTGAATGATGGATTTGATATGATGTTGTTATGTATTTCACCAAACTGAGCCCAACCCTCCAGTTTAGTCTCTGACAAAGCTCACACCAAGCCAAAAGAAGCTATGACTGCATCAAGGCTGCAGGATCTGGCTCAGAAAAGCAATAGCAAATTATTTAAGAATCTCATCAGCACGAGAAGAAGAGTTTGTTAATATTTATTCTGCAGGGTCACCTGACTGCAGTGATATAAAAGATGTCATAAAATAGTCCCAGTTCCCAGCACAGTAGAGGTGCCAGGGTGATATACCCGAGGCTGATGGCTACATCTGTACCAAACAGACACTATAAAAATGCAGTTACAGTCTGTGGGTAGCCATGATAGGGAAGAAGGCAGCTATTGTAATAAAACCCCATAGCACTAACTCGTTACAGCACAGTGATTTAAGATTGAATTTCAACCCTCCAACGAAGCTGTAACTGATCCCAAAACACTAAAGTCAAGCCCCTTGGCTGCTTGACCTATAAAATCCTGCAAACAGCTGGAATGAACGGGCTTATAATGGCATTTAAGACTCCCTTGGTTGTTTCATTTAAATGCCAGCCCATATACAGCAAAAGGCAGTGTAAGACATGGTTATAGGTTAAAGATCTTTAAAGATTTCTATCTTACTATGAATGAACAAGTCCATGTCAAAAGATACTAGAGAGAATGGAAAAGCAAATTACAATTGTCTTCTTTATATCAAGCTGCATATGTGGTGGATTTAGTCCAAAAGAAAGATTTCATTTGCCACACCATGACATCCTTCTCATCTTCAAACACTAAATTCTCAAAATTGTAATGTTGTTTTATTGCATTTATTTGCACATTTGAACACATCCAGTAAGCCTCTGTTCCTTCACAGGCTTTCTCAATGCTCAGGTTTAAGAAATGGTGGAGTAAAATACTTACTGACTAACTAACAATAGTGAGAAATGAACATGTTTACTACTACTGTGAATTCCCAAGACACAGTAGGCAAGGTAAGGAGGTAACAGATGATGCCAGCATTTGATAACAACGAAGCCAACAGCCTTAGATCCCTCTTAGATTCCGATGACTATGGTATCCAGTTAAAAAAAAAAAGAGAGGAAAATGAGAGAAAAAGCTGGGAACATTTGCAGCAGGATCTGTGCCCAACCCATCCCCAGCATGAAGAGACTGACTGTGAGGGAAGAGAGGCTGAGATGAGAACCCAGACTGCCAGGCCTAAGAAGAATTGAAATCCCTGTAGGGTAAACAGGTAAAACAGTATTTAGAGCCCCTAGTAGATGAATGCCATGCTCCTTCTGCCCAAAGAACAACTCTGTTCTTTCAAAATACGTCTCTTTTATGACTCTTTAAAGCCCTATAAAACTATGTTTTAATGCAGGCTCCAAAAGACAGACATTAAACCAGATGGAGCTCTCCTTCTATGACTAAGGAAGATAAATGTTCAAAACTCACAAGGACCTAGACAAGTTGGACAGTTAGTTCAAGGTCCAAGTTTAATGAAATAAAATTGTTTGATATGAGCTTTGGAATAAAATATCAAACGGCACAAATTGATTCATGCCAGATCTTGAGAAACATCATATTTCCCACAGGACGGTGCATCTTATCTTTAGTTTGTGGTTCCAAAAGGGCAGTGCATCTTCAATCACCAATTCTCTTCAGGCAAAACAAAGGATTAAGCCAAGGCAGCCAAGTAACAAAAATCATGTGCTGGCTGTTACCCCTAACTTGAGCCACAGCAAAGAGCCTATTTCCACAGCAGGGAGATGTCCAGATGTCTGTCTGGATAATGTTTCTGGTTTTTTCCCCAGAAAACTTCTCTCCAATGCATGTGTCAAGTGCAAGCCGTGCAAAAATAGATGAACAAGAGACTTATATTCGACAGATGCACAAGGGGAAAAAATGGAGTTTAGCACCAGCTCAGAAGTCTGATGACGAGTCTAAATAGGTCCCTGCACTGCAGCTCATTCATTTGCTGTCAAATGCCAATTTCAAGCACAGCAGAAACACTCATGGGTCCTTTGACTCTGTCGTTGCAGATGATGAGATTGCATTGATGTTGCCATTGCACTGACAAGAAGACTCTCTGATTTTGGATCATTTCATGTTGTCATGTAAAAGACTGAAATATTCTTCTTTGTTCTTTCTTAACCAGAAGCAGGAAGATAGTTCCTATCCTTTGTTTACAGCATAGCAAAAACATTCCTCTGCCTCCTGAGTTATTTGGCCAGGAAAAAGGGTTAGGATAGGACTAAATAGCAGCAAGACAAATATTTTGACCTCATGTTATCTAAAGTAATTCATCAATAAAGTTTATGTTATTAATAACTTCCGATAGAGGTCTATATGGGCATTTTTGTCTCATTTAGGCATATAAGTATGTTTTGATAAAAAGAATGGGAAATCTGAGCTTATTCTCAAACATGAAAGAAGAACACTGTAGTTAGAGGTGGGTGACAGCATAGCAATATCTTGCTTTAAATCTCACTCTTTTCCATGCATTCTAAAATCTGGCCATTCCCTTGTAGAAATAAAACTCCAAATTCACATTAATTTCTGTGATTTTGTAGCCTCCTCACATAGACTGGAGGATGAAATTCTTAAACTATATATATAAAGTACATGTATGGTTTACTAGAAAGTTGTCAACAGAAACACTCATTCTGGAAAATTATTGTTTTAGAGCTACAGGGAAATAAAATATGTCTTTTGGGTCATCTAAGCTAGATTCTCTGACACCAAAATTAATTCTACTCTCAACTCCTTTAAGGAGTTTAATTTCTACATAAACTGGCTTGATTCCCCTAATCCTTTTGGAATGCCATTCCAAAATGTTGTTGTTTAAACAGCACCTGTTTCACCTTGAATTCATTTTCCCTAACATGTGTGGCCAGCATTTCTCTAGATGTGCAGATGAACTTCCACATGTTCTTATTCCAATGGAAATGAATATTTTCATTTGGAATCAAATAAGAAGATCTTGACTGTGGCTACTCAAAATCAGGTAATTCATAGCTCATAAGAAAAAAGGGTGAATTATGATCTGAATTTAAAACAAGTATTTAGAAGTAGGGATGATACCTTTCAGGGTAATTTTAAAACTCAAAGGTATATATATAGAAGTGTAAAAATTCTTTGTATGTTACATATTTGGAACTCTCAAAAAATTAGTGTTCAAATAGTTTAATCTTAACTTTTTGCTCTGATTTTAACAGAACTTAATTAATCTCTCAGCCACTTCCATTTGTTTTGTTATTTCCATTTAATCCTCCAACTTCTGCTTTTTCTCCATAGCGGTTGGACTGCAGTGGTTAAAAAAAGTTTATCTAGCCTTGGTCTTGCAAACCACAGATGCAGTAATTATCTCCCTTTACCTTCCCAATTCCTGCCACTCTCTACTAGCCCCACTGCTGATATTCCAGTATGCACTACAAAAAGATGATAACTAGTGATGTTCAGTCGAGCTCTTCATTTATCTCAGCAGTGTTCTCTATTTATCCCATCAGTCAAACCTTCTCCAGCAGCTCTTTTGTCCATTCCTAAGCACAGCCAAGACATATTCATACTTGTCAATTGTCTCTCAAAAGGCTTGGAGCAGAACAAACAAGTTGAGGAAAGCAGGGGGGCTACCAGAATGTCACAAAAGACACCAATGCTGTTCAAAGGCTGGAGATAATTATTCCTAATTATCTAGAGATGCTCAGCAAGACTATGCAGGCAAAAGTGAAGACAGAGACTGATCTGAAGACATGCAGTATAATAGATTCCTATGGCAGAAGATTTCTCCTTTGGATTTCAGAGTATTGATCCCAAAGATTTGCAAAATTCCTCAAATGTTTGTCAGTTTGTGTTAATGATATGCTCATGTTCCTATACAACTGAGGTAAGAACACAATAGCCTTAATTAGTTGCAAAGTATCACAATTCTGTGTCCTGTGCTTTTCTGAGCTGTTGCTCGATAATGTTTCCTCCAGACTCCCTGGATTGCATAGGTTGATGCTGAGCAAATGCCTCCTGGCTATCATCCAGAACTGTGCAAACTGCCCCAGGAAACATCAAGAGATTGGAGAGCTGTACAGGACACCAATGTTTAAGTTAATGCATAGGTCCTGCTTGGTGCCAGAGAGCAAAAATGCTTCATGGAATGGTTAGGGTTGGAGGAAACCTCTGGAGGTTACCTGGTCCAAGCCCCCTGCTCAAGCCAGGCCACTTAGGGTCGTTTCCCCAGGACCATGTCTAGATGACTACTGAATATCTCCCAGGGTAGTGACTCCTCTTTGGGAGACCTGTGCCAGTGCTCAGGCACCCTCACAGTGAAAGCATTTCCTTTTTCAGAGCCTTTCAGTATACTATTTCAAGAGAATGCAGCAGATGTGCTATGACAGTCTCTGTGCAAAAGAGGGAACTTTTAGAAAATAGAAGAAACTCCAAGGCATGTTTCTGTCTTCAAAACATGCTGGTTTTATTGCTGTGGCAGATCTGATATGACTACACCAGGATCAAATCTATAAACTTGAGCAAGTTAGTTTTCATAAGGAGGACAAAAGGAGACAGCACCAAGTAAGAAGCTAAGACAAGTTTAGAGCAAAGGCCCTGGCAAAATTCAGAACCTGGAACCTTTGGTCTCATCATTCACCCCAAAGAAGCCAATAGGGTTCTTTAGCAACACAAGAGCTACAGGATGACATAAATGATTGAATGGTAAGTGTGCTAAATGGTAGAATTGTCAAAATTCATATAACATGTCTGGAACTTAACAGCACTATGCAATTTCCTCTATTGAATCATGATGTTAACTCAAGCAAAATAAATGTCAGATGAATCAGAATCTGATTAGAGATACTTGCAGTAAAGAAAATTGTTAGACCAACCAATCAATTGATAAGTGAATTAAATGTAAAATATGGGTCAAAAATAAAATTTATCTCAAAAATCTGTAGGAGGAAGACAGTATTGCTGGCTCCATGGCTGAAAAAATTACACTTGGGAAAAGCAGTTGCTGCCAGAAATCTCCAGCATTTCATACCACAACTATTGGGACCACAGGCCACAGCAAGACTTTTGGAAGATGTCACCTAGAGATACTTATTACAGAACTATTGAGGTTCTTATTACTGACAGCACGTGCAGTTGGAGCACTGAAACACTTTTTGTATCCTCTGTTGGCAGGCATTAAGCATGCCTGAGGATGTTTCCTTTGCCTGCTTTTCTGCAAAAGACACAAATTGCATGCACATAGTTTGCAGTGCCAGAAAATATTCTGCCCTGCCCAATATGCATAAGGCTAAAAGGCATTTCTCTACCAAATTTAATAAATTCTATCTACTTCAAAATTTTCAAGAAGTTGTACTATTTATATGAAGGCAGATTTTTGTCTACTGTTTCCCTGCAGAAGTAGAGTTGGGGTCTTAAAATTTCAGTAGGTATGACTTAATTTCAATGTTCAGCAAAAAACAAAAAAGGAAATTATTCAGAATACTCCAAAATCTTATTTGAGCACAATAAAGCACTACCAAAAAAGAGAAATTATGATGACCACAACTATGACTGTCAAATAGGTATGTTTCATTTTTAGTGCAGTATTTGTCTGAAGGTCTTACTGCTGTGCAAGTCAGTCTTAAAAGTTAGTGAAAAGAATCTTTGAAAGTCTGAGTGGATAAAAACGTTACTTGCCTTCCTTCCTTGCTCACATTTTACCTATCCAAAATAGACGGATTAGTACAAAATGTGAAGGAAAGCCTTTAAACCTGGGGAAAAAACCCTGCTGCAGACCTTCTGCCTCATTCAATTTTACTGTGGAAGTTCAGAAAGCGAAGACTGTGGAGAGAAAATGTAATGCTAGGTGTCTTTGTGAATACGAGGAAACACATCAGGCTGTCACACGCTTACACATCCAGTGGATTTCAGTCACTGTAGACTTATTCATTCCAGCTTCATCTCTCTGGAGAGAGACACCTGTTTTCAGCAGGGCTAAGCAATCAGTCTATGACAGGGAGTTTTCAGACCCCAGGGAAGGTGTGCTGTAATCTCTTTCTTTCATCATTGCTGGAATAGGCATGAAGACAAGGTGAGCCTGCCTTATCTGATGCCATGGCAAGAAATTATAAACATGCATTATCTTGCAGGAGCTCCGGAAAATCCTGTCAGAAAAGAAACCTCTTTAATCCAGTGATTCAGCAGATGGGAGTAGGATGAAGTTGATACAATGAAAACCTAACCATATTTCTCCATGGGAGGCAAGTCCCCCATATGTCTCTTTTGTCTCATCTCCTTTGTAACTTCAGAGTTGGAGAGGCTGCAAACATGTTTATTCCTGCTTCTGTATGAGCTGTCACATCTCTCATTTTGTCCTGCCATAATGCTGCCTTTGCATATTCACCCAGCTCCTCTAGGACATGCTGCCCACCAAACCTGCAGGTCTTCCTTTCACTTCTTTATGACCACAGTGTCTCCTGGGTGTCTCCAACACACTCTTCTGGATACTCTTAATCTTGCTGTGCTCTTGTATATTCCACCATCCAGTGTACTAAATATTTCCAATGGATTCCTAGAGTTTGGGGCAAACCATATACACCTTAAGGTGTTTATGGATTTATGGCTGTCAAACAGTTTGGATTCCAAAAATGGACAGCAAATATATCACAAAAGTTATGTTTTGATACTTAATGCTCAACAAGGTGACAGATTATTTGTTCAGAAATATACCACAACATGGCCACTTTGACTACTAAATTAAACCTCACAGATCTTTTATTCCTGGCCTTAATTAAAAGTTGATGTCTAACTGTTCTGCTCTACGTTACTTCAAAGACAAACAGCAATTATGAATTTTAATGACATGCCTCTACTTTCACTGAAGAACCAAAGTGAACCACAGAACCCAGGAAAGATGCAGTTTATATTTTTTTTTGTGCCCTTGGCACTCTGCCATCTGTCTGTCCTTTATCCCTTACAAGAGAAATGTGGGGAACAAGATACTATTTCATGCTCAAGGGTCAGCTGCATAGTATGCTAAGGGAAAAAATATTTCTTATTGCAGTTCTTTGGTAAAATGAATTAAACAATAGCCCTTTTCGATTGCAAATGGGAAATATATAAACACTGACAGTCTCTGACTATCAAAATCCCCACCAAAGTCCCTGTATGTTTCTTGCACTCTTTCTCTAAAAACCTGAGCACTGTTACAGAAAAGAAAATGGACTACCTAAGTATTTGCTCTGATTCTTATGTTCTTGAATGTTCTTGAATTCCTGAGAGTACTTTACTGCAATCTCTTACTACTTCCAAGGCTATTGCAACTCAATGAGATGAATAAAATATCAACTTTTATCTCTGTTTTATAACTACTTACAAAATACAGTGAGAGGCTGTCATCACTGCTTTTACTTTACGCTGTAAACTCATCATATTTCCTTCATTATAATGTATTCTTCTACCAAAGTGAGGAAACTGCTGCTCCAATTGCAATAGTGTTTGTATTCAGATGAGGATGTGGAAGCATGCAAAATATTTATCCAGTAAATAGGTAATTTCCTTTACACAAAAAAGGACAAGGACAAAATCCAAATTCACTTTCTCAAACGTAATTCAACTTTCTTGTGGATTACTTGCTCATGGTAGTTGATTTCCAGATCCACTCTTAAAAATTTATTGCACACAAGTGGCCCCGGGAGGCTTTTGACTTTCAAGGACTTCTACTTACTCTCACACTCAACCTCCCTATTTCCCCTATTGTCGCTCTTGAGCCGCTAGCAGAGAAAAAGACCTGGATTCTCAGTGTGGCATGAAAAGAGCACTTTATTATTTTGATTCCAACTTATATAGACTTTTCAGAGGTCACCCAGATTGGTCAGTCAGAAACCTCCCCCTAGGCCTGATTGGCCAGGCCTGAACTGTCCAAATCTCGAGACACTGTTTTTAATAACATCCAAACTTTATCTTTGTTTATAAAACACAGGAGAAAATTCTCATGGGAAAGACCTGTGCTAGCCACACCTTATCACTAGTAGACAATAAATACTTACTGTATTTATACATCTTTAATGCTGTAAAAACACAACTCTAAGATGCTGCTACACCGTTTGCACTTTTTATTTCAAGCTTATATCTCAGAAAAGAAAAAAATTGCAAAAAAGAGCAGTTATGGTTTCGCACCACAGGCACACCAGAGAAAGCACAGAGTAGCCTGCTAGTTCCCTCTATTTGGTAGTATGGTTGTATCCTGTGTTGTCTTGGTTTGAAAGACAGGTGTCTGCCAAGAGAGGTTGAACCCTCCCCCAGGACAGAGAATGTGATTTCCTTTCCTCCCTCCCTCCGAATTATTCAATTTTGTAAATCAAGGGCTTTCAGGCAAAGGTATGGGAAAAAAGGAATATCAGTTCTTTACTGGTATCTATAAACAAGCAATAACAATAATAGCAACCAGAACTAGAACCAGAAAACCAATAGCAGATGGCTTGTGAGCTGCTGAGCCTTTGCCCGTGTGGTGTAATCACGGTTGCAAGCAGCAGGGGCGCTGTTGAGCTCCCGGCCGGGCAGGGCAGGCGCAATGACTCCCGAGCGGCTGCAGGTGGCGCTGTTGAGCTCCCGGCTGGGCAGGGCAGGTGCGATGACTCCCGAGCGGCTGCAGGTGGCGCTGTGGCGCAGGGTCAGGTCAGCGTCCAGCAGCTGGTAATGGCGGGCAGGCTGAGAAAGCGCAGAGGGCAGCGAAACAGCTCGGAGCAGCGAGAAAGCAGGGCAGCAGGGGCGGGCGCCGGCTCTCTCTCTCCAGCCAGCCAGCGAGGCACTGCAGTCACAGCAGACGCCGCGGTCTCGTGCGGCAGAGGGCGGGGGGCAGGCAGCCGAGGCCGCGGGACTCTCCCGGCAGCGGCTGCGAGGAAACGCAGCCCGGGGAAACGTGCCCTTTCCCGTGGGGAGAAAAGGTTGAATCCAAGCTCACCCAGTCAGGAGAAGAGAAAACAGGGCACGGTTGGATTCCCTCTGGTCCAGCCGAAAAGCAAAGAGCAGCCTCTCCTCTCAGCGTCCGAACCACGAGAGAGCGAGACTCCCGTTTCAAGGTCCGGGTGTTCCCTTACCCTGCCTCGCCCAAGCTCACCTTTTGTCTTTTGATTGCTCTAAACATCTAACTATTTGTTGCTTAGTAACAGGAATGGGAAGAAATTCTCAACCCCCGATATGCGTTTAGTCCACGTTGCACTTGCACAGCCTTTTACTAGGCTTCGTGTTTTAAAATTCTACATTTTTAACATAATACACACAATGCACATTAAGGTAACTGTTAGCTATATTGCTTACTCTGCAATGAACAGCTGTTTAACCAGGTAGGACACCCATCTTTCAATTTTTCTCCAGAGCCAAAGCAAATCCGTGTCTTAAAAGCAAAGAACAAATAAGAATTATAGGACAAGGATAATGTAGAAGGCATGTATGTTCTCAGGTACACCTTTAATCTTATCTCCATTTTGACTCTCTAATGATCCAACTTATGGTATATATTCTCTACTTGTAAATTCAGGATCCTACTTCTGATACACAGTATATACCCTAAAGTGCTTGTGGTTTAAAAAATGAGCTTCTTCTGATAAGCTCTTTGTACTGCCCACATAAAAGAATTGAATGCAGAGCTATAAAAATGTCTCCAAGCTCAACTGTAAATTAAAGCTGTCACTTCATATTGAAAGCCTGGAGATGCTACATGGCTTTAGGAACACACGAACCATTAGCCTTCTATCTTCTTTTTCTCTTCACATACTACGTTTCTGTCTCATTGCAAGCATTTCTTTGGGAATAAGAATCTCCAGTTTGTTTTTAGTGAGGATTTATTCTCATTACACAAACACAGGATTATACCACAAGGTCAAGATTTCAATCATAAATTGGTGATAAGTGCTGAGTCTGTCTACTGGGAATAATAAATAATGACTGTGATTTTTTTTACTGTTTGCAGATTTTATATAACTAGATTATGTTGTTGCATTACACTTTTGTCCACCTTCAGTGCTCATTTCCTTTTTTCCATGGCATTGGAAGTTATCATTTTGCATTCCTCATCCTAAGTTTGTCAGAAGCCAGTGAAATAGGAACATATCATTTATCCCAAAATGTTTCACTGAAGTCATTCAATCAAGTCTTTGAAAGAGCTGGATGCAGAACAGAGTTCTTTGATTTCTATTTCTAGGCTTTCCCTTCAGTATATCCCAAAGTATCCAAATCCTTTTTTAATTATTAAGGAACAGCCCTGTAGCTAAAACAAAGCAGACACTTATCAAAGGCTCCTGCCCTTCTCCCCATAAAGCTCTGTATGGTCTCTTTGAAAAAGCTGACATCAGACATGAAGTCAAGTCATGTGTGGTCATGCAAATACCCAAATGTGCAGGGAGTTAGTTCTTAGCATGTATCGATACAAATTGCATATATATGTCAACATATACATCTATGTATCTATGTGTGTGTGTGTCTGTATATATATTTATGCATGTGTGAGTGTAATTAATTCAGTGTCCCTAACTCTTTGGATACACAAGCAATTGTATAGAACTCATTCTGAACGTCTGGCCCAATCACACATAAATCTGAATTTATCTAGATTCAAAACAGTTACCTTTTCTGAGTAAAAGAAACCCTGCAAATGTTATCAGTATGAAAATTATAATAATATAATCATAGAGTAATTTAACCCAAAAGTTCTTTCCTCAGAGAAACTACTCGGCTCAGTGGAGGACACACACATGTGAGGAGGGCAGGATTATGTCTGATGTCTTCAAACACTTCTATCATTTACTTCTTTCATTTTTTTCCCAAAAATGGAGAAGAAATACTAAGAGATCACTTCTGCCATTTCTACATTTTAAGCAGTTTGACTATTCTATCACTGCTCAAGACATCTGCATCACTATTAACATCCTTTTTGCTTCAAACACCTTAATACTTATTTCTATGCTCTATTTCCATTGCCACAATTTCCTTCTGTGCCTTCTTTTAATGATTTTAGCAATTTTCTGATACAGACACATATTTTTCTGCTGCATACTGGAATATATATTGATCTTTTCCTGATGTACTTTCATTTTCCTTTCTATGTATGTTTAAATGCTACCATGGGTTACAATAAATTTAATATTTTCTGTGTTAATATAAAGCTAAGTGAAGTGGGTTGTTTCTTGAAACTGACCTTCATTTCTTGAGTTTTAAGGGAAAGTAAAAGGAAGACAAATTCTTTTCCAAGGGCTAAGATGTACATTCTGTGGTTTAGACAAAAACCCAGTAAGTTGTGAGCACTGTATAGCCATTTGGGTTTTTATACATTGCACATTAGTTAAACAAACGATGTCAAACTGAAAACTTTCAGTAATTTCTAGGTATAGGGTCTTGGTCACCATCGCATATCATAAATTTAGATCTCTAAGCCTTTTTACAGAAATGACAAATGCTTGTAGAATTGTTAAAATCTAATCTGCTCAATGACTTTATAAAATATCTGCACAGACAATTGAGTAGAACATTACAAAGATACCATGCTTTGATCTTTCCTCATTATCATCCTGCTGCATTTCTTAAGCTAAGCGTAATAAGGAGATGCACTAGGAAAAAAAGCTCTCCTTACATACAGCTATTGCTTCCTCTTTCCTTTTCAGGCAATTTCTTTTATTTCCATATGAATGGAATGGCTACAGCAGGATACCAACCAAAAATCAATGGTGAACCAGGTTGTTGGTTGCCACAAACTCCTTTATGCTAGCAGTAATTCTGGTCTTCTGTTTTATTGTGGACCTCATGACATAGCCCTGTGGGAACTAAACTACTACAAAATCTCTGCTGACAAGAGCACACATGTGCAGAAAAGGGCAGACAGGGTGAATTATAAATAGCTGCTGTTAAAAAATCATATTTAACACTATGAGATGTACAACTATAGGTTTCAGAGCCTATATTTTTAAATTTTACTGCTCTGCTTTTTTGCTGCTATTTCCATGGAAATGCAGTAAAATGTCAGACAATATTTACTAAGCAAGTATCTGAATCACAGTTTAGAAAGAGGACAATAAATGACTAAAAGGAAACACATTACAGTCAAAGGCCTGCATTTCAGGGAAATTATTCTTCACCTGATATTATGAAAAAAATTATAGGACCTTGAATTTGGTCTAGTGTCTGTCAAAATATCATATTTAAATAAATTGGTCCTGTCATTATGATATAAGAGAAATCAAAGCTAGTGATGAAACCAAGATAAAACATCTAATCCAGAGATGAAACCTATTGAAAGAGCTGCATCCAGTCTCAGCTCATTTTCCATCAGAAAACAGAATAACCTCATTTATTTAAAGGTTAAGACAGAATGTATTTAAGTTAATGGAACAGTTGTGTTTGTTAAAATATATAAATTCCATCAGCAATAAGAAACTATGTCAGCAGAAACCACTTGTAATTAGTTGTACCCCTGGATTTCACATGGGGTAATTTGGGTTAAAGCAAACAGATGAAACCTCTCTTTCCTAGCGACCTATGATGAACATAAGAAAGTTCTGTCAGCTTGGAAGAATTGCACAGCTGTGATGAGACCTAAAAGCAAAATCATGCTGAGATGGCAATATCAAGCAAAATGCACTAAGTCCACTCCCCACTCCATGGGAGTAAGCCAACATTACTACTCTTGACATTATTTCTCATATGTTGCAGTAAGTATATGGTGTGATGATGAAGAAAAGGGAAAATAGCGGCTGTCCAGGAACCCTCTGGCGACTGAAACAACATTTTGTAGCAGCTGACACTTCCAAAGTGTTGTGGGTTGCTGAAAATCTTTTTGTCCCCTCCACAGTTGTGTATATTAACTTTGGCATGTCTATAATTCCCACATAAAAATACTTTTATCAAACAATTTTATCAATAAATTTTAATATTATAAACACTTATTATGAGAATTTATGGCATGCTGCTTACTGGCATACTCAGCATAACGCCATCCATTACAATTAACTCTCATTTGTCAACTTGCAGAACTACAAACCTGGTGCTGGTTAAGGAAATGGATATGAGCATATTCATCTGATTCTTACAATGGCATCAATGAAGATGGAGTTGAC
This sequence comes from Entomyzon cyanotis, assembly GCA_024500445.1. NCBI lineage: Eukaryota > Metazoa > Chordata > Aves > Passeriformes > Meliphagidae > Entomyzon > Entomyzon cyanotis. Next base: position 20,809,141 of record JAKEPQ010001005.1, read on the forward strand.
AGGGCAAAGGATTGGTATTTTGTGGGCTCTGATTTCAGAGAACTGTAAGTCTGTGTTAATCCTGATGTGCAATCAATACATTTTAATCTGACTGTATATACTGGAACAGCTGTTTAACCTGAGGGTGGTGTGTGTCCCATATGTATCAATTTTCAAAATGTCAGGATGGGCTTGGGAGAAGGCGTGGAGCAGCCCAAACATCCTATAGAACGGGGAAGATGCTCTTTAGAGTAAAAAAAAGAGTATAAATATCACAATTGTTATGTTGAAAACCTTCAAAAAGAAAGTAAAACAACTTGAAAGCCCTCAAGATCTATTTCAGCCAGCTTTGCAAATGGCATTTGTTACAAGGAGATTTTACACTGGTGCACTTTGGGCTGCAGGGGTTAACCAGAAGTTCTGGAGGTTGAACCAAAAGAACCACTCAAGTTGAAGGCTAAGAGTGTTTTCTCTTTCAGCCCAGTTCTTAAATTACTCCCACTGGGTCATGTACATTCAAGAAATTAGACTAATCCAGTAAGTATATTTCTGTGTGAAATTACAAAGGGGTTTAGATACGCCTGTAATGATTCAGGGATAAAATATCCAATCTTATGGCACAGAGTGACACAAGTTATTAACTATATGAAGTTCATAGCATCTCAGTTTCCCATAGTAGGGAGTTCTACCCCTTTCACATGAGCAAATCACTGAATGTTATTAGTATTGAGATTGATTCTCATATATAGGAGAGGACGCTTTATACCATTATAGCATTATAACATAAACATGGTGTAAATACATTTTATGCACTACATATAATTGAGAATCAGTGATTCTTTAGTGTTTTAGAAGTATGAATAAGTTTTATTATCTCCTCTCGAGAAATGGTGGGGGGAAAGCAGACAATTATGGGCTGCAGTTTTGCTCAAACTTCATATGGGTGAAAGGACATAAAAATTCAATCTTTATATGGTTTTGAGAGATAAAGTTTCCAAGTACATAGAAAGCAAGTAAGGACTTGCATGCTCTGCATCAAATAGGGAGTGAGTGATATGAAAGGTTTAGGAGCTAAATGAAGCAGATGAGCAAGTGTACATTTATGTTACGCTTTCTGTGTTGATGTTTAGTAGTTTTACTACAGACAGAGGTAAGCAGCTGATTATTATCCCCCAAGAGCAAAAGGAAGCCAGTTAGCAATTATTCTGAATTGTGGTACGAGACACAATGCCTCCCAGAGCTATTTGTAGGCTGATGCAATTTACATACCATTGTTTGCACAAGCTTGCGCTTAAAAAACACTGTTTATCCAAGGTAACGTTGTCGTGCATGAGCGGTCAGGTCTGAAACCAAACAAGCTTTCTTGTCGCATCGTCTCTTTGGTTGCTTTCAGAGATATGCTGCAGCTTTACTGGTGGAAATGGAAGATCCTCTCCTTCAAACAAAAACATTGGCTGAAGGAGCAGTGTTGTTTACAGAGTGCCAGTGGGAGACAAAAGGAGATGTGCAGGGTGACTGCTATGGGACACTAGGAAGGGAGGAAACGGACCAGGTCTTTGTTTTCCATACATAGGGATGAAAATGAAGCAAAATAGAAAATCTAATTGCATTTCTGAATAATAACTTCTAGTATTTTTGATATTTTTCCATTTTGAAACACCATAATATTCCCTTGTTCCTGCCAGGATGGAAGATCCCCTGAGTTCCAGATTCCTCCTGAACTAACACACAGAAAGGGGTCTGGGTGAGCAAGCAAGCACAGCTGTAAATAGGCAGCAGTTATCTCATGTTTCCAATGGAAACCTCCTAGAGTTCAGTGGAAATCTCTACAAACAGTCACATTCAATGATTCTTTTTTATTTTTGTTTTCAGAAAATTTTAACATGCCTTCAAAAATCCAAATGTTAATGGCATCTGCTTAGTAATAGCTGGCTTAACCAAAATCTGTAGCTAGAATGTGTTAATGTAACTCTTTGAAATGTGTATGATATGTGAAAAATTGAATGGACGAGAGCTTGTATATATAGAGATATTTGTCTATATGTAAATAGATCAAAAGGTAAAGTTGTAGCAAAGATGGCATCCAAAGCTAGCATGAAGACATCTTTTATATACCTAATGTATATTTTCATTTGGAAATAATTTAGACAAGAAGACCTTTTTAATCGGTCCTGTGGCATTTTCCTTTAAATTCTTATTTTCTTATTTTCAATTTTTCTCAAAATATAACCATTTAGACTATTTTCTCTGTTTAAAAATCAGGTCTGTTTCTGTAGTCTGATATACAAAATGTGAAAAGCCCAGACTTTGCATAAACGTAATGGCATGTAAATTAACTTAGACCTAGAAGAAACAAGAATGCATTTCATATAAATTATTCCATATTTATATATTTCATATAAATTATTGAAGAATTCAGACTCTGATATAAGTTTACAGTTTAGCAAACTATATAATACTAGACAGACACAGTTGTAAGCAAAACTGGAGTGAAGGAAACAAGCTAAATTAAATGAGAATAGGTGATCTGGGATGTATGTAGGGCTAGCCTTACAAGGCATTTAAAGTGAGCCCAGGTGTTAAACTCATTTGACTCTCACCAAAATGTCACATACTGCTCATGTCTTACTTTAAAGACAGCCCGTATTTCTAACCCTGTAGAAGCTGAAGAGTAAGTTGTCCCTATTCTATGGTTAATCAGAATCAAACATCTTTCTACTATAGGAAGGAAAAGGTCACCCTGGTTTTAGCCCATCACTGTGGCAAATCCATAGTAACCCCTTGAAATTTTAAGCAGTTAAGCATGCTTAAAGCAGTGTTAATGAGAGAAGAATTAATCCCAGGGGAGAGGTCCATGCCTGGTGTAAATATCACAATTTTGTTAAAGTAATTGTATTGATGACATTATACAGTGAGTGAGAATTTGCTTATATAAAAAATGTGGTTTTATATATATATATATCTTTAGTCTCCACTAAAAAACCAAAACAAACTCCTAAAATAATCTGCTCTTTTAATTAAGTTATATTTACGACAGTAGAAGCTCTAAAAGGAAGTATGTGGAGGAGAAAAGGATTAGAGGGGAAAGGAAGAAGCAGGAATTTTCTTTCTTTGTGATTGTTTCTTGTTCCTCATAGCTCAAACTATATTCCTCATCCAATAAGAGATCAATTGTATTTTTGTAATTATTTCCTCCTGTCAGGATACAACCTGAGAAAAGACCTCATTGTCTCATTTTTTGAAACATACAAAACTTCATTACTAAGGCTGCTTCCTTCAGTTTAACCTACCTAGTGAAATTAGGCTGCCTACACAGTTCCTAGTCCGCCAGAAAATCATCTTTTCCCTCTTCTGAGGCTCATGATGAATCTTGCATGGACCATGCCTGTGTTAAAACCAGATATTTTTGTTCATTTTGGGATCATTATCAGCATGTCTGATTTCCTTTAAATTCTGTGGGTATTACTCGGAAATAATGTTGACAGTGCAGATCCTCAGCACAAGCTTTGCTGAGAGACTCACCATTGCAGCTCATTAGGATTAAAACCCAATTCGGTCTCCTTCCAGTTTCTCAGAGTTGTAATCTTGTAGGCTGTCCTGAATGTTAAATCAAGGAAATTCCATCTGAATAATGTCCTAAAACATCTACATTGTAAATAATAAATAACTGTTTCAAGCCAAGGGGATGTTCAAAATGTTTGTTTTAAACTGAGATCAACAACGTCTCCTCAAAGCAAATAATTCATATGCAGGAACACAATCTATTATACAAGCACAGGATTGATTGGATTGTCTCCCATAAAAGCCATTGAGCAATAGTTATTTACTGAAATAATCTGAAAAGAAGTGCTACTCTGTGATCCTGAAACATTTTATGTTTTCTGTGTGCTAGACCATGAACCTTGGCAAGAGAAAAAAGTTAAAATTTTCTTGTAAACACTGTTCCCCAAACTCTCGAGTAGAAGCACAGTATGTGCAGATAAACAATTACACAGAAATTCAAAATGCTTGTTATGACCCTGGTGCACACAGCTGGACAATAGAAGAGCCTGAAAATTTCCATAGAAATAAAGGATTGGTGTTTCAGAGGTGATCCATAATGATCTAATGCCTGGGGATGCATTCAAGCATCCCTCAGGTGCCTTAGCACATTAACTGTAAATTTCTACAGGCAACTCTGAAACTTGAGTTCTTGCTCACTAGAAAACATACTATAGACAGAAAGTGAAGAGATTCCTTTCATTTAGATGAGATTTCCCATTGATAATAAGATTACGACCTGAGGCTGTTTCTCTCACTAATGACACAGTGACACATTTAACAACTTTTTACTCTTTTATTCTGACTCGAAGTAGAGTTTAGAAAATCATCAGAAGGTTCTGTATTTGTGTTTTAAACTGCTTAATCGACGAATGTTTGGTTCCAGCTATTTTCAAATCATGCAAGTTTTGGGCATGGACTTGTTGGAGTCTCATTCAATATATCACTAATGTATCATATTTATGGACTATTTGATTGTGCTTTATTTGTGGTCAGTGCCCTGGTTCAAATAATCAGCCATGGCAGTTCTGAGATATCCTTGAGGGAACTGCACTCAGTTCCTCGGCAAAGAGATAGAGGGAGCAGTTTCTGCATCATTAAATTTCAATTTAACCCTTCAAATAGGGCCTCAGTAAGAACTGAAGAGAATATAAGCTTTGTGCTAACCTTCTTCAGAGGAATGAAGTTCATTCTGCTGTGATTATCCTTTACTATGTATCTTTATAACTGTAACTCACTGATCAGCGGAAACACCGTACATAGCACAGTGTTCTAGAAAGTGCTGTTAAGTATTTTATTTTTCCTTTTAATAAAGGATACAAGGGATCGTTGCCTTTGTGCAGTTTGGTTTTTTTTAAAAGGACTCAGTACTGTAATGAACTTTGAATTGAACTATCTTTTCCTGTAATATTGGCAGTTTAATTCAAAGTACACCTTCCATGCATATGCATCAAACCATTAGTATAAAAGCACTTGACAACTAACATTTTAGCTAATGTCTGCTGCAACACCATAATTTGACTAATTCTACTGACAAACCACAAAAAAACATGTCTTAAATGATTCCATTCAAAATACAAAACCAATATACCTTTTTGTTTCTTCAGACTGAAGGAGACAGATTCTCTCTCTGGATCAATTTTTATTTATAGTCAACTTTTTAATAGCAATTGAGGAATAGATAATGAATCATTAGCATCACAAGGAAAAATATCAAAGAATATTACAAAATCCATAATTCTGGTTGACTGTAGAAGTGCTAGTTTTTTCTTCCTCTGCTCCTTTCATTTTTCTTGCATTGACACATATTCTTTCATGGCATGAGTAGAAAGAAATGTTAACCTGGTGAAAGCATCCTCACAATATATTGTATATGTTCTGTGAAACAATATTTTTCACAGCCATGATGGCACAGGCTTAAAAAAAATGCTTTTGCCTTTCACAGATACATGCTGAAAAGCTACAAATGTCAAAATGTCCTTGTAATCAGATGGGACCATATAGAAAGTACGCATATACCCCAGCTATTTGCCTAAGAAGCTGCAGCAGAGATCCTCATTACTATTTCAGTTGTAGCTGAAACGTATTTCCACGCAGACAAATTGTGGGAGTATGTGCATGGCACTTAAGCTCTGCTTTAGCATCCTAAGTGAGGCTTATTGCTAGAGCCTCTCCATTTAGGTTATTTTCACCATGAATGGGACATGCTTTATATAATTCAACATATGGCAGTACAGACATATCAGAGAGGTTTCCAGTGATGCGTCTGACAAGAAAATTATTTCTGAAATGAGCTTAAACACTTGAGTAAGGTACTCTGAGTTAAGAATTGCTATTACTATTCTAGTGGCATAAACATCCAATGCACACACAAAGGAAGAAAATTTTTAGGAATCATTGAATTGTTCTGACGGAGCAGACCAGCAGCCATTCTTCCTCTTTGCACAATCAGCTTTGTTTTGTCAAGAATGTCTCTCTTGCATGCAAACAAGCTATATGCTAGGTGCAAGACATACATATATAAATATACATATGCACATATTGATCTATCACAGCTAAAAAAGCTATTTCAAAGTACTTTTATATCTTAAAAAAAATAACTAGGCATAAACACCAGAAGGTAGCACAAACCAATACTGTTGTAAGAGCACACCTACAGCACTTTGCACCAATAAACTGTACATTTTATACTTCAGCATCAAATTTTAAATATGATTTACTAAGGGAGATGTGTGTAATCACCTTCTACACAAGCATGTTTTAGTGTCTGTTCCCTATCTCTTCTCCCCATTTCCTTGCACTATTTCAAATGCTTGTTGAAATATGAGACGGGAGCAGAGGTCTCAAAGATTCAAATATTTCAAAGATATTTCAAGAAAATAAGGTAGAAGAGATTAAGAGAAGAAATTTCAACATGCCATGTTTTCTGAAAGGATGTTATAGAATCTGAAAAAATACTAAAATACTTGAATTATACTCAAGTCCACTATTATTAAGTCATTTCTACTGTATATTATAATCAAAATAAGTTCTGAATAACTTTCTCTGAAAGATTATCAGAGAATAATGTGTTTATGTGAACACTAGCATATTGAAATACACATTAAAATGAAACAATGTGGCAACAGCAACAAATTGAAATAAAGGCATAATATTTGACTTACTAATGTCTATCTTAAAAGTATTTTAGCACATTCTAAATACTCTGGATTTTTTTGTTTGTTTGTTTATTGAAAGCAGATTTACTAGTAAATGGAAGGCACTTTCTTTATGGCTGACAGAACTGTTACTAAGAGACACATTCAGGACTTTTCCACAAAATTATAATGTTTAGTCTGTTTGATGTTTTCCAAAAAATCCTCAAAACACAAAATTTTATCATATTATTCCACAAAGTGTTACACAGCAGTGTGGAAAATAGTCTACGGCAATTCAATATAAACCATAAGAATACATTACACACACATCTCTCAGATGTGCTGATAAATGTATGTTTGCTTATATCAGACAGTATCTTTATATTACATATATTTAGTATTTCAAACATTGTGCAACATGATGATTACACCAAGAGCTTTAAAACTGGTAAAAAAAGAAATTATTGCAAAATACACAAGATGCCATTTTGCTTCAAGCAGTTCAAGAAGGAGCCATAATGTATTTCTGGGTGTATTTCATTAAAACTCCCACAACAGTCCCTGAGTATCTGCTAAGACTACCAGCAGTGAGAAGCATAATGGTTGCGAAACTGGAGTATTTTTTTTAAGAGAAACCACCTCCTTGGTAAAAGTGTTATTAGTTACCATGGCAGTGTATGATATAGGAAAAATACAGCTACAACCACAACCAGCCACAATGGTATATCATTAGCTGATCAAAAGATGTACACACACAAACTCTTTTGAGTGTTTGGTATATAATTAGCTGATCAAAAGATGTAAACGCACAAACTCTTTTGAGTGTTTTGAAGGTGTTGGGACCACATCCTTCCATTGACCACAGTGGGGTACCAAGGCTTGGCATCCTTCAACACGACTCTGAAAATGCCTAAGCCTCATCAGGGCAGATGGAACAGTAAACTGCAACAGGTGTGAAGAGGTCCCCAGGTGTTGGGCTGCCAAATGTGTTTGACTCTGAGAATATATTTTTGCTCAGATATCACTGTCCTCCTTTCTGAAAATGTGACCCTTTAAATGACCCCCTTTTCCTGAATATATTTCTTCCTGTGTCTTCTCCTTCCTTTCTTCTACTTATTATTCTACCCTCCTCTTCAGCCCTTTGCCCTTACCTTTCCCACATGCTGTTGAGCCTGATTTTTAAAGCAAAATGTAGTCCTACTTAGTGCAGCTTAAGTTAGCAGAGAGAAGGGAACAGTCTTTATTCTACACTTTCTCTGCTCTTTAGACAAGTAGTGGAGAAGGTTGGTTGGGAGCAGGTGGCTCAGTCCCACCTAAGAGATTCATAGGGACTGGGTCAAAATGTTATGTGGAAATCAATATTACATTAATATAATATTATAATATTACATTAATGTAATATAATGCTAAGCAAAACTAGCAAATGAGCAGGATCTTTCTTACTGGACAGAATGGAAATGTTTAAAGGCAGGTTTACAAGATGACAGGTCTTTGATTCAAGACCAGTGGAAGACTCTAAATGGAATGTGTTTTCAGAACTGGTAGTTTCACTTGGAAAAAGAAGGAAAAATCATTATTCATCAAAGGAGTGCCCTCTGTGAAATTCCTAATGATGGAAAAGGCAGAAAAGTGAGAGCAGAGCAGATTCTTTATAAGAAATTGAATTAAAAAATAAAGGTGCTTTTAAAAAATGTTTAGAGAGAATAGGAGTGAAAGCACCCCTAATTCTGCTGTGACTTTTCTTAAATTATACTACAAGTAGTTCAACATTGTTCAGAATCTGTATCTACATAAAGTCATCCATGGAAATTGAACAAGCAGTTATTTCTCTGAAGTGCCAGTCTATATTCATACACTTAATATTATCAATCCCCAAAATCATGAATATCAAACCTGTCATCAATGAAAAATTGGCTTAGATATTACAAGAATCTTTATTGCAATATTTACAACACTTAACAAAAAAACCCAAAAAAGAACCCTCGCAGTAATAGACACCAACAGTCACCAGCCAGTATGTCTCCAAATATGTTTTTCTCTTTCTCTCACCTTTTCCTTTCTGTGTGTATTTCTTTTCTACAGGCTTGTTGCTCCCTCACTGGCATTAGCAATGGACTGCCTCAATTCAGATGTTTAATGTCTCACAGATCTCACCAAGAAATGGCTTTTTATCTGCTGACATATTTGTACCATCTGTGGGAAAATCAGCAACAGTTTGGCACCAGGACAACAAAGAAGTCACAGACCCATCCCTGTGATGTCTTCTAGAAGTCCCTGCTCATAAAAATCAGAATAAAAGCAATTTCAGCTTTGTTCCTCCCACTGAGGGAGAATGTAACTTCAGTGGAACCAGCGTCTTCATGAAAATTCATAGAAACAATGTACACAGAAAGTTGTCTATAGAAAACTGAGCTAAAACTTAATATATTAATACACATAAAAGAGGCACAGGCATCTACCCCCCAAAGTAAAGTTTGTTTGAGTATGAGGAAAGAGTAAAAGGAAATTCATTGCTATATATCTGTCTAGTAGAAAGGAAAAGACTTTGACTAATTCAACCAGGAACCAACTAGGTCTAGTCAGACCAAATAAATTCTATCAACATTGCCAAAGGGCATGCCTTCCTCCACAGGTTAATTGTGTAACTTGTACACTGAGAATATAAACCTTGGAAACCAGGGATCCCAAACTGACTCCATTTGGTCCAGGATTTACTTGTCAGTGCAGCAATGTGATGTGTCACCTTTGCATAAGAGAGCACAAACTCCTCGGTGAAACTCACATTCAAGTTCTTGAGATTCATTTGGGATTTGAGATCCTCTCTAAATTAGAGATAGGCACTGGCCAGAGGTTTCACATCAGAGGACTCACACTATCTGGCTCTCTTACTCCAGAAATTTCAGGGAAGGCAATAAAGTGCAATGCGTTTCTTTTGTTCTTTGAACAACAAATTTGGCTGCCTCCAAATTTGAAGTAGAGCAGAAATGGAGCTTTAATCTCTTTGCAAAAAGTTAATTTCAAATGCTAGCAGAGCTCACAGGGTTTTCAGCACTGAGCATGCTTCAGTATGCCTAGCCTGCAAGTCTTAAATAGCAAGCAAGATAAATATTCTAACTACGTGTACTACAGTACACGCATTTTTCACACATTCAAGAGCTGCCCAGTTTAGAAAAACAGGATAAATAAATAAATAAATAAATAGTTTTAGTTAAGTAGTGGGACAAATGGCTAGTAAACACAGCTCTGTGAGGAGCTTGCCTCAATGTTTGTATCTAGGTAAGAAAATACAGAAAGAGAAAAAAACACCGAAAAGGACAGTGAAAGACCATTTGGGTGACTACCCCAGGAAAGAGAGCCAACAGGAGCCCAAGAAAGGAGTACTCTGGGAAGAGTAAAGCTCTAGAAGGGCAGACACAATATTTTCCATTGCCCATGAAACACACGTACTGAGAGGCAAAGCAGCCTTAGGTTCACTCAGTGGGAAGGAAGCAGTGAAGGAAGAATGAATTATTAGATTTCACAGCATATTTCTCATTCAATAAAGGCTGATCCCAAATATAAGGTTTCATTGTGATTTATCCCCAGTGGTCTTCTCTGCATTACAGAAAATTATGAACTTCATTAATAACGAGAGCAAAAGAGTTACCATGTAAAATAGCTTCCTTCATACATAAGTAGCACACAAACCACATTTACACCACATTATCAGTTGGAAGTCACACAACCTAAACAAATTTTCAAGACCACACCTCTGACATTAATGTTTATTGTAAAAACTCGGACACTGCAATCAAAGGTCTACACCTTGCAGGAGGCACTTAGAAACACATCATGAGACAGTGATTTCTGATGCAGAAAGCCTTTCCTTTCTCAGTCCCAGCACAGCATGATGGGATTTGCTGTATTAACCTTTGAAACAGAGGTCGGATTCACTCAGAAAAGAGTGAATCCAAAAATATCACTGCAAAACTACTGCTTTGCTGTGGTAGTCAAGAAGGACAGACTCAAAGAAAGCAAAATGTTCCTTCTCTTCTGTATGGTGAGCAGGTAACCAGGTCACAAAAGTATCATCATACTGCACTCTGAGAGCAAAAGACTAGCTAGGTAAAGAGGGGGGAATTGAATTAATGTCAAAGTTTATGGAACAAAGTATTTACACCATCCAGAGAAACAACATCTTTTCATTTAAAGGTCTGAATACATAATGGATATAAAACCACTTAGCTAGAAGGTCTGAGGTACAGGATCCTCGTGTAACCTAAGAGACAAATTCATTCAACTTACACTTCAGTGGGACAAAAGAGGTCTCACTCTCACACAGTAAGAGCTCAAATCGTAACAAACTTGTGCTTTGGCAGTTTTCCAACAAAGGTTGAGCATTTCTTGATACTTCCTGGGAGCATTCTATTTACATACTTACAATCTATCACAATTAAGTTTACCAATGATATCTTGAGAAGTTTTCTGCTTCATCCTTTAAGCAGTTTTGTCATTGGACATAAGAGGCATTACAGAGTAGGATTTTGAACACTTCTGCTCTTATATTTTTAAAGGAAGTGGCTTTCTGCAGGAAAACCACAGATAATAAATCATTGAAAAATGTGCTATGTTGATAGCACATCTGTTTGAACAGTATGCAGTGTCACATGGTGTGCTGCTGAATAAACTGTGCCTCTGGAAGAGGCTTTCACATCTCTGAAAGGACCTTTGCACACGTTTGCCTGAATTCACATTTCATGCTCCATTTTTTTTTCTGAAATTGTACCTGTACAAAAAAATCCAAAATCTTAGGAATAAGCATGGCTGAGATAGAGCACAGCAAATTCAAAGAGTAAAGAAACAGTTTTCTTTTTTTTTCCTCTCCCTCTCAATAGTTGAAATCAGCAGAAAACCAGGGGAAAACCCCATGATGGGACTTTAAAAGGAGGGCATTACAGACCAGAAATTACATTACAGGAGAGAGGGAAGCAGAGGCAATCCAGAAAACACAGATATTAGCCAAAAGAAAAAAAGTATATCAATGGTATGTTAAACTTGAATTCATAGAAACCTCTTGTTGATTCTGAACTCTTGCTACTATGTCCTTCCATAACCTTGATCATATAATTCTACCACTTTTCATCTCAACTCTAGAGACCTTACACAGGGACTACCACTTGCCTAGTTACCCAACAGTAACACTGCCAGGATAATGGCAGCAATGAGTAGATACATCTAGGCACTCAGAAAGACCCTGCTCCCAAAGCCACAGTCATGGGCAGAATACTAAAACCTGACAGTGGCACTAAGAAAAAAACACCAAACCAAACCAAACCAAACCAAACCAAACCAAACCAAACCAAACCCAAACAAAAAAGTAGTACAGATCTAAGCAGAAGCCAGAACAAATAAATAATACTTGCTTTATTCGAGCAATCAATTACTTTGCAAATATATTCCTTTAAGAAATGTAAACTTTTTTCCTGAACTATATTAACTAGCTCTATAATATTGAACTTAGAGAATATATTTTTTATTCCTTTCATAAGACCATTTTTTAGGACTTAAAAATCTTCTGAGAGTCACCCATACTCAGACAAAGTGGTTGTTTTGCTCGGTTTTGGCAAGAAAGCTCCAGTTTTCCATGTGTGATCAGCCATTAATTTATCTTCTCTAGAAGTCTTACTAAAAAATTTAATCCCTACTAACCATGACAAAGAATAACAGGACTGTCTTGTTACCTTCTCATTTTACACAATCATAAACCAAATGAAGTACAGACATATACAATGTATTCTGACTCACTGCATATCATCAACCTAAAACATATGGAAAGGGAATGGGAAGTACCAGTACTGGCCTTGTAGTGCAAACAGGTTTAAAAGGAGGTTGGCCAAGAGTATTCCAGATGGTTGAGTTTTATATCAACTGTTCACAGAGTGAAATGGGCTGCTGCTGTGAGTGATTTCCCGCATTAGTAAATGTTGGTCTTTCTCGTCACATAAATCATAAGTTATCTATCTTCCTGATGCCATCAGTCCTGTCAAGATGCCTCAACCATGACAAGAAATGATGAGAGATTAATTAATCTGTTAACCTATTCTGTAGTACTAGCCATTGGGAGGGGGAAAGATGGTCCCTCATGGAGAATGCTGTCACTACACCATACCTTGGAGAACAAATGCTCCGAATTAGCCCAGGACTCTACAGAACGTATAGAACTGGCAAGAATGACATTTAGGTAATTTCATAGAAGAGGGTTTAGGCTGCTGAGATTATAGCTCATGCATAAAATGATCCACCACTTGAAAGGGTATAAATGATGACAACTTTAGCAAAGTTGAAGGTACCCCTTAGGCATCTGGTAAGTTTCCAGCCCACGCAATATTTTCCAGGAATAAACATATGCTGCAGCTGGCAGGGACACAAGTAAAACAACAAGGCAAAGCTCCTTGAATATATCAAATACTCGAAAAATCACACACAGCAGTATTGGCTGAGAATGGGAATAAATTATTTCTGTTCCTTGTAAAGATGAATACTTAAACAAAATAATGTATCACCTTGTCCATTCAAACTCCTTACTAGAACAAATAAGCTTGTGCATGCAATAGAAGCAACACAGCAAACAGTGCTGTGTAGTAGAAGCAAGTGTAGCAGGTGCAGGCTTACTTTGAACTAGTCTGGTATCATGGAATGAATGCTCCTGATTTATTTTTATTTTAAAGAACTCTAGTTCATGTACTCTGAGAGTGCTCCATGACAGAAAGCAAGTGCAGTCAGAGGAGACAATCAGGATATTCCCTCCAGAAGCACTGATGCTAATATTGACACAAAGTTTGCTTTCAATGAAGAAGAAAGAAGGATAACACATAATTAATCAGTGGATTTTTGTTCCCATAATAATGAATTAGATCCTCAAAAAGAAACCCAAAAATTTAGAGTTCAATACTATGCACATGAAAATCCATATTTTTATGCACATAAATCTGGACATGTTGGCTTCAGTGGGACTATTATGCGTTACCATTTCAGAAAAAAAATTAGAATTTGTCTTCACAGTTACCTGCAGATGTCTCCATTCATGCTTTCATTTGAGTTACCTAAACACAAAGTCCTGAAAGATATGCCCTAAAAAGCAATAGAAATCATATGCTGATATGTGCACCTGAATTGGCACTACATATTGTTCATGTTTCTCCAGTTCACTATGCCAGGATTGTCTTCACTTGACTGAATAAACATGCCCTTCACTGTCAAAATGGTAATTTTTGACTAAATGGATGGTTTAAGATTCATTCCTTAACCAGAGCTGAGCCAAGCAAAATGTAGGGGGAACGATGGAACAAAGAATACATAATAAATTGGTGACACAAAATAATTATTTCTTAAAAAACTTGATAGTACTACATACAAATTTCACATATGCAAAACCACAATCACTTGCATTTACATATTTTCTCTGTCTCTGTTTAGCTAGAATTCAAAATTCCAACTCTCTGTCTCTGTTTAGTTGGAATTCAAAATATAAAATCCTGACACAAATAGCCCCTTGCTATTTGCAGGTGAGTATTTAAACTAGTTTCTGGGATCAGGCAAAGCTGATGCATCCAAACAACATTGAAAAAATTAAAGAAACTTTTTTACTAGAATACCCACTTTTCATAGTGCAGGAAGTGTCTCAAGGGAAATGACTTGGGTTTTTCCTATTTGAAAAAGACCCTGAATCTATGCCTTCTTAATTGTGAAATGTATTAAGAGTTTTCAGAAATGACATTATTCTCTAATGCTCCTGTCCATTAATGGAGCACATTCATTGTACTTATTAAGATGGTGAAGAATCATTAGACTGGTGGGAATGAGGGAAAGAAAATTGAAACATTCCCTGCTAAGAAACTAATTTAATAAAAATGACAGGAAGTCAGCGGAACCGAAACACAGGAGATGTTAGAATTAGGTCTACTCATTTGAGCCATGTTTGATGCCATCAACAAAAGCTGCTTTGAAGAAAATTATCCTGGTCCTCCTGCTCACTGTATTTTTCCAGAGAGTACGCCCTATTCTTTCCACCATCTTCTAACAGAATGTCTGTGCCCCTACTTTATCCTCTGTAATGTTTTCTGAAACAGGGACTGACCCCTTCAACAGTGCTGGTGTTCCTACTGCATTGCCTCAGATGGCTTTAAATGCTAAAGTCACACTATGTTATATTCTGGATATATAAATGAATTGCAATCCTTTCAGTGCACCAATGCATATGAAATGTTTGACCTATCAGGGATTGGAATGCGCCTTCAAAAAGCACAGGTAGCAGGAACACGTGCAGCAGTGTTAGAAGGGAAACACTTATCCAGGTTGGTTTTTTTTTCTGTTTCAGAGTGTTCCATATTGCTACTGGAAGGACCTGCGCTCATCCTAGTATTTCAGAAAAACCCAAGGATAGCGAATGTTGTGGTAGCGGTCATCTAGCAGCCTTGGAATTAGCCTGGGATATGAGAGCTGAACACAAATTTGGATTTGACCTGATTCAGATTTAAGAATTAGATCTTGATCTATGAATTAGATTCAAGAATTAATTAAAGAATTAGATCTAGATCTATCTTGTTCTGCATCCACGGGAACTGTCCTAACACAGAAGAAATACATCTGTGGTATGGCACAAAATTTTTTTTTTTTTTTTGATACTTCAAAGTGAAAAAGATAAGGTATAAAGAGTATCCTAAGTTTTTAGTCTGCAGTGATGGGTTTCATACAGAATACGAGATACTGATATATTTTCCCCTGTTCCTAGTTCCTAGTACTGAACATAAGATCCCCACATCCTGGCTGAATTTTCCATGCTCCAGGTATTTCTGGGGTCTTGGGTCTGCTTTTGAGGAACAAAAAATCCTTCAGTTTTGGAATACAGTGTGTTTTCTCTCAAAATGGAAAACAGAAAGGAAAGCAGCACCTACCAAAAGGAAACGCCATTATCATAAAATTCCTCACTAGCCATGTTTTGTAGTAAAACAGTAAATAGAGATGATCTCCAAAACAATGTCTGCAGCAGTCTCAAGTCTTATAAAGTGGTAAGGTGGTTGACTCAGTGTTTCATAGTTTTGCTGCCCAAGTTGTGACTACAGAAGTGAAGTACAAGACTGACTGCACCTATGGGACAGTCCCCACCACAACACAGGACACAACTACTAGAATTCTCTTTTTCACATGATAAAAGATAGTGGCGGCCCAAAAATCAGCTCCAGACCCCAATCTCCAAACTTTAGTTCATAACTCAGAACCTTGTTGCCACTTAATCCTGTTTCTAGTATTAACCTGCAGATCTATGATCTGAATCGCAACACAGAACAGGGAGCGAGAGAACTAATCTTCCATTCACTGGTTTCTTATTTTAAATCCAAGGATGACTGTAGCAATAACTGTGGAGCTGGAGGTGAGGGGAATCAGCCCAGGGAGAACAGCATTAGCATGGCTTTAGTGTGCAGGCTGCTGGGAGCAGAGGATTCAATATGTGGGTTTGAGCAACCGGGGTGTTTGGGGAAGGGAAATCAAGCAGGTGGTGAATAGGAAAGCTGGATCAGTAAGTGGAAAAAAGCTGTCGGGGGAATCATTAGGAGCAGTTGCCTGGCCAGGTCCCATTTAGAAGCAGCAGCTGTGCCAGGCTGATGAGGGGAGGGGATGCTGCTCCACGCCAGATGTGCACAGCGTGAGCACGCCGTGTTGGCTGCCAGAGATGGGAGGAATAAAGACGGAAGCCGTAGGGAGGGTGATATGGAGAATGAGGCAAGCAGCTGCCAGGTTACTCCAGGAGCCAGATGCTGTGAGCAGAACAGCGTGTACCACTGTTAGAGCTCTGTGATCTCTGAGCCCTTCCTGCCTAGGAGTAAGGGGTTAAATAAATGTCCAGGGGAAAAAATAATTCAGAGGCTGTAGGTGCTGATTAGGCTGATTCCATGCTTTGTGATCGCTTCCTGCAATCAAGACAAGCTGGTATTTTCTGCTTGAACTACAGCTTAATTTTATCACTGTAGAATGGCTAAGAATTATTTCTTGGACTAGGCACTGGTCTAAAACTGCAGTGAAGGATATTCGATTTTGCTCTGCCAACTACCTTATAAAGTCTGATTTTTCTCTCCATCAGCTCAACTGCAATTCTTGAATTCACTCAGAATAGACATGTCTGACTCCTTCTGAAGCTGAGCTGTGCTGACCACAGAACCCAACAGACCAAAAGTCTCCGCACAGTGCCTTGGGACTACGAACATTTATTTCTACTTCCTCTCTTGGTGCTATGTGCTGCCTCTACTCTGCATTCTAATTTCTTTGGCTATCTTTTGCTGAAACTCTTGTTACATATAGTAGAGATTATATTTCTGACCATATGGGGAGGTCTGAGCTTTAGCTGGAATAGTAGAACCCAACAAAATGTTCTGTCTCTCCTCCTTCACTGCAAAATTTCATTATTTCATACCTAATTTTCTGCATTTTTCATTAAGTTCCTATTTTGTCCCACTTTCATCTGTTGTATCAGTAAAATTCTCCTTGTCTGTTTAGGGAGGCCTCCATTTTTTTTTAAATCATAATTTTTTATACCTAAATCTCTCAAGCAGAATTCTGAAACCCCGTTCCCCTACTATTGCTCTTGGCATACAAAATACCGATTTTGTAAGCCTCTGAACTGAGCTAAGCTAAACCAGTATTTTCTGTACTTCTACTTACATTACAATTCATCAAAGGGAGCATATCTGGTTTACGAAGCTTCTTTCTGCCTGTTCAAAAGTCACAATATAAATAAATATCTCTTTTTATTTCTCTCAAGAGATCTAAGCTAACTGCTACGATATACAAAGAAAGTAGGAGCATGTTTTATGCAACAGAAAATTCTATCAGCAACATTGTATCATGAGAAGGATGAGACAAATAATTCACAGTGATTATATTATTATAGAAGCCTAATCTGTCTATTGTCTAAGGCACCTACGCCAGGAGATTTCCAGTCTTTTAAATGCGCACAGTATTCAATGTTTATGCCATTTTAAAATGTCTAAAGGGATAAAACGAGGCACATGCTAATACTTCCTAGTTATTATTCATGGACTGAGTTATATTGTAATTGATCACAGAGGTCACATAGCACACATTTTGAATCTGGATAGAACTAGCATAGAACAACATTTTAAAGCAAAAAGATGCGTGTGCAAATGCAAAATATGTTGGGCTAAACCGGGTACTTTGATAGATTTCCTTTTTAGTCCTGTAAAATGCAAAAATAATATAAATAACATTAATAAGATTATTTCTGATTTTAAAATATTTTAAAAACACAAAGGAAAAGAAAAGGATTGCAGAAAGTTTTATTAAGATACTTTTACACAGCTTTAAAGAAAAATTATATTGTTAAAATACTATGGACTATCTGTATTTATGCAGACTAACACTCTAGTGATGCACACACTTAGATAAAAACAGGAAGAAATATGATTCCCTGCTGTATTATTAAGATTATTAATATTGTTGTTGTGACTGTTGTTGTAGTAAACACCTCAAAAAAGTTCTATAATCAGCCTGTGATCCAAACTGAAATCTTCAGCACAGCTTCAATTTTGTCTTCAATTTAAACAAAATCAGTTCTTGAGCTTATAGTCTGAATTGCTAGCATGAAATAGAAAAGACTGGACTGTGGTCCCAGCTCATGACACCTGAGTAAATAGTCCTTTGTGAGTTTGTAGTCTGAATTAACAACACCATTCACAAATTTCTCACATTCACATGACTACTGATGAGTAGTCATATGACTACTCATGATGAAGCTGATGAGAAACTATGAAGGCACACCATGAGCCATTAGTCAAAAAAGAAATCTGCTTTTCTAGCCAGTAAGTCATTCTTTAACTGCTTACTCCACCCTGCTAATATCCCCACAGAAAAGTTCTTTTCTGTAGGACACCAACAGATTTATTGCCTACATTTCTCCCTCCTACCCTATATATGATTTGAAGTTGGCAAAAAACCACTGTAAAATGCCTAGCTGAAGCTGATGGGTGTAGCACAGAGCCTGTCATCAAAACTAGACCACAGGATTCCAAGCTGAAACATTAAGACAGCTTAACAGCAGCATCATTACCTCGTTCATAATTAAAAGACGCTTTTGGAATTCCCAGTATTAGAAAATATCCAGAAGCATATGTTGTTTTTCACTGAAATCGGTATTTGTATTTGTGATAACGGTTATCCCATACTTTTACAGAACTTAGCCTCTACTTCAAAACTCTTGTGGCTAGTAAATATATCTATTTAACCATAAACATATTATAGACAGAAAATTGTCCAGCATATTTGGACAATCTACCCCGATATAGACAAGTATTTAATCAGATGCTTAGCCACATGTAAAGAGTACAAATGAACTCAAATTTTCTGCCTTTATTTACACATAAGACTTGATCACACAGACTGCAACTCACAAGGAATTTTGCTCACCAGGATAGACACTGAGGTCAGCACAATGCATTTAACAAGTATTTTCATGCTTAAAACATTGCTTCAGCTCTCACATGTGCCACAGAAAGGCGAATTGCTGCCTGAACTGGGGAACTGAGAGGAGAGAATCCACTACTCCAGAAACTGTGACATGAAAGAGGTAGAAGTAGAGCAAACCTTTCTCTGCCTTTATTTATCAAGATGAGATGGAAATAGTCTTTTTTCAGAGAAATTTGCATAAAGTATTTTTACGATTTCATTCCAAATCTAAGGAGGCTTAATATAAAAGCTAATACACTTTGCAAGAATCTTTCCCACTAGAAAGAGCTAAAGATGATACTATATTGTATTTGTCTTCGATTGTTCTGCCCATTATAATTTTAAAATAATGTTCTGTTTTGTTCTGAGAAGCTCATACTGCTTTAGTCAAATTGTGATCAATAACATTATCTGATGGATTTATTCCCCAAAATAGCAGATTTTTATCTATTTGACCACTATCACACAGACTAACAGCTAACTGAGGAGTCTGGGTGAAAGAGGGAAGGCAGAAGCACAACACCTGTACTCCAGGCTACTTCATCCAGCACTTGAATTAACACACACCCTCAAAGTAGCTCAGTGTCCCATTTTACACGTTGTTTATATCTTGTTTTCTGCAAATAATCGGAGTCTTCAGTGGAATTAACCCCATGACACACTTAAGTCTGACTTGTCTGACTTAGCCTTTCTTCTGCATCCTGCCACAAGCCCTTATAAAAAGGAGTCAATCAGAGAAATACCTGAAGCAAAAAACTCAGAAATATTGGCATCACACAAAATTCCCTTAGCTTTTATTATTCATCAGATTACAGTATGCATTCCAAACTCATTTTCACCCTTTACAAGAAATAATACTTTCCTTGGCCACAACACCCTCTGCCACAAAAGAATAGAAGATAGCCATGTAACTACACCTTCTGAACTGATGTTTGTCTCATCAAACTTAGTTAAATACAGTGAGATGGTAAATATACACTTTATTTATATATCTCTTTAAACTCAAAATCCTCTTCATTGGCCCAACAGGAACTGCAGCGAAAGAGATCTTATTTTTTTAAGCTACTCAAACTATTGATAAATGCTTGGGATTTTTTTTTTCCAAAAGTTTCCTAAATACCTACGAGAGCCTGGTTTGGAAAATTCTGCCAGAAATACAAAGATTCAGTTAGTTTCCCTTTTTCTGCTCATTCTCGCCCTTTGCCTAAGAGCTGCCTTGGTAGTTCTCCTCGTTTGAACAGTAATTTAGTACATATGTTTATTCCCTCTTGTATACTTAAAGCATTTTATAGTTCCTAATTTCCTAGTTATAAGATTATACCCTCTGATTTCCATGGCTCCCTGCCAAATATAACAGTTCATTCTGTATTATTGAAAACACATGCAGAATCTTCAGCAAGCCTGATTTCCCTCCTGTCTTTTATTTCTTTCACAAACGTTCTTTCTGAACAGACCAAGCCTCGGACCTTTTACATTTATTTCTTTTCTTCATGGACTCACTGCAGTCACTAACTCCAGCCCCTTGCAATATTAACTGCTTCAGAAATTGCTCACCAGGTATTTCATAGCAAAAATGGCAAACCCTGAGCAGAACTAAATTGTGCAGATGGAGTTCCACGAGTGCTCAGCTGCACTAGAGGTGTTGTGGGCTTACCTCAAAGAGAAGACTTTGGACTCCAAGTTCCCCCAGTCTGGGAAAGGCACTGCAATATCTGAGGATTTGCACATGGGGCACGCTGAGGAAGCAGCTGTATCCAGCAAAAGCAGCTGCCATGGTTATACCCCAAGACTACTTCACTTATGCCCAGAAGAAAAGCTGTTTGCATTGGGTTTTGTCTTGCTCATCACCCTGGCTAACAAATTTCTTTATCTATTAATGCATTGATCACATATCATCTAACTCATGTCTGTCAGTAACATTTTAAAGATTTCATGCAGCTCATGAAAATCCTTTCTGAAATTGTTCCCACTAAAATCCTACAGGGAACACTACAATTTTGACTCAAAGGACAGTCGAACATATCCTCTTGTGCTTAGAGTCCTTAGCCTTTCCACAAAGCCTCTGCCTCCATCTGCATAAACATGTCATAGTCTGCCTTTTTATTCTGCCCTCAGAGATCTGTAATAGTTCCCTGTGATTGCTCTTATGCCTTTCCTGCGCTTCACTTCAATCAAAGCTGTCTCTGCACTGGTAGCCAAACCACATGTCATTTCATCCTTCCATCAGAGTGTTCTCCTTTGTCTCCCATAGCAGTGCTGCAATCCATTTTAAAGTGTCTGCGACCCCGTTAGACTGCACAGGGGAAAAAAAAAGCACATAATGTGTAATCTTGGAGAAAGGGAAAAAAAAAAAAAGATGAGACAGATCTAGGAACAGCCTAAGTTTGAGACTTCGTACTTTAGTGAGGCAATGCTCCACCACCTGCAGAGAAAGCCTGCCCATGGAAGGAGGCTTGTGCCCCTCAGGGCAATCTTCCACCTTCCCACTCCACTCTGCAGGCCACTACAAAGGCACAGGGATGCTTTTAAAACCTGCTTCACACTAGAAGTAATACTAGGAAGAAAAACAGGAAAAACTGTCCTGGGCCATCTAATTCGAATAAAAGCATCTGCTGGTTATTTTTTTCCTTAAGCGAGACAGATTAATGGAACATTTTACCAGGACGCCTCCACTCCCTTCAGTAACTACAAGAGGGGTTCTGAAGAACCGTCTGCATTTTCACTGAGCACACAGTGATCTGCCTGTGTTTCCTTTCACAGTTCCTTGCCATGCTCCATTTGTATCTTAAATCTAGCTGGCTGAAAACTTCACAGAATATATTATCTACAGTTAAAACTCCAGGTAATTGACAATTATTTTGTGCAGAACTAACAATGTGAACTGGTTTGAGCTCCCCAGCTCACTGCCACACACACAACTGCTGCTGAAGCATCACACCCACAGCTGAGCTGCACCCACACCTACCCTGCACCTCCAGTGTGGCCATGGTGTCCTGACCTGAGCAGGACCAATGTGCCTCCTGGAAAGCAATTCACTCTTCTCCTAATGCCAAACATTCTTCCTATGCCATGCAGATAAATAGCTAATGAGATGACAGGGAATAAACATCACTTGTGGTCATTTATCAGTTTATGGGGGTTTTATTGTAACTGACTTTCATCTCTGATGTGATCAGGATGAGCTGAGTCTTGAGATGTACCCCAGAAGGTCTCAACTGTGGCACTCCAGTCCAGCTTCAGCAGCAAGTATCCTCAAAAACTGCAACAAGCATTTTAGTTATGTTTTGAAGCAGAGACAGTGTTTGCTATATTTTAAAGCATGCTTGCTATATTTTATACAGTAACTGTTTTTCAGAAAAGGGCCATGAGGGACTAAAATTAAAGTGTTAGGAAAGACAACAGTTTATTACTTGAAAAACTTAATCTGTGAATACTACCAAGTCATTTGAAATGGCTACAGTTTGTGAAAATTAATTTTTCACATCGTATTGCCTTTCTTGATCAAATTTTGTACCGTTTTTCTCAAAGAAGGCTGAATGACAGTGAGGATGGAAGCAATGAGAGGAAGTCATCCAGAGATAATTCTTAGACAAGGTGACCAAAATTACAAGCATGCCCACAGATCCTGAGTCTTTATTTCTGGATTGATTTTAATTTCATCAAAAGGCTACAATGACTGTTCTAAATAATAACAATAAAAGAAGGTTTACAGTTTTATTGGAAAATCTATTGGTCTGTCAAGCTAATTATCTGACACCACTGTTGCAGTACATTAAATTCTGCAGTAACAAGGCACTTGGCATCCTCATTAGTAGATACGTGACTCCTTGGGAGACTGAACATTTGCTAAACAGCAAGCTTTGAGGGAACAGGACTTCTGAAATTCCTGCTTCCCAGGATCCATTTCACTCTCAGTGTATATACACTATGCTTCCCCCTGTGCACACCGTGCATCCTATATGTGGAAGGAAAAATGAGCTAATAAGCAGGTGGAGTAAACTACCTTTCCAAACTAAGCTGCCATGGTTTTTCCTGTAAAGGAGAATAATCACACTGAATTACCCATGTCTGGACCAGTGTAATCCTCTTCTTTGACTACATTAACTTTGGTTGTATGTTGGTTTACAGTTTACAGCCATTGCAAACATGACACTGCTTAAAGCCTTGTCATTCCCTATGCAACAGGTAGCACAAAATCAGTCAGGGGGATTCACTGAAAGCTTTTTGGGTCTCCCCTTTGCAGAAGTGCAAGGAACAAGACTGATGAAAGAAAAAGCATTGTCTAAAAATACCTTTGTATTTCTCAAGTCTTGCAACTATCAGAAGGAAAGCTACAGGGAAATTCTCTTCTGATTACTTGGGTTGACTTTAGTGCTGCTTTGTGCCAGTGAAGAGTACTAAAGCTACCTTAAGTGTACTGTGACACAGAGCTTGGAGCCTGGGGCTTCACAGATCTCAAGGTACCAGCTGCCTTAATATTCAGATATCTCCAATAGAAGTGAGTGTTAAGAATCAATTTAATGCAGAGGTTGGACATGAGGAACTCTTTAAAATTTATTTGGTAGTTTGTTTCTATAAAATCCCATTTTCTATTTTCACTATGTTTTATAACCTTGCTAAGCTCAGGTACAGAGAGATGATGAGCACATACCTTGCATATAAAACGAATGAGCTTTTCTAATTTTTGCTGATAAAATAAAAACTTTCACCTAAATTAGGCTGAAATGCACATCTATTCTCCTGCATTTACGTGGCTTTATTAAAGTACCTCTTTGTACTTCAGTGAACAATTACAAATCATTTTACCAATTTCTTCAGACACTCAGGCATGCCAAGAGCTAATTAACTAGTGTGACAA
This sequence comes from Entomyzon cyanotis, assembly GCA_024500445.1. Lineage (NCBI taxonomy): Eukaryota > Metazoa > Chordata > Aves > Passeriformes > Meliphagidae > Entomyzon > Entomyzon cyanotis. Next base: position 20,833,150 of record JAKEPQ010001005.1, read on the forward strand.
TTGCAAGAGGAAGCAACATAATTCAGTTTTTTTAATGGCTGGAAGGTATTTAATTTGAATAAAAGAGCAATTAAATACCTGGAGTAATAAATGGTATTGACAGGTAGGATGCACATATCAGAAAGGTCGCTAACAAAGGATTTGCAGGTACTTTCAAAAACTTCTCTTTGGAGTTGCAAAATTAGGATTAATTGGCTGGAGCTGTTTTATAGACTATTTCACACATTTAATACCTTACAATCTATCGAGGTAATCAGCCATGTGTAAAGAACAAGTTTTGAATCGATTCCCTGATTAAGTAAAATACAAGGTTCTTTGTATGCAAAATGTAGAATGTTAATGCAAGATTCATCTGGCACAGTGGAATACAAGTAGGAGAGAGACCTTTTCAGCATAGTAAATCCCAGAATTTATCAGAATTTAACCAATCGTTGGCACAGCTTAGAAGTGACTCCTGCTTTTGCTGTGGAAATTTGATAATAGTAATCCCTGATCATGTAGACTTTTATTTTGTAACAATCAGTATTATTCTACATCCAACTTTTTTTGCTCATTTAGTTTAAATAAGCTTTCACTGTATCTTTTAAAATACCAAAATTGACTAATGGGAAAATATTCTCACTTTCTCTTCTAAGTAAAATAAAATATATAAGAATTAGTAGACTTCCACAAGAATCTGCAAAGCCGAATAAAGGTAATGAGCTACAAATGACATAGCTCAGAAATACTGGCCCTGTGGGAATTGGATTTTGCTTGGTGTTCTACATCAGCCACCACTTTCACATTATAGACTCCAAATACTCTTTATCTAGGGCAGTCCACAATTACTGCCCCCAGTTTGTGAGCTCCCATTATTGTCCTTGCCTCAAGTCAAGTACCTTGTAGAAGCAAAAAAAAATAGTTCTCTACCAGAGAAGGGTCATATAAGCTTAGGCAAGGAGGATAAGTCAGATCTCAGGACCACCACCCCCACCACCATGTGCTATGAAACCTCAGACATCAAGCAGTGTCAAGAAGATATTTAGTAAGCTCTGCATAACCTGGTGACTTCTGGGCCTCTCCTCCCCATATCTGTGGTTAAAACCATGCAAATGACAAATGAAAACAGCTACAGTGTAAAATATCCTAACAAAGTCTTTGTCTCTGTTACTTGCTCATTCAGCATTTGGTAGAGTGGCCCACTGAGGACTCACAGACCGGAGCACAGAGATCAGTTTTCTCCTGAAGATGCTTAGGAAACAGGCAGTGGGGATGTTAGATCTGGGGGATCAGCCTAGCTCTAGCCTAAACAAACTGATGTTTTCTATGGTTCAATGAAACAAGACTTACATACTTTTATGTATGTAAATTTTTTTCCCAGCTGCTCACTTAAAAATGTTTAGAGGTTAGGAAAGGCAAGTGCAAATTCATCTGTGTATTAAATTAAATGGGAAGGAGTCTTATGTACTAGCTCTTGCCAGAAACAGATGGGCTCGATAGCAGTATACTCTAGCTGGGCAAACACTTTGCACTCCCGTTCCTATATAAAGTATCAAACATTATTTAAATTCTTTGTTAGGAATTTAAGCACAATATGTTGTTAAGCCAGTAGTAAAACAACAATCTTTACATTTCATCGTGACACAGAAGATCATATAAATTAACATTAGAATCAGCTGAATTTTTGCTGAACTCTTCTTGATCAGGACTCCTTGCAACAAGATCAATATACAAAGCAGTTCCTAACCTTTTGGGGAGATACTCATTTGCCATAAATCTCCTGCTCCCTAGTCTGGCTGGTGTGTGACTCCAGGAAATAAGACCATCAGCTTTGAACCAGTTAGTTTCTCAAGAGAAGAAGTGATTTGGAAGAATAAACTTGGAAACATTCTGTATGTTGGACTAGGCACCATGTGACCAATAGGAACATAATTATCTGTTGGGGCTGGGAGTGGGGGTGGTGTTGAAAAATATTTTTCTGGTTTGTTTGGATTATTACAGAACAAACTTATTATTAAATTCATAACATACTATTACATAATAACTGGTTTTGTTACTAAAAAATCTCTGTATTCTTCCCACTCTTAGCATGTTCTTTACAGCTTTTGACTTGTTAGCCATCCTTTGATCTCTAAGCTACAGCTTTTTGTGTTACAAGCAAAAGTGCTGTTTACATCCTGCATGACCCAAATATACAACTTCAGATCTTCATGTATCATAGTTAACCCCATTTCAACTTAAGACCTTCCCACGAACAGTTCAACCTGCTCATTAAAAATGAAGCAATCATGTTTCTTCAGAATAAAATTCAGGCTCTGCTGAGAAGTCAAGACATTAAAATAATAAAGATTTTTTTATATTTTTTTAAAAGAGCAAGCACTTTGCTAATTTTTTTATACAGTTGTGTTTCTCATAACCTGGACTGCATCTAAGACAGATTTTCCTGCTTTAGTTTCAAACCTCGAGTTCCATGTGCTGTTCTGCATTCCCCATCCAGAAACAAGAGGCTGGAAAGGAAAATTTAATAGTGGCACACAGGAATCATTTAGGTCATTAGCTTTCTTTTGCTTCTTCGATGTTTGTTGGGTTTTTTTGGTTTGGTTTTTTTTTTTTTTGTAGAAATATGATAAATATCATGAGCCATTCTAACATACCCCTTTTGTCTTGCCATTTCCTGATTCACCCTACTGGAGTTTATCATTACTTCCTTCTTGGTTTTTAAAGACACTGTCTAAAAAGTCTGAAAGAAAGACTTGTACGTCATGAGGAAATTCTCTCAGAATGAAAATATATGGATATATTCAACCCTGGTGGCAGTCTACTAATACACACTGAATTTTGTCATGAGTTAACTTATTCAACTTTTGAGTGAAACAGACTAAAAAAAGAAAAATCTTTGAGGCCCCAGAGAAGTCTCTCTTATATAGTCTTTTCATTTAGTCTAGAGTGGGATAAGATTACTAATCTGTGAGGGACTGAAAATGTGCAGTTAGAGGAGATTAAAAAATATATTTTTGTAAAACTCTTCTTTTAGCCATATATATTTTGTTTCTGTAGGAACCAAATTTGCAAGAAGAGATTCTCTCAAACAGCTTGAAAATAGAAATAGCAAGAAAAAAACCAAAATCAAACAACATTTAAATTTCAAGTGCTAAAATTCATGATGAAAATACTGTAGAGATAAGAAAGGCCTCACAAGCATTTCCAAATTTTCATATTCTGTGACCTTGTTTAATCTCACAAAGCACAGTGCAGTAGCATGGAAAATCTGCCACAATTTCTCTAACGAGATGATGTACACTTCATAGAACAGACAGTTGTTGACCTATTGTTATAATTGTTTGGTTTCCAGTTACACAGCTTGAAAAACATCAGGCCCTTGTGAGAATATGTAAATATTATCAGTCAAATGCACCTCTTATTACTTCATTGTAGTCAAGCTATTCTAATAGAATTATATCATAAAAGAATTTTGTTCAACGCATTATTTATCCAGTGTAATTTTTACAAAAGAAAATCAAAATATCAACTAGCTGTATTGAAGAGAAACAACGAAGAGTACTGCAAAGAGCATTCAGATTTATTTTTTTTTTAACTTTGGATGCTAGCCAAATTCCAGAGCTCTCTAAATTGTTTACATTTTCAGGAGACATTAATGGAGGGGTCTGGTGTCTTTAATGTGAGCCTACAAAGACCATACAAAGACCTGTTTCTCTGAATTCAGTAGGCAACAGTTTGCTGATGGCTTCAGCACTGTTTAATTAGGTGTTCAGCTCAAGAGCTGTCCCTCTAAGTTCCCTGCTCATTTTCCTTTTCTGCCAGCAAGTAATGAGGTGACTAAAGAAGACGGAGCCAAACTCTTCTCACTGGTGTCCAGTGGGAGGGCAACACACAGAGGGAACAAATTAGAAAATAAGAGATTTTATCTGAATCCTGAACACTTTCTCAGTGTGAGGGTGGTCAAACACGGGAATAGGATATCTGGGGGAGTTGTGGAGTCTCCATCTTTGAAGCTATTAAAAAAACTGACTGGACAGTGCCCCAAGCAATCTGGTCTAGTTGATCCTGCTTGGAGCACAGCGTGGAGGGAGGGAGTGGTGGATTAAACGATCTGCAGACATCCCTGCCAACCTCAATTGTACGTTTCTGTGATTTACGTGTAACTTAGATTTTTTTTCTGAATTTCTTGTTTATACTCATAACCAACAAGCAATTCCACTTCTGAATATCCTTTAGCTTCTCTCATCCACATCATGCTTAAAGTTCTCAGATCTGGCTCCAAGAAACATCTTTTTTCATTACACCAGCTTTCCATATGACTCTTCTCTGCTCCTTAGCCTTCTCTTTGTCAACTGCCCATAATGTTCCACCCCCATTTTAATGACTTCTCCTGACATACTGATTATTACTGGTAAATAATTCCAGCCCCAGAGAAATTCTTGGTTCTTTAATGTATGCCTGATTCATATTAAATTATTGGGAAAACACTTGGGAGCAAAGTTTTTACCTGCATTTCTCTCTCCACTATTATATATTTGTCTACCGCCCTTTGCTATAAGATCTTTCATTAAAATTCCACAAAAATGGAGTAGGTATCCTTCAGCAGCAAAACACTGGAGAACAATAAATTACAACACCCTGAAAGCATCGAACACACAAACAGGCTTCTTATTAAAGGTCAACTGTTAACTCATTTCTTGTTCTGACTACTCATCACACAACTACTAGGAAGAGTTCTGGGAGACATCTTCATCCTGCTTCAAAGCATTTTGAAACTTCTTTTGGTATTATGTAGCACCCTCATCTCTCATCATCCTTCACAGCAATTACACTTTCTTACAAGGGGAGCAGTAAAAACTACTACTTTCAGAGGAAAGGACTCTTCTACATAATTGTTGGACTAAAAGACTTGCTGAGCATTCGGTGAAATAAAAAAGCATTGACAAGAAAAGAGAAAAAACACACACAAACCTAAAGATAAGATACTTAGAGAACCTTTTATTCTTTTGCAATTAAGTAATGTGAAGAAGGGAACTTCTGTCCTATTGTATCAAAGCATTTATTTTCTGAATGCAATTATGAAAGCGGGAAATTGCAAAGATCCTTGTTCAAACATGCACACAGAAAAATGTTCTCCATCATTTTTTTTAGTATTTTCAAGCCATGACCAAGAAACTTTTGTAAGTACTAAAAATATAACGTCACTATTAATATGTTCAGATTCACGTTAAACAGGTTTAAATAAGTCATAATAACAGGATAAAAAATGTGATAAAGCTCTTGCATCAACGCTTGCCTTTCTTCTATGTTGACTTCCACACTGTAAATTGATGATTGATGCAATTCCCCCAAGAAATACAGTTCACTAAGAACTGGACAGAGGAAAAGTGATTCACAGAGTAAATTTGAATCTGAATTGAACTGTTAAAGGACATTTGGACAAGACAAAATTGCACGCAGGGAAAAACAAATCACTAATAATGTCAGCAGTTGTCTCAGATCAAGGTGCTACATGACATGCGCTTCTGTCCCTTTTGACAAGGTGATTGTGGCAGGTGAAAAATCATACAAGGAGAGGTTATCAGAAACCCAAGGGCAGCAGGGCTACTACATTGGCACACCTTACAAACTCTGTATCCACCACCTCCTTGACATTGGCACCCTCACATTTTTGTTTAGCCTTTTTCCTGCCTGAAATCTAAATTCAGTGAATGACATATAAAAATGTCACCATGAAGAGGATAAAAAAAAAGAAAAAAAAGAAAATGTCAACTTTTAATGGGCAGAAAAATAAATTTGAATTATAACAGTCAAATTTAAGTGCACAGACAGATCCATATACAATTATGAAAACTTTTTTACAACTGCACTGGCCACAAATGGAGTTAAATAGATGTGGTTTATTTCCAAAGTTCTCACAGAGATATAAACCAAACAAAAGGGACAGAAAATCACTATATGATCAATAGCGAAAACACTGAAGTTACTCGGGTGGTTTCTGAGCATTTGTCTAACACACAGAAATAACAAGCCACTAGTATATGCTATGTACATGAGAAAAAGGCAAATTTTAATTCTATTAATGAAAAAAATTATTATGAAATATAAGGTCATCTGCTAGGTTTTAAACATTTCTTTGCTTTATATGAACTGTGGTTCCTCGGCGAAAAGCCGAATTGGTGACAAACTCTTCCTGCAACTACTGTATGAAACACAGCTACAGTAAGGACCAAAGACTTCTTAGTGAGAAGGAGAATGCCATTTTTATGAAAAAGAACACACCTATATAAGTATATTACTTAGTTGAATGACAGAAGTCTTGCAGTCCACCTTTACATATATAGGTTTATCATTAGCTAAGAACAGATCAATTAAGTACGATTCAGAGTAAGATAATAATCACATTGTCCCAAATACAGAAAGATGCAGATATTTCAATATACAGTAAATTTTCTTTAGTTCTTTTTCAGGAGCATAACTCTAAGTCATGGTGTGCTGGCAAACAAGTCTTCCTAACAAGCTGTTGGTGTAAAACCGCAGTGATTCTGTCCTAATGACTCACTCCACCATTATTTTGTGTTGATCTAAGCTCCTTTTCTTAAATAATACCTTAGCAATTTCAATAGGGTAAGATATTTCTCCAAAGAGGGCTTCTTTTCACTAACCTACAACTCAAACTGACAAACATGGAAGAATCTATTCCAAAGTAATTATCACATAGGGGGCTATTGATTATATGATGTTGAAATATGAAGGCATATTGTACTTCATACTCAGGTAAGTCTAAAGCCAATGGCTGTTAAATTACATGATCAAAAAAATGCCTCCTTTTCATATTTGAAATCGGGCCGAGAAATGTTGTAAAGTTAATAAACTGTCATGCTCATTCTTCTATGCCATATGAAAGAAGCTCAAAGGAAAATTTCTTTGCAAGAAAATATGCAATTAAACAGGACAGAAAAATAAAAGCAAAAGAAAGCTTAATCAGAAAAGCATCTAAGCAACCTTTGCTTCTGTTTAAATATTCAGATATTTCTGTGTCAGAGATTAACAGCCAGTTCATACTCTCTCAAAAAAAAAAAAAAATGCAGAAGAAAACAGCAGCTTTCTCCTCTTTTTCTGCTTGAACTGCACTATTCAGTAGAGTGAATGAATGATTTAAATAGAAGTTCTCAAGTACACACAATATGCTTTGATTTGTACCTTCAGTAATGTCACTGAAGCCAATTAACTCAACCAAGGTTTTGGCTTTTACCTGCAATGTACAAAAAAATATGAGATTCAAGTGATTATATAAAGAATAAGGCGTATCTACTCAGAACAAAGCTGGCTAAAACTGCAGAATTGCTTTTTCACAAAACACTTATGTTTGTTCAGAATTTGTTTCCAATCAAACTTGAACTTTTTTTCCCCCTTCCAAATAATTTTCCAGTGAACTAGAAATTCTGAGAACAGGTTTTTTAAGCAATAAAAGGACTGACTGTGTCTGCCTTTTTTTTCAGTTCTCCCACATGATCAGTTCTTATCTCCACAGGTAGTGATGAAATCAGAAGACAGGAGGCTCTTTAACAGTAGAAAGGGTCAAGATGCTAGAAACAGTCATCCCTCTCCACCCACCACATAGGACTAAATACTAATTTAAACAAGATATAAAGTATTTTCTCAATTTAATTTCAAATCAAATTCTGCTACTGTTGGTAGAAAAGTCTGCTGATAGTGGTATAACTTATCCAGTCCAACCTCAGTTTTGGAAGGCCAGCAACCCATGGCTCCAAGAGTTTCTGAGGAGGTTTCCAATATCCCTAGTAAGGATCTATGCTAAAGGAGCAGAACACATCAGTTTGCATCTTGAAGAGTGATAAAGAAAGTTACTTGGTGGGACTGAAAAGAGGCACAATACCTTGCAGCACAGTGGATAAATGCAGGGCTGAGGCTCTGAGACAACTCTGAGAAGCACTTTAGTACCATCAAGCTCTCGGCAGTAACAGCCCAGATGAGCCAGCTGGAGGCTGTAGGTCCATCAGCCCTCTGCTGACACACCCATGGATGGTAAAGTGTAAGAACCTCTGCTGGCACCCATCATTCTACCTTCCCAGTATGCCTGGAACAATATGGATTTACACCAGTTGGGAGCCTGGCCTGGCAGTTGAACCTTCCATGGAATGGGTAGAAAGAACCTCACTCCTGCAAACCGCTATGCAGGACAGCCACAACATCTTCTACCATGTGTTACACCTCCATGTGTGCTAAGAGCTCCCCTGAATCCACTTCTGGAAAGAAACAGGCTAAAACTACCACTGTGGATTCACAGGACATTCAGTCAAGTTCAATATTTATCCTTTGACCTTTTACATTAAAAAGAGTAATTGAAAAGACAACAGCAACAAAAACCTGAGTGTGCACATCCCTATAGTAGCTTCCATATATTACTTCATTACAAATGCAGAATATTACCTAGGAAATCCCAGGCCAACTGGCACCACAGTTATTAAGGAAAAAAAATCCCAATGGCTGAAAAGAGCCTTCTTTATTAACAATATTTTCTATTACAAAATCCCATCCTTCAAGCAGAGTGTTATTAGTAATAGCACAGGACACATCTTTTGATTCATTTATTGAACTATTTGGTCTTCGGATTTATTAATAGGGGACTTCTCCAGGTTAGTGGGGCTTACTACAACTCTGTTTAATTCTTCTTCACTTTTCATTATTAGGCCCTTAGACACTTTAAGCCTGTACTCTTTTCTGTTTTCTGAACTCCAGGCAACTTAGCCCGAAGAGCCAGCCCAGGAAGAGATTGCAGATAAGGAAAATAATAATCTACAAAATTCTAAATATGCTTTAACTGGACAGTTACTGGGGGGAACTTAAAAGACATTTTTATTCGAATATCCTCCACTTCTTCCCTTGGGACAGTAATACTCTTTCTAATCTGCAGTTTATCTACATACCCTCCCACACATTTCTGTTAGTCAAGGCTTTCAGGCTAAGCTGATGACAGGTGGCAGTCCTAGCATGAGAGGACCACATGCTGTGGACATTAATGAATTTCCTTCAGGCCCAAATGGAAGTCTTATAACCTTAGGTTGACTTACACTCCTCTCCAGTTAAATAAAAATATTCCACCTCGTACAAATAGCTCAGCAAGATACAGAAACAGCAAGAGCCAAATGAGTGGAGGGATTTAGAGCTTTTCCAAGGTGTACTTCCAGTTCAACCTTTTCAGTCACTCATTACAGAATGCAGTAAACCTCTTACTCTGACTTTTGGAATCCAACATGCATTGTCCAAAAACAGGTGAGAATAGAAGACTGGGATGGTAGAGTATTTTCCAAAGTTTATTTTTACTTCTGTGAGGGACTTCAGTGAACTATAAACAAATGGCAAATCTGACTATAGCTAAACTCAGTGTAATGCCACACCTATGAAATAGAGAATTCTGAAATTTGCAGCGCCTTATAGGCTTTAGATATTTTATGCTTTTCTGATTTAATAATGTTTCCAGTCAAAATGTAAACAAATCAGAATACAGCAAATTGCCTAAAGCAGCAGATTTAGGACAGAAATATTCCTAGGAAATTGAAAGTTTTAATTGTAGATTAAATGAACAGAGCTTTGGCTTTCCTTCATTTAGCTGGACTTCTGAAAAGCTTCAAACCCATGAATTCAAACCTTAGATGGAAGAAAAGAAACATGATTTCTGCTCATAAAAATCTTCTTTATACCATGCCTGAGAAAAGAAAAGGACAAAGTCTGTATAACAAAGTGTTTGGCTCTAAATGGCCTGCAATAAGTACTGGGTATATAGTCTCTCTCATGGTACTAATAATTCACATTTATTGATGACCTCTGGTCTCACAGTGACCGTGATAAAGATTATGATGTCAAAATCCAGACATAAAAAACGTCTGGACAAACAGAATGTGTATCAGAAAGGTAGCACTGTGATACTCAAAGAGTTTTAGCTTACTGCAGGACATCAGAGAGCAACAAAGTCTTTACATCTATCCACTTTATCTTCCTGTTTTAAGTACCTCACCCTGGTTTTTATCATCAGGATAAAAAGAATCCCAGCAGTCTTCAGGTGACAACAGTAACCTGAACTGGGATTTAAATGAAGGACTTTACAGTGAAAGATTCTCTTTTTCATTGCCAACCACGTGAGTCATAACTCATTTATCTTGCCCTTAAAAGAAACCACATTTCCAAAAGTGTGCCTTGACATCTCTTCTTCTTCAGTTATGACAAATGGAAAAAATGGTACAACATGTATTTCTTGTCTGACTGACAGCTTATACAAATTATTCCTTTATGTCTTTGTAGTTTTACATTCAATATTTTAAATGCCTGAAATTGCATATAGTTGTATTGAATTCCATTAGGATTCCTGAGTCTGTCAAAGTAATAATATATTTGAGTTTTTGAACTTCATACATACTTCATTTCATTTACAATGGTTATGTTATAAAGTCTATTTTCTCCTTTTAAACCAGGTACCGAAAAAATTCTAATCATTATCCCAGGAGATCATTAAAAATTACTATTTTTCTATCAATATTTGAAATAGTCTTTCGGGGGGGCTGCAACACATGTACTAAAATAAAATGCACCCATCCAAATGTCTTCCAATAATTTCCCTATTTCCCATGACACACCCAGGATTACCTCTCAACTTTAGGAACTGAGGTGCTGTGGCTAGCGCAGGTCTTTCTCGTGAGAACATTCTGCTGTGTTTCACAAAGATAAAGTTTGGATGTTATTAAAACAGTGTCTCGAGATTTGGACAGTTCAGGCCTGGCCAATTAGGCCTAGGGGGAGGTTTCTGGCTGACCAATCTGGGTGACCTCTGAAAAGTCTATATATATGGAAATCAAAATAATAAACGCACTTTTTTCTTGCCTCACTGAGAACCTGGGTTTTTTCTCTGCTAGCGGCTCAACAGCGACAAGGTGCCATTCAAATGGTCCCTACAATTAAGCCATAGGAGATACTACCTACTGCCCTATGAAATAAGGAAAATAGGACCCCAAGGATTGCAGAAAGAAGAGGAAATAAAATTGTACAGTAATGTTTGATAATCTGCATATCAATAATAGAATATTGTTTTACTCATTCTCCCAATGTTAAATAGAGCTAGTTAACTAACAAATGCTGGAAAAGGTCATTCAGCCAATTTCTACCATTACTGGATGATCTTGCAGTAAATACTTACTTGGTCATTTAACGCTTTCAAGGTCACACATTGCTATCAGTCCAAATGCTGAATTTTCATGCAATAAATGTCACAATGTAGCAGATATGTTTAGTCAGGAGCTGGAAACCCTATTTTGTAATTGTATCAAGAGATGTTTGGCATATACATTATGAATAGCTTATATGCAGGCTTTGAGAGAAAGGGCTTTTCATAATAGACATAATACATGGACATAATATATAAACATAGCACGTACCAGGAGTAGATCAGAAATTAAAACTGTTATAAATCTGAGTTCCTATCAGTAAGGAATAGAAGATCTGAATTATGCATAATGTGGGGAAAAGGAAAACAGAGCAGCACACATGCACACAGTAAATTACAGGATGAATATCAGAGTCCATCATCTTTGATCCTCTACTTCCCCTTCACTAATAAACCCTGCCAATGAAATAAGCCTCAACAAGTTTTTCTCCTGCTTTGTCAGTTCCTCTTGTTCATTGCACCTAACATATCATACTGATTTACTAGTCTTTTCATAGCCCATCTCTCCTGAAGAATTATTATTCCACAATGCCCCAAAGAAGCAAACAAATAGCACATATTAAATTCCATGACAAATTCTTTCTCAGTCTTTGCAGTACATTCTGCCTTCCTGTGTCTTCATTCAGATTTTGAATATCACAGGTTACAGATTTCATTTGTCTGCTAACATGTACAGTGACAATTAGGAAAGACTCAATCACCATGATAATCTGTTCCTTCATCTGGCAGCCAGAGGCTATTGCTGAGAACATGATATATTGAGCAATATCCATAAGCTCATACAGAAAATTCACATGTAAACTCAGCAGAAGACAAGACCAGTCTCCAAACCGTTTACACAGTAAAAAGCAAAGGCAGGCACCCAGTCATCTCCTCCACTTTTAGCCAGATGCTTGCAAAAATCATTCTTACGAGGGTGAAGTGGAAAAGGTAGGACAGATTAGGGCCAAGGGGAGAGAATACATCTTGCTACAGGAAGCTTGGATGTCCAAGGGGACAAAACCATGAAATTCATCATTTTCCCTTCTGCTTTCCTCATCCACTCAACATCCCAAGTGGATTGTGAAGTCAGAAAAAGTATTTTTCACATTTTAAGTAGCTGTTATGCTCTGTATGGCCCACAGAATGCAGCTGTGACCCCTAGTCTCTGCCAGCATGGTCCAGTGTGTAGCACCAATAGCCTTGTTCACATTTATCCATTTGTGTCTAAATGTTTACAATGTTAAAATAAACCTGTTTTGATTTTGAACACATGCATTGACCAAATCACGACTGATAGCTTTTGATCATATGGACATACAGTTGTGCATTAGACCATCAGTCTCCTGGTGAAAAGAGATCTTTGTGTATAAGAAATTTCTTTTTAACTCCAGCTTTTTGTTTGTCCTCAGGGACTATGTCACTATTGATTAGATGCAAATTTAGATCATAACCTGACTAAATAAAATTTCCTTTCATATGACAGTTCTTTGGTCTCTGCTTCCCATGTCACTTTATTACTCATCATGCAAATTATATTAAAATTTTAATTTTCCTTTTCATGTAAAAATAAAGATCAAGATACCAGACTGCATCCAATTTACATCTATCATTCATAGTGATAGAACAAAAATAAACCTGTCTTCACATAACAAATGAGCATTGCTTCACAGTTTTGATTATAAAGATAATGCAATCTCTTGCATAAAAAAAACCTCTAAAACACACTTTCCCACTTCTCTAATTCTTCTCTAAGTCTACTTGTCACTATTTGGCAATTTCTGACACTGAAATGGAAGCCGTACTTTTTTGCCAAGAAGAACCTTACCCCAGAATAGCACAGTTTTAGACATCTTGACTGTATTGTTTCCACAGTATCTGACTTTCCACGTGGTCAGTAAAATAAAATAACAAATCCTAGCAGAAACAGATTTTCAATTAATACAGCTCTGTTCTATATCACTTTTTATCCTTGTTTATCATGGTGACTGATACAAACCTGGCAAGCATTGCATGGCAAAGACTAACAACAGTCCTGTTTAGCTCGAAAAGAAGGAACAGGCTAAGAGAACTTCAAAATATTTTTTACTCAAATTCTGAAGTTAAAATTTAGGTGAAATTTCCCACATGATACCATTGCACACAGCCTTACAAGCTCTGCCTGTTGGCATCCAAGCAGTGTGAAATCCTGTGCCTGATCTGAGAGGGAGTTATGGGAGAAAGAAAACCCATAGCAAATGGGAAATGGAAGAAAATTTGGCCTCTGCCCTTCTTAAAAGTCAGATTTAAAGGGCAGTTGGGTTTTAGCCATGAACATGTCTACTGATGAGCATGTCTGTAAAGCACAGGCTTGTCTTTTTTGACCATACTGACCAGCTACAGATGTGCTAAACAACTAAAGACTGAGTTCATTTCTTCACCAAACCCACCTAAAAGCCACAACAGCAACAAAGGTACAGAGGGGTGAATATTCTTATTATTTTTACACAACAGTGAAACCTGGAGAAAGAACAAAATAAAGTTAGGGTTTAAAGAAAAATTTGAAGCAAAACCTGAAAGAAGTAGAGAAATTATAAAATTGCAAGCAGAGAATCAGAAACCACTCCACAGCATAAGCCGTCCTGGCTCTACAGTGCGAGTCATACTTGAAAGGAGAAAATCATTATACCTTTGTACAGAAAAAAACCAGTCTATTCACTTTTTAAAATCCCATGATCAGAAACATGATGTCAAAACAGAAGGCGTTCAGATATTTCTGTGCCTCTGTTTCAGTTTTAATAGATGCCATATTCCCAAGAAACAGGAGAGAAAAAAGGTCAGCTGAGCTAAACTGCATGAGGGAAAGAGTTACTCATGGAGGAAAAAGGAGAGAAGAGATGTGCAGAGAGATGTAGTGTAAAGGCAATACCTTGGGAACAGAGAAACCTACTTTTTATTTCTCATGTTTTCTCCCTGGCCCATTGTACAAATATCAGCAAATCACTGAATCACTTTGCAAATCTGAGACAAGTTGTGCTCCTTGCAAACTGGAGAGAGGAGAGATGCAGAGGCAGAACAGAATAGCTCCCGTGGTATTGCTGTAATGAGATTTCTAACATCACCAGCAAATAGTCCCAGCAGAAAATACTTTGTACTGTTGGGGCTGAATGATTTATTTTGCAGATGCATGTACAAGCCACTACTGGGGCTTGCTTAGTTCTTTGGTATAACGCAAAGCCTACATATCATGGAAAGGTGATCCCTGCCCCAAGGAGGTGACAATCCATCCATAACATGGGGAGTAGCAGATGGGTTGCTCCAGAAATCTGTGGGGCAGCACAAAGTAAACACAAAGCAATTATAGTTAAAGTCACTTCTCACTACCTGCTAAATCTTCTCTGAATGATCCTTAGTCAAAAATTTATCAATCATTACTATGTTAGCCACAAACTTGACAGAGACATATCTCCCTCTCCTTTGCCCCAGGAGACTCCTACAAAACTCAGCCTGCCCTCCAGGGTGATTTCAATTCATGCAGGATTCACACCAGTAAGTATCCAGTGCTTGCTTTCAGAAACATTTTCAAGACGACATTTTTCCAGAAAGAAGCCAATCTGATGGAAATGAAAGTCTGAAAAAATATAATTCGATTTTGTTGAGGTTTTTTCTAGCTGTGTCCACAGCAGGGTTATACACAAATTACCCTGTACAGCCGTTATGACAAAAATTAAAATTACCCCCTCTGAACATGAAAATTTGTGCAACGCAGGCTACAAACTGTTCAATTAGTCTTCAAGGCCCAAGGGCAAGCATTTACAGTCAAGTTAGTGGTCATTGTGAGTGGGGTGACCTGTACCACCTTGTATAACTAATGAGCTCTTCACTGGGGTGGGAATACGAGCCTGGTGTGCCCACATGCTTATTAATTGTGATACCCTCTGGACCATGGTGCCTGTCTCACACGCTTTAATAGAAAAATGAAAATGTTTCAGCTAAAGACAGTGAGAAAGTGAGGTCTCCTACTGTCTTTGGGATGTGGGAATTCCCAGTCCTGGTTTCTAGCTTTAGTCAGTGTTTAATTATTGATACAAAAATAGATGGCTATAAATAGTGGAAACTGAAGATTATTCGCCCTTGCTTCTAGTTCAGGGGTAAGTGGGTAGGTATTATTTGAGTCCTGTATTTCTGGTATGTGCTTTTTTCTGTACGCTGCTTTCGCAGCTACACTGCTAGTTCCAAGGGGAAAGGAGGTGCCTCTTTTCCTAAGGGGCATGCAAGATTTCAAAAAACATTCAAAAAAGAATAAGAAAAAAAAAAAAAGAAAAAGCAAAAAGGCAAAAAGCTTGATGATTTCTTAGAGAATATTTAACACATTAAAAGCCTCTTTTCATCCAACTCCAATTTTGGTACTAACACATGGTCTAATTTTCAGAAGTATTCACAAGTGTCATCTACCATCCATATCAGCAAGAAGTGAATTTGAAGTGAAGATGAGGTCATGAGGTTTTCTTCCAAATGCAGAAAAGTATAGTGCTTAGCTTAGGTTTGCTTTGCCTGCCTGCTTGGTTTGCGGGGGAGGCAGGAGATTCTGTTTGCTTTTGCTGAGGTTTTACTAATTACCTGGAGAATATTAAGCACTTTTAATCAGCTAGAAAGAGTCATAGAATGTAAAATTTTAAATTTTTAATCCTCTTGAGTCCTGTTGGTGACCCGTAAATGAGGATAAATAAAAAGATAACTAGTTTTTCCCAAATGAAGAAAAGCTCAGTCTTGTAAATGCTTAAGATCTTACACACGTTTCAGAAAAGGAACTTCCGCGCTGCTCCCTGTTCTTCTACCCTCTAGAGATCTAACTCAACATTCAGCTCAGGGGCAAGGAAATAAAAGAAGATTCTACTAGAAAACATATGAAGTTGCCAAAAGCTCATATGAACAGAGGAACAAAAATGTCAGTGAAAATGAAAAATTTTGTTTACTGTATTCACAAGTGAGTATAAAATCTGGAAGCAACAATATCACTTGAATCTTTCATTGCAACAAGAGGAGAACAATTAGAGAATCAGGACTACCTTAAACATGCCGGAAAGTACTGAGTAACATTTTCTTTATGTAGCATTTTGTTACTAGTCCAAATTTTTAGTACAAACAAAGTACCATCTCTAAGTGTGGGGTTTTTTAACAATAGTATCTCCCTAAAATTTTTCCATATTGTATCCATTTAACTCCATGGTCCTGGTAATGTCCTTTTTAAATAGTAAAGAAGATTTTTAAAAAAAAAAAATTATTGAATAAATTTTTCTGCTTTTTTTCTTTTTCCAAAGAATAGATGTAATTACATATATATAAGTCTACAAATTATTTCTATTTTTTTCTAAAACATAATACCTTATTGGAGCATTTATGTGAAAATATTACAAATGCTTATGTAATATTAATAAATTTGCATCTTAATCCTTGCATTGTTATTCACATTTGCTATTTGTGCTTTCATGTTACTCATTAAAATAACAGTACTGCATCTCCTATCATGATGACAAATTGCAGTTCTTACATGTTCTAGCAGGGACACATTATTGGACAGGAAAAAAAGTATTCACATATAAATGAGTGCTTCTTCATTTATGAAACGTTCCTCATACTTTCACGTTAACTTAGTCAATGTTCATTAATATTTTAATAAATTCAAATGACTCTTCACCCATTCAAAAATTTATGAACAATGACTGAGTGTGGGATTTGAAAACTTATTGAATGGATTTCACTGTTTCTATTTATAAAAATATTCATGGATAATGTTCTGGATATAGTTCCCATCTGCAGCTCTCACTGGGTAAAGGTAGGATTTGAAAAAGCACGCTCTTACTGCAACATCTGCAGGCACAGATGAAAGTTAGGCTCCATTTCAGTCTGCTGGAATGGTGTAAGTCAAGGGCACAAAGCAAGAGAGGATCCCAGCACAAAGGTGGTAATTACAGACAAAAGGGAGGCGAAGCACAAATCAGGGGAATGCTGGGAATGATTCTAAGGAGTTAGATGTGCTTTTCTTGTAACTAATTCTCTGCAGGCATGTAACAAAGATTGTTGTTATCCTGTATGAAGACAGATGAAGTTATCTACTATCAGTCCAGGCACGTTTCAAAACTCAAGGAAGGAAACAGTATTAGCAGTGGGATCAGTATCAAGACACTGACTGATAAGGATGACAAGCCTTATGAAACCTGGCACTGAGGAGCTGTGTCTCACCCACACGCTTGGCACTCCCATCCTCTCACCTCTTAAGAAGCCTGAGAAGCCCGCCAGCTCTCCATTTTAGCATCTCTTCATTCCAATAATCCCAGAAACACTGTCTTCAAATTCTAAATAAATTTAATCAAAACCGGTGGTAACCTTTCATTGATTGGAGCAAGAACTGGTCAGGCCTTTCAGCTGGGAGATGCAAGAACTTAGCATTTCTTCATGCACTAATTGTATAATAATTAATAAAAGTAAATTAGATCAAATATAACTTAGAGAAAACCACTCTCCTGAATTATGGCTGTTGAAATATAGCCAGAGGAGCACTTTCAGGAGCCTGCTCGGCTGTGCAGTGCTGATTTAATTATGATGTTCAGACATGGTCTACTACAGAGATACCTGCTGTAGCTTGCAAGCTACATGAGAGCTCAGAGAGATGAGCTGATGTATCACCAGCCAGCAAGACAGAAGTGCTGAACACCATTATATGAATGAATATGGCTTATCTTTTAGAGGTTTATATGAACTGTTCCTTTAGTTTGGACGCAAGAAAATTCAAACCTGTGATTTAAATCTGCAGTTTAAGTTTTAGAGAAATTTTGTCTCAACTCATCTTTACACAGTTTTTCTGCATTAAAACATTATTGTATATGATTTTGCAGATTGTCAGTGATTTGGCCATAAAATCCATCAGTCCATCTAACTAACTCATCAAGCACTAGAGTCTTTCATCCCTAAAGTTTCTTCCAGCATACAATTGTGCAGATACAGCCAACAGCTACAGAACATGGTAATCAAAGTTCACTGTTACAATCTCATCATTTTAACAAAAGTAAATAAAGAGCGTTCACTGAAAAAAATCCAAGTGCTAACTTTAGCATACATTACATATTTTTCTGATCTCAGGAAATTTAATCTAAAAAGCAAAACAAATTTTCTTTCCTATTACTGATAGGATGTTTTCTCTTTTTCTGTTGTTGTTGTTTTTGGGGGTTTCTTAACTCGTTAATGAAAACAGGCAACCCTTTATTTTGTTTCATAGTGCTTCCCTAGGGGCAAAGATAAACTTCCTTCTTATCTATTCTTTTGTTGTTCCTAGAATGATTGCTCTGTTCATTATATTGTTTGATGCTGACATCTCAGCTTTCCAGTCCCTGATTTGTTCACTTCATTCTCAAAGTTATTAGGCTCTTCATTCCAAAAATAAGCTGATTTTCTCACTTAAAAACCAATGTCATCTCTGTGTATCTTAGATTTACAGTTCACAACACTAATAGATCATGGGATCAGTGGCATAAAAGATTAAATTATGAAAATGTATTTCACTTGCATAAAAAGGAAACGAGTGATAGTGCCATGCAAGAGAATATAGATCATTACTGCACAAAGATCATAATCAATAGGTACCCACAAGGCACCTGAGTTACAGCCCTCACAAGTTCACAGAATGCTAAGAAACAAAATCTGAACTTGCTGATTATGAGATGAAGTGTGCTGGCCACACTCCACTCTCCCCGTGTGCACTAACCCAGCTGCACACTGAATTTACCTCTGAGGTGGGAATGGTGATGACTATATCTCTGTGTATATGGATTCTGGATCACAATAGGAATTAGAATGCTGTTTCTACCATTTTGAGTGATCAGTTCTTTCTGAAAACAAATACAGTTAAGACACCACTACTTTTTTTTTCCTTTTTAAGTATTTTATATATCCCAAACCAGCATTTCTCAGGAGGACTTCATATGTGACAACTAAGTAAAAATATGGTGACTCAGCTGTATTTTGACTTTAACTTTAAAAACTGTAAATTTTCTTCTTCAAAACACTCCTCCAGACATCCTCTGCAATGGTAAAAATAAACAAAAGTCCTTAAACTCTTTCATAAGATATTTTCTAAGTATAAAAGACAGTTGCTGATAAATCAAATAAAGATAACAATCCCAAAATAAAATCTCCAATCTGCTGTTAACATACTGGTTTTCTTATGCATCTTTAAATAAAACCCACCAGAAATAACAATGTTATGATTGTCTTTTGTAATGCAATCTTTTAGGTAATGGCTAAACTTCAATTGCATATGGAAGAAAATACCACACAATTAGCTTGACAGAATTCCACCTAGCTTTGTCTTTTAAAATACCCACCACAAATCCTACAAGATCATGAGTTTCCAAAGGCTAAGGCATTAGTAAATGTTAGAGGCCAAGATCCACATTGCCTTTACAGGGTAAAGGAGCTTGACCACTGCATGTAAGCTGTTGCAACAGCTCATCCTCTTTGGTCTATGTGCACATAGCATGTGCACTACTGGTTGGCTGTGCACACAAAATCAATGCAAAAAGAAGGCCAGCACATAGTTATACAACATTTGGAATCCCAAAAAGTCAGTATCAGGGGGTTCTCCACAACCATTTCAACGTTCTTCTTGTAAAGATACCACCATGAATCCTCCTGCCACTTGAATTAGCAAGCTGATACACACCTGCTAAGAGCTGCTGACTCCCAACTAATGCCACAGTCATTGTGACTGAATATGGGCTGAGCACACAGGACTGGCTGTAAGCTGTGGGTTTGCAGGTATCTAAGGTGTGCTCAGTCCTTTTCTTGCGTACTTATTAGCTAATGCTGCTCTGACATACCGTGAGCCTGTTCAGTTCAGTGAGCTGGCATCAAACTAGGATGGTTTTCATTATGGGGAGCTAATTCTATGCCTTAGTTAACTCTGAACTTAGTTCCTGCTGCCAAATGAGAAGGACAATTCTGTGTTGCTCTTACTAGAAAAGGGTAGGCTCTGTTCACCTTTGTTACCCCATCCACCTTGTAGGTCTGCAGTACAGAAGTAGAAAGAAAGGCACCTTCCAACCCAAACCTTATGAGGATGCCAAGGTCAGCAGGGGTAGGAAAACAAAGACAGTAACTGCAAATTGAATTGGAGGTCAATTCAAGAGAATGAAATTTGAAAGTCTCACTTTGGAACATTGTCATAAATGCTTGTTAAAGAAATACTTCCAAGCAACCACCTCCTGCTTATCTGTATCTCATTAAACATCTTAAATATCAGGAGCAGACCAATCATTTGGAGCTGACATTTATTCAAATTTAGAACTATCCATTCTGTAATTTCTGAAACCAGAAGTATGTACTTTTACAGAAATGAAATCAATTTTGCCCTGGTTTGCAACACCCATTCTGAATACTTGCATTTCCTTTAGGGTGCTATTCCCAGCCATGAACTCTGCTCTCTAGAAAGGATCAGAGACAGCATGAAAAGTATGAAGTCTGAAACTATTATGACAGGGTATCAAGTATCATGTTAATATGCAGTGTCTGTCACAGATTAATTTTAATGCACGAGCCCTTGGGTCACATCAACATCACAGAGTTTTCTGGGTCACCAAATTAAAAGGCATGGCATCATCTCCTTTTGACACAGAAGCAGTTCATTAAAAATATTTGCAGAGATATAGGAAAGTAATTTTGGTCAGGCATATGCTTTGAAAATTCTTCTTCAAGTTATGCTGTCTTGAGCAGGGACTTGAACAGAGAAAGGGTCTTCTGGGAAGAAAAGTCAAACTTTAAAATTAAACTAGATTAAAGTTCTCAGCTGGACTTTGTTCTCAGAGGTGAAGTACACTCTGAGAATGTATAAGTTCCTGGCATATCATGTACAGACAATAAATGCTGATTTTTCAATGAGTTTCTGAACCTAGTCTACCTCTGAACCTAGTGTACCTCTGATTTATCATGAGAACAATGTTGGTGGTCATTCAAGAATGACAAAATTTTCTCTCCAAATAGTGCTCTATTGCAAGTGACAATTTTGATGAATAGTCTGTCAAGTCATGACACAGTCAAACAGTTGAAATAAATCTGTCATCACATGGTGTTTGTCATTAAGAAAACAATTTGTACTTTCTTGAGCATCACATTAATTTGCTTCTATTTGTGAGTAGAACTACACAAAAGTTTTGAAGTTTCTTGCATTATCTGATCAAATTACTTGTCAACTATAATCAGAAAGGTTATATTTTGCAGAAAACATTAATTCATTCTTTTTTATAGAAGTTGTTTCAAATATTTTTTAATGTCTGAAACAAGATAATTAGAGCTCTAAGCCACTGCTACTGTCAGTCTTCACAATAATAATCAACAACATTAGAAAATAAATGAGATTCCAGTGTCAAGTTACCTGAATACATAAAATATTGTCGATGATTTAAAAAAAAAAAAATAACAGAGAGAAAACAACCACTATAACATAAGAAAACAGTAATTACAAGTACAAGACTATGGAGAGGATGATCACAGACATCCATCTGATACCTTCCAAAATCTTTAATGTATTGGAATGGAGATTATGTACTTGGCTCTTACATGTCACCAATGGCAAACTCAAGGACTCAGTACAGAACTCTGAAGTTGACCAGAGTTTGCAGAGAAGCTTGCCTTGTATGTCTCTGACACATCAAAAAGATGACAGAAAATGTTACTGAAATTTTTATTAACTATAATGATGTTCTGAGAATATCAGTCAGTTCATGCCAATCTCGTGGTTTTGCCATTCTGTTTTACTTTTCTACACCCATTGCTTGTTTCTTTTATGTCAGTGTCCTTCAAATTGAAAACTGACCAAATATATATACTACTCCATAAGTGTATTCATAAAATTTTAACTTTGGGCACCTTTAAACGTGGGTAAAAAAACAAACAAACAAAAAGAGTGTAGGCACATCAGAAATTATAACTGCATTCACAAAATAAGAAAAAAAAACTAAGAGTCTTTCATCATCCATTCTTTGAGAAAGGTTGACATGGCATCTGAAGTCACACCTATTCCACACAAAGTCATTGTCAGTGTAAGTTGTGTTGCCAATACCTTCAAACTGAGAGATATATGGCAAGAGAGACATTGTCCATTTTTTCTGCACCCATTTCTGCTGTGCTCTGTTCCTAGGAAGAATCCTTATAGCATTAAAGTTTGCATATGCGCTTCATTTTGTGAAAGCACTAAGTACACCCCAAAGCCCTTGTTTGTCCTTTGACAAATATTACTTTCATTATTCTTATGATTAAGCTCCAGACACTTGTGGTGGTTTTCTTTGACTGGCTTCATTGCTCTTCCCATAGCTGACACCTATGAGTAGATAGAATAGTCCAGCAGTCACCTAGATAGGACTCATTAATTTTGCTGATGATAAACTACAGTTATCCACACCATGTTTGTAATACATCACCTAATTAGTGATATGTAGGAGATCCCAAGGGATCCAGCATTTTCCTACATTCTTCACAGCTCTTCTCTGGCTACTGTTTGTCCTTCTCTCTCCCAAAAAAGAAATCTGTTCTACCAGATGCTAAAACAGCCCACACACCTTCAGAGAACACTGCTACTCAATATTTCTGAGCTTGTATGACACAACAGTTTACTAGCCACAATTACAGCAGGATGCTATTGCAGCATATTTGCAGTCTCCATGCAACACTACTGCATAACCCCACACCTTAAATCACCTTTTTAAATTTATAGAAAGGTAAGACAAAAAATAAAAGCATCTAATAAACTATTTATTTACAAATTACTAGTGTCAGATCTGAAACAGAATTTTAAGAAGTTTTCTTTTTTCAGAGATGTTTAAAAGTACTGCTTAAAACCATCTGTTTTTCAGTTTGTCCCCCAGAGCTTTCCTTTCTTTTCCAGCTAGTTAAAAAGCTGTTGGGGTGCTTGGACAGTTGGATACAATTCTCAGCTATGATCTCCATCTCATGAATCCCTTTCACTGACTGAGGACTATCTCCAAATGGATTTATAAATATATACCCATTTTCCCTTAGGAATCTTTTTTTGTTGACTCATGGAGATTAACCATGATTCTCACATGTAATAATTAATTGCAATATCACATTCCTCCCCCAAGGCAATCAACTGACCCTCAGCTCACTCTAGAAACACAAATATCCCTTGGGAATGGCTAGGCAGAGAAATCTCCTGGCTGGACCACAAACAGAACATGCAGGTTTCAATCAGAATGGAACAGATTTCACCAGTGGGTAATTCAACTAACAAATATTCACCTGAGTGACTTGCAGGGCAGTGTTCAGACCTCAGCCTGTAACTCTGACAGACTGAGAATGATCTCATGCCAGCATGAGTGAGAGGGAGAAACACCCACATTGCTCAATGCTAGCTGTGGAAAGAGAATCTTAACTAGAGTAAAATCCAGTTTCAGGTAATAATGATCCTAGGATTAGTGGTGCATTGATATAAGACCTCTGCCACAACAGTGGATTGGTAGGAATAGATATCTGTATGGAAAAAAAATAGAGAATTAATCAACTTTTTGCAAAATCATGAATGAAAATATTCAAGTATGAACTGAAAAATAGTTAGAAAACAGTTGTGCTAGTTAGTTATGCCACAGTATGTCTCTGCATCCATATAAATTCCTGCTTGATCCTCTTTCAAACACAGGAGCAGGGATAGTAACTAAAGTTTTGAAAACTGCATTAAAGAAAAAAACCAAACCAAAACTGGTTTTTGCTTGAGGTATTTGAGATCAGTATCTCTAAACCTGGTCTTCATAATACAACTGATATTTCCAACTAGGTTAGAGAAATAAAGATAAAATTATTTTGCAGCTAGAATGATTTGCCTTTGCTATTAATATGGCAATTAGCGACACTGTCACAGTCAGTAAGACTGAGATATGAGAGTGCTATGCTCTTTTTGCTAAGAGTGAGTTTAAGTCTTCTGAAATAGATAACATTAGCTTGCCAGGAAGGAAGATGCCTTATGACTTGGGTGAGGACTGGGTTATTCCTTTCAGGTAAATGGTTTTTGGGAGAGAAGAAGAGGGAAAAGCAGCTGTGGCTAGCACAGGTCTTTCCCATGAGAATTTTCTCCTGTGCTTTATAAACAAAGATAAAGTTTGGATGTTATTAAAACAGTGTCTCGAGATTTGGACAGTTCAGGCCTGGACAATCAGGCCTAGGGGGAGGTTTCTGACTGACCAATCTGGGTGACCTCTGAAAAGTCTGTATAAGTTGGAATCAAAATAATAAAGTGCTCTTTTCTATGTCACGCTGAGAATCCGGGTCTTTTTCTCTTCTAGCGGCTCAACAGTGACAAGCAGCAGGTATTCTTTGGAACATAAAACGATAACTGAAGTAACCTCTGTGAAGATCTCTGTCCCTCCTTGAGCAGACAATAACATCTCATTCATCCATTAATTGAAGGAAATGGTAACACTAGCTGACAATCTGACTTTTCGGGGTTCCTGATTAGGTAAAGTGGTCTCTCTGCTTTGCTGCACCATAAGCACTGTGCCTAATTTGCTTCTATTAAAGGCAGGCCTGTCCTTTATTACCTGATAAAGGAGATTGTTCTGGTTTCCAGGATTGCACTGCTGTTATATAGCAGAGGCTATGAATCCACCAACCAGAAATTATGCTCTATTCAAATGTAATATATGCAAAAACATGGGAACAGGATGAAGTCGTGTCATTAAACAGTCCTATCAGCATGACATGGCACCATCCAGTCTTGCACTTTGTTATTATTTTCAATGAAATAATAACTTCAGTATTACTTTGTGCATTGAAATGCTACCTCTCGAGTCATGGGCAGCTCACTACTTCCAAGAGTCCAAAATTGTGCCCACAGGTTTTTCACTTCATGTACTTTCTTCTAAGCAAAACACTCTTGCAAAGGCATAAAGTATGCAGTGTTCACTTATGACATGAATAATTTCAAATATTTAGCATGCTTCAGGATGAATTTAAGTAGTTATTTTTATGTTCCCTAGCTTGGAAGCTCTGAGACTGAGATCTCTTACTTTTTCCATAAATGTATGCTTACAGCCTAATTTTTTTTTTTTTTTGAGAAAAACCTTCTCTCCAAATTAGAAACTGTTTCAAGACTTTTAATATATTATCTGAAACCCAATAGTGAATTGTGCATTATAAGTATATTTAACAGTCTGCTAGACAGGGTCATGATAAAGAAATGTGGAGGAGAAGGAGGGGATGTAAGAAAGAGGAAAAAAAGAAGAGAGACTACCAATGCACTGCATTCTTAATTAAGGTGACTAGAGATTCAAAACTGATCACAGTTACAGTTTGTAAGTCCTTTCTTTCAAAGGCAACAAAAAGCATTATTTTCCCTTTTACATAACTGGTCTGTTGTTAGCTCTTCTGTCACCATGGAGACTACCATTGCTGCTGCTGCTGATTTTCTCTAACTGGTCAGTACACCTTTGTATCATCATCTAATATCAAGCTGACTCACCAGTAGAGAAATTTATATTTCTTATTAATTAACATCACTCTAGTAAAAGAAGCTAATTTGATTTTCTTGTGTTGATTTTTCTATTGCTGCTTATTTCATATCATATACAAATTCCTATGAATTTACTTTCCTTAATCTCTGTCAAACACAAATTCCAGGGCTGATACAAGTATAATAAATGGACTGCTGCTTTCACTGCAGGTGATCCCACCTGTTTTTATTCTTATCTTCCACTTATCGAACAGTATATAAAAAATTACAGTGATTTAGTGTGGTCAGATGAGAATATGATGTCTGAATCCTTCCCCAAAGTAGTACAGACAAGACACTACATCTCACTGAACCTGCATTCAGTTTGTTCCTGGTAAGCGCAGAGAATGATACAGTATCTGATGTTCTCTAACAAACACCATCCAATGTACTTAGAGATACATTTGAAAATCAGAAATAGATATTTATTTTCAAAAATCCAATCATATATAAAAATTCAAGCATTATTTACACAGTTATTTACAAAACTCTAACAGAGTCTTAGAAGTATCCTTTCAACACCAGCAGGATGAGAGTTTCTGCTTTCCTTTTGGAACAACCTCAACATGGACAATAGTGGCTTTATTCAAAATTTATGGAGTACTTTAGATACAACATTCAAAAATGAAAAATAACTTGTGAGCATTGTTTTCCATTTTGGTACTGATTTCTTCACAAGAGGACAAACGTACAGATCTCTTCTGAAGTGATAATGAGAGCCTAAATTATTTTGAAGCAAAGAAAGAAATGTTTTAAAATTTCCTTGCTCAGCCTCCCCCAGATGAAACTGCTGTGATCAGGAGAAAGAGCAGACACTACAGAGTCTCTTTGGGTTACCTTTTCAGATAGCCAATCCTGGTTTCTTTCCTGAAACTAACTTTCCCTATAGTAGCAAATAATGTTTTTCACCTTTTCTAGAAACACAGGATTTATTAGCCACAGTAACATGGATGACTTGACTAACTCATGTTGCTCACATTTTCATCATATCTTGTCTGGACCTTGGTAATTAGACACAGATGGACAAACCACCCTCAACGCTCAGCAATTGCCAACTAGTAAAGATCAGTACAACACATCTCCTCTGCAGAATATGTTACTATGAGCTAATCAAGCTCTTTTCTTGTTGTCTGCTATTGATTTCCATGAAATTGCAAATCAGGTGCAAGGTCTTGTCTTATCTCTTCAAGTTTAAGAACTTGTAACACTGCAAGATGACAATTGTGTTTAATGACAGCATCTGCCGTGGTGCAAGAGAAGGCTGAGGAGACCAAATTGACTGAGACTGAGAATGTGTGTTGGAATTTGGGCAAGAACGTTCTGAACAGCTACAAAAATTCACAGGTCTTACTACTTTCTCTTCCTAGAATAAAAATTACTGCTTTTGTATCAATTTATCTGACACATAGGCAATGTTCCTTTTAAGGAACCTAATTAAAAATCAAAACTAAAAAGCTTCAGTCGCCACAGACAGTGAAATGACTGAAACATACTGCTGACTCCTTGCTTCATTAGCTGAGGATAGAGAATCCACTGAGGAAATACATGACAAACATTAGCCATGTTGGCTACTGAAGAGAGATCAGATGTTGGTGATGAGCAAAAGTTACACAGAGTGCTGACCACTCAGCCAAACTTCAAAGAAAAATGCTTAATTTCTCTGCTGAGAAAGCACAGAACAAAAAAAAATTTCATTAACACAGTAGAAACAAAGTATGCTCTTGCTTAACCAGGACTTTGAATAAGGAGATGCATTTTACTACCTGTAGAATGTAACTTCTTCATAAACAGCAGCATAGAATATCAGCTATTATACTGCACAAATAATGATCTAACCCTGCGGCTTCTTACACCAGCAAAATTTTGTTGTGTGGACCAAAAAAATTGTGCTGATCAAAGCTACAAAAAACATCATCCCTCTCTCCAGGCTATTTCTTCTTTCAGCCTTAGTATACACATTCTGGGTCTAAAACTCCAAATCTCCCTCCTGCTGGGCATGTATCACTGATTTATTTCAGCTCCAATGATACAATACTTGCTGCCCAGTTATGTAGCTTAAACAGAAGGGCATTCTTCAGTCTTCCTGCTGTATCCCTTAAAAAAAACATTATCCAAAGGGCTATCATTAGTCTAACAACACCCTAGAACCTGCACTGGTTATTCATCTGAAATGGGACTGAAACCTCCTCAGCCTGATAGGATCTGTATCTCACCATTGTGCAGCCTAGCGTGACTTGTACAGATAGATTCTTCCTCACAGATAACCCACAGCAGTCCCTCTCAAAATAATGCAGTTCCTTAATGCACATAGCTCTTCACCACACCTTCTAGAGATCCTTCATCGGCTCCTGCTGTCAGAAGCATACTGGTGGACATAACTTGACAAACACATTACCCAGAGCAGAAAAACCTGTTAAATTTACAAGCAGCACAATGAACTCCCTGTTCTGCCCCTTCAAACAGACTCTTTCCCTGAGAGTATTCTAACCTGCAGGCAACCATTGTGCCACAATGAAGTTGTAATAGCCCTTTACATGTAAAAGTGATATTCAATATTGAGAATAGGTTGAACCTTCCAACTGGGGTCAATACATAATTAAATGAGGATTCCTGAGTAGATAAATTTGTTGTTTTACTCTACATATTGCCTCTTACACATGTAAAGAGTAAAACTAGATTTGAAATCATTAACTTACTCAGTTAACCCATATTTCCACTACATACGCTAAAGCATTCTTAAATACAGCTTAGCACCTTAAAAATGTGTGGAACTCTCAGATGGATATTGCCTGCAACTTTTCACAGTCTTTGTTTATTCTTGGGCTCACCGTTCTCATCTTCATGCTTTTCAATCAGGCCGTCTAGCTGAAGAAAAAAGAGGCAAATCTATTTACTATGCCAATATTTTAGCAAAACCAAAAACTCAGAAATTTCTATATTCAGTTGAAGATGTATTTTAGATTAAAAACTAGGTATGCTGGATTCTGATGATGACTGACATGGAAGAAGTAGAAATCTACTGAGCTGGATGTGGTATCTCAGCCTATACAAAACCCATCTCAAAGAATATTTCTGTCAGGTAGTCTGCATTTTTGAGCTGTGTTTTCAGGACAGTAAATGTCCATTTTAGAAGTAGATTATGCAGACTAAAGCTGCATTCAGAAGAGAAGAAATTCTATATGTATAACCACAGATAAGCTGTATACACCTCAGTTCTGTGACTAGAGACAGTCCAGGCCTGATCATACTGCCAGGCCTTTGAAGTAAGATTCAGTCAAGTCATTAATCATGGTAAAGTTACCAGCAAATATTCACCTATTTTTGGTAGGGTCAAGTTTTTACTTTTCTGGAGCTGGAGTCTTCAACTACACAAGAAATAAAATCATCAATACAGTGAAGTAAATAATAATTTATTATCATGTTCACCAATGGAATAATCTTTCAGCCTAGAGTATTTAGTCTTAAATCTATGTTTCTAATCGAAACAGTTCAAATTTCAAACTGAAATAGTTGCAGTTATATCAAGACTCTAGACTAAGGGCAAACATTATGTTGGTTTCTGTTTGTAGGCAAATACACTGTGTAGACTGGAAGACACTAGTCTTCCAGACCTAACACGTAACACATAATTGAGACCTCATCACACTCTTCAGTGTCTTTCAGCTCAGCTTCCTTTTATGCAAGTATTTCATAAAAATAATTGCAGAGGTCTTAACCTATGCCAAACACAAATTTTAACTTACATACTGGATAAAGCCTTTTTTTCTACACTCTTAATGCCATAACTATTTGAACTTCCTCCACAACATTAAAATTATATTAAAGATTAATATCACATTCTCCTCAACATCCCAAATCAAGTAAATAACCCATAACAGCTAGCTTGTAATCATATTTAAAAGTCTTTTTCCCTTCCCTTAATCTCATTCTAAAACATTAAACCTGATTTTTTTTTAATCTGATTTACTACTCATGGCATACTACGTGTTTATTTTTTACACTTTGCTGGCTGAATCAAGATGTGTGCTACACTAGTATATACTTCTTAAGGTATTTATGTGGCTTAACTGACAATTATGATTTTTATTTCTCCTTTGCATCACTCCCGGCTCTTTTCCTAATTCAGAAAGATTGAAATATCAACATTCTAATGAGAAATTATTACCATAATCAGCATACACATTTGAGACTATTTAGTTATATGTGCATAACTAAGCAATACATATGAAGCTACAGGAGACCTCTGGAACTGCTTTCATTTCTCTACTAACATTTCTGAATGTAGCAAGACAAGTCATTAAATACAGGAAGACATTTGCAACTCAAAGCTCAGGAACAGAAGTCCTGTCCAACAGGTCTTTAAAGACCATGCTGCTGGCAAAGTTAAATACTTCTATCAAATTGATCACTAAAAAGACAATGAAGGCTTCATTTTAAAAGCAACAGAAAAATGTCAAAACAAAGGCAGGAACGAGAGTACCAGATGGCTTCCCTAACGACTGTATGAGAAGTTTAAAGACTAGTTGGTTCCTTTCTGAAACTCAAATCCAACTGGCTGAGTGCAGAGCTCATCCCAACCCTGTTTCACCCACCTAATTTCCAGTTACCATTAGTGCTGCCTGGAATTCTGTGACAGTTCCCAGAGAAAGCAGGAAACCTTTCTACCAGCAGTGGTGCCTGTTTCATCCCTTGCAAAGCTGGCACAGAAAACTGAGGTGTCTCTTCTCTCAGGAGCACACATGAAGGCACAACGAAAGTCAGTGCTAATGCAACCTTGGCAGTGGAAGCCTGATGCCATTCACACACAGTGCATCAATAATTATATATGGCTTATTCCTCTCAGCAACCAGTGCCATGACATACTCAAGGAGCAAGGAGATTTTATAAAACCTGGGTTTATGTTATAGCAGCACATCAGCTCCATTACTTTGAGGACTGGATCCCAGAACCACAGTACCACCGTAATGGGGATTTTGGAGAGTGAGGCCAATGTTTCCCACATGATGGAACAGAACACTCTTATTAAAGGTCTGATCTCAAACCAACAGACTCCCATCTACTTCATTGCATTTTCCATCACACTTTTCATAATCTCACCAACTGTGCAATACAGTTTTGAGCAATATATGAAGTAAATATGCATTACATGCAATATCTTTGAAAATTCATAACCTCTTTCTTGATCAAAATAGTTCAGATTGCTTCTAGAACAGTCTCCCCCAGCTCTCAAGCTGAGAACTTTGGGTATGTACCTGTAGTCAAGAGCTGACCTTCTCAAAACAGTAGCTTTTGAAATTTCCACTTTCTTGGATACAGAGTAAATTAGAACACTTATCCAGGCAATGGTGACAGTTCAGTGACAGCTACACGTGACAGTCAGACTCAGAAAACCCAAACATGAAATCTGAATATTAAAAAAAACCAAAACCTGAACATAGATGCATAATTTCAATAGGCAAATTCTACATTTTGATTCACATTCCTGATATCTTATACATGCAGTGTGTCACTCAGATGAAGGGAACTTGGGGAGAAACTAATAACTCATTCAGACAAAAAACAGTTAGAGGGGCTGGGAGGTGTACAAGAAAGAAGCCTGTCATGTCTTTCATTCACAGGTCTTCAGTATTTCATCTTCTCCGTTAGATTATCTAGCACAGAAAATCTTTGTATCATTCTTTTGCTTTTCTCTTTGCATAATGCGTATCAGTACATCAAAGAAAACTGGGAAAAAACTGGGCCAAATATCATATTCAGGCCAAACATATCTTTACAAGACCAGCAAGACTGAATAGGAATTGACCTGTCCTTATTAATTTAAATGTACTTCATATAAACAGCAACACTGTAAAATTCATTTGAAATATTACTTTATTAATTGTTGGCTTTGAATATTCCAGAATTCAGCACATTTTATATTTTAATTGTAGCTGAGATGAAGAGTGATTGGATAAGATACAATCTATGTGTAATTGAAACTAATTAATTTGCTAATGAAATATTTATAGGTGACCTTTCCCTGAATTAATAAAAAAAACACTCCTGTTTTGTTTAAAATGTCTTTGATATTTACAGTCTGAGGTTAGATTTAAATTATGTCTTTACATAAAAAAGGCTAAATAGACATCTGCTACTCCTGTAGATTGGCAAAAATATCAGCCATATTGCAGTTTTCTCCTGCCAGACATATTTAGTGTTTCTTGTCAGGTATACAAGTGCCATTCCCAAAAGTTAAAAGTCTTACATAAAATCATTAATAAACTTGTTTGTATGTGAATAATTTATTCTCATCTTGGTCCACCCACCAATTCTAGTGACATTTAGATGTGATCTAGTCTCAGGCATGTTGCCATTAATATTAAAGCAATGTGAAACTAGGACACAGGCCTGTGCTGCCTTAATGATATTCTTATCAAACTGAAGTATGTTACCATTGTCAGAATTAGCAATGCAGAAGTGCTAATATGATTCTCCATGGCTTACAGCTGCATATTCCACTTTGTTAGAACTCTGGTGTTATGATGACTGCTATGAAGCCCTGGCTGCAAAATACTGACCTAGCAACTTTGTAAACTTTGAAATAACCAGCATACTTATCTCTACCTAGCCAGATGTGAAACTATATTAAATTAAAATCAGATAGGAAAATGCATTAAAACTCTCTCAATGTATTTTAAAATGTTGAGATGACATAAAATGATAGCATTTATTGAAGTCAGAATCCTGCATGTCTCCCTCATGTGATTAGCCTGATGCTGTTTGATGGACCACTCGTTTGAGAAAGGTGAAAGATATTTGGCCTTTAAGAGCTCCTTTTTCCCTTCTCCTGCTGCCAACAGTTTCACCTTACCTGGAATGTATAAATGAGGACTAACATCTGTGAGATCCACAAAATGAATCAATCTCCTGCTCACCTGTGTGAGTAAAATCTGTTCTGGGGTGCTGCATAGTTTTGAGCATGGTAGTTCAGGAAAGGTGTGGACACACCAAAAGGTATTAAGAAGCAACAGCAAGAATGACCAAATCTAGAAAACTTGATCAAAAGACCAAGAAAGATCAGGACTCTGCTCAGACTGAGAAGAGGCAGAATAATGTTCTCCAAATACACAAAAGGCAGTCATAATCAGAAAGGTGATGTTTTAATCTCCCTAGTTGCTCTAACTATGGAAAGAGAAGTGATGGCTGAAAAAGCATCAGGAGCCAAGCAGAAAAGACTTGAGGTGAAAATACAACTTTCCAGTGACAAGCGCAGTCAAACAATGATGCAGACTTTTTGAAAGCTTTGCAGAATTACCACCTTTGGATGTTCCCAGAGCACGCTAAGCAAATACCTATCAAGAAGAGAGTAAGCATACTTGGTCTTGTGTCATACCCAACACATAGAATGGATGGAGCCTTTCAATCCCTTCTTGCCTTATTTATGATTTCACAGACTCACATGGGGTTCTTTTTAAAATCCAAGTCTCTATAGCAGTCATTACAAAGGCCAACAGTTTGCTTTCCTGCAAAGCAGATGAAACTAACAGTGACATTATCTCCAACACATGCACATCCCAGTTCACAGGGGGACTCGCATTATACTCAGGATTAGAGCATTAGGGCATATTTGATACTCCCAAGGTTTTACTGAAGCAAAAAGTCCTCTACCGTTAGCTTTATAAGTTAGATTTCAGAGAACGCATGACAAACAGAAAGGCAAATACAGAAGTAGAAACAAGCAATAAAGTCTGTGCCCTGCCAAATATGCTTTCTAGAGGACTTAGTGTTTACCAGTTTAGGAGGCTTCATCAGAGGGTTAGATGGATTTAACTCTTGGCAAAACATTCTATGACAACTATTTTGCCAGCTGTAAGTTATAAAAGTGCTAAGACATAGGAATATGAAAGCAAGAAAGGCCATTTTAAAGCCTTTAAGTATCCATTTATATACCTCCCGCAGTGTTTATCTCTTAATTTTCTTCTTTTATGCCTTTAATGTGTAGATAATCACTGGTCCAAATATCTCTAAATACAGTGCACTTTAAAACTGCACATTATGTTTATAATAGGGAATCTCAGATAAACAGTTCTTGGCTGGTCTCTAGAGGTATAGAGCTCACTACAAAAGAGTGAAATCTAAAGCAGCAGAAGCAAAACAACAAATAAAATATTATAGTCACCATTTAGATTTACAGTAACAAAAGTTATGCATTGCAGATTGACAAGTGCAGCCTTGTGTGAATGAACAAAATAAGGAAGATGTCAGCACATGCTCTGCAATGAGTTTTTCCTTACACTTTGTGGCTGGGGCTTGCACTTTTGCTTCACCACAGGGAAACTCCAAATCCAAATCTAGTAAATAGGAGCTTCTATCCTACTTGCCCACTTCCTTGTTTCAGTTCTTTTTAGAGATTAATTTCACTGTGATATGGGAGTTCCCCATTTATAATGATGAAGATACTGCTCTCTTCGCTTCCTCCCCCCTCTCTCCCTTTCCCTCAGAGCAAATAGTGCAGAAGGCAGAACAAAGAAAGCTTGCTTAGGGGAAAATGGGAGATCTGCATGCAGAACCATGACAAAATGTATTCTGACACAAAACAGAAACTAGACTTTTTGAAATTCCTCAGAGCAGAAAACAAAAAATTAATTCCATTCAAACCACAGCCTCTAACTAAGAGGGAAGACTGCCAGATTTTGCAGCACCCTGGACCAACTGTGCAGGAACAGAGCAGTGCTGTGAGCTGTGACCCCAGGCAGGATTACTGATACTGCTCAAGTCCTCCAGCTCCAGAGTTGCATCATCAATAATTGGGAGCCCCGAGACACCTGTAACAGGGATTGGGGTGGGATTTGAAGCCTCCTGGTCCAGAGCTAGAGCTGAATCTACAAAAGCCCTCTTTGGAGTTCAGGCTCTCCCAGATTCCCACCTTCCCAGTTTAGGAAGCAGACTAGAGGCTTAAAATCACTGACTGGGAGGCAATGCATCTAGAACAGCTTCCTGGGAATGAGAAAACTCAGAAGGTTCATACTTGCATTTTACTGAAAGTTTGTAAATGCATATAAATATTTAGGCTTCAATAAACTGGTGCCTTTGAAGACCAAGACTTTGTCAAGAAATTCCCGCCTGTCTCTAAATGTGGTTAATCATCCCAGCAGGAAATAAGTGACCACTTGAAGACCTGGCCACTTGCTCACTATCAAAATACTAATGAAATCACAAATATAACACTTCTCCAATATTACTTTCTTTAGCTGCACAGACACACTGCAGCAGTCCCAGGACAGACACAATAGCAACTGCAAAGAAAATTAGGATATGGCAGAGTATTTACTTCTAGATTCCAGCTGCTAATTAATAGCTTTTACTGCATCATTATTATGCTGATACTATACAATAATAAATGTATTAAGAAGAATTCCATCTGCATTGCCTGTGTTTGAACGGATATTGACAGCCTGAATAACGCACAAGGGTCCTCTTTTCCCTTTCCTTTGTAAATCCATTGCTTGGAAATTCTGCATCCATCAGTGTTGCCATGGTGACAGCCCCATGAGTCCACCCATGACCTCCCAAGACACTCGGCACCTACCCATAATTCTGCAAAATCCACATCAAAGAGAACTAAAACCAATTACCATGTGGATTTGTAATTATTATTTTAGTAATTTAATATACATTGGAACATATATGTGGCCTAAGGGACTGAGCATAGACAAGAGGGTGAAGAGATTGAATTCTACTCTTGGGTTGGCTGACTAGTTGGGCAAATTTGAGTTTCACAGGTGCTGAACACTTAGAACTCACCATTACTTCATGTGGAATTCTAAATGCTCCACACTCCTAAAATGCTCCACATTCCTCTGTCCTTAACTTTATAGCCTTTCAAAACATAGTCACTTTCACAAATAATTTTGTGGTTTCTATTAAAAATGAACTACACAATTACACAGTATTATTTTTACCCTTAATAAAGCACAGATTGTATAGCAATATAATCCACATTTTTATTATTTTTCGGAGAGGCATAATGTTCCCAGTCAGAAATTACTTTATTTCTTTACCAATACTGAACCTTTAAAAAGAAAATGAGAAAGCTTGGAAACTTCTTTCGCAAGGTACAGATAATTCACTTCCTAATTATTGTACTTCCTCCTAATGAATCTTTACTTCATCAAGTCTGTTCTGGGGCTAACGTATATATCTGAAAGGCTAAACTCTGTTAGATTTTTGTGCCTATGTAAAGTATCCTGGTTTTCAGCTGAGCTAAACTGATAAAGTGACAGTATAGTACCTTCCCAGGTGATTTTTAAAGACAGGTTTTACAAAGGTGGGCAAGAAAACAGATATTGGAGATAAGTGAAAATATGCCTGAAAATAAGCAATACACTCATTCAGCCAGCTTTTAGGTAAGCTGTGGGTAAGCCTTTTCTGAGCTCCTTAAGAGTTGTTAAGGAACATTAGTATAAGCATCCTTAACATAAGGATTGTATGTATATAAATATATATATATACATGCATGCAGGAAGCAGCTGGATAATGAAGATTAAATATTCATGAAGGGCCACATTCTTCATTACTCCTGTCCATGCCACATGTTTTAACAAAAGCAGGTTTATTGCTATGTCTATAAATTTATCCCATCAAGATTATCTGAGCCAACGCAGCTCCATGGCCACACTTAGGTCTTCCTGTTTCCTCAGAAGTAAAATACTCTGACCAATGCAAATGGTGAATTTCCTGAATTAAATATGGTCTTCTTTCTGCTGCACAGCTGCAGGGATTTGCAGTGGTCCCTCACCAAGCTGGCACACCATGCTGTGCAAAAGGTAAGGCCACATGCAGCTCTGTACAGCTCTGCACCTCAAAACATCACACCCTCCCTCTTGTATGCCAGAAGACCAGCTCTGCAGACATAAAAATTCCTCTCAATCAAAGCAAAGACTAGTGCCTCAAAAGATGCCTATGCACCTCCTAGCAGCAGTGTAATGTGGCATTTCAGGTTTCAGAATGACAGAACCACAGACTGGGTAAGGGCCACAGTGGGTCC
Source organism: Entomyzon cyanotis (assembly GCA_024500445.1). Classification (NCBI taxonomy): domain Eukaryota; kingdom Metazoa; phylum Chordata; class Aves; order Passeriformes; family Meliphagidae; genus Entomyzon; species Entomyzon cyanotis. Next base: position 20,869,903 of record JAKEPQ010001005.1, read on the forward strand.
TCAGATGAATCTGAATGGTAAGATGAATCATTTTATAGGATCTGAATCCAATTACTTTCTTTAATAAAGACAGACTTGTGAGCTATTTCTACCACTGACTGTTGTTTAACATCACGGAGTTAATTAGGTCAAATCAATAATCAATCAACCACCATCCTCCCTGTTAACACCAACAGTCTGTGGTTTCCTGTGGAAGGCAATATACATGACTTGAAACAAAGGAAGTTCACTGCGTTAGGAAGGAACATTGTGGTGACTCAAAAGGAGTTAAGGTGTAGTGCAGGTGTGTTGAGAGGAGGTTTCAACATGAGTTAAGTTAGTACTAACCACATCTCCACACATCCTTGCCTAATTTCCTGATAGTATTCCCACTGTCACTTAAAGGGATCATGCACTTAGCATGAGCTGTCCAGACTTAAGAACTGGTATAGCAAAACGCTCAGGTAAATTACTTTTAAATTTAAGTGAGAGGTGAAAGGATTTAAATTCAAAATCCATATTCAGTTCTCCATTATGCTGGTGTGAATCCACAATAACACCATCAGAAAAGTTATTTCAGACTCATACTTGCTTAACTGTGATAAGAATCCAGTCTTGTCATTTGAATTCAGTTAGAGTCAGATATGGAGCTATATGCCTTTTTTTGTTACTAACGGATTAAACTATGTCAGGCTTTTTACAATTTATTGCCGTTTCAGATTGCCGACTCAGAACATGATATAAAAACATTCAGTGTCTCTCCAGTGCTCTTTCATTTTAATTCAAAATATATGTATTACTCACACCAGAAGTTTAATTGAAGTCCCTGGAATGCAAAGGACTTACTGACATCACGTATGTAAGGCTTAGCTGCAACAAGATGTAATAGAAACAGGAAAGCTGTCTACTGTAATAAATGAGAAAGGTAAGGGAGCTAGGACTCCAAAACACTTACCAGTTAGGATCAGAACCTGCACCAAACCATAATCACTTCACCCAGGGCCCAGCCTGCTCCCTGCTGTGCTGCAGGTGTTCCATTAGTGTTGCACCAAAAGTGGTGGCCACTAGGACTTGGCACAATGTGGTGCAATCCAACAGACTTCTGCTGTTCACAGAAGCAAATGGGTTAAAAATTCTTCACACCCAGGAACTCCATTACTCTTATCAGAAACAAAATATATAAATGAGGAAAGCAGCAACCCACCTGCCTGATATTACATATTTATCATTTGCTAAAGCATCAGTCTATTCAGATAAAATTGGGAACTGTGATCACAGTATATAATTTTGTTCATTTCTACTGAATGCAGAACACATTCAGCTGTTTCCCTTTCTTCTTCTATATGCTTCCTTTGGCTCTACAAGCTCTTCTACAGCTTTCAAGCCAGCAAGCCTCTGGGTTAGTCTTTAATGCAAACACAGCTTATCTATTATGCCTTACCAGTTACTTCAAGAAAGTATTGCCACTGAATATGTAATCAAAATTTTTGGAAGAAAGATTAGAAGCACACATGAATCATGATAAAGCCTAAATAGGAAGACAATTATAAAAAAAATTGGGCTAAAACATTCATTTTGACAAAAAGATGCAGCATTTTGACAGCAAGTCACCCTGGACTTTTTCCTCTGTAACCACTCAAGTTTCATGCTGACCTATTCATTTTAATCAGTTGCTGGACTCCAGTCAATGGTTCAATGAATGCAAACAATGCACTGGTGCTTTTCTTTGCATAATCAAGAGGTTCAATAAGCAGCATAACTTTTTAAACTCAATATACTAAGATGTTTCTGCAAATGTTATAAATGTTTCAACTCTTTATTAATAAAACTTTATCTAAATTATTTTTAAACTAAGCTTTACGCCTTTCAACAGACTTTTGAATAAATTACCTGCTCCTAACCACGCCAGATCTCAATTCACTTTCACTGTTCAAGATGCATACTCTTAATAAGAATAAAGAGCCTAATCCTGTGAAATACTGAGAGACTAAGCTCTTTTTTTTCAAACTCTTACCAGCATACTCAAATTGCACTCTCTTTGGAGCCATTCATTCTTTTTAGGGATCAGGTTCTCTTTCCTGAAAGTCTGATGGGTTTAGGGCTATAATTAATCCTACAGTACATTGAGCACTAAAATCTACACTGCTTCATAACTCCCATGCAAAGAAAAAAATAATTTACTTCAGCCAACCAATTTCATGCCCTTCTTGAAAAAAAAGTGTATTTATAATGCATATTCTTAATTAATACTTTTTGTATTCAGAACAGTTCATACATATTTTTCTTCCACCTGAACAACTTGTGATTCCTCTGCACATTCTCCCTTAATGGGAAGTCAGAGAGAAATTATAAAACTCAAAGCAGAAAGATGCAGGAAAAAAACTATTACTGCACTTACAAGAGCAAAAGAAAACTAAAATCAAGTGAACTGAACTTTGACATCAAAAACATAGTAAAAGAGGCCATTTCTTGGCCACTTTAAAGTTCAGAAGGTGAACAGGCAATTACAGTAAAGCTGCTCAGAACCAGATCCTCAGGTTCTCATCATGAAAACTACAGACTCAGAAATTCTGACTTATCTAGCTGATCAAGCCCTTCTTCTTTGTTAAGATGGCAAACCTCTTCGAAAGCTCCCTAGCTTTCCATGCTTTCTTAAATTCACGGCAGGTAATCTGGAAATCCTAAAATCATCAATTTAAGTGGAGCTTCTTTGTGCCTCCAGCCTCCCTGTTGTGAAGGTTTGATTCAACTGGAATTTTGCTAAGAGCCAGGAGCCAAGATCCATCCAACACACGAATACCCAGCTTTGCCTTGGTAAGCCTCAGCTCTCTGATCTCACAGCAGCAGCCCCAGGTAAGGGACTGAAGGCTGAATGCTCCACGAGGCAGCCCTGAGGATCCTAAACAATTAAAAAAATCTCCATATCAGTGGGACCAGAGCAAAATTTAAATGAGATATGATTCCTGACTATTAAAATGTAAAAGTTAAGTTTTTCCTGATTTGCAAAGGATTATAATTAGGTAACATTCAGCCAGTAGAAGTCCCTTGACTGGTAGTCTTGAAGACCAAGGAGCTCCTCACAGGCACCGAGTGGACACAGGACAGAAACAAGGGATGGGAGTTGAAGCATGCAGCATCACTGACTTGTTTCCACATGTCAGAACCAGACTGAATTTCATAGCAACTGGAACAAGACTGCTTTTAGCCAAGCTGATGTGGGCATTCACACACTGGTAGAGGACTTGGGCTGTCCAGCCACCGAGCAGCCATCAGATGATAACACATTTTAATCACCTTTACAGCAGCTGAACAAGAGCCAGGAACCTACAGATAAAGGGCTACAAGTGACTTAATGTACACATTAGATATGTCTTATTGTTAGCAGAACTGAAGATTAATGAGTAAAATGAAAGTGAAAAGATAACACTGGTAGGTGACAGTTTTACTTAATCAAAGAGCCTCTGGGGCCTGCAGAAGTATGTCAGGGTCACGGGGATTTATTTTCTTCCTCGTTTATTTAGACAGATCTATTTTGCAATGTTCATATAGAGACTGCTTGTATTTACACTAAACAAAAGCTGTATTAGAAGACAAGGGCAAAGGTCTCATAGCTCTAGGCCATGGCTGGCTGTCAGTCTCTGCTCCTCACATGCTTGCTGGTTTTGGATTACTTGCTGATGAAATTCAGGTATTAAGCATACTTAAACTAAGGAAAGAAAAGTCGCCCTCTGCAATCAGTGGCAATAAGGAAGTACATAACATTAAGTTTAATTTGCATTTAGGCACCTCACACTTAAAATAAGTTGTAATAAGCAACAAATTGAACTACATGTAGAACAACTAGATCTCTAACTGCAATGTAATAGATCTAGATCTCTAATTATCCATTGACTGAAGAGTAAGATTAGACTTTTCTTGCTGAAGCACTTCAGCTAGGTGTTAAAAGTAAGGCTGGATGAAATTTAGTGTATAGCGCAGTGGATACAGAAGTGGATTACCAAGCAGAGATGCCAGCTCAGATCCCAGAGCAATGTAAATCCATTAGCTAAGAGTCTGATACTTCACAGTCTGTGAAATGGGAATAACTGCACTTCCTTATTTCACAGTGCTATTGAACTATGTATATGAAAAATTATTCAAATTTTCAGTCTGTGAACACAAGAAGCTCCAAATCACTGTACATTGTGAAAGAATGTTACAGACAATATTCAGAACTTTAGAAGCACCTGAATTAAAGGATATTCTTGAAAGTAACTTAATCTAATTTTTTCAAGGTCACAACTTATACTTACACTTTCTATGTTTGGTATTCAGATGAAAGACTCACAAGTTGCATTTTATTTAAATAACAAGAAATTTCCAACAGAAGAAAATATCTATTCTGCGGGGGGAAAAAATGGAAAATAACTCCTACTAAAGGTTTGTCAGAAGAAATCGGTTAATATTTGTAAGGCACTGAAAAGGCAGATAAGTGCTCTTGAGAATTTCCACGAGGAAATTAATAACCACATATTCAAAAGCACTGAGCACTACTTGCAAAAGGGCTTTATTAGCATGCTGCCCTCCATTACACAGTTGTTGACTATCTGCACATCTAGTGGATCCTTTGTCTCTTAGCTAAATTTAATCAGACATGAAGGACATAAGCCCATACTACGGGTCACTGCCTGAAATTCACCAAGCAACAAAGCAAACAAAACTATTGAAAGTCAGTGGAATTAGATGCTACTTCCTGCTGTAGGAAGGATGAGATTTTACAGAAATAGAGATCAGGTTCTGAGTCTTAGCAGAAACATCCATGAGGAATCAAAAATCCCTTACAAAGGAAATTGAAAAATCCCTTATAATAGATTTTTTTTTCAGCATTCAAGCATATGCAGTTTGGTTTAACTAACAACCCAGAATGGTTCCTTTGGCAGGATTATTCCATCCAATATGCAAGATTAAAAGCCTTTATGTTGATTCCAGAAACAACAAGCAGATTGCTCAAACTGTTATAACAAAAAATTACAATGATTATTCAAATTTACAAGTAAGCATTTAGCAAGTGCCCTTTTTTCCCTTTCTCTTAGTAAGATGGCATACAAACAAAAAGTTTTATTCGTCTGTTTTCCACTAAGAACCTAATATTTAAAATACCTGCTTTTTGTGGAAAGATAAAGCATTCAGCAAATTGAGAATATGCACTTACTAATTTGGAAAAATTATACTCATTCATGCCCTAGCTCTGTATTCTGAAGGCATTTTTAAATCATTCTAGGAACTAGTAGTTGAACAGCTTAAAATGAAACTTCTTAACTAGAGCATGTTACACCTGGGAAAAGTTCCTTGATGAGCAAAGCTAGCAGTTAAACTGGGGGGAAAAATCACATTGATTATGGTCATGAGTCCAAGATAAGTTTAATTAAAACCAACGGAGAATTTTCAAGTGAAAGAAAAAAATATGAGAACAGCAAAGTGTTATCTCTTAATTATGTTATGGAAATTCTCTCTAATTGACACCTGTCCCATGTCACTATAACTAAAGCAACCTACAGATCTCAGCATATAAATATTATTTCACAGTATCAGCCCTTGAATTTAAGTAAGAGGTGGTCCTTTACCCTTTCTATACTCCTTCCACTGACTTTTGCCAGGACTGACAGCCCTGTTCAGCTTTTCTTTGGTGGCTTTTCTTCTTTTCCTGAAAACTACAGGTGGAACTCTAAGAGAGAAGGGAAAGCAGGGGCAGCACTTCTATCTGTGGCTTTTTTTTCATTGACTTACATGATCTGCCTGGGCATGGCACTTCTATCTTTATTTCCCAGTACTGAAGTGTGTATAATTTTTCTTTTAATGTTCAAGACATTGCTCAGACAGTGTGCGAAACCTAGATGTTTTTACTTACATATCTAAAGAGCTCCAACTAGAATTACAGAAGAATTAGAGTCTTACCTTGTATTTAATCTCTGTTTTTTCCCAAGTAGGGCTAGGGCTCTCCAATGTTGAGCAAGCCAGCGTGACTAAAAGCTATCCAGCAGTTTTGAGGAATGGCAAAGTACCAGAAGCAAATGCCAAAGCGATAGAAAAGGACTACCAGTGGATACTGCTACCTAGTGCTCATGTACTACAAGTGACATTCCTCTCTTGACTTTACTCTTTAATACAAGAGTTCTTCGGCATTGATATACATATTGCACATACAGCTGCCATCTTCCCCACAAAGGTCCTACAGTCACAACTGCTGCTATTGAAATCTATCCACCACTTCTTTGAGACATCTCTGTGTGGAGGATCAGGCCCCGGTGGTGGCAGTCGCCCTGCCACAGTGCCTGCCGGAGGAGCAGGATTCTTCCTCCCCCTCATGGGAAGATTCGGAGGGCAGCACCGAGGTCTGACTCGCCGCCCTCCTCCCCCGAAGTTTCCTAAGTTTGCAAGGTTCTCATTTGTTCAAAGTTTGTATGTGCCTCCCTGCTACCAGAATGTTCTATCTCCCCCGGTTGATTATTGGTTGCTGTAATGTGTTCCACCCTCTCTTAAATTTGATTTGTTATCTTGCTTGCTTCCCACCCTCTCCCCTGTACCTGGTTGGCCCTTAGGCCTTTCCCTGCCCCGATCTCCCTGCCCTAAAAACCCCCAACACCCTTGTTTGCATGAGGGTCTCCCTCAAGACTACTGTTTCCTCAGACTCCTGTTATTAAAGCGTCCTTGGGATCCTCTGTCTTTGCCTCCTTTATGGATTGTGGCTGTTTGGATGGTGCTTTGCTGCTCCCTCTCCTGAGGCCGCGCCCCCTCACAGAGAGCGAGAGACCCGCTCACGCGGGCGCACCTGCCCGGTGACCTGTCAGCTAGCCGGTGCCTTCAGCTGAGGGGCACACTGACCCAGCCGGCGGCGACAGCTCTGCTCGTTTTGTTCTGCTCTTTACTTTCTCTGCTCAATTTTTTTTCTCAATTTTTTTTACCTTAATTCAGTTCAAAACCCACAGGTAGAAATTAATTCTGATGTCTCAGGTCAGGGCAAAAATGCACCTGCATTGAAAATTGGTGACTAGGATACTATCCTCTGTGACTAGGATACAAAGCCTGTTGGTATTCCTTATCCAGGGTCTAGCACAACCTGGATGGTTAAGAAGGACATAAACTTTTACTGGGACTTTTAACAAATTAGCACAGCTAAAATCAATTTTGAAATGATAAATCCCTTGCATTGGTCACCCTGTTTTTAAAGGAAGAACTGGCTATTATTAGGCATCAATTAAATAATCCCTGTGATTCTACTGGTCAACAAACTAAACCCTGCTATTCTCCTGACAGCTTCCTCGTTTTTACCTCAAATGCAAATTACAACTCACACACACAAGCAGCAATGCTGTGGTCAGGACAGTAATTGGCAATCATGCCTGATACTGCATGGTTGATCAGAGGGTGGTCTTTAACAGATTGACACCGGTGTTACAAAATGTTCTAAATGGCAATAAAGATAGTGCTTCATCCTTGAAGTTAAAAATACTTTGCTCCACTTTAACTGACCACTGTCACGAGTAGGTATTCCTTTTTTTAAAACTCAAAAGACTCAAATCTTAACCTGATTTCAGAGAAATGTTCTGCCCAACGTACGTGATAATAGCAAGGTTAGAATTCTTTCCATCTACACTCATTACATGTGTGGTAACAGGCCACTAATTAAAACAGCAACTCATGCATAGCCACATTCATTACTCAGTCATATTCACAAAAGAGGGGCGAAATTCTCACATAGTCTTTTTTTCTTTTTCCCCTATCAGGCTGTCTAAACTTGAATATCCCAAAAATTGAATGGAATAAAGTGTTAGATGTTTTGGTAATCTCAAAGGAAGTACTAGAAGAAGCAATAATTTTAACAGCAGAGTTAACTAAAAACCTTTCTGTCCCAGCAAGAATATTGCCAAAAGCCACCCATTTGTATACCAGGTAATACAGAAACTCTCATATTTTAAAGGCAGTTCCAAGTCTCTCAATGGACCTTGTATCCAATGTTCTTATTTCTCCAAGTAAATAGCTATAAGGCGAAATCCAAACTCATGGTAAGCTATAAAAAATGCAACAAAAATGTTGAACTCTGCAGAATTCCGTCCAACACAAGAAGTTAGAATCAGGTAAAACTCAAATGTTTTACTGCTGACTGATTTAACTCAAATTACATGTTCCAACAGTGCAATGAGACAAAGAAGACTTATAGCACAAAATACTACACATTGCAAAGAAAAGCAAGAGTCCTTAACACAAAGAAACCAGACAACAAAAAGAGAAGTGCACGAATCCTTGTGACAGAGAATGCTGATCTGCATTTGAAGCAATCCTTTGAATGGGGAGGAAGTAAGATAGAGAGTGAGTGCCAATACATCCCCTGAAGGCCTTGAAAGCAAAGCAATACCAGGCTGTGTAAATGATTATATTTTTATGTTAAAGGATGAAAAATAAATTAAATTAGTTAGCAAAATGCAATTTTGTTCCATTTGGAGTCATTTTCCAATACATTAACTTTTTCATTAGAATTCAGTTTTGTCTTGCTAAACAAAAGGAGCCACTTTAACACCTGTGGCATGAAGAACCCTCTAGAAGATGTGCTGTGCCCCAAATTACTGCAAATAATTGAATGCAACTTCTGCATAGTAACACCAAACAGTGGTGCTTGGGGAGACAAGCCCAGCCTGACTGAGCAGGCAGCCAGGATAATTAGTAGCATCATTCACATGTCAACAAAAAAACCTCAAGCAAAACAAAACAAACTCAAACACAGCCCTGTTTGGAAGTAGTGACTAACTAGTACAAAGCAAGTCCAAATTGCCACTACATTTTTTCTCCAGTCCCTCTTTTTCGCTTCTGTTCCATATTCTCCCATGTGGTTGCTCATTCTTAGCAATCTTACACAGCAAAATTAAATGTAACACTCTGTTCTTCTAATTAATTTTGCAATTCAAGATACTTTGCTCCATCAGTGCAGAGTCATCTATCTACCCAGCTTATGCATGTGAAATGGCTACATCACCAAAAAAATATGTTCTATAAATGGTTTTGCACAACTTGTTTACTAGTCAGTTTATGTTACACGAGTGCAATCATAAGGGTTTGATTCAGTTTCTGATTAAATCGCCAGAACGTCAGGTCAGGTTCTGTCTCAGTACAGCTCTGTTCAGTTTCTAATACAGCATGACTGTGATTTATTGGTGCATTGTGGTACTTGTGGAGCAGAAAAATATGTGACAGCTAGGTGATTATGAAAAATAGGGACAACTAGGCTAATCTTAATCTGTGTCAACAGGAGAAGCAAAAAGGGGCGGGTTGTTTACCCATGTCACTGTTCCCAAATTCATGTTGTGTGCACTTCTTCATCTAAGAAGCCAGTTCAGCTAGGAGAGGCAATAATTTTATTCAAGCACAGACTTTAAAAAACCCATTCTCCCTGTCCTCTGCCCATAAAGAAATACAAAAACACACTCACAAAAAATGTTTTCTATCTCAAAAGATGCTTGCATTGACTGAGTTGTTACAATGCTGATCAGTTATTAGAAACTTAACAATCTCATCAATAACTCCATGTGCTGCTCAGAGAAAAAGGACTTTGTGCTTTTAAGTCACTACCTCTGATCTTGAGTTTTTACATGTCCATGAAATGAGTTACAGTGATCTAAAGTTATAATTTTTTTTAAAAAAACTAAGAAATCAAAGGAAAAAAAAACTGATATAATTATACCTAAACTGAAAAAAAAAAAAAAAAAAAAAAAAAAAAAAAAAGACAAAGGGAGGTTTGGATATACCAGCTCCACTTCCAAGCCAAAACAACCCTCAAGCTAAATACAATTTGGGAACAATTTCACTGAGTTTAACTTAATTATGTTAATCATTTAGATAACTGATTGCAAAAAGAGTATGGCTGGCATCTGTGAAGCAGAGCAAGGAGACAGATGAAAAGCTTGTTTGTCCCTGTGGGACAGGGAGAAAAGAGAGAGGCAATTACCAACTGCAATACAGGACCACTGCAGCTGGGAGAAAGGCACTGGGAAATTGTAAGTCTCCAAACCAACATTTGTACTAGGTCCATGAATTTTCAACTTGTCTTTTGAAGGCATTTTACAGATTTCCTGGAAAATGCAGTTTAAGGTGTAAACCTGCCAGTAAGGTGGCTCTGTGTTATTTAACTGACTCTGAAAGCAATATAGCAATTATCCATCTTTTGAGAGGGCTGCTAATTCCCTGTTCCAGAACAAACTGTGAGGGCCCAGTGAATGCAGACATGGCGTAATCTCTTCTGTTTTATCAGCCTGGCCTTTACTATGACAACAGGCTTTTAAAAAGGGCAAAAAATAATAACTGGTTCCTAGGTTTTATTCAAAACTAAGTCCCACTGCAACAAATTTTCAGAAGTGCTATCAATTTTAGTCTGCCATTAACTCTTCTTTCTTTCTGACTTAAGAAAATAATTAATAAAGAGCTCAATTTCTATCCAAGTGGTCCAGTAACTCCAGTTTCATTCAGGTAAAGAGGGAGGAAAATCTTGGTAACATCTTCTGCTGTATGGCTGTGATTCATAGCTTCATATTTTTATTATTATTATCCTTCAGTATTGAAGTACTGTGAGGGAGCTTTTCAATACAATGCCCCATCACTATAACCTTTCTTCTATGTCTCTCTGTTCCTTCAGTGCCCCTGATGAAATCAACAGCTGGTGTTCACAGAACATCAGAACCACAAAATTACTTTGGTTGGAAGGGCCCTCAATTCCAACCCACCTGCCATGGACAAGGACATCTTTTACTAGAGCAGGTTGCTCAAAGCCCCTTCCAATATGGTCTTCATCCAGGGATGAAAAATCCACTTGGGCAGACTGTTCCAGTGTCTGCCCACCCTTATTGTGACAAATTTCTTCCAGGGTCTAATCTAAATGTACCCTCTTTCAGTGTAAAATCATTGTCACTGCAGGCCTTGGTAAAAGCCTCTCTCCACCCGCCCCATAGAAACTGTTCTGGGCAAAGCAAATGGCCCTGTATCATCTTTGTGGTTTTACTCCTCTGTTCCTGATCCATCCTCTACTTTACTTTACAGCGCACCTCTCTTTGTTGCTTGGCTTTTGTACTTCATGAAGCAATTTTAAATATTAAGGGTACTAGACTCTTCCAGAGATATTCTGATCTCCTTTATTAAGAAAAAAGTCACAAAAGTCTCAGATGTATTTTTTCACCACTGATAAACATTCAGATGGATAATCACTGCCAATTTTTGTTGTTGCTGTTGTTGTTGTTGTTGGTTGGTTTTCCCTTTTGGATTGTAACCACCAAAGAAGTGCAGAAAATGAAGATGCCTATAGAAATTAATTCTCTTCCATATGTGAGTGCAGAAGCAAATGCCAAAAGAAAGTTTTATTTGTCCTTTAGGACTTGTGTGATGGCTAAAACCAACCACAGCACACAAACTCTGAACACATTAGGATTCAGGTATTTGTCTATATACACATACATAGCATATTGAGAAATATGTGCATATCTCTCAAAAGTTCACTATAAGTAATTCTTCAGCTTTTAATTTTGCATCATTGTCTTGTTCCTTCTTGCTGAAACGGCATGACTGTTTGCACCTTAAGGGACTTATATCTCACAGTTTTTTCTTTTCACAGCTCACTGATCTTTGTGCTGGTGGAGAAGGCATTTTAACCTGCAATTTGGTATTGGCAGGTGCCCCAACTGCTTGTGTAGTATTTGCAGGTGACATTTCTTCCCACGCAGTCAGTGCTAGGCCAGTGCTGAAGACAGCAAACACCAATCAAACTGCAGTGGATAGGCAAGGGCTACTCATTTAATCCGATAGAAGCAGCTTTTGGAAGACACCTAGCAAGGTTCTGGCCCTGTGTCCTGATTCCCACAACTTTGCTCATTAGCTGCATAAGGGCAGTAACAATGTTAAATCTGCAGTATAAAATATCCAACTCTGTATTCCTTTATAATTTGCCAATAATCCTCATTTTATGGGTCAAAGTGCAAAATGACATTAGGAACTTTCAGAAAGCAGAAAGTGCTGCCCATTTCTTCCTTTGATAGCAGAGATATTTTTTGGTTTTGACCCTAGAGACTTCTCCAGAGGTGCAGAATAATGTAACAGTACTGTGGAATCTGACCGTGCCTTTCAGTTAAGCTCTCAGTTCAGTGAGGCAGGAGAAGTGCTACATAGCTAGAGCTAATTAATTTGATTCAGTCTTTTGGAAGGCTCTCACCTTGCATATAAAACTGTATTGGAGGTGATTTTCAGGGATCATATTTGCCTTAAAATGGTTCATTTTATAGCACCACATCTTCAAAAGCTGATGACCAATGCACTGTTAAACAAAGGTTTCATTTTCAAAATTTAAAAGGCTTTAGCCTTCAGAGCTATATTGACAATACACATCTTAACACTGCACTGAAAATATACTTAGTAAGCAAACCCTTCGTGATACTGAGGATGAGAGCACAGTGGCTGATTTGAGTACAGATTAGAATTCCACCCTGCCTACGATGGGGGAATCTGTGTGTTCTGAAGGACTGTTGTCATTGCTCTGTAGAGGACATCACAGTTTGGTTTTGTTATAAAATATGCTGTTTGATCTAAATAAATACTGTGCATGCTTAGTCTGTAAATGATGCAGAAGAAACGGTGTCAGTTGGATTTCCTCCCATGTATACTGTGTCAGTGGTTTGTGGATTATTTGAGAAGCGGTTATACATAGAAGTGTGGAGAGCAGGCTAGACAAACCATTTCTAGCATGTGGTTTTCTTAGAAACTCACACATTATAGCTGTTGTGCCACACCACTGATCAGCTAAACTGCATGGACTGGAGAGAAAGTGTTATTTAAACGATCAATAAGAGAAAAAAAGATCTCCTCTGAGTGTCTTCTAGTAGCAGAGAGGAAAAACTCACCCCCTCCTAGTATTTCAGAGCAGAGAGCAACAGGACATAAAATGAGAGGACATCTATAATGGAAATAAAACTTCAGAGGTGATGCCAACAAGAAGAGAAGCAATCTTCAATATGTAAATAGCATAAAGATCTCTTTCAAACAAAAAAGTCAAGTTTGAAAGCTGGGCAGACTAAGAAAGAGAGAGCACACTCCAGTTCAAAAGGCTAAAAGAGAGTAAAATATACTTGTTTTTCAAATGCTGAGAACCAAGAGTAAACAAATGTTTCAACTACAAAGGTTTCTGAAAAAATTCTAGGGAAGATGCAGGAGCAATAGGAGCATCTAGATCTGCTATTATGTGCTCTAGATGACAGAACATCACCACCCTAGTTCAGGATTTCCCAAGCCAAACCTATCACGTGCAGAGTAAGACACAGGCAACTTGCAACAATTAGAAATATGTGCTTTTCTAAATTCCCTCTGTTTTCAAATAAATAATTCCTGTGAATAAAAAGAAAGTAAAGTTAGAGTGAAAAATCATTAACTCTAATCCCACGAGGAGTAAAAAAAAAAAATGAAAAAGGAGAATACTAAGTGTAAAAAGGGCAAATAACTCCATTTATTCTTTCTAAGTTTCATCCTAAAATTCTTTCTTGGTCACAGAGCACCATTGAAAGATATTCTGGATAAGGAGGAAGAGAAGGAAGTAGAAATTCAGCAAAATACTAAAGAAACTGGGAAGAGTAAAGAAAGATAGATAAGAAAAGTCAAAAGAAGACCCAGCCAAATGAAAGAAGAGAGAATAAATACAAGAGAAATAGCATGTTCATGCCAAAAGCCATTCAAGGTAATGGAACAGTCACCAACAAAGCACCTTCATTCAAGGTACTTCAGTGAGTGCCTGACAGAAGCACCACCTATTTATCCACAGCAGGAATCAGAAAGATATCATAAATAAAGAGAAAGGGAACAGTAAAGATTTACACCAGGCTCAGAGGCTGGAGGAATGCGATACGCTGTGTCTCTGTAGGTGAGGGGTGCCAGTGGAAACCAATGGTGCAAGAAGTCACATTTTCCTCTGATCTCCTCCAGATGCTGTGCCACCAGAAGAATTGAAAATTAGGTATTAGCTGTACTCAGGCACCTGCCTTAAGCTTTATTAGAAAGAAATTCTGCAGGAAAGACTTAATCAAAAGCTCCACTGCCCATCCAATTTAGGCACAACTTGGATCCACAGGAAAGGCACCTGTGACTTTGCTGTTCCAGGCATACTCCCCGACCTTGTTGCATTCCTATCTCTCCAACAACCATTCAGTCATAAAAACAATTTTTGAAACTTTTCTCTTCTTGGAGAAAATCCTTTAGGAAGCCTCCTTCTTTGTTTCAGGTAGCCAGGCCAAGGGACCAGGGCAATTCCCCCACATGCCCCTGCCAGCCTCCCTACCCATGGAGCAGTGCTGCTGACAGACATCCCCATCACACAGCATCCCTGGGCTGCAGGGTTAAAGCTGTCACACTGCAATTTTACAAAGAACAGCTGGCTGTGGACATCCACCTGGTCAATAATGATGAGCTCTAAATGTGGCCCATGATTTCATTCACCAGAGCTGAAAGGCAAAGGGAAGATGCTGAATGGCTTTGTAGCAAAACACACCATTTTGCTTTTGGGTCACTAGAGTGCAGTGAAAAAAGACAGTAAAAGCCCAGTGTACCTTCTACATGGTAGCTGTCTGATGATCTGTTACTGATGTAACAATGCTTGCTTCATTCTTGATAATGAAAGAAAATCTAATTCACACCTGGCAGCCCTGCTGGAAATCTCACTGGAGAGGGCAGAAATTAGATGGGTATACAAGGTCAAAACAGTATTTTACCTTGCAAAAATGATCTTTCTGCACTGGAAAGCAGGGAGTGCAACAAAAGTACATAACCACTAAGAAAACCCATGCAGGTCCACTTACATGGCATCAAAAATTCAGGCTTGATTATTCCACATTCTATGACAAGGAGAAGTGTATAAACAAAAAAGTTATGTTCCACCAGAAATTCTGCTGGCATAAACATCTTTGTTTTCCTCTCATTCAGAGAGGATACTTTCAACATGCTTAAGACATGTTCAACTTTCCTACTTAAGAAAACAGCATTCTTCTGAAAGCCATTTAGAAATAAAAACAGGAGAAAGGTCTGCCTGATGAGTTAAAATCTGCCAGCATCACTACTAGTTAAATGTACGCCTTCTTCTGAGGCATATGCCTATAAACAGGATTAAGACCACAATGGGAAGACATGGTCAGAACACAGTTGTAAATGTAGTAATAATAGCTCTAAAATGCTGTAGGGCATGACACCTATGTGTGGGAAACTGGTGAAAAAATGGAGTCAAATGCAAAGCCTTAGCCCACAAAAATCTGACAAAAATTACATCTATTTAAGGGAAGGAAAAAGACTTTTGAAAAATATTAATGAAATTGTGTGGGGGCAGGGAAGATTTTTTCTACCAAAGACCTTTTCCATCCTTCCATAAGGAAAATAAATAGTTCTATGTTCAGTGCACTTGCCCAAGATGGAGAAGACCACAGCACAACCTTCCATTCGGATTAATTCTAGTCAAGGCTTTGATAGGACCTGCCACATCCCTAGAGACCACCTTATCACCCAATTAATTCCGTGTGTACAGTCAAATTAGCCTCTCACAAGAGAAACTGCAGCTTGTGTTTGCTGGAAGAAAACATAGTTTCAGCAGTGCAATCTCCTTCTCATTCCAAAATATCCATATTGTGAAATTCCTAATCAGCTTTAATTATTTACCTCAAGTAACAAAAATTAAAGCAAAGCTGCATGCAAACTGTATTAAAGTCTTTTGCATTAGGCCCAAGAGAGGGTGAATTCTTCCAGGCAGAGAGAGACCCTGGCCTCAACAATGACTGAGGAGACAAAGACTTCATGAATCATGAGCAGAATTTCTCCTAATCATAAATAATAATTTTAGATTTAAGGCCATAAAGTGATTAACAGCAGAAGCCAGAAATATATTCTTCCATTCAAGTACTTGTTGATCTTAAAAACCCATCATCAAAATTATCCGTATTACATAAGACAATGAATAACCTGATGCACTTATGTGCTGTACTTCATTTCTGAAGCAATTTCATTCACTGAGGAATGCAAAAAGTTAGTTCTGGGTTATCAAGGCCTACTTCCTCTCGGCAAAACTGCATTTCAGATGCCAACGTGAAAGAACAAGTAAGGATCACAAGGGTCGAGTGCAGACACAAAAAGCAGCTTCATGCTCTTCAGATGATTTGTAAATTGTTTCTCTTAGCACTTCTGGGCCAAGACTCACAGGCCAGCAAGCTTCTAGGGTCAGCAAGCCTTAAAATGACCCCCTCAGGACACATTGTATCCATTAGATCCTGATGGAGATGCAATGAAGGAATTACACAACTTTCAGTACTGTTCTGCATGATATGTATGATAATGCAACAACTTAAAAAGTCCATTTTATAATATCCTTACCAGATATGATTTGATCTTTTTCATATAAGCTAACACCTTACAGCTACCTGCTGCTTCTACTAATAGTTCAGATATTGTGGTGTTTACAGCAGAGAGGACTGAAACTGCCAGGTGCCTGGCAATAATTAAGTATATTTCAATAGGCATGGCTGCTGCTATTCATAATTTTGTACAGGTGACATTTTAATTATTCCTGCTGTTTGCAGAGCAGTTTTCTTCAGACTTCAGCCATGTGCACACTGCACAGGTAGACAAGCCTAAAGGTTGCATAATGGATAACTGTCACATAAATCCCTCTATTTCTCTGTCTCTTTCCATTTCCTCATACTTCAAGCCATGAGGTTTGTGATGGGGTTTTGTACACCTCTGCCTTCATAGTTTAGCTAACGTCAGAGTGGAAGGAAATTCAAGATACAGAACTGAATGCAATTCAATCTGATTTATCAGACAGGACTGTTGAAACACCTCTTGGAAGACAGCAGCTCTTGGCTCAGTCCTCATGTATTTTACAAGAATATGAGTATAACAAATTGACTTACTGAGTTTTCCTGATATGACAACTCATTCAATCAAATCCTTCAGTCAAAGACATCTGCAAAGACAACCATACTACATCAAATTGTGCATTCCAAAAACCACAGACAGTAACGCCTGCAAATAGGTTTACAAGTGCACAACTCTACAGCCTCATGCTGCCACAATGGGGGAGAGGTTAAAAATACCAAATATTAAATAAATAACTATGCACAGCTAGTGTCTTGCAACCAAAATCTTCCTCTTAGTCAGGCAGATTCTGTTGATTTCCTGCACAGATCGAAGAGGTATAGTAATCATACATTACTGGCTTCAAGTCTTACACTCAGGAAGTACTTTGCTTGTCAAGCAAGGTAATGTATTTTTAATTTGCAACCTCATTTACAAGGGAAAGGGAACGTAATATATATTCTGAAAATTATTATCAATATCAAAAAAATCTATCAGTTTTGTAACAGACTCTTTACCATTATCCCTTCAAACACACACATTTGCTACCAGTATAACTGATCTTTCTCTCATTACTGGAGCTTGGACAGAAGCAGTGTCAGTGCCTCTAAATTTTAAGTTCAGTGCGATACAAATCAAAATTTACTGCTGATTTGCTTTCAATTTGTTGATCTCTATGTTTCATGATTTCTACATGAATCCTTTAGGCTTTAAGTTTCCTAAAGCAGAGACTTTTCTCTTTCTGTAAAACTTCCACCATAAATTGGGTTGTGGTTGCAATAAATATTAACGCTGAAGGGACAACATATTAGCAAAAGTTTTGACCAATTATTTTGTCTGTGCATCCATTACACAGTAAATATTTGTTAAAATTATTCTGTACAACAGAAAGAAGCTACTGTTTTTTAGTTAAGTGCATTCTTAATCAGGCAGGCTGCCTTTAGGCATTAAATTTATACATAAAGAATAAAATTTTCCCTGAACACTGAAAGCCTGCATTAGAACAGCACCAACAGAGAATTTTGAATAAAAACTTGCATCCATTCTGCTAAGAGGAACATATATGAGGAACAAAGGTCTTCATATATATACATGAACAAAGCACCACAGAACAAATCCCTTTTCTTTACAGATTCTAAAATGCATTTTAAGAAATATGCTTTGATTTAGAAAAAAATTCTGGACTTAAATATGGAATTGAACCACTGAAATTCCCTGGCTTCTGTATGCAGGACATTTTGTGGCTAGGACATCACAACATTTAAAATTCTGAGTATTTGGGAAAGCAAGAAGACAAACTGAAAAACACACAACTGACTCAGGTACAGTTTCTACTGAGATCATATTAAATACCACAGGAGTCAAGATACAATTCAAATAATGAATTCTCTGTCTAGTCTTTTTCCCAGGTGGACTTTTGGTAAATACTGTCACAAGTCAGGCAGAGTCTCAGATGTCCAGCTGTGGTGAGAGATGACCACACACCACACTCAGGGCCTGAGCCTGCACCTTGGACCATCTTTTTAAATGTCCCCAAGCAACACGTTGCCTCTCTCTTTCAACAGAAACAGTGCTCACACAGAGAGTTAAGAATATAGCATGGTAAATTTTAAGGTCACATTCTAGAAGGTATTAGGCCACCCCAATATTTCAGAGAACAGACTTTATACACATCCAAAAGATAGTTAAAATCATATCAGTCTGGTTCATGTGTAAGCTCAGTATGCTATGTATGTTTAGACAAAACCTGCCAGATTGCTCAGATTACATTTAATTCAAGCTCCCAGGCAGCAGTTTTCTTTGGAACTATGGTATGAGTTGTATTTAATACGAAAATGCCAACACACCAATAAGGAAGGCACTGCTAGTGGCATAACTTCAGGCTTGCTAGGTGGATTACCAGACCTCTGGCACGTTACAGACACTCAGCAGTAAGTGGTCGTGAGCATCTGCCCTTCCCTCACAAACACTGAAGGGAAGAGACTGACTGTCATGGTTCTTGGGAGAACTGGCATCTTATCACCTGTGTTCCCTGCATCTCTGAATTTGGAGTCCTCAGTCTTTGTCCTTAGCACAAAGTAAGAAAAAGGTGGTAATTTCTAGTACCCAAAGGTAAGAGGTAAGTTTTGTACCCAGTGATGGGGTACTCCTCTGGGTCTAGCCTCTTGGAATCATCTTCCCTTCATAAACTTTATCAGCTTGAGAGAGGATGGGCCCTCAATTAAGCCATCAGAAAGCAGTAATGAAGGAAAAGATCTTTACGGCACATATAATAAAATGTACTTGTCATGGTTGTTTGCCTGTATATTCTGATAATGATTTGAGGACCAGGAATGAATTTTTTTTCACGTTTTCTTTTTTATTAAAAACTCTCACATTTCACCTTTGAGGCATTATTGCAAATTTTATCTTGTTAATTGACTGCTCATATGGCAAGAATTTTACACCACATTAAGCAATGTTCTAATTTGGTTTAATGTCCTTACTTGATGGGGGAAATGCAGCATATATAAACTCTTTTACATATTCAGTATACATACTTGTCATCTGGTTTTAGCTAGGAAGTGCGTGTATACAGGAGAGAAAAATACAGGAGGAATATATGGGCAGAAGAGAATGTGAAAGGTAACATAATAAACTGTCACACTGAGAAGAATGGTGAGAGACCAATCCATCAGGCGTCAATTCCACAATTTATGTACATGATGAATGCTTTCTGCTCCTTTCAGTTGGGCTGAAAAAGAGCAAGATAGAAGTGAGAACCTGATTAAACACATGACTGAATATACCAGCAATGACAGACTCAATGAATGTGTTTCTTTCTATTTAGACAGGGGAAGCATCTTTAGTTTGTGTGTATGACTACTAAAGAATCAGAAACAGTTTATTCAAAATAAACTGTTAGAGCTGCATCCCCCTGCAGCACAGTGACTCCCTCCATGGCCCCAACTCATATGCAAAATCTATGAGGCACCAAAGCAGAGGGCATTCTCTCTCGGACACATTTCTTCTGTGCCTGTAGGGATCTGACTCCATGCTTGGCTCCATTATTACAGTTCCTTAAACTGTAAGTTGTGGTAAGATAGGAAAAGGCTGTGGGCAACCTAGACCTCAATAAGCTCTGCCCCTAAACAAGAGAGATAAATAACTTTGTTAGAGAATGAAGCAGAGAATGCAAAGGTGAATGACTGATTAGGAAAAGCACCTGTGGATAATTTGCTAACTAACTGCAATGTGATAAGAAATACCTGACGTGCATGTGAAGAAAGGGTATAAAAAGGTGTACCAGGAACTAGTAGGAGCTGATGCTCACTACTGTAGTGAGTGTCAGCCTTTGAGGCCACTGTCAAATAGTAACCCTGATGTGATAAGGGTTGAGACTCAGAGAGCAGCCAGCAGTGGAGCCCAGCCAAGCAACCGGGCAGAGTGAGAGCCTGAAGGAGTCTGGACAATTTAAGAAAAGAAAAAAAACAAGAGACACCTGACCTCAGGTGAGTGGCTGGGAACATAGAAATGGGGACTCAAATGTCAGCAGAAGAAAACTTTATTTTGGGCATTCTGCTGTGAATTTTAAAAAAAAATGTTATTTGTGCAAGGTGTGAAAGTTGTGGCAGAAAAAGAGGGGCAATAGAAAAATGTTCTGTGCGTAAAAGAAGAATGCAAGTTATAGTTCAGCAGATTGAACCTGGCATGGTGCAGCAAAACCAAACCATGTGTCCAGAATGCAAAAACCAAGGTGACCAAAAACCTGATCTGGAGGCTCGTGATGTTATAATTGTGCTTGATCAAAATAACCACAGTGTCTTTTAAAGACAAGGGCATGACTTAATCACAAAAATGAGACTTCAACTCTCAAAAGCTTTATGTGGCTTCCGAAAGACAACTGAAACTCGAGATAACAGAGTTCTTGCCATAGCTACTAGGCCAGGTAAAGTGATAAAACATAGTAACCTAAAGCTTACCTACAAAATAGGAATGCTTGTCTACAAATCTCCAATGGACTAAAGCATCCTGATTATATGAATTTTGGTTCAGTTTCCAGAGCACTACTAGCTTCCAGGGGAGAAACTGGTGGAAATAGATGTCATTTGTGGTTAAAAAGTAAAAGGGGGAATTGTGGTAAGATAGGAAAAGGCTGTGGGCAACCTAGACCTCAATAAGCTACAGCTGTGCCCCTAAACAAGCGAGATAAATAACTTTGTTAGAGAATGAAGCAGAGAATGCGAAGGTGTATAACTGATTAGAAAAGGCACCTGTGGGTAATTTGCTAACTACCTGTAATGCAATAAGAAACACCTGATATGCATGTGAAGCGAGGGTATAAAAAGGTGTACCAGGAAATAGTAGGAGCTGATGCTTGCCACCGTGTGTCAGCCTTTGAGGCCACCATCAGTAAGTTGTGAGTTAAAAAGCAGTAAAGCACCCATGTCATGAATGTGAAATGTTTTCTGTGAAATCTTACGTTTGGAAGTTTTCTGTATTCATTTTCAAAAAAAAAAAATCAGCTAAGGCTTTTATCTACAATATTCCCCTATAAACACCATAATAACAAGACTATTTGTCCTACTTATGAACACTAAACTGTATTAACGACTGGAAAATGAATGGCATAAATTGAACTGCCAGCTGTTCATTTCCTTCTTGGTGCCTCTCCATATCCCCAGAGGTACCATTGGGAACTTTCCTATCACTCACTACTCTCCTCCAGAAGGTCTAATGAACTGCATAGGTCAGCTTTCTGTTCTTGAATTAGAAAGAAGATCTAACATCTTTTCATGACCTGATCTGACTTTTATTGCTGTACCAACATAGCTACACACTTCATGATACAGGACTTAGAATTGTGTACATCACTGAGGACACAAAATACAGTGGGAAGACTGAGATTAACTAAAGCAATAAAAAAAGCTAAATGATATTTTTTTCTAAATCTGCTGACTTGGATATGTGTAGACTTAAAAATTAAAAACTTTGCAAACAATAGTACTAATAGCACTAGGATATTCTTATCATTTTTTTCAATTAATCTAACAAGATTACAATACAGTCATCTCCCTAATTATCTTCATGCAAAGATAATTGCATGACTGTGATTTTGGAAACTTTGAATCAGGTAACTAACACATAATTCCCGTAGTTGTTTTAAATTAGATACAGTGAATAGAATGGCCAAAATTCAAGATTTTTAGGTCTTACCAATTTCCATTGAGCTCCCCATGCACAAGACTGGCTACCAAGTCAAATGGTGTATCCTTCCTTATTGACCAGTGTCAAATAGAACTTGTACTTTTGACTTTGATTTTTGCAGCAAAAGTGGCACTACTTATTGGCATCCTAGATACATAAATATATATACATAAATTCATAAATTACCAAATTTCTGCAATATTTACTCAAGATATTTTCATTTTAGCTGCTTCTACACATTACTGAGCTAATATTTTCAACAACAAATATCTCAACAAGAAGATTTTTCAAAAACCACAGATATTATTTTTCCCATGGACTTTAAATTACTGAATTCAAATATAAACATGATGCTTTTAAGCAATTTTTTCATGTAAAAAAAGAAAAAAAAACAACCAAAAGAACATATTTTATGTCAGAAAAAAATCTAGTTGTAAATGCTCTTCCAAATTTTTCTTGTTTTTTATAGAAGTTGTATTGATAAGTGTAAGATAGCAGAACTGAATTCTAGAATCTGTGCTTGTGTGGCATTGATCTGGCACTTGTTGGTTTTACATAAGACATCAGCCTCTCAAACCACACCAACTTTCAGCTACTGAAGACAAGCCTTTTTTGCTGCAATTTTTTTCAGAGTATAGAGTTTTCCTCTTTCCCCAGCTTGGGATAACTACGTGGATCCCACAGTCTGTTCCACTATCAATATTTTTGGATGTCTCCAGTCATTTCTCATCACTACCTCAGCAGTTACAGACCACCACATTTCCACTGATAGCTTACTCTCGGCTACCATGATAAAGGATAGTATGCACACAACAAAATCTGATCAGGCTTGATAACAGAAGATTTTGTGTAAGTTTCAATTCATTGATTTTGCTTCAGAACATATTTCTCAACTGCTTCACAATTACAAATCCTTCCTTTGATCCACCATGATGCATACACAGCCCAAACCACAATGCACTAGTGCAAAGAATGCCACGACATAAAGGGTTAGAAAACGCTCTTTAGACTCACTTGTTTTTCTTTTCATGATCATTCTAGGACCGTATCTTCTCATTTTCTCTATGCACAGAAAGAGGGGAACAGCTTGTTTCTTTCCTGAAGTTCTCAAGGATAAAAAGAGTGGGTTTTATTGCACTCAGTTAAAAAAACTTGCTAAGAAAGTTAACAGGTAATCTTCTCAGTATCTTTCAAGTGTGATGTCAACCAGTACACACCTGTTGGAATATAAAAGCAGCAGTGCTGCAGAAAGGGACCTGGGGGTCCTGGTAGACAACAAGCTGTCCATGAGCCAGCAGTGCCCTGGTGGCCAAGAAAGCCAATGGTGCCCTGGGGTGCATTAGGAAGAGCATGGCCAGCAGATCAAGGGAGGTGATCCTGCTCCTCTCAGCCCTGGTGAGGCACACCTGGAGTGCTGTGTCAGTTCTGGGCTCCTCAGGATAATAGAGACATGGAGCTCCTCGAGTGGGTCCAGTGAAAAGCTACTGAGTTGGTTCAGGGGTCTGGATCATCTCTCTTTTGAGGAAAGGCTGAGGGAGCTGGGCCTGTTCAGCCTCAAGAAGAGGTGACTGAGAGGGGACCTCATTAATCTCTATAAATATCTAAGAGAGGGTGCCAAGAGGATGGATCCAGGCTCTCCTTGGTGGTGCCAAGCATTAGGACAAGAGGCAACGGGCAGAAGCCCATGAATGGGAAGTTCCACCTAAGTGTGAGGAAGAGCCTCTTTACCTTGCGGGTGACCGAGCACTGGAACAGATTGCCCAGAGAGGTTGTGGAGTTTCCCTCACTGTGGATATTCAAGAACTCTCTGGATGCAATCCTATGCCATGTGCTCTGGGATGACCCTGCTTGAGCAGGGAGGTTGGACTAGATGACCCACTGTGGTCCCTTTCAACCTGACACATGCTGTGATAGCACAGTCCATAAACTTGATCCTGAATATAAAAATCACATAAGTCTTTTACTCTAGGTTCAAATAACACTTAACTTTTTTGTCAAGTGCACTCTACAAGTGTCAAAGATACTCAAATCAGGACCAGAACTTTTTCATTCCATTTGTCTTATATTTGCCACTAACCAGTAAGAGCTTCTCCTCATTACGTGCACCAAAAAGCTCCTAGGAGGAATGTATTCTGCTCAAGCACAGTATACACATGAACTATTTCCCTAGCGAGGAGAGGTTCCCATGCAGCAATTTAAATTAAAATCCTACCCAAAGGGCACCTGTTTCTAAATATTGTAAAATTTGATCCTGGAAACAATTTTTCTTTTCTTCTGTATTATGATATCCCTAGGGCTGGAGGTCTCCCTTTCCTCAGCAAGCTACTGTTTTCAGAACAAGTCAGCATCAGTTTTCGTTTCTCCTCAAACGTGGCAAAAATGCTATTGCAACAAATGAGAATTTGTTATCCTTTCCCTTCCCTACAGTGACTTGCAACATAGCTCTTTCAGAAACATTATGTTCTCAACACCAGAGACAAGGTAATACTAAGGAAAATTTGCTAGAAACAAACTAGCTAGGTGGAGTAGTTGGAGATGCTGGCAGAAAAATCCTTTCTTAACATTCTCCAAAATACCAGGTTATCTGTACTGCTTTCATTTATAAAGACTTTTTTTACTTGGGATACTGAAAATGTTTAACTTGCAGGACATGAGTGTCCGAAATTTAAAAAATTTGTCTGGAACAGACAGCATGCAAATTGTTCTGAAACTTTTATTGCTATATTTTAAAATTTTTGTACCTTTGTTGTTACTGCAGAGCATGTCCATTCCATAGCCTATATTTGACATCAGACAGTCTTAAAGCACTTCTTGACGGAAACCTCAGAAAGAACTGAATACCTTTTGGCAGCAGAGGAAGACGGAACAGAATGTAGGCAGTAAAACATAAAGGCACTTCAATTTAAACTTTTAAAAATTAAGAAGATAGGGTTTCTGGAAAACAATTTGACATGGTTCAGCATTATTAAAAACTGCCTTTCTTTTTCACCCCAGCACAAAGTACAAAATGAGAGGTGATTCCTGAAAAGCCTAACACACCTAGTTGTGAGAAGATGCCACTGTCAGCAGTAGTCAATTACTTGTTGTAGCATCTTATGAAGAGTTTCAGTCTCTTTTAACTGGAGTAGAAAAATGTAACTCTATTTATGCCTACAGATTTAATGTATAATGGAAAAGGACCTCTCTGTCCTGCTTACTT
Organism: Entomyzon cyanotis; assembly: GCA_024500445.1. Classification (NCBI taxonomy): domain Eukaryota; kingdom Metazoa; phylum Chordata; class Aves; order Passeriformes; family Meliphagidae; genus Entomyzon; species Entomyzon cyanotis. The sequence continues at coordinate 20,895,155 of JAKEPQ010001005.1, forward strand.
CGCACTTTATCAGCTACCACTAAAATGCAATAAATAGCTCAAATAATGGTGCCCACTTAAACTGCATGGTACCTCAGCATTTCTAATTATCTCCAATTTGCATCATAGCCTAATTATCAAACTACTAACTTGAGGTCTTCGGAGTATTTAAAAAAAAGGAGCATATTAATTAGTTCCAACAATATACTTTATGAAATTCAGAAAACTCAGCATGATATTAACACCATACTCTGGTATGTGTTATGGTTTATCTAAGTTGGAAAGTTATTTTGCACTACAATCTTCCATTTAGGCTAACTGGGAAGGGCTACACTACATATTGTGCATCCACAGAGTTTTGCTACTGCTGTCTCATGCATTTGTCTTCTGTTGCACCCACACAAATTTCTAATTTTCCCAAGTGAATATAACCTGTTTTGGTGGAGGAGCTAACAGCAAACCTCTGCACAGCCACCGCAAATTATGGAGCTTCTATTATTATTGAGGTAGTTTTTGGTTTATCTTCTCTCAGCCTTTGAAATTTTTATCAGATTCACAGACGTCAGTGTCACCATCATTTTTAAACTGATGTTGAGCAGTATGGTCCATACACTGAACACTATCCCTGATGGACTTTAATAGAAGTAACAGAGCCTGGCAGCTTTTGGTGCTGGAACAGAAGACAGCAAGAAAGTCCTAGACTTCAGCATATGACAAGTTAAAACAATGGTTGTTTTGAAACTGGTATGAGATGATGTCATGCATATGGGTCTCGCAAAGCTAGAATTGCCCAAAAAATTACCACAAAGAAGAGGTAAAACCAGTGAAGCAAGCCTGGATCTGAAGAACAGCAGTGAATAAATAACACCAAAAACAAGACAGTTTTGAAGTGGATTGTATCAACATCTAGCTTACAGAACAATTTCTTCCAAATTTGAACATTTGTTTCAAGGTGTGTAAAATTACAATCTTGAAATTACAATGCAAATAAGACAGTATAAATACGCAATTCACATTCAACTGCCCTGCAACTTCCAGTTATTTTTGCCAGTTACTTGGCAATTTAACCTGCCTTGATCTTAAGTATTTATTCCTCAGGCAAGTCTTTATAAAAAATATTCCTATGACCACTTTCAGATGTGAATGAGTGACCAAAAAAAAAAAAAAAACAAAACAACACCACCTTTTTTTGTCTGATTTGAATATTTTAGTGGCTATAAAATTGGAACAGAATACCTTCTCTAAGAAATCAACTAATGAAGCTTACATGAAGACCTCCCCTATTATTTTAGAATGCACTCCAGGCTGCCCTTGGCTTTGGGAAGGTAGCACTGCACAATAAAGATGAAAAATTAGTCATATGACTTTTCTTATTTTTGTAATTCAAGTAAACTGTGTCTATCCTAAAATGACTGGCCCATCTGGGTTTGAAAGGGGTGGTGATAAAACCCTAGAAAGAGTTGGCAAAATCACTAGCTTTCTCAAATGTAACATCCAAATAGCATTTCAACATGAGGGCAGAAAGGAAAACAATGTAAACTGCAGAAAGGGCTATATTTATAGCAGAAAGAGTTTCATTTGGGAGTGCAAATTACATTTGCTTTTTCTCAAATGCAATGGACTGGTTTTTGATTGAGGTGAGTGAGTAAGGGTGGCAGGAAATTTAGTAAACTTCATAGATAGACACATAAACTTCACCTTATTGAACACTCAGCAGTTCTCTCATCCAAACTCAGAGCTTTGAGGGAGACACAGATAAGCAAATTGGACAGATAAAATTAAGTGATTGCACAGATAGTACCATACAGTTTAATTACTGAATTTATCAGCTATGCCAATCAGGCAATATACAAGAGTTACCCAAAAAGTCCTGGGAATAGCCCTGGTGCTCAGGCAATTAATCAAATAACAATGGGAGATTACCATACTCACCATTCACAAGTGGCACTCTATGCAAATACAAACATAAACATTTTGTGCTCATGTGAGAGAAGAATGCTGACTACAGCACCTACCTAACAGCTGGGAGGTGTTTTATGTCTTGCTCTCCTTCATGGTCAGGGAGGCATTTTAAATCTAGGGTTATGGAAATAGCTGAGTCCCCAAATGTATCAAACACGTCCTCATGCTAACCATCTTAACCACCAAAAAGCAATGACTGTTGATAACAAAGTCAATAAAAGCTTTTCTTAAAAACTGGGAGGGGAAATCACACCAGGTGCTCTGCAAGAAGAAATGTACTGGCAACAAAAGCAGCAGTCTGTACTTTTGTATTTATTTTACATTTACTGCTGGAGAACTGTCCGTTAAAAATAAAAAAACTCTACATAAAACCATCCATAACAAATAATTCAGTCCTCCCTGGGATAAATTTATTTTTGATTTCCATCACCAAGGTTGCACTGAAATAATTTGGGTCAAACTCTTGCCAAGTTCCTGGTACTGAAATCTATTTTATAATTCATCTAACAGAGGTATATAGTGATTCCTAGACAGTTTATAACCCCTTTTTTAAAAATTCACCTTTATTTTCACAGAAAAGCCTTTTTGATTTTCTTGACTCACCAGTAATTCCCAGTGGCACTAACAGTATAGAAATTTAGGTTGGAAAAAATATTAGAGACCAAGATTTGCAACAATTCAAAGTGGAAAAAAAACCCCAACCAACCAAAAAAAAAAAAAAAACCCACCAAAACACTACAAGGATCCTCCTTTTTAAACCTGTTCTGCCATTTTACCAGGCTGAGATAGCTATTTAATGTCTCCACTCACTGTATCTTCTGATTTTGGATGACCTCCACCAGTGGACTGCATTGAAATTTTGTGTTAATTCCAGAGGGATTTTCTTACTTACAAAAAAAATCAGAATTAATCAGAGAACCACATCTGAATATTCCTAAAATTAAGCAAGACCACTCGTGACAGACCACAGGAAAAATAAATGCCTTTGCAACCTCATTTTTTAATACTTCAACTAAAAGTAATAGCAAATGAATCTGGAATGCAAACCTAAAAAAAATCCACAGAGATAATAATTAGGTCTTCTTTAGGGGAGAAAATGTAAGTTTATACACTTAAATTAGAACAGGTGATTGTGGGAAAGGTAATTACATTACTAATATCTGCCAAGCTCACAATAATGCTAATTTGAGATAACTTACCCAAAGACTGGCTTTCTCTATACTTGCAAAGAATGACTGTAAATCTCCTTTGGTCATTTCTGTATCCCATAGGAGTAAATTCCTTAAAAGGTCCAGGGCAGTTTATACTAAGACCTCAGATATTAAAGAGCTTGTGAAACGCCCTCAGGGGGAGTTATTACTGGGAGAGTAGCTGTGTCATTTCAGTAAAAAGTATGTGACAGGAAAGGGAACAATTGCAGAAGTGAAAATAATGGAGATTTTTGAAAATATTAAATACTCTTGGACAGGTGTATCCTATTTCACAACAGCACATGATCCATGGGGTAAGTTTATTCGATTTTCAGAAAGGTGCAAATCAAGCTCTGCTGTTTCACTCAGCTCACTGATGAGCCTTAAGTGAGCCCTCTGGTCTGTTTTCTAATATGGCTTATGGTTTCTCTTGACACCTCTGCGGAATGTTCCGTGTGAATAAAGCCTGGGGGACACAGGCAAGCTGACTCTCCAGCCTCATTCTCTTCAAACGGGCTGCTGTAGGACTCACTGGCAATACAAGACAACTGTTGACTCTGGTAATAGATTCTTTTTGGGCTCTGTGACAAAGGATGTGGGCAGACAGTGCGTCATAGGCTGCGGCTGTTGAGATAACCCCTCTTTCGTTGACAAACCCAGTTCATCAAAAAAAGAGGAGCTGAATAACTGTGCCACTGGATGATGAAAATGAAAAGCTCTTGGAATTCCTTTGTTCCGCAGCCTCCCCACTCCAGCATCAGTGAGGAGCCAAGAGCCTGCTGCTATGCAATGGAGGGGGATTCAAACCCCCTCCATGAATGCAGAGCGCAGAAGAATGAAAAGCTCCATTACAAAGGAAAAGCACAAGGATTGCATGGATAGCTCACACTCTCAGGGGAGGTTTTGTTACCTCTGCAATGGATTTTATTAACTGCATACTATGTTGGGCCTCACCAGCAGAGCTTGATTGCATGACTGCTTCCCTTAGAACAGCAAGAAACAAGCTAATACCACTACTACTATATTTACAGGTAAAGCTCCCTTATTCCCAGAGAGATTTGTCCTCTTGTTGATGGTACAAATAATAAGGTGAACCACCATCTCTTCCTATAACTAACAATCCAAACCTAACTGTTTCATTGCTTGTGTGCCCTGCAAACATGAGAGATGTTACTCAACTGCAGAGAAATTGGTTCTCCTAGTTTTCTGCTGACTGGCGGCTTCTGTTAGCTTATTCATTGGAGAGACCAAGCTTGGTCATTCTGCATTTGTTTATCTAGAGGAGAATGGTGGCAAGGCATGAATTGCACCTTGCACCCTCCAGGAGGCAAAGTGTTCTCTAATGAGACTGCTAGATGAATTTCTTAAGAATTCCCTTTGGTGGACTGCGGTTTGTTTAACCATCTTCAAACTTACATGAAGTCCTAGTCAAAAGTAATCATCAGTGATTTCAGTCAGGAATATCAGAGATTCAATGTTTCTTCTTAATAATTACATTAAGGCATTAATTCTTTCTTCTCAGCAAAGAGAGCAGGTCCCTCTGGGGTGAGGTTCTTCCAGCTTCTCCAAAATGGTGTAACTTTCAATCCACAGACAGAATTCAGTTTTTAACTGCATAATTCCAAAGAAATTAGGTGAGCTGTACTCATTTATATTAGTATTGGTTACTGTTTCTAGAGAGATTTTTCCCGATAATTTTATTCTGATTTTTTTTTCAGAAATTGGGGCACTGCACTGCTGCTTCCTCAAATTTCTGAAAGGAAAACTGCCTCCATAGGCCAGAACAACTTTGCAGCTTGCTTGTTTTCTTATGACTTTTTTAAACATTTAATCTTCTTTAGAAATAAAGGAAAACAATATCTGTAACCTTTGGTTTATTAAGCAAACAGATCAAAACTGTACACAGCTCAGAAGATATTAAACTATTCCACCTGTCACTGGGTTTGAGAATAACATGGAAGATAACATTGAGCTTAGCAATATGTAATTCAAAAAACTCCATTAGTATAATAACAGGTTTGTCTACTGGATGTGTTTCCCAGCTACAGTGCATTAAATGTCATTTAACTGTTCCAATAAATTCAGGCTCGTGGGTGCAATTGGTAAGCAGAAGAATGGAATAAACTGGTATAATAGATGGATCAATAGACAACACAAAGATGTAATGAACAGTTTATGTATTGAGGATGGAACCAATATGAAAAATCATTATTAATTGTTTTGAAATTATAGCATTCAAAAAATGATCTTTTGAATTAATAGTTAATTTATAATATGCTGGTACATGTCTCCTGTTCAATTTCATATCAGTTACTGCTACAACTTACTGAGCAAGAGGAATGAAACATTTGCAAACACAAAGTTGCTCCTGTCAGATGTAAACTTGTACAAACAAGATCATTAGTGCTGTGCTTTAAAGAGAAAGAATACTCCCTGGGATTTTCTGGTTTCCCTGAAAGAAAAGAGCACAGCAAGAAACTGCCTTGTGCACCATCAATGTCAATACAGCAGGGAGAGTTTATCAAGAGATTTATATTTTCACGGCTCACTTGCCTACAAATAAGTATTTCCAAATCAAATATTTTTTGTTGTGTTTGGTTTCAGAACAGGTAAGCCCATTGAAACAATTACCCTCAGCCATGGTGCCTGCAGGTGCCTCAGCACACAAACACTGTCCCACACACTTACAGCCACAGCTGCCAGAGCTCCTGTGCTGGATGGTGCAGCCTTCACCAGCGTGTGGCACAACACCTTCACCAGCAGGACACTGCCACACATAGCCCTGATCACCTTCATGGCTCCTGCTGCGGAGGGAACAGACACTGCACCATGGTTTTAAACCTGCTCTGCTACACTGCTGCCTAGTCTATGATTTTAAGCCTCCTTACAGGCATCCCCTGCTGTTCTTTAGATGAGGGAAAAATCAAACCTTAGAGAAATTTATTAGAAGTCACAAAAACATCCAGCTGCCTTCATCAGAACATGGCACAGAGCTCCTCAGGGCAGAGACACTGCTCTATGACATAGATGCTCTTACTCAAAAATCAAATGACACACCCCACAAGGCAGGTATCAAACAGGCACATAGGCACACTGAGAAACCTTTCCATTTATTTCTATTTTATTTCTGGAAGATAGTACAGCAAGAAGAGAGATGAGAATGATAAGAAACTGGAAGTGAACAACATTTCCCAATTACCAAGTTCTTAGGCTTGGATTGGAGGGGAACACTGGATTGGGCAGCAGTGCCTTCTTTCTGCAGCTGATGCAAGATGTTGCTGTCATGTCTCCCATAATGGGACAACAATTATTTATTCTGAAAATCATTGTGCAAGGGGTTTCTTATGTCCTACAGTGAGAACCATAAAGCCAAGAATCTGCCTGTTTCCCACCTTTTTTGCAGATCTTGTTCACTGGCAGAGTGGGACTACAACCATGCTGCAGAAACTGCTCTGCTTCCCTCCCTGCACATGGACAGGCTTGGCCCACAACTTGCCCAGCTACAGGGCTCATGCTGCTATTCTGATCAAGCTGCCTTCATTGTCAGTGAAGGAATCACTAAGGCCAGGATAAATGGGCATTTGAGCAATCTGGTCTTGTGGAAGGTGGCCCTGCCCATGGCAGGAGGATCAGAACTAGATGATCTTTAAGGCTCCTTCCAACCCACGCCATTCTATGATTCTATCAGTTTTCATTCTTTTTTTTTTTAAAATAGAACTCAGCTGTTCAATATTTTCCTGGACTTATGATATAAGCTTTGTAAAGAAAGAGCCAGTCTCTTCAGTATTTTGCACGTAGCAAAGTGGAATCCTGATTTTTAAAAGTTCCTAAATATCACTAAAAAAATTAAATAATACCAATAGTAATAATACACTTTCTCACAGACATCATCTTTTGAGCTTAACTCTTCACTTTGGGAAATCTGCACTAGGAAAATGGTAACAAAAATGGCCTGTCATCTCCATTATGGCTAAGTACTTTTCTCAGTCAGAACTATAATCTGTGAACTAGGTAATTATTTCAGGAAGGTCTTTTTTTTCCTACACATTTGTTCAGTGAGTGAACAATGTTGAAATAAGTAGGCTTGAGATTAATTATTTCTCTCAGGAGCCCCAGCAGGATACAGTGAGAGGTCTGTTGCAGTGATTTTATTAACTGCTTTGAGGATTTTTGATCTGAATTTACTATTCAGGGTTACCAAAATTGTGCAGTATAGGTAACCTTCCACTGTTTTTAAACCAAAGAGAGAGAATACGTGCAAATTTGGAACAAAAGAAGGGAAAGACATGCAACTGAGAAGCTGCATTTCTCTGGATTTTTCTTTTTTTGAGGCAGAGGCAAATGAAGTGCCCCCTCTCTGACATTCACACACTCACTACCTGCACTGAGGGGTTTTTATGAGTGTTTCTCTACACTTTCCAACACAGGAAGAGAAAGTCAAACATGGAAACAGCATGGAAACAGCAGGCACATATGGATGGTTTTACTCCTATGCTCCAATGTAAGCATGTCAGCAGGTGCAGCTTCTGATTTCCACTGGTGGGCACAAACACTGTCTGTCTTGCCCTTCTTGTAAAATTTAGCATATGAAACATCTAATGATTTTCAAAACATAACCAGATGCACTGAGTTGCCCAGTCATGGAGCCAAACTTGATTCCCATTTCTTCCATATATGGTCTGTTATTTCTGTGACACAGTGTTTGAATCCTGGTTCTGCTACACTTCTTCCAGGAGCCTTGTTCAAATTTGTCTTCTGTCTTAAGAAAAATTACAAAAAGCAGCACAGCAACAGCTATCAGTATTCATCAAAATTAATTCAGTTTTGTGATTGCAATTTTCTCAATTTCTTCTATCTGACTGGAATATTCTCTTCTTTAACTATCTGGTGAGATCTAATTTTTCACCCTTGAGCTGTTAATAATTAATAATCATTCTCATTAAATTTCTGATATACATGTCCTTTGGCACTCACTTTCCTAAGCAGATAGAAACTCTTGTCTTACAACACAATTATGAATAAACCTGCCACAATGCTACTTAAGTGTCATTTGTGTTTCAATAGCAATATAGCTGAACAACAGGGGTTATTTTTTCCGAACTTTTCATGAGGCATGCAAAGCTCTATGTTAAATAAAGATTATTATTAATTTATAAATCTCCAATTTGACTTCAATAAAGTGACTTGTCAGAGTGATTTACTATATCACTCACACAATGTAAAAATTTTTGTTCAGAAAGCAAAAGTTGACTAATTATTCATTTTACAAAGAAAATTTCTCTTCAGCAACCTTTACAGACATTGGTAGACCTCAGGACATTTCTTTATGTTTCTGCTCTAGGTTTCAAAATAAATACATGCGGTTGATATTTTACCATTAGTTGCAGCCTTTAGTCATGCAAAAAAGTTCCTCAAGATTTTTTGATGGAACAGACAATTCTCTCATAGTTATTAATTCAAGGGATCTTCTTAAAACAGTAGAAGTTTTTTAAGCCTCTCTGAATAGTGAAGCAGAACTTGAATTTTTATTCTGTGTGATGGACCAAGGTCAGAGTTTCTTGATGTACAGTAAATCTTCTACATACATTTGATTGCTATTTAAAGTCCATTGAAAGGAAAACTTATATATTTCCTGGGCAAATTACAAATTCCACTACAGGACAGCAGAAAGAGTATGCTGATGGGCTAGGTTTTTCATGACATAAGTGTGTGAAGAGAAGCTATTATGAAGTAAGATATAAGATTCTACTTTATTAAATATGAACAATTTCAAGAGTGTTGAAAACTGCTTAAAAATGGCAATACAAATATGACCATTGCATACATAATTTCACAGATACTATAGAATACACTGCTCACTATTTAAAGTGATGCACAACTGTATAATTTAAAGTGCATAATGACAAAATAACCCTTTGATGATGACAAAAATACTTCATTTTCAAAGTAGAACACAATATACTGAAAGGGAAACTTGTCAAAAGTATAATTGTTTTACTACCCTGCATTACATTACATTAAAAAATACTGGTTTGTAGCTGATTAAGAAAAAATGTTTATACATTAAAGACAGAATTATACCACTCACCAAGTTCTTAAAAATTATCTCCCTGCAAATTGTTAGTGAAAGAGAAAATGCATCTCCATCTACAGATATCTCAATGGGAATTACTCCGAGGTACACACAAAATTCAAATAGAAATACAAGCAGTCTAGAGCTGCAATGCCTTTGGGAGTGTGTGTGGGTGTTTATTATAAGAAGCTATTTGCTTCAGGGTCCTGAACTTTGTCCAACCTGAACTTGCAGTAAATCCACTTTCAGTGGAAGTTCTTACGGTATGCAGGCATTCCATCACAGCCAAGCAAAGAGAACATGAGAAGCTCTGTAACTGACACAAGAAATTGCTGGACAGCAACAAATAACAGTGAGAAGATGACAGAAGCTACAGACAGTGCCAAGAAGGATGGCTGAATTGAATGGTTTGCAAAGGGGTTAGCTATGTGAGAAATGGCCAAACTTTGTTGAGCTTTCTTTAGCAACTCCAAGTGACAGCACAAAAATTACTTCAAGGATTACTCTAGAGCAAATGATCACAGAATGCCTTACTAGAAACAACAGGCAAATAAACTGTGCTTAAATACTTCTCATATTATGTTAACTTTTAGCCAAGAACAGGATGGGAAGCCTTTTGTGATAAATGGCTAAACATCAAAGCTGTGTTGCATTTTTGCTCCCTGAAATTTAAAAAAGAAAACTACATACAATAGCCAAAGATGAGACGTATATCTTTTTAGTCATAGGGACTAAACATGGGAGGAAGTGGGGGCTTGTAGGACTGTCTTCTTCAACACATCCCAGCTTACCACCATTTTTTTCATATTCTTCCCACTTCTCAACCCCCAGCTTTAAAAACACCAGAGATGTCTTAGCCAAAAACACACCTTACTCTGTGAAGCAAAATTATGTATCTCCCATTTTTAGCCTACCTCTGAATCTAAAGGGAAAAGGTTATATTGTTTTCAAAACCATATTCCTGCAATGTAAAACTTCTTGCTGACCTTCTCCTCCTACCACTTTGACCTCATGCTCAGCCACTCCCTCTTCTCTTGGTGCTGCACTCACCCCTTTTGGTGTCCCTCATCCTTCCCCAGCTGGGAAGGTCATGCTTTTGTTTTTTCTTCCTCGTTTGTCTGTAATTCAATCCTTTCCTCCCTTCTCAGACACAAAAGCAATTTATCTCCTTAAATCCCACTCTTAAGACCTTTTTTGTCCCTGTTGTTTAATAGTCACTTCCTTCTGAACCATTTTGTGATATTTTGTATGAATGCCACTATGTGATATAAATTATCTTATTTTCATTCGCTGGAGCTCCATAGTAAGTTATGAGTTTCAAATAATCATGCAACCATGCACATCATTAAATGCTTCCCTTAAAAAAAACCACTTTTAATTAGACTATCCTCTTCCTCAAAATTGCAGCACTGAATGCACAGTTGTAACTGAGACAGAATGCAAAATTAAAGCGTTTCAATCAATACAGAAACATAAACACTAAGCTCCAGGCAATAGGGTAGCCTATCATATTCCATGTATTATCACAAAGTCAGAGGGGTGTTTTTCCCTGTTTTATGTAACTTTCCCTGAAGCTTGATGTCTCTCAATTACAAACTGCAGTCTTCTCCAAGTCAGCCATAAAGCTGTATGCACAATTTGTAGCATGCAAGAACATGAAGGAGAAAAAAATTATTCATTTGTATGTCAGTAGCTGATAACTCTTTACAAAGAAACACTGAATGAAGTGAGAAGAAATAAAGAATGAACTGTAAGTGCCAATATTCCATCAAGTACTAAATGCTGGTTTACTGAACATACTGCTTGTAAAACTATATCTATAATATTGAAGACATCAGTTATTCAACAAATGTTGCTGTATTCACTGTTTTTTTGCAAACAGTAATGCACTTTTGTCGAGCTAGCAATTGATACAGGAACAATGAAAGGAACTTTATGGGTCATCATATCCAGCCTGTTGCTAGTGCACTTTTTCCCTATCTGCTTATAGGCAATTTTTTGGCAAATAATAAAATAATGTCTTCCTCAGCTATTTGCAATGAAGTTGCTCTGTGTTAAGAGCAGTAAATCCCCATACCAGTCCCTAAATACAAGTTCTTGCACTTTGCACTGTTGAATTTCAGCCCATTTCTCTCCATTCAGTCACCCTGCCTTTGCTTTGACAATGCCTCCTGGCTTCATCAACCACCAAATTTCACACGTGCTACCTTTTGTGCAAGGTCATGAACACAGATGCTAAAATTGGCTCCAAAACTACCCTTCAAGGCACTAGACTAGTATCCTTGCTCTAGATCAACAATTTCACACCCCCAAAAAAATCAGCCACCTCCCTATCACACAGTACTTAGGCCTTTAAAAAAAAAACTCAAACATTTCCTATGCAGACTCTTTGGAGCTTTAACTGTAAGATGATTTCCAAATTTGTTAAAAGAGTAACACCCCACCCAAACTCACAGCCTATATTATATGCTTTGGTATTAATTTTTGTTTATTCTATCTAGTGAATATCCAATCCAAACGTACACAGGTAGATTATATCCACATAACCTGAAGCAGAATTCAGGCTTGAAAACTGGACATAGAGTTTAGGATTTTTTTCACTCTACCAAATATTCCAATTAGAGCCCAATAAAAATTATACTATCAACATACTTTTCAGTATTTTTTTATCTTTCTTGTAAATAGTTGTTATAATATTTATATGGCATGAAGTTATTTTTTTTAATGAAGAAGTACCTAAAACAATCAGCAATGACATAATACCTGCTCCAAGGTGTTTACTAAGATAATGTACAATATCTTTATATGCTTGTGTAAGTAACCAGTGAGAAAGGGAAGGTGTGAAAAGAAATACTGAAGTCTTCCAAATCAGTGAAAACTAAGCAGGTTTTAAATCACCTGCTTTTGCAATGTATAGGGAATATGTGAAAGAGCATTGCATTTGTTTAGTTCCCAAGCAGAGCAGAGTGAATTAGTAACGCATGAAAGTGAAAGCCATCCATTTGGTTTTACTCAGTTAGGGACCCATCCCTGTTGAACACATTAAACTACAAATCCTGAAAAAGAGCCACAGTTTTGCAGCAATGTTATCTGCAATTTAATTGCAAGATCCCTGTAAAAAGCCCACTTGGGTATTTTGAAATATAGTGAGTTCCTTCCAAATACCTAATTTATTTTTTCGTACAAACCGTATTAAAAAAACATGATGTAGGGGTTGAGTTAGCTGGAAATTAGACCTGCACAAATAGGCTATAATTCAAGACTCTTGTGATAACCTTAGCAAATTAGAAGGGAAAAGATCTACTCACTTTGGTAAGCATGATATGGCCAGTTTTATTGTGCTGAGACAGAGATAATTCAGCAGTTCCACACATTTCATTTTAATCATCCCGGAATTAGTCATCAAAGATTACAGCTGCTTTCAAAGGAAATGTTAAATCAACAACTGAAAAAATGTATTTCAATACATTTTCCCAACAAATGCTAATTCACTTTTATTATCAAGTCTTAGCCTGTGGCATCTTTAATATGCATCAAAACTATGACGACATAGAAATTAATCTACTTCAAGTCCTGATTTCTAGTTTATAACCTTGCTGGGAGGCTTTCCTCTATGTTACTTTCAGTGTCATTCCCTTGATCTGTCCCTGAAAGACCCATCAGCAACTGATTGAGCCTGTCCTTGTACCAAGCACAATGTTGTCCTAGTAGCACAGCCAAGACCACCAGCCCAGGGCTATTGCTTTTGTAGTGACTCTAACTCACAGAAGGTTGGAGAATGGGAAAGTTTAAGAAAAAAGTGTGAGACAGCTACAGAACAGCAGGATCTGACTGCAGCCATGAGCTGGGTAGGGTAGCATGGTCTGCTGAGGACACTGACAGCCCCAAACATGCTGTCAGGAAGCCAAACAAGGAAAATTTTGTGGTAGACACCTATGATTTTTCAGTGTTTCTTGTGCTGTATGCATGATAGAGTGCATATGGCTTAGACTGTCATAAGACCCTTCAAGGTGAAATAGTAATGCAGCATGCCCACGAGCACAGAGCTCTGGAGGGGTATTTATACCCTCCATGAAGAGAAACTGACTTCTCACCATTGATCTTTGATCATACAGCAGCCAGTCAGAGCTCCACACCACAGGGAAGTGCAGTATTCCATAGACATAATGACAGGTTCTGAATATTCCTCAGACTCAGTCATCTTGAGATACAGCCCTATACACAGCCTGGTGAGCATCCACAAGTGGAAAACAAGCAGAGACATGACTGTAACAAAGATTTTATAGAGGTCTTATGTAAATAGCCTGATTTCAAATTCAAACAGTTCTCTGAGAAAGTAAAATGCAGTGTAAGATTGACAGGTTGCAATGTACTCTTAAAAACTGAAGTACTACATGGCACCAGAGCGGAAACTAAAGTAAGACTATTACAAATAAGACACATAATAAAGACATGGGAAGAACAAAAGCAGCTTGACATACCTATCACCCTCTTTTACTTTATAGGTTTCTGTTCTAAGAGATACTGTATATGCCATCTCTCTGAATCAAGTCCATAAATACTGCCATATTCTCTGACCTTGTCCATGTACACATGAAAAGCTCCATTAACTTGAAAAAACCCCAATAAGTAAAGTCAACTCCTCTGTGCTTCCTTGTTGAATGGAACCACCCCAGGACCATTCATAGAAAATCATAGAAGACGTACATCAAGGACCAAATTACTAAACCCCTTTCCTCAGTTTCTGCTGGAATATGTACATAAATACTGGGAGCTTTCAACCCCCTGCAGGTAGCTGTCTTCTGTGCAGCACTGAAATGCTGTGGTCACAACACGAGTGCTCTTGTGTCATTCTCCTGGCCCACACTGTGGGCACATGACTGGAACTGAAACTGTGATACAGAAAGCAAAAGTACAAACAAAACCTCTTCAGGAACAGACACCCAAATGAACAATGATGAGTTCCAAAACATCAGACTTAGGCAAGCAAATGAAATAAATATATAATGAGCTAAGCATAAACCATAAATGAATGATACTCCAGTTTGACAGCTGCCACCTGTCTCTTCAGTAATTTTTTTTTCTTAATTTCTAAAGTTCCTATTCTTTGTGAAAAGAATGCAAGTGAAAACTTGAAATAAATTTTTTAAAGTGTCTCAGTTACTCTGCAAGATTTTTTTCTTTCTTTTAGAAGTCAAAGAAAATGTGACCGTTGTCTTAACTATGTGCTAATAGGTACATTTGTAGGAGCAGATAAAGAACTTCAACCTAAAGTAAAGGGATTCCAGCAGATTTGAAGTAATCTTGGAGAAAAAGAACTGACTTTCTTATTTAATTCACAATGGTACATACATTTCAGGGTAATACCAATGCTGGAGTATCAAATTGCTTTTCCCATCAATTAAAAAAAAATTAATGCCACAGTGATGGTGTAACTACTAAACACAGTCACAGTGTAAGAAGCAAACTGAAGAAAGAACCATAGCTCTGTACACCCAGCATGCTTGTTAAGCTTCTAAACAATCTTTCCTCGGACCTCCCCACCCAGCAAAATCCTATGTCTTTCCTGCCCTTGCAGACTCTGTCACACCTTCTTACACAGATTTCACCTGACAGGAAAATAAAGGTAAATACAGCAATACTGTAATGTGCAGCCATTGCAAAATGAAGCAATTAGCTCTTGTGTTTTTTAGAATGACTGACAGTACTTCAGAAAACACCATTTCCCTCTGTTTTTTCACACAAGCTTTGCCAATACTGGAATCAAGAGTGGATTTGCAGTTGTTATACCTACTGTGAGTGAATTAGGAGCCTTCTAGGCATGCAAGAGAAACAGAAACTTTCTAATGTTCTTCAGTGCCTGGTAGGTAGAGAACGAAGAGAAAAAGTGGATGACTACAAGGTTGACTAGCTGATGAAAACAACACTTCTCAGATCCAATGAACTCAATGGATGGAGGGACAAAAAGGAACCATTTAGGACTGTCTCCCAAGGGAAAACAGGATACAAAGATTTTAAGACAACCTTGGCAGACTAAACCATTAATAAAAAGCCTTAAATTGGAGACTTTAAGTAGGAAAGTGTAGAAAGTATTCTGAATTCCTACATACACCTTTGTTGTCTACTCTCATTACTAAATGAAAGCCCAGAAGGGATATTTTATGCAATGCCATGCATGTGAGCTGTGTTTTTGTGTTCATTCAAGACAACACAGCAGAGAATACCCGTGGCTTCTCAGCAGCAGACAGCACAAGACACACAGGCTGCTCAGAGAGTTCATAAACACTCTTCTGCTTCTTATTAATTTGAAATTTTTTCAAAGTATTAAAAAAGGGCATTTTCACCACTTATGTTTTAACTCCAGCATAGGAATTTTGTCTAAGCCAGACACTTCCTGCAAACAGGTGTGCTTGTGGAGCTGCGACTGGCAAACCTATTTTTTCAGGAGAAATATTTTCCCAGAAAATGTCTCAGGATCCCTAAACATATAACACCACATTAAACTTCAGTGGTATCATGAATAGTAAATAGGGATATGGCTTTACTAGGAACTGTGCCTCAGAGTGCTGCCATCCCTCCTTAGGTTACCTGCCCCATGTGTAGAACAGGACTCACACAATTTTGACAGAGAGGATGCACTGTGCTTCCTTCCTTTCTGTACCAACAGCATACTGATTTCCTCAGGACATGCTAAAAACAGTCACATCCCTTTTTTTTGGGATGTACAAGCAAAAGACTTCTGGATTTCTTTGCCCCCCGTGGACATGTCTGAAGATCAGTTGCAAACAAATGCAACCCTATGGTATCTCACACCGCACAGCTCACAGTAGTAAATTTCCACTTCATTTAACTCAGACAGCACACACGAGCACACTTGTGGTTTGTCTAGCTGTGCTTCTGTTAACATTAATATCATTTAGCTCACACAAGACCATGCTTTAGTGACTACATGCATTATAATGACACAGAACTAAAGATACGACCGTAGAACTGAAGTTTAAATATTGTCTCATGAGAAAGGAATGCAGGGATTTCTAAAATAAAATCTATACAAAATCTGTAATAGATTATTGCACATTTCACCAATTATCACTTTCTCATTAATAAACTCACAAAGGAATGATGAGCTTTTCCATTTGTAGAGCTGACTGAAGTAAAAAAGTAACCTACTGTGAGAAAAACTTTTTAAGCTGGCATGATAGTGACTCGGTGGCTTTGTCAGACAGTAAATGTGATTTCAGTTCCTAGTACACTAACTCTGTGTCTTTCAGAAAAAAAAAATCCCTACACAGCAAAATTATATTTTGGATAGGAGATGGTTATGAAGTTAGAATACATCTGGTTAGTTTCGGACATGCATATCAATCTTGTTGTGCTTTGTCTGTAATAATTCCTGGGATTTCCTTGATGACAGATGAGTAAGAGGAAGGAAGAAAAAAAATCAGTGTGTGGCTGTAAAATTCCATTTTGTACACTGGATTTTAACTAAGGAATACTTCAGGTCATCAGCCCTGAAGTGCTTTCCAGTAGTAAAAAATTGATTAATGAAGATAAACTGACTGATTTTTTAATCATAGAATGGTTTGAGTTGGAAGGGTCTTTAAAGGCCATCTAGTCCAACCCTCTTGCAATGAGCAGGAACGTCTTCAACTAGGTCAGGCTGCCCAGAGCCCCATCCAACCAGTCCTTGGATGTTTCCAGGGATGGCACACCCACAACCTGTCTTGGCAATCTGTGTCAGTGTTTCACCACCCTCATTGTAAAAAATTTCTTCCTTATATCTAGTCTGAATTTACTTTCTTTTAATTTAAAACCATAATGCTTATCCTATCACAATAGGCCCTTCTAAGAAGTCTGTTCACCCCTTTCTTATAAGCCCCACTTCAGGTACTGAAAAGCTGCAATAAGGTCTCCCTGGAACCTCCTCTTCTTCAGGCTGAACTTTCACAACTGTCTCATTTTTTCTCTTATAGGAAAGGTGCTCCAACCCTTGGATCATTTTTGTGGCCCTCCTCTAGACTCGTTCTAACAGCTTCATGTCTTTTTTGTACTTTCTCCATGGTTTTGATGTATTTTTGTCGAAACTAAAAACCAGAACCTTTAATAACAGATAGGTAAACGAACCTTGCTTAAATCAAAACACATGGCTGTGCCAATTAGTGACTGAATAAACAGCAGCATGAAAAATGGTCACCCTTAATTGCAGCCTCAAGTGTAGTGCTGGGCATTCTGCATTTTCTGTTCCTCCAAAACAAACAGTAAGTAGCTTGCCACATGTTTCTCATGTCTCCAAGGACTAATTAAAACTGGCCATCCCTGCATCCGACCACCTGAGTACCGATTAAATCTCCCTGGGTAAACATTGCTTCCAGCCTTCTTTCACTGATGCCCTCTGTGACCCTTTGCTTCCTTTGTGTAGTAGTTCACTGTTAAATTTCACCTGCTAATTCAGCAGAACACTGCTGAACTGCAGCTGTCCCATCTATTTCAGTAAAACAGTAACTTACCTATGTAACTGAGCTGCTGGGGTAAAACATAATGAGTCCTATTGACGATTTCTCCGAAGTTTCTGGTAGCATCCTCAGCATGCTTTCACCTTTGGCTACTGCTGTGGAGCACACAATGTGCTATGCAAAAAGCACAGGCTCCAAACTATTTCCTGAAGGGCCATGCCTCCAACTGGACCTCCCAAGCTATCCTGCCAGTGAAGCTTCTCCTTAGAAAAAAGCTAGCCCTAGAGAAGTACTTCATTAGTAAGAAACCACAAGGGTACTGGCACCAACGGTAATTATTGCTAAGTACTGTGACACTACTAGCTGCAAAGACATAGGTAAAATGACAGTGTCCTTGAGATTAAAATAAATAAATAAAACAGAACAAGTCAGGTTGTTAGAACTACCTAATTGTGTGGACAAAAAGATTTTGGATCCAAGGCATCTCAGATTATCCCTTCCAGTGTGCATTGTTTTGCATGTATTTATAATGAATCACTCAGGCTTTCATGACACTGAGTTCCATTCACTCTTCCTCAACCCTGAATTAAAATGCCCAAATGATTTGCTGTCTGCAGATGTGCTGATGGCTGCTAGACTCTCCCTTCTACCAGCCTACTAGTAAATGTTTTCAGCAGCACCTCATCCAAAGGAGGAATTTTGTTATCATGTGGCTGTATCAAACACCTTTCAGATGTCACACAGGAATTCCTTATTCTGAATCTTGTACACTAGACAAATAGCATTATTAGCAGCTATTTCCTCCTAATTATTTTTAATTCTATTGAATGAAAAAAGAGGGCACCTAAAGTACAATGGATTTTAATAATCCCAGATGAAGTAAAAAAACTTAAAAATCCCTATAAATTTAAATATCTTGTAGAAATATAGTAGTGACACGTGACAAAGGAAAAACAAAAGGTTATTTTCACATACAAATATATTTAATGTTCATGATAAAAATGAACCCAGAATCTGTTAGCACAATGCAAGGAAGAGGGGTTTTTTTAAGGACACAAAATCTGGATCATGATGAAAGTCTAACTAATTCTTTTGTATAACAAAAGACAAGGTATTACACATACTGGAAGGCTTTTCTCCCAACTGAGCTAGAATGCAGGATTTTACAGGGGTTCTTTCCAAGATTCTAACCAGTCCATTTAGTTCCTCTCACAGAGTGGTTAGCTCTGGCATGCAAGTCTTCGTGGATGGTTTCCTTTGGACCTTCATGAGCTAAATTCAGCTACCACGTTTGCAAACCTAGAGAGTTGGATTGTTGGGGATTCACATAAAGGAAGATCTTCACATCATACCAAGAAACCTGACAAATGGAGGAGGTATCTTCTTGGAAGGGGCCAGCATCAAACCATGACTAATAAAATACCTTCTTCCCTTAAAGGAGGCTCCCTTTAATTCAGCAGTGGAAACTTATGTAGAATTGTATCTAGAAAGCCAAACTTTGAAAGTAGTAATAATACCTTTTTTTAGGAGAATAAATGAGTTAATGGAGGGTCCACTTAGAAAGGAAGCTGCTTCCCCTTGCATACAAAATGGGATGGGTGATGAGCAAGGTGAAGCTCAAAGGCTGAGAAATAAGGCTGAAAGACTTCACTGTGAGACATTGCTAAGGAGGCCACATAGAAAACAAAAGAGACAGAACAGGAAAGCAAGAGTTTCTATATGTACAACACAGTAATATCAAGCCCAAAATGGTTATTACACATTAATCTTCATTGAGTATCATCCCATATCGAGATGATGTGGGTTTGTTACTTGATTTGTAACATACAACATTTATAAACTATTGTACCACTTATACATACTTGAATACAAACAATGACAAAATCATAGAAAAAACATGAGCTTTGCAATTAAATCACTTCAGTACATGTTATTGGCTCCTGTAAAATGCCATGAGGTTATTGTTCTTCTCAGTATCATTACAATAAAAGAGCCCATGGTTAATGAATCACAAATTAGCAACACCAAACACTTCTCCTAAATAAAAATGCACATGTATCAAAAGACAGTGATATCACTGGGATAGTAGAATTTGCCAGCAGTAAGCAAGTTCAGAGAAACATCAATATCTGTCTACAGAGGAAACAAAGTCCAGAGATCAAGGTAACTTTATTTGCAAGGAGTAATGATAAAATAAAGTTCATTTGTGTGGAAGTACACTAGAAAGGGTTTTCCAGATCTGAATTCATGCCTTGAAGAGCACTGTACATTGAAGGTATCCCAATCAATCTTCCTAGGATGCTGGTCTGTTTGCACGGTGGCAGAGGACCTCAGTTTGTGTCATCTGGGCCTGTCACCTCTGGTAGGAGGCACACAGCTAATCCATCATGAATCCATCTGCTGTGAAACAAGAGCGTTTGACAGCTCCTCAGTCTCATTGCTCTATCACACTAAAAACCTCTGCTTGACAGAAATACCCAGGCAGTTAATAGAGATGGCTGCTAAGAACCAAAAAGCAGAAGCATTTTTCTTATACAATTCTCTACTGGCTCTAAAGAAAGAAATTTAAAATGTTCCAAAGTAGTTGACAGTGCTTGCACAGGGCTTCAAACAGCCACTTACTGCAGCAATTGCCAACATTTTCACATGTAAAAGATAATTGCCCTTCTAGATCATTTAGGAAACAAGCTCAGCTCCCAGATTCAAAGCTGCAAACAGTTTGTGTCTAACTATACTTAGACATTAAATGCCTTGTCTTGTATACTGAAGAAAAACAACAGTAAAGAAGTTCCTCTTCATGTCCAGATGTGGTCTCACCAGGGCTGAATAGAGGGCAAGATCACATCCTTTGACCCGCTGGCCATGTTCTTCCCAATGCACCCCAGGATACCTTCTAGGCCACAAGGGCACTGCTGGCTCATGGACAACTTGTTGTCCATCAGAACCTCCAGGTCCTTCTCTGCAGAGCTGCTTTCCAGCAGCTCAGCCCCCAGCTTGTGCTGGTGCACATGGTTGTTCCTCCCCAAGTGCAGGACCCTGCATTTGCCCTTTTTAAACTATGGAAGGTTCTTCTCTCTGCCCATCTCTCCATGATCATCTTTTCAGAAGACATTTCCCATATTATTTTTCAATGTTCAGAAAATGGCAGCTGCACCAAAGTGAATACCAAAGACATTTTTCCTGGTTAGAATTATTTTGTTTTAAAAGTACTGCAAAAAACAAATGGCCTGCTTATAACCCTGAAAAACATCCTCCATATCATACAAATCATGTCCATTCAGTAACATCAGTTTTGCCTCTGCCCCAGCTCAGCTGAAGTTATTGGTAGGAGTGTTTAGACAAATTATAAATAAACATTCCATATACTTAAAACAATATATAATTGTTCTGTGTATCTTTTAGCTTCAACTGCTGATTTATTTCAACCAGTGTTTGCAATACAGAATAAAAGTATAAATAGTTTTTTTGTATTTCAAGAAAGTAAACTGCTGCGTTTCTGAAGATTACATGGACATCTGATATATAGAAAGTATTCTTCCAACATAAAGCACTAATTCTCTTCATGCATTTTAAATCCAACTCATATTATTTACTGAAGATTTAAGATGAAATTTCTATTCATAGACAATGTTCAGGATATAAAATGCCTATTGACTTTCTAAAAAGAAAGAAAAAAATGCAAAGAGTTGTTTAACGGTTTCAAAACTGAAAAAATGAAAACACAAAAAGTCAAACTATTTTCTTTACAGGCTTCTTACATATTCCAAATAATCAACTTATGCTTGTAACTGCAACAAGCAAATTTTTGGAAAACAAAGGCAATCAGTTGGACTTTTTCTAACCTAATTGTTTTCTCCCAAGGGGATAAACACATCTTGTGACAGGGTTTGCTCTTACATTACTACTTAGATTTATTCTCTATGCATTTCAAATCCAAAGATCAAAAGACACAAAGATGGGAAAAGCCTCTTAATCTGTGCCCCAAAGCTGCAAATGTGTTAATATTCTCATCTTTCATGTTTGCAAGGTAATTACTGTAAAGAGCTCCATACTGTGTATTTCAAGAAGGAACTTCACCTCTGATAATGGTGGACTTTAAAACAAGAGACAGTATTCCCCTTATTGCAAAAGAACTTGTTAGATACTTCCTGGGTTTAAAATTGAAGTCTTTATATCCACTGTGCTTACCAACACTCAAAAATGTTTTAACTTTAGAAAACCAAAAAGCACCTGCTGTTAGTAGATTTTGTGACTTTTACAGAATGTAGAGATAAATAGTACTAAAACATTGTGCAGTGTATGCTCTAACTCAATTTAACACAAAACTGTTCTCAAAGTTTTAAAAATTCAAAGTTGTAATTCAAACTTCATCCTTAATAAATTAACTTCTCCCCATACCCTTTTTCTAACTATAAAGAATAAATTATTCTGTTGTTACTTCAGAAAAGGGTTGTGATGACAAATGGGCAAAAACCTTTCTTAGCCTTGAGGACAGTTCCAATAAATACATGCATTATTATTGCAGATCAATATAAAAACAATTTTGCTTCAATTTTTTTACTGAACTGGAAAAAAAAAGTTTCCTGTTTGGTAATTTTTAACTGTATTAATAAAAGTAAAGACAATTTGAGAAGACAGAGCTGTGGCTTTAGGTACCATTCACAGAGGACATCAAGTAATATGCCTCATGTAGTACCTCTTAGTAATTAGGAAACTATATGAACCTAAAGAAAACTTGATTAGAAAAGTTTCCTTGGCCAGATATGGAGTTTTCATACAAGAAAATTCTTTTCAAAAGGCTATCTTCTACATCATTTATCATTATGCCACAGTCTGCATGGGTCACTAACATTGATATACAGTTTTCAAGACATTGAAAACTTATCATGTGCTACGTGACCTACTTTAATTTTTAGTGTTTTGTATTTGGTTTTATTTAAGGTGAAACCATCCTGTGAATTTCACCAAATCTATGCATAGCCTATCTGTCCTTAAAAATACATATATCTGATTTAGACTGTAAAAATTAATTTACTAATATTTATAAACAGCTGTAAAGATTTAAAATGTATCCTAAAACCTAAACAGCATCATTTTTGTAATCCATGTCTCTGAGCAATTGACATCTAAATTGTTTGAGTATACTCAATCAGATTGGGTTTCAGCAGACAGTATGAATTTTTTGGATTCTTGTCTTGCTGACTTCCTATATTTCTAAGTGAAACAAAAAATAGTTACAATTTACAGGGCATCTTTAACTATGCTCTGTTTGTTAGAACTATTTAACAGCAGTCTGTTTCTTCTCCTTCTTACGTTCTGGTTTTGTATTTGCTTTGGGGATCATTAATAGCTTCTTCAGATTTCTTTTTTCTCTTTTTGTTCTTGCGTTTTTACGTCTATCTTGAATATTAAAAAGCACAGAAACATGCATTTCAGCTCACTAAAAGTTTGTTAATCAAAAAAGTGTGATGTCCCATGTCACCTGTAATTCTCTTATGGCTCTTCAGAGATCAAACAGATGACAATTTATCTAAACAGAAGTCAGATCTCAAAATGTTGCAGCTATCTGTGCTAGCAAGACAGTAATGATTCCCAGAGAGCACCATAATAATCAATAAACCTTTGTTTTGAAAAACATCAGCATGTTACTTCTGATAAACCATAGGAATTAAGCCAGACAATAATACACACTTGGGATAGCTCAAGTTCATCCCCTAACTACTTAAAAAGCATGAGAAATATTTCTTAATTCCTTTCAAATTTTCTTAAATGTTCTAAAATGGATATCCACATGTAAACATACTAAATTCTGTACCAAGGAAGAAATAAAAATCTTACACCCAGATGTACATTCTTACCTGATGGCATGTATGGACCACAAGACTGCTAAGAGTGATCACGGAGATTGCCTGGTTTTGTGCTGCAGCTCTTGGACTATTTAATTCTGCTTTGATGTAAATCTGCTTTGATTTTTAGGTGTTATTCTCTGCAACCCATAATTGTTCTAAGCTTAGAAAAGGAAACACAGCTGGAAAGAAGCAAATAATTGTGGGACCTGCTCTCTGCATTCACATTGGTTAGCAAGTAACTTGACATGGAATTTGCTTTTGTATATAAAGCAAATAAGTAATTGCATTAAATAAGTATACCACGGACTTCAGAAAAGCAATTTACATGGTGTTTTAAGGATTAAGAACTAAGCAGTGGGTGTGTTGTACAAGTATGGCTAAGAAAGGAAGGGAAAGACTTGCACCTTATAGGTGTATATACACCCTGGTGGGCAGGAAGCAATTTGTAGTTTACATTGTGTTTCCTTAAGCCGAGGTTGATTTTTGACTGACTGATGCAAGGAGAAGCATGAGGGCAAAGCACAAAGATAACACAGGACAGAAGTTCAAAGTAATGGAGAATCACAGAATGGGTCAGGCTTGAAGGGAGCACAGTGAGTCATCTGGCCCAACCTTCCTGCTCAAGCAGGGTCATCATAGAGCATGTGGCACAGGATTGTGTCGGAAAGGAACTTGAATATCCCCAGTGAGGAAGACTCCACAATCTCCATGGGTAATCTGTGCCAGTGCTTGGTCACACACACAGTAAAGCTCTTCCTCATATTTGTCATATTTTCTCCTCATACCTGCTCCTCATATCATACTCATCCTTTCCTGGGAGAAGACCCCAAGGTCAGAGAAGCAAAATCACCCACAGTTCTTCCCTCAGATTCTGAACTGGATTTCATTTCAGTCAAGTTTGCACTGCCTTTTCATTGCTGCTACATCATTTCTGTTAAGTTTTTTCTCCCATGACCTCCGAGGAAATATTTAAGGCCAAAACTGATTTCAATAAACTAGTTTTATGAACTGTTAATCCTGATATCAGACCTATGATTCCCTGAAGATCCACTGTGTTCAAAGGAAACATCTTAAGAATAGGAAACCTGCTAGATCAGCAGTTTTAAGATTACAGACCAAAAGTGCTGTGAGGATTTTATGCCAAATTCTGAAGCTGACAAACTCTGCATTGTTGGGAATAATTAATGACTATTCCCAACTTCAGCTGCAGAAGCAGCTGTGTCCTTAGGTCTCCCTTGGCACTTTAATATGTAATTTTCTGCTTTATGCCAGATTTTCTTAAAGACGGAGGAAGTATTTAATATCTAGTTCATGCCTAAATCAATTTGAATCCAGAAACTACAGGGATCTGAAATAGCCTAATTTGGGCATTTCAGATATGGGTGCTCACACTGGAGCTTTCACACTTCTTAGCATCACATTTCTAGAGCACCATCCAGCACTAGGTTTTTTTAAAGCATCCTGTGGAGTTCCCTGCTTCCTCTCCAGAGAAGTGAGAGTACTTGCCTAGGTAATGGAAGACAAAATCAATTCCTCCTTCAGCATTTGAAAAGCCAAACCCATGACTCTAAACACTAAGTTGCCAGCTAGTCTGACTCCAACAGTGAGTGTATGAATTGAGAAGAGAAAGAAGATTAGAAAGGGACAGGGAAGGAGGGCTATCTGTTTCACTCTGTTTGCTGGGGACAGAGAATAACATAAAACCATATTTCAGAGCTTATCAAACTACCTGCAGTTTGGGCTTTACTCCAGGCTGATTGCTGTATTTTGGCAATTACTGAAATATATAAGCAGATCTGAAAGGACATCCAGAACCCTTTTCAGTCTTAACAGACTCATTCACAACTGACAGGATAATGTATCTTCATGCAATTCATGGTATCCCTCCAGCACAGTGAATGCCTCGGTGAAAAGTGACCACTTCAGCAGCTGCAGGAAGAACCTCCCTAAAGAGCTTCTGGATGTGCTGTCCTAGCCAGGGCTATTCCCTGTCTGAGGACATCAGTAAAGTCAAACAGTGATTAATGAGAAAAGGAAAGGTTAGTGCAGTTCTTTGTCATGTTGCTTTGTCACTCTTGCATGCACAGGAAGGTTTGATCATCACTGTTAGGAAACAAAGATAATCCCATGAGATTTAGGCAACTGATCATGTAGTTCTGATACCTAGAACAATCACCATGAGTGGTTTCCAAATAGACAAGAGCCTGAAATACATCTACATAAACTGGTTAACCACTTACCCTGAATAATGAACACATATGTAAAAACTGAGATCTGTATGTGCAGAAACTGCCTCCATCAACTGGAAGAAAATATGTCTAATGAGTAATGTTATCAGCTCTACTGCCAACAGCAGGCATCTTCCATAGTGTTTACATTAAACTCTCAGAGAGTAAGGCAAATGACATAACTTCTGTTCTACATTAGCATTTCCCCATTACAAAAGAAAAAAAGATCAAAACCTTGCCATTAATCACATCTTTGCTCGTAAGCAGAACCACACCATTACTCCAAGATAGGTTTGCAGTAAGTAATAAAGTACTAACAGGATAATGGCAGTGGAATAGCAAATGAAATCTGTTCTTGCTCACATTTGTTCCACTTCTTTGCACTGATAGTAAAAATACATAAAATGGGATACTGAAGATATCCATATGCAGTGTGTTAAAATGAAGAGAAAAAAACACCCTAGTGGATACCACTTTCTCTCATGCATCATCAACTACTTTCTGCCAAAGTCATACTAAGCTGCTAAGAAGCAATAAAAAGCTGCAATTGGAGAACTACAGAAGATTCAGGGCATGTAAACACACACCAGGCTAAAAAATAACACTTCTCATCCACAGAGACATCCCTATTATCCATCTTCTTTTATGCATTTTTCACATCCTCTTCAATGAGAATTTGTATTTAGTCAGTGATTAGATGTTTACCCCAAAACATTTCTAACTTTACCAGCCTGTGACTTCAGCAATACATGTACCTACTCCAGAGTCTAAACTTTGCCCTGCCAGTCTACAATCCTTTCACATATTGACTTTCCAAAAGTTTTCCAGTAGACCAATGTGAATGGATATATATGCCCTATGACCATGTTGCATCCCCATATCCAAATCCAGCTGCCATACTAGGTTTTAGGGAAGTGATCAGCTGAAGAGACCAGTTCTCCATTAGTACAAAAGGATGAGACCAATTTTAGAGAGACTCCTCCAGGCAGGAATCTGTGCAGTATAACAGAGGACTATATTCATGGTGTTTGCATGAACATGTCTATCCAGTGCACTGAAATCTCCAAATATCCACCACTTCATGGCAAGGAAGTTAAAATTTAACCCCCCTAAGGAAGTATATCCCACCAGCACTTGGGACATGAAAACTACAGCAAGTCAGCAAAACACATCATACAGAGAGTAACCATGTGATTATATATTATATACTACAAACTAACATGCTAGCCAATACCACCTACATGACAGCAAGTAATGGTATGAACCATAAACTCAATAAATGTGTATATTTGGCAGAAAAGAATAAGGAACTAAAGAGAGAAGAGCGTACTTATCTTATTAAATTGACTAAAATCAATTTTGATAAGTAATACAACTAAAATTACTATTAGTCATGAAAAAATGTGTTTATGAAGTAATTCATATTACATCATGACACTTTCATTAGATGCAGTACTTCTGCTCAAAGAGAACTACAGTACAATATTAAAATGATTGCCAACTGCTATCTCTGCTGTCTTGAGTTCAATTAAAAAACATGAAAAATCAACTTTTGATTTTCAGTGTTTCAAATGTTTTCAAAGAAAACTTACAGCAAAAACAAGAATGTGAGCTCCTTCTTCGCACTACCTGGGACTGTATGCACAACTTTCAGTCTTAAACAACTTGACTGCAAGAGTGGAACAGGAATGTAATAATTAATATGTAAATGACAAGTGCATATTAATGCAATTAGCACAAAAAGATAACACTTGTCAGATAAAGTACTCATTTAAATTCTTTTGCAAGTGAGCAAAATTTGGCCATGGTTGGATCTCCATGTATACACAGCATTGCTTCCTTGCCAGAGCTGTAGATCAGATGTAACACCAGTGAAGACTGAATTCACACACTGAGAAGCATAACAAGATGTGATTACAGCCTTCAGCTCTTCTTATGTGTTCCACTGTTTATCCATTGCAGTGAATCTATTCCTATTAGATTTCACTATTATATTTCTGAATTCTTCTGGCTTTATTACTTTGAAGCTGATTATCAAAGTACAATATGCAACTCCTTCTTTCTCCATTTTACTACTGAAGTGACTTGTGTGCTTGTCTGCAAGGACGTAAAAAAAGGAGCAATATCTAAACTAGCACAGTAGTCATGAATAAACCTGCCTTGGAGTTTTATACCTATCCCAAATGTTCCCTGAAGAACAGTTCCTGAATAAGAGTACTGAAAAAAAATAGTTTGAAAAATAATGTGCATGTCCTTAACTAAACCAGAAGAAAGAGCAACGTATAAACCAGCAGGAACTGGAAGCTGCTTTAAAGACTACTAGTTACAAAGAAATTGGGTCTCTAGCGCCAACCCATATATTTTGTCTCTACTCTGTCCTTATGTTTTACGAAGTCATGCATAGTTCATTCTAATTTTGTCTCACTAAAGAGGATATATGGTGCATTTTTACACCTTAGCCTTCCACAATTTCCACAAAAGATAATTCATAATGGGAATCTGCTCCATGCAGAGCAAGGAGAACACAATTCGTCTGCGATTTTATGAGCAGTTTCAGCTTCATAAATGTACTCAGCATACTATTGCCAGCTTTTTTTTTTTTTTTACCCTATTCATAGCTCCTACTTTATAATCTTCTAATATTGCATTTCTCTCACACCTGGCCGCTCTGAAAACTTCACTAAAATACAGTATATAGCTAAAATAAACTCTGTTGTGACTTTTCTATTGTTAATAAACTTCATCATTATTTCCAATGTGAACACTTTAGCACAGTTAGAACCATGTTACCAATTGCACAGCTGGTGGTTCAAAAAGCCCCAGAAAATGGTTTTGAAAATAATTAGGAATATTTTTTTGCTTAATTTTATACATATGATTCTCTACATATAAGTACACAAACAAGCAAAACTAGGGGAAAGAGTTTTCTCTTTCTAAAAGGCATTCAGTGTTATTTTGAGACATGGCAATTGTGGTAACACTCTCCATCTTCCAGCTTCTTCAGAGAGGAGATGCTGTCCCTTGATTAAAAAAAAAAAAGGAAGGGGGGGGGGTAAACACTTGACTACCTGGCAAGGTGAGGGAAAATAAGGCTCAGGAAGGTTTGGTCAGGGTAGATTTTATGAGAAGAAGAGGGAAGCCACTGTCATCACGTATCTCAAATCTGTACCTTCCTAGTATGTACAGGCATTTCCCTCATGATTAAATAATTACTGGTCCTGACCCCAGAAGGAACAAAACTTCAGCTAAATCATTTCCATCTCAGCACAGACAGCACCTGCAGCCAACTGATCCCTGAGAATATTTTCATGGGTTTCTGCCACATTTAAACATGCTTTCTGAACATCTACTGGGGAAGAGTTAGCACAAATTTTCTACCTAGTGAAAGGCAGTGGAGAGAACAGTCAAGTCAAAGGTTTATGGACGGAAGAAAAGCTATCTGTTTTAGCATGTAGCTGTCATGAGTTATTTTATGAGATATATGAAACCTAGCAAATCACATTCACATCAAAAAGAAACTACATCCAACACTGACTCAAATAGATCCCCTTGCTGTTGCTGCAACCTGAGAGTCTGACCTTCACATTACATGTAATAGGAGATAGAAAGAATGAAAGCCACATATAGTAGAGAATATTCTATGAAACCTCTTAGAAATAATTATTTGCAAGTCCTAAAGAAAACATTAAGAAATAAGAGGTGAATGAAAAATTGTTTATGAGCTGAAACATTAAAAATTTGTCTTTTTCCTTACACTTATAAATTAATTCCTTTGCAGAAAGAAGACTACATGAGCATATATCACACCACATAGAATTCCAACAATTACTTATTTTTTATTTCCATCTATAAATTTGAAAATGCAGTTGCCAGCTGTTTTGGTGCCTTCTGTAATTTCCCTGCAGTCGCTAGTCTCCAGACAATTTATGATAAGATTGATATATTAAGTATGAAGTGGTTTCTCTATTTGCCCTTTATGTCACATCCACAATTTACTTATCAATCCCTTCCAGTTGTATAGGAGTCTATACTTAAAAGAGGCCAAATAAATTGGTAAGGCACAATTATTGATAGGTTAGAACCCACTCTTGCATACATTTAATGTCGACTGTATGAATCTCTTGAATTTTGTGCCTGTCAGTATAGACAAAATAAAAAAAAAATACTATTTTTTTTATCAGTATGGAATCTTTTCCCAATGCACCTATATTAAATGCTGAATCTACTCAGAATTAAAAACAACCAATCCAGCGACAGCTGAAACTCACATTTCTTTCAGAGGAAGACTTTTTATCCAAAAACACTGATTAACAGTAATAAAACTATTCCATTAAAATCCATTAACTGTTAGAATCATATAAAAACAAAACAGATGGGCTTTCTACAAGTTCAGACCCTCAAATTCCTCATGCCATTGCTCTTCTGGATTGACTGAACAACTCCTGAAGAATTAATTCCTTCCCAAGAGTCAACCACACACAGAGGTAGGCAGCAGGAAGCAACCAAAAACTGTGTTTACACACAAACACACAGGCATCCACAATACACACTAACTTATTTAGTTTGCGATGTTCTTCTAAAATACTTCTATTTTCTTGTTCTACATGTATATGTGCTTGTATATTTACAGGGATGGCTCAAAGTTTCTCTGTAATAATGGTTGTATCACAGACAGACTTTTCAATAAATTAAAATTTTCACATTAGATAAAAATTTGACTTTTCAGTTTAAAGTAGTCTACATAAAATTCAAGCAAAATTAATTTGACAGTGCTGTTTAATGCTTCTTGGAAATTTTTGTGCAGCTTTGCCTTCCTTCTCCTAGGTGCTCTTCACTTGCACTGTATCAGTCATTATGCATTAAGACTAGAGATTCATATCATGTGTTAACAGAGAAAAGTATGTCACTTCAATCTAGACATCCACAAAGAAGACTGAAAATATGTCAACAGGTGTCAACTCTCAGAGAGGCACCACAGTAGTATTTCTGAATAAAGGTAATGTTCTCTGTGAAAAATTTCTTACTGAAGAGGGTTTTGCCTATTAAAACTATAAAAATAGCTTTTGCCTATTTTCTTTTGTTTCTTTACTAGTTCTGTTTTTTTAAGTAAAACAATACCACTATGTAGTAGAGGAATATGTAATATTTCACTTGGTATGGCAACAGAATCAGCAGTTTTAGTTTACGATAAAAAAGATTTAAAAGAAAAATATTGAGAGATCTGTTATCAGTAGTTCCCAAAAATCCTTCTGCTTTTCTAGCTGTAAAACATCTGGCTGAACAATGAACATGTTTGTTCTGTATTAATACTCAGTGTCAGTAGTGAGCTCTCTCACAGGGAACACATTTTATTTTATAGCTAGAAATAGGTAAAAAATAGTGTCGTTTCTTTTTAAACCAATGTATTAATGGTGGCACTCCACAAATTAATCTACAAAATTTGATCTTTACACTTTACCTCTGCTTATATAGAACCTACCATTAATTTGCATACTTTATATGCTTATATAGTTCATAGATTCTAATCTACAGAAAGTTGAAAATATTATGAATTTTAAATTGATGTGCCTCAGTGTTTCAGCCTCTTGGTCCCAGATGTTGTTCAAACTAAGAAATTAAGATTTAAGTAGTAAGTTGTCAGTTCTCTAAAACTGGGCTCTTTGAACTCCACTGACTGAACACAGTGATCTAAATTACTGGGATGATAAAGAAGAACACATGCACTCATTCATTACGTTGACCACTTCATGGTTGTTTTTTCAACAGCCAGGAAAGCAACGGAATGATGTATGAACCTTTGATCCCAAAGAACCTATGGTTTCAAGTATACTTAACCTGGTGCTTGTGACAGTCCTTGAAATGGCACCACTGTTTGTTTTGTAGGCCACAGGGGGTGGAGGCTGACATGCTGACCTCAAAGTCATTAACAAGATGCTAGTCTTTTTTACTTGTTTGTAAAGAACAGAACACCCCCTGAAAACAAACAAATAATGATGATAATTAAAAATACACTCTTACTAGAAACATATTTTGAAACTCCACTAAGCTTTGAGCATTCAAAGAATATCAACAAGCAGAAGGCAATATCAAAATGCTACGTTCAATATGCAGAAAAAAATCCTAGAGCCTCCTGCATATTTCCAAGCTTTGGATACAATATGGTTTTCAAACCAAACAAACTGTGTGACTCAACTTCTCAAAAGTTTGGATGAGGTACTAGGGGAAAAAAAAAAAACCTATGAAAATGATAGGTGCCAGGACTTTGCTTTAAGAATTCACAGAAGATCTGTAATTCTTAGCATATTTGCCCCCCATGACAGTATAGTATATTATCAGCAATGTTCCCAGCTAAATTCCAACCAAGGGGAAGATCTTTCTCCTGAAAATTATTTTTGAATATATCTCTGTGAGGATTTACTAGCAGATATTCACTAAGCCACCAAGAGAAGACATTCATTATTAATTGTGTGGTTTCAAAAATATTTATTTAGCAGCCTAAGGTGAGGACAAAGGAAAACAAAAATGCATGACACTGAAGATTAATTAAAGTCTAAACTGTCAGTCAAGCCACTTTTTTTTTCTCCAAATACGTGGGTTTTTTCATTAGCACTATGCACATCAACCACTTCATTGTTCTTCTAAAACCTCTTCCAGATTCTCTACATATGAAATTTCTGGTGGACTGTTCAGGCAGACCTGCTGAAGAATAAACCCTCCCTATAAAACCTATTTGTAAAATCCAGCACCTTTCTGGGCAACCTGACCCAGCGTCTTACCACCCTTATTGTAAACAAATGTATTCCTCATATCTAGTCTAAATCTCTCCTCTTTTAGTTTAAAATCATTACTCACTGTACTTGTGCAACAGGCCCTATCTGTTACAAGCTCCCTCGAGGTACTGAAAGGCTGAAATAAACCAAATGAGTCATTGTTTTCACACTACTTCAGTCAACCCCCAAAAGAGAGATGCAAAAGCAAAAGCAAGAATTGTAAAATATATATAGTAATTCTTTCTTGATGCAAAATGAAGGCCTCAGCTGGAGGTCTGACTTCAGATTTAGGAGCCATACTTCAAGAACAATGTGGACCAATTGGTAGAAGTCCAGTGGAGGGCAACTGGAACTGTCAGGAACAAGGATGCATAACCAAAGTTGAGTTTGAATGGTTCAGCCCGAAAAAAAAACAGTGGAAAGATACATATATAATAACCAAAACCATCAAGGGCTATTGTGAAGAAGTTGTACACTGTGGTAGTTGACCTTGGCTGGATACCAGGTGCCCACCAAAGTTCCTCCATCACTCCACTCCTTAGCTGGACAAGGGAGAGGAAATATAAGCAAATACTCATAGGCTGACATAAGGACAGAGAGGGATCATTCACCAATTACACTCATGGGCAAAACAGACTTGACTTGGGGGAATTAATGGAATTTACTACAAGTCAAATCAGAGTAGGATAATGAGAAGCAGAGCTTTTTCTCTCACATATCCTCACTCCTGGATGCAATTACTTCTGCCCAATAACTTTTTCTCCTTCTTAAATATGTTATTACAGAGGCATTACTACTGCTGCTGATTGACTCAGCCTTGACCAGTGGCAGATCCATCTTGGAGCCAGCTGGCATTGGCTCTGTAAGGCATAGGGGAAGCTTCTGGCAGCTTCTCACTGAAGCCACCCTTGTGGCCTCCCTGCTACCAAAATCCTGCCATACATACCGAATACACACATTAACAGGGAAAAGAACTGGAAATAATTGTATTACATTGAAGCAAAAGAGAATGAAAATGCATTAGGACTGGATCTAGCGGCAGTGTGAATGAGTATGGCATCTCCATGCCATGCATCCAAAAACTTATTTAATGAGAGAAGGGGATATTTACCCCACCCTCCCCAAGTAAATACATGTCTGCACAAGGCACTGGGACTTATTTTCTAGTTGAAAGGAAAGTTAGGCAGTAGAAAGACAAGATTTCAACAACTAGATTATTTTTATAAACAAAGATACATTGATTTCGCCCTGAAGCCTCAGTAATGGCTTGCTTCAGTCTTGATAGTTCCTCTAACTTGAGTTCTTAAGGAATCATAAAATCCTTAAAATTGTAAAAGTTCTTTAAGATCATCAAGTCCAACCATCAACCTAAAACTGCCAACCACCACCACAAAACAATGTCCCTAAGTGCCACATCTACATGACTTTCAAATACCTTCAGGTATGGTGACTCAACCCCTTCCCTGGGCAGCCTGTTCCAATGCTTGACAATCCCCATTCAGGGAAGACATTTTTCCAAATATCACTTGTTTGGAGAACAGACTGACCCCCACCTCACTACAGCCTTCTTTCAAGAAGTTGTAAGAGAGCAATAAGGTCCCCTCTGAGCCTCCTTTCCTCCAGGCTAAACAGCCCCAGCTCCCTCAGCTGCTCCTCATAGAACTTGCACCCCAGACCCTTCATCAGCTTCACTGCCCTTCTCTGGACACACTCCAGCACCTCAGTGTCTTTCTCATACTTAGGGACCCAGAACTGGACACAGGATTTGAGGTGTGGCCTCACCAGTGCCCAGCAAAGGGGGACAGTCACTGCCCTGGTCCTGCTGGCCACATTATTGCCGATAAAGGCCAGGGTGCCATTGGCCCTCTTGGCCCCCTGGGCACACTCTGGCTCATGTTCAGCCGCTGTTACCAGCACCCCCAGGTCCTTTTCCGCTGAGCAGCTTTCCAGCCACTCTGCCCCAGCTTGTAGTGCTGGATGGGGTTAATGTGACCCAAGGGCAGGACTGGGCCTTGCCACCTTGTTGAATCTCATAAAACTGGCCACAGCCCATCAATCCAGCCTGCCCAGATCCCTCTGCAGAGTCTTCTTGCCCTCCAGCAGATCAACACTCCTGCCACACTTGGTGTCATCTGCAAACTGACTGAGGGTGCCCTCAAGCCCCTCACCCAGTTATAAAGACATTAAGCAAGTCAGGCACCAAAACTGAGCCCTGGGCAACACCACTTGTGACCAGCTGCCAGCTGGATTTAACTCCATTCACCACTGCTCCCTGGGCCTGGCCATCCAGACAGCCTTACCCAGCAAAAAGTGCACCAAGCCACAAGCAGTCTCTCCAGAACGCTGTGGGAAATGGTCCAAAACCTTAATAAACTTCAGGTAAAAAACATCCACAGCCTTTCCTTCATCCACTAGGTGGGTCACCTTGTCATAGGAGAGAATCAGGTTGGTCAGCAACACCTGCCTTTCACAGACTCATGTTGACTGGAATGATTCAATATGAAATGTGATTAAATATGATTCAATATGAAAAATATCCACACAGTAAATGGCTTTGGGCACTCTAAGGCACGGTAATCCTTGTATATCCAGTAAATAGCTACAGAAGAATATGTATATTGAAGAAAATTATCTTAAAATCCAAGACTGAAAAATGCATTTCTGAGTCACCAGCAGATATTCAGAGGAAATGGGCCTTTTATCAAGTTTGTGAGAAACTGCAAGCTCTCCAGATCAAAGACAAAGAAGCAGAGAAGATGACCCCAGCAGACTGACTTCTTTTATTTAGAATCTGAGCAACAAGGAGTACCCCAGGGATCAATACGTTTATCAGAGGTCAGAGGATACTTGAAACGAGTAAGGCTAGATTGATACAGCAACAGAAGCAAGATCCTCACATGCAAAAGCAGATGTATTCTTTTCTCCTGCCACTGCCTTCCTTCCCATCCTTTCAGCTTTTTTTCTGTCATTATTAGAAACCTTGACAACTACTTTTTAAAGCAACAAAATACATGCATAAAACAAACATATTTGGCCTAATTCATAATTAACAAAAGATCTTTCTGATAATCAGTGTTCAAATGTTGTGCACAATTTTCTGCGTGCCACTAATGAGATTCTCACTCTTCAAAGCATATCATTTAACTCACTATTTCTAAAGGAAAAAGAGCTGCCTCAAAACTCTGCGTGCAGTGGTAGCACAGACAGCTTTCCCATTCATATGTTAAAACTGATAGCAGTCGAATGTTTCTCACTTTTGTACAAGTAGGCATTATCCTGTTCATATCACAAAATTGTGCCATAACTCCCCTGTACTTCTATTAGCTCACATGAAAACTTTAACACCACAGCTATCTGCTCTAGGATGGCAAAGCCCCTGACAAGGATATGACTGCATCAGTGAATAGATGAGAGCTGTCTTAGCTTAGTTTATACATTTAAAGAGGTGGCATAACAGCCTACAGGAAGAAAGAAAATCCTGTTGACATGTGTCACATCTAAACCAAAAGACTCCTGTAATGAAGCTATGCCAGTAGAGCAAAGACTGCAGCCTGCAAATTACAAAAACCCTAAGCAATATGTATCACTATAAAGTTTTTGTTACATGATCTTTAGATTCGACATAATGCTGCAAGTCCTTTGTGGGTTTTAATTCAGCCTGTGCACTTTTCCTTTCAGCCATTTCTAAAATCAGGGTCAAAAGCAGCCACAAGAGATCATCTGCCTCCAGACAGAATCAACTGTACAAACAATGCACTCTTAATCAAACACCCCTGTAGAAGGACCCCTAATCCCTGGGAAATTTATTTTTTTAATAGAAAAGTAAAGATGGAGCAGTGTTTAATATAACAGAATATATACTTTGCATGCAAAAATAATTCCTCAGAGAATGGGGGAAAATATGCACCATTCGAACCAGAATCATAACCCTTGTCCCACAAAATTCAGTAAGAATATTTGTGTTATGTTTCAAAGGGAGTACAACTAAGCCAAGGCTTTCTTCATCTGCATAAACGAAAAAGTGCACCTGTATCTGAAATAATCTTTAAAACAAGGGTTTGCCTTTCTTGTTGATACAGGCTGCCTAGGGAGGTCCTGGAGTCTCCCTCTCTGGAGGGATTCAAAACCCACCTGGATGCATTCCTGTGTAACCTGTCCTAGTTGACCCTGCCTTGACAGCTGAGTTGGACAAAATGTTCTCCAGAGATCCCTTCCAAACCAAACAATTCTGTGACTCTGTGATATTCCCACAGTTCTTACCACTCCTCAAGATAAGAACTTAAATTATATGTATTTCAAGAATCTTGTCTTACATTATCAGAAAGGTGACCATTTATTATGTTTTCTTACTTTCTACCATTATTTTAGCATGATGCTGTGGAATGTGTTGGTTCCAGCCCTGAGTTACAGGTGTTGCTCTCAACTCCTCTTTTCTTCTGAAAGGTGAACAACACATAAGTAATGTGTCTCTCCTGAGACTTCTGGAAAGGTCTTTAGACAATAATTCCAGGCACAATAAAGTTTCTACTCTGTCAAGTAAAAATGCTAAATGTGAAGAATTCTGTTAATGCAATGTTATGATTAAGATTTTCGATAAACCACAGGGGGGAAGCCTAAATTTTACTTCTTGCAGCAACTTTAATAAAGCACGGTTATTCATTTTGGGGGGAAAAAAATTGAAGAAAACTGTGCATGGCTGAATACAAAAGCTGAAATCAGTGTGAACATGTTTCACTGATTTACAATACATTTTGGAACCCATCACTTTTTGGGGTTTTTTTTCTTCAGTATTAAAGAAGGCAGTATTATTTCCTGAACATACCTGTGTGTATGCTGGCCATATTTTCAACTTTCTTATCATCATCCTTCCATGCTCCTTCAAAGGAGATATAAAAACATGTTCTGGAAAGGTCAGAAGCTACAGACTATGTGAGTCTTCCCTGTAACAATAGCCTTCTGCTAAAAACTGTGAGGACCTTTACATTTTCCAAAATAGGACAAGGATGAATGGAGACAGAGTGGATAGAGGCACAAACCCTCTAATGAAGACAAGGTGGTGGTATGAGAAACTATCAGTGACATCATTATAATCTCAAACTCTACAAAGCATTTTATTGAAACATGGAGGTAAGAAATATTTAAAAATACACATTCAGTATCAAAGCAATTTTTTCAAATACGTGAATAGCACTTACCATCAAGTATTCAGCTGTTATCTTTTAAAACTGATATTCAGCAAGTATAATAAACTGAAACTCCACTGATGTTAATGGATTTACAGAGGTTAGAGAGCCAGAGAAAGTGATTTTTGAGTGATTTAATAATAGAAAAAGCAAGGGATACTGCGCTCAGTTGTACCATCACCACACACCTTTCTGCTTGTAAACAGACCAGCATGACATGACCAAATCTTCCCAAGGAAAAATCTATCTTTGTGCTATGAAAAAGCATGAACACTCCAATATTTGGGCCATTTTTTTGAGAATTTGAAACCATCAGACAAGAAAGGCTTATAAAAGATGAATGGTTATCTTGTGCTTAAGACATGAGCCTGAGTTTTTCTCCTGGCTTTGTCCCAACTTCTGCTTGGCCTCAAGCAAGGTCTACTAGCGGCAATGGCAGTAAAAGGCTACAAACTCACTTTTGAGCGTAGCTGTGAGAAATAGTTCAAAGTTCCTTAAAGATTAAAAATAACTTGCAAGGAGGACAGAAATAAATAGATTAACTAAGCAGGAGGGGTTATTGGTAAGATTCAATGCCTGTGTTAGGATTATTACTCATAAAGTAAAAATTAATCTCTAAATTACAGAATAAAAATGGTGCAGTTAAAATTAAGCCTACATCAGCTAAATAATTAGGGGAAAGTTTATTCTACCAATAGATCCCGTGTACGGTTTTAGGAAACAGAACTCCTGAAATCAAAATAGCAAGAGATTTGCCTGGGAACTCTAGAAAGTATGATGCAATTTCCAACCCAGTTCTGAGAATCTGCCCCTGTGCTGAGCCTCAGCCATGGGGGAACAAAGGCAAAACCATTCCGGATCACCCCAGCCATTAGCAGCAGGTTATTAATGCAGCACTGAGGCTCTGTTGGTGTACTTCTCTGCCATGATACTTCTCTTCACGCTTACCTTTCACCTCATCCTCAAACCTCATTACAACAGCACTGTAGATTAACATGGCCCATTCCATTGTGCTGCCCAAGAATAACTAACACAAGGCATAAAGCTGACTGGGATGAACAAATCAGGCTCTCATCAAAGCACTGAGATGGAATTCAACAAAGCAGTAACTGATGGATCCCATCAGCTCTCCCTGTGTCTCTCTTCACAACAGCCTGAGCATTTCAAAGAATGTGTGCCCTCACATTTTGATAACTCTCCTCTTTTTCTACTAGTTGGCATCTGTATCTTTTCAGAGCAGGCCTGACTGCTTTGCCTATACTCCAACTCATGCAGGTACAGACCAGTTTCTGTCCAGACACCCTTGGGATGTGTTAGCACTGTACTGTGCCTGAGCTGTGATATTCTCCACAGGCTCATTTAACCAAGGCACCACACCATGCTAACTAACTAGGTGCACACTGGATTCCCTCTGGACATCTGCAAGCAGAATAAACATGTGACTGCCTTCATCAACTTGTGTAAGCAAACACAATACTACTTCTCTAACTTAAGAGTTCTTTGCATTCTTTATGCATCTTTATACAGCCAATTTTTCTAATGGAAAACTGGAATTGTGTATGAATATGCACTCACATAGGAAAAAGGGAAATATTTTATAAAAACAATGTATGAGGCTTAAAGACATCATTATATAAGAAAATGGTCTCAAAATCTGATGTATTTTCTTGCTTATTCAGATATCAGCATATATTACCTTCTGACATTTGAAAAGCTTTTGTTCTTAACTAATAGTATGAGAGCAGAATAGACCTTAAAAGCATCTTAAAGTAATGGAAGATTTAATAAGAAAATAATATACTTCTAGTCTAGCAAAAAATATGAGCATATTAATAATAGATGACCTGCACTACTCAGCATGACGTAGGGATCCGTGAAATGTTACAAAGCTAAGTCTCATGCTAGTGAAATGCTGGCTGGTAACACTGATAGAGTCAGTACGTGTGAAAGAAACCTTCCCTTGAGGATGTCCAATGGGTATATTCTCAACACTTTTCAGATTAGAAGAGGGCACTCATTTTTGCAGGCTTCCTAATGGTTCAGTGACTTCATCTAATGGCACCCTTTATTAGTGCTTGCACTTATCAAGCCCAGTCAGTAGCACAGCTGCCTCAGTTACAGCTCAATCCCTCTGAGCAGGGATGCCACTGAGTGAGGATGCCAGTATCTGCAGCTCCTGCTGTTCTCTGTGGGAGATGAGGTTACTCACTCGGATCGACGAGGTGCTCAGCATTTAGCACAGTCAGACTGGTGTGCCTCTGATAGTTTATGTTCTTTAAAGTCACAGAGATTACCCCTTAAACATCAGCGTAATTTATTGCTTCACTTTTAGAGGAAGAGAATTGAATGTGAATGGGCTGCCTTGGAAATTACTCTTCTGCCTAGACAGGCGGGATTTAACGTGCATTCGTCATTCAGAGAAAATGCAACAATTAAAGCTTGCTGCTCAGGAGATTGGGATTTCTTCTTCCTATTGCAGGGAATATCCTGTAATTTTTTAGCCAATTCCAGTCACAAAAAATTGGATTGAGCAAATGAGTTGACAAAGTACCATAATATGAAAACCATGAATTCATGGTCTTTTTAGCAGAAATTGAACAGTGCTTCTATCAGCAGAAACAAAACTCCCCCCTGACTTAAAACTGTCCCTTCCCAGGACCACTGCAGATAGTCAGTTCCAGTATTTTGGGGATACTGTTTATTTTCCTGCTCTCCAGAATGTCCTTAAGAGACTTAGTCTTGTCTTTCCCAAGTCCCTGCAGCCAGAGGCGATACCACAAGGGGGAATCCCCAAATAAGCATGCAGTCAGTGCAGATGTAGGTATTTCCAAGTCTCATTCCACAGGAGAGCTAATTGTGAAGGGAACAGCTGAAATCTGTCAGCTCCTGAAAACAATCCTTCCAGAAGAGAATACATACTTATACATTCCTCCTGAAACAGAAAGAGATTTTTGTCTTTGCAATATATTTTAGCACCTCTAAACAACTTTGCAAACAGTACACAATTAAAAAGAAATGTGTTCTCTAAATTATGAGCCCACCTAAATACAGTGAACTTCCCTGTTGAAGTGTTAATATGCTCACAGATACATGTGGCTAATATAAAAAAAAAAAGGGAATTATCATAACTGTGTGCAGAAACATGAAGAATAAACCAAGCATAAAACCAGCCTGAACCATGACTCCAGAGACCTTCTGTAGAGTGTAAAACAAAACATTTGCATGCTTCTGTTTCTGACTCCATAACCTGATTTGGTTTGTAAGTGCCTAAGGCAGGTTGTATCTCAAATACACATCCTAATCCACAGCCAACCTTAGCTGCAGTGTGCTTCAAATGATCTTTAAGAGAGCAAATCCAGCTCTGAACTTGGAGCATTATTTACTTCAGCTTCCCAACAGATGAATACACACAGTGAAACCCCAGCAGTACTGGAACTCTCCAGCATGACTGGCATGTGGACCAAGTACAGTCCAGACCAGAAACCTCATAGAAAACTAAGAGATTCATGTGGCTGAGGATTTCACTGGTCAGATAGTCCAAGAGAACCAAATACATAATAAAGTTAGATAATAAATAATAAATTAATACATCTACAACGAATATACCAGAATCTCAGTTGCTCACTGAGATCTAAGGTTAACCTGGACACTCTTTTGGCCACAAGGCACTGCAGAAACAGTTCCTCAGCTTTCAGTGCAAGTAAGTATCACATACTGACTTAAACACTGACACCTGAAACCTTTCATGGATACAAATATTGCAATGAAATTATTTGAAATCAACTTCTCCCACACCCCTAGACAACCCATGCTTCTTAAATGTGACCAGAATAGGTCCCAGGCAGTATTGCTCTCCAACCATCATGCATTACACTTCTTTTAAAAATGCAGGATATATAGAAAATTTCAGCAGATCAGGGTAGATACAGATTTAGTACCTATCCCACAAAAACAAGCTATAAAGTTCATGTACCTATGTGATGGGTGTCAGTATTATTCTGGTGAATCTGTTTCAATACACTGCATTACCTCTGTGCAAGGCAGCACACAACATCTCAGCTGCACAGGCTGCATTTTGAAAGAGCCATCAGTGCATTCAATTGATTACAGTTGTACAGATTAACAATTGTAACTGGTTACAATTAAAATGTAAACACAGTTATCTTCATGATTAACTTGTGAAAAAAAATGTATTAGAGAAATGAAAGGCTTCATAATTTAATCAAATTTAAATAAACTTTGGCACTTTGTGGTTACTTCTGGCACAACTCAGTCAGCTTTGGCTTTCATCAAACCACTATGACTAAATCATACATTAGTAATACACAATTTAAAGCCATTCATGGCATCTAATATATTTCAATGTGCTTAAACTTATTTCTGACATTTGAATGAAGTTTGGATATAGGCTGCTGCCATTCATATGTCTATTTTTTCACTGTAAATCCAGGCTAGGAAGCATTTTTTTCAGTCCATTCTAACATTCCCATTGCAAGTGCTCTAATAACTGCATTACAGTAAATGACACTTCTGGTTCATCTATCTGTTATC
The DNA here is from genome assembly GCA_024500445.1 of Entomyzon cyanotis. Classification (NCBI taxonomy): domain Eukaryota; kingdom Metazoa; phylum Chordata; class Aves; order Passeriformes; family Meliphagidae; genus Entomyzon; species Entomyzon cyanotis. The sequence goes on from JAKEPQ010001005.1 coordinate 20,937,393, forward strand.
ACTTGCTCACATTCCCTTGTTTTCTCAACTAATCAGACCTTTACATAATGCTGTGCAACCAACACCATGTGAAAAAACCACAAATCACTGTGGCAACTATACAACTAAAGAAAACTTACGCTGTATAGTTGCAAATCACTCCGATAAGAACAACATACAGTGACCACTTACAGCTACAAGTAAATTTTAACAGTCTTGACTGGTTTGGGGGACAGGGTCTGAATCTTACTATGATAAACAGATGAAGATCAGAATTTGAAAGTTGCTCTGAAATAACTAGGAGCAGAGCTGGGAGCAAATCATCTGGCTCCAGAAAAAAAAAATGAACATGAAAATGGAAATAGTATGTCATTTCACAGCCAGGCTCTGGAGCCAATAGTTTCCTGTTGATGTGAACAGAAATGGTTTGTCAGAAGGAGGATGAGGCTGAGCACAAATCTGTGACTATCCAACATAAGAATTTGAAACGGGTAATTGGCAAAAATGTCTTCCAAATTTGGGCATTTTTTAGGCTTTCTGAATGCTCATGTTGGTAAACACACTAAAACAGATATTTTACAAATGTACAGCTCACTGACTATAGTCTGATTAAAAAATCTTCAGTAACTCAGGGAATCTCCATAAGACAATCTATCTTCAGTACTCTGCATAGCTCCATCTGCATTAGAGGATGGAGAGGGTTTTCAGGTTTCTATGATGCAAATTATTCAATCAGTAGGAGCAGCAAGGCTTCTGTTCCAGTTAAAATATACACACTTACCCTGGTGATGTCTACTTAATTCATTAAACAAATATATATTAGAGAAATTAAACACCCTGCTTACTCTGCAATAGAAAGATACAGCAAGCTTTTAACAGCAAAAATAAACAGCTCACCAGCAGGGGCAAAACCATACATTCTTGTGATGTTATTCCTGTACTATAATGCACTACAGTTTCCAGCTTTAGAATTCTTCGGCTTTTTATTCGTTGATTGTGGAAACTAAACTTCCAGAAGAAGAAGAAAAGAAGAAATCTCCATGCACTCCATTTTAACAGAATTCTGTCTCCAAAATGCATTTAGACATGAGCTCTTTTCAGTCCACCTAAAAGCTGCACTTAACTGGGGTTTTTTGGGGGGTTTTGTTTTGTTTTCTAGGTATGTACAGTATCAGCTGACATGGATTTACATGTTTACTCATTTCCACTGTGGCTTGTGCTGAGCTTCACTTGCACACTCCTGAGCTCCAGAAGCACTTTGCTCACAGGAGATTCCAGGAACTGATGACAGGGTAGAGAAGTTGCAGCGTTCCCAGGACAACACAGACACTCAAGGCTCAACCAAAGGCTAAAACTAGAGTTGGATGAGAAACATGCCAGTCATTCCAATATCCCTGGAAAATATCATCATAATATGATTTTGCTCCCCTGGCATTTTTTATTGAAAGGGTCTGACACTAACACATTGACTTTACAACAGAATAGTGAGAAACTGGCTTAGCAGCAGCAGCAGCAGTATGTTAGAGAAGATAAATAAAAATCTTCTGCTTAAGATCTTGTTTTCAGTAAAACCTTAGGCAGGAATTCCTCCCACACAGAGAGGCAACTTTCATCTTTCTGATGAAGAGGGCCTCCACATCCCACTTTCTTTACACTCATCTAAACGCACCTTTCTATACTTTTCGTCCCATGCTCCCACGTAATCTCCTTAAGTATAAAAGCATTTCAGGATCTTTCTGCTCATACTTCATCTCCTAAGTATTATTCTACCTTGCTATATCTGTAGTTTCTTTGGTGTGTGTCAAAACCCTGTTGAGGGTATTCCATTTGGCTCATCGTCAAGTATATACCCTTTATATATATTTATACCCACTCTCAGCTAAAGCTTCTGTACTGATAAAACTAAACTAAAAAAAACCAAAAAAAACCCCCACCTTTCTATCAACCCCCATTGGAGAGACCTGTGGAAGAACCAAGTGTGATTATTCAAGATTAACTCTCGACATAAATAACAGGTTTACAGTTATCTTCCTTTTGCATTTCATAAAACTTTCAACTTTATTTCTTTGCAACATTCCTGCCTGTAAGGGATATTTGTCTGGCTGAAACTGGCTGTTGTATTAAGTAGAAGATTTTTCTTTTTCCTTTTCTTTTACTATACTACTGGCATTCACCAGGTGGAAGGGGTTCACTGCTGCCTTTTCTTGAACCTACCATTATAAAGAGCCTATATGTAAAAGAATGACTTTCAGCAACTTTAATGAGAGCTGTAGGGCATTCAGCAACTTGTAAGAACAAGTCCCAAATCACCACAGCATTAAAAAATCCATCTGAGTTGAGATTACATGCAAGATAGGGCTGTGTTTGAAGAAAGAAGATGATAAGAAAGTATAGTAAAAAGTAAAAGGTCTAAAATAAAATCTTTTACTACCATTTCATTACCAGGGTCTTAAGCACTCTGTATGTTCCTGAGATCAGAGAACAGTGATAATCCCCTGTCCTTTACAGACCTACCAAAGGCACAGATCCATAGCAAGACTACAAAGATTTCACAGGTCACACATGGAAGAAAAAAAGCCCATGACACAGTACAACCTGTCATAGGGCTGCTGGCACAGCTGTGTCAAGGAATTGCAAGTCTCTCTGAGCGTAGGAGTGTCTGATCCAAAACCTGCTGACATACCCTTTAGGAAGGTATGCATTAACTGCTCGTGAGAGATGAGAAGAAAACTGTTTCATCTTGGACAAAACTGGACTGCTTCAAGATTCAAAGTGATACACTTTCCATTTGCTGCTGCCTGAATTTTATTTTCAAGACAAATTGTAGTAAATAAAAAGCAGTAAGAAATGTTCTTCTTTCTGGTCAATGAAAAAGATTATATTTACACAAAAACAGTGCAGTTGACATTATTTTTTTTAAATTTAATGTCAGTTATAAAGCTTACAAAGTTATCATGTCCACTATGAGCTAATGCAGTGGTGCAAACTTCGTTGCACTATCCTGTTAGCACCCCTGATAAGCTGTCCTAAAGGAAACTTTGACAAAAAGATCACTTTGGTCTTCATGGTACCAAGCTCACCAACCTTCACCCTTCTTGTATAACATAAAAGGTGGAAATTAGGACTAATATAGAGGTGACATTTTTACAGTGACACGATAGCAAGACCAGTATCATTTAATATAAACATTTCATAATGACCTTTGCCCTCATCTAACCTGCAGTGAATTTCAAAATGTGACCTAGAGGTGAAAAAACTTTGTATCATATTATCAGTTTCCTGAACCACAGTCACTTATTACTGCTCCTTTATATTAGTCATCTAGAACCAAAAGTGTGCAGTTCATTTCCCTGCACAGACAGAAATAACTGGCTTTTTGCCCCAAAATGACTGCTTAGCAATTAATTACAAGACTGACTGAATGAAATATATTTTGCTTCAATATTAATGAGTCTGAAAGATCTGATATAGTACATTGTATCACAGCTTTGTTACTTTTGCAATAATAAATCTCAAGGCCATCACAGGTACTTCTCATTTACTTAAAAACTGAAGTTTCACACCAAGAGATACAACTGAATACTAGAATTGTTATTGCCATACCAAGCCTATTTCCACTGCACTACAAACACAACAAATTAAGAAACTAAATATTTCAAAATAACTCAAATTAATGTGTATTTTAAATACCCTCCTAATAAAGAATTGTTATCCTTATGCTCTGATAAGATCAGATAATCAAAGGATAACCTACATTGCAAGAGTCTTTAGAGGTCATGTGGTAAAAACTTTATTCATAGCAGGGCCAAATTTGACATCAGATAAACTTCAGTTAGATCAGGTCTTTGAGAGCTATGTTTAGCTTGACTTGAAATTATTCAAGGATGGAGTATCCAAAACTTCTTTAAAAAACATGATCCAACAATTTCACTATGATTTTTTTTCTAGTATTCAATCAGAATTTCCACTATGTTGCATCCTGGGTCCTTTGCCTCTCTGCTCCACCAAGCATATCCAATAAGTGATCATCTTAGCAGGTATGGAATGCATTAATTTACTCAAGTTCTAATCAAGTGAAGTACAAAACCTCCATTCACTTGTCTTATATAATATCAAGGCCAATGATTGGTGTGACTGGTTTGACTCTCTCTTTTGTCATCTAATCAATTAAATTAATTTATGTGAAAATTAATTTATATATCATAGGGGGCCAAAATGCAACACTTTTACCTGAAAAATTAATGTGGTTTTATCACTTTTTTGTCAATTTATCAGACTGGCCCTAAAATTGAAAGGATCCCTTTGTATCTATAAGATGCAAGTAAGATACAGATTGAAAACATGAGCTAAGATTACCTATTCTTACAAGTTTTTATTTCAGATCCAAACCCCACAATATTAGCACGATTTAAACACCACCTAAACAACTGCAAGTGCAATCGATCCCGAATGCTCTCCAAAAAAACCCTACAAAGTGTCCAAGTTCTGCAAGTCCTACCCAAATTCAATTTATATCCAACAATATTATCCTGAGTTCCAATTACTTTCCAAACCACAATATTTGTTTCTTAGTCCCAAGGGTGGGGTCTAGGCAGAATGTAGAAGCTCTTGAAACAGAAACAGATCATCAGTGCATCTGAATGTTCTTCAAGTAACTATTTACAAAACTTACTTATCTTATATAGGAAGAACACCTATATAATTCACAATATTCAGTGTATTAATTGCCAATATTATCATTGAAATCTTAACTCATTTCATCACTATAAATATATTCATTACATGTTTATATGACAATTAACTGTCAGTGACAGAGCAGCCAGGAATTGCAGAAAAACAGCCTGCTGGGTTGGATGGAGCCCAAAACCAAGCAAGACCTTGCATTATTCCTTTCAGAGATTCACCCAGTCCAGAAATTTCAGAGGGCTCTGAAAGTTCGTGGCTCCTCAAGTTTTGAATTTCTAACTCTGGAACACTGAACAGAAAAAAGGCTTACATGCAGCTTCAGCAGGAGGGGATTTCACTACTGAAGCTGAATTTCTGGTGCATGGAGACGTTAAAGCTTACAGTGTTGATGAGCTCAGAATGTGAGTTTTACTAACAGATAACTCCCAACAATTTTGAAAAATAAAACAAAAACACAAAGTGGAAAACAGTGTTCATTTTTACTCTCTTGTCCCTGATGAGATACTAAAAAATACATAATATCATATATATTTTTGGATTGTGAATATTTAACTCAAGTAGTTCTACTGGATACAGTGTATTACTTCCAATGTTAAGGTTAAATGCAACTATACACCCACACAACAAGCATATCAGCCTCTTAGGTACAGCCACCAGCAATGGTTACATGGTTTGGGGATGTCATTTGAGTTATCAGAGGAAAACACCATTCCCACCTGAGCTGCTATAACAGAAAGTGCAACATCCTGCAGCGAGGGCATTGTTCGGGGCTAAAACCCCAAGCTTTCTCCATTCTTGCTAGTACAATAAGCACCCTGGACTTCCTCCTCTTTAATCAGTGGACAGATGCTTCATCTCCAGATCAACAGGCTGGTGATTCTTTTATCAACATAAAAAGATGCAGCAATTTACTCGTTCAAAGATTTTACTTTCTCAAATTTATCAATTCCCTTGAATCCCTGAGCTGTTAACTCAGTAACTGCTGTCAGTTCTAACATACAAGCAATGAGAGTCAAAATCACAGAGTGTCCAGCTCTATGAAGTATTTAAAAATGAGATGAAAATCTATGCATGGTATATACACATATCACTTCCCCACATAACTGCTGAAACTCCATGATGTCCAGTAACAAATGATGAAACATTATCATTCATTCTAATGGACCCAGTCTCATCTCCACATGTAAGGATTTACATACATCAGTATAACTAATGTTAATGGCAATCATAAATATAAATCTTCCAAATATTGAAAGGAATTAGTCTGTTAAAATGACCAACTGCACTTCCCAAGCAATCACTAGTCAAAACATTAGTACATAGAAGTTGTGTTTCCACTGAAATAATTTTCCAGTGTGGCCTGCTGACACTTTAATTATTTGGAAAGTAACAGGTTAAATATGGAACAGCCTATTTTACACTAGCCACAACTGGATAAACCATACAGTTCTAAATCAGGACCTACAGAATGAACACAGTGCAGAGGAGCCCAAGGATAAACACATGAAATGAGACTGTCAAAGCCATGAAGGGACTTAGTCACACACTATCTCTTCACTGCTTTGAAAATCTCATTCAACATCTCTGTATTTAGAGTTCTTTGTATTTGTTTATCTGTATACTTCTAGGCACCAAAAACTTCCACTCATTGTAAATTTTGAAACAACATTATCCTGCAAAGGTAGTTTCTCAGAAACATATTTTCAAAGTAGCATGGGTTTTCACTGTGTGACATTTATTAACACCAGTTGGATTCACACAGCTAAATCTTGCTGCAATCCATTGTCAATTTACCCCTTCCAGAATTTAATATTTTTTGAATTTGTTTTATTTTCCAAACATATTCATCTTGCAGTGTTTTATGCCATGGTGTCTGCAATAGCATGGGCACAATCTCTGGCAGCTGCTTTAATTTTCTACTACAGACAAGGCCAATGTCTCAGACTTCTAGTGGCACCAGTAAGAATTGTGGCTGCAATCCAAAGGATTCATATGTCCTTATTATATATTTTCCCAATGTATACATAGCTCCTAATAATCTTAATTACATATTTATGCACAAAAAGATACACATACACTTCAGTGTTCTTTGCTCAGACAACTTTTGCAATGGCATATGGCAATGCTTCAGTCAGGAAGATCAAAACAGTGAAAGATCAAGGAGGGGCAGTGGGGCTCCTTACACAAAATTTCCTTGCTTTCAGAAGCAAAATACACCTGAAGGGGCTCAGTGACACCCTGAAAGTGACTTCTCAGTGGCTTTTCCTGAACTTGTGCCACCTACACTTCCATCTCAATAATTTTTTTTCCAGAATTCTGTATTACATATAATGATATAGTTTCCCATTTACAAATGAAGTTATCATGAAATGATAGAAGACTAATTACAGACTGTCCTTGGGATTACTGAATTCAACATTTAAATGTGTTTATTATAAAAAAGTAAAAGGTGACAGTAAAAAAACTCTACTTCCGTAGATTAAAACATAACTGGAAATGTGTATTATTACCATTTTATGTCAAAATCCCCTGAAAAACAGCACTGAAAATTACAAGCAAATCTTCTTGCAGTGAACGCACTTAATGGGCTAACATTAGAGAAAGGGTATTTTATTCACAAGAAGGCAATAACTGTTGTTCTCTTCACTTTTGCCTAGGCTGTTGGTTTATATGTTGCTGGGATAAAGAAGGCAAATGTTGGAGAAGAAAAAAGTTTTAAAGGATCAAGAAACTGTGCTTTGAGGACACTGAGCAATGCATTTTCCTTTAGAACAACAAGCAAATCTTGTTTATGAACATGTCTCTAGGTATTTGGCTTTTTTCTTCCCATCTTATACAGAAGAGAATCTACATAGAACATGCATGCAATAAAAGGTGTTGCCAACTGTGTTTAGTAAGATATTTCTTTCTCAGGTAATATCTAAAGGTTAATCCTAAGGCTAAGCCTGAGCTGTTTGCAGACCCTTCTCTGACACGACCAAAACACGACTAATACAAACAACTGTTTCCTTTTTAAAGTTTTTCCTCAAGTCATATAAATCCTCAGGACTTCTGAAATTCTACAAGTTGCTACTACAAGTACTTGGATTTTGCAAGATTTAATCCAAATATTGTCTACAATCACTAGTATTTCTTTCACCTCTCCATAAGTGGATGCAAAGTAAAATAAATCTCACTTAATGACAGTGAGGTCCAAGGATGCAGTTTTGCTGCATATGTTTTATACTCATGACCTCCAAGATATTAGAAAAATACCTAAAACTCCCTGTGGTGATAACTTCTAAGTATATAAACTGAATACTACCACCACTGAGATCATAGAAAGCATCTGAGCTTTAAGGTCATGTGTCGTGGTTTAGGAATGATACTCCCCAATTTAGTTCTCCCACTGAGACTCTCTAAACCATGCTGCCACTCGTTCCCTTCCCCTACAGGTGCCTGGAGAGGAGAATTAGAGGCACAAAAGGCAAAGCTCATGGGTTGAGATAAGAACAATTTACTGGAAACAGCAATGAGGTAAGAAAAGGAACAGTAACAGTAACAATATTAATAGCAAAGGCACGTTAAAGAGAGAGTGATCCACATGCAAAATGCTCACCCCAGCCCAACCCAACCACAGCCATGCAACCATGCTCCCTTTGGCTTGGGACCAGGTCCACCCCACCACTCTCTCCAGCTTGGGACTGGTGCCACACTACCCTAACCAGAAGGAGCCTATCCTCCCTGGAAGAGAGTTCTTTTCCTCAGCCCCTGGCAATGATGTGAGGAGGCATAGAATAACCTCCAGGTCCTAGCCATGCCCTCTCCAGGCAAAAAAATTAACCACATCTTGGTCAAAACCAGGACATAATATCTACTAGATTACTTCTTGAATATAAAGAAAGACTTCTATTTCTAAATGAAAATAGATTTAAATGACAGCATTTTGCCATTCAGACATTTATCAGCACCTGAAAGACATAGATATGACAATGTAACATCACTATAAAACAGGTAAATACAGAAGAAAAAACTATGCATTGAAGTAATTTTTGAAAGCTGTTATATCATCTGATAGGTCTTTTATAAAACAGGACTTTTTTCCTGAAAGGCTTTTTATGCATTTCTCCGCAGATTATGGTGGCCATTCACACTTTACTTCAATTTTTATAGCATACTAGTAATTCTACAGAATAGTAAATACAGTTGTTATGATCCTCATAACTGGCAAAGAGATATATTTGAAGAAATAGGGTTTGTTTCCTCTCCTACATGCATGATGTAAATCAGGAGTAATTCTGCTGCAGTCGTTAGCACAAAACTGATACAAAACAAGAAATAAAAAATAACACCAATGTATAAAGAATACTTCCCTTACACTGAAAATACAAATAATATGCCTCCTCTGTTTTTTGGCAAGGTTGTGCCGCTGAGTTACTTCTACCGCACTAAGCCTATCACTCTAGAGCACATCTGAAAAAGGTCCAGGCTCACACTGGAGACAATGGAGACACACCAGTTTACACAGGCTAAGAACTTGGCACAAAGCCTTGAAAATGAAAGGGGATCTTCAAATAAATGCAATATGTACAACTACTTCTAGAGTATTACCTCTGAAACAGAAGCGATTCAAAGTGCTGTAACAGAAAACTAGAAAGATCGCAAAGGATTACGAACACAAACAACCTCCCCCCCCAAATGCATCCCACTTTTCTTCTTTGCAGACACACAAGGAACAGCACTCATTCCAAGAGAGAGCATGTGGCAAAATGATGACACTGAGTCACTAGAAAAGAGAAAAATCTTTTCAAACACTCTTGGGACCAGGGACTACCGTTAAGGGGAGAGCATTATTTTATCATCCTGCTAATGAGCCAGAGGAAGGATTATTGTTGTTTGGCGGTGATTTATCTCAACAACACTTTTCTCTAAAATAAATATGCCAACTCCACTAAACAAAGAGAAGAAGGGGCACCGTTCTGTTGTTTCAATGGCACGCTGAGGAATACTTAATCAGAGGCAAGGAATCCCAAGAAAAGTCACGGGAGAGGGCCAGCACACGCCGCTTTTACACAGGTTAAGAAAAACAGAAAAAGAAAGGGGCTGCGATGCCAGTCCCCGCATCTTCCCAGCGCGCCGGCAGCGCCTAGCAGTGTCCGACCCCACCGCCGCCCCGCGGGCACCGACTGGGGGCACCGTCAGCCTCGTTCTTCCCCTCGGCCTCTACTTTGAGCACACGGGGGAAGCCTCTGCCCGGCACCAGCGGGGAGTGACACCGTCTCGAAGCGACACCAGGGCCGGGAAGCCGCTCTCCCTCAGGCAGCGAGCGCTGACAGCCGCCCAGGCAGGAGCGCCGCGGCACCCGCCCCGGGCCGCCGACTCTGTCCGTCCTCCAGCCTCGGGCCGCTCTCGCCTCACGCCGCGTCGCGCCGCGAAACTTAACGGGCCAGGGCGCGGAGGCGCGGGGCGGGCGCGCCGTCGGGGCGGCGGACGCAGACAGCTCCGCGTTAGGGTCAGCGCCGCTCCGCGCCCCCGGCGGCCGTGCCCGGGGCGGGGGAGAGAGCGCCCGTCCCTGCCCAGCTCCCGGCAAGCCGAAGCGTGCCCCGGCACTCACCAGCTGCAGCGAGCAGAGGAAGATCAGCGTGCAGCGCCCCGTGCAGCAGCCCATGGTGGCAGCCGGAGAGCCGCCGCCGCTGCTCCGCTTCTTCCCTCCCGCGCTGACGCGGCCCCGGAGACGAGGCGGGGGGCTCACCGCATCCGGACGGAGCGGCCGGGCGTGCGTGTGTCCCCCGCCTCCTGCTGCCTCGCTCCTTTGTGGAGGGGCTTCTCTTGGGCGGCGGGAAGTAGCGCGCGGAGGTCGGCGCGGCCCCAGGGATGAGAGCCGGCGGCAGCGTAGAGCTCTACTCGGGTCTGCCTCTCCGGCTCTGGGGAAGGGGCAGGGGCCGGCGGTGGGCGTTCGCGGACCGGGGCGGGGTGGGCAGAGGGAACGCGGGCGGGGAGGCGGGGGGCGCGGGTGGGCGTGCGAGGGAGGGCGGGGGGCGGGCGGCGGAGCCGTGCGAGGTGTGAACGGGAGAGGAGCGGGGGCGGCGGCGGGCTGTTCTCAGGGGCCGTGCCGGGGGTCCCCGGGCGGGCGGTTCGCAGGGATTTTGGAGGCTCCGAGGGCAGGCTGTGCTTGAGGGGAACTCGGCGGGAGGGGCGAGGGGCTGCACGGACAGCGGCGGTCGTGGCAGCCCGGCGTGGGCCGCTTGTTGCGAGCGCCCGGGGAAAGTTCAAGGGACTTGGGCGGCCGAGGCGGGGAGCGGCGGAGCGGGCCCGGAGCAGCCCGCCCGTGTGGCGGCCGGGGCAGCCCGGGGGCGGCCGCGGGCCATTGTTTGCCGTCCGCGCCGTAGCGGGGTCGGAGCGGGCTCTGGGGGCAGGGAAAGCAGCCGGGATCCCAATGCTCAGGGAGTCCCTGAGGCAGCGGCTGGGTCCCCTCTCGCAGCGGATGGCAGGCGGTGCCCCAGGGACCCTGTTCCCGTGCCGCTGCCCCGGCCGCGGGCGGGGACTGTCTGAGTGCCTGAGGCTGCTGCTCGGGCTGTTCCATCCCCTCCTTGGCCGCGCACCGGCGGTGCTGGGGGAAGGGGTTTCCCTCGCTGACAACGCCATTGTGCCAGGAGAGCCCGCCGGCTGCTGCTGTCGCTCGTGGGGATGAACTGGGAATGGGCTTCGGGAGTGGGGCTCTCCCCGGCAGTCACCGCTCCTGGCAATGGTAAATCGTATAGTCGTTCTGGTTGGAAAAGACCTGTAAAATCGTCAAGTCCAAGCGTTAATCCAGCACTGCCAAGTCCACAGCGTACAAGGAGACGGATGAACAAACAGTGCTCTCCAGGGGCCTCTCCAGGGGCAGTTGGGAGAAACAGGACGAGTGGAGATACTGCGGTCCCTACAGCTCTATATGTGGTTTGGTCACAGACTAGTAACGTTCTGGGGAAGAATAATGAATCCAAATATACACGCCGTCTCTTGAAAATACTTTTACACATGGATTAAGTGTCCACTACCTTTTTCCCCCCTCTCCAACAAGTATAGATAAATTAGATTTTTTTTTCAGGCATTAAGACACGTTCCACTCGCCAGACAGCACTTTCCTACAGCCTGCTACCAGCTGCTGTTCCACAATACACAGACTTCTGCCACAAAGCACAGAAGCTTGCCCTGGGGGGAAAAAAAGAAACACAAAACTTCACTTTCTGCAAGGCATTTTAGTGAGATATCTGATTAATATCTCTGTGAAATACATAGTATTGCATCCCCAAACCACATGCAGTTCTTCATTTATATATTAAATGGCAGTGACAACTGTCAAATAATCACAAGACTACTGTAAAGCAGTATTATGTCAGATTAGATTTGAAAAGCTGCTTTTTTTCTACCCTTTTTTCACCCTTTTAAGTAGGAAAACATTAAGATAGTTTTATATACCAAACCGAAGGAACAAAGGGAGGCAAATAAGAAGCAGACTCTGCTTATCCAGGATAAGTATTTGACTAGGTATATATGTGAGGAGAACAAAATATAACCTACATTTCACAGTATGCAAAACTTTAATAAAATCACCTGAGATTTATATTTCTATATATGGCTTTTAAGACAAAATTCTACCCGGGGCTAAAGTTTACTAAAGTTACATGTACTGAAAACATATATATTTAGAAGGATGAATACCTGAAGATACGAAACTAAATTGAAAAGGTGATCATTGCCAAAAATACATTTGCCAGGCTCTGCGAGCTCGTAAATTTTATGGATAATTGGTTTGCTGCAGAGAAGACTTAGGGCAGGCATCATCTCTCTGGACTTCACTGAAGTATTTAGTAGACTACAAAATCTTTTTGTTAAACCCAGTAATACAGAGATTAATAATAAGAATTGCAGGATGGGTAAGGGACCAGATAAATGAAAAGCCAAGAGCTAGAGCTGAAGAGATTTTACTTGTGCTCAACCATATTCAGGCCCTACTTGTACATCAATGGGATGAGGTCCATAACTTCCCTTTATTTCTCCCCAGTGATAGTGCTCTTCTGAGAAGTAGCTAAATCCTATGGAATAAGGGGTGGAGAATGTGATCATTTTGGCTGGGATAGTTAATTTTCTTCATAGTAGCTAGTATGGGACTGTCTTTTGGATTTGCGCTGATACAGAGTTGATAGTTCAGGGGTGTTTTAGTCACTGCAGAGCAGGGCTCACACAGCCTCAAGGCCTTTTTTGCTTCTCACCCCTCACCACCAACAAGGGAGCTGGGGGTGCCCAGGGAGTTGGGAGAGGACACAGCTGGGCTATTTGGCCTCAACTGACCACAGGGATATTCCATACTATATGAGATCATATTCAGCATATAGTGCTAGGGGAAAAAGGAAGAGGGGGACATTTGGGGTGATGGCATTTGTCTTTCCAAGGCATTGTTACATGTGACAGAGCCGAGCTTTTCTGGGGTTGGCCTCACACCTGTCTGCCATCGGAAATGGTGAATGAACCCCTGTCTTGCTTTGCTTGTATGCATGACTTTTGCTTTCCCTATTAAACTGCATTTATCTCAGCCCATGAGTTTTCTCACTTTTACCCTCTGCATCTCTCCCCTGTCACATCAGGGAAGGGAGAGGGAGAGTGAGTAGCTGCATGAGGCTGAATTTTCAGCCAGGGTTAAACTGAGAATAAGTTTCATAGAGATTTACGAATCTCTAATATTTTTCTGTTTGTTTTCTGAAGTTCCTGAAGCATTAAGTTATTTATGTCCTCTAGCTAGTCCAAACAGATCTGCCTCCCCCCACCAAAAAAAAAAGGATAGTTGTATAAAGAATTATCCCTAAGTATTAGGTTTCACAAAGAAAGCAAATTACACAACAGAATGCTGTAGAACATTACTTCTATAGGAGCACAAGAAACTAAAATATTAGGATAACCTTGCATTGCAGCTGAAAATACTGGGCATAGGAGAGGTACAGGAGAAAGAACTTGGGTCAGAAGGAGGCTAAAAATGAATTATGGTCATGAGAAGGCATAAGATTTCTAGAACATATCAGAGAATGCAATATACTAATAAAATAATGTACAGAGAAGATTGGAAGTACTGTATTTTGCAGATTCTCTACCCATAAATTGGGTAGAGAAGCTGATAGTCAAGTAACCATAGAAAGTAATTTCCAGCTTTATAATGAAGACAGCCCTAATTCAGCATCATGCATGCCAAGTAGGTGAAAAAATGGTGTAAGCTCCAAAAAGCCCTGTGGACTATCTTAATGCCTAACAAGATGTGCTGTATGGATACAAATTCAGTGCACTTGAAAAGAAAACCTGGTCTCAAAAGCTTTACAATATGTCCATGTACACATGGCCATACCCTCACATAACTGTATGATTTCCTAAAGCTGTAATTGTAGGACATCAAAGCTTGTGTTTTTCATGTGATTGCATTCAAAGCAGAAAACCAGGGTTGTTCATATTCATAGAAACACAGCATCACAGATAGCAATAAGAAATATTACAATTATGTTATAGATACTTCTAATTCCTATAGGTTTATTCCTTGTTAGGTTATAATGTTCAGAATCAAAGATATGAAAATTTTCAGGTTTAAGAACTAAAACCATCAGTAAAATATCTCATATCAAGAGGATGAAGGGAAATCCATAATATTTGACTCTCCTTGTAGCTCTTTAATGGTATGTCCTATTTGTCCGATAAGCATTTACTTGTCTGCCTCTCCTGGAGTTTTCCTCAGCCTGCACCAAATTTATCTGGTCATGGGCCTGGGCTTAAGGAGGTGCATTTTTTTAACTCTGCCCATTGGACTAAAGTAATAATCACAGATGGCAGCAGAAATACTTCCTTCATACTTTGACTTTTCCATCCTGGATCATAAATACTAGTCAGAGGAAATTAGTGATGAAAATAAGCAAGTGTCAAAAGATAACCCTTATCCTGGAAAGATTTGTGTATTTACTTAATTTTAAACACTGAGAGTATCCCTTGATGCTGTGCAGGGATTAGGTAAGTACATTTAGGGTCTGTAGAATCAGAGCTTAAGAATAGATTCCTGTGGCCTCAGGTTTCACCTTTAGTTTTTGCATTTAATGCAGAAAGATTGAGAATCAGAAGCTTTGTAATTACTTTTCAAGCTTTCCCAAAATGAGGAGGGATACAGGGATCCAAACACACCACAATAAAGCTATTAACAGGTTACACTTCAGGCAGACTTACATTTATGATAGCTTAGAAAAACATTCCACTGTGTATTCCCCGAGCAGTCTTGAAATACCTCAAGCAAACTAGAAACCCCATGAAATTTAATATAGCTTTAAAGACAAATGAGGGTTTCAAGATATTATCAGTGTTTTTAGTAAATCCTATTTTCAATTTATCCTTCTGAAAGCAAATACACCATATAATGATCTAATTTTTCATCTCGATGTTAACACATGCTGCTAGGAAACTGCATTCTTCATTAAAATGCAAGTATTTTATGGAATGAAAATATATGTTCATTGTGAATAACTTTTTTTTATTTTAAAAAAGTGCTTTAAATGATCAGGCTCAGTGTGGAGAACCAGGGTGAGGCACAGCCTTTCCCTGGCTAGGCAGGTCCATGGGGAAAGGGATGGGGACTGGTCAGTGTCAGAGACACAAGACATCAGCCCACAGGCTAGGCGTGTGCCTGGGGAGGCAAAGATGTGGGGAGATGTAGATCAGCCCTGCTGAGGCAATGCCAGGGCAGGGACTGAGGGCCCCTGTGGGGCTGGGATGGGGTCCTGGGCGGCGGGCAGGGTTGGGTGAGCCTGGGGGCTGGGGCAGGAACAGGCAGGGCTGGTGGTGCCCTGGGGGCTCTGACAATATGAAAGCAGTTTTGAAAACATGAGTCCCTTAACTGCACAGACTGACTCCCTGTAACTCATTCTGGTTTGTCAGCAGTAGACTCCAGCTCAGCTTTGGGCTTATTTTTTTCTGTATTTAGCTCTTCTTTTCGTTTTTTGTTTGTTTTTTTCATTTTTGGTACAATGCATAATACATGTCCCCATAGCCAGGAATAGCAAAACTAGAATAAAGCACAAAATCTTTGCAAATGTCTCTCATGTTAATTGCAGGAACCAAAATGCTGCTAAATTATACAGATACAAATATAATTATGTCTATATATATAAGGATATAAATGTACAGATCTCTCTCCTAACCAGTGGCAGGACTTGAGGAAACAACATGAAGCTGAGTCAGCGGAGGTTTAGGTTAGATATCAGGAAAAGACTTTTCCCACAGAGGCTGAGCACT
Organism: Entomyzon cyanotis; assembly: GCA_024500445.1. Classification (NCBI taxonomy): domain Eukaryota; kingdom Metazoa; phylum Chordata; class Aves; order Passeriformes; family Meliphagidae; genus Entomyzon; species Entomyzon cyanotis. The sequence continues at coordinate 20,953,335 of JAKEPQ010001005.1, forward strand.
GGAACAGCTCCCCGGGAAAGTGGTCACAGCACCAAGCCTGACGCAGTTCAAGAAGTGTTTGAACAATGCTCTCAGACACATGGTGTGACTCTTGGGGTGTCCTATGCAGGGCCAGGAGTTGGACTCGACGATCCTGATGGGACCCGTCCAAATCAGCATGTTCTATGATTCTATAAGGCTTTCTTCTTTCAGGTCAGTATTAATTTTGAACCATTCATTGCACATAAACATTGGTACAATCCTCAATTTTAATATGGAGAAACTTGACAAAAAAAATTGACATATATATAATTATATAGAAAAGTCCTTCAAAATGCAAAGCTGAATTTATAGCATCTGAAATGGAGTATAGAATGGATTGTTTTTCTTTTCTCACTGAGGCTTTTGCATTAGACTTGAAAAGATGGCACTGATACCAGCTGCATTATTCACAACCAAGGATTTCAGATGCTAGGTTGGTCTGAAATATTTGTGATATTTGCTGCACTCATGCTCTGCTCAGCTTTTGTGACCTGGTGAATGAGATTTTGGATCTGGGGATCAGTGATAAACCATCACAGGTCATGGCTGAGGTTGTGCCACAGTAGGAAATGTGGGCAGTACTTCCTGTTCTGGATACGTTCAGAACTCCCACTGAAGTCAGTGGGGGTTTGGGAAGCAATGAACACATTACTAAGGGCTGAATAGGGCTGGGAAGTTAGGCTGAGAGGTTGTTCCATGCAATTGTTCTAAAGTTTCTGTTGTCAGCAATATTTTTCTCTGAGTAATTCACACTCATTTCCCATCTATTTTCAGGCATTAAATGTCCGCTTTCAATAACAAAAAGCAAAGCTGACTTGCCCACTAAATAACAAAATTTACCTGAATCACAGTTATTACATTTGTAGTTTAAAAACCCTTCTTTTGTTTTGACTATGAAGCAGAAACATTTTACCTGAAGTTTTCTTTTTGTATAGAGTGCAAGGCTGTTATTTGGATCAAGCTTCTGAACAGCATCCATCCAAGGAGACACAATAGAGGAATTTTGGTTCAGGGAAATATTAGCTGATGGAATTTTTAACCCTCTGGAGCCAGCTGTATGCCTCAAAAGAAGGGTTAAAGAACTACATATGCATCTGATGCAAATTTCCCTAACTCCATTACTGCTAGGTGAAATGCAGTGATAGATGCAAGTGGAAGACTTGACTGCATAAAGCTGCCTTACCCTTACATAATCAATACTCAGGGTAAACAACTCGTGTCTTTTTGTGGAAAGCCATCAGACTAGGTTCTGGTAACAATGAATTCCTGCGCCTATGACTGAATTGGTGGGGTTTTTTTAGAAGTATTTTTTGCTATTTATTTTTTTTTTCCCTTTCAGCAAGCTCATAGTACAAACAATAGGTTTCTAAGATGTAATTGTGTCTCCTTTCAGTTTTTCATCAGAACAAATTTCTGTTTGCTAAATCAACCTGATTTACTAATTAGCATCTGGATCTTATGTACTCACTATGTACCCACACAATAATACCACAATTATATTATATTAGCTTTTTAAGGGCTCATCTAATTTTACTCTATACATAATCCTTGAAAATGAGATTTGCATAAAGTAATTCAAAAGAGACAGGGCAAACTAGAAGTATATAATTATGTGTAGCTCTGAAATAAATATATTTTCAGTTTCCAATTTCCATAGCTCAGTTCATCATCTACCCTCTGAATATCTGAATTAATAATAAAATGACAGAGTTCCACGGTCATATATGTACTTACATGGAATTTACATACAGGGTCTCCTTTGTTATACTTAGTGGATTACCTATGGGGTGAGTAAACCTTGACCGTCCTCTAGAAACTGAAGGAAAGGGAGAAGCTGAGAGGCACTCTCCCTCTAGGCTATTAAACAACTAAAGAGACTTTTTCCTATCAAGATTTCTGCTGCTTCCAGTGTGCAGAACTTAGGCTCCAAACCTGGTTCTCTCATCACATTATATTGAAATGTAATGCTTGTAATAACCTCATGTCTGCAGCAGAAGTATCTACCTACCTTTCAAGGTGAACCTTTTCTTTAGACTCACTGTTTGTCTGAGACCAGCCTATGACACTACTTTTAGAGATTTTAACAATTCTTCCGATGGAGTTCATAATTATGGGTTTGTTTCATAATGATCAATGAGGTAACTACACTCCTTCTTGGTTTTGTCTATCAATTTTCTACACATTGTAGATATATTTCTGTAACTTACTAGTTCTGTTGTAGATTTTGAATTGCCAGTACATAAGCATGTTGTTCAAGGTTCATACATACTGGCAATGCGTATTACCAGTTATGATGATTTACCATGTTTGCTAATATTTGTTAGTTGTATAAGACCATCTCCAGGAGTCAAGCAATTACACAGGAAACTTAGTTTGCATAAAAAAACTAAACTGGGTCTTCTCCATGACAAAGTAAAGCTGTTAAGTGTGTGAGGATAACAATAACACATCAGTTGAATGGAAGCTGAATCAGTTCCAGAATCTGATAGCACACACTCTGACTGTTAAATGTAATCATGTATCTATATACTGATCAAGAAGGTGGTGCTGATGAACTTTCAGCTTGGAAGACCAATCCTGTCTGAGAAGCTGTTACTAGTTAATCATTTTAACACACATAATGTGGTCAATATAGTTTTTCATTCATTTGACATTTGTAAAAGTTATAGTCCTATGCTTAAAGTTAAATACGTTGTTGGAAGTTTTCACTGCTGCATCAAGCTCTGCACTTGCTTTTAAAGGGCTCTTAAAGGGAAAAAACCCCAAAGTCCCAGGATTCAAAGAATGTGGGAGGAAGTATTATGACAATGACTCTATGCTGGGAATTAGAAGGACTCCAGCCAAAAAAGGAATGAGATTCTACAACTTTCCCAAAGCTATTTGGAGAAACAAATTAAGTCAATGAGTTTTTAGACTAAGTTGACAAATTAATGAAGGGAAATGGATGACACATAGATACTTGCAATACCAGGACCCTATAGAATACCAGGAGGTCCCTTTGAATTACAGTAAGCTGTCAAAAATTCTAACACAAAAACAGCATGAGAAGCAAAGGAAAGGAGATGTGTCAGAGATAGAAAGCTATCATGTCAGCCAGGATAGTTTACAAAGACTCTGGACAGCATGGATGCCTCTAGGCAACAGATCCTGCCCTAAGTTAAGCAGTCCTCCAGGATGCTCAGAAGAAAATTAAGGCAACATTAAGAAACTTACTTGAATCATCGTCTGAACAAATAGCAAATTATGACTGGCTCATACTTGAGAAAAATGGCCAGAGTGAGCAGCTCAGGAGCAGTGCATAAACTCTAATACAGCTGCATAAAGAACTCACTGAACAACTCTGAATAATAGGACAGCACATAAAAATCAGACTATTTGCAGATAAATTTCAATAGAAAAAAAAGTTACACCCTCTGAATAAATGCTTTACTGCAAATACTTTTCCCAGCTCTAATGAAGAGAGTTTGCTCTAGCAGCAGAGAGAATAGGGCTGTGATGATAGATGATTGCTTACTCATTTAAAGCTCCAAGGATATTCTCTTCAATACCTGATTTTTATCCATTGCTAAATGAAAATGACATTGTTAAGTCATTTAACATTACATGAAATGTGGAGTCCGAATAAAAGCCAGGTCAAGCAGATCTTCAATCAACACTCAGGGAAGACAGGGCCAGGCCAACAGTGGAAGGAGCATCCTCCTCAGTCCGGGGCATCAGGAGAGGGAGTGGTGCAAGCCCCTCTTTCCCTGCCCCCATTGCTGCTGCAGCTGCAGCTCAGCCTAAGCCCTTAAGAGTAATTCCAAATTGACAGCTTGCATGGGTGTGAATACATTTAAGTAAAAAGAAACCCTGCCAACTTCAGATGAATTAAACAACTGTGACACACACTGGGCCAGATTCTCTAATGCACCACAACAAATTTACAATTTTTTCGTACTGTAGTTAAACAAAGCTGTATACAGATGCAGTGACTGCTATAGAGATTAAAATGTTTCAATGTTTCTGTCTGAGATTGCCTTTTGCAGTGGATTTTCATATCACATTTTAAATATGGTAATCTGGATTGAGTGGCATATTTGCATGTCTAGCATCAGAGTCTTCTATTTATCCTTTCAAAAGTTTTCTCATATGTTGTGATACACACATAAACCACTTCTAGGCAGAGACTGTATTCCACTAACTAATCTCTGTTTGGCTCTTAATGTCTCAAAGAATGTTTCTGTGGTAAATATTAAAAGCTAAACTTCAGAAAAGTTTTTATGGTGTTATTCTAAACAGCTCATACTTCTGCCTTTTTTTTATTCACTTACCTAAGTAAAACAAAAAAGTAGTTAAAACTTGAGAGCAAATAAAAATTGGCATAATGTTTCTGCAAAAGCCAATGATCCAAAATGTCTGTGTCTGTCATTTGTTTGCTGAATCAAATATTTCAGAAGAAATGTAATACGTTAGTTTTAAATTTTCAAATGTCACTGTTCAATAGAAAATGTCATCTTTTCAGCAGGAGCACAGAACTTAACAACAGCATAATGAAACTGCAGTGAACTTCTGGATATGCATTTGACCTACCCACGGCTCATTCTTCATGGCTGTGAAGGGTTCTGTTAGCCTTGAGGAACTGAAAGAAATTATGAGCCAGGCTGGGGACACACAGGGGCTCAACACATGCAGCTCCATTGATTTCTAGCTGTGAGGATACTCTTGTACCCCAAATATTAAGTATTGAAATCTGAGAGAAATCTCTAAATTAAACGTTTTGCTGTCATGTGCAGATGTTATTAGCTTCGATCAGCTCTTTTCTGGCAGAAAAAGGTTGATTAAGGAAGTGGTAAGAGTGAGGCAGTTGTTTAAAAGATGGCATCTTTTTATTCAACAGTTTCTGCTCCTCTGGGTGAAGGACTATGCTCATTAGTCTTTCTTTTGGAACAGGATTTGAAGCCAAGTACCTAAAATCTGAGTGATGGAATTGTGCAGCCTTTTTTATGTCCACACATCTGCATTCTTCCTGATTCCAGTAATACCATGCTCTTTTTGACTAGGTGCATCTCTGGAAGGTAAAAATAAAGGTATGGTCCTTGCTTTTTGGTTAAGTAGGTGCCTACCAGGAAACCATTATTCTCTGAACATGGCAAAAGATGTTCTGTTCATATTTGTCCATTCAGGAGCTTACACTGTTTATTCCTCTGAAAAGACAGTCCCATGCAAAATATATTTTCTGTGTTATGTATTGTCAATAAACATGTTTTAGTTATTGAACATTGATAGGATCAAGCCAGGAAGAAAAGTGCTTTGTACTCCAAGTTAAACTTCAGATGACAAGAGCCAATAAAAACACCTTAATGAATGCTTTTAAAAATGCCTCAGATGAGGATTGAGAGAAGTAGAGTAATAAGAACAGAATATTAGTGTCATTTTAAGAGCATTTGAGAACAGGATCACATTTATACCACATTTCTATGAGAAGTGTAAGCCAAGAACAGCAGCTTTGCCCTTCATCTGCCTCTAAATATGAACTGCTGCCCTCTCAGTTGCCCTCTGCTTTAGGCTGACAAAGGCATTCTCATTACTGAGCAGCAAAACAGTTTGAATTAATCTGGATTAAAATTAATCATTACTATTTTTTCTTTCAAGTGAACTTTGAAGTGGACCCATTCTTCCATTTAGCTCATTGCTTGGCAATGCAAATACTTATACTGGCAGCAGGCAGGGAGCAACAAAGGGACAAGAGCAAGCATTTGGGAACAGAGAAAGGGCAGGGCTGTTCTTTTTGGCAGCAGTGCTATAGTGCTTGCAGAATTGCAATGTTAAAGCGTCCCATCCCAACTCTGTTAGGTTATTTCTGCTTATGTTAACAGAATCAAAGCAGAATTATAACTGGGTGGGAAGTTTGAACAAGGCAATCAAACCCCACACTGTTACAGTGGCCAGGGTGTTCACTGGTAATGAGGTCTCGAGTAGTAAATAGTTTAAAAGCCAATAGTGGAGCCATCAGTCATGCAGCTTTTGTGAAGTGATGTAGAGACCAAATTCAGACTGTGCTGCAGCTGGTTAGCACTGTGCTGCTGACACAAAGCATCTCTAAAGCCAGGGTAGCCAATTAATGCAGACAACTGGCATAGCATGTCTTATACCATTGCTCTCCTAGCAGCTGGTTATTTCTCTGCCTGAAAAGGGAGTGTAGTCAGATCATCCCTGATCTGAGACTCTCTTATCTGTCCCAGGGGCTCTTATTTGTTGGTACAGTCCTGACCCTATATATCTCATTTAAAATTGCCATAAGAACAGCACAGGAGTGAATGTTTACACCTTCAGGCTGCTTCTGCTCTGAGCAAGGTGTGGGCTCCTTGGCTGTTCAACCTTCCTTGTTCCACAAAAATGCCCTCTAACAAAGAAAACCAGGAAAATTGAATACCTTCCAGTAAAAGAAAAATATTATCTTTATTGTTTATATGTACTGGAACATTTGCTAAGTGATAGCTTAAAACATGTACTTGATGGAAATGAGAAATTGCTTCCAATTTGGAATACACAAAGCACTTGATAGCTATCTGATCATGTTACAGTGCATAGAAGTTCACTTCCTAGGGCTCTCTGGGCAGGACAAGCTACATAGCCTGTTAAGGAGCTGTTTAAAGCACGTAATTACCTCATCTTTCCCCACAAACATAAAGTATCTTTCACATGATCAAAAAGACACCTCCATTATGCAACTGATGCTTTTTCAGTCAAGAGTACAGGAATCACTCTTGGTGGTTCCCAGTGTGATCAGTGGTGGTATGAGATGTGTGCTCACCTGAGCCAGTGTTGTGGCAGGAAAACCACCACGTTGAGAGTACTTCTGCTGTGGTGGTACAGGACTGCAAGAGGATTCACCAAGAGACTCCTGGGAGGGTGCACTGACCTGTAGCCTTCTCACATCACTGCGTTTCCAAGCAAATGGAATACAGGGAGAAAGCCTGAGACTGGGAACTGTTCTCACTGCTTTTGCAAGTGACCAGTACTAGGGAAAAGTGAGAATTCATAACGCAGGATGACCTTATTGTCTTTAATTACCATTGCATGATATTAAGAGAACAATTTTTTGAGGCAACCAAACACCTACAGATCATAGGGATGCAACGTGTAACCAATCCATGGATCTGAGAAGCATTCCTTACACTTGCAAAATCATATTGTTGGACTCTCACATCTGGCTAAAAGTATTTACTGTCAAGAACTGATGAAGAGATGTGTTCTCTGTGTGTTTGCTCATACTGACAGTGATTCTGGGTTCATGAAATACATAGTTCAAGGTGCTCTTTCTGTAATCAACATGCTGCAGGAAACAATGAGACTGAAAAATTTCTGCTCATTCCCTCTTCCAGCCTTAGAACCAAACTTTTCACTCAAGAAGAAAAATGTGCAGTTTCCTTTGTTTATGCAGCTTTTAATCACATCTGTATACGTGTTTGAAATTATTACAAACTTCTACCTCTTGATTACCTCAAGTCTGTATTGCATGAAAAGATTTTTTTAAAGCAATGGACCCACATTTCTACCAAAATTCTTTGGGTTTAAAATCTACCAATGGCCTCATATAGCATTCTTTTTACACGTTTCTATTCCTTCAGCTTTCCTCCTCATCTGTTACAAGCAATTAAATCACTGGATTTTTCATTGTTTGAAATAACTGGTTGCATTACCATCTGGAAACAATATATTTTAAGTGCATAATTACGGATGTTTGAAATCCCAGGAACCCAGCTTTATATGCACAGGACTAGGAGGCAACATGCTCGGAAATGGGAAATGTATTGTCAGCTGCGTGATGAACAGTTAAGAGGAAAGGAAGAGCAATTCTCCACCACTTGTCTGCTGCCTTCACACCACTAGCCTGAGAAAGCTAAATTCTGATTTGACTGCAGAGCAAAAGGGAATGTTTTAGACTGCTCTCACTTGCACTGAATTTCAATGATTGCAGTGGCACAAGGGGACCTTCGTTGAGCTATAGCCTCTAAGTCACTCTTCTTATTACGAGGCTGGAAACCTGACTTTGCACTACTTTCCAGGAAGTGCAGAGATGAAGCACATTACACAACAGGACTGTGGAGGATAACAATGTGCATAACAACTTCACGGTGGAAAATGTTTCAGTGTTCTTAAAAAGCTGCAATATAGGATAATGAATGTCTGCAAAACCAGCATATCTCAAAGATATGACAGTTAGTCAAAACTATCTAAAGCACTGGCTATCAGCTGAACTTTTACTAGTCTAAGTGGCTGACTCTGCCCCCTTTCCTACCCTTCCTTTCCTTATATATGACCTATTTCACAATGTATTCGTTTGCCTCAATGTATTCCAACTGAAAATAATCAGACAGGTCCTCCAGCATCATTTATGTCAGCTGCAGGCCCAGCTCAGCCTCAGGAATCACATTAGAGCAAGTCATTTATACTCCTGAAAAGGTATCAAGCAACTCAAAAAAAAAAAAAAAAAAAAAAAAAGAACAAAAAAAGGAAAAAAGAAAAGTTCTTTACATACAGGCCCAAACACAACACACCATCAAATGTACATTCTATTTAGCTTTGATTTCATAGTGTCTGTATTCCCACTTCTCCTTTAGCCCCCTGGATTTTTTCCCTACGATTACTTTGCACTGAAAGACATTTAGCTTCACGTTCCTTCAAGTTACTGTCTGACAGTCACTCCATTCCCCCATCACTCCATTCCCCTACAATCAAATTTCAGTACCAGCTGGCTGAGGAGAAAACATCAAACTTCTGACTTGCATAAATGTCTGCTTGATTAAAAGTACTCCTCCTAAATCAACAAGTTAAAGTCCACACAACCAACTTTACCTCCGTGAAATTTATTTCTCCATTTCTAAATCAGTTTATTTCAGGGCAATAAATCATGCCTCTTCTGTTCACTTTTGTAATGCAGATATCATTTGTATTTGAATTAATGTACAAAAGGCACAGGCAAGGATCAATATATCAAATTTCCTAAAACACACATGTGGAATTAGCTTTTCACACCAGTAATTCCCACACACACCTCAGTTTTGCTTTACCAGCAGCCTGGTACAGGCATGTAAAACTATGCAAGAGTACCATTCATTGAAGGACAGCATAAGACACATGACAAGAAGGCCTTAACATAGTGAACAGAAAGGGACTAACATATTGCATTTAAAAGAGAACAAAGCCTATTTTAAAATAAAAGTCAGAAGAAATCCCTATTCCAATTGAAAAAAAAAAAAAACAAAACAAAACAAACATGGCCAAGGATCTGATGGAAGGACTAGCTAGCTTTGCACTCTTGGGCATTGAGAAAGAGCCTTTCCAACACACTGTGTGTGTTTTATTGTATGAAGACAGATGCCCCATACTGCACTAAGCCTACTTAATATATTACCAAAAGTTGTATATAATGCCAGATGTTTCTAAACATTTTAAAATATTTGTATATATTTTCTTAAATAAAACAGATTCAAAGAAAATCAAAATGGGAAAAACAATCAAACTGAATAAAAGCATTTCTTTGGAATAAAATAAATGGCATCTATTGGCTCATGATATACCGACTGAGACACACATAAGAAAGAATGTGATTAAATAGCATTCATTTGGTGAATTGTTTATGTATTCAGCTCTGATTATAATGTTCCCAAAGACAATCAATCATTGATTTTAATTTACTTTATTGTGCTAAAGAAAAGAGTAAATTAAATATAGAATTTATTTAGCCTTTCTCTTGTATTCTGCAATAATCCAGATGGAGCACATACATTTTCTCTTTAATGACACTAGCATGATTAAGCATTAGGACTTAATGAGTAGTGCATTTTTTATGGTTCATTAATAAAAGTTAGAGGTAGAAAAGATGTATTGGTCATCAGCTTTATCTCCTCACTGTGTTTGTGCGTTTATTATACAGTCAATAAACTTGTTTATATATAATTGCTTTTGTGAGAGAGACCCTAACTGACTTTAAACTACATGAGATCTTTCTATTCTTAAATGGCTCAAAATCTAAGATGTGTAACTCCCTCTGAAAGACACAGACTGGATCTGACGCAGATAAATGAAGAAAGATGACAGTCAAGAAGAGCAATGCAGCAAAATTTATAGAAGAAACAGGTTTGACAGAAGAAAGAATTATATGTGAAAAAGGCAAAAGATAATGCTGCAACAAGAACTAGGAGACTGATTTTAAAACAAAGCAATATATAAGAGAATGTACACAGAGAAGAGTGGGGGGTCTGGGAAAGGACTTGTAGTGATTCAACTGGTTTATTAACTTGTTTCAATGCAAGGATGATAAATTACACCAAGCTTTAGACTTGAACATTGTCTAGCTGAAACCAGACAATGGCTACATTACAGTTGTAGCATAGGTACAAGCATTTTCTGGAAGTGCATTTTGAAATTAAAAAAGACCCCAAAACTAATAGGTGGTTTATGTCTCTTAAAACTACTTCTGAATACAGAAGAGTATCATATGAGAAAGGGGGATATGCCAGAAAACCCCACATACATTATTTGATTTCAAAGGGCAATACATTAAGTTTCTACCTACTCTATCTCTCGTCTTCCCTCCTTAAGACAAAAAAAACCCCAAAAACATAATCAGAAACACCATGTAGAGGCATAATAAAGTAGTGCATGGTAGCCCAAAACAGGAAAGAAGCAGCAATGAAGGGCTTTAAATAGCACCTAGACTATTAGTTGTGATGTTTCTTGTATCAATGATTAAATGAACTCACATTATATGTTTTTTCATATTTCTATCTTTACTCCCTAACACACATACACTCTCAAGCCTTCAAAGCATCCATCATTTTGGACTGTTGTAATTTGGTGTGATATTTGTCCTATTTTAAAGACAGTCTAGAATAATGATGAATAATGATGATAGTATCAGATTTTATAGCTTTGAAAATGGAGTCTTGCAATTAGAAAGGAATTTTTTACATCCTGTGTAGCTTTGGATTTACCTGCAAGCACTCTCTGTTTAACATAATTTCAATGAGCTTCTTCCTACTGCCTCTTCTTAAATACAGGGAAGTATGTTTAGTTCAACAGTTGCTACTCTCTATAGTGCTTCCCCTGCTACATTTACTGGAGGTATCCATACTCATAATAGTTTTTTTTCTGGCCACTACAACTGGGAAAAAAGCTGCATGCAAACCCAGAGCCAGACAACTGCAACACTGAGGATGTGCGTCAGTGACTGCATTATTTCAAAAGGGGTTGCTTCCAAAGTAAGTTGTGCACAACAGAATTACAAGTGTAAAACTTGTATTAAATTGTTATTTTCTTTTCCTGTTTATGGAGGAGTCAAATATCTGGTCAACAGCCACACTCAAACCTAGTTCAAGCTATATCTGGAGTTTCATTTTTAATTACAAACCCCCCAGAACTTGCCCCACACTTCAATGTCTAGAATAAGTACTCAACTACTTCATCAGCAGAAGACAGAAAACTGGTCATTCCAGATTTGTAACTAGCTGTGAGTCAGTGTCTTCCTGCAGAGAGACACAGGCACTCTCTGAGTGTCCCAGACTGACCATAACTTACTGTACAAGGACAGCTGAGGGATGCTTTGAGTGAAACAAGCTCTGGAGATCCATACCCACCCGGTCTCACCAGGAAACAGCAGGCACACTTTCCACTTTAATGGCTGCATTGCTTCCTAAAGATTGGTCTTAACTGCTCCATGTTGCAGCATACTAAACTTTTGCAGATTGAATTGGGAGCCAGTGAAAAAAAAACCAAAAAAACCAAAAAAACTTTTGTGCCCTCTGTTTGTCAGGAGACAGAAATACAGCCTAAATTTTCAAGCCTGGACTTATGAAGCAGGTACATGGCAAAGGACAGGCCATGGTGTGCTCTACCAATTGTTACATTGTATCTTCTCAAATCATTAAACCTTTCAAATATTCCTCAGTTTATTATGGAAGTACCAGGGGGCCCTAATCATGTATCAGAAGTCCATTATGAGAGCTGACATACAAAGGGGTTTAATTAAGAGTTGTCAAGACTTGTATGGACAAACAAGGGGGGATTCTTACCCTCACAGCTGTTCAAATTTACCAAGCCACACTGTGACAGAAACTGAGTCAGTGTGAGGGAACAACTGAGAACCGAAACATATTTCCTGATAAAAAATAAGATGAAATTGAAAAATATCTTCAAGATAAAATTGGGGGGAAAAAAAGTCTTCAGTCATATAAATTTCAAAAATTCAAAATGTTCTTTGAAAAATAATGTTTATGTCATTTATATGCAGATTAACTAATTACATTTTTGCGTAATTATATTCTTATCTTCTCCCCACTGTAAACCATTTTTAATTTCAGGATAAATATTTCCCATACAACATTCTAAATTCTTTACTTTTCTATTTTCAGCAGCTTCCTTAAAAGCCAGTTATTTACTTATTCAATTTCTTTTCCCTTTAGCACATGTAGTATCTTGAGTAATGACTCACCGTTTTCTCTTGGGCAGGTAACAAAATCCTTCGATAGATTATGGGAGCAATGAAAATCATGACAAGCTGCAGTAAATGTATGATAGTTATTGTTCCATGTTTGATGGTAGAATTTCAGTACGTATGGGCTCATTCCTTCCATTTAGGTAAGTGTACCAGCATTTAACCAGCAAAAAACTGTGTTGGTGGGGGACTCTATTCTCCAGCAGTAAGGAGGATCATTTCTCACTCCTACCCCCTGCTACCTATGAGAAAAATACGCAGGTGCAGAGAAGAAAAATCAGGCTCCACTTTAGCGTACAGTAGTAGTGTTGTGGGAATGTAGAAGACTTAGGAGATCAGAACATGGATTTTTGTTGCTCGTGGCAGCAGCTGTAACACTGCTCATCTATTAGTATCACCATTGCCAGTTTAGAGAGCTGGTAGCATTTGCCATATATAATCCTTGGGGCTTTCAAGGTGAATTGAAAGATGAGTGAAGAGAGATGGGAGAAGGAGAGAAATGTTCCAGCCAGTGGCAAAACAGCTGTGGTGAGAGGCTATAGAGTACTCTCACTTATTATCCTTAGCTTGTAAACGAGCCTTCACTCTTACTGTTTTTTGTAGTTATACATAGCTACAAGTGTGGGAAATTATACAAGCGGTTGTCAATGCCCCCTGCCATAGTTCCTGCTACAATAAATTATTTATCCCATTATTCAGCCTACAACAGTGCCTAACAGTATTGGCCATAAATCAGGACCCTACTATGTTAGCTGCTGTATACACACACGGTAAAAGTAAAGCCCTCTGCCAGTGTCTTTGCACCTGAGGTAAAATAGCATGTGCTTGTTGCCAAGTTGCTTCCTGCAAAGCAGATACACATTTTGAGCAGTGTCTAGAAAGAGGAATTGGATTTCATTTCATTTGGCCAGCTTTCAGGTGTGAAGCAGGCATGTAAATAACTGCACATTAGCATCATGGATCCTGTCTTCACCGGGAAACTGAAGAAGCAGCTCGGACATCTGGCACAGCTTGGCAGATTGTCACAACACTACATGACAGAACTACCATAGAGAAAGCAAGATATTGCACTGACTTCCGAAAGGGTCTGTTTGTCTTTTCCTTTCACACACAGAAGTCCTGGGGATTTTCTAGGCTGTCTTCTAGTCCATTGGATCCCAAAGTGAAAACTTTAAATGGCATTATGTACATAATATTCATTCATAGGGGTGAAAGCTAAAACCCTAACATGTGCTGAGAAAGTCCAGTATGATTTTTTCCTCTTTGATAATAGTATGCATTCGAAATGTTGCTTAATGATGCCACAAAATCAATTCTGCATTCTTAAAGCAGTAAGTATAAACCATAAAACCCCTTCAGCAGCTACTAAAACCTTCCTTCCTCCTCTTCTTTCCCCTCAAATGCCCAGGAAAGGCTAGTAAGATGAAACATTTCACCAAGGAAACCTATTGGATTGAGATGGCTTTCTTGAAAAGAGATTACACTATTTCCAAACAAGGAAAATAGAAAATAACAAAATCTGACAAGTTAAATGTAAAAATTCCTTAAGGCAGCCCAATAAAAATCTGAGCAACACTTCTCAAAAAGCTTTGAAAGTAAAAATAAATCCTCTTCAAATACACAGGGAAGAGGAAGCTGACCATGTAGTTTGTAAGGCTAATAGGTGATGAAGAAACAATGGAGCACACAAATTAAAGCCACAGGAGAAAAGTTAGGTTAATATTTCACATCCCTCTTTGGCATGTAGAACTCTTCAATATGAGACAGAGCTGCACACTGAAACATGACGGCAGATACACCAGAGTCCTGTCTCAAACCGAAGTGTGAATTGAAAACATTTTTGGCCAGATTGACATAATGGAGAGTAACGAAACTCCAGGATGAGGGCTAAAGGAACTTCACTACGAAACAGCTGAAATAAACATTTTAGGATGTAACCTCTCACTTAAAATTGCCTCAGCATCAGCAAACGTGATTGCTTCCACGAAGTATCCGAGAAACATCAGAGGAATAATATTGTACTGTACAAAACACTGTCGCAGTGACTAGAATCAGTGGGCACTTGCAGGAACCCTGCTAAACTTTCAGTGGTACCTAGGAACTCTGCTCAAAGACCATGACCCTATTATGCCACAAACTGCAAAAGCACAGAGCAAATTGCTTCTAGGCAAAACAACAAGCAGTAAAAATACACAGACTGCTAAAGGAGGTGCAGTAACACAGACTGACTTTTGTAGACCTTTCAGTAGCATTTCTGAATGCTTGTATTATGGCTTGTAAGTTAAGTGTTTAACATACACAGGCAAAAATAGTAATGCTAGGAGAAGAAGACTAAGGAGACAGACATTGGCAAGAAAATAAGCTAACTACAAAACATTGCATCTGCTTATCTTATTTGTGTTAAAGAAGTCTTACAGTGGTGATGGATGCCCCAGGTAGCATCCCTATGGCACCAACTTCTACTGAGATATGTAAATGTGACAGCCTCATTTCTTTGTGACTTAAACTGCTTTTTGAATAATATTTAGCACCTACCATGTCAGGGTTTCTTAAAATTTTAAAACATGTTAAAAATTTATTATTACAATTTATTCCCTTTTGTTAAGTTTAAAAACGTATTATTTATATAGTATCATGATATTATCATTACATTATTTTCAACACATTTTCTTTGGAGTGCTCAGGACCTGGTTTACTGCATATGGTTGGGAGTCAATACAACAAAAGATTTAAGAAGAGCTGATATGACTTTCATGAAGCAAGGTAGCTGTGCCAGTTCTGTGAAGGAGTCAAGGAGAGGTATGTGAATTTTGTGAATATAAGTACTTAAATCTCCAGAAAAGAGTCATGAAGACCCCTTGAAAAGCTCCTAGAAAAAAATAAAAGTGGCTTTTTTTTTTGGGATAAAGGGAAAAGCTTTCATATAGCTAACTGGCTGTCTAAAGGGAACAGCAAATGGTTAATTTTCACAAAAGGAAAGAGTCACCAACGGAGTCTCTGTAGAGGACATATGCTGAAGCTGATATGATTTGTCATATTCATAAATGATCATGAATATCAAACTGACAAAGTCTAAATCATTCACAGAAGTAAAAATGAAGTCTGATTAAGAAGAGTTGCAGCAGGACTTTACAATACTGTGCAATAAAAATACCGAATGAAATTCAATAAAGACAAATGTGAAGTAATGTCAGGAAATAAATGACAATTCTAACTTTATAAAGTGAATGTGAAGCTCCCAGATAGCTAATACCACTCAGAAACAGAATCTCAAGGTTATAGTAAATAGTTCTATAAAAATGTTAACTCAGTGCTTCACACTGGTAAAAACAAAAACAAGCGAAAATGACCAATAGTTTGGGGAGAAATAGGAAAGAAACCAAAAAGATGTAGTGATGCATAATATGGTGGCATTATTGGCAACAGGGATGAAGAAAATTAGGCAATGGCTGTCAGGAAAGGAGCAATTAAGTCAAACTAAATGCCTTAAACTGGAAAGAAGATAACTGAGAGGTCTATGACAGGGATCTATAAAATCACAAGAGGTGTAGAAAAAGTGCAAACCACCTACCCAAACCCAGGAAAGAGATTTCAGGACATTATGTATAATCAACATTATTCTTGTAGGACATCATGTACACTGAAAGTTTCCAGGGTCTTAAAAAAATTAGTTTGTGAAAGAAAAATACATTAAGTAAAGGTATACCTCTGAATAAGAAAACCCCCATGATCCATTCCAAAGGCTGGGAGATCACATCCACAACAAATGCTTTACCAGTTACTAACATAATTACAACTTTTGAAGTTGCTTCTGATCCAGTTCTGTGTTAGAGCAAAATTATAGACTTAAATCAACAAACTAATTGAAGAAAAAGTCAATGGAGGATAATTATATATTCAGAAGTATGAAAATTAGAATCAGTCGCAATCATTCTCTAACTGCACTAGATCCAAAATTTCAATGTTAGGGGGGAGAACTACTTTCACTGGAAACTTAAGCATCCAGGATCATCCAAAGTAAAAACAAGTAAGGCTGATATTGCTGTATTGCATGTAAACATACCTACACAGACAACAGCCTAAGAGATGGATATGCATTCAGATTTGCTTCACATGATCTCCATTGCTCCTCTACTAGACACAGATTACACCTGATTAAGAAGCTGAAAAAGAGAAAACTGCATTGTGCCAACCTGTTGGCAGGTACTTGCAGACATTGTGAGTAAACTATCAAGTCTAGAGGTGATCCCTCCAGTTGTAGAATATTTCATCCACTGTAAGAATACAAGTTCATGTTGCACCCATTCTCCAAATAAACACTGAATTTCAATCTTCATGTCTGCCAATAAATAAACACATACATAAGTATGCTTGGGGTCAAAAATTATGTATTGTTGAATGACTTTGAAAGTACAGATAAGAACAAAGATAGGCTTACATTGTTTTAGAAAGCTGTGGTTCTGAAAAAGCATTGATTTGGTGCTGGTCCATGTAAGAAATGAAACAGGCTTATTAGTAAGAGTTTCAGGTAGGACTGTTCTCTGTGACAGAGAAAAATTCTCCTTCCTGGCACACTGTTTCTGTGTTGCTGTGCAGTCAACCCAACACTGAAGGAAGCTATACTCTAACTCATATCATGGAAGAAGAGGTGTCACTGGTGCTGTCTTTACCATGCTGCTTTCTATGGAGGTTCTGGCTACTCCCAAAAGGGAGTTATCCACAAGGCCTGAAAGAGCACAGCAGAGGGCTCTGTGAAGACCAGGTTGTTTGCCGTCTTTAATCTGGCATTCGTGATAGGTTGACAGTGACTATATGCCAGGTGCCCGCTAAGCTGCCCCATCACTTTCCTCCTCAGCTGAGCAAGGAAGAGGAAATATAACCAAAGATTTGTGCATTGACATAAGGACAAGGAGAGATCTCTCACCATCATGGGCAATAACACAATTGACTTGGGAAAATTAGTGGAATTTCCTACCAGTCAAATCAGGCTAGGATAGTGAAAAGTAAAACCAAATCTTAAAACCACCTTAACCCACCCCTCCCTTCTTCTTGGGCTAACTTTATTCCCAGGTCTCTACCTTCTCCCCGCCAGAGGCACAAGGGACAGGGAATGGGTGCTGTGGTCAGTTCATCACATATTGCCTCTGCTTCCTCCTCAGGGGCAGGACTCCTTTCCTTGCTCCAGCATGGAGCCCCTCTCACAGGACACAGTCCTCCACAAACCTCTCAGTCAGTCAGTCCTTCCCACAAGCTACAATTCTTCCAGAACTACTCCAGCACAGGTCCATTCCATGGGGTGCAGTCCTTCAGGAACAGGCTACTCCAGTGTGGATTCCCCATGGGGTCACAAGTCCTGCCAGCAAACCTGCACCAGCCTGGGCTCCTGTGTCCACAGGTCCTGCCAGGAGCCTGCTCCAGCACAGGCTTTCTATGGGGTCACAGCCTCCTTTGGGCACCCACCTGCTCCAGTGTGTGTCTTCTCCACGGGCTGCAGGTATCTGCTCCTCTATGGGCTACAGGGGCACAGCTGCCTCACCACTGGCTATGCCATGACCTGCAGGGAAATCTGCCTGGAGCACCTCCTCCTCCTTTGCTGACTCTGGGAGGTCTGCAGAGTTGTTTCTCTCACATATTCTATCTCGTCTCTCTGACTGCAATTGCTTCTGTGCAGTAATTTCTTTTCCCTTCCTAAATATGTTATCCCAGAGGTATTCTCACAATTGCTGATGGGTTCAGCCTTGCTTAGTGGCAGGTCTGTCTTGGAGCCTTCTGGCATTGGCTATGTGGGGGAAGCTTCTGGAAGCTTCTCACAGCAACTGCTCCTAAAGCCCCACAGCTACCAAAACCTTACCACACTATCCCAACACAGCATTCCAGATACGAAAAGGTCAGAAAAGGTGGCATCATGACAACAAAGTAGATGCACATACAGGTCAGTGCAGGTGCAGCTATTCATAATTTCAGGTTTGAATTAAATATTACAGAGTGTTGTTACCTTCCAAACCTTTATCCTCTTTTATTTCAGAAATATAATTAGTGCAATATTCTAACAACACATAATGCCAAGTCATATATTTCCTTGAAATGCCAGTGTTTCTGCAATCTATGCTATAGGATCGGCTTGTGTAAGTCTTGCCATAGCAGAGCTGGACAAAAAAATTTGGGTCGGCATCCACAGATTCCCTATGACTAGGTGGAGAGCTGGCATTTGGAAGTCTCTGAAATGCCAGACTTCAAGGTCAAAGCAACAGAAAAACTACACACAACATACAGTGCCAGCAAAGAAACAACCAATAAATGGCAGGTACAGACATGATCAATATACATCCTAAGCAAAGTTAATGGAAACATCTGTGGGAAAATTACAAACAGATAAAAATGAAATCTAAAAATGAGAATGTTGTGTTTTAAGTAAATAAGTCTTGTGTAGAAGTAAGGCACTGCCAAAATGATCAGTCAGAGGCGATGAGTGAGGGGCAGGAGGTGGCAGTTTGCCATCCAGCAGTAGAGTTACATAAAAGTGCTGCTCTGGGTTTTCGACAAGGTTTTTATGGGCACTTGTGTGCCTATTTAAAAAAGACTGCAAAAGACACCAAAATGGGAACACTATTCTAGGCACACTTGAGTAGGGTAAAAGAAATAGTTAAAAAAAACCCCAACAAAAGCAAAACAAAAAAAAAACCAAGAAGAAAAGCTGAGGTCTTCTTGAGCCACAATCCTCAGATTCTAAAATGAATGCAATCTGTCCTCCTGTTTCTACACTTCCTTTTCATTCATGGCGACTCTGCCAAATCGCATGAGAAAATTAATGGCAAAAAAGATCATCTGTTTCTTCCGATTGGTTTGTTGAGTACTTTGAAAATTGGCAGCCTGGAAATGTTTCGAGCCAGAAGGGAAAATATTCATGTACCCACACATCAAAGTGTTTCTAAAGGCTGAGCATACAAAGTTCTGAACATTTCTCAGGTGATCAAAACAAATGCATTTCTAAGATGCTGCTGCTTGAAATATAACAGGCAGTAGGTCAGGGACCACAAAACTGGTTGATCAAACTGAAGCTTTGACTTTACAGCTAAATAAGAAGCAAAAAGAATTCTCTGGAGGGCTGAGAGCAGGAGGAAATATTAGGTGGGGAAATTATTGGTACTATAAAGAGCAGAAGGGTAATCTTGATAAAAGAGATGAGTTATATTAAGAAACAGAGTTATACAGCTAAAATAAAAAAGGGGGGAAGTAGGGAGGATTAAATAGAAACCTGTGTGAGATAATTTTTGTTGTTTTAAACTCAAGGCATTGCAAGATATCTGCAGATGGAATTAGGTGGTCTTTGGAAATAGATGTTTACATAAGGATGGTTTGCCCCCCTTTTCGTCCTTACAAAATTGAAGCCCCGAATTAATTTGAATGAAAATTGAGCCCCATATGAATCTGAACATTTAATTTTAATCCAAGGTTGCAAACCTGCTAACTATCAAATTGGCATGTATTCAGAATACTGTGCTTAGTCTTTCACATACTGCTTACTATGTTCTGTACTGAGGGAAATCTCACCCAAATATTTTCCTAGGGAGACAATGGTTTCCCAGTTGGCAGTGAATTAAAATATAATACATTCTGAGAAGATTCCCTTATCTCTCCTTTCTCTAGCTTTCATTTCTATTGTAAAGCTGTAAGTTATGATCCCATAATGATATCCAGCATCCTGTACACACAGATGTCCTTTTGGAGTCTTCCCTTTCCTTGAATAAGGGTGTCAGCATGCAAAGCCACCACATACTCTTCAGGACTTTACAAACATTTTAGAGAATATGAGACAGGTAGACCAATTCACATGTGCTAACTTTGCCTAACAGTCCTGCATTGACTAGTGCAGATCAGCCTGTAGTGAAATAATACAGCATTATGTGAGACAATGCTTAGAGGTCTGTTCAATGCAGCCATCCAAGGAAGCAGATTATTCTCCCTTGTTCTTATAATGGAAACAGCCTGGAAGTGTGATAGAGTAGCTTAATCAACTCAGTCTCCTATATGAGAGTCATGTAAGCAGATTTGCATTGGCCATGAGTGTTCTTTGGAGACACTTTAATTCATGAGTTTCAATGTTTTCACAATGCAAATGTTGAGTTCCAAAATAAGCAAACTGAAACAAGTAGCAAGGACCTGCATTGTCAGCCACTGAAAACATAAGTGGTGAAATGGTGCTGGTAGGTTAAGAAACAGAGAGAAACAGGAGTTGAGTCAGCTCTGGTGAGAACCACATGAGAGCAATACCATGTTAGCTCTCATTGCGGGCTACACTGATGATTTAAATTGTTCATAAATACTGTTTTCAGATATCATAGTTGGTCCCAGGCACTCTTCCTTGGATGATGTTTAACTTGTCTGCATTTTTAATATCAGGAGAATTTAACACATCAGAAAACAGTCTTAAAGTGGTCAGAATGGATCAGCAGAAAGAAGCTGATTTGCTCAGTTTGGGTTTCCATTCTGCACTGGTTGAGCAGCAATGATGCTCAGAGTATCATGCAATTTTTAAGTGCTTTTGTACAGGTGAGAGTAGGTACCAGAGCTAGCACAAGGAAAATATTGTATCTAGTGCACTAGTAATGAAGAAGAAGGGCTCTAGTGTGAAATACAGAAATGGATCCAAGCCAAACATTTTGTATCCAAATTGCTCCAAATGTAGGGTTTTTGTTCAGACTCAATGGTTTGAGAAGCATTTGCCTCTAGACAGCTATTAGAAGAAAACCAAATCATCAGAAAGAATCTGGTCTGTGAATTTTGTGCAGCTGCCTGGGGGTAGACGGTGCTCATACATGCAAAAGAAACAGACTGAACAAGGCAGCAAGATCTAGGACACACACAAAAAATCATTTTCTTTAATGAGGCTCTTCTTTTCCCAAAGACGTATGAGCAGATGTGTAGTAGTGGTCCTCCTCACAGTGGATTTCCAGCTTCATTGGATTTCAGAGGATTAGAAATCTGGGACGAAATGAATCTTTTTGATGGTCAGCAGAGTCATAGTAGGGCACAACAGGCAGAGTAGAGTTTGGTGTCTTGTCGCTAAAGATGTTCTCCAGGGCTCAATATTGGGGATGGTGTTGTTTAACATCTTTATCGATGATCTGGACAAGGGGATAGAGTGTACCCTCACTAAGTTCACAGATGACACCAAATTGGGTGGAGTATGGATTTGCTGGAGGGTAGAAAGGCTCTGCTGAGAGATCTGGACAGGCTGGATCAGTGGACTGTGGTAAACTAGATGGGGGTCAACAAGGTGAAGTGCTGGATCCTGCCCCTGCATCGCAACAGCCCCAAGCAGCTCTACAGGCTTCAGGAAGAATTATTTGAGAGCTCAGCAGAAAGGCACCTGGGGGTGCTTGTCAACAGCCAACTGGATGTGAGCCAGCTGTGTGCCCAGGTGGCCAAGAAGGCCAATGGAATCTTGGCCTTTACAAAGAGTAGTGTGGCCAGCAGGACCAGGACAGTGATTGTTCCCCTGTACTCAGCACTGCTGAGGCTACACCTCAAATCCTGTGCCCAGTTTTAAGCCACTCACTACAAGAAGTACATTGAGGTCCTGGAACATGTCCAGAAAAGGGCAATGAAGCTGATGAAGGGTCTGAAGCACAAATCTTACAAGGAGAAGCTGAGGGAGATGGGGCTGTTTAGCTTGGAGAAGAGGAGGGTTAGGGGGACTTCATCTCCCTCTACAACTCCCTGAAAGGAGGCTGCATTGAAGTGTGGGATGGTCTCTTCTGCCAAGTCTCAAGTGAAAGACAAGAGGAAATGGTCTTAAATTGCACCAGGGGAAGTGCAGATTAGATGCCGGAAAAAAAAAATCACTGAAAGTATGGTTAGGCATTGGAATAACTTGCTCAGGGAGGTGGTGGAGTCACCACCACCACACTAATGGTTGGACTAGATCTTCTTAAAGGTCTCTTCCAACCCTGAAGATTCTGTGATTCTTTGAGATAAGAACACGTTTGACATATCCTAAAGCACATTATGGTCTGTACAGTTATTGAAGGTGCAAAACTAGAACTTAAACACTTAAATGAACAATTTTACTGTATGCATTTGTTTTTTTGTTCTTCATTGAGACTAGAAAACAGTATAATGTAGGAGAACTAATAGGCATCAGATATCCCACTTCATATCCTGCCCTAGCAACTTTGTCATGATTCCTTCCAGCTGAACCCTGGTCTGAGACAGATGGCCTGCAGAATTGCTGTCTTCAGTTAGCAAGGTGGTTTGCTTAGGAGAAAAAAAAACCCACATGATTTTTCTGTTTCTCATCTTACGGCTGATGGGTCTGCACTGGGGGAAAAAAAGTAAACCTCATCTCCAACCCACAGGCACTAAGAAGCCTATGGTTGACACTAACAGCCAGTAAAAGCTGTATTCATGCTGCCCTCAGGCTCTCTTAGGGCCACCTCCTCCTTCCTCACTTCTCCCTGCTGTTATGTTTTGTGCAGCTTCCTGCATATCTCCTACGTGATCTGAAGCAGAATATGTTGAACATGCTACAGTTTACATTATCTGCAAGCATGCAGATAAGCCTGTTGCATACATTCATTATGTGTCTTGCATGCAGAAGGACAAAACTGGGCAGTGAAAGTTTTATTTTTGCTTTTATATTTGCCAGACAGTGACTCTCAATCTTAGGTATTATCTTTCAATGTTTGGGATGCAGAACACTGCAAACCAATGCTCTGTCTAGGTCTGAGTGGGTGTAACAAAGTGGCAGAATAGCTAATATATACTAATACATCAGACAGTGTCCAGAACATTAGCCAGACCATTTCTGCACAACATTATCTTTTTATTATACATACAACCAGAGTTTTGCCTAATGGGCATAACAGTGATTCCAGAACAGGAGAACTGACAAGTAGACTGACATTCTACTTGTTACTGGGAAGCCTTTGCTCCATAGGACCTGTCCATCTAATCTGTGCTACTGCAAACCCAGTTCTCAGACCAAATTCATGCCAAACAACAGTAGGGTGAAACAAACACCAAGAATTTCAAATCTTTTTAACCTGACATTAAAAATTTTTCAGCATCAACAGCACTCTCAGTTTTTTCCATGTATCGGAGTGATACAAGACAAAGCAAATAGGTTTTAGCACCCTACAGTATAAACAAGCCTATGAGGCTTGTATCATTCCCTTTGCTACCTGTCTTACTTCAGAAAGGGGAATATGGGACACAGGTCTGTCTATCTCACCATTGCTCTTCTCATCAAGACAGTGATGGGAGAAAAACTACAGGAGACTTTCCCTTGTGATATTGAAAACCACAAAACTCAGAAAGAAGCAGGTGAACGGAATGGAAATGGTTTTGTCCACTGCCTTGTATCCCTCTTGTGTCATCTGGCCCACACATACACAGTTGGTGTTAGGGCTTTCCAAGGTCCATGCATTATCCCTGCTATGAGGCAGGAAAAGATCAAGCTCTTGAGCCGTCAGATCCTACTTTCTCTGCAACATTTTAAATGAAACAATTTTTCACTCTCTGAGTCCTTGTAAACAAGTTTTATAGTGCTTTCAGCCTGACTCTGTTCTGTGTTGCAGAAGAATTGCAAGTGTTTAGGATTTAAACCCTTTTCTCAGAACATCAGGCTGGAAGAACAAATAAAGACTTTATCTCTAAAAGCCATCAGAACCTTCCAAAGCAAAGTTCTTGCGTCTATCAGTATGAGCTGGCATGAGACACCTGGTGAGCAAATTGCTCACTCAAATGAGAAAAGCACAAATGAAAAATGAATACAGAGTTTTAAAGTTCTCAATTGCATCTGTCTTTCCATCTACACTCTCTGTTCATAATTGGAAACACTTCAGGTACGGACCCAACTTTTCACATCTGCACTAAGTGCCTAATCCAAAGAGCACCACTACTGATGCACAAACTTCTGTACTTCAACAAGCTTCAGATTAGGCCACATATAAATAGCTACATACAGGAAAGCTCCTGGCAAAGTATTTGGAAGCTTTGACTATCTAAACTTTGCATGATTATTACACAATAATCCTTTCTGCTACCACTAGGCTACTTCTTCCACCTCTCTCACTACCCTCCTGATGCATACATGGGTTGTAGAAGTGTCCCCATGAAACTCATTGCAAGGAAAGAGGCAGTAGGTTCACAGGTGAGCTGTAGGTTCACAGATGAGTTGAAGGCTCAGCATGATGTGTGGAATAATGCATATTCTCCAGCCGAAGCCCAGGAACCAGTTAGTTGACTTTGGGTCTTGGGGCATGAAAATCTGGTCACAGTCCATCCTGCTGAATTTTGTTTTGAGAAGTGCTCATTTGTACTTTTATTTATGGAGCCAGAAAACTGTATTGGAAAATCTAATTAACTTTATATCCAAGTCTTGGGAAAGACTGGGCAACATTTGGAGGCAAATGACATTTCACTTGGCTCCTTGGACACTGAATGGCGACACCAAATCCAAGTGATTGCCAAATTGGCAGTTTGTGTTGAAGTCTTGCAGCTCTATAAGGAATGAATCAAGATAAGCATCAATGGCACAAACTCTGCTGCACCAAAATCAATTGAAAACCTCCTACTGACCTCAAGCACTTGGACTGAGCAGACATTCTGGGAAGTATGTATTCTCATTTACTAGGAAAGGATTTAGTTTCTTTCCAGAAACAGAAACATTCTTAGTGTGACACCTAGCGTCAGGAACAAAAACCTTATGGACTCAGATGCAACAGACTACGGAAATAGCTAAGTCAACAGAACAGAAAACTCAAGTAATAAAAATTACAATAGAACATTATAAACGTGAACTAACATCTAAAATACAGAAAAATCTGATGATAAAAGGTATTTTTTGATAAATAAATCCATTAAGATACATACTAGTCATCCTCTGTACTCAAACCCAATTCTGATCTTATTACTTCTTTGGTCAGCTCAGTTCTCTGGACTCTGCTTATACAACAACTATCACAGTCCAGTGTTATGGAAGTATTTCAGGTGTCACTGTGGGATGTAAACCATTCCTGCTGACGTCAAAGGACACAAAAAGAAATTATGGAGAAGCAGACTTTAGAAGTCAACACTTGAGCTTGATTTGAGCTATTGTTGTGTTTGTATGTTTTTAGGTCCTCATGAAACAAATTCTAAAAGAAAGTAAAGATAATACAAGGATTAGGACATGATGCTCAAAATGTTAAATTCTCTTCAAAATCAAGATAATGGCACGTCAAGAAAGGTGCAGGAAAATGTCTCTGAATAATTTTCAAGTCCGAAATTCAGGAAAGCTATTAATTCTAAACAGTAATTACAATTGATTAAGAATTAAGATGTGGCACTTTTAGGCATAGATATCTTTAAACTCAGAGGAAGTCTGATTTGGAAAGTGGACTTCATTACTGCTAGTGCCTTATGACCAAATATTTTGCAAATGCAGGACAAATACTAAAGGAAGCATAGGTTTGGTGCCAAATTTTTGCAATCTGAAGGCTAACCTGGCAGCCATGCTTCTGGAGGCTGATTGACAGCTGGATTTCTTGATTTAGCAAAGAGGAATTATGTTTTGAGCAGGCACAGTGACATTCACTGCCATCTTCTGGAAGTGCCTCGGAAGTATTCATGCTGGAAGCATTCAGAGCAATGGCAAAGACTTAGCAGAGTGTTAAAACCACAGACGAATCACTGAATTGATATCAGCTTTCTTCCAAAACCAAAACTTCCTCCCAAACCAGAAATTTTCCTAAACAAAATTTTCAATTTTATAGAATAAACTTTCCCACAAAAGATTACTGCAATGGCAAATCACTGAGCACTTACATGGATCAACTCAATTGCTGAACAGCTATACAGAAATCTCTTACAACAGCAAACTTACACACATTTTAAAAAGTTCTGTTGATAAATTTACCTGTATGGAAGCTCATTGCCACAATAATATTGATCTGACCATTTAATTCTATGAACAAATGTAGTTACAATGCAGCAAAAGCAGTGACCCCTACAACGTTTCTACAATCATTAAAGAAATGGAAGAAGCAAAATATGTAAAATGTGCAAGTTACATACATTAAATACATACATATATATATTTATATGCAAGTGTATAATTTATTTTTAGCTGCCTCAATGTCAGGCCATTATTTCCTGGTTAGCTGGGTAAGTTCCTGCAAGGATCATGATTTTAAAAGACCAGGATTAATAAATTCAAGGAAGCTGTTCTAGACATGAAATTCAATGCCATTATTAAATGTATCTGTGCAAAGAAACCTGTGGAAATAAAATCTATCTGCACAATATTTGATGAGGACAATATTTAAAATGATGGCAGCAAAATAAAATCTCATATCCTGAATTGCGTGGAGCTCATTTCTCTTGCACTAAGGTAAACAGATACTACATAGTCACTGTTCCCTTCTCACCAGAGTCTTTTTTGTACACGACACACAGATCTTCCTCATGGATCTGGTTTTCTACAGCTACAAAAAACAAACCTAAGTGAGGATGAAAAGTATCCACACCATCTACTGCTACCAGCCTGTGAGGAGTCCACCAAAACAATAAAACAGACCCAGAATCTATGTCTTTTCAGCATACCTCTGCATGAAATTGTGCTTTCCTTCTTTAGGAATCACATGGGTTATGCAAGCCATGGATGTAGTATAAGAGCACAACTCTTATTCCCAAGGGCTGGAGAGCTCACCAAGTACTGGGAGGGGTGTTAGGTATCCTTACACATATTGCTGGTCCCCCAGTACTGACAGAGATTTCCATCGCTATGACAAAGTGGGCGTATGAGAACTTTTCTCTCATTCAGTGTACTCATCACTTAAGTGTGGAAGAGGTTAGGAAACATGTAAAGCAGGGCATAAAGTAATCTATTTTTACTGGTTGCTTCCCATGGGTCTTACTTCATGAGTCTTCCAGCCAAAACCTCTTATTTAGCTGTAAGAGATCCAGATATTCAGTTATGAAAATTGATTTTTTCCCCAGCTATTTTACTTGGAGGTGACTTAAAAAAAGACAGAACTCTGAAAATATTTTTGGTAAGCCTAAACTTACATCTGTATGCAAGATGTTCAGCAGAAATTAATTATCTCAATTTATTAGGGAACTGCTGGTAATCAATAAGGTGTTTGCTTCTTCCATGTAACATTTAATGCCCACTGCATGGGCAGTGTGGAACATATTTAGTCTTTAATTACAGTTACAGCAGATTTATTCCCCTGTATCACTGACTAATCAGTCGTCTGTTATCTTCATGAATTTAAGTATTTCTATGACTAGTAATGAAATCACAGAGCAGAAAAATAAGATCACAAAAGGGTTTGTATTTTCTCTATATGCTTGTTTCAAGGACTGTGAAAAGTAAATAATTCTGACTTGAAATCTTCCACTCTTTTAAGTATTTCCATAAGTATCTTCTAATAGAAAGTACAGCCAAAGCAGTTTTTAAATGTTTGGATGCAAACATAGCGCCCAAACAAAGAAATAACTCAAACTTCTTTTCAAAATCTACTTTACAGCTACAGACAGATAGTATTTTAACACAGAATATTTTTTTGAGAGGTCTTCTTCATAGTGAAAAGAAGAAATTCCCAAAGGAAAGGGTTCAGTCACAGAAATGCCAGACCTAAAGGAACATGTTTTCTAGAAATCATACATGTACTGATAGTGAGTAACCACTTACACTGCTTAGTATGTATGACATACATTAAAGCCCTTATTCATGAACTAACACAGGCTGAAATATTTTCCTAATTTTTTTTTAGAATCACTCAATAAAATCAATGTTCAAGCTCTAACTGAGTAAAGATGTTCCATCATAAAACATATGCTTAACTCTAAGAGTATGTTTAAATCTAATTAAGTGTTCTTTAGAACCCACAGTGTGGGTAAAGATTTCAGCTCAGTGACTAGAATATAAATAAATATTCCTGATATTCTTCTGGCATAAATATTGCCAGGAAGAATGGAATATATATTTTACTTTTTCATATGGAACTTAAGACAATTTTTTATGCAAAATCACCATTTTGAGAAATAGTCTAAAACTTCTGTACTTTTCAAAATTAAACTCTTCAACTTCTGCAAATATTTTCATCATTCTTTCCAGATATTCCTCTTCCCCAAACTTGACATTCATCATGAACAATTTTGTCCCTTCCAAAACATCATTTTTCAGTTAATTTACTTTCAAATGGAAAGGGTTATCCAGTTCTACTGGTATTTTAAATTGGCACCAGTTTGACTTTTCAAAATACATAGTTATATTTCGAAGAAGTTTAAAGCACAACTGTCAGGAGCAGAAAACTACAAAGCAGCCCAAGAACTAAAACTTTGTCCAGAATACTCAACCACCCTCTGTGTGAAAAATCTTTTCCTGATATCCAGCCTAAACCTCCCCTGACCCAGCTTCATGTCATTTTCTCTGGTTCTGTCACTGGTCACGGCAGTGAAGAGATCAATACTTCCCTTCTGCTTCCCCTCTTGAGGATGTTGAAGATCACAATGAAGTCTCCCCTCAGTCTCCTCTTCTCCAACCTGAACAGACCAAGAGACCTCAGCCATTCCTCATAAGATTTGCCCTTCACCATCCTCATGGCCCTCCTTTGGACATGCTCTAATAGCTTCATGTCTTTTGGATATTGTGGCACCCAAAACTGCACACTGCCCTCAAGGTGAGGCTGTCCTAGTGCAGTGCAGAGTGCAGGCAAGGGACAATCCCTTCCCTTGCCCAGCTGGTGATGCTGTGCCTGATGTCCTCCAGGACAGGGCTGTCCCTCCTGACTGCCAGGGCACTCCCTCCTGACTGCTAGGGCACTGTTGATTCATATTCAACTTGCCATTGACCAGGACCCCCAGGGCCTTTTCCACAACAGTTCTCTCCAACCTCTTGTTCCCCGTACTATTCACACAACCAGGCTTACCCCATTCCAGGTACAGAATCCAGCAACAAATCACCCAACAATTAGGTTCTTCCAGGACAGATCAGAAACTGCCCATATGGCTTGCTGGTTTGACTGTGCATTCTAAAACAAGATACTTTTAAAAACCCACTCAGATGTAGATGTCAATTTTTGATCTGGGGAAAAATTCAGTCAGAACTGTCCTGCTCCAGAATTAGTCCCAGGTCAATATTCCTGATGCATGTGCATTACTATATAGGCAGTAGTCTTTGCTCTACTCACTAAAATGCCACCTGACTTTTGCAGCATGGCCTGTCAATAAATGCTGCACAGTATTTTGTCCTTTCCATCTTTTTTACGGCCTCTTTCTTAGAGGCAAAGATGTAACTTTTGAGCTTTCAGAAAAGGTAATGCAACAGCCATAGAAGAAGACCCTCTACATGGTATGGGTCTGTGAAAGGACTATCCAGAGTTTAGCCCACAATAGCTTACTCTTGATTAGTTAAGATTGTCAAGATACTATTTAATTTTTGCCCACTTTTTTTGCCAATCTGTCTTTACCACAGACCAGAATATCCAAAACGTCTTTCATCCTGTACCAGAAGCCTAAATGGGAAAGGAGCATCCCCCTCATATTTCTGTCAAGGCTGGAGCCAGCCACCTGTCCTTCACAGAAACAATTATTCATGAAAGAAAAATTAAATGTATGTTGATTGAGAGTTCGCTTAAGCTAATGGTGCGATCAGACATTAATGTGACTAATGGTAATGGCCCCTCTGGATGAGTTACGTGGTAATAGTGCTCCAGCTGCTTTGGCTTTGCAGAAACCAGTTAGATGACTGAGAATAACTTTTCTGGTCTTTCTTCAATTAATCTCAGTTGACTGAAATAAAAAATTAAAATTATGAGCAGTTCTGAAACTGGGGGCAGGGATTATTACTATTTCTGTAAGGCATTAAAGGACACTTAGAATCTCTTTGGCTACTTTGGAATTCAAATAATCACTTAACAGCTTCTCAGGACTTAAACTTAGCATTTCAGTCACCTGAAAGCACGGCCTGATATAGCAATCCTCATTCAGCAAAAAGGCCATTGTAACATAAAAGTTGTATCATGAACTTGTTACACAAAAAGCTATGTCCCAAACCCCTCTGCAGTTACATAGCAATGTAAATGCTACAAATAAAATCGGCAAGGCTATTACATTTCAAAGTCATTATATGGTATTTCCAATATACTCTTGATCACTTCCTAACACAGTATTTTGAACCAAAACAGCCTATTACTTCTCACTGCCCCCTATCTCTGGCCAGTGTGTGGGTTCTCAATACCCCAAAGTTTTATTTTCAAAAAGTTTTTGTCCCCAAATGCTTGAGTAAATACTTCAGGAGTAGACCTCCTTTCAGAGATTTAAGGAACAGTGAAATTTGGTCTAAGTCTGAGGGTCATCACTATGGTGCAAGATGTTAATGGTACAGATTAGGAAGATAAATACTTTGCTTCACAGACAACATAACATATGTCTGAACAAAACTTTTCAGGGCTACAGTATAGATGAATGTCAAGTAATAGTATGAAGTTGGTATCTTTTGATATAAAATTACTTATTTTTCTTTTTAATTACTGAAATAATTAGTGGAACAAATTCCAGTGTAGTTTGGGAAAAAGTATGTTATTTCCAAATATGCACTTACTGAGATTAAGCCTAAGTGTAGTCTGATTATATACACAAGGACAATGCTAGCTTCATATTCAGTAGAGTGGTTTTGAAAGAAAAGAGTGTTTGCAATGACCATTTTATCATCCATCTTGAAGTATTCATTAGTAGTATATATCGACTCTCTTCTCAAAAACAGATGAAAAAGTGGCAGTGGAGTTAGGATAGACCTGAGCAGGTTTTCAGAAATAAAACTAGAGACAAAAACAATATGTGGTAAAGCTATAGTGTATTACAAAACATAAAGTTTGAATTTGCCAGTTTTCCCATAAGAGCTGAAAATACAAAAAAATTCATATAAAAATGTAAAATAGAAAAAAATATTCAATGGTCTTTTATTTAGGCATCTTAGCTTGCTGTAGACAGTTACATTACAATGCAAATAGGAAGATACACAAAGAAATACCTTTTCTGGTTTCTTTCCATTCCTTTTCGGCATAAGATTTGTTTTGCCTCTGGACTGGGTCTTCCATTGTGAAATCATTTGGGAAAAAATAACCTTTTGTTAGTGCAGAGTGCTTTCAGATCGGTATTTTCAACACTTTGAGACATTTAATGTATTACATAGCTCAAAGTGCCAGCAAAATAGAAGGTAAGGATGATTTAGGTCCACAGCACCCTTGCTGTGCTAGACCATTGCTGTGGAACATTTCCTGGAGAGAAGACCAGCACAAGTACACTGAACAAAGCACAGACTACCTGGGATGCCAGAGCAGTTTTTAGTGTGACCTACAGCAGTACCTGAAAGTTACAATTCTCTGTCAAACCAGCGTGTTTTCCCTGCTGTTTTACTGAAAGAGGAATAAGGATGAAAGATCAATATATGTTATCATACTCTGGAAGTTGAAATCTAGCACAGAAAAATTTCTCCCCCCCACTTCACTCTAGAAAATAAGGGTAAATACAGAACATACATCCTCTACAATTTAAACAAATGCAGCTCCACACTGCTATGGCCAAGTGCTAGGACTGTCCTCATTAGCTACATTTAAGCAATATGGGAAATCTCTACCCTACTCTGTAGCTACTTCTCTTGCACATGCAATAGAAACATGACATGATAAAGATCAGGGAATTACATTAAACTACCTTTGTGCCTTTCTGCTCCTTTTCCTAAGTTCTCATGACAAGAAAAAATAACAAGAAAAATAAACATTCAAGGAGAGTGATGAGCAGAACAGAACAACTCCTCTGCTATACCTGCTGTTCTCTCCCTCACAGCAGCCCTGGACTAGGGGAACCAAAAAGCCAATTCAAATCAATTTAAATCTAGTGGGCTATACAGGTTACATCTAATGGAGCAGAAAACCTGGCCTTTTACTTGCTGAATTAACCTAGAAGCAGTTACACTGCATAGCTCAAGCAGCCTGGAATCAGAACATGATGCCCCATCATTCCTCACCATGCACTGCCTAGATGTTCTGCCCATGCATGAAGGCATGCTGGGGACAACCAGGTATTTAGATACCTATAAAGCATTGTGCCGTTTCACTATCTAAGAGCATTTTTTGCAATTAGGCAAAATCTACAGTCTCACAACTATGCCATTACCCACCTGAAAGGAAGAGAAAGGCGAGTGAGACAGAATTGCAAGATAATCACAATGATTTCTTTTCTCACTGCTTCACATTACGCATTATAATTGCACTACATACAGTAGAAAATTACATAATTTAATATAATTCTTCTCCTGGGGACGGTACAACTCTACTTCCCTAAAAACAGCTATGGTTACTTCTTACTTTTGAGGCCCATCTATTGGGTCAGATCCCAAATATTTCTCTTTATTTTATTTACTAGTTCCCTGGTAGGAAACTTCCACAATTAAACCTTCATCTTAGGCAGTCCTCCACAGAACAGCACCAATTCCAGAAGCTGAATATACATGCAGTCCCTGAGATTCTTTCAAAAATGCAGCTGGTCCTCACTTACCACATTGATTTTACCACCTCACTTTAAAAATGTTTGTGTTCCTGGGAATAACTGTCTCCTATAAGAATGGTAAGCAGAATATGCTAATTGATTTCCTGCTACTTCAGTCTAAACAGGTAACTCTGTTCTGTCCATTAGAGCAAGATTCAGTTTTGAGTGTCTGATTTCTTTAGGCATTTTAATGTACCATGTTTAGTACAAGTCATATTCAAAACAGAAGAAAAGTATTCCATTGGTTTTATTCTTGAGATTAATATGGTTGCAACCAGCTTGGACAGAGCAGTGGATGGAGATGGGTGTATATCCCTGATACTGATGGAAGAAATATACTCTTTTTTAAATGTAATTCTAACTTCCAGAAAAAGCCATCAAGAAGTATTTGTTTGATTTCAATCGGAAAGAGCCCAGCTCCTTGCCAAGCCGAGAGAACGGGATGGAGAAGGAATGAAGTTTTGGATTCTTAAGGGCACCCTTTTTATATTTACCTCAAACCCTAAACTCCCACAAGAGAGAGGCACATGTTTCTGCTGACTGATTGTGATTTTTATTCTTATATGGAAAGCCCAAAGCTTTGAAGCTTTGAGCAAAACTTGAAGAGGGGATGAGGAAGGAAGATGTTAACTGCAGAGACTGCTGGGAGTAATTTATGAGGAACTGCCTTGGCAGCCATTCACAGCAGACTGAGTGCTGAAAAACTATTTTTTGAAGAACTGTCTCGGGTCATGTTCAGAAAGCAGTAAATGCAGTAAATGTTTCTATTGATTTTGCATTATTAAATCCAGAAAATAACCTACCTTTGCATAATATGCAATTTACTTGATTTAGTACACTAATAATTCTGTCTCTAAGACCAAAATAAAAATCATAGTGATTCTTCACTCTGAAATTAGATGACTGCAGATGAATTTTTTTTCAGATTATGTAAATTACTCAACAATGTTTAAAAGCACTGGTTTTAAACTGTTAAACTGCTTTGCCATTTTTAACAATATGAACTGTTAGTCCCTTGGGGTCTCCTATTTTAGGGTGCTGACAAAAGGTTGGCAGGAGGCAGTGGTGTCTTAACAGTGATGAGACTTGGACTGGAGCCATAATGAGCCTCAGAAAAGAGGAGAGATGGGTCTTAATGATACGTATTGAAACTGGAAGGTCAGATGTCCATTCAGTACATCAGCGACAAAGTGAGAATTACATTGCTGGCATTTGTGATTTGACATCCACATTAAAATACAAACGAGGTCATAAAACCTGAAACTTTCAGATGGTACTCACCATATCCTTATAGCACTGATTTGTCAGAAGTGAAGATGACAGTCACTGTCCTTAAGGCAGCAATGTGACTTCTCATGTAATGTATCTCTGCTGGGAGGCATACTGAGATAATTATTACACCTTTAGTTTGTAATTTAAATCTGTTAGATTTGCCTACAAAATCATCTAGCATGCATTCAAGTCCTGGATACTTTACTAGAACATTAAATAAATATTACCAAAGACTTAATTACATTTATGTTTTATCCAGTGTTCATAAACTATATCCTCATTCATTTTAACACGAAATCTCTCTTAAGGGACTATAATTAAATTCTACATCTGGAAACCACATTTTTTTCCTGTCTCAAATCCTGAACAGAAGGGAACCGAGTTCTTTAAATGCCTGCTCAACTCTTCTTTCCGTCGTGCTTCACTACTGACCTCTAATGAGCAGTAAGGATATTGCCTGAAATTTTCAGTCATTTACAGGGAAGAAATGTGCTTCCTAATACGGGTTTACCCTCTCAGAGTAAGCAGGAATGCTTGCAAGAGTTGCTGAGTTAGACTCCTGTGCTATTCTTCCTAAGAAGCTGCTTTCCAGAGGAACGTGTTATGCAACCAGGAAATGGTAATTTTTAACCACTGTAAGCTAGTAAAATTTCCAAGATAGTACCAGATTAAAACAAATCTGCAAACACGAGACATGACACTCAAAGTCCAGAGTGCTCAAAGAATCCAGTTTGCAAATCCTATGTGAATACAGTGAAACCTGAGTATTTGTGAGAAGCAGCTTTGTTGTATATTGTAAAAATAGCACACCATTGAAATAGTCTCACACATCCCTCCCTTGGTATGTACTTGACTGGTCAAGAATTTTGCTCCTGAGGAATACTGTGTACTGTGTCAAGCACATGACATTGAAAACTATGTTAGACTTTGGAAGTATTTAATACACTTCAGATGGTTAACGTATTTTCATTTTAGTATTTATTTTAAATGCCTGTCAATTCTATTAATGTTCTGTTTACCCCTCATCCTAGTTTATAACATAGTTGATATTACATAATTTGACAGTCTGGTAAAAATGTCTAGGTTAACAGCTCTTACAATTACAGTCCTTCCATCTTCAGACTATTAAGGTTATCATATTTTTGCACCATACAACTATCTTTATATGATACTAAAAGATCCTCCATGCAAGGGTAAAAATAAAGCAGAAATGTTTCCATGTCCCAAACAACTTCAAATATCCAGGCACTGACAATGTTGTCTAATTGTGGGAATCTCTCTAGGACTCCCACATATTTTCATCCAATGTTCCAGGAGAATTTCACTAGCTGTAGTGTTTTTAGCAGTCCAATATAAAATTTCTATTTCTAGTGACTGAGCAATTCAACTCCCAGGAAGAATACAGTATACCTGAAAATTGCTACAAGGTATTTCCTAAATTGCTGACAATAATAACATTTACAGGATTTAAGATAAAAACAATACAAAAAAATTTGGAAGTTTTAACAGTTTCAACTGCCATAAAAAAATCAAACGAGGACATTATGTTACTCAAAATAGGCTGGTGATAATTAGTAGAACAAGAGGCTTTTTTAAAGAAGAGACAGGAGAACACCAGCACAAGTGAATGACAGGGTCAGCTGTGTGCCATGAACTCCCACAGAAAATATTGTGAAATCAGAGTAAAGTTGCACTCTCTCCCAGAGGGCTGCAGCCACAGTCCCTTTGGACCTGCAAGACACAACAAGCTTGACCAAAACCAGATGCTGCAGTAAAAGCCATTTTGCAACAGCCAGAATGGGGCTCTGCATGCCATTGTATTCTGGAGTAAGCAGTCATAACACGGTATTATTCCAGAAGTGCTACTGAGTTTTAAATTCTCTGTGTCACTGTATAACAATTTCTTTCTGCTGAGGAGGCTGTAGACAGTTTTAAACTTATGCACAGATTGGGATTTGGTAAAAGCCATGGGAACAGCAGCATGTTACTTGTACCACTGGGAAAAGGACAAACAACACTACAAAAAGACACACATTAATGAGCTCTGCTGTGTACACAGCACTGAGACAGACACTGAAAAGTGCTGAATCACCCAGTAGGAACTCAGAGCACTCTTTTCCCTTGGTGCTGCCTGCTGAAGAAGGGCAGATAGGCCTGGACAGAGATTTTTATCAGAACTATGACTGAAATGAATGCTTTCCAATTAATGCTGCAGTGTTGCACTGCATGACTGCAGCAGTACACTACTGTTACAGCCATTGTGTTACAATCTCTGTGCTTCAACAGCAAGGCATCACCAACCCTTCACTCAAGTGTTTGCTTCACCCCAAGGTGGTGATAGGCTCTTTTCTATCTACTGAACCTGGGCAGGAACTGAGTCACAGTAGAAGCTTCAGGAGCTACCAAGTCTGCAACCTCTCTGCATCAGCAGGAATTTAAACTGTCAAAGAGAGACTCACACTTTTGCTCAGACTCAAATTGAGTATTGCTGTTGGGTAGAAATCTCTTCGGAAAAACTTCAGGAAGTTTTCTAAGCCCTGCCCTGGATTAGTTTGGCTAGAAAACAAATTACTGGGTTTACGGAATTATAATCGCAAATGTACAACCTTTAAAATTTGAATAATACATTTTGCTTGCTTTGAGACAAAACACATATTCACAGCAGAAAACCAGCATGGTTGTAATTACTTTCAAAACCTTCACAATCAACTATCTAGCATAAACTGAAAGATTAACACAAAAGAATTGTTGGCTATGTGCAATATATCTTATAACTAGGATACAAAGAGGATAATAACTTCTAACATATTTCTGAAAACAATGAAGAAATAATTCTGCCCATACTACAAATAACAGCTGTGTTATATGTGAGAAAGATATAACTTGCATTAGCATTTTGCCATTTTTCCAAATAGATAATGAAAACCAAAACAGTTAATTCTCCTTTTTTTTTTAGAGACTGTTTAATAGCACTATAATGCTTTTATGTATTCCTGCAAAGCTCCACATTTTGTCAGCAATGAGTATTTCATGTTAATCAATCCTGAAAGTATTCCCATGAGTATATAAAAAAGCTCTTGATCAATAGTCTTGAGCAAGATACTTCTCTTTTTTCAAAAAAAATTTCAATCATACCCTTATTAAAAGAGTAAGAAGCATTATGTAGGTGTCCTAAAAAGTAACCACATGCTGAGCTAGAATAAATAGGACTTATTTGTTGCCATAGAGACAAAAGACTAATTCACTAGGTAGTGTCTCAGGTCTCAGTAAGATACTGGAGAGTAGATGAGATGTTAAAATTCCTTGGAAGAAAAAAGAAACCCAGGTGATAGATTAAACACTGTTTTATGTAAAAAGAGCTGAGAATGTACCTGTGAACATTGCAAACATAAGTTTGCAAACACAAGTTTGCAAACACAACTTAGGGATTTCAGTGCCTCCCCTGAGAAGAATACACACTTGTCTGTTAAAGCCCTTTGTTACTTACATCTGCTCTATGCTCAAACTAACTCATGGTACTAGTTTTGGGAATTGCAACCACTAATCACATAAAGGAGAATTTCAGCCCAGGACAGAGTGGTGGGGTGCAACCTGAGCACTGTCAGCAGTGTCCTATATAGTGAGGGAGTGTATAAGTCCCTAGAGGAGCTGTAGCAAAACCCCGTCTGCTCTCAGCCTGTAAAAGGTACAAGTCTATTTCCATTTCCAGGGTAGGAAAATTGGCTTTTCAATTTACACTTCCATTTAGTAGTCCCTAGTTCAAATCCCAAAACACTGGCCAAAGGGACTGCCATTATACAAAACAGAAATAAATCTGGAAACATTGCATCAGGTAAAGAGTTGAGTTAATGTTTAACTGACAGCAGCGTCAGTACACTCTTACGGTTCAACAAAAATGTAAGACATTCTCTCACTCTGAGAGCCAAAAGTGAACATACAGACTGACAAATACCTTCTTCTACCAGAGTGTCCTCTTTGTCAGTCCATGGTCTACACTCATCTTCATCTCAGATAAAACCTTCTGCATTCTGACAACAGATTTTTTCCTGATCTTTGAATGTAAGCAGCCCAGATCACCAACATCAGGCAAAATGAATCCAAGCCTCCTCCTGCTTATAATCCCAATGTAGTCCTAAAGCAGTTTCTTAAGAGAAACATAGAAATCATTCTTAAGCAGAAACCTGAATGTGTCAGCATAACATCTCTAGCAACCACAGGAGTGTTTGGGACATTCTGCTGTGGGGAAAGTTGTGTACACCACGACTTGGGCATCTGCACCAGACAGAAGACAACATGGACACTTCTAGCACAAAAGCCACTGCATAAATTTGGACTGAAGCAAAATGAAAATCTCTATTAAACCTTCATTTGCTCCATAGCATGATTTTCTTTTCTTGCAAAAGCTTTACTAACAGACACAACTGAAAAGAAGAAAGAGCGTATCTAACACAAGTGTTCAGTACATGATAATTTATTCATCTCATTATTTTATTTTGTCTCTCTTAATGTTACATTATAGCGTAAGGGTAATTTCTTGACAGATGAATTACATAAACATTGATTTAAAAAAATTCATTTCTCTCATTAAATTGCATTTATCCAATTACCCATTAAAGTGACTTGTAATGCGAGTGCACATTTCTCACATGACATTCCAAAGCAATGAACTGGAAAATGACACCTTGCCAAAATGGCACATTCATGCATCTGATAATAGAATTGAAAGACAAAAAAACCCCAAAAAAACAACAACCAAAAAAAACCCCAACAACAAAAAGAACATCAGAGAAGAAAAAACTCCACCCAAAACCAAAACCCAAACAAATCCCCAAATTATTGCCAGTTGTTTATACCAGTTTTTGTCACTGTCTCAGAATACAATACGGTGTTTTGAACTCATATTTCTCTAGAATTAAGTAATTTTATTCTTGACCAAAGGATGATAAATCATAAGCTTGAAAAACACTCCACCAGTGTCCAAAAAGTTACTAGAGGAGTTCTAAAGAGCAGACGAACCAGACTCATCTGAGACTCATTCAAAGGATGCTGGAAACAACCTCCCAGATCACTCTGCATTGATGGGTGCAGACAGACCTCAGCAGGCTCTGACTGTGCAGAGCCTGGTGTGGGCCCTGCATTCTGCATAGGAATCTAAGAACAATGATCCAACTCCAGGCCATGGAGCAACAAAGCTGCATTAGTGCAGCTCTGTGCCCCAGTTATCGTGCAGTAGCAAGAGTCAGAGCTCATTAGCTCAGCAACTGTGCTAAGCTCATTTGTACACACAGCGTCTTCAAAACTGAGCTGCTAAGTCTGTGAAATGCTGAACTGTATTTGTGAACCTACGAGGTCAGACTGCATCTCTGCGCTTTGTGCCACTTCTCAGCAAGAAGATTCTTCTCTGATCTCAGCCATGGTCTGAGGCAGTGCAAATTGACTCTACAATCTAAACATCACATGAATAGCTATACCTCAGAAAAAACCCTGACCTTTTATCCCCATGCATACAGCAGCCCCGCTTAAAACCTTTCTACTAATACAAAACATGTGACTACAGCTAGTCCTTTTTTTTCTGTCAGTAAGGGTACTCAAAATAGTCTCTCAAAAAAGAGTAGGACTAAAGTATAGTCTCTCAAAAGAGATGAGACATTTTAAATACAAAGGCTGAGTCAGCAGAGATATGTGCAGGTATTACTGCGCAGATCTTCTGTGCTGAGTGTCTTTTATAGATCTTTTCCCATTCCATTGAGTGATCTGAATCTGTATCTCTTTTGGCACAAAAGCAGAAATCGCTCTTTGGTGCTCTTTGGTGCACCAACAGTGAGCTGCACCAACATTCTCAATTTGTGAGAATGACAGCCTTCTGAGTATTGCTTACAGGCTGCTTTTAGAGGTCTGAGCAGCCCCAGACCTTCATGCTACTGCAACAACTGTCTTCCTGGAGCTTCTCTTTGTTAATACAGGTGCTGTGGTTAAATAACACTTAAGAAGGTCTATCCTATTCAAATCCTTTTGGGATTGAATCTTCTCTATAACACTACTATGTCAAATCTTGTACGATCTGCTTTGTACCTCTGGGCACAAACAAGTCAGCCAGGTGATCAGACTTGTGCTTCTGGATTTGAGAAGCTAAACCGTTCTCCTGTTCACCTTTTCTTTATTCACAAATCCTGAGAGGCTTTGTGAGCAGGGAAGGGACCCACATATTTGCTGTTCAGAACATCTCTGGTGACTTTATCTAGGTTATTTAGGAGGTGGCTCAACCACATTATTGGAGGCAGAGTCATCTGAACTGCCTCATTCAGGCCAGCCAGGTTCTAAAAGAAGTACAGCCACACCTTCACTATTCACACCTACCAGTTTGGCTCAGCTAGAGGTTCTCTGGTTTCCATGGCCATTGAAGCTTTCACCTTTTTCCAGTCATATCTTCCATTACAGTTTGCTGGATTTGCTTGTTCATTAATCACTTTTACCATGTTTCTGCCTATCTAGCCCCTGAAAAACTGAGATCTGATAGTTCTAATGAAAAAGAGGAGTGAGGAAAGAAGGCACACAATCCTATTTCTATTAAATGTGCACATTTATGTGGAATACACTCAATAAAAGGAATAAAATCTACCATGTA
Organism: Entomyzon cyanotis; assembly: GCA_024500445.1. Taxonomy (NCBI): domain Eukaryota; kingdom Metazoa; phylum Chordata; class Aves; order Passeriformes; family Meliphagidae; genus Entomyzon; species Entomyzon cyanotis. Next base: position 20,994,269 of record JAKEPQ010001005.1, read on the forward strand.
ACAGAAGTATGTTCATAACATCATTCCTAATGCTATCAGGTTTACTGAGCTACAGTTTAGCCACAAAAGAACTATGTCCATGGGTCCACTGAGTCATTATCTCAAGTTGGCTGTTTTTTCACATGTATTTCAGTCCAGCAACACATGTATCACACAGTTCTGCTTCTGTGTACTTTGGCTTGATTAATTTGTGTGACATGAACTCTGCCATTGCTGCCTGGTTTGTGGTGTTCAGGTTTGTGCTGCCTGTCTGGGTGATAGAAAGCATGAACTCTCTGTACTGCAGCAAAACTACACTTTAGAGGACCTTTCCTGCAAATCAGCTCAGTATTATCTTCGGGCATCTGCAACACTTCTTGCTGAGCCTGCCAAGGAAAGTCCCTTCTCTGCTGCAGTAACTGCCACTATTTCAGCCTGGGCCCATGCCTGTCCAAGCCTGTAGGATACCACAGGCCAAAACAGATCCTCCAGACCCACAGACCATATCTTCTGTCCTCAAGATGAAGAATTTGGAACAAGAATGTTAGGCTTGCTCTTGTTTATTCAGACAGGCTTTCCCAGTTTCTTGGACAGAACTAGAGATGCTTCCCTCAAAATGACAGAAAAGCTTTGGCTGGGGAGAAACTTTGGAGGTTACACTGTCAAACTTAAATACCATTCTTAATTCACAATTCCCTGCCTATTAAGTCAGGATGACTCTCTAACCCTGAAACAAAGCACAAAATTTGTATTTGTCCTATCATTATTATAAAGTATTTACTTAGCAAGAACATCTAAAGCAGGAAGAAAACAGTACTCTGTGGAACTAGGAATAAATAACAGAATGATTTATGTAAATTATGTCAGACACAGTAGGTTGTTCCCCTTTGCCTTTGGTGCCAACCACTTAATCTTCCCTCCCAGATTTGATGTGTCTGTCCAGAAGAATTGAACATATTAAGTACAAACATCTTGAAAACATTTAAGAGTTCTTTTGGTTATTTTAGTTTAAAATAAGTAAATGCTTGACAGAAGCAAAGACCAAAAATAAAGGCAGTAGAATATCAAGATTTTCCTAGAATAAAAAATAATGAATAGAAGAATATTTCTGTTTGGGGAAGAAAAGTTGTATTTCCAGAGAATTATGAAGCTCCTAAAAACAACCAGACTTCTGTTTTGTGGAATTAGAAATAATTTATCACCTTTCTAACTAAAGGACATGCAATTTAATTTAAGAGGGATTTATATCAGTAACACTACATTCCCTATGACATGAATACAGCACATACAGATTGCAAGATTTTTTAAGGGGCTGGATGATTAGTCGGCAACTCAAGAACAGTCACTTGCTGAGCCAGCTGAAGGTAATATGAGCACTCCAGGGTCCCATGCCAGGGCATAACCCGATCATCTACAAAGATGAGAAAGGAATGTTCCTCTCATGTGCAGTCCTGAGTAGCTGGCTCTCTGTACCATCGATCTTGATACTTGTTTTTTAACCTTTCCTTAGCAGAAGCTTATCACCATTTCTAGACTAGTTGTACCACAGAACTGATTCTTTATACTAAATCTTGTTCCCTTATCTTTTTACTGTTATAGGATTCTTTGGTGAAAAATAATAAAGTCCTATTATATATTATATTTCATTATGCAGATGACTTCCAAGGTACTTTCATTTACATTAAATATTTTACTTCTAATTTATTTTCATGGTCCACCAGGCACTGCAAATGAGAATGTTATACAAAATAAAAATGCATAGCTTTACACTCAGGCAAATAATCTCAGCATCATAAAGTTATTCAAATTTATAAAAAATATTAAAGACTTCCTTGATTATAACTTGCAAGTATGTATTTTTACACAATTTAATTGGATTATACTTACTAAGTAATGTGATTTAAAAGGCACCTTTCAATGCTGTAGGCATCATTGATAATATTTTAAAGGTTTCAATAATACATAAACAAGCTAATAAATACTCCTCAGACCAAATCACATAATTTAGTAACAATATAAAGTAAACAGATCCTCCTACTCCCTAGAGCCTCCATATTGCCACTGGCAACCCCCAATGAAAATCTTGCTACTCACAGTCACGGGGGTGAGTAGGAGGGCCAGCTTTGCAATCAGTCCAGGAAGCTCAGATCTTTTACAGATACTAGAAGAGAAAGGGAAAAAGGAAAATACTTCACTTGCCACTTTCTCTTCTTATTCTAATTATGACTTAAGACAAATTCCTCCTTTAGCAGTCTAGGCTAGCATGGGATTGACAACACTCCAAGACACATCTTGGGATATGTAGGTAAAAATAAATGCTTTATTTATTTTTAAATAATAAATTTTTTAGATATTTAGCATTATCTAAAAAAAACTTGTGACGTTCTATGAGACATTTTTTATCAATAGCCTGTTTATAGAAAAGCTTTAATAAATAGGTATGTATACACATGTTTAAGCTCACACACAAACCCACTACATACAAACTCATACATTAGGACTGCATACAAACTGTGTTTGAACCTGAGCAATTATGTACTGTACAAACAAAAGGATGGCATTTTTACCCTGCCTTTGGAATGATGTGAACAAAAGAGAGAGCCTAGAGTGGGCTGCATTGAAAGAAGATATGAAGGTGACAGCAAAGACCCTCCCTTTGCTCATTAGGTCTTGAGATACCCCTCTTTCACCACAGGATCCTGGGATAAAGCAAAGATGAAAGTGGGCAGAACCACCTCAAGACTGACACTCCAAGTATGCAAAGGAGTTTTTTTGTTTGACTTGGTCTCTGTGCAGGTTTCCCCCATGGGGCAAGAATGGTCATCCAGCAGAGATGTAAACATCATTTGCCCTCTAACAGATATAAAACTTCAGATCCTTACCTGCTTTCACAGAGTAAGATCCTGTACCTCCCCTGATGGGATCCCTCAGCCCATTCTTGTCACTGCATTACAGTCCTGCAGCTCTATTCTCTTCTTCTTCATTAATCCAAATGGAATTGGCAGCCTAGTATAAAGAAGAGAAACAGACTTAACTGGTCGATACTGGATACTACAAGTGGAGGACCTACACAATGAGGTATTCAAAACACACACTCAATTCTGCTGTGGGACTAACCCACCACCTGTAGGCTGCTCCCAGCTGAGATATTAAATTATTCTGAGAAACACCATGGACTTCTGGAGTAGGCAGGTGGCTACCTGTCCTGCCTTTTTGTCATAGCAATATCCTCCAGCCAGGACACTGACAGCCACTGATGGATCTATTTGTCTAATGGAATATTAATTCATAGAATCATACAATGTCCTGAGTTGAAAGGGACCCACAAGGATCATCAAAGTCCAAATCCTTAGAGTAATTAGCTGCTTATTAATACTTTTGATTGGATTAACTAAACACAGTGCCATCAATTTACATTTCTTCTCAGCTTCATTGCATGTGAACTGGTCAAATGCCGTTTCTTTGGCTTCCACACCCCCCTTAGGGTCTCAGTATTTTTCCCTTTCAAACAATAACCATCTCATCCTAAAGACCACATTGGACACACTGTGTTTGCCAGCATTACATTAATCTTGGGTTTGGGTGTGTTCTATTTCTTTTCTTAGTTCTTAGGACATGTTCTCCCCATGCAGAGCAAGCTCTCAGTGTTAGGAACTCTCTGCTACCTTGTATTCTTCTGGTAATGTCCACTCAGATTCTGGCTTACACTTAGATTTTACAAAAATGTAATTAAAGACAGTTAAATCAAATTAGTAAAGCATATTTGGGGTTAAGCAATGAAATTTTTTTTTGGGTCATGTTCACTCACCTGAGCACATAAAATTCCCTAACTGTACTTGCCACTTCTTCTTGCCTGTCCCTTCCCTGCACCCCCACCCTTCTCAGATCCATCCCAAAGTCCAAATATCTTTCCATTAATAAAACATTTTGTTCCAAATGTACCAGCATGCTAAAGGTTCACAGGCTGTTTTCTTAAATTAACATTAATGCCACTTTAGTAGCCAGTCATGAGTAAAGCAAACAGGTTCTTGAAATAAGATTTCTTTAGATTAGGCTAAACACTTCACTACTTCAGCTAATTTGCTGTGATAGGTGTTGTAGGTTCATACTACTATCTTCCTGTACATCTGCAGAGAAATCTCACAGTGCAGTGTAATCAGACCTTCACAACATCACCTTCCACCTACTGGCAATGGATAATGGCACAGTTTGTAAAACACCTTACTACAAAGAAAGCAGCAGCCTGAGAAAAATCAGAAAGATAAAGAATGACTTTGCAAATGGAAGTCAGTGGAAATTTTACCACTAAAAAGTAATTTGAATTTGTATTAGAGAAATACATAGCAAGAACTTTCAGAAAAAACATCAGAATTGTTAAGACCTTAACCAAGATAAAGGTTTAATGATAGTTTGAACTTAGACTCCACAGACAAGTACATTCCAAACCAGATAACATAATTTGAGGGCTACAAACTTATGGCCAGAGAATTTACAGAGGTAAATCAGTAAAGTCAACTGAAACCAAGAGTTACAGTTGGTATGATCCAGCTCTATGTGCCATTCAATACTATCTTGGAGCCAGTATAGGAGCTGTGCTTATGAATTTCACACAGGGAACAAAAAAGCAACACAGGCCAGATTCTGATGCTGCCATGACTCCATTCAGCTACTTATCGTTCATATTGCTGTAGCAGCTAAGCTCAAAAGAACTCTACCACCTCAATAAAAAACAGGCTCCCCCTTCCAGCAAAGGAACACATCCTCTAAGTCAGCAGAGGACCACATATGGATGGCCAAGGAGTACTAGGAAATGGCACTATCCTATTGTTTACAGAGCACCAGTCCTCACCATGGGCAATTTTGGTTTTTGTGGCCAAGAGTTTTGAGGGGGTGTATGAAGAAGAAAGAACATAGAAGAAAGTACACCAGTGCTTATTTTAAAATGCAACATATGGGCAAATGAAGTCAGCATTTTAACTGATGAGAAACAATAGCTTTAATCCTGATATGGAAAGTCAGATGTCAGACAAATGACAGGCATCTGTCAGCTTGTGGAGCTGGGACCCACTCATGGTCTGACCAGTCATGGTCTCCTTTGTCAGACTATATAATACACAGAATTTGGCACCCTGCCTTCATTCCCCACAAAGCAAGGAAATGAGAGCTGAAAGCCCTCAAAAATGCAGGAACTTTCTGTAGTGTTAAGATTCTGCATGAAGATCTTTTTAGCTTTTTTAAAACTTGCTATTTTGAATATTAGTTTTCCAGTACTTAGTCTCAAACTTGACAAGCTTGACTAATCAGATGAAAATAAGAGCAGTTTCAAAGTTCACAGTCATCTGAATTATGAAGAACAAATGACAACCCTTCCATGTAACAGATATTTCATAGCCACAAACCAGAAAACTTTTCATTGGAATGATAGTGCCTTTCCACTGCAAAGTAGTCCCTCCTCATAATTACAGGATAGACTATCATGACCACCACACCTACAAGATACCCAAACTGTAAGGTGAATTGCTCCTACCTGCTCCCCAGAGGAAAACACTAGCTTATACCTGCCAGATGGAACTGGCAGCTGGCAACTCCATGGACCACAAAGACCCTATGCAAATAGGCTCTTAACAAATGGGTATTCTGGCTTCCTGTTCCCACTCCCTTTAAATCTAACACTTCTGAGTCCCACTCTCCACCTTCGTTGGCTCTTGGACCGAGTCTTTGCTCCTGCCCAGTTCAGACTGCTTAATACACACACAGTTTTTATTATTTACATATTTTATCAAAGCAAATATTAATTACATGTATTTAATCAAAAACATTGCTTCCAGTTTGCTTGCAAACAGACCTCCTTTGGCTGCATCATGTCAAGCAAAAGAAGTCACACATTTCTGTGTCACAGACTTTATTCTTTTGATTGCCAAATATATATCCCCATCGTCTCACTGAGGAGGCACAATATTAATAGTACAGCACATATATATACTGCTGCCCTGAATGTTCAGTACTGCCACATGTTTTCTTACATTAGGCTGCACCTCAGCAAGAGTTAGCATGCCTAACTACTTCAAATAAATGAAGCAATTGTTCTTTCAATTTGAAAAGTTCAGCAAAAAAATTGGCTTTTACTTGTCATTAAGTGCAACCAGGTATAAATCTTACCTGCCAAGAAAATTTTTTTAATAGAAATTTCTGAAACTATTATAGTGAAATACGCAGGAAAAAAAAAACCAACAAACCAAAACAAACAAAAACCCCAAGGGTTATGCAGACAAATAGCAAAATAAGCCACTCTTGAAAGTGTTCTGCTCCAGTAGGAGGGAAAGACATACCTGTGGAAAATTGAAGCAGACTTAACGGAAGCATACAGCTGGCATAAAATGCTTATTGCAGAATGCTTTAAAAATACACTGTTTAAAAAAAGAAGTATTCAAATACATTATTTACAGTCACAGTAAAGGCTGACCAGACAGAAAATAAGAAGTTCATTATCTATCTCAAGGGAGTAATGAAATACAGTGAGTTTTAGACCAAATCCTCTCAGATCTGTCCACATCCTACTCACATCATCAAACTCCAAAGATTAATGAATAAAACACAGAACATTTTATTACTAAAAGTCACTTGCCTAATGTATATAGGATAGTGAGTGTACCAAGATTCTATGATTAAGTTACATTTCTTCAACTGCTACATGTATCACTGAAAAGTGAAATAGGCTTAGGGAGAAATAGCTTGCTTCATGAAAACAGGAACCTTAAGCTGTATTTTTTCACCTTGTAAAATGAAGGAGCAGGTGAGTGTTCAGAAATACTAGCACTAACCAATTTATCTCTATATAATTTGTCACTATACTAAGAAGTCCCATATCTTTGGGGTTTGTGGAGGTGTGGGTATGTGGGTGTGCTTACCCTAGGCAGAAGTAGTCTCCATAAGCTGGGAAAAACTCTCAGGTGTGAGAGCTCATGCTACAGGTTATGCCCCCCAGAATAACTTGCAAAGAAGAAGAATTACAGATTTCTAGCATTTGATCTGTTCTAGTTTACTGAAATGTGTAATTTTGAAGAGAATACTACTCCTCTTATTTGGTGCCTTGACCCTTTACTACAGTCAGACTGAAATTAGCTGTGGGGGATCCCTAAGCAAGTGGCATGAACTGCAAAAGCCTCATACAGGGCAAGCTCTATTACATCTCTTTTTTAAAACAATACTAGCTATTGCTTACCTATTTTTTCAGGTGCTTTCAGTTTTAAAATTCTACTAAATGCAGCTAAGTGAAGTCTCTCAATCTTATTTCTGGAATGACAGGGTATGTAAAAGCCTCTCAAGGCTGCAGAACTTTTCATATGTTAAATAAACTTTTAACAGTATTTATTTATAACCAAAGGTTCAAAGTTCACTAGAGAGGACTCAGTTCTTTAATTTGCCAACAGGATGACTAATCAGCAAGTTTGTGTTGGCCAGAGCATGGCAGCCATTGAGCTGTGCACTAAGCAGACAGGACACGGGATGTGAATATTCCACAGGGATGATCACAATTCTCAGTGAAAGATGGGAGGCAACTGAAGCAGAGGTGGGAGAGATTTTTAGGAGAAAAAGGAAACAAATCTTCAGGAATTCAGGCACAGTGTATCCAGCTGCTCCTTGTACAATTTGTTTTCTTCTCTAATATGGAAAATTCACAATATTATTTGATTAGACAGTGTGAACTAGCAAGACTAGTTCAGACATGGCATCTGAGGCAAGCAGCTATTGGTGATGGCTGATTTCATAAGAATATTCCAGATTGATTCTGGAAAGCTGCCAAGTCATTCACAGAAATGTACTATCCATCATGATAACTTATTAAATCCATTGCTATTTCTCTTCATCAGTTCACAATCTTCAGGCTTAAGAATCCTAATTTATGGCCAATAGAGGTTTTGGCTTTTTAAACAAACAAAACTCTAGAGCTTCCGACCAGCAATTTTGCTATTCAGATATGTCTTTTAATATCACTACTTTTGCTTCAGCCTGTACAACAGTCTTGCCAAAGGCAATTGTAGGCTAAAGAACTTTTTGATTCTTTCCCACTTTTGCTAAACAATTCAAATATCTTGAAAAGTGCAGGCAGTACCCCCAACCTTGAAAAGGCAGGGAAGTACCTTCTCCATTGTGTTTTTCCTGCTAATTTCAGTGGCACATATGATGGCATGTGCTGGGAATGGCTGACTAAGCCTTATTCTCTTGTTGCCACTCTAGTGAGGATTGTAACTAAGATAGTTGAAATAATACTGATCCTGGCTTGTTGTAGTCTTTATCTGTAGTGGTTTATTATTTGAGCTCCATCAGTTGCTCTCAATGCATCTTGAAGGTATGACCTCCAGTTTAAATACCTTTTAAGGCTTATTCTGTTGGTCTTTCACCTTACAAGTAACTGTTACAGGTGCACAAATAAATGTTTATTCTTTTCTACTGGGCACCTCATGCTGTAGGAAACAAATCCACACATTACTGTCCTGGTGCCTAGGGACAGGCCTGACTGACTTAAATTCCAAATACCTTCACAGTTTATGCAATATCTAGTCCCCAGATTAAAAAAAAAAAATATAGCTCTGAGAAGTTTGCTTCATTCTCAGCTTTGATTACACTCACAGGGATCAATTTCACCTGAATCAGACCTGGCAAAATCTGCAGTAAGACCTCCAGAATCCAAGCAATGCTGCAACAAATCCCAGGCTACTAGGCCACACCACTGATCCAAGGCCAAATGCTACTTGAGTTACTCCTTGATGAGGTCAATAAAAATCAGCTCAAAGCAACAGGACAAACTTTTGACCTACATTTTACCTTAGCAACTTTAAACCAAACTCCACTTCAGCTTTAGCTACACCTGAACCAGACATGTTTCACCTGGCTCAAGTTCTTTGTGTCTTATATTCTGGATTATTACATCCTTCTGAATGCCCCTCCAACAAATGGCTGTCTTCTATTTGTCAGTATCACCAAATATTTAGAAAGTGTCCTAGGTTTCTATAAGAATGGACAAATCTAATAACAGGTGTCTACTGCCATGAAAGTACCGTGAGAATAAGTAATTAAAAAATAAATAAAATAGATATTTCCTCCTTAAGAATAACCAACTGAACTACATCTTACTTTACTGCAGATTCAACTAGCTATAAATGGAACACCAACACAGACAATGCAGTTGTTTAGGTTTGGAGAACTGAGACACTCTTTACCTTCTTGTCTCCCCCTCTTCCCAAAACATCCGGTCTGTTTCTCTACAAGTGGTTAGTGAATTTTGGCTGATTAATGCAAATGGATGGCTGTTGATTCTCTGAACTGCCTGTAACCAGAAGAAGTATCAGCAGCTCAAGTGTCAACTTGATAGTCGAGAAAACAAACAGCAAAACCTGTTCATCACCCTCTTTGCCCTGTATTTACCCAAGGCACATTTTTAAACACAGCCTGCTGGTGGGAACACCTTTTCCAACTGGCTAGCAAGGTGCATAGTTCACTCACCATCCATGACAAAAATATTATCTGAACAATCAAACCCTTAAAATTCTAAATGCCTAAGTTTTCAATAGAAAGTCTTATACTATCTTGGAGTTTTTAACATATTAGTTTTTAATGACATCCAGAGAATTCCCTATCTCTTTTCAATGCAATATATTAAGACATAAAATAATTTTCCCCCTCTTGGAGAATAGGCTTTCCCTTAATAATAAATTGAAATTCATTTATTTATGAAAAACATATGTAATTGAATGGACAGCTGTATGTCAATTAGAATGATCAACATACAAATAACAAGGCCACCAACAGAATGAGGATGAACCCTTTAAGCCTTCAATTATCATACTTTTTCAGACAAGAAATGTCAAGGCCTATTAGAAGAATAACAGATGCTTTTATGACAAATTCAGATAAAAATAGAAAGGAATGGCAATAAACTCAGAAAACTATAGCACTGATTTTGGTACAGGTGAAGGAGGATTTAAAATGGATTATTCATCTATGTTACAGGAAGTAAAAAATACAGACCTAATTTAATGGCTCCTTTAAATTAATAGATGTCACTCATTCTTTCATATTAATATTTCCTCTTTCACTCAGCATCTCTTTTCACTGTTACAGACAGGTCACATATTTCCAGTTCTTTTAGAAATTAGGAGACTAGAGACTGAATCCTCTTCTTGTGTAATTGTTTCATTGCTGCTTCTGCTTATCACCTTGGACGTATTTCTTTCTGTCAAAAAGCGGAGTCACTGTGCTTAAATGAATCAGGACAGCAAAACAGCTATGACTGCACTAGTGCAAAGGTATTTAGAGAAACAAAATGCACAGTAAAATTAGGCATTTGTTTCCCAAACAGAGATCATTAATTGGTGGCATTATTTTAATACAATGATTTATGAAATGCAGCATAATTTAAATCTAGTTTAGCTGTAGTCTCAACAATGAGTCGATTAGGACAGCTTGGAGTGAGGGTAAATATGATTCTTGCCAAGAGAAATTATTTTTAATTTTCTCCTTTAAAAAGCCTGATGCAAGTGGAAGGACTCCAACTGACCACTGTGTGGTCTATCTCAGCCCTTGTCTTTATTCATAATTCCTCTTTTTATTACTTCTAGGTTTTATGGCTTTAATTTTTTTTTTTTTTTGTCTTTGCCTTACAAACTTGCTCCTTTCTCATTGTTACATTCTTTTTCTGCCCTGTTTCTTTTCCTCCTACAAACAAAGGTGATATTTATCTTCTTGTGGTTTCCTGCACACCCTTAAAATGCACCAAACACATAGCTCTAAAACAACTGAGCGGATGAAAAAGTGACAAGCCATTCACATGCACCTACCCACACTGTTGGCTTTTCTCGTCACCCTTTCTCAAAAATGACATTTTAAATATTTGCTTCTATTGTCATTGTATTTCAGGTCAGAAAGGGTTGTCATTTGTAGCAACAGTCACCCTGGTAAATTTAAATCAAATTAGATGTTACTTTCTCTAAAATAACTGCTATCAAGCTGCCCCAAGCTTCTTCAATAGCACAACATGATCCCATAGCCTGTACCTGAATTGTACTCAGGTGATTTCAGCACGAAAATCAGGCCTACTACTTTCTGCAAATTAATATGAAAGTCTGCTTAGTCCAAAACCATATATCATGATCAGATTTTAAGAAAAAGATTCTCTGATCAGTAGGAGACAATAGCCCCTCTTATCCAACATTCTTTTTCAGTTTAAAGTTGTCTGTGGACCAGGAGGAAAAGGTCTTCCTGATGTTATAGGAGATCAACAGAAACCTCCAAACAACAAGATCATGCAGAAGGATTGTAATCAGCATAAACATACAATACTGTATGAGCATTTGCACCTCTGGGAGCATATTTTAATCTTGCAAGGGAGATTTCTTGGACAGAAGAATTTACAAGCAGGTACTGAATACACCAATTACAAAATGCTGGCAGCTGTGTGCCAAAGTAAACAGAAGTAAGGAATTTGACAGTCCATTTACAGCCAAAAAGTTGGTTCACAGCAATACAGAAGCAATATCCTTCTGAGTGTCACTGCCTGTCCAGTGGCTTCAATGTTCTCAGTAGCTCTTTTCTTATCAAACTGCCATTTCCCATAGTATAGCTTCAGGAAACTGTGTCCCACATTAACCACAAACAGCTGTTTTCTCAATTGACAGTAATTGCTACTCGCAAGAACATAGTTACACATCTATTTTTTACTAATTATTGTTTTTTCAGTAATCCCAGTACCAGATTATAATCTTTTTTTCTTGCTTTCCTTAGGACAATTAATTCCTAGCATTGTATTTTCCAATTTGCTGAAATGTTAATAATTCATCCTGTTAGCTTTTCTGTGATAAATTCTACATGGTCATGAGTACATCTACTCCTCCCTAGCAGCTTTTAAACTTGCCTAGCAGCTTTAGCATCACCAAACAATAGGAAAGCATCTCAAAACATATTAAGTACTTTCACATCATGTGAAAACAAGACTCTGGTAAGAGTGCCATAACCACATGAAAAGTTCAGATATTCAGCTGTACTGGATACCAATTAATTCACGAGACAGACCAAGAAGTAGGCTTCACTGTTTTTGATGTTCCCAGAACTAGTTGCTTTTACTTCTCCTGTCTGAAGTGTTATCAATGTGCCCACACTGATATCCTGTCACTTGACTAAGCACCTAAGTGCAAACTCCATTTAAAAATGCTCTCCAGTAAATCACTGTTTCTGGTTAGCTTCATGGCATTACTACCCAAAACTCAGTGCCGACCTTTGATTTGAGAAAAGGCTTCCTTCTCTACACATCAACTTGTAAAGGCTCTAATTTGCAAAAGTGTTTGTTTTGACCTGAAACACTGTATTTATGGTCAGGACTCAAAGCTGAGTTTTGATTTTTTCTTTCAGACTTTTAGTGCTATGCCAAACTGGTATTTAACCCAGTCTCAAACTGAATCATTGGTACCAAGAGGCATCCTTAACTCCTGCAAAAAAGACATTTATTTTGTCACAGGCAATTTGAAGTATTTTTAAAGCCTCAAAAAGCATTGTTGGTGAGCTCATCACCTGATGTGATAAACTTGAAACCCTTTCACTTTGCTGGTTGCAAAGGCACTCTCTGGAAGGCTAGGCAAGCTGTTCCATAGAATCAGTCACAGAATGGGTCAGGTTGGAAAGGATAACAGCGGTGCCTTTCTGGTCCAACCTCCCTGCTCCAGCAGGATCATCCCAGAGCACATGGCACAGAGTTGTGTCCGGATGATCCTGGAGCATCTCCAGTCAGGGAGACTCCACAACCTCTCTCGGGACAGATGTTCCAGGGCTTGGTCACTCGCACAGTAAAGAAGGTCTTCCTCATGTTCAAGTGGAACTTTCTGTGCATCAGTTTCACCCCGTTGCATCTTGTCCTAATGTTTGGCCCCGTCGAAAAGAGCCTGGCTCCATCCTTTTGGCCTTTAGAAATTTGTAGACACCGATGCGGTTTCCCACAATCTGGAAGTTCATCGGGATGCGGAGCGCGGTTTCGGACGGGGGGAGGGAAGCTTTGGGCGGAGTTTCCATGTGAATGCCGCCCGCTCGCCCACCCAGCTCCATCTCCCGACCTTCCCCCTCAGCGCCGGGGCGGCCCAACCCTCGCGAGAGCCCGCCGCTCGCGCCCGCGCTTGCCACGTTCAAAGGCGCCGGTGGCGGCGGGGGAGCGCGGCGGGCGCGCGCAACGAGAGCCCCACCGCCCCGCCCCCTCGCGGCGCCGCCGCCAATCGGAGACGAGCGGCGCCACGCCTCGCTGGCGCGATTGGCTGGCGGCGGGCGCGGGGGCGGGGCCGCGGGGCTCTCGGGGCCGCGCCGCCGTGGCCTGAGCGCGCTCCCGCCGCACGCAGGGCTCGGGTGGCAGCGGCGGCTCCCGACGCGCTCCCGCTCCGCCCCCTGCGCTGCCCGACGGGAGGTGCGATGGCTTCCCGCAAGAGCTCCAGAGCCGCCGGCGGCAGCCCCAGCCCCAGCTCCAAGAGAGGTGAGTGGTGCCGCTGCTGCGAGAGCGAGGCCGCAGCTCTGCGGGGAAGGGACGGGGTCTCCAGCGGCGGCCGGAGCCGGGGGAGGGAAGGGGCGATGCCGCCCTCCCCGCGGTGCGGGGCAGCCGGCAGGCATAGCGCTGGGATGCTGCGACTGGTCCCCGCCTCTCCCTCCCTTTCCTCCTGCCGGCCCCCTCTGGCTCCTCTGGCGCTGCGGGAGCTGGGCAGTGGGACACGGGGATAGATGGCCGGGATGTGTCCCTCGCGTTTCCGTCGTTCCCTGTCCGAGTTCACGTGGAGGGGAAAGTTGTCGGGCCTGGAAGGCGGGGACGCCCCTCGAAGGTTCCCCAGAGGGATGAGATGAGCCCCGGGCAGGCCTCAGCATCTCTGCGTGTCCCTGAGACCTCTTCCTCCGGGAGATGGGGTAGAACCGGGATGCCCCCATCTCAGGTCTTTGTTATCCTCGTGTCCCGACTTGGATGTGGAATATCTCCGCAGGCTGACCTGGTTAGGTCAAAATTATTAGGTCTGTTTTAGATGGAACACCTAAGCTGATGGTTTAGTAAGTATCTAGGCAAGGGAGAAGAATCTCAAAAAATGCAAGCAGGAGGGTTTTTTTGAGGCAGTGATTCCCACAGCCCTCACCCCACCGATAAAGAACCCCTTGACGAATCTGGCTGTTCACAAACCACTGTGTGTGGACAGTATATGCAGGGAAAGTTTTACGCGATGTAGCATTTCTCAGCATAGCAATACACGCTGGAAAGAGGAAAAAAAGTGTCTGTACTTATGGAGTCACATGGAGTCCATGCACACTGCATGGAGAAAGGAGGTGCTTTTACCACACATTGAATGTTTACGTGTTGTGGCTTCTTTGGATTTGATCTTGGTGTGCACAGAGCTCCAGTGATGAAATCTGGGGGAGCCGCAGAAATTGTATCTGTCGTCCCTCTGTGCATATAGCAATGATAGGGAGAACAGTCAATTAAAGGATGAACCGTATAGGATTAGTTTACCTATCCCATGATGAATTAAGAGGGAAAGATTTCAAATATACTTAAGCTTTAAAGAGTTTAGAGATAATATTGCAATGTTTGTGCAAGTGAATTTTTAAATTTTATTTTTAAATCCTTTTTTCAATTGCTGGCTATGCTATGCAGTCTATATTAATTACAATTTTGCTTGGACTGGAGGTGCTGTTATGATCACCCAGTATTAAGCTTGCTGAATACAGATTTTCAATTTTAGTGCATTAAAGACATGCATCCCTGGTGTAATTTTGAATACTGAACATGGTAGTTAATATTTTAAATATCACTTTAAAGGTGTGTCAATACCTGAAAAATAAATTTATCGGTAAACTGAATCTCTGAATCAAAAAAGTATTCCATAGGTTTTTATGACCATAGGTCTAAGTAAAATTTTATCTCTTTGTATTAGAAGATATCTTTGAGGGGATGAAGCAGTGTGGGTGATGTGTTAGGTATTCTACTAACGTGTAACCTCTTAAATTTGTTAGTTTCAGACACTCCTAGTTAGAATCCCTCGGACAGCCATAGCAATTATAGCATGAAACTGATGCTATTTTCATAGTTGCAGCTGCAGAAGGAGGTAAGGAATGGTAACTCCTGTGTGAATAAAGGAACAGCTGGAGGAGCAGAGTTCTCACAGCAGCCAGTATGCCTTCCACAGTCAAGGGATGTGAAAAT
Source organism: Entomyzon cyanotis (assembly GCA_024500445.1). Taxonomy (NCBI): domain Eukaryota; kingdom Metazoa; phylum Chordata; class Aves; order Passeriformes; family Meliphagidae; genus Entomyzon; species Entomyzon cyanotis. The sequence continues at coordinate 21,009,462 of JAKEPQ010001005.1, forward strand.
GAGATGAGGAACTGATGGCAAGTAATTGAGACTGTGACATATGAAAACCTCAAGTCTGAGGCAGTTTTTGCTTGATAGAAGTATTCACTTTCACAGCAGTTCTTGGAAGAGGATGTGGCTTCTTACCAAGCTCACAGCTCTCAAACCACTGAGGCTAACAGCTTATTTCAAAATCTGTGCACTCAAAACAATGCCAGTATCTGAAAGTAGTAACCTGCTTTTGGGTTTCTGCATCAGTAAATATTTACAGCAATCTACAAATAGATTAAGTCCAAAATAGTTCTAACTATAGTTTACATAGGTGTTTGCAGGTAGACTGTAATGTTGGAAGTGGAACTAAATATTTTTTAGAAATAGAACTCTTAATTTTTACTTTCAGAAATCATATACTAGAAGCTGTCAAATAAGTCCTAATTAAAAAAATCTTTGCATTTTAGCTTTATACTGCTACTTATTCTATGAAAACCACATTTATGGAATTGTATGACTATGGCAGTGATTTTATTTAGAGTACAGAAGTGAAATACAGGGAAAAATTTGACAGTTTGGGGGTACTTAGAGAGGGAAACATATGTTTATTATTATCTTTACTGGAAAGTTTGGCTGCTTGTCACTAGCCTGAAGAATCCATTGTAAAGACATGGCCTCTCAAAAGTAACAATATCAGTTTTAAACACTAGATGAAGTAAGACATAGTTGCTGCATTGTTATTTGAAGCATCATTAGATGAGGGATGGTTTTGTTACAGAACAAATGCATATCACCTGGTCATGAATCAGCTCTCAAATTTCATGAGATGTCAAATGTGAAAATGTCTTGGGCATTAGCAGGTGCCTGTGGAGAAACCTTCCAGCAAGACTGAGGATCAGCAGCCCAGCTACTTTTCAAATACAGATGGCTGGAAAGATACGGGTTACTTTGTAAGCTATGCTTACTTGTAGAAATCCAGATCATAAGACAACTATCGTTATGCTGCTGTGTGGGTGTATTGTGTCTTATAGTATGTAAGTGAGGACTTACTTAAACACAATTCCATCTGAAGTTGTGCAATAATTGTTTTCTTTGCATTTCTAATGCCAAGTGGGAGCAGTTCTCCATTAAGCTAGGCACCATATGAAACACACGTTACCAACACAAGGGAGCATCTCTATCTACAGACAACTGTATTTTATATTAAAAACCCCATAATCCTACCTCTGTTAATTCTGAGGGTGAGACGTCAGTCTCTATGATGACAAAGAACTCTACTGTTGGTTTGATTAATTTTCTTTAATCTCTACAGTAATGACTGAGAATCTTCTGACACCCCCTACTTTTCTCTGCAAGATCCCAGGAGATGTTAGTTTTCTCATTTTGCTGTGTTAACCGTGTGGTCTCCTTATGTGTGCACATATATTGCCAAGTTTTTAAGTCCTTTTACTTATCTTTTGGACCCTCTAGTGCCCCTTACTGTAATTACTTGATTAAATTTTGGCTTTTTAACTTTCGTTAAGTTTGTTTGGGGCTTTTTTTGGTGTGCATTCAAGGTGACCTGATGTACTTACCCAAAAGCAATTTTGTGCTATCATTACAACTTTTTTAGTTAACTGTACCACTTCTAGAAAGAAGTTGTGCCTGTTGATTTGCAAGACCTTCTGCTTTTTATCTCATCCCTATTTTAAAGACTACTTCAGAGTGTGCTATCTCTGGATGAGGCTCTCCAGTGGCTTTTTAATTTACCTAAAGAGCAGAGAAAATTCCTTGACTAAACAGGTCACTTTTTGCTGTTGAAGTTCTTTTGTTGGCACTTGGGAACATTGAACTTCACATCAGTGCTTCCAGTGCTTGAAGTGGGATTGCCTGTCCATTCTGTGATCTCTCTCAGTTATCCAGCTATGCTATGGTATAACATCTCATTTTCTTATACCATGGATTCTGTTTAAATATGATGCTTCTATCTAAAATTTTGGTCTCTCTAATTTTTGACCTCAGGTACTGTCCAGTGTACTTTTTTATGCTCTTTGCAGTTGTGTAGTGTGCCATCTGGTTTCTTGTATTACAATCTATCCATTATTTCCTTCTTCGTGTTAATTGTAATCCTTGGGAAGAAGGGTGTTAAGGTGTTGGAGGTCATAAGTGAGATGTAAATTTGGGATGCTCTGTGGGGCTTAACAAATTTTTTGACTTGTCAAGCTGCTGACCAAAAGTAACCAAAGTCCAAGTGTTTGCTGAACCAAATAGAATTCTCATGATTCAGTTAGTGTGCTGCTCCATGCTTTGACTTGGCTTTCTAAACTCGATGTCAGAATGTTTTCTTGTAACTTTACTGTTTTCTGAATGTTTTCTTGTAACATTCCAAAATATACAGTGAATTGTAATTACTATGTTAGAGTTTCTGTAGGTCTGTTGTAGACAAATGGGAAATACTTTGTGCCTTACTGGTGGAAACTGTATATACTGTTTAAGAAATTCAACAGTGTTTTCTTCTGGAAGTTTATCCTATGGCCTAGTTTAGTTGCTTACAACTAGTTGAAGATCTTGAATTTTTACTATTAATGCCACATACTAACACAAATAGCAAAACCAGACAGCCACCCCATTGTAATTCATGTGTCTGCCTTGGGTCTTACTCAGGGTAAATTTTCTGGAAAACATTTTAACATATGTAATTGTAAAATATTATTGTGAAATAGTCTGCCAAATTAAAAAATGGTAGCAACAGTAATGGTCCAAACATTTGTAATTTGCATGGTATAATGCAGCAGTGTGGCTGGTGAAATTACTATGTTTCCTGATTCTCCTCCCTTATTCTCTATTGTCTTTTTTTTTCCTTTTGTTTTTTAAATGTCTTGTACAAAAGTGGAGACAGTGACTCTTCAAACAAGCCAGTTGTCTGGTCTCTCATTAAATGAAAGTGATATAAAAACATTCTTGAAATGGTTAACAGCAGGTGTTTCTCAGCTTAAGTGAGCAGATTTGCACTGAAACAGTGAATCCTTGATACATTCTTGATTCAGTTGTTTAATACAAGAGTCAAGTCTAGAAAGACAACCCTTGAGCTTTATCTGAATGAAACTTTCTCTACCCAATTAGCTGTTGAAAGGTGCAGTAACTGATTGCCAAGGTTACTCTGCATGTAGAAACAATCAATTTGAACACAGTATATGCTTTTATGCTTTTTTGTTTTTCCCATGTTGCCTGGTATTTGGATTTCTTTCCTTTGCTTTTTCTCAAGGATGTATTATTATGTGGGTTTTAAGACTGATACTGAAGTGTAGAAGGATGGACATAAATACAAAGAGCCTGATACTTTCCTCTCTATCAGTTCTTTTTCTCCTGAAGAGTTCTGAAGCAGTAGGGGATTCCTCTCCAAACTTCCAGAGATGCTATCACTTGATGAAGACCCTTTTTGATGCAATGTGGGCTGAAATCTTGGGTCTGCTCTCTGTTTACTAATGGATCTTACTGTGTGCAGGAAGTCATTGTGTGCTAAAAGAAATTATTCCTGGTGCTTCAAATATGGTGGAAAGTTGCACTTCGTGCTTGCAAGGATGTTTGCTTTAATACACTTTTTGAGCATTTTGTGAAATGTTTATATGATAACCTTTATATGATAACCTTTTAAGCAGCCTTTTGAGGATAGGGCTTGTTTAAAATGCTAGGCAGAGAACCCAAAGTATCTCTAGTAGCAGGGAGACAGGAAGCTGAATTATGTTTTCTCACATTTTGGCAATTACTCTGAGAAAGCACATGAAGATTCCCCATCAGAGGTCATAGCGACTTGATGTTCAGACACCAAGGATGTACATCATATTGAGGGATTAAGAAGTTAATTGTTTTTATCAATTTAATGCAACAAGTCTGCAGTCTGCTTAATCTAGTTTGAGGTTGCTCTGCAGTCTTCCTCTTCTCAGTACCGCTTCCCTGTACCTGAATTACTGGCTGTGCAGATGTGATGTGAACCACACAGGGAACTGATAGGCAGAAAGCTGATTTTTTTCATGCCCCTCCTTTCTGCCTGGGGCTGGCTCAGTGCACAGCTTTATGGAAGGTCATTTGGGGAGGAGGGGAGAGATGACAGTGAGTGGGTGGGCATGAGGGGAGGGTGTGGTTGAACCTAGAGTTTTATGTTCGATCATGTAATCAGGGAGCCATGGTGTGAACACAGGTGACTGGTTTGGCTGGCTATGCTTGTGTAATAGCTGGATATATAAGGGCTTCAGTAAAGGTAACAGAATTTATTAGCAGTAGAAGGCCTGTATGTCAAGATTATTTCTAATTACAGAGCGTATGAAGAGGTGACCTTTCAATAATGCTGTTTCTTTAAACTGAAAACCCCTTGGCTGATCACTTGTATGAAAAGAAAGGGTTTATTTTCAGCTGGAATCACTTTGAAACATGTAATAAGAACTCCTGTGCTAATTCTTATGTTGAATTCTTCATTGTAGAGAGCTTGAGCAATGAAGTTCTGCTTTGCTCCAAGCGGTTCTTTCCTGATGAAGATCACAATCTGGTAACCTGTGTGGTAGCCTGCAGCAATCTTTTTCCTAACTGCATCTGTGGTATAGCTCTTTGCATGGAAAAGTTTTGAGCTATGCTTTGAAGTGTAAATCATAATATGGTGTGTCTTTAAATATGTTAGAAATTAAGTATGCAGATAACTATGTACTGAGTGTGAGCATAGTGCAGTATGTGTGGTTCAACTTCATTAGAACCTTAAAGATTAAACAAATTTTAGTTTTCTTCCTATGGAGTTGCTCTCATACTATGCATGTACTTAACCTGATGTAACAAATGCTACCAAGTTGTTTGTTTGAAGACTTTCTTTACAAAGCATCTAATAGCTACAGGGGGTTGTGACTATTCAGTAGTGGTTTTCTGGTTTTGCAGTTTTATTTCCTGAGGTTCTGTTTGTTATTTGACAGTTAATTACTAATGCAACATAACTCACTTTGTCATTCCTCATGCTGGTGTTTTTTAAATTTAAAACTTCTTAAAGAAAGTTCACATAGTTTGTAACTGTAGTCCTATTTCTTTCCATAGTAGCTACAGGACACATAGTAACTAGAAGACACAGATACATCTTTTGAAGCTAGGAGGTTCTGTAAACAGCAATTTCTCTGCAACTGAGATCTCCTAACAGCATATTTTAATAACGAAAGAACTAAACCAACGTAGTCTGTTTTCTTTATTTTGTGGCTTAATTAGGACTTGTTGCTAAAACAAATTGATGTGACCCACATTACAAGGTAGGAAAATGGAACAAGGAAAAAATACCCTTAAATTAATGCCAGCATGTTATGTACAGAGATGAGGATTTTCAGCCTTATGTAATAGAATCTTTTTTAAAGGTCACCACCAGCAAAATTTGCATGTTCTAGGCCCAAGTATTTCTTGCATTTCCTTTCCATGTTTACCTTCCCTGAACTTTGCTCTGTCCTAAATACAGCTAACTATTTAATTAACCTAGTAATTATGTAGGACTGTTGGCTACATTAAATCATTCAAATACAAGATGGCTAGATTATATAATTTTAGATCTTATTTTCAAATGTTCTGTGGGAGCGATCTGGTTAATCATAATAGCAGCTATTAAAAATCTTTAAGTAATTTGTACAGTTAAAATCAGTATTAATTTTGTCTACTCATTGGTGTTACAGGTAGAGATATTGTTGCTATAGCAGGAGGCAAACTAAATTTTCTTTTTAAGCATGTGGTCTTAACCTTGAACCACTTGGTGTGATGGTTGACTCAAATAAGTTTACAAGAGGCACATTCTACATTCATTTTTTGTCTTTCAATCTATTTTGTGCTTGTATACACATTAAAACAAAACTAGAGAAAATTGACTGAAGATCTGATTCTTGGGGAACTAAAATGGCTACGTTCTTATACCTTTGCGTGTACTTAAAAACGTATTTTAGAACTACAAAGAAGTGTTCCCTAGAGGAGAGAACTGAGTCTGATCTTTCCCATCCTAAGTGTGGAGTTCAAGGAGATCTTTCAATGGAGTCACTTCATCTCTTGAAGGGAGGAGCTTCCTTTCACTAGGGAAGTTCTGCAGAGTGCTTATGGTCCTAGAGGTTTCTTACATATTTTGTGATGCATCCATTTTTTTCCCATTTATTTGTTTTTTCCCCTCCAGTTGGCCATTCCCAGCATCTCCACAATCAGCCTGCTTTGTTGTCTAATCCTGAATTTATGACTTTGCTCTTGCTTTCAGTATTTATGTTCTACAGTTGTTTGTATAGTAGGATATTTTACTATGAAAAATCTTTTAGGGATTGAAAATTAAGGACCATAAAGGTTTATGTTTGGATTGATTATATGTGAAATAAGGAAAAGTTACTCAAATACTGATGTAAAAATCTGTTAAGTGTCTGCAGGAGAGCCAACATTGCATTCCATTTAGTTAGTTTTTATTTGAAATTTGCATTCTGGTCTTTGTGTTTCCTTTGAAGCTAGTGCTTTTTTCTGTTCCATCTGTTTCCCTATTCCTAGTCAGTAAGTTTCTGATCTAGATTATTAAAATCTTTTGATAGCATGCAGAGATAGCTTTATAACCATATAGTCTATGTTATACAAAGTTCAGACCAGGGATCTAGTTTTTGATGATAAAATAATAATTAAAAAAGCTGATTCCCCCCCTCCTAATTTTCCTTAAGGTTGTAATGCTGAAGAAAATTTCTTAGAAACTAAAAGGAAAAATCAATTTTCTATTGCGAAGAATTTTTATTGAATTTATTGAAAATAAACCTTTACTTTAAATTTTAGATCTTACCTCTAAAGACCCTGCTGCCATGATTGTTTGTAAAACAAACAAACATTTCTGAGTGTGGATATTGGTGAAAATTTAAGGTTGGCGTATTTAATGAACGTTATCATAAGTATTTTAGTAATAATCTCTGTTCCATCTGTAAAGTAAACACAGAGAAAACAGTAACCCTGTCTCCCTTTAAAAAATAAATAGTTCATAAAAGCAGAGATTTTTCCATTGAAAGTGTATTATTTTACCCTTGATGTAGAATAACACTGAATAAAAATAAAGGATGAAAATAATTTTTATTTCAGGGTAGCACTTGGAATCATTATGGTGTAGGGACATCTTGGAATGCAACAGTTCAATATGTGCTTATTGAGTCAATTATAAAATACATATTACACAAAGTGTATGTGTGTGTATACACTTACATGACCTGTCTCTCAGCAGTGAGAAAGCCAAAAATATCTTGTATTTTAATAGAAAGGGGAAAATAGTATCAACAGAGAAGGCTGTGAATTTTCTGAGATACTTCAGTCAAAATACTTGTTACTGACTCAACCCAAAAAACTGTAAAATCAGTTTAAAATAATTACCTGCAGTTCTATTACTGGAAATGGATTGTAACAGTTGCTTTATCATTAATCATATTGGAAAAGATAGTTTGGCAAAAATTTCAAGCAGTCAGAGGCCGTGCTCATGAAGTAGAGATTGCTTTCTTTCTTTGCTCTTGTGCTAGTTAGTTCTGTTCTACTGGTGATATGGTGGTTCTTTTGTACTTTATTTTAGCTTTTTTATTCTCTCCTGTATCTGCTTTTTATTACACTGCATTTTGTTCTTAAAGCAACTTGCTCTAAAGTCTCCCTGTAATCTAGCTGATTGATAGATTTTACTTCTGAAATGTGGTTTTTAGTTATTTTTTTGAGGTTAATGTTTTATTGTTTTTCCTTTTAGTGTGTATTTTTAATTTCTAGTAACTGCCTGCTTGTGTGCCCCCTTATCCTCAAGTGATAAACTGTAATTTCTTCCATATTACTTCCTATTCACCTTTGTGGGAAGTAATTATACACATTACAAAACCTTAGCTTGATGATTTGAAGCCTGACATTTTGTGTTCATAATTGACTACTTTTTCCCCCTCTAAACTTCTTTGCTTGCACTTTGGTAATGATCTAGAGGTGTAACTAATGCTGCTTGTCTTAATTGTCAATTATGCTTTTGTAAAATTAATTAAAATAAGTAGACTGTATTAGTTAGTACAACTAACTTGAAACTAGCTCTTAAATTTCAGTTGTATAAACCAGGTGAAGAATAGTAACTTTGAGTGTTAGTGTAGCAATTTGAATTGCTTGAAAAAGACCGAGCAGTCACAGCATTTGGACACAGTAGAAATGCGACATTGTAAGAAGTCTGCACTGTTGACTTGGCTATCCCAATCTCGAATTGTAAGTAGATATGTTTTCAACTCAATCTTTGCCTTTCATAAAACTAACCAAAATTATATAATTTAGTATTTTGAGCTATCCTTGGTTCATCCTTCTCTTGGTCCTTTTTCCTTCTGATGAGTTTGAAAAGTTTCCCCATTTGAGGTCCATAATAGCCTCCAGTTTCAGGAAGGAAGGAAGATGTTTGTCATTCTTACAATCAATTGACTTTTAAAGCTTTGGCTTTAAAAATTGACTTGGCTAAAGGTCTACATATATAAGTAAGTTCAGATTTGGAGTGTATATTTGAAATTAATTTCCTGATTCTCTCAGCTCACTTACAAGCTTTGTGCTTGTTGTCCCTGAATAGAATGTGCTCACTTAGGTCTGAGTGAAGGATGCAAAAAGGTGTTCTGAAATAATTATGGGTATTCAGCTGGTAAGTTCTAGTTCAGACTAATCCCCCTAAAATATGTATTAATGGACTGGAGGTTCTCAGCAGCAGTTAAATGCTTTATGAATACACTTGTAGTCAGATGTGGTGTCTGCAAATGCAGGTGCACCTGAAGTAAAGTTGCAATGAGTTGCCTAATCTGATGCCTGTCAAAATACTGTATGGTTTATATACAACAGGAAAGGTATCATTGCATGTAAAATTATTTTCTTTAATAATTTTGATTTCTCCATGCTTGGTTGCTTTCACTCTGTAATTTTTGCCCCTGATTTGCTCTTAATTGCTTCTGCATCACTTACATTATTCAAAATTACTAGTCAGGAGGTCTTTCTTAAAGCATCTGATCTGTTTAATGTATACAAGTGGCTCTGAAGATAGTTAAAAGATTTACTAGTTATAGAATCAACTGCCTGTAATTCCTTTCCATCCATTGGAAAAGTCTTAGGCTTTAGTGCTGTTTCTCAGTTTTTCTCCTTTGAACTATTGGGAATTGCATTTGGTAATTAGTTGCTGGATGTTAAAAGCACAGGAGGTATGTGTTGTTTTTCAAAGTAGCTGTAACATTCTTCTGTTCACTCCATCTACCTTATAGCTAGATAGAAGAGATAGAAGGGCAGAGTGCTAGACTCTCTGGGTTCTAGTAGGGTTGTACTGAATGAGAAATTAGTTTGTTTCTGACTTCCGCCTAAAAGGAGCTGGCTTTTTTTTGATAAAGAATGGGAAAAGAATAGTTTGCTAAAATTGAAGATGTAAAAAAAATTGAAAAGTGTATTAGTGGGTTTTTCCTTTTTTTCTGGTCCTTAAGAAGAGAGTATTGTGATTAATCATTTATACTAGCTTTAAATTGTGCAGACTGTGCATGTTGCGAGAATGTAAGGGAGGGAGGTGTGTGAGATGAGTTAGTGTTAGCCCTTTCTGGGAGGGGTCTGCCAGAAGCAAATGCAATGTGTACAGTTCTGATATGAAAATTCTTTGGCAAGAATGCATGAGGTTGGTTTCAAGTAATTCTTTTAGAAGACTCAAAACTACATTATAGAAATTAGTTGGCTCTCTTTTCTTAAAGTAGTGAGCAAGTTTCAAATGAGCAGTCTCTGCAGGATACTCAGGGAGCCTGGTAGAGGAGTGCCAACATGGAGAAAGTTTCTTGGATGAGGGCCAGCTTAGCAAATGCAAGCAGGCAAGCTTTGTGTCCAGACTTGTGTTTCAGCTTATGCGCATGGATTTTAATGTCCTCAGAGCTCAGGCACTGTGGCATAAATCGCAGCAAAAGTACTACAGTACAATGTGCTCGGTTTCATTCGCTGTTGTTTTTGATGTTGGAGGATTAAGGGGAGGGGAAAGGATCAACTACCCAGGATGCTCTGTTTAGAGGAGTAAGTGAATTTCATTGTCGTCAGAACTGGATTGCCATATGAGTTCTGAAAAGCATTTGGCTCCTGAGGATAACTGCTCTAAAAATAGATTTGGAGGAGAGGTTTCTCTTGGGTCCAGTTTCGGGTTCCAGCTGAGCTGGCTTTAGGAAACTTGTTTGCTCCTGTTGCAAGACTACAGTGAGGATATTTCTTATTCTGCCTTCAGCATTAATTTTTGGAAATACTGACACACTCGCTCAGTTGGTGGAAATCGAGCTCTAATGTTATGGCTGACGACACAGGTATAATCCTAACCTTTTTTTGTGAGCAAATGGAAAATGTGTACTTGTTATTACCAGTTATGTCTGGTTTTATAATCAGAAAAATAACTGTTGTATGGCTTACTGTTGTATGTTGTCTTGCCAGTTTGCTGTTCTAGTCTGTGTTACAGGCTGCCTCTGGTCTCTTTGATTACATGTTCTCTGGATTAGAGGTATTCCATGAGTTTATGGCAGGTGGATAATTGTAATTGTAATTTTTTGCCTAATAGAGCATACGTTAGCATAGGAGACATTGTTTTGCCTTCAAATATCTGACTTCAAAGTTATTTTTGTAGTATGTAAAATTGCTAGGTGTCTTGAAGGTAAGCTGAAGTAAAAAGGTTTTCATACATTTTTAGCTAGATGTGACTTAGTGGGTACCAAGTGAGGTGTAGGATTTTATAGATTTGCTGTTGAGCAATAGACTGTGCTTTAAGACTTTCTGATGTCTGCATAAAGACATCTGGTGGTGTAAGCACAGGCTTACCAGATATGGCAAGTGACCTACTTCTGGCATGGCTGGCAGCATGTGCAGGGAAAGGGCTTGAGTTGAGAATTAACTGTTTAGAATGAGCTCTGAGCCGGCTTCAGTCCTCGCAGTGTTTTGTTCTGACCCTGTATGTAGCATTATTTGTGCAGATCATAGGTAAATTTTTTGTTACATAACCTCCATTTATATAAAAGAGTTGCGTGATCAAGCTGCCATGGTTGAGTTGTTACTTAAGAGTTTTTAAAATGATTTTGCTATAAGGTAGAAAACCACAGCATAAAAATCTATCTTGGTGATTATTGTGAACTACATTATTGTAGCAGAATCTGGTTTTGGGGAATTTGCATGAAGCAATCTTTTATACTGGAAAAAATATGAATAGCTCTGCTTGATTACTTAAATAAGCTATCTTTTTTTTTTCATTTTCCTGTTCTACTGATATGTAAACCTTCCTTCTTCAGAGGCAACTAGCAGTAAATGGTAGAAAACAGTAAGGCAAATGAGTGTGAAAGGCAGTAAGATCCTCTTTCCTCTTTGCTCTTGAACCAAGTTGCAATCTGGAATCTTTGAAATTGTTTTTAACCTAAGGATTTAATTTTAAATATATACAAACCTTTCATTGGCTGCCTTGATACACAGGTGTAGTGAAGCCCTGCTGTTACATGTTGTAGTTGTTTATTTCTCAATATTAATATTACCAGCTCAAGAGTACTGTAAATAATTTTCATACAGTTGTGTGTATTTCTTAATGCAGATGCTGCTTGTCTGTCCCTCAGTTTTCAGGCTACCCGTACATTTCCCACAAGAGAGATGTTACAATGAGCTGTGTATATGGACCCTGCAAATATGTAATTACAGGAAAGTAGAAATTCTGTATGCCTGATGTGAGGCTAAGTTGTCTCAGTTTCTCTCTGAATATTACTGGGCATTTGTGTTTAATGTAAGAAAGAAACTAAATAGTTGGTGTTTGATCTTTGAAGGGAGTAGTCTTAATAAAAGAATTCTTCAATAAAATGCTGAGTTGAGTAAGAGTTGATGTGGGTCAGTGTTTTTTTCTATTGGTCTGAACTCAGTATATAGCACAATGAATGTAGTAAAAGAGTATTTTATTACAGCTGTAAACCTGATGGCAAGCAGGGTCAGAAAGTACTTATATATAGTTCCTGCTACAAAAATAAGTCAGTCACCCATGTCTCATTACTTATCTTTCAGAGCTATGCCATTTATTGTAAAAAACAATTGTTTTTATACATAATTTCTGAGAGTATTTTTTGTCTTTTTCTAAGATCAGTATTGGTAAATACATCAAAGATTACTTGTACTCAGTGTGATAAAGATAACTCCTTACCTTATAATATTTATGACAAAGTTTCTTGAAACATTCTTTAAAACATGTAAGAAATAGTTTTGCTTCAATAACTGAGCCTGCATGTGGCTGAACAGGCAAAAGTTGGTTCTTAGAGTGAAATGGAATAGACAAATGGACATGAAACTGCAGCCAAGTGCCACCCTTGCAGCAGTAATGTCAGGGGACAGAAGAACAGACCTTGGGCTTTGGAGGAATGACACAGACTTGAGCTTTGGAGGAAGGACACAGACAGGCATGTTTTTGGGTACATATTTATTTACAATATGTCCCTCTTTCATCAAAGTACTCCTAAAACAACAGACCAAGCATTCAGGTCTTCTCTAGTGATGATGCCTATTTGAAACTTGCTACACATATGCTAGGTCAAGGTCTGTCTTTCCCAGTCATTTGTTTACAACTACATGTAACTTTTTATATACTTTTTACTTTCCATATGCACAGTTGTAAAGGGGATTGTGATTTGTGTTTTATCTGTGTGCCATCCTTTTACTTGTATGTTCCATAGGATTGGAATTCTAGAGTTATTTAGTATGGAGTGAATCTGTTTAATTCTAAGCATCAGGGAAGATGGTTTTAGTTGGTAAAGTATGTGAATTTGGAGTCTTATCTTTAACATAGTCCAGGTTTTAGTGTTTTCTTAGGCAATTTGAATTGTCATGTTGGTTCTGTGAGCTATTTCAACTCAAGCTATTTGAAACTCGTTTTCGGAGAAATGCTTCTTTTGGAAAGCTTTTCTGCTGGCCATAGTGTCCTCTGCTGGCAGTCTGGGAACTGCGGGGAACAAATGCAAAGCATCTCAAAAATGTGAAGCTCTGTGTAAATACACATCAAAGGGGGAGATCGAGGCAGAATTCCTGGCTAAGTTGTAAGACAAATTAGATGGGGGCTTTTGGTGTTTGGTTGGTTATGAGGCTTTTGCTTAGGTAATGATCAAGCTTCTCATGGTAATTCACAGTGAAATGAAAAGTAAATAAAGGTGGTGAAGTTTAAAAAAAAAAAAATCAACCCAAAATCTCCACAACAACAACAAAACTTACAAAAAATTGTTGTTCAAATGTCTTGTGTTCTGTGTAGTCATAAGCAACAAGTTTTATAATTGTATCCTCATTAATAATATTCTACTTCTTACATCCATTTTTCCTTCTTGTCTTATTTTAACAGAGACTAAACATGGAGGAAGCAAGAATGGAAAGAAAGAAGGCTTCTCTGGAAGCTCATTTTTCACTTGGTTTATGGTAATTGCTTTGCTGGGAGTTTGGACATCAGTAGCAGTTGTCTGGTTTGAACTTGTAGATTATGAAGAAGTTCTAGGTAAGAATTTTAAATCTTAAGATCTTTGTAATAATATTATGATATGCATTAAATGAATGCCATTTTATATTTTTAGATAGATGATTTGTCTACTGCAGTGTTTGGAAATGACCTACATGATAAGAATAGGCAGTGTAGTTCAAACCATATGTTAATGGTGAACACTATTATGATGTTAAAATGGGATTCTCATAAAAGGGTATGACCATCCTGCAGGATCTCTTTGTAACATGTATACTGTAGTTCATTTGAGAAGTCAGCTAAATATGCAGATTGAATTTAAGCTCTCAGAAAGTTGCGGCAGTGGTTGAAAGTGGGGAGCTAATGTTAGCTCTCCTCTGATGGACTATGAAGCCTGTAGGGTCAGGACAACTGATCAGTTATCCTCTCACAAATGAGATGTTGAATGACCTCAGTTTTAAGCTTATAGCAGTGATAATTTTATCTCAATATGACAATTTTAGATAATACTGTTAATATAATATTAAAGGTTGCAAATTAATATCTCACATTTCAAGATGTATGTCCATAGCTGTTGTCCCTCATGTTGTAGGATTCAACATGCACTTTTGCAACTGGTGGCTTTACAAAATTTACCAATCTGTTGGTACATGCTTTTTTTGATCTGGACTGGTTTTTTTGGTTTTTTTTAAGAGAAGCATCTGGTTTGAAACTTAATTGGGTCTAGTAATGCAAATAATGTTTTTTGTATTTTTACCATGCATGCAGCCAAAGCAAAGGATTTCCGTTATAACTTGTCAGAAGTCCTACAAGGTAGGATATTAGAGAAATAATCTTGCTTTACAGTCCCTTGGCTGAAAATTTTGGTTTACTTGATTATGGGTTTAATTCTTTTTAAGAATTACTCCTCTTCTGCAATGACATGAAGCTCAGTCATTTCTCATCTGTCTCATTCTTCATGGTTTTGAAGATAATATAATTCTTATTTCTAGAGAGTTACATTTTTGCACCAGTCTGCTGTGTTTGTCCGTAAACTGATATGGCTCCTTTCTTATGGGTTGCTTCCACACAATGGTGATGGACATATTTTTGTCTATTCTAGACCCAAGTCTGAATTTTTTCTTCTACAAAACTGTTTTCTGATTTTCTAAGTACCATATTAAGAACTATATTTTATTTGTTTTGATAGCAGGAAAGTTCTGCCTCCATTTAGAGAATGACAAGTGTAGTAAACTGTCAAACTATAAGGACACAGAGTTCTGCAAGCGCTGCAGAGTTTGATCCTGTTGAAAGTTGTGTCTGAATTTTATCAAACCTATAATTAGATAACTCTCTATTTGTTTGGTGGTCCCAGGACACTTCAAATCCTGGATAGCACAATTCTATACTGAAAATGTTCTTTTAATAGAAACTGAGTTCTCCTTTTGTGTATACTTAGGGCTGATAGAACTGCAGTTTCAAAAACAAAAAGTGAGAAAACTGATTTATTAGTCATATATGAAAGTATGGACAACTTTTTTTGTCTGCATGAAAGGTTATAGAATTCTTAGTAAAATTGATGAATGGTTTTCCTTCGTCTGGGAAAGGACAAGTTACTTTCTATTAACTTGGCACAAAAAATTATATACCTACACACGTATCTCTTTTCTGAGAATTTAGAATTGCAGGAAGCATGTAATCAGAAAACAAATGGTGATTATTCTATGAATTTTTGTTTTATTATTTTCCCTCAAACATGTTGAATGTTTCTTGTGAACTTAAATTTTATTTTGAGCAAAGCATGTCCACATCAAATACATAATTACAGATTTGTTTTAAATCTGCAGGCTGCCAAATAAATGTGCAGAGAAAAAGACAAAGTTGTGTTTGGTCTCAAGTCCAGGAAATACAGAAAGATACTTGAAATATTTGTAATATTTCCCAGGAAATTTAAAATGTGTTTAAGAAGATTACAGCTAAATTGTTAAAAAACATATGATAACCACTTAGCATTAACAGTCAACCATTGCACATTGTGCTGGAAACAAATGGCCAAATCCCTAATTGTCTTTTCTTCCTCTCTTTGCACTTCTAGGCAAGCTTGGGATATATGATGCTGATGGAGATGGCGATTTTGATGTGGAAGATGCTAAAGTATTGCTAGGCAAGTACAAATACAGGTGGAACAATCTATATAATTTAGTTGGTGTGATCATGTTCGGTTTTGTTTTTTTAAGTCAAAACAATATTTCTGGTTTGTTTGGGGTTTTTTTCCTAGCTTTAAAACTTATATTGATTTAATCGTGATGGGTTTTTTTCTTAATGCAAGTTGTAGAATTGGGTGTGTACCACATAGAAATTTTTTGTTCTTTTTCTTCTGATATAGCAATTTAGTGGAAAGCATTTAATTACTTACAGGGTGATTTTGAAATTAGGTGGTTGATGCTGCTGTACTGAATGTTGAAAAATGGTTCTGATATTAATAAATTTATCAGATGCTGAACTTAAGATGCTTCAAGAGTGAAAACATTGTTTATGTTAAGATGTTCAGCCAGGTCCACTTTAAAATGACTATAAATGTGCCTTTGTACTTCTTAGATAACTGTTTGTGTAGTGTATATTTGTACTGTCTTTCCTCTATTCTGAATTCTCCACAAGTCTGTTCATTTTCTTTGCCCTTCAGAAATAGCATGTGACATGAATTCTTCTCTGACATTGAAACACTGGGTTTAGGTTTCTGTTCCTTGTAATTTGTGAGAATGTCTTTCTGCTCACTGTGTATCTTCAAAGGGACATTTCAGTCACTAGACATGCTTTATGATATTGTTCTTTACATACATCTTTTAAAGCACTGCCTTCTTCGCTTTAGAGTCAAGCATTGGATAGATAATCTTGTGTACCTGATGGTAGAAAGTTTACTTAATTCACTTTTCTTCAGTTGGTTTTTTTCAAATTTAAACCTATGCTGAGCACGCAAACCTGTCAAATTAAACAAATGAACAAAACAACAAAACCTCCAGCATAGTAACTGATAGCTTGAGCAGAGGACAAAATGGAATGTATCAAACTAGTCAAGGTTATCAGTAATACATTAGGATGTTACGGTTTGCTGTTTGAAATTCTTACTCCTTAAAAATCAGCTTATCATAATTTTTTTCCCCTACTTTTATCTGGAGAAATAAGCAAGTCTTTGGGATGATGTGTGTTCATTTGTTTAATCTGTTCATGGTTTATGGAAAACCCATGTAATCAACTGAATCAGTTTGCAGTTGTGTGAATGTGAGAGTCAGTCGAAAGAATCTCCAGCACTCTGAATGGCTTCAGAGCTACAAGACGGGGTGTTAATTATAACTGGTGACTAAGATAATACATGGTATAGTTATAATCCTGATCTTTCTTTGTCTATTCTGTAGTGTATAGAAAGTGGATATCTTTTTCTTGCCAGTCATCTACAGCCGGAAACATTCTGCTGCTTTGTTACATCTCTATTTTATGCAGCCTGATACAGCCGGGAGTTCTGCCAGTGCATGAAAGTGTTTCTATTCTAAGCTTGTCTTATCATGCATTTAAACCTTATACTTCAAACGTGACATTAAAAGGTCACAGATCAAAATTTATTTTTATTATTTTTGAAAAGTTGCTCAGAAATAGGATTTAATGTCATTTAAATTTGAGAATAATTTTTGCAGTATGGAAGAAATTATAAATTTTTCAGTTTTGTGACACTAAAGAAATCATGAATATGAAAGTATATTTTTTCCTAGTAAATAGCATATTATATTATTAACTGAACTTCCCTGTAAGTTACTGTGCTTGTTTGTATTTAAAATTTAATATGAAATAAAAAAGGAGCACCACAGTGCAGACCAAAATTATTTCCTTGATGCAGAAGCTAGAAGATTGGATTCCTTCTTAAGGAATTTGTCTTCCAGAATAAAGTCTTTCTAGTAAAGGAAATGGTATAGTAAGCCTATATTCAACTGCATTAAGGTAACTTTCTGAATATTGAATGCAAAGTGCTTTCTCTCTGTGAGGATTTTGATAGTACATATGCTGTATATGAAGACTTAATACTTTCTGGGATTTTTTTCTGGGTCAGATTGCTATAACAGCAAGTGGTTTCTCTGCTACAAAAGGAGTTACTGCAGTTTGATGTTTAATGATAGGAATTCATATGCTTTTTTTTCTGTTCTTTTTGCTGTTAAAGCACTAGTATTTTATATTGAAGTTGTGACATGCACAGTGGTTTAATGTTGCCCACTTCCATAACCTTTAGTTTTCACTACAAATTTCAAGATTGAATTTCATATTACTGGTAAATATCTTTTAAGTTAATGTAATTTTGATAAATGCTTCTATTGGTATTAGTTTATTTTGTATTTCAAATAATGATTTAGTAGCTGATAATTTAATATTTGTCCGTACTACTTGGCCATACCTAAATAGAAGAATTAAAATTTATTATTTTATTTCTTGTTTGCGTAAGGTATGATAGAATCTGTTATTTTTATTTGTTGGAATCAAAGGAGGTTCCATGACTAAGTTTTCTTGAAGGACTTGTGTACTTTTAAAAAGGGTGTGCGAGAAGTTTGTTCCTCCCCTCTTCCCCCACTGTCAATGTAAGAGAAGTAAAAAAACAAAAAATCCCCAAACCACCTACACCCCCTCCAGTCAACCAACCCCAAGTTTTTATGGAATATTACAGCATTTATACAAAAATTACCTGTGGTGGAAATGTGAACTTGTTGAAGCTAGTCTGCCATTATCATTCAGATTTTGTCTTTTTCATAGATATTTGTGAGGTTCTGTTTACACAATTTTCTTTTGTACTTCAGTCCCTTTCAACAAGCAATATCCTGTGAAATTCTGCTTAAATGGTTGCAGTAGTTAGTGCGGTTTTGGAACTGTAGCAACAGAAAACAATCACTTTATTGTTCTTGTGCGTTTAGTTCAGAGTAGTCCACAAAAAATGGAAAAACCCCATCCTAGTGTATCGGCAGTCAAAAGGTAATAAGCAGTAGAATCCAAGTAAAAAAACTTCCCCTGGTTCACCTACGGTAGAAAAATATGTTTGCAGGCAGTCACACTGAGATTGCACATTCAAAAAATCTGTAGTGAGATAATAGGCGTTAAAAGACTGCTTTTGCATGGTTCAGCTGTTCAGGGTAAGTTTCATGCCCTTCCCTAATTTTCTCATGTTCTACTGTAGTACTTTGAAATATTAAAGGCTGGCTTGTGCTCATTCTCATAAAAAGAGATGTTTGCAGGAGAAGAAAGGCTTTGTCTTGTTAAATGCATATAAGGAAGTCCTTTGCCCCATTGCCTGTGGTAACTATTGAACAGATAAATACTTGGACTCTTTCATTCACTTGGATTTAAATTGTGATGTTAAGACTTCTCTTGAAATAAAGTGGCTGCACCCTGTGAGTCCCTGCTTTAGCAGGGTATGGCTGCCTGCTTGGGCAGCTCTGGTTCTGTCACCATTTTCAGACACTTGTTAAAATGCTTTTGTGAGATCAGTTTTTACTTTGAAAAGTAGTTCTCCTTGATTATGGGGGTGAATGAGGATGAAAAACAGAGTGTTAATTATTTGGGGTTTTTTTGTACTGTTTCTTAGAAAAAAAGATAAACATATGAAATACTGTGGTTTTTTTCTTTCACTCAGGCTGAAGTTATTGTCTGCAGGTTTTTTTGGGTTTGTTCTTGGTTTGGTTTTTTTTTTTTGGTTTTTTTTTTGTTTGTTTGTTTAATTCAAAGGCCATTATGTTCATCTTGGATAGTCTTTGCAAAGAATTATCAAAGAAAGGATTTAAGGGTTTGTTGTTTGGTGTTTTTTTGACAAAGACTGTAGGACACATTTTTCCAGTTTCTGTGGTTCCTTTTGGTGTCCTAGTATTTTCAAAGACAATATGCTGCTGTGCTCCATTTTATGAAGGTAATTGCCCAAAACTCTTATTCTTAAAGCAAGAACAGGAGGCATCTATATGATTCTGCACGTGCTTACAGAAATGACTTCTAAAGCCTCAGGTCTTTTGGGAGTAGTGTGTGGTTTTGTGTGGGGGATTTTTTTCTGTTTTTTGTGGTTTTTTTCTTTTCTTTTTGTTTTTATACAAGGTTCTGACAGACTAGAATGACAAAAGCATTTATAATTCTGTAATTATAACTTAGATTGTACTTCCAGGATTTTTAGATTCAAGTTTCCATTCTTAAATTGAGATTTCATTCTTCAATAAATATCCTTACTTTATGTCTTTACATCTTGACAACTGACAATTAGAATGACAACTGACTACTGTGCATAAAGTTGTTTATAAAATTTAATTTTTATAGAACTAAGCCATGGAAGAAGTTGGAGAGGGATATTTATAATACCTTGATTGCCTCCTGGATTCAATCTGTCATTTTTAAACCTTTGGGCTATCCAGTGAAAAGTTAAAGAGAATGGCTGGTCACTCAAGTAGAGGTTCTGGACATCCAGGTACAAGGATGTGGAATATCATGGACTTGGAAGTTTCCTCAGAATTATCATTGATACTTTCACTATGTGCTGTAAGAAAAACATGTTGAAATGTGTTAAATGTCTCTGCCATGAACTTCTCTGTCTTGAATGTTTCATTAACCTGCATCTAATACTGCTTTGTAATCTGCATGTGCAACATGTTCACTTAATTTTATGTTTCAACAATCTGTCTTCACCTTTAGCTCACTCTTCTGCTTGTCCTTTCAACACAAATGAAGGTTTGTTCTGGTTAGAAGTGGGGGAAACCCTTCCCTCTGCAGCTTTAAAGCATACCAGTAATTGTTTGTTGTTGCCTGGTCATTCTGTTCTGCTTTTCCTAGAATGGAAAAGTTGAAATGTTTTTTAGTAACAACTGTAAAACAATGATTTTAATTAAAAAACCCAAACCTAAGCAACAGCCCCTCCCCACAAAAAAGCCCCAAAACCAAAAAAACCCCAACCCACCACATCAAAACAAAACAAAAAATAAACAAAAAACCCCCAAACCACAAAACAAAAAAAACCCCAGTAGGGTAACAAGCATTAGCCATGGCTTATGTGTACTTTATAAATGCCAGTTAGATCAGGGGGTCTTGTAACATAAAATAGTAACTTCTAATATTAGGGAGTTTAGCAGTGATGAGCTCTTTCTTCATTGTTCTGGTCATCTCTACCTTAGCTCTTGACTCTGCTTTAAATTTTCTATATAACAAAACTTATACCCTGTATTGGCTACCTGTTCATTTTTATCTAGTGTTCTGTGTATCCTCAGGTGGGGAAATAATTCCCAAGGATCAAGCATATCATATAGAAGATCTATCATAGAAAAAAATGATTGAGAAGCATGTTAAGAAACCCAAACAAGCAAACAAACTGCAAAATTATACCCCCAGCGATTAGAATCCTCACTTCTAAGCAAAATCAAAGTTCTGCATGGTAGAGTGTTATCCTTAACAGTGTGTCTGTGACAAGTTTGTTTATAGACTCTTTGCTTTTAAATGTTACTCTCAGCCATCAGTTACAAGCTCTCAAATTTGAACATGATGGTTAATGAAATTAAAAAGGCAAATTGAGTGATTTTAAAGTAGTAGAAGATTACTGATGAAAAATTGTCTAAAGGTGAATGCTGTAGCAAAAAAACCTGAATATAAATGGGTGTAGTTTTAGGACTAGGAAGAAGGGAAAGCAAAGCTACTGCTTTTTTCTTCTTTTTTTTAGTAAGATTCTAGCATAATGTTTTGCATGTTTATTGCCCAAATTGTAGTCTGTATTGGAAAGATTCAACTTTATTAACATCCTTCTATTTCCTAGTTAGCATTCCTGTAAAGACTTCTGTCTGTGACAAGAGATGTCTTTCACAGATCCTCCTTTTACAGTTTCCTCTTTCCACCTAACTGCTGTCTCTTTTTTCCCCTTCCCTCTCTCTCTCTCTTTCCTCTATTCTTGTATAGGCCTGACCAAAGATGGCAGTAATGAAAATATTGATTCCCTTGAGGAAGTCCTTAATATTTTAGCAGAGGAAAGCTCTGATTGGTTTTATGGCTTTCTCTCATTTCTCTATGATGTATTGACTCCTTTTGAAATACTAGAAGAAGAAGAGAGCGAAGCTGCAGATGATGTTGATGGTACGTCACAGAATGAAGGGGTTCAGGGAAAAAAGACTTGTGTTATTTTGGATTTACAGAACCAGTGACTGAGAGACTAATTTGATTGGCTTTCAAAAATATCCATGAAATCATCAGTCTTATTATAACAAGAATTTATGGCGTTGAAGGGAACCTCCCAAATGGCCACTATAAAGATTGAACTAAAGTTAGGCATGCAATGCTGTTTCAGTAGTTGAAAGCCTTTCAATAATTTTTCCATTTTTGTGACAGGATGACAAGTATGACACAGGTGTGTAAATATGTAGAATAAAACATGTATCTGTGGTTGTGTAGTTGGTTTCTGTATGTGCTTCAATTTGTGCATTTTGTGCACAAAACTTACAAAGCTTAAGTGTAATAATCTCTACTGTTAACACTATAACATTTGTCTTTCTAGCAAACATTAACTGAAGCATTTTGTAACAGCCTTGATTATAAAGTGTTCTAGCATGACTGCATTTTGTAAATACATGTTTATATGTTAATCCTTAATATAGATATGACAATGATAATTCTCTTGTGAAATATAATTTTAATAAATTACTTATTTTGTGATTCACTGATATCTCAGATAGGTTCTTTTTACTTGTTTAAAGAAAAACAATTTATAAGTGCTTGAAAATTCTACAGAAACATTTATTTCTAAGTTAGCTAACATCTGTTGTGTTCAGAAGCCACTCTGTCATATGGTTTATTCCCACTGATTTGTCTGTTTTCAAACTAAGTCTTCAATCATTTATTTAATATGACAATCATATCACAAGGGCTGTTCTAAATTTGTTTTAAAGGTGGGCCTTCTATGGAAGTGGGAAACTGTGATTATGTATTTCTAGTGTAATACTGAATATATTAAAGACTAATTGGAAGTTAGAATTTAATGTCTTCTATTCCTTGAGAAATTGAAGTATTTAATGTAGTTTTGCAAATTTGAATCTTTTTCTTGTGAAACTGCTTTATGACAGTTGTTCCAAAAATACTTCCAATGTGTGTGAATTCTGTCTGCTATCATGAAGTTACTGGTATAGAAAGGGCAGTTTATAATTGTGTCCTGTAGTTTGTATCAGGTATCAAAAGCTGAAATTGAGTTATCCTTTTAAAACATGAATAATGTACTCAAACAAATTACTATTAAAATTATATTAAATTGTTTATTGCAGTGCCTGCTTTGCTTAAGTTTGTATTGGTTTCATATATGAAGTTGACACTCAGGTTTTAACACTAGTAGTTGCAGGCTGATATTTTAACTTGTTTTTAAAACAAATGATTTTTCACTTACTTTGGCATGACAGTTTTAAAGCAATTTAACATGCCTGTTTCAGAAAAACTTCCTCTAGATCATACAAAGCAGGGTACTATATAATCTTTTTAAAGTAATACAAATGTGCCAGTGATAAGCAAGTGAAGTGGTGTGATGGGCTAATACTGCTGCTCAATGTTTATGAATTAAATAGAGCCATGAGGGCATTGGTCACATTTTCTTCCAAATATTTGGGGATTAGGATACGATAAAGTTAACATATAAATGGAGTGCTTTTTAAAGCATGATATATGAATTGTAAGGCAAAAAAAATAAATCCCCCAAACATTATAAAAATAAATGCTTTTAGATCTCTGGAATATCATTGAGTAGTTTCTTAGGAAGTGCAGGAAACTTGCAGTGTCTGAGATGTAGGAAATAAGTAAGCATGGGTTGTTTTGTTTGGTTTGAGAATTTTTATATCTTATAATTTTAGAAGCAGATTTGAATTAGAAATAAGAGTTCCATCACTGCTTTGGGATAATAATACGTCTCAGTGCAAATTAAAAAATTGTCATGGAACATTGAATTCTTTTGTAGAGGCTTCAGTAATGGAACTAGATGGCCAAAAAGAGAAGGGAAACATCTGCTATAAGAATCCTATATAATGACGTTTATACAAATAGGTAAAGCATTTATATATATAATATATATATATATAATGACGTTTATACAAATAGGTAAAGAATTGGTAAACTGGAAATTTTTCAAGTGAAATAGAGGTTGAACCAGGAGAAAGCTGCAGGCATTGAGATAAATGATCAGTAAACAATGAATTAGTTTAATGTGGGCTACAGAGATGAAATACAGGCCAACCGAGTTGCGTTTTGATATCAAGCAACTTCCCTGTTGGTTTTATGTGTGTAGACATGTGCTCAAAAACAATTATAGTGGGAATGAAGAATTTGTCAGGGGAGAAAAAGGGGTGAGGGATGGGTGCAGAGACCTAGGGTAGGTAAATAGCTTTGTAGAATACTTTGTTGCTGGAATTTAGTCTTCTTCTCAGAAATGTTCTCTCTAGCCTGCAGTTGTTCCTGTTAATAACTCACCAGTGGTGAGTGGAGCTCTCAAAACTCTCTGAAAGTTTGGAATACAGGAGTTTGGTTTTTATGTATTCCATTAATGGTTGTGATGGCAAGCAGAGCTTGGCTAGTAAAGATGGTGATAAGTTTTAGTTGAATCTTCAGTTATATAATCATGGCAGGTTTTTTTTTGTTTGTTCATTTGTTTTTAAAAAAGCATTCAACAGCAGAAAAAGGTTTAACTGAGTATGGTGTGCAAATAAGCAAAGAAAATTGAACAGTATCTCAATTTGCTTGTGAGTCCATACAAATTGTTTGAAATTAGTCGAGGAACTTGAAAACTTAATTTTCAGTTTGATTGTTTGTGACTATAAGAATACAGTCAATATATTGGTTTTAAAGTATTTTTAAACTGTGGATTGAAAGTCATAAGAGCTTTGCCTTCTGCTATCATTTTAGAATAATTATTTTAGAACACAAGACTGCTGCTTTCACTTGCAGTTTCTGGTCTGAGAATTTAAAAGAGGAGAAAATTAGTTGCAAACAATGGTTTTTTTGTGTGGAAATACATCGTTTAA
The DNA here is from genome assembly GCA_024500445.1 of Entomyzon cyanotis. Classification (NCBI taxonomy): domain Eukaryota; kingdom Metazoa; phylum Chordata; class Aves; order Passeriformes; family Meliphagidae; genus Entomyzon; species Entomyzon cyanotis. Next base: position 21,033,903 of record JAKEPQ010001005.1, read on the forward strand.
CTGTTAGGAACTTGCTGGGTTTTATATCTAGCAAGGAATGAAACTTTACTGATTTTAGATTAAATTGGACATGCAGCTTTCATTAGATACCTTCATATTCCTTACAGTTAATACAAATTTTACAGAGCTCCAAAAATAAATGTCTGTGACAAAAATTGTAGTCTTTCAGTTTGTCCAGCATTTTTAGAAATCTGTGGGATGTTTTACTTTGTCATTTGTTGGCAAATGTTTGATATTTTAATTGCCAGTCTTCAAACAAAATACTGCATTAATCTTTGTAGCAAAACTTTTGCTTGCTTTCTTGTGATACTAATGAAAAGAAATTTATAGGGGAAAAAACCCTTAATACCCATACATCTGAAAAGGCTGAAAACTTTTGGAAGCTTTTAACCCCAGATTTCTCTGACCACCTTCAGCAGTATTTAATTTGAAAATAAAAGAGTGTTTTATATGGCGGAGAGAAATTACAATGCTCGTAATGTATAGAATAGCTTTGAACTGAAGAGAATAAAGAGTACATTATTTGCATATCTGTTGAAATTCCTATTGCAAAAATTTTTTGCCATTATTTCTCCCCGCCCCCTTCAGAAAATTTATATTATTAATTGGTCTTAATTGACTGGCTGTAGAAAAAAATCAAATTTTCATAACAGTTATTGGTGTAGGTTGTATTTAGATAGCAGTATAGAAAAACGTATTGAAGCATCAAAAATATTTTAATTTCATTTTGTAGTCAGATGAGAGAGGTAAAACTCACCTGTTACCCACATTGTAAATGTAATTTGAGAGCTGGGAAAAGCTGTTTTGTACAGATCAGTCATTTTGGACAGATGTGTTACTGTATTCCCTGTTAGGTTTCCATCAGATAAGCAGCTCTCATAATGATGTCACAGCAGCCTGAAATACATTAAATACTGTCTTTCTGATGGTCAGTTAGGATGTATGCCTCAAGATGAAGCTAATAAAGACAGAATTTGCTTATTGGTTTCTTATATCTGCTTGTACAGAATGCAGCATAAGCATCTATGACTTCAGCAAAAAAGATGCTTTCTACCATGTGTATCTGATCTGGATTTTTCTTCTGACATTAGGCACTTAAATAAGCAAGAGATACTAAAGCAACGTATGGAGAATGTATTGAAGTTTGGTGTTTTGTTGTTAGTGGGGGTGGTTTATGCTAGCTGTATCAATTAAAACTCTTGCACTGGGGATGCTTACAGGCTTTGGTAAGACAAGGGCTCTGAGCTCAGTTTCAGGTAAGTGTGTGCTAGCTTTCTGCCAGTAAGCTGATTTTGTTTATCAGATGACCTTGTATATCTAATTTAGCATATTATAAATGCACAGTCATAATAATAATTATATGCAGGGGGATATGCAAACAATCATAAATTTTTCTGACTTGCAGTTCTTCTGGAGAAGAAAAATAAAAAGGAGAGAAAAAATGTTAGTAGTGATTTTGCCTTACAGATTTGTATTTCCTCTTTTAGTACTGCAATTTTGACATCTTTTGCTAGTTTTCTGTGTGGTTAAGGAGATTCTTGATGGACCATCATAAATTAAGGCAAGAGTCTGAACACATGGCCTAATGTTTAAAGCTTGACACTTCATATTCTGTTATCCAGGCTTTGCACAAATTGCAGAAGGGTAGCAAGTGCTGTCTGTCAGCTGCTTAGTGCTAACCTGGCCCATGAGCTTTCTGCATTAAATTCAAAGTAGCCTCTCTCTTTTTCACATCTAAGTGGATAAGCCACCTTAATTAGCTTACATTTGTTTCATGGTGCTGCAGGTTAAAAGTGTTGATGCAGATAGATGTTGTGGAGAAATTGACTTATAGGAATTTTTTCACATGGTAAAAAAATTGTCTAGCAAGGCTATTAAAGTTTTGAGGATTCTTAAGTGAATAAAATAGTATTTGCATATGCCACGTTCAGTATATTGTTAAATATGAGGATGTTATCTGTCAGCATCTGGGAAACTGCTCAAAAACAGAGTGCTTTTTACCTATTATTTTTGTTTTGCAATGCTTATCTTTCTGAATAAAAATTGTATTTATATATTTTTCTTTTGATGCTTAAGTACTAAGTCTGTGCTTTCACTTGTGGATTGTTTGTGAAATATGTTCTTGAAGGTTTTTATGGGGAAAAATAGAGGAAATTACTGGATTTTGTTGCAGAAGAATGCTTTGTAATATCCCTAAGCTTCAAAAAATCAGTTAAGATAGCAAGTTGACTACCTTTAAGCATTATGTGAAAATAACCATTTTGACAGGAGTGTTTAATTTTTAGAATGACTATTTAGTGCAGTTATTTAGAATATGTTGTAAACCTATCCACCTATATTAACTTTGAACTCAACTTTTTAATGAACTGGCTCCAATAGCAGCCATTTCTGACATTCCATTATACCCACATTTGAGGTTATAAATTACATCTTTTTTCTTGTGTTGCCAGCATTGGGCATTTGTAATGTGGGATTGAGTGGAAAAAAGAAGGAACTTTAAAATGAGCTCTAAAACAGTGTGAAGCCACTTGAATTGGACCGTAGAATAAGAGTCCACAAGTTCAACTTCATGATTTATAAAATTCTGGACATTGGTTTGTGTGCTCCCAGAATGTAAGAGGCTAAAGTCGTTGCTGTGAATTAGGTGCCAGATTTTGTCACATGCCCAGGACATTGTTATCTTGGAAAACCAGGTATTTTCCACCCGTTTTGCTTCAGGCTAATTGGGGCTGACAAATGAGATTTTCCTGGGCTGTAGGGATTTCCCCTTGTATGGATCATGTCCAGGTGGAAACCAAGATGCAGCAGGATTTCTGTCTTGTGATTATTGCATATTACTAACATTTTAAAAGATATTATTTTACGTACTTTTCTTAAATTTTGTAAATTTAAGAAAATTTACTTTTCTTTTCGTACTTTTCGTAAACAGGGCCTTACATGATTTATGCAATTATGTCTTGAATTGATGATTTGCTGAGAACCTTAGTGCTATTCATTGCCTAAAAGCAGATTAAAACACAATTACTGCTTGTCTGAATATTTATGTTAAATAACAATAATCAGTGAACAAGGTGTTTTGTAATCTTTCAATATAGTGCATATATGTTTATTTTAAAATAATTTGACATATCTGTATGATAGTTTTTGCGTATACTGATCCTTGTAAAATTTTACGGTTTTCCTTGTCAACACATGCTTTTAAGAGTATCTTAAAATATTCAGTAATGTTTAATTTTAATATGAAAAGCGGGGAGGAGCTGGAAATTTAAATATAGCTTTGTGCAGCTTTGCACATACTTTTTATTGTTTATATTTTCATTGATGTTGTAGTAAAACAAAGTTGGAGTCTATTTTTCCTTTTATATGAAAAACTGTTGACCTCTTTTTCCATGCACTGCTTAGAAATAGTAAGACCAAATAATGATTTTAGTCAAGTTAGAGCTCTGGACTTCAGCAATGGCAGTAATGTATGAGGGAAAAGTTTGAAAAGACTCATATCCCAGGTATGAGTTTGTAAGGAAATTAATCTAAAAACTGTATTTTTGCTTGGCTAACACATAATAAAAAGCAATTTTGGCAATAATGTCAATTCTTGATATTTTAAAAGTGTGTGTAATATAGAAATTAGATGTAAAGTGACCACAATGACTTTAACAGCTACTTTCTTTAAATTTATGAATTTATTTTTTTAGTATAGGCTGTCAGTATCATTTGATTTTTCAGAATAAGTGTTGAAATATAATGACACAGTTTGGGTAGATACTGTTTTTTGGAAACCTAGGTTCAAGGTGCAGATGTTCAGTTAGGTGATTTTGTATGTCTGAATGAGAAGCCTAATGTTGAAACATGGGAATATCTTTTCTTGTTTAATAAGATTATGTATGAGTTTAAAAATACATATTTACCGTATCTTTTCACCTTTTCTTTACTTTCTAGTTGGCTTTTAGGTAGCAACCTACATGATTTTTGTGGTTAAAATTGCTATGTTTGTGGGCCTTAATACTTAATCCACAGCATCATGATAGTGATAAGCAGTCTCTTTACATGGTATTAAAAAGGTGAAGCTAATTATTATTTACATTTTTGAAAGGGCATTTGCCTTTATGCCTCTTGTGGTACAAGGTATAAAGCACGGTCAAGATGCTGATTTGTTTGTTAGCTGCAATGGGGAAAGACAACAGCACCTGATGTTGGAGAATAAGGTGTTTTGTTTTTTTTTTAATGAAAATGCTAACAATCTTAAGTAGTCTAAAGTAATGCGGTAGATATTTTATCTGAAATGAAATGGCAACTGTTTTTTGGACCTTTGCCAAAACATTTAATTTCCATTGTATAAAGAAACATACGTTGTCATTTATTGTAAGAAAATAGTCAGTTTATATACTCTGCAATACCTATGTACTTGAAAACCTTTTGAGTTAATATGTTTATAAAATACTTATAACATTTTATAGAAACATAAATTGATGCATTTGAGAGGGAACTGAAATACTTGGCAGGGGGGTGTTGGTCATCATTATGTAGCAGCACTTCTCTGGAGAGAGCTGAGCAATCTCCAACTTAAGAAGCTTCACAAGTAGCATGCATCTGGCAATGTGGTACTTTTCTTTGATTAGTCTTTCATATCAGTACTTGTGATGGTCCTATAATTGAAGTTGCTTTATTCTTAATGAGTTAATGTTTTGTATTTTTCCATAACATTGTACTGTGTTACGTAAAGTGAACTTTTCTACCTAATGTGACACATAGGGAAACTTCATGTCAAGTTTGTTGAACATCATAAATATGTTCATAACCTATTTCCATTTTGCAACAAATTAGGTGAGGAGCCAGGAGGGCTAGCCAAGGAAAAAACTAAACTCAAAGGTATTTTTAATGTTCTTTTTCATGCGGAACTTTATGCAGATAATGATGTATGAAATGCATGTGCATTACAAATACCAGCTGTGGGTTGTAATAATGGTTACTAATACCAGCTATATTGGCTAAATATTGCTTAATGGTGCAGCAAACCATTGTTCTTGCAGTTTTTTAGGGCTTTTTTACTACTGTTTGTAATTTAGTGGCAATGTGAGTGCTTTCCTAACTAGAGATTATATTTTGTTTGTGTGGATTCTTTTGCCACAGATGTCTTGTTTGGATTGTAAATATTGTTTATGATAACTTGGTATTCTGCATGTCTTTAAGTAAGATTTTGCTCCAGGTGAAATCCTCTTTCAGTTATCTTCCATGGATTCATATACTATTACTATGTTGTAGTTGGACTTGAGTGCCTTAATGCTTCTAAGGCTGTACTTTAATAGTTTCATCTATTTTTTTCCCATGGGAGGAGAAATTTAGGCAAAGTTCAATAACGTGCCCTTTAATATTATTTGCAGGATTGATTGCAACATTTTCTAAAAGCTTAATGTAGGATAGTGTGCAACCAATTTACACCATGTATTTATTTATAATTACATTGCTGTATGAACAGGTCATAATGGTCTAAATGGGTTGAAGACAAAAAAAGCTAATTAGCTTCAGAAATCACCAAAGTACCAGATGTACTTCAGGTGCTCAGCTTTTTATATCTGCTCAGTTATCTCCAGGCAGCATGGGGCTATGTGAACAACAGAGTCTATGTTGCATTAAAGACACATAGATTTTGAGGTGGTTTTTCTAGCAGTATATGAAAAATGCATGCTGTTCAACATACACGCCTTCATGAGAAAAAAGTGTATTTGCTAAGGAAAAAGTGTATTTGCTAAGGAAAGCTCTCTGCTCATTTAGATGTGATTTTTCTCAGCATCCTGCATCAAGTTGAAATTTTTAGCATTTATTCCCTGCTGTACTTGGTATAACTTGGTTGCAAACTGTGTGTTTCCAAGAGTGTAATAAATGTCACTTAGCAATTAATTCGTGAGTTTTGGATTATTTTTCAGTGTTTGATATGAGAATAATGAAATTTCATATTTCAAATATTTTATGTGAAAAGCCATTTGGAAGGAAATGTGATGTCATTTCATTTCTTTAAGACTGAGCTATGTAATTGACTCCACAGAAACGTTACACAGTGGCTAGAGACAGACCTGATTTTGCCTCAACAGACTGCCATTTCTCCCAAAAGTCTGAATAAAAATATAACTGTTTATATATAAAAGTAATTTTCACTTTCTTAATAGTGTGGGAGTAATAATTTTTAAATTAAGTGCAAATATTGCATACAGATTTAATGGAAAAATCTCTAAATTAAAAATTCCTTATTCTGGAGAATTCTGGTGGTACTGACAGGTATTTTCAAAACTATGGCAAAATGGAGGTAAATATTGAACATTAAACATATTGAACATAAATTTGAAGGAGTCTGTTCTGACTTTTCTTATGGCTTCTTATCTGGATACTCTGTCACAGCCAAATGTGAATTGAAATAGAGAAAAGCACAAGAGACACAACTCTGACATTGCTGTTTCTTCTTAATTGTACTTTTTAATATGCACTTCAGTTATCTTTTTAAAATCTTTGCTTAAAATGAGGTAGCAATATCAGTAAAACATTTTATTATCAATCTGTCTTATAAGGCTTTAACTATAACTTTCACAAATGTTATGCTGTTGTCAAAGGCTCAAAATTTACTGTGATTTTCATGCAGAAAAATTGTAGTGATGTAGTGATTACAGGCAGAAGTGGTTTTAACATTGTGCAGAAGTTAGCAATAAGATAATAGAGGCATGGTTTTCTCTAGATTAACACTTCATTTGTATGCAGCTGCATATAAGCCAAAGTTATTCGCTGGCTGCATGGTGTGAGATGTTGCTAAAAGTCAAAACTAATTTGTTTAAATTGCTTAAAGCTTAGAAGTTAATTATACAAGTTTACATCTAACATTAAATAATGATTTGATCAAAGCTTTTACATGGTTGTTCATAAGATGCTTTGTGGCCTAAGAATGGTCCTCTTATTGAACATTTCCTCTTTTTTAAATGAAAAAAACAAAAAGTCAAAGAAGCTATTAAAGAATCACTCAAGAAATTAAGGGACAAGCACGAATCAAAGAAGGAGGAAATTGAAGAAGAAAAAAAGAAAACCAGGAAAGGAAAAGATGCTACGGATCGAAAGGACAAGAAAGCTGTTGATACGAATAAATTAAAGAAAGATTCTGAAAAGGCTAAAAGAGACAGAGGAAAGGAAAAAGGCATAGACAAAAGTGTAAAATCCAAGGAGACTACAAAAAAATCATCCAGTGAAAAGGATGGCACTGTTCAGGTGGGAAAAGACAAAGAAACAAAAAGGATAAATAAAAACCAATCCAAGGAAGACAAGAGAGAAAAGAAATAGAGTTCCTGTTCTGCTAATGGTGAACAGACCTTAAGAATGCAAAATTCAGCATATTTATATGAATGTGGTAAATATGACAATAAGAAAATAATGTTTTCTGGAAATAAGTGTGAACAAAGGCTATATATAATATTTTTTCTTACACTGTTCAGTGTGTACTGGTATTGTGAACACAAAGCAGAAACATCTGCTGTGAAACACAAGTATGAACATATCTTAGCATGTCTGGCTACTAATGTGTATTGAAAACATTCAAATGTCAAATTGATGCTAGTTCCTTCAAGACTACACTAAACACAGGTTTGGGGTTTTTTGATTGGGCTTTTTTCCTTCCTTGTTTACTTGTATTTGCTTGGTGTGGAGATGGAAGTCTAATGTTCTATATGAAATGGAAGTTTAAAAGCAATATTAACAAGCTTATCTGGACACATGTAGTGGAAACTCAGACATATTTCTATTTTACAAAAACAACCAAGAGGATCATTAATGGACTGTAGTGTCATATGAACTAAGTGAATAAATGTAATTTATTCTCTGCCAAACTTTTTCCCTTAGGAAGCTATTTTTTCCTGGGAAAAGTATTTTGTACACAAATAGTCAAACCAACTTGAGTGTTGCACTTGTTCATGAGACCCCAGTGTATACTCAACCAAAATGTTCCAACATTTTTGTGTATTGATCCCATGACAAAGTGTTTCTGCTTTTCTTCCATTCCCTATTTAATTATTTTATTTAGCCTATATCTGGGTTCTAAAGCTTGATTCATTATCACTTTTTATTTAACTGTGCTCTGTTTTTTTCATGAGTTTGCCAACCTTTTGGCAATGAATACTGCTGAAAATTAGGCCACCTATTTCACCATTGATAAGTATTGTTGTATTCCAGTTACATTTAAGATGATATGCTACTACTACGCTATTCTGGTTGAACTTGATTAAGAAGCAGCTTGTGTATTTTTGCAACAACTATTTTCTTCAGCACTTTTCAGGTGCATGGTGCTTCTATAAGCAAGCTCTTGTGTTAGTGTGCTCTTACAGCTTCCATATTTTTAGCATCAAGGAAGGATTTATCCAGCAGTCTCATTAGAGTAAATGAAGTTGGAAAACATTTTTGCAGAGATATTAGAGAGATTTCAGAATATGATTGAATTTATGGTTGCTTTCAAGTTTATTTGGAAGTGAATATTTTCTAAATAAATTTTAAAGCAAGTATATTGCAAGCAATTGCACAATATAATTACACAGGATTCAGAATAAAATTTGTAATGGAAGTTTAAGATTTATTCTTGATATACTGCAGCATTAGTTTCCAGAAAACAAAACTAAGGAGTGAAATTGAGAATGAGTATATATATGCACGTGGATGGTAATGTAAGACTGAAGTCCTGAAAGTTAATTCTGTTTGTGGTTTTACTAAAATTTTGTTTGTAACAGTTGGCAGTACACTTATCTCAGCTGTTCCATACATATGTCTGCAACATGCTTTGATCCGTAGAGTTATAAGACATGATAATAAGCTTAAAGATGATCTGGGTTGTTTTGGTTTTTTGGGTTTTTTTTTATAGAAAATGGAAAATTGTTCAAATTAAAGCTATAGAAAACAGTACAGCAGCTTAAGATTCTGGCTGTGATAATTAGCAGAGATGGTATAGTGAGGTATTTTCTAAATATTTATAAATGCTTGAAGAGGGAGGGAAGAGGTGCGTGTTGTAAACATTGCAGTGCTTAGGAAAAAATATGAGAGAACGAAGATCTAATAAATGCACTTGCATAATGAGCATTTTCTGTTAGGTTTTGGTGATGATAGATATACTTATTCAACTTTGTCCTGGTGTTAAAATGTGTATGTGACCAGAGGAGCATTCAAATCACACTTCTCAAGGGTGGTGGCACAGCGGTATAGTGCACATCACTTTTTATTTTCTCCTGAAATATGACGGAGCTTGTAACTGTGTGAGAGTGAAATTTGAAATTAATTGCTTTTCTGATTAACATGTTATTGTATCTATGACCCAAAGTTCATCTGGTTCTGAAAAAGTTGGGTTGTTTTATTTTTTTTTCCCTTTCCAAAGAAAACTTTATTTGAGCAGCACTCCAGGCTATACAGATAGCCACAAAATAAAGTATTTTTGCCCCAGAGATCCGTTGTGTTGTTGTATATCTCTGTGAAATACTATTGTCATTAAACGTAATGCAGCAAGTTACCATATAAGCTCAAAAAAATGCACCAGGCAAGTAAAAAAAAGCTAAGAGCAACTTAATTTTAAGAAACAGAAGAGAGAAAATAATATCTTACAAAAAGTAAATTATTTAATATGTTACATACTTGACAGAATTCAATAGAAATCAGTGATGAACATGATAGATGTGTGTGAAAAGCTTGAAGGTCAAGTTGAGAAATGTGCAAGTAAAACAAAGACTCTTGCTGGTTCCTTCTTTCCTGTTAAATACTCATAGTGTTTGTTGGGTGTGGAATATTGACTGTCTTTTGAAATACTTTGAATTCATTTATTGTTCATGAAGCAGAATAAGTGGTTGTCTGGACATGTGGTTATTGAGGATATGAAGATTGATTTAAAGCTGTGTATGTGTAAGGGAACTGAATGGTGTGAAAGCAAGGTGGCTGTTTCCGTGCTTATGGATTCTAAAGTGTGAGAGAGCAGCTAATATGACTATTTTTGTCTCCATTCTAAGATGATTGTAGAAGGATGTAACTTCTTACTCTTGTAGCCATTATGACTGCTGCAGCAAAAGATGAATGTCTTAATAGTACTTTTTAATAATCTAGGTGTTTTGTTTTTTTAATGAGAGAAGAAAATTGGCAAAAAACTAAATGTAAATTTGGCTTTTTAATTCTAGTTTCTGATTTTTACTCCAAAGTAGTGGGCTCTTAGTTAGAGTGCTTTTGGATACAGCCTAACTACTTACCTTCAAGTAATTTCAGTTTAAATAATATAAAAAGATAGACTTAATTCTGTTATTCTGTAACAATTACTTGAAAGAAATACTTTTTTTTCTCACAATACATAAAATAATATCTCTGTAGTCTACACAAATTTGGTTTGAGACATACTAGTCCAGTTTGTATTGAGATACGTTTTACTCCAACAGAAAAATGGTGGTTATTATTTTTTTTATTGTACTTACTTGAAATATAATATTTATTCCACTTAAGAGTTGCTTTTACAAGATTGCTAGTGCTACAGGAGTGTTCATTATAGTTTAGCCTCTGCTTTCTAAAATACTATCTTTTCTATTGATTTCCATTTATACAGCTGTTGAAAAACTAGTTTGCTTTGGGCAGTGTTTGTGCTGAGAAGGTAGTCTTAATTGACCTTGGGTGTAGGATTATAGGTGAATGCTGTTTGGAAGGGACTTTGGGAGATCCTTATTCCATCATCCTACTCAAAACAGGGTACTTTCAGAGGAATGACCAGGTTGCTCTGGCCATTATCCAGTGGGGTCTTTAAAACCTCTGAGGATGGGAATGCACAGCCTCTCTGCAGCCTTTTCCACTGATTCCACTGCCCTTGTGGTGGGGGGATGTGGGTGTGTCAGTTTTTTCTTATACCCAGTTGGAACCTCCTGTATAAGTCTTGCTTGAATCTTCCTAAAGGAGAGTTGAGGGGAGAATTAGTCTAATACCAACACATTCTTGAGCATTTGGTGTCCTAAGATGTGGCATGATGTATCCCAACTGTATCTTTATTTCCTGCCATGGTGTTGGTCATTGCAGTTATTGATTGCTTTCTTTTCCTTGTGTTTTGATCTAGAAAAACTCTTTGGTATAGTCAATCAGGATCTTAGTGGTAAAATTCCATCAGTCGTACTTTTTCTATAGTCATTTAGTTGTCAAAACAAATTAATCCTTTTAAGATGTAACACAAGAATTTAAAATAACTCTTCTCATTCTGTGCAGCTTTTTGTAAAGTTCAAATTAGTTCTTCATAGAACCTATAAAATTGAGCATATGAAGCACTTTTTGCCCAAATTGAAAACAGAGAGAAAAATTTGCTGCCTATTTTTTTACTGGATCCTGAATAGGTGTTGAGAATACCATAGTCATTTGTTCAATTGCTTTAATTTAAAGACAAGTCCTTACATTTCTGTCCCTTTTTTCCTCCTCATTGTATGTTTGTCTTCTTTGTTAAACAAATATCTTTGTTTACTATCTGAATACACTTTAGTCTTTGTATATATCACAATATATTATGACAACTCTATAAGTGTGATTGTTTGAATGCATTTTTGGAGAGTGTCACATCAGTAAATTAAATTGAAAGAACTTTCTTAGTGTATAACTGAATCAGTTCAAAAGGGGCATAAAGTTAACTTTATAACTGAAAAATGCAGGCCTTAAAGAAAGATCTGTCCCAGCACAGCCAGCATCACCAGAATCTGAGGAGACTGTCCAGCCTGATGAAAAGTCGTACGTCGAATCAGGTAAGATGTTTTGTGAATGATAGGCATGAAACAAAAGACATGATGCTTCATTTGAATTCTGTGTCATTAACTTGCAAACTTTCTTATAGACATTGTGTTGCTTATCTACTAAAGTTTATCTAACAGGAATCACTGTTTATGACTTTGTATAAATCATTGACCGTGAAAAGTATAAAATTTTGCTTTATAGGAGACACCCTTGTCAGCTCTCATAGTTACCATCGTAGCCATATCACATCAGAATAACTTTCTGATGATCTACAGTTGTGGTTTAGATACATTTCCAGATGTATATCCAGCCAGAATAACAGCAGATTCTTCATCTCATTAAACCAACAAAACCCCCTCGACAACAAACTTAATCATACTCACTTTTCCACTAAAACCACTAGTATATAATAAATACAATTAATGAAGATCCTACTGTTAAGAAAATAATTTATACATTTTTAAAGCCCTATACTATCAATAGAATATATTAGAATTAAGAGGGGTTCAAGGAAAAATGTTTTACATATCACATTTCATGTATGTGATTTGCATTTTAGTGTTCAGGGAGAACATGTTTTTTCCTGTTTATTGAAGGGGCTTACCGTATGTGATGTTTATGTGAACCTAATACATAAACCTACAAATATGGAGCATATGGCCAGTGGAATCTATTGAATATACATTTTGTTTTAAGAGACTTGCATTACTTTTCCTAGGTTGTCATTTATAAAATATATCAAGTTAGGATATGGTTTCCTAGTTGTTTTTTGGGGTTTTTTTTTTTTGCGTGTATGCGGTTTTTGGTTTTGTGGGATCATTTTTCATAACTGGTACCATTTTGGAACCTTATACAAAAATGCAGCTCTTAATCTGGTTTAGTGCTTTTTTTTGTCAGATATGTCATTGTAGGGTTTTTAATGTTAATTTCAGGACATTTATATGAAGACAACACTGCATACAAATTCATATTATGTCCTGGCTGGTGTGTTAGATGACAATCACTTGTCCATGAAACCAGTTTTTGATTTCTCCTGGCAATTCGTAGTGGTACAAGACCGTGATATTGTAATGTTAGTATCTATTTTCCTGTTTATGAAGTCAACAAGACCCTACTTCTGCAACTCACATTTTGTTGTCAAATATGACATGCTAGTGCTGCTGCCTAAATTGTAGGAACATCATGGATCAAAGTGATAGTAAATTAATTCCTTAGATGAGAGTTCTTTGTTTGAGTAGTTACCTGAAGTTGTTAGTAAACAAAAATTATATGTGCAAAAAATGCAGGGTAGATAAATTCTTTCAATTCATCTTCAGATAGATGAATCAGACATGATTGATGCAATACTTTCTGTATTGGAGAGTAAGCAAGACAAAATTGTTTTTCTAATTATATAAGTTGCAGAGGTTCTCTGGGTCAGTCTCTAGGGAACTTTGTGAAAGGGATTAAGAACATTATGGAGCCTACTAAAAGCTGCAAGCCTTGTTGTTTAGATTTTGCCTTTTGCACTTACCTTCTCTGCTATTTATAATCTTTTTAGAGCACAAGACTGCTGATGTAGAATTGGAAGAGGAAATTCAGTCTGTTCTTCATGAAGCTCTCCATTCCCAGCCTGGTAATGCATTAACACTTAGAAATCACTGAAGAGTTTATAAATACTGCCAAAGGCTAGGTGAATCTCAGAGTCTGGTTTTGATATGCACTTAAAGTACTTTTGCCTGGACAGAACATTCAAATCAGCTCATTTGTCATTTTCAAGGAAATTCAGAAAGTTCGGTCACCAAATCCTAAAACTGTGTCTTCTTACCCAGACTTGTTTGGCAGCAATAGCTCAAATCAGTAATTTAACAAAAACTTCCTGAAAATACTGTGTAGAGGGCAAGAATGGGTAGAGCAGAGATGGCCTTTACTGTGAGCAGAGAAGGTCATGGCAAGTTGGGTTTATAATGCTGGATTCTGCAGATAAGTTATCTGTCTCTCCCCATTCCCTTTGGAAACTAGCTGGGAAACATGAAGGGTGTACTGCAGACTGAATATTTGCTGGTAATAGAATATGGCAAAGAAAATTGATTCACTAACAATCTGCATTATTGATTAGGAGAGAGACATGAAGATGTAGATGAAAGTGTAAGTGACCAATGGCAAGTAAAGGAAGAAATACATGGAGAAACTTTTGAAGCTCCTGCAACAGATGACATGCTCAGAGAATTTGAGAATGAAATGCCAGAAGCGTATGAGACACCAGACTCAGTTCAGAAAGGTATCTGAATGACTAAATACATTTAAAAATAAATTTATAAAAGAAAACCCAACACAGAGAAATGAAAATATGTCTCATTAAAACCTGGACTTGTAATTTCTACTTAAAATAGAGCCTTAGCAAGTGTCAACCACAGTTATTATTTAGCAAATAAGTATATTTTAAGTCAAAATGGGCTATTTTAATGCTATGTGTTTTGGAAACCAGGTAACCATATATTGTTAATTACTACTCTGTTGGCTTTCCACAAAATTAATCTGTGCTCCAAATATGCATATCTCTCCCCAGTAGAGGGATGACTATATAATCATACAGAATGGTTTGGGTTGAAAGGGACTTTAAGGATGACCTAGTTACAACCCTTCTGCCGTGAAAGACACCTTTCACTAGAACAGGTTGCTCAACACTCCATCCAACCTGGCCTTGAACACTTCCAGGGATGAGGCATCCACAGCTTCTCAGGGCAGCCTGTTCCAGTGCCTCATCACCTTCACAGTAAAGAATTTTTTCTTTATATCCAATCTAAACCTGCTCTTTTCAGTTTAAAGCCAAAACCCCCTACCCCTATCACCATGTGTCCTTGTAAAAAGTCCCTCTTCAGCTCCTTTGTAGGTCCCTTAAGATACTGAAAGGCTGCAATTAGGTCACCCCAGAGTGTTTCATTTTCCAGGCTGTGCCCAAGTTCTCAACCTTTTCTCACACCTCTGGAAAGGTGTTCCATGTCCTGTCTCTCATCTACCAGCACCCCAAGTGCTTTTTAGCATGGCTACTCTCAATCTGTTCATCCCCCACCAGTAATACCTGTATGGAGTGTGCTTCTGGAGCTTTTGGTTTATTAAACTAAAGTTTATTAACACAGTTTTTTTCTAGACTTCATTCTCATTCTTCTTTCATTCACATATGGCTCCCTAAGAGAATTAACTATATTTAAGTCCCGCAGAGATGAAGACATCATATAAAGAAGATGCTTGTATCTTGTGACCTTGGGGCATTGACTGGATGATAAAAATTGTAGTCAAAATATGAAAGCAGAATCATATGATCTAAATACAGCTGGGGAAAATTTTTCTGAATGCTTTTTATTTGTACTACTGAAAATTTTACCAATCTCTTAATACATCTTGATGCCTTTTGAAAAAAGACATGTAATGAATGTCATCTAAAAATTTTGATTGCTAGAAATGCACTGAGATTCTTTCTTCACAACCAAAGTAACTCTCCAGTCGGGGTCTATTATACCTCCTTGTTTCTTTATCTCTCTTATTCATCCACAGTGCAAGTCAAAGTAGGAGACTAGAGAAGAAATTCAAATTCTGTTTACTTTAAATCTTTGCAATTAAGAAGGCAAAGTGAATGTATTCTCCTTTCCTCCAAGTTATTCAGAAATTTCTGTGGAGAGTCCTCTTATTTTGAGGAAATACGTGTAGAGTTTGTTTATGTATACACATTCAATATTATATATAAATAAAATTACACCTTTTTGCAGTCTATATACATATCTTGCTGCCATTAGGAGAAATTTTTGCTTAGAATTTCAGCTTAAAAATATGACTCTGTTCTTACACAATATCTGTTAGAGGGTTTGTAGTATTGTTTGTTGATTTAAAAATTTAAAAATCTTGCAAACATACTTGTTTCTCAGATGCTGATCCTGTGGCAGATGATGTTGGAGCAGTGGAGTCTGAAACATATGAAATTCCAGGTATCTTTTTTTTTCTCCATACTCAATAATATTGGTTTTCTGCCTCAATGTAACAAATTACATGAGAAAGAAAAATATAAAAGATTAGACTGGTGTAGGAATATATAATTTTGAATTTGGTTTTTTTTCTCTCAATAGCTAGTTCTTATTTTCTTGGAGAATTTTACTTTGGGATTACTGTATCGTACTTGCTATTGAAAATCTTTATTACAAATAACAGGTGACAGGTATGGAAACTTTGCTTTCATTGGTGCAAAAACCTTATTTACTATGTGTTTCTGGCTTTTGTCTATGATTGGGAACTGGTTAGGCAAGTGATCTGTGGTTGTACAGTCTAAGAAAGTGAGAATGGCATTTTTTGCTTATATTGTCTTCTTACAGTCTATAGTACAAAGGATCTTCTAGACTATTTTTCTTGGCGCTAGGAGCATCCAGTTTTTTGTACCCTTCCTTCAGGACTGTTTGTTTCTTTGTGGCTGACCCTACTATCAGAGAGTGAGTCAACACCAAGGACGTAATGCTGAACTGTCCTTGTTCTGTCTTTCTGCACACCTTAATGCGTCTTGAAAGCTTCTTGAAATTTGGCTTGGACTAATCCAATTACCTTATAGTCATCTTCATATTATGCCTGATGTCACATACAATGGCATTAGCTCATCTTTTCCATTATGAAGAAGCATTAAGTGGATGTTGCAGTTTCTCTACTGTCTGTTAAGTATTTTCTTCAGGATTCTAACAATGCTTATTTATAGTATGGACAGTTTCTTACATTAGACATTGATTAATGTTTGGACTAGGCTTCTTATGTTTGACTCAATGGTAGCTCTGGACTTTGCAGTTCTGTTTGATGTCACAGATGTGACAGAAAAAGAATTTTATTTGTTTGATACAGCTAAAACTATTTATTCCAAACTATGTAGGAGATTACTGGTTTAGAATACAAGCTATTATACTTCCAAATTAAAAGGATAAGTTACTTTACCTTTAGTGCTGTGTTTTCTCAGATGTGTCATAGTGAGTATATTAAAAACATTGAAAAGAATTGTAGTTATAAAGGAAAGTAATCCCCAAATTTAGCTAGGTAGTGAAAGAGGGTAAATTGCTCTAAATCTGAGATGCCAGAAGTGAAGTTCCTACTTTGCAAGGTCGAGTTCTGGTTCATATCTTGTCTTCTATAGATCCATCACCAAGTGAGCCTCCTGCACATTACTAAAGAAGCTACTTTACAAATTTGAAGATAGAGAACATTTGCATTTTTTACTCATATTAGAAAAATTTTTAAAAAATATTGGTGGGGACTATTGGCTCTCATTGATCTAGTTTTGCTACAGAGAATGTAACAGAAGGCTAAAAAAGAGAGTGCCCCAACACATTCCATTAGATTGTAAGTGTCGAGTTGCAAGTGTCAGTTAATAATGTTTTCATTTGTCAGTTTTCAACTAAGGAGCTACATTTAGCCATTGACAGGCTCATTACAGATAAAAGTTTTAAAAAATGAAATACTAAAAAATTAAAAATATTTCATATTTTTAATGTCAAGATACTTATTTGTTCATATTTAATTTACAGCTTTAGATGAGTATGTTACAGATTCGGAAGAGAGAGTAACTGATGCAGACACTCCAGGTTTGTAAATTTTCATTTCTTCAAATGATAATATAATCACACTTATTTTAAAATGTGCTACAAAGTAATGTGTCATATAGACTGTTTCATCACAGTTTTATTTTCAGTTTTTAGACAGTTTAAAGTAAGCCTGATTTTTATGCTGCTGTTACCATTAGATTTGTGAGCATAACACTTTATGAACCCAATCTACAAATACTGTACAAATATTTTGTGCTGTCAGGAGTTTCCCAGTCTAATCAATGGATTGCTTGTCCAACACCTACTTACATTCCTAACTTTGGGCCTAAATACAAATATGCATAAACTTATTGTACTGTGTTTTTTATGGTGTAAAATACGTGGTTTTTATGGATGTGTTTCATAATTCAGCTGTCACTTTCAAATAAAATAGTGTAGTGTTACATCAGTATGATTATTTCTGTTATTTTTGAGCTAAATATGTAGCCATTTAAAGTTCTTGTGTTATTTAGCTGTTGCATGAAATTTCAATTGGAATATAAAGTATTAAATATTTCTATTTAAGGTGACTCTGAGGCAATGCAAGAAGATGCTATGGAACATTACACAGGTTAGTCCAAAGTCTTCTTTGTTTTTATTGAAGGTTCACTGAATTTTGGCTCCAAACCAAGACAGTCACACACACAAAATCCCCCCAAAAACAAACAAACAGAGCAAACCACAAAAACACACAACACCCAAGACTTTGGAGCTCCTAGATAGTATTTTTTCACAATGTAAAGATGAGCAGGATTGTTTCAAAATATTCACCTTTATACTCTTATTAACTCCATTAAAGTATGAACCACTATAGTTTTGAATATTTTTTTTGTTTGAATAAACTTGACACTCTGTTGTATTTGTGTGTCTTTATTGTCTTAAAATGCTACAAATTTTCTGACTCATTTTCTTTTTCTTTAAACAGAGGATAGAGTGCATGAAGATTATAGTGAAGACCAAGGTATGACAACTGCTATATTTAGTTAAATTACAGTATCAAAATCTTCTGTTAATATGCAAGTGGAATGTGGCTAGCACAGGTTCTTCCCGTGGGAACATTTTGCTATATTTCATAAACAAGATAAAGTTTGGATGTTTTGCAAACAGTTTCTCCGGATTGAGTGAGTTCGGGCCTGGCCAATTGGGCCCAGGGGGAGGTCTCGGGCTGACCAATCTGGGGCACTTCTGTAGACTCTATATATATGGAATTCAAAACAATAAAGTTCCTTTTCTCCTCTCTTCGCTTGTCTGAGAACTTGGGTTAGTCCTCAGCTAGCCGCTCAACAGCGACAGTGGAATTACTTTATTTTAGAATTTCCAATTCTGTCACATTACTTTGCAAGTTCTCAGTTAAGGTTTTGGGTTGTTGTCTGTTCAAACCTCCTGTGTTTGTGATCAATCAATCAACCTTTCCACACTGGTCCAACTTTAGAGTGTGCATATGTGTGGCTAGCACAGGTCCTTCCCGTGGGAACATTTTGCTATATTTCATAAACAAGATAAAGTTTGGATGTTTTGCAAACAACTTCTGCAGATTGGGTCAGTTCGGGCTTGGCCAATTGGGCCTAGGGGGAGGTCTCGGGCTGACCAATCTGGGTGACCTCTGTAAACTCTATATATATGGAAATCAAAACAATAAAGCTCTCTTCTTCTCTCTTTCCTTGTCTGAGACCTTGGGTCATTCCTCAGCTAGCCGCTCAACAGCGACACATATGCATTATATTTCCATTTTGGTCCTCTTTGCCATACTTTGTGCATATGTGAAATAAGAATATTGAAGGCTTTGCATGCCCTTTTCCTTGTGAAACCCTGGCCAAGTCAGTTGTGGTTTATTGCATCTGTACAGCTAAGTATCACCTTTCATCTTGCCAGCCACTACCAGTTCTTTGGGAATTACTCTGTTTTAGTTTCATTTGGTAATGATTTGCTAATGATTGCTGAGACCAAATCAAAAAGTAAACAAGAAGAATAGTAGTCACAGAATTGAAACAAAGGTGTGTGATTGTGATTCCTGCTGTGATATCCTTCTGGAGACTACTGTGCTTCAAAATAGTTAAACATACCTTTGAGGCACTCCTGTTTATTTCCTATGTTTATGTAACCTGAGCAAAGGGCAGCACTTCTTAACTTCAAAATATTTGCAACAGAAGACCTTGAGGTTCATTCTTTGTTATCAGGAGGTAAATTCCAACATCCTTTGGAATAAAAGTCATAATTGTATTGAAAAACTTTTAGTGGCCCAAAGGTGTATTTAGCCCTTAGCCTGTGTTTTTCTCAGTCTGCAGAAAATAGTTGTTTGCCTCAGTTATGATGCCCTTGACAAAATATCTCAGCATTAATAGGATAGAAAAGCAAGAGACTGTAGGTTTGTCCCAGGGTTTATTTTTTACTTGCCTTTCCAGGAGATAGTTATTTTACGATCAGTTCCTAATAAAGAATCACATCTCTTGCTTCTCACATTTAGATATGAAGAAGTACAACTTTTAATCTTTACTTTTCATACTCCTTCGTATGTAGTGGTAACACAAACAGAAAATGCTTCCATGCTCTTGTGAAGAGACATATATATCTGTTTTTTGACTAAGTTGATCAAGGGGTTACCTAAGTAAATTGCATCAGCTTTTCTTAAAATCTGTTCCAAAACCATTTCATATTCTGCAGTCTCTTCTGGCATCGCAGCACAATAACAGTGAATCACTCTATTTTGTGAGTCATTCATGTGCTTCAGGAAGCAGTGATTTCATGTGCAGTTGCCTTTCTGTGCTGTAATGGGAGTTTTAAATAGCATCAGATAAATACCCCTACTCTTTCTTTATTCTTACCAGTCCTCTGATTAGGACGATAAGGCGAATAGGAACTTCCATTCTTTTTCTCAAAAGGAAATTCTAAGGTAGCAGGCAGCTGTCAAAAAAAATTATTATTCTTGGCTATTAAATTGCCAGGCTTGTTTACACAGTAAATTATTCCCACAATTCAACATAATCCATGGAAAACTGCTTTTCTCTTGTTAAAAGTTTTCCTTTTCACAACTTATCTTGCTTTCAAGTTCCACCTTGAAGACATTCTGGTTTTGAGAGAAAGCACAGTGCGTCCTTTGTACTTTTTAGAGGAATTTAATTTCAGAGCTCCAGCCTGGAGCATTGTAGAAGACTGGTCAGATGAGGCTGTATTTCTATCACACACCATTTTTTCCTTCTGAGTTCAGTCTGTGGCGTTTCAGGTCATGTTCATGTTCGCATGCTAGACACCATTTTAGCAGTTGCACCTATTTTTCATCCGTGTTGTCTTTAAGCCCATCTTTCTTGTACATTTTGACATGGTTTTGGACTGAAAGTGAAACAGATTTATTTTGGTTTTGGAGGTGAGCGATTTTGCCACTGTTTTTTCTAAAGTCAAAGAGCAGTTGGAGGCCATTGTGGAAATACAAAATTCTTTCTCTCAAATGTAAAGGTTGTGGTTTTGGCATGGGCTCCAAAACTGCAGTTGAATTCCACAAGAAAATTCTCATTAAAGCCTTCATATGCAATTGTCTCTGAAATCAACAGAAGTATAAGCTTCTCTTTGCTAGAGTCAATGTATCTTCCCCATCTCTATCAGATGTTTCCCCTCTTCTGGGAAGACCCTCTGGTGAAATATTTTCTCCAATCCTGGTGCTTTCTAAAGTTCTCAAAGCTGAAGACTGTGCAAGATGATTGCTGGCCAGAGCAGTCCAATTTCTTTTGTGACTCTTGCATTGTGCAGCGTGGTTCTTAATTCAGATCGGGAACAAGCTCTAATAGGATTGCTGTAATCACATCACTGAGGTTATTGTTAATGCTAAAAATTCTTTAGTTGAAATGGAGTTTAGCCCACAATGGAGTGTGTAAATGGATTGATCATACAAGAATACAAGAACTCAGTTATTGTACATAACTTTCAGTAGTTTTATGAAGAGTTTCCTACAGTTTGTAGCCATGAAACTAGAGAAGGACAGCAAGTTTGAGATGTTCATTAGAAATAAAGAGTTCTGGATGTTTTTTAAAGGATGTTCTATATGAACTTTTTTCGAAGGAAGGGAGGGAGGGCCACATGACCATTAGTACCTTACAAGACATAACAATAGTATAAAGGTGGTGGATTTGGTTGGGGTTTTTTTCCAGTGTTATGTAAATAACCTTTTTCAGATGAGGATTAGTACCTGTTAGATAATGAAATTATCCAAAACACTGAATGAACTTTGAACTTTTTTAGTTCTTAAGTTCACAGTAAGTGCATACTGAAAATTCAGTCAATAATGACTGAATTTTGTCTATTTTCAGACATTATCTAAAATTAAATATTGAATATTCTTAACCTATTTATTCTTCGGAATTACAAAAACTAGATGGACTGTATGCAAAGGTTAAGAATGTAGGAGAATTATAACAGCTGTACAGAGTGATAGATTTATTGTTGTAATTGTTTTCAACATTTCATCTGTGTGATGGAAAGTCTTGAAATTTCAGCAATATGTTCACATGTGATTTTTTTTTTTTTTTTTTTTAATGTAGAATTTCTACTACAAGCTCCAGAAAGGGTTCATATATATCTATTCAGGCCCCCAAAATAGGGAAAGTTTTTTAAGGACTTTCTATTTATCATTAAAGAAATGAACCGGATGCTTAACAACCAAATTTTTAGGATGCTTTGTGCATATCAACCACCCAGGAACTTTATTTTTGCTTTCCTTTCAGAACCAAAACATGAAAAGCAGACTGAGACTCAAGATACAGGTATATACATACATATATATATAATATTTTAGGCAAATTAGCCTAAAAATCATGAACTTAATCTTTCTGTTTATACATATTGAAGTATATAATCTCTGTGACCTTCAGTCATGGCATTGCTAGTTATGGCAAAGATTCATTACAATCAGTATTGTTATAAAGTTAGATTTTTTACTATGACCTGAGAAACCATTTTTTAATATGCCGTCCTTGAGGATTCATCTCTAAGGTCTCAAGTGACACAAAGTGGGGTATCTGAGGCTTTTAATGGACAGTTGGACCATGGTAGTTCATCTCAGACACTCAACCTGGTCCTTGCAATGAGCCCTGCTCATAACCTTGCAACCAGTGTGTGAGATCGTTCAAAATGCACAGGCTGTCAGTACTAACTCTGCTTTGATGCAGACTTCTTGCTAGTGCATTTGTTTAATTAGTATAAGCAATCACAAATTAATTGTCTGCAGTAGTCTCTCTGTGTTCTGTATACTTTGTTGTCTTGAAATACCAGCTCTTTTGAGAGTCATCTCAGACAGCTGACTGAAAAAAAAAACCCCACAATTGTTTAGTTTAGAGGGA
This sequence comes from Entomyzon cyanotis, assembly GCA_024500445.1. Taxonomy (NCBI): domain Eukaryota; kingdom Metazoa; phylum Chordata; class Aves; order Passeriformes; family Meliphagidae; genus Entomyzon; species Entomyzon cyanotis. The sequence continues at coordinate 21,056,563 of JAKEPQ010001005.1, forward strand.
AGTCAAGAGTTCTCTAGTGTAACTGAATTGTACGTATCTGTTTTGTTATCTGTTACCATAATCTTAAGAGGACAGTCAATTGAATGAAAAGATGCCATATTAAGAGAAGACAAAATAACTTGTTTTTTCTATAGAATCTGTAATTTAAATTGTAGAATTTCTTCATTGTCCTTTAAGAAGGAAATTAGAACTCACAAATGAATTGCATGTTTATCCAAATAAAAATAGTTTTAAAGCTTACAGGTTTGCAGGGTTTTTGTTTGGTTTTCATTATGTCTAGCAGATGGAGTTGATGCTGCAAAAGATGAAAGTGGGTGTACTTGATTGTATTCAGAAAGATTAAGGAGTGTTTTTAAAATTTCAGTTGTTGTGTCATAATCCAAACAATTGTTGAAAAGGTACAATGCTGAAATAACTAGCTGATAAATAGAACAGTTGTTTAGTGAAACAGGAAAGAGCATTAAAGATCTATTTTTTCCCTGGAATTCATCAAAGTGTCTGTTAGTAGCAGGTAGACATGTTTATGTGCTAGTTGTGTTCTTTTGTGTAGTGTGTAAGTTCCATCACTGGAGGGCTTGGCTTCATTATTACTTTGAATTGAATGTTTTCTTAGCTGTTGAGGACCTTCCAAAGGAGGTGAATGAAGCCATGGGGCCAGTTATATATTTTTTAATTGTGATCTTAGTGTTTTGATGAAATGTATACATTTGAAAATTGGATGTTAAAAAAAAAAAGCTCATCACACACTTTTTCCCTTTTATGCTTATAGAGGAAATTACTGAAGATTTTGATATTGCTAAAGCCCTCTCAGGTATGAAATTTTATAGTTTATAAAGATTTTTTTCTTCCATTTATATTTGTTGACATAATTAAAAAACAAACAAATGAAAAACACAGCAGAGAATAGAATCATGGACCAGTTTGGGTTGGAAGGGGTATTTAAGGGTCATCTGGTTCAGTCTCACTGCCATGTCCAGAGACATCTTTTTCTTAGGTTGCTCGAAGCTCTGTCCTGCCTGACTTCAAACATTTCCAGGGACAGAGCATCCACTACAGGTTGCTCTGAGCAGCCTGTTCTGATGTCTCACCACACTCATCGTAAAAGGTTTCCTTCTTATGTCCAATGTCTGTCTACTCTTTTTCATTTTAAAATCCATTGTCCTGTTGCTATGAGCATCAGTAAAGGATCTCTCTCCATCTTTCTTACAAGATCTCTTATTGAAAGGCTGAATTAAGGTCTTACTGGAATCTTCTCCAGGCTGAACAATCCCAAGTCTCTCAGCCTGTCTTCATAGGAGAGGTGTTCCAGCCCTCTGATCATCTTCATGGACCTTGTCTGAACCTGTTCTAGCAGGTCCATGTCTGTTTTGTACTAAAAGCTCCAGAGCTGGATGCAGCACTCCACATGGGTCTCATGAGAGACTCCTCTTTAGGTGCAGCCATGGATGCAGTTGGCTTTCTGGGCTGGGAGTGCACACTGTTGGCTCATGTCCAGTGTTTTATCCACCAGAATACCCAAGTCATTCTTCACAGGGATGCTCTCAATCCCTTCTTCCCCCAGCATGTATTGATACTGGAGGTTGCTGTGACCCTGGTTCAGGACCTTGTACTTGGCCTTGTTGAACTTTTTAACGTTCTTACAAAGTTTTTATTCCATTGCTCAAATTGGAGCTCTGTGGTAATTTCCCACAATACTACTTAGAAAGATTACATTGTAAATTTTTGTTTGCTGAATTATTCTTTAGGAATTTTAAGTGATTACTGGGTTAAATGCAATTTAAAGATTTGGTCTGAGAAGTTAAAAATTATGTTAAAGAAGTTTTTTTCAAACATGATGTGGATTGAGTCAGCTAGAGCAAAGCAATCTAAGCAGTTTAGTCTGAGCACTGTGTATAGGATTTGATGCTGTATATGTTTAGATTTTATATTTGAAAAATACATTCTGGTATAATTAAAAGGGGTAACATACATTGTTTACACTCAAATAACAATTGTAACTGAAATCCTTTCAGTGTGTGTAGTAGAAAGTCAGTACCAAAGGAGAGCGAAACTGTTGGATGTGAAATGCATTCAGTACCCTTTTTCCTACTCTTAAGTGAATCTAATTGGTTACTTCATAGTTTAAGTCTTCCTTTTTGTTTGATACTAATTCAGTTGCGTGGCTGCTGGGAAATTAAACAAAATTATGAACGTAATGTGAATAACTTTCAACCCTTATTTTCTTTGTAACAGTAGAAAGTAAGCAAACAGAAGATGATGTGGCCATTGAACCAGAGGAATCAGGTGTGTATATTGTGTTTTGCATGCATTTGCTACTTTAAAAAAAATTGAGAATGGTAAATGTTATGGAATCAAATTCTATGCTGGAATAAAAATGTATTCATAACTTTTTCTGCAGCTGTTTTCTTTCAAGTACAAGCACATCTGTGTTGTTGGTATCTAGCATCTTTGGCCTTTTAGTGGCAATATTTAATGGCTTATAAATCACTTGTCAGTTTTAGAAGTTGAGAGTGCTCCCAGTTCAGAAGAACTTATATCGATAAAAATGATCATATTTGGTCATATGTTGGAATTGAAAATTTCTTTTCCATGTTCAGTTTCCCACCAGCCAGTTAGGAGTGCATACTCTGGGAAAGAGGGTATATATAAGGAATAAAGTGGAATGGCTCCCCAGCTTTGAGCTCTTTAATTATGGGCTCCCAAAATCAGAGAATGTATTTCCCTCTCTTCAATTCTTCCCATTATCTACAGCCAGTATCGTGGCTTTGTGAGGTTTTTTCTGGTGTGCCTGATTCCCTCCAAGCAAGAACAGGGACTGTGTGCAGCCTTCAGTCCATTAGCAGTAATAGCAGTAGGTGATGTGTGATATGTCGAATTTAAACATACATATGGAATTAAAAATATTTGAATTTTGAAGTCAAGGATTTCACAATTACAGCTGGGAACCTAATAGGTATAGATGAATGTTTTCTTGGCCCATACTGTAGCAGCATGTGAAACTATGGGATATTTGTGCTTTCAATAGTATAGTTTCAGAACTTTGAAGTATCATTTTTGAAAATGTGCAGTTCTGCAATTTACTCATTGGCCTACTTAAGTCTTAGTCTTTCCCTTGGAAAAATTCACCTTGGGAAGAAATCTGCATCCCACTTCTGCAAAAGTGGTATTACAGAGCAGTCTTGATAGGTCGCTGCTTGTAATGTGAGTGAAAAAAAAAAAGGGGGCTTTTTGTAAATATTTAGTTAGCAGCCCAGTCTAAATTATTTTTACATTTTTTATTTACAGAAAAACCTGTTAAAGCTGAGGATTATTCAAATGATGTTCAAGTGGGTAAGTCAATCCTGGGTGCTTGTTTTTTTCCTAAAAAAATAAAGCTGTAGTTATATGGAAATTTGTAATGAAATTACTTTGTGAAGAGGCATGAAGGGATATGATTATTGTCAAAGTTGCTTCTTGGTTTAGAAGCAGTAGTTTTTCTGTTGTACTTGATAAATGCCAGTGGTAGTTACTGCGTTATATGAAAGCATTCCAAATAAACAGGGTAGTTTTAATTTAAAACTTAATTTTTAGTGATTTCAGATAGAGCTGAATACTTCTGAAAGGGAAATACAACAATTTCAGGTCTCGATATATGTGTGTGCTTGCTCTCCAGAGCAACTGCCATGGACAATGATAGTGTTACTTCTCTGTGTGTCAGTCGGATCTACTGGAATCTGACTGTGGCACATTCTTTGGGCACTGATCTGGAAACAGGATTGCTTGGTCATGCCATCACACTTTTCTTGACCTAACTGATTTTAAGAACAGCAGCACTTCCAGTTCTTCCATCTGTTGCGTAACAGGAGTAGACATAGATTTTACCAAAACCATTTTTAGGGTAGTTAAGTGACTTCTAGATTCAAGGACTGCATATTGTTACATTTCTTGGAGTTTATTATTACAATATGCTAGTTTGTTTGTTGTACCAAATTAGTTGTGTTGAGTGAAACACAGACTTGTATCGCAGGACAGCAGATCAGAGAAGCTGCAATCCAAGAGCTCTAACAGCTGTATTTTTGTTTTGTGCTGATTAGCCTGACCACCTTTCTGGGGTTAGTTAATCTTTGCACTCTGCAGAAGCTCTTACAAGGTGTGGTGCTCAGAGAGTTCTGGGTTGGTTTTTTTTTTTCCTTACAGTATTTATATTTGGTTCTTAGTCATTCCAAAAGTAGCCAGAGAAGTGAAGGAAACATGGGAGGCCTTTTGTGGTTGTCCAGTACAGATTGGAGGCGTGGTTTAGTTCATGTTTGAGTTCGTGTGCTGAACCTTAGCAAAGGTGTTTTGAAATGCTCATCTTTGTGCATAATTGTGTTGTCTGCGAGCTCTTTCCAAACTGTTTATCACCAGAGCCACGTGCTGTGTGGAAATGTTTGAATCCATAGCTATTAATTAATAGATGTAGTAGCTGAAAGTGTTTTGTTTCATAATGAATATGAAGTATTCTTAACCAAAGCTTGTAATCAGTGTAGGAGCAAACAGTAGTTACCTTTGACAGCATGGGCAAGAAGTTCAGAGAAGTTAGTCGTCACTCAGTTTGTTGTGCATCAGTTAGGAACTGTAGAAGAGGAAAAAATGTTTTCTCTCAGAAAATATTGCTGTTTAAAGTTAAAACCACAAAAAAAGCGCTTACAGAACATTACAAAATTTCAACAGTAGATAATTCTACTGCACATCCGTTGAGGATATTGAGATCATTTCTTGACTTACATGTACTATTTGAAAATTAAATTCAGAATACATGTGCCAACTTGAAATCTTGGGGTTTGGACCATATTTCTATCAGTTTTGTGTTATAATTTATAGCTCAGTCTTGCACCTGTAAATTAATTTTCAGATCTTCCAAAAAAAAAAATCTTAGTTGTTTTATCTAGTAGTGATGGTTTCTGAAATATGCCATTTCAAATCATACTGTCATTGAGGTTGGAAAAGACCTTAAAGTCAAGTCCAGCTATAGACCTAACACTGCCAAGTCCACCACTAAACCATGTTCCCAGGTGTCACATCTGTACATCCTTTAAATTCCTCCGGGATGCAGATCCACCTCTTCCTTGGGCAGCCTATTGCAATGCTTGAACACCCTCTTGGGGAAGAAATTTTGTCCTCACAGTCAATCTAGATCTCCCCTTGCACAAGCCAAGGCTGCTTCCTTGAACTGTCTCTTGTTAATTGGTGGAAGAGACTGACCTTCACCTGGCTGTCACTTCCTTCAGACATTTATGGAGAGCGATACGGTTGCTCCTGAGCCTCCTTTACTCCAGACTAAACAACTCCACCTCCCTTAGCTGCTCCTCATCAGACTTGTGCTCTAGACCCTTCACCAGCTCTGTTGTCCTTCTCTAAACACACTCCAGCACCTCAGGGTCCTTCTTGCAGTGAGGAGCCCAAAACTGAACACGCGATTTGAGATACAGCCTCACTAGTGCTGAGCAGAGGGGAATGATCACTCCTTTAATTGCAGATGTATTTGCAAATACGATGGTGGTATTGAACCTAGTTACCCACTCTGCTTTTGTTGTACTGTGATACTAAGAGACTCTTTGCCATTTTCAAACACTGTTAGAATGAGAAATAGCTTGTTCTACTTTGAAATGGTATGTATTTCTGAATAAATCTTTTAGATTTATTCTTTTTTAACCTGTGATTGTTTTCAAAATTTGTACAACACACCATTTAAATTGCAAGATTATCTTCACATCTGTCCTAGCATATCTTGTGGAAACACATAATAGCAGCAGCACTAGAAGAAATTAATTACTTTCTTTTTCCCTTCACAGGGAAAAAATGAGAGAATCAATCAAAATGTGTTTATTCAGTCATTAAAGAACACAATTATTAGATGCAGTACAATATACATAATCCTTTGTTTAGGACGTAGAAAATAAAAATAACTTGATCAGCACAAAATCTGTGCAGTACATCAATTTAAGAATCCTTATAATTTGTGTGGTTATATGGGAACTACTCGAAGGCAGAAGAACCATAATTTGTAACTTTTTCTAAAAATCTTATTGTTTCAGCATATAAAGTGAAATTCAAGTAGCATTTTGGTAAACTAACAAAAGAAACAAAGGACATAAACTACTGACCATGAATAAAAATTTTATTAGTTTTAAATTATTAGTTCTTCCTGCTATTAAGGGTATTGACCTGTCTTTTTTGAGTATGAATATTTCAGTTTGAAAGCAACATTACTCTCAAATTTTCCTCTTGGATTATGCCATTCATGTTTACCAGGGTTTTTTTAATATTTTCTTTTCTTGATGGAGGATTTAGTATGGGCAATTTTGTTGTCAGAAATCTTTCTTTTTTATGCGATCTTATTTAATTGATTGTTCAAAGCTAATATTTCCTGGTTTTTTGACAGTAATAAACATAACTTCAGGCAATGTAAAAGAAAGTCAGAAATGTCACTATACATTCCTTGTTCTTTGGTAGTTTAAATCCGTGCAACTGCATGTGAAGCATGGTGCCACCAGTCTATATCAGTCTTGGAGCAGTTGTTTGGTTTTTAGCTAAAACATAGGAACTTAGTTGTTTCGGAAAGAAAACAAGAGGTAGTTCAGAGGTTGAATTTAGCTGTGAGGTGCATTCTCTCATCACCAGGGAAGAGATTGGGTGTGGGATTTAAATATACTGGAGTGCAAGTCAAAAGTTTCTTGCTGACTTCAGGGCATATCACAAAAAAGGTCATAGTAGTCAATCTGTTAGTTATCTGTAAGTATTGTTTCCAGTTCTCTGAGTTTACTTCTGAAATTATTGCCAGTATTCTTTTCCAGATGTAGGTTACTTTAACTGCAGTTCTAATCCGCATTTTTATAAACTAATGGACTTGGGTGGTATGATAACCTAGCTTGAGATATTACTGATGCAGGTTTTTTGGCTAATCCTGTTTTACACTGGCCCATGAATTGCAGTGGTTGTGATAGAGTGGTACTTGTTGGACACATTATTTTAAGGGAGACATTGTGGGTTTAGGGGATACCATTACTCTCTGCATGTGTATTTTGATCCCCTTGTATGTCTTTAGATAGAAAATATCTATGAGTTGTTCCACTCTTCCCCTTCACCTTGTGTCCTTGACATTTTTGTAACACTACATTTATTTTACCAACCACTGAAATCCCTTATGTGTAGAGAAGTTTCCACTTTAGAACTTTGACCCTTCCTCATTCCCTGGCTCCTCTTTTCCAGTTGTCTTTGACTTCAGCAAATAAAACTCAAAACCAAACCAACACAAAAAACCAAACCAAAATCAAAATGTTTAAATGGATTTGTGGCATGGCCTAGATATCCTTTACAAGGTAAATGAAGTGCCATATGGTAATAAAAAATTTACTGCTGAGAAAAATATTTTAAAATTTGTTTCCCATCTTATGCAGCAACTTTGTGTATATTCGTTATGGTAGCTCTTAGAAATTATAGCTTTTTCATATTAACTAGTCTGATACAAAGTTGCATTCTTTAGCATTTAAGACTTTTTTGTTGTTGCTTTAGAGGAAATTGTGTTTTGGTTGGTCCTTTAATATAGATTTCCCCTTATTTTTTCAGATACTTAAAGCTTCAAAAGAAAAGTCCCTACATCAGGAGGACCAGTCCTAACCATACGCTACAAAAGGGGAGCAGATGGTTGTAATAGATCTTATGATGTAATTACCAAGCAGTTCAGGGTTTGGGGAATGAACACTAAGATGTTGTAAATGGGTTTTAGCCAACTGTCATTTTAGTAAGCATTTTTAACACTTGGATGTTTAGTTTACATTCCTGTCTGATATTTTTCTTCCTTTGGTCAAGTTTAGTGAATTCATTATTTTTCTTCTGTGTTTGTGACAGAATTACAACTTAGAGCTGCATTTCATGTACTGTTTAAGCAATTGTTAATATTCTATTTATGACATAGCAGCAAGTACATTTTTTTCAGATTTTAATATATATCTTTTGTTGTGGATTCATACAGTATGTACAGAGCAGTTTGGTCAAGTGAAACGTATGATGTTATGAATTTTTAAATGTTTCATAACTGCTGATATAGCATACAGCCTAATTGGATTTTATTAAAAAACACTAATCAAGCACACACTATGCTGTGAAGTTTGACTTATATCTCTTTGCACTGATGTTATGTCAACAGTTAACTACATGAATTTCAGGTGATTTTTAAAATACCCCTACAATATATGAAATGTGTGTTTAATTCATACTAGTAAAAAGCCAGATTACTAAATTACAGTTTTCAGAAACCCTTTATGTGTGAATTAGCACTTTTTATTTATACCCATTTGATTTTTCAAGCAACAATGTGTAGAAACTATATGATAGCCTGACAGTGGAGATTGCAACAAGACTGAGTTGCTTAAATGAGGTTGAATTCAATAAAATTATTCTGTTTTGGTTTGCTTACCAATATAATGATCTCAAAGCTGGATTTAATAAGCTTTATGTTAATTAAATTATTATAAAAGCCAAATTTGCATAAACACTTGATTTGCAAATTCTATTTTTAAAACAAAAAAGCTTTGGAAATTCAACCTTAAGAAAAATATGATGTCAAAATTTAGGACCTACAGTTATGAATGCTCTTAAAAATGGTACATCTGAAATTTAGGTACTGTGAGTGATTTAGAATTTTCATATAACAGGTGTGCTTTTACCTGTTCTGTGCTGCTGTTCCACAATTACGAAGACATATTTTATTCTTTGATATTTTGCATGTGTTCCTTTTTGGCTCAGGAATAATTGCTGTGATTTTAGGAAGTTGCCAAGTCTGTTACAGGAGCTTAGGAGAAATAAAGTAAGATAAATTTATAAAAAGAAAAATCAATTTGGTAACCATAACAGTTGGTTGCCTTTTGGTTTACAGGGAGACTTTCAATTTCTGTAACACTGTTTTGAAGTCAGGTTTTTAGATGCTTACATTTGTAGTGAAAGGGGCATCATATATGCTTGCCCTTTTTTTGGGTTTGGGATGTCAGTAAGACTCCATGTGAGTGTTACATCTGATCAACAAATACAGATGTCCCAAAGTGATTTCTTTAGACTTTTCAGGAAAGCAATAATACTCTTAGACTGTGATGTGTTTTGGGGTGGGATATTCTAGTAAAATTACCTGTGATTGTGAATTGCAGAGCAATAATTTTTACAAAGCCATATTTTGTGAGGAATCTTGGGAATTATTTTAGGATGGTGAATGGAGGACTTTTTATATAACAGTGGCAGCCTATTTGTAGAATTATGGGACTGTGAGAGTATATTATGCTGTGATTGAATTTTAAGAATTTTGTAACTGGGTATGTGATTTTACGTGCTTCATGTTTACAAAAATATGCCAAGCTGAGCAAGGTCAAGTGGACTATTAAAAATATGTATATTTAATCCATTTATATGTTTGGCTGCAATAAAACACAGAAGAACATCTTCAGCTTTCTAGTGTCATTATTTATTCCCACATGTGGTAGATATTAGCTATAGGGATAAATATTTGACTCAGCCACTAATTAATATTATTTTTGAATTATGAATTTGAATATTTAAAAATAGATTTGAAAGTACTATTTACAAGGAGGAAGTAGCAAGTAAAATAATTTTAACTCTGGCTGGTGTTACATGAAGGAAATGGGAAGTACTCTAAGATCTGTGTCTTCTAGAATTGTGTTGCATTTGTCCTTTTGGAGTATTAACATTCTGCAACTAGTTTGGCCTGAATCTTTCTCATGAAACATCATTTCTGTTTGTAATTTAAAATGGATGAGATAGCACTCTTTAACAAACAGAAATGTCTTGGAAAAGTGATATATCCACTTTTCATAAGGAGTATTAGGGTTATGGTTCATAGTTAAAATCCAAAATCTGGTAAGGTCCATGCAGTTCTGTGAAAGCAAAAAATCTTCCTTTACCTTTTCAGTTTCCAAACACCTCCATTACTTTAATGATCAAGTATTGCTAAATAGAAGTCAGAAGATTACCTTTTTCTTTATATTTTCACATTGCTACATAGCCTCTTGTTATATGTCAGTGATCTATGAAATCTTGGACTCAATTGCTTTGTTTGGAAATCACAGGAAGAAATACCAGTAAGCAAAGAGTAGAATACTAAAGTTGTATTTTAATACTGACAATTTACTATAATTTAAGTGACTTTCTAACATTCTCTGTAATTGAAAAGGTACCATATCATGGCACTCCTTTCTAAGAAGTAAAGAAAATGGCTAAGATTTGATATCAGGAAAGATACTGAAAAACATAATGATTTTACTGAACATCATTTGTAATTTTACATGTTTCAAAAATTATGTATCTGTAAATGAATTGTATTGTACATTTGAAGTGTTGATTGAGATTCATGTAAAATCTACAAGATCTGAAATACATTTTTAATTGTGACTTGGGTCATTCTCATATGCAGTCAAACATTTAATTGTATTGTAATATGAGAAATAAATTTGTTCTTCCTAGTAGAAACCTTCTTGGGAATCCCTGATGCATTCATTATATAGTGATAGCAGTCCTAGCCTATAGAGATTAGCTAAAGCAGTTTTGTCCATGATTTTCATCTTGGTTTGTTTTGCTGGGAATGAAGAAATTGAGTAAAGGATGGGAGTGGTTTGAATAGCTAAGATTTTTTTTGTTTGTTTGATTGAGCTACAATTGGTTTAAGTTGATGAAAAAATAGTCTCAAGATTTATTATCATATCCGTGTCTTTGAGAGAGCACTTTTTTTTAAGCCTTTGTCAGAAATAGCATAATTAAATCCTTTTGCATTATTGAAATATGCTAGGGATCAGTGTGGAAGGAGCAAAGCAATATGTGCTGAATATGATGCTGAAGAGAATTCTTAGTGAAGTGTGGTGAGAACTGAGAGAAACAAGATCTTCAGAGCTAACAAGATCAAGTTGTGATGAATTTCAAAAGCAGCTAGAAGGAGAAGCTAGAGTATTTAAAGATGTTTGAGAGACTTAAGTGAAGTCAATGGCAACTAATTTAGCAGAATACAGGCTGAAAAAAATCTGACAGTTGGGAGACTGATTCTAGTGCGTAAATAGGTATGGAGAGCTGTAGGTTATATGTTGCGTGAGTCTCGGGAATAAAGAACTGTGAAGCTAAACAGGAAACAGGAGATAGGAGCAGGCTTTAGAGTGAGGAGGTCATACCTTGTTCTTCCCGTGCTGGCAAAGAAGTTGCAGAAATAACATGAATGTCCAAGGTGTGTGGAAGCAGGTTATTGAGTGACCTAGAATGAAGCAGAGAGAAGAGGTCAGGTGAGAATATCAGGTGTTGCTGATAAAGGAGAAGATACAGGGAAAATGAGTGGCTAACTAGCATGATGTGTTACGGTGAAGTGGTAAAAACAGAAGTATGAATGTGTAAACTGGTTTGTGTGAAAACTATAAAAATAAACTGTTATTTAATCTGAGGCTGCATTATTGCTCTTTTTAAAATGTAGTGTTTTGCATGACATATGACCATTTTATTGATTGTGTGGTATGTGAAAAAAAATACAAAAGCCAGGGTTTTAGGAAGTGCACAATGCTTTCATTAATATACTACTATGGTAATAATTATCCTTAGTATGTAATTGACTCTATAGATCTTTTGTCATTTCTTTCAATTCAACCGACGATCTAGATCTCATGAGGTAATTGAAGGGGTGAATGACTTTCAGCGTGACCATATTTATTTAATTTATCATATAATCAAGTTAATGCTCACTCTGCCTTGTACTGAATATAAATTAGAGTTATAGTGCTTATACATTCAGTAATAGCAATTGTCAGCGTATGGTAAAGGGTGAAATGAGAGTTTTAAAAAATTTGATTTCATGTGTGTGCATAATCCAGTTTATTAATGAAAAAATCCAATGTTTTCCAGCATTTTTAAATGTTTTATTCATACTATAATGTTTCTGAGCAGTCAGTTTAAAAACCGGTGAAGACTGAGTAGTCTGACAAGGTGTCTCTATATTACTTGGAAATTAAAGAAAACGTTTTTTAGATACATGTAAGAATACCTCAAAATTAAAGGGTGTGTGCTACAGAGGACGTTAACTAGCTAAAAAGGCAACAGACCTCTCTGTTTAGTGTTCTCCAAGTTTATTAGGAGGAAATACTGGAAGTTTATTGGGAAAAAATTGGAAACAGAATAACAATGTTAGAATTGTGAGGCAAGATGCTTTATATGTTATAGAGTTGGGCAGGATCAAAAAGTGTTTGGAGGGGGCAAAAAGATGTTTATGTATCTACCACCTTTGTGAAATACACATATGTGATTTTTCTACAGGATGTAGTCTGCCTTCGTTACAGAGTGTCTTAATGCTTAGTTAACATCTGCCTCTGCAGTCAGATGTTTGCAAAACACCTGTTACATCATTTTAAAAGTTGAGGAAAGACAAAAGCTTCAAAGTGCCCAAGTCACTTCTAAAAATGAGGTTCCCAATGGATTTTGTTATTCACATTTTAATCAAATGTATGTATTAAGCTAGTGTTCTCAATAGCTTTTAATTAGTGAAAAATAGCTTGCATTGTAACTGTATATCAACAAAATATATCAAACATCTAGAGGGAAAATTCTGTAAAATATTTTGTAATGGAAGCAATAATGTAATATTTGAAGCATCTGCAGGGAAAGACCTTTTAGGTAACTATATAGTTCAGACAAGAATCTCGTTATTTAAAAATAAAAGAGAAAGTCCTGTTGACACAATTATGTTTTGAGTATAAATTATCATTTTCATGTATCTCTTTCTTATCATAAAATGTTAAAAAAATATTCCAGTGAAATTGTATTTTTAATGTTCTAGGGAAAAATGAAAAAGAAACTGAAGAAGACAAAACAGAAAAAGGTAAGTCTGAAAGTAACATTCTGTTCTGAAATTCAAACCCATGCTTTCTGGGAAAATTGTTTAAATCAGATTAAAGAGTGGTGAAGTTTACCTCCTGTACATCTTATGTAGATAAACTGCAGTTGAATAAACATCGAGAGAGCATCTGCTTTTGTAGGGAAACACTTGGTTGTTTCCAAGGCTGGCATCAATGTAAGCCAGTCAATCTTACCTGGTTGCAGGACAGAATGATAGAATTGTTTAGGTTGGAAAAGAACTTTAACATCATGAAGTCCAGCTGGTAACGTAACTGAGCCATGTCCCTAAATAACACATCTTTTGAATACCACCAGAACAGCCTGGCAACTCTTGCAGTCAAGAAATTTTTCCCAAAATCCAATCTAAACTTCCCAGGAGCAACTTGAAGCCATTGCCTCTTGTTCTGTCACTTGTTACCTGGGGGAAGAGACCAACCCCCACCTCACTACACTTTCAGGGAGCTGTAGAGAGCAATAAGGTCCCCCCTGCACCTCCTTTTTTCCAGGCTAAGCACCCCCAAACACCCCCAGCACTCATCAGACTTGTGCTCTGGACCCTTCACCAGCTTCTTTGCTGTTCTGTGCACACACTCCAGCACCTCAATGTCTTTCTTGTAGTGAGGGACCCAAAACTGAACACAGGATTCAAGGTGCTGCTTCACCAGTGCCAAGTACAGGGGGGCAATCAGTGCCCTGGTTCTGCTGGCCACACTATTGCTGATCCAGGCCAGGATGCCATTGGCCTTCAGCTGGCTCATGTTCAGCTGCTGTCAAAAGCAGCCCCAGGTGCTTTTCCAGTGGGCAGCTTTCTAGACACTCTGCCCCCAGCCTGTAGCGTTGCACTGAGTCATGGGATGGTTGTGACAACTCCTGCTTTTTCAGGAGTGAAATGTTCTGTGTCATAGTCCTAGTTTAATATTCTGGAGGTCATAGTTTCACCAAGTTCCTTCTGCATCTGTGGGCAAGAGGCAACCAGGGCTGCCTGGCCCCAGGAGCTGGGTTCAGCACTGCCAGCTGTGCTAAGCCTGAAGAGACATGGGATATGCAAATCACTCCTTGTTCACACCATGATTACCTAGTCTGGCTTAGTTTAGGTAGGAAGCTGCAGAGACAGATTTGATGGAAAAGAAGTGAGGTTTTGCTGAAGAGCACTGTGAATCTGCTCTCCCTAGGATGACGTTTGTTTTGGCCCCATGTGTTCCCTGTCACTGCATGAAGCCTGCACAACCTCCTCCTCCACAGGGGTCATGTTTGCTTGCTGACAATGCCCAGAAACCTCAGGGCCTGTGCCAAGGGATTCAGTGTCTCTACTCCTTTTTCATTCGGTTTCCATTTTCTGTGTGGCTGTAATTTTACATTTGAGTACTGAAGAACGCTGTTTTTCTGATGTTTTGATACATTTTATTTGGTTTGTCTTGTATATTGGTATTTTAAACTTAAGTTTCTAGGACTGGCAAATTTTAAACATTTTATTGAAGTATTAAATATGTCACACATAAGCATTACACATAAAAAGTAAAAGAAAAACCACCAAAACAACTTGGAAACCTTGGCAATTACGCCTACATTTCCATTTATTGGCAGGGAATATCTTCCTGCAATGGACTTATATACTTGATAGTAGGAAAAAACCCACCATTATGTGCTTCTTTTATTGACCTGTTAGAACATTAAAACAAAATTACATACAAGAGCCATCCAGTATGGGTAAAAAGCAGTCATAGGTAAAAATGCCATATTGTGTAATAAACTTACCTTTATGCAACATTATTCATCAGAACCTGCATGAGAACTTTAGGACATGAAAATATGACAAAGTGAAGCTGCTTTCCTTTTGTACCCAAAGTGCTTTTTGGTTTTGTTTCTTTTTAAATAGAGACTAAATAAATACCACTGCAGATTACAGGATTTCTATACAGTGAGAAAAGGGATGGTTTTGTTTTCCAGGTGAAATGGATACAATTTTGCATCCTACAGGAAAAGCAACCCTGCATTTTTTAATGAACTTTGTAGCTACACTGCTTGTGTGATTTTCATATAAGTTGAATTTTATTGAACTTTTTTCATAGTTTGAACTGTTTTAAGTTTCCACTTCCAATAAAAGTGTCTAGTTATAGATGTCCTAGTCACAGGAGGTGGTATAAGGTGCTATTGATTTGGTTTATTTTAAATTGCTCTAATAATATGCAACAATAAATTGCTGAGAGATGTATTATAAAATACACTGTACTGTGACTGGTATATGTAGAAAACTTGGTAATCTAAGGAGTTGGGAATTTGAAAAGTCATGTTTGGCTTGGGTTTAGGGTTTGCTTCTGATTCTGACAGTGCATTCTGATGTGCAAGTCTGCATTTATTTTAGGGTATTTGGACATACAAACTCCAAACAGCCTTCGGTGCAGAAAATATTTATAGCTTTGAGTAGCTCTTACAACATTAACATCTTTTACTACTGCAGCCTTCATAGTATTGGGTTAGCAAAGTGTCCCAATAATTCTGTAAACTTCTGTATTCAACAGTATTTCATCAAGTTTATTAAAATTTTTACTGAAAATACTTTGGTATTGACACAATCATTCTTTGGAAAGTCCTCTAAAGAAACAAAAATTAAAATAAACTTTTTTCTGACGCAGAGTTGTTTCAAGGTTTCTCTGTTACATTTGAGATAGATTCTTCATCTTCTCCATGTGATCAGATTTTATATTTAAACAAGTAATTGAAATGGGATGGATATTCCAGGTGAATCCGAGAAATAATTCTTTAAAAGGTTTCACAGGTAGTATAGTGAAGGACATACATGCCACGTGCATAAGGTGTCTTTCCATCTGAGGTGGTTTTAGTTGGTTTTGATTACGTAGACAAAAAAAAATAATTAAACATAATTTTTCTACTTTAATTTATATTGGACATATATTAAATATCCATTTAGATTGGTGAAGAACAGATATAAAAACTGAAAAATAAAATTTTCAGCAGTGAACATGTTTGTTTCCTACAATGAACTTCAGCATAGGTAATATTATTATAAATAATAATTTCTCTTTTTCAAAACTGGTAAAGCATGACAATAAAAATGAATGCTGTTTGGCTGGAACACTCAGTTGCATGGCATCAGGAACAGAAGTACACCTAAGCCAGGCTAAGGACAATGTCATTCCACAAGTGGCCCTGCAGGTGTCAGTTTGATACCAGATCAGCATTCATTACTGTTCAGATATTTATCTAGATATTTACCTTTGAAGATATGTAGGATTCCACTGTGATACCAGTAGAGATCTGATCTGAGGAGGCCAAAGTGCTCTTCTTCTGACTAAATGTAGAGGTTTGCTGCAGGGTAAGATCAGTTATCCCCTCAATTCCACTGGGAACCTTCACCAGAGCTCTGTTGTCTGAAGGAGGAGCTTACACGCTTAGCTCACCTCCAGCATTGTCACCTCGAGTTAGGTGGGCTGAGTTCAACCCTTGCAAGCTCTACTTATGAGAGTATACATAGTACCTACATATTTGCAGATTGGATACAGGCTACAATTAAATATTTATGAGCTGTGTGCAGAATGACCAACACAGAAATGTAGTTGTCAAAGTCCAAAACTGCTGCGTAACGTCATTCTGAACTAAATATTGAGGACATTAGAATATTACAGTGTATGTTTAGATAGCAAGTCAATGCAGAAATTTCTTTCTGGTTTTGTCAAAGGATTGCTTGAGTCTAGTCTCTGAGTGAAGCCAGAAGTCTTAATGGTGAAAGAGAGGTGAATGATGGAAATACATGCCAAAAATAAAATTATCATTCTGCAGTTGTTTCTTATGACCACCATCTAACCAACCAACCAACCAACCAACAATAATTTCATACAGAATGCCCTGTAGAATACTTTTTACTGCAAGGGAAATTGTTCTGGAATAACTGCAGCTAAAGATTTATTATAGTCATTAGATTCCAGCTTTATTAGTCCCTAAAATGCCTCAGTTCTTATTGTCTGATTACTTCCCCAGATAAGTTGATTATAGTTGTTTTGCCTGTTCTACCAGTACAGTTTAGAAAGATCTTTTAATTATTGTGCTCCTGGCTTTAAATTGTCTAGATGCAGTTACTTGGTTTTATACCTTCTAAGTTATCATTTATAGAGGGCCATAAAACAAGTAGATCACTTTCTGTATCTCACCTAATGAGCTTCCCAAACAACAGGACAATGACAGGAGTCTTTCATCATCATCAAATTCTCATTCAAGCACCCACTGAGAGGCAGCACAATTTCCAAAACTAATTTGGGTAATGATACAGGGCTAGTATCAGGAGGGAGGACAATTACTTGAGCAAATTTTGAATTCCAAATAAAAGTCTACTGATATATGTGTATGTTTTTAAAACATAATTGAAACTTTGAAACTTGGACAGGGAAGGTGTAGTATTGGTGGTGGGTGGCAAAGGGAATTAGTAAAACAAAAGGTCACAAAATTAGCTGGAAAACAACTACAGACTATGATCATCAGTATCTACTTGTTATTGTCCCACACTCAGAAGTTGCCATTCACAAGTTGCCAAGAGCATTATTACTGAATTTATATCACAGCAGGGATGGGAGGGTGTTTAGAAAACTAAGCCAATGACCCCCCCCTGGAAATTGATTCCTTAGTTTTTGAGAGTTTAAGACAAAGAACTGACAGGAGGAGCCTTTGCTGCAAGTGACTTATGAGACTGCATCATATGAAGGGATTTTTATTCCAGATTAGCTTTAGAGATGGTATAACATAAGGAGACACAACTATATAGTTATAGCCTCTACAGTTAAATAATTTTAGCTTTTAATAAAAGTTTATTTAAGACTCAAATAATAGAATTATAAAATAGTTTGGGTTGGAAGGGACCTTTAAAAGCCATGTTGCCCAACCCCTGCATTGAGCTCATTCTATTTACCTGCCAACAGTTAGCACAACATACAGTCATTGTGCAACATACAGGATTGTTCCAGTGTACTTTTCAATTAAAAAACTGGGGACCATGTGTCCTCAAAGAGGCTGTAAAGACCAGGCTTTATCTTGAATCTCTAATGCCTTATGAAGTAATTAAATAAAAACTGCAGTCCTAACTCGTCTCTGTTTTGCATGCAAGTAATAGCAGATGTGAGATCAAGGAAGCCACCAGGAATGCTCCCCTGACATTATAATGACAATATGAACAAATCAATAGGTGAAGTAAAGAATCTAATTACAAGAACCAAACCACATTTATGAGGTTTTTTTAGGTAGGGAGTAGTGTCTTTCCATCCTCGCATTTTTTCCCCATGTACCCAGAGAGATTGTAATGTTACTGTCTCGCCATTTCTGAGGAACTAGAAATTACATTAGAAGACATGTTTAACAATAAATAATTATGCTAATATGTAATATGGACTCTCATAATCACAGAACAGACCCCTCTCAATTGACTGGAAATCCTACATCATTAGTTTCCAAACACTGAAGCAAGACCATTTATCCTGTGGAAGGCAATCTTCCCCCTCAAAATTCCAAGTTAGACCAGCCAGGCTGTCAGTCATTGTCTCAGTGAGCAGACCAAGTTCACAATGTCAGCTCCAGCACAGGAGGTAAGCCTGCTATCCCACACCACCAGTTTTCCCAGGCTATGAACATAAGAAAGGGAGCAGAGGGCTTAGGAAAGGGAATCATTAGTATTGAGAGCAAAAGAGGGAGGAGGAGAAAAGGGCAGCAAGAATGGGTGAAAAACAGGCTGAGCAGTTGAGGTTTCCTCCTGGCCATGGTTGCACATCAGCAAACAAGCTTTCTGTTTGCAGTGTTCTCCCTGGCATGTCTATTGGGTCAGAATAAAATCACAGAATTGCACAATATCTGCTCCTAATATTTTACAAGGCATGGGAGTGAGAGATGATTTGTGTTAAGTGTATGGAAGTGCATACTGGTTTTTAGATACAAACACTAATTCTTCTGGAACTTTTAATAGCAGCATGATGTTATCTCCTACTTACTTTGCTCAGGAAGAAAACTCTACATGTACCCTTAGATCAGAGGCTCAGAGTATGTCAGCAGGGACAGAACAATTCATGCTGTTTGTTGTGGTAAAGATACCCCATCTTTTAAATTATCTTTTCAGAAAACAAGTTGAAGCCTTTACTGTGTAGAAAATACCTTCAACACCTTCAGAGTTGCTATCTGTTAAAATGCCAAGTGCGTGGCATCTCTCTAGCATAAAAAAGTGTGCTAATTGTGAAAGATAATCATGATAGTATTCAATATTTTTGTCCAATTCTGGCTAATGATGTTAACTGTTTTGAGTACCAGGCTGATATCTAATCAGGCAGGTCATGAGTGTTTTCTCTTCTAGGAGAATAAGGTTTTCCTTAGCCTGGATGATGGTGTTATATTTCAGGTGAAAATGTGAAATGAAGAAATTTCACACACACACCCCTTCCCACTTCCCTGGAGGCTAGAGAGCATTTCTTTTTACTCCATTATAGAAGTAGTACTACTAGTTAATTGTGACATTTCTGTGATTTTTTTTTCTCTTTGGACTTAGGGTCATATGGAATCAATTTATTTTTGCCGTGTACTAGTTATCTCCTTTTGTTTTCCTTGTTACTCCATGTAATTGGTTTGGATGCACTTACTGCTTTAACATAATTGTCTACTATTGGCATTATATACTGATTTCAAGCTTCAGGTTCTGCTCAGTCGCACAGGAATTTACAGACATTTGATCATTTGAGGACATTTGTCTAAAAATTCTAGAAAAGTTTTAATTCCTTGATTATTTTATCTTCAGGCAGCTTTTTACATTAAAAGCCATCAAGTGTTAAGAAATGTATTTCTGTGAATAAATCAACACAGTTTGCAAAATTATTTTTCTGATGCTGTTTGGATGGTTACTTAAGGTAAAAAGATCTGCTTCAGATAAAGATTTACAGAAATTGTTTTTTTGAATGGTATTAGTACTTTATTTTTACAGAAAAAACAAATAATAGCAGTGGTAATTGAGGTTGCTTTTTCTAGTGTTTTTAGTCACTTCTGGCTTTTCTGAAATTATAGCACCAAGGAGAAATTTTGCATTGGGATAAGTTTTGGAGCTTCAATATTCTATTGCTGGCTTAGGGTTAGGAGGAATCTCAGCCACTGTGATGACTGGCACAGTGAGCTTCTGTGGGGATTTCTTTGGTTGTCGAATGAGAGAATGGAAGTTACCTATGTAGTTATAGTGTTGGCACTAAAGCACGTTGACACATAATAGTATATCACAGAAATTGTAGAATATATGACTAGGTGGGACCCTAAAGCCTACTTTGTCTGTTTAGTTGACTGAAGGCCTTACCAGCTGTGTGCATTGTTCCTGGCAGATGCTCATACACCTTGTTACTGCAGATTTTCAGTAATTAGAATTCCACAACTGCCCTCAGCAACCTGTTCTGCTGTGCTTGCTCAGAGTAGTAGTTCCAGATGTTCAAGCCAAAGTTTCTGTTACAGCAATTTTAAGGCTTCTCTTCCTTAACCTATGATGATACAAAAAAGAATCTATTTTTTTCATCTCTGTAGCTATGTTTTACAGAGCAGTGTGTATCCCTCTTCCCATGACAAACTCTTTATTACTTTATTTTTTATTTTATTATTTTATTATTTTATTTTACTATTTATAAAATAAATATTATTTATTATTTTACTACCCTTTGTTCTTGCTTATTGTTGCTTCCCCCCACCCCAATTAAAGACAAAGTATTTTTAAACCATTCTTCAAGAATAAGTGATTCAATTATGTTTAATAATTTGGTTAATTTTCATTAATTTTGATGTGATTCTCTTGGGGTCTGAAGAGTATCTAGCAGTGTGTTTATTATTATTCCAAAACGAATTTCTCTGTCCCTTGTAGAAGTAAGACTGTCACTGTTTTTGGTGACGGCAAGGTGCTTTTCAGCATAAAACGAAAACATTCCTGGTATTTTAGTTTTCGTATGCCAAAACAGTTATATGAAATATTTCATCATCTTTCATTGGATGATATGACAGGCTATTAAGTTTACTGCACATTTAATATAGTATACTGCTACTTCCAAAAAATTCTCCTTTTATTTTTTTTCCTTCTGTATCTTTGTAAGTGAGATATGAGATTTCTTGTCAACACTGCTAGTTGTTTATTCTCCAACAGAAGAACTAGCATAGAATTTCTTATAAGACTTCTTCCTAGCTTGCTGCTTTTCCAATGGAAACTGTTTTCTCTAAGGGAGTCTTCAGGAATCCTCTGACAGCAGTCCTAGATTGAATACCTGTTCTTACATCCAAGGCTATTATTGAAAATCCTCAGTAGAATTCTTGAAAGACCATAACATGATACATAAAAGAATTATTACCATTTTAATGCTCAACCCGATTTGGACTGCAAACCATCCAAGCAGTTGTGTGATTGTGCACGACTTCAGTGGCATGGTGAAATTTGTCATTGAAGAAAAATTACATGTATTCTCCTCTGAAAACAGATAAGTTAACTTCTTTGTATCATTGAATTTAATATATTGGGTCACATCTGCTGAAAGATTATTATACTAGAAGGAGGCAATGGATAATTTATTAAAATACCCCTGCAGGGAGATAGCAGGCTATCTGGTTAATATAGAGGAATGCTTGATGGTTACACTGAAAGCTCCCTGGTGAATCCTTTAACATAGGAATAGAATGGGAGATGGAAATCATTGCTCGTTATATAATGTTTACTGTGTTATATTGGTGCCTAGCAGATGAATAATATTTATGTTAAGAGCTCCTTTCCAGCTTTTATATTGATCTCCTGCTGGTCTAGGGCTGCTATGTAATTGTACTGAAAATAGGAAGATAATTCTTTTTTTTTTTTGTAATGGAGGGTGGCAAAAAGGTACTTCCAACACATCACCAAAGTTGGATATGAAAGGGAAGATATTGCATCTTTGTGCCACAGACTTGTAAGGTTTTAATTCACTTTTTTTAATTCACTTTTTTTCCTGAGCTGTTGACAACTCCCTGTAAACTCAAATGAACTGCAGAGACAATGTCCCACAGGCAGTGGGAGTTTCTTGGTGGGTGGGAAAGCTTCTTTCCTTTGCCTCAAAGGAACCCCACTGTTGCCATGCTTACCGAGTTTGAGAAGGACCAAATGGCTCTGTCTTTCCATGAATGCTGAAAGCTAAAAAGCTGACAAATAGCTATCCTGTCTTACTGAAATACAGTTCCTGTGTAGCTGGCCAACCTTAGACAAAGATTTTCATTCATGCCATAAGAATTGAGAATTAACATTTTAGTTGTTGTTTATGTTATTTCTTGTATGTATGTACAGTTTCCTACTTAGAGAGCAGAAACTAAACCAAGTGTTTGGTGGTGATATCCAGTTGGAAGCTCCCCAGGTACTGTACCCAGAGGAACTGACATGCCTCAGTTTTCTTGCTAACAACAAAGAGAAGTTTCACATGACAGTTACGAGAAAAAGAAACCTAAAAAGTCCTCAAGGTCACTTGCTGTCATTGGTTCCTTGCATTGATGTTTCTGGGTTCTTCCACTCCTGCTGTTAAGCAAGCCAGGCCTTAGAAATAGCAATGATTTCTTGAAAAACTGAGCTGGCATATTTTTTTAAAAGAAAAAACAAACACAAAACCCAACAAACCTTTTGCATGTTATGGATTGTTCTTTTCAGGCCCAATGACATTATGTGAGAAACTTCTCACCCTACCTGTTGGTTGTTGCAGACTGCAGGTTTGAGGTGGAGGGATCCTCACGTTTGCAATAAGAGCTGGTTCTGTGAATTTTACTGGGACCAAGGGGTGTGAACACTTGGAAGAGAGCTAATACTGTGCTTCTTAACTCTTATTGTCATTAGATGCATGAAAAGGCAGTGAAGACATTGCTTTCCTATGAAATGAATGATAATAAAGTAAGCCAGAGGAAGACTGGAATCAGCGACAGATTGGAAAGCATTTGTCCTACATCATCTCTGGGGAATAAACAAAAGACATTAAAACCATCTATATTATTAAGAATAATGCAACACTTCTCTTTAGTCAGTGCAGTTCCATGATAACTACATTCCTTAAAAGAGCAGTACCGTGTGCTTCAGTATAAATGCTTGATTTCAAATCAGGTGACAGTAAAGTCTTGGAAGTGTTTAGGGAAGTAAAACCAATAAATCAAACTATGCTATTTGTTAGATTATCCTGTAAAGGGAGTAAACTCCTAAATGTCAGACAGTTGTGTTTTGTTTTTTTCTTGGTAGCTAATGTCATGGAGAATTACAGTCCCTACTATTATGAAAGGAATCAACAGAGATATAATAATACTAGTGCATTGCTCCTTTAGTACCTTTTGTTTATAAATCTTAATACATTTTTTATATTTAAAGCTTTATACAACCTTTGTGAATAAATAAATGGAATTTAGTAGGATAGCTTAAATTCTGTCCCTCTCCTGCTCCTGAAAAGCAGTAGCTTCTATTCAACTGTGCATACCAATACTGCAGAAGAGTTTAAAAAGGGAATGTAAGAAAAACTCCACACAGAGCTGTCAGAGTTCAGCATTGGACAGAACAGTAAGTCTTACACAGAAAAAACAAAGGTAGTCAAGGGTGTTTATTTTTCATTCCATACAGAAGAAGTTCAGACTTACGACATCCTCTAAGGATTGGAAGGACTTAGTATTGGTTTAGCATTAACCAAGGCATTGGTCTTTCTCAGAGGTTTAACATAGATGATGTGATCTGTCTGCCTAAAACTCTGTGTAGGATCAGAGTCTCAGAGAAACAGATTCATTTAATAAATCACGAGCACAGCTTCCAGTAGCGTGTGGTGGCTCTTGTCATTCCTGAGCAGTGCACCCAAGGACTTAGGAAGCAGAATAAAACATGGCTAGTTACAATAACTTGTTATCTAAAATACTTATTATGGCATTATTATTGTGGCAGTGTTGTGATGTTAAACGGTAGGATGTTTGCTCTAAACTTGACACACACCAGTTACAGCATTCTCTATTTAAACTTCTACATAGAAAACAGTAATTTTATTTCTTTTCCTGTTATTAATGACTTACTATGCATAGAGGGGGGAAAAGCAGTAATGCAAAATTAAAGCAAAAAATGCGCTACTAATTACATATATGCATAACTAGTAGCTACTTCTATCAGACAATATGTATTTCCCCTACTTGTGTCAGAAAAGATGGAATCTTTTTTCCAGTGAAGTGCAAAAGCAGAATTAAGCTGTAGCAAATGTGGAGGAAACCAGTTCCCTGCTGTCATATCCTTTCAGTAGCTACTTGCATTTTTTTAACAATTAGTATACTTAATGCAACTAGATAGACATTGTTTAAAAGTAAACTGCTATGAAGTAAATAGCTGTTTAAATTGGCACCATTTACTTCAATTTGCTTTAAATGCAGTTTACCTTACACAATTACTTCAAGGCTGGTTTGCTACATACTGCTGCTGCTCCACTGCTGTGTGATAGCTTACTAAGCTGTAGAAACTTGATCACTTAAAGGGGTCTTCACCTGACATTTCAGTGTTGAACCTGTTTTCATCAGGAAGTTCTAGTACTTGACTTTTTGGGTCCCTCCTAACTTGAGTAACCATGATTTCTATGAACTCTTCTAATCACAGAATGGGTAAGGTTTGTAAAACCACAGTGAGTCATCTGGTCCAAGCTTCCTGTTCAAGCAGGGTCATCCTAGAGCACATGGCACAGGATTGCCTCCAGGCAGTTCTTGAATATCTCCAGTGAGGGAGATTCCACAACCTCTCTGGGCAATCTGTTCCAGTGCTCAGTCACTGCACAATAGAGAAGTTCTTCCTCATATTCAGGTGGAACTTCTGTGTATCGGTCTCTGTCTGTTGCCACTTGTCCTGTTGCTCGGCATCACCGCAAAGAGCCTGGCTCCGTCCTCTTGGTATCTTCCCTTGAGATATTTATACACATTAATGAGGTCTGCTCTCTCTTCTCAAGGCTGAACAGGCCCAGCCCTCTCAGCCTTTCCCCATAAGAGAGATGCTTCAGTCCCTTAATCATCTTCATTGTTCTCCACTGAACTCACTCGAGGAGCCCCATGTCTCTCTTGTCCTGAGGAGCCCCGTGTCTCTCTTGTCCTGAGGAGCCCAGAACTGCACACAGCACTCCAGATGTGGCCTCAGTAATTGCTCTAGGCAAAGAAGTAGATGCATATAGTCAGAACTTTTAGAAATTACCAGTATGCCCTAATGATCATGTTTCTCGTGATACCATATAAATGTGGAAAAATAACACTTCTTTTTGCTCTTCCACATCAATTGAACCATTTGGGGAAAAAAAAATCCTTGACTGTAATGTGATGAAAAATGCTTTATTCTAAATTTATCTGCCAAGTTATGCAGTTTGAATGACTGAAGTTTGCTTTTTCATGTAGGAGTTTGTGATTGTAGTAAGTAAGAAATCAGTTTCTTTTCAGTGTAATTTGAAGCTGCCTTACTTGAAAATGAAGCACTTGGCCAGCACAGTCCCTAACTAAGTGTTACTCCAGACAATTGAAATATGAAAGAAGTAATGAACTGTGTGTTTGTTAAATCTTCTAGCTAAAAAGAAGAAGAAACCAAAGCTCTTAAATAAGTTTGATAAGACCATTAAAGCTGAACTAGATGCTGCAGAAAAACTACGTAAAAAAGTAAGTTTTGCATGCTTCACTCAGGACTGTAGGCAGTGGACAAAAATGAATAAATTAAAAGCTTGGGAAAAGGGAGAATGGATTTTAGATTACTTTTTTTTGAAATTTACTTTTTGAAATATTCAGTGCATGTTTGTCTTCAAGTTTAATTTCTGCTGGATAAATTTTTTTAAGTCGTAAGTCTGTTCATGTGTTCTGTTCACTGTTAACCTTGAAAATATGTAGCTTAATCATTGAATTTCTGCTTAAATGAATCACATGAAACAGGGTTAGTTCTGTTCTGTCACTCTTGTCCATCTGACTGCTGAAGTCAAGTGCTATCAGAGAACTTAGTCTGTGTGTGTTAGCAGGGATCTCTTATTAAGTTTTCCGATGCCTTGTGAGCGTTAGGTGCAGATCGTTGAAGTAGGTGTTGTTTCTGTTGAGGTTCTGTGTCCTGGGAGTGCCTCTGCTGCTGTACAGCTGCTTAGAGGGTGAAACAGATGTTCCTGCTTCTCACCAGTGGCAGCAAGACCTTAACATCGATCGGTCAGTTTGGGTAGTTCTGAATTTCGTGGCCATGAAAAGCAAACAAAAAAACCCCCAACAGTAAACAAGCTCTTCAGTCATCTCCCCTTACAGCTTCCAATTTTATTCTTTTATTTGAGTATTTCAGTAAACAAAACCTTTGCAGAGATGTCCCTTTTCCAGATGTGAGATTAAATAGTGAAGCAAGACTGTGGCTGTTAAAAATGAGAGACCATAAATCTTCTGAATGTAGTTCTTGTTAAAACTCTGATATATCTCACAGACAGTCCTAGCACATAAAGAACCATCTGCAGGTCTTTGTTGTACCCTAGATTTGAGGTGCATGAGCAGTGAGATACACTACTTTCAGTACACTATGATAAAAACTAATTTGGTCATTGCAGGTGCAGGATTATTCTTGTTTTTCAGGACACACTGTGCAGTTCTGACTTTATCTTGCCATCTATGCAGCCCCAGAGTTCTGGTAGGTCTGTGATGGGACTGGAGGGCTATTGCATAGAGAACACTAACCTCCAGCTGCCACTGCTGCTGTGCCTCACTAGAAGCCTTCTTCACATGTTAGAATACAAAAACAAAAGGAATTTTCACATTTCTTGTTACTTAAGCAATTGGTTAATCAGAAATAGGCATGATAGAAACATTTGATGAGTCTGTAGGATCAGTGTGTTGACTTTTCCTGCTGTCTCTTGATTAGTTGAATAATTATGCACGTCATGTAGGAATCAGGATAAAGTTAGGAACAAATCAGACGTATAATATTTGAAGATAGCAAGTCAGTTACATGTAATAGCCCACTCATATTTATAAGCTGTAAAGAGGTGGAAGTGGCAGCAAAGTCTATTTGCCAAGCAGTGCTTAGCACCTATTAAACAGTGGGACTGCTTATTCTCAACTTCCATCTGCACTTGCTAGTCAGCATCCATCATGAGATCAACATCCATCGTGAGAATACCATAGTTCCATTCAAACTTGTGTGAGATGTTCTGGGGGACATTGTTATGCAAAAAACTTGGAGGAAACAGCCATACACTATGGATAAGTCTACAGAATTTCCCCTAAAAGAGCTATATTCATGATACTGTTCATCTTGAGAGGTATGCAGAGAGAAAATTTCCACCTGTGTCTAGAACTTTGTTTCTATTCTGTTATATTCTGTCTGGATTTTGTTATTAGCAGCGGAATCTTTACTTTTATATATATATAGGCAGATTATTGTTATCACAGCATTTTATCCAGTCAGCAAAGGGAAAGTGAGCATATTGTTTCATAAATAATCACAATTTCTCTTAAATAAGAGGGCAATGCCAACAAAAGTATGCGTGAAAACCACTGATTCAGTCTGCATTATTTTGTGTTTGTTCTTTAATTGTGAAATTGTCATGTTATTAGGTCATTCATCCTTAAGCATTTTTATTAGATAGAATTGCTGATAAATATCTCTACTTTCCAGGGAAAAGTTGAAGAAGCTCTAAGGGCCTTTGAAGCATTAGTGAATCAATATCCACAAAGTCCTCGAGCAAGATACGGGAAAGCACAGGTACTTAGAAAAAAAAAGTAATAGGTGTTAAAAAAAGCTTAAATGAACTTTTTTTTTACAAATAGAGTTATAAACACCAGTCAGAATTAATTTATAAATTTATGGAGATTTTCTAGGTAAAAAAAAAATAACGTGATCCATCATATTGTATCTCTTTCAGTCAATGATCCTTCCCCAATTACTTTGGCAGCTTTTATGTAACTTTGTCTAACTGGGAAGTATTGTAAATAAGAAAAAAATAAGGTACATCCTGTAGATCTCAGGAGAACTGTCAGGTGAACGGCAAGAGATCAATACCAGCTAATGGCCCAGTGAAGGAGCAACGGGCAGAACTTAGCTGTTACATACTATTTGCTGTAGAGGTAAATCAGCACATCAGTCAGCTCTGGGATAAATGCTGCTTTTTGCTCTAGTGGGAATAGAGAAGAGGATTTGGAGTTTTTAGAGAGAGAGTGTTAAAGGATAAAGAACACAAATTCTTAGGCAAGGAGGCTTAATTAGCTTTTACTTGTGGAGTGATTCATGTTTCAGGTGTTTCCCTTAAAAAAAAAATCCAGGCCCAAGAGGCATCAGAAAATAAACTCTGCATTCATAATACTTTTGAGCTGTGTTGGGATGTCTCAAAAGGGAATAATCTTCGAATTTTCATAAGTGTAGGATAATCCTGCTGCACTAGGAGTAATAAAAGACTCCTTGAACTCATGCTAATCAAGATGAACAAAGTGAAGCCCTCACTGTAGGAAGGAATTGTGCTACTAGATAGTTGATGAGGACCTTGAAGTCACAACCAGTTTCCACTTGGTTAATAATAGTCATGCTAAAACCAAAGCTGTGATTATCCAACAATCTATCACACAAGCACTTGATACACAGCAGACCAAACACTTCAGTATTCTCTGTGAGTGACAGTCTGCTGAACTCTGCCTCTTTACAGTAGGAGACCACTTTGATCATACATATGATGGTCTTATCTCCGTTAAGCTAGTTTTAATATTTACCTTTTTTTTACAAATCTACTCATTATATGTAATAGAATATGCTTCCTGCCTCCTCAGTGTTTTAGGGAGAAGGGCAGATCGCTGCAGCCAGTTGTGAAGTTTATTCTCATTCAGAATCCCCATCTCAGTGACCCAACTTCGTTTGTCCATTTGCAGCAATTTGCAGAAGTCACCCACTTCTACTGCAGTAATCCATGAAAGGTCAATACAGACTAAGATTTGTAGTAATAATTAGGAGCACTTTCTTGGAGTGTATAAAAACAATGATTAATTCATTTTCTGTAGCCTTTGAAGGCTTTATAGTCATTTTACTGAACAGTCATATTAATATTACCGATGACAATTTTATTGAATCCAGTGTGTGTAAGTTGAAGTTGTTAGAAGGAATAGGAAAATCATGGGCTTCAGACGGATGAATTAAGATTCGTATTGTAACACAGTCTTATTTTTAAATGAGTATTCATACCAACAAAATTATTTTAAATTTGCTTTTTCTCGTCACTCACTAAAACTGCAGAGATGGATAAGGTTAAAGGTAAAGGAGGTCAAGAATTCACCACAAAAGTGTACTTCTCCATTTCTGTGAAGCATGAACCAACATTACAGGCTAATTTTGTAGATTTGGTTTTTAATCAGACACAAAGATGGATTTTTTCTGGATTTTTTAATGGCTTTAAGAGTCAACTGTTTAAAAAAAAATTTGCAAAAGATTTCATTATTGGTGTGTTTTTCAGAAATATGAACAATTCTTTATTTGATGTCTGGATTACCCCTGAGCCAGATAAATTAATACTCTATGGAAATCACTAACATCTTTACAGCTGAAAAGAACAATAGACACGTTTCTAACTTCATGATATGATTTATAGCATCTAAACTGGTGAAGTTATGCAGATTTTATGCTGACAATTTTTGCTTTTTTGTTGTATATCTGTAATATTCTTTACCCTGAAATTCCTTTGAAAAAAGGAAAAGTAAATGCCTAGTGAATGTGGATCATTAAAAAAAAAATAAATTTTTGTTTAAAACTGATTTCTGAAGTTGTCTCTGTAAGCTTCTTGAACTGTTTGGCTGAGTAACCGTGTTGTTTTGTATTTCCAATACTAACTTTTAAAGCAACTCAAGGAAAAATTAAAGGACAGAAGTAAAAAAAGATTTCAAATACTTACTATAACATATACAGCTAGCACAGTTGAAGCAGTTTCATTTTATATGTGTGTTTGATGCAACAGTGAATTTAAGTGGACCAACAACAGCTTCTGCACCATCATGCTTGTGATGCATCTTCCCTGGCTCTTGGCTAAGAAAGAAGAAAAGCCAATAATTATAGAAGTATTTGGGAAGAATGCATTAAACACATGAAAATGCATGCATTTATAAAAACAATTCAAAGTAAGCCTTTAAAAATTCTTCATATGAGATGTAGTCTTTTTCAGCTATGGAAGCAAAGTATGAACATGCCTTACCACAAGTGAGATCAGTGATAGATTCTGTTAGATTCACTATAGAGAGCTCAAATATCCTTTGGTCTGCTTCCGAATTTGATGAGCAAGTTCAAGTTTTGAAGGAGTTGTAGGGTACATATTCTATCAACAAATGCAAGGCAAAAGGCAAGTTCTAATTAATTTTGCAAGAAAGAGTGTAAATAAGTTTGTGTCAGAATAGATGAAAATGTTTGTTGGTGTGTTTTGATCTGTGTATTGCTTCCAGAGTGAGGTTTAGTATGCAAATAGTTCATAGGAAAAACTTTGCATTTCTTCTGTGTTATTAAAAGAGATTGCTTCATTTGTTTCTGAAAGCAGAAATTGTGAATTCTACAAATATTGATCAAAAGTCTGTGTTAATATGTGTTTTAGGTGCAACTTCTTTCAAACCATTTGTAGATAACAAGGTTTAATAGTAATTCTAATGTGCTTTCCCATAAAGCACAGCCCATAGTCTAACAATCACACCTGGCAAGAAAACAGTTGGTTTTAAGGCTAACAGATTATTAGGTGTCCTAATAATGGTTTTGTGATTCTTTCTAGTCTGAAGATGACTTAGCTGAGAAAATGAGAAGCAATGAGATGCTTCAACAAGCTATCAACACCTATGATGAGGTGGTTAGTCTGCCAAATGTCCCTTCAGATCTGATAAAACTGAGCTTGAAGCGAGAAGCAGACAGGCAGCAGTTCCTTGGTAAGTTTTCAGAATGGTATAAAAATTACAGAAGTTGTGTGAGCAACGATTTCAAGAGATCACTCAGGATTTTTAAGTGCCAATTCCATTGAATTTTTGGGTGTCTTCCTAGTATCTTAAATGGGAACAATTTTTACGTTATTTAAAAGTTTCCTAGGGAACTAGTGTCTATAATTTGTGATAGTAGTGCCTCTAGAAAGCTGTGGTAGATGCTGTGAAAAGCTATGAGAGGTGGTCAAAAATTTTTATTGGCAGAGAAAGAAGAAAATTTTCTTTCCATGCTGAAGCTGAAGAATATCAAGAGGAAATTAGTGGCATAAGCAGAGTAAACATGCTCAGAATAAACTTTCAGAAAACATAGAGAAGAATGGAATTGAACATGGGGATAATATCCCCAAGATTTAGGTTTAGATTCTAGTTTTAGATCTCAATTCTGTGATGTATGAGAAGTGCTGACTAGAATGTGAGGTACAATCAATAATTCTGATCCCATGGGTTGGATTTTTAATATCAAGCTGTTTTGATCTTGCTGTTCCTTATCAAGACCTCATTTAGGAAGTTGAGGAACATAACTTAATTTTAAGCACGTAAGGCATGATAAATTTAATAATGGAAGTAGAGTAGAACTATTACTTAACACTGTAAATTAATTTAATTTACTTAATTAAGGTGAAGTTTATTATTATATGTTTACTGAGTTCTGTCCAGTGCTCTGCTATCTGTGTATATTATAGAGCAGCCAAAGGTTAAATAATGTTACTTCTGCACTGTGAAGGGTTCTCCACAAGAGGCTGCCATAACACTGCATGATTGCAGTGATTCCCAGAAAAAATTCCTGGTACAGCTACACCTCCTGTGACAGCCAGCCAGCTGAATGTGCTCCTATCTGCACAAGTTTTTTCAGGTTCTCTTTCTTGATCATCAGTGGAAATGGAGCACTTGCCTCTGATTTGTGTTTCCTTAAATGTTGAATAAACATCTTGTTGCTGTTTCTTGTATCTTCACTTGTAATTAAGTCTTGTTCAATCAAATCAGGTCGCATGAGGGGTTCCCTGGTTACTCTACAGAAATTAGTTCAGCTCTTTCCCAGTGATACTTCATTCAAGAATGACCTTGGTGTTGGTTACCTCTTGATAGGAGATAACAGCAATGCTAAGAAAGTATATGAAGAGGTGAGTTTCTATTCTAGCCAAGGAAAAATATGACTTACTTTCATAAGTTTATTTGAAAGATTGATTGATTTTAACTTTTTTAGTTTTTAAACATGTCATGTGAGATTTTGAAGGGTTAATACAGTTACAATTCTTTTTCTAGTGCAGTTATCTTCTAATTTTAATCCATATTTTCTGATACTGTCATGCTAAGTTTTTCTTTATTGGCAGAGGAATGCAGATTATTTCCTTATAACTGAAATCTTTTACCTTCTGGTAGTCAGGTTTGGAATATATTGGCAATACATCTAGATGTGTTGTATGTAATATGTAATGCATAGTATTAAAAAAGATAAACAATCTTCAAGACAAGGAAAGCAGAAGTAAATCAGTTTCTTTACAGGAACAGCATCTCTAGCCATATGATCAAGTAGATCAGTACTCACAAAGCTATTTAACCTTAGTTTTTCATCTTTTTACAGGCAGCTTAAAATCTGCTTTTCTTTCATGACGTTTGTAGTGTGGACAATTAATTGGATTTATATTTCTGTCTTATACTGTGGTTATCTGGCTGGGGAAACTTCACTGCCAGGCAAAGTCACTCTGCTCCCATGATCTAGAAACCCTGTTAACATCTGGCAACTGTCTGACAGATGTGGAGTCTGACATGATTGGTAGAGCACAAATTGTCACACCTGACCAGAAATGGTCTTGTTGATGTTGGCACACTTGCGGTGCTTGGGTAGCACAGGTCTGGTACAGTAATTGGCTGGATTTGTAGGCTGGAGAGGGATCAGCAGGATTAGTGCCACCTCCTGAGAAAAAAGGCCCACCTTTCCATCCCCACATCTGGGCGGCTGAAGGAGTTCTCATCTCTGGGAGCTTCTCACAGAGAAGGAGGATGTTCAACCACATGGTTGGAGGCAGAAGCCAAATTCTAAGAATACCAGGTTTTTTTCCTCTGCTAGTTTCAGAAGTTGCCAAAATGATGTTTACTTTGCTACTTTGGCTACTTCTTAGGCGCCTCCATAAAACCTTTCTTTATGATAATTTTTGACTTGCTATCAAAATTCCTCACAGGATTTGAAACATCAGCTTTTAAAGATAGAATTTATTAAACAAACCTGGTACTCAAACTGCAAGGAACTTGAGAAAACAAAAACATACTCCTTTCAGGCAAAATTTTCCTTTGTAATTATTCAGTGTTTTGCTGCAAACAACATAATTGTTAGAATTTCTCAATAATCACAGGGATTTTTATACATGGAGAAAGGTCATGAATTTGCTATATAATTACTTTGATATTGAAGTATATAAAACTTCAGAAGAGTTATGCAAAATAAGAATTTGTGTGCTTTTAATGTATTGTTTTCCATTCTTCTGTAGACTTTATCCAGTGTAATTACTCTGTTTTGCAGTTCACTGGCACTGAAACAGAATAGAGCATAGTGATGTTCTGTGCTTGTAAAAGGAGGGCAAATAATTTTTTTAAAGGACTTGGATTATTTTTTTCTTTGTAAATCCTGGTGGGTTTGTCCATATTTTAGGTATTCCTCAGGCTGAATTCCAACGCAGTAATGTAATTTTTTTGTTGTAATTCAGGATAAATTTACAGTAAGGATTTTAAGTAAGAATACCTGGCCAAAGAAGCAGGGAGAATCTCGTGTGTACCTTCTTTGGTTCTTGGTTCTGCTGAAGGCTTCTTGCATGATTGTGGGCAGATTGCTTAGGGGCTACATGGCCTACTCTGAACTGCTTTGCTCAGCTGTTGCAGTGCATATTTAGAAAGCGCTTGGCATGTGTTTTTGAGCTCCTACCATAGATGCTCAGGTCCTCTGCATGGCAGAGAAAGGGGCAAACTGAATAGTGGTTCTGAGGGCCTCAAGGAGACGTCTTGCTCTTCCCATGACTTTTGAAAAAACTGAGAAATGTCTGAAGTGTGGCTAAGTCCTTCTCACTTGTGTAATCTTTTGATAGAAAAACAAGGAGAGCACAGAAAAGAGCATGAACTCTGTGCTGAAGTAGGTAAATCCAATATTTATGAATCCTGGGTTCTGTTACCCACTGTAAGGATGTTAATACATTTTGTTCAAGTGTTCTTTAATACGGAAAGCACAGGCATCTTAGAGTTCAGGACACATCCTCAAGAGAACATAGCCCTTATTCAACTTAAAGTCTCAGCTTTTTGTTGATTTCCCTCTAATCTTACTCATGGTTGTCTAACTTCCTGTGGGTGTGGTACTTGTTTCTGCCGCTCAGGAAAATTCCCAAGTAGTTAAACACTCTTCTCTGCAGAGGAACTTAAACTCCAAATTTCCCATTTGGGAATTCCACTTGATTCATGGGCAAAAGGTACCTTTACTTCCTGCTGTGACATTTCAATCTCAATTCAGTGTTACTGATCTGTATAAAGCATGGACTGAGCACATGCAACCAGCTGCACCCTTCACAGGCACTGTTCATACATGGGATCACAGTACTTACTATTTCAGACCAGAGTAACCCTAGCTTGGATCATCTCCAAGGAATTGATTAGAAGCCCAGGGAATCCTAGTGAATGAAAACTTGGTGCTTTTGCTTTACATTTAATAGCCAGTTTACTTATTTTCCATTCAAATTTTATTTTTTCTTTCCAAATATGTTACATCTTAGCAGCTTATTTCAAAAATCTTTTATATATATTTCTTCTTTTGGCTGCAGAAGCAATGTGTATAAACACTGAGCTTCAGACCAACAGAGATTTTTACTTCCAACTCTAGTGTGGTATAACTGGCCCAAAATAAATACACTTTCCTAGTTTGTGTTTGCCAGAATTTTTGCTGAATCACAGGTGGAAAATGGTGTCCAGCTGGAGAGGATTTCAGTTTTGCCTCTGATATTAAATAATTTTCTCTTGAATATTGCACTTAGGGACATGGAAACATAATGTTTAAGGTAATCCTCATAGAATTCAGAGCTATTATTATTTCTGAAGAAAACATCACTTCAAAAGTAGCCCTGGTAGAATTTAAAACTATTTTTGGTTCAAATATCTTCAGATTATAAAAAAATATGCAGAAAGAGATCTTTATAAGACTGGTTACTCTGCTGATAGCACATTTTCTGCCTCCATACTGAGCCATGTGTGCATGGTTCAGTGCAGCATTATACAGACACACATAAGCCAGCTCTGATTGAGCTATCTCAGGTACCAAAACCAGAATATCCACATTAACACAGTACTCTGCCCTGGCTAATTAGCCACTGATAGCTCCAGAGGTTAATTTCTATATTCATGATTAATATTTAATGGGCTATGAGCAGTTTAGTAAAACTTATTTCTAAACATAATTAATATTGCATGCAGCAACAGCAACAGAGTAATACAATTTACATTAAATACTTCCAGTGTAATTTCTGCTGATTGTATCTCTTCACTTCTCTTTAGGGGCTCTGAATGTAGATCATTCCTTAATGCAACTCGGCATAGTTTAAATGAACCGTAGTACAGAAAATTCTATTCTGTCTTAATTAATCAGATAGCTTTATCCTATAGTTAAAGAAACTGTAACAAAATTATGTGGCTAATAAATATTTCTGTCAGTCATTTCATTTCACCCTGCAGGTATGGATTCTTGTATCGAAATAATTATACACAGGATGCTGCAGTCAAAAGGCATGAGATGCAGAAGGTGGTAGTGTATTCTTATACTAGGGATCAAGTTCATCCTTACTGTGGTACTTTTTCCTAATAATGTCTCATACTGTGGACTTCAGATAGATTCTCAAATTGTTTGTTCCTTCATAGTAACTCTTTTCTGTGAAAATAAGTGAAATGCTGCTATTTTTAACTCATAACATTTTATACCCTCATTGCTGTGATTTTTGGTTTTGCTTGGATGTAGTTGGTGTGCATAAGATTTGAGAAAAGAGAGAAATTGGTCCAGGGAACTTGTTATGATTTTCCTTGTAATTATTTTGATTGAAAAATGATGTTAGACAGTGACTGGAAAAGGCAGAGGGAAATAACTATGAAGTATGCAGGCATTTTATCCATGGCATATGTTTAGTAGCTTCAGAAATGGATTTAGGCAAGTGAAATTGCTCATCTGTCTGTTGTTTTGCATTTAGCAGCTGTCTAGATATTCAGTGGCTATCAGCCTCTGTAATTCCACTGACTGCCAGATTCCTGTGATGATCCCACAGACTGAGAATCTATCCTGATAAGACTGTCCACCCTTATTTTAAGGAGAAAAGAGGTGTAAAAACAGATTAACTTGACCATGTAATTGATATTGCATAGAGCTACAAATTATATTGAATATGTACATCATAGAAACACAGAGTGGAAAAGCAGATCAAGACATTCTCTTTAATTTTCCCATTGGCTGAGGCAGACCAAATGCACTTAAATCATCTGACTGGTGTTGGGAGTGCATGTTTCAGAATTCAGGTTGGCCAGCTTTACACCTCCTTTTCCTGAAACACTGCCCCATACCCTGATCCTTTACTACAGCCATCCCTGTACTCACAAATCTTTCTTTTCCACAGTCCCCATGAAATATCTGTCTCTGGACATTTGCCCAGGAGTTTCCGTTTTCTGCAAAATTAACCCAATTTGTAACTCAGATATTATCTGAATCATGTTGAGGGTACAAAACCTTTTAGCTGAATTTAGCATGCTTGGTCTTGGTCAAAGAGTGCAGCACAGAACTATGCAAGAATTATTTATCCATCACCTTCTAGAGTGAAAGCACATGGAGTCACTACTGCATTAGACTTTTTATTTCCTTCTTTCTCATGGCCAGGAAAGTTCACACTGTTCCAGAGAGTGCTCCAGTTTACCACCATATTTCAGGGTTTGCACATCCCTGTTGCACGATGCTGGCATTGCTTTACAGCTTCTTTCTAGTCTGTAGTCATTATGCTTTGGAGCAGAGGGGGGGAGGAGGGGTGGAACCAGGCCTCTGCGTTTACCGAAAGTGTCTCTAAGGCTATTGAGAGATCACTCCAGCCAGCACTGCCTGGTGCTGTACAGAACGACCCTTCTCACACCCGTGCCGGTGTATGGCACATATTCTCACTCACCCACAGAGTTGGATAGCTCGTGCGTCACCAGAGACAAAGAACTCAGAGCGCTCAGTCAGCTGGATATTCCAGAAGTTTATTCCGAAGGGGTCCAGGATGAAAGAGGGAGAGAGACCCTCGTTGTCTATATTTATAGGGATAGCTGAAGGGTCAGGGAAGAGGAGGCGGGGGGAACATCACAACCAATGGGGAGAAGGAAGGGATGGGATCAGGCGTTAAGTTACAGCTGGGGGGATTTACATAATTTGGGGAGGGACCATCGTGTTCTCCAGGGGGGGGACTAGGATGTCTCCCACCAGTGAAGCCCTGCTGTACTGGAACCACTCGGCTCCCCAGCAGTTCCTGAGGTGGTATTATCCACCACAACATCTCCCCCTTCTTTATTTAAAGGAAAGGCCTCCCCTACTTGCTTAGTTAAACACTTCTTGAGGCAACCGAACAAGCTTAGAACAAGGAAAATTATTAGGATCACCCACAGTCCAGTTTTGACTAAGGATGTTAGCCATCCTTGAAGTCCCCATTGTCCGAAAAGATCGCCAATCCAGTCTGCTTCTTTTTCTGTCTTCAGTTCTTTGATTTGATCCTTTATTTTCTGTATCGTCGTGTGGATGCTCTGGCTATGAGATGACAGGTTAAAGCAACACAGTCCTTCGAATTCCTCACAGCCATGTCCATGGGCTAATAAAAGAAAATCGATGGCTGCTCTGTTTTGCAGTGTTGCATGCCTGGTGGTTTCTTCATCTTCAAGAAGTTGAGAGAGGGCACTCGAGGTTAGGTTAGCATGCTTTCCGAGCCAGCACTCAAGGTGGCTAAGTTCACCTAAGGCTTTTGCTGCTGCTACTCCAGGCAGGAAAAACGATGCAGCAATCCTTTTAGACAATGACCAATTGATAATTTCGCTATCACAATTAGGATCTAATTGTTGTATATTTCTTTTCTGGCGGGCCAATCGAGTATGGTTTCTCCAATGTAGAATTTGGGTTTTGTTGGGTGCTAGTACAGAAAGCCTGCCAAGAGTGCACGGTCCCCCTTGGAGCTGGGATGGGATTCCAGACCACGCCTGATTCTCGCAAATCAGGAACACACCTTTGGGCAGTGCTTTGGGGTGTACAGATGACTCTGTTGGGATGACCTTTTTATCCTGACACCAATTACTGACAGAGTAAACCTTTCCCTGGGGTGTTGCATTTCTACTATGACTTAATTTCTGGTGTTCTGACCAGGATAATGCCATCCCTCTTTTCGGGCTGAAGACAAACTTGAGGCAAAGGGTAGCCTGGGAGGACCCCAATAATAGTAATTCGTGGGGTTCCTCTGGTGCTGTTGCCAGCGTGTTTACCCATTTCTCCCAAGCTTCTTTCTGGGGGAGCACCTCGTTTGCAAAAGGCAGTTCATCTTTGCGGAGAGGGATCCCCACCAGGCATGATGAAAGTGGGTCACTGACGCTGCCCATAGACAGGCACATATGGTCTTGCTGGAGTGCTTTTGCCAATGTAACCCACATATTGGTCTTTGGCTGAGGGACAATCCATGCGACAACCTCTGGTGGTAACAGAATCCAGGAGGTCAGGAGAATGCAGAGGTAGGCAATTACAGGCATGGTGGTAAGAGAGGTATAGGTAGTCCTTTTTTCTGTGGGATTTCAAGCAAAAATCATTAAAAGATGGTTTTCTGTTACTTCTTTCTTTTTCCCCTCTCATCCCCCCTTTTTTTCATAAGACACAGGTAATAAGGTTGTGGGTTAGGGAAACACATGAGGGTAACAGATAAGGGATTTGTGGGTTAGGGGAACTGCTTGAAGGCGGCACAAATAGCTGTTCACGTGGCTGGAATCTTGCGCCGACGTCTTCTCCAAGCGGCACTGGTTTCTTTGTCTGGGGTTTGTTTGTCAGTGTCTGGTGTGTCATCTTTCGTCTGCTCAGGAGCTGTCACTGACGGTCGGAGGTAGGGTTTTACATATTTTCCTGGTATCCACTTGGGTCCTGAAGGTGTGGAAACACAAGCATATCCCCTCCCCCATACAATTAGTGAAAAAGGGCCTGATATTCGATGGCTTTCTGGATCTTTGATTAACACTGGCGGTTGTTCTTTTAATTTGGCTTGGGTTGAATTAGTAAAATGCCGGAACACAGGGGGGGTCAGGCTCTTCAAACGAATTGTTTAAGAAATTTATTGTAAAAAGGGCTTTGCAGAGTCTCATAATGGGAGAATTGAGTTCTGACCCTCCCTGCTGTTGGTCTAGGACCCTCTTAATTGTCTGGTGTGTCCTCTCAACTATGGATTGTCCTGTGGGGGAGTGGGGGATACCTATAATGTGTTTGATGCCCCATGAGCTAAAAAACTCTTGAAGTTTGTTAGAGATGTATGCTGGACCGTTGTCAGTTTTTATCTCAGCAGGAACGCCCAGGGTAGCAAAAGCAAGGAGAAAGTGCTTTATAACATCTCTTGCCTTTTCTCCTGCATGGGCAGATGCAAAAACAGCTCCAGAAAATGTGTCTACAGAAACGTGTACATATTTCAATCTGCCAAACTGGGGGACATGGGTCACATCTGTTTGCCAGACTTCACAGCTGCCTAGACCCCGGGGGTTAACCCCGGACCCTAATGATGGCATTTGGTAGCTCTGACAGCTAGGACAGGTTGCTACAATTGCTCTTGCTTGGTTACGAGGTAGTTTAAACATTCTCATCAGTGCTGGTACATTCTGATGGTAAAATTGGTGGCTCAGCTTTGCCTGAGCAAAGGTGTCTGGAATGTTAGGAGCTTTCACCGGCATAGCCAGAGCGTCTGCCCTCCGATTCCCTTCAGCGATTGGTCCAGGGAGATCGGTGTGTGACCTCACATGCATCACATGGAACGGCTGCTTTCTGTGGGAAAGCAGAAAAACAAGTTTTGAGAGCAGTTTATACAATTTAGGATTTGACACTTCTTTTAGCCAGGCATGTTCTGCTCTGGCGACTACCCCAGCTACATAAGCTGAATCTGTTACCAGATTAATAGGTTCTTCGAACATCTCAAAAGCTCTAACAGCAGCCGCAAGCTCCGCAATTTGCGGTGAGCCTTCGATTATTTGGATATCGTGCTTCCACACTTGCGTTTCGGGATGCTTCCAAGTCACGACTGACTTTTGGGATTTCCCGGAGCCATCTGTAAAAACAGTTAGAG
Source organism: Entomyzon cyanotis (assembly GCA_024500445.1). Taxonomy (NCBI): domain Eukaryota; kingdom Metazoa; phylum Chordata; class Aves; order Passeriformes; family Meliphagidae; genus Entomyzon; species Entomyzon cyanotis. Next base: position 21,096,726 of record JAKEPQ010001005.1, read on the forward strand.
CCTTGAGAGGGGTTCGACTTTGAAGTTCTTTTGGGGCCAAATGAAAAGCCGAATTGAATAATTTATGTTTTGGATGATGATTTGAAATCTTGCCTGGGTAACTATCCAGAGCAACTTGAAGGTGTTCATTTGTTTGGAGTACGTTTGCTAAGGATTCATTTTCCAATGATGGATAGATGCAGGTGAAATCACACCCTGCAAGGGTACGGAGGCGTGCTCTGGCTCTCATAATTAGTTGGGCTACTTGTTCCTGTCGTGTTGTTATGGTTTTGAGTGGCTGATGTGGTAAGAAGATCCACTCTATTATAAGAAGTGGGTCTTTTTGTGCAGTGTCCCATTGAAAAATCAGTCCATACAGCCTAGGTGACTCACCCAGAACGATGAAATTAAAAGGCAACTCAGGACTTGTCCGATGGGCTTGGCGAGAAGACAGGGCAAGCTGTACCTTAGCGATGGATTCCCGGGCCTCTTCTGTGATGACTCGGGGCGAGTCCAGGTGGTCACAGCCTTTCAGGAGGTTAAACAGCGGAGCAAGGTCTTGCGTAGTAATTCCCAGCAGAGGACGAACCCAGTTTATAGAACCACACAGTTGGTGCAAGTCCCGGAGTGTCCTTGGGTTGTTTTTGATGGTGAGCTGCTGGGGTACGATGGTCCGTTCGCTGATGCGGAGTCCCAGGTAGGTCCACGGGCAGGTACGCTGAATCTTTTCCTGCTGGATCTCAAACCCTGCTTTCTCAATGGCTTGAATAGTTTTTTCTAGAGTTAAGTTCAGGTATTTATCATTTGGTGCACAAATCAACACATCATCCATGTAGTGGAGAATGATAGAACGTGCAAACTCTTTGCGGATGGGGGACAGGACGCGAGCGACGTACCATTGGCAAATAGTTGGAGAATTTTTCATACCCTGGGGTAACACACACCAGTGGTATCTGCGCTGGGGGGCTTCCTGGTTTAGGGATGGCACGGAGAAAGCAAACCGAGGAGCATCACTTGGGTGTAGGGGGATTGTGAAGAAACAGTCTTTAATGTCAATGACAGCAAGCTTCCAATTCTGAGGAAGCATTGAGGGCGAGGGCAGGCCAGGCTGTAGGGGTCCCATATCTTCAATGACTTCATTGATTTTCCTGAGGTCTTGGAGGAGCCTCCATTTGTCCTTTCCAGGTTTCCGTATGACAAAGACAGGGGAGTTCCAAGGGCTATTAGATGGTACAATGTGACCCTTGGCGAGCTGTTCTTCTACCAGGGATTCTAAAGCGCTGAGCTTCTCTTTGCTTAGGGGCCACTGGGTTACCCAGACTGGGTCATTTGTTTTCCAGGTAAGGGGAGGGGTAGAGCGTCTCCCAGTGGCCCCAGCTAGAAATCCTGAGATGGAGGTGGGATTACCAGCTGAGTCCCCCACTGGGTAAGGAGATCTCTGCCCCAGAGGGTAAAACCAGAGTCAATTACGTATGGGCGGATGGTAGCTGTGTGTCCTTCAGGGCTTTCTATGATGATATTATTTGTACTCCTCTGGGAAGTTGCTGACCCTCCTATGCCTGTGATTCTGCCGCCTGCTGGTTTGGTTTTCCAGTCCTGGGGCCATTCTGCTCGAGAAATGATGGTTACATCGGCTCCTGTGTCTACCATCCCCATCAGGTAGGCAGTGGATTTATCATTGTGTAGTTTACAATTCATCATGGGCTTATCTGCGCCTACAACTTCTGCCCACCATATGGAAGGTGTTCTGTGGCACCTGGGGTGGTTTTCGGGTAGTATGATAGCTTGTGCTACCACCTGACCCTTTGATAGAAACCAGGGAGTGTTGTTACAGGAGACAGAAATTTGTACTTGTCCACTGGGGTCTATTTTGTGGACCTCAGGTAAGATAAAAAGTTCAGGTGGACCATGCTTAGTGTCCCCGACTACTAGAATGTCCACAGACCTGTCAAAAGGTTTTTCAAAGTCCACATATATGCGTTGTTGATTTCCATTGCGGAAGTGGTGTGTATCAGTACTTACAAGACAGAGTCTCTTGTCTGTTCCGCTGTGTGGTGCGCAGTTACCATCCATGGCAGGGGTGGCAGGGCAGGGAGAGACGGCTGTAGAATTTGTGTCCTTGCGCGGAGCCGCGCCGCGCTTCACTGTCCGTTTCCCTGGTCCTTCTGATGGTGATGCTGGCAGGGACAGCCTGGGGGCACAGCTTCAGTATTTTTGTTAGTATTTCGCTTAACACGCTTTGGTTCAGGGCAGTCTCTGACTATGTGTTCAAAACTCCCACAATTATAACATCTCCGTGGAGGTGTCTGAGATGCTGCTAGTGCTTCTGCTACCCCTTTTGAAACTGCTTGGGCTATGGTTGCTTCAGGAGATGCTAATTTGGTGCAAGCCTCAATCATCTGATCGAGGGTAGGAGGTGGGTCTAGAGGAAGGGCTCGGAGGACTTTTTTACAACTCTCATTAGCATTCGCCATAGCCAATGCACGCAGGAGCTGCTTTTGGGCTTCTGAGTTCCCAACTTGCTTTTCAACTGACTCTTTTAGTCTATCGAAGAATTTTATAAAGGACTCATCGATAGTTTGTTTTATGGTGGAGAAATTTAGAGAGGGAGTGGAGTCCGAGGGAGTTGAGAGCAAAGCCCTGTTAGCTTCTCTTTTGATATCTTCTAAAATTAGTTCAGGCAATTGTCTCGCCTGATCCTGGGGTTTAACTAGGTTTTCTTCCCCACAAAGATCATCCAGTGTTAAGTGAGCCCTGTTAGGATCTCTGTGATATACCTGAAGGAGGTCTTTTAATTGTTTTCTCCAAGTTCTGTCCCACAGCATGTATTCTCCGGGTGACAGAAGGCATGCCATAAGATTTTTTATATCATGTGGAACTAATACATTTGCAGCAAAAGTAGCTTGAAGTAGATTCTTAAAATAAGGGGAGTTACGCCCAAAATCCTTCCCCGCTTTGCACATCTCTTTGATCTGTGCATACGGGAGGGCATCCCACCGGGGGTTCCCTCCAGCTCTATTATAATGGACAGGCGCTGCAGTGACAGAGATTTTGTTGGCTATTTCCCAGTGCCCCTCGTGTGCGGCTTGCCTGCGTATATCGAGCCACGGGTCCTCTTCAGAGTCGCTGCTCTCCTCCTCCGAAGAGGAACAGGCAGCCCGAGGCCGGGACCGGGCACAGTGGGGACGGCTCCTCCTCCGTCGCTGGCTGGCTCCGTTGCCGTGGGAACCGGGGAGGGGGCGGGGCCGCGGGAGTAGCACCGCCGGGGAGGGGGGGGTGAACGAGGGAGGGACCCGCGCTGGGATGGGAGCTCCCCGCGGGGGGCAGAGCCAACGCAGGGACACCCGATACCAGGAGGAGCGGAGCCGACGGGACACCCGATACTGCGGGGGCGGGGCCGACGCAGGGACAGCCGATACTGCGGGGCGAGGGACCGACGCTAACCCGGGAGTTTTAAACTGATAAGGATCAGGCATGCTAGCTTGTTTCTCCACGTGGGCGGCGCCATGTTGCCCCGCAGGAGGAAAGGGTAACGCGTGGTTTGTGCTGTCTCGCGAAAAACATGGAGTCGAGGTAGGGAGGTTTTGGGGAGCTGGGAAGAGGGTGAGGGGCAGGCTCGAGCCGGGCTGGCCAGACCCGGCTGGAGCAGGGGATAGGGGAGAGAGCGCTTCTCCCCCCTGGGGTTTTGGGGATTTAGGGACAGCGAGGGAGGGAACAGACACAGGGGAGACAGCACAAGAGAGATCTGAATTTTTCGGCAGAACTGATTCAGTCTTAGCGTTCTTAACAGACTTGTAAATCACTACAAACAAAGGGAGAAAATTAGCAGTCGTTTGATCCCCAGCCTGTGTGAGAACAGTTAGTTTCTCTCCGATCTTATCCCAGAAACTAAGAGACTGAACAGCAGCTACAGAAACATTTGGAAAGATGTTAAAAATCCAACGAACAAAACATTTTAAATTCCCCTTAGAAAACTGGGAATTATCTGACTTAAGGGTAGTTTTAAGGTAGGTATAAAGCTCTGATTGGGGACGGGTTAACTTCCCACCCATATTCCCCAAATAAATTCTTCCCAACACCGAAAGAAAGAATAAGGAAAAAAAAACAAAAGAAAAATTCACCCCGGCAAAGCCTCACTTACCACTTCGAGGCTTCCGAGAGTGTAAAAAAAAAAACTTTCGGCGTGGTTCTCTGGTGTTAGCCGATTTCTCCTGTCCCAGACAAACGGAGATTTCTCGGCTGCCTCCTTAAACAGATCTAATAAAACTTAGACCTGTTTTCGAGGGAAGTAGCTGCTCCGATCGTGACATCTATAGCATAAAGCCTTCCGAGACACTTTCAGGAATTTTCAGGTCCCTGTTCGGGCGCCACTTGGAGCAGAGGGGGGAGGAGGGGTGGAACCAGGCCTCTGCGTTTACCGAAAGTGTCTCTAAGGCTATTGAGAGATCACTCCAGCCAGCACTGCCTGGTGCTGTACAGAACAACCCTTCTCACACCCGTGCCGGTGTATGGCACATATTCTCACTCACCCACAGAGTTGGATAGCTCGTGCGTCACCAGAGACAAAGAACTCAGAGCGCTCAGTCAGCTGGATATTCCAGAAGTTTATTCCGAAGGGGTCCAGGATGAAAGAGGGAGAGAGACCCTCGTTGTCTATATTTATAGGGATAGCTGAAGGGTCAGGGAAGAGGAGGCGGGGGGGAACATCACAACCAATGGGGAGAAGGAAGGGATGGGATCAGGGGTTAAGTTACAGCTGGGGGGATTTACATAATTTGGGGAGGGACCATCGTGTTCTCCAGGGGGGGGACTAGGATGTCTCCCACCAGTGAAGCCCTGCTGTACTGGAACCACTCGGCTCCCCAGCAGTTCCTGAGGTGGTATTATCCACCACAACAATGCTTCATGTATTTTATCTTGCAAAAACTGGTTTGCCACCAGTGGAAACGAATCTAATTTTTAACTATTTCAGGTATGTTTCTGCTGCAGACTTTTTCAGGAGTAGCTTCTTTCCTTCAGATTAGTCAAACCTGGAACAAGTAACTTAAGTGTTAATGGTGGGTTTAATTCTGTAATGTAGCGTGCAAGAGAGAAGTGTAGAAAAGGATGGACAACTGAAAAATAAAGCAATTTCTGTTGAAATAGTTTTGCTTCTGAGACTTCAAAGCTTGGTTTGGAGAAGGCTTGGCTTGAAGAAAGCTTGGTCTGGAGAAAGCACAAAAGTGAATGACGAAAGCACAGACAAGCCAAGAGAGTCAGTAATGGAAGAAAATACCATTGTATTATTAAATAGTAGTATGTACACAGGTTTGTTAATTTACATAGATCCATACAGGTGTGTTTAATTCATTTGCTCTCAAACAGGTTCTAAGTCTGGCTCCAAATGATGGCTTTGCCAAAGTACATTATGGCTTCATCCTGAAGGCAGAAAACAAGATAGCAGAGAGCATACCCTATCTACAGGTACTTTCCTACCCACAGTAAATGTTTTACCAGCAAAAAGTAGAATTGGAATGTATAAAATGTCAAACTAGAAGTGTACTAATTACAAATCACTGCTTAAGCTATTTGCTTGAGTTACATTGCTATATCACTGCTTATGAACTGGAACAAATTTGTACACTGAAACTTGTAAATTCTTAAACATCAAGTATTTGTTTTGTTAATGGTTAATCCAAAGTGGGCAGCTGTGAGCCTCAAATTTTTATGAGGTTGATTGTATGCTGCAAACCTAAGGTTCTTGAAAGATCCAGGGAAGGCTTACATCTACTTCTGAGTGTTTGGGAAGAAATACTACAAAATAAAACCTTGATCCAGCTTTATAAAATGCTTGTGTATATGTTTATAGGGTCAGAGGCAAGTATCCATCTCTGAATATGCCTCTCTTAAATTCCCGGTTACTGTGGGCATTACATTTTCTACCTAATTTCATAGCCTGTCTCTTGAATAGAATTGACAACCTATTTACAGCAATCAAATGAAGTCTTTTAGAAGTCCTATTCAAGTTTCTCTTATACCTTTCATTTTTATTTATTTATTTAATTTTTAGGAAGGACTAGAGTCTGGTGACCCTGGCACAGATGATGGACGTTTTTATTTTCATCTGGGTGATGCCTTACAGAGAATGGGAGACAAAGAGGTACATGTTTAACATGTTCTTGCTTTAAAATCTAAGTCTCTGAGGGACTGCAGAATCCAGAAAAGCATCTAATTATGGGCTTAATGTTGAAAACATGAATAGTCCTATTGCAACAACAATCCAGCATATGTGTGTAGAAGTCAAGATGTTCAACAGCAAAAAATCTGTTATTGGCATGACTACAATCTCTTAGCATCCCTTGCTTCAGATTTAACTTAAACTTTCGAAGCTGGCAAAGGGCAGCTTGAAATAAGGGACTAAAAATTCACAAGAAGTTAAGATGTTTCTAGAGTCTGTTTTCTGCTCATATCACTTACAACACTAATTTTAATGAGAGTCAAAAAAATCAGTTCTGTTTTTATTTCTGTATAGAAGTTCTTGTATAACAGTGTTGTGTAAATCTTCCTTTTTTTCCAAGGAAAAAGCGCCAATGAGTATGTGATAAAAGAGAACCATGAGAGGACTGAATGTGTGGGCTGAGTTATGAAATTTTTTCAATAAATAAATTAGTAAATCAGTCGGAAAACCAGAAATTCATACAAGGTATCTGTTGAGTGCCCCACAGAAACAAACATGTGACATTGGAAGCCATAAGAGTTTCTAGTTTGTTTATTTGCAATCAAATTATACTTAAATCCAAATTCAAATGTGTGAATTAGCACTACTGTCATGGTAGGGGAGCAAAAGGCCTTTTTTGGAGACTCTAATTAGTAATGAGCTTTAATATGGGCATGAATTTAAAAACCACAGCAAAAAAACCCCCATTCTGATTCCTAAGCGGGAAAATAAGAAAAGAATAAGCATTAAAAGCTTAGTTGAATTAGCCATGAAAATCACTGCTTTTTAATTACTTATCCAGTAATGTCTGCAATATTAATGTCTAAGATACTGTAAACAATGCTGGCCTCTTGAATGCTGTGGCCCAGTCAGTAGGTGGTTCTCCTGTGTGAACTGTAGAGTAGTGGCCTGTGATGAAGCCTCTGTATGTGATCTTTCTCAAGCCTAGTTCATCAGGTTAGCTTTTTTAAAAATAATTCCTGGAACTTTTATTATAATACTTTATACATGCAGTAGACCTAGAACTTTGAAATGTAATAACTGAATTTTAAGTTAGATTACCTTCCCTGCAACACTCTTCCAGTGAGATTTTTTTTTGATTGTTCATTTGTGAGAAGTAGTTTACCTCATTTTACTTAGAAACTCGTGGACACACTCACAGACACACACACACAGAGTCTGCTTTCACACTCTCTCTATCTAACTCTGTCTTCTTCTCCCAAATCCCTGTGCATTTCCATGGGATATTCTGGATTGAATTGTTGAGCCTAGAACATCCCATTGCAATGTTTGACTAAAGATACCACACAGATGTAGTTAAAGTACATCATCTCTAACCCCAGGATAATTATGTGTTAATGTTTATGGAGTTAATGGCCAAATCTGCTGTAGAAAAGGTTTAATTAATGATAAATTAACTTCTTTGGATAGAGGAGACTTTTAAATTTATCAGTGGAAAGTCCATTGTTCAGCTAAATTTTTCTCATTGACCTTGCTAGACTTGCTGAATTTCAAGATTTAATCAAGGAAACAGATCAATATTCAAGTTACATGTGAAATTGCTATACTGAAGGTTTGTTGAAGGGAGATATTAATCTATTAGAGCTAAATTAGGAGTTATGAATGTGGCCTTGGGAAATGTTAGGGAAACAGTATTGAGTACACCCTTTCCAACTATAATTTGATAAAATGCCAAATTGGCTTAAGAAAAGATAAATTAAAACCATGGAAGTTGTTACAGAACAAAGCACTCTTCACACAGAATGTATAAACTGCGTGCATCTCAAACAACTTCAGTTCAGTCCTGGAAAAGAGAGCTACACTATTGAAGCTCTCCTGAATAATACCATGTTCCACTGCCAAGACCTGCATGAGAAAAGGCATGTTTCTCACAGAATCCTAGGAATGGGAAGGATGAAGGGGTGCAGCCTAACTCTACTCCGTCCTGGTAAAGGCAACTTCCATAGCACAACTCTTCTAATAAATAAAGGTTAACTGTATTATACATTGTGATTATAGCTGCTGTATCTTAAAGAGTAGCAACATTTCATACTCATCACTCAATGGCTGAAACAAGTAATTCATTCCCCTTATCCTGTGGGCTAACTCCAGACATTGCGAATGAATGCAGGCAGTCAGTATGAACTCACTGTGCTTAAAACTTTGGGGAACAAATAGTATAAATCATCATGCTTCTATCTCAGATATTTAACCGAGATAACAGCAAAATCTAAAGATATACTGTTTATTACCCAAAGGTAACACACAGTATTTTTTTCACCCATGCACAAGTTTACTGAGCTTCTCTGCAGGGAAAAAGTTGACAATTTATACATGATCTGCTGGTATTCTCTTCATCCACCCTACTTCTCTGTACTTCAAATAAATACTGTAAGGCAACATAGTATTGCAGGCTTTCCTCCATACTTCAGGATAGTTATAAAGATCAGAGTACCTTCAAGTTTTTAAAAACTTGAAGAAAATTTACAGACTCTCAAAGAGGACTTAGTTCAGTTTCTGTTCAAGGCAGGGATTGCTGCCTGCTTCAGTCATTCTGCTCTGGAATTTTTATTCTTCTATTTCCCTATTTAGCTGTCCTGGTTTTTTTGTTTTGTTTTGTTTGGGGTTTTTTTGGTGGGGTTTTTTTTTTTGTTTGTTTGTTTTGGGTTTTTTTTAGTTTCTGGTGGTTTGGGTCTTTTGTTTGCTTGTTTGGGGATTTTTTTTCTTTTTTTTTCTTTTTTTTTCTTTTTTTTTTTTTTTAATGTGTGTTGTCTAAAACATTGCAGCTGTAGCAGCAATGCTGGACAGAAAGGAGGCAGCTCTGTATAACCTTCTCAGCATATGGTTTGTCACAGTACTACAAATGCTGCATCTTTTCCTTCCAAACATCTCATTTTATTTCTTTGCAGAACCTTGCTTTGCTGATATGCAGGGGTAAAACAAGTTGTGTAAAGGGAGAGTAAAGATAAGCAAAGGTCTAGTATTAACTTCAATAGGTTTCTACCATGAGATCATTTTCAATGTGGCAACAAATATTTGAAGAAACTCAAGTGCATATAGATATTAGGTAATTAACAGTTTAGATCCACAAAGTCGTCAGTGTTTTCATCATCACAGCATCTCCATTGGCAGCAGAAGACAGTCATCTTTAATCTGTGGGCAGAGGATTGAAACAGAGAAAATGAGGTTGATGAGGATGAGAAACAATTGGATCTTCCAAGTCCAAGGACAGGGCATGAATTACTGGCACATATTTGATGTGAATGGTTGTGAGAAGATTATCCTATTTTGCTAATGTTGGATTGGACTTGCTTGGCCAACTGATGTATTTTGTTATTTGAGGGCTTTTTTGTTTGTTTGTGGGTTTGGTTTTTTCCCATAAAGTATTCCTTACTACACTTTATTAAAAGAAAAACCCCAACCAAAGAGACAGTCTGTTACCTTGCCAGAAAGTTACTTTTTTCTTGTGGGAACTCGGCTGATATGAAATTGGTTGTTAACAACTACAATGTTTTAGGCATACAAGTGGTATGAACTTGGATACCAAAGAGGTCACTTTGCATCAGTTTGGCAGCGCTCCCTCTACAATGTCAAGGGACTGAAAGCTCAGCCTTGGTGGACAGCAAGGGAAACTGGATATACAGAACTGGTGAAGGTAAGGCTTCCCTGTACTTTCATTTTTAGTAAAATTACAACTGTAAGTTATTAAAAAGAGAAAATGCTGATCAATAAGGTCAGAACTACTGACTGTGAATTCCAGGCAGCACTGTCAGACTGAGCACAAAACTTAAGTAAGATACTATAAAATAAGCTCAGACATTTTCAAATTTGAGAATGAGGACAGGATGGCTGAAATGATTAATAAATACAAAATTTGCATGGTAGACAAATGTAACATCTCAAGTGGAAAATGACAGCAAACTTCGGTAATGTCTGGAACACCTACTGTGAATTTTTAATAAGCCAGGAAAGGCTGTGCTTTTAAGCCATTGTGTAATATTTGGTGACTTTGGAAGCTTTTGGTTGCATAAGAGAAACACGTGTAGATTTCCAGTGATGAATTTAACAAAATATAATAACACAAATTTTAAATTCTTTAAAAGGTTTTTTATTTATTTAATGCAAGGCAAGTAGTGGGGTTATTGTTCACAACAATAGCTTTTATTTCCAAAATGGCATTGTTTTTACTCATTTATTATAACTCTAATAGCAATTCCTAAAAAATAAAAAAATTAGGGAGAGCCTTTTTTCCTGTATACTTCAATTATTGGTGTATGGTTTAGAGAAATCTTTATGGATAAATAATTTAAACCCAAAAATGTATATTTGTAAGGAACAAATTCCTTTAGAATAGTTTTTTCTTTATACTTAGTTACATAGCATGTTAAAAAAAACACTATGGAAGGATGATTTTATTTGAAAAAAAAATAAAGTCGTTTAAAAAGGAAGATTGCCCATTGTTATGGTTTTGATGGCAACATAAATAAGGCTAGAAATTTAGATTAATATCTGATTCTCCAATGTAATCTCAGCCACACCAAAAAGCAGTGAGCTTTATGGACTGGCACATGAAATGTGCTCTTATTGAACTCATTCTTGAGATATGTATGGGAATGGATACTTCTTGCCATAAAAGATATGGACAAACTGGGAACTTCTTAACATGTTTCTGTCAAAAAGGAAACATATGTATTATTTAATTGGTGTTTTAGAGCTAGGTGGAGTGTTGTTTTACAGCTTCTTACCTGTGAACCTTTCAAATTCCTATGCCACAGAAGGTAATGATCCATTCACTCTTAGCATGAGTCAGCTTTGCAGGGTGAAAGAATTCAGTTCATGATATAAAATGGGCAGAGCTCCACCTTGAAGGGTTTTTCTTCAGATGAATCAGGATATATATGGAGGTCTTGGTTTGGATCAGCATCTCAAATGGCTCCTGGAAGAGCCACTCAGAAAACCAGCAAGGATAGAAATTCACTCCTGACTTCCACAGTACAACTGCCTCACTGGAATTCAATAATACCTCTTTGTTCTGATAATTTGGTGGTACATGTCTTAGCTGTTTTATTAGCAATATGTCAGTGAATCTGGATTAAACTGTGACTGGTAATTTACACACACAGGTATCACAATTTGGGAGTGGTAAGATTTACATTCTTCGAGATAACATTCCCTGTTTAAAGTATAAACCCAAAATGCAGTTATACGCATCAGGACAAATATTTGTATTGTTGTGTTTCCCCTGTAACTCAAGAAAGTACTTGAAGTTTTGAAAGCAAGCAGGTTTGGTTGTAGTAACATACAATGCTGCAAGCAAGACTAGAAGTAGCAGGCTTCAGGAAGTGGCAAAAAATCATGGATCACATTAGTTTTACTGATTTTTGAAATATTCTAACTTCTGCTCATGGTTTAGTTTAAAAAAATTTAAAAGAGTAGGAAGAAGCACCTGATTTCTCAGGGAGAAGAAAATATAAACCTTTATATTAGGAAGGGTGTGGCAAGTGATTTATTTAGAGATGTTCTGCTAATGTTTCTGATTTACAGTATTTTAGGCCTTTGGATCTGGGAATTCAAGAAACTGTCTTTCTCTTTTGATCTCAGCTGAAAGGAAACCTTACTTTTATCTTCAAAAACCTGTCCTTTTCCCTTGGCAATTAGCTTTCCTCAGCCTTACTGAGGCATTGCACCTTTCTCCAGGACCTTCTGTAGTACCTCAGTTATAGCATTGTTCTATTCTGGTGCTCATTTAAAAAATAATAGAAGAGATACAATGGATCCTAGAGACTTTTTACTGGTCTGAAATTAATACATAGGCAATGACTTAAGTAACTTTGTCCTTTCTACATGTTATCTCCTTTGACTTTTGGAAAGGACCCAGAGGACGCTTTGCCAATACATTAATACAGTGAATAGCTGATTGATTAAAGTAGATCTTGTTTTGTTGTTTTTCTCTGGTGGCTTAGATTTTATTAATTAAAGTTTCAAGTGCAGCCAGAAAAGTGAAGAAAGGCAACAAAAGTAGTGGCAACAGCACATATCTGTGTAGTTTTCCACAGACTGACAGACTGACAGCTGGTCCTTAATGGTTTAGGTAATAATAGCTAAACGTTCATACTTAAGGGAGAAATTAAATTGAAATATATATTTAAAGTGTGGTTGGATGCTTTAATGGGAGACTTGTGTTGAAAAGAACAAAGATGAGGCGTATAAGTGCTGATGTTCAAGCACTGTGAGTGATTGAATGGGTGCAAGGAATCTCTTTTGAAAGGTTTAAAACAATGCCCCTTGCTTGGGGGTTATCAGCATTACCCAGTGGAGATGTGGTAACTGATTGTGAATGCTTTCCTATTCTGTTCCAATAACAAAGTACATTAAACTCTTCACCATGATTTTATTTTATAGTTCAATGGATTAAAGTGGATGTGTGGTCAGTAGTTATGCCTCACGTGAGGGGTAGCAACCTCTTAATCTCTTTGTGTGTAATTTATGACCATGCATTGAAAGGGTTTGACAGCACAGAGTAGTGATGCTTTCAATATAATAGCTTCACATAAAAATAAACCAATATTTAAAAATCCCTATTTAAATAAAATCTACATTATTGCCAGATGTACAGCAACTGTAAACTTCAATTGTTGTTAGGAACTGTATTTAGAAAGCCATATGGAGGTTTATGGGAATCAGCTGCTAGTAAACAAGTACATATGCTCCCAGTGCTGGTTGCCTCCTGATTTTTCACTTGTAATCAGGATACTTCACCAAGTATAGTATAATTTTTTTTGCTCTAACGTGGAGCTTGAATCCTTACATATCATGGAGCCATAAGTATATTTAAGTTTCTCCTGTAGATACCAACTCGTGGATCAAGATCTGTAAGTCCAAGTCCTGGACTTAGTAATTTTATTTTAATGGCATTTTGTGTTCTTGCTATTCAAGGTATGCCTAAGAGTCTGTAAAATCAGGGAGGCCAAGGCTGAGCTCTGTTTGAACTCCCCACTCTGTTTCTCCCTAGGAGTTATCTGTTGCTCATTATAAAGCACTATTAGTGTGTTTTACAGATGGGGTCCAGATTTTCAGGACAGAAACCCTATTGATTTCTTGGCAATTTATGTATAAAACCATTGAGTATTTAGCTCAAAATCGATGAGATGTATTCAAATAAATTTGTATCCACCATGCTGGGGAAGGAGCCTTTAAACACAAGGACAAACACTTACCTTTATAGGTTAACCTTCAACCTGTGGCACTTGAGAGAGAGTAGAGGTGACAAAACAGCTGTTGCCTGCAACTCCTTGGACCACCAGTGCTCTTCATGCATCATCTTGTCTGCATGGATGAATGCTCCCTCGGACCTTTGTTCAGCTGAGGGAGTAGGAGGAGTTTGAGGAAGCACAGAAGAACTTCTTGTATTATTTTTTAAAGTTTTCCAGTTTTGTTGCTCTATATCACTTTAAGTTGAGGCTGGTATGACTATAGGTTATTCTTTTCTTCAGCCAGTGCAAAACCAGGTACTCAAGCTGGCATTTCATTTTGTAGACGCGATAGTGCTGAATAAGTAGCAGCGCTGTTCTCGTATTCATCTCTGATTCAGTGGAAATTTTCAATCTGTTTTTTGTACCCTACATTTTGGAAAAGTCAGTTTTCCAAAAGTATTCTAAAAAAAACCAAAAAATCCAACCCCAAAACAACCCTCTACTTCTTTTCTTAATGTTAAGTGTTAAGTGAGTGTTATAGAAACCATCAATGAGGGAGAATAACACGAATGCACCAGGAAAAGGAAGTGTTCTTCCCCCTTTTTTGATAGGTGAGAGAAAAAACAATTTGTCATGATAAAGAGGTTACTGTAGTAACAGAAGTGAAATCCACATTTCATAGGGTTTAGCCTAGCTAAAATTGTTCTACTGGGAGGAAGTAGCTGTATTATAGACAATATGTTGTAGCCACAGTTTGCTTTGTTGAGCCTTTTATGATCTAGCAATATAAACCTATTTTGTTGGATCAACTTGTCTTTTAAATAAAAAAAACTCAAGTGGGAAATGCAAGTGTTTAATTTAAATGGGGAAGGCTAATAATCATATGAAGTTTTAAGACTAAAATGGAACAGTTATATCACCTAGTCTGCTCTGTGTTACAGAGACTTTTGAGTTTTACTCATCATATAAAGAGGTAGTGTGGGAGCATATTGTGGCTTATTTCAGTGTGAAATGGTTTGAAAATGTCTTACAGAAATGCTTTGTTCAAGACCACAAAGGAAAAATGAAAACTATTCACCCAAAATAAGGTTTAGTGAGAAAAGTAAGGCTCTGGAAAATTGAAGTTACTTTTATCCAAATTCATTGTTATACTGTGGGTTTTCCATTTATATTGCTGCAACATTAAAATTACTTATTATTGGTAGAATAAAAGGTTTTCTAAGCTATCTGATTTCCCTAAAAATAATGTCCTAAGGCAGCAGTGAACAGAAATCTTAATTCTACTATTTTGTGGGTTTGTATGGATGAAGTGTAAGGCAGCTCACATGTTTTCAATGGTTGTGTCCATAAATGATCACCTGGCATTGCAAGTTGATGATTTTTTTCAATAATATCAACATGTGCAAGTGAATCTCTGCAAGCCTTTCTGAAGGTCTAAATCATAAATTTCAACTCAAGTGAACTCAAGTGTTTAATTTTGTCCTTTTTGGTCCATAATATTCTGCCAACACCTGCAATTCCAGGTTATGTGAGTGGTTTTCCAGTTGCAGGAATGATTCCATGTCACATGTGCAGCATTTAGGAAGATCAATACATTTAGGTTGCAATACAAAATGATCACTTTTAGAGCCCTCAGGCTCATCAAGAAGCAAGCCAAAGTGAGGCCTTGTCTGCAAAGAGGCTGGCTGTTGCTGAAATTTTACAATCCCAATGTAATTGCATCTGAAGAATGGTGTGAAAGTTATTTTTCCTGCCTTAACATGTCAGAAAGGAGTAGAATATAAAACAACTTGATAACAATGATGAACACTTTCTTTTAGTGCTTTAAAATAATTTTTAAAAATTAATAAAGGCAGGAAAAAATAAAAATGTTACTAAATCCAAACACAGTAGCTTCTCAGTGCAGTAACATGGCTCTCACAACAGTCCTTAGAGAAAAACTGGAAGCTCATTCGGGATGAGGGTCTTGCTGTGATGGATAAAAAAAGAAACCTCTTCCTGCCTGAAGATGAGAACCTACGGGAAAAAGGAGACTGGAGCCAGTTTACCTTATGGCAACAAGGTAAAACATTTTGTATTTCTTCCCTTACCTCAACTTCACTATCTCAGATTAACAAAGTGTAATAAGGAGTACCAACACAGTTTTTTCCAGAACTGTTTTTGTAATCAGTATGTACAGAGCAACGGATCTGATAAAACAGTGTTTGGGACCCCTGTGACAATGAACAGGGGGTCTTTATTCTAAACTCTGTTGTCCCCAAATACTTCTAAGAGTCCCTTGAGTCTGGTAACTGTTCAATGGGTGTACTCCTCTTCTGGCACGGCTGCCAACACTTCCCATGGTAATGCATAGTACAAATCTGAGGGAAGGTGAGGACATGGTAGAAGGCACATCCTCAATACTGTGTTGCCGGCTAGGGGAGATCTGTCATTCAGAGGTGGTATGAGCAAAAGAATATGACTTTAATAAGCCTGCTGCCCTGCCCCTGAGCAGTGCACTGGGAGGCCCAACTCTTGGAATGACCTTAAATTCTATAAAACTTTGCATATGAAAGAGTACTGTAAAATATTAAAAGCTATTTATATCAAAATGTAATCTGGTGTTGAAATGGTATCATATTGGTGGCATTTTTAATCTTTTCTTCCTATGCAGCCACATTAGGGATTATACTTTTAAAATAACACTTTTTAAATGGTAGAAAGCCTGGTGCTCACAAATAATTCAAAACCAAAATGTGCAGGCTGCTGTGATGTTACAACATGGAGGTACTTCAGCTGCACAGTCTGTGAAATGGGAATAGTAATATTTACCTGTCTCTCAGTGTCAGCTCTTTGGCAGCTTTGTTGCTCTTCTTTTCTGTAAAACAGAAAATGGAAATGCTCATTCATTGCTCTTACTGATGCTCTATCCATTATTTTCACTAGGAAGAAAAAATGAGAATGCTTGTAAAAGTGTTCCGAAAACATGTGCTTTATTGGAAAGATTTCCAGAAGCTACTGGCTGCAGAAGAGGGCAGGTACCTGGCAAACTTCTTCATTTTTGCAAATTCCTAATGGTGGGAGCAGGTGATTTTGAGGAATAGAGGGATATGTATAGAGAAATGCACTATTTTGGTATATTTAATGATGCCTCAAGCACATGATAAACTTAACAATAAAAATATGCCCTATTTTAGTTGAGCCATTTTAGCTTGTGTTTCCTGGGAGCTCGTGGTAGGTAAGCAGCTATTTGCCATGGATCAACCAATAACTAATGCCTTACTTAACATCAACCTGAAGTGACCTGATCTGACTCATAGCCTAACTCTGCTTTGAGCAGGAGGTTTGATTAGGTCCTTTCTAACCTGAAATTTTTTTGATTTTTTTTTTTTGTGTTTGGAACCTAACTTTACATGACTAATTCAGTGAGCCAGATTCTCACTGTGAAAAACTTCACCTGTCTGCCTTAGCCTGGCTGCATTAGACAGGAAGAGAATCACCTTGTGGAAGCCAAATACTGCTCCCACATGCCTGTTTCCTGAAGGTAAAGGAAAGAAATTTTACATCCATGAGCTGTGGCTGTGGATGCCAACAAAGTTTATTTCAAGTGCCTACAATGACTATTTGGCTATCAGTTAACCTCATTTAATCATGCAGTAGACCTGTATTGAGCAATACACATGCAGCTGAATGAATGGGCCAACACAGCTATCATGTGGCACTGTAGGACAAAAATTCTTCATTTTTTCCAAGTTATTATATTTTGTCTATTATGACTACGTGAGAATAACCTTCACATGGCAAAATTAAGGATGCAAAATTTGAAAAGCACAGTGCTAGCATAATCCTAATTCAGAGCCTTGAGAGTATGTGTCCATGTTTTCGACCAGACCCTAGCTTTTTATGTGCAGATCTACACTGGATGGCTACTTCTGTGGGAGTGAACAAAGCTGATGTTTCACTGATTGGTTGCAAAGGCTGGTTCTATTGAATATAACTGATGAGAAGTCATCAGGCTCAATGTGGCTAACAAGAAGAAAACTGCTTTCTGTGGCATCCATAGCCAAAGCGTATCTGTCCCTGAGAGCAAATTCTCTTTGAGAGCTACTATTTTGTTTATCATTTCTTGGTGTCCTACATGTTATCACCAGGATATGGTTTGCAGAAATGTTGTGTATTGACAGCTGTAGCTGTAGTCACATGTTTTGAACATATAAGTGTAAAATAATCTGAAAAGTGGTGCTCTAGAAGTCTTAAGTTTTACATCCACTGTTTTGAGATGCCTAGGGTGATTTTAGTTTTATACTAGCCATGACTCAAATGTTACTGCTAAATTAAACTTAAAATATCAGCTGATCCCTATTCACATACTTGAAGCACTGGGAAGCAATGGGAACAAACACAATCAGGAAATAAGGAAGTGGTAAACAGACTATTTCGATGATTTGGGCACATCATGTAGTGACAAAGGTAAAAGAAATGTAAAATAATCAACTACCTGCTCAGTGCTGCTGAAAGACTGTAGAACAATAGGAAAAGATCATGTTTTTTTTAATTATTCTTCTTTAAAATAACAGTAAACTAAAAATGCCACGGCTAGTTTTAATTCTGGGCATTTCTTGCATTGCAACCATAGTACAACACGTTGGCAGTTTAGAACAATTTATCTATAGCCCTTGAGTACAGCACATCATTCACAGACATATCCAGGCTGATCTGCATAGGCAGATAATGTACATGACAGTAATCAATCTTTAGTGCTGGTATATTAGCATTAAAGAAATTCTTTATCTCAGATATTAGTAAGTATCCTGCATAGCCAGGTGTTTGCATGGCATTAGGGTCTGACATTGCACTGGGGTCTAACACATCATGGGATAGCAGAGGTTGGGTGGGAGGATCTGTGTTCACCACAGCCACTGGAGCTTATCACTTGCTGTCATGACAAACTGACAGAAGCTGAAACCTCAGATGGTAAGAATGGCTGAGGCAAGAGGCACACACTGTCATCTGCTGGTTTTGTTAACAGTTGGAGAGCAAGCAACACCTTGGTCTGTAAGATTTATTGAAGCTACTCTGTCCCAGCCAAATGTGCAGATTTCTCAGTTGAAAAGGTGCTTCTCACCACTGTCATGCATTATTCACACTTCCCATTCTCTGAGTTGTAGAATGAATCAAAAAGGTTGAGGTGAGAAGGGACATCTGGAGATTACTTAGTCCAACCCCTTGCTGAAAGTATGATGAATTAGAGCAGGTTGCTCAGGACTGTGTCCAGACAGGTTTTGAATGCCTCTAGGAGCAGAGACTCTACAGACTCTCTGGGCAACCTGTTCCTGTGTACAGTAAAAAAAGTGTTTTCTTATGCTTAAATGGCATTTCCTGTATTTCAATCTGTGTCCATTGCCTCTTTGCCTTTCACTGGATGCCATTGAGAAGAGCCTGCCTCTGCCTTCTTCACTCCTCTCATCAGGTATTTATATGCATTGAGAAGATCCTTCCTTGAACCTTATGTTCTCCAGACTGAACAGTCCCAGCTACCTCAGCTTTCCCTTGGATATTAGATTCTCCCATCCCTTAATCACCTTTATACCCCTTCACCTGCTCCAGTGTGTCCATGTCTCTCTCACAGTAGGCAGTACAGAACTGGGTCCAGCATTTAAGACGTCTCACCAACTCTGAGGGGAAGGATAACCTCCCTCAACCTGCTGCCAGAGCTCTCCATAAGGCAGCCCTGGAAGCTGTTGGTGGCCTTTGCTACAATGGTGGCTCCTGTTTAATTTGGGCACTCTGAGGACCTTTTGAGGACCTCTGTGAGGACCCCACAGTCTGTTTCTAGAAAGTTGCTTTCCAGGCAGCTGTCCATCAGCCTGTATTGGTGCATGCCTGCCTAGTGCAGAATTTTACTCCTCTTTTCGTCAAATATTTTAATATTTCTGTTTCCTTCTTTCTCCATCCTGACAAGGTCTTTATGAAGGACAGCAAAAAAAAAAAAAAAAAAAAAGAAAAGTAGTGTATCAGCTACTTCTATCCAATTTTCCATCATCTGCAAACTTGCTGAGGGGTATGCACTCTGTCCCATCTTTTGAGTCACTGTGAAGCTCTTAAACAATACTGGACCCAGTACTGAGCCCTGGGATGCACCTCTGATGAGTGGCCTTCAGCTGGACTTCGTGCATCTGATTGCAACTTTTTGAGCCTGGCTTAAAGTCCAGCTTTCAATCCACTTCACTGAGAACTTACCTAGATCCTATTTCCTCAGTTTGTCGATTAGGATGTTTGTGGCAGACAGTGTTCAAAGTCTTATTAAAGTTGAGAAAAGCCAGACATCTCACCATAGAAAGCTAGTAAAGTACAATATCCCCTTCATAAACCCAAACTGACTACACCCAGGCACTTTCTTTTCCTTCATGTGTTTGAAAATTGTTTCCAGGATTACTTGCTCCATCACCTTTCCAAGGATTGAGGTGAGTCTTACTAGAGAGCAGTTCCTCAGATCATCCTACTTGCCCTTCTTGAAGATAGGAATGTTTCCTTTCTACCAGTTCTCAGGGACTTCTGCTGGTAGCAATAGCCTTTCAAAGACTGTGAGGACTGTGTGTGGCTTCACATCATTCATCTCCCTCAGGCCTCATAGGTGGACCCCATCAGGACCCATGAACCAGGTTGTTGAGTTTGTTTAAATGTTCTCTAACCTGATCCTTCTCCACAGAAGAGAAGTAATTTGTGCTTCAGTCTGTTTCACTGGTCTCAAGTTTCTGTCACTCCTGAAAGTCAGACATACCAGTAAAAGATTGAGACAAAGAAGACAGGTAGTGCCTCAGCATTTTCCATGTCCTTTGTCATCAGCTATTTTGTCACATTTAGTAGCTGGTCATGTTCTCCCTAGATTTGCTTTCATTACTGAGGTATTTGTAGGAATCTCTCTTGTTATGCTTCAATTCCATCTCCAGATTCAACACCAGGAGAGCTTTGACTTTCCTAACCTCATCCCTCAATGTGCAGAGAGTGTCTCTACAGTCTTCCTGGGTGACCTGACCCTGCTTCCACTTCCTCTGTACTTCCTTTTTGTGTTTCAATTTTGTCTGAGTTGCCATGCACTGAGTTTGGACAAGGTGCTACTTAAAAATCAACCAGCTGTCCTGGATCCCTCTTCTCTCATGGGATTTTTCCCAGCACGTCCTTGAATAAGACCAAGTCTGCTCCCCTGAAGCTGTGGGTAGTAATTCTGCTTTTTGACTTTTTCCATCCTCTCATGATCTTGAACTCCACCTTCTCCTGCTTGTCAGTCGAGGCTGACAGTGACCTCCACAGACATGTCATCTAAGAGAGGCTGGCCAGTCCAATACACACAAGACTTGTGTCTCCTACTGTCCATCCTTTTAAGTCTTTCCATAGGCAAGATGGTATTTTTTCTGATTGTAGACAAAAGATAATTGTTTTCAGCTTGAAATGTGAGTGCTGGGTATTTTAAGTACAATTAAAACTATGTACTTTTCCACACAAACACACCCCTGGTTTCACACACACACCACAGGACATATGTTTTGTAGTATTAAATGCCTTTAGGACATGAGAGAGAATTGCTGCTGAAACTCAAACAAAAGATGGCATTACACTTTTCACCCATCACCAAGGATGAGACTAAATGAAGTCCAGAACCCCTAGCAGCATGGTTGTGAAACAGAATGTGTTGAAAAATGTGCCTTTCTCTTCTTGCAGATCAAATATTCTATCATGCACCCAGGGACTCATGTCTGGCCCCACACAGGGCCCACCAATTGTCGGCTGAGGATGCATTTGGGCTTGGTGATCCCTAAGGAAGGCTGCAGGATACGGTGTGCCCAAGAGAACAGGTATGGCTGCAATGTTTGGTTGGTATTTTTGATGGTTGGCGGGGGTGGGGAGGTGTTTGCTTGCTTGGTTGGTTAGTCATTTATTGGGGTTTTTTTTTTCCACTTCCTTCAAAACTGAAGAAGGGATGGGACTGCATATAATTTTAAAAAAAAAAAAAAAAAAAAAAAAAAAAATCAAACAAACAATGGGTTGTTTTGTTGACCAGGATGTGTAGTATATTTCATTAAACAGGCAGTTTGTACCCTAACTCATGGTACAAACTTATAAATATCAGTTCTTGGACAGTGCCAAGAGAAGCTTTGGAGACAAACAGTCTCTTCTCCACTACGGCATGGAAATAACAGTGGGTTTAGTCACTGGGGTCTCTGTGTTTATTTTTACAATGCCAGCCTTATATTGCTGCCAACAGAACTCCTGTATTTACTTTGATTTTGGGGAGACTTAGAATTTGCTTCCTCAGCAGAAGCTAAGATTAAGATATACCTACATTTTCACCACTGTGACAGAATACCATGGTACTTCTGTCAGAAGCCTCCTTTTTAGCTGATATTATTTTTTATGATTCAGTTAAAATATTCCAGTTGAAGTTGATCTCAGGATGAAGACATCTATGAAGTTTTTAGCCCAATGAATTACACAGGTAGCAATTTTTTTTAAAGTGCACTTTAAGTGAAATTTCTTACACATTAGGGAAAAATTATAGTGAATTTCAAGTCAATTTTATCTCTGTTTGCTCAGTCCAAAACCAAAATTAAATGCAATAGCTTATACATTTACAATCAGGGCATATACTCCCCTTAGAAATGTGGGAAAATGTGCTAAGTGTTTTGCATTATATTATTAAAAACAGAAAGAAAAATGTAGTATTAACTATACTGCTTGTTGCTCACAGGCTTAATTTGCTGAGACTTAAGTGAAATTCTCATGATGCTTAATATCTGTACATGTATTTTGAAAGATTCTTGTATTGTCTGCAGCTTCTGAGGGCAAAAAGTGTTAATTTTGAATTAGTTTCAATGTCATAATGGAATTCATGGTAGTAATGTAATTAATTTGATATTGAGAAATGGAATTCTACTCCTGTCTGTATGACTGCAATACATAGCAAAGAGGTTTTTCTCATAACATTTGGAAACAACTACAACAGGAAATTTTTTGTATTTTTGAGGATAGAGGTATCCAGCTGTTGATCACCAAAAGTATTGTTACTATACACTCCTGCCAACATATAGGTTGTTTACTTATTTGTCGTGTTAAAACAGACACTACCTACATCTAGGAAGTGATGGACATTTTTTTCCAGCATTTCAGTCCAGTACCCAAAATAAGTTGAGTGGAGGGAGAGGTAACTAGGGGCCTTTGAGGATTCATAGAGAGGCATGGAGTCTTTTCAATTTAGGACATTATTGTGACTTCAGATTGGTGGTGACTGAATGGCGTTACCATTAGGTGGGCGTGAACAAAGTAGTGGTTTTGCTCTGCTGCCAAGGGAGCAGGTGTCCACAGCTCACCACCTGTGAAGGCTGGCACCCTTCTTGGTCTTAACATGGACAGAAGGGATAGTCCTGTGGAGAATGAACTTAACTACCTCCTTGATAGCAACACTCCCTCAAAATCAAGAGTGGGAAAATGCATGTTGCTGCAGACAGAGCACAGAGCGTGTCAGTGTCCAGGTTCCAGAACTTGGTTCAGCCTTATGCATTGGGCACATTCATTTCAAATGTAGAACATTCAAGAGCTGACTGCAACTTATGCTGGAATGTGTTAACATCAGTTGCTTACAGCAAGAGCTGTACATTCAGAAAAAAGGGCAAGACTTTTCTTGTAAGCATTCAAAGTGTGTCTACTGCTGGCAGTGAAAGGGCTTTTATATATCCCTTCCCCTATGGCAGAGGAGGTGTGTGAACTCCTGTGAAAGGGAATGGTGCCAGAAGGAAGACCTACCTTGGGCAATTTCCATTCCTCCCTTCCTGGTGGTTCAGTGCAGTGGTAAACTGGTGGTTTCCAGCAGGAGAGCTGGCTGGAATAGGAAGGTTAGCATCATGGTTTTCTGACCTCCTGTGCCACTGCTGTGTGCATGAGAGAGTGAACAGAAACAATAAGAATTTTGCGCTTGCCTACCTCTGTGCTGCCCATCATGGTTGTTTAGAGAGGCAAAGGCACAGTGCAACTCATCCTTTGATCGACAGGCAAATCAGCACTGTCTAGTACCATGCTTTACTCCTTCATTTGCAGAAGAGTTTTTTGCAGCTGTTTGGAGTTGGTATACCTTGTGGTTGAGGGCCACAAAGATGATCAGAGAGATGAAACACATCTGCTATGAGAAAAGGCTGAGAGAGCTGGGGTTGTGCAGCTTTGAGAAGGCTCCAGAGTGATCTCATGACGACCTTTCAGTACTTAAAGGGAGCTTTTAAGAAACAAAGGGACAGTTTGTATCAGATAGGTTGCAACAGGACAAGGGGTAATGGTTTTAGACTAAAAGAGAGTCATTTTGGATTATATATAAGGAAGAAGTTTTATAGAAAAGGTGGTGAGACACTGGAGCAGGTTGCCCACAGAGATGATAGATGTCTGTATTAGTTTGAAAACAAACCAGTGGGAGATCACAAGTCAGGATTAAAATTTAATAGGAAAATCAATAGGAAATAAGTGCAATAATACAAGGAAAAACACTGACAAAGTCAGATACAACCTGACACCCTGTTAGGGTGATGGTAGCAGTCCAAAGGAAGTAGTTCAATTAAAGCAGTGATGCTATAGAAGGTCTGGTCTCCACCTGAAGGTCTAGTGATAGCTCTTGTCCTCTGGGAACCCAGTAGACAGGGCTAGCTTAGGCAGCTCCATGGCCAGGTTATATCCAGGTGGGAACACTTGGCTCCTCCCTCCTGGGTGGAGCATCTCACAATAGGATGAGATAAGTCCATGAGTCATACAGTGGGTCCTTGATGGCTCATTGTCTGTTGTCAGGGGTGAGTCATAGCAGGAGATAACAGCTAATGCCCCACAGCTGGTGGTAATAGAATACTTAAATACATCTATATTATAACCTAGGACAATGTCCCATCCCTGGAAACATTAAAGGTCAGGCTGGACAGGGCTCTGAGCAACCTGATTGAGTTGAAGATGTCCCTGCTCATTGCGGGTTTTCTCTTTAAAGGTTATTTCAACACAAAGTATTCTGATTCTGTATTTCTTGTTCTATATAGCATGGGTTATTTTAGGTCACTGGACCATTTTGAAGTGCCAGTTCTGTAAAGTACAGAGCACAATGCACAAAAGTAAATAACATCTAGTGCTCATACATTAACATCGCTGTCAGGCAAGGTGACCTTATGTTGAAATGCAGGTGAAGTTACAGCCATTATGCAGAAGCCAGTCTGAGATCTCACCTATAACAGGTAACAGTAGAGCTGATAGGGAGAAATTATATGGAAACTACCCCAAAGTGGCTCAGCACCAGACCAGAAGAATATGGCCCTGTGTTACCACTGAGAAGTGTTTCTCACACCATCAGGCTTCTAGAAAATATTTATTTGCATGCTAATGGTGGGGTTTGTAGCTTTTTCAAAAGGGGCTAATAGTTCCATCAACTTTACGACTTTTTCTTTATTGTGCAAAACAGCCACTCCCATTATGATGCAAATGATAGATCCTGGGTTTTAACCTCTGAAGCTACTTCATCTGGGTGCCTGGGTTTTTATTGTCCTTAACTGAGCTGCACTTTCAGGCTATTTAGAGCAGTTCTTTTCAGGCTTGATTTAATTAAATTTTAAAAAGCAACAAAAAACCCCAAAACCAGAAACAAAAAACCTCAAAAAACCCCCAAACCAACTGAAAACCCAACTACTACCCCCAACAAAAAAACAACACCAGACCTCAATTGCTCCAGACAAAGCAAAACCAAATCCCCCAACCCTCCCCAAATGCCCCCACAAAACACCCCAGTGCCCCCCCAAAAAACCTATGCAAACCCACTCAAAACCAACTCCCACAAAAAACCCAGGGAGAAAAAAAAACCAAAACCAACCCATAAAAACCAAACCAGAAATACAACCCAACGTCTGCTTGAATTTTTTTACCACGTTATAGCATTGCAAGTGGTTTACTCCCATTGACTTGTATAAAACCTATGTAACTTTTGTGCAGTACCAGTGACTCAGGGTCTAGGTGACATACAACATTTTTGTTACCGGATAACTGATGTGGTAGCAAAAAACCCCATATGATCATAGCTGAAACCTGTAAAAGGCTGGTTATCTGGGCCTTTAAGGCTGATGTCCTTTTGCAAGTGAGTGTGAATTTATTATACTGTTATGCTTTTTGGTTTTTCTTTTTTTCTTATTTTACTTTTGCTTAAATTATGTTTAGATGATTATTGCAATTGATCCAATTTCAATTTCTCTTCAGAACATTACAGCACAACCCCATCAATTTTGATGGTTAGTTTTTCCTTTTGTTGAATTAAAAATACAGAGATGAATTGGAAGTATCAGTCTAGTTTTCACCCTGTTTTAGAAAAAAGAAAATTGTTTTCTCTGTAAATGAACACAGCTGGATGAGTTTAAGCAATGCATTTCCATCTTTGATGGCAAGGCCTTTGGTTCTTTTACCATTGTTACTGTTCATAGTGCTTAATTCCTTCTGAGGGCATCCAACCTCTTGGATTGCTTCAGCTCCTGAGGGATGCTGTTAAAATCTTGAGTATGTGTTCATGGTCGAGTGGCTTGAGGAAGGAATATTTCTTTGGCCATTGTTAATTTTACTGTTATTGATCCAGTCTCACCTGGATGTGTGTAATCAGGTGTTAAACTTCATTTCAAAATTATGAATCCAGGTCTCAGCAGGTTGGAGAAGCTGCCAGCTGAAACTTGGTGAAGTTCAACAAAGGCAAATGCAGAGCCCCACAGCAGATAACAGATAAACACCTTGCAGCTGTAGCAGCTGGGTGATGACTGCACAGAAAGCAGCTTTGCAGAAAAGGGCTTAGGAATCCTAGGGGCCAAGTTGAACATGACTTAAAATCTTCTTTCACATTGATGAAGTCTATCTGTGTACTAGACTGTATTAGTAAATTTACAGGAAGCAGTTTGAATGGTACAATTTTTTCCTCTCTCTTCTGCACTGGAGACACTGCCTCTGGAGTACTGTGTCCAGTTTGGGATGCTTTAGTACAAAAGTCATTGATAACCTAGACGGGCTCCAGTGGAGAATGAATAAGATGGTTAGGAGACTGGAACATGCAAGATGTGAGGAGAAGCTCAACGAACTGGTTTGGAGTCTGAAAAATGAGAGGCTAAAGAGGAGCCTAGTTGCTGTCTTCAACTTTAAATGGGTGACTATGAGCAAGAAAGAGCCAGACTTGTTTCAGAGAGGTGCAGTTATAGAATGAGAGGTAATGAACACAAGTAACAGCAAAGGAACTTTCATCTAGGTAGAAGGAAGTTTTCACAGCGAGATCAGTGAAACACAGGAAGAGATGGTAGAGTAGCCGTGGTTGCAGATATCTCAGGTTCTTCTCTAGTGGATTTTTGAATATTTCATCTAACCTCAAACTTGGATCTAATTTTTCAGTGAGTCCTTCTATGAGCAGAGGCCAGGACGCTGTGACCTTCCAAAGGCATTGCTCTGATTTTCAGACAAAGCAAATTGAGTTAATGTGATTTCTTTTCGAACCATATCGCCATATTACTGGTCATTCTCTCAGTTTCCATCACTTATGTACATCACTAATGTATCTGATTAGAAATGAAGAAAAGTGGATTATTACAGCAGTGTTATACCCACTCCCTGCTTAATGGACTCAACTTATTAAAATTATAATAAATAATATAAATCATAAATTTTGGAATGTGTTTGTGCCCATAACTGTGCAGAATGAGGGAAAAGGATCCCTCAATAATATGAAGGTCCATTAGACTGATCTTTCTGTAGTTTATTTAAAGCTCCCATACTCCAATCTCTCTATATTAAACAGTGAAATCTTGACTATGCAATCTGTACTGTTTAAATCATTCTTGTCAAAGAACATCTTCAGAGCTGATCTACAGCCTACCTGCTCCATGGCACTTCAAATACTACACTTAAGTATGTTCTTTTTTGTTTTACAGAGCCTGGGAAGAAGGGAAAGTTCTTATTTTTGATGACTCTTTTGAACATGAAGTATGGCAGGATGCTGAAAGTTACCGCCTGATATTCATTGTGGATGTGTGGCACCCTGAGCTAACAGCTCAACAGAGACGTACCCTTCCTGCTATTTAGGGGCTTCCTTCTGGTGTGTGGAGCAGAGGAGCATTAACTCCTTTGGAGTATGGAAATAGGATTAATTTATCCAGCATACAAAGTATACAAGCATTCTAAGGGTAAGAAAAGACAAGGATGACATTCTACAATCGGAGTGGACTTGGTTTAAAAAAAAGAAAAAAGGAAAAAAAAGAAGCCATGTTTTATTTCATACTGATACAGCACTGATGTGTATTGTTTTCCTTGCGGCAAGTCTGAAAACACAAGTCTTGTCAGTGAAAAAGCAATAGGTCTGGATTTTCAAACTGAGGAATGTGCAGATGTTTTTGCCATGCCTGTGTTTTCTTTACAAAACCAGTTGGTCAGTCACCTGCTCCACTGTGTTCAGGCACAAGATTTATGATTCTACATCTAGGGAATACTTCTTGAGCTTCTGTCTGGGAAGCAATATGTAAGATATTTGCAAACATATGCACACAATCGACTTTAAAAATCAGTATGCAGTTGTAATGTTAGCTGCTTTAGGCATAGAACATGTCCCTTTGTTATCACCGTAGATAATGTGAATGGATTATGTGTGTTTTGTATGTTTTCTACCTGAGTAACTGTATTTTTCTAGCTTAATTATGAACAAATCTTCTTTAATTAACCACTATTTTTTAGAAAAAGTGATATATATACACGTGCGACTCTAGCTATAAGCAGAAGGAAAACACTGTATATGAACAGATTTCATTTTTGCCAAGTGTGGCCTTCTTTTGCCTTCCTGGAAATGCAAACAGAAACTTGCATAATAGCTGCCTAGTGAAGCTTTGTTCTTCTAAAACAAAATAGTTCTCGTAGTTAGCAGGCAACCTTCAGTTTGATAATGTGATTTTGGAAAATGTTGAGCAAATCTGACATTTGTGGGCTCAGATCTTAAAGTACTTGACAGTTCTTAGGATTATATGGTGAACTGCTGTTTCTCTCATCCTTACAAAAGCTTCTGTTGTGATACCCTTTTTCTACCCAGCAAGGGTCTGGGGCACTGCCTTCCAGGGGCTCCTCCTTGGCTGCCCTTGGGTGGTCATTCAGCAGAAAAAAAAAATATATATGAAGAATTTCTTGTGCTTTGAGCAGAAGGACAAGGTCTAACTTGGCTTCCTGCCAGATGCAGAGCTGACGAAGAGCTTCAGGCTATTAATTCATACTGACTTCCACTGCCAGCATCCTACAGAGCGCTAGAATGATCCTCTAATTGACCTAATGGTGTTTTCCTTGTCTTGGGATGTGTGACATAATGCTGAAGTAGTCTGATCCCAGTACTGTTTACAGTATGCTCTGTATTTGCCATACAGAATTTACTATATGGTAAAAAGGCCTATTTTCAAGAAAGAAAACTAGTTGGATGTTAAAGCAGTTGGCAGATCTTTTGGGTCTGCAGGACCCTCCACTATTAGCTTCTAAGAACACTAACAGGAGAGAGAGAGCAGAGATTGTGTTGCTGATGTTTGTGGCTGTCACCTAGTCACCTACAGCACCAGCTGGGTGTGGACAGGTGTGCTAGGATGCTCTGGGCATCATTACTGAGGGTTGTGAGTGACAAACACTAAGGAGATATTGAAGTTACTTAGTCTCCACAGCTTTGACTTTGTTGTCCAAAAGACACAGAACAGTTTTTATTTGTGTAGTACTCAGTGGTTTATTACTGCAGAGTCTACATCATGGCATTGAAGTATCGTGACCTGAATGCCACGTTTGCTGAAGGAAAATGCAGATTAGAGCTTTGCATTCCCATAGACTGAATGCTTTTCAGATTTTGTATTTTACTAGGTAATTAAATCTTGTAATGCCATATAACACATGGTGATTGCACCATAAATTAGTGTAACCAGTTTCTGGAAGTGTGCACTTTAATTTCCTTTTTTGAATATTAAACTGATAAACCCTCTCTTATCAAGAGTCACTTTTAGACAGCCAAGATAATTAGGTTTTAACGTGTTGTCTGCATCAAAAATAATCATGAGACTATATACAATGTACAAGAAAGTAACAGTTCTCAGTTAATAATAATGAAAATCTGTAAAGATTTATAAGCTTCACACTTTAGAAAATATAAAAATACTTTTGGAGATCATTTGGAGAATCATGCAAAACTGGAAATAAGGTACTCATTATTATGGGGGTTAAAAGAGTAAAAATATTTTTAAAATCTCCTGTTAGCTGTTAATTCCAAGGCTGTATTTTATATCTCTGTGAAGTGATCAAGCAGTGCAAATTATAAGCTCTTTTGTAATTCTCTAAAATAAAGATATCGTTTGTAAAGAAAAAATCCAGAACGTTTTATACAAAACTGATGGTTTAGGAATATTTTTATTAGTGTTGCATTTTAGTTTCTATAGCTCAGAGTAAATGCTAAAGGAGTGGTAAAAGCTTTGGAGCTTTACTTATAAAAATCCATGCCGTCCTTCAGATTGTTTCATTGTTCCTTTGAAGACTCATGCTTTATCTTTTCCAATTGCGAATTGGCGAATAGATAAAATTGGCAAATAGATAAAAGTTATCTCCCCAAGATGTGTGTGTGCCAGAGTAGCACTGTTTATTAGATTGTGTAGTGAGAGATTGGCCATTTAAAAATCTTAAGTGCCTTGAATAAGACAAGGTGTTCCTGCAACACTGAGGTGAATATATTTTATGCCCACCTGTCAGGGAGCTGTGAGTGTATAATTTTGTTAGGTACAGTTACTGGATTAGCTCTATACATGGGGTGGATATATAGAGCAGACTGCAGAAATTATGCAGTGAATTAGGGGCCTGTTATTTTAGGTATTCCTGTTTATCAACTGGTATTTTGTCTTGAAAAAGCTTTTCAACATTGAAAATGCCAAGGGAAGAGGTGAATTGAAGTGTTTTCTTTAATGGAGATCCACTGCAATTTGCTTTTCTTTTTTTTTTTTAGTTAGATTTATTTACAGAGGGAAACGGCAGACAAGGGCAATATAGTTTGTAACACAGTATGTACTCATCACGATGCTAGGAGTTGTGTTCCACCCTGCCTGTTGTTACCTTGCTTGCACAGTCTGTGTAAGAGCTTACAGTTAAATGCAGGCTTCACACAGTTCTATACAAGGCATCATATGTATTTGTTCATGTCACAGTTAAAGAAAATAAATAATTTAATCCTTTGCAAGGTTTAATCCTCAAGGACTAGATTTCAGTGGCATTTGCACTTCTTGGGCAGAGCAAGACCCACTTTAATGAACAGTGATTGTAACAGATCATCACAAAGATTCAATGGCAGTGGGGGTAAGTGTATTAACAGAGAAAAAAATCACAAACCAAAGTATTTCTTCCTTAATACTGCAGTATAATGGCAAATGTTTGTCTTTTTTTGTCTCTTTGGGTTTTTACTTTCTGCTTTAAGCACATTCTCTTTGACAAATCCAAATGCCTTTGAGTCTCTGTGGGCCCAGGGAGGGGAAAGGAGCTGCTACCAGGACTTGACATCCTTGTTTTTATGTAGTTGGTGATGATGTCAGGGGAGGGGGAATGGAAGAAACCTCAAAGATAAATGGGCTCAGTCATCTTACTTGTTTAATGTTCCTGCAAGCTTCTGCTGCTTTTTCTGACTCCTGTGTTGCCTTGCTGGGACCATCCACTGCCTTAAAGACTTGCTCTCTGTCATGGAGGCCAGGCTTTGTGTCAATGACATGTTGCTGCAATAAGAGTTTAGTCTGAGTGAGGTTATTCTGTACAGAAACTAGTGGGTAAATCCCAGGGGTGTTGATAGGATCTGGCAGAAAGAATGTCCTTTCCGCCCTGTGCAGGCATAAAATATTGTTGTAGATAAAAGCAGTATTTTGTTAGTCCGTCTGTTGGGGCTGACCATGTCCACTTGAACTATATCATCACTTCAGTGTAACACTTGAGAATTCAGTGGGTGTTCCACATTGAAAATCCTTGTGCCCATTATCATCTCATTTTGTATGTATGGTTTACACTGCTACCTTTGATATATTGTTTCCAAGTGCTTGTTCTAGTAAATTGTCAGTGTATGGCAATTTAATTGAAAACTACAAGTGTGTACAGTGGTTGTAACTGTTTTAGGAAATAAAGTCACTGCACATGCAATTTGATAACGATTGTTCTTTTATTTCTTTAATCTGATTTCCATTTCAATGAAGGGATGGTACTCTCTTTGCAGCTAGAGCAAACAGAGATATAACAAACTGATCTTTGGCATTTCAGTTCTTCTATTTTTCAAAATTTCCTTCTAGCAGAAGCTTGTACCAAATAATTAATTCTAAATTTTCCTTTTCCATTTTAACCATGGCCCGCATCTGCAATCAGCATACCTTTCTGGCTACACTTTTCCATGACTACAGGAGGGAAGGGGGTAAATGGCTCTGCAGAGCTTTCATTTGCTGTTGTGACCTGAATGAAACAATGTGGGTTGAACTATTAATCACTGCTGAATTTGTCCAATGTGTCTCCCTGGAACCCCCCTTTCACACGTGCACACACATGCACACGCACATGTCTTATAGGCTTCTGAGTTGCCTGTGGAAAAACATATCGTTAAAATTAAATAATTGCATTTCAAATTGTGCATGTCTGCTGCTCACACAGCCCATTCCACTTAGCTGACAGTGTTAGAAGGGCTTCAAAAGTTCAGAACTATTTTTGCTAGATACGGAAATGTGGCCCCTATAAGCTGCATGGATGAGGCAGTCACAAAATGTCATGTTGAATGGCATTATGCTGGCACTGGGGTTGTTTATTAAATGCAAAATCCTTCTGTAAAACTCAAGTACTCTGTAGATGCTGATGATTCCGCCCTCTGACCCAGATTACATTTGCTGATTACAGCACAAAGTTTAAATTGGAGATGCTTTTCTTTAAAACACATTTATAACCTTTACTTCTATAAAATGAACATCCCTGATGGAGTCTTCAAGAACACTATTGACACACCCTGGTTTCTTTAAACAGAGAATGCAGTCCCACCATTTCCAATATTTTAATGTCATAAGTCAAAAAGAAAAAAGAAAAAAAAGCAATTAAATTCTTTGTATATGGACAGACTCCCATGTCAGTAGAAGATTCTCAGTTCTTGTTCAGCGCCGGCCGCGCAGACAGATGGCTGGTGACAGTTGTTACTTGGTCGGGAAACACGAAGGACTTGTTATCAAGCGAAACACGTGTGTGCGTGCGTGTGTCTGTGTGTGGTGTGCTCTGGGGGGCTCTGGGATGGTGGAAGTCTGTTCATGGATCTCTGTTGGGCACGTGAGAGCTCAGTCCAGAGCCAGCAGTGGTTGGGTGTTCTCATTTTCCCCCTGGTCTTCATGTTTCAGCGTGCCAGCTTCCACCACAGACTGGGACCTGAAAGCAGGAAAACACACATACTAGCAAGGACCACTGCAGAAGCATTCACCTCCCTGGGGTCCCTGTGCTTCCTTTCATGATCTTTCCTTTAGCCTGGTTTCATCTTTATGGCTTTTTAATTCTTTTCTGTGGAAAGCGGAAGGAATTTAAGAAATGGTCCTTTAAACACAAGCTGGGGTGTGACTCGCTGAAGGTCTCAAATGCTTTCAAAATGTTTAGTTCCTACCTACTATCCACAGTGCTGAATGTGCTCAGCAGCTTAAAGACCTGGCCCTGCAATACTGTGAGGTCTGTTGGTGCTCTGTGTCTTCCCAGGCAAAGCTTCCTGTGCAGCTGCTTACTGGAAAGCAAAGTCATTTGCTCAACTGCTTGCAGGAGTGAGTCACAGCTCGTGTTTGTTGCAACTCTTGAGACATAAAAGTAGATAAATCATATTTTACTGATGTAGGGATTTACAGGGCAGAGCTTTCATGAGGTTCCTAAGCCCAATAAAGAAGGTGGAGTTGATATGACAATGAGGAAGCTTCTGGTGTGCCCAGTCCTGCAGTTATTCAGGGTTAGTCCATTTTAATTTCTGCCTTCATAGTTTATCCTTTGTAATTAATGAATAAAAAAAAATCCCAACATGTAAAAAATGAATAAACACTAGAGAAAGAAGAGCATCATATTTTCTTGCAATAGCAAAGGCTGAATGGGTTCAAAATAGTGGGAAAATTCAAGACCATTTTATTTTCTGAGGTCTGTGTGCTCTAATGTTTGCTTGCTGAGCTACGGAAGGAGGATCTGATGAATTCCTTGTCACAGAGATCTGTTATCCTCCACTTTCTCTGTTTTGGGCTAGGAGTTGCCTCCCAGTTTGGAGGAGACAATGAGCTTCAGAGCAAGATCACTGGTGTAACTGGAACTTTTAGAAAGGGAACTTTTTCTTGAGGGGCGATAGAGTCATCCAGACCCAACGTTCACATAGTGCATATATTGTTATAAAGAGCCAGTTTTCTCATGGATAGCTTTTAGAGTTAGGAGTGGCTCTCATTCCATACATGATGCATTTGTAGTTCCCATTGTTCATTTATGCTTTAGCTATTTTGTGAGATTAGATGTCACCTCTCTTTTGATAGTAATCCTTATTAAATTCCATCCTTTGGTACTGCAGGACTGAATACCATGACTGTGAATAACTTATATGATAATTATTCTTATTCTTATGCCTGGAGCTTTCATTAAAGCGTAATAAAAAAATTTCATTTAAAAAAAAATCTCCAAAGAAAGATAACAAAAGCTGGATGCTCCATGGGAAGATTTTATGCCATAATTTTCAAAGAAAATATGTTTGCCCAAATGTTTTCACTGCGTATTTTTTTCAGATATGTGACATACATAATGTTTATGATTGTATTTTAATATAGAAAAGCAACTGATTTGGGAGATTATGCAAAATGGCAATTTACGTACTTCTAGTATGATGCGGCAAAAACTAATCATGTGGCTTTCAAACTGTTACAGAACAGATTCAAATCACAACATCATCAGGTTTTTATTTTCTTTTTGACTACCAGATGACACTATTATTAAATAGTACTTGATTAATACTTGTCATCAGTGTATTGTTTCTGTCTGACTCACTGCCCTTCAATGGATATAAAACATTGTGTATCCTTTGCAGCATTTGCCAGCACACAGCAGAAAGTTTCTGTTCTAAATCAACTGTGAAAAATCCCAGCATTTCTCCTTTTGTGATCACTGCTGATCATTTCTGTTCTCATCTCATTACACACTCAGAAATTCTTGCATCTGTAACAGCAAGATACCGGGTTCTCCATCATACTGGCGCTTGGACGCTTCTTGAACTCTGTCAAGCTTAGTGCTGTGACCTCTTCCCTGGGAGCCTGTTCCTGTGCCAAACCACCCTGTAGGTGAAGAACCTTTTCCTGATGTCCAAAATAAACCTCCCCTGACTCAGTTTCATGCCATTTCCTCAGGTCACTGATTAGAAAAATGAAGAGATCAGTACGTGCCCTTCCACTTCCCCTCATAAGGATGTTGAAGACAACAATGAGGTCTCCCCATCTCCTCCAGCCTGAACAAACCAAGTGACCTCATCCACCCCTCATACGGCTTCCTCTCTTGTTCCTTCACCATCCTCATGACCCTCCTTTAGACTCTCTCTAATAGTTTAATATCTTTTTTATACAGTGGCACCCGAAACTGCCCCCAGCACTCGAGGTGAGGCTGCCCCGGGCAGTGCAGAGCAGGACAATCCCCTCCCTTGCCTGGCTGACAATGCTGTGCCTGATGCCCCCCAGGACATGGTCATCCTTCCTGACTGCCAGGGCACTGGTGACTCATTCACCTTGCCATTGACCAGGACCCCAGGTCCCTTTCCACAGCACTTCTCTCCAAGCTCTTGTTCCCCACAATAATCACACAACCAGAGCTGCAGAATCTGGCAGAATCTGCCCCTTGTTAAAGTCCATATGGTTGTTGATTGCCCATCTCTCTAATTTGTCAAGCTCTCTCTGCAGGGATGCCCTGCCTTTGAGGAAGTCAACAGCTCCTCCCATTTATTGTTGTAAGTATTCCTTCAAGTCCTGCATCCACATCGTTAATGAAGAGTATAGGGCCTAAGATGGAGCCCTGCAGAACCCATGGTGTGTTTATCCAGCTGAATGTTGGCTATTTTGTCAAGAAGGATACTGTGATAGATGGTATCAAGAGCTTTCCTGAATTCCAAAACGATTTCATTAACCGACTTTCCTAGATCAAATAGTTGGGTTACTCTGTAAAAGGAAATCTGGTTTGACAAGCAAGACTTTTTCCTCATCATGTTCTGGCTCTGACCAATGACTGCATTGTCCTCCAGGTTTTTTTCAATACCTCCCAGAATAATTCTTTCCATGGTTCTACTGGGCACTGAAGGGAGACTAACAGGCCTGTAGTTTCTGGGGTCCCCCTTCTTGCCCTCCTTGAAAATTGGGACATTTGCCAGCTTCCAGTCAGCTGGGACCTCTCCAGATTCCCAAGACCACTCAAAAATCATCTAGAGAGGTACTGCAATGACATCAGATAAGTCTTTGAGGATTCTCAGATGAATCCCATCAGGCCCCACAAATCAGCAAGGATCCAGCTGGATCAGCAGATCCTGCAGAATTCCATAGTCGGCTGGGAGTTGATCATTCTCACAGTCATGGTCCTCCAGTTCTGAGCACTGATATCCCCTGTATTTTGTGGCTGTAGAAATTAATATAAGACAAATACTATTTGGAAGAAGGACCCTATGAGTTGGTTTCATCTGGCTTTTGTGTATCTAGCACACATTCAGTTCAAGGAGAGCAGTCACATTCCAGGTATGCACAAGTTTTTGCACTATTTAAGGGGATACTGACTCTAGCTTTGAGCCTAGAACTAAGACTAGTCTTTATTTTAAAAGTACTGCTACCTGTTTTAGCTGCAATAGCATTTTTTTCAGAAGACTTCACAACCACATTTCAAATTTTTAAGAGAATCTGATCACAATGCTTGAAAAGTTGTACGTGTGTATCTATTTGCACCTTAATCTTCTATTGAAAAATACATTGCAGTCAGACACCAAAGTACCTTTGCTCTGACTAGTCTTTGTAAATTTTAACCATCTTTTGTTCAAAGCACCCTCTTTCACAACAATTTAAGCCATGTTGATTTAAAATGGTAAATGAGCAGTATAGAACTTCCCTTGTTTGGCAAGCAGGGTTTAAGCATTGTCCCTGTCAATGCAGTGGATACTGTTCTGGTAGTAACCCATGGCTAGCAGAAGTTGTTCATGGCACCAGACAAAGGCATTTTTGTTTTGCTGTCTTTCCATATCAATATGTTCAAATACCTGATGGGGTGGAGTAATAGAACACCTAAGAATCATCTCAGTGATATTCAGTGACAGAAGAGGCAAGAGATACAGATGGAAATACAGGAACTTCCATTTTTTACTGGGGAATGGACAAACACCAAAGCAAATTGCTCAGAGAGGTTGTGGAGTCTTCATGCTTAGAGATATTCAAAATCCAGATGGACACAGACCTAGACAACCTGCTCTAGAGCTGACCCCACACTGCGCAGGGGATTGGGTAGAAGATCTCCAGAGGTTTCTTCCTCAACATTTTTGTGATTCTGTGCCCACAGAAATACCAGCTTCCCTGAATCATCCCAATCCATCTTTCTCTATCCTGACAGGGCAACTATTTTCTTTACAAGTTGATTATGCCTTTGGGGTGTTGATTTTCACAGTGTGGAATGTCGCTGTTGAGCGGCTAGCTG
This sequence comes from Entomyzon cyanotis, assembly GCA_024500445.1. Taxonomy (NCBI): domain Eukaryota; kingdom Metazoa; phylum Chordata; class Aves; order Passeriformes; family Meliphagidae; genus Entomyzon; species Entomyzon cyanotis. The sequence continues at coordinate 21,133,818 of JAKEPQ010001005.1, forward strand.
AGGAATGACCCAAGTTCTCAGACAAGGAAAGAGAGGAGAAGAGAGCTTTATTGTTTTGAATTCCATATATATAGAGTTTACAGAGGTGCCCCAGATTGGTCAGCCCGAGACCTCCCCCTAGGCCCAATTGGCCAAGCCTGAACTGACCCAATCCGGAGAAGTTGTTTGCAAAACATCCAAACTTTATCTTGTTTATGAAATATAGCAAAATGTTCCCACGGGAAGGACCTGTGCTAGCCACAGTGGATGACATTCAGCTGCTAAACATAGATATCTATGGCCATTTAAGGACCGTAGGGTATCCAAAACAACTGATTAGATAACTGAAGGTTATGGCTCTGGGTTTTATAAAAGACTTGTAGAGGACTCATGTCCTTCTGGAGTAACAGATGGAGGCCAAGAGGCCATCATAGTGCCTAAAACCATTTAATTATAGTTTGCAGGATGAATGCAGCTACTTTGTAATGTTCAAGAAATGTCCAAGTCATTTTGACCTGGGCCAGATATGAACTAATCATCTAAGCAGGAAACAGAAATTACATCGGCCTTGTCCTCCTGTCAATATATTTTAGTCACTTGTATTTTGATTAATCTCATCATCAGACACCTGTAGTCACTCTGTGCCATAAATGGCAGAGCAATAAACATTCTCGGGGTGCTATTCATCTGAATTGTTCTAAACATATGGTCTAAACATCTGATTCATGGGTTACTTACATTCACATCCCTGTTCTGATGAGTTCTCATCTGTTAAAACCAGGGACAACAGGTTTCATGACTCATGAGGCAATGTTTCCTACATATCACAGCCACAACTGCCTCACACCTTCAATATTCACCTTCACTATATTACCTTCAATGCTCACCAGTAATGTGACACTTGTCCTGTGTGTGCTGCAACTCTGGAATTATAAATGAGTATATTCGAATTCAAAACCTTCTGGTTTTCTTCCTTTCTTGGATAAAAATTCTCAGTAAGCAGTTTCAAAGATGCTTGGCTGTGGAGGATATGGCTGACTTAAATTTTAACACAAGTAGACAATTGTTTGTATCACACAGATAGGGTCACTGCCCTCAGCTGGCAGACACTGTGCCTGTCTTTCTTTAACATGATCCATGTGGGAGACAGCTCCTGTAAGAGTACATGATCACAGTGGACTAGGAGCTAAACCTGAAGTAATTAAAAGGCAAGTCAATGCCCATAGACTTTGCTAATCTAGATTCCAAGGCTAGGTAACCTTGCTTAGGAGAACAAAATGAAAATGGAAAGAGAAATGAATTTTTAGTCTCACTTCTGAACCCTAGGTACCATTTGAGTGTGGTCCATTTAAAGCGTCAATCAAACCCCCCATGGTTGTTTTACTGTTCAGCAAGAATATTTGGAAGTCTGGAAAATCAACAGTACCCAGCTGTTTCTCCAGCAGGCTGGCCAGATATTTCAAATGACAGCACTGCATAGGTATGTACATCAATATCTAAGAGAACAGATGGCTTTATGTGTGTGGCCACTTTAACTGCAACTCTCTCCAATTCAGTCAAAAACCATGTAAGAAGACTGGATGCAGACCTCCTAGCTGTGCTGTTTTCAGAAAGCTTTTGTCAGAGTATAGCTGCAGTCTATCAGCTCACAGGAATTGATGTTTGTTGGGTATCAATTTTGTTTCCTGCAAAAAATGCAGTACAAAATGCTGGACTGAGCTAACAGTAACTGCCAGCGTATCACAGCATGTTTGTCTTAAGAGACATCTTCCAATTCTCTGATCCCTCATTTTATGCTTTTCTTCACAGGAATGCTTCTGTGCTGCAGCCCACAGGAGTGAGGATGTATTTGTGCTGGGCTTCCTTGCAGTGGGTTTGGGAAGGAAAGAGGGGGTGGTATTTTTTTTCCCTAAGTGCAGGAGGCTTCAAGCTCTCAGAGTAACATGCTGCAGGTTGCATCGAGTGACTCTGTTTTCTACCTTTCACCTCCCATCTGCTCATTTCCCTTAAATTCCATTTAGATTTCACCAATACCTTAGGGCTGTTCATCTCCCAGTTATTCATTCCCTTCACAGAACATTGTAAGTGTTTTTTTTAAATCACACTTGTGAATGTTTGTATTGCCAAGGTCTGAGGGACATGTTTTTCTTTGCCCTTCTCCCTCCATCACACTGTAGAGGGGGGTGCAGCACCTCAGAGTACGCTCTGCAGCCCACCTCAAGTGAATGGTTTCACCGGGTGGGAAAAGCAAGGCTTTCTCTTTGGTATCACAGAAACAGTGCAGATGTACAGGTGTGGAGTAATTATTGAAAGTGCTTGAAAAGGAAATGCTCCCCAGGTGGTGTGGACAGACACAGCAAGCCCTGCTCAGCAGTGCACAGCCCTGGTGCAGGAGCCATGGCATGAGGCTCTCTGCCCAGGCTCATAAGCCCTGCTCAAATCTCTTGCCAGTGCAGTTCTACAGCTTCTGCACTGGTGTTGGCTCACAGCTCTGCATTAAGACAGCAGAGTACTGTGCCACAGAGACCTGCCAGAGGGGCAGCTTTGGTACACCAACCGCAGCACTGTGAAGAGATGCAGCAGCACCAGTGTCTAGGGGCCCAGGTGGGCTGTGAAGTGATCCACAAGCATGATGAGTCAGGGGAAAAAGCAGCGTGGAAACTCTGGCATAACCTTGCTGCCAGCCTAAGCTTAGCCCCCAGGACAGTGGTGACAAGCTGCTGCACTTCCCAAATGGAAGCTGACTGTGGCCACTGGCAGTAGTGACCATCTTTCTCCCTGATGGTGAGCACACCCTAGTGAGAGCTCTCTGAGTAGTGCCTTGGCACATCAAAGTCAGGGGCAGTCCTGGCTCAGACCTGTAACTGCATGTGTGAAGTCTGTGAGAACACCTGTACCACTAAAGATGCAACTTCTGCAGAGTGAACCCCAGCACAAGACCCCTCATCCTCCCTGTGCCCACCAGTTCTCGCCATGCCCCTTTGTTCCTTCTGCTGGCCACAGCAGCTTCTCTCCACCACACACCCTGAGCACAGCTCGCTGCAGGGTGTGCACAAAGAGGGTGACACTGCACCACATTTGACTCTAACCATGGCCTGGCTGGCTGTCCCTCAGCCCAGACTACTCTCCAAGGATGCAGTGCATACATTTGGCACTTGCTGTAAAAACAGTCTTCTGGTGGGCCATGACAAGACCTCAGCTCATTGCAGACACTCTGAATTGTATACACACATAGAAATGCCTCCAGGCCACCGAGACCAAGAGCCAGGCACTATGCAGGACAAATGCAGCCAGACTCCTCTGGCAGAGGCTATCCCTAAGCAATATGGACAGGAGTTGTTCTTGTGCCAGCAGCCTTGGAATTAGGGTGCACATCTCAGTCTTTTTTTATCAGTGTGGATTTGTGTGATATCTTCTGCTCCTAAATGTTCTGAGCTTCTATGTGAAGATCTTGCCTCAGTCCAGGGCAGGGGAAAGGCATGGGTGGGAGCTTTTCCTGTCCCTTTCCTCTCTCTGCTACAGACTGAATTTTCCACATGCTTTTTTTCTCATGGAAAGAATAGGACCACCTGCTTCAGACAGGAGCTCCTGGAAGACCCTTAGTCCTCTGGAATCCAATATGTCACCTATCACATGGTAAGCCTAGTCATAGAATCAAATAAAGAAAACACTGCAGCAGCAAACACCACTTTACATCAGATTCAGCAGAGCTATTATGAAATGTGCAGAATTTGATACCTAAAAAAAAGAATTTCAGGCCAGGTAATGAAAAAAATTTCTTCTCACACTTTATAAGTATTCACACATGAAAACACATGCACTTGTCATCACCACTCATGCTTTTCCTGCTTATCCCCATTTCCTTGCCCACCAAGATTTCTCTCTAGCCCAACAGTTTCCAGTCCCTTTGTTCAGACAATCCAGTCCTTTACTCCTGCCTCATATTTCAGTCTGCCTTTTTTTGCTGCCATTCCAGTGACTCCAGTTCTCAACATCTCAACCAGATTTGCCACTGAGTCATGGTCTCTTCACTGCTGTGTTACAATAACAGAGAAGACAAAGCACTACAAGCAAAGGGGATCAGTCTTCCTACTTCCCCATCATACATCAAAAGTTTCCCGTCCTTCAGAAGAACAGCACTACAGCATGAAAGCAATCCTGCAGATGTACCTTTTAGAGTGGAAAGTCAACCACCACAGCATGAAAAGCCAAAATGTAGGTTGTGGGAGCAGCAGTCACTTGGCCAGGTGTGTGGGGGTGTTGTGACGCCTGCCTTGAGCCCTGGCCCCAGGAGCACACACTGTTCTTTCTCAGAGGCCTCTTTCCTCCCTCAGTGCTCAGCATACACAGTGCTCTCCTAGTAAATGGCTATTTATTTTGCTTTCTTATGGTGATTCAGTGTGTGGCTCTGTGACACATTTGCTGCATATTAGTCCAAGCCTGCTCTGAAGATAGCCTTTGTTAATTCCCTCCTGAGGTTTTCTGTGGAGTTTATCAATGCAGTACTTGTGTGCCTCTTAAATGCTAATTACTTCACTGCCATACCATGACTGTGAGAGTTAGTTTTCTTTTAATTTGTATTTTGCATGTGGAGAGGTGAAACACACTAAAATTAGGGTACAATTATGGGTACCCCTCTAAAGGGGTGCCCATTTCCCAGTGCTGAAGGTCTGATTTTGCAGGGTCCTCAGCCTTAAGTGGCAGCTTGGGTGTTCAAAGCACATATCCCGTGTATTTCTGTTGCAGGCGAGTGCTGGGTATTTCTGGAAATTAGACCCCAAAGTCTATAGCTTGACAGGTTGAAAATAAGCAATGTGCAATCTCACCATCTGTGTGAAGTTTGGCTTAAGCTACTTTCCAGGCTGACACAGGGGCTCAGGGGGAGAGGGAGAGCAGGATCTGCTTCTCAAGGGCTGCACCCAACAGACCGAACCAAAGGATCATTCCTGGTCTCCATCAGCCATTTGCTTTCCCCCCAAGTGTGTGTCCTAGCCCATCTGCTTCCAGTCCTTTGTGCCTACTTCATCTTTCAGTCTGCCTTGTGGCTCCCATCCCAATGACCCAAGTCCCCAGTGCCTCAGATGGGTTAACCACTAAATCCTCATCTCTCCAATTCTCCTGCCAACAGCAGGGAGGATGAAGCTCTGCAAGCATAAGGTGCCAATCTTCCAAATCGTGGCTCCATGTCTTGCCATAGATTGGCCTAGTGCAGGGACAACAGTGATCACAAGTAAAAGTTGTGGTTACAAAAGCCCTTTACACCCCATAGCCTAGGCAGGAGATGCACATTGTGAGCACTGAACCACCAACCCAAGCTGAACAAATTTATGTTGGGAGGCCAAGTGAAAGCATGAGGCAATCCATGGGACCATTAAATGCTAAAATTAAATATGTTTCTACAGGGCATGTGTGAATTGCCCTTTCAAAGGCTTGTAACTCAGCCAGATGTAGGTGGATTTTTCACAGGACAGCAAAAGACATAAGCAGTGTAAAAGCATTTGTTTTATTAAGTGTCATGTCTCTAATCTAAACTACTAAACTTTTGGCAAATTTATAGCCAGCTGAAGACATAATTTACAATGCAATTTTTAGGCAGCCGGAATAGCACTGGTTCTGCCATTCCCACCTCTAGCCTGTGTTTTTGCACCCATGCACTGGGAATTGAGTACTGCAAACAGATGAGACCCACGCTGTCAATGCACCCAGAGAGCAACTGAGTTCCTGCCTTGTCCCAAGGCATCCATCCTCAGTACTAAGCTGGCCATCCCTCCTGTCCTTGGTTCAGCTGTGGCTTTGCAACCCAAGTCTCCTCCTTGACTTCTCTCGCTATGGGTTCCTGAGGATATTCTGCAGCATCTCCCCTGCAGCCTCCCTAGGACCTGCTGATGTGCCAAATCCACCAGTTCCTTTCCATTTCTTTCTGATGTATTCATTGGGTTCTCTTTAAAAATTATAAAGCTGTTATAAAGCTAGCAACCTATATTACTAGATAATGCATATATTACTAGATAATGCATATATTACATGACATGCATGTCCCTGGGATACCTGCTTTACTACCAAGATTTGTCCCATTCATCGTCTGTGTATGGGGGAAGCATTTCTGTAGAAGTACTCAGAAACTCTCCTTTGTTTGAAATAATTTACAATAAAATAGTGAATGCAAGCCTTGCACCATAAGTCTCATGTACTACAGAGTTATTTTATCACAAGGATTTTTACCCTTTTCCCCCGACACAAGTAGAAATGCACCCCAGCTACAAGCAGAGCAACCCAGGTGCCATGCATGGGCAGTGGGAAGTGTTCACACATTTTCATATTGATTTTTATTTGCTGGTATTTTACTACTTCTGCAGTAAATTGGTGCTGACTGTGGACCGGCATTAAACATGACCCATAAAAGCAGAAACATATGGCAAAGGAACATTAAGGTCACACTAAGGATAACAACTAGAAAGGTCTGCCTTGCACAGCCCAGCTGGGCATATGGAGAAACAAGTCTGAATAAATAAAAACCTTGCATAAGTCACCCCCATGAATGGCCCCTTTTGGTTCTAAAACTGTTCCAGTCGGCATTAGTGTGTACCAGTCGTAATATCCTTCCTTCTGGAAGCAGGATTCCAGTTCTGAGAAACAACAATTAGTTTCAGCAGTGAGTTCATTTGAATATCAGGGCTTTTAAAAACACACATCAGGAGGCAATAATGGCTAAACCCTCATCTGCACTTTTAAATCCTTTCACTCTAATCTGGGACATAAAATCCACATGCTCTAACTCAACAGTGTGGGGCAATGAGGCAATGCATTCCAACAGGCTTTTTCCACTGCATTTTCAAAATGCACAATATGGGGGCTTTTGATGAACCACTAGTCAGGCCATCGAATGTTTAGGTGCTCAAGTCCTTTAGGAAAAAGCCTCAGGTTGTGCCAGGAGAGGTTTAAATTAGATATTAGGAAAAAATTTCTTCACTGAAGGGATTGTAAACATTGGCACAGGTAAAGATCTTTTCCAACCTGAATTATACCACAGTCCTACGAGTCTATAAGTTTTTATTTCACAACAGAAAAATGTAATGGTGTCTTGACTGTACATATTCATAATTAATGTGCTTGGTTCTATTTTAAAAGTTTTACCCTAACTCTGAATTTACTGAGTCTCTGATAAGCTTGACTTGGTTATAGTAATGCTCTTGCAACCCATGTTATCCTAAGAATAATTTTTAACCCCAAATTTGAATAAAGTTATCATTAATTAAACTTTGATTAAATAAGTTTGATTAAACAACCCAGGTCGTTTGGCCAGAATATATATGGAGTGGTTAGGTAAAATTTCCTTTCTCTGCAGGGCAATTTTAAATTGCAGTAGGTTTTCAAACCTGTTTGCACTGACAGCAGGTTAAAAGCAAATGCTCTTTTGATGCCTGGGAGGGGAGAGAAAGAACATTCAGCTCCCAGGCCTTGCTTGGTGCCTGTGCAGGGAACATGCAAAGGCAGAGAACAGTCTTTGTCATTTGGACTGAAGATCAAGTTCAGACATCAAGAAGTGACCCAGATGCGGCTGAAGTAGGGCAGTTCTTGCAAAAAAAAAAAAAAAAGAGAGTCACAGAGAGGTAACATGCTGCTGCAGCTTGCTTGTTGCTGCTGGACCTGAGTGTAAGAGCAAGAGTGACACTGGAGAAAAAAGGAAACTTCAAAGAGCTGAGCTCCTTCACATCTTCCCCAGTCACTGAATCCATCCCTCCAACTGGGGATGCTCACCCACGACTTTCAGGTACCCAAATAGCTACAGACATAGATCTCCTACTGTTGGGAGAATAGGGCTAAAAAAATTATGCCCTATTGGCATAGTGATATGCTGAAAGCAGTCTCTGACTCTTCAGCTCCTAGGCTTAACCACCCACCATAACTATTCGTTAAACTGCACACCCAGATAAAACTGCCAGCTGTTCCTAAAAAAACAGCTCATCAACAAAAGGCAGCATGAATGCCTCAGGCAAATGCTTTGCTTTTCTGTGAGTTCCCTGTTGACTAAAGGCCCCTTTCTGACCATCAGAGATATCAGAACACTTGGCCACAGCTGAAAGGGATATGAATTCTTCCCCAAGCTCCAAATTTTTGTGCCATTTACATTGCTCTGAAATCCTGAAGCTCCTAAGTGACAGACTTCCTGCATGAATGCAGACCCTTCAAAAGAGATGGCCCAAGGCAGGGGAAGGGTCTGTTGCCATTGCTGCTCCCAGGACTGTCGAATGGATGCAGCCTGGCTCTCAAATTAAACTAAGTTTGCTGTATTAATGCTGGTTTGCTTGTTTACTACCATGCCCATTTCAGACTTCACTGAGCTGAGTCTTAATAAACATACATTCTGAATGGAATGGGGCATTGCTTGTCCCTCCCCTCCCCCCCGGTCATTAAGACTCATTATGTGGAGTCATCAGCTGTTTTGCTTTGTTTCCCATCTGTTCATACATTACTTGGGATCCTAGATAATGCTGCAGATGGGAGTGCCATTTCCACTATTTTGGGTTTGTTCCAGTGGGACTTCATGTGGCCACTGGTGGAAAAAAATTGCAATGGTTTTGATTAAAGATTTTCCATATTACAGACACTTGTCAAATCTCAAAATTTTCATGATCATGTCACTGACTAGAGTCAGTGGCAGTCTTTTTCTGAGAGGATTTTCAATCCTTTCTCCACCTACAACACCTCCATTCTCTGAAGTCAACAAGGACTCTTTCTTGAGAGCAAATCTTGCACGAGTTCAAGTCACAGGGAAAACCACCCCTGCTTGTGACTGGAAAGAAGATAATGTTCTGGTTCCATTGCTGTTAAATGGAGCAGAAATTGGAATCTAATGAGACTTTGCTATGCAAGCCTAATCTCCTGTAGCCCCTTCATATTAGTCTTTCACTCCTGCATCAGTTAGATTGTCATACTGGCACGCTGTTTCTGGCCTCTGATGACTAGCAAATCAACTCTAATTTGCAGCCAAGGTATACTTAGATCAACTTACACCTGTTTGATCTCATGCCTAAGTTTTCCTTTTTCTCAAATACCTGTTCTTGCTCCACAGGTTTTATTCCCTTCAAATATATTTCAACCTTTGCACTCTGAAGCTGAACAAACCACTGTCTTCTATAGCTTCTTGCTGGGAAAACAAGCTCTCTGCTTTCCTGATCCTTCCCACAGCTCTCAGGTGAACTGGTTTCAATTTATATGCACCTGCCATGGTGACAGGAGCCAAAACACTGCTGTCAGTCCTGAAGCCAGCCCACAGGCAGGTACCTGCTCCAGCTTCAGCCCCTCTCACTGTCACTTGGTGCCACATTTTTCCTGGTCTGCATTTTGAGATTTATTTTAGTTTTCAATTTGTTCTCAGGTACGTCTTGAAAATGGCCTCCTTATCTCCCTCTGCATTAATTTGCTAATATAGGTGAAGTGGCTACAACAGTATTTTGGTCAGTTATTCTCTGATTCCATTTCCTGGCACTTTTCTTTCAGATCTCTAGTTCATATCTTGATTTTTCATCATCTGTGCTACTAAAATTGCAACACACTGTTTTCGGAGTAGGTGCCAAAGGTGAGCTTTGAGTATGGTGGCATTTCATTACACAGGGACACTTCTCTGTGGTCACAGTGCAATGCCGTCAGCTGTTATAGCAGCATTGAGCTCAAAGATTCAGGATGCTTTAACACAGTGTTGGTCCAGTGGCAGCTCAGCAAGGATGGACATGCATGGCTTTATATAAGTGGCCACAGAGCCAGGAGGGGCTGGAACTCTGCACCTTGTCACACAGCAAGACAGTGCCACAGCGGGGAACAGGCACTGTCGCTCCAGCCTCACACGTAAATCCAACTCTCATAAGCACTGCCCTCCCCTGCAGCTGGTGACTGGGCAGGTAAACCTGCAGTGATATCTGGGAAGTCAGAGAAGAGAAGACCCATAAATTGTTCAGCAAGGATTTTCACCCTTAAATTGCAGAAATCCTAGAAGGTTCAGTCTTAGTATATCTGCCCGTTTCAGAGGAACATGACTGATAAAGAAAAAGTCAGTGACGTTGACCTTTTTCCTTTTTTTTGTTAAACCAATAGTTTCATCAGAGAAACACTAAATTAACATGTTACCTACAAGCATATGTTGTGAAAGGTGGAGCAGGGGAGAGATTTTCAATGAAACTAGAAATTGTTTTAATAAGGGGAAAAATGATAGAACAATTATGAGGGAATTATATTTAAGATGAAGAATAATGTTAGAAGACTGCCTATGCCGAGTGTAAACTTCCCTGGAGTATCCAGGAATCTCAGCCTAGCCTGAGTTTCTCACAGTGTTTGAGATATATGAACCTAAAGAGGCAAGGAGGGGAGATATATAAAGACAGGTGATGCTGGTAGAAGTCTGGAGACCTTTTAAGATGTCTTAGATATAAATTTGGTCTAATAAATCTAATAAAGCACACAATCATGCTTTCTAAACATAGGCTTTTACCTATGCTTGGGCTAAACCGTAATTTCAGGGGAAGAAGAATCAAAGCAAATACTCATAGGAGAAAATCTGTTGAAGCTGTGAACTTTTCACCTTTAACAGCAAGTAATGACCACGGGGTGCAAGATCAGATGGTTGACTTAACCACCGAGTAACGAAATCAGGCTAAAAGTTTAGATCTAGTCTGCCCAGAGGCAACATGACAAATTAGATTCATCCACTCCCCATATTTGTATTAGTGCACTTTTGTATTAGTGGACAGAATATAAAAGAAGGATTTGCCTCAAGGCAGTGTTTTCTGGCACTGAACTAATTTTCAAGACGAGGTTCTCCCCTGAGGGCACAAAAAGACCCTCCCTTCTTTGCAGCCAAGGATCAGGTCCTCAGCAAAGATTTACCTGTGAACAGCCCTTAACATATTTAGAGCTTTAAAACACTACAGATTTCTTTATATAAAGCTACATAAATTGAGATATATTCTAATAATGATTAAATACTTAGTAATTTTCTAAAATAATTCAGTGTGTTTCACTACAATATTTATTAAAAATAAATTAGTTTAAACTCTGCTTTCTTGGACAGGCTTTGTAAACTCATGCTGGCTCCCAGCCTTGGCTGGTGGTCAGTAGTGAGAACTTCTCACAAAGCAGGTGGCCACCCCTCTTCGTGCCGAGGCTGTGGCTCATAGCCTGGCAGTTGTGTGGCCCTGCAAGTCGTGGCCCTGTGAGCTCTTGAAGTCAGTCATAAGTGCCAGGGTTTCCAGCACGAGGCCTCAATTTGCAGACACAGCTGCGTGGCATCCCTCTGACCTGGGAGGGAGCTGTGAATCAAGAATGCATTTCTTTTTCCTCTGAAGATGAAAGACTTTCAAAATTAATTGCATGACATTATGGCTTGTCTGTGTTGTCAGCTTTGATTTTGCTGTGACAAAATGATGGCCGCTCCCTGTCACAGAGAGTGACGCCGTGCCTGTGAGCACCGCACTCATCAAGTGGCAGCAGCGAGGGAAGCATCGCTGCGATCTGCGCGGAAAGCAGTTTTGTGGAGTGGGATGCCAAGGGTGAGGCGAGTGCAGATGTTACACTCACACAGGGAAGCCTACCCGGCCACAGCTCACTGCAGCTGCTGTTGGCTGAGCCCACAGCCCTGTGCCAGCTACCCCAAATTCCTGACCCCATCCCTGTGCCAGGTATCCCAACTTCCTGACCCCATCCCCACAATCAGTTCAAACTACTGAGGGCAGCACTCTCCGGAGGTGTTGTTTTGAGCATTCAGAGCTGAATGCACAATCACTAGAACTAAAATCAGAGCTCTTAAAAGAGCAGCTCTGCAGCTGCCTTTGCAGGGCTTTGCGGAGCAAGTGGGAGCAGAAGCAGAGGGAGAAGACCAGCTCCTTTTCCCTTTAGAGGGCAGTGGTGTTCATCGTACAAAAGCTGCTTTTCCAAGGAGGTAAATCCCTCACAGTTAACAACCGGGTCAGCAGCAGCAAAGCAGTGGCAAGGAATGCAGACCAACGCTGAAGTGGTGCCTCTGGTTGCTCTGTGCCATGCAGGACAGCATCTCACCCTGATGTACTTTCTGTAATGCTCTGTGCAGGGGCTCATTAATTTCCCCTCATTTTCATGCACAGTAATCAGACAAGTAATTATGGTTCCACAGAGAGGCTTCCTTTCTCCCACCACACCATGAGCACAGCCCAGAGTGAAATGTTCCTTACCATCAACCTTTGCCAAATTGCAGCCTCTCTTCGAGCCAGATGAGCCTTTCCTGTGAGATTTATGCCAAACCTGTTCAGAGAGCCAAATAAGCGCTGCTTTCAAAGGCAGTACTAACCTTTTCATGGGTTTGGGTGAGGCCTCCCTCTCCAGGTTGGAGGAGGCATGCTTCACGTGCATGGCATTGTAGGAGGTGTGGGTGTACTCGTTTTCATCGCTGTAGTCGGGACCCAGTAATGTTCGAGCCCACGTCCCCATGTCATAGGGAGGCAGAGTCCCCCCAAATTCAGAGGGCAGGCATTCAGGGTGTATTAGCTGGTGAAGGCTGTTCAGGTTGTTGCCGTGAAGAAAGATCTTTAACAAATAAGAAAGAAAGTTCAAAGTCATCATTGACTCCTTACTTCATGAAGTACAATAATAGCAGCACGAATGAGGTGTGGAGTGTCATTAGTTGACACTGCAGTTTCAGGTGGGAATTTCCAAAGCGCTCAGGGATGGCTCAGTTGGGAGAAGATGGGGGATTAACTTTGAGGTGGGCAGCTGAAGAATTAGGCTGGCACTACTAACACTTCTGAAAACTCCAATTCGCTTGCTTTTGGCACATGACAATTTCACTTTCTTAAGGTCAGGAATTATGACTGATTATTGCTACTGTGAGATGACAGAAGCTTACATGAAGAACAGTGGGGGGAAAAGGGTGAGAGTGGAGCTTACTGAAAGCAAATATGAAGAGTAGGACTTCAGCATCTGAGGGCCACCAGCCCTGTGCCCCAGGACAGACATTTCCCAGGGCTGTGTCACCACTTTGTGCTGGTTCAGCAACACTTGTTTCTCTAATCCCTCTTTGCTTTCAGGTTGGTCCTACCCTGGCCCTGCCTAGCCAGACACAACTCAGGGTGGGCTCTGGGGCCTCCTGAGGGACGATTCAGCTGTTGTGTGATAGACTGCAGACAACAAATGGCTAAGATGACTGCAGGACCACCAATTCACATGGGTTTCAGTGAAGATATGCCTCTTCTGTAGTGTGAGCTAACAGCCTTCAGGCATGGATACTTTTTGTGGAAGCAAGTGAGTTACCATCATGTGAAAACAGTCACCCTGCTGAAGGAATGAAGTAGGAATTTTTACTCCCACAAAGAGCTGAACTGAAGTTTCCCTTGCTTGCAAGTAACTTTGGCCAGGCTTGATTGTCCTCCACATTGCCAATTCTGTCTAACCCAGACAGAGCATGTCCCAGTAAAATGTATCCACACTTTGTTAGTGACAGCAGGTTTCTGGTCCCTGGCTGAGTTATTGATTCAATTCTGATCGTTCCAAACTCTAATTTTTGGTAACAGCAGCAATTCTCTTATACCATATGGAACATGCAGAGAGAAAAAGAAAAGAAAACAGGCAGCTACTTGGCTGATCCAGTTCTGCAGCTTCCTCTCCACCTCCACCCCCAACCCCCATCTAATTACCCTTTTCCTTGTCTTGTCTTTGAGGAATGGTTTGATTAGCGTGTACAGGGCATGGATGTACCAGGGCTGATTGACAAAATGGACTCCTCCAAAACGTGCAGGAAAGCTGTCCTATAGAAAGAAAGAAAGAAAGGAAGGCAGTTAAGACATGCAGTGCTCTACTCTGGCAGTCAATAGGATGAAAGTCGGAGGAAAAATCTGTCTCTTTCCATCTGCAAACGAGCACTGGGCTTGCTGGGGAGGGGGCAGGAGGGAAATGGAAAAAACAAAAAAAGATGCCTGGAAGCGTTTGTATCAGTTTCCTCTGTGGGCAGAGGCAGTCCCTTCGCCCCTCCACGCACTGACACATCAATTGCCGATGAGATGCTGAAGATTTAAAGTCGGGTCTCCAGCCACTTCTCATGAACATTTTTTAACTCCATCAGGGCATCTGACTCGGCCGGCCTGGGAAGTGAGAGGGGGTTGACGAGCACCGCTCCCTCGAGGGGAAGCTTTCTAATTTCTCATTGTGCAGCGCAAGGCAAGCCCCCGGTTCCCACGCACATCGCTGCTCAGAGCTCACCTTTTCACCCTTCGGCCTCCCTGCCTCCCCCCTGCTAAAATCATCATTACAATGGCTGACCTTTCGGGGTGAGCAAGCAGCGCATTACAGGGAGGAGGATGGGTGGGAAATGCTGATAAGTGAAGGTGTGGGGAGAGCGCACCATGACAGCACCATGGAAACTGCCGGAGCCTCGCTCGCTGCCGCTGCCGGGCTCAGCACAAACACCCTCGGCATTAGCATGCAGGTAGCGTCCCGCTGGCGAGGTGTTCGCTACGGCATCCTGCCCTGCTCCGCCAGCCGGGCACGCCTAGTGGAGGAGGAGGCGGCTGCCGTGTCTTTAAAGGTTATTGTGTATTGTGAAGGGTATTTTGTACCTGCGATCTTATCTAACAAACGTCAGTCAAGGAAGAGCCGAGGATTTTTTTCGCGTTGCATAGATAATGGGACTACCGCTGCTCCTGTGTGCAAATAGGCTTCCAGGGGGAGGAGAGGAGCCTGTCTCTCCGCTGTGGAGGGAGATTCTGATGAAGCCGTCCTCATCCTGTGTGTGCTCCTAACCCCTGCAGCTCGGCATGTAAAGCAGAGCATAATCAGGTCTCTTCCTTCAGGGCTTTGGCTCTGGCACTCAGGCAGGTTCCTTCCCCCTACAATTAGCACAGGCTGTCCTGGGGCTTTCTCTCGCCTTCCTCCCGAGCATCAGAGATTGAGCACAGCTGGTGAGAATACGGGGTGGATTTGTGAGATGATATGAAAAAATCCTCTTATACACCTGCTCTGTAGAGCTTCTGTGCTGCTTCAAGGTCAACTTTTCCCCCAGATTTAGCGATATGTAGGCATACACCACCTCCTTCAACCCAGGGCAGATCATCAGGGCTCTCCATACTCTCTAGCCATGGATTGCCCCAGCAGCCATCTAAAACCATACTAGGGTAATGTTTGTGTGCAGCCACAGACATTAAGTGATTTTTTTTTTTTTTTTAATATATATATACAGTAGAATAAACCACTTCCACCTCAGACAGGTCAGTTGACCTGAAATCATTACAAATCTGAATATTGGATGTACTGTGAAGGAGTACTCAGGCCAGCATGCAGGAGGACAAGCAGTGTAACTTCACAGGTGATCCCGTTTTAAATTCCAGTAAATGATGAGTTGAGCTTTTGAGACCCCACCTGGTCTGGGGTCCTAAGCACAAAAAAGATGTCATCCTGATAGAGCTAGTCCAGAGGAGGGCCAAAAAGATGATCAGAGGAATAGAGCGCCTCTTCTAAAAAGACAGGCTGGGAGGGCTGGGATTGCTCAGCCTGGGGAAGGGAAGGCTCCCGAGAGACCTCATTGCAGCCTTCCAGAACCATAAGGAGGCTTATAAAAAGGAGGGAGAGGGACTTCTTATATGGGCAGATAGTGAGAGGATAAGGTTTTAAACTGAAAGAAGGTAGGTTTAGATTTGATATTAGGAAGAAATTCCTTTCTTAGAGGGTGCTGAGATACTGGAACAGGTTGCCCAGGGAAATTGTGGGTGCCCCATCCCTGAAAGTGGTCAAGGCCAGGGTGAATGGGCTTCTGAGCAACCTGATTTACTGAACGGCATCTCTGCCCGTGGCAGGGGGATTGGAACTAGATAACTTTTATGGTCCTTTCCAAACATAACCATTCTATGATTCTGTTCAGTGATTCAATGATTCTATGATTCTCTTTAAGGATGGCATATTTTCTGTTGGGGTGTTCATTTTCAATAAAGACGGCTGTATTTCTACTGCTTTTTATTACAGTTTAGGGATGCAGATCTGATTGAGATAAACTACTGCAGAACTGCAAGTTGCAGTGACTTCAACTGAGTGCTGAGAAATTGCTGCAGAGAGTCTGAGCCCACCTAGAAAAACACATGGACTGACAGAAGCGTGAAGCCCAAAGTGATTTTCTACCATGTGATAATATAAAATTGCATTTTATAGCAGGCCAGAGCCATAAAATGCCCATCTCATGCAAAATTCACAAATTCAGTTGCCTTGCTCACACATGGGAAGGAAAATTTTAAGATTTGAAACTTTTCACAGATTATTCTAAAAAAAATCCTAAACCAAACTCGAATGTTCCATATTTGCCTTTATTTATTTATTTATTCGATATTTGTCAAGCTGGCTGCCATCCCACAAATTGTGTCTGTAAGGAAGAAGTTTTGGACACCTTTGCTCTTTGGGAATAAATTGCCACAGTTATTCCCAGGCTGTTCTGAACAGCAAAGGTCAGTGTAGAAAATCCAGTCTGAGTCTGAAGTACAGAACAGGAAAGAAATGAGAGATTGAAGAAGGAGAATAACTTTAAGACACAGAGATTTATACTGACCTGAAAAAGAAAAAATTGTTTTGCTTTTTTGCTGGAATAGACAAATTATATTAATCAAAACATTTAGTGAGAAACATCAATTGGACTTCATTTTCAAGAGGGAACATGTATTTTTCAGAACATGTTGACCAGCTTTAACAATACCCAGGAAGGTCCAAATCCTGCGAATTATAGGAAACAACCAGAGGTTTAACTTGACACTCTGTCTCTAGAAAAAGTCGACTAAGGAGCAGGATGTACTTTCCTGCATAGAAAATTAATTTTATGTCCACCCAACACAGATTGTTGAGTTTAGAAACTAGATTCTATCTGACATATTGGTATATTAAATGTTATAGGAAAGCCTTTAATATAACAATTTTATTTAAAGGCAATTACTTTCTTTTGATTTTGAAGGTACACACAAATATGCATTAAGACCCTTGGAAAAGAAACATGACAGTCAGAAAAAACCCCAGCCACCAAAGAACATTTTTTTGATGTGTATAACTTTCTGCTAAATTTTTTTCCTTGCCCTATTAAGCACAATAAGTTCAATTTGACCTTCATCCCTCAGTCCACCTGCATTTGTAAGGCTGTCAATTAGAACAAGGACAAAGACTTAAAAAAAAAAAAAAACCCAAAAAGAAAACCAAAGAAATTTGATATGGGAATCATCCAGACACTGTTTGGAACTGCAACATACTAATTTTGTAGAAGTCCCTAATTAGAGCAGAGCTGTCTTAGAAAGAAAAGCTCCTGTCTGGAGGTCTGCCTAGTGCAGCTCCAGCAAGATGTATGAGACATTTCCCACACCCCACTTAGTGTCTCTGCTGCTTTCCCTGGGGCAAGGTGAAAGTAGCTGAAATTGATTTTCTGCTGGAGAGCTTTTGCTTTTAGGAATTCTCTTTTGATTTCTCATGTCTTGTGATTCCTTGGGAAGGTGTATTTTATAATGAGGTACATTTTTTGGAGTCTACTGTGAAACGGACCCTGGGATCATTGAGCTTTCTCTTAACCTGATTCCTTGTCAAAAATACCCAGTCCTGAGGATGTACTTAGGTTTTATTCCAGTGTTATAAATGAAATATAGTACACATTAATTGGTCTAATTATTTTTGGGCACTACTTTCTTCTCCTCTGAAAACTAGGCTGGATGTATTAGCTTGTTGCTCAGCAATGAAATTGCAGTGTAAATAAACACATCCAACCCAGTGCTAATCCAGCTAACCTGCTTCTCAGCAATAGCAGGGAATCACAGAATCCCAGAATAGGTCAGGTTGGAAGGAGCCACAGTCATCTGGTCCAACCTCCCTCCGTGCTCAGGCAGGGTCATCCTAGAGTACATGGCACAGGATTGCATCCAGATGATTCTTGAGTATCTGCAGTGAGGGAGACTCCACCACCTCTCTGGGCAATCTGTTTCAGTGCTCGCACTGGAGCGCAGTAAAGAAGTTCTTCCTCACACTTAGGTGAAACTTCCTATGCATCAATTTTTGCCCATTCCCTCTTGTCCTGTTGGACTTGCTGAGGAGGCATCTGCCCCTTCATTCAAATCACTGATGAATAAGTTAAACTGAACCTTGTGGGACACCACTAGTGACAGGCCTCCAACTTGACCCTGTGGTACTAATAATGACCCTCCAGGATCTGCCTTTGAGCCAGTTCTTAATCCACCTCACTGTCCAGTCATCCAACCCATACTTCAGTGAAAGAACTCTAGATATTTTCTTGGGCAGCTGGCTCACTCCACAGTCAGACCATACCTTCTTCACTGGGACTTAAATTGAGCTAAAGTAAGGAATATATCTAACCATGCTGCACTAGCACCTTCCTAGAGCAGTGTGGGCAAACCAAGAGAGAGAAAATCATTGGAACACAGAGTCTGAGTTGATTTAATGAAACTGGAGCCATTGACAGGCCTTTTCTTTTGCCGTTTGTCTTTGTTTTACTTTATGTATTTGTTTCCCTTTATGTAGTTGTTTCTTTACTGTTTTCAGTTATTCTCCTCTTTATCATGCCTAAAGAGAAAGTAATGAACACAGTGGAGCTGCCACAGACCCCCTAAATCCATAGAGGCCTCAATACATCTTTTGTTTCAGATTGAAGAAGTGTCTCCAAGCTTGCAGGTCAGAGCAAAATGTTGTGGGGATCATTGTTTCCCTTCTCTGCTTGGACCTCCTGTGCAGGAAAATTGCTGAACTGAGTCTGGGACTGAAAACCCTTGGTACATAATGTTCCAATAAATAGCTCAAGAGTAATGCTTAGGAGTTGTGAGGTGAATGAGAGACAATTGTTCTTTCTGCCTGTTCTTCAACATCTATTTCTTTTGGAATGAGTATGCATCAGATACCTTTTACTATGGTGCTGTTCAGAGCTGCCTGAAAGCTAAAAATCAACATGATTTTCCAGCATCTCCTCGCACCAAAGTGTGTCAGGAAAGCAAAGCTATCTTTGGAATATGAAAAATAGGAATGAATCCAACCTGATGCTCAAGGTCATTCCTTCCAAACTACGTGCATTGACATCATGGACCAAAGACCTGAGCTCAAAATCCATATTATAGCATATTTCTAGGTTATAGAACATCTGAATTTTGAGACATATACATTTTTTAAATGCTTTCATAAACTTTACCCTTTCTAATCACAAAAGCCAGCATACATCTTGCCATCCCAATGAACTCCAATCTCAACTATATTTGCCAGTTTGCTGAAAATCCAAATATAATCTCCCTTGAAAGAAAATAATTTCCCTCAGATTCAGGAAGATATCAGTCATAAACAAAATGGTTTAAAGTGAAAGGTCATGTAAACTGAGGATAAAAACAGAATCTTCATGCCTGTGCACTTACATAATCTGTCCCCGAGGTGGATTAAAACTCCCACAGATCGTATTAATAGTTCAGGAAGATTTTATTAATAGTTCAGTGATAGTTTCTCCATGGAGAATTTCTGTGAGCATGTGATTTTAATGGATTGGCACAATAAGGGAAGGAGGATTTCTGCTCTTAGGCTCTTCGGCTTCAGATCCAAATTCAGCCTCTGAAAAGAGTGACAGTGCTTGAAAGTTGTTGTTCCCTGATTGTATGGCTTTGCCAGATATTGGATAGCCTGTGTTCAGCAACAACCTGCTCCTGAGCAAGTTCGGATGAGTTCCATGTAATGCCCTAGGTATGGACAGAGTGGGCTGTTGAAGAGTGCATGCTAGAAAAGAGGGCAAAGTGTCCTCCCATCGCTACAGCTTCAGCTTCTAATTTTAATGCAGCTCCTGAGAGATGGATTTTTAGTTTGGCAGGATGCAGTGGGAGACAGTGGCTGGACCAGGGCCATGAGGACCCTGGGACTGGGCTGCTCCTGCACCTCTACAATGCTCCCTGGGGCTGCAGGACCTGGGGCTGCTCTCCCTCACCTTCTGCAGTGCCTGCTCTGATCCCAGGCACATATCCAATCTCCACCCCGATGAGTTGCTTGTCTTTCTGTTATCTCTTTCTGCTCCCCTGTGTTTTTGAAGAGACGGGAATGCAAAATTAATGTTGCCGGTGGCAATAATTGCAAATCGTTTGCTTCTACCTTGGCATGCCCTCAGAGTACACAGGGCTTGAAAATAGCTGCAGAGTAGGGGAAAACATTAAAAAAAAGACATTAATGCTAGCAGTATGGCAATCCTGACCTGCTTGAGTATGACCATAAAAAGAATTTTTGCAATTGTGAAGAATTCATTGATTTTGAGTAAACTGTGATTGTAACTGCTCACACCAAAATGCTCTCTTTCCTTTGAAGCACACAGTAGCAAAGGATTGGAGCAAAATCATGGGAAGTTGTGAGTGCTTGCTTTATTTTCACATCTCATGCCCACATATGTAGATGAAGACACTCTGAAGTACTTCTGTCAGAGAAATAGAACTGAAAAATGAGCACTGGGATGCATTCTCCTAGACATTTTTCATTATGTTTGTTAGCTCTCCTGCTACACTCAGTAACTTTTAAAATTCAGTCATTTGCAGTGGGTTTCTCCCAGTCATTATTGCACACTAGTGAGGTCCTACAGAGCATCTGTTCATGGGTGTTGGCAGATGGCACCAATAAATCAGGTTATAGAACACAGATTTGCTCAGTAAACTTTGATTTGTCCTGATAGAATCATGCTGTCATGTCATCTGGTCTAACAAAATAACTTGTAACCTTGGGGCAAAAGGGGAATTTCTTCACTACCTTTTTACAAGAAACCCTTTACTGAACCAGCTCAGAATAATTTAAGAACAGAAAATTTCCCAGGAGCAGTGTCTCTGTTGGATTGACACCATATCCTGGTGCTACTTTTTTTGCTTGGCATGTTCCCCTCTTTTACACGATAAAGATAGAGAGTGAGGCTCCTTCCAGAAACAAAAAGAAAAAAATAGATGAATAAATTATGCTGATAGAGAAACAGCAGGTTGATTCAGGGGGTTGGTTGAGGAGGTTCACAGAGAAGAGAGGAATTAAAAATGTGATTAAAAAATTATACGAAGAACACTGACACACTGATTTGGAAGTAGCCCATGCATGTGTGTAATTGGGGTGCTGCAGTTTGCTCTAGATTAGGTCATATTAGGTAAGGCCAGATCAGAATGCTTCTGGTGGAGCAAGAAGAGTGACAGTCACCCACTAAGCTAAGCAGGGGTAGCTGGGGTCACAGGAAGCACAGGAAGGGACATGAATTAGCTGGAGGCTATTTTTCAGAGGTAGCTTAGGAACTTGCTATGATCTTTGCAGCCAGCTCCAGCAAACCAGGCTAAATTGTCTCCAGTGCTCTGATTTTGGTGTAAACTGTAGCTCAGAAACCTGTTTATATTCAGCTTTCCTGAGGCAGGGTGACTGCAATAGAGCTGCTTCTATTCCTGTATCTCACTGAATGTGAACGTCTGAAATTAGTTGTGGGGGAAGGAAAAAGCAGCAGGAAGATCATCAAAGCTGAAAGCAGTTTTGGGCTTAATTAGAAATGGCACAACGTGCTGGGCACAGAGCAAACCTGGCCTGGAGCCTTGCTGGGTGAGCACAGGTGCTGGGGGCTGCAGGGTGTGACCACAGGTCAGCTGGGATGCGTCACCAAGCCCTGGGCTGAGTGTGACCTGTGAGCTTTGGTTGCTCATTCAATATCACCACTGCAATAAAGTCCCTGTGCTCATGTTAGGTTTCTGAGAGTCCCTTTGCCCTCCCTCCAATCCTCTCTCCCTGACAGCAGGAAATAAAGTGTTTTCTATCTCCACTTGAGCTGTTGGTGGGTGCTTGTGGGTGTGAGCTGCTCTCAGTTTTGGGGGTGCAGTAAATAAGCAGGTTTCTTCTATAGTCAGATTCTAATACAGGATATTCTGAAGTAAAATGCCCACCAGCAGAATGAGCACCTCCCCAGAGAAAGTAACAGCATTAAGACAGCTTTAACAGAGGAGCATACTATCCCCTTGCATTTGGAAAAGAACCCACCCAGGAGCACAGGCGTTAAAAGTTTGGCATTGAAAATTTGACCCAAAAAATGTTCTATTTTTAATGTACACTTTTTGAAAAAGAATAGGGAGAATAGGGATTCTTTTTGAAAATAATTTTTTAAAGTTACGCTTTAAACAAAATCAATTAGTACTATTAACCACTGTAGCAAAGAACACTGCTGTTTTCTTTAGCTGATCTTACTTGAAGCTCTCTCCTAGCTATTTCTATTTCCACAGAGAGGCCTTGCACTCATCCTGAAGGACAGTAGATTTGTGGGACACTGTGATTGAAAGCACAGGGAGTAAAGGAGTCTGGGCAAAGAATGAGGCAAATCTACTGAGGCAAATCCAGTAGCATTTAAAAGGCTGTTGAAAAGAGAGAGTTGAGTGCATGCAAAGTCAGTCATGAAAAACATAATATACAGCACCTTATTTCTTGTCCAGTATTGAGATTTTAAACAAAAAAAAAATCTGTTTAAAAGCCCTGTACAGAGAATTTCTCTTTAGAAATAGCATTGTTATGCTAAGATTCTCTACATTGTGTATGTAAAACATTTATTCTATATTTTTTCACATTGCCATATATATATATATATATATATGTATATACTCTCTGCAGAAATAGCTGTGTCTGAGCAAAGGGCAATGAAAGAATGAAAGCCAAACTGCCATGGTGAGGACAAATGCCCACAGCATTAGTTAAAGTCAGCCAAAGAAAAGCAATTAAAAAGGTCTTGTGGCACTTGCATTGCTTCTCAGGAGACCTATTGACTTTGCAGAGAAGCTTTTCATCTTTGCCTATGGAAGCACTAAGGTATTAAACAGAATTCCTAAAGTTGCATTACACTTGTGTTGTGATTGAAAGCTGATGATGGAGAAAAGGAGATTTTGTTATTTATAGTGCTAGGCAACCTATTTGGTGCTGAACAGAAGTCTGATCTAGCCTGGCTTGAACAATGCGTGGAATCATCTTAAAAGCAGCATGGAAAGGAGATTATAAACTATCATTGTGATGTGATTATAACATAGTATGGTCAGAAGAAAATGATCAAGCAATTTTTTTATTACTAAAACAAAGTATTTGATGGAAATTATTCCTTTTCCAGTAAATTTCTTTGCATCTAGCTGTAGGTTAAAATAATCCTTTGTGTTGACTGCTCTGTACAGGTCCTTGTAGGTATCACAGGCTCCTAACACTCATTTTCTGTTAAAAAAGAGCTATAGTCCCATCTTATTTCACTTATTTCAAGAATTTCATATTTTATTGTAATTTGTTTGAGATGGAAACCTCATTTTAAAATGGAAAGTTTCCCTTCACCTAGGTATTGCACAACCCCTTTTAAAAACAATTTTTGTGGTCCCTGTCAGCTTTGACAAATGTACTTTGGTAAGTGTCCCATGGTGAAGATATTTTTTCAATTCTTTTTTCTCTTTCAACAGGAGTGTGTGTGTGTGTGTGTGTGTATGAGAGAGCAAACCCCATGACCTACTTTGTTTCAAAGGGAGTCAAAATGCCAAATGCCTGTGCAATGGTGGAGACCCAGCTCTTGGTGGATGCAATATGAGACATCTCACACTGCATCAAATAAACACCTGACAGCAGCAGCATCATATTTTTCCTTATATACATCCTCTTATTCTTCAGACCAATAGAAGCCTGAGAAAAACCCCCACCCTTTTATTGTTTGTATGATTCAGTCTCTGTCCTTGTTCTAGTCTCTGAGTGAGATTGCTTTGCTGTCTTATCCCTTCATGCTGAAGGGAAAATTGTTTTGTGTATTTGTATTTCACAAAGTCCCACATAGTCACCAGACTGATTTAACAGGAGCAGACCAATGTGTCAGGTCTGCAATAAAATATAATCTCTTTTTGTCTGCCCTTTTGTGATCTCTTTCTCTATATACTATTTTTTAATAACAGAGCAGTGGCTTGGTAATGAGAAACCTGACCATAATTTAATGTCCTTGAAATAAGTTTTATATTTTAAAAAAGTAGTATTAAAGAGACACATAGAAAGTGTGTCTCTTTAAAGATACATTGTGGAACATATATTTTTAGGAAAGCTGTTTTTACAATGTCAGACAGCATTTTAAGTTTCATGACATTTTCTACAACATGCATTTGAGAAATGAGTTATGAAGACAATTTTTTTTAGTGAAGAGCCTTGTACTGCGCAGTACAAAGAACACGCTGATGTTTCTCCCCTGTAGTTATAAAAACAGGCATTGCTAATAGCACCACCAATAACTAAGATTGTCTGACTTGTTGCAACTTTGCTGTAGTTATACATTTTGGGCCCAAAAATTTCAACAGGGAGCTAGACATACTTTAACAGGAACAGTGCTGGAGGCTCAGGGTGGGGATGAGGGTTTCTCCACAGGCTTGGAAGGAAAAATACTGTTTTCTGCACTTCAAAATATTTCTATGATTATTTGAGTGTGGAGATTTAAAGCTCAGAGCCTTTGGAGCACGGACCCAACCTTTCACAAAAGGTTTTCATAGCACACATGGCTTTAATGACACAGTGAGAATTTGCAGCTCTGTGTAAGTGTATGTCCAAACTCACTCAAGGAAATCTGGAGGCTGAAATGTTTCATAAGATGGACTAGTCATAGTGATACCCTCTTGCCTTAAAAGCTGTGATCAGTCAAAATCCTTGGAGTTCATTAGTTATGTTCTCCCAACAGAGAGGCTGCAGCCCTGACCCACAGGTGGGAGGTAGAGCTCTGCCTGCAGTGGTTTCTCCTAGAGATGTTGTAAAGCACTGGTGTAGTCAGGGCCCCCTGAAGCTGTACTTTGATACTCAGATTTTTCCTTTCCTAAGTGCGTGACTTTGCCATTTCAATGTTCTTTTTGTGTGTTGTGTTCACCACCTAAAGCAATGCTAGGCAACCGTAGAGTCAGTGCTGCTCTTCACATAATCACTCAGAATCAGGGCTTTTGTCAGTTTGGCAGCATTAAATGTCACATAAACTTTGTACTCTTTGCTACACAAAATACATGCTCATACTCTCTGCAACAGCTCTCTCATTTCCACAACACATCCTCCCTTCAGTTCACACTTCTTATGCCTCACTACCTTGCTTTACTGCCACCTTAACTCTGACTACAAAACAGCTTTAAAAGATAGCAGTAGGAAAATGGTTTCTGGTGTCTGTGCAGGTGCAAGAAAAGCAGGGCATTAATGAGTGCAGTTTCTCAGGCTTTCTGTTATCATTAGCCAAGCATGGATTTCAGGCTGTGGACATAATACCAGCTCACTGTTCAGCCCTTTGGCATCCTGTATTTTATCACCTGTGCCCACTACAGACCCTAACAGAAGAGTCTGAGGATTACCACTGAAGTTTACTGCCTGAGTAGTGCTTGCACTGCCTTCTCCAAAAGGTTACTCTTAACTGTGTTTTCAGGCACCACAACATCATTCTGCAAGCTAATGATTCCTTCATTTTCTGGCTCTACTCCTTAAAAATTTGTTCTGATTTTTTTTCAGAGCTAAGAGCAAGAAAAAAGTTCTCGGAATTTCTTAAGACTACAGTTCACAGGAAGGTGTGAACCCATTTCTCAGCCACCTCAGATTAAAAAAATTTCGTCTTCCTCTTTCTTCTCATATTGGGTTAAAGCCACACACTGAGAACTGCAACATGAAGTCTTAAATGAATTAGGCTTTTTCCACCCAGAGGCTGGAATATCCTCTGTCATATCTCTGGATGTCATTAAATTTACTAGGTAGGTACAGGACAGTCTGTCTGTACCTTCTTCTTTGAAGGCTTGCCATCAAGAACTCTTCCCACCTAATTGCAGGCAGCAGTGTATACTCCTTATTAAACTCCAAGCATTGAGTACCAAGGCATTTGCAAATTATTTGGTGCCATTAACCTTGAGTCTAGTAAGACTTTAGGCACGGTGGCAAGTATTGTCCCTCTAGTAAATTGGAGGGATTTTGTTTGGAGTGGTGGTGCTTAGCTCTAACTTCAAAGTTTGCCCCACTTTAAGCTATGAATGGGATCTGATCCCTTCCAAAGTTACTTACTCCATGATTCTGTGGTATGTCATATGTGCAGGTCTGTCTGCATGTCAGGTTGTCAGACTGTGCCTGCCCTGTCGTGTTCCACACTTATTGTTGACTGATCACTTGTTACTCAGAGCTTCAGGTTACAGTTTCCATTTAAAGCTGAAGCTTTTATCATCTTTATAATATGCCACAGAATTTATTACAGAAATGGGCAGGAAGGTAAGGCTTATTTATTATCTGCTTTGCTGCAAAACCCATATTATGAGCATAAATGATGGCAATAAACAAAAGAAAATAACCTGTTCAGACCAGAAGAAAATCTATATCACAAACTCCCTGCATTAAACAGTTGCTCCAAGAATGAAGGATTTCCTTGTTATTAGGAATGTACCAGGTGAATAGAAGTCAACAGAAAAGCTGCATTTCCTATTAGCTGCTACATGTGGCAATGCATATTAATCCCACATACATCCATCAAACTTAATTAAAACCTCCCTATTACTGAAATCTATAAATGATGCAGAAAGGTATCAGAGCTTAGGAAGAGTGTTCATTTATGCTGTTAACTGGACAGTTAACTCTCCAGTTGTGGTAGGCTATTTCTGGAAGGAAGTAAACAATTTCTTCTGGACACCCAGCAATTTGAAAAACATTTGGAGATTACAACCAAGGCCAATGTTTGTCTGCAAGTGTTAGTGAGAAGTTAATAGTATTACTGGATTCTTTGCAGATACTTCATCAAAGGTTTTTTTGGGTTTTTTTCCCCTTTTGGCAATGACACACGTATATATAGAGTGATATGCATGTACGGTACATCTTTGCACAAAATTTGAAGATAAGGTCCACTGACAACACACTTGTAATGGAAAGGTTACATTAATATATTTCCCCACTTCTGTCAAGATCTGGCTGGGAAAATCAGTTCACCACTTATTGGTACCATCCTTTCGAAATTTTAAGAACAAAATATTAACAAACTTTTTTCCCCCTCCCCAATTTTTCTGCTCTAGGCACTATGTTGTTTCAATTTTTTAGTTGAAAACAAATCTTTGGTGCACTGTGTTGTATGGTCTGGGAGATCTCTCAAACAGATTTTGCTGTTTGAACTGTTTGAGTTGTAAATGGGTTCAAGCTATGAAAGTCTGCTCAGTGTGAAATCCACCATTGAATGCAGCAAATTCTTCATTCAAGGTGATTATTGAACAATTGATTTTCTCAATATTAATGGCAAGAAAATCTTCTAACAGAAAAATAGAGAAGTTAAACAACTTGTCAGCATCAAAATTCTTTCAAAGCACAGAAGATATTTGCAGTAGTTTGCCCAGTGCTTCAGTCTGTATCTGTAAAGCAGAAGGGCTACTGTTAAGGTAGCTTTATTTCTGGCAGAAAAGTTGTGAAGCACTTTGATTGTTGAAATTATTATGGGAAGAGAAGGTTAATTATGAAAGATTATTACAGCATTTTAAGCACTACAGTCAAGGTAAAGAGAAATATGTCAGATGTTTATTTTCAAATAGACAATACAAGTAGGATGATAAAAATAAAATTATGGTTGTGATTCATAGGAAGTTAAAAAAAAGGTTTTAAATTTTTGTAATTCAGTTTGTGACAAAAATCACAGATTTTGGGAAAAATTATTAAAGGAATTGTGTACTGAAATACCCAGAATCTACTTAAAAACAAGCATTTGGAGGACCTGCCTGGAGACTGAGAAAGTTAGATGTGCTTCAATGTTGTGGATATGAAAATAAACCCACAATTTTTCTGCAAATGAGACTGAGGCAGAAAAGCATAACTCTATCAGTGTGGGAATCCACACAACCCATGACTGAGAAGCCCAGAGTGGAAAGAAACTCATGCAAGATAACATCTCCCATTTGTAAAAGGATCAAAACACCACACTGGCATTTACAAGCATCAGCAGAGATCTGTAGAGGCAGGAACACACTTCATCATTGCAGTCAAGGAAAACAGCATAACATCATAGAATCACAGAATATGCTGGTTTGGAAAGGACCCATAAGGATCATCAAAGTCCAATTCCCAGCCATGCACAGCACCATCCTCAAGAGTCACACCAGGGAGTGTTACTGGAGCATTGTCCAAATATTTCGTGAATTCTGTCAGGCTTGGTGCTGTGACCACTTCCCTGAGGAGCCTGTTCCTGTGCCCAAACATGCTCTACATAAAGAACCTTTTCACCTTTTCCTGATATCTAATCTAAACCTTCCCTGACACAGCTTGGATCCTGTCACTGGTTACCATAGAGAAGAGGTCAGTGCCCTCCCCTTCTCTTCCCTGTCCACCTGAAGGCTTATGAAACACAACTGAATTTCCATGATATTTAGGTGCACCAGGGGCACCAGTAGGAGCAAAGACAATTCAGTCTTGGTAGGAGTGAAATTCTGCTCATACAGAGGTAAACTTATATAATAGAGGTGTGCCAGTAAGTGTTTGGATACAGAAAAATATGAAATTTATGGAAAAGTTAAAATTTCTGATAGTATCAGAAAGAAAAAGATCCTTATTATTGAGCTAAAAAGATACCAGCTTCTGGATATCAGAGACTGAATTCATGCAATAGACAGACAATTGTTGACAGAAACTGAAAAGGTACCTAAGGATGCTTCTGGGAAATAAAGGAAATCGCAACAGAGTATGAAATAGAGATGAAAGGGTCAAGAGGGTCCATGGCTCATCTACCCAGGAAAGTTTCTCTTGTCATAATTTGGGCTACAGTAAGAGAAGCCTATTGCTCTAGGGAGAAAAATATAATGAAGAAGAGCAAGTGAATGTATTGTGCTTACAGATCATGTAGAAAGCAAGCAAAACATTGAAATATTTCATTTGCATACGAATGACCTAAAAATGGCATGTATCGCAATGTCTCTAATGAGAAACTGAAAAGGCAGTACTACTCTGGGAGGTGACCTTATGAAACTGGGCCATCCATATGTGCACAATTATTATCTCTTCATGAAATGATTTCCTTAGAATGCCATTGGGTTGTGCTTGGAGCCACAAGGCTTTTGCTTGGAAATACAAAATATTTGATGGTGTAAACAGTACTAAGTTGCACACAAATTATGTTATATATGGAGGAAAGCGTAAAAAAATCCCATCTGGAGGCCTCAAGTAACGCAGAAATTCTGACATAAACTAAATAAATTACGATGTAAGTGTAAAAATATATTCCAGTGGACCTCCATGGGAATGTCTCCCCCAGCAGACTCCTCTCATGAGGGAGCTATAAGGAAATTTGCACCTATCAAGCTGCATGCAGCAGCAGCTTGAGATGGCTACTAAGACACATATGAGAAGGGTAGGTCACAACCCAGTC
This sequence comes from Entomyzon cyanotis, assembly GCA_024500445.1. Lineage (NCBI taxonomy): Eukaryota > Metazoa > Chordata > Aves > Passeriformes > Meliphagidae > Entomyzon > Entomyzon cyanotis. The sequence goes on from JAKEPQ010001005.1 coordinate 21,163,141, forward strand.
TGTATTTAACATTTTGAAATTACCATGGCACCACAGATGCACTGGAGATCACATGAACTCTGAAGGCAAGATGCCTGTACTTGTCAGGGAGCTGTCAGAGTCACTTTGGTCTCACAGGTGTCTTGAGACAGATAGAGCAAAGGAGCAAGTCCAGTATGGTTTGTGAAATGTGATAAAGGTGGGAAGCAGTCATGCCAATGTGCAGTGAACTTGTCCCAGGTGCAGGAGACACTGCTGCACCAGATGGACACAAGCAGAGGTGGAATAGGTTTTCTCATCTGAGACAGCTGAGCTCAAGGACCTGAGACAGCAGGAGCTGAAGGACCTGGCTGTGGCAGAAATGACAACATGGATATTAAAACTGAGATCCAAGTGTCCATGTGACATTACAGCATGCCTTAGGAGTTAATTGAACCTTGATGGCTGATGGTCCTCGAGATTCCGAATTGCATTAAAAATCGCTGATGGTGTGGCTAGAAAGGGGAGTTGTGGGAAAATAAAGAACTTGCAGGAGGACCTTAAAATAGACATTTGGCAATAAATGATTACTGGTTCCTTTCCTACTTCCATCAATCAAGCCATGATCAGCTTATTACCCTCTCTGTTGCTGTGCTCACCACTTGGAGTGGAAATGTGAAACAGTATTTTCTTTGTATTTCCTTGAAAAGAGGCAGGAACAGCTTCTTTTCCTTTGCAGGGTATAAGACAAGGTCTTCCACACTGCTTACAGAAACCACATCAGTATGAAGCAAAAGTTAGGAACAGAATACAAGAAGGAGGTAGTAAATGTGTTTTCCCCAATGGCATTTTCACAACAGGATAATTTCTCTGGTTTCAGATCCCCTGATCGTAATACCAAACCATCTGCTCGTGGAAAGAGGACACTTCAAGGAAGGATATCTGGCTTAGTCATCCTGTCACATCACAGCTCTGCAGGGCTTCTTTTATTCTAGTGAAGAGGTTTTCATTTTTAATCCTGTTTCTGCACTCTTTAAGGAAACATTTAGAGGTTATTTTTTTAGTTTAATCTGACAATTCCACAAAGCATCATGTGAGACAAATAATCGCTCATCCTACAGAGGTATAAAGCTAGTAGTACCAGCAATTGCAGTAACAAGAAAGCACAACTGCTGTTAAAATACTATGGAATCAGATACCCCAAAAGACAGTTCAAGCACGCATAGAGTTTACAACAGGAGTATCAACCATGTTTAACATCAGTGACAACCAAGGATATGCACAACACCAAGGTTTACAGGGATGCAGGATTCAGCTCCCTGTGGCATATCCAACTCCTCTCCAGGATGCACTCCAAATTATGGGCCTGTATGGGCTAAGTTCATAAGGCCAGCTCCTCCCTGCTCCTGTGCTCATGGATGCATACACATGCATGTTACACAGTCCTCCAATTTCTCTCTGACCTTCCCTCTTGCCTCTTCTGGCCTCTTCTCTCTCAGCTGCCAGTGTAGGGTAGACAAGTTGGAGGCAGAGGTGCACATTAGTGGGACACTATTGTTTCATTTCTCTGCCTTCTCCTGCCGTTTCCTACTCCTCCAAGAAAATCCCTCCCTAGAACATAAGGAATATTTGTTTCTGCTATTCTCCAAAGCTTGTCGTAAGTTTCAGACTGCAAACAGGGACCTGATGCTAATGTTCATGTGCCTTTTTGGTGTCTTTTTCCCCCCCACCCTTGTCATTCCTTTACACTTCCTATCATTCATAGTCCTCTTCTGGCTCAGCTGAGTTTGTTGAAGCAAAATCTGCTGCAATATTTATCAGTGTGCATTTTGTCTTTCATTTTGATTGACTTCACATGTGTTTTTAGAGCTACAGGTCAAAAGCTTCATTGCCCCCTGCTGCTACATAAAGTATTCTTCTAAATAAATAGCACATACCACAGACATGCCTGATCATCCTAGCAAAACATGAAGCTACCCATACCAGCTGGAAGCTGAAGAAAACAGCACCTGCCTGCATGCAGCAATTCTGTGGAAGTCTACGGACAAAATGAAAAGCCTTGGCTCTGCTCAGACATGGGAAAATTTACTGTGAAGTGAAGCTCAACATGTGAAAACAAGCATTTCTGGAAAAGCAGGAGAGGTTACTGTCCCATCACTGCTCATAACCTCCTTGAAGGTGCTGGTCACTATCCCTTGGGGAACCCGGTCTTCTGAGGGTCCCTATAACATTACATATTGCCCTTTCACCTAAGGATGGCTTAGGTGAACCTGATGTATCTGCCCTGAGACATCAAAGAGTATTTGTGATCCACAGCTGTGTAAATCTGTGCAAGATGAGGAGTGGATACTACTATGTGCCCATCTCTGGGGCTCCTCGAAGTGTACACTCATGAGGTTTGAGTTCCTCAAATCAATCTCTGCAGAATTGGGGGGGTTAACAACAGCTACACCATAATTTTTCACCTCCTCCAATTAAAATATGGTAACATCTAAAGTCTTATTGATTTATATCGGTTCAATCATATGTTGATTCTCTAAATGTTTATAAGAAAATATCTTTTCTTGTGCTTGAATATTTTAGAAGCAAGGCAACTGAATAAAATGTTAACACCTAGCACTTGCTCATTTTACACACAAAAGTATGGACAGTGCTTTCACTATTTAGAAGAGGACCGGAATATAACACCTGTCAGTGCATGAAGCAGTGAAATTTGTTGTGTATTATTTTTTTCTTCTGCCTGATGAGTGTCTTGGCTTTATGACAGATTTTAATGTCAGTATAAACTGTAGCTCCAAAGTATGGTCCCAGCTCCAATGGCTTCAGGTTACAGATTTGTTTGTCAAAACAACAAAGTTCTGAATGACTCTGGCCTCCAGGCTCTGACTCCACTAAGGAGAATTAGGAACTTCTCCATCTAATTCTGATTACCATCTGATTTTCCATACCAAGCTTTGCTTCAGCCTTGTATTGTTTTTGCTTATTCTGTAGTATATAATACAAGTCAGGTGTGTTGTGGTGGAATTGGCAACATAACAGGAGGGAAGATTTCAGCTGTGCATTTTTGCTGTGCCATTCCGCATTGTGCTGTGACTCTGGACACATTGACAAATGCAGCAAGCAAGTAGGTGGGTTTCAATGGTGAGCCAGGGGGCTGGAGAGGTGCAAATGCAAAGATAGGACTTTGCATTTTAAACATATTGCAGTGGCTGTGCCTGCAAGGGCTTCACACACCCGCCCCTAAAAATCTGATATTTCTTTTCGTACTTTGTGGTATCAGACTTTGAAGAAACACCTGCAATATTGAGGTAGTGTATTTTAAAAGCTGCCTTCACTGTCATGGATTTGGAATGATGAAATAATCTGACATTTAAATGGAACTAACACTGAATGCTGATCGTCTGATATCTTGAAGAACTGTGTTTATTGGTAGATAGCCACAAAGGAGAGTTGGCAGTTCACCTTAATGTGAGACCACCAGAGCAAATATTCATCAGGCAAAATGAAAGGGATCAAACACAGTCTGACAGGTGAGTTTCATGATGGCTTGACACCTTGGACATTTGCATGAGAATCTGCTCACTTTCTGCTTTACTTTTCATTAAATCAAAGTGTACATTGAAAACTCTGCCTTGCCACCTTTGCAACCCCTCTCCATTGACTCAGTGGTCTCCTGTGAGGCCATGTTTTGAGACATTTCTCAGGCCACCTTTCTCTCTAAGGCTGCCTACCAACTTCTTCCCTTGTGCTCCCTCCATTGCTCTGCAAAGGACATTCAGCTCCAGCAAAATTTAAAGGTGGGCTTGCATGGGTGAACAATGACCCAGGTGCCCTTGGGTTTGGTACACTGTTACCTGGTATTTTTATTGTCAGGGAAAGCAGGAAATAAAAGAGCACGAAATTCTCCAAGTCTTACAACTAGATCTGAACAGCTCTTCCTTCTCTTCCATGCTTTGACCTTACTTGCTTGTGTTAATGACTGCTGACACTAGTGTAATCACTGCCTTTCCTTTGCCTCTGAGAAATTATCAACAGGACAAATACTCAGGAGCTCAACACTTTCTTGCTCAAATTCAATTTTTGAAAAAACCTTTCATAAAAGAATAGGAAGGTCCTTGGTGAGCCAAACCCATCAAATCCAATATCCTGTCTCTGTCTGTGGCTAAAGATGGACAACCAGGATAAAATTTGGTAAATTCACAGAGTGCTCTTAGTCTCCAGTTAATGGCTTCCTGTGTTTGCTCTTTTCCTGAAAGGTCGTTTTCTGTCTCAAATGACATCTCTTCTCTAATTTGGTCACAACTCTCCAATTTATGGATGGAAAAAAAAAACCCGAATGGACAAAAGTGATGGGAATATTGAACATAATTTATACTTCAGGAGTCCAGATAGCCTTCCTGGGAATAGATTACAAGGTTTAGCTCTCTCCTATCAAAACATTTCTTACCAAAACAGAAGGGAGCCAGTCATCTGCCATGTTGTTCTGGGTTTGGTCTGAAACGGGGAAGGGCACACTATCATGATTTCCTTTTCTCTGGTTTTGCCTTTTCAGCATATTTTAGTGTTGCAACAGTCAATATCTAATCACTGTTTCTCTGAAATACTCTTTCGGGACTCTTTGGACCTTGGAGGAGAATTTTCCACAGGAAAAAATAACAAAAAGCATTTCTGTGGGAGTGGCCAAGCCTGTTATTATCCTGAGAGCATGAATCAGGACCCCAGATTTTGTAGCACAATGTTCTTTCAGTTGCTCCTCCTTCTTGTCTCAATTCAGGTACCACCCTGTGAGTAACACCATGTGTGCTCCAGGAATATTTCAGTGCAAGCCAGGAAAATTTTACATGCACTAAATGTCAAGATGAATTCTGTGAGAGCTCTGCACTCCCATGCAGTGCCTTAACAAAGCATAAAAGTGTCTTAAAAAGAAATCAGGATATTTATGATCGCACTGGTTACGTTGCATATATGTTAGATAATTTTGCAAGTCATCCTTGGAGGTGAGAGCTGCTGAGCAGATTTCCCAGTGTGACAATGACCTCAGGACCCAACAGCTGCAGATCTCCTTGGACTACCTGAGAACCTGGCCTGGATCAGCACTCTGGTGTTGAACATTTACAAGTACAAACTGTGACTTTTCAAAACACTTGCTTGTTTTTCATTAGGTTGACATTTCCTTTTTAGATTCACTTCCAAGCCTGAGGCATGTGGGCTTTCTAAGGTGAAAAAAGGGTTGAATAAAAGCTGATGATTGATTGTAAGAAAACAATGTGCAAGGGAAGGGAAAACAACAGCATGTCACTTCACCCAGAAGCACTTGCCATTTGAAGCTTCAGCACCTGCCATTCTGTGACATTTTGCAGCAGTACTTCTGGATCTCCTGATATTGGCAAGTGTTTAGTAGAACTCAGTGTCAAGTAAAAGGGTTAAAAAGGGTATGAAAATTATCTCAGTTTACCAAAATATGACACATTTAATAATCCCTTAGAATTTGTTATACTTAGCTGTCTAGAGTGCTAGAGGGAAATGCTGACTCTGGAGAGGTCATGAGGACTATGGTAACTTCTAGAAGGTATAGAACATCCCTTATTCCAGTGGTCTTAATTTTTGTAGCTGTCTTTATTCCTGGGAATGTAGGAAAGTGTATTTTCTAAAAGTCCCACAGTGTCAGACTAATAAACACTGTTGTGTTTACAGCTACTCAACACACTTCCTGTGCAGTACCAAAACAGGTGTAGATAGAAACAAGCAGTCATTAAAAAAAAATCTATTATTGTAAAACAGAATGTCTCATCCTTAAAACTCTTTGGGTTTAGGAAAAAATCAACAACCCACAACACCCATAATGCTCAATACAGCCTCTTAGTGGAAGCACTTCACTGAATCTCTCCAGAATGCTGGAGGGTTGCAGTGCTTGCTTGAGAGAAGCAACGTGGTACAGTCTCCCCTGCTTGCACAGGGCGTATGCACAACCTTCCCTTAGAATCCAGACTTCAACATCCTCACCATAAGTCAACCTCAGCCTCAGGATTTCTCTGTTTCCTGACCCACAGGGAGCACTTAAATACTCCTCTTCCTTGGCCCTGGCAACACCATTGATTCTGCAAAGTAAACAATATCTCCAGATTGGGAAACCACAGGAAGCCCTCTATAACACTTAAACATTCTTACGTGACTGTTTAACCCTTAAGACAGGCAAACAAAAAATGTTTTTGCTGACAACATGACCAAATCAAAACTCTGTATCCCTTAGTGAAGAATACCTACTCTTCCATCCAGTGCTATCTAGTTTTTAACACTGCAAGGTGATACAATTTGGTACCAATTTGCTTCAGGTAGTAACAGATGGACCAAAACTAAAAAGCATTTCTGTTGGAGGATAATTTGTACCAATATCGAGAATTTGTTGTCAGAGTGAAAAATTGTTCAGGAAAGTTACACAGCTACACTGACATGAGAACATATTTTTAAATAATGTCTATTACACACAGCTCAAGGGGGCTTTCTTAGCTTGGGTGGTTGTCACCAGAGTAATTACCCAATTTTCAGACTAGCACTAGTGAGTGGGGTGATAGAGCATGTGTCTGCCTAAGATGTAGGGACAAGACCCATGTGGTCAAAATTTGTTGAGAAAGCAGTTTATTCACTGAAGAAACAAAAGATTGACTGAAATTACTTGTATTTATATGATGAAGCATTTTGCCAAAAAAAAAGAATGAGGAAAAATATCAAGCAAATGCACAAACTGAATTACTTCCAAGTTTTGTTTTGGTATGTAGCTTCACTGTGATATGAAATGGGAGAAAGAAACATTCAAAAATGACGAGTCCTTTTGCAAGTCAATGACCTGGATGTTTTCTGTTTTGTTTTGACCCACAACAATTGCTTTTCCAACAGTAATACTGGGGCAACAACTTAGAAAATCAATTTGTTCATCTCTAGTAATTAAGTGTGTAATGAAGCATTCAGTGTGGTTCGTGGCCACATTGAATAAACAACTTATTCAATGTCATTAACATTTTTGGCCTGTGAACTCATGAACACCCAATAGTACTCGTTGTGCAGCTCATGTGAGCTGCCTTCAGCATGAATTACTGCCAAAATTCAAGATAAATTTTTACTTTCACCAAGCATTTTAAACATTTCTTAATGGCAGACTCTTAACAAAACAGTCTGGGCAAGGTGTTCTAATGACATACTTGTCTTTTTGGCCAGCGGAGCATTTGTTGGATTGTGTTGAATTGTCCATTAAACCAATGGGAAAAAAACAGGTATAACCAGGTGCAGCAGGAAAAAATGTCTGCATCATCCTGCCACCCATGCAGTTTTGCTGCATTATGTAGATGTCTCCCATATTAAGTTGTTGCAGGCATCCTATTGTCACCTTGAGGATGAATTTTAATTAGGCACAGTATAGAATAGTGTTAATAATTTAACTTATGGCACATATTTTACATGAAAAAGGTGGTAAGTACAGCATAAAATTATAATTTGATTTCCAGACCACCTTCTCCATAATAGCACAGAGAGACTTAGATTGGACCCACAATCCATCTAGCCTGGTATTCTGTGATAAGCTCTCTCAGTTACTGATTTTAGTAATGATACCAAAAATACAGCTATTATTCACAACTGTATAGCTGATACATATTCAAAATCTGTCCAGAAAACAGAAACCCTCAGCATAATTCAGGCATATGACTTGAATGCATGTTAGATGATAAGTGCTGCTCCTGCTGCTTAACACAGAGGAGCTGTGGGCTGTGAAGTTCCAGTGTTAAGCAGACATGCCTAACTGAAAACCTTGGAAATTGGGAAGCAGTCCTATTCCTCCTTTTATTTACAGTGGTGTAAAATAGAGCACTAAACAAGTGTTGGCCCATACAAAGTGGGCGTGAATAGAAATTGAACAGAAAATGCTTCTCTAAAACCAGTCTGGAAACAGGTGAATATGCAGCCTGGCTACAATTGAAAGGGTAGAACCAGGGTTAGGTGTTAGTGGTCGACCCAAATCTCTTGGCTAAGGGACAAAAGAAACACTTCTTCCAGTTTATTTTCTATCATGTCTTATGACAAAGCTAAAGTCCTTCAAGCTCATTTGTAAATATCTCCAGGAATCTGTTTTTGCCTGGCCAAGAATTGGAGGCAGATCGTCTTATCTAAATTGAAAAAAAACCAAAACCAAAAAACTGTCTTTACGCCATACAGCCAGGCAGAAAGAGACCACAGTGAAATCTGGGAAGACTAAACACTGAAATGATGAATTTATTTTAAGACATTAGGACCTACCAGAGAATCCATTCTGATGTGGATTCCAAAATATTGGAAGAAAAATGTATTTTGTATGTCATGTAACATCTGTAGAGATGCCAGAAGACTGTAAGGCCCATCCTTGTATTTGTTCTATGGCTGAAAGCATGGACTTTTGTGTGACCAAATTCCACATCTGTTTCACATTCAGAAATGTAATAAAGGCAACTTCCCTTTGCTCATGTGACAGGGACATATCGAGTCACATGAGGGGAGAGGGAGATACCAGGGAATTGGGATGCTAGCTGAAAAATTGTCAGAATATTTTTATTCCTGTTTCCTTCATTTCTCTCAGAGGGCTCTAGCATGGGTTGGTCTGAAGTGGGAACTGTTCCTGATTGGATGCTTTTATTATCCAGTAGTCCTAACACATCTTTACTGTGTTATCTGGACAAATTTTGAAATCTACTGATATTCTTAAATTGGTCTACATTCTAAAATGCTTAGAACTGCTTGCTTGAACTGACTTGAGCAATCTTATAATCCCATTGGCAAATAACCTCGCTTGGAAATAAATTCAAATCTAGCCTTAAAAATCCATAATTCTCTGTTGAAATCACCTGCTCAGACATGTGCAGATAAGGGCTAAAGTTTTGCTTTAATAACAATATTAACACACAACTTTGAATTAATCAAGCTGGCTATTATCATTTGAAAATTGTACCATCCCCTGTTGAGTTCAATTTCTGATATAATGAATATATATCTAAGCGTCTTCATTTTCTTTCTTGTCACGGCTGTTTTGCTTGATACTATTTTGCCTGGGACATTTAATACATTAATAATAATTTTACAGTCTCTGTTTCACTTAAGACACAAAGATCTAAAAATTCTGAGAAAAAAAATACAGCAAAGGTACTACCTAAATACATTATTTGAGTATATGTAGTTTATAAATCAGCATTCTCAAGGGCAGCTCAACAACTAAGATTTTCTTCAAACCTCACTAGGAAAAGGATGACATATGCCCAGGACAGTACCATATACTTGGTATTTAAAAAAATAATCTGACTTGTAAAAAGGAAAGGAAATGAGTCAAAAAGACAAGTCTAAGAGTCCCAAAGTCATGCCTACACTTCATCACAGATTGTGTCCCTCCACTACACATGGCCTAATTAAGTTTTCTTGATGCTGTGTGGATGTGCCATACCACACCTGAACCAGAACTGTTTCCTTCACACCCATCTCATTCAGCTCACAAGGTCTTAAGCTGATTATCTCAGACATCTTTTGCCTCCTCTCTTGCAGTACAGATAAGCTGTACTGTGTATCTCTCCTGACTCAGTCTCCAATTCTAAATGACTTGTTTGTCTCTCCCAACATCTGAAGTTCCTTTGGCTGTGTCCTGCACAGGCATAGGAAGACCTCCTGATGGGAGAAGTGCCGAGTGCTTTCACTCTGCATCATTATTTTCTGAATTAGTAGGCATAGTTTGCTCTATGTCAGTTCAGTCACCTTCATGCTAGAATAATGGGGTTTTTAATTACATGATGTTAAACCTCTCTCTCTGATGTAGCCATGTATTGGAAGGCTCATCATCAATTCAGCAGTCGATTGAGGAAACCTTGGATAATGAGAGTTTATTAACCCAGGTTAATGAGCCTCAGGCAAAAATAAGGGATTTTGCCCAGCTGAAGAGGAGCACTGAACACAGACAAGGCCACAGGAGCAGAACTCAGCCCTCTTGAGATCTGTCCAGGAAATGACAGAGCATTTGGTAGAAATATTAGTGACTGGATGCTGAAAGCAGAACATCTGTGTTCTTGGGAGCTACATTTTTTTAACCATGTCCCCCACACCTCTGAGGAGAGGCAGTTATTCCAGCCAGTGCACTGGCAAACAGGGAGAGTGGCTCAGAGGAGCAGCAAGCATGATGGGTGTCTCTCAAGAAGACCCCTAGACTCTTCCCTCAGGGTCTCTCTGAGGGGGTTCCTTCTGTTGTCCACCCTGGAACTGATAACATCTGTGCTGCCCTCTTTGTCCCTGGATCTCATATGCTGTCCTGGATGCAGAAAGGTGCTAAAAATTTGTGATACTGAACATAAGCAACAAGTTACCTGATAAAACAATGTCCCCATCACATAAATTCACACAGGTACAATCACGTAGAATGACTTAACAGGGACAGGGAAAAGGGAGAAATCCCATGACATCTGGAACAACTATCAGCTGTACAGATCCTCCTTCACTTTAGCCTCTCATGCACATCTTCTGTCCTGCAGTTCTACCCTGCCCTGGCAGGACATCGATAGGTAAGGAGGTGAGAAAAAAAGTATCATTGCAACAGAAAGAGCATTTATTTAATTACAGCTACTCACTCTTAGTTCATAAAAAAGTATGGATTTTTTTGGTTCTGTTTTTTTCTGCACTGTTTTGAATAGTTATATATGCAGCTGAAATAACAATAATATTATTTCAGAAATGTTTGCTTATTTGCAAGTTGCAAGTAACTGTCATTTACAGCTAGAAAGAAAGACAGACATTAGCCAACAGAGGAAAAATGCATGAACTTCAAGTGATGTGAAATACTACTCTTTTCTGTAATAAATGCAGTAACCATTGAAATTATAAATTAATATCGGCAGTTCAAAAAGATGGTAGCACTCAGTAGTAATAGCTACCTGGATTCACATTTTTAAGTCCAGTCCCTTTACTATAAAGTCTGAGAAGGGCAAATAGTTCAAAATTACTTACTAGGCTGAAATTCTTGGTTTTGAAGTCAGCAAAAGATTTGCCCTTGTTGTCAGTTCTGGGAATTTGTGTACACGCTACATTTACTTGTCAGCTCTTGGCAAAATTCAAATGGATACAAATTCTTTAAGCTAGTGGATGGAAGACAAAATGGCCCAAGAGAAGATGACTCTTGGTTTTATGAACTAAAGGAAAAGGAGGTTTCTATTTCATGTTTTTGCATCTATTGCAAAATATAACTCACGAATCAAAGTATCTTACTTCTTTCCCTGCAGGGTATTCTTATCAATATTCAAAGAAGGGAAAAAGGACTGCCTAAAATATCAAGTGCTGTGAAGTACCTGCAACTTTTTGAAATTAAAATAGCTAGTAAATGACTGAATGAATTGTATATGGCCTAAAGAAAGTTGGTGCATGTTATTCCTATTATTCTTAGTTTCAATATATGTAAAACTGTAAAACTGTGATTCAGTGAAAATAATGGCAACTTTGCCAAAAATGTGTCTGAGATGTATTTGAATAAGTATATTGTAAAGTCAATTGTAAAATTTCCACTGTGCTGCTTCTTCAGAAGGCAAAATCTTGCAGTTCTTATTAAAGACCTTTACTAAACTAAAGATACACACATACATACATAGAAATGGTCCACAGGTGTTTTCCAAAATTAGAAACTTATTCAGTTGGGAAAAAGTCAATTATACAATTTGTCCTATAGTCAGTGACAAACAAGCTCTGCTTGGCCATGGGTAAAACCTTGCCCGCACAGGAAAGCTCTCTTTGTGCAATTTTCCCCATAACATTCATGCAGATATTACCATGACAAGAACGCACCAGTGTATTTGTGAGGATGTGCCACTTTGAGATGACAGCAGATCCCACAGGGCCTTTGGGCTCCTGGAGAGCATGAACTGAGGTGGCTGATCCATGTTCCTGACAGTCCCACAGCAATTCCAGTAACACAGAGAGAGACAGGTCTGCGAGGAGCTCACTGGAGCTGCAGCAGAACACCAGTGCCGGAAGAGACCTCTATCGAGCCACCATCACCTTATGTATATGCATATATATGGATATACATTTATCTTTATAACAATGTCTGAACAGATTGGTGTTTGTACCTCAGTTATTCCTGTCAGGAAGGTGGCTATGCTGTACAGTGCTGTACAGTGTCATTTCATGAGTTGTGTGGGTGTGTTTGGAGATGCACAGGGGATTAATACTAGATTTGCCATGAAGAGCTCCTGCAGCCAGGACCATGACTGCAAAAGGGGTTTTACTTCTTAGCCCTCACACTATTAATCCAAAAGGTGGAAAGTGTAATTGCTTTCCAGTGCTGTAAGGCATGTCAAAATCTTTACAAGCCTATGTGGCAACCATCTTTTCAGGAGTCTGGGGTATGTGTGTACGTTGTAAAGTAATTTTCTAGTTCTTTGTGAAAGACCCCAGCAGCAAGCACTGCTTGGACGGAGGGAGGGAAGGGGACTTTAGAGGTTTGAGTTGGAGGACATAAGGAGCAAAATAAATACAGTAACACAAAGAGTGTTTTCTAGGTCTAGATTAAGGTAGCCATTCATGGCTTCAAATCTTCTGATGAAGTTTAAGAAATGTACCTTCACCATAGTATTGACAATTCAATTTATAAAATCCAAAGGTAGATAAAAAGCAAAGGGTATTGATTAAACTATAAACCAGTATACCACTCCTATATGTTATGGCTGTAGCTACAATAAATATATGGCAGATTAAAGTTTTAACCTGTTTGTTACCACCCCCTGGAGAAGACTCCAGATCAGGAGGTAAGAAAAACATATAATTCAGGAATGCAGAAGCATATGCAGCCAATCATTAGGGAGTTTGAGATTTCAGAGCAGAAATCCTTTCAATCTCAGTAAGCAAAAGGGAAAAATAAAGAAATACTAGTTCCTTAGTGTCTAGATTATGTTAAGAGGCTTATGAAGTTGTGAGCTTTTTAACTCTAAGAAGCTGACTGGCAGAAAGGAAGGTACTGCAGCAGAGAGGCATGCACTCAGCTGTCCTTAGAACTTGTTCTGGAGCTGACACTGCTTTCAACTCCAATTAGCTTACTCAAAATCATAGCCCTGACCTTTTTTCAAGGAACTGTTATGTATGAATACACAAAAACTGTACTAGAAAAAAATGATGATTCAGTGAAATATGGTCCTGTGAGCTTTTGGTACTAGAAAGACACTCCCAGGAGCGATGGAGGCCAGCTGGTGCTGAGCACTGTTGCCAGAAGATCTGGGGAGTGAGAAAACTCCCCCTGACTGTTCATAAGGATGCTAGCTACTTAAAATACTGATGTTATTTTCCTTTGGATGTAGTGTTAAAAACCTTCTGGCTTCACATGCTAATTGAGAGAGTGATAAAGGGAGGGTAACCTCCACACCTCCACTCCGGTTTTAAACATCTCTCTTTTCCATATTTAGGGCCTATCAGCGAAGTCTAGATATTGACTGTGTGCAGTATTATGAAATATTAAAGCTGACTAAATGTTTAATTGCACTTGCAGACTTCCTGTAGACCATCTGACAGGCCCTAGTGGCCCTAGTGGTATGGAAAAAGGCAGGTTCCTTTGTTGAAGGATGTGATGTGTGTTCCCTGTCTCAAAAACCAGGATCACTGCAAGAATGCCTGAGTAATGTGCCATAGATATCCCCACACAACCTCTTAAGCTCTGTCTATCGCTTTTAGCCTAACAGCCTTGGAGATCCCTGAACCATTCCCCAGGTGAACCACAGTCCACTGCTCTTATCACTCCAAAGATCCAATTCCTGGTTATTTCTAATTCCACATACCCCTCTTGGATAAGTTTCCAAAACTTCACAGTGCACGCCAGGCCACCCATCTTCTTTGACCCAAAAAGCAATCCAGAGCACCACCTAATTCCGAATCTCCTCAGTTCCTCCAACCTTCTGCTCCAAACCTCATTCTGCCTAAACCCCCCAGCTTCCCTGCTCTTCCATCCCAGGCTTTCCACCGCCATCCCTCCCTGCTCCATGATCAGGAACCCCAAATGCTGATCTCCTGGCAGTGCTGGCTGCTCAGATCTCCATCTTTGGACTCTTCACCTCTCCTTGAACCATCTGCCACCATCTGCACTCACTGCAATGAGCTTCCATGGGACTTTAAACCCACCTTCCTCCCCCACAGCTCCTCCTCCCTCACTGCCCCCCAGAGGGAATGACCCAGCTCCTGCATCTCACAGGGATTTCTAAAACCTAAATACAGGCTGCAGTCCCCAGACATGTACTTTAAAAGCATGCTAAGAACAAAAAGTAAGATCTATTTTAGGAAAACCAGATCCATTTACACCCTGTATTTCCTTACTTGTACTGTACAATTAGATCTGTAACTTCTTTTTTTATAGTATTTGGAAAAAACTGGAGAAAATGCACATGTAATTTTTTTCCTTCACGCTGCTCCTTGCCTCTGACAACAAAGAGAATGTTTTTAGGTTTATTTTCCTCTCTCTATCCCTGTATTTGTAAAGAAGGTGGGGGAGGTGAAAGGCAACTAAGACCCAAAGAATTAGAGGTTACTTGTTCTTCTTTGTAAATAATTGCCTTGCCATTGACTGGGTGCCCTGAAGCCCAGCTGCTTGCTGACAGACTGCTGTGTCAGCAAAAATCTCTCTTGTTTTGCAGGAGGCTTTAAAGTCATGATGGGTGGAATACAAGGCAGAGTACAAAAACTCACTACCAGTTCTTGATAGCACACCATTGCTTTACAAATTAAAACATTTTTTCCCTTTCCACTTACACATGGGGTGTTACCTTAGTGGTGCTTGCTTATCCATTCTTCCTTTCTCATGGAGGATGCAGAGTTCTCTCTGAACCATTTTTTTACTTCCCATTGAGATCTATCATTGCAATCAGAATGCAGGTTATTTGATTAACCACTTTATTAAACCTGTTTTCACCTTTGAAAAAGACACTTCATTCTCCTTCATTTATAGCACTAAGGCACTGTGCAGATACAACTATGGATCAACACTCTCTATTAATCCATTTTTTGTGATAAAATAGCTGTGTGAGGAGGTACAAGAACCTCACAGATAACAAAACCCTCCTAGGTGCCTCATTTAGACCTTTTCCTATTCAAAAACTGCTCATTCTGGTACTGGAACACGTGTGCTTCCTTGTAAGTTGTACATGTTAATTTTCCTCCTAGCTTCACATTGCTGCCAGTGTTAAAGACTTGAACAAAAAACCCAGGGTACAACAGAGCTTATGGCAGTAGAAGTACATTGTGAGTTTAAAAAGCTATTGAGGGGAACTGAACAAGTCGGAGATCTTGTTTTTCAGCCATGAAGAGCTTTAAAGGCTAGAATAAATCAAGATGGAAACCTGGTCTGGACTATTGCTCAGCGAAGGTCACTGAATTTTCAGCAACTGATTGCTACAAGCTGCCCAGTAAATCCAGATAGGGATAGCACACAGCTTCAAGAAAACCTAAAAACCTTTACTAGCATAATTCAGATGGTGGATCCTAGACAAGATGCTGTAATAGCTGATGGCACATATCACTCTTTTCTGGTCAGAACTGGTTTTTCAACAAGAAGAGTAAGGGCTCTCTAATATCATTAGAACAATTTTCTGAATTTATGGTCTCCCAATCAAACTGTGCACTATTTTTAATGGAAAAGATTAGGGTTGTTTTTCCAGCTCAATCAGCAATGATGTGAGGCTCTTCCCTGTTCAATCACCCCCATTTCATGGGAGTTCAAAAGGTGTACAAGTGGCAGTAAAATCAAGCTTGCAGTTCTGGCCTGATTCTTCAGTGCTAGTGTGAACAAATGGCAACATAGAAGCTCATGCTCAAGGTAAGCCCTGCTCCTCTGATGCAAAGAGGAAGAAAATGATTTCTTAAATATTAACCCTTCACTCTGAGAGAAAAGTCACCCATCATTGTCACTGTGCCAAAGTAAGCATTGAGGGTCTCTGTACATCTTGTACACCGAATAGAATCCTTTTAACTACATCCAAAGGAGGATGCCTTTTGTAATGAGCTACTTTAGCTGAAAATAAACAGCATTTCCATGAGAAAAGACACAGATGTGAATTTGGTGATGAGAGAAGTGTTGGAGATGCTCACAAAACATTTCTTAGGGCAATGGATGTTATGTGTCATTTGGCTGAGAGAGGTTGTGCCTCTCTATCCACGTCTCTTCCTCCATCCAACCTAACCACAACCCCATTGCCATCACAACAATATCCAATGCAGTTTTCTCTTCTGTAAGGCCAGCAGCAGCAGCCAGCTCACAAGTGGGCCTTGCAAGGGAGTGAGGATGTATGTAAAACATTCTGTGGAGACACAGAATCAGCACTTCCAATGAACCCTGTGATTTTCAAAGATTCTCTTAAAGACTGAGCTTTAAGTTCCTGTGATATTGCATGGAAGCTTGGCTTTCATTAAAATGAGGAGAAGATGGTTCCAGCCTTCATGGCAGCCAACAAAATCTTGAAGACATTAACTGCAAGCACCTCAAAGACTCAAAACTTAGACTGCAAATGCAAAGTAAGGGTTTTAAATTTTTTGTTTGCACTTCCATATCTATTTTAAAAAATCATGGTGCTAAGGAGATAAAAGAGAGGAGGAGTGTGGGGCTTTTGGATGTCTATAGAGGGAGACAGCAAGCATACTAGGAAGCAGCTGCCTTGTCTGACAGTCTCTTGCCCACCTGGAGGAGAGAACCTGCTGTGAGCTTTCCATGCACTCCTCAAAGAAAGCTGGGTGGAACGCAGCAGTAGCAGGAGGGGTTTGGATGAAACTCTCTCCCCTTTCGTTCCTGTGGTTCATGCAGAACTCCTGCAAAGTTGAAAAGCACTGGGGAAGACTGTGTGGTTTTCTGCCAGAGCACAGCTGAGGAGTTCAGGGGTCTTTTGCTGTTCCTGGTTTTTGGTCACTGGAGTAATAGTGCTGCTGTCCATCTTTCATGTCATGGTCACAGTCACTAATGTCCCTGACACCAGGACACGGTGTGTGTGTGTGGGTTTGCTAGAGAGAGTGGAGAAAAAGGCTATGTGGTTCTCCCCCTCCCCACCCTTCCCATCAGCAGTGCTCACTCCAGCATTACAAGAGGAAAAATAGACCTTCAGCTCAGCAGCTCCTGCCCCCACCAACTTTGGTGGCTGGGACCAGCCACCCATCAGGCCTTCACTCTGTCCTCTGCAAAAGAGTCGACAGTGCCTCTTGGGAGCAGGTGATAGAGCAGTGGGGATGACTGAATGCTCCGTCCTTTAGATACACCAAACTCTGCCATGGTCATGTTTGGATAAGCACAGGGAAAAATACTGTCCGTTTTCCACTGAATTTCAGAACTTACTATATTTTTACGAGCATCTTGTTTGCTCGAATATGTTTATTTTTATCCCTCAAGCAAATATTTCTGCCTCCTGTGAACCTTTTATGTAAATCAACAGAAGCATTTGGCAAGCCATATCAAAACTGCAGCTTTACATATCACTGAAGCGGAAAATAAATGGAAATAATTACTGATGCCTCCAAGTACAGATTTGTTTCAAAATGAAACATGTAGCTTAGAGAGGGTGGGCAGTATATATCTAATGATTTCCTGTTAGTTTACATAGCATTGGCTCAAGCATTTTAATTTCATTCCAGGATGGGTTTTTCCCCTCTTTTGGGGGAGATCAGGGAGAGTTAGTGGCTGTTTGTTTGCTCATTTTAACCGTATTGAACAGAATCAGATCTTCACTTCTTTAATAAAGTACCTCCCGGCAGGAAACTTATTTTTGATGTGTTGCTGAAGAACTCATTTCCATCACTCTGACACTGAACGAAGAACCCCCAACTAACCAACTAAAAGAACCCCAAGACCCAACAAAAGGGAAAAAAAAGATATGGCTTTAACTGTTCTACTTCACAAAATCTCCCATCATGGCAGTGTTACAATACTTCAGCTTGTAAAGCTCTGTTGTGCTTTAATGACTGGAGAAATGCAGGGGAAAAGCCAGCTCATGACTGAAAGTACAAAATGGTAGATAAAAAGAAAAAGACAAATAATTTTCAAGTTGGTGGTTGCTGCATTTAGCATGTACAAACAGCATTTTGAATTTTTAAAATCTGCTTCACATGCAACAACAGCTGAACGGCAAAGAAATGAGAAGGGTTGAAAGTCTTCGCCTATGTCACATCTTCCAAAGCTGTCCCTACTGAGGTGGCAGGTTTCTCAAAAGGATGTAATCTACACAGAAATCAACAGATGTTTTATCGTTAGTGAAATGTTCCTGCCAAGAGTTATTTCACATCATCTTTCAGTGTGCCAACCACCCCAGATCAAAGAGACCTGCCTTGAAAACACAGCCTCCAGGGTCTGGGGAGAGGTGGCATGAAGCTGCTCTCTGGGCTTGGACACCACCTCCCAAATATACAAAACAAAGGACGCAACGATTTTTGCCTGTGGTTACCACAATCAGGTTAGTTATGCTGATGACATAATTGAGCATTCACTACACTGAAATCCTTGATCACTTGCCCCTGTTTATGCCAGAGGCATGGATACTTACTGACCACTCCAGGGTCAGTAGAGTAGACCCAGATTTGAGATACTGCTCTGAGGGGAAACTGCAGCCTGACAACTAACTGCTTGAAGTGCCTTTAATTCATGTATTTATTTTCAACAATGTGAGCGTCCAATGAAACACTCTGCTGTTAAAAGCTAATTTCTGAAAATCATGTTCTGATGTTATTACAGAATTTGTACTACGTAAAATATCCAATTAAACAAAAAAAACAATCATCAAAGAGGACTAATTTTCAAAATCTCCCATAAGCATGCAAGCTTATTTCCTGACTTTTTCTTTCTGCCTAAACCTGGCATCTTACAGATGTACTTTCTGCATTAGCTTCAAAGAAAAGGAATGCACTGCTACAAAGGGTTAGGTTTTTTTCTTTTTTTTTCCTATATACACACACAAATCTGGGCAATCCTTACAGGTAGATACCAAATAAATTTACTCAAGCTAATAGCAACATTCACTTATTTTGTTAGTTTAACAAACATTCCTGAGCTAATTTGCCTAGAATATCTTTGCAAAACAAACAAGCTCAAAGTAGTGCAAGCAGTCAAAGTAAAATACTTCAAACATTTGAATTAATTTTATCACAGATGGCAGGAATTTACTAGTAACGTTATTTATACTTTCTCAGGCAATACTGTTCAGGCATAATTTATCTCTGGAACAGAGACAAATCTAAGTTATTTTCATTGTCTTTTAAGACAGTTCAAATGGAATTTATTTACCTGCCTCACTCAGCAAACTGGATAAGAGGTCTAGCTCTTTAAAGGCTGTTGTTCCAGTTTCAGAGTAGAGAGGCTATAAAATGGGGGTACTTCATTAAAATACCATAGCTGGCACCTCTCAGAGGCACAGGAAAGGAATATTCACTGAGTAAGTAACACATTATAAATTATAATTGAGATTCAATTCTCCCAGGGAGAAGAGAAGGTAACTTGTCATTTGAAGTGTTGTGAGTTTCTGAGAGTGGACTAGGAGTTTAGAGGGTATAATGATATCATTAAGAAATGCCCTTGCAAAGCAAGCAAAATTATACTGTGCTGTTTCTTGAAAACCACAGGAACTCTTTATTGTTCTGTCAGCAGCAGTTCAAAGAGCTATGTGACCCCATTAACATTCATTCAGGCATGTATAACAAATTGGAGGGGGGAAATTTCTTGAATAGTTAATTATTTTTTGTGTGTTTGAATCCCTAACACTGTTAGCTCTAAGAGCTCGGCACCATAGAATGCACACCTTGTGCACCTGCTTTACCTCATAGCTTTATTTTTCTTTTAATATTTGGGTGAGAAAGCAGTATCCATGGTAGAGAAGGAGTTGGGAGGTGGAAAAGTGGAAAAAGTAGATAATGGCTAGCGGATTTGATGGCTGTGGATGAACTGCTCTAGTATTCGCAGTCCTTCTTCCATGAGCAGCCAGTGTTATTAGGTGACCAGAAAACTCTTTGAACCCACATATCCATGTCAGATAGGAATACGTGGGGTGATACACGATAAACATAAGCTAGACTCTTGTAGGGAAACTGAGTTGATATTATTTTCTATAAGACACAGCTCTTCTGGCCAAACTATTTATTTATTTCTGTGTGAAAATTTGCCCAAGAAGCTCTTTCACACACAATGACAAATTACTACAGTGCCCATGCCAGAGTGACTATTGACTCAGCTTGAGCAAAGACCGTGGCCAGCAACAGAAACTGAAGTCTGCCTGGTTGGTTTTGAGTGCAAATGTTATCTCTTTTTTTTTTTTTTTTTTATAGAGGGTGGATAGTAGATTTTGTCTTCAGTGTTAGCAGAAAGCCCACTCACATAGATTAATTAAATCAGAAGCTTTATCTGTACCAATTAATTAATTTCACTTACTCTGCAGATTCAGGGATCCTTATCTCTTTAGGACTGTCTCTTTGCAGCTTTCCTCACACTTAGCAATGAGATTGATAAATTATATGATAGAAGAAAGGACCATCACAAGGCATTTAATGCTGTCTGTGCTATACTGAGGGGATGTTATTTCCTCCGAATTCAGTTCAGGTTCTCTGTGTTTCTAAGTGATGTCAAAGAAAGTTAGGATTATCAGTGGGACTTTTAATGAAACTTCACACAGAAGTTGGGCTAGGACCCTTTGTAATTACTGGAGATATCCATTTACATAAGCATTCCCACCAAGCCACAGGAAACCATTTCTTCCAGACACCGGGCATTTATGCTACTGAGCACACTTGCTAATTCCAAGCTGCTTCTAAATTCTCTTGGAAAATAGAAGATTAAAATTTATATTTCCCTTAAGCCTAGGCAAGCTTGTATTCTATTTTCAGTTAATTGAAATTTCTGCTGTTTTCCTCTGTAATTCTTACACAGCCATCAAGTATTTTGCTCAGCACATGTATATTCATACTTCTGCCTTTCTTCTGAAAAACTGTCAACCTAATGACCTTTTAAATGTATCTGCTATTTGAAGAATATTTGCATTGTAATTGTACTTGTGTTATCTATTTTTTCTTAGCTGCATTTTTATTGCATATAGATTGGAATTGGTCAGAAAACCTCCTCTGAAATGGAAATTAGTTTTATTACCCTTTGGCCTTGCTTTAAACTGGTTCCACTGCAAACAGTTTGAAACAGTGGGAGTTTACTTGGAGTGAAAATAAGAATGTACATTCAAATGGTGTAATGGTCTAATATGTTTCTACCAGAAAGGGATGAAAAACACATCCTGAACTAATAATAGGAAGTTTTGAATTTCAGGGAAGCATAGCTACTGGATGAATTTCCACTGAAATCCCTTTTTTCCCTTAGAAAATGCCCATTTGCTGAAACCAAAGCTTAGTGGGCGCCAGGGGTAGAGACGAGGGCAGAAGGAAGTAGGCTGAATAATTCTCTTGACGTTTTCAACATTCCTTGGAAGACTGTGGTGTTTGAGGTTGACATTTTTGTATCAAGAAAGCCCTGATATTCAGTAATGCTTGTATAAATGTAAGGTTATGCACGGTTAAGAAGAGACATAAAACATTTGAGAACAAAACAGAGTTCTTCAAGATCTCTAGGCAAATGTTCTAATCAATGTACAGAATTTCCAAAAAGTGCTCAGACATTGAGGGACATTTTCTGCAAGCCTAGAAAACTCTCATGAAGTGGAAAAGCACTTTCTGGCATAGTGTAATAGGGGTGGAATTACAGCCTTCATCAAGGCAATAATAAAATTTCCATTTGCATCAGCTGGGACTTCACCTCAGACTTACTGAAAGCATTGTAGTCTCTTTGACCACGTTAATCATATACATATTGGCCATAAAAATATGTATGGCCAAACAAGGTTTGAGGAATTTATAAATTCCTTTGTTGAGGAGGAGATAATAATAGAAGATGAGGCTTTAAAGAAAATTGTTATGTGTGTAGAAAAGTCCTGGCTTTCTGCACATAATCAAGTTAAACAACAGGTAGGCAAATGTTTCTAAAAATCATTGTCCTTCTGCAGAATTTTAAAATGTTTCTTTCCTCAGCTTTTTGTTATAAATTTGAACCAGAAATTACCTTGCTTAGAGGAGCAGAATGAACACAGAGTCCGGCCAAGAGCCCTCTCCTGCATCTGTGTGAGCTGAGCTGCTGGGTCTTGCACAGCAGCACTCAGGAACCCACAGCCAGTTCCACTGATGCAGCACATCCTTGATGGCATGTGCTAGAGACAGAGCTGTGAGCCAGAGGTGTAAAGGGACAACTGCTCTTATACTGCCACAGCTGTTTTTCCAGGGGCCATGAATTTCAGTCCTGCAGTTTTTAGTGAAAGCTCCAGCATGAATCTTCTCCTAGAGCGAGCCAAATCCTTAGCTACCTGTGCCCAGAGGATAATCCATGCCATCAGTGTACAATCATATCAGAGTGATAACTCCTGCTTTGACTCCCTCCATCTCCCTATCCACATGTACCTCCATTGCCACCCCACATTTCAAACCAAATAGCACCTGTTCCAACTCTGTTATCACATAGCTCTCACTGAACTGTCACCATTCCTGCATCTTTCTGATCTAGTCTTGTATATGTGTTCCCTTTTATATTTTTGCATAATTACTGTGTAGATTTCTCACAGCAAGAAATTTACCTGTAGTAAATACTCTCTTCAGGAAGCATTCACTCACTTCCCATGCTAAAAAGGAAAAAGCTTTCGGAGTTGTAGAAGAAGTTAAACAGATATTACAGATGCACCACTCCTGGAATTCTGTAAAATTAGGAAGGACAGAGGTAATGTAAATTAATGCAAGTGCATTAGAGCAAGTTCACATTTTATGAGAGGAAGAAATGTTCACCATACAACTTTATCTATTTATGCATATGTTGGTGAGAAGGTTTGAGCATGACTGCTGTTAACTTTAGCTACTTTATTGCTATCTACCACTGAGAAACAACTACTTTCTGTTCTAGGCAGACTTACTGTAATAAACTTTCACATTTCCTTGCTGGGACCGAAAGAGTATTTTCTTCCTTTCTAATGCTTATCAACAACTTGGTGAGTTCTTTACTAAAATGTAATAACTGGCATAAAAAAGACTTTCCATTTAACACATGCTGCTTGTCCTTTGCTCACAGCCAAAAGCCCTGAAGGATCCAACGGGTAAACATGGCAGGGCTGATCAATTCTACTAGGCAGTTTTCAAGTGAAAAATGTGAGTCTACAGCCCACTATCCTTTCCTTTTTCCTTGTTCCAGTCAAATCCCTAGAGATGATAGACACACAATTAGCATAGGCCTTCTCTTGCAGAGAGTAAAGTCTGTTTATCTACCTTTTTTTTAAATATAAAATGAGTCAATCCTTCTTCTCATCTCCTATAATTTCAAAGGCTCCCTCACTGGCAGCTCAGAGAGTACTCACTCTACATATCACAACAGCTGCTGGAGACAGATAGCATGGGCATTTCTGGAATGGTTCAAACAATGGATACTAAATGTTCCTCGTTAGCTGTGACTTCATGTTTAGCTGTCCAACACAGGTCTCCAACATGAGGCACATTCTAATATTGAAGGAAAAGGTAACTAGGTAAATGGATCTGGGAACTCTTGAGGCAGCCTTTAATAATAATTTTAAAAATGTTATGCTTTTTATGTGTACATATTGCAAGTTATTTCATCCAAATACCTGTGTAAATATGCAGCCTGACGTCTCATAGAAGAAGTGGACTTGAAGTCACGAAAGTTTTTGCCATGTATGTTTAGGAAACAGACTATCCAATTGCATCTTACAGCATCTGATAAATTCTGATCTTTAGCCACTTTTCAGCTGCTGAAGATGATTAGAACTTGAAGCTGTCTCATGTTAGGAACAGTTCAATCATTCTGACTGGGAGGAGTTCTCTATTTTCTTCACAGACCAGAATTGTGCGTCACCTTCTGTAGGTTAACCCATGTTTATATAGCTCATATTGCCTCTATGAACACAAGCATGGGTTTCTAGCAGGTCTTCTAGAGTTACTAACAGGGACTCTTGTTTGGGAAGCTGAAACATGCCTTTTGGACATATCAACACACTGTGATTATGACACAGGACATTCATATTCTGAGGAAATTGCTTGTCCTCTGGTAGGACACTACTGGAGGAACAGTTATCCATCTTCAAGGACTCTCCCCTTCTCTGCAATTTCCCTATCCTGTGGAAGATAATGGCAAGGCTTTTGCACAAAATCTGAAATTTAAATATTTCCTTAATTTTTTTAAAGTCTTTGGACATAAATAAGAAAAAACAGTCTGCCTTTGAGTAGGTTACTTTCTAACAGAGGAAGGGAAAGAGGGGCAGATTCCCAGCTGCCACAGATCAGCCTTTCTCTGCAGATGAGCACAGAACCCCAGCTAGTTACACTGTCCTAGCTACTGGCCTCACCTCTCTGCTCACTTTTATCAACGTGAAAGACTGAGGAGAAGCCAAACAATTGAATTAGCAATTTTTGAATCAGCAGTAAATCTCCCAGAGATAAACTGTTAAACCTACATTTAGGATTTTTTTATCCAAGGTGCTAAGGTTTTTTTTTGGCTTGTCCTTTTCCACGACAGTGGATACATGATCTGATACATAGTTTTTCCTTGCCTAGCTTCTGTCACTGAGGATTTTATCTGTTCTGACTTCAGTAGGCAATGACAGAGAGCTCTGTCTTTCTGTTAATATGACCTGTTACAAATACCGGTGGAGACATAATAACATCACAGGATATTTATAGCACAGGAAGACTTAACCTTAAATTACAGATTTCTGCAGAAAGGGTGAGTGTTCTTCAGCTTGTTATGACGAGAATTCTCACTCACTTTAATTTTTCAAGTAACAGGAGTATATGCTCAGAAACTCAGTGGAAAGAATAGTTTTATCTTATCCTCACTATGCAAGGCATCTTATAGCCTACATCCTTCACATGATGAATAAAGAGTTCCACCGGAAAAATTCAGTCAAAGAGATCACATTTACCTCAGGTTTCAGAGTACAAATGTATTTAAGCAAGGAAAGAAGAGTCAGTCCTTTGCTCCAGTATTTGGGCTAGTGAAGGAGACATCAAGCTTTCAGGGAGAAGGGTTTGGTAAAGTCTCCAAATGCACAAGGACTGCCTGGGTTCTGTTCAGATGCCCAGTTTGATCATAAGAAATATTAGTTTATGCCCATCAACCCAGGTCATGCTAACCTGAAATACTGTTCCATTACCACCACTTGATTTCAAATTTCAAAAAGCAAGAAATACTAACAATTAAGACAGAAATAAAATGCTTCTTACCACTCAAAATGAAATGGAATAGTAAGTATTTTGATTCCCAGACAAAAATAATTGAAACAAACATGTTTCCAGTTTATTTTTTTCTAGATAATTTTGGAAACCTATTCCACCACTATAATGTTATTTTGAAAACACAACATAGTTCCAGGAAAAAAGTGTTTTTTCACTTGAAAACTTTTATCAGCTGTAAAAGCTCATATTTTTCACAAAGACTTGGAAGAACAAGCATGAAAAAATATTACACCTTTGACAAAATGTTGAACTGCATTTTTTTCCTTCAAGATCTAAATTCTTCTCCACATTTTGAGCTTATTTTATATTATAGCTCTTCCTTCTGAAGCACAACATGAAACATATTTGATTGTATGAGATAGTGTCAAGTAATTTGCTGCTATAATTTAACTGACATTAAGTTTCTCGATCCTACATAATTACAGTAGGAGGAAAGTTTTTAAAAACTACTTTTAAAATCTATTGCTCATGCTAAAGATCAAAAAGCTTCATATAATTCATATAATTCTAAACAGGCTGAGTTTTTTGTAATCTGGTATCTCATTCTAGATTTTGAAGTGGGATAAGCTCCAATAATATCTAAACAAACCTGTTAGCTTGATTTTCTGACTTCATCTAAACATTAGTGCTATTCTGGACAAATGTACCTTTGACAATTTTCTAAGAAAAGCTTATACAATTTTCCCTTATTTTAAGATTTTTTTTCAAAGATTTTTATCTGTACCAGTATCTGATCAAAGTGTTCTTAAGTCAAGCATCATTGATTTCCTTTCATTTTTGTCTCCTCACAGAAATACCAGCTTCAAATTTTCACTTGATTATGGTAAACTGAAGATGACTTAAAAGAACTAAAGAAATCTAATGGATCTCCTAATGCACTTTGTTGGGCAAATCTTCTGTCAGGTTATTGCCAATGAAAATCTGGGGATAAATTCCTGTTTGCAGATCTCAGTTGTTCCCTCTTGTTACTTCTATTTGCTGCAATGATTGTGAAATTTGAATCAAAGTCCTATTGAACTCTAAAGATCGTTCCTGCAGTGATCCATTACTGTCACAAAGTAGGAATAGGGTTCATTTTTTGAGTTGCTGTAATCACATTTGAGTACACCTGTATGTGACAGAACTATTAGAGGAAAAAAAAATACAGCCAGGAAATAACCATTCACCCTATTTCTTGTTTCAGTACCTTGAGAAAGCCTTGGGGCAAGTTACCTGTTAGGTAAGGCACTATACCTGTTAGGTAAGGCAGTAGGTACTCTGGGGTGCAAACCTGATCTTCAGGTCAGTTTTTAATACAGTTTGGTGATTTGTGCCATAAGGCACTCAGCTGGGTCTTGGTAGACCATGGCCTTCTGGCTTGGCTTTCACCAAAGAAATAGCAGGCAAGGTCAGACCTTCTGCTGTTTTGAAAATTCTGGAAGATTTATGGAGGCTATTGGAGAAGTTGTTGTATTTCAATTCAGAGTACTAGCTAGGGGAATTTCTAAATTGCTACATGCATGCATGTACACAACTGTAGTACATAGCTCTGGTGTTGAATAAGGTAGGAGCAAAGAATATTTCTTTATACTCATTGGTAGCAGCACCATAAAATCAAAAGTCCTGTCTGGAGGCAAACCAACCACATCCTCAGAGCAGAAAGCAACCAGACTTAAATAAAAAAAATGTCTGGGCTTCACTGGTCAGGAAGTCTGTGTTCACTGTAACACTTGAGGCTTGGTTTCCAGGATTATTAGAGGTCTTCAAATGCAGTGGTCAGTAGCAAACCTCCTGCATACTAGGAAGTGACCATTTCTTACATGCTGCACCTGCATCAGTTTGCAACATGGGTTTCCTACCTTTGCTACTGAACTCTGATGCTTCTAGGTTGTTATGCAAAGTGCCAAAAGATCAGACTCTGGTTAACTTAGGCCAAAATTAAATTTTGTCTACCATCATAGGGTAATTATAAACTCAGCATGACACACAGAGAACTGTAACTTCACAAGTAAAGAAAACAGAGGGAAAAACATGCTGTGAAGGGGAAAAGCTGTTTACATTAAATTAATGAAA
The DNA here is from genome assembly GCA_024500445.1 of Entomyzon cyanotis. NCBI lineage: Eukaryota > Metazoa > Chordata > Aves > Passeriformes > Meliphagidae > Entomyzon > Entomyzon cyanotis. The sequence goes on from JAKEPQ010001005.1 coordinate 21,190,459, forward strand.
ATTAGAAGTCAAAAGTCATGAAGTTATTGGCAAAATAGATTGGTTTTACACATATCTCTTTCCCCACCTTTCCATCCCCATGACAATCTTGTGTTTAACATGTTAAAATCCAAGAGATCTGTAAGGTCTAAGGAAGGAGTACAGCATCAGTTCAATGCATACAGTGACAACTGTCTTGTGATAAAACAGCAGAGCTTGTTAATCAAAGACAGTTTAGACACTAAAAACACATTTGTCCCCACACTGCTGTGACATAAAGAGAATTGCCACACTATACAGATACTTGTTTAGCATCTGAACTGCTGTTGTTTGAAGTGGAGAGGTAAGGCTATTTTTAGGTCATTAAATAATGTAACTGAGATATAATGAACTGTTTTGTGTGATGCAATATATACAGAAATCCATACAGAACAAGGAGTAGTATTGAGCAAAATGCACATTCAGCAATGTGGTGATGTAACTTCTACTTCATCTTTGTAAGTATTTACAGACTTTACAATATTTGGAACTGAGCAGCCTATATAATAGCAGTATATTAATTTCTGAAGCCAAGTCCACTCGATTTGACTAGTGCTTGTTTTACAACTCAAGAGGAATTAACATATGCCCCTGTGTAATTCTTGTTTTCTGTACTTTAGTGATAATGCATTGTAACAGCTATCTGAGGAAAAATTAATTGAAGGCAAATGCAAAAATACTGAACTGCTAATAGATTAATTGATTGCAAGCAATCTGAAAGTAATAAAAAGCCCCAAATTCATAAATTATTAAATAGTATTTTTTTTAAGTAATTCTGTATGTCAGAATGTGATGGTCTGAGACACTGAATGACATGAGTGTTTAAAAAGCCATAGGAAAATTGTTCAGCTGTGGCATTAAAATTGACATTACATAGAGAGAGGCTAAAAGTTCCTGGCACAGATACTAATATGTGAACATATAGGTTCAACTCCAGGAGAAATTGTAAGAGAAAATTATTTTCCTTCCATCCACTTGATTAGATTTACACAGGACTTAATATAACACAAAATCTCTTCACAGAAAGGACTCATGTAATCTGCCTGTCTGAGGATTTGTACATGCCTAGTGCCTTAGCTGTGAGGAAAAAGAAGGAACTGAAACAATTTGCTTTTTCTTTCTTTTTTTTTTTTTTGGACATTGTCATCCCATGGGAGTAGGACCTGACTTTTTTGTAATTTCAGTGACCTCCAATGCAGTGACTCTTTCTGTATGTAGGTCTCGTCTGCATTTCAATGACATTTGACATAAATTTTACATTAGGATGGCACTAGTTCTTTTAAAATAATAATAGAAAAATGTGTCTATGAAGGTACTTCAACAGCAGTGGTGAGAGCCAAAAAATCCCCTGAACTAAAAAGCCCCCAGCATTGTTGTTTGCTAAATATAAGCTTTATGAATATGAACGACTTGCTTCTAAAACTGGCAAAAAGGAGTGCAGCACTCACAACTCCTACTGCTCCAGCTACTCACCAAGCCAGTGGTTAATTAGGTCTAGGACATGTTATCCCAATTTGTACTTTTAGACAGAGTCATATTTCTGCTAACCCTGGAGAAGAAAACAGTCACTTGACTTTAAATAAGAAATTAAATACCCACACATACACAAGAAGGGTAGCCTTCTTAAATTGCCCAGCACAGGATCTCAGGCTAATGACAGAATCATAAGATCAACTTTGGTACTCCCAGGCTTCAGTACTTCCAGAAACATACTGTTGCCATCTGCAAATACATTGGAAGCAGACAACCTGGCAGTGCTGTGCCCAGAAATCAAATGGGATGAAGGCTGGACTGGCCTCTTACTGAATAGATGGAAAAGCAAAATTTGGACAGGCACAAGGACACCTTGCTAGAATTTGATTTACTTATGAATGTCACTTGGCTTTATCTTCCTTCTCACTGGAGGGTTTTTTTGAACCACAGAACGTTATTAATTATGAAGTGATAGTATCTGCAGGAGAAGATAAGATATTGTCCTAAGGACTAATTGCACAGCTTGACTTTCTAAGTTGTTAGAATAGATGAAAATTCCTCACAAAGGGGAGCACAGGCTTAAAACTGATGGCATATTTTTCTACCTCATTTTTGAATAATAAAACAAGGTAGACACAATCATGATCTACTTGTAGATAATTTTCTAGTCGAAAAATTAGTTGAACAAATTGTTCCTTCTGGTACATAAAGTTAAAAAAAAACATGCACACACTAGAGAGAATTATTCTTGAGATGTTTATGACAGCAGGATATCTAGTAAGTACTAAAAAAGAAAAGAAAAACTACTTATATTATCTCTCCTTTTAAATATGTAGCTACATGAAACATGATCCTTAAGCAAGATGGTACAAGACTGAAGTCAGCCCTGCTTTGAGCAGGGAGTCAGACAGAGTGATCTCCAGCGCTCCTTCCAACCTAAATAGTCCTTGGATTCTGTCAAATGCCCTCAATTAATAAGGTGATGTCAAACTACTTCAGACATGAAAGTCTATCTCAGGTCTAACACCAGAGATGAGCTCAGACTTTACTGAAAAGGGCTGAAATCCTCTCTGAGCACCACAGTTTATCCTCACTCTCCAGCTGCCCCATCCTCAGATTGCCCCATCAGGCCCCAGCTGCCTTGTCCTCTCTTTCTGCCAAGCCCTGTAACAGCACATGGTTTAATTTGCTCCTATTTATCTGCAAGCACCCCTAAACAGTCTGAACCATAATGTAACAGGATCCTGTGTGACAAATGAAGGCAGTCAGAATGAGGGCACAACAGGGAGCCTGTCCTCCCTCTTCTTCATTTCCCTCCAACTCAAATGCATCCCTGTGAACACAACAGCACACTTCCATCTGCTGAGGGAGCTGCTCTCATCTCCTCTTACCCTCCCTCTGCATCCACATGTGCTTGCATGTGGACTGCACACTCCAGAAGGCAGACACTGCTGGATTTTAATCCCCCCAAATTCTCCGATGGATTAAACCTCAAATCTCTAACCCTCCTTCTTAGTGCTGTGGTAAGTAACACACATACCAGTTACATTGATTTACAGCTGAAATAAAAGTGAAAGACAGACAAAATGAGATGTCTGAAAATTGATCTATGCTGCAAGTGGATGGGACATTAAAGCATTCTGGATTATTTTCTCCTCCCTTCATTTTGCCCAGTGCATGATGGAGCAAAAATCACTGTCTGGAGCAATAAAAGCTGCAGGTATATGTGTTACCCTCCACCTACCTGTAACCCTTCAATGGCCAGCTTGAGGATAGATGGTGTAAGCTTGGAGGCTTGCTTGAAGGAGAAGTTGCTCCAGTCTATAATTAGAATGAAGCCATTTATCTGAAGCTCCTGATCTTCAATGAGCACTTCCAAGGAAAGTAGAATAGCCCGAAGGATATCTATGAAGGAGTTCCTAAAGCAAAAGCAGAAAAAAAAAATCCATGGTTGTAGTTATCTTCAAACCTCAAGACACTCACTTTGCTGTGGGTGGGGCATGAGCAAGGGACAGGGATTTATTCTGGTAGAATTATGCTGAAAAGAGAGTTGTTTCAGAGGTGTCTTTAAGGAACTCCTGCTCTGAAACAGCTTGGTGCAATAAATCCTGCTCACTGATGGATAAAATAAACACTGAATGAGATCTCCTCACTTCTGCTAGCAGTCCTTACAAGAGATTTTAGCTAAGCTACATTGGGAAACTATTTGTCTGTGATGAAATGAAATAAATACAAGATATCAGTTTAAATCCTTACTCATTTGGATATACTTTACCAGTTTGTTGTTCGTTTCCCTTCTTTTCAGAAAAGGAAATAAATCAATATAATAGCAATACAAAAGATATTATTACAACCAGGTTTGGTGCCTTCCTGCTTGAGTGTAGGGAATTATCCAAAGCTTTACACAATAGAGTTTGAGAGTTGCCTTAGTTTTGCAAACCAAATACAACATGAAAAATGGCTGAATTCACTCAAAATGAGAACTCTTCATTAATTATCAGCCACGATAGGCTGGCCACAAGGCTTCCCTCAGCTCTAGGAGAATAATTAAAAACTTTGGAGGACCTGAAGCATATGACAAGTAACAGAGAAGAAAATGTTGAAATGTTTTCTTTAATGTGAAAGTCTGCACTGGGAAGCCTGGGCTGCTCACTACTTCCATCTCATCAACAAAAGCAAGAGTTGGACACTTTAAAGACTTTGTCCATATTTGTACCTGAGTAAGCTGAATCAGGTGCTCTCCTCATCTGTCCTTCCCCTTAAGAGGATTCTCAAACAATAGATTCTATTGGAGAGCAACAAGCAAGGAAAGCTTCAGAAAGTGCTGCTTAACCTTCTGCAAAATGAAATTGTAACATACTGCTAGTGCAATCTGCTTTACCTCAGCAAAATTCTCAAGTTTTCATGAGTCCTGAGGTCTTTTAACAGGGAAGGTTCATACCATGCTCTCCCATGGAGATTTTAATGTAGTTCTTTTCTGCTGTTTTCAGTAATTTAAAACAAGTCCTCCCAATCCTTTAAGAGTGTTGTTTCAAATTCTGCCCGAGAGAAAAAATGTATGTGTAGTCAAAACAAATTTCTCCACCATCAAGACCTCTACCCCTGAATGGCATCAACACATGATAAATTTCTATTAAAAGTAAATGCTGAAGTGTTCTCTTATTCTTTCTCTTTTCTCTCAGCAGGATTTGAGTGGAAATGTACGATCCTTCTCTAAAGACCTGAATCCTTGAAAAAGCTGCTTCTGCACTCTGCCTTTCTGCAAAAGTCAGAAGCTTCTCTGAAGTATTATTGCAGGGGCAATAAATAGAGTTTAAAGAGATCTAATCTTGTTCTTGCTGCTACCAAGTCACCACTCCCTCAGTTACAGTTACAGGACAACCTTGACCTTTTCAAATCCTATGGGGGGAGCTGTGCTAAACAGCCAAACTGAAGGAGTATTTCCTTAGCAACATCAGGTGAAGGCATACTGATTGGATTGGCAATTGGCATATACTTTCAGTCTAAATTTTTTTGAAAAACTGTGATGCACTACCTACTGCTTAGCTGAAAGGGGTGATGACTTTCAAGCAGCAGCATCAGACAACCACATTTTAATGGTGGAAAAAACAAATATACCCCTAGACCAGATATTCTTAATATACCCTACACTACCCAGCATCCTCCTTCAAGGTGGTCAGCTTTCCACAAGAACTGCCCCATGGAAGCTCCCAGAGGTTGTGTGATGGCTCCAAAAGTGTCCTCACATATACACAATACATGACAGCCTTCTTTGCATCCTTGTTGGCATCCATTCAGAATGATACCATAATTTATGGATGGACTTTCTGGCTACGCTGGGGAAGATGGAATAATCATGACCTCAACCCCACAATTGAAAACTGTAGAATGAATTGACTGGTTTTTATTACCACAGGTATAAAAATATGGCCACATTGTGACAAAAAAGGTTTCACCCTTCATTTGTGGGAAGAAGTCTTCTTAAGAGTACATTCAAACTTGTATTCGTGATCCTGCTACCTCTGATGATTTTAAAGTCTGTGTAATGATTTCAGTAGGGCTGTCTGGAAATGGTGCACACAAAGCATCTTCTGTAATCCATTCAAATTCTAAATGATAATGGAAATATTTGAGTGCAAAATTTTCTTGTTAGATTCTGTGCTGAGGAATTTTTTGTTTGGGTGTCTACATAAATTTCCAGTTTATCCAGCAATTACTCACCTATATTTCCCTAGACTTTCAGTAGAAATTATTTACCTTGGAGATATGGCACTCAATTTTCTTAGTTTGCAACTAATCTGGCTGTCCCTGCCTACATCCCTCCCCTCTTTATGTATATACAATTTTAAGGCATGGTATAGGAAATAACTAAGAGTGAACACAAAAACATTTTTCTGATGAGTACAGGGAGATATGAAAACAGCACACAAGTCCTCCAGGTGGGTTGTTTGCAGACACTCTGTTCTATGAATGCAGAGCCTGGGTAGAAATCAGAGTGCCACTTGAGCCTGAAGCCCTCTGCTCCCTAGTCTTGGGGCTTTGAGACAAATCATTCAGATGTGTGACTCATTTGCATCCAAATAATTTTCTATGCATGAACACAGAACCACTTTTTATTAGTTCATGTCTTTTGTTCCTTTGCTTAATGTTCCCTTCCCCTCTTCCAACCCCCCTCCTCACTGGTTTAACCCTCTCATACAGAAAAAAAAGCAAAATAAATTACTATTACACAAAGGGGAATGTGTAAGGTCCTGTAAGGATTCAGCATGGAGCCTGCTGAAGTGAGCCACTAATGACTTACAAAAGATTTGCACAAGCCCCAGAAAGACAAAAAGGAGGAGGGGGAGAGAGTGCCTATCTGCCTTGGCTGAATGGAAAAGTACCACAAAAGAGGCTCTTCAAATACCCTTTGGAAAATGGGAAGTTAGCCCAACATAAGCTAGTGGTAAGGAACAATAATGTAACACAAAAAATGAAGATGGTTTAGCTGAGGGATTTGGTGGAGAGATTAGCCAAAGGCATAACATGAAAATAAATAAGAAGAAATTACTTAATTATAAGAGGTGTAAGCAGGCTGTGAGAGAACCAGAAGGCTCAGTGGAGTACTAGGGTGCAATGGGAACAATTAAAGAGGATAAAGACATTGCAAGGAAATTAAATTATCTATTTGCATGTATCTGCCACCAGTCATTTTTAGGAGATCTATGGATAACAAAGCTGAAGGACTGTTGGAAAACAAGGGGTCAACTAAGACATACTGAAATAAAGCAATATATTTTGGAGAAGATAGCATCAGTAAAGGCTTTTGGCATTAATCTTTCTGAATAGCTAAGCCCAGGCTCTGTTTTAGGCGTGCTGGGGAAATTAATTGGATTATTCAGATAGTTGAAAGCGTGAAGGTACAGAAGTACTGGCAGCTGAAGCCATTAAGATTGTCTGGTAGTAAGGAAAACAAACTGTCACTACAAATCCTGACTGTCCCACCAGACAGCAGGATAAAAAAGTTTGGACCAGTGCCTTTATCTTGGCAGTTGCAGACAATTCAGCTTAATATCCCTAAGTCAGTATGCAGTGAGAGCCTCTTTCCTCTAATACTAAAAAGGTGACCAAAGGTCTATAACATTTAGCAAGCTGCAAATATAGCATAGATACAAATCAAGTAAGAGACCACATCTCATTTTGCTCCCTCCATACACAAAAACCCATCAACAGAGAACAAAAATGCAAAATTGGCTTCTAAGTGGGGAGAGCTGGCACTGCCCTGCAAGGAGGATTCCCACTGGGAGTAAAACACAGAAGAGGAAGCAGAAAGAAGGACCAGAAACACATCTTCAGGATGCCCCAAATTATTTGAGCTAATCCAAGTTCCAGAAGCTGGCTGCATATCGAATCCTGTGTTTAGTTTTTGGCCCCTGTATTGGTTTTGCACAGCCTGGTTTTTGGTAGTGGGGAGGCCACAAGGGTGGCTTCTGTGAGAAGCTGCTGGAAGCTTCCACCATGTCCAGCAGAGCCAATCCCTGATGGCTCTGAAGATGGACATGCTTCTGGCCAAGCCTGGGCCAATTAGAGGTGTTAGTAATGCCTCTGTGATAACGTATTTAAGAAGAAAATCAAATCAAAAGTACTGGTGCAATTTTAATTCCAGACAGAGAGAAGGAGGAGGAGGTGAGAACATGTGAGGAAAGCTACATGGAGATGCCAAGGTCAGTGGAGAAGGAGGGGAGGAGGTGGTCCTGGTGCAGGAGCCAAGACTTGTCTGCAGGCTGTGGTGATGACCATGGTGGAGCAGCTGTGCCCCTGCAGCCCATGGGGTCCCTGGGGAGTGCAGAGATCCACTCAGCCCATGGGGAGGTGCCCATGCAGGAGTGGGTGGGTGGGTGCCTGGGAGGAGGCTGTGTTCCAGTGGGAGACCCATGGACAGAGGGGGCTCCTGCTTCCAAGGTGGAGCAGCCTGGCCTTGGAGGACTGCACCCTGTGGACAAGAGACCCACACCGCAGCAGTTTTGGGAGGATTGTTTACCCATGGGAGGAAGTGACATTGCAGCAGCTTTTGGAGGACTGCTTGTGAGATTGGAACCACACTGGAAAAGTTAATGGAGAACTGTCTCCCATGGGAAGAGACCTCATGGTGCAGCAAGGGAAGGACTCCTCTCCCTGAGCAGTGGAAGAAAACCTCAAGTGATGAACCAACCAAAACTCCCATGCCTTGTCTCCCTGTGCCGTTGGTGGGAAGGAGGGAGGGGTTGGGAGGGAAAGATGTTTTTAGGGCTTCTTTTACTCTCATTATTCTCCTCTGATTTGTTAGTAATAAACTCACTTTGTATCTCTAAGTCTGTTTTGCCCTTGGAGTGTTTTCTCCCAGCCCTTATCTCAACTCATGACCTCTTCATTATGTTTTTTCTCCTCTGCCCAGCTGTAAGAGGGAAGGGCGAGTGAATGGCTTTTGTAGCTGCCTGGTGTTTGGCCTGGTGTCAAACCATGACAGCCCCTCACTACAAGAAGGACACTGAGGTGTGGAGCACATTTACAGAAGGGTAATGGAGCTGGTGAAGAGTCTGGACCACAAATCTTGTGAGGAGTTGTCAGAGACTGAAATAGTTCATGCCTCGAACATTGATATAAAGTTTTGCTCATTATAAAGAAGCTACAATCAAAAGCCTCCCTGAAGATACCTGACTGGGACTTTGGACTGAAAGTCAAACTGCTGAGATTAGATAAAGGGAAACCCTATTGTTCAATCATCTCAGGCTGAGGGAAAGGAATACATCCACAAAAGGCCAAAGCCACCAGCTGTGCTGAGAATCATCCCTGGCTGAGTTTGGGGTGCGGGAGAGCACAGCTCACAGAAGCCAGGATTACACAAACTGGCCCAGCTGTGGAACGCCCAACCCCACAGGCCACATCCACAGGGTTTTCATGTGAGAGGCAGCTGAGGGGGGAATCACAATCCATCACAGACCCCCCAAAGTGCTAGGCCTTGCACCACAGGACTGCAGGTGATGCAAACAGAGTCTGCTGCAAGAGACTGCCCCTCCCCTGGGGGGGACATGCCTGGACATTCCCCCTGGCCTGAGTGTATATTAACCCATGGCATTCTGTGCTTTTTGGGGGGACCATCACCACCAAGAAGACCAGCTGGAGAGGATCAACGTGACATCGTTGGGATCCATGGATGCTGATATTTTCTCTCTCCCTCTTTCTGTCCCCCCCACCTCTTTTCCTACTTCTCTTTTTCCCTCTTTTCTTCCCTCTCTCTCTCATATTTACTATCAAATAAAACCCATACTATTGACTGGCATATGGTCTCGTTTGCACCTTAATTCGGGCAGAGGCATTTCCAAAGAACCTTAATATTTGGATCATAACGGGAGTGGCTCAGAGAGCTGAAGGTGTTTAGCCCAGAAAAAAGAAGGTTCAGGAGAGATCTTATCGTTCTCTACAACTGACCTGAAAGAAGGTGTCAAGGTGAGGGTCAGTTTCTTCTCTCATGTAACAAGTGACAGGACAAGAGGAAATGGCCTTAATTTGTTCCAAGAGAGGTTTAGATTGGATATTAGGAGAAACTTTTTCACTGAAAGGGTTCCCAAGCATTGGAAAAGGCTTCATAGAGAAGCTGCTTGGGCCACTCTCCCTGGAGATGTGTAGAGATATGTAGATGTGGCACTCAGGGGTATAGTTTAGTGGTGGACTTGGCAGAGCTGTGTTAATTAGTTGAAATCGCTGATCTTAAAGGACTTTTCCAGCCTAAATGATTCTATGATTCTATGAAAAGCTTAGAAAGGGAGACATGAGCAACACAGCAGATCCATGCAGGTGGAGGAAGGAGAACCCAGGAAGGCACATTTTTAATTATTCCCACACACATCCAAGGTATGTTATTCATAAAAATATGAATAAAGTAAAGCCTCTGGAATTTGGTCAACACTGGGTTTTGAAAAGGTGTTCATAAATCATGCAAAATCATTTATTTCATCAGATTAAATTTTCTTTTTTGCTCATGAAGTATTGGTAAGAAAGCCCCAGCTTCCATTAAGGTGTTCTTGGAAAACATCTATGTTTTCTCAATGTGTGAATTTATTTCAGAAAATTAAACCTCACCCCTACTGAAAAAGGTACCAGAAATTACTAACAGAGAGACATTGAGGATTCATGTCTTGATTCAACCTCATGGTCATGAGTAACTACCCTGCCTCTCTGGCATCAGAGGAAAATGCCAATCACTTTAACTGTTTCAAGACCTGATCTTCACAGCTTATCACCTTTCAGTGAGCAAAGAACCTCATATGAACCATGCAGGTCAGCCCTTGGCTAAAGGATAACCAGGAACAATAAGTGCAAAATGAAGAATCATAAATGGACATGGTGACTCACTTGACTAATCCTGCACTAGAGAAGATGAACAGCCAAACAGAGGAGCTCACAGCTGACTCATGCACTGAAAAGGGCTTGTTTGTCTCCTCAGTCTGAGCTCTGAACAGCACATGTATGTGCAGAAATTGGCAAGGCTTGCCTGCTATTCACAGAGGAAATGGGTTCCATTAGCAGCAAATGCTTGCAAAGAGTATTTTGACCTGCTGTACGTAACTTTCTTCATAGAACAATTCAAAGCCATATAAACATATTAGCTGCAAGAAATATGAATAATTCACTGGCATGCAAACTGGAAAAATTATTACACAACAATATGAGGGTTTTTTTCTTATTTTGTAGGGTACCAAACTCTTCTTCATCATGCCCAAGCTAAATTACATAAATTTTTATTTTTCTGTCAGAGCAGAATATATGCACAGGAAACTCCTACTGAATAAAAAATGGGTTGCATTAAGTTAATGTCAAAGCTCGAAATTAATTCTTCTGTCACATCCAGTGTAACTATCTTTGGTTGTTCCAGTATATCAGCTTCAAACAGGCATCTCCCCTGTTTTGCAACGAAAAGATAGCAAGTTTTTCCCCACAGCATCTGTGTCATTCTATAAATAAGATTCACAAGTAACTTTATATCCAGGACAACAGACTAGATAGATAAGTGTAGTGATTTTTCCTTCAGAAGTGCTTAGTCCAGCAATGTGTTGGATACAAAGAACAGCATAGACTAAGCTGAGACCTGAACTGTATTTAACATTTCTAATGTTAGAAATGTATGGCTTAGTTTATAACTGAATGAAGGCCATTCACACACAGCTATCTGGCTGGCTTTGAATTCCTGCTTAGAATGAGCTGGAAGCCTCTACTGCAGCCAGTGAAGGGGAAATGTACATGCCTGAGAAAAAAATTGCATCCATTTTTTCTTTTATCATGCAAAAATTGCCTCTCAGTGACTTCCTTAAAGATATAAAAATTTTCTTGTTATGTTTCTGCTAGAGGTTCTTGTACATAAAAGTATTATGAGGTTTTTTTGCTGTCACTTTCCACTTCAGTTGGACTCCATAGCAACCAATAGCCCACGAATTACACACTCTGCATTCAAGTCTGTTATGAATCTCCTCCTACATGCACTCATTCATATTGTGGGCACCCTTACCAAATGAATACTTTGTCCCTGACGTTAATGTGACTGAGCAAGGACCTTTTCTTACATGTAATTTGGCTGACAAACAGGGACTTTCACAGCCCCTGTGCTTGGGGAGGGAGAGTTGTGGTGATGGGGCTCTCCACACACATGATAGGACCAGCTTCCACCAGAGGGAAGGTGGCATCTGTTCTTCCTTTTGCCTCAGCCCACAGAAGTGTCACACCATCTAGCAGGGGATCAGCCCAAGATAAAGCACAAAATTTTTGAACTCCCAAGAGTTCAAAAATATCCCTCCCAGAGCCCTCCAGAAACTTGCTCCAAAATGGAGCAGGCAACTGATTGCAATCCATCACAGCACAAGCTCTTTGACTGCTCCTAAGGAGTCCTTGTGGGTGCTGCAGGGCTTGGCTGAGCTCCCACGAGCAGTGTACAGCTCTGTTCAGCAGCCTCCTGCTGACAGGAAAGGCCAGAATTCAATCTTGGGTGCAATAGCAGTCTGGCTGTGTTTATCCTTTTAGGAATTCAGTATTTCTGAGATACACATTGGTGATTTTCTCACCTTTACTCATTGCAATGTCATGCTTGCACACTGTGCAAATTTCTCTGTTGAGAAGGAATAAGTGACACTCATAGGCAGTGTGCTGTGATATTGTGGAAATTATTAAACTCCCTATATCACAACACCTAAGTGCAATCAATAAATCAATTTGACAGAACAACTGCTGTCATTTGCCTGGCTATTCCCAAAAGCAATGTCTGCTGCAAGGAGCATGGGGACAACAGGCAAAGGGTTCATTCCAGCATGAGCAGAGCCAGGGAATCTGTGGCAGTTTCAGGTTAGTGGCCTCCACTGTTAGGGATTTTGGAGATGATGTGTGGGAGCACAGAGATCACAATCCTTGTTAGAAGGTAGTTTTTAATCTCCTCCATTGGATCTCACCAATGTTGTGGTGATTTCCTCAAAGCACAGCTGTAATAATAATGAACAAAAGGAATAGCTGGCACATGAATGGCTATGGTTAGAATCATTAGGATTGATGACCTCTGTTGTTTATTTTACTCTGTGTGATTGCATAGCCTTTTCTTATTCCCTCTTGGCACTGCAACCCATCCTAGCATCACACTAAGCTATTTGCTCAATTTCTTGCACCATTGCATTTCACAAGCTAATTTTTCATTAGAGAAAGGGAAAGGATTTTCTTTTGAACATTATGAAGCTACTGTTTAATCACGGAAAGCAATTATGCAGCTCCTTTGCTTTGTTATTGGAAGGTACAAATGGCACCACTGGTTCAGTTTCCCTGGTATTGTTTTGTCTGTGTGATTCCACTATGTCTCCTCTAGTTATAAGTCCACTGCTTCTTCAACATCTTCCCATCTGAAATAGCCCTGAACTTTTTGTTCTCTCCTGATGCAATCACCTCACTTCTTCATAACACTAATGAATTCCTTTCACTGCCTTTATTTTGTCAGATAGTTTTGGGGTTTTTTTACATCCCCTTCTTTTTGAAATAATGAGGTGTAAAGTGAATTTCATATTCAAGGTGAGTTTGGAATATCAACACACATAGAAGAATCCGTTATCTTTTCCTATTTATTTTGCAACTCATTCTTAATGCAGCCTAACACTTAATTAACTTTTCTGACCACCACTACACAATAAGTACACTTCTTAATTGTGCTGTCCATAATGACACAAGACTTTTCTTAAAAGGTTAAAAGCAATTGAAAATCCAGATGGAAGTGCACAGAGTTAAGAAAGGATGAAGGATCTGCATATCAGATGGGGCCACGTATTAAAATCCAACATTTTCTTGGGCGACTTTGCACAATAATGCTGCTTTTCTAGGTCATCCTAGAGTTTTCCACAATTTTTGCGACTCCTCACTAACCTACACAATTTTCCATTTACTTTTTGTCACACCACCATTTACCTAACCTGTGCCTGCCAAAAGAATATTACTGATGGACATTATGAATATAATTTTGCCACTTACAAATCCTATGTTCTGCTTAAAGTATCAGGAACACTTTTATGTGCAAACCAAAAATTCAGCTGTATTTCTTAAAAAAATTTAATAAAAAGTTCACAGGAAGATCTTTTATTAGCTAACAAAATGGCATATTTACATATTTTACCTCAAAGAATTCCAAGAAAATTATCTAATTGTCCCTTTGCTTGCAAACAGTCATTCTTGCAGCAGACTTCAAAAATTAATAGGTCCAATAGTAAAGCTAAATCAAGTAACTGCTCTCCAATGCGTGTATTTTGAGAGTGCTGTGTTCAGAATGATAAAAGTAATATTATAATTTGTGGACATTCAAGCAGCACCTGGTTAGTCAGTCCAGAAAGCCATGAAAAAGGTATCTCTTCAGGCATATTGTGTAAGATGTCACCAAGACATAAGAAGTGGCAAAAAGTAGAAATGAAAGTATATCTTATTAAACACCTAAACTGTCTGTTAAATCAGGCAAACAGCATATACTTGGTTTAAGCTTGTACTTAAATCTGGGTAGTGAAAGTAGCAGATATTAGAAATATGTACAAAACTGATGTCAACCACAAAAAACGTTTATAATTTGTTTTAGTTGGAGCCCTTCAAGCCACATAAAAGACAGATGTGAAAATATTCTAATAATTTCTTATAAACAAATGAAACAAATATGTCAAGCATTATATATCATAGAGGTTTCCCACTGGAGCAATAGGCAACTTTGCTATAGCTGACAAGATGGATGAACTTGATATTATTGATGTAGAAATAATCACTGGGGAACTCAAAACAGATGCAATGAAGATCCATAAGACAGCAGTCTAGAAAAAATTAACTGCATGTCTCTTCAGAAACAATGTTGAAAACTTATTAAATGATTCAAGTGAACAGGAGAGAAGGACCAGAAAAAAAGATGGAACTGTGTAGATTTCTGAAATAAAGAGTGATAAAAGTGTATAGAATAATGGTGCTGCCCGCCACAAAGAATCCACTTTGCACAGCTATGCTGAAAAGGATATTCAGTGCCATGAAGCTCAAGAAAAATGAGCATTTTCACCCTTGCCACTTTTGAGTGGATCATATTTCACGCAACTTCATTGAAGAAAATGAAAGAATGAATAGCAAAACTCATTCCCCCTAAAAAAGCGTATTTATTTTTTCTCCCCAGAAAGAGTAAACAATCCATTTCTGTAGAAGAGTGCAGATTTTACAGAATCTTTAGCAAGATAAAAATAGGTTGTGATCCAACCAACAATGAAGAGTCTGGGGAAATGTCACCAGTGAGATTAGAAAAAGGTATGTCTTTTTATTCACATTCTCTGTGTTTGCCTCAGAGTTTGTTGGGTATCCAACCTCTCATGTGCACAACAGATGACAGAAGTTGCTTTGGGAGATCTGGATTCCACAGACACATGATTCCCCAGTATGTCAATCAACAAAAGAGAAATAACTGAATGAATTTTATCAGTAGTGTGTAGAAAATGAAAATTATGGAAAGCCACCATCAGTCTCAACCATACAACATTGCAGTGGAAATGTTAGGAATTTAATTCTATAGGCAGCATGAATGACAACTACTGTAACAGCTCTGGCAGCAATTGCTCCTTTTGAAGGGGAATTACTGAATACAGAAACCAACTATCATCAATATTGTTCTATGTGGTGTTACAAGTCTTTTACTGAGTGTGTTTTTGTGTGGATGATGGCAATGGCGCAAACCTCAAGCCTAATGGGAGATAAAAATCCTTTTCTGTGGATTTTACTGCCACTTAGGCAGAATTGGTTGGGTTTGAGGAAATAAAAACTCTTGAGATCCTGAAATGGCTACAACCACCTGATGCTGTGAAAGTGAGGATGTGAGTTTTCCTGAGATGTGTAAGATTTCTTTTTAAAAAATACTCCTTTGGAATGGGTTGTTTTTTGGGGGTGTTTGTTTGACCTTCAAGCTGCAAATTTCAGTTTCCTAAGAGAATTGAAGGACAAAGGGAAAAGATGTGAGCTTAGCATGAACCCCCTGAAATTTTTCCAAAGTGCAATCTGAGCAAATTACTGTAACTGGCCCTGCTCATTTGGAAATACAACGGTGTTGAGACTGGCCTTCTCAAGGCAGATGAAGCAATTATGGAACAAAAATATTAATGTTCAGGCTGCAAATTGAAAATTAGAAACTGCTAGGGTTGCAGTTGTTTTCAAAATGCCTCCTGTGCAGCATCAGTGGACAAAATAGGCTAAAATCAATTTTTAAAGTATGATTTTACATAATCACAAAGGGGAAAATTAAGCTTATTTTAATATTCTAAGATCAGTATTCATAATTTTTGAGTCCTTCAATTTATGTGAATGCAGAGGCTTAGTACATTATTTCTCCATTATTAAAAAAGAAGAATAAAATAAGAAAATTAGAAAAAAAAAAGAAAAAAGAAAGATCTGTCAATCTACCTGAAGCAATCAATCAGTGCTCTACTTATATTTCATTATCTGGATTTGAAACCTTAAATTTCTGAAATAAACTTTGTCTTTTAACTAAGCTTTCTAATTCCATGATCTAGCAGCATGAAGGCTTTTTCTTGAAAGGGGTGGGGTGGATTTTTGTGTAACATGCTAACAGCAATAGTTGGTGTAGTAAGTGGTTGAGATCCCAAAGGCAGCAGAAAGAGAGTTGTGGAGCTTTGTATTGCATGTTTTTTAATGGAGTAAGGAAGTCCAGCCTGATACCCCCTATTTCCCTGAAGCCAGTACCATTTTTCAGTACACGCCAGCAATTCCCAGTCGGGTACAGATGGGTGTTGCAGGTGCAGTGTAGTCGTTGCCTTGGAATAATAATGTTATATAATTATTTTGGCAGACCATCAAATTTTCTTAGGAATTGCCAGTGAAAAACAATCTAAGTGGTTTATTAACTATTAAAACGAGTCAAGCTGGAAAGGGATTCTGAAATAAAAGTTTCATTAATTTCTTATTAAAGAAGTTATCAGCAAATAACTTCTAAATTTAACTCCTAAATTGCTCTGACCTCTACACAACAGAGTATACTTATATATGTGGAGGTTTAGTCTCTTCTTTCTGTCAAAAATGCTGTTTCATGGTTTGCTGTTTCTGAGGTAAGAGTTGCATTTTTAGTTTCTAACCAATTGGATACTGTAAAATGATAATGTAATTTATACTCTTCTATTTATGTTTGCATTTCTTTTCACTATGAAGCTGACATAATTAATTCAAAATAATTTTTTCACACTTCTAATAAGAATTTTCACATAGTCAATACAGAGAATTACTGAAGGAATGTGATTAACTGAAGTCATTACTCTGTACTACTAATTAAATTATAAATAATTGCTCATGAAGCAACATATGTAAGAATTAAGTACAGAAAATTATAGAAAAAAATTGGTGTTTTTGAAGTCAATGCACAGTGATGTACTGCCAGACTCTGTGTTGGTATTTGCAGGAGGCAGCTCTGGAACCACATAGCTGGAACAACCAGGACCTTTACTCCAAACATAAGCACTGAAATAAAGATACAGACAACAGGGAGGTCCTATTTTGTCAAAAGTCAGCCAAATATAGGCAGAAAAAGGACCAGCAGACATTGCCACAGCAAGTATAGTTACACGGCCTTGAGAAAAATGCCAGAAGAAAAGCTTGAGAATTGGAGGCAAATGTGTAAATCTTGAACAAATAAATCACTCCTTGGTTTTACTTCCTCTTGTTTCTGGAAAGCATTTGCATGCAATCATTGGTACAAGCTTGTTTACAAGGATTTTTTCATCTTTTCCTTTCCATAAAAAAACCCCAAAACAAATACAAAACAGAAAATCTTTAATTCTTTTTTTAACCTTTGACCTTTTAATTTGTTTTAAAGTAGTGAAGCCTACTTTTCAGGAGATGTCTTCAGAGATGTTTGCACCCTAACAGGGAAGATATAGTCTTCAGAAGAATTAATATATAAAAGTTATAATTGGGTATCATGGGATGATTTGTTAAAATTGCCAGCTTTCTTAATACTACACTAGTTGTCTTTTTTTTGTATGCTATTATCTCAGAGTTTAGACTATATTGAAAGGGGAAGATTTGGCAGATTTATATTTATAATATAAAATTATCCATTTTATAGATATCTGCACAGCCTTAGGACACATTCATTACAACAGCAGAATTAATTTTCTTAAAAGTAACTGTAGTCCATACTTCTCTTTATTCTAGATAATATTTTGACTTCACCAAAACATTACTAAAAAGGCCTTATGCAGTATCAAAGAAAAACTACAAGTGATTAGGTATTTGCAAACTGAATCCCAATATGTTGCAGTTAGATTCACTTCACAAAAACACATTTCAAGCTGTCTGTGATTTTTCACCATGATCTGGCAGAACTCTTGACCACTCCATTCCCTTGCATGAGGCTGACATAGCTTTGGTTAATATTTTGGAACAGTGTTTAACAGCCAAGTAAATGCACTGCTTTAGTTTCTGCAGAAGTGTATTGAGTCATAAGGTACTTTAGCAAATGTCTGATGCAAAGTGTATCAGTAGTGTCATTGCTTATGAGGAGCCAACAGAATACCACAGTTACTGGTATCTTAGTCATTGCAAAATGTTTTCTAATATTTGGAAATCTAATTCTGTTTAAGATTTGGGATAATTTTGCTCTTATTCCATATATCTGCTGTTTACTACCACATTTTGTTAAGGTAAACTATTATACATAGGAAGAGTCATATCCCACCCCTTACTATCCTCAACTTGTATTACACTGTTGTATTTTCCAGATTTCTTGTGCTATTCTTTGTTGACTTGGCTCAGACTTGTCTGTTGTGCTAGTACTTAGGTTACAGGCCAGTTGAGGTGAGTAAAGGTGAGTTACTGCTGCAGTCCTGCTAACAGTGTTTCTGTAATACAGCTCAGACTCTTTGCTTCCTCAGCGGTATCACCTTACTGCATATCATTCCATTTGTAATCCATCCGTTACCCCAAAATCCTTTTGTGCCCAGTCAGTATTAGTTAACCTGAATACCTTATTTAACAAACCAAGAGGTGAGAAAATCCCACTAGAGACAAACCAGTCAGCCAGGAATGGCAGGTATGTCTGCTGTCTCACAAGTCTGCTTGGCTTTTAACATGTAGCCTACATCCACTGAGCCTCTTTTTGAAGTAAATCCCACAATGAGCCTGAAGTTCTTTTAAATGATTCATATGAAACATTCTCTGAAAGAAAGTGAATGTGCGTGTACCTGAGTATACATTTTAGCAGAGAATATCAATAAGATACTGGAAAAAGAAAAGGCACTCATTGGCAGCACAGCACACACAAATTGCCATTTTCCCCATACTCGCAAAACTCTTCTATTCAAACAGAATTGAATGCTTTATCAGAGTAAAAGTGAATTTAAATTGCAGCAGCCAGCTAGAAGTGGCTTACATGTAAATGAGAACCTAGGAAATGGAAAGATTTCCCACCATCTCTCCCAAGGTCGGAGTTTATTCCTCCTCCTTTTTAAACCTAGTTTTCAAATGAATCTTGCCGTGCATTTGGAAGCAGGATTTTTCACCATTCTCTTTCTCTTTCAATATAAATCACATTTCTGCTTTTGTACCTATACAACAGACAGGTAGGATTAACCCTGGGAAAGCAAGGCAATGCACACTTATGGAGAAGCCTTGCAAAGTGGGAACAGCTATGGGGATCACAGCTCCAAGATAATAGGAGAGGATGAAGATGCCTTAGATAGGGTTATCACACTCAGGTGTAGATTTTCCTGGTTAGAAATACCTACACAAAAGCAATCCTGTGTGCTAACACATAGCCTAGCACCCTGAAGGGGTGTAGGCAGCACATGTACTCTGTAGATTGATCTGTGCATATATAATATCTGTGACTGGCATCTCTTGGATTTGCTGTGAAAGGCAGCCAGGAGGAAGGAAACAGTGAAATGTTTAGCCCTGGCAAGGGGAGCAAATGTTCCTGATCACACCATAGCAGTAGCCTCGTGTTGTTTCTCTATTTTTCACCTATATTACTTCATTCACAGCTGAATTTATGGAATTCAGTTCCTCTACTGACATGGCGTAAAACCAGAGGAACTCAGATTGCAGCTTTGTGGAAAGGAGCACAGGACAATCTGTAGGAAAGAACGAGGAAGACGTGGGGATAGCTTGTAGCTGGAACACAATGAAGAAAAGCATACTGGTTTTAGAAGTTTAAAAAAAGTCTTGAGCTTCCTGCTTCATTAATTCAGACCATCAGGCCTTGGTGCAGTATGTGTCTTTTAAAGTACACGAGAGTGGTTCTACGGGATCAGATCAAAGGCTCCTCTTGCCAGGAACAGGTCCCTAATAAGAGATTTGATACACAGCATGTTGGCAAGGTTAAAACAGAAAACATACTAATATGCCACGGAAAATCAAGAATTTCTTATGTAAGTTCATATGGTAGTCAATAGATTACACTTTCAATCAAATCCTGAATTTTGGGCCCTAAAGATATATTATGGGATATTATATAAATACTCCATATACCCTTTTCAAATAGGTTCTTACTGAACCTCTAGCATCATAACATTACTTGGTGCTGTGATTTATATTGCATATGTGAAAGAAAACTGGCACCACATGTGTCAATGCATGCACAGACACAGGCCATCCACTGCGTTTGTGCAATGGAAAAGTGGAAAATGGACACCATCTCTCTATAAAGAAAAAGACATTTGCATATTACCTTTATCTTAAAAATGAATCTTTACTAGCTTGAGTTTGCTCAGCATGGGCAATTTTCATAAGCAGCTACATAGGAAATAGTTTCAGCAGGAGGCTAAATGGCTTGCTTTGCCCTCTGTCCCTGCAACAAATGGACCCTCCAGGAAGTTTCCAGAGCTGAGATTATCATGGTCTGTGAAAAAGAGACAGTTGTGTTTCGCTGCATCTGTGATTGGTGCACTTATTAGAAACAAAAACTGTGAGAGTGCAATCAGAATTTAAGACCAAAATTTCCTCCTTCTTAAGAAGTAATTCATCTTTAGGAATTGAATCTCCAGTCATGACATATCAATTATGATGCTCCAACTCTTTTATTGGTTTACCCATGACAAAGGACGCAAAGTACAGAAGAATGGTATTTGAATTATTGGAATGGCTTTATTCCATCCTTTTCCCTGACCTCCTGCTCTGTCTGCTTAGTTCAATTTTTGCATGCATGTGGCAGACAGGTGCTTGTAGCACTTATTTTGCCACATCGTTGAGAGCATTTCAGAAATATGTGGCCATGGCATTCTCACCAGTGCAACCACAGGACCAGCCACGTCTCTCTCATCCTCCAGCCTCACCATGGCAAAGAAATACCTTGAAGCAGGGTGACTGTGGTGGCAGGGTAGAATTTACCCCAGTGTGCTGTTCAGCCATTTCATGGAACAGAACAGCCACCCAAAATATTTGCATCCTGACCAAATTCATGCTGTCTGCTGTAATCCCTGTGGGATCACCCAGCCTGCTAACAGCACCAGCTCCTAAGCATCCCTTGGGCTGCTCTGAGGGTGCTGGAATTGGAGGATGCTCAGCACTGGCCAGAGTGAAAACAGCAGATATTTCAATGTAAAATGCAATTGATACAGGGCTCAGAGTTCAGAGGAAAGAGTCTAAAATAAATCATAGCCTGGGGAAATAATATATGAGGGAAGAATTAAAATTTAAAAATTTCAAATCTATTTGAGGATTCCAGCTCAGCATTTCCATTCTTTTCTGATGTTTCTACTGCATGTAACTTGTTAAATAGCTGGCCAGAGAATTAATTTTTTTCCCTTCCCTGGCTCTTTACAGCCTGTTCCTGCTGCAATTCCTGCATTTTCCTTAGCTGCTTTTAGTTAGTTTGGCAAGTTAGAAACTGATCAGAACATTAGATATTTTGAAAACTTGATTTGGGGAGGGCTCTGACAAAAAAGTGTTCTGGTCTCTTCCTACAAAACCTCACCTCAAAAAGCTGCTATTTATAAGATCATTCATTCATGGTTTCCAGCAGTTTCCAAGGGTCAAAAGGGTAAAGAATTATGTGGGATGTCATATTGCTTGGCTTTTTACTATTCTGTCAATGTAGCTCTGTTATGGCGTTCTTTTGCAGATCCCATGTGTGAGGATGACATATACAGCCCACATAGGAGTATGGGTCATTTCTTTAGGACAAATGCTATCACAACCGGATGCAGTTTCTCTTTTCTGACAGCCAGACATAAACCCCTCATGCAAAAATTGGGTATTTTGAGACAGTCTGGGAAGAAAAGTGAGGCACATGCACGTGTGCTTATGTATTTGCTGTGTATATGTGTTTGTATATTTTTCTTTATCAACTGTCCTTCTTTTCGCTTTATAAAACATGGGAATTGGATTAGGTTGCTTTCTGCCACAGGAAGAAGGTGGCACAGAGCCACTTCCCAGTCCCCCCTGCATTTTCCTGTGTTATGCTGCAGGTGAGCTCCCACAACTGTGTTTCTCACCCACAGGCACTGTCCTTCACAGCTCTTCAGTCAGCCCTCAGTGTGACATCATCCAGTCACTTCTTCCCTCTCAAAATGTGTTTGATTGCCAATTCCTCTCCATGTTCTTTTGTTCTTTTCAGTCAAGCTTCTCTCATTCTTCGACATATGCTTCATAACTTTCCCAGCTGTTGTTTTTCTTTCTCTTTTTCAGACATTTTCTCTCTCTCCTTGGATTCCCTACACAGTCCTTACACAGGATTCTCATTTGTGTATGTCATCCTGCTATCATTCATATGGGCTACAATTGCCTTCCCAAATATGGCTTCCATAATAAATGGTACTAACAGAATTAAGTTGCTGCCTGCAAGCAAATTAAAACATTTCAAGACAGAGCTTCTTTTTGTCGTCTTTGTCCAACATTTAATTTGCATATCTGTTACTCCTCAAAATGAGTATTCTGCTTATGCATTGCTGCCTTCCCCTACTACCCTGAATTCTGCTACCATTTCAGACCAGCTCAGTAATGTAATATGAATAAAAAAATATGCAGTGTGCTTCTAGGCTATTTATTGGTCAATGCAATGCTTGAACCATGATGACAATCTGCATTACTGTAAGCATCTCCCAACACGGAATCACTACCTCCTAACCAAACCCGAAGATCTGATGTGTAAAAATCGTTCTGATGTTATGGCTGGCTGTACTTCAGCTGTAATCTCTCATGATAAACAGGTATGAAGCTGAGTTATTGCTACAGTTTGCCTGTGACTATACATCAGTCTCAACAGATGTTTATTCCATCACATTCTATTAAGCATCTGAGATTATGCTTGAAACATATCGGAACAATCAGCACTTGAGATATATTCTTTTATACTGATAGGGTCTGGTGATGATAATATCCTTGTAATTATACCACTTTGAGCATTCTCAGCAAGGACATATTTGGTTTTTAACAAGATCCTTTAAAATATTTATAGCTGTTGGTTTTGCCACTATGTCAGAATATTTCCTTTCCCTTTAGCCTGAGTACACCTCTCTACAAAATGGTATCTGGCATTTGAGATTCCTTGAACATAAAAGACAGTTTATGGCTAGCAGTTGACTTGGGATTGTATGTTTTCTCTGTCTGACTCACAGAATTTTTGGAGCTATGTGACAGCTTCTAAGGCACAGACATGAAGACAAAAATGAATTACTATCTTACTGCAAAAGACAATGGAAAACCTTCTGTCCCCTATCCAAAGCCCCTGTTTGCAGAGGATTGTGATTGTAGTCATTCTGCTGGCTCTCTATACAAAAATAAATTTTACTCTGTCTGAACAATCCGGAAAGAAATATTTTTGCTTGGAAGATTAATAAACACCTTCTGCTGAATTAGTAGTTCACCCAAAGCTCCATCTCCTTGGTGTATAGGCAGCACGTATTAGAAGACAGGAGCAGACCCAGGAACAGCTGTGGAAGTTACTGAAGGCTTTCCTCAATCCAGCAGCTGAGAAGGCCCTCTTGCCTAACTTCTTTAAAAGCTTCAGTTTCACTGCAGGTGCATCAGAGGAGTGAGGGCTTAGGTTTGGTGAGAGTGTTGAAATGAAACAGCGTGAGAAAAAATATTTGTAATCCAGCACATGGAGCATTTTTTTTACATGAAATCCTGGTTCAGGTCTCATCAAAACTACATGTATGCATTTGTTTGTTTTACAAACTGGATTTTTTTTTATAATGCTAATTACTTCACAAAAAAAATTCATTACATAATATGTTTGACAACCTTATCTGCCTTTATTGCTCAAAAATTTGCATTCAAAAATAAGATGCTCTGTAAGCAGTGGTGTAAGTAAAATCTTTGTGGGTTTCAGGTGGGTTCACACCTTGAGTTCTACTCAAAGTGAAAAATGTCCCTCCCCTGTACTAATGTACAGTAATATAACTCAACAGTTTTCTTCTCCCTCACTATGGAACTTACCTGATCTCTTTCTTTTCTATCTATCTGCTCATTTTCATTTATTCAGTATTGTATAAGTGAAAATGAAGGTATTGAATATGTGACTAGCATTAACTAGCAGATCCAAAATACACTATGCAGGACCTAGAGAGAAGCACCTCTCTAGGAGTGAGAGAGATGACATCATCTTTAAGAAATATACCTGAATATTGGAGTGAAATCAAACCTGTGCAGCATATACTAAATTATTCTAACACTGGAACCATGATAGATCTCAGCCAGGGATTTGGCAATATGAATTATCATCCCCTGTGGTTTTTCCCTGGTCATCAAAAACATCTTGGTCAAGACAATCGTCATTATATTTTTTAACTATGTGAAAAGAAAATTAAAATTCTTGCCAGTGAGCTTTGCAGATGTCACAAACCCCTTGAAATGATAATTGGCGAGCAGGACACGTTTAGCTCTGCACAAGAGCATGAATCACATGCTAGACTGTGCCCACATTATGGATGAGGATGTATGACACATTTACCAGTGGCATTTGTATTTTAGGAAACTGACTTGAAAGCAAATTTGAGCTGAACATGAGCTCAAAATGGGATAGAGTAGTTAAGAACAGAGTGACAATCTTGCCTCTAACAGGAGGAAACTACTGAATGGAAAAGATAGTGGTACTTGATGTTTTATTAGTGAAAATTTTTATTCTGTTCATCCACCTGCACTTTAGCAACAACACTAAAATGATAAGAACAGTCCAGAAAAGAATGATGAAGAGTATTTGAAACCTGGAAAATCTTCACAATTCTGGTAGTTAAAACTATTTAAGCTTTGCCAGCTTAAATATATTGTGATACGTTAGTCTAGAGGATTACTTTGCAGAACATTATCTTTGCTGTGCTGGCTGCCCATAGGGTTATTCTTTACCTTGCAGACTACACAAGGTTGTTTTGTCCTCCAGGAAAAGGGTGTTAGCTGGTTTGCATTCACTATGGTTAAGGGCGACCACAAGAACCTCTGCTGCAGAGCAGCTAATGCACTATCTCCTTGTTGCCTGACAGTGACTTACCCTACAGTGCTGCCTCCCCAGTGAACTCAAAAATAGGTTAAATATGACGTGGTCAGGACACAAAAGTACAAACATGGGAAGCTGTCATATTTTTGTGGTACATTTAAACTAACACGATCCAGCAGCTGGAAGCTGAAGCTGGAAACATTGAGACTGGAAATTAAAACCTAGTTTGCTAGAGATGTCAGATCTATCAGTTACATTCTTGAGGCTGAAATTACAAATATTTCTAAAAGCTCTCATGGAAATTCTCTCTTTGATGCAGGGAATACCTTAGAAACATCTTGGATCTGATTTGTCCTTTTAAAAAAATACTTATAAGCACAGAAAGTTTCAAGGTTTCATCTGCCTCTCTGATGTAACACCAACAGCAACCATACTCCCAGCTGCATAAATGGTAAGAATGTTTGGACTGAAAATCAATTTATGGATTATAGCTATGTTGATTTTAAAATATCCTTTATAAATTATTATTTCTTTACAAATAGACCCTCAGAATTTGATCATAAAGAAAGAGAAGGCACAACCAGAAGCAAATCAGATTAAAGATAGGAATGGAATGCCAAAGGGTGAGCTTTTACCTTTGCATGTCAACATCACAGCTGATTCCACTACCATTCACCTGAAATGTGAGCTTTTGAACATCTTGCTGTCACTAAAGACACATCTGCAGAAAGGTTGCCCAAGATACGTTCATGTAAGGTGTGCACAATGCCTGTTTGAAGTTTTTTGTGAAATTTATGTTTCTTCTGGTCCATAACTGACTTCCATGATGCTTAATAAGACATTGCACTCACCATTTCCTGCTCCTCTTTTTGATGCCTTTAGAGAGCAAAAAAGGAAGAGGACATCCATTTACTTACAGACCAAATCCTGTCCCAAATCCCCGTTGCACTTGGACCACTACAAAAGCCCACCGAAAAAAACCACTTCCTGTCATCTGAATCCACAGAAGAGATGAGCTTCAGTGGCTGAACTGAGGGAGAATTTGCACATGATTTTTAATTTCACTGAGGAGCCTTAGGGAAGTATATCGTATGCTATTTGTCTCAGCTTTTCTTCTTTGAAGGTTGAAATTATATTTCCAGAAATCTGCAGGGTTGCTTTGGTGTTTGCACATGCAGACATACACACACACATATACATGGATGTACATTAAAGTACTTCCAGAAAATATGAGCCAAAATTTCACAGGAACCATTATTCTGTCAAAATCTCGTTGCAGGAGCCTTAGATACCAGCACTCTCAGCTTTCCAAGAGCAGAACCTGATATACAAGGTTAATCACAGAGATTCATTTTGTTGAGGGATCAGAAACCCAAAGCTGGCTCTATATAATACCTAAATCTCTTAATGCAACCAGCAGAGCCTCAGTACTTCTGTCCTCTAAAGCTGATGCTTTCTATTAATTCCAGATACCTGTGCATTCATCTTCCTTTTCAGGCCAATTGCTAACAGAAGAGTTTTGTGGTTGAAAGAAAGGCAAACTTGCAGTTCAGAAAGACAGGAGATAAACTGCTGGCCTCTTTGTAGTTAACAGGACTTCTATTACTGACCTCAGTTCACGATTTCACCAAACATGTTTGATTATGCAAAGTTACACCTCTGTAGCATTTTCTGTACATTTATTCACATGCAAATAAAAATCAGAAACACTTCTGAACTCTGCTTTTCACATGGGATGAAAGGTTTTCCCAGAAAAAACTAACATGAAAAATTGCAGGCATGCACGTATTGCTCTCTAATAATTTCTATGATATAAATTCAAAGCTCCAATCTATTGACTCCTAAGGATCAGACATTTTAATCAAAAACTTTAGACCATGGCAAGACAAAATCCTACCCAAAAATCATCAGAACTGATGATACTCAAAACCTGAATCTGAATTTTGTTCTTTCGTATGATTTTTATCAAGATTCAACATGGTAACACAACAGCTGATTACACTTGTCCATCTCAAAGGCAGGGAAAATGGAGTGGAATGACTTACTGGGAAGAGGACCATGTGAACATGATATTCCTGGACTAGCCCCTTTTCTCTGTATCACTTCAAATAGGTAGTGAAAGCTGACTAATCACATTAACATTTAAGGATGTTATTTTATAATAATGGCTTGGAGATACCCTTGTTCATATCACTCTGTAAAGAAATGACCTGAACAGAAAATATGCTTTGTGTGAAGCTCCCATTTATCGAACTAACAACAGAGAGTAACCAGAGTGTGTAGAAATCACAGTGCAGTTTGTGGAAACATAGCAGCGGCTGCAATTCCCAAGATGGTTCAAACAAACAAACAAACAAACAAAAAATCTGTTAGAAACTCTGAAGACAGAATAAATATTGTCAGTTTCTTCTGCACCAGGAGAGCTACAAGAACTTCCACATATTTTGAGATGCTTTCTGTCAACCTGTTTGGCTGGTCTATGATACAGCCAAAGTAATTGTATGGTAGAAAATAATGCGTGTATAACAAAAAAACATTAGCTAAAATTTGGAAATATTTCTTTAAAAAAACCCCAGGTATGAGCTACTTATATGACACACTGATATACCCTTATCTCTCAATGGTCTTATGTCCTAATAATGATAAATGACAGGTGATCAGGTGAGATGGAAGTTATTGTGAAATGGATATTGGTTAAAAAATCTTCTGCTGAAAATGGTCTTGCTGCTTCAAGGATGGTCACAAATATTCCGAGTGTGAGTGTGTGTAAAAAGATAAGGACACTATCTACATTTACCTACTCTGATCCCAGTTGGCTGCAAAAAGCAGAAGAATCTTCCTGCCACAGTGGTCACGATTTTCCAGTACTCCTGGAAACCCATCTGTCAGAGCCCGTTTGATTCCTGGATCATCAGCCTTGAAGTTTTTGAACATATCCAGATTTAATTGGCGGTATTGGAAGTACTGAGCCAGCAGTCTGAAGGCCTCAGTTTGGTGAAACTTTCTGGCTCGGAGAAATCTCAAGATGAAGGCATCATCTGTACGTAAAAACCCAATGTCAGGCCTCGTGATGATCATGTCCCTGACTTGCTGGATATCCTGATGCAAAATGTCTGGGTTTTCATTCAGTTCCAGGCGGGCTTTCTCTATAGTCTCTGGACTAAGTCCAGCTTGTAAATGGGTCATCTCTGCAAAAAACTCTTTTCCAAATCCTTAACTTCAGATATTTTAGTAGAAATGCTGATCCCATTCAACTGATGGTCTGCTGTGTGCGTGAGCCATTCAGATGTTTTTGCTATCAAGCTGATATTTAACTAATTAAAGCAAAGGGCTTTTCTTATTCTTGCAGAGTAACAGGCAGTTCACATGTATTATAATCCATCCAAAGGAAAGAGTTGTTTATTCCATCACTTACTAAAAGAAAAAGAAAATATATAAAAGAAAGATTAAATGATTATATAAAGCTTGTAGGAATGCATTTCTGAATTTATTTAGTCATAAAATTTCTTTGTTTGCTTCACATGTAGGAGGATACCACTCACATAATTTCAGAATGGGTGCATTTAAGTAAAGGCACTCACTAACCTCTTGAATGTATGCATTCAGGCTTTCAGAAAAGCAATCTGATTTATTGACAATTAACACAAAGCTGCATCAATTTACTATTAGAATACACTTCACAAAGTTGTCTCACAGAAGTGTGGGAGTTGCAACATACCTAACTTCAAGCCAAGGATGATAACAGCAAAAATAATAGTAATCTTTCTTTCCACCCCCAACAGGAGTAACATTTCAGCTTCATAAGTAGACAGATTTACTCTCATCATACTCAGTAGAACAATTATTTGATTTGGTTTAACATCTGTACTATTAGCTTGTAGCTTTCCTTCAATAAGACCCTGAGCTGACTGTAAAACTGATTTTTAAAAAACCCCAAAACTCCACCAATACAAGGGACAATTTCTGCTTTGTAGAAGCTCACTGAAAATATTTCCCATTGAGACTCAGTAAGTCTTCATGGGAAACTTCCCACAAATAAAGAGCTTGATGTACCTAATCTGACAGGGCTGGTATTTTAGTTGAAAAGAGATGTATTTTATTCCAAATTCCTTTTTTCAGTGTATTGTAGCTCTCCTGAATACCTAGTTCTGACTTTCATTTTGATTTTCATACTTTACCTAGAATTTGTTTTTGCAAGTGTTAAAAGAAAAATCTGCTTAAGCTGTTATGTATGAGCAAAATGGTACAGTGAATCTCTTACATTTCAGTGACATAATTAGCAAGAGGCTGTCATCAAAGTCTGTGTAGCTACACTTGTGTGAAATAAGATCAAGGTCTGTTCCAATGTGATATGTGTGTGAGGAAAGATCAAGATCCATACGGTTGTTCAACCATCACAGAAAAAGACAAGCAAACACACACCCCCCACTGCTTAACTGATCTCTCTTTCTAATTTCTGAAAAAGAAAAATTGGTTTTAAAAATTTAAAGGGAATCCCTCAGTGAAAGGCACACTTTTTGTATTTGAAGAAAGCTCTTTGGAAAGTTATGAATTATTTATAGCAAAACAACAATTTCATTCAGCTGCTCCCCTGGGTTCAACATTCTCAGATCAAACAAAGGGGAGAGCAGCAGCCAAAGCATTTCTTGGTCCAGGATTTGCTGAAAGTTATATTGCAGGACCTGGAAGTCAACGAGCACAAGGGATGCAGCAGTTCCCTGCTTTGTGACCTTGCATGTTATTGATAAAAACTCCATTTTAGATGCCACAGCTGCAGCCCCAGGATGAGATCCCAACATTTAAATACAGAGAGTTTCTGCATATTTGCTTAAAGGCCATTTATGGTGGGAGATAAGCTTTTCATTTAACAGCAATATGAATTAGACTCTTCTGTGGGTGACACAAAGGAGAGTTTATTATTATCCTCTTTCTGTATTCACTGTGTAGCTGGAGTTGAAAAGAGCTACCTGCAGGGCAGAGTATCTGGTGATTGATCAGCCTGGGAAAACTCGAGGAAAGGCAGAGCTGGGAGAGAAGAGGGCTTTGAAAAGGCACTACAAAGTGCAAATTTTTCCAGAAAACAAGTCCCCAAGTTTTGAGGGATAGTCTATGGGTGCAGGCTACTCAATTCTTAAAGAAATTAGAGATGCATTAAAGGTGGACTCCTTGTATAAAAATAAAATAAAAGTTATTTACTTTATTCTTGCCTTTATTAGACCAAATTAGAATAACTCCTATGGTATCAGTCGAATTCCACTGATGTAAAATCACAGTAGGCCATGGAGAAACCAGGCCAGTATTTTGTGACTGAGATCTTGAATTAATGGTGACATTAACATTTTCTTTCATAAATCATGGTTTTAGTCACAATTGCCTCCGTGAGCTAGTTAGGGGAGATAGGTATATTTAAGTATGACATTGTCATTAGGGGAATGTGGTGCCAGGATTGGTCCCTCTCTAGTTTTAGAGGTAGAGTATGGAAACTGTTCTCAAGGTGCTCAGCTCTCTCAGCCTGTCTTCACGAGAGATGTGCTCTATTCCTCTGATCATGTTTGTGGCTCTTCTCTGGATCTGCTCTAAAATGTCCAAGGACTAGCAGCAGATAAGTGTGACACACACACACACAATCCCCAGTGGATCATACATTTTCTAAGAATTTGTGGGAGTAAAACGGTCCCTTCTACTGCTCCCTTTCTGTCTCCCATCTCCACCAAGATGCTTCTTTGGCAATTAGGCAAATTCTTGAAAGGTCAACTGCAGTCTGCTCCTAAAGAAAATTAGATTTGACCAAGGAGATAAAGTCTGGCCTTTCTTATTGGTTCCCCAACTACTTAATGACAAAAATTATTCTACTCATTTTTATTAGTTTCCTACTGTTTTTAACTAATTTAATGCCCAGGATTATCCCAAGGTGAGGGAGATATAGTCCTTTCTCGTCAGATATTGTTGCCAAAAAGCAACTTACGAATACTCATTCTAACAAAAGAACCATTTTAAAATGAATTTCAGAGTTTTCTGATAGTGAGCTGAGCTATAACCATGGATTAAAGTTATCTATAGATTATCCTGATTATCACCCAGAACAGACTGCACTAAAATACTTTTTTGGTGTGAAGTTATATATTGCAAAATAATCTCAAATATGTATGAACAATTTTGTCACTCTCAGAATCGTAGGGCAAATCATGAGGTTAGCAATGCCGACTAGCGCCATTGCCTTCAAGGAGCCTGATATACACCACTGAATGATTTGGTTCTCCCACTGTTAACCTTGACAATAAATTTTGTGCTCCATACCTACCCAGTTTAACTGTCACTGTGCTTTCTCAAATGTTACTGATTTATTCCGATTCCCAAGATATACAGAAGCTTCATCTCCATTTTCACCCCCTCCCACACATGGCAATTTCTCCTTCTCTTCTGGTGTTGTGTACAGTTCTAATCCATCTGCCAATTTTTTAGATGTTTACATCTTTGTTCAGTTTGGTGCAGGGTTGCTTTTTCTTCCAAATGAAGATACTGGCCTTCTTTCCCTATTTTGAATATCGTTGCTGCATACTGGCACACTAGACTATATTATAGTCTCAACAGCTGTTTTTCTGTCTTGTGACTCTTTGTTCCCAAGGGACTATTCACTCTCCTAATGTCTTTTCACAGCCATTTATAATAAATCATCCCTCCAAAGGAACAAAATCCAGCCTTAAATGAAAAGATAAAAAAATGTACAGAGATTTGAAACACAATGTAGCAATGCCAAAACAAGAGGGAAATTTTCACCAAAATTATGGTGTTATATACAATTTTGGCTAATTTATGTTCAGTCCCAACAATGGAATGACAAGGGACAGTGAGTGTTCAGCATGGGTAAATACTGAAAGTGGGATACAGTTTTCAGACAAGCAACTTATATATATGCACGATTCTCAAAAAAAAAAAAAGTTAATAATAAAATGTATAGTAATATTTACTATACAAACTAAAATGGAATCAATACATTTCCAAAGTATACAAAGCACTTTCCATGCATAGATTTTAATATGCCTTACTGCTCTCTCTTCAATGACAGCTTCTGGGTCATCATTCAGTCCCTATTTGCTCTGCATGCCCTGGAAAATTGGCCAAAACCTGCCTTTAGTGATGATGGCACTTGTCTGGATCATTTTGTTCCTGCCCAATTAACTGTCCCTGCAACACCACTTACTTCTTTAAGCACCTCATGCCCATTTGGCCCTTCCCCATCAAATGCAGTTCCAGAAAGATTTTAGCTGTCCCTTTATCTACCAAGTGTTTTCCATCCAGTCCAAAGTTATATGCCATGTGAAATTTCATTACCACAGTTTTCAAACTGAGAAGGCACTAACATTTCATCCTCACCTGGCATTAAGAGACATCACTGCTAAGGTTTGGCTCATTACATAATTCCTAACTCCTAGCATTCATACTGATATTAGCTGCTAAAATTGTGCCAGAGAGGAAGGGAGTGGGCAGGGAGGGAGGGAAAATGGTAATCTAAAATGATTTCATCTCAGAGTGTGGGTGTCATCTCATTAAATTTCTTTTTGAAAAATATTTTGATGTTAATTCTGGAAAACCTCTTAGGGCTATGTTCTGCTTAGCAGGGGCTGCTCCATAGGGACAGGGGAGGATGAATCCATACCTGTACCTATAGGAATGGTTCTTATGGCACTTTGTGGCCTTATCATACCTCAGTAGAAACCTGTCCTGGAAGTGGAGTAGTCAGAGAGAGAAAGGGACCTACCCCAGCTCCATGAACTAATTTCAAAAGAGCAATAAGCAAAACTGACTCTGTCTTGTCCTTGGCTGTGAGACCCTGGCATCTTCCACAGGCTGTGGGGAGAAGCACAGCCCTGAGTGATTTGCCTGAATCACAGAGGACACATTTCATGGAGCTGGGAACAGATCATGTGTCTGCTGAGCCACCAGCTTACATGTTAACATCCAGGGAATCTTTCCTCTCCATGCATAATGCTCTTCATTGTAAGAAAAATGCAAAGCTATGTTGCACACAAGGAAATGGAGAGGTAGACTGCAACATTCCCAGTAACACCAGCATAATCCCCTTGGGCTTCAAAAGCACAATAAGGACCCCCAAATTGTATAATTTCTTTATGTTTTGCAAAGAGCAAACTCCCTATGGGTGTTTCTAACTTGTCTATTTAATATCTCAAGTCCAATAGCCTGGCTGCTGCTCAGGTTATTATAGAATCACAGAAAAGCTGAGGTTGGAAAGAACTTCTGGAGTGTATCTGGTCCAAACCCCTGGTCAAGCAGGGCCCCATGGAGTCCCCAGGACTCTGTCCAGACAGCTTTTGAGTATCTCCAAGGAGGGAGACTCTACAGGCTCTCTGGGCAACTTGTGCTGGTGCTCAGTCACTGTCACAGTAAAAACACGTTTCCTGATGTTCAGAAGGAACCTCCCATGTTTCAGTTTGTCCTCATTGCCTCTGGTCCTGGCACTGGGCACCACTGAAAGGAGCCTGGCTCTGTCTTCTTTGCATCTTCCCTTCAGGTATACGAGCACATTGATGAGATCCCCCTGAGCCTCCTCTTCTCCAGGCTGAACTGTCCCAGCTCTCAATCTTTCATGAGAGTGACACTGCAGTCCCCTCACCATCCTTTTGACCCTTTGTCAGACTTTCTCCTATATGCCCATGACTCTCTTGTACTGAGGAGCCCAGAAGTGGATATAATACTCTCTGGGTGTGGCCTCACCACCACTTCTCTGTAGTTTTCCCTAAGGGACTAGATTCTCCCAGTGGACATTAATGCCTTAACTGTTGCAAGTCTTTCTGCTCCAAGTACTGGTGCTCCTGTAAACCTTCACTAGGGATGTGTTGCTTCTCTTCAATATGAAAATAGTGAATGTTTGTGACTGTAACAGCTGTGGGGGGAATTTGACGGTTTCTCACATTTTCCCAGGGTAGAATCTCTCAGCTCAAGTACAAAAACTAACATTTCCTTCAGTTCAGTAAAAACAACACATCATGCATTCCTACTCATTCTACAATCTTCTTGTTAGTTTGAGTTAGGTTACCCTCAGGCTACATCTAGATGTCCAGTGGTGATAATATAGCCATGGCACAGCACAAAACACAGCAGAAACTCAACTGATCTTTGCTGCTCTCTGCATATTATGTAGGGCAGGCATGTCTGC
Organism: Entomyzon cyanotis; assembly: GCA_024500445.1. Lineage (NCBI taxonomy): Eukaryota > Metazoa > Chordata > Aves > Passeriformes > Meliphagidae > Entomyzon > Entomyzon cyanotis. The sequence continues at coordinate 21,224,550 of JAKEPQ010001005.1, forward strand.
AGCACCGACCTGAAATTGTCCTGCTATTCCTACAAGCTGCCAGGCAGGAGGAGAGACACACAAGGTTCTCTAGCAAACACAAAATTAAAAAACTGGCCTGTTATCTTTGAATCTAAAATGTGCAAAACTTGTTAACTACCTGAATATTAAGGAATTGGACCACATGCCAAGGCAGGGAACTTAAACAACTCATAAATAAAAAAGGTAAACAAAACAGCTATGAACTTAGAGAAGTTTGTTCAATTTTTCTTCAAATCATAGTTTTAAGTTGTAAGTATTCACCAACCACAGATACTCTGCAAACCCCTATGGGAACACATGGCCTGACCTGTGGCATGCCAAAGAAGAAGCAGTTTATGAGCAGCTCCCATGTCAGTCATGCTGCAAGCATCATCAAGCAAAAGCACCCTGGCTGCTATCAGACAGAGGTCAGTTCCTCCCATAACGTAGAAACCTCTTGCAGCAGAAATTATCAACAGCATGCAAAACATGAATTCTGACCCCCAAGTCTCATAATGAAGCTATATGTAGAAATCTGGTAGCACGCAATCATAACATTGGTGTCTGAAAATGCCTAAATGCTGTAGAAGTTGTGTTATAACATCTGCACAAAGATACACACAAGAAGGAACAAAACATTCAGTACTATATGTTTAATAATATGAACTTTATCTAATTTTGCAGTTCCTTTGCTCCATGTTTTGAAAAATTATGTTCCTTCAAAAAATATGAAATGAAATGGTGATATATTAGTGTTGACTTCTTTCTGTTTTATATGCCAGAGAAAAGCATCTGTGGCATATGTGTGGCAGTGGGGGGAGGAAGGGAAGAAGGGACAGTTAAGGGTGGAAAGGAAAGGAAAGGGAATGAGAAAGAAAAGGAGAAAGGAAAGAAGAAAGGAAAGAAGAAAGGAAAGAAAGGAAAGAGGGAGGGATTTCTGCCCCCAGGAATTCATGCAATCCTCCTGGGTTGTTTGTCTCATTCCTACTGAAGTCTGAGCACAAACACAAAGCACATAGAAACGTCTCCCAAATTTGTAGAAATAAAGCTTAATATAACTTGATAATACTGTGTGGGTTTGTTTTCTCAGTGGAAGAACACATCAGACTTAAGGAGCTTATTTCTATAAATAGTACTGAAGGAAAAGTACCAAACTTAAAAAACCAAAATCCCACTAAAATGTTTGGAAATTCTCAAATTAAATCAACAGAGCAGCATTAGATGAAGAGGGAAAGAAATTACAACTCATCTGACAGAAACCACGTGAACTTCTGCTCAGTTTTCCCACTCTGTGAAAGACTAATGTTCCTTCCTTTTTATTTTTTTTGTTGTTTTATTTTGTTTAACTAGTAGGACCAAATTGTCACATCTTGTTTGTGTCTATGCCAGAGACACTCTACAGTATGAGGCTGCGAGAGAAAATAAAACTTACTTGCCAAGCAGCAGCACAATTGCTTCAATAATTGCATGCTTAAGTTAACAACTGCATGAGTTTAGTCTTTTTGAAGGAAATATTCTCCATCCTTTTATGAGGCTGATCATTTCTATTGAACTGACATGGTCTTTTTTTGGAAAATGAGGAGGCTGCTGTTACATGTTTCGGTGAAACGACCTCTGTGCTGAAGGCACACAGAGTTTAAGGAATTATGACCCAGTGCTCTGGCGTGGATTCTGCAGTTCTTCTGTTGCTGAACTTGGTTACACTGCTTACACTACTACTCAGCAGCACTCAGTGCTACCCCGTGCATCCAGTCTCTGCAGCAGATTTTAAGTTATAAATAATGATATAATAAATTAAGAAGGTTTTTTGAAAGGGTCGTAATATCTTTCATTGTTTTGCATTTGCCTTACAAAAGTCCAATTTTCAGAAAATACTCAATATTTTTTAGAGGTGGATGAGTCAACAGAATTCTTAAAATAATCAGCAGCATTTTATAAGAGATACACGACAACATAAGCTGCCCCTGTAAACTTCAAGCTGGGACAGATTGCAAATGAGGAAAAGCTCTACAAGGTTATCTGACATCATTATATGAAAAAGTAATCCAGTACCTTCGTTATGCAGTGCATGGCTTAATACCGTTACATAATATCTCATGTAGATGTTGGCATTGTATTAACTTTTAGTACTGGAGATAATCCCTGTTATCATCTGATTACTCAGAAAGCACATGAAAGCAGCCTTTCTGTAATTTAATTTTTTCTTCCAAATATGATCCAGTCACTGTTTCATGATGGACAAGGAGTAGCCATCTGCTCCTTAACTTCATTATTCACAGAGCTTGTTAAAAATGAGGAATCAGCATTTTGAAAAGGGGAAGCTCCCTTTCTCCTATGACCTTCCTCACCCTCTAAGGATTAAACCATTGCAAACAGAATTAAAGGAAGCCCAGTAGCATGCATGGGGGTTTTCCAGCTTTGCATTTGCTTTCCATTTATTTTCTGTAGGAACACCCTCACTTCTTGCAGAGACCACAACTTAATTCTTGACTTCCTGCAGCAAAGGATCCACAGGCTAGGAGTGATTCATCTCCCTTCTTCCCTGCACCCATCACTGTTTACCACTGGGAAAGCAATACAGTTGACTGGCCTGGCACATTCCCCCCTCCCTTTAATCACTCGTCCCTCTTTGGAATGAGTAGAACTGGTCAAAACAGGCATCAATTTGCTGAGCAGCAAACAGGTATCTGCTGCTGTTTGACAAGCTCCTGTATGTCAACACTTGGCTGTAGCCCTTACTTCATTAACTTAACTCCCAGTTTTAACCCTCTCCTCCACATCCCTCTCATCTCTCCCTGGTCTCAAATTGGATCTGGACTTTTCCTTCCAACTTCTGCTCTTTCCCTTCCTTCCCCAGCTCCTCGGCTGCTAAACTGATTTTTACAGTCACATGCCCCCTTTAAGGAAGGATTGAGGCTGCTGATGGAGAAGGAAGACAGGAGGGGAAGAAAGGGCAGGAAAGTGAGGAATGTGGGGAAACAGGGGCAGGAAGGAGAGGGGGGAAGAGAGCAGGGCAGGGAGGAGAGCAGACAGGAAAGGCAGAAAGCAGGAAGGCAGAGAGAAGAAAATCAGAGAAGCAGGGCAAGGAGGACTGGAGGAAGAAGAAGCAGGGTAGATAGGAGACAGGAAGAAGCAAGCAGGGCAAGGAGAGGCAAGGGAGATGGCAAGCAGAGGAGGGAGGGGAGGTAAGGGAAGTAGAGTCAGCAGGGCAAAGAAGAGAGGCAGGGAGCAGGGTAAGGAGGCAGGGAGGGAACAGGCCAAATAAGAGGCAGAGGAGGCAGAGAGTAGGGAGTCAGAGCAGGCATGAGGCAAGCAGTGGAGGCAGGGGACATAAAGACAGGGAAGGCAGTGAGCAGGGGAAAGAAGCAGTCGGGGCAAAGAGAGCAGGCAGGCAGCAAAGAAGCAGATGCAGGAGGGGTAGGTTGGCAGACAGGAGAGGTATGTTGGGAGGCATGAGGTAGGGCAGGCAGGGAGCCGGGCAGGTAGAAGTCAGTAGTCGGAGCTGGCAGGAGGCAGGGAACAAGAGGGAGCAGGACGGGCTGGGCAGGCAGTGGGAAACTGGCAGCAGGCACAGCAGGCAGCGGGCTGGGCACTCAGGGAGTAGGGCAGGCAGGGAGTAGGGCAGGCAGCAGGCAGACAACTTGGCTGGAAGGAGGCAGGGGACAGGAGAGAACAGAGCTAGCAGGAGACAGGGAGCAGGGCAGGCAGGGGGGAGCAGGGCAGACATGGGAAGCAGGCAGGGAGCAGGAGGCGGCAAGCAGGGAGCAGAGCAGGCAGGAGGGAGCAGGCAGGAAACAGGGCAGGCAGGAGGGAGAAGGGCAGGCAGGGGGGAGAAGGGCAAGCAGGGGGGAGAAGGGCAGACATGGGGAGCAGGCAGGAAGAAGGAGGCGGCAGGAGGGAGAAGGGCAGGCAGGGGGGAGCAGGGCAGGCAGGAGGGGGAGCAGGCAGGGAGCAGGACAGGCACGAGGGAGCAGGCAGGGAGCAAGAGGGAGCAGGCAGGGAGCGGGAGGCCGGGCAGGGAGCAGGCGAGGCCGGAGCTGTCCGCCCCGCGGTGCTGAAACGCCGCATCCCGGGCCCGGCGGGGCGGGGGGCGCGGGGAGCGCCGAGAGCAGCCCTGCGCAACCCGAGAGAAGGCAAATCCAAATACCTGCACTGCTCCGGCAGCTGCCGTGGGGCGGCGGGGGGTGCGTGGGGTGGGGTTTTTTCCCCTGTAGATGTCCTTGCTGCTGAGCTGGGTGGGCGAGAATGGTCTCCCGGCTCCCAGGTTCCGGCTCAGATCTCTCTAGAAAACTGAATGAGCGAGCGCCAGCTCCACGGGGCTGCGATTTTTTTTTTTTTTAATTTTTTTTTTTTTTTTTTTTTTTTTGGTAGGAGGCGTGTGCGCCAAAGCCTGGGTCCTTCCACTGCTGTCCCCCTGGGTCCTAAGCCCTCCTGCCGCCCGCCCCGCTGCCTCCCGGCGCTCCCGGCATCCCCGGGATGCGGCTGGGAGCTCCGCGCTGCCGCGGGAGGGGTGGGAAGGGGCTGCAGGCTGCCGGTAGGGCTCAGCACGGCGGGCTTCCACCCAGCGGCATTGGCTTCACCGCCTGTTTCCTAGCATCGCCCCTTTCCCAGCGAAAGTCGGGCAGAGCACAGCCTCCTGCGGCGTTTAGAGCAGCCATGGAAAGGGTGATCTTAATGGGCCGTGTATTATCGATGGGCTGCCTTAACGAACATGGCAGCCTGGGTTTATAAGAGAACTTTGTCTGGGTCAGACTGCAGGGACTGTCGTCAACAGCACCCAGAGCAAATGTTTAGTGAAGAATGGAAAAACAGGACAAGCTTCACCCCTGCAGTCTCTCAGCCCTTCTCCCAAGTACTTCAAGTTCAGGAATTTCCCCAGCAATGTACTGCCTGTGTTTTTAGGATGAATTTGTCCTTCTTGAATTCTCACAGTGTCTCCTAGAACACTCATAGTTTTCTAGAACATCCTTCCATAATGTCCTTTGACTAGGCCATACCTGATTCACATACTATCTTTCATTAGCGGGATCTGTAAACTTTAGCTAGTAGTGTAGAAAGAACAGGACAGGGGAACTTTGCTCACTAAATTAGATCCTGAAAATCACGTTCTGTACAAGCCTCATAAGACCTTATAAACTGTACTTGGAAGACTTTGGCTGATGTAATGACCAAATTTACACCCATCCACTCCTATCAGCACAGTAAACCCAACTAAATGCACCAGCAAAGTGCATCTCTTCTTTTGTTATCCCTGTACATTGTGGAGCATAATTCCTGGGAATTGGTGGATTAAAGTCATCTGATTTTCTTGGTCTCTTTGCTTTGGACATGTCTCCTGAGTCAGTTACTGAAGGATTTTGTATAGTGAAGAGCAAGGTGATAAATTATAAAGATGAGGAATAACTTCTCATAGGAAATGGCTAAACAGAGTAGGGTTCTTCAGCATGGAAAATAAAGAGATGAATAAGTGTAGATAAGAGAGCAGTGTGGGGTTTTCTCATCATTCATAAAGTTTCATAATAAAGAGCAGCATGAGGAAGATAAACCTGAACAATATCGCAGTATCATTTCCAGTTTTAGGAGCAGGAGAAATGAAATCCACTAGGGTCTAGCTTTGATTCAAACAAAAGGACATACTTCCTCACAAAATATTTAGTGAAGCTGTGGAACTCATTTCCACAGGAATTTACGCTTCAGAAAATTGTAGGATGTATCTGTGAAAGAAAAATCCATTAAGGACCTTTAAACATGAAGTCATGATCTCTGCCTCAAAAAGTCCCTGTTCCACAAATTGCTGAAGGCTGGGGTAATATTTGGGAAAGTATGATTATATCTATGCCTTGGTCTTATTCTTTACCTTAGCCATCCAGTGCTGATCACTGCTGGAGATAGGCACTGGGCTAGATGGACCTTTGATCTCACCCAGTACTGGCATCTCATATATTCTTATATACAAAGTAGGCTTTGAGAATGTGAACACAATTGGATTCCTTTCAGCTTTGCCTTTGCTTGAAAGGGGAAGATCCAGTGGTTTTGCTCTTTTCAAAGAGTGTACATCCAGAGTCACTTGCTTTTTAGAGGAAACACCCCAATATTAATGAGCAAATGTGAAATGAATCTGTGGGGAAGATGACATGTGCTTTTAGAATGATTTCCATGCAGAACCATTAATTTAGCCCACAGCATGTGTAAAACTGGAATGTGGGGGTTTTGCATCCTGTGACCCAACCACATTGACTGGAAGAGAAGAAGCAGAAGCTCAAAGGCAGAGAACTCAAAACTCTCACAAGAGTGTTTGTCCCAGTACTTGATGGAAAAGCATTTCTAGCCCCAGGGAATTTAACAGTCAGTTAGTAAGTAGTCTCATTAGATCATTAATGTCTGTATAGAGATCAGCTTGGAGATAAAAAAAAAGCACTCTGTTTTCATAATCCTGTTCCCAGCTTTCACTCTTGCACATATGATAAAGATTAATGTACTAGCTACTGTAGCTATGCAGTACTTCCCTGGGAATTGTTAATAATATTAAGCAGAATGAACATGACTCTATAAACCAACTGCCTTAGGCAGTCAAAGGAGTTGCCAAATTGGATGTATGTTTAATATTTGGGGATTTAATATTTTTATTCAGTTTAACTGACATTGTTTTTCCTCCCTTAGTGTTGCTGTTAAGTGACCAGTGCCTGCTGAGCAACTGGATGATTGACATGTAGCCCAATACTGTGGTAGAAGCAAATTTCTAAACATATTACAGCAGGGCCTTATATTGATCCCACTGCAAATATTCTTAGGTTTCTCTCTCATCACCACTTTATCACTTCATCACATTTTTCTACAAAATCTGCTCTGTACTCTGAGACCATGTTCCAGGACATATCATTCTTTGCATTGTCCCAGTCATTACACTTCATCTGAAGTTATAATCTCAGAAAAAACAGTGTTGACCATATAAAACTTTGAGTTTCATAAAGGTAGGTCTGGGACGTTAGGAACTCGCTTGCTGATGGGCACAGACTGGAGCTGCAGTTCTTTCTCATTTACAGCATTGAATACACACAGCTAAGAGGAGAAAAATGTGCCTGTACTCACAGTTTGTCACTGAGGGCATCAGAACTGACTGAACACAGGGAGGGAATAGATCAGTTTGGAAAGGGAGGATATTTTATGCAGCCTTTTCTGAAAGTAAAACAGAACTTTTTGATATTAAATTTATTCTAAACTGACCTTCCGTACTGCCACATATATTGATACTCTATTAAAAAAAAAAACAACCTAGGGAGATCACAAACTTGGAAAGAAAATGTATATTTTCACCACCAGTCGAAAGGATCCAAGTATCTTAACTATCAAGGAAGCCATGGAAGGTCAGAGTAGCTGATTGCTCCATAGTCTAGGCATGAGAAAGAGTTTCTACTCTTTGCAGCAAAATATTTTGTCTTCACTCAGTTGGACTAGACATGCACTCTCTTGCAGTATTTTTGACTCCCAAGAAGTGCCATGAAACTAGGGGCCAGTCTGAACATTTTTGCATCTCTGATATTACTCTCTCCTTCATACTAAGACCAAAACCTTTGAAATATTTTAATTCATCACAGCAAGGAATAAATTTTTTTAATCCTAAAAAAAATATGATGGTGATGATCTTCAGCATCCTATAGGGTTAGTGTATGTGAATGCTGTGCCTGTATATTCCTTGAGCAGGGATGTTGGACCTATTGGTCCCACCAATGGCCATTCCAACCTCACTCATTCTGTGATTTTCTGATATAAGGAGTGGAACAGATCCTTGACACAATTCAGTATATACCTGGTGTCATTTACTTTCTCCATGTGATTTCTCTAATATTTAAAATGTTTTTTACAGCTTGGGAACAGGGCATTTAAGAAATAATATAGTATTGGATGTTCTGTAGCTTTAAATTTTCATTTGTGAGCAATTTTCTGCAAGTTTCTAAAATTAACAGTTAATTTTAATAATTAATTGGGAATTCATTCTCTTTCTCTAATCTACAATTACCATCTGGTTTTATTTCCTTTGAAAGTAACTGCATTGAATGCCCCAGTAGGTTAAAAAATAATAATGTTAAAACTGCTTAGACCAAATAAATCATTGTTCTTGAGGGGGAAGTAACTTTTAGATCACAGTTCAGAGGGATTCATGTTATAAGTCCTCCCAGGTTTCCTGAACCTTTAAAATATTTAAAAATTTATACCCAAGAATGCAAAACATATGCAAATTGATTGTTCATATTATTTATTTAATGAGAAGGGTCCAATTTTGCCACTTTTAGTCTCGATGTAGACAATTCACTCTTTTGCTGAGTTCACATGCAATCACCACTTCTGCCACTCTCAGAATAGCGTGTAACTGGGACACGAGCAAAGTTTTGGCCTCGAGCATGTAGAGGGGTGAAGCTGAAATGTTCACAACTCCATGGGAATTACAGGAGCTGGTGGTGAGAGCCAGCACAGAGCTGGAGGCCAGCAGCAGAATTCAGGTAAAGTCAATCTCTCAGAACTGCAATCCAGAATTTTCCCCCTCAGATCTTGCCTATCTCTGAACCCCATAGGCGGCTTATTATGGGATTGTGAAGTTCATGGTGTAGACCCAGGAGGAGTAGCTTGGTTCCAATGATCAATCAACATTCAAAAAACCACAAATGTCTCTCTGACATTTGTGTGTTGGAAACGTTGACTTTAGGCCCAGATGTGCTCTTAAATCAAGGCACAGATTTGGCCTCATGTCTTCAGTCATTTTAACTTGGCAGCACTGACTGTGCTGCCTTTAGCGAGATAACTGTGGTTTAAATCACCTGGGGACTTCCTTCTATTGAGTTCAGTTACTCACAAAGTCAGTCCTACTCTGTCTAAACAATAAGGCAGTGTCTTGCTAAACCATTAAGTGTCCTTTTGCAGAGGGAAATAAATTGTGAGATGTCATGTTTTGCATAGGTAGTAACTAAATGATATGACCTTTAAGGAATAGCACAGCAAAACTTTGCCATACTGCCTAAGAAGGTGAATATCAGAAATAATGTTCTTCCTGATGCAGGGGTAAGACAACCTAAGGTAGGCTGGTCTGGCAAAAAAAAAAAAAAGCTTACAAGGAGGTAAGTAGTCCAAAAAGTAAATGGCTTCCTCAAGATTTAGGATGACTGCTTAAGAATGGATTCAGAAAAAGGCTTTTGGGAAAAAACTGGCTGATTTCTGCTGCCTTACTGTGTTGGGATCAGTTTGCACATAAGCAACACTTCAGTCTGATTTGTAGCATACTGATCTCAGATATGATTTTTTAAAAGCTTGCAATATGTAAGCTGTTTAATGTCAATTCTCCAGTGTGTTAACTTCAGGGTTCCTTAACTTCCCAAAGCCTGTTGTGTATTTGCCTTTCTGTGTAATAATTGCAACTTGCTCCGATGCATTTGTCCAAACTATCTTTAACAGTTGAGTTCCAACTGCAAGAATGGAACTTGTGAAGTGATAGAAAAGGATTTGAAGATTGGTAGTTGGATTGGAATAGTTAGAGATGAGGCAAATAATAAAATACTCATCTGATTGCTTAGTTTGTTATGTGATGATTTATCTCTGAAACGGTTTTAAATTAATGCTGTACATAAATGCATGCAGCTCTGGATGGCAATAACATAAATCAGCAACAGTAATGACTGTGAGATCTTGCATGTGTAAACAAGCATATGTGCAATATAAATTCAATTATCTCAATGTCACTGAGGATATAGAATAATTTCGCATTTGCAACTGAATAACTGCAGAAATTTTTGTTGGAGATATAAACAGATGGAGGACACAATGCTGCTCTGGATAGCTGCAGTATGTTTGTTGAAAACGGAAGTCTGTGAGTGTATTTGTATACATGTACAAAAATCGAGGCAAGAGTTATGGCTGCAGCCCTCAGCAAATATAAATTAACATCATTCCACAGACTGTTGTGGAGCTGTGCTAACTAGCCAGCACAGAGGTAAATCTGTGTATATAAAACAACTGTTACACCCATCAGCAGTCTGGTGTTTTACATTACTACTTCATACAGGAGCGTAAAGGATGCATCAATCTGCTAAAGCCACTCCACAGAATTGGTTTTTTTCTTCTTGGGATTCAGCACTAGAATCAGGGTGTAAACAGCACCAATATCACCTTGCAAACACTGGGTATGTGTTAATGTCATCGATGAGTCCTGGCACAATCCATCTAGAATATATATCCAACAGTGGGGAATGCAGCAATCACGTACTTTTTAACAGGAGGGAGTTTTTTTTGCTTGTCATAGCTGGTGAGCCTCAAGGGAGGTGAGGCTCTTGCCATCCTGGTTCCCAATATATGCTGATTCAGTCATTAAAATGTGCATTCATCTTCCTTCTTCCAAGACCTAGCTGTGCACAGCAGGTTTAACTAAATTGCCAATAAGAAAGCCTCTTAAATCATCTGCAGTCCTGACTGGCAGCCTCACAAGCAGATGCAGCAACTGATCCTGAGGCAAACGGAGTCTGTTCAGCAGCAGCTTTGCACTTCTGTGTGTACCAGCTAGTTTGTTTTTTTTTAATCATTAATGGAGGAGTACATTGAAGACAGAGGGAGGAGGGGCAGAGGACGAACAAGAAAAGCAGTTGGGAAGGGAAAGGTGAGACTACTGGAAAATTCTCATTACCTTGTCTGCTGTGGTACCCTTTCTTCAGCTGTAGCATAAAAGGAACAACCCCTTCTCTTAAGTGCCCCTAGCTTCAGGGTATGGAGAGCTATTAATCAGCTTGTTCTCATGCAGCAAAGATCTGCAGGAGGGCTGGCTGGAGAAGTGCCAAGGACTGTCACTTCACACATCCTGAGAAATCTCCTCCCTTCAGCTGAGATTTTAATGACTATGGGACATGCCTGTCTGAGTGTATGTATGTATGCATGCATGTAGAAGAGAGAGAAAATGTATTCTCTTGTCACTCTTTCACCTCTCAGTGCAAATACCTATTTTTTCCTATGTGTACACATGAAAAATGGTTCAGTAGCTGTTTGCAAAAGTGCTGTAAAGACCTGGCTCTGGCAGGAAGCCCTCACTGTCAGGCATTGTTGGAGTCTATCACAGCTGCCAGATCATCTCTGGAGAGGCATAAAATCCCAGAAACTCTTTAATCAGGTGTTCAAGCTCAGTTATTGCCTAACTAGCTGGGCACAATTAGCCTTGCTTCTCCTTTAGTAAAAGGTCAAGGTTTAACTATGGGCTGTGATTTTCCAGAGAGCAGTGTGTCTGGCCCTCCTCAATACAGGGCTTACAATCAATCCCATGAAAGCATGCAGCAGTTTGTTCCACACTAATGTTGAGGTTAAATTATTGGTCTGTCACTCTTCCTAGGATGTGGTGCCTGCCTTGGACAAAAGCCAAGAAGCCATCATTAAGTTGAATTAGCTCTCTCCATGTACTGGGACATCTCATTGCAGAACAGAGACTGTCCAAGTCCTGCTGTTGCATTTTAAGTGCCACAGCCCTGCAGCACCCTTCAGGAGGTGTCAAATACCCTCCATGGATGAATAACCAGGTGGTGGGTGAGTAACCATATGATGGAGTTGCTCAACATGGATATTTGTGCACGACATAGTTGCAGTCTCTCTCTTCTCGCAAGTATATTTTCCTGTGGATCTGCACTGTAATGTAAAGAGCTGGCGAGTAGCTACTTGTCTTAGATCTTGCTGAAAACCACATGCTTTTTGGTGCCTCTGAAAAGCTACAGGCAAGTGTAAAACCTGAGGAAAAAATGGCAGGGCATGTAAGACTCAAAATATATTTTTTCAAAAATCCCTCCTTGAATTCCAAACTAGTCCCCTTAATCAGATAGGATTATGAGATCCAGAAAACATGAAAAAAAAAAGAAAAGAGAAATTAAATGTCTTCAAAAAGAATGCTCAAGATGGAGGGACTTTGCTAGCAGATTTATACATTTATACTATTGCCAGACAGTAACTTGTCTCTAGCAGGATCAGAAGGAAGACAGGTACTCTAGATCTCCAAAGAAATCACTCCGCTCTAAGCCACTGGGAGGGAGTTATCTGGTGAAAAACCTGAGCTCAAGGGAGACCTCATGAAGAATATTTGTCAGTATTATCAGCATTCTAGTGATGTAAGCATCAATACTTGGTGGTAGTTAGTGGAAAAAATTAGTATGTCTCTTTTGCACCATCTTTAGTGTGAAAAGACTAGTCTGTTTGTGGAGAAAAGATTTCCACCCACTGTGTACTAGCAGCATGTGTCTGATTGCCCAGTTCAGTTTACTGACTTTCCTTCCGATACGAAAATGTTCATCACATAAAATGGCAGATCACAGATTAACAGAACCAATTAGATTGGCAAAGACCTATGAGATCATCGGGTCCAACCTGTGACTGAACACCACCACGTTCAACTAGACATGGCACTGTGCACCATGTCCCATAGTTTCTTGAACATGTCTGGCAGTGTTGACTCCACCACCTCCCTGGTCAGCCCACTCCAGTGTATAATCGCCCTTTCTGTGCAGAAATTCTTCCTGATGTCCAATGTGACCCTTCCTGGCACAGGTTGAGACTATGTCCTGCCATCCTATCACCAGATGCCTGGGAGAAGAGGCCAAACCCCACCCGGTTACAGCCTCCTTTCAGGGAGTTGTAGAGAGGGATCAGGTCACCGCTGATCCTCCTTTTCTCCAGGGTAAACAACTCCAGCTCCCTCAGTTGCTCCTCATCAGACTTGTGTTCCAGACCCTTCATCAACTCCATTGTTGTTCTCTGGACCTGCTCTAGTGCCTCAATGCCTTTCCTGTAGTGAAAGGCTCGAAACTGGACATAGTACTTGAACTGCGGCCTCACCAGTGAGGGAAACAGAGGGAAAATCCTTTACAGATCACCATCAAGGGTGCAGAAACTACAACTCTGGTAATTTAAGTTTATTTTCTGCAACAAAAGTTCTGTGACGTTTTCTTTTTTAAAAATCGCTCACCCAAAGCTTGAATTAAATATGTAATTTCTTCCATAAAGTATTGATGATATAACTTCTAGAAAATTAGCACATTCTCTAACAACTAGCAGATTTAAGTGATTTGATGTTACAGCATAAATCAGAGACTGAAGGCTTTTTCTGGGACCATTTTGGGAAAGAATATGAATAGAAGATGCTAAGAAATTTGAGCTCAATTTCAAAGTAAGTTTATTTTCCTCCTTAATTTTACATCTATAATCTCCCTTCTCAGTTGGTTACAAAGCTCTCTTTCTTGTCAACCCATATTTATTTGATTTTCTCCCTGTTTGGTTAGTTGTTTTTTTCCTTAACATTGCCTTTCTGGGGGACAGGGCAGCTACAAATGCCAGTGTTTCTATAGAGGGCAACAAAGTTTCCAGCTAATTTTATTTTTTTAGGCCAAGAAAACTATTTCTGGGAGGACACATCTCTATTGCACAATGGGCTTGTACTGTCTGGGGCCTTTGAATCCATCAAGTAGGGCACAGCACTGTGCAGGGAACCAGTCCAGACCCATGGGAGTGATAGGGACATTTATGGAGCTATACTGTCTTTGCACTCACAGAGAGGAAAATTCCTGTCTCCAGCTCTAAGAAAATCCCAGTAGCTGATTTGACATCTGTTGTAGTAGCAAACACAGGCGGGTAGGCAGGGAGGCGCGGCAGCGAAAGGTCGCACAGCCAGCAGTCTGCGGTTCTCCAGAGGTTTATTACGAGGCGCAGCAGGGAAGGTCCGGGGAAGGAGAGACGGGGCGGAGAAGCGGACGGTACGGGCGCAGGGTCTGGAGCTCCGGAGGCTGCGAGCTGTCGGCGGCAGTTGGCCCCGGGTGGCGAGAGGTCCGTCGGGAAGTTCCGTTGGTGTGGGAAGTCCGTTGGCTCGGAGGTGCGGAACACCCAGTGGCATAGGGTTTTAAGGGAAGGGAGAGAGGGAGTGGTTTGGCATGCAGGCCAACCGGGAAAGCCGTAGGGAAGAGGGACAGGGGTATCAACCAATCATTACAAAGGAGGGGAGGATACATAGTTCAAACCAACCAATGCTGTACAACTTAAGAGGGGAACAAAGGGGAACAGTCTAGAAGGTAACCTATATATGGAGAAGGGGCGGGGGAGGTGTCTGGGCCAATGATCTTCTCGGCAGGCACATACATTGTCGCAGGGGCTCATGGGCCGATCTTCCTGTCACCATGAGGGAAACAGCACAGGCTGTCCCTGCCCCCACGGCCGGCTCTCTGGCTGGCAACTTGGAGGCATCAACCTCCACAGACATCTATTTCCCATTTTAAACTTTTCAAATAAAGAAAATAGGTGATATTTCACATGATTTTTTATTAATGTCTCACACATTGTGCATCCCCAGCTATACACGAAATTTTCCAGCTGTGGCACTTGTTTTTTTCATGACCACTCTATACTGGTGGCTCATAATCCTCCTGTAATCAACAAGTGCCCCAGGGTCTCCCTTCTTCTCTGTCATTTTCCTATGAAACTCCCAATTTGCAGAAGTTCATGTTATAAGCTCGTTAAGTGCATGACTTTGCACATTGTGCAATTAAATTTCATCCCATTTCTAATGCTCTACTCTCAAGGTCATTTAGTTTTTTCTGTACAATATTACAGTCTCCCTCTCTGTTGAGCTTTGTGTCATCACCAAACTTCATTAGTACATGCCAACTTCTTATCCCAGGGTCATTAATGAAGATGTTAAAAAATCAATCCCAAACGTTTAAGGATTTTCACTAGTGGCAACTCTTACCAGGCTAATTATTGTTTCTATTCTTTTTCTAATTCTGAACTCATATTTCTGTTAGGTGTTGGTAGCTAGCTATACAACACAGGTAGATGAGATTTAGTTTTGGGTTTAGTGCTTTCTTCCTGTATTTTTGTCCTGTATTTTACACAGATTTAGTCATCCTTGGTAACAAAAGGTAAAATAATCATCTAATCAAACTATCACTACTAAATCCACATTATGTTTTGTCCTGGTTTCTACTTAATTTCCTGCTTTTAAATATTCACTGCTTCAATAACTGTGATAATTTTACATCTAATTCAGATTAAATTCTTAATTCTGGATTACTTGCCTTTCCCTATTGTATATCTGGGTAGTGTGTTTGCTCTTTTCTAATCAGATGAGACTCCTCCACACTCCATTTAAAATGCAGATTTTTTTTTGCATTTCAGTGTATAAGTCACCTTGTTTCTCAAAAGAGCATATTGAGCATTCTTACACCCAGATGTGGTCATGTCTGTGTCTGTGCATTCATGTCCATTAGCCAATTGCCCTCTGCATTCATCCCAAAAATGTCATGTTTCTTGCTAAAAAACGAGGCAAAGTATTAGTCTGGAATTGAAGTCATATCATTATTATGTTTCATATTTAACCTGTACTCTTTACACAGAGGACTCATTTCACAATTTATTTGCATGACAAGATTTTCACTACTTGTTTTCATTTGATTTGCAAAATCTACCCTTGATTTTTGGGGTTTTTTTGTCCATTTGTACACCTAGTGCTTTATTGTTTGGAATGAGCATGGATTACAGCCCTTTCTCAACTCCAAATGGAAACTACTGGGGCTGCCCTTGGTTCCCTCTGGATCCATCACCCTGTGGTTTCCAGACGGGGGCAGAGCAACCAAGCATTTCTGGGTAAGGGTGGGATGATATGAAGTGTGGGCTCATTAAAATCAGTCAGAACCTCTTCGAATGAGCACCGGCATGTCTGAGGTTTGTGAAGTCTACCCAGAACCAACATTTTCTCTTTGCTGCCCTTGGTACTGAGACACTTAGCACAGGCACATCACCACAGGGCATGAGAACATGTTATGCACAACAGCTACTACACAAGCATTTGGAAAATGCTGGGAGAACCCATTGGTGTGACACATTTCAAGGAACAAAATTAAAACACTGGTTTATATTCAAGGAGCTGAGGGACAGCTGAACATATGCCATGAACATATAAAGTTGCCACCTCTCAGCTGAGAAACACTAACATAAGGGATATGAATATACTCACCAGTTTAGCTTGTTTCCTTTTACTTTAAAGCTCCATGGAAGAGCAACACTTCACAGATGAAGTGCTCTGAGAACCCACAAATGATTGGTTTTTCCTAATTCCTGCTAACTTGCCGTATACTGATGGAATGCATAAGTCCTCAGTGTAGTTTCTGATAATTCAGTGCCTGTTGTTACTACCTATAACAGTAAAAGGAGAATCCTGAAGTACTGACACCCCAGTTCTGGGGTTCGGGAGGTCTGTATCTTATCCCTGTCTATCTCACAAATCTGCTAAATGACAGTCAACAAAATTTTTACTCTGATTTCTTTACATTTCCTTCTTTGTAGACAGAATAGCAATGCTAACCTAGAGCAGGGAGATTGTACAGGTCCTAATTATTTAATAGGGTTAATGTGATTTCTGAATCATTAAAAAAAGTGTAAGGAAAGACCAATATGTTATTATGATAAGTAAGCTCCACATCTTTGAGGATCCCATATATAATTTTTTTTTTGAAAGCCAGTGTTTTAATTGGTAAATAACAGTTTCTCCTAAGCAAATGCTTCTGTATCTTATAATAGTCAGAAGTGACACTACAAAACAAGGGCTTGAGACAGAGCCAAGATAATTTCTACTGCTTTAAACTGGAACGAGAATTTCTCAGCCTTGAAGCATGACAGCCATTCAGGAGTCGATTTTTCTGGCTTTGAAATCTGAGTTGTACTTGGCTATGGAATCTGACAAGTTTCTGCTGCCTTATATCATCCCTGCTCACCTGACAGCACAGAAGAAGGTTTCTCACACTAATGCAGTCAGGCTGGAGCTCCACGGAGAGGACAGTGATGAATGTCAGCTTCAGACTATTCAGTTTGTGGTGGGTGGGAAATGGATAAAGGTTAGATATATAAAGCAGCAAGAAATATAAGCTGAAATGAAATATTGGGTATTTATTCTGGGTATTTAGACTGCATGTAGTCTAATTCTTTGTGTAGTCAAAATGAGGTTTCTTGACCAAACAATGATCTTTCCTAAATCAGCTGCCCCTACAAGCTCATATAGCCATGAGGTTTTTGTCTCCTTGAATTACTGGCCCTGGCAGACAGTGCCATACCTCTAGTAGGAGGAATATGGTTTGGGGAAAATAATAACAACTCTGCAAGAAAACAATCATCCTTTGACTTATATATCCCTACACCCCACTGAGTATTCTAGTGAATAATCTCCAGCTATGCATGAAAGCTCAGCGCATCATTCCTCAGGTGAACAAATTTCAACCTCAACAAGATGAGCACAGTGAGTGATTTTTAAACACTTCTAATGCTGCCAAATCAAATAAACATTCCTTCAGAACAAGGCTGCTCATTGATGCCCCTTAAAAGGTATTTTCATAACATCTACAATTAGGTTGTGAATCAATACAGTTGTACTCTGTGGGAATACTTTAGTTCATCACACGGTGCAATTATCCATGACCACAAACACAAAACCAGCAATCACTGGCCAACTGAACATGTGTTAATTGGAAGCGTGAATGCTCTAAAACAACCAACAGCACCAGATCCTTAGATAATCCCTGCTTTTGTATTTCCTTCTTGTTGTGGATACCTCTTTGTTGTGGATGAAGCTAGGGTGAGGGTTATATTCCCTACTTCCAGTTTTGAGGCATTGCTCAACTCCACATGGTACAAGACACAGCCTTTCCTCTAGATCTCATCAGTGTCTTTCAGTAAAGGGCAATGCAATAGATACCACTAAGTTTCAGCTCCCTCTTCTTGGCTGTTCTCATTCTGCCTGGAGACCTGCAGGACTCCGTGAATGCCGGCTGCTGGATATTGTGACAGGATACCCTCAAGAAAGAAAAGAAAAAGAAAAAAAGAGACAGGAAGCTGTTTCATAAAAGCAGCCTATTAAAGAAGCCTGAGAAATTTTTTCACTGTGTTATTTTTGTTAAGCATATATAGAAAAATTTCATTAGACACAACCCCAGATTTCTGCTTGAGATCGAAGATGAGAGGAAAAGAAAGTTTAAGTTCAGGGAACACTTTCAATATCAGAGATAACTACTTTCTACTGCTACATTTATTGTGAAAAGAGGAGATGGTCAAGCCAGCTGATCTGTCAAAAAGATGAAACAGTCACAGATGACAGAATCTGGCTAGATAGGGTGGATCTGCCACTCTTCCGGTGTGGAATATGTCTGAGGGATTTTAGACATTGAATCTGCTCAAACACCTACTGAAAGGCATACCCTATTAACCTGAACTCTACTTGCCAGATAACCAAGATGTGGTTAGGGACCTATGGGAGCTTTTGGCTCTGGATTGCTGAGCTCTGGGCAGGACCTCCCCTGGTGTCCCAGTTCTGATCATGCTCCCCCATCCTTGCAGGAGCAAATCTGACGAAGTTAAGGAATGTTATTGACTGACTCCAAAGTCAAATCCCTCACTAACAATCCTCACCAATAATATCCCTCACCATGTAACTTTCATGAAGAAAGCTAGAAGAAATGTTCTGCCAACCAAGCTTTCCCTTGGAAGCTAGGGCTATTTAGTTCAGCCATGTCTCTTCTTCATTACAGCTCTGTGAGTCCAGACCAAATACATCCTTGGTCCTGACTCTGATCCTGACAGACTAACTTGGCTTCCCATCATGATCCTGGACCAGCCTGACCACAATGGGTTAGCAGGGCTATCTCTGGACTAATGCTGACCCTCATCATGTCCCTGGACCTGATCCTGACCCTGGCTGGCTAAGCTTCCTGACTTCTTGTTGGGGAGGTCACAGACCCTGCCTGCCTTGTTGTCACCCTCTGCTCCTTCCCTTGCAGAGCAGCTTGTCCTTGCTGCTCTCTGACATCTGGAAAGAATAAACCTGCATTCCTTTCTACAGCAAATAGATGTTTAAAAGACACTTTGTGGCTCTAAGTATATACCAAAACATCCCAGAGGTCACAATCTAAGGCTCTGTGGTTGATTCATGAGAACACTAATGCAGCTGAGTACCACAGACTCATAAAAGCATTGTCTGGGATGGACTTCTGGAGATGTCTAGTCCAGTGTCTTTTTAAAAGTGCTAAGATCATGTCAAATCAGCTGTGGCTTTGTCTATCTCAGTTTTTAAAACTTCCGAGAATTAGGAGTCTCTGTACAACCTGATTTAGCTGCACATCACCCTCTTTTTTTCTCTTAACCTTCATCTCCCAAGGTGCAATTTGTGGTCATTTATGGTTGCAATTGGCAACCAAATAAAATTTCTCAAGTTCCCCTAAATTCCTTCAAGTCCCTCATTTATGGAATCACTAAAGTCCTTCTGGTACAAAAGTCTGAGTTCTCTGGGCCATGTCAATGCTCTCTTTTGTCCTGGACACTTCACTGTTTGTTTGATGGTTTTTTGTGGTTTTCTTTTTTCTTCTTTTTATTTTTTAAATTTTGAAAAGATTCAAAGATTTATAATTTCTTTCAAAATATCCATGGAAAATAGCACACCTTCAGTAATTTGCACATTTCCAGCAGACTGCTGAGAGTGTGGGCTGCATATAGCAGGCTATGATATTACAACACGTGAAAAAGTCCATCATACTGGGTACTGGCTGAGGTCCTGGGCTGGGTAGAGAGACAGGCATAGCCCTGGCCACAACGCCTAGTGGAATTGCATTTGATTGATCTAACCATCAACCCACTCACGGGTTTTGTTTAAGAGATACCCAGTTGCTCTCCTCCAGAACAGATCCCAGGACAAATCTAGTCTGCATGCTGTGCTCCTGGTCAGGGAAGCGGGACCCCGGAGTGAAACAATGAGTAATCCAAGCTGACAGGCTAGTGACCTGCTGACCCTTAGATAAAGAGCTCATTATTGATGCTGTTAACACAGGGAAAAGAGTGATCCAAATCTTCTTAAGTATTTCCACTAGATGGACAGTCTGTCAGGGAGCAAGACATCTTGATTGACATCTCTTGGTGAGTGAAAAGACTGCATTGGCCAAGTGTCACTTGTATTTCTGTCCCGTGGCACTTAATGCGTACTTTGCCAATTTGTCATTGCTGTATTTTGCTCAAATGCTCCATTAAGCATTTAGTAAAAGAAATACCATAATGCTGCTCATTCTTTTGGAGTCAAATGGAACCAGGGAACTGTAGAGTTTACTTTTGATGAGGGCTTACTGAAGCCTGATATGGCTGTTTTGGAGCATGGGAAAAATAATGAGAGGGGAAAACAGTGGAAATGTTCCCTTGCAGTATTTCTCATGTAAGAATTCTGAGTAGAGCTCTCCATACCACTTTCTTTCTGAAAACTTAGTGACAGATTTTGGTAGTGCAGAGATGGCTTTCGCTGACATTGTAGGACCTCACCAACATGCCTGAATAACCTGATGAGGGACTCTCAAGTCAGTTACCAAGCTTACAATTGCTCTTACAGAAGGAGACTCCATGGCTTTGGGGAATTCCAGGCAGACTGCTCTGAGGGGGCTAATGGCAATTCTTCTCAAACTCTAGGTTGTGGCAACACTGAATACCAAACCAACAACTGAACACTAAACAGCAGATGATGCAGCTGAGGAAAGGGGAAGAGAATGAGTGCAGAAACATAGTGTAGTGCACTTCAGACTATGACAGTCAGACTGTTGCAGAGTAAAAAACTGTTATAAAGCTTATATAATAGACATTTACTACTAATATTATCACTGGAGTTCCCAAATGTAGGCTGTGTTCTTTTCAAGCAAGCACATTCAGTTTCTACCTTATTTTTGCACTCAATGAATCATAAATACTGACTCAGAGAGACGGGAAGTGCTTGATAGCTCTTTCTCTTCTGCATTTGGAATAAAGCAGGCACATGTTTCCGTCCCTTAGGATATGCTGGATAAAGGACATGTCTGTGACAAAGAAGGATAAGAAATCTGCTCAAGAAGCCAAGATGATATAAATTGAAGAGGAAGTTGGTGAGGATCTTCCTGAACACACTAATGGTTAAGCAGCCTGAAGAATGTAGCATTACAAAAGATGGAAGAATTATTGGTCAAATCCTCATATATTCAAGGGGTTTGAAGACTTCAGCATCTATAATCTGGTTAGCCTAACTTTACCAGCATGGAAAACAAGAGATTTCATCCGAAGCAATACACAGCAGTATTTAATTTTAAAACCCCAAAACAACTTCTCCCCCCACCAAAAATCCCAACCCTAAATCCTTGAAAAGACCACAGTATAAAAACTTAGAAGTTTTCTTCTTTTTTTTTCTTTTCTGAAAACAAAATAAAACAAAAAGAAGTTCACTTGTTGACAAAGACTCTGTGTTGACTATCTCAAGGCATGGATTCAATGCCATATTACATCTTGACTAAAACTTTTCACCCTGAGAATGAGGTGCTCTCTTATGATGTGATGCATTGCTGCCTCTTCACGTCTCTAGGAGACATCTCTTTGAATGGATCTGTTCTTCCTGTCTGGCCTTGAGGAAAGTATAGTGATGAATAAAAACACCTTTAACAATAACAAATGCCTTACTATTCTATCCAGGAAAGGAGATGAAAAATTAAGCTACAGCTACGCAGGTTATTGCAAAAGGATGCTGTTCAGCTCAGCTCAGCTCAAATGTCTCTCTGCACTGACAACATCTGGCTTGCGTGTATTTCCTCGTGTTTGTATTTGAATCTCTTATCTGTATTTATCTAACAAGCCTTTTGTTCATGTGTCAATAGAGCTGGAATCTTGCCTCAGGATTATCTTACTTTATTGCTGTAGCACCTGGTACAGCAGATAAAGATTCTTATAAATTATAAATTCACATTAACAATGCAGCTTATTTAGGTCTCCAAAATGGAGACCAGAAGTCAGCTGTAGATTTTATGGACTCTTAAGAACCAGTGGTGGTTTTGAAAGTTGGGTGGTCTCTCTGCAGGCACTGCCTAATTTTGGAAGTCTGAATGGAGGAAATGTGAGATTTCAGATGGGGACAGCTCAGCAATGTGCCCTCAGAACTCACTTTAAAAACAGTGTTGAATTCTGCATTTCTCAAACATCTGGGGAATCATTTAACATATACCCTTTAAGGCCTCTTAAAATCCAGTGTAGTGAGGGACAAGGAAGGATGGGCTACTACAACCTCTAGAAGTATCCCTGGAAGAGCATCCCTCCATATAAAAAATGTGTGAGGAGAATTTGACAGTGTATTCACAAAGGGAACAGCAGGTTCTGAAATCAAACTAGGCAATAAGATTTCAGCTCAGAAATCTCCTCTGAGGTACTGTAAAAACAGCTGCAGCACTAGGTAGTGCTGTGTCGTCTGATCAAATGAACTGTAGGACATGAACACAGAAAAAAACTGGATCAGATAAGCAGCCTGCTCCAGGCTGCTTCCCTCTGTTACAAAAATATGTACTTCATCCCACTACTTTCCTGACATTGTCATGGCACAATGCACAAATGCATTGGACAACGGAGAAATACTTTGTTCCCTTCCTGTCTGCCACAAAAGGGACAGAAAACATTACACAATAAAGTGCCTCTCCCCACCTGATGCCTGTCCAACATCCTTATTCACAGCAGCCAAAAAGCAGCTGCATCTGCCTGTGTCTGTGGTTTATCACTGTGGAAAGGATTTCAGATGGCTGGATTGGCAAATGCTGGGTTGGCTGAACCTGGCTGTAGGCATGAGGTAATATTGATGTGGATTCAGAATATTCAAACATATACATCTTAGCATGTGTGAAGCCATGATGGAACGTCATTCATGCTGGCTTCAAAAATAAACACAATTATTAGATGAAACTACTCTACCTCTGTCTTAAATTCAGGAAAATCAAACCTACTGAGTTCTGACAGATTCCACAAGTTAAGTCTCAGGAAGCAAACTAGAAACTTCTATCTTATATTAAACACATAAGAATGTTAGAACCCTACTAATTGCTCTAGGCCTATTCTTCCCATTTTCTTCCATGTTAAATGTTGTCAGTAAATTCCAGCATGAGCAGCAGGCTGCCACTTTGATTAATACCAAACTGACTACAATAGTCACAACTATACCATCACACAATTATAGCCATTTCACAATAGTCAAATAACCAGCCAGTATGGCCTGTTATGTGCTGCTTGTTCAAAATGGTATAAACTTGCACAACTCTCAGCAGAGCACTGAGCAGGGTTGTGTATCACAGAGGATACAAAGTCAGGCATTAGCTGAGACCCTAAAAGCTGTGGACACATTGAAGCTGAGAAAAAGTACAATCCTCAAAATGTCACTTGTCACTCCTCAGTCACTGCAAATGTAACCAAACAAAAAGTACTATCAATCTTGCAACTGCTACAATACGGAACATGCTGGTGTGCTGTGCTGCAATACCCTTGTGCTGGGCTGTTTTCAACACAGTGCGTTATTACTGGTAGCCTTACAGCCAGGGACATGTGGGAAAAGAAAACATCTACCACAGGCTGCTCCAAAGAACTGCCAAATTGCTTTTAACAGCAGTGAACACCCTGTTCCTTGGGTTTCAGAGTGGCTGCTGTGGACAGAGTTTCAGAGGATAAGGCACAAACCCTTAGGTCACAGTTCCTTGTACCAAAGATACAAGAAGAAATGGATATAGAAATGGGGCTTAAAAAAAACCTTTTCTTTGCATTCATCAGTCTGCTTATGTTGAGAGACATCCATTTTTTTCTTATCTATAATACTGCTTACTAGAACTTGATTTCTTGCAAGCATTAAACCAAATTGATTTCATTATGGAAGCTCTTTGGGATAATGGAAATAATTTCAAAGCAAAAGAGACGTGAGCAAATGAGAAAGGAGGAACCTGAACACTTCAGGTTGATTCCTTTCTGTATCATTCCAGTTTTACACTTGATCACAAACCTGTGGTGAATGGCAACTGAAAGGTGAGGACCTCTGTTTCGTTTTCTCATATTGGTTACTTACAGAATCTTTATGTTAAAAGAGGAAAGGAGACATATTACTTTATGTAACCACACCAAAATTTATCTTTCATTATAGAAATTATTCTGTCATTAATTTTCAGGGAAATATCACTTTTATGGTGAGGTTATTAGAAACAGTAATTGGAGTATGCTTCATGTCATAAATGTAGCACATTGTAAATGAGTAGTCATATATATTAACATTTAAAAGAATCATTCCTACTTAGTAATAACACAGGAGGTTCAGGACAGGTTCAGTGAATTGATGGAGAAGTGGGAAGAGCTGATACTTGAGGCAAAGGCCACTTATCCCAGTCAGCCAATAATCCCCAGGAAGAACACTGTGCCAAGATTTGAAAAGACATGAGAAAGGCTTCACTTTTGGGTGAGTGAATCTTGCATCTTGAACACGTTGAAGAACAGATGCACGCTGTCACCTAAAGATGCTGTCAATTTTCCCTGTTTTTACATTTGTGAGCTATTGGACAGAGCTGGCTGAATACTAGCTGGTGTTTAGGGCACCAACATTCTAAGTTCAAAGATTTCCACCATTTTGGAAAGCAACATATATGTTTGCTTAAAGCTTAAAAAGCACTGCAGTAAGAATCAATAATGAGTTTTGATCCAGAGTTCATTTGTGACACTCTGTAGATCAGTTCTATGAGTTCATTGCTAAACATCTGCAGAATGAGGATCAATAAATGCAAAAAGAGAAATTTAACAAATATTGGTCATTATTTGAATTAGCAAAGACAGTTACAGAGGATTTTGCAATCTGTAGAAAATTAAACATAGAGTAAATAACCATATAGGATGGAAACAGAGAAATTTGGTTTCAATGAATACAGTTGGCTATGTCAAAGCTCTGTGGAAATCAGTGGCAGTTTTTAGACCAGTATCATATGAATAAAGATTTGTGGTAAATATCATAATCCCCGTTGATGATTTTTGTCTCAAAAAGATCCTAGCAAATGCAGAAAAGGTCTGTGGTAGGATAATGTGAAGGTTAAAGTTATGAGGAGGACAAGGCACAAATTAAAAGGGAAAGGTACAACTGAGAGAGGAAATGTCCTGAGCACATGAAACATCAAAATATGAAAAACAGGCATTTGAACATTGTTTGGCCTATAGATTGTGATGAAGACAAGAAATATCCATACTGAAATGCAACAGACATAAAATAGTACAAGTACTGCATTTCCTACCATGTACAATTAGCCTCTGTGAATTGCTGTCACAGGACTGCACTGAAGGCAAATAGCACAGTAAATTCCTGAAAAGAGGAGCATCTGCACCTCAGCCTGAGGTGACCCTGGGATATGGGACCTGTAAATCCTCATGTGTTGAGGTATCAAGCCAGGACCAACTGTGTCTCAGAGAAAAGGTTGGGGTTTTTTTGTGGCCCAATAGAGAAGGAAGCAAAGTGCTATGGTCAATGGGCAGCTGTTACAACAGAAGAACTGCTGCTTTGTAATGGCATCCCAGCTTTTGTCACTGGTTTTACACATCTGGAGGATAGGATTTGTTATTTACTGAGAAATGTAGTATTAAAATGCCAGCATGCATGTTATGCCTTCTTAGTGCAAGTGATTCATACTCCTCTAAATCACTAACACTATGAGAATATATTTAGCTTTTTATTGATCTCAGGAAGTGAAACAACTGAATGGCATTTAGGATTTTGCATTGAAATCAAGTTAGCTATGTATCATAAGTTACACTGAGTTTTTATCTTTTAATCCAAAAGCAAAAACGATTTAAAACCAGATTGTTGGTTAGTGGCTAAAAGCAAGATGCAGTCTTGGTTATTCTAAATTATATTCTCAGCTCTGAGTCAGAACCCTGGTGTGAATTCAGACAAGTTATTTAACTTCTATGCATTTAAACTTCCTCATACCTGAAAAATGGATCTGCTGAATGAACATGCTGCTGAATCATTAAGTGCATTCTCTGCTCCAGACACGAAAAATTTATGGAAATGCAAAGTATTGTTACTGAGCTTTGTTTTGAAGCTGACAAATGAGTCAGATCCCTCTAGCTGTCACCCCACATCAACTAAATGTAATTATATAGTGACATCGTAGCTAGGGACATTTATCTGAGTGAAATTCTAGAGTTGCTGTCTGGTAGCCCAGATACAGCTTGGCATACTGACCCAGGTGTACATTGGGAATTATGATAGACTGTTCCCTTAAGTTCTGTGCTTGTTTGGGGTTTATTCTGCCTGTCTCTCTCTTAATCTCTCTCTCAGGTCATCTACAAACAGTTACCAGGCCACTGGGCTAGTCACAGTTTTCAGAATCAACACAGCACGAAAACAAGCTGTTGGTCCTGCATTGCATGAAGCAGTGCCATGGGTGCCTGGTGAATTCAGGCCAGAAGCTGCATTCTTGTGCTGTCTTCCCTTTCCTATCAATAGCCAATGCAGTTCCTTAATAGTGAGGGATATTCCACGAGTGATGATGATTTCACTAGTGTACATCACACAAAGGTGTTCTGCAACTTGTCTGCTCCCAATTACAAAAAAGGAAATTGAAATAATAATCCTCTGAGCTACTTGGCAGATTTGATTATACCTTGCTGCCATGCCTTTGGAATCCATGCTGGCTCTTTTTCTCCTTATGGAGAAATCTTTGCCTGCATCCTCACAGGTGCTGGATGATGCTGGAGGGGGCATTTGGGCAACCAGGAGGAGACACAGAAGGCTTGGTATTACAGCTGGGAGTCAATTTACTTCTAGCTGCCCAAGGTTGCTGCAGGCTAAAGGATGGGATGAAGGTTGCATGCAAGAGATAATCAGAATAAATGCTCCCAGCAATAGCACCATGAGGAACAGATTGTGTAGAAAGTACAAACACAGGGACACTTAAGGCAATGTGCGTGGTGACTCAATTCCTGCAAGTGAAGATCACTGTGCTGTTCTCTATGAGCAATGCCACATCCTGGTAGCCTGGATCAGGCCTACAAGATCTATCCTACAACAGATGAAAGAATAATAAAAATGCACTGAAACCCATGCAGATACAAGAACTGCTTCCTGTTTGGGTGAATGTTATGATCCAAGGAACACTGTTTCGTTATTGCTATGCTCCTCTTTCTATGTCTGCAAAAATAAACCAATTGCCCCTCTTGAGCATCAGTGAAATCACTTGGAATTGTAGATGCCCTGTTCAATTTGTGAAAGAAATGTCATATGTAAGCACCAAATCCAAAATTTTGGTTCTGGTATCTTGTAAAAGCTCCAGGGTTGAAGGCCATGGAATTGCACCTAGCACCAGAGAGTTATAGTGTAGGAACTCCAGTGCAACCTCCTTGTTCAACATGGTTCAACATCAGCCTGAGCAGTGCTGCTACTGGGGGAAAATAGTTCAGATTCTCATAAAACACTTGCTCAAATGCTGAGAGAGCTGGAAATGTTATTGGTGATGAGAGGTGGACAGCAGAATAGAGATTCTCTCATCTATTTCCCACAGCTGATAAACAGTAATGCCCTTCAGTCTCTCCCCAGCTGGCCCAGCTTCAGATGAGTAGCCCAGTAATGAAAGCCTCCCTATCCTATTAGCAGCTCCCAGGCCATTCGTGGCTCATTGGAGCAATGCCTGCTCCCAGCTGAGATGGATGGCTTCCTCCCTAATGAAAACAGAGTGAGGAGCAAGACTGCATGGGGAGGATTTGTCTCTATCTCATCCCTGTGCAGGAGGAGCGACTTGCAGGAGCATTTTGGTAAGTGTCTGGTACTTTTGTTTCATGTAACAAAGGAAAGACAAATGGTAACACATTCATAATTCTAATACCAGTTTTGACATAATAGGACAAAATGGTGCCTGAGGATTCCTGTGTATGAAGCAGATGGGCCATCCATTATTTTCCTTCAGGTCAGGGGTCATCCTAAAATGAGAGTCAGCAATCATTTTGCAGGGTATAACAAAACCTTTTTTTTGCCTGCTTCTTAATCCCAGAAAGCACTACTGTCCTCTGCTTTTGTCCACATACATTATCATTTTTGTCTATTATCTGCATCCCCAGAGACCTAATAGTCTTTTCTTCAGTGAGGCTTGATCTGGAGCAGCTGTAAGCTTTGCTGCAGGCAGTGTCTGACAACTGCTTCCCTCTTGGTCAGTGTCAGTTCCCTGGGGGAGGGCAGGCATTCATTTCATTATTAAAGCATGGAAAAAAATACTATATTCATTTAGATCCAGAATAAATACGTAATATTTGGAACAAAGAGTCCATGTTCCAGTCCAGCTGGCAGTGCTTTTACCATTGCCATTCTTCAAGGCTAGCTCCTGCTTAAAGCATGCATTAAGGTCATTTATTTAAAAATAATGGAATGGGCTGCAAAAACCCTTTTTTCTTCTGTCAGTCTAAATTTCACCTTCCAACGTCTCTCATTGATCCTCAGGCACTAAGAGCTTGTGTGGAATAGCACTTCTGTGAAAATAAAGATTGTTCAATTACAGTGCTTGGGAGAAGAAAGCAGTAGCTAACAACAAGCCCAGTAGTGTTTCGTTGGTTTGGGGTTTTTTTTTTGAAGTCAGGTCTGAGTCTTATTTTGTCACATGTGTTCTCATTCAGGTGTTAGGTGAGTGCAAATTTCGTCTATAGATTACTTCCTCCATTACTAGAGTAAAACTGGATGTTGATAAAAGTGTTTATTTTTAGATTACTAAATGACACCCTAGTACTACACATGATTAGCCAAGGCAAGATAGTGTACTTCAAAACTGTTCACATGCTTTTGCTGCAGTTGTCCAGCACATCTGTTTATGTTCCCTTCTATTTGAGACATGGAAGAAATGGGCTCTGAACCAGCTAGCTCCTCTTGATTTTAAGAAGCTAACCCTGAAAAGGTGCAGCATTGTAGAGAATTAAGATCACATCTTAACCCTGTTGATATTAATGGACATGATAATTTACATGAGCAGGGCAAGAAGAATCTCTGTGGTAATACAAAACTAGTATTTCACCCAGGTTGTCTTCTTAGGGGCCTCCAAGATGAGTGAGCATGCAGAGGCTCTGTCCTCCAAAGACTGTGAAGAAAGGTAACCAAAATTGAAATGAAAGGCACTTTAAGGGCAAAATGAAACATCTGTGTGTCATTTGATACCCACTTTCAAAAATTTAGGCTGAGATTTGTCTGAATCAATGGTAACAACTAAAAGCTAAGCATGCATTCTGAGTTACCTTGTTCAGAGGGTGATTTATCCATCTACTCATCCTTACTTTGGATGGATCCTTATTATAAATAATGTTGAAACCATAACTGAGACATTTTATTTTTTTTTTTAACTGGTTAATGTTAGACTGACTTTTGAATTCAGTTTTTTTCAATTTTTTACAGACCCCTTGTGAAATAAGCTAATCCTGTTACAGGAAGGTAGGAAGTGGTTTTACACTGCTGTTTTTTATATAGTCTTTTTGGCAATAGAAGCAGGGAAAAAAATCCAACAAAAATATTTACTGATATCTTCCTTAAAATTTGTATTTGTGCAGGTATCATGGACATTTTGTGTAATAAATAATTTTCCTCCACTTTCAGACATATAAGACAACATTGTCATAAATAGAACCAATAGAGAAAATTTTACCCCACAAAGGCAATTTACAAACCCTTCTGAAGGCATTTTAAAGACAGACACTTCAAGCTGTAAGGAGGTGATAACTGTTTGGAAGTATTGAGACCAGGCTTGCCATCTCTTCATCATTTACATCTGTTTTCCCTCAATGCACATACTTCATTCTAATTACTGTTAATAGGAACTGGTTGTGCAGTCTGAGGAAGTCTGAATTAGTTGCTGTTCATTCAGCAGAGATGAAAATGTTTGTGCCTAAATAAAACCCTGCCATTCTGCATGCCTAGCACACAGCACTAGTTGGGCCACCACCTTGACAATATTGAAAGGGCATGGAGCAGGGGGAACAATTTTGTCTTTCTTTTGTACAGTCCATATGAAGGTCAAGAAGACTTGCAGCTGCTTTACTCTGGGAAACATAAGGGTGGCTTCCTTCTTGTGTCTGTCTTTCCCTTCCCTTTCATCTTCTACTTTCAACAGCATAACACGGGGAAAATAGCCAAACCAAACAAATCAGGAAAGTTGGAAAGAAATCTTTCAATGGCCTTAGATTCTATGGATTATGATGGCCTGGGGGAAATAAGCTCATCCCAAAGAGCTCCAGCCCTGAAGACAGGTGGTGTTAGGCATGGGTTCTTCTTTCTGCCAACTCAGAGTTCAGGCACATACATAGCTCACTGACAGAGAGGGTGTATTGGCAAAGCTACAGTGGCTGTTGGGGTGGGCTGCTGAAGCAATAGGCTGTAAATTGGTACCCATTCTAAGTCAATCATGTACCTATGTCCTAATTTAAGATTATATTTAAACCTCGTTTGGACATTTGTTTCAATCTCACCCTACCTTTTTTATATTTTATTTTCTATTTTATTTTGAATGTCTCCTATATCAACTTGGGACATGTTAATTTGCTCTGTGCAAAACCTCCTGAACACCCTGTGTCTCACTGCCAGCTCTGAGGACTGTCCTGAAGGCTACACCTCACACCAAGCCCCTTACAAGGTACATTGCCCTGGCAGAGAGGACTGCTGCAGACTTTCCTTGATCCTGACTGGAAGCACCCACTTAAATTGGCCAGGGACACACAGGTTTGTGTATACCAGGAAATGGAAGAGAGTCAGGACACAGGCTCAAGCTGTTTCCATGACAACTTGTACTGTTCAATTGCATTTTCTCTTGCCACATGTGGCTTTGGCCCATGAGAACTGTGATCTCCATACAGCACTGAAATGCTTCACAAGGTGACACATGCCATGGGATACTCCATGTTTATATACAGATGGAGGATCCCTGTAGTTTCCCTGTTTTACTTTTGGGACGGAAGAAGCCACATAATTGTGACCTGTGTACTCTCTTTCAGGGTCAGAAAAAGTCTCTTGGAACTGTTCAGCTTAATATGAACCTCGTCTGAGGACGGAATGGGAAATCCAGTGAACAAAGAATCATTGAATGATTTGGGTTGGAAGGGACTTCAAAGATCATCTACTTCCAACCCCACGGCAATTAGCAGGGACGCCACACATTAGAGCAGGCTGCTTAAAGCCTCATCCTACCTGGCTAAGTTACTACTCTCTAGTCAGCTATGTATTTCACAAGGAGGGCTGAAGAGATACTGTCTGGCCAGGGCAGGGTTAATTTTTGCAGCAACCAGGAGGGAGCATGGCTAGATTCTGGAGGTTCTTCTACACCACCTCAGGTCATTTTCCAGGGGCAGAGGAAGGGCTCTCTTCTGGGTCAGGGTAGGGTGGCAGGGAGAGCCATGGGTGGTGTTGGGGGTGAGAACTCACATGCAAATTGTTTGTTTCTTGTACCCTCTGTCAGTGTTGCTATTGTTGTTCATTTTTTATCTCACTGCTGTTTCCAATAAATTGTTCCTATCTTAACCACTGATCGTTACCTTCTGCGCCTCCATTTCTCCTCTCCATCCAGCTGCAGGGGGAGGAGAGTGGGAAGGGAGGAGCAAGCAAGTGGCACATGGTTAGTCTTAGAGGAAACATTAAATTGCAGGGTTCCATTCCTAAACTACTGCAGTCATTTAGTCTTTCTTCCCTCCATCTACCTTCTAGCAGCCCAAAGTCACCTGCAGTTTACTCATATCCAACAGTCCTTCTGTCATCTGCACTTCTCTGCTGGCTCTAATAGTTCAGTAGGACCCAGGCTGCGGCCATCTCTAGGCTGTCTTTATTTGTTTCTGGAAGATTTAAAACATGGTATTTTGCTTGGGGCAACATTAGCATAGGGATTTGTTTTAATATTTTATCTGAAATAAAACAAACCAAAGCATCACTTTGAAATGTAGAATTTATCACGAGAAAGTCTAAATCAACTGCTTGGTTTATTAGAATTTTTTTATTAGAGATGGGGTTTTTTTCAAACACCATAATATTGGATTTTTAATTTGCATACATACATTGCCTTCAAATGTTCAAATAAAAGCATTTCTTGCAAATGAAAATATGGATCTCTGGGTTCCACAGTGAACAGATACAAGCATATAATTTGATGTGATCACATGCTAATGATGCATAGGCACATTGTGTGCATTATTACAATCAAGTAAATGGATCTTTTTGCCTAAATTTGGCTGGAATCTTATTGTTCTTATTTTGTTCCCTTTCAGAGTGATTAAACTGCATGATTTAGGCTATGGTACCTGGAAAAGAAGCAAATACACAATGTGCCTGCAATTTGAATTTTGACATCCATGTACACTCGCTGGAGCTGGCATCTGCTACAAGAAATATTGTGGAGAAAAGGGCAAAAGTACGTGTTGAAATGTCATTATTCCATAATCATTTTTGTAGTACCTGACCAAATTCTTCAAGTAGCTGGTAACCTTGTGGAAAAATACTGTAATTCAG
Source organism: Entomyzon cyanotis (assembly GCA_024500445.1). Taxonomy (NCBI): domain Eukaryota; kingdom Metazoa; phylum Chordata; class Aves; order Passeriformes; family Meliphagidae; genus Entomyzon; species Entomyzon cyanotis. The sequence continues at coordinate 21,256,885 of JAKEPQ010001005.1, forward strand.
AACAGGCATTACATGAAGTGTTTGGTCAACACTGCTTGTCCTTGATAAAACGCAACACCCAGATGCCTGTGGACATCAGGGGGCCAGACCTACCTCTCAATCAAACCAAAGTGCATGGGAAATTCTTACCCCCTCCTCTGCCCTGGTTTTCATGTGAAAAAGTGCCCAGTAAAAATGGTCTGGAGAGAACTGGAAGTACAAAATCCACCCAGGACCATAGTCACTTTGAAAAGGCCAGAATGAGCATGTAGTCCCAGCACTTCAACTAGATGCAACCTTTCAACTCATCTAGAAAGCCAGGATCCCTATTAATGCATGACTTTAGGCTTTTTTTTTCCTGTTCTAGCCCATTTTTAAGTAGAAATAATTGCATGTATGGTAATGCCTATAGTGACATATTACTTAGGGTCATTTATGTTAGAAAGGACCTGCAATTACTGAGTAATACTTGAAAGTAGGATCTAAAGACAAGCAAAGAGAGATCCAACCAGAACATAGGCATTACCTGTTTTCTGTGTTCATGCTCTGGCTTTTGTCACAAAGACAAGAAATTCCTGCTTGTTCTACTGCCACCAGCTGCCAATCCCCTGAGCTGCTAAAGGCCAACCCACCTGCTCCATGCTCCTTATCACCAGCTAGCTGTACAAAAACACCACGAGGAAAATTATGTTTTCATGCTACAGAAACCAGCAAACCAGAAGTAAAGAAGGCACAGCTGCTGCCTTGAGAAGCCTCAGCCTGAGCTCCAGGCTGAGCACTCTTCTTAGCCGCAGGCTGCAGAGCAAAGCAGGAGCAACAAAAGTGAATTGCTCAAGGGAGTGCAAAAGTTTGAACATGAGGCAAATGAAGCATGAAAAACGAAGCAGTGAACCAAACAATTATTCACCACTACAAGAAAATCCATTAAAGAAAAACAAAGCCATCTACAATAGCGCAGCTGAGGGAGGTAGAGATGAAAGCATGGAAAACAATCCCCCCTGAAAAGCTATCTTGAAATTCTCCAAGTAAGGAAGAAAAGTAGAAGGGGAATGGAGGGGGAAAAAGGAATGGGGGAAGGTAAAATATCAAAATGCAAATTAGTAAGCTTTATTAGAGAACTCATTCCAAGGCATGCTAGGAAAAGACTAAACAAGAGCTACTGCCTCTCTGGGCATGGTGCCACCTCATCACGTGCCAGGAGAGAATCTCAGATGACTGAGGTAGAATACCAAATGATCATGGAAATGGTAAAGTGAATGGTGTAAAAAGGGGGTTTTCCCCTATAATCATGTTCAAGATATTGTACATTCATCATCACGGTGTAGTTCTGCAATGGTTTCATTAACAATAAATGTAATTGAGGTCAGTTTACTGTGGTACTCTGTTACCAAGTAAAATTTTGAATTTACTAATTTTGTCAAGGGCCTTTTTCTTCAAAGAAGCTGCTGCTTAGTGCATGGCAGCAGCAGCACTGAAAATAGTTATGGGCACATCCTCTTTTTTAGAACTGTCTTCTGTTGAGCCCCATTTACAGATTAAGTTTTACAGATTATTTTCCCCACATGGTACTCACACATGGAAAGATGCTTGGGGCAATCCATTCACCATTCCATGTACCATCAATCAGGGTAAAAAACTCAGGGAAGTGTACACAGTGACACCAAAAACATGTATATAACACATTCTGGGATGTCACATTGTTTAGAACAAAAAGGCAAAGGTAGCTAACTGTTTATAATCCTTGGAGATGTATAGTATCACCAGTCTAGAACACAAAAATCATTTAATATCTATTATGTGTAAGCATGAGCTCGCTTCAAATATCAGGAAGTCTACACTTTCTGACTATTATGTTTATTGAATACTTTTGATTTCCAAACACATTTTATCATAATTTGAAACTTTTCTGTCTGACTAGGAGAGAGAGAATGTTTTTCAGTCCTAAATGGTAGCTAAAACCCAATTGTGTGGATCCAGGAGATGAGGCTTTCTCTGTAACTCCAGATAGCATTGGCTTACCCCTCTTGCATAAAATGGCAAGAGTAAACAACATATAGGCTACTGTATTGGGAACCTGGATATTTATCCCTATTGAAGAACAGTGCAGGAAGGGTGGCAGCAGAGATTCCCACTGTTTGCAGGATGCTATATCTAAAAAGGGAAAGGGCAGGCTTTAAATACAACGTGGGAGATTTGGAGGTGAAAACTATTATTTGGATTCATTTTCCTGAAAAATGATTCAATTTTCCAAATTTTGGTAAAGACCAGATTGCATAAATAACACCAGGATTGGCTGTTTACAGGGGTTAAATAATATTACTTGCTGTGAATATTAGCCTAAGATTAACACACATGAGGGCATAATCTCTATTTGGAGTCATCTACCAGTTAAAAATAATTTAAAATTTTATTTGAACGCAAGACTTCACCACCTCCCTTCAAACAGAGGCAACATAACTTATCTACAACTATAAAATCCAGCTAAGGAAATAGATTAGAGAGATCTGAAATGCATGAAGCACTCAGACATTTTAATATCATTTTAAGAATAGAGATTTTAACTTTTGCCTCTATTAATTCAGTTCTACTCAGACTCATTCTCCTTTTTTTTTAGTCTCTTTAGATGACACTCATGCTGCTTCTATTCAGGATGCTTCTTCTGCAAGCCATATAAGCCTCCTTCCCTGATACACTGCCAGTGCTCATCTTTCTCATGTTAGGAAACATGGTCAGTGTTGCTGGCCACAGGCAAATTCTGTAACATATCTACGCAGAACACTTTTTTTAGGATTCATTGTCATATTTGGTTCCAGATTCCTAACACAGTTACTGAAGCATCCCCAGAGCACGCAAGAGTGCAAAAACTGCCATGGTGGATGAGACACATGGTCCGTCTAGCACAGCATCCTGTTTAAAACAGAGAAAAGCCTGTCTGCTTCCAAGGAAGTGTCTGTGTGGACTTTGTCTTCAGAAGAGTCTGCAGAGGAGCCTTTGACTAATTTAATGGATCCTCATTCAAGCATGTCTTAACCTGGATGTAAGAGACTTCACTCCCTCATTCTTTTTGTGATGTTAATTTTCATATTTCTTGGAATCATAAAGCCATGAAAAAACTGAGAAAAAAATTCAAAGCAGATTCAGGAGGCTATCAGCATGTGTTATGTGCCAACATACCCTGCAGGTGATCCCAGAGGGCTCTGATCATTCAACAGTACTGTGAAGAATAAGTCTGGTTTGTCTTCTCCCTAATTACATTAGAAGTAGGAAAAAAGCAGACTACCAGTGTCAGGAACGTGAGGTTTAAAACTGCTACTGATTAAACCATTTTTCTCCTAGACTGTAGAAAGTGGACAAACTTCATCAAAGTTGAAAATAGCAGGTGATACCAGACAGGCTTCAGCCTCTTCAGCCCAGACTGAACAAAGCTGCTGTGTTCAGGTTGCTGCTGGTGCTGTCCTAAAAGGGATGTTCCATGCAATTAAGGCAGATTCTGTCTTAAACCCCAGACAGAATGTTAATGTACATATATCCTGCTTTTTAGCTAATTCTTTTCAATATTGTTTATTTTATAAGGGAAAAGGAGTATATTCACCTTGTTTTGTTTCCAAAACAACTTGAGGATACTTCAGGTCACAAAGAACAATAGAAAACCACATTATAACTGCATGCTCTTCTTTTCCATATTCTCTGCACTAGAAAAATGGTGTTTACACTCTGATAATTATATCTGGCTATATCTGGAAGCTTTACCTGGAAGATTTAGCTATGTCTTACAGCTAACAGTAATTTCTAGAATTTAGCTCACTAGGAAACATGAATAGTTACATATAGTCAAGGTTTCAATTACTTTTACATTTGCATACAGGTCTGCTCTCTTTATTGTATTTGTAGATGCTCTTACCTGGTGACACTTCCTATCACCTCCAATAAATATAGATATTCGCAGTAGGTACAATGCTTACTCAACACATTTGATTCCAAAATTAATGTATGTGTATGATATTGATCACGAAATATTGTTTAGTTTTCCGGCTGTTTCAAGAAGACACAAGTCAAATTGCTTGCTATTTTTAAGTTAAAAATCAATTCACTTGACTAAAGTCCAGCATATCTGCATTATTATTGATTTCTTTTAAGACATGGCCCCATGGACTATTTAGGAACAAGGTTCAACATTTATTTCAATAGTATTTCATTGGTTGATTTTTATTGAAGTGGTTAAATAAAGTTAAATTTTCTCATATGTTCTGAGACACAGGGCATTAAGAATATCACCATAGTCTCTAAACCTGAAAGGAGTTGAACATCATGTAGCACAAAAAAAGAGCCCACGAGATGACTAATTTGTATAAAGCTCTTTGTAACATTTATAGTTTTGAATACAGCAGTGACGTTTGTTTTTAGAAATCATAATGTAAGAAAAAGCACTGCATATTAGTGAATTGCAAGGTTGTACAGAATTCCCTGAGCTGAATGTCTGGCTCCATAAAAACAGCATCTGCTAGAAGAGGAAATCCAGAACCCACAGCAGAAGGAACAAAAACTGTGAGCAGCTCAAGGCTGATAAAACAAAACTTGCTCTGCCCTTCTCTGGCAAGGCCAGAGAAGAGGCATTTTGGTTGGGAAGCCAAGCAGAGAGCTCAGCATGCTGCCAAGGGCTCTGCCTGCACTTGGCTGCACAGGTGTGTCCTCATGTGTGACTAGAGTGCACCACAATTTGCTTGGCTTTTGCTAAATATTTGCTTGATCAAGAATGCAAGGGGACCTGTATATCCTTATCACCATCTCCTAAATCCAGGGCTGGGCACCAAAGTGCCCATGCTGATGCCTGCTGTGTTGCATCAACATTTACAGCAAATGAAGTGTGAAAGGAGGATAGTGTGGGAAGGACACAGAGGTATTTTGTGGATCAGCAAAGCACAAGTGTCACTGAACTGGGATAGGCTTGAGACCTGCGCTAGGGATCAAAGAAGAATGCATATAGGGTGCTTGGTGCTTTCCCATATAATATTGCTCTATTTCTCTGCTGTTTCTTGTAAAAAAAATATTCCCTTAGATTCAAGACACTTGTATTCAGGCCAATATGGGCACAGAGGAAGTCCAGAAAGGAAAAACAGGCAGTTCTCTCCTACTCCACTCATATAATCTTGGCAGTGCGACTTCCAAGTCATCCTTTTCTCATTGAAAAGGCGATTCGACATAGATCCCCACTGACTGCTATGTTTTAAGAAGGAAATTGCCTCTTTGTCTCCTCCTCCCGGGATGGGCACCTCTTTCATTTCAGTTCAGCAGGTGATGCCTGCAGAGCTCTCCCTTGGAGTATTGCTGTAGCAGAGAAAATCTTTATCCCTTTGCACAGCTCCTGCCTTACTCTGTTCTCTCAAAGGACCACAAAGATAAGGGGAAAGAGCATACTCCCTAGCGGCATTCAGAACCTGTTAGTGTGTACCTAAGGGTCACTTTTTTTCCTAAATGGTCTAAAAACTTCAAAAAGCTGGGAAAGGGATTTCCCTTTCCTTTTCTTTCCCCAGTTTTTTTTCCAGATAAGTTCTCTCTTCCTCTGGCTTTCCAGGGATCTGGAAGAAAGGTCCCTCTCTGTGTCTACAATGAAAAGAGGTTTCACATGGCTGCCTTTTCAAAACACTAAAAGTACAAATCTCAGCACATAAAATTCAATCCTATTATAAAATGCATTAGTTCACATATTCAAGAGAGTTGAAAGAGACTCAGTTTTTTCTTCATAATTAAGAGAATACTGGTTATGTGAAAGGGTTAACTAAGGTGTAAATTTTAAAAAAATATAAATAAACAAAAGTGGGTTTGAATAAGAATCCTGGAATCATTTAGGTTGGGAAAGACCTCCAAGATAATAGAGTCCAACTGTTAACTATTAACACATCTCTAAAAACACTTCCTTCTGATGACACACTAAGAAACCTTCAGAAACTTCATGCACTATAGGTTGCCACTGGAAAGCAAATCAGAGGTATTAAAATCAGGAGCTAAAATTGGCCAGCGCATTCCTTAGCAGAATAAAAATCATCAGCTTAAATTATAAATAAAGAGAAAGATGAGGTCATGACACTAGCTGTACCAAGAAAATTGATATAAAAGTCCTAACAATTGGAAATACCAATGAAAGCATGGAAACACAGCCACCACAAAAACCTTCTGAATCTATGGAATATGATAGAAACATAAAATCTGATGTCTGACTTCCTGGAGCCATAGGTGAGTCTTCAAAGGCAAATTTACTTCTGTCATCTCCTTGAGAAAAGTGACGAACATAGGACAGTGCAGGTGGGACAGAGAACATGAACTGTTCTCTGTTCTCCTTTCAGTAAATTAAGCATGTTCAAGTTTGGCTTGTTTTAGTTGTTTTCAGGTTATGCTGAAGCTGATGGCATTTATTGTGCCTGAAGTGGTATTTAACATTTTATAGACAACAGCCTGGTTGAAAAAATTGAGTTCATGCCCATACTGGGGACTAATTGGTGGCAGGGACTATCTCTAGCTGTGGTCAGAGGCAAACTGGCCAGTCCATCCCTTCTGCAGCAGGTGCTATGGTCTGTCACCATGAGTCTGACCTCACACTTGTCATTCCTAGAGGAACACACAGCTGAAAGTTATCTGCATCTGGGTTTGCCATTTGAAACAAAGCCAAAACTGAGGCAGCAGAATCTAATCTTTCAAACATGACCTTATTCCACTCCTGTAGTTCAAAGGGTTCAAAATTAAAGCTCTACATTTAGATCACCTTTACTCCAAAGTAATATTCATTCTTCTCTGGAGTTCAATGTCCTTAATAATTCAGTCTAGCTAGCCACCCCACAAAAAACACAGTCATACCTTTAATCCCTGCTGCTGTCTTTCTTAGCAAAAGCCTGCTACTAAAAAATTCCAATAGGTTCTTGATCCTGGATTTTTAGAGGTATTTCAATATCTAGTTAAGCAGCATTCCAGTGCTGTTTGGTACTTAAGCTATTTTTTAAAGCATCTAATATTGCTTCAGTTGAGCCTTTTGTTGTTTCCTATATGGATATGTTGATTTGCAAAAAATGAATATATTACCAGTATCACCTCTAGATCCATAGATCCTGTAACCTGTAAATCTCTAGACCCATAGATCCATGAATCTATTCTAAATAGTTTTCTAACGTTTATCCTAAATACCCTGAAAGCTTCAATTTTTTCCCTGATTGTAACTATCCTGAATAAAATCTAAAAAAACTAAATAATCCATTAGTCTTTGCTGCTTGCTCACTCCTGAGAGCTGCCAGAACATCATACCTAAGGCCTTTACACTGAGCCAGAAAGCAGAGCTGGCAAACAAAATTCTCAATCCTGTTATTCATTGGAACTAGATAGCTCACCAAAATTAACCTGCATTATTTTAACCAGCCTACAACAGACTTTGAAGGGCAGGCAGGACAGAGAGAGGGCATTTGCCAGATTTTTTCCCAGATGTCTAGCCAGTCACAACAGCCTGAACTCAGTGCCTAAATCCTGTGAGCTTGTAACATCAGGGACCTGGATGTCTTCACACAGCATACCATCGTGTCTGGGTCTCTGCATTCACAGCCACTCCCTATCCTAATCCTTGAGCACCTGGGAGAGCTGGAAGCATGGCAGCTCTGTATGGAACCCCTCGTGTCCTCTGCTGGGTTGAGAGGAGAAGGATGAGGTGAGTGAGGATGCCTTTTTTGCCCCCATGGTTCTGCTGCTGGGACATTGCAATGGCTGGCTGGCAGTTTACAACAGGAGCTTCTGGGGTGTCTGACTCAATTTCACTCCTACAGATGAAGTGTTTGAGATCCCAGGGAACACGTTTTAATTTGGATACTGCAAGTTCCTGTCTTTCCAGAAAGGAAATATCTTGGCAGTTCTAGTCTGAGAACAGTTTTCAATTTTTTGGTATTATCCTACTTCCATGTGATAAAACTGCCTCCCAGTCACCTTCCTTTGTGATTTTTTCGAAGTTCACCTTTCAGCCCTGCTTGATATCATAATACCATTAGTGCTAATGAGCTCTCCAGCAAACATCGCATTGTTGCTCCCTTACCTACTTACTTTGTGAAGAAAAAAGGACAAAAGATGCTGTGGCTATTAACTCAGAGCCCTGCATTCACTTATGTTTTTGCTTTAACTATCTCTATTCACTGTAAATTCCTTTCACACTCTGTGGTGTCAAGAACACATTATCAGCTTTTCACTGAACTCAGTTTCTCAGGTGCCTATCACTGCATGTGTTGTAAAATCAGCATCTGTGTATGTATGTGGCCAGGCTTAGCAGATGCTTTTACAGGATAAGATGTGATATATATTCTGTACGTGAAATCAGATTAAGCCCCAAATCCATCAAACATTTTATTTTAAAGAAAGGCAATGAGGCTATTTGATGCAAACATATTTCTTTATTAACAGTTTCACAGCGTGCTCCCCAGCTCCAAATTCCCTGGATGTGAGATTGTGATTCATTCGTTTGGTCTAAGAGAAACACTCATTCAGTTTGTATTATACCTGCTATATATAATACTCTGCTACTACACAAAACTGCTACTTGCCTGCAGCTCTCCAGCTGTCAGGGAAAAAGAGCCATCCTGGCAGGGCAGTCTGTCCTGGACTGGCCACCCTGGGGTCTTGCATTAGTGTCAGACTTTGCGGAAGACACCTCCTAACTTTCTGATCTCTGGTCAGATCTGAAGAACAGTCAAACGGTAATGTTTGTGCTCTGGCAGAGATCTCATGGAAGTCAGAGGAGTGCCCCTCTGCAAAAGCACTATCAATATCCATTGCCTCCACTGGTGCTAGAGAGAATGTCTCCAAAGAAGAATTAAGGCCTCCAAACTCCTAGCCTAAGTGGAAAGCAAAAGACAAGCTCTCCATAAAGCCAGCAGATGGCAAAGGGAGATAATAATGAGTGGTGTCACCAGCAGCGGTTGCAGCTCAGCAGCCGCCGCAGCTTTATTGAGTGTTTGCTGTGGAGTCATCAGTGTGGGGGTGAGCCCCCCAAAAGGAGCCCTCAGCTCCCTGCAGCTCAGACTCTGTGCCTCCTACAACTGAGCCCCACCTACAGCCCCCACAAGATAGGGTTTGCAATATTTTTTCCCTCCCTCTTGACCTCCGTGGCTACTTATAGATCAGTGACTGTTGTTTCAGGGTTTCTGTAACCCCTGGCAGGATTCAACAGTGTGGGGCTGTAAAACCTAACCTGGCAAGTGTGGAAGACAAAGGAGCTGGGATTTGGGGATAAGAGTGCAATGGTAATTTCAAGAACATGGAAGAGCAGGGTAGAAAATCAATACATCTAAATGGGGAAAGGAAAACTTGAAGATAGAGGAATAATTCCCCAGCCTCCGTGCAGATATGACTAATACTGGAGAGCAAGACTGAAGCAAAAAGCCTAAAAGAATTACTAGCTGGAATTCTGTCAAGATTATCCCCTTAGGCTTTTCCTGGGTCTTTCTCTCTGTATCTCATAAAATGTCATCAACAAAGGAAAGGACAAAACACTTCAAGACATATTTTGCTATCTACAGCCTTCCTTTCTTATCTTCTCAAGCTGCACAGGAAAAGTGAACTGTTATATCTTAATAGGATTTAGGCTATAAGATTTCAAGTCATCTGTTCTTTCTCTAATTCATACCGAATGGTTGGTTCCTGACAATGGTGCAGGTAAGACCTTCACAAGTCCTCAGCACAGGTCTAACTCCTCTCTTGTTCAATTAATTGGAAAGATGTGTGCTAGGAAAAAGGAGTTAAGCAAACTGCTTCTATCAGGGACCAATACGAAGCTTGGTATGAAGGGAAGGTCATCCTGTCTTTGCTTCAGTCTCTTTCTTTCTCAAACAGGTCTGACACACACCCTGACACAGCATGCAGAGCTACATCTGGTCCTCCAGGGTGTAGCTAAATACATAGTTCACAGCAGCTGTTCTGGCATTGTATTTTCTATACATGTTTACAGCAAGATATTTCAGAAAAATGAGGGAAGTTGATCTGAGTGCTTCAGGAGAAGACAGGAACCCTGAGGAGTAGTCAGATACAGTCCAGTTTGACACAGGCAGCAGGACTTCTGACAGAGGGTGATTGCTGCTGTCAGGCTAAACTCCAGACCCACCAGTGGGTGAACTCATCAGTGTTCACTGCTGCCATAATTGACACCCTTTGTCTGCAGCTGAAATTACCTCTTGGTCTCTGGGATCCAGTGGGATTGGTCAGAAGTCCTCACAGATTCTGCTGGGCTTATTCAGCCCATTTTCCTCCCTTGGGAAGCAAAAGAAAGAAGTTTTTTACTTTGTTCCCCTTCTGTTGTCCAGGTTATATCCCAGACAGGAGCTTGGAAGCTCTTACGTCACCTCTGGTTTAGAAACAATTTTGCAGGGAAATCCTGCCAGCCCCAGGCGCTGCCCTGCCTATGCATGCTTTCAGAGTGTGTGACAGCACCAAGTCGTTCACAAAACATCACTGCTTCACAGGCAGAGGAAGTGAAAGATGCAGTCCTGGGGCCACTGGAAGGGGTTTAAAATCCCAGAAGAGAAAGCTGAGGATAGGTCAAATTGAATTACTATAGCTGAACATTGAATTTTTATTCACATATATTTTCTTCTCTTGTAGTTAGTTGTTCAATTTTCCTGGGCAATTCTGTTTGCATGAGAGCTTATTGTGGAGCCAGAATTTGACAGTGTACTCTTACTCTGACTGTACTGGTCTGCCCAGGGGCATGGATATACACATGCATTGGCAAGCAAAATTCCTCACTTCTGCACACAGACACCAAGCTATATATGAAAACCTGCTGGTTTCGAGATTGGATTTCCTGTTCAACAAAACAGAATGCCAGGGCTGCTCTGTTTGCAGAGCTCCAGACCAGAGGCACTAATGCTGTTAAGCTTGTGGTGGGATGTGAACACATCCTTTAGTGCAAAGTGCCCGAACCAGAGCCCTACCAGGAGGAAATGAACCCAAAGCATCCAGCTGTTCCCTTCATAACCGGAGAGAAACGTGCAGTGTGCAACAAAATTTCCTGGAAACAGAACTTTTTGTCAAAAGTATTCCAAAAATATCTGATAGATCTAAGTTTCAACCAAGTTTCAACCATTTGTCTATCTTTGGTGTTCATGTTACTCCCAGTCATGGGTGAATACTCTAAATTTAAGGCTTGGGGTCCATTAGCACAGGCTCTGCTCTGGTCCCTCCCTTCTTTGAGAGATTCTGTAGGAGATCCAAGATCTTCTTCTGTTTATGGTATGTAAAGAGTTAATAATCTACTCACAAAAGCTGTAGAGAAGAAACCATTTATAAAAAATGGCTCCTATGTGAGCCATTATGACCTTTTTCAGAGACCTATTTCCCTGCATAAATATGACACATCACCAATCAGATGGAAGCAAATTGGACGAGAGAATTCTTTCACCTTGTGTTTTCTAGAAAATTCCATTGCTTTTTATGACAGTTTCCTTATTATTTAGCTTTCCAGGCATGTCCTTTCATCATGAAATCCCTGAAGGACTGCTAGGAAAAAGAAATACCTCTTTTAGCCCATCTTCCAAGGGCAGTGAAACTTAAGAGGTCCTGTTATCTGTCTGTCCTTTGCCCTTCTAAAGACTGTGGAAACCACTGACTTCGTTTCAACCCAATTTTAAAAGAAAGAAAAGGGTAGAAGTCTCAAATAAATTTATGTTCCCACAAACTTTGCAAAAGTCAGCAGCTGAGAAAAGGCAAGACAGACAAATTAGTGCCATCCCATCAGTGAAGGAAAAGTTGCAAATTTGTATCACTAGCTACTAAGGGGAGATTCAAAACAGAGCCATGTGTAGGGGGAAAGCTTCATTAAGAGCTAACACTTTGTCTCTCAGAGGGTAATTTAATTGTACAAGCCCCTTGTTTACACAGGCTTAGTTTAATATCAAGTAAAATAACTTGAAGGTAATTGTGAGAATTATTCTGGCTGTCCATGATGGGTCCTGGTGCAAGGTTCTACACTGACATTTTATGAGGGGAAATTGAGTAACTTGAGAAGCCTAACCGACCCAAAGTGGGAATGAATTTTTGGTGCTCTTCATTCAATGAGGAGTTGAGCAAGAAAGGACAGAAGAAAAGGGTTCCTCACCACTGCACTGGTATTTCCTGAGTACCCCTCACCCCACAGACCCTCTGGACTATGCCAGCTATAAAGCTCCCCATCACACTGAAGAGGCACCACAAAGGCTGTCCTCATTCCAGGACACTGGACAGCCACTGCAGTCAGCAGATCTGTGCATGCACAATGCTGTAGTCCTGAAGATAAACTCATCTCACATGGTTTGGCCCCAGCAGAAAACAACAGCCACAAAAGCTGTCCATTTTGCCCTAACCACTGTCCTGCTGCAGTGGCACAGGAGGGCTCTCTACACCCACTCACTTCAGCCCTGGGTGGTCATCTTCTTTGGGTGACTGAAGAATTCCACTGGGGGAACCTGGCAAAGCTCTAGGTAGTGGCATAAGGACCCACTGGCCATTCACTGAAGAGCCTTGTAGCTGCTCTAGTGGATTCCATGACTTCACCTGCCCCTAATTCCCTCACCCTGCTCCTGTGGTCTTTTCTTGAAGCATAGTGAGTCAGCAATGCCTTCCTGACCCAGCTGAGATGAAGCAGTGCAAGTGACCTTGGATGTGCTGATAGCAGCAGGAAGAATAATCATCCACATCATAGCTCAAGGGCATCCAGATCCTGTATGTGACTCAAATGCAGAAATGCAGACTTAAAATGATATCTTTCTTAAAGTGCATTTGGGAACTTTGTCCCCTTCTGTGGCTTTTGACTGCTTTTTGTACTTTCTTTTAAGGGCTGGTTCTTCCTTACCACTGAATCATCCTTATGTTTTCACACTGAGTGATTCTGATATAGTTGCATTCTACACTGCTTGTGCTCCAGCTTCACTTTTCTCCACCTAGTAAAAGATGCTGTGATTTTATTCACATTTTCTGACCTTGGGTGGATTCATCAGACATCTGTTCAAAAACATTTTGCAAGGACATAAATCATGACATTTTTCTTGTCCTAAGCAGTCTTTTGTGGTGTTTGAAGATCAGCATCTCTTAAAGGACATAGGCATCTAGCTGCCTTTTTCAGATCCGAAGTCTGAAAAATTCCTTTCAGTTGCCTAGCACCTATGTTTCTGCCAAAGACATTTACTGCTGCTAGACATAGAGAACTACCTAAATTAGAAGGTGACAAACAGATCCAACAAAAGGCCTGAGTGCTGAGGTGACTAGAACTGCCGTGCCAAATGCTTAGGTGCTCATCTCAGGTGCAGAATGTACAGAGCTGAGTTAATTACAGACCCAGAAATCTTGAAAAATAAGTGTGGGAGTATTCAGTGTCAAATCACCTAACTGTAACAAAACACCTAACAAATCACCAGAGCCACAGCAGTTACAAGGTAACAGTAATGCTTGCACACCGAGGTTGATGGGAATTCTCAGATCTGATCTTACAGGTGACAAAGGAAGAGCCAGAGCTGATGAAAGTCTTTTTGCCCAAGTAGTTTAGAAAATAATTGGGTTAGCCAGATAATGGGATATCATGGGTCAAAGGACACTTGTTTTTAACTCCCTTTTTTACCATCAGATACATGATGTCTCTTTCCTTCTAAGCAGAGGGTCTCATCAGCAGACCATATAGCACATTTGTGAACAAAACTCTGTCTTTCTGCTGAAGTTCTACCAATCTAAACAGCACAAATAAATAGCCCTTGTGCTGGAACTGGACCCAGTGGCAATACTCCACAGTCTAGAGGTTAGAGCACTCAGCTGGGAAGGAGAAGTCCTAGATGTGTGGCCCTGTTCCAGTGAATATTAACACATTGTACACAAAATACACCACGGTTGCCAAGAAGAAAGGAGAAAGAGTCACTTTCTGGGCAGACAACACACTGCCAATTTTACTGAGTACCTATGGGAATCAGAGAGGGAGTGATTTGAGATGGTCAAGTCTCCTCAGATGTAGGTAGGATTTAGGTACTCTAACCTTCCCAGGTTAAGTAAAAAAATCCTTACCAGCTGCTGAGAGAGATGGCTTTTACTGCTTTTATGCATTGTTTACTTACCTTGTAGCTATCTAAGGTCAGCCAGGGTGCCAATATCTCCCTAGGCTTTTTCCACAGTTCAGCATCGTGCAGAAACCTTTTCCACTTAGATTCTGTCAGACTCCAATACTGAGGAATCTAACCACTTCCCAGAATACTTTCAGTGGTACATAAAGTCTTGCCTGTTTCCAACCAATAGTTCACTAGCATTTGTAAAAGTAACAGGATTAAAAAGTAATTGCAATTTAACATAGTCCATTCAAATATTCATCCAGAGAAAGGAGTCACATAATCCATACCAAATTTTTACTAGTGGACATGGTGAATTTCAGGAAGATTTGCAAATTAGGACACCAACAATAATTAATTGTGACTCATTAGTAATCCTATGGAAACTTCAAAAATTTCTACTCACAAGATGCAAAACAACCAATGCATGTAAACCAGCAGAATGGGTACAGAGCTCTAACCAGATTAAAGTGATTAAAAACAGGAAAAGGAAGAATTTGCAATGACTGTTTTAATCAACGGGCAAGGTGTCTCCATGGTAAACTACTATTTTTCTTAAATGTGTGTCCTCTTCTTCCTGGGATTGCTGTAGCAAACAAGGTAGCAAGATCACCCCTGTTCTTCCTGGGAAAAAACAACAGAAAAAGGTCGTGTGTGTACTGAACTGAAGGCAATAAAGGAGCTATGAGTGAAGGCAGCTTTTTAAGTGCTCTTTGTGGGCAGATGTAACCCTGTGGTCCAGGGAAAATTTCTTTGCCACTGTATATGAGTTGAAGCAAGAGGCTGAAATAGCAGCCATCCTCTTCCTGAGAACATTCCCAGGGCAAATGTTATCATTCTAGTTAAAGCAAAAATAGCACCTGCAGCAACACAATAAAACATCAATATTTCCATTGTATAACTGAGGTTTGACAGATCACATTCTAATATGTCCTGACTGAGGTGTTTGCCCAGGCAGCAGCTCAGCTGCATATTCCAGGCAGCAAAGCTGAAGGAGACAGGAGATTTACCAGTTTAGGCATTATTTAGAGCTGTTGGAAGCCATTAGTCATCTCCACAGGGTAAGAGCAAAAGTGAGATCCCACACCTAACACATCAGTGGAATGAGACAGCAAATCTTCCCTCACTCAACAAGGGCAATTTATAGGGGTTTTCCTTGTCAAACAGGGCTGATCACCACACCAGGGAAGAAGCCTCATGACTGAGAAGTTATTCAGCAAGAATGAGGCCTGGTTTCCTTCTGCAGTTATTGAAATACAGGTGATAAAGTCACACAAGGGATGCATTCCTATCACCCAGAGTGCTGACATCACAGGGGTGATGCTTTAAAACTCTTTTTTTTGTAGCAGTGTTTGGAAACAAAAACATGGTGGAAAAACATAGCCAGTAATGACAAGAAGATCCTCTACAGAAGCCCTGTAACACATCCTTGTGGAACTAGAGAAGGGCATCTGAGGGAAAGCCCCTGAGTCTTCACAAAATGCCAGAGACCACATAAGCATAAAGCACGCAGAACAAAAAAAGGCACACACAGGGTAGTCACCCAGTGCAGAGGACTCAGTGTTTGTGAATGGGAAAGAGTTACTCAGGTATCATGAAGTGATTTACACTTTCCCATATTTTCTACCTATGACCAACACCTATCTCCTGGAGTTAGCCCAAGTTTTTGAAAATATGGGAAGCTGTACAGTTGTGTAATCCTGTTCCAATACATGTGGCCTTAATTCCCATTAACTTCAGTGCACAGAGCAATACAAAAATTCTGGGTTTGGAAAGCACAAGGTGAGTAGTTAGTATCTGTGACATTTTATAAACTCAAGGATTAAAACACCATATAGGAAGGCTTCTTTCCCACTAACCTTCCTAATTCATGCAAAACTTTCCACACACTTTCCTGGATACTCCAGTTTCCCTTTTTTTCTAGTAAGAATTTGTACACACTAGGCATTTGTGTTTTTAAAGGCTGAGGCTTGCCCCAGGAACTATGTGAGTGTCTATAAAGATTTTGAGAGGAATATATCCTGGATTAGGATTGAGTAAGATGTCCCTTCACTACTTTCTTGTAAGAAGCTGTCTATTTGATAAATCAGTTTTCCTGAATGCTCAACATGGCCTGTTACATGAATCTTTAGACATATTGGGGATTTTCCTCTTTTAATTCTCATATGCTGCCATATTTTCTGGTGACATTTAAATGCCTTTTCCCTCTCAAATATTGAATAAATTATAGTTACCTCCTGCTTGCCATTTCTTCCTCCTTGGATTTTGTGATTTTGAAAGCAGTATTTCAAAAAGTGTTCAGGATGTAAAAAAATTTTAGCAATGGCTTTTCTCCTTTTCCTGTGTCAATGGAGGATGTTGTTCTTCTTTTTTTTTTCAATGGCCTTAGAAGTCTGTTCTTGCCTTGTCTCAAAGACAGTCTCTGGACTTATACTGAGTCCTGATAAGAAGGCGTGGTCCTGGATGACTTGTGTATTAGAAAAAATTGTTGATTTGGAGATTGCTGAATATTTTACTCACTTTTTTTCTTCACAGACGGCAAGCCTTGCATCTCACCTTGCTAGGGCCCACTGAGTTGGCCGCTGGTGCTGTGCTCCTCATGGACTGTCAGCCAGGGGACAGCTTGATAACTACCCTGTGTTTCAGCCTCATGGAGAGCTCAGACTCTCGGGGACAAGAGGTTAATTGGAACAGATGTTATTTCAGAAATTGTATGATGCCCAGAAATCACATCTTTTCCTCCCTAAGCCTTTTCAGTGGTGTTGGACTGCGTGATCTCTCTTGTTTCTCTCACACTGGGCTCCTTTTTATCTTTTGAATCACTCCAAACAATGGCAATCTTTACAAATACAACGAGACCTCCTCTTTATATCAGGCATTCTTCCCTCTAGGGATGCAAGCAATCTGAGCTGAAGCAAGAAGTAATTAAGGCCATTTTTTAAAGCTGTGTGTTTCCCTTTTTATAGCTTTAGAAAAGGTTGTGTCTAATTTATACTTTGGTGGTGTGTTTGTGCTCTCTGCTGGTTTTGACCTCTTCCTTTGAAATATGCTTGTATAGTTTCAAAGAGGTCTCAGATTTTCTTTAAGTTTCCCCAAAAGGATTGATGTAAAAACTTTTTGACTTTGGACCATTCTGCTTCTCTCAGAGTGGGAAACAAATAGAGACTTCCTCATATCTTTGAAAATTTGTTCTTTGCCGGTTTGAAAAAATGCAGCAGAAATACCTCTGAGATTACATGCACAATTATGTCCCAGTACTACTTCTGTTAGTGGGAATGAGCAAAAAAATGTTAAGGGATCCCCCTCCTCCCAGTGAATCAGGTCCCTGAGCTCATTATTATGAACAGCAGATAGAGAGGTAAGAGATGGAAACTAAATCTGAAATCATAAACTCATTAACAGACATGTATGGCCATCTCCCACATGGCCATGAATGTGGGCCATCAGGTATTTCTGAATAACTGTTGAGGTCTGAAGTGTGCCATAGGGAAAACAAACATTTCTTCACTGAATAATCCTTCTCGGCAGTTTCATGGTAAGGTTGAAGTTATGCAAAGTAGTAGGTGTAAGCGAAGGAATAGAGTTGAGGAATATTGGTCCCTCTTAGGAAAAGGCTCAGGTCTTGGCCAAGACATCCATCACTGGCAGTAAAGTGCTATTACTGCAGAGCATGATTTGTGTGACCTCTTCCTTGCCTGTGGGCTTTAATTGATCCTTGGGTTTAAATGCTGCTGGAAGGCAAAGCTGAGGTACAACCTGGATAAAACCAGAGGAACTTCCTCTGTGGTTTGTCACAAACTTTCAGCCAATATGAGAATGTACCTTGTCACCACACCTGTTCCAGTGGTTCCACAGGTGACTGTATCACTCATGGCTTATCTCCAAGCAGCTGCAAAAGTTAGTGGGAGATCTTCTTGACCCTCTGATAGGGATGGGGTGG
This sequence comes from Entomyzon cyanotis, assembly GCA_024500445.1. Classification (NCBI taxonomy): domain Eukaryota; kingdom Metazoa; phylum Chordata; class Aves; order Passeriformes; family Meliphagidae; genus Entomyzon; species Entomyzon cyanotis. The sequence continues at coordinate 21,274,882 of JAKEPQ010001005.1, forward strand.
GGGTAATCTGTAAATGTATAAGTCACATGTATCCCATTGGGACAGAGATAGCAAGTGACAGGTTTGAGTAGTATTGCCTTAATACAAACTCTGAATTACTCTGCTGATTGCAATAAGAATAGGAATCAGAACTTCACAAAGCTCATTCATTTTGTGATCTGACCTTCATATTTTCTTACAAACCTGCTGGACTTGGACAGTTCCTCATTTATCTTGGAAACCCTGAGACTTTTTCCAAGGATCATTTGCAGCCATCACTTGAATAAGTTTCCAGTCAGATGCCTAGAAACAGAATCTAGACATTGATAATAATGTGTCCTCCAACAAGAATGCTCACAGACTGAAATGGAAGAAAAAGGTACTCAGTATCTTGCTACTCCTACTAATAACAGAGGGTAGGTTGGTTTCACTTAGGATTCTTCCTAATCTAAGACAATGCTATTGATTTGTGACCTATATGTCCTTCCAAGATTTGAGAGGGTCTAACACTATTATTGTGATAGACTAGTTTCCACTGCACTTTATAACTCTGGGTTTCAGGAAGATTAACTGAGATCAACCAATAGCCAGCACTGAGGTGAGAAAGAGCTGAAGCCTCTTCTGATAGTATAAATCCAACCAAGAGCCATAAAGTAGGATCACCAAAAAAGAATCTTTAATCTCTTACTGTCACATATTGTCTCTTTCTTGACACTGGTCTCAGTTAACAGTGAAAGTGATTTCCCTTTTAATGTCAATGTTTTAAGGAAATTTCTGATAGCAATCCTAAATTCCCCATGTAGGATGCATTCATACGCTCTTAGTAATGTGCAGCATTGTTTATTTCTGTTCATCAAGGTGAAGTAATCTGTGGTGGCAAGATAGAAAAGGCAAAGAAAAAGAGAAAGAAAAATATACTTGTGGTAAAATCCGCAAGTATGGAAGAATATTTGTGCATAAGCACACATATCTTCACTATATAAATATCTCTTATATAGGCAAGACATAAAAATCCAGCCTTGATATAAAATGAAAGATACATGCATCCATGTCAAAACTATCAATGTCCAAGTTCTGCTGTTATTTTGCTAATAAAAAAAATCAGTCTATAATCAGCAAGGTCAGTGATATTTTAGATATACAGGGCAAAGAAAAGAAAGAAGGTATTTATTACAAATTCTTGTCCACATTCATTGGAAATATCTTGGAAGATAAGTAAATTATAAACACTATCAAGAGATCTGATGCAGCACTGAGCCTGACAGCTGTTACTGAAAGTAGTTTGCTGTGCTGCAGGCATCAATACATCAATATTATGGTTTTAACTTCTTCCAAAGTTTTATTGTGTAAAATATCAGATGAGGAAGAGGCTTCCTGTAGGTATTTAAAGCGAAAGCCTGGAGGGATTTTAAATGCAGTCAAACCAAATAAATGTACTACAAAATTTTGGAGTTAAAAGAAACTGTGTCATTAATGATATATTTCAGGGTTGTTTTTTACAGATGGGGTCAACACTCAAAGTAACAATGTTTTTAAATACTCTGCTTCTGTTTGAGAGTTGTATTTGTGGGTATGATAATACTGCAAAATCATCACATTAGTGGACAGAAAGAAAAGCCACTTCTACAGTCTGCAGATGTTGAAGCATCAGTGGTGTTGACAAGTGTTCATGTAAGTGACCACTCATGTCTTGGTGTCTCTTCACAAGCCTCATGGGAGATTGGTACTGAGCACAGCCCAGGACTGGACTGACAAAAGAACTTGGTGGACTCCAGAGAATGATGGCTAAATGCAGTGGAAGTCTTAAAGCACTTGAAGAGTAAATGTTGGACACTGCCTGAAAGGGACTGCTGGTGATCACAGTGGATTGGTTGAGCCAAACAGCCAGACTATATAGTTGCAAAGATTGTTATGCCAGACCTTGTGTCCATTGAAACTTTCTGTGGTTTAAGAAATTCTGAAAGGAAGCTGGTTAAAAATGGCTGCAAAACCCACAGTATCATAATTTCACAGCTGAACACAGTACAGTAACATCGATGCCTCCTTGTCATAGGGCAGCTGGCAGGTTAGATGCAAATATCTGGTTGCTCATGTGAAGCCTGGAAGACATGTCAGGAAATCATTCTGGTTTACATGGCGCAACTATGAAAAGAAAACTTTCCATAGAGGAAACAGTCCTTTCAGAATATCTCACAACTAGAAGTGGCATTTGAAATCACTTTTGAAAGTCCTTGCTATCTATCATGAGGAAGCTTCACAATTGAAGCAACATCTCATGTATCATGGGGGACAGGGGGGAAAGGTGGATATTGAGTGTGCACATGAATTATACTGAGTTCACTGAGTTTATGGGACCACTTAAAATTTGCTGGTCATTCTGGAGTTTCAAAAGTTTTCAAGAAGTTTAACATGGCCACAAGAAATTATACTGCAAAATGAATTTGAACTTTTGAAGATTATGTGATGATTCCTCTAAAGACAGATATAAACAAAAATGGAAAATAAAACTTGAGAGGTCATGTAGTCCAAATTTTACGTCCCAAGGCTTTTTCTTAAGTCTTGCTATAGATACGTTTTCTCATGAGCAGACTCTTCCCAAGTGCAATTATCCTCATCTCTAGTAAGCTCTCCCTATTGTTACACTGACTTTCTCTTGCTGCAAGGTCAGTGTATCACATACCCTGTTCATTGCAGTCATGGACATATTATTCTCTTCTTCACTGGAGCATTTAGTGTACTGGAAAACTGTTAACATTAGCCCCTAAAATTTACTTCTTCCCTTAGGTTAAACAACCCTGGTCCTTTTGGTTGTTCTTGTAGGCCATGAGTTGTTGTTGTTACTTATTGTTCTTGTTATTGCTACTGTTAATGTTATTCATAATATTATTAATAATATTAATATTATACTAATAATTATATTATTCCTATTATTTTTCCTATCGTTATTCATACTATTACAAAGGAAGCCTTGGTGAGTTCTGGGGACATGTCTCTCTCAAAGGAACCAAAATATAGCAGTGTCCTCATTCCACAAACTAGAGCTCAGGATCTTAATCACCTGCACCATCAAACTGGCCCATAGAAGGCCATGTGGTCATAGGGGCTTTCTAAAGAGAGAACCATAAAATTGTAGGAAGGAAGGAAGGAAGATAAAAAAATTGTTCATGTATTCTGGGCAACAAGATTTCACCCTGTCCACATGGCAAGATTACACTGCAGAGTTAGAAAATTGCTACCCGTGGTAGAGATAACCAAGAGTTTGTAACAGCAAACTGTTTAGATTAAGAGATTTGTAACTAAACAATTATATGCCTTTTATTCCTATGCAATTCTAGCTAAGGATTTGAAGTATAAATATTTCTCCCAGTCTCGGTTGCTCACTGCCAGGCTGTGTTCCCATGTTGCTAAGTGTTGTGAAAGATTTACCTTTCCTCAATATTAAACAAAATCATGAGATAGCATTTCTTTAGAGTAATGTGTGGAGGCATCTCCCTCTGGTAATATGATTTATTATACCCACTCTGCGTTTCTCAGAATGATACATGTGGGCAAGTATCTTTAATGAAATGTAATGCCTGGAAAAACGTTTCCCCAGAATAAAGAGCATAAAAAGCAACTGCAGACTACTCCACACCTACAGTGATGCATGTGTTCCTCCAACACCCAGCGAAGCATGGAGTTACATTTTCCTTATGTAAATTGAACTAAGATGTAGTGTTTTGCAAAGATCCACTGGTATTTTATAACCATTTCTCACATACAGAATGAGAAACCTGAAGACAGAATTCCTTGTTACCAGATCATCAGTGGTGCTTCTATTTGTTTAGGCGAGAGAGATCAAAAAGCATTGTCACGACACAAGTTATTTGGGGATGCCAAGTTTTGTTGCTGGTCCCTGCAACGCCTTGCTTAAAGACTTTGAAGAGGTGCTTTTGTTTCTCAGTCCATGAGGACAGTTTTCTGTACAGGAGTGGGGGGTATTATTTTTTTTTTAAATATTTTTTATTTTAAAAAGAATGCAATCTACCAAATCTGCACTAAACTTCAGCGCAAAATTACTATGTGATGGGGGGATTGGACTCTTGAAAATCCATCCCAGTCCTGTACTTCATCTGCAGGAGCCATGGGGGCAGCCCACCAATTTCTTACTGTGATAAAACCATTCCTGCTGAATTTCCCACTAATACATGAAACCAGCTTCCCTCAGAGTAAAGTGAAATACATCCTGGTATCTGCCTGTGTAAACCACAGCTGGAACAAATGTCTGTTTTGCATTCTGATTGTCTGTGAGGGTGTAAGTGGTGAATATTGCACCCCTTAGACGGACAGACCTCAACTACAACTATTGAACCAAGCTGTGAGACTCAAGGACCCAGCATGAAAACTCTCATAGACTCTTAAGAAGTTTGTCCCTGTTTAGAGAGATACATTTTTGACTGTGTGGTGGTTTTCTCTTCCAAGGGTGGGAAATTCCTCCACTGGAGTCTCTTTTATTCAACTCAGCTCAATAAGTATGCATTTAATTAAATAGAATGACAAGTGAGAGGAAAATACTTTTTTTACCCCAGTATAATATTCACCCCATTTACAATATATTTTCCCATCTGATATTGTCCAGGACTATCTATGACAGGCAATCATTTCAGCTCTGAAGCCCTACTGCTGACATGATCATGGTCTTCCAGAGGTTTGAACATCAGCTTCTACATGTTCCTGCTTTTCTCTAAGATGAAGGAAGTTGAACCTCTTCAACATAAAATTTAAGCCTGAAAATCTTTTATGTCATGTACTGCAGAAGAATGAGTTTTCCTGCCTCTGTTCAAAATAGGAAGGACGCAGTTAGATAAATTCATAGTCAGAAGTTTTGTGCCAAGGTTATGGAAACTTGTGGGGTGTTGTGCAAATGGTGAAGTATCTTGTTTCTAGGTACAATATGTAGAAAAGACTCTCCGTTCTAGAAGTAAAGAATTTTTTAACCCTTGCAAGACAGAATGAGAAGCCCCTTGGCATATACAAAGCTATGGAATTTTCTTTGATCTAAGCTAATGTCTGTATCCCTAAATTAAGTGATCCAACTTGGTGTATTTTTACTGAAATGATGTGATACAACTAAGACCAAACTCCCTTAATTGACAGCACTGCATTAAGCAATGCTTGCAAATTAGTAAGATATAATTGTCTTGAGCCTCATCCACATTTTTACCTTAAAAATATTTCCAATCATATCTGACACCAAATTACAATAATCTGCAATTTACTGTTGTTTGAAGGAACAGTCATATGCTTTACTTTCAAAGATCTTCCTGATATTCTTCCTAGAATGCAAAAGCAAAGAGTAGATAAGTAAAAGGCTGGGTCCTTTTCCTCTACAAAAATAAATATGAGGCAAAATTTCTTTACTGAATTAAAGCAGTGAATTTGATTTTGTCTAGAAAAGTTCCCAACATCGATATCATTTATCACTGCATCATTGTACTCAATTTATGGAGACAACATTAGGGTTATTTGGAATGGATTGTATGTTTAGTGTTTGTGCAGGGTTGTATGGTAGCTTTTTGTCTATGTAGGGCTATCAGCTGAACATTCCACTACATTACTTTTCAGTGCCATAAACTAGATTTTCCTTTCCTCTAGTGTTTTCCTGGTTTCCAATCAGAATTCCCACACTAAAGGTAGTGTAGCAGGTTTATCCTGATCATTAAGTGAATATACAGAGGGTGATTTCTCCTGTAGGGAGACTTTATTCATCTTATGGGAAAGGTAATGCATATAATATTAATATATGAATGCAATGCAGTATCTAAAGATATATACCCCCAGGAGGCAATTTATCTGAAGGGCTGTTTTTCTGGTGTTCATTCATTTGTGTGAAGATGGTATTCCCAGACTGAAAATGAAGCAAATGAAGGGACTTCCCTGGTGCAAAGTGATGGATGATGATTTTGTTGCTACTGTCAAGAGATGCATTAGACTAGGTTTCTCATTCTGAAAATGCTAGATGAAAAGGGATTAATTTCATGACCATTTGGGAGACTGAATTTCCATTCTTAATTATAAAATAATGCCCTATTATAATTTTCTCTGAGGTACCTTGATGATTGAAGCTGAGTTACTTGACTCAGGGACACAAAGAGATTCCAGAAGACCCAGAGGTAAAACTTGAGGCACATGATTTACATAGCAGGATGTACCATACTATGAAAATCCAAGCTCGTTTCACAACAGGAACCTAAGGAGACTGTCTCTCTGGCCCTCACCCTCTGTGCCTGTTCTGGTAAGAATGGATTTTTGAAAAAAGAGCTGCATGTTGGGAATTCAAAAGTGAGTGCCATGATCCAAAAATATAATTCACATGAGAAATTATGGAATAAGACTTCCCATGTATTTCCTTATGTTTGACCCTGTACTTTTCCAAGACTGGCACATGTTTTAATATGAACCATTTTATATACATCACTATTTTTTTTCTACCCAAGACAACCAGTTTGCATTGTTAATCTGTTAACCCTTTGCTCAGAAAAGAGCAGGCTGAACTTCTCTGAAATCAAGAAAGGCATCAATGGTGGGACTTAATACTGACTAATTACAGTATCATTTTAGAGACCCTAAGACATCCTCTATGGCCTCCAGTTGCAGCCCTAGCAGGCTGCAGATCCATGGGTCCAATGCCCTCCCTGCCAGGACTCTGAAGATTTGAAATTACACGAGACATGCCCTTCTGAACACAACTGAGTCTGGTTCTCACAGTGATGGGTTTGAGCCAGGGGGTGGGTTTAGGGGAGAAACTTCAGCTCTTTGGCATTGTCATTCCATGTCACTGCATTGGCACCACCAGAAACACACTCAGCCTGTGTGATATTCCCTGGTGAGAAATGCTGGTGAGATCTAAGGCTGTGCCTCATAAATTCTGTCCTGACTGACAGCTATTTTGCGGTTTTGAGGTTTGAGGGTTTTTTGTTGGCATTAGTTTGTGTAACTGGAGTGCCTGAGTGGTAAGTGACAGTTGTGTTGATTTTAGCAGGAGTAAATTATAATGACTTATCGTACTGAGTTTCTGTCTAGTGTAATACGATGCGATGCAAGGATTACCCAATATAAACGGATGCTCAGTTCTGAACTTTCATGAAATTAATGGATATGGCTACACTTCTCTGAGAGCCAGTGATGGATGAGGTCAGGTTTCACTAATGTTCCCTGATGCATGGTGCAACATTTCTTTAATATAAACTAATCCGTGTCAAGCAGTATCCTTGGCTTCATTTGATATATGAGATTGGATTTTTCCTTTTTGGACATAACAGGAACACACGGACTCCTTTTTTAGTTGTGCAGTCACAAATGACACTGTGTTTCTTTGTGCTCAGAGATACTCATTCTCATGCCTCTCTATGTATTAAGGAGTTGCAAGGGTTTTGTACTACAATAAAAGCCAGCTACATACATTAATAGTTATCAGAAAAACAGGAGGTTGCTCCACCATTTATACCAGTTACAGCAGTTCACAGGCAACATCTTCTGTCAAGTATTCCAGTTCCATGCAGTCCTGAAAAACAGAGGGGGAAATAATTTTATTAACCATTTTGCTGCACATTAACAGTTTTCTTGGGTATCCAAAGATGTCGTATTTCTTCTTAGGTTATAAGGGAGCCCTACCATTCCATAGCAGGTGTTTTCTGCAGCCCTCACTCTTATTCATCATCTCTGTCATTTAGGCAGCTTTACATTATTAAACAAATATTGATTCTGTTTATAACACAGGAAAAAAACACTGCACATCACTGATTTTAGACAAAAAGAAACCTAATGGCAATAATACTTTACAATAATACCTTTTCCTGACTTAAAAGGCTTCTTCAAAATGTAGTTTTCTTTGTTCAACTCCTATCAGGGAACTGAGGCTTTAAACATCAATTGGCATTAGAAAAATCCAGCTCCATGTGTTTCTTTCCACACAAAGGGGCAAGTGATGTATTTTACACACACAAGGGCATTGTAACATGCTTTCAGCTGTTGTGACCTCCACTCTCTGGGTCTTCCAACAATTACCTTGAATAATGGAATTTTTGTCAGAAAACTGAGGAAGAGTGGTAAACGTTCAATAGTTCAAAACCATTTCTATGTCTGGGTAATACCCAGGATCTTACTGTTGTTAGAGTTTACTGTGGATTTAGCCTGCAGAAAAAGCTTTTGGATAAATTTTTGTGGTTACAACTCCACCATCTGATGGTCTTAACCAGCCTTTTGACTATGCAGCTGTGGAAGCCCTGCTCCCATAGGACTTCCACTCAAACTTCTCCATGGATGCCAAGGACAGACTTTACAAATATCTTTACATTTTTGCTCCTAGATATCTTTCCACTGGGTATTTAAAATAATAGCAGACAGTCTTCCATTTCATGTTAGTCCAAATGAATCCTCTGAGTTAAAAAATAGTGCACAAAGTGGATCCCCATATCCATTTTGCAGCTACCTCAACCTTATAAGAAATTATATTACCATGGATGCTGGTAAATTCTGTTCCCAGGGTACTCAAGTGAGGAAGAAGTCCATACTGTTCAATACACTGGATACCAAAGTTATCTAAGCTTGTGCCATATAAGCTTGTTCTGTAATAGCAAGCAATTTAGTCATGTAGATATCAAATGCCTAAGTAATCCTGCTGCGGGCTGGTTAACATCAAATGAGATGGAAAACATGGTTAAAATAGCTCTACTGCTTCCAGGCCCATGTCAGTACCTCTTTCCAGCACTGCATCATGCCATGCTGGTGCAGCAGCAGGTACAAAGTTGCCCCAGGTGCCTTTGCACATAATTCATGCTGGAAATATTTCTTTTTCTTGTCTTCACATGAGACACTGGTGATGATACTCATCACTGGAAAGTTATTCAGTTCTATTCTTTTGTCTACTGGGATGAAATAAAATTTCACTTGGATGTTCTTATCACTTCAGAAAATCCCAGTCTCATAGAAAATACACTATGAAAAACAACTGTCTCATGTTTTATTTTGAAGAAACACAACTCTAAGTATTTGCACATTGACAGTGCAGATATTGGATATTAGAGAAATCCAGACTCTTTGGATGTGGAAAAGAATGCACTTCATTTTAAGCAAAGCATTCAATCAGTTCATTCAATCAGCCAGGAAATCACTGGCATGATATCACTGGCTTTACTTTAAGCTTTGCATCACTATGGTTATTAATTAATTTTGTAACTCAACAACCTCAAGCTCACACAAATCTGCTACACACCAAAGTTCTCTTACCAGCACTGCTCTGTTTTAGAATTATGTGAAGCAAGCCCTGTGTATGTTTCTACATTGGGCATCCCTTTTTATTGGGCATTTTGGCATCTGCCATCATTTGATCTGAAGGAACCCAAGTTCCAGAATTATTCTTCAGAGAGACAGGTGTGATCTATCACCTTACATTAAGGAAGTCCAGTTTCCTGCACTAGCTTTGAATCAAGTAATCCAGATATAAAAAGATTCATGAAACTGAGATTTCCTGAAAGAAACTGCTCCATGAAGGAGGGTTTAGCTGACTAAGTCTGATGAATGATGTTCTGGCTCTTATGTCTACAATGTTCTGTGAGAACCAGTGTTGTGAAAGAAAAAGATGCAGCAGGATGGGTATCTTAACAAAGTGACAAATGTGATTTCTTCCTTATTATATGAATTGTAGAGGAAATTTCATTGCTGTGAAAGAATTCATGTGGGTTTTTTTCTCATCTAAATTGCTATGTCAAGCTACCTTCTTGAATTTGGAAAGCACATACGAGGTGAGAATAAAGAAAACACCAGTATCTGAAGCTGTTTTGTCCCAGAACGGAGGATGCTGTGTGCCGCTAACTCACTTGGCAGGGCATAGCTCCAACCCGTCTCGGGAAGAGCCGTGCCCCCGACCCTGCAGCATCCCGGCAGCAGCAGCAGCAGCAGCATCCCGACAGCAGCAGCAGCAGCAGCAGCATCCCGGCGGCGGCTGCTCCATTCTCCCGGCTGTGCTGACCTCTGCTGGTACTTTTCCAAGGCGCGACGTTTTCCCATTCTCGCTCATTTTCAAGCCTCTCGCGTCACATTAACGCAGCAATGTTTTTCTTTCACGAATCTGTCCAGGTTTTTCTAAAGCATTTGTTCCACCATGAGATGAAGCGATGAACTCATTTTCTGTTGATGGCATCCTCTGAGATGCAGAAGCACGGCTTCAAATTCAGCACTTCTTCATTGCTGTGCTCCTCAATCGTGGACCTAAGGCAAACTTCCTGCTGTCCTTTTCCCAAGAAGTCATGATCCCACGTGCTCCGTGACACCCCAAGTCAGGGCAGCAGGGCTTGGGCTCTGTTGTGAGCCAGGCTCTCCCTCCTAACACTCTCCTCCATTTCTATTTAAAGTACACTAATTTACCCTATTTTAAATTTTGAGGTCTATGCTTGCTGCATTTGACCAATGATTTGGTCATCTGTGTTGACTGCTGTGTTATCATATTCCAGTAGACTTTTCCAGTTACTCCAGTATAACAGTATGACATTTGACAAGTGCGTGTAATGATAGCAAAAAGGGGAATTGACATATTTAAAGTGAAAGAGGGTTTAAATTGAGTCTTAGGAAGAAATTCTTTACTTGGAGGGTGGTGAGGCACTGGAACAGGTTGCCCAGAGATGCTGTGGCTGCCCCATCCCTGGAAATGTTCAAGGCCAGGTTGGATGTGGCTTTGAGTAACATGGTGTAGTGAAAGATGTCCCTGCACATGACAGGGGTTTTGGAACTAGATAATCTTTAAGGTCCCTTCCAACCCAAACCATTCTATTGTTCTATGAAAACCCTTCCTATTCTTAATAGAGTGGCCTTATTCAGTTGACAGGCTTTAAATGTTCAAACTGTCCTTTCCATTCATGCAATAGTTCAAATATTAAAAAACAATTTAGTCCAGGCTAATGGCTCCTCTCTGGCAAAATAAGACAAAACTATGTATAGATACCTTTTGCATATCAGGCATTTTCCATGTTTCATTCTCAGTATGATTCATGCCACTTTTTTTCTCCAAATACACTAAAAACTGCCTTTCAATGTCTGAAAAACTATTCCTGATGTTTCACTGTGTATTCTGAATGTGTAAAACTTAGGGGAAGCCTGACCAAGTACTGCAGATTAAACCCCAGAAGAATTTCTATACCTCTACTTGAATCCAATTTTGAGTGTGTGAAGTGTCACATCTCTCTACGGAGTAAGGCACCTTGACTATTTCAGGGGGTATGACTCAGAATTTTGGACAGAGATTCCGTAGGTGCCTTCTGTGAAGCCAAATTCAATTCCTTACTTTGCTTGGGAAACTGAAATCCTCATTTCCCTTCAGCATTCAGTGAGGAGTTGGATGCCAGGTCTCTGCACCTTTCCTGCCACAGTTGTCCAGAGGTGCAATGAAGAAAAGCAGTCTCTTCTAGTCTATTGGTTACCTATTAGGCAATGCTTACATTTTTTTAATGAATTTAGTGCTTCAGGATTTGACCTCCAATTAACATCATTGTCCTTTGCTGTTGCCTTTGAGTGTTCTGTTTTATTTTTGGATATTCTCTTCGGACCTTTCTTCACAAGGAAACACGGATCATTATTAGCTTTCTCCAAAAAAAGAAAACACCCACATTTTTTTCATCTTGGTCACTAATTATAGGATAGAAGTAGAATTGCAATGGAAACACTAATAATCGTCAGAGCATTTGCATAATGATCTGTTCCCAACTTATATCCTTGTTTGTCTTTTGACTGTAAAATTGCTCCTTTATTTCAGTTTCTCAGAAAGAATGATTTTCTCCCCATCCCTTGGTTTAAGTGGCCATCCCTTCATTCATTTGTCATGTGAGGAAGGAGAAGCCTGAATCAATTAATCAAAGGCTTGCAGAGCAACACTGAGCAAGGAAATGGTTGGTTAAACCTTGCTTTCAATGCAGAATTGAGGCTTAGAAATTCCAAAGTAGGTATTTTATTTTTACAAAAACAACCTTGAGACTGAAAAACAATTGTTTCTTTCAATTCTCTTTTGGCATCTCCTTTACTCTGGATCAAGCTGAAGAGCTGCAATAAAAATCATGTCTGCAACCTTATTTTTGAGGCTTGCCTGTTAAAACATGATACTACCACGGGCTTCTGCTTTTGTAATTAACATTTAATGGAAGGGTAAGTTAAGGGCAAGAAAGACGAAAACTTCTAAAGGGTTAATTAACAGCTATGTAAATAACATATCCTTGTCACAGCTGTGTACTAATGATTTATTACAATGGTTTAGAGTATACAGTAGCAAGGTCCAGAACTGGAAAATGGTAGCAGGCCAGATCCTTACCAGATTTCCAGTTGGAGACTTTACTAGATCTTGAGAAATTTTATCTGCAAAGAGTAATTTAAAGTAAGGAGGGCATTGCTGTCAGAGAGTGCTGAATGACTGAGGAAAATATTGACATAAGGGAAGATGTGAAAGAGAAACAAGATGAGACCTCCTTGAGCCTTGGGTTAGAGGAGTGAAGATTCAGGCAAGAGACGAGATGGAAAACTTCTTCAAAAAATGGAACACAGCTTTGATCACTATGCTCAACACAATGCTTGAGGATTAGAAATGTATACAGAAAAAAGGCCAGAAAGCAACTGAGAGGTATACCTTGAGCAGTTCTTTCTCAGAAGGGCTTCCAAATGGATGAATCCTCAATGTCTTCCTAAAGATTTCATTGGACTTAAATCTCTCCTATATTATGCACTTGATCTCAAGCAACAAAAATTTATATTTAAAATGAAGACATTCCCAATTTCTTTATAGTCTGGATGCAGGAAATCACTTCAACTGACACTGAAATGCAAAGTTATGCTCTTAAAATGTCATGTATATGTTATTCTACTTCTAAAATTATTTTTGTCTACTCAATTTAATGGTATCTGGTTTCAATTTCCTTTTGTATAGTCATCAAATGCTAAATACCGTGTGGACCTGAATGCATTGACCCTAATCACAGAGGACTGAGCATACAGGCTGATCAAAATATCACACGCTAAAGCTGTGTGTAAATATTATTTCTGCATTTTTGGATGGGTCAAGCTTATATTTAGCCAGTAATGTTCATCAACAAGTCATGATACACAGTAAAAGCAAGAATGATCTTTACGCTCATTTGCTTTCTGGAATTAAAGAGGAAATTATTTTTCATGGCTCAGTAAAGGTAGTAATAATTACTGACAGGTTATAACAATTCACAGAGAAGGTGTTTGTTGGTGGTTGATTTTCAAATGCAGAACCACAAGCAAATGAAATCAAATTAATTTGGAAAGCATCTTGAAGAGTGGCTACTTACTGTTCTGCCTCAAAGCTGGATCAAGCACGCAGCCATTTTGGAGAAATGTCCATCCTACCTGTTTGTATAAGAATTTCAGCAATGCACAGTCAGCACTCCACAATCAGAAAACCTATTCTTCGGCTTCAACAAAATAAGAGTTTCCCTAAAATCTAACCCAAAGCTTCCTTACTGTATTCAGGCACTCTACTTCTCCCTAATCTTCCTTTCAGATGAAGAACAGATTTTTCTTCTCTTTTTTGCACTAATTTTTTGTATTTTCAGAACTGTTATAAAGTTCTGTCTCTTTCCTTTCCCACCCCTCATCATCTTCTCTTCTTTAGGCTGTCATTCTCACATCACTTTTTCTTCCATGTCTCACAGACTTCTGACCATTTTTGTCACTCTTCTCTGAGATTTCTCCAGTTAGCCCAGATCTCCCTTGGAGCATGTTACTTGAATCTGGACACAGAGATCCAGCTGAGGTCTTAGCACAAATAAAAATCATAGGTCCTACATCCTGCAGATTTCTCTCTAGTTTGAAGTGTGTACTTGTCTCTCCTGGGATAACATGCCAACATTGAATCACAGTCATCTCACAAGCCTCAGGCACTTTTCTGGAGAATTTATTCTTAACCAATGAATGTGAAGGTATCTAATCTTAGTCTGTACAAGTCTTTTAAATTACTTCAGTCTAAATGCAGTACTTTGCACTTCTTTTTTCTATTGCTTTTGTTGACCTCATCTCAGTCTACAACCTCCCCATGATGGAAAGAATGGGGGCAGACACTGATCTGCTCTGTATGGTGCCCAGTGAGAGGATCCAAGGGAGTGGCCTGGAGTTGTGTCAGGGGAGGTTTAGGTTGGATATCAGGAAAAGGTTCTTCATCCAGGGGGTGGTTGGGCACTGGAACAGGGTCCCCAGGGAAGTGGTCACAGCAGCAAGCCTGGCAGAGCCCAAGAGGCATTGGGACAGTGCTTTTAGGCACATGGTGTGACTCTTGGGTATGGTGCCATGCAGGGCCAGGAGTTGGACTTGATGATCCTTGTAGGTCACTCAGTGTATTCTGTGATTCTGTTCTTCTGTTTTCACCTCTTTACTCCAAACTATTAAGACAAGTTTTCCAGTCATTTTCTTTCTTCCCCAAGTGCTTCTCATCATAACATTACCTGAAAACTTAAAAACCAGTATATTATTCCTTACAAATCACCCAAACTATTTAGGGAAATATTGCATAATATCAGACCCTTTCAGAATTAAACTCTATATACTGTTGGATGTTGCCAGGGATTTTTTCAGTTAACTAAATTGTAAATACTCTGATTTCTGGGCAATTTTGTATCTGCTCTATATGACTTACATGTAAATCCTGTTTCCTTAAAATGATATGAGAAGCAATGTCAAAAGTTTTGCTAAAATCATTGTATATGGCACTGCTCTCACTTATTTGTAAGGCCTGGTGTCATACAGCAGAGCAAATGAGACGGGTTTGATCTGATTAGCTAATGACTAATGTAATTTGTTATGGACTGTTCATTTTTCTTCTTATGCTCCAAGCACTAATAAATGTTCCCTTTTATTCCAGTAAGGAAGTCAAAATTAGGTAAATGGATATCCTTTTTTCATTTCTTAAAACTGTGTGCTCTGGTGTTGCAGCATCACAGATGCATCTTCACAAGCTCTCAAGGAGTCATAGTTGAGAGGTCCTATGAGTCAGTTCTGTAGGTACTGCAGTATGCAGCTCACAGGTCTCTAGTTTGAAAACACCCAGCTCTCTACCCAGTCTGCTCTAGGATTGCTCAGTCATCTGTACACAGCAACAGGACAGAAATTATGTGTTATGTATTTTCAAAATTTCATCATATGATCTCAGTCATATAAAAGTTTTGTGTGTCATCAGTAACATTACAGATTCTCTTCCAGCTAAAAAAACAATGAAAGATATATCACATCAAGGTGATCAGAGCCATCAACATCTGGAATCCTTGTACGGATGATGCTGTCTAACACCTGCTTGTGTCCTTGAACCCTTCCTGCAGGCACATGTTTCACCAGGAGCAGAGCACTGCAGGGCAACTGCCAGCAAAGGTCTCTTTGCTCTGTGTAGAGCTGATTTGCACCTGCAGGACAGAACAGCTGGTGGGGGACACACTGTGCTTCCTCCTGGTACCACCCTGAGGAGAGGCTGAGGAGACATGAGGGTCCTGACCACCTACACACCCTCTGCACCAGCTCTGGTGTTGGCTCCTCTTCCTGGGGTCACAGGTCCTGCCAGGAACCTGCTCCAGTGTGGGCTTCACAGGGTCACAGCCTCCTTTGGGCACATCCATCCACTCTGGAATGGGGTCCTTCACAGGCTGCAGGTGGCTCTCTGCTCCACCATGGACCTCCATGGGCTGCAGGGGCACAGCTGCTTCACCATGGGCTGCAGGGGAATCTTAGCTCCAGCACCCAAAGCACCTCCTCCTCCCCCTCCTTCTTCACTGACCCTCGGGGCCCACAGAACTGTTTGACATTTTCTCACTCCTCTCTCTGGCTGCTGTTGCACTCCAGATTTTTTGCTCCATTCCTAAATACATCCCAGAGGCCCTTCCACCATTGCTCATGGCTCGACCTGGACCAGTGATGGATCTATCTTGGATGCAGCTGGCATTGACTCTGCCAGACATGGGGGAAGCTTCCAGCAGCTTCTCATGGACACCATCCCTGAAATGCCACTCCTGCCCCCCAGCCTTGCCAAGCAAACCTAAAACAAGTGAAAGGGTTATAGCACATTTCCTTATTTCTATTATTGACTGGGTGTGATAGGTGAAGATTTCCCAGATCTCCATAAAGACAATGGAGATTGGCTATACTTTGAAAGTCTGAATGCTACGTGGAAATACATGCCTCTATCCATATGTCAGCATTTCTTGACAGTTTGACCAACCTGATCATGTATGCATTATTGCTTATGGCCAAAAGCTTTAATTGTAACACAAGTGTAAAGGAAGAATTACCAAATTCTTTGGTCACAAATGTGTTTCTTCTCTAAAAAAAAAAAAAAAATCACACAGCTGAGATATGTTAATGACCCAGTCTTTGTCTGGAAATCAAAATTTTCATGTTTGACTAACTTTTAAATGCTAAGGGGCTAAGTGTAGGTTTCTCATTCCCTTTGAGACCATATTGTTCTCAATAACTTCAAGAATTTAGACCTCTGCCTGAGTACCCCTTATCTGAGACAGCACAAGGAAATAGCATTACCTTTAAAGTCTGCGAACAATTTGGGATACATTGAAATTAATAACAAAAACCTTTGATGAGAGCAGAGTTGTAATCAATGCCTCACAGAGAAACTAAAACACAACACTGGCCACTTGGGTTATTTACAGTAAGCCAACAGGAACAAGTCACCCCATTATGAGGCAGTGCGTATTGCTTCCAGTCTCTTTTTCATATCACCTAAAATCTGATTTTCCTTTCAAGCTTTCAATATTTATGTCTAAAATCAATCATCAAACAAATCTGAAAGCAATTTTTTTTAAAGAAAAAAAGAAAAAAAAAAGAAAAAAAAGAAAAATAAGAAGAAAGGTTTACCGTTTCAGCCAAGCAGATTAAATGTCTGTGATGGTAAAGGGAGAAATATTAAAAGCTGCTGAAATAGTTGCTGCCATATATGCAACTTCAGACCACAGGGCACTGACCAGGTTTTGGAGCAGCCCCTGCCTCACTGCTGTGGGCTCGGTGTAGTTCAAAGTGCTAAGCTATTCATCTAGGTTGTTCCCATATCCTGGGGAGACACACAGGAATGTCCTAAAGCCAATTCACTTGGAAGTGCCCATCTGCCACCTCAAGCAGGAGCTGAGAGGGCAGGTATGAAACCCCAGCACCTCCATATGCCCTGGAGCATGGCTTGTTGGTTGCCTGCAGCCCAAAGGGAAGGAGGAGGGGAGGCTGGCTCAGCCCCCCAGCCTGTCCCTGCAGGTTCACGCTGGGGTTGACCCCAGAGGATGGAGAACTCAGACTTTCCTCTGGCTGGTAAACAGACCCAGGATCTGCATCTCCCTTCCACAGGGAGCCCAGCACAAACCAGTGCCCTTCCTTCCCCACACCGCACGGGAGATGTTGGTGGATTAATTAAAAACCAGACCATTTTGCTCGCCGGCCACCTCAATTTTTGCAAAGCAGTTGGCAGCGCTGCAACATGCCAAAGAGTTTGTCACTGAGTTCTGCATACTTGAGAGGTGGGCTCATTCCTGGCCCCTGGGAATCTGAAGGAAGGCGACCTTAAATGCCTTAAATACCGGCTCAGCTCAGGCGCCATCTGGAAACAATGAGCTGCTAGAAGCCAAGGTGCTGATGCACCGAATTAACACAGGTCCCAGGTGCTGACATGTTACTTCCTGCTCTCCCCTAGCCTTGTTGTGTCCCACACATGGATTTCGTGGGTTTGGGCAGTGGGGACACTGCAGTCTCAGGGGCTAAGGGCTGCTGTGCTGGAGTGTACACTGCAGCTGGGGCTGGGTGACAAGTGGTCAAGATTCAAAAAGGATGTTGTTTTCCTTTTCTGTAATAAATCAATAAATTTCTCCAGGATTTTTCAATTTGTAGGTCCTTTTCAGCATATCTCTCACTCTGATCAGTTTTCTTAGCTTTATTTTTCTTAGACTGCATTTCCTCCTTTAGTTGCCCTTTTGTTTCATTCAAATGTAAGATTTTTTCATTATTTTTGCTTTCCATTTGTTTATTTTATTCCATTTCATTTTTCTCCTATCTTTTCTCTGGTTTTACCCTAACCCTTTCCCCCTCCTCCTTTCCATCACCATATTTACATTTCTCTTTCAAGGCCCACTTGCTATAGCCCTCTTCACATAATCCCTGGACACACACTCCAACCCCCATATCAATCCTTTTTCTTTTTCTACTTATAACCTTTTGTCCTTTTACTGGTTTTTTCCCTTCCAATGCACATTTTCTCTCCCTTCTCATATCCAGATGTTTTCCCCTCTCTATCTCCAGCTGTGCGAATAAATGACTTTTTTGTTTGTTTCAAGGAAGTTAGGTCAATCCTGAATAAAAGTACTCATATTTTCAGGAAACAAAAACAATGTAAATTATGATTTTGGGTGAATGTTTCAAAAAGAAGAAACTGAAAAATTGTTGAGTTTAAACTTTGAGAAATTTATAGTAAATCATAGTTGAAGCAAATTCATAAATGTTGGAGTGGCTGAAAAAAAAAGTAAAAGCATTTAAGCTTTGAGGGTGGAGGTGAGGGCAGAGCAAGTAATTTGCCATTTCCTTTTTGACAGGAGTAAAGAGAAGGCCTCTATCCTACCTCAAAATAACTTAGGTAGTTCTTGCTACACCTTCAAAGTGGTTTTGTTTTGATCAAAACTAGTGTTTTGTGAGCAAAACAAATTTGGCTGATAAATTTATTCTACCCCTTATTTCCATTCCTTTCTCTTCCTCTGTCCAGACTGACCAAGGTGCAAATAGCAGGGAGGCACAGTGCACTTTTTAGCTGATATTTGGAAGTTAGCTTAAAGAAGAGGATTTGATCACTTCCCACGCAGGGAGCATCAGCTGTACTTTCTTGTGTTTCCAGTCCTTACCTTTCTGGGACAGCAACTAAAATAGATCTCAGGTGGCTTAAAAATCTTAAATCACATTAAAAGCATAGAAGCTTCTTACTATTGACAGCAGTTTCTTATAAGGGGGGGAAATATGTTTCTTGCCCATGTTCTCCTGCACTTCAATAGACAGCATTAGTCTCAGATGAAGGCTGCAAAGTGAAAAACAGCAGCTGAGGACAGCCAGGCTCTGCCCAAGGTATGCAATAGAATTTCTAGTGATCAGAGCCACATCTGGGTACCTGGGAGAAGAATCTGGCCCAGACATGGCCCTGAATGCCATGTTTTTTCTGTCCATTGTGCCTAGATCACAATCAGCAAAAAGATTTTGTGGGAGAAGAAGGGAAGAAGAGGAAACTGCCAGTGAGAGGATATTCTTCACTCATAAATCCCAACGCATTGAAACACAGATTAAACCCCTGCTTTCTTTTTAACCATCCCCTGCCTAGAGTCACTCAATCCTGAAATTTGCTGAACTGTTCAGCTCATGTCTGCCCTGAAGTAATTAATTGGCAGGCCTATTTCTAACAGTGATTAATGAAGCTTTTCAGAGGCAACCCATTATTTGATCCAAAGTTAAAACAGTGGTTCATCATTAATCACTACACGACATAGGCTCACAGATTCATAATTCTCAGCAAGCCCATTTCATTAAGGGTCCCTCTCTTTCTTTTGTTAACCCAGGGCTCCCCTGTCTCCCCACCCCTTGTGGACACTTTCCTGGCACTCCATTTCCAGATCTGCTTGAAGAAAAATTCACATGCTCTCAGGGATATTTTTCAGGCTCTGCACCCTCTTAAAACTACAGCATTTTCCTTTAGATTTTAAAAATTCCTCTTCCCATAGAAAAATGTATCTGATTATCAAATATGAGCCAACATTGGCACCCAGTGGCTGAACAGATTAATCACAGATATATATTCCCCTGAGCCCACCTTTTCCATTCTTCAAAGACAGGTTTTCCCCTGGGATGTGTGTGGCACTCTTATGCAGCCTTCCAGCTCTAGGCCATCCAGGCATGGCTGTGGACTGCTTATGCAAAGGGGAGGAGAGCTCAGGTTGTGGCTGCTTCTCCCCTCTGCCAGGGCCCATGTATGCCACTCCACAGAAGTCACAAGGTGGGACCAAGATCATCAAAATACCTGGGGTGAGGAGCCCTTTCCTGTCTCCTGGGAGGCTTTGGCACCCACACAACATCATTTGTCACCCAGCAGATGTCCTGGATCTGCTCCTGCAGGAATCACCTGCTTGGAGAAGGGCTGAAGCTGTCTGTTAGTCCTGCTCTGACGCAGAGCCGCGAGACACTCATAATGGGACAAGTGGGCTTAGGAAAAGTCACAGTGAGCCTTTTATCTCGAAGCTATTTTCCTGAACTTGCCTATGACTTGCCCTAGGGGAATGTGGTGGGTTGACCTTGTCTGGATGCCAGGTACCCACATGCCACTCTTATCATCCCTCTTCTCAGCTGGGCAGGGCAGGGTGGGTAGAAAATAAGATAGAGAAAAACACTCGGGTCAAGATAAAGACAGTTTAATAAAGCAAAAGCAAAGGTTATGCAAAGAAGCAAAGGAAACAAAATATTTATTCTCTATCTTCTACCAGCAGGTGATGCCCAGATAGTTCCCAGGAAGTAGGGCTTCCAGTTGCTCTGTAAGACAAATGTCTTCTACATGTCTTGAAATTCTGTGGTCAGGGACCAGGTATTTTCTGCTTCCTGTCTGAATTCTCTCAGCTCTTCCTCCAATTACTTTGCTGAAGGATCAGCTTCTTGATCAAACTTTTCCTCTTCTTCCTCCTCTGTTACTAATAGATGATATGGGCCCATTGTTTTCCTTATGCACTGTTTCTTTTTCATTGCTGGAGCAATGACTGTAGTGTTTGGGTCTCTGTCCCAGCCACAGTCCTCTGAGAGTACTGAATTGTGGCTCAGTTGGCTCAGTGAGGCACCACAACAGTGATGGAAACTGGTTTTCTCTGGGGTAGGCAAAGCACTCTTCTGTCCGATGGCACCCCAGTTTGTCAGGGTTACTTTCATATTCAGGTCTGAAGTGCCAGGCTATGGGACAGCATAACCATTCTAGGAACCTGCCCAAATCCTTTCACACACCTTGGCACCCAGGAATCTGTTGCCTCCACACACATTTCAGTATCTCCTGACCTAGAAGCTTTCTT
The DNA here is from genome assembly GCA_024500445.1 of Entomyzon cyanotis. Classification (NCBI taxonomy): domain Eukaryota; kingdom Metazoa; phylum Chordata; class Aves; order Passeriformes; family Meliphagidae; genus Entomyzon; species Entomyzon cyanotis. The sequence continues at coordinate 21,295,956 of JAKEPQ010001005.1, forward strand.
CTTTTACACCAGGATGACACCAGATTCCACAAACTACACACTATGCTATGGTGTTAATTAGCAGTATTAAAGAGCTCACAAGGGTGAGAGAGAGCCTTGGGAATCTTATCATAAAACCATCCACACCAACCCTGGGAAGGAGGAGGGAGATGTATTCCCTCATCATCTCCACAAGATAGCTCCCCCACAAGAGGAAGACCATCAATGGCAGGGCAAAGCACAGAGCTGTTGCTTGTATTAACATGTTCCCAAGCTCAGCAAAATACAGATAAGCAGTGCAGTTAAAAACTCCATGACCTGTGCAGGTGTTTGCAATTTCACAACTACTACAGCTGTAGTGCACAATAAAAAGCTGCCACTGTCTTATGCCTCACACTGAGCACCAAAAAGGACTGTGGGTTGGCCTTGGCTGGATGTCAGGTACCCACCAAGCTACTCTACCACTGTCTTCCTCAGCAGCACAGGGCAGGGGAGAAAATAAGATTAAAACAAAATCCTTGTGGGTCAAGATAAAGGCAATTTAACAAAACCACAAACAAAGGTTGTATGTGGAAACAAAGTAAAACAAAAGATTTATACTCTAGTGCCCATCAGCAGACGATTTCCAGCTACTTCCCAGCAAGCAGAGCTTCAGTACACAGAGTGGTTGGTCCACAAGACAAACATTGCAATAACAAAAAGGCTCCCCTCCGCCATACTCTCAGCTTTTCTATCTGACACCATATGGTATGGAATATCCCTTTGGTCAGCCTCTCCTGCGCAGTGACGGTCTCATAACCCCGGCACCGCTCTCCGTGCGAGGGCGCCGCATGTGTGCGTGGTGGGTTTTTTTTCCCGAGGTTGCAGGGTCAGCTGTCCTGGCTGTGTCCCATCAGAGATCTTGCCCTTCCCCAGCCTACTGGTGAGAGTGGAATCTTGAAGAGGCAGCCTTGGTGCTGTGCCAGCCCTGCTCAGCAGAAGCCAAAACACTGGGGTGTTATCAGCACCTTCCTTGCTACCAGAGCACAGCACAGCACAGCACCATGAGGCTGGAGAACACTAACTTCTGCTCAGCCAGACCCAATACAGAGAAGCAATGGCAGAACAGCTGGATGGTGGCTGGCATGGCAAGGGGCAATCCCAAGGCATTGCTGTTGCAGGTGGTGCCAGGGAAGCACTGACTCTGCCTTATGGACATTCATTGGCAGTACTTTGTCACAGCCCCAAAACATACCAAGAGCACTTAAACCTTGGTCCTAGTCACATTGCAAGGAACACCAGCAAAGGGGGATCCAATACTTTCAAAATCAGAAGGTAAGGAGCAGAAAGGAAGTTTCCAATAACTTTGCAAAAACATTTAGCTCTGAAAAAGCTGAAATATTTAATTAACAAACAGAAAACTAGTTCACTGAATTCATGTAAAAAACATTAAGCTATTATATTAAAATGCTTTAATACATACAGGATATACAGGTGATGTTCAACAATTCAGTAGAATACTATGGTAATGTAATTTATACATAAGTGTACATGACATTAATATATATAAATTTCAAATAAATCCTTCTTTTTTGTCTTTTAGAAATTGACAACTTGGCTTCCTTGGCTCCATGAGTGGAACAGCTGTGAAATATTCCTTTAGTCTTTTTAGCCAGAACCAAATTTTCTGGTTATTGAATTGAAAATGTTTCATCAGCTTTAATCATAATGTCTCTAATCAGATGTTAAAATTAAGGCACAGAAGAGTAAACAGCTTTTTGTTCAAGGCTACATGGAAATCTATTTGAAGTATCATGAAGTATCATGAAGTATCATGAAATGCTTTCCCTACAGGACACTGATCCTTCCAGCACTTATTATAACCATGTCCATACAACTGTAGTGTTAATTAATGAGAAGCTATGTTCAGGTTTTAAAACAGTGCTTTACAGTACCCTAGCCCATTTGAGAATCCCTCTTTTCATGCCCACGCTGTTCCACTCACCTCCAACCATTAGCAATATTATAGATGGAAGAGGGCAAGATGCTAGTGCCTTCCACTGCAAATGCAGTTATTGCATGGGATTGAAAACCCCATCTGAACACAGATGTTCATTGGCTAACAAAATCGAACACACCTGGACATCAAAAGGAAAAAAATGTATTTAATTTAAAAGATCCTAAAATAGTATTAAAAACACCTTTAACACAGATACATCATGGTGAAGAATTTAGCACAAGTAAAATTAAAGTCCTCTATGAGGAAAAATCACATGAATTTTCCTTTCAATCTGAGAAACTTACTTCCCAGCGAGCACTTTCTGTACTGCAACCAAGACTGCAAGCTACAATGTAGAACAGCACAAACAAGAAAGACACATCCTAAACCTGCTCCATGGCCACACTGAGTAAGGATGCTGAAATCATGATCAGCTTTAAAAAGAAAATAACTTGCATAAGATAAAACAACATCCATTCTGCCCGCCAGTGACCTTGCAGCTTTCCTGGAGAGCTTTCCTGGATCTGTGAGCTAGTAACAGCTTGACCTCAGAGAACAGTGGCCCAGTGTCCCACCAGACCAGAAGTGCTTCCACCGGGTGAGCTCCGAGCTGCAGATTGGGGCTGGCCCGGCAGGAATCCCAGGAATGTGCTGGTTATGACTGCTCAGTGGGGAGCTGCTTTCTGTGCATAACCTCCTGTCTCTCTGAGACATCATTCCTTCCAGGACAGCCATGTGTGATGCTGAGCACTTGGGTGCAATCGATTCCTTGAAGTCAGACATCAGGTAAAGGACTGCAGGCAGACTGTAAGCAGGAGGCACTGTGTGCGTATGTCTGTCTACAAGGATGCACTTTAGGAAACATTACTGCCCTGCAAAAGTGCCCCAAAACACCAAACCTTTGCCTTTGAAACAAGAAAAAGACTTCTACGAGCACAGGCTCCCCTGCCCTCAGCCCTCTCCTGCACAAGCTGTTTTTTAGTGTTTAGATACACATGCCTCCCCTGGTTCAGCCTTTGAGAGCCTCACCTCACTGGCAGTCAAGGTGTTAATGTGATATTGGCAGCCACTCGCCAGGAAATTGGACAGCACTCCAAACCACGGAAAGTTCCCAAACTCACCCTTTTTTATTGCTGGTGCTTTGCTGGAGCCTGTTCAGCCCTGTGGGCTGACATGTTAGCCACACCTCAAGGACACAGCTTTGTGGTTCAGCGTTGCCAATATATGTGTTTGAAAGAAGTTCTTTCCTTCAGGCTCCACAAGCTTACAGAAGGCAGGGGGAATATTTCCTTCCCCTCCCCCCACCCCATGCCTTTATTTTCACAGGCTTTGCTCATAAACGGATTGGGAATACTCAGTGGGAATATATTCTCTGTAAATAGTTTCTTCTGCCTGCCTCCTCTGTGTAGGCAGGAATGAAGCCAGAAAAAGACTGTTCAAAAGCCTGTCTCTTTAGTGCTAAGAGTTAAGCTGGGCTGAACAGATCTCAGTCCTGTCCCCTTGGCATTTATGCAATCTACATTAGATAATGAAGGAAAGTCAGACATGATCTGAAGACCACCTACTAGGCTGCCACCCACCCTCCCCATCCATCCATTCCTGATCTATCGGCCCGAGCTTTCTTACCATTCCCAGCTGGCCCTGCCCCGCAGGACCTGGCAGCAGGAGCAGGAGCAATGCCACAGCCCTGTGCCACAGCACAGCTGGGGTTTTGCTCCCCGGGTTTTGCTCCCTGGCAGAGCCTTTCCCAAGCATCTCCCCTGGCACAAGACCTGGCTGCACCTAATTTGTGGCCCTGCTACAAGACACCATAGACACACAAAGAAGTTGGCATAACTTGAAAAGTTGCCCCGTGGTCACTGCTAGGTGTGTGACCATCGTGTTACTGGTCCTGCAGCAGAGAGTACATGATGCTGATGGACTTGTCCTTCTTTGCCAGGGAGACAGCCCTCCGGAAGGCATCAGGGAGGCAGGCTGCGAAGAGCAAATTAAGCGTCTTTGTTTTAACCAGCTCTGACAGGGTGGAAGGGAGCAGCTTTCCGCGGTTTCCTTGCAGGTTTCTTTCCTTTAGGTGGCGGTATGTGTTTGCAGCTCCCCGCAGCACCTCCTGCGCTCCCAGCCCTGCGCCCAGCATCCTCACCCGGTGCTCAACCAGCGCTGGGTTAATTTTCCAGAAAATCCTGCACAAGCAATTAAAATGTTAATGTTGTGAGGGAAATGCCTCTGTTGAAGTAAACTCATTCGAGAGTCGGTTGTGCTCGGTGGAAGGGGAACAGTCTATTGATTTTGAACAAGGTCATATCTCATCAGACTTGCCACCTGGATTATTTTTGTTTGCGCTGATCAGCTACCAAGTCCTTGATTTCCCAGCGAGTTTGAAATCACCTTAATGAAGCAGAAATTTAAGGGGGGGTACGGTTTCCCTCCCAAGACTTTTCTTTATTACAGAAATGTGCTCCCTCACCTGTTTATCTCTGACCACCTGCTCGCCTCTGTGTTTGTTAACCTTATTTCACTAAGGCAGCAATAACTGATGCAAAAATCTCAGTCCTGGCAGCTGCCAAATGAATTCACACCTTACACTGAGATTTGTGCTGCAGCCAGCCAGCAGTGCCTTCCCTCAGTAGGATGGGAATGCCTCAAAGTGGAATTATCTTAGAAACCAACAAATTCAACAGCGACATTTGCGTGGGCAAAAAGTAGTTCTGCACTGTATTTTATTTATAGTAGAAAGGACTATAATAGAAGGAAGTTGCCCACTTTTTTTACAGCAGTTCCTGCTGATGGAGGCTGCATGAGAATAACCCCATTAAGACAAGGTACACTCAGTGAGAGCATGCTGGTATTTCATTATGAGCAAGAGACACCTGGGACAGAGAAGCAGAGGCACCCAAAGTCTCATTTCATTTGCAGATTCCTTATGGTCTCTGCCCAGAGCTTGTAGTCTTTCCTCCCCAAGCCAAAGGTCTTACAATGCTCTCTTTTCATGAATGTGGTCACACTGGGAAAGGTGGATATGCTTTTTCATCATATCTAAAATAGGTTATGCTATTTCTAGTGATATGGGCTATGACTCTCTAACCCAAATGCTAGGGTATTGGCATGCTTAATTCACAAGTCTAATTGCCATAATTGTACATGCTCATTAGGCAATTTTGTGTGCAAATGCTGAGTTAGGCACATAACTAGGCATAGTCTTTGCAGTGTGATTTGGTTCAACACTCGTGGAAAATTTGTGAGCAAATTAGACATGCATTTGAATGCACATTTTCTACACTAAGAAGTTGGGCAGGGCCTGGCACCAGGCAGACTGCAGTCTAAATGAATGGGCAGAAAGTACTACCCTTCTGAATCCTGGTGTAAGACTGGGTCCTTCACCCAGAGGAAAAAATCAGACCTGAGCTGTCCTTCACATTATCCAAAGATCCACACCCTCCTTCTAGGCTGAGGGGGAATACTGGGAAGCAAAACAAGTTTAACATTCATCTAAGAAAACAAAACAAAACAAAATAACACCACAAACCAACCAACAACAATTGTGAAGCTCTAATTTTATGATCTGATTGCTGAGGATGGGTAGATACAGAGCCTCCCTGTCAGAAGGGAGACAAAGCCAGCCTGTCTCTTCCTATATTCCCATAGAAGACACAACAGTGAGTAACCCAAGTAGCTCAGTGTTAGCAATAAAAGATACTAGCACAGCTTTAAACCAGCACAGCTGATTTGAGTTAGAGCCCGCCTGTGCAAGCATGACTGTAAGAAAGCCCAACTTTCATGGTCTAATGTTTGTAATTTCTCCCTCTCACTAAAGATATATGTTCTTTTAAGAAAAACTACAGAGGAAAATCCCCCAAAAGTAAGAATTCAAGGCACTGAAAGATTGAGTTATGGTTTGTTTAATCCTTCGATTTTATCCTTCCCGAGCCAGTCTGCAAACTCTCTTGCTCTGAATTTATGACAAGCAGGACTAAAGGGACTGTCTATAGATTAACATTGACATTTCCTTTGTGCATTAATCCTTTGAATCTCATTTACCATACATTTCTGCTGAATGACATAAAAATGATCATTTTTTTATTACTGAGTAGATTATGATGAGGGGCATTTTTACCACCATTCAGAAAAATATTGAACAGGAGTCAGAGCTGTCTTTTTACCTTTGCCTATGTGGTGGCAATGTGGGCTCCATAAGGAACTGGCTTCTGGAGGACAGCAAGGTGCAGCTCCATTCTGCAAATTCCCATGAGGCAAAAGCACAGGATGCCACAAGGTCAGGAACACTACACAGGCTGTAACACTGCTCAGCAATGAGCCCTTCAGATGGAGACGCTCACAACCTTGTCACCCTCAGCTTTGCCACGGCTGCACAGAGGCAGTTCTCCCTGCCCAGGACAGAAGCTACAGCTCCAACATTTAACATGGCTCCGTGCCCAAAGTGTTTTGATAGAAAGCATGCTTGCTAGCTGTAGGTACATACCATAGCACATACCCACTCACCATGAGGCTTCCCTGCCACCAACATCATAGCCTGACACACGCAGTTTCAGAGGAAGGAAAAGTTGTGATGCTCCTGTTTCCTGCAAACTGCAGATTTGCATTAACTTTCCTTAGGTTTAAAAGTGTGAAGAACCTGAAGTTGACATGTATTGGAATACATACATCATGGATACAGCTACAGAAGCATAGAATCATAGAATGGTTTTTGTTGGAAAGTCATCTAGTTTCACACTCCCTGCTATGGGCAGGGACATATTCCACTGTACCAGGTTGCTCAAAGTCCCATCCAGCCTGGCCTTGAACACTTCCAGGCATGCGGCATCCACAACCTCTCTGGGAAACCTGTTCAATGCCTCACCACCATAACAGTAAATAATTTCTTCTTAACATCCAATCTAAACCTACCCTCTTTCAGTTTAAAGCCATTGCCCTTTGTCCTATCACTTATAAAAAATCCCCCTCCAGCTGTCTTGTAAGCCCCTTTAGGTACTAGAAGATGCTACAAGGTCTGCCTGGAGCCTTCTCTTTCCCAGGCTGAACAACCCCACCTGTCTCAGTCTGTTTTTATATGAGAGGTGCTCCAGCACTCCGATCTTTTTTGCCCTCCCTGCACTTGCTTCAGAAAGGTTCATGTCCTTAGGTTCTTAAGCTGGGGGCCCCGGAGATGGATTCCAGGTGGGTCTCATGAGAGCAGAGTGGAGAGGCAGAATCACCTCCCTTGACCTGCATATTTCTTTGATGCAGCCCAGGATACTGACAATTTTCTGAAATATGGATTATAGATATATAGATATAGAAGTAGACCAACTTAAAGGGTTCAGCCCACACCCCTTCTGTCACCCCCTCTTGTTCTTCTCCACAAGAAAAGAGGAGGAGGGGAGGGGAGGGGAGGGGAGGGGAGGGAGGAGGGGAGGGGAGGGAGAGGAGAGGAGGGGAGGGGAGGGGAGGGGAGGGGAGAGAGGCGCTGCAGTCATCAATGAGCAAACAATGAAGCTCTATTCACCCAGAGCCAAGCAGACCCTAATGATGCTGTCCTTGAACATTTTGTCCTGCGGCATCTTTAAATGGACACAGTTACTGTGATGTTAGGTGAAGCTGACTGGGAACCTCCTTGTGTGCAACATTTTAAAGGTAATATGGAAAAATATATACAAAAATGTAACTGTCTGGGAGAGGTAAGGGGGAAGGAGGCAAAGAAGAAAAAAAATGTGAAGGAAGGGAGAAAATACATTCATATAATATTGCATGTGCCTATGGTGCTAGCAAACATGGACATTAAGCTTCCACAGTTTATTAATATAAAATTATCAATTAAACAACAAAACATAGAACATATAGAAGTTGATATTGTACAGTAAATGAATGTGAACATGACAAAAAACCACCCAAATGAAAATTCAGGGGCTAAATACCCCATCCTGCTTTATAGTACATACAACAGTGTAAGGCTAGGAAATATTCCTTAGGCTATAAAATTACACAAAGGACTAGAGTGTCCCATTTTTCTTTTTAATTTAAAGAAAATAGCCAGAGCCATTGAAGAGAGGGAATTGACCTCTTTGGGTCTTTCACTTTCTCAGAGACGTTTCTGGTCAATCAAGCCCGTACATCATTCCTGGAAGAATGACCACAGCCTCCACACTTCTGGCCTCTACCCTGGAAGCCATTGCTTATATTTCCATTATCCCACAGTATGTTAGACCTGTCCACAGTATGTTAGACCTGTCCACAGCCTTCATCAATGGTGAAAGGTCAGAAGTCTCCCAAATTTAGATATTGGCATATAATCTTCAATAAGTTAGACACAGAAATTTCAAAATCCATATTCCTGAGTGATGGGACATGTCATCTCCCCTTTATGCTTCTTTTCAAGGGGTTACAGGCAGTTTCAACTGTGCAGCTTTACAATCCATCCATTTTAAAAACAATTAAAATAATATAGAGTTGACTTTATTATTTTTTTAAGCGCCACAGCTTGCAGGAGTGCTGAGTGTGAATGGCTCCTTCCCATATAACACAGCATGAAATTCCCTCCTTTGGTGGGCACCACAGCCACTGAGCATCCCTGCTTTGAAGGCATGCCCCACTTTCCTGACACTGGGAATGGGAAGAGACAATGGGCTCCTGCTTGGGAGCAAGAAAACACTGCAAAGCCAAAAGCCGTGCCCAAGCTGCTTACAGATGTGGCTATGCCCAAGATGATCAGGGAAGCATTTCCTAGGGCTGGCTGTGCCTCAGGTTATAAACCATTTCCATTTTCCTTTGCTAAGGGTTTGGAGGGTTTTTTTTCCCTTTCTCATGGGGAAGATAAGCTCCCCTGTGAGGGTGGCACAGCTCAATAAGAAAAAAGCCTTCCTCCAAATCCTCCGGGATCCTGGGCGTGCTGAGGGCTGCACTTAGCCTCAGCTCTCAGAGCAACAAGGGTGCTTCAGAGCCAGGGCTGTGCCTAGATGGGGGGGAGGCAATTATCCACCAGGAAATGTGATGGGGGAGACACCACACACACAAACACAGCGACAATGCAGGCCTGATCTCCAGAAGTGCTGAACACTTGTGAGGCAGCGAACACCTCCGGCACTCTAACCGGGAGTTAAGAGCATTCAGCACTTTAGGAGAGTTGCTAAGCATCCCCAGAATCTGTGTGGGGGTTTCACCTGTGGTCGGAGCCTCGGTTTCCCTGAGATCCCTTTACACCTAATTAAGATAAATCGCAGAGAAATATACAAAGATGCATAATTTACCGACTCTTCGACTGATTTAAGTGTATCCCCGCAGGGAACTACACCCATTTAACTAAAATCACGTTAGAAATCAATTTAGTTACATTAGTGCATTTTCGGTATGGAACAGCCCTTAATTTGAATGGGAATAAAGACCCACTGTGGGCCGATTGATTCTGTTAGGTGAAGGAAAAGCTTTTATACTCAATATAGCTACAAATGAAATCTGTTTCAGAATGCTACAGGATATTATATGTGGGAAATATGAGGATCTGTGGGTATAGACTTGGCATTTTTCACACAGCTCTGAACATCTTCATTCTCCTGTGATTTCAGGCATTCTCACACAGAGATATCCCAGAAAACCCTGAAAAAGGGGGCAGTTTACCTTCCAAGAACCGTGGGGGCTTGCTTTCAGTGACAGAATGTGTGAAGGATCAGAAAGGTCTTTCCAATTTAATGTGTGAGCTCAGGAGACACAGGAGAAGGGAAAAGCCTGCCCTCCAGGAGCATTCAGAGGGAAAATGACGCACACTGGCAGGCAAAGGAGTCAGGATAAAAAATCCCATCTCAGCTTGTTGTGTGCCCCTCCAAAGCAGGGACAAGGGCTGAGCATAGCATTACAGGTTGAAGGGAGGGAGCAGATCTGTTTGCAGCCAGCAGGACCTGGCAGGGAGCAGGTGTCATGTATGGAACAGCTTGAGCAGTACATGTCCCCAGAAGGAGGGTTGAAATGTCCCTTCAGCTGCCTCTCCAAGGCACAGATCATTCAGAGAGGGCTGATGGGTGCCCTGGGGGAGCCTGGAAACACCAAGTGGTCCTGAGGACCTGTTTGCAGCCACCTCTGGATAACACAACTTTGACTCCGTCTGCTGTCCAAAGCAGACCCCACAGCGGTTGTATCCCATGGGATTCCCATTTGACCCCATTGCCTTCCCACATCTCTGTGTGTGAGGGAGAGATCAGACAAGGGAGAGGCAGCAATAATCAGGGGATTTCCAGCAACAATGGTCTGCTCATCCCAGTTGCCTAATTTTCACTACTGTAATTTCTCAGACCTCTTAATATAGCTTGCTAATCTTGCCCCCACTCCAGCCCTTGACCTTCAAACACAGTCCTGGGAACAATGTTATCAAAGATACATGAAGTAAGACTCTAGGTGGCACTTCAGGCTGCATAACTGTGACCTTGTCTATCAAGACATGCAGCATTTAAATCATAAGTTTAATCAGGCAATCCTTAGGCAATCAGGGTGATCAGCAGAAGTGCATTAGCACTGTATAGTCCCTGCAGCAATTTCCAGTATACATTTCCAGTGTACCTAGAACTATAGTTCAGTTCCACTTCACCAGCAGAAATCAAGAGAAATCTCAGTCAAGAAAACCAAACCACTCACTGGAATAAATCAGATACAGCCCGATGGAGCTCTTGCACAGCTCCCCCACAGGTTTGTCACCTATGCAGGAACAAGAAGCCTAAATATATTTGTAAGCCTCAAATACTAGAGATGAGTGCTATAGTAAAACCACAGGCAATTCAGCAAAACACTGCACCACTCCAATACCTGCTGAAGGGGTATTTTATTTCTGTTCAAATTGCTTTGTCTATTTTCAGTACATTTCATCAGAACAGAGCTAGCAATATTTACTTCTCTCTCTAAGCCCCAATGACTAGTCAGTGGGTATCTTGGACATGTGCTTGCTTGACAATTTACTAAGAATGAAGCAACAGAGCAGCAGTGAAGCATGCTCCAGCATGTTTCTTGCAATCAGGACCCAAATGCCAATGCGTTTCTCAGTGGACATCCGAAGGTGCTTTCCATACCACAATTATCTATTGGCAAAGCTGCCAAAGAAGGACTCTGCCTTTTCTCACCCACAGCTATTTGTTACTCTCCCTCCTCCTTCCCATTTATCACTCCTAAGTGTGCTGATACCCTTTAAACTAAATCAGTGAAATAGCTGGTATTAGCAAAACCAGAAAAACCCTTCTGGTCTGTTTTAGATGACACCAGAAATAGCTGCCTTAACATAACTGTGACAGGGGACAGGAAACTGCAATAGGGAAAGGAGAAGAGAGGAAATGCATTGGGAAGGACAAGGACCTCTTTCAATTGTTTTCTTCCTACAGAAGCACTAACGGTGATTAGCAGCCAGATGTCTATACTAACTGGACCAAAAAAAATTGTCTGCTTCTTCCTTGCTGCTCTTCACTGGGTCTGTGTTAGACTAGCTCACAATTCAGCATCATGAAATCCTGTAGACTTTCTGGAAAAGGGCACAGAAGCCATGCATCTCCCTATGCATGGGGTCTTCTTGTCTGCTGCAGCACATCTCCAAGCCCTCCAATGCAGCACAGCCTTTGCCTCACCACCCTTCCCTCCTGCACGGCCCCCAGGAGAGTTCATGTATCAGGGAGGGGCAAGCCTGGTTCTTTTGCCTCCGGGCTTCACTAGCAAGCAGCAAAGCTGGGGCAGCTGCTCCAGGAGGATTATATCACCTTCTCCCACTGGGCCAATCCTTCCCCATCGACTGCTGAACAGGCAGCAGCCAGTTGGCAGCTGAAGAGCAAAGCAAAAATAATACAAAGAGGAATCCCAGCCAACTTGTTGAGGATTTATAAAATGAGGGTCAAGTTTTGACAAACTTTTTCCTTTCACAGTAAAACTAGTGGACCCAATTCCCACAACAAGCTTTCTTCTATTCTCTGCTAGGGAGAAGTAGCCTAACCCATCAAAGCTGACACCGTTATGCACAGCTTAGATATTCCCAAGTACACAGAGGTATGAATATACAGAGTAGAGGCAGAACAAAAGGGATTCTCTACTCATTTTTTATCAAGTTCTCTCCACCTCCATCTGAGTCCAGCTCGCCATAGCTGCAGAAGCATTCAATAGTCATGGTATTAGGCAAATTAAGTTCACCTTTCAGCAGAGGTAACATCAATCAATCCTGCCCTCCCTACCTTAGCCTCTGTTTCAACAGCACCAGAAAATTTCACCATTATTTCATTGCTCATTACCCTTGGTTTATTGCTCTCGCTGTTTAACTATAGCTTACCCCCACGAATATAGTGAGGGTGTACTACACCCTTTGAGAAAAGCTATGGACAAATTTCATAGCAGTCCCAATGGGCATTTTGGTCCCTAATTCCCAGTGAGGGTCAGGAAGGCTGGTGTTGAGCAACAATGATGCATGCTCTTTGTGACCTGCTTGTGGTCCTACAGATTGTGTGCACCTTCTCACAGTGGAGTCCCTGTCTTGGGATCTCTTGGCCAGGTTTATTCCAGAGAGCAGAAGCCCAAGGGGATGTAGAGTGACTGGAGTCACTCTGCCCACCTGGAAAGCAAGGCAGCCAGGGCAACCATCAATACTGGCTGAAGGATGGAGGACAATTCACAGGAAGGGCTCCGAGGTCACCCCTAGCATCCTGACTACCTTGTCAAGGCCACCAAGGGAGGATCACACCAATGCCCTGTTGAGGAGACAGCCTGGCACTGCACAGTGTGCCTAACACTGAGAGCAGAGATATGTCATTCTAGGGAAGAGGGAAGAAACACAGACTAAATGTGGCAGGTATGAGATAGTACTTGTGGGATCAAATCCTGCTTCATGGTGCTCACTTGGTGCAATACCCTGTTCCTGCCTTTGGTACCTACAGAACAGCTCTTCTTTTAAATCTTGTATTGCTACTGTCTCTTAGAACCTGAGTGAGAAACTCAAACAACAGTTTTTTGTGCTTGCTTTTATACATATGGAAGATGTAACCTAAAAAATTGCGGGGGGGGGGGTTGCCCTCTGGGCCAGCTCTGGACAGTCATGTCATAATGAGGAACACAATAAATGTCAGTTTGCCTTAGAAGACACTCATCAGGGATTTAGGCTCACCATCCATGAACAGTATTATCTCCAGTGCCATAATCAGCCTGAAGGAGGAATGGGTTCCTAGGACCTTTGGCATTTCAAGTGAAGTAAAGTTACACAATTAAACTCCAGTTAGGAAATATCCATAACTTACCAACAGGGGAGAGCAGTTAAGAGCATTACCAGCTGTCAGCACCTGGGAAAATAAATTGAATGGCCAGAGCACTGAGATATGAAAACTGAGGGAAAAATCACATGTGCCTACTTTCTTTATGGCTGCAATGTCATAGGTCATATGTTGTGCTAACCTGTAAGAAATAATAGGAACTTGGAGATAAAATACAGCTCCAAATGTGAACTGGGACATGGCATAGAAGAAGTTAAGCAAGGACAAACAGATTACTACTGTCCCAGAGACTGGTCCCTCTACTCTTAGCAGCTTCATAAACCAAACCAGCTGTTACAAATAACACTGTTAGACTTCTAAAGGCATCCATTTCCTTGGCTGTAAATAGAAATACAATTTCTCTAAACTAAAACTACTCTCTCATGTAAATTTGTTTGGGGTTTTTTTAAAAAATTGAATGAGCAACATATGTAATGACAGCCTTTCAGGGATGTGTGATGCTTGTAAAGAGATTCCTGAAAAATTTGCTTTAATTCTTACAAGTTTATCATTCCCTTCCTGAATATCAAATTATGTGGGCAATGTAAGGCAAAACAGAAAATAAAGAAGCCATTACTAAAGGGATTTGGGTGGGCTTTATATGTGAGTAACTGTGGCCTCACACACAGGAAAGGAGATCGCTTAACCCAGGTTTGTGAAATGGGGATAAGCAGTAGTAGCAGGGAGCAGTTCAACCTGTATTGGAGGAGAAGGAGGATGAATGTATTGAAGCATCTCCTGACTGAGAGTCTGAGGAGCCATAATCACCTCTCACCCTTCCATGCAATGGAGATACTTGCGTTCCCCAACAGCAGCAGATATGGGACACCAAGCGTTATGTGTGTAGAGGGGATGTATGCATCAACAGCCTGGTTTGGAGGGTCGGTGCAGGACACAGAGGTTTGGCATCATCCAACAAGGGGGGCTGGGAAGAGTGCAGGAGCAGGTTTGGGGAAGGACAGAGGTAGCAGGGAAGAGGCTGGTGGGAGCTGGGGTCATGCCTAATGTGGTGTGAATTAAGAGCCTGGCTAAAAGCAGGAAATAGTCCCACTTCTCAGAAAGCTTTACAAGCACTGCTAATGAAATAGCAACCCCCAAAACACTTCTGATCCTATTCATTTTTCAAAGGCATCCATCTGAACAGCAGCTCCTGTCTCAGGGTGCTCCTGTGGAGCGACAGGCAGAGCATGCCTGTGGCCCAAAAGGAGCACGGTGACACTCTCAGCCAGCACTTGCCAGCCACAAGTACCAGCCTGTTTAATGAGGCCCTCCATCACTCCCTTCCCTGCTGGCTGCACACTGTGGGTGGCACTGGCACGGATGCCTTCTCCAAAGTGCTTGCTTCATATCAGGGAGGTGCACCCATTTGTAACTCCACTCTGCAGGCTCTGGAGGTGCCTCTGGCCACATGCCACGTTGAGGGGGGAGGAAATGACAATGGTTGTGATGAAGCCTTCAAGGGAATGCTGACTCACCCCCAACCAGAGGTTGCAAGAAACACCCAGAAGTCTCTCTCAATGATTTGCTGCAGATGGGGCAACGTGGGTGACAGGCACAATGCCTCCCCAGCCTGCCGTGGCTTTGAAATCCCATGGCCCCACACAACAGTGCTAAAACAAATACAGCAATTAAAAACCTCTGCACAGTGAGTCTGGTTCTGCAAACAGACAAATGGGTGGCAGAGTGGTGGCAATGACGAGCATTGCCTGGTAATCCATTTTCTCTGAGCTACATAATGGTCACATCTATAAAGAAGTAGTAGAGGAAAGGGAGGGAAGCACAGGAAATCCATTACTGCCATAAAGGAAAGGAAAAAGAACAGGAGCCTGGACCCAAATCTGGGTCCTCCTGGATTCCTGACCTGCCAGGGTAAGATATTAGAAACCAATACCAGGGGTGGAGCGGCAGTAACTGCGTCAGTGACTCATTCCCTTGGGAAAAGCAGAGCCACCCAGACAGCTGGCACAGCGTCTTGCTGCATGCATGGCCTCAGAGAGCTCGCCCATCACATAAGCAGCTGGCACACTTCCTGTGATGAACAAAAAATGCAGATAATTTAGCCTGGATACCTGAGCGTTATCCCTATTATTGTCTCACAGAAATGGAAATAGAGTCATCCTAATGAGACTTTTGATCCAAAAAAAGCATGTAGTATTACGTGACATATCCAGGAAATGGAAGTCCAGATGGAAAAAGATTAGGAATTGCTTTTTGAGTTGTTTAAAATCATAGCTGACCTTATTATTCAGTGCTCAAGCAGGAGAGAGAACTCTGAGACAGGACAACATTCAGGCTTTCTCCTTCCCCCTGCCTATCCTGCTGCCACCCATACACAATTCTGGCCATGTGCTGCATTCTCACAGTTCTCACACAATCCCACCCTTGTGCTCCCAACTCAGGGACGAGGAAGCTGTTTATCACACAGCATTCCGTTTGTCACATTCGTTTCAAAAGATGATAATACCCAGTTGCAAGTAGCACGTTTTACACTGGCAAATATTGCAGCAGTTCTCCAGATGGCGAAATGAAGGCTTGGAGGGGTAAAAAGACTTTCCTCCAGCCACCTAGCAAGTCACTGATCTCCCAAATCCCAGTGCAAAATTAAACATCACTTCCTAGGCTTGCTTTTAGATTTGGCTTGCCAATACATTCCTCTGAAGTCCATACATGAGAATCATGCCTAATCGCACCTAGAAATATATTTTTCTTGCAGGGAGAAGGCAAGGGGGGAGGGGGACTTATGCCTTGGTACTATAGTCAATAACTCAAAAACCTGTGTGCTTTCAGCATTTGTCTAATCAGATTTCAGTAGAATGTACATAGAAGTGAATCCAATCTGTCTATTTGTAAAACTTGACAAGTTTTTGGCGTCAGCAATGGAGAAGCCCATGCACCACCATCTTTCCCAA
Organism: Entomyzon cyanotis; assembly: GCA_024500445.1. Lineage (NCBI taxonomy): Eukaryota > Metazoa > Chordata > Aves > Passeriformes > Meliphagidae > Entomyzon > Entomyzon cyanotis. The sequence continues at coordinate 21,312,068 of JAKEPQ010001005.1, forward strand.
ACTGGGAATTTTGTGGCCTGATCAGTGCAGCTTGCCTTCCTGTGCCTCACATGTCTCAAGGAAGAAGTTTTGCCTGTAAGTGCACCTCTGAACACCAGTGGGGAAGGTCTTTGTTGTGATGGGCTATATCCTTATTGCACATCGTTTCTTTCTCCTCCGATCCTTTATCCGCTACTGCTAGCCATAGGCAATGCCATAGAGATGCATCTTGACATTGAGTGTTATAGGGGCTGATACTTGAGACAGAGTTCCTTCAGAGTTCAAGGCTGGCTTGCTATGTGTTTTGTTTGCTCCTTGAACCTTCTTAAAGCCACAGCTGGGAATTTTAATAGCTTTCCCAGCTGTCTGTCTGTGATGGGGGAAGACCCAATGTGACTGAAGGCCTGGTATGACTGTGCTTCACTCCAAGGTAAAACACAAAAAACCTTCCTGAAAGTAGATGTGTATTTTGGATTTGAAACTACACAGCTGCAAAGATGAGCTACTGTTTAATTTTGGTGGCACCTAGTAGTTCGGTGTGTCCTCCATCTGATCCATGCAAGAATGGGGCAATTAAAGAGGGCTGCTGTAGAAAGACCCTCCTGATTTTGCTCCAGGCTCATGGGAATTTAGCCAATTCTCACTACCCCATAGCATCACTTCCTATTTCCCACAAGTTCTCATGAGCCCTGACTGGCATGTTTAGCCTGCACTTCACAGCTCCTGCACTTGCACTAAATGTTGACATGCTATAAGTGTCCAGGGTCTGATGCTACAGTCTGCTGCAATATTATTATTTCTGTGGATAGGACAATTATTAGTATTTAACTATGGCTTTATTTTCTTGGTTCATCATAGCAAACAAACAAGAGTGTGATCTATGGCAGTTTCCATTTCAGTGTCTCTGCAGCTCTACCGCAGAATGCCATCATCCACACCTCTGATCCCTGAGAGTCCTGTTAGCGCATCTTGTTGGCAGCAGAAGTATTCTTCCACTGCAGGTTTGATCCAAAACAGCATATTCCACCATCTGCAGCTACCTGCTGGTGTCCAAGACGTAGTGAGGTGGTTGCTTTCTTTATCCAATAGCATTCGCCAATATTTATCTTTGGCACCAAGCGCTGAGGCTATTTTTGCTTCTGCCAACTCGGATTAATGTGTCTTTCGTTACAGGCACTTGGTAACGAGCAGTTTGTCATTCTCAGAAGAGGTCACAAGGCTTAGGCAAATGAAGCATTTGCCCGTGCTGAGGGTGGCCCCCAGGTCAGCACCTGGCAGGGGATGTGGCACCTGCAGCACTGACACCACCTCTCCCCATGCAGTGCAGGGGCTGCTGCTCCTCCTTCGTCCTCAGTGCAGTGGTTTACACAGGTGCCATCCTGGCTGAGTCACTGTCTCTGCTTCAAGGTGAAATATGCCTGGAAAATATCCCAGTCTTTTGGAAATATCTAGATAACCTTTCAGCAGTCCAACGCCGGCTCAGACTCTTCATGGACCAGCTCTTCTGCTTTGTCTATGTGGGCACAGGCTATTCCACCACAACACATGTTCAGGTTATTAATTTTTTTTTCTATCTGGTATCTTACTCTGGATAATATTTATTCCCTTTTTACTTTTTTTCTTGCACACATTTTTTTTCCTCTTTACACCTTCAAAACACAAGCTGAAGAAACACTCCATCTATGCCGTAATTGTGAATTGGTGTGCACTTGGCTTCTACACAGACACATCTCTCCCAACACCAGGATGAGCTCTTCAAGCACCCTCACACAAGTTTTTGTTTCTTTCAAGCATACCACAAATTCCTTTTTCAAATAAATGGGCTGTTAACAAAAGAATCAGCCAGTTTCTTTGGGCACAGTATTCTGATCCATGTGTGCCTTAGATTCAAATACAGTCTTTGAGGTTATTACTTATGTTTTATTTACCACAGAGGAAAGGTTATAATCTGTTGTGATTTTTTTTTCTAGATCTTATATGAGTCCTCCTGACATGACTGAAAGCCACTGCAGTATGTCCATGACTGGTACTAGAGTGGTTGTTTCTGGTTTTATTTTTTTCCTTTTTCATCTCATTTTCCCACTATCCAAAAAGAATCTAGAGGATAAATTTGTCCCTTTTCATACCTGTCCTGCCATGTATTGGAATCTTGGATAATGTTCTTGGTCTTTCTTCCTCCTTCCTATCCCTTTTCCTTGTAATTAAGGATGATCACAGCCTTCATTTCTGACTACACGGGTAGAGGAAACAGATCACCTCTGAAATCATGCTCTCCATGAAAAGGAGATGAAAAGGCCTAACAAGCAAAAATGACCTCGAAAAAAGAAAATGGAAGAACTATGGATTGCCGCCAGCAGCTCTGCTGAGGACCCAGCCTGCTTGCCAGCAATTGAAAAGCTGCTCACAATTGTAGGTGACTAAACCTAGGGCATACTTTCAATGTCTGCCAAAATCAACTGTGGGCCAGAAGATGCTGGACTTGTCTTCCAGTTCTGCTGACTGGCCAGTTCCCAATCCTGTGCCTCAGTTTCTTGTTTCTGGAATGGGAAGAATGGCTAAATTTTGTTACAAAAAGCAGAACACCCTCTATGTATGCCAGGAAATTAGCAAACGCGGCAGTGGGAAGGGATCAATAGAACAGATTGTAATGACGAAAGAACTAAACTAAGTGTCTCTTCCTTCAAATGTCTATGCACAGCCAAGGTTGAAGGTCAGCAGAAACCAATGAAAAAATCCCCTTCCCATAAAAAAGTATAAAGCATTCAAATTATTTGCATTTTATCAATAAGTGCAAATAAATGATAGAGGAACAGGTGCAGTTTCTGTACTGTAAGCCTTGCCTCCTCCCTTTCCCTACAGGAATGTGTAAACTCTTGTACAGGGATAGTCCACAGGGGTGACCTAGACACTGAACCCAAGAGCCTGGCCCAGACTCTGTCTTGGGGATGGGCAACTGCCTCCCCTTCCTTGCTGGTCACCATGTCCTTTATTGGACCTAGTCTCAAGTACATGCAGATCCCTATTTATCAAGCTATTTTAACTCATACTTTGATGAGTTAATGCATAGGACATTAAAAACTGTAACTACAGAGAAAAGAACATAACCCAAAATATATTTAGCAGTCTAAACAGATTGTACTGTACAAGAGGAACTTTTGGCTCTACAGGGAGTTGTTTGCTTCTATCTCCAGCTGTTTAAAAACTAACCTTACTTACTGCATTCAGAATTGTTCCTTTCACCCCCATGCCTGCACATGACGAGCAGCAGGACCACAGAGCACCTCGCTGCATTCACAGGTCACACAAGATCACATCTGACCTTGGCCTTAGCATACTCATGGCCAGATGTGGCTCCAAATGTGGCTGTGCTGACTTCACCACAGACAGGTGGGGATCTTCAGCCAGATCCAAGGAGAACAAATCCCAGAGCAAATCCAAGGTATTGTGCAAGCACTGGAAAGAAAGAGTACCTTGAGCCTAAAGAATAGATAAGACATGTAAAACAAGAATGCTAAAGAGATTTCAATAACATTAATGTTGTTTAGATATTTCCATGTGCTGTTTTATAAATTAAGACTTTTAACCAGCATTGAATAAAAAAGGTAGCTAGGGCAGATGGACCAAAGGATATGCAAGGGATAGTAAGAGGAATGTGTATTTTATCTTCCAGAGGAGATTCTTCTTTTGACCACAGAACAAGATCAAACTGGTTAATTCACAGAATATAAACACTAGGCTGAAAAGCAGATTTGGAGTGCCTAGAAAGAGGACAATCATTTTAGTACACCCAATTACTGTGTTTGTAATAAAGTAGCTTTATTTAAGATGATAAAAGACAGGCAATGCCCCAAGGCATGGTTCCACTCTCATGTTCAAACTTAAAGATTCAATGATCCCTTTGCTTCTATGTAGTGAATGAAATTTGGGCAACAATAAGCTCTCACAGGCTCACTGCTATTGCATTTTCTTGCCATTTTGAAACATTCAATATTTCTATTAAGTCTATAAGACTTCTTTCATTCCCTAGGTGTTTTGCTTCAGCTGTTTTACTCAGTCATTAACCTTTTCAGTAAAATTATTTTAAAATCAGTTCCTTATGCTATTTTGGATTGGTTTTCTGGAAGTGGTAGATCCCAGCTTATGCCAGGAGTCAGCACAGACAAGCAGAGCTGCTTCCAGAAAAAGTTATTTGCAGCATTTTGTGTGCAGGACAGAGCAGAAGAAGAGTAAAAATGAAGTGCAAACACTCACAATGACATGTGTGTTCTTGAGAACCAAGATTCAGGAAATACCTATTATATTAATTCTTCTTATTAACGCTTTAAAATTAAAATCTTCTTGATATATTCCTTCTCTCCCACTCTCAGGAACAGTTACTTCCACAGATACTTTCTTTAGAAAGTTTACATTTGACTGCACATTTCCAGGACAGAGCCTTTGGCCTCAGTTGTGCAGGCATCTGCACATGTGCATTGGTCACAAGAAACTCAGCAGGATTATGCACATATAGAAAGTTACATTTAGTTTTTTATTTATGCAGTTTGTTCCAGGTTGATAGAGAAAGAAATACTACTGATGGACATTCTACCTCCACCTTCTTGTGAGAGAAATGTCTATGCTTCCTCAAACACGTAGCTTTCACATAATTGAGGTTGACTTACTAGAAAAGATCATGTGCTCTCATTAAGTGGTGCACACCATGTATAAAGAAAACATACTTACAGAAAGAGAGAAAATAGTGTTTTGCTACAATTGTGACCTGTGAAAATTATTGCCTTTACCTCTTGTCCAGTTTTGGATTTAGTTTCTAATCCCTTTAGCAGGCTTTCCCAAATCCTGAGTAGTTTAAACTATTATTTAATATGTTCTTTGCTAGAAAGATTTTCTGCCTGTGTCTCTCTATGTACATTATAATATGTATGCACATACACATAACATTATTATTCCCTTAGTGGCAATTAAGCAGCATAATCCACCTCAAAGATATTTACAACAATTTAAACTACCCTGAATCAAGGAGTTTAGAGGATTAGAGATGAGATTTAAGCAGTTACTGAGAGGATAAATTTTACAGTTCCTGTGCACTGCCACACTGTTTAACTTTAAGGCCAGAGAACGGAGGGTTTGCAAGTGATTGAAGCACAGAAGGAAATGAATCAAAAGCTGAATATGAATCAAAAGCCCAAAATAGTCTGTTTGTTGAGACCTTTTAACTTCCATGTTTAGAGGAGGGTAGACAGCTGGCTCCTTGAGCAAGTTTGTTCAACTTCCTTGCAGTCTCCTTCCCTTGGTAATTTGAGGACAGTCAGTGAGTGTGTGTGTGCTCCACACCATCTCCAGCACCCTGCATGTCTGTGGTGTGAGCAGGCGCAGGAGCTCTGGCTTGAACTGAAAGCTCTGGTCTCTTCAGTAACATATGGCATGCTCTGGGACAGAGGGCACAAACTAGCACTGAAAATTCGAGCCACACTGGATTTATCAAAGGAAAAAAGTACCAAAAGATAAAAACTTGGCTATGCTGGGGAAGGATTGAACTCACTCAGATTGAACAGCACTGCTGTTTGATTTTTTTGCTTTATGTAGGGAATGAGTACACCAGGGTTGTTTATGGGCACACCCTGACTTGTATTTATATCAACACATTTATGCTTTTCACTCTCAGACTCCTCAGCTGAAATAGTGTTTGGCTGAAAGTGTCTGAGGAAAATCTCACCCAATATATTTATTTCTTGCACAATCACTGGGGCCAGCTCCTCTGGTCTACCTTGTCAATGGAGTAAGAGTAAATTCTCTGAAACTGCCCCTCTTATGTATGTAACACCTGGGATATTGTCTATTTTCCCTCTCTTTCTGCCAGTGAGAAGATACCACTAAAAAGTGAAAAATAGGGGAAAATTACTGTTGCCACCTGGTGAACTAAACATACCTCCCACATAATTCCCCAGTAAATTCCTTCTATTACTCTCAGAGGGCTTTTTTTTCCAATTTTTTTTTTCACGAGTAGTATCTTACATAGAAAAATGCATCAACCTTCCTGTCACACCCCAGATGTCAGCTTGTATTATCCACTCCAGAAGAGAGCAGCAGAGTCAGAGCAGGAAGTGGAGCTCTCTGAGGGAGAAGACTTTCCAAGCTGCCAATCTCCCAGGTGTGACTTTGCCCAGCAGCCCAAGGGCAGCCTCGCCAGCAGTCCATGGAGTAGCCCCCAGAGGCTGTGGTCCTGCTCCCTTCCCCATGCAAGGTTCTGGCAAACTTGGGAGCAGCAAAAAGCAGCTCTGCACAGTTAATTTTGCCTTGCTAATGAGAGCATGCAGCAGTTCCTTTCTGAATGGATGTTTCCTTCCCTTTCTAGGAAACCTCGTCTAACATATCTGTGTTTGTTGCTTACTGGAAAGAAGGGAGGAATAGGAAAATGTGTGTGGAAGACATGAGGATGGAGAGGCTGAGCACAAGGAAGCCCTGCTCCATGAGTGTCATGTCATGTATTTATATCAGCTTCACTTCCTTGAAATCTATGCTTGGTCATGGATGGCACAAGCTCCCTGTGGTCTCCAAATGGCAACAGGAAATTCTCATGGCAACTCCTCCTTGTGACTGTGGCTACTTCTCTTAATAAAGAGAATCCTTAAGAGGAACAACCTATTTGCAAGGCTTGTAAAAGTTCTAACTGTATTTGTGGTGTTTTTCCTCTTAAAAAATATAAATTATTTCAAACTACCCTTAAATGCTTGCAGCAGTGCCAGGAGACAGCGAAATGCCACGTTTACACAGCAGGAGGAGAAACAATCTTTTGGATATGGCAGGTATTCATGCCTAAAGTTCTCAGAAGTTTATTGCATTTACTGGTGAGTGGGGACGGAAATTACAAAAATTATGATAAATAGCTTGCCATAGCCCATCTACAAATTTCACCTGCTGACATGGTTTAGTGGGCAGACACTAATACCACCCTCGGGAGGAAGAAGGAAACCAGTGCTGGGACAGGAAGGGGTTAGGCAAGATTTAAGTGAGTGCACAGGAAGCAATAATGGTTGTGGAGATTTAGCTTGGTTCTGGTGAGCGTTTGAATCCTTGGTTAGAGAACAAACTTGACAACATTATCTGTTTTTGCTGTAGGAACAACTGTTCACTTGTCTAAATCCTGCCCTCAGCACTGATATATATCAGCCTTCAGTTTACTCTCACTTCCATTCGAATCACAGTATGAATCAAGCACATCGCCCTTGCTACTATGCAGATGGTGCAGAGAAAAGACTACACAGTTTGTTTTAAGGATTTCTAATTTTTTTTTTTTTAATTAGGCCTGATTTGTTCTTCCATTTCCTGCCTAGGGTGAGTTTAACACAGGTGGTGTCTTCCAGGGAAGGGCAGGCGATTTGGGTGAAGCATCCAAGCTGCCTGAACACGCCATGCTCACGGCTGCCAAGCTGAGCCCGCGGTTTACAAGCCCAGGTTTGGCAGACAGCAATGCCAAGGGGATCAGCCCCGGGAAGGGCTCTGGGAGCTCAGCCCCAGCAGCCAGCAGGGGAGCCTGGCCAGCCGTGTCTCAGCAGCCCGAGCCAGCGTCAGGTGCCAGAGCAGATCAGATCAGAGGTCCAGCTCGCCTGAAATCCTGCCTCTCCCGCCCGCCAGGAACACATGCAGAAGAACCCCCCTGCAAAGGACAAATGCCCATCCAAAAACATGTTCAACGGTCCAGTTTCACTGCAAGAGGGAAGTACCCATTGTCACAAGCCGTGAAGCAGCGATCTGAGTTATTAAAATAATATTACATTAAAATATGAGTTAATAGATTAACTTTTACCCTGGATAGTTTAACTGCAGATGTAGGCAGTATCGATTGTAATGTCTAACATTTGTTAATCCTGCTGAGCTTTTTACCTCAGTATTTTCTCAAGGCCATGGCAGAGACACTGTCTTAAAAAAGCATTTACTGGTTTAGATTTAAACCTGTTGCTTTTATTTCTGAATCTCTCTCTGATATTTATTACAAAAGAGGGTACACAGGAGTGACCACATGACCCCTTGGTACCATCTGTTATTTTATATACTGCAGTGACATCTCTTCCTTGCCACCTTCCACTACTCAATCGTCCATATCTTCATCTCAAAGTGTTTCCATACCTCTTCATCACAGGTTTTGTTACTCTTCTCTGGGTGTAAAAATATGTCAGCCATATAATCTTTTATGAGGTGAAGCTACCCTTACCTAAAAACAGCATTCTAGCTGAGGACATGCCATTGATCTTCCCATAAAAAGGCATTGTAATTCTCACAGCACTATCCTTTATGCCTCCCTTAATAGGAGGATAACCCGATTCTGGGAACCTATTCCCAGGGAGCAGCTAGCTGGAAAGAGGTTCAGGCTCTCTGAGTTTTGACCAGAACTTTTTATGATACAGCAGAGCCCAAAGCTACATCTGTCAGCAAGGTCACCTTTGCCATGCACACGTGTAAGGTTCTGTCCCACTGTCTGCACCCTGCTCCATGTGAATTTTGGTTGCCACACATGGCCTTTGTTTGCCTGCCCAAAATGAAGTGCTGAGCACCATTGTTGGCTGGGCATTGTCCCCTGTGCTGCAGAGGTGGCCGCAGTGCAGGAACAAGCAATAGCAGCAGTTCCAGGGGGCCTGGGGCAAAGGTGGAGGTCATGACCTCTTGTGTATCATTACGCAATTAGCTGAGGCCCTCTCTAACCTCTCAAAACACAAGGCCCTGGGCAAACTGTCCTCCCCTAGCCAACCATGGCTGGCTGACCCTTCTCTACCCATAGCCACACTGAGAGTGTTTTGACACCCTCTCAGTTCTGCACATCAACAACACTATTATATGCTTTTCTATCTGCATCTTGCAAAGCTGCAAGATTTTGAGGCACTGGAAGTCAACCTTTTTCAAAGGATTTCAAAGAACTGGCACTCTCAGAGCTGCCATAGAAACAGGCTGGATATTTATAGGTTTTGTCCAAGGTGCTGTCCCATCTCAGGATCCTGCTGTCTGTATCCAAAATGAAATGTTTTTACCCAAAGGGGCTTAGAACACTGTGGCCAGAACCATGTGTGAAATGAGAAGATAGAGAAGGGAAAGATTTAAGGATTTAGACATAATTGAACCTAGCCAACTCAGCTAAGCAGACCCCATTGAGGTAATTCCTGACTCCCTTGAAAATCTACTCAGATTTGGTCATAATAAAACAGGCAAATCTCAAATGCCTTTTTCTAATTTTAATTCTCTTCATATTTGCAAACTCAGTCCAGGAATTTATATGCCCAGGTATACCTGGTATATTTCTGACTGTACATTCAAAGGTTAGATGGTCTGAATACACCATTTCTGAGACAGTGGGATTTCTTTTAGTGTAATTGACACCAATGTCCTTTGCAAGAGACAGTGAAAACAAAGGAAAAGGAGGATAAAAAGAAAGTTGAAGGAAGGAAAGAGGAGTCAGTCTGACAGAAGAGAAATCAGAACACCAGATGTATGCTACAGGTATAGCATTTTATTAGATTACCCTGTAAGCAATGGTGCAGTTTTGTGTATGACAGTACAGGCCCTTCCCTCTCAAGGCTATGGCAAGAGAGAGAAAAGATGGTCTTGTTGTTAAGGTAGTGACACAGAATTCAGGAGATCTGGCTCCCATTCCTGGCTCTGACACAAACCTTGTGTAAATCACTTAATCTCTCTGTGCCTCTGTTTCCCATCTGTGAAACAGAGATAACACATCCTTTTTCTCACCCCAGTCTGTCTTGTCTATTTAGATTATCTGCTTTTCTAGGCAGAGAAAGCTTCTTACTGCATGGGCTTGGGTTTTCAGTTTGTTTGTCCTCAGCGCTTTTTGCTGGATCTTTTAAGACCAGAGGGAACAAGAGTGATCATCTGGTCACAACCCCTTATACAAGACAAGTCCTGGGAGGTCCCAGAATTAGTTCCTGTTTCAGGAGCTGAGATTGACAAAAGAACAGACTCTAGGAGAAATAGATAGATAGACAGACAGACAGACAGACAGATAGATGTATGTGCATGTATGTGTAACATAAAAAAAGTCCCTAAATCCAATGTCGGTTTTTATAAGCAACTATCAGGAAACTTCACTGATATGAAGTGGTGCTTTATTACTTGCTTAATTTTGTCTAGACTCTTTTCCCACTACTAGAATGATGCTTCCACCACTGGCTGTTATCTGTGCTGAACTCGAGAGCTCTCTCCAATCAATGGGCATGTACTTATGGCGGGACTTATTCTTCCTTACTTTTACTATGCCTGTAACCCAACCTAGCTGTCCCAGTAGTGGAATAATCTGAATACAGGAATTTATGCCAAAGATTTTGGAGAACTCTCTTGGGACGGGATAAAATGGCCTTAAAGGGGTGTGTATTGTCATTCTTGTGCATGGACCTTGGAAAAACTTATTACTGCTTTTTGCACCCTTAGGAAAATTCTGGAGCAGTTACATGATGTTACCCACTCTTCCTGACATTTCTTTGTCAGGAAAGCATTTCTTTGCAGAATTTATACTTGAGATTCATTGCACTTCACGATGAGAGCACAATTGTGATTGTAACTCGACTTCAGCTGTGATTGTTGCTCCTGTTAACGTATATTCACCCCCTCCTATCTCCATCATCACTATACAATAATAATTGGTGACATCCAGTGAGATGAGTAGATTTGAAATATTTTCAAGAGAGAAAAGAATTCTATTTTGAATTTTTCTAACCTGGACTAGCTCTAACCACTGAGTAATTGAATAAAAGACCTTCTCCTGTGGTCATATGTTAAAGAAAGGCTGCATCTGCTTTTGCATTTTGTGCACAGACTGATCTTTGAAGTGTGCCATAAGCACACTCCTTGGATCAAGCTCTGTACGGGAAACAGACAGACAAATGTATAGTTATGACATTGATACTGAACCGCTCAACCTTGTCAGGATTGAGGTGTCTTCTGGGAGTGCACAAAAGCAGAACCTCAGTTGCCTTGGAAACTTCTCCAGCTGAAAACCAAGGAGATTAAGGCAGTTCTGGGCAGCCACCGAGCTGAGCTTTCAGGATTGCCATTTTAGATTCAGATGCCTAAACTCCTTCTAACTTCTCTCTTAAACCACAGATTGCAGAGACAACCTCTATTTGAATAATCAAAATGTCAAGCCACACGCACACCTTACAGAAGGTTAAATCCCTTACATATAAAAACTGTGAATTAAATCTCCCCCATTTGAAATCTGATTTTAAATTATATCAAGATAGTTTGACAAGAACCATCCTGATTGTCTTTAATTATATCACCTTCTTTTAATTCCTTATTACTCAAGGACCCTATCAGGCATTCCATTATTTTGCCTGGGATCGAAGGCAAACTGACAGGCCTATAATTACTTGGGTCACTGCATTTACCTTTTTTAAATATTGGTACAATATTAGCTTTCTTGTAGTCCTCTGGAACATCCCCAATGCTCCATGGCTTGTTAAAAATCAAAATTAATGGTCTGTAGTGCTCCTTGACTATCGATCTTAAAATCTTGGATGTAAATTATCCAGACCTACTAATTTTAATGTATCTAACTTTAATATCTGCTGTTTAACACATTCCCTTAGCTACTGCTAGAATGAAAAGCATTTCATCATCATTCTGTCCTGAATCATCTGGCTTTTCCCCAAATACTGAACAGAAGTATTGATTGAACACCTCTGTCCTTTCTGCGTTATTATCGAGAATTCCACCAGCTAATAAATGATTAATGCCATAACACCATAATACCATAGGACAGGTTTTACACCTGAAATCCTTTGAAATCCTGTAAAATTTCCTTTTGTTCTGTTTAAGCATTTCTACTTGTCTTGTTTTTTCCCTACTAAATTTTCTACTACTTTTGCCTTCACCTTCTGGTGCTTGTTATATGCTACCTTTCTCATTTTCCTGTTTACTCATTTACTCCCCTGGTTTAGGGACACATAGCAGTTCTTTGTTTTATGAAACTGCCCCTTTGGAAGGCAACATGTATGTGTTTGTGTCCATTAAACTGAAAGGAGGATTAAGGACCTGTCTGCTTTTCTTCATCTAAACCATTTTGAAACTTGGCCTTAGACACAAGTCCATTGTATCCAAGTCTGCATTTCCCTGCATTCTTGGAATGAACCATCATTTTGTTAAGTGAATGAATCAGTATTTAGCCTGTGATCCAAAACTTCAGCTGATTAATGCTGTTGAAGAATTTTCTGACATTACAGGAAGAAATGAAGTGAAACTGGGCTCTTCCTAAAACTTCAGGCACGTACTGCTGACACATGTGGTAATCTTCTGGAACCAACAGCAGCAGATCCTCTTTCTGTTTCCACCGAGGAGAGTCATACTTTCCTCTTACAAAATCTCATTATTCTTCTACTAAGGGAGCAACGAACCTCCAACAACTTCCAACAATGCTGGGCATGTGCCATGCAGATGAGCAGCTTTGATCTTATACAATAACAAGCAGCAATGCTTGGGCAGACATGACTTATTTTTTAGGCACTTTACAGGAAAATAAGATAGATGGCATTTGTTTGCTCAATGCAGTATTTGAGACAAAATGAGCATTACAATTAGTCGTGAGTTCAGAGGAAGAGGGGATTTTCTAGCAGGAGGTGGTAAATTTTGAGTTTGACTTTGGGTAGATCCCTTAATGTCATTACTACATAAGTACTTCAACAATCTTTACCTACGGCATATATGGACCAGACAGTAAACTGGAACCAAACTGTATTGCTCCCTTGAAGTCAACATTCACGCCACTGAGATGCATCACTAACTATTTTCATTAAATAAGACTGATTTTTTCGCATAATCAGCTCACTGAAGGACTGGGATTGCTCTGTGCTTCTGTGGAAAGAAACCAGCACCTGGTCCTGTTAGTACCTACAGTGCTGACGAAGGAGGTCATTTCTTTCTCATCATTAAAGTCACAAAAGCTGAGCTGCAATGTATGAGAGTACATCCTGCTAGTGAGGGGAGTGAGGACTGAAGTGACAAGGTTCCAACAACTGCAAAAAGGATGCAAAAGTGAAAAAGAAATAGCATGAATTCAGAGAAGTTCAGAGTAAGAGAGAAAGCTCCGCCCTTGGCCTATCCAGACATATGAAGAAGTACGGGAATTTCCAAAGTGTGACGGATCTCACCACCTTCCACACTGTAAAAACAAGTCCCAGAACAAGTTTATTGTGGAGATGGAATGGCTGCTGTGTAAGTAACTGCAACTAATAAATTCAAAGCAAGGTAATACCATTTGTAATAAAATAAAATATCAAAACTAATTTACACTTCTAGAGTAGCGTTAGGAACACTAACACAAGTGCAGAAACTCTTTGGAGTCTCTCGACTGTAGAAACAAAACCTCAACCCCTCTGAATTTAAAGGGAGTGTGCATTTATGCACTTACACAAAGAGCAAAACAAACTTCTGCTGACAATACATTGTTGTCTAAAATGGCAAACACAAGGAAGGAAGATAAAGTCTGATATTCCAGAGAGGCGTTAGGGCATGCCCACTTGTATCAAGATGCAAAGCTGGGGCCTTATCAGAAAACTCTTCAAGGCAGATACATTTCTCCCTTAACCACTTTAAAAGATGCCAGCATGTTGACGTTGCAGCCATTTCTGAAAACAAATGAAGAATATGCTAAAGCACAAATTAAGCAAATAAAAACTAGGAATCACAGCTTCCTAATGTGTAGGAAACCTAGGAAACCTCTTTTATAAGCAAATGCTGGAAGGAAAAGGTTGGTATTTTGCCTAATTTTAGAGCTGAGGGGCCTACAGATGCTGACAGTTGTACATCTGCTTTTCTTGCCTTCTGATGGACAGGAATCAACTTCAGTCCAGAAGCTCAGTAGGCACAAATCCAAGGTAATAATCTCAAAGTGGCACAGCTGTGGTTCTTGATCAGTTCAAGTGTGTTTTGCACTCATGATCAGCAGCAAGACCCTACAGCCAACGGGACTTCCGAGTAATCTGAGTTCCCAGCTGTGGCAATAACCAAATCATCAAAGGATGATAAAGTCAATATTGCTTGGTTGCCTTGGGAACCAGACAAATGCCCAGACCTGTTCCCTTTGGTAACACAGTAGGGTGATAAGTCATTATTGCTTCCCTCCTGTGAAGTGTTCCCAGAGCTCCTGCTCCATGAGCTATGTGGGATGTGCCTTGCAGGTTTTGGAAAAATGAGCATTTCAGTGCGTGGCTTGGGTAATCAGAACTTTGGTTACAAACTTGCAATAAGCATGCTAAGAGGAGGGATAGAGCTGTTTGGGTTTGGCACCACAATACTGCAGCTGCTGCAGTGCTGGCCCACGTGGGGCTGCCTTGCTGTGTGGGTGAAGGAGAGGTGGATTGCCTGCACCCATCAGGATAGATGAAGCTAGATGACTCAAAAACAGACATTGAATTAGAGCTCCCTATGTCTGACTCACAGACTTATCCTTTAACCACCAGCCACTTCTCAGAAAATGTGCCTGAATAAAATACTCAAGCTGTATTCTTAGAATGGGGGAAAAAAGAAAGAAGCAGAAGTGTCTATTTTAAGAGAAACCTTGGTGCTCAGCTGAAGGGCACTACCAAGGCTCAAAAACCCGCCAGGTTTAAACAGCTCTAATCCAGTTTGAACAGCAGCCTCTGAATAAAGGCAGACCAATAATCCCTTCTCCAGGTTCAAATATTACCTTGCATAAGTGCACTTGTTTCTCATTCATCTGAGAACTACTTCTATTAAACTACCCAAATCAGAAAAACACAACACATGCATAGAAACAAAGGGTCCAAAAAATCAGCCTACAGCTGTTGTAAGCACTTAAACATTTCAACAGTGTTTATAAATGTATGCCAAACTGGAATTATTTCTCTCATAATATTATTATTAGTATAGCAAAGAACTCCAGTTTCAAAAATAATTGTGTAGCATCACTCATAGAGGAATATTATGCAAAGAATATTTGCCCTAATGTTTTGGTCCAAAGATTTCTCGGTAATGACAGCAGAAATCCAAACATTGACATTAGTCTAATTTCTCAGATGTTATCTAACTGAGAGATACCACAACATTCCTCTGCCACAAATCATCATCAAGACACTTTTCAGAAATTACAGTTATGTGTCCGGCTCTTTCCCTTTTTACATTAAATTCTCCACTGACTTGAAGTATAAGATGTGCAAAACAATAAGCAACTCTTTAAAATTTCTATTGACACCTAAAATAAGAACATCTTCATAAGACTTCCAGCAATACCTTAACATATGCAATTAAAAAGAAAGGGGAAAGAAACCCTAAATAAAGTGAAAAGCAAAGGGAAAATATTCCCTTAAGAAGAAAGGTTATATATCAATGGTTCCAACCGAGAAAAACATGCAGATTTAGGAAGACTCAGAAGAGGAGCTTTATTTATATTGACTGGGGAGTATAATGATGCCAAGCAGAATACATACCTCAAGACATCAGAAACCAAAGAGTTTGCTGCCCACTGTTGAAAAGCCAATCTCCAGTTCACAAAAAACTACCTTAGGTATGCTCTGCAGGCTGACATTGCTGACATTTAAGGAAACATCTTCCAAATATAAAGCAGTAGGTGACAGAAAGTACAAATTATTTGAGCCTTCATCGGAAAATCAACAAAATGCAGACCCAGAAGATCGGCTGAATTTCTAAATATTTTCTAATCTCACTAATTCCTCATCAGTCTCAAAGACAAAAGATTACCAACACTCAAGCTGAACAAGAATGATCTAAGTGATATTCAACAGGGATTCAGCATACTCTCTCCTTGAGGTTGATTTATGGCTGGTCATCTTTGCTCTAATGTCCTAGAAGTCTGTCCTACATAATATATGTTATCAAGATTGAGTAAATTACAAAAGAAGCATCATGCATAATTCTAATTCTCTTCTCACAACAGGATGTTTATTTCCTGTTTCAAGATAGCAAAAAGGATTTCCAGTTATCATATTACAGCAATTTACAAAAAATGCCTGTAGGCAGGAAGTTCATGAAGAGTGAAACTGGCTCATAACTAGGTTAGCACATGTGAATGGACTCTGAAATGTAAATTTATCTTGTAAAAAAAAAAAAAAAGAAAAAAAGAAAGGGACATCAGCAGATACACCCAGGTATTAAATGAACCAAAGGTCACAGTGGCAAGATTAGGGCCCAGAACAAGAAGTCCCTGGTTGGGGATGGAACAACCAGGCACCCATTGTGAAACTAATTACAATAAAGCTAAGCCAGTCTTTTAAATAAATAACTCTTTGTGTCCTAAGGAATAAAAGAGAAAAGACCTCATCTTTCAGTCCCTGACTTTTCACCAGCCCCTTTGGGCAGAACTGGATCCTCGCTCTGACCTCCTGCAGATGCCCATGCACGTGCCCGAGGCTGTCTGAGAATAGGGTTTGGCCTCTGACGGACTTCAAGCAAAGTTATGTGCTTGCAGAGAAAATTCAGGCTTGCACAGAGGCTGGAAACTTACAGAAAACATGAGCCCCAGGAAAAATTGTATACACTGTTCAGAAGGTGCAACCTAAAGACTTGTTCTTTGAAGGTGGAGTGCCATCCAGGGAAATGTCCTGGAGCTTAAATATCCTGTTCCCTTTGGAGGGTTCAATGCGGAGGGGTGGTGGGTGCTTGAAGCATGCCACGCCTGCTCTATACATGGCAATTGACCCCAAACAGAGGCACAACAATCCTAAACTCCTTTAGTGTGTGGAAAGCCAGAGCCAGCGTCACCATTTTTGCAGTCCCTTTCCTCCCCGCCTCCATCCCAGCATGTCCCTAGAAGGTAGATGTGGGCCTTGCTGAAAGCCAGTTTCAGGGGCTGCTGCAGTACCAGGCAGGGTGTCCCTCTGGACTTCTGTGATGTGTGTGGGTGGTGTAAGCAGCCACCTGCAGTCCTGCCTCCTCTCTTACCAGGTTCTGCCCTGGACAAAGCAGCACTCCCTCACTGGCAGCACAGATAAAGAAAATTTTCATCAGGAAATGAAAGTCCTCAAGCTTCAAGCATATGTGCAAAAGAATCATTAATCAGCTGTGTGAAGGAAGGATGGATGCTCTGGTCCACTGTAGGCATACATGTAATTTGAAGGTGCAGTGCAACATCAAAAAAACCATTAATTAGAAGAGCTGCCATTCTCTGAACTTTGAGCTCCTATTTCATTTAACTTCATGAAACCCACTTGGCATGTGGCTTACAGATCGGGGTACTTGTCATTCTGATGATTACATCAGTCCGTCAACATTTCCACAGAGTTCTCCAGGAACACATGCCTGGGAAACTACAGGGGAGTGTTTAGCAGGTACGGACAAAGCCTCAAAGATAATTCACTAGAACTGGGGAGGCATCCATCTTTCAATAGGATGAAATTAAATACAGAGTAAATGTCACTAAAACAATCTCATCCTTTTCAGAAGTTGATCCTCAACTGTTATCAACTGAGAGAATTGCACCATTTTGCAAAGAGCAACCTCAGACCCAGCTGGGTATCTGACTCAAAGATTGCAACATATTAAGTACAAGTCAGAGAATTGGAGATAAATTCCTCTCACTGAAAGTGGTGTAAACCTGGAGTAATACCACTGATGTCAGCTGAGTAACACAGATTGTCACCACTGTACTTTAAGGAACTTGGTATTTGATCTCATTCTTTTTCATGAATTCACCTTAGAAGCCCATCAGGCATAGGCAGTTCTTTTGTCTTTGCTATGCTGCTAGTGCTGTAATTAATCTTTTTCCAACCACCCTATTGGCAATTTCCCTAATGCACACATCCTCCCTCTCCCTCCCTCCCTCTCCATCTCTCTCTCCAATTCTTCTCTGCTGTACACTTCCTCCCTCACCAGCCTTTTGGGAACACATCATCTTTTCTGTTAGCCTGTGAGCCAGATTGTCTTTAAACTCTCCTTATCAAGGCACAGAAGTCTTTTACTCAGATGTATCTGTGCCCTGAATATGGGCTTGGTTATTGAAATGGTGATATAAATTAAACTTTCCTGTTAACATTAGTACTAATATAGCTACTTGGCAGTGGGTGTAAGTAAAATCTTGTTAACACACTTTCAGTTCTGACCAGAGAGGTACATGTTATTATTTTAAATAATCTGTAATTTTTTTCTACCTAAAAAAAACTTAGAGAAAGTAACTCGTTTTGAGTTATGTGAATCATTTGGTACTACAAATCCTTTCTTGGTGTATTTTTAGCTATCAAAATAAAGCTTATTTCAAAGAAAAATGTTTTCAAACAAAGAATATCAAGATGCAGTTTTTCTAAAAAAATAACTGAGATGAAAAAATAATTTTCTAAAAAATACTGAGATGAAAATTCTAACCAGTAAAACAAAATCAGCATCTGAAATGTAATTTTAGTTAACCCCAACAGGCAGATGCATTTGGAAAAACATCTTTCACATATTCTGCTCGGGGGAAAACAGTCGTTCAATTCTGGTTTGCCTTTATCATGTGCTGTAGGCTAAGGAAGGACTGGGGGCTTTTGCCTGGACTGGTGGGTCAGTGAACTCCTGTGAGGGAAGCGAGTGTGGCCAGGAAATACCTGCTTACCAGAGCCTTATGCTCTCACAGGTGCTGGAGTCCAGGGGACTTGCCTGCCACTTGTCCTTGCCCACTGGCCCTTTTGCATTTGTTTACTTTTGCCCTCCCTGTATGACAATGGCAGCAATGTCTGTGTTTGTACAACCCACCCTGTTTCACTATCTACTGATTACGTGATTCTTCACCAAAATAAAAAGGCACAAAATCTAAACTAAAACTTTTAATGCATTCTCATAATAATAATAGTGTATAGACAGATTGATATGTATACTACAGCACTTTCCCAAATTGCTTTTTTTCCCTTACCAAGCAACCCCTTTGCTGCCTGACACAGCTTCTGTGATGACAGGTGCACTCTCTAATTGCCTCTATCAGTCCTGTGAACCATCTGAATCCTCCTGTTCCTGAAGGAAGCCCCCCATCCCTTCTTGATCTGTGCATCATGCCATGTACTGCACAGCCTAGCAGTACAAATAACACTAGACACACTGGGGTGGAAGTGGGCAGGCAGCCCATCTCACCCAAACAGGTGCACACTCCCTGGACACTGAGCTGAGCGCAACCACTTTTTCCCAGGTGCTCTTTCATCTGGGCCCATCTCTAGAAGCCAACACAAAATGTGGTCACTGGTCCCTTGAACAACAGGAAGGCAGATATTCCATTGCTATTTGTGTTGATAACACTCTTCCTCATGACCAGAAAGGTCAACTCCAGAAGATTTTACACCCTGCTTTCTGTAATGGGCACATCCCATGTGGATGTTGGTGGTTACCCAAAGACTGGGTAACAGCCAAGTAGTATTTTCTTAACTTTCAATTCTCACACAGAGAGGCAGACAATGAACTTATTCCTGCTGCTGATGTTCTCAGCGTAATTTTTATTTCTTCAGTGGTAAACATGATTTTGGTGGAGAAAGCAGCAATAATAGACCTTGTGCTCTTCTATTATCACACCACTGCCATCTGGTTTGACAATGATAGTCCAGCCAGATTTGGAATAGTATGGCATACACTGCAGAAGATGATGGAAATTTACCTCAGGACTTCCTGAGGGTGTCAGATCTGAAGTGTCCTAGCGCTGAACTCCTTGCACAGTTTCTTGGAGGTCCTGGCCCTCCTAGATCCATAGGACAGGCCTTTATGAGACATTCTGTCCTTGTGCTTCTGTTCTGCTGTCAGTGATTGATGCACAAGGACTCTGAAACGCTCATGGCTGCAGTTAGAAGTCCCTGAGTGGTCTGTATGGTCCCCTCACCAGTGTGTGGGAAATCACCCTCTGAATATCACCTTAAAGTTCTATACCTTGTTCCATGCTGTCTTTCCATCCCCAACCTCACACTAGTTTTGGTCTCTCCATCTCATATCACCTTGGGTCTGCTGAAGGCAGAGCAATGGGATGAGGTTTTCTTCCTGTAGGAATAGTCCTGCCTGTGTTTGCTCAGCAGTTCCACACAGAGGAAGAGGCAGTCACCCTGAGAACCACAGTATGAAAGAGTTTCTGCTTCAGCTTTCCAGAAGTCAAAGTACTGTGACAGTGCAGCCATCATTAAATGGGTTATAACTCGAGAGAAGTATGGCAGAGCAGGCATGTGCAAACAAGCTTGAATAGCCAGACCCAGGCAAACCCTGTGGTAAATGGTCAGGAATGCTTTTCCAACCTTCTGTTTGCCTCTCCCCTGCTTTCCAAATTTCACTCATTTAGCGGCTGTGTACCTCTCTTCAAATTAATTTCTGCCAGTGTCGACTTGTTACACTGAACGGATTTTTTTCTGAGCCTTTTAGGGAGATGCAGAGACTGCCTTCATTCAGATTGTTCAACA
Source organism: Entomyzon cyanotis (assembly GCA_024500445.1). Taxonomy (NCBI): domain Eukaryota; kingdom Metazoa; phylum Chordata; class Aves; order Passeriformes; family Meliphagidae; genus Entomyzon; species Entomyzon cyanotis. The sequence goes on from JAKEPQ010001005.1 coordinate 21,332,416, forward strand.
ATCTTATCCATAACCTCTTCCTAACAGGTGTTCAACACATCCCAACAGGATAGCTTTATCCTGGAGCTTCCTTACTGCTTTAAACAAAACCTCATATTCCCTCTGCCTTCCCTTTCTCCTTCCTTTGATCCATCCTTTTTTAAGCTTTGTTTGTGCTATTAATAATCGAGAGTTCAGCGCTGTCAGCACATTCAACACAGCAGAGAACAAAGGGCAGAAAAGAGCCCCACCCAAAATGAGTTTACAGGCTAATGAAGGCAAACAAAACCCTCCACTTGGCTGGCTGCACAGGGTGGCAGGCTGAATGGGAACTCCTGGGCTGGGACAGGGCGGGGAGGGGGGAGGAGGGGATGTCCTTCAAAACCTACATTTTTAAGTGGACGAGAGCCTGCTTATTCACAAAAGAAAGTAGTTTAAGGGGAAAGTTCCTGAAAGTGAAAATGAAAGGCTGATGAAGCAATTTTTGGGCAAAGGGACGCCAGACAGATGGAGATAGGGAGATGGGTGGGTGCAGAATATAAGTGAGGAGAGATATGCAGCTTAAATAGCTAATCAGTAAGGGGGCAAAGGCACCCAGACACCCTGCGAAGACACACTCATAAAGAACCAGGGACAGATGGAGCCAGAGCCGTGCAGAGCCTTTGAAGGAGCAGATAAGCAGGTTGAATTTAATGGGGGAATGTGAGAGGTTGTAACTGAAGAGCTTAGGACACAGAGGATCATTAAGAATTTGCAAGGAGAACTGAGCACTGCATGAGGAGCTTGGAAAATCTCCTGTATTTAAAGGTTTTAAGGACAAGTTAGATAAACATCTGTTGAGAATGTTATAGATGTGGCTGATTCTGCCCTGGAGCAAGTGATGGGTCCGATGACCTTTTGAGCTCTCTTCCCTTTTCTATGTGGGTGTGGTAGGCCAGGAAGATAATTTGCCAGATGGCAAACACATTTTTGCCCAGATTGCAGCTGAATAAGGAGTACTGATTTGAGGGACGAGGGGGTTCCAGGCTGTACCACTGTGCACAGGAAAGCTGGAAAAGAGGAGAAAGAATTAGGTTACTGCACAGTCTTTTCTGCTGAGCGTCAGCCAAGTGTATCGATGGGAGGGAATGAAAGAAAAGAGGAGATGAAAAATGGGTCAAAGATTGCAAGTGTAAATTCAGTTGTGTTCGATATGATGAAATTGTTCCTATGAAAACCATTGTATCGTTGAATGTCACTGTGTATTCATTCACAAGGCCATAAGTATGTCTTTCCCAGACTAGCTATAATAGACATCTTCATGTCTCTGCTCTAAACAGACAATGCCAAGGGGGTCAGCAGAAGCAAGGAGAAGCACTCTACTCCAGCTAGTCTGCAGGTGAAGTAGAAAGGAAAGAAGAGTCAGTGGCAAAACAAAAGAAATGGGTATTGGAACACACACACACAGAAGACACTGAGATGGCAGCAAGAGAGGGTTTAAAGTAGGGAACAAAAAGATATGCTTTTGTAATAGAAGACCCTTTTTTTTGCACTAAAATGAGCTGAATGAAACTTTTGGTTTAAAGGACAATTCAGTGTTGCGGAGAAAATACTTTCTATATTCTCAAATGGCTCGGAAAGGAGCCAAAAGACTGCATCCAGAATGAGGAGGGAATCGAGGTAGTGGAAAGGCATGGAGACTTTGTGGCTTTACTTTATTAACCCTACCTAGATTCCCATGCCTCTTGTATTATTTAGAAAAGATGAGTCAAGTTTTAGACTCTCCAGCAAACTGTGTGTGTATATGTATGTGTGTGTGTGTGCATACAAGAGAATTTTTTTACATTGTGTCCTCGAAAAAACAAAATGTAAACCAGATGAAAACTGGTATTTTCTTTAATATGTATTCCTCTAGTGGGATACAAGGAGACATAACAATTACTGAGAATAAGTGGGCAGAAAAAGTACCAGTTGCAGAGCTAGACTATAAGATTGAGGATTACTGCCGGGTGTCAGGTATGAGGTTTGCTTCTGAAAGGCAAGGTAAATGCTCAAAGCCAGGAACAGGGTTTAGCCCAGGGCTTAGTTCCAGTAAGATAAGGCCTTTGGGCCTCCAGAATCTGGGCACTATCATAGCCATCTGGTGAGAGTCCAGCTGTGTCACTCTTGCAATTCATACCGGTAATGGTGAAGGAAGGAAAAGAAAAGAAAGAATTAGAATACAGCTGATATAAAGCTCAGTTTGAGTTGATGAGTAGATCATAGCAATGTCAGAGCAATGGAGGAAGGCTACAAAAAGAATGGGCAGGCTGTGGGTCAAGGACAAGGAGACGGCCATGACAGCTATGAGCAAGGACAGCAGAATGGGTTGCCAAGGGATTACCAGGCAATGAAATAAAGAACAGGCTGCAGACAGAGACAAAATAACAAAGAATTGCTGAACTACTGGTCATAAACGAAAGGCTGAGAAGGAGGGATGCACGCTCAAAGATACCCGAGGTGAAAATAGTCAATGAGAAATTGATTATTTGAGTTATCATTGGTGACTTGGTAGTCACAGACTAGTGAAGATCAAAACAGCAGAAAGCCATGGCAGCAGCCAGAAAAGGTCACATTGACCTTGACCAACACTTTGTTAGTTGATGAAGGTGCCTAATTTCAGCCCCACAGCAGAGTAATGGATGGAAGATTCAAGGGAAGTCATATGCACTTTCACAAAGTTTGAAGTCAAAGGCAGGTAGAAGTTGCTGAGGAAGACAAAGTCTGGATTAGACTTTAAAAGAAGAGAATGAGGGGTGGGTCAGATGACAGAGGGAAAAGAAATTTAAATGTTGGGAAAGTAAACTGTCTGTGACCTGAAAGATAGGGATGAACTCAACACTTTCACATCTTTGTTCGCAGTTAATTATATGCTATCTATTAGCATTTCTAAAACTGAAAACATCTTCACTCGAAGTAGTGGCAACGCTTAAAGGCTGCTGAATTTATGACAAGAGGAGTCAGAGCTACCAAGACAACTGAGGGCTATTGCTACTGAAGAAAGGCTTCTGGCTCAACGAGCCAGTCACCAGCCACACCTCTGCTGCTGAGAGAACAAGTCCCATTTAGGTGTCCAGCTTCACATTTATTCTGCATAGCTTCAATAATAAAGCGTCCAAAGTCCATCCAGAGTGGCTTTGAAACAGCATCAAAATTATGTCTCTGCTTCTCTGTCTGTATATTTTGTTACACAGGACAGAAGGATCACAGCTGACAGTGACTCACCACCTGTACCTGGATGTTATTTCAGCTGGTTTCTCTGCCTCCATTTTTCCCAGCAGTAGCCATAATACAGTGCTAATCTCACTGAAAACCAGTAGGAACTCTCATCCAGAGCTAAAAATCACAGACCTCACTTTTCCACGCAGCAGAAGCAAATCTGCTATCCTCTGTGCGTGAGTGTGTGTGTGTATATATATGTGTATATGTATATATGCATGAATCATAAGTGATCTATCATCATTAATTCATTAGATATTCATTGTAATTACCCTGCTTGTGATGAATTAATTTGTCATTAATTTAGATGTCACATGTACAGTACTTTTTCAAGGATTGCCATATGATTCAACCGTAATTAATCTACCTCTAAAGCAAAATGCTAACAATCAATTCACATTACTGGGATGCTTAGGCTGTCGGCAGCAGCATGTTTATTATGATTATGATTATTTATGGACACAAGGAAGAAGACATTACAATATTTGCAATCATCTATATGTCCCATACAGTGGGATATTTTAGTCCCAACACAGCTATATATCTGCATGGCCTTGCTTAGCCGATTTGTCTAATCGATTTGTGAATGTCCTTATCTTTAAAGATGTCACCTTGTATTTACAATCATTGGCAGGTCATTATCCATAAAGATATCTCAACTGATTTTTTCTTCAGCAATGAATCCTATTACTTATCCAGTGTACACCGGAATCTCTTTTCACTCTCTTATGGTCCTTTTCGGGGTGGAAGAATTTACAAGGATGTATCAAAGGTTTAAAAACAATCCATCAGATATTTGTATTCCAGAATGGGTCTTATGTAAATAATGAAGTGACACTCAATTTAGAGAAGGCTTTATTACTAAAGAAGGAAATCTTATTTCAATCACATCTCAATTCAGTTGAACTCCAGTTCAGTTTCCTCAGTGCTGTAGTATGAACACCAAGTGCAAGCATTGATTACAGTAAGATATACTAAGGCATCAAATAAGATCAAGCAATATTTCTGTTTAAATGCACCTCGTCCTTCACCATAAGAAAGCACAAAAGCTATCAAACTGGAAGCACTTTCAGAATAGGTAAGAACTATGAACTCTATTTAAATTAAATGTAAATAACTAAAACCAAAGCAAAACTGCAATACATAAAGAATTTAGTGCAGGAAACAATAGTATATGGAATTTCTGCTTTGTATAGACTTCCATATTATTCTTACAATGATTTTGGATACATGATTATTCCTTGTAGCCCTCTTGGTACTTCAATTTCCAAATCTTGGGAACAGTATACTTATTCCTGCTGAGTTCTTTTTTCCTAAGTTTTGTTTCATTTTCCTCTGATGCAATGTTGCATTTTGTGTAGAGGCAGTGAATAGCTTATTGTAAAATAGAGGATTAATATTAATGCACACTCTTAACAGCTTTTATCAGGAATACAGTGTGAGCCTCCTTGAAAGATTTTTTTGTCCTTTTCTTGGGGTATGACAGTATGATGTATATGATCTATCATGCTCATTTCCTTCACGCATTCTTAGCCCTACTGGAGCAGCCTCAGAGTGATGGTAATCTTATGAAAACTCAAAATGATTTGTTTATTACTGAAGGTTTATTTAAGGCTGTCACCATGACCTATATCCATTAGTAACCTCAAGAATTCTTAAAGGGACACCGGTCCCATTACCTGCTATTTTCAGCTGTACTCCACGATAGCAGAAAGCTAAGGCTGTTGCTTCTAAGAGCTTTTGATAAATTATATTGCTTTCCTTCCCTCCCCATCAACCTTCTATGTTCTATAGATCTCTTGCCTGGAAAAATGTTTAATCCCCCCATATCACTCAAGCAGCACATATAAGGACATTGAAAGAAGGAAAATGAGGTAGCAACATCCAAGTATTCCAGTGTATTGGCTTTCAGCAATTTGACACCACAGATGAATTGTTTTGGATAAAAAAGAGCAGGAGCCCAGATTCACTCTGAGGACACAATAACCTAGCTCAGAACCAAAGTCCACTATGTGGATTATGTGGCCTTCATATTTACAAGTTTACACCCCAGCTCCCTCACAGACAAGCCACCTAAGGTACTCCCTTTCTTCCAAGAGGGCTGTGCAGCTGCTGGAAAAGCCCCTATCCTGCCTCCTTATGTTGGTCTGCCAGGCTGAGAGCACAGTCACAAGAGGGCTTTGTGCAGCAAAGGTGCAAGAGAAAATGTCAGAGATCCTCACTATCTCTAGGCTTCATATTTAGTACCCTAATTGTCATACAGAAAAGTATAAACATTTTCTCACACTGTTTTGAAGAATTACATTCCCTTTCCCCAGATGAAGCCCTAAGTTATGATCCTGCACCACTGCAGTCAGTCCTGTCAAAGACATTATACTTTGCATTTCACTTACATTCAGATGAGAGCCAGGGCTACATCCTGACTAGCTGCTACATGATCCTTCTGGCATACCTTTAGGCTGAATGACTGTTGCAGTTCATGACATCTGAGGTGCAAGTGAGGCAACAGCTTCAGTTTTTGGCAGAAAAGGGCAGGCACTAACCCCAGAGAGGACCTGCAGCCATGAGTTCTGGGTAGGGAAGGGTGGCCACCTGCTATGTGAGCACAGTCAGAAGCTATTTAGGATCTTCACTAAGGATGTTCAGGGATGGGGCTACCTTATACTATAGCTATATTATATAGAACTGTATTACAACAAAGTGATGCAGCTGCCACTTGCCCTGTGCTGAGTATTTACACTTCTCTGGGAGTAAAAGACTTGGGTTTGGGCTCGCTTCAGCCTGAGAGGCATAAAATCCATATCCAGAGAGAAAACCCTGTCCACCAAAATGAGACAAGGCAGTCTATCTCAAGCCTGCAGAACAGGAACAGTAAGGTTTTCTCCTAACATTCAGACAGGTGCTATGATTCCAGAAAGAAACCCCAGTTATATATACACAGGATCAGAAGATGACTCAGGAAGGGATCTCAGGAAGTCTCTCATCTCAGCTATGAGATCAGAATAGGTTGGCTATGACCTTGTGCAGTCTGGTTTTGAGACTCTCCAAAGGTGGAGATTACAGCCTCTGAGTGACCTGCTGCTTGGCTCTCATCGTGGAGGAAAAGGTTTTCCTTATACCCACCTGACACTATTTTACCTCACCTCTTGCCTTCCTGACATGTACCTCTGTGGGGAGCCTGGCTTGGTCTCCTCAATAACATCCTCACTGTTACTGGCAGGCTTCTAGGAAAGACAGAGTTTTGCTCCTTATGTCCTGACTCAGTCCTTAGCAGTCAGGGTCCTCTGAAGCAACCCCAGATCCTTCAGCCTGTCTCATGAGGTAAGGGCTCCAGACCTCAACCATCTTAATGTGCACAGTAATCCAACATCAAAAGAAAGAACAGAAAACTGGAAAGTGCTGTCACACCAGGTATGCCATGGGGTGGTGTTTATTATGCCCTTCTCATCCTCAGCCCTCATAAAACTGATGAGAACTTTCTTGCCATGCCCTTGTGGTAGGAAATTATGTAAAAGATGGGTACCACCAAAGGTAGTCACAGTCACAGTCTTAGGCACACCTAGGTTTTCATGATTCTCCATAAATTATTCCTAAGTGGAATGCACAGACCCATCTGGCCTAACAGAATTGTGATCATCTCCACAGAACAAACACTTCTGATCACATGGGGAAATCAGAAAACTTCCAGGTTAAGATTAGGCAAACTCTACTGGCATTTTCCATGGATTCACGCCTATAGCTTCCTGTTGAGCATGCTGTTTTCTCTATTTCCTATTCTCAGACATCTAATTCTTCTGCATTAGATAAGCAAGTCTGTCATCTCACCTGGGCTAGGAATTCCCCAAGATGATAGGACATAATAGAGCAAAGGTTTACTGTACGAGTTCACCTTGAGAATGTACTTCAAAATTACAGCGTTTTCCTCTGTAGTCCAGACTATCTCAATTAGCACATATACTCTTCCTGCCTGGCTAAATCAACTTATTATTTCCCTCAGAGGTCTCATCTCCTGTCTTTTCCATCTGAAATCTCCCAGTTTATTTTATCTTATCCATGGTCCTGGCTATGTTGAGTTCTGCATAAATCTGCTGTGGAATTAAAGAAATGCTATTAAGTTATATTTCATATTCTAGCATGGGAGAGAATAAAATCCTTCTTCTCTTGTCTTTTTTCCTATAGAGGGAGAAAAAAATTTGTTGCCCTCTTGGAATCTGACTTCACACAATGCAACTTTTTACCTTTGAGTCCTGGTGTAAGGGTTGAAATCACAGGCCTCAATCATCCCTTAGCTTGGTTTGTGAACTTGTATATCTCACACAAGACAGGCATGAACAGGCTATGACACAAAGTCTACCCCCAGAGTAAAGAAGCTGGATCATTTGAAGCCTTTAGGCTGTAAAGCTGTACATAAGGAAAGCACACACAATGTAATTCTTCACTGTGTTAGTGCTGGGGTACTGTTGGACTTGATAGTCTTAAAGGTCTCTTTCAACCTTGATTCTGTGATTCTGTGAATGACACACATGCACCCAGCACAAAACATGGCTCTGTGTCCAAGTTGCAGAGCTCACCTGGCCAAAGCGTGCCCTAGGAAGATACCTTTATCCTAAAATTCACTACAGATGGTCAGCCAGGGAAAAAAAACAAACCCAGTAGTTTGAACGGTCAAGATGTCAGTCTCTCATTTCCCTAAGAGTTAGGAATGCCCACAATGTGAATTAAGGCCCAAGCTTCAAAGTACCTTTGGGCATGGAGGTCCCTGGATGCAGGTGATAAACAAAGTAAACCACATAGCTTTAGGACTACAGGCCTGTGGCAACACTCTGTAGCCATGCAGAACTATATTGTGTCTGCAAAAGCTGGTCCAAAGAATTTCATACACAATTACAAGCTTTATCCAGACCTTTACAAATATTTTGTATTGGTCTAGAAAATGGAGCTGTTTGCAAAATTCAAGGTGAAAATTAAAACAAAATCCTTTGGAGATCATTATTGTATAAGAAAGAAAAATAAGAATTTTTTTTGTATTAAGACGAAACATGGGCTTAATGTAATTACTGTGCTCATAAGGTGCATTGATAGGTTACACAATTGAAACTAGTCCCTACAAATGTTTACATGTGACAATGATATCAATAAATAATGAGAAGAGGAGTTACTTTCAAATAAATTACTATTTTAGTCACACCAAATTCAGGACCCAAGGGTACAAAGACAAAAATCAGAACTCTACACTGTGTCTTCAAAATCTCCATTCTCTCAGATTATAGGGTATGATAGTCCATATGGTGAGAAATGATTTTTAAAGTTTGCAGATTTCACCCTTCAACTGTTGGGAAACACGTTTTCTTTAGCAGCAAGGCAAATTGAGGCATCATTTGAAATTCTTACTGGGTAAGGAAACTTAGACTCACTTTTAGCTATGAGAAAGTGGCCCTTCTTGGGGACACTACAATTCCAATCACAGCAAATGGCCGGCAAGGACCATCTGTTGCTCTGTTGAAATGCCAGAATAAGAGGGTGAAAGAAGGGGAGATAGCTGATAAATTAGAGCTCTCCTGAAACATCTATGTGCATAAATATTACATCCAAAATAGCTCAGTGCTGTCAAAGGAGGATAAGCAACTCTTCTGGCTTGGTGAAGCATGGGTAGAAACTTCTAATGGAGTGCTGTGTTTCAAAAAATTTAAAGTCCAGATAGGTTGTTAGGAATGCCACATAGAGCTGTGTGCCTTTGGGCTATCTTTCTATAAGCTGCGACTTAGCTCAGCTGCAAATTGCTTGCGTAGATGAAGAAATCACAGTGTGAAATCATATGCCTGGTGCTATGCAGGAGGTCAGAGCAGATGAACACAACAGACCTTCTGGCCTAACAATCTATGGAGTCTACCAAATCTTGCAGGAGGTAGTGTCTATGCAGACAAGAAACATAACAATCACCTGCATAGTTCCGGTAACACTATATGTAAAATGGGGAATCTAAACCATTGTGAATTAGTCAGAGGTCATTTTTTATTCCCTGAATCATATATACATGTGTAGGTGGCAGAAGTAAATTATATTGATCTTTAGATTCAGTCACCCACCAGATTTGTCCAAACTATAGAGAATACTCTATCTAAATCCTGCATATTTATATATTTTGGAACAAACAGAAAACAAACAGCAGCATTGGTGGGTACTATCCCAGAAAGGCCTTTCCAAACCACCAACATCTGCCTCTAAACACTAACTGGCTTGCTCACAACCAAAATGCACACAAGAAAGACTGGCACCTGCTAATGAAAATACTGCTTCCCAGCTATGTTGGGTAAACATCAGTTTGATTAAGTCATTTTGGGTTTAATAAAGCAGAATGGGTTAGGGTTAGGAGAAACACCACAGAAGTGGCTGGATCCCCGTCGGGTGCAAGGAATATGAATATACATATATGTGTGTGTGTGTTTGTGTATGGACTCTCTAGCGCATGTTTTTGTGCTCGGCAGAGCCCGGGGCAGCAGGCGGGGGTTGGCGGGTCGCAGCTCCCGGTGGAGCGGCTGGCCGGAGCGCAGCCGGCTCGGCTCCCGGCGCTGCTGGCCGGGCAGGGAGCGGGGCGGCAGCCGGCAGATGGAGCGCAAGGCCACAAACCGGGCTGGGCAGCGCGCTGGGGGGAAGGGGGAGTGCGAAACTGCCCGGTGCTTTGATTCATAAAACACATAAATCCTCCCGGATGAATAATAACAGGAAAACGCAGTGACTGTGCGCTTCCCACGAGGCGAAAACACTCCAAAGTCACAGCACCCGCACGGTGAGCGCCTGCCTTTAGCCGGGAATTCACGTTTGGCCGGCAGCTCCGTAGGGAGGCTGTGGAGATTTGCACACCTTCTGCGTGTTCCCGTTTGTGTTTTCACTCGCCTTCGTGGAAAAGTGTGTTCCCATCAGCACCCTGCCAATTAACAGTATAGCAGGCAGTGACTGCTGCTTGGCGTTGCAAGACCTACCATGCACTGTCAATGTAACAGCCTATAAGGTCTGAGAAGCAGAACAGCTCTGGTTTTTAAAAGTGTATTTAAAAAAAAAAAAAAAAAAGGCATTTTCAGGAGCCCTTTAAAAAAAGTTTTTAGACAAAAGGCCCACAGGCAGAGATAAAGCCCTGAATTTCAAGGTCCTGTAACTCTCACAGAAGCTTCATCATCATTGTCACAGCTGACGTACAACATTGATTTTTGTGTTATTATCCAGACCAGCCAGGACATAATGTGTGAACATCTACCATCTATTTTTCCACTGGCTTTTATTTCTAATGTGCCCCAGACTCTGAGCAAATGTGAATCCGAGCCCCTTAGTTCAGTCAAATTTATTATCCTTAAGGGAGGGGGACCAAAATCACAATTGTAAGTGCTCCCTCTGCTCACACACGCATGCACGCACACACACACTAGATGTGCTGTCTGTGCACCACTCCCCTATTGTTTTCACTGTAACTGATTTTGGCACCAGCTCTTTAGCACTTTGGAAGGGCCTTCATTAGCACTGGGACACTGTCCAAAAGGAATCCAGAAAAATCAACACATGGCTGCTCTTGTTCTCATGATAAATGACAGCTTTGGCTGAAAAACAACAACAGTAAGGAAGCAAAACAAAACCCAAAAAGCAACAAGGGTAGCCATAATGTGAATAGGAGAAGTCAGACATGACTAACTCAGCCTGGATGAGGGAACGGGCTTGGCTGGGAGGGGGCAGGGGAATTCCTCCCTCGGTACTGTATTAAAAAAGTGGTTTGGCCTTTACACTGACATGGGGGGCTCGTTCTCGCAGGGGAGAGACGCAGGGCAGCGGGAAAACACTGCCAGACCAGACCACACCACTTCGATGACGTGAAGTAAAGGGCACCAGCACAGTGTGCTATGGAAAATAAAATGTCTGCCATCCTCATCAGGAGGAAGAGGGACCCATGTCCCTTATGTAAAGCAGAGCTCACAAATGCAGAGAATGTATTAGGTTGCCGTATTAACCCATTTATTCCCCAATGGCTGTGTTTACACTCAAATTCTAAAGTGCTTACTCAGGCAAAACTCCCAGTTGACCTAGTCCTGAAGGCTTTAATCAGGAAGTATGCCCAATGACTTCAATGGGAGCTTTGTCTCAATAACTATTCAGGATATGGCCCATAGGGATCTTGAAACTAGAACTAATTGAATTTTTTGCACGACATGGCTTTTCACTTGAAAAGAACCCTTTTTATCCAAAAACAATTCTTCACAAAATGCATCAGTCATTTTTCTTTATTATTGGAAATTTTCTATCATATTTTACCAGAATGCTCTCAAACTTCTTACTTTGTACAGTTAAAAAAAAAAAAGACTGGGGAAAAAACAAATCCTTATGGACATCTTTACTTTTTAGCCAAGAAAAAAATTACAAGCAAAGAGCTTTGAAACAATGTTGGTGAAAACTGTGGAAAACACCTAGGGAATGTCACAAGAAAAAGTAAAGTCCTTTTTTTAAAGCAAGGAAAATCAGCTTACTAAGTTTATTTTGTTGCTATCGTTAAAAATCGATTCCTTGCATTTTGATTTCTTACATTAAGAACTACAATAAACTATCAGTGAATACACAAGTTTGCATATGAAGTTATCTTAAATCACCATGGAATATTTTTTAACTCATTTTGTAGCCTTTAAAAAGGAAACAAATATCAGCCCTGACCTGTGAAGTCTTCCATACATTTAAGCATGGGAGCTATAGGGAGTCCTTCAAGTTGCACAAAATTCTACAAAAATTTTCAAAAAGGCTGACATTCAGAACAGAAGACAGATGTGGAAAGAAGCACCATAAAGAAATTTTTGAGGCAAACATCCACAAATCTGTGAAAAGATTTACAAAACCCTCCTAACTGTGACAAAATTCTCCTGGAACTGCCTAAAAAGTAGGGTTTGTGCCTTTTTTTTAAAGTTTGAGAACAGCCTGCATTTCCAAAAATGTATTTCAGGGTCTGGAGTCCAATCCAAAAGAGTTTTAAAATACATTTTGAACTTACATTTTTGAATAAGAGCATCTATAGAATTTCATGGGAAAAAGAAACCAAAAAAACCCCAAGTTGAAAATCTGTAAATAAACCAAAGTAACACTTTCCAGAAATCCCCCTTGAGCTCTGCACACCATGTATCTCATCCCAACTTGGCACATATCAGATTGCTGGTCAACAGTGACCCATGAGAATAGGCACAAGACCCTCGCACATCAGCTGCATTACAACTTGTTCATTACCACGCACAGCATCCCACATTGATCATGAATATATATCATTAGGAAACAGGCTGTACACTGATGAGAAGGAGTTTGGAAATTGTCCTGCTTGAAATTCACATAAGAAGTACATTTCCAATAGATGCTTAGGCTGTTGACTTAATATGGTTAAAAGCTAAGCAAGTATTATATTGGAACTTGCACCTGGATCTCTATCCATTCAAAAATATTTAGATACTATTTCATTATTATTATTTATTATATTATTATTTTATTATTTATTAACTGATTTTTATTTTGCTACACTGAGAGATCCCCTCTGGTCTCTGAATTTAAATCAAGCTTGGGTCAGGCATTTGTTCTGAAACAACATGAAACAGCTGTGTTTTCAGATTAGCTTCATGTAAACTTAAATCTTTGCAGAGCTACAATTCGAACAAAAATTCAGGGATGCTAGTAGATTTGAGCTTATGCTTTCCCATATCTCCCTTGTGAAGCTAAATCACTGGGAACAGTCAGTTGAGTGACTTCTAAATTCCCCTTCACACCCACCCAATTAAACTTTTATCATATGGGTTGATCCCGTGATATAAAACGCAAGTGTGTCTTAATGCAATTTGAAGTTGCAGGCAGCCTTCTGGGAGAAGGGCAGATGCCTGATGTACCTTAAGCTGATGTATTGGATGCTGGTTTTTCTGCTTTATGCCATTAGTACACTTGTTCACCATCTCCCCTACCACATTGCCATCAGGGAGATCTAAGCTTGGCAGCAGGCTGGGATCCCTGCCTCTAAGCTGAAAGAGGTTGAGGTATTTGCAGAAATAATGCTTTCCAGACGTACTAAACAGCACTCATCTTTCCAGATGGAGGGGCATTAGCGTTGCTTCCAGCCATCTCTTCACCTTCTGGTGTACTTGCCACTCCTCCTGTATGCACCATGAGCCTTATGCTTCAGATACCTCTCCTGCATGCTGAGAAACTCTGCGAGCTGCCTGCACCTTGCAGCACTTGGAGCCAGCTGGAGGAGGGATATAGCCCATCCCATTTTAGCATAGGACTCCTGTCAGATGGGAAATGGGACAGGAGGGAAATGGGAAATGGAGGGCTATGAAAGGAGCCAAAAGTTTAAGGACCCTTTTTTTCTCCGGTGGTCTGTTATTCCTTCTTAAAGGATTTTAAAAGGATAGGATTTGGCAGGTAGAGGATCTGCTGAAGAGAAGCGTTGATAGCAGCCAAGCTAAAGGGGGAGAGAGAGAGAGAGAGAGAGAGAGAGAGAGAGAGAAAGTCAGTGATGAAGAGGTAACGGCCCCACTGCTAAACTAAAGCTTTTAATGGTCCCACAAGACCTGCAGACTGTCTGGTCCAACGACTAAGGGCTAAGAGCCAAGCCTTGAACATGCAGATCTTGGATCTGTGGCACACCAGGCTACATCAACCCTGACGAGGTCATCTGGATCACATGAATGCTTCAAGTCAAACAACTGAAAAAAAATTTATTTTTTCTTTCTTTTTTTCCTTTTTTTGTTCTTCATGTGAATCCCCAGTGGAAGAAATCCACCGAACAAGCATGTTGATTTTGGCAAAGGCACACACAGTCACTCTGTTCTAAAGATGAGCTGACACGTGCAGATTCACAGATTAGCCATTTCTAAAGGTTAATTAAATATTGCCATTGTTTTCCAAGCTATTAATGTATGTTATTCTATTTTTCTCTGTTAAAGAACATCTGGGTTTTGGAGTTAAAAAATATGCAACCCTTCGTCCCCCTTCGAAAAAGGTCTTGAAAAACACACACAGAGTGTCTCCTTTAAAAATATGGCATGACCATCTTCAGAGTCACATTACAAAGCTGAGGAAAAAAATCTTTGAAAAAATATTAGGAAAAATGTTCTTCCATAGATCAAAACATTTGATGTGCATTCTCGTCTGCCGAGCGTGTCTCAGAACCAGCTCACACACAGTAAATGAGCTGTAGAAGAGGCTCCTGGTATTAGTCATCCCTTCGTTATTTGCTGAAGTTACTCAAAGTGATTATATTCAGATATGTTCCTGCTCCATCCTTTGGTGCCAGGATGTATAATAGCCAATTTTGTTAACAGTGCTGGCACTGCTGGGTAAATTAAGTGGATCTGCACAGCTTTCCTTATCCCTGTCCTGTGTCCCTTCTCAGCAGTTTGGACTCCGATTATGAACAGACTTGAGGAGAAATAAAGAATAAGTAGGATTAAGAGAATGGAGGTATACAAACACCAATTTGGTAGAGTTTTCTTGGCAGGGATGTAAATGACTACAAAAGACTCAAGTCAGTCCTACCCTAGCGATCAGGCTTGGCAGCAGAAGCAAAGGAAAGCTAAGCTTTGCTTGCAGCTTTACTCTGCTGCTCCTGTGATACCTGAGACAAACCAGCTTCATTCCTTGCACCTAAACTCTCCATGCCTCCACATCTCCAGGTGCTAGGCAGTCTGAAAAACCAACACAACAACATTTGTGTCCTCTTTGTACAGACAATAATAACTGCTTAAGATGCACATAAAAAAGGGAATTCAATCCAGTATATTCTGTGCCTCCATTTACCTCTCTGTCAAGCAGTGACAATCACATGCAGGTAATTCACAGTTGTGTGAGAAAGTTCAAGCTATTAATGCAAAAAAGTGCTTGGAAATTCTTAGTTGTAAGGAACACAGAAATATGTTCTAAGAAATATTGTTCTAAGAAAGAGAATGTGATTTTTCATATTCCATGGCTATTTCTCATCAACCAGATTTTGAGCTTCAATTTATGCTATCTGTACTAATCAAAGTCCCTTGCAAATCCAAAAGAGATTTTCCCTCCCTGATCCTGCTTCTGGCCCCAACTGTGTTTTAGGTCCCATTCACCACCTATGGCATAGTCTTGCCAACTTAGTGGCAATGGATGAACTAAACCTGCTGATGATGCAAGTCAAAGACCAGTGATCATCTAATTCACATTCTTCTGCCTGACCTTATTATCTTTGCAGTCAAGCTGTAGTAGTATCTGATCCCTTTCTCACCTCCTTTCTAGGATGTCAAAATGTGGTGGATCACTTCCTCTGTTTATCTGGCCACACTAGCAAGAGATGAAGGGAACCCTGCATTGTCTCTTGCATCCCTCTATAAAGCATCAAGGGCCCAAAAAGCAAAGGCTCAGCTACCTGTACTCTACACCACCATGTGCAGTCAGTTTTCCTACTGCCCAGTGCTATTACATTCAGCCCTTCCTGATCCTGCTGGGATCACAACAGTCAGATGAAATGAGAATAACTTTGTTATTTATTTCTGTCATGCTCTTCTTGGAAGGACTGACAATTCCTCCTAACAAGCATTTCACTAGTTGACAAAAAGTTATCCATATTGAAGTGTGTGTTGTGACCTGCAAGTTAGCAAACAATAAATCTTAATTACACTTAAATGCCAGAAATTTGCAATGAATGGGGCCACATTAGTCTGTTGTGAATTGGTCCTGACTCCTGCCTCTGCTTTGGCTGGAGATGCAGCTGCAGGAATACATAAATTAGTTTTTTATTTGTTTGTGCCTGTACAATCAGTTGTAGTTGTTTCTTAAGAGCATTTCCAGTATTAGTGGGCTTACTGGCATTCATCCTATTAGCATCTCTGATGCAGGTGCCATCTGGAAAGTTTTATTTTAAAAGACTTTTAGTATTGTTGTTAGGTTAATAAGAAAGCGTTATTTTTAAATATCGCGGCAGTTTTCCAGAGTGCAGCTCAGGCTCATGACATATGCTCAGTGGATACTTGTTACCTTTGGGTTTATTGAAAGAAACTCTCTGAATAACCTTTTTGTTAGCAATCTGCTTTATAGGCCCTGCAATGGAATAGTGTTGGAGTGCAAATGGAATTGCTAGCAGAGGGGATTTTCTATGCTGTAACAAGCTCTTTGGTATTCCAGCACTTACATGTCATAACGTTCAATAAAATCACCCAGACCTCCTCCCCACTTCCCTCTTTGTGAGATTCTGCCATCTTTATTCAAGAACTGGAGCTCCGTTGGCAGCCCAGCCCAGCTCAGTGGATGCCGTGCAGCTCCCACTTTGGAAATGGGGGTCTGTGGAAGATTTCAGTGCTGCAGCAAAGGCAGATCTGTCACGTACTGTTTTAAACACTGCAATGAGGCCAATCTTAAGTGACTGCTCCTACTGTTTGGGAGCACTGACAAATTGCACCAAATGAGTAATGGCTCATTCACAATAAATGAAAGGAATCACCTACTCCATTTACAAATTTCACCCATTCCGATATTTAGCATTCAACGGGAAAATGATTCAATGGACATTTAGTGAACAAAAGGGTTTCACTTATACTGAGCAAAGTGGGTCCCACTGCCAGAAAAAACCCTCATACCCTTCGTGAAATTCACCTTCATTAGTAGCTGACAGAGCATGGCTAGCAACCCAAACTAGCTATTCAGCAACTCCCATTAATAAAACCAGAGCAGAAACTGTTTTTACAAAAGCATCACCTGAAACTTGGGCTCCTGTTTGGTGACGTCAATTCTCAATACACTAAGCCAAATTTTGCAAAGTAAAGACCAAGAAAGTTGCAAATATAAACCAAAGTAAAGGAATTGAAATGGTCTTTTCTTATGAAATGGTGTAAGAACTAAATGTCACTCTGAAGACTTAGTCAGGGCCAAAACCTCTGACTGGGTTGACTCTGGTGTGGCTCCACAGAAATCAAAGTAGCAAAAGTGCAGAGGCTGAGCTGATTCACAGCCCTTAAGCGTGTTTTTTACAACTTAGTGTAATTTCTATTCTGGCATAAAGCCTGGATTTTTTTAAATATGGTTGAATAAAAATAAAGAAATAATATTCTCAGAAGTTGTTTCAGGCCTTCTAAAAGCAGTAGGAAAATGTAGTCGTTCTAGCTGAATGAACTGGAAACTCCGGGTTTGTGACTGCTCCTAGCATAGAGACTGCAGAAATCAGACACAACTTTAGGAGGCTCCTAAAGGTGCACCATTTATACTAAAATAGCAAATACAAGAATTACCAAAATGTTGAGCAGAGCACCAAAATAACCAGGTTCTGCTTCAGCTTCAGTCAAAGAACACAGAAGTCTGAAGTCATAAAAATTGTGTTTGGGAGTGGCAGTTGATAGTTTTCTGGCCACAGCTTTCATTTAGGTTCATTTTTATAGGAGGCAAAGTTGAGTTAGTCTAGGAAGAAAGAATGTCACCAGTCAGCTGACACCAGGGTGATGCTGTCATTTTTTTATAGCAGTCTTTTCTTCTGGTGTCATACCTGACTTTATGAATAGTTTACAAGGTAAGAGCTTACAAACAAAGTCTAGAAGAGAGAGTTGAGAACCTATCATTAGGTTTAGATGATACCTGCTAGAAAGACAGATTTCAAAGTAAGGAAACAAGTGATATAAGAAATATTCCAGGAGATATTTTAGAAGTCTCGGGAACATTAATTCTGGATGCAAAGCCAAAATGTTTTCTCCAGCCACTGGGCAAGAGCACTCATAAAAGACCAAGAATAATTAAATAAGCAGGTGGAATGTGCAAATCAGTTCGAACAAAGATGAACAAAGGCAGATTGTTTAAATAGAGAAAAATACCTTTGGTAGCAAGATCATATCAGTGAATTTTGTACTGCCTATAAAGAAAACTTTTTCTCCACTTGGACAAATATTATTTCCTCCCGTGTTTTTCCACACTATGTCAGGATCCCTACAGATGTAGAGATCTGTGTCCCTTAGTGCTACTCAGCCAAGCAACAGCAGTGTCGTCAGGTGCAGTGACTCTAGGTCTGCACAGAGTATCTGGCTGCAGGACTGGGAGATCAGGTCCAGGCAGTCCAGGAGCTGGATCAGAGGCTGATGACCATCTGTCAGCCAAAGTCTGTCAGCCAAAACTGTCTTGGCCAGTACAGAGCTGGAGAATGATCATGTCTTTGTCTCTTTTTGATCTTTCAGATTACCCTGGAAATCAGGGGAGCTACTGGAAGGGCACAAGACAGGGCTCAGAAGGAGAAAAACAATCCAATAAAAATCCTGGACCTGAGCCTCCGTGGAGCAGAAGATCTTATTCTTGGAACCAAGCAAATTTTTTCTGGAGCCTCACTGTTGCCTCAATATATTAAAGTTTGTATTTGCTACTTATGGATTACCTCTTTGGGAGGATTCTGCATTTTTTTCAGGCTCTTGGAGATGAAGAACCATTTGGATTCTCCCAGCAGATGTCATCCAGGTCTGACTGTGAAGCCTTCATGGAGATGGTCTCTTTTAATATTAAGCAGTCACAACTCTGTAAAAAGTCATCCTGCTGAGGTTTGAGATCAGAATGCTCTTCAGGCCACTTCGCTATCTCCCACCTCCAAGAAATTTGTATCTAATTTCATGACATAGTTCCTTGGCCAACGTTCTCTGACTACAAAGGTGGTAAAAAAATTAGGGGCAAAATTAGGGGACTGTGATTAAAGTCCTTATCAAGGAAAAGCTTTCCCACGTACTTTTATGTTCAAGCCACCAAGCCAGTTCTGCAACAAGATGTGGCACCCAAGAGTTTCCTGTCTATCCGATGTCTTATCTGAGAAAAGACTGACTTGACTCAGAGCTAATGAGGCTGCAGACTAAATCCATAAGGCAAATTCACATATATTAGGCTGGCATGAGATCTAATAATAGGGTGTTGGAATAATTTTGATACCCACAGGAATAGAAGCACTTGTAATAAAGGAAATATGCCAACAAGGAACTAAGATTTTACTGATCTGGAGTTAGTCATTAGCCCCATAGGCTGAGAAGGAATTAGCAACAGCTAATAGGATGCAGAGAGATGTGCATATTTATATGATCTGAATGCCATACATTGTTAGATGAGTACTTGCCACTGCTGGGAATTTTATAAAGATATTTTTTGTTTATGAGGGGGTTAAAGAGTAGGGGGTTTTGCATACAATTGTTAGACCTGCCTCCAATCTACTCTGCTCTTTCTTCTTTTCTTGTCTCTCAGTCAAGAATTGACAAATCTGGCACCCAGTACAAACAGCAGATGCGACACTTTCCAGTTTTTGTTTCAATGCCACCAATAGTCATCAGGGGTGAGGAAACTAAAAAAGAGCCACAAATACCTACCCTTTCTTTATTCTTGACTAACTACACAGAGACACATACAGCCCAGAGCTGCTGCTGTTTTGTAAAATACACACTTGAGTATAGACACAGTGAGATCCACTCTCCTACAGACCTGAACAGCAACAGCATGCTTACAGCTGCTCTTCAAGCTTCTTGGGGGAGGAGAGGGGAGAGGAGAGGTGAGAGAGACAAGTTCTGACCTGCTCCAGGAACAGGGGCTGCAGGCGGTTCACAGGGACACTGACAAGGCAAGGTGGAAAGAGGGAAGCAGCAAATGAATGCATGTCCAAATGCAGAGCAGCTTCTGCCAAAAGCAAATCCATTAGCAAGATCCTTTGAAGAAAATGTGTAAGTAAGAACCATTAACCACTCATGGGAGATAAAGAATTGGCATTGAATATTTACTCTACATAGAAATACGTTCCTGTATACCTGACATGGTAAAGCAAGCCTAGGACTCCACTTATTATCCCCCGATGTTATTCCTCTTTTCTTATGCTCACCCAGCTGTGGAAAAAAAAATGAAAAAACAACCCAAACCACTCTATTAATGGAAAATATCTTTACTCCAGTGGAATCAAGAGATGTGCACTGTTCCTGAACTTAGCTCTGAGGGATTGAAGAATGCAGGTAATTTCCAGCTGTCCAACACCCATCTAAGTTTCTTTCAGTCTCGGTGTCACAATGGTGACAGCACTCTGACCTTCACTCGTGCATCACTTCTGAGCTGTTCTCTGTTTATTAACAGTAGTATCTGGTACAGGATCAAATGCTAATGATCTCACTGAGAGTGTGCGAGCACCACCTAACTCTACCAGAAATATGCCTGAAGTTACGGGCTCTGGCTGCAGATCCCCATGATCCCACTGAGTGATTTTGAGTGCCAGCCTGAGTTCCCACCATATCTTCAGATGACAATACTGTAGGCACATCTCTGAGCATGGCTGGAGTGTGTCCTCCAAACGATGCTGAGATTCAAGTATGAGGTAGGCTTGGTCCCAGACTGTCCACAAGACAGCTACAACATAGCAGGTGGATAGGGTGCAGCATGGGCCATATTTATGGAACCGCATATATCTATTTTTCACAGTTCTCTGAAACCGCCTAGTCCAAAGGGACACCCATCAGTGTTCATCTCAAAGTGTTTAGTTAGCACTACATCTCAGTTTATTTTAGCTCTTCATCTGCAAATCTGCTACAGCACACCACATAAAACACCTTTTTTCCTTTGCAGCTTTTTTTTTCCCCTAGGCTGACCTCGAGATGTGTAGATAGGGGAAACGGTGGCAGAGGAACAGCGCTGCGCTTATCCGCTTCCTGCTGCTGACAGGCCTGCATGGGTTTACCTAAGGCTTGACCCCTATCTCTCCTGCACAGCTGCCCCAGCAGATGCTGTGCCCATCGTGGAGATGTGCTACTCATCAAGATAAAAGGAATAAGAATCTATCTCAAAGCACTTAGGTATGATTAAATAAAGGAGGCCATTTCCTGTGCTGCTAATCTGGTGCCTTTCAAAATCACTAACTTCACTTTTTTTCAAAGTTACCATCTTTTAATTCTCCTGGGTCTCTTCTATAGTTCTCCTCCTCCTTCCTGGGAAGGGGTGATCCACTTCATGATACAACAGTGGCTCACAGGGCTGATTAAACTGAACTCTGTGCAACACAAACAGCAATTTTTCATGTACAAAATGAAAGAATTGTACTGCTCTCTCTTTTGAGTTTTGTCTGGGTCAGGATACCCAATTAACCTGAAGGCTCTTGTACTGGCAGCTACCTGCTCTTCACTTTGAAATCAAGTCACTCTCCTGTTTTGGGAGCTCTGCTGCTCTGGAAGTCTTCCTGTCCTTTAATATGACAGAACAAAGCTGAAGCATCTACTGTGAAAAAGTGAAAAAAACAGACTCATTCAATATGGCCTCTTACTTTTTGTTTGAGTATTACAGTCTAAAGTTCAATAACATCTTAACTGCTTGGCCACTAAGAGACAAGGTATTTTAGGACTCTAATATCTGATGAGTATGTACAAAGTCAAGTAAATCTCTAGGTTGTATCTTCCCACACACAAGAAACCTCCATATGTGTTTGGGGGTTATTTTGTGTGTGTCATTCATAGAGACTCAATCAGATTACAAACTTTGCTGGGCTTTCCTCATCAAATATCAGATGCTACATACAATTTCCCATGAAGAGCTCTAATGTTTGGCAGTCCTTTTTTCTTTTTTAACGAAACATGCCAGAATTTGCATATTTATCAACATGAAAGCATGTGAGAGTGAAGCAGCGATTGTGACTAAGCTGATTGTCATCTGCAATAGCCATACCAAATGTGAGGAAGAACTGCATAGGCAGAGAAGCCAAATCTGTTCTAGGCATAATGCAGCCCCAAAACTACAACCATGGGGCTTGACACTTGAAGTGCAACAGATGTCTGATTGCAGTGAAGGCATCCCTTGCCTTTACTTCGGAGTGCTGATCTGTGAATGTGTCTGCTGAGAAAAGCCATAGGCAAAAAAAGGTTGACTATATCTGACAAAGTGTCAGAAATCCGTATCTCCATCTCAGCCTAGATGGGAATGTGACTGCTATAATTTGTTCAGAGCACATCTTCACTGCACCCTACTTAGGGTCACAACTAGTATGTGGGTAGTCAAAATCTATGGAAACCATATACCACCAATGTTTCTCTGCTGCAAAGTTTAGCACAGAACTCAGTTATTTACACACTGAGCCTGACATTCCCTTATCTTATGAGCTGCCATGAACAATCCTACATTTGTGCAAAAGATGGATAAACCACCATGAAGTCACCATGGTAATAAAAGGAGCAAGAACATGGAGACTGAGGTTGCTGGCTCACAGAGATCTATGTCTTTCAAGATATTTTCCTTTTCTATAAATACAGACTTGTAATCAGAGCTAATTAAGTATTTGGAGCTAGAGATTTGGGAAACAATGAAATGACAAAACCAGTGTTCTTTTCTCAGAGTAATTTCAAAATAGATGCACCGCTTTGAAGCAGAAATTTTTGCTCCAACTTTTAAATTCACACATGTGACACAGGTTGTAAGGCTATGCTATGCCTTAAAACACACTTGCATGTGTGAGAATGTCCTGCGCTTGCTGCATGGAGGCTCATTGCTAAATCTCCCTGGAACCTTAGCTCTTCTGCAGCCCAGAGCTTCTCATCATTAGAATTCCCCAGGTTTCCACCTCCTTCCTCAGCAGCCATCTGTCCTGCCCACACTCCAGCTGCAGTCAGACATTCCTCACCACTTACACCTGATCTTTTGACTCTACGCACCTGAAACAATTCTTGCTCAATCTATCAAGCAATATACATTTAGACAATCACAGAAGCTCTTCCAAAAGCTATGAACAAATTGTCCATCTTAAAATCACCCAGTCCCTTTCCATGATATCCCAGGCAGTGTTAAAATGGAGGGGAAAATTTATTTGAGAAAGGAAATTCCAGTGCATTTCAATACCACAGTGCATCCGGACAGAACAGTGTTTGTAAAAGTTTGTACTTCTCTGACAGTTGTTCTTTTGATGTTTGATGCTTGCTGTTGAGCTATTCTCATGGAATCATAGAATCATTGAGGTTGGGGAAAAAAAAACAATATCATTGAATCTAACCTTTGAACACCACCATATCAACTGAACCGTAGCACTAAGTACCATGTCCAGTCATTTCTTGAGCACTTCCAGGGATTCCACCACTTCCCTGGAAAATCTGTTCCAATACTTAACCACTGTTTTGGTAGGTAAAGTTAGCAGATTAAAGTTTAACCTGCAAAGGAAAGTGGTGTCTATGCAGAAGGGCATAGCAGAAAGGGAGAGCAGCACAAGGAGTGTTCATGTGGCCATCATGGAGTGTTGCAGATTGTCACTGAATAGTGGTGGGATGTGAGACCAGGAGAAGAAGCTGCTGTGCTCTGAGCCTCCCTTGTCTCAAAGCCTAAGAACCTTATGCCTTTTTTTCCCCTCCTCCCGTTTCCACCTTTATTTTCCATATTGAAACACATGCTAGATTATTTTCAGTGTTTTGCCCACAAAACATTTGAGAAAAAACCCCACCAGACTTCTGTTTTGATGCAGTCCTCTTTAAACCCTTCCAAACAGCAGTTTTCTGTTAGTTTCTAGCTCAGTTAGGTTAGAACGAGCTGTTCCATATCAGCAAGAAATCTGTTACAGGACAGATGCCAGCATGATTACAAGATGAGTAAACCTCAAAAGGCCTAAGACCTGGTTGGGTTTCCATGAAGCTGAACCTCTGGGGATCATTGCTTCCTGTTGGAGAATCTGGTTTTGGAAACAACAAGAACAAGGAGTATTGTTTTTAATGTTATTTTCTGCTCCTGGTTTTAGGCCAAATTTGAGAGTGAAGAGGTGTTCAATTACTGAACAAACAATTAATTTGTTCAATTAATGAACAAACAAAACAATTTTTCAGCCTGGAAATAGATTTGCTTGTGGTTTGTTTTCCACACTCCATTTTTATTTTATGATTAAATATGGTGGCCTACCTCTAGAAGTATGTTGCATCATAGACATATTAGAGCTTGCCAAATTGAGAAAATCTGACTTCTTATACTAGTTTGGTCACTGCTCCAGCAGCCACAGAAATACACTTTCTATTAATTTTTTTTTTTTTTTTTGCTCTCTATTAATATTTTTTTGCATTTTTCACCAAAGGACAGTGTCTGTTCTTAATTCCTGTTAGGCTGCCATCGACTTCCACGGAGCAACTCCAGATTTACATCAATTGTCATTAAGAGTGGTTACATCACCAAGTTCATAGCAATAACTTAATTAAACTTAGTTTTGCTGATGTTACTCCTCAATTTTTTTTCCAGTCAAGTAAAACAAATCATAAAGGAGATTTCTTTACTGGTCAGCCTGGAGAGCCTGCATCTGCCTCTCAGATCTTTCCTCTCTCCACCTTCCTGTGCCCAGTTTTCCCTCATCAGTCCCCTCTCACACACATTGTTTTGTAGTAACGGGGTCAGTAGAAAACATAGAGTTCAGCACTATAGAAGTGGAAACAGAAAGCAGCCATGGGCAATTAACCAGGGCTGTGACTGCTTATATTTGGTTCCTGCTTCCATTTCTGTTTCCATGGAAATGGACATCAGATCATTGGAAATAAAGTAAATTTTCTACTTCTCCTCACCTCCATATCAGCCAGGCTATACAATCCAAATAAATCTAAACTTATCTAATTAATTGTGAATTTAGAAATCTTTTCATTTCATTGAAATAAATTGACACCAGCAGCATTGCTTTTGAAATACTCAGATGCTGTTGTCTGTCCTTTGGGAAAGCAGTAGGTAAGTTTGCCCACCCCTTTTTGCTTTGTAAGGTATGGAAACATGCAAACATCCATCTTACCCCTTGCTCTGTGCTCCTGCCTGCCCATTAATATTGTTGTGCTGAACAGTACTCATCACTTGCCCATTAGGGGTCATTTAAGCATAAATGACCCCCCTTACAGAGACTGTGTGGGTTAAAGACCTCTTCTTTGTCTGGCTGCTAAAGCTTTGAGGTTCATTTGTATTGCAGAGCAGCTGCATAAAGAAGGTTCAAGCCCACCTTTAAAGGTCATATGGTTTCAGAGGAGGAGCTTTGGCCTAGAAGGGTTTCCCAGGTGAAAAGCTCACAGTTTGGGAACAAAGAAAAAAAGTGAGTTTTAAGCTTTCACATTCCTGTGAACGACTCAGAAAGATAAAACCTGTGTCCTTTGTAAACAAGCATATTGGAAACTGAGCACTTCATTTCTCCTCTAGAGGCGAGGACGATCTGCAAATCTGTCACACCTGTAAAGGAGTAACAATCATTTCCAGTTTGGCTTCTGGCAGGACAGATCAGTCACACAAAATCTCGAGTGCTGGCTTCAACAGAAATGTCCCACGTCACAATTCTTCCAGAAGGACCAACTGCCTTCAATGGTCAGACAGTGAAGGCACAACGCGGAACAACCAGCCAGTCCACCATGCGCATTACCCACCATAAGATGCTTCATACTTTTTTCTCAAAGAAGCCCTCTAATTCTGCTAAACCAAATGAACTAATGAAAACTTCCTGACAAAATAGCACAAAATAACAACTCTGCTTGAATTGGCATCACACTTTGCAATTTGCAGTGATTGAAAGTATAAATATCATTACTGTATTAATGCAAACCCAATGCCAATAAATGGCTTATTTTCTAATGAGATTCATTTTACAGCAGGAAGAGGGGAAAGCTGGCTTTTCCAGCATCTACCAAAGTGTTAATTTCTGCAGTCCAGCAACAAGAACAGTAAGGAAGCAAGCAATCAAAGTGGATCTATATAGGATGGTAGATTTAAACTGTTTAATTACTGTAGCTGTAGCTGGTTATTGCTAATGCATGGATCACAAACCGTCACTCCTGCAGAAATCAGTCATGCGAGGGAGATCAGGAATTACAGATACTTCACCAATGTGAGGGATTTGGTCCAGTCCTTTAAAGTGATTTCCTCGAGTGACAAAAGCCTCATGCCTGATACAAATGTATAGTATGTGACAAATTTGCTTTAAAAAAAAGCAGCCTGTAACCTAATCATAGTCAGTCCTAACATACACTTCTTTAAATGGCTCGTATCGAATCGTTCAATCATGATGTAGGTTTTTTTTAAACTTAAATCCACCTCTGTCAGATGGAAAAAGTATAAAAGCAGTTTTGTCAGATGCTAGCATGTCTTGGGGAAGTGGAGAAAGCCAGATAAGGGGTAACTATATTTGGTCAATGGTATAAGGTTCGATTTTTCCTCTCCAACCAGAAGGCAAGCTTCAAACTCTTTTTCTGCTATAATCCCAATCATTATGGTCACCATCATGAACATGAACACAATCTCCTAGACTGAGCTATCTGTATGAGTTTGTTTCTCCCAAAGGCATAGCACATGCATTTAAAGCATAAAACTAATGCACAGGCCATTAAAACTGGCATGGTCACCCACAAAAGAACATGGATTGGGATCTAACTTCACAGCACTGGAGTCACTCATAAAGCACTGGAAAATTAGAGCATTACAGAGTATATGGAGGAGCCTATTAAATATTACTTTGGTTTGCACAGACAGGCAGGGAGCAAGGAGCAAAATATTTAAGGGGCAGATTAAAAGAAAAAAATAGCTGGAATTGTGGGTTGAGGTCTAGTTTACAGTAGAAGGTTTTCACTTCCTAGGAGTAATGTAACACATGCTGATGAATAAGTAGGTACAGGCCATATTTATTCAACAACTCTCATAAAACTATGCAAGACAAATTATATTTTCCTGACAAAACTGCATCTATACTTTAGCTTTTTCTTCAATAGTTTAAAGAAATTATAATACCCTCAATTGCTGTTATGATCAAGCCCCCAGTTTTAGATCTCGTCTAATTGTCATTTTGTAGATTAGATCCCCAGAGACCCTTCTGCTATTGGTTTTGTTCATACCTTAGGAGACTTTTTTTCACATAATAAGAAAGATCTAAAGTGGATGTCTCTTAAAGGATAATAAGTACCTGGAGAAGAACGAGGTAATACATTAAAGCTGAATCACTGTTGTGTCACACCAATTTTCCCCTTTTACTCCCAAGATTCCCCTGAAATCAATGAAGTTACAGTTACTTAAAGCTGTAGGACTACATGAGCGAACCAGGTACATCACACCACAATAAATGACTAGAACTTGCTGGCAGACATACTTGGAATCAAATATGTCCCCTTAAATTTCACACTATTTTCACAATCTTGTAGCAGCAAAGCAAAACAAGAAGTTCACTGTGCAGTCAAAACAAAATCTTTTTTCTCTGGTCTAAGTATTTAGCCAATACAGTATCACAGAAACATTGATTTCTGTTCCCAGCCTAAGAATCCTCCCGATAGTTTCGTACAGAACCAAAGACCCAACACAATCTCTTCTTTTATGGCTAAGAAAATGCTAGGAAAATCGTTATCCCTGGGAAAGATTTCACTGATGGACGAGGAAGGACTGTTCATTAGTGTCATGAATGATGCTGCCTCTTTTTTATGCAACTTGCATTCACTGATGCTGGCACTGTCAGAGCCTCCAACTGTGTGCACAATTCAGTTCATCGAACAAGGCAGCATCCTTTCCAGATACACTCAACGTGCGGTATTATGGTTGGGAAATTCATTCCACAGAGGAGAAACATGAATTATTTCAATTCTCAAAACAACAAGAAAAAAAAAGGAAAAAGAAAAAAAAAGGAGCACAGTCTGTGCCTTCTTTTTCCATGCTATTAGAGAGATTATCAGGAAAAAATAAACAGCAGTTGCTCAAGGTCCCACACAAACAAAAACAAAGACTGCAGGCCACTCCATACACAGTGCTGAGCCATTGCTCTTGTTTACTTGGAAAATAACACATTTTCCAATTATTATTTTTTAATAATTATTCAGAGCTGACAGAGCAATTTTGCAAAATTTTAAGCATGAAAATCAGCCCCCAATGTTCACAGTTTTAAGTACCCTCTGTTTTCAGCTCCCCCAGCTCAGCCATTTCCTTTTGGTGTATTTAGTGTGGCAGTGACACGTCAATTTGTCTGCAGGGAATGGCTGCCTATCACTGATGCTGAACGTAGGTAGAGGCCAGTCCCACGCTCCTGAGTCACCTGCAGAGCTCAAGGTGCATGAACAAATTACATCTGGTCCCTAAGCATCAAGGACCAGATCCAAAAAACCAAGCTACAACACGTGTCTCTGTATGCGCCTTGGTGCTTGCCATATGAGAGAGCCTGGAGCTAACGGCAGGGAAGCAGATACATCTACTCCGAGAAGCAGAGAGCCCTGCAGAGATAATAGCTCACATCCCAGGAGCTGGGTAGGTGCTTTACATCAGTAATGCTGACACAGGGCAAAAAGCCCAGTTTTCTCCTTAGGGATGAGATGGTACCCTCCCAGCGTGGTGTGTAGTTCCCATTTGGCCAGGAATCCGCTGCTCAGGACAAGCAGGGCTTGGAGACGTGCTGGTTTCTGTATTCCACTCACCCTCACCTCCTCCAGAAGACAGGGAAAATGTGCAGCTGGGGCATAGGATTTTTGACATAGCAGCATTTGGCCCTGATACATGAAGCTCCACGACTTCACTTTAAAACTGTTGGACAGAACA
This sequence comes from Entomyzon cyanotis, assembly GCA_024500445.1. Classification (NCBI taxonomy): domain Eukaryota; kingdom Metazoa; phylum Chordata; class Aves; order Passeriformes; family Meliphagidae; genus Entomyzon; species Entomyzon cyanotis. The sequence continues at coordinate 21,361,123 of JAKEPQ010001005.1, forward strand.
AGGAGCCATCATAGCTTACCTCTAGGAAAACCCTGAAGATGTGGGATAGGACTACAGCTGAAATCCCTCTCCTCTCCAGGGCTTAGTTATTTTACTCTGTTTATCATCTAATTTTGGATGCCTCTTTCAGAAAGATGTCTCTTTCCTGCAGAACTTAGCAGTGTCACAGAGGGTGCTCAGAAAAACACCCCATGTTTCTGAAATCCTCCATCTTCTGCAACAACTGAATAGTCCCACCAAAGTGCTTTGTCCCTGCTTCTGCCTGACAAGATTTGCTTCTCTGTGTGGAGAGCTCGCAGTCCCTCTCTTGGTAAGGCATTCAAGGTGGAAAAGCCACCTTTCCCTTCTCTTCTTTAAAAATCAGTCATGCTTCACAGGAAATACATATATTTGTTAGATAAAACAAACAAGACATGATAAGAAAGAAAAAAACCTTTGGCCTAATGGCCAAAGAAGGATCAGATCTGCCGAAGCACAGCAGGCGGATACCAAGTGTCCTTGCGAGACTGAGCCCTGCAACAAGGTAAGTGGATGAACGCACTGTTCATGGTTTATAATCCCACTTAAATGTCAGATAAGTACCCTGCTGCACAGCCCGGTCAAGGCAGAAGAACTGGTTAGGCATGCTTCAAAATGGCATTAGATGTCTTAGGAACTTTAATGGCAAAGTAGGAAAGACTTGCATGGTCTAAGTGCCTGTAAGACCAGATGGGATCTGAACACGACTTTCAGGAAGCTTAACACTCCGGTCCCTAATTTCATTCCAGTTAGGTTTATCATGCCTAATTTCCCTCCTTTGTCTGGTGCAAGATGGTGTTACACCTGGGATGCAGAGTTTACAAGGAGGCACATTCCCCAGCCTTTTCTCACAGGGAGTCTTACTGAAATGAGGGGGAATCTCTGATAGACCACTCGAGAACTACCTGATAAGGACTTCTTTGGGTCCTTTGAGACAGCTGCCAGCTTTAAAAAAAACCAAACAAACAATCCAATGAACACGCATGGGACCAACAAAGTGGACTGGAATGCGGAGCATTCATTTTTCCATTATCAACCATCAAGGTACAGGGAAGCAAGTGAATAAATTATGTGCCTGAAACATTTCTATGGAAACTTTTCCAAGCTAGATATAAAATGCAATTATTTATTACTTCAGGAAATACTCTGACATCAAGCAGTGACCCCTGGTTGGTGTCAATGCTTTCCCAAAAGGATTGCCATTCAGAAAGCTTTATGATTACCACATAAAGTTTAATCAGTGCATTAAAAATAAATTAAAGATTTGCTAATTGTAATGTAATTAGCTTAATATAATTACACTGCTCAGTGACTGAGAATTTTATTGTTATTGTGAGATCTTTTCTCATTTGGGGGGCCTGAAGTTAAGTGGCACAGTATTGACAACCGTTTCTTCCCTTAATATTCAGCTTCAGGAATGGGCCGAAATTTTTACCTGAATCTTGCAATTTATCACAATCAGTATCATCACAAATTACAGAAAGCATCCAGTAACATGATAACTTCTAAATGAAGTGTCTGTAACCAGGGCAGTAGCAGCCTCGGCTGTTAATTTGTCATATTTCATAGCCAGCCTGACACCCTGTCCAATTTGCTTGTAAGCTTTATCACAAAGACAGCTATGAGAGCTGCCTCTGACTCTGAGCAGGATGGGGGAGATGGAGAGAAATTTAGCAGCAGCAGCAGCAGCAGCTTGGCTCTTCAGGTTCCCTAGTTTTACATACAATGCAGATGCAAAATAAATGGCCCCATGTCCTGATAATGTTTATCTATTAAAATCTCTCCCCTATTTTCTCCCCTCCCCCCTTCCTCATTAAGACAACCAAATTTTTTCCTTAAGACTCCCTGCTGACCATAATTTGATGGTTAACATAATTTATTAGCAGTTAGAGGAGTTATAAGAAATAAGAGGGATAAAAGTACTCAGGGAGCATTGTTACCTATTTACACAGGCTCTCAATTTCAATCCAAAGCATGTCATCCTCTCAAAATGACCTGGAAGATTTTCCTTTTGGGCAGAAGTTGTGCTGCACTGTAAAAACAGCCATGAATATCCCTCCTGGATATTGGTCTTCTCTTCTCCTGTTATCTTCCAGATGCTCTGAGGCCCTCAATCAATTTGGATTGATTTAAGCAACATCATTCAATACATATTATCAATCTGATCTGAAGGGAATTGTGTGAAGAGCAGGTCTTCTTTTCTGTTCCTGACATACCAAACACAACAACACAAGATGCTATGAAACCAAAAAAAATGGTATGTAATAGACCAACAGAGGTTAAAAGATGCCTGGACTTACAAAATGCAAGAAACCACATTTTCATTTGTCTAACACTTTAAAATCAGGTTGGCCAACTCGGAGTGCAGAGCAAATGTTAGCTTGAAGGGATTTTGTTGATACTATTGGATCCAGAAACATTTTTTTAGACCCTGCTCTGGGTGCCTGCAGCACCAACCACTTTGTATGATATCAGGGCACAACCAATACCAGCCTAACACCCTTGGGTTTTTCTGCATAATGAAAAATAAGCCTCTCCTTGAGGCAGGAGATATTATTCTCCCTTCTACACTTGCTCCATTAGGTGAGCCCAAATACCTGCCCTTCTCATCCTATTGATGGCTGCCTAGCTGTGCTGTTGGGCTATGGACTCCACCAGAATATCAATCAGATAGGTTCTGCAGTGCTCACCTCTCTAGCCTCTAAGTGGTTTTGCAGATCTGTCCCCTTACACCAGCAACCAAGACAGAATGAGTAGGAAATTAGCAGAGAGCATTCCAGTCTTTACAGCTGAGCCTCCAGAGGGCCTATAAAACCTCCCTCCCTGGCTGTCAGGGAGTCAAGGATAAACAGAGAGCTTGTGGTGCCTGCTCTTAAAAGGAGGAATTTGAGAATGGGGATGGTCCAAGCACACCGAGGCTAAAAGGCAATGGAAGAATGAGAGGACAGAGAAGAATGAAATAAGGTAGGAATTGGTCAAGAAACGCCACAACTGTAAAGACGGCAGAAGGAAGACAAAAATTTAGACAAATTTTCAAGTTTAAAGGAGTTTATTTGAACCAACTGACCATATGTCAATCTCCTGAGGTTTTGCCTTTCATGTTGAACTCCAAGCCCACTGATTCTGTAGGATGCAGTCTTCAGCACACGGCTACCACTGTGAGTGAGTCATTTGGTACAGTTCCTATGGCAAGAATCCCAAATGTGTCAGGCCTGGACTGAAAAGCAAGATGGAGAATGAACACACCTGAAGGCACATTTGGCACTTTAATTCTGAGCAGATATCACTTCTAATTATAGCCAGCCTTATGCCAGCTTACTACCGTTCAGGCGCTTGTGGGTTCGCACATCGAGTGCCAGATTTAATCCATTCAAGGTAAAGCGCAAGAGAACCAATTGCATTTTGCATGCCTTCTACCTGAATGATTTGCTTTGTTGTTCCCAATTTGCAGTTTGACTGGAAGATTTGCACCCCTCTGGTTAGTTCTGGTTGGCTTCTCTGCAGCCACAGGGGCATATTTTTCAGCTGAATGAAGCCCAGCTGGCAGGCTCAATTTGCCCCACCAATGAGTCATATCTTTCTCTAATTTCACCTGCATGAGAGAATTGCAGCTTCCTCTCCTAATTCCTCGAGTTCAAAATCGTTCCTGCAAAAATAAGGTTCACGCCCACCCCAGCACATGGAGCCATAACCCTGCTTGCCTGGAGGACAGGGGCAAAGCTGAAGAGACAGCCACTAGTGAACATTACTTAAAAAGTAAGTTTACTTAGGGGAAGCCTTTTCCAGACTGATCCTGTATCAGATGTTGATATTATATGGTGCCTATATCAAGAGGACCAATGCTCAGCACCTCACAAGGACATGTTGTTTTCCTGCTTGATTTAGGGCTTGGAGCAGAGGGAAGGTTTAATACAATCATACATCAGTTTTCTTTCCAAACAGCACTGTGAAACACAGAACAGAAGGAGGATTGCCTCTTCACCCCATAAATCCACTTAAGCTTGGATTATGAGCCATATTCACCCAATTTTTGCTGGGAGCTTAAGGCAGAACCATGCTTCTGTTGCTTTGAGGGATGCTGGGAAGCTGGGGCAGGGTTCAGGAGGCTCCAAACTTTCAGAAGTGCAATGGCCTCATTCGTTGATGTGCAGGGCTCAAACAGCATAGGTGTGAGATCAGCCACGGCCTAAGTCTGTGTATGGAAATGGATGAAGTGCACACAGAGCAGGCAGAAGGGCTTGTTTTAATAACTAGGACCTTTCAGAGCATGTGTTTTTTAGCAGCTCTGCCACATTGAGTTGACAAAGAAATAAAAGGGAACACTTCCCCACACACAAACCTATATTGATCCGAATATGGATCTTGTCTCAGTTTAGAGAACTAGCACTGATGCTGTCAAACAGACCCATCTGGAATTATTTCAGAAGCTTCATTTTCCACCCTTATGCACACAGAGAGAGAAATGGAGAAAGGAGAGAAAGGAAGGAGGAGAGGAGAAAATAGAAAGAGGAAAAGAAAAAGAAAATGAAAGGGAAATGGAAATGGAAATAAAAGGAAAACAAAATAGAGCATGGCCAGTGGCAGGCTGTGTGAAACCTCCGCACACATCACCTGCTCTGAGCACTGTCCGTCCCTTACTCATCCCTAATGAGCCAGTTCAGTTTTGCAAGGTAGTTCCTAATTACCTCTCTCCCGGTTTCTCTCTTTCCCCCCTGAGAATGGCCTTTCCAGGAACTAACTTCACATGCACACACCTGGTACTGTGAGATAGGGAGCCTCACCATGGATACCAGCCCCCCATTCCCAGCCCGACCCATGCTCCTGGGATTCGAGCAACTATCTCCAGGATGCTGTAAACTCCAGATGTGCCTTACCTACTGCCTGGAGACACTGTGTATGAACGCTGCTCACAACTATTATTCTGCACTCACATACACACACAAGCACTGGCTATGCAGCTCAAGCTCTGAGAAATGAAATAAAGCAAAATGGTAATCTTAATCTTCCCTTTAATATCCTACCCCGTGCCAGATAAGAGCAGCTGTGCTCATACAATGTGTCCAACTGGACATGATAAATAGCCTGGGAGAATAGAAAAATACACACAGACACACAAATATATATGTGCATACACACATGCTCTAAAGAATTTAAAATATGTTTGTTCAGAGAAGTGGTGGCCTCCAGCTCACAGCTTCCTTGATTCAGAAAAGGGTTTTTTAGAAATAAAAATGTCCTGCCAGGGTTGGAATCATACACAAAATACTAGACTAAATATCTGCACAGGTAGCCCAAAGGGTTAACCTTACCAATGCACAAATACTGACTGGCTCTCCTCCTGTTACAGTGTAAATGCTGATTGGAAGGAAGAGATCATTCTAGGTCAGTATGTCCTTTACATTGTGAATAGCTTGACAGGGGCTAATAAACTCCACTGCCTATGGCACCAATAATTTAGTATATATTCCTCGGCATCACATGCAATTTTTTATTTATACATGTATAATTGGTTGGTTTGCTTTTAAAGAGGTGAAGCAGGACAATCTGGGTCAAGAAACATGCTTAAACCAGAGGATGCCAAAGGCTCCACTCTCCTAGTCTTAACCTACAGTGGAGAATAACATCCTGCTTGCTGCTCCCTGTGCTGCTGCCAAGACTTTACACAGCAGCTGGGAATTGCCAAGAGTGGACTGCAGGTCAGCACAGCTGACTTCTACAAGGATCCAGTGGGTGCATGCATGGATACCCACTCGTGCTGCAAAGCAATCCCAGCTGATCTGAGGAATTCTTTGTGAATTGACATAACTGTAAAACTAACAGATTTCAAGTTTCTATCCCGAGTGGTGGCTCCTGCAAAGCCTGCTGCCGAGGGAGCCATGCCCCAGAGCAGCCTGCCTCACTCTTGCCTCCACCGCGCTGCATTTCACACCGATGAGGTAATTCCACTGCAGATGAGGTAACCCTGCGAGTTGCCCACCAGCTAGAAGAGGTTACCATATGATTCCTCATGTAAACACGCAGCACAGTCCCCCCGGACAAGGGCTGACAGCTGCGCTCTGCCGATGCAGAGCTGGTGGCCAGCAGCAGCCCCGGGGAGGCCCTGGCTGCAGGGCCTTCGCGCCTCAGCGAGAGCTGCCAGGCACCAGCCAGCGTGTGCCACACACCCTTCACAGACACGCCGGGCAATGCTTGGTGCCCGACCAGTCTGACAGGGACCCCGTTCTTCCAGCACCCCTCCAGCCACATTCACCATTCACATGGCTCTTAGTCTTCCCACACCGGGGTTTCTAAATGCATGTGCCTTCTCGCGCCCTGGTGAGGTGGTGCATGTCTTCAGAATGACTTCCTCCTGCGGCTGCATGCGTTAGACCTGGGGGAAATCCCTCCTTTCCTTGCCCAGGGGGTGAGGGGAGATGAGGGGCAAGGGTGCTGCAGGGCAGCAGAGTGGGGAGCTGTCCGGCAATCCCCACAGGTCTGGTGTGTAAGCACTGCCATTTTGTGTGAGTGCATTTTGCACAGGTGCTGTTCCTAGAAAGTTCCCTAATTTGCAAGCAGCATGAAAAATTACTTTTGTGGTTAGGCAGTGCTGATGGTTGCAACCCTCTTCTACCTACAAGTGTAGGCATCAGAGGATTTGCAGGCCTCTGCTCTCCGCAAAGGCAAAAAGCTTTAAGCCCAAACCCAAACACCTTGTCTTCAGAGTCTGGAATCATTGCAGTTTACTAGACAAGAAGCCCTACTAGCTCTTCTGTGCTAAGTATTCCTGGTGCTGATTCCTACCTGGGTGCTGGGCAAAGCAGACCTGTGTGATGAATACATGAGGAGGAGGAGGAGGAATCCACAAAGAAAAGAGAGCAGGACACAGACTTGTCAACTCCCTAAGCTCAGAGCTCATCTGCACCCTGCTCAGTGTCAGAAGCTCTCATAAAGCCTCCTTGTGACTAACAGGGTGGCTGGGATCAAATCATACTACAGCTCCCAGTAACTATGTGTGTCTCCATGGACTCTGCTTAACCACAAAAATTGTGCTTGAGAAGTTTGTTTTAACAAACTTCCTCTCAGCAGTGGCAGTCACTGATCTGGAAATCTGTCCTGGGCAGACCTTGACCCAAACTGCATGTGACAAGTGACCCAGAAGGACCCTGAGGACTAACATGTCATTAGATGCGAGAAAGCAGCTAGAATGAACATCTACTGTTCCATTCCCAGGTTACAAACCTCAGTTCCTCTATCTGTCCAGTCTGAAGGAGGTCTAACCAAGCACTCCTGGTAAGTAAGGCATGCCTCTAACAAGCACCCAGAGAAAGCTGTTTCCCTCTGCCCTGGGGGTGTGAGGATCAAGGAGCGCCCAGCAAGACGGAAAGGCTTTCCACCACCCTCTGGTGAGTTTATTTTGCCAAAAATGGGAATTACTATGGGCAAGCCCTGAAGGAAGTAATGTCTCTCTTTCCCCCACCTCCCAGAGCAGCTGCTTACACAAGGAACAGGTCAAAATGAATGACTGTTATAATTGGAGTATATGAAGGGACACAAATCCCTTACTGCTGGAGCTGAGCTCACCTCACTATGCAAGGGCTGAGGTCAGGGCTCTTCCCTCTACTCTGAGCTCACAAGACTGCCAAAGGGACAGACAGATCTCCTGAAGTCTGCCCAAAAGCAATTCAAAAAAGCAAGGGGAGAAGTGGAGCCACATCATGTTCCCATCCCTCCTAGCCTGAAGAGCCAGCAGGAAAAACCTGCATCAGAGCCCCAAGGAACTGTGCAGCAGGACATGTGCTGGACTCCAGACACTGCAGCTAGATTTTTAAAAGATGTGGCTAATTTTATAAGCTCTAGTGGTTGCTGTCATGCGTAATGAGATACAGTTAATCATTTCTCTGCCTTATGCTCTAGCAGGATCATCTGTGCAGACCCTTTTGTAGGGAAAAGCACAATGCATCAGGTTTGCATGTCTCTCTCTCAGACTGGGTGCTGGTCACCATTCAGTGGAACACCAAGCCTGGCAGAGTCACAACCTCCCTCTGCTTCAAAGGGCTCTGTGAACAGCAGGGCAGAGGTTTAGGGCATGCCTGGCATGACAGACCCACTTTTCAGATGTGTGCTGGTTTAAAAGGCAACATATGGCCACGTCAAGGCAGTCTGAGTGGCTTGAGCTCTCCCAGTGCTGTGTGTGAGAAGCTTAGGTGGGATTCACCTCTCTGACCCCTGCCTGCAGCGTAAATGTTACCACCCAAGCTGGTCATTCCCTCTCATGATTTGGGAGACAAGCAGGCATCCTGTGGGCACAGCCATCTCTGAAATGGTTACAGCCCAGGATGAATCACCCTTCAAAGATGCCATTTCCTCTCTAGTGGCCATAAAAGGTCTCTAAGGTCATTAGCTTGGACCTATCCTCAGAAGAAGCCATGTGTTTGGTCAGATCAGATCCACCCTTTGAACCTACTCAGCAACCAGGCTGGAACCCCCAGCACGGCCCATGAGGAACAAGTCCTTAGCCCCAGGGCACAGATCCCAAACTTCTTATGCCCTGCCTTGGGATGCAACTTCCCCTCTAAAGGCCTGAATACAGATGCTGTAAGGCAGGCAGGGCATTAATTACGGCAGGAGCTGATGGAGAACCCGCAGGAAAAGAGTTAAGAGAGCCAGTGCTTGTTGCTATCCAAGAACCCAGGCTACCTCACCTCCCAGGATAACCATCAGCCAGGCCTTTCTCAAGCCTTTTTTGGCAGGCTTCGTTTTCAGAAAACCACCTGTTACTTGGGAGAGATTCAAATGCATAATGAATTAAAAAAGCATATTGTGTGTTACTATCTAGCCCCCAGACAGATGTGTTATTTAAGTGTGGTTATGATCTGTGCTGTTAATTTTAAACAACATATGATCAAAGATCATGTCTGGCTTTATGCTTTGCTTCCTTTCAGTTTCTGGCTTGTGTGTCCATGCCAGACAGTTGTGGTTTCTGTCATATAGCAGGAAAAGCTTATTTTACGTGCTGCCTAAATTTATATTTTATTGCACATTAAAACAGCCCATCAGAATTAAGTTATCATATTGTTTACAATGGTAAGTGAATCGCAGCTGTGGAAAAGAGAGCACCACACAAAGGGATTTTTTAGAAACACCTACTGCCTACACTCAGGACTTTCAGCCATTTTAAAGACAGCAGCAGAGTGAAGAGCCAGACTGAAATATATAAACCACACCACCGCTCCTGTGGGAAGGCTGGAAACTGTTGGAAATGGCAGTACTGCCAACCAATCAGTCCAGAAGCACCAGTCAGGCCCTTGGCAGACAGGGAGACATGCTTAACAGATCATGAGATTTTTTTTTAAATAATACAGTTGGGGTTTTTTATTTGCTTCCTGGCCTGAGCCTTCAAGCTTTGCTGCCCAGCTAGAATAGCTCGACATCTGCCCTGCACGAATAGCTAAGTAAATAAACGGATCAAAATAAGGAAGAGCAGCCGCGTGTGATTGTTCAGCTTCAACTCCAAGGCAATGCAAGTTTGAAGATATCAGGTAAAGCAACAGGGGCTCTGTCATACTCAGAGGGGTACAGGGGTAAATCTTCTCTTGGTGGATGCCTAAGTACACTGCTTTCCAAAAACTCCACACAATTTAGGACAGATGTAAAGCATGGCAAAACAAGTCATTCATGCTAATTCACCGTGCAGGATAGATGTTTCATCACCAGCACTGGAGGATACTGAGATAATCTCAGTTCAGACTTTCCGGATAAATCTGTGAAGAAAGATTCATCATAAGAGAACTGAAAGTGAGAGTACTGGTTTAACATCAGTAAATGGGGAGCCAGACCCAGCCCTCATCTGCACCAAGGTAAATGCAAAGCTGCTGCCATGGCAAACACAGGGGCAGTGAGCAGCTGCTGCCAGTTGCCCACCTCCAAAATGTGTTGGGGTTCCAGCCCTCCTTTTGCTAACAGAAGGCAAGCAAAACTTCTGCCAGGCTGCAGACAGCTGCCAGGCTTTGACCACCCTGCTGGGGAGGCAATAATCCTCTGACACACAAGTTACTCAGGCCCATTACAGGAATCAGTCATCTCTTCTGCCCAGGTGTGCTGGCAGTGCTGCTCTGACTAAGGGCCAGAGCCACTCTGCTCCTGCTCTACCCAGGCCAGGGATTTCAGACCACATGCCTTTCCCAGCCTTTTCATCTGCTAAGAAACTGTTCTTTCCTTGTTGCAGGGTTTCAGCTCTGCCCACTTCAGGTGCAGAGGAGGCTTCACGGTCCACTACCAGTGTGCTTCCAAATGCATGAGCAGAGCTAGCCACTGGCTACCACTGTCCCTGTGAGAGGCAGGCCAGCTCTCAATCTCAGCTGTCACAGAAATAAATAAAGGGTAAAACCATAAACTCTCCCCCTTCAAGGCTGTATTGAGAGTGGCTCCCAGCCAGCCTTCAGCTGAGGTGCTACTACTCTCCTGCCATTTGGAAGAGATGCCAGCCATCCTCTCTGCTGGTGAATAAAACGTTGCCCTAAAATCTCTCCATGGAGGGGACCCATAGAGGAGCTATCTGTGATACATCTGTGAAAGCTGTCCCCACCTCTGGGAGCCAGGCTGAAATGCTGCATGAAGGCTCAGAGGTGAAGCAGTGAGCATGGGTTAAAGGGATTGCACTGTGCTGCTTTAACGCAGAATAATCCTGCTCTGGGGCTGCTACGGTTAGAAGACCTGAAAACACCCTCATCCACATACACAGTACTGAACAGGAGAGCATAAGGGGTAAGAACGGATTGTTTGAGAGATGATACTAGAGCTGAGGAGAGGATTTTAAAGAGCACAAACTCATTTCATATGGCTGAGTGCTGGCGACACTAGGAGAAATTCAATGGATTATGTTGCACCAGAGGTCAGAATATAATTGTCCCTTCTGGCCTTTAAAACCTGTGAATGTATAGTGGAACCTTGAAATGACCAGATTCCTCAGGAATTTGATTCCTGGGGTGTATTTATTTATTTTCTTACCAGCTGCCAGACACAGCATGCTCCTAGACAAATAAGGAGGTGGTAGCTATGGAGTGAGTATATCAGTAGTGCTAATCTCTTGCAGGGCTTCCTAGTAGAATATCTATCTGCCTCAAAGCAGACAAGGTTAAGGGATATAAGACAGTTTCATCTTAAAATACTAAGAACCACAGTGCTATTTTGGAAGTGAATAGATGTTAGGGAGAACTAAACAACTTAGTGCACAAGTATTCTTCTAGATTTTTTTTTTAACAGAACTTTCCTAGCCCCCATATTAAATAGCTCTCTGTTGTCCTTGCAAAGGGCCAAAGAGCTAAGGATAGCTCCACTAATTACTGCTTCCCTTTGTCCCTTAACTCTAGAGATTCCCATCTTCTATGTTATTACTTCATCATTTTAATTGTGCAAGAAGCTTTCTGCAGAATTAATTAGAATGAAATAATAATACAAAAATAAACAGTTATTAGTATCTAGGAAACACAATTTTAAGAGCAGGTACTTTGTCAAAGACTGTAAGCCAACACTTCTGTCTGCACATGCTCATGATGGGCAGCCTCATTCTGCAAATCAGGGAGCCACCCTTTGACCTGCACTCACACCAAGGAGCCATACCCTGAAGTCCACTGTTGTCTCCTGAGACATGCACTAAAGAAAGGAGAGAAAAGTAAGTAAATGGGGGCTGTTCCAGCACTGAAACAGGAAGAGAAAGCCAAGAAAGTTTAAGGTGACTTACAGCCACTGTTGCCTTCTCCACAACCCTGGAGGTGCAGGACCCAATCTACTCTATAACTGATATCCACATGAGGAAGCAACTTGGAAACAGCTGACCCTCTGATACTAGGCAAAGACACTTGAGCAGACCAATTTACCAGCGTCATTCATTTGCACCTTTCAACTTAATGATACCTTACAGGGAAGAGAAATTCAAATTAAAAATTTAAGCTATTAATATATCTTTGAAAACGGTAAAGGAACAAGAATAAGACCAATAGGTCACTAATCTTGGCATACATCTGACTTTGTACCCTTTAAATCACTGTAATACCTTGTTCAAATTCCAACATAAATAGGATTTTTCTATGAGGGTGTTAGTGCTCCTGCTACTTCAGAAGCCATATTATATTTTACAGCTCCTGGAGCTGAGAATCCCATTCCCAAAATAGACCTCCTCCTCAGATGATAGTAACACAGCTGACAAAATAACATTACATTGAAAAATACATCTGTAGAAAATGAAATAGAAAAGCAGAAGAACTTTTCTTCTACACCTTTTGGAAGGGTTCAAGGGGCTTGCAAGGTAAAATAGAATGGATTTTACAACTTTCTAGCAGAGATACTGTATATTGCAAGGTAACCATGTCCTCTTCCTTCTGGTACTTCTGCCTTCCGGGTGACTACCAACAGGCAGACTCACATACATGTGACAAACATCAGTCAAGGACAGGCAGCACGAGGGAACTGCTCCCAACCACCTAGCTGCATCTTTAAATTTCTCTTCTCCCTACCCTCCATTATGTCTGTCTGCCTGTCTCTGTGACTGCCTGATTCCCTGGAAGGGAGGAGGGGACCTAAACAAACCCTGAAGCAATCCCAAATTTCCTTGGTAGGGAAAAAAAAAACAACCAAACTATTCTCCAGAGAGCAAACCTTCAGTGAATCATTTTCCACTGCTCTGACATGTCAAATACTCCAGTGATTCACCAGTCATGGAGCTCTGATTCACCTGCAATAAACAGGGCTGATTGCTTCCCAGAAGCACTGTGGTTTGCATCATTTTTTAAAGGCTCCACTTCCTCCAGGCAGCTTCTCACCTCCCTGCCACACACCAAAGCCACAGCAGCAGCCAGGGCAGTGATAAGGAGAAAGAAGTCCAGGCTACTGGTTTTAGATCAAGGGGCCAAGAGGGAAGACAATCTTGGATAAATGAACAGTGAGAAGAGATGTTAGGAGGGCCCATGGATAGTCCCTTGTTCCTGTTTAAGCATGGAAATAGGAAGGACAGAAAAGAAGGGACAGGAGGAATTTGGTAGTTATTTGTGGCTCTCATTGGGTTCATCTCCCTGCCAGCACAGGACACAGTTTCTCCAAGAGGGAGCACCAGAAATAGAACTGACATTACATCTAATGAGCTTTTTGGTGGCATATTCATTAAGCTTGTAGAAAGGGTAAAGAAATGCAGGAAGCTTAGTCTTGAAAAGGCTCCAACTGGACCCGTTTGACTCATTAAAGGATGGAGTAAAATGAACCATGCCCCAGGGCAATCATAAAAAGATAAGCAGGAAAGGGTCAATTCATTAAGGACTGGGGGACCCCAGCGGTGCCTGGCTGGGCAGTGTGGGGATAAGGCCGCGGGATGGCTGGGGCGTGACGGAGCCCAGCACCAGGGATGTCCATTCGCCCTTGGCACACTGGAGGAGCCACTGGGGCTTTGCTCTGGCTGAGCCCCAAAAAGCAGCAGTGAGGGGATCTCAGCCCTCGCTCCCCACAATTGCCATGAGTTCCCCATCCACCACCATCAACAGCTTTCCTGCATCCATCTCTGGCTTGGGCTGGCCTTCCTGCCTGCCGAGGGGAGGGGGAAGGGGGGAAAAGTCACGCAGACCCTCCCGACCCTTGCAGGGGCAGGGGGAGGGAGGGGGAGGCAAACTCAATTGAGCAGCTTTGCGGGGGGCCCCAGATTTTCTCAAACCAGTCACGCCAGCTGCAGCCCAGCCATGATGAGAAAGGAGAGGAGACAGTGCGGCAACGGCTCCAGCGACCCCGAGGGAGGAGGAGGAGGAGGAGAAGGAGGCGGCGGCCCAGGCTGCTAAACTGACACCAGGCAAAAGTTGGCCACGTTTTCCCCCAGCCACGGAGGAATAGCGCAGGCAAGTCAGATGTGACCGTGCTACAGGAGCCAGGAGAAAATAAAAACAAGTGACAGCTGACTCTTGAGGACTTTGGTGGGGGGGGGGGGGAGAGAGAGGGCGAGGAGGGAGGGAGAGACCTACAAATACTGGGGGAAGGGCAGAGCGCAGCCCAGGAGCCTTCTGCAGCAGCAGATGGAGAGGGAAGCTACCGCTGATTCCTGCAGAGTCAGGGAAGGAGAGAGACAGCATTGCACCGAGGTGATCACATGAATAGAGAATGAAGGCGCAGAACAAAGAAGGGGTTTTGAGGAGAGGGAGCAGGAATTCTTCACAGGACCCCCAGAGCTAGGGCATCCCAGTGCGATGCCCTGGAGTGCTGCGGTGGGGGAAAACCTTCAGGAGAGCTTGGGCACAGCCAGAGGAGGCTGCTGGAGGACAGAGTCAGTGCGAGCAGAGGAGCGATAGAGGAGACATTTGTGCAGTTACTACGGGGTGAAGCTCACTAAAGCCCCACAGAAGGGCTGATTCCTCAGGTCGGGACCCAAGCACATGGTGGGAAGGAAAGCCTAAATTCCCTTGCCCTGGGCTCAGGGACTTCCTCTGACCTGCTGCAGGATGAAGCCGCGGAGGCTGTGAATAAGTGCTGCCTGTCTTTCCGCTGGTCCTGAGGTCCCCGATGTGCTGGCGATGATTGTTATGACAGTCATTCTCGATGTGATTGGCATCTCCCGGTTAGATCAAGGTCACTGTTAGAACACATCTTTTCATTAAAATGGCCGAGAGCCTGTCAATGACCACAGGCCATGGCTAATTAAGGGAGGACCCAACGCCCCCACAGGAGTCAGTTATCAGGGCTGATGCCGAGCCACCCACCCTAAGGGGAGCCGGCAGAGCGATCCTGCCCCCAGCGCCCTTGCATGCAGGGAGGACATCCCCACCCCCGGCATGCCGGGCCACCCACCATCCTCACTGCTGCCACACCGGAGCACTGGCATCACCTCCTGTCACACAGCTCACAGGAGGCACAGCAGCATCCTGGGCAGCTGCAGATGGCCCTTGTGTCCAGCTAGGTCATGGATCCTGGAAAAGGGAAGGATGGATGACAACAGACTCCTTACAGTGCAATCAGGTGCACGTTTGAGGGACAAAGACCCATAAGCAAGCTTTAGATTTGAAGCAAATCCTTTTATGAAAATGCCTAAATATGATCACAGTGTAATAATAACTAATTTCTGGGACAGTATGAGGTTGTCTCTGTGCAGAACTTAGCAAACATGACAAGGTCTTCTTAGGAAAGGACATGGTGGGAATGAGTTCACACTTCTTTTATAAATTTTCAGCTCAAAAAATCCCACCAACACAGGTGGGATGCAATACACTGATCAAAGAAATTTTTGGTGTCAAACACTATGGTGAAGCCACACACTGCCAGAGATTTTACATATAATTTGGGTAGCACCTGCCCATGGTCTTAGTTTGGCTAAACAGCTTATCAAAAAAAGTCAGCTTCTTCTCCAATTAAATATATATATATTTATTGAAAATTGAGGGAAACAGTTTTATTCCAAAGGCTACTGTCTCTCAAAGTCTCTCAAAGTCTCTCAGTTCTGTGTTACAGTACTTCCATTCAGATTCTTTTCTAGGGATCTCTTATTTATTTTCCCACCACTGAATGATAATGGAGGAGCTCCTCATAATGGAAAAATGGGTCTCTGGGCTGCCTCCAGACTGCCACAAATATCATCCATTTACTTTTGCCACCAAGCCAGTGTCTCCAAGCCATACTGCCTTGTTTTCTCTTGCAGACAAACACCTCCCAGTTCAACACCATTTGCACCTTACAGACAGGTTGTGCTAATCTCAAGAGAGCTATGTGAGCATTTTGCAATGCAGTTCCACACAAGTTTGTTTACTGATGAGCTTTCCCCTGTTTTGGCAAAACATTTCCACTTTGTGTTCAGCTCAGAATAAAAAGACATTTTGGAATTATTGTGGCATCCAGGTCTGCCTTCCTTGTTTCGTGTCTGTGGAGGCCCTGC
Source organism: Entomyzon cyanotis (assembly GCA_024500445.1). Classification (NCBI taxonomy): domain Eukaryota; kingdom Metazoa; phylum Chordata; class Aves; order Passeriformes; family Meliphagidae; genus Entomyzon; species Entomyzon cyanotis. Next base: position 21,377,015 of record JAKEPQ010001005.1, read on the forward strand.
CCAACGTTCATCTAGAGATGAGAGAGAATGAGTCCTTGGAATTTGGCAACACATAGAATAGGACAAGGGGTAATAGCTTTAAACTGACAGAGGGCAGGTTTAGATTAGATACTAGGAAAAAATTGTTCACTGTGAAGGTGGTGAAACACTGGACCCAGGGTGTCCAGAGAAGTTGTGGATGCCCCATTCCTAGAAGTGTTCAAGGCCAGGTTGGATGGGACCTTGAGCAGCCTGGTCTAGTGGAAGCTGTCCCTGCTCTTGGCAGGGGCATTCAGACTAGGTGATCTTTAAAGTCCCTTCCAAACCAAACCATTCTATGATTCTATATGAAGCCTATTCTATGTGATTCTACAGCAGCACACGTTTCTGGCACTCTAAATATGGGAGAGAAGTTTTACTTCCTAAACACCATCTGATGTACCTTCAACAGGTTTCCAGCAGAGAAGGAGAGGGAAGCTCAATCCCCTCCCCCTGCCCCCAGTTTGTTCTTAGGCTAAACAAGTGCTTTTCAGCCTTCCCATCAGTTTCTTCCTGCTACTGTGGTTAGGACTTACATGTTAGGCCCTACACCTGAAGATAGTTTTGTAGGACATCCAGTTCAGCTGGAGCCTGGCCTTAGCAAATGTTGCTTGGCACAAAGTAATTTATAATGACAATAGTGATGTTTCATTTTGACTGTGATCATGGGTGAATGGCAAAAGAACAGCAGGGACTTACTCCCTTGCACAGGAGATGTGCTCTCCAATACAACTTTTTTTAAGTGTGTTTTATAGATTGTTTTTTTAATTGCTGTGAAAAAAGGGTAAGCCATGTGTAATTTAGTCAGCATCTCACTCTGATCTGTAGCTGCCTAATCCAGGCCAGGACTTCAAGAAACCCATTACAGTGACACTAGGCACCCACTGTGAGAGTCAGTCTGGGAGCTAGACAGCTAGGAAAAACTACAGCTTTGGTCTGTGTCCAGCAGCCTAAATAAAAAGTTTTCTTTCCATGCTTTTGCATTCATCACAAAAGAGCACTAGCTATCTCTTTTATACAGTAAATATGCACTGCCACAGAAATATATCACATTAAAGTCACACTGGTAAAGCTCAATCACAGGATGTTAAAAATGAGGTATTGTAATTATGTTATCTCAGATGAATTTCTCCTTTTTAATGATACATGGTGATCATGCAGAAATGTCAATTCCAAGCATACAAAGAGTGTTTGTTGCTTTCTCCTCTCCCAAGTAAAGCATTATAGAGTTGGCTTTAGAAAAAATTATTTTGGTATAAATGTATATATTCATATATATAAACGTGTGTATAGAATTGTGACTATTTAATTTTCATTGTCCATTTGCACTTTCATGATGCTCAGTGTTCTTCTCACAAAGGTGTAGATGCTAAAACTGAGATTTTTCTGTTACTCAGGAGACTCCAGAGGTTTCAGTTTAAGTAAAGTATCAAATGTTACGAGTTCGTGATGAGGTGCAAGACCTGCCAATGTTAGTAACATTTTACAAGATAAATGGTCTATACTAAACCAGCAAAGAAAATTTACCTTGAAAACACAACTCACCTGAAATACCTCTGTGTTACCATTGTTAGAAATTGAACAGCTGCACCTCCTGACTTCAGTATTAATAGTGATTTTCTAATAGTTTGCTATGCACTCAATCTTTGTGATGCTGCTTAAAAAAGGGAGAAAGAGAGAAAATCGAGCACTGAAGTTCAGCACTCTCAGAGGGGAATACAGTAGGGAGTAGTGAATTTTGAACAGTGCTAATTCCCATGCTGCTAATTGGACAGAGGCCATTTCCTGCACGCTAAAGTCAAACAGGACAGGAGCATATGGGCTTTCAGAGAGAGAGCTGGGTCTTTGCAATGGAAAAGAAAACACACACTAAAAAACCACCCTAGAAGCCCCACAGAATATTGGTGATTGCAGAAAAATTACAGACAAATTACAAAGTTAAAAGCTATGTGCACAGATGCTGCTCCTATTGCTTCTGGGAGAACTGTGCCTTTGAAAAGATGGTGCTTGTTCCTTGGGGATATGCCATTTTCAGTGCCCAATATTCTCCCTTGGCATTACTGTTAAAGGGGATAGGGTTTGATTTGTTTTTATTATTAATTTTTAATTTTTTTTCACTTTGTCTGCATTTCTTATAGGTTTCAATGGCAGAATGAGATCCTCGTTGGTAAGCTTTCCTGAGAGCAGCCAGTGCAGCTCTCACGTGCCTGAAAGAGGTTTGCAAGTTCCATAATGTCACAGAGGGGACAGACCTGCCCTACAAGCTGAAAGTCTTAGGAGTCCACATCAGTCAGCCACAGAGTCTTTTATTCAGCTGTGTCATATTCAGCCAAGCAAAACACTTATCATCAGTGGAAACCGTATCAGGAGAAGTATCACACATTACCTGCTCTTATTTAAACATGTTAAATCCAAACACAAAAAACTTGAAAAATTAGTTTAGGAGAGGCATAGGGAGGTCATGCTTCAGGGATGTGACAAAGCAGGGGTGAGAAGGATGCTCTTGGAGGAGATGCTGATTGGCTCACTTCCCTGTATCTTCCTGCAAAGAAACTGGTGTAGGGCAGGGTCAAAAACAGGGCACTAACAGAGGATCATCCTGATCTGTTGTGGCAAGGATGGTGATGGTCCAAAAGAGTTGATTTTCTTCTATTAGCTGCTAATCAAAGATGCCTCTTTTACTTTGTTTGACCATTTATTCTGCCTATAGCAGTCTCCCCTACACAACACCCTGCCGAAAACAGATGCACAGAAGGTGCCGTGCAGGGACTGAGCATGGAAGATTTCAGCTGCCAGAGTGGGTGGTTTAAAAAGTCAGCAGCCACGGAACAGAGGGACACAATGGCTCTCACGATGAAGCCAGTCACAACGGGCAGCACAAGCAGCAGCATCCCCATTAGAGGAGTGAACCTGCTGCATCTCCATCCAGCTTCTGCCTGCAGCCACAGCTGCCGGCTGACCGCCTGGTTTAGCTGCTGCTGGGACTCCCTCAGTGGCTGTCACACCTGCTCTGCCCTCCTTTGGAAAGCTGCCAGAGGAGAGAGCAGACAAAGGACGAGCAGCACAGCTGGAGCCGCTGGAAGCTGCACGCTACCCGGGTTGGTTTAGCGCTCGCCCAACACCCCTCTTCCGTAGGAAGCCTCTTTCCTGCCGCTGAGTTCGGCTCTTCAAGCTCCCTCGTGCTTATCCCTTGCCGTCGTTTTTAAGGTATTACTGCAGAATTCCTTTGTGTTTTTCAGTATTATTATTGCTGTTTCTCGCTGGTTTAGCTGCTGCAGATGATACATCTTCACTGCTGGCTGTGCCCACAAAGCCGATTTAGGTGGCCTGCCTTGGTGCCTACACTTGCTTCAATGGCCCAGGACACCAGGGCCCTGCTGGAGCACATGGGCACCAGAGCAGCAGAGAAGAGGTTAATAAAGGGTTTAATACCAAGAGGCCACACAGCAAAACCCAAGTTAGGGCCAGCTGCACCCCTCCCCCCGGGCCTCCATCCTGCTGCAGGAGCCCTGGCAGGGATGCAGCACTCAAGTGCTTCTTTCCCCACTTCCCTCCTGCCCCATTTGTGTGATGTAAAGCAATCCTTTTGTTTCCTCTTTAAGACATTAGCCTCAGGGGCCATTACAGGGAAAAAAGGTAGCTGGGGCTCTTTTATCTGAAGGAATCCATTAGGAGGGGGGGGTCCTTTCCTTCCTGCATGCCCAGGGAGAGGCTCCTGCCTTTGCACTGCTCCAGGGACATCTTGCTCCATGGCCACCTCCTCCCTGCCGCATGGCCATCTCCTCCCTGTTCCAGGGACATCACATCACTGCTCCAAGGACATCTCTTCACTGCACCATGGCCTCCTCCTGGCAGCTCATGGCCAGCTTCTCATCCCAATCCAAAAATAGGTCAAGCAGTGTCACTATGCAAAAAAGCATGAGTCTGCTGTTCAGAGCCCCCTCAACTGAAAGGAAGAGGAGGATGTGTTTTTAAATACATCCCAGTGTAACAGATTGGCTTTCTCTTTACTGACATTTTGGGTGACTGAGGGGTATTCAGTGCTCTGGCATGTCTTTGTGGCTATAGAAAGCAGAAACTCATTCTCTCTCTGTTTATTCTTGCACTGAAAGCAGCAGGCCCTGTGCCTTTGCAAGATTCCAAGACCTGAGGCTTTAAATAAACCCCCTGATATTATGATACTCTTAATAAACTTGAAACCACTGAAATAATAATTAAGAAATTTTTTTTAAAGTGACAGGGAAACTAATTAGGTAGTGAGGGGGAGGGGTTCTTTTTGAGCACACCCTTTGCACTTCCCCAAATCAGGAATCACAGAACAAATATTTGTGCTGTACAGTGCATGCCACCAAGACCCACAAGGACCTATCTTAGGTTAATATAAATTGCCTGAGTTCCAGGAAGGCATTAGCAGCAGATAGGAGCCTACTCCAACCTCACCGGAGACCAGGCAGCCGTGGTCAGCCCAGAGCCAAACCAAGCCCGGCAGCCCAACTGGGTGTATTTACCCAGGCTTGGTGTTAACTGCTAACACCATTATGTGGCTTTACCGCAGATAGGAGCTGGCTTGCACGGCAGTGATTCAGAAGACAAGCAGGGCGAGGACACCGAAATAATCCTAACTAAATACAGTGTTCAGCACAAAAGATGCAGATTAGGGTAGAAAAGGTGCCAGCATGCCTTGCTCTTGTTTAAGTTGTGAGATACTGGATGTGTTTGAAAGCCCTTACTCAGCACCTGCCTGCATCCATGCATGGAGAAGCACCTTTGGAAGCCATCCCCATAGGCACAGTCATGATGGCTGCCACCAAATAGTTAAAAATAGAGAGAATAAAGGAGAGCAGCTGCCGGGCCCATGGTGGGAACATGCGTGTGAGCAGAAATACATGTGAGCCCTCAGCCAGAGCTGGTGTGAGCAGGAGACCATGTCCCCTTGTCAAAATCATAGGGAGACAGAAATGCCAGTGGGCTGACAGCAGGGGATCACCTCCCTGGGCCCTGCCCTGTTCTGCCTTGCCTTATGGTGGCTTTAGGAGGAAGGTGGAGGGTCAGGGAAAGAAGGAAGGAAGTACAGGCTTCCCTCTCCATTTTGGTTGCTTTAGAAAATGTGGGGTCTTGGGGAAAACCTCAGGGGGGATCCACACTCTAATCTTCAAAAATCAGTGGTTGTACATGCCTTGAACCCACACACTCAAGCTCCAAAATATTTCAAGTTCACCCAGTAGGCCAAGAGAATAAAAAATAAATGTAGGCGGACTCCTGCCAGGGAGCGCACATGGCAAGGCCAATGTCTCTGCTGCTGCCCACTCTGACAGGTCTCCCTCTGCTGTCTCATAAATGTCCTCCCCACTCGCCATATGTCACACGTACCCTCCCTGGACTCAGCAGCACAATTACACTGGGCCTCGGCACAGCCAGGGGACAGCATCACTTTCCCGTCAGTTCAGCACTGTTGTCGGTAGCTGGGGAGATGAGTGACCCCCAGCTAGTTCTGTCACAGCCAACACAGAGTGGGAACAAGGTTGAGTCCAGTTGCTTCAGGCAAGACAAGCAGAAACACAAAGGTAGCAGAACAGCACTGGCGTGAAAAATATTTAAACATGTATGATATTGTAGAAGCAACCTCCTTTGCCGTGATGATCCTACTTCAGCACAGGCTAGTGCCACAGAAACAAGTGAAGATGTATGTTGTCTGCTGGTAGGACAGCACATGAGCAGTGACCAAAGCAGCCCCTCTCAGGACTCAGGCACCAGGATCTACAGCTCAGGTCTGGTGTCCCACTCTGCAAGCTCATCAGCAAAGTGTCTACGCCAATCTAAGCAAATTTACACAGGGAGGGGATCCTACAGTGGATGTATATTTTGTGTTAGGGTTTTGTGCTGAGGCATAAGATGCAGGAAGGGGTAGGTGGTTGGCTCACACACACCCTACCTGCAGCAACAGCCTGGTGAGAAGCAGGGACCAGCAAGCATGCAGGCAACAGGACAGACCCCAAGTGTATCTAGCGATGCCTACGAAGATGTGTTAAAAGCAGCCTGATTTCCAAGCCTGGGCATAGCCCTGTGGATTTCCTTCAAGGAAGGTAAGTGACTAGCATCCCATGGCTGCCCATTAACAAGATGAACTGGCTGCACATATCTCAGAGCCATGCCACCAGCCCCTCAACACTTCAGGGTGCCATAGCTGAGCATGACACCACCACTGCCATGAAGTGGGTGTCTGCTGGCATGGCAGAAACTCACCGATCAGCTGGAGCTACATCTGGTGCTGGAGGTAGTGTAGGTGTCTTGCTTATCCTAGGCTGATGTTCCCAGCAGGGCTGGTGAGCAAACAAAGGTTTATCGCCTCCAGTCACGGAGGATGGCTGCTCAGGCCTGCCCGGCATTGTGCTCAGCCATGTAGGTATGTGTTCCCTGAACCATGCAAGTCAGGCTGATAAGAGGCAGGGAGAAGTGCAAGGGATTACATTTTGAAGACAGTTAATACAAATAAAACAGGTAATCTTTAGGAGAATTGCAAACAAGGCTTGTCTTTCTCTACCTGGAGAGTTACTGCCAACACTGAGAAACTGTTCTAAAAAAGAGCTCCCATGAGACAGTGGAGGGATGTGATGGAAACGCCACCATTTCAGATGTGATTGACTGGACAAAACATTGAAAATATGACGGCTCCAAAGCTGCCAGAAAAATACATCAGAGCTGATCTCATCTATGACAAGTGTATTATGTACTTATGGATGGATCTATACAATACCCCACATCTGACCCAGGGTCACAGGCATAAAACAGTGGGAGTCACTATAAACACACTTATAATTATTTGGGAAATTCTTCTCTTCCTTCCATTCATTAAAGAATATTATTTTGTTTCTCTTTCCACTACTTTACTCACAAAGAATTTGAACCTCAGCAGATTAGGGTTTGCAGAATTTTGTGGGGTTTGGATAAGACTTTAAAATTCAAGCCACTTACTGGAGGAATCTGCTCTGCCAAGATGTGGAAAATGTACTCCTTATCCTTGGGAATTGCTTCTATATCTCATTGGTGTGCAAACAATAAACAACACTAAGGGTGATGTTCCTGACAGTCCTTGTAGCCTCATGAGCAGGATTTATGCTGGGTGCCTGTAACACATTGCTGTCACAGTCCTGTTGCTTCATGTGCAATTATACTCTATCTTGGGAAGGTGCACCTGGCATTTTTGCCAAACAGTGCTCTGTGCAGAGGCCATGTGAAGATGGTGTTTTGTGAAGGGATAGAGAACTGTTTTCATCTGCTGCCTGCTCCAGTTACAAGCATTTCCTGGGGCAGAGGCCAGACATACAGGGAAAAAGGGCTCAGGCAGTCCAGTTAGCCTGGCTGGTGCACTGGCGCATCTTGACAAATAGAAATAACTAATGCCCAGAATTTGTTTAGCCCAGCATGTTTTAACCTGTTTGGGTGTCAGCTCTGGGGTCTGACCTTGGATGCTCCCAACCCTCATGAGAACATCATGCTCTTTCTGCAGTGGTGCCCTTGGGTGCAATTGCCCAGGGCTGAAGTGGCCTGCGAGGGGTAGGTGGGCTTTCCTCAGCCCTTCCTTGGTCACTTCACCCTTGCACCCACAGAGGCAGGAAAGTTGTTGCCAGTCTGATCTCCAGGCACTGCAGCAGCTGGGGCTGGACTGCCTTGACCTAGACTTTATGCCATTCATTTGTCCTCCACTGGGAAATGGCTCTCTGAGGCCTTGGACATTTGCTGCTGCTTGCCCAGGCTGCAGTGCTGATTATTGGAGCTGGCATGGGTTCAGGAAGGGACTACAATATTTTATTGTGCCAGTGCTGGTTTTCTGAAAGCTACCCCAGAGGCTAGGAGGATGGGGGGATACAGGGAAGAGGTAGGTGGACATATATATGGAGATAGGTTCTCCATATCTCTGTGGTGTGGGTGTTGGTTCCCATTCCTGAGGGTGTTGCAGCCCAAAGGCCAGTGAAAAGAAGGGCATTTTGCTGGCATTTGTCAGGTGGCTGTGTGAGGGAAACACATCACTATGAAAGGGGGAGAGGATGTTTTCCTTGGCTTGGCTGGGGAGGGCTGGAGGCAGGATTGGGAAGAAATCCTCCTGACAGGAAGAAAAGTAGGCAAGGGAGGGAGATAGGAAAACTAGGAAAGTTCAAGCAGGAAGGCAACATCAACAGGCAAGCGGCATAACAGAGGTCACCTGTTGGAAAAGCTCCAGGGAAGTTCCCACTTATTCAGGGAGTCAGGAATGTGTTTAGTCAAAGTCTATTAGGAAATGAATCTGGTGGGCTGAGTGGGAGGTGCCTGCCTCCATCTTCCCCTCAAAAATACTTTGGAAACTGTCTCACAGCTACTGCCCTGAAAGGCTAAGAAACTCATTGCAAATTGCTGTATGATCCCTGGGACAGCAGTGCCCTCAGCCAGGAGTGATTTGTCAGCAGGCAGACAGGGAATGGCCGTAACAGGAGCCACGGACTCCTCCCTAATTCAAGAGGGGAGATTTTTCCCAGCAGGATCTTGACAAGCCCAGCAAACAACCCAACAGCACATCACTGAGGCCATGTCAGTCCACAGCTTCCCATCCCCCACTCTCACACCTTGGGGACAGAGCTCTCATCTTTTGGGGGTGTTTCCTCAGCCCTGACCAGGCAAAACCTGAGGGACACATGAGATGCACCTGTAAATCCCATTGCTGGGAGGAAAGCAGCTGCAGCCACGAGACAGAGGAGGGCTGGGGCTGTAACAGCTCACCCCATGAACACCACTGCAAACACCACACCAGAGGATCAAGGTCTCCATTAGATGGTTTCCCAAGGCTTTATAGAACAGCTCTAAGACTGTGCTGGGATGAAAGTTGGCAGCATGGGAACAAAGTTGTGGCATCATTTTTCTTCTGCAGATTTGCCTCAGCCATTTCTCAGCCCACACCCTGCTCAAGAACTGAACCAAAGTGATTACATTTGAGCACTGCATGGCCAAAAAAACCTACATGTATAAGGAGAAGCAGAGAAGAATCCAGTGCAGGATTGGCATTACCGAGCTGTCTTGTGCCTCTGGGATTGCTCCACACTGAAAGAAGATAATAAATAACAGTGACTGATGGCGGTAGCAGCATGCCCTGCACAGAGGGCTCTACGGAAGATGCCAGCAGGATCTGCAGGCACAGGGTCCTGCAGGCAGGATGGTGGTTTGGGGTGCCCAGGTGGTGCCCAGCCCCACACTCTGTTGGTAGGCACTACTGCCTCGCACAGAAGCAAATTAATGCCTTCCCTCCCTCCCTCCCTCCCTGCTTCCCACCCGCTCCTCGCACCATCTCAGTGGACACCAGGGAGGGAGCCCGGGGGGTGCCTGGTGGCACAGGGACACAGGTGCCTGTCACCTGCTCCCGGCACCAGCTGGGGTAGAGGAGGATGGGGCCGAGCAGCCTGGTCTCCCTCAGCCCCTTTCCCTGCCTGACTGGAGGAGGGCCTGGGCCCTGCAAGAGGGGAAGTGGGTTTCTAACAACCACAGCCATTTGCATCGGTGCAAATGAATCGGGTGGAGTCCTTGAAATTGCTTGAAATCGTTGTTTTAAATAAAAGAAGAAAAGGAAGCAGAGCTGCAGTGTTCCAGGTGGGAAGCGACAGGACAGCAGCCCCAGGGTCAGCAAAGTGGAGTGGCAGGAGATGGACCAACGTGCCAAGGCCAGATGGTGACATCACTGCAGCTGTTTGCACCCTATGACACTCCCTGGGCTGCAGGGTCCCCACTCCCCCAAAGCTGTGTCACTCCAAACAGTGCCCTGGCACAGGGGCAAGCAGGGCTTCCTATCCCTGTGATCCATGGTGGGCTTGCAAACCAACACCTCACTGGCACCTCCCCCAGCCTCCTGCTTCTCCCTGTCCAACTTCAGCTCCTTTCCCTTGAAATCGAGTTAAGGGAGACCTGGGCTTTTCCTTTTGCACAGATGAGGTGGGGAGTGCTGCGGGGGAGGGGTTGCTATAATTGGATCACACACTGTGTGACTAATCACAGCGCTGGTAACCACAGTGACTGTGGTTTTAACCTTACTTGGTCATTCCCAAGCCACCAGATGACCCAGCCATCTGTGGCAAGGCAGGCAGCCGTGGCATGGGGCTGGGGGCATGCACCCCACACCCTCACTGCCAGCCTGTGCGTGGGTGGGGCGGGGGCAGCGGGACCTCAGCACTGGTGCTTTTGCCATCTCTCTGCTGGTGGCCTCCTGGACAGGTGTAGGTTGGAAGCGTGGCCACAGAGCAGGCAGGACCAGGAGCTTGTGGTGGGGATGGGCTCCAGCCACAAATCCAGATCCAAAACTGGGGCATTTTGGACGCCGGGCTCAGGCTTTGCCCAGTGGACAAACCCATAGCTCTGCACTTCCATGTCTGGATGTGACTGGTGACACCCGTGCGGAGGTGGCATCTGACTGCCCGCAACTTGCCCTGCTGCATCTATTTCCGGCAAGGGAGAAACGGATAGATTATGGATGGAAGATCAGATTAAGTTTTGATTCTTACTCATTTGAGTAAGAACAATCCCTAAAAGCCATTATTAACTTCTTTACCTTTAATTACCTAGCCAATTGCTGGGCATCCTGGCAGTCCTGTTTTTACCAGGCGACCTGGTGAACCTGAATGTGGATAGGGGCAGCGCTGCGTGGGCTGCCACTGCTGCTCTTTGTCACGAAGCTGAGCTACAGCGAGGTCTGTCAAGGCATTCACCTTTTTCTGTAACAAATACAGGACAGCAAGGTGAGGCCAGGGAACCCCCACCTGCCCCCTGCAAACACAGCCGCCTGGGAGAGCCAGGTGGCCGCTGCCACTGTCGCTCCTTTTGAGCCCAGTGTTCAGTTTCTCCAGAGGAGGACGGAAGGAAGCAACAAATGGGAAGGAAACGGGCCTGCTTGTGAAATCCAAAACCGGATCGGTGAGAAAAACATCATAAATTATGGATCCTCTGGAGCCGCCGGCAGCCTGTCACTGTGCATGATCTGTCTCCATTGTACTTTTCTGTGTGGGGGAAACTGTTGTAAACTAACACAGGGCGAGCTTTTTCAGCCGAGGATCACTGCCCACTGCTGGAAGAGCCCTCTGCCTTCCAGCACAAACAGGCCATTGCAAACCAAATGTTTCGTGTAACCGATAGCAGCCCCAGCGGATAGGCAAGCCCTTGAAGAGGGTGAAGGGGAATGAGGCTTTCAGCTGATCCTGCTCACTGGAGCTTAGCACCGGTGGACGCGCCAGCTGCAAGGACGGGGACGAGCAGCCTGGGCCAGCACAAGGCTGCCCATTGTTCCCCAGTACACTGCTGGAAAAGACAACCGGATTAGGGGAGACGAGTGGCAGCGCTGCGGTGCAGGACACCCGTGCTGGGGAGCCAAGGGGGCTGTGTCCCGACCCTCAGCCCCTGCTCCCGGGGGCAGGGTGGGGGCACGTGGGGAGCATCCAGAGTGTGGTCCTCGCAGAGCAGCAGGGGTTATGGGCTGTGGGGAGGGGGATTTTCAGCCCCCCAGCTGCACCAGCCTGGCTTGGATACCAGATGCAAGCGGGCAGGGGGAGGAGGGGAACGGGAGCAGAGAACGAACTCAAGGTCAAACGGCGAGGGGAGGGGAAGGAAGAGGAGGTGGCGGGGAGGGGAGGAAGGGTGTCCCACACGCGGGTGGAGAATCGCTCTTTATCCACCCTCCTTCCCCCCTTTCCACACGCCAACCACAGAGGCAGCCTCTCATCAGGATATTTATGAACACACGCACAAATGGGAAGCTGAGGGGAGGCAAAAAAAACCAACCCACCAACAACCACCCAACCCTATTTTGCTCATTCTCTTTCTTCAAAGAGCAGATGTGCTGTGGCCTGCAAACCGAGAAGGACACTCCCTTGCTGTTAGCTAATTTAGGCTGACATGTTAGGGTTTTGTGGTTTGAAACAAGAAGTTTAGTAATCAACCACTGACATTAACCAATATCTCTCACACAGCCGCCTGCACTGAGCTCCAGCATCCTTACACATAATGGGAGGGGGAAAATTTTTTTTTTCCTTTTGCAGGGAAAAAAAATGGCAAAAGGCTCATCAGCATAAGACAGCGCTGTGGTACTGCTGGCAAGTCCCTGGCCACAGGAGCTGATCCAGCAGCCCGCTCTCACAGAAGCCCAAAGAGCAGCAGTGGTGAGGAAAAGGCTGTCGCATCACCCTGGTGCTTGCCAAATGCATGCCACTCCCACAAATGCAAAGAAATAACTCTTTCTAGCAGGTTTATATAATTTTAAGAAGTCTTCTCTCTCCTTTTAGGCCACTTTCCTGCTTATTTTCTCTATTTCTGGCCATGATTCAGCACCTCATCAGAAGGTGGGCTAGTCCCTCATTGAAGATTCAAATGCGCTTCTCTGCCAAATTGACCTGCTGTTATCCCCCCTTTCAGCTACTGTAACCAACACCGCACAAACAATGAATTATGAGATTAGAGTTACAGAAAAATGGCCTCATTCTGCAGATGTTGTGTCTGGAACCGGCTGCTGCGGCCTCGTGTTTGTTGTGTCATCTTCCTCGCTTCCCTCCCCTCCTCCTCCTCCTCAAAGTCCCACCTCAGTGAAGGGTGATGGTGTGTGCCAGGGAGCCTGTTATGCAAAGGGTTAATTAGCATCTTCCAACTCTGATACACCCCCCAAAAAATATGGAAAAAGAGGGGAAATGAGTGAGAGAGAAAAACATCATTGATAAGAAAATAGCCATTGTATAGACAGACAAGCAAATAACTGAACTGGCGTTAAAAAAGCCATAGCAGAATTATTTTAAAATATATTGGAGCTTCAGGTGGGAGCTGCATGGTGGGGACATGCATGATGAGGGGGAGACTGGAGAGGACACACAGGGTTCCTTCGCTCTGTGTGTGTGTTTTGGGAGAGGCGGGGGGTGTACATGTGTGTGTGTGTCTCTGTGTGTGTGCACACATGTGGGGGTGTGTATGTGTGCACACCTGTGGGTGTCACACGCATGTGCTGAGCTGGCACGCTGCCATCGGTGGCTTGGCATCACAGCTCCCAGTACCTGTGGGCTGGAAGCCCCACCCTGTATCATGGCAGCATCAGGATGGAGCCCTGCAGCCTCCAAAGTACATTCCCTAACTCAGCAGCTTCAGGATGTTCTGGTTGGTTTTTTGGGATTTTTTGCTTCCCACAGTGGATCCAAATTTTCAGGTTAAAAAGTGGTACTTTTCAAGGACATTTGGGGACAAGAAATTACAGCAAAATAAAACAAACACCTTAAACTCTCGATGCTGCTGAGAGTTTTGCTGTTGACTTCAGATGGAAAAGGAATTTGCCCAGGAAGCCAGTGACTGATGTGGGTTGAGCCTGGCAGATACACTTCATCATTGGTTTTTTTCCCACTATGGAAGGATTACACAGCTCAATAATTATATCTTATGTGCAATTTTTAATGCACATTAGGGAGCGATGAATGGAAATAAAACCTTTCTGCATGCTGAAGGGCTGAAGTTATGCTCTTGGTTAGTGGTGGGACAGCTTTGTTTCAAAGTCAGTTTGAGCTATTTGCCAATTCGTCATGATTTTGGGGAATAGCTTTGACAAATAAAACAAAAATTCACCAGCATTTAATTTTGAGTTTTCAAATTAAATTATGTACAATTTTCAAAATTAAAATACTCAATTCTGTGTTTTAAAAAGATGTTTCACCTTGGAAATTATTTCTGTTTAAGGAATTTAAAAGGCAAAACAAAATGAAATAATCTTTGGAGTGAAATTAATCTTTACTTATCTCCTTTGTTGCTGAGCACTTTTTCCGGTTCAATGAAACTTTTTTTTTTGTTATTAAATTTATGTAAGACAGAGAGATGGGTGTCCCCAGCCCACCTGGCTCTCTCCCCCAAAGCAGAAGAAGGTGTCATTGCAGGGGAAGGTAATTGTCCACATGGTGACATAACTCTGAGTTCATCAGGATGCAGCTGGGTATCCCTATGAAATCACAGGTCAGGCACCATGGAAGTGAGATGAGTGCAGTGCTGGCCAGGGAAGGGAGGACGGCCACCACACCTCTCCCTTCTCCTCTGCCCACTACCCAACTTGGGTGTCCCAGCCCACTTGGAACATCCCCTCTGCCTCTCCAGAAAGAGCCTGGAGGTCATCTTGCCCCAGAAAGCTGGGAGTTTCTGCATCCAAGAGCAGATGTCTCCTTGCCCAAAGTGGGGCAGTCCCATGTCCTCCAAAGAAGACTCAAGTGTCTCTCTGAATTGCCTCGGGTTGCATCCATCCTTCCGCTGCCCCCCACGGGCTCTCTCCAGCACACCATGGTGCTGCCGTGTGCCTTTTTAGTAACTGGGACTGCCTTGACATTCCAGAGGATGAGAAAGCACAAGACAGGGACAGGAAAGCGGCTGCGAGAAGCCCCATGGAGATGCTGCATCTGCTCCATCTCTTTCTTTTCTGCTGGTATTTTAATCTCTCAGCTAAAACGAACAGCAAGTTGCAGGATTTGGCTTGATCTTTTGTGTTTTCTGCAGATTTCTCAGCCTATCATCGCATCCTGTTGTGCTCCAGGCAATGTGTACTTCTAGGCTTTGCTTGACACCAGGCTGCACAGGCTGGAGCTATAGGTAGGCTCCAATACATTAAAAATAGGTAGTGTTCCTTGAGGAGAAATACACTTTTCTGAGATGCTGCAGTCCTGTTAGGCAGCATATTCAAGATCTTCTTCTCTCTGTGTCTCTGGTCTCAACTGCTCAACAGCATCAGTTCTCTTTCCATGCTGTGCTTTTCCCTGTTGTTTTTACTTCCATTTTTTTAAAGCAAACCCATATTGACGTTCTTATCCCAGTCCTGTGCTGGTAAGACAGGTTATAAACATCAGCCTCCCTATTAGCAAATTCAACTAATAATATGACAAAGCAACATTTGATAAACACTAGTTATTAAGACCCAACAGTGACAGAAAAGGACATAAGACTCCAGCAGCCTGAGGTCCTTATCCTCGCTTTAGTTCCTTTGTATTCACAGGAAGTATCTTCTACTGTGCCATTGAGAGGTTTTGTATCCTCCAGTCCAGTTACCCTGGACATTTCAGTAGAGCTTACACATGTATTTCAGTGGAGTTTGAAATGATGCTCAGAGGCAATCCAGGAGAAAAAGATGGGGAGAAAAAAATTAGGAAAAAGGTGCTCAGGAGCTAAATATGTTCACAGCTATATGGTAGCTACTCCACAGCCCATTAATCTGGTATTGCCATGTCTACACAGAAATAATTACTTCTGTTTTCTTGGAATTTGGATTGTTCCACAGGGATTTGTGAAGCTGTGCTGTGGCTGAACAAAATCTATTTGGTTTTATTTGGAATATTCAGGTCAAATGGTTGCATTTGGTTAAATCCCTCTGTAAGAATCAAAAAGGAGACTGGATTTCTGGTTGCATTCCTGCCTTTTTCCCTCCCCCACCCCTTAAAACAAGTCACTCATGAGGAAAGCTTGAGGAAGAAAACCTAGAATTAATTTGAGAAAGTTGCAGGGAATGATAAAAATGTCTAGTAATGGAAATTGCATTAACTTGAGTGCTCAAATCCACTATTAATCGCAATCCTCATGCTAAGAAGCCACCATTTGGTGCTATGATGCTCTCAGCAATACGCACTGGTAGGTCAGGGGGGTCACTCCCAGCAAGGGGACAATTGTGGTCTCAAATATTTTGGTTGGATGGTGCCAGATCTGCTGTGCCATCACCTCAGCTCCGTCTGCTTTGCACTGTAGTCATTTTCCTTCATGCAGGTAATATATGAGCATCCAGGCACCTGACAGCATCCATTGCTTTATTTTAATCTAGTTTTCTTTTTTTTTTTTTTTTTAATCTGCATTTGAGTTACAGCTTTAACCTTTGCAGCAGCATCTTTTTTAACCCTTTTCAGAACCACTCCATGGCTCACATGTGGCATTTCTGCTATTTAGTATTCTGTCTCTTTGTTGCTACCCATACACATTTTAATCTCTCACTGCTCATATTGTCCTTATATAGATGCCATACCAAACTCCTCCCCATCAACTACAGCAGTGAACACCTGTTCTCACATCATTAATTTTATGTGCTTAAATTCTTCAGGAATATCACTCCTGTCCTGTAGCACTGCTGCATGTTGAACCCTGATGGGTAATCTGTAAAATCTGCAAAATAGCCTCAAGGTTGTAATACGAAGGATTCTCCATCCAGATTCACTTGCTGGTTCCCAAACATCACATTTTAATTTGTAATATATATGCTTGTCTGTTTGGGAATGTTTATTAAGCATCTGGGTTTAAAAAAAAAAAAATCCCAGTTTATCCATCCATTATCCTTCCAGCTCAACTGGTGGTAAATCAACAGCTTTAATAAAGAGTTGCATTTTCCAAATGAACAAAAACCACTTCAGGACTCCTAGAGGACAGCACAAGTGTCTTTCTACATCTTCATACAGCCAGCATCGACTTCATCACCTTCAAACTCCCAGGCTGTTTTTTTTTCTTGGGCAGCAATTTGCACAGGAACACCTTGATGTGCAGCCTGGTGCTCGCTGCCCCTCATCCGACATATCTGCTTCCTGTCAGCAGCAGTATCACAGCAGATCCTGGGTCCAGCCCCCTCCCTCCCTCCCTCCTCTTTCCTGAGCCTTCCCCAGGAGGTGCCGAGTGGGCTCTCCCCACGTGATGGGAGCAGCTGCACTCCTGCTCAGCCCCCCTCGCTCCCCCTGTGTTGCAGCTGCAGCCCATCCTGCCTACAAAGGACGAGGAGCTAACTTTTTGTGGCATACGCTGTTACAGTCGGCTTTGCTGCATCTTTTGTCTGGATTTGTGTCTTCAAAATAGCTGAAGCCCCTTTGCTTTCTCAGCATTCACTGAGCCTGAGCATTAAGCCAGCCAGTGCATTAGTATTTTGTCTTTGTAAACACTCGTGGCTGCTGTGAATGCAGCCAGGAGTTGTTAGATCTGGGACGTCCTGGCACCCTCTTCCCTTCTCTCACAGCACAACCTGGTGCTTCCTGCTCAGAGAACTGACCTCAGTCAGCCACCTACTTGACTACAGGCCATCCCATCCCATCCCATCCCATCCCATCCCATCCCATCCCATCCCATCCCATCCCATCCCATCCCATCCCATCCCATCCCATCCCCAGGTCATCACCCAAGGCTTGCACCTTCACCTTTGCTGCGCTGGGGTCTCTGTTCAGCCCTCCAGAGCTATGTGAGGATTAGTGACCTGAGACCCCTTCCCAGCATCTCCCTGCACTTTCCCTTTGCAATGTTGAAAAGACTCCAAGGTTAGCGAGAGCAAACCATTTTCCTCTCCTTCTGTCTGCAATGCTCCCTGAAAGGTTTAGGAAGATTTCCTCAAGAATTATTTAGGAATGACAGATGTGCCTTCTTCACCGACTGATGTGCAGGGAGGTTTCCCCGTGACATAAAGGTCAGCTTTACAGAGGAGTGGTGCTGGCAGCCCTCTGGCATGCTCAGCAATGTATGTGTTTCCCAGGGTTTTGGGCACGTGGGTGTCACAGCACTCATCAGGAGCCCTGAAAGCAGCAGGCCACCTGGGTTGTGCACACTGGGTGTTTTAGGAAGCTTCCACAGCCACAAAACTCACTGTGACTTCTGATGAGAGCATCTGAAAATGTGATTCCAAACTTCTCTATGCTCTCAAGTATTTTTTAGAGTACATAGAAAAACATTGTCTATTTCTAAATTTCTGCAGCATTCCAAGATGCAACTATTGCTTTTCTCAGATCTGTCTCTAGAGCCAGAGGGTGTGGGAAGGCTTCCTTACACCCACAGACAAATGTGGCTCATGCGTAGGAAAAGAGAGACTTTACAAAATAACACCAAAACACCTCATGTGGTGTTGTCACATATGAGAATACAAACACAGCTTTGGTGCAAAACTGTTTTATGCCAGGGAGTCTGGAAGTAGCTGGTGTAGATAAATGAGTTTCAGAGGCGGTTAAGTATGTGCATATTAGGTGAGAACTCTTATGCTCAGGAGAGCCTTACGGCGCTGCATTACACACGTTTGCAGCTGCAAAAGTCACAAATGTGCATTTAAAAACAGGAATTGGAGGAAGTGATTTTTTTTTTCTTCAGCACGTGTGGAGAAAATCAAACGTTTTTCACACAAACTTTTCGCGATGCCTCGTTTATTCTGCATACTCTGTGCATAATATCAGTCTTATTAACCTCTGCCTCCTGCACTCACCCATCAAGTACAATAAAATGGCTCCTCTGATGTCCTTGGTCTGCAGGGAGTTTCCAGAAATGGCATCTGTGCTGACATTGAAATAATCTGCAGTCTGAGGCAAGTATGCAAGTTATTGACGAGGTTGCCTGGCAGTGGCGGTCAGCTCTGTGAACTGCTCTGTTCTTGTTTACTTAAAATCCTTTTCCTTCCTCTCTTTATTTGAGAACACGGTATGGCATGCCACAATGCTATCTCACAGCGGTCCCACACACAGAAATGCTGGCCAGGGACCGTGGCCTGATATTCACAGTGTCACAGAGGATTCATTGCTCTCTGCACCTCCAGCAGAAGCTGTGGGCTTTCACTGCCTCTGAAAATCCAGTTTCTGCTCTTGGTCTCCTGGCATCGGTCCCACAGCAGGGTCACAGTGAGAGCAGATTATACCCACCACATGACAGGAGTCAATTCCTACTGACTCCAGGTAGCCGGCGCTGCCACCGTTTCAATCAGTGCGCTGGTAATTAAAAATTGGTCAAGATCCAGCCACTTCCACCTGATACATTGGGCAAAAGCGTCTGGATGAGATGGACGAAGGGGTCCTGAGGCACAGATGGCTTTTCACAGACCCTGCACAGCCTCCACGGGGAGCTGGAGCCGTGTGGAGGCTGTGCGCAGCTCAGCCCGTCTCTTCCAGCAGCCTGCAGGGCAGGAATGAACCCAAAAAAATGCACTCTGGGGGCCACACCACAGTGGGACACAGCATGGGCTAGAGCAGAGTGGGACACAAGCAGGCACACAGGCAGCAGCAAAAAGTCATGGGGCTGAATTTGGCCATCCTTCAGTTGGTACAGACCACAGGAAGCACAGCTCCATGCTATAGTAACTCCCTGCACTTTTCAGTACAACAATAAACATGTATTTATACAAAGACATCGGCGTGAGACTTTTCTCTGATAGCACTTGCAGTCTGCTGTGGCTGAGAAATACAGTGCATCAAGTTAAACCCTCGGAAACATCATTAGCAAGCCATGATGTCTGGCCTCTCAGCACACCCCTGACTGCTCCCCAGTTATCCCTTTCAGAAAGAGGTATAAAACGAGAACAGGGAGCCACTGTTGCCCAGACCACATATAGCCACTTCCAGCCTGTCAAAAACCACAGCTCAGTCACAGTATATTGAGATAAACCTGATGCTCCGGCTTTGAGCCTTTGATCTTCAGCTGGTTTGCAAAGAGAGAAAGAAGGAGAAGATTAATCACAAACAGCTGATGTAGAAGTTGCTGGTCAGATATAAAAATGGCAGATTCCCCCGTAACTGTGTACCTCCCAGAACAGCTGAGCTGAAAGAACAGGAGCTTTCACCAGAAAGCAGTGGCCTCCCCCTTTGCAGGAAATGGCAGCATGACAGGTATTTCCAGAGAGGAGAGCAGATTAAACTAGTTTTCCATTTAACCCGAGCATTGGCTCATTAGGCATACTAAGAAAGGATATTCCTTGGTAGGAACTCACAGCTCTAGTGGGTGTTTATAACACGTGCTGCGTGATTTTTCCAGCTAAGCTGCAATTTCAGTTTCTACCCTGAGGGCTACACCCAGAGAAGTTAAAGGGATGCTGAAAGGTCTCTAAGTACCGAGTGTCTGCTTGTGTCCCCTGGATCTCATTCCCTTTCTGTGTGGGCACATACACCTCTGGGTAGACACAGCAGCCTGGCCCTCACTGCTCTTTCCACTGGCTCTTGGCTCAGCCAGCCTGGCCAGACCTGTCCTGGGCAGCATGCCAGTGCTGTCTTCTTTACCAAGAAACCTTTCACCAGTGCATGTGCCAGGGCCTCTTCTCCACTATATCCTTCTGGGAAAAGGGTGGCAACTGGGGCTTAGTGGCCTTACAAGAAAAGTGAGGATCACCCTCAGTTCCGACTCAGCACCCAGCTGCCGGCACTGGCTGCTCCACTGCCCCATAGGACCTCAGGCTGGTTGCCCAGGATGCTGCCAAGGAGGTTTTGGTACCACAGTCTCATTTCTCTCCAGACCCCTCTGTCAGTACTGGAGGCTGAGGCTATCATGGAGGAGAGGGGGCAAAGTTGGTCTCTGCTCACTCTGGTGCTCACTAAAAATCCTGCTAATGAGGAGAAAAACTGGACTTTGCACCAGGCTCAGGCCTTTCCCAGTTCCATCTCAGTTTGCCACTGAGATAGGCAGCACTGGGTGAAACAAAGAGGGAGCAAGAGCAGCTGCGGGAAGCTTTTCCAGAGAATAAATATTTCTATTATTTCCCAGCCTGACTGGAAGCATTCATGGGCTGTGAGGAGATGGTTACTCCCTCCACTGCTTCACTTATCTCAGCCGCTCTAGGTGGTGGTTGCAGCAAATGGCACGCTTGTGAGATAACAGAGGCTTTAAAGGGCTGCTGCCTCGCAGGGAAAGGGAGATGCTGACTCAGCTGCTGGAAAAATCAAGCAAAACATGGAAAAGGCACAAAAGTTTGTTCACAGCCTGAAGAGGAGAAAATAAGGGAGGGATTCTGAGAATAGGAAGACGCTGAATTCAGGGTGCATCCGCTGGTGAGGGGAGGGGGGAGGCCGGGCCAGCCAACAATGGAGCAAAACAAAACAACACAAAGGCAGGAAATGCAGAAGTTCAGGTTCACACCAAAGTTCAGGTTCACACAGCGTAGCTGGGGCAGCTGCCCGATGCACGGCACAAGTACAGCTCCTCCCGTGGCCACTGCACCCCACAACATGGCTGTGCCCACCCGGGGATTTGGGGGGGTCTGTCCCCACACAGTTTGGCGGTGTTCACCTTTTTTTTTTTTTTTTTTTAAAATAAGCATGTAACACCTTGTAAGAGGGCTGTGGAGCTAAGCTGTGAATGGCACAGCATACAAAGTACCTACACAAAGATGGTTTTATAGTACGCTGAGGAAGCAGAGTATTTTATTCAAAGACAAAAATTATTGAAAAGTCAAAACAGTGCATGTCCCCTGTGACTTCTGCTTTCTGAAGATTTGTTAACTCACTAGGCAAGTTTTACAGTCCAGCTACTTTAGCTTTGATGAGATAACCAGACCAGAGTAAAAGGTGAAATCTACAGTATTGTGCATACTCAGTGCTCATGTTTCTATATGCAATTAGGGTGGTAACATTAAGTACCAAAGCAGGGGCATATCGGCAGTTAATTTTCACTCCCTACTAACTGTGGGGTGGGTTTTGCTGTAATGTTCACAGCAAATAATATTTACAGAAGTCTCTTAACCAGAGAGTCTTCACAGTTTTATTTCTGTTGCAGAAACCAGCATCTCTGGGTGCTGAGCCAGGCAGGAGAGAAATGGCTGTGGACATAAGGGACAAAGCCACAAGAAGCTCGACTTGGCTAGCAGATGTCGTTAGAATCAAAGATAAAATGGTTGATGTAGACTTCCAAACAAAAGGTATATGGGAACTGAATTCATCCACATGGCCGGGGTTGAGCTTCAAACAAGTGCCCTTGGTTCTTCAGCACGGTGGCAGAGGTTCCCAGGGCCCTGGGGGACTTCGTGAAACCTCTCCAGTCAGCAGAGAGGAAAGGACACGGGATGCTCTCAGCCCACCGCCAACCACTCTTGCAGAGTGGCATCACCCTTGCTGCCACAGAGGTGGGTTACAGCTCCCAGAAACTGAGGAGGGAAGGGCTGGTCTCCATCCCGGGGCTTCTCTCTGTCCTTTTGGAGATGCCGTTGCCAGTTTTTGGGGGCTTAGCCCCCCCGCCCGGCTTTGCTGCTGCCAGAGCAGCTGAGCTCATTAGCATGTAAAGGAAACGAAACTGCAGCTCCCGCTCTGCTTTGGGTGCAAACCAGGGGACCACAGAGCCACGCAGAGACACAGAGATCCCTGTGCATCTCGGACCCTCGCCGAGAAGCAGGAGGCTGCAACCATTTCTGCTGGGGCGGCACCATTTGCCGACAAGACCTTGGCCAGAGAGAGATGCTTTGCTCCCATTTGGCGTCTGCACTGCCACTGGAAGAGGAAGGGTAGAACCTGGGGAGAGGATTCTCTCACTGGAGCCAAGCAGCCAAAGTCCCCTGGGCAGCCAGGGGGTCTTACCCGGTGTCTGTAAATCTCCACATAAATTTATAGCACTATATAAAAGTTTAAAAAGAAGGAAGAGGCTTCTGCTCTGTGAAGAAAGGAAGTGGTGGGGAAAGGAGTAGAGACAGGCTTAATTTGTGCAGTAGCCTGGAAAGAGTCCATGGGGAGTTTAAAAAGCAATTGTATTTTGGATCCTGAAATTAAGCAGCAAGCCACTCGCTGTTTGGCTGAGGGTGAAGTGGTCAAATGTCATGACATGTGAGGGAAAACAGCAGCTTTCCATCCCCTGTGGGAGTGCTGGAGCGAGGGGTTTGGATGGGGAGGGAGGGTTACTGCACCAGAGGAATAAAAAGAAAAAACAAAAAACAAACCAAACAAAAAAAACCCCAACCAAAAAAAAAAAAAGGACAGGAAAGCATGGACGGAAATTTCAGCAGAAGGCCCAAGACTGCCACAGCAGTAACACACACAGAGGCTGTAGTGTGGCTGGAGAAAGGAAGAGGATGCATGGGGCGGGGGGGGCAGGGTGAGGGGGAAGGAGGGCTGGGGATTATAAACCACTGTCAGCTTAATTTCATTTCCCAGGAAAATAAAAAAACTATTTGTAGGCGCACGGATGAGAACAAGGAGATGAGATTCAGCAAAGACGGGTTTGTTAAGAACATATTGCGTCAAATCAAATTAATTTCCTTGTGTGGTAAAGTAATAGGCTTTGTGGATATACTTGAGGTTAGCAAGGCTTTTGACAGAGTCTTCCAAACATCCTCCTAAGCAAATTGGGGAAGCACACTCTAACTTGAACTCCTGCAACATGACTGAAAATCAGATTGGAAACTGTATGAAAGGATCTGTAGTTAAAAGCAGATTCTTCGAGATCTCTCCCAGGACCTGGTACAAGCAGCATTCAGCAGGGAACAGAGATCGTGCTTTCATGGAGATGCTTAAAATATTTTGAACAACAATTTTCAAGTTTAAAAAAGGTCTTCATTCAAAATACTGAGATGGAGAAGCATCCATGCAGTCTGGTGGAAGCAGAACAGGACTGGAATCAGGCAGAAATAAGGTATGGAGGGATGACCAGCCAGGGGACAACCGAGAGGACATTCTGGGAAACAGGATCACAAGCTGAGCACAAAATGACAGGACACTGTGGCAAAAGAGGAGAGCTGGTCAATGGAAGGTGTGAAAGGGAAGAGCTGAAGCCCCAGGGTGAAGCAGCATGGCTACAAGAACTATCCCAGCCCAAACAGGGTGGCCAGTGCCAGGACCTGCCTTAAGACTGACTAAGGGAGCAGTCTGGAAGGGACAACCTGTAGAGAGAGACTGGGCCAACCGTGGATCATTCTGAAGACAAAAGACTGAGAGGAAACACAACTGATTTCCAAGCTAGAAAAAGCTGATGTCAAGGAAAAGGGACTGTTTGGTTCTCTGTGTTCACAGAGAACAGAAGCAACATGAACAGCAAAAACTACAGCAAGGAGAGTAAGGTAAAATACAAGGAAAGCACAGCATGGTTTGTGGGATCTCTGTCTCCCAAAGTCTTTAAAAACAGGTTAAGCAAATATGAACAAAAGAGCATGAAGGGTGATTGGCCCTCTTTTAAGACCTTGGATCTGTTAAACCTCCAAAGAGGTTTAGACCTGCCAGGCCAATGAGAAACCAATACACAATGACACAGTAGTGAAACAAAATGGTTGAGCTCAGCTATTCAATAATAATTCTGGGTATACAGTCTGATAACTTAATAGGACAGTTTAAGTTATTTTGTTTAGGATCTGGATGTTGTAAGACCAGAATCCAGAGTCGGGATTAGTTTTACTACTACCTTCAATATGGCCAAATTTTCACCCTGGGATTCCAGCTCCCTCCACCATCTCCCACAACTCTCAATAAAATGTTTATATCACCCATTTTTATTGGCTTTTTCTCCACTTCCTGGTCAATCGCTCTGTGAAATGCCTAAGAGAGCTTAGCCTTTTAAAGTAACACACAACAAACATGGAAGGGCTCAAACAGCTTTTCCTATACCCATTGGCACCACTGCCTGCACCCAGGTCAACATACCCTATTATGTTCATGTTATGCTTTGCTGACATTTATGAATTCCATTGCTTAGTTAAAGAAAATTTTATTGGGTTAAGAAAGCGTGATATGGTGATGTTCATTACTGATATAACTTCTCCTTTCATTCATCATAGCCATAATTAATTTTCTAGCATGGGTATAGGCTGAGATTTAAAGCCATCCTTGTGAAATGAATTAGCCCCTTTTCTCATCTTATTTGGAGTTCCCTATTGTGAATATACTCCAAGTGTAATAGAGAGGAAATTTATGAGAATGAAATCTCATCTGTGTCCTATTCCTTGCCCTCTCTCGGGTGATTTTATTATGCCAGGGTGCCTCTTGCCATTTGTTTAGAGGCCAGGCTGCATTTGTTATTGTAAGTTCAACAGGTTGTTTAGCATACATTAATGCACAGCAGGGAGCAGAGACAGACCTTGGATGTGTGACATCAGTCAAGGCGTGCAGTTGGGGTCTGTGGGTGAGGGGTGTTGCTGCACGTGACATTCAGCACCAAGGAAATCCTTAGGAAAGGCTCACAGTGGTCCAGGACTCAAATGCCACTAAGCCACAGATCGATTCTGCATGAAGAGCTGGACACAGCAACTTGTGGGCATGAAGCTTGACCTGACCCTGGCACCAGCACACCTCCCATCATGCCCAGTCGGGTGCTTAACACAGCTGAAAATGCAAAGATGGGATGGATCAACTGTTCTCATCCAAAGAGAAGCCTGCTATTAGTGCATCTGGTAAGATTTAAAGACTTCTCTCTGAAATGAGTTAGCCCCATTCCTCATCTTATTTTGAGTTCCCTGTTGTGAATATAATCACAGCAGTGTGTTGAGAAAGCTGCCGACTTCTGGGGATGAGCATTCAGCTTCAAGGGAGCTCAGGAAAGCTGAACAGAAGAAGCAAAGGTTCTTGCCAAGCAATGCACTGCAGTGACAATTCTCGAGGCCCTGCTCAGGGACTCTGGTGTTTGCAAGCAGCTACAGCTCCCCAGGCCTGGGCAGAAGAGCTTGCACCTTTGGCTTGTGTCAGAAAGCTCCAGTTCCCTTGGTAAGCCAAAGGATAACTATTCAGCAACTTTAAAAGGCCTGCGGCATCAAATGGTGACTTCAAGCCTTTAAACAACAAAACCATCTTGCATAGAAGAGCAGATCCTGGCAATCACTGTTACAAGGGTCCCTTTGCAGAAGGACATGTGGACATAGCTAGTTCTGGGGAGAAAACAACCATGGCCACCAGTGATGCCCCTGCCAGTGGCTGGAGCTGCTGCACAGGGTAATGTTTTGTGACTGCCATGTTGAGTTGAAAGTAAAAATTAGCCTTGGTAACTTTTCACACGTTTTACCTTTTGAAAGTGGCTGCATTTGATTTTCCAGAAAATTGGCATGTAGCTAATTAAAACTGCACATATCATCCTAACATCATATCCTCACTACTGAACTTCTAACCTGACATAAATACATTGCATACTATAACCTGTTTCTCCTGATTATTAACCTTGAACATGGCAACCTATAAATCATCAGTGAAACAGCTGGTGCTCAGCATTGCCCCAAAGGTGTATGATTACGATCATTTTATATATATCTTGCTATGCAGACATGAAAAATTCATTGAAGAGCTTGGTATTGTAAGACTTACTGTAATGAATTTTCTTTAAAACATAGATCATACTTAAAATAGGTGTCTGCTCATTATAATGTAGCCATTTATATC
Source organism: Entomyzon cyanotis (assembly GCA_024500445.1). NCBI lineage: Eukaryota > Metazoa > Chordata > Aves > Passeriformes > Meliphagidae > Entomyzon > Entomyzon cyanotis. The sequence goes on from JAKEPQ010001005.1 coordinate 21,403,081, forward strand.
TTCTTGAATTACTTGAGTGGAGCTTGGGCGATTTCTAAAATTTAAATGTAATTCCTAGACAAATTCAGAGTGGTCAGTTTGCCTGTACTTCAGGATGACGTTTTCATTTTTAGTTTTATGCCTTTATTTCTGTGAGGGTTAGAACTCAAACTTGCAAGAATGTTGAGAGGATTACAGATTTTCCCCCTGCAATACATCCATCACTACTGGGATTTCAGTAGCTGCCGTTAGCATTTTAGCTGTGAGGATGGTAGCTATAGATTCACCTGAGGTTTGGCGCCAGCAAGCACATGAATTGTACAGTTGCAAGTCAGTAATAGAACCAAAGGGAATAAACATAACATAAAACAGGATATAAAACCAGAACTTGAAAATAAACTTTTAAAAGCCACTAAATCTGATGGCCAGGAAGGAACATGGGGAGGTAGTCCAGAGGTAGTAGGTCATCTGGTGACATTTTGGTTTTTGGGATGGCATCCTCACCTTTTCCCCAACAGCCACGTCCATAAACACAGCCTGTGTCAGCTAAAAATGTGCTCAGTGATTTAGAATTACCCAGCACCCATCTAGTGAGCACTGAGAAGCCTGTGCCACATGTTCCCATCCTACACACATTTTACAAAGAGGCTCGAACTGTTCATGTCTAAACTTGAGTGGTTGTTGGCAGGTGATGGGAATCATGAGAGAGAGGCCCTGGATTTCACTACTGATTCATGCCATCAATTTATCTTCTAGCAGATGAAACCATTCTTTTCCACGAGGCTGAGAGGATTTTGTCACCTCTGGCTCCCCTCCCTCCTGCAGCTGCTCTGTCAGAAACCCTGCCCAGGATGGGATGGTGGGAGAGCCGCTTTGTGCCAGCTCTTCCCATGCATTTTGCCCGAGATAACAGCGTCAATGAGGGAAGCTCTCCCTGCCCTTGCTGTAGCATCCATTAACAAAGTTCACCAATATCTGGAGAGCTCCACCAGGGACTCCTGTACTACATCAGCCACAGACCCCTTCACTCTTCACCTTACAGCCCAGTGGCATCACTGCCACCTTGGACCTGGCAGGGAAACCCCAGTATCCCCACAGAAATCACTTCATTCCTCCCTGAGCTCCTGGTTCTGATTTTCCCTGTGACAATTTTTGTTTGCTGCAAGCAGCAGACACACAGACATTTGCGTGCAACCTTACTGCACATTGGTCATCAAAGAGATCAGTGCAGATTTAATTTGCTTTTGCCTGCTCACAGCATATTCTCCCTTACCTCTCAGAAAGAGTGAAGACAAGCATAAAAACCAGCTCCACAATCGTTTGCAGATTATTTCTGTAGTGCAAACAGTAAAGGCTCAGCAAGAAAACCTGATACCACTGCACGCAAATGTTGCTTGGGTCACCAGAGGCATGAGGCCTGAGAAGAGATCTAAAAAGCCACCTCTCCATGAGGAATAAGTGAAGCACATGGCAGAGAAGCATAATTTGTTCCAATTTAGTTAAGATTCTCTTGGCACGCGAAGATTCTCTTGCAACTGCTTTAGGAAGACTTCATTAAATGGTGTGCAAGGAAGCCCACTCATCCTTTAACTTGTGTACAATGAAATCCAGTGATAAAAACAGCTTTGCAAATCCCATTCCAAATCCAGGTTAAAAGCAGCCACCTCTGCAATGGTTGTGGTGAAATGCTGCACACATTGGAGTGCTGTTACTGCATGGCATGATCCCTACTAGCCATCAGCAGCAGAGAAGCCGATCCAAAATCATTAGAGGCTGTTACATAGAAAGGGTGCCAAGAAGAGCTGACAAACATGAGGTATTTAGTAGCACATACTGAAAACAGGCTGAAAGACATTTTGGAGCTTGCCTCTCATGGCGTCTAGAAAATTGCTGTTTTCCTTTGGATTAAATATAAGTATACAGTAGGCAAGAAATTATGGCAGTTCTTCACATGGCAAGGGAAACTAATAGGGCAATGAAAAGCTTGCTCAATTCAAACACTGAGTGTTAAAGCCAGCAGACGCCTTTTTCTTTTCCTGAATGCTCCTTTTCAGTGCAGTTGTATAGAGCCAGTGACAGGTGCTCCTTGGTAGGAACTGGTACTTGGAAAGCTAGACTTTACGCCTTTTTAAAACTACCAGTTTCTGCTAGAAGACCAGTGGACACTGGAAGCATCATCTAACCACTTCTTGCCGACAGAAAGCAGAAAAGGATGGAAAATCAAGGAATACTACCTTCTCTCTGCCTGTCCCTGATGCATTCACAAGCTCCCTTACTGAGGCAGCTGTAAGCAAAGCCAAGAAAGCACTAAGGGAGGGCTTTTCAGCACACCTGCATGACCAGGGAGACAGAGAAGCTGTTAGCTTAGAGTATACTAAAGCTTCAGCAGTCTACCGTCTTAATTTCAGATTTACCCCATCAGCAGAGCAATGTGTGCAGCAGAAGCCTTTAGAGGAGAACACGAAGCTGTAATGATGCAAATCTTGCCACTTAAAACCAGCATCTGAACTTGCAACTTTGCTAACTGTGTTAGTCAGATGAAGCAGCTCCACTGTCGTATCCAGGGATGACCAAAAGAATATTAAAGAAACATGAACAACCACCAACCTGAAGAAGTCAGTGTACTGATTTATGTTCCCATTTCTGTGATGTACTACGCAGTCAGAACAAAAAGCGGCCCCAAGGTCAAGTGGTAGCAAGTTGTGCAGCAAAAGCAATAGATGTGGCCCTGCCTTGATGGTGGGACTTAATGGGACAATGAGAAGCGAGATCCAAAGCTTGGCATGCGGTTTTCCATGGAGTGGGAGACAGAGGAGAGAAGGTGGCAGATTTGGTACCTCACAGCAGGGTAGCAGGTTTGCCATCATACAGTGGCAGCCATTGATTGAGGGGGGCTGTACTACGACAGGCCAAGATGTAATGAAGATTGTCATGTTCAAGGATGAGCTGGAGCTCTACCCAGGCAGTCCTAATCAGGGTGGTTTGAGTGCTGCATGATTGTTGCTAACATTAGCCTCACAACATCTCTGTGAAGAAGGCAAGTGTCATTCTCCATTCTGAAGATTGGAAACCGCAATTAAAGCAACCGCCTCAGGGAAGCAGACAGAATTAGAAATTGAATCTGGAGTCCTGGTCTGCTGATTCGCCCACGGGTTCACCTTTCAAACTTGGGCGCAGGCACCGTGAAACAGTCAGAGGGCACCTTTTACCTGCAGCCTCAGAGACGCTCCCTCCGACTCCAGCGACAGCTCCAGCCTAATCAAACAGGCACAAAAGAGCAAACGCTGCTTGCAAAACAAAGCGCATACCCCACTGGTCACTGGAGTGCTACAAGCTGGAATCAATGCGATGATTGTGACAGCTGAGAACAAATTCAGCTATGTTTGACAACTTCCAGAAAATATTGGCAGAGGACAGGGAGTCTGCACTGCCCAGCAGCACCTTTGTGAATTGATTAGCCATATAGCAGATGGCGAGCCTGCTGCAGACTGAGACAGCAGAAGATGGCCAGTCTGGTTGAGAAGAACTTGAAGACTGGGAAGAAAAAGCATGTCCTTACAGTGACAGCCCAAAATGATATTTCAGAAATGTCAGATGCATGGCAGATGAGGAACAGGACTGAGTTTTAACATTTTCTTCAGCTATTTATTACCAGCACCTGTCTGACTTATAAAGCAAAATTATATAGCTTACTTTAAACCATTCACTTTTGCGTCTTTCCTGCCCAAAAAATCCTTAAAGAAAGTATTTTTAATTTTTTTTTTCTTTTAAAATAATCTAAACAGGACTTATGTAAGTCCTTCCAGAATCAACTGATATGTTTGAGATAACTATGCTTTCTCTGAAAGCAGGCATGCCTTGAAAGTTTAATTTTAGGAAAATATATTCTGGACAAAGAGCAAAGGCTTTGCTCTCCTCCTCCTGCCACATATTTTTGGGAGGGGTTTGGCACATGTTTGGGGAAAATTCCTATTTTTTAATGGTTTTAGGAAATGCCTTAGGCTATTCAGAGTCTGCACAGCTGCTCATCAGTAGCCAGCCATGGCTGAAGGAGCAGAAACTATGGTTCAGAAAAATATGCCATCTTTGTCTGGTGTAGAACAATGCCGCTGCAGTGAAATACAATGGCTGTCTCTTATTTTCTACTAGCCCTTAGAAGGAAAAAAAAAAAAAAAAAAAAAAAAAAAGACGAGGAAAAAAAAAGGGAAGGATCATGGAGTTTCCTTGCAGGGCCTCTGAGTGGAGGGAGGGAATATCAGCTCTGCACTCACAGATATGCAAATCCTTCTCCAGGCCCAACAATAGCAGAAGCCCTGTGGGAGGAGGAAACTGATGGCACTGCTGCTCCCAACTCCTTTGCCTGCAAAGCCCACAGGTTCCCGGCACTTCCTGAGAACTGGAAGGCCAATGCATCATCCAAGAAGAGCAGAGCTGTAAAAGCTGTGCTTTCAGAGTTGATTGCTCTTTGCCCACGGAGCCATGCACCATCACTGGATGTTTTAAGGCTTACAGTTTGCCTGCCATTCAGTTCATGGGTGCAACTGCCCAGAAGATTGATGAATTCGTAGTTAACGTCTCTATATGGCCCCTTAGGTTAATAAGGCCTGTGTATAAAAAGTTGGAACTAAAAGAAAAAAAAAATTTTCTGTGGCAAGACCCCAATTAACAGTATTTGCATCAACATACTCCAAGTAAACATTCTAAATGGAGGGATGAGGTTTCTGTTTCTAGTGTAACTACAGTTACCAGGATTTAATGAAGTCTCTGATTTCCAGCTATCACTAATACCTAAATTTCTTAAACAAAGACTGAGGGAGGACAAGTAACAGATTGGAAACTACCTGCACTGAGCTGCTGAAACAGAAATAGCTCAAATGATAGAGTTTTCATGGTTTTACCAGAGCTGACAGCAATCCATAGAAGTTGGAAGTACAAAAACATCCAGTGACATGGGTTCATGCCCTTTTAGAAAATATGTATTTTGCACTATAGTTCCCTGTACTAGTAAGTGTTTGCTCTTCTGCATCAAATCTAAAACTGCATTGCAGACTGAGCTGGGCCATTCACCTTGCATTCTGAAGGAGGTTTTCCTAAGTCCCATCAAACTTTGATCATAGCAACTGTCAATCGTAGAATTCAATTTCCTTCACACATTCTCCTAAGAACAGCTGACTCAAGATAGTGATTAGACTAGATGCCTAAAACATCACATCCATGTAAGAAGCCATCTTCAGGTGGCTCCAAGGCATCACTTGAAGATAAAGGGTACAGCAAATTATTTGCGCAGCACAGAAGCAATACCTCTAACCAGCACTCTGTCCCGCTGAGGAGTCAGAAATGTTCACAGGCTGGCACCTTCCAGGTGCCCAGGGAACTGCGGAGGCAGCGGCACTGAGAAACCTCACATCCAACCAACACTTCCAGACCCCAGCCTTGATGCTAGGGATTCAGAAGTAGCTGAAACATGTCGTGCAGAAGCAACAGAAGTCCTAAATGACCCAAGCAGCTTTGTTCACAATACAAGTCAATGGGAAGCTTAATACTAAAAATACAATTGAATACCCATCCCTCCCCTCAATCTTAAACCCTTCTCAAATGAGGAACTGCTCAATGGCAAAGGTCCTCAATAGAAGTGTGCAATTCCAATAAGCAATGCTTCGATATTTGACATCAATACAAAACAAGAGACTGAAGGTGACTGAAAAAACCTGGGACTAGTTTAGGAATTTGTCCACTGTTTCATCAGCAACAGTTTTCAAGATTCACACTTGAACTGGTTCTCCTTTACAGTCCCCTTGTTTAAAAATGCATCAGTAGTAGCCTGACCAGATTTGTTGTTGTTCAGTTCTTTCCCTTGGCAGGATTGCACACCATGCACACAGAACAGGCTGTGTTAGCATGCAGACCACTGCTGTACTTTGACACAGGTACTTTCTTTTTGAAAGCAGCACAGAAAGTAATTTATATTCCTTGATAACCCCACTAACACTTCCATGGCCATTAGGAGGTCCAGCAAAAAATGGTTGGTGGCAAACGAAGGCTCCTCATCATGAAAGACAGAAAGGGTGCTCCAAATGTGAATCAAGTGCAGAATAGTTTCTGATCTATGCATCTTACTCACATAAGCTTTTATTCATTTAGACACACTTTTAAAACTCCGTAAGAATCTTTGCAATAATTAACATGTAAATACTCTGTCAAATCAAAGAAAAACCTTCATATTTTCATGTAATACATTTCTCGGACATTAGATGGCAATCCCCCCACTTCATTTTTCACGCCACGCAGGCCCATATCTCTTCCAAAAATCAAATGTCACCACCTTTTCAACAGGTGAGGGGTCTGTTTGGCTTCTAGGAAGCAAGGCTGTTCGTAAAGCACAGAGCATGGAAGCTCTCCCATTCCCACGGCATTTGTTCTGTTGCAACAGTTCTCCAGTTTTGCTTTTTCTTTAAGTAGGAAAGGTAGATGAGTAATACCATCATGGAAGATGCTTGTACTAGGGGTAATATTCACTCATTTGTCACTTGGACACCCTGCATCATGACTTGGATGTTTCCATGTCAAAAACCTATGGGCAAAAATAGAAGTTACCAGAACTTCCCCCTTTTAACAGAGGAGAAAGGGACTTAGTATGGCATTTTAACAATATAATTTCTAGTCTTGCCAATTAAAAGAGTTCTCTCAGGGGATATCATTAGTCTGTGTAAATTTTTTCCGGAAATTATAAAACTGAACTTTAAAAAAAAAAAAGGCTGTTTGGTACCATACATGGAATACACACAATGGGAAACACCTATCGACTCTTACAGTGGGAATTCTATAGGTAGAAAAAAAAATAAGACACAAGGCATTTAATAACAACTAAAAAAACACCTCACATGAATTAAACAGAGTATGTAACACACCTGCGCAAGTTAATGTGCCTTGGCTTTCAGCCTCTCACTTTTTGTCGTGGTCTACGTGTGATGTTTTAGAAAGAGGCAGGAATAACACACCTCATCAACCATTCAGTGATGTCCATGGTGGGGGGAATCCTTCCTGACCTTCATTAACTCCCTATGATCTATTTAAGTGGCAGTACAAGACATCCTGACATCTATTCATTTCAACAGTGTGTGCCTGTGATTCATTCACACAAAATTCACTTCCTAAGCCTTCATTTCTCATCTACTTTCATCATCCATGAAATGTTTTTTTCAATCCAAGTTCACCCCTTTTCATATATCCCCCTCAGGACCAAATTTTGGCCTTGCAATACTTGCCCATTTGAGCTCTTGTGCAAATTCACAGTTCACATGAGAGTGAGGTTTGCAGCTCTCCAGCATTCCAAAAGCACAGATAATATTAGTCCTAAAGACAGGGGTCCACCCACAGCTGGCTACTGAAATAGCTAATTTTTCATGTACTCCACTGAAAATCTAACCTTTTATCCTCACTCTGGAGCTGGTTGTGTATGTGTGTGTCAAGGTGACAACACCATGAAAACAGAAGTTCTCAAATGATACATTATCTCGAATATCAAAAGGTCACAAAAGGGTACAAATCGGTAGCTCTCCAGAAGAGACACTGGTTTTTATAAAAAGTGGGTCAGTTTTAGTTTCATGTAGGTTGTTTGACACAGTGGTTTCTGGCATCACAAGCTCTGGTCTACAGGATACCACAGAGCCTTTGTATCCCTTGCTGTCACTACAGCATTGTGTTTTTCTACCCATTAACCAAGGATAAATGACCTAGATATTGTGCCTATTAAAGCCTCATTTTTCTTTTGCCCTTTTGTTCTTTAGTGTACCACATTATCACATGCTGAACACATTTAAAGTATTCTCAGTCTCTCATCCCCTTTGAAGGAGTAAAGTAGGGATTTTAGCGTGCATTTCTGTAGAGTTACTTAGAGTGGAAAATATGAAGGCAATTCAAGGTTTCTCTTCCTGCCTAGTCCCCTGAAGACGATCAGTTCAGCATTTACAGCCACTAATCTATAAAGAATATAGCAGGAAAATGCTATAAAAAAGCCACAAATACAGAAAATGAACACCAGTTTTGAAGTCCCTAAACACTACATTCTATAATTACATCTCTGCATATCATGGGTCACTTTTATTAAAAGCATCATTACTACAGTTGGCAGCAATTTACATCTTATCTTACATGATAGCAGTTTCCAAAGAAAAAAAAATAAAAAGACATCACAACAAAGAAAAACAATACATTTACAAAGTCATGTCTGTAAACTTCAAGGCTAGTTTAGAGTTGAGGTAATGCTGTTTAGCTTTGTGGCTAAAGTAACAAAGTCCTTTAATTTAAAAAAGGTACCTGATTTTTTTCTTTTTGTTTATACCAGTGCATTACAAGATCACGAGACGATTAAACTGTAGCTTTATCCTGTAAGAACCTTCTCCGCGGGTTAATTTCCAAAAGGTACTCTTCACATTCAACAGCTGCCTTATTATTGCTGCGTCTCAAGACAGAGACATTCACACTATCATGAAGATTGTCAGAGAGAGAGTGTGTGTGTGGGTGTGTGCGCGCATGTGAGCGGGTGAACTCCCATACAGTCAAAATGAAGCGCGAGTACGATATGTATGGTAAATTTCATCTTGACCTTCACAGAAAAAAAAATTTTAAAAAATTAAATATATAACTTCATCCTTCCTTTAAGCAGCACTTCCTTCTATTAGTGCCACTTGATTACAAATTGCTGCTTAATTCATAATACCAATGGTACCAAAAGAAAAAAAAAAGCAGAGCATTATGTCAATTTCCTTAAAAAGACATGATCACCTCTCAAATTTCATCTCTCCTAGGGATAATAAATAATGCACTGCACAATACTTAATGACCAAGATACCTTTTGACACATTGTATAACATGACTTGAACTTTTTTTTGCTACACTATGTTACAGAACAGCTTATAAAAACTAAGTATGGACATTAACTGTGAGTGTAAACAGTAGGACTACCACTTGTCAAAAGTTTAAAACACTTTAACTGTAACTGGTACTGGTTATTCATCATTTTCATTGTTTTCTATTTCTTCCCCCCCATCAAGTGAGTCTAATTCTTCACCCTGTGCTATTTCATCTTCTAAAACGGAGGAATCTGCAGTTTTATCAAGGCTCTCCTCTGCATCACTGCCTTCGAGATTTTCTTCATCTTTAAAGGCAGCTCCTTCAGTTTTGTCAGTAGCCTTCTCTTCATTGGAGCCCACTGCGTTCTGAAGTCCTGCTAGTGCTGGGAAACCGGGCAGAGTCAATCCTCCCAGTCCTGGAGGTAGAAACATAGATGGATAGAAGAGGCCAGGAGCCATGGTAGACAGCAGGAAAGGATTGAAGGCCAGAGGGTTTGTGGGCAATCCAGTGTTGGTGGTGGTGGTAGTGGTGGCAGTGGCAGTAGTCACCGCAGTAGCAGCACTGACAGATCCATTCGCAGAGTCAGTAGCAGAAACAGTGTCTGTGCTTTTCTCAGAGTCTTTGTTCTCCTCTTCATTTTCATTTTTCTTCTCTTCAGCTTTTGAAGCGCCATCCTCAGTCTCTCCTTGACCGGAAGCAGTAGTGGCATTTCCAGTAGTAGCCGTTATCGGGTTATTCAACAATCCGCTTAGTCCAAACATATTGGGCAATCCTGCCATTCCTGGCAACATCAGAGGCAACATGGCAGCCGGATTTTTAGCGTCCCCCCCCAGCAGCAGCAGCTGTTGCTAGCCCTGGCGGAAAGCCCATGAGGCCTGCGAGCTGGAGAGACTGCAGGTTCTGTAGGTTCTGGAGGCTTGTGAGGTCCATTCCAGCAAACAGACTGTTCATTAGTAGTGGGTTGATTCCCGAAGTTGATGCTACAGCAGCAGCTGCTGCAGCTGCTTTGGCAATTTCACTTTTTGGCCTTCTTCCTCTTCTGCTTGCTCCTTCCTCCCTCACAACAGGTCCAGTGAGAAGACGGTCAAACATGGACTCTGGAACAAAACCCTGAAAAGGGAAGGCGAAAGAACAAGCTTTATTCTTGATGTGTTTTTTTAGCTTTCAGCAGTTAACTGATGATAATGGAAGAAACAGAAGGGATTTCAGCATACTCCAAAAGTGGTTTGTTTTTTCACCTGACAAATGGTGACTAGCTTAGTACTGCAGTGGATGGCAGTAGAACTCGTAAAGAAAGCTGAAGAAATCAAGATCACAGATTTTTTTACATTTAAATGTAACAGTAAAACAATACATGCTGAAAACTCTGTAGCTTCATTAAAAAAGCCCACCCTGACATGTTGCAGTTACAAGTTTGTATCTTTGTAATTTGTACTGAATTTCAGTATGGTAATATCCTGTTAAATTGAGTATACTTGCAGAATTTTACCCTTTACTTTTAAACAAGCGTCGTATATAAATAAAAGGCAGAAAACCTATTCTTTTGATACCGCCTGTCACTGAGACAATGAAGTGTATTTCTGTTATGAATATGACAAATATTTTCTTCATAGTTCCTAATGTAAAAATACACGTGCTTTTTAAGAATTGTTACTTATAAGAAGAAAATAATGCAAAATGAATGTTGAAGGCTGCTGTAACTATTGCTGATTTTTTAAGGGTATTTCAATCCCATTCTGCAGCAGCCTCCTATCACCACCCAAACCTGAGCTGGGTAACTCCTACACAGACACTACAATGTTCTCAAAACCAGCTATGAGATAAAGACTTAATAATCAATTTACAAAGCCTTCAACTTTTCTGCGCTATAATCTACAGTGAAGCATGGAATGAGAGTTTCACTTACAGACTGTTTAACAATGTCAGTCCAATCTGGAGCAACAGCAAACTCGGGATTTTCTTCCAGCCATCTTGGCAAGTCCTTCATTGGAGGGGCCATAGCTCCACCCATCTAATGCAAAAGACAAGGTTATGACTTTAACAAAAACCCAACAACAAAACCAAGCTAATACTTATATGGACATTTTCTATCTGCACACTTTCATCTCTGAAGGATGGCAGCAAAGACTTTCAATTTACTGTGGAAAACTACATGGAGAGCTGCTAGTGATACCTGAGTTGACAGAATCATGTCTTTAAAAAACAGTAAAGTGCTGAAGCTTAGGCAGGTCTGGTAATAAAATTTGTATCTAAGGACAAAATGTACTATACAGGTTCAAAAAATGAGACTTATTCACTCAGGTGATTTATATGAACATATCAGAAGGGCAAAGAAGAAATGAAAGGAACCAGGTGGCACAATCCAGTAAGAAAAATTGCTGGTGCCAAATTAGTTAACTTTTAAAGAGAAAGCTTGGAGTAGAAAATCTGCTTTCCACATGCAAAGACATTATTAAAGGCCTTGACTGAAGTAACTTAATTCTTACCTTCTTTCCATTCCGTTTATTTACAACAGGTACCCTTTCTTCTCCTGTCAAGGTGTTTATATCCAGTTTATTAGGGTTTCGACATCTGTGTCGTTTTTGTTTCGGCTTCTGAAATGGGGAAAACAGCACATCTGCACTCTTCTGGAAAGAAGAGAAATTTATTGCTTTTTAACTTTTCATTTCTTGACAAAAATCACCAATCACGGTACCCCTTCTCACAAAAATTTCAAGAAGGGATCCGTTACTTTTCTCTCAGATTATGTGAGAAGAAATTTTTTTTGTATCAGATGAAATTCTGCATAACTTAACAAACACTGTTCTAACATGTTATATACAAATATTAAGAAAGGAAAAGCAAACCAAATACCCCAATGTCACTTGGGTGTGAATAAAATAGGAGTGGTGGATAAAGAGAAGACTTCTGATGAAAACCAAACTACAAAATTGAATTACTATGTCCAATGTGAGGAAATTCAGTCTGATGTCTGTAAAACTAACTTTTGTATCAATACAACAGAATAACACTTTCAGAATCACATACTTACTGGTACATAACTTGGCATATCTACAGTGTAAGTAGGATGCAATTTAAGCCATTCAACTAGATCCTTGTTTTTCGGGGCATCCTCTCCCACCAGCCTGGTCCCATCCTCTAGATTGATTACAGGGATGCGAGTGTCTGGGTCTAATTGACCAGGAGATGGAATGTTCCTTGCTGGCAGGGCTTCCATATCTTCTTCAAAAGCTTTGGTCACTTCTGCATCCTCCTGAAAACAATCACATCTTTCTTAGTCTTCATTTCACAGAACAGCTGGAGAAATAATTTCAGGGACTGACTGAAGTGAAATCTTCAAGATTTTGCATACACAAGAGTTAATTGTGTTTAAATATTCATACTACATAAAGCATCATTGCATTAGGGAATTTTGTAAATTTAGCATCCTTGAACAATAAAGAACATGCTGCTAAAGGAAAAGCAATTTTTGTGCATTTCCAGTAAATGTCCTCCAAGCTCCTCCAAGACCCTCCCTTTTTAAAACATCAAGAAAGACATACTTAAGCCTCAAAACATATGTTGTTAGAAATATATTATCTTTTGTAAAAAAAATGCCAGGAAGTGATTTTGAAAGTACAAGCAATCTAAAACTCAGCTACCATTTGCTAGAGTAAAATCTTGATGTGCACATTTTGTTTGGTTCAAAAAGAATTATCAGCTCTAAACAAAGAAAAACCTGGTTGGGCAAAAACTGTATATTTCTATTAGGGAGGGTGTAATAAGACTTGAAACACATTCAGGAAGTACCACAGACAGAAGAACAAATATGAGACAAAAAGGAAAAAGGTTGTGGTCTTACTACAGTCAGCGATGTCCGTTTGTTGCTCATAAATAACAGATCAAGCCCTTCTACATTTTTCCTCCTTCCTCTCCTCCTCTTCATGGGTGGTTCTCCATCTATTAAAGAGCCATTTAGTAGATGCCTTGTGGGTGTGCGTGAAAGACCTGCTTGCAGCAGCTCCATTTGAGTTTTAAAGGCATCAGACACAGGTGTGGAGACATTAGGCAAGATAAACTTTGAAGTAACAGATGAAAAATTTGAGGTAGAACTTGTTGCCTCTCGTGAGGCCTTTGATAAATCTACAACCTTTTCTTGTCCATTTTCTGAGACCACCTGAGACTCACGTAACTGGGCAACCATTTCCATAAGATTTCTCCTCTTGGCAGCTCTCTCAGCCTCAATTTCAATCTTTCTTCGTCTCCTCCTCCTCTGACGTGGAACTGATAAATTGAGTGCATCTTCCTAATAAAAAAGGAGCATTTCCAAACATTAGCAAAGCTCTGTTTGCTATAAAACTCTAAACATGTAACTCTGAAAACAAAGTCTTCATTTTATTCAAAGAAACACTTTTACATTTTCCTATTTTATTTATACTGGTTTATTTTCTATTATGCAAGAGAAACTCATGCAAGATAAAATGTTCTATGTAAAAAAGAGAAAGATGGAGCCTTGCCTTTGATAACTGAGGAGAAGCAGTGAGATCTTCACTGCCACTGACACTGGCTTGACCAACCATGGAGAGCTCTGCAAAGCTCCTTTTTTGTAGAGGGCTGTCCACAGCTGTTGGAGTGTACCCAGGTATGAGCCCCTGGAAATCAAACATCTGGCGCCTATTTACTGGCCACTTCCCTTTCAGCACTGCTTCACAGATGTTGTCTAATCGGTTGATCATTACTCGGTCCTGCATAAAGGAAAAGTATGTAATGAACCTTCAGTGTAAACATCACCTTTTAAACTCAAATGAGTCTTATGACACAGTTCAGTTTCCAGAGCTTAAGGAATACATTCAAAAACAACTATTCTTGCATGTTAGGATAAACTGATCACCTTACAAGAAAAGCTAACACACAGTTTTGTAGAATAAAACATCCTTAGTATTTAAAAGCTGCATTTATATTGTGAGGGAAAGACAGACCAAGTTTTCTGTATGACAATGTACTAATTGAAAAATTTAATAGAAACTCACTATTGTTTTACAAAACTTCAGTAGTTAGCAAAATCAACAGTTAGGAAGGAAAAATAAACACATCTGCAATCAGTATCTTAAAGCTGCAGTTCTCAAGATCCAAGAGGCTGGATCTGCAATTCTGTCCTAGGAAGTGGATCCTCATTAGCGTCACTATTAATAAAGTTCAACATTATGAAACGGGCACCAACCTAGGGACATCTAATGAATGTCAATTTTCATTCCACGCCCATTATCACTTCAAATTTCACTGAAGCGTGTACACTAAAAATCTCTAATTATGTTTATTAGTCTACTTATGCTGAACCTATACAGATGAAGGATTTTCTGTTCTACTTTCACACTATGACTGGAATAACATTTTAGCCCATGTTTCCAAAATACTTGCTGAAAGCAGAGAAGATGAGCATTATTTGATTTTTTTCCATTTCAGTATTCAAGCACATCGTACGCTAGCCTGCCTGAAGTAGTAGAAACTTCAGAACTATAAGAAATACTGCTGGTTAGGGAATATGAGCATCAGTTAGCTTCCTGAACAGCAAAACAGTGCAAAAGCCACTAGCAAATCTCAGCAGCTGCAACAGACTGCTTGCTTTCCCCAGAAATAAGCCTATTAAGAGCAAGGTCCTCCCGCCCTGCTACCCCCTTCCCCCCTGCCCCAACCAGATGGCCCTGTTATGGTGATTAGTAAGCTTAAGACTATTACTACTTTATTTTTTTCTCTTCCCCTACTGAAAAGGGGAGTACTAAATTAAGTATGGATTTATTACAAGGTTACGGTTTTATATTTTTAAAAACATTTTTATATTGGATAATTTTCAGCATTGTTACCAAAATAAGATACAGCTTTATCCTGTCTAAAACTGCTGCTTATGTTTGCAGGATACCTTAATACAATTACATCTGTCAACATTACATAATGGCTTAGATCATGTAGGTCACCAAAACTCTTCCCTACAATCTTCTCACCCCAAAATAAAAAGGTGATCTTAGAAAGTCTCTGCTCTCAATTCTGCAGATTGTTCTGCAGACAAAATTCCTAATTCAAAACTGTATAGTGGTGTGAGAGGTGGGATTTTGCTGACATACAGTTATGGACCCTATGGAGAACTCATGTCTGCCAGCAGTCTATTGTTTTACTAAATGACACTATTTTACAAAAAAAGCAATTTCTTTCATTTCCACTGCTAGTCTGTATGAGCTTGAAGAAAAGAAGTGCTATTCCACAAATCATTCACAGAAATGTTCTATTACCTGCCAGAAATGCAGTATCACACAAAGCTTGCTGTTACTTTGCAAGCACATTTCCCATATTTTATTTGAATTAAAAGAGACACATGTCTTTTGACCCCTAACCAACCTTAGGCCAGAAGGAGAAGGCAAATGTTCTCTCGTGAAGTAGCTGAACCACAGAGGGATCCCCATCTTCCATGTAGAATCCATCGCGTGTTTCATCCCTTGCGGTACTCATAGAGGCATTGCTTTCTTCATCAAAATTCTTACCCTGAGAAACTGCTCCTGCTGAATAACAATCACGACCAGGCATTAACATCCAGTGTCTACCCAGCTAGATAGACTAAGGCAACCAGGCTTGACACAACATTTCTAACTCTAGCTTTTGTTCAGTAATTACTACAGCAGAGCCCTAGCCTTCCACATTTGGCACAGAGACCATGCTTATTGGCTCAGTGAGTCAATCCTGGAAATCACCCCTTGTGGGGGAATACCCCGCTGATGCTGAATGGTTCTTATGAAAGCTTATTTAGCCACCTGATTCGTGGAAGGGGAGAGGAACTGCTACATGTAGCTCATCCTATACCCCATACCCCATAATGGCACCGTGTGTGCCACTTACCAGCTGGCACAAGCTACAACAGCTGTGGGGCTTGTGCTAAGCTCACAGAACTGATCTGACCAATGCCTTACCTTCAGGCTGGGAGGATTCTTCTGATTTATCATCATCTTCCAGTTTCTCCTCTTCATCTTCTTCTGAACCTTTCTCAGAAATAGATTTTGGATCTACATCTGTACTCATTTCTATGTCTTTCAATTCACATTTAACAGAGCCAGGCTCAGCCTCAGCATCACAGTCTGGTTTAGTGTCCTTATCTGCAGTATCTGTCTCCTCTTTGATTTCAGACTTTTCTTTGGCTGCTGGATTTTCAGACCCTTCAACTTTAGACTCTGTTTGTTCTGTAGCCTTTTCTTCTTGTACTGGTGTGGATGGGACAATTGGTGGTGTTTGACTGCAGCCAGCACCCAGAGGGTTTACAGAAGAGACAGTATTTGCATTACCTGTCCCTCTGTTTTGAGCAAAGTTTTTATGCGCCTCAAGAAAAGAGAGTTCAGGATCATTCAGAATGTGATAATCTGTCCTACTGACTCCATGTTTAGCAGCACCAATCAGTAAGTCTTTATCATGTTTACCACACTCCCACCACTCTGGCAGGTCCAGACTTGGCTGGCAAAGTTTTAGCCTCTCCCCCAGCTGTGGGTGATGGAGAACCTGTTCCCGGATCTTGCGCAGCAGCTCGATGCGATATAAAGTTCTAGAAGCGCGCTCCTCTGTGATCGGCTCAATCAGCGTGGAAAGATCAGGAGGTTCTGCAAGGACACCGAGTTGTATTGCTTAGCATGGATTGAATGCACACCCATTTCAAAATCATTACACCTGGGCATGAAGCTTTAACAGTCCCACTGTCTCATAATATTCATGTTGAGTTCTGCAGTCAGTTAAAACTTACCATCATCTGGCTTGACTGGCATTCGGCACACTCGTCTACACATATTCACAAAGCCATTAAAATACTTTTCCAAGCTTTCATCGGACTTTTTGTCAAGCCTGGCAAATGCTCTGAACTGATTCCACTCAAACTGCTGTTTTACAGGATCGAAAATAACTCCAAAAGTAGACACCACACGATAAAAATCAGCTTCTTCTCTTCTTGTCCATCTAGTCAAGGAAGAAGCAAGAGAAGTGAGGCCACTGGATAAATTAGAGTCCAAACACCGTTCAGAAGCCCCCAACCACCCTTAGTTTATTCTTTCAAAACAAAAGAGCAGTACAGGTGACAAGCAAGCTAAATAAGATTTAAACAAAGATAACACCCAGAAACTCACTTTTGTCGTTTTTCAGTTATTATAGCTTCCCTTTCTGCCTCCAGTGCCCTCACTTCTTCTCGAGGCCGACGTCTCCTGCGGTCAGTCTTCATTAGTGCCTCTTGCCTCATTTGTTGCCTTTTATAGCTGCGCTGATAGGCAGTAATGAGGCGACGCAGACGGGTAGTCAGGGTTGAAGTGTTGGGCCAGTAGAGTTGCCCTAACTCAGCATTGCTTTCACTGTGCTTGTCTAGAGAACAGAGAAGTATTTGCACTGCAAAACCAACACTAAACATTTCAAAGTTTCAATGGCTATAACTGGATTCCTGTTTTATCAGATAAAAACATGTGCCTCTAATACTGGTGCATAATGAATTAGAAACAGGATAACTATTGGTAGGAGATAAAAAACAGAATCAAACCATCTAGCTCTAAGAACTCAGAAATGCTTGTGAAGCATTTAGAGATAAACATCAGGCATTATTATTCGATGTTATGAATGCAAACATATTATGAACACTGTAAGTATTTAAATTAATGCAATGCATCTTTAAATACATTACTAAGAAGATCATTCTGACTCTGAGGAAACACCTATGCTTATCATTTCCCACTTTATTATTCTCACTTAAACTTGGCAATTTTCCTCCATACTGAGGAAACAACGTATTTGTAACTTCCAAGATTATCTCAGCAAAACCATCAATGGCTGCATTATGAAACATCCGGTCTTTATCATCACAGTTTCTACTATGTAATTAGAAATCCAGAGAACCATAATGTGGATTATTCAAAGACAGTATGTAATTGTTTTGAAAAATGTGAAGCATGAAGAGATTTGGCAGCAAAAAGCTTACTGTGGTACTGCTCCAAAACACCTCCTAGCCCCTCACTTGGTAAAATAAACAGTCCACCTTTCACTAAACGATCCCTTTCTGCCTTTTTAATTTCTTTGCTATGGTCTTACTTGGGTGTAATTCTATGGACTCCTCTTTGTCTTCTGGAGGTGAGTTTGCAAATTCCTTGGGGAAAAGACAGAAGTTATTTTAGTTTTCAGTTTTGACCATATGTCATGATTTGAGGAGAAAAATATGTCATCTCTCAAACACAGCAGCAAACAATCTTTGTAAGGTATGCTTATCTGGTAGCTCTCAAACTTAAAAAACACTCATTAAAATAAATATGGAGAATCAATTATAATTGTACATATTTGTAACTACAGAAAATTGGGAGTTCTTACATCAATTTCATCCTTGAAAGGAGTTCTGGTTGGCTTATATTCTGGATCTTCATCCTCTCTGTCAAATTCACCCCTATAAAATATTTTAAAAATATTTTCAAGAAAAATACTGGTTTTGAGAGAGGGATGATTTTCTGGACAAAAGCAAAAAAGCTACAAAAGCCATCAGTATGGTGTATCAAGTTACACATTTATATTTCATGCTCAACTGTGTAAACAATTCTATGTACTTTGTACATCATATGATCACTTCATATCCTCAGGCAACATGTAAGTATAATATGACATATGAACCCATGCCAACATATACAATGCTGATAAAGTTTATTAATTTTTTCATGTCCTCCTTACCCATCACCGCCATCTGCTAACATGTCTGTCCCTCTCTGTTCAGCAGCTATGGCCTTTGCATCAGGCATGCCAACCCGTTCCAGAAAGCACAGTGTTGGATCAGCTCTCATAGAATTGTACTTCTCATAACCTGCATGCACAGTGGGAGACAAATGTTTTTTTTAAAACTATGACTAGCTATGAATAGAGCAGGTCTAGGCAGTAGATGTAAAATTTTCTGGATTCATTGATTTATTTTTAAATAAAACAAAGGAGCTGTCACCATGCTAGAAACATTTAATTAATGCAAAAAAATTGTTCATTCTGGTAAATTCCAACAGAAACATTTTCCAATCAATAACATTAACACATACCAGATAGTGAAGAAAGCATTAAATTTCATGTCGTTATAAAGCAAAAACCTTTCGCAAGTGAAAAACTTCTTTAAGTTCCCTATATGACTTTCACAGTGGTTCTTGACATTCAATACTCGCCAGTGGAAACACGCAGACGCAAATGGAAGTGCGTACACACACACACACACACACACGTATTTTCTATAGCTCCAGCCCTGCTGGAACCCTCAATATAGGCAGCAAAAATGCTGTATACATGGGTTATACGTAAGGCCAACGAACCTGTCTTATTAGGTTTAGGATGATGCATGTCAGTAAGATGACACTGTTCCCTCTATGGTTTTCAAACTGCTGTTTGCTTTTTTACTGCCCAAGTTGACTAGATGGAAAATGGCAGATCCCAACAGTGCACTGCAGGAAAATGATTTTTAGACTAGACTTGCCTCAGCTGAGCCCACAACACAGAGCTGCTGTACATAGGCAGAACAGCACAATTCAATTAGGATTTGTACTACAACACACTGCTCCTAACTGCTGTAGAGCCTCAAGCCAAACTGTAATCATGAAAGGTTTTATAAGCCATCATTCTCCCCTTTAGTCAGGCTGGGCTGCTGAGAATACCTCTGCGACCTCCAGAGAATTGGGATTATAATCAGGAATCGCTCACTGTATATATCATGCCAGCTCTGCATCCCCAGCCTTTCAAAGTTAACAAGGCTGCATCCCACTCAAGGGAGCCGGGAGTTCTCAACACTGACATTTGTGAAATATTGCTTGGAACAAAGCCCAGGAGGCACTTGTACAGATTAATAGCAGAGGTTAAGCCCACCGTCCACTTTGACACTGGTTGGCAGAGTTAGCAAGTGAAGCAGTGCTGGAAGCAAAGTTTATGGAGATCTATCTTACTATTTGGCTATTATTTAAACAAATATGGCTTTGTTTTATTTACAGCCAAGAAAGTAATGTTTTCTTCTCAAATGTTCTGCAAACATTTAAAAACAGCATCTGATATTTACAGCTCATATTAGGTTTTTAATGCAGGCAAGAAAAAAGGGAGATACAAGCCAACAGTTCTTTGGAACAATACTTGTTAATATTATGACTGAACAGTCCTACACACTGAAAGCTTTACAACTGAGTTTTGTTCAGAGTGAGACATCACTTACCGTGTTTAAATACTCCAATTAAAAGGGATTTATCTGCCTCCTTATCCCACCAGTCTGCAGGAACTTCGGCATGGAATGGCTCAGGTATCCATACATCTACTTCACTGTGAAGACAGCATTATATACATTCTCAAAGGTATTACTGGACAAAGATTAAAAAAAAACCAAAAAACAAACAAACAAAAAAAAAACCCAACCCAAAAAAACCCAAATGGTTTATGCTGTTCTATAAATATAAATTTTGAGGTGGAGAATCCCTCCAAAACCCAACACAGAAACTGAAATACCCTAAAAAATAATTAGGATGGTTAAACAAACAAACAACAAAAAACAATTAATCAACCAAAAAACCCACAACAAAAAATACCCGAATGCTAGGCTATTTCGGGAGTCGAATGGTTATCTAAATATGATTAATTTAAGGTCTTAGTATGTTTTTAATTTTTTAAATTGAGATAGAATAATCCCTCAATATTAGCAGAACTGCAAATCCACTTCTGTCATCTCCCACATCATTTCCTCCCCCAAGAAAATTACCCACTGCGCTTGATAAAATAATAAGGCTGCTTGAGAATAGACATATAAGAGATAAAGTGTGACCACCTTTAAATGCTGCATTATTATAATACGTGTACTTTACAAAAGCCAGTGTCATAAAGCAAAAAATAAACCTGCACTCGCACTAACCTTGAGTCAGCACCCTCTAAGATCTTGTCTGCTTGGTCCCCTATAACTTCTTGTCGTAGATAGTAGAGCATGCGGACACGCAGCAGGACCCTGGAGAGGAAGGCAGAGGGGGGAAAAAGTTCTTAACTTCAGGACTGTTTGCCAACAGTGGCTTTTGGCAGCTGCTGCTGTTCATCCATCATCCTGCCAAGGCTGATTAGCCATGCTGTATGGTAGGCTTGAAGCGTGACAGATGGTGGCACATAATCACCTCTGTGTGGTGCTTTCTGCTGGCTTCCAACAGGCCTGCCTGGCAACTGCTTACACTGCACAGAGAGGGACCCAGCTCAGCCCGGCCCCGGCGCATTTCATTTAGTTCTACCTAGTGCAGCTTGTGAAGTTTAGACACGTACTCTACCACTGCCTCTGAAGTATTGAAGCAAGTTTGTAAACAACTGAGCAGATGGCTTTCAGTAACTGTTCTGCTTCATTATCTCATAAAATTTCCTCAGCTGCTGCCTTAATACCATTTTTGGAAGCACATCAGAAGTTGTAGGAATAAACGAGATATAAAATCTGGTTTTACTACCTTACAATAAACCCTCAATATGGAATGTCAGGTTTTTCAGATTATACAACTTTTTGCTTCTGAGAATGGGGGGGAAAAATAATCCCCCATCTCCCTTGGGAGATATTAACTATTTTTACTCTTTATAGTTCAAACTGCTATTTAATTTTACCTATGCACAACCTAACAGTTACAAGGAAGTGAAAGATCATTGTTGCCAAGTTTATTTTTTCCCATTTCTGCAATACTGCAATCATTTTTGGAAGTACTGTCAGGTGTTGTGGTCACACTCGAAGCTGGCAGAAGAGAGAATGGCAGACTGGCTTTTCAAGGGGACTAGAAAAGAGGTCATTTCTGTAAAAAAAAGTATCTACCTGAAAATAACCCTGCTCTCCTATGTTTACCCAATTCAGGGCACCCCCTGCTGCCTAGTTCATGAAGTAAAACCAGTACCAGCTAAGATGGAGATTATTCAGCCTCCCCTCTTACTGTACCCAAATCCATCACGGCAACTGTTGAATTGCTGCTGCTCCTGGAACAGCAAGGGTGACCAGGGAAGCAGTAATATGATCACCCATTTGCATGAAAAATTTAGACCACCACGAGTTTTGAGAGCTCCTTGTTAGAAATCAGATGCAACTGGAGCAATACCCAGTTTCACACGTGTTATTCAATCAAACCTCGGAAGAGCAGGGATTTGAATGAAGGTCATGTCTGCAATTCAAAACATGTCAGACATGCTTCTTTTTGTATGTACAGTAACTGGGACCAGTAAGGTGTCCCTGCTCCCTGTGTGGCTATGTAAATAAGCTGTTGAGGGTCTCTATCATCTTAGTATTAAGCAATAACAGCTGTTACATCAAGCCAAAGAGGAGAAACACGAAATAAAACCCAAGATAAACCAAAAACCAGAGGCTCTTTGCACCTTTCAGGAGTCCTATGCATTAAACCAGCATACATGGCACTTAAGGAAAGGACACCTACTCTTACAAAGCCAATTTCTAGTGGTACCTTTTGAAGGAAATTATTCAGATTATTAACTGGCTCCACCTCTGTTTGATTTTACCTGTGCTAAAAACATGTGGCTTCTACAATTCACTTAGTCCTGGTAAATCAGGGAAGTGAACAAAAAAGATAGCAACTGAAAACATTCTTACACATTTACCAGTCTTCCCAGTCCTTGTAATTGTTCTATTGAATTATTAATGAAGCAGTATTTAAAAAATGAATTTAAGTCTGATCTGCAAACTGATATAGCAGCTAATGAAGACATGTTACCTGGGAGATTAAAATAATGTTAAAGGAAAGAATTTTATTACTTTAGGAGCAAGTGAAATGTAATAACAGACCTAAGTAACAGTTCAGAAAAAAATCAGAAAGCGATTTATTTGGAAGTGCACTCACTAACGTAATTCTCTAAGTATCTGTTGTCATCAGCTAAGAATTAAGCTTGGTTAGCATCTGGAAATAGCTAATAAACCCCTTAAATGCCTTTCCTCCTTCACATCACACCCCCTATTGACAGCCCACAGGTACTTTTCAAATCAATAATTTCTTTCCACTGAATAGTATTAATGAGACACAATACATATTCAAACCACAAAAGTAATGATGATCTTTCAATAACACTGCATTACAGCTGTATGATATATATCCTCAATGAAGAGTAGAAATCTAAAAACAAAACCAAACACCCCAAAATCCCAAAAGCAATCAACCACATCCCCAGTGCTAAACACCAAGGTATTTTTGGGACAAGGATCAGTGTCTATAATGGAGAATATAGTAAGCAAAACTGAGATGGCATCAAAGCAACCTGACATAAAAATAAAAAAGATATTACAAAACAAAAGCCAGAAAATATGTAAGAAAGGCTCTTAAAAGACATTCATGCAACAATAAAACATTATATACAATGACCCTTATCCTCAAAGGCTTTTGGTTTAGAACATATTTGGAATTTCAAAAATCAAATCAGGACAAATCAGTTCAGGTAAAAGAGTTTGGTGAGAAATTTCATCTCAAAGGAGAAAGAATAAGTATTCTGTATGATGTGGAGAGCAAGAGAGGAAGGGAAAAAAAGAAAGAAGAGAAAAGATACACCCACATACAGGTGAACTACTACATGAAACTCCCAAAACTAAGAACTGGACATATGAGTTTAACATCTAAGGAGCAGAGCTTTAAATACCAGCCTGAGGGACCCCACAAGGAGGCAAGAAACAAACAGCTTTTGTTTAAAGATAGCCAATTTGCAAACGAAATAGATGTAGTGTAGAAATATGGTCTTTATATGGAAAAAAAGATAACCTCATCTGATTACATTCTCATTTAATAAGTAGGGAATAATTTTCTTCAGAACTGTGCTGATCTGTCATAAAGAGCTTACAGAAGTATCTAGATATCTGTTAAGATGATTATCCCCAAATTAAAAAGTAATAATGCCCTTTACATCCTATCAAATGCCCCTGTGTTCTATTAAATATATCCAAATGAAGCTGTGGACCTTTCTAAAGCACGTAGTTAAAAAAAAAATCCCAAAACTCTAAATGAAACATTTATTAGTACTCACTTATTACAGTGATGTTTGAGATGTTTCCTATAGCTGTCTTCTTGAAATAATACATCTGGATTACAGGTTGTGAGCCAATCAGCATCTTGCAGCATTGGCTGTGAACTCTGGGCTTTTACTTTCTTCCCTTTCCTCCCTCTGGGCACTGGCGCAGACAGACCTAGACAAATGCCCAATATTTCTTACACAATCTGAATAGAAAAACTCTCATCCCAAACAACATTACAAACATACATTTAAAGCTAAGTATCACTGCTATATTCATTACTTTGTGGGCAACACAACCATGAAAAACTGAACAGCAACATAACTCAGTACAGAAAATTGCAAGTAACAAAATCAAGCAAAACTTTAATGCAAATTTAGGTGTGAAGATTTCAAAAATTCAGAGTGCTAGCCAGAAAATGGTGTTATATAAATATTTCTTGTAAAAACTCTCATGAATCTAAATGGCCGTAAGGAAACAAGCTTTCTGATTTATGGCAATTTAAAAGAGATTAACTCCAGCAGTAGGTGCCAGTGAAAAACCATGCTGGAATATTTGTTTAAAATTGATTTAAGGGAAAGAGCACTGCATTCTAAAAAGTGTCTGAGGGTGACTTCCCCTTTAAGTACAGACCAAGTCAAAGCCCACCTTACTCATAAAATCTGACAAGATCCTACAACATGTCAGAATGGCTATGGTTTAAACCAAATACATAGCATGACTGAACCAATTCTTTCCTATTTACTAGCATCATTATTTGATTGTGGTAGACATACCAGAATGATTAACCAAAGCTCGAGTTTGCCCATCTGCAGTTGGAGTGATCAGATCCCAGATGAAACTTTTGATATTTTCATCCCCTTTGTAATGATTAAGACAATACACCAGGATAGTCCGGCAGATGGTTTCCACATCTTGCTCTGTGAGCTGACGTTTATAGCGCCCATGTGAGAGGATGTCAGTCCACCGACCCCAGCTATAAGAAAAATATGTTCAATAAAACCAGCCAGGGTACTGGTATTTTAATTTGTGACTTTCAGTTTAACTCCTGGTATCAAGCAAGTTGGGACCTCCTGTGTTAGCACTAATACATTTTGCATTTGCAGGTTACATGAGGGAATCCAACCTCCAGCACCAAAAAGTTAAGAATGTTTGTTTTACAGAACAGGCAATAAGTTCACTGCTCGTAAAGCTGCAATTGAACTACACTCAAATTAATAAAATACATATGTTTAACTCTAAAGGTCCCAGTAAGCTACAAATAGGAAACTCAACCAATTCTTACAATCATGGGATTTGCAGAAACATTCCTATTTTGATCCAGAAACTTATTACTAGCAGTTGTTGTACACTACTTTCTAAAATAAAGACAGTCATTCTAAAGGCCACCATATTAGAAGTCAAATAAAGCTACTTGCTTGCAAAGAGATAAAATTCAAATTGGCACACTCAATGGGAAAAATATCAAGTAACAAATATCTGAATTTAAGTAGTGCCAAAATACCAGAATCAATGTTGAGAAAGTCTAGATTGACTGTTGATTTCAAAACCATTTTGTTCTTTACAAATCCACTATTACTCTCATGAACACTTAGAAAAGAGAGGTTAAAACTCATTAACTCAAGAATTCTTTACACTGAGAAAGCAGAAACAAATATTCTGTCATTACAAACCCATTTATCTTACCAGTGAGCTCATAGCCATCTGTGAGACACTCAGACACTTTAAACTATATAACACATATATAAGCAATTTATATACATAGCAACCAAAAAAAAATCTGACTGGCATGTATAAACATTATACAGTATGATATTATGTGAATGTGTCCAAGAGAAGGGTGAGTTATTTACTATAATATAATTAATTTTTAGCTCTTTAGCCAAAATCAGTATATTTCATCTTTATATCTTACCCATAAACCAACAAGTTCTTCTCCACCCTGAAACATTCACTTCTTGCATAACCTTGTGATTTGTCCTGAGGCCTACGGGGCTTTGTGCAAGGCTTTTCTTCAGAATCGCTTTCCAGATCTGAAAACTCCATCAGTTCATCCTCTTTGACTGCACTGTAGAGTCTGGTTTGTTTCCTTACTCTTGGTGTATCAATAACTAGGTTGTTCTAAAATGAATGGGAAAATGTGTAAATGTAGGGGGTGGAGGGGAATCTTCAATTTAATTGTACTAGAAACAGTCAAAAAGCTCTTACCCTTCCATTTAGAGCATCGATATCCAGCTCAGCTTTCTTGGCCCACTTCTGCCAAAAATTAGGGTCATCCAAAGAAATGTCTGTCCTGTTCCCAGATGCAACAAAACTAGCCTAGTAAAAGTAAAAACATGAATTTGTTTCGTAACTGCACGCTACAAAGAATACCTCTTTTTCAGTAGCAAATACAACACTTAGGACTTAGAAAGTGGTAGTGCAAAGAAAGCAAAAAAGCTAAGTCTGGAAACTATTGATACTAGAAATACAGATTCCCAACATTTGCAAGAAAAATACCTAAGACAAGTACACTGAAAAAATAAATTGATACAGAAGGCAATTTAATATACTTCCATCTATACTGGTCACATTTTATTCATTTTCCTCTGAATGTCAATGCACACCTTTGCAAATGTTGAGCCTTTTCCTTCAGATTCAATAGTAATTGTATGTGTTCGCCTTAAGAGAATCTGATCAATATCCTCTTCACAAAACTTAGACCCTTCATCTTCCTCATCCATCAGAGCACCATATGCCCCCTTTCGAAGAAGATCTTCTATTTCTTTTTTAGAAAGCTGTTGCACCTGTAACACATAAGAGGGGTTATGGGTTTGGGGTTTTTTGACACCTGCCAACGTGTTCATCTGACAGCACAATCAGATGAATTGTCCTCTTATTTGGCATTTTAAGAATGGAAACTCTACGACAATGTGGCATTGGTCAATTAAACATTCATGCTGAAATCACCTTTTAAAGAAGAATACAAACTACAATATTCTCAGGGCGAATTATGTGAGTGGTTTAAACGACTTAATAATTCATTGTCACTGAATCCCTTTGGCTCTGATGACTGCTGAACTCCTCCTGGGAGCAGATTTAACTTATTAACCTGACAAAAAAGGTAAAGCAAAAAAAAAGTCCCAAAGCAAAAAGGCTACACCAGCAAAAGCTAACTGGAAGAACTCCATAAAATGCTACGATCAACATAATGTAAAGGGTGGAATGATGAGAATGGACCAGGTTTGAGGGAACATGACTCCACCTGCCCCCTTTTGGCAGTAAGCGAGCCATTAGATAGGCTGAGCCAGTTCATGTAGCCAATGCCCTTAATTAACCCAACTTCAAAATATCAGCCGTACTCCATCTGAAAACCACTGTTCTCCAGCTAAAACGCAAACAGGCAAGCAAAGCATAACATGTTCACAACATTTGTTGATAATGCACCTTAAAATACTAATGCTTACCCCATTGGTGGCATTTTCTCTTCCACTCATAGATTGTAGCACAGCTTTATCAAGGCCCAGCTTCAAGCTAGCTTTGTCGAACATTTCCCTTTCATAAGAATTCCTTGTTATCAACCTGTAAATTTTCACTGATTTGCTCTGCCCTATTCTGTGACATCGTGCTTGAGCCTAAAGAAACAAAGACAGATATTCAGTTACTGGTTACAAATGGAAGAAAAAAATATTTTAAATAATTGATACAGAGAACTTATTTTATTTTTTTTTAATATAAGTAATATTGTTTATGCTTTCAAGAGAGTGACAACAGATAATTTCTCTTGTAGATGAAGAAAATTTTGCAGTAAAAAGGCAAAGAAAAATATTCAAAAAAATCATCTCTTATAATATTACCTGGAGGTCATTTTGGGGGTTCCAGTCTGAATCAAAAATGATGCAGGTATCAGCAGCAGTAAGATTAATGCCCAAACCTCCTGCCCTTGTACACAGCAGGAAAACAAACCTATCAGAATCAGGTCTTGAAAACCTGTCAATAGCTGCCTGACGCAAGTTGCCTCTCACTCGACCATCAATTCGTTCGTATGGGTACCTGAAAAATAGATGCATTATAGGGCTTGCTTTACTGCAATGGCATTGCTTCTTTAGAATATACAATATACAATTAAAAACAACAAAGACAAATATGCCATTATGGGGTCAGAAGAACTACAAAAATCTAAGTGACTAACTGACTTCATCAGTAAAGACATACGACTTTGTCTCTTTCTTTGGTAAAGGACAGATTTCCACTCCAAGGAATTCAACAAAAATTTAGGCCTAAACTGAAAAACTGTAGAAACACCAAAACGTTTAACTGAGTGGCAAACTAAGAGGTTTAAAGCTCTCCATATGAGGTCATTTTTTATTCACTCAAAAGAAAAATCTCAGTACTTGCAACCTCCAGGTTTGCTCTTAGTTGGATCACTATAGAAAATATTGTTTCAATTTCTTCCCTTTCTGTATGGACTACTCACAGGTTAAATACAGTGGCCACTGAGGAAGGCACAGTTTATTTATAATTGTAGTATATTGTTGCTCTCACCGTCTTTGAATGAGGTAGTCTTCCAGTATGTCCAAGCAGCGCACCATCTGGGAAAAGATAAGCACCCTGTGGCCACCAGCCTTCAGTTTTGGCAGCAGCTTGTCAATCAGTACTAGCTTGCCAGCAGCCTGGATCATTGCCTGGAGCTGAAAATCTGGAGAGTCGGCATTGTGTGTTTCTTTAAACTCTTCCAAAATTTTCTCTTCAGCACCTGCAAAGATTGGACAGCAATACATGAACACTGCAAAGGGTTTTATTAATAAACAATGAGCTCGCCTTCAATACCCTATAGAAACTGCAGGAATGTTTTAAGCAGTATGTGAATAAACATTTATAAAAAAATAAACATTTATAAAAAATATTAAGCTTAAATTTAAAGCAAACATATACACAAGTACAGCATAAATAAAAAATAACTCTCAGAATGCATTCTTTTTTCCTCTTTTGAGCAACACTAAACTCCATCCTAAATAAATTCAGAGAACTATTGATGCACACAATTCAATTAAAAAAAAATGAAAAAGATGAAGAAAATTGAACATATTTCAACTGATAAAATAGAATTTTTGTCCTTTTAAAAATGCAACATGGAAGAAAAAAATGTCTTGTTTGTACAGGAAAATACAAGGGATACAAATCACATTTAATGTCTGAGCCTCTAAAATCAGCCTTAAACATCCACATTACCTGAACCTGCTCCTTTCATTATTAATTACAAAATTAAAATCCAACCAGTTAAAAACCTAGTGGTGGGGGGGGCACCTAAGAAATTATTATTCTACCTTCTATTTAGTTTTTTCTCACTGAAAGTATTTTTTTGTTCAGTTCGTTGAAGCTATCTAACATATTTATTCTTTCCAGCATTAGTCAAAAGTTCTTTCTTGCCACTCGCTTTGCCTATGAATGATATGCACAGCAGCAACTATTTCCTTGTTCTGCTCACTATTGGAAGACTACAGATCAAGTTCAAGTTTTATCTTCAGCCTCTCCCATGCTTTTATTCCATTTTCATGTCACTTCTACAAACAGTGGACAATTCCAAGAACTATCAGATTGCCACTCTTGGCTATGTAAAAGGTTAGGAATCTTTATTCTAAGCTTATTTCAGCTCCAAATAAACCCCCTTTTTTAAGCCATCCATTTTTCCCCTCTGCTTTTTTATATTTTTAACAAAATGTAGTTTATTAATGATTTCTATTTTGTCTAACATTCAGCTTCAACACTGCTTTTGAATAGCACAAGGCAAGATGGGAGGGTTGGGGGAGGGGGAAGAACAGTTTACTGCCAGGCTTCTGCTGAGCATCTCTCTCTCAAATCCCAGCTCTAAGTAGATGCCTGTAAACAAACACGGAAATGCACCCTCCCTGTGTGATCGCTGGTTCAGTGCCTGCTGTAATGCAGCGCCTGAACCAGATCCCACCCCGAGCAGGCTGCCTGACAGCTCCGTGCTGCTCCATACACTTGCACCACTCGCTTTTACAGAACTTGATGGACTCAAGATGTGACCGCATTTCAAGATAGTTTTACATCCCTGGTTTTCCTGATCCAGATTCCCTGCTCCAAGCACTACTCATCCTAATAGTTTGCACATAAGAAAAGTAAGCTCTTATGAAACTAGAGTAAGCAGACACTCAAAGTTCCCTTCAATCAGTTCACCTCCCATCTTGTAAAACAGGCAGAATTTTGGGCAGTAAATCTCCCAATTCTGTACTGAACTTTGGCAATTTCAGGATACAGCAGGCTGTCAAGCAGTTCATATACAGTAATTACAGTAATCTTTCCAGGTTACACCAATTATTTCTTACTCAACTGCATATCCAAATTTAAGTTTCACTACTATGAAGCAAACCAATATGCAAACACATCATCTGCAAGAGCAAACCACACCACAACAAACCCACAATCCGGTCTAATGAACGGTGAATTTACAGTATCAGAGCTTGGTCTGGCAAGATCCATATTCACTACAGACCACTACAAGAATCTGTTCTTTCAATAACTCTGTACTAGCTAAACCCTGTAAGAGACCATCCTGTCTTTTTAATTCCTACTTCAGTTGCAATCAAGTCATCTACGTTGAACAGCCTGTTACCCAAAAGTTACTTGATGCAGTATTTGCAGGTCTGTAAAATTACTTCCTATTGTAGTTGATTTTTAGAAGGGGATGAAAGGAAGGTATTTGAATGTGTGGTTGATCCATCAAGAAAGCCCCCACTTCTACTCTTCATTAGGAGAGGCTTCCAGGGCTCAAGAGGGCATAACAAACAGAGGAAAGAGCCTATCTGGTGTTCAACACTAAGATGTTTAAGTACAGAGGCATCCCCCACTGATGGTTCTTGGAGACAGAGAGAGGAATGGTGTATAAATACTTGAGAATGGTTGCTATGGAGAAAACAAGGAGTCCAGCCCTAGGAAAAATGTCAGAAAAAGCTTTGCCCAAGTTGGCTGGAGAATACACAACATGCAGTAACTACCTCTGGAAGTCTACTCCCAGTCTCAGCAGACCACAGAACACATCTATTAGTCAAGGAAGAAACAAAAATACCACTTTACGTTGAACTCCTACCATACTACTTTCATCATGTAACCATAACTGAAGGTTATATAGAAGACTTGCTTGTAACTCTTACACAAAACAAAACATGTTCAAATGTTCAAATACATGTGCACGTCTGCTTGCTCACAAGCCCCACAAATTTGGAAGAAAATGAGAAGGACTCAGAGATACTTTTATAAAAGCAGTTAGGCCTAGAGAACAAAACTTGCAACTGCAGCAAATCATTCATCAGGAGAATACTATGCAACAGTAAGTACTAGTACCTCTTAGCCGAAACAAAATACAATAATGTGCCATTACAGTAACTACAAAGTTGTTATCAATCAACAAAACAGAACATTGGGCTCAGACAACTATAGGATATACGAGCCTTTTCTGTCCTAGAACTACAAATTATATATTTGTTTAGTTCCATCTCCACACTAACACATCAGGATTTCTTTTCCCCTCAAATCTGAAGGCTCAGCCTACCTGCCATTTTGCTGAATGACACCAAGCAAGTCCAAAGGTTCAAAAACCACAAAAATGTTATAAAGGCAAATGCACTCAAGAAAAAAAAAAACACCTCCCTTTATTAAGGTTAAGATCCAGTAATCAAAAAATATTTGAAATTTTCTAAATAAACACCTGGGCTTAAGCATGCTCTAATTTACATTAAATGATACAAGACTTCTGAGGGAAAAAATCACTGCTGTGATTGCAACACTGCAAACACAAACAAACGTGAAATAAGGAAAAATAATAGCAAGGTTAAAAACTAGCTGAAAGCCCAGAAACATCAAGTTCATACACTCATAACCTGAACATCCTAAACTATTCTGATAAACTCATTTATATAATGGATTAACTTAAGCCAAAAAATTCAAGTAAAAAATGCAGCAAACCCTTCACTAGAACCACAAAGCTACTTTACTGTATGCCATATGAGTTTAGAAACTGAACAGCCACCAGCATAGATGAGTTGAAGTATCTGGAGTAAGCTTATATCATGTCTTTGGAATAGTTACTTGTGCATGAAATATAATTAGATGTAATTTCGTGAATCAGTTTAAGCATCCCCCCCCACCCCGTTTAAACAAAAAATGTCAAGGAAAAGAACTTAAGTCCTGCAATATGGAAGTCATACAATAAAAACCCTGAAATCACATATGGCTCTTGAACAAAACAGTCTTTCATCACGAAGCCTATAACCATCATAAACCAACCATAAATCATATTTAGTAAGAAACAGGAGTCGAGAAACAAGAAAGTAGTAGAATGCAACCCTGCATGGAGGCTTGTGTTACGTCCTCCAAGGGAAGAACTGACCAACACATGCAAGTTTAGCATACTTCAGACAGGTATAGCTGGATGGTTATCACAGGGTTGGTCACTGGAACAGCTTCCCCAGGGAAGTGGTCATGGCACCACAAGTCAGAGTTTAAGGACCATCTGGTCCTTAAGTCATGTGATTTAGTTTTAGGTAGTTCTGTGAGGAGCAGGGAGTTGGACTCAATAATCCTTATAGGTCCCTTTCAACTTAAGATAGTGTAAGATTCTATACTACTTGCCAAAGATAATCCTGATTTAAAACCAATACCATCACACTGAAAAACAGTCATTAAAGTCTAATATTACATTTATCTGAATCTTTCTCTTACTAGTTAAATTAAGAAAATTAACTGACAACATGTGGCCATAAAAGCAGGCTTGATCATGATTTCTTACCCTGCAACTTTTATTCAGAAATTTTAAGTTACTACCTTATGATGTTCTACAGAGTAAGTAGAACATCTAAGTAGCAGCTAACTAAAACTCAAGAAAAAATTACCATTTTCATGCCAGCATCCAAGAACCTGCATGATAACTGAAGTCTTGTTTGTCACAAATAACAGAAAGGAAAACTTTAATTACCAACATTAACTCAGTCAGGGCTAAGTCTATGAGGAAGCTTTGGAAAAAAGCAGCACAGATGCCTGCAAAAGCACCACTGTCCTGGCTAACAGATACCTGTACCTATGAAAACCTAAAAGGTTATCTCACTTTTCTTCTTAAAATAAATGAATAAACAAAAAGACAAACTAAAATAAAATTTATACCTACTGAACACCTTTACAACCATTTTTCAAATGAGGAGAAAAGTAGGCAGCCTACCATTAATCAGGTATGGATGATTGCAGCATTTCCTTAGTTCCATCATAGTGTTTAAAAGATTAGGTACATTTGCTTGACCTCCACCCTTGGAAAGAAATGTGAAATTCTTTTCAAGAATAGCACGATAGTATTTCTTCTGGATATTTGTCAGCTCAACTTCAATGATGGTTTCCTCTTTGGGGGCCAGGTTCTTTTCCACATCCTCCTTAAGACGTCTCAGCATCATCGGCTTCAAAATAGCTTGCAGTTTTTGCACCTGGAAAACAGATGTTTAATAAAATAACTGAATTAAAACTGCTAGGAATCAAATAGTATTTTTTCTGTTTCCTTAATTCTAAAATCTTGGTTTTCTACCTCAAATGCCAAGTAGAGAGCATTTGTAAGAAATATTTCCTCAAAGACTCAGTAACAAGTTCTCCCTGTTCACTCAGTGACATACACACTTCTAAAGTCTATTTTTGGTGTGTAGCCCTTCTGTTTAGTGATGTCTGTTATTAAATAGGCCTCACTCAGAAGGGTCCTTCTAGACAAGGACAGTACTACACACAAATCGTGCAGAGCTAACCCTTTGTTATGTAAGCAAATCTGACATGTTAAGATAACTTTTGCAGTTAACTTCTAATTACTAATCAATGTTTAATGCTATTTTCCCACTTTAAATATCTGTTTCTAATTATTTTCTCATTTCCTTAATTTTAACATCCACTGAAGTAGATGTTAAGATTTAAGACTGGTCTAAAAATGAAAACATTTTATTTCTGTTAATTTTTATTACACTGATAATTTTTAGTGTCTCCAGATTTTGTGGCATGTACTTTAAAACACATCCTAAAGGGTGGGAAGGGCAAAGAAGAAAATGTCAGTTTTCTTTAAGAAAAGGTTAAGTTTTCTTAAGTTTTTGTCAAGTCCCTTACATAAAAAGCTCAAATGTATTCCATATAAAAAAATCAAAACACCTGGCATTTAGGTTGTTTTAGGCTGTGCCTCAAAGTACTAACCATCTCAGTGCTGAAGTGCTAATAATTCACCCTGATATTGGTCATCATCTCCTGATGAAGAGCTGCACAGCAGAAGTATGAACAAAAGACACTTTCTCCTAAACTTACATCATTCCCTTAGTAATAAAGCAACTTCAGAAGAAAAAAAGGTAATTATCATGGAGGGATGAACAATTGAAAAAATATATGGAATAGGATTGCAAGGAATGGAGGAGAAACCCCAAATCATTAACACATAACCTGTCTGACCACTTGAAAGACAAACCCAGTTCCAACACATCTGAGTGTCAACAGATAAGGAAGTTCTTCTGAACTTGTTGGGCCAAGCAATCCAGGCTCTAATGCTGATCATGGCCAATGGCATTATTTTAGTAGTATTTCCATGAATGGCTTCAAAAGCTTCCAGTCCTTTTGAGCAGGTCAGACAAAAGCTATGTTGAGAGTTAGGATACATTAACTCCAGCTCAAATACTACATTAACTGGACTACATTACTTTTTCACCAGAGCTGTCTCACTTTCAGTCAGGTCAGTGCCCATTCTGACTGACATGCAATTACCTGCACAATCTATGGAAACATATCCTATGGTTTTGCCAGGAGGCCAAGGGCTAGAGGAAGAGCTGTATTGTAATTTAGTCTATAATGCATGAAAGTGTTTTCTCAAAGAAAGTCAACAAATTCAAGCAGTCAAAAGTTAAGAGATATCAAAAATTGAATTTTCAGACAAAGCCAACAAAATGACACACAAAAATGCATGCAGTTATTACCACAGGATGCAAAGGGCCAAATTAAGATGCCATACTTCAAGTAATTCCTAATACTAAGGTGGTTTGGCCTTTTAAAACATTTTTATACATATATAGAAACATTTCTCATTTCATATATAAAACATGTTACACCTAGGGTCTTTCACTTTGTATTAACTTACACATTTCTTCTACTAGACAGCTTGAGAAATCTGTTTCTGAGTAAAAGAAATCTCCCTCCATTTGGTTACATCTTGCTAAACTGGGTTTCAAGTATGTTCCTGTTTGCACTTAAGTCATTGAGAAAACTCTTAGATGTTAATTCCACAGAAGTTACAGGGACAGTCCCTTCACTCAGATGCTTACGGAAGAATGTCAACTGACAAGTTAATTCTCTTAGAAGTATTTTCATCCAGAAAGCATTACAAGACACCCCACCTCTATTTTTAAACACTATATTTTAACAAAGGGAATTTTTTCCTGTTTCTGTGTGACCAATGGACAAAGGTTAACAAAAAACCCAGGAGAGCAATAAGGCAAAATTACTTTTGGCAAAAATCAAGAAAATCCTCAACTAAATGAAAATAAACAAACAAAAAAAGGGATAAACCCACCATGGTCTTCCAGGAAGCAAATAGGTATTTTTTGGAAAAACAAGTAATGAAGTTCAGGTACAATAAAATGGGTAAGTTCACAGTATCTAAAGAGAAAAGTTAGTGTGCAAGGTAAGTTTACCTGCTCTTCAGTTTTAAGATCCCCAAATTCTTGCATGAATGTGGTTTCTGATGGGAAGCGACCTGGTTCCAAGAAGTGAAGCAAGCTAAATAGTTCTTCTACTGTATTTTGCAAAGGGGTTCCAGTAAGCAGCACTTTATGCTCCTGAAAGGTTAAGAAATAGTTGCCAAGGAATCCATTACTATAATTTTCAATGGAAAATACAAAAAATTCTTTCCCCTTGTCACCATGTCTGTCTCATCTTTGCTTCCTCTCCCCTCCCTCAGCTACTTACATAAAACTCTTCTCAAGACATTTCTAACTGCTACTCTGGTGTTCCTTCAGTGATAGTCCAGAAAAATACTTCACTACTTAAGCAGCTTCAAAAGTCCTCCAAGATACAAAAAGAGATTTTACTGGTCCACAATGTCCCATCCCTTTCACAAGTACAATGAACTTTAAATGGCAAAATAACAGTTGAACTTATCCCATAATTTCCAGTAAAAATTCATTGATTTACCACACCTCCAACTGACCTCAGTGCATTGATCTCCTCAGGGCAGGAGATCAACACAGGAAACCTGAAGCAGAGTTCTACTTTCCTACTACATGCTACAGAGCATGAGAGTGGCAGAGACAAAAGTTGCATATTGCTTTAGAGAAGGAGCCCAGACAAGTTCAGCAACTAGCCCAGAGCCAAACATGAATTTAGCAGTGTAACAGGAACTTATGTGAGAAGTCCCATATCTCTATCTATAGTCTGTAAGACTATAAGCTCAGCTTTCCTTTAACCACAACCATAAGAACAAATGGTACACAGCATTTTTACAAACGGAATTACTGGTATTAGCTTAGCATGACTGCATTATTCTCACATGTTCGAACGGGTTCCTTCACATCCCCTCATTCTTCCTAATGACTTGAGAAAAAACCCTTTTATTTTACTTTTTGATTAAACTGTAAATCAGAAGTAATAAAAATACAGAAGACTCAAAGATAAGAGACATTCACACTGACCAGGTCCATCATCTTGAGTCCTTCCAAAAGCTTACAGTTCCTGTTTTTCAGCCTGTGGGCCTCATCAATGACCACACAACGCCATGGAATGTTACGCAGCTCCGGGCAGTCAGTCAAGATCATTTCAAATGTTGTGATAATGGCATGGAACTTGTAGGACCCCTTTATCACACGACCCTAAAAAGAACAGCAAACGTTAAAGTAAACTCTCTGACACAGAAAGGAAGCAATTTGCTTCATCTTCAAATTTATTGTTAAAAAATACAAAACAGTACAATGGACAAGATGTTTAAAGCAAATTAAGTCATTATTGCTGACTAAATGGGGAAATACAATTGTGTAAGTTTACTCCTGGCTTCATGATAGCTGTTTTTAATCCTGTAAATAGGCCCACAGGATCACCTCACATTGATTACAAAGAAGTTATACAAGTCTTTCAGTTGTAATTCATATGGATTATACTAATGCCTTGAGGCATTCATGTATTGCTGCAAAATTGAAACAAGGTTTTCAGACTTGTCAAAAGAATTCTCTTTTTACTTTTGAATTGAAGGTATATGAAGGTCCTCTCAAACAATCCAAATATGGCAGAATTGCATGACTATTTGAATACTGTGCTCATTGTTACTAGTTATTTTTTGTCCTGATGGACACTCAGGATTCAAAACACCAACAAATTCATAAAACAGCTTGGGTTGGAATGGACCTTGAAGACCATCTAGTTCCCGCCATAAGCAGTGACACCTCCCACTAGAGCAGGTTGTTCAAAGCTCCATTTCATGTAGCCTTGAACACTTCCAGGGATGGGAAATCTACAACAACTCTAGTGAACAGCTTTGACAGAAGCAAATATCTGAACTCTTAAATGGAGAATGTATATCTCTGCATAGTATTTTTGTAAATCCGTGTTAAGCAAAGTTCACAGAACAATTAACTCGATGTCTGGCACCACATTCACTGGTTCATTAGTTCAGTCTTATTTTCAGTGCTGATATAAAGACTCAGTTTAAAAAAAACCTGAATAAAATTTATTCAGGACCACAAAACGAGCATCTTTCTGACATTACGCTATGCTTCTTCCCTATGTTGTTCAAAGAAAAATGTAATTTGGTATATCCCATGTCACTTGGTCTGTGCAGAAAAACTGTCTCTCTAAAGGATGGGCCTTACACAAGTTCAAAGCCATTCCATATTTTCAAAGATCTCTGTCACGGGTTGTATATCGAATACATTTCAAAAGAAACACATATTTTACAGTAAGGTGACCATTTCTTCCTTTGGACCTGTGCAAGACTAAATCCTTTTATAAGTGACCTGCATATAATCCTCTCCAAACTGTGGGGATCAGAACTGGCTACTGACTCAATCAAATGATTGAAAACCTGATATCCTGAACTCAGCATTAAATCTGCCTACTCACATCAAGAACATTTCAGAGGGAGTAATGACCTGCCCAACAATGCTTTCTCGTGGCATAGTCCAGAAATATTTATCTTGTAAGGGACAAAAAAATTGCTACATAACAAACAGCAGATGAAGATACACTAAGTGGGCAACTTTGAAAGCCAACAAACTGAAATGCTGTAACCTTTTGATGAGCCAAGTAAATTTCCATCACAAAGTCAACCTTTCTGCAAAACACTATCATTAGCTGCATTTGGCACATACAGTTTTTGTAATCTTCAAACAGAACTCCTTCTCAGAGGTAGGACAAAACAGAAAAGCATATTTTTTTTTGATATTTCAAACAGGGAAGGGCCCCTATGAAGATCTTTCCGTTATATTGCTCAAGAACACTGAACAGTGTTGAGTTCTCTATGTGAACCCCACAAGCAGAACATATCTGATAACATCATGTCCCTACTGTTGAAGTCACACTACTGCAGAAACTTATTTTGTTATTGACTACTCTCTAGCATTCCACAACAACTTGACTCTGGTAACTGGTGCTGACTCTGAAAAACCACACTTCTGCAGATGGGGTAGGTGCTTCTTCGGGGTAGGTGCATGCTGTCTCTTGTTATTGCCCTTCAAAAGCCACTCACAGTTTCTCAATATTCAACTGGCTTTTTGAGAAACAGCTGAGGTTGAGAGGCTTCTTTTCATATTAAGACCTAAAAACCCAAAGATGCCCAATGCCTGGGTTGATGCGTTTGGCAAGGGAACTAGATATGATGCTCCTAAATCATGTCTTCTTTCTCTCCCTTTTTGTCTTCCATCATTTGCCCAGTGATGGTACTTTGGAGAATGCCAGAGTGAACACTACATGAGGACTCTTTTCTTCAGAACATGGAGAGACTTTCTTCCCTGTAATTCAGTCTGTATCATACGTTTCACAGCTGACAGTCTTAGAAAGAATGGAACACAGAAGGTGATTTTGTGACACATCTAAGCTAGCTGCCATCAGAAGGATGAGTTCTCTCAATTTCTCCTTTATCCTTAAACATAATAGTTGTCTGATTCTCCTCTTAAGCCAGTTCAGGGAGCAAAGCCAGCAGAAAATTATTAATTTTGCTGTGCCATGAGTGCTTTGTCATTACTTGCTATGGGGTCAAATGACTGCCACGCTCCTTGCAAGAATATGGCTACAGGAGGAACAAAAATTTCTGCTTCATCTTGCTGTAGATCCTTTTAGTTGCCTTTGGATCAATGAAACAATATTGCCAAAATAATACTAAGAATCTGCACAGTAAGTGGGATTTTTCTGATGACATTCCTTCAGGTTTCATGCTAAGTAACTGCTGTATCCTAAGGGGAAGAACATGCTGAGAATAAGCACCACTCAAATGGCAAACAAACATGATTTTTAACACAGGAAACACTTCAGCAGAGACAGTATTTGTATAAACCCAAATTTTTTAATTACATATAATAAAAATCTCTGCTAAGAAATTATTTTAAAACCAGAAAAACTGATTCCAACCCCACTTTGTTTGTGTATTACACATCTAGGTAAGAAGCTAAATGTTTTAATTATCATAAAGAATATTAGAAATTAATAGAATGGCCTGGGTTGAGACCTCAAAGATCATCTAGTTCCAACCCTCCTGCCGTGGACTGGAACATACACAACTCTGGACCACTAGACCTCAATGTAGCAACTGTTATTCAAACAAATTTTCAACAAACACACATATGATTTTAATTTGAAGGTTTCTTTGATAAAATGCTGAGAAAACAGTTATTTTCTAGACAAAACAGCTGTAACTTCTATCTAATATAAATTATTATCTGTTTCTCTACTACATTTAAGTATGTAGCTCTATCTCTGTTTGCCCTAATAGCATGTCAAGTTGTACCACAGTCATCACCCTCAAAACAGGTTTTAATCAGTTTTTTACCTGTAAAAGCATATTTTCTGTCTTGCAATCACTCTCATAGCTTTGCTCTAAGACTCTGTTTTTTGAACACTCTTTGAAGACATGGAGAACTAAGCAGAACTGGACTATCCATCACATTACTGACAAAGAGAAGAATGCTGTATCTTTCCTCATCTTTACATTAAAGATTTGTTTCCTCCTACACACTTGCACTACAGTTTTAACCACTGTGTCACAGTATGAACTCATTAGCCATGACACAAAAGGATCTGCTTTTGTCTTACAGCCTTCCCAGAGCCAAGCTCTCCCTGCGGTTGAAGAATCATCTTCGTTCCTTGTCCACAGACAGCCCTATATTCAGCTATTCTGAGTATTGCTAGATTGGATCCAATTTATTAAGTAATACAGCTTACTTTGTATCCATGAACTGTCTTAATTATTTACCACTCTCCACATCTTTGTGTCATTTGAAAACTTCCTCAGTAATGATTTTATGTTTTCTTTTGGGTCATTGCTAAGTTATACAGCTCACGGACACGAACCAATCCCTGAAGAACTATGCTGGAAATGCAAATCATTTCTCATTAACAATTACATCAAGAAATATCAGCTAGCCAGTTTTAAATTCACTTAATGTGTGCCATATTGATTTTATATCCTTCTAGTTTATTAATCAAAATGCGCAGTGGTGTTAAATGAAACACTTAAAAGAAAATCTAAATGTATGAATTCACTACTATCACTTTTTTAAGTTCACCTGAAAATAGTACTCCACAGGTAGAACTTCTACTCTTTTTCTCTCAAGTGAGAACAATTACATTGTTTTGCAATAACATTCAATGTATGCACATTTCATTTTTCCCCAATTCTGTTTACTCTGGGAAAAGCCATGCACTTAGGAGTAGAGATCTGTTGCTCTTCTTAGCTTCTGTTTTCCAAATAATTTTCTGTTTCTACCCCTAGTCTTTTTTTTCTGCTTTCCTTCACTCACAACTATTCAACCTAAGCACAGTAACACAGATTCAAAATATATCTGACTTACAAAATTTGATAAAGAAGCATTGACAACTTTAATTTCTGCAAGCAGGTCTTTCCTGGAAGGTAGGCAAAGATTGATTTTTAAGCTTAGTTCCATTTAAAGACGTTTCTCCATTAAGAATCTCTTCTGTCAGCTCTCCTCAAAAACACAAAACCTTGCATGAAAGAATGAAACTCTAAAATTGCACCATCACTTGGTGCTTCTTTATTTCCAGAGATATACTGGCTGCTATTAAAAAGCATTCTTAATACACATATCTGTATTTCTAACTAAAACCTAATATACTGGTACTGAAAAACTAATTGATGCTTAAATTAATAAACAACCATAAAGCATATACAAAAAAAGAGAAAAAGAAAAGTCATGAAGAGCTTTTACCTGTGGATCTTTGAAATACATTTCATACAACTGAATGGTCCGCCGACTTGCTTGACTCCCATGATACACAACCACATTCAACTCTGTCCAGGTGCGGAACTCCCTTTCCCAGTTGGGAATTGTGGACAATGGTGCAATAACCAAGAAAGGACCATGGATTCCTTTCAAATATATCTCATAGAGAAACGTAATGGACTGGATAGTCTTTCCCAACCCCATTTCATCTGCTAAAATGCAGTTTCGTCTGAAAACAATAATAAAAACAGTCTGAATGATTAATTCCCAACTTAAAACATAGAAAATCAGTAAGGAGACAACCCGAATAAACCAGATATTTCTAGAATGAAAAGACATCATTACATTTTTGCATTTTAAATAAATGTTATGATTTTTGAAGCAATAAGCATGGATATATCCCTTCTATGTACCTCTCAAGCTCAGAAGGGGAAGGAAAGGGCAGCAGGGGCATGCATGAACCCAAAGCACTTGCCACAAAAATCTATCTGAAATATTCATTTTCCACCCTAAATTAGTCTGTATATAACTCCTGCAGCAAAAAACAGGACATGTAAATGATTCTAAAATCTCACTTTAGTAGATTACTTTAAAAGGTTGCAATTTCAAATAAGCTATAAAAGCTCTTCCAAAGCAGGATTCAGCAGTAAGCAATATTTTACGTACGTGTTGTACCAATTGAAAAGAAGCCAGTTTACTCCCTCCAACTGGTATTCCCTGAGTTTGTTATTGTTTTTATACTCCCTGGAACTCTCCGATTTCTTCCAGTCATCGGCAGGAGGTCGCTCCTGTTTCAAATACAGCAAATCCCATTAGTGGTTTCTAAAAGACCACATTACTTTACTATTTTCAAATAAAATCCTCTATACAGAGCCAATTCTTACCACACGCTCCATTTCTGGCTCCCTAGACATCAGTTTCTCAAATTCTTCGATCTTGGCTTGGTCGATGTCTTGCTTGAGCTCCCAAGTGCTGTCCTCATAAGGAAGCGAACACCACTTCACCAGATAATGCGTTACAGGCTTTGTTAAGACAAAAATTACATTACATCACAATACAGAATGAATAAAAGTGCAACCATTTTTACAGGAGATCTGCAGGCTAGATAAAATTCAAAAAGTTTGATCAGACCTGAATGTCTCACTCAGTCAAAAGGATAAATAAGCAGCAGGCTGGCACCTTGACAACCTAAAGATGAGAACCTGGAGAATGCAGGCTTACCACCAAAATGAGCACAACACTACATTTGAAATCACTAAGGTTAGACTGAAATTTAGAAGCCAAACAATATTAATTTTTCAGCCCTTACAATTTCTAGGCTTTACTGCATATTTAAAAATCAACTGTATTCTCTTATCAGAGACATCAGAAACTTCACAACAGACAAATCAACCTCCACAATTCACTGACAGAGCAACATGGAAACACTGACACTGCCAGTGAAGCCTTCTATTCTCCCAGGACAAAAAAAGAATCTCCTGGAAGACAAAATCATCTTTTTTGCAGAACAAATCATTAAAAATGAAGAAACAGTGAGTTCAGGACTTCTTCTGTAACAGGCAGTCTAAGCAATGTCTAAACCATTATGAAATTTAGATCAGACTCTTTCTTGCAATTTTCATTTAAATTCTGCATTACATACATGGAC
Source organism: Entomyzon cyanotis (assembly GCA_024500445.1). NCBI lineage: Eukaryota > Metazoa > Chordata > Aves > Passeriformes > Meliphagidae > Entomyzon > Entomyzon cyanotis. The sequence goes on from JAKEPQ010001005.1 coordinate 21,445,994, forward strand.
ATCATATTTCACCAGTATTAAATATCACTTCTTTGCTGTTGTTGCATTTTGGTTGGTTGTTTAGTGGTTTTTTTAAATATAGGTAATTTATAAGAAGTCTGGAGTTCTATCTTAACGCCCTTTATTTAAGGGAAACTGCTGCATTAGCCAGTGTTTTCTCAAACGTTCCTATTTTCGACACACATACACCATGGTAGTTTCTGTGAGTGCTTAATATATTCTAATTAATATATTTCTAAACAATCAATTCTAAATACAATGTCTATGTGAGTAGAGATGCAGTAAAAGTTTTGTTTACCTCTCCATTATCATCTGTGCTACGTGAAAAATCCATGATTCGATCAACTTCCACATAATCTGGATTAAAAAGCTCATCATCAATCTGTTCAAGGAGAGAGGCAAAAATATAAAAGATATCTCTATTAGCCCTTCCTGAGAGGAAAAATGATTATATATTTCACCAGGCAATAATATTTTGGGTCACGGTGACACAGAATTTATATTTGGCAAACTTCAACATGTTAATTGAAATGCTACAATTCAGCAAGATCATTCCCCGTGAGGGAATCAGACTTCTCAGACTTTGTTAACTGGGCCTCTTAATTACTGTGTGAAACCTTTTACTGTGAGAGAATGTTTAAGAATATTTTAAATGAAGTGTGAAATTACAATTCACTAATGAGCAATCGAAAAGGCTTATGGCATGCAATGCATTTAGCATTCTTGAAAACTACGGCTTGCAATAAAGAAATTAGAGCCCTGTACACTAAGTGCCTTTGGATTATTTTAACTACAGGAATTGTCTAACTGCTTTGTAAGCAAGATTCAAAGATTATTATTTCAAAAACAGAGAAAACACAATGCATGCATACACAGTTTCTCCAAAAATTACAATTTGTTAGGTTCGTTCTTATGCCTTAAACAGCTTACAGGATTCTTTCGCATACTAAAGCATTGCATTTCATTTCATAGTTTTAAGATCCACTCCAACAGAAGAGACAGCCAAAAGGACTAAAGACTGTATATTTGAAAAGCTTTTTCTAAAACAAGAACAAATTCCAAGTATTTACAATAACTTGTTACCTACTTAGAAACAGATTTAAAAAAAGAAAATGGAAAAAATTCCAGGTATCTTCACTTAGAACAGATGAAAGTTTTCAATTTGCAACAGGTTTTTATTTCAGCTTGAATGATATAGTAAAAATAAATATAAATAAATAAATACAGTAGCTCACGAACACAATATTTTTCCTTAAAAGACAGCATTTTTCTAAAAGGTAATCTTTCAGAGACATAAATCAGCAAATCTGGTCTTTTATTGACAGGACCCCTGCCACATTACTGCTTATGGCTCTAAGTGAAATTAAATTGATGATAAAAAGCTTAGAATCCCTAGTGAGCAGCAGTCCGTAACACAGAAAAATGGCATGCATTTCTTCTGGCATAATCAGCTCCTGAGAAAAAAGACATGGTACTGATTCAGTCAGGCTTACAAGGCTAATAACTAGCCACTCCAAGGAAAAGAAAACCCAAAAACTATAGGAAAATGTATATAGTCAAGATAGATCACTTGAATTTCATAAACTTGAAAGACTTGCTTCCAGAATGGTTATACTTTATACCAGAGAAAGAGCTACTGATATATCCACAATTATTCAAAATGTCCTGCTTGTATACAGAACAAGAATTCATAAGAATACTCCTTAAACACCCAAAAGAATCAAACAAAAAAATCGTACTTCAGAAAGGAATTTGTTCTGGCCCTGTTTTGCCTTAAACCGCTTAATCTTCTGCTGAATTCTCTTGTCTTTGTCCAGCTCTTCCACAGATGCCCACTGACAGTGAAGGTAAGAACTAGAAGATGAAACAGAAAAATCTTACTCAAAAGTCTGTTTCCACTGCATTCCTTATGTATTCCACTATTGTAACTACATCTTTCCAGCACATTGTAGTGCTATGCTTGGAAAACCGGATACTATCTTCTTTATCATACAGTATATTAACCCATCATCTTTACTCAAAGTAATTATACTTACTAATAGAGAAACTTGTCAGGAAACAGAAACAACTCCCACTCAAAATTTAAACACATACCCTCTACACTTAGTTTGGCACAAAGCTAGGATGACTTTTATTGGGCGTACTTGAAATGTAATTACCATACAAGACACAATAACTTCACTATTTAGCATATTCTAGCAAAGAGTAGGATTTTTATAAGTTAATGAAAAGATAAAAATATTTTAAGTACTAACATCCTATATATTTTTTGTGAGAACAGCATTGTAATTCAAAGTTGCTTGTGAGTCAATTTCAGTTTAAAGACTGAGAGAAAAGAAAACCCCTTGTAAATGCAGTTCCACACTAACAACACAGAGTAAGCATTCTGCCAAAGTGACTTGTTCCACTCCAGAAATTTAGAGTCTGTCAAAAGTTCTATTGCTAAGACACAACAGTTAATACAAAAACTACATTTCTATGTCACAGAACTAAACACAGCATAATTAAACTATTAAACATTATGCAATAAACAATATCATGCAAAAGGTACAAAAATGACAGCATATTTAAAGTGAAGTCAACTAAGTGCAATCAGCTGCCATAAGCTCCCTTAAAGCAGATTTCTGCCCCTCAGATAGAAAATTTGATAAAAATAAAAAAGGTGTGCTATTTTTGTACACAAAAAGTGAGCTTATCCAGCTATGAAGTGTTTTATTTTAAATACTGATTGCATTGCAGCTTCAGAGTCCAGAAGTGAAACAATATACTGCTCTCGCCATGATTACATTCCTCTCATGGAGGGGTAACAGTCTGCTGGAATACTGAAAGCCATGTCATTTGTTTGTTATCTTAGACATTTTGTTCAACATAAATCTTGTTTTTGAAAAAAACATCAAGGGTTATTTTTGAGTAGTTTGCACACACTTACTCTCCAGTTGCAGTTACACCTACATAGCTACACAGGTATGTGCTCATGAGCCTGCATGCATAATGAGCCTTAAAGTATTGAGTAGGAGAGCAATTTTACCTGTGGATTTAATTTTGGAGAGAACACAAATTAAGACAACACTGTCAAACCCTGTAGCACCAATGCAAGGTTACTTCCCTGTTCATTTGTCACTCTTGGATTAAAAATTAGATAAGTTTAAAGTTCAATAATAAATTGTATCAATTACAAAATCAGTTTTGAAAGCTATTTAGAAGTTATGTGTACTTAAGGATAGCAGTCAAACCTGTAACTTTACTTACAAGTTTTTGTACTTTACATAGAACTCCTCTACTTCTACTTCCTCTCCGTTCTCCATCTAAAAGAAAAGAAATGTTGAAACATGAATTAAATCTCTAAACAGCTCAATTCAGTAAATTATTTAAAAACTATCTGAGATACAGAACATGGTCCCTACATAGAGATACTAGTGGAGGTGTAGGAAAAGGTTTGTGGGGGAGGACATGGGTGAGGAGTTTCCTCCAGCTGCTCACCCAAGTACATACTGCACTGCTTACTACAACTTCCAAGACATGAATCATTTGAACTCCTCCCTAACCACATGCAGCTTCATTCACAACTTCACCCCAAATCTGGCTTTCTGCCAAACCCACAGTGTTAAGTAGAAGCCAAGTGTACCATTTTCTCAGGCAGCAGCCAATTAGCAACTGCACTCCTGAATGCCATATGTATTATTTTTGGCTGGCTCATGGCAACTTTACATTGTGGGTTTTGTAATGTTTTAAAAAAGAGTTTTAAGAGGGGGTTTATTCCTCCATATAGTTAATAACTCCAAACAAGAAGCCATATAAAACTAAACCTTATACCTCTGCTAGAATTTTAGTGCATCAGTGTTCATGGCTTTACTTTTACTCAATGGTGCAATTAAATTCACTCAGGCAAGATGTCTCACATACAGAGCAGCCAAATTAAATTAACACCCAAAAACTACATTTAAAGCAAGGTTAAAGTTGTGATATAAACCAGCAAAACCAAGGGCATTCAGTGCTAAGGGTTGAGCTACCCTTAACTCATCCCTGGTGCCAAAGTATTGCATAACATATGGCATGTAATACTTTGTTGAATTACTCCTTAACCCAGCCATAGGACAAACTAAGGACAGTGCACCAGGCACACATTTAGAATTCAGTTTATGTCACAACATTAACAGTTTGTTTTTACTAATGAACTTCAGGAAAATTTTAAATAGAGGAGCATTTTATGCTTTATACATTTCATCAGGGACAACAACATCTGTAATAAAACTGTATATGCAGCATTAAACAGGCAAAACTGTTAAGTGCTGTATAAATCAACATTCTTTGTATTTATACATATTTTTCAAAAGCAAGAGAGACAATCTATATATGTATACACACACACAAGAGGGACTACTCTGAAACTTGAATTGTCATCTTCTAGTTGCTGGCTAGCTGTTACCTCCATAGCAGTGCAATTAAAGCACAACAGTAGCAGCTGCATTAAACTGTGTTCTAGCACAGTAAAGTTCATGCATTCCTAGTCCCTGAATCACATAGTATTCCTCTACTTCCTGACAAGCAGGAGAATTTCACTTTAGCCTTTCTATCCAGTACAGTCTGCTAGTGTTCCTTCCTAGAGAGAAGCAACACCAGATTCCATCTATTTCTCCCTAAAGAAATGTAAGAAGATAAGATATTCCTGGAGCTACTTCTTGATCTTCTCGAATCTTCTGTTGAAGAAGATAAGCTGTCCAAATTAACCTCTAACCCTCAACATAGGGAAGAAACTTCTCTGACACTTAAAAGGACACCGTTGAAGGAATCTGAAGACCATCAAGATTATTTTAAACAAAAAATTTGAAAGAGTCTTTCTCAAGATGATATTAATATTTAGAGATCAAAACTGCCTTGGAAAAAGAAGCTGAAGATCACATAATCTGAACCTATTCACTGCCTTGAGGCAAAATTACTCTTTAGAAAGTCAACCCTAATTTTAACTTCTTTTATTTTCTAAAATGTATTACTGCCAAGTCTCTGATTAGTTTTAAACCAGAATCCTTTGAGATCCATCAGTATTACAATGACAACATCATTAAACACCTTTACATAGAGGTTTCATGTAACCAACTTCACTCCCCTCCACAGCATTTCAGTCAAGCATATTTTCTGTCAGCTGCCAACTTAATAACAATAATTTACAATGCAGATCTTGATAAATCCTGTAACTCTCATGAGTAAAACACACTTTTGTATTGTCTAATAGGTAATAACTGGTCTATGTTATTAGACATTCTATGAAACTGTATCAAAGACTCACCTAAGCAAAAAGTATTTCAGAAAAAATATTTTTAAAATCTTAGTCTGGCATTCAACACTTATGCCCTCCTCCAAAAATCTAATCAAATTAAAACTCCCAGCACTCAAGCAGAGGTTAACAGTACATCAGTTTTGGGTATATGGAACAGCAGCTTATGCCTCTGATGTCAATGTGCACCCCCCACTACACGTACATTTACATTAGCCAGGTAAAAAGGTGAGATAGAACGTTTATGCAAAATTCTTCCCAAACTGATTACACAGATTACACATCCTAAAATAACACATGGCAAGCTTGGGCAATGCAGGACACTTCAAATTATCACTTCCAGGTGTGAGCAGCACCTGATTCACAGTCTCTGCAGATAATTGAAGAAATAAATGACCCCCTCATTCAAGCAAATACTTAAAAGCACATAATCTTGCATGCTATTGCCACAAAGGTGATACAGTAACATTGCTAATGCAAAAATCGAGTAAGCCACTCAGGCATAGAGACAAAAGCTGGGGAAAAAAACAACCAAACAAACAAAAACCTAAGAAAATAACAAACCAAGAGAAAACCCCAAACCACCACAACTATCAACTACCAGAAAAATAGAAGACAGAACACATATTAGTAACATACAAAGCAACACACAAAACCAAATCACTTCAATTGATATACAGCACTAAATTGTAAACTGATCAGTTTGAGGAAGAGATGTAGGTATTGTAAATATTCCAATTAGTTCTAATTCTCACATGTACTAGTAGGAAAAGAGACATTCACATGTGTAACACACAGGTACAAAGTTCTATAAACTCCCTGTCTTTCCATAATATGTGCTATTTGTGCTGTAATCAAATTAGTTCTAGCTATTCCTTTTCAAAGTTAAGAAGCAGAAATTCCAATGGGACTGAATAAAAAATTTCAACATACAAACTTAAGACATCAGGTTTGGAAAGAGAGCGATACACATATTTAATGTTTTCTGCAAGAAGAAAGAGTATTCAAAGGAATTCAACATTCCATGTTAAGAACAACTGGGAAAAACCCTGTCTTTTTTACTTCAAAAATGAACTCAGTTCTACCTTTTACTCTGTATGTTTCAAAAATGGCTGCAAGTACAATGCTACATCCTATCTGGTAACTCCAGAACTAGACTAAGGCTATTTCTCAGAAATTCAGCAGGATTTTATGATAAGAATATTGCACCAAAAGCGTATTCATTATCTAATGTCCTTTACTTGAATGCAACATCTTTGTTACACCCTAATCCACTGAAAGGTTTCCTAGTGAAGCCTCTTCTCATGTTTATTTTATGCACTGGTCCTGATCGCAGCAATTTTACTTTGATTAGTAATCTAAATACCAGGGTTTTGATGACGTTAGTAAGACTGTAAAAGACCTTTAATAAAAGCACAGTTGGACACTTCAGATGTTAAATATTAACATCCTGAAATCCATTTTTTTTTTTTAATTTGGAGAAGAGAGTTGGGGAGAAGAGCAGGGAAAGAAGAGACACCCCTCAAACCTGCAAATACAATCCATAAAAAACATTAAAGAAAAAGCTCAAAATAGAGCTTGCCTCCAGCAGAGCTTGCAATCAAAGACATGTAGGCAGCAGACCAACCACTTCCCACAAACTGCAGCAAAATACACACTCCCCATGAGTAATCACACCTTTGTTTGCAGGGGAGAGGAAGAAGGGAAGAATAATTGGTGAAAAACAGCTTCCCATGTAAAGACATTTATGAAAGGACCACATTCTCCTCTCCTGCCTAGTAGACCATCAGGACAACTAAATACTCACTTTATATTACCTCAAGTTTATCTGAAAAATAAGTCAGTGGTTTGAAACACAAAATATAGCTCTAGACTTAAAAAAAAAACCACAAAACCAAAAACAAACCCAGTAACAAACAAACAAAACAAAAAAAAAACCAAAACAAAACCCAACCAACCAAACAAAAAAACCCAGGAAAAAAACCTCCAAAAAGCCTTAGAAGTTTTCTGCTGTGTGCATAAACAGGTCAGACTGAATCACAGGCACTCACGATGTTGAATGAATGTAGATTTACAAAACTGGTAACAATGTTAGGATAGTAGGAATAAAATTGAACACACACCCCCCACTCTGCCCCAGAAAATCAAACAAAAATCCAAAAACAAGCCCCAAACCACTACAACATTGGGGGGAAAAATATCCATGAATAAAGGCAATTTTCATTTGTCCAATTTGAAAATTAACACTGAGGAAAAGATGAATTTCTGGTTAACTAAGATCAACGTGATGTCGTATCTGTGTAAGTCAGACAGTTTTCTGAACAACTGTAGTACAAGTCAGAGAATTAGCTCCACAAAAGAGTCTATAAATATTATCATGGCCTTTTCAAAGTAAGTTCTTTTCTACTTCCTTCTCAGAGTTCTAATAATTGGGAAGTGTAAAGGCCAATCAAGTTGTGAAGCACATTAGAAAAACCTGCAAGCAAAATAAAAAAGTAACTAGGAACCAGGGTAGAATTATAAGGGAACCACACTGAACTTGACTGTTCCTTTCACCATCTTAGCATAGTGATAAGGAAGATATTTGTCACCTGTATCATACTTGGTCACATGTAAATCTATTTCAGCTGCTAAGCACAACTGCCATCAAAAGAACAAAAATTATGGGCAAGGGTTTCTGTTTTCTAGAAAAGGCAGCAATTTGGGATACAGGGGAGTTCTCTCATTCCTCAAACTTCTATGGAATATCACTTTGAAGTGAAAAGCACCACAGATTCCACCCAGGCATGTATATTTGCAAAAAAACAAACTTTTCATCCAAAAAAGCAAGAAATGAGTAAAAGATTAAACAATCTGTTTTGTGTATGTCTATTGAAAAACATATTGCATATGATCTAAATACACTTTCAGGGAACCTCCTCTATTCAACAGAACAGTTTTTTAATTGGGAATATGTGAGGTATTTTAAGAACTTAATAAGGGTTTCAGCAGAAATATGCTTAGCCTATTTAAAAATATGGAGGAAGGAAATTTGTTTTACCTTTTTCTTGACTAAACGGCTACTCATGATTTTCTCCACAACAGGACCTTCAGCATCAGCAGATTCCTACATCATAAATAGCATACAAGAGTTACGGGAGTGCATCTTTGTTAAAGACTTCCTTTATTAAAAAACTTCTAAACAATTTTTTGTAACAGGAGCTTAATACCAAGAGGACATTCTCCCCCTAGCATGAGAACTTTGAGGATTCAAAAAGATTTAATACCATAATAAAGGATGGAAGGATACTTATTTGAGCCCATTTTTAAGACCTAATGCAACTCCAGCTCTCCCAATTAAGGTTGACATGCACAGATAAATAGATGTAAAAACATGAGCAGTTCCCCTCTCCTAAAATAATACCTGCACCATACAGTCTAAACAGCAGATGATGTTCAGAAACTCTAGTTGGCTGTGCAGGTGTCCACATGATCGCTCTCAAAACTGACTGCAATTCTCTATAACATTAATTCACTATTACAACGGGAGGCAAACCATCCAAATTCTCCTTCTGATAAGACACAATTAACAATGGAGATCACATACAGTATTTCACAAGGCTTAACAAATTGCCAAATGGAATACCAAAGAACATGTATATATTCTCCAATAGGTCATCAGTTAAATGAAGTAGTTCTTTGAAAAAGCACTACAAAACAATGAGATTGTTACAACAGTCATTCCTACAGTATTACCCCTCATCTTATTCAAACTATTTTATCCATCATTTACATTGCACAGAGAATAAAGTGTACCCTGCTGGGTACTACAAGGCAGTAATTTCATAAAGGAGTTCTTATGGTGCCTAGCAGCAGGGGACAAGCTTGAGTGGTTTATTAAAGTCACAGAAGCCAGACCACTGAATTCACAGAAGTAAATTCAAGACTTCTAGCAGTAGAGTTCAGGTTTCCTTTAGGTAGGGACCACTAATTTCAAAGAACTTAGCTTCAATTTTCAAGCTGCATATCAACAGCTTGCAAACAAAGCCATGAGTTGATATATTCTTTAAGAATGTAAAAACTAATGCCTTCTGGCACACTGTGTCAGCCATGTATGAACACCATTCATGAAAAGGGCCCATATTTGAACTTTGAATGCTGCAGTTACGGCCACCTTTCCAGTCTGTTCATATCTGACCTGTTGCTCTGACTGAGAAGTATTTGAAGGAGAATCTCTTCCAGCAGCATCAGCATCATCAGCCTCCTCATCTGAAATCTTGAACTCCAGGTCTTCAGTATAACGCTTCCTCTTCACCTGCCTGCTGGAGCGTCGTTTCTGGATAGAAAGCATTAATATTTTTCATGAGGAAAAAAACTGGTAAGCAGCAGAATAACTGAGGAAACTTCTCTGTGTTTCTCAAATACACTAGTGTACAGTAAACGCTATAATTTCTACAGCCCCTGGTAGGAATAGTGGACTCAGGACACTACTGTTCTGAATTCCTACCTGTTAGCTGTTCTTAAATTCTGTAAGCAAAACACAACAAAAACCAAAAATGAAACAAAAATGCAACCACAAACAAAAATCTACTTTCTGCTTGTTCCAGGTTGGAAAAGTGGGGGGGCATTTTTTCACTTTTTTTAACATTACTAAAACAACGTTAGAAAATTAGAAAGCCTATCTCAGAAAGCAATTAAAACCCAAGAAGTTGCACCTCTCCATTCACATCAATAACAAACTTTGACAGATGGCCAATGCAGGAGCCAAACACCACCTTTCCACAGCATGGCCCACTGTGTTGCTAAGCAGTGACAACACACTTTCTTCCTCTCGCCATCCGCCCAGTTGTACCGGGATTATCTTGTAGGGGAAACACAATGAAATACGATTTCCTCACTTCACTGACCCAGCACTGTTCAGAAAGGCATCCTGCAGCACAGCATGGGGAAAGACCCCAAACTAACAGAGGAGAATGGAAAACCTGAACCACCCCAAATTGAAAACATGATTTCTGTGTTCCCATACCCTCACCACCAGGATGAGAGAAAGCTTCAGCAAAACTGCACAAAACAATCTGTAAGATACACAAGTGTGCATTTGACAGAATTTGCAACTTAATACTCAGTGCCGGGTATTGTTTTTTACAACAATAAAATTCAACTTCCCAGATAGTCTGCATCAGGTTATATATTTTGAAAAGCTGTAAGCATATGTTGTTGAAGGAAACTGTCAACTGAGCATCAAATATCTCAATGGAGTAATGTATATATTAAAATTATGTTGAATATAAACTGTTAAAAAAACCCACCTTAATGACTTGATACACTATTTATTTATACATTTTACACTACTTATGCACCTTTCTCAGCTACCACACACTTCACTGGTACATGCAAATACTTATGTAGCTTAACAAACCTATGCACGTGAGTCTTTCAATATACAAAGACAAAGTCAAATATTTACTTTTATATAGTTAATCATGCTTTTTAAAGCATAAATACCTGATGCACTTCACAAAATTAGAAATTTTTTATTTAACTGGAAATGAAAATTTTGAGCAAAGGTTAAGCTTACGTCACTCTTTTGAACAATGGTGATGTGGCTTCTACCTTTAACACAGTAACTTATGGGGGTTTCCACAACACAATATTTTTATACTTCAAAATAGATAACACTTGACAAATTTGCATCTCAATTTACATGATCAGTGATGGGAAAATACCAATTTTCTTCTGACTCTGTAGGTAAATCTTACCACTACTTTTGGTGCCAAATATCTCTTCTTCCATTTCCCTAACAGAAAGAACACCTAAAACATAACGGTAGCCTTTATTTGATATTTTTTTTACTTGATGAACTTCCTGTTTCCTCTTACATTTGTATGAGGTTTTGCAATTATGTACTGTTGTCAGAAACTACGCATATGTTTACCTGCATCAGATTATCTTTAACTCATTAACTGATCTATAGGTAGAAAGGTGAGTAATAAGCTTGATAATGGAATATAAAAAAATCTGCATGATAACACTAAAAGGCAAGTATTTTTCCTCTTTAAAGAAAACAATGCATCACTTTGTGCATTACTGCATAACATCACTACAGAAGGTTCAAGCTGAGTAACATCAATCTTGGCTGAGAAATGCATGACAAGTTTATTAACTGCAGTTATCCTAGTAAACATTGTTGGAACCCTAAGTTCATGAAAAGAAGTGTGGGTGCAGTATAGCATGCACAGTACAAGAAAGTACTAAGAAAACAAAAAGTTACCTGAAATACTTTGTTACATTTAACTTAAAAAATAGGCAAATACCCTAGCACTTCTATTTACAAAAAAAAGAAAACTAAAAAACAAACAAGCAAACAAACCCCAAACATAATATTTATCACCCAATTGTGTTTAACAAAGAGAAACTTTTTTGTTCCACTAGACTGCAAACAAGCAAACCACACGGAGATGTTGAATTGCAAACAGAATATGATCACCTACAAATTAACCCAAAAAAACCATCAGCTCCAAAGTTTCTTCAACTTTTGCCAGTGCCATTAATCAGGCTGAGGGAGACTTGCAGCACAAGACAGAAAATTTAATTCTTCAAACATTTTAACATCTGCACGGCATAACTCAACTTCTCTAATTCTGAATACACGGTTTGAACGAATCAGAATGAACACACTCTTCCGCTGCTGCTTTTGTTTTTAACCAGAATATACCAGATTGCTCACATTTCATTATTTACTACATTCTTCTTGAAAATAGTGGGAGAAAAGGCATAAACCATGCTTGTGTAGGACAACTGTTTGCCAAAGTCTTCACCAGGCTACTTTGACCATTCCCAATTGACCATCAGTCTGAACATCCCTCATAATCAGAAGCAACACATCCACAACTTGATGTGCAGTGGACAAATGCAGTGGATTTCATGTACATTGGCATGACTACTTAGGAGTCTAATATTTTCCCCACCACAATTTGTCCCCATCTCTTCATGAGTGAATCCTTATTTTTAGTGCACACTCTAAACCACCTCCAGCAGAAGCAAGCCAGGAGCTGACCACTTCTTACCATGTCTAATGACAGAGCACACAAAACTTGTCATATATGCTACTCTATTTACAGATTTGCTCTACAAATGAAACAAAATTTGGACAGAAGGTGATAGGTGCGCAGCGGTCAAGAGAAATTAATCAGTGTTAGCCCATGACAAGTAGTCCTACAGAAAAAGCCTTTCATCCACAAAAGCAGTGTAGCTGCAAGTCCCTGACATGCACATTTCCAACACTCTGCTTTGTCACATCTCTGTCTTGATTTCAGGTTTGCAAAGCCAATGCAAGAATAAACACTGAGCTTATAAGCAAGACCTTGTAATGGTGCATTAAATCTACAGAACAGAACACTCAGCATCATAACTGCAACAGCAATCAGAAAGAATGTGTGAAAACTCAGCAGCATTGTAGACACATCTGCAAGGAACGAGATTGTAAAGCAAAATTATGATGAAAAACACTTGTTTTTGTAAAATATTCACCATGGTGATTTTCATTTCTCACCTTCTTTGTAAACACAGAAATTATCCAAATAACTGTCTCTCTGTAACGAAGACCATGAGAACTATTGTTTTATGCTTCTGAGTTGTCAAAGCCTACAATGAACTTCAACAATAGCATTACCTGAACCCCTGGATCATCTTCATCTTCAGGATGAGGTGATGGTGGTGGAGTTTTATCCAAATCTGAGTTTTCAGAACCTTCCTTTCCCTTGTTAACCTTTTTCTTCGCAGCACTGGTTTCTGAATCTTGTTTCTTGTTACTAAAACAGAGTTATATTTTTAATCAGCATTTGTAGAAAAATATAAGCAAGAGGTGCTTAACAAAACAGTTCAACAGTGAGATTTTAAAGTGACTTCATTATTTTCAACTGCCTTTCTTAAATATTTCAACGAAACTGCAAAATCAATGATGCATGGGCCATCACTACACATTCCTTAACAACAGACACCTCGCTTCTTTCCTTCAAGACCTTAGACAGCGACACTCGATTTGTACTCAACAAGAAACCAAAAATGAGATGGGAAAGGAAGAGCTGCTCTCTTCAGAACCTGCACTTTCTGAAAGCGATGTTTGGACAACCTGACACATGAGAAGAGAAACAGGATTACGCATGTGCTTGTCTTATATTAACTGTGCAGACCAGGTAAGCAGAACCAGAGTAAGCGTTACCAAAACAAAGGACTGAATTCATCTTCTTCTACAATCCCTGCTATTTCCAAGCAGGAAATGCAGTTTATTGTCAGTGCTGAGGGCATCCATATAGCCTCAATCCGTGCAACTGCTGCTTGTACAGGGGGGCAAAAACACCCAGGTAGTATCTCAGCATCTACACAATGCTAGAAAGCTATATCCACTGACAGTAGGGAACTGCTTTGGCGATTGTACCTCCCCTTCTCCCCCCACGAAAATGTTCATCACCTGAAAAGCTGGGACTACATTTCTCCAGCTGCATTCAGAGGTTTGGAAATGGGTGAATACATATGTATCAAAATCCAGCTTTAAATAGACCGTCATCAAATCACACACTGAGATGATCTGCAGCATGGTAGGGGTGAAAATTTAAATGACAACGAAAATCGGTGGTAGAAGTTAGTATTTTAAGCACATATAACATTTAAGTCTGAGGTGGATTTTTCCTAATGTTTTGTGGTCAGCCCTCTGCAACCCATTGCCAGTGTGAGGGGCTTGCTAAGGGAAGGTGCTGAGACAGCTGACAGCAGAGCAGAGCTGTGTGCTGGTACCTGACACACGGCAAGCACAAGTCACCAAGTGCTATATCAGTTGCTTTTATATGGCTTCTGCATCCTCATCACTTTAATTTCTTACCTGGGAAGCTGCCTAGGTTTTTTTTTTTTATTATTCATGATCCTCACATCTCTAATTTCTCATTTAAACATCGGCTTTAAGTTTGTTCGTTGTGATCCACACATTAGTCCACCAAGAGTGTATTTTGGAGTTGTAATTTAAAATTTTCCAATACAGTCACATGTCTCTTCAGGACTGCAACAATTTGGCTACAGTGTTATTTTCTCCTTGCAGCCTATGCTTAAATTAACACTGATTTCCAAGCAAAAAAAAAAAAAAAACCCAAAAAAACCCAAAAACAAACAAAAAAAACCCCCAAAAAAACCACACATAAAAAGATTGTGAATTTTGAACACAGATTTGTATTACTGCAAAATTGTCTCTACTCAGCCCCAGCGAGGCTATATCTGGAGTACTGTGTCCAGTTCTGGACTCCTCAGTAAAACAAAGAGAAGAAGCTAGTGGAAAGGATACAGAGGAGGGGCACCATGATGATTACGGGTCTAGAGCATCTCTCTCTTAGGAGGAGAGACTGCAGGAGCTGGGCCTATTTAAAGAGAAGACCAAGACTAGATGATCTACAGAAGTCACTTCCAACCCTAACAATTCTGTGATTCATTAATGCATACAAATATCTCAGTATTAGGTGTCAAGAGGATGATGCCAGACTCATGGCCAGAAACAAAAAGAAGCTCCACCTCAGCATGAGGAATAACTTCCTTACACTGAGGGTGGCAGAGCACTGGAACAGGCTGCCCAGTGAGATCATGGAGTCTCCCTCTCTACAGACCTTCAAAATCCACCTGGACACGTTCCTGTGTCACCTGCTCTAGGTGACCCTGCCTCGGCAGGAGGCTTAGATGAGATGATCTCCAGCGGTCACTTCCAACCCTAACAATCCTGTGATCCTGTGAAATTAACAGGACTCGACACAGCTCAAAAAAACCCCACCTCAAACTGTGACAATTAAAAAAAAGAATAATAATAAAAGGGGTGGGGGGAAGAGCTTGACACGGCGGAAAGAGCGCGGGCACAGCAGGGGCAGAGTTTGGCACGGCGGGAGGAGCGCGGGCAGAGGGCGAGCCCCGAGAGGCGGCGGGGCCGGGCAGCGCGCGTCCCTCCCTCTCTTCCTTTCCCTTCCCTTCCCTCGCTCGGTGCCCGGCGGGCTCCCCTCCCTCCCCGCCGGCGCTTGTTTCCGCTCTGGCTGCCACCAATGGCACAAAAAGCCGCAGCTGAAGCGGGGCCCCCTTCGCCTTTTCATCCGCACGCCGAGAGCGCTGGCGTCGCCCCGGCAACCCGCGGCCACGTGACCAGCACCTGCTCCGCTGGCCGGCGGCCACCGAGCGCTGCCATCTGCTTCCCTCAATCAGCGCCCGCCCGCTCCCGGCACCTGCGCGGCCGCGGCACGGGAACCCCCACCGCACACACACCGGCTTTCATCGAGCCACCGCCAAACCGCTTCCAAAAACACACACGGGAAACTGAAAACCGAACAGCAACAAAATAAAACAAACAAACAAAAAAGCTCCGCTTTGCGCGTTTCTCCAACTTGTTTAAATGGAAGGTGAAGATCGCCGCCAGGTGAAGCGCGCTGACGGCCCGGCGCCTCTCGCCCCTGACCCCCGTAAATCGGAGCGGGGCGCGCAATTAAAGCTCAGCCGTCGTGCCGTGCCCCCGGTGCACGGCCGCCTGTGAATAACAGGCTTAAACCCGGGAAGAATAGTGTGGGCTAGGCGGGATAAAACACCAGCCTGCTGAAAAGCCGGGCAGCGCTAACGAGGGCCCGCCGACCCACCGACCGCGCTGCGCTCCCGGCCGGCCGGGCGCAGACAAAGACCCCGGCGCTGCGGGCAGGTCCGCCCTGACACGAGTTCCTTTCTGGCCTCTGAGAGACCTTTCCCTCTCCGAGCCATGCGTATTTCATGACCTATATCTACCCCCGAGCCGTGCGCCTCGGCGTGCATAGGCGCTCTCGGGAACGAAGACGCGGTCGAAGCAATTCGGACACAGTTTCAAATCACTTCCCTTTCCAGGCCAGTTATAAACACACACATGAAAGAGCCACCAGCGTGGGGAGGATAAAGTCCGTGTGCAGCTCCACCGGGAATTTTAAGTTCTAAAATTCAGCAACAGAATTGCTCTCTTTAAATGCACAGCTACAATTTCTTTGAAGGGAGGAAAAAAAAAAAGGTAAAGTAGAAACAGAAGAACAGCACCACTCCTCTGAATGCGCGGACACACTGCTTCCCAGTGCATCACACACTTAGGAGCTTCACCCGGCCAGTGGGAACATCAGCTTCCTTGGATTGTCAGCAACTCTTCTTCATCTTCCCACAGAGCCAGTGTGATTTGTTCCTGATGATTAAATGTACCCACTTTTGACTCAGCCTTTGCACTTTACAGCAGATCACACTCAGGCTATTGAGGAACAGCATAAGCCTGGAACAGAATTGCCTTTCCACATAAAGTACAGGCAGGTACTTACAGACTGTTCTCAGACACTGCCATTAGGTCTCCTTGTCAATGCTCAACACTGGGTGCACATGATTAGGAAGGTAAACTGTAACACACGCATTTAGATAAATATCTCTCATATTTGTTTTTACACATGCACGAATGCAAAATTTAGCCAAGTACCACTAGTGACAAGACAAGTGTCTGGTCCCAAAACAAGAACTATAAATCTAGGACAAACTGGACCAGTATTTGCCACACACAAAACATTAAAGTATTTCAAACCTGTCAGTTAAACTTGCCCCTCAGTTCAAGCGATATAAATACAGACATTTCAGATTAGATGTTTTACAATCTAGCTGTCAAATACCACTTTCTGGTTTCATCCTCTTACCATCAAGGACTACACACCATACTGACCAAAGGGGATCAGTAGGAAGAAAACCTGTAGAAGGTTAAATGAGCAAACAAAATAGAGAAAAAGGGACTGAAGAGGAAAAGAGCAAGTAGGACAAGTGAAAAGAGAGCTTGATTTACAATTTGAGAAAGCTATCCAACTTGGATGAAGTGTTTTATGTCATCCCAGCAGCCACCTAGGGAGCTAGATGAAACTCCAGAAACTTACAGGGGCAAACCATCTGACTCAAAAATGACCCAAAAATCATGGCATGCTTTGCAGGATTAGGAGGGGAAGTAATTAGCCCATATGTTTACACTGTGTAACTACTTCACCTGATCTCAGTAACTGATAGATCTGTTTATTAGTATAATTTATGACAACTATGATTTTTTTTCTCTAATTCTATGATCTAAAATAAGTCAGATGGATTAGTGATTTTTATTTTACCATTTGGGAACATTGTCCGGTAACAGATTCATGATTGGAACCTGGTTTAGACAAACTTTACACAATCACTGTGGAGAATAAAAACAATTGAAAAATAATCCCACCTTCTCAAAATGTCAGAGATGTGAGACTTATACTGTACTGTGCTACCCAAGGAAAACAATTAATTTTTAAAGCTCTTAGTGTAATCAAAACTTTTTTGTAAATCCATTTTTGTATAACACAGAAGTTGGAAAAACAATAGACAACAAGGTTTTTTCCAGCCTGAAAAGTCAGCCACATTACTAAAAAGCTTTGGTAATAGTGAAGCCGACAAGGCCTGCCCTGCAGCGCAAGCAAAGGTAAATATCAGGCAGCTGGGCTGGTTCAAAAGGGAGATGAGGACAGGTGTGAACAGGAACAGCCTCATGCATGGAAATCTCGCACGATTTCCTGTTCTCTCCCAAAGGCAGCCCCTTCCTGCCTTGCTCAGGATGATCTGACCTTGGGAGTGGAAACTACCACCACTGCCTCGGGACCTCTCTTCCTGTTCCCCAGCTCCCCAGGGTGCTGTGTCCTGCTGTCCGCATTGCTCCCCCATGCAGCAGCCTCTTCCCACTTCCATGGCCAAGAGCCATCCCCTTTCCGATACAACAAACAGCCAAACTGTGCGCCAAAAAAGCCCTTCTCCACCTCCCTCTAAAAACTGTAATTATGCTCATGTTTAGCACTCCCTTTGTAAGCAGCAACCCACTTGCCCTACACTGTGTCCCAGGCTGCTGCTCAGTGTGTGGGAAGGATGAAGAGCTTTCCCTGCCACAGGGAGGGGAGGAAGCAGATACGAGCAGCCCCGCAAAGCACGGCACACTGCTTTGAGGAGATGGGACGAGGCAAGAGCTCCTGCAAATAGCTGCCATTTGGCCCTTGCAAATAGTTACTGCTCCTGCCACCATAATTGGTGGCCACTCTCTAGGGTTTCATAGGAGGCAGCAGGAGAGATATCAGCTGTGCTGCAGTGTGATCTTCTCAAACAGGTGGTCCTCATCTCCTCCAGGGACGGGCACAGGAGGAACAGACATCTGAGCCATGACTTTGCAATTCGGTAGGATTACTTGCCTTTCCCTGTCCATCTACTTTTGGAAAAATCTGCCTGCATTGCATGTGCCTGAAGCTGGCTCCATAACATTTAGAGCACACATAATACTCAGCACCCACCCAATTCGATGAGAACCCTTCACCTGTGATTCCAGGTTTACCTACATTTTGCCTTCAAACTTGACTAGTTTGGTCCACAAGAGATTTGTTTTGCCAATTTTTTTTTTTTTTTTAGCCACTGCTATATTTGTCTATCTGTATTGGCAAGACTGGACTAATATCCATTAAAAATATAATAGTACAATATTATTATGTGATCTTTCTTTCACTATGCAGTGTAACATGCTAGCAGCCCATTTGGGTGTTTTCTTTCTGAGATGCCATGACATACAATTCAAACCAGCATGAAGTTAATCAGCTTCTTCCATTCTCCAATCTGACTTGTCCCTCACATGAAGGTGCATTTCAATGAGGCAGGCTGCTCATTTTGTCACAATTTGCACCAAACACAACAGAGATGTGAAGGATAACATTTCTGGGGTTTTGTTATTATTTGTTACATAAAAGGATTATACTTTTAGTTGAAATTGGAACTAAAATAGCAGGGTTATGAGCTATATTAAATTACAAAATGGTTAAGATAATTAAACATAAGATTTTTTTAATCTATCTGCATGGTCTAATACAGTCTGTGTCAAACTCAATAGTTAAGGACTCATCATGCTCTATCCAAAAAATATTGCTCTTCAATAAATACCTAACTTTATTTACCTTAATTTTACAAGACTGCAAAATTCTTCTATTGAAGCTGATCATCTTACTCGGGAATGAGGACTGTTAGTTACACACAGCATTTTTAGATTTCTAAATCACACTACTCCTTTCAATGCTTAGAAGCAAAATACTGAGCCATATAAGCAGTAGTAGTAAAGACGTGCCAGATACCAACTTTATCAAAATATTTTACTTCTACATAATCATCCATAATCTGTATTAACTTGCATTAATCTCACTCATTTCAGCTACTGTAATATTTCCTTTCCGGACTTAGTGCTGCTGAAATACTGTGGCTAATATGATTAAACATTTGGACTGTTGATTTATTTAAAAACTTGATTCAGTGATCTGTCACTGGACAGGTTCCCCAGTCTGTGATGTTGCCAAAGTAAGCAAATTTCTTTCACTGATTTAAAATTCTTTGGCAGCATAGCATCCCCACACAGTCTCTGGGTTCTTCAAAGAAGCTTGATACTGAAACTGACAAGACCACAAAATGAGAACAACCTTGTTTTGTGGAGAGCATTTGGTAACAAGAGACACAAGCCCATTATGGCAAAAACAGGACTTTCTCCACACCCCTGAGTAAGCATAAGGAACATCGGGTGCTCTTACTCTTGCTCCAAACATGTTTGTCTCGTAGGTAAAACAACAGGGCTTAGTACTTAGAATACTCTTAGTACTACAAGCCAGGGACAAGAGTCATTGCATGGGAAAGAAGATAAAGTCTCTCCTACAAACACAACTAAGAAATCAATGTTTTGTTCCTTCAGAGGAAACACTGCTCCTTTAATCTGCATGGCATGTCCCAAGATTTAGAGAAGATGCACATGGAGGTATTGAGTGGACAGGACAGACCAGCTCTGAGCTCTGATCTCCAGATCATCACCAATGGGTGTTTTTGAGGCAGACTCCTTCTAACTATGGTTTATTAAAAAATACTTCATTGTAGTCAATTGTACTAATTGAGACGTCCTGCAGTAAAAGTTTTTTTATTTTTTGGTAGCAAAAATCTGGGAAATGGTGAGTAGCATTTATTATGTAGCCTGGTCAGCTTTTAAAACTGTGAATCTAGGGAACTGGAGCATCTGTCTTTAGAGGAAAAGCTGAGGAAGCTAGGCCTCTTTAGCCTGGAGATGACTGAGATCTTACCAATGCAAACAAGTATCTTAAGGATCAATGCTGCGGGCCTTGTTGCCCTTGTAAAATCCTTGCTCACCTCTGTTACTTTGGCTAACTAGAAAAGCATTCTGGGAATGACTCAGCTAAACTAGAGGTGAAAAACAAGTTACATAATTGTAGAACAATTATTAGAACCAGTAAGTGCTCACATCGTGGGGCTTGTGGTTGGTTACATTTGATGCCTGTTCCTATCATGGTCTATGGTGGTTGGTTAAGCACATTTCTTGTGCCTTACAAGTATGTAAACTCATAACAAACTAACAGTTTAAGAACCTGGATTTTTGCAATAAAGTGTCTTTGCCATATCATCGTGGAAATCACATGTTTAATGCCACAGATCAGTGTCGAGACAATGGGGTCAGACACTGCTCAGAGGTGCCCACTGACAGGACATGAGACAGTGGGTACAAACTGAAACACAGGAAGTTCCATCTGCCTAAGAAGAAAAATGTTACTTTGAGGATGACAGAGCACTGGAACAGGCTACCTGCGGAGGCTGTGGAGTCTCCTTCCCGGGAGATATTAAACACCCACCTGGATGTGACCCTGTGCAACCCTCTGAAGGTGAACCTGCTTTAGCAGGGGTGTTGAACTACATGATCTCCAGGGGTCCCTTTCTATGAAAAAGGCTATTTTAGCTGATACAGTATTTTGGTTCCAAAAATACATACTGGGTGATATATAACTTAAGAGATTTTCTAAGCTGTGAATTGCTGCTGTGTATGTAAACCCCATCCTTAGGACAATCTGGTACACAGCCAAAGTAAATGCTGCAATAGGGATAGGCTGATCAACTGTAATTTACTGATCAGTTACTATAACCTGTACACAATAACACTTGATTTTACAAGCCAGTGTTTATAAATTCCTCAGGAAACATAGTCTCTGCTAGTATAGAAACTTCTCTGTCTTGCTAAAGCAACAAGTGACATCTTACTGCCCATGCCTCATTTAGATATAGAGCTGTATCAAACCTAATCAATAAATAGTCAGTCTTGTAGAATATATGCAAAGCTGATTCATTAACTGCAATTTTTAAACCCTAATACAAATGGATTTTGCAAACTGATTTGGATTAACCAAGTCTGGCTGTGCTTCCATCTGGAAGTTATATTCTATAACTCTAGCCACATCTTAGAAACAGATTCAGATGTTTGGAACAAATTCAGAGCAGTTGTAAGAAATTCTAGGTACAAATGAAAAAAAATATTGAGCTTTAATGTCTTTTTGGTCTCAGTTTTCTTTCAAGTAGGCATTTATAACCACGGTGTTTAGGGACTTGAGGGACAAGGAAAGAATCTGCGTTATTACCTACGACATATTTACTCATGTGTAATGACAGTTTATTCTTTCTCGTACTACTCTAGCGTTTTAAGCTTATCCTGATAAAGGTAGACAACGCTGAATGGAAAGTTAAGAAACCCAGTTAAGAAACAGGGTTGAACCATCTGGTTTATCCACTAACATTTTCTGCTAGGAAAATTTTCTTAAATGAAACAGCAAAATGAATATAATTTCCTACAGTGAGGACACATCAATATCCATACAAAAATGCCTTTTTAACAGCAGAGCTTAGAGCCCATGAGTTGTGTTAATTTAAAAAGTGTCTGTAAGGACTGTACAGCATACAACAATGTGAAATACTTAACTTCTTTATTTAGCGAAAAATATCATCAAACCATTTTACTCTAAGCCTTCATCTCTGAATTTGGTCAAACCTACATTAAAGTTGAAGCAATTTAATTTCTCAGCACAAAAACCACACACAAGGACAGATGAGCTTTAGAGGAGAAAGAATTAGCTTTGAAATCTAACACATCCAGAAACTTTTCTGCCTCGAAAGGAAAAACTAAACTTCTGCCTTTCCAGCTTGCTTAAAATAACTGTGAAGCCATAAACAGGAAAGTCAAACAAGAGAAATGTGCCCAAGCTTCTCAAAAACATGATATTGTAGATGGTAGAAGGCAAACGACAAAACAAGATTTCCTCTCCACCCACGCCATTTAGCACAGATGCTCTAGAAATCCCACAAACACACTGTTTTTCTCTCATCACATACAAAAGTTACCTGACTTACCTAGCCTTTTTGCTGGTCTTGGGTTTTGGCGTGGTATTTTTTGCTTTCTTTTCCTTTGGCTCTTTAGGGGTCTTAGGGACTTTGGGGGTCTTGGGTTCCTTCTTTTCCTTGGGTTCTTTAGGATCCTTCGGTTCTTTTTTTGCCTTGGGCTTTTTCTTTTTCTTCTTGTCTTCTTGGGAGCAATCCACTGAGTTTCTGCTTAGATTCTGGCTGTCAAGTCCCCCAGGAAAGTCTTCCTTACCAAAACCTTTACTGGGACCTTCTGCAGCAATGTGATTGTTTTTCTTTTTCTTTTTCTTTTGCTGTGGCTGCGGCTCGATTGACGGCAGATAATCATCGCTTTTCACTAGCTGGGTATTCGGTCCACTAACCTGAGTCATATCCGGCACTGGTTTCTCTAAAAAGGGTTCCGACGGAGAATGCTGAGAGAGATAAACAGAAATAAAATTGTAGATCTGCAGTTTTGATTTCTAAAACTTTGCTCTTCAGGAGCATGAGGTAACAGAGGGAGAAAATATTAAGCACAAGATTAGCCTATTAACAAGAGTCAGCATATCTTAACCACTAGGCAGTAAAACAGTAAAGAACAAGGCTTTTTGCAGTCAAAACAATAACAAAATGACCAGAAATTCTTGATATCTCAAGGGTAAAATTATTCTAAAGCTTGTATAAAGTGGAAATATAGAAAATATTTAGTCTTCAACACATAGATGCAGAAGGAAAGCAATTGCTATTTCAGGTATTTCAAAAGAGCTGTTAGTAGAATGATTAACTTGTTACAAATTATTCAGCTGCACTGGAATTTTGTCCTTTGGAGGAAGAATTATTAAAGTTTGTTTCTAGACATTCAGAGAAGAGTAAAAGTATATTCACAGGCTGTATTGACAAAAAATTAATCAAGGCAATTTACACTGGTTCATCTGTGACAGATATTTTGATCAGCAAGTGAAGGATTAAGCAATGTAATACAATGTTACGTTTTATGTCCAAGATCCACAGCTTCCAGCTTGTACTCGTAACAGATTTGCTCCTGCTCCAGACTGGACAGAGAACTAGGGTAAGTGCTTATGAACCTGCATTGACATCATATTTCAAAATCTCTATAGTATATCAGGTTTACACGAAACTTATAAACTACAGGAAAACCTATGTATAATTACAAAAATGTTAAATGCCTAGACTAAAAAAATTGCTTGATATATTGTCAACTATTTTCACCTTAATGATTCTGTTCTACACAAAGATCCATGAGTCTGCAGTGAACAGACATCTAAGCTCTACCATGACTTTGCAGCATATCAAAGCTCTGACCTGCTTCCCCATGCCTGCTCATGGTTCTAAATGCAGGACGACAGTGCTTTTCTAGAAGAAAAGTAACAGCATGACACCATACTGATGCCTTTCTTGCACCTATATATATGGTCAGATCATTTTACCCACACTCTTTCTCTCTCTGCTTCTCCTCCTTTTCTGTTCCCTAAAAATTAAGTCAGGATGATTCCAGGTGAATGAGTTTCCCATTAGTCATGATGCAAAATGATAGCCATTTGAAATGTTTGACCCATTGAACTGGGGAGAAGAAGAGCTTATAACAAATAAGAATTTTACTTCTAGGAAAAGCAGTGCCATTATAACTGTAATGTTCTTTGCATTTCCTTTTCTCCACTTTTTCTTCAAATCACACTTACTTAGAAGTGGTAAGCGTGCAAATGAATGACTAGAAGACCAATCCCTAAGTGTAAGGGGAACTGATGAGCATACACAGATATATCTACTTCAGCCACCTAGATCTAAACAGTAATGCACTTAAGATTTAGGAAACAAAAATCTTGACATTACATGAGAAAGTGAACACATGTGTATTTCCAAACATATTAACATAATTTTCAGAATGTAAACAAACTGAACCAGTGCAGACCTAACTACTTCTGGCATTTCTTCACAGTAACATAAACCCACTGTGCACTAAATATACTCACATACTCAGAAGCCACCCAAGAGCAGAAGGAGCAAGGCTGTCAGAAAGTTAAGACAAGATTTTTTTCTACATAGGGATATTGTAGTGCTACACACTACAGTTCTTCATGGCAGAGACAGGACAAGAGGGAAGGCCTGAATGACCAACTGATGATCTGGGTCTCCTTGGCTTAACCAAGAACTTCCAGGGTGACTTCTGCATGTTTCTGTCCTCCCTCTGTTTATTAAGATCCCTTTTCATGCAACAGGATCTAAGTTGTGGTGGAAACTCAGCTCTTATGCAAACCTGATGCACTCATCGCATTAGCACTGCATCAATCAGCCCCACCTCAAGACCATCTCATGTCAAGCATCCTCAAGTATGAATCAACACCTGTTCGAGACATCTGTAGTCACCATTGGCACTTAAATCTCCCTGCTGGAAAGTTCACAAAAACCAGGTATCTGTTTAGAAAACTATCCCAGAAAGTCAGTAGTAACAATGAGTTCTGCAGTCCAATTATGTATTACATAAAAGAGATCTTTTAAAATGTTCTGATTGGTTCTGAATTTGGTTGACTGAATTGAGTGTCTCAGATTTGTTATATGACACAAAACAAAACTATCTTCTCTCTACCTCAGACTGTCATGTGCTTGTACTAACAATTATTTTTAGGTAGGAAAATACAAGAATATTACAGAGATCACCTGTAAGTATTCCTCATCCCCGGGTTTTCAGAGCAGTACTTTTAACCTATATTTTTGCAAGATAGTAAATATATTTCTGCATTTTCTGTTATTTTGTATCTCATGCATCCTACATTTTGCAGAAACCTCAAGTGCGAGTTCCACCGATTTTTTACTGAGCTGTCCCCTACCATACTCAATCCTGTTTTAAAATACTGCTGACCTGCTATTTATAACATATAAGAAATCTAGGGTTTTCTTTCCATCATTTGTAGATTTTGTATTGAGCAAGTACCTTGAATTTGGCACTGCATTATTTGTTTGCCATATTAAGAGAGACTTTCAAAATTACCTAAAAGCTTATGTATAAGGCACAACTTTCTAGAAGAGATCAGGATCAGTATTTAATTTATTTTTCTTCTTCTTAAGCACATGAAACAGCCAAGCCAACAAATACTAAAAACCCCAATAAATCCAGTAATGCCATGTAGATTTTAATTTTACAAAATTTTCAGCACTGCTACTTCATGAATGGTATGACTGTCACTGACATCAATACTATATTTTATACATGCTTCAGTATTCAAAAAAAAACCAATTACTGTTGCCTTTTTAAGACTTGTGGATTGTTTTCGTTTATTTGAGTCTCAACAACAACTTTCAGCAGAGTCATAAGCAATCTGAAAGTGAAGCTTTCCAAATCTCTCCAACAGCAGTGTCAGCCCTTCATGATTTGACATTTGTAGTTTTAGTGTAAGGTCTGGCCAGAAGGTAAGCCCCTGAGATTGGCAGCAATTGCTGCCACACTGTAGTACCCTGTGGAATTTCAGATTCTTATTTTTCAGAAACCTTATTCATAAGAGTAATTCTCAGGCTCTAAAACAACTGAAGACTATAAATTAGATTGAAACATGATGCCTGAAATAAATGTTAAAAAACCCAAAACTTACTGCCTTTTATTTAAAGGATCAAGTTATGTGCATTGCCAAGCATAAAAATACTATGATTTTGGTTCATATCATTCACAATCGCTGGAACATTGAAGCTACAAAAAGACAACTCTGCTGTAATTAGGTTTTGTAGGTTTTATTTCCTTTTACTTGAAAATACATTACTTTTGCCACATGCCACTCCCCTTGCAGTTTGGCACATTTTGTAATTCACTTGCATGTAATTTTCTAAATTGTAGCACTCTTTCGAAGAAATAGCTGTGAAAACTTTTATTTTTCTAGGAAGTCTGTGGCTGTACTTCTGCAATATGCTAAAACCGTTTATCCCTAACCGACAACCCCACATTGCTCCCTAGTGTGAAGCTGTGTAGGAGCAGCACAAATCTACTGAGAAGAGACTGGAAGCAGCTTTAAAGATGCATTTTCTTACCCCAAACCAGTTGTCTGCTCTTTCTTAAGTAGGGAGAAAAGGAAGAACAACAGGCTTTCACTATAAATATTAGATTAAGCCTACCACAGGGAATTATTTCAAATAGTTCTACTTCTTTAAATCTAGAAAGGATTCGCTCTAGTTACAGGGTCACAATTTCTAATCAAAGAACCCCATTTTCCATTTATAGAATTAAAAAAAACCCATATATTACAAGTTTTTACCAAAAGACTGAAAAAATTATCTGCATACTTCACAGAAATTACTTCTCCTGCTGCTTTTAGTAGTAACAAAGCCATAATTTAGTATGTTAGTACAAAATTTAATCTTCCACGGGAAAGAAACCAGTGGAGATTAAACACATTTAGGTATTCATCCTATTTGATATTGCAGCAGAATTATTTTTGGTATTATTTGAAATAAGGTGAAAAAGGTGCTCAAAAATATTGGTGTGTTTACTAGACCCACATCTCTTTAAATCTTTTAGAGAAAAGCTGTTTTTGTAAACATTTAACAAAGAACAGATGGCCTGTTTTAATCATGCGAAAAAACCTGGAGCTCACATTAATACTCCTACCAGCGACTACTGGGGCTAGTCACCTCCCTAACCAGCAGCGTGGCACAGTCTTCAGTAATTCCATTTAATTTTACAATGGACATTTTCTCATCAGTTCCCACTGCTTGACAGTTAATCAATGCTATTAACATGCAATATCACAATGCAGGACACTCCTAAAGATCACAGCTTATTGGAGAAAAACAGAGATTCTTCAGGAACTCTGAAGAGTTAAAGTAATTTGTGGCTCAATATGCTCCACAGCATTGTCAGTAAGAGCCAACAACATACAAGGAAATAAAAAATGACAACACTATTGGAGAAATATAATAGTCTGTTTCTAGACTGCAAAATTTCTGGAATTCAAACATATTTTTGAGCTTCCAAACATGTATCACCAAGACTTGAAAAATTAAAACCAAGCTGGCTGTGTTTCACAGCTGCTTACACTTTTAGAGCTAAGCTCATTCTCCCCAGCCCAATGCACAGAGAGCTGTCTCAAACCAGGCCTGTTACATGAAGTAGCAAGATGGGCAAGACGTAGGATTAATCCAATGAGGGTGAGTGGCAGGGAGGGAGGTTAAGGAGGAGAGTCTTTCTCTCGCTCCAACAAGGTTTGAACCACAATCAACTGTACAAAAAGCAGCTGAGTGTCACTTCCCTAGCAGAGCAGCAATTTGAGCCAATATTGAGCTCTAAAAAGTATGAAGCAAACGTAGCAAAGTATGCACCATGACTCAGCTAACTTACTGAAATTTAAACATCAGCACCAAACAAACAACATTTAAAAATAAAAATCTCCTTTTTATCAGGACTACACTTTCATTTCCCTCGTGGATATTATTTCCAGACTTCCAGGTCTTGTCCATATTTTAATAAAGATCTACAACAACCACACTTCATTTCAATTTTCTTTAACTTTGGCTTACTAAGTTGTCTAACAGTAAAGCAAGTGCTCAGTCAGTTCCCACTGACTTCAAAATACAAACCTCTTTGGTATTATCTCCATACAATGGATAATTTCACTTTTGGTAAATCATTACAGAACGTTCACAATTGCAACTCTGTTCAATTATCACTTTCACTTTGGAGAAGTTAAAACAGCAACCTGTGCAAATTCTTTTCAAACAGAAGACAGACTATAGCATGCTTCCAGCAGCAGCTCTACCTATTACCACAGGTAGATCACTCATTTCAAATTTGTATCCTTACTGATGGAACAGAAAAAAGCCATCACATAACCAAATTGCTCCATAATTCTTCTTTTCAAAGGTTAATGACAGGATTCATTCTCCCTCTGGATTATTTAGAATGAACTACTCATCTTGACTAATGTGCAAAGTTTCTGTGTCATGTCTTTATACATTGTTTTGTTCCTGCAATTCTCAGCTTGTCTCATGAATACTTTCAGCATTAGGCCTCTCTTAGTGCCCCCTCAATGTGAAGCATGCTTCATCCTTTCTAGACCTCCATAAATCCTTTCCTGACATTGTCCTCATGCAGAGCTCCCATATCAGTAAAAACTCCAGACGAAACAGGAATCAACACCACCTCCAAAACTCCAGCCATGTGCCAGTACCTACATTCAGCAAAAGCTGTACAGTATTTTTTCCTATAGTAGGTGAAGTCCAGAAACATCTCAAGATGAGGTTCACACCTGTGTTTGTTTCAAAAATATGTATTACCAATCAGCTTCTTCTCCTTTATTGTGAATGATGATCCCTTCCCTTTTCTATGAAACTACTGCCTTGAAGATGTGTATGTTTCTTTTACTGTACTATATGAAAACACTTAGCACTAAACTTAAAATACTGGGGAACATGATGCTGTTTAGAAACAACTGATATCTCAGTAATACAGAAACCCTCCTAAGAAAATTGTAGTTTCAAAGTGACAACTGGGACTAATAAACCAACAGTGATTTCTGCAATAAAGGGAAAGACATCACACCAGACGAGAACTGAAGTTTATTTTGCAAATAGGCTTGACAGGAATCTAAATTTCTTGACATACCTCTACAGAACACAGATGAATATGTATAGAAAATGGAAGTTCTATTAATACCTTCCTAGCAAGACAAAACTACCACTCATGAAAAAAGTTAATGTTTTAACAAAGTGCTGCTGCAATGCCATTTTGTTTCTTAAGCAAGTCTTAGGAGAAAACATAATAACCTAAGACTATTCTAAGTCATCCTGCTCTGTTACTACTACTGGAAACCTGTTAAAAACAGTACAATTACTAACAAGTTATAACTTGCTGATCCAAAGTTTTTTTAAAAACTCTGAATCAAAAAAACAAGAATTCTGATGCCAAGATCATCCTAACAGTGGCGTGGAAGTGACTAAAACCAGCTCTCAGCCACCACTGTAAAACTACTATCATTGCTGACTTGGTGGAGCTGAAAATACCACCCAATTAAAGTATTTGGAGGAATAAAAACATGCTATGAAAAATACAGAGTTTCTTAATTGAGTCTCAGCACAGCTATAGTATTAGAATTATTTTCTGGTCATGTAGTCTGTGGAATAACACAGATTACAAAAGATGAACAATACTAATGCAGCCATCCAAAAAGCAAACATCCCATTATATTTTACAGTAATCATATGTAGTGTTTTGTGCTCACAGAAAAAGTGAGACACATCACTAAGCCTATGGAATATCAGCCAGAGCAATGAGTGCCATCAATTCATTCAAGAAACAACTAACTTGTCCCATAACAGAGCTCCTATGTTGCTGTCCATCGATCAGAACTGACATCAGCGTTGATCAGGCAATCTCAGGCAACTGCCACACGTAC
Source organism: Entomyzon cyanotis (assembly GCA_024500445.1). NCBI lineage: Eukaryota > Metazoa > Chordata > Aves > Passeriformes > Meliphagidae > Entomyzon > Entomyzon cyanotis. Next base: position 21,475,895 of record JAKEPQ010001005.1, read on the forward strand.
AGTAATGAAGCATGCATGCTCCAAGTTGGCTCTTCATGTGAAACATTGCAATAGCTACCATACAGATTGTGTGTAACTGGTGATGTGATGGTCAACAAGACAAATACTTGTTTACACTGTTTTTGCTAGAGATTGCAGTATACACGGATTTAGCAGTATACTGCTGCTCCTAATGAAAGCAGGGCAGGTCCTAAATATTACACAACAGCAGCCAGACTCTAATCTCTGTCATCACCATGTAAACTGTTTGAGGACTCATGATTTTGGCAAGTTTTTACTAGCTCTAGCTGCAGAGACACATAGAAAGGGTGGGACAATTAGGTGGTGAATTCTACTGGTAAAGGCTTATTGCTCATGCTGACAGCTTGTCCACCTCAAGCCTGCCCTCCTTGCATGGCCACAGTAAAAGGAAACTTCACTTTGTGTGTGATCCACTATCAAGCAGATGTGCCAGAACATGCCAACAGGTTTTACCACGGAAGTTTTGCAGAGTTTATGCCATGCAGTCTATACCACGACTGAGAAAATGACCAGCAGGCTAGCAAGAGTCCTACTGTCAATTGGCCTCTAAGCACCTTTTTCTTAACACTTTACTTCTGAAGGGCATGCACAAGTATTATAAGCAGTGGCTGAGGGAACTGGGGTTTTTAGTCTGCAGAAAAGAAGGCTCAGGGGAGACCTTATCACTCTCTACAACTACCTGAAAGGAAGTTGCAGTGAGGTGGATGTCAGTCTCTTCTCCCAGGTAACATATGACAAAATGAAAAGAAATGGCCTCAAGTTGTGCCAGGCAAAGTTTGGATTGGATATTAGAAATTTGTTTTTCACAGAAACAGTTTGTCAAACATTGGAACAGACTGCCCAGGAAGTGGCAGTCACCATCCCTGAAAGCATTCAAAAATACGTGGATACCACCCTTGAAGACAAGGTTTAATGGTGAACACAGTGGTGCTGGGTTGACAATCAGACTTGATGATCTTAAAGGTCTTTTCCAACCTTAAAGTTTCCTTGATTCTGCCATGTAACATCTGTATTTTGAAATGTGTGTATTTTCTTTGTGAAGTTATTCCCAGGCACAGCTATCCAGATACCTAGTGCTTACTAAAGAATTCCTTGGATTAGAGAATATCCAGGAGATTTAGCAACAGTCTTTTCCAACCCCTCTAAGACAAGGTGATGGCTGCTCATCTCTATGCAAGACAGGGATACAGTCAAGTAAGAACATGTCAGGATGAAAGAGTCTCCAGAGAATCTAGTACAATACTTCAACTTCTCCAGTAAAGAAGGAATATAGGGGACGAAACATCTGCACATACTCAACCAAAACAGTTGAGTTGCTATTATTAAATAAATGAGCATTATAAAAGACTAACCTAACATTTTAGCATATATACAGGCTGAGTTGTTGCTCTTGGGCTTGCCTCCATGTTCCCCACAGCCCTTATGCTTCACTGTGAAAGCAAAGCAGATCCTCCAAAACAGTCAACAGGGTAACCTGTTCCTACATCACATTGTATTGCCATCACCTGAGTATTTGATGCTCTGGTACCAACTATGATTTCCACTAAACACCCTGATTTCCCCACCCAGAAAAAGAAAATGCAACAAAATATTCCTGGCTGACTTGTTACTTTAAGCACTTAGAGCCTGCCCACAGTAATAGAAGTGATAAATGTCCCCTAAAACTTCGGTTTTTTTCTATGGAAGACTTAAGTCACTCAGAGAACCGTTTTCAGACGGACCTTAAATAGATCATATCTACTCCTATCAATATATCTTTCTGTTACCAAATTTAAATCACAGTGACATGCAGCAAACAGCACCAGGTTTATGACTACAGAAAAAATCAAAGGCCAGCATCCGTGGTACAAACACTGGTTCTTCTGACCACAGGCAACTGAAAAAGTTCCATCTGTGCTTTCACTGCTGCAAGTTATAGTAGCAGTAATAGCATTACACGCTACAACAGCAAGAGCATTTCTATTCTGGTATTTTTCCCCCACCCCTTCTAACCCCCAAGAGTTAACAGGAAAACTTACTTAACAGGCTATAAATGTAAAAAATATAAGGTGATGGGTAATAAAGTACGATATTGTATGTTTACTTGAGAGATACATACTATTAAAGAACTAAAAATACAAGGTATATGTGTTAATTCACAAGCAATATTTCTTTTCTGATTTGCCAAACCTCTAATAAAGTATTCTCTATCTGAATTCAGAAAAAGTACACTTCATCTTCTTGTAATTTATAATAAAAAAGTTTACTTTAGTCTAAGGAAGAGAGAACTATAAAGAGAAGAGCAGCATGTTTGGGATGGGTTTTTTCATTAGATTAAGCTGCAGACTTGCAGGCCAGGAAACATTTTTCTCCTGCCTGCTCTTACAGCACTTAAAGATCATGTAAATACAAATTACAGAAATTTTCACCTGTCTGATGAACATCCTGTGAGCTCCAGTCCATTACTTGTAAGGACAATACTAATGCTTTTTAACAATGAATCACAGAATCATAGCATATCCTGGGTTGGAAGGGACCCACAAAGATCCCCAAAATCCAACTCCTGGCCCTGCACAGGACACCCCAAGAGTCACACCATGTCCCCGAAAACATCCAAACACTTTTCTGTCAGGCTTGGGGCTATGAGCACTTCTCTGGGGAGCTTATTCCATTGCCCAACCAGCTCTAGAAAAAATCATTTTCCTAATATCCAAACCAAAACTCCCCTGACACAGCTTCATGCCATTCCCTGAGGTCCTCTCATTGGCCACCAGGGAGAAGAGGATTAGTGCCCCTCCCTCCACTTCCCCTCATGAGGAAGTTACAGACTGCAACAGGCTGTAAGGAAATCCACTAGGAGCAGATGGGCACCATGTGGCTACAACTGCATATTGCCCCAATCTAATTACCTGGCACCACTTCATGCCTCTGTACTTTTTTACAGCATGCCTGTGCCAGAAAGTCCTCAAATTCAGCCTTCACATCCACAACTATGTGCTCTGCTTATGTATGGGCACCATAGTGGCCTTTCTTCTGGGCTTGGTTGTCTTCCAGTCTTGGGAAGCTTTAGAAAGACACCAGTCATAGCAAGTCCTTTAAGCATTCTTGAGGTAATTCACGCTCTGTTTTGCCATGTCACCTGCCCCAGGGCAACCTCTCACCCCTCTGCTGAGGGCACTCTAATGCAAGGGTCTTCAACAGGACTAGCCCACCTCTGAGAAAGCCATCTTTCAGGGGACAGCCTGGGGATCCCAGTTGCCCAATGAGCCCTTGCTTGTAGATGTGACTGAGAGCAGCAACTGAAGAGCATGACTTTGAACATTCATAAAACAGTAAGATATAGCAAGCACCAGCAAAATGCTTTCAAATGTATTTTTAGGCCATGACATTTATTAGCATATGGTGCTTGTTCCAATACAGTAGAAATAGATATAACTTTTCTATCACTTTCACAACCCCTTCTTTATTTACCTAGGAAAATAAAAGCCCAGCATTTTTGTTTTAAAAGCTCCCAACCATCTGCTTCCAGACTTGCTAAACAACCATGTTTAAGAAGCCAGCACATATAAAAAACATACCAATCCCAGTTTAATGACAAACATGCGTCAGATGACAAGGCTTGTGAAAAGAGGATGCCATTCATAGACAGTCTTCATAAGAACTTTATCATCTCCCCTATCTGCATGCCCTCATCAAAAGAAGAACAAGTTTTCCCCAAAGGTATAAATATGTATATAATGTCCTAATAGTTCAAGGAAATGGCAATTGCATCAGATGTTTAAGATTTCAACAGATATGAAAAGGGCTAGAAACCCTGAGTTTTTACCCCTGTCCGTAGAAAGGAGGTCCCACAGAAGCCCCAAGATATTTCCACAATACCATCCATAAGTATTTTATTAAATCACAGAGCACTCTGAATTTTTCCATGGTTTGCAACAAGGTATTTTTATAATTTCAGCAAGATATCTTGCAGATAGGAATGTATGAGATCAAGAAAAATGAGCTGAAAGCATTATAAGAAACACCAGCAGCACAGACAGAACACTTTGGTTTCAGTTTGGAGCTGACAAACATTCACTTCAACAATATTTTATCTGGATGACTGAAACAGACACACTAGACAAATAATACAATACTCTTTTTCTTCCCTTGCCATCTTGCCCCTCTGCAAGGTGAAGTTGTACTGTATCCACAATCAAAAGATGAAATCCTTTTCATTCATTACTTCAGCTGGTGCCCCTTTTTTTTAAACTACAACTTGTACTCAAGTCTTTTCTGCTACATATTTAAAAAAAGACACACAGAGAATTCTCTGATCACATGGACTTCTAATACTGTAAAATACTAACATACCACCACAGAAACAAAGTTAAACCACTCTAAACCATTTTTTTCTTATTATTTAATTATTCTAATCTTTACATTGCTGACTTCTGATTAAAAGAGCCTCATGTCAGAATTTTTCTCCCAAAAATCTATATTTGGTAAATGTTTTCTCATACCATAAGATTAATATCCACAATATCTCAATCAAGCTGTCTCTACTGTTTATGTCTACTCCAAACCTCAGTGTTTTAATTGCTGCTGTTTCAATCTCACAGTAAAGGCGAGCACACTTAGTAATAGGAGATTCATAATTTAAAATTGTAACTTTATGTTTTGACATTCTAAATGTCATTTCCTTAATCACAAAGAAGTACCACATCATGAGACAAAAAGAAACTCTAAAATCCCACTGCCACTATCACTTTTACTTCTATTAGATATCCCAAATAAGCTGGAATTACTTTTCTAAGCCATTTTTATCCAATAATAAACTGTTCTTGTCCAGCAGAAATTCAAAAGCTTTCTTCTGACACCGACCAATGAGTCTGCCTGCAAGTGAAACAGCAAATATGCAATGTTGTCTTGAAAAGATTAAAATTCACTACAACCCTATGAAAACATATTGTAAATTACAAATTTTTTTAAATTACAGTCAACATTATTTAAGTATTTCAAATGCTCAAAACCAAAGAATAATTGTTGTTATTTTACACCCTATTGCTTAACTTTCTACAATAACATCTCTAACCTACCGGTGACGCTTCCCTAGTTACTCCAGAATTGCTGCCTCATGCAATTCACAGGATGGATGAGACCTCTAGATTAAATCAGATTTAAATGACTATGACATTATCCTGAAGAGAAGACTCACGTTACCTTGAAAAGTTAAGTACAGAAAATGGAAAGACTATGAGGAGTGATGAAAGCAGTGAACATCAGGAAAGACAAGTTATTTTTTCCTACCAGCCTCAACTGAGTGGAATATTTTTCTATTTTTTTCTTCTAGATGGGCTTTTTTTTGGTTGGGTTTTCTCTGGGTTTTTTTTTGTTTGGGTTTTTTTTGGGGGGGGGGGTTGTTGGTTTTTTGGGGTTTTTTTTTTGCTTTTCTTTTAAATTACATACTCATTTCTTACAAAGAGGGCTCTCTAGCAAAGGACTTGCCATGGACCTTCTTCTTGAGAAATGCTAAACAGTGACTGCAAGAAAGCACCTACTTGGATTACTACTGGCTTCAGCTTTAGGGCAATACAGCCCAGCATAATAGACTCGAAGAAGCCCCAAATGCCATTGCTATCACTCTTGCCTCAGGCAACTCCCTATCCCTCTGTCCCAGTTTACTCACATGTAAAATGGAGAATACACACTATAGGAGAGTTTAGATGATGAATGAATTAGTGGTTGGTGAAGTTTTTCAGTATTATGATTAAAACTGCTATCTAAAAAAAGCTCATTTAGCTATTATTTACAAAGATATGAAGAGACACACTGTTTGTAGGAAGAGTCTACCTGTTTCATGAGATTCAATGATATTCATTATCAGGTTTGCTGGATAATATACAGTCAACAGATTATCAGGCTATACCTCAAATATTAAAACCCCAGTAATTAAACAGCTACTTCTATCACAGAAGGTCTGTAGGTAGAAAAAAGGGGCAGAGAAAACATGGTTGCATACACAGCGTATATCCTGTTTCATAGGCATGAGGAACATGTAGCGTCAGTCCTACTTGAGATCTTTTTTAACTGCAGCTTTACAGCTTGCCATCATTCTGGAAAGACAGTCGCTTAAATTTTGTGTATTAAGTAACATCGTTTAATATTTTCTGTCGCTCACTTAGTTCTTTCTTGATACTTATTTTCAAGAAGTATATATAAATGTTACAACCAAAGTCTTCTTGCCAACTGGAGATACAACAAGGCAGACTCCAAAGATGGTAACAATTACAGTTTTCCAGTGCCCTCATCACACCCCTCATTCAGAGGCACTAATGCTTACAACAACATAAATACTGAAAATCTTCAAGTGTCCCAAATTAACTATGTGGGAAAACAACAAAAGGAGAGTTAAAAGCTGCTATTGTTCCTTATATACATATATTTACTAATAGATACCTATGTATTCAAACATTTAACTTTCAGTATTTAAATTGTTTCTAAAGGCATCTGATTCCCTTCCAAAACTACAGCTGTTTCCATGTTCACTTTCCAATATCTTAAAAAAAAACCCAAACCCAATCAAAAACATACCAAACCAACCCCAAGATCAGCCTGCACCAGGAAAAAGAAATCAGCTACATCTTGCCAGTTCTCCCCTGATCATATGCTCAAGAACTAACTTCTCCCACCCTGTCATGTAGAAGATACAGAATCTTCAGGTTAAGTAACTTCTATGAAGATAAAACACAATGCAAAGGCAGATTTTTCCATTTCCCTCTCCTCTGTCTAAATAGAAAAGGAAAATAACCTGGAAAAGTAATGATTTGTGCAACAGCTTTCTTACATTTTGTTTTCAATGCACTCCTAATTAGTTAAGCAGTAATTCTAAAAAAGTCTGATTAACCAGCCTTTAAACACCTATAGTTGATAACTCACAGAAATCAGAGAGCAAAAGGTATAATATATCTTCAGCAGTGATGCATTTTATACCAATGACACCTACATATTATGAGAGAAAAACTACTAAAGATTTAATGGTGCCAATTAAAGAAGCCAAGAGTTTGCATGGCTCAATGGCTGAGTCATAGACCTTTTCCCCATAATAGGTTCCATTATAGTCCTGAGCTCAAGCTGTGGGAAGAGGATTGCAGATGAGTAAGAGGAATTAGTATTTTTAAATGTTATTGCTAAGGAAGGTGTCCTTTAAGCATTTCACAGCTGCGTGTCTCTGGCAGCAGTAGAGCAGCTTTTGCTTACTCACCATTCTAGTCCTAAGTGAGATCCTCAGAATTGTGGGCACCTCACAACTTCAAAACACTAACACAGAAATTAGGCACCTCAATGTAGAGCCCTCTAAAATTTAATCAGTATTTCAATCAGTATTTCATATGCATTTCCAAACTTGAAATACTTCAGTACTTGTAAATTTTGTGCCATTCTATTACCCTTGATTTTTTTGTATTCATTTATACTTTCATAGAACAAGGTAAGACTGTGCAGCTGAAGACCAAAATAGTTTGTACTTAAACCACAGGATGTCTTCAAACAACTGGTGTGATGTACAATGAGGAAAAGAAAATTAAAATGTTCAAGTACCTCTCAACATTACTTCCAGTAAACGCAAGGAAGTATTTGTGCCAGAGTACAACACTGCACAAAATTCTGATCTTCCACATCAACAACAATTACACCTCAAGCACAAGTATGTATTGTCTTGACGGAAAAGTCTAAAGGGAATTCAACTAATTTTATATAGATTGCTATTTACCAAAACACTGACAGATCCTAATACAGGAAATGAAAATAAGTAAGATGGGTAAAACTGACACCAGGGCAAATTAAGTATAAAACCATCATCTAATAAATTTAGGACACAGTCAGATGCCTGTTCCAACATTCAAAGTAATCTGATTTGGGTAAGAAATTCAAAAAACAGGAATACTGGGAGCAAAAGCCAAGTGCTCTTTAAGTTTGATGAGGTTTAGAAAAGCAGCTCATAAGATGGCACATGTGACAGCTGGAAGCTCAACTCAGTGGCCTAGACAACGTTTACAAGTACTTTGCTTCTAATGACTGGGAACAGTAAAAATCAACAGCAAAATCTTGTTTACATTAAAAAATAAATGCAATTTAACAAATGCAATTTGGAATATGACAAACACTGAACATACTAGCTCAGAAAGAGCTTGATATGCTTAGAAAAAACATTTATGTTTAATTTTCTAGGGCAGGAAAATATCTATTAAGCAGACTTACAGGACTGGTAAAACAAGCTCCTGGTCACAGAAGTTTTATCTTCAAAACTGAAAAAAGGGGTTGGCTGCCCAACAACCTTTTATAACCACACTGGCCAAAATAGTCAGAAAAAACCCTGAAGCCATTATCTGTTTTATAAGCCTTACTACACACACATTGTTAAGTCATCACAGCTATGAATGTGATTACTCAGATACTCCAAAGAAAACCTCTGTGATTTGACATGTTTGTTTTTATAAAATTTTTTCTTTGACAAGGAATTGTCTTTATATCATGACTGTCATATAAAATGTAACAATGCTATTTAAAATAGAAAGGACTGCTTATTAAATAAAAATACCACAGCCCCAGTGCTCTTTTGTAATAACTTTTCTATTCCCTGGTTTGGACAATTTTCCCCAAACAGTCCAGAAGTCATTTTTATTTTCAAGTACTCTAGACAATAGAAACTTGACAAAAGTAGAAGTAGGCAATTTATTAAATTATTGGTCATCCATCATTTGTTCATTTATGCAATTACCTTATTTAAGTATTAGTGATATACTTGTAAGGAGCAGGTTAGTGCAGTAGGGAGCTGGTATCCACTTGCTGGGCCTGTGTCTTAACCTGCCAGCTGGAATGTCACAACAAAAAAGGCTCCCAAGAGAATTTCACCTCTTTCTAATGTTGTGTTGTAGAACTTGTTCTTCCTCAAGAGCTTCCTATGCACAACATCCCTAATACAAGAGAGCAGAATCAATGAGGATAAATGAAGATAGAACAAATTCTTCTTCTAGAAGAAGAGGAATCTTTTCCATAAAAGTCACCCCAGAGCTCTCAGCCCATAGGTCCATGGCCTGCTTTGAGAGTTCTCCAGAGCAGTTAATTAATAGTCTAAAACCCCTTCTCCTATCCCCATCCATTGAGGCAACTGAGTGGTTTGTACAAGTGCTTTGTTTTGGGCTAAGTTTGATACAAACTGATATAGAGACACTTAGAAGACACAGAAAGGAGCAAGAGTTTTTGTCTTTTACACCTATTAGTAAGTCTTACACAGTTGATCACTGAAAAAACTACACAACTGCAGATCATACTTCAACCACTTACAACCCAAGTTTTCTTTGATATTCCCCCGCAATGTTTTCTTTGCTTCACTTACAAATGCAAGCATATATCTCTTCAGCACCTACAACTCTGAACATATTTCTGAGTTAAAAGGAAAATATGCTGATCAAGATTTAAGTAATTCTGCATTTGTAACTTGCAAGAAATAAACTGGTGGTATTCTAGAACTGAAGTAAGACATTTTCACATGCGCTGCTAGCATGCTTCTTTACGTACCAGTCCCCACAGTTCTGCATGAGAATTTCTGATTATCCAATTAGACAGTCAGTAAAAGCCCTTTAAATGCAGGAAGTCACATCCTGAAGCTGCAGAGGTTATATTCTAGATCTACAAGAAGACAAAGCCACATAGAAGACTACACCCAAAGGCTTTTTTTTCTTTTTTGATAATATGTAAATATACAGAAGTCAAGCTGACACTCAAGGAAAGTACGCAGGAGCGGAGGAACAAGCAGTGTTAACTCTTCAACTTCAAGGTAGGGCTTCTGAGGCAGGCACCCCTCAGAGCACCAGGCAGACGTGGAGGAGCTCGCCCAGGATGGTGGGGGTGGAAGACCAAAGGAGGTTTGTGGTCACCTCCGTAACCCCAGGCGTGTCACCATCTGCACAGTTCCACCCTTTGAAATGGAAATGGTGATCATGTTTGTCTGACCCACCAACAAATTCCCTCTGATTCAAATTACACAAAGGTTATCTGATGGAAGAAGTTAAGATATATGGAGGGTACATGTCACAGACTAAAGCCATGTCTTTTTAGCTGGCTTACTAATACTGACCTGTCAAACTCAGGTAACTGTGGTTTCATGCTGACACTTTCCATTACAAGATTTACAGCTCCCCAGAAAAGGCTCAGCTATGCCCAGTTCTTTTCAAAGCCAAAGGCAAATATAACTAACATAACATTTTTAGTGTATGTTCTCTTTGGTCTTTCCATGGCCTTTCCAAAAAGGTGGCACTATACAATCCACAACTTTCGGGTGAGGTGTGGATACACCGTCTGGAGCCATCAGAGAAATCCTTCCTGGAGAGATCATAGAATGGCTTGAGTCAGAAGAGACTTTAAAAGCAACCTAGTCCAATCCCCCTGCAATAAGCAGGGACATCTTTAACTCAATCAGGTCATCCATCCAACCTGACATTGAATGTTTCCAGGGATGGGGCATCTACTACCTCTCTGGGGAACCTGATCCATTGTTTCATCACCCTTACCAAGAAAAAAAAAATCTTAAATCTAATTGAGACTATTCTTTCAGTTCAGAATCATTACCCCTTGTCCTATCACAAGACCTGCTGAAAGGACTGTACCCACCTTTCTCATAAATCCCTCTCAGGTACTGAAGAGCTGCAATAACATCTCTACAGAGCCTTCTCTTCTCCAGGCTAAACAACCCCAACTCTCTCAGCCTTTCCTTATAGGAGCTCCAAAACTCTGATGATCTTCATGTTCTTCTCTGAACTCACTCCAAGAGATCTATGTCTTCCCTGTGCTGAGGAACCCAGAGCTGGATGCAGCACTCCAAGGGGCGTCTCACAAGAGCAGAACAGAAGGACAAAATCACCTCCCTTGACCTGCTGGCCACGCTGCTTTCGGTGCAGCCCAGGATACAATTGGCTTTCTGTGCTGACAGCACATTTTGGCAGGTCACATGCAGTCTTTCATCTATTAGCACCTCCAAGTCCTTCTCAGCAGGGCTGCTCTCAATCCCTTCAACCCCCAGTCTGTAACTGATACCCTGATGCAAGTGCAGCACCTTGTACTTGGACTTGCTGAACCTCAGGAGGTTCACACTGACCCACTTTTCTAGCCTGTCCAGCCCCCTCTGGCTGGCATCCTGGACCTCAGGATGCCAACCTCAACACCCAGCCTGGTGTCATCTGCCAACTTGCTGAGGGTACACTTGATCTCCCTGTCAAAGTCATTGATGAAGACATGGAGCAGTACTGGTCACAATACACTTCTCTGGGACAGGACGTCTCTGCACTTTGCTTTACACTGAGATGCAACCACTGTCATTTTAGACACCAGCCTGAGCAGATCCCATCAGAAGTGAGATTTACATTAAACCACAGAATTCTGTGCTGTGAAATTTCCCTCTTCCCTTTTTTTTTTCCTGTTGTCATGATCTACAAGCTTCTAGTAGCAGACATGAAGTTTATAAACTTCCCGTATGCATATTGTTGCTTATCATATAAACCTGCCCTCCAAAATCAACTTTCCCAGGCCACATAAATGTAGTCTGCAGAGGACTTCAGAGGTATAACAGACCATGGTTTGGAAACACCAACTTAAAGAAATCTTAACAGATACACATGAGATACAAAACCAAAAGTGATCATCAGTAATCAACTCTATTTTTCTTTTGGGGTGGGAAGACAGCAGTTCTTATGGCCTTTTCATTGCACTATTTTTTTTAACTTCAATATGACAAAGTGGGCTTGAAATCACAGACTTGCTAAAAATCCTTGATGTTATATTTGCTGCTAAGATCCATTTATGTCAAAGAGCCCAAGATACTTCTCAGACTCTATAGTCACAGCAACAAATGAAAATAGTTTTTGAATATGTTAGCTATGGTATGTCACAGGTAGGCCCTTCCCCAACTCCTCTAGTAACTGAACTGAACTAATAATTAAACCAGAAAGTGTCATTAGAACTGGAGGGGAGGATGGAAAACAAAACAAAACAAAAAAAGAAAAAAAAAATTAAAGACAAAACCCAAAACCACACACACAAAACCAAATCAAACCAACAAACAACAACAAAAAAACCCCAAAAAACTCCCACCCAAACCAAACCCCCCCCACACCCCCCTTATCTTTAGTATCCCTGCTCCAGACATTCTTCACACAACCAATAGTAAAATGTAAAAATCCCTATAGGCAGGTCTTAAATGCCTACAGCAATAACAGGTTCTAGATTGGGGTTATATCGTAATAGTCTACTACAGCTGGAGAACTGTGTCTAAAGCAACACTTTTAATTTACCCCTGACTGTTGTAACAGTTTCTGAGTTACATTTTTGGGTGTTGCTGTAGAGAGCAGCAGGGAACTGCAGGAACTGCTCTGCCATGCCCCACTCAACCACTGCTGCAGAGCACCTCAAGCACACCCAACAGCAACACTGACAATACTGACACCAAACAACCAACTGGTGTCAGTCAGCAAAAATTCCCCCAATCCAAGTCTAATAACTTAGGTGCAGCATTATTTGGTTTTCAACAGGTTTTCCTGAAGTACTTCAAAGGAGGTCTGCAGAGAGAAACACTCAGAACCAAGTAGTATTCCAGTATTGCAGGAGTTTATCCCTATGTCCATCTCTGACAATGCCTGCCAGAGTAGACATCTGCAAGATCCCATTAACCAACAAATAACAACTGTAAAGCCCAAAGTTTTAGACCAGTTTTAATGACTGCATTAATTCAAACACAGTTGGACAAGTAAACTGTGGTATCAACTTTTTAGGGTAAGGTGTCACTTTAAATTCAAACATGCACTTTGTATTATAAGCCTCCCACTATATTTAGCAACAATTGGCTGGTACAGAAAGATTTCTTCCAAAAATAAAATTAGGGACTTCATATCATTCAGTGCTCACATGTAAGGAAAATTACAGTATTATCACACTTATCAGAGTCTTGCAGGGCCAAAAAAGATATGAAGTACCAGAATGCAAGTGGATGGAGGGCCATCTGGAGAGAAAGGAGATGTAAAAGCAGAGTGGAAAAAACAAGAGTTCGTATTGACTACTAGACATTAGGAAGTTTGTTATGAAGCTTGTTAATAGTCCTCTCTTCTCTTACAGGAAAATTACATCCAGAAATCTGTGGAACTATTAACTTCTCAGCTACTGTGGTCATGTTCTTTTGTTTGTGGCAGTTACAGAGATATAATAAAACACAATTTAACTAGCACAATTAAAATGGACTATTTTTTTCTGATTCAACCAATTAAATTATTAAGTATATTTTAAGAAAAGTCTAGTGTAAGTGGGTATACATTCCTTTACGGAACACTTGTATAAGATATGAAAATTTCCTCCATGACTAAAATAACAAATTTATATTTAAGAAAACATAAATAAATTTATATTTTAATATAAATATTTAAAAAGTGGAAGGTGAAACTTAAATAAATGTTTGGCACTCCCTACAACATGGTATAGCAATATATCAAAGGCACATTTGGATTTGTGTACTGGAGAATAAGTGTGGCATTCTTGAAAACAAATACTTGCAATTTTCCAAAATGAAAAGGTTAATAATATGCCATAGAAACCTGCCAAGATTCAGAAGTCACAGCTTTAGAAGTTAAGGTTGTGGACTTTCAGTACTTCAAGGGGGTTTATAAAGAAAGAGGAAGAGCAACTTTATACACAAGCAGATAGGGACAGAGCAAGTGAATTGCTTTCAACTAAAAGAGCGGATTTAGATTAGATGTTAAGAAGAAATTCTTTACTCAGACAGTATAGAGGCACTGAACAGGTTGCACAGGAACTTGTGAATGCCCCACCCTAGGAAACGTTCAAGGCCAGGCTGGATGGGGACCTGAGGAACCTGATCCAGTGGGTGGCATCCACCCAGGGTCAACCCAGTAGAGCATCCCTGCCTGTGGTGGGGTGGTTGGAACTAGATCCTCTTTAAGGTCCCTTCCAATCCAAATCACTCTATCAACCTGTGATTTCTTAACATTTAATTTCTACACCAGCAACCCATGCAGTATGAACCCATTCTTAATGTTCTTAAATATTTGTGCTTGCTCAGCATAACACAGAGCTGCTGTCTCCTAAGCTTGGCTAACACAGTAAAACCACCAAAGAGGAGTGGTTGCATCCCGATCCTCAGTACTGAGGAACAAAAGCAAAGGAATGAAGATTCCTCCCAGCCCAACAGTGAAAAATCAGAGAGATCCACTTCTTTTCTTCCACATCTTGTATAACTGCACCACTCCTATATTAACATCTACAACTACCAAATTCCTGGACAAGAAGTGGGATTTTTCGCTTTTAACTGTTAAGACTGGTCATCTCAGTCTTCTAGAGCTGCACTCTTAAGCAAGAGCAATACTGGAAGGAGTGAGAGAGAGCAAGGAGGTGGCATGTTTCAGAGTAATAGACACCCAAGTAAGAACCGAGATTGGGTGTTTTATTAATTTTGGTTTTGAATAAACAATAAAATTTACAGCTGTCATCTCTATGCTCCTCTTCATAGCCAGAGGTAAACACTGTTGTTGGCTACACCAACCTTGCCAGGAACAGAGAAAATTCTAACTGAGTAGGTAATGTATAAAGGACAGTAAAATCCAAAAGAATGATTTATAAACTCTGCAAAGAGCAAACCCACACTCAGATCACTAAGTCATCCCGTCTCTCAGAGTTCTATTGCCTCATAAAAATGACTAAAAAAAAATCTGAGTTTTATTTTTAACTTGCCATGCTTTTAAACAATTTTATGTACTGAGAAAAAAAAAAGGAAAAAAATCCCATTTAGTGCTCAAAGGAGACAATTCATTAACTGACACTAGAAGCATCTTCAATATGACACACACCTAATGAAATTGTGCCAAGCTCTTTGGTAGAAAGGGAATGTTCTTTCACCTCTTCATTAACAAAATAGTTGCAAATACTTTAGTTGGAAAACAGCCCAACTTTTCTAAAGAAGAAAACACTCCTGAAATCAAATCAGTCATTTGTGTGGAGTAAGAGAAAAGATGGGAGAAGTTGGAATGTGGCCTGTTTGTCACCAATTCAATAAAACAAGACAAAGCTTTCTAAGACTTGTAGCAGAAACTTTAATTTATCAAAATTTGAAGGACTCAAGGGCTGGTTACTGAGGGCAAGTGCTACAAAAACATAAGCCATGTAAGGGTATTAAAGGGCCTGAAAGCTCACTGCCAGAGGAAGAGGCAGTCCCCATTCTGCCCCAGCAAGCATTCCCACTCCCATACCACCAGTTTGGGTGATCTTGCGGTCACACAATGGAGAGCTGCATGACCTGGCCAGATAAGCCAGTTCACCAAATGATCAGGCAGGCTGATGCTAGGAAGCAGCAAAGGTTCTGTATCCCAGACCACAGCCACCTTTATTTGCATGGATTTTTTTTTTTTTAAGCAGATTAGATATTGACAATTACTGGGAAGCTGCCAGGGGTCTATTTGCCCACAGCACAGTGACACAAAGGTACACCCTGCAGCAGCATGAAGAGCAGTAACAGGCATCCCTGTACCAAATGGCTGCCTCTGGCAAGGGCTCAAGAGGCAGGTGACTCAAGCAGAGAGAGAGGTGGAGTGACTCCCTAAACCTCTCTGTCCCCATTTTAACAGTTGCTGGCCATTTCCTCTCTGTTCCTACTGTTCAGTACTGCTCTGTCAGATCAGCTCAGCCTTTCACTGCCCCTTCTCTGATCATTGTTTCCTGCCCACACTTCATACTCTGCTCCTACCAGCTCCCAAGAAGCAACTTCACTGTCTTTTAACCACACCTGCAAATCTGGGAATATTTAAAAAGAAAGATCCGTACAAATAGATGCTTTAACCACTCAAGGGTGTCAAACCTTTGTCTTTAGCTACCAAACTCTACAACTCTCTTGAGAAGTCTATAAATGTTTATAGATGGCATCTCTAAAAAGAAAAAAACCAAACAAGTTGGGTTTTTTCCCCCAAGTCCAGACTACATTACCACCAGTAAAATACACATATCATTATACAATTCACTGAAATCTGAAAATTCAAAAGTGAAAAGCACTGGCTCACTGAACTGAGGGAGAAAACAACTTCTACAGACAAAAGTTAAAAATTACACTTCAAAGTGGTGGTCTCCCATCATAGTGGGAATTGACACTCCACAGTGTCAATTTACTCCACAGAGGAAAAAAGAGAGAACACTTATACAAGTTTGTGACACTTGCATTCAAGATACAAGCAACAGCAGGATAGCTTAAAATAAATGGATGCCTCAAATTCCATGAGAAAGAGCAGGACAGAATCCCAGGAGAAGGATCCATAGAGAAAAGTCAGGAAATTATTACTTCACCTGCCACTTGTTCCTTATTACAATTGCCACTCTAAAGAAATTTTTAAAAATAAAAACAAAACCAACCAAACAAACAAAAAACCAAGCAAACATTTTCCTTTCATTTGCCCTAATCTTCCATCTTCCTAAATCTGCAGGCTAATGACGATACAGACATGAGGGTTTGTATTAGAGTATCAGCTTTCAATCATGAGAAAAAGCTTCCCTGAAACAACAGATTTAAATTTGTTCAAATAAATATAAAGTAGGACAACATCTTTGACCATGGGAAAGTAAGATGACTGTTAGGTCCTACTGGAAGTGACTATCAGCAGATAAGAACACAATACTGAAGTACTAAACAAGCAGCTTAAATTAAAAAATTTTTCTAGTTGGGTGAGTCCTCAGAAAATGCTAATAATTTCAGGAAACGATACACTCAGGTCACCAACATATCACAGAAACTTTCAAAATACCCATGCTGAAGAACTAACTGGGTAACTCTTAAACCTACAAATCACTATGCTGATGCAGACTTGTGTTTTTATGCTAATGCTAAAAACTGGCTTTACCCAAAACTTCACAGCAGATATTTTAATGGCATGAATTATTTTCATCACAGTCAAATCACAATACCTGAGGGAAGAAGTATTCTTGAAGTAGCTTGTGCCTCCTCAACAGTAAAAAAGACCAAAAAATTTGTAACAAAACCACCTCAAAACTATAAATCTTTGGCCTAAAGGCCTATTCACTGAAGAATCACTGCAAGCCCTTATTTATAAAAGCCCACATAGCCTTGTCAAGGGTGAGGAAGAAATAAGCCTTTGGATATATTAATATTAACTGTTAGTCTGAAATATACCAGAGGAGTTTCAGAATATTAACTTTTGTTGGACACAGTATTTCATATTAATTATTATATCCTTTGAGAGACCTGCATGGGAACCAGATCACAGATGGATCAAGTTATCAGTGTAACAGACGATTCCACTCCACAGGGGTGAAATAACTTCAACACCTGTGAACAAAGTTAGATTTTACAGTCTGCTTTTCTTTTAGTTGGAAAATTATAGTTAATTACATTGCTTACATTGCTCAAATACAAGAATTCTTCAGAGCCTGAACAAAATACAGCAGAAGCCTGTAAACTTATAAGAAAAAATACCCTTATCAACCTTTCCTTGCATATGAATACTATGGATTTTCTTCCCAGCTTCTCTTTCATTACCATCCAAAACTTCTTATTTTGCCTATATTTTCTATATATATTTTATATAAAGATATATCACCCATGTTTATCTATATACAAAAATAATATACAATTGCAATTAATTAAAGTTCAGTATTAGTGGGTTCTTAATTCCATTTAGTCTGGCAGCTTCAAAAATCTTGCCAACATACAATGATTTGCTGATTGGTGAATACTTGAAAAAGGAAACTAGAATTTCTAGGGGCAGGCAGCCACAACACTTTGCTGAACACGCAGCATATACAGTACCCCAAAAGACCAGCTAGCAGTCATGTGAAATAGCCTCTGCATCAAAACAGAAAGTACCCAAGTGTTTCTAAATTTGGTTTGGTTTTTTTTTTTAATTTGGACTTGTTCTACTTATCAACAAGAAAATAGTCCAAAAGTTAAACACTTGAAGGATTAAAAAGCCAGCAGCTCTCTCTGGAGATATGGGAAATTGCTTATGAATATTATTTATGGGAACAACTTAACCATTCAAAGTGGCGTAATTTCCTACACTGCAAACTTATAGGAAATACACTGAAAGGTAATTGGTCATGTGAAGACAGTAAGGAGTCAATCTCTTCTTACTACTCTTAGGCATTAAAACAAACAGCCAGGAGAAAGTTAACTTCATTTTAGTGTGCCAGCAGAAACTGATTTAACCTCTAATTTCTGCCAGGTTAGAATATTGCATCAAACCAATACAGTTGAACATAGTTTTCACTAATATCCCTCTCCATTCAGGTATATCCAAGCATAAATTAAACTGAGGCAGCAACTCAGGGTTTGAATATGCAGGAAGGGCCTGTGAAAGGGGTGACCCAGCTGGTGACTTAGCAGGACTTTCCCTGCCTCCACCCCTGCAAGGGAGGGCAGGAAATTTCAAAAGAATGTGTTCATACCAAACACAGCTACGAGTTATGACTTAAAGCAAAGTCACATGTCCACAGATAATAAGGCCAGCAGAATAAACCTGGCAGTGAACCGGTAACACACACAAAATGAGTTCCTTCTCCACCAGAACCTGGACACTGCAACCCAGCATCCTTCAACACTGTTGGTGCCCATTGTTGAGCTCTCCCATTTAGTAGGCATGGAGGCTATACCATACCTGTTTGTCATTTAAATACTCCTGTGTTTGACTATAAATAATGTAGATTGCATTTGTGGAACGTGATTAATGAACATGACTCGAAACTTCAGCCCACACAGTAGCTGTGGGTAAATAAGTTGTGTGTAACAACACACCCAGGACAGCCTATTCTTGGCAAAGAAAACTCCTACACTTCCTCTATCACTAATAAAATGCTCTGAAAATAATGATATGTAAGAACAACTGCACAGCATTAGGCCTCCAAAGGCCTGACTAACCTGATATCACCTCTGATGAAGTGTGTGGAAGAAGACAAGAACCAGACACACACACAGTAGATGCAACCCAGTAACAAATTCTCAGTCACTTATGTATGGCACAGATCTGCTGAGCCAAATGTGGTGACTTTATGTTTATCAAATGATGATGCATTTTTCTGTGTAACACCTCAGAAATCAGGTGCAGTTCAGAGCCCACCACTTGACAACTTGCTGAATATCCAAAAAGAATTCAAGGAGACAAAACCAGGTGACAAACAACCTTTATTTCACATTCACCCTCTTCATGCACCTGTATCACAATTTTAGAGGCTTTCACTATCTCTCTCCTTCCCTCCCCCACTAAAGCACTTCTCTCTGTGCTTTCTCAAATGCTGCTGTATTTTCTAAGGCCTGAGGAAGGGACACAGAACTTCACACCACTTGCCTCACCAGCATACCATGCATACACGTAATAATCTTTGTTTTGCTCTCTACTACTTTCATTACAGTCCCTATTGGTTTTTTTTCTTTAACTGCTACAGCACATTTTCAGACAGCCATCTAACGCCAAGACCCGCTCCTAAGATGATGTTTTTGCCTACCCAAGCACCACAGAACCATAAAATCACTTAGACTGGGAAATGACCTTTAAGACCAGCAAGTTCAACTGTAAGCCCAGCACTGTCAGGTCCACCACTAAACCATGTCTCTAAGCACCACATCTATACACCTTTTAAATATCTCCATCGATGGCAACTTTATACCTTCCCTGGGCAGCCTGTTTCAATGCTTGATAACCCTTTCAGCAATGAAAATTTTCATAATATCCAATCTAAACCTCTCTTGGCCTTGTCTTAACTCACACAGTGGCCAAGCAATTGACTCTCCTAATTATATTTCTAATCATTTTATTTCATTCTTATTAGGTTCTTTACCACATCTGCATTTGGCACTCTGCTTTGGGTGTACTAACAGCAGCAGCAAATTTTGCCATCTGACTTTTCACTCTTCTCCAGATCATTTATGAGTATTTATGAGAGCATTTATGAGAGCACAAGCTCACGAGCACAACACAGATGTCTCCACTGTGAAAGCAAGCTACTCCTGCTCTTTGCTTTGTCCCTTGGTGGACTGCTCTGCCACAGCAGAACCAGCCTTTCCACCCCATGGCCACCAAGCTCTTCCAAAAACCTTTGGTGAAAGGAAAAGGAGGGCCTGACAAACCAAGCACACTGACTGAATGTCCCACCACTGCAATGGTTCTCACAGATCTATCAAACTCCACTGAAGCCAACAACTCACTGCTAACACAGTCCTAATAACCATGTCTAGTTTTCAGCAATTAATCAAAACCAGATGATTTGTCAATCACCAGCTTCATCTCACAGCCAAAATAATTTGCAGTTTTGCACACAAAAAAAAGAAATAACAAGCCTTGGAATCAACACAGCAATTTTTTTCAACTTAAAAGCAAAAAAGAACTTCACTTTCCTTCCAACATATCTAAAAACAAAACAGTAATTTGGTTAACCACAAGCATTACAGCCTTCCCATGATAAGGCTAGCTTCAAATCACTGAAAAATAATTACTAAGATGACTTCTGTTGATTTTAAAGTGCATAGTGATTTCCATTTTCACTGACTATATTAATTTTGTTTGTTCATTTTATACAAATAAAATCAAACCAGTCATTTAAATAACTGCTCTTCAGTGAACAGTTTTCTGCCTACTGACATGAAGGGAAAACCACGACACAGGAGAGCTACCAACTCTGTATTCAGGCTTAAATGCAGGGGTTTCACACATCTGCATTTTTCCCCAGGGGTGGGGAGGGGTTAAGTTTTCGTTGATTTGAACAACATTCATTTCATCTAAACAGTTTGCAAGGGGGAAACGCCTGCCTGTTAAGAGTTTCATTACTACAGTGAGAGCTCAAACTAATTACTTAATGGGAAGGAAGGTACATTAACAGTAACTTTTGCCAGATAAAAACTTAACAGAAGTAAGCTAACAGAGAAGTTACTTGGCTTGCTACAACTGTCTGAATTACTGATTTTAATCAAATAACAGGAGTTATCATGTGGTTTTCCTTTAATTATTTAGTTTCAGTACTTACCTTTCTTCAAGCTATTCATCTGCAGTTCAGCACTCTGTAATAGGTTGCATAGCTCATTTAAGGGTTGAGCTGTCTGTGCTTAAGCTCTTCACTGATTAAAGGGAAACAAATGTCCCAAGAACATTTAACAAGCTTGTACATTTTACAAGTAAACTTTCTTCTCCCAAAGCACCTTTTGATGCCAAAAATAGGCTTACTGGATGGTCAGATGAAAATAAGGAATTAATGCTGGTGAATAACACCACCGCTTTAGGCTACAGTCCACCTCAAGTATTTCCACCCACATCCCCACAATCACTGGCTATGAAAGATCCCAGTGACACTGATTTTTGATGCTGATGTCTTGAGAGTTTTGCATTACCATTCCTACAATTTTCTTTTAAGTTTTTTCTGCTAGATGCTTCAGATCTCATCTTCAGAGTAAAAAACATGTCTTCTTTTTCCATTCCTACCCTTTCTGTACTGATTTCTCTGTGCTATCATTATCCCCTTCCCAAATACCCACTCATTCTCTCCATTTTTTCCTATAGTCTTGAGTTCTCTCCTTTTTCATCCTGCTTACCCACACAGTCGGTAACAGGAGGCATTGGCAAGAGCTAGTCTCTCAGACAGGAACACACAACTCCACGTGCAAGCAAGAACTGTAATTTAGGCTCTCCAAACAAAATCTGTGTGTGGAGATGCAGAGAGAGGAAGGGCCGACACAGGCATCTAAAATTTCAAACCGGCTCTAGGCAGGGAAGAGAAAGATGGTCTTGAAGATATACTTTGCCTCTTCAAGAGAGCTTCCTCCTCCCTCATAGGAAGACAGTGTACTTTTCCCCTTGCCCAGCTTAGTCCCTGATCTCCCTCGCAGGGCTCCCCCTCCTCCTCTCTTCCACAGGGAATGTGGAAGCCTGTCCCAGCTGCTGGGCTGCTCCATCTACCACTCCTCGTCAGCTGCCTCTCCGCAGTGCATACATCTGATTCCCAGCGCCAGCTCACGCTGTGCGGAGCAGCGAACAGGAGCAGCCGGCAGGCAGCAGTGGAGAGGAGTGCTGAGCAGCTGCTTTGCGCACAGGCCCGGGACACTGCCTAGGACAGCTGTTTTTATGATTCATTAAGAGTATTGTAGCATCGTATCATTACGACTGCATTCCAACAATTGTCTCCAAATATTTATGGGCAGAGCTACTTGGCATTAATTATTGACTGATTTGAAAAAAAATACAATTACTAAACCTTTGAGATCTTGACCACTTGTTCATCTGGTACCAAAACCTCTTGAATGCTGACTGACAAAGTCAAAGGCAAACAATGGCAAATGTGAAGATTCCAAAAAGCATTTTTTCAGCTGAAGCTTAACATATTAGCATGTAACCAAACCTGTTAAACTACAGATGATCAAGATGTTTTACCATTTTTAGTTTTTAACTGAAAAGTGACATGGAAGAAATACATGGCTACTGAAACCTGGCAGATCAGATCAGTAAAATAAAACTATTCTATTTCGCATTTCATTTAAGCCTCAGAAGACTTCATTTCAGACAATGATTCACACTACTGTGTTCTCCTTGCATAAACTGTCTCCCCATCACTTCTCAGTTGCATTACCTAGTACTAAAGACGTTCAAGCCAGAAATTTTTTACATGTAAGAATTTCAGCTTTAATTTAAAACCACAGAGCATTCCCTTAGGATTTAAAAAAAAAGACCTTGGTTTGCCAAAAAAACCACATTATAACACACACTTCTTTCTCCAAGTTGCAAATACAAAAATGTAATAGTTTAAATGACAATTCTCACATGTGCTTTCCATTTTCTCCCCTAAGGAACCAACCTGAGAAAAATAGTAGGTACTCAGCTTGTCCTGTTGTTGTATCACATTTTGGTCTATCCATAATGTTATCCTATAAAAATTACTGTGAGGATGTTAGAAAGATATCTGAACCTCATTTTACCTTCAGCCTCTGTACACCAAAAAAGCCACATAACCAATAACAAACAAGGGAGTCGAACAGGAGCAACTATTTTGAAACCATAGTTCTTGTGTATCCTGAAAGGCATTTACAGTCATTTAAAACATTTTCTACTAATTGAAAGTAGCTTACCTGAAGGACAGGCACTTTTTGTGGTGTGTTTTGTGGTGACTGGTGAAGCTGTGCCCAAGGCTGATGATGAGGATGTGGGGGTGGTGAAGACTGATGATGTATCCCTGGATGAGGCTGCATGGGAGGACAGGTTGGCATTTGCTGTTGAAAAGACTGCTGTTGACTAGGAAGCTGCTGGCCAGATATTAGTCGCTCTTGTATTGCTTGTGGATCTGCAAGGCCAACACCTGGACAACCATTTGGTCTCATGTGCCCACCCATCTCCCGTGGTGTTGAAGACATACCCATAAATGGACGATTCTGTTGCATGTTTCTGGGGCCCATATTCCTTTGTCCAATTCCCATGGCACCAGGGGGCTGGTGTGACGGCTGAGGATGGGGTATATTTGGGTAACTGCCAACTTCCATTGGTATTCCAGCACTACCAGGTCTAACCTGTGGAGGAGGTGTACCTGCTGGATTACTCATTGCTTTCATAGGTGACATGGGAGGTGGAGAGGCATAAGTTCCCTGAGGCTGTGAAGGGTGCATAGTTTGCGTGTTCATTTGGTTAAGTGAGCCACTAGGGTGGATGGGCTGCTGGTGCATTAGTCCTTGACCACTGTTTGATGGAAATCCGACAGCATTTGGGTATCTTGGTACAGATTGATTCATTGGAGTGTTATTTGTAAGGCCTAAATTCTGATTCATCCCTGTATTATTAACTAATCCCTGATTAAGGTTACTGTAAGGATATCGAGAATACTGCCCTGAGTTGTTTATAGTAGGTGAGGGTACCGTCTGGCTCCGAGAACTAAAATTAAGTGTTTGAGGCCTAACAGCACCCTGCTGGGGAGGATTAGGGGAGAATCTGGGACTGTGGGCTACTGATTCCCCATGGAGAGCAGTGGGGGGATGGTGGTGAAATTGCTGGACTGAGTGTCGTAAAGAAGGTGCCATACTGGGATTCTGTTGGGGCACATGAGACAAGTGGCCAGGTCCTGAGGTGGCAATGAAAGGGTTTCCCTGATTGAGGCCTTCTTGGCCTTGAGAAAACTGGTTCATCCTCTGCTGCTGCGGCTGACCATGCTGCTGCATTGAAAAATCACCACGAGCCATGTAGTTTCCCATCTGCTGCATGTGCTGAGGATGGCCCTGCCCAGGGGGTCCGGAGGGTGCCTGTGGCGGCTGTGTCGGTTGCGGCTGCTGCTGCTGCTGTTGCTGCTGGTATGGTGCTCTTATCTGGTCTGGCACTTGAACTGCCCGTGGTCCCCACATGGAGCCACTGTCTACGAAGGGTTGCCCGTGTCTTTCGTTCTGCATGCTGGGATAGACTCCCATCTGACCACCAGCACCACTGCTGTGAGGAACCTGAGGAACTGGAGGGTTGTGATACTGTGAATGAGGAGACGCTATACCATTCCCAGGGGCATTGCTTATCATCCTGTTCGGCTGATCCATCAGGTGCATTTTCTGCTGTTCGTATTGATTATAGTGATCAAAATGGGTCAACTTGGCTTGATTTTGATTTGCAGGGGGATGATGAAGAGATGACTGTAAAGCGGGAAATCCTTGATCCATGGGCATTTGCTGACCCATAGGATTCACTGTGTTTTCAGGATATCCACATTCTCCAAGACCTTCCAACCCTTCACTGAAAATATTCCCATCTTCTCCAAACAGACTCATCATTCCTGGATCTGCCATCTTTTTTCAGCACACAGCTCCTCGGAGCTACAACCAGAATGTTAGTCTGTGCTTCACCTCGGTGAGGTGTTTTGTCCTCAAAGCCTTTAATCCTCAACTAATCTCCTTCATGTCATTCCATATTTCCTTAATTCTTTTGGACCACGCAGTGTCAGGCAAAGTCTGGTTACTGCTCCTAGAAAAAGCAGGAGAAGGGGGAGAAAAAGAAGAAGATATTGAAATAAATAACATCAGGCAACATAAAGAAAACATACTTGACTGTTTTTTAGGCGCTAGCTAGTTTCAGCCCCCTGAAATACATCTTTAAAATCTATTTCACATTACGAAGGATCCATTAGCTTTATCCAAAGCTTTATTATGATAAAGAGTTAGGAAGCAAGCAAAACACTAGCGTTAACCTTAAATTAATCCATTCACTACACTTCCTAGTGCTCCTTTCTTGGGTGGAACAGAACAAAAGAACACAACATGCAGCAGCAGCAGCTGCCACAGCAGGTAGGCAGATGTATGAATATAGCCGAGCAGCCCATCTGCTGAACTAAAGCCCTGAAAACGCTCTAGTTACCAACAGCGTGTCCTTAACCTTATTCCCTTGAGCTGCGTAATCAGATGAGCAAGCAGAAGCACCAGGTCCTGCAATGAACTGAAGTTAGTTATACAGACAACAGATTTTTCAAATGCACACAGAGATGACCCACTAAAAACAGACCAAACTCCAAGACTTAGGCTTTAGGAAGGAAGAAAAAAAATGTTTTTTAAATAAACAGTTTAACTTAATTTAATGAATTTATAAACTGAAAGATACAATGTTTCTTCCCATTTCAGCAAAATCATGCGCTCAATTTGTGTAAGAAAATCAAATTCAAAAGCTTCATCCCATGATAGGATAGATTTCTCTATTCTTAATCCTAATTTCCTTTACGATGGTAACAGGGAACAGTACCATTGGAGTTCATTACCCATCTTCAGGTAATCATGCTACTGCTGGAACTACAGCACTTTGGAAGACCACACTGAAGTTCTGTTCTCTCCAGAATGACAATCTTGAATACTCACTCAAGAGAATTAGTAATGGCAAAATTACTTAACAAAAAGATAACCTAACAAGGTACACAATTAGTGTGTCTCACATGAACTTGGGGAACAAAAAGTAAAAAGCAACAACACAGAAATACAGCAGATTCAGAAAAGTTATCATTCAGGTTTTCCAAGGCGAAGACTATCTATTCCGAATGTGTCCCCCCATCCCCTCCTCACAAGAACTCCAAAGATTTCTTTGGATCTGCTTTTTATGAACAAGGCTAGTCTAATGCTGTCCTTTCTTCTTAAAATCAGAATTTAAAACGCAGTGTCTTACACTGCAAAATAAACTTTAAGAAAATAGTAAAGGGAGCTCAGACACATAGCAAATAAAATTATTTTTGTATCCTGGTTGCAATTTAGTGGCAACTGTACTTGCAGATACCAACTTGCCCTTAATCAGCAACCAAAGTAAAGAAGATTTACAAGTTTATGCTTTCACATCTTGCGTTTTGATGTGAAGAAGGGATGCTTTCAGTCACTTCAGATGCAAAATGCTGGGCTAGACTGTTTGACTGAAGGTGATTTGTCCCAGACAAGTTTTAGGGAGAAAATATCAGCACATTTATTACCCTTCTTGTATCCACTGTCAGGAGGACCTTCTACAGCATGAAGCAGAGGGCAAGAGGAAAGGCACAAGCATTTATCACTCCTCTTAAAATAGCATTTGAATGTCACCTTTAAAACCATACTCTTAAATCTCTTTAGTGCTCAGCTGGGATATTAACACTTCCTAAATCACTTGGAGGTAAACTCATATGAGCCATCTTCATATCTCTAATATCTATTTGGTTTTATTTCATTTCCATTATTAGGCAGAAGCCATCTGTAGTATTTACCACCTCATTCAGTTTATTAGAGCACACCATAAGGTGAGAAGGAACCTCCTTCACCAAAAGAAGTTTTAGCTATTAGACCACTCCAGAGCAGACCGCAGTCGTGGTGAAGATCCCTGACTGCTCAAGGACTTCTGGCACTGTGACTACTGATGCACGAGCTATTATAGCTGGACATCAGCATGTCCTGAGAGTCTCCATACAACAGAACAGCCTCTTTGCCTGGAAATACTAAAAAGCAGAACACATTGCTTTTTATACTGTTACCTCCCAAACACTGATGTAATCTGGGCAATATCAAACTGGAGCCGAGTAGCAGATCTCACCCATCCACTAGAAACAGCCACACAGTTAGGAACATGTAAGAATTTCCACTCATTTTATTATGTAAATCATGCCTGCTAAAAGAATCATTTTTTAAGACAAGCACACTCTACTGTCCTGAAGCACTAATGAAACTTTACAACAACAAACTAATAGAGCATCTCCAGAAACAAGGTTACAAGCATCAAGCACATACTTGAATTTGCTTTGTTTACTGTTTTACAGCTGACAAGCTTCCAATAAAATTCAGGCCAGCCAGCCACAGATAACAGTCAACATCAGCTCACAGTAGCTTGGATCTGCTAGTATACCCAGAAAACCAAATTAAAATAGGGTAAGGGTTTTGTTTTACTAAACACACCTTATTTCTGTTCAGCTCACACCATCCCACTTTGCAGGTCTGGGCTAAGTACTGTCCCTTACAATGCAGGAGACATGCTAGGGAACCTAGCACTCTCCTGGCTTCCTGAGCACACACTCTTTCAAAAGAAAAGTAACCTTTAAGTTTATGATGCAGTTTGTAAACAAACAAATCCATCATCTAAATTAAGAACAAAAATGCTGTTTGCCATTACGTGATTTTAGATCTGCATTTTTATCCAAGGCATTAATCAACTTCATGTTTGAGCTCTGGATGCTAAAGTTACATTTGAAACACAGCAGAAGACCATGGTTAAGAAGATGCCTCAAATTTGAGGAGTGCTTCTTCAGATTTAAGTCTAGCCTCAAATTTAATGACCACAGCCCTTTACAGCCAGTTGTGCTCTTGCCAAACCTTATTCTACTTTCCCCAATAAAAGTCACACCTCTGATGTGATATACGGCTAACAGCAGCTGTTGAAGCATGAAAGACAGTAGCAGCTACAGCCTGATCAAAATAAATTAACCAATGTTTTGATAACGAACAGTCAATACTGGAATTACCTAATAACCTCTCAACCTTCTACTCTAACAGGGTAGATGTCTTCTAGATAGTTAAACAAGTCACGAGAGTCACAGCCTTATTTTACATTGCAACCATAACTGCTTCTTTCAAAATGAAAGAAAGCCAACACACAAATAAAGGTAGAACCTGCATCAAGCAGTAATTCTAGTTTAAGATACTCATTCAGCACCACTGTTCAATTCCCCCATGAATGCAGACATACTAACAGCAAGACTAACCATTATAAACTCAGCTTACAGTCTTTTTTTGATTAAATGGTTCAAAAATAAGGAATGGTGCATCTTCTTCTCTACATTCCTGCAACTTAAAACCAACATACCAGCAGTGACCGTTTCTTGGGTACAAAGGGAAGAGTATCTGAACCCTTAAAAAGGTGGATAGATGAAACAAAGTATGAATGTATGAAAAGACAGTGAATTTTTTTTATTGCCATCTTAAACTATACAGGTTCTGCTATAAAACTCGATCACTTTTCTGTTCATGAACATGAAAGATTGCACCAAGAAGACTGACCTAAAGAGTCAATGAATATATTTCCTTAAGGCTGCCTGGACAGCCTATTTCTTTTCAAAGCAGTGGTGCGATCCCAACCACCAGGACACAGTCAATTGCTTAACAACCCTCTTGTCTCAACAGACAAAGCTTACATTTACTCCAGTTTGCAACATTCCAGTC
Source organism: Entomyzon cyanotis (assembly GCA_024500445.1). NCBI lineage: Eukaryota > Metazoa > Chordata > Aves > Passeriformes > Meliphagidae > Entomyzon > Entomyzon cyanotis. The sequence goes on from JAKEPQ010001005.1 coordinate 21,504,582, forward strand.
TTAAACAGCTAGATCTAAAATTTAAGTAGTAGGTAACCATTGTCCAGCTTAACATTCCAAAGCTGCATGCACTCAGTAGTCTTCAGCAGCTTCCCACTTTTATGGGTTGAACTAAACCAGCTGCTTCATACACCTAACTTATCTGGGGCTGCAGACACTGAAAACCTGAACTTCATTAGTTTTGTTCCCAAAGCAGCAGATCCAGGCAGTCAAGATCAGGAAGCAGCAAGGGCAGCACACAGATGCCTGTGCCCTCCACACCACCATCTTCACATTCTGCTGTTCAAAAGAACATTCTGTAAATCAACAGGTTCCTTGATTCCACTATCAACCCTTCTATAGAAGAAATTCAGCAGCATTTGGCTGTGCAGGAAGTAAACCGAATAAACAGAAGATGAGAAGGCAACTGACTGCTCCAAGCTTGAAATGACATGTGTCATGCAGAGTTATATTTTTACAGCTATTAGTCGATACGTCCGAGAAAACTCTGAAGTACTTGACAGACACAAATAAACCAGCCACTCACATAATGGAAATATGCCCTTACATACAGGGCAATAAACACCACAAATACCTTGCTATTTTGAAGAACTAGCCTAAAAAGACCTCTCGTGCTAAAAAACGACACCATGCCAAAGGTCATTTTGAGCCCAGAGCCTCAAAATGTAGGATTAAACATTAGGCTACTAAATCTGCATTTAAACATTGCGCATTTAAACTGCTTTTCAAAACTGCTAAGCTCCTGCTGGCTGTTAGGGGTAGTAATTTAAGCATTTGCCGCATGGAAGGACATGACATAAACGACAGCAATGAAAGTCACATTCTTATTTTACTCACAAAGTTGAAAGAAAACATTCACCAAAAACTTCATAAACACACGTAACACCATGACAACATAGAGAAAGTCACGACAAGACATTCAAATTGGGCAAGATGGCTGGTGAGGCTTTTACATTTCACCTCATTCGCCTACTGAGCACACAGCACTGCCGATGCCAGGACAGTTATGCAAGTGCCTGACCGTGTCTGTGGGAAGCACGCCTCGTCTCCTACGTGCTTAATGCTTACTTTTCATTGCTGTCACAGGCACCATGCATGGTACGTTCCTCCTCCATGTAGATTAGCCAAAATATAAGATCAGACCTGTACAGTGATTGCAACATCATTTCTGACTGCAGCTTCCAATGAAACTTGGTTTCCTGAATGCCTGAAGACCTTTTTTTTTTCTTTTTTTAATTCACTTAGAATGCTTTCCTGCTATACACTTCACACAGTACAGCTGTGTTAAAAATTAAGTCCGTATAGTTCAGACATCAAAGGATGGCAGGAATCTCTTTCCCCCTCGTCCCAGGAAAGGGAGACAGGACTTGCAAAGATGAAAAGACTGACCTGATGCACTTCAGGAATATTCTGCCTTAGTGGGAAGCATCAGCAAATATGATTTAAGCATTTCTGAAAAGTTTAGTTTCACATTTATCTTAGTAAAATTCAGTTCGTTCTTCACAGAAATACATCCTTGCAAGAATTTGCAGTAGCAACTTTAAGGCTATCAATGTCTCTTGTTAAATTAAGTTGGATGGGGGGGTGGCAGAGAAAACCTCAGGTGCCTTTCCTCAAAGGTCACAGGCTTTGCCAATGTGCAGTCAGCTAAAATGCCATGAATGCTACTCAGTAACATTTTTCTGGCCAAGAAATCCATGAACCCTACATTTCCCATAAAATCATTCAGCAAAAGCCAGACTGGATTTTATTTCCTTAATGTATGATGTACATTGGCAAAAAGCAGGCTTTCACCAAGGCAACTGAGGGCACAACAGCCTTCGAATATTTGGCAGCTTGTTGCTGTCAAGCAGCTGATGCAGGAATGACCAGCCCAGAGTTCAGCCTGTGCCACACATTTGGAAACAATATCCTACGTCATTCAAGTTCACAGGAGCTCTGATACGAGACCACAACAGCGTCACTTAGGAGCACTCTGATGCAAACCCATTGAGCTTTGTTGTTACATCCTACGGAGGCATTTGCCATACCAGTTGGGCTGCAAACTCTTTGCCCTAGCATGGGAGCACTGCTAATTTTAAGTCAGCACCTATAACATTACAGAAGAAGCCTCAGCATATCTTTTCTTTCCTGATCAGAAGAGAAAGAGGGAAGTTTAGAGCCATTTAGTAGAAGCACGTACCTGGAGGCCTTTAGTGAGGTAACCAGAGGAATAAAAAAAAAGGAAGAAACATTTTTTACATTTAAGTACATTACAAACATGAGGTGAGAGAAGAGGGGACAAGCCTAATCTAGAAGTACTTCAGTTTCAGTGTTACGTAACCTGGAATTTTAAGAGGCCTTTTTCATTGCATGATCACCCTCTCTCCCAATATACGCTTAAAACAAAGATGCGAGGTGGTTTTTCTAAAAATAGTCCTAGATAAGTAAGAGAAACAATTGTGGTCACAAAAATATTTCAGGAATACTCTTCAAAACATTTGACAGAGGTGTTAGCCTTACAAATAACTCCATAAAGGAGAGCAGTAACATGCTTAACATGACCCCCAGATGAGGTTTGACCATGACAAGGCAGCAGTTTAGCAAATATTTTTTAAAAAATACAAAAACTGCATAAACAATACGGCTGCCTCGTTTCGGTGGGCTTGGGCACACTCAGCTGAGCGCTCGCTATGACCAAGAGAGCACAAAGCCCTGACAGGGCCAGCGGGGAGGTGGTGTCAGCGAGAAGACTTACATTGTCGCCATCAGTCACCCAGAAATCTCCCCGCAATTACATTCCCCTCTCAGGCTGACACTAAACCGGCCCGGGGATTCAAGAGGTGGGGCCAGCGGCGACCCTGCTGGGGCGCTGAAAAAACACCCCGTGCAACCGATGGCTCCGGGCTTTTTGTGCACCTACTGCAGTTGTCACTGATTAACCAACTGATCTGGCAATTTCCTACATTCTTTTGCATTTAAAAAGGATCTGAGAGGCCCGAGAGTCATCCCCTTGCATATTCCCGGGGAGTGGGAGGCTGCGGCCCGTCCTGCTGGGCTGGGGCGCTGAGGGGCCCCGCCACCCTCCTGCCCTCCTCCCCCAGCCCGGGCCTGCAGCTGAAAATCATTTATCTGCTCGCTCCGCCGGGCTCCCGGCATATGCGATTGGGAGGGAAACGTATCCATCATGGATAAACTTGAGCACAAAGACAGGCTGAGTGTCACAGGATACGAAAGGGCAGAGGTCGCCGCGGCGAGCGGGAGGCTTTGCGCAGGGCAGGGCAGGGAGGCATGGCCGCCGCACGGCAGCGCCGGGCCGGGCCTGCCCGAGCGGGCACAACCCCGCGGTAAACAAAGCCCCCAAGAGCCACAAACACCGGAAAAAACCCGCTGTAAACAACGAAATAACCGGGGGGGTGACGAAGCTCGAAGTAACACGGCGCCTTGCCCGCTGCAGAAAGCAGCTCATGGTGTTTACACCCAGAAAGTTGGGAACTGTAAAAATTCATGAGGTGGAGACTCAAATGTTTCCCAGAGTTTCTGAACATGTGATTTTCACCGAAATGTATTTTTTTAATCACGGGCAGGTTTTAAGACTTAATCGTATCCCAAAAGGCTATTTCCAGTTATAGAATTATGAGCGCTTTAAAGTAGCCAGACCCCTATATTTTACTTTACCTGTTACAAGGCCAATACAATCATGTTTCATTCATAGTTTATGAAGTCTGAAAAACCACTTGATGAAATTACAGTCTACCGATACCACACATGGTATATTTGTCCACATATATTCTATAATCATTTCAATTTATGACTTGTACTTAAGAGTCATTTTCCTGTACATGTGTTCTTCATAAATACTGGTAGATTGCAGTCTGCGCTCGTACAGGAACCACATATCCACACTCATTTCTGGGAAGATAAATACACCCAATGCACCCGAAGTGAAAAGGCAGTTTTCACATGGCTAAAGAGAACACACTTCAGGACTGTGGAGCAAAATGGTAGTTCTCCCTTACACTTCTTACGTGTGGCAAGATGAATCATCCTACATCTGAACTTAAGCTCTCACTCAGCTTCCAGTATTGATGATCCTTTTTTGCCTCATACACTTTAAGCATACCGTCTTGACCCTTTCAGCAAAGAAAAAAATTATTACATATTACACCGGCAAAGGATTACAAATTATCTTTTTTAGAAAAAGATAATATCAGCATTTCATAACATTTTAAATTAAATTACAGACAGAATGGCTTTGACTGGAAGGGACCTTAGAGATCATCCCAAGATCAAAACACTGGAATTTACATTTACAATTTTGTTACAAAAAAGACCTAAAGCATCAAACTAATTATGTATTTTATCATATGCTATAGACTATTTAAAAGAAGCATTAAATTATTTCATGAACTTAAAACCAGCCAAAAAAAAATGGGTTGGGGAGAGAGGGTGTGAATACAGACAGTACACTGGAGGACAAAATGCCGTACATGGAGTAAATTTCAGGAACCTTCATTTCGTGCCTGGACTATTGTGTTCAGTAATGTTCCATAGAACACAGGGCACAGCTGAGATACAGGACATATACACAAATGATATTCTACAACTACTGTTAATTGGACTGCTTTAATTTGAGGAGTTTGTTTGTTTTAACAAAATTGACATATGCACCTTGAACATTCTACTGATTTTTTGAAGAGAAATATGCCAAAAATAAAAAAGGGGTTTATTCTTGATCAGTGCAATGGAAGCAGGCTCTTGCACATAAAAATGAAGTCTGATTTTTTTTTTTTTTTTTTGGTTGGGTTTTTTTTTGTTTGTTTGTTTTTGTTTTTTGGGGTTTTTTAGCATAATGCCTGGCTCACAGTGATCATCAGTACTTCCTCAAACCACAACATAAACAGCTATACCGAGCTGTTCTCTGCAATGGACAATGCCAAGGGAAAAGAGTGTGGAGCTCTCAACAGCTTCCAGTGTATAAGACTAAAATGCTTAAGAGTAAACAAACTGCCAAGCTCAAGTTCACTCAGACATGGAAAAACAGTACCTAGACAGCATAAACAATACTGCCAGAAATTAAAAATTGCAGTGGGGACTTGTCAGATGACTGCAACCCTTGTCAGTCCTCATATGCAGTGTGGCCCTTCTGTCCAGGCAGGACTGACCTCCATGTGTATCTTATATAAAAGCAGAGCAGGTTCAAAGGGAAGAAAACCAAATTTTCTGGTGCAAAACTTTATTGGGACTTCATTTTTTTCTTCACACAGAAGAAAACTAACTGGGGTATTTTCAAGAATATTGCTTAATTGATTTACAGTTCTAAAATTACTCCAGCACAGCCATGTTCAGATGAACAAAAAGAGCCTTCCAGGGGAAATTTTTCATGTAAAATTCTGGAATTATGCAATCTCACTCCCTTCTCATCAAGATTTTGAAGAACTTGGAAGTAACTAGCTTTGACGTGCAAACTGCTGACATAGAACCCAGAGCCACAGTCGTTCCAACTACCGCAACCAGCAGGAGCAGCTGACATTCATCTACTACAATCTTTTACACCCAACAGGAAAGTTCTTGAGCTACCTTCAATTCCCCACAAGCTCTGCAGAGACAAATGATGAACATACAAGAGCAATACTGCCTTCACAGATTAGATGTGAAAGGAAATTTTTACTCATCTAGTACTGAACTTGGAAACCAATTCCACTTCATGGTATGCTCCACCTCCTCTCAAAAAGCAGGGCTAAACTTAATTTTATAACAGAAAGCATTATCTTCACTGTTCCTAACGATTAACAGTCTATTGAAATTTACCTGTTAAGCTTATCAATCTTACTGTGGCATCTACAGAGAATTAGAAGTTTCCAAGCCCTTTTAAGTTAAAATAAACTTTAAAAAAGCCCCCAAAACCCAAACAAACAAATCCAAAACCAAAACAAAACTTCATACATTGCCCTCCCCTCAACAAGCCCAAAATTTATTTCCTCTCACAAAAAAACTCTGAGGTTAAAATCTAAGGTAGAGGATCGGGGCGGGGGGGTGTGTGTATTTTGCATTATTTTGTGGGTTTTGTTCTTGTTGCTTTTGTGATGGTTTTTTAAGTAGGAAAAGCAAGAAAATTAAAGGAGTGGGCAGGCTGCCTAAAATATTAAAGTACTATTTTACAAGCATAAGAAATAGGAAATCTTATATTGATAATTTTGGAAGAGTTTGATTGCAAACTTTGCTGGAGTAGCAATTCCTTTCTTTTGTATTTGTAAATACCTGAAAAAGTGAAAGTATGACCAATAAAATGGCTCATTAAAAAAAACAAGCAAACCCATTTACGTAGCAAGGATCCACAAACATGAGAATTAAGGACTCTTAATCAAGTACTATATGAAGACTGCTACCATACAGATTTGGGTAAAGAGCCAAGTTTAGAGCTATATCACATACTATTCAGAGTCCAGTTCTCAGAACAAGACCTACAACAGCTAGTAAATTACCTATACAACAGTGCAATGTAGAAACACTACTAGGAAAATCTTTATGCTATCGAGAGTCAAAAACCTGCTAGTCAAAGGTGAATAAAAAGCAAAAACTGTATTCCTTTGCTTATCAACTATGTAGTGAGAACAGTTAGAACAGGTACAAAGAACTCTGAATTTCCAGTGCTAAACAACATTTCCAAAGTTATTTTATCTCTACAAGAAAGGGCTTAATCCAGAATAAGATAGTCACCAAAAGACTGAAAGATTATACTATGTTTTACTTAAGCATTAGTAAATGACATTATTACAGCATAGACTTATATCACCTGAACCCACCAATAAAGTGCACAGCTGAGGAAAAGGTGTGGATGAGGCTCTGGTATACATCAATTGATTTAGAAGTCACAGGAATTAGTGGCAGATTAAATGCTTATGCTATATTAGCAAATACTATTTGTATCTGCAGCTGAGACTCAGGTAACTGTTTAATTAATTATGCTTGCAAAGCAATAAAATCTATCTCCTTGTCCCTCCAATTATATATACTATATAAAACCAGTTATGAAAGTAAAAGCACATAAAAGTACTTGAAAGGGAGAATGAGCTGCCTGCTGTCACTACACAATGAGCCTTCCTGAACAACATTTTACAGTACCCTTTAAATTACTGTATCTGATCACAAAGCATCATCCAAAAATCTGAAACACATAAGAGCATGATTGTTCCTTTCCTATCCTGCTTAGCACCTGAAATCCATGTACCTGTTATCAGGCAACAGTTATCCTGAAGTTTAGTCTTGAAATAGAAGCAAGAGAAATCACCCCAGAGAAGTACATGTTATGTCCTCAAGTGAGACTGCAGCTTCAAAGGAAAGCAAGCAGTGAAACATCACACCTCAGTAACAGCCAGTCATCAGAATCAGGCCCCTCTGGACACTGCCTACCAGCGTGCCAAGCTTGGACAGGAACGAATTGTTCAGGAAAAAATTGCTTTTGAGAAACTTCAGTGCTTGCCACTCGCAAATCAATGAAGACTTAATAGACTGATCTTCTACTACCTGGTCTTTATACAAACTGTTAAGAAGGCTCTTTTGCCTGGATTTTCCTCAAAGCCAGGTCTCAGTTCCCAGTGCAATGGATGCCAACACCAACTGCACCTATCATATCTCCACAGCACCCAATACATTCTGCACAGCTCAAAAACCAAAAGTGAAGAGTCAAGCAACAGATTCTGGAACCAGCTTCACTGAGATGTCTACAAGGCAGTAGCAACAGCAGCAGCTGTCAACCAGATTTGCTCATCAGGATTGTCAGGAGTTCCAGCCTCCTTCTGATCATCCAGGTAAGCCAGCTGCCACCTTCCCTTTCATATGCACTCCTCACTAGTCAGCCACGCCTCTCACAGCAGCCTTGGGTTACACAACAGTCTTAACTGTGATCATATTCAAAGGCTCTTGCTACCACAAACTAGAAATTATTTAAATTATTATTTAACATTAAGACTTCTTCATGTATGTCTTTTTTTTTCCTCTGGGGAAGGCTGCATTTGTGTTTGATTTGTGGCTCCTTACAAATTAACTTTCCAGACGCAGGCTAAATGAAGGTTTTATTGAACAAATTGTAAGCTTTAGACTTGACAATATTGACAGTCTCTTATAAAAAAAGACAGTATCTATACTTATACACAAAACCATAAATGGCATCAGACTTATTTTTCTGATTATTCAATACCTACATATTTGGGCACCTGCATTTATAAGTGCAGTGGTTAGGTGTTAGTAACACTAAATGCTAAATGGTGTATGTATTCTAGTAACTCTTCCTGTCACCTCCATATAAAAGAGATTTTTTTAGAATGAATGGAAGATGCTACAAAACAAGAATTACTATGTATTTATAACCTTTTCAGTAATCAGTAATTGAAGCATTAGATAAAAAGAAAAACCACCAAGAAAACCCAAACAAAACCACTTCAACATCTGTCCGCTTAAAAGGAAGAATTCCGCTATTCTTTAGGGATCTTAAGATTGTAAACAGCATTGCATACAGGAAGGATTATTACATTTTTCACAATATCAAGATGCTCTATGAAGAAACAGGCAAAATCACTTTTTCTGTCTGCAATAAATATGTAATTCAATTTAGTTCACTTAAACCAGGAGAGTCAGCTCCATGGTATCAGCCTGGTCCACGAATAGCCCTTGTTGATAATCTGAGAATTTGAGATTGTTGCTATGGCCATGACATACTACTTTACCTGAGGATCAACAGTTAAATTTTTCATGTCTCACACCTATGCCTTATGTCTTCTTCACAACAAGGACAAAAATGAGCTCCCTCTCACACCTAGAACATTGAGTGAGGTAACAGCATTCAAGCTGGAGTAGATTTACATTAAGGTCCAGGTGAGTACTAAAAAAGCCTTCTTCTCCAGAGCTGAAGCCAACTAAAACAAGTTCAAACCAGAGTTTCATTTGAAAGGCAAGGAGGAAGTAAGTATACATCAACAAAGCAGCGATGCAAGGAACATCTACAAGATAGAAATCTGTGGAGCGTCTCTATTTCAAACCTGTGATGGCAATATAGTCCAATCATTTATACTTTGTTGGAAAAGCAGTGTCCATCTTATTTCACCAGAGAAATAAGAAATATCACCTTTTAAGGTAACTGATACAAATTAAACAGTGCTATAGAACACACTGAAATCTTTCTACAGTTTTGAAAACTAGAATAAAGATTTCAGCATTTATCACAAACTTCGCATTTCACTGGAGCCACAGACCATCCAGCCAGTTTTCCCTACTTTTTTGACCTAGGTATCTGCAGTTTTGAATGAATTAAAACCCAGCTAACTCCTAATGCATCCATTAAATTTTGTATTTCTGCTGTAACATATTGCAGCTACTTCATTTGAGAGCCTTGTAGCTACACAGACTAGCATACCAAATAACCAAACTCCTTAAACCATGTGTAGACACTCACTCCACTATTTGTTGTTCCCAGACTTCAGAAATCACAAGCTGGATTCCCCTCGGTCCTGATCTTGTGTCTTTCCTAGTAATGCTCCAAGTGCAGAACACAGGGTGGGGAAGCTTCTTTCCAAAACATTGCTGATCCTCTTCCCTGACTTCTCCATACACACTCTTACTGTTCAGCTAAACTCCCAAACTATTAACATTGTACTTGCTCACAACTAAACACAGCTGAGAGACTGAATCATTCAACTGTTATCCATCAATAAATATACACCTGTCTCACCAGGTCTTCCCCTACTTGGTCAGTGTTTCATCTGCTCCATGTTTTTCCAGAAAGCAACACATCTCGTGAACATGGAGCTTCTCACTCTGCATGGAGCAATGTGTGGCAGCTGCACTTGCACAGAAAACCATCCAGAAGTACATTACATTTCTGTTAATGCAATACATCTATCATCACAAAAGGCAAACATTTGCTCCTATCAGCAACTCTGTAATATTTTATTTCTTCATTATCAGTTTCTGCCAACATCAAGCTAATAAATGCACGATCCCTCGTTAGAAATCAGTGGTTAAGTTACATATACCGTATGGGGTGCATAGGTGGGGGCAGAGGGGGGCTAATTTGAGAAATACATAGAAACCTTGCTTTCAGGAGAATGAGAATTAGCACTTTTAATGTGCTCTGGGATTTCAAGTTGAATGTATGAACCACTTAAAAAAAAATCACTTTACAGTAATTTCCAACTGGTTGCCTAACACCCATCTCCTAAGTGACTATCATGAAAACATAACCATAACACTAGCAATGAATTAATATTAAAACCCTTCAGTGAGATCACAGAAGTCCTCAAAAAACAGCCCAAGTTGTCAGAGCACACTTCTCCCACACACTGAGTAGTAGTCAGGTTCTGGAAATAAAAGCTTTGTTCAATTACTGAAGTGGGTGCTAGGTACACTTCTAATTTACACATATAATTTTGAAATCCAAACCAATTTGATGGTGTCTAAACAGATTTTAAAAGCCAAGAGCGACTGCTTTCAACAAGAAGATGATGATGCAGTAGTCAGAAAAAGGGAAGCTACACTCACCCACCAAGACAACTTGACTAGCAAGGGACTGCTCTCTGACAGTTTCATATCCTTTGGCAAGGATAATTAATGAAGTTTTGCAGGGTTTCTGTGTACTGGCAAGTCCGAAGTGCTACAATTCTTCACTTATAAAATGGACATTTTGTTGTTCACCTATTTTGCTTTACAGAAATGATTCTCAGCTGCAGGCTGAGAATTGCCACTCTCTCTGCTGATGTTAGTAACTCACCAGTATCACTCAAGAGAGAGCAACAGCCCAGTGATCTGTGAAAGGCATAATCTAAGCGACTGCAAAATGGAAGAAGTGCTAAAGACAAGAGCAGCCTAAAATAGCAGTCTGAAGATGGGCAGCAGGCATCTGCCTGCCAAAAGCAAAACACCTCGCAGGGTAAAGTTCCCCAGCTCCTGGGCCAAGAGAGTGATGGCCACTCCAAGGTTTCTTAACGCCTCCCTTGGCTCCCGGCTACTTCTCACTAGTTTCATATTTTTGTCTTCACAAATAAGGCTTCAGCTATTTCTCTCTCTCTGTGCTGCAAGTTAACACTTAGCATCGCTGGACATTTCTAAGCCCACCAGATAGAAGCACAATGACCCTCCCAGGGCAGGGGGCAGCTGCCATATCAGGCAGGCCTACAGCATCGCATACACAACTAAGATGAGCAAACACATTTGCTATGAAGAAATTAAAATGCACCTTACGAAGTTTTTCAAAATATTAGATGTGCATGTGTTGCATGCCAGGTTTCTGAGAAAAAAGGCAAGTAAGCATGCAAGCCATTTTCTCCAAAACCACAACCCCTTAATTCCCCAGGTCAGTGCAGTGTCTGGTCCTTCAGCGTTTTCCTCGGCTCAGCAGATGAGGAAACAGTCGCACCAGAAGGCCCTGTAACAGATGGAAACCAGAGCAGCTGGAGAGCAGGGAAATGTCTGTGCGGGTGAGGGGGTGGGGGCAGAAAGCCCATCCCCATTCCCGAGCTTTAAAGCTACGTGCAGCCATCACGCCCTACTGCAAACGCAGCCCACAGATCTGCTGGGGAGAAAGTTGAAGGAAGCAGTATGTGGCCAGATGATTTAGTGCTTCCCAGACTTCCCATCAGGAGAGCAATACTGAGCCATGCAACACAGGCCTGCAAGCACTGGGTGTGAGCCCCTCAGGGGTGCAGGAGATAGTGGAAAAGAGCAAGCTGGGCATTTGCCGTCTTCATGGAAAGCACAGCAGATGAAGAACTGCCAGCTAGAGAAAGCCTAGAACTGGAGCAGTGAGGAAGGAAACAAAACAACACGTGCATACTGGAGAAATAAGTAAGGAAACAGTGAATGAATTAATATCAAAACCTGTCAAGGTTTGAGGGATCTTTTTTATTACTTTTTTAAAATAAGAGATATTACAGAATCAAAATGGCACAGAGATAATATTTTAAAGAGGAAGAAAACATGGTAAATGAGGAAGAATAAGACCTGAAGAAGAAAAACCCTGCCATATGGTACAATTATTCCACTACAGTTTAGATTCACAGCTTTACAACACCTGCGCAGTTAATAACCATATTAAGTCATACATGATGTCACCAGTATTTCCTTTCTTTCTTAACTTAGTTAACTATTAGGGAAATACATCTAACAGGGGTTTCTATACTTTTGAAAAGACAAATGAACTGTCCACAACTGAGATGCTCATCCCCTGACACAGTTTGGAAGGCAGCCTACCCCCAGTTCCCAGATGAGGGAAACAGAGCCATTAAGCAAGGATAGTTTATTATAAACAAGACAAGTGAGGTGGGGTTTTTCCTTCTTTCTTTGTTTCTTTTAATCCTGGCTGGAACTACCTTCTGCAGTTCTGGTTGGAACTACCTTCTGCAATCCTTTTGGTTCCTCAAGTCAGGAGACAAGAAACTAAACTGATCAACTTGTAAGACGGAAGTCCTCATATTAGAGCGGGAGATTACAGCGTTAACCCAGATAACGCAAACAAGGTCAGTCAACACTTGTAAAAGGCACACAGAAATACTCCATTATATACACGCATATATAAAACTGTTCTTTACCTGGCCTGCCACGTAGAATTAGACTTTGAACATTGATTTTCAGCAGCTGTGAGCAACCGCAAAATTGACAGGACAGTGGAAAGTTTTCATTACTATTTTTCCTCATTAGTTATTCCTGTTCCTAACCACAAGCATGAAGCTTTTGTTCTACTATTATCCCAAACACTCCAAGAAAATGTTCAGGTGCAGTCTGACACCAGAGGTAAGCTGATCTAACCATTAGTTCCCATCAGATCATCACCACAGGGGTGGCTGAACAGCAATGACAGCACAAGGGAAGAAGCCAGAGTGGTATGGCTGATTTCAAGCATCACAACCCATTGGATCAGCTTATTACTATACCATGCATTCAAACTGCCTTCAGGCCACAGCCAGGTGGTTCAACAACTTAACCTGAAAAGCACAGCAGTAAAACAAGCCAGACATTTTCTGTGCAGAAAGAATATGAGCAAACAGTGTCTGCTGATACATGACTGGCAGAAAAAAAAATTATGTATTCTAATTTGGTCAAATATGTGAAAAAATATTTTTCATCCAACTGATGAAACATGCAAATCAACACCGAATACAACACAAAGTATGGAAAACCTTGCAGTTACCTCTAGCTGCTCCTGCTGGCTGGAAGACTGCTGACTTAAGAGTTATTTCATACCAGTGTACAACTCTGGTGAAGGATGTGCAAATACTCTGGGATCTGGCATTAGAATTTCTTTTAGACAAGAAATGTTATATCTCAGAGTGATTTAGGAAAATAAAGGCCATTTGTGAATACTATGGATATTTGTCAAGAGAGTCAAAAAACAGGTTTTAGTTAAGACATTCCAAAAGCAATTAATCCATGGTGCTCAGAGGACAGCCTCCAGCAGTTCAAGCCAAGCACACGCACAGTCCCTCAATGAATGGCTGTGATGGATAAACATGCTACTTAAAGGAAGAATATTTCATTGACATCCATTCAACACCTAGGAAGGCCTCTGGACAGAGAGGTTAAACTTTCTTAGATTTTTCAGTACACTTCCCTTGCCCACATTGTACTTGTCTGCAGTCTTTCCTAAATCCCCATACTAGAAGTACATTAGCATAAGACTGGCTTTTACATATTCGGGGGGGTTTTAAAACATATTCACCACAAGAATTTTTAAATATATCCCACTATTCGAAACACTTTTGTTTCAAGAGCTGACCATTACAGACTATTTTCTAGATATGGCAGGACAAATTCCTTCCTGTCTGAGAGTTTCCATGGTAATAAAAGTCCCCTTTAAACACATTCACGGTGGTTTGGGCAGGCCAAACAGGCAGCCTTTGTACTGAAAAGCTCCCTCTTTGTACTCCTCTGTGCTGATCCTGCACAAACTACCGTAAAAGTGTATTTTAGTGGAGGCAGAGTAAAACTAAGGCTCACATCAGTTTCACACGACAACTGTTCATTCCACAGCACAGATACAGCCCTCTGGAAGATTCTCGTCACAAAAAATTTTGAGTGGCTGGAGAAAGCAATCTGCAGGACAGGCTAGGGCATATTTCAAGCAGACCTAACCCCAGCAACTTTGCCACTTCCACTATTAAAAAAGATGAACTGAAATGACCACCCTCCTTTTCCCTTCCCCCCTCCTTACCATGTAGTCTCACTGGTATTTGGAGATGGTGTATTTACACCAGTGCATGCATCTCCACTCAAACCATATACTGGTCTCAATCAACACCTCCATGTCAGCATAGAGATATCTCATGGAAAGGGACTGGGAGAATGTCCTAATGTGGCTCAGAATGTTTGGAGGAATATATGGAAACAAAAGAAAAAACGGTTTTTAGAATGTTCAACAAAGCACCTCTCTTTAAATTTCTATCTATTCACACTCGTGCTTCAGCACCTTTGAGTACTAGCACAGATTTCAGCACATTCAGGTCTTGTTACAAGGGAAACCTTTTTTTATTAGGAGTTTACATTTCGGTAAATCTCACTGTATTTCAAATTTAGAAAGATTTTTTTTTTCCTGCTACCATTACAGCAGACATTCTACAGATGCTGGATCAACTCCACAGGCAATGATTCTCTTAAACAACTAAATCATTCATCATAAACATGCAACTTGAATTCACTAAGAAGGGTTTCACAGCCATCCCTTTGATTTTTCTTTTATTAACTTTCAAAAATTTGCATGGAGATCATTTTAGATAAAAAGTCTCTATGTCCTGGTCAAGTTTGTTCACTAGACTTTTCAGCATTTCAGACATCTCAAACTCTTAAGTGCAGCTCAGTTCGCAAGCCACTTTTCTTTGCTTATAAGGGAGAGAAAATTTAAGCATCTAATTTGCACTGTGAGCTTTTCTCCAGTGCTACCATTAAAATTTGGGGGGGGGGGGGGGGGGGGAGTTTCTACCTTGTCTAGTGGAAATTTCAGCATAGCACAGTCAGTGTAGCACAGAACTCTCTTATCCTGGCTTTTGAGAAAATGTGTGAAAAAAGAAGAAAGAACAGCAGGAATAGCTCCAAGAAACCAATATAATGCTTCATTATCTCTTACCTCCACAGTTTAAAACATCCCTCAAACATACACATGCAAACCCCCTCTCTCAACTCCCACCCCCACCATGTAACTCATTCCCTGTTGGGTGCCACTGCTCCCAAGAAGTCCGATCTTGACTGTGGACTCTCTTTGCTTCTCAAAAATTGAAGCAGTTTGTATGGAAAGCATTATCCAGATGAGTAAAAAAAGACAGTCTTGGGATCATTTTCACATACATATGAGTGGATATATCTGATCTTTGTCAGATCTAATTTAGAGGCACTTAGAGTTCCTTTTTGACAATAGAGGAAACAGCCTTAAAATTACTGAAACTTTAAAATTGTGGAAGGCAATGCAGTAACACTTAAGGCAAGCAGACAGAATAGAAGGTGTGAGAAAGGCACATTAAGCAGAACTGTGTTGACCCACAAACTCAAGCTACAGCTGTAACTTTCTGGAGAAGCTTTTTGGCAGGCATATTTTAAGGACAGGATCAGACCAGATAGAGGAAAACCAGGTGATGGCAAAGTATTCATGAAATGCGTCTCAAAATAACAGGTCTAGTAGCTCACTGACTACTGGCAACGGAAAAATTACGGGTTTAGCTTCAGCAAAGCTAACAGCATTTATTTTTTTCCAATAGAAATTTTCAACTTGGGAAAAGAAACTGAACAGAATTTGTTTTGGTTGCCAGCAAAACCTGGTCTATCGCTTTCCTTGAAACTAGTCCAATTTAAACAAACATCAATGTAACATCCCACATTTCTCAGGCTAGCAAATCTTATTAAGAAGACTTTCCACAAACACATGGTATTGATCAGCTATTATCAACAACAAAAAATTCATATGCAGTCCTTAAGGATCATTTGTAGTAAATCCATCTACTTCAGCAATCTAGCCATAAATCTATCTCCTTGAACAGATGCAACACGTTAGATGATTTTCGCTGTAGGTTGCAATATTTCTGAGTATGTTTAAATTGCCCTCAAATTACGCTTTATCAAGCCATCATGCTGATTGTAAGATAAGTGAATATAATCAGAAAAGGTAAACTCTAGCCTCTATTTCTTATGCACCCTCTTCTTAAAATCAGAGTCATTGTACGACAAAGATTTCATTACCACCCTGTTCTGACAGAAACCAATATTAATTATTATTTGAATTAACCTTTGAGCCATAGTTTTCATCAGTACTCGGTAAAGACATGGACAATTTCTAATTACATTCTACTCTCATTATAACTCACTAGGCTGTAAAGCTGCATCTGACAAGACTGCTATACTTGGCCTTGAAATGCTTTGGACTTCACTATAAATCTTACAGAAACATCCAAGAACTCATTGAATACAAGAGCTATCACACAGGATGCTTCTCCAACAATTTAGAAGCCCGTTTAAAGGGATACCAAGTGTGATATGACTGAGTTGCAATACTATTCCTGAAGCAAAATAAATTATCAGTCTCTTTATCATTCAGCATCACTACACAGGTGATCTTTTACCAAAAATTACATACAGTGGATTCACTCAGTCTATCAAGTGCAATTATGCAGTGATCATCAACTAACTCTTAATTATATTCAACATATAAGAAAATTCAAAATTTATAGACTGAGAGAAATCTGATTCCAAACCTTACAGCAAGTATCTACAACATAGGCTGTATTTCTTACAGACCAGAGAGAGAGGTTTGATCTGCTAAAGAGTTATTAGTTCTCTAGCAGGAAATATGGATTTTAAGGGTCATAAATGAAGAATAACCTGTAATTAATATACAAAAATTAGTGCAAGAGGGCAATTTTTCTTTTGTAATTTTTCAGCTTTACCTCATATAATCACTCTGCTGCAGTCAGTTAGCTAGCCAGGAAAAAATGAAATATACACATGGATAGAGGGAAAGTGAATGCTATTCTGGAGAACAGGTTTCTACCCTCGACTATGCCAAATCTCTTGAACGAACAAATTAAACTTCTAACAGAGTGATTTCTGGCTCTGTAACCCGAGCCTCAGTTTTGCAACTTCACAAAGCTCACATCTATGACTAACTCCAAATGTCCAATCTCTAAGAAAAAGACAGTTTTATTTGAAGGAATACCAGAGGCTGGGATCTATCAGGTTTCAAAACCAGAACTTGACTTAGCTGCTGACTCAAGACATATTTCAAGATAACAGAAGCATATTTCAAGATACCATTTTTAACCTTCCACTGTTGAAAATACCTGTATCTTAAAACAGAAGCCTCAGTATGAAATCAGTCTAATTCCAGTGAATGACATTTCATGTTCCAGAAACCTTGACTTGGACTAAGTTTCACAACATGTATTACTTTAGATTTTGTTCATCTCAAAAAAACCCAAAAAAACCAAAAACCCAGCCAATGATCTTTCCTTCACAGATCACTTTTATGGATACTATTAATTACACAGGAGATCCAAGGTACTAATTGCACAAACATTTTAAAGAGAAATTACAAGACACAAGAGAACCTATACAGTTTGGAGGTTTTAACACAGCAAATGCCAGTTGTGCTTGTATTTAAACATGTTATGAATTCCATTAGTTAATTACATAATTAGTTCACTTTGTAATCACACAGGACAATGATGATCCATGACTAGAAGGATAGAAGGATTTAATCAGACTTATCAAAAGACAGAATATGGTAAGAGAATTCTTATCCCTGGATTTTTGGAAATGGCTAGAGATGATGGATGGGACTCCAATCTATAAAAATGCAGTGTTTGTAGCACTGGTGTCAACAGTGTTACCAATTCTAAACATGCCTCCATTAATCCTGTCCCCATATTCTGAAACTATCCAGGCCCTTCACCTTAAGGCCCCAGCTTGCTTACCCACATTGGCCATACTGGTTTGTTGCCTTTTTCTTTTCCTTGCAGTTACATGTGCATCAGAAGTTACTCCAAACATACAGCTTCTTTGTATTGCATTAGCATCTACCTGAATATTCAGATAATAATTTTTCTTTTATGCCAAATACATTAAATGCCTAGATTATTCTTCTACTTCTCCACTAAAAACACATAACTGGTAGTTTGATTATTTCTTTTCTAGACATATATGGGTAAAAAGAGACTAGAGGAAAGAAAAATCATCATTCTTCACCATGCAGAAACTGTGCTTACACAGAAACAGAAAATTTCATTCCTTAGGCTTATCCTTATCTATCTCATTAATAAGAACATGTGGTAATTGATGGGCAAATGTGTGATTCAGGTCAATAGTCATATGGTGAAAAGGGAAAGGAGACATCAGAATCATGGAGGGATGGTCCGTCTTTATGAACATTTTTAAGTGCTTTACACATAAAATTTCCAAGTTTGCTACTGTAGTTAAACTTAAGGGTAGACCAGAAGGACAAATATATATCCAAGCCTTTGAAAAAGCAAGGAAAACTGACAACTTTCTGTCAAAGAGTCAGTTTTGATTTTATCCTACAACAAACCCTATGTTGTGACTCTATTCTGCTAAGGGATAACAGATTGCAGAATCATAGAATAGTTTGGGTCGAAAGGGACCTTAAAGATCATGTAGTTCCAGTCCTCTAAAACAAATCACATACTCTAATCTCATGCCACTCAACAACACATAGACCCTTTTGATTAAAATTAGGATAATACTAACAAGATCATTGAATCATCAACACCAAATTTATTTGAAAAAATATTTTTGGTCAACAGAAAGGTGGCATTTTAAAAGCCCCCTGAAGACAAAACCCCTTATGGCTGGGGGTGGAGGTAACACAAGTGATAGATGCCTTTGAGAAGGATCAAGGAAATAGGGGCAAAAAACCTATCATCCATAGCTTTGTTCATGCTACTACATTAAGACCTAATTCCCCGTCCCATGCCACTTTCAAAATTCTGTATGTGAGGGAGGATAGGAGACAAGGAGGTTAAGAAAGAACACAACAGCATGACATCATCTCGTTTTGCTTATCAGCTATTCAATGGACCATGACGAAATCCCCAACTGTCCTCATGCCGTTTTTTCACATCAAATTTGCTAGTGACATTTTTCAACAAGCCCATAAGCAATGTATTCTAATAAATCAGCCTATAAAAGCACCTATTCCATTTAAACCTCAGCACTAAATTACTGATACCTTGTGATCTCCCAACAGCAGAAATCTGTCCGACTAATGCACAACTACACAGCTTTTAAACAAATTCTAGATTTCCCCTCTATTCTTCATGGAAGTTACTTAGGAGGCGAAATTCAAAATGCATTAGTTAGGGAAGAGATACAAAAATGAATGGCAAGAGCACCCATTCACTAAACACCATCTAAGAGAATTTACCATGCCATAACTCTCTGCTTTTAATTGTGTCTAGGCTGGATTAGTTTCAACTCTTGTTACTTCAGATTCTGTTACCAACCTTTTCCTTGCAAACAGAAAACCACCTCTCCACTTTTTCCTAGGTGCTTTGCTTGTATGAGTTGAATCAAGAAATGACCACATCCTAAAGTCCTCTAAGTTCATTCTTAATACAAACCCTCTACTTTGGCATAGTTCCTTTTCCTGTTACCATCAACAAATTTACCTGTACAGACACTGATTGCAATTTAACTTTTCAGAAGAAAACAAAATGACCAATGAGTTTATTTTGTACATGTGGCATGCTGTCTAGAAGCTGTAGTAGGTTTCATGAGAAAGCTTAAATATTAACTTAGCAAAGCAGGATCATGACTCCTCAACAACTGAAATAGGCACAAGCCTTTCATGAAACCTGCATTCTTGTTAAAGAAAAAATGGATTTTGTAATTTTAAATTTGTTTGTTTCTAAATTTCTGTTTATTTCTAAATCTTATGAACTCATACTTGCCACCTTTCAGAGCATCCATTTTGAAAATGTAACTGCTGCTTCTCTAAAACCAGTTCACTTACTTTCATGACTACGAGTTCTTAAATATTTCATGATCTTAATACAGCCAGCATTTTTTCCATTACTTTATTATAAAATTCCTCAAATTTCAGTTGCTTTTGCAGAAATACTGTGTGAGTGCATGTTACAGTCCATTTTGAAAGAGCAAGTAACTTTCAGGAGCCTCTTCCCTAACACAAGTTATCAAATGAAACACAAAAGTTACAGTGATGCCAGTGACTTCAGATTTATAGACTTATGACTTTCCAAGTCATTCTCAGCTAAGCAAAGCAACATAATTCTCAAAAACCCTGCAGTACGAAGTGGTTATTATTTGTGCAAAAGTTCTTCTAAATATGGTGCTCACACATCTATACATGAAGATATGAATAAACTCTTACTGTTCCACCACTGCTTCAAGCACCAAAGCTTTTTATACAGAGTGGTACTGTAGCATGTCACATACTATGATAAAACAGAGAGACCTCAGTACTAAACAATTAAATAATATACTACAGTACAGTTTTGCACACAGAGAGCCAAGAAAAAGAAAAGTAGAAGTTATGGCTCCCATGATAACTGCAGCTTGATTGTAATACTGTTTTATACTGTATATATGAACAAATGCATCAATTTACAATTGATGGGGAATTATAACTGAAGGACACAGTCACATACTTTGTCTCACTCCTAAATAAATCAGTGGCATTCAAAATAAATTTCCATGCCACTTGTACAACTTGTTAGGGTGACGGTTTGCTAGCAAGAAGAAATCACAGTATAAAACCATTTAAACCATATTTATCAAACTATTTATATGAAGTTACAATGAAGCACACAGGGCAAACCTGCTACATTTTAACTAGATCATGGACTATTTAAACATCCACCAAATTATATTACATTCAGATTTGTTCATGTCATATTTGACTTAACTATATCATGACTCATGGCTACTGCTAATGAAATCCATTAAATATATTTAAGCTTAGCGTTCCTAAAGCAACAACAAACAACAAAAATGCATCACTGGAGTGCTTACTTTCAAAGAGAAAAAAGCATTAAAATGAGGAAGCTTGGTAAGAGAAACAAAATCAGGCAGTTGGACAAAACATTTACAGACAACAGACAAAAAATACTATATTTAAAATGCGCAGACACAATGAAAAGAATGCATCACAGTTAAATCACAAGCAGGGGAGGCTATCAGTTAGAATGTTTCTCAAGAAGAGGGGAATAACTTGGACAAAAAGAACTAGCAAGTGAAACTTCAAGCAAAGTATATGTTCCCAGAGGGGCGAAGTCATAAAAGGTCCTTTCACAAATGCCAGGTATACAAAGCCTGCTAGAGAATACACTGGACAAATGCATAACCAAGATACGAGAGAATTACTCCAAGAAAAAAAATTACAAGTTTTCTGCATTTTGTCACATATATCCTCAGACATAGTTTTGGTCAAACCAAAGCGAACAGCAAGTCACCAGTGCAAGATGGCATTTACCAAGAGTCATGAGGAGTTGAAGGATAAAACAGCCCATCTGTCCACTGTGCTACATAATATCTCATTTCTAACACTGCCTTGTTGCCAATGGTGCACCACTTTTGAAAGGTGGTCATGCCTTTAGCCTGCCAAGAAGTACAGACCAGCAAGTCTAATGTCCCAGTAGGGCAAGTAAATTGAAGATAGAAGAAACACAGGGATGTAGTACAGACTACAGAAGTGACACGGATGCTTTCCCACAGCAAACTACTGTCTTAGGAGTACAGGAGATTCCACTGAAGCAATTGATAAGTGGCCAAAGTCTAAGCTAACTTGGATGACCAAAACACATGCCAGCTCCTGAACGAAGGTTCTCCAGCAATGGCTCCTCAGGAAGCTAAGCTGCAACAGCAAAGGAGGGAAGGTCTACACATGAATGAAAGTAACTAGATAAAACCAGAAAATGAACATTAGGGAACATAACCCCACCCCTTCCAGACCTGCGATGACAGCATGTGCACATAAAATATCTAGAAACAGGCGAACCTTGAAGTGAGTTTGCTAATAGTGTTAACAAGTTCATTTTGCTAAAAATTAAAATCAACTCTTCAGGAAGCAGCAGACCTTCATCACACCCACTGAAGGTGTAATAAACTGCAGATGAGATTCAATGAAAGGAAACAAGACAACACACCTGAGAAAATACAATCTGACTGTTTTACGTACCTTTTACTGAGCCCTGACATGATTTGTGAGCTATAATAAATAATCTAGGAAAAGATTTGTCAGAAGAGTAAATAGAACAGTAAGCATATTTAAGGAAAAAAGAGATGGAAAAAACACACAGAATCATACAAGAGATGGGATATACATGTCTATGCGGTACTTATACCTTGCTGGAGTGACAGTGCTTGCTCTTCTTACCTCCACTTTTGTCGCTGTTAAGCGGCTAGCTGAGGAATGACCCAAGTTCTCAGACAAGGAAAGAGAGGAGAAGAGAGCTTTATTGTTTTGAATTCCATATATATAGAGTCTACAGAAGTGCCCCAGATTGGTCAGCCCGAGACCTCCCCCTAGGCCCAATTGGCCAAGCCCGAACTGACCCAATCCGGAGAAGTTGTTTGCAAAACATCCAAACTTTATCTTTGTTTATGAAATATAGCAAAATGTTCCCATGGGAAGAACCTGTGCTAGCCACACACTTTAAAATTAAAATTACTGATGGACCAGAGAGGGGTGACAGGCATTTGAAGACCCTTCAGAATCTCCAGCCTCAAGAACTGCCAACCAGGAAGAGAATAAAAAAGTCTAAAAAATCAGGAGCAGCAGGGAACAGGTAAGTAGTGAACCACTGTTCTCTTTTAACAAGGAAACTAGAGAACATCAAACAAAACTAGCAGGTGGTAGGTTCAAAATAAAACAAATAAAAGGAAGCAGTTCTTCATACAATGTGTACTTAAGCTGCAGAACTCATTGCCACGGTCCCAATGGAAGCCAAGAGTTTACACAGACCAGGAGAAGACTAGATTAATTCATGCAAGAAAAATTCATTAAGCATTACTTATCACTTTTTCCAAGACAATTCTGAGCTGCAGAGCTGTGGAGGCTAAGGGGCTTTGCTCTGTTTCTGGATAGCCTCCACCTTGATCACTATGAAATAGGATTCAGATCTCTGGTACTAAAAAAGAAAGATGATATTCACAACATGGTTTTAATAGGTCCTGACAACTATGCTACTTCAGTAATACACCATTTCCAGTATAACATTTCACACTCCTTTCATGAAGATACTGTATTTCAGTACATGTTACCAGTACTTCAAGAATGCAAGCGAGATTACAACACTTTAGAGGACCTCAACATGAAAGAGACAAGGACACCCAAAACTGTATCAGACTCTGCTGAAATTCTGATCCTGATCCTGTATATACTGATCCTGTATAAAAGATTTTATGATCTGGCTGTAACCCCCTTAAAGGAGTAAAAAAAAGAAAAAGAAACACTGACAATACTAAATACTGTAGCACAAACAGTACATCTCTGGATGTACTCAGTACCAACGGTGGGTTTTAAGGTCATTTTTTTAACAATGCAAAAAAGTGGGATTTTAGTAAGTCAAATCAAAGTTGTGTTATACAGTGAAATTTTCGGAATGCTGAACTTTTATTAAAACAATCTTTTCAAGTTTGAAGGAAAAAGACTTAAAAACAACACTAAGTGGTGAAAAAATTAAAATATTCATACTTTTCCTGATTTCAACAGCAGCTGTAAAAGATAATATCAGCTCAAAGCACTGGCCTGAAGCTTTACTACTGTTATAAAAAGGTACTTAAAATAACTACAACATATTTAGGTTAAGCACTTAAAGGAATTACTGGAAGACTGAATTCAATCCTTGGTTCCAATCCACAAGTCATTGTGCAACATCTTAGCTGCTGAAAACAAACCCTTTCTGTTACCTGTAAAGTGGGGACCATGCCCATCTCCTGAAGTAGGGGTACAGAATTTTCCCAGTGCAAATACAGAAGGCACGGCGGTTGCTTTTGTAAGCAATGGAAGAACCCTGTCTCTCTGCACCTTCCAGTCTACACCTGCTTCCTCCAATCCGTGGAAGGTGCTGCTGCCATTCAGTGCTGAGCACAGCCCAATCTTGAAGGCAGCAGCATATTCCCAGTGCAGAACAGACCTTCTGCTAGACCTCCGTCAGAGGACAAGGTAGAACATGCCAGTGGTTTATTTTCAAGGATTCTCAATGATCAAAGTTTTCACAGGTACGGTAAAACTCACCATAACCCCCATATCACACCCAACAAATAAACTGTTTGGCTTCAGTTTAGTTTAGTCAGGGTAGATACCTGACTTGAGATGGAAGAGAAACCTGACAGAAAATGCAAGTCAAAATGGCTAATAAAGTAGCACAGAATAAAACTACACTCTCAGAACTCTTCCTACTGCTAAACCAAAGCTCAACATATTATGGCAGACTGTTTGGTAGAGTTTGTTCAAGAAACTGTATAGGACAAGGAGGAAGCTTTTAGTCCTTAAACTCAATACTCAAAACACAATTGTTTAGAATTTACTCCTAAGAAAAATATTTAAAGGGAGAAGACAAATTCTGAAAAATAGCAGGCTGTTCAGACATAGACTCTAAATACTTAAAACAGACTTTTTTTAAAGTGCTGAATGTCAGACCAACTCTCCTTTTAAGGATGGCATTTATCTACTTCACAAGAGCAGTAGCAATTAACACTTGGTAAAGAACCAAGATCCTCTGCCGAGTGCTGCTCAGTAATCGGCAACTATTACACATCCCAATATGGCAGACACAAAACACATCACTATGAACCTGGCACACCAGTTTGGAGTAGCACTTCAGGTCCTGGCTTCCAACCACCTGCTCAGGTCACTAGCCTTGAAAAGAAGAAAAACTATCCAGGCACTCAGAAATGCACAAACTAAACAGATATTTTGCCTTCTAACATTTCCATGTGTAATAAAGATAAGGAGCATCAAATTCACTCACTCTATTTTTTCTTATGGTACAGCAGAACTATGTGCTCAAAATTTCTCCTGCCCTTTCAGAGCAAGCCTTGTCCATACACCAACAACAGTAAACATCCCAAAGTGGAAAAGTACCCTCACTGCTCCTATTCCAACACCTTTTTTTTTTTTTTTTGAGGCAACATTTAAGTTCCTTTTTAAGCCCTTCCTGTAGCAATGCCTACCAAACCAGACACCTCCAAATTTAATCCATTGGAATAAGCAGCCTTTAAATTAAGGTGTTATAAGGTCATATAGCAACAAGATGATCGGCTTAAAGAGGAAGTGGAGTTAAGTTAATACTGAGTCACTATTTTAAGTTCTGTGTTCAAGACAACAGCATGATAGCCTTTCAAGTACAAACCAGTCTTCAAGCAGGACAGCTGAAGAACTTTTCTAGTAAAAAAAAAAAGTTTCATTTCTTGTCTAAATCTGAACATGAAATGAAGGACAACAGCTCATCAGACAGACAAGATCTGGTCCTAGAGACAGATGTTTTACAGCTGTGCTTTGGGCTTCCTAAAGCCCATTAGAGCTAGCACATACAATTCCTAATGTAAACAAGCTGCTTTTAGTAACTACAGTATTCACTCTGAACACACACAACGCTAGTCAGGGCCACCACTCCTCACAGTTTTCATCAAATGCAGCTTACAGTGTCCATAAGACAGAATTTGTAAATCCCCTCTCCTGTACCTCCTGCCATCCCCTGTAGATCCTGAAAAGGAATTTGTTTAGATATAAAACCCAAGGAAAGGAATCTAGATGGTCCATTACCTGAAGGTTTGGTTTTTTTGTAACTATGGCAAGTTTTTCCTTGTATCAAGGGGCATAAAATTGCCCAAATCTTGAGAAAAACAGGAAGGAAAGCATGAGCTTCCACTCTTCCACCTGCCAAGAAGCCCCTTTCTGTCCCACTGCAGGCAGTATACACAAGTAAGTTGACAAAAAAGCCAGGGCTCTTCAGAAAGCAAGCAGCTTCTAATGCCACATTGCTGCTATGCTGAAAGAGTCACCTCAAGCTGGCAGGTTGATTGAACAGAAGCTGCAGTCAGAATCCTTGACTTTTTTTAAGGTGTTCATTCTTCTGCTGAGCTCCACAGTATGAACTGCCCATTTCTCTCTCTGGAGAGCAGCAATAGCACAGTAGTGACTAAGCAGCATGCTCTCTGACTTGCAATGTGCTTTATTTTCACCAATTTTAACAAGTAGGAGTGCATTCATTTCACTATCAGAAAGCTTTAGACTATGATAGGAAGTAACAGCCTCAGCCACCTACTAGGACCAAGCTCTCATTCCATCTCAAACCAGCAGGAATAACGTAGATGGTTGGGACAAAACTCTGAATAACGGAATTCACTGAATTACTGACTGATGAAAATTGATGACACTGAAACAACACTGACTTGATAAAATTTGAGACAGACAAATTGACTCAAGGTTGATGAACCTAATGAAGAATTTCAAACTTGCAAAAAAACTTAAAACCAACTCAAACCCAACAACAACAGCCCCCTCCCCCTTTCTTGTGAATAAATTGTATCACAGATTAAATACTTCACATTTGAAAGAGCAGAGAAGTTATTTATACATTAGTAAATCTTTTAGGCTTTTCTTTTCCTACCTGAAGAGGAGAACTGATCTCTGGGCAGTGGATTATTAATTCTAACAAATTGTTTATAGCATGAAATCCATAGCATTACCGGAATAAACAAATTTTAATATCCATTTTAACTCAGGCCAGCACATTTTTCTTTCTGTGTCCTTTACTTCACAGATGATTACTCTATTTCTCTTTCTCCCATGAAGGTTCCCAGGCAACTGATCCAATCCACTTGCTCACTGCCACCAAAATGAAAAGATGAAAAGGGCTTGCTGTTCTCCAAGCCAGCGGCCCCCTCATCCTCAGTACCAGCTCTGGTGTTCATCAGATCCTTTTATGAGCCAGTTTGATTCATTACAACAGCAAAATGCTCTCCATTTTACAGAGTTATTTTTCTGCCATTTTGGTGAACTAAAGTGGCTCACAGAAGGACCTGACAAGCACTGCTGCCAAAAAGAAGTAGCAGAGCCATGTGGTTGTGAGTAAGGGTGCAGGGGGACAAAGGCAGGGAGGAAACTTCTCCTCTCAGAACAATGTCCAGTTAAATTAGCTCACTGCATTTCTCAAACCATACCCTGACTTACAAATTATTAGATGGGCCACAAGACAACATTGAACAGCTTTCAGCTATCTGCAGAGCTACAAAAAACTTATCATACAAAAAAAAATAGTAATATGCACTCTTACACAGATTTAAGTATAACACTCTATCAGAAGAAAAAGAGTTCTTACAAATAGAATGTCAAGATAAGGATACCCCAGAAGAGGAGGGTAAAGAAAGCTTGGCAGATTTCACCCTAGTTTTCAGGGGTTTTGTTTGTTTTTTAATTTGAAAAAAAACCAACAAACAAACAAAAAAAAAGAAGACAAGCCAAAGCAACAACAAACCACCCAAAAAAACCACAAAAAAATAATCCCAAACAACTCTGGGAGCATAACCACCAATCTCAATACACATTATGATGGAGAAAAAAAGTATTTCCAATAATCAGAAAAGAGCAAGAAAGTTTGTCACCAGTATCCAAAGTAAACCTACCAGGGGAAGGCTTACATGCCTTAGAGAAAGTACCTCAAGAGAGGGAGGCAGTCAAGCCAACAAGGTGGAAGCAGGTGCTACAGATGCCTAGTCCCCAGGTGTTCTGCCTAGTGATTTCTGGCCATGGATCAAACTGCCTCCTTATGTGATGGACTGCCTACTGCGGATGTACTGTTTCACTCCAGAGGAGAGAAGTCAAGGTGTATCCAATGTATCATTCCCACAGCCACACTGAATCGATCTTTCTAGTCAAAGTTCATTGCCTACCTGGGGGCTCCTCAACACAGAAACAGCTGCTTTCAGTGTATGCTGAAGAGAAAAAGCACCCTGCCCCAAAACACCACCATCGTCTCACCTTGTCAAACTAGGGAAGGGATTTTCAGCGTTCCTGATCCTACCAGCTTCCTGCCAAAAATCTTAATGTTGGACAGCCACAGAACATACCACCAATATCCATGTGACACTGAGGCACACAAAGGAAGACAGCAGCAGAGCCCAGAAGCCCCACCAGGGGATATGATTGGGCACACAGACTGCATCCCAGCTGACACTAATATCCACCTCTAAGAACCCCTCCTAGTCCAGTTCCTCAGACAGCCAAAATGTGCGTTGCCCAACCAACCCCACACTGCACAGTCCAGTTGTGCCACTGGTCATGAGACAATCTCAGCAAGAAGTCACATGTGAACCAGCGACAAGCCAAAGGTTGTCTATCCTTCATCCAGAGAGGCAGGCAAAAAGGCAAGCATCCTGGTTTCCTTTGAGAGAGGAGACAGGGAAAGGTGGAGAAAGAGATCAAGAAGATTAATCTTTTAAATAACTATGTTATGGACATTTCTTATGAGAAGAGCTATGAAAGCAATATCTTTCACCTGTCATCTTTTCTGTAGCCAAGGTTTTATTTTTTAACTCCACAAAATTAAGTAGTCATGATTTGGGCAAGGGGCAGCAGGGGACTGTGAGGCATTAACTTACTTCCCTGAGAACTTGCCATTCAAGAATTCAGTCACTGTAACCACAGCACTTCTCTAATTCTAGCCATGGTAAGTGAAAAGCCACACAAACACCCCCCTTCCATTTTTCTTTCTTTTTTTTTTTCCAATAGTTTCAGCGCAACATCTAACATGCTCGACTTCTAAGACTGCTTCTTATTACAACAATTTTCAGACCCAAGTTGCAAGACATGTTTCTGTTCTAGTGCTGCCTGTAACAAGCTGATTCTTCCAACAGCCATGCCATTTCTACAAAACAACCTCTTCCTTCTGCATGGCTGCCACAAGGTTCAAATCCTGTTTAAACTATAAAAGTATGTTCACTAAGAGTCACTTCTGTGAGGGAAGACAGCACTGGCTGGGGAATACTGCAAAACTGTAGTAAGGAGAAATGCAGGTGAAACTGAGGCAAATTTTTTTCAGTAACCTCTGTAAAGATTACAATAGAATTAAAGAAGCATGTTTCACTTACTTCTATAGAAAAAATAAGAACCAAAAATGAAAATGACAATGTACCTTTGTAGAGATCAATCCAGAAAGTGGGGGGAAGTGAAGCTGAAGCCTGCTTATTCACTTCCCCCCAATGAAAGAGCGATGATTCAAGTAAAGATGAGTGAGGCTGTACCCCACTTACAGAGCTGAGTGAATGCAAAGCACAGCAGACACCTCACAATGGTACTGATAAATAAACTGAATTACTTAGCAGGTCTCTCCCAGACTTACCTCCTGAGGCAGTCCAGAAACTCCTATTTAACTCACTTTCTGAATGATTCCTTCCTAAATCAAGAGAGATATTAAATGGCTCACTATAAACTCTCAGTTTAATTCTCCACGGTTAAAACAACTCGAGGCAAGAATTACACTCTTACTGAGAGCCCCTCATCAGAGTTTAAAGGAATCTCTGAACTCACACAGGCAAAAACTACTACGTCAGAGGGCCTTCCTTTATGCCATCCTGACAGGACTACAGCGCCCTGTGAAGCCTGCCTGATCCTTCCAGGAACTAGCAACATACTCCCAGGTACCTCTCAAACCAAGAGCTGTAGATGATGATCTGCCCACTTTTTGCTTTTCAATAAACCACCAAATCCAACAAGCAGCTACTCTAGTCCAGGAGCAGCACAAACCAGAGCACATTCTCAAAAATCCACAGGACTTGCCTAGATATATACCAACAGTTGAGACAAAAAAATAAAATCATATTCTTAGATCTCATTTCAAGCCAGTAACTGCAGTTATGGTTGTTTCAGTATTTCTTATCCCACGTGAGAAAACAATACACATTCAAATACAGAACTACAAGCAGCAAGATGGTTGGGATGCCTGATTTCCAGACTTCAGCTAGGCTCTCCTGTCCAGGAACAGGTAAGGTTTTGAAAACATTTTTTATATCCTAAACAACTAATTAAGATGCATCCTTGAAATATACCAGTCTCTCACCTTCGTGCAGTTTTATCTCAGCCTTATCAGAGTGATTTTTGAACATCTGTTAGCCTCACCATTACCCACCTTCCCTCAATCCTCCTTTTATCGAGCATTAAAAAACCAAGTCAGTTGTATTGCCTTTGTGGCTGTTAATCTTCATCTTGAAGAAACACTAAACTGCCATTCTCTACAGTACAGACTGACACGCACTTTCCTGCAAGACACTTTACCAAGCAGCATTTCAGCTTTGGATTTCAATCTCAACAGCTACATTGATGGATCCTCTTTGAAGCAAAGAATATTTCCTCATAAGTTGTCATCAACTCGGACTTCCCACTTACTAATTCATCCAAGTTAATACAAAAGATTTGAACCAAGTTTCTCAGTTTTTATTATGTTTCACATTTCTCCCAGAACAGCACTACCTACCTCAGTGCTTTCTTTGCTGAAGACTTTCTCTGTGTTTTGTCCTATTACCGATGTCTAAACTTCTAAAATTCCAGCTTTCAGTTCAGCTTTAGTTAGTTTTTGCCTGAATTCTCTCCCAGAGAATGACCGGTATTCCTTCGCACCTAGTGACTACCCATTTAACAAATCCTGTTTACCCTGTAAATAAATCC
Organism: Entomyzon cyanotis; assembly: GCA_024500445.1. Lineage (NCBI taxonomy): Eukaryota > Metazoa > Chordata > Aves > Passeriformes > Meliphagidae > Entomyzon > Entomyzon cyanotis. Next base: position 21,535,231 of record JAKEPQ010001005.1, read on the forward strand.
GCAGGCTTCCTATTTTAAGATCGAGGACAAAAGTGCCTTTATTAAAGTCTTCCTTGGCCTTGCTCCATGTTCTGATCTGCTTTACCACTGGTCACATAGTTCCTGGTCTCCCAAGCTTCCCTATTTCTTTCAGAAACATCACAATCCCCCCAGGAGCTCCTCCCCACACCCCAAATTTCTCTGCTTGGCAAGGGATAGCCCACAACGGCTATGCCTATTTCAAAATTATCATGAGACTAGACCCTCCCCACTCACAACTACTCAGTGCACCAAGCAAGAGAAACCATTACAGCTCTAAGTATTTACCATTAAAAGATGGGGAAATGTCATTTTCATGAAAACAAAACTTGGAACAAGACTCTCCTATTCAAAGGGTCAGGAAGAACCTTTGGAAAGCTGCCAGCACACTACAGCAGCCCCCCTGCCCTGGCTCTCTGCTGCTGGCCATCCCCTTGCCAGCACAGCATCCAGGGGCTAACATGAAACTTCATCAGGCTTTGGTGCAGCCAGCCAGCTCTTCCCACACCAACTTAAGCATCCTCCATAGTTTGCGTAGAAAGCAGAATTATTAGGAGTTGAAATGCATGGTTTTTTTGCCACATATCCTAATTATCTAGGGCTGGCAAGAAAACACAACTCCACTAAGCAAACAGAGAGCAATATGAATTGGAAAAAAGATTAAAAACCCAACAGGAAAGGCACAATCTGAAGAGGAAAAAAATCTATGGGAAAGCTGGGGGGAGGGGAGTAGGGTGGGCAGGAAAGAGAAATAAAAGGTTTAGTTTTCAGAGCAGGACTGTTTTTGCTACACGGAAGGAATCATACTTTGTACATCTGATGCATAACTCCACAAAATGTTTTAAGAAGTGGCACTTGCATTGTAGAGAGAAATCAAGATAATCTGTGGGGAGGTCAGTTTCGTTCAAAATCCCCAAGAAATTTTAAAGCCAGCTACCTGTTGAAGTTCTAGCAGTAAGCCGAGCTGAACAGCTTTAAAAGTGGCTCAAGGACATTCAAATAAAATGCTTCCAAAACTATCCAGCATTGGATTCTCCATATGCCAGCTATTCCCAGGCAGGTAAGTTGTTGCATTGCTCTCCCCAGCCACAAGTTCATATTTAAGTGAAACCTGAACAGAATAACCTCTAGGATCAGGACCATATATGTGAAATTTTATTTTCCCCTCAGAACCATTAGGAAGAGGGCAGACATTTTGGCTGCAATGACTTTTTCCAGACAATTGATTCTCAAAGTTATTTATTCCCCACCATTCCCCTCAAGGCCCTCTCATCACAGCAATTGTCTATGTCAGAGGAAGGTTCGACTCAGCTCCCATGAAAGCCAAGCAAAACCACACCCAAAATAGCTATATAGGTCACTACAGAGCAAAGTGAGCCTACATCATGCCAGCAAAGGCTTCTGGTTAGTTCCCATGTGCCAATAAGCTTTCAAAGTCATGTATTATGGTGTTTTATTGTAATAGTAACTTATTTGATAATAAGCACTCTTTTATTGAATTTCAACTTTTAAAAGAAAATGTTTACATCAAGTTGTATTTCTCCATTTTTTTTTCTTTTCTTAAGGAGAATGTATTTAGCATAAAGACAGCAAAACAACCAGGATGTTTAGAAACCACTGTTGAGTGGCATTCAGAGAAGAACCCAAGTGGCAGCACAAAGATCCTTGGTTTTGGCTTGGCTTCTTCTGGGTGCATGTTTACATCTTTGAAAAGTCACAATGTTGGAAGCTAAGAGCTAATCAGCTTTTATATACTTAAGAATACCCTTAAGAGCTTTGTTGTCATATTCGGGCTCTTGGAATGTGTCCTTTAGGTCATAACCTCCTTTTTATTTTTTGCATCATGCCTTCCAACCTCATTTTCCAAGAAAGATTTTTAGTGTACAACTACAACGTGGTATTTCCATGACCGCTGATCTAGGTAAGATACAAATCACTGGAAGTTAGTCAGATTGTGCAGCTGGAAAGAAATCAGGAGGAAAACTTCCATCAGGTTTCAGTATCTTATTAAAACCCTAATAAAAACATGGGATGTTTCTGTGTATTGTAGAATGTAGAATCTCACTCCTTCCTCTGAAAAAGTTCTAAAAATTAAATTATAGTTGGAGTTTCCCTGTGCCTTTTTATCACTGCTACATCACAGACAGTACTTGAGACTTTTTTCCATTAAAATCCAGCAGTTTGTATTTGTGCAAACACGCTATTCATTGAAATATAAATGAAGAAAAACGATGGAGTTAATGTCTGTCTTAATGATGAAGCTAAACTGATGTAGTAAATTAATACAATAACTTTTCTGTTAGAAAAGTGAAGTCTAAAGCCTCACCTACACACAAAAGACTCATTTGTCAGAAAGACAGTTTAATTATTTACTAAAATTTGCAGTTTTCTCATGTATACAGGGAACATTAAAGTAACATAAAAGTATTGCCCGTGTTACTTATAGGCATCAGTTAACCAGCTCATAAATCTAAGCAGTTAGTGATTTGCTCACAGCAGACAAATACATAAGGGTTTGGAAGTTGAGATTGAAGAGAACTGGGGGAAGGAAGACCTTCAGACACACACACACACCACTTGTCACCACAGTTGCCTGCACCCTTGCTAGCCACACAAATTTCTTTGAATAATGTCAGATTCACGAGAGCAAATACCAACCAGCATACGCTAAAGGCTTTTAGTCTGAAAATTAATGTAAAAATCAGTGGGAAATAAGCGATGGAGGTAAGGCACAAGATTCGAGGAAACACCTGCATTTATTTCCACCCTCTTTCTTTCTTGGTTACTTTTTTTCCACCTCCTCCCACCTTAGCAACTTTCACCTATCACACTGTACGCTACAAACAAAACCAAACCCCAAACAGCCAGCTGCTATGCAGCATGCCTTAGACATGGCAAAACACAGCCTCATCACCACACTTCAGCAGCTCTTGGAAAACCTGAGAAGTCCCTATTGCTCAGGCCCTCCACCTCTCCAGAGAATCATGCCTGGGTTGGCTTTGTTTAGGTTTTGCTGCATCTTCATGCTGCAGGGTCTCCTGCCTGCAGAGTCACTGTCCATGGGGCACAGACCTGGCACGGAGTCTCCCTGTGTGCCAGGGCAGGACAAGTCTGCCGACCAGGACACCCACCCACCCCTGCCAAGCCCAGGCTGAGCAGCACATCCCCTCTCCAAGCACACTGTCTGCAGCTTTGCCATTGGCCTCTTCCACCTTGACTCGCAAACAACTCGTTCTACGTCTTATAAAAGTCCTCATATTATTTGAGTGTTAACGAGAAATACTGCGAACCTTCATCGACAGCTTTTCATTTCCAAACAGAGTGGAATAACTCGTGTGGGAAAAAAACTACACTCGGGTTAACTGACCGCTCTACACAGACAGGGAAACCTTTACAGTGCTCCTTGGATACAACTCTTCAGGTTTCGGCATTAACCAAATTCAAAAGGAATTGGTCACAGCTGAAATCTCCCATCACTGTACAGAGTTTTGATTGCAACAGAGAGTATTCCACTATACCTCATTTTTATTGATATTGTTACAATGCTACATCCCTGGAAACTGTTATGTTCCTAAAAGGACTGTGTGATCCTTGCCTATGATCGAAACTTTCCTTCATTACTGAAGAGGCAATAAAATAATTTCGGGTTTCAAATATGAGGGTTTTTCCACTGTTTAAATAACCTAACCAGGATTTACAAGCAATAGCAGAAATGTCATCACATTGTTAAATATTTAGTAAGATATTTGGTCAAATATGATTATCCAATTAGTACCACTGAACCAGTAATTCAGTTAAACTTGCAATCACGAGCATTTAATACTCTTCTAAGAGCCTGGGCAAGAGCTTTTATAATGATCTTTATAAATTTCTTACTAAAAAAAGGTCAGAAGAGACCACAAATAAGCTGTTCAGGTTAACAGAAAAGACAGGACAAGGAGATGTGTGAATCTGTGGCATTCACCAATACTTAAGTGGGGGAAATTTCGTTTTGTAAAAAACTGTTTCAAACTTCAAATTATGTGTAAGACCAAAAATAATTACTTTTTCCAAGCAGCTGTGGTTTTAACCTAGAGGAAAACAGTACACTATCAAAAGGATCTCTGCAAAACCCTGAACACATTTACAACACCAAACAAGAAGAAACCAGCAACACTCCCCACTTTTAGTAGCTGGAGTTAGGAAAATATATGGAACGTAATTGTTCTGATCACCTGTTACAAACCTCAGAAACAAATGGTTAATTTTCCCCCAGACTGCATCTTATTTTAGAAGGGATTACTAGAATTTTTCTGCTGCTGTTGTAAATGCAGACCTCTTGAAAGGAGCTCTCTCTAACTATCAGCTCACCGTTAAGTTTGTAAGCAACCCGGACATCTAAAATGTGGTCTATACTGAGCAACGTGATTTTTTTTTCTTTTTATTTTTTTGAGGAAAAAAGTGTTGGAAACTTTCACGGTGGAAACAAGAGAGCTTCAAAGTTCCTCTCTTAGCAGCACCCAGCAATGGAGAGGAAAGTGTTCTGCATACGTGCCCCAAGCATCCAGCTACATTTAGCTTTCAGCCTTTTTATTATCATTGTCAATGAATGGGCCCCAGTCAAATTAAAGCTGCCATTTTAGGTTAAAGACTGGAGAGCCTCTGTTGTGCAACAGCGAGACAAAAACACTCCAAGCGACAGATGCAGCACTCTCATTTGGAAAATGATGGATTTCAACTTTTACCAAAAAAATTTAAAAAAAAAAACGGATCATGCTTTTTAATATGAATTATATATTGATACTCACACATTACCGCAAACTAACGGGATTTATAATTGGGATAAATCAGCTACCCATGCTGCTAAGGTCATAGTCATTAAGATTTTTTTGCCGTCGTTAGAATGGATGATCTGTGAGGAAATGAACAGAAACATTTTTTGTTCAACTTGCTTGTTTGTACCTCCGCTAGTCCCGTATAACACGAGAGAAGAAAAAAGGAAAAGGGAAGGAGAAAAAAAAAAAAAAAAGGCTAACACATTCTCCCGAAAGCCATCTTCCAGGATAAACACTGCCCGTGATCTGCTTTGATGAGAGTAAAAATCGAGACGAACATGGACACAGGAACAAACTTATCGCACCGAGATTATTCTGATATTCCCCAAGCCAAACATCCGCGGAAGCCCAAGTGGCAGGGTAAATTTAAAAAAAATAAATTTAAAAAAATAAAATTTAAAAAAAAAGGCTTCTCACAAATGAAAAAAATCGCCCTTTTCTGTTGTGGGGAGGCACGCTCGGCCCCTTCCCAAACGAAAACAAAGGCAGAAAAGTGGGTAAGTGCGGGAGAGTTGCGCGGCGCCGCGCGGCCCCGCAGCGGACAGGGAGCTCCCGGGCATCCATCGCTACTTTCCTTTTGTCCATTGTCTGTTTAAAAAACAACTACTTTAAACCCGGGCGTGAGCGGGCTGTCGGGGGGAGCCAGGGAAACCGGCTCCATTTCCAGCCCGTGCCCCACGGCCACCCCCTTCCCCGGCACCCCGACCCGCCCCCCCGGACACCCACCCGCGAAGACCAGCCCGGCGGCGCGGGGCGCGCCCGGAGGGGCTCCCCCGGCGTGGGAGCGCGTCCCCTGATTTAGCGCTACCGGGATAAATGAAGGCAACGTAATGATGGCTGCTCATTGCCTGCAGCGCCTTCTCCCTGAGACTCACTAACAACCCTGCCCCCCTCCCCCCGCCACCGCTTTCTCACACACACCCGCGCACACGCACAGGCGCTGCCCGCTCCCCACCGCCCCGCACGCAGCGCCCGCCGCCGGCCCCGCTCCGCTCCCCACCGCGCCCCGCGGACCGAGCGCGGCCGGACCCCCCCGCCTCGCTCCGCGCCCTGACCGCTTTGGCCTCAAACCACCTTTTTCCGCTCACCCTCAAAACGGCCCGGAACGGGGCGGGGGGAGCGCGGCGAGGGGAGCGCCCCGGCCCCGACCCCATGTGCGCGGCGGCGGCAGCGCCTCCCGCCCGCCCCGGCCCCGCGCCGGCGGAGCGAAGGTGCCCGGCGGGGTAAAGCCCCTATTATGCGGCGTCCGCCGGCACCGCTCCGGCTGCCTCGGGTAGCGTTCTCCCTTCCCTTCCCTTCCCGTCCCCTCCCTCTTTCCCCCGCTCCCCTTTCTTCTCCGGCCGCCGGGGAGCGCCGGCCGCCCCCTGCCCCCTCCCGGTGCCGCCGGGGCAGGACGATCCCCCCGCCGCGCGCACTGGCGGCCGGAGCGGCACCTCGTGCTCCCGCCTCCCTCCTCCTCCTCCTTCTCCTCCCTCCCCGCCCGCCTTCCTGCCGCCCGCCGCCACCCACCGCCCGGCCTCCGCTGGGGGTGCCCCCGCTGCGGCCCGGCCCCGGCCCCGGCGACCCATGTGCCGGCGCGGAGCGGGGAGCGGGGCGGTGCCGGGCCGAGCCGGGCCGGGCCGTGCGCGGCAGGGAAGCGCCCTCACTTTGTTAGCGCTTGTTGTGCCGCCGCGGCCGCCGGGAGCCGTCAGCGTGGTCAGCGGGGGAAGCGCTCCCGCGGCCATCCCGGCCGGCGCTGGGCCCCGCCGCCCCCGCCGCGCAGTTTCGCTCAACTTTTCCCGGATTTTTAGTCACCCTCCAAACTTGCGGAGAGGAGCGATGGAGGGAGAGCAGGGGGGAGAAGAAGGGAAGGGGAAGGGGAAGGGGCGCCGGCGCTCTGGCTCCCCGGTGCCCTCCCCTCCCCCGAGGCGAGGCAGGCGGCCGGCCGGCCGGCCGCAGCACAACAAAAAGCCATTTACACCCGGGGAAGTGCCCCGCTGAGACAGCCCCCCCCCCCCCAACACACACACCCCCCCGCCCCGCCTCGCCCGGAGCCGCGGCAGGGCTCAGCATCCCCCACCCCCCCCCCGGACGGCCGCCGGCAGCGAGCACCCCCGCGCCGCTCCGCTCCGCTCCGCCGGGGACAGAGACCTGCCGCGGGTCCCCTGCTCCATGGCCGGCGCCCGCCCTCCCTCCCTCCCTCCGCGCCCAGCGAGGTGCGGGGTCACTCACCGGGCCGGTGCGTGGCCGTCGGGGACCGGTGTCCCCCGCTCGCTCCCTCGCTGCCCTCCACCGAAGGGCCGGGGAGGAGGAGGGGACACGCTCCGGAGTTGGTGCCGCCGGCCGGGGGGGCGAGGCGGGGTTCGGGTCTCGCACACAACACACACGCACACAACACACACGCACGGAGTTGCTCGCTCGCACCGGGGCTGGGCTAAGAGGGGAGGAGGGGGATCCCTGACCGGGGCGGGCAGGCGAAGGAGGGGTGGAAGGGAGGGGAGGGAGAGGAAGGGTCAGCGCGGGTCTCGGGTAGTTTCGGGGTCTCCGCCGGCTCCGCTTCGCTCCTTTGTGTAATTTCACTCGATTCAAGTTTAATCCGATAGTTCCCGAGCGAGCGAGCGCGCCCGCCGGAGCCGAGCCGAGCGCGACACCAGCCAGCCAGGCGGCTGCCGCCCCCTGCGCCCGCCCGCCCCCGCCGCCTCCCTTCCTCCCTCCCTCCGCCGCCACAAGGCGCGCCCCCGACACCGCCCCCTCCCCGGGGGCGAGCGCCGCCGCGCGCCCCGCCCCCCGCGACGTCACCGCCCCGCCCGGCATAATTTATGCAACGAGGAGAGAAGGGGGGAAAAAGGAAAAAAAAAAAGAGGAGAAAGAAAAAAAAATAGGAAACCCCCCGCCCCGGGCGGGGGAGGGACGGGGGTCACTAACCTGCCTGCGCGCGGCCCGCCAGCGCCCCGCCGGGGCTCCGCCGCCCGCCGGCCGAGGGAGCGCTGCCGCGGAGCACGGCGGGGCACGGCGTCTTCCGTGCGCTCCCCCGCCGCTCCGCTCCTCTCCGCTCCTCCCGGCGCTGACCGGGCCGAGGGGGGGGCTGCTCCGCACCTCTCCGCTCCGCACCGCAGGGTCAGCGCCACGCCCGCCCGCCCTGGCGCGTCCCGTCCCGGGAAACTCCCGGTGAAGCCCGGGGGGTGTGTGCCCTGTGAGGTGTCACTGTGTCACTGCCGCGCTTCAAACTTCCCAACCGCGGCGGCGAAACGAAACCGAGAGGCGTCCCGGGAGGCTGCTCGGCCCCCCGCCGCCCGCCCCGGCCTCTGCCCCTGCCCCCGACCGGGCAGCGGGCACCGCAACCCCGCCCGCCTCTCTCATCCCGGCCACCGAGGCGGGGTGGGGCGGGGCGGGCGTAGGATCGCCCGAGATCGCGGTTTAGGGTGGACTTTGTCCCGAGCGGGTCGGGCTTTCAAAGGGAAGCGGCCATTAAGCGCTGCCCTCCCGCCCGCCCGCCCGCGGCAGCGCCCCGTCCCGGCGGGGCCGCGCTCCCCGGCACCGCACCGCACCGCACCGCACCGCACCGCACCGCACCGCACCGGCTCTGCCGCTGCCGTGTTTGCGAGCGACGCGTTCGAATTCGCGATACAAACCGAAAAAACTCGTTCCGTAAGTAAATTAGACAAATCCCACCCAAAAGTGATTACCAGTAGCGCGCTTAGCGGTCCTCCCTGCACTGCTCTGGAAACTAAATAAGCGTCTTAAAAGTATAAAGAGATTAAAGCGTAAACCCAGTGTAAAGATACTCGGCATTACAGGAATTTTCAGCGAGTCATTTGACGAGATAACTTTTTACCATCATTGTTTGTGGCAGGTTGGAGAAGGAAAAACAAAGTCATGTGCTCCTGAGCAGGGACACCCTCCCCCTCCAGCTCCTGCCGCTCCTTTTAGGGGGCTGTTTGCTGCACCCCCACTCGTATCTCTCCCGTGGGAAAGAGAGAAGGCTCCTGTCCTCATAGAATCTCACACAGCTTTTCCTCTACGCTCTTTTAACACACAGTTAGCTGGGAGCCAGATCCAGACAACGTGAATATCAAAACTCTTCTCATGCTTCTTGGGTCTTTGGCTCCCTCAGTCCAGGTGTCCATGTTGATTCTGCAGCCACGAGGGCCACTACAGCTGCAAAAATATTTCAGGCTTCTCCAGAGGAAGTGTAACACTCTTCCACATTGTGTCATTCATGTCTGGCCTACTCAGTCTCCCTTGGGCTTAGGGGGAAAGCACCTTTTGGAAGAAGGGACAGTTTTGCGGTTGGAGAGGCACCACCACCTCCCATGCATTTAGCCTCATGCAATCACCCAGAAAGGGCCCAGCAGCCGGGGAGGTGTTGCTGTCCCGAGCGTTCAGCTGAAAAACACGGTGAAAAGCTGATAGCACATGATGGTGCAGTAGAATACACTCCCTGTTCTTCGCCAAGGTCTTCCATGAAGTTAAAAATAGCAAGGCGAAATAGTATTTAAAAGAACAAACACTTTGAAGTGGCAAATGCCCCAAATACACCTTCACTAATACAAATACAAATTCACCAAATACAAATTCACTAAATTTGCCCAGTTTACCATGGTTCTATGTCTAATTTGCATTGCTTTACTTTGTGGGAAAACAACACAACAAAATAACAAAAATAACAAAATAACAAAATAACAAAAAGTTACTAAATGTAACTAAACTACATACAACTAAAGTTTCAGTTTTCTCTTGCAGTATGTTTACAGACCAGAGAGAAAACAGTCCAGAAACACTTACCCCAAGTCTGTTTTTCTGCGTGTATCATTTAAGTGCACCCCTAATCTGACAGCCAAGCACCCTAGTGTAGCGTAAGCCTGCCTGGAACTCCCCTTGCTTTCAAAGATTTAAGTTCTCCAAGATTTAGAGGCACGAGAAACTCATTCTGAGACCAACTGCCAGCAGCCTCAGTGCTCCCTCTAGAAGTTGTTTCAGTTTCTTGTTGAGCAGAAATCAGATCGCAAAGCTGCCAAGCATGAAAAGTGTTCAAAGCATATCATGGTGAACAGGGTAAGAAAACCAGAGAAATGCTGCACTTCTTTAACAAAAGAGGTATATTAGCATGGCAGAAGCAGTGAGGGGGGACATGGATAGGAACTCAGTTAAATGTTTGTTCCACGGGAAAAAAAGCCCCAGTCTCTACTGCATGTGTCTTGCAGAAGGCACAGAACCAGCTCCTTGGGTCCCATAAATCATCCTCAGGCCGTGGCCTATGGAATCAACTGGCTTGCTACTTGGGTCGTAAAAATGTGCAGGGAATCTCCCAGTGCTTTCCAACATTAGAAGAAACAGAATCTGCAAATAGAACTTTCACAGAAGGGGGGAATTACAGCTGCTCTCTAACTCCTCAACAACAGGAAATGGGGAGTAAGGAAAAGTGCTGCAGCAGTTTCACCACTCCAAGGTGTGACACCATCAAGGTGTGGCACAAATTCTCACACAGGTCCACCCAATGGTAGTACCAGACATGGACAAAATACATCATTGCACAGCTGCTATGGAGGAAAAATCTTTGAAACTTTAACTCATGCTTCAGCCAAAGAGAAAGCTGTAACTTCATGAGTTACCAACAAGGCAGCTTCACAGGAGAGTGAGGAAACAGCAAAATGGCATCTTCATGATTAACCTTATTGGTAACAGCTTATTAAAATACCCAAGAGATGACAGGGATGAAAATTCACTTGTAGCCAGCCACCCAACCCTTTGTGTGCTTTTGGGAAGAAGTAATCCATCTGATGTAGGCAGCCATTTGGCTCACAGATTAGAAAGAATTTGCATTAATGGCTGAGAATTTCAACAGCAGTTGCAGAGCAAGGGTATGTGTACCAACAAAACCCCAACAAATTGCTACACTCTACCTAACCAGGTAAACTCACAAGGTGGGGATAGTCTGTACCAAGCTGAGCAAGTGACTGTGTATGACAGGCAGAGTTGTGCAGAGATAAGTTAATGTACTCGGTAAGAAGTACAGTGCTGAGATTACCAGGTGGCATTTAAACCTGTTTTTTAAATATCAGAATTACAAAATGCAAATGATTTAGCATCACATGAAAATACAAAGGCAGGTTACTTATTCAGTAGACTTTGAAGAACCAGCATCTGTTTTAACAGCCAGGTACAGTGAAATGTGATCTTAAGATCTAGACATTGTCACTTCCACAGGCAGCAGATGACACCTCACAAGTCGTTAGTCCCCAAACAAGCTGTGCACAGGGAGGCCTTCAGGCTACAAGGGCCAAGCAGTCTGTGCCTCATTCCTGACAACCTAGTCCAGGTACTGAGATTGTTTGAGAGCTGCTGAGGGCTGTGCACAGAGAGCTCAGAGCAGCCCACCCCTCTGGAGAACAGTGCTGTTAAGCACATCTGGTTCCTCACCTGCTCAGCACTGTGACGGTCCAAACCATGCATCAGTTCCGACAGAAAGTGCTTGTGTTGGTGCCATGCCCTCCAGGTGGCTTCTTCTAAAAAGCTTTTTTGCTTTGGTGAAGGAAGTTGCAGCTCCTGAGGAAATTCTGTACAGATGTACCCGAAGCTCAACAACTTCTCCTCTCACAGCCTTGCTTTTACTTTTGTACATGCAAGGAGAGATGTGAAACCATCTCTACAGTGAGCCCAAGCTTGTGCTTAGAGTGACTGCCTTCTGAGCACTTCTGGCTCAGCATTCAGGATGCCATTTCAGAGCCTCAGACCACCAAACACGCCATGTTTTGTCCCATGGTTGCTGGGAAGTGGCTCCAAAATCACACAACCCTGACACATACATTTTATTAATCTCTGAACACTGTTTCAGTCAAATGAAGTGAAAAAGTCAAATGGTTTCTTTTTCTTTCACAAGTGAAAGTTTTACTCAAAGTTTCTTGAAATTTACGCAGCAATGGAAGCTCATGAGACTGAGAGTTTGTAGTGACCAACAGGGCACAGATGATAATGATATTCCACAAGCTGAAGGAAAACAATATTCTTTTTTCAGAAGAAATTGTTCACCAACCCACAGCATGCTGAAATACCAATAGCACGTGGATTTTGGTAAGTACCGAGAAGCAGCAGACTCGTATCAGAAAGAACAACTTTACCGACAACTTTACCGACTTCAGCTGAAGAGCTAAAAGTGCTGGAAATATAAGTGCTACAAGGAGCCACCCTGTGGCACCAGCAAGCTAAGGGAACAGAGGGCAAGCCAGGGTAGACACTTGTGTGGGTTGGCTGATTTTTTTTTTTTTTTTTTTTTTTGAAACTCAAGCCAGCCAGAGTGACAAAGGCTGGAACTGGCCCAAACAGCCACTTCTGTGGCAGGGAACTCCTTAACTGAGGAACTGAACCAGAAAAGCAGAGGGGCAGTGAGCTCCAGCAGATCTTGCCCACATGCCACTCACCTGCCAGGCCTCACAGAGACAAAGCTCTCTGAGGGATATCAGCATTCCCCAATGCCACATCCTTGGGAATCCAACAACAAGAAAATACTGCTCCCAAAACTTATTCTTTTGTGTGGAAGTGCTCTGATGCAGCAGTATCTCTCACATAACAACATACAGCTCTCTCAAGGCTAATTTAAGGTGGTAACCAAAGACTTTTAGGGGGAATAGGTGAAAATGCCATCTGGCACAGCACACTGTGACTCCTCACTGTGGGTGGGGGTGGGTGCACACACACTTGTGGGCAGCTGTCCCCAACCTACCTTCACTGTCCCCCTCAATGTCTCCAAAATGCTGCCCAGGTACTGCCACTTAGCTGTGACAGTCTGAGCAGCTGGAAGGCAGCACCCACCCAAGTGCCTGCGGCACAGAGGTGACAAACAACTCGCTGTCCCTCCCAGACAGACTCACCACTTAGTTTGCTGGCTACGAGGCAGGATCACTTGGCCTTCCATCTAAATTCTGACTTACCAGGCCAGTGCCCAACTGCTCACCGCAGGCCCCTGGTTTCCACTACTACTGGAGACAAGACCAGGCCACCTCTTTAATCAGGAACAGTAGTGAGTTCTTACAAAAATGGAGCAATGCCGCAGAACTGACCTACTCCACATCATCCCCGCTTGTGAGGATGTTTGCTCTTGGACCGTGACATGAACTGACAGCTTCACGGTCGGTTTTGTTTCCACCGTGCAGGAGCAGCATTAAGGACTCCCATTTCCATCTTTGACGGCTCAGCAGAACGTGCCTCTTCTTACATGGAGAGACACAGGTCTCGCAGCGCTGGCAATTTCTGACCTTTGTCCTTGATAAATGGAAGGCATCATATCTAAGAATGAAGTCACACCCCCACCGAAAGTATCAGCTGACACAAATATACGGCAACTCCTCTGCTTAGCAACACGGGCTGCCACCAACTTCACTTCCTTCTTAAATACAAAGTTCAGTGCTCGGGCTCCACCCTGACTCAGAGCCGCCTGTAAAATTGGATCTGACTCGCTGAGAGGTCACGTCTCCTCGCTGTGAACAGGACTTTCCACAGCAGCTATATTTCACTGGAACTTCCCAACGCACAGGCAGGGAGGGAGGAAGGGAGGGAAGGAGGGAGGAAATGCTGCCGCAGTCACAGAGTTCACCTGCCGAGGAGGCAAGGCACTGACTTTAACATTTCCATTTGGCTGTCCTTCCAGACAGATTTTTCAGGGCAGGAACTGAATAACTTCCTCCTTCTGTGGACTGAGGAGCAAGAGTGATCTCTCACAGTTATTTCCTGGGTTTGCACATGCAGGGAGCACCTAGGTGTGGCATTCTCGGATACAGTCTGATATAACTACGGATGTTATCGTTGCTTGCTGTGAAATGGGAAGCAATGTAAAACCCATGGCCAAACACAAATTTATAATATCCTTGAAAGATACTTATAAACTGTCCTTGAAAAATACTTATAAACTATTTTTCCTACTTAGGTTCATTGAGAAAAAGAGGCACTTAAAATTGTTCAGTTTTATAACATTTTTAATAACTTTTTTTCTATAACCATCTATTTGTTTTTCTAAATGCTTCATAAAATTTCAAGTCTACAACAATCAAAAACTCCATTTACTTATATAGTTAAGTAAAATGTGGTTTCTCTCTGATTCTTCTATTCTGAAAGAGGATCAACTAATAGGATGATACCATTTTCTCATTAAACTCAGGTCCACTCCCCTCCCCACTTGGTAAACTTGTAGGAAGGGGGCTGAGAGGGATCTGAAGAGACCATCTGGTCCCCCCTGGCCACACAAAGATAGGATAAAGTAGCCCCAGACAATCCCCAACAGATGTTTGTCTAACCTGTTCTTAGAAACCCTCTGCAAAGCAGAGACCCGAACTTCCTAAGTAGCTTGTTCTGGTATTTCACCAGCATTCAAAAAAAATGGATCAAACCTCTTCTAACCTTTTACACATTGGAAAATTTATCTGATTGCCTCCAAAAATTATTTTTAAGGCTCAATTTCTTTCCTTCCTTCACCATTTCCTTTCTACATCTCTTAGTTGCTCTCTCACCCTGTCCTGTACTTTATTTTCCAGCACAGACTGTGAAACCAAAGGCAACGCAGCAGCTGGGGCCTTACTGGCACTCGGTGGAGTCATCTTCACATCGTTCTTGATGACTTACATATGCCACCTATTGATAAATCCTAAGAGAGCATTTCACAGGAGCACTGCATTGTCCACTGCTATTTTGTTAGTGATGCTCTACAAACTCCCTATAACCATCTACCCTGACTTCTCCATGAAAATGATGATTTATTTTTTCTTTTGCATATATGAAGTTCATTTTGATTTCTGTACTGATCATCTCCAGTGGTGACTGTCCTCCCATCCTGGTGCAATTGAGACATTTCACAAAAGTGCTCTGCATTACACCAGTCCAGATTATTTTTTGTCTTTTCTCACATTGGATTTATCACAGTACTATCCTGGTGCCTTACAGCAGAGTAATTTGCAAAATCTCTTCTGTCTCCTTCCTTCTGTGTCTTGTCCTTTCCCTCTCCAGAAGGGCATGCATGGAAAATTTGCTTTCAGGATATAGAGACATAAATAAAATCACTGTACATTTATACAGAGAAAAAAGTAAAATAAATTGTTCCTTTCACTATTTCAGACCCAGCTCTGAGAGAACAGTCTCACACATGGTTAAGCTGAGAAAACAGTCTCATACATAGTTAAGATTAAAGCTTATGCAAAAGTTTTTCTGTGACAGAGTGGAGAAGGTGCCAGCTGTGGTCTTCATCTCACTGACACAAAACATTTTAAGGGCCAAAAATCTAAATATGAATCAATATTCTGTTATGGAAACAGCACAATTCAGAGGAAAAGATGAATGCATTCAAACTTATTAATTATTAATTTTGTGGGTACTGGGACACTTAAATGTGTAAGATACATTCAGCAAACATGTAAGGACTTCAACTTACTTGTATGATCTTCACAGTTCCTCACAGTCCAGCCAAACATGTGTCCTTTGTGGAGCACTTCACTGCAAGAAGAGAAACAACTGACTGGCTAGGTGGAGTTTGATCATAGAACCAATGAATAGTTTGGGTTGGAAGGGACCTTTAAGAGCCATCTGGTCCAGCCACCCTGCAGTGTCATCTTCAGCTTGGTCAGATTGCTCAGAGTCCCGTCCAACCTGACCTTGAATGTTTCCAGGGATGGGGCACTGACCACCTCTCTGGGCAACTTGTTCCAGTACTTCACCACCTTCACTGTAAAAAAAACTTGTAATCATCTAAGTATTTAATAGAATACACCATTAATTGAACCTTAAAACAAAATGTGCTCTGGCAATACCAACTCACAGATAAAGGAATACCTCACTTCATGCTTACACTTCATAGGAGACATGTAAGATCTGATTCCACGAGGTGCTGCATACTCATCACTCATGCTGACGTGATTTGAAAGCAGAGGTGTTCTCTGATGTGCCAAACATGAAGAAATAAATCTGGAGCCACAGGTCACTGTTAAAAACACCATCAGCACCACCATCAGACAACACCTCAATTTGTATCCTGCCATTCTGCACATTTTCTGTTTCTGTCTTGAGTAAGTATCTAAAATTTGTCTTATCCTTAAAGAGGAACACCTTGGCTCTGCAGCACTGAGGGAACTCCCTTGAAATCTTGCCAGAAACTCACCTCTCCTGTGCATAAGTTTGTTTATGCTTTGGGTATTACAAGCTACTTACACAATCATTATATTTGCTTGTACACTCTGGGCAGATGAACAGAACCTGCTTGTTTCAGTTAAGGCAGGAAGACCTTGTGTCTTCATGGTGTGGTGGCCGAGAAGGGAGGGGACACGAGGCACATCTGTAATGCCACAGGTCACACTCCATGGGCTGCCCACTTCAGCAGCACTGCATGGAACAGCACAGCTCAGCAGCAATGCACCAATTGTTTTCTCTCTTAAAAAACACAAGCCAGAACATGCCAAATTTTTCGCACCGAGCACACAGATTGTATCACGGCTTTCAAGGCAGCAGCTTTTTACCTGGAGCTGGTCTGTAACTTAACAGAAAAGCTGTAAAGTAGTTGTTAAAAGATAAAGATAACAGACGCAGTGCTGGCACTGACATTCATCTTTGGTGTAGCAGGTTACCAACATGACTTTTGAGTCAGAACGCTGCACATGCTCTCAGGCTTTTTTATTTAATAAGTAACATACCACACACCATGTCCACCTTGCAATCTGTTGGGAAATAAGAAATATTGACGTGGTAGCTACAAAAAGGCCAAATGTGATGGCAGTCATATTGATGCCAACTTCTTGGAAACCAAGTCTCACGATGCATAAAAGCTGCTCGCTTTCTTCAGAGGTAGGCTTAGCTTTTTGAGTTATATTTGCTGTTGTACGACCACCAGAAGTTGATGCAGTACATTACATACAACAGAACTCCCCAGAACATTACCAAATTAACATAAGTAAAGGCAGATATTCTAATATCTCAGTCAAGGGAGCACAACTCTCTTAGTTTTGTACCTTAGTCTGAATGGCAGGCAGTTCTCAGGGCTTGGAAGAAAGGGAATTGCAGCAGGATGAAGGGAGGAGCAGGAAAAGGGCCACTTCCACCTGGAGTTGCTTTTTATAAGTCTCCCTGCTACTAAACAGGCAATCCCAGTGCTTACAAGGATTGGCCCATGGGAACCTTCCTGACAAAGGCCCAAATACACAGTTTATTCTTGATCCTGAAAAAAAACAAAAAGGAGAGCCTACAGAGAAATAAGGAGAGGGATCATCAGTTCAATATGCTGGAAAGACCTTTTTTGTCGCTACTCTCCACAGAGATTTAAGGCTAGCAAGACACAGATTCCCAAACAGAAGGAGCATCAGCAGTTATTGTAATAAAAGGATCAGTGTACCCAGGCCTTGGATTTTTTCAAGCAGAAAATATTATTAGAAGTTCTCCAGTGCCAAAGACAGCAGCACGTTGAACACTCTGCTGTCCTAGGTCTTTCGTGCATGCTTCTATGAAGGCACAGCAGTACTTACGGGTTATCATCAAAGCCAGTAAGTCCTTCAACCCTCCTACCCATCCCTAGAAACAATCTTCTGAAAAACAGAGATACCACCACACACACACACACACAACTGAAAAAAATTACAGGCAATACATGTTTTTAAACCCTCCCTGTTCTTTCCCCGAGTCTAAATGCCATAAAATCCCAGTAGCTTAAACTGCTCTAAGAATTTAAAACCTATCATTCACCACAAATCGTAAGTTTTACTACACGTTTTTCATCTCCTTTAAAAATGAAAACCCAGATCCAGCTTTCAGCAGAAGCAAGACTATTGCTTCACCATGATTAGATATAAGCAAGGGAAAACAAACAAGGCAGTGCTGGGGCCTAACACTGTCAGCATTCGTTCTGTATGCAGTGCTTTACTGGGCACTTCTCAGCACCAGCACACATGGTAGTTTTTGCAAGATCATGGCCTTGTTTTAGTATAACACAATCAAGATAATTTTTACAAGGTCAGAAAGTTGAAATAAGAGGAAACAAAATCCAGGCCAGTTGTGTCTGGAATCAATTAGGCTTATGTGCTTTTCAGATGCTGCTTGTCCTTCTATTAAATAGTATTTCAGCATGTACTTCCTATTAGTACGTCTCTAAAAGCATGCATTGCATATTATATGTTTCTCCATTTATTTAAACCCACCTAAACTAGGGATGTCAGGAGGTCAAAAAACAAGAGATGCTCATCTGTGAGCACTGAAATGGTTTCTCTGGGCATTTACAGTTTAGTTATTTGCCTCCTGATGCTCAGAAGGGCCAAATGTCCAGGTATGGCTCTGGTGTACTCTACCTGTCCAAAAAGCAAATTAAAACTGAAGCATTTGAATCAGGTAAATACCAGCCGTGCCCACTGTCAACTTTTAAGTATTTTTTGAGTTATAAGATTTAGAGAAAAAAACCCAAACGCTGTTTTGCCTTTGCAAGATGAAACTTTGCTGTCTAAGCATCACGTTTAGTACTGAATCATACACAGAAGACTAGTTAAAGAAGAGTTGACTTTATAAGGAATTTGCATTTACTCTACATGAAGCCAGCCTAACTTATATTAAAATTAAAGTCAGTGTCTGTACAGAAGGAATGCAGAGGGGTGCACAATCCAGAGAGATTTGCGCTGCATTTGCAAGTAAAACAAGTGACGGTAAAAATACCGATTTGTTGCCCATGTTGTGAAAAGAATTTACAGACATAAAATTTCTATTGTCTAACCACTTAAAGTTCAAAATATTTACCTTCATTGATTCTTTTCTCACCTTCATTTTGCCAAGTACAAAAATAAAGTGAAAGAAGTAGTTCTTCCTCCACTGCAGTAACTTAACATAAAAGCTGAAATTATTTTGGAGATAGCACTATAAATAACAATATGCAGTGAAAAAGTTAAACCCATCAGTTTTCTTGTTATTTCTCTACGCAGAACAGCTACGCTCTGTGCTCACAGGAATTAGCCAGCCCCAGGGCCGGCTCGGTACCACAACACGCGGGTCAGCAGCGCTCCAGCTGGAGCTGGGGCAGAGGAGGAAGTCGGGGACGGGCTCCAGGCAGATTCTGCAGGGTCAGGGAGGGCCGACTGCCCTTGGAGTGACCACAAACCCCCATTCCCTGGTCTCAGGGAATGATTTTCCTGAAGCAGTCAGCCCTCGCACGCCTCCGTGCAGTCCCACAAGCAGCGCAGGACGCGGCCGCCTGCAAGGGCGGAGGTCGAGCAGGCAAAGGCATCCCGGGGGAAGCCCCGGGTGGGCTGGAGAAGCGGCCTGGCTTCCGCACGGCCATTGTTCTCCCCGGGAACGGGACCCCGCGCATCCCGCGTCCCTGGCCGCGGGGCGGGGCGCGCTCCCCGCGCCTGTGCGCGCTCCTGCTCCGGGAAGGCATCGCTCCTTTGAGAGGTCCCGCTGCTTCGCGGCTCTGACCCCGGGCCACAGCCGGGCAGGAGCACCGTGTCCTCGCACGCCTCTCGAGGAGCTCCGCTCACACAACCTCGCACCCCGCCCCTCCCGCCGCCGTTCCGTGTCCCCAGGGACTGGCCGGGAGCCCCGGGACACCGCCTCAGGATCCCGGCCGGGATGGGGAGCGGGCCCGAGGCGTGTCCCCTCGCAGGGAAGAGCGAGCAGCTGGTGGCGGCGGGGAGCCCCGCAGGGATGGCGGCAGCGACCCCGCCACCGCCACCGCCACCGCCACCGCCACCGCCGCCCGCTACCTGCGCCCCCTCCCCCCGCGGGTCCGAGGTTGCCGTGGCGACGGATCAACACCGTCCCCCGGGACAGCGCTCCGAGAGAGCCACCGGCACGGCGCGGTCCCCACCCGCCTCCCACGGGGAACCCCGTCCCGCCCCCTCCCGCGGCGACGGCGCGGCCAGCCCCGCGCAGCGACGTCAGCCCGGACGGGCTTTCCTGCCCCGGCGGCGCCCGCCCGCCGCCATCGGTCACCGCCATCGGTCACCGCACCGGGGCCGTGTGCCGAGACCCGTCGGGGCGGCGCTCCGTGGGGGCGCCGTGTGCGGTGCCCGCCACCACCTCCGCGCCCCACGTGCAGGCAAAGCTACACCCGTTTACGCTAAGCCCCCTGTAGACGTATTTATTTCGGTTTAATAGGTGTTTATGGTATGTTAGCCGGGACCTGTTCCTAATCAATCCGAGCTTAATCAAAATAACGCAGATTTATACCGGCCCCGGTGCCAACCGAGCAGGTGTTACCTCGCACCTGTGGCTAAGCCGGCGGTGGGGTGGCCAGGGAGCGACAGCCCCCGGTGCCCGGGGCAGCTGGGCGGCGGGAGGGCGATGGCTCTGCCCGGCCAGCGCTGCTTTGCCCGCCCTCCCGGCCGGACCGACCGCTGCCAAAGCACGCGAAGCACAACAGCCTTCCCCGGCAGGATGGAGAAAGAGGAAGTTTACGGCGCAGGGATGTCGGGGCAGGCTTTTTTCGTTTTCTGTCCTGGCTCGCGCTAGGAGCACATGGTCGTGGTAACAAGCCACAGCGCTGGGAGGAAGAATTACCTCATGGAATTGCAAGCACTTTCCAAGTCAAGGTGGAGTCTGGAGCAAACAGGAGATCCAGCTGATAGTGGTTGATAAGCCGAGGGAGTATCGCATTGCTGCTTTGCTTACCTCAGAGACGCCTCAGTCCTTGGGGAGCAGGAAGAGGAGACTCTCCAACACACTGGCTCCCAGCACTCAGATAATGAGCCGTCTCCTCCTTCCTGCAGAAAGCAAGCCGATTTCTTGGCTCGCAAAGCAGCAGTTTCAGTAGCAGCTTCTCCTCTACTGGATCCTCTTTTCGAGTGGTTGAGCAACGACAACCCCACAACTTTAGAATTTCAGAGTTCATTGAAGGAAAGCTGCTTTTTGTCTTGCATAGCAATTGAATTAAACTGGAAATCCAGGATGAAATGAAGTTACACACGCCTTCAAAATAAAGCCCAAACCAAACAAAATCCCACCATTCAGAAGGTGCTTGGCAAAAAGACTAATAGGCAACTGCATTTTTTTTCTGTGATCGTTCTGAAGCTTTCTGCTGCTTGTGGATGATCCAGGAACTGGGATTTAGCAGTTAAATAGGTGGGTCTGTAGTTTACATAGTGTCATTTGTTACAAGCAATCATCGCTTCATCCAAAGTAGATAGAAGTGTTTTGTTTTGTTTTACCAGTGATAGCTAATACAGATCTTCCAGAAGAATAGGGAATGCTGCTCCTTTCCTTGAATCATTTCCCTTAAACAGACACCCAAACTCCAAGGAGGAAAGAAAAAGGTGGGAGAAGTAACGAACAGGAAGAGAAGTCAACTGGAAAGAAAACAGAATTGGACTTGGATAGGAATCCAGAGAAAAGCTGAAGTACTTATTTTAGGATGTGCAGTGGTCAGTCCTGTACACAAGGATGCCTTTTTCTCTGGTTATGTGGCTTTTTAGAAAAACTACCCAGACAGAACTACAATATTGCACGAGTTCACAAACTTAATTTCTGCTTCATAAGCAGTAACTATAGGAGATGCCACAAACGTTTTTGTCTCTGTGCATGAATGTTTTACTTCTGAGATGAAAGCTGAACACCACTGGGCTAGGAGGATCAGCAGAACCCATCTGCTGGATTTTTGTGCACCACTGATGGCTGACAGACTTTCATCGGTGACCAGTTAGCTTAGGTCAGTCAGTCATGTTTTGCTTAGAAGTGGCTAGAGTGACTCTCAAGGGCACCAGACACAGGAATTCTTTTGTGTTCTGATATTCTCTGTCTTAAGTACTTTAGACATGAAACCAACCAGCAAGCCAAGGTCCAGGCATCCTCAGAAATTAAAATGGCATTAAAAACCCCTATAAGGTTAATCTATTTCTAAATACATTCAAAACAAAGCTTTGCTGCATTTGTATACAACAATCACAGACAGGTATTGTACATTGATTCAGGGTTATTTTTGAGCCAAGAGTTGACAAGTAAATTTGCCCCATGTTCTCTGTCGCTGTCTCTGTACCCATCCCTCCTCCTAAAAACCATTCACACGTGTCCTACAAATTCTGGACACTGCCTCAGCTCTGGTCTTAATGCCATCAATGTGCACCTGGCAACAGTGTCCAAATTTAAAAGTGCCTTCCTCACAGCTGGTCCAGTGCTACAATCCTCGTAGCAGCAACACCTGCCCAGGTGTGGGTGTCAGCACTCAGGTGCTAGGCAATGCCTTTTAAACTGGCAGCATCTCCCTGCCTCATCTTGGGAGACAGCAAGCAATCCCATGGATTTCTGTCTTCCCAAGTATCCTTGCTATTTAACTGTTTTTTAAGTCACATTCTTTCAGACATTTCCTGTGTCTGAAAATGTTTTCCCATGCCATAATCGGAACACACAGTGTTCACTTGACTGCTTTAACCCAGACAATGTTAAATTGACAATTGTTAGCTCAGTACCTTGGTCTCTTCTGAACTGTCCTCACACTTTAGGATTTTCCTGCCCCCCAGTATTTTATGTCTAAATCTAGGAAAAATAATGGAACCGGGCTTCAGTCAAGAAAGGATAATTAGATCCTGCTGAAATTTACAGCAAATGTACCATAGACCCAAGCATCAACAAGAGTCTGCCCAATATAAACATTTATATCTCTGACTCTTTAACAAAGGAATTTTAAAAATCATAACTATGCTAAGAGGGGGGAACTCCAACAAACATACTGATTACATCTACATTCATGCTGCCATGGACAATTTTACAAGAACTGTAATTTGGGATAGGAATAAAAATGGATGTGCAGACTTCTAAGTAAACTTTGAAGTAGGCTTTTCCTACACTTAATTTCATCTCTATGCCACAGAGCCATGGGATGTTGTAGTTAAATCCCATGTCTAAGTATCAGATATATGTTCCATTTTATTTATCAAGTCAAATACCTATCACCCTGACACAGAGATTTGCAACCAAACACAAGTTTTTAAACTATATTTAAGTGAACAGTAAACCTGATGGTACAGAGTAGCCATTTCTTCACTCAGCACTCCTGTAACTGTGCTTTTTTAGGCTGGAGTATAACTGACTGTGGAGCACGTTGCATTTGCCTTCTCCAGCTTGGAATGCCTGCAGTAAGATCGCTACAGCAACAATCTCTTTCCTCAAGCCAATGCTAAAGCAGCAACACTTCCCCCATCTCCCCCCTCCAGCTGCTAAGCAAAGAATAAACTTTTAGCTTCGCCCCTCCTTTATTGGAAGGGGAATAGGGTAATATGGTGTAATTGGTTTTCCATGTTTGCCAAGAGTCTGTTTCCTCTTATCATCCACAATATTTAACATAAGTCTTGTAATAGTTCCAAAAATAATAAAATCTGTCCCAAGAATAAAAATGATAGATCCACAACATGCTGCTTTTTTTGGTATGGTCTTGGTTTTGTAACATTCTGTTAGTAGTTTTTATTGCCTAATGTTGTGGTTTCTTTCATATGCGGCAGACCCAGTAAAGACATTTCATCAGCTACTTACACAGCAGCAGCCTGGATTATTTACAAATGGAGATTTCAGTAGTGTATTACAATAAATCACCACTGCATACTGTTAAAGTTACATTGCAGTAATGTGGCAGAAGAAAACACAGAAGATTCTAGGGGGGAGGAACATTAAGTATATACAAATCATACACATGATCTCAGCAAACAAATTTATTGAGATATCCAAATAAAACCTGTTAGTCTTCCTCTGTCTCCCCTATCTCCTCCCATGCAATAGTGGAAGAGGACTAGGCAAATTATGTCCCCCCACACATGCAAACCAGTACACACAGAGGTGTAACAAGTAACAGAGCCCATGCAATACTTCCTTCATGATTTTATATCGTGCAGCCAGATAGCACACATATCCCTCTTCCCTCTGCCCCACCCTTCCACCCCTAAAACAAATGCCCCATACTGGGCAAATTCCTGTAATGTGGGAGTTATGGATGTGGAGCAAATAGACAGAGAGCAGCATTTTGCTCACAGGCTTCAGTTTGAATGAAAAAATATGAAAACAGAGATGACAAAAAGGAGATAATACTCAGGTGAAACCTGATTTAGCAGCAAAAAACCCTGAAAACCCAAACCAAACAAATCAACAAAAAAAACCTAAGAGGAAAGTTGTCGGACACTCAGTAGTATCAACAGCAGTCCATTAAGAAGAATCACCACCTCAGACTTCAGCATTTACAAAAGCAATACCCTACTGGTGACAACTTTGAGAAAAATACAGGCACATTAGAGTGCCCTCATTAAGAAAGACTGCTTTTAAAAAAAATTAAATCCTGCAAGGCTCAAAATTGTGTTCTGGTATTTCTAAGCTCATTTAATACATTTGTTTTCATTGAGATTCAGTTTAACTGTATTTTTGATCCTGATACGGTCTTTATTTCTTCCCAAGAACAGATTTAGTGCTCTAAATCTTTACCTAGCCACAGCTAAAGTCTTCACATAGAAATAACTTAGCATGTGACCTTCTAACCCAAACAACATATAAATATCACAGCTGAAGGCTCTTCAACTGCCACAACAAATTGTTGCAAAAAGTGTAACACAGCAGAAAGGATACAACTCTGGAGCAGGGGATGAAGCACTCACTGCTTCCTAGGGTCTTCAGACACTTGTTACTTTAGCTTATCAGCAAGTGTTCTAGCAGTCGTTTTACCTTAACTCACTGCTGAGGTCTGATCTGCACAAGAATAAAGCAGAATGACTGAAGCCAAAAGTGATGTACAGGTATAAGACTGAGAGGGAGTGTTAATCATTCTTCAATGACTGCCAAAATTCCTGGAGCATTTAATTTCTAGCAGAAATGGGAGAGACAAGTCTTTAGTTGTGCTCAGAGGGCTTATCACCCCAATTTTCCTTTTTTTTTTAAGTTAACTATGCTTTATACCATATTCTGAACTGAGACTAAGGGAAAAACTGCACCTTGGTATGATTTTTTGGTATCAACAGTTTCACATTACATGTAACAGCTGTACAAGTTGCTAGGAAACAGCACATGTTTTGGTTCTTTGGTTGTGAAAATGTAACCAATAAAAACAACTAGAATTCAAAGTGAAATCTCAGCAAGTTGTCAGTCACTCATGTACAAGTAAAACAAATATATGAAAAAAATCACCTTGTTAAAGCACATGTTTTAGAAGTAAACCCTCCTGGCTAAGCTCTGTGCTATAAAATTTTCAAATTCTAATTGGATAAAATAGCATCAGGGCTTCTCAAAAAGAACCCCTACAAAAACACAGATTTCTATCTAGCAACAAAAGGTTTACATGTGCACAAAGTTTGTGACAAAAACCCAGCCAGAATGCATGGAAATTTCAGTTTTGTTCTAGCTACTCTGTGAAAGTACCAGAGTCTTAACATAATGTACAGTCTAAGACTGGCATGTGAGCCCAGGACCAAACCTGCAGGATCAGCAATTGATTGCATACGGGACTTCAGTAAGTCACATTATATTCCCCCTGCCCCTCCCACCCCCCCCAAAAAGCAGCACTGGTGGCTCTTTACTATAGTAGCCCTGGATTCCTGGGCAGTTCTATACCTCTTCCATGTTTTCAGAAAATGAGACTGTCAAAAGCTTCCAGTTTTTCAAATCATCACCCCTCAAAACAGCATGCATTTTTGTTCTTCTCAGGACAGGGTACAAATCTCCCCCCTCTGCTCCCTTAATGGCAATTTTTATGGCTAAATTTATTCCCCTTTGTAACAAAGCTCAGGCTGCTATATAAGAGCACTTTTCTCTCATCTCAACTCAAGTAACTGAGTTCTGCAACATTGCCAAGTGAGCAAAAACTTCAAGTAGTTGATTCAATTTAATAGTCTCGTTCGTTCACTCCTTCTTGTGAACAGCTGGTTACTACATGTCAGTTTTCCCTTGTCATCCATGCAGTTCAGTCCTATGGTTTTACTGTCATGCAACACAATTTTCAAACTTCAACTGAAACATTAAATGTGCTTTATAAAAGCAAACTTTGTATAATGAACAGTTAACAGTTGCAAGTATGTATACGGAGTAATCCCTTAATAATTTAAAAGTTGAAAACAATTGTATTACATTGCTGAAAAATGTTCCTAAATGTGTAAAAAGAATTGAAGCCAGCAACTAACAGAAATCCATACTGGTTCCCCCTTCCGCCAGACACCAACAAAAGGTTCCACACCATTTTTTCAAATTTTATTTAATCTCAGAACCACTGCTATGTTACACCCGTCAGGCTGAAGTTTATTCATTTTGGATGTTCAAGTTCTGACAATTAGAATGGGTGACATGAGGATCCCTCTCCCCCCACTGTTGTGTTGCAGTCAGTATTGGTCCAGTAAGACAAAAGTTTTGCAGTCGTTGCCTGCCCCCCACCCCTTTTTTTTGCCCCCCAAAACATGAAGCATGGCCTAGCATTAGTGTCACCCTTTTGTCTGCAATTATTTAAATAGAATGAGATGGAAACTCAGTTTTTTGCACGTTTGTATGAAAGGTGACATGAACAACCTGCATTTTTAACAAATAAACACTTAAACACAGGATTTTGTTTTGCAGTGTTGCAACCCTTTCATTTGAGGAAAATTATGCCCCCCAGCCATCACCATAATAACTACCAAAGCATTTGTAGTTTTAATTTTCATCAAGATTTCCAAACTGGCAGATTTTATTTTCACACCCTCTTCACAATAGACAAGATGCTTACCATATATTTAGGATTACAAGTTGTCACTAAAAGAAAACTTTACACAACCACTATACATTTAGGTTGAAAAACTGTCCTTGCATGAAAAATATACCTAGAAATCAAGTGGTAAACAAGAAAAAAAACCATTGAGAAGATGAACTTTTTAAAAATGTGCCGTTTTAAATTTATCAACTCCTCCTCTACTTGTCATTCATACTCTGCTTTTACCTATAGTATTTGTTAAGGCAAACAGCTAATCCATTTCTGAAGAGGTGTTGTGGAAATTGTGGACAAACAGCAAACATTTGGCATTAAAATAGATAGCACGCATGTAGCCTCTAGTAATATACATTAAGCATCTCTCTTGGACTTCAGGATAATGACAGGGGAGCATGAACATGCTAACAATGTCAAAAAGGCTTAAAATTTAGCATCCAAGCAATTTCTATTAATGCTTCCGTACTTTTCAAGCTCTAAGTAGTATAGATTTTATGCAAATGCATTAAAGAATTCTAGCTTGGCAAGTACACCCAAGCAGGTTATTAAACTATATATACAGAAAGTGATAAATACAGAATTAAAAGAGTCCTTCCGCTTTTCTTCATAGCCTTGAAAATTGACAAAAAACTTGAGGATAGCTCTACAATATTAAACATTAGGTAACCTCAGGAGCTGGGAAACCTAACTACACAAACTGATTAAAATACTCAGATGACGTTGTAGTGTTTAATACAATTCAGTTCGTAGTCAAGGGCACAAGACAACATTTAACAAAAATAATCACATCAATTGACCTAGAAATCAAATGTAAATAGATATGAATACAATCTCCAAAATCTGTCTTTAAGTGAACATTAACCATTTATTCAAAGTTATACAAGAATTTGAAGGATAAAGTCTTCTGCAACAGGAAACCAACTTACAAGTTTCATGTCTCAGTTGAATTGAAGTGGAGGCGAGCGGGGAGGGGGAGGGAAGGGTGAACAAACAAGTTAATAGGCCCCATCCAGGCAGCTACAAAGTAAAAACAGGCTCAACAGCAGCCTCCTCCAGCTTGCTGTCCTCCCTGATTGCCTGCAAGTGTTGCGTTGGTAGCAGCATGTTGAGGGCCAATTTTTATGCCATTTGCCTGAAATAAAGTTTAATACACAGCGTAAATATTTTAGAACATACTTGAAAAGCTACTTTTTCTATTTAGAAGATCATATAACAAGTTCTGCTAATGCATGCAATATAGCAAAGTTTGTAATTTTTTTCACAGCATGTTCTTAGCAATTAAATATTTTTTAAAGAAAGATGCCTTCCTTCTCATTTAAATTTTATCTCCGTGTTACACTCTGTAGCCTAAACTCCTAACCAAAAAAAAAAACCCCACAGAGCAACAATTGTGTTTGAGTACTACTTGGCATAAGGCTTAAAAATACATAGCATTTGCTAAGAATGTATAACCTCTCTCCTCTTGCCAAAATCTCCACTAGTTTAATAGTTTAATATAAAACTTTTCCTCTCTAGACAGCATTTCTTTCTGTGTTGAATCAGCTGTAGAGGCTAAGGGCATACGAGTGTTCTGTGTCATCAATAATTTCTGTGATCCCAAAAGACATGGCTACTTGCCAAGAACCCACACACAGCGTAGCTCTTTCATTCATCAAAATCACACTTATATCTTAACCCTCACTCCCTCAAGTGGATTTTACCTAAAAATACAGCACTTTGAGAAAAGTAATACAGTAGCTTCAGAAATTAAGCTCTTAAGGAAACTTTGCGTCACAGCAAATCTCAGATTTATAGTGCTTGGCAGTTGTTCTGCAGCAGTGGTAGCCTTCGGGTTTCTGGCACTCGCTCAGTATTGACAGCAGCTGATGTGGTTTCTTTTCGCTCTTTGACTCCTCTTTAATAAAAAGCATGCCCTATGGCTCATTGGTTTTGCCCC
Organism: Entomyzon cyanotis; assembly: GCA_024500445.1. Lineage (NCBI taxonomy): Eukaryota > Metazoa > Chordata > Aves > Passeriformes > Meliphagidae > Entomyzon > Entomyzon cyanotis. The sequence continues at coordinate 21,563,618 of JAKEPQ010001005.1, forward strand.
CTCTGGGCTGATAGCAACTTCTTGAGGAATCAAGGAGCCAGACTTGGCATAAAGCCAAATAAGTAGCACGGACTGTTGGCTCTTGACAGCATATTGCAATCAAAGCTCCGTAAGGCACAGTAAAGCAGTCAGCTACTATATGAAACTCGACAGAGACAACGAGCATGCTTTTTCAGACACTCTGATTGCTTCCCAATTTATATTGCACTACCAACTGCATTTTCTTCAGGAAGGATGTGAAAGGAGGCTTTAAATTTTTCATCAGTGAACTGAATTTAAGAAGTGTTTCACCAAAACACTAAATGCACACACACTTTCCAGTCAGAATTAGTTTGAAGGATTACTACTCAGGTCTTATTTAGCGACAAGTTTCCTGGTGCATCACTTTGCATGCAACTGAAGTTTCTCATTTTTCCCTCTCTGAAGTTATGAGTAATATTTTCATAATCTAAATTTTCTCACATTGAAATATATGAAGTGGAAAGAGGTGAAGCAATTTAATTTCAGTCCTGCCAATTCCCTCCCTACTCTGAACAATTCTGTGAGGACTGTAATGTTTAAGAGAAGCATCACATGGACAGTCTGGACACACCTCTCCACAGAACAGAAACAGAACAGAGTGGTGGTGCAGATTATCACATGTGGTTTCACTAAGCACCTCAGCAACAATATTCAGGGACATCAGGATAAAAAAAACCAACAACTTGGTCTTCAGAAAAGACTGACCACTTAATATTGTCAGTTTTTTTATGAGACTGTTAACAGAGAGCTTATACAATTTTACCTTTTCGATACAATACTAGTGTGTCTATTTCTCACCTCTGAATTTACATCTGCTTTTTGTAGAGGCCAGAACCTCTCTCCTAACTGCGCAAGATTTTAAACAGCAAAATCCCTTCAAAATTCAAGAGAGACATTATAGGTCTTTCTAGCTCTTGCTGCCCTTTCTCCAGTTCTCCACCCCCATACCAAACGAGCAAAGGCACAGGCCCCAATAATCTGTAATTTCAGTAACGTGCATAAGCAAAATGGTTAATCTTTTATTCCCTATAGTATCCAGCCACCTAAACCAGGAACATTTCAAAAGTCTTTTATGTAACTCTCAAAGCAATTCCTCCCCTACACTGGACAGCTCATGGAGTGCATCTGGCGTATCAACATGGTCCCCCATTTACATAGTGGAAAATTATCTTTGAAAACAGATGACACCATATGGAGAAGTGGATGAAAGTGGATTTTCTTCTCTTTTGGGGATTTATATTATTTTGCAATGCTTCATGGATGGATAGGGTCACTTATTTTAATCCATTTTTATCACAATGGCAGACAATTCTAGATCCAAATGAAACAGGCAAATCTTTTACTGTCCAGCCTTCTACGGAAGGTGAATTTTGTACTTCTAAAAAGCAAAGAGTGTTCAGAGTATTAAAAGTTACCTCATTATTAATGTCAAAAACTCCTTCCTGGATTTTCTCGTAGATCTCCTTTGCAGTGTTAATAAATGCCTAAAACAGAGGAAAAAAAGACCACAGACAATGAATGCAATACCCTTTGGTGTAAGATGCACTAATTGGAATTCAATCTCATGTGCAGTTGTTTCAGTGAGACTTTCCTTCCTGACCTCTGCAGGCACAGGTATGACAACAGCATCCTATAACCTACCCTGAAGCAGCAACGGGCCACATGCTGTTTACAAAAACATTGGCATTTTCATAACATCTGTATTCCACAATCTGTTGTCCAGTAATTACAGGGAAAAAGTGGTTTTTAAGATATATAAATTACTTTTAAATTATTTATTTCTGACCCTTATGGATAGATAGTGTGGCAGATGGTTTCCCCGACCCTTAATATCTTTGTAATAGGCCACTCTAGATTAGAGTGCTTAGCAACATAAAACCACAGGGTACTTACAATGATGATGTAAGGATGCTGTCTGCTGGATGAAACCTTATGCTATCATTTAATATTCACCTAATTTTAAGAACATATTCTCTTTAATTAATCTTGCACACAATGGGCAACAGACATCTTAATAAGTAGAAAGGAGAGGCCCCAGGTTTTATAATGAATTCTAAAAATCTATTGTTTTAATTCAGAGAAAATACTTTGACACTCAGGTCTGACAAAGTGACTGATATAAATGTTTTCGGTTAAAGTTTACAATCAATGATTCCATTCTTCATCTCTCATTTAGCTTTATAGGTCAAGTAATGGATAAAATAATGTATAATTTAGGAGGTGATTAACAGCAGCTAGTAATTAAAATAAACATACAGTTATTTTTGTTTTAAAATACCAACACCATGCAATCATACAAGACATGCTACCTTCTCCACAAGCCTATTACAGCAAATACAGATCTAATTCAAATATAAAAAAGTAAACAGAGTTCATGGAGAGGAACAAATCATACCTTTCCTCATTTCTACACTGGAAGCATTTGACTGCTGAACTTGCCACCAGAGCTTTGTTTCCTAATTAACAGGACTGATATGTTTTCACCTTTAAAGGCCTTACAGCTCCCCAGAGTAATCAATCTACTGCAGCTCAATTACTGCACCAAGCACACACCACAGCCAGTGAAGGAGACTTGAACGACTGCAGCAGGAGCAGAGATATGAATATGCATAAACTCTAAGTGGGTGATCGAATCATCACAGAGGGTCATGAGAATTTGCAGCAAAATAATGAGAAGAATTAATCATTGCAGATTCACAAGGCACTTAGGAAGCGAGTTCGTTTTTCAAACACGTGTTAGAGTTGAGAAGAAAAATTGGCTTTCAGCCAACTACGAATTGATTCAAATTCCTCAGAAACTGAAGTTTTCTATGGAAGGAAAAAATTCAAACTTATCTTTGCTCCTGATAACACACTAATTATTGTAAGGGCCTCATACATGTGCCTAATGAAAGGTATAAGTCAACTTTGGAAATTCACACAGCTGGAATCTGTGAGGATATGTACTTCTACTTCAGTGGGACATTAAACAGAACTTGAAGTCTTAAAAAAGCGTTATGATAACTTCATGTAAACAAGCACTTAACAACTGGCTCTTCTAACTGTTCTAGAAGATGCTGGCTAAGTACACCAAGACTCTTAGAATTAACTTCATGAGAATTACGTTAAATCTACAAGAATTACTTTACAGGAACAAACTAGAATTCTAGCAGACTCTGACTACAACTGCGTATAAATTATCTTCTGGATATTACACTCAAGAACAGTCACTGTAGCAATGCATCTATCCTCACAAAAAATAATAAAATGCACTGGAAAACACCAATGCACAAACACAAACATTCCTTCTGTTATTACACATGTACTGTACAAAGCAAAACAGCATACTGAGTTCAGTACAGTCTATTTTTAATATTAAACATGTTGGCCAAGAAACTGTTGATCTGAAAAACCCAAATATTCCATTAATCTCAGTTCTATCATTCCAGTTCTCTTGAAGTCATAATCTGACTGCCCCATTCCCATCGGTGATTCTGATGCATGGTGTATTAGTGCTTAAACAGCATGTACTGTTACTCTGCATAGCAAAGTACCCGGTTGCACTGTGCCACAGAAATGATTCCTATTTCAAAACAAACGGTTTGACATGAATACAGCACGTAAGTCCATCTCATGTTCTCCTCTTTGTATGTATTCTAAAAAGTTGCTATTAATCAGCCATGAAAAGAAACTTGAATCCCTTGATACTTTCGTTTGTTTCCACATCCAGGTATTTTAAGTTTACTTAGGCTTCAAAGTGTAAACAGACTCAAAATCACCTGAGAACACACTAAACACTCTAAAACAGCAGTCTACTTGCTTTAAGAATATTGTATCAGATTTTGGCTTTGCATGCTAGTGCCCCAGTTAGCAAGGACAAGGTAAACTTGGTATAACTGACTTCTTCTAAAAATCTCTTTTAATACTGCATGTTCTAACTCTTATCTGGAACATGCAGTATACTATAAACTCTTAATTATTTATGGGCAGTTTATCCTATTTTCAGATTAACTGAGCCATAGATGCAGAAAGACAGAGTAATTTCCCCTCAAATCCAGTTTATATTTATTAGACCATGTGCAGGGGACTGCAAGAACACAGCTGTAGCACTTCACACGCCAACTTGGATCCAGGTGCAGTTTAGCCACTTCCACACAGGACCTCACCAGCAAGCCCACATGGGCTCAGCTGGCTGCCGACCAAGCCTACTGCAGTTGCACTGTACATTCTCGTAATGCTGCTGCTACTAAAACACTAGACAAAGATCCTCATGCCTTTTCATCCCAAATCAGGTCCAGGCTCATTTTTACCACTCCAGGGGAGACACTACCAGACTCACCCTGGATTTATATATAATCACCTGAAAGATGGCAAGGACCTAGTATACAGTACCTCTATTACTCATAAAAGGAAGTGAGAGACTTTTGCAAAAATCAGTACGTTACGCTTCCAAATATAAAAATCCTTGACTATATTCTGAGAAAATTCAAGAAAACAATGTAGCTTCAGGAAAATGTCTACATTTAATGTTTAACTCTTGGTCATTTTCTAAACCAAACTTACTGATGCTTTTACGCATGAGACTGTGGACTATAAGTGTACCATAGCATTAAAAAAAGGCTGTATACAAGTTATTCAGTGATTTAAAGTAACATGTTTTTCAATTGTGTGCTCATTGTAACTAGGTTCCCAAATTTCAGCAATACCACATTGAGGAAAATTGCAATAGCATACAAGTGGGAAAGTGAGTCTTGCAAGATGTGATCTGCCTGTTGTGTCATGCCTACACCTACTGCAAAGCCAACAAAAGAGGCTTTTACATCACAATATACCAGTATAATATCACTTTAGACTATTTGTATAAGGAGTTTCCCAGATCATATTGCAACATGAGAATAAAAAAGTCAGGTCTCACAATGCTTGCACCAAAAAACCCCCAAACAACCCAAACCTGCAACTAACAAGCAGTACAGATACTGAATTTAAGGTAAATTAATCCTACAAACATTGAATGTAGAATTAAATCAACTTCAGCATTCATCTCATCACACAAATGAATGAGTAATGTATGTTTACTACCCTTGAGACAAATTCAGGAAGAATGAATTCTGTAACTGGTAAAAACAATGAAAGAAACAGGTAAGAGAATAAGTTCCTGATAGCTCTGTCTCATGGAAGCTGTATGCAGGAGTAATAATAAGCTAAGGGCACCAGAACATGAGTTGTAGAACAGCTACATTTAGTTTTTCCTTGCAGATGTCAATAATGTCACTTGTCTTTCTCAGAAAGCTAATGCCAGGACAAGAGTCTGAGGACTTTGCTACAAGCTGAGCATAACAGGAAAAACTTGTAAATGAATCACCGATACTTTTCAAAACTCAAGACTTTCCAAGCTCCTCTTTGCCTAAAATAAGGTATGAGAGCACGTTCAGCACGGCCAGCTCGTGGAACATACTGCCCTCTGCTGGCAACGTTAAAATTAAATTTTATGCTTGGAAATAAAAATTGAGCAACCATCATATCTGGATTCTTTCCTACAATGCAATGAGGAATACTTAGAGTAAAATACATCACAAATTCTAAAGCATGACCCTCAGCTCTGTAGTCAGCCAACACCTAGAATTTCATCCTCCTCTCCAATTTCTGATTTAATCTTTTAGCAGTAAGATATGATATAGATAGATTACTATTTAAGAATGCATTTGGAAACAGTAACAACGTGGACAACAAATGGATTTACGCCTAAAGCATTCACCAGCACAGTGTGTCAGTGGTGCTGGATGGCCACTTAATAAAGTGAGATTCCAAAGCTCTGAGCAGCTCTTTTGTGCACACACAGTAAGGCAATACTTTTTACAGCTAAATGATCTTTCAAGAAGAATCCTAGCACACTAAAAGGGATGCAGAGGGGTTAATTATAAGCAGTAGAAAGGTTCTATATAATGAACCCCCACCCCAAAAAGCAGCCCAACACATTTGCAACCTTTTATTTGAAGTATAGGTGCAAAGGCACAAACCAGAACTTGATAGCAATTTCTTTATGTCCCCATTGAGGTACAATCTTTCTGACAAACTTATTGGGCAGATATGCATTACTAGAGCTCAAACTCATTTAAAAAATCCTGTAGCTGTTATTGAACAGTTACACAGGACACAACACTTGAGGAAAAAAGAGATAAACCCCCCAGAACTAAGAATCCATCTCTCCAGGAACCTACAGGTCATGCAGGCAGTATCATACATTTCATGCTCTTCTATAAAGCCTGAAACAATTAGTTAACTGAGACCTTTTATTCTCATCATACCACGAGATGACCAGATGCCCCAAGAACCATGGCAGAGCCAGAGTTCCTTACTGTGAAGCTGGGGCACAATCCAAAGATTTGCCACAAGGAGCTAAAAGCTGTGTCTCTTCACTACAGGCAGGTGTCCTGCCCTTTCTCCTCGCCACAGCTGAACGGACATGAGCTTCAACCCCATTTTCTCACAGGAGAAACTGGCTAAATGGTCAGTTTCACACAGCTGAAAGGTCATAATTTTGATTTCCAGGAACTTGAAGGATTACTGGTTTTGATACAAGTTAAGATAGACCCAACTTTTGGGTGGGTGGCCTTTTTTTTGTTTGCTTTTTTAAAGACTCATGACCTAGAAATCCTGCTTTTTTGCAAATGCTAGTCAGATTACCTCATGTGTCACTTTACCTTGCTATGAAAATTATTAACATCTTATGACTTTCAAGTTTTATTAACTAAATCCCTGTTTACTATATTACCATGTCAAACAACTGGTTGTTTCCCAGCCATTAGTAGTGAACAGCGAGGGTGTGGAAGGGAAATAAAACACACTTTAAAAATCAGTTCAACTTTAGATGCTGCTATGAATCTGATCTTTCAGTGAGATTTTCATTTTCATACTTCAAAATATTACAAAAGGCCATCTTCCTTCTCTTATCGGTGCCACTGTTGAAGCTACAGGAGCTTTGAATATTCATTATCCATTTAAGCAAAAGTATGAAAGAAGCTGCCTGAAGAGAAAATTAAGTTACAGCTGAAACAGAACCATTGAACGACCATCCAGCTACATGTAGCAGAAGCGCTTCATTGCTCAGTCAAATCCATTAGTCGATTCAGATTTAATCCTAAATAATGAATTCATTATTGCATTCTATTTATGTGCAGACAACTTGGAATAACGTGGACAATGCTCTTAAGTTTGGCATAGGCACCCCTCCATATGGGAAACAACTTACTAAAAGCAAGTCCCACACCAGGAGTCAGTGGTACTGGCACAACTCAAGGGAAATCGACTTCTGAACAGTGATGCTGTGTAGCATTGCTTTGACCAGCATCCAGAAAATCTACTTGCTTAAGACTGGTCACATCATTAATCATTATTAGAAGTAGCAATCTGGAATGAAATTATAATGCACAAAGTTACTGTAGCTTCCCCAATACAGCCAGGTATCGTTACTTCTTGAGAATCAGTGACCATAAGTGGATTCAAACCATTGATCGATATGCCAGGGACAAAAAGGTAAGCACTATGTGCTATAGGAGACTCCACGGTCACCATGAGTTCACGCAGGTGATTCTACTCTGCCCCTGCCAAAGCAGAAAGCTCTCAGCAAACTCTGAACTGCAGGTTGCAGGTAAGACCACAATTACTACTCATATACTAGTGCTGAACTACCAATGAAAAAGCTAATCTGATAAAATTGCTAATGTCTCTAGTTAATGAGACAAAAAAATTCTTATGTACTGGTGGTTACGTGTTGGTTTAATGAGAGGTCAGATAGTAATGGATGTTATGATTAAAACAAGTTCAAACCTGGGGTTCAGACCCCAGACTTACACATGTACAAGTGAAAAGCCTCCCAATGGGCACCATGGTGTTTTCTTAGAAAAACTAAATAAGGAACACTGAAGTCTGCAAACAGCATTCCAGAGTGCACATCACCCATCCATAATTCAATGAAGTAGAGAAAAATATGATAACCAAGATTCTAGAAGTTAACAACATTCTACTGGGAGAAAACCCACAGCCATGCTCAGAGTGTACACTACTCTAACTCCAATCAGCTTAGAAATCACTGAGGAGAAAAAAAAAGAAGCACAAGAAGTCAATAATATTTTGATAGTTGGTTACCTTCACAGCTTTAGACAGAGGCTAAAAGGAAATCAACAACAACCCATTGTTTAAATAAATATGATACTGCTGAAGAGACTAGTTCTTAACTGTCCTTGCACTGCAGTCAAATTATAAGCCTGTGCCTAACCTCCCCCCAGTAATCATTCCATCCTCTCAGTGACGCAGAGACTCTTTTTACACAATCTCATTCCACATCAAATATGATGGTTTAACTCTGTTGGTCACAGTGAATTCTCAGAAGTCTCCAAAGTAACTATGAAGGAAGAGCCTGCATCTGCTTCCCACTCCCTACCATCTCTTACCTATTATACAAACAGGGTGGAAACTTAACAGCCTTGCACAAAATATACAGCCAACAGCATATTTTCCACGCCTAAGCATCCATTTCTATCCAAGAAGTAGGTAATGAGACATAATCCTGAAGAACATACTGAACATTTTTAAACTGTTTTAAGATCCAAGCACCAAAAAGGTCAATGTACTACTGCTCCAACTACAGATTTACTAAGGTATTCCATGGTGGTAGAAATCAGGATTAAACAAGGGAAACAGCTTAAAAAAGCATTACCAATAGAAGCTGATTTGTTCACATACAGAAACTGCTAGCGATTAGCATTTTGCTTCTGTAGCTGTTAACTATTCTACATTATGCCACTTTTTTAGTGTTTACTGAGAACACCATTTAAGGAATGCACTTGACTGTCACTGAGAAGGATTATATCCTAAAGCTTTTCCACTGGAATTAGAAAGTACACACACATCACTCACTTGTATCATCCTAACAAGGAGAGGATTCCATTTGAACTTTTCTGATAAAGAACTTAGTACGTATTTGCCTCCTGATAATAAGAGATGCATTAGGTACTGGACAATTAATTCACTAGGATGTATTTTTTGATGCAAAGAGAGGCTATAATGCTAGAATCAGGTAGTAAGAAACCAGAATGAAATCTGTGAAAGTTGTTTGTAGCTTACTGTAACTTCTCAAAAAACTTAAACATAACTGAAAGGCTTTACCAATAAAAGAATACCTCACCGGTCACACACCATTTTGGATTTAGGACAGTTTTAGAAAAGAATAGGGGCAGATTATGTAGTATAAGAAGCTGAACTATGTCATATTATTATAAAAAAGGTCAGTGCGGATGAACTGAGTATAGGTTTGAAAGACATGTGAAGCAATCTTTCTGCTTTACATAGCACTAGCATCTCAGCTGGAGCTCTTTGTCCACCACCGTACTTGTCTGGCTAGAATGCAGTGAGGTTTTTTTACAGCAGTCTGCATGGTGCTGTGTTTTGGATTTATGACTAAAATGGTGCTGATAACACACCAATGTTTTAGCTACTGCTGAGTGTCAAGGTTTCCTGTTTCTTATTCTGCCCTCTCCTGACAGTGATTAGGCTTAGGGTAAGCATAATCGTGGGGGACACAAAACAGCCAGGATCATGGACCAGAATTGGCCTGAAGGATTTTTCATTTGATATGATATAATGCTCAACAGTAAAACCAAAGGGTAGTCAAAGTCACTGTTGCTCAGAGAATGGCTGAGATTCAATTTGTTTATAAGAAGTTGGGAATGACTGCCTTTCTGACATTCTTCCCCCATCTCTTTCCTTCATTATTAAAGCTCTATTCAGCTGCTGAGTTTTTCTTGCTTTGGTTCTTCTGGTTCTTTCACCCATCCTGCTGGACAGAGGCACTGAGTGAGCAATTTGGTGGGCATTCATTTGCTGGCTGAGGTGAGCCCACTATGACCACTCTTCAAGAAAGGAATGCAGTAAATCAAGGTGAGAGATGCAAGAAATCACATGTCTACAGAAATGTAAACCATAAGCCCAACTTGAAAAGACTTAAGTTCTTTAAAGAAGCAAAAAACTGAAAAACTTCTTCAAATACACAGCAGACTATAATAACCAAGACAATGACCTCTTCAGTAGCTCTGTAGAGGACAGAAAATAGAAATTCTGTGCAAGTTGAAGTAAAGCAGATTCCTACTAGGTAGTAGAGAGGAAAGATGATGACAGTACAAATACCAATGCACTGCAAGAGACTGTTCTGAAGTACTCATGATATACTAGGAGCCCTTGGAACAGGTTAGAGTGACATCTGCCAAGAATACCAATAGCTTGGTTTGCTTTGGACTAGCAAATCTACCTTAGTCTTACTTTAGATTTCATGGCAGGGAGAAGTTAGCCACTTCTCTGATCAAATACTTGAAAAAAACCCCACAAGTAGATTAATTAGGAAGTCTCAACAATATAATTAGTGCTATGCAATCAATTACAACATAGACATTGTCTTTCTCTTAATATAAAGAGTAGTTAATTCAAGTAAAGGAGCCCAAAATCTAGAGCAATAGTATTTATACAAACAACCGTAATTTAAAGCAACTATTTTAGTAAAATGCTAGTGTTAAGCAGTTACCTCCTCTACATTGGAAGCAGTTTTGGCAGATGTCTCCATAAAGATAAGTCCATGCTCTCGTGCAAATGCTTCACCCTCCTCTTTCTTGACTTCTCGTCTAGATTCTAAATCACTAAGATGGAAAAAAAAGAAAAAAAGTTAAATTATATGGTCTAACATGTCCATATAAAGATTATTCTTCAAAAATATGCTTATAAGCCTGAGAAGCCAGGAGCCCCCATCAGAACTTGGGCATATATGGATAACTAGTCAAGCCCTTAAATACAGCAGGAGAGCTATACAACCTAGCTGACATAAATCTTATCGAAGACTTAATGAAATAATTTTCTACAGGATGAGTGTGTATTTATCTAGGTATTCCTTGAATACTAACTTTAGACCTTGTATTTTCAGTACATATCACTCTCTTCTATTATATTATCTACCAATTCCACACTGAATTGCTGAATTCAATTCAAGCTGAGCTGATAAGGGAGCTTTATAAATTATTTCTTAATATTAAATAATTTTAAAAATAAAGTTCATTTCTTCTATTCAGAAGCAAAACTTCATACAGTCAATTTCTGTTTTGATAAAAAGACTTACAAGCAAAAATAAGTTCTTTCGAACTACATTAGCTACTCTCTCCCAATAAGTTAGCATTTAGGTTTTGAAACTCCTGCCCCTCCAGCAGCAACAGAAATTGAAGCAACTGTTAGACAAGTTCTAGCTTCCTTCTTTCCAATCAATTTAATTCAAAGTTAAATATTACCTAAAAAGGCAAAAAAAAACCCCTCTTGGACTGGACAACTAGAGACAAATCCGTTTCTCCAAGTCATACAGACACAAGTATCTTACCCTTACTTTTTAAAGTTTCTTTAGGAACAAGGAATTCACAGTTTGTCCTTCTTTGTAAGTATATTAGATCTTGAGCAATAATATGGTATATTTATTATTGATGTATAAGTGTAAGATATACATCTCAATGAATTTTCATCTAAGTTGTACATCTAAGTTGTAAGTATCTTCTTAGATATACATTTTTAACTGAAGTAATTATACCTATATTAAAAATAAGTAATACTCACTGTGGCACCTATTTTGCAGCAAAGCAAGTTTTAACAGCTAAATGCTAGCTCAGATGAGTCACAGGTCAATATGATTCAGTATATTATTTAAATATTAAAAAAAAAATTGAAGGATACAAGAAATATCTTCTCAAAACAATTTTGAAGTTGATGTTCATCATATTTAAGCACTCCCAGTATTAGCTGACACATTGTCTTTTTTAACCTGAGCAATGACTTTATTTGCTACTATCATGCTACTCTCAAAAATACCTTATTTAAAACCTTGATTCACTTCAGTGTTATCTCCATAACAGAATATAAACAATAACTTTTTACTTGAAATAATGCAGCTGTATAAAAAACTGCAATGATAGCCCAATTAAAACTGAATACTGATACCTAAACATATTCTTAAAGATCTTTAACTGCTTCTACTAACCACAGTTGTCTTCCTCTCTCCATTCCAAAAATTCGAAGCATTTGGTCTTACTAGATCAATATAGCTATGCTTTATTCTGGAAAGAAGATTAAGTACAATATTTGTAATATTTTAACACTAGTATTTGTAATGTTTTCAACAAACAGCCATTATATTTCAAAATAAATTTTCAACACTCTTCAAATCCAGCAATAAGTCAGTACTACAAACTTATGTCAAGTGCACTTTTGGGAGTCCTAAGAGCAGTATTTATTCCCTTAAAACTACTATGCTAGCATAAACGTTTTTCCTTCTACACATCTCCAGCATATGCCCTACCAGAAGAACTCCTTCAGGATAATGCAATAAAACTGAAGGCATTTTCTTCCTCTCCTCCTTGAAAATAATATCCTTTGAAAAGCTTAAAACTATTAATACTTCTAGATAGTGTGGCATCTTAATCTGTGTAACAACTTACAGCGCAAATTTAAACGATAATTACTGTTTGAATAAAATCTAGTTGTAACTGGGAATTACTGAGCTAGCTGCAAGTAGCAAATTAGTCTGCATCAGCAGAATACAAGACATGAAAATTTGGTTTAACAGCTAAGAAAAATCAGGAAGAGTTACAGATGTCAATTAAGTATGCAAACTTATGTAATACTTATCTCAAGTAAGCAGTACACTTCACTGTTTCTCTCAGTGCCATATTTTTACTCACACAAATATAAAAACAGTTGGCCAGGGACATCACAGGTTTACCAAAGCTTCATTTAATAAAACAGATTACATTTTTAGTATTAATTTGTGCAGATTATGCTTGTCACATTCCTCAATTAAAAAGAAATCTGTCAGTCATTTATCAGACAACGTAAAAAATGTTGACAAACTTCACAATTATTTAATATGTAACATGGTTTTCCGGATGAGGTAGAGGGTGGTAGGGCAGTGGGGGAAAACAGAAAGGAGAAGAGGGGGAAGAAGAACAAAATAACGAGTTCAACAGGCCCAAGTAGCAAACCCAGACCCACTATTACAAAGCTGTTTTTCAGCAGCATCTAAGAAATGATCTGGCTGTTCATTAAATTTTCAGGGGCGCACATACACACCATTATTTCAACTGGCATCTTTACCTTCAAGAATTGCTGAGGCATGGAGACAAGTTTAAGTCAATTACACAAAGGCCCATATCTAATGGATTATTAAATCCTGAGGTGATGCTTTTAATATTTTGAAAAAATTCTGCATCCAGCAAAAAAATCAATTTAGCAAAAAGGAAAAAAAAAGAAAAAAAATCATCTAGACATGATGCCACAATTCACTGGAATGAGAACTAGAAAAATTATGGATAATATATTCATTGATGGGTTTTTATTAAGACTTTCACTACAGACCAAAGTCTCAGCATCAACAGGGAACTATTTTATAATTTTAGACAGTGTAGCTGATGAGAAGACCAAGAAAGGAATTGCCTACAAATTGGGCAACACCTCCAAAACTTTTAGTTGTATTTCCATCAGCCAGTGTATTTACCAGGAAATGGTTAAACAGCATTCTCTGACCCTAACCCCAGCTAAAAGGTACAGAATATGGAACAGGCTTGCAATTCAGAAACGCCTCATACAATCATTTGAGAGAAGCCCTTGATGTGAGTCCTGTACTAGGGGCTATGTTTTTTTAATTACGGTTTCTATGTTGTGATTCTTAACTAAAAACTAAAGCACTTTAGAACACCTCAAATCAAGAATCATATTCCAAGAGAGAGATCTAGATGTTTCTAATCGGTGATTCCAGAAGCAAAAAAGCATAATGAGAAAATAACTCATATAATCCATTGCTTCATGCATTCACAACCAAGTCTTTGGAAATAAAATTACTTCTGAAAAAGATACTCAGATTGTAAGGTAGTTGATCCATGTGCAGCACATTCTATTAGTCTAATCAGAATAGGAAAGGTTTTAGGTTCACCACAGAACTACGCACAGCGACAGAAGTGAATTTAAAGTTAACATATTGCCTACAAAGAAGAAAAACCGAAGATGAAATACAGAGAAGTTAAATCTTTCCCTCTTACAAAATAACAGCTGATAAAATTTTACCTTTTGTTTCCAATAAGCATTATAACCATGTTGGAATTGGAATGCTGACGAGCATCTTCTAACCAAGTTGTCAAGTGGTTGAAAGTGTCCCTCCTAAGTATGGAAGAGAATGAACAGTAAAAGCAGTATAGCAAGAAATCTTTCCCCTCTGTTAGTCAGCTTCTCTACTTCAGTAACCAACTCATTTATTAGTGCACATGCTCTAGGGATAAAAGCTAGTAATCCCTTTGTGAGAGGGAGAACAGGCGAATGAAAATTTAGTAAACAAGGAGTGTTAATGAACTCTGCCTGAAAAGTAATTGAAAACATGTTTGCTACAAAGAGTAAAGAGGATTCTCAGAGCTGTAAGAATCTGTAATTTTAGATACATATAAAAACTGCTGAACAGAATTTTAAAAGTACTCATCAGCTTCAACCAATCCAAACAGTACAAATAAACATCCTTATATAGTAGTATTTGTTCTCCTGAATGCAGAAAATGGTTGATAACTTTCTGTAAATTTATATGTCGAATAATAAATTCAGCAGTAAAGTCTTTTAAAGGGAGGTACATGAATGTGACATATTACAGTTTTTACAGAAGATATACACTATTAAATCCCATGATTATAGAGTAGTTTTAAAATATTGTAAGAATAAACACCCACTTATTTATGAATCAAAGATTCATTTACTGGAAATCCAATGGAAAGAATATGGTACTTCCTGATATTTAAAAAGAGAACAAAAGGAAAAACATCTAGGAAATCTCTACTACAAGTCATTGCTCAATGCAACAACAAGACCCAAGACCCACAAAAGGAGGTACGCAACTTAATAGGATTTTGGAGCCTGAACATTTTCATAAGCCAGCCAGAGTACCAACAGTTTTACAGATAACAAACTGTATATACTTTATTTAATAAGCAGGGAAATTTCAGTAACTTCTGAACAGCTACTGAAAAAGTATCAGATTAAGACCTGTATTTTCCAAACCTCATAAAAACAGCAATGGTAGAAGTTTCCTGGTACTTTTTATGTAACCAAACTTCTATCTTTTACTATTTCACTCCTTTGCAGAATAGCACTTCAGTAAAAGTAATTGGATATAATTAAAGAAAAATTAGGCCTTATGATAATAAAAACACTAGAGAGGAACTAATGAAATATTTTCAGTTCTTTCTCAGTAAAGGTAATCCAGAAGTTGATAGCCAGTAGTTTATAAAAATATTTTATTTCATTCTTCCTGAGACTTTAAGTATACTTTCTCAACTATCAGGCAGAGAAAATTGGAAGTATATAGGCTACATATGCTGTATCTTGATTTAGAGCATTTCAGGAAAATTGACATAATGTTAGATTACCAATATCTATACAAAAGGCAAACTAAATTAGACATTTTAGCACTGCCACACACCACACCACAATTCTACAGAGATATATCATAGTAATCCAGTTGGTATCCTCACCTTGTAATGTCATACACTAGTAAAGCCCCTGCGGCCCCTCTGTAGTATGATCTTGTGATGGAACGGAAGGACTCCTGCCCTGCCTGTAGAAGACAAAGTTTCATTACTTCATATTTAATACTTATTTTTTGGTCCTGAAAACCATGAACTTAGAATCACAGAATTCTACTTTTGAGAGATGGGGATAAGGAAGAGTATGGATGGGAAATCAGAAAGGGGACAACTGGGGACAAAGTCTCCAACAGTAGCAAGACAAGGCACATAAGGAGAAGACACCAACTACAGCACAGTGCTGTTTGAAAAAAAAAAAAAAAAAAAAAAAATCGGAACAAGACCTCTAAACCTTTTTTGGCAATCCCTGACAACCCAATTTACTGAATGGCTTCACAATACATGAATCATTATTAGAGCACAGAATGGACTCCTAGCAACTAAGCTCTGAAGACAAATTTGAAAGGAAGCAAATAATCCAGAGCTTCACATTTGAATTCAATAACCCGCTCCCTGGGGCAGCTGTTGACACTAGAATAAATAAAGTCCATTGTAAATAAATGATGAATGACATCTTTACGCCCACCATCTGCTGGTGTAAAGGTTGTTGGAAGGCCAAGGATGCAGATTTTATCCGTTATATCATAAACTGCAGCCAGCTTTCAACAGTCTTCAGACGGAATTCTTTCAGTAATCATTTTATTAAGAAAAAAAAAGAAAATGGTCGTGAATTCAATTTTACACAATTCTGCTCCACTGTTAATCAATTTCCTCTGTACTTCATAAATAATGCTTGTCAAAGCAGCTACAGGATGCAAGAGTCATCTTCATATACACTGTGAAAAACTTCAGTCTACATAAATTAGACAGTTCTCACAGAAGAGTACTCTGTAAAAATCTCAGCATTTTTTTAAAAGAACATACTCAAAAGAATACAGTCCTGAAAAATAAATATTCATGGTTGCAGATCTTGAGCTCCCCATGCTCACATCTTTCTGAAGAGCTATCTAGCACTTGACACTTGTTAGAAGAAATATTTACTTCTAATATTTAGCAATAACAGATGCTTTGGCATAATTCAAAGGTAACACAGAACATGTTTAAGAAATACTAATGCTAATGCCAAAAAAAACCCCTGTGCGCAGTAAATTAGTTATCTGTAGAACTATAGGAAATTGCCCTGATTTAAAACCATGAAACACAAGAATGAAACATCTATAAAATACAAGCTATCCTTCAGCCATGCCTACAAAATTAGTATATGAAGACCTTTGTCTTCTCACAGTTATTGTACTTAACACTAGGTCTACTTGAATTCAAAGAGAAGTTGATCTAGATACTGTCACTGAACAAGAACCATGGCACAACAAGTTTTGACATGTTCAGTCTTCAGAAAGCATCTTTATCTTCCAGAATAAACAGTTACTTCTGTTTAAGAAAACCCTTTATCTTAGCCATTCCAGTGGAAACTGTTATGAAATACAGTACAACATACTTAATAGTTTCAACACCATTAGAATATATTCTCATATTCTCTTGGCTAAGAGTTCAATTACATCTTTATGTAAACTTTGGAAATAGAATACAATCAAGTATAATATGCCAAGAAATAGTAAAAAACCCAAAAAACAAAACTACAGTTTTTGAGTGTAAAACTTGGTTTTCTACATAGAAGTTCAACTAAGCTCTACTACTTTTTCTTGATGTGATGACTAGCTCAAGTGGATAGCAGAAAAACAAAACATTTCCCTGCTAAACAGACAAAGTCTTGTTACCAGGTTATTCCATGCATTACCTAAATTCATACATGACCTCGACTTTGCTTAACACATTAAGACTGCCTGTTTCACCCTCATAAATTCAACCCTGACACATGAAATTGTTCATCTCCCCAAATAAATTAATCATGGTCAAGCAACATTGTCAGAGGTTCTTGCAGATCTTACAAAAATGTGTGAATCGTGAATTCTTAAAAGAATCATTTACTTACAAAAGTTCAGTACATAAATCCTGAAAGTAGTATTTTTAATTGTGTCTCACTTGACGATGTTGAAATTTAACTATCATTGATTCCTTAAGGAAAGGGTAGAAAATAGTATCTTCTTCGGTGAAGGGAACACATTTTCCATAAAATAATAATTAATTTGTGCTTAAAAATACCAATGGACAACACAAACTATATCCCCTTTCATTACAAGCAAAAGAAAACTGAGTTTCTGTAAAGAAGCTCCATAATACTGTTTATTTATGTATTACATAATAAAAATTCCTTTTATATATAGTTTACTGACTACTTTAACAGTGTCATTCTAAACAAGATCTAAAAGAGTTAGGTATGTAGAATATACTTCATGTAGAATATACTTCACAACTATCTAAGTATCACTTCACTTTTTCATCCAACAATTTTCTCTCTGTTCCCTCCTCTTTTTTCCAAGGAGGACAAGCTAGTTCAAAGAAGTCAAAACCAAAAGAAAGTGTAGGCTGTTAGCCAAAACTGACTTAAAAAAATACAAGTGTGCTATAATTGTACTTACAAAGTAGGACCTACCCAAGTTAAGCTACTTGTTACAAGGAGCAACAGATAGAAACAGCAGTATAGAAGCTCAGTATAAATTTAAATCAGCTTCAAAACCAGAGAAAAGCCCTTTATCTTAAGTATTTATTTTTTATTACCATCCTTTTCCATTACCATGTTGGTGCAAAATCCAGTATTTAGTAGTTTTTATATCTCTTCCATATTAAAAAGGTCTTTTTCACAGGAACAGTTGAGGTGGGAAAAGGACCTTTGCAGGTCACGTATTCCAACCTCCCTGGCTCAAGTAGGGCCATTCAAAGCAGATTGCCCAGTTCCACATGCAGATAGTGGCGAGGAAGGTGGCTGTGGTGTCAGGAATAGTAGGGGCAATAGCCATGAAACAAATGTGAAACAGTATTTCTCAAGGCCGTAATACATCCAGTACAGGTTACACAAGCTTTTGCTCCAAAACAGCCCCTGGTTATACCCACTGTCAGAGTTACACTGCAGCAGAAATGGGAAGATGGAGGATGTTTCTGGTAACAGCCAGATTGTGATAACTATTTCACATGATATAGTGACATGGCTGCCTGCAGGAAGCTATAACTGCACCCTGAGCAGGCCTGAACATGCCTCCTCTCTCTTCAGAGAAACAGGTGCTAGGTCTGACGTGAGTAGTCCACTAATCATGAAAAAATGTGGGCCTCTGATAAACAAATGTTTAAAGTGCTAAGTAGCATTCTTTTTTGGTTGTTTTTTGTTTGTACTGTAAGCTTTTACAATTCATATCATAATGGTTCATAGAAACAAACAAACTTTATGATAGGAGAGACTTACAGAGACATAGTTCTAGAAGTCATAGGTCTTCAAGCAAGTACAAAAATCTTCATCCCTGCTTGAACTGTACAGACATGTATCCCATGTACTTCTCATAACACACTTCAGAACAGAGACCAAAACACAATTTGAAAATAACAATGTAAGGAGAACACGAAGCATTATCAACCACCTCAGGTCACCAGGATACATGGAGATTTAGGATCTGCACTAGAGTTTTCAGGAACATTTAAGGTATGCAATTGTGTTATCATGGACACAGTATGTCTAGCACATTTAAGAAGACTACAAGTGTTACTAATCCCACAGGAAATCTTGGTGTCATTTCCAAGTATGCGGCATAGTTGAATCAGTTGCAAAATATGCAGGCAAGCCTTTGTTTTCAAAAAGAGTTACTTGCAAATTCCTTAACTGCATATTTTTGAATCTATAAAGTAAGGGAAAAAATAATGAAGAGTGCCACAGTGCAGGACAAGAATCCACAACAGCATATCTCCCTAGAAAAAAGTCCATTTATTTTGCTGAATTCTCTGTTCTCGATGCCTAAAAATTTGGTAAGTTTCCTCAAGGACCAAGTTATCTGAGAACATACCAGCAGGCCTTCAGCATCCAAACTGACCAATAGTTTTTATTGGGAGGGAATGTTATAGTACACACCTACATGTAATATGAGAAACTGCAACACACCTAGCTAGCCGCTCTAGACTCCCTCACTCAGAAAACAGGCAATACACGTGTGGCATGTTCAAAACTGGTGACAGAACATTTCATTCACATTGGGAATTATTACTTACTTAACTTGTTTACACTTTCCCAAGTTGCAAAGAAAATGAAAAAGACATCTAAGAAATAACCAACTTGCAAGTGTAACACCACTTATGACAGCTGCCAGCTGGGAACTACTCCACAAAGTTGATCCCTGGAATAAAATGTTCCAGAAAGAGAGAGGCGCAATACATACCTTTAAATATAGTTTTGAAAGTTATAAATAAATTAACAGCCTCTTAGTCACATGTAAACTTATTTATACAAATGCATTAATCTTTCTTGCAATCAATGTCTCCAAACCAGAAAAAAAAAAAAATTAAGGTGATCTACTTGCATGAAGTACAAACAGGCAGAGAAGAAGTAAAAAAATAAAAATAAAAAAACCCCTGGTGTTTCCAGCAAAGACATTCACAAACAAGAACAGAACTAAAAATGCTTATGAAGAAGAATCCATCACAATATATGAAAGCTTCAGAATTTATGAGAAGGATTCAGCCAAGTTAAAAGTTTCTTTAAGAATAACCCCATCAGCGCGCAGTAAGAACTGGAATTTCAAGATGATTAAAGATCCCCATGGATGAAACTGTACATATGTCTAAATACAGATCATTTGGACACCTGCCTTTTCTTCTGCTGGTGTTGAATAAATGCCATTTAGACATTCAAAGCAATTCCCAACACATCACAGAAACAAAGCTTTAGCCTTCCATTATCGGAAGTACACTTACATTTATAACTTGAAATAAACTGTATTTGAAACCTTTAGGTTTTAAGCAGCAAATAAACCAGAAGTTCTACTGTGCAAAAAAGTGATTCACACTCCTCCCATTTAAGGCCTTATTAAAAGCAAGAGCTTCCTTGATTATTGTAAAAAAAGTGAATGAACTGCCAAGAAATCTAAACCATTCAGAAAATACCATATCAATATTGTAATATTTCAATAACCAAATACATTTAAAAATGACACACAAAGATTTGTGAACCCTAATCTACAAGATACATCAAGCTGCCTGGGCTTCCCAAAGTGACATCATGGGTGTGAACAATAACTTAGCTACTGGTGTAGAAGTACAGGTGATGGTCATATTACACAAACAGCAACAGGAATAAACATTAAACAGACAAATCTCCCTGTCTCACCCCTCAATCCACAGATCCAGAAATAAGTTAATCCTCCCACATGGCAGCAAAGACAGTCTGTGACTGATGATCAAACTAGTTTCAGAAATTAAAGTAGATCCTCTGTAAGTTGTTGATGTTAGTTCACAACAGTGTAACAGAAGGCCATGAGATGCAGCAACATTCACGCAGGTACCACAGTCGAAGAGTCAAATCAGTAAAAATGTTGTAAAACAGTACACCAACTGCCCATGAATACAAGAGTACACTCTGACTACCAAAGCAAGTAGAAAACAACATGAAGTAAACAGCTAGTAAAGAGCTCTTGGGGGTGAGCCCTACATCCTAGCAATTGTCAGAGTCACTAGGATGAATATTCGTTTAGTGCATGAAGAGAGCTTTATTTGGTTCTAATAGATCCAAACAAGAAAAATATCTTAATTTACAAGAAGAATTAGTATATTCAGAATATTTGAAAGTGAAATATGCCTTCAACAATTATGCCTCCCAGTCTTCCACAAGCACGCTTTTTTATGCAAGCTCTCAACTACTAGAAAACGCTATCAATTCAATTAGAAAGTACATTTGTATGGAAATCAAGAAAATACTTGAAATTAGTAAAATTTAATTTATATAAATTTTATAATTTTATATAAATTTTATAAATGAAATTTATAAAAAACAATTATTTCAGATAATTAGTCTGTCTGAGCAGGACTAAGGTGCTATATAAACATAATAATGAATAAATGTTTTTAAATCATGGATTTCCATGAAATAAAGCTGAAACAGATATTAAAAATATAGTATTTAAATACACAGGAAAAAATTCATATTCATGCCAATTTACAGAACATTAACATTACTTAGTGTCATCACAGATCTCTCCTACTGCAGTGTCTGAGAGAAATACCCTCTTTCACTTACTGCTTAGTTTTGCTCATCAACAATGACTTGTTAGTAACAGTCAATACAATACAGAACATCCCCCTCAACAACAAAACCAAGGCCACTGACTCAGCCTGGTAACAAGCCCAGCATCTCTCTACAACAATGAAGTTTTTCTGAGGAGAAGCAATTTCAGTATTTCATAGTATTACACTGCTGCCACAAGACAACCAACCTCATCTACACAACTTATTTAAACTCAAAAAGCTTAACAGCTTCCAAAACAGTCATTTTGATCCTTAGTAGCTGCTGTAGACCACTTCTAGTTCCCTAAAAGTTATGTGTGCAGCTGACACTAAGCTCAAACACCCAACTTCCACAAAAGGGTTCCTTAACTTATCATAATAGGCACTTACCAACTAAGTAGTTTGGACAAAAGTATTTCGCAGTCTATCCAACTATTGGAAGCCATTACTAAGATTTAAGACACAAGAAAAGGAATGATCTAAAGACAGACAGACAAACAATTTGGTCCAATACTCCTCTTAATAGACCTAAAAGCACCAAAAAGTAATAGTGAAACCCAAAGACTCACAGAGCTAAACACCTGGGTGTGCCACAGCACACACAGCAGCAAGCTTGCAGAGCCCAGCAGTGGGGAGATCCAGAACAGCCTGCAGCTGGGAGAGAACAACAGGACACACTATTTGCTTGTGCAGACATGAACAGCAGTAGAGCTGACACTGCAAGACATAACACTAAGAATGCAAAGGCCACACTGAGTATCTTTCATGGAATGTAGGTTTTGATTTGTGGGTCTTTTGGCGGGGAGGGGGCTGGGGGTAGGTGTGCTTTTGCATCATACTGGTTTTGCTAGACTACCAGGTCACAGGACCAAATACTGGACTGCAGTTTCTAATAGGCATACATGCATTCCTTAAGCATATCTTCTAGTCTGGCCTCATCCAAAAGGAATTCAGTCCGTGTACTCCCACTGAAGTAAACAGAGCTAACTTCCATAATAGGCTCCTTATCCAAACTAAGATGCTAATGAAAAAGTACAATATTCTTGAGTTATGATACAAGAAGAACACACAAACGGGTCTCAGACACGCAGCAATGTTAGCTTCAGCTGTCCCTGTAAGGTGCAACGTACTCCTGCAGTGAGGTATGATGCAGCTTCCCTATGTTCCCATTACTACAACACACCTTTCCCTGGAGCTGCTGTGATCTGAAGACAACACAAAATGAGCGCTGTTGCATCTGGCCAGAAAAAATGGAATTTTGATGTTTGATTCTCTTAAGAAAGCAAGTTCATTGTTAAGCAATTCAAACAAATTTTATTGAGTTCTCCACTTCTACTGTCTCTGCCCAGGATGCATCCTGTTCAGTGATGGATTAAAAGCCAGTTTATAAGGCTAGCACCAAATCAGAGAAGGGCTAGTGCTGTGACTCAGTAAGCAGCAACCAAAAACATAAATAGTTCATGTGTTTCCTTAGCAACAGGTGTAAAATGAACCTTCTCTCATCAGCCAGAAGTTGTTACAGCTTAATAAATGCAGAGATAGCACCAGATAGTAACAGCTAGCAGTTTTGGTAAAAGAAAGTAAGAAAATACTCAATGCAAATACCTGATAGAACACAGTAACCCTGGTAATTATGGACATTTGTGTACCTCAACACTCAAAAAAAATCTCTTGAGAATTACCTCATTGTGTTTCTTGTTTTTGCTATTGTTTCAACACCATCGAACCCAAGAATACAAATGATACAGTGGAATTCAGACATGGTGACAAACCGACTGGATTAGAACAGAAACATCCTGTGTTTTAAAAATCAGACTGCATACAGTTGAACTCTAAACTATGGCAAATACACTGTCATTCATTGCATACAACTTATAAATTATTAAGTACAACACCAACATACCACCTACTCAGTGTTTGATTGCTTTCAATTAGTATTTTTAGTTTACGTTTGATATACTTTAGAAGCTAGCCCCCGCTCCAACAGTTTATAAATTATAGTCAAAAGCACTTGGGTTGCCATCCTGGCTATTGGACAATTTGCAAGCATTCAAGACAACAACCAGACTGCAAAGAGCCACTGAGTCAGAGGCACCAGAAAAAGCACAATTTACTGAAACATAGTTGAAATTCATTCATATCTAAGGAGATTAACAAAATTAGTTCAAAAGCCAGTGAAAGACAGTAGCAAAATTAGTACTTTTGCCCTGAGACAATCTGCCCCAATTTTCAAAAACAAGCAGCA
Organism: Entomyzon cyanotis; assembly: GCA_024500445.1. Classification (NCBI taxonomy): domain Eukaryota; kingdom Metazoa; phylum Chordata; class Aves; order Passeriformes; family Meliphagidae; genus Entomyzon; species Entomyzon cyanotis. The sequence continues at coordinate 21,587,597 of JAKEPQ010001005.1, forward strand.
ATGGAGGTATGTAGTCACACTATATACTAAGGGTTTGATTATGAAGCTACTTTTTATGAAGAAATTTGCTTGTTTATTGAAATTAAAAATGCTCAGCTACCTTGGTAGTCAGCAATCCACAGTTATAATAGTAAAAATGCCCAGGGCAGAAAAAGCCTAAAGTAACTTGACCATATCATTCTATGCCTTTTCCTTCCAAGGAGGCATAGATGTTAGATGCCATTTCAAGTTAAGAACTTGTAAAACAAGTAAGGCCTTACCTATGAAGTTCACTAAATATTACATTGGTTTACGTTTTTATATGCACATATGTAAGCACTCACATATGAATGTATGTCCCTTCATTGATTTGCTGTACCAAAAAGAGCACATACATGAAGCTAGGGATCACATACCTGTCAGTTTCCAAAGGTATCCTAAAATGGTTTTGGAAAAGGAAACAGGCAATTCCGTCTTAGGGAACAGTCAAACACATTTAAAAGATACAGCTACCAGTATGAACATCTTAAACCCATCATCACAGGTGTAGACAGTGATGCTGTGTGCTTTATAGTAAAGTGACTGACAACACAAAAATAGCCAATGAATGTTCTTAATTTGAACCCCCTTAAAAGTCAAAGTCTGACTTTTGGAAGGTGTTTTGAAACTTTAAGCATTTACCACTCCCTTCTTGACTGAGGTATCTACTGTCTTGAACTTGTGTTCTTAAGTCTTCTTCTATGAAAAGTGAGTCATGTTTTCGTCTACCTTGGAAATGCAAACATTTCCTGTAGAGAACTCTTGATTAAAGGTAGCAGACACATCATAATTTCACAACAGGATGTTGTATTTACCAAATCTTGCATGAATGCACGAAGAAAGATTGTTTAGACAAATGTAAGTTCTTGGTAATATAGAAGATTTCCACAAAATAGTGAGGCAGCATGAATTCCAGTCTTATAAATCTGACAAAGTGTTGAGGAAGATAGAGTGCAAATGCCAAAGAATTGCACTAAGAATACATTACACGAAAAAACAGGAAATTTTAACAAATTTTTAACTTCACAGAAACCAAAGAAAGCTACAAAACCAAGTACATAGTACATGGGTGCTGATGATAGAGAGCTTAGCCAGAATAAAGGAAAAACTAGTGGAGTGGTAAGTTTAAACAATTTTAATGATTTACTACTTACCGTATCCCATATCTGAAGCTTTATCTGTTTTCCATCAATAGTTATCATTCGAGCCCCAAATTCTACACCTGAACAGATTTTACAAAAGATTACATTATTAGAACATATCAGAAAGAAGAATGTCATGTACTACAAAAGCAAGAACATAAGTTTAAGTTCAGTCAACACTGTAGGAAATAATCTCTTTCACAATCTGCTTTTAGCCAATTTTCCAACTGCTTGAAAGAGCAGGAAAGTTTTCCAGAAGAAAGGTAACTGTTACTGTCCAAGAGTGTGGGAGGTATTTCCAACAAATTTTCCAAACCACTTAGTAACTTAGATTGGAGGGAGAAGCACATCCCTTTGAATATAAACAGGAAATTGAAGAGTCACAGTTACTTTAACACTCTACCAATGACAGATTGCTGGGGCCAGTTTAGAAGATATCAAACCTACAATTCTTTATCAATAAAATAATCTTTTAAGTGGGCATACAAAAAAGTCACCTTCGACAAGACAAGTTTTATTACGGTATTAAAACCAACCTATCTTTAGGGAAAAAACCGGCTTCCAAAATTCTAGCTAGTTAAAGATCAAATTTAATAACTGAGAGAAAAAATATGTGTTGCTAATAAACAAAAGTAATTTCTTCAGTGGAAAAATTTAGCCTTTTATACTACCTTTTAAAGCAATTTTGAGATGGTTGACAGGAAATCAAGTATAAATTGAGGCTATTACTGCAGTAGTTAAAAATCTAACAAATGGCTAGAGATAGAGGACATATTTAAAGGCTATCAAGTTTCCATTAATCTATATCCATCATTTAAAAAAATAAAACCACAGATCTGCTAGCTGAAGCTTTGCTAAAATTGGTCATTTTCTAGACTGAGACTCAAGACTTAGAGTGTTTGAGGATGCAGTATTGCTTTTTGTGGAATGCCTTTTGGGGAAGGGGATAGAGTCCCCCAACAGGATATTGGTGCCAAATAAAAGCCATTGGCCGAAGACTACTGTGCTCTTTAGGAACCAAGTAACTTGCAGCAACTGTAGGGAAAGAAACTGAAAGAATGGAGGTGGAGAGCCAGCAAGGAGGAAGCTGGTGAATGGCACTGCTCTTCGAGAAGCACACTGCAAAGCCAGGGGAAGGTTCTTGGACTACTACACATGTAAACACTTAAGGTTTTACCTGATCTCAAAATGTGGCTATAGAGCTGCTGATTTAAATCCAACAATCATCTCAAGTGTTTAGTTTCTACACACAACCAAATTAAAAAAAAAAAAAAAGGTATTTTTCCTATTCCATCAAAATATATTCCAGGATAGGATTCTGAATTTGAAAAAACACAGTTTGACGGCAAGCTTGTTCTCAAAGAAGGAATAGAAGCTGGTCAGGTTTACTGTAAGGGCATGTCCTATAGCCAAAGGGCAAAACAACTAGAATGTTTACAATGGTTTATTTAATATACACATTTTTGGGACTTTTAATACAACCATTTGGACATCTATTAGTTAAATTCAACTCACCCCATCTCACCCCACAGAGGAAGGACTTTGAACCCATGTTCTTTATTTATTTCTGTCTTTCCAAATCTGTTTGGGTAATTGGGAGAACCTGGCCAAAATACATGCATGCCCTAGCAGTTAAGAAGGTAATTTCCAGCCTCTTTTTCCCTCCTTTTCAAGCAGCTTCCCAAGCTCCATTACTACATCCATCATTATGTTGCTTCTAGGTTCACCTCATCTTTCTAGCTTAAATTTCTGTTCTGCTCCCAGATTTCAGCTAGCTGTATGCCAACCAAAGAACTGGTACTACAACCACCCTGCTGAGGTGAAGCTGTTTCCCACAGCCTATCAGTCTGCTGAGGTGACAGGGCTGCCAAATGCATGAGTGATATATAAGGTGTCATGTATTTGGCAGGCACAAAGAAGAAAAGATGATAATAAGTCATGCCTCCCTAAAGTGCTCGGGCTCTTTACTCAGCCAGCCTATCTCCTGCCAATACCTCAAAAATATCTGAAAACTTATGTTAGCCAAAGAATTTGAACTATACAAGACAGCCACACACAAGGTGTGGAAGGGCTGTCAAAAGAAAGGGAAGCCATAATCAAACCACCTGATACATTCTGTTACATGAAGAAAATCTGTTTACCTTTCAAGTAGCTATTTCAGCACTCCCAAATGCAGGAAGCCTACCTATTTCAGACAATCATCTGTTACGCTTAAAAGCAAAACTGATCTGCAGACTAAACTTGCCCTCGGAAGAATTTAGTACCACACTGTTCCTCTAATTTTGTGTGCACAGATAAATAAAAGTTTGTATTGTTTACTGCAGTTAGATCAGAGGCTATGCATTGTGTCAATATATATTCATTCCCCCTGGTATCAAATCATACCAAACACAAACGGTCCACATCCAGTTGAAGAGTTTGGGAGGAAAATCCCTATTCCTTCCAAGAACAAATACATTCACACTTCAGTTCTCTATTCAAAGTTAGTCTTCCCCAATAAAGTTGTTTATTCATCTTCAATGTTTATTTTGCTTTAGATTATCTGTAACTTGTTTTCAAAGTTTTGTGGCTAGGCTAATACTATGCTTCCTGGTGAAAAAATGCCACTTCCATCACCATCAGTACATTTTGAGCTTGCCCAATTCTTCTTCAGCTCCCAGTTTTCATCTTTTGTGAAGAAACACTTCAGATACTGCAGCTATGAACCTTTAAAATTGTTTCAGATTGTACTCTCCCAATAAAAGACACCCACTTGACTTTATGAGCTAACAAATATTCATCAGCTAGAGATTTATTGCTACCTTAATAGAGCACAAATCCTGCATTTCTGCAGCACAACAAACTCATAATTGCATGCTGAAGTACCCCAATCACTTAACTACTAACACTGTGGAGCACATAAAGACCTACCAATAGTGAGATCGTGGACTGGTTGAAACCGCTTGTCTGTAAACTGTAACAATAAACATGATTTCCCAACACCTGAAAAAAAGAGAAAAGAAGAGTTAAGCAAATAAAAAAAACCAACAAAACAACTTGTAAAGACCCAATAGAAATTAATTTAAGGGAGTGTTACATATTGCTTAAAATTAATTACTAGAACATGAGGTATTAGATTTCACATACTTTGAAATGTATGAAACTTTTTAATTACAGCTTTTAAAGTTTTAGAAACATTATAGTCAAAGCAGTTATTTTCAAAAACGGAACAAAAGGAAGTTATTCTTTTGAAATAGTAGTTCTGCCTTTAAAATTAAGTGGAAAAAAGTTTTCTAACAGACCTTCAAAGTACCATTTTACATCCTCTCTCCACAGTAACTACAGGGCTTGCTACTCCTCACAACTCTTTTAACTGTTCCCCCTTCAGTACTTTCAGTCTATTCCAAGCTAACTCAACAGCATCAGACTCCCATATATCTCCTAATTTATCACCTGAGGTAACCACAGTAGGTCTGTGGCTGCTTACAACCACTATATGCTGCTGCCCACTAGTCCCCCACAGGCCAAAAAGCAGTCCAAGAAGAACTGGCAACAGCTGACTTTACATTACAGTCAGATAACACAAACATTGTCCCCCTCGGATAACCAACTCGTGTCAGAAAACAGTGTAACTACTTCACATTACATGGACACTGGTCAGCAAATGGGCAATTTCTTCTGTATGTGAAAGCACAGAAAAGTAGGAGTAAATGCAGTCAGCAGGAGTACTCAAATTACTTAGGTTTGGAAACATAATACTTGTAACAGTTAATTTTTCCTTCTTTCACTTTGGGGGGTTATTCTTCCTATTCTGCTCAAAATTTGTATTTTCAGCCTTTTAAAATTTGATAGTAATCTATTTGGTTTAAACTCTGAGCTATTATCGCACAACATAAAATACCATGGCATCCAAGTTCCTGCTGTACTTTGTTTTATCTGTCCAGCAAGATAAGGCTATTCTAGCCACATACTAGAGGACAGCAACAGCTCATCATAGGAGACATATCTAGTAATAAAAGATAGCAAACAAAGGGGTAATAAGGAAAAGAGTCACACTGCAGACACAAGATATGCATACCAGAGGTTTGCATATAGTGACACCGGTCTTTCTAATACTAAATTCAGCAGTTTTTTAGTATGGTTTAATGAGGAAACAAAGCCTACAGAAATATAATCACCATCCAGCTTATTTTGGACTTAAAAATCTAAGACCAGTGGCCAGTTTCAACCAAATCTAACAGAATGAGGAAACCTGCACTTAGTTTTGTCACAAAATGATAGGTGGCCAACTGATGACACTCAGATTAATATCTCAAACAATGCGGCAATTCCAACAGCCTAAGCCAGTCGCTGGTGCAGTTTTCTCTATTCTCTTCCCTACAGTATGCTCCTGTCCATTTCTCCACACAGCTTGGATGAGGTCTGAAGCAATTTCAGTTCTCCACTGGGTTAGCACGCTAATATGACAAGAAGAGTGACAAAGCAAACAGAAATGGCTTAATGCAGGGTCAGATAAGCATGAGAGCTAGTTCAAATGAGGGAAAAGAAATGCAGCAGCCAGCAGATCAATAATGTAGAGTGGCATGGAATTGTAGTCCAAGGCAAAATTTGCAGCATCTGCCTTACTAGATCTTTAGCTTTCTGGCTTATGATGGCCAGCTGCCAGAACACAAGCAGCTTCAAAGCAGGTATAGATTTTGTCCCTAAAAAATTAGTATGCTTAAGAGAAGTGAGCAAGGACTGGGGGAAAGCACTGGAGGTAAGAAAGAAACAAAGAAAGAGTATGGGAGCTGTAGGGACAGAACATAAAACTGAATGGAATTTTAAAATACTAATAATTCTACTCATAGAACAGTGTTTATACACACAGACAACTTTTATATCACCAATGAAATAAAACTGCCTCATCAGAGAACCTAATCACCACCTCACTTACAAAAAACTTGTAAGTCACACCAGAAATAGCTTTTGCCATTAACCTTGCAAAGGTATTTCAGTATCAATGGACAAACTAAATCCTCAAACCAATCCAATATTCCAGCACAAATCTTACAAATGTTGGAACAATATTTCAAAGTCTAATCAACAAAGTGACATTTTATTAGGTATTCCAGCACTAGTTCTCAAGTGGCAATCTGATATTTCTTCTTCTTGTAAGGCTGGTGATCAAGTTGGTTGAAGTGAGCACACAAACACCACCGTCAGCAGAGCGAAGATGACAGACAGGCACAGCCCCTCTGATGCAAGCCCTGTCTCAGACTGGCACAAGATGACGGCACCTCTAGTTACTCCTCCAGTTACTCCTCCACAGCAGGCCTTGCAGGAGCAGACTGCAGACTGATGGGTTCAGACAGAGAAACAGAAGTAACTAGTTTCCCTTCAATGCCATTCCTGCTACTTCAGAATTTTCCACAAATAAAATCCCATCTGAAAGTCCCTAAGTTTTGTACTGCTGTTGACTGAAACAAAGGTTCAAAAAGTTACAAATAAAGATGCAGTGCCTGTTAAGTATAGGTTATAAATCTTTTTAATGTTTAATACCTGTATGTAATTTTAATTTTATAGTTTTAAGATATTGCAAGTTTATATCACGAAAGTTCTTATGAAAATAGTTTGTAGACCAAATCACTTCCAGATCTTGAGTAAACTCCACTATCATAGACACAGCCAGGAACACGTATCAGGAACAGGGGCTGTACATGAACTCCTGAGTAGTTTACCACCTTGAGACATAACCACCTTGTGACATAAACAGACACTGCAAAGATCAGTTAAAGTTGCAGGCAGGTAATTCCATGGCATGCAGGTGGTTTAAAGTAACTACACTGGTTAACTCTAAAAGTAAAGTGGCTGCTTACCAGATATCTGGTTCACTTAGGACAGTAAATCTTACACTTGAAATGAGGCAGACATTGTGAAAAGTAGCTGAGCATGTCTTACGATAGTCAACTGCAGAATGCAAAATGGATAGATTCAGTTATTAACTCATTCTCCATTTTACTGCCACAATTATTTTAATATAGCTTCAGAGAAACTACCCCAGAGGAAAAAAAGCTAGTATTTTAATATGAGAGCTTGGATACACTTCAACAACCACAGTAAACAAAAGCTCTTGCTTAGGAACAAATGAAAATAAGGGACTATATGCTCAGAGGGAAGGCAGCTTGCTTCTTTCCAAGTGCCTGTTTTAGGATCCCTTCATCGCTTCTAAGTACTCAAACAGTGATGGGAAGTAGAACTTGTGCTACAGTAATATTACCCTCCAGCTCTAAATTCCAAACCAGCAAACTGAGTTGATTCTCCAAATTCCCCTGCCTCCCTTAACAGCTTCCTCTTTATCTGGGTGTCACTCCGCAGTCAGTTTCCTTAGGCAAGGCATTGCCAGAACTTTGCTATTGTCCACTTTGGCCCAGCTTCAAGACCTCCCTTCCTTATATCAACACTTGTGTTCATTTCAGGGCTTAGCAGTAAAGCTACCCTTTCCCTTTTCACTCATGTGGTTATGCAATGAGCTACACCAAGAAACAGATCCAGCACAGGACTACGTTCACCCAAAATACCAGTATGTGCATGAGACTAGGGCTACAAAATACATAGCAAAGGGAAGGCTTGTTCTTTTCAGTAATAGGCTGTACCCATGGCACTTGAAAAACCAAATGCAGCCCTGGAACCACAGCTGAGCCAGTCTTTGGCTAAGAGAGCTGACTGACTTGCTTCCTTCTCCCCTTCTTGACTCCCTGTGAATAGGGCAAGGAAAGTTCAGTTACTGGTTGCAAAGTCAGGTGTGTGCATCACTGAACATGAGAAAAACTTCCAGATTTTTCTTACCTGTAGACAAAACTCATCAGTGTTCCTTCCACTGATGTCTGCCTTGAAAAGCTGATCTTGTTCAAAATTAAAAATGGGTCAAAAAGGAGGATAGAGAGAGGCTAAGATAATTTCCTTACTTGCTCACCTAGCACCACTATAGCCCATGAAAGATGACAGGAAAAGAACTACAGTTGTAGTCCTCCCAACCTAGGTAAAAAAACTGAATCCTAAACAAAAATCTCTTATGTCAATCTGTCTGCTGTTTCTGATGAGTAGGCTCACTCCTTCCCACACAGTTCCACCTCCTTACCCAAAAGGGCTTTTGCAGTCTTTTGAGCATACCTACTATTTGTTTAGTTTTGTTTTTCAAATCATCTTTGCAAGCTGAGCTGGCTCTCTGAAGGATCCCACAAGCAGTGATGCCTACAGCTAAGCAGCATTCGTAGTTGAGACAAGAAGTTGTAACAAGGTCTACTCATTTTGGCAGCAGATAAAGACTAGATTAATTCAACCATCTCACAGAACTATTTTTCTTGTAGTTGGCGGTGATCAATCAGTCCACCACACAGAGAGAAGAAGACTTACTTCCCCTTTGATGTCTTGCTCTCACTGATCTTCTTAGATCCAGTTTCCTTCCTTGAAAGTACTCCAGACTTTGGAAAGAACAGCCACAAGCTCAGTTGATGTTGTGGCACTGGTTTCATGGATACCCAAGCTGACATAGTTGGTTACAAGTGAAAGGAGTTCTTGCACCTGAGTCAGCCACTAAGTAAAAAGCTAACTTAAAAAGAAGGTAGTTTTCTATTGCATTAGTGGGTGGATCCAGATCACAGCAGACTATCAAAGTCATCACAAAGGAAGGGGAGCAAGAACTCCTTTCACTTGTAACCAACTATGTCAGCTTGGGTATCCATGAAACCAGTGCCACAATATCAACTGAGCTGAAACAAGCTTCCTGCTTTCTTACCTTCCTTTAGAAAAACAAACAAAAATAAATCTTAATGATAGGTTAACACAGTTTAAAATACTGGGCAAGTCTCGATACAGATTATATACATATGATTATTATATCTATATAATAGATATAGATTATACATACAAGAACACAGATTTTAAAACTAACTTTGATTTAAACCAGGAAACTACACATTACAAATATCACAAGATATATACCCTAACCTGGCTTATGAGGTACTTTTAGTTTTTTCCACTAGTCTGCAGAGCTTCCAGGTGTTTCATAAGCCCTCTTCTTACCACAGGCTGCAGTGCATTTCCTCTCTCCTCCCTTTTCAACCACAGCAGCTTTATGCAACTCCTCTGGAAGGTGCAGTATTACCTTTACACAGGCCTAGGCATAACGAGACATTAACCTAAACCAAAGGTTTTTCTTAACATCTTCTCAGCCAGTTATGTCTTAGTCAAAACTCTACCATCAAAGGTGAAAGCTTTATTTAAATTTATAGGAAGGACAGACTAAAGAATTCCAAACTGTCACCTAAAAAACAAAGGGAGTTCACATACAAATGTAAGCACAGACAAGAACAGAAGAAAAACAACCTCCAAAAACTTTCACAGTGCCTACATAATTTTGGGGAAAGTAATGTAATAAAAATGGCTCTTTTAAAGCTGATTCAGCTTCAATACTTAAAAATTTTCAACGGCATACTTGAAGCCAATGATGTAAGTTTTTGCTTTCTACATAACAAGTAGCACAGGCCTACGAAGTGAAAAGAGCTGTTCAGCTTTACCATATTTCAGTTTGTATGGCACTACTCCATTGCTAACTGTAGGTTTTAAAAGTAAGTAAAAATTATTTCCAAATAAAATTAAGCTACATGAGTCTGTAAAAAAACCTCAGCATGTCCTGCATGGTCACAAACAACTTAGAAACTGCCAGCCGTTCATAATAAAATGGTTTTAGTTGAAATTTGGGTTGGGTTAGATTTTTTTTGAGTGAGGTGTTTGGGGTTTCTTTTAAACTAAGTGTTAGAATTAGTACAAGTGTGCACACTCCCAGTCTCATGAAACCATTTGTATGGACATACACTTACGGTTCGTTAATTCTAGTTAACAACTTCCAAGAAGCTAAGAGGATGTACTGATACGACATCTAATATCTGCTCTTTTGGGATTAAAGCATCATTGAAAGGGTCTCAAAGAAAGACGTAAGTAGTACAGAGCAGTACTCTGGTTTTCAGCACAAACAAGTTCTCAAGCTATCACAGGGTATTAACACCAGCTCCAGCAGGATGAAAACCAGTTTAGCCAAGAACTACTACTTACAGAAAATAAGGGCAAAAGACTCTGGTCATGCACATTACTAGCTAATAACAGCTGCTGTTCCAGAACAAAGTGCAAAGACGCTACAAATATTTCACAAGGAGGACTGAAAAATAAAGCAAATTCAATTGGTTAATTTCAACATTTGAGAGTCTCCTAGACAAATGAAATGGTTGAATAGACAGCTTACTTTACTCTAGAGAGTGAGGAGAATTAGATCACCAAGCAATTATATTTTCTTTCCTCATCACCTCCTAATAAAAATAACTTTGAGATACTCTTGGTCTAGGAGCAGCAACTATCTGCTGAAATTGAAAGGCAAGCAAAAGTTCATTGTGCAAAAAGCTCAGAGGGTAGAAGAAGTAACACATTCAAGAAAAGCAGAAGGGGGACCTGCTCAAGGAAGATGCAGCAACACTGATGATAAAAAGACATTTAGATAGGCTACAACTGACAAGTTATATTGGTGCCAATAAATCTGACCATTGCAAAACTGGTACTTGAAGTATGCAAAAATTCAGGAGCGTTTTCTGGTGCTCCTCTACATACTCTAATATAAGAAAATTCTGGTTAAGTTCTATTATCTGAAAAAAAATCCATCTCTCATCCTGACAGAAATCTTGTATCGTTCCCAGTTTATTCCTGCATGGTACATTGCTGGTAACAAACATTTAAGTAAAAAAAGATTTCACCATCATACAGAAAAACATCTAAAAGAAAGAAAATGACAGACTTTCAGTCACCAACTGCACAAACAGACAATTCTTGTATGCCAAGAGTATTGATCCGAGCTCAGATCAAAGTCCATCTCAACTTCGACTGGTGGCCAAAAGCAAATGTAGAGGGAAGAGTGGATGAAGACACCAACTACCACAAAGGCAAAGGTCTCAGAGGTACAGCCCTAGGCAGCATGTACCACACATGCTTCTAAATGCATTTGAAAACTGCTATAATGCTTTGGAAATACCCAGATCAAAAGATTTTTCCTGGTAAACTCTCACAGTAGTCAGTATTCCATAATACTTGTATTCTTCTCTTAAAGATACCAGCTCCATGAAATTCCATAGCTAGTGTCCCACTGATGCAATGTAAAAACCACACAGATTTATTGCAATATTGAGTACCTGAAATACCGCCATGCCATTTCAGGTCTCTCCCATTACAGAAAACTAACTAGATTCTAAACCAGTTCCAATTACACAGAAAACTATATTTATATATTAAAAAGTACAGTTAACAACCAGATTAGAATCAGTCCCATATTCATAAAACTACCATGCCTGAAGTACCAGAAAAAGAAAAAAGTCAGTGAATGCCAATGACCAAAGAAACAGGGAATGCAAAGGGACAGAAACTGTGGAGCATAAGGCAATCTTGCACAGTCAGTTTCTGTGGCTGTCATTTTAAGAGACTGATATCATCTTGAATGCCTGTGTTTAAGCAGATGAAAGCATGTGGAATCACAATTCAGAGAAGACACATGCAGGTGTCTTGTATAACTACAGGGGGTTTTCGTTGGTTTGCTTATGGATTGCACAGCCTCCTTTGTCTCTTAGTGCTGAAAGAGGAGCTAAATGTTAACATCTGTCCTCAGCTGAGTCTCTTACTTTTCTCCTACAGTTTGTTTACAACTAATTGCTGAGTCACCAGGCAGCTGAGCCATTTCAAAAGACTTGAAATCAAATACCAGAAACAAATTTCTTGAACACTATGAAATCTACATGGTCTGCGAGGCCAATGGCGAATCCTCACTGGCTGGAATGCTGTGGGAAATCACCATGGGAACTGAAGAGGACAGTCACCATCCACTCTTAATTTCCATCGTCAGAGCTTTGAGTTCAATTGCCTTCATCTGAGGAAGAGTAGTAACACCGAGACTACCATCGTAATTTTGGCTACAACTGTGCACAACATAAATTAGCTCTTCAGTACTAGCTCTATTAAGATACTTAAAAGGCTCACAGGAGATCTCAATAAAAGCAAAACTAACTTACCACTATTGACATATTTAATTCACTTCAAGAATGATCATTGCACTACTTTTAATTAGCTTCCTGTAGCAACTCAAAATACAAGCCACAGGAATAAAAAAAAAGCCTAACCAAAAAGCCAACAGCAAAGTTGTGAGCTGTTTTCCTGTATTTCTTTTCTCTTACTCTTCCGATATTTGGCTCTTAAGCAGCTGCAACAACTTCAGAAGTGATACACATCCATTGCGTATTTTACATTTCAAGCAACTGATATGCAAGAGCGCAGCACAGACCATTAATTGAGGATATTTCTTCGTAAAAATTTAATCGGTATACAATCAATGTACCAAAGCAACTGAAAGCTCCTGTCTCTACCACTTGAATGACTACAGTTTTGAGACATGCACCAGAATTGGCCACCTGTTCTGACGCACTGTCATTCTGAACTGTGCACTACCATCTTGCATCACCCCGGGCTGACAAACCTCTTCTTACTTCTCCTGAATTTGCACAGGTAATCTCCTGTCCTCTGGCTTAATGAGCTGCCACTCAAGTAAACACTCAACAAAAATCAGAATTTTCAGTTATCATCTACAGACCAATTCCTACAACATGGTCACTGTAGTGTTATACATTTCTTTAGATTCACTTGTACTACAGCTGCTACTGCAGTAGCCTAAAAAAGCTTTCAGACTTTAAATATATATGTTTAAAAAGCAGATAAAAGTCACTTAGTAGTTGCATCCAGTGTATTTAACAACCTCGTGTAATGCAACTGTAATGTGTAATTATACTCCACCAACAGATAATTTGGCTCATAGGTATGAAGTACAGTCATGAAGGTACCCTCAGAATGGCATCTAAAATAACAGGTGTGTCATCAAACTTATTAAAGAAGGCATTTAGACAAGTATAAGGAAAACAACAAGGAAAATGCACAATACACAGGCATAATAGTTAACTAAAATAGCTACCTTGTCCTGACAACAGTTTGATCAAAGAATGCTACTCCCATCCATACTAGGCCGAGGAAGCACAAAATACACTGGCAAAGGGGCTTCAAGCAGCAATTCCTATCAGCATATAGCTATGCCAGCAGCATTTATAAGCGTTATTACTTGCTACACAGCAGCCACTTACAAATACAATGGAGTTTTTAAGAAGTGTTCAAGGCTAGGTTGGATGAGCAACGTGGTCCAGTGGGAGGTGTCCCTGCCCATAGCAGGGGGGTTGTGACAAAATAATCTTCAAGCTCCAGTCCATTGTCATACGAGCTTGACATTCTATGATTCAGTATGTTTTTAAAAAGTGACGTCAAACACCTGGAAAAGCAGTGGTGTGTGTGTACGTATATGTATACACACATAAAAAAAGAGGTCCCTTTAAATTAGACTGAAAGAACCAGGGCTTTTAATTTTCCTTTGACAGCATGTCTTCACACAGTTTGCTACACCACCTCCAGCAGAGGCTTGAAAGAGCATCCTTGCAGCCTGAGCTGAAAGTAACTCACAGCACTGAGGCAGAAATCGATCAAAAAACCTGCGAGGTGGAGGGCGGCCTCGCTGCCGCGGGGCTGCAAACCACGGGCACTACCCAGGTACAAGTTTCGTTGTGACAGCGCCTTTTCCCTCCCCGCTGCCCCGCTCGGCCGCCGCAGCCAGAGCCGTGACACAGCCCGAGCTGCCCGCGGCCCGCCAGCCGGGCCCGGAGGCGGCTGCCAGGGGCCCAAGGCCGCCGGGAGACAAGGCCGAGGCCGCGGGCGGGGCCCAGCGCAGAGGCGGGGGGGAGACACCGCCTCCTCCTCGCGCGGAGCCACCACGTCGGCGGCACTGCCAACACTGCGGAAATGGGCGCGGGGAGCCGGGCCTCGCTCTCCGCCCCCCGCCCCGCTCCGGCCCGGGCTCACCCACCTGTGTCTCCGATGATGATGTACTTGAAGAGGTACGCGTAGGCCATGGCCGCTCCCGGGCTGTCCCGCTTTCGCTCCGGCTGACGCGCGCGCTCGCCGCCCGGGCTCGCGCTGCGGAGAGGCGGAAACGGGTTAACGGCCCCCGGGCGGCGCCTCCGCCCGCTCGCTCCCTCCTACCTCCGCCCCCGCGCCGCCGCTGGCGGAGGGGCTCTACTCGCTCGGTCCTGCTGCCCGCCCTCCCTCCCTCCCTCCTGCCGCGGCCCCGCAGGCGCCGGGAAACGCAGAACGCGGCAGCGGCGGCGAGAACAATAAACAGGCGCCGAGCGGCCCCCGGACCCTCCGGCGACGTCAGCGCCCGCCCCCTCACGCCGCCCCGCCTCCGACCCGGAAGTGCTGCGGCGCGGCCGCCTCCCGCCGCGCGCTGGGCGGAGCCCCGCCCCGCCCCGCCCCGCCCCGCGGCAGTGAGGGAGGCGGTGGGCGCCCGGGGACTGAGGGGCTACGGGCCCTGAACCCAGAGTCGAGTAGGCTGGGACAGACCTCTGGGGTCATCGAGTCCCACCTCTGACCAAACACCACCATGTCAACTAGACGCGGGCGCTGAGTGCCACGTCCAGACTTTCCTTACCAGGGACGGTGACTCCCCCGCCTCCCTGGGCAGCCCATCCCAATGTCTAACCACCCTTTCTATGAAAAAGTTCTTCCCAAACTCCAACGTAAATCTCCTCCGGCACAGCTTGAGACTATATCCTGTCACGCTGTCGCTGGTTGCCTGGGAGAAGCAGCCGACTCTCACCTGGTTACAGCCTCCTTTCAGGGATTGTAGAGAGTGACAAGGTCACCCTGAGCCTCCTTTTGTCCAGGCTAAACCCCAGCTCCCTCAGCCTCTCCTCACTGGGTTTGTACTGAACACTCGTTGCCCTTCCTTGGGGCAGCTCCAGCACTTCCATGTCCTTACTAAATTGAGGGGCCCAAGGCATAAGCCCTCTAAGAATAACCAGCAATGAGCTATTTGGTACAAGTTTGTATCTTCATCACGTATAAGACATGAGTTCTGGCCTGAAAGGGTTTTTCTGCTTTCTGTTTCTATCTTTCCTCACTGAACTGAAAGCAATGAGCCAGGAGAGTAACCTAAATTCACAGCTGGTGTTTAGGACTTTCAACTTAGAGTTCACATGGGAGTGGTGAGCTGGAAGAGACTTCAAGGTCTTCTGCAGTCTAAGCTGCTTCATGAAGTGTCCTGTGTACCCTGACCTTTGGACTGGAGCAGTAGAAGGCAGCCAACCTCACAGACCACATCCCCACTGAGGCTACATCAGATGCATGGCAAGGGTAAATGTGGCAGGACACTCCAGTCAGATCACACTGATGATGCTTTGGGATTTCCTTCAGCTCAGTTGTTTGTTGGCTGTGGACTGGGGGGACTTGTGAAGAACCATTGGCATCTTCTTCATATAAACTCACATATCACTCCTGTTCTGGCTGTCTGGTAACTTCTAACTTCATAGAGGTTTTTATTTGTGGTCAACAGCTTTGACAACGTTGACCTACATGTCTTCTAACAGGTGTGCATCCAACTTGTAAAAACTTTCAATAAAGCTGATTGTGCCAAATCCTGTTGTCATACTTCATGACCTGAAACCCAAAACAAAGCTTTTTTAAAAAAAATTTCCTGTCTGCTATGGATGTACAGAAAACCCAACTCCAACAACACTATAAATGGGAAGGAGCTCCTTTATATATTATAAATATATCTACCTTTTCCACATGAAAAATCTACGTTTTTAATGACCACCTGTCAGATGTTTGCCTCCTATATTTTTTTTTCTCCTCTGTACTTCTCCCAGTTTCTCAACACTATTTATGTAGTATGGAGCCCTAAAGCAGCAGTTCTCATGTGTCTGTAACACCAGCCTCATCACCTTAAAACTGGCAAACAAGTATCTCCAGTCTTGCCCCTCTCTGAATGTGGTTTTGTTTTAAAATCAACATCTGAATTCAATTCTTTATACTAGATCCCTATTCTAGACAGTTACTACTCAAATGTATCTATACATTTGTTGTCTCCTTATTAGCACTGTTTTTCCCTTTGCTAAATTTCAATAATTTTGATTGTGGCCACTCAGTTCAGCAAAAATATTTGTTTTTTTCTCTTTTCATATTATCTCTGCCATTTTGTTAGCCAGGTTGTTCATGACAATATTGAATAGTTCTTGCCTGGAGAGGATAGAACATTGAAAAGTGGCATGTGAATTTTTCTCCTTGTTTAAAAACCCTCTCCACACTGAAAAGAGCCATTTCTCTATTATTTTATTTACAAGTAGTTTCAATATGCATTTTTTAAAATAAACAGTTCCTATCCAGAATGAGTTTTCTCAGAGAAACAGGTTTTTGCCTTGCTTCCTGTGAAAGTTAGGCTTCTGTTTTCACACATCCTCTGTTCCCTGCCTTAATAGTGATTGTGAAATCTGGCGTCTGGATGGAGCAGGGTACCTCAGCTGAAGTAAAGGCTACAGTTGGGTCAGCTGTCAAACCCAATCAAGAATTCACACTAAAACATGTCTTCTCAAGTGCTCCCTCAGCAGCTAAGCCCTTCAGCTGGCATTCATGCTATTGGCATGGGTTTGTGTGACCTCAACCACTGGAAACAAAGCTGTAGATCAGGCCGTAAGCAGATAAGATCTCATCCAGTATAAGTAAAGGTTGCTGCTGCTAGGGATGGGGCAGCTCTGCTCTAATCTGCTTGTGGACCCTCCCTTGTTCTGGCACTGTCAGAGTCATCTGCTGAATAGGAGAAGTGGCTAAGCTTTCATTTCATATTCGTTTTCAGGCAAAACCATCCTGGGTCCCACAGCCATACCAACAAACTAAACATCCTCATCAGTTGCATCCCACCTCTGTCTAGCCATCCTTACTGCTCCCAAAGAGTCCTGTGGTTGTGAAGGCTAAAGTGCATTCTGTGAGATCACTCAATACAGACAGGTATCAACTCTCAGGATGAGCTCTCTCCTTTAACTGCCTCTCCTGTGACTGGCAGGATGAAGGAGAACTGTGTGGGCTTTCATGTCCTTCACCTTTCCTCCAGTACATGTTGTTGTTCATGACATGCTTTGAGTCTCTATTAGTACTATAAATAAGGGATTCCTACATGGTTGAGCCACAAAGGATTGGTCAAGCCTTGACAATCTGTCCTCAACATCCCAGGGTGATGTTTCAAGTGTGTTTGATGGTGACAGACTTTTTATTAGGGACTGTAGTGATAGGATAAGTGGCAATGGTTTTAAACTAAGAGAAGGGAGATTTATACTAGATATTTGGAATTTTTTTTTTTTTTGTTTGTTATGAGATTGGTGAGGTACTGGGAAAGGTTGTCCAGAGAGGTGGTAGATGTCCCGTCCATGGAAACATTCAAGATTGGGTTGGACAGGGCCCTGAGCAACCTGATCAAGTTTAAGATGTCCCTGCTTGTTGCAGAGGATTTGGACTCAATGGCCTTTAAAAGTCCCTTTCAACCCAAATTATTTTATGATTGTATGAATGCAGGATTCTATGAATCTCTTTACCTCACTGATGGCATTTGGTCTCTTAGTTCCCAAATTATGTGATCTTCCAGACTTCCAGAGAAGCTAAATTGGCCTGATGTGATTGAATGAGATCTGATAGGAAATGGAAGTTCCTTTTTTGTAGAACTGAGATTTGCTTGATAATGGGGAGAAAGTACAGACAGTGTAGAATTCCTGGTGAAATGGAAGGTGCCTTTAACATTACAGCTGAGCTGTCTGACAGCTGCCAGGTGGGTCTGACAGTTCAGAGGGAAGGCAGCCCTATTTGCTTCTCCTTTGGCAGCCTGGTGAGCCAGACAGGTAACCAGCTTGCAGATGACTTGCATGGCAGGGCAATGCACCACTGATTTCCTCAGTGCCTGCTCAGCTTGGGCCAACAGCTGCACAGACAGCCAGGCCTCTGCTGGTCAGCCAGGCTACTCTGTGGAGTATTTCTGTCATTTGTGATGGTTAGGGATAGTTATTGAATCAGTGTTTGGTAGAGTCTTGCAAGGATAACATACAAGAATTAGTTGCTTATGCTATCCCATGGTAAATACAAGCTGATTTGCTGCTGAGTCTTCTCCTTCTCCTCTTCCTCTTCCTCTTCCTCTTCCTCTTCCTCTTCCTCTTCCTCTTCCTCTTCCTCTTCCTCTTCCTCTTCCTCTTGATTATATTTGTATTACACTTAAGTAACAAGGCAATATACAGAATATTTTATTTATTATAAATGTTGAGAATGGGACCCCACCTCATGTGGAAATAAATACAGAGAGCAGATCCTGCAACAAGACAGTCAAATATATTTAAATCTCAATGAAGATCTGCCTTTGTAAAGAGAATTTCTAAATATGTGTCAAGCCTATAAAGGTGAACTGGAGACAGCTTCTGAGTTGAGTAGGTAGAAATCTGTGCCTGTGAGTGATGGGTGACTTGGGCTTTGCAGGTCCTAGACCAGGCAGGTTTGGCTGAGATTTCAGCAGGCAGCTGGATATGTGTGCAGAGGTTACATTGTTACTTTTGATCTGGTGGAAAAAGAAGTTTGGAAATTACTTTGTTTTTTAAAACATTTCTTTAGAACAGTGTAGTATTTAACTGACAGCTTTAGTTAAATGCTCTTGGCTAAACATAAAAAATAAAACACATTTCTCCAGTCACTGTAATTATAGAATGTTTTATTACAGTTCAATTACATTCATAAGTAATTTTTGGAAATGAAAAATTCAATTCTGATAGCATTTTTTGTTTTCAAAATATAATCTTGAGACTACATTTTTAAGGCAGTGCAACAAAAAGTAAAGTATGGTTCTTCAGTTTCCAGCTGTATTAATATTTTAGGTTTTTGCTCCTCTGGAAATATTTGCATGACATCTGCTTTATCCCTGTTTATTTTCTAATGGCATTTGCCACTGTTATCATTGCACCCTGTTTTTCCTTGCAAATAACCTTGTTTTTCACTGCCTTGACATAATAATAAACAGTTTGATAAGACAGTGTGTGATAAATGTTAATACACTTTTCCCATAAAAACAGGGAAAACAATAGGATCCTTGAAATAACCTTGAAATGGCTAACAAACTAACTGAAAAGATATGTTGATTATTTTTTTTTTAGATTATTCTCAGGAGCATTAGCAAATATGTGCTTGTGTAACAAGATTCAAAAAGGCGTGGAGAAGTGGTGCTAAACAATGTCAGAGATCCATGCAGAAGTCTACTAAAACTGACATCAACGTAAATTTTCAGTATTTTTTTCCTTTAGGGACAGAACTTTTCTTAGTTTTTTTTTAGATCTCTTTTAAAAACTCTTTTGGCAATGGTTTGATAAAGGGAAAGTAGAAGCTAAAATTACCACACAAGCTCAGAGGAAGTGGAAATTGTGAAGACTTCCTGTTTACTCACAGCAAGAAGTGAGACAGCTTTAAGGAAGCTGGTTTGCTTAAAAAGAAATAAAAGTAGGCAAGCTTGGTCACAAACAAAACAAAATAGCATGAAACTAGAGGTTTATTCCTCTTTAAAGTAGTTCTTCATTATGCATCCCACTGAAAAAGCTTTATCAAAAATACTTTGAATCAGAAGACTCAAAGTAAAGTTTTACTTTAAAAATGCATGTATAGGCTCCTGTGATATTCAGCCACTGTTGATGTAGAGGGAAGCATGTGCTTCTGCATGTGTTTTCCTTCATTTGATTGAGTGCTTTTCAAAACTCCAGCCATTTTAAGGTTATTTTAGCAAAATTTCCCTCACATGTCTTCACGCTCTGAAGGTGACACCAAAGCTGTTATTTCCCACATGAGCTGTGCCATTGTAGCCTTACGTTGTAGGCTAGGGACTCTTTAATTCCACACATCAGAAGGTGGGTAAGTATTATTGTTTTTCTCTTAATTCAGATGCCTATATCCATTCACACACTGGTTGAGAAAGGTAAACAGTACC
Organism: Entomyzon cyanotis; assembly: GCA_024500445.1. Classification (NCBI taxonomy): domain Eukaryota; kingdom Metazoa; phylum Chordata; class Aves; order Passeriformes; family Meliphagidae; genus Entomyzon; species Entomyzon cyanotis. Next base: position 21,607,679 of record JAKEPQ010001005.1, read on the forward strand.
TCCTAGAATGGAAAAAAAATTGCAAGAGAATGAATTGCAATGGGGCAACCCCCACCCAGCTGACAGCTTCCATTCCTTTTAGATGTTGAATGAGTATAGATGTTCATTCCTACGTGTTTATTGAGATCACCTTCTTGCTATGGTCATGAGATGTAAAGTAGTATGGAATTTTGGATGTCAAGTATTCTGTCTTATGTTTCATGACAAAAACTGTAGCACAAAAGCAATTTTCCTGGCTTCAAGGCCCAGTTTATTTTCATAATATTTCTCTTTGGCAGACGGTCTCTTCTATAGTTCTATGGTTTGCCACTTTAAAAGGTACACTTTAAAAGGGGGATTTTTCAATTCTTTATTTCCAGTCCACTATGGAAAGAAGGGTTGTAGTACATCTGGACTTAAGGAAGCTCTTGTCTGCTAAAACTTAAAGTCAGATTATATCTATAATCACTGTAATTCCATCCTTTTTAACAGTGAAGCTTGTTTAGTTATCACAAACTTCATGTCATCATAATTACTTAATGTAGAAAATGTTTGCAGTTTGTGGCAGAGCCAAGCCTTCATCGTGATAAATCTTGTCCTGTTGTATGTTGACAATCCTCCAAGGCCTACCCATATTTACCTTTTTCTTTTTTCTGCTATGCTTCTCAATCCTATTTTCGTCAGAATTACTTCAGTTTATGTTCTGTAGTCAAAAATGACATGCAAATTGACAAAATGGCTTTCTGGGTAACAATTTCAGTCATGGTATTTTCTTCCCATGTTCTCAAAAGGTAAGATGATCTGTCTTTTTACAGAACTTCTTGGTGCTGTAGGAAAGAAATGCCCAGGGCATAGTACTTTAGGAAGTATGAGCACAGAGTAGTCTACAGACTATGAAAAGTAATCTAGTGTTTCAGAAATAAACGCCAAACTTGCTCCTTTTAGGAAATCAGCCATTTAAAAACTGGCTAAGGCCGTAAAACAATGGAGTCAGCATGCTAACTTATGCCCTGTAGGGATTGGGACCCTACTCCTAGTAATCCTTGTAGTAGTTTTCTTTGACAGAGACAACAGAGGAGCATACAGGGAAGAACCTAAATAAATTTTTCCATGGGCAGCAGTTATGTGGAAATTTTCCGTAGTTCTTCTTGCCATGCACATGAACCCAGCTGCATGATAGGTAAAAGCAGATAACTGATAAATTCTTTCTGCAGCAGCAGTCAGGCCATGGCCATCCTCTCACCTTTCAACTCTCATATGTATGCTCTGTGTAACATAGTTAATCCATCTTTATCTGCTCAATAAATGGGGTGCTGCCAAGGTGCATCAGACTTACCATGCTGAAGGGATGCAATAAAATTCTGCCATGTCTTGGGAATGCAACTTGTCTTGGCACAAAATGAAATTAAACAGCCAACCTCCCCAGAAAGGTATGGCAGCACTAATCTAATTCATGTGACTTAGACTAAGTAAAGATCCAAATATTTGTATCCTGATGATTCAAATCAATGTATTAAAGCTGTTTCCTCAAATGAAAGCAATGAAAATGTATCATTCTGATAGTGTCAGGTGAAGCAGAGAAAACGCATAGAAAAGTTTAGGACAATTATAATATTTATGGCAAATATAAATGGACAAAATGATGCAATACTCAGTTGAAGTAGTATAATGTCATGTATAAAATAAAAAATAACTGTTTTGGAAAAAACATGTTGATTACAGTAGACGTTGAAAGGAAGAAGAGAAGAGAAAGAAAAGATAACTACAGATCAGTTATACAAATGGGCCAGTTTCCAAAACAAAGAGGCCATACAGAGATTCACAGTCTTATTACCATTTCCCAGTAAATTAATCCCTAATTTGTCTGAATTAAGCCTGCTTGTTGTTCCAGTTGTAATGAAAAAAGAGTGTAATTGGGATCTTTTTGAGCATTAACTGGATGGCTTACTGAACATTCCATTCATTCTGTGGCTCCTTCTTTCAGGTTTCATCTTAATAAGTTGATTTTTCTGTCAATAATTTGCATTTAAATTATGAAAACATAATGAAGATTTTATCTGTATGTACTTTCTTAGATGAAACATTTGCTGTAGTAATAATGGAAAATATTTATTTTATTTTATGTAAGTGAATTGGAACATGGATTTGTCTTATTGTTTGGAATAGTTCAGTAGTTCAGCTTTACAAGTGCTAAGTTTATGAGTGTCTCTTAAAATAGGCAAACATTTTATCCTACACCTCAGATAAAGATCAAATAGGTTTAAATACCAGAATTGCAGTAAGCAGATATTTGACCTTCTGTTCTGAGGTGAGTAAATTCCATACATTTTTGTATGAATTAGTTGGGCTCTGCCTTTTCTGCCAAAGTGAATCACAGATGTCTAACTGATGCTTAGTAATGTGGATGATCTAGCTGAGTTTTAGAGAAAAATAGACTTGAACTGACAAATTGACCAGTAAGAAATAGTACTTTGCTGAGCCTTATTTTAAAGTAATTACCTTGATCCAAATTGAAATTCTGTCAATTTTGTCTGTTGAATGGGAAAAAAAGAAATTACAAATTCAATTCTCATGAGTGAAGTTTGATGAGAGGAAAAATAAGGTACCTTTGTATGTTTATTTGTAACAAATTGCTATGATTAGTATCATATTTGATAAACAGAAATTATATAAATGCAGAGAAAGCTGCGAGTCAGTGTTTATGTTGGTTTATGGTTAGGGTAAATGAGAAACAGAATGATATGCTAGAGAGGATTGAAAACACTTTTGACTGAAGTACTTCCACAGACTGGAAGACATAGATGTATCTCTATGGCATTAAAAATATTTGGAAAAGTACATGCTGTGTATCAGGAATAGCAGGGAATACTAACATTATTTAAAAAATTTAGTATCTTTAAAATTTACACGAAGAGAGATATACTCATTGTTCCCCAAACCTGCTTCAAATTATATGCATGAAACACTAGATATTACTGTTGAAGCAGTAACCATGCTTTCTAGAAAATTTAGAATTTAGAATGGTTTGGGTTGGAAGGGACCGTAAAGACTGTCTGGTTCCCATGGCTCTGACTAAACCAAGTTGCTCAAACCCCCATCCACCCTGGCTTTGAACACTGCCAGGGATGGGTAACACACAACTTCTCTGGGCAGCCTGTTTTGTATATATATAAATACAACTGTTTGCAGTAAAGGATCTGTGACATATTTTTGTAATGTATATTGTCTTCTTTATTTATGGGAAAATCTTTTCTTGTGTCAGGAAAAAAATGTCATTCCTTATCCTGATCTTTTGAAAATACCCAGTTTTCTGTATTCCCGTTTTTCCCATCTCTAATTTTCAAACTATTTAAGAACAGGCATTTTCAGTACTTTTTACAATATGCAATATTTGTGCAAACACTTTTTACAAACTACTGCCTCTTCATGGAGGAAATAGTAGGTACTGCAATAAAGATAAACTTAATATCACTGAGAGTACATTGCAGAGACCAAGGTGCACGCTGTGAATTAAATTCCTTAAAAAGTAACTGAGGAGCATCAGCCCAAGGACTTCAAATTTCAGTTGCAGCTGATGAACATGGCTCAGAGTGTACTTAGCATGTCTTGAACTTAGACTTCTGACTTAGCATCTGAATCTGTTAAAGTAAATCAGGTAAGCTGCTGGCAAATTTCCCCAGATGCGGAAACAAGACCAGATTTTAGACTTGAGGTGAGCCATTTAAATTCTTTACCAAACAATAACGGTCTTTGCATTTGACTTTGACTAGGGAACGATTGCTGAAAGAAAGGGCAAACATAACCCCTCATCAGAGAAGGCTAACTTGTGGAAGCGCTGGATGAAAGGGAGAATGAGCTCTCTGGAGCCCTCCTCCAGTGGTAGAACAAGGTCAGTGAGAGCTTCTCAGTCTTTTTTCCTCAAAACAGAGCTGTGGAAGGGGAATGGAAGCTTGGTACAATACTTTTTGTTATGATTGAGAGATTAAAAATAGGACAGTAAGGAGACTGTAAGAATCACTTAAATTCGCAAGAAGTTGCAAATCTGAGAAAGAGCTTTTTTCTAGAGAGTTGGTAGTAACCACAGGAAAGAGGAGCTGCTGGAATCAGAGTGCAAAGGTCTGTTCTAGAGAATCTGCCTCTTAAATAGCAGGCTTTGACAAGATTTGAATATGGAAAAGATACTTCACTGAATAATTTAGCTCCTTTAACTGCGTGTATTATGGCAGCATGCAAACATTTGCTAGAGCTGCAGTTACTGCAGGACTGTTAAGAATATGCTGTAGAGTAGTTTACATATAGCAGCCTCCATTGAAAAATAGCTCCTTTTTTAAAAAGCGTACTGAATTTACCCTCAAAACTTCACAGATCCTGAAGGTTTATATGTCTTTTGTAATGACAGAACCATAGATTCTAAATGTTTGAACAGTCAACTCTTCAGGGCAGCACAACACCTCTCTGAAGATGCCTTTTGGCACATGTACTTTTCCTGGTGTGTTAAGTGATATGAGCTGGGAAGGAAGAATTGCTGAGAGTTTAAATAGCAATAAACCTATCTGTGAACATCAAGAGAAAAAACAGGCTTGTCTTTGCATACACTAAAGAGTGATGTCTGTCTCCCAACTAACAGCTTCCTGTAGATATTTTTTTTCAAATTGTAATACCTTCTTTTTCAGTTAAATAATTTTAACAATGTGTGTATAGAAGCACACATATATTCCCATAGTTATACTGCCAGGGATTTGAGTTAAAAGAGAAAAGGAATAGTTTAGATTTATATAACTTAATCAGGGATAAGCATTGCAACTCCAACACCATTCATGAAGCCTGAATGTTTGAGATGGTCATAATAGCTATAGTGTGAATAATAGCTACATAAAATCTTTCAAACTTTGTCTCTGTAAATAGCAGCTATAGTAACCCCTGTCATTTATTCTTCTGTGAGCTTATTCCTGCTTTACTGTAATTATTTTATTGCCAATGAAAGAGGTCTGAACAATATGATTGGCTTTTAAAACCTAACTTCACTGCAGTTGTTTCCTACCAGCTATCATTTCAGTCTTTGGATGCTCTTACTAATGACAAAATGAAATTCTGAGATAACCATTAACAACCTCCACAACACCACTACAGTTAAATAATTATGGTTACTTGGTACTTCAGAACATAGAGCTGCTTTCCCCAAACTATGATTTACAGTTAATATTGACAGTACCTCAGATATGAAATCTTAAAACTGAAACTATTGGTGTCTCATTTAACACAATATTGGCTTTTCGTTGTTTCCATGGACCAAGACTGACTGCTGGTCACTGATTTTAAGGAGCTGTATGTTTGTGTACTCTTTCCCAAATCCACAGAAATTATCAAGGTTATTTTGGTGCAGTTCCTTCTATAAATACAAGGACTGCTATGCATTTCAGAACAAAGATGTTTAATCTTTGTTTCAGGTTAATTTAATTTAGTCATACATGTTGACAGTTATTCTGAAGCACCCTGTTTTGACACTGCATTTCTTCTAGATATTTGGAGAGTTTACTCTGACTTATTTAGAAGAAACCTTGAGGAAGGTCAGCAGCCATGGCTGAACTATCACTTTCTTGAATGACTGTCAAAATAAACAATTTAGGCTAGCATAGGTTATTGAAGTCAGTGTTTCTTTTGCAATATTCTATGCTAATAAAGGCCTACATTACAAAATATAATTTTATTACACAGAAAGAAGTGTCAAGATCATTCTTACCATGCCCCCAGTCACATCTTCTGGTTAAATAATGTGAAAACAGTAAAGAAGCTTATAACTGCCAGCTTATCTCTCTCCAAAACTTCACTTAAAAGTGGAATTATATTTTTAGGATGGAGAGCTTAAATTCACTTAGACAGTATCATGGCAAGTTGTCTTAAGACCTGGGACATTAGCTTGTGACATGAATTTACTGCTCTAACAGATTTGCTGTTTCCTTGGTAAAAATTATGGTTAGCTCTTTCTTGCATTACTCAAGTATTGTCAATATTATGGAAATCTCAGATGTCATTGTCACAGAGGCAATGCAAGCATATTAGCAAGTTTAACCTCTTGCATCAATACTAGCCAATGAACCTCAAATCCCTTACATAAGGATGGATTTTGGGCCAGTTTCTGTTAAGCAGAGATTTCTTTGAAGACTCACTAAGTTCCAGATGTTCTTATGATGGCTGTAACATTTTTCTGACACTCACCACATAGTCATCAGTAAGGACAGGACAACAATAAAGCTGTTCCACACTGAAATAAATATCTCACCTTGAAGTTTTGCATGATATTTTTATCCACTGTTAGAATCTTCATGTATATTTACTCAACCAAACAGGACTTTTGTGCCTAAATAAGATGGTGATTTATTCAGCTATTAACCCTTTGTGGTAAGCTTTTTCTGGGTCAAAGGGTGAGAAGCAAGATTTACCTGCTGAAAGACACGGACTTCAGACATCTATTGCATACCAGTATGTTTTTCTGCAATTTCTCAGAGTCTGATTTTTCAGTCTTTATCATTCTTTTTTGTTTTCCTTAATCATTTGGTGTATTAAGTAAGGCATTATTAAGTCTCTAAAGGTTACTGGTCACATTTCTCACATGCAGACTAGGAATCCCGTTTAAACCTTCAAAATGTTCAAATACTCCCCTTGGACTTTTTTGTAAGCTATTTTCCTGTACATCTCCAATAAGTGACTTGCTGCTCATTCAAAGCAGCTATTTTCTGTGTTGGTAACCTAAGACACAAATCTTTCTTTTTCCAGATAGAGTCCACATATGCATGCTGAGTGTCCACTCTGATTTCATACCCATAAACTTATCAGCAGTATTGACTTTTTAAAATAACAGTCATATAATAATTTAAATCCTTAGGTCACTATGTTTAATTTTCTCTTCTTGAGTTGTGGAGCAGTAGCATTCCTCCAAAATATTGCTGTTAAATTTTCAATAACCATGTCCAGAGTCAACCTTCCACATAGGGACTTTTTCCGGGGAGACACTTGTCTTTCCTTTTCAGTCTGTTTAAATTATCAGAGTGTAATGATGCCCACAAGTGCTAGACTGATGAAGAACATATTCCACACTCTTAGCAAACTCAATTTTGATACCACACTAGTGAACTATAGTTGTAGTACTTACTGTTCTTTACTGTACTTGTGTTTATAATTTCAGGAACATTGTAGCTATTGATCTAGTGCCAAGCCCAGTTGGGAACAATTAATTACTAATTCAGTAGCCATTGTGCTTAATTAAAATAAAATCTCCCTTTTAACTTTTCTAATATATTTATGTCCGCTAACAGTCTGACACACTGTTTCTTTACTCTCCAAGCCTTCTAGGCATATCCATATAAAATCATCTGACCATGGGTTCCAGTATCGCACAAACGCTCATCTTTCACTCTTATATTTCCAACTAAATTAGTAATCCTAGTTTATTCACAGTATTATATGTGTCAGTGTTTTCTGCTTTGTGTCTGTTCACATGTTATTCTTCTGCATGGTGTTTGGATTATACTACTCTGTATAACTGTATCTCAGTCACTGGTCCCAAATCTACCTTTCACAGAATTAACACTCACATTTTTCAGTTATCCAAGATACCCTGGTCAAATCCAGCTTTTATTATGATAAACAAAACTGATTTAAACTGATTTATCTGTCCATTTACAGGGAGCTGTAATTTTGTACTGGTTTATTTTATTTGATCTGGTTTTGGTTGCTAACAGGCTTTCTTGGAACAGTATGTCAATGTTAGTTTTTCATTATACTGTTTCTGAACCCTACTTTCTGTTTTTTACTCATATTGTAGTTAATTCCATTTTCTAGCTCTTCTTTAAGTAATTTAATATTTGATCCTGTGAAAATGGATTTTTGCTGTAATTCTATGCCATTTCCTCTCAAATAATACTCAGACTTCTCTAAATATTCCTTCTTTAGCCAATGTAAGATTTCTCCCATCCCTATGCAAAATTTTTTCAACTATCCATTAGATTATTCTTGGGAGTGACTAAGTCTTCTGTAGTAACTTCTCCTGCAGCAATCTGTATCAGGTAAATGAGACTCTTAGTAGTTATGCTTCTCCTGTCAGGCCTGTTAAATGTTACAAGCATCAACTTTAAAAATAGAGGTATGTTTATGTGAGGCATGTAAAAACCCTCATACCATTGCCTGCATGGGTACTTGTCTTTCCTTTCAAGTTTCCAAAAAACAAATAAACCATGTCTGCTTACTCCCCTTTTTCTTTCAGTTCAGATCCCTAATGAAATAGAATGTTTGTAAGTATAATTTGGTTTCCTCTTAGAACCGACAAGAGTAGGCTGGACTACTTCAGTTGGAAGAGACCTACAATTATCATCTAGTCCAAATGCCTGAACAATTCAGAGCTGACGAAGATGTAAAGCATGCTGTTAAAAGCATTGTCCAAATGCCTCTTACACACTGACAGGTTGGGGGCATTGACCACCTCTCTAGGAAGCCTTTTCTGGGGCTTGGCCACCCTCTCAGTAAAGGAATGTTTCCTGATGTTCAGTCTAAGCCTCTCCCAGTGCAGCTTTGAACTATTCCCATATGTCCTATCACTGGATACCAAAACCAGAGGAGATCAGCACTGCCCTCTCCACTTCCCCTCCTCAGGAAGCTGGAGAGAACAATCAGGTCACCCCTCAGCCTGCTTCTCTCCAAACTAGACAAGCTCAAAGTCCTCAGCTGCTCCTCACAGGAAGTGCCTTCCAACCCTCTCACCAGTTTTGCTGCCCTCCTCTGGATGCATCTAAGGACCTTCCACATCCTTCTTAAGGTGTGAGGCTCAGAACTGCCCACAGCACTCAAGTTGAAGCCACATCAACACTGAACACAGCAGGATAATCACCTCTTTTGACCAGCTGGTGATGCTGTGATTGATGTATCCCACAGTGGCTTGGCTGCCGTGGCACACACACTGCTGGCTCCTGATGAGCATCCTATCAACCTGCACCCTCAAATCCCTTTCTGCAAGGCTGTTTCCAGCCATTCCCCTCCCAATTTATACTTCAGCCCAGTACCCAGATTCTGTTTTAGGTGCAGAATCCAGCATTTCAACTTGCTAAACTTCATCCCATTAATCATGGCCTGATGCTCCAATCTATCTGGATCCCTCTGCAAAGCCTCTTGTTCCTCAAGGGAGTCAGCAGTACTTTCCAAATTGCTATCATCAGCAAACTTGCTAATGGTGCATTAAAGTCATGCCTCCAGGTCGTTGGTAAATGTATTGAACAGACCTGGCCCTAAAATTGAGCCTCAAGGAGCACCACTGGTGAGTAGCCACCAGCCAGATGTAGGCCCATTCACTACAACCCCTTGAGCTCTGCCCCTCAGCCAGTTCTTCTGAATTGTGAACCACTCGTCCCACAGTTGGACAACTGGTCCAGAAGGATGTTGTGAAGACCTGTGGCTATCCTACTAGCCTCTTACAGCCTGGATCATTTAAAATACAATTGCATATTGGTCTTTCAAAAATGCTTGTTCTACATTGGTCAGCACTTCACACTGAGCCTACTGGCCATGGACTTAGAGGCACTTGGCCCCAAAAAGCCAAATTAAGGACCAGTAGTTTGCTGCAACTGTAGTTCAGTCATTGAAAGTATAAATAAATTAGAAATTTCTCTCCAAATGGCATCCTTTTCCTGCTTGCTGTAATTCTATGTACTATAAAGGCCATGTTTAAAAGGGAAGGACTGAATCAGGCTTTGTGCTAGTTTCTGGAAAGATACCCAAGGCTGACTGAGTTATGTGGGGCAAAGTGACAGCAACAGTGACATCTGCAGAGCTAGTGCTGTCACTATCAGCAGCACAAATGTGTTCTTGCATCTTTTATGAGTTTAATTCATCAGAGGATAGAATGGATCTTTTGACAAATTCTGTGCTACAATTACAAGTCTGTTGCTCAAAGAGAAGACTGTTTCTCCACTGAGAAATCAGAGACTTCGGTCATCTATAGCCTGAATTGCTACAGTAATTTAACACAGAAGGAAGAAACATATAATCCAATTATGGGGAGTAACATCTAAATCACTCCTATTCCTTTTTAAAATGGTTTGCTTTGGAATCCATTAGGACAAAAGGGTCTTTATGTATTTAAAATATTAATAAAGTGAAAAATTGAAGTGATCATACTTAGTTATAAGTGAACAAAATGCATTCATTTGTGTTCCCTCTAAGTCCTCTCATTCTTCTGCAGAATGTGTTGTCATGGTATCCAATCTGGCCATGTCGAAAAGTAGTAATAACAAATGGTGATAGCAACATGTGGCAGATTACTTTTCCTGTTTGGTACCTACTGTGGGGTTGAATGGGCAAAGATAAGGGTCTGTTTCAGATTCAGAGGTAACAGCATTCAGCATTCTGAAGATAAATTCTGGAAAAGTAGGACCTAGCAATGATGAACAGACATGATGTAGAACAAATGTTGGAGGGGATCTGGAGTACTTTTTTGAGAAATGAAGAGGCTTTAACTTATTATTTAAACCTCCCTGTATCTCAGCTTCTAAAAACCAGGTTGACATCTTTGAATTAATAACAGTTATTTAGTTAGATTATACAAGCCAAGATTCTGAGTCCCTCTCAATTAAGAAGGCCTTCAGATAAGACCTTTGTTGTGTTCAAGGCAAAAAAAAAACCCTTTGCAGCCTCTGACCAGAAGCAGACTGCTGTCCCAAGTTTGCCAACATGCAAAACTATACTGATTTAATTTCAAATGTTACATTAAATTGTGTTGGTTAAGACTGTGATAAAGGAATGTTTATCAGAGCCTCCCAGTCTTTTCCTGGCTTGAGACTCAAGACCAAATATTCTGGCCAATATTAAGGGTGTAGAATTGCTTTCATATGAATGACATGAATGGAGAGATTAGTTGTCTCGAAAGAATTATTTTTCTGTCCCAGACCTTTAGAAATGTTTTCTAGGGTGCTGGGAAATCAGTGGCCAGTCCAAAAGCAAGACAAAGGAACAGTTATAAATATCCCTCTCCTTCCAAATCCGGCAGAAAAGATGGCAAGATTAACATATATGTGGCTGCATAATTTTTTTCTGCTGTCAGTCACCCTTAATCCCTTCCTATCTTAGGGAGGCAGGAAAACACAAGGATTTGAAGGGCCAATTCAAAGGGCAGGATGGCAATCCATTTTGCTTAACTGTAAGACTGCAACTGTGAATGGAAAGAACATTCCAAAAATCTGCATATCGTGATCTTAACATCGTGACAATAGCCATCTTCTTGCCCAACTAAGTCTTCCATTGCTGTTTCCATAAGAAAGATAATCTCTGCCTTGCATATAAAAATGTTTAGCTCTTGTTGCCCCAATAACAAAATCAGATTTTAGCATAGTTGCTTCCTTGAAGCTATCCTAATTTACATCAAAATCTTCCTCAAAACATGGAACCTTTTCTTATGTAGGTTTAGCCATCAGCCCTTCCAACTTCCCTCTCTAGTCAAACAGACATCTTCGGAAAACAAATCAGAGAGCTCCTTCAGATAGCAATTTGACCTGTCATGCTTGGTAAACTACATACAGAGCCACAATTTTTAATTTGGACAGTGTGAAATAACCCTCTTTGTGTGTTGGGCTTTATTTTAGCAGGTAATAAGCAAATAATGGATCTGTGGTACTATCCAATAAATGCTGAAAGTTTAATTTTTCTAAAACTTCTCCTGTAAATCTTCAACTAGGAGTTGTGCTACAAATGAGAGGAAAGGACCACATCACATACACATCAATAGGCTGCATGTCTCCAACAATATCCACAATCATAACTCTGAATATAATCCTTGCCAACAAACAGCGTCTGTCTGTGAAAGGCATTTTAGAATTTCTGAAGTAAATGGCCAATTCATAAAAGAACAATGTGATGGATTTTGTCCATGTACCCTAGATAAAAAAAGAACAACAGCGACTTAAAATGTTTTGCATTTATCATTTTTAGGAAGAAAAAAATGAATTTGGAATCACTGTCGAAGCCCAAGGGATACTTATTCTGTGTCTAGTATGACCCTAATTATAATGATAATATAATGAAGAAATGTTCCCTCTCTTCCTGTAGCTGCACAGTAGCAATCTGCAGAAAATTGCCTTCAGCTGTAGATATATGTTTATATATATATATATAAAAATATATATGTATATACATAGATATACACACATATCCATTATATAGATATGTAGATATATGAATATGTGTTTTCTAACAGTGAGCTGTGTTCTGTGTTCTTGTAACTTTACTTTTAAGGGATCACCTCATGAGCTGCAATTAAGAAAGGTGAATCTGTCATGTTATTAAGAAAGTACAAAGTAGCCCAAAGTAAAAACCAGATGGCATCTTAATTTAATATAGCTGAATAAAAAACTCCAAAACAAGCAAAAAAAAAAAAATCCTGCCAAATACAAAAGGGCACCAACATGGATAATAGTGTGAATTGTGGATAATTGTCACCTTATTGCAAAGTAAAATATATAGTGAGTAAAATATATACACTGGTGCAGCAGTTGCAAGTCTGACTAACAATGCTTAAATATTTCCCTTGCTAGAAATATTTCCCTGTATTAATTATTTCTAGAAATTTCTATATGCCCCAGTTGCATTTTCTGATTCATAGGGGTTTTTTTGCACAAATTTCACAGAATAATTCAGCTTATATTTTTGTTTTTTAGTCATGACTAGTAAAGAAACTTTCTTCCCATAATAATATACTTTAAGATGTGCTACAATCCTAGCACCAAAGCAGTAGGTAGTAAACAAGATGAAATTTGGCAAGGTAGGAACTCTGTGCCCCCAAACGTCATTTTGATTCCTTCGGTTTGCCTTGCTATATACTGAAAACTTCACACAATTCCATAAGGGAATTTGGGAAAAAAACCCCAAACAACCCAGAGCCATGCAATTATATTAGTTCTTTCTCTTGAAGCAGTGCTTTGTAGCTACACCTTTATAAATGACTAGCTGCTCAGTATGATGAGATTTCTTAGCAACCCTTGTGTAAACAAGTATAAAAATCAAGGCATGTTCCTCAATTAAGGGTATTTTAAAAAAATGTCTGAGAAAATATTTTTCTTCTTCTGGTTATTTGTGTTCTAGCAAAGAACCTGAGGTCAGTTTTCATTCAGGTAATAAGTTCATTTTGTTTGGACTACAAAAGTTTGGGACTCAATTGAATATAAACATATAGCACATGAAGTCCTTCCTTTGTGGACAGCAGGATGGAAGAGTATTGCAGATGTTTTCTCACTTATTACCAGAAGCCTTGTTGTCACAATCTCAGTGGAAGGAACCTGGCAAGCAGGGAAAATCATTACCCAGTCGATCTTCCTGTCTCTGAAGGACAGTAATATTTATTGATTCTCAGGAAGAAATAAAGGCAATGTATAAACAAGAGCAGCAGATGAAATCAGTAGACTATTGTCACAGAAGAATAAAAACTGGAATGCAGTTTGTTAGCACAAGGCCAGCATAGCTACAACTGAAGAACAGAAGACATGTTTACAGGCAGATGAGCAGGGAAAAAGGATTTTAAATTTTGCCCTCCACGTTGTTCATATGTCTAACTCTGACGTTCACTTATCATTGTGCTTGGGCTATTTGCACACCAGTATTTGTTATGCAATATTCTTTGACTTCAACCATGCAAATGACAACTGGAATGTGCCAAGGGCCAGCAGGTTGGCTTAGGGTTACACTGGCTGAACATGCTGTCAGGCAGCCCCAAAATTTACTCCTTGTATACTGAAAACCGAGTGAAAGGTGTACAGTGAAGGTTGCTGAGGAGGTGAGGACCTTTCATAGCGCAGTGATTGGGGGCCTGTTAGCACCACTCCTAGCCTTTGCTGCATACTCTTACTCTTTACTGCTCCAGTTGGGGAGCTGTTGGTGGATTCTGCAATTTCACAGAATCACGGAATGGCCAGGTTAGAAGGGAACACATTAGGTCCAACCTTCCTGTTCAAGCAGGGTGTCCTAAAGCAGATGGCACAGGATTGTGTTCAGACAGTTCTTGAATATCTCTAGGGAGGGAGGCTCCACCACCTCTCTGGGCAATCTTTTCCAGTGCTTCCACCAGCACAGTAAAGTTTTTCCTCATATTCACATGGAACTTCCTGTGCACCAGTTTCTGCCCATTGCCTCTTGTCCTGTTGCTTGGCACCACCAAGGAGAGCCTGGATCCATCCTCTTGGCACCCTTCCTTCAGATACTGACAGACATTGATGATGTCTTCTCTCAGTTGTCTCTCTTGAGGCCGAACAGGCCCAACTCCCTCAGCCTCTCCTCGTAAGAGAGATGCTCCTGGCCTTCAAGAATATTTGTAGCCTTCTGCTGGACCCACTCGAGCCCCATGCCTCTCTTGTTCTGAGGCACCCAGAACTGACCCAGCACTCCAGATGTGCCTCACCAGGGCTGACTAGAGGGGAGGATCACCTCACTAGACCTGCTGGGAAAGCCCTTCCTAATGCACCCCAGGATACCATTTGCCTTCTTGGCCACCAGGGCACTGCTGGCTCATGCACAGCTTCCCGTCCACCAGGACCCCCAGGTCCTTTTCTACAGAGCTGAGAAGCAGCTCAGCCCCCAGCCTGTGCTGGTGCACAGGAGGTTATTCTTCCCCAGGTGCAGGTCCCTGAATTTGCCTTTGTTGAACTTCAGACAGTTCTTCTCTGCCCAACTCTCCAAATTGCTGAGGTTCTGAAGGACTGGACAGCACTCTCAAGTAATTTAACCTTTTCTTTCAAGTCAAGAGCTGTTGGACTATTAAAAGCTTCTCTCTGATCTCCAGAAATGAGAAAAAGTGATTTGGTCTTGGTGATGGATTGTGACCTAGAATCACAGTAATAAGTGTGCTAAAGTTGCTGTGAACATTCCATGCTTCTGGCTGCCCCAAATTTGGTGGGAGCTCAGGAACATCAGTAATGTAAACAGAAAATAATAATAGCTCTACAATTCTGTAAGTTGTGTAACTCTGTATTTTAGTTTTTCTTTAGGGAAGAGTAAATACAACAAAACTGATGTGATAAGATTTGTGCCACAGTTGAAACTCAGGCTCTGTAAAAGATAGTATCGCATATATGTGTGTCCCATGATCACAAGGAAAGTGGTCCTTTCTTGCTTTGTGTCTTACTCTGCAGGATACTGTGTTTACGTTGCCTAATCTAGCATTAAGAAATCTTTTGTGCTGCATTAAGTACTACCTTTCTGCTTGGAGGTATAATGCATTGCTTTTGAAGGCTGCATGTTATCGGCATACAAGAAAAGATTTCGGTTAAGTCTCTTTCCTCCACTTCTGCTTGTTTGTGATCTGTTCAGGATAAGTCTTAGTCTCCTGCTGCTGTCTCAGATTCCCCTCTGTGCAGCAGGGACATCTCCCTGCTGCTGCTGTGCAGGCAGCGTAGTGTGCACGTGAGATGGTGTGCTGACTCAGAGATAGGGTACCCAAGTAAGTCTACCTGCATCTGCAAGGCTGGGTGCTGAGGGGGAGCCAGCCGGTACAGTGAGAAAATTAAACTGGAACTTCATCAGCAAAAGGGAATGTGATCTCCAATACTGGCAAATTGAGTTCTGGTAAGTGCACTGAACAAGTCACGGCACTGTTTTGATGGTAATGTTATATGAGACCAAGTTTATAATGTTGATCTGTATCGAGTCAGGACGTGTGACCTCATTTGTCTGATGTGGGCTCTCAACTATAATCTATACCTTCATTATCTCAAGTGCAGGATAACTGTAACCCACTCTGGCTGTCAAGTCACAACTAAAAACTACTGTGAACTGAAGGTGACTTGAAATGCAGCTGTGCAATTATTAAGTAATGTGTCATGCAAGGAGCACAGTGCATTACACCAATTGCTTTGGCAGTGCACTCGTCGCCAGCAAGAGAGGAGGTGAAATTCATACCCTCTGTTTTGACCTTTGTCTCCTGAAGTGGCTCAGGACCAACCTGCCTGAAGGGACTTTAAATTCTCTGTGCTATGTTCTAAAGTTTTGATTACGACTACTGGAGCTTTGGGCCAGCTTTGTTCTTAATAGGTCTGAGATATGACCAGTGTATTTTGTATAAGCATGTATTTTGGTTTTTTTTAAATTCTTTTTTTCTTCTAAGAGGCTGTTCTTTGTAAGCACAGGGAGGAGTGTTATTATGATCCATGTGTTTAAGCAGGCTGGATGATTATATTCATTTGGTTTGACTTTGTGCATGGCAATGTTCCTTCTCCTTTCCCACAGAATTCTTACATGATGTACATACATACACATGTATGTGGTAACACCAGAATATGTATTTTACAGTTTCATCCAGACTCAAAACAAGAACTTCAAGAGATTTGGAATTTCCTGTGCCCCATGATGAGCTGTTCAAATTGCTGCTTTTCACTCTGGCACCTGGATGGGTTTGTTTTGCCAATGCTATATGAGCAGCTATGTTGCCTGCTCTAAAATTTTCTTTCAAATGTGGTGGTTGTTAGTACTTGTGAAGGGTTTAGGATTTTCTAAAAATAGGACTTCGCTCTACTACCAAAACCTAGGTGAATAAAATATCTGAGGTTGTTTTGTTCAAATAATTTTGTGGATACAGTTTGATTGCTGTGGCTGGTTTTACTTTTATAGTTCTCTTGGTCTTTATGTTTTCCAAAGCTATTATAAATATTTCAGTCACAGTGAGAAATAAAGTTTTATCTTGGAAAAAAACTTATTATGTAGCTTAAATATTTTAAAATCTTATGTAAGGAACTGTTTCTATTACTCCTTAAATGAAACAGAAATAAAACCGATGACATGAAAAGAATTATGATCCTTTGGAGCATTAAAAATTCCTCCGCTAGGTGGAGAACTTGCATCAAGTATGCAACTAAAAGTCTTGGCACGAACTGAAATCATAACGGTGCTGCAAAAATTAAACTCCTCAAAACAGAATAGTTTTTGTATCATACTTCCCTTCTATCATTTCTGGTGAAGAGTGCTTCTAAATTTGTGGCATAGAAATTCTGTGAGGTTGTAGAACACTACAAAAATTTATGTTTAAAACTTAATGAAAGGATGAACATATATTTCTTGATTTATTAGCTGAAGAAGTTGCTCTATATCCTTATTTACTATTTACATATTTTTAGTTAATTACAGGTATTATAACTGTGACTTGGGAATTCAAGTGTTCAGGATATTTGTTCATATCTTTATGCTGGTGGTCTGACAGAGTTAGGAAGAGGGCAGGTGATGACAAGGTAGGAAGCTGGATGTACTCTTTCATTATGCTCCAAGCCCTGCAAATAATTAACATCAGACATAGAGTTTGGAATTGGATTTTCAAGACTCCATTTGATTCTCTGTGGCTTGAAAAGTTCAGAAGACAAGATAACAGCTGCTGGTAAAGGCAGATACTGTGTAATTTGTAGTCTGCATGCATGCCAGGTTATAACTAAGATTAGGGGTAGTGGTGGCATTAGGTTAAGGCTATAACGTGCTTTAAATTTAGGGCTGAGGTTAGATTTCAGGATAAGAGGCATTCTCTCCTATTGACACATTCCTTTTTAAAAGCTCAGATCTTTGTTGCATCCTATTATTCCTGAAGAGCTGGAAATAGGCATGTTTTGGAAATGCTGAATGTTCTGTGTTGTCTTGTAGAGGCAAGGTTTGTACCAACGCCCTCACTAGGGTAATGTTAGGAATAAGGAATCTGAACTTTATTGCTCTCAATTTATGGGTAAATATTCCAGGAACTAGGGAAATAGAAAGATTACATGTGTCTCTATGGGAATACGCTTTTCGTTCACTTTCATTGATGTCCTCACGTTGGTGCTGATGGTAATATGAGGATTGGAGATAGGTTTAAGGTTTCAGGTTTAATAATGAAGGGAATTTTTTTCATTCTAGAGGTCTACAAATAGAGAAAACAGTTGGTTAGGCCAATGCTTTATGTTCTCATTTACTTCTGGTCTTCCTTCAATTCGTTCATATAATTAGATTTTGCATTAGGATTTGCACTTTGTATGATTTACTAAGACAGACAGAATTAATATTTATTTATAGTAATAATTAGTATAAAATAATAGCTTTCAAAAATTATTACATAATATAGGGGAGAACAGTAGAAAGGACTTCAGCTAATAATTAAGTTTTGGTTCAGAGTTGGAAGTAAATTTAGAGCTTAGAAATCTAAAACTTCAGAACTACACTATATTTTCCTCTTACATTTACCCATGTCTGCCCATGTTTAGGAAGGGGAATTTCTTAAAAGTATTACTGGAATTATAGGCCATATCTAAATCAACATAATTAAGTTTGAATGTAGGGCTGGAGTTATCATTTGGAAACTCAATTGAGTTGAAGAGCTGTGTTTGTTATGGCCTTTTGCAGGGCTTTTTGGGGTGGAAAGAGGGAATAGGTCATTACGGGGAACACATTAATTTCTTCCCACTCATGAAAGGGTATTCCTGCCAAGAATTAGCCCTTGTCTGCTCCTGCCTGGGGTGGTAGGATGGGACGGGACGGGACAGGACGGGGTGGGATGGGATGGGATGGGATGGGATGGGATGGGATGGGATGGGATGGGGGGGGGATGGGATGGGATGGAACAGCCTCTTAGTCTCTGCTCTTCTTCCCTGGACTGTTCTGGGATTTTGCCAGCCTGTACAAGGGCTGCCAGAATTGATCTGAGAGAAGAAGTGTGACAGCAGTAGTGAAGACTACTTAGGTTTCCTCATAGAGTCCAAATTTGCATTGTGGGTATGATGAAGGCTCTCATTAGTGTTGGGGAACATGAAGGTATTCTCACACTCTCCATCTTGCTCGTTCCTTGTTTCCATTTCTGGGCCTCATTTTCCTTGATGAGCCATCGTGCTTGCCTCCATTCAGAAAATGGTAATTATTTCACCCAAATTTAAAATGAACTTCAGTTGCCTCCATTCAGAAGATTGCAATTATTTCACTCAAATTTAAATCCAAGCTCAGCTGATAATTTGCTTTAGGATATCTCCCAGAGTTTGGCAGAGTGTTGCACTGAATCTGACTTTGTCTGCCAGGACATATGTCCAATACCTGCTTGTGTCAACAAATTCCATTTATTATTCTGTAGGACACACTGTGTAGCACTGGTGGCCAGTGAGAAGGAGACTCTGAACTGAAAAATCCCCAAATGCAGTAATTAGGTTCCTGTGCTGAGTGGCAGCACTCATTGGAAGATGCAGGCCAAGCAGTGATAAGGGTTCTAGATATAAAGAAAGGTGGACAAAAAGTTGGTCTGCTCTGATTGTGCTGGTAGTCAGAGATTTCCTGCTGATGCATCCACAGGGGTGGTGCAGAGAGAGCAAAGGCTGCTGACCAAAGGCTTCACTTTTGTTACAAGAAACAGTCAAACCTGTGTAGATCAACAAGACTGGTATAAACATTGACCTTGATACATGTGCTGTACAGTGGTGTGACAGCCTTTTCTTCACTTGATCTGCAATGCTCACAGTACAAAAGATACTACAGGCTGTGCATCTGTCCTTTGTCATGTATATGAATGGATATCTCCAGCCATTTAATACTGGTTTTAGTTTGTAACAACCTTTAGTAATTTCTCTTATTTCCAGTAATTATTTTTCTCTCTTTTTCTTGTACAAGTTGAAAAATATTAATAAATTTTTGCAGACAGAATGTGTCTGGTTTGTTGTTACCTTGGAAAAAGGTAAAAGGGTGACCTACAAACAACTGTTGTGAGGTGTGTGTTTGTCTTTTCTCCCAAGTAACAAGTGATAGGATAAGAGGAAATAGCCTCAAGTTGTGCCAGAGGAGATTTAGATTGGCTATTGGGAAAAATTTCTTCACTGAAATTATTGTCAAGCACTGGAACAAGCTGCCCAGGGAAGTGGCTGAGTCACCATTCCTGGAGGTGTTTACAAGATGTGTAGGTGTGGCACTCAGGGACATGGTCTAGTGGTAGGCTTAGAAGTACTGAGCTAACAGTTGGATTCAATTATCTTAAAAGTATTTTCCAAACTAAATGGTTTTATGATTTCATGGAATTCACAGGAGACTGTGCAGTTCTCTTCAGTTCTGAAGGCCACTGAGCTGGCTGTCACAAAGGCAGGACACAGGAAGGCTCCTCTTCAAGGTACAGAAGGCAAATGGAATTTTTTATAAACTTTTTAAAATTTCCATTTTGTCTGGTTGAATCAATTTGAGTTTCCTGGTAATAAACCCAAAGGATTCAGTTTTCTAAGGAAAGCTGACTTCTTTGAGTATAAAAGTCTTTTTGTTCTTTTGGGGAGGGGGATGTGTGTCATCACTAGAGGAAAAAGATCTAGTTCAAACCATTGCTGTATCTGCTAGGTGCAGATTGCTTCTCAGAAACCTCAATCACGGCAACTCTTCTGACTTCTGCATTGTACCAGTTTTGCACCTTCTGGTTTGGTGATAATGAAATACAGTCTTTCAGCCTTTCCTTTCTGCTTTCTGAAAAAAACATATCCTGTTTGTTTTCATAAGTGCTTGAAAGTGTTCAGAAGTGTTTAAATGAGGCACATGTCAGCATACCAAATTAACATGGTAGCCATAAGGAGTGCTATTGTATTTATATTTTACCAATCATCTCCACCCCCTTATCTGCTTTTCAAAAGAATAGTCTGTCCAAAGGTATAATTTAATGAAATAGCTGACAGTTAATTTTTTTTTTAAGATGCAGCATTGAAAAGGATTATTTGATTAGGAGAGCAAAAGATGGTCTAATTTCAACACAGGTCAGGAGAGCTTGAGAATTTGCTATGTTGAGAGTTTTTTGGTCCATTTTTTAGCCCTGTTCCATATCACAGAATCATAGAATATTAGAATGGTTTGGGTTGGAAGGGACCTTAAAGATCATCCAGTTCCAATCCTTCTGCCATGAACAGGGACACCTTCCACTAGACCAGGTTGCTCAATGCCCCATCCAACCTGGCCTTGAACATTTCCAGGGATGGGGCATCCACAACATCTCTGGGCAGCCTGTCCCAGCACCTCACCACCCTCACAGTAAAGAATTTCTTCCTTATTAATTTAAACCTACCCTCTTTCCATTTAAAGCCTCTACTCCCTGTCCTAGCACTACATGCCCCTGTAAAAATTCCCTCTCTTGACTATCTTTCACTGTAAGTTTTGCTCTACCGGCTCTTGTAACCACTGAAACAGCCTGTGTGTGCCAATACAGTGAGGCTACAGGAGACTGACATGCTCTCAAATATTACGTGATGGACAGAGAACAGAAAATAATTTATCTTGGTTGTACTTCAAAGCAAGTGAGAGCCAGACAGAGAAAAAACCCTCCTGTTTTCCAGATCTCTATATGGAAACATTCCAGATTGCTGGCTACTGTGAGTAATTGTTTTCCATTTAATTAAGGTAGAAACAAGAGATCAAGAACCAAGATGTCCACAGTCAGAGACAAAATTGTGGGATGCAAAATTCAGGTGTGATGACAGAGATTCTTTTTTAAAAGTCTGACATTTTTAGAAAAAATCAAAACTCACAAGGGTGAAGGTTGGGAACTCTGTCCTTTCAGCAGCCCATGCACAACACAGTGAAACCTGCAAGAAAAATCACTATCTTTTGGAAAGTGAAACTTTGTTTTATTTTCAGAAGACAGCAGATGTAAGCAGCTTTTACCATAACCTGTCAGTTCAA
Organism: Entomyzon cyanotis; assembly: GCA_024500445.1. Lineage (NCBI taxonomy): Eukaryota > Metazoa > Chordata > Aves > Passeriformes > Meliphagidae > Entomyzon > Entomyzon cyanotis. Next base: position 21,629,318 of record JAKEPQ010001005.1, read on the forward strand.
GTGTGTTCAAGCTGGCATTTTTTGCTTATTTTGCAATTGGTTAGGAGACTGTGAATGACTTATCATTTGTAAGGGAAATACTGATTTTCAGTCCAGAAGTGCTGCATCAGCTCCATGTTTTCATGAATGCAAGAACATGTATGCAAGTTCCAGAAGTATTACTTCCCAAAGAAAATATTTTAACAGTCCAGTTTCACACTGGCGTTATTATATCCCATTTAATCAGTAAGTTTAGTAACCTAGAGCTGAGTGACAGGGAGGAATTATGATTCCTCTTATTCTCTGTGCCTGTATTCTCCATCAGTTAAAGCATTTTCAGGGGTCAGCTATTCTGTGTGGAGAAATCAACCATTAAGCAATCATAGTATACGTATGGAGAGCGAGGTGTGCAAGAGTGAGGTCTATGGGAGCACACAATCACAATTAGAAATCTCAAGTGGGCATGAATCTTACTCCCTAAAACAGCTAAGGCTCTTTATCTCCCTCCTGACAAAATTAGAGGCCTTTTCTCAGAAATCCCTAAACCAGGAGGTAAAAAGATCCAAAACAATTTATTCAGTCTTGTGAAACACTCATTGTCATATTCAGACTCATTCTTCTGTCTTTGGAGGTGGCAGTGCAGGGAGAGTTGAGTGTGAGTTATATAAATTCTGATGAAACTTTAGCATGCTTTGTGAAGTAATTGAATGGACTTACATTTTAAAAATCTGTACAGTCTCTGTACTCTTCTAGAATTGCTGTATGTAGTGTGAGACACTTTAATAGGACTAATTGAGATAATTTCACCCTAGCTTATTTGAGACACGGTGAGAATATACTCTCTTGGGAAGTGGGTGAGGTAGGTCAAGTCCTCCTGAGAGTTAACCTTGAGTGTCACCGACATATAAGGACAATGAAAGCTAAGGACAAAAGATACAGTACTTTTTTTTTTTCATAATTTTATAAGAGAAAAATTTGGGCCTTTTTTTTTTTTTTTTTGTCTAAGAGCACCAATCATGTATGGCCTCACAGAGGAGAAAGAAATGTTACTTCTGTCATTTGGGAGTTCCCTTTGATGGCATAAGCATTCTGGGTGTGCTCCAGACAGAAGTTTTATTTTAATTTTTTAGATAGCTGTAAACTTCAGGCTTTTCTGGAGCAAGGATCTGCTGAAAAGCTCCAGGTAGGTGACTTTTAGATTCAGAGTGTAGATCCTGGGCCCTAATCTTTTTGTGAATCTAGCCTTACATTCCCATTGCTCCCCTTACATTTCTTGCTCTCGAGCTTCTGATGGCTGAATGAGAAAAGCCCTAGAGTGAGAATACTCCCTTTCTATAATTGCAGGGTGAAATCCCAAACAAATGGCATGGCACCCATTGACTTCAGGTCATGCCAGAAATTCACATGTGGTTTTGGTTTTATTGTGTGTCTTTCCCCTTTGTTCATGAGCATTGGCAGTGAACCTAACATAATGAGACTTACAGAGCTTCCCTGGACAATATTATTAAAAAGGAAAAAGGAAGCTGTCTAATGTATCTAATAATAACTGAATGATAGCAAGCTATTCACATGGTTGTCTTTGCCAGCAGGGAATGTATTTAGTGAATAAATGGGAGGGAGGACTTCCAATCTTATATTCCTATGCAACATGCAAAGCACTGAGCAACAAAGGGTGACAGAAAATATGCATGTCCAAGCAAAACAACAAAAGTAACCTTTCGTTAAACGCATTCTGAAATAGTTAACTACAATTCCAAGTAGTGGCAATTGATGAGTTAGCATAAAGACTTCTTTTCCAGGCATTAAAAATCAGTCTGTATTTACACACAAAAACCATATTACAATAAAAAACATAAATCAGATGTTTTTATAACCTAAGAATATTGTATTTAACCCAACTCAGTTTCAACATTTTTCCATCCTTCTGTCTGCAAAAAGATTTTTGTAGCTTGATCAGAAAAAAATGTTTGTGCCATTACTTGGTTTTGTTCTCACTCCTTCAAATATTCCAAAGTAAAGTGTTGTGGCTACTATTATTAATACTTTATATTTTCCACTTGTTCTTTTTCAGACTGTAGTGCTAGGATTTCTATTCTTAGATGCCATTATGTCTTTTACATTACCTCCTTGTTTTGTAACTAATGAAAATGTAAATGTTATGACCAAATTTTTCCTGCCAATTAGAATACAGAGCATATTGCAAAAACTCTAGCACCTACATGTCTCATGGGGAATTTTAAACTATAGTTTTATTTCAAATTAAGTGGTTATTAATTGATTTTAAATTAAATCAATATAGTTGTTAATTTTGTTCAATTGTTGTACATATGGCCTGCATTTTTGTTTGCCTACAGGCACTTCTCTGATTTTAACTCCAAATTAGTTGTTGTTTTGAGCAAATGTTTGTGTAATGTCCAAAGTGTTCTTCATAACAATGTTAACAAGAAAGTAATTGATTTACAAATTACCCTAAAATCTGTCCACTTTGGATAGTTCTCTGAGTTTATAATGCAGAATAATACAAATGAGGTCCTTTATTAGAGACTGCCTTGACTACAGAGTTTGATTCTTTTGTATTCTTTTTCCTCTTGCTTATTCCCTTACCTAATAATACACATGCAGGAAATACTTGTAAAAAAGACATTTTGGTCTGTGTTGTCACAATGACCAAGATTTAGATGCTGGATTTGGTTACATGTGCTGGTTTATTCTGATTCCTATCCTCATGGAATAGATACACTTGCTTATAAAATTTGCTTAAAAATATTTTTGCTTTTCATTTACTTGTTTGTTTTCAGTGAACACAGCATCTGCTTATGTCTTCAACAACATTACTAAATATTCTGGTTGCACCCCTCCATTGCTTTTAGTTGAATGTTTGTTCATGCCTCTCCAGTTTTGCTAGAGCAATGCAATATTTTTCATCATTGAGTCACACTTATCTTGCATGCTACTTACATTTAACATTTCCTTTTTCTCTGCAATGGCATATATTTCAGTTAGATGTGTTAAAATCTCCATCTATTGCAAAGCGCTCCATTTTATCTATGTGCTGTATCTCTGGCAAGCACTTCTTTTGGGATCCCATGTATTGTCCTTTGCCAATGTCATTTCAGCCATGAGCAGGGCTTTCCTGAGGTTGGGAGAGGAAAAGGGTGTGCCTCTACAGACCCTTTCTGCCTTCCTGCAGAGGTGACCTCCTGTAAGGTGATAAGAGCTTCTGGCTCTTGCTCAGGACAGTTCTGATTCTGAGCACAAAAGTGTCTAGGCAAGATAAAAGATCTGGTGGCTTTTGTGCTGCTTCCCCTGCTCTGAGCCACTGCATGGCAAAGCCTGTTTTCAGCACATGCTGGCATCTTTTGCACAAATACAATTATATGTAAATGTGTGGGACTCAGTTTCCTAAATTGGATTCCAAACTGCTGCTAAAACCTTGCATACTGAAATGTTAGTATTTCATAATTAAGAATATTACACAGAAATTATGTTTTTATGTTATGTGTAGTTTTTCCCATTCATCAGATTTTGGATTGTATTTTACATTATCATTTGGATGCATTTAAGCTTTTTGCATCCAACTTTGTTGAATAATAACTTATCTGTCATCTGTTAATGTCTGCTTGATAGCTAAACGGCCAAGTCCTGGCATCACAGCTCGAGATATTTGCTAGTTTAGTGCTGTTGCTTTCATATTCATTGTTTGTTCTGTAATGGCCCTTAAACATTTTCCATGCATATTTGAGCTAAAATGATTCTTTACATAATGCCTTAGAGGAAAACAAGGTTCTTCTAATAGCAATTAAAATTAGCAATGATATTAGGCTAAGAATTTAAAATTACGTATCACTTCTGTGCCAATTCCCTTCTATCATTAAAAAAAAAATCAATTTTCAACAATGTTGTATACCTCATGCATTATACACAACTTCAGTGATTTACTTCTTGTTTTGGCACAGGCTCAGTTGAATGATATAAGAGCTAATTTTGTTTTTCCTGCTATAATGGCTTGTATTGTCTGCATAATGAATCCTTTCTGAGTTTCATCGGGAGAGTTATGATATTCATATGCTTCTCTGAGTGAAAAATTTTGTGCTTGTTCTCCAAGAAGTTTATCTTACCTGTAGTCTGAAAGAACCATTCACGCAGGTATCTGGTATCACACACCATTCACATCCACTCACTCAGATATCAGGAAGAGACAAATCTAGGGATAGATTTTCTTTTTAGGATGGTGGATATTTCCGAATGAATGCAGGAAACAGAAGCGTGAAAGAAAACACTGAAAGAAGTTCCCAGCTATGCTACACATTTTGATAAATGACACGGTGATGTTTCCATTGAATCATGTAAGAAATGATGCCATACATGGAGAAATGGGTAAAGAAGAGGCTTTTTGTAGCCGGAGTATGGCAAAGAAATAACAGTGAGGACTAGCAGATCAAGAACTTGAGATATCTCGACTTTTGCAATTTTTGTCCATTTGGAAATATTCCAGAAACTGAGCTCCTTCCCTTTTCCTCTGTAAAGAAACAGCTCAAATCAAGAAATGAGAGGGGAAGCTGGGAAGAGGCTTTTAACCTACACTCTCAATGTTCATTATAAATGTTCATATAATATAAAATATTATATTATATATAAAGTAAATCAGGCAAATCAGAGTAGAGCAAGACTTACTAATAAATGTAAAGGAGTCCCAAAGATCCTAGAAAAAAGAACAAATGTTGTAAAGAGTAGGTGACAACTGAAAGGCAGTAGAGCCACTGGAAGGCAGCAGAGGTAGGGAAAAGATCCTGTTGAGGATGAGGCACTAGGCAGTGAGGAATGATGGAAATGCTTGTGTGTTAACTCAGGCCAATGTATAGTGCTGATTTATATTTATGCTTCTGAGAGGGGTGCAAGTATGTTTTTGTTTGCAAGTTATCTTAAGCTGTGTAAGATTTATAATAAATGTTTGCAATAAATCATTATATGTTAAGTGGATAAAATCTAGCTTAGAAATAAATATCGTTTAACATAGATGGTCTTTGTAAGAATATTAAGTGGCTCAAGGTGTAGGAAATTTTTATTTTTATTTTTTTGTAATAATAAGTATGTCTCTCTCTGTCTGCCTGGATTTAAACTGAGTGTTTGAATCCTATATTTACAATAAAGGATAGTCACAGAAGATAAACAATGTCAACATTGAACACATGTGCTTTGCTTCACTCATTTGAGGTTTGTCATCAAGGCTACGTAGGTAGGAAATCAAGTTATAACTCTCATTGTAGTAATTTCCCTCTTATAAATGGGATTCCTAGAAGTCAGATTGCAGTGAATATCAACTGGAAATCAGTGCATCAAAGAAGAAAAAGTGTTCTCTGGGTCCTGAGTTATGACATAGACACTCAAACAGGGCTTGCAAAAGGCTGAAGCCCATCTTTAGTGCTGAGATAAAGCAAAGCTTCTACTCTTTTAAAAGTATTTCAAGAGAATTGATATAGCTTATGATGCCATACACTGTTTAGGCATTTTCTGTAAATCCCTAACAACTGTATTTATCTAAGCAGAATCCAGCTATGAGACTTAGGAAAACAAAACAGCGTGAGGTGAAAGGAAAATTGGCTGAAGATATTCTTGATTTTCACGCACTTCTGGTTAGAGTAATTCGCAGGTCTCCATCTCAAACATTCTGTGAGAATAAAGATTGATCAGACATACATTGGAGAATTTTTGAAGGCACTGAGAGTGTTGATACTGGTTTCTGCAGAGATATCTTGATGAGAGGGTAGATGAAATACACTGGGACATGTCGCTGTTGAGCCACTAGCAGAGAAAAAGACCCGGATTCTCAGTGTGGCATAAAAAAAGTGCTTTTATTATTTAATTCCATCTTATATAGACTTTTCAAAGGTCACTCAGATTGGTCAGTTCGAAGCCTCCCCCTAGGCCTGATTGGCCAGGCCTGAACTGTCCACATCCAAGAAACTGTTTTTAATAACATCCAAACTTTATCTTTGTTTATAAAACACAGGAAGAAAAAAGTTCCCGTGAGAAAGGTCTGTGCTAGCCACAGGGACTGAGTTCCAGCATGACAAATCCAATAATCTAAGCTTGCTCCTGCTTGCTATCAGCAGGTAATTTTTTCTAGCTGTAATAGTACTGTTTGTCATTAGTATTCTGAGGGTATGTGGCAAAGATGGAGCAGTTCAAGTTAAGAGGACAAAGACAAACCTGGATGAGCCAGAGGGATTTTGCTTGCATGGATACTATTTGAAAAGTACTTTCTGCATTAAGCAGAAAACATAAAAGCAACAAAGAGCATTAGGGTACAAACAAATAATGCAAGTAAGCAATAGTAAGTTTATGATATTTCTTCCTTTACAGTTTGCATATTTCTTAGTCTGGTGAGGAATAGAAATATCACAGAAATTCAATTATTCAGATGACCTGGACAATCTAAACAAACACACCTCCTAAAGGAACATTTGGCATGAAGAAATAAGTGCGTTTTGCTTTACTCAGCACTCAGAACACTGTATCTCAGTGCCTATTGTGGAAGAATTGAAATTGCAGATATATGTCTACAAATTCTGGGGCTGGAGGAAAATGGGTTTTTATATGCCCTCAACCTTAGAAATTGCTCCTGGCCTCAATCTGGGATCATTTTCTCCCTTGGGGTGTGCTGGAAAACATGTCTTCTTTACTCCTTTCAAGAAATTGAAGGAAGGGATGGAAAGCAGGGATGAAGGATTGGTCCTTGTGTAGTAATTATGGGACATGGGATGAAGGAAATGTTGAGGATTATGTTGCTTTGGATATCTGAAGTGATTGACTGGGTTCATATTAATTTCTATAAATAAGAACAAAAGGTATGCACTGAAATAAATGTTTTAAAGGAAATTACGCTACTTTGAGTATATATTCTTGACTAAAATTTCAGTGAGGTTGTGGCAAATGCTGCTGCCTCACCCTGAATTTCAGTGCGGAAATGTTTCCAATGTAGAAACTTAATCACAAAAATAATCTTTTTCCCAGATCTTACCAACATTGCACAGGAACAATACAGTTTTCTCTGCTTTAGCAAAATAGAGTTTGTTTGCAGTATGGTGTGAGCCTTTGATGTACGTTGGCTAAAGACAGTACAGCAACTAAAATATGAGGCATGGCTGCCTGTGCTAATAAAGTCACAGAATCAGAGAATGGTTTGACTGGGACCTTAAAGGTCATCCTGTTCCAATCCCCCTGCCATGGGCAGGGACACCTTCCACTAGACCAGGTTGCTCAAAGCCCCATCAAGCCTGGCCTTGAGCAATTCCAGGGCTGGGGCATTCACAACTTCTCCAGGCAACCTGTTCTGGTGCCTCACAATGCACTAAACTGAATTTACCCTGCTTTATCTTAAAATCATTACCCCTTGTCTTATCACAGCATGTCCTTGTAAAAAATCCCTCTCCAGCTCTCTTGTAGGCCTCCTTTTGGTATGGGAAGGCTGCTCTAAGACCTTAATGGAGAGACTTTATGTCATATTACTACTGAGTGATGTGGAAGAGAAGTGCCACAATTGGCACTCAGAGGCTTCAGTTTACTATTTATCATGCCTTGGTTAGCATGCAAAGGTGGTAGATCACAAAGTAGATTGCCACTCTTTGGCAGAAATAAAATTAAGTTCTAATATTATGGAGTTACTGTCTGTCCAGGCTAGCAAAAAACAAGCATTCTGTATTATTAGTGGAATATATATTTGGGGTATGTTGTGTGCCTTTTCATGATAGAGTCACTGTCATTTAAGGGACTGTAATAAATCTAGGACCACCTTCAAACAGCTTAACCTCCAGTTCAATTTTTGAGCAATAGTGCTCTCTATTAACAAGGTGTCTATGAAGGTCTAGGGTTGGCCGGTAGGAGACAACAGCCCCAGGGATTTGGGTGAAATTTAGATTAAATTAATACATCTATAAAGCACATTTCAGAAAATGTTCTAAGAAGTAAATCCAATTGCAATGCAAGCTACAACTCAACAGATTATATGCCCCATGCTTCACTACGAGAAACATATCGAGAGCAAACATTTCTGGTGAGAACAGAAGCTGAATGAAGGGGATGTATATGTATATGTATATGTATATGTATATGTATATGTATACATATATGCCAAGGCTTTTGGGAAGTCCATTTTGGATTCTTAATCTTTTGTGGTTTGTTTTTTAGGTTTTTTTTTGGTTGGTTTTTTTGTTTGTTTGTTTGTTTGTTTTTTAAAGATGCTGTTTTAAGATTTTGGACTAAGACTTTTTGATTATCTTAATAAAATAATTGATTATCTTAATAAAATTGATTATCAATAAAAAATTAGTAATTAGAAGTGGTGTTTTGCAAAATGATATCAGGTATTTTGTTTAAAAGATATCACAAAAAAATATTCAGTGCTTTCAAATATGGAATTTCATTAAAAAAAGAAATATGAAACAAAAGTATTGTGACCTTTTTATTCTCCCTAGCCAGTTCCCATTTCTGGCTGAATTTATTAGTTGATTTGATTCAAAGTTCCCTAGTTCCAGTTCCCCCATAGTTCATTTACTCTACACAAAAGCTTATTTGCCCAGTTCTGAAACCAGACTTAAATCTCTCCTCTTTTGTAACTACTCCTTGGAAAGAGACCAAATTTCTAAAAGTTGCAAGATTCAGAGAAGGTAGTTTGGTAAAAGACTGTATTCTCAAGACCTGTGTTTTTCTTTCCAAAGAAAAAATATTGATGCTGTGATGCCTAGTCAGTGTTGTACAGGCAGTGGTAGTCAGTGGGTACAGTTAATATGTTGTAATAATATAATATTTCATATCCTGACCTTTTAAAATTGATGTCGTATATATCCTACACAGAGTAAATCTGTTTCACATGGTTGGAAGAGTTCCTGAAACATTTTGTTCAATATTAATGTGTGTTCGAGAACAATGGAGAGATTTTATGGAAAAGAATGACATTTTCTAGGAACACTTAATTATTTTTTGGCTTTGATATTAAAAACATAATGTTTTAAGGGGGCTAAGTTTTTTCCATTTCAAGAAGTGAAAAGTATTAAGGGACTGGAGCATCTCACTTATGAGGAGAGGCTGAGGGAGTTGGGCCTGTTCAGCCTCAAGAAGAGACAACTGAGAGAAGACATCATCAATGTCTGTCAGTATCTGAAGGAAAGATGCCAAGAGGATGGATCCAGGCTCTCCTTGGTGGTGCCAAGCAATAGGACAAGAGGCAATGGGCAGAAACTGGTGCACAGAAAGTGCCATCTCAGGAAGAACTTCTTTCCTGTGCAGTGACTGAGCACTGGAACAGATTACCCAGAGAGGTTGTAGAGTTTCCTTCACTGTGGATATTCAAGAACTGTCTGGATGCAATCCTGTGCCATGTGCTCTAGGAATGACCCTACTTGAGCAGGGAGCTTGGACCAGATGACCCACTGTGGTCCCTCCCATGGGGGTGGGGCGTTACCCGTTTTATATATCTGTGAATCATAGAATTCACAAAATCTCTGAATCTACGTCTCTTCAAAGTTTCAACTTGAAACTCAAAAAACAAAACTAGATTTTACAGACCATAATAACCCTAGACATAATTTCCCCGCCATGTTACATCATTTGGGTTCAATTTAATTGAATGCACAAGGTTTGTGATTATTATAACCATCATCCCTTTACTGCATGGCACCGAGGATAATGCTGTGCTTTGCACACACCACAAAGGGTCTGCCTATTACCTGCATCCCAGTCTGGAGTGCTTCAGTACAGAAAGTCTCCTCTTGTGTTAGGCAGGTCTTGGCTCAGTTTCTCTGTACATTCCTGGTCATTTCTATGCAGCTGATATACGTAAGGGAAACCAGGTAATCTTAATGCCATTGTTTCATTTTGATTCCCAAAAACAGAGATGTGGCTAAGCAAAACAGTGCTGCAGAAATGAGTTTTCAAGGATATATTCTATCAGTTCATCCGTGAGGTGCCTTAGAGTCTCACTCTGCCCTCTGCTTTCAACAAATGTAGGTGGATTAGTATTTGTATTAATTAATAATACTACTAATATTTATTATTATTTTGTCTGTATGTGCAGAATGTATTACATTTGATGATTTAAAAAAGTCTTTTACTATGTTTTTCAGACTGATAAAAATGATGTTTGATTCCAAGATAACTGAAAGTGAGTTAGTGGCAGAGATACTACACTGAAATGTCACTGCAACAATCCTCACAGAGAAGTAATAATTAAATGCCTTTCGAACACTAGGATCCAAGCCTCAGAGCTGCTCCATTTGAAAGCAGTACCTCCTGAAGTTCACTGTGAAGTACTTATAGGATAGAGACTTAAAGGTAGTCAGACTAAGCACTGATAGTCTAAAGTAAATGAAAATGATTAAAGGAAGCAATATAGTGTACAGTACAATTTATAGAAAGTCAGGATGAAAATAAGTGAGGATCAATATCTGCACTAAATTACATACATTGGTGTCTATTTAATATCTTGTGTCTGTCATGTATTTGCTTTATTTACTGTGAAAGCTAGAAAGAAAAATGATCATAAAATATTTAAGGGTCAGTGTAAATGGAAAAAATGTTTTCCCAAGGTAATGGACTCCTCCAGCCATTAGGCAATGAAGCAAAGTAGAAACATTTATTTTCCAGGCAGAAGGCAGTGCTTCTGAGATAGATTTCTATGATAATGAACATAAGGCAGACATTCAATATAGTGAATGCAGAGGTATCTGGCTTTATACGGACAGCCCTGAGTGAGCAGGGATGGTTGGTCTCCACAGCCTGGCTGTTGTGTCCAAGCCCCGTTTCCCACACCAGTCCTGCTGGGGCTCCCTGTGCTCAGTGTCCATCTCCAGCAGCGTGGTGGCTCTGAACACTGGTGCTGGCTGAGAACATATGTTTCCTTTCTGACAGAAGTGATGTTTGTAGCGTGAGGGGCAGGCTCTGATAGACTGCTTTTTACTGCACAAATGTCCTTTATTTGCTTCCTATGAATGAAAACCTTTGCAATGGAAGAACCTCTAACCCTTTTCTCTATGATTTTTGTAGGTGACATTGCTTTTCCCCACAGTTACTTTTTATGCAATCGCTGCCCACCTGTCCATTTGCCTTGGAACAGTGTTTTCCCCCAACCTTCCGAATATCACTTCAGACAGGCTTTCAATCCCCCATCCTCATGCATCTCCTGTGCTTTACTCTGAACACAATCAGCACTTTGTTTTCCTGCTGACTTCTCACAGTTTGATACTCAGTGTCTTGCAGTCTCAGATTTAATGTATATTTGACAGTACAGAGCATTTGAAAAACTCCCTGACTTCCCTACCTTTCTAAGCACTTCCTCTTTCTTTAATATTTGTTCAACATTTTAACATTACTTTTATGAGTTGTCATATTTAAATGTCATCTTTGGCTAGGATTTTTTTTTAAATATGTGAACATGTATTTCTTCATCAAGTTAAAAAATATTTGCTTTCCCGTTAGTAGTAATTCCTTTCTAATCCTTCAGGCAAACAGTCACTAGCCTGAAAATTTAACTTGGTAAATACATTTTAAATTTTTAAAATAAATATTTCATTGGTATATTATCACTAGAAAGTATTAGAAGTCAAATAAATAAATAAATGCAACTTGGTGATACTTTTAAAAATATGCAGGATAAACTTCAGAAAGTCAGAATGAAATAAAGGTTTTTGTCACTCTGAGCATTAGCACTAGATCCTAGGCAGATCAGGCTCAACTTGTCAAAACTTCCCCTTGTGATTTGAAGTATATGTACCTGATGCTTGGACTGTTTGATCTTAAAATGTCACTCAGGCTATTTGTGCCGGGTCATATAACTTCAAACAAAGTATTTTATACTCTTCTCCCTCCTTTCCTCTTATCTGATAGGTCGATAGCTCTGCTTGCTAGTCGTTAAACACCACTTTTATCTTAAAGCACAGCTTTCCTAAATTGATACTATTATCCACTTTAAAAAATGGATACTGTGGATACCTATATAACAATAGTAGTTACAAACACTACTAGACTCCCCCAACGTGCTCTTAACATTTTCATTACCATTGCTCTGTTTTATGGGCACAGTCAATAAATACAGAAATTCCTGGGGACTCTTCAGATGTCTGTGTTCCATTTTTGTGTTTGATAACTATCACTCAAGTTATGTTTAAGCACTTCATGAGAATAATAGGACTGAGGCACCAGCTTAGGCAACTTTAGGAGTCAACTTTTCAGTATTTTGTTGTCAGATTTGTTTATTTGGTTCAGTCTTGCTGGCAATGTGAAGATTTCTTAGTATTGACCTGGCAGATGCAGGTACCTGACCTGGCTCTGCCTGCCCCAGGGTCAGATCTGGGAGCATTGGGTAGCAGGGATGTAGAAAGAGCTGTGGTAGCTGCATGCAAGCCAGGCTGTGACTTGAAGAAGCGTGTGGTAGCTGTAGTGAGGTGAGTCTATGCTATTTACAGGTACTGCATGAGAAATCTGCTCAGCACTGCTGGTCATAGCATGGGTTTGCCACCTCAGGTCTCAGTGACATTGGGGAGATGGTGCTGTTTGGTGAATTGCATTTGGTCCAGGCACTGAAACATGCAGGGTGGTTAAATCGTGACAACAATATGCCCATCGAGGTGAAGGCAATAAAAACAGTGCAGAAAGGCAAATGTCCTGGGAAACTACTGGAGTCTGATATAAGGCACGTTGCAATGGTAAAGTGCATGCTATGCTTTCCTTAAAAAGCGGGAACTTACATGTGATTGTCTAATTTGGACTTTCACCTTAAATTTGAACCTGTGTTCTGAGTACTCTCCTCTCCCATAATTCAAGACTTATCCCTCTTAAACACAGTAATGTGTCCTTAGCCCTAGGTGAAACCAACTTTCTTGACTGGCTGAAAATCAGGGGTGTAAGAAACTAAATATTTTCTTAGATTATGATTACTCTCTGTACAATAGAGAGCTCAGTGAGTTGAAGATCATCACACAAATAAGTAGAAAGTGTCCATGTGCATGCCATCTTCATATAAAAATAGGAAATCTAAACTACACTAGAGGTCACTGGAGGTGAACCTTAGAAATTCTGAACTTCTGAATTCATTTACAGGAAACTCAAGAAAACAAATGTAGACTACTGTAGTCACCCTTACCTGTTGCTTCAAATTTTCTCCTTATTTAGGTCAGGAAAAAAAAGGAAAAATCAATTCAGCTCTTGCAGACATATTATTGTCTGACAATGTTTCAAAAGCTGTGCAGGCTGGTAATATCTACACGAGAGAGAGCAGAATTTAAAACCAGTCATCACAGTTCCAGACTACAACTTTCTTTCCTGAGGGACACAAAGGATGGCCAGCAAAGGGCCCATCAGATAACTGAATAAACACTGCTCTGCAGTTCCACATGACCATAAGTCTTTTGTTTTGTATTATTGTGGTCATGCTTATTATTTCCATGGTGCCCAGGAGGCCTAAGCAAGGGTGAAAAAACTATTCTGTACCTCTAAACAGCTATTTGGAAAGACAACTCCAGTTCCAGAGAACTTACTGAGAAGAGATTGTGTTTATGAGTGAGGTTGTCTTCAATAGTGATGGGTGAACATACTCAAATATACCTTCACAGATACATTTATTATTCAACTCAAAAAGATGTTTTCCATGCAATTAGAGAAACTTTTATATTCACATCAATATAGGGAGCCAAAAGTGTCTATCTCCTACTTCTGAAAATTCAACTCTGTGTACATGGAAGTGGAAAACAACAGCTGGGAGGGAGGGAATTTGGAGTACAAATGAACACCAGACCCAGCTGTAGATTTGCATTCTTTGACATCTGGTGCTGAGTAGACACTGGGGAATTCTGTGACAACATGAGATTTTTTGCATCTGTCAGCTAAATCTAGCAATTCTCTTTGGGGCAATTGCATGCATGAGGTTGATCTCAGAGAGCTGTTTTAAGCCAGAACAAAATAAAAGAAGAGGACTATATCTGATTCAGACCCTCAATTTACAGACCTGGCAGGTTGCATGACTTGGGATCACACATCTGTTCTGCAAGAATTTACAAGACAGCTTCCACAAAACACCAACATATTTGATTTCAGAAGTGCTGTGACTTGGGGCCACTAAAGCTTTTTGGTGCATAATGAAAGGGGTTAAGAGAATTGTGTGTGTGTGTGTGTGTGTGTGCGTGTGTGTGCGTGTGGTGTGCACGCACATATATGTGGGGAATTCAATAAAAAGACAAAGACCAATACAGTTTAAAAAATGGACTTTCAACACTTCTCTGAAGATTTTTGAAATATCACACTAAATCCAGATACTCAAGGAAAAGAGGGGTTGTGACCATATGAAGCAATCCCCTGATCTGAAGCAATCCTGCCCCTTACCTTTGTACTTTCACCTCATTCCAGTACAGCTGATCTTTTATTTTGAGATGAGAAAAAAATCTTGTGCCTTATGCCAAACCAGTTTGTGGTTTACACGCAAACAAAGGAACAAGAGTTTGATAACCAAAGACATTTCACATTGTTTTACATTGTAAATCCTCACGTGCTCTCTTTATCACTAACACAATATAGTGTTTGACAGTACACATTGTAAAACATCACTGCCAAATGAAATCAGATCACTAATTCATGGAATTTTACTTTAATCTTTGCTTCACAGTAACTGCCATTCTTAAGAATGAGCTACTTAATAATATCCTGTATGCCACCAGGATAAACACAGCTCTCATATGAAAGCATTTAACCTCCCTTCCTTGTAACTCTGGATAACCGGGGGTGGGTGTAGACAGGCCAGATAGTGATGCTGTGAAGTCTGTGGCTGTGACCTTTCCACCTCAGACATCTGAGAGCACACACTGAAGCAGCACTAATGAAAGTGCCCTTTCCTGATGAACTCATGCTTCACAGTCCCTGGCATGGTGTATTGCATAATCTGGGATGATGTAAAAACCATCCACAGTGCCGAAGACGAAATCAGCCTCTTTCCTTCCTTCCTCATCTTCCTCTCAGATAGGCTGCTTGAATTGCTTTTGTTTTGGGATGACCCTTGTTCCAAGTGATTTCTGCACTGAAAGGAAAGCAAAGAGCTTTTTACAGCTGCTGGTTGTAGATCATGTGTGTGGACTGTTCAGATATAAATCAACAGGACCATTTTTATGCTGTTGTCTAGTTCCCATTATCTGCACACACTAATCAAATTTAAGCCATTTTCAGATACAGTGGTTGAACAAGCTATTCTGTTAGAATTTTTTTTTTTTTTAATGACAAGTGCTATTGTGCTTTTGCCATGAATATATGAAGAAATACTCTGAACTGCTTTGGCTCCCAATTTTGTCTTTGCAAAGTAGTCTTTGTGCTACACATGGGGTGGCAAATGTTTCTGTAATACAGCCCCTGACTCCTTTAATTATGGCTTATTACCCTGTGAAGGATAAAAAGCAACTAAAGCTCTTAAATACCATATTAATGGCAGCTATAAATGTAGATATTACTTTAGCAGTGCTGTAATGGAGTCTGGTATGCTGAAAAACAGTCCACAATTTTCTAAAAATATACTGCTGTAACTATGAAAGAGACACAGGTGGGAGCTTACCTGGAGAAAACAGGCTTGGTTGACAACTTGTGGCTGACAAATGTTAAAACCCAATTTCTGAGAAATTCTTGGTTGGTTATAAATCAGGCATGAGGAAAACTTTGCTCCCTCGAGACAACTGCCAAGTTTGTGCTCTGGATATAGATGCAGTTCCTTAAAAACAGAATGTATTTACAGCCTATGAGATACCTGCTATTTTTAATAATGATTCTCAACAAGCAAACAATATAATTTTTTGTTTCTATTAGAAAGTGTTGGTAAGTCTGTGTCTTTTTTTTGTATGTCCATGCATGTGAATGTAGCCCCTGCACATACTATGCAACCTGTGGGGGGCCATGATAGGTGGTATTCAAGTCATGTAATTAATTAGGTCCAGGCCACACTAAGGCACAAGTCCCAGGGCGTGCACCCTTCAACCTTTCTAAAACTGGAGCACTAGTTCACAACATTGGCACGCCTAAGCAAGGGACTGACATTAACCTCATTCCAGGCAGTCTGTTTTGAATTTCCAAATGTGCCGTACTGTTCTAATGAGTTAATTCATTTGGTATCCATTTCCTCCTGTCAGCTGCTTTTGGAAAATAAATTGCTCATTGTTATCTTTGCCTTGTCTATCCTATTAATGGTTTAGGAAATGCAGCTGAAGATTATCTGGAGTTTTCTGTGGCAGAGGTTGACCTGTGACAATGGGATGATCAATCACATCTTGAAGGAGTCAGAAACTGTGAAATCCTTATTCATTTTGTTTTCTGTCTGCAGTACAGTTTTTTTAAAAAATGTTTTCCACCATTTGTGCAGAGGGGTAAAAACAAAAGTGTTGTCCAGAACTTTTGAAAAACGTCCATTTCAGTGTTTAAATGTCAACCACCCAATGAGGGTGGATATAACAATATACTACAAATTCCACATTTGCCAGCAGTACATTCTCTGTCCCCTTCTTGTTTGGTCTTAGGGATTATATTGGCAATACCCTAATGGTTTCTGGTGTTTCGTGGTGCTGTGTGAGTGGAGATGGATGCAGTGCTCCCACCCCACAGCATCTGCCAGCACTGGACTCACAAAAGAACATTGTCCAGAAGGACCCTGGTGTTCCCCAAATGCTCATCTCCTTCAGCTCCATGGCACAGCCTTCACCTGTCAAGTCCTGTTCCCTGCTTCCCAACACGTATTAAAGATGGCAGCACTTGTATCCTCTAATTCACTCTGGTGAGAGGCTTTTAATTGGTCCTGCCTGAGTTTAGAAAACAAAGCTACCCAGAGTGCCTCTGATTCCTGCTGAAGAGCTGGAAGAACTCCCACAAGAGACAATTCCTGTCTATTAATCCATTAGTTGGCAGCAGTAGCCTTACCTGCTCTTTCCAATCATACCAGCACTTCCAAAAACCTGGTTTTTCTTTACACATCTTCCTCAGTTTCTTAGCAAGCATTCCAAATCCACTATCCTATGATAACTCCAGCAAACAATTTTAGAAATGCCTAGATATATTTGCTCCCTGGTGTTCTGGCTGGTTGCCCATGTCAGCTTTTTGCACTGCACCCTGTGCTAACCCCACTGTGGCACACAGCACAGCGTTACTCGTGCCCACACTCTCCTTTCTCTCCAACTACAATTAGATCATCTCAAAATATCTGTACTGCTCAGAGGCTCTAGATCTGATGTGAGGGTTCACAGATTAATTTAGAACAACTAGTTTACCTTGGGATTTAAACAAGCTACTATTTTAACAGCCCTGAATCTTTTTGGCTGTCCCTGTGCTGAAGTCCTATGCTTCCCATAGGATCTGTGGAAATAAAAAGTGTATAAAAAGAAAAAGAAGCACAAAATTCTTAGTCTTTCAGCCCTTCATTTCCCTGTGACTTTCAGACAGTTCTGACTTGCACACTGGAGAGACTCAGAGTTATTTTTTTACGAGAAACAGATTGAATGTGCAGGTTTTCCTTGATCTCAGTGCAAGTGAAGTTCACCTCTCTGAAGAATCCCCAAGGAATCTCACACATGGTGCTGGAATAATCAGGACCTTGTACTTGAGCCTGTTTTCTCCTGCACCTCCCTGCTCCTCAGCAGGTGGTGGAAAGACCTCTTTATTTTCCCTCATTATGCTTTTCATTGTTACAAATGGTTTTGACCATTTTAGCCTTACTTTAACCTAAGCCACCAAAGCAGAGTCCTGAGTTGCCCTTTAATCCTGAACTGAGGGCTGAGCAGGAACAGAAGCTGCTTACACAGTAGTGAGGAAATCCATTCTCTGAGGAAGAATTCTCTACAGTCTCATGTGGCATTGCCTGAATGCAGTCCACACCAGCACTGATGTGATGCACAAATCTGAGCTGGACCAAGCACCTTGCAGCCTGTGCACATCTGAATTTCCTTTTTCTCAGAGTGTTTCACAGTGAGCATAAAAAACCCCTCCCTTGGAGGTGCTGGTGACCCTTGGATGGCTCTGTGTCCTTTGTGTGGCCTGAAAAAAGCCAGCCTGGCTTTTTGCTGGTGTCTGTGGAAAGCTCATACCTCCCTTGGTGTTGAAGAGCTGCAGCTGCACATCTGCAAGATACTCCAGGGAGAAATGGACCACAGTTTGAGTTCATAAATAGCCTCTCAAATCCGAGATCTGTGAAAGCAAATGCTGTCAATGGTTCTATTTAAATGTTATCCTTATTTTTACAACAATTGTAACAACAACAAAAAAAGTCTTGTATTCTCTGTAACAAAAATTTTTGAAGTTCCAGGGGAGTATGTGAAATTGCATCAAATATGCCAGCAGAGAATTTAGCCCATGAAGGGAAAATAAGTCTCAATAATGCTATAGTCTCAACATGAATATTTATTTTTCTTATTGGCAATACCAAAAGATCATTTTCTCTGTTCAGAACTCTGTCTGCAATTTTTACTTTCAAGAATATTGCTTTTAAATAGAAAAATAAAGTGTAAACTATGATAATTTACAATAAATACATTACTTTAGCCTTAATTTTCAAGTGAAAACATTATCAAACTAAATTTCAGATAACATTTTATTTTGTGCAAACCACTGTTGATATAATAACTTCCATTTTAGGTTGCTAGGGAAGAAAAGAACAATGTGACCCATTTAAAAACTGGCTCACAGAAAAATATTAGTAAGCCATTTATGATTTCTATTTAATTTTAGTGATAAGCACCTTTTGATAGAAATATTTCTTTGTTATAAAGCTAACACTAGTATAGGACATATTTGACCATAACACAGGTGCTTTGCAATGGTACTGAGAAATGGACTTTCTGTTTGTTGCCAGCTGTTTGGAAAAGAAATACAAAAAGGGAAACTGCTCACCTTTGAATTCTTCAGTAGATGGAGTCTCTGATTAAAAGGCAAATCACACTCGTACAGCTGGAGTGCTGCAATGGCTGGATACAGGCTCTTTGGGAAGGACAGGTCAAGATGGTGAGAAGGGGTGGTTGCTCTGTATTTGAGAGAGAGATAGGGATGTGTGGAGCTCTGCCATGAACCAGCTTATGGGTCTGGGCTGGCTGGCAGACCCATGTGGGTGATGGTGGTGTGGGTATCTGCTACAGACTGCCTGATCACACAGAAGTAGTTCAGGCCTCCTGCAGATAACCAGAAGAAATCTCATGTTCACTAGTCCAGGTCCTATCAGGATCATTAACAATCCTGATACCTCACAGAGGAGCAAGACAGCCAGGCAAAAGCCATTCAGGTAGTTTCTAGAGTGCATTGAAGGACAATAATGTAAAAATAATAATGCAAAATTCCTGATAATAATAATGATACAAAAATTTCTGATATAGGTGACCGAGGAAGTGCAGAGAGAAGGTGCTCTGCAGGACCTGATTTTCACAAACAAAGAAGAACTAGTTGGGAATGTGAATGTCAGGAGCAGACCTGGTCACGAGCACCATGGGGTAGTGGAGCTCAGGATCCCGAGAGAAGACAGCAAGTGAATGACCTGGACATCAGGAGAGCAAATCGTGAGCCTATTCAGGGACCTGCTTGGAAGAATTCCATGCAACACCATCTTGCAGAAGAGAGGAGGAGTTCAGGAGAGCTGAATGATTTTCAAGGATTACTTTCTCCAGACTTAAGAGCTGACGATACTCACTGGCAGGAAGTAAAACAAAGGATGAGGCCTGTATGGATGAATAGGAAACTCAAAGATAAAAAAAGAAACATTCAAGTGTTAGGTGATATGGGAAGAGTATAGAGACACTGCCCAAGCATGCAGTGATCAGGTTGGTGAAGTCAAAGCCCACTTGGAGTTGAATCTAGCTAGAGATGTGAAAGACAGAAAGAGAAGTTTCTATAGCAAAAGCAGCAAAAGGCAGACTGGTGAAAATGTAGACCCTCTGCTGAGTGGGACATGGGACAGGGTGATAGAGGACACAGAAGAGACCAATGTGCTGTTTTCTCATTGGTCTGTACTGGTAAGACCAACATTCTGGGATCTCAGGACCCTGAGATATATGGAAACATCTGGAATAGGGAAGTATTGCTGTTGTTGGAGAAGGACCATATTAGGTAATGCTTACACAGCTGGAATGAACACAAGTCCACAGGACCTGATGGGATAAACCACAAGTGCTGAGGAAGATAATGTCACTGCAAGTCCTCTCTTGAAATGCCATCAGGGGAGCATCCTGAGGACAGGAAGAAAGCAACTCTTACTCCTTTCTTCAGGAAGGAACTACAGGTCAGTCAGAGCAGTGGATGTTGCTGTCTTGGGTTTAGCAAGGTTCTTGACACTGGCTGCTGTAACATCCTCACTGGTAAATCAATGATGTACAGGCTAGATAAGAGGAGTGAGTTGAACTGAAAATTGCATGAACTGCTGGGATAAAAGGACTGTGATCAGCCACACAAAGTTCACCTGGAGGCCACTCACCAGAGGTGTACACTGAAGATTGACATTGGGGCCAAAAGACTTTAACATCTTCATAAGTTACCTGGACAGTGGGACAGAGTGCTTCCTCAGCAGGTTTACAGATGACAGAAAAGTGGAATCAGTGGCTTCTATAGCAAATGTTTGTGACTGCAGAAACAGGCTGACAGGAACCTCCTGAAGTTCCAAAAAGGGAAATGCCAAGTCAAAGGAACCCACAGAACTGAAGGTACCCATTAAAGCTGTGGGATCAACCAGCTAAAAAGCAGCTTTAATACAAAGGACCTTCAGGGCTTCATTAAGAAGAGAGTTGCCAGCAGGTCAAGGGAGGTGATCCTGCCCCTCTACTCAGTGCTGCTGAGGCCACACCTGGAGTGCTGTGTCCTGTTCAGGGCTGTCCAAGACAAGAGAGATGTTGAGCTACTGGAGAGAGCCCAGTGCAGGGTCAAGAAAATGGTTAAGGGACTGGAGTGTCTCTCGTATCAGGAAAGGCTGAGACAGTTAGGGTGATTGAGCCATGAGATAAGAAAGCTCAGGGGGAATCTCATCAATGTGTATAAATACCTGATGGAGGTGAGTGAAAAGGATGGAGTCAGGATCTTTCTGGTGGTTCCCAATGGCAGGACAAGAGCCAATGGAGCAAATGTAACACAGGCAATTCCACTTAAATGTAAGAAAAACAATGATTTCTGTGAGAGTGGTTAAACATTGGCACAGGTTTCCCAGAGAGGTGGTGGAGTCTCCATACTTGGAGATATTCAAAACCAAATGAGACATGGCCTTGAAAATCTGCTTTAAGCTGACCCTGCTTTGAGCAGGGGGTTTGGACAAGCTGGTCTCTAGAGGTACCTTCCAACCTCAGCCATTCTGTGAAATCATTGCTTATATAAGAAACCAAAAAGTGTTGTCTCTGTAGGACACCCATGTCATTGGATGTAATCATTCTCGTCAGCTGCTAATAAGTTCTTTTAGAAAGAATTAATGTATAAACCTACAGGGCGTAAGTGCACATAGGATGCTGACATCCAGGGAGACAGCAGGGACCTTTTGGCACCTGATTCTGGGGTAGATGGAGGATGCTTTGCTGCTCCTCACCAGCAGCATTCCTTAGAGGCTGGGTTTTGCCTTCCCCAGGTAGGGAGCACTGTGAACATGACGACCTTGGTCCGTCAGTCTGCTGGAGAGGAGGAGTGAGCTGCTGGTGGGAACAACTGGCTCTGCCAGCACTGTGCCATCTGGGGAGCCCTTCGCTCAAGGAGAACCTGCAGCTGATTTTTCCAGCCTACTTTCTAGACCTTTTGTGCTGATCTCACAAAGCACAAAGGGAATAGAGCAGGGCTGGGAATACGTGTGAAAAAATATCTCCCCCAGCCTTTTACATACCGAAGAGAAGGAGTATGTAACAGCATGACTTTTGTACCAGTTCCACAGGGATAACACTACTTTGGAAAGCAGTTTTTTGTTGTTTAGGAAAACTAATTTTCTTCTCAGGTTTGAATTAGACAAAGTAATTTCATTTTCTCTCCAAGTTCCTATTATTGTCATGACTATTATCAGCAATGAATTATTTTGAATACCAAGCATAAGAAGAAACTATACTTTTTTTTTTTTTTACATCATCCTTTTAATAGTAAATTTTGGCCTAGACCACTTACTCTGTTTAGGATTAATGCATTCATGAGTCTTATTTTCAGTAGCTGTGAAGAAAAGACATTTTAAAGCAAATGGAGGTAGCTGATATCTTCTCTAATGCCTTTTTAATGTATGAGACATTGTAAGGACCAGAAAAGCACTCTGTGCTCTGCAATACAATTTGACAACTAAAAAAAAAAAAGAAAAAAAAAGAAAGTGAGATGAAAACAAACTAACAGTACATATGAAGAGGGAA
Source organism: Entomyzon cyanotis (assembly GCA_024500445.1). Taxonomy (NCBI): domain Eukaryota; kingdom Metazoa; phylum Chordata; class Aves; order Passeriformes; family Meliphagidae; genus Entomyzon; species Entomyzon cyanotis. The sequence continues at coordinate 21,651,643 of JAKEPQ010001005.1, forward strand.
AGATAGAGCCATGCTATTAGTGTGCGGTTAGTTAATTTTATTGGGATTTCCAGCATATGAAAAATGAATATGATAACTGGTGAGGGTATCAGGATGTTGTGGTATTAATAAGAATGTAATTCCATAAGAAATTGTCTTGTGATTTATAGCTAATAATATTACTGAAATGAGGCTAATGAAGGCAATCAATTCTATATAATACATTTTTGTAAATCTGATTCTCAAAGCATTTTTAATAGAAAGAGGATAGATTTGTCTTCTCCCAGCAATCCCTGCTGACATGAGAACTCCCACTGAAATCAACTGACAAGCAGATAGGGGAGTAAATAAACCTCTGTGGATGCACTTCTGCTCTGCTTGCTTCTAGTTCCTCTCTCATGACAATGTCCTTAGGGTCACATTTTCTGTAAGAAAACTGCTCCAGTGCATCTGGAATGATGTCTTGCTGACTTGGGTACAGATCACAAAGACCTTTGAGGTGCTTTACCAGTCTCTCCAGACCTTTGGGTATTTATGCAATTAGCTGCTCTACACTGCACCCCACACTGCTTGGTTTTGCTGATATTATTAAAGTAAAGGAAGGCAAGCTTTATTGTATTTAACCATTTTTATTTACCCACCTATTTACCCATTATTTTTATTTACCCATTTATCCCGACTGCAGTGCATGTTTTCCTACCTCAGCGTCCCTTTCTCTAAGCAACTGAAATCAGCTTCAGTGAGATATAGCAGATCCCTCAAACATACAGACAGACTCTTATTCCCCTCTTTGTCCCCTTCTTTGTCTGTTTCATTTCCCATTTTCCTTGGAAAGGACAATGTGATTTATAGTATGAATATTCATAGCATTTGGAAGAACACCTATTTCTTCAGATAAATGTCATGGAATGTATTTAAAAACACAGAAATTTTAGAAATCTGGCACTACTTTGCTTTTCTTGAAGTACAGAATCATAGGTCTCCTTATGAGGGGATGTCTATGATGAAATTACTAATCTTGCAAATAATTTTGTGGATGTTAAAGTGCAACCACTGTTCTGGGTAGACTGTGAAGAGAAGCTCCCACACACATTTGTCTCCTCAAGCCCAACACCTTCCTCTTCTGGAAACAGACATTCTAGTAGAGGTTTCAGTCTCTGTCACTATGCTTATTTAAGTCAATGGCAATAACCTTTTTGATGTCACTGAGGCAGGATCAAATCTTGTGTAAACAGCCAGCACTCACATCTTTCCTCATCTCAAGAACCTTGCTGACATCTGACTTAACACCTTACATATCCATCTCAGCCAAATACTTAAGTAGACACAGATATGTGAAAGCAAGGAGGTATAATGGAGAAAAAAAGGATGTGAATATAAGGTTGGATTAAAGGTGTAGTGCTATGAAGAAGATCATACCATCTATTTTTCTGGGCAAGTTTTTTCTATGAATCAGTTCCAAGCAGCTGTTGAGGTAAGCAACATGAGGCAGAGGAGATTATGGGTAAAAATATATTTGAACCAAAAGATGCTCGGAAGAACTGAAGTCTTATTTGAGCTTGGTGAGAAGAACCTGAGAAATGACACTGACTGGAGAAACACCAGTGACACAGCCAACATGGGAATGGCTACTGGTTAAAAAAAAAAAAAAAAAAAAAGTCGATTATATTTTGTCAGAAAAGGAAAGATTTTAGTCCTGACTGGTTCTTTGTGTTTGAGGTTACTTATGAAAACCACTTAGCACAGAGCAGATTAGATCCTGGCACTGTTGTGCTGTCATCACTGTAAATTCATTAGTGTTTCACTGAACTGTTCTAATGCCATTAGACTGCCCCATGTCACATGTGTTGTGTCTATGAATGCTCTCTTTGTTTTCCTGCATAGCAAGGAAGGTGAAAGGCACTGGAATTGAAGTGATTCTCCAAGCCAAGAATCTTTGCAATCATAAATAAAATAAGTCCCTTCAGCTTAACATTCATTGCCTCCTTTCTCATTTAAAACCAGATGTCAGCACAAGGAGAAGGCAGGTGCAGAGTGCCTCTTTCAGCTGCTTTTGAAGGAAAGCAGGAAGTGAATAAGTCACAGGGAGCTGTGCTCTATGTATCTTTAGAAAGCATTTATAGCTTCTAGATACATTCCTGTTAATGAGGGTGTGAGATACCAGCTCTTTGGAAGTTACAGCATGCATTGTTGCACTCCCATCAACTATGATGGATGTGGTGTGTATGGGAATATAATTTAAACATGAGGATATGAGGAATGATTTATTAAGTAACCACAGAAAGTACTTAAGAAAAAATGTCTAATACTAGAAAAAATATCTGGCATAGTTGAACGCTATATAAACTCCAAAATTTCTTAAACACTGGAAATCACCAAATGGATGCTCTCCATACATCGCAGTACTCTGAATCTGCATATAAATACCCTCAACAGTAGCTGTAGAATATTACAATTTACAACAGACTGACTCCTGAACCTAATGAAGGACACAAACTGATAGTTGTCAATCATATTATTCCTGTTAAAGCCAGCAGCAACATAATCTGAGAGCATATTATAATTGGGTGTGTGGAGAGAATTTGACTACTGCCCTTTTCCTCAGACAATCCAACTTCCACACAAAATAGTGTCCTTTATAATAAGGGCAAGATCAGACACAATATGACCCACAGTCTCTACAAGACTCCAGAATGAGGTGAGTAGGAAGGAATAAACAGCACCATGGCTTCTCTCCCCCCTCTCTTTCCACATCTATCAAGTGGAGCTGGTTTGATGCGGGTGGAAACACACTACTCTTTGTAAAAAGCTGGCACAATTTGCCCTCATTAGCGAAGCATGCCCACTTTTTTTTGCCACTCTTGCAGTACCTCATTTGAAACACCCCACTGCAGGGATTTTGCACAGTGTCTGGGATTTTAACTATGAAAGGAGAAGTTTACAAGAAAAATGCCTGCAGCTTCCTGGGCTGCTGGGCACTGCATTGTCTGGCTTGGATTTTACTCTCCCCGTGACACTGAAAAAGCATGGCCACAGAACAACTTGCTTTGATCCCCTATGCTAGCAAAGAAGTTCTGTGATAAACAAGCTTTTAATCTTGTATTTCCACACTTTTACTAAGTAAATTGCAACTTCACAAAGCCGTGTGTCAATGATTGTGCCAAAAGCTCAGCCCTGAACAGAGATGCTAAAAGAGGGTAGGAGAGAAAGTGCTCACAGGAAGCACACAGAAGGATTGTACTGTAGAAGCTTTGTCAGTGCTTTGATTTAGTGCCATCAGTCCTACTGCAGCAGGTCTTCTACTAAGTGCTAATGTAGACAGTCCAGGAAACCTCCCAAGAAGCTATAAATGATGCTTTGCAACCTGAAAAGTATCTTCTGCCTCTCTGAATTCTAAGGAGGGATCTGCCAAAGCAAAAAAACGTGCCGGGACTCGCGAGGAGCCTGCCCTTTCATATGACAAGGTCTCTTTGGAAAGAACTGTAGTGTAATCAAAGTACGTAAGCAGCCAAATCTCAGCATCAGATTTTCAGGAAAAAGCCCTGCTGGCTCTTTCCATATGATGCCAGTCCACGTGTCACACAGAACAACTGGTGATGAGCCATCTTCTGCATGAAGGGAATACCCAGCACTCTAATGTATGTTAACACAGCCAAGATAGAGTTTTTCAGTGCCAAAATGAGCAGTCGGGGAAACAGCACAGGGATGTAAGTAGCAGAGGACCTTTTCTGCTTACCTGAAAGTCGTCTTGTTGCCTGAAAGCTTCACAATATCCTTAAGTATTGCACTGTCTCATGGTGCTACTCCTCTGTTCCTTTTCCAGATGAAGAGAGGCTGGGCTTATCTGCTGTGCTGATGCAGATACAACAAAGCACACTGTGCTATGAACTAACTCCCTTCCTGTGGAACAAACATGAGGAAGCAGCTGAAGAGATATTCAAGACTCCTGTGTTTCAACGTAAACCAGAAAATGCCTGTCTTCAGATTCTTAAATAGGAGGGTGCAGACTGCGAAATAAAAAATCTAATCTCAAGAATAAAAAGCCTGATATAAAACTCATCTTTTTAGTGAAGAAATCTTCTCTGATGCCTTTCCCCCTGCCCTATTTATACAAAACTGCAGTACATGTATGTCTTGTAGGACATTGATAAAGCATTAGAGCCACTGGATAAATGACTGCCTGGAAATCTGGAGCATTTTTGGAAAATATTTCATATTCAGCATGGGAAAGTATTTTTATTTTTAGTGGTAGCTGTCTGAAGTTGTTCAGTGACTTGGAAAGCTACCTGTTCCTTTTTGTTTCTGAATATGAACATTAAAGTGTCTGTGCAAGATCTCAATTGTTTGAGGCTGTGGTGCTTTTTACCACACATCTAATCTGAGCCAAGTATTACTACATTTTTTTTGATGATACTATCAACCTGGAAGGATACTAATTCAAGAAATCAGTGTTCAGTTTTGTATACAAATATTTAAATTAGAACAAAATCAGTTGCTTCTTCCTAGTTACCCACAAGACACCTGATTAGTGATTGGTAAAATAAAAATCTGAGTGGAAAGATCTCCTGTTCTAAGGTTCCAGTTGATCAGTTTTGAATTACAAAACTAATGTTGTAAGCTAAGAGTCTTTCTAGCAGCATTACAGTGACACACTGCCTGTCATTTACTGCCTGTCCTACTTTTAAGTACTTGTTCCTTCTTAATTATTATCTGCAGTTGGCCACTAGACTTTGAAACTGCAAACTGCTTTCCATATCTTTTGTTTCCTGCTGTATGTACATTGAAATAATATGTTTTTTTAATCTGCCACTAGGATTACAAGTAACATGGCTTCAAAGAAAAAAGGTAGAAAAATGCCAATGAAAATAGGGAGTTCTTTACTGACTATAAAATGTGACACACCTCTGTAAACAAAAGTAGAGCAGGAGTACTTGGAATCTGGTGCTGATTCAGTGGTGAATAGGAAAAAAAATGATCAGAAATAAGTGGAAAAAGAGTAAACAAATATTGGTATGAAGTAGAAATTTCAAGCTATAAAAGTATTGATGAACACTTTGGGAAAAATCAGTAACCAGGTTTCACACAAATAAGTAACAAATTTTTAACTACATTAATTGAAGAAGAAACTCAAGGTCTTTATTGGCTGAGACTGTGCATTTGTTGATGGTGATAAAGAGATAAAATATTCATAAATATTCTGGGGGTTTCATGTTCGGGGAGGAGTCCTATCTGCTTCCATAATGTGTGGACAAAGAATTTTGCATTTTATTAATAGCTAAGTGGCATTGTGCAATATCATAAAGTTAAAATCTGATTTAAATCTATGTACCTAGATTGATACTTACCAGGTTCTCATAAAACCCTCGAGTTTCACAAGAATTGGCTGAACAGATCCTCAGTCTGTTCTGCAAATTTTTAACAAATACAGGAAAATGTTATAAGACCTAAATAATACTAGCATTATATAAATATTAAAGAAAGAAAGAGAGAAATGAGAAAATTTAGGTAATTACTCTCTGATTTGAAAAAAGTAGCAGGAAGACTACAAAATATATGGGACTACAGTCATAAAGACTTGATGTAGAGGACTGTAATTAATTCTAGTGGCAATAGTTTTACTAGAAGTGTATCTTGTCAAGGAAACCTATAATGAGATTACAGATTTGTTGAGGCATATGATTTACTAGTGTACAAGATACTGATTAAAAAGGAATACTAGGATTCATTCAAATGAATGGCTTTTTAGATCAACAAAATGTAAAATGATAATGCAGTTTGTGTCCACATTCTGTAGACTGGCTCCTAGATACCCTCAGACTCAGACAGAGAATTTCGTGTTTATACTAAATGGTAGCAAAAAAGAGATCCAATATTTGTTTCAACAGTAAAAAAAGACTAATGTGAATCCTTAATGAGCAGATGAAAAAGAAATAAATGAGTACATAGAGGTGAAAATAGAGCTTCACAGAATTTCAGTGTCTGTATTTTTAATGTGGAAAATGTGCAGAAAAAGGCTAGACCCAAGATATCCTGGTCTTAACCCTCTAATAAGTGTTAATGAGCTCCTTGTGTTTAGACCTCACAGAGGTGACCAGGCTAACACATTAGAGAGAAAACAAAGGCTCTCCTGACAAGGTAAACAAGCATAACATGAACTAGTGGCTGAAAGTTAAAGCCAGAAAAATTCAATTAGAATTGGGTACCCATGAGTTAACACTGAAGGAGATTAACCGCTGGAACGAGCTCTCAAAGTAATGAATTCTTCATGTCTTGATGTCTTCAGGTCAGGCATTTCTGAAAAATGTGCCGTGGCTAAACACAAGTTATTATTTATTGATAGCCAAATAATTAACTTAATACATGAATAATTGCATGAAATGTAATAGCTTGTGATGTAGGAAGCCAGATTGCACAGTGAATGTATAATTTCATAGCTTTTCCAGAACAGGGCACATAAGCACTTTGCCAGCTATGGATGTTGGCACATTGATAAGTGAAACTTAGTAGAATGAATGATGAACTGACATTCCTTTCACCATCATTTTACAGACTCAAATAAGTTGTTATCCCCTTGCCACTTCATGGTGATCAGTGCTTCCTCTTTCTCACAAGCTTCCCAGATGAAAAGCCAACACCTGTAAGCCAGCACCTGCTTGTGCTCTTCTAGTGAAAAAATGATCAGGCCCATTATTTAGCTCATTCTCTCCTTTTATTTTAAACTGTAGAAGGTATTATATCTTTCCCTGATTCAGTGCTTCTCTTTGAAACATTTAATTTGGAAGTGGTGGATTTATCATCTATCAGTTCCACTGACAAAGAGCCACTCCTTTTCAATAGATATTAGATGAAATTCATAATCCTTCAAGAATCTCATCTAATGTTAAAGATCTGAAATTATTTCAGCTAGGTAAATACATATTTATCATCTCTTTATTGCTGATTTTTCCCCTGAGCTTCCCATCTTCTTCCTTTAATTTGCATCTGGGTGTATCTTTAGTTTTGTTTCCTTCCTAAAGAAATAAAGAACTACTTACAAATGAGTTTTGCCATGTCAGGGCCCTTGATTATCATTTGCATTCTGTGTTTCAGAGACATCCTATTTCATCCTTTAACCCTCCTTCCTTTAGCAGGAAAAAAAATAAATCTCACTTCCCTTCTACTCTTCTATTGTCTTCAGAAATTCACTTTACTTTTGTGCTTACTTTTTACTTCATCAGCAATCCCTGTTGTCTCCACCACTTTTTGTAATTCTTGACACATTTTTTTTCCCAGGGCAAGATCCTTTTAGGGAAAGGGAAAGCTCCAGGAGACTGCATAGATTACTCTAAATTTTTTGGTGTGCCTTTAAATACAATGTACTGTACTATTATTTCTTCAGTTCCCTTTTGATGGTAGCATTTTCAGTCCTTAAAAGTGACTTCATATTCCTTATGTTTTCATTAAAGAACTTGAAACTATCCTGCTGTAGCTTTAGTTTCCTCTAGCTGTATGTCTAAATTCTCATGGGCAGCCATATTATTCCTGTTTTACACTTTTGAACACTGGCAGAATACACAGCAATTATGCCCACAGGTTTGTAGCTTGTTCCCATTTCCCCCTCATCTCTTGTGCATGTGTTTATAACTATATTGTAGAGAAACTTATGTACACACTTGCAGATCAATATGTTGATCTGTTAATTCCACACCTAAACCATTCATACTCTAAAGTGAAACATGTGAGGTGTGTGCAGCACCAGCCTTCTATCCTATTAGCAGGCAAAACCAGGAAGCACAAATTTACACTTACAGACCATAAAACACACAAGGCCACTGAAACCACCCCTTGGTGTAGATGTAAGGGGAAATTGGGATTCAGCTAACATATTTTTGCAACGTTTGCTGAATGGCATTTGCCAATGTAAACCTGACTTGCAAACATACAGTGTCTTTCACGGTGAATGGTTTCTTTTTGCTATAAATGGCCCCTATATTGAAAATGGTCTCCCTTTGCCTTTTCATCTTGCTTCCCAACCAAACTTTTCCTTCTTTTAACACATTACTTCAGCTGAAGAAAATAAAAACAGGCAAATATTATTATTCCAGGAATACTGAAATAATATTTCTTTTAATGAACTAGTTCCTTTTAAAACATACAGAGAGATTCTCAGTACTGGCACATATAAGCTTGTACTTTAATGTCCAACTGCAGAAACTCTCTGCTTACACTTCTACACTTGGAAAAGAATCAAACTTATTTGAGAGAGTAATCTGGCAAGAAATAAAGATAGAAACAAGACCACGTGGGAGATGTTTGCTCGTCAACCTCATAGTCAACACAGGAAGCAAAATGGGAAGCCCTTTTCACTGGAAAAATGAGATGCTCTGGGTCCCTTCAGTTGCCTGTCTTGCTGTATGTACATTGCCTTTTCTTTCAGGACACCTTGGCAAGAATGGAGATCTGCCTAACAGAAGCATAAATAGACTCTAAATTACCCCAAATGGAATGCTCTAATATTCCATAGAACAATTCTCTCCTCATCAAAATATTAAATCCTGTGTGCCCTCAAATACTCTATGCTGGCAGCAACATAATAAAGAAAAAAGTGGATGATACAGGAAATATGATAATATCACAGTCTGAATTTCTCATCCCTCACACCAAGGAAATAACTGTCAGTTCTGTGGCTGCAAAGAATCATGCAGGTAGGAAAGTATAGTCTAAAATAACTTGTATGTAATTCTGCTTTTGCTTTTTCCTGTAGATTTCTTAGCAACCTGAACAGTCCTCTGCATTGAACTCTCCTTTTTCAGAGTGGTGAAAGCAGTAAGTAAAGTTGTGGACATGTACCCTCTTTAAAAAATATTGCTAGTCATTAATGACAATTTACACATACAAATTTCACAGCATTTGGATGGAGAATTTTGGTTCAGGCCTGGTTTTCCCAGAATATACCTTTTAAGGTGTTTGGGAAAAATATATTCTAAAAAAAAAAAAGTAGAACAAATAAGTAAAACTAGATATAGAAAATGGAAGAATATTTGCTTGGAATCTCATCAGGATTAAGTATTATACCAACCATGTCTCAAAATGCCATTTCTCATTTGACAAAATGAATGTCAGAGACTACACTGTCTCTGAACTACTGCTGTGTGAGTTCAAAGAGGAACTATTAAGCCCTGGATCTGTGCCTGAACTTTTTATTCCTGGTACCATCAAAGGGTGTGATCATTAATCCCGGTTAAACAAGAAGTCAGCATGTTCCACAGAATCAAAGGCTGAACTGGGATTCAGGAGAGAGGTGTCCTGCTCCTGCTTCAGTTGATGAGGTGTTATGTCACTTTTGAAGGCCATGTAGGCTGAGCTTCTCCTACTTTTTGCCCAACAATTTGATATTAGCTTTGGGGCCATAATTATACCTATCTATAGATTTTTTCAGTGAGCTGAGCCAATGTAGCAAACATCATGAGCAATACATTTTTACAGAATAAATAGTGCATTTATATGTATTACATATTTAACGTTTTTTCATAGTAAATTCAACTATTGGGAGCTTCTACACAAACAAGTTCACATTTGCCTACATCATTAAAAGAGCTCCAATCCCACTGATCTTGAACAGGTATTAGATCATGCCACTATCTCCATAGGATTGGCTCAACCCTTTTACTTGAAGCTGGTTCCATAAATGAACAAGTTGCTTTGTGCAGAGATTGATAAGGTCAATATCAGCATTTGTGATTGCAGTTTAATGTGAGAGCTCAGTCCCATGCTCCATTTCACTGTGGACAAGCAAACTCCTTTGTTATTTACACACTTCACCATTAAAGAAGTCCTAGGAATCTTCAGTGGAATCTAATCTGTTGATTAGATCATACTGTGCCTGAGAGATGCTATGGAAGAAACAGGATATTTGCACAAAAACTACTCAGCAGACATATGGGAATAAAGAAATGTCAACTATTCAGTAAGGTTTTACCTGCTATGCCTAATTTTGCAGAGGCATATGGAAAGAATTATAAGGTTAAAAGGAAGGGCAACAAATATAAGTTGCTTAGTTCTTAAGTTCAGTAATGAAGGGAAGCCATCAAAACTATGGGAATCCATAAAAAGTACTTATTGCAAAACAGGAACTCACAGGTCTGGCAGTGTTGCCCCTCATAAGCATGTAATTCTAGAACAGACATCCCACAGGAAGGTCACTGCAGGAAAGGACTTAATAGAGAGCCTGAATGAAATACTGTATTTCAAGGAGTAAGGGAATGAACCCAGCCTCCTAGGTCTGTTTGGTTGGTTTCCAAAATATGAGGCTCTGTTTGAAGAGGAAAATGAATTTCCAGTCAGATGCACCAGAATTGGTGATGATTTAGGGTAATGTTTGTTTTTTCCCCATGTGGTTGAACAATGATTCAAAGGAATTTACATTAATAGAAGCAGCTTGTATGTGTTTAAGAAGTGAGATGATGAACCTTAACTTAATAAAGCTAGTTTGGTATGGGAGATGGGCATGTATATACAACATATCTCATGTGACGAAAATGCATGTTAAAAAAAATCTGAGCTTTCTGTACCTGATGTCAGGTACTCACTCTATGAAAAATGTCTATTTGGGTTTTTTTTTTGGTTTTTTTTTTGCCTCAATAAGCTGCACCATGTTGTAATTTGGGTAGTATGATACTGCAGAGGGAAACCTGTGTTTCTCTTCTGCTCTTGAAAAAACCCAACCCAGTCAATTCTACTTTTTTTGCCCTATTTTCTTTTCCCCTTGCATGCAGCTCATGAACCATTACTCTCTTGCTTCATTGATGAAGTTTCATCTCAGTCCTTCTCTTTTCATCTCACATTCACACTGGTGATAATTTCTGCTTCCATGTCAGTGCTGCACAGGAGTCACAGGTACTGCAGCTGAGTTGGGGATCACTGAAGCACAATGAGCTCCACACCTAGATCAAACCTTGTGGATCAACAGCGCAGGATCAAGATGGTATCCTCTTGAGACACCAGAATTCAGGGAGGTCTGGGAGGTCTGGTCACTGTCTCTAAGTGGACAAGAATGGTAAGCAAAGGACACTTCTTACCATTATAGCAATGCTATTTGACTGCCACTGTTACCTTTTGGAATTGCTGCCAGGGATTGCAGACTGTCAGTACTACATTCCCATTTCGCTTCCTGTCCCTGATGCAAGTTTTTGGGCCACTGCCTAGGAGAGATCTCTGTAACAGAGGTCCCTTCTGTCCTTTTTTCCCTTGACAGAATGAATATTCTCTAGTTCCATACATGGCTGTTTTCAAAGGAGAATGAAGAGTCCTTTCATAACCTTGAACTGAGGCATCGTCGTGTTGGGGAGAGACTTTCCTCAAACCCTCCATTTTGTATAATTTGCAGTAGGAATTGATGGCACACTTCTTCCTCTAGGACAGAAGGGACACAACTGGACTTCCTTCCTTATTCAGGGGCTTCCTTATCCTCACCGAGGGTCTCTGTTCCTCCACAGGAAGGGCACAGTCCTCTGTGGTGAGGAGTAAATGCAGAATCACAGAATGGTTGTGGCTGGAAAGGACTTCTGGATATCATGTCCAAATCACCTGCTCAAGCAGGGCTGCCCAGAACAAGGACCCTGTTCAAATGAATACCTTCATGGATGGAGACTCCACAACTTCTTTGGGCAACCTGTGACAGGGCTTAGTCATTCTAACCCTAAATAGTGTTTCCTGATGTTCAAAAGGAACCTCCCATGTTTCAGGTTGTGCCCCTTACCACTGGTCTTGTTACTGGGCCCCTGGAAAAGAGCCTGGCTCCATCCTCTTTGCATCTTCCCTTTGGGTATTTAAACACACCCGTGAGATCCCATTGAGCCTGCTCTTCTCTAGGCTGAACAGTCTCAGTTCTCTCAGCCTCTCCTCATAGGAGAGATGGTCCAGTACCTTAACGACACTCATGACCATTTGTTGGACTCTCCCCAGTATATTCACGTCTCTCTTGTACCAGAGCAGCCAGATCTGAACCCAGCACCCCAGGTGTGCCCTCACCAGTGCTGAGCAGAGGGGCAGGATCACCTCCCTCGACTTGTCGGCGTTTCTTTGCCTAATGCAGCCCAAGGTATTGTTCACCTTCTTTGCCGCACAGGCAAAGAGCTGGCTCATGTCCGACCACCAGGACCCACCGCTCCCCTGCCGAACGGCATTCCAGCCAGCTAGTCCCCCGCCTGTCCCGGCGCCTGGGTTGTTCCTCCCCAGCGGCCGCGCTTTGCCCTTCCCCTTGTTGAAGTTGCTCTCCCTGGGTGTCCCCGGGTGCACAGAGCGCCTGTGCCCAGCTGGAGGGGCAGCGGGAGCTGCGGAGACACCCACCCACCCGGGCTAGGGAAGCAGCCTGCGGAGGACGGCGAGGCAGACGCGGGGAGGCTGAGGGGAGCAGTGTCCCGCGGGGACGCCTGCTGCCACCTCACCTCTCGCCCGCCGCGCCGCGCCGCTCCGCTGGGACAGCGCCCGGCTCCCGGTGCTGCCCTGCGGCCACCCCCGGCCCGGCCCTGCCCCGGCGCTCGCCGACACCGCGGGCGGGGGGGGGCGGAGGGCGGAGGGCGGAGGGCGGAGGGCGGAGGAGGTCCAGGCGCGGAGCCGAGCGCCGCCAGCCCGCCTCGCCCCGCACACGCTCGCACACCGCACACCCCGCCCGGCCGCTCCCGGGCCGCCCGCCCATGGCTGACAGGAGCCTGATCGAGGGCGCCGAGCCCCCGCCGCGCCGGGAGGAGGCTCCGGAGTGGGGCTACGAGGAAGGTGAGGAGCGGGCTGCGGGGAAAACTTTGTCCGCGGCCGGGGGAGGAGGAGGCGGTGTGGGGATTTCGGTGGCGGAGCGCAGCGGGGTTCGCTGCCCGGCCGCCCCGAGCCGCGGGGAGCGGGGAAGCGCAGTCCCGCAGCGGTGGCAGGTCTGTCCCCGCCGGCCGGAGGGCAGGGCGGAGCGGCGGCCGAGGAGCCGCCGGGTCCGGAGGAGCACCCCTTCCCTCGCCGGGGGCAGCGGGCGGGCAGGCTCTGTGGGACCCGGGTCTCCCCATAACCACTTGTCCCTTGTGCCTCAGGAGTGGAGTGGGGGCTGATTTTCCCCGATGCTAACGGGGAGTACCAGTCGCCCATTAACCTGAACTCGAGAGAAGCTAAATACGACCCCTCGCTCCTGGAAGTGCGTTTGTCACCGAACTACGTGGTGTGTCGTGACTGTGAAGTGATCAACGACGGGCATTCGATTCAGATTGCCCTGAAGTCAAAATCAGGTATGCTGAAACATGGCCTTGCAATTCCCGGCTAAAGCTTGTGTTGCCTGAAGACTCACTACTCTGCTTGTGTCCTGGAGTGTAGGAAAAGCAGCTTTTTCCAGCGCCGAGCGGTTGTGCCCATTCGGCATGGACTATGCCCGATGAGAGTGTTGCTGTTGACTTTGGTAGGAAGAGGAGTAAGTGTTGCAACGGGAGTTGCAGATTTCGATGCCAGACTGGGTGGTCAGTCAGATTGCTTCAAAGCGTGTCCAGAATTTCCTCTTGTGCGGGTGGTATCCAATTCACTGGGATTAACAGCTGTCTGCATTCAGAAGCAGTACAGACTATTGCTAAGACATTGTAGTGCCAAACTCTTTTGTACAGCTGGCAAGATTTGTCCATGGTTCAAAGACCATGTAAGTTACAAGTGCTTTTTTCCACTAAATTGAGTGGGTTCTGAATACTAAGTACAGAATTGGACAGCTTAAGATAGCTATACCAGTTATACATGCTCTCAATATTGATGAGGACCAAGTAGAAAGCAGTCCTCATTTCTTAAAGGATGACATTTTTGGTGTCACTCATCAAATATGAGTTGGAAGCAAATAATAAAGGAAACAATTTCAATGTAAGTGAAATTGCAGTATCCAGACCTTTCATCTGGGTAAACTGTTCTATATGAAGGGGACAAGAAATTAGGGAAAAAAAAGTTCATTGTGCTTTACAGCACTGCAGTAGTTCTTACCTTGTGTTTGGAAGAGCATCCGTGTTATTCCAACCAGTCTAAGCTAATAACAGCCTTTTGGGGACATTTAAACAGCTGAACATTGTCAAACCGTGAGACATTCCAACTTTTGTTTCCTTCTTAGACCTCAGCAGTACTGGGAACTACAGCTGTGCGAAATGAGGGAGTCAGTTCAGTTTTACACTGAATTTTTTAAAAAGGAAGGCTTTGTTATTTTAATAATGATGCTTTCCTTTATAATTTCCTTTCTATGATAATGTCCGTGTATTTTTGTAACATAGAACATTTCTTTCCATGGAATTTTGCAGATTTGCAATAAAACAGAAATATACTTCCAGACAGTTTTACTGCTTTCATCAGAAGCAGAGCTCTTTTCATAAGGGATAAGGTTCTCCCTGCATGATCAGGAATTCTAGAATTCTCCTGTGGAGGAAGTGAGAGTGACCACAAATGACCTCATCACTTGCATGCCAAATGCAACTCCTTCAATCCTACCTTTCCCAAGGGTGGTTTGTAACTTAGTAGTGGTAATTAATAAGATGGGACCAACACATCTAAATGTGTATGCCAAATCATTGAGAGAATTTGAAAAAAGGAAGGACTTCTCTTTGTACTTGTATGCAGTGTGATGGCAGACTGGGCAGACTGATGAGTCTTGAATTATAAGAAAACGTGAAATAGAATAAAAGTTTATGACTCAAGTACGGAATTATGATTTAGAAAATCTTGGTTTAGTTTCAGCTTTTCCGTAGATTTCATGTTACGTAATTTCCCATTCTCCATTTGTAAACTGGGAATAATTTGGGAGGGAGAAGCCAACATTTATTAAACCTACCAAGAGAAGAAAAGAGTTAATAAGCTGTGTTTGACCTAGTATTCTGGCCATTTTTCAGGGATTGCAGAAACTCCTGCAGTTTCTTTTCCTCACAGGGGATCTCTGATGACAAATCCATTTAGTTAGATTATTTTGGTGGGAACTGTTGAGCACTAAATGCATTTGAAACTCTGTCCAATTAATGTGCAAGAGATCCTCATCTACTGTAATGTTAACAGTCAAAGAAAAAGTTCTTTGTGGAAAAAAGTAAACTGATTAAGATACTTATTAAAAATAAATTTGTCATTAGTGGTTATTGGTTTTATCCTTTAATTCAAGACAATCAGTCCATATGGAATTCCCAAATCCTTCTCATTATTTAATTGCAGACATTCTCACAGCTGCTTTCATTTTCATGATGGAATATGTGTTGTGCATTAGGTTGAAGAACCATGACCAACTATGAATTAGTTTTATCGTGGGATCAGTGTTTTAACTGGAGCTTTGGAAATAAACTCTTTGAAGCTCCTGGAGATCCAGAACTGCATCATATAGAGAACATTTGTTCTAGTTACAGCTTTTATAGGAGCAATATTTTAAAACAGAGAAAATCCTCAATTTTCCTAATCGATAATAATAATAATGATAATAATATTTTACTAATTGATCACTAATTGAGTTTCATTTTTTTTTTTAATTTGTCCAGATTTCTTTATAAAATTCAATTGGTTGTTTCCCTCAGTATTCACCAGATTAGTAGATTTTCCCTCTAGGGGATATAGGTATTGATAGAATATAGAAAAAACAAGGTTAAGAAACAAATCTGAATCTGTAACTACATTTAGGACATTTCATTTTAGAAACTCTAATGGCTGTTAGATTAGTTGTGAAGAATTATTAAAGGAGGATTAATTGGAAAATTTGACTTTTTTTTCCTCCAGCATAATTGCTTCTGAAAACCATAATTGTTCTGTTTTCTTTCAGGTTTTTTATAGCTCTATACCTTTGGTTTTGTGTTTGTACGGTTGCAATATGATTCAATTGCTAACCTATGTTTTGGTATTACACTATGGCTTGTGCTCCAAACTCAGGCTGTGTAGTTTGTGTGTCAAAATAACTATATATTATGGAACTAATTCCCTAAGGCTGTAGTTCATGCAGTTACATAATCCTCATTAATTATCAGAGGTTTTAAAAGATTCATTCCAAGTCTATGAAATGTAAGCTAGAATTTAATGGATTCTGGGGGAGACTGTGAATGCCCTTAAATAAAACTCAGCCCTGCCTAGAAGCCAATATTCAATAATTTTAGTGGGAAGTTACCTCCCGCTTGTGGTGTAATATTTGATCTAAAGCAGATTCAGAAATCCCTGGGCAAAATGTTTCGGTTGATTAATTCCATAGCAGATTTGACCTCACAATTGCTTGCTTTTACTACTTCTAGTGGAAGTTTCTATTAATGCAAAAGTACTGAGGGGCTATATAAAATTTTTTTGCGCATGTGTTGCGATTGTGGACAGATGCTTTTAAGAAAATCCAGATGTTTGAAAAACTGAAATAAGGAAAAGCCATGACTGCCTAGAAGCTGTTTTAAAGTAAATGTGGTACATTGAATTTGCTCCAGCATGTAGGTTTATTTATATTTCTGTACAGAGGTGTTCTGTACCTCAGAAGACTGACAGGTGGTATATGACTGAACATCTTTACCTAGAAAAATGTTTGCAATCAAAACTTTTCTATCCATAGTAAATATAGGTTATGGATACTAAGCATTTGGACAACTTGGGGGCAATGTCCCAGTTCAATTCAGAACCCCTGCCATCTGTTTAGAGCACACAGTTAATATCTTGATAAGACCAATAAACATTCCCACTTCTGACTGGTAAAGGTACAGTGTTTTTATTTGGTGTTCTGCATCATAAAACAAAGAGTTCAGTATGACAGCAGTTTTACTGTTTTTCATAACTTCCTCAATTCATGTTCTGTACCAGCAAGGCTCTTCAGAAATAAAGATATCAAGTCTGTCAACTTAACTCTTCTCCTCTCTGGAGCCATTGATAATATAGAAGATTGCCACAATCTCCTTGTTGTATTTGCAGAATATATTCAGTGGCTTGTCTGTTTCAAAAGGCAAGTTCTTTACTACTTGTCTTCTTTCCCAGTGTTGATAGGGGGGCCATTACCTCGGGGACACGAGTTTGAACTACATGATGTTCGATTTCACTGGGGGAGAGAAAACCAGCGTGGTTCTGAACACACAGTTAATTTTAAGGCCTTTCCCATGGAGGTAAGAGTGCACTGCATTGTCTAGCACCCGGGAAATGCAAGGGATTTTATTTCATAGCCTGAATTCTTGGTAGCCCAGAAGAGACTTTCTTTTAGCTCAGCATGCTTTATATTTCAATCACAAAGCTATCTTCCTGAGGTGTGCTTTATTGCAGGTAAATTGGGATATGCATCTGGAATAGAATGCCTCCAGCACTCATCACATTGTATGATTAATTGGTCGTAAAGTTAACTTGCAGAATTATTAACTTCTTTCTTATTAGTGTTCTAACAAGATCTGCCATTTCAACACTTCCTATGTCACCTTGACTAATAGCTATAGATGGGGAGAACTAGCCACTGGAAATATTTCCATGGTGAGTAATAACAGTTTAGGTCAATTTGAAGTAAGTGTAGAGCAATTTGTTCATGAAACAGTTTTATAAACTTGAAAATTGAAGATTATGTGATAGTCCTAAATGTGTTCTGCAATACCTCAAAGAATTACAAGATTTTGAAATACAAGTAAAGTGATCATGAAGTCTTAAAAAATTCAGCTGCTTATGGGGTTCGTGTCCTAGGCAACCCAAATGCTGGGTCCTATTTCTTCTGCCCTCCAGGAGCAGTTTGTCATATTACTTCACTTCCACTGTCCCATTGCTTATACCTGTCCAGGAATGGTTTGGAGTATCCCTTAGACCCCAGGGCTGCAAGACTAGTTTTAACAGATACCAACCCTGATGTTTGGTGACTTCAGCTTTGCATCTTTTATTTGAGTTGTTGTGCACTACTTGTTTTAAAGAAACTCAAGATTTTTCAGGGTTCTATAAGTTATTTTTGCCTTATTTATCTATCATAATCCCTCATGAGTATGAAACTCTGTTTTTCACTGTTCTTGGTACTAGGAAATTTATTATTGTAGTGTTCATGAGTGCCTGACTACTTTTCTATAACCACCTTATACAAAAGAATATAGAAATTTTAAAGGTTATTAAAGCAGCTACTGCAGAACTAAGTGTAAAAATCTTGTGGACTTACATCATCAGTCTAATTCTTAGGGTTGTTTAAATACTTTCTTTAAGAGTTGCAAGTCAGATTTTGGTCTCTGCTATTTGCTGGTTTGTACTGGTCCATCACAATCCCCCATATATAAACTTACTCGTCGGGGTTTTCAGGTTGAATTGAGTCAGATAGACTAATTTAGGTTGGAAATGACCTTTAAAATCAACAGGTCCAACCATAAACCTAATACTGCCAAGTCTTCCCACAAACCATGTCCCTAAGTGCCACATCAATGTGTAGATCCCATCTGCAGGCTGATTCCAGGGAGGTCCTGGAAATGCAGAATTGCTTGAATGGGTGAGACTCATCAACCAAAGAGAAAACAAGGGAATGGCTTCTGCATCCTGGTTACTTGGTACAATATATACAATATGGTTTATATGGGCAGTAAAACTTTCAGGATCCTGCAGTGTTCCCATGAGGCAGGAAGTAGCCAATTCATTATGAAATAGCTCTGCTTGGTTTTTTTCTTGAAGGCTGATCCAGCATGTGGTGATGTAGAAATATTCATATGAACTATGCTGAGAGCTGTGCTTGGGAGTCTGTCAGGGTTTCCTGTCTCTTTGGTTATTAAGGATCTCTTGCAAACAGTCTTGGTGGTATGTGGGAACAGTCTATTGATAGTCTGCAGAAACCCTAGAATTATCACCTCCAGATCAGTCCAGAGGAAAATATGCTTGACCCAGAGATACAAACCAACAAACTTAATAAGTCATGAAGCAATTTCATTCTTCACCTACTTTAAAAGGGGTACAGCAGCTGCACAAACAGAATTCTGGCACAGTTGAAGAACATCACCTGGAGGTGAGCAAGCCAGTGTTTTAATGTTTCCTGCATCTAAGCAGCTCTCAACTAAACTCTGATTTCCAAGAAATAATTACTGATGCAAAAAATCTTTTATAGAGAAAACCTGATGAACAATACACTTAAAGTACAGTGTGAATGTTTCATTTTGTAAACAGCTATGGCAGACACTGGCCAGTTCATCATCTTCTGCCCCAGGTTGCAAGAAAGTGCAGAGCAGTTTGTTTGACAGATGAACTGCATTTCCTTCTGCTATATGCACAAAGGGCTGTTATATTAATTACCTCTCAAATTGTCCAAATCAAATATTATACTTGAGCTATAATAAAACAGGTGCTTGTGGCCACTGTAAATGTTTATGTAGTACACCTGAGACTCCAGAATGGAAGAATTGCTGTTTTCATTCCAGGCATAGTCTTGTCTTTTTTTTTTTTTTTAAATTTTAGAGCAATAACTTCAACCAATGAACCAGGAAATCTTATTTTCTTAGCTTTTGACATTGGCACTGGTTTATACAGTTGTTGGAAATCATCATATTCTGAATGTATATTTGTCTTGATTTTCACTGGGTTTCACAGATTCACAGAATATCCTGACTTTGAAGGGGCCCATATGGATCATTGAGTCCAGCTCTTAAGTAAATGGCCCATATGGGGATTGATCCCACAATCTTGGTGTTACTTGTACCATGCTCTAACCAACTGAGCTAAGTTTGTTTGTTACTGAGCACAAACAGCAATTGATGCCTATTTTGGATACATCCAAGCAATCTAATGTAGCTTATGCTTTTGTACAAAATAAGCTGGCAGTTGTTTGTGCACCAATGCTTGCCTAGAAATATGTTGAGCACCAAGTGCATAAGTTTGGGTCTTTTTCAAGTGTAACAAATCTAGTAGAACGTTTTCCTAAAGAGCTACAAATTATTTCCATGGCAAGTGATAAGGGTTCTCATCTCTTTGTGAGAGGAAAACAAGTCAAAGGGATAACAAGTAATATGAAAATGGAAGTGCTTGGTTTAAGTGGGTGCATTAACAACACAACAGCTTGGCCTAGGTTATACACCCTACTACACTATTTTAAAACCTGAGCAGTTCTACAGAAATCAGCTTTTCCTTTGAAGAGATCTGAGATGACTATCGAAGACTAGTTATTGACTGGAGCAGCAGTCTGGCTTTTTTAGGGCTGAAGACTGTACAGCTTTATTTTATTACACTGGACAAAATGGTTGTGGAACAGCTTCAGATTATCAGTGTAATGACCTTTGGAAAAGATAACTTTGAAAAAGAGTGTAATTTTTCAAAGTTTGGAAGACCAGTCTTCAGTTACTTCCTTAGTCTCTTCATCTTTGGTACCATAACTTCTTTTATAGAAATTAAGCAATATCCTGTATTACTTGGGTAATATCCCTTGCCTCTTAGTGCAAAAATCCATTATTTCTTACTACACAGCTGGGGTGTTTGCATGTGGTTAGGATAGATATGGTTCATGGTGAAAATGGTTAGACTATAAAGCTTCTGTAACCTCTGGAAAAGCTTCTTGAAGTAATTAATACTGTCAAAAAACATTGTTCATGGGGCTTGAAGTTCCTTGGTTTTTTTATTTTCATATGAGATTCAGCAAAGAAGTGTTTTCCACCTTCCTTGACTGAAGAAATCAGAATGTAGACAGTGATATGCCAGTGTTTTCGTTTTCACTGAAAAATCTGTGTTTGCAGTAAGTCAGGAAAACAGGACAAAACAATAAATAGTCAAAAGTAAATACTGTAACACCTCTTTTTAAACCAAGGAAAAGCAGAGGGCTGTATGTACCAATAGTCCTCTCTCTTTACCTTGAAAACCAGAGCATGAAGACTGTTCTTGCCCTTTGGCCAGAAATTGGAAGGACACATTTGTGCAACTTTCTCCAGAAATCCTTCTCACCAAGTACTTCTACTGCATGTAAAACAGTGTTACTTTGCCTTTTGGCCAAAGTTACTTTGGCCTCCACATATGCTAAATGTTTAGTAATGATCATCGAGAGACTGTTTATTGCCAGCAAATGGAACAGGGTACCAAACATCCACATTTACACAGGTAAATGTGATTTACCTGAAGCTGATTGAGGTGTAGGAAAGAGAGGAACTATTTGGCATCTTTATTCCTCTCCTTCATGCCAAGAGTATGGGTAGGAGAAGGAGGAAAAGCAAATGAAGAGCTGATGAAACTGACTCTTCCCCTTACCTTTGATTTATAACAGGAACATAGAGGAGGACAGGAATTGCAAATTGCAGCTATTTATTTTTGTTATTAACAAAGTGAAAAGGGAAAAGCGAGAAATTAATTCCCATTGTATCTGATCTCTGTATAAAACACAGCATATTACAGGGCCAGGCTGAATGAACTTACAGTCAAAAAATAAATGAATACCAGCAGGAGAAAGTAAATCACATGATAACATCAATAGTGGTTTATGGAAAAAAAAAATTTCACTACTTCTGAAATGAAGGGAAGCAGGAAAAAATATGCCTTAAAGTTGTCTCTTCCTCTTAGTTACTCAAGTGGTGGTGTGACCAAAGGCACAAACTGACCATAATGGCACAGTTGTTTCCAGGCCGCTGCATCAGGGAAAATAAAAAGGTTCCTTTCACCACTTGCAATATAACCAGGAGGATAATTCTCTGTAATCCATCCTCTTTAAAATGTAGGATTACGTTAGCTGTGAACCATGTGAAAGCTCTCAGAAGTGGGTTGGCAGAAAGTAATACAAAAAATGTTTCCAAGATGTGCAGGAAGATTAAAAACTATTATTGTCTGTCCTACATTTTTTGAGTAGAACAGAAGAAAATCCAGTTTCTGGAAGGATCAGAATCAGTTCTGGACAGGAATAAAAGCTGTTCCTTTCTGTTGCATAACGAAGAGCAGACTAATTAATTCTGTAGACTCTTTCAGAGTAACTGAAATACCTGCTGCAATGAAAGGAACATAATGCAAAACACATATCCTACCGTCGGTTCGATTTAAACCGTGAAGTTTTACTTTGTTCACAAGAAGTGGTGACAAAAGAACTCATCAAACAGAGTTAAAGCTTTAGGGCTACAGGTTAGGCTGTTAAAATTACCCTTACCTCCTCAAGTCTTCATAGTTTTCAGTGTGGGGTTTTATATGTGCCCAGATCTGAAATCAGATATCTGCACACTGTGCATCCCCTTCCTGGCATTTCTTGAGAGAAGGTATCATGCTTTCAACACAGAAATTTTTTTTTGCCAACTTTTAATATTCTTTGACAATGCTACTTAACCTAGCTGTCTCTTTTAATCATTTTCTTATTACCTTATCTGGGCTGAAAAACAAACCAGAATGTTTGTAATTGTAATGGAAGGCCTGGGAAACAGTGTGCTTGCCAGTGTGTCTCTCCCTCTTTATGCAGAGGCTTACAAGCTGCAGAAGAGCTGGGTAGGTGTGAGTGGCAAGGAGAATTTAAATTATGGTGACAGTATTTTTTTTAATAGGACTATGAGCCAAGTAATAAACTTTAAAATGTAAGTTGTAAACCAAGGAGTAAATCCTGTTGCCTTAGTTGATTGTATTGATAGCCTGCTTGTGAAAAAAAGAATTCATTCCACTCATATTGGCACCACAAAACCTTTGAATAAAGAATAGCTGGCTTAGGCACTCCTGAATGCAACAGGAGGCAAAAAGAACAGATTCCAGAAGAGTTTATGTAGAATCATTATGAGGTCTGTAACTTTGCTCAGAAATTGTCCAAGTTTTCTGGTGGAAAATTAACTTGTTTCTAGTAGCCTTGGACAATCTTCTAAATTTTGGAATCATTGCAGGTGAACACTCTTAGCTGTGATTAAACACAGTGTGCCTTATAAGGAAATGATGACATTCATGTAATAGCTATATCCTTGACAGGTTATGAATAACAGACTAATAATTGTTTAAAGTAGATATTTTCATTGGACAGTATCTAATCTTTTAGGGCAGAATTGTGGAAAAACAGAGGAAAATCATGCCAATATTTAAACAGATGTTTTAGTTTTGTTTTCTAAATCTCAGTAATCTATACAAAAGCAATTTTTTACATGTTGTGTAGATGCCATTTAGGAATGTAGCAATAATAATTAGCTTTACACAGCACTCCATGGGCAAAATTTGTCTTAGCACCAGTTCCAGTCAGTGAATCATGTTATGTGGGATCCTAGTCCCAAATGTGCAGGCGTGTAAGTATTTTTTCTGCATTTTTCTATGTACCATACACTCTGCAATCCCCTAATTGATGTGAATTCTGTGTGGATTTTTTGTGGTGGGACAAAGCTGTGAGGTCTTTGTCTCCTTCCAATATAAAGGAAAACATGAAACCAGCAACAAGATAAAGAAAAAAATTACCATCACTGAAAAAGCACACATGATCAGCTTATAACTCCAGAGATTGCTAGAGTTTAAGTTGTTTCAGTGTTATATTTTTATTGTTGTTGAGGGTTAATTTGACCGAAGTAGGCACACACAGTCTCTGGAGTATACTTTGTTTCTGGGTAATTTGCCAATATGAGCTTTGATTGGCCTGTGTTTTGCTCTCTTATATACAGTTTTTAGGAATGCACCTATACACTTTCTACTGAGAATTCCTGAAAGCAGGTGCAAAAATGGGCTGGTGTACTAGCACAAACATGCTTTTATCTTGTCTAACACCTGAAAAAAAATTAAGCCCTGTGGAAGAAAGGTACACATCTTTAGAGGTAGCAAATTTGATTTCCCTTCTGTGCAAAATGTACAATATATTTATTGGATTGTGGAAGATGTATGAGCTGCCAGACACCAGGTCAAAGAAGAGTGGTGTTAATGGTGTGTACTGAAGCCTCTTTATCCTTTTGTCTGTTTTTCAAGAGTCATTTGAGTTTTGTGTGGAGAAGCTTTGTGGCCGAAATGCACCTAAACCACTTTTGAGGTGGCAGTTGCAATTGTCTGTGATTTATAACTTCTACCAGGATGGAGAATTTCAGTATGCATTGAAGAAATAAATGGTTCAAACTACAAGTAACTGAGTGGACTAGGACCAGCTAATAGGAAGAAATTTGCAAGTGGAGAAAAGTTGGGTGAAGGAAAAGAAAATGAGGAGCAACTGAAGAGAGGAACCCTTCTCTGGGCTCCCTGTTCCACCTAATCTCAGTTTATTGGTTTAGTTCTGCCAGAAGCTGCAAGTATTTTGCTTGCAATAAATGTTTTGCATCAAATTTTCTCGCAGCTGTGCTGGACTAAGATGCAATGTGCAGTTGCAGCCTGTTTGGTGGCACTGCATCCTTGTGGGGGCAGGCATGCAACCTTGGGCAGAAGAGCTCTTAGCATACCATGTCTGTGGCAGCAACAGTATAGCCTCTGACACTTTTTAAAAATATGTGGTTCTTTTCCATTCCTTGAGCAGATTTACAGCTTTGCCTTTTCCATACTCCACTTTCTCACACAAGTGTCTTGCTGACAGTGCTTATATTCATGGATATAGAGGATGCTATCAGACACCCCTCACAGAAAACTCTGCTCCCAACTCCAGCAGAAAGGCTACTTATGTCTACTTTCTGCTGTGGAAGAAGACCTTGTGTAGTCTCTTAGAAGATGGGACTTCTGAAGAGGATTTAAATCTCGTTTGGAGCTCAACAAGATTGCTGCTCAAGTCTTTCCTGTGCCATTTTTCTTGGCTATGTGCCCTTGCTGTGATTTGCTTCAGTTGTACATGATTTCCTAATTTCTGCCATGATCCTTGCTGGCAATCTGCACCTATTTTGCTTCAGTTTCCTGCTTCCTTGGTTTTCCTATTTGGTTTTCCTTGGCACTTTGCCCTGACCACTAGGCCTAACTGTTTTGCTATCTAAAACTTATCACTTGTTGAAGAAGGGGAAAGATTCCTCATTTTTTGTTGTTGTTGTTTTCCATGCTGCATGCTTGAGTCAGGACCAGTTCCTAGACTGGCCCTAGTGCATAAGTAAATGCTCTCAAATACAGAAGTCACAGCTTTCTGATGCAAACCCCAAGTTTTGTGTTATTTGTGCTAATGGTGCACTCATGGCCCTCAGGAGGTAAAGGATGAAACTCGTAGATCATCTCAGAGCTGAAAGCCTTGGGAGGCTTCCACAAGTATTTGCTGTTACGCCTGAGTGCATCACAAGCACAAATAATGTAATCCTTAAAACATCAGCACAAGGGAGATGAGTTCTGCTGTTGCCAATGAAGTGGTAGAAAACAAGTTCAAAGGGATTAAATTGTTTGGCCATGGTCACACATGATGCCTTTTGCAGAAGTGGGGGAGAGTTGACTCATGATTCCTAGATGCTTGAATTCTAGTAAGAGTTTCAGACACTGTAGTGCTGGAATACCTAATTTAGGTTGTAAATCCCATTTCAGTAATATAACCTCAGGGCTGTCTCATGCCCTAGTCCATAGACCACACTACTGTCAGTGAGATACTGCTCATTTCTGCCTTTTTACTGTCCCAGCATGAAGCCATGTAATGAACTGAACCAGGGAACAGCTAAAGTTTAGCAAGATTCGTGGAGTTTATGGGACTGTGGAAGAGGAGGAAAGTATAACACACTATTATGCAATCTGCAGACTTGAAATTCAAGGGAAAACTGTTGGAGAAGTGTAAGAAAATTTATTATTTCAAAGGAAGTTTAGCCAACATTACAGGAAAACAAAAACCTGACTGAGTTTCCTAGAGGAATCTATTATGGAAGAAAAACTGCTCGCTGGATAACAGTCAAGATTAAGATTTAAGAAGATAATATGCAGCTGCAGATTCTCATATCTTAAGACAGACACTTACCTTTGAAACACAGAGAACTTTGGGATTCAAATCAGTCATTAAAACTTGGCAAATTAACAGAGAAGGAATGTTTTCTGTTCTGCCTTCATGAGAGAATCTACCATTGAAAATGAAATTGGTGATTGAAAACCTTCTGCATACAAGCAGTCTGGTTTTAAATCCAAGACAACAGGTTGCAGGTAACACTTTGGAACTGGACATGCTTTTATTAAATGCTTACTCATGTAAATAACACTTCCAGAATTAAATACTTGTAAGCTCTTTGTGTTTTCAGTCTTTTTGATTATACTGCTAGTCTGTAATATCATTGACTATCCATCAAGGTCCAGGCCTTTTTCCAAGCTTCACCCTATCTAACTATGGAGCTGTAAAAGCACATGCAGGCACCCTCTCAGGTTGGCAAGAACCCAGAGTGAAGGCAAGCTGGAGAGTCCTGCACTAAACGCCTTGCTTTTTCCTTCCTGGCTTTCATAGTTCAAAGGAGGGAAAAAGAAAGGCTTGAAAGTGTATTTGTTTCTGTTAGCACAGGTAATGGCAGACCCAGGGCACTTCAGCCTACATGTTTGCTGGGGCCAGACGTGGTATCAGGGAACAATAAGCTGCTCTGTGGTGCTCCTTGCTTCACACACTGAGCAGAAACTTGGCACAGTGAAGAGCCTGACCTATGAATCTGACAGTAATAACTGTGTAGCTGTTTAGTTTCTTACCATTATGTTGATACTGAAACTCAGCAACATAGAGGCAGGGATATTTTGTCTTTTTCAGTCCTTTTCTTAGCCTGTATACTTACATTACAATTGGAAAAATTTTAATTTTGATTAATTTCTGCTTTCTTTTAATCTCCTGTGTGTGCCAGTAGACACAAGCTGTGCTTGTGATTTCAAGCGTGAAGACAAAATAAATACACACAGATGACAAATTACAGTATCCTCAGTTTTCCCTATACCCTCTGATGGTTTTGCCAGTGATTTTTCTAAGGAACAGGCAAGCTAATGTTACATGTCAGCAGCTTCTGTGGGCAAGTGAGGAGATAGGTAAAAATATCTATGTTGCAGTTGCATTAACCATGAAGATTCATTTTTGTTTTTAAACCTTTTGGCTTCTTTTGCCAGAACAGAAAGAAGATAACTCCATTGGATTTTTATGGTTCCCAATACTTTTCTTTTTAGCTCACTGTTTGTAGCTGTCATGTTTTGAGTTTTTCCATGTACATCAGTACTTCCTGCTGTTAATTTCATTTTTTTAATGGACCAGTAGTTCTTTGTGTAAAATGGAATGAGGGTGCTGCATGTGATTAGACTTTTCAAAGGGAACAGAGATTCCTGTTTAATATTAGATGTTGCAATGTTTTTATTATTCTGTTATGTAGATACTTCTATAGCACAAGTGATTCGCCAGAAGAAACCGCAATAGTGTTTCCTGAGATGCTGCAAATAATTCAACAGTCCCACTGTTCCTTACCTTTTGAGTGGCACATCTGAAGGTATGGCACACGATTGCTTAGACTGTGTCTGCTTTCACTACATGACTCATTTGAAATGAGAATCGATTTTGGAAGGTGTCTTTGCAATCCTTCCTTTTATGATTCAACAAAAATAACTTTTTTTACATCAGTACTTCTTTCTTTCAAAGATGTTCATGTAGTAGAGAGCACCAGGCAGTGAAGGCTCTGGACTGCCCTGGTGTCCCAGTCAAGCATTTATTTAGCATGTTTTAGCTGTGAATTTAGCTTTTGACCTGAGACATGAAGCATCTCACACTGTGATCGTGAAGTCGTTTGAACAGCACTTCCAGGATACCTTGTACTCTGCTCCATCTTGATTTACATGCACCTAATTTCTCTGATCTTAGATTACAGACTTCTTTGTTCAGGGAATGTCATCTTGTTCTGAACGTACTTGGAGCCTGACTATTAACGCGCAGACTAGAGCTGCTCGATCTTTAACACTTTCAGTAAATTGTAACAAGCAGAAGTTCAGCAGAAACTGTGCTTTCTCTTCTTCTACATTATATCAAACAGGAGATTTTTAATGTTAACAGTGTTGTCATCTGTGTTCATTGGCACTGCTTTCAGTTGTGTCTCTTAGTGGTGAAATTAGTATTGCTTTCAAAGACAGGCAAAGCATTCCCTATATGTAATTTTTTCATTACAATGACCTATGTATGGAATTTTAAGGAGGATTTAAATTATAGTGACATTCACTGGCATTTTGGCACCTATCCACTACAGAAGCCTTGAAAAATTCAAGTCTAAAAGCATAAACCAAGTGCACTAATTTATAACCTGACGACATTGTCATCCTCTTCTTCATTTTGCCCAGAGTTCATTATCTAGTAGTTTGCTTCTAATGCATTTGCATTTTCAAAGGAAGCATGTTTATGTTGACTGAACTATAATGTTTAACCGTGAAGACTTCGTTACTTTAGGGGTTTTTGTTTCTTTGTTTGTGGCATGAAATATGTACACATATTCTTTCTACTCCTAAGATATTTTCAAACAGCCTCTGTATCAATTCCATTAACTTTATTTTCCCAAACCTCTCCTTCAGGCTGTTAATAACTAACTTTCTGGTTTCTTAATCACTTTTCTGAAAGCTGTGTGCCCTGGTCATATCCTTGGTTTTGGTCCCCTTGTGAGGATTTGGAACTTAATTACTGTATGTTATGGTCACTGCCAACAGCTTAGTCAATTGCTTCCTGTAACAATTCAGTGCCAAGTCAAGTATCAACTCATAAATTCTTGTGCACATGTAAAATAGCAAGACACAATTTTTCCACATTTTGTCCTCCTGAGATGGTGCTTACGCAATATTTGCGCTCTTGAAATGACGAGTCATTATTGTACAGCTAAACTGTGTTGCCTTCCATTATTGCTAGCTGAAATCCTCAGCTTCATTTCATCCCTCTCAATCGAGGGAAAAGACTTCATGCTGGCCCTAGTCAGGTAGCCAGACTTTGTTATTTTTACTGTTCCATACTCCACTTTTTATAGCATGTTGTGAATGAAACTGGAATATACTGATTCCTGGCAAACTTGGGTGAGTCTGGGAGAACATTTCTTATCTCTACAATCTTTAGCAGAGCTGTTCTAAAGCTGCATTAGTTTACCTTAGGGATACAGATTTATCCCTGAGACAGTGTTTATATGGAATCAAAAGAGAGTTTCAGCTACACACTTTCTCAGCAGTGACAGAAATACCACAAAACCCAGTCTGCTCAAAATTTCCAGACTAATATGTTTTAGGTGCCACTCTGATTAAGATGTGGTGATGCAGTATTCCCCTAACTATTAGTGTTTTGATGTACAGCCTGTATGAATTGCAATAAGAGTTGGGAAGATATGAGAACAAAACCAAATCTCTCATCCTTGAGAGATTTGTTGAGAGGTGCCTTTTATCCTGTAATATTATTAGACTAAGCAGGCTTTTCTGGAGCTTGTAATAACAAGGAATAGCTGTATAACCTAGTTCTGAGAAGGGAACAAAGGTTACTAGAAGATTAATTTACACATGATGCAGCGTGCACTGAAGAAAGAAGCTTTTGTAATAATTAGCTTCTCAGTCAAGAATGTAGAAAGTGGAAAAAATGCGGTGGGTGATTGCACCAGCTGCATAGATTCAAGCAAGCCCACTGACAGTTGTGTCCCAATCAGATATACTAATCGATCTAAAGAGGAGCTATTTAAAAATTATGGTCTTTGTCTGTGTGTAGAGCACGAACAGGAGCTTGTTAAACAGAAGTACCCCCATGTTGCAAGCTCTTGCAATACGGGCTGTGGCTGCCAATTAAGTTGAGGCAGGACCTACACCCAGGTAGGGCAGGTGTTTCATGTTGTCTCCTGCTGCCTGAGCTGCCAGTGGTTTTATCAGACCTCTGTAGAGCCTGGCTCTGGTAACAGGGGGTCAGGAGGATTTTTGGGGTTTTTTTGGAAAAAAAGGGTGAGCTTGGTGCTCGGTTCCAAACTGCCTGAGTTAGCCAGTGGAAACACGGCACATTGAACAGTGTTTTGTATGGATCCCAGCAGCAAATTAGGGTGTCAGTAGTTTGGCAGCAAATATTCATAAAAAAAGGAGTTACGGCATATGAGCTGCATTTTCTGGTAGCAGGACATTCCAGACTGTGCAAGTTTATAGCAAATTTGTAAGAAGATCAAACAAGAGTGCAGAATGTTGAAGCAGAGTCCTTCTTCTCCCCTTACCATTAATCAGATATGTCAGAGTGTATTTTCCTGTAAGGAATTAGCCTGTGTCATGTTTAGTCTGACATTTGCGTGACACTTGCACACCAGCATGTGACAGTAAGGGACAGAGCTAGTAGCAACTTTCCTGACTTTGTAAGAGTTGGGCAAGCTTAGTTAAAAGTAAGATTAAGAGAAACATGGTCATTCACACACATTCTCTGACTGAGGAGGTCAGAGAAAGAGGCATCATTCAGGAGTAAATCAAGAGATGTTTGTCTGGAGGTCACAGGCAATTCAGGCCTGGACTTCTGAACAGAGAGTCCTGAGGAGTGTAAAAGAACAAAAGGAAAGGCACACAAGTTGCAACAGGAGAGATTCTGATTAGGTAGAAGGAGAAATCAATTATATGGGAGGTCAAGCACAGAACAGGTTATCTAGAGAGGTTGTGAGACCTCCATCGTTGGAGATATGCAAAACTTAGTTGGACAAGGACCTGAACAACCTGATCTGACTTTGAATTAGTAGCTAGCTTTGAAGTTGGTGCTGCTGTGAGAAACAGTTGAACTGCAGAGGTTACCTCCAACATAAATTATCCTGTCATTATATATTTTATGTGTGAGCTAGGAATAAAGTAAGGTCCTCAACAGAGCTTAAAAGATCATTTTTGCTCTCAGTGAGTTTAAGACCCTGCAGATTTTCACAGAGCAGTCAGTGCCCCTGACAGGGGAAAAAATGTACACTTTTGTAACTGTGTTTTTTATTGAGAGACACTAGCTTCCAGAACTGGTGAATGTGCTAGGTCATATACAGTGACTGATTCCTGCCAGAATCTGTCATCCCAGGACTCCAATTCTGTGTAAAAGTCTACCATCAGGCCTTTTCATATTGACATAGAAGGTATTTCTGTGGTAGAGAAAGGAATGGGTTTAAGGGGTAGGGTTTTAATTGTTTTATTGATTTTAAAGCCAGAATCCCAGGTCCTTACTCAGTCAAGAGAAAGTCTTGTTTTGAGACAGGCCCCCTGTTAGTGTCTGTCAGCTTTTCCTAAATAAGGATTGGGTTCAGTAGTCTTGTGGTTGAGTGGGGACTGGATGAAAATCGAGAAGTTTCTCAGAATTTGTTCTCAGCTGATTGTTTAAAAAACCCCACATGGTTATGTTCATCTCAGGGGGCTGGCAGCCCTCGTAAGTGTGCACTTTTCATACATACTTTTCATTTTCAAATAAATGCAAGTGTGAAGGTTACCAAAATATAGAGAATTAATAGCCTCTGTGATTATTCCTATTTGTTAGATACAGATGCATGGATATGAAGTTGTCCATGTGCATGGGCATTATATCATATTGACAGTTTCAAGATTGGTGAAAGCACTGCGATCTTTCCTCTGTGCACATCTGATTCCCATAAATATTAACAAGAGTTATAGGCCATGTTGGTTTTGGACTGTATTCTCAGGAGTTTAGATTTTGTAATGTTTGTAGACTTGTTGCCGTCCTTTGTTGAAAACTGTTATCTGATGTTTATATCTGATGTTATATTACAAATAAAAAAGAACACACAAAAGCAGAACAGCTTCAGAGAACCACAAATACACAGGATAAAACATGATTTTAAAAAACCCCACACTTTACTACGAACACTTACTGCTTCCTCACTACCTCACTTTCTAAATGACTTTGTCATGTACTTGCCCAGGCCTGCTTTGAGCTACATTTGTCCTGTTTTGTAAAATAAATAATTTGACTTCTGTTTATTTAAGTGCATATCAACATCTGTTTAATTATCTCAGTGTGCATGCATGGTATTAAGAGAGTTTAAAAAAAAGGATATGTCTTTTTATGTTAAAAAAAAAGATATGGCCTGCTGTGAGGAAATATCATGGTATTAATTATTATTTCCTTTAGTTTGTCTAATTTCAGTTTGTAAATCCCTAATGATAGAACATTTTCTGTGAATAGCTAATTCTGAATATCACCATGAGTCAGGACATGGGAACATAATAAATGCAGTGTAGTGCATCCAGTGTGCTGTCATGAGCAGTGCCAATAAGGGATGCTGTGTAGGAAGAGCATATGAGCCTGACCACCTTCTGTTGTGCTCCCCAGTCATCTACTGTCATGGGGCCAGGAATGCTCTCTACGTGTTTTCTTTAGTTTGCAACCTGCTGTGTAAATAATATCTCACTAATCCACTGTAATTATCACCACCTTTAACAGTAGCATCTTAAACACAGATCAGAAGTTCATTCTGCTTTAGGTGTTAGCAACCCAAAATGATGGTTCTTGTTCCAAGGACTCTGCTAGGGAATTTAAACATCCTTGAACAGACCCTCAAAGTTACTTGGACCAGAAAGTGCTGATTGCCCATTTTTCAGTACCTTTACTGATGTTCATTACTAAACTTGAACCTTGTCTGGGCGTGTCAACATTAGCTTTACATATACCCCTTACTTGTCTCTGTGATATCACAGAATCACAGAATAGGTAAGGTTGGAAGGGACCACTGTGGGTCATCTGGTCTAATCTCCCTGCTCAAGCAGGATTGTCTTGGAACATATGGCACAGGACTGCATCCAGACAGTTCTTGAATATCTCCAGTGAAGGAGACTCCACAACCTGTCTGGACAACCTGTTCCAGTGCATGGTCACCTGCACAGTGAAGTTCTTCCTCATATTTATGTGGTGTTATGGTGGTGTTTGTTTTGTTTTGTTTTGCTTTTTTAAGTAGACCATCCTGACCTCTATTGAGATGGTGGAAAGAAAGGAGACTTGGACAGAATGCAGAGACCTAAAATTACTCTTGAAATGCACAGCTAATATTTAATTTAGTATTCCCATGTCCCCTGGAGATATGGGAAGAAGTGCTGGCCAGTAGGTACATTCCTTGGAAAGCAGTTCCAGCTGCAGGGCCTTTCTCACTGTGGTTCTTCTTTCATGCAGCAGCTAAGTGTATTTTTTGCATTACATCTTCCTGGCAGACTGCTCATGCTGTTGCACAGAGGTCTTAACATTTTATAGCATTACACAGAGGTTTTGGCATTGTCTTCTGGCTGATGTGGCCTGATTGTAGGGAAATCTGTGCCCTGGTGAACCTGCTGCCTAAGACAGCCTAAGACATCTGTTTCTGGATGAACTGGGGTCATTGCTTGCACTTGAAGTGCTTGTTCATTTTCCTCGTTCTGAGGTTCAGCATTTCCCCTTCAGATCTTTAGGGAACGCGTGCTGTTGTCAGAATGCAGACAGATGTCAGATTAGATGTCACCTCCAGGGGAGTGCAGCAGCTGAATGGCACGGCAGCTTTAGCCTAGACCCGCCTGTTGACACAGGCAAAGGCAGGCTCTCTGTACATTTGGGGATCGCCCTCGGTGCTGTTGTTCCAGCAGCCGAGGGACAAGCTTGCTTTGACACGTCCAGCCAAGGGAGTCGCGGTGCCACGCAGCGCTGTCCTCGTCGCACCGAGGATGCTGCCATCCCCACCGCAGTCACCACAACCTTTTTGTCGCGCATTTCCCTCTGAAGGTCAGGATTTTGGTGCGGATTGTGGGACTCCGTGATCCCCCTCTAGTGGGGAGCTGGTGCCATCGCCAGGCTCCTCTCTGGGAAAGTGCAGTGCTTTGGCTTTATCTTTGCGGTGGTGGTGGTGGTTCTGTATCTGCCAACCGGAGCCTCGGAGGCTGAAATCTCATTATTTGATCCTCTGGCTTTAAAAGCCAAAGGCAAATCAAATGGGTAGCAAAGCTTTTTGTACATGATAAAAGGCACAACACCAAGTAAATCCATGGGCTTAGTTCTAACAGGGAGCATTTGTATGTCTAGAAGTTTTGTAGCTGTGGGCAAGTAGATTATTTATATTAGTGTTCTCATGTGAAAATGATTTATTATATATGCTAAGAAAAATGTTTCATTTTCTTGCCACAGCAGATGCCTTTGATCAAAATGAATAAAATTATTTGCATGATAATCTGGAATTTAATTCAATTTACAATCTGTTAATTTAGAAGTTTGTATTTACTTTTGAAATAACAGTCATCAAGAGGAGTGCCTAAAATTCTTATTGAAAATAAATAAGTGGAAAGTGATCGCTTGAAGAACTGGTCTTTTGAAATGCTGAGATGCCTGAGTGAAATCCTGTTGTGTAAGGGGCAACAAGCATTTCATAGAGGCTTCTTTCATATTTCTGTGCAGAAATAAAATACAAAATGGAAAGAAGCATTGTCTGTTTTAAAAACTAATTTTGCTGAAGGTGGAAGCAACGTTAGATACCAAAATGACGTTTTACCTTCTTAGACACGAGTGAGCAAAACATTGATCATGATTTTATGACAGGGATCAAGTAAGAGAGTTTGTATTTTCTTAGCTGTATTATCTATGTGGAATGTGCAAAAGTTGGCAAATAAACTTCAGAGCAGCTGTGCTTAGGATATTGAAGCTCTACAGTGTTATCAGACCCAGTCACAGAGATTACATTTACAATTATTTCTGGAAAAACTCATGTTTGAAATGCATGTTACCTTTCAGTAGACGTGCCCCGTCCTTCCTTCCTTCCTTCCTTCCTTCCTTCCTTCCTTCCTTCCTTCCTTCCTTCCTTCCTTCCTTCCTGCCTTCCTTCCTGCCTTCCTTCCTTCCTGCCTTCCTTTCTGCCTTCCTGCCTGCCTTCCTTCCTGCCTTCCTTCCTTCCTTCCTTCCTCCCTCCCTCCCTCCCTTACTCCCTTACTCCCTTACTCCCTTTCCTTCTGTCCTACCTACCTTCTTACCTTTCCATTCCAACTGTCACTGTTTCCCAGCAATTCTCTCTTTCCCCTCTTCCCCCACAATTACCTTTCTCCTTCCCCTCCCTTCTTTCCTCCCTTTCCAACTTCCTGCCTAGTCTGTCTTCCAGCACTTTTCTCGAACATCACTTCCCAAATCATGCTGTGAAGCTTCACCAGAACAGCCTTCATGTTTACTATCCAGTATCTACTGCCTCCCATGTAGTCATGCATTAACTCCTTTGCTCTTTACCAGTCCTTTCTTTCAGCATTATCCCTAAGGTGGTCCTCAGGCCACTTTTCTCTGCTTGACTTTCTGTATGGTTAACCTTTTCTGAAATCACTTCTACTGTTACTACTGACATTTGAGTGATTCATCTTGGGAGGTGTGTGTGAGACAAGTGACGTTATGATAGTACAGTCAGTCAGTCTAATGTGTGTTTGGACAGCCTATGTCCATAATAATTCTCGTACCTTGGGGGAGAGCTGGCTGGCTGGGAGGCACTGTTGGTGGATTTCATTAGCTGACATTGTTTCAGTATTCAGATTGAGGGAGTTGTTAAATCGTCATTACTATAGACATTGACACCTTTGATGTAGATTTTTTGGTAACTGGCTAAATATCACTTTATCTGTTCTTTTTCTTAGTGTTCCTGATATTTACAGTAGTAAATCCACTTATCCCCACATACACAGCCGTGAGCATGCACATATGTGTAGTCATGTGTGCGCACACGCAACATGCTGAGGCTTTGTTAATGTTAATTGCTGGTGTTTTTAATTACAAAACATATTTCTCTATTGCTCTATTTGCACTGCTTTGTTTTAGCTTCATCTAATGCACTGGAACTCCACACTGTACAGCAGCATTGATGAGGCAGTAGGGAAGAAGCACGGCATAGCTATTATTGCTTTGTTTGTGCAGGTAAGTTTCCTATGTTACACTTGTTATGATGCACTATCATTTGTCTTGGGATAGTGAGGTCCTTTCCATTTTATTTAATTTTTAATGATTTCATAACAGAAAAAAATGTATGACTGCTGGTATTCTATTTGAAAGGTATTTTTCAGTCATGTCTTCTATATATGTGCTAAGTAATTAGTTCTTGTTTGAACAGGATATTATGTTAGTTAAAGAAGGGATAATACATAGCTAGGCATTTTTCTGTGACTCTGTAAGTAAACATCCAACCTCCATTCCTCTGAGGGCAGAATAAGGGCTGTCAGGAGGTAGAAGTGCTTCTCTATCTCTATAATGTATTCCTCTTTATTCCTGGCCAGGTCTGCTGTTCAGGGATTGAGGACATAGACAGAGGAGAAAAGGAAATAGAGTAGAGGAGGAAAGATTAAAAAAAAAGACGCCTACTAACCCATTGGCACTGCTGAAAACAGGTAGTAAAATTGTGCGTTTCTGAACACTAGGACAAGTGTGTTTCTTCACACAGGACAAATGCAAGGTGGAGTTAATTTACTTCTTCAGAAACTGAGAGTGTTGAGACTTGCCAGAGACCCTCAGAGAAGCCTGCAATGAGGAGGCTTAAAGCTTCCTGGGGACAAGGTGTAATGAAATCTGGGAAGTTAGCACTATAATCTAATTGCTGTTGAAGGTTTTTCAAGGTCTGTACCCAATAAAGATTTTCAGTTTTAGTCCTCAAACACCAGATTCTCATCTTCCTTATGAGAAATGGCAAACTGATTTATTTAAGTGGGTTTGGAGGAAGAGGTTTAGAGTTCATGCTTAGATCAAATGGATTTTCTTTCATAGTGATATTATTAATTTGTCATATTTCATAACGAGTTTATGAGTGCCTTTGAGCTTTACCTCTGAATTTAAAGGTACGTTGGTTACTGCCTCAACACTCAGATAGAGCTGCTAAAAATGGAAGTTAGAAAGTCTTCAGTTTTGTGTCCTAGAGGGCTGTGTGATAATTGCTTATGTAAGTCACCTTCTCATTCCAGCAGAGGTAACCTTCAAGTCAGTTAGAAAGTTATATATAAGTTCTTAAATAAATCTGAAACTTCAATGATACATTTTCCACTTCTGGTCTCGCACCCACATGAGTGTTCTTAAGCATTCCACAAAGGCATTTTCATTAGCCAAGAAAGGCATCATATAATTACAAGTGACCAAGGAAAAATAATATTTAAGCTGTTTATTAAAGGAACAGGGAGAGGAAATTCAATGACCATTTTTTTCTTGGTAAAGGCATGGAAAAATAATTTTGTACCACAATTCTCAAAATACATTATTTTAAGGTCAGTGAAAATATTTTCACTGACTTAAGTGGCAGCTCTTGGGGATTTTAAATTTAGAAGCAGCATCTTTGAAGTAACTTCAATATCTTTTATGCACTTTGAAGGTTTTCAACTGAAATCTGATTCTAAAACAAAAGAAAATCCTCTTAAATTCCTAGAAATAGCAAAGTACCTTTTGTTGACATTCAGTTGTTTCCTTCCAGTGGCTACTGTGTCATTCTATTCCAAGAGAAACCAAAAGGAAACAAATTTTTCAGGGTCTAGCTCTCCCATTGTCCCTCATGCTGGGTTGTTTCCTCACCTTGTACATGTACATGTTGGCAAAGAAATCAAGTGGGAGGCCGTTCTGTGTCTTCCCATTTTGACAATGCTGTCTGAAGGTAAAACTAGGATCCTGGAGTGGGTGATTTGGGTCAGAAGCAGCTGAGTTTAGTGTGCAGGGTGAGCAACGTTCATATAAAATTAGAATCTCTTATCTCAATGTGTTTCTTCAGAGCCCCATCTTCGGTGCATTTAGTAGAGGCAGTGCTGCAGCCTGCTGGGAGCCCAGCTTTCACTGGCAGCATCCCAGAGATGCTGTGAGGGAGGGAATGTGCCATTCTGCACTCTGCAGGCAGGAAAAACTCCCCTGAGCTTCAGAGATACCTTGGGCCAGATTTGCAACGCTATGGGAGCAAATTCAAAAAGTGTCTGTTGTGCTTGTTCAATCTGTTCCTTTCTGTGTACTTTTCTGACAAAAACTGGTAAGGACAAACTGTATCCTTGGCATTTATATGCCACAATGCTGCATTATTTTGTCTCCACATAGAATAGATACTGCAAAACCGGGTTAATCAAAACTTACCAGACTTAGTTGTGACTCTTTCTCTTGCTCTGTGAGGTTCTCTCTCTGCTTTAAAGTTTTTTAAGCCCTGTTTACTTTGGACTGGTGGTTTTATAATGATTTGTTTGGAGTTGCCATGTATCGGTGTATTTGATTAGCACTAGGTTGTGTAGGTTA
Organism: Entomyzon cyanotis; assembly: GCA_024500445.1. Classification (NCBI taxonomy): domain Eukaryota; kingdom Metazoa; phylum Chordata; class Aves; order Passeriformes; family Meliphagidae; genus Entomyzon; species Entomyzon cyanotis. Next base: position 21,689,519 of record JAKEPQ010001005.1, read on the forward strand.
ACTAAAAACTAAAAATAGCACTTACTGTTCTGGTTCATTTGTGTTTTGCCTCACAGTTTCTGAAATAACAAGAAATACTGAAACTCACCTTGGCTTGCTGTATTTCAGATAGGAAAAGAGCATGTGGGCCTCAAGGCTGTAACTGAAATTCTTCAGGACATCCAGTACAAGGTAAGGCATTATCTGAAGCAATACTTCCTTTAATGACCAAAGAAAAGTGAGCAAAGGGTCTGTATGGATCCAAGAGAAGGATTTCACACGTGTCTGTAGTAAAACCGCATGTGAAAGCCATCATTTGGTGGCCCACGTGAAGACCCCAGCATTTTACAGTATTCAGATAATATACATTTTTTGTACTTACTTCCTTTTATGGTAGCCAGAAATTTTGATCTGTAGCAGTAATTGATTGCAAATCCTACCTTTTCAGTGATTTTCATGGAGTCAGTGTGAGTGCAAGTGCTGCAACATGCTTAGTGATCACCAACAGCCCTATCTCCAGACTTATCTGGTTTTAATTTGTAGAGGAAAGGAATAGATGAACTGAGCACCCATATTAACTTGCAGTGAGAAATGTGCAAAAACACAGTGGTGACTTGTCAGGTGGATTATGTGTGGGGGTCTTGAAGGACAGATAATAATCCTGGCAGGACTGAGGAGATATGAGTTCTCTCCAAAATATTCATGCTGTCTTAAATGACTTTGGGCAAGTTATTTCCATCTCTCTGCTTCATGATCTGTAACATAGAAATAATCATACATACCTTTGATTTTAAAAGGATTTTGAGATTATTGATGACCTGGTTTTTATTGGTCTGAAGAGATTAACCATTCACTTCAGCAGATGCTGAAGTGTAGAAAAATTACAAAGGAATCAAAAATCTTTTAGTCAAATAATATATGGTAAACTTGATTAATGATATTTAATATTACAAACTGTTTGTTTATGAAAGTGTCTGAGAAAACAATAGTATATGGAACTCTGTAATTTCATTACTGAGACAGGAGCCTAGCAGAGGAAGGTCATGAAAGGCCTCACCATTGTGTGACTGTGTTGTAATGGTGACTTTCAAAGGGTCAGCATCAAACACACTTTGGCAATCATAACATTTTTGTGCATTAAATATGTGGAACCAGCATTATTTTATTAAGTGTTATCCACGTCAGTTAAGGCAAAGCTCACTTTGGCCCTTGTTTTTTTAACTCCTTCTGTATGAAACCGCTGAATTTCATGTAGAGAATTTCAAGGCTGGGACCTGGAAGAAGTCCAAGTGCTAAAGGTAGAAAGTTAACCAATTGCTGGGATAACTTTAAAAAATAAAATACAGAATAAAAATATGTGTTTGGGTAACTGCAAGGACAAATGATGATTAAATGGGGGCTCTTAATGAGGTTGCTTTCCACAGGAATTCAAGGCTGAATATTATATGAACACAGACTGTTTTACCTCCACATTCATCAACATTTTAATAAGATGTTAGAGATGAGATTGATTTGTATTCATTTTTTCAGGGAAAGTCCAAAACAATACCCTGTTTTAATCCCAACTCTTTATTGCCAGGTAGGTGCCTTTGTTTACTTTCTCATGTGTGGATTATTAGCTGATTGCAGAGGCTGAGACAACCTTAATCTAAAGCCTAGCCTAAGTTGCAAGCCTGAGAGTGTGTCCCATAAGGTGGTAATGCATTTTACACCTCGTGGTGCAAACAGGGATAGGGATGAAGTCCCATTGGAATATACTGTAAATCTGCACCTTTGTCATGTGAGTGGGATGTGATTACCATAGTCTGTGCACTGCTGGAAACACTGTGGCTAGCTTTGTTGTGGGTTTATCATCCCATCTAGAGGGGCAGCTGTGTGTATTTCTTTCTCTACTTTGGCATAAAATTGGAAGTGTAAGGCCACCCACTTAACAAGGTAGTTTTTTGGCAGCATCAAAAGACAGTGCCAGAATGCCATGACAGTTGTATAGCATAAAAGGAGTAGTGACAAAGGGAGGCAAATGCAAACTCATATAGCTAAAAGTTAAAGAGTAACAGTACGAAATGTAACTTTTTAAAAAATGCATTTCTAAAAAGAAATGTTTCTGCAAGGAATCCATCTGAGCTAAACTCTGTCATAGTGACAAGATTTTTAATTTTTCAAAAGCGCGAGGTTTACATTAAACTATATTAATTATATCAAAAGAATACTATTTAGGTTGCAAAGTCAAGTGCTCAGCAATTAGGAATTGCAGGAATTAAGGCAGCCTGTGCCTCTCATGCATATCCATTATGAAACATCACCTGACTGCATGAACAAAAGTTATTTTTTACAGGACCCCTGCCTCACAGTTCCTGTTTGATGCTGATCAAGTCACATAAACAAAAATTCTCACAAGTCATCTCTAACTATGTGTTCCTCATTTTCTAGGTGCCCGACTTGAGATCATGGGGTCTGATTTGCAGAAGTGCTGAGTGCTTACACCTCCAAGAGAAGTCAATGGGAGCAGTGCTCTGACTGTATTAAGTGCTATAGAAAGTTAACTACTCTGAGAAATCAGGTTCTAAGCATGTCATATTGAACACCTCAAATTAATAGATGCATTTGACCTTAACTTCTCTGTGCCTCAGTTCCCCAGCTTTAAAAGGAGGGGATAATCTGTCCTTCATCACCACAAAAGGGTATGAGAGGATAAATTAATTCACTTAAGCTCTCAGGCACTGGGGAAATGAGTGCATTAGAAATATGAAAAATGAGAAAATACAGTCCTTCTAACAAGCAGGAATTGAATAGCATGGGAAAAAGAAGACCAAGTACCTCATATTGCACTGAGAATTCCAAATGTTATGATACACTTTTCAAAACAAAATCATCCATCTTCGCAAGTAAAGGATGAAAGGTTCTCCAGAAGACACACATGATTATGTAACAGCACTGTGTCACAATGCATGCACAGGATGGGCTGAATTAGTTCTTGCAGTTCATAACTTTTGAGTGTTTGATAATGCAACTGCTGTCAGTGGATTTGCTACATAATTTCCTAACTAAGAAAATTAGACCAACAAAACAAACTCCCTTCACTGACAATCACAGGCTTCATTAGCAAGATTTAATTCTACTGATACTCCTCTGAGCTAGTAGTGAAATGACAGTAACAGGTTAGTTTCAGCCAAGCAGATTTATTTGTTTCCAGTGTCCCATCCTGTCCTTGTTAAGCTAGTCACAACCTTGCCCCTGCCTCTCCGTGCCATGATTAACCACCCTTTGTCTCCAGTTTCTCTTTAGGTTTGTTTCTTTTTCCCTCTTTCACAGTCAGGCAGTTTCCTCTCCATACTTCTTAGACTGTATAGCCTACAGCAGCAAAGGAAAGCCCTGTGTAGTCTCACTTACGAAGTGCAGTGTGACAGGAATCTATGAGAAATTAAAGCTAAAATAATTAAAATCAAATGTTTTGTATGTAGAGTTAAAACTCTGCATGGACAAAATATTGTACGTTTTCTTCAGCGACAACTGTTCATTCTAACAGTTATTTATAAACCTATTAATTCATAAACTTTAAGAATTATGTAATTTTAAGGTAAACCTTGATGTTTTCCCCCTCTGAAAATCAACTCACTTTTCAAAAGGTAGGAAGCACCAGTGCATCTCAAAAAATATGTCACCAGAATTGTGAAGTGAAGAGTTTTTCTTCAGCTGAATTTTCATTGATTTTTTTCTAAAAAATGAAATAAAATTAATCCTTGAGACATATCCTAAATGTAGAAGTCAGTTAAAATTTGGTCACTACATCCCCTCTGCCTTAAAAATTCGAAGTCACTTTTAGCTTTTAATATTAACAGGAACTGTTCTATTCCCACAATATTACTTATTTGCCATGTTAATTCAAAGTGCTGTGCACTTGTTATTTTTCACATGTATAAAGTGGCATTTTCACATATAAAATACTCATCTGCAGGGGAAGTTACTGTAGTATAATGACAACAAGCTTGTGTGTACATTCATGTGAGGAAGTAGTGGGCAGTGCTTGGCAGGTTATAAATTCACACCTTAGCTTGCTGCATACTAACTTCATCATGCGAGTGAGCCCACAGCTGGCCTAAGCTGTCATAACTTAAAGACACCATCAACTTCCTTAATGTCATTAAAATTCCACGTTTCTTTTAATTTCAGATCCTCTCCTGCGTGACTACTGGGTGTATGAGGGCTCTCTAACCATTCCACCCTGCAGTGAAGGTGTCACCTGGATATTATTTCGCTATCCTTTGACTGTGTCCCAAGTGCAGGTAACAGCTGTGCTTAAAGTGACCTTGGAATATGGTTATGAGCTAAAGGTTATAGCGTGCAAATGTATATATCAGAACGTGATGTCTGTTCTCCTTAAAGATCCCATTAGATCAGTACATGGCTTTTCAAGTAAAGGTTAAACCTTTTGAGTCACTGAAAGCAACGCAAAGGTCAGAGATGAAAAAACCTTGTTATCATTTATCATCTGCATTTAAAATAATTCTTATATTTAAGTGAAAGAAAAAGAAAAAAGTCAGTGGGCAAAAGAAATTCAATTCTTTGTAATTGTAAGCTTTCAAATATCACTGCTTTTTGATGTTAAAGGAACAAAAAAGCACAGGGAGGCACTACGTCCTGGAGAATGAAAAATGTTAATGTAGTACAGACAGGCTAGATTGCATTGAACTATTTTAATTTATCTGGCTCTTTTTTAATTCAGTTTTATAATAAATGTCAAATGGAAGCTACCTATTTAAATCTGATTTCACATGTATGTATTTTAAAGTGTTAGGTTTTTTTCTTAAATTAAATTGAATGGTCATGAGTCTGTCTACATAAAACTTTTCAAAACTCTCTACAAATAATCCCAGTAAAAACAATGAAAACTCCTGATGAATATTCTCCCACAGTCTGTGTATCCCAGCTGAAGGAATTTACATTCAATTTAAGAGAAACTACCTAAAATCCCTGAAGCTGAATGCATTCATTTTCATTGCCTGCTCTGAAGCATGTGAGAAAAGTATAAAAGGAGATAAATTCAGGTTTAAATTATTTCAGCTTAAATAATTTAAAATTTTGCTAGTGATGGCAGCACAATATTTTAACAACTTTAACAATTTAAAATTGGCAGCGTTTCTTTTCTTGTGGAAACTGAATTCGAGGTCTAATCATAGGATAAAAGCAATAGCTCCCAATAAGTTGTCTGGTAACTGCAACTTAAATGCATCCCATCGTGAATCTGTTATTTGTTTATGAAAAGGTAAGTCTTGTGTTTGCTTACTACTGAGTAAATTCATTACTTACTACTGAGTAAACAGCATTCTGTTAGCATTATCAGATCCAGAATAACTTTTAAAGACAGAGTGCATTTTGTAACTTGGCAGCTAACTGTCCAGATATGATATTGATAAATAAGGTGACTTAATCAGAAGTGCAAAGTCCACAGCTACTACACTGAGACACAGTATGATATTGCTAGTTGCAGATTTTGTAGTCTCTATTCCCTTTTAATCCAGTCAGTGCACAGAGGAGAACAGAGTTTAAGCCATCCACATGTGGTGGGAAACAGCAAGAGGGTGAACAAAAGACAAATTAAGCAGGGAAATGCAGCTTTAGTTATTATTACTATGTACTAATTTACCACAAGGAAACAAGATGTTGGAATGTGGTGTGAAGGCGATAAGACTCCTGAAAGGGATATTGTGCCTTTGGAAAAGAGTGACCCGTAGTGCCTGGGGCAAAGACTGAGATTCACAGCCATGGCCTTTGTTAGGTCAGGGGTGCCTGGTTTGTGTTGCTGCATTACTTTGATAGGTATAAACCCAATCCAAAAACATTGCAGTGATGAGGGGCACGTGAATCATGGAGGAGCTTTTCCCTCCTGCTGGCACTGTATGCAGGTGAGATGTGGCACTGGAGAGGAGTGATAGATTGGAGCAGAATTAATCCAGTATGATCCACTATACTTGTCTTAGATAAACATCAATTAGAAAAAAATCCTCACTGCTATTTATGATTACAGCATTGAAGTTAAGGTTGTGCAGGAAAGACAGTTATTAAGGACATTAAAGTTTTTTTTGCCTAGGTGGGATAAAAAGTTGTCTTTCATCAGATACTGCTTTCAGATGTCAATTAAAAATAAATATGGGATAAGTGAGAGGAGGTGAGTCTGGGATTCATAAATTGAAAGGTACTGTGAGGTCTCCATGATGCCCAAATTAAGATTTTGGTGGTTCTAGAATATTTTGCTATAGCCTAAAATTCAGAGATTTTAATTGGTAATTAGGCTTTTGGCTGCAGTGAAATATCTGGCCTCTTTTGTGCATGTGGGCATGAGTGCCTATGAGAGATTTCATTTAATCACAGAATTGCAGAATGACTGGGGTTGGAAGGGACCTCTGGAGATCATCTATTCCAAATGCCCTGCTAAAGCAGGTTCATCTAGAGCAGGCTGCCCAGGAGAGATTAAGGAGAGATGAGAAATGCAAGGGCTTTTGTCTGTGGAAACTAAGAGGATGTGGTATAGGGTATACCATTTTGAATCTTCCATGAAAAGGCTGGTAGAGGCATTTAATTTTATTAAGCCAGCTTGTAGTATTAAATCATAGATTTCTGGGCAAATGCATTTCTAATGGGTTTAAATACATTATTTTTACATGTGTCATTACCTTGTAGAACTTTCTTCTTTGGGATATAAATGAAACATCAAGTGCTTTATATAGATACTAGTAGCATCCTTGGTTATAGCCAGTGAAAGCCAAATTTAAGGTTTTCTGTTTTCATTTTTCAGGCCATAAAATAATCAAGTTCTGAGTGTCAATAATAAGTAAATAAAGAATTACATAATATAATGTGGAATAGATTTTATTTCTGTCCTCTGATGAAGCTAGTTCATATATTGGAGACAAGATACTAATTTTCTGTAATTAGCACAGTAGTATTGATTAGCTTAACAAACTGTGAGTCATAAGGGGAAAAAATGAATAAAACTGCAATTCTAGTTCATGGTCACACTCATATACTTTCATATTCTGTTAGTTTGAAAAACTGAAGTAACTATTTTGACATAGGCACAATAGGCTGACTCTCTCAAAGTAGAGAACCTTTTTATTTTTCTCCTGAAGACATTTTCAGATAGTACAGTTTAACTGATGAGTTGAAACGCTACTGATCTAAGCCAATGTTAAGTAAAAGGAGATCTGAGTCTGGTGATTATATGAATAGCAAAAGAGGAATCCAGGACTGGAGCATCAGGATGTGCTTTCCTGGAATCCAGTGCTGTTTTCTCACTGGAAGTAATTTTCCTTGTCATGAGACTTCACTTCCATCAGAGAGCTTTTTCCTTCATGGGTCATTCTGTGCATATTTTTACCCTCCTATTGTGATTTGTTTCATCGTCACTTGAATTATGTTGAAATACACAGCCCAGAAAGAACTGTGTTGGCTGGTTTTGTGAGGTACCTCACCTATGCATGTACACTGCTGAAATGTAGTGGCAGAAAATAGAAAACTCCCTCCTACTAGGCCAGTAAAGTGCAGGAAATAGTTGAAAAAGACTTGGTCTTGCTTCTCTCCACTATATTTAAAAAAATTGGAACATTTGTGAATAATGTGCTTTGTGGTTCACTGAAGTCCAGAAGAAGTACTTTGTCTAAGCCACTCAGAGTAGGGATTTTAAACAATGATGCAGAAGGAGCTGTCATTCTGCTGTATTCAGTGTCAGAGTTAACTGGTTTTGTAGTGAATGGCATGATCTCTAGTCCTTTTGTCTACCTTATTCAGAATCAAAAAAATCTAAAGGACAGAAATAGTAACTAGCATATGGAGCTGGGGTGGGGATTGTGCAAAATGTATGTAATCTGTGAAATAAAGCACTCAGAAGTTCGTGGTATTCTGGGCGTTGGGGGGTGGGTCCATGTTCTTGGAAGGTGTCATGGAGATGTGAAATTTCCAAGCAGAAGGCTAGTGCTTCTATCCCTCAAATTGAAGAAATAGACAACCTGCAAATTCTTAGTTTTGTGTGCTCTATTTTTCAGCTAATATGGAAGTGAAACAGAAGATTGCAGTGTTCAGGATCTGAGTACAATGAGTGGTAGAAAAACTCTACAAAACATTAACATGAATGGTTTTACTCGGTAGAAGTGCAACTATTCACATTGTGGATTTGTCTCTACACTGGTTAGAACTTAATCCTGAATTTCAGCATGAACAGGCTTGGGTCATCCTTAATGTCTTCTGGGCATGAGAAGAGCTTTTGTAAATGACTGTTCCTGATAAAAGTACGTGAATATCCAAGGGTGCTTAGCCACATTCCACTAAAACCCCTGTTTCATTGGCAGTCCTGCAGGGTGTGCTTCACAACATTGGCTTATGAGGGGTTGGGAGGAGGTGGTGACTGGTGAAACAGGGTGAGCAGGGCACACATATTACCTCGCCATGTGGAAATTTAATAGGGAAAATACTGTTGGCACAGCTAGAGTCCTTTTCTGACAGAACCACATCTCATGAGTAGAGCAAACCACCATGTGTGGAGAGGGTCTCTGTCATGGCAGTTTGAGCCATGGAGGGAACAGCTAAACAAGGAGGCTGTTGATCTCAGAAGCAATTCCCCCTTGGAGCAGGGCTACAATTCTTGACTTTCCTAAAGACTAAAGAGCAGGCGCAGAGATCAGGTTAGTTCTACTCTCCTGACTGAAGAAACTGGAAGCTGCTTTGTGAGGAGTACCTCCTGGAGAAAGATTTCGCTGTGGGAACTGGGATGGAGCATTTGTAGTTACAGTAGGAGACAGCTCACAAATGCCAGCTTTGCAGAGTCGGCTTTTCCCTCTCCTTCATCTGTGTTTGTTTGAAGTGTCTCATTCTCACAAGATCAAACAAAAGCCACATTTTTGTAAAGTGCTCTTTCCTAAAAAGCAATTATCTCAGACTTTCCAGAGTTGATTCAGATGGTGAAAGAGGATGCCTTTGCAAAACTCATTCAGTGATTTACCAGCCCTTGAGTTCTGAAGACCTTTTCAATTCCAGGCTGGTAGGGGGTTTGTTTTCAGTTTGCTTTAAGTAAACAACAAAAAAAAAATCTTCCATAACAAGATTCTGCCTCTAAAAGCACCTTCAAGGAGCTTTTTTTCATTTTTGCAATTTAAGCTGTTGCCTTATATCACAGCTGCTGAAAGCTGAGTGTTGATTTCCAAGAACACTGTTTTTTTTGAGGACAATGAAGCAGAGAAGAGCTGGCCTCTAAATTGAATAACTAAGTCTGTATCAGTACTGCTGTAGAGTGGAAAACATTAACCGCAGTTGTCTTCCAAGTTGCAGTAAGAAAGGATTCTCGGTAGGTAGGATGAGAATAAAAATGCCATTACCTGCTGTTTAGTATCTCATTTAATTTAATTCTAGAATTATGCTTACATTCTCCCTATAGTATTTTCTAGGGTGTTTCTCATGGAGAAATTAACTCTGTAATGTCTTAGATGTTAAAATAATTGTATACTCCAGGTTCCATTTTACTTTTTGTGTATCTTTAGTTTCAAGTTAGAGCTGAACTGCATGGTGAGGCATCACGGGGTCAGTACAAGTACAAAGGCTGAGGCTAGGGGAGTCAGCCATCAAGTACATTTGCTGTATCCAGCTAAGACAGCTTGTGAATATGTCAAATAACAAACAATTTTTCTAGTAGCTGTAACTATTTAAAATAACGGACTCTTGAAAAAACAACACTGGTGAACAGTAAGGTGAAACATTGCTGAGATATGCATTGATTTTTCTCAGTTCTTTATCATGCAGCGCTTGATGCTGATACCAGGGATGGAGGTGGAAGCTGCTAGTATTCTTCCCTTCACCAGATTAGATTGAGAAAAATCCAAAAAAGAATCAGTAAGCAAGAAGCATGTTTGTTTTGGCTCAATTGAAATATTTTATATTTATTTTTTACTGTATTTGGCTTTCTAAGTATGTACATCTACAGATCTTCTGAAGCAGGATTTTGTTTTGATCGCAGATATGGTATTTTTCCATATAAAATGTCAACAGATATCCTCTAAAGCTAAGAATCTGTTCATTATTTTTCTAGTTTAGAGGATAACAACAGTTTCAGGCAGTAAATAAATCACTAGGAGAATTTCAAAACAATTTATAGTCAACCGAGTTATTCCTGAAATGCACTTCTTTGAAGAAGACCAAAATTATTACTCTCAACACACAACAGGTAAGGTTGATTCATAGGATGTAATCTGCAATGGCCAAGGTGGTTACAGATTCTAAAACAATTTATGAAAAGGCAAAGGATAAGTTTGCCAAACCATGTGCATAAGAGTGCTTGTTTTTCTCTATGTCTCAAATTTTTTGACAGTGCTGATAAGTATTTTAAAATGTTATTAATGTATATTGACGTCAGTGTATGGTACCTGAACACTCTGATTTTCAAAGCTGCAGAATTGGCTGGACAGGGCTGGTTTTGATCATTAGTCTCATAGTGAAGAATGTGTCTCAGCTTCTTCATTTCTGTTTTTCTGTCTTTCAGATAGAGGAATTTCGAAGACTTAGGACTCATGTTAAAGGTGCTGAACTTTTAGAGGGCTCTGATGGAATCCTAGGAGATAACTTCAGACCAACTCAGCCACTTAGTGATAGAGTCATCAGGGCTGCATTTCAATAGCAGAGTAGGAAGAACAATGATAAATCTTCAGTCAGGTAAGTAAAAGCTTAGTGGGAAAATCAGAACTTTGAAATAATTCAGTTAATGGAGAAAATGCACTTAATTTTAGTTAATTGTATGATACATTGTCACAACTGTAAATTTTGACCCTGTAATTTCTATTTTATCCTGTGGTTTAGTACTTTGCTTATGTAATGGTTTGACTGCAGTTGGCAACCAAGCCCCACAGGCTGCTCAATCACTCTCACCTGGTGGGATGGGGGAGAGAATCAGAAGGGTAAAAATGAGAGAACTTGTTGGTTGAGGTAAAGACAGTTTGATAGGTAAAGCAAAAGCCATGCATGCAAGCAAAGCAATGCAAAACAAGAAAGTGATTCACCACCATCCAGGCAGTGGATCATGATGCACAGTTATTTCAGAATTACTTCTTATAGCTTTAAATTTCTCCTGCTACAGTGAGGAAGAGCTCAGTATGCCTTGGTTATGTGGTGTATTTCCCCAGTTACTGAGTTTTACTGGTTGATTTCTTATCATGTTTTTAGAAGACCAGTCACTGGTGGATCTTTCTAGTCTCTGTCAATAGCTCTGGAAAGAGGCCTTTAACTCTCAAAGGAGGCTTTTTTTTTGTTTGTTTTGTTTTTGTGTGTCTGTGTGGGGTTTTTTTGTTGTTTGTTTAGGGTTTTTTTTTTTTATCCCTTCTCCATACTTTACAATTCTGTTCTTTCCCAACAAGACTGAATCTTGGGCAAGTCCAGTGCAGATACAAGAGGAAGCAATTTAACTTCTGCCATGGCTAATTTTTCATGCTTCATCCATCCAAGTAGTTGCTGCTTCTTTTCAGCCTTCATTGACTCACAGGGCAAGAATTTGAGGATGACATAGGAGTGCTACATGTGAAACTGCATCAACCCTGCTTCTGTTATTAAAACCTCTCATGTCATGTTCCCCATATTTTAGTATCAGTTACAGAATAAATCCCCTCAATGCTCAATAGTCACTCCTAAACCTTGATATACTTAGTTAATCAATGTTTTACTATAATGAAGAACTTGGCAATGAGATCCATAGAGAGTTAAAGTCCAGGGAAGAGGTTGAGTCACCATCCCTGAAGGCATTTGAGATGTGTAGATGTGAGATTTAGGGATATGGTTTAGTGGTGGACATGGCAAGGCAGGGTTAATAGTTGGACATGATGATCTTAAAGGCTTTTTCTAACTTAAACAATTCTATGATTCTAAGACAAACTGTTGTCTTGAAAGTAGCAAGTTGAGGCACCAGCATTTATGGTTGATTTTGAGATGAAGTGGCCCTGACTTGATGTAAATAATGACAGCAGATCTGGGAAATCTTCTAGAAAAGAATCTGTTCAATTGCTTTCTTTATTAAATACCACTGCTTTTTAACATAGTAAAATTTTTCACCTAGTTTCATACAAAAAAGTTTATTTAAATACTAAAAACATTGAGTACTCCCCACTACCCTATTTACTGTTGAAATACATCATATGAAAGCATCAGAGTTTCTGTCTTCCCATTTCTTCAATGCTACAAAATAACTGATTCATCTACAGTTTCATCTGGAAAGCATGGTGCTGAAAGGTTTTTGATAAACAGTTCTGGATAAGAATATTTATTTGTACTTCAACTTCTTGCCCTCTCTAGTTCATGTCAGGCTCTGTTGTGGAGTTAAGCCCACAACAGTTAAGCTCTGGGTCCAGTCCCCAGTTTTGTATGAAGTAACAAAATGATCAGGCAGCAGATAACCCATAAAAAAGATAGATAATTCAGTGCTCCCAAAAAATGGATCCATTAAAACTAAGTGAGAATATTATCCTCCCTCCTGCATATGATAGAAATTATTAAATTGGCTAGGACAGTGACCAGCAATTTCATGGTCTTTCCATACAGCTTAAGCATTCAATATAGTGTGTGCATCTAAACATTTTTGAAGTAAGGGTTTATTTGTATTTTATAACCCTATTTAACATCTGCATCCCAGAAGTTAAACAAAAAACCCCAAAAAATTGATTTTTTTTTTTTAAAATATTATTTTCTCATTCCCATACTTAATTTTTGGCATAGCCCTAAGGCTAATTCTCAATTACATGGTTCTCCGCAGTCACCAAATGTTGTCACTTTAATCTTGAAATGGATGTTTCAAATTCATCCCAGCTTCTGCATAAAAATTACTTGGGAAAATTGTAGCAATATTAAAGTACAATTTTTCTCAGAGAGTGAATAATGCCCTCAGGCCAGTACAGGTAATTCAAGTCTGTAACACTGAAATTACTTGACACACTGAGTTTGAATTTTAAGCATGAAAGAGTTTCCTTTACAATGCTGGAATTGAAATGTAAAAATTTCCCTTTTGCTTTCATGTTTGAAATTTTATTACATTTGTCAATACTTACAAAGATTTGTTCTATATAATAAGATTTATCTTGGCTGTGCTTCACAAAATAATCTGCAGTTTTAATTCCCAAATGATGGATTTTTTTGATGCAAAGTAATAGTCCTCACTGTAGGGCTATGCTAATTATAGACATTGAAGCACTGAGGAAGAACTGTGACTCCTGGCACAGTGTAGCTCACACAAGAAATGACACTTATTTCTCTACTCCTGATCGAATTATTTATCAGAAATTCATTTGTTCAGGTCTTTTCAGTTTTGTGTGCATCAGTCCAAGTAGCACTGAATTAATCAAGGTTTCTTTATATATCCCTGCTATTGTGTTTGGGGAGCTGAAAAAAATGAAGTATAAGAAGAAATCACATGGCTTTGTTCACATTTCTTCTATGCAAAGAGGGAAAAAGGAAAGGAAACAGTCCTACTTCCTTTGTAGTGATTTCCTCACGCCCCTCTATGAGGAAGGTGGTGAGGAACAGTAGCTCCTCACACAGACCTCAGAAATCCTCAAAAAGATTCCGTCCTTCACGGGAATGAGGGAAGTCCCTTAAGCTGGGACTGCTGGCATCAGCTGAATATTGCTATGAAGACTCAGCAGCAGATGGGGAAGTAGTTCTCAGGGCAGTATCTTCCTAGGGATTCAAGAGGAGCATTTCTTTTAAAGAGCAGATTAGCTTTTTACTTTAAAGCTCTGGTATGTCTTGAATATTACAATTACAGACACACTGGTTGACTTATTTTCTGACACAATGTTCCTCTGCCAAGGCTGCTGGAACTCCTGTCAGTAAAGTTTTCAATATTTTTTTTATTTCAAGCCAGTGTGGCACAGCCACTTGAAGAACCTTGAGAGTGTTAGTTCGCCATGACCTTGTTACTCTGTCAGGGAAAGGAGACAAATGTTTCCGTAAGTGTTGATACACTGGGGTAGAAAGGGGTTGTTTGAAAGGTCTAATTAATTTTGACTGAATCAGAATGCAGGCTCTATGCACACCATGCTCCCAGAGCTTCTGAACATCTGCTCTTCTGAACATCCTTGATTTAAACATTGACAAAACTGAGCCCTTTGTGGTTTATGATCAAATGGCATATGTTGATCTTTGATGTAATTTGTTCTAGTTTGTTGAATAAGAGGCAGAGTTGACACCAGCATGGAATATCATGGTGTGTAATACCAGGGAAAGAGCTGACTTTTTTTTTTTAAATGTTCCTCTGTCATGGGAAAGCCCAGATCTCAAAATACTCCTCTACAGTTCTAAAACAAACTTTGGCCAGGCTCTAAAGGGCGCCTTCAGGATGACAAAACAGATAGAACTTTGTAGCTTTCTCTACCGTGTTTAACCCAGTTGGCTTTAGAATAAGTTTGCTGCAGTCTATTTGGCCTTTTTTAGCTCTGCTTTTTTTTTTTCTGAAAATGGATCTCTCTCTTATAGCCTGGGGTTAATGAGTTTTTGGACTCTGTTTTGGTACTGTTTTTGAAAAGCATCCCATTTACATCCCATGAAATGACCATTTCCACCTCTCCTCTCCTGCAGGTACTGAAGTTTTCAAATACATTTCTTTTGAAAAAACCATTTCAAAAATTTCTAACCTCTTTACAGCTCATTCAGTAATGAAAGAATCAGTCAGGTGTTAAGGAGTTTGGAGGAAAAGCTTAGTACAGATTTGCTGTTAGACATGGAAGGTTAAAAAATTGAGTTCAGCTTTAGACAGTGAAAGAACAATAGAATAACAGAGTAGTTGTGATTGAAAGGTGCCTCTGGAGATCTATTAGTCCAATCCTCTGCTCAAAGCAGTGTTAAGTACAGTGGGTTGCTCAGAGCCATGTCCAGCTGGGTTTTGAATATCATAAGGATGAAGACTCCTTAACCTCTCTAGGCAAACTGTACCTGTGTACTCTTGCAGGGAGAAAAGGTTTCTCTTAATTTTAAATGGAATTTCCTGTATTTCAGTTTGTACCCATTGCCTCTTCTTTCACTGGACGCAGCGAAAAAGTCTGGTGCTATCTTCAATAGTTGTTCTCATAAAGTATTTATATACATTGATAAAGTCCCTGTTGAAACATCTTTTCTGCAGGCTGGACAGTTCCAGCTCTCTCAGTCATCCTTTTATGACAGGTGCTTCAGTCCCCACACAATTATCATGTGTGCAGCCTGTTGCTGATCTCCAGTATGTCTGCGTTTCTTCTGGAGTGGGGAACCCAGGACTGGACCCAGTGCTCCAGTTGTTCTATCAATGTTGAGTAAAATAATTTCCCTCCACCTGCTGGCAATGCTTTTCCTGGTGCAGCCCAGAAGACTGTGGAGTTTTATTGTTGCCTTGGGTGCATTGCTGACTTAGCTTGAACTTGATGTTCACCAGGACTCCCAGATCCTTTTCTGAAAGAAAAGAGAAAGGATAACATTGTGACTTCCTCAGTGTAAATGCTAGTTTCTTTTATGCTTCCTGCTTGGCTCAGAACCCTTGCTATGGGCATTGAGCTCTTTCTTGATAATTTCAGGTGATCTTGGAATAAGATTTATGGCTCTTATTGTTATACAGCAAAGCCAAACAGTGGGGACAACAAATGCTACTTACCACTCCTAGAAATCAAACAAGAAAAGTCTTAAATCTTCCATTTCGATAAATGCTATTTTTTGGACAGTTTTAGGCCTGACACAGTATTTCTCAATATGTGGAGTGTGCGTATTCCAGAAGGCTTGCTGGAATTTTGGGGCTTGCCAACTTTCCTAATGGATAAGAACTTTCCTGGTACTGTGTTCTTCACTGAAGACAGCTTTATTTGTGGTTTCCAGTGGATTTATCACCCTCTCTTTAATTCTTGTTGCTTTGCATGTAACTGATTTGATAGACATGTCTTTCCTCTCTTTTGCATCAATGGAACAGCTTTATATGTGAATGAGCAAGATGTCTGATTTCAAACACTCAAATATCAACATGAATTTGTAATGATAGTGAATTCAGTATGGCATGCCTACATGTCTTCATCCCTTTATAAATCAGGGTGTATGCACATGATTCCATGCATACAGTAGGTAAATGGCATTGCTCCTATTTACTAAGAGGAGGTCAATAATTGCCTGTTACAGAGGTAACTGAAGTCCACAAGGCTCTTTCAATAGAAGACAGTAAGAACAATTTGCTAAAAGAGTATTTTCTTTTTAAAGTGATAAACCTTAATTTACTTTCCCCTGAGAATAATTAATAAACTAAAGAATTTGATATCCAGTGTGCTGTCTCAAAATTCACCATCTCAGACAAAATTTATTTTGTATTCATAAATAAAGAATTATCCTCCATGTGTGATGATGCCTTATACCTACTCCATATACATATATGCATCACTTCAGTTCTCCTGAACATTTTTTTGTTTGTGACTGATTCAGAAACTCCTGAAAAAGCATCACTTTTAATATACACAAGTGCATATACACACTCATACATATGCATACATCTGTGGTAGACCTCTGTATTAGTTTGAAAACAAACCAGTGGGAGATTGCAAGTCAGGATTAAAATTTAATAGGAAAATTAAATAAAATAAGTGCAATAATTGAAGGAAAAGCACAGACAAAGTCAGATACAACCTGACACCCTGTTAGGGTGGTGGTAGCAGTCTAAATGAAGTAGCTCAGTTGAAGCAGTGGTCCTGTGGAAGGTCTGGTCTCCAGCTGAAGGTCCAGTGGTAGCTCTTGTCCTCTGGGAACCCAGTAGACAGGGCTGGCTTGGGCAACTCCAAGGCCAGGTTATATCCAGGTGGGAATGCTTGCCTCCTCCCTCCTGGGTGGAGCATCTCACAATAGGATGAGATAAGTCCATGAGTCATGTGGTGGGTTCTTGATGGCTCATTGTCTGTTATCAGGGGTGAGTCACAGCAGGAGATAACAGCTAATGCCCCACAGCTGGTGGTAATAGAATACTAAATACATCTATATTGTAACCTAGGACAACCTCAGAGTGCAAGAAGCCGCAAGTTTGTCCAATGTCCTGTAAATTATGTTAGCAGAAATTAATTCAGATTTAAAACATTCTTAATATAATTACTGTTTTCCTAGTTGTACATTCAAGATTAGAGAAAAAAAAAAAGATATCGTTAAAATAGCAAAGTTATGCTAGGCCTGAGGAACAGGAAGGAGTAATTTAGGGTGGGAGGAACAGAGACTGCATTTCTGATGCTGCAGAGACTCGCTGCGTGATACTGAGATTTCTGAGCAGACAAGCAGAAATTGGCACAACATCAGTTTCACAGCAAGGAGAGAAGGTGATGTGGTGACTGTATCTGATGTGTTTTGTGAGTGGATAGTGCAAATACCTTGCTTTTGAAGCTGCTGTGCAGCACTTGTGGCAACAAAACTATGCCGCTCTTTCCACAGGTTATTGAAATGGGGATCTGGTGTTGCCAGTGGGAACAAACTAGTACTAAACAGGAAGAGGTGCACTCTCCTCTTTATGGAATTGCAAACTTTATCATAACAGATTATAGAATATGAAGGGACATTCAAATGCAGAGGGAGCAGTGGAGCTGCACCTTGCCTTTGAGAAATGGTGATGCAGTGCTGTGGACTGTATTTCTATACTTAAAGAGATCTCAGTGAAATTTACATTTTTATAGACATTTGCATTAGCAATCTGTGTGTCTTTGTTCTCAGTTTACTAGTAGCATTTGCAGTTAGTGAAGTACACAAACAAGTTGCTCTGCAGAAGTTCTAATGCTTGGGCATTTTATCCTTTCCTGTTGTGCAGATCCAGAGCTGGAGTGGGCTGTCAGCAGCCATGCATCATTAGGCTACTATGACTGTTCTTATCATTTTCCTGTTTAAAAAAACCCAAATCAACCCAACACAAAGACTATCACCACTAGTTCTTTAGAAATGCAAACACTGGTTTCCTACATTTGTTGACATATGAGTATTTATACTGCTTCTAAGTGAGTGATTTTTTTTATTGGTCATTGTTTATCTCCATGAATTTAGCGTTTGTGCTTAAAAAATGGTTGGTTTAATTGTTAAGTTTTAGTTTTCGAAAGAAACTGAACTTCATCTTATCACCAAACTGACTGTTGTTCTTCTGTGTTTAAGATCATGTGTACAGTGCCCAACCCTCTGCTGCCACTTCAGAGTACTTGAGAATGTGCTTACACTTGAGTGCATGACTGTAGGACAGATGGCCAAACACCTTTGGCTTGTGAGCCACACACCATAATCAGAGGCCTGCTGGAAGCAAAACAAAACTTTAGGAGCATTCAGGCAACCAGAAGCCCCAGGAATGGCTGAAAGATGGTGCCTTTTCAGGTTGTTTTCCACTACTTCGTTGTAATAGCAGGGAGTAGGGTATGCACTGAGATTGCAAGTGAACCCTTTAATATTGGCATAAATTTTTTTCCCACTGCTGGTGATTCAAATAAGTGAGTAGAAAAACACTTTTTTTGCTTGTGTGATATACCTCTGACACAGGGGCCAGAATGTAGGGACTTGATAGTTAGAGGCAGACAAGAATTATAGAGCTAAAAATAGGTTCTTGCTGTGGTAGGTATTTTTGTGTCCAGGCCAGAGTACCAGTAAAGTGGGTGATCAAGCCCTAAATGAGAAAAAAAACATTTTGAGTTTCCAGAGTTAGTACCATATTGGAATTGTCCTTGTCCATGTTCAATTCCTTACTGAGCTCTTGTTAGAAATTGTAGAGGAATCGAAAATGGTCAAAATCCCTTAGCGTGTAAAGAGAAAGAAAGATTATTGTGCTTCCTTTTCAAAGCTAAAAACGTCTCAAGGTAGTTTAGGAACCAGATCCCTGCTTATGCTTCAAATAAGATAGTTCATCCTGACAAGTGCTCCTAAATTTTGTGACCTGTGAATTTCTATTCATAATTCACTGTTATCATCAGCTTTTCATAAAAAGAGTTTTGAGAGTACTTTCCAGCTGCTTACTGTAACCATATATGGTTTATACATTGCTGCTTGGGAGCTGATAATGCAGCCAGGAGCCAGGAGTGCCTGTCATACAAAACCTCACAACATGTTTGTTAGGAGTCACAACACACAGGTTAAAGTCTGAACACACAGGTTAAAGTCTGAACTCTGCCATGGTATTTTCACTAATGGGGAAAATGCTGAAAATTAGTGATGAGTCAAAATAGTAGGAAGATTAGATCATCATTGATAAAGCTACACCCATCTTTAGAAAAAGATTAGTGCATATAAAATAGAATGTAACAGGCTCTCAAATGTCAAGGATGTTAGGACATATAGGTACATAAGTCTGTACAAAACAGAGAAGAGAGCCTGCAATATGCTTTCCTCTTTCAGCAATGTTATACAAATTAGGCACTGGGAGTGCACTCCATTTTACCAGGAAGAAATCACACAGATTTGAGCAGAACATTATTAGTCCATTAAAAATGAAGATCCAGGTAGGCACAGATCCTTATTCTTACTGGAATTTTTAATTCTGATTATTTCATATGGATAAGGACAATGAAATGAACAGTATACAAACAAACTCTTGCTACGCAGATAGACATGTTTTGTAAATAGCAAATGAAAGCTACCAAGTTATTTGAATTACTGCAGATGTTTTTTCAGCTGATATTTGCTGCTCAAGAAAAAGAATGTCAGCAGTGACTGTTGTTACCAATGTTTTATGGATAAGACCAGAGTTTATGACAGAGCAGCGCCACCAACAAAACTTTAATTAAAATCATTTATGTGTCCCCATAGCTCAAGACAAACAGAAGTACATTTTAGTTAGCTAGATGTAGCTAAATGCTCACAGAACTCCATGTAGACTCAATAAATAGTAACTTTTTCATGGAAGGAATGCAAAGAAAGATAAGGTTTGATAAGGTACTCAGTTCTCTTTCCTGAGACACTCTGAATCCATGTCTGCCTGTACTTTCAGGTGCTGTTTTAAGGAATGTGTAGGATAAAGATAATGTTTAGTCAGTATTATACTGGTTTTGCCACCCATGTCTTTTGATTTTTTTTTTTAAACTCCTAAACTTTTGATTTATCATAGTGTTAAGGAGGAGAAGGTAAGATCCTTCTAAAAAGAAGAAGATAGAAATATTGTGTGGTAAGGAAAATGGCAAGACAAAAGAGGTGAAAAAGCTTTCCAGAAAGGAGATTGACTACTTTTAAGCAGCAGAATAAAGGTTTTGATCTTGTGTAGTGATCTTGACCTAAAGCTGCTGCAGTGGGACATCTATCTTTGTCTCTATCTGATGGAAAGACATATTATCATGGCCATAATTTCTCCATAGTCTCTTCATTTGCACTTCCTCAACACTTTTGGAAGACTTTGAAAAATAATCCTTTTCACTGAAGTTTTCATATATCTTTTCTTTTAAATATGTTCTCTCTATTGCTATAGGAACATTGGGACCTTTGGTTCTTAAAAATGTACCAGCTTTGCTCCTTATCTTTGCTCCTGATTCTGCTCCTTGTTTCTGAGATAAAATTTATAGTGTTGCATGTGTCCCAGTTTTGTACAGGCAAAATTTCTCAGTGAAGAATATAGGTACATAAAATTATTATATGGAAGAATTAGAATTTCTTCTTGGAAAAATAATGATTTTTTTTACATTCTGAGTTGATTTCTGAGTTTTGATTACCCGTGTTAATAATATTTTTTTTCAAACCATGGGTATTATGAAAAACTCTCAGATTTTACAAGTATTTACACTGTATGGAACTGATCCTGAAGGGTTTTTTTTTTGGGAATGGTTATTTGATCTGTAGAGGACTTCACCAGAAGCAGCAGGTCTCTACTTATATGTAGGACTCAATCCAAGAAAAGGAAATTTCCAGGAGCAGAAATATAATCTATAAACAAGGCATCTAGGCAATTTTCTGATTATAATACACATGCCTATTTGTACAATTGTAGCTCGAATCTTCCATTTCCAAAAACTTTGCAGAAGAGTAAGAGAAGCAGGTATCTTCATATCTGTATAAAACTTTAGCCTGAATAATGTGTTACTTGACCACATATATTGAGGAACACTGCTATTGATTTAGCGTGGTAGGAAAATTATTGTTAAACAAGAATAAAGGGTAAACGTGAATAACAACACTACCAATATATAGAATCAGTCTTTTGTCAAACAATATAGGAAGTATTTCTATAACAAACATGACTTAAATCTTTTTACTGGCTCATAATTAGGCTCCTTTCCAAAAGTAATTCATTAATACAATAGGTACCCAAATCCCAGTTCAACTTAATTTCACTGAGTTTGACTTTTGGACTAAAAGCATTAAGCTTGAACTAGCTAAAAATGTACAGAATGTGCATTCAATTAAGGAGTAATTAGATACTCAATCACCCTTACATCACTCTAGGGATTATCCAAGAAAGAAGAGAGGTACTGCTCACTGCAGTGTGTAAAAGAGTTTTCTTAATTAGTTTAGCACTAAGTGAGATTGAGGAAGTGTCACCATGTCCCAGCATTAGTTTACCACGTGAAACCTTAACAACACAAAGGTTTTGGCTGCTTCTGAACTTTCTCGCTCAGATTGTTGAGTCTTATTCGTTGATCCAGTACTTTCTGGCCATGCAAATGGAAGCTTTCTGTTCACTTCAGGGAGGGGGTTGGTCCCTGCACCCTTGTATCAGTAGCCCACTGAAAATCATGCCAAGAGTTTTTCCAGAGATGGAGAATAACTTGTTGTAATTACTTGCTGGTTGTTGTTTGTTTTTTTATATTACACCTTTATGCCAAGCCCCAGGAAAGGCTGGGAATCCTCTGTGCTATTATGTGGAGTGTAAAAGCCACTGCTCTGTGAAGGCCTTACAGCCTCCCTTCAGAGGCAGCTGCTCCAAAGCTCTTCTAGTGAATCAGCAAATGGTGCTGCTGCCAGACAACATGACTTTTGGGGGATATTGAATGATAATCAGGGAGTTCGTGGAAATCACAGCTCAGATTTTCTCATGGGTAGGCAGTGACTTAGCAGCACTGCTGGTGACTGACAATCTCTGCTCTCCCTTCCTCTGTCAGGAGCCCTCAAGTGGAAATTCTCTAGAATGTGTTGACTCTTCCTGCAAGCAGTTGTAGCCCCAGGTGACCATTTGCACACAAACATTTTCAGATTGTTTGTGTATACACACTGAGCTATAGTTAACACTAAAACAACCTCATGGAGAAAAAAGGAAATTATTGGTACAACAGAATGAAGTGGTTTGGCACTTACATGCTGCTTCTGAACTGAGAACACTGAGGCAACCTGAGCACCTGGATTCCCAAGGTTATGCCAAAGTACATGAATATGTGTTTGCATGAAATTAAGTATTGATTAACGCTGCTAATGAATATTTCTGCTATTAGGACAAATTGGATGATTGCTTTCTGTCCCTTAAGCCCACCTGATTCCTTTGAAAGCTGGTACTCAGCACTTCACTTAGTAAGGCCCCATAAATAGTAAATGGTAAAATGTTCTCTTTGACCAGTGTATTTTTTTTTCTAGTTTACTACTATAGTCGGAATCAATTACCAGGTTGATTCAGAAAGCCAATTGTAAAACTTTGTTTCAAATTAATAATTTTACCACTGCATTTAACTTTGCATTTTTACTGCCATTTCCTCCATTGCTAGTAAATCTTCCAGCCCTGGCTTTACCCTAAAAGAGAAGAATCAGTACCATTATGTCACTGAAGTATATACCCTGAAACTGCTCCCACCTGCTGTCATGAAATCTCAGCATTTAGTTTTCCCTGTCTCCCTGGCTGGACATAAACAGTCTTTCAGACCCACTGCGGAGGAATTTCAGTAACATAATTGTTCCATTCTCTTTTCAGAGAGGGGGAAGACAATGCTCCCACAGTGCCCGCAGATGAGAAATGGAAACTTTTGAGGCTGCTGCTTCAGTTGAACCACAAAGCATGCATTGTTTGTCTTCATCTAATTCAGCCTTGATAGACAGCTGTGACAGTTGGTCTGTCCACACGGTCCAGTGAAATTCTGGGAATGGGGCTGTACATTAAAAGAAGAAAATATATTAAATCTTTCAATTCACACTGTTAACTATTTTTAAATTGTCATTATCATTGCTTTTATAGCTACTTTGCCATAGCACTT
Organism: Entomyzon cyanotis; assembly: GCA_024500445.1. Taxonomy (NCBI): domain Eukaryota; kingdom Metazoa; phylum Chordata; class Aves; order Passeriformes; family Meliphagidae; genus Entomyzon; species Entomyzon cyanotis. Next base: position 21,712,627 of record JAKEPQ010001005.1, read on the forward strand.
AATAGTCATCTGTGATCCAAATAGTACTGATTTTAAGCTTGCTATGAATGCTAATATGTAGAGATACTCATTATTGTTTTAAATGCTAGGTTTAATTTTATTCCATATCATCTCTTGTTCTGTCAGTAACCATATTTTCTGTAGAGAGGAGATGCATTCAGTAAAGGTAATAAAAACATTGTTCACAAAGAGTATTATACAAATTTGGAATTAATTTTTTGGCAGAAAGGAGCACTTCTCTGCCAAACATATGCACTTGACATGGTATATCTGAATAAAGCTGAATGACATTTGCATTACTAGGAACATTACTGAAGTAAAGGTTCCTAGTACTGAAATAAAATTCCTTAGTTTGGAACTAAGGAAAATCAACCAATATAACAATAAACAGAATTGTCTGGATTATTTTCTACTTGGTGAGCCATGGAACTTTGAGACAAAGTGTTCAATTTGGGCAGAAAATTATCAGCCTTTGTTCTCCTGTGAATTATGACAGTTCTATTTGTTCTCTGCAATGCTGAGGATGGTGGTCTGGGGACCTACTCTGCATGTCCTGAGCTCACTGCACAGCATGGGGATTGCTACTCTGGGCCACACATGACTTATCTGACAGAGAAGATAAGGCAAGGGTAGTCTGAACCAGCTAGTCAGCCTCATAGCTTCTACCTCCTGAGAAACACCAAGATCTGAATGCAAGTCAGTAATGTGGTAGGCAATAGCTTTGATCACCATAGCTATTAGTGAGGTCCACTGTCCTGGCTTGAGGGGCCAGGTTTATCCAGAGACCTGTGTCAGTGGAAGAACCCCAGAGGCACACAGATGGCAAATTCCGGGCTGGGGCACAATGAAGATGCAAACTGAGCGCTCACAAAGGGGAGGCTGCTCCCTTGGTGCTGACTGATCATCAATCACAAAGTCATTCCTAGACAATGGTAAATGCAGAGTCAGAAGGCATCCTTAATCCACCTTGTCAAGGGTTATGGGCAGAGCTACTGCTGAATAACGAGTTACAAGCTCTCTGAGTAATTTATGTGTATATTAGGGGCAGCAGAAACAACAGGACGAACTCACACACCGCATGTGAGCTGGGTGAGGGGGACCAGATACTGCTGACCACTTAATGTGTTCAGCAGTTTTGGGTGTACTACTGAAACACATGCTTCCTTTGGAGATAAGACTTTGCAGCATGCATTGCTCTGAATGCACAAAAAATGTAAAGCAAGCAGCCCACCATGAAGTCGTCTCTTCATTTTGGGCTAAGCAGAGTAGCAATCAGCACATTGCTCCTTGGGCTTACAGAAACTTATATTTCTTAAGGTTATCTCCATCTTCTGCCCACATTTAATGAAGTATAACCCCATTATCTATACAATGGGTTCAAGATTTCAGTGCTGGACAAAACCACACTTTCCCCCTGCAGTGTCTGCAGTATGTGCATGTAGGATCTTCACTGGCTGCTGGTCCTCTTCCTTCAGCAGTGATTCCCCAGGCAGCTGAAGCCACAGCCCAACCCCAACACAGAATCACCGAATCACCTCCAGCTAATCCCCATCATACCACAGGGCAGGAGAACTCTCTGCTGCAATGGCCTGGCTGTACAGCAGTTTTTGACTGGAACCTGATAATTGTCTTAGTTGTCAGGTTTGGTACTAAAATCTTGAGAAAATAAAGCAAAGTTCTGTGAGGTGGAAGTCAACTGATTTCTGCCAGGTGAAGACCTGTTCTTGTCTCCTTGCACCCAGCAATGAAAGAACCCTCCAAAAGTGGAGTGAACCATGTTCCAAACCTGACAATTCTCAGGTTATATGCACAGCTCATTCAGAAGATCTCCCTTTGCATACAATGTATTACTAACTACTGAGTGTTAACTGACAGGAACTGTTGTAGTAATACGGCAAATATTGACATTAAGATGAAATCTGAACTAGATTTATTCTCTAAATAAACATGTTCCTTATCTTGGAGCTGGCTGATATTCTTGTGGCTGTGAAATACGGGTACATTGCTAAGCAAATGATGTAATGTCTCCACCAAAAAGTCCATTATTTCCCTTTCCTGTGCTCCCTTCCTGTGTTTGCTGTTCTGTCAAGCATTGCCTTGTGCAGTGAAATTCTAGTCATATAAATACTGCTACTGAGGAATTGAGATTAGTAAATTTGTCTTAGTATTTGTCAGGCTCTTTTTTTTCTAGACTTGGCTTTGAAAGAAAAAAACCCATTGGTAAAATGCTTATAACTGTTTTGTGTCTTAATAATGAGATCTAATTATAACAATAAATTTATTCACACAACACCCATTCTAATTACAGATTGGTCAACCCACATTCATGGTGTGTTGGGAAAAGTTAAATTAGTCTTTCTGGTTTTGGTGGGAATCCACAGGGAGGAATTTTCAGGAAGGGCTCTCTGTGTATTACTTCAGTTACACTGAACCCATGAGAGGTTTTACTGAGTGTGGCAAGGCTCTGCTGCTCTCCAATTAGAGTTCCACGTACCTGCCTTTGTATTGATATTTTTAAGAAATCATAAAAACTGATAAGGGGGTTCTGAGTGTAGTGTAAGGCCCTAAATTAATAATTTCCTCTTCAAGCCTACAGCTGCTAAAATTCTGAATCAGATTGCTCTCTGGACATATTTTTAAAGGTAAATGTTAACGTGCGTAATGCTTCACATAATTTTAGAGATTTATTAGAAATGTGAATTACAAGTTTCCAAAAGATGTTGAGCAGTTTCACACTTTTTGGTCAAGAAATCAATGACATAATACTTCAAAGTAGCTTTGTGCCTCATCATGCAAAAGCTGGCTCCACAGGCTTGTGATAAACTGTAGGAAGGTAGTGGAAATAGGAAGAAATCCAGCTTTTGGGAGAAGGAAGGTGAATTGGGGCAGATGGCTGATATCAGTGATCTCCCCTCTGCAGGTGATGTGTTCTTCAGTTTCCTCTATAGTTTTCTGGAGCTCCCATAAAAATGTAGAGACTTTAAACTCTTGGTTTTAGTTCAGGTCATAGTATGATGTTTTTTGTACCTTGTACCTTGGGCTGTGATCCTGGGCTCCCACTAACCCAAATCAGAGGATCTTCTTAGGGAGCACTGTGCTTCCTTAAAGCTGCCTTTTGCCCTGTCTCCCACCTTTCCTTTGTGTGAAAATTCGGGCATAGGTGGACCAATAATAAATTCTATGCCTGTTCCCAAAATATACCCGGGAGGTAAACAGGCATAAATTGGTGTGGGTTAAAGGATAAGCTTAGTCCCAGACATTACTTTGGCAGGCATGGGGTAGTGGCTGTGTATGGAAGCAGATGTGAGGTAGTACATGAGTCTGAGAGGAAATAAGAGTGGTCCCTGGCCAGCATCCTGGTTTGTGCCCTGAAGGTTGACTCATCTGTGTTCCTGAATCTGGAGGGTAATTGAAGACTACTGTTGCTGAGGAGGTAAAAGCAGCAGGGCAACATAAAGGAAAAAATATTTTGCTGAGACATTTCAGCTGAATTTTGCTGAGACTGCAGAGGAAATGAGGGGAGATCCATGCACATGCAGCTTCACAAGAAGTCATACCCATTAGCATTTTCCAGATCCTGCCAGGGTGCATCTGCCCTAAGCACAGACTCACCTTCATTGAGTTTGACTGGGGGACTCATCACTGGTGCAGTAATGGCCTTGTGCAAATTATTCCTTTCATGGTTGTCACATCCACTCCATGAGAATGAAGAGAAGCTTCCTTTCTTGTAGAAATGGGGCAGCCTCAGGGGAGAATGATGGCTGTAGAAAAAAAGGGGAAAACCGTCTAGGTGTTGAGGACTGTGGAAGGAGCACAAATATTGGCCTGCTTTTTTCTTCTTGGCTGGGTTTCATGGTGGTATCATCAGTCATGGGGTTTGCTTTGAGATGTGTTCTTCCTTCACAACAGCAGCAGTGCAGCAGTGCTGCCTGCTGAAATGTCAGGTAGCTGGAGAACCACCCACTACTCCTGAGGCTGGACCATACAGGATGTGTTTGGAAGTGTTTATTGCACATTTATTTATGAAACTGTAGCTGCCATTTCAAGCACACCTATGTGTGTGTTTTTGTCTCTTTAGAATGCTACACATAAAAAAAAAGCTATTTAAAAAACAAAACCAATTTAAAATTAATTGTAGAACTTCTAGTTAAAGTTAATAAATTTCAGTAGGAAGACTATATGCTTAACATCAGTTCAACAGCCCTGTACATTTTCTGTTGGTATTTGTATGATTGGGTTTCTCCCTTTGGTTAATGAATTTGTGTAAAAATCCTGTTCCTTTTCCTTTTCCCCCATTACTCATTTTACAGCCCCAGGTCTTTTATATTGAATGCTGTTTAAGACTTGCTCTGAAGTCATTATTCATTTTGTTATGAGCCTTTTTCTCTTACAGTATTTGTTTGAATGCTTCAGATGTATTAAAGAGCTTATCTTTACAATCACTTTGCATATGCTTTCTCTGCTCTATCACATGAGGATTGCTCTCTGATCACAGATTATCTCTATGATGCCAGGTATAAGAAAAAGACCCAGCAATCAGCCATGTCAGAGAGACACTCTTTGTATGCACTTGCAATGCATGTAATCCTTGTCTGGGAGAACTTGTTATACCTTAATTTAGCCTTATTTGCAAATTAAAAGCCCATCATTGACTCACTACTCAGGTCACCTCATAAGTCTTCTCCCTGGTTTTCTGGGATAATTCTAATTCAAGGTTTGTTATTCAGTGCTGGGTTATCTTTTGTGATTCTTCTGTTCAGTATCTTCAAATGCTTCTCACCAGTGTCCTTCCCATGCTGTTTACAGAGACAGTGGCAGCTTTTTACTTCTGCTTGTCTTTCCCCACAGCCTGACCTCATCTTGATCCAAAGAGGCCCTCTCCTCTCCAAATATCAGGGAAACAACAGAAGATGGGATAAAAGAAGGGAGATATTAGATAAACTTGGAAAGAACTTCCCCTATAAAGTACACAATGAGCTGTTTAAGCCTTGAATAACAAAGAAAAAGAAAGTATAAAGATAACAAAGCAAAAACAGCATAAAGAAACTTCTTTAAGTATCCTCTTCACTAGCAGGAATGTGGTTTGAAATATTCCTTCTCTATTTCCATCTCAACTTGCTTGTGTTGAAAGTGATCCATTCTGGATTGTGTAATACCAGCTGACTAACTGGCAGCCAACTCCCAAATCAGTGATCAGAAAGCACATCCAGCCAGCCTTGTTCCCTGAGACTGCTGCTCTCCTGCACCTCTCCCACCAGTGACAGGGAATTGGCTGCTTGTCCTTGGACAGCAATCCTTATCCCAAACCCTGGCTGTTCACCACATTCCCTGTGCTGGGTTATCTTCCCACCCCATCTCCTGAGATGGAAGACAGTAAAGAAATATGGTCATGAAACTAACTCCATTCTTTTATAAAGTAAAGCGCTTGAGAAGGCAGGAGCTTCAAACACATGAGCAACTCCCGTGCTTATTATTAGAGGTTATGTTTGTGTCTGAGATTGTGAAAAAAACAACTTGATCTCACATAGATATAAACTCTTTTCTTCCCTTGGGCTTTAATATAAATATACACTACAAACAGTGCTTTCTGAAGTGCCTCCCATGTAAACATTTGACAGTGGTGAGCATGAAACAGATGAAAGCTATGATAACTCAGCAAACACATACAGCTGAATATGATACACCATGCCAGCAGTATTTGAAATAGCAGGTATAAAGCAGTTCTAGAAAATGTGTGTTTAGCCTCATGTTGTGAAGATACAATAGGTTTTTCTTTTTGATGCACTATAGGTCTGTTGGAAGGGAGTTTCAGTATCCTGGATCGTAAGTTAAAAATGACTGGGTCTCTTTAGCTGGGCAATTGCATGTCTGATGAAGAAAAAATAAAAAAAAAAAGCAAAGCAAAGGTAGCTGAAAGATTTATTCATGGCTTAGAAACATGTAGTAATTCACATAGATAAGGAGATGTTTACTCAGAAGAAAAATAGAAAACAAACACAAAACCCCCTGAGAGCTGTGTGTTCTTGGCAGGGAAGCCTCTAATGACTACCAAGTGCATGAGTCTCAGTGTGAAATTAAGTTGATGTGCTTCAGCATTTTGAACCTTCCTGATTTTATGTTTTGATCACCCCAGTTTCACACAATTTAAAATGGAATCTTAGAAACACATGAGACCAGAGCATCTCAAAATACCTGTGACTAGGGCTGTAATGAAAGTGCTTGCAGAGACAAAGAATTTGTTTTCAGCAGGACCCAAGGTATCCAGACTTTAGATGATGATATGATGGTGCAAAATTTTTACAGGTGTCCTATAAAGATGTGTAATTGCATTATATTATCCAGCCACTAGATGTCTGCATACTATAGAGCTTCAGGCAGGTTTGTTCCCCAACCTAAAAGGCAAACAAAGAACATGTGTATCTGCAGATGCCTCTCTCTCTGTATAATAATTTGGGATCTGGTTTTTTTTTTTTCTGATCTATGCCCCTTTTCCAAGGCGGGATCTGTGGACAAAGAGATACTCTGCAAGAAAAATTATATGTATAAAAATGACTGGTTTCTGTCAAAACTGGAAAGTAAACTGTAGATTATCCATATATCAAGATCACATCTATTCAGATAAAACTCACAAATACCGGAAATTAAATGCAGCAGGGCCACCAGTGATTTTGAGGAGCACCATAAGTCCCAGTGCTGGTTTGACTCCAGTTCTCCAGGGAGACCCACTGGTTTTTGTTGCTTATAATTTCCGAAATGGAGCCCAACTGTGTGATTTCAGTGATATCATCAGGAGGTGTAAGGTGAGCACTGTGAGCCCACAGATAGTCCCCCACGTGTTAAAGCAAGGACACATCTTTTGAGAACTGTAGGACAGCCCAGACTAGGTGTGCTCTGCATGGGCAGTTGTTTACATACCTGTTTGGAATAAACACTTTTCTCATAGGGTTTCCCCAAGGCACAGTGATGAGCAGCCCTTCCTAGGTGTTTTCTGTGCTGAAATGCCAAGAATGGGATGGGGAAAAAAAATTCCTGTGCTTTCAGGGCCTTTGCTACTGCCTGAAAAGCATACATTGGTTGAGTTTAGATAGCCATCTTCAGAGGTTCCTGTTATCTGAGCTCATGTGAATAAGGGAAAGCTGTGAAGCATTGTGAAAATTACTGGTTTACACCAGGCAGTACCTGCAGTGTCTCAAGTGAGCACCACTACAGAGGCAGGTTAACTGTGTCCTATAACCCTTGAATTTGAACTCTGCTTCCTCTCTCCAAAGGCCTTTTCTCACCTGTATCATGCTGCTTTTATTTGTTGCTCCAAAATAGAACTTCCTCTTGCTTCTCCTGATCTGCTGCCGTTCCTTGCCGTTGTGAACTCTCCCAAACACATTTAGTAGTGGGTGCCTGCAGAGCACAGACGTTTTGTGAGTGTTACTTGATACTACAGTATTCACCTTTACCCAAAAAGTTTTGAGTGGTGTTCAAGGCTTTCCATGCTTCTTTACATCTCTTGGCTAGTTAATCAAGTAACAGTTCCTAAATTCAGTTTCTCATGAACAAACTTGAATCTAATATTAAGGAGTCGTTTCCATTTTAGAGTTGATTACCATAACTGCGGTTTGTGTTCCACCACAATTAACTTTGTTTTTAATCACTAAAAGGCTAAGAAGTTAATTTCACACGCTATCATTTGGGTTCATAAATGCAAAGAAGGAAGGTCTGGTAGGTGACTTGTAATTACAAGCTGCAGAAACTTTCTTTCACTGTCCTCAATAGTGAGTGTCAAATTTGTGAAGCTGAGGGACAGAGAGTTGAGGAAATTTTTCTAGTTTTAAGAAGTGGAGGAACAATTGATAAGTTGCCATTGCTACTTCTTTTTGAATTAGAGCAGAATCCTATTGCCTAAAGTGCATTAATGTGAATGCTAAACTGTGCCATTCTGCATGGTAACATTTTTCTTAATTCACAAACCCCCTGAAATTAATTTGGTAAAATTATTTGTCTTGAGAGAAGAGCCCACAGTGTGCTCAGTCTTGGGTCAAAAGTTAGAAGCCAATGAAGATGGGACCTTATTTCACCTGCAAGAAAAGGAAGTGCCCTTCTTGATATTTCTAGAACTTTTCTGAATTGCAATTAAGTTATAATAAAGTTAGAATACTCTAAATTACTGAGATTTAAATTTTCAACCAGTTTAGGCGTGCTTTATAGGATTTCTGTTATATTGGCTAAATTTTTCTTTTCATTGAGCTTTCATCTCCTTTATAGAGCAACCTGCATTTTATCTTTGCATAAATTTTTTTATTTCTCAAACAGAGAGAAAAGAAAAAGGAATACTTTTTGAGAAAGTATCTGTCAGTTGTCCTGTAAATGAAGAGAGTGATAATATGTGGTTACATTACCAGCTCTTAATAGGAGAGACTTTGTGATCTCAAATGCACACCTCCTCTTGCTAATTAGCCTGTTAAAAAAGAACAATCTGGTATTCCTCTGGGAATCTTTTACTATAGAAAGAAATTTAGCTGAGCATAAATGAGATTGATTTTACAGTTTTTTAATAATGCTTCTTTCCCACCAATTTCTAAGAAGGAAGAACCAAAATATATTCAGCTTTGGGCAAAAAGAGACCAAGTGATGAGATACCCCTCTTCTCCTCATTTTCCTTACACCTCTCCCTTTCCCTAACAACTAGAAAAATGGGAGAAATTAATCAAAACATGGTCTCCCTGCCAGCAACAAATTTCAGCTCACATTTTAGCTGTAGTGGACATCTACATGCAGGGTAGGACTGTTGTCACCCAAATCAAAGCAGATGCACCTGTAAGAGGAGAACATTTGGCTAGAGCAAGGAAAGAGAGTCAAGTCTAAATCTGTTTTTAAGAGCTTTTCAATTACTGATTTAATGAGATCTTATGGGGTTCTTTATTTTCTTGTCGTTCATTAGATTTTAATGAGATCTTTTTCCTCTTCTCCAGACACAGTCTTCCCATTTTCTTGTTGCATTCTTCCTGTTTGTACCCAGTGGCACAGCCTTGCCTTCAAAGCTGAAGGCAAATACACTCAAGTCTGTGTGTGCAATTCAGACTGCACCACCGCAGTGACTGGCAATTATTTATGATCAACCAATATTAAAGTGGAAAGGTTCACTCTATTAGGTGTGGTCTTTATAAAAAAGACTACAGAAATTCACCCAGTAATTCCTTCATCAAGCTGAGGAGCTTTTATTGACCTTCTGCCTCATCTTGAGTTGCCTTTAATCCATACTCTCAGTGCTTCACATCTGGAACTATTTGTAAGCATATCTGCACTGCATGCAGTTTGTGTGTGGTTTTCACATCTTTTGTTTCACGTGCCTTTTTTAAAAAAATATTTCCTTTTTAAGTCACGTCTCTCTCTTTTTTGTATCATCAGCTTTTTTCCAGCTTTATACTTTTTACTTTCCTGCTAGATTCTTTCTGTCACATACCATTTCTGTCAACAGGGCACACATGGGCTGTGCTTCCTCTGTGTAAGATCTGTGTGCTCCTGGATCAGCCTGTGATACAAATCCAATCTGAATGAGGCACGGGCATATTTCTGATGAATTAGCCAGAGTACAGTATATGGATATATGCCAGGCTTTATCCCAACTATGGGTAAACAGATGATGTGTATTCGGCATAAAATTAGAGTGGGCAGGATGAGCTAAAAAGTGATCTGTCAAGACAGATTGAAGTTGTACTAAGAATTCAAAATATTTGGAACAAATTTGAACTGACAGACTGAAGTTGTTTTAGTTCTTTGTGTCATATGGCCACAGGGTTTTTGATCTTGTAATAGGCATCTTAAAACAGGTTTACCATCTTGTCTATTTACAGCCTCAGTAACACTGATGTCAGCAAAGTAATGAACTTCCTGCTATTAAGACCAGAAAGAGTACTTCGGGTAATTTCACCTGATCTTTAAATGACCCAGACAGTAAAATTTCCTTCATTACTCCACATTGTGTTCAATATTCTTCTGACATACTTTAATATCAAGGCCCCATGGCAGAAAATATGTGAAGCATCCTGTGACACGATGTTGTTTGGACAATACAGTCAACACATCATCTGGGTGGCACCTGTCTGGGGTTTGTACCTCGAGCCACACTTTCACACAGAACCTTGGCAAACCTCTTCACTTACGAGCAGCCATCCTCAGCCTGGATCTTGGCACTCCCTGAGCAGTAAGGCACCAGACATGGATGAGAGACAGCTGTGGCTGGTGGTTGCCACACTGGGTAACTTCATTGCCTGCTGCTTGCCAGCTGAAATCAGCATTTGGCCACTGGAGTCAGAACAAGCTTGAGAGGGGTTTACAGGCTTGGCACATCCATGGCTTGTACCTCAGACAGATACAGGATGGAGATGCAGTCTCAGAGAGTACCATTGGCCTGTAAGGCTGCAAAAGAGAGCAACTGAAGGAAAAGCTCATCCTGCCAGGGGAAATCCAGTATTGAGCTCTGAACTTTATAAAATGAAAGTTTTTCTTGTTCTATTGTGCTCCTGCAGAATATATACAATTAGGAGGGCAGTTGAGTGAGAAGGTAAGAAGGCAGACAGATGGACAAATCAGTAGAACTAAATCCAGAATGTTTCCTGACACTAAAATCAGATGAGAGGTCTTAAATGAAGAGCCAAACAAGACCACTTCTAACAGGGACACAGGAATCTCTTTGTGGATGAACTGAGAGTGACAAAGATCTTTTTACTTTTTAAAGTTTTTAATAAATAGATAATATGAGGGACTAAAGGCATGTAAAAGAGCATATGCACTTCTTGGGAAAAATGAATAGCACTTACTACCCGCTTCATTGCATGTGATGGTAGAATGATTTGATTTGGCCAAGGTGTAACACTTTTCTTCAAAAATGACTGAGTCACCTTTTTGATCTAGTAAACAACCCACTTTTGTGCATGTTTAGACATCATCTCCAGAAATAGGTTTCCTCCTTTTCTCCCTCCTGTTAGTCCTTCAGCTCCAGCTGCAGGACAAATGCGTCTGTTCTCTTTTCCTGATTCACAGATCTCCAGAATGTGTTTTTGTACAAAAAATATCTTTTTTGCTGTTTTTCAGGTACTAGACAACAGTAGGGATGGTCCAAATACCTCATGTCTTCAAAGCTCTGTTAAGGACCTATCCCCTTACACACCACTTCAGCCAAGTCATCTCTGAGCAGCAGGAGGTGGCCTGGAAGTTATTTATTTCCTGCTTATCGTGTTTGTTGTATACTTGCACAAGTTTCCCTCCATCCAGAGCTGTAGTAGGATATTCTAGCACTGAGAGTACCTAGTAGTTTACCCATCTAATAGTGCAGTTTGACTAAGTGTAGGATCACAGAATGACTTTGGTTGGAAGGGACTTTTAAGGTCATTTTGTTCCAACTCCCCTGCCATGAGCAGCGACACCTTTCACTAGACCAGGTGGTTCAAGGGCCCATCCAGCCTGGCTTTGAACATTGACAAGGATGAGACACCTCCAACTTCCCTGGGCAATCTGTTCCAGTGCCTCACCACCCTTATAGCAAAGAATTTCTGCCTAATATCTAATCTAAACCTACTCTCTATTTTAAAGCCATTATGTCTTGTCCCATCACTACATGCTCTTGTAAATAATCTCCCTCCATCTTTTTTGTAGGCTTCCTTCAGGTACTGGAAGGCTGCAATTAAGTAATCCTGAAGCTTTTTCTTCAGGCTGAATAATTCCAACTCTCTCAGCCTTTCCCCATAGTAGAGGTACTCCATCCCTCCAATCATTTTGTGGCCTCCTCTGGACTCGCTCCAATAGCTCCATGTCCTTCCTGTGCTGGGGACCCCAGTGCTGGGAAGCAGTACCTCATATGGGGTCTCATGAAGGTGGAGTATAGAGACAGAATCACCTCACTCGACCTGCTGGCCTGGCTGATTTTGATGCAGCCCAGGATACAACTGGCTTTGATATTTGTTCAAACACTTAAATTCTCAAATAAATAATTCAGTATTAGAGTTGCAGGTGCTAAATATTGATTATTCTCAGAAAGTTACTACAAAATGGCATTGCTTCTGCCTAGCCATGTAGTCAGTCTCTTGAAAAAGGGACTGATGGTATGGCTGGAAATGGATGGGCCTCAAGGGAGTGAGATCACATCTGCTTTAGGAGACAAAGACAGAGCCACCCCAGTGGCCTTGACAGAGGTCTGAAGTTTCACTGCTGGATCCGGGTGCTCAGGCCTTGAGCTGGAAGGACTTAATGAAACTGCCAGGTCCTTCCTGGGTCACTGAAGCAGACATGTAAAGGGTTAGCCAAAATAAAGCTTTATCCTCCCTCCTATGTGCCCTACTGGTGTGAAGTTCAGCAAGACACCTTGAAGCAGGCTCAGCAGGAGCATATGCTCCCAGAGGAGGTCTCCCCTTGTACATGAGCCTGTTGCTGCTGTAAAACGCAGGCATGTTGAGCTGAAGTGTCTTGTCCTATCCCAGCACTGAGGCAAGAGGGGCTGATGAGTATATGTATAACTTGCTCTAGAGACCTTCCCACATGAACCTTCTCCAGCTCCTTACAAAGCTTTTCCTCCAGGCTAACTGCGCTCAGCTTCAGTGACTGTATCCCCCTGCCTTGTCCCCATCCCTCTTGGGTTCTTCGGGGCATGGCAGTCCAGCAGGACACCATGAGGAGTGGGGGCTCCCTGGGGTGGCAGGGCTGAGCCTGGCAGCTGCTCCTGTCCCACTACTGCATCCAGGGGCAGCCAGGGGCACCGGGGCACACACTGTCCCACATCAGGCACCTCTCTGGGAACAGTGACAGCCCTGGCAGTGCCCTCAGGCAGTGACATAGAAATTTGTTCTGTGCCTAGCAGCCTTTTACCTTCCTCAGAGCTGTGTTTGCATATGTCAACAGTCCTGTCCTCTGAAAAAAACCTGGTGCCCATCTCCACTTTCTGCACCAGAAATTTTACTTAGTTTTGTTGGGTCTGTTATCTCTGTGGTACAGAGAAACCACCATCCCACCTGAGGAGTGTGAGGCAGATGACCACCAGATGCTACCAATCCCAGTGCTATCACCTCTCAGTGGTTCCTGATGTCCCTCTTTCCACTCCTCTATGCCTCTCTCACGGGTATTACCTCGGAAGAGAGAAATTTGATATTGGTACTGTGAATTCCGCTGGATTGCAAAATCTGCACAATTTAATTTCATGGGCCTCATCAAAAATCTTGGGAAGAAAGCAGCTGATTAAACAGTAACTAATCCCCCTTTGTTGTTGGAGGGAAAAGTAGAAGAGTGAAAACTCTTGTATGCTGCCCATTTCCTGAAGTTAAAAGGATAAAAAGGAAGAAAAGCAAATAACTATAACTCTGCTTTGGATAAAACAGAAAACCTCCTGATCGGAAAAGGAGCTATTTACACATGCTCCTCAAATGATCATGTGCTAGCCAATTTTAAATTAATATAACTTCACACCGATTTCATAGCTCTTTCTTCATTCCTTGTGCACAATATTAATCAGTAAGTTACATCAAGCAGCTCACTGGCTTCTAGCGGTGAGGAGGAGTTTTGCCTGAGCTGTCTGGGAAGAAGAAGCAGGGAGAGAGGTGAGGGGACATCATGGTGCTGGTCCTCAAAGGCCAGGCTCTCCCCTTCTGCTCAGTCAGGCTCACCCATCCTAGTGGAAACTGCTTCAATAGTCCTGCATTAAATACAGACAGTCACCTGTACCTTCTTCTTCAGCATGGGGTTTTACCATCTAGTCTGAGTGCCAGTGTGTCAAAAGGGCTGCTCCAGTTTCCTTGGGCATGAGGAAAAAAAGCCCCACAATGGACTTTGTCCACAATGTTGCTTCTCATCCATAAAATCAATGGTTTGAGGTGGCAGGATGGCATGGAGGGGTGAGTTGAAGAGTCATGGTGTGGTTGTGGCATGAGCATTCTGAACTCTTTTGGTTTATCAGCTCTGTGACCCTGTCCTGGCACAGCCCAGCCTGGAATGAAGGTGTTCTGCTCTCCAGCAGCTCCTCTAGGACACTCTTGCCCACCAGGCTTCCTCTGCCTAAACAGGGAAAAGGCAGCTCTAATACACAAAGGCAGAACCGGGAGTAAGTTTTTTGCACACCCAACTGGTGTTTCCAAGTGTTGCCACCAGAGGATGTACCAAGCACATTTTTTGCTGTATCAACACATAAACACACAAACAGATTAAAATAGCCAGATTTACCAGCAGAGGTAGCATAACTTCTGTATCAACACAGGAAATATCAGTGTAAACAACAGTTTTTGAAAAAGAGAGCAGAGAGGGAGAGGTAAGGAAGTTATGCACTGTATTTTCTGATGCATTTATTCCAGCTCTGTAGTCTTTAACATATTAAATGGTAAATGCATTTCTGATTTCTCTAATGCATTGCAAATACTGAGAATGTCTAGGCTAGGCCACTTTCAGTATTTAAAGCAGTTTCTATCAAAGACAGTAGCCATTTTGATGTTTGAATATTTTTCATTGCAGTAATTCATCTTCTAAATCTGGGGTAGTCGGCAATTTAGACACCAGGCAGAATAGAGTGTTCAAAGAGACAATGGCTACTGGAGTGAGGCACTGATTCAAAAGCCATTTGAAAAATGGTTGCTATAAAAAGGAATGGTAAGAGCATCAACTGTAGATAATGAGACATCATTTAAAATTGGTGTTTTAGGGAAAGATCTGTAATCCTCTCAAAGACAATTGTCAAAGATTTCTTAGTGGTTACAGTCTGTGTCAACAAGAATGTATACACTTTTAACGGAAAAAAACCTAGTTGATCTCACTCTGGCATTTTCCCCCTTATTAAAGGCACTGAATACTTCTAGGAAGCCACAGGTATATTTCAAAATGTACATTCTAAAAGTGTTGTGAAACATTCAGGGATACTCATCCTGCATTAATTGTTTTCAGACTTCATGAATGGTCTGACTCTGACCATTCCGTGTCTGGTTCAGTGGCAAAACACTCCATGTAGTGGAAGAGAATCAAGCCTTGAAAAATATATTTTAAAATTATTTGTCATCACACTCTGAAATAAAGATAACTCTTTGCAGGCGTTTTATCTTTTGTGGATAAACTGAGTTATGTAGCCATGGTCCCATTCTGAAACCAACTCATTTATGTCTCTGTGTTTGTTTAGGCATCAAGTCTCATCTAATAACTCAGGAGTTACTAACTTTGTAAAGCAACCTGTTTACTCAGCACATGACCCCTCTGTATTATGATAAACAAACATGAACACAGATGGATTAAGGAAACATTCACTGGTCTCTGTTAAAGTCTTCATAGAAGAATTATTCATGGTAAATTGCAATTATTGTTTATCTGAATGGGCTTGTAAGTATAAAAATTAGCAGAATAATTTCCCTTCAGTTACAGTGTTTGCAACATCTGCAATTGCTGTAGTAGACAGCAGTGGATGAACAGATTCATCTTCCATATTGTAAATACAATCATGTTCTTTCAGCTGTCAGTGTATTAGGGTTCATTTTTTTAACCAATCATGCACTTTTTCAGTTATTGTTACTTTCACTAGCCACTTAATCCTGTCCATTTGAACCCTGCTTGCAAGTGCTGGGGAGCTTCAATGTTGCAGTAAATTTGTTTATTGATCATCCAAATATAAGACAAGTATTTTTTACTTCTTCCTAATGGCAAATGAGCAAATTATGAGGACTTTTTCATACTCTTGTATTCTCATGGCCAGTGTTAAGTATCTGTCCATGACTGCTGGAGCTTCTGGCAGACCTGTAACACATCAGGTGCCTGACGACTTCTGAAATTGGGAAGTCATTCTCCCTTGTCACTGTGAAAGCAGCGAGAGGGAATTTGTGGCCCTTGGCAGCCCAGGTCCTTGCTCACACTTTGTCTTATGCAGTACACAAGCCATCATCTAAAGCTTCTCATAGTACTTTGAAACCTCTTAGCTCTAAGAAGCTAGGATATAACATTCCTACTCTTGACTGCCTTTGAATTTTCTGTTTCCTTTATTTCAATAGCACGAAAGGAAGACAAATACATCATAGAAATCTTATACACAACTGACCAAACAAAACCCAATCAATATCTAAGGCGTAGAGGAAGAGCACCGTTCAAATATCAGTGTATTTTTTTGCTAGAGCCTGACTGATTGGCTCCTCAGAAGCCCATTCCCTCACAGATTCCAGCATGCTGGTGTAGGGGGGAAGGCATCCTCTGGATACAGGATCCTCTAAACCCAGCTGTACCAGAAGCAACTCATTACAGCTAGAAACACTAGGTAGGCAGATGCCAGTGGCTCCACAGAGCAGACTGGGGGAAGAAGTTGCTTCTGAGAGCCCTGT
The DNA here is from genome assembly GCA_024500445.1 of Entomyzon cyanotis. NCBI lineage: Eukaryota > Metazoa > Chordata > Aves > Passeriformes > Meliphagidae > Entomyzon > Entomyzon cyanotis. The sequence continues at coordinate 21,728,946 of JAKEPQ010001005.1, forward strand.
TTATGAGGAGACTGGACAGCCAGGAGCACCTGGTCTAGTCAAGCCATTCCTTGTGATGAAGTCATTGCTGCTTGCTGCCACCGCAGACCCAGCTGTGTAGTCCCATACTCCTGGAGTCTCAAACTGAGCCTCAAAGAAGCACAACCTCCAAAGGAACCTTCAAGCAGGGCTCAGGATTCCTGCAGCCCCTTCCTCTCTCCTGCTGAACCATCCTTACACCCAAAACAGGATCCAATTCCCAGTCTTTAGGAGCACCTGACACATGCGCTCTTCTGCCCTTTTGTTTTTATCACGGTGTCAGCCATGAGGTGTTGTCACTTGCACAACTGAAGATTAAGCAACCTCCCAAGATACAACAGGTAAGACAATGCCTGATAAACTCCATCACTCGGTGAACAGTGCCAGAGAAAGCTGGTTAGAGCACCTTTTCATCCTGGCAACACTCTTAGCTCTGGTGTTTGCACACATGCGCTAAAATGGAATTTTTCTCACAACCGTGATGTCAGAAACCTCAAAAGTATTTTTGAATAGCTTGTTGTGGAATATTTCAGCTGTACTTCACATGGTCTTCTCCGTAGCAGACAAATCTGGAGCCAATTTCTGGTGTGTAACTTAATCCAAAACCTCACTGTAGTCATTAGAACTTCTGAGACTTCTCAGATGGGTGGCTGACAGGAAGCTGCCTGGTTACATGAGTTTTAACACATCTTTCAGCTAGCTCTGGGACCCAAGTGCAACATCTGCTAGAACATGCAAGGACGTCATGTGGATTTATGATATTTGCTTGAGGATTCTGGAGCCGTAAACCAATGAATGGATTGCAATGAGATAAATACAGTATTTCTCTTCTGTCAAGGACAATTCTGTCCCGATACTTTTCAATGCATTATTTAATTGAAAGCAGTTCCATTTTGCTCAGCCTAGCAATTTGAAAGTTTAAAAGATAAGCTACATTTCTTTGTTTGAATATACTGTCAAATGCATTTGAGAATAAAATGCTCAATCATGATAATGTTAAGACTGCTCTTTATGTTTGTGGGTTTAAAATGCTAAACCTAATAATACTCCTTTTTTGAAACTGGGCCAATGCTACTTCACTTGAAGTCAATGGGAATTTTGCCAATGACTTCAGTGAAAGCAAAGTTGGGGCCTATATATTAGCTTCAGGCTTTAGGACTCCACCGGAGCCAGTACTTCCTCTTTTTGAAAATTAAATATTTCCAACTGCTCTGATCTTTCTGACTGTAATTTGCTTCTGCATATCCAAAAATGCACTAATATGAACACTGACAAAGAGGGAAATATTTTATTATATTCCTGCCAGATTGTAAAGTTTTAAAGCAAAAATATACCCTGACTTTTTTTCCCCCTATTTGTTCTTTTTCCCCCTGAAATATTTGCATTTCTCAAAGACATGAGACATAGTACCAACCCTGCAGGCAAATACACACAAGGAGAATTGTGAAGCACAGGTACTCTCTGCTTGTCTTCAACAAGCCTGTGCACAGCCTGGGAGCCCACCTACACACAGTGACTAAATAGCTATAGCTGCTATAGATACTTCAAAGATTTTTTGAAGACCATTATGTTTTAAGAGATTATTAAAAACATTGATGTATTTTCCTAGTTCTCATCTGTCTTGTTTTGTCAGAATGGCTCAAAAGCAAGGGTAAGAAAAGTTTAAACATTTTGTTGCCAATTCTAAGCAAATTTATTAAATAAACTCTTTTTCAGTCATTTTGAAATCCTAATAAACTCAGTAAACAGATGAAAGATGGACCAGATAAGTTTAACCTGATGCAGAGAATGAATAGTCCTTTCAGCACTCAGTCCTTAGAGTGAACAGTCAACATATCTCACAGAAAATAGTTTGTGCATTTGGAACAGTACTTTATGAATCCCAAGTTATTGCAACCAATGTTTTAATTATGGCTTGAGAATGCAAGTAAGCATGAAGGAAAACAAGAAAGAGACAGGATCAAACTCGTTACCTTACTTACACATCAAAATTGGGATGTCAGCCTCCCCACACACCAAATTAATCTCCTGGTTTTGGAGAGGCTTCCTTCCTCTCCTCATTTGGTGATCAGATATCTCAGAGATGAGCACTGCAGCTCAGCTGCAAATCAGGTGGCTCAGTGACATAGTTTCACTATCCCTGCCTGCCTGATTCCCTAGAACCAGCACACCTTCCAGGCTCAAGCTGAGGGTTTATCTGCAAAGGAGTTCAGAAAAATTGTGAATATACTTCTGAAATAATAGTATCAAAGACTGGGTTGGTTGGAAGGGACCTTTAAAGTTCAACTAGGCCAACACATAAATATAATAAAAAAGTCATATTTTACCCATGATTTTTTTTTGTACATCATTTCAGCACAGAAGAATACTAAAAGTAATCTTCTGATTGCTGTGACATACCAGAAGTCATGGTCTGTTTCCCTCAGCCCAGCAATTTTGAAGAACTAGTCTGTCTACCCCTTGAAAAACATCCAAGTGTTTTACAAGTAATTGAATATCTCTGCATGCTTTGCAGGAAAACACACAGAATTCATCCTCTCTTTCCCTCTACTGGTATCACAGTAAGTGGGGCCTGATTTAGAGACTCAGAATATCTGCAAGATCCGGCAGTCTTGGCGCACTTTTGAACAGCAATGCTTCCTGAAAACCAACATGTCTTCCACAGCAGGATGTTCATTTGCAAGTTCAACTTGAAGCATATTAAAAGTGTGTTATTATGTCTTTCTATTAATTATGTGTATGCAGTAATCATTCCTTCCTACTTTGGATGAATAATGACAGATTTGTTTTATTTTTCTGAGAAAGATGGAGTTTGGGGTACAATGTAGTGGTTAAATAATTGCCAAGTCACCATAAAGACATTACTCCATCTAATGTGCACAATCACACATTCAGTCAACTGATGATACAAGCCAGGCAGAACTAATCAAAACACTGAAGGTGGATGCTTGCTGCCAGCATCCCTCCCGCATTTACCAGACAAGCTATTTACAAACCTAGAATGTGAGCTACTTAACTGCGAGTGAATTGAGTTTTGAAAGTAAAATGTAGCTAAAATTAAATAAAAATGTTCACTCAGAAGAGCTGGAGAGTTGCAGGCTGGCTACAGATTAGATTTTCAGTAGTCATATCATTCACCAGTGATGACATCTTCACTTTTAGGCTTTCACTGACCTTCTGAAACCACATATCCATTGTTTCAGAGAAATGGACGTCAGCACTGGATTTCCCAAAATCTTAGGAAACACAGTTGAAAATAAGCTCCAGAGACCATCTTCTCACCTCCTCGAAGAGATCATCTGTCCTAAACCTTTCCTAAGGGAAGTTTGTGCAGCCTGTTACCATTTGACTAATATTGTAGCCCAAGATCCTATGAGCTGACACAGATCTCTTCTGCTGGTTCCTCCAAGCTGGCACTGGGGGTCATCCCTTTAGGTAATCTAGTATTTCAAGTGTATGAACATAAATATTTTTTCTACATGTTATATCATGACCAAAAAAAAAAAAAAAATTGATAGGAAATCAGCTAGTGAAACTCACCAAATTAGATGGAGGATTATCAGGCTTAGTTAGACCTATTGACATATTTTGCTTTTAGTGACAATCTGTTCACCTTTCATTTTGAGCAGCAATGTACTGATCCCTTGGTCTGTGGCTCTCTGAGGAGCTGGCACATGTTTATGTACTATGATGGGCTGTGTGGAGCTGATGGCATGTGCAAGGCACTGCTTGTCATCCTCTGCAGATAGGACACCTGCAGGTGTTTCCTGCAGGAGGTGAGCCCAGGGCACCCAATACACCTGAGCATCACTGCATCACTGGGTTGGGGATTTGAATCTCTTGAATCATAGAATGGTTTGGGTGTGAAGAGGTTTTAAGGTCAACTCATTTCAACCCCACTGCCATGGGCAGCTTCCACTAGACCAGGTTGCTCAAAGCCCCAACCAGCCTGGCCTTGAACACTTCCAGGGATGTGCCATCCACAAGTTCTCTGGACAACCTGGTCCAGTGCCTCACCAACTTCACAGTAAAGAATATTTTTTCCAATATCTAATCGAATCCTGCCCTCTTTCAGTTTGAAGTTATTTCCCCTTGTCCTGTCATTACATGCTCATGTGAATAGTCCCTCTCCATCTTTCTTGTAGGCTTCCTTCTGGTACTGGAAGGCTACAATTAGGAAACACTGAAGCCTTCTCTTCTGCAGACTGAACAATCCCAATTTTCTTTTCCTTCCCTCATAGAAGAGGTGCTCCATCCCTCCAATCAGCTTGGTGGCCCTGCTCTGGGCTTGCTCCAACAGGTCAGTGTCCTTCCTGTGCTAGGAATTTGGTGTTTTGCTATCTATCAAGTCAGACATAAAGAAAAAACCCTCCAGGAATTGGGAATAACAGCCTGGTATTTTTTGCCTGATTCATTGCAGTAACTGAAAGCCCCATAAATACTTATGCATCTGCCCTCTTAGCAGTGAGATATTTGTGCATGGAAGCTGAGATAGATTTTTTTTTTTAGAATCCCCTTATTCTCAATTCATATTTCTCTAGAGCAGAACAAAAATGGCTTCTCAGAGTGAGACCTAATTAATATATTGCATATACCTGTTGGTTGATCTTGGCTGGCCACCAGGTGCCAACCAGGCTGCTTGGTCACTTCCCTCTCCACAGCAGCAGCAGAAAAAGCCCACAGAGTAAGATAAGGGAAGGGAGATCATTCCCCATTTACTGTCTTGGGCAAAACATACTTGACTTTGCAAAAATAATTTGATTTATTAGCAACTAACAACAGAGCAGGATAAAACCGAAACTAAATCCGCCTTTCCCCTGTTCTCCCCTTGGTAGGGGAAGCCCTACCATCTCCCCAGTCTCAACTTCACACATATTTCTTCTGCCTCTTTTTGCCCTGAGTGGCACTGACATTTGAGAATGGGGGTTTCCATCGGTTCAAAAATTGTCTTCTTCTTTGCTGCTCCTTCTTTCTCTTACTCTTCCCCTCCTCCAACATGGGGATCCTTCTGAGGGTTATAGTCTAATCACCAATGGGATACAGTCTTCCACCAGCTTCTCCAATATGGGTCCAACCCATGCGCTGCTGTTCTTCAAGAACTGCTGCAGAAGGAGTCCCTTCCACTGGGTAAGATCTTTCAGTAATGGACTGCTCTAATGTGTCATGGTGTAAAAATGGGGTATGAATAAAGTAGTGTGAGAAATAACATGATTACTAGAAGAGCTGTGTTCTGAAATATCCACGAGAATATCCAAATTCTAATATTCGTGAAAATATGGACATTCTCTATACCTAACTCATGTGGTGTCTTAAAATATGAATAGCAGAAAAGATTTTTTTTATTGTGTGTGTACATCATGCACTTTAAAATCACTGTTTTAAAATTGAGTATTGTGTGCTTATGTGATATTACGTGATTGAAAGGACTCAGAACAACTACCTAGAAAACTTAATTTCACAATTTTCCAATTTCTGAGTGTTTGAAATGGAATTTAGTATTCCATTGTCTTGTTTTTTATACAGAAATATATATTTCTAGTAACAGCCAATATTTAAGTATGTATTTAATGCTAAGAGTTAGAAAAAGAGTTTTATCTATCTGAAAAAAGTCAAGAAAATAGATTGTTGGATGGATATACATCAATATTCCAATATCACCACATAGGTAGACTTCATATAGCTGCTAACAATTTGTGAATAAATCTCAACATTCACTTTCATTATATGTTTGTTTTTTATTTATATTCCTCAGCAGGCTTATAGATGTTCTCTAGTGTGTATTTTCATCAGCTATATTTCTTCTTAACCTGTAAAAGCTCATTTTGATTCTCCTAGACAAAGCATCTTCATCTGATATCAGCCTTCTCATATCAGTAATTCTATTTCCTTCTGTGAAAGGTCTGATCATCTGGCTGCCTGGTAGCTACCATGATTATCTGACACACACTATATCTGTACTGCTACTTCATTGCTTCCCACCATTAAACTGGAGGGGAAGGTGATGTCAGGAGACAAGAGGATGAGAGAATTATTTTGCATTAATAAAGCCCACAGCCATGACTGACTGATAAGGAACTAAGCGGTGATCATGGAAGCACAGCTTCACTCTCTTGATGGATGGAAAAGTGAAGGTATGTCTAAAAGTCATCACAGGAACTGCAATTGGTCTTAATCAGGCATATCAGTACCTGATAAGTGAATGGCTTAGTGAAATGCTGAGTGAGGAATCAAAATTGTCAACATGTGTCTTGTTAATTTCTTTGCTTGGTGACAAGCAGTTTGGAAAGACCAGCATTGAAGACCCTGTTTATCTCTTCAGTTAGGATGTTGCTGTCTCCTTAAACAGAGACCAAGCTGAAAATAAGAAGAAGAGCTACATTTTTAATAAAAATGAATAAGCAAAACATTGGCAACGTGAGAGGAAGAAGTACAGGATCCTACAGGTTTCTGATAGGCAAGAGAAGAGCTCTTGGATAACTGCTGCAAGGACAGACATGTATCTGTTTTGTTTCACGTCACCTATAGGAAGATTAACTTTATATAAGAACAGGAAGTTGCTTGATGATAAATTATTAGTGTTGGGGTTTTTTTCCTTCATATTACAACCAGAAATAAGCTTTACAAAATAGAAAATTTGACCACCCTGGCTACGTCTTGTGATCGTAATTGGGGGTTTGACATTCACACTGTCTGTACCTAAGCTGGGAACATCAGGATTGTTTTCAGGCTCAAGTGTCCTAAATAGACTGCATCCTAAATTCAACTAACTCAGCAAAAGCAAAGACAAGTGCACATAGACTGCCAACAACCAATGCTCTGGTTAGGTCCCCAAGCTAGAGACCCATATCTATGTGTGAGAGACCCATATCATATTACTAAACTGGTAATTTGGGCAGATTTTGCTGAGAGTCTTGGTGAGAGCAGACAAATTTTCACCAGGAAAGAACAGGAAGTCATGAAGAATTATTTATCTAAGAATAATATCTAGAATGTAGAAGTTTTTAGATGAGAAAAGCAAAGAAGGAATCCAAAATACATTGTCACAATAAATCTAGCATTCTCATCTGCTCCTGGTTTAGCATTTTCATTTGACAGATTAACAGAGATGTGCAGCATATGGATTGCTGTGCTATGAATTATTGCATGTGGTATTCAGGCCTAAACTACATAACTCTTTTAAAATGATCTACAATGGAAAATTGTAAGTAAATTTTTCCTGCTTGGATAAATGCTAGTATTAGTGATGGGAAAATCAATTTAAGAATCAGCTAAACCCCAAAGTTCCTTGAAATTCAAAACCATATAGTTAATTTTATTAATTTAAATATTTTGTTTTCTCATTTCTGGTGCTCCTGGTTACAGCTCACAAGAAGACAAAAAAACAAAAAAACAAAAAAACCCCCAAAAGCTGCAGAAACCATCCCCCAGTACTTCAAGAAAGACTTTCCATAGACATACTGTTTATGGCTAAAACTTCAATGAAATGTATTTCAATTAGACACAGATGCATACTGACAACACTTTGATGACAGTTCAATTACCATAATACATTCAACACAGAATGCACTTGTGAATTTGTGACATGTTTTTTTCTTAAATGACCCTACTGAGAGGTTCCATAATTTTATCAATGCTTAACCAAGGCCCTGAATAGCTTTTACTAGTGGTTTTAGACACAGTGAGTAACAGATGAGAGGAAACAGTCCACTCCAGTTCCTCGAGTGTATGGAAAAAAACTTCCTGACATAGGAACTGAGGCAGACAACTAGGAAAGGTGCTCACTGCACCTGCTTTTTGTGAACAGAGAAGGACTGTTGGGCGGTGTGATCCACAGGCCATCAAGTGCACAGTGATCATGAAATTACAGAGGTTTTGATTCTTAGAGAGATAAGGAAAGGGGTCACCAGAGCTGTCCTCTTGGACTTACAGAATTTGGACTGTTTAGGAAACTGATTAAGAGAGTTCCTTGGGTGGCAGTCACGAAGGGCAAAGACGTCTAGGAAGGCTGGACATTTTCCAAGAAGGCAATCCTACAGGTGAAGGAGCCGGCTGTCCCCATGTGCCAAAAGACAAGATTACAGGGAATAAGAAGGCCTGGTTGACCAGATTTATCTGGGATTCATGGTAAAAAGGAGAGTTTATGATCTTTGGAAGAAGGGGCAGGCAACTCAGGTTGTGAAGTTATGCAGGGAGTACATTAGAAGATCCAAAGCCCAACAAGAACTTAATCTGTACAGTGCTGCAAATGACACTAAAAGATGTTTCTATAAATACATCAGCAACAAAAGGAGGACTGAGGAGAATCTCCATTCTTTATTGGATGTGGGGGGAAATGCAATGACAAAGGATAAGGAAAAGACTAAGGTACTTAATGGTTTCTTTGCCTCAGTCTTTTAAAATACCAGCAATAAGACCAGTTAATAAGACCAGTTTTTCTCTGATTGCCCAGTGCCCTGAGCTGAAAGACAGAGATGGGGAGTAGAATGAAGGCCTCATAATCCAAGGGGAAATGATCAGTGACCTGCTGCATCACTTAAGACACCCACAAGTGTGCATTGAAATGGATGGGATTCACCCAAGGTTTCTGAGGGAGCTGGTGGCTCACTGATACACTTTCCATCATTTACCAACAGTCCTGGTTAATCAGGGAGGTCCTAGGTGACAGTAGGTTAGTAAATGTGACACCCATCTACAAGAAGTGCAGAAGGAATATCTGGGAAACTACAGGCCCACCAGCCTGACCTCTGTGTTTGAGATGCTCAGGAAGAATAGAACGGACCATCTTGAGGGCCATTCCACAGGATGTGCAGAACAACCAGGGAATCAGGCCCAGAAAACGTGGTTTAGTGTCGCTGTTGAGCCGCTAGCTGAGGAATGACCCAAGTTCTCAGACAAGGAAAGAGAGAAGAGAAGAGCTTTATTGTTTTGATTTCCATATATATAGAGTCTTCAGAGGTCACCCAGATTGGTCAGCCCGAGACCTCCCCCTAGGCCCAATTGGCCAAGCCCGAACTGACCTAATCTGGAGAAGTTGTTTGCAAAACATCCAAACTTTATCTTTGTTTATGAAATGTAGCAAAATGTTCTCACGAGAAAGACCTGTACTAGTCACAGCTTAGGAAAGTCAGGTCCTGTTTGACCAACCTTCTGTGACAGTGTGACCCATCTAGCAGTTGAGGGAAAGACTGGATGCTGTGTACCTGGACTTTTTAAAGTCTTTGGCACTGCCTCCCACAGCTTTCTCCTGGAGAAACTGGCTGTCTATGGCTTGGGTGGGTGTTACCTCTGCTGGGTAAAAATCTGGCTAGATGGTAAAAACCAGGCCCAGAGAGTGGTGGTGGATGGAGTTGAATCCAGCTGGCAGCTGGTCACTACTGGTGCTCCCCAGGGCTCAGTACTGGGGCCAGTCCTGTTTAGTATGTTTACCAATTATCTGGATGAGGGGATCAAGGGCACCCTCAGCAGCTTTTCAGGCAACACCAACTTGGGCAGGAGTGTTGATCCTGGAGGGCAGGAAGGCTCTGCAGAGGGATCTGGACGGGCTGGATCAATGGGCCAAGGCCAACTGTGTGACGTTCAACAAGGCCAAATGCTACAGGCTGGGGACAGAGTGGCTGGAAAGATGTCCAGTGGAAAAGGACCTGGGTGTGTTGGTCAACAGCAACTGAACATGAGCCAGCTGTGCAGTAGCATCCTGGCCTGTATCAGCAACAGCATGTCCAGCAGGACCAGGGCAGTAATTGAGGAGCTAAACGCATGTTCAGTTTTGGTCTCCTCAAGAAAAATATTTAGGTGCTGGAGCATGCCCACTTGATGATCTTGAAGGACTTTTCCAACCTATATAATTCTATGATTCTATATTCTGGTTCTCTTTCCCCAAGACACTATAAAGAGAGATGCTAAGAGTTCGTTGGATTGTCAAAGAATGTTCCTGGCACAATCCAGAGAGTCCTTCACACTGGATTGCCAGTGTGGTGGTCATGTGTGCTATATCATACTCTCTTTAATGACTAAGAAAAAAGATTAGGAAAAGTCTTTATTTGATCTCTCAAGGGAGTCTTGTCTTTCATCATTACGCTTTCATTTTACTAATTTCTGAATTTCATTTCATTATGTTTATTTCAAACTCAAAACTAATAAAAACTATTGAGTGGGCAGTCAGAGCTCTGTTGCAAGAATTTTCCAAGCAAAGTCTATACTTAAAATGAAGTGTCTGTAATTCAGTTAAAGAGAACGAATTTCACAGTTTTGAAAAAAGTTCATTTTTGATATGACTCATGACCACGAAGGCAAGTACTGTCATCTGATTTACTTGTAACAGATACAGTTTTATACCTAAAATCACTGCCATTTTTGTCTGTTGAATAAAAGAATTTAATAGTAATAATAATAGTAGTAGTAATAATAATAGTAGATGACAATAATAATAATAATATTAATAATAGTAATAAATACAAGCCCTCCCATGTACATCAGTGTGTTTTTTTAACAAAAAAAAAAAAAAAAAAGGGACTGAGAATGCTATTATGTTGATACATACTGTGTTTTAAAACATGTTTAAATTTCTGGGCAGATCTTAGGGTGTATGTTGCTGGAACACATAATTTTTTACATGGTAAGTCCACATTGCCCATAGAGTCTATAAAAAACCACTGATGTACATCTGTCTATTGAAAAAATGAACGTAGACTGCTTTTACAAAGCCTTAGATATGATAATATCTCTATCTAAGTTGAGTCTGTTGCGTGTGTGGGAATTGAGTAAATAGTGAAAAAAATATATATGGTTAAGTTCACATTCTAATAATTCTGAAATTTTCATTTGGTTATTTCTCATGAATATTTAAGGTTGGCATCTGCTTTTTAAGCATAACATCTTTCTGAAAAAAAATGCGTTTTGGAGTATAAAACAATAACAAAAATGATTAACTCAAGTCAACACTGGTTATTTGAAGTGCTTTAAGTGCAGTATCACTTGCCAATATTGTGTTCACCTATTGTACCTGAAGTGTGTTACAAACTTTGGAAATCATATTGCTTCAACCATACAAAGCATTTACTTTTCCTTGCTTCAAAACAACTCGACTCAAGTGGCTTCTTTAATAAGGTATTTCTTCCTTAGGGAAGGGAAATTTAGTATTTTTCTTACAAGTGCTGATACTTGCCATCTATTAAAACAATGTTGCCTGGTTTTCTACAAATTCTTTTCACAGGCTTCATTGCTCTTCTCTGGATAGACATGCTGCCCATTTCTGACAACAACAGATGCAATACTTTCAGACTCTACAGAAAGTAATGGTGCCTGACATTTCTAGGGTGAAAGTCTCTCTGTGGTTTTAGTGCTAATGGAAACAGACTTTTAGTCTTGCAAATCCAAAGCCAGAATGTAAATGTCTATGTAGTAAACAGAACATATTCTTTTTTAATCCCAGAAAATAAAGAAACCCTTATACAATAAAGTTATAGAAGTTTTGAAACAACAACCCACCTCTTCCTTTCCAGAGCTTCTTTTTTTAGTACCTATTAGACATCATTCATACTGAACCACTACCAATATTTATACTCTATACGTAAGGGAATTTGACAACAGTTTTCATTCATCAGTGGCAAGCATTTACATATGAGAACAAAAGCTTCAGCCAGATTGGCTATAGTGATTCACAGAACAATTTTAAGTTAGGATGGTCTGTTCAGATGGCTTTTACTAAATGAAAAACTCAGTTACTTTGAATTAGTCCTACAGCAGTTCTGAAGCAGATTCTCTTTTTAGCAAAAGAGACTTGATAAATAATATTTTGTTTCTTTTCACAGGAGCTAAGGATCCAGTGCAAAGAATTTTCTATGGTTCAAATCAGGGAGAGAAATTTAAAAATATTTTAGAGGATAGTTTGAAGGGCAGGGAGTTTTCATAATGGGAGGTTTCCTAACAATGGTGAATGTACAGGTGTGTCATCTAGGAGGTGATATTTCTTGCATATTAAGTACTGAACAGAACAACGATCCTTGGATATCCTCTAATTCCTGTAACAACACAGTTTCAGTGTATAGAAAAACTTCTTTTGAATTCTTGCTTCAGGCCTGAAAATCTGTGATATTCTATGTTTGACTGCCATTATATTTACATCAGACTGAAAGAGATTGCGAAAAGAGTGCTGTTACTCAGGGTACTTAAAGCCTTAAGACCCCAAAACAAGTATCCATTCTGATGCATCAGTGTAATGCATGTGCAGCTGAACGTGATAGGATTCACCCACACTTGGTGTTAACTGAATACTTCACACTTTGTCAGACTGTGGCCTCAGATCATGAAAGTCATAGATGGTCAAAATTTCAAGCTGATCATAAAGCCTCAAGTTAGCAGTGGTACTAGATTTCTCATGATGCATTCAGCATTATGTCACTGAGGTTTTGCCCATCACTGTCAGTTTGTTGTACTGGCTTTTGAAAAACAGTAGTTCTGCAGAGGCCAGTTCTCAGGCATGAGAAACTGTTAATGTTACAAAGAAATCAGGCCAATTTCAAGAAGTTTTTCAAATAAAATGGTTTAGGTTCCTTAGTTCAATGAAATATTTTAATCTGGGCAAAGCAATATGAAACAGTTCTCAATGGGATTGGAAGACATAAAATGTAATTGAAACAGCCCCATGAAGCACATTAATTTACAAAAACTGCATGATTCATCAAAAAATTGTTCTGATGGAAAAAATCTGTGTGGGTCTCTTTGAAACTTTACTTCAGGTAATATGCAAGATATTTCCTTCCAGGTTTTGGCCTCTTAAGAAGCCACATATTGATGTGTTAAATCAGAATGCCACTGATATCAGGGCAATATTTTGGTACCATCAGCAAGTGTTCAGAGATATGATTATACAGACATAAATGAAGCAGGTTTTCAACTGATTTCTTTGTAGTTGTGCTCTTCTGGAAGTTTGAAAACCACACGAACTCATTAGGTATTCTTAATTTGAAAGCTAGGAGTCAAACGTCTTATTTTAATTTTTTTTTTTTGCTTAAATTTTCTCTGGTTTTGTTTCATTTAGCCTGTTTCCTCTTGGTCTCTATGGGAACAAGAGTCTCCTATGATCACCTCAAAACATTGAGTCCATGATCATCTAAGTCTCCTTGGCCTGTGGAATGACTCTTTTAAAATCTGTGTCTTTTAATGCCATGCCTGATATGATTTGCAGTAATTTTAGAAGATCACAGTCCACCTGTCTAGACCCAGAAAAGAATTACCCCAGCTATTAAACCAGATGCTGAGCCTCTCTCCTGCCTTTATGTCCCCCATTCACTTGATTGTGGAAATCAATTTTTTCTGGTAACCTTGATTATGTCAACAAAGTAGGGTTAATCTCAGCTAGGTAACTTCTTATATAGATGTGCACACACACAGAGTATGCAGCAGAAGAAGAGCAGGAAAGTTACACACATAGAAAATCATCAAACTCCTGAACACAGTAATTAATGCAGAATTTTGTCGCCCACAGAAGTTTTGGTTTTGATCTGAGTTACAATGGCCATCTCAAGTCTCAGTCTTTTTAGCCTTATCAGACTGTATGTAACAGTTTATTGTTTTCCACTGACTTGGAAAGTTTACATTTGAGAGTTTTACACTGTACTTTTCTGTTTTGTTTTGGTGGTTGTTTTAGTTTTTTTTGTTTTTTAAAAAAATTTTATAATGTTCTGATGAAATTTCACCAAGAAATTTCATACTTCAGTTTTCTGTTGTCATCTGAGTACAGAATTCTTCAAAGTTAGCAACCATCAGCTGAACATAGTTTCTTCAGAACTCACCAGGAACAGTGACTCAGAAGGTGTCATGTTCTTGCTATAAAATGAGCACTCAAAACTGAATTAAAGGTTAAAACTAGAAAAGAACTTACCAGAAAAAATGGAATATATATATTAACACATACGTATTCCACAAATGGTCCCATCACTTTTGTTCAAACTGGATCAATGGAAGTCATAACACCAATCCAAACAAATTTTGTGTGAAAAGAACATTTTCTCCAAAACCAGACAAGATTTTTTTTGGAATGAAATGGCATTAAGGGGTCCCAGAGTCATGTGAGTACTAACCATCCAAGCATTTTGGTACTTTCAGGGAAAAAGAAAGACAATCAGGGTCTTTACTGTAGCAAAGCCCTGCAAAATATAATGACAAGGAGTTAAAACAACTTAAGTGAAAGTAGGAATCTAGCAATACTTTTTTAACAGTGAGGTAATTTATCATACAGGTTACCAAGAGAAATATGAAAAATTTTAAGGAAGATTTCTTACCTTCCAATCAAGATTCAGTATCCACCTCAGGAAGAACCCTCACGCAAGCACAGGAATGCAGAAAGCATCCTATGCTTGATTCAGAAGCCAAAACAGGAGTATGTAGTGCCATCTGAGATGCTCTAGGAGATGTGATCTGGTTTCCAGATGCAATGCAAGTACAGGTCTGTCTTTAGAGCAGTGTCACAGCTGCTTGTCCTGTATGTGTCTTGCACCCTGTGGCATCTAAGCTGGCACTAGGTGTTTATGTGTGAGGAGCTTGTACAACAGGAAACAGAGCTGATCTGCTAATAGTTTGCCTTCCTGCATTATTTCTTACCATTTTCAGATGAAAATGGAAACCAGATTGCCTTCCATTTTTCTGTTCTGTAATATCAAACTTGTGAATCCATGAAGAGAATTCAGTAACCTTATTCCTGGAAATTTGCAAGAAGGTATATGAACTTGCTTTCTCTGAAACATCCCTAATGGTTTTATTCTGTGCTGTCTCATAGCAAAGGTAAATTTAAAAAGAGCATGCATTGTGAAACTGTTTGAGTTTAGCCTTCATTTTTGTGTTCCAGGCAGCTCAAAAATCCTTAACTATCTGGCTATCTAATGACATAACTGACTAAACATCAAGCAATGGACACATGAGTTTCCTGTTGCATTTCTTATCTGGATTTTTTATTCATTTCTGAGTAATGCTATTCATCCAGGAGAGCTCTATGAACATGTAAGTGTTACACAATGTGAGCCAGGGATAAAGAGAGAAGCAGTGGATTCAAGGCTTTTGGGCTATAATGTGCTTCTTTCTAGATAATGGTCTCTCTTGGTGTTATAAAGAAAAGCAAACATATCATTAGGAAAGAGCTCCATAAAAACTGCCTGTCAAATATCTCAAGCTTCATTAGTTTAAATTAATGACTTACTTGATCTACATGACAATAGGTGAAGCAAATCTTTGTTTATTTATTGACAATTCAATGTAACTGTGACATGCATAAACAGGCTTCCTCCTGATTAGTTCCATGTTTTAAAGTAACTTTGTGTTATAAAACTTGTTAACTACAGTATCATTTTATTGAACTCTGCTCTGTGAATGATGTGATCTACATTGAAAGGCGTCAATATTGCAGCCATTCCTGGCAGGCATTGGAGCATTATGTACACAGATTGGAGTAGATATCTCATTGTACAAATCCACGGACCCAGAAAATGTCCAGTTATTGAGACTGCACTGAAAGGACAATGTTTTATTCATAGGATCTGTGATGCAAGGTCAGAGAATGAAACCTGAACTAAGTGTAAGGTTCAGATTAGTTTCACGGTTTTGCAGAAGACCTCCCTGAAAGTTAGGTCTCTGAAAGCACCAGTCCTTTCCCAAAGATCCATGGCAAGGGTTTGTAGCACACAGCATAACATTCACATGAATAAGTCTTTGGGGAGTAATTTCCTGTGTGAAGCTCCTGTAAGGCTCTGCGAGATGGAGACAGAGTGGCAGAAAATAAGTTATACAAGCCTTCTATAACAACTACTTTTCCAGAAAATGCTTGTGGAGTAACAGTACAAGGATGTTGAATTTTGATATGTGTTTTGTTTGTATGAAACAAGTTATATTTAGTTGCATTTACAGCCTGGAGGTTAGTAACCCCATAGTACCATTGACACCCAGTGGTTCTCCCTTACTCATGCTCCTGAAAGCACATAGCTGAAAGTGAGTTTCTTTAGCAGTAGTTATTTTAGGCAGAATTGGTCATGTTGTGTCTTATGCCCCTTTCATGCTTTCAATTAAAAAGATCTGTTTTCACTTACTTGTAAGTTTGCCAGCTTGTTTGGGCTGATCTTTTACATATTGAATGTTGACTTCAGGTTGCAGCTCTTGGAAAAAGCCAACCAAAACCTTTCAAATGAGCTGACATAAGGATCAAGGTCAAGGCAAAGAGGGGTCAAAGAAGGGAGGAATGGGGAAAAAAAAAGGCTTTGCCCAATTTGCACATGGCTGGGTGACCACAAGTGTCCTGAGTCTCAGTATTGTTCTGTTGCTGGTAAAAATGACAAAGCAATGGCAAACTGTTATCTCAGGGCTCCACATCTGACCTGCAAGAACTACTTTGCTGCTATCTGCTCTCTGCTAAAATCTCCAAAGTTCTTCTCCACCTCTGTTTGTTGCCACAGGAAAGAATTTCCTCCACTTTCTGCTTTTAAAAACAGTCAAGAGGTCACATGTAAAAACACACAGGAGAAAATCTAATAGGGTAAAAATATTAAAACAATTTTTTCTCCTAAATTGTGAAGGAAATCTCTTCAGTAAAAATGTGGGTCCAACAGTTAATCAAGTTATAAAACGGGCATTCACTAAGGTGATGCCATTGGAGAAAAACATCCTCAAAATTAATTCTTTGTGTCAACATTTATTACAGAAAAGGCCAGAGAGATTCCTACTCCAGAGCTACATTTTACCGGAGGATAAGCCCACAGGACTGCTTCCATCAGGAATTCTTAAGCAACTGAAACAAATAACTACTAAACTATTATCTGTGAATAATAGTCTGTCATTTAAATGACTTGTGTTACCTGAAGAATGGAAAGTGGCAAATATGACACCAAAATTTTTAAAGATTTTCTAGATTAACTCAGACAACTGCACACCAATAAATCACATTTATGTAAGAGAAAAGTAGGAATATTCCATTTCACAGACTGAGTAATAAAAGAGAAAAACATGCTATACTGGGGAGAAGCCAACCTAGCCTTTGCATGGAGAAGTCATGACTCATGTATCAGTCATCTTCAGAGGAACCACTGAGCATATGGTTCAGGTGAAAGTATAAGAAACAGATGGTAGGAGTGGGTAGCTGGTTTTCAGAAAGAAAGGAGCTCAAACATATTCTACATGTGAAAAATGTGCCATTCGACATATTCATAAATGGGTATCACTTGAATGATAGGGAGAGAAAAATCTGAAAATGATCCAGAATTATTTCGGATAATCTAAAGCTGATTGTGAGAAGCTGTCAAGGAACTCAAACTTACAAGTAGATGGTAAAAAGTTAGATGAAAGTAAATGTTAGTA
Organism: Entomyzon cyanotis; assembly: GCA_024500445.1. Taxonomy (NCBI): domain Eukaryota; kingdom Metazoa; phylum Chordata; class Aves; order Passeriformes; family Meliphagidae; genus Entomyzon; species Entomyzon cyanotis. The sequence continues at coordinate 21,746,301 of JAKEPQ010001005.1, forward strand.
AGTGGAATATAAAGCCTAGGAAAAGAACCAACAAGTATGGGATGGCCATCAGTTTAATTACTACCATTCAGGAAAGATTTTGAAGATACTGCAAACTGTTCTTTAAAACAACAGCTTAGAGTTCTGTAGTGACTATAAATGTAACTAGAATTTGAAGAATAATTAGGAAAATAATTAGAACCCTAACAGAATGCGTAATCATGTCCCAGTGTGTATTAATAATCTATTAATATTTCGATATTACATTATTCTAAATTTAAGGAAACTGTGGTCCTAGGAGTGCCCCACCAAAAGAAAAAGGTATAATAGAATTACCAAGGATCCAGAAAAAGACAACAAAAATAAGCAGAGATGTGGATTGTCTTTCACACATCTAGAGAGCAAATTAAAATAAAAATACTTTTAATTTGGAAAAATAGATTCCAGCTCAAGTGAGATTTTTAGAATGGAGAAGATCAATACCAACAACTCTTCTGACAGTGGAAGTAATACCACCAAATGAAATTTTTGGACTGGACTTTGAAACCACACAAAAGGTATACTTTAAAAAAAAAGTTTAGAAGGAGACCAAAGAAATCCAGGCAAGCTAGATCCACTGCTGGCCACCACACAAGATGAGCTATGACCTCCAGAATAAGTTAGTTAGCTCTTGCTGGGGGTTGGCTCACTCTACTCACACTGCTCAATGGAGATGTGAGGTTAGGCTGACCTTCAGTGTTACCTCTTCTGCCTACACCTACATTCAGCAGTCAGAAATGAGGAAACTGGAAAATTAAGGTTCTTTGTGCAACTTTTATTAAAAATTCGTTTTCGAGTAAGTATTGTGACATTGATTGCTATTCATTATTATTGATTTTCCCTTTTTATCTCCTGCAATGCTCTCCCATTCCTTGCATAAGTCCAGGAACAGTTTGGGAATGGAGCAATGCTGTGTGCGAAGGTAGCCCTGGCAGAATATATTTTCACCAGTTGCAATTGTCTGGTGACTGTCACAAGGAACTACAAGAAAATACCTGATCAAATGAAGTCAAAATCCCTTGAATACAGGAGGACACTCTCCTACTGTACCTTGGCTTGTGTGCCAAGGATAACTTGCAGGCAGATATCCACAAACTCTTTATAGCATCAGCATTGCAATTGAAGCCAACCTATGGGTGTTAACTGGCAGCATGTTTTCCATACTCTGATCCCACTCTGGGATCTCAGACCCCTTTCTTAAAGAGGCACTTAACTCCAGTTAGTTTGGTGGAATTCAGGTTCCCAAGCAAGAGGACATACAGCCATAAAGTGTGAGGAAGTCTGATCAAATTGGAGTTTTTACAGCTCATCAGTAATTTTTACTGCAGTACCAGGGAATCTGATTTAGGAAAGTACTAGGAACTTGCAATTTCAGCTAAAGTCAGTAAGATTATGTAAGCTGCTATATGGTTTTAAGTGCTGTGAGAGGTCTGATCTTCCTGTATCTCAAATTCTGCTTGCTAATCACTGGAAAGATTTGTTTTCACATATATGTTAACCACTATGGCTGTTGCATAATATTCATGTCACTCTTCAGCTCACAAAAGTGTCATGAAGATAATTAATATTTATATGTCAATTAGTTGTGGATGTAATGAGTGTTACTAAAAAGAAAAATGTATTCTTCTATCTTTAAATCTACATTTTAGCAAAAAATATGGCCAGATGTTGCAGAATGAAAGGGAAAACAAAGCCAGAATATTGAATAAATTATTCTTAAGACCATTTGGCATATTGAATGAGGTAGGTGGTATGTAAGGAATTGTTTTGTAATTGAATACAATTGTAAAAGACAATGATAAAAATATGTTCACATATTTTCATATAACCATACAATGGCAAGCCTAATTTTGACATTTCCTAGCTACTGAGGGCTTGCATTGAAAACCCACTTTTTGAATGTGTGATTTGTATGTAATATAAACCATGAGCTTTATATCAGCACTGATTGTTAGAAATTTGTAATATATATCCATCTGACACTTTCAGTGTAACATTTTTATATAAATTGAAAAGAAACATATTCTAAGGCAATTTTAGAAACATTCACATTTTATGGTTTAGCCTGTCCAGAGTAGTGCTAGATTTCTGCATAATAATGTCATCACATTCAAAGGAAATAGAGAGTTCAATGGTGGATGGGTTATTGCAGATCAGTGAAAACAGAAAGATTGGTTTTCCCCTTCATATAAGGTCTATATTTAGCAGAGTGTGACCATGCCATCACACCATCCAGAGAAAGTGATAAAAGCAAGACTGTACAAACAGACTACTTATCTTGAAAATAATTCACTTTCTATTATACCAAAGTGGTGAGAATGATGTTGTCTAGGAATTTTTAATATTTCTAGACTATACTTTCTTTGCTGGTGTAATGGGTAGCAGGAGCATATACTCTGTTTCAACAGGTAGAGTCTGAATAATGTTATTTGTAATTTTAAATAAGATGACTGATACTAAAACAATCACAGCAGCCTGGAGTAGAACCACAAAACCTGCTTATAATTCACCATTCTCCTCAAGAAATTGGCTTTCTTCCATGACATCATAGAAGATTCTATGTTTCAAGAAGAAGAGATTAGGCCAGAAAAATGAAAAAAAGATTTTCAGCTCCAATATGCAATGAGAAGAGTGGTCTTCTGCTGCCTTTACTGCTTTCATGTGATGTTGGTCTGAAAGAAATTTTATTCTTGACATTTCTTCAGTTTCTCAGGCAGCATAAAAAAAGTCAAATCCATATTCTTCCGTCCCTCAGATGGCAGTCCTGGAGGAAAGTGGTTTATCCCTCTAGGAGACTGTTAATGAGCTTGATAGAGCAGTGAATATGAATTTTTTTTGTATTATGTGTATTTTTTCCCTTAAATTAACAGCTGAAATCTTTCTTTCTCTAGTCATCTCTTACGTGGTTGCTAGTTACTTTGCATCACAAACATCTGGAAGATAAGTGTTTAGAGCATGAAACATTACTTTCATCCTCTATCCATGCTGAAGATCATACATCCAGGTTAATGCTAACATAATACTCTCTATGTGGAGTCAGGGAAGCAATCAGAAGGAACTGCTTTCAGGTCAGGAGCAGATATATGCAATTTTCCTTGAAATTTTTGTATGGTGGAGGGCTTCAGCTGTGCAGGCTGTGCACAGAGGTTTGACCCCAGTGTTCTTGCCTCTTCTGAATCGCACTGAGTACTGCCCAAATCTGATGTGCTGTGCTGTTTGCCTTACAGCTCTGAAGCAACATCTGAGCCAAGCCCCTCCACTGAGCTGTTTCTATTGTTTTCAGCAGGTGCCAGCACCAGCAGGAAGGCACAGAGTTTCCTACATGGCAAGGGCACAGCGTCTCTGTTCAGAGGAAAACAGCTTTCTCTAGCTCCAGCAGCTACAAATTTGCTGATCTCAGAAGCAGTAAGGTTTATATCCCTTTCTAACTTAAAACAAATACTGTTTAACTGAATTTAAAGCACACTTACTGCCAGTATAAATGCATGATCCTTTCCAAATCCTACTAAATCACTGGTCTCAGTGATTTCTCTGGCAAGGAAAAGCCAGCGGAAGGATGGTGCAGATTAGGATGTGGATCCTGCCTGTGAAAGAACGGTGTCATGGACTGGGCAATTGAGACAGGACTGTGTTAAAAGGTCTTCTCTCTGTCTGGTTTGGGAAAGTTCCCATTCCAGGATGGCACATGGACAGAGATTGAGATATAGTTAGATGTCTAAGACTTATCTGCTGAGGTGTCTGTAGACAGATATTTTGCTCTAAATGGCCCAATTCCAGGCAAAAAAACCCATTTCTCCTTCAACTTGATAATCCCATATGACAGGACATCTATGAATATCCTTTACTCTAAAGGGAAGTGAAGATTGGAAAGCTCAGCCATATAGAGATATATGTGCACAGGGGAACTTTGTAAGGCCAGGTGTTCACCTGTTTAAGTCAGCAGTCCATCAACGACTTCAGGAAAACAATGGCAGTTTACAATAGCTAAGGGTTCAATATCTAGAGCTATATTGAAATGAAGGGAGTTTTCCTCCCACAAGTCAGGTGTCTAAGTCAGCAATCAAACTAGGAGAAAGGAAAGTCTTCCTCTTAAAGGGTGACTCTGAATCTAAACCTGACCTTGCTGTGCCAAACTTCTGCCCAATGGATCCGGTTGCTGCTCCTTTGTCAGATCTAGAGGACCTACTCATCTGTGTGGGATATAGCAGAGACCTAAAGCCAAGGGCATTGAGTTATCCCATAAGGAAGGTTTTTGAGCAGAAATTATGTGAAAGCATCTCTTTGGTCAAAGAACATAAAAATATACATCAGCCAAAGAGAGACCAATCTCAGCCTCTAATCACATGAATAATCATACTGAAACCTGCAGAGTTCTGTAAAACGGCCTCCTGGATAAAAACCGTTATATTTAATAAAATTTATACAAGGGGTTTTTTTCCCATTGAGAAAGAACAATAGGATACATATAATTCTTTTCAGTTTTAAATAAAAGAATGACTCAGAAGCCACAGACTGATTAGCAAACAGGAAATGGAGAAAGACCTCTGAGTTGTAACTTTGAGACAATATTCTGCAGTTAATCTCTGAAAAATAATGGAAACAGACTTTAATATTAACCTGTCATTGCACTGTAAAAGGATCTAGAGAGAACAGTAAGCAGTACCAATGAAATTAATCTAGTGACATTTTATTGTTGCCACAGACTAGAAATCTAGAGATTCAGCTGAAAAAGGAAAATATTCTAGAATTTCTTACTAAATTATGCTGTTGCAACAATTTTATAGATTATAGTATAAGGAAAAAAATGCATTTTCAAATTTAATAGCTCAATTTTCATAAGAGCTCTGTTGAGCTTGGTTCTGAGATCCTGCCTTGCTGCAGGAATAAATTTCAGCAATGCTCTTGTCAAACAGAATACTTTTCACTGTGTTGTTAAAACTCCCTGTCACTACAACACAGACATGTAAGAAGTGTCAGTTAGAACTGAATCCAAAGCTTTTAAAACCCTACATTAGCTTAAATTTATCTTTATTAAAATACAACATTTGTTTTATAAAACAACAATTAGTGGTCTAATGTAATTTAAATTGCTGCCTCCAAATAAGATGCTAAAAGAAAAATATATTGTTCCATTGAGATAGTGAGTAAAAACAAATCTCAAAATAAGAACAAATGGAGTATTATCCCATGAGAAAGAGCCTTCTGAATCGATCTATTATTTCGCAGCTTGAAATGTGCCACTATTGTACTTCCACTTGATTATGAGTCTTGTTATCACTTCCTCCAGTTGATCCAAATTGAGTGCTTCTGACATTTGCAAAGTTACTCGCATATTCCACTGCACAGCAGGGAAAACCTTGTTAATGAAGAAATAACAAGCAGAAGAAGTGAATAAATATTTAGTTGATGGTAAAGAGTTACAGTTGCTGGTATTTAAATGCTGAAAATAAAAAAAAAACCCAACAAACTCAAGCCACAGTAACATGCATGTTTGTGTCCTCTAAAAAGGGGTGCTAGTGGTGTTTTTCTCTGTGCCACAGGGCACTTTCATTTCCTGATTCTATTATACATTAAGTGGCCACCTGAACCTGCCAATGAACTTGTTCTATTGTGTTTTTCTATTTTTAATCCAAAAGGAGTAAACACATTTCTCATCAGATGTGTCACACACTGCTCTACGTTGGTGAGATTTATGAAGGTGTCACTGAGTTATTACAGAGCCATTCATTTATAAATAGGTGTCCATTCTTCAGGAAATCATAAATGATAGGAGAATTGTCACCATTTCACAAAATCTGTATTGTAAGAACGATGCCCATTAGTGATTTTTTTACTGCACTACACACATGTAATTTGTTTTTTGTCCCTCCCTCATTACTTCAAGGCTTTTTCTTTACTTTATGATTATGTTCAACCAGATTCCTGCACTGGGTGGTCAACAGTAGATGAGCAAAGGAACATAAAAACTATTTCAATAGTCATTTATACATAAAAAATAATGCTTATAACATTTTGCCTTGAACCAGGCAGGCTTGCAGACTCTGAGACAGCTCTTCTATTCTGTATATAAATAAATAAATAAAAAAATAAAAAAAAAATTTTTTACTGGTCTTTAGAAGTTGCTGTAGGGGTACACATAGCAGATGCTCTTCTTAAAACATCTACCACTGCTGTCCAGGAGTGGATATGAATGCTGTTGTAGGCACATGACAATGACATCTCTTACAGTCTCCTGTCAGATTTCTTACTAGTGAAGAATCTCTAATGTATCATTATTGGCATTTTAAAGTAACTTGAGAAAAAAACTTCTTTTGCCAATCATAAGAAAAACTTGTCTGATAGGAGAATTGCTTCAGAGACATGAGAATCAAAGGCAAATTGGAGAGAACAATATAGATGCATTGATGAGTTCTGTAAAAGCAAAAAAAAAAAAAAAAAGAAAGAAAAAACCAAAGTATCAGCATCCTCTAAACTTACAGCTCTTTTAAATTTCATATGTGATACTATGGCAAAATACTTAGGTTGCATTAAAGAAGACTAGAGCATATTTCCTGGCTTATTATTCTTTCTTTAACAGTCATTTGGCACATGACACATCCTGTCAGATTTTTCACTATTCTAATATTTCAAATAATATTTTAAATATTATTTATTGTAAAAAATAAAATACTAGCACCAAAACCCAGGAGAAAAATTTTTGCTTACTGTGCTCTATGTCACTAGATTATGAATATGTCACCTAATCATCTAAGATAAAATGAAAAGTCACTTTCCATGCTGTAGGTTTTTGGTTTTTTTTTTCTTTTCCTGCTTTAGAGTTTTTTAATTGTTTGTGTGTGTGCATGTGCTTCATTTGCTGTGAGTAAGTCAGGAAAAAACCCAGAAAAAACCCCAAACCACTTACCTTTGCAGATGTCATCTAATTTCCATTTAAAAATAGAACAATGGGATGGTTTGAAGCCTTTGAACTTTTCAAATTTCATTTTCATTTGATATAGAGGAGTAACAATGGTATCTTTTAGCAACTGATGTCTGTCATTCTCTTCTATGTCCTCAGCAAAGTTATGATTTTGTTCTGACAGCAGCTTTGTTCCACTTTTGAAGTCCTCTTTCATGCATGTAGAACATTGTGTTAGAAAAACAAATGCCTTCACTCTGGCACCAGCTTTAACAGCCAAGAAATAACATGAAAAATCCATGTACAGACTCCAAACAGCAAATGGGACTGATTGACGTATGTTTAAAATAGATCCCTTTCTGCACTTTAACTGATTTCCATGCCCAATCTTTGAAGTCTAAGAAGCACCCAGAAGTGTAAAGTCTGCCTGGGCTCCAAAAGGAAGATTGTGCCTGCATGTGTGGTGTGTGAGATGAGAACTTTCTACTCACCTTTGCAAGGGACTGCCCTTAGATGCAGAAGGATTCTTGCTCCTTATGCTGAGTTGTGTTTACAAACCACTGCAAAAATATGTGTTGGCAAATGTCTTCCAAAACCATAAAAAAGCTCTGTGGATCTTCTCAAAACATGTGGGGTGACAAAGGTTCTACAGGCTGTCTGACAGCACAGCTATTAGCACAAAAACCTAAGGCAGCCAAATAGATTTGATTTTTTTTCTCATTCGTCCACTCTCCATCGTGAAGCCATGCTCCTCTCCACATCTTGTCTCTGGCTCCCGTTCATTGCAGAAAGTGTAGGTCTCTTTTTCACTGCTGCAGTGCTGTGTCCCTATGTCACCAGTTCTCTGCTTCTCTCCCTCTCCATCCTCACATTTAGGTCTACCCACACATTTTTATTCTTCTCCCTTTTGTGCATTTTTATTTATGCTGATCACTAATAAAGGAGTTCCTCAGATTTATGCATTAAAGTATTACCTTTTCTTTGCTCACGTCCCTCTTAAAACACCCATCTCCGGCCCCATCTAGCAGAGCTGTTATTCATCCACTAAAAAAACCAGCTCAGTTGAGATGGAAATGTGCAGTCACATTTCAGCTGTTGGTCAGGATCAAAGAGAGAAATCCTAGTACACTTGTCTCGCTTTTTCTGTGTCTTTTTTACTCTGCTTTGAAGACAAGAAGGTAAAGATCCAATAAGCACACCAGAGAAAAAAGCCCAAACAAACGCACAAAGATTCCTAAACATCACTGCATTAAAAGAGTAAGCCAGCAGTACTTTCAGCTTGAATGCAGCTTTTCTTAATTGTTTCATGTTGTAGCAGGGAATAGGTTTTAATAATGCCTAGATCAGCTACTTGCTTTTCCAGCTGAACATATACCAAGCTCCTCGGGGCAAAGACAAGTTTCTTGTTCTGTATAGATCTGCTCAATAAGTAAATAATAAATGGTGTGACTCAGGGGCATTAACAGCAATCAATTTTACCCTATTTTAAATGCGATGATATCAGCTATGTTGTGATCCTGAGTCAGATATGGGCAAATGTCAGCTTCTTATTAGTAATATCTGATAGATCAGACTTTGCTCAAAACATATGTATGGAAAAGGAGACCTAGTGTTGTATTTTTTCTTTTTTTGTGTGGAGTGTATGACATCTCTGAATCTTGGTCTGTCCTGTAGTTCAGTAACTGCACCTGAGATACCATCACCTGCAAAGGGGATTACTTTTACTCATTATTATTTCTTTTCTCCCCTGTACGTAACCGTAGTTTGCATCTAGTGAAAGGATGTTGATAAGAGATTTTGCATCTGATTTTTCCCTCTTGACCTTTAAACTTCTTAGAAAAACAAATTACTTCCTTTTCTTTTATGGAATAACACCTTTCTAACTGACACAGACTCCCCGGGGGGAGCAGGACGAGCTGATAGCAGCCCAGGCCAGTTTTCATCATGTGGTGCTGAGCCCTGAATAGAGTATCTTTAGTTATTATAGCAGTACACAAAACCAGTGACCTGAGTACAATAGCTGTGACCCATAGATTGCAGTGTCAAGGAATTTTTCCAGGATACAGTGAGAACTGAGTAACTAGCAGTGTCTTATTTTCTGTGCCTGTGTACAGACAAAACCTTGTGGGTGTGACTTAATAGAACTAGGCCATAGCTTGGAGAATTAATCCAGATAATTAGAGAGCATGGTGTCACATTCTTCTGTACAGAGGGAAAAACAATATTTTAAAGGACAGGATTCACATGCCAAAGTATTGCAGACAATTTAGGTAATGGCTACCCATGCTTGCAACTTATGTCCACAGGGCTTAAGGAAGCACATAACACATTATGTGTTGGGAATTATGGTCTTGTTATATTTTGATCATTGCCTGGCCTGCTAAAAAACCATAGACCTGCAAAACAGAAGCATCAATGTCAGTATTGATGGTCCAATATCGCTGGCAGCAGATGATCTACTTATATCTCCATAGTGATGGTGTTGGAGGAATCACATAAGGAGGATTGCAGGCCATCTGACTGCTTGTCTTTTTACTTTGCTTCTGCAGTCCCAGACATTTCCATTAAAACTGACATTCAATTGAATAAACAGAGGGCTTTAAATCTGATGTTTGTCACATAAAGAAAGCAACTTAGTGTTTTTTTGCTTACAGACTTTTGCAACTGCACTGAGGCAGAGGCAGAAAGGGAGGGTTTACAAACTAACTGCAGGTTGTGTCCATGTGTCTAACAGTGGAGAGCACATATTTTGTGTTGCAACGTGGCCCCAGAGGATACTGCATCATCATCATCTCAGACTCTGTGTATGACTCACACAGTGTATATGCACATCAGAACTATGTACATTTTAATTTATTGGGGAAGTTAACCATACAGCCTACTAGAAGAGAAAAAAGTCCATTATAAGAAACTTGGACTTGAAGAGCATTGGGACTGAGTCTGAGCAGACAGCTGGCAAGATAATCGAGTGCTTAGTTCCTTAGGTCATCCAAAATTCAGGTGCTTAGGGCTCTATAGAAAGTTATGTTCTGCAGAAGTAATATATACTGTAAATAAATCAAGGTAGAATGAATTATTTATTTTCTTTCTGGTGTTTAGCAGCAGCACATTGACCATCAAATTTAGTGGAAGTAGCACTTGCTCAGTTTGGAAAATCCTGACTCTTCTCTAGCTCAGCTGTGAGACTAACTGTATCTGAATTTATATGTAGAACACCATGGACCATTTGACCCCTTTTTCCCCTCCCTTATTTCAGGGGGCCATGGGGGAAAGGGGTTGATGATATCACACTGCCATCTGGTGACCACTGCCAAGAAAATTTAACCTCGAGGAGAAAACCCCAAATCCCAACAAGTGTAGGGTTTAACTTTTCAGTGGGTGAGGAAGGGGTGAGAAAACAGGGCAGGGGCACATCTACAGCCGCCTCTCCCTCCCAGCCCTGAGCCAGGGCTGCCTCTCCTCGCCCACATGTCCCTAGAGTGGTGCTGTGCAGGGCTGGCTTTAAATTTAATTATCGGGAGAGCTCATTCATTCACTCACTAAGAGAACCTGAATATTCAGAGCATAGGGTTTCTTTCTTTTTTTTTCTTTCTTTTTTTTTTTTTCTTTTAAGAGAGGCTTAAATACAGTTTCCATGGCAGTTAATCCAACTTTGACCCAAATTAAATTTCAACGTCTAAATATTCATTCAGCCAGAGAAGGACAATGCTTAGCCCGATCTGAACGAGGCACAGAGCCGTGTGAGAACATTTCTCCTCCCCTGTTTTGCTCTTTGCAGCAGGAACCTCTATAATTGTGAAGCCAGTTGGTGCTGCTGAAACCCTTGCCTGGGTGTTGGAAGCAGCCCAGTGACCTTCCCAGGGACCCTGTTCCTACACATGGTCCACTCAGGACATAAGGATTTGGTGGCATATTGCAGCCTCACAAGGCAGGGCTGGGAAAGACAACCATCCAAAAATATCTTATTTCTGTTTAAAAATGAAGATTAATCCATTTTGTGGCCTTCTGAGGGAATAATATTCTCATTGATGCTCACTCTCATAAAACATTATTTTATGACACTATCAGTACAAAACAAGTAATTTAGGTATTATAGCAGTATTTTAGATGATACCTACTATCAAAGATAGTATCAAAGGCTCTCTCACCATAATGATGCTGAAGCACAATAGAGTTTTTATAATATAAAAGAACTTTCCCTACCTGTTATCATGCTTATGGGGACACAGTCCCTATTTCAGTTCTGCCCATAGTGGCAAATTACTTTAACGTACTATATATTTCAATGATATCTAGTTAAGGTTTCATTATGACATCTCAGTATAAAATATAATGTATGTTTCTATGATGTTTTCCTAAAACGTTACTGTGGGTGAGATTTTTCACATTAACCACAATTGCAGAAATGACTGATGTTTAAATCTGAAGGCAATTTTAGTCATTATTAAACTTCATTATAAAATAAAGTACGTGGGTGGAATTGTGGTTTGATGCTTTTGTAATTTGCTCTACCTTTTCAATGTACTTTTCAGTTACATTAACTGAATCATTTCATCTTATAGATGCAAAGATGAAGGAGAAGAACAAAAACATGCCCATTAACTGAAGCAGTGCAAATGTGCATAGTTAATGGAAACCATTTTGACATTTTGTATTTGATTCCATGGTGTGTCTACTCAAACAATTTCAATGGCATATTAGAACAAAATGCTACATCGTGCTCTTCACTAAGAATGCAAGTAATAGACTTCAAAAATTACCTTTCGACTGAAAGTATTATCTGTTGGAAATGAAATGTTTTACATTATGAAAGGCTAATAGCAGTAAGGGGGAGCAATGGGCTGCAATGAGAATTGAGGCAGAGAGGGTTTTTTTGACCCTGTGTTTCCCAAATGCTTGTGTTTTTACAAGTTATGGCAGAATTGCTTAAATAGTGACATAAACTCTTGTGTTTAATGGCAATTATTTCACCATGTTACAATTAAAAGCTTCTTATGCAAGATCATGTTAAATATTGTGGCAGTATTTTTTTCTATCACAGATGAGATAAGTCATTGCTTTTCCAAAACCAGTGATTTTTTTCCCCATGATTGAATTAATTTGAAGACCAGATATTGTCTGAAACATACTTCCACTCTGATGCTAGGGCAAGGTTTACCTCTTAAACAAATTCTGTGTTTCACCACAGGATAATTTATCTGTTGGCAAGCATATCATAATTTTTATATGTATTTAATCCTGATTGATGAAAGTATTTTTAATTTCTTGTAATTTTCTGGCCAAGTAAAAATCCCTGTGTCTTAAATTTCACGTTTGAAACATCATAGAGGTACCATTCTTCTGACTGCCTCAAAAATATTGCCCTATAACCACTTCTCTGTGGCAAAACATCCACTAAACTTAAGAACAGCTGAACTGCAACTCTGGAATGCAACTAGAAAAACAAAAACCTCTGCATATATATTTCAGGTAAGTGCTGGTTTTGGCATTTCAGTGAAATTTTTGGCTACAGATTTTTGCCTCGTTGAGACACACGATTGAGTGTTTGGCTGATGGATAGACTGCAAGCCCCTACAAGCTAATTCAGTTTTACAAGAGCTTAGGCTATGCTTGCCTTCCTTCTATCCTTCTGCCTGCTTTTTTGTGTCAGGTTTTCTTTCCAGGTGATGTCTGGAATTCTACAACTGGCATCAAAAACTTGTTATAATTTCCAGTTGTTATCCTTGATTCACTCCAGGGAAGAAGGTTGTCACTTTTTGGCTTCACTTGATTGCTCTACCATATACGTACCATTTCTGGTGACTATTGCAATTTTTCACAGGAATGAGATATCAGAATTTCAGTACTCGTTATGCATTTCAAAAGAGAACAAAACCTCATTCCCTTTAGTTTCCAAGTCTTCTCTAGTGCACTGTTCCTCAGCCTTTGCTCTGTAAGTCTCTGCTGTCTTGACAGACATTTAAAAAGTGAAAATACCACAAATTAAAACAAACAAAAAATAAATCCCACTTCTGTAAACATTGACTTCCATGTAACAAAGAAAATAAGCAAGTTGAATGAGGTAAAACAGAGCCAACAGACAAATATTTAACATTTAGGCTAGCTCTTACCATATCAGTGTCAGCTGAAAGGTGTAGGTAGGAGCCAGCCACTGATTCCTACCAGTTCTTGCCTGCAGGCAGAGAGGCCTTCCTTACTAATTAATTTTTTATCATAGTATACATATAATATTCCTAATCCTTGCATAATGGTAAGTGCTTCTACTATGAAATATTTGTAAATGGAAGAGTGAAATTAATATCTTTAGAAAAAGGGCACTGTTTCTTCTTTTTCTTACAAAGCTAAGCGTGTTATCTACCCTCTTCTGCCCCATTACCATCAGCACTGGGATGAAAGATAGTTTATTAATTTTTGGGGTTTTTTGCTAAATGCTTAAGCTATCCTTCAGCTTAAGAGGAAAAAATATCTGCTTTGCTTCTTACAGATAATTCCCATTAATTGAAGATCTAGTTGTCTGATTTTACTGGATGCTTACTTCTTTTATATAGTTTAAGACCCTGTGTAAAATAGAGCAACTAAGCAAAACATCAGATATTCAAAATGTTGAGGCAGTGTGTCAGTGCTATTGGTGCTTTATAGCTCTTTTTTATTTGTTCATGTGTAGGCTACTGGAAATATTACAAATGGTGTGTCTTACAGTCTTAGGTAACCTGATTATAAAAAGATTTGAATATAGAAGAACTCCTAGTCAGTGCATCTGCACACAGAGTGTATAACCTCAGAGACTGATTCACCATGGTGTCACTCATGTCGTATGCTACTGAAATTCTATTGGCATAAAACTGGACTACCAAATGGGAAAATTAGGCCTTCAAACTATTTTTATAGAAGCTGAGTGCTTTGTTGTGTTATTCTTCTATCCAGAGCATAAAATATGTATGAACAAGGCAGTTTCTGTTGAGTCATCATGTTGAAAACATTTAGTTAACTCTAGCCAGTGTAAAGATTCGTTTCCTGGACAAAGGTAGAACTTGGAGTCAGAACACAGGTGGGCATGTGGGAAAAAGACTATAAGACAAATTTTGTGGGAGAGGGAAAATCTTGCATTTTTATTATTGTCAAAATTAATAGCAAAGTCAAATTCAAGCAAAACTATCAGAAAGTTATGATAATACAGGAAACAAGTTAATTTTACATTAACCTGCTCAGGACAACTCTAACCCAAGCCTCAGACAGAAAGCTGCAATGAAAGCTGCTGCTGAATTTCAGGTGTCCCAGTACACCTGAAATTTTGGTCAGGAAATACATCTTCAGTGCAGAGCCCTTATCTAATTCTTAGTATGAATCAGCTTTAATACAAAGATGCCTGCCATGGGAACTTGATTTGCCAATCAACTTCTAAATTTTAACCTGCTTTTTTCTTTTACTAAACCTCACCTAAAATTGTGCTCAGATTTGTCTAACAGGGACGAAATATTCTTTACAGCTTCTGCTCTTGTCAATGACTAGATTTTGTGTTTTCTTTCCTCAGAATTAAAAACTTTAAAATATTATTTTTGAAGTATTCTAAAAATATTAACTAAAACTTCTCCACATGTCCATTAAGTTTTTGCTGTAGTTTAATTTTTTTTACTTTTATATGTTTTTGTTTTGTCCGGGATCACTCTTTGTTTTTTAACTTTTGACTTTTTTAAAGACAGGTTGCATAAGGTGGCCTTGATATAACAATTGGTCTTGTTGATACAAAAGGCAGGGTAACGCAAGAAGCATAACCATCAGAGCTCTAATGCTATTTGATGTTATCACAGGCCTGTGACTCCTTAGTTTAATATCAGCAAGTCCTCCTCTAATGTAGTCATCTCAGAGATCTGAAATATTATATTTTGGGTAGTCAGACTTTAGGATCTTCCTGGCTGCTCTTCTCCTCACTGGAAGAGACAGGGTCATCACAAACTATTTATCTTCTCTCCCTATAGCGGTGCAATTATCTTTTACAGCATTCATCTCCGGGGTCTCCAGCACAGGAAGGATATTGACCTGCTGGAGCAAGTCCAGAGGAGGCCACCAATTTGGTTGGAGGGATGGAGCACCTATTTTACAAGGAAAGGCTGGGACAGCTGGGATTGTTCAGGTTGGAGAATAGAAGGCTTCAGAGTGTTTGACAGGGACTTTCCAGAACCTGAAGAAAACCTACAAGAAAGATTAGGAGGGACTCTTTACAAGGGGGGTTTACAAGACAGGCTGGAATGGAAACTGAAAGAAAGTAGCTTTAGATTAGATATTAGGAAGAAATTCTTTACTGTGAAAATGGTGAGGCACTGGCACAGATTTTCCAGAGAAGTTGTGGACGACCCATCCCTGACAGTGCTCAAGGCCAGTTTGGATAGGGCTCTGAGTGACCTGGGCTAGTGAAAAGTCTCTCATGGCAGGGGGTTGGAACCATTCAACATTTATGGTCCCTTTTGGCCCAGGCCTTTCTACCATTCTACGATCAGTACCACAATTCTTGATATTCAGTTGTTATCTTCTTTATGCCCATGACAAACACTTGACAGGCCTTACTGGAATATGATTTTTGGCAACACGGTGGAGTCATCCTGGCTTTATGTCACCCTGTATTGTTTTCATATTTAAGGCTTTATGTTATCAGCAGTTTCATTTCAGTAAGCTAAGTAATAGGACCTAAAATTCCTACATATCAGCAGAAAGATTCCTCACTGTTGCAGCTATCAGGAAAAACAAGCATTTAAGGGTAACACTGTTAAAGAATAAGCTCCAAGGAATCCCATTCTCAATAACACAAGGGTTTTTTTCCATTTCAAGCCCTTTTTTAGCTACAACAGAACTTTGACTTGGCTTTTGACACATTATGACAGTGTTTTTAGCTGAAGTATCATTCATAGTGTCTGAATGCTCTGGACCTCTAACTGCAAGAGAACCCCATTCTTGAGGAAGATGAATCTGTAGAATGTTAAATCACAAATTTGCTGCAGTATGACCAGGGCTTTTCCTGGAAGGGTCCACCTCAGAAGAAATGTTCTCTTCTGTATCTTGTAGTGCACACCTACCCACTGAAAAAAGTAATTTTTCATGGCTGAAACATCTGTTTGAATATTGAGCCACGGCAGAAGGGCATAATTTTACCCTGGGTGAGTGGTAGGGTAGACTTAGAGTGTGCTCCAAGTGGAGAATTCAGATGTAAGCCATGCTAAACAATGCTGAAAGGCTGAAATTTAGGTGGGCCGTGTGCTATGGGAAGCAACAAAAGCAAAACTGCTCGGGAAATCATGTTTTGGGCTTATCTGTTCTTATCTGAAAATACTTCCTGAGTGAAGACTTTCAGGAGACTTAGAGAAATCCCCAATTTCTAAAATTACTAAAACAAGAGTATACTAGATGTAAAGCTATTCAGTGTAAGGCAGGTCTGATGGCATGGTTTCAAGGGGAACTTAAGTGAAAGAGAAGGAGTAGGCACCTCTGGTATCAGGTGGTAACTTACTGATGTTTTTTCAGATCATAATTTTCAGCTGAGGCATCCTTTACTGGGTACAGACTCTCATCAGTAGTCTTCTACATAAACTTAACAGGTTCTGCAGCCAATTCTTTAGAATGTTTTAGTACTTATACACATAGGGTTTCTCAAAGACATATACATATATATATATAAGAAATATCCATGCAAAGGTTATGTGTTCAAAAACCACGTGGATATCGGGACGTTTCAGCGGTGAACATGGAGGTTGAACTGGATGATGGTAGAGATCTTTTCCAGCCGTATCAATTCCATGATTCTATGATTCTATATGCTATTAAGTTTCACTGGACTACTTAGAGAACTATAAGTAGCAGTATTTTTTAGATACAAAGAAAAATATGTTAAAAATAAGGAAAAAATTGTGAAATGTTGCTCCTTGAGGTCAGACATAACTCTACACCACCTCAGTTTAAGAGTTCATTCATTAAATGAACAGAGACCAAAGATTTTAAGTCTTAGTTCAGCTTTCTGTGTTTATGGGATAGACCACTTCATCATTTCCAAGGACAACTTTTTCTGGTTTTATTATAAAACAAAATACTTACAAACCAAACTCACAGAAATTCAGAGAAGAAATTCACAATTGTGCACTTATGCTGCTAGTAACTTAATACTAAGCTACAACTAATTTTTAAAGAAAAAAGCAAAACAATAATCATTTTGGAAAAACAATAAGTTAAAAATTTGGTCCTGAAATTCTTATGAACACAAATATAAATTATTTAAAAAATTAATAAAATTTTGGAAATCCTTGTATTTTGGCTTTCCACTTTAATATATGTAAGAAGCCTTCATTTTCATGGTATTTTCATTAGATAATTTCTAACAAAGCTGTTCCACTGTGATGATCCAAACAGGCATTTGAAAATGTCTGGAATGAGGTTCAGAGTACAAACTATCCAAGGATTACCCAAAATTTATCATGTCACCACCCTAGAGAAAAGATTAACTGTAAAGAGATCCAGTTTTCAGGGTTTTCTGTGCAGAAGTGATGCTCTATGCAGTGCTTTATTGGCACAGTCTTGCTAGTGAGTCAGAGCTTTCATTAGCAGAAAAAGGAGAGCAGACATGTTTCTTTCACTCTGCCTTTCAAGCTCTCTGTTTGTTGCTTTGCCTGTTAAAGACTCACTTAGTTTCAAGCTCCAACAGAGAATTCTCATTAGCCAGCGCATCAGAACACCACAATGGTGTAACTTCCATATCATTAAATCTTTGATGCATCTGTAAAGACTACTGACACCACCTGTCATAGCTGTGAAGAAGATATTCGTCCATGGGAGATTTGAATAGCACTGTGAATTTCTATCACACAGGTCCTTTTACAACCATCACTTTTGGCTGCCATCAAAGATAGGTCAAATGGAGTGCTGGATGTGAAACCTCTTGGCCTATTACATTTACTGGAAACTCAAATCCAGGTTAAACTACAGCCATGTACATCAAAATACCCAAGTCTGTTTGTGCCCACTGTGCATCCAAGGGAAATGTCTTCTAATTTAAACTACTGAACCAGCAGTTGGGTTGACTGGGATTTGTTCCAGGACTTTTTTGTCCTGATGTAGGTCTTCAATAGCAAGTTACTCGATCCTTTTCTATGTATATTTCACTTTTGTTTTTGAAGTGCTTAAATTAGATTAACTAGTTAATCAATATGCTTTGCATATTTGCAATATCTAAATTAGCAGCAAACTCACCTATCTATTTTTTCTGCTGTTGAGTTTCCAAACTCAGAGAAAGGCAGTATTTTGTTTCTAATATTAAGTTGTTTGTGTTGATTTGATATTGATTTTGAGATAGCCTCAGAGGCAGCATAATAGAAGTGCAAGTTATTAATTTTTTAGCACAAGACTATCAGACTACTTTCAGAATATGAAAGATTAGAGAACATAGGAAAAAACCTGTATATAAACTAACACTTACAGGATGTCCACCTTCATCTGGTTCTTACCTGGAAAAATCCCGTGGGTTGAAAAATAATATTAGTTGCAAACTGGACAATGGAGCTAGAGCTGATGAATCATATTCCTGAAATAAAAGGAGAAATCCACTACTTTCAACATTTGAAAAAACACTGTTGGCTTTACTCTGACACATACTGTAGAAAAACATAAACCAAACAAAGATGTAACAAACTCTGAGTAAAGCAAGATGGTGCAAGAAATGGGGTGCTGTGAAGAAATAATATCTGTCTCAATCTGAGCCCACGTCCTGCTAGAGGCCACCTTGGATAGGATCCCAAGGACTCCACCGGACATGGAAGCAGCTTCCACTTTAAGGGCACAAGATTTTAATAAATTCGGGCCATGTATTTACATGTACTGTATTTGTAGTGTGGAGTTGAATTTTGAAGCCACCTATCAGCCTTGTGATTAGTTAATAAACAACTGACATTTGGAAACAAAAATGTTTCTTCATACTAAAGAGAGGTATTTCCCACATCCTTCCCCAGGGGTGCATCTGCCTACAGTGGCACAGAATTGATTCTTGTTCACAGAGAATCGATTACAAACCATTTGTACTTTTTCCATGTGCCCCAAATTTCACAGCTTCAAGGATGAATCTGCTGTAGATTTAGGATCTTCTTAAGCAGCTTATTAGAATTATTACACTAACACTACTGTGTGTTGACTCATACCTGGAGGAGAAAAACGAATACCATATTAAGGGTGCTCCTCTGCTTCTTGTTCCTAATCTGCCTCAGGGTTCATTTGGATATCCTTGTATGACACTCCAATGTACCAGGCAAACACTATCTCCATGATTAAGGACTAAATCCATCAAGGTGCTTAGACACCTCACTACCAGCAAGTCTAAACTTAGACCGTCAGAAGTCCATAGGCACCAATATTTCTGGCCATAAAATCCACTACATTTCTGTCACTCAGAGCTATGCTCATCATGCTGATGACAGGAAAGGTGTCTTTACCTTTGAAGAACACACAGAAGGATGAAATGTCCAATATACATCCCTCAAATCCCCCATTTCACTGTTTTGCTACTGGGAATTAAACAAAGTTTCTCAGAAAATATGTTAACAACTACATTTTTCTAAGACAGTTCTTCCTTTCGTGTCCCTAATGAAGCAGCATGACTTTGTATATAATGAATACTCATCATCAAAGCACTACAATTAGAATTAATAACACGGATAATTAAAATGTCAGAAATTATCAATGTTGCAATGTTGAACACTCAGTTGCCTGTTGGAAATAAAGCACATATGATAAAGTGAAAATTACAATAAATTTTATTTTTCATTTGGTGTGGGAAAAATAGAAGTAGAAGCTTTCTTTAAAAAATTTTGGTAGGAGACTGGGAGTAGGCTGTATAAAAGCTTATCATAATGTCACACTCTATTCAAACAGAAGATAGCTCAGCTCCTGGGAAAAAGCACTGACTAACCTTACAAGAGTTTGATCCTTAAGATCAGGGATCGAAGTTTTGCTCAGCTCAGGCTCTACTTTTCTGTTTGAATTAAGTACCGTCAGCTACCAGAGTACCCAAGTGTCTTCTCCTTTTTTGTCATGTAAGTGTTGCTACAGATTGAATTATGGCTCTCAGGGTTGGACCTCTTATTTATGAAGTCTGTGACAGTTCTTCCATTGATTTATAAGCCTTCTTAAATGGCTCTCATGGAAACATCCTGATATGCAAAGTAGATACAGTTTTAAATGAACTTACAGAAAAATCCTTTTATGACATACATTATCAATAGAACCTGAACAGTCTTCCTGCTTAACCTGTCCTGTTCTTCACATATCCCTGTAGTTAAAACCCATCAGTTTTTCCTTTCCCAATATATTCAGCAGGAGAATGCTTTCACTTATCCATTTTGTGTGTCACTCCAGCTGCCATGACTGATGCTCTGACTAATTACAGGCCCCAGATAATTATTTTAAAAAATTTTGGATGATTTATCAGTGAAGGGTATCCTTGATAAATCTCAACATTTGTTATAAATTTCCTCTTGAAAGTTTTTATTCCTTTTCCAATAATAAACAAGTTATGACAGTGGGTTATTTGGGCATTTTAACAATGGCCATGATTTCTTGGCCAAGATGGGCAAAATTATGCTCTTACATCATGGTCTATGACCTGTAGCATCCTATTCCTACGACGGATAATAGCAAGTTACATGAGACCACATAGCTACAAGTGAAATCTCCTCATATGTTTCTTTGGAATTGTAGCTGAAACTGTATGAGGCTCGTACTGAGCCTGTATTTATAGTGATATTCTCTACAGGGTAGAGGTGGGACTGGAAGAAAGAGCTCATCTCTGAAAGGTTACACAGGGTTATAGAGGTCGTGTGGGCAGGCTCAGCTGTTCTCAGACTATTGAGGAAAATTTCCATCTCTTTCCCACCTCTCCCCTTTGGCAGTTGATAAAGAGCATAAAATTTGAGTTTTGTGACAGGTTTTAATAGTTTTTCTTCACTTATCTCCTAGTCTTTAGTATAAAAAGTCATTGTCATTGTGAAGTTGGTCCATTTCATTTTTCCACTTATCTTGAATGTCTCCACTCCATACAAGGTTCACTGGAGGAAAACCCTCTGCAACTGAAATCTAAACATCAGATTTCCTGAGAGGTTTGCCTGTAAGTATAACAAGTTCTTTTCTTTTGGCTTGAATAATTGGGTGACTGCCCAGAAAGAAAAAGAATGAACTCTCCAACTCCTACCGGATCTTCCTGAAAATGTTAGTTTCTGTACTGGAATGAAAGAAAATGCTTTCCTCATGAAAAGATTAATATACCAAAAAATGTTACTACCTATATGGGCTGCATATCTGCATATCTAAGTGTAACTTTTTCCCTCCCAAGAAGTCATACTGCATGGATTGCACTTTTGTACTTCCTCAAGAAATCTGGATTGATCTGTTAGCTTTAGAGAAACTTTGGGAGATACTGGATGAGTGGTAAATACATAGTCAAAAAAAAAAATCCATAGGAACATTTGCAAGTAATTTTTAACCACCCTATAAAAACTTTAAAAACAACAGAAAATCTGAACTTAGAACTGATACTATGTCTCAGGAAGAAAGCGAAAGGGTATATGTGCTATATGCCTCCATGAGGACAGTTTTCTTTAGCTAAATTCCCCAAACTATTTCCCACTCTTGCTGAGGGCCCTTTTTACCCTAATGCAAGTGAAAACAGAGCTGGGGCAGAAGATTGTTTGGATGTTCTGGAGGATTCCCCATGTCTCCCACACAATGGACCAGTACATTTTGAGATGGTTCATGGTTACAATGGATCCTCAGACATGGGAATATTCTCCACAGCCAAGACCCAAGAGGGAGGGAAGCTCTGTGCAGGGATCATACACTATGCCAGGCTGGCAGCAGGCATCTCCACGGCTGCTGCTGCTGTGGAATCTTCCAGGGGCAGTGGGGGGAGATGATTGGTACAAAGGATAGGCCACCTCTACCTACAGGCTACAGAGCGGTGGGTTGAACAGGGACAAATCTTGGCGTGGTACTAAGTGATGGGGTTAAGGACAGGAACATTACAGGCCATATGGCAGTCATTTTTGATTGATAATAGGTGTTTATACATTTCATGCTGCCTCTCTGGAGTCATGCCGAGAAAGACGAGATGACAAGTCCCAAAGGAATAGAAATTTGGATTTCTGCCTCATCATTTAGCCTAACTCTTTATTAAAAATGTGATCTTATGCAGCACAAGTATACAAAATATCAGAGATGTAATGAGTAATTGGCTAAGTCCATAAAGTTACTTTAATGGGTATGAGCATGGATATAGATCACAGACTAACTGTATGTATTTAAAAAGGTTTTCTTCCTTGAGCATTCAGATGGTGTGATATTTGATCCTACATTTTATTTTGGTTATATTTAAAATGCCTTCACTCATATAATGTTACTGAAGCAGGTGATGCATAATTTATATAAAGAATGATCTTCATTTAACACGTAGAGAAGCAAGAAAGTTACATGCAATCACCAGATTTTTTTTTGTTAGGCCTTGCAACCAGCATCTGTGCATTAACCAGGCTTCTGTAGGTGTTTTGCTTCCAAAGTAAAGGAAGTGACTAAAAAGGCAACCCCACTGACCTTTGTCTCTGCGTTATCTTTTGTAGCCTTTTCTCTCCCATCATGTAGAGTTTCAGTCTGATTGTCTGAAACTGGATGGATCTGAGCTGCCAAAACCACCAGCAAGGTTACATGAAGAGAAAGTAGTTGCACTGTCTTCCTCAGCCTACACACTGACTCATTAATATCTTTTTTGAAGTCCTGGGAACTCTGTCAAGAAGTCTGTGAAGGAATCTTCAAAAAGGAAGCTACTGGAGATAACCACTGAGAGAATGTGCAAAGCAAGTATATATTTGGCATGCTGGCAGAAGCTATAGAGCAGTTTCTCGCTAATTGCTCAGACAACATAATGTTATTCAGGAAATGATACTGGACTTGCATACTATAAAATAAAAGGCATGCTTTTCAACTGGAAAATTATTTCTGGGGGGAAAAAAATTGCAGCCATAACAGTTTCATAAACAGAACATGTTCTGTTTATGTCCTGTGCTAAAGCAAGATGGAAGGAGCAAAGACCAAGCTTTGAAACATACACGAAGTAGATGAGGTTTATGTATAGTTCTTAAAATGTTTTGTTGTATTGATTTTGATAATAAATAGGCTTCAAAAAAGTTTACAGGATGAACACAAAGCAATCAAATAAGGTTCAAATTTTAAATACAGATCAAATACAAATATTTGATCTCTTTAGTTCCATGACATAAAACGACCATTACAGGTGTTTTAGGCAAAGCTAAATATTATACGGAAGAATGAACAAGAGACAAAGTATTTGCAATATAGGACAGTAATTAGGCTTTTTAATAATACCTTATTCCCATTTCCTTCAAAAGCAGAGAATATTTGAAGGAAAAAACCTTTGATTGACAGAATTTCAGCTGGTTTGTGGAAAAGAGAAATACATTCAGTCTTTGTCTACTTTATTGGTGTTAGAGTCCGGAAGGCAGTGTGAGAATAACAAATGCAAAATGTTTAGAAAAGAATAACCAATATGGTAAAGAGAATATTGGCTTCTGGTTCTCAGTTTACCTTTTCAGTATTACCTCCTGAAAATATAATCAGAATAGCATAGGTTCTTGCTAAGCTCTTATACCTACCAAAATCCATACCTCATTGTTACTGTGTCATTTTATTCATATTCATATTAATAGATTTATACATGCTACTGACAAGTATTAGATCAATAAGTCACATTTATGCTAAACAGTAGGAAAAAACCCCCCACAGTTGAGAACCAGTTCTGTTTTGGGAAGTTTCTTCAGGACTAAAGTCACCAGGAGAGGTGTTGCTGCTTGCTGCTATCTGAATTGTTCTCTGTAGCTCAGGATGGACAGAGTTACTGTGTAAAACAGTATGACAGAGGAATGAAGATGTCATGGTGCAGTTTAGCATCTGTGAGAAGGATGCTAGAATTCACTTCTAACTTCACCCCTTCCCTAGGCATTATTGACAAAATGAAGTGCAAAGAATAAAATAGACTACTTTGTCTTTTTTTTTTTTTTCACTTTAATTATGGTTGATTTCTGATATAATAGTTTTGGTCAATATCTTTCCAATTTTAGTCTCTTTTTTTTGCCATATATCTTTTGAGAACTGCATTGGAAACTTTAAGTTTGATTTGCCTAACTCCAGGTTTCTATCTTTAACCTCTCGTGGCTTTTGTGAACATTTTTATGCCCTACAGTGTTTTGTGCTTTTGTTGCTTTAGAGAGCAAAAGTAAGTGTTAGGTTCTATGTACTAGCCATCTATCCTTTTGGAACAGCATGATTTTCTCTGAAGTTGTTGATTATATGTGTCCATACAACTTGTTTTAAACAAGATGGGATGCATGTAATTTACATAATCAACTCAGTGTACTAATTAGAGAAGCTGATATATTCAATATCCTAGAAAAACGATGCCAGGCTAACACAAGTGTATTGAAAGCATCTGCTTCTCTAATTAGCAGACATGGACCTTATCTTCCATTTATTGGAAGTGTCGCTGTGTCAAAGGGTTTTGCTAGACCAAAGATTAGTGACATTTTGATCCAGGAAGGCGAAAAATAAAATACCTCAACTAGTACTGTGTAGAAAGCTGTCCTTTACAGAGTAAACAAGACACCATACTTAATTCCTCCTCAAAGAATAATGTACAGGCCATATAAAGATGCATAATATAGTAATAAGAAATAAGTCTTGTAGGAATGTTTTTGGTGAAGTTATTTAGAAGAAATTGTTCAAAAATAGCCTATTCAGAATCCTGTGATAATGGGTAGGTGACATAATAAAGGGTGAGGTTACCATTTCTCTTGTTCCAAGCATCTGTATACAGGACATTCTGGAAAAATTACCAATATTAATTTCTTTGTCAGGAAATTTTGGCCATTAGTTCTTGCTAATCCTTTATTTCTGTATAAAGAAATTAATGTTCACTACTTCCTCCACCAGAAAACACAAAAAAATACCGTAATTGGGCCACTGCAACATTATTACCATTTTTAAAAAAAATCAGACTTTTAAAAACATTTGACACAAGACAATTTATCTAGGCATCAAATAAGTTTTGCAGTTATTTTATGCTTCCTCACCAAGCTTTTTCAGTGCTTTCCAAAACTTGTGGACAACACAGGATTCCAGTGTAGGTTTCACCAATGACATGTAGGGAAAGCATCAACACAGTTTTCGGCATGAATCCCCAGATTATGCACTGAGAAACATATAATTTGTTCTTGACAAAGCCCAATGAGGTCTCCTCAAAGCCATCTTTTCTCCATGCTGAGCAACCCAAACTGTCTCAACATGTTTTTGTAGGAGAAATGCTCCATCCTTCTGATCACATTTGTGACCCTGCTCTGGACCTGCTCCAACAGGTCCATGTCTTTCCTGTGCTGAGATCCCCAAAGCTGGATGCAGCACTCCAGGTGGAGTCTCACAAGGACAGTGTAGAGAGGCACAACCCCCTCCCTTGACCTGCTGGACACACTTCTTTTGATGCAGCCCAGGACACAGTTGGCGTTCTGGGCTGTGAGCACAGACTGTTGTCTCATGCCCAGCTTTCCATCCACAAGAACCCCCAAAACATTCCCTGCAGGGGAATGACTTCACTCATGCCTGGGACTGCCCCCAACCTGTCACTTTATGGTCATCTTTAAACAGTAAGAAAAAAGAGGACTGCAGTCATCTGAGTGTCTTAATAAACATCCACCCTTTAACAAATAAAAATAGTGTTTTTACCGTAATAGCTCAGATAAAATGTTTGACGTGGGGTAGACCTAGAGACTGCTACTGGGACACCACTCTTTTCACCTTGAAGTCACTAACTTTAACTTCTTTTTTTTCTCCAGTCAATAAAAGCAGTTTTCCTGTGGGTGAGTTGGCATTTCACTTGTAGGCCAGCGAAAATGTAGTTTTCTGCATTCAGCCAAATATTTCTGTTTCTCTTTCAGACTGATGTGGGACAGGATTTGAGCCTGCCTGGGAGACCCTAACCTTACTGGTGGGACAAGGCAGTGGGGATGTGTGTTTGCAGGGGAGTGAGTAGGCACCAACAAATCTCCAGCCCTCCATCCTGCTGCAATTTGCCCTTTTAGGGTAGAGAACCATACAAAGATAGTTTTGATTTTTCTTCAGTCCCTCCTCTGTCTCCTCCCTGAGTCTTATCTGGACTGGAAGGAGAGAGAGGAGGTAAATGCTCCCTGTCTGCTGTAACATACTCTCACTACTCCCCTTCTAGCACGCTGCACCTTTTTTTTATGACTGTGATACAAAGACATGAGACAGACATTTTTTCTCTGCAAGGCTTTCTGTTTAATTAAAGGCCTGTTTTGCCTGAGCTAACTCTGGGTTTTAAGGAGGGCTCTGTTTAAAATCAGGGTAATAGGTTATTACAATTCTAGAAAAGAGCGTTTGCAGAGAAATATTTTGCCCTGATTAAAATTTTTGTGGAATACCACAAAATACAAAATAGATCCCTTAATCTCAGTGGATATCTTGAAAACTTATTACTAAAATATATATAAATGTGTAAGTAGTATTCATTTTCTGAATGTTGGCGTGTTGTAAAATTCTGTTTTCTTTTCATTTCATGCTGTTGTAAATAAACTGAATCTCTACAGTAGGTTTTTGTCAGGCTCCCAGAAAGACAATTTTATTTTATAGCACATCCTAGACTGACAGCCAGAAACTGTTCTGCACCACCTCAGTACAAACAAAATTAGCTTCTCACAATATTTTTGCAGATGTTAAAGGTCATTAATAGAATGAAACCAGATGACTAAAGCAATACATTTGGAATGATTGGGTTTTATTTTTCTCCCCAGCTTAAAGACACAGAGTCCTCTTTTCTTGACTACTTGGCTGCAGTTCAGATTTTTTTTCCCTATTTAATGGTTTCCAAAATCATAAAAGTGAAAGTAGTGGGGATATGTATTTCTTGGCTTATGCAACCTCACTTGCATGAAAGATTTGGGACTTTTTACAGAGATGAATATAATATTAACTGTTCAAACTACACATTCCTGGAACAATTGCCCAATCTCTACATTTTGATCAAGGTCACACTTTTGTGATCATCAAAGGAAAGATGGATAGCAGATGCAAGAAAAATCGTCTTCAGAATGCAACTATATTGGGAAATAAAATGAAAACTCCCCTTAAAAATGAAAATACCTCTACAGATTTTGTAGTGTATTGTTTCAGTGTGAGACAATGTTGATAACAACTGAAATTCCTCTATGGAATTCATTCCTCTATGGAATGATTGTGTCATTGATTATTTTTTTTTTTGTGGCTTATCTAGATGATAATGGAGAGTCTTATTTATCTTCTAATTTTAAAATTTTGCTGCTACATATGCAATACTGCACCCATCAGTTTAAACTGTACTAAGCTCTTTATATGCTTCTGAAATAAAATATGAGTAATAATTATTTGCTTTTCAAGCAATAACAGTATCTTAAGTGCTTTTAAACACATAGAGTATGTAAATTATGTTGAGTCTTTCAAAAAATTTTCAATATAAATATAAAATTGGAAATCAGGCCTACCCTGAAAGCTAAGTTAGATAATAATTCATGTATCCCTGTGTTGGAACACCCTTAAAAGAGGTGTGCAAAGAGAGAAGTTCAGCTGCTCAATCTGTGCAGGAATGGATGTTATTAGGACATAGGGAAAATGAAAAGGCAAGAAGGTAATGTGAAGGAGAAATGCAGTGGGTTTCAATGGGAAAATGAAGAGGGCAAAGGTTGCTGAGGTAGAGGGGCCATTTAAAGGACCAGAAATCCAGCAGAGAGAAGTGGTAGAATCTGTTGGTAAGGATGCCTTAAGAAGCCTTTCCTTACCTTAGTAAAGTTAAGAAAACCCTTTCTTAAGCAGAATGTAGGCTACAAGCTAAAGAGAGATCACTGGTTTCTTATCTTGATTAATGCAAATTCTGGATAAAGACTCCAACTCTACATTCAGGCAACAAGGTAAGACAGAGATTTTTGAGATACTGGAGAGAAGTATGAGGCTTGAAACTAAGCATGAAAGAAGTATCAAGCACAAAACTATTTGTGAAGCTGAACGAGCAGCAAGATCATAAATGTATTTGAAATGGGAGAAAAGGGAAAGGACAGGCTAAGTTTTAGTGAAGCGAGGGAAGTAATTTCATTTTAATACAGTCTGTTTTAGATAGTGTGGGGATATTCAGTTTGAAATCCTGGGGAGACAGCCAAGGAGGCTCCAGTGAATGATTAGAGACATGATTTGGCAAAGAGGAATAAAACAGTAATTTGACATCAGAGGACGACATAGCTGGTAGTTGACTCTTGTTACTAGTTGGGTTAGAAAGGGGTGCTACAGAGGAGAGAAGGCCAAGAATAAAAAGCTTTGAAGAATCTTTGAAACTTTATCTTCCCAAATTAAGGTAGGTGAATGTACAAGAGAGAAACACGTAAGTTAATAACCATAGCCTAGTGAAATAGCAAAAAAACAAATAAAAGATAAAGCTGTAGAAATACTTTATTCACTTTCTCAAGAATAAGTAGAACATTTGTCTGTCTAAAAAAATATAAATAGATAAAAAAAATCTTTCTCCATGCCTTATTTCTAGAATGTTGGTAAATAATGGCTAGATGGTTCTGTACCTTGAAATATCACAATATGACAAATTTCCTAGTCTATTTATTTTAAAACAATTACTGAATTTTGTAGCACATGCCAGCACCATCCTGATACTGGATAGTCTTGTTAGAAAATAATTGAAAGTGATCTATTTTTTTCTTTCTGAATTGCTTTTTTTTCTTAGACTCTATTAGGAGAATTGTAAAAAACTTCTGTCTGACTAGATCTGGCAAACAGCTAGGCTGCAACAAGGATGAATAACTGAGATGGGTAGGGGGAAATCTTTAAAGGTTAGTGCAAAATATATGGAGAAGTTTTATGAGGTAGACCTTTAAATACCATTGCTCTTTAAACAGTTATGGCTTGGATGTACTTCCTACAGAAAGCATATTGTGAAATAAACCTCATATCTTAAGCCAAAGGGTACCATTCCCCAGCACTTTAGAGATGTATATGGCAGGATCCAATAGCTTGTCTTGCTCTCTTCAAAGAGTGTGTGGGAAGCTGGATGATCTGTAAATGTAGTCATACTATCACCGTTTTACAGGAAAAAATGATGTGGTATGTGGTCAGTTTTTATTCTGGCTAAACAAATTCAGGTGGATGAAAACATCAGCCAAGAGCAGTTGACTTTCATCAGAGTACACAAATTACAGAGAGACTACCTCTAAATCACCAATACAGCTAAGCAATTTCTGACAGTAGGATTAGAGGAAAGTCCCCTCAGAAAGCATTTTTTTTTCACAAAGCCAAATGGATTAATAATAACACAGTGAATATCTTAATCTCTTCTCTTCTCTTCTCTTCTCTTCTCTTCTCTTCTCTTCTCTTCTCTTCTCTTCTCTTCTCTTCTCTTCTCTTCTCTTCTCTTCTCTTCTCTTCTCTCTCTCATGGAAAACTATTTTGCTTTAGCAAGACTGTTGTCATATATCCCTTGATCTGCTGGAGTATTTGTCTATGTAGACATCTGTGAGTGATGCTTTTCTGGTAACAGTCTTAATCCTTTGAATTATCAGAGGACTCACAAACTACAGCTCTCAAAGCATTTCCTGATGCAAAAACAACCAATGAATTTCTCAAGCATCTCCATTAATATTTTCATGCCCATTCTGTAGATCAGCTGCATTCTGGTGTCACATGCCAAGGTCAGGCACCTGCAGAGCACTTTGAGTCCTTACTTATCTGGACCACTAAAAAACAGCCTGTCAGTCAATGTAAAGTTCCCTGTAAGCAGAAAGTCTACTGCATGTATTGCTAATGATGAGGAACAAGTTTAACAAAAAAACCCTGGCAAATATAGCTGTTTTTTCCTTACTTTGAATTGCCAAAGTGATTCACTCTTTCTATTAAAAGAAAATAAAACTAATCTATCAGCTCTAAGAGGCATTGGCTAAACCCTTCTGTTGTGGTTTCCTT
The DNA here is from genome assembly GCA_024500445.1 of Entomyzon cyanotis. Taxonomy (NCBI): domain Eukaryota; kingdom Metazoa; phylum Chordata; class Aves; order Passeriformes; family Meliphagidae; genus Entomyzon; species Entomyzon cyanotis. The sequence continues at coordinate 21,776,305 of JAKEPQ010001005.1, forward strand.
TAGAAAGTCTTATTTCAATCAAGATTTCGTGTTTTTACAGTAATTTTTCACTCAGTTCTGAATGGGAAGCATCCGTGGTAACTGTGTTAACCTTTGGTAAATGTTGACTTGTTAAGGATCTTCTTCAGCTGCCAAACAATAATATATGTTACAATATGAAAGTAATTTAATTCTGTTGAAAAGGAAGCAATTTAGATATTATTCTTTGTGTATGTGAATGGGATTCCAATAGTCAATTATATAATAAAGTAAATATATTTAGAAAGTATTGAATGAAGACAGGTTCCATTTAACTCATTTTAAACAATGCACAAAAGATATTGTGTACAATTTCCCTGTATATTTAGATATATATTCATACACTGTATGTACACATTGATTTTCTTTTAACATTTAGGGTTATTTAGCTAGCAAATTAATTCAACAGAATGAGCTCATGCTGCAAAACACCATGGAAATCGAGTATTTACATATGCTAATGACTTCCAATTAAGAAACATGCAAATAATTGGGAGAAAGCAAAATTAAAACACTGTGCTAATAACCTGACAATTACAAGGAAAACTGTATTATGCAAGACTGCAAACATAATTGCACACACAACATCTATCTGACTACAAGGGTAGCTAAATCTGTAATACAAATTATGCCCCAAATTGTCACTTACTACAGTCCTTGACAGACTTCTTGCTGTAGGACTACAGCCTGTTTTAGTGCATGGTTTAGTGCTGGGTTACCACATAAGGGTCAGCAGGATATGAATCAGATCAGAAAATTTATCATCATGATGAGCTTTCACAGCTCCCTCTTTGGTGTAAGAAAGAAGTGGGACTGCAGGTTTTTTGAGCTGTCAAACTAAGATAAGCTAAGCAGCTGCTTGGTGGTTTGTGGTGATTAAGGATTTTCCCTTTCACAGGAAAAAACCCCAAACAAATTTTCATTCCACAAGAAGATAGTAATTTCAGAACTTAGTTTTAATACAAATTTTGATGGACTGTGGAAATTTGAAATGTTTCAGTAGAAATTCATTCTGAAAACTGAAATTTTGTTTTGAAAAGTCAAAATGTTTCATTTAACAAGGTAGAAGCCTATTTCAATATTACCACATTATAATTCTTTGTGGGCCCATAGTATGTTACAACCACTGCAGACCAATAGCATTTGATTACTTAGCTACAAAATATGTAAAGTGAGGAAGTCCTTATTACCTTTCCCAAAAGAAAATCTTCAGTCCTATTGTAACAAAAAAGCAAATCCTTTAGAACAGAGAAAACCCCAACACAAACCCTAGTGCTGATCTTATGTAACCAGAATTTTGTTGTTTGTATGTAATTCAGGAAGACAAAGTACTTTTTCACAATGCACATTTGAAAGAATGAGTGCAGTGACTTTCTTCCTGTTACTTTTCCTGTCTCACAGGCCCAGAAAATTTTGTGAGCTACAGCTTTGCCCCACAAACACTGAAGTAAGGACACCTCTGTAAGAACAGAGGTACAAATTCTAAGAGTCTGTGAAGGCTATAGTATGCTGATTCAATATGAATGTGTCTTTGCCAGCATCCATCATTAGCTGTGTATTTCTTGTACTCCAGAAATAAAGACAACTTGGCTGTTATCTCTAGGGATGAACCACTTCAGGAAGAGAAGAGACTTTTCCCAACCACTTCTGTTATTTTGATCTAGGTTTTAAAGTTTGTATTCACAGTGCTACTAAGTGTGTCAGTCTTTACAGATATTTAAGATTTGATTAGTTCAATGGACAAAACCCATATTTGTATTGCCAGATTTAAACCCTGTATTTTATCTGCTGGGAAGTAACTTTTAATCATATAGTAAATTCAGGTCATTTACAAACTTTCTTTAATGGTAATACTAATGATACAGAAATAGAACAGAATTGGGTTTTAAGTACAACTCTTCAGACTTCAGAAACTTTAAATGTAGTGATGATGATGACAGTGGTGACATTCCAGTTGGCAGATCCTTAGCTTGTGTACCACCTTCCTTCAGAGAGGGGACATTGGTTGCCATTGGGTTTTAAACTTGGCAAATAAATATGGCAATTCAGGCATTTTTGCACAAGTTTAGGTAGATACTAGAGTTAGGGTTCTTCCCTAACAAATGACCCTTTGGAGGGTCACCACTCTGGAGGTTTCTATGAAAGATGCACAAAAGGCGAGAGAAATAGAGGTGACACTTGCTGACTCCACTGCACTAAAATCAGACTACTACAAGGAAGATGCACCCTTAGCATGAATACTTACAATCATATTCCTACATGAATTCTTAGAACCGTATCTCCCTATCATCTCCTCTGACAGGTGGAAAAAAATAAAAGTCAATACCAGTTTATGTCACTACCTCTGCCTGGCCAAAGTAAGGTTCACCAGTCTCCTACTGTTGGTTGGCCAGGGGAAGAGGTCTTTGAAGACTGACCAAAATTGCACAGCTGAACAATCCCCTATCACACACCTTTTGATCATCTTAGCAGTTGAAAGAACAGGCAACACAAGCAACAGAAACCAAAATGCTTAAGCACAGTGTTGTAAAAGATGTTCTGACACTGTATGTCTTTAAGAAAATAGTGAAGTGCCATTTCCAAGTCTCCACCACTGAAACACAACTGAGTAGACAATACAGAATCCAAAGGAAGGTATTGTCATCTGGTGTTCAGCCTTTTCTTTCCATGTGGTGGATTACTTGTGGGAAAGTAGATGAGCTTGGTGTTTGACAGGCAGACAGGTGAGAAACTACATGAACCAAAGCATTTGCACTCTGTGGACCACTTGTGTGATTAGGGCTGTTTGAGGAAATGTCTGTAGCCATGGAGTAATCTCCTGGTGCCAGCTACACTTCCTACAGAGCACAGATATTTGATTTTGGGATATGAGACAGAGAAGACGAACTGTAAATGGAAGATGTAGTGGATGCATGTCACTAAATGTAGCAATTTCATAAGATTGTGAGTCCAAATAAATGTATAAACAGTTACCAGACATATGCAACATTATTGAAGAACACTGGACACACCATTCATTCAAATGTTTTAAGTTATTTTCTTAATTGATTTTTTAATATTTTCATAATTAGTTGGGGTTTTTTTTACCCACTTAAAGGAAAGCTGAATGAAAGGACAGTGATATGTGGGAGGAGAGTCAGGGTTGGCAGATTGTGTTCAGCATCCTCCACATTCCCTTATTAGTTTAGTCAGACACATTAGTTCACATTATGAGAAACAGATGAGAAACTGCTAAAACATACATTATGAGAAACATTAGGAGAAGCTGCTAAGCATACATCTAAATAATGTTAAACCAACAGCAGCTCCAGCTGAGGGCCAGCTGACTCACCAGGATCTGTAAATCTAAGCTTCACAGCACTTGCACAGTATGTATATTCCCACAAACCATCTGATAGGTTGAATTGTAATGCTGAGTAATCATTGCATAAACCCTGTGTAGGAGAGATGAAGGAGGGCAGTAAGTACATGCAGCAGTACTTCAGTGAAAGGAATTGATGACAGCATCCCCATTGCCTACAGGGAACAGTTATACCTGTCCTTCATCACAATATGCAAATTTCAGCTGCTCCAGAGGCTTTGTTGGGTGAATTACATCACCTTTCTAAATGCATTTCCTTTCCTTGGATTTCCTTCTCATCTTGCAGAAAGGTTAATTTAAGTTCTGTGCAAGACAATCACCTAGAATGTGTCAAATCTAGTGAAGTACAAAGGAAACAAAAAAGCACATTTCATAGGATCATCCACAGAAAATAACCTGTGGCTTGGCAGAACCTGTAGAATAAATGCTTGTGGTTGCATGACTCATCCTTGTTTAGAGCTGACCTGTGGAAGGCATTAGCAGGACTGGTGTGATATTCAGCTCTGCTAATACTTTGACTATTTCAGTTAGCCTGGCTTGATGATCTGCTCTCAGCAGAATGGAAAATGCAGAGTCTGTGTGAGATGAGGTCACTCCATGTCACCCAGAATGATTTTTCCATCAGAGTCTTTTCTTACACCTGGATTCAGCACCTCAAGCATTGCCAATCTTTTGAGTATCTTTAGGTGATAAATTTTGCAAACCTTTCAAGTAGGATGGCTCAGATTTGTGTGCAATACTGCAAAAACAAGACAAGTTGCTCCTCTTCACATAGGCATATTCATGCCAACAGTTTGATTTCTAGGAAAATTCCATCTCTTGTAAGGCAGACTTAAACACATGTTGCTTTTGGTGTTACACAGAAATTCATCTGTGACATATTTTAACTGTGTTTTGTTTTTTAATTTTATTTTAGTGATGACATGTTCTTTTTAGATATTTTGGAGATATAAATAATTGTATGATAACAGTTGCCAATAAAGAACTAAAATGCTATGTAAGATATTATATTTTCCTTGTAAAGCATGAATAAATATAAATATGACAAATGTATAGCCTCTGGAAGCAAATGTTGGGGTTTTTACAATTACTAGAGAGAGAGAAATCATTCCTAATAAATAATGTACACTATGCAGTGGACAAGTCCCTTAGCAGGATAGCAATTATTTTGAGTGTATGTGTGCTGTGTGAAATCAGGTGTCTTCCTCTTCCAAAGCAACCTGCATTAGAAAGCAATGCAGGTTCATCCTTCTCCTGCTTTTGACACCCTCTTCATTCATGCTTAAATGTAGCCTGGTTCTTTCAGCATTCCTGTTTTACAGGTTTGAACTATTGCGCTCCAAGACAGGAGAATTTTTTTAAGGCTGAGTTCTTTTAGCATAAAAGGAGTCTGGTTGTACCATGTCTTTTAGGTGGGGCGTCCTCTCAATAAGTTTTTCACATCATGCTCAGATTTCTTAACTTTAGTATCTCTCCATGCATGGATGTGGTTTATTATTTTCTCTTTCTTCATTAAGGCTCATGGATATAGTATGGACTAGCATGTCCTGCTGTGTGTCTAAAACATGTTGTGCATCAAATTACAGGTACCTGCTGACTGCTTTGTCATTCCATTTTTAAATTTAGCCAGACTAATATAGAAGATGGAACTAGACTGCTGCCTTTGCCCCACAAGTTTTCCTTCACATTTTAAATGGGTTTTGCTCCAGCCATGCTTGAACCTCTTCTGAATTGATTTTCCATTAGACCTCCTGCTAATGAGAAAACACTGACACAAATGCAATTAAAACAATTCTGAAATTTCCACATGCAAATATTTGCACCAAATTTGGTTGTGTGTAATAGGGAAGCAGACAATGACACATGATTTATTTAATAAGTGATGACTAGCTAACATTGACAAAATAGAGGTTATTAAACAGAGAATAATTGCAAACGACTTTCTGTGTTTGATCTGCAGTTAAACAAAATGTAGCACAAAATGTGGTTGGTTAATTTTGAGCAACGAATGTAGTTGATTGAGAAAAAGCCTTTTGTTTGCTTGCAGATACTGCACAAACAGAATTGGAGGTTAAGCGGGTTAGGTAAATAATTTGTTGTGAAATATTTACTCAGTGATAATACAGCTTCACTTTTTCCTGTTGTTGTTACCTTTAACACTGCCTCCTTTTTTCCCTTCTCAATTCTTCTAGAGAGGCAAAATTGATAGCTACATAGAAGGAGTAGCTGACAGCTTAATGAACAATTATTAGCGTCTGTGGCATATTTTCCAGCAGTTTTTTCATGAAGAGATGGGTGGTGTAATCCACTGCAGTGTTTAAGTGGAACCTGTTTTGTCAGCACTAGTTATTAGAGAGCGTAACACTCCATAGGACTAGAGTATTCACATTTCTTTTTAGGGAATTTGCATCTCTAGGTGGCTGGAAGCAAGGCACAGCACAAGGGGGACCTCGCTTTCTGTCTCAGCAGATATAGACAGGCCATGCACTGTTTGGAGGAACTACTCATTGGCTGTGTTTTGGACAGATATTTTAAAGCTAAATAGTGTCTCAGTAAATTACTTCTCTATTTGTTTAAAACCTAGGGAAAGTAATGACTGTGGAATTGTACATGATTTACAAAATAGCTGATATCAAATATGAGATAGTCTTAGGGTTCATCTTAGTAATGCAAGCCTGTTCCCTACCTATGAATGGTCAAAGCATGAGAGGAAAGTGCAGATCATTCACTGAGCCACAGTTGGTAAGGGTTTGCTGTTAAGGGCTGGGAAGCACAGCTCTATTTTTTCAGTCAGCTCAGATAGTTGAAAAGAGCTTCATGGTTGCTTGTGAATATTATTACCCAAATTGTAAACTAGTAGGGCAGAAACTGCTTATTCTTGTATAGATTCACCTATTTATCTCTCTATTGAGTAGCCCAATTTGCAATATTGTCCTGGTTTGAGGGGCACTAATGGGAGTTATGTGCTCTCAGGATTGTAGCTTGTTAGCCTACAAATTACTACAGAGTCACATTTAACTTGGTCAAGTTAATTTTGTGATTGATACTAAAACCCTTAAGACAACATAAAAGCAATATCTTACATAACTTTTGGGTAAAGTCCATGTGAAACTTTTATAATAAACTCTTCATTGAAGGCTAGGGCTATTTCTCTGGAAAGTTAAAATCCGTGGGGTTTTTGCCTTACTTTACAGTCTTCTGTTAATGCTCAGAAGGTACTCAACAGAAGGACAAAAGAGGATGATCTGCATTGCCTTTGGCAAGGTGGATTGTGATGGTCACAGTTATGCTGTTGAGTTGTTAATGTATCTACCATCAAGGGCAATCAGAACTCCAGATATAATTTTCAGAATTTACAGCATAGGAATATTTGGTACAAGTACAAGCTCAGCAACATATTTAACTGCATCGAAGAAAATATCAGTATTGACCACCTTGCCTCTAGTGATCTTTAGTTAAAGGAAACAATATTGTCTATAATTATAATAATAATTCTTGCAATAATATTTTAAAGGAAATTCTAGCTATTTTATAAATTATCTTTCTAAGCCAAATGTTTATGCTTTGAGGTAATGAGCAATTTTATATTGTATATTATTTCCTAAATAACATCTCTTGGAGACATGCTTCCAATGAAACATATTATTTGTTCCTCTGGTAAGAGAACAGCACTGCATTTTTCTTGGATTAGGAACAAAATCAAAATAAATACAATGTATGTATGTCACAAGAAATGTCATCCTGCCAAAATATAAGTTAATATTTCAGCATCACAGTGATCAAGTTGTCAGTTTGTATGAAGTAGTGCTTCATATAAAAAGGCACTGTTTGGAAACAACAGTGTACCAATTATAAAAGACAGAAACAGAGTCCTGTCATTTCATGATTTGAAATATTAATGTGTTAACTCAAATACTGAAGAAATGCTGCTAGTGCAGCAGCAATTAAAACTCAAATTATGGACAGCACTTAAGAAATAAAATGTTATGGTGTACCATGTTATGTCAAGACTGATGTGTGCAAAGTAATTGACAACAGTCAGAAGAGATGTGTCATTTGTATGGCCAAAGAGAATATCAGGACATTTTTATTGGCAGGGTATGACTTCTTAGTTTTGCTCCCCAGACCAAAGATTTCTTTAGCTAATTGTGTTCTATTTAACTTCATCTGTACTGGAACATGAACATTTAGAATAATTTCATTTTTAAGACAGCAGAAGAGAAATTTGAGGTGTGGTTTAACTAGGAATCATAAGTATTTTGTGATAACAGGGGAAAAGCTAAAATATCACTTAAACACGTATAATCTTAATTCATGGTGCAGTCTGTTTCTCAACTTTCTGATGTTATTTGCTTTAATTCCTGTAATATATTCTATATTCAGCAAAAAAAACCATTATAACTTCAGAAGGGAAGCTTTACTTTCATTTTCTCTCATGTCAGTGTTTCATTCTAAGCATCTTAACTAATATTAATAGTACTTAGCTTTTTTATATGTTGAGTGACTATACTTGCAAGCCTCTTGAGAGATGGAAAATCATTCTTAATGTCATTTTACATCAAAATCCTGATTCATAGAGATACTGAGATACTTGCTTGAGGTTACATTCAAAGAATTGAATTTAGCAAAATAAGAGAAAGTTTGCACAAGTACACTAGCACTGAAGTCATAGCCAGATCCAAATCTTAGGGACTGATCAAGAGGAAAATGGGAACAGTAGTAGCATTTAACCGAAAAGCTTCTTCTAAAGGGCAAAATATAGGTATAGGAATACTTAAATTTCATTTTATTTTACTTTTTTTCCCAAGCTTTACATGGTTCTGATGTTTTCATGTGATTGCTTGCATGGTTTTTGCTTTATTTGAAAACTTTTCTTAATTGTGGCTAAGAATTTTTTGGTAGCTGTCTGATGTACAAAAATACTTGGTTATTTGGGATTACAGGTGATCATTCTCAGAGAAGTGCTAAAGTTCAGTCTGGATATTAATTAAGAATTTTGACCTCAGTATCTCATGTGCATGTCTTTTATTATGTGCCTGCAGTTGCACAGCCTTCACAGCAGAGATGCCAGTCAAGGAGTAACCTGAAATATCTTCAGGAGACACCTCTTATCCTCTCTCACTACAGAGATGGTACCTTTTGGCCTGAAAATTACCCAGGGGCTTCTACGTGGTTTTCCTTATTTATCAGTGGTGGTAGCCGTGGAAAGAGATGCTCATGGACAACAAAAATCCATGTGCTAGTCAAAGGTGAATGCCAAAAGTACATCTCTCACCTTGGAAATCCAATCAGAAAACTGCCAGGCTAAACCAGTGCTTTGCTTTTCTTTGTTCTCCTGTTTTGAATTCAGAAACTATGCCTTAAATGTACTCCGTGCAGATGGTAAAACCTTACAAGGTGAGATTTTTTTAAGGTGTTTTTGATCCTTTTTTATATTGCTGTGGGTCAGACTAAACATTGATGGCTGGCTGCATTAACCAGAGAAATTGCTATTTGATCACTGACAGGCACCACTGAAGTCTTATCACAATTATAAAATGATTCCATGACAATATTACTAGCAAAAAGTAGAAACCATTGATTTATTTAGCACTTCATTGAGTTTTATCCAAGTTTGAATCAGATGTGCAATAACTCACTATAACACCACTGGAGACTTACACAAGACCTACTTTTGTCTGACTGTTCTGCCAAGAAATTGAGTTTCTAGTTAAAATGGACGGAAATAAAATGTAAAAGTAGGTTAAAAAAGAGGATGATATTTTTCTCTTCTTGTAAGACTTCCTAAGGTTTTTCAAAGTCTTTTGAATCCCTCTTGCTCTTTCCTGATCTGTTTATCCACCATTCAGCCTTTTTCTCAGCCCTGATCCTGCCCTAACTAATAATTTGACTCAGTCTCTGAAAAAATATGTGGGACCAACTGCATGCAACTCAGGGCAAATTTATCATAGGAGCAGGCACAAAAAGCCAGTTAGAAATTCTGCAAGTTAAAATGTAAATTGATCTCCTGGCTTTGCCCTAGATACTGAATGACTACTAAAAGGCTTCTTGAAGTTGCAGAGACCATAGAACCATAGAATGTTTTGTGTTGGGAGGGACCTTAAAGATCATCCAGTTCCAACACCCCTGCCATGGGCAGGGACACTTTCCACTAGACCAGGTTGCTCAAACCCCATCCAACCTGGCCTTGAACACTTTCAGAAATGGGTCATCCACAACTTTCCTGGGTAACCTGTTCCAGTACCTCACCACCCTCATGGAAGACCATAGATGACCTGTTCAGAGAGAAATACTTTCTTTAAGGTAGTCAGATCTGCTTTTGCTAATCTTCATAATGGAAATAAAATGTCTTCTAAAAAGGAAGCCAGAGAGTAAGCTGGCAAAGGAAGGCTGCTGAAGAGTGGGATAGAAACAAGGCCATGGGATATTAAAACAGGCTATCAGAGCCCTTCATGCCTAGAAGAGGGGAAATCCTCAGACTGGGTTCTGGTTTACTCTGACATTTTCAGTTTGGGCTGATCTCTTACAGGCTCAGAGGTTGATCACTTATGGCTAGAGTTAATGCTCTAAATGTGAAGAAGTATAGTGAAACCTTTGCTTACTCCTAGAACAACCACAGCCTATGAAAGGGTACCCTTTTGCTCCTACCACTACGTCTTCAAGGGCAAAAATGAGCATTGGTGCAAAAGCTCAGGTGACAATTCCAGTCTGTGAAGGAGGGCAACCCTCAACAGGGCTATCAAAAAGAGTGGTTACCCATGTGCCAGGGGTGGCCTGCATCATAGTGAGATGAGGAGTGGGTCTCTGGAGCACCTTTCTGACTCATGGGGTCACAGCCTAGGAGTATGGGAAGTGCTGGGGATACAAGGGGAGAGTGCTTTGGGACAGCACAATATGTACAGAAGGTTGTTTAGAGGAGGAACTAAAGGCAGAGAAGGTGAGGGATCTAGTGGAGCTGTGGCAGCCTCATCTGTGTTATGGACTAACAAGTAGTATATAAAAAATGTGTAGCTTTGTTGTGGCTCTCAGAGGGAAAGGGAGCCTTGTTACTGGACTGAGGCAAGGTATCATGCTTCAAAACAACTGGTCAAGAAATATTTAATAATACTGGAGAACAAACTTAATAATGAAGTGCAATTTAGCATCTAAATAATAATGAAATTTAAAAAAAATCAGTAGGAATACAAGAAAAAATAGATGTTCCATACTTTGAGTAACCAGGTTTCTGGAACATCTGTTAATCTTCATCCCAAATTTCTAATACTTCAGTATCAGAAAAATTTAATCACACCATTAATGAGGGAAGGCCTACACATGGTTTAATTTCTACTTGTTTTCTCATTGAAGTGTATGTGCATCTATTAAATGTGTTGCCTGATACTGAGGTGAAACTACACTTGTGAGAAAGTGATCAGCTCAGTCTTTAAAAACTTAATTTCAAAATAAAAAGAAACTCCATCATTATTTTTTGTTACATTTTTACATGTACATCATGCTTTCTACAAGTGGAAAATGAAAACCACACATTCTGAACTTAAAAGTGAAAGGAAAATGAGCCTTCTTATATATTTCTCAGCTCAACATTTACTTTATTCCAGCTCTGGAAAAAATTTTGAAGAACAGACTCATTTAATACCATGGCAATGAGAAGAGATATGTTTATAATGAAATACAAATTTACCAAAGATATATTGTGTCAGACTAAACTGGCATTTTTCCTTTTTTGAGACAGTAGATTTTTTCAAGACAGAGATCTCAGCAGTATCAGTGCAATAAAGTATTTGATGTGGTGTAATATGGAAAACTATAAGTAACATTGGAGCAGGCAGAGTGGAAAGATTATAAGACATCTAAGGAGCTAGCTAGGAAGGATGACAAGAGTCTGCTGATGAAAGGCAAGCATTGGCTAGAGGGAAATTAGCAATGGGAGCTCCACCAGTTCAGTGTTGGGAGCAATGTGACATAAAATTTCACTGAAGACTTTGGCACAAAAACTAGGAGGTGGCTGATGAAATCTGCTGGCAAAGGTAAGCGGTGCTAGAAAGCATCAGAAGATGCCCAGTATTCAAATAATAGCAACGGGATAAAACTCATTAATAGGAAGCTGTAGTTTTTGCACTTCAAGCACTAAGAACTAGGAGTCCCCATGAGGAAATGCCTGACAGAAGGAATGGATAAATTACTTTACCAGATGATGTTTCTCAGTTGCCAAAACTGTGTAACATAAACCAACAAATGAAATAAATCGAACAGATGCATTTGTATCATTCAGTAATAGAGGTATTTCCAGTAGAAACAAAAAGCTGTGAACGATGCTGTACAAGACACTGGTGGCACCAGATCCAGCACATAATTTTTACTTTCCATTTCCCAGAAGAAGCATTAAGATCTAGCAGGGGTGCAGAGAACAGCTACCAGGGCAGCGAGAGGAACAGACATCTTTTCTCAGAACTATATAGCTTTTTCCTAGGACACTGTGCTGTTATAGAAATTCTACGAAGAAAATAATTTGGAATTTTAAGCAAGATGAACAAAAAATTAAAGCATTGAAAAATGGGGCAATTTATCACATTCTTTTCATCTTCGGATGAAATTCACTCAGACGCAGACCGGAAAGCATCTATAGGAAAACTGCACAGGGATTAATTTCCTTCAGCCTATGCAGCCTCACTTATGCAGAAGAATATGAATAAATTCTAGCATTTTTCAGAGATTTCTCCTGACTTTCAGGAAAAAGCTTTTAACTTATAACTGCTTCTATATTCCTATCTTTGGCTGTTTGGAAGTGCCCAGTATTCTAATATTTAGGAACAGTTAGATAAGGGTGAAAGAAAGCCTTTGGGAGGAAAAAAAATCCCTAAAGGACTGTATTTTGAAAGGTTAATTCTGAGTGCTGAGGCTGTAGTGTCCAAAATCATAGAATCTTTTTGACTGTATCTGATATTATCCTTCTTTATAGATGACAAATGTTAACATTAAAAAAATGAAAATGCCCTCTAGTTCTCTTCCCTTAATCTTAACACTGGATGACTGCTCCACTACATTAATACTTGCTCTAACTGTTCTTTTGACTCCCTTGGTGATTTGATCCATAAATCGCCTCTCTCTGGAGCCCAACAAAAATTACATATTTATTTTTCTTCCTGGAGTTTATGTTCCTGAATTTTCAATGCTATAGTGATACAATGGTTCTGTTTTACTTAGTGTCTTACTTCTTGCATGCAAAACTTCTGCAGCGGTGGGTCATCATCTCCAGTGAGGGAAATAGTGACATTTTCAAAATGTATATTCAAAACAGTTGAACATCCAATTTACAGTTTTGATATGGTTCTGACATATTTGTTTCAAATATGCTTTATTGACATGACTTCTATAAACACACACAAATGACACCTTTTCAAATCACTGGCTTTTAAATTTTTTTTTTCTTATTCAGTAAACAAAAAAGAAGTACAAGGTTATGGCTCTATGATCTGGTATTAAATCAAACTAGTGCATCAACCCACACAGTGTAAGAGAGCACCACTGGAAGATGTCTACCACTGATCTCCCTGCCTTGGAAGGCTTAAGATTACATAAACGCATTCTCTTTCATTTAACCTACTCAAAGCCTGTCTCTTTGAATCAAAACTCATGTTGGCCACTCCAAATTATCAAGACACAACTTATCTACAATAGACTGCTCCAAAAGATTACTGACAAATTATAAGCAATTTCAGCTGCCTGTAAATGTTTCCTGTGGATCATTTTGACTGACCTTGAGATCAACCTTCAGCAATTCGGGTATTTGTCTTTCATATATTTCCCTAGTGGATATGAATATCAGTTGTATAAAAAATGATGGATGGTGGCAATTTCCTATTAATTGCTACTGAAAAAAAAAAAATCCTAGCACTTCTGATGGGTAGCACCGACCACAAAGAAAGAGGAACTGTATTTCAGGTGACTATTTTCTCTGGCAATTTTTGAGTAAACAAGTGTTGAATGATGCCTTTGAATAGTTGTGAAAATGTGTCATTGGCAATTGTCCTAGAATTAGAAACAGAGTAAGGAAAAGATGAAATCACGTATTCAACAAAAGCAACTGTCAGAAACGAGGAAGAAAATATGCTGTTTCTTTTTCCTCTTACAGTTTTTCCACTACAGGGAAGCTGAGTCAGTGACCTAAGTCTATCAGGCTTAGCTGAGTATTTCAGTTTCTGAATATTGATAGATATTCCATCATCTTAAATATTAGTATTTATTTTATTTTATTGCCCACATTTTTATTATCTAGTTGCATTTTCAGGCAATTCTAAGAACTTTAAATGTGAAAATACAGTAACAAATAAAAATGCAGTGTTTCCACTGAAAAAGAAGTGAGGCCCAGTGCTACTCAATTTCCAATTATGTTTTTGGAGTGGTCTTTATTGAAAAACCTTACATAAATGGTCCTCATCTGGTATATACACATTTCTTGATACACAAGAAATGTTCTTCTATTCTGACTAAAATGAAATTTGATGTAAGAGCATAATAAATTCTTTAACCTTTGCATTACTTTCTATTTTCTGGAGTGAGTTCATTATTTTAGGGATTTATAACAACTAATTTTCCCAATCTGTCACAGGTCAGAATAAATATTTGCGGAATTATTTGGCCATTAGTAGCGGTTGAGACCTAAAGCATAAGATATTATATTTTTGTAACACTCTCCTATCAGCCACAATTTGAAAGTCCAGTTCACATTAAGGGGTTTTGTGGCCTGAAGGATGGGACAAGACAGCCTGAAGGAATGTGCTTCACAGTGATAGTCTCAGGGACAGCGTTTTAAAGCATTTTGATGCTCAAATATGCAGACAGGTACAAATATGCAGATAGCATATATAAATAAGACTGGGTTTCTGCTAGATGAGACACTTAAGTGCCTTTTTTTAAACTCAGCTGGGCATCTGTTTGCACTCTAGCTCTTCACTACTTTCAACTAAATTCTGATCAGTGAAAACACATTTTCTTCTTCTAAGTCCTGTTTTACCCTTTCAAATTCAGCTGCATGTCTGAGAGTGAGTTTGGATCCTTCCTTTCTGTCCATCACAAGCAATGAAGGTTTTGCAGGCTCAGAAATGCCCCTAGGCCGAGTTTTGGAACAGAGTGAGCACTTTTTATAGTGCTGCTCAAGAAATAAGATATTGTCGATCATGTTTTTTGTCTGTATTGTTCACTGAGATGAAACTAGAAAAGCACACAAGAACACAGTGTATTCAGATGGTGATGTGCTTACTTAGTAACTATTGTGCTGACACATACTTTAATAGGCAAAAGTAAGGAAGTCTGCTTACAGCAATGCAATTCTTTTTTATAAGACACATTTCCTCTCTGTTAATTACTTGGAGAGACCTTAAAGAGCCGTCTGTGCTGCTGGATTTTAGGGTGCCACATTTCCACACAGGCACTGAAATGATGCTGAAAATGCTTTCCTCATTCACAATAAAGTCAGCAGTGAACTTATATTGTCAGGTTTTTTTAAGATTTCCCTCCATCAGTCCTCCAGCTCCTCCATTCTTCTGAACAGAGATTCTCAGGGATTGTTCTCTGCCATGGAGCGTGGATATCTCTGGATTTCATATGGATCCCAGAATCCTTTTCAGCACACTTATTTCAGCATTCCCTCTTACAGTCCTTTCACAAACTGTAAATCAGAAGCAGGAATGAAAGGTCCAGGTGAGTGAGCAAAAATAAATGCTTTATAAGAGGAAAAGACACAGCAGGAATACTGTGTTGATAGCTGAAGCAGTTTGGTGTGGGGAAACACTTGGTATGAGTGGAGATATAAGGGTTTAGCCTAGATTTTGCTCAAGACATTTAGTATGTCTAGTTTTAGTATGTTGGCCTTGCTTAGCTGACCTTAATTACATTATTTTTTTTCTGTGCAATCTAAATAAGGCTTTTAATAGTTTAGTTTCAAGTAATAAAGTGCCATTCATGTGTGTAATTTATTACTAAGTACATTAATATTTATAGACAGAGCTGAAATTCTTTAGTCAACATTAGAGAATTTTCTCAGTCAAGAAAATCATCTTTGGTCCAATTTATTTAGCAAGTGAAGAACTGTCTAATAGAAACCCTTTGCATGGTTGCTGTAGGTCAAGCTAAGCTGATAGAATAATAAAACGAAGTTGAGTTTTACTGCATTCTCATCCCTTTTATAAACCTTTTGGCTCTGAAGTCTGGCATAATGTTTCAAAACAAATCCAAGTCAGAATGCAATTCTTGGAATCATAAAATGCTATGTAACTTAGAATTATCTTAACATGGTGATTTTAATATTCAGTGGGGCATACTCATATGTGCTCTCTCTTCACTCTGGCAGAGATCAATTTAGGTGAATATTTTTTCATTTGCTTTGTAAAGAGTGCAACTGTGATTTTTCTATATGAGTAAGAATTTGAGAGTATGGAAATTTTCTTGCACTCTCTCTATGGGTTGTAGGGAGCAGAACAGCTCCTATGTTTATGTCATTACTTCTGTTGAAGTAAGTCAACATTGACTAAGCAAAGTCACAGCATGAAAGGACATTTGTTTCTATGCTTTTAATGTACTCAACACCAGAGCAGAGCATGTGAAGGATTTATCAATTTAAGGACTACAAGTGACCATTAAGTGCACAGATAAAAGATTTCTGTACATTAATTAGATACCTGCAATTAAGTTAGAAGAAAAATGTCAACTCCTTGTAAAACATGAGAAACATTAGGGAAAGACAGCATGTGTCTCTGCATTAAAATGCCATTAAAATTTTCATTACTTCAAAAACATTAAAAAATTAATTTTATATATGATTCTGGAAGATGTTGAAATTTGTTGTGTACAAAACCAGAATGAATAAATTTCCAGTGCTTGACATCAAAGTAGCATTTCATATTTCCCATTCAATTGCATTCCGTATATTTAGTTACTGCAATGTTCTTTTTGCAGCTTCACTTTGAGTCATTGCTGTACCTAGGAATTTAACAATGCTTATTGTCAAAGATGTACTCTAAATCCCTGAGTCATGAATGCTGCAAAATGATAAGAGTTTAAATGTTATAATTGAATGTCCAAATAGCTCATAGTTAATGTGGATGAGCAGATCACTGCTGATTGGCATAGAAAGTTCATGTGTGAGAACTCATGGTTTCCAAATAGCTGCTGGAAATATATGTGTACTAGTTTGAAAACAAACCAGTTGGAGATCACAAGTCAGGATTATAAATTTAATAGGAAAATTTAAAAAATAAGTGCAGTAATACAAGGAAAAAGCACTGACAAAGTCAGATACAACCTGACACCCTGTTAGGGTGATGGTAGCAGTCCAACTGAAGTAGTTCAGTTGAAGCAGTGATCCTGTGGAAGGTCTGGTCTCCAGCTGAAGGTCCAGTGGGAGCTCTCATCCTCTGGGAACCCAGTAGACAGGGCTGGCTTGGGCATTTCCAAGGTCAGGTTATATCCAGGTGGGAATGCTTGGCTCCTCCCTCCTGGGTGGAGCATCTCACAATGGGATGACATAAGTCCATGAGTCATGCAGTGGGTTCTTGATGGCTCATTGACTGTTATCAGGGGTGAGTCACAGCAGGAGATAACAGCTAATGCCCCACAGCTGGTGGTAATAGAATAGTAAATACATCTATATTGTAACCTAGGACAATATGTAACTGTAGGGAATGATAGAAGCTTTGAAATAGCAAATGTGAAGCTCTGGCATCACTAAGTTTCTTAAGCTTCCTTTATGTGTAAATGTGTTAGTAGTCTGTGTCTTTTTCTAAACATCTGGAGTAAAGGTATCTGACTCCACCCAACAGGCAGACCATGTGGCTGCAGAATAGAGAAGGCAACAAGGAAAATAAACCATATGGCCTAGAAAAAGAAACCAAAGCTGGTTTAACATTGAAAGAAAAAGCATTGTCAAACATGTTATTCCAAATGTTGCAAAATTCATATCTGATTTCAAATAAACATGGATGGTTTTTTCCAATTTATAAGACAGCTGAAAAGCTATGAGCTTATATCTTTCCTGAAGGGGTCTTCAGAGTTACACTGTTAAGTCCATTATATCTAAAACTTCTCCATGCTATGGCCCTGTTTTGGAACATGAGACCTCCTTCCAGTCCAGTGGCCTCTTGTCTGCATTCTTTTGCCCTCAGAAATCACCAGATGAAGCTCAGCCCTTGGTGGCTCAGTGAACTCAGGCAAGAGACATGGAGTCTAGAAGTCATCTATCTTTGCTCATTCTAATTATCCAGCAAATCAGCTGGGATTTGTGCAAGCCATTACACTTAGGAAGGATACTGCTCAGTTGGTGGAGGGTGAAGGGTGGTGTTTCCTCTGAGCAGCCTCCTGGCACATGGGAAAGCCTTTCCTGCAGGGAGTATACTCTGTGGAGTGCAGGTAACCTGTGAATGAGGGACTGGCTCTCTGTGGGGAACTCCATGTCATGTGTGATGATTGTGAATGGATATCCTGTGGCAGAGTACTTAGGATTTATGCATATCAAGTAAGTATCCAATCAAGTGAGGGTGTGTGAGAATTTATGTAGTATTTGAGAGGTACTCCAATCAACAGAGCTGCGTAGGAACCTGCAGGAATACACCCATGTGATTTTAAAATAAAGAGTGAGATCTTTTTTGTGTGTACAAATAAGGTCTGTAGAGTTCCCAAACTCAGATGCAATTCTTTATTAATTTATTTAGGAGTTTCTTAGGAAGGAGAGTGAGCAGACATGATGAGCAATGGCATGAAGGGAACAGTAGCTATTTGCATGTTGGTCAGAAAATTAAGGCCATGTGCTATGGAGTTGGCAGAGCTGGAAAATACCAGGTTTATGCTCACATGCAGATCTGCAAAGGAGAATATGGAAGGATACCTGACATTAGGAGAGCCAGGACTCAGGGGATTTTTGTGTGGAGGGCACTGAACAAAGAGAGAGAGTCAGAAGGTGGAGATAGCTGGTGAAATTCAGAAAGAAGGATGCATTTTATTTTTCATGAGAATAAATCTGAAGGGAAATACCAAGAATCAGCGTGGACAATGTATGATCAGATATGCTATTAGCAGAAAGGAAAAGAACTGTAGGAAATATAAAGAGAAAGAAGATTCAAGAGAAAGGTCATACACAATGGCAAGCTTTATATAAATATTTCTTAGAAGACATTTGATCTCAGTATGTTAAGCTAAATAAGAAATTTGAAGGCAAAAAATGAAAATAAAAAGAAATGTGAGGACTAAGACCAGTGGGCTTGGACAGTGGCCATCTCCTGCAACTCAGTCAGGGCAGTGCAGTGCCCAAGGCTGGCTCCAGGTACCACATAGCGTTTGCATTAAATGGTGAGTTGTGAGCAAACCCATCATTATTTTAGCCTTTAGCTCTTGTATCCATGAACTGTCATGTCTTTTGAAATGTGTTTACAGCTTCTGACACATCCTGTCATTGTTGTGGGACTTACAGTAATAGGGGTAATTCTGATCCAGGCCTTTGCTGCTAACAATAATAACGTGGGCATTTTATCCAATCATCTTAATAGTGCTCTGTACTGAGTAGTGATTTATAATGACTTTGTGTAACATGGGTTTGTTTCATGGCGTTATTATGTTTTTTTTAATTATTATTTGAGTGAGGTGTATGGATT
Source organism: Entomyzon cyanotis (assembly GCA_024500445.1). Taxonomy (NCBI): domain Eukaryota; kingdom Metazoa; phylum Chordata; class Aves; order Passeriformes; family Meliphagidae; genus Entomyzon; species Entomyzon cyanotis. The sequence continues at coordinate 21,795,325 of JAKEPQ010001005.1, forward strand.
CAGGCATCATGAAAACCTTTGATTTCTATACTATTCACTTAGCCTTCATGCTGTATTCCATTTTTCTTGACTTCTCAATATAATCTATAATTTCAATAAATGTCACTGATCCAAAAGTCATTGATCAGAACTTTCAGGTAAATTGATTGAAAGGGAGAAAAAAACCATAAATCAAAACAAATCCACAGACATCATATAAATAAACACATCAAACTCTTCCATTTTATATGAGCTTCTGTGCTTGTTCTTTTCATTTTAACTAGATTTTACATGTTGGAATGACAATGTCATTTGTCAAGTTATCAAATAATACTTAAGCAAGGCCTAATACTACTTATTTAAGCTAGGTTTATTTTTCCATGGATATCTCTGCCTTGCTTTCTCAAGCTCTTGATATCTTTCTCAAACTGAGGGTTTATTGGCTACAATAATGAACACAAAAACTATATGCTCTTTCTCTTGGTATAGTATATCCTGACAAAGGAGATGCTTAAGCTTCTGTTCTGTGAAACTATCTTCCTGTAATGTTCATAAACCTGCCTGTATTCAGGGCAACAGGCTGTATGATCCTTTAGAAATACAAGCTGAACTGCAGCACTTAAACTTTATATGAAAAGCACTGAAATTGTTTTAAGTGAATACATAAAAGTAGGGGGAGGGTAACTAATCAGTGTATTGTTATTTTGACACATTTGGTTGTCTTTTAGAAAATGCATTCATAATTTTCTGTTTGACGTGATCTCAGCATCCAGTAAAAAGCTGAGAATTTTTCATCTTACTGACAGGACTCCATTAATAAAACAACAATCTTTTGTGTGTAGTAATCTTTAATCTTATTTTGTCACACACTTCTCAGTAGCATTTCCACTCGTTTTACAGTATAATTTATGGCACTGAAACAACTCTCTGCCCTGAAAAAGGTCAGTCTGTCAAGGTTTACTTGTCTTTGAAGAAAAGTAATAGAGCATTATTTATGAAGCAAAGAATCCGCTTCAATACTTTAATCAATCAGAAAGATACTTGCATTATTGTATCTTTTGCCAAAAAATACCATGAGCAAAGGATACATCAACCTTGCATTCCCTTTTATGTCACAAAAAGCCTTTTACCTTTTATGTCTCCTTGTCCTTTTGTGTTTACTGCAGTATGAAAATAACAAGGCTGATGATGTCTGATATCTGGGAACAATTTGTAAATTATGAGAATAGGGATTGATCTTATCTGAAGAGGAGGGAGTCTCCAGACAGATTAACTGGAGCTATCCACTACGCTCATCACAATAAACTCATTTTGGGGGTTTGGGTCATGTGCTGTAAACTAACATTTCTAGAGTGAGAACTGCAAAAGTTTAAGGGATATTTATGGTACCTCAAAGATGATAGGCAAGAGGAGTAACCACATTTTGTACACCTAGGTTTTTAGACATCATCAAAAGTCCAAATTAGAACATGCGATGTGGGGAAACAAATTAGTAGTTCATTAGAGAAAACACTTTAAATTAAGTATCGCAAATAAGAATTTAATTTTAGTAAGACAGCTTTATGTGAATGAAATGCCAATATACTGTTTAACTGCTCTGTTGATGTTTAACAAGTATGTAATAAGACACATATTACCTATTAGCTGTTAGATACTAGCAAGTGGTTTTGCTAATTATTCTCTATCTGTCACGAAACCTCTCTTGCAACCGGGATGAGTTGCTTCTTGCTTAAACCTCTAACCATTGTAATCTGTTTCCTACCCAGGAACAGTAGACACTCTTGTCACCCATCTCCATCAGTACTTGATTACTAGTCGAAGTCCTCTGCATTTTACCCTTGGTGTACCATCAGCTTTACTCAGCGAGTTCCCATTCTGAAGAGATGGACATTATCTCTCTCCTACATCTCTGTTGCAGCCTAGACAAGGTTGACAGAAACCTGAACTCTGCCTGAATTCTCATGATAAATCAAAGCAAATTAGATGTCTGTACTACATGTAAGTTCAACTGGTGATCGCAGGGTCTTTTTTAACAAGTTTGTATGCCTGAACACTTGTAAGAGAAGCAAATGTCCTAAAGATTAAGACCAGACCCAAAGAAGATGGAGAATATGTGCAACATCATCCTCAAGATTTCTCTGTATTTTTATACCTTAAGAAGATGATTAGAAGGTAAAAGCCCATGCAGATATGTGGGCTAATATCTCTACCAATGTGCTTTCTATTGGATTGATATTCAGAAAAGAAGCACTGATACAGTGTTCTGATGACATTAATATTTCTTCTTTTTTTTAATACTTGGAGGGTATACAGATTTTCAAGGTGAGCAGCTGGTCCTCTCCCAGCCAGTGGAAACTGCCATCTCAGTTAAGTCTAAAAAGCCAAGTTTTGGATGGCATACTACCTAATTATACGAGACGTTTAAGTATGGTGGAACTAGCTGTCTCTGGTTGGTAGAAAAAGATCTGCCTATATTGCTTCTGATAAGATAGTTTTTAAAGTTTAGCCTACACTATAAGGCATATTATATCTGTGTAGGACATCTGATTGCAGACTTATTTGAAATAAACATATCTATTGTCATGTAAAGAAGAATGAACAATGAACTTTATATTCTGCTAATGATGGTATTTTAAATTAGCAAATTTTATGAACACAAGTGGGGAATACTGGTTGCCAAATAAGCATGTGGCTGTACAGAGCACATTAGATAAATAGTGAAAATAGTCATAAATGCTTTCTTGATTGTGACCAAGGAATAGTTATGAAATAAGAATCATATGAAGTGCACTTAAAGTTCCCCAAATACCTGTGTACCTGAAATATATCTGTATTAACAGTTACAGAGTCCAAAGCAAGAGAATTTGATTTTGAAGCTTCTAAAGTCAGAGTGATATGATGATGAATTTTAGTAGCCAAATAAAAATGAGTCAAGGAGGTTTTAAAATTGTGACACACCTGCGAACTCTCCAGGACAGATGGACCACAACAATAGCGACCAGATCTTACAGTGGAGTTTCATATGAACAGATATGTGAATGCTTTTAAAACACTAGTCGTGACTAAACAGGACCTTGTAGTTAAGGATTAGCGTGTGTTAAATTGATTTGGTATAATGAGGACCAAATTGATCTGTGCTCTCTCTACAAGAGCAATAGCTAAAGCACCATGCTAATACACAGTGTTGCACTTCAAGTGCTGGTGGCATGGAGCTGAATTGTCATAGTCAGTCCACGATCCAGTGGTCTGCTGTTCTTTTGTCACAGCTCTGTATAATTCCTTTGCAAGCCAGAATCCCCTGCAATGAATGAAAATCTTCCAGGGACTTAAATGATACCTGCTTTTCACATTCAAATTAAAATGAGAGAGAGAGAGGGAATCAATTACTTACTATGAAACAATTTTGTAAATATTTTTTTAGGTTTGCCTTCATTTTTGTACATCTCTTCGAACATGCCACTTAGATCTTGCAGAACATGTCTTTGTGAAGTGTTACCAGACTTGGATTTTCATTGACTATTTCCATTTATTTCCAATTGCAGACTTTTGCATTTTAAGATCTGATCTGTAGATGTAATTCAGATCAGGACTGCGTGCTAAACTATTTTCATTACAACTTTTATCCTTCCTGTCCACCTCTTTTCTATTATGTACTGGCCAGAATTTTTCTAAGCAAAACCAGACATTTTAAAAGGAGAAATTATCACCCTCTGCAAAGGTGTGTTAGACTTTTTTGTTCTGTTGTGCTTTCTGTTTAAGAAAAATATACCAGGAGCATGTGAAAAAGAAATAAAACTGTGAATGACACAAGCGAGAGCTGCATTCAGTGTGATAAAGATAGTAACAAGAAAGGGTCTGTTGGTTTATACTGTTTCCCATTCTTGATACAATCATTGTCTCAAGAACAAATTCATATTCTGCATCATTTTCTGTTACCTTTATAGTCTTTCTTATGAGAATGAGGAATGAAAATTTTAATGCCTCATATATTCTGTGAATTACTGTAGGCGAGTATGCTGTACTACTTTGATCTTTCCTATATTCCGTGGTTTGATTGGGTCGTGATGTGAATGGAAAGTAGCACAAAACAAATCACTTTCTGAGAGAACAATTGCAATGCGAATAGGTTCAGAAAGGAAAAGGTACCAGTTCAACCCGTTCTATTATGCAGTAGATTGGGTAGAAACAGAGTTCAAATATCTGCTTTTAGAGGTACTAAAGATTATCTCAATTTTTGGGTTAACCAACCTATCAATTCTAAGCAAAATTTTTGACTGAGTGTTCATAATCTGAATGTAACTGTCTAGACTTGGATTCAGTATTGCTTTATTAAAGTTCAGCAGTGCTGTAGCACAGAAGGAAAGGGAGGTGAAGTCAGACATAAAGGAAATTAAAAGATTAAAAAGAAAATAAAGCAGCTGAAAAATTAAACTTGTCTTAATGGCCTTAAAAATTCTGCATCATGTGTCTAGTCATAACTGGAAAATAACCAAGCAGGAGGAAAAGTAGGGGGAGAAATTGAAGCAAAGGGGAAGTCTTGCTTGTCCCATGCAGAACTACTGCTCTACTTTCCAGTTGCCTGTAGCACAGAAGGTTTTCCCAAACCAAGTAGCAGAGTTGCCCCTGCCAGCTCCATGCCCTGTGCTCCTTTGGCTGACACAGCACTGGAGTTGGGAATTGTGAAGGTGGATAGCTTGTGCCTGTGATGGGTAACAACACTTCCAGCAAACATCACAGATATGCAACTTCTTTCAATGGACCGTTTCTCCAGTCAGCCCTGATTTTATGCAAATGATGTGTGGTTTTGTTAAAAACAAATGTACCAGGGTACACCATAGCTGGGACATTTTTAATACTGTGGAAGACCCACCATGAAGCATTGTTTGACATTTGCTTGTAGTAAGGAGCAAAATGAAGGAGGGGTAAGAAGGCAAAAATTCATGAACAATCTTGCTACTACTCACCATACTCATGCTTAACAAACTACTTTTGAATAGAGTGGAAATAAGACATTGCATTGGGTTAGAGATATGAAGCAAGCTTTTCTCTGGGTCTGAAACCAGCAGATGGCTATGCCAGGTTTTCAGATGTGGCACTTACAACATTTTTACGTCCATCCCCTGCCACATCTTTGTGCTTGTATTCCGTATCTCTGTGGGCTTATTTCACTATTCAGTGGGATTTGTGTAAGTGTATTTTAAAGATATGTTTGGCATCTATATTATAATATCTAAATCTTTGACATAAAAAGGCTAGAGAACTGAAAAGAATTTAAAGACTTCTATAAATGTTATCTTCACCACTTAGATTTTAATATATATCAACAAATCAAAACTGTGCCATAATTCAGAACATATAACTCTGTTAGACTTGATATACAGCTACTTTACATGGTTATCTTCTAAGAATTCTCACAAACTCTGTTTGCTAATCTGTGTGAAAACGGTACAATAAAATCTGTCTACCTCTCCCTGAACAAAGGTAAAGCCACCACAGCTCCTGTGAAACCAGTGCCATATTTGACTCCTCTTTTCACACATACACATGTACTTTAGCAGTGAAGAGTACAAATGCTGTACCAGACACAAAAGACATTATTTCTTCAGGATGCTGAATGCATATAACAAATACTAGTGCTTCCCTAGTTGCAGACTGAAAAGCAAATGTCTGTATTAAAGTGATGGACTGCAGGCACCATAATATGCTACAACAAAGCGTTAGATTTGTACAACATTTCTAATGCTTTTACTTTCTTTGCCATGTCTGTTGCTAGAATAGTTGAATACCAGAAGCTTCTCTATTCTGTCTTACCTATGACATAGTTAGCTGTATTTCAGCTTTATAATCACCTCTGTATATTGCTAGTCATGCAGAAAAATCTTTCCATTATTACTCTTGACTAAGTCATCATGGCCAAGCAGCGCAACACATCAGATACCCACATTGTGCCCAAGTTGCTGTATCCAAATAACACATGTAAAGGCTTTTACTGTAGAATTAGGGCTGCTTCCATGATGAATCTGGCCCCTGCAACAATTCTTTTTGTAGAAACCAAATGATAGCTGCTTGGCACTGTGTTACCTACGTACCTTGAAATGTCTGTATTTCTTCCACTTTCCTTTCAAAGATTTTTCTCTTGTTCCATCATCCCATCTTTTTCCTTTCTTATGTCATATTAGGCAGTCCATTTCCTAATTATTGTTAAAGCAGCCTTTTCAATTTTTGTTTGCAAAAACCTACAGAAATTTATCTTAAAAAAAACCCCAGGATAAACTTGTCAAACCTTTGAGTAAGAGGATTTTGGCATGAATAAAAATAGACACATTTTCACTTCTCTCTTTTTTTGTGGTTCTATGACCCCAGAGAGATTTTGATCTTTTGTTTTACTTTTTCCATCTTGTTTCAATGTTTCCATTTTAAGTACTGACCTCAGTGTTTCATTATGACATGATTTGCTTTTTTCTTCTTCTGTTTCATTTCATCATTGTACCTTTACTTTTTAGCTTTATTTTAACATAGTGATGGAATATTTTCACTACTGTCTCATGCTGCCCTATTTTTATTTACTTTTTATTCAGATGAATGCACATCATTTAAAATTGCTTTAGTATACCCACTTGAAGTCATACTTGAAGTCAGTCTGTCCTCATGGGGAAAAGCTTATTAATTTGTTTGAAGATGTGCCTGGCTGCAGCCCCAAATCAGAGCAAAGAATGTGTTTGGTGAAAACAATTTAGGAACTGAAAACACTTCCAGAGATTCTCTTGACATAGCAGACAGGTACCCCCACTGCAGTGCTGGGCTGAAATTTTGTACTGTTTACAAGTCAGAAATTATGCATATAGTTCATCTTCCCATTCTAAAATTAGCACTTTCCTTTCTATGCTGGAAATATTACAGTAAAGCAGGACAGCAGCAGCACACCCAAAGGCATTTTCTTTATCCTGGTGCCAGTTTCAGCAACAAGGTCAATATCTTGTTTTTCCAGCCACAGCCTGGGTTACAACAGGGATCCTGCGAATCGGCAGCATGAAGCTGGGCAGCAGCAGCCTTGTTTTGTGGACTGGCCCACAGGTTAGCTCTAGTGGAAGCTGGTTAGGTAGAAATAATCTGTTAGGATTTCAGGGCAAAATCTGAGACCCAGCAAGTTAAGCAGAGGGGTAGGTGTAGTAGATGGTAGGGTGCAGCTGATAATTTTGAAGAGGGGGGAAACAAATAACAAAGAGTTGAGTGATCCTCAGACAGCCAACAGAAATTTACCTCTTTAAACCATCACAGCACCAAGCTGTGGTCTGGGCTATCCAACCATAGAACTTTACCTGGATATGCTTATTTTCAGAAAGGACATTTCTATTAGCCTGAAAAAATGTCACTATCTTTAGCTCCAAGAAATATGTCTCTTTTTTTTGACATGAAGTCATCTGAGGAGCCAGGCAGGGCACCTATTGTGTATTTAACTTTGATGCCACCACTGCAGTTTTTTATTGCTGCAGTTGCTGGGAAAAAAAAAAAAGTGTTGTATATGAGTTGTCTAAATGCAGATAGTGAAGGTTGAGACCTGTTATCTGGAGATAACAGAAGTATTAAAACACATGAAAGGCAATTCCAGGGCAAACATTGTAAAAAATTTGCTCAGGAGAAAAACAAAAGACACACAGAATTTTTTCAAGGGCCAAAACAGGCTGCACAAATTCTCTCCAGAATTAAAACTAAGTCAAAGCAACTTAGTGGAACCTGTTCAAAACAAACAAAAATATTGTTGCAAACATACTACAGCCAGCCAGGAGCAAAGGCCACTGATGACAAAGTGATTCTGACTCCAAGCCTGCTTCCCATGTGACACTCCTGCTACAGATGCTCTGCCACAGTGCACTGAGGCAGTGAAGTTTGGACTCCCTCATTTTGCTGGGAACAGGGACCAGATCTCTGTGGTACTATGGGAAGCATAGTACAACACAATCTGGATAGCTGGAGAAGTAAAAGGATGCTCTGATTCACAGAACACATGTAATGTACTGCAGCATCACAACAAGGTTCTTACGATGGTGTTTAGCCCAACCTTCCTGTGCAGAGCTGTCACTGTATTTTTTCCAGTTTTGAACAGAACTCATTCAGTACTAGATTTTGGATCCTGGCTCTGCATTGGATTACAGTGTGACTATGAACTTTGTGAGTTGAAAAGAGCATTAGATGATGGAGAACTGATTAGAGGTGAGGTAGAATGCATAGGCAGCTCATAACCATTAGCAGCTCTCTTCAACATGAGCTGTGCTATGCAAGACCAAGGGCCACTAATCCTATTTGCCTTTCCACTGAGATCCATGGGAAACAATGGAATGCTGCTGGGTGCCCTGTGAACTGCTGCAAAGGCTTGCACGCAGCAGAATACTGTCTGAGGGGCTAGAGGGTGGCTCCTTCCCTCTTCTCATTCAACCACATCCTTCCCTACTTTTCTGTGCCTCTTCATCTCACCTCTAAGGGATACTATGCAGTATCACTGAGTGAAAGAGACAAACTCTTGCACTCTTTTCCTTCTCTCCCCTGTACTTTACTGAAATTGTAAGATAAGATGGATACCTGTCAGTTTCCATATTCTGAACTCAAAACCAAAGAAATTTAATTCTTAATTTTCCACTTGAAGTGACCTAACTACATTTTAATGCTGATAATGGAAGATGATTGAATTAATCAATCATTTCAATATATGAAAAACAGCTAGGAGGGGATCATCCTGGTTTCATAAAAAAATCCAATTTTCTGATTTTTCACCTATTTTGATATCATAGCAAGATCACCTTTTTGAGATTAACATTTCATTACCATTCTTTATAGCATACTTTTCCCAAGCATTCTGGAATCATTCATTTATCAAATATAATACAGTCATTGCATGTCACACCCAAAAATCAGCTCGTGAAGAACTTAATTTGCAAACACTTTTGCACTTGACAATCTCGCCATATTAAGTAATACACTTGAAATCAATAATACCAACCTTGTAAGCTGTGTTTGAGATTAATCACCATACCAGGCCTGCTGATTTTATCTTAAACATGTATACTGTTCATGGTATAAGAGCGTTTGAATTAGCCTACAAGCTCCTCAGGGCAGGGCACATGTCTTTGTCTACATCTGTAGAGTGTGAACAGACAGTTGGCTCCTGATAAATAATACAACACAATTACCTAACTATAGGATGCAGAAATTTGCAAGGAAATTAAATTTCAGGTTGCCTGTAGACAAACGCTCAGAAAACACGTTTCAAGTAATAAAAGGTAGAGGACAACGGAAACAAAAACTCTACAAAATCCTGAGGTGGGAGGTTCAAGAATGGGCATTGTCAAATTAATTCCATTTAGTTAGCCTGACATTAAAATGAGCTGAAATGAGCTGTGTGGATTTCTAGGAATTAATAGTAAAGAAATGGAAATATTCTTTCTTTTTTTTTAAATAAAATGAGATAAAAACTTTTCAGATTTGTACCATTTCCTTTTGCTAGAGATAAGAAGTCTGCTTTACTGGCTGTCTGTAATCAAGATGATGTGACCTTTACTGGATTAATATCTCCCTCTTTTTCGTAACTAATCTTCTGTAATAGCAAAGGAAGATATTTTGGGGTATAAAAAAACACTCTGGGGGTTTGGAACTGGTCATAAAAAAGAGTAAAATCATTATTGCAGGATATATAGAGGTGTTAACATCTTAAACACAAATTCATAATCATGGCATATGAAAAGCTTTTTTTTTCTTAGTGATATGGTTTTAACTTTATTACTTTTTTGCTAAATAAACTGTGATACATTGCTGTAAAATTTACACAGGAACGTGCCAAAAAAACCCATACACCAAAGCCAGCTCATAGGTATATAAGCAATATCTCTCCAAATCAGCTGCCTGCTCCTCACATCCCAAGAAAGGATTCATCCTGAGAGAATAGAGCAAATTTCAGATGCTACTGACTTTCAGTGTTTTCTCTGAGGAAAACAACCACATTCCTGTTGGAAATTAAAAGATGCCCTCTTAGTAAAAATACAGAGCAGCCCCTTTATCTCAGAAGTACCTCTTTCTCACCCATCTCTGCTCACTTTTTGGTTTTATGGTGTTCTCTCCTTAAAACTTCTCACTATTTTTATCTTTTTTACCACATTCCCTCACTATTTTAATCTTTTTGACCATATTCCCTGGAAATCTTCTGCTCAGGGAGCTCTACTTTTCTGCTATAAACAGCTATGCACGATGATATAGGTCACTTAAGGAAAAATTCACTTTCATTTTATCCTGCCCATTTTCCTGCTTTTAAAGGCTTGCTATTTTTCCTATCCCAGAATTCTCAAGGCCTTTAAGGGTTTGGCTTGGATGGATTCTATCCATCTGGCTATCATCTGCATTTCTCTTCAGACAGTAAAAGCACAGCAGTTTGTTCTGATAAGGTCAGAATCAGACAGCTCCTACACATCTGCTTCAGCACCTACTTTCAAAGAGGGATATAGACCACAGAGTGGCCTACAAAACAGAGGCAATAAGAAGATATGCAATCCCAATCATTGTTTAAGAAGGGGAAACAGCCTAACTTGTACTAAGCATCAACACATCCATGGCTTCCCAGGCAGCTTTGACCAGTGCAGAAATTTACCCTCAAAGCACTGGAGAGCCCACCCTGTCTTGGAGGCAAGGAGAAAATGGATTTTTTCAAGGAAGTGGTGAGTCACAACATTTTCATAGATTTATTAATATAGTGTGTGAGGTCAGAAGGGACTATTAGATTGTCCAGTCTGACCTCCTCTTGTAAATCATAGGTCATTAAGTTTCTCATTCATCTTTCCCCATACCAAGCCCAAAGTGTTTTGCTAAAATGCCTTTCTTGCTCAAGTATTGGGTATTTATTTGAAGACATGCAGAGAGAGAAAAGCCACAATTCCTCTTAAGGTTGGGTTCTAACAATTTATAATGCTCTTTCAGGACCATTGGTTCTTTATTTTTAATTGAAATTTTGCTTGCCTCATGTTTTGAGCCTTTTGTTCCTGTTATGCCTTTCACTGTTAGATTAAATTAGCTTCTGGTATCTACTATTTTCTACACACTACTAGGGTCTGTGATCAAGAGCTTTGAACTCTCTCTTCATTGAAGTGAATAAAACAGATTCTAAATGTCTCACTGTGAGGTATCTTCTCAGGACCTATAATATTTTTGTATTCCAATCTTCCCTTTCCAATTTCTGTAATTTTATGAAGTGTGGAATTAAGCATTAGTTTCCTATTAACCTCACTGGAACTGTACACTAGGCTGTCACCTGAATATTTTTAATTACTTCTCCCATTATTTATCCTGAATTATAAACATCTCTTTCTTCCAACATATTACCTACAAACTCATATGAAGCCACATATCTGCTATATTTTAACAGCTTTAAAGTTTATATAGGTGTCCTCTGGTCCTCTCTCTAATTATTTTTTGTCTCTGAATGTGCAATTTTGCTCTTAACTCTATTAAAACAATATTTGAGAAAAGATCTCCCTCCTCCAGTATGTATGTGAGCCTAGACTTGACCTAAATGACATGTTCCAAGAGCAAAAGCAAAATGATGCTGGTTAAATAATAAAGCTACAGAAGATTAGATGTCAACTGCTTCATGTAATAAATATTGTCAGTATAGTGACAAAACAAAAATTATTAAATTTATAAATTAGAATGATAGAATCAGAGAATGGTTTGGCTTGGAAGACACTTTAAAGATCATTCAGTTCCAATCCCCTGCTGTGGTCAAGTATACCTTTCACCAGACCAGGTGTCTCAAAGCCTCATCCAACCTGGCCTTGAGCCCTTCCAGGGATGGGGCATCCACAGCTTCTCTGGGCAACATTTTCCAGTGCCTCAGTCTCACTATCCTCACAGCAAACCATTTCTTCCCTGCATCTAATCTAAACCTACTCTCTTTCTGTTTATACCCATTCCCCCTTGTCTTAACACCACAGCTCCTGATAACAGTTCCTCTCTGGCTTCCCTGTAGGCCCCCTTCAGGTACTGGAAGGCTGCTATGAGGTCTCCAAGCAACCTTCTCTTCCCCAGGCTGAACAGCCCCAATTTTGTCAGCTTGTCTGCACAGAGAAGGTGCTGGCAGGCCCCTTACTAACTGTCCTAGGTTACAATATAGATGTATTTAGTATTCTATTACCACCAGCTGTGGGGCATTAGCTGTTATCTCCTGCTGTGACTCACCCCTGATAACAGACAATGAGCCATCAAGAACCCACCACATGACTCATGGACTTTTCTCATCCTATTGTGAGATGCTCCACCCAGGAGGGAGGAGCCAAGCATTCCCACCTGGATATAACCTGGCCTTGGAGTTGCCCAAGCCAGCCCTGTCTACTGGGTTCCCAGAGGATGAGAGCTCCCACTGGACCTTCAGCTGGAGACCAGACCTTCCACACGATCACTGCTTCAACTGAACTACTTCATTTGGGCTGCTACCACCACCCTAACAGGGTGTCAGGTTGTATCTGATTTTGTCAGTGGTTTTTCCTTGTATTATTGCACTTATTTTTTTTAAATTTTCCTATTAAATTATAATCCTGACTTGTGATCTCCCACTGGTTTGTTTTCAAACTAATACACTAACTTTGTGCTCCTCCTCTGGACATGATCTATAAGGTCCAAAGCTTTCTTGTGTTGAGGACTCCAGAGCTTTATGTAGGACTTAATGTGGGGTCTCCCGAGAGTGGAATAGCAGGAGAGAACCACCTGCTTTGACCTGCTGGCCATGTTCCCTTAGATGCAGTGCAGGATATAGTTGTCCTTCTGCGCTATGAGCGCAGGCTGCCAGCTCATGATGAGTTTTGCCAACAAATTATACTCTTACAGAAACACATACAGCTGTATTGGGTTTTTGTAGAAAGGTTTTGGTAGCAAGGGTGGCTAGAGGGGTGGTTTTTGTGAGAGGCTGCCACAAGCTTCCTGCATGTCTGACACAGCCAATGCCAGCCAGCTCCAAGATGGACCTGTTGCTGGCCAAGGCTGAGCCCATCAGTGATGGCAGCAGTGCCTCTGAGGTAATGTATCTAAGAAATGGGGGAAGAAACTGCTGTGCAACATCTACCATGAGACAGGACTGAGAATATGTGAGAGAAACAGCTCTGCAGGTCTGCAGATCAGTGAAGAAGGGAGAGGAGGTGCTCCAGGTGCTGGAGCTAAGATTCCCCTGCAGCCCATGGTGAAGCAGCTGTGCCCCTGCAGCCCATGGAGGTCCATGCGGGAGCAGAGAGCCACCTGCAGTCTGTGGAGGTCCCCATGGCAGAACAAGTGGATGTGCTTGAAGGAGGCTGTGGCCCTGTGAAGAACCCATGCTGGAGCAGGCTCCTGGCAGGACCTGTGCACCCATGGAGAGAGGAACCTGCTACAGCAGGTTCCTGGGGAGGAGCTTGTGGGAGACCCAAGCTGGAGCAGTCTGTTCCTGATGGACTGAACCCCATGGAAGGGACTGACACTGCAGCAGTTCCTGAAGTACATGTGAAAGACCATGGAGATGTTTGTGGAGGACTGTGTTCTGTTGGAGGGACAGCATGCTAGGTCGGGGCAGAGAGTGAGGAGAAAAGAGCAGCAGAAACAACCTGTGACTGACCACATTCCCCATCCTCCTGTGCTGCTGCAGGAAGCACATAGAGAAATCATGAGTGAAGCCGAGCTCTGGAAAATGGAAGGGGTTGGGGGGACAAGGTGTTTTAAAATTTATTTTTATTTCTTATTATTGTCATTTGATCTGTTAATAAATTTGGTCTGATTGGTAATAAATGCAATTAATTTACCTAAATTGAGTCTGTTTTGACCCATGACAGTACTGTCCCTATTTTTATCTCAACCCATGAGTCTTTGGTTATATTTTCTCTCGCCCATCCAGCAGAGGAGGGGAGTAATGGAGCAGCTTTGTGGGGGTACCTGGAGTCCAGCCAGGGTCAACTCACCACAAGAAGCTCCAACAGAACAAACAGAAAAGGGACAACATCTAAGTGGACTTCCAAATACTTGCAGATTACTGGGGGCTTGGTTGAAGTTCATCTGGTCCATGCAGCATTGTTTTCCTCTTTCTGAAAGGTCTAGCCTCAAAAGGCAGCAACTATATTTCATACCACAATATATATATCATCAGGTGCCTGGGAAGCATGGTGAGCCCAAGAGCTTGGAAACATGGTCAAATCCTCCTTTTTGGACATAGAATCATGGAGTCATAGAATGGCTTGGGTTGGAAAGGACCTTAAGGGTCATCTTCTTCCAACCTCCCTGCCAAATGCTTACAATGCTCTCCACAGACCCCATATATGTATGCTTGCCATGGCTTGCCATGCCTGGGATTGCTCCTTCCATAAGTATTGTTTTAATTAACCTTTCACTGTTATTCACCAAGGTTAAATCCTCATGGTATGGGCAGACTGGTTTCTTAGTCAACTTTATTTCTAGAGCCCCTTATTCATCTTCGGCTCAGACCAAATTTATATCATCTTTGAATCACCATTCTCTCTTTGAATCACCATTCTCTCTGTGATACACACCAGGCAGCTAATTTGCAAACTGTGTCATTTCAAGATTATTATGCTCCAAATAGATAATTCTAAGAACTGGTAGAATTTCTGGAAAAGAAAGTCAGTCCTAAAACAGTCAGCTTGGGGGGAAAAAAAAAAGGCTTTTAGGAACCCAATGAATATTTTTTCATGTATGGAAATATTAGGTGCAGTATCTTTGTATTCAAATGTCCCACATGAGGGACAATGTTCCCTGCCTTCCACTCACCACATCATTAATGTGTCACTTTCTAGATTTCCTCATTCTTTTCCTAATTTCTTGGAATTTTTCTCATACTTTCTTCCTCATGAGAGTCTCTTTTGTCATCTGCTCTGTCTCTTCATCTAAAGACATTCTCTTCATTCTGTTTCTCCTGTTTTCCTCATGCAATTAAACATCTTACTCTCCTGCCTCTAAAACACTGCACTTGCTTTCTTGCTTGTTTGTATGATCATGCTTAAAAATGCCTGAGGATAAGGAATGATAACTTGTCTCTATTTCAGGGAAGAGTTAGTTCTTCCAAGTCTGTAAGCTGATTCTAATACATTTCTGATTTTCAGCACCTTTTTACTTTTAAAAACATCCTTATTTTTAGTATTACATTTTTTAGTTTTACATTTTTAGCAGTCTTTCATTCCCTTTTTAGATCAATTCAGAAACTGAGAAATGTGAGTAACTTATGCACATGAGAAGCTTTTAAAATCTCCTTTGAACATTTTCTTTAGTGAAATTGCCCAATATTTCTTTGTGTCCTGTGCAGCCAAGTCAAATTATCTGGCCAAACTCTCAAAATCTGAAACAAAGGAAGGCATGAACACTGTCTTACAAGTGTGCCTTGAAGCATGGGTCCTCAGCTGGTTTCGAGGTACTAAAAAAGAGAATTATGTTCCAAGGACAGTTATAGTTTTAAACTAATGTCCAGCAGGACGGTCAAAAGGTAATGGAGATAAAGAACAGGAATGAACACAACACCCCTCACCTTTCACCATCCAAGTTTTCTTTCAGTCTAGATCCCTTGCAGCCAATTCATAGCTCAGCTTTTGGAGCCAGCACTGAATTTGTCCCTGACCTCAGCTGGAATGAGTGTTGAGCAGAGAGTACTTCTAACCCTGGCATTTGTGCTCCTGCTCTCACTTCATATCTGAACAGGGGCTGGGCTGTGCTGTCCTCAGCAGTGGCTTTTACAGAGCTCAGCATTTGGAGGTGATAACTGCCACTGACTTGGAGAAGAGCTGGATAGTTTGTCAGGTACAGCAGGGTGTGAATTTGTGTGGGTTTTCAGGTGCATCGGTGCCATAGTAATGACATTGTTGCATATGTGTTTAGAACTCAGGATAAGGCCTTGAAATGAAAGCAAAATCAACTGCCTCATACATGTGTCAAGAGGATCTAAACATCCAACAAGATACAGGCATAAAATAAGCTTTAAATAATGCAAAAGCCACTAGAAATGGGAGTTGTGTTGAATGAAATGGAAGAAAAGGTGTTAAATCTTGTTTTGGTACCTTTATTCCCAGTTTGTCTACTGCTAAACTTTAACCTGAGGTGACTTTCTTAGAGCCCTTTGTATATTGTAATAAACTGTTTCTGGCTTTATCTGACTGCTAGAGCTCAGATAGGAAAGAGACTGCCCAATAAATGCATTAGACTTTGAATGTGCTGTCAACCTCCACTCCACTCTGCAGAGAAATTTTATGATTTTTTGTTTGTTTGTTTCACTATAGCTATTGCATGTGGGATCAACCAGGTTTTGTGTTTTCCTCAGCAATCACTTTAGGACTATTGGATTGTTTTGCTTTCCTATTAGAAACAGACATAATGTCTGTCTTTGTGTTACTATTTTGGTATATTAATTTTTTTCTATATCTTTAAATGTACCACCCATCTAATCCAATTACCTTTTAATTCAGGAAATTCTATTGCAGCTTAAAAAGAGAAAAATTATCCTCACACAATCAAAAAAACATGCCTTTTTATTAAAAGAAAACAAACAGCAGGCCTATATCAAATGTAATCAGCTATACTACTAAAAATCAAAATAACTACTTTGGAATTTTAAAGGAGCTTATAATTCTGCATAAAAATGATTTAAAGTAATTTTAATAAAAATTTTTCCGGTATGGGTAGGTATAACTCTGCTTGTCAGCACATCTGTATTTTTCTTTCATCTAATAAACTAGCTAGGACAGTGCAGCAAAGGAACATTATAATATTAACAATGTTGCTGGAAAGCTCTGTGCTTTAGAATGAATTAACTTTCACTGCACTGCAGAACATACAAAGTGAAATTGGCTCAGCTCAGAATAGCAAGTTTAACCCCTTAGGAACTGCTGAGCTCTACTTATGTCTCGATGATGGTTTTTGAGCAGCCTTGGCATGTGAATCATGGAGGTAGCTGATATATTTGGAAAATTTTGAAAACAACTGCTTAGGAAAAATCTGAGAAAATATTTTTATTTTATTCAACAAAAAAAAAAAAATTGCAACTTTGCTTGCCAGGAAATTTGCCAAGAGACAGTAGTCAGGTTTGAGAAATACCAGGGAGTTAATGTCGTGGGAGTAGAACTGAAACATGTGTCTTGTTATCCGAATATTCATTCACAGTGCCAGAATGAATAATCCTTTTCTGTGGTTGCACCCAGGCTTTGATTTTCTTCCTCTTAAAAATGTACCAGCTAAATGGCTGAAGAATGATTAAGTGAAAATCTGAGAGCTGATCAGCACTGTGTCCCTTCTGCACTGATCCATATACAAAGGTTCATTGGAAAGATTTCATCATCCCATTGTCTTCCATGGGATCTACTTAAGCAAATTTTTTTCAGGGTGTGAATACTGTGCAGGGCAGCTGCTTTTGTGATATGACCAGGAAAACATAGATTTGGACCACTTAATTCCTTTTACATAGGTCATAAACCCCCCAGATTATAATTTTTTATTATCACCATGTCAAACTATAGTCAGTTTAGAGATCTAAAAGGAAAACATTCAACATAACAGTCTTTTTTCCCTCATTATTTAAATAAAATTTAAAAAACCCAAAATCCAAGAAAGATCATCTTTTCACTGAATCAAATAAAATGTATTGGAAACATTATATTTCTGCCTGTATCATGGTAGGAATTAACTGTGAGTTTGCTGGGTTGGGTAGGCTGAGGGGTTATCATTTTACATTATAACTATTTTATGCATTTCCCAGTCAAAAGTGTCATGTCTCCAGACTGAGATATATCAGATGGATTAATTTTTCCTCTTCTTAATTTACACTACCAATTTTCTCCACTTTTAAACAATTCCTATTAATTTCCAGTGCCACGGGGAATCTGGAGAGGGTGATATGCTTAATACTCCTGAGTTGTAGTTCCTCTTTAAGGTATGCTATGCTGTCTTTTTGTCATTTTGAAATCTGTGGCTTTTGTATTTTCAACTACTCACAGCAGAGTAAATATATTGTAATGTGATGTTTTTACTTGGTCTATTCACTCAAGAAAATTAAAATTGTATATATGAGCAGGAAGAACAGAAATTTGCTTGGCAAACTGAGTTGCAAAGAAACTCCACTGCATTAAGTACTGAGGAGTGAAAAGAGGAAAGCCAGTTTCAATCTTAGTACTTTTCTGCTAAAACTTCCAGTTGGACATTTCCTACTATATTTTTCTTTGGCCAGCTCACAGACTTACTATACTTACCAAAATTCAAACTTTTAATGCTCCATTGATTTTACATCTCCACAATTTCTCACATGTCCAAAGAAAACAATCTCTCTGCTCTGATTTCCTACCAAGGGCCCAATTAAGGGACCACTAACCCTGCTATGCCTTTCAAGAAAGCTCTCAATCCCTCTTTGCTGAGAATTTCTATCTCACCTTTTCATGCTAAACACACACTTTACTGAAATAATTCCTTGGACAACTTACTTGATTAATTTGATTACTAGTTTTGAGATCCATTCACCATTACTTGCGCAGATCTAGTTGTAACTCTATTTTATTCCTTATCATCTACAAATGGAAGACTACAAAGCTAGGAAAGCTGTTTGCTGGATCAGCTCCACTTCCTGGTGGGTATGCTCTGCTTTTAACAGCTTGTGAGAAGTGTCTGTGATATACATGTACAAGTGCATGTACATACACATACATACACATGAGTGCCTAGTACACAAAAATAGAAATAAGAATTATTTAATATTTCTAGAATCCATATATCACCCAAAAAATCTCTTTGGGTCCATAAAAATCTATCTGCTCAATTTTATTTGGAAAATACATGTAATTGTTTCCTTCCTCATACTTTTTATTCTCTTCTCTACAAACTTCACTTGATTTTCCTGTCTTTCCTTATGTCATGTGAAAGAAATGGATTTTCTCTGAAAGTAGTACAAATTCTCTTTTATACCTATATCAATGTGCCCTCAAGAAAAGTTCTTTACTTATTTCAGTCATGTGAAACCAAATACTGGAAATTTATTCTACATTTAGAGTGTGTTAAATGCTGTAGATGTCTTCCCAGAAGAGTGTAAGCACAAGTGAAGTTCTGAAGAAAATGCTGAGAAGTTATATTTTCTCAGGAAAATGTTGAGATGAGAGAATGATCTCTCTTCATAGCTTCTGGAATAATCTTAAACAGAACAGTTGTTAATGTCATAACTGAAAACTGATGTAAGAATTATATCAACATTTTATCTTTATTGCAGCATTACCACTGAGAGTCCCTAATATAGTCAAATTTTAAAAAGAGCTGTTGAAAATACTTTGAGTGTAGTGTCTCCAGTAACTATCTGATATCACTATGGTTGCAACAACAAATATTCATGATTGGAATGAACTTCATTAGAATAAAAGAACTAGGAGGAATGAACAAGCTTACTGCTTGCCTTAGGATAGGACTTGAACAATTTAAGGAATGATGAAGTAGATGGGATCAGCTCTGACTTAGCTGAGGGGTGGCTGTGTGATTGGGGTCCTGATCATGTGAGGACATGTCCCTAGTCTGCTATGTACCTTCTTATGATACAGCAGGACATTTTACAAGTTTAAGTTTGGTTTTGAGGCATAATCTCTGTAACTTAGAATTCAGCACATTACTAAATTTTTGCTAATGACCCTGGAGTCCATGTTGTCCTCTAGTCGTGCATAGCAGCATGATTATATACAACAGTATGATGGTTAATAACAACTGGGGTTTTTTAATCTCATCACTGCAATTTTGTACTATTTGCTTATCTGTTTTTCCTTTGAAACTCTCATTACCTTACAGTGGAAAACTGTGACATCAGAAAAGAAAGCCCACAAATTCTTGCTCTTAATAATGAATTAATTACTAAAGTGACTGTAGATTTTCATCTGTCTCTGGTATCTCCAATTTTCTTCTCATCTCCTTTTCTTACTCCATGCCCGGTTTGCAGCTTAACCCTATTTAACTTCACTCCTGGGAAACTCGAAGGTGCCAGTGAACAACAGATTTGAATCAGTCATAGAGTCAGTATTGCAATTGACAAACATTGCAAGAGCTGCTCTAAACACAATGTACCCTCGAAGACTGACCCTCATCAATGAAGACTTAATTAATACACCAGAATGTAGTCAATTGGATGTCAGATGACAGGATTATCTTGCTTTTTACCAGATACCTGTCAGTAACTTCTACCTCTGATCCTCAGTGATTTTCTGATTTATATGTTCTGTCTCAGAAATGTTGCTTATGCTGATGTCCTAATGAATCTTGTACTTTTTGGTGTTTACACATTGTGATAATCAGTCAGTAGCATTTATGTGTCTTCAAGACACAAAAATCGATTGTTATTCCTTTTTTTAAGGCTGACTTTTCAGTGGAGTAGAGGATATTTCCCATGTGGATACAGAAAAATACTAACAGAACTGAATCTTTCTTTATTCTGGCTGATTTATTTCAGCCTCAGACAAAAAGCTATTGGGAAATTCATGTGGGCTAAGATGGACTTTTGTACTGTAGTTCCTGTATACATTATAGATTTCATATTCTTATCTTCTTTGGCATAATTCATGTCTGGTCAGGTTAGACCTTGTCAGACAACTATTTTTCTTAGTGTTCAGATAGGCTCTGTGGACTGTGCTGTTTCCTAACAGTACCTAACAATTGTATAATATACGCAGATGATTTTTGTGTACTGCAATTGAATTTAAATATCCCTGTTTTTTCAACTCTTGACGCTGCCCATTTTAGTTTTGCCTTATATTTTTCCTCACTATCTATTAAAAATCATTTTAGCTTATTTAATATCTTTTAATTTTGAATTCCTCAAAAATAAAAAAATAAAAACCAGTCAGGATATGAAAACATACAAAACTTAAACCTGAATAAAATATGTCATTTGATAGAAAAGGCATGGGAATTGATAGTGCAATTTGTTAGTCACCTAGAACTCATATAAATCCTGAATCAAAGTTTCTAAAAAAAAATCTGTATAGTAATATTCATTTTGCTGTATGACTTCATTCTTTTCTTGAGTGTAAGATTCAGGGAGGAGAAAGACTAGGAAAAATGCCAAAGGGATCTGACCACTTGAAGAGCAATAAACTTTGTAGTTTGACTCCTTGCCCTAAGGATGCATCGGCATCTGAGGGCTCCTTCCTTGTAGGTTTGATGGCAATCTGCATTCTCATGAACTGTTGGACATGATTGCCAAAGGTGATGATATTACAGCAATGAGATTATGACAAAAAGATGACAAAAAGATGACAAAAAGATTTGATTCTGTGTTAGAAACCTTCATCTGCATTGTCAGAAAATGTGAAGAATTTGATACGATAGGCAATGAGAACAGACATAAAATTTTGAGCCTAAAAATTGCAACTGTGTGACATTTGTGTTGTATCACCATATAAAGCCTCAGCAAAATAAACTGGAACGAGTGGACAGGATGTTATCAGATAGGAGTTTTGAATTGTAAGTCTTTTCTCCAGCTCAGAGCCACTCTGTAAATATTACCTTTTAAAATGGCTACCTGAGATACTCGGAGCTTAGAACATCTCCTTCCAGTTATGCCTATCAAAGCAAATAATAAGCAGAGCTCTTGCTGTGCCACTTTTTCCATTATGCTTGTCAATGAAGAAGCAGAATAAAATTCTCAAGGTGTGAGGAAAATGGAACATATTTAGTTAGAGGGATCTTGGATTCACTTATAAAGTATATATTTTCTTTGAAAATGTTAAATTGTTTGAGAGACGGGAACTGAGAATAACAGCTTTTATTTTCTAAACACCAATTACATATGAGTGAAAAATATGTATCTGTGTGACTCAAAGAATAGGTTTAATTTTTGGAAGGATCACACAGATAAGCACTTCAGGGAAAGGTACAGATGGTTGCATGTACATCCTGCAAACTCATGGCTGTTATAACAAAGGCCAAATCCTTTGACAGATATTCTGTACATATACAGCTATCTTTATGTTACTTTAGAATTCTGCAGGCATAAAAAACTCAGTTGCACATAAGGACAGAAATAGAGGCATAAATTGAAAGGCATTGCAGCATTTTGTATAGTAAAATGCAAACAGTGTTATCTTAAACTCAATCAAATCTCTTAAAAGACACCTAAATATTCCTGTTATACTGAGAAAATATTTTTAATATGGGTCTGATCTGTAGCAAAATATACTGGCTGATGTGGCTGTGTTTTGTTATGGTTTCTTGGTTCCCAATTCTTTTGGCAGAAAACCTGTGCCTGATTTCTGAACTTAGCTACGCTGGCAGATATTCCTGCCTAGCTTGTTAAATCAGCTTCTGAATAACAGCTGATTTCACATTTTAAGCATCAATATGTAACCATGTAGCTGAAATCAGAATCAAGTGTCTTCAATCAAAAATGTGAAAAATAAGAAAAAGCAGTCATCCCCCCACTCTTTAGCTTTCTGGCTGCCTGCCATCTTGTAAAGATATTTCAGTCTCTGCAGCTCAAGCCATTTTTTATTCTAATGCCTCCTTGTGCAAATGCATGTTCTCATGTGTCTTTCTCTTTGCTGCAGGCATAGTGCACCTGTTTGAAAGGAACACATAACATTTTTTTTTTTTTTTTTTTGCCATTTTCCAACTGCTGGCTCTTTTGGCAGGAATCTGTCTCCAACAGCTGAGAAGGCAGAAAAGCTAAAGCCTTTTTCTACTTAGAAGAGCTACCTACCTTCAGCACTCTGAAGGACTGTGTGACACTACTGGAACTTGCTTCCCTGACATTTACACAGTAGTGGAACTTCCCAATCGGCTAATGAGGGGGAGATGTTTCTGAGGGACAGGTAAGAGTATGGGTGATCCTTTTCTGGCCTGCTGCTTAGCTTTTCAATATTGTCAACACGCCTTATAAAAATATGGTTCTATTCCATATTGCAGAATTTGATATACCCATTTCTTTTTAACAGAGCTCAAACCCATATGGCATTTACTTCCTGCTGAGACCTCCACACCAGCCATCTCTTCAGCAAAGCAACCAAGACTCAAGGGGAAATATACAACATGCTCTTTGCTTCTTGTGCTCACATAACTAAGACCTTTTCTCTAAATCAGAAGCCCAGAGAATCCTCTGGTGAAGATCAGGAAATCCTACCCCCAGTTCAACCTGGAAGTTGAAGAATTTATCATTCTGGTAGTCACAGGAATGAATCACTCATCCATACTACATGTCTAATAGCAGTAGTTCTCTCTAAATTTATACAGATTCACTTGATAAATGTCAAGCCACAGTGTTTCTGTCTTCCATGCCACCAGCAATAAAGTGGGTGAAGTTCGGGTGTAGTTAGCAATTCTGCAGATGATGCACAAGGCAGATAGTCCAACTCAGTGTCCCATTGCTCTTTTGTGCCAAAATGGAGAAAAAACTTATTTCAACGAATAAAGAAGATGTGGTTTTGAGTACACACAGGAAACTGTTCTTTTGAATAAGAAAGTTTAATTTAATTTGATCACTCTCATACCATTCAGCCAAATGAGTTCATGGGCAGAAGTAAAAACAAAAGGTTCACTCATGTTTTTCTGAAATGACACAAGTTGCTTTCTCTTCTCTCCCGTTTGATGTGTGTCCTTTTGTTTTTGTCCCTGTCTATTCTTGTCTTATGTTCCTACATTAGTTGAATGTTTTTCAGTATCCTATTGTATTTTAGCCCAGGCAAAATGAATTTTAGGATAGTGCCTCCAGAAAATATTTACAAAGCTGCCTCTGTAAGAGTTGCTGCTTCCAGATGTGAGTGTAATGCTAGTGCAGACACCTCTGTGTTTAAATTTTTAGAAACATGTGGTTTCCATTTTGGTAAATTCTACATGACAGTTCAAAAGACGTGATACATTTTATATTTCTGTTCTTCAATAAAAGGCATTGTCCTGGCCTATCTCCAGCCCAAGGGCAAGAGAAAGTGTTCCGACTGTTGGATTGGGATTTGTTGGGATTTGTTCAGCTCTTCTTCTTAAATCTACACCCACCAAAGGGCTATATACACACATGGTAGAGTCAAGGTTAGTCACAGCATGATCTTCAGGTAGTGAACACCAAAACAAAAAAAATAAAACCCAAAACAAACCACCCAGCAATTAAAAAAAAAAAAAAGGAAGAAAAAGAAAAATATGAAAAAGAGGAGTCAAGACAAAAATCTACTTATGGAAAAACCGAAATGCTTTTGTAGCTTGGGTTAAACCACAACACCATGTTAAATAGGTCATTGCATCAAAACCTATTCAAATTAGGCATTGCCAAAGGTAATGATGCACTGGAATTAATTACAATTAGTGAGCATTCATCATAAGAGGCTTTTTAGGACAAAGATAAAAAGAGTTAGAGCTGATTCTATTTGGAAGAAGAGGGCAGAGTGGATATTGTCTCAACTTCTGTTCAGTCATTGATGGAAGAAAAAAGGATTATGCTTTGGATGCTGCCTCAAGGCCTAGTCAGAAACCTGTCATTTATCAAGTACCCCTGCAATGGTTAGAAAGTGTGTAGAAGTAGAAAAGCTATTTGGCATAAACATTCCTGATAGATTTTTGTATGTATTCTTCAAGTATTATGCTTGGTCTCTATAAAAACAAATTATATTACTCTACACTTACATGTTTATGATGTGTAAGGTGAAGAGACATAATGCTTGAAAGTACATTGTACATGTGCAGAAATACCATCTCAAGCAGAAGAGCCACTCAACTTGGTGATGGGTTTGCTTCTCCTAGAATTAAATGGGAGACAGGGAAAGAAACCTTGGGAATGCTCTCAGTTTGAAAGGTGACCATTCCACACTACATCTAAAACATTCCCATCAGAAGGAAGATGGATGTAATTATGATGAGCACCTAGAAATACAGTTATGAGAAGAGGCAGCATCAATGCAGGATTTTGCTGTATATGGCACTAACAGTCCCTAGTGAATGGTGGAGGTTTTGTATTGCCTGCGTGCCAATGACTCAGCCCTGTAGTGCAGAATTTTACCTGCTGAGGGGATATAGGCTTTTCATTTATTTAAACTTGGCTGTACCTGTCAGGATGTCCACGCATTGCTCATGGACATGAGCTACTCCATATACAAGCACATAGGTAGATAGCCCAGAGAAGTTGTACCCTGAGACATGTTAAAGTGTTTTTTTATAAACATTAGGAGTAAATGTGGTGTTTCTGGGCATGTGTCCCCTCTGGCATGCCCAATCCTGTACCCTTTTTGCAAGCCAAAGGTAGCAGAGAAGCTCTGCCTTAGGCAAACACGTGAACCTTCCCAGTCCCTCTGTGCAATCAGTACCTCTATACACTTCATGTTACACCACGATTCACAGCTCTCTTATCCATTCATTCATCTGACATTCACAGAATTAAAAAATGCAGCATAATAGGAACATAAAGAGATAAGATACAAAGAGTGATACTCAATATTCAGAGCTGGAAGGGACCCACAGGGATCATTAAGTCCAGCTCCCAGGTGAATGGCCCATACAGGGATCAAACCCACGACTGTGGCATCATTAACACCATACTCTAACCATCTAAGCTGCATGGCCATCTTTGGATTTAAATGTAAGAAAAACAGTCTTCTAAAGACTAACTTCACCTCTTGAACCCTAAAATTGGGGTGTATGAGTGATAGCCAGCTGGCCAAATGTAAAATTAAGTCAGCAGCTGGATTCTCGTGAGGGCATTTATTATGGACACCGAAAAGAATAGGAAAGTGAATGCAAAAAAGAATTATGACACAGATAGAACAAACCAATGAGGAAATATTTTGTCATTTATATTTAGCCATTGTACTACTGACATTGTTCAAAGCTTTCAATTATTTTTTGTGTTTTGATCAGTTAAGACAGCAAGCTTATTTTTAACTTAAATAGCTTTTTTTTCTTTTAATTTTTAATTTAAAAAGTAATACTTTCCTGGTGTTTTTCCTTTCTTCTGTTTTCTTGTTGGTACTCCTATGTCCTATTGTGCCATTTGTTTCTTTTATTAAAAAGTCATTGGGAATACATTATTGTGTTAACACTGTAAGACTACTCACCTCAGATGACAACCACAGATAAAACCAGGATGGCAACTGAAGAAGCTTGGCTTAGTGTTTTCACTCCTCATAAAAAAACCCCCAAAAACCAAAACCAAAACCAAAATCAAACCAAAGCAAACAAGAAAACCCAATTAGAGGTTTATTTCATTTTTATGCTATAAAATTTATGAATTTCTCTTTTCAGACAAAAGCAAGTTACATTTTAAAGGAAGGCATACACTTAAAAAAAAAAAACTTATTTAATCAAAAATGCATCTTTCTGTCAAAGAAAATGTGGAGTAGAAATTCTCAGCCAGCTCACTTCTGTTTTCTATACATTCCCATGGGATTAAACTTCTTATTTCAAATAGAAGAAAGAGACCTAAAATCCCCAAATCATACATTTCAACATCCTATCATATGTCAGTCAATTTTTCCTTCAGTTTTCTTTCACTGCAGTCGGCTTGTATGTTTCTACTTAGGCAATCAAGACCAAGAAATAGCCAGAAATTCATCATCAATCTTTATTCCAGGACAAAATAATTTTGAGTGGTCTGTAATTCCTCACAGATATCTCTGTTTTTATCAGCGCTTCAATAAAGCAACCCCTCAATATGATACCTTCTGTTTTCTGTGTTTATTTTTTTTCAGTAAAAGCCCAAACGTTCCCCAAAATAAAATGCAATATCTTTCCAACAGGGGGGAAATATTTTAATATTCTTTTTATCAATAATATTCTTTTATAAGAATATTTCTTAAACTCAGTAGAAATAATGAAAAGACAATAATATTGATTATATATTCTTCAGACAACTGTCACCACAGAACGTCATGGTATTTGACTATAACTTTTGAATTACTGTCTTTGTTTTTGTGTGTAGTTCTGCTGAGATTTAATAACTAATGGGAATAGTGGTCATGTAAAAAGAGATCTTTATTTTTCCAGTTCACTTTATATTTCTTCTGATCCTCTTCCTGTCTTTCCTGTCTTTTAATATGTGCAATTTCATTTTGTCAACATTATAGGAATGTTATACTTTAAGAAATTGCCTATTTCTTTTCTCATAACTGCAGGTACCACTTTTTGTCTCATAGACCAGAATACTGTGGAGCAAAAATTCTTTTCTATTGTGGTTGCAGCAAAGTGATATTCTGTATTTTATTAATTCAGAAATTCAATACTTAATGAGCTTTCATGATGCTACAACACCATAAAAGGTTTGTTTGCAAAATGAATGCAATTGAGGATTTAACTCTTTGCTAACATTAATAAAGATGTAGCCTGTAATTCTATGCACTTGAAATCCCCCTTTAAAGATATCAGCCATTTTAGAAAACAATTTTGTCTAACAAGGTGTCTCCTGTACTGGCCATTATTTTGCAGCCCACAGCCTGTGACAATCATTAACAGTAATTGCTGAATGTGAGATCTCTCATTTTAATTCGAGGAGTCTGAATCACCCAAGGAAAGACCCAGCACTACAGTCAGCATAACCCCAGGATCATGCAGCCTCATGGTAAGTTCTCTAGCAGCTGATGGAAAAACACCCCAAAGTAGTTATCTGGCATAAGACCGTAAGTACATGACTAACCTTTCAGCTCTTCAATTTTAAAACAAATATTTCTATGAAGCTGCATTTCCCTCAGAGTCATGTTGTACTGGGTTGCTAGTATCCAAAAAGAGTCAAGTTCACATCATAACCATCCCCTCTGCGGGGATGGTCTCCCCCTCTAGCTGACTGTTTTCACAGACTGAGTCAGAAATTACTGAGTGTCAGCTGAGCTCTGCCAACTGATGTCTGTTCAGCTGAGACTGACCAATAGGTTCAAAAGTTAGTATGATGTTCTCACTGAAAATTCATCAGGGACAGGTGCAAAATGCTACATTTAGAAGAGAATAATCAGCTGCCCAAAGGCAAGCTGAAGAACAGCTAACTAGGTAGCAAAAGAGTTATAAATTATAATTGATCACAATGTATAAATAGTGCTTTGTTATAAAGAAAACCAAATAACACATTAGATTGAAAAAATAGGAATACTTCCTGTAATACACTCTTGTCGCTGTTAAGCAGCTAGCTGAGGAATGACCCAAGTTCTCAGACAAGGAAAGAGAGGAGAAGAGAGCTTTATTGTTTTGATTTCCATATATATAGAGTTTACAGAGGTGCCCCAGATTGGTCAGCCCGAGACCTCCCCCTAGGCCCAATTGGCCAAGCCCGAACTGACCTAATCCGGAGAAACTGTTTGCAAAACATCCAAACTTTATCTTGTTTATGAAACATAGCAAAATGTTCCCACGGGAAGAACCTGTGCTAGCCACACACTCTCAAATACTTTCTCCACCATAAGATGGTTATGGAATATTTGGAGAAAATCCAAAGAGGAAAATGAAGGATCAATCTTTATAACACAGCCTCCAAGGAAAGACTCAGCAGGTGATGATATCTGAATAAAAAAGGATGCCCTAAGGGTGGACATGATGTATGATGTATGATGTCAAAAGGGTAAATACAGAAGACAAAGAGAAAAATTTTATGTCAGGTCTTAGTTGGGCAGGACAGAAAGCAAAAGACAAGATGCATCAAGGAAAGTTCAGCAAAGCTAGTATAAATATTTCTAATCCTACAAAAATATAACACTACAATAGATTGCTTGGAAAAATTGCCATCACAGAAAGTCTTCAATACAGAGCTAGACTCAGATGAATGAGAATTGTGTAAAGAAGAGCAGATAATGCCTTGGAAAAGGAGAATGGTCTACATGTACTCTGGGGTTCTCTTGCCACTCATGTTTTCTATTGCCTTGGCTTTCTATGGTCTAATCTGCTGCTGATGCAAAGACTTGCAAACAGGACAGCTGTTGAGCCTCATCTTGTTAGGGATCTGGGATAGAAATAAAAGCTGAAGCTTTCAAGAGTGTGTCATCTTCCCTCTGTAGTGCTCAGATCTGCTCCTTTGCAGTCTGATGTCAGGCAAGTGATTAAACTCAGATTTTTTGGGAGTTTAGTATTGGAACTAGGGATGGTTTTAATCCAGAAACATGAATGAAACAATAAGTACAGCTGGCAAACAATACAAGCAGTGATTGATTCTGAATATCTTTGTGCTTTAATGTAAGGAATCCCGTCTCATAGTTATTAAGGGAATTGTTATTTGCCTCTAAAGTTTATAAATTCTCAGACATGTTGTTCCCAGAGCATATATTAATTTAAATACAAAGAATTTATAATCTGAATTGGGGATCATTTTTGGGAGGGAACAAGTGGTGAAATGACATTTTCTGTTACTGTTCAATTACTATTCATTGTCTTGCCAGACATCCAGTTAGGAAGCAGGAATCATACAATTCAGTTCATATGACTTTTTTACATGCTATGAACAATAGCTAGAGAACAGCCAACAGCTGAAGCAATTGTTTGCATGATTCCTCTGGACTGAAATGTGTGCATATGTTTGAAAATAATTAAGACAAATACAAATGGGAATAAGTTTATAAGTTATTCACAAACGCAAAAATTATATGCTTTTAAAGCTAATTGAAGTCTAACTGAACAGTGAGCCAGCCCTCATCGTGACCAAATAAGTAAAAAAATCTTTTGCTGAAGCCTTAAGTCTTCATTTTGCATTTTCTATCAGCTCCATAGCAAGAGGGAGCACAGGCAGCACTAAGGGCGTAGAGAAGGAAGAAAGATAATGTCTTCACCTATCATGATTTGAGTGTGACTGCTGCTTTGGTTTTCATCCTCCAATTATCAGAAGTGATCACACAGAAACTAAGAGCTGATGGAACATCTTTAAGCCAGGTGCTGCCACTTATCAGCTCTAGTATCTACTTTTTGCTCCCACACTAATGAAAAATGATTTCAAAAGAAATGAAGATCCTGTTTCAATAAGATTGGGGAAAAGATGTAACCTAAAAGCTGTCTACAGACTCAGGAATAAGTGAAATGTTTTGACAGGGAAAAATATGTGTTGGCAACATTGCTCGACTCAGATTTCAAAAGTAAAATTGAAACCATACTTCTACAGGGTGCAGACGCTGACAACTGGAAGCCTGTTCTGCAATATATAGTAGTTCAGAATATGCCAGCCAGCTCCTCCTCTCTCCCTTTTCTTTCATGTACAGGACAAATACATTTCAAGGAAAAGAACAGTCTGACTTGCTGAATTTTTGAAAACAAACAAATAAAATCCAAATCTGATCTGACTGCAAAAGGTTCAGAGAAGGCATAGAGCATCTGTATCTAACTATATAAAACTCCAAGGAAAGCGATATTCTTCAGACATCTGCGGTCATTCCAGGTTAAATCTGGGTTGAACTCATGTCTGTGTTGTGTCAGCCTACATGAGGTGCAAAACTGGGCTCATGAAAGAGTCACATCTCAAGAATCCAGGCTTCAGATTTAAGAAGGGCAGTTTCAACTAAGATTGTGAAGATAGATTTTGACAGTTCATGAGATCAGTTTGAGCAACAGCTACGAAAAGGGAAGTTCCCCAACTCATATGGCCAGGGAAGTACCAACACTTAAGACTAATAAAGAAGCCCAGAAAACAAACATTTCAAATTATATGTGTTGTGTTCTTAGTTTCGTTGTCATAATCACTGCAACATAACGATGCAGCACTTTTTGCTATCAAAAAAATAGTTTTGGACCAGAGACTGTGAATGACAATCAGTTACTTTACTGGATCATTCAAAAATAAAATCTAAGAGAAAGGCAAATAATCCTGTCTCAGTCTCTTTCTGTCATGTTCATGTGAGGAGATCTAGAGATAAAGCAGAATTTCCTTTCTTGAAACCTAATTTAAATAAAAACGCCAAATAAATCTAGAATTTTGATTTTTCTCTTTTCTTTTGGATAGACATTATTTATTTCACTGTCATTACCTTGATTTTTTTTTTCATTTTCCTCTTGCAACAATATAAAAGCTCATATAAGGTCAAACTCCTTAAGGAATTTGTTCTACAACCTTCCTCTAAGGTTTCCCAACTCTATATATTAACTTTCTGCTGACATGTGAAGCTTTGTTTCTCAGGGCACTTAGCAGAGGAGGGAGCATATGTCTGAATCTTTTTTCAAAGAATCCATTCTGTAGATTCTGTTCCCAAAGAAGTGTATTTATAAGAGATGCTTCAGCACATCTTGATTTGGTTTGCAACACAGATACTGTTATACTTTATCTCCTGTCTACATTTTTTTGGTGCTGCAGTGCACAGGACATATATATGTATATATGGTTCTTCCCAAAGTGTGAACTTGGCATGGGAATTGAAATGATGTGGTTCCATGTGCTGGTGTGGTTAGAGACTCCCTCAGAAACCCTTGGGTGCTGCTCCTCTCTGCCTCACATACAAGGCAAAGCAGAGCATCCTTCTGTCTGCTCTGCTCCAGTCATGTCTAGACCAGCTTTGTCCTAGAAGAGCAGACACTCTGTGGCTCTGATAGCAAAGGGGCAAAAAGAGCCTTCTGGGAGGCAGCAATAGTCCACAACACCTTCCCCTTCATGTGAGACAGTACAACACCAAGAAAATCCTTCCGTGTGACTCCAAAGTGGTTTCATAGAGCAGCACCATGAAATGCTGAGAGATCAGAGTGTGGAGGTGGTGATGGATGTGCTTAAGAGCTACACCCATGTGAAACTGCAGCCTAGAGGGTCACTGTGCTGCTGCATCCCCCACACTCTTTCTCTCGTTTTAATTTCTCCCATGGCTTTGTGGAGTTTAGATATGTACAGAGTACCTCACCTTTGTCCTTATGCTCTGCATTCAAATTAGGCTAATAAGGTGGATTTCAAGTGCATTGTAAGCCTTATATTCATTAACCATCAGAAAATGAAAATGAAAAGTGTGGGGGAACTGCAGGAGAGAAAAGGATGTAAAAATAAGAAGAAAATGAGAAAATGCAGAGCAAACGGAAAGCAGGGAAGAGTCAGGAAGGAATGAGAATTTTCTTCTCATTTTAAAGGTCATTTCCTCCCTCTGGCTGGCTTCTGTAACAATAGTAATATATACTACCAATACCAACACTTCAGGGGTTGTTGTTTAACATATTGGAAGGATGGGAACATTTTTGGCTAAAAATATTAAAACATTTCAATAAAAAACACTACTAAAAATCATCTATCATCATGCTCATTGCAACAGTCTCTTTTGCTTTCTCACGCTTAACATTCAAGACTTCTGTGGTTGAATAGGTCCCTGGATAATAAGTAGGGATGTGTGAGGGATTGTTAAAAAAGCTAAAAGTAGGGATAGAGGGGAGGGAAAAAAATATAAAGAAAGGCAAGGAAGAGGGATGGAAAGGACTGAAATAGAGAAAGTGAATAGAGATAAAGAAGAGTAAGAGATAAATGGGAAAGAACTTGGCTTTCACTTGCACTGACTCCTTTGTACAAATCTGACAGTGAAAAGTTGCTCTCATTCTTTTTTACCTCTATTCCAATAAATCTAAATTGCAGATAGACCTTTCTGATTCAGACCTACAAGGAAAGAGAAGGAAGAAAAGACAGTGTTAGAAAAAGGAAAGAGGAGAAAAAGATAACTAGGGCTAAAATAAGGAAAAAAAAATCCCAAAAAGTTTTCATGAACTTCAGGATTTTCCTTTTTAGTCATTACTTGCAGCTTTTAATAGTTTTCTAAATTTTGAAGTGATTCAATGAACATTTTGAAAAATTTCCCCCAAACTGAGCTTGTGAAAATTTCATTGCTGTTGCTAGCTTTCAGTAATTTCTACCTCAAATACAAAAGTAAAAATGTAATTGTAGGGGAGTGAGAATGATTTACAGAAATATCAAATTTTAGAAAACAGAGAAAGGAGAATAGTGAAAAGCAAATGAGATTGTTGCATTGGAAAGGCCTTAAGTAATAACAATATTAACAATATTGATGACAACCAATTACTGAATTCAATATTTTAATAAGAGGGTGACACCTCATGACAAAATCAAATGCTCTACATTTCATTAGAGGAAAAATCACCAGTGCTCTTTATAGAAGAGATGAGAAATGGGGAAAAATAAAATTAAAAAATGATGTTACAGTGAAAGCTATAAAAATAGCTGCATATTTTTTCAGCTCTCTGGCTGAAATGAAGACAGTATTTTGGATCCAAATAAACATTTTGTTTGAACCCAAATGAAATGCTTTATTTCATTTTGATGTCCTTCGTTTGCTTGCAAAATAGGTCTAAATGTAAATTTAGATAAATTTTTAAGCAGAATAACATTTTTCAAAGTTTTTAAAATGTCAAAATAAACTACTTTGAATGTTTTGCCACTCTTTTCAAGGGATATTTTTTCCTCACGTCAAATCAGCTCCATAAATTTGACACTATTTACAAATAGTTACAGATGCTCTTGCTTTGCATTTCCTGCCTTGTAAAACAGAAGACCTTTTCTGACAGGCGCTGGGTACAAAGTTAGAGACTTCTTTTGGATTTCATTTTGTAGCCTTTAATTTCCTTTATTTATCATGATCTTTATTCATCGATCTACTGAAAGCATCTGGAAAACCAAAAGCCTTCCAGATTTTGATTTTGGCTCAAGAGGCCATGCTTTCTCCCATGAGCAGGCCAACACAAGCTGGGTAGAGTGGCACATCCTGGTCTTGGAGGAGACCAGCACGCCCTGCTCTAAGGATGTCCACCTGGTCTTCTGCCCTGACTTGAAGTTAGCTAGATCTGAAATGGCTCTGACAAAGGTTTCTTTGACACAGTTGAAGGAAGCATTAGTCATTGTTTCTCAGATTTGCCTTTGGAAGTGCCCAGACCACATCTGCTCCACGAGGAGGCAAAGATAGCTTGCAGCTGTCAGCAGAGGATCAGGTGAACATACTTCCTTAACCCCTCTTCTGCTTAATGAGGGTGAGGGAGCAGGTACCATCAGATTTTATTCTACCCTTTAGAAAAGCAGCCTTTGAATAGACATAAGCAGTAGATGAGATGATTGTGAATGCCTTGTGATCTAGAGAGATATTTGGCCTTACTAGAAACTTGTGCTTCTCTGGGAGGTAGCTCAGCTCCACTGGTTGTATCCCTATCCAACTGGTGAACTGATAAACTGCATTGATATAAATACCTCTGCTCTTTGTCTGTAGATCTCTAAGCTGTTAACACTATCAGTATCCTAATTTTAAGTTCATGGAGACAGAGCCCGTGAGAGGGAAAGAGACTTCCCAACATAATTTTAGCAGAACTGGAATCTGAGCTTGTGAACCCCATTATGGTACTCTAAGCACCAGTTAGTTTTTTTTAGCTTTGCCACAGTCTGTTGTGGTGTAATTATTGCCACACTCAGTTATGGTCTTCTAAAGAGTATTTTGTGACCTGGTGAGTGGTTTGAATGTGTCTATCAGTTTTCAGGTTTCAGGGCACATGGCTGCTTTAAAATGAATAACATATTTCAGGTTTTTAAGCAGGATAGGCTCAAGTTTGATTTCCTACCAGCTTTATGCCAACTTGACTTTTTAAAAGTAACTCATGCTTTACTATGGAAAGAATGGGAACAGGATCAAACGCCTGGGTGAATGGTTTTTAAATTGCTTGTTTTTCCCTCTCTTGTCTTTCAATTCTTATTTTGTTAACCTCATGTTTTAAAGTAAGTGTGTGTTATATTTTCTGAAATCTGCTACGAGATATATTCTACTCTGAATATATACACATAGCTTTTCCTAATAGTAGTGGAAGTCATGAACATACACTGAATAATACAATGCAGTGCATTAATCCCATAGGGAATACAAGTTCTGGCAAGAAGAAAAAGAAATCACAGTATTTCAAAATGCCAGTTGCAACATTGCAGTGAGTTCCAGGCACATGTTTGCCAATAATGAATGGAGGAGTGCAGATACAATATTGGAACTGTCTCCTGCAGAGTGGTATCATATATAATCATACATACTGTCAGCTTGCTTGATTATGTTCAGGATTGCAACCAGCACACTCAGAAACAAAGGAGAATTTCTTATGTGCCCCAAATTTAATTTTTCATGAGAGATATATGGAGAAATTAATTGGTGATTACAGCACAGGAACAAAAGCTCCTGTGTCTTGCTAAATTTGCATAATAAACACACATTTGTGGATTCCTTTTAGAAGGATAATCACACATTCAGAAAAAATTCACTTCCTTAACTTAGGAAAAAAAACATTTACAGTGTTAAATTTTTATTATAGCAATTCAATTAATTGCCACAGTGGCTAATTTAATGTACAGAAGCAGCACACATTACTAATTATCTTAATTTTGTAAAATCCACGATCACAATTCAGTCTTTAATCAATATATCAGAACCTTACTCCATTAGCTGTTGTTTGTAACAGGGCATCTCAATTGATTAGGCTGTAGATTTTTTATGGGTCTTGTTTTATAAATTGAACCTATTCAAGTAAACATAACATTTGGTAATAGTCTTCATAGCAACTGTCAGAATGACTTATTGTTTTTCCAGCCCTGCATTCCTTCAGAATTAATAATACCTTTGTGCCCTTTATAACACTTATTATTAAAGCTATAAAAGTTCTCCATGTTTAATGAGTGGATGTTTCATTATGTGTATGGTTTGCTTGACAGACTGAAAATTTTTCTAATCTGTTTCTCTTTTCCTCTTGATTGAAGGATTGTAAATATGCAATTAGCAGCTGGAGTAGAAGTAAAAGCAGAAAATGTCAACTGTCAAGTAGCTCCATTGAAAGACACATGATGCTTCAAGCTAAGACAGAAAGACAAAAGCATCTACCAACAAGGATGAAGGTTGCGAAATCTCTGTTTAAACATTCCATTAATCTCTTCCAGGAAATAAATATAGTCAATAAATCCAGGATTGTGGAATCCACTATTAAGCCTGCAGTTTACTTTTATATTAGAGCTTTGTATGGTGATGCTTCGTTCCATTGCCAGTAGACATTCTGGGTCCCATCTCCATTATAATTCATAACATATATCCCTTTATGTAACATATGTTCATATCACAACAATGTAAATGATTTCCCAAGAATATACATGCAAAAAGGTGCAATGCATTTTTGTATTCTAGAACATATTTTTTTCTAGACCAAAAAACCTAGTTCTGCTTCCAAACAGTCGATTACTTCTGTGTCCCCTGTATGAATATCTGGATATGCCTTGACTCTCATATGCAATGGCTGCGAGGATACTTCAGTACTGTGGGAGAGGAATGCTGAAAGGAGTCAAGAGAGACATATAGAGATATTTGCTTTCACTGACAAGCCAAGAATAACTATTTGCAACAACATGTTATATTTAAAGCCCTATAAAATCTCTAAATAATTAAAGAGACTGAATTCTCTAGATGCTCCTGGTTATCCATATCGGTAGGAGACACTTCATGTAAGCCACAATGAACAGAATAAGGCTGTTTTTAACTTACAGAATGAAAGACTTTGTCAGGCCAAGCTGTGCAGAGGCATGAATTCTTGCCTGGACAACTGGCCTGTTACATTGTAATATTAGACCAGAATTAACCTTCCTGAGTTTTCTTAGAAGCAGCTACCATAGAAGTCCTCAGAGTCTAATGCTGGGAAACATATGGTTGTTCAATGTGTGGCTAAATAATACAAAGTTATGGGAATAATCTGCCTACCAACAATTACAAACACTCTTGTTGGTTTTCTGGTCAAGAGGCTAGTGATTTCAAACACTTTCCCCACCTTCATTTATTTTCTTAAAACTTTAAAAAAAGGGAATAAGTGCTCCTACTATCTCACATAGCAGCGTTCCACGTTTTACTGGTCATACATATTCAAGTTTATCCCAAGTTTTCACAGTTCTTCACATTTTAGTTTTGCCTGTCATATGCTAACTAACATGCTTTTAGGTACATAATCTAAAAATGGCATGTATATCCTGTCATCTGACAGGATGACACAGAGAAATATCTCAAAAAGCATCTGTACAATGTGAGACAGCTCTGGTATTGATCAAAACAGAAATGGGTCAACTGACGGTGTCCCCATTGTGTTAAAAGATAAAATTTATTCCTGCAAATCCCACTGATGTTTCTTTGGTGATTCAGCAGTTTCACACAGGTAGGACAGATGAAACTGCTGAGCAGCCTCATGTGCCACAGTCTCCCAGGGGATGGGGCTCCAGCCTGCCCAAGGCACCTCAGCAGGAAGCACAAGCACACTGCTGTGGGTCTGTACAGCAGCTCTGCTCTGCTCCCAGGGTGCTCTGCTGGCTTGATCACAGCTTCTGACAGAGCTCCATGGTAATAGATATGTTGGCTTATAGTCTGCTGCTTTTGGGGCATAGCTGGCACAACAGAGAGCTGACTTTACAAAAGGATTCTTTTTTTAAAGCACAACTCAGAGCAAGAAAAGTTTCTTGACCTATGCAAAATTTAGAATACTTGTCACAAAGTGTCTTACTTTTCTCAGGACTTATTTCCTACATATTACTCAAACTCTGAGTAGCAGGAATCTGGTTTGATGTTCTAGTTATCACTAATCAAAATACAGACAAATGGTTAATAATTTGACACACTGTAAAGAAATAAAGTGGGACAGAATTGTAACCTAGTTGGGTCCAAGTTATCCAGGGAAAAATATTACAATAGAATCAAGCAGGAACAGGTTGTCAGGGGCTGACAAGGGCTGGCCAGGAGAAGGAGCCAGGCAACAGCATCCAAGTGTCATGGCAAATCTGTCTGAGGCAGTGGCCTCGCTGACAGGAACCCTGTCCCACCACCCTGAACGGGGCAGGGCAGGGATGGCAGCCAGGGTCCCCTCAAGAGAGACTGGATGGTAATCCCCCTTCTTTCAACAGGTGGCCATGGAACCAGGAGGAGGAGAGACTGCTGGCTCCACACCTTGCTTTGAGCTAACCAGAAATTAACCTAGTTTATGATAAACAGAAGAATTAACCAAGCCAGGTCTATACAGGTGGTTCTCAGTTTCATCAGGAAAAATTTTGCCTATTAGTTAATGAAGGCTGCTGGACTAAGGAGCCTGGGAATATACATTCAGAAAACTTGATATTTCTTTCGGACAAGATGCTGAATTATTAGAGTTTTTATCCAAGCAGTGGGAGAAATAGGAGGGATTACCAAACTAATTTGCAGCATGATCACCTGACAAGTTTATTAGCAGAAATAAGGAGAAATCATACAAGAAAATAAAAAGGGCTGAAGTAAAAGTCAAACTGGAGGTCAAAAGGTATCAGCGTTTAGTAAGAAATCCTACAAGATAGGCTGATTTGATTTCCAAACAAATAGCAAAGATTTCTGTATATGTACAGCCAACCCCCTCCTGCCCAAAACCTAATCGAATAGCTCCAACTGGTCCTCAGTAAGAATGCTGCCGTTTGAAAAAAGGATTTTGTTCCTGATAATAAGTATCTCCTGAAGAGTTATAATTTCAAATCTGCAAGAGACATAATATATGTGCCTCAAGGTGTAAATCTATTTCTAGTTATTGAAGATTAATAAAGATCGGAGGAAAATTCAGTGCTGATACGTAGATTGCTCCCCATTTGTGGTTTCTTTTCATTGCTTGTTGAGAAGTGTCGAACACAGGCCCTTCTCAAAGGCAAAACCAGGTATATTTCACATTAGTGTAGCAAATCCACAAATCATGTAATTACATTGTTTGGCTTTACTTAAAAAAAACGAGTAAACATTCAAGTAAAGTATTATCCTGTCTGAGAAGAAACAGCAAATTGCATATGGATGTACAGAAAAATGTATAGACAGATGGGGGGCTATTTTTGTGCAGAATTATCCTCTTTGTGGTCCAGGACTTTTATTTTTAAAGAAAGATTTGTGTTCATGAATAGAAGAATGGTACTCCACTTTTCACAGTTCATATTGTCAGTTTCCTTACAGAAAAAAGTCTGCAAAGGAATCCAACTTGCACCAAATTCTCTGCAGACACTATCCTCCATCAATCAGTCTCTTGCATGTGACACGTGATTTTGAGGAGCTATATTGGGGCTGTTTCTAGGGTCTGGTTTTAAAACCAAGTGAACAAGTAGGGAAGTGGTCTAAAAAGAATGAGAATTAGTCTGAAATGATAACAGAGGATAATATTTTGTCTTTCAATGTGGCTTTACTTTTCAGGATCCCGGAGAAGGGGCATGACCAGCTGAGCATCTGAGTGGACAGCAAGGTCCCAACTCTGCTGCATGACCACCAGGCTAGAGATAACAAAATGGAAAGTAGATCCTCCCTTCTGCAGAGCACCAGCTCCTCCAAACCTACTCCTTCTATGCTACTGAGACATTTGCATCATGCCTCTCCTTCTCTCCTTCCACCAGGATACAGACAACCAGAGAAGAAGTGGTAGGGAAATGGGCAAAGAAGAAAAGAAATTTTTTCCATGTCACAAAAGATTTGTTAAAGAATTAAAAGAATTCAAGGTCAGTTTCAAAATTCTGGAGTCATTCTCCAGCATAAGAGATATTTGATTTGGAAAAAACATCACAAATTTTTTTGTTCTAAAGGAATGCTCTTCATTTCAATCTACTGAATTTTTGGCTTTCACCAGTTTATCAGCACAGTATAAAGATAGGAGGTTATCCTTGTCTCCACCTCAGATAAAATATTTGTACAAAAAGTCCTTCTGGACAGCTTTCCTCTCCATCTTTTTGCCTTTTTATTTCCATTCCTTTCTTTCCTTCTCCCCCACCATCAGAAGATGAAGCCAGTTTTGCCGACCTAATCAATCACATTTGAATGAGTAATTTTAAGGACATTTAATTTAAAACTCTGCTAGATAATCTTGCTTAAACCAGTGGAAAAAAGTGTACAAGACTGGAAGAACCTAATTGAAACTAGAAAAGAGAAACACTGTGATTACAGGATTCCAAAATGCCTGACTACAGAAGATATGACTGTGAAACAAAATGCCCTTTGTTTCACTCTCCATTGAGTGCTGCTGCCAACATTGCCAGAACTCCCATTATTATTCATAAACAGAATTCTCCAGAACACCATATAGCTGTCATGCAAGCAATACAGATTGTATTGTGTCACAAGCAAATATTTTTCTTTATAACAGCCTTGGCTCAATCTTTCTTTGTCCTTGGCACCAATGCCCATTTTCGTACAAATATATGTGGAGTAAAAATGAAGCCAACACCTGTAGCCACTCATCTGCTGAGCTTTCACAGCTGCAACACCCACATGCCAACATCCAGAAAAGGTCTTTCCCAGGAGTGGCTGTGAGTTTGGGGCTGCCTGGTTCCCAATTGCCTCCTTTGTTTTTGGTTAATCCAGTGTTCATGAGACACCACCATCAAAGGCAAACACTACTTATATATTGATAACCTCAGTACTAAACTATCCAAATTCATAAAGCTGCATACTTTGCAAGGGGGGAAAAAGGAAAGTCATTATTTAACTATTTAAAAGCTACTTAAATTAATTCCTTCCCACCTTTCTGAAAAGAAATCAAAAGCTTTAGCAAAATGGATGACACTCAGCGACAAGACCAAAACCATATGAATCTTCTGTTTGACACTCACTAAAGTGTTGGCAGCCGAAGCCAGATGAAGTTGTATTATATTTAATGCAGATGTGTCTTTCACTTTAAAAGAAACAGCTGCTTTTAATTTAAATTTCATTTACAATAGAGTCAGAGATTATCAAATGCCATTCCCCATTCACATCCAGCCCCCATAGGAAGCAGTATTAGATAAAATCCGTGCGAGGTGGTATTCTTTGCTAACACTGGCTACACATGAGGGAATGTAAGGAAAAGTGAGAATGATAGACAAAGGATCAGAACACAGTGAGAACAGGCTCTATTTGAAGCTAAACTTTCATAGAATGATAATCAAAGACTGCACAAGCTCATAGAGCATAAGATCAAAGGTCTATCTAGCTTGTCTCTAGCAGAGGGCCAGAGACGATGAAATGTCTGTGAAAAGCAGAGGTTGTGGGGAGGGATCGTTCCTCTTCCTAGATTGAAAGACTTATGATTTATGGTTTCCTTGAGACAAAGAACCATCCAGGCCATCATGTTTAATCCCATCATTAACCGATGGTAGAAATACTATAGGATTTGTTATATGAGTTGATCTATGATAAAGCACTCAGATCTACAATTTTAAGCTTTCTTTAAATCACGAGGTTTTTCCCTGTGACCTGCAACTCCAGACCTTTCCACAAAGAGCTGTTAAAAATAAGGCAATAAAGAACAATAGCTATATGTCATTATCCTGCATATTACCCTACAAAATATCTGATTTGTACTCTGTCATACTGTCTTCTTTTTCTCTGAGTATTATTTACTTAGATTACAAATGCTTTTCACCAAAGACATTTTATTTTTTGTTAAATACCTAGCCCACTCCTGTGAATAGAAATAAAATAATAAAACCTCCCCCCCCCCAAAAAAAAATACCCCAACAACCCCAAGGAGACTAAATTCCACTCCAGCTTTTTGTTCAAAGTCTAAAAAGAGATCAGTTAAAAACTGTGTCTGATCTCTCTGGTATACCAAAGCAGAGACACCAGGATTCAGGGTTTTATCTCTAAATCATTTAATCTGCTTTCTTTTTTCATCAAATCATAGAATTATAGAATCATAGAATGGCTTGAGTTGGAAGAGACCCCGAAGACCATTCAGTTCCAATTCCCCTGTTGTGGGCAGAGACACCTTTTAGTAGCCAAGGTTGCTCAAAGTCCCATCCACCTGGCCTTGAATACTTCCAGGAATGAGGCATCCACAATTTTGCTGGGCAACCTCTTCCGGTGCCTCACCACCCTTTTTTCCCTGTTTCAGGACGCAGTCTCATTGTGATTTATATTTACACAATGGAAAATAAAATGACTGCTTGTTGAAGTAATATTTGAGGTTTACAAACCATGTTTTATCAAGGCAGTCTTGGAAATGTGACAAAAACCTTT
This sequence comes from Entomyzon cyanotis, assembly GCA_024500445.1. Classification (NCBI taxonomy): domain Eukaryota; kingdom Metazoa; phylum Chordata; class Aves; order Passeriformes; family Meliphagidae; genus Entomyzon; species Entomyzon cyanotis. Next base: position 21,837,195 of record JAKEPQ010001005.1, read on the forward strand.
TTGATTGATGATGTATGTTAAATAAATTAAACTTTGCTCATCTGAGTAAATATAGGAGAAATGCTAATTTTTTTTTTAAATAATGGGTGTTGTGAGTGAAAATACATATAGTCCATCAAAAAGGAAAACAGAACCGTTTGGTTTTGCCACAAGTAAAATGCAGACATGGTAAACTGAGTAAAACTGAATAAATTCACTTACTGCTCCTACTAATGAACACAGAAAAAAAAATTAACATAAAATTCCCAAAAATACTTATTTGCAAACACCTTGGTTTATGACGAAATTTCACAAATCTAGGAAAAAACATTTTTGTTTTAATCTTTGTCGTACTTGTGTTCACCTTATGTAGTAAAACTGATGATAAAATGAGCACTGCTATCAAGAGTATGGAAAAATATTTTCTGTTCACTGTTAGCAAGACTGATGGAAGTAAAATTGTCAATAAAAACTAGCAGCTTTAAGCCTAAAGTTTTCAGAGGAGTGTAATAGTCTTTGGCCTATGCAACTAATTGCTGTTGAGTTTCAGTGGGAGCTGTGCAGTCACTCACTGTTTGGCACTGGCAAAATATTTTATTTTTTATTGATAGAAGCTTGCTGTTAAAATGATGATACTTCTGAATGCAAATCTTTGAGTAGAGAAGTTAACTTTTATTTTTGCCTCAAAATCTGTGTTTTTTCAGTGAAATTATTACATTTTACCTTGGAACAAACCTAGAAAATATGCGCCAAAAACATTAGAAATGGCATATAAACACTTGCAGAGTAAAAAGAAATTATTGTCATAGTAACTTGGGCCTCAAACTTGCAGACCTACTTATACTGATATAACCCAGAGACACTCCATTCTTTGCCAGGTAATGCTTGACATTGGTGAAATGTGAGATCAGAATTTAGCCCAGGGACCTTGAATTAATTTTTGATCCTAAAGCAACCTTTAAAAATCTCACGCAGGGGAGAATAAGTACAGATCAACAGAAGTTACATTTTACATTTCATACAAACTTGTTTTAAACAAATCAGAACGAGTAATGTGCCTGTTGGATAAGTTATTTTAAATTTTGGTGCATCTTAAGACTGACTAATATGCAGGGAAGAGGTTTTGGCACTTTGGTAAAAACTTATTCGTTATATAAAATGAGCAGCATTCAAGTGCAGAATACTCTATTCATCTATTGTACTCCCAAACCCAGGGAGTAGTTGCTGATAATGATTTTAGATGAAGCTTTATCAGCCTTCTTTTATAACTGTTCTTCATTCATAAACAACGTCCACAGAATGAACAACAGTGAAAGGTGGAAGAAAAGAAAATATTGCTGAATCCTCAGATTCTCTAATAGTTGGAAGGGTAATAAAATTGAGAATGTGGTTCTGCCTTGACAGCACTAGAATAATTTCTTTTGAAAAGAGCAAAACCCTTCAGAAATAATAAAAACAAACCCACAAACAAAGCACAGGTACTTTGTGACCTGATTATGAAACAGCCCTGTACTTACCTGCACTCCAGCTTTCACAAAGATAAGAGTTTCAGCCTTTACAGACTGACAGAGACTGATGGTCCTGAAAGGAGCCTGAACAAGTTGTACACAGAATCAGGAATGCAGCAAGTGCTACATTAATAGAATGAAATCCTTTTCACAGAATATACAATTGGCCCTTTGAACATATTGTTGCATATTTTTTAGAAAATCTTGAAAACACCCATATAAGGCTGAACATGTAACAACTTTATAGAAGTATTCAGCTTCTAAAGCTAAGATTCAAAAAGATAAGTCTATCAAAAACCTCAGTATGCATTGAGGATTAATTAAGAAACTCTTATTGCTACATAATTATTTCCTAACAATTTAGCTCAGGATTTCCTGTATTTAGGTATGAATCAGCTGAAGGATCTGATATGGTTACTACTGGAAATTGGAAGCTGCACAGATGGGATAGTGACATATTTTGGTGCAGCAGTCCCTCTGTTCCTGGGTCCCTGTTTTGTACCTGAGCAGCACTCACATGCAGTCAACACAGGCTCTTCATGTGAATGCTTGGAATGACCATTTGGAGCCTCTGTAGACTCAACTCAGATGTCTGGAGCTAGGCATTGCATTACACTCATGTTAATCTGGAAAAAAAAGGAAAATGGGCATACTGTTTCCTTTCCTTTTTTTCTTTTTTCTTTTTTTTTTTTTTCTGAATAATTTAATTTCTTAAATGAAAATAAGGCAAAGTTGACTAGTTTTCTGCCTTTCTTTCTGGTGAGAAAATTTTGGATCAAGCAGAAAGTGAGACATGAAGATTAAATTAGACACAGAGACACCAGAGCTAGGAAAACTCAGTAACTACAGCCATGATTTGACTTGATATAATGTGTTTTCAAGTTTACAGCCGTGGGATTTCCACTTCAAAATAATGAGAAGGGAAGTGAATGCAAAGAAATTTGACCGAATAAAGCTGCCAGAAGAGCCACAGTTTGATGGTGTTTCCCCCAGAGAGAGTGCTTGTATCAGTGAGAATATAGAGCAGCAGTCCTGTAAATGTCAGCAGGGCCAGATACCATTAGAGATTTATACTGAGAGATGAAGCAGCTTTCCATTTAATTCAGAATTGAATTCAAAAGCAGCCAATTTAGATCTTTGATGTGAAGTGTTCTTTCAAAGTCAAATCCCATTAGAAAATTAGGACCTGATTCTTATTTGTATGAGAATATAAATGAGAATGTAGGACAGTTGCAAAGGAGAAACTATATCTGTGACAACACTAAGGTTAGGGATTAAGGCTTTTTTTACTATTCTAGAGCAATCTGAGCTGTACTGCACAGAGATAAGGATCATACCCGTGAAAATCCTGAAATGCTCAGGAGCAGGAGCACAGATACACACTACAGAGCTAAAGCAAAGTGATAGATTGTGCTACGAACAAGTACTAGGTCTAAGCATGCATACATGTCTCACACATTCTCTTAAGAAAACTCCTCTCAGATGAGTAGGATCACCAGTAACAGCCATAAGTGAGACAATTTTGTGAAGGACTTTGGCTATACTCCTGCAAAATCTATGGATATAGACTTGGATTGGAGACAGGGTCAAACCTATACAGGAGAAAAAACTAAAAGTATCCTTTTCCCGTTCAGTGATAGAATGTGGAGAGCTGTGATTTGGCCTAATATAGTGGCATTCAGGCTTGATGAAACCTTTTGAAGCTAGTACACACAATAATATGTTTTCTCCATAATAAATACAATTTAACAGATGAGTAAATTTTCTCAGCGGTACAAACAACAGGAATTCATCAACCCAAACTGGCCTTATGTAAATTGACTAAGAGACTGACCTGTTTGAATGGGATCTTCCCATTTTACTGCAAATGAGGTGGTGGTGGATGTGAGGGGCTGGATGTAAAAGAGCAGAGCAGAAACACTGCAGAAGAATGCAGAGCAATCAACTGGAAGCCTATCTGACACTTGAAGCAGAAACCTGAGGAACAGCTAGGACTGAAAGAGCTTCTGGACAGAGACCTGTTCAGGAAAGGGTTTGGAAGAAGGAAGGAATAAATTAGCTCCCCTTGCTTCATCCCTGCTCTCTGCAGAGGATTGAACCTGAATAAACAGATGGCACTATGCACAGAAATGTGAGTCCTCACCTGAGGTTGAAGCAAATTCCAAACCTCTTACTTCCCCCCCAGGCCCCAGTGGCTACCTTTGGGTCAAAAGGCATACAAATGACAAAAAGAGATGAAGAGAAATACAACTATATTAAATAAATTTCTGGTCTGCTAGGGCTGTATTAGCTGGTTTGGGTGGTAGTCCATTTTGAAATTTTCTGTATATTTTGGCAGTTAGCATTTCAGCGGAAGTTTCATCTCCCACTCAAATTATGTTGCACATACTCACAAAGTATAGCAGTGGGGAAATGCAAAAAGTGTACTGTCTCTGGGAGCGTTTTTGTGTGTATAATTCCTCATAATGAGTAAGCAATTTCCTTCAGGTCAGATAAGCAGAAAACTTCTTATATTTGTGAAGAAGAAAGGAGTGATCTTCATTACTAATATGGGTAATGGAGTCTTTAACTAAAGTAAGAAGTAAAACCAGTAGTCGAGAATGAAACAGAATTAGATAAAGGAATACATTCTGCGTTAATATTTTTCTAGGGTTTTAGAGGTGAGAAATGCAACCTTTTTTTTTAAGGGGCTTTTTGTTTTTGTTGTTGTCTTTGCTTATGCATGTGGTTAATACAAAGTTTCAGAGATCATCTTTTTATAGAAAACTTCATTTAGCAGTTAGGCTAAAACTTCCATGTCAGGATCAGGAGATCTGTGATTGTGTACAACTGGGCTTTTTGATATGTTTTCTGTTTACAGCAGGCTAAACTGTAATCATGAACCTGAGACATCCCAATGCCTAGAAAACTGTCCTGCAGGTTGAAGTCACTGTCAGAGAAAGCTCTCTGTAGCTAACAGCCAATTCATCCCTGTTGGAACTTGGTTGGAGTCACTCCGTCACAGCTGAGTCTTTATATGAAGCAGATCATGTCACTGAATGAGATTTAAGGGTATAGAGAACAGTTGGAGAAGCTTAATATGAGAAGTTCTTTTTTTTTTTCCTGGATGCAACTTTCTCCTATTCAAAAATGCTATTATAACAGTATATACTCAAGACAGTGCCATGAAGTATTTTACTTCATTTCAACACAAAGTTAAATTTACTGCCTAATAAGAAAGAATTACAAAGCAGACTGATATTGTGTGTCTAATGCTGCCCCTAGCCTTCTTGCTTGTCATTCCTCCATCTGTCTTTTTAGAGATCTTTGTGTTCATGGTCATCAAAAGAACATGATGAAAAGTAGTAGATGAACTGTTTTGCAGGGTAATAACAAAACTAACCTATTAGGAATTATTATTTTCTATATTGAAAACAAACCCCAGTGTTTTGTAATCCTCAGAGGATCTAACTGATGTCTTCACAAATTGTATTTCAACCATTGTTAATTGCAGAGGGAAACTCTGGCCTCACTGGGTAAACTCCAAAGTAATCTGTGGGGTCATGATTTTGTGTGTGGTGGCTATCCTAAGGCTCTCTACAATATACAAAGCTATTAGTGTAAGTCTGTCTAACTTTGTAACTTCTTGTCATAAACAAGAAGTTATGACAAAAGCAGTCATGCTATTGTAAAGATTACCTTGTGTGTTTGCTGTGGAAGGACACCCTTTGCTTATTCATTGACATCTGAGAGTACAAACAGGACCTAAAATCAGATGATCTCTGTGTGAAGTCAGCCAACGTAGAAAGAAGCTACAATATATATATATATATATGTATGTTATCAGTGGTAGCAAATGTTTAATGATTATAACTTTTTAAAGTGTGCCAAAGAAATTCCTCAATAGCAACACAGTACTATGCAGCTGCTGCTCCTCAACAATGTCATGCTTTGAAGGATCAGTCCTATGAATAAGAACAGATCTCAAGAAGAGGTGAAATTGCAGGCAGAGGAAAATAGTTTACACTGGTATGAAAGAGTATGTCATTTTACCATGGCAAGTACTGTGCACTCCATGCTAACAGGAAGTATTTTAAGAGAGAGATGAACAATAAAAATGCTTCTAATGCATTTATTATTGTAAACATACATGCATTATATTCAAACACTCAGTATAACTACTTAATGCCACAGGCCAATTAGATCATCTCCAATCACATGTGGAAAGAACTCAAGCTAATTTAATTTGTCCAAGAATGCTCCATTTATTTCTGTGTTTCTAATGTTTTTATACCATTACAAAATGATCACTAAACATGCCCTCCAGTGTGGAGCCACTGTGCAATCAGAAATGTAAGTTCAGAAGAGCATTCTTCTAGCAAAACCGTGATAACTGACTAATTCTAAATTATGTTGTTGATTGATCAACGGACCAATGAATGCTAAATAAGGAACACTTGGCTCTACACCTGAAAAGATTGCTGATATTTGATTGCAAGTGCAGTCAATTGCTCAGTTTATCAGAGGAAGAAAAAAACCCCAAAACACCAAAAACCCACTACAGCCACTAATTTTCTTAGTTCTGTGGCTTTTGCCCTGTGGCAGTGCTGATCTTTGAAGTGGATTGGATGACTCAGGAATTTTATTTCTCAGGATCCTTTAGTTCTACATTATTTTTTTATGTGTAGTCCTAAATGTATGAAAAATAATCTGAGGCTATAGTATTGTAAAACTGTGTGAAACAAAAACAAAAACCCAACAACAACCAAAAAAACCCCAAAACCAAACACCACCCCCGAAAAAAAAATCCCAACCAAATCAGAAAACAGTGCATGAAGAAAAGTCTGCAGTGGTATTTGGTGTATTTGCATACTTTATTGCAAGAAAGGCTGGCTCCAGAATAAAAAGGGCAATGGAGAAGACATTGGTGACAGCTCACTATACTGTCCTTAAATGAATGGACATTTTGCAGTTGAAAATTTTTTTATGCTTTATGAAAAATCTGGAGAGTGCTCACAATTTGACAGACACATCTAATTTATAGGCAAGGGGTACACATCACTGCATAACAAGTTGAAGGCTTGGGTCTTATGACAGGAAACATTTTGTTTCTTCATGTTTCAGATGGGTTACATTATCTCATTATTTCTATCTACTGGCATCAGGGTTTATCATATGGATCAGGTTAGCCCTAATAGCCTGCTTTTCCCTCCTTGTCATCTTCACTAGAAGCATTCAATCAGTACACTCACACAGTCTGAACCACTAACTCAAACTTGGTCTCTTTTTTCCTTTCCATTGCATTTCTCATAACTCTGTTGCATGTAATACATTGTATTTCATTGCCATTGGGGAGTGCCAAAAACATCCAAGAGACTCCTACCCAAGTTTCTCTAAATATTTTCTCGGTAAAACCAAGGCTGGGACTGCATCCATCAAAACCCAGAAATATTCACTGCCATGTGAGCCTCATTCAAGCAGTGTTCTGCAGCTGTAGTTGTAACTGTATTAAATGTCTTCAATAAAACTATACTTTTCCCTGGAGTGATTGAAGTAAAACATAATATTTTAGTTATATGCTGTATCTCACATGAAATGTAATGATCTGAACTTAGAGTATGTTAGTTACAGTATGTTAAAACCCTTCGTCACAGCACAAATTGAACAGTAGGCAAGGTCTAGTGTATGTTACAGGACATTAAAATAAGCATTCAACCAAAAGAAAATCATAAGTTGACTCTACCATAAATCTTGTGTACCCCTGGTGGCTATTAAAATTCCACCAAAATTCACATGCTAACGATGTGATTCCAATCAACCCAATTTATCAACCTTGAGGGCTGATTAAAACTATCACACAATTATGATTAACTCATTGCTGTTGGAAGTAGGATTTCACAAAATGCAAAACAAAGTGGAAGCTTTGGCTTGCTTAACACCAAGTTAATAGGAAACTGTAAACTTTAAGAAAAATGTTACGCCAGTTCATAAAAATCTCTGTGTTTCAGTAAGGACTGGTCACTTTTCCCTCTACATTTTCAAGCATTCATTTGCTCAACCAGCCAAATAGTTTATACTGTAACCATTTGCAAATGCCATTTATATATACTCTTAAAAGCTGGGAGTTTCTTGCTCATCCCACTCCCACTTCTGCTATGGGCTTCAATCTCCTCTTTAACAAAGCAGGGAGGTGTCCATTTACAGACAGGGGGAGAATAACTCCATTAATCACAGAAAAGGATTCTTTATGTAGAAAAAAAAAGCATCCACCACACTTTTTCCACATAAAGACGCGATATTCATGTGGAAAGGGCCTGAATGAGTTTTTATGAATAGGGCCCTTGGTGACTAATTCTTTTCTGGGGAGGGTAACCAGCAAATGTTATCCAGATGCATTCCTCTGGAATTATTCCCAGTTTCTGGAAGTGAAAACTACTGTACCTGTAGTACAATACAGGGTAGTCAGTGAAACTTGATATCAGCATAAATAGTGCAACAGTGTTCCCTTCATTTCTCACCATTGCCATAAAAATCTGATCTGTTGTAAACATCTACCAAATCACCTTCCAGTAATTCAGTAATACCTGTGCCTATTCACACACAGATCTGTGTATGTGAGGGGAAAGTACCTCTGTGAGGTTGTAGTCCATCTAAACAACTGACTCAAAAAATATGCAATAACTATGAAAACTTTCTGACTCTGGCCAACAAATGTAATTTTTTAATCTATTTAAAGATTGGAAATGCTATGCCCATCCTGTTTAGACAGTGTTAGTACAGGGATTTAGAAGTCCAGTGCTACAAATAATCACAATGGTTCTGACAAAAATACTCCTGCAACATTCTTTTTGCAGTTTATTCATGGTGTACTACCTTTCAGATATAAAGATCAAAACACTTGAAAGAAACAGGAGCTGCTGTTACGCTCAAGGTGTGGACATGGGGCAGGGAGATGTGAAGGGACTTGCACAATCCATTCAACAATCATCTCCAGTGGCAGCGTCAAGGATTACAAAGTTAAGTATTAGAAAATCCTTAACAAAGAGTTCTAAGTAAAGACTAGCCTTTCAGTTATTCTTCAGTGTGGTGATAAGTGCCTTCTTGTAAGTACTGGAACAGTTTGAAAATACTCCTTCAGAACTGAGAACAAACACTGTTGTCGTAACACACTGTCCAGCTATTTGCCAAACTAAATAAGAAAAATCTCACTTTCCTCATATAAAAAAGCCCATTTTTAACCCTACAAGATTTATTTGTTCTTTGTATTTTAATATTCCTTTGTAAGTACAAAGCAAGAGGAGTCAAGTGTATGTATTCTACACCTTTTCAGTACCTCTACTTTTTTAACAGGTTGTAATTGCTTTCAGTGATCTATGAGATATTATATTGACATTTTAAATTTTTAAAAATATATTGGTTGCTCTCCTAATTGTAGCTATTGAAAATTCTTGCCTACCTCCATAATTGGTAGACAGTTATAGTGATTTCCAGGGACTGTTTCACCAAATTTAAGACAAGCATCTAAGATAAATATTGTTTTTGAGATATGGTGCCTTCTCCACTGCCCATAGAAAGAACACAGACAGCTATCTCATAATGGAGGCTTATATTTTAGATTGCTGCAGCTAGGGGCAGCTCATCATCAGGGTACATCTTGTCCTCTCTGAGACTCCTTGGTGAGTCATACAGAGGACAAGACACATTTAACTGACTTGCAGTCGGAAAATAAGGCATTCATACACACTTTAAAACTCCTAGTTACAAGTCAATCATTCCAGAAGTTCTGACATGATTTTCTCATTTAGAAAATATATAAGAAGTGCTATATTAATGTTAGCATGAGTGGATACAGAGTTTATTGTCACTGGGAAAAGCCATGTTACCCTGATTACACCAGAGCAGCACTCAGCAGCACATAACCATCAGACATTTGTAGCAGAAAGCCTTTCTCAGAGCGCTGAGTACACCAAAATGTAGCAGTGAAAGTTTTGATTCTGATTTGCAAAAATACTCTCTCTACCCTTTCCACAGGCAGGAATACCTACTCTATGTAACTTAGATAAATATGTAAATATTTGTGATATCAAAAGTAAATCAAAACCAACTACCTTTTCTCCTTCTCTGCCAGGTACTCCTTGACTGGAAATTACCTTCAGATGTCCATAAATTCAGTGGTCTTCTCTAATGCAAGGGTAGCTGTTTCTTGAAGAAAACAAAGGGTAGTCCAGGATAGTGGTCAGAGCTCCTGTGATATTATCTGAGAAGATGATTTAAAAGCCTAACATTATAACATCTTCCATGGAAACTAATTTATCTAATTAATTTAACCACAAAGTAATTTATTATGCAGGTTCCAAAAACTTCTTTTTTAACAAGGCAGAGAGTTGGTCCTCTGTTACTACTCAAACTGAAGATATTTCACAGCCTATACAGGAAACAAGTCTTATGTTCAGGTACTGTTAAATGGCATTATTTTTTGGTACAACATAAAAAGTGTAAAAATAATGTAGGGTGAAATGTATGTGAAAATCTTTTTTGTATAAAGATGGCTAATCCTGAAAAACACTTAAACAGAGGTGTGTTTTTACTAATGAAATTACTGTTTATCATGTGCTTAGGTATTTGCAAGAGCTAGATCTTCATATAGTAAAGGCTGGACTTTTGGTACTTGACAAATATGGGAACCCACACTCCTAAAAGTTTTTTTAAATGTGTGGTCCAGTTCCCACAAATGCTGTTTAGTACTACTGGAACAGAACCCTAAGGCAGAATATTTTTCCAAATGTTCTTATTTTCTGGAATACTGAACAAAATCCCAATGCTAAATACCACACTTGACATGTTGAAAGAATGTCACAACTTTTGTAATACCAACAGAAATAAAAGCATAACATCTTGTGCTGACTGGAGGAAAATCCACTGATGATTTCTTCAGTTCTCATTACTTTTGCCTTGTTCATTTGTTTTATTTATTCTGTTTCTAGAAATAAGAAACCTATAGACTAGTTTCCCTGATAAGATGATACTCCAGCAGCCATAGTCATCTGGGCTGGAGAAAATCAGCTGTCATATATGCTGTGAAATGAAGCAAGGGTTTAAAAAGGCTTTATAAATAGATCCACTCCTCACTAGCATCGAAATGGATTCCTCCTCTTCTCTGACTTAATATAACCTGAATTTGACCTGCAGGGCATATTGCAAGGCTCATCTTTTTTCACTCTATTTGAAAATGGGGGTATACAATGGACATTGTAAAAGCAGAGCATTGATCGAGCACGGAGGGAGGATCAGTATGTGAAGAGATGCTTCTTAAATTGCTCTATCAGCAGGTATTTTCAGATTACATCAATGGCATTTAGGCCATATGGAGAAGTTGCTTTTTCACATTTGCAGGAATCTAAATAAATAAATAACCCTGTTGCAGTGAGCTATGAGCTGTGAGTATTAATTTTTCACGCTGCTTGTTACTAGCCTCTACAGTCCTCCTCCTTCAGCTGAGATTTCTGGGGTGAAGCAGTCATCCTGACAGGGTGGGTAAAGTGCTCAGTTTGCCAAGGAATATAAATAGGACTAATTTACCAGTATACCATCCTTGCTTACAACTAAATCTATTTCTCTGTTTTCTTTCTGAGCTGTCAGAGAGAATATCCATCTACAACAGCAAGCTTCTCTTCAGTGTGTGATGTAGACCTCTTATGACTGCTATTTGCAGGGCTCTGCCTGTTGAGTAGGTCAGGCAAAGCTCTCACTCACCACTCCAGTGCTGGCAGTGGCATCCCAGTAGCATCCTAGTTATTCTAACTTGTAGCACTGCCCCTGGTGTTTTATTCTTGTAAAACAATCACAGTAAACTGCTAATTAATGAGGGGGTGTGACATTGATCCCATAGTCAGCATGAATCAGAGTGCCATGCAAAAGGTTTAGCAATGCCTGGACCATAAGTCACTGTGGCATATCCTGTGAGCAAATCTGGCAGCTCTTTCCCCTCAAAAATCATGATGCTCCATCAGCTGCATTGAACAGAACTATGAATGCTCAGGTGCTGAGTGCACCAACAACAGCACTAATCACTCTCATTTCAGAGTTGGTATTAAAGACTCTATTCATGCCCCAAGGAGTGCTATGCAGCTGTTCAGTGCTTTCTTTTAGAACATGCATGTGGGAGGTAGGTTGCATAATGAGACAGAGCCCTATATTATGTCCTCTTCTGTATGTGGGAGGGTTTGAGCAAGCAGCAGCACATCTCAGTTTAAAAAAGGCCTTGAAGAAACACCTCTTTTGGCTTGTAGAATGGATCACATGATCACTTGAAGATGTTTCTGCAGCACCTCAAGAACAGCAAAACCCTTGATTTTCTTTCTTAGGGAAATGGAAGAAAGTTGCATCCAGGAGATCTGTGCCAACAAAGCAGAGGTCTTACTGGCCACACATGATGATGCTGCTTAGCAATAGCCACTTGCCATTTGGGTTTGTGCTGATAACTGCCCAATGATGTTGGTGACATCAGTGCATCTAAGGGAAAAACTGAGCCTAGTTTCTATAAGAGTATACCTGCTGACTACAAATCATAGGGCTACCCGTTCCAGACCAAATATGTATCCTTTAAAATCTCCTTAATTTGTCAGAGTGAAGCAATATAATGTATCAGTAAGTATCAGAATTAAAGTTTTGACTAAAAATAATTTTTTATGGTGGATCAAATGCACAAAACCTGCCCTTTGTTTGTCTGTGTGTCTTTATGGGTGGCTTGCTCTTAATAATCTCTTGGGCAATACCTGTGTGTGAATCCTGTGAATTCAGTGCACTTTATTTCTCTATTCTATTTTTTTTTCCCCTTGGGGGACTCAGAAGCCTAAAAGCTCTCTACCAGAACTCTTTCAGCTTCACTCTAAGTACCAAGCACCATGCTTAAAGCAGCTCTTGCAGGGTGATCACCTCATAAATCTGGGATTAGCACAGAGATGTTTTCACTATATTTTTCTCACCATCACTGTTACCCTGGCTCTTGTATAGTTTTAGAAAAATGCCCCCAAAAATATATTGACAGGAGAGAACTTTTTAAAGCATCTGAAGAAACTTATACTCACTCTTCATTTCAATACTTCTATTCTTATTTTCTCAGTTCACTGTCTTGGTGGGATGTACTCCTGACATGTATAGCATGTTATAAGAGGATTTTTTTTTTAAATGTAAAGAACTAAATTTCTAAACATCGAGACCACCAAATAGCCTACTAAAAAAAAAACCAAACCCAAACAACTAACATTAAAAGAAGAAAACAGCCCAGACTATTTCCAATTTGATAAAGAGATTTCCAGTAAGTTTAATATGTAGTCTTTTAACTACTTTGACATGAGATTATATCTTAACTTTTCTGGGAGTTTTTCTTAATAATATTGGAGGGATCTTTGTATTGAAAAGTGAACTTCCAGAACAGTTTCAGAAGTTTCAAAGTGCAAATTTTTGTTTCTCTTAAAATTACCATTTTAATATTTGGGAAAAAACCAAGCTTTTTCACATAATGAATCTGATGAAATTTGAGACCGAAGAACAGAACACTAAGTGATCTAGTAAAAAACATTCAGGTTCAGTATTTTAATAACTTAATGTCTTCTTCCCTTGCCAAAATAAATTTAAGATTCTAGAAAAAGGCATTTCTCAGAACGAGGAAGAAAAGGACATACTCATGATATTTAAGGGGTTTCAATGCCTTTTTTATTCCTCTCAGAGCCATACTAAGCACAGGTTTTGTACACACAAAACCTGCCACCTTCATGATTTTGGGACATAATTTCTTTAACTTCCCTCTCATTAATTTCCCCAAGACAATCTAATGGTCTCCAGAAATGCTTTTCTGCATCACAGAAATGTGATGAGGAATATGACTCATGTCTACAAAATACGGCTTCCAGGGCCTGGGCAGAGCCATGGGGGTAACACCACACACCTTTGTGCTACGTAAGAGTTAATATCTGGTAAGTATATAAAAACCACTCACTGGATATATAGCTCTATTATCTGTTTTAATACCCTATTGTGTCAGTTTCTGAATTAGTAAAAATATCTGCAGTATTAATGTTTTTTTCATGCTGATATTTTACATATAGTTGTCATAGACAGACTAGAAAATTTTAATTACTGCTATTGAATTTCTAACCAGGCTATTGATACAATATACATACGCCATTAGTACAAGCTTATTTAGATAACATTGTCTTGTTCCACAGGCATTTGTAAAATGATCTACATTGAAGAGCACAACCTCTCAGCTGTCACATTATCAATACACTGATTTATTTATGAATAATTTTCTATTTATCTCTTCTAGAAGTAATCAGAAAAGAGTCACTTTAAATAAACTTCTCTTCTCAGATGATTGATTGATTATAGACAATGTAATTTCCTGTCCTTTACAAAGATCTAGTTTCATATATAACTAAACATTTAACTATATTGGAAGCAAGTTGAATTTACTTTTTCATGACAGAGAGGTTAAATCAATGACTTATAGCTGAACATTGAATCCTTATTTACTTCAAGTATAGCTCCATTAGCAAGGACTAAACAGAGAAAACCATCTGAATACATGGCAATTTCAGTCAAAAATATTTGAGTGAAGAAATCGTGCAAGTGCATCTATGTATCTCTATATAAAAGGATTCATGTTGCCATTTCTAGCCCAAAGCACTGAAACGTTGCATAACAATAAAATATGTTTATATTGGACATGACGTGTTTTCAGCTACCCTGGTGTAACCCATGGAAAACAGTGAGGCAGCACCTAAACAAATAAGCAAAAGATGTCCCATTACTGCTTATTCCTCAAAAAGAAAACATATGGATATTCAGCAGTTTTCAATTTGTGGAATAAGGGGAAGAAGCAGAGGTCCCCCTGAATGGGCTGACCAGCAGGTGAGGCTCTAGGGGTGAAGCCAGCAACTCTTCCTTGTCCCTGCTCCCTGAACCATCCTCAAAGTAGGACGTGTGGGCCCCAGGAAGCCAGAATGGACAGCCTGCAGATGGTGGGCTGGACACCCACTGCAGCCACAGGGACTGTACATCTTACCCAGGCTCATCTGGCCTTGTTGTGGTTTTCCTGCTGGGCAGCAGAGAGCTTACCCTGCATCCCTTTCACTGACCCATATTCAGTGTTCCTGTCTGGTTTTTGAACATTTCTTGGCTTGCTGAGCATTTAAAAAATTTAAAAATATTATTTAGCAATATTAAGGTTGTGTCTTCATCATTGTCAAGTGTGCTGAGGCATAATTTCATCTCAGTGCCTAAAATGTTTATGGATTCAGGTTTCTAACCACAGAAGTTTTCCTGCCAAAACAGAGTAGATTGTACCTCAGGCCTTTAGAGAAGGGGAGGGATAAGCCATGCCATGTGATGAAATAGCCTTTCTTTGTCAAACATTGTTGGTTTCAGTTATGACTCAATATGAAAAGACAGGTTCCTAAAGAAAGTTTCCACATTTCAGTGCCATTCATAAATATTTTAACTTGCTTTTACTTAATGCACGAATGAAAAAACCATAAAGAGGATTTGACCTTAAACCCTTAATTGACAAAGACTAGTTTAAATCCTCTGCAATAGCCGACTAATGCAGTACCATTATGAATCATAAGGAATCTTAGCATGATGCATTCCCATTGTCACTGAACTAGTTAAAGCCAGTGAAGCATGACTAAATTGTTGTGACATTTTCCCAGCCCTACTATTACCTGTCAGATGGGAAAAAATCAAGGCGTCAGGACAAGCTTCCATATTGATGTGCTTGCTGTTGATATTAATTGATGTAAATGGATAAGCTTGTCCATCAACAGTAACAAGCACATCTGCTCATTGTAAAAAGAAATCTTCTTAACCTTCTGTTCTTTTCAGACTCCTTTGATATGAAAAAACACTCACTTCTATACTCAGCAAATATGATGTCTATTCTATTTGTTTTTATATTTTTTCTTCTAATTTGCTGACAAAATGAAATATGAACTATTCTGGTATTTCATGTTTTTACTCACAATGGATTGAGTTATATAAAGTAGGACATGGACAAATTACAAAAGCCAGAACAAGCAGGGTACCTAATAGTCTTATACAACCGCAAACAGTCTGCATCTGCTTTAATCCATCATCTTCCTTAGTGCTCTTTGGAAAAAAAGAAATAATTTTTTTTCTTTCTTTCTTTCTCTTTATTCATTTTAAGTACAAAGAAGTTTGCCATGGACTAAAATAGCAAGACTTTTTCTGAGAAGTACTATAGAGACCTATAGCAAAGAATTCTTTGGGGTTTTTTTCTCGATGAATTTAATAATTCCTGATGAATACTACATGTTGTGATACAGACAGAATTCTCCTAAAGATCTTATTGGCAGTATAGTACTTGTGACAACAAAGCCTGCTCATGGAGAAAATAATTTTTTTTCAAATGTCATCCTCTGTCCTATGATTTTTTTTTTCTGCCTGGTAAAAAATAAAAATAATAATGATTAAGAAGATTATTAAAATAGAAATAATAATTCTGAATTCCATGTATTTTCATTCAGTTATGATTTGAGTTTAATTAGAAATGTGATGTCTCCTAGCAGAAATAAAGTATGCACTGAGCATCATGTTTGTTTTGAAATCATATTAATGAAGGCAGCCACTGCTGCAGACTATATTTAGCACTTCTGTTGATAGAAACAGAGAATAATTCAGAAATATCTTCATGTTGGTGAAATATTTACTGGAAAATAAAACCAAATATTGAGAGAAAGGTAAATGCAAATGTAATCAAGTTAAACAGAAATACTTTCAATACAGTACATAATCAAAGAGATACACCTTGAAGAGAAGCAAACTGTAAAGTGTTTGAAAACCTAAATATTGCTATTGTCTAATAGAAGCCTTTTACTTATTTTTTTATGTTCTACCTAATATAACTGCACTATGAAGCTCAAGTAATCTGAAAGTAATTCTGAGATCTGAAAGAGGCACGAATACTGATGAAGGCTAAAAGGATGCCAAATTAAATCTCAACTCATATCCTCTTTGTTATAAAATACACTGGCATATGTCTTTTTCTAGAAATGTCTTCCAGTCCTTCTGAAGCTGTGGTTAGAAATCCAGACTGTTTGCACCTCCTGGGAATAGTTTAAACAAAGAGAACCAGTTAGGATATTGTTAAATTATCTTGGCTTTTCTTTGCACCTCTGGATGAACAATACTCCCACACGAAGTCCCTAGCAAATGAAACCTTGTTCTGAAGTCTGGAAGTTCCAGTTAGACACTATTTATAACATTCACACTCAAGGGAAAGTGTAGAGATTTCAGTACAGTCCAGATTACAGCCTGGGAAGCTTTTGTCTCATCAGTGCAGCTGATACATGCAAGTTACTGGAAGGCTCTTTTCAGTTGTTTAAGAGCTATTTGAAATAGCCAGAAAAATGTCAGCTAAGACAAACACATCACAATGCTTGATGTGATACTTCTTTTGAATCATTCTTCCATTTCAGGACAGAAAAACAAAAAACATGTTGAAATTTCATTTCAGTGAAGCATCTTTTGGTCTTTCAGTTTACCTGGGTCCTATGGAGCATTTATTTGTGAGCCCCAAATATTCTGCTGATGTAAACAAATGAAGCCACATTGAGGCTAGATGGCAACACTGAGTTGTAGCCATTTGCTGGAGCAGAGATCACATCCCAAATACTTCGCAAGGTAGAAAGTTCATTTTCTACTATTAAAAGGCTACATTTTAAACAATTCTGCTGGAAATAAAAAATATCTTTATATCAGACCCAAAGAGACATCAAATTCACTGCAGAGGTACAATTCATATTAAATGTAAATAAATAATGTTCTATGGCTTCTATTTTCTCTTTCTAAGGCTTTTAAAGAATGGAAAGATTTCCTTATCATTTAAAACTACATTAGTCAGTAACCCTTCACAAAATTTGATCTAAATGAATTTTGGAAATAGTTCAAATAAATATCATTGATAGGAAAGAATGGAAAAAGATGTATGAAATAAAGTGGATTAAAAAAAGTAAACAATTTTTATAACCAAAAGAGGATATAATATTTTATAGTCTCTGTATTTACATTTTGTACAGAGACAAAGGAAAGTATTTTTTTCTGACTCATCTATAGGATGTTAACTACCACTTGGCCAAATTTCAAGAATTAGCAGCAATTGCATTAAATCCCCCACAGATACTAAATAACAGCTATGATCTAATCAGAAATTATTCCTCTCAGGATTTGATTTCACTCAAATACAAATCAGATAAATTAAGAAATATAGGAGGAAATAACAGGCTCAATCTGAGTAATGATTTTTAATAATCACTGATCTCAATTGTATTTTAACTTAAAATCTAAAATTGAATGCTACCTCATTTCCCTCGCAGTCTAAACAACTCTTTGAAAACAGAAATAACATTATGAGAGTGTTTAATTTCTATCATGTAAGCTATATCATGCAATGCAGTACAGAGAGCATTGCAACAATCATTGCAGTTATTATTCAGACATTGTTGAGCACTCAATAGGTCATGCCATGATTTATCACAGCTTTCTCAATAACTACAATTCCCAATCAGCACAATGATCTAAACCTCTTAAAATTTGGATTCTGAAATAACTCAATCCAATTTAGAATAATTATTCAGTTCTAAACTATTGTAACTCAGAGTAGAAATTGACCCTCTCTTTGGGTGTGTTTGTGTGTGTTAAAGTGTCTATTACTGTAAGTACTACTTTTCAGTGAAGTCAGATATACTCCTACCACATCTGTATGGTTCAAGTCTTTGAAATTTATGATCACTAAATATGTTAAATTTGAAACAAATTTAAACCCAAAATCTGGAGAAAAACTCTTGCTTGCTTAAATCAGAGACATGATGTAAAAAAAAAAAAAAAATCAAAACAACCAAACCACTATGAAGGGAGCTGTAACTTTCTTTTAACTAAAATGCATATTCGAGATGATGAAACAATTCAAAAATTCATGTATAATTTATCATTTTTCAGCAAAAACATTTTAAAAAGTCAAAACACTTCACTCTGACATTTTCAAGTGAAATGTTTTGATTTTTTTCGTTTCAAAACAACTTTTCATTTAGAAAAATTTAGCACCTTTTTAGATGTTCCCCTGAATATTTAATATTTTGGTCAATCTGAAAATAAAGTCTCAGATCTCTTTACTTTGGGAATATTAAAAATGTTCAAATTATTTTTCCAATTGATTGTTCTTTATCCAACTGATCAAAAAATTCAGTTAGTCACACAGCTCTTTTCTTACACTCCTGTAAGACTACTATGATAGACTCAATACCCATTTCAGCTCCATTAAATGCACATGGGAGACATGTCTAAGTTTCCAGCATTGGTGTTACTGCTCTGTAAATGTTAATGCAGCTTTGGCCTAGAAAATATGTCTTATCTGAAGAGGCATGATATATCAGCAACAGCATTAGATGGAAGCAACAGACTAGTCCTGAAAGATCTCATGCTTCTTCCATCCCTCCTTTTGCCAGAAGTTTAACAGGAGGGGGAAAAAAGAAAATAATTAACTACATAAGAGGAAAAAAAGTACTTGCAAGGATATAGTCTATACGGATATGCTGAATATGATTAGTACCCTAAGGGGCTGTGGGTTACACTACAATCACAGCATGACTAGCACCCATCAGTTTATATTCCATAGGTCACCCTCTTCCCTCTCTGCTATCATGCAAACTTCCTGGCACAACATCCCAGAAAAAGTGGAAGAATGAATTAGAATATGAATTTTAAATACAGAGAAACTGGGTTTTGACTTATTCATTTCTAGATAACAAAGTCTTGTCTGTTATGCTGTTTGTTTGGTTCTACAGTCCCTGTAAGAAGTCAGTTTTGTACTCCAAGGATGATACGGAAGTGAAGCTGAATTTTCTCAGGGAGCAAGCATGCTGATACTTCCATGAAGATTCAGACAGACCTTGGCTCCAAAGTTTATTCAAGGGTGAATTTAACATCTCCTGGGTAAACAGGTAGTGGCACTGAAATTGTGGAAGCAGGCGCTGAAAGTTCAAATTCTTTGGTCTTTCAGGGTACATGCATAAAGAAATTGGCAAAGCAGATCCCACACATTTCAGCTACCTCTAACTGCAAGTCACTGATTCAGGTAAATCTGTTATGATTCTTCAAAATGTTGAAAGAATCAACACCAAAAGAACCAAGAGTCTTCCTTTTGTTACAGTTGAGCTTCAATCACCCTGTGTGTCATATGAATGATGATTTTTCTGCTTTAGAAGAGCCCTGTAGAGAAGAACATTCCTCCTGAGCTTAGGCCTGCTGTCAAAAAGCTAAAAAGCAGCTTTGTGTGCTAGCAATATCCCTGCATCCTAAGCACTCTCCATCATTTTCATCATTTTGTAGGTAAAAGAGTTCTAAAGTATAAAAAGCTGAAGGCAGAGACTTTTGCATAGGGGAGAGCTGCAAGAGACAATGGGTTAAATCTTGACCAAGTGAATCAAATGTACAGGGAATCATCCACCTGCACAGGCTAGAAATAAGGTCATTTCAAAGCTTATAACTGAACTTGATGCTGTCCTTTAATGTGCAACTAAACAATTCATAAAGTTCATGGTTGGACTTGACCCCTGTTACTGAGCTCCTTCTTGGCAGTGTTTCTAGGAAAAAGCTATTGCACAGCTCAGTACAGGAGAACAGAGGTTTATTTGAAGCAGACCAAGGATTATCCTGATCAGATCCCTACAGAAAAGCTGACTGTGAACTAAACAATATGTTGGGTATCAAACCATACAGACCTCAGATATTTTACACTGGGAGATCTTCAGACTTCTATTTTCCCTATAATTAGATTTTTCACACAATTACTTCTCTAATTTGTTACACAAAAGTTTTAAAAATTACATGAAATTAGACTCGCAGCAATTGAAGCAAAGTGTTTGTATCCTAGTGTTTTGAAACCAGGTTTATTTTATGTGAGGGAACATATTGCCAAATACATGTGCTACAGCAGTTAGGAGTTACCAGATTTAGTGACCAATTTGCCTTTTTGTGTTTTCTATGCAGATCCTGCTTTCTTACCAATTTTTCTTTATTTGCTAACTGGGGGGGCTTCCAGTTGTTATGGAAAACATGTAAAACTTTCATGATGAATACTCCAAGCTACAACAAATAGCAGAGCTCCTCAAGTGCCATTAGATGCCTAAACACACTGAAAAACACAAAATCAGTCAGGAGAATACTCTTACTCTCATTGAAGTAATTATGGTATGCAAATGAATGAACATGAGTAATTTCTAAGGCAATTCCTGACCTTAATGGTTCAGATGATGCAGATATTTGCCTTATGCTCTCAGCCAGGATAAGATCTGCTAATCCAAAACCAAATCAGATTTGAAACCAAAGAAATTGCATACATATATGTAGCAAAAACTTAGCTCCTAATCTGCTCCTCAGGTCTGGGAGAAATGGGCTATTTGAAAGGGACAAATAGTGTGAACAATCTGACTCTTTGTCAAGGTTTGTGTTTCAGACTGCCTATCTCTAGGCATTGAACTAATGTAAGTCTTTAAAAGAAGAAATTAAATGTTTAGTCTCTCTCTAGAGCAGCTGAAAGAGGTGGTTTTCTATGAGGTGTGATTGTCTAAGAATCTTGGGACACTAGGGTCAGGTAAAGTTAGTGTGTATTTGCTCCCAAGGACGTGGACTGATGATAGGTGTAACTAGATCGTTAAAAAACACTCTTTTAAAGTGGCAAATATCCTGTTCTCACCTGTACTTTGAAACATTGACATACATTCCCATCCTTTCTTTTTAAGAGATTTTATTCTTCATAAAATAGAATTCTTTCACAATAAATTACAAGAACCAAATAGTAAACAATTACAAACATCACTGAGGTCAGAACCAGGACCTAGGGAAATAGTAAAATGCAAACTAATAATTTATGAATGCAAAGAGCACACAGTACCTGGACCTTTTCTCATCACTTCTCTGTGAGGCAGAATTATCAGTTTTAAATTGTCTCTCTAACTGTGAAAGTGCATTTCTGTTTTGTCATATAGACACAACCATCTTTTCAGGACAGAATTAGCTGAAGTTACCAGAGGCCAATAACTACATATAAAGTTTCTTTTTCAGTATAACCATATGTAGCATGCATTGTACCCATGGTGATTGGTAGTATTGTCAGATTCAGTTCAGACTGCAATGACCAGTTGGAGAAAAAATCAATCTAGAAGTCTCCTAACATATGTTCCAACTTGTCCATTTACTTGCACTGCAGAACTAATAAAGATATTATTAAAGACAGGTAAAACTGAATCTGTAGTGCCAGCAGCTCTTTCTGACCTGTCCTGCAGTGGGTGTTTGTTGCTGGGTTGCTGCATGGCATCTGCCTGCTGTAAGGGATGTATCCCAGGGCTGGGTCTGGACTGTGAATGCTACTGCAGTTCCAGCCATACCAATCTCTCCTGGCACAGTCAGCATTACCAGATCAGGAAGCAAAAATATCTGTAGTACAGCTAACAGGAGCACTGCTCTTTCTCTTCCTGCTAGATGACCTGATTTTTTCTTCTCATTTTCTTCTTTCTCTTGCTTGATTCCAACAGAAGGAGTGGTGTAGCAGCAATATCAATGGTGATGCTGCTGATGTAGACAAATGTGCTGCAAGCCTGTGCATTTTTAGACTGACTTAAGATATTTGATCTGTTCTGGATATGAGGCAACTTCTGCTTCTGCAGAAAGCTCCTTCACTCTGTTTTAGGCACTACCTGAACTCAGCTGACAGCTCCCTATATGGTCAATGGGAAAAATAAGACCCCCCAAGATATAATTTAGATTTTAGGTGGCTGATTCATTCTTTACATGAGCTTCTGTTATCTCACGGAATACTGAAGAAACCTGGGACAGGTATTCTCTCAGTTTAGCTGACTTGAGCAGATTGGCCCAATGCAGGATTATGGGATAAATATAATTTCTCATTTGAGAGCTGAGAAGCAAATTATCCAGTACATAAGCTCCACTGAATGCATGGCAATAATACAGGACAGCAAACTACTTGAGCAATGGAATATCACTGACACATTTAGTTTAAACATAATAATATTTGCATATATTTGTTTATTTTTATATAACTAGAGGTATAATTCACCATCCTGCAGAGAAATAACAAGTCATGGGCAACCAGTAAAGGTGTGTACCCTAAACTACAAAGATATTGTATCAGATGATGATAAAGGTGACTGAATTTTAAATGTAATGCAAATAGTGAGAATGGAGTTGTATACATCATCTATTCTGTGTCCTCTCACATCAAATGTATTTTGGCGCTAGATATTTCAGCTGCTAAATGATTTTTTTTGTTCTTCTTGAGGTGGAGTTTCAGACAAGGTTAGTATTATACAGCTAAAGCTTTTTCTGATGTCTGGACTAAAGAGAATTGCAACTCCAGCTGTCAGCTTCCAGCAGCCAATAACAACCCCATTTACTTGGAAATTTTGCCAATTTTAATTAGCTGTTATGTATACTAGTATGTGCAAGCATTGCACCTAACTAGTGCTATGTCTGAATATGTGTTCTTTACCTTAAAAGATAGATGAAGTCCTATGTTTCTATAGTACAATACAGAAAATAAAACTATTTTGTGTATTCCCACCACCCCTCTAGTTTTTCAATATACAAAGATTTGCTTATTTGCTTGCTTTTTACCAGACATGCATCTACTCAGGAAGATAGCTAATTAAGCCTAAAAAAGCATTTTGCAAACTTACCTGCAATGTTAATAAACCATTTTTATTTTATGTGTGCATCTATGTGAGTATACATATGTACTCACACATATGGCTCAACATATGCTTAGGACAATTAAAAGACAATATCAAGCAAAACCAAAAATCAAGACACCTCTTCCTTTTTTAAGCTTATTTTAACATGTAACTTTGATTTGAAAGGGAATATTTTAGTGGCATTCCACAGAAAAGATGGACAAGTAACTTTCCAGTGAGGCAGGTGTCTTTGTCATGCCATTTTCATTACCCAAGTTGGTTCATTCCTGATTAACACCTGAAAAACCATAAACCTTGTGGACTGCAAGTTTATAAAAGCTCAAACACTTTGCCTTTAGAGGCAAAACTAACTCAGTTTTGTTTTTCTGCTCTGTTATGGCCTGTTTCTAATTTTTTTACTGCTACATCCAACAAACTGGCAGTAAGCAACTTCTATGAGTATGCCTTGACCCTGACCCATGTGAAACATATCAGAACAACAGTGGGTATTTCCAATCACACTATAGGAAACAGCTCTCTGAAAGTGGCTGTCACAGCATGTCACTTTGTCATATTTACAGGCACACAGGTATTTGAAGCACCCCAAGGTATCTGTAAGTAATTGGCATGATGATTCCAATCTATTGCTAGCTATGAATTAAATATCTAAACAGTTTTGGTTAACGAACTAATTATCCTAGTGGAAAATTTTATCTGGTTTATTCAGTGAGCTGGAAATAGAACATTGCTGTTCTCAGTGTAACTATGATTTTTGATGTGAAAGGAGAAGGCACACAAGTTAAGATATATCTTACTGATGTACTTCGTAGATGGTTTAAGACCCCTCACCTAATCTGAGTCTGTCAAAAGAATCTCTGCATTCAATAAGCAGTTTGTAGCAAGAGGGGCGTAGTACTGAATAAAGAGGATAGTAAGAAGACTCTGACACTTGAAAGGTCTTTGACAGCCTGTGGCTGACTGCTGATAGTGTTTAGAATAGACTTATTATCAGCCCTGGTGTATCTTATCAGTATGAACATGGTTGTTTGAAAATTAAACAGCGTGAAAAGAAAGGTCTCACACTCAATATTTTTAATACCTTTGCATTTAAATACGGATTTCCAAAAAAATTAAAAACCCCAACCATTCTTCTAGTGTAATTTCTTTTATAATTTTGTGCAAAGAACAGGCACAGTCAAGCCACAGCCTTATTTAAATGCATTGCTATAGTACTGTTTAAGCTTATACTTATAAGACCAGAATGAAGCATTTTTATTTAAAACTAGGAGTTTTGTAAATGGAAAGAAAAATACAAACATATTTTTTTTAACCTCCTTTTGTTTGTTCCTTTGTTAATATCTTGCTCTGCTAGGTTTACAAATCCTAAATAAATAGAAATTAGTGCTCCTTACTTTGCAGTCCATTTGCTTTAGATGTTTGCCTTGAGGGACATTTGTGTATTCTACTAATGGCTGCAGCAGAGTGCTGTCTCATTTTCATTCTGGCAAAAAAAGGCTGTTTCCATGGTTACAGTTTCATTTGCTAGAGAGAAACTGATGGCTGTTAGTGATCCCATCATAAGCAACTTCTGTCAGATTTCTTATCAAGTAGACATATTTTGACAAAGTGAAAGATAACACCATAATAAGAGAACTAAGTTGCTACTCTATGTAATGAACCATTTAACATTAAATGAAATGTGAAACCACATTCTTAAGGCTGAAGGTGGAGAGAAAAAAAGTAATATTTATAATTTACGAAAATAAAAATATTCAGTGCTGGAATAATGATACCTACTTGCTTTCTGTTGTCAAGGTAAATCTAGTAGCATAACACTGATTTATATTTTAGGGTCATATACAAACCTTCACCATCATCTATTTCACAGGAAGACTGCATGGAGCTATAATTACCTTTAGGTTTTCTTGTGGTAGTTCATTGGGCTGGGTATGGTCCAAGACTGAGTTAGGGGCTAAATACATGGCTGGTAGGTCACCCCCCCCCCCCCCCCCCCACCTTCCCCCAGACCCAGCTCAGATTTAGTCTAGCATTTTACTCCACAAAATATGTGCCATATGTATTCAGAAGGAATACTGTGGACTTAGAAAGCTGGAAGAACCTGACCCTACCCTTTGTTGCTGTGAGCTGGGCAGGATGCCAGACAACACACGAGATTTGCCCCAAAATATTCTGTTGTGCAGAAAATGTTTACTGGAGCCCTATGTCAGCTGGGGACTGAAGTTAAATATGGTTATTGAAGGGAAAAGAAGACAGTATACTGTTTAATTGTAGATGTTTATGTTTCAGATCTTGAAGGCATCATATAGGGATGGAATCACAAGGCTTTCCTGCTTCACTATCACAGGAAAGCCTAAAACAAACCCTCCAAAAGCTAACCACAGAAGAGGATTAGAATATGGGGAAATAAATGAAACACATCATTGACATATTAGGATAAAAACAAAATGCCATGAAAAATATATCCCAAGAGGTTGTGGAAGGGGACTGAAATAACAAAGAAAGTAAGACTCAGGTAAAATTAAATACTAATACTCTGTACCTGAGGTTTATACTCTGGGGTTAAGCTGAAGATCTGTAAAGCATATTTGTATTAATGCATATCAAGCTTTTTCTCCTTTGATTCCTCTATAAATCTCCGTCTATATACAGATATTTGTTTAAAATTTAATCTCACTTGAAGCAAAGTATCAGCTCATTATTGCCCTTCACTTCTGTAGTATTCAGCTTTACAAGTGATCTGAAATGCTATCAGACTAAAATGATAGTGCCTGATTCTTATCTAAATTGATTTTTTTTTTTTATTTCTTCAGCACATTTAGAAATGGGATGTAACTCTTTAATCAGTTTTCAGTAATTTGTTATCACCCAGAAAGGTACTTTAGAATAGCTAAGAGAAACCAGTAAAATGATGTAGACCTACTTTGCACTCAAAATGCACTTTGACATCAGGGCTATATGTGAATTTGAATTACTTCCAAAAAGCCTACAATCCCCCAAAGGTTTTTCTGAGATACAAAAGCAGTTGATGTCCTGTAGATTCGCATTTAATTCTTTGTTATTATAAATGCTGTGTAGTCCATGGAGGTTTGAAAGAGTTCACTTGCCTGCTCAGACTTATGTTATGCTTGAGCAGAATCTTAGCTTTAAGGTACCCATTGAGAACTTATGGTTGCTTTTGCCATTTTAAATGTTACTTAAAAGTACCATGTGAGCTGTCTTGAAATGTGGGCATCAGAACTCAAAATGAATGGCACTGAGATGATTCTTATACAATCATAGAATCATAGAATGGTTTGAGTTGGAAGGGACTTAAAAATCATCTGCCGTGGGCAGGGAGACCTTTCACCTAGACCAGGTTGCTCAGAGCCCACCCCATCCTTCAGAACGGAGTCCTGCAGCAGGACTGTCAATGTGACAACACATGTGCTTCTGGAAAATGAATTAAGAAGCCTGTCAGCATGTAAGGATGCATGGTTGGAGCCAAAGCATTTCTCTGAAGTCCAGTTGATGAGGTCCTGCTCTTTACACAAGAGCTAGCCATAAGTTTCTTTCATACCCAAGGATCCCACTGACTTGAATATAGAATGAGTTCCTCTGTCATCGTTTTCAATGAGCTTAAAGGATTGGGTCTTCTACAGCAACAGCTGCTGACCTACTTCAGGTTCCACTGAAGTTGATGATAAAACTCTCTCTGGCTTGAACTTGAGCAGAGTTAGGTCCGTGGTACAATCTTTTGAAAAATCTCACTCCATATGGCTTCTAAAGAGTTAGTGACGAACAAAAGGCACTGAAGTAATCTATACTTTTCAGATGGGATTTCTAACATACGTATAATAGCATCAGTGACACAGGAATTGAATGCATGGTGCTCTATTAAATTCCATAAGCTGTAATACCGTATTTCTAAAGCTGTGGGAATGTTAATATCTGTGTTTGCTCAGCAGCTGTGCTTTGCCACAACCTCGGGAATCTATCTGTTTATGAATTAGTTAGAGGCAGGGTGAATGTCTCCATAACATGAATAGGAGCTGGTGAGAATAGATGCAGGGCCAGAATAATCCAAGAGCTGTCACTTCAACAAGCAGTGCTCCTCAAAAGATATACAGCTTTCTCAATTACTCTAAGAAATCTAAATCAGAGAGACAACAGATAGATCTGCATAGGTTCTCCAGAAAGAGCTCCCTAGAACATAAACCTTTGGGTTGAAACTTCTTCTTTACCTTTTTCCTTAAGCACAAACTTAAGATGATTCTGCATTTGCTGAAGCTGGTGTTGTGAGAAGCACAGATGAATCTCTTCTTTTTGTTTTCATCACATGTATGATGTTTACCACAATACCCACGACGATTGAAATAGTTATTTTTTTCCAAAAGCATGGCAAAAATTACTTAGCTACATTGCCAATATTACTAGAAATATAAATTTTAGATGAGCCTTTTTGATATTATGATCAAAATATCGAGGTGTTTTACATTTGGAGTTGCCACTGCAGTTCAGTCCTTCTCTGAATTCCTAAATAGGTGGTCTAATTTTCAGCAATGCTTCACTTTTACAGGTTGTAATTTGTACAACTGTTATGTTGTCAAATCCAGGAACAGTCAGTCCTAACATTTAAGTGCCTAAGAGTTTTATATGTTTGACTTTCAGTGGGATTTGAGAACTTCATTTCCATAGCCCTTTCTAAAAAATCACAGATGAGGAATTTGTAACCATTACTGATTCTTTTACAGAATTAAAATTCTTGTGTAGATATATTTATTTGTTATTGCCTCAGTGAAAAATGCCATGTCACCTTCTGGTGCCAAGGATCTGTTGGGCAAACTGACAACTGTGAGCAACGATGAAAACTGACAACTCCATAACCTTGCCAAGCATTAGGAGAAAATGCCTGTTCATCCTCCTTGTGGTGCATAAAGGGCTTTTTATGGCCCAAAATCCAAGATGCTGCTCTGTTGGAAGAGGAAAAGTCCTGACACAAGTTGTTTCCTGTTCAAATAAGAGATAGTAAAAGCGAATCTAGTAGCATTAGCAATATTCTAAGACACCCTGGGTCTGACATGGGAGTCAAGAAACAGAAGCAGAGAAGCTCCTCCAAGCTTACATGGTATATACCAAGGTGCAATTTGGTGGCAGGGTATATTAGAGACAGGTATGCCTTAAGAGACAGGTCTCATCCTACCGAAAAGAAAGAAACAAATTTTCTGAAATTCATGTTCAAGTCACTCTTGGTGTATTGATGTAATGTATTTTCAAAGCAATTTGCCATTCTGCAAGGGCAGTGACATCAGTTTTCACAGAACATATGTCAGCATTCATGGAATAAATTGAAAGGAGAGCAAATGTAGCAGAATTTACCATTCCCAATGAAGCAGAACTCAGATAGATACTATGTAAGATATTCTACCAATAGAATATTCTCCATTTCCTGTTATCACATGAATTTACAAGGTACAAATTTCATTTTTCCCTTTCCAGCTGATCCTAGAACTGATGCCTTCAGAAATGTTGAGAACATAAAAAAATAGATGAATAGACATATTCTATGTTTTAACAGTATTAAAAGCTAAAGTAACATGTATTTTATCTACAAGAATGCACAGAAGATCTGTTCATGCTACATATACCACAAGTTGGAAATGTTTCCCAGCAGCAGAGAGCAGATTGGGCCAAAGCATGAAAGATTTCAAAAGGTTCCTGGGAAAGATGGCATGTAAGGTGTGTTTTCTTTTTGTTTAGTATAAAGAAACCAAACTTTTGGAGTGAAAAGACTTTCTAAAATCTTTCTCATTGAAAACACCATATGTAGCATTTTCCCATCGTACAAAGAAATTACCTTTCTTTTTCTTTTTCTATTCAGGACCTTCAGCAAGACAGACGTTTTCCTATAAGTAAACAAAAAGCTTAGACTTTTCCAATGAGAAAATGAAATTTCCCAGGCAGCTTTCATGTTTTTTGGTTTTTTTTTCTTCTACTTCAATCATTCCTGGAGTGGAAAGAAATCATTTAGCAATGTAAAGCAATACTACAAAATAGTTCAGTAACAGGAAGTGAAAAATAATGTATCTTGTGGGGAAATTACAAAGTCATCTAATTAGACAGGATATTGTGACATGTAATTAGTTTATGTTTGCTGAGTACTTAAAAAAATGCAAAGCTCTTTATAAATGCTAATGATTAATATTTAACCTAGGCATATATAATTAACAAAAGCCTGTTCTAGGCAAAGCATTAGGGCTAATTAACAACCCTATTTTCATATCACATTCTACATTTCCCTAAGATGTTAGAACCTTGCTTTAAAGAATGAAATACTGAGTCTGTAGAGTGCTCTTAAATATCAAAACAGGAATTCAGATTTTGGGTTTAGGTTTTGGGGTTTGGTTTTTCTTCTGATAAAAATGTATCCCACATAATATCATATAGTTACTCTTTTCCTAAATATTTGTGGGGTTGTTTTTGGAAGGATTCCACCTAACCAAGTCTTACTTGACTTCTGAAAATTAATGAGATTAAATTACAGAAGAGTTTGGCAGCAGACTGAGCAGCCATCATTCCCATTTCACTATCATAGATAAAAGCTGGAAGTAATTCCACAATGTCAGTGTACTTGCAACAGCATGAACCATGGCACATGAGAAGTGAACCAAGTCTATCACAGCCAAGGGAAAGGTCAAATTTGGGATCTAAATTAGGTAATGTGATGGAAACTAGTAATACTCTTTGCTGATTGTGACAAAAGTCCAGTTTTTTGCATTCAAACAAACAAAGCTCGACTCAAAATGAAGGAAAAAAAGAAATCTTGAATTGCAAAAATGAAGACCTGGCAGAGGTCTGATACATAGCAACCCCATATTTAAGCAAAAAAACCCTCTTATGATATATGGTGTTTATACAAAGAATAATGATTTCTGCTATTGCCATCCAGCTTCTCTGTGTAGGTTTGTAAGACTGTAAATTTTGCTTGTTACATGCTTGAACTTTAGCACCACATTTTAACAATAAAAATGTTGTGCACTGACATTTTTGTTTTGCTTTGCTTTGGTTTTCAAGCAAAGTTTAAAATTCCTGTTTTCTGTGAAGGAAATAGAATCTGATGTTCAAATAAAAAAACCCCAAACAACTAGTCATAACCAAACTTTGATTTTGTGGTCTGTATGGTAAGAATTTTCCTCAAGTTGAAGTGTATTATTCTGCTGGTCAAAATGTACCTTAATCCATGTAAGATGAGCAATACCTGTATCTTTATTAAATACTGAACTGATGAAAAATTGAGTTAGAAAAGTCTTCCTGATCAGTAGGATTAAAATAGAGACAGTCTCCAAGGATATACTTGCAGGCTGTTTTACTGAGAGATTGCACAGAACACACTCAAAGTGGGACAGAAACAGAAGGAAAACCACGGAGTGAGTAGCAAAAAAAAAAAAAAAAAATCCAGCCATGACACATATAAGTGCAATGTGGGAAAATAAAAAAGCAATAAACAAAAATAGATATTGAATGAAGTCAATGCTTGGAAAGCTGAGGGAACAAAATGTGCCTAATGACTGTCCTGCAAACCTTTACTGAGGAAAATGGTCTGTGCTCATGCAAACAGGTCTATTTTTGTTAGCAGGACTGTCCATGTAAGGATAAAATTTTGCAGCTGAGCTCCTGAAAGACTTAAGTACACTTATTTGCTTGTTCATGTCTTATTAATATAATGTAATCTGCTATCTCTAGTTACTTGTTCTGGCAGACTCAAATAAATCTTAACATTAATTTCTAAGATCGAAAATCAGCAAATTGTATTTACTATATATACACTGAGACAGAATTCTCAGCTCGTTTTGAATGAGTACTTATCCAGTGGTCTTTTTTCTTCCTCTGAAGCTAATAATTGAGGACATGACCCTTTAAATTTCTATCCATTGGGTCTAAGAATCAGAGCAATATTTTAAATTATTTCACAAAAAGAATCCAGCTAATATCAGAGAAACCCCCGATACATTCAAACTTCCAGTTTGATCTCAACAAGTTTTCCTCTCCAAGCCCTGAGGATTACATGCCAATGTTATTTTTCAAATTACTGTTTCAGTTTCCTGGATTCATGCTAACTTTAGATAAATGCATACTTTCATTCCAGCTGATACATGATCTTCTTTCAGTCTGTGGCTGAATTAATTTAAAATTACAGAAATATACAGAAAGTGGAGACTCAAACCAAGTGGTCTTAGCAGATGTGATCTCATCAGGGTTCCATTTGTTAAAGGAAATCATTGAATATTAACTAAAAGTTAATTAGGTCTAATTGCCAATTAGAAAGGAAAAGTAATTTGAAACTATCTGCTGCCAATGTCTTATTACTACCTTTGAGAAGCTTAAATCTTGAAGATGTTATGCTACCTGCCCATATATTGGTTTTAGTATGCTAAGTCCATTGCTAAATTCTAGTTAGTTACAGGTAGTCTCCCAGATCCCAAAAGATGCAAAGGAGAAGCCAAACAACTTGTCATGAAACACTGGAAATACTGAAGGAATCATTAACTTGCTCTGTTCAGAAGAACATTTGTTTTTCTTTTAGTTTTCTTTTCCAAAGTTCTTAATTTGGAGAAATATGTAAAGCAAAACCAGTCCACAAAGGGATCAGAGATAATTCTGAAAGTGGAGGGAGTTGTGTCTGCCCAGATGAAGTACCTTTGTAAGGAGACAGTGGGCTGAGATGTGTAACTCACAGCCTTTGCACCCAGGACAGTCAGCTGCACAGTCAAGGAGACACATCCATTGCTACAAAAACAACTCTGTGTGCTTCGTCTAGTAGCTACCCTTAGAAAAATACAGGCATGAAAAGACAAGAACTCAAGTTTTCCATGGGTTCAAACACTTCTTATACATATTTAGGGAAATAAAAGTGTACTATGACATACAATCATAGCTAAGAAAGAAGAGTTGACAGGAATGCAAGGCTGTATGGAGTGTTGAGGTCAATCAGTGACTCTCTTTTGCACTGAATTATTTTGATCCCTCTTTGAAAACTAATGTGAGCAGTGGTGTGAGCAAGCTGGAGAAATACTTCCTTTTATCTCCTCTACTTCTCTCCCAACTCAAGAAAATTTAAAGTATGGTGTAGTTGACACAGTAAGTCACAGGGAAAGTAATGCAAAATATCAGATCCAGGAGCTTAATTCAGGACCTGTTTTTTTATTATTAACTTGGCTCTTAATTTTTCAAATAAAATATTTTTATGAGAAGTAGCTCTTTGGATAGCACAAGAAACTGCAACTTATCTTTGAATCCATCTCCCAAAAACCTGGACCTACCTAATAATTCCAATTCTTGAAGGGCCATCATTATTGTTAATTTGCCAAGTTGCTTCAGCTGGCTTCTAAAATTTCAGGCAGAAGAGACAGCATATCCAGCCAATTCAAACATTTAGGAGGACAGTGCTACAATAACCTGAAATCTCTGTGTAGCTTTCTTCAAGGCAGGTTGCACTCACACCAAAAAAATCCCATAAGAATTCCAGTCTTGCTGCTTAGTAAAAATCCCCAACATGTTAGTATTTTGAGCCTTTCCACTTGAGATTTTCTATTGCCTTACAGGTATTTTAAAATTAAATCAGTTCAACTTGTCTTGGATTTTCTTGATTTGAAGGAATTTGCTGTGATTTTGCACGAACTGCACTTTATTTTGCAATTAAAATATATATGTCAACTTCTACTTGTGAGCTGCCATATGTAGTCACTCAGCAGAGTCTACTGACACCTTTCACTGCAAAATCCACATGACAGAATGGATCCTCTTTTGTAGAATCATTCCCAAGGCAGAAAATTTGTCCTCAGTTCAGCACAATGTGGTTGTCCCAACCCACTGGGCTGATTTGAAGATCTTTAGAAAAGATAATATTACATTGTCTGAAGCAAGAACTGATGGATCTCTCCTGGCACTTTTTACTAAGTTTATGTTCTGGATTCACATTACAGAGCACACCTTTATTAAAAGAATTATTAGACCCAACCTTAAGGCTACAATAGAAAAGTTTTGAAAGAAGGGATAGAAATTCACTGCTGCTTTGACCCCCGAAAAACTGCCAGCTGCCCCAAAAGCAGCAACGGAAAGGCGGCTGGCAGCGCTGAACACGGCCCGGGCGCGCAGCCGCGGTGAAGCAATCAGGCAAGTGCGGCTTCCAGGAGAACGGTAGCGCTCTAGGAAAGCGGTAAATACGAAAGAGGCGTAGACTCCTGCGTTTGGGATTCTAGAGGGTTTATTATAGGAACGGGGGCGGAGGGCAAGGTAAAGGATAAGGTAGCCTAGAATCCAGAAACCCAGAAGCCCTGAGCCCGCTTCTGCACGGTGTTCAAAGGGCGGCGAGCACGGGGCGTGTCCAGACCCAGAGGACCTATCAGGAAGGGTCTTAGGGTGAAGGGCAGGCAGACAAACCGGTAACAGTATTGCAGGGGATGGTACATGACTTTTAACCAATGGGATGTTTTAGTTGGGGGAAAATTCTGGAACAGAAATTATAAATTCAAACCTAATTCACTGCAACAATTCACATCTCAGGTCTCATTATGAAATGAAAGATCTACTGAGATGAAAGTGACATGTAGATTCTTTCCCATACTTCTACACATAAATAGTACTTCTGCATTAAGGATTTAAGGAAATATTTAATAATGCTTTCTATGATAAAAAAGAGTTACTTATTCTTTGTTTCAGATCTCTTCTTAGACAGTCTACAATCTGGATATTTTCCAGTTCCAAAATAAATTTTTTGTAGCATAATGTTTATTCTTAACAAACAATTGTTGTCAGCAGCCTGTGCAACTCCTTAGTAACCACAAAGACATTCTGTGGCAAAGTATCTAGCCACTTCTCTATTTGTTTTATAATTTCTGAGTGTAAATAAAAATAAAACTGCAAAGAATCAGTAAGAGTGAAAGCAACAGCAGAAATAATATTTGCCAAAATTGCAGGAGAAAAGTAGGGGCAGTAAAAATTAATGTATCAATACATTGCAGATTTCCTTACTGAATCTGTCTGGTTTCATAAATACCAGAAATACACAAATATATTTGATTTCTTCTTTTCTGCTTTTGTTTCATACTCTATGCCCTCATTCAGTGCCTATTTACTTATCTTAGGTTGAGCAGTTACATTGCTCTGTTAATCAAAAATAACTCAGGATATTACAAAGCATATTCTGATAAAACCTTTTTACATTATGAAAGTATCTTCCAATTTATTATTTTAAACTTTTTGCCTTTTCAAATGGCATATACATTCACTAAATGGTGGGATGGAAAATGAGGAGCCAGGGTGCATCTGCTTTATAACAGTAATTTTCCCTGTGGAAGAAAAACTTAACTCCTTGCCTCTTGTCTTCAGGAAAACAAGTGAAAAGTTAACAGATTTACACAGAAGATGCTATTTGGAGCACAGAATGTATTCCTAGTACTTATAAGAGTAATCCCAACAGGTAGCTAGCAAAGTCACCCACCAAATGACCTTATGTGGAGCTCTGTAGCTTGTCTATACTATCAATATTACATTCTTGTTTGTATTGTGCACAGTAAACTTCACAGATATTTTCTAATCTCAAAAACCATGAGGAAATGCTTAACCACATGAAATTTCACAAACACTGTTTTGTTGCACTCGATGGGAAAGGCTGACCTTTTTGTTGTCATAGTACAAACCTCTCCCTTGTCAGCAAACAAAAATCCATTATCTGTTAGTAATAGAGGGCCTATGGCACAGAGGCAGGACTACTATTAACCCTTCTGTCTTGGTCCTGCATCCAGCCCAGGTCAAGCTTAAAATGTGACTGTAAAGTTCTTCTATACAGAGACCATATCTTCTTTAGTGTAAACAGTCACGACAAGTTGTTTAGGGTAAATTATACATAACAGTAGGGGAATCAAAAGAAAGCAGATATTATTAACTGATTTTATTCAGTCTGATTAAATTTCTACTATCAGTGATTGCATGTTCATCTGGAACTTGCTACCTTATTTAGCAGTGGAAGTTAGGTTTCCATCAGTGCCTCAAAGCTGAACAAAGATTTAAGAAATGCCCCTCTTTTCAGCTATTTTGTTTTTTCAGCCTACTGTTAATTCATAACTTAAATTATCACATCTGCATTCCTTATGCTGGGGTTTCCAGTCCTTGAGGCCAAAACTGATGTAAAGTCACAGACAAGCAGTTTTTGGTCTTGCAGAATCCCCCAGGCAATGTGCAGAGCAGGAGGCCACAGTCAGGCTGGGTCTGGGCAGTGTGGGTTTGGAAGCTACACATTGGGTCACTAATGAAAGATGTGGCAGATTCATACTGGTGATGTCAGTGGCACAGCATCTGAGCTGAGAAGTAGAAAGGCATCACAGGACACCAGGCAGAATTTTTGGTGTCTAAAGCACTGGCATGGGCACCCTGAGTGAACATCTAGTTAAAGAAAATTTAAAACAAAGTCAGGAGTTTATGGCCTGATGCAAAATCCATTAAAGTCAATGGAAAGATGTCTATCCAGAAGCATTTGAAAACCCCAGATGACAGTAAGAAATGGGAAGGCTCTAGGGTTCCTAAGAATAAAAGAGAAACATCTGCAATTTAATGGGCCTTACCATTGGCAATAAATGAGAAGAGGTTCCACAGAGAAAGCTGATGTAGAAATTAATATGGGTCAAATGACAGAACCTTACCCAAGTCTAGGATGGAAATCTTAGGCCAGTCAAGAGGAAAAAAAAAAAGGTATTTCAGAGGAAGATGATTATGCATTTTGCCCTCTTACTTTGTCCCTATGACTCGTAAGACAGTAAGTTCAAGAGGGGCAGAAATTCAGTGCAGGGTGAATGCTGAGCCATATTTTAGCTCTTTGGGATCTGACCCATTTTTACTGTTTCACTGACTGAGTAGCCCGTGGCTTTTGTTCTTTAAAGCTTGATATTTGCATTTGATGGACAATTCCAAATTGCTACAGTTATTTTTATAGTGGGAAAATTTCTCCTTTGTTTAGTGGCTAGTTTTCAATTGTTTTTTAAATTTGGTTTCTTTTCCCTATGGTAATGGGGCTTGACAGCATAATTCCCTCTTGGGGAAATTGGACATATGTAGCTTTTAATTTCTTCTGGAGAAAGGAGCAGCTAAATTAAAAGTAGCAGTATGTTTCTCATGAAAGGACAAATTTTCTACCCAACTTAGAGTAACTTTGTGGGAGAAATCCTACTCCCTGCTGGGGAACAGTTGCCAGTGGCTCAGCACATTCCCAGTAGGCATGTCATTTTATCACAGTTTCCCTAAAATTCCCTTAATTCCATGCATAACAAAGTCACCATGGAGTTACAAGAGGATTCATGTAAGAAGGAAGGTCCCAGTCATTCCAATGAGAATATTGTTTGGGTGAAGAGTTCATGGTTTGGCCTTCAAACAAGAATGACCTTTTAGGTAAGATATTAATGAAACTCTGGGTTTGAATGCAGGGTATCTCATAGCCTCTTGGGTAGCCATGAAAAAGGCTCCTTTTTTCTCTGTGTCTTGGTTACATACTAGCAA
This sequence comes from Entomyzon cyanotis, assembly GCA_024500445.1. Taxonomy (NCBI): domain Eukaryota; kingdom Metazoa; phylum Chordata; class Aves; order Passeriformes; family Meliphagidae; genus Entomyzon; species Entomyzon cyanotis. The sequence goes on from JAKEPQ010001005.1 coordinate 21,873,970, forward strand.
TGATTCCTTCTCTAGCAGAAGTGTTCTGAAGAGTTCATTAATATTTGTCAAGTATTTAAATGAAGAATTTACTGAAGAAGAAATAATTCAGAGCTGGGTGCCTGGGTGCACACTATTATTCCTAGCACAAAAGAAAACAAAACAAATCCCTAATTGACTCAGAATGTTGAGGAAGTGTTCTTCCATGTTCTCCAGATGGGAAAAAAATCTCAGTATATACAAAGTATCAATAGGACAAGCAATTGTGCTTGAAGCAGAAACTTTGACGCTGTGCCTCAACTTAACTAGAACCATCTGCTCGCATGAACAGTAGTAAAAGACTTGGAAAAAACCCACAAAGCAGAGCTCATGCACAAAAACAGGTGATAAGTAAGTATCACTAGAGTTCAGTTCATTGCAAAGTGACAAGAACAAATTTATCAGATGTACTTAAGAATAGGCAAACAGGTCCAATTAAAAAAAAAAAAATCCTCAGCAAATTTGACCCTGCAATTAATCATCATAGTTTAGCGACGTAACAATTAACTGCATCTTAAGTGATAGTCAGAAGAGCAAAAGGCTTTCTGTGAGATGAAGGCATAACGTGAAAACAAAACTTACTAATTTGATCCCTGGTACCTGCAGTTGGTACCTTGGAAAATACTGTTTGTAGTGCCTTGCTGAACCAACATGGGTAGCTCAATTACCGGGTTGGACAGAGGTTCCTTTGAAAATTTGGTTTACTGTCGGTTTGAAAAGATGCACAGTACATGATCAGAGGGGAAAGCAAGAGATGTGAATTCTAATATAATGCTCAAATTTTTGATGTGTTTATTGCTATTTTCCCTTAGATTGCCTTCGATGTTTTAAATCTTCAGCCTTCGATTTACAGAAAAAAGTATTCATGGAGGTAAGGGAGCAGTCAACATGTATTACAAACCAAAAGTATTTTAAGTTTTAGGTGGATCCTCATGAGATGCAAGTGGCAAGCAAGCTCAAATGAAATGAATACAGAATCTGAATCACATACAATTTACTTCAAGATTCTAGCAATATTTTCAATGTGCTCTGGTACATTTGATTTCAAGTAATATGTTTTATATTTCATTATTCTATTACATTAGAACTGTTACTCTACAATTAATAAGAACTGATTACTTTCTCTAATGAGTCATTGTTTACCACTGTAGACTATTAGTTTAGCTTAAGGTCTTGAGCCTAAAAGCACAATTTTTGCAAAACACTTAAGGCAATCATAAGTCCATAGAAGCCTTCTGTATAACCTATTTTACTGACAAACAATTACATTTTAGATTGAAGAGGTGAAATGATTAAGAATATTTGACTTAGTTGCCATGACAGCATGCATTTTTCATCAGGCAGAGTGTAATTACTACAATTTCAATGATGTAAAATCAAGAAAGATGATAACAAACAGCAGAACCATGGAGATATTGCCATTGCAACCAGGTTGCCATGGCAACAGTGATAATAATCTCAGTGATAGATGTTTTCTCTTGCTCTTTCCATTTTGTACGGTTATAACATTCAGAGCCAGTTTTTACCACAGCTTTTTATAGTTTATTAGACTGTCAAAATAGTTTATGAGATGTTGTTGCAAAGGAAATGACTGAGTTCCGCAGCCTAATAAAAATGCCAAATACTCTGTTTACATACTGCTCCAGCATTTAACAAACATTAAAAAATTGTATGAAAAATGATTTGATATTGTATCTGTATTAATCAATTTGCAAGGCATAAGCTCTGTCACTGAAGGTCAAATGAATACCTTCCAAGCATTACTTTTAGAGAGTCCTTTTAAAGTTTATTCTTGACACCATGCTGCCAACTCCTTTTACCTGAGCTGTGCAAAAGAAGCAGCTCACAGGAAATGCTTCATAATACTAGCAGATAGTTAGCTAGAAAAATCATATTAATGATTTAAACAATTTGGGAATGTTTATTTACTTGAAATCAAAGAATTGGTCAATGCAGATTAAATAATATTTTATTTACTGAACCTCTACCATAGGCAGGAGATACTGCAAAAAAAAGCAAGGTAATGTGTGCATGTCTTTTATAGATGTGTATAAGTATATATACACACAAACTATTGTGTGCATGTGCTATTTTATGCAGTATGTTTGAAGAGTATATATGAAGACAGAGAATAAATAACATCTTCACTCTGTTACCTCCTATGCTATAGAGATATCAGAAGGCATTGATTAGTAGAGGAAGCATTGAGATTTACCTCTGAAACAGAAACAAATCCTCTTTTCCATAGTTTTAAAGACTGACTTTCTAAATCTGAAACAATAACTCTTAACAATAACTCAATAACTCAGAAATAATAAACTCATAGGGAGCAATGTCATTTTAATAGGAATTTTTAGAATTGTTTGCAAAAGAAATATCTATTATTATTAACTATTTCTAAAGATCTATTTCTATTAACTAGAAATATCTAGTTAAATATCTATTTCTATTTTTCCCTATCTTTTTCTCCCAAAGCTTAGCAAGAGTCACTATCCATCTCAAAAAATAATTATGTGCATATTTTGAGAAATAAACACATTTAGAATCTGAATAATGACTATTAAAAATTACTGTTCTTCATTGAATTTACCCCAGATTTACATACACAACTGAAAGAATTGCCAGGACTGCAGCTTTTCCTACCACCCAGTTTGGCCAGCTGCCTTATGCATTTGCTCAACTGAGACCTTCACTAGAGAACAAAACTCAGAGAGAGGAAGGGAGAGACTCTTAATGTTGTGGTTAAACAGGTGGATAGAGGGACAGGAAGATGCAGAAAGGACATGAATGATTATGAACTTCTCTGAGGTGTTAATGTGGATTTGGGGACCAGCATGGGTGACTGTTGCCATAATACCAAGACACTGGTGACTGATGGCATCAGTTTCAGCTATGCTGCTCCTCAAAACTCTTGTGTTAAGGAGCACAGCTTCTTCATCATTTGGACCTGGTTCTGCTCATCCCATAATATATAGAGGCAAATGTGCATATTGTGTTTCCTCAATGAAAATGTATATATTTCCAGTTTCAAGAACTTTTCACTGGTTCTAAAGTCTTTCTTGGGTGTTTGAGACAACTATGACCCACAGTTATCAGTCACTCTTTAGTCTCGGTTATCTCTTTTGAAAATAGAATAAAATAAAGCAAAAGTAATAAAGAAACCCAAATAGCTTGTTAATTGAACACTACTAAGTTCTACTGCTCGCTTTTTCTTTTGGTGCTTATACTTTTGATAAACTAGAGGTTTTCAAATTTTAACTCATGCTTGGGGGAAAAGAAATGAATAGACATCTATCTACCCCAAGCCAAATACGAACTTAAATGTATACACCTCATTATGGCTAATGGATAACACATGTTTACATTTGCTATGTTGCTTGGAAAACTTTGCTGTAGATGTTAAATGTGTAACAACATGCACATGGGGGTGAGAGAGGACGTGAAGGAAGTCTGGTCTCTGAGAAGATCCACTATAAAAGTTGACAAATGATACTCATTATCTGATACTCATAGACAAACTCTGAGATGTTTTAAGACTTACTAACTTTGTTGAGACTACAGGACCAATCCTAACAGCACATTTCATATAATTTCTTCAGTTCAGTTTTATCACGTTCTGAGACTGGAGCACTTTTTTTATTTCAAAAAACTTTGCAGTGAGAATAGAGTCCTGGTATTCAAATAAAATTCCCTTGTCTCAATTTCATATTATTACCCTTAATTATGCTTCCTTGAAATTAAATAATTTGGGTTTAGGTCTTGTTGAAGATAAAATACTTGTAGCTCAATGTTCTTATTTATGATTTTATTAAACTATGTGCACTAGAAGACACAGTTAGCTTAACAGAAACTTTTTGCCTGAATGTCCTTTTGCTTTGTGTTCTTGTTAATACTAAATATAAATTCTATCCAAAAAAATCCCCAAAAATGAATTCAATAAAAATAATCTAATTTGTACGGTGAGTCAAGGGAAAGAGTAAGAATACTTTAAGATGCTTTAAATCTTTATTTGAACCTAAGTGATTTTCAGGATGGTGGCATCTCTTTAAATAAGCTTCTCTACCCAAAGATGCCTATTCCTCCATCCAACTCAACATTTCTGCTGCTGTTCTTTAAAGCACTTTCTAGATTCATGGTATCTTTTTTTTTGATAATGTGCAGCCAAAAAAACGTACCACCATGCAGCAATCTAACTGGGATGACATAGGAGCTGCAGAGATACTGTTACTTGCCTCCTCTACCATATGATGTCTTTGTGCATGCAGCCTAAAATTGCACTGCCCTTTTTCTGGCAGCTGTTACACATTGCAAACTGATGAATACTTTGCTGTCCACAGTTAATCTTGTGTGTTTCTTGCACCATTACTACTTCCTGGGTTTGCCTCCTTCATCAAGTGAACATTCTTGCATTACGTCTGCCAAATGTTATTATACATTATGCCAAATTTAATTTTTCTCTTTTTTTGTTTATACAGTTAGAGAACACAGTGCTTTTCATATATTTCTTCTTGGCCTCCAAGGTGTTTAAACTTCTTCCAGTCTTTGAATTTCAATAACAGATCTGACTACTAATGACTTAACAAAAATTATAAATAACTTCCAGCGACCATCAATCCTGCTTGTGCCTTGCTAGACTTTCTCCAACTCAATGCATTTCACTTATCATTACTTTGTATTTATTTTTTTTTTTTTTTTGGTCACTTTTCAAATCTCTGAACAGTCTTCTTTTTCGAGCTTAACTACATTCTCAAGTCTTTGTATCAAATGCTAGGTGCAAATGCTAGCTATCACCCATCCAATTTTGCAGTTTGAAGAAAATAAAGAAAGAATGAAAGAAAAAAAAGTTCATCTGTAAAGCCATATGTTTGAGACTTGCCTCATTTTTAAAATTAAATTTCTTATGCATTGGGATTATGTTGGAGATTCGCATATCTTCTGTTTGGAATATACATAAAATTTCCACTAATTGTAATGAACTTTAATTATGGCCTTTAGGGTCTGCCTCTGCTTTCTAACATGGCAGAAAACTCAGCACATACTGTCTATCATTCTGTAGACAGCCTCTTGAAAGGCATGTCCTCAGAGATTTTAAATGGTGAGAGAGAGCCTTTTCCTGGTTTTCCAGACAATGTATGAATTGCACTAACATGAATAAACAGAAGGAAATTTAGACACAGAAACAGAAATTACAGCTTTGTAACTTTATTATTTTTCACGTAATTGAAAATTCGGAGACATTCTGTAAGCTTTAAGAGTTTCTGAGTCTACAGATAGTAAATTGGATTGATCACCTACAAAAGAAGCTGCAAGAGATTTCCCAAGACTGATCTGCATGCTAGGGAATGGGATAACCCTCTGCCCTTCTGCCCCCCAGTTTTTGGTTCTGATTGTCAGTTTTGGAGTAGAGATGAAACAATTCCTTTTGCTGGGTGTCTAAGCCATTGCTGCTTTTGAATGGAATTGCATTATAGAATGTGGGATTATCACTCCCAGATTCCCTTGAAAAGGGAAGGAATAGGAAGCACTGAGTCTCAAGAAGCAGTACCCTTCTTCAAACAGAGGAAATGAAGGTTCCTGAAAAAATGACACAAAGCACTGAAAAAGAGTGTATCCACACCAAAATGGTGATAACAAATTAAAAACTGCAGGCTGCTCTGAGTCGCTCCTACCATGTGAGCCTCTATCCTTGCCTGTGAGAGCTCAGAGTCAGAAATGCTGATATTGTTTTGCAGAATACCCCCCACTTACATTACACAGTGAAGGAGAGATGCTGTTTGTCCAGGGCAGCCAGTGATCCCTTGGACTTGGTGGCCATGCTGACAACTGATACACCTTGAGGCATTTAAATCTTCTGGCTGTGTGCCAGCACCTTGCTCTATCTAAATGCAGGACACATCTGCTTATGGTGGGTATGTGACAAAACCTGAGTCACAGTAATTGAGTAAGATAGTGTTGCTAAAGAGCTTATAATGGAATTTCTTTTTAGAGAGAATTTCCTCTGTAATTAAAGTTCCCACCTGTCCACTGTCCCTTCTTTTAATTATACCTGATGCCTCTTGTCCCACAAAATGCTGATATATGGAACCACTTATTGTCCCTTAATTTAAAGATGAATTAGTTGTTGCCATTGTGTGCTATCTCATTAGGAACATTGCAGGAAAAAGAAAATCACAATGAAGTGTGAATAGAAATCCTAAAATGTTATAGGTGAAGTTCCCAGTTGATATTGAGCACAGCATTATTGAGCAAAGCATCGCTGATATCACCTATAATAATTTATTTGGAAAAATATACAAGCAAAGTACATTCAGAAGGAGGGAACCAATATGTTGTAATGTGTTTCAAAGCCTTAGTAGACACTTTGCTATAATTTTCCTGAATGAAATTCTTCTTCCTACTCGTCTTTTCCTGTACCACTTAAAACACATGAGGAGTGGATGTTGGCATGAATGATAGAAAGACCTTGTGATGACTCTCTGCACCTGAGAGAATTTTCTTCCAAACAATATTTGGATGACTTTAAAATAGATGTGCAAGTTTTAAAACCTTCATCCCAATTGCCCAAGATATAGAAGAAAAATGAATTAAAATACAGATTGAAAATGTCTTTTGATATTAAAAATAATTTTCTGAGGAACATTTTAGAGCAATTTTCTGTTTTATGCATTTTATCTTGCCACTTTTCCAATTGACTATTATTTCCTTTACTCTCATGTGGATATATCCTGAATAACATTCTGGAGTATATTAAGCCATGCAACAGTAAGAAAGAGCTCAAGGAAACTATTGCAGCTTAGTCTGCCTTTCACTCTACTTTGGATTTAAATGACCATGGTATTTAATTTTCAGGGATCCCAGCTCAAATTTCTTCTTCCAACTTATAGAAACTTTCCATGCTTTCCATCTGCTAGCCTCTATAAAATCATACATACCACTGCTAGTTACCAGTGTGTTTTCCAGGCATTTTGTCTTTACTTGTTAAGACTTCTGCATTTTTTTCCTTTGTCTTTCTATCAGAAAAAAGGAAATGCATTTAATGCACAGCCCACAGAAAGTCTTCATCATTGGGATTAAATGCAGTCTGTTTCTTTTTGGATCCTAAAACCCTTGAACACTTGATCAAATCTATCAGTTATGCAATGTGCACACTTTTTGCTGCGTAAAACCCCCTGAATTTGGACAGATTTAGCTGAACTTTTTTTTTAAAGACCCCAAATTACTAAAACTGCTTGCTGTGTATTTATATAAGAAGGTTTTAAATTTTCCATTACTGGTTTTGCAAATTATATATCTCTAAACTCTTTTACGTAGCACGTAAGCTTTGTTATGATTTGATGTGTTTTTCACTATCAAAAGTTACCTAGGACAATATACATATTGCAAAGTCTAAATTACTTTCTTTTGAAATTATATGAAACAGCAAAAAAAGAACAAATGGATATCATACAGGACAAGGCAATCAGCCTTTTAGTAGCACTGCATGAGTCACATCTGAATTTATTTCAGTGACTGTTTTTCCTGTTGCTGCTGCTTATATACTTGTGCTGTGTGTCAGTAGACCATGGATGTAAGTATGCCAAGGGCATCTAGGGAGCAATTTTCAGTGATCATATACCCTTTGCTCTATCCCAGCAATCCAGGATGTCTATGACATGTTGTATTCCCCTGCTGGATGCTTCTGGGGGAAACGTGAGCACTTCAGTACTTCCTGCTAAGATTCACAGCTGACTGGGCAGTCATCTCTGCCCAGTTCCCATAGAAAGCTTCCAAGCAGTTATGCTGAGGAAAAGGAAAAAAGGAATAGGAAATGAGATGAAAGAAGAAAATGGGTGTGCACCTTTCTGATAGCAAAATTTGCAACATAGAACACACTACAGAAATACTGTAATAGTAATCAGTTGGCCATGCAACCTCTGAATTACACGGATGATAATTGCTGTGACTATTGCTGGCCCATGGTTATTTTTAGAAGACAAAACATTTCTGAAATTATTCTGAACATTTTTTCTGCCTCTGAGACACTCAAAAATCTGTTCTCATCCAATTGAATTATACACACTGAAGCACCGAAATCAGCATTTTCCTACGTTTAGGCTGCTACTAGAAAAATGGAGTGAGGTGGGTACATCCAGGAAGCAACTCAGGTCACCTCAGACTTAAACTACCGTTTTAAAGGTCTTGATCTTTCTTTGCATAGGATATTAGGTTGGGTTAGGCTGATTGTTTCTGGGTGGGTTTTTTTCGCCAGCTGTCTGCAATCTGGATAAGCACTGTTACTGAGGAAACAGTTTGATACACATTTGCTTCCAGATTTTCTCATAACTTAAAGTTCTACACACTCTGTAGACACAGAGAAGTTAAAATACCAGCACTGCCTAAGGAGAAAATCTTTGTGAAGTAAAGGAGTAAGGCTAAAGGACGGATGCTCGTAAAAGGAGCTTAGATTAGCAACAAATGTTGCAAAAAAATACCACATTCAAACATTTTGCATGTAAGTCCTACCTCCTTACCCAAGCCTCTCCTTATCACAGTCTTGGCTTCCTTCTCTTCTCACAACCTCTTGCTTTGTCATGGACACTTTGTAGTGTAAGCTGTTTCTTAAACTGTGCTTAAGACCTCGCTCACAGTGATCCTAAATTATTTACCTGGAGAAGGATCAGCTGTCTTCAAAACTGCTAATGAGTTTGTAAACACTTCTATGCTATTTGCTTGAAGGCAGTACTACCTGACTTCAGCTTTAAAGCCATTTGCTCACAATAAATTAAAATAATGTAATTAAAGAGCCTCTTCATTAAAGCACTGGAGAGTAAAAGTTCTGTTTAAGTGACATGTTTAACTCTCCCTCTCTTTTAAAACTTCTATTTGTTGCTGATCTCTTCCCAACTCCCACTGTTTATTGTACTAAATATGGTATAGAGGTAAAATCATATTCCACTCAATGGGCTTTTTCTAAGATTTCTACATGCAGCAGGAGGTAAACCGAAGAGTTGGATAAAAAGAATTGCAATGGGATGTTATTTATATATTAAAATATGTGGAAGAACAGGGGAACAAGAAGAATACACTTAAATGAAAATTGAGCTTGACAAGAAATACATAATTCTTTAAATGTTTTTGCCAATCTAAATGTTGGAGTTTACCTCCCCTTTCAAAGAAAAATGATACTTAGAAATATTTTTCTTTCACAATAAAATAAAAATAACCTGTGGGAGGTGAAAAGTTATTGAGGAAAAGCATAACAGAGTTTGTGAGACACTGTCCCACTCAGACAAGGAAGAGGGAAGCTGTGTATCAGATACTAAGTGGGGGAAGTATGGAGGAGCTTCACCTCAGAAACAACATAGAATCATAAAATTCTTTGGGTTGGGAGACACATTTAAAGTTCATCTAGTCCAAATATTTCAGCTTCCATCAGAATGTTTCACAGGATTCAGGATTTAATGTAAAATGCTACCATCCTCTTCCCAAGGCTCTACAGTTCCACATTATGCCCTCACAATCTTGTATGCCAGCCTAAGACACTAGAAGTTATAAACTGGCATATTCAAAATTTACCAACAAAAAAGAAGAACTTAATTTTATGTGGTCTTACTTTTATTTTATTTTATTTTATTTTATTTTATTTTATTTTATTTTATTTTATTTTATTCAATTCTAATCACTTACTTTCCCAGTTAGCCCAATCCTCCCCATGGGTTCAAGAAGGACCTTTCAATGCCTCTCCAAGTCACTTATTACTGTTCTCATCGTTTCTAAGTCACTCAGCAGCAGGATGAAAACCACTCAATATTGTCCTTTTCTTGTTGTTTGAAATTTTTTGTCTGTTTTTTGCAAACTGTAATCATAGAGTCCTATAAAAACAGTTTCTGAAAAGTCTAATTTGTAGATTTTTCCTAAATTATATAAATTGGTCCAAAAGTGCTCAGACTCTTCGAGAAGGAGTACTGAAGTCAGTAAAAACCAGTCTGACAAAACCAGAACTGTTTTTCCAACAGCGCTAAATAAGATCCCACAGGTAGGGATATGCACATCTAGAAGAGCTTTAAGCAAAAAATCCAGTTATTTGCATCTCTAAATGAGTTTGAAAACTCGATTGCGTATTATAGGAGAAGGAAGGCTCGATCTCAGATGGCTTGACTCCTTCTCTGCTATTCCACTCCCTGGAACACAGGTCTTCTGAGCTCAGTAGCATCTTGTCATAAATCTTAAATCTTTGGTTCTTACATCTTCTGGTTAGATACTGTTACATACTATTTTGAGTAGTTACCATGCCTGAAAAATGGCTTTGGCACTGTGTTGGCCTGACTTCAAGGATTCCTGCTGTTCATTGGGGTGGGGAAGCCAGTAGCTGTACATCTTTGTCTTGCCCAATCCACAAGGATATGCATCATAATACCACACTGGAACAGAAAGAGAGCTCTGAATATTTTGATAAGGAAGGAAACTGGGTTTCTTAAATAAGTGTTGGCCTGTGTTGTTTCCCCCTATTGGCTGCACATAGTATGAGTTTGCTCTGTGAGAGAAAGTTTCATTTAAACATTAGAAATGGACATAACTAACTAGTGTTATTTATGTGCCTGGAACCATGGTTGTGAAGCAGCATATAGAATGAGTACAGTTATGTGCAAAATGTGGAACAATTAATATTAAAGTAAACTGAAATTAATTATAACAAAATGTAAAAATAATTTTTATGTATTTATCCATCTAATGTATGAGTTTAAACTCAAGAATAAAGATGAGCTTTACAATGAAAATTCAGCCACATTAAGAATCAAAGTTTCTTGTTTTATGAAACTTCTAGGAAATCAGTTTTTTCAAATATAAGACTTCTCCCACCTCTGTTTTTTTTTCTTCATTTGTTTTATTTAGTAGAGATGAGTTTTTTCAAAGTCAGACATATATCTGATTTTGATACTTTCATGTCTTTCTTGAATCTCAAACTCTGTTGTGGGAAGCCTGGTCTCTGTGAGACCAGTGGGGAAAAACTCTTCATTTAGCTTGGGGGTCAGATTTCATATTGTCTTCTGCCATGATCCTGCTTTTTAATATAAACAAGTAAATGCTGTGTTAAGTAAATGAAGGACAAGTTAACCAATTATAAAGACTATACTGCCAGCATTAGCGATTTTTTTAAATTTTATTTCAGTATTAGATTACATAGGGGAACCTTATTAAAAGAACATTACATTTGCAAAGTCAATTTCAGGAAAGTTGCTCAATGCCAGGACGAGGGCTGCATAAAGAGATTCAGTCATAAGCAATACTATGTTTTAATGCTGCATTAACTAAGAAATGTTTACAACCCTCAGAATTCAAAATCCAGTACAATCTTGGTTTTTTGCAGGTCTATTACCCTACGCTGACAAATATAAAATCCCAAGAATTATTCAAGTAGGTACTATTTCAAGCCTGAATTTAAATGCTTTTCTCAAGTGATGGCTATGCCTCAGTTCTTTGACAAAAAAAAATGACAATGCCATTATTTACTTTAATTTTCCTTTCTCTTGCATGTGTTTTATTGAAATTGCAGACTTTGTGGCAAGGACTGTATTTTACTGGGTAGGTCTATTAAAGTGGTGCCCATAATTTAGGTAGTCCTATAATATAGATGAACAAACAAAGAGCAACTTTTTACAGCAACATACTTTTTCGAGATAAGAACAGTGCATCTTAGACCTCAAGAACTATGTTCCAATTCATACAGTATGTGGTACATGCTTAGGGATCTTATGACTTTTTAATGACTTTCCTAGAAGTCACTAGGTAGATAACAAACCTGAAGGTCTGATTACTGCAATAATGGACAAGGGTTCCACCAACATTTGCTCTTAACAGGGTTATAAAATCTGGTTCTGTGTGAAACCTCATAAGCCAGACACTTAATCCAAGCAAGCATATTAAACAACTATTCATTATTTTAATTCAGCTGGAAATTTCTGAAAAGCTGGTAATGATAGCATACATGCTTATTTATGCCAAAATAAATTGCTGGATATTTCACTGTGTTTCTCTGCATTTACTTTTGTTTAAAATAGGATTTCAATGTTAAACTTCAAAACCAAATTAAAATCCAGGACAGATTCAATGAGCAATTTAATTACCAGTGTTCTGTTCAACTAATTGTCTCATGGAGACAGTGTGCTTAGTCAGAGGAGACTGCAAACAGATGAGTACACAGATAGCAGAGTAAATACATTTTACTGACTTAGCACCTTCCCTAGATTTTTGACAGTTGACTCAGGTTTTACTCCAAGTCTGTCCCTTTGCAAGACCTGAGAACTACAATCATGCCTGAAACACATCTGAAAATTCAGAAATTCTGAGGAAATTCTGAAAATTTGTCTTTTTCACAGACATTTTTGAAATTCTTGTAAAGGAACGTTTTCTAGAGCAGTCCAGAGACAGAATACAATAACCTGAGAGCTAGACTAAAAATAGGTTCTTTCAAGATAATTTTTCTTTTCATAGTGTCTGAATGGGGATACAAAACACCTGAATGTGTCAGGTCCCTGGTCCTTTCTAGGCACTTCCCTATGGACCCAGATCCTGGCTGTTTTGAGTAAATATACAAGCATGCAAGGTGACTGGTCAAGAGATAAAGTATCTTTCCTGAGCCACTGTGTCTGACAAAATACAAAGTTTGACAAAACCTATTTGAGGCCATCAGCAGATGGGAGTCTACAGCCACCAGAGGAACTCTTTGACCTAATTCTGCCAGCAGATGACAGAACCAAACAAAAGAACAAGCACTTCCCCCAGCCTGTAGAGCTACATGAGGCTGCTGTGACCCAAGGGCAGGACCCGGCGCGTGTTTACGTGTTGAACATCCTACAATCAGCCTTGGCCCATTGATCCAGCCTGTCCAGATCCCTCTGCAGAGCCTTCCTGCCCTCCAGCACGTCAGCACTGCTGCCCAGCTTGGTGACGTCCACAAACTGACTGAGGGTGCCCTTGATCCCCTTTTCTAAATCATCAATAAAGATATTAAACAGGACTGGCCCCCATGCTGAGCCCTGGGGAACACCAGTAATGCCCAGATGCCAGCTGGATCTGACTCCATTCACCACCACTCCCTGGGCCCAGCCATCCAGCCAGTTTTTTACCCAATGAATAGTGTACCCATCCAAGCCATGAGCAGCCTGTCTGTCCAGCAGAATGCTGGGAGAGACAGTGTCAAAGGTTTGTTAAAGTACACGAGTACATCCACAGTCTCTCCCTAATCCACTAAGCAGGTCACCTTCCTCTGAGATTGCTCCATGGAAAGCAGTAGCAAGATATAATGGATATATTTCACAGGGAGAACGGGTGGCCTGATAAGGCTAGGAGGACCTGCGTGACAGAATAGAAATCCTTCAGCATTTTTGCAACATGAGAAGTGCTGTGTTCTTAAAAGTAGTATCTCCTGAGAAAGAGTTGTCAGTAGCCAATTTTCTGCTTGGTAAAAAGAACAGGGAATGTTTGAAATTGTCAAAATATCCCATCTGAATTATTTATAAAGACTTTTTTTCTTGTTAAATAGCAAGCTTTAACTGTCACTTTAGGAAACACACGGGAGAAAGAAAAATATATAAATCCAAATGATTTTTTTCAAGTAACCAGGAAAACACTTTCATTCATATGAGCCAATAAGGTGGGGTTTCTTTTGTTGTGATTCCCCAGGAATATTGAATACTCTCTCTTTTGTTTTTTTTGTTTTTTTTTTTTTTTAAATCCCTAATGAGCTTGGAAAAACATTTGCCCTCATGAATTTTCACAGGATCAGAAAATTCCTTGTCCTAGAAATCTGCAGATTAGAAGACAGGCAGGTTGAGGATGCTCTGCAAGAGGAGGCAGTGATATTTTTCAGTGTCAGAGTTTATTTGTAACAAGGAGGTAGGTATGATAACAGTTACATTTATTGGGCTTTCAGGCAGAGAGATAGATGTAGATAGATACAGGTAGTTATCACATTATTTTCCAACTTTTACAAAAAGGAGGTATGTTTTATACAGCGTACTTTATGAATAGCCCAAAGAAAATATGGTTCTCACCCTGAAGAGCTAGGACATTCATTTCCAAACACAACCAAATGGGAAATTTTACATAAAGTAGCTCCAAGAGTTCAATCTCAAAGCAGCCTTGAGTGGCTTTGTTTGCTTGTTTGCACGTATTATTGGAATGGAGATTTTCGTCATCTTCTTCTTTCTTAGGCTGGCAGTCACTGACAAAGCTTCACAGAAGGGTTTGTTAAGGTGGATTTGCCTTGCAGGGAGGCGTGCTGGTAGGAAAACAAGGGTATGAGTAAATATAGGGCTGCATGGCCCTAATCCCTCAATCCTAAAATTGAAAAAAAAAAAAGGACTGTAACAAGTTATTTTTCTAGGAAAGGGAGAGGAGGAAGAAAGAAGGACAGGGGGGCACACTGCATAGGTGATAATGGAGGATATTTATGACCCAGAAAGCTATTTTTATTCTTCTGCTCCTCCCCCACCCTGTAGAGGCTTTTCATACAACTGTTTTCTTGAATTATAAAATCCCATACTCTTCTTATCCCCAAGAACATTATTTAATCAGCTCCTTACAGCAACAAACACACATTCCTTCAGTGTAATTCAAACAGACATTTTGTAATCCAAAACACACCAGAAATAATGTTGCCCATTCCCTTGCATTCAGGAGTCATCTTTTGTGTAATTACGAAGAAAAACTGCTGGAAACAAATTGAAAAATGTAATAACCAGTTTGCTTCTCATGATTTACATGAAGAGTACTCTGACAGCACAAGAGCATTACTAATTATGACGATCCAAATCAAACTCCCTTTGAGGCTGGTCTCCATCTCATTGCACCCAACTGTAAGAGAGATATCTAAGAAAATCACCTATTACTTGCTACTTCAATGCAACTGCAGCCAACATTCTACTCTGGGCTAGGGTGTCTCTCTGACAGCCTCCCAGACTATACAAATTGCTGGTGAGCACTGCATTAATTCAGCCTGTCATCAACTCTCCATTCTACCTCTGTAATTCAAAAAGATGGAGTATCTGTGATCTCTTACAGGAAGACATTGCTCTGGAAAAACATCTCTCCAGGTAGATGCTACAAACTACCATGCAGTCTCCCTTCTAGATCTGCTGCAATTGACAGATGCTGTGACTCTCACCAAAGAAATAAAGGACATCCTGGTGGATGGCAAGTTGAATATGAGTCAGCAGTGCCCTGGCAGCCAGGAGGAATAACTGTGTCCTATGGGACATCAGGCACAGCATCACCAGCCAGGCAAGGGAGGGGATTGTCCTGCTCTGCTCTGCACTGGGTGTCACCTCGAGTGCTGGGGGTAGTTTTGGATGCCACAATATAAAAAAGGCATTTAGAGGGTTAGCTATTAAAAAAAGCTATTAGAGAGTGTCCAAAGGAGGGCCATGAGGATGGTGAAGGGCACATCTTATGGAATGGCTGAGGTCTCTTGGTCTGTTCAGGTTGGAGAAGAGGAGACTGAGGGGAGACTTCATTGTGATCTTCAACATCCTCAAGAGGGGAAGCAGAAGGGCAGGTATGGATCTCTTCACTCTCATGACCAGTGACAGAACCAGAGAAAATGACATGAAGCTGGGTCAGGGGAGGTTTAGGCTGGATATCAGGAAAAGATTCTTCACCCAGAGGGTGGCTGGGCACTGGAACAGCTCCCCAGGGAGGTGGTCACAGCACCAAGCCTGACAGAGTTTGAGAAGTGTTTGGACAATGCTCTCAGACACATGGTGTGACTCTTGCAGTGTCCTGTGCAGGGCCAGGAGTTGGACTCAACGATCCTGATGGGTCCCTTCTAACACAGCATGTTCTTTGATTCTGTGAAATTTGAGCTTCCATACCCATGCACACACCCAAAACATGCCAGCAAATCTTGGAATGGCACAGGAATGCAAATCAAAACCACCTCAGGTCTGTTATCAAGGGAGAGAAAGCAGACACTGCACACCACAGCTCCCAGCTCTGACGTTGTCTGTCAAGAACATTTGTTCCTCAGATTTTTCACTCCAGCTCATCCTCTCTGGAGGGCTGCAGAACACCTACTCTCTCTACTGTCCCTCTGCATGCCCCCTTTAGGTTCAATTCTCAAGGTTTTATTTAGGAGTACAATTCAGAGATGACTTTCTTTTTAAAGAGTAAATGTTGCAAGATTTGGCTCAGGATGATTGCTTCCGATCTGGAGGATTGCTAAGTACACACAGCACTGTAAACAGATTTTCTAGGAGACCATAATGGACTCAGGGCATGCTCATGCCAAAGTGGCACAAAATTACCATTATTCTAGAGGATTTTTTACCGATTATTTCTTACCCATACATGTGTTCATATCTATGCAGTGCAAAGTAACAGAATGACTAGCATTTGAGGAAAAATACACTATTTTCAGATCAGATACCAGCTGTCAAGTTAGATAGAGAATACTGCATCAGAAATTTTACAGCCCAGTTCACAAAAATTTTATGTGTCTGTAATTCATGTTTTTGTGTGAAATAGTTGTTCGAATATGCCATGCACGGTGTGCCAAATAACTACATGCATAAAGACCAGTCAAGGATTGTCTTGGGTCAAAGAATGGTCAAATACATTCTAAAGAGAAGAAATACATGAAGTTAAAATGCCCTTTATTGCACTGGTGAAAAATCTGCATGTAAATTCTTAAATTGAGTTTAACTGGATCTCTCTTATTTATTTAAAAAGAAACCCTAAGGCACACAGACAAAAACACACTTTTTTTTATTTAACTGAGTGTCCTAGAGAGAAGTGAAATAGAACAACCAACAGAGAAGTTAAACAGTTTTAAGAATCTCAGATTTTAGGACCAGATCTTTTGTTTCTCCCATGTTATCCATAGAACCCCCTAGATTAAACACCCCTGCTGAACAAGATTCTCTCTGAAGCCTGAAATGAAGTATAAACTCTGGCATACTTCAGAAAAAAAAAAAAAGTTGTTTAAGGTAGTTATTCCTTGGGCAAAATGATGAAGAAATGTCTGGCTCAAAAACAAAGATATCAACCTCAGAAAACCTCAGTCACTTTCCTTTTTTTTTTTTGTGGAAAAGACATTCACATTATATATAGAAGTATGCAACAGGTTCTGATTAGGAAATTATATATTACTTCTGCTGACCTCAAAGGTTAGATCAGTCTTTGAATTCAAATCACAAATAGGTTGAACTTAATAACACAAAGGCATTTGAGTGCAGTGGACAAGGAATAAATTAATAATAGGGGATTTATGCTGAATGTGATTTTTTTTTACTTTAACCATAGCACACACTCAGAGCTACAATAAAAATGCTGTAGCAAACTACTTTTTTTCATTTGCAACTGAATAATATTAATCTCATCTGAAAAGTAATGGTTCCAACAAAACTAACTGTAGTGCAAGCAGTCAGCATTTTCTACTCTAGCAGCTCCCAGAAGCACTGTATTTTAGAGGCAGTCTTTGTAGAATAAGATCAAAAATGTAGAGACATCTTCCAAGTCCTGATAAAGGTAGGGGTAACAGATTTTGTGGGTATTGATCAGCTTTAACGAAGATAAACCTGTAAACTTGCATTCAAGCAAACTTGAAACTGGCATCACTATGCCCATGTACATTTTATTTTCAGCTCTCCAGAATGCAAGTACTGGTTTACTAGACTCATCAAGTCTCTGTGTCACTGCCACTGGTCAGCCTTTGTCCCACAGGTCCTTGCTTTTGGCCCAATACTCTTGAATGATCAGACAGCTGCTCAGAAAAGTAAAGCTGTCTTTTAACATTCAGTTATGCAATTAAGAAACATCAGCATAGTTAGAAAATATTGTACAACTGAATAAAGGAAACATATTTCTGTAAAAAAAAAAATGCGTTATTTACTGTGATGTTAATGTTGTATACATGTAATGACATTTTTGCTTTTTAAAAGCAGTTGAAAAAGACAAAGTGAGACAACTGTCAATTTATTAATTTATTCTCAATAGAGAGAGCTCACACAGCCACAATCTGTAATGGAGGCAGCCACATGCTCAAACTTGCTGAGTAGTAAGAATTGTAGGTCAAGTCCATACACTGGTTTACACTGGAAAATGAGGTCTACTGACAACTGTGAGAGCATGCATGTGTTTAAAGTGCTTTCCTGGACAGCAGCCACCAGTGCATCCTAGAGGAGTAACATGCTCTTCCTTTCAGGAAGAGAATGACAGACAAAAGTTTCTAAATATGAATATTAATTCTAGATGGTGTCAAATAAGAGCAGACCAACTCATAAGAACAGAGATGTCCTGATTTTTATTTTACCAGCTGAGGGACTAGCTCACTACATCCATCCAGTTGATCCTAAAAACCTACCCATCTCTAAGCTCAGTTAATTGAATGCAGAACACTCTATGCTTTTCATTTCTCTTTTTTCCCTTGTTTTAAATTCTTTTTTCTTTTCTTTTTGGCAAAGTGCCCTTATTATTTTGTATCCTAAAGCACTGGAGGTTAATAAAGAGAGCAAATGGAGAAGGAGATGGAAAAGGAGTTTGTTTGTACTTCACTCTCCATTGGGCCATTATGTCTAAATCCATTATGTAGTTTACCTGATGCTGTGTTCAGAGCAACTGAATGCTGCAGTTCTTTTTAATACTGGTATTTTTTTAACACAATTTAAATTAAACCCTTTATTAGTCCAGAGAAGGCTGAACACGAAACAATAGTAGCTCTGGGAGAGTAATTATTTCTGTTCCATTGTCTGAGATGCTAGGGCTTTTGATTAGTTACACTATACAGTACTTAACAGCTAACCAGCCTCACCATGGTTAACAATACATAAGATTTTCCCTGTCCCAGCAGCACTCCAAGTGCTTCTGAAATGTTGGCTCTGTCTTTAATCTTGTTATTCACAAATACCTCTAATTTTCTGGAGTGTGTGTGAAAACTACTGTACTGCCAGCAGCATAGAACATCATGCGTCAGGCTCTGTTGGGAAGGGATCTCTGTAAAATGGATGCATGAAGCTGTGGGTTGTAAGCCATTAAGCTTTCTCAGTATGCTTCTAATGAGCTTATGATAGCCTCACAAAATGACTGCTTTTACTGCAGCCTAGTAAATTACAGTATGTACAAATTAAATCAGTGGGACCCGACGCAAGCTGTTCCTCATCAGGTTCAACACTTCTTTTAAGAAGTGAAAAATTATGACATACTAGAACAGCTATATGTTTCAGTCATGTCATATGCTGAAAGTGTGTAGTATACTCAGCTAATTTCTACAATTATCTGTATAACACTTCTCACTCTGTCCCACAGAAACCAAGTACTTCCTCTCTTAGGCTGTTCCTTCATGTTTCAAAATTGGTGTTGTAATGCATGTGAATAATAAATTTGTCTCGCCTGTTACAAATTAAACGCCAACAAAGTAGCTCTCTGAGGCCTTGATCCCTCTCCCATGGAGGCCAGTGGCAAAATCCCAACTGATTTTTCTTTGAACACTTGCAACCTTCTGCATTACATTAAAACCACTTTTCTATATTACCTCTTTGGCAGTCACAGGGCACCATTAAAAATGCTAATAGAAGTTATTTCTACATCTTTACGTATTGCCTCGACTCTTTCTTCTGTCAGTTTTATTTTGGTGTGACCTGAGTGGATTAGCTCCTGGTGTTCATCACTCCAAATAACACCCCTATGAAAGAAACCTTTTGGGGCACTGGTGTATATATTAATGGAAACACGTCTCATTTTCTTTCTCCAGCTTTCTCTCTACTTCTCTTTTAGTACCATGGCATCTGAACAATATTAATTACAGTTTGCTAAACAGTCGGGACTGTTCTAAAGTTACTACTTAAGCTCTGCTGGAAGTGGAACTGACTTGGCCCTGCTGAACCAATTTACCATACCTGAAGACAGCTTTGCATATATTTTTAACGGAGCAGTCCATGGCATCAACATGTAAATTCTTCAGAAACTATCCCAAGGTCAATGGTGACATTAATACTCTATAAACATGATGTACATTTGTTAAGAAGTGTGTGCAGAAAGCAAGATGGCTGTTACTACAGGGGCTTCAGTCTGGACAATAACCAGCAGACATCCTGCAGGAGGTGATGCAGTGCAAGCAAGCTGGTGATTCAGAAAGTTTTCCAAGAGTTGCTCTCAGAAACATTTCCCAGGCCCTGGGGCACATGCTTCAGCTCTGTCCAAGTGTGCACAGGAAGGAACAGTGGCTGTTCCTCCCTTCAACACCATTCTCTGGTTTCAGAGGTGTCTTCCATCTGCTCACTCCTTGGCACTCCCAGCTCCGCTCTGCTGCGGTTTAGCTGAATGACTGTGTATGGACAAGGCAAAGGAAAGCTTGGTGAATTTCTAACTGAAGCCTCACCCTCAGGAAGTCCTATGTGTGTTTCTGGATTCCTACTGAATATTATAAAAATCAGCATACATCCCCAAAGATATTTTGTGTGTATTTATGACCATTTTTAATAGCAGCATGAACTGATGAAGTTGCAGAACAAGGGCAGAATTAGCAACTTCCAGCATCTGAGAAAGAGTAACAGATCCCTTTTCCCACATGAAGTCATGAAATTTAAATACTCATAAAGAGAATAATGGTTTTTACCTTCCAGTTTTCAAGTCTTTTGCTCTCCATTCTCAAGCTTTCCCTAAAATCTCCAGACCTAGAACTCACCGTTAAAAAACTGACTATATATCAACTTCTTATTCAAGCATCATGAGAAACAATCACAAATAACACATTACGAATGAACTCTTCTGAAATAAAAATCAAAATAAGTTGGAAAAAAGAACAACTACTTCATTGAAGCAGTGCTGACTGCAATGAAGGGGAAAGATAAAATGAATATTGTTGCTACATTAGCATATCCCCCACCACACTCAAAATTAATACATGCATGGCAAACTGGAAACCTGTTAAGAAAACCATTTAAGACTGTAAACAAAAAAACCCCAAACAAACAAACAAGCAAACAAAAGTACCGTTGACAATACCTATAAGTTAAATTAACTAGTGCAATGAAAATTAATATCAAGTGATTTTAGGAACATCTAGGAAAACTTGGCATGGTATCATTTTCTGCTCTTATTGAAATGATGGCACTTTTCAGCAACTGCATTGCAGATGGCAGCAGTATTTGTAGCAGCTTTCTAGTATCCACAGTATTAAACCAGTAGGATATATTAGGTTTGTTCATTTTTCATTTACATATTGATCTGAATACAAATAAAAATATTGGAATATTGACTACTGTGTGACTATTTTACGTATTTATGAAAATACACATACATATACACTTACATGGAGAAAATAGGGGGGGGTTCCTCTTTTTTTTTATTTGTCTGTCTCTCCACTGCTAGGCTGTGTCTGGCATTAATTGACTTCTGAGAGATCCTGTCCATCACCACATATAATAGGATGTTATACAGTTATAAACGGATAATTCAGCCTGCCCTCCTGCCTTTTCCTCCTTCCTTTCTTTCTTCTCACCTTCTTTCCTTTCCTCCTTTCTTCCTTCCTATTTCCTTCCTCAGCTGTGTTTTAAAACCTGGCATCATATACCATGCATATGTGAAACATCAGAGATGATTAGTACGGACAGGAGATCGGAAAATCGTGAAGCACTTCTGAAACCCTGATAGGAAGTGACTCTTCCTGGTTGTTGATTTATTGATGCTGACAACATTAGTTTTTTTCTCATTTTTAAAAAAACTGAAAGTACCTTGGTACTTGGAAAAATACTGAAGCCAAGTAAATAATGGAAAAAACCTCACAAACCTCTGTAGGATTGAATGTCCCTGCTCCTGAAAGACCCTGCATGTGTAGCTTTTTTTAAGCTACACATGCAGCTACCCAAACAACAAAATCCAAACAAACAAAAAAAAACAAATAGAAAAAAAGAAAAGGTTAAAAATGAAAGGCTTTCAGAGATGCTTCTTTACAAGCATCCAATATAATTTTCAGATGCTTACAAAGATCCAGCCCAGAAGCTATTTTGTTTCTTTAGAACCAGAGCCAGTATTTTTCAACCTCTGTCAAGTCAAGGTCTGCAAATAACACCACCTTTTCAAAAGCTGTCTTCCAATAGCCATACACCAATAAACTGACTAATGAGAACATTTGACATTAAAGTGTCCAGAGAGAGCTGAACACTTGAAGCACTAATTTTAAAGGTGAAAATTTCATAGAGATTTTCTTTCAAAAGGCATAAGATAATTGCCCTTTTTTAACTAGCCCTTCAAAAATCACTTGCAGGCCTGTTTTAAGTCCTGTTAACAAACAGAAAGATGCAACTAATGTATCAGTGGATTGTGAAAACTACCAAGAAACTAGAAGATTCCCACACTGTTTACTCTGGTAATTAAGTCCATTTATGATAACAACACAGAAATAAAAATTATGCAATTTTACCCTACAATAAAGACTAGGAATGAATGTTCTGGAGTAAAGGATTAAGGAAAAAAGTCAAATCAAATAGACAGCTCAAGCTTTCGTAGTATTTAAGCATAGGATTTTTGAGCACTTACACATGTTCACAGACAGAAAAGCTCAGAATCATGGATGTTTGAAAAGGGTCTTGCTCTGGCTTCAGTGGTGACCACCACATATGCCTTCCCCATATTTCACCTCTGGTGGGCTTGGAGCCTTAGGCTCTCATTGTACCAGCAATTCAAGGAGTTCCAGACCACTGAAGTGCAGTTAATATTGCTGGAATTCTAGACTCCTGGCACTGTCTTGGCCCTGGTCAACTGAGTAGTCCACCAAACTCTTCTCAGGCACATCCTGGGAGTGAGCATGTTCAGGGCAGCTTGCATGTACCCTGCCCTGGATAGCAAGAGGTTTGTAGTGTGGAAGTCAGCCTCTGAACAGGCAGGCCTTTGAACATTACAGAGGCAGCCAGCTGGCCTCCTGAAGAAAAAATATTTGATTTGGTAGCACAGAGAGGCACTGTAAATAGCTGCCATATACTCAGGCTTGAATGCAGCACCGATTCATCAGCAATTTGAACCTCATCTGTCTTATGGGTAGAAGGATGGCAAGAGACATCATAGTAAAATATATTGTCTAGGTTTCCATGATACTCCCCATGAGATATTTCTGACAATAATAACCATTTCACCTTTTTGTGTTCAAGTGTCTGAAGAACATGTTCAGATATTCAGTGTAGCCGAAGGACCCCGCTAAGACCATGTTTGTTCAAACACATATATATTCTTTAGTTATTGTACTATGGCTTAATTCTGCAGACAGATACAGTAGCAAAGCTCTACGGCTCTCCTTATTCTTCCAAAATGTTTTCCCTAAAGGTGAAAGCCAAGAGAAATTTCTGGTGTGTTCTCTACCTGGCTGATAAAGAATCCAGAAAAAAATTCCACTGAAATCAGTGCCTGAATTCATTATGTCCAGTGGGTCGATGAATTTGCACATGCAGCCAACGCCGCTGAGAGAGCCAAATTCTCAGCTGGTGTCCATTGACTTTCATGGAGATAGGCCAGGTTGCATCGGCTGGGGATTTTGCCAGAGCTGTTGACAAAAGGACACAGATGAAGAGTCAGCTAAGCGAGGCTTATAGTTAACTTGGCAAATCTAAGAGTAGACAAAGCACCACTACAAGGGATATATTTACTGCAAAGTACACCAGGGAAAAAAAGTATATTCAGAAGATGAATGTTTCTAATCCTCTTAGAAACCATAATGATATGTCAGAACAAGATTTTCCCATGTGGAAACCATGGTAATGATGCCGTAGTTTTGTCCTAAAAGACTGTCTTTGAATTGCCCCCTTTCTTTCTGCGTGAAGATTAATAACCATAGCAGTAACCCAAGAAAATCACATGCTTTTTGGGAAAAATCACACTCAATAGCACAATAGACCACTTCAGCCATATGAATTTCATGCCTCAAACTATGGCATATCACTTGTAGGCTGCTGAAAAGTAGGGCAGGGCCCTGTGCTGAGAGCCTCATGTGCAGAACTCCCTCATAAGCAATTGCTCTGTGTTCAGCCTAACAATGGAAAACAAAATGCGCTGGAGATTCCATATTGAATGTACATAAGAACTTGACCATGGGATCAAATTTCCCAAACCATAAACATGCATATGTCTTTTGATTTTGCATTGACCCTTTTCAAATGAAGACAAATTGATAATTGCACTGGATAAAACCAGTCATACTGTAGAGCATAACCAGCCTGTGTGTTGGGAGTGAAAACTTCTCTCAACCTAAATACTGAATGCGAAACAATTTCTGGAAGTTTCTAAGGAGGCAGCAGATACTGACATCTATTGGAAACATGATACTGAAGGGAATGGGTATTGGTCTCATCCAACATGGTATGCACATTGGTGTTGAGAAGCTTAATGTAAAGAAATATATATGCTTGCACTGATTTGTGTTTTATCAGTGAAATAGTGGTTGTTAACATCCTAACCATTTAATACACTGCTGTATTTATTAATGAATATTTAATGAAGTATACATCATTAAAATTACCCTTTGGTGCAAACAGAGAGGAGGATCTTGAAAGTGCCATGCCATGCAATCCATGGTAATGGGCTGAGGCATTTATTCACCTCTCCTTTTCCTCTCATTAGGTGTGTGATATTGCTTATGTGAAGTTTCTGCTATAAACAAAAAGTAGCCATATGTATAGGTTATTGTGCCTCTGCTACAAATTAAAGTAGGAGACAGGTTAGCCCCATTTAAAGTACAAGCAGTGCTTTATCGTATTGAAAGTTCAACAGCCTCAAAGAATTAATTAACAGAAAGTAATTACGAAATTTGTTTAAAGCCCTCCTTTTCCCTTCATGTCCTATGTGTGTACTACTTAGGCTTTAATGCAGGTCTTTCACAGACATTTTCCCCTTTTTTGCGTGGTCTTCCCAGTCTTGCATTAAAGTTGCATCCTTATGACTTACATGACACTTCATGATACAAAAAATTGATTTGCTGCTTTTCCCAGCCAGACAGCCACAAAAGGGATCAGGAGCCACAAGCATGTATTTGAAGTGTATGCTTGTCTAATGGTGCAGGATCATTCTTCAAATGAGCATCCTGTAAATATTCAACATTTGCAAAACTCTGTATTCACCACTTTCAGCAGCCAAAATATAGATTCATGTGCTCAATTTAAGGATGTTTTGATCAATATCACATCACCAATCAGTTGTAGAATGAATCAAAAGGTAAAACGGCAGTGAACTTGACTTTGTACATGTTAATATGGGCTACACAGATTTTTTTTGTCTATTTGCTCTCCAAATATGCTTGCATAAATCTTCACAGATGTTTGCACAGATGGCACAATCTCTGTGTATAATATTTTTGATGGATCCAGTCCCTCTTCTAGTTCAACTTGATTTTACTTATAACCCATCACCATTGTCTTTGTGTCTTTATTTGAAAACAAATTATTTTTTAAATAAGTGAATATCAAAGCTCACCAGAAGAGGATGTTAGTCCCCAAAAACATTGGTCTTCACTATTATCAACAGTCTTTTGAAAATACACTGCTTTGAATTCTCTTAGTTTGACAATAATCCTAGAGCAGCTACCTTCAATCGAGGCTAAAAGAATAAACAGAAATGTCAATCCTTCCAAAATATTTT
This sequence comes from Entomyzon cyanotis, assembly GCA_024500445.1. NCBI lineage: Eukaryota > Metazoa > Chordata > Aves > Passeriformes > Meliphagidae > Entomyzon > Entomyzon cyanotis. The sequence goes on from JAKEPQ010001005.1 coordinate 21,899,584, forward strand.
TCCTTGAGTTTATTTTTTAAAAATTATTATAGAAAAAGGATTAGGAATAATCCTTTAATGTTTTTAAGTTTTAAACTAAACAAGGGTAGATTCAGACTGGGAACACTTGTCCCGTGAGGTGGTGGATGCCCCATCCCTGGAAACACTCAAGGTCATCTTGGAAGAGGCTCTGAGCAATGTAATCTGATTGAAAATGCTCCTGTTCATTGCAAGGGAGTTGGACTACATGGCCTTCGAAGGTCCCTTCCAACCCAAACTTTTCTATGAATATCATTCATAAGAATTCACCCTGCAGTTTAAATACACTGTGAAATAAACAAGGCACGCATAGTCTTTGATACAGATAATGCTGGTAAGCATTCTTGGTAATGCTCTATACTTTCTAAGAAATATGTAAGTAAAAATACATGCTGAACTGCTAAACTCATAAAATTATTGCAAAACAACTATCACTCTTATTTGCGATTAAATTTCATGTTACTGACCTCAAAACCCTCATTTTTATTTTAAACTGAAAGACAGTGCCTTGTAATGGTCAAAGTATTAGACTAAAAAGCAGGAATCACTAAGTTTTCTGGATAGCTTTGAAGACGAGCCTTTCTTTTAGGAAAGAGCTGAGCCCTTTTATAATATTTTCCCCTATATCTGATACCAATTTCTTGTTGATTTCCCAGCAGTGCAATTCCATTCACTTCAGTAGAAGGCTTTATGATTTATGCTAGCATAAATGAAAATACAATCAGGTTCCGCATTTTAAAGATGGAAATCACAGTTATCATTCTCCCTTTGGGCAATGGAAGGATTAATTAGTATTACTCTGTGCTCATGAGGTGTTTTAAAAATATATAGTGGTAACAATGATAAATATTATTCCTTTTGTGCTGAAAGTTCATGCTGACTTGCAAAAATGTTTCTAAGTCAGGTCAACATAGCAGTAATTTGAGAAGGTGAAGGTCTAGCTTCTTGATAATGGAGATTTACAACCTTGTGAGGTTTCTCAACCTTGAAATAATATTAATTATAATAATTCATTCTTTAAATTGTACTTATTACTTATTCCTAGTTAAGAAGTTAATAATAAATCTATTTTAAACATTTTAAATACATCTGAATAAGAAATAACCATATAACTTAAGGTAACCTTCTCTTCCTGAATTCAAAGGCAGTTTTTATTCCATTCTGGCAAAGAGGCCTAAAATTGTGAATTATTAATGCCTGCAACCATTTTAAAGTCTCTTTAGAAAAAAGATAAAAGAGGCCTTGTTGTAAATGACAATTAGATCTACCATCTACGCAAGATCATAACCTTATCAAGGGGTAGTAATCTTTGAGAGGAAAAAGCAAATGAACAATTTTGAAAAAAATTGTTAAAATAGACACAGATGTTATCCATGAATTTGCTAATTACTTGAAGGAACAAAATGTCTCTGCACATTAATTTGGACCTGTGGTGAGTTGAAAACATAAAAACCTATCAGGATGGCACACAAAGTACGGAAATAATAGTTTTTACTGTGAGGGGTCTTTACAAGGGTTTTAAACCTGACTATCTCAAGTTAACATAAATCTTCCATACTGCAAGTGAATATTAAAAGTCATGAAGAACAAGGCACAACAAACTTGGTGGCCTTCAAACAAGATCTCAAACAAGCCATAAGCATCTGCATTTACCTGCTCAAAATGAAACTCGTCCCAGGACACATCTTTCACCTGCCCATTTTAATTAACTTCGTCTTAAGTTAAAGCAATCAGAGATGAAATATGCAACTGTGCATGGGGAGTATGCTAAAAACAATATTTTATCGTAAAACCTTATAGTAGTCTTCTAAACAGAAATGAGGGGTTTGTGTAAAGACATTTGAAAGAAATAAAGTGAACTTTGATATTGTTTGTACCAATACAGGAGATTTGTTCCCAATTTCCTGGCTTTTGTCCATCAATGTGTCAGCTGGATCAGATAGGTGCTATTTTTTAAATTCTGCCTTTTTGAAATGGGAGCCTCACATACCAACAAAGCTTTATATTAGGGATTTGCATAAGTCTTGGGAAGATTTGCATCCACAAATGAATCTCAAGTCAGGAGTCATGCTCTGGGCTACATTCTGCACAGTTCCCAAGATAGGAGCATTTAATTGCATGTGATGAAGAGCTATAAAGGCAAATTCTGAATCCTATCCTAGTTTCTGAGTCATTGAAAGAAGCTACAGCACACCTGTATAGTTTGTCAGCTGCATGAAGCTAAAAAGCTGAACCTGGACTTTACAGCACTTAAAGTGCTTTGCATATCAATCATCTTATTCATGTCAAATTCTTTCTTTTTCAACATTTTTTAGTTTAAAAGGTCCTGCAGATTTTTATATGCTTCATTAACTAAGGTATGTTTAGACAAACATTTTAAATTTTGCAGACATGCCTACAAAATTTTATACTGATGCATAAACATACTTCAAATATAAATGAAATTCATTCTTTCAAGAACATGTATGTGTCCATTGTGACTGGGATTAAAGTTGCATTGGGATAGATTTCTTTCGTGCATGCTGAAAAGTTTGGGCACTAATGCAGCCTGGACACTTAATAGAGTTCACAGAGAAGGAAAATATGTGCAAAATCAGTTACTGTGGGATGCCTGTAGCTTGATCTAGTTCATCTAAAAAACTCCTCCTCTGTTTTCATGCTGCCAATAAGAAACAAACAAACAAATAACAAATAACAATACAGTACAGCATAATGAGAAAATCGGACATCCTCCCCCTGCACTATGGAAACAGATCTATAGAGGACAGAGTCATGACAGAAAGGATAAAAATTCTACCAACACTCAGAAAGTGAGTGTGGTTTATGATCCCATTGAGGAGAGGTGCGGACTTTGCATTTTTTATTCCAATTTCATAGAGTATTTCTGTTACATAACTGATTTCTCCCCCTCTGAATTAGAAAAAAATGTATATATATATGAGACAAAAATAAACACTGATCTGTCTGCATTTATTACTGCACTTTTTCCCTAGAAAATGTTAGTTGAAAAAAGATATTTAGCTACAAAATACAATCATAGAGGCTCATGAGGAAGGTAATTCACATGTTGAATGCTTTAGTTATCTTCCATGGCCAAGTTCATCAGCAGGACTATAGCTCCCATAAGCCATTTCTTAAGGCTGGGAAAGGAATAGTGTAGGCATCAGAACTTCTGCCTACATGTTACCCACAGCCACTCGAATCAAGCACCTGAGATGCCATACTAGAAAGGAATCTTAAATCCTAATGTCATAGAGATACAACCCTATATCAGCAGCAATATTTTGTTGTTAGAGTCTAGGTCTGCACACTTGTAATAGCAAACTCCATGGATATTTTGGAAGCAACTGACAGACCCTGTGCTGTTCTGTACTGCAGTGTTGCCTGGGCTTTGCTTGTTGCTGGGAAGGCACTTATATGATTAGGTAACTGTACATTCTTCTTCCAGTATTGTCAAATACGGGTTTCATCATATGAAAGAGAAAATTGACAACTAGCTATGGCTGATAGGACAGGTAAGACAGAAAATGAGTGAAGGAGATTGGCAGATCTATTAAATAAGAAAACGTCAGCTGAACATTGTGTTAAATCATTGAAAATATACATGAAGCTTTAAGAATTGGTCATAAACCTCTCCAGGTTGCTGAATGTAATTATTAACTATTGTTATTATTATTCTCTATCCTGTTCTTAAAATTTTATTAAATGATAGTTCACCCTTTATTACTAGGTATTTAATTAAGTTAACAGATTTATTCCACACATTTTTAATAATTGACCTGTGTCAGGTACCTATAAGGAAAACGCAGGTCTAACATAAAGCTCTTTGGCTTTTAAATGTCAGCAGTAGAATGATACACCATTATAACACTTAGCATTTTTCTTATTAACTTCTATACTCTACCTTAGCCCATAAATAAAACAGGAGTTACACCTAATACATAAGAGAATGAAGTCGAACTGTATTATCAAACGAGTAAAAATATAAGCTAAGAATAAGGAAAAAAAGAGAAGAAAAAGCAAACAAATTAAAATAACATGATACACTGATTTATATGACATGTTAATCATCTATTATTTATCCTAAGTGCTTTTTGAGTTCTCATCTAATTTCACTATAGCATCACAGATAGACTTTAGTCACCTTTTCTTGAATGTTAATAATTGATAAGTGATATTTAACTTGCAAAGCTGATGCATACTCTTTGGAAAGCCATGCATTGCACTGGCTTCTCCCCTTGGATGAAATCTGCTCCATCTGCATAAAATCATTGTACAAAGCTTTGAGGGCTTTGGGAAGCATTCCAACCAATACCTACAGTCCTCACAGCTGATCCTTACATTTTGTTCCTGGCTTATCTTCTTTGTGGCTTTCAACACCCATTTACAGAAAAAGAGTCTTTTTTTCTGTGCACGTTGTTGTTTTGTCTCACCCTATTTTCTTCCAAGGGCATAGAAAGACACTGAACACTGCAAAGAAGAGTGTGGTGGATGTTTGCACTAATATAAATTTCAATACAAGTGCTTGTAAAATGGATGCCCATAGTACTGCCTGTTATTCTGGAAATCGCACTGGAAATTACTGATGAGGATTATGAAGTCTCTAATGAGGAGAACTTGGAGTCAACAAAGAGCTATCCAGATTCGCATCAGCTGAGGATGCACCCAGGGGGTTAGGGAAGGCAGGGTGAATATTCAGTGTAGATGTGAGCAGTACATTTTATGCTTACACTTGCCTTTACAAACTCACAGTATTCTGACTGAACAACAAGGATATTCAATGAACAATGTTATACAGATTTTCACACTTTGACAAAATGGATTCCAGTAATTTTCACCTTTCGACTCAGACGTGGTTTTGTTTTCTTTGTTATCTCATTCTGGGTATCAAGAAGAGTATAATTACAAAAGTCTTTACAATGGTTTATTGTGGTTACCTGCTGCTAAAGTTCTAGATGATTATATGGCTAGGTCTGTCCTGGCAATATTTCAATAACTATACGGACAAAAATCACCTCCAGGAATAAAATTTTTAATGCACAAAAATGTTCTGACTTTCTAGCTGATCTATAACAACTTACGTTACAGAATCCCATTTGTGATATATGCATGCTAATAAAATTTTTTGCTTGAATTCCATTTTCGATGTATGACAGTAACTACTTAGCTTTATACTTTTGCTCTTACCTAAGTCTTTTAATTCCGCTGACTTGTCAAAAATTTATACACTCAGTGAAGAACAAACTCTTTGTTATAAATATTCCTTTTTTTTCTCCCTCTCTCTCTCTGTGGATTTGACTTTAGAGCTTCCCATGTTGCCCAAGTTTTACTTGAGTCATACATTTACTAACATTTACTGGCATACTGGCAATACAGAGATCAACTGGCAAGTATATTAATACTACTTTTTTTTTTTTTTTTCCAAAGAGGTGAATGGTTCACTAATTCTGAAGTAATTGTCTCAATTTGTGAAGCTAGTTTTGATATTTTACTGACAATATTGGAAAGCCTATCAATTAGTCTTTCCTCACTGTTGCTCCTACAAAACAGTCAGTATATTTAGTAATCATTTGCCCAAAACATTTGATTCAAAACATTCATTGTTGACTCCAAATATGAAAATAACTTAATTTCTCAACATGAACTACTATCATAATGGACCAAACCCAGCTTAATTTAGTTTTATAAGTGCTCCCATTCAAATAATTTTATCAGTAATGGCTGCAAATGAACCATGAAATTTAGCTGTTTTCCAGTCAAGTATAATCTAGTGGAATATCTCATGTAGTTTTAGACCTTGATATAGATTTTTCTGGTCCAGTTTATTGAGTTGATTCAGAGTGTGTGTGCCAACCTGACAGAAGGATTTGGAATTAATTCCTATTAATACAGATTAAAATTGGGACAGGAAATATCATCCAGCTCTGTGGAAACTGAGAATGGTTCCCAGAGAAGTTAAATGCTTTCCTTTTCCCTATAGACACTTAAAAAGTTATTTGAGTATTACAAAATAATTAATTTCAAAAGTTGAAAGGTAATAGTGACAAATAATAGAGTATTCTAAGCCACATAAATATTCTAATGACTATTTCTAAACACGCAGTTAGTAAAAATAGTTTGTTCTCTCTTAAATTTTATGGAGCTTAGTAAGAATATAATTCATGGATCATGTATTTTTGGTCTCATCAAAATACAATATCTGCTGTTTACAAGTTTATATATGTCAGCAATTATTGCGTATGATAACAACCAAAATACCATAATATGTACAATTTGTTATAAAAATTGGATTAGTTCTCATAAACTGATGGAAGGTAGAACAGGGAAGCCAAAACCAGTCACTGTCAAAACGTTAATACAGCTTGAATTGATTTCTTCAAGAGGGATTAACTTCAGTTGTAATATTATAAGAAGTTACTTTAATATTATTTTTATGGACTACCATAGGATGATTTTTTTTTAGTGTCATCATGGATTATTGAAAGACCAACTCTGCATGTGGAAAACCAGCTTTCTTCATGCCATTTATACATTTCTGATATTTTACACAGAACATGTGTTAAAGCAACTTTATCAAAGTTTTAAGTCATTCCTCTTTACAATAGGTAATGCCACAGTTACAGCAGCCTGGACAGCCTCAGTTCAGTTCCATGTTGTTTTATTCGTCATTGTTAACACATTTGTCTTCATTAACAGACCAACATATGGACATGACATATTGTCAATAACATATTTGGTTCCATGACCAAAACCTATCTGAGCTTTCCACAAGATTCTTGCCCCCTTCTCTACACTGGCTGGGCAGTGCTCATTTAATAATTATTCAATATTTGTTTATTTGTTTGTTTGCTTCTCTCTTTTCACCTATGGCCCAAAGCTATGTATATACTCAATAAACCAAGCACTAAAAAACAATTCTTTTTTCCCTTGGGAGCATTACTATAGGAAACCTCCCAAATAAGAATCTACTTCTCTGTACAAAATCAGAAGAGTTTGTTATGCAACAAGTAGCTCACAGATGGGAATTTGAGGCATGTTAAAGTCAACAGTTTGACTTAAATTTAGACTAATTTTTAAATTAACTGTTTTTCAAATTACGTAACAATACATAGAGCTGCTTGTAGCTGGTCTCATCTTCTGCCAACTTCTTTCATGGGTGTGAGCCTAACGTAGATCTGCAAGCAAATATTTGCATTGCAGAGGTCAGATTTCTGGCATCCAAGTGAAGCTCCCGGGATTTAAAACAGGCAGGGCAAAAGGGAGGTTCATACAGAGGGCAGATGATTCTCAGGTTTTGGGAGGGCAGAAGAAAGAGTCATAACTCCAGTGGAAGGTCTCTAAATGGCAGGAAGAGCTCAGCTCACTGAGAGAGTGAAGATCAACATGACAGAGTGAAGAACAGGGTGACATCAATGAAAGACAGAAAAGGAATGGCTTTCAACAGGTGACTCAGCATGCATACCCCTAAAAACCAGATAAAAAGCATGAGATGAGTGAGAAACAGGACAGCAATCACAATGCTGCAGCTACTCAAGATAGAAAAGGAAAAAACATTCATGTGTGTGTAGGAGAGCTTTCCAGGAAGGAGGAGAGAGGCTGAGGAAAAAGGTGTGACTTTAAGTGATACAGACTCTCAAGATAGAAATTTCAGACAGTGCTAGGCAATTATGCTACTTCAATTTAATTTGAGCATTTCACATTTCAACAGATGCTGTCACATTTATATTGTGCAAAGGACTAGGAAAGTACTCTGTTTACCTTGTCTTAGCCATAGTATTTCCTCCTGAAAAGCAGGACAAAGAAAAAGATTACTTCCACAGTAGCTCAAATGACCTTGATGGGTTCTGGAAAACTTTCTGGAGTGTGGGTACTGACAGAGAGAAAATGGGATACTCAAAAAAAGTGTCCTGTCTAAAAAGGGAGCAGTCCCAAATCAGGTCTCAGGCGTTCAAGGTAAGAGACTTCCCTGAAAAGTCACAAAGAAGGTCTGTAGTGAGACAGACTGGAGTTTTCCTTGAACTGAAAAATGCTGACTTTCAACACAATATGGAAAAAAGGTAAACACTGTAAAGACATGGTGGTTAGGAGGCTGATTTGTTTCCAAACATCTTCAATCTGTCTCACTGAGTGCTTCAGAGGCTTCTCCTATTTAGTGAGTAATTTTGCTGTAGTTTGGTTGTTTTTGTTGTTCTTTAAATAAAACATTTGTTTTAGAAATTGCATGTCATTACTGTTTTTTGGCAAGCATTACATCAAAAATGAGAGAAGGGGAAAGTGCTCTGACTTGGCCAAAGATGTTTGCCTGGAGCCAGCTGCAATGTGATCCTCCCCAGCATGATATGAGAAGTAATAGGCTAGGAAACTCCGATGAAGTGCATGGTAAAGCAGTGGCAAATGCACTTTTCAAATGCAAAAGTCCCAAATCAACATAGTTCAGTTTACCCTTTAGGGCAGCTGAAAACCTGGAGGTCTGGTCATGACTGCAGTGCACAGTATATTATTGAAAATACATTTTTCCTTGAATGTCATATCCTAGTAGAGTATTCTAACAGTTTAATGCCACATAAGGAGATAGGCTAAGGAAAGTTAAAAGTGGCTTATCTTTTAATAGAGTTGATTAGGCACAATTCAGATTCCCACACGTTAAGTCAGTAACGAGCTTTGGTTTTGCAGTATAAGAAGAAGAAACAAAGGAGAACATAAATGGGAAAAATACAAAATTGTGATTATTCCTTTGTATCAGTAGGATGGCAAACTGGTCAACATTAAATAAAATAGGTTTTTGCCCATTGGTTATTTGAGGAATTTAGATGGTGTACAGCCAGACACAGAAATTGAAGACCAGTAAGGAAATACCAGGACCACGAAGGCATCTAAAATTGTTAACAGAGTTTAATTATCTTATCAAATGTACATACTCACTAGACATTTGCAAACATCAATTGATGAGACATGGAGAAAGAGGAAATGCTAAGAATGGGCTTTGGAAAAGGAGAGATAATAATAATCAAGGCAACAATCCTGAAGTCAAGACTGGAAAGAACCAAACAGAGCTTTGTTGCATTAGACCAAAGTGGACACTGATGAAGGCACTGAGGAGACTCTATTCAGATAGGCTGCACTGAGCATGTAAGTGAATCTGAAAAGTTGTCCTTTAGTGCTCCACACCTACACAGGCAATTTGTCTTAAGGCCATCATATGTTATTGCTCTGTGAACTAGCAAATACTTCCCCAATAAATGACTCATCTTTATTTCAGTCAAAGTCTTTAGTTGACTCTCCTACCACCTGAGTAGTTGCCAATGCTGGGATCTTCTCTAGTGGGAGAAGATTCCCACTAGAGGAGAAATCAGAACTTCAGGACTAGTATTTGTTTTGCACACATTGGTTTCTTTTAGTTACATGAAACAGTTACTAAACCAAGTACAACAGCAGCATGACACAAAAAAGTATTGCTATAATTTCAGAACTAAATGCCAAGTCTCTAGAAAGCAGCTTTTCTTGAAGAAGTGTCTTTATGTAGAGAACTGTCTGAGAAAATATTATTCTTTTTTCCAAAATATTCCAAAAATATTTCTTCTTTTCTTCCCCCCAACCCAGCCCAAAAACACCTGAACAATGCAATATTTCCTCTGAGTCAATATGCTATTCCCAGCACAAAAAAAAAAAATAAAAAAAAATTAGGTGGCTAAGTATAATCATGCCATCCTGTAATGCTTGTTTTAGAAATATAGTTCCAGCAGAGAAACATCTCCTAAAGAACAGACAATTTAATCACCTATCTCAGACTGAATATACAACTTTTTTTTTAAACACTGTCTTGCATTTCAGTATTTATTTTGAAGGCATCAAACTGATTTTATGATCTGAAAGGGATTAATTAATATTCTGCAGAATTTCAAAAATCTTAAGAAGGATTGGAAGAGCTTCTCTGGTGTTTGAACAGTTTAATACCTCACTGCATGCTTCAGTCTCCTTCTTACCAATGAACCTCTGAAAGAGTTTTATTCTTTTTGTGTTTATAAGATTTTAATAATGTGGTTTGGATACAAAACAATTGCTTATCTTGATTGCCAGACTATAGTGATTCTTTCTCCATGTCAGTATTACCTGATTTGACTAATATAGTCTTTATCATGGAATCTCAACATTATTGTCAGGTCTCAGAGCTCAGATTTGGTCCTTTAGATTATGTGATGAGGTTTTTTTATTATGCTCAAAAATGTAATCGAACAAGATTTGAACAAAAAGCATCCAATTGTCCAATTCTATACTTTTGATTCCAGCAAGAGTACAATGGCTTCTGTTTTCTAATTTTCCTGCTTTGTTCAACATTAAAAATCAACACTCTGTCTCAGTTCATAGATCTCTTTGTTTCAGCATCCCTTTCTTCAGTGTTGCTTATTCCTTCCTCTGTTGCATGCACACGTTTGGTTAATTTAACCAATTTAACATCCATTGCATCTCCCTTTCATTTAAGTCTCTCCCATGCTGTGAAGAATGACTGTCCAGGTCCATTTTATTTCTCTAAATATTGCTGTAATATCTGTAGGAGCTTCTTATTCCCTAAAGGACACTAAGACAGATGCTGCATTTTCCATAAAGTCTGTGAATTCTTTTGAGCAGCCTTCACTGGGTTTCTGTGGACTACATGACACTCCTAAATTGCAGCTGTTTTTAAGGATCTGTTCCTCTACAGTGATCTTTTGCTCATCTCTCTCCAATGCTGGCAAAAAGTTAAGACCCAGAAAGAAAGGACTAAAAAATTTGAATATTTTACTAGTCCAAAGCAATAGGAGACAGGCTTATAAAGTATTTTGGCACCTACCTCCAATGCAATTCACAGACAAGCCTACAGGGGTAGGTTGTTGAGTTTGGTGGGCACCTAGCCCTTGAGAGGGCATTAAAAATGGGACACATTTTTCAGAAGCAAAGTGAATCAGTCATTTTTTTGTCATGTTTCTTTGAGCAGAAAGCAGTGTTCTGCTTATTCCTCTTGCCAGTCAGCCAAGCACTGTATGCTGTATGTACAGCTGACTGGATGAGGGGCAGGGAGATGGCTCCTAAATTCCTTAGGAGAGGCAGGCTAGGACAATGAGAAAGTTCAGATCAAATTTCATGGTAATGCATGTCTGGATTGGAATTTGCCATTTTAGTAGCCTTCCACTCAAGCATGCTTAGTGTGTCCCTATACCTAATACTGACACTGACAGAACAGATAACAATAGCTTCTTTCTCTTTTATGAGTCCATAAAACCAAACCCAGAAAGAATTGAGGAATTTTGTCATCAGGTAATTTTTTTCCATCAGCATCTTAAATTAAAAACATTGTAAAAGTGTTTATCCCAGGCAACGGAAGTCATCATATCTTTTTGTCACTTTATCTTTGAGAAGTTTCTGGTCCAATTCCCAGTAGATCAGCTTCTACTTCAAATGTCATACCTTTGCTACAATTGCAGAAGAAAACCAGAGGATGATTAAATATGCAGAGCTGAAGATATTAATTGTCAAGGCTGAGTCTGCAAAAGAGAGGAAAATGTGAAATAGTGATACATATCCCCAGTTTGTTTTTACTACTGATGATGTGGGATTTTAGGGCATTTATCTATCATCTTTCAAGTACCAGATTTTTTTCAGGAAACCTGTGTAGTTTACATTCTGTACTCATTTTTCTTAAAATATTCTATTGTTTATTTCTTGTACTTGTGGCTTGACCTTGAACTGAGACTTCAGCAAAATATATAGATTATTACCATATAAAGTGTATGATGGCCATACACATTTCAGGATGCCCATTCTAAGACTTCTGAAAGAGGCTTTGAATATACTAAATATTTATCCTATGAAATGAGATCCATTTTTAGGGGCTTCCAAAAGCTGAGACACACAAAATCATTGGACTCTGTTGTAAATTGTGGTCATATGTTCATAGTTATCTGCCTGTAAAAATATGTCATTGCAAAAGTTTTAATTTTCTATAAATTTTCTGAATAATTTTCTGGAACTTCTTCTCTTATAACATGTAGTAATCTGGATTTACCAAGTAATTAAACATATGGTGATATATTTAGTTATACAAAATATTGTTTGTCAAATTATGTGACCACTGGGCTTCAATGAATGTTTATTGTATGTCTAGATATTGAATTAAGTAGCTGATGAATTTCATTAGAGAGATTCTAGAAACAATTTGATTTTTCTAAAACCTGATAACTTTTAACACTTTTAAATTAAACCCCTATTTCAGTGGCTATATTTAAAGTGTGACTTGAATTCCCTGTAGTTCACCTCAGAGGTTTTTTATTTTTACTCCTGGCTAATAAACTAAGAGGCATACCACTCATACCAGTAAACCCCCAAGCAAGCTGCCCTGTATCATACTTCACACTTCATCAAGATTCTTCCCTGTGTAGTAATACTATTCATAGGGATTTGTATTTGTTTGCTTTGTTTCTATGGTTATTTTTCCACTTATATTAGGAAGTGTGATTGGTTTTTCTCAGCTTCGAATCTGCACTAGAACATTTTGAGTTGTCCAGAAAATCACTTAAAGCTCTTAGCAGTCAAATAGAGCTGAGTGAACAGACACGTGATTTATCTACATCTGTCTGAATGAGGTGAAAACAGTCTTTCAGACTCAGGGAGAAATATACAGAAATGTTTCACCTCCTAATTTTTTTTTTTATGGTTTTGTTATTTCTTTTATAAATGGCATACAACTAGCATTGTAGGAACCATGACTGTCCTTAAAAATATCCTACCTTGCATCATTTTCTATTACATACCTACACAGAAAATCTCAAATTTAAGAAGCCACTTGCTCTTTCTCACCCATCCCATGTTCCATTTCAAGCTATCCTGTGTTATGCCTACAAAGCCAGAGGAGTCGCACAGCACTGTAGGACTCTGACAACTGAGCAGCAAATCGAGTTCCAAAGGCATGAACTCAGCATGATGGTTGAGAAAATGCCATTGCAGCTGTGTCCCTTCCATAGCTTCACTGAATGACTGGAAACTCTAACTACTCCCATCACTCTAGCATGATCTCTGTCACACTAGGATTATGACTCAAGTAACAGGGATGGGTAAAGGATGTGAAGGACAAAACAACCGGATCACACCTTTTAGAGTTTAATGAGGAATTCATGCGCTTTGCAAGCAAAATGGGATTTTCCCCTTCCGTGTACCACTAAATAAGGTCTATATCCATGGATAAAGCATGGTGAAGGCTGTTCAGTCACAGTGAAGTGGACACTGTTTCAGCCACAGTTTCTTGAATCATTTAACCATTGGCATACTTCACATCCTTTGGACTGTGCCAACTCCTACTCCCCAAAATGGTACAATGTCTCAGATCTGCAAATGTCTGCAAATGGCTGAGCAGAGCCTTCTTATGAAGCTGCCCTGTTTAGGAAGGAAGAGAACTAAGCATGAGGAAGCATGTGGTGCCACACCACATGGCTGTGGGGCAAGGGAACAGATGTCTTACACTCCTGAGCAACAGCTGTGAAGTCATGCATAACAAAGTTTTCTTTTGGTTCTACCTTCTTTTCACAGTGAGTTATTTGGTCCATTCCTAAATTGATAAGGAATCAAATACTTATTAAAGAATTAATTAAAATTTTCCTGTCAAGTAGAGATGAAATATACTTTGAGACTGCCACCACCTGGACAATCAGAAAGATACAGAGAAGTTAAGCTCAGGAAGCAAAAAGGATATATATAGACAAGCTTCTTCAAATCCTGTGAGAGAGATGTCCTCTGGTTTCACTATCTACCAGCTTATCAAACCTGCCTTAGAGGTGTGGAATATCATGGAATTAACCATTGAATCGTTTAGATTGGAAGAAACTTTAACACTCATCTCATTATAATGCCCTGCTCTGGGAAGGGACACCTTCCACTAGACCAAGCTGCTCAAAGACTCATTCAACCTGGCCTTGAACACTTCCAGGGATGGGACATCCACAGCTTTTCTGGGCAACCCGTTCCAGTGCCTCATCACCCCTTGAGTAAAGAAATTGTTTCTAACATTTAATCTAAATCTCTCCTCTTGTAGCTTAAAGCCATTCCCCCTTTTTCCTATCACTATCTGCCTGTGTAAAAAGTATATCTCCTTTTTTTTTTTATAAAATCCTTTTAAGTTACTGGAAGGCCACAATGAGATCTCCCCAGAACCCCCTATTTCCCAGGCTGAACAACTCAGCACTCTCAGCCTTTCTTCCCAGGTTGGATTCTCCATCCCTCTGACCATCTACATGGCCCTCCTCTGGACCACTCTAACAGGTTCACATCTTTCCTGTGCTGAGGACCCCAGATCCAGATGCTGTACTCCAGGGGGTGTCACACGAGGGCAGAGTAGAGGGACAGAATCACCTCCCTTGACCTGCTGGTCACACTTTTTTGGTGGAGACCAGATGTGGTTGGCCTTCTGGGCTGTGAGTACACACTGTTTAATCACATCCAGATTTTCACCCACCAGAACTTCCAGGCCTTTCCCTGGGGCTGCTATGAGTCAGCAGTGCCCTGGCAGCCAGGAGGACCAAGCCTGTCCTGGGGTGCCTCAGGCACAGCATGGCCAGCTGGTTAAGGGGTGGGGGATTGTCCCACTCTGCTCTGCACTGGGGTGGCCTCACCTTCAGTATCATGTGCAGTTTTGGGTGCAACAATACAAAAAAGACATTAAGCTATTAGAGAATATCCAAAGGAGGGCAACAAAGATGGTGAAGTGCGTTGAGGAGAAATTGTATGGGGAACAGCTGAGGTCACTTGGTCTGTTCAGCCTGAAGGAGACTGAGAGGAGACCTCATCACAGTCTACAGCTTCCTTGTGAAGGGAAGATGAAGGGCAGGCACTGATCTCTTCTCTGTGGTGCCCAGTGACCTGAGGGATTTGCCTGATGCTGTGTCAGGGGAGGTTTAGGTTGGATATTAGTAAAAACATTCTTCACCCAGTGGGTGGTTGGACACTGGAAGAGGGTCTCCAGGGAAGTGGTCACAGCACCAAGCCTGAGAGAATTCAAGAAGCATTTGGACAATGCTCTCAGGCACATGGTGTGACTCTTGGAGTGTCTTGTGTAGGGTCAAGAGTTGGACTGTATGATCATGTGGTCCTTTCCAACTCAGCTTAACCTGTGCTTCTGTGATTCTGAGTATTTCTCCCAATCTGTACTTGTCTTGGTTAAAGGCAGTTTAAAGAGGTGGACACTCTAAAATGAGCTACCTCCCCTTAGTTTCAACCAATGCTTTTCCACCAATAAGGAGACATGAAATAAGAATAGATAAGAGTGAAAAAATAACAGTTTACTGACCAGTGAAAGAGCAACAGGCAAAAAGTAACAGTGGATAATCCCATGTCCCGCCAGTGAAATGCTGTTTCTGGCTGTTGGTGCTGGGTCTGAAAGAGAGAGTAACAATTTTTTTGGCACAGATAAATAGGAAATGCAATAAACTTTTGGGTTACCCATGACAGTATTCATGCTTGGGATTACCCTGGATTAGGTACAGCATCTTCCACTTGGATTTATTCAGCTTCATGATGTTCTCATGGGCCCACATCTCAAGTTTGTCCAGGTCCCCCTGGGTGGCATCCTGTCCTTCTGTTGTGTCAGCTGCACCGCTCAGCTTCATGTCAACTGCAAGCTCTCTGAGGGTGCACTTGATCTCATAGTCTATGTCATCAGTAAAGATATTAAAGAGCACCAGTCCCAGAACAGAGCCCTGAGGGACACCACTCATTTCAGGGAGTTTCCCTAAATCCAAATCCTCCACCATTCTCAGTCAGGGTAAAAATAAATCTAGCAATAACACCCAGAAGATCTGAGGAAATAATGATAGAAGTGGTTCCATTCAACACTATAGATCTGAGAATTGTCTCCTCTCTGTCTCCTCTAGTGGCCTCCTCTATAACCTGAACAGGTAAACAACAGCTGCAGGATGTTAAGAGTCACTAACAGCTCAGTCCTGTGTTTCAGGTATTAAATTACTCAAGCCCAGAGAGACTTATTTTTGTTCTGATTTTAGACATGTTGACTAAATAAATCTCACGTTGACAAGAATGAGACCAAATTGGGAGCTAATTTGTTGCTGCCTGACATCAGAAACAATAAAACTTGCCCATTGATGCCACACAAAGAACTTTATTCTGGAATAAAACATTTTCATAAAAAGCCATCCTCCTCATGTAATTAGGAAATATAAAGGGCAAAGTGAGAATTTGAGTTTAAATGGTGAAATAGAATAAATCCTGTTTACAGCCCTTACAACAAAAGGTTTACTGTAACACAAAAGAAATGGAGAATTCTGTTTCAGAAGTATTCTGAAAGCATGTCATCTCAGAGCTATAAATAATGAATTGTTTCTATATGATAAGGAAGTAAAAAATGTCAACATAGTTTGGCAATTTCAAACAATGTGCAAGACTTTATCCTTCACAGAAAATGCATAATTAATAATACCCCAAAACATGATCTACAACCAGAACATATTTCAGCTACAGAAAATCCCAGACTGATGTGTTTAAAGAAAAGAACTTTATTTCTTTGATTCAAATCTTGAGAGATGTGATACATTATCCTTGACCTCAGCACAGAAAAGCACTTAAATTTCTACCTGTCTGGAAGTATGGAAGTCACTCTCTTTATGTTGAGTTGAATAACAGTTGGCACTATGGCCCACATGGAATAACTTAAGAAGTATTAGAACAGGTATGAGCTCAGGTATGAATTGTGGAAAATTTCAATTACTCAAATATTGATTGGATCAATGCCTCACTAGGAGGAAATGTAGAGATAACATTTTCAAATGTAGTGAGTGGCTGCTCCCAAGAAAATTTAAGTCTTAGAATTCCAGAAAAGATGCTGTTCTGAATTTGGTAGTAGTAGCAGTAGTTGTAGTGCACACCTCAAAAAGTACTAGGGGATATAGCCTTTCTATAATAGGAACCACAATACAATTAACTTTAACATTATAGGGTAGAAAGTATGCTAAATAAATACAGCATGTGGCTCTGCAATTTCAAGGAAAAGGATTATGTAAAAAAAAAAAAAAAAAAAGACATTGGTGAGAAAAAACAACAAAAGAAACAAGAAAAAAAAAAAGAGTAAAACCCCAAAATCAAAAACCCAACATTTCAAAGAGGTAGATGCTTAAAACAGCCTCGAGTCTGAAGAAATAGTGTAATGGGAAAAGGGTGAAACATGCCACCATTTGAAAAGAAAGAAAAGTACCACAAAAAAAGGTGCCATGGGATCAGGGCAAAAGCTTTGAAGGCAATCACAGGGAAAAGTTTTTAAGAAAATGAGAACTTGCCAAAATGAGGAGAAACCCATAAGAAAATTATAGGTTAAACATAAGTAGGAAATTGAGAGCTCTAAAAATAATTTCAAATATACCTTACAAAGGATTTTCAAACTGATAACAGAAGCTCTTTAAATACTTCAGACACTGTGGAATTGGTGGGAATACTGATGACAAGTGTGTAAAAACCCCACTCATCTGAGAAAGGCAACAGCAGAAAAGCTCAGTGAATTCCTCTATGAAGGCAACCCTGCATGGGAAATGGTCTTTGAAGCTGAGCAGTGAGAGAAGGTAGATCCATTTGAAATAATTGTAACTTGAGTACAAGACCAAATGAATTAGCTGGAAGTCAGTAGGTCAGCCAGTCCAGGTCATCCAAGGCTGGCCTTCATGTGAAACTGCACAAGTGCCACCTCAGGCATGTGGCCACAGGGCTACACACAGCCCCTGTGACAGGTGGCAGATGGATTGTCAACAGGAGTCCCTTATAAGAATAAGGCCCCAGAAGGGTATCCTGGAAACTCCAAACTGCAGGGATATCTGTCCTAGCAAAGCTGGTGGAATATATGTTAAAGAATGGGATCAAAGACTTTTTCAGTGTATATTAAAGAACATGATCACTGAGCAGGCCAGATATGGTTACCTGGGCAAGAATCAGTGTGGCTTCTGTTTAGGAAAATCCTATCTCCCTGATGTGCCGTAGATCCACATGGATCTTTCTTCATTTTCCCCAAGGGACCTAAAAGAAAGGGGGTGTGAATGTGACACATTTCCAGATGAGTTTTAATTCTTCTGGGAAGCAAGGTGCTGTGGCAATTGCAAGAAATTCCAGAAGGATTTAATAAAACTGAGTGAGAAAAACCATGACAGATGAGCTTCAATATAGATAAAAATACATAGGAAACATTTCTACCACAATGTAGTTGAATTGCAAACTGGGAGAGAGATTTTGCAGTCATTCACTGACATTCATTGCCTGAAATAATTGGCTTAATGGGCAGGAGTATCCAGAGGAGACAACAAGGTGTTTTGCATCATCCAGAAGAATCTTGAGAAGAAAGAACATCATTTTGCCGCTGCAGATGAACTCATATCTTGAGTTAAATTTTCTTGAATCTCAGGAAAAAAGAAGAATTTAAGAAGGTAGAGAAGGTGTCAGACAAAATGACCAAGGAGGAAGAGCAGCTCTCCTTGCTCGCAGGGACCAGGGCTCTTCAGTTTGAAGAAAAGATGGATGGATATGAGGTTTATAAATTCATTAAAGCGGGGGATAAGCTGAATGGGGAACTGTTCTTGCAGTCCTGCAACAGGAGAACAAGAGAAGGTGATAAAAGCATCAGAACATCTATTTAAATTGGTTTATAAAAGAGCTTCCTTACACAGGCAGCTTGGAATTTCCTACTAGAGAACGTAGTGGAAGCAGAGAGTGTCATTAGGATCGAAAGTGAAGTAGGAAAAGTAATAGACCACAGCTTCATGATACGGGGTATGATGTGGCATGGGGACAGGGAGGAGGGAACTATGTTGTGCACATAAATTTTGTTTCAACATGAAATCAAAATACTGTCAAAGTCCACAATCCCATGAATATATGCACACCTGGGAACAAGAAAAAGCTCCCAGCTTCCCTCTCCCACAGGGAGCTTAAGTAACTTTCTCTTAAATGTTCCAGAGCCCTGCAGCAGATTTAATAAAATATCTCCTATATGTGAACATATGAAGGCTTGCTTAAATCAGTTATCCACCAGGGACTTTTAAGCTTGTGTCATACCTACATTTTATCTGTCTTGAGAAAGGAATAAAGTTCATTCTGAAAGAAACTCTTTACCACAGCCGTTTCTACACAAGTGACAGTCAGTATAATGCTAAGTATAAATATTATTGCATGGACAATGTTTCCATTACTCTTGAGCAGTACTTTCACTGATCGTTATTCATCATTACTAATAGCATTTCCAACATGCCAGGCATTGCATCAAGAGGACATTTTTAATAAACTTTCCATTCTGTCCCTATAAACAAATTTTAAAAGTTGTAATAAATGAAGAATTATGGCTACTTTGGTGTTTATAATGTGAAGCTCAGAATTTCCATATATCTTTGATGGTGCCCAAAATATAACCAAATTATAATGCCCACAGGGGAGTCAGAGATGAGTCTGTAACTCTGATAACTCTATGCCATGTACCTATTTCATATATCAAATTCCTTTCAAGTTCCTCTAACACTAGCCTTTTATGAAACTATCCCTATCTCTGCCTTATTGCTGTCTTCACACAAAGTGGGAAAGAAACAGCCTCTATGTCTAGTACTATTTTCAAGGTTTTCAGCCAAAAAACATATGTTTTTCTAGAGGTAAAATAAAGTAGTAAATAAAGCACCACAGAGAGGGCCTGTGAGGCTGATGTTCACTTTGAGCTTGCAGCGATGTTTGCTTTCTGATTAGATGCTACCTAGTTAATTAGCACTGCTGCCTCTTTCCAGTGGAAGACTTTGGAATGGACAGAGCATGAATTTGGAGTAGGGTATTTCAACTTCATCTAAAGCTTCCTAGTTGCACAGTTGTTGAGGGGTTTTTTTGGTTTGGAGGTTTTGTGTGTGTGTTGGGGTTTCTCTTTTTCCTTTTGTTTGGGTTTTTGGCAGGGGTTGTTTGCAGGTTTGTTGCTGTTGTTGTTGTTGTTTGGGTCTTGGATTTTGTTTTGTTTTGTTTTCTTCTGAAGTGCTTATGTTCTTAGAGAGAACGATGACTTTCAAACACTCTTTATTGTGATCGATGATAATTATTATTGTTGTCTAACAAACCTACAGAGAGACCAAAGGAGGGCTTTGCTAAGCTCAGTGATGTGCAACAAACACAGTATAATCCACGCCTTGCAGAATTAGGTTGTATAGAGCATGTGGATAAAATAGTTTATGCTACACAAAATTGCCAGAAACAAAGAAAGAATATAGATGAGCACATGTAGTGAAATTCAGTGTTCCTTACATATAATTATACCCATTGACAGAACAGAGCTGCCTAGTAGAGGCTCCAGAGTATCCTTGATACCAAGTTGACATTAATGAATTTGTCAGTGGACCTTCACGGATGTGCAAGAGGAGCTTGCCTTAAACTTCCTGCATTGGAAAAGTAGGATATAAGTAGTTACATCAAAGTAAAGGCAATCTGCAGCTGTTCTCTGTTTGCTGCTTACCCCAGGCTGCTGCAGGTCTGCTGTAAATCATCCCAGTTTCAGCAGAGCATCTGTTAGTGTTACAATAATGCAAAGTGGCAAAGAGCCAGCTCCAGTGTGTGTCACCTCCCAGACAGCAGCATATTTGGTGGTGGACGTTTTCCATTTTGTTTGACTTATCTGGACTGAACTGTATTGCAGCAGTGGCACATGTGTAGAGAAAGTTGTATGCTGAGAAAGACTAAGAAGCAAACCCTAACATTTTACTATTCAGAGAGTTGAATGTATGACAAGAAACTATGAAAGACACAAGGGAAGACCCTGGTACATCTACTTTTGCTTCCCTCACAGTGCAAAACTCAGAAAATAGCTTTTTTTTTTTTTTTTTTTTTTTTAGCTGAGCATATAAACAGATTTATTGCCTTCTCACAGGGCATTAACAGTGGGCAATGCTGAGTTAAGCTACAGAGAAGTAGGCTCATGCCCTAAGCATACCTCATCAGGTATAATCCATTACCTGTAAACATATGAGCCTTCTTAATTACGCCCCCCTTTTAACTTTCTTACATGTGTTTTAGTGAGACAGGGAAAACCACAGCAAAATCTATTCCACCCCACACCCCCAAATTGCACTGCTGCTTCTTCATCTACAAGTTCACAAGTGTATGGTTCTTGGAAGAAAGCTCCCTCTCTAAGGAATAACTCGGAGCAATATCTGTCAATACGCTGTAGTTGATGACACTGTTACACCCTGCTGCTATATGTCTCCATTATAACTTTACTTTCTCTAACTTATCTAGTAACAGAACCCCACCAGAGAGAGAGGAATTTCCCTTTAACTATGATGTTACACATCATATGTCAGTCACATCCTGAACCAGGAACATGGCAGCTAGGTAAGCCTTGAAGCTTTGTGCAGGTCAGCTCTAGCTGCTCTCTTGGGATTATTCAATTCCCTTGTGGATTGAACAGCCATATGTGGCCTTTTGTCAGAGGATATTGATATATTCAATGGCCAAAAGTGGACCAATATAGTGATGAGAATAAAGCTGTTTTGTAATTATGTAGTTTAAAGGCTAGATATTTTTCCAGCATGCCCTTTGCTGACCAATGGACAACACCACTAAACAGGGGATATAGCCAGCAATATAATTGACACTGTTCTAGAGTTACTGATATTTCATTGTTATCCTATTATTTTTATCTTCAGCAAAACTTTTTTCATATATGATTGTCCACTGGAACATCAGAAATGCCAGTTAAGAAAAACACTTTTCTGGAGCTAATTGATTTTGCATATGGAGTAGTGCACATAGACTTAAAAGTGCTTTCTTTCCTGGTGAGCATTCATGTTACAGACTTGAGCAAACAGGAATAGTTTTCTTTCAACTTCATTTTTGGCACGTCTTCACTTAACCAAACTGCACTAGACTTGCAGGCTTATAAATCTTGACTACCCCCTCTAACTACACACAAGCTTATTGTACATGTATTTCAGAGACTGTGCCTAGTGCACTCCAAGCAGCTCATAATTGGAGTTATTTTCTAAGATCTTTTCTTCTATTATAACTGATAAATGAAAGATTAGATATTTTGCACATTCTTGGGGAAAAACTTTTTACTTTGAACTTAAAATCTTTAGAAAGTTGAGGAACAATGGAGAAAAAATAATAACAGCTAACCAAGATGAGGGAAAATAATTGAAATGCTAAATATCTGGTTTTGTCAGAAAATAGATAAGTTACAACTAGAAAAAACTTCAGATATCTTATGATAATTACTATGAAAATCTGAACAGAAAAAGTCAGCAGAGTCAACTTTTCTGGGAACTTCAAACACACTTTGAAGAAAGTCTGTTTTCATCCTTGATCTGAGCGAGAGAAAAATCTAGTAATTGAGTTTAAGATTAGAAATGAGCATTACATTTAAAAATGTTTAAATGTGTAAACTGTCTCTAGGTGATGAAACTTCTTTGGTAATATAAAATGAGATTTCTTTCTTTAATATGGTATTTTCCTTTAACCTAATCCATAACGATTACTGTTTAGTCTGCCCACATGGAATTGTTATATCATCACTCATTCTTTAGAAAAATAAAAATCAAGATAAAACAATTCCAGATTTTTTTTTCCTGAGAGCCGAGGAGTAACATTTGTAGCTCATCAGAGGTTCTTCCCTCCCCCATTTCTGTTTCTCTTCTTTTTCTAACATGAAATCTGTCAGCTGCAGCCATTTTAACTGCTTCAGGAAGTATCATCTCACCAACTCACAAAAAAAGGCTTCCTCATCACTCATCCTTCTATAGCATAAACTGTACTTTTTTTTTTGCCCTGAGAATTTCAGATATACATTTTTTTTCTGAAATATAACATTCCAGAATATGGAACTAGCTTCTTGATGCACAAGTGCTGCTTGATATAAAGTTTTGATCTAAAACTAGGATGCATTCTCCAACTTACCAAATATATACATATATCCTGGCAAGGCCAATTTTACATCAGAAAGATCATTGGGAAGCAAGTAGAATTAATGCATAGGTAGTAAATATAAAAATTACTGCTAATGTCATGATAAAAACCCAAACAAACCAAAGCAAAACAAACAAAACAGCACACACACAGCCCAAACAAAAGAAATTGAGAGGAAACAAGGTTCCACATCTCCAATGAACAGGCAGTGATTTGTTTCATTTGGCAGTGTCACCAGGAAATTCAGTGGGATGCCTTCAAGAATGTAGCCACACCACCCAAGGATGTATTATTTAGAATGTATTTACTTAGCAGGGCAGGTATACCAGATGAGTGGCAATTTTTATCCTACAACACGTAGTACATGACCAAAATAAAGCAGCCCCTCTGCCCAGTTTAGACAAGCACAGGAGCAGAAGCATCTCCCCTCCTGTTGACATGCCCATGACCTCCTGTTTGGCTTGCACATGTGCTTGTGTCTCCTTGTCTCTAGTTTCCTATGATCTTGGATATCTGCACATGTCATTCCCCCAACAATGGACATATTTTAAGCTGTTTTATTCCCTTCTAATTTAGATTGCTTTCATATGTCACCAGAGGCCTTGCTGGTCATGTAGCCTTGCACCAATCTCTTTGACTTTCTCCAGACCTAAGTCCAAGCAGCAGTTGCCACTGTGTTTCTTCTCACCCTCTGGCATCCTGCCCCAAATGAGGTGCAAAAGCTGTGAACTCGGCAATAGTTGCCAAAGCAAATTTTGTAGACTGTTACTGTATTTCTAACTCATCTGAAATTAATCCAGTTGACTGTAGGTGGGCAGGAGTAGTAGAGATCATGTATTTGAGGACATCATTTTCAGGGCAGGCTTCACCCCATGATTCAACGAGCCCATGTAGTAATGTAAGGTCCTAAACCACCACAAGCCACCTACACTTGCTGTATCTGTGTACTACATTTGTATGTAGAAAAGGCTCAGTTTCCTTGTCTGCAAACTCCACAGTAATCTTGAGCTGTCACAATAAAATTATTTCTGTTGCAACTGGAATAAGCTCTACATTGTGGGAGAACTTATTGCACTGGAGGGAGACTCTTAGGGTAGCTTGGATCTATGGGAATTGCATGTTTGTGCAGTCCTTTAAAATACTTGTCACAGTGTGTAAAAAGAGAGAAATGATGTGACAGGAAGTAACAACAACTGCTTACTAAATTCAAAGCTGGGGGTTTCTTTTTGGTATATGGCATTGAATTAACATTTTGGTAATGTTAGTATACTTCATAATTTATTCAGATACCATCTGCATAGCACTATCTTGATCCCAAAAAGGTGACGTGTATGGCTACAACAAGGTGCAAATGTACCACATTACACATAGTCTTTTCCTACATACCTGTGGCATAATTTTATTTAGAATTTAGAAGGCCTGAAGACTTCTCAAAGATTTGTAGAGAATGAAGGATACTGAGGTTAATCTTTGGGTTTAGTACTGCCAGTCTATTATGATTCTTTCTCCTTGATTCTCATTTCTTCTCTTTGGATTCCCAATATGGTAGATTTTTAGAAAAAAATCCTTTTTGACTTAAAAATATTTCTATGTACACAAATGCTTCTATGTCCATGTTGCCTTCATATTTCATGACTCATTCCTCTAAAGCTTTTTCTTGCTTTACATCTCAACAGTTTTGATGTAGTAAGAAAAGTAAAAGGAGCAGTGTTTCTGTAGTATAAAATTAATGGGTTGTTGGAGAACAGATGATCTAAATACATATGGAATGGGCCAGAGTAGATCAGGTTGCAAGTCCATTTAGGACCACATCCTGCTCCAATTTAGGAAGAAGGGTGAGACTGATGTAGGCAGATATGATTCATTAACACACTTCAACCTTCTTAAACTTAGGTCTTGCAGAGCTCCATTCTACTCATAACATCTCTCTAATAACCCTAAATTCATCCATTCTCTTCTTGAAGTCATGTAAGCCTCTAAATCAACTTCTAAATCAACGAATCAACTGAGAGAATATTTTTTATGTGCTCCAATGTCCAAGTGCAAAAAAACAACCAACCAGGTGGGAAAAATAACACTATAATAGAATATTTTGCTTCACTTATGAAATATACAATACATAGTCACATACAATTTCAAAATAAGTCATAACATTTTTATAAAATCCATTTTAAAATATTGATAATTGTCACCAGTGAATTTGGTTTATACAATATTATTTTGGCTCTGATTCTTCCACAGAAATTGTCCTATAATCTGAAATTAGCTCCACCTGATACTTAGGATGAACAAATAAAAGTCAAAACATCCCTTGTCCTAGCATTTTCAGAGATTTATATCTCAGAAATATTTACATATGTTGTATATAGAATTGTAAGCCCAATGCATTCAGAGCTTATGCTGCATGGATCTTGCATCAATGAGAAACAAGGTAAGAGCCAGTGCCTGCTCCACATGAGTAGGATGTTAGAGATTTAATAATGCTACATATTACACTAGAAAATATCTGATAATAAGGGTGCCAAAGAGCAATTCATGTTAAAATCTTAAAGGGTCAATTCACAGATGAACAGAAAATCACTGCTCCTTAAAAAAGTCTTGTTTCTCTCCCATTATAAAACTTTTGAATTTGAATGTCTCACAGCTGTCACAGTCATTTGGTTTGATTAATGCATCCTCCTTTGGGACAGCACATAAAATATTGCCAACACACCCCAGTGCTTAGGAGCACAAGGAACTCTTCACAGAGACAAAATTTACTGTACCTTCTTATCAGCTTCATAAAGTGGCAGAAACTGTCTTACTGTCCACGGTGTTGTTTACAATACACTATCAACTCAAAAATAAAGCTACATACTTATATACTGATACAAATGGTAGTTTTGGGGTTTTTTTAGAAAATTACTCAGGCCTGGTACCTTCATAGTAACAGTTTTCCACATGACATTATACATCACAATAAAGGCTCCACTACTTTATCCTGGAGACTCCACAAGTTCTCAAAGCAATTAGCATTAACCCTTCAGTTTAAAAACAAAAACCTGCACCTTTGGATAAAAATTTTGCATGAGTGACTTGGTTAGAAATTGCAATAGTAGCCCAAAAATATCTGAATGTGATGTTAGGAAACAGAGAACTTTTAGCACATGCCACTCATCAAATCACTGGTAATAATAAATCCCAGGACCCATAAATTGTAAGAAATACAGTAAAAATATCAGTTAAAATGTCTTTCAGTTCTTTGAAAAATTGTTCTTGGTATGGAGAGGGTAAAAAATTGCTACACTGCAATAAATTGCATCTCAGTACTACTGAATAGTCCATAAAATAGTTAAGAGCAGGAAATGTTGGCAAGCTGTTTTCTTGCATCAGTCTTCAAAGGACTAAAGAACCTCCCCAAAAGCACCTTCCAGAGGTGACTTCTGTGTCCCCTGCCCCTCATCTTTGTTCCTTAGTGCATCAGCCAGTCTTATACTACATGTAGGAAAGTGAATTGCTTTCCTAGATAGCTTAGAATTTTGTTTTTTGAGGAAGAACCAATCAGTTTGGCCCTTTTTTCTGTCTCACTCACATCAAACTCATCTCTACATGGGGAAGAGGGAGATTGTCAAAGAAGTTAATTGTGTTTTCTGGGCATTCAGCTCCACATTCCTCTTCTGGTCCATTCAAGCTGTCTGTTGCAGGCAACAATTTAAAGTGGTTCACAAGTGCCAAACCTATTCAGGACATAACTGCAACACAGTCTAATCTCTTTCTCAGTATTATCTCTTGATCTCAGCCCCTGTATTATCTAAAATTTTAGAAGGGTGTAATTTTTCTGCTGACCTTTTAGTATAAACTTGAGAGATTTTTAGAATCTGAGTGTTCATTGCCAGTACACAAAAAAGGAGAAAGTTGGCCTTGCAATGGAGAACATGTCAAAAGGCAAGATATTTATGAGTTTGTGGGGGTTTCTGGTCAGGTAATTGTGTATTTTAGGCAAACAACTTTCTCTGTAAGCTTTACACTCAGAACATGGAAGGTGAGGCATTTGCAAACAGAGTGCATGTGGAGTTTTTCAAAGTATAAAAAATGAGGGATTTTTACCATTTGGTCAGGTGTTATTTTAAAAAGCTTTGTTCTATTGAAAAGAAAGGAAATCTCTCGCCAGTGGAAATGTTCATGTTTAGCAAAATTATTATAGGGTGCTGAATATATTAGGAGTCTGTGGAAGAAACTATTGGATTGATTCATGTTGTGTGGGCTAAACATACATTAGAAAAATGCTGTAAAGTTGTTATGTGAGATTTTGTGGTGAAATTGCCTCATGTACACATATAGTTAGGGTATCTTAAATGGAAATTTGCTACAAAGTGATTATGGTAAAAAATAAAAGAAGTAAATATGATAGTATATATGTCTTATTATGCAAAATGAAGTAAAAACAAATTAAATTTCTATCTTTTGGCTCAGTACTTTGCCATATGTTGTCTGAAACCTGTTGAGATTTGAGATTTGACTGTTATAAGAAATGAAGAGAAAATGAATTCACCAGAGACATTAACAAAGGGTTTGGCCCTGCATTGCTGATCTACAGTATCTGGCTATCCCAAACTTTCTATGAAACTTTGGAGTAGGTGATCCAAAATATTATATTAGGAAAGAGTAAATTCATTGATTTCAGTGGTTTGATATTTTTCTGCTAAAACTAAGAATAAAATGCTTATGTTAAATATGAGCTACCTATTAGAAAATCCTGCCTTAGTCGTTGTGAACTTAAAAAACAAAGGTTTTTCTAAGGACATGCATCAATATTTTGTGCTATCTTTCAAAGCATTTAGAATAGCAACTCATCTAGCTTTTTTGTTTCCTAACCTCAAGATATAATAAACTTCTATTTTAATTAATTCTGAAAGCAAGGCTGGTATACAACTGCTGAAGTCCAGTGTACAGAAACAATAAGCTGCAAACTAAGATATTCACACTTTTTTGAAGGAGACAAAAAGTCCAAAATCTATGGCCTGGCTGAAGCCTCTCCTCTTTGCTTTAACCAGTCATTATTTCTCAGTAGCAACTACTCAATGTGTCATTCTATACTGAGTGAATTCCAATCAATTACAAGTGATTGCACATCACTGTGCATCAATCAGAGGATAATTCTTGATTCAATGAGATGCAATGGGTGATGTCAATTACGTTTTGTTGATGCTCTTTGATTACATATTCTTTTGCAAATACTGTAGCACTGGAGTTTTAACACGTGGGCTAACCTGGCTATTCTACATTTCACAGGTTATGTCTAAAGTCATGAACATGAACAGAAATAGCAAAATATCGCCTCTACAGCGCATAAAAATTAGCAATAATACCAGGACACATTATGAGAGATTGTATTAAGACATATTAAGACATAGAGGGATGAAAGGATCCACTGGAATACAATCTGAGGAAAAAGGAAGGAGAGATATAATTTCTGCCTATTTTTGTCTTTTTTTTCTTTAAACTTGAACTATAAGTCAGTTTTTTGGCTCCTTTTTTGGCATCATCTGGTTCTATACTTGTTAAGACATTCTTCATACAAGCCTTTCCTAAAGGAGTGTGTGTGTTGTTCATTGAAGCCTCAAATGTGCACTTCATATCTGCATTTTGTGTACTTAATCCTGTGACGCTCATCAAACAGTCTAGTGCCAATGGAGGGTAGACTCTATGCCAGTCTTATGGGAACAGCCCAAGTATATTACCCACAGCTCCTGACAAGGCAAGCCCTCAGTGAAGGAGGTGTTGCAGTCAACAACAGACTTAAGTGTGCTTGAGCTAAGCAAAGGCTACTTATCAGGCCAGGGAGAAGTACTTCAGTGTGTATGTGCAGAGATGTTTCTTCTTTATTTATTTTCTCCTCTGAATTCTATGCATTTTGAGGACATGGAATAACAAGCTTAACCTAGAGAATTTTTTTGGGTTTTCTCCAGGTAGCTTCCTTTGACTGGATGAAATGGAACAATGAACATGTTATGGGTTTATTGTTTCAGTATGATATGTGGGCAACAGAACTGCAGTCCAGAAGCACAGCCAAAGGGAAGAGCCATTATGTCCATTGATCCAGAGAGAAGTGAAGATAATCTGTGTGCTTGAATAGCAGTCACAGCAGTGTAAATTACTACTGTCTTTCTAATCATAACTGAAGGGTAGAAGCAGTGCATAGAATCCAGTGAGATCTACTTCAGTGCTTATTCAAAGAAAAACAGCCTTGAATTGGTGTTGTGCACTGAGAGAGTGCTCTTATAACCAAACTGATGGCTATCACCAAGTAATGCTCAAATGAATGTAACTTCCTTCTCACAGAAGGATTTATTCAGATATTAGTCTTTTAGTGGGTTAATTTTGTGGGGGTTTTTCTGATTTGTGAAAAAAAAAAAATATCCACTCTACAGAGAAAAGCTAAATCAAGTAGATTTTAGACTGAGAGAAAAGAAGAGGCATGCAAAAAAGACTGACATGTCAAATGCTGGCATAAAATCTGTGCCTTTATATAGATTAAACATTCTGTAAAAAGACAGTAAATTACAAAATGAAATGGGAGATGAGGATGATCAGCAGATGTAAAGGCTTAAGTCCAGAGTGTTCCTAGAAACACAAAACTGACACCTTCTTGCCAGCACAGTTGGTACAGTTTGTACTTCTGTCATTCTGGGATAGAGGAACATCACCATAGGCCTTTCCAGACAACTGCAACACAAACAAATTATATAACATAATGATGTAATATTAATATGACATAAAGGTTAATGCAAGCAAAAAGAAGACCACTGCAGAAGACTGGTTTCCAAAAATTAATCTCTTACTGAATAATGAGAGACTCTGGCAGTCACACTGAGATTCTCACTCTTTTTTCCATCGTGAAGGGACCCAATGCAAATTCAGGACTGTGAAGGAGACTTGAGGTTCCCCAGAACCCATGAGCTCAAAATATTCCCAGCTATGAGGAGACCCCCCCAATATATAAGTCTCCAACCAATAACCACTGTGATGCACAAAAAGTAGGAAATAAAAATAGTAAAAACATATTGAAATTTCTGGCACAAGAAGCTGAGTATCAGCTTCTACAACTGTGGCTAACTTGAAGTCCTGAAATAAGCCAGACTGGGATATCACTGCAGCACAGGCAAGAGTAGAGTGAGTTAAGCAAAAGCAAACCAGGCTGCTTCTTAACTACGTTTCTGGAGCTGCCAGTTCTGGCATCTAGAAAAGTTAATTTATTTCTGCCAAAATATTCATTGAGCAGATTAAAATCTCTTTGTGAGAAGACAATCAGAATTGAGTAAGAAAAGGTTTTTGAGGGTCAGTGTGGAACCTGTGCTGAAACTATGCCAACCTTCAATGTCTGAGCACTCTTAATTAAATGGCTTGTCACTCTATCAACCAGTTGCTTTCCAGCAGTGAATTATACGTCATCAAAAAGTAACAGTAAAAATTTAGACCTGCAAAGAGTAATAAAAGTCTTTTGTGCCTGTAGGCAACCAGTCTCAAGCTTTTGACTTAGATCAAGTAGGTCTTGTCCTGCACGTCCAGCAAATTACAGGATAGTTTGGCACAGCTAACCTCCTTTCCCTTCATTTGGCATTTTGGGAAGCATATTCACGGTTTTTTTCTCATTTCAAGTTTTATAATAGATCCTTGACCAGGCAACAGCTATGAAAGATGATTTTACAACAATCTAAATACTGTCACGTATCTTATTTGGCCATGGAATGTGTCTGCAGACTGTGCTGATTACGGCCTCTCAAAAGGTCCAAGGAGTATGATCTGGGAAAAATGCAATTAGTCCTTCTGTTCTCTAGCATAGTTCTTATCAGATTGGAGTAGTTTGCTTTTTTGGCGTTGGACGGATGGAGAGTCCCTGGATAGAAGTGAAAGTTAGTGTTATAAAATGAATTAGAAAAATCTAGACAACGCTAGGTTCATCTCCATATTAGTAAGAGACAAAAACAGCAGGGCAGGAAAGTTTTCCTCATTTGCCAGCAGCCAAACTGTGGCCAATTTGGATCCTCTTCTTCTCTGATGGAATCTCTGCAGTCACATTTCAGGCTTAAAAATCACTTAATTTTTGTTTTGTAAATGCTTATTTGTGCCTTAAATGTGCTAAATGAAGCACTTTCAAATTAAGAGAAGATTTACAAGCCTTAGAGATAATCACAATGACTGGTGCCTTGCCCAGGAGAGCTGGAAATTCAAATGAGTTATTGGAAACATCAGTTATTGGACATGACCAAAGAGAGCATAGCCTAGCATAGGAATGACTCCAAATCCTCTTGCATAATGGAAAATATTGTATAGCCAGTTCCAACTGTGAAAGGGTAAAATAAAAAGTCACACTTGGCTCACAAGCATGTTAAAACCAACCTGCTTACTTTGAGTTTTGTGTTTCTGAAATGAAGCACTGAACTGTTGACTATAATAACAACCAGGGGATAAAAATCCCCACGTTCCTTTGAAAATCCTTTGAAAATAGCTTAGATTTTTTATGTGTATTTGATCTAGGGTGAAACTCCTCTGTGTTTGTGTAAAGACATGAGTACTATTTTCTCTGAAAAACAGAGAACAAATTTAAAATACATTTTCCCCAGGAGAAAATGTTTCACTTCTAAAAGAAAAAGTAGGATTTCCAACTTTTGATGCCTGTCATTAATATAAAAATTAAATAAATCAAAATCAGTAACAAAACATGTCAAATTTTGCGTTTTCAAGGCAATATGATTTTCCACAGATCTCATAGCAGTACATTAAATGTATAATTTGTCCCTACCAGCCTCATACTCTACTCTAGAATACACAGTAACTGGTTCAAGCATCTTGAACATTTTACATTTGAAGTATGAGCAGCATATAATTAAAGTGCCTATGTCAGCAGGGAAATCTCCATTGAAGTGAGGATCTGATCACACTAGCAGTTAATTTTGCAACTGTTTTCATGAATAGAAATGCTTCTGGTTATACAAGCCTGAAAGCTGCTTCTATTCAAGTCACTGGGACTATTGGAATCATTGAAACTTCAGCAGAAATAGAACCTAAGTCATTATTATTTGAACTGCCAGCAATTCTTGAAATGCTAGTGTCTTATTCCTTTCTGTAAGATGAAATTTTTGGAAGAGTGAAAAGTGAGTAACTTGGACACACAAATTGGACAAAGAATTTTATAGTACTAGGAGCTGTCCTAGTGGGATTTCATGCCCTTGCTGACCTAGAGAGATTTAGCAGACAGTGTATTTACTTGTTCGAAAAGAATGTTGATTTTAAGAAGGCAGTACATGATTTTACTGAACACCCACATTAGAAATTCTCTTTGTTTACAAGGATCAGTTGTCCTGAGACTGTAATGCAAACTGTAAGTGTTGATCTGAAATGGAAAACATCAATACTCAAAAATGGCTGAGGTATTTTCTTTTTGATGGGGCATCACTGAGTTGAAAAAGCAGAATAGTATTGCTCCCCCCACAATTTCATCTTAGGCAAGTGAGCTAAATTTAGCAAATAAACTTGATACAAGGTTCTCCATGCTTGTCAAAATATGGTGGCAATTAAAGTGGCATCTATTCTGTACCTCATTTTTTTAAGGAATATATTTTTCAAGGCTTTGACAGTTAAAAACTATTTAGATTATTTATGACATTTCCAATGAGTTAGTAACATTTTTTATTGCATTGCATTTTGCATAATATAATTTGTCACTACTTCTTTATTAAGCTTGTTTTATATTCATAGTTGTCCCACAACACTATATTTTCCTCTTTGTCAGCTCAGAACTTCATTATGAAGGATGAGGTTTTATCGTTTCCTAGTGATGCAAATGTCTACAGTGAATAAGTGTCATTATGCAGGAACAGAAATTTAGTTTTCCTCCATTAAGCAGCCAGGCTAATGACTCAACAAGTTTATAGCCCACCACAAAATTTGATAGCTTGGTGTGAGTTAAACAAATGATGGTTACATATTTATATGAAAATGAAAGTGGCTTTTTGGAGTCTGATGTTGTATTTTTCTCATTTAAAGCCTAGACTTCCCTTTTTAATTTAAAGAAGGGACATTCTCAGTTACAACTTAGGCTGAGCATGCCTTCTGTTTCTTATGTCTGACATGACTCCAGTATGACAACACCATCATAGGGAGACAAAATAATATTTCATGGCCAACTTTCAAATCCCACTGACACCCATGGAAACATCCCCATTTAATGCCTTTGAATTCTCACTATTTCTCATTATATGCAGAAAAAAACAGCTATTCATCATAAATATTACATCCAGCTGAAGATGATATATGCCCAATCCTGAGCAATGGAATGTTTCCACCTGGGTATGACACTCACTAAACATTGTCTCAGGTCCAGTGGACCACTATATCAGCAAAAACACTGCCAAGCTCTTTCTTTTCTTTACACAATCAGTTTTAAGTAATTAATGGAATGTGTGAAAATGACCTATTTGTCTGTCTAACTCATCTCCCCTCCAGAACAAATTTGTCCCCATGGCATATTTTTTCAATGCTTTGCCCAATCTAACTCCAAATATTCAGCATTTCCCATTGGAGACTGTTTCTCAGTTAAAGGGATCATGTTGTCAGGATTCTTATTCAGATAGTAGGCTAAAATTTAATTTTTTTCCTAATTTCAGTCTATTTCCCCTGGGGCCAGATTCCCAGCTGCCATAAACAGTCAGAGCTTGTTTGGGCAGTACACACCAGCCAAAAATCTGGTCAGGGTTTTCCCTTCCTACTATGCTAACAATTTTTTTCTCCTCTGCTACATTATACTGTTAATCATAGTGTTCACACTTATTCATTGCATTCTTCAATAATGCTTTCAAATCCCGTTTTTCTAATACCATATTGCTTGCTGTGTCAATCATTCCATTCCATAATCCATTTATTAATCCATACTTCATGTTGAGATTAAATCAACTGCTAAACTAGATGAGACTTCTCCATAGTGATGGTAAAACAGGTCCATGATCATAAGAGAGGATTTGTACTGAGGGCAATGAAGTAAGATCCTAACTTTGATAAACTTTGTTTTTATTTTCAGATAAAAGCAAACAGAATCAATAGTATGATATGTTTTTGTTGAAGGGGTTTTTTTTAAAGTAAAAAAATTACATCTCAGTATTTGTAAATGAAAACTGGCTGCTGCAGAACATCTCCATTCTTACAGTGGTGCTTCCTACCTATGATCTGCTGTGTGCACTGACAGACTCATATTACTTGCTGATGTAAAATTACCACTAGTTTGTAAATCCAATAGCTCCACAACGGATGGATAATTTTGAAATAGGATTGTGGAATCAGGGTGGGAATACATTGGCACAAACAGGTTTCATTACTGAACTGTCCCTAGATTACCACTCACATTTTCTTCTTTTGTAGGTACTTACCACAGAATTATCAAGGCTGGACAAGACCTTCAAGATCATTTAGTCCAACCATCAACTCATTGTCACCTGAAGCACCCTTAAATCATATCCCCAAGTGCCACATCTAGACGCCTCTTGAACATTTCCAGAGATGGTGAGTCCACAACTTCCCTGGAGGTGGAGAAATTAATTTTTGTTAACTGCTGGACTACCCTATCACTGCAGCAACCCAGAAGGCCAAAACAAAGCAAAACAATCTTTTCCATTGGCAGAGTTCTGTGGTAATGAGGTGATGCTCAGGAGATATTTTAAAAGTAGCCAATGTTTCCTATTCTAAATGAATCTCCTGTGCCTTTAGACATGACAAATTGATCTCCCTGAAACCAGAAATTCTTGAAATTTCCAAATCCAAATCAAAATAGCTGTTTTGCTTTACCAGTTCTCAGCTCTTTTGGACCAGTAGATAAAGGCTTTTTTCTTTCCAACATTTCTTAGAAAGTGACAAAACAAGGAAGCTTTTGAGTATTGTTGAGCACATATTTACTTTTAGCTGTTTTTTGTTCAAGTCACTTGACATGCTGCCATGGCCCAGGCCTGCTGGATCTATTATTGCTCATGCCATCTATCATGTTTTATAGTCAGGGCTTAGGAAGATGACACTTATTTATGGAGGAGTGTCTAGGAGACTGTCTCATTGAAGACCTCCCACCGTGTTGTTAAGATCCCACTGTCAAACTGACTCATAAAAGAAACTTGAGCCCAGCACTCAGTCACTAGTAATGTACTGAATCCCTGGCAAATGGGATCACTGTTGTGATGTGGCCAACCTCTTTTGAAAGTCAGAGGTAGATTTGATTTTTGAAGAGAGAACAAAAATATCATCAAACAACATGCAACGGACTTATTCGTATGTGATAAGTATCACTAGCAGGAGCTTAGAGTTTACATTACCTATTAGAAATACTGCAAAAGCAATGTCTATAAATGATAACTCTGTACAATTCAATGATACTTGAATGCCCTGACAATGCTTATGTCTAACATAATACTCACAGAGGTTCATCCATAACTGGAGTTTCTGTGACAATATCAGGTAGAGTAGAATTTTGAGATATGTTAATGAGACCACATATAGATACTCTTTGGTTCTATGAACATCTTCAGCCATTGTGCCATTAGTGCTGTGATCCCAAATAGTATTTCAAGGGTTTGAACAATGTGCCCCTAATGGATATCCATGGCATTGAGAAGTACATTAGACAAAATTTCACACTATTGGTTCAGTAGCTTCTTGTGAGCAGTAGATCATTTGATCATGTTCCAGACTGTAGGCTTAGATCAGTGACATTCTTTTTGCAACAGTAAAAATAAATCTCCCAGGTAGAACATATAATGTTAGTTTTTATGGAACAAGAGAAAAAAGCATGCACTAGCTCACAAGTTCGCTTTCAGTTAGTTCTACATATTAACAATCATGAAAATGAGGTTTGTGGCCTCAGGCACTGAATTCAATCATTTCATCTTTCCATGTAGCAACCTTATTTTTGCTTCCCTCCAGGCACACACTCACAGGGCAATCATGCTGAATTCTCAATTCAAGTATGAATGGTTAGCTAAGCTTTTCTCTCAACAAACCATATTATAGAAAATTTAGGAAAAGTCAGGCAGTGACAGAGAAGCACAAAAGCTAGATTTTGTTAATATAATAGCTCTAGGGTTTGAAATAAGGAAATCAAGCAGCTGGTCAATCCTAATCCATGATAGAGAAGGCATGCTTTATGCGATCTTCTAACATGTTACATATCATGTGTGAAGTGAGACAATGGCTCCACCTCTATAACTTAAACTCAGGAGTACAATAATAAAGTTGAAAATGCAATTAGATTTTTTTAGTATAAGTTTTAGCAGATAGATGACAGATATGCTAGAAAAAATGTACCTCCAATTCAGGTTGAAATATTAGTGAAACATTCCCACGAATGATACTGTCCTGGGCTGCCAAAGATTCCAGTTTCTTTTTTCAGAGTTAGATTTGTTTTTCATATGAATAAAAGGCCATATAAGTTATCACAAAGAGCTATAATTCACTGTCAATGCCAAATAGATGATAAACACTACTGTCATGTTGAGTGTCAAACAGGTAGAAAGAGACACCAAGGTTTAAGGCCCTAAAACCTCCAGGAAGGACCCAAAAAATCACTGACCCAAAAAATTCACTTGAGCAGTAATATAATTCTTTTGATTTTCTAGTATTGTTTTCAACCATAGTATATTGTAAGATGAGAATAGTTGTAAAATCAATTCTTGGTGTAATAATGTGAGAACAAAATATAACATTAATAATACATTTTTTATGTGCTATAACAACATTACAAACATTCTACATGTGCTATTACTTAACTTCAGTGGGGCTTTTTGTTACAGAATTAGTTTCTATTTTATTGATCAAAAATCAAGGTCCAGAAAGACAATGTGATGCTTTTCAGAAATGCAGAGCTTCCCCACCCAAATGAATTGGTTTTGGTTCTGTTCCCATATGTCAAGTGTTCGGCTCATTAAAATGTTCCACCATCACAATTCACTGACCTTGTGGACAATTTTTGAAGATGATAATGACTTGTTTAACACTAGCATTGATCTGTCAGGTATGATCTCTTTGAGTTAAAAGATCTATAAATATGGCTTAATCATTCAAAGGGCTTAATTAGCTAGTGCATTAGTGCAGTTTTATATTGATGTAATATAATTTGGTTTATATGAGTTTAGTAAGAATCATACAGTGATTCAGTATTTACTAGCTAGTCTGTGAAGAACCTCAGAATCATCAGATCCTGTTTTCAAAGATGCTGCTATCTAGTGCCCATGGGCTGCACAAACGTCATCTAGGGCTCATGGCTAGTCAGCATTTCTGCAACTTGGCATGCTGTTGTAAAGACTGCATGTACAACAGGTCTAGACTGGCATATATGTACAAAAATACCAAAGTGCAAAAATAAATCCACACAAGAAACTTGTTACTGCACTCACATGTACTCACATCTCTGGAAAACTGACCTACAAAGGTGTTTTTTCTTTCCAAAGTCTTTAGTCAAATGTAAGTATGTTAGGGAGATCACTCTTCTTTTCCTGCTGCCTCCTGTGTGAATAGTCAGCAAATCAGTCTCTCATTTACCTTTGGAAAAACTACAATTATGTGATAGTGTTCATAATCCTCATACTTCAATTAATTTTCATGGGAATATTTGCTACTTAAATATTACACAAGCTGTTCATAGTTTAATGACTGTTTGCTCCTGCTCACAAAATTTCAAGGTTAGTGCAAGGTCAAGCTGCACTTTGCTGAAGAAGCTAGTTATACATTTCACTAATGTATTTCATCATGTGATGTTTTTCTGTACCAACTGATGATTGTTCCGGAGTAGAAAAGGGTTAGCTAAGCACACATGATACATAGATTACTACTGAATTTACTTTCTTAGATAAAATATATCTATTGCTACTTCTGTGCATCTCTTTCCTAATGCTATATTTGAACTAAGAACTGAATTCTTGCTTAAATGTAATGAAACTTTAGCCTGATGGCAATTAATAAAATGCGTTTCCTTGTGAGAACTTTAGTTGCTTCTGGTAGTTTCTGGATATATTTGTGGTGAGCAGGTTTTTTAGCTGTTTGCTAACAGATGGGATTTTGACTATTAACTGTTTCCTGATATCCTGGTTCTTGATTAAAAAGAATTCACACCTTTAGTCTCTATCTGCCTGCTGAGTAGAGGGCAGCCAAGGGGGAGACACTTGTTTACTTAGCAAGGGTGGGTACAGCAAACTGACCCTTTGGGGTTCATCAGAAATGGCTTCAAAAAGCATGAGAGCAGCAATGGTGGTTATGGGTCAAAGTGCTCAGTCCCCAGCCTTGAACAGTGAAATTAGCCCTGGAAAACCAGAAACCATGATCCAGGTTTAGCTCTGGAGGGAGGCTGCTGCTGCTGCACAGGTCTCAGGCAGCATCAGTCTCAAGTATCTTTAGATCTTTGTTATGAAAACTAAAAAGTATGAACCCATGGCTCTCCATTTCATTGAATGGAGGATATACAAGGGAAAAAAGAACTAGCCCCTAAAATGATCAAAGGGTGAGCAGGCAATGATCAATTGTTAATGACTGCTATTGTATTCATATTTGTATTGTGTTTGTAATAACTGTCTATATCCACAGACACATTTGTCTGAAATGTTACTCTTCCCCATAGATGTGCCAAGCCAAAAGTACAGCATTACAAAGTGCCATACGCTGCCAGCCATGCCTGCATCTTGCAAAGCTAATTCTGAATTAAAGTCTGCTCATGCCGTCACCTGGACATGATGAGGTAGAGAGAGGTAGCCAAGATGAGAAGTGTCCTTGAGGCAGATGCTCTGTTAGGGATGGAGCATGGACAGACTGACTTTTCTGCTAGATTCTTCATGTGCTCTAGATTTCAGGGAGCTAAATCCTGAAGAGAAACAGGAAATGTTGATTTGCTAAATGGCCCTTTGGCTTGCCTGTTTTCCATTTCTGATTGTTGTTCAATGGTCCAGGACCAAATTAATTATTTTAGAATAATGGTTTCTTTATTTGCATGGTAAAATACTTTAAAAGATTCTGTAGACATTTTGGATAATAATGGTCATGCATTTTCCCCCTAGTAATGTCAATTCAACTGACCATAGCTTATAAAGAGTAAAAAATTTTTATTGAGGTAATAATACACAAGTTGAAGCATTTCTAAATAGTATTCATTTAGTAATCAAAGTCACATTATGACCTGTCTGGTCAATTGTCCATGAATTATGGAGAATTAAAATAAGCCTTGATAGGATAGGCTGTAAACACCAACACAAACTGCAATGGGGCAAGATCATATCCACAGCACAAGAAATTAGTCGAGTGTAAATAGCAATGTCTGAATTTTTTCATTATATTTCTGTCTTTTAAATATTTACCTGGAATGCTGCCATCATTCTTACCAAATGATTTAGAGGACCTTTTCCTTTATCATTTTTATTAGATGTTCCAGCTCCAGGAAGAAAAAGTTGACTAAACTTGTTTAGGATGAATAAAGAAGCATGTAAAGTTTAAAATAGTGGCAGTGTCTTCCATGAAGACACATGCTAGAAGCAGCCAGGTATGGGGCCAGATCAGAGATTCCCCTAGAAGAGATGCTGGAACAGCAGCATATGCCAACATGCTCTCTGCCACAGCTCTGTGCAGCGGGTGCCTATTTATATAATAAAAGTTCTGACCCATATGTTCACTGAAAGAGCTCTTTGAATTTTTTCCCCAGTCACATGCACTGTACACTCATGATCAAATGGTGTAGAGTTGGCCTTGTGCCTCCGAGAGCCTGTGAACCAGTGGAGTCAGGTTGTGAAAAGGTCCCCTTAGAACGTTTCACTGACAAATGCTTGCACTGCCTCCAGCAGAAAACCACTAGCCTAACTACTGGCTTTCTGTCATCATTGCTAAGCAAATCCTGAGAGACCATTTTAGGTTTGTGTTTAAGGTAAAAAACATGTTAGCCTTGATGTGAAAAGTTGAGCTGTATTCTCTAAAACACAGCAATCTTCATGCACTGAAAAAAAAGAATCTCAAAGTCGTTAAAGCAAATAGATTACAATTAGTTATTGTAATCGAAATTATTTCATCTGGAAATCACTATACATAAACCCAAAAGGAACTGAGGTGTTGTTTATAGGCAGGTTGTAACCCATGATAGTTCTTCTCAGATTAATAGCACCTCATCTCTGAAAGAATATTCATCATCATTAATAGCCTGGGCCCCAGGCTTCTGCCATCATTGCATTTCTGATTATTGAGGACTCATAAAGATACATGTGCTGTGAATAACGAACTTAACCAGTCTTCAGCCAGACTTACAAAGATTGCAAGTTGAAGATTTGGGTAGTCTGAACAAGTCTCAGTTATTTGAGATTTTAATGTATTATTCAATTTTTTAATATCCTTTAACTTAATTGACAACAGAAACCACTGCACAGTAATATATATATACATATATATATAAATATGTATGTCATGAAGTATATATATTTTTATTAACTATTTGATAAGACTTCAAGTGTGGCTTTTCGCTATGCAGCACAAGGCCTTTTGCATCTGGACAACTAGAACTGGAGAAGACCACGATCTGTATTTCTCTGTGTCTTACAATAACTTCAGCTAAATAAATAGGTGTTTGCACTGAGATATTGTTTAACCAATTCCATGGACTATTCAGTTGTGAAATTTAGATTAGGCTTCAAAGCAAACTTTAGCTCATCTCCAGGCAGAGTAATTTCCTCTAATGCTCTAGGCTACATCTCTAGTCAGTTAGAAGCATCCAATAACTATGGCATTTTTTTATCCATGTAAACATAGCCTTTTTTATAGACAACAAGAAAATCTAATGGGCATTGACTGTTCATCTTTCCTATTAACTGAGAACAAGTCTTTAGTGGCTTTTAAAACTAGGCTGGTAAGTTTTTACAAGTCTAAAATAAATACTTTATTTTCTTCAGTGTACGTATTTTAAAGAATTAATTTATAAATTAATTGGACTTGTCATTCATAGAAAAATGTACTATGTATTACACATAACTGTATGAAAAATATTTTTTCCAAGTAAGGGAGTTACAGTTTTAAATTAGCTGAGTACAAAGCTTTCACTTAGCTCCCTGGTGTCTATGACAGAGTATTTAATTACCAGATCACCAGTGATATTTCTCACAGAATAGATGATACTGTCTGACTAAGGAGCTATTCAACTCTGCCTTTTTCCAGTGTGTGGATCTGTTGCCATCTCCAGCACTGTCCCAGGCTCTCAATTGCCAGAGAAAGTCTTGACAGCAGGGAAAAGCCATCTCTTTTCCCCCATCACAGCTTCAGGGATGGAACAGTTTTTTAGCTGTAGATTAAGAAAAACACATAAGGGGCTAATACCTGTCATGAGGAATATTACCAGAATGTATAGAAGTTGGCAAATAAATAAGCAACAATGTCTTATGACTGTATCCAATACTTTAACAACAAAAAGGACTATGAGTCCTTACTGCAGTCTATTCTCTGTACACAGTATTTCAGCGCAGAAAAAGTAGGACCTGCAGTGAGGATGTGGTTTTCTGACTTCCGAGCAGGAAGTCAGGTCGTGGCTGAGATAATTAAGGGAAGCCTCTGAATGAGACAGTAGACCAAGCTAAAGGACAGGGGTCTTTACCTTACTTATTATGAGTGTTTTACTGGTAGAGGAAAAGCCTGAACCCCAGGTTTTGCCACAGAACATTCAGTGGTTAATGTTTAAATAATATCCAGATTATTAAGCACTTTT
Source organism: Entomyzon cyanotis (assembly GCA_024500445.1). NCBI lineage: Eukaryota > Metazoa > Chordata > Aves > Passeriformes > Meliphagidae > Entomyzon > Entomyzon cyanotis. The sequence continues at coordinate 21,941,273 of JAKEPQ010001005.1, forward strand.
GAAAGCCAGTTGGAAATTGCAGCTGCCACCAACTACTAGGGGAATTGTCTCTGTTTGCCTTCAAGGCTATCTCTACTCAAGTGGAATGGAAAGGGTATAGATCAAAATGCTTACCAAATGAAAGACATTACTATTGTAGCTCAGTCAATCAGAAATCTGTTTCCTGGAGGAGAAGTAGGTTTTCTTCTGATATATCTGTATTACAAAGGAACTAGGCGTAATGCCAGTATCATAAAGACTAGGAAACTATAAATAGAATGGACTCGTGTCAAAGATGCATCTACATATGAGAAAGACAAATAAAAGTATTTTTCTGTCCCAAATGAAACACAAGTGGGCTTGTGGGTGCTATTGGTCATCATCGCAACTACATCTTGGTGAATGAAAAAAACATATGAATCATGTATTTCTTAATCAAAAAGCCTGAAGATTGCATTTCTTTGAGGCTTTGGGGGAAAAAAAAAAAAAGTAGAAATTAGAAAATAACCAGGCAATCACTAAAAGCTGTAGACAGAATCAAGAAGGAAGTTAGGACACTGCTGCTGAATATTACCTACAAATCAGCCACTTGGGTTTTTTAAATGATATGTGAGGGTCATAAGCCATGGAAACAACAATTTGCATGCACTGCACAAGGAAGAGCATGCCTGATGCCCCCCAGCCCCAGATCTGTGGTGCATACAGAGGTGCATGGGTTGCACTCTGAGTGCATTAAGATTGGCCACGACATGTCCAAGGATTCCACAGATGGAAGCAGGCTCAGGTCAGATGAAATGTCCAGAAGACTTAAACCTAGTCCAGAGGCCAAAATATCAAAATAAGCCAGTCAAAAATGGAAGTTATTGAAAAAAACATGATGGGAGGTAAAAGGAAATAGTGGAACAAGGAAGGAATCAAAAAGTACTTAGAATCCTAATTTAAGGAACAAAATTTTAAAAAAAAAAGTAGACAAACATCTTGGTTTATATTTCCAAGCTCTTTAACTTTCCTGGGGTGGCAGAGCCTCTCATGCATTTTTATTGTTGTATATGCACAGAAAACTTCCCTTCCTTGTCTACATTCTGGCTCCCCACTTACGAAAACTACCTAAAGTGATTTATTTCCTGTGTGAGTTCAAAATTTTCCTTTCCTTTATGACAATATTTTGTGGATTTTCGAGGACAGGGCCACATTTGGACACATCTATATTTGTCATTTGTCTAAAAGTTTCAGCATTACAAACCCTAAGTTCACCTAATAATATCAGATTTAACATGATAAAACCCAAATGATCCCATATGTCTTTGTGCTCTACTATCATCATCACTTTTTGGTCTACATGGCTGTTTGAGCAAAGGAAATATTCAAGCCCTATATTTGGTCTTTTACTTCAGACTTTATGCCAGTCTTGATGAAAAATATTTCATTAGTGTAATGCAATCTGTCCTGAATTAACTTGCAAGTGTAAGAGCTTTTGATGGTCTTGAATTTCCTCAGTGACTGTTCAGGTAATGCTGCTGTGGCTGTCAATGCAGGAAAAAAATACTGATATCTGTATAAACTATCTTTTAAATCCCACACCAACTACATGCAAAGACATGAGAACACACTCCAAAATTGAGTTTGCTTGTCTTCAGGTGAAGAATTTCCTCACTCAGCCCAAACACATACAAATTGTTATGGAAAAGTAAAATTTCAATACAGGCCTTAAACATATAGTCTTGAAAACCCCAAAATATTTCCACAAACAGCTGAAAAGTTGGCTGACAGCCTAAGAAGGACTGAAATAAGCTGTTAATTAATGTGTAAATGAAATGAACTGTGATTCCTCTGTCAGATATAATGTTAATCTGAAATTTATTTCCTCTTTTTTTCTGGTTGAGCATTGCTCAGAGTACCCCCACAAAACAATTGCATATAATTTCCAGTTCACATATCAAGTTTTGCAGACTTTCCACTTCTGCATCATCAGTTTTTCTTGAATTATTCAGTTCCTTCAGTTAATGGCTACCAGCATGCTGTACATGCAAGAGTATTGTGTTATAGCTTCATTTACTTCATTCCATGTCCCAGTCATTTTTAAATTTAGATTTTTCTTAATGCTTTTCTAAATTTGTGTTGATGCCTGGTAAACAAGCTGTGAAGGATCAGTCACCATTAACACAATCTGTCTATCCTGCACCAGAGAGCCCTTGAAGGGAATTTCCAGTGTGACGCTGCAGGGTGTCTTGGCTTTTTGGAATGCTACAAAGCAAACTGTAAACAGTCTTCATTATGCCAGCACAAGCAACAGCTTTGGTACCATTTTCGGCTGAATCTGCTTCACAAAGATTCAGAGAATGACAGTTGTCTAGGAATAGTAGGCGCTGTTTACCATCTTGCTTGAACACACTGTAGCTTTCTTTAAAAACTTATATAACAAATTAATTGTATTTATCATATCATTCTGGTTTTCAGCCTTATGATAAGAATCATTCCAAAAATAATCAAGTCTGTTTTAACTCGTCTTTCCACTATAACTTCAATAGTTCTGAGAATGTTCCTCAGTAGCATACCTTTTCTAGGTAGAATAGATTCATCATCACCCTCAAAGACAACCAGCCCATCTGATCTGCTTTCAAGTGAATAAGATACATAATTCTGGTGAATTCTGTCTTGGCACACTTTCTCTTCAGGAGCTGACACTGATGACTCAACCTCATAGTCACTTCTTGGCTTCACAGATAATCATCTTAGGCTGATGCTCATACATTTTCCTTGAAGAGGGCTATCTGTTTTTGTATTGTTCTGCATCGCTACATGTGGTATGTCTCTGTTTTAAGACTGTCAAGGATCAGGTGAGTCACATTTCTGAAGACACGTTTTTCTCCAGATTTTTTCATCACCCTAAGGTCTAGTTTGAATTTCCTAAATAAAATTGTCATAGTTATAACGGAGCCATAAAACCCAAGGAAGAGGACTGGTTTCTTCATATGGAACAACATGGGAATATGACCCTCCTATTTCTTCATTACATCACCAGCTGAATAGGATGATTCGATAACTGAAATCTATTCTATTTTCACATGCCATGTTTAAATACATAATGCCCATATGTTAGCTGAAGGACACGGAACTGCTTCCCATCTTTTGAGTCTCTACATATTTGAGCTTCAGCTCCACTCCTACTCCATTTTTTGGTGGAGTCCTATCCCTGAGCATCACTCTTGCCCTGAACATTGATTGTGTGGGTAGGGAAGGTGAGTATTCAGGCAGCAGAAGTGTTTTGATACAATCCAGTCAACTTCTCAATCTAGATGATCATACAAATCCAGCACCTGAATGATCAAGATGTGATACCCAGCCACCCATCTTCTGTACAGCTTAAACAGAACCCATCTGCCTTCCTCTCTTGTAGTCCTGAAATATGTCACAATTCAGATATTAAAACTGTAGTGTCAAGAGTACAACACAAGCACTCTTACCTTTCACAGTATTTAAGCATTTCTTGCTGAGTTACCAAAACAAGTTCAAAACTTAACAAACGACCCTGGAATTCATGCTGTACTTTTTTTCCCCCCACCACTCTGTCTAGCATATTTGTTGCCAAAAATCATTGTCAATGACAGGCTGTAAAAACCTTTAGTTGATTGGGAGAAGCATACTAATGGCAAAGCTAAGCTTGGACCATTCTGCCCTCGATCCTCTGTTCTAACTGTGCACTATGCATAAACTCTGACATTATGATGTATGAGAAGCTTCAGACAATGAACAGAATGCTCTTTTGGAAGAGTGAACTCTTTTTCTTCCACTATGTATGTATTTGACTAACAATAATTTTAACTACAGAACAGTGAACACTAAACTTATGCTCATATTTTATTGCTTGCATTGCAGTTGCATAGGTTTTATGGCACTATTATTCAACATATTCAGCTAATAGAAGTTACAGATGCATAAGTTACCTGTGATTTTGCTTTAAATTAAATCTAGTAATTCAAATTTTTCTAGCGTCTCATTTTTCATTAAATCCATACAACTCTTTAAAATCTAATAATGTAAGCATTTTGCAACCATTTGAGAATTGGGGTTACATTGTTAAAACACTATGCAAATAATTCATGTGATCAGACTAATATAACTTTAATGTTATAGGCACTTTTAAAATTTTGAGATTGCAATTCAGCTACCAGAAACCCATAACCAATTGTCTTCATATGGTTCTGGGTGACTGCTCCTTAAATAACGAATTACTCAGGAAATCTCTTGTTCTCGGAATACATTACAGTATACAAAATAAATTAAGTTGATTTTTTACCTGAAAACTTCATTATTATATTTTCTGCTGCAATGTGATTGCTAGGTTATGTTTGCAATGCTGTATGTCGTCTACAATGCAAGGGAGAGGGCTCAATAGCTCCGTTTTATGTGAAATATCTTCCTGAAAGATACAAATATGTGGAATTCATCTCATTGGTAGAGGAGCTACCCCGTCTCTCTTGAGCAGAGCTGCACCCAGTGGTAATGGGACAGTTGTTGTCAGGTGAAGATTTACTCTGAGGACAATATGCTGCCTCTGCTTTGCAGGAACCATTTATTGATTTCAGAAGATATTTTCTGAAGTGTCTGATAGTCTTATACAGTTCCTACTTTAAAGTACAGTTGTCAACTTGGTGGTATTGTGCAAACTGGTTGTCTTGTGAAAAAACAAGGACATTAGATTCAGTTTGGGCTATTAACTTTCATATGAATTTATACCTTATGTTATTCAAAATACTCTTACATTCTTTTACCCATATATACATTATAAACAGACAGAAAGCACCCATGGGATGACCCTGCTTTTTAAATACTTATCTAAATAGATATATTTGCAGCTGTTGCCACATGTGCTTTGATGACCTGCTCATCCGAATTGAGTAAGACTAAGGAGCAGGAAAGACAAAAAGAGTGGGGAAAAAAACAAGAGTGGGAGGAGGTGTGGTTGTGAAGATGAAGGAAATGTCATGGGCTGACCAGGTAGAACTCACTGCTTTCCCAATGAGTCATGACGTCTCTGAAGAGCCACTGGAAATAGGGAAATCTTCTGATAAAATGGCAGCCACATCACTGTGATAGCATGCAGAATCATGCAACCAAGGACAATGAAATCAGAACTCCCATGACAGGTCTGCAGGCCAGTTGCCCCAAATTTCCAGTAATTAGTGAATATTAGATGTCTGAGGCTTTGAGGACAGATCTGAAGGCCCATCCTTTAAAGAAAGTAAATTTCAGAGAGAGTTAACATTGAGATACAGTAATAATTGATGCTTTGGCTCACCTTTGAAAATCTTTGCTGTAACATCTCTGCCTCCTTTCCTTCTGTAAAACAAAAGCAGCAGCTATTTGATCAGATTATCCTGAAGATTGCCTAATATCTTGAAAGTGCTAAAACTCTCATAAGCAACAAGCAACCCTACTTGACACGTGATAGGCTGTTGTCCCATGCTACAATATAGATGTATTTAGTATTCTAATACCACCAGCTGTGGGGCATTAGCTGTTATCTCCTGCTGTGACTCACCCCTGATAACAGACAATAAGCCATCAAGGACACACTGCATGACTCATGGATTTATCCTATTGAGAGATGCTCCACCCAGGAGGGAGGAGCCAAGCATTCCCACCTGAATATAACCTGCCCTTGGAACGGCCTAAGGCAGCCCAGTCTACTGGGTTCCCAGAGGACAAGAGCTCCCACTGGACCTTCAGGTGGAGACCAGACCTTCCACAGGATCACTGCTTCAACTGAACTACTTCACTTGGATTGCTACCATCACCCTAACAGGGTATCAGGTTGTATCTGACTTTTGTCAGTGTTTTTTCCTTGTATTATTGCACTTATTTTTAATTTTCCTATTAAATTTATAATCCTGACTTGTGATGTCCCACTGGTTTGTTTTCAAACTAATACAGCAGTGCACTTTTTTTTTACCTGTAACTTATTGCTTACAAGTCTGATGATCATGGGGTTTTCTGAAGTGCTTACGGTTGTGGATTAACCCTGTAGGCAGTCAAACACCACACAGCTTCTATCTCTCCCCCTCTGCAGTGCAGATGAGAGAGAATAGGAACGGCAAAAGTGAGAAAACTAATGGTTGTGTTAAGGTGTTTTAATACTCAAAAGATGAAAAGACAAAAAAACCACAGAAAGAAACAAAAATCAGTTGCTCACCACCAGTAGATTAATACCCACTCTGCGCAACAGCTACTTGGCAAAACTCCACCTCATGGTGAGAGCTACAATGAAGAAAATGATTTCTACTGCAGCCATAGCTAGTACACTTATCCAAAAAGAATTAAATCCCCCATGCTTGTATGATTACCTGAGTACAAACTCACATTGTATTTGCAAATAAATGTAATGAATTTTCATTTAAAGTTGACCATACAGCTTATTCTATTATTAATTATTTTAAAAACATTTGCATTTTAAAGTAATAAAGTGATGCCTGATAGTTTTTGGTCCTTTCTCTTTATATTCTTTTATTCCCCTTTTTATGTGTTTTATACCCTTTCCCATTCCCTGTACTTTTCACTCCCTGTATCTTAGCCCCACATGTTTATAACCCCTGTACTCTAGCCTTGTTCAGAATTCTCTGGGGAAGACAAAACATCCCCACAATCTCAAGAACATGAGGCACCAACCTGGAATGGAGCCTCATCTCTGGAACATGTTTTTGTAAACTAAGTTGTAGCCTCATTTGGAGAGGGATACTTAGAATAGAGAGACAATTGCTTAATTTTTTAGGTTTCTTATTGGAGGATTTTAGATAAGTATGCTAATTAGTGAAGTCCATAATATTGTATACACGTTGTACCAGGGAGCTTTGTTCGTTGTGGTTCCACCTTTGAGGATGGTGCACCTGGGATCCTATTAAACCAAGGTAATACCCTTTTCCCTATACTGCGGTGTCTGCATCTCATTTTTACCAGCATTTTAGGCATCAAAATTATAGACTTCTATGCATGAATTAGGTTTCTAATGAAAACAACCATTAGGTAATTAGTCAAATTTTGCTTTGACTAAAGGATGTACCACAAAAGTTGGCATAAATAACATATTTGGAACATTTTACATACATTTCTGAGTGGAAAAAAAAAAAGGCAAAAAACAATGGGGTCACAGTCCCCAAATAAACACAGAAAACTTCAGAAAAATATATTCATGTTGGGGCATCGAGTGTCAACTCATGCAAATTTTGAGAAATGCAAAATAATGTTTCGTGGAAGGGATTTTTTACCTTATTTGTAGTCACTGATGGGTTCTAAAATATCCTAAAAGAGATGGTGAAGCTTAATGACAATTACATCTTATACCTGAAAAGGAATAGAGGCCTAAGAGATGAGATGAAAGGAAGTCCTAGAAGATGCTTTAACACCAATAGCAAATAGTGTCTCCTTATTTGGACCACTGGCAAAAATCTGGCCTTAAAGATGAAGTGTCAAGAACTTATGTTGAGTTTAATGGTACCAGAATCTTGGTCACTGTTTTATGTTTCTAGAAGAAATAAATAGTATTCAAAGACAGGGGATGAAAATGGTTACAGATTTCATTCAAAGACAGGTGATGAAAACTGTTACAGACTACACACAATTTCTAAGTGACTGAAGAAACCACGATGATTTGATCTGCTTAATTAAAAAAAAAAAAAAAGCAAAAAACCCCTCAAACACATCAGAAAAAATATTTCATTCAGCTAAAACAACAAAAGTTGTTCAGAAGGTCAGTAAGAAGATTCTATTCTTTCTCTGACAATGCAAGGACAATAAGTTCTGATGAACTAGAAAAGCAATATACTTTTGCACAGTTTGCAATTAACCTGTGGAACTGGCTGTCACAAAATATCAGTGTGCTCAAGAATTTAAGAGCCTTTGAAAAAGAGATGACATTTTATCTGAGTAATGAGAACATCCACAGTTACTTTGGTAAAAAAAATATTAATTTGAACAGGATGCTAACTTGCAGCATATTAACCAATTTTCATCTAAGGGATCAAAATAATTTTTGTCTGGAAAGATCTTTTAAAGATTTTCTGTGCATTTCACAGATAATTTTGTGCCCACAGCCAGTCAGACACTGAGACCACAATTGTTCAGTGTTGCATAGTGACTAGATTGTCCACTGGCAGCATCTTGCACTCATTGTATCCAGAGATCAAAGATTTCCACACTGTGCAACATTATATTATTTTTTTTATTATTATTTTAAAGCAGACAGATTCCTTCTGGAAGACTTTCCAGGCTCTAACTTGCTATTGGTTTAAACTTTCTAATATTTTATGGATTTCAGAATTTAATTAGATTTTTAAATGGCAAAATTAGTCTCCAAAAGTTGGAAGGCTCTATTCCAGAGTCTTAATACATGCAAGATTTTGGTCTCAGCCTTGCTTCCTGCTTACTACAAGAAAAATAATATTTCATTTCTTCTTATCAGTACAATTCACTGTTTTACCTATTGTGTCTCTTACATTCTTTGACATGACTTTCTCCTGTGACTATTCTTACTCTAAACTTTTTGTTATTGAACACAATGGAAGCTTTATTCAGTCCACTCTCTCTATCCATGGAATTTCATTGTCTGGTTGTTTTGTGAGGAATGGTAAATGTGAGAAACTGTTCATTAAAATAATCCTTTCAGTTCCTACATGCTTCATTTCTACAGATACACACACACACACATACAGAGACATGCATTGTACTTGAAGTTATCAAGATAAAAATATAAACTTTCTTAAGTCTGAGCTATCTCTACATAGAGGTGTTAAGTTTTTACATTTTTTTTCTTAGTGAAAACTAAGGCTAGGCAGGAGAGGTGAGCAAGGGGACAAAAAAGGATTTTATACAATTTTCAATATTTTCCTATTGAGCAGAAAAATAAAAGAGTTTCAGAAGTCATTTCAGAAAGTGAAAGGCTTGAACAACCAGCCAAAATTACTGATGTCACAGTGCTTTTCCTTGTTGAAACTAAAGGCTTGACCCTTAGCCTTTCATTTCTCAAGTAACTGACTTAACTGCAACCTATTGAACTGTTCTGGAAATAGTTGTCTAACAATTTAATCCAGTAAAATAATTTGAATAGCTAACTAGCTAACAGAATGGAACCAAGCCCATAAGTGGGGTTAGGATACTTGCCTGTTGCACAGGACGACTGAAGGCTTCTGGCTATGAGTCCAACTTTGCCTTTTTCTCTGATTCATTGATTATTCTGTTCTTGGGAAAGAGATGCTGAGGTCTTTAAAGCACATGTATTGAGCTGTTGCTCTGACTTACCCTTTTTAAAAGTCCATTTCTAATGGCATTTTATGGAAAGCAGACTCCTAGGACTAAATTATTATCTTTGTTGTTGCTTCTTAACATCACATTCATTTTAAATGTAAATGAGAGTATCTGAGTATTTGATGAAATTATCATTGAAACGACTTGTTCCTTAACCCCATTAAATCTGCATTTGCAGATAAAAATATTCTGTTGGAAAATTCCCAAATGACTTTTATTGTTAATACATCCTGTTTTCCTGTTTTCTTTTAGAACACCTAAAATAACAACACATTGCACTCTGTGTTTTGCACACTCAAGGGCTCTATCCGAGTGTTCACAAGCCAATATTTTCAGGTCTTTTTATTTGTAGTGTAGGCATTTTAATTACTGTTATATAGAATAACCTACAAATATAGCAACCAGATAAAAAATACTGTGGTAAAATTCTGCAAGACATTTTAATGCATTTATGGTCCTAATACAATTAAGGTACAATGAGTTGATTGAAAAAACTAAATATGTGCTCATGCAAGTGATTGTTGACAACTCAAACTCATAACACACCCAGGCAGATATCGTGTAATGTGGAAACGAGACAGCTGCACAAAGACGTGAGCTGTCTGTGGCAAAACACCTCCCCTATGTAGGATTTTCTCAACATTCAGTTACATTTTGGACAGTAAAGGAGGACATTAAGATAGGGTGATGGCAGAAATGCCTCTTTCAGTAAGAGCTAGTTTCCTATTTTGCAATCTTTAGGCCGACTGTTATCTCAGCACAAAATTCCACTGGTTTGCAGGAGTTGGGTGCCACAGAGCATGAATAAAGTGGTAAGATTGTGTCTGCTGTGAATTTTGAAAGAAAACATTCTGGGCTCTGCCATTTTCTTTGTAAAACAAATGAGTCCTTACAGTCACATGTAGAATTAATACCACATAATTGGTCAAAAACATCCTTCTTCAGTTTATCATCAAACATCTATCATGTAGACCCCACTGGATATGGGGACATGGACAGAGATTCTCCCTTTCCTTGCTGCTGTCTCAATGGAAAGTCTCTCTAGAACAAGCTCCCTGGGGTGCTCCATTAGCCTAAAACATACTGCATGGCTCTTTTTTTCCCCCGTCGCTGCTTTTCTTTTGTTTTCCAGCCAAAAAACTTCAAAAGCTTTTAAACAACAACGAGGCCAGAAGAGATTGTTGTCTCAATTTAAAGAGAATAAAAATCAGCAGAGAGTCCTGTACACATGACTTCTTTCATTCTCTATTTCTTGTATTAAGCCAATTACTTAATGGACAGAAAGTTATTTTACAATCCTTCAGAGTGTGAGGCAGATTACAGAAAAATCTCCCTAAGCAGTGGAAAACAATGTATAAATAATAAGAACCTAATCATTCCCTTCAATGAAAAACTGCTCACAAGGGAGGAAAGATAGGCATGCATATGCACTAAAATTAAGTCATCCTACTTACATGCTCATGTCCCCGTGAAGCATGCTCTTCAAGCACCATGCTGAAGCTTAAATGCTGCTATGCCTCATGATCCAAGACATATGTAGGGAGAAGACAGTGCTGTACTTGTGTCAGCTCATTTTGGCAGCTCTCCTGACTACAGAAAACAAGAGGAAACTTTATTGTGCCACTTCTGTTTTGACAAATTCTGCAGAAGCCAGACATTTCTCCCACCACCAACCCTTCTCCCCCACCAAAAATAAAAAAAGAAAAAAAAAAAAAAAAAGGAAAACAAACAAACACCAAACAACAAATCAATCTGAACTCAAACCAAGAAGACCCAAAACAGCTGAGGAAGCCTGACACTTGCCTACTTGGGTACAGGTGTAGAGAAGACTACCAGAGTTTAAAGTTTTCTGATATTTACCCCATTGTACCACTGTACAGTTAAGGCAGACACAGGCTCTTGCTACTCAGCTCGGGTTTAAAAAGTCCAATTCTAAAGCCTCTCCATATCAGATGGGGTAGATCTATGCATTCAGCAGCTTTTCTCTATGCAGTATTAAAATAATTAGTTTCTGACTGTAGAGAAGCAGGAACCAAGAGATGACAAAAACACTTTATAAATGCTTACCCAGTAGCATTTCTATATATCTACCTATCTTCTTTCTAGCTTCCAAACACAGTAATAATTTCTACTGTTATGAAAAATCGTTTCATGAAAAAATATTCCAACATTAGCAATCAGAAGGGACAAAAACCTGGAAGGACCTAACAAATGTTAGCTGTATATGTATATATATATGTTAGGCAGAAAATCCAAAAGCCAGTTTCAGAAGTAATTTTGTAGTTTGAATTCTTTGCTAAAACAGTATGAGCAGAGACTCTCCAATATGGAAAGACACTGATCTAAACCCTCATAAATAGTCAGAAAGTAGTGCTTGGCGTCTTCACTTTCCTGTACTGTCAAATTATTTCTTTTTAATTGACATACAATTTATATTGAATTTCAGAATATTTCAGTCAATTGTATTTCACCAATGGCTCTTGTCATTCTGCTTATGCTTTCTTGGTGTCCAACAGCAGCAGCTATTTTGTTGGCAGTCGTATGTTTTTCCCTAACACCTTGTTGAGCTGCAGTTCCTTTCAGCACAGAATGGGCAGATATTTTCCACAGTGATTTTATGCAGATCTGTCAAAGTCTGTCCCCATTTCAGTCAATGAAGTGAATGCTTGACAGAAGTACCTTCTCAATTATGATGTTTTGAACCATTCCAAACTCTTTCAGGAGTTACATCTGTGGGTTCACATTAACAGTGTAAAAAGCATGACTAGTGAGCCATGGAGTGCAACTAGGGCATTGTGGTTTTAACAGGTTTAAACACATTACATAAAATATTGGTTTAAATAATTGATATTTTCACTACAAAAAGATTGAAGATTGCAGGGGGGGGGTCGAGGCGGTGGAGGAGACAAAACTGCCATCTGTAAGAGGAAAGAAGGTGATGTTCTTCAAAAGCATGTGGTCCACAAAGGAGGGAAGGTGTGGGAGCTGAAGTTCACACTTTTAAAATGTTGATTAAATATCTGCATGTCTTGAGTCCTTTCAAACAAATAGGGAAGCTCCCACTCACATCAGCAAGTTTTTACTACTATCTTCCTTTGGTATTTCTAAAATGTATAATTATTTAGTGCTGAAGATCTAAAGGAAGCAATGTTTGACTCAAAACCTTTCTCATTAGGCTATTTTGGGATTATTTAATGAGCATTTGGGCTGAAAAAAAAAGAGCTTCTGTTTTGTGCCATCATACCTACTTATGCAGTGAAATTAATTCTATGTTCAGAAGACGTATTGAACACACCAGTCCACCAGTGCATTTATTTTGCACAGAATGTCTGGAGGTGTTCTTATCTCACTTAATCTATTTGTGCTATATAAGTATATTGCATCCACTGCCACCCTCTTTCAAGAATGTGAATACAGCTCTTAATAATGAAGTTTGAAACTCTCAGAAATTACTTTTTGTGGAAGAAAGGAGAAACTCCTGCACATAATTAACTAATGTGCTATTTTGTTCCCTAAACTCTCCTTTAATTTTTAGTATACATTTATGAAAAGGAGTCAAAGCTGCCATAAGGTTCAGTACATTTCACTTGTACACTCTCTGTGAATTTATCACAAGATAAACAAAACTTTTCCAATCTGAACACAGCTGTAAAAATCCCCTCAGCTGTCACTGTTGCCCAAAACACTGTTTAGCCTATTTTCCCTGCAGCTAGACTGATTTCTTATGTTTTTCTCATGTTTGATTGTTTTTCTAGCAGGCATTCCATGTTTGGAATTGTAGTCCCTATTTTCTTATTTGATCAGATACAGTGTGTATAACATATTGTATTTGGTTAAGGAAACTTTATTATTAGACAAAGCACAATTTCTTAAATCATGCTCTTTCAAACGTATTGATTATACAGTCATCTAAACCTATGTTTGCAATACATGTAATGAACATTTATGGAGCTTAGATAAAAAAACTGGGGTTTTTTTCTGGTGTTGCATCTACTTTACAAAATTATATTAAGCTACACAATAACTCAAAGACAGCCCTGACATAATTCTAACTGTTATTTGATTGTCTTGAAGCATTCTCATGTAAGATTAATTTAGAAGATGTCTTCACAGCCCTTTTCAGATAACACTAAAAGACAGTTAAGCAGCTGTTTTTACTAAAGAACAAAGGCAAATGCAATGTCACTCAGAAATTCAGGTGCCGTGTGGAGGATTTTTTCCCTGAGTACTGCTTTGGCTAAGAGAACTGGGGTGTTCTCAGAGACAGGCAGAGAAGAAAACCTTTTTCAAGGGTCATTTCTATTAGCATCAACACCTGCTCAGTGGATTCTGGTTCACTCCCCACTTTCAGCTGCTTTCCCCTACTCCTAGAAGCCTCCTCTGTTCACCGAATAATTGAATAACTTAGGTTGGAAAAGACCTGCAAGATGATAGGGTCCAAGCACTAACCCAACACTGCCAGATCCACCGCTAAACGATGTCCCTAAGTGCCACAGCTATGTGTCTTTCAATTACCTTCAGGGACAGTGACTCCACACTTTCTCTGGGAACCCTGTTACAATGTTTGTAAACCCTTTGGGGGAAGAAATTTTTACTACTATGCAATCTAAATCTCCCCTGGAGCCACTTGAAGCATTTTCCTCTTTGTCCTATTGCTTGTACTTGGGAGAAGATACAGATCTCCACCTCAAGGGTTACCACAGTGAACCTGAGCAGAGAACTGGCATCTGCTAAAACTAACATTTTTGACCTTTTTCACCATGTGATTGTCTCCCCATGTGGCCTCCCAGCTACACTCCCCTAACAGAGGGGGCAGTGCAGGAACAGATGATAAGAAGCCAGAGGACAAACATGGACAGAAAGAGCTTAAGGTTGTGCTGCTGCTGAAGCCTGTGGAAGTTTGGCCTGAGCCAGCCCCAGTGTAGATGGTGTCATAACACTGAATTTCCAACAAAAGGGGGTATTGGCCAAAAGAGGCTTGAATACAAAACCTGGAAAATGGATTTCTTCTTTGTCAAGAGTCATGTCTTAATCCATTGTTGTAAAGGAGCAGAACTGCATTGGAGATGTTTCCTCTGCTATCAGTTTCTGATGATTTTAATAAATTGTGTTAGGTCGAAAACAAACCAGTGGGACATCACAAGTCAGGATTATAAATTTAATAGGAAAATTAAAAATAGTTGCAGTAATACAAGAAAATACACAGACAGAGTCAGATACAACCTGATACCCTGTTAGTCAGGGTGGCGGTAGCAGTCCAAATGAAGTAGTTCAGTTGAAGCAGTGATCCTGTGGAAGGTCTGGTCTCCAGCTGAAAGTCCAGTGGTAGCTCTTGTCCTCTGGAAACCCAGTAGACAGGGCTGCCTTGGGCAGTTCTGAGGCCAGGTTATATCCAGGTGGGTATATTGCCTCCTCCCTCCTGGGTGAAGCATCTCACAATAGGATGAGATAAGTCCATGAGTCATGGGGTGGGTCCTGATGGCTCATTGTCTGTTATCAGGGGTGAGTCACAGCAGGAGATAACAGCTAATGCCTCACAGCTGGTGCTAATAGAATACTGAATACATTTGTATTGTAACCTAGGACATGAATGAAAACACCAATCTTTGAAAATGCCTGAAAAACAATTGAAATCTACAAAAGTGAAAAGCCTGAAACATGACTTTGTCCATTTTCCTGGTTTTCTTCAGAAGGTAGCATGAATCAAAAAAACAGATCAGCAAATTATTCAATTGAAAGCAGTGCTCCTCACCCATCTTGCTTGGTAGGCCAGGACACCATCACACTTGTTTATGAGAAATCTTCCTGTGGATTCATTTAATTATGCAGCATATTGGGTGGTTCTATTGGCCAGTCTTTCAATATTACATCTTCCAGTTGTCTAACTGATGTAATAGGTGACAACTGATAGTGGCAAGAGTGTGTTTATGTAATGAAGCTGCATGTTTTGATATGCAAGCTGCATGTTTGTCCTTTGAGAACTCTAGATTTTCTTTCTTCAAAACCCAAGAGCTTTATTTCAGGCATTATACATACAAAGACATTACTGCAGCTGAACACAAGTCTGTGCAGCAGCTGAATGTTGGTAACTGTTGGATCAGTTTTAACAAAAAATCAAATGCAAACTGAGGTAACACATCTTTGCATTCCTTAATTGTCTGCACGATAATGTTAATATAATTTTTCATGCCCTACCAAGAACTGGATCCTGACTTCAGCTGCAATCTGAAACCTCTGCATTGATTTTTTCATTATTCTTGCCTGATAACGCCTTCCTCTTCTGTCAAAATATTACTTGATTCTTCTTCTTTTACACGGCTGTTATGTCTATTATACATCTTAAACAAAGGCATGTTATCCTTCTACACACAGTGAAGCACACACTTAGCTTTAAGTTTGAAAGTTGGCTACAGAATTCCAAGTTGTTTCAGTTTAAGAACCCACATAACTATCCAGAGGATTGGGTCCATAGCCATGTAAAGATAAATATCAGAAACACAAATGAAAATACTTGAGCATATGCACAGCTTACTGTGGCATTACTAAGTCATTAAGGGTGATTGCTTGTGCCAGGAACCTAATATAAACATTAGATGATTTTGCATCTCCCTGATTGATCATACATTTGTTAGAGATGATGAGATGAATTTCATATTTCCATACAGCCTGAAAAAACTAATAAAATGGAATAGGAAGCTATGAAACAGAGAAGACCTTCTTCCAAATCCTGAAGGTCATTTCTTCATGAATACAGAAATATACCATCCCTTGGTAAAAAGTACAAATATATTCTGTAACATAATAGTCTGTATTTATATTTTAAACATTTTAATGAAATATTAAACACATTCAGTTTGAGATCCTGTTATTAAGCTATAGGAAAGGTCATGACAGTAGAACGACTGCAATAGCTACTCTGAACAAAGTATCTTGTTATTCAGTAATAACATGAAGTTCTAACCTAGAGCTGATATGAAGTAACTAAAAATCATAAAATCATAACTTTCTTCTTTCGTATTTTCTGTAGGCAATCTTTTTCTCGGTGGGGGACTGTGTGTGGGGGTGTTGTTTCTTTAAAATATTATGTTCTCAAACTCACCTCTTTCTTATCTTTTCCTTTATTCTTCCTTTCTAGCCCCTGTTTTTCCTCTGCATTCTCCCCCTCCCCCCAGTTCTCTTCAATTTGATCTCATCCATATGGTCTTAGACAAATTGGCTGCAAAAGATCTGGGTAAGGTGAGCAGATGTCCTGTGAAAAAAAGTCATCAGGGTGTCCATTTTTTCCCATTTCTTCATATTACACTACTCAGTTGCACAGTAGGGGAAAAATAATAGGCAATTTACATAAGAAATCCTTGGATAAACCTGTGTTAAAATACCGGAAAATAAACTTTTGCGGGAGTTTGTCAAAATTAAAAAGAAAAACAAAAAAACATTGTTCATTCTTTGCAGTTATGCCAGCAGGTTGTCTAAAACATCTGCTCTGGTAATATGTCACAAGAAATAGCCTGTGCAGGTTAGGCCAGTACATAATAGAGGTAAATGTATTTTTAAATGCCAGGTTTTAAAGGAAGACAGATCCGCTTGGTATCTCATTATAAGGGAAATGGCTTTTCATGTCACCCCATCAGTAGTTGTGCAGCTTTGGGGAAAGTTTCAAAGGTTACGATCCATGCCTTTTAACATTAACTAGCTTACAATTTTTACAGAGAAAAACTCTGGATGGTTTTAATTCCCAAGTAGTAAAATTGATTCTTTGTTTGCCTCTAGAAAATGGAAGGCAATTTATGTTATGTCTGCATATGGAAAATATTCTTGTTATTTCTGGACAGAATAACCCCTTAAGGGAATATCATGTGAGGTTCCTACTGTAGGTTTTTGCCTCTCTGCGTGTTCATGTGCATATACATACATGATTATCAAATATCTTTTTGGGCTGATTCTGACTTAATGGCAGCATACCACTGAAGCAAAATCACTGATTTCCCTAGAAGTGCCTAGTCATATCAGTGAAGCATAAATTCAGCTTTGGTAAATCTTTGGCTTTCTCTGAAGGCTGTAAAACAGACCTGTTAGAAGTCAATAATTCTTGCATAAATCTGGAAATTTTTGACCTAAATTCAGTAAGTCATTAATATGTGTTCTTAAATTAAGTATGTTTGCACAATTTTGCACAAGTATTTAAGCACACATTCACAATTTACTAAATCATGGATTATCCAGCAGAGTAAAAAGAATTCATAGGTGATAAAAGGCTCCTGACTAAATTCAACATTTATATACACGATTCCCTTGGAAATATTTAGGGTCTTGCAGTTAGGCAAATACTTAGAGATTTGGTGGAATCAGATGTATATCCTTATGTCTGCAACCGCAATAGACATTAATTTCCATTTGCTTACACTGATTGTAAGCATCTAATAAAAAATAAAATACAAATTACACTGATCCAAATAAGAAGGTAATATCTTCATGGGTGGATTATGGTTTTCTTTGAGGTCAAAGTGTTATTAATTTAAACGGTTACTCATGGGGAAACACACAGGTTCTTACCAGTTTTGACTAAATTTTTAGTGCGACGTCAAGTATATATTTCTGGTTAAACACTTAGAGAAAGCAGGCTCAGACTAGAATAAACCTGCACAATTTTTCATTTACTACCAAAAGGTCCTTTCTCCGCCCATTTTGGGAAAGATTTTAAAAGATATCCCAGTGCACTCTTCTTGACTCTTCTGGAGTGGCTCCAACTCTAGTTTTTCACATGCAAAAATCCTGTATTGTGAAAGCTTTTTCTCTTGTGGGTATACTTACAAAATAGTAAAACTCAAAATATTTTCCAGAATAGGATTATTATTTTTGCCTTGCTTCAATTATCTTTTGATTGAAACTGAATAGAAAGAGCTTCCCCATCTTTCATTTGTATAGGCTGACTCTTATATGTCTTTTTTTTTTTTTAAAATAAAGCACTGTTTCCTATGTTAAAAAAGTTGAACGTATTTTAAAACCACAAATAAGAAATGTGAGAAATAACGAAAATGAATCCTGAAGTATGAAAATGTGTCAGAAAAACAGGACCTGATTATCTGGGAAGGCTTCTGCTTTGCATTGATATTACATAATAGTACTCTGGTCTGAACTACTCTCAATTTCTTAACCAAATTACCCTTTAAATTACCAAGCAAGGGCCATATGCTTCCCTCATTTATGCTGCGCATATCTCAGATTTTCACTTAATTTAAACAAGAGAGACATGATAATTGTCTCTTTAGCTTAAAAGAAAACCCATGTGCTCTTCTTTTACTGCAATTTTCTCAAAGTTACCATGGTGAGAAACAGTTTTTCACAGAGTCCTCCTGATCTCTGACTCAGTCTAGAAGTTGTTTCTTTTTAACTTCTTTACACCATCATCTTTCTAGTCAAGGACTAGTCAAGAGCCTTTTCCAGTGCTTCACAATGGCTATTTTATTTTCCTAAGGACAGTAATGGTTGGATGAGTAGCATTTGAGAGAAGAAAAAGAATAAGTTTTAAAAATTAATTTGTTTCTAAATTCAAATTCATTCATAACTCAGCAAGACTACAAAGATTAGTAATGTGCCTAAATTTATGCATAATGTTTCGGTAGCTCACTAAATTTGGGTTAATTTCCTTGAAAATGTTGTAACTGGACAGGTGTCAGAATGCACAATTTAAGACTGCTTATGTCCATATGTCTATAATATGATCAAGTGAATTTTTTTTCTTGGTGCATTTTCACATGATTTGTGATAATGGAATATTTGGTCCACAGTGCCAGGATTGTTGTTGTAGTAGTGCTGTTTTGCATGAGAGAACCAAAAGGGTAAAACCTCTAACAGGAACTGAGGTTAGCCACTTGCATAAATAATATTAAACTGTTGGGAGTGTAAGGTTTGTTATGTTCCATTTCTTGCCTCCAAAATAAAATTTCCTATTTTATTTTCCTTAAAAGGTTAATAGAGGTAGTGTAAAAGTAGTGTGAATAGGCTGAATTAGGATTTAGCTGCAATGGTTTATGGACAGCTAGATGTTGGTCACTAATAAGCAGCCTTCTTGATAAAATAATTACTGTGGGTCTAGGGAGGGTGAAGCAACATCATCTATTTTTTGACATCCAAAATTTCTCATAGGATAATACATGAATCCAATTAAATTCAACCAAAATGGTGACATGGAGCACACCTCTTTCAATGCCTGTATCTGCCTTATTCTAGGCAGAGGAAACAGAGGTTTTTTCTAGGTCAGAGGAAACAGAAGCCCATTAAATCGTGAAGGTTTCTATTTTATGTGAATATATGTTGGTCATGTTGGAGGTAAGACCAAATTCTCTAAATCTTTCTGTGGGGAACTGACCTGAAACTCTCTTACCAGGGGGAGTAGATTAACACATACTAGTTAATGAAGGTTTTATAAGGGAGGGCAAGTCCTCACGCTTTCCACTCTAGTGTAGAGATCCATCATATAGCACTATACCAGAAACCTCTTTTGCTCTATATGCCCACCATGCTCTAGGGTCTGACATCCAGCTGGCCCTAGTGCTTTGATGCAGTTGTTCTGCTGTTAGGAACATGCTCCCTGGTAGAAACTCACATTTCAAAGGATTGTTTCCGCCCATTCCTTCCCTGCTGCTGCAGCCAAGCATGGCCCCTCCTGCATGGGCAGCACTGAGCTGCTCATTCAGTTATGAAGAGATCCAGCTCTTGGCTTCTCACACACTGGAAAGGAGAATATTGCTCTCAGGAACAGACAGCCACAGGAGAGATGGAGATGAGCTTTGAGCTTGATATCTCATTTAAATTTGAAGATTAACCATACAAAATGGAAACTGTAAAATCAAGAGGAAGACACTGAGAAGTGGAGGAGAAAAAGGCACTCAGAAGGGCTGGCTTTGCAGATTTGTTTTTGTTTTTCCTTTTCTGCTTCAACTTAATTTTTCAGTTAGCTAAAACAGAAGGATACTTTTCAATGATAATTTTAAAGTTTCAGTGTTCGTAGTTTTACTTATCCTTGAGCAACAGAGTGTATCTGTATGGGATTACCAATAATGTTGATGTCATGAGTGATTTTCTAGGCTTGTGTACATTTTTGGGGGCAGGGGGAGGTTTTAAACTCGTCCATCAGCACTGTTCTGCTTGCCTGAAGCAGCTGGGTCCCCTATTTTATAATTGACTTCAGGAAGACACTGTACTCATAAATGTGTAGCAGAGGTCAAAGGATGCCAGTGTTGCATCCTATAGAGCAAAATCTTAAATAAATCTTAAGACTACATACAGCAATTTGTTGGTACCCAAACTCAATCCTCGCAGGGAAGGAGATAAGGGACAGTACCAAATCTGTGTGATGAGCAACTAAAATTGTATTAAAGCTATGGCTAGGAGAGCAAATCAGTAGCAGAAGTCAGAATTTAAACAGAGCCAACAACAGGGTTTTACATCAAATTTTTCTCTGTCACTTTCACAAATTACGTATCATTTCCTACATTTCTGTTAATTCTCAGTAAACTGTTGCAGGAATCAATCCTTTGTGCCCATTACGGAAATCTGGTAGCAAAAGGCCAGTTCAGTGGAACACCATGAAAATACCCTCAACAGTAATTTAGTATTTTATCTTAATTTCTTTTTCTGCTCTGGTTTACTAAATTCAGTTGCCTTGAGCAACACTTTGGTAGATAGCAGAGATCTCCATGGCAAATCCAGAGAGATAATCAGACTGCCATTGTCATTTTCATTCTCAGCTGACCTTCAGCTTTCCTGTTTCATCATGTGTGTTCAGTCCATATATGAGGATAACATTTTGCACTGTTCATGTAATGATGTGGGTGTTTCTGTTATTCATGTGACAGGTGAATATGTCTGCCACAATGATTCAACACAATAAAAAAAATTAGTTCAGTTTTGAGCTTTGAGTTTCATGGGCTGGAGCAGAATGACGCTGGAAGTGTTCAAAGAGTGTGAAAGGCAGCAAAAAGTATTTATATGCTTCATTTGGTCTAGCACACTAGTTTCAACAATTAGCAGGTTCATTCTGTGTGGATCTGTGGTACTGCTGCAGCACCTGTGCAAATTACTTGGTCTGTCATCAGTGCTTCACACTTTCCTTTCTACCATGGTACAGTAGTCTTGTGTACAACAGGGCCTAACTTTTGTTTTGGCATATGGTCAAAGGGAAATAAATTCCTTCCACTGTTTGTGCAAATCAGTATATGGCAAGTGAAATGGAATTTTGCAGCTATCCTGTATAGTGCTCTGTATTCTGTATAGTGCTGCTGTAGTAATTATTTTGTCTTCTGATTACCTCAAGTACAGTAGGACATGTACAAACCACAGGACGGGGACATGTGGATCTCCATCATATGCATGTCACACACACACAGATGACAGGATTATCAAACTGATGGCAGAATTAATTTTGTTAACTTTATCTGTGGAGGAGGTGGAAAATATGCAGCTGGTGAATAAATAGTATGAAGAGATAATAGAATTACTCAGCCTCATTAAATGGCTACACATTGTGCTATTTAGTAATTCATTCAATAGCAAGGTGTCTTGAAGAGCAGGTACAATAGATTATTAACTGTAGGGGGACTGCACACATAAAGACATAACTGTTAAGGGGAATCAATGCATTCTGCTCAGCACCATATGCATAGAGACATAGAACAGTTATTATTACAACATCATCTCAGCTTGTTTAACACAGCTATCCCTGTCCTTTCACTTTGTCCTCTTTTCTCTGCTTTCCTCCTTTTTCTTTTTACAGAATCTAACTCTATAAAGGAACATAACAAAATCTTTTCAATTGAAATCTCACACCTCTCCACCCTCCTTAAGAAAGGAATGCATGCTATCAACAATACACAATAATCAGTTTCAAATGAAAGTAATAATAATCTGCCATGCTCTTCTGCCTATTATCATAAGTAGCATGAAATGATAATTTAATAGTATGCAGTGCTTCTCTTCATCAATAAAAGTATCCAAGCAGCAAAGCACAAACACTAACAAGTGTGCAGCACAGTCAATTCTCATTGCATCCCCAGGACCTGGTTCATTTTTCATCAGCTGTAATGCCAGCTTGCCAAGTCACAGAAGGGTGGAATGAAAGCTGCTATTTCAGCCTCACTAATGTGTGAGAGGGAAGAACGCTGCCACTTCCTTAGCACTGCCCGCCTGAAAAGTTGTAATGGCCCCATGGTGTCACCAGCAGGGACTCTACTGTCACCTTCTGCTGCTGCTGTAGTGGTTTTCTCCAGTTCTGTACAGCTGTTGAGAACAACTAGCTCTTCCTTTTCTCATCATCTTATCTCACCTGGGAAGTGAAGATTCCTATGTTTGTCCCTTACTGCAGGGAGGTGCAGTGCGCTGTAGTCAGCAGCTGGCTGACACACCAGCATTGCCTTGCTGGGACCCCATTTGCAGCTTGGGTGTCCCTTCATGGAATCACCATCCCTGGAATTGTTCAAAAGCCGTGTGGATGTGGCCCTTGGGGACATGGTGTAGTGGCGAACATGGTGGTGCTGGGTTCACAGTTAGTCTTTATGATCTTGGAGGTCTTTTCCAACCTGAATGACTCTGTGATTCTACCAATGCTCAGGTTATAGTTCCCACTCACACAGACTATTGTCCTTACACATACTGATTCACCAGGGGAAAACGGTCATCTTGGTGAAGCTAGTTGGAAATCCTCTCAAAATGTTCTATGGAAATTGGAATTTCCGCAGCAAAAATGTTCACCATGATAAAAGATTGGTTTGCTCAAGGTGAAACAAAATGGAAGTGTTTTCTTACAAGGAAATTGTGACATATCTTACTCACCTGTCTCCTCAGGGAAGACTCTGTCCCTTAAGCGTTATTGCTGTCTTTCATCAGCTTTGGCTGACAGTGCCCTTATTGTAGGCACAGCCCAGGCCACAGAGGAGCAGGGGAAAAGGCAGTTCTTGCCACACAGCTGCTATGTGGCACCCTGGAAGCTGCATTAACTCTGCATCAGTTGAAAATATTTCCACATCCCAAAATTGATAATTGTTTTTGTTTTAAGATGACAGCCCTGAACATTATTTTTCAGCACATTTTCATTTTTTTAGGGCTGTCAATACACTCAAATTAATAATAATATGAGAAGATTAAAAAAAAAATAAAAATGACACCAGAGTCCTGTGTTTATTTTAGTTTTGAGAAATAAAACCATGACAGCTTGTCCACTCCTGCAGCAATTTCCAAGTATGAATATACTTACATATACAGTAAGATTGTGGTAACCAGTTCAGAAGAGCAGTACTTCTGTTTATTTAAGTGTTGGGATTTTGGCTGCCTATAATACTTTTCAAATAAGGCTATGCAACACCCAGGGGTGAGTTCATGTGTCCCCTGCCATTTACATGTGCCTGCAATTGAACCATCTAGGAAATTCCAGGCAAAGATCTTTCCTGTAGTCCTACAAAAAGGTTGAATGTCAGATGTAATAACAAAAGTAAGAAGTTAGGAAGACACACTCATAATACAGTACAAGTTACAGGAAAGTAGATGAAAAAGTTAAAGAAAAAATTTCCTATAGAATTAAAGGTTCTTCTTTCCAACAGAATTGTAGAAGACCCATACTAGCTGTCAATCCTACAGTTAAAATTTGTGTTGCAGTGGTTAGAAGATGCTTTTTTCTCATCTGCTTCTAGTAACCAGAAACCTAGAAAAATTAATACAGTTTAAAAGATTAGATGCTCAAAAAGCCAAATTTTGTCCATTATTAATTTCAGGTATAAAGGCTTTTCTAATGCAAAATATATAATTGAAGATATATATATATATATATAGATAGATATATAGATATATAAATGTGTTAGTCTAGATCTGCTAAGACTGAAAAATACAATTATCCTCTACATAAGTACTAACAACACTGTGTGTTCTCAAGTTACACTGCAAGTGAGACAAACTACTGCAGCTTACATATTCAGTTAAAAGTTGTCGTGTAGATGATTAGACACAGTCTGTGCTATGTTCACATCATGCCTGTGCCATGATTTATGGGTGCCTTCCAACTCGAGATATTTTATGATTACATGATTTCTAGTTGTGTTGAGTTCCATGCTTGGTGTTCAATTCTGATGCTCAGTGCAGATTTGCAAGACCTGGAGCTCAATGACACTTTTTCAAAAACTCCATTCTCCTCTTCCTGTGTCAGCACTAATAGCTGCAAAGAATCAAATCACCACGCTGCTTAGCCATTTGGCCAGTAAAAAGAGCATATTTAGTATTTGCTGCTTGAAAGGAAATTCTCAGAGGATTTTATTCTGTGAAAGGCTGGGCACCAGTGCTCAAAAATATACGAATTGGTTTAATATGCTTGGAAAAGGGCAGATGTGATTATATTACTCCATTACACATGGAGGAAAACTAAGGCATAAAGATATAGAATGACTTCATAAACCCAGAAATGAGTACTCTGAACATTTCAGTTCTTTTTGTTTATCACTCCAACCACCTGGTACTCCCAGCAGCAAACCCAAACGTTTGGCTAGATGAGAAAAAAGTATTTCTTCTGGAAAGCCATGTTGCATTAAATGCCCAATATGTAACCAAGTGGTTGTGTCAAGTGGAAAATAACAATTTTATGACAACTCTTTCTGTACGATTCTCTCATAGTGCTCGACAATTTATGATATGTAAGGATATCATATTGAAACACCAAACTTCTTTTCAGTAGCCACTACAATTACATTTTACTTTTTTTACTTTTCATCTCCATCATTTGGCTCTGATTTTAAAGTGAGAATTTATAACAGACAGTTCTTGTTTTCACTTTGTTAATTTAACACATCCTGCCTGGGTGTCTTTCAAATGAAACAATCTTAGCTATTGGATATTAGCAATTAGCTAGTCTATTACCATAATCATAGCTAATACTTAATATTGTTGGTTTTCAATTGTTTTAGGTTTCCTTAAAAGGATTTGGTTCATACTGAAATAGTAGCTATTTGCCAGATTCCCCTGGGAAGAACAACTCAACATTTAGTACAGATTTTAATGCCTGGGGTCTGGATGAAGACCATCTGTGGTTTATTGAAGAAATACCTTGCCAACATCACTCTTATCAGAATATTATGGGAAATTTCACACCAAGGTCCCAACTTTATTCCATGTTGTTCTGTGACACAATTAGGATCATAGAATCACTTAGGTTGAAAACCACCAATTATTATTACATATAATCCTTTAAAGCTGTCTCTTATCCTGTTAATAACTTGATGATTACCCTCAGCCACTCACCTAAAGGAAATTTTCTGCCAAAGTTAAAGCAGTCCTTTTTCATACCACTGTAATATTGAACCCAATATATAACCAAGGATTTTCTGTGTTGAATTCATGCATTGCCATAGCTAATTTGTGGAGATTTTGACACCAACTGAGGAAGTGGCATAGAAACATAAGTCTGAAATAGCACATCCATAACACACAGAAGAGAAAAGTAAATCTAATGATGTGTTAGTATTCAGCCGGGATCCACACATTTCCTATAGAATATGTTAGAGATGTAAAAATGGCCCCTGAACATCACTTTTCCTCTCCACTATGCAAAAAGAAAGCAAAAAAATACATTTTGAAAACATTGCCAAGGTAATCTGAGCAAGTAGAATTGTAGCAGAGGTACTGTTATGTTCATCCTGACTCCTGCTTTTATGATCACTGCCATGGGCCTGTGTGTGTTTATACTGGTCTGCTAACAGACAAAGAACAGTTTCCAGGTACTCTGACAAAAGGAAAAACTACGGCACACCTCCTTTACAGTCTCCTGCAATTGTCATTGTCATGAGTCAGAATAATAACTTAAAATAGGTCTAAGAATTTATAAAAGCTCTGTGTGGCTTCCAATAGTCCTTCTGTATGAATGAGAGTCATTGGAAATCTCTGAGAATGTCAGGGCATATAAGCATGTACCAGTGGCTGTTATCTCCTAATGTTTGATGGTGTTGGCATTAACCATCAAAGCTTTGTTTCATCACCTCACTTTGCTCTGAATATTTTTCTTCTTCCAAGACAATCAGTTGTTTGTCCATAAAGTCCCATTTTAAAAGTCTGCATGCTCATGTGCACAAATTGCACTCCACTTTCACAGAAGCACTATTTAATGCACACAGGACAGCTGTTGCGAGCCATGTAGCTATGTAGTCCTTCTGATGGTTTTAATCCATTTGTACTCTTGCTAGCTCTTTACAATGGATTGTACTCCTTCACATCTGCAGGGCTGCAGCCATAGGAATAAGTTAATACCGGTACTGATGCAAGTGGAGTTTCCCACCATGAAATACAAAACTGGGTGTTTTGGCTCCACAGTTGAATTTCTAGGTGTACATAATGCTCACCGTTTTGCTAAGCTTTCAGTGAAAGTTTTTTAATTCTGCCTTGAAAAACATCCTGCCACTTTCAGCTAAACAAGAGTTTTCAGAAGAAAGGATTCCTCAGTGTCTTTCTGTGTTGCTTTTACTGGCTGCTTTGATTTTCTGCTTCTTTCCTTGTTTTCCTGGACTGCCATCGGGGGATGGCATTGATAAATGTAGTGCCTGGCTCTTTCATGACATTAACACCATTAAAAGTAAGTTCTCAGGAGCAACTCATTGCTTTCTCCCAGGGAGTAGTGTCACAATATGGATTTTCAGACTGTGTCCAAAGTAGAACCAACAGAAAAAGAAATCAGCAACAAAATAAAAACTTAAGGGAAATGCTGGGAGCAAGCAGAATCTCTTGTTTACAACCATTCTGGTGTTGTAATGAAGCTTCATTACAAACAAAAAACCCAGTTCTATAATAAAACGGAGGGGAGTCCTCTGTAGCATAATGCCTTTTTACCATTCCCAGCTATGCTTGGTGCACCAAAAAAATAGAGAGTGAAGGCTAGACACCTTTGGCTAGACAGTAAAAGCAGGTTCAGTGATAAGGTCATAGCTTCTGCCCTGCCTTATGCTGCTGACAGAGCAGCAATAGAAAAAATAGCCACGTCTGTGCTGGACTAGTAGGAAAACTGACCATGTTAAAAATCTGAGCTCAAGTGAGAGAAGAAAAATAGTTTTGATAGTTTGATAAAATAAAACTATTTTACTTTTTTATTTCTTTTATTGGTCTTCCTTTTGACTGAACTCCTGTCAATAAAATGCTGTGAGCACTCTTAACAAAAGCTATTTCTTGAAGAATGTTCGTCAAATTTTCTTTTTCTTCTTTTTTTTTTTTTTTTTCCAAATGATATCTCCAAAGAATAAAAGAAACAGTTTAAGTGATACAATAGCAAGCTGGCAAACAGTGTAAAGTTCATAATTCCCAAACAAGCTCTGAGCTGTTGCCCTTTAGCTTTGATGTCACATTTCTGCTTCTTCATTACAAGGACCCTTTTCTATCACATGTGGATGTACTGAACAGTAGGGTGGTATAAAGATTTTCAAAATGGTTTTTACCAAGGGCTAGTGCTGCCTTTCATTTTTAAATCTCACATTGAAAGCTAGTTACAGACCACCTGCCTAGCCCAAGTAATCAGCAGCTTTTCTAAGGAACATTGTCTCCAAAGGAGTTCAATCTACATTGTTGTGCACTCCTTTTTACATTTCGTCATGTGTCTGGGGACCTGTTTCTCAGCTCCTTACACAGAGATGCTCAAGAATTCCTAATAACAAATTCACTCTGCAATGCTGTTCCCCTGCCATGAAAAACACAATAAAATTTTCGGGAGACTACCAGCACCTAAGTAGTTTTTTTACTGTGAGGACTGTCAGAGTCATGATTAGAGTGTAGTTCATCTATGTGAAAATAAAACCATGCTAAAACAACTCTAAATACCTATAGCAGTTCCTCTGCCCATGCAAAATGGGGCTGGACTAAAAATCCCATTCAATTTGGACTAACTGTGTAGTATAGACTTACACTTAAGTCACAGCTTGCTTTTAACTTGCTAGCTTGC
This sequence comes from Entomyzon cyanotis, assembly GCA_024500445.1. NCBI lineage: Eukaryota > Metazoa > Chordata > Aves > Passeriformes > Meliphagidae > Entomyzon > Entomyzon cyanotis. The sequence goes on from JAKEPQ010001005.1 coordinate 21,969,504, forward strand.
ATATGGGTGGCAGGCCAGCCACAGTCTGACCACCTGGAACTTGGTATCATGTGCAAAATCTTTCCAAGAAGATTTAAATACTTTGAAAAGCTGCCTCTGCTGAACACTGAATATCTCAACTAGATTGGAGCAAGAATGTTAATTGCCTCTAAAACTGAAACTGATAAACTTCTATATATCAACCTCTGCAACTTCTGCAGAAAGAATCTTGAGCCGGCACTTGCAGAGGTATAATTTTATAAGAGAAGCATAGGTAAGCAATATAAGAGAATTAAATTTTAGCATAAGAAGTCACTGGACTCATCAGTATCTGTATATTTAGCAACATTCAAAAAAATCCGTACTGTTGAAGAACCATATTTGCAAACTGAGTGCTTCATCCAATACAATTCCTAAATCTCCATTTACATTAAAAAAAAAAGAAAAGAAAAAAGAAAGAGAAAAAGAAAGAGAAAAAAGAAAGAAATTACATGGAAGTACTTACTCACATGTACTACTAAACAATTAGACTTCAGGGTTTTTTTCTGTAAATTCACAGATTAAAGAAAAAAACTTTGCATCTGCTATTACAGCAGTTTGTTTTGGACCTGTGACTTTGATAGCTTATTTCAGTGATTCTCAATCTCTAAACTATACATGCTTGCATCAAACTTTTAATTCAAAACAGTACAAAGGTGGTATTGTTCTGCAAGCCACTGAAGACCATTTGTTGCTACAGACCATCATTTGGGAACTGATGGTTTAGTCTCCTGAAAATAACTTTGTTGTACTAATGTAGTCTGCTGGGATATGGAATTGACGGCTTCGTTAATGGCTGCTGCCAGATGTTTAGTCTCTGTATTTTCATACATTTTGTTTTGGAGCTAATTACCTACAAGATAGTTCAGTTTTACAAGACTGCTGACAACAAACAAAGAATAGAGTGCAAATGATGGTAAAGGCAAAAGATATTGTGCTGATTGGAGCTTGAGACCAAGCTTTGGACTCTTGGAGCATCAGCCAGTAACACCAACACAACTCATCCATTTAGAAGCACTCTGATTCAAAAGAAATTACTCCTCAAAAGTTAAATTTCCAGTGAAATTTATACTTTGTTACAGAAAATAATTATTGTAGATATAAACAATTACTGAGTAAGAAGGAAGAAGTGCACTTCTAGTTGTTAGTTTATTTTTCAATTTGAGAACTAAGTTTATGTTGAGAGAAGAAGAAAATTAACTCTCTTATTTATTGCCTGACCAGATAAAATGAAATGTATAGATAGTTGCACCTTTGATGTGCAACTTATTCTTGTATTTATTTTACGCTTTAAAAGGTTTCAAAATAAAGGACTACACATTAATTTCTTTCATCTTTATTATTTATTTTCTCAAGCTGCTAAAGCTGTGCTTTATTTATTACAAGTCATCCATACATAATTCTCTGTAGTTTAGAAAACTGCATCTAACATTTTCACCCCAACTTTATAAATTGCATTGATTTATTTCTGTCTCTGAGGCCTACGACCATTTATTACAACAACAAAACATCCTCCATTTCTGGTGATCAAGGAACAAAGTCTACTCATTTACTGTGTAGTGAGAATTGACAGATGGCCAAATGGGGTGATAGATTTGATTTTAATGTGTCTTAAGAGAGTAAATGAACCAAAGGCAATCTTCATCTCATGTGAAAAGTTGGATTTTTTTGTGGCTTTTCTGCAACAGTGAGGTGCAATTCTCACAGCACTTCATTGATTTTCCAATCAGCCATGACCATTCAGATGGCAAAAAGCAGGGTCAAAGAATTTTTATAAAGGGGTTTTTTAAATTGTTTTTCTAGAACTGCACAAACAAGACTGAATGTACATAACATAAAATACTTTTCACTGTTTTGTGGTGGTTTTTCCTCCTGAAAAATCTTTGCAAGTTTCACGGGTTATACATTTTTAATTTTGCATCAAATGAAAAGATTTTGGCAAGAGAATCATCTGCATCATAAAGATAATGAGAATAAAATTTCCGCATATCTCTCCACCTATTATTTTAGCATACATCATTGATAACAAAGCACTTTTCATTTCTTCCTTTAAACTTTGAGTAGGGATAAATTCCCTATTTCAGAACATGAAATAATACATGGAGCAATGCAACAAAGCCAAAATGCAGTAGATCACAAGAGTTTGTCACTCTGCTCACACAACAATATATTTGTAAGTCATTACACATCATTAGGGACACAAAAAGTAATTGCTCAGTGTGTGTCAAATGGAGTTAGTGTGTTAGTTAGTCCTCAGTGTGGTTGGGGACTGGTGAAGGATCTCTAAGGCATGCTTGAAAGTTGTCATATGTGGGACCATAAACACTTCCATCACAGGCAGCAATACCTCAGAACCCGTGCATATAACACCATTTTAAGATTTGAGTGCTTACCAGAAGTGAAAATATTTACAAACTGCTCTTGAGCTAATTGGTCTTTTTGTAACATTGTTGCAGGTTCTGTGAAATATGGATGGTGTGCCAGAAGAGGCACTACATTTCAGTCGGGTGACTTATCCCATGGTACATCTTCAGGTGGATAAAGCCACCTAAAATGGTGAATCATGAGCACATGGGCATTTGCCTGACTATTGACAGCTTCTCTCTTTTCAGTTTTGTACACAGAGCACTTCATAATATCATCACATTGTGACTTATACAGTGGGTCATACACATTCACTGTTTATTTAGGAATGCTTAGTATTTTACTTGTGATTGGTATAATCCAGTATTTTGTCATAGCTTGAGCAGCTAAAATGAAATCCTCTCTTTCTGAGATAGAAATTATGATCCTTTTACTAGCTGGAGAAACAGGCAAACTACTTTTTTCTTGCTCTGTGGAAGGAATTTAGACATTTTCTCATGTTACATATATGAAAAACTTGTTTTTTCAGAATTGCTTCACATTTCAAAATTAAAGGTTGAAATTTGGACTTTGGATATCTAGGTATATTTTTTTATTGATATCTAGAAATATTTTTTCTCTAATTATCCATCTACAAATGGGATTAAGATACTTAAAGAACAGTCCATAACCTTTTCTAATTACCAGTCAAAAGACCAGAGCTATCAAAGTACTATTGCTGAATTAAAATTGCTGTACATTTTGTCATCTGATCCTCATTTTCCTTTTCACCCTCATATAGAAATATTAATTTAAATTCCTCTGAATTTTTAAAGGAAATTATGTATGCAAAAATAAAATTCTCTTTGCGTTGAACTCTTTGGAAACATAAACTTCAGAAGAGCTTTGGATCAGGCTCTAAGTGGTTCCAGTGAGAGATGGAAAGAAAGCGTGAAAAGTTTGAGATTAAATTCCTAAATAATTTATTATCATTGAAAAAAGCAGAAAGAAGTCTGTTTTTTTCCTTAAATAAAGTTTCACTACTGTAATGTACCGAGGAAGTTGTAGGAGGTTCAAGTCTTGACGGATCACACGGCAACTCCTCCTGCCCTGGCTGTGCCTGTTTTATCACTGATGAATCAGAGTAAGCTGCTCTTTAAAAGGAAAAGTTGGATAAGACTGGGTAAATTAATTGAAATAATAATGGCTGACTAAGTCAGCTGGACCATGAGAAAAAATACTTAGGACTGGATTTAGCTGACCAAACTAAGACATAACTATAGACATGGACAGTACAGACAACTCCAGCCATTTCAGCCTCTTTTTGTCAACAATGTAAAAAAATAGGCTCCTCTACAGAGTAATTTATTTTATCTTCATCTCAGTGTTCTGCATAGGTGAAAGTAACCAGACCCTAAATATTCTTGTCTCTCTCTCTCTCACCCCTATGAAAATATTCTGGGTTCATGAGTTTCCATGTGGTGCTTGTGGGTTGCCAAGATAGAAACCTAGTCAAATCCAGTGGGCACCTCTGGATTATGGGACCTTGGATAATTAATTGCACTTACTATGTCTGTCTAAAGTCAGCTTTGCTAAGACTGTGGATTTTTATGGCAGTGGTCAAGTCTTACTGTGCTCTACATACATCAAGAGGCAGAAGTTTAGATCAGACAACTTACGAAATATCAATATTTTTGCTATGTCTACTTAGTTATGTCCAATTCATCTTCCAGTTTAAAGACCATGCTGTAACCATGGTCATAATGGTTAGACTGTTATAATTTTGTGAGATTGCCTTGGAGAAGGGATGATATTGCATCTTTAAGAAAATGTCTTAATTCTCTTCAACTTCTATCCATGATCATGATAGTTTTCTTGAAGAACTTTTACTTATTATGGGCATGAAAACTTGTACCAGGTTTTTGGTTAAAGTATGCAAAGTTCTTTTTCTCTGCTTCTTGAACAATTTCTAGACTCTATCTATTTTCAAGGCACTGCCACAATGAAGACAAGATGCTATTTTGTTCTGTAGTGTACTTTAGATTTACCTGCTTGTGCCTTTCAGTTTGTCTTGGAGCAAAGTTTTGTTATTCATTTGGCAGAATTCACATATTGTTTGGAACAATGCACACTAATGCCATGACATTCAGACTAAGCAAATGGCAATAATTTTCAACCTCAGTAGTTATTTGGATATATCCGATTATTTGCATGGGCAAATGTGTCCCTGTGTATGTGTAATAGTGACTAATAATCCCTATACTCTTATTGACCCATCATACACACTCTGATTGAACTCAATAGGAAATCTTCATGCAGAATAATTGTGAAATCAGACTAAGCTTATAATTAAAGAATGATCTGTAAAAATTAGAAATGTAACTACAGAAACACATGCACAAGTTGTATTTCCTGAAATAACTGTGCTGTTGACAGGAAGAAAAATTTTGGTTCCAGATCATTCATTTTGAAAATTCTCATATGTTAATCTTCCTTAGTTCCTTCCTTTTCTCTGTTGCTACTTAGTGGTCTATACATAAAAATAATTTTCAGATCATAGTCTAAGCACTACTGTACTTCCTAAGAAGATAGTTTATGTCACAATGCATTTTTATCTCAGATAAACTTTCCCCAAACGTTTTGGAGACATCGATGTGGTTGCTGTTAATGTTTGTTTACCCAGCAATAATCTCTACAAATCTTTAAAAGCTGGGTGTTACCAGTATGGAATTTCTTATTTGTTATTTAATCATCCTGATAAAATATCTCACCCACAGAAGCTCTAATAAATCAGTTATTAGCCACAGTAAATACTGGCTTAAAAGGAAACATCCTGATAATAAATGGGAAAAACCCACCACACTAATAAATTGTAAAAGCCCCACATTGTTCTTATTTTATAAAAAGGGAAAGGAAAAGAAGGAGCAGCCTGATGGCTCTGTGATGCCCATGTGTTGCATCATGTGGTTCTCCTGTTACAGGTTTAAAGAGAGATGACCCTGCAAGGGGGGAACTAAACCAATCTTACAAACTCACTTCGAAATGGTGGGATGCTACCAATCCGTCTGGTGGTGGATGGCAAATTTTCAAATAAAAGATTTTGGGTTCATTTAACCCACATCTTCACCAAACTTGTTTGACTTTAAGGACAAAAGCTATTGAAGAGTTTGCTGCTGCCAGTGCTGGAGGAATTAGATGAGCCTTAGGTAGAGAAGTGAAGAGTCAAGAGAGGATAACAGGCCTCAAATGACAATGAGATAACATTAAGAACAAAGGAAAAAAATTACTCAAATAAGAGCTAATGGACTGGCAGTAGGAAAGAAAAATATTGAAGAGGAATTGAGAACATGTTCCGATGACAAAAGCAGGAATGGGGCACATGTGCTGAAGCATTGCAAGCTTGTTTAGATAAGTTATTAGTGGCCTTACCATAGTAAGACAGTCCTGCAAAATGCAGAGGACGAATCAGCCATTCATGAACAAGTCTTTTTTCCTTTTTAAGTTGATGACAATAATTCCCTACTATTTTACACAAAAAGAAACAGAAAAAAAAATATGTAAATGCTACTCCATTTACTTTTGTTACTTTTCAACATAAGCAAACATAAATAAAGTCTACCCACCCAAAAATTCTCTGGGATGCATAAATTGATAAGAGAACCACATTAAAATATTGGGCTAATTTTTACACCTTTGCATGAGAAGGTGGTGTTAGATATTTCTTCACCTACAAGGGTTTGAAAAATTGAAATTAGTATAGGCTTAGGTCATACACCAACTTTCTGTATACTTCTTTCATTCACAGTATCAAATTTTCTGGAATACATAAACATATCTAGAAGAAAAAAGGATGTGTTTAGTACCTAAATCAAATTAAAAGCATCTGAAAAATAGAGGAATATATCAGGAACAGATCAGTTTATTTTTTTAATCTTTCCCACAAACACAAACATATGATATACTGTGCATAAATTTGTAATAGGACGATTTTAAGTTTGTATGTTATTTACACAACATAACTACTCCATTGGTAACATTAGGATTTCTCATGTATGTAAGTATTTGCATCATTTAAAAAATATGTATTATTTACCCAATAGACCATAAAGGCTCCATGCAGAGCAGTTACAGAGATCCAGGACATAATAATGTCTTGGATAAATCTAGTTTGGAGTCATCTGAGTGCATTAGATGATTAAAAAAAAATTTTACACATGCACATTGGTTTGATTTCTAAACAGTAATAGGGGAACCATTTTTCTTAACCTTAAGAGCTACCTCAAAACAACAGAACAGGCTGTGCTACATTATCCCACCACATGCTTATGGGAGTTCTGCATTTAGTGTGGAGAAAATGTTATTCTTCATTTACGCTGTAGACTTATACCCCAAAAATTAAAAACCATTTTGAGTCATAGAGACAAAAAGCCTCCAGAACTACTATCTTTCTTTTGGCCCCTGCTATTGCTCACTAGCCTTAAGTATGAATTTCTGCAGAGTATGCAGTGAGTGTTGAAGACTTGATGATTCATTAGGTACTGTTCAAAAGGTTTCATGAGATGCAGGGCTATCTGTGCTTGACTCTCTTGGGGTGAAAAGTTCCTGTAGATGACTGTTAAGAGAGCTGATTTAATATATTTCAGCTATTAAATATTCACACCAAACTACTCTCTGAAAATTAAAAGAAGTAGGGATTGTCTGCAGAGCCTGGTAAATAATAGTATAAAATAAATTTTAAATATTATTTTTAAATAACATTTTCCAGCACATTTAAGTGCCAGAAAAATTGCAGTTATCTCATTTTTTAAGGAAAGATGAAGAATGAAATGTGAGAATAAAACTAAGTCCAAATAGGAAAATAAAAATTCAAGATTAATTTTCTTTATTCAGTCTAAGGTGACTGAGGTACAGAAAAGCTCACCAGTAACTGTCCCCAATGCCTGTTATCTTAAATGCTGAAAATTACTGAATGCCTTGTATTCCCACAAACTGATGTCTTCCACCTCATTCCCATAAGATAAATTTATATGATGACTTCGTGTCAGTTTTGGTGGGATTTTTTAAGGCCTTATGCTATAAAGGCGTGATGTTCAGACAATTATTTTCTTTAATATTTTGTTTGCTGTTATCACAAAAATGTGCTTGCTTGCCACTGTAAAATAACAGTGTTGGCATCACAGTGATGTGAGAGCAGTTTACCCTTTTCACAGTAAGAGAGAACAGTTCAGAGCATTTTTATTAGAACATAGCTGAGATATGACTACCTTTTTTAGTAATCTCTGTCACAGCACATGCAGGTCTACATTCAGAAAATGAATAATGATCATTGTCCACTGGTAGAAAGATCTTCTCAGCAAATCAGAACAGACCCCATTGTGCCTCTTAAAAAGACCCACAGTAAGAACACAAAAAGCCAGGAAAACATCAGAAGCACAGTATTTTGGCAGCATAGTCAGAAAAATGTGAGATTGGCCCTTAAGGGAATTCTTATGCACAAGTGGATGTAAATGTATTCATCAATGCAAAGAAATGCATAGTGTGTTATACACACAATACATTAATAAATAGCCATGTATTAAAAAATAATGAGATTTTCTATGAAACAACATCCTGTGGTGTTTAGGGTCATAAAAAAGACAGTAAAAGAAGGTGGGGGGGAAGATTATGTGGAAAATCTGATTAAAATATAGAAACCTCATCCTATATATAAGATAAAATAAATATTTTATTGGCTAACTGTAAACAAAAGAACAAGTGCAGTAAAATGTAATTAAAAATGTAAAAGTGTGGGGAGTGATTTATTTTACCACAGTGATATTAATATTAGAAATAATATGTAAATAGATAACAAGGTCCTGCTGCAGAAACAGTGGAAAATGGCTGTTCATTTTCTATAATGAGCTTTCATCTTTTTGATTTTCCCTTTAAGTACTTCCAGTGATTTATTAATAATGATGCTCTTAGCTGTTGGAAAGCTCTAGCAAAGCTTCAAATTCTGGTACTACCTAACAGATATTTCTTACAGTTTTATGATTTTTTTTTTTTTAAGCCCGGTCAATATATTTTACAGAGCATATTTTGGCAGAAATACAGATTGTTTCCCACTTTTGGCTTGTCATGTAAAGATCATGAGGCTTCTGTGTGGTTTGTGAGCCACAGGCCACGAGATCAGAAGACAGAAAGGTGCTCTGGCTCAGCAGCAGCTGGCACTCCACAGGCACAACAACAGCTCTTAACGTGCGAAGCATGCTGCCACCACAGGCATGGCTTTTCTGCTTTCATTTCATCATGCTTAGGTCTATCAAACAATTTCCTAGTGAAGAATACTCTCCATGTAGCCAATGCCTTTGAAACATGTGCCACTACTGGTGAGAGCAAGCTCTGGTTTTGTATCTGGGCTGGCGTTGTCGCCGCTACAAAGCACCCCAGGCCTTTCCTGACAGCTAGCGACAAGCTGCCTTAATGAGTTGGAGGATATGATAGGGAATTGTGGATCATGGTAAAATAATTGCATTTCTGCCAGCCCAAGTGTTAGGCCACTTATCCACATCTTCAGGGTTACATAAAGCTGCAGAAATTCAGCACTTGACCCCTGTTTTTTGAGATGGTGCAACATAAATCCAGAGGGTGGGATTTGACTGCAACCAATAAGTATTATCTTTTAATTTCGACATTATAGTAATACAAATACTGGAAAGGACTCATAATTCCTGTGACTGTGCACATTAGATTTCAGTTAAAAATGTATCACAAATAAAGCCTTAAGTATAGAAATACAATTTCAATATAGCCACCACTGCTGATAACACAGGCAATTTAATAAATCAAATTCCTTCTTCTTCCAATAACTTCTTATCCTTTCTGTTCCAACTCATTTTCAAATACCCAAGGGAAAAAAAGACTACACAGCATGACCTGGAAGGCTACAAATCTGGCTATTTTAGAACAAAGTAAGGTGAGAAGAACAGTACTTTTTCTATGAAAATGTAGTTTCATTGAAATCAAAGTACTGGAAGGGAAAATGTCAATGGGAATCTGCTGAACTAGATAAGTTTTCTCACTTCATTATAATTCTTTGACACTACTAAAATAAAATAATTCAATATGGCATACATGTATTTTCTTGATTCATGATTGAATTTTTAAATATTCTTCCAAATAATCTTATTTTGCTTTTCTAAATCTCTTCTTCCAGCTGCTTCTTCTTTATTTCAAAACACTAGTGAAATTTCCTCTCCATCTTCTTTCTTGATACCATATACAAGTTTGTTGTATATTGACGTTACCCCAAATAAGAAGAACTAAACATGGTAATTCTCCTGCCTGTTGTTAAGAAAGAATACAGAGTTTGACCCTCAGACTTCAAAACATTTACTAGAACTCCTTGAAATAGAAGGAGGGAGGGAGGGAGGGAGGGAGGGAAGGAAGGAGGGAAGGAGGGAAGGAAGGAGGGAAGGAAGGAAGGAGGGAAGGAGGGAAGGAGGGAAGGAGGGAAGGAGGGAAGGAGGGAAGGAAGGAGGGGAAGGAAGGAAGGAAGGAAGGAAGGAAGGAAGGAAGGAAGGAAGGAAGGAAGGAAGGAAGGAAGGAAGGAGAGCAGCAAAAAGTAAAATAGTAATTACATACAAGATGCAGAGCTTACATTTCTTTTTGTTTGGCCAAAGATAGAAAATAAGTTTGTGCAAAATATTTTCTATGACATTTTCTTCAAAGTAAGTAGTAGCAGATAAATATTTATCAATGCTTGCAATCCTACTGAAGACAATGCAGGGTGTGTTTGTGAGTACCATGTTATAGTATGCATAAATGATCTAGGCAGTTTGTAAAAACATGATAGATTTTGTGCAAAATCTGTTATTACAAAATGTTTGTCAGTACATATTTAGCTGCTAAAAGCAGAAGACACTGGAATATTTTTCAGGAAAATAATATCTTTCTTCAAATAACCACAATGCCCAGTAAAGTCTATTAGCTTGTTTCAGTCAGACCACCCAAGGTAGTGATCAACCAAATGATTGTTATAATAAAAAACTCAGTGAAATCACTGTCTTCTGTGTGTGTTTTAATATTATGACTCTAAGATTAGCTCAGCTGGTCAGAGCATGGTGCTAATAATGCCAAAGTCATGGGTTCAATCCCTGTACAGGCCATCCACTTCAGAGCTGGGTTCAATGATCCTTGTGAGTCCCTTCCAACTCAGAATATTCTGTGATTATAGTGCTTTATCACTTTGCAGGAGATGCATTCCAGGGCAGTACTCTCCCTGTTGTTCCCCTGCCATGACAAAGGAATGCATTCAGTGTGATATTCTGGTTTGGTAAGGTTCTTGTTCTTACTGCTTTGTTTTCAATTTGTACTTACTGCTATATATCCATAATAGAAACAGCAAGATCTAACACAAATTCCTGGCACTCATTGAGACTTATGATAATACTCAGCCTTGTGGACAGAAAACTCAGTCAAGGGTGAGCTCCCAAGACAGTTATAAGGTGTCAGCCATTGTATTTCTCCCTGCCCCTGAGTCACTTTTTGCAGATTGTAAAGCTGAGGCAATTGAGTGTCTTTGAAGAAAAGGCCACCATCTCAAATACAAGAGGGGTTTTTTTAAGTTAGAAGTAATAAAAGTTTGGTTTCAGGAATTTCAACTCAACAGTATTAAGGGGAGATGTTCAAAATCACAAAAAAGAGCATATTTAAATATGAATATTTAACTCCTCTGCATTTTATTTCTGATATCCTCTCAAAAAAATCACATTTCAAGAATTGCAAAATATTTAGCTAATACTTTTCCTAAAGCATGCAGAAAAGAGAATGTTATTCTAAACCTCTAGACTGATGTGTAGACCAGCTGAGAAGACTTTTTATGAGTGAAGATTATGCTTAGTTATTTCAATGTACTTGTAAAAATAAATGGACAGTATGCAAAATAGTAAATTTACAATTGCATTTTGAGTTTCTTATTGCTTCATCTCACTTCCTTCACTACCAAGGCAAATCTACTGAATGTCACCAATGGTATTATGTTGTTGTGCTAATATGAAAAGAATTGGTTACTACATTAAGATTGTATTACATAACAAATATCTCCCTAGAGCAGAAAGTCAACATAAAAAGGCTATAGTGTAAACCAGATGTTTTGATATTATATTTCAGAGAAAGCATTTCAGGGGGAAAAAAAGGAAAGAAATAAAGGTCATTCATGATATATTTACATTAAATTAGACAGGAAAAACAAACAGACAACCTCTTCACTACAAAAAATATGTCCTCCAAGTAGAATTTGTTCAGTCTTTTACTTTTTGGATGGGTGTTTTGATTTGGTACATTGTATGTATTGCAGACTTTTTCTTAGTCTTGTTGTGGTGCTCTTATCCATTTTGCAGTGAGGAACTTAATCTGTGCTACTGTTCTGTTTCTTAGGAAATTTTCTATGTTTGCAGTATTTTATAAAATATCACTCTTTTTCATTTCTAGAGATTAATGGGGCAAAAAGAAATGTCTCAATTGAAGAATAAATACAATTATAAAGAACAGAATCAGTGAATGTGATGACTAAAGATTTTTAGGTTTTTATATGTTTTCCATGTGTTTGTAGGTTTGTAAACTGCTTATACATGGCTGTAATTTCTAGCACTCTTCCTACCCTTTCCCCCTACATTTAAGAACAATATACTAACCTTCTAAAACATTCCTGATATACTGCTTACTCTTATTTGCAAGAAGAGAACCTACAACAAAGGTGTTTTGTTTTCCAACCAGAATTTGAGAAGACACCAAAGAAGTGGGGCAAAGAAGCCCCTGGACCAATTCCCGGGGGCAGTGAAGTTACCTAACGCAGTGAAGTTACTAACGCAGAAAATTACCTGGCCAACTGCTCTTCTAATTGGACAATATTTGATAGGCATACTAGTCAACTGACCTTTTAAAAATTGTAAAAATACTGTGTCATGTGTGCATATCACCATAATGTCAACCTTGAAGGCTTTCAATGAAATATTTGATTTTATATTATCATTTTAAATCTGTTTGGAAAAATTCTGTGTTTTATTCTAGGCAACAAATGTTTGATCTTTTGCACATTCTTGAAATGACACTTTATGCTTGAAATGCTTATTCACGTAGAATCATAGAATGGTTTGGTTTGGGTTGGAAGGAACCTTTAAGGGTGATCTAGTGTTTTTATATATATATATATATATATATATATAATGTGTATAACTTTGTCCTTATAGAATCTGAACTCAAGTTTACTTGCAAGGTTGCAGTAATGAGCAGTCAGAAGTATTTACAGCATCAGAGCTTAGTGATAAGTGACTGAATTGCTAAACAATATAATTTTACTGTCTTTAAAGAGTGCTTCTAGTTCATTTTACCAGAAACTTACTTTTATTTTCCAAGGAGGCATAAGGTTTTCTTCCCTGAGAACTCATGCAATGAGGCTTTCCTCAGCCACCACCTCTCCATTAGGACAGAAAAAAAGGGCAAATTCTTAAGTCACTCCTGTCTGACAGAGCCTCCAGACAGATCTATTTCTTTAAAGGGACCAGAGGTAAATAATTATTTCTGTACTTGACTAATATGTAAATCAAATCTCATATGTGGATATATTTTATATATTTTATAATTTTTAACACATCCTGCTTGACAATTGTCTATGACATCTGACCTAGCTGGAACTTCCCAGAGAAGTTCCAGAAGAAGAGCCTGAATTGTGCACTTCTTGTGAATAAAAAATGTATTTGGAAGTAGCTGCATCCAGGTAACCATGGTCCTTGTAATTCCTCATGATTTCTAGTGCAATATTCTGTGATGCTAGAAATCCTTACAATTCCTACTGCAATACACACTAAGCAACTGAAGGTCATTGCTCCTGCACGGTTTTATATTTATTATATTCTAGAGTATATTCTATAATTATGCAATTAATTATGAAGCAAAAAAAAAAACCAAAAAAAAACCCAACTTGAATTGAATTCAACAGGCAACATTTGAGTAAAATAGGTAAGCTGGTAGGAAGAGAGCTCAAAACTCTTAATTCTGGACTAGTGTCATGGATGCATGGAAATGATTTTTAAAAATGGTATGAAAGCATAAATATTTGAGAGCACAGAGTATCACATGCATGAGATAGTGATATTATAAAGAGACAAAAAAATTGTGAATATGTAGAAATAATATTTTGACAGATTTGCTAGACAGGTTCTACCCTGAAATATAGCATGAAAGAATCATTGCTGAGCTTATTCTATTAAAGGCAGGCACTTTAAAGAAGTGCCTGGGGCTCATGGTAATTTTCACTAGTATCATTATAATCATAATTGATCTAATATCTTCATGTCCTGATATGTTTTTACCTCTGCAACTGTTGCCTCAGTAGGCTGGAAATGTGACAAGTCCCATACTTGCAGCAAAAGACTGGAATAAATTTCACTACCTTTGCCCTTTACTGTTCTTTGCCATTGGATTATCTGTCATTTTTTGACTCCCCTGTACAGGCCCAACAACTTTGGGGAAGGAGGAGGAATGCCTGCTGGAATGCCTCGTCAGTCACAGCGCTGCGTCTGTAAAAGGTTAAAGAAGAACGGCATTCAGATATCTTCATGGGCATGGGTAGCTATTCATACTTTCATGTTTTTCTCCTGTGACAGCATCTGCAAGGAGAATATCAACTGCCACAACATGATTCCATTCTCATGACAGCAGTTGTAACAAAAATGAAAAATAATACAAACAACTCATTCTAGACTTTTTAGATGGTAATCACTTCACCCTTCTCGGATTCTGTAATCAAGAACTGCCTGGCCTGTTTTTTTAGAGAGAATTCATGCTCTGTCCTTAAAACAAAACAATCACAGTTAAATCTGTTCTCTCAAGATACGTGGTTTCATCAAATCTAGTCTATAAAAGGTGAGTGTTTTCTAAAAGGAAAAGGTAAAATGCAAATCCTTCAAAACACATTTTTCTTGTCTTACCCTGAAGACAACTACAACAGTAGTTGTCTAAAACAGAAATGAACTAAATTTACAATTCACATTATCAGCATTACTGAGTCAGTATTGCTCTGGAGAAGACTAAGAAATGATAGTTTTTCAGTGCTACTGTGCAGTAAAGTACACAGTATATAACAAAACAACATTTTTAATGACAAAGGGAAAAAACTCATAATTTTAAAGAATGCAATACTTATTTAAGCTGAGAAAATTCTTCTGTGCTTTTGGAATATTTTAAGATAGACCCTCAATCTGCACTGTAAAGTTTCACACATCTTTAACTCTGGACAGTACAGTCTCTTATACTGATCTCCATTAATGGCATCCATACATTAGTAGTGCATTTTGCAATGTGACTAATGTGAATGTGACAATGTGACATTTGTGAAAGTTAATTAATCTCACTCTTGTTTTATTCTATAACAGAGTGTTTTACAGATGGATTTTAGAGACTATGTTTTAGCAAGAGCAAGGGACTTTAATAGTCTGTTGTTAATAAGACTCAAATTTTGACAAGTTTATTTTAAGGTTTGAAAGCAAAGCAGAGATTGAACTTAAACTTGATATTATACAGTCCATCTTTGTAAATCCAATGCCTAAAGTCTTCTCAAAGGTATAAAATGTTATTTATTTACATATAAAATCAGAGTTATTCTGTGTTATAAAGTCATGCTGGCATGTACTTGGTGTGGCATAACTGATTGTACAGAGTGCAAAGCAAGGGACAACTACACCACATGCAGCCTAGTTATAGGGGCAAAGTACCATAGGGAGCAGCACTAAGGAGCCAAGGAAAAATATACTTCTGTGGCTTTTTGTATATCCATTATGGTGACATGATAAAGAAAGAACTAAAAAAACAAGAAACAAACAGCAGAAATTAAATGGAACTGAGTGATGTCTAGATCAGATAAGTTAGTGCAATATTTATCAGGTTTGATTGGATAGCAGTAATAAGATGTAGCCTTGAGAAAGTTGCAGTAAACAAGAGCATTGTAAATGAAGGAATATATGGCCTGAAGTAATTTTATCAGTATTATTTTCAAGACATTATTTGTCTTAATAGATCTGAATTTTTGTCTGCATACAAATTCAAGCAGGCAAATACAAACAAATACTTTCTCATATTAGTAGAAAAAGAAGAATGGGAAAACAGTAGGAGATATAACCAATCCACAAGCATTTTTGAGAGGAAATCATTATGACACAAAATGTTGGTGAATTTAGAAAACAAGCAAAGATGTATTGCTAAATTATTCATGAATACACAGAGTTTAAGGCCAGACAGTCAATTGTACCAGCAGCTTGACCTCATATGTAATGTGAGCAATCAAATTTCATACTTACACCAAAGTGAACTCAAAAGCTTGTGTTTGTGAAAACATTCTTTTCAGAAAGACACCTAGTTTTGATTTATAAAGGTTTCAGAAGTGGAAGAACTTAAAATATTCCTTGGTAGTTTGTTCCAATATTTAGTTATGTTTCCTGTTAAAATAGAGTGCAATTTTTTCCCCCTGAATTTGCATGTCTTTAAGAACTACCAATTGGCTCTTATTATGCTGGGTCTTTTCTGTCCCAGATTGAAGAGCCTTTGGTATCCGTTATGCTTCCTCATATAGGTACTTGCACACCACAATCAAATCACTTCTTGATCTTCTTTCTGATAGTCTAAGCAAGTTGAACTTCATAAATATTATACTGCAACACATTATTTTCAACTCGCAATCATTTTAGAATATCCTCTCAGCAGTTATAGGAACCTGATGTATCACTGGGTGAAAATTTCTGAGCTATTTTCCTTCAAATAAGAGAAATAAGATTCGGGCAATTCAATCTGTTGACTGAGGACAATTTCAACTGTGAAATTTAAAATAGGAAGAGAACATGTCATGCTGAATACATTGACCCAGAATTACGTATCTATTCTGAAAAATATTCTTCATGTATGTTATTATAATGTTAAATTTCACAAGTCACACAGGTAAATCCAAAAATTACACTATAACCAGACCTTTAAAAAGAGTAAAATTCACAAAGGAGGAGACAGCAGCCGACTGTGAAAGGTAACAAGTAACCTGCAAGTGCTAGCTGTTTCATGTTGTCTAATTCCAAGGGGAATTTTTAGACAATGAAATAGATCCAAATGTTCCTAATTCAGGATGATTTCTATACAGTCTGTTCCAAGACAACTGAAGCAGGTGGTCTGTTGCACATTCTCATCAGACACAGCTTTTTTTGTGAGCTGTTGGGAACAAATGGTTATCAGGCAAATACAGTTGCTTCAAGAGGCTTTGCAAACTCCAAGACTGATGCCTGATTAAAAAAAGCATTCTCCTCACTTGGTGGCTACTGTGCTTCCATACTGAGTCTCACACAAGTCAGTCAGAGGAAAGGAGGCCCCTGAAAGCAAGGACACGACAGTTGTAGTGAAGCACCACAAAATTGTCTGCTTTTGTTTCCTCTCTATTATTATTTTTCTCCTTAAGAACGCCCTCTTCATTAATGATGGAGATTGGAAATTTTTCCATCAGTCATTGGGATGCCAGAATAAAGTGCCTGCCTATTCAGCTAAAAGAATGCTAAGTAAAAAAGTTTTGCTGATGATGAAATTCTGATTCAAGAAGAATCACGATCAATGAAGAACATTTGTTTTTAAAGCAGGAGGAGGAGTGCTAATAAAATTGTGAATCCTTTAAATAATGTAGTACTGAATTTATACCTGCAATTCCATTATAGATGCATAAGAGTTTCTAACAAGATAAATTTCCAGACGAAGTGGTGGGGGAAAATTGCAAATTAATTGTCCACCATCCATTCACTAGAAGTAAATTATTTCAATTCACAAACACAAACTTTGACTTTCGGTGGTTAATCCACACTCCTGGTTTTTTGTCCTATTTTGTCTCACAGGATTACTGAACCACAAGCTGTTCTTGAGACTCAGCTCATAACAGTAAAATAATTGAATAATGTTAACAGTGTTTAGGAACAAAGGACTACAACAAAAAAAAGATGAGGATCACTCAGTCATACCCTCAAAAATTAAATCCAGCCTGATCATTTAGCCTTAAAATTTAGTTGCTTGACCCCAAAATTGATTCCTCCAATAGACTTTCATTTGATTTTGAACCTATATTAACTCTTGAGTAATTTTATGCTTATTCTTAAGCCTGAACTGTCCCTTAGTTAAAATACTTCTTCCTGTTTGGAAAAAAACAACCTTTCTGTAGGACATCATGAAGTTAAAATTAATGTGCTAACATTACAAGTCTGACTGTTGGATTTCTCTTTTGGATTCTTCTAAGAAAAATTTGCTAATATGATCTTGGAATTTTAATTTCTGCTGGAACAGCACATAGAGTAGGACTGTGTTTGATGCACGTGTAGCAGAGTTAAAGATCCCCCAGCTTCTACAATACACACTTTCTAGAAAATGCCTCATGCTATGTATTATTACCATTATATGTACAGGTTTTTTATAAGTATATATGCCTCATGCTATATATATCTCATATATACAATTATTTGTACAGGTTTTTTTACCTTTAATATTCAATAGCCTGCATATATAATGTTGCATGTTGTTAACTTATAATAATAAAGGATACCTTGGCTCTGAAATTACATATATATTGCAATGTTTAAAATCAATCCAGTACATATTTATATATGTTTAAGATACATATCTACTTCTACACAGCTAAGGTGCCCTAGTTTCCCTTCCCCCACTAGGAGATGAAACAAAACCACCAAGTTCTGCTCTGTGTTATATCTATGAAAATCCATTAGTTTACGTGGACATGCATATGTCAGAGCAGAACATAACCTAGCAGGATACCTTCCACTTAAACTTACAATAATTTTCCAAATTTCTTAAAAATTAATAATATCAATAAAAGGCAGAGTTAAGAAAATGGATTTTGGAGATAATACCTACTACAACAAAAACAGTAAACTTTTTAACAACATTCATTAACTACCAAGAGGAAAGTATCCTATGTACATATCCTATCCTAAAGGAAGAGGAAAAAACCGATAAAAAAGACTCCTGTACTATGACTAATTAAGGCAGCTATTGTAAAAGCACTGGTGAGAGGTACTTCCCTCCTCTCTCACTAAGCAAAATCAACAGCAGGGGTTTCTGCATAATCTCTTGGTTTTAGAAAAAAACAGATTCTTAGTCCATTAATCTACTGTCACCATTATTGGCAGAAAATTATTTCAGTCCCTTCTTGAGAGAGGGAGGCAGAGAATACAAAGAAAATATCCCCCCACACAGGTCCTTTTTCTTCCTTTTCTTAAACTAGTGATTTAAGTGATACTTACGGCACTTGAAGTAAATAATTTGAATGCCTCTTACCTGAAAGGTAACATTTAATGAATGACCTTGATACTTTACATTCTTTGGGGGTAGATATTAGACAGTACTTTGGCACCTGATGGTATTTACAAAGGGCTCCCCCTTCTCACTGAAGTGAAATATTTGAGTGGGGTTTTTTTTAAGAAGCAGTTGCACTTGATTAAGAGTTATCAGGGTGGTCAGATATGAAGCATTAGGTGTAAACTTAATTTCCTTTATAAAACATGGGTAACCATGGTGGCTATAGAGTTGCCACTAAGGGTAATTATTGGAAAGATAATCTAACTGGACAGAAAAATGCCCAAAACACATATTGAGTGTAATATGCTAGTTCCCCTATTATCTGTTTCATAAATAATGAGTCACTGGAGCAGACACAATGTGGTCAACCCTGAGGAGACTGCAGAACTCAGCAGGGGTAAGTCAGGTTTCATAAGATATCTTTTTAGACCACATGGTGGAGGAAACAGTAAATAGCTCAGAGAAGAGAAATACAAGCAGAATTGTTCATGGACAACTAGACTCCCTGAAGACACTCAAAAGCCTGTCACCACCAGGTCTTTTTTTCTGGCTAACATTGCACTATATAATAATTTCTTACTGGCATAACTTGTAATGTGTATTCTTCACAATAAATCTATTGTCCTGAGGTGGTATCCTAGACTCCAAGAAGCTAACTGAACACCAAAGGAAGTACAACAGAGTGGTGAACTTTGTCCATAAAAAGAGTGCTTATTATTGTATTTAATTTATTGTCTTTAATTATGTCAAAATATTTCATGGCACAGTAGTCCTTTCAAGTGTCTTTAAGCTTATCAAACGAAATGAGAGTTCCTTACATTTTCAGGAAGTATTTGAGGATTTGCTAAACATGTCCCCAGGATACATACCTATATAAATATATAGGTATACATTCAGTATATAGTTTATTCCATATATTGAGAAATAAGTTACAGTTTAACTCTTTTCTTTGATTCCTCTGAATCTCATTGTCCTAGGTTACAATATAGATGTATTTAGTATTCTATTACCATCAGCTGTAGGGCATTAGCTGTTATCTCCTGCTGTGACTCACCCCTGATAACAGACAATGAGCCATCAAGAAACCACTGCTTGACTCATGGACTTATGTCATCCCATTGTGAGATGCTCCACCCAGGAGGGAGGAGCCAGGTATTCCCACCTGGATATAATCTGGCCTTGGAACTACCCAAGGGAGCTCTGTGTACTGGGTTCCCAGAGGACAAGAGCTACCACTGGACATTCAGGTGGAGACCAGACCTTCCACAGGATCACTGCTTCAGCTGAACTACTTCATTTGGATTGCTACCACCACCCTGCCTAACAGGGTATCAGGTTATGTCTGACTTTGTCAGTGTTTTTTTCCTTGTATTATTGCACTTATTTTTAATTTTCCTGTTTAATTTATAATCCTGACTTGTGATGTCCCACTGGTTTATTTTCAAACTAATACAGTATCCTGTGCAAGGTCAGGAGATGGACTTGATGACCCTTGTGTGTCCCCTCCAACAGGCACTTTGGTCTGAAATAAAACTTTGTTGGGTTTGCCTTTCCTGATTCTTTGCTATGTCATGCTTAAAAACATAGTTGTAAGTAAAAGAATTATTACAGTCCTAGTAGGCACAAGGAGACTTCTTAAAGCAATAATAGCACTGGAAAACAATCTGGTTTGGGGTATCTCATCAGAAATTGCACTAGACTTCATCCTTATGAATAACTTGTCTTTAAAATTGGAATCATATTCCAAATCCTAATTGATACCAAGCATATTTGGCTTGGCTGTATTCGAAGTACTATCTCGGTAAGTTAACACTGGAATAACAAAACATTCAGCCAATGCAAAAAAGTCTCAAACTTAAGGAGAGGTCTCTTATAGCTATGTAATGTTCACCCCCTCCCCACAACTAACATTTTCTGGAAAAGAAAAACAGATTAAAAAAGATTTAAAAGCTAGAGTCCATTGCCAATTCTGTAATTCTTTTTTCCCCACAGGACTAAGATGGTGCTGCTATGAAAGGTGGTGATTACACAAAAGTGTCAGCACTTGTGCATCAGTTTACCATACACAAAAAACCCAAGAGTCCTTCAATAGCTCCTTCAACTATTTTATGTAACAATTAACAACTGATGTTCCTCGAAATGATCCAGGGAATAAACCTAGAAAATGCACATACCTTTTTTCTGTACACATAACCACGAAAACAAAGTATATAAAACAACAAGTAGCATGCTAAATTTAACTTAATTTTTATTTGATTGTACATGAGAAACATCCGTAGAGAAATAGACTGGGCATGTGGAGGTTTTTTTTCCAAAAAGGTCAAGTAGTCTTTGAATGGAAACAGTGCAGAAACAGTCTCATGACTTTCAAGAAGGTTTGGTAAGTATTTTTTTTTCCACAGTTGATCTAAACCAGGTATGGCATCAACATATGGTATGTTTTTCCAAAGAAGCTTTCAATGGATTTTCATAGTAGGACTGTGCAGAACATGAAGTGGAACATTAGCAGTGCAAAAAGCCTCTGTTAAATCTGTAACTTTTCTATTATACATTTATTCTTCTCACAAAAAATCATTCACCATTTTTTGTACTTAAGTTGTCTTTCCTACTGTAGATTCAACTGCTTGCAGATTCTCTTACACAAATATATCTCACAATGTTTGTCACAGCTTGTTTTTTGTTTGAAATCAATGGTATCATTACTGCTACACTAAAAAAGGAATAGAAAAAAGTAACATCACTTTCATGAAATGTCCCCTCTGGATACTTTTCACTTCTCTGCTTAACATTTGTAGATGACACTTTGCTCACATCTGCTGAAGTAATTTTTTTACCACTTTTTCAGCTCGGCTGCCTTTTCCCACCTTCCCTCATTCTAACATCATTGGCTGGTTTGCCTTCCACAGATAAAGCTTCCAACAGCTAAACTCCTATGTCACCAGCTGAGAAGCCTGCCGATCTGATTTTTCATGAACACATGGCACATACTCATTTGTATTGAGTGCAAATTAAATACATTCTTAAACACACTGGTAAGACTTCAGCTTTAATTCAGAAAGGCTGTCACTATCAGTGTAAGATTGAAGATTTACATATAAATATGTCTCCTTAAAAAACACTGGATTTGGCCTTACCTCCTAAACTAGAATATTAACAATTAAGTTATCCAAGTGTTCTCATGTCTTACCTAAATATATAATTTCTTTTAAGCATTTCCAATTTAGACTTTAAATTGTCAATTTCTTTTAGGGATAAATTTTTTAAAAACTGCAAATCCAAGGAAAAAAAAAACCCAAGGGATATCAGCAACGTTACACTTAATGTTAGTTAATAATCTTGATTTCCCAGTCTTACTGAGCTTCCTCCAGTTTCAGAACTGCCCTAGGAGGTGGTTTTACAGCCCTTTTGCACATCTCATCATGAAGTAGAAGTGACTAGCAGTCATTTCATCTCCCTTTCTAAAGTACAGCAGCCCTACATTCCTCCTTAACTACTTCAAACCATTCACTCACCTAATAAATTTCCTTTGCAAGCTTCCTATGCTGCTTTTGGCTGTGATGGAGCTAATTTTCTTCATAGTAGCTGGTATGGGGTTGTGTTTTGAATTTGAGCTGAAAACAGCGTTGATAATTCAGAGGTGTTTTTGTTATTGCTGAGCAGGGCTTACACAGAGCCAAGGCCTTTTCTGCTTTTCATGCTGCCATGCTGGTGAGCAGGCTGGGGGTGCCTGGGAGGAGCTGGGAGAGGCCACAGCTGGGACAGCTGACCCCAAGTGAACAAAGGGATATTCCACACCATATGGTGTTTTTCTTCCTTCATGAAGACATTTAAACCAGAGGCCTTCAAACATTCCCTGATTCTTCTGAAAAGTTTTGTGGAAAAGCATCTTAAATGCCCACTCACTTCATGATATCATCTACTATAGTCTAAGGCAAAACATTTCTTTCTTAATATTTAGTGTGACATCTGATGTGGAAATCTTAACATGAAGCAGAGCATGTATACATTACAATGTCCCACAAACCAGAAGGGTTAACAATTACTATTGTTCCCCTTTAAAAAGGAAATAAGAGTGAGAATTCAGTATGCACCTTCACAGTTGCATAGAGCTTTGCGGTCCTTGGTTTCACTTTCATTGTTAGGAGGGTTGAGTTATTTTTATTTCTTGAGGCTTTCCTACTTCTTACATAGGTGAGAATTTACTGCTGTACACCTACCATAGTGTTTCTCATTCGACATGTTAGATTGCTTCTTCTGAAATTGAAGCTTTCATAATTTTCCTTTTAAAAATGGGTCTAAAGCTTCTACATAGGTCATCATTTGTTTTAGTCACACTTGCTAAGATTCAGTATTGTAGAATCACTTTTTAATCTTTCTTCCTGAGATTTCTTTATTGGCAAGTCACAACAAACTGTAAAATTTGCTACATTTACCATGAACAGCTTGTGAAACATGTCAACTTTCTCTATAATTTTCACAGGGCTTTAATTATGAATCAATGTGATGTTATGAATAGGGGTATTCATAGTTAATGCTTTCAACATGCAGTAAGCAATATTTCTATTAGTTAAACATTGCTCATATCCACAGGCACTTCATTTGGGATTGCTTCTTTTGTGAATATCCAGGCATACGCATTTTACTCAACCTGATGGTCAGGTTAAAAAGGAAATGATGCATTTTCCTTGGAATTTTACATTGCAAATAAGGATGGATTTTCTAACTGGAGAGTTGCAATTCCCTTGGGAGAGTTTGTGACTGACATTATATTTTATCTACACATTGAAACAACACACTTATCAAATAGAAAAGAAGAAGAAAAATTACAAGAGATTTGATCTTCTTTACAGCTTCTAATAGTAAAATACACTGTATGATTAATGAACCTGTCAACTGTAATGGGAAGAATATGTAACAAGTAACTCTGCATTACTTGTTTGTGATTTTTATCTTTTATAAATGCAGCCATGTGTAGGATGATAAGATTAACTCTTTGTACTTTTAAGTGAACATTATATGCAAGAATAATACAACCTCTGTTGTTTCTTGTCTTTCTGTCAGTTCTCAGTCTTAAGAACTGCAGCTTTCCCTAATTCCAAAATAACTATATTATTATTTCATTTGGCATGTCTACACATCTACGGCTGGATATATTATTCAGAGGGATGAAAGACAAAAGAGCCCACACAGCCTACCTGTCTCTTTCCATTTAGCTCCTTATGCTTTGTACCCTGCAGCTTTTCTGTGTTGAACAAAAAGATTTTTATAATTTCTTCAGGATTTCTACAGGGCTTACAAGGGGAGAGCCATGGATGAACACTGGAACCTGCCTGGCATCAAGGCAGCATGACATGAAGGAAAAATTTCCTGCAGATCTACATTATCTGTGAGATGCCTACTATGTAATTTTGTATCCTTATGTCTTATACTCCAGGAATAACATCGAGAAAAAAACATCTTTCATGTCCCACTGACTCAAAACTTGAGGAATCCTAATATTGTTTAAGTGTACTGCAGAGGTATGGCCTTGAGATGGGAAAAAACTCCAGGGATTTCTGACAGTTTTCTCACCAGCTATGAGGAAAGAAAAGGAAGGGTAGGGTTTTTGCATCTAAAACTCAGAAACTTCATCATATGATAGCAGTCAGATATCTCTAAGAAGGACAATAAAAAAATGTTTATGAAATTTCTGTTTTATCAGAAAATTGGTGTTAAATGTCCAGTGGCATTAAAATAAAGGGAAGTTATTTATTTCCCTCAATTTTATATTTGTTTCTTGACTTTCAACTATCTCATTGCCTTTGATTGCCTTGGGTAACTTGTACCACTGAAAGTAATACACATATGTTCCAGATGTACAGAAATTCTGAACTAGCTGTATGGGAAGTGTTTGCAATTGGAATCAAATCTTGGTCTGTCATTTTATACACACACATACACACACGCAAACACACACAAATCTAACTATTTGATCAGAAAAAAAATTAAATAGGCTTTAATTAATGCACTTTAAAATGGGGACACCATGTAAGAAAAGAGTCCATTTCATTTAGCACTTAAGAATTTGAAGTTTCATGTTTCAAATGAAAGTTCAAAACTGAAGTACATTTTGAAGTCAGACCTGGGGATAGGGAAAAGCATTTGCTGTGGTGTGAAAATTGGGAAAACTGCCTGTCATTAAGTTGTATGTTATTATGAAAATAATTTGTCATAATATACATCATTTATTGCAAGGCATTATTTATTGTAATGTCACTCCATCAAGTTAACAGTGTAGTGTGATTATATTAGTAGTGTAGTGTGATTATATTAGCTATTTTAGAAAATCTTTAATTTCTTATTTTTGTGCTGTCTTTGCATTGATATTGGGGCAAAAAAAGACTTATAAAATGAATTGCATGTTCAAGGTCCAGTAATACTTATACAGAGAAAAGGTGAAATTTGTTATCAGTACCATGATACCTCCATTTTATATCTTAAGGAAACCTTCTGCAGTGCAAACTAATTACACTATTTTTTTATAGCTATTCCATATCTCTGAATTCAGGCAAAATGTTAAACAGAAGCGAATAATCAAATATGATTTCTACTTGATCTTCTTTCACACACTTTTGCATCTCAAATGAGATTTTAAAATCCTTTAGAACTCAAGGAAAAACACAGGCAAGTTAGCTCCACTATTTAACAGAAAATGAACCCTATGAAGTAGTGCAGATTGTACTATCCAGTGCCATTTTGCCCAAACAAGAGGTTAAATAAGAAAGGATACCCAACAAAGTTTCAACAAGAGAAAAGGTATCAGGACAGAAAAAGAAATTAGCAGACTAAAAAAAGAAAAGTTAAGGTTAAGTAAGTGCACTGAAGTTCTATATTCAGAATACTAGCGCTACAAAAAACCCTGAAACAACTATTAGAGATGTGGAATGATTCCACATGGGAGAAAATGTGCTCAGTAATATATAGTACTCATCTTGAAAAAGGGAATGAAAGCAGTTTTAGGGTGTTGCACATGAGATAAACTAATGTCTACAGTCATTAGAACATACTACAACCATTGCTGCTGTCATTATTCTTAAACAATCTGTCCAAAACTAGGTGTTGAAAGGATAAGTTGACAAGAAACATAGATTTTGAGGACATACCATGTCAAGGCTGTATAATTTTCTTCTGTGAGAGAAAAATTGTTCTTTTCGTCGGTGGAAAGTAATGGATCTAAATTAGTTTGGCATTAGTAAAGCTTTTAAACCTGTCTAAACAATACATTAATAAACACACAAGAGAAAAGATAACCCAGATGAAAAGACTACAAGACAGCAAGTAATAAAAAATTGGCCTGAACAAATTAAACTGGGAAGACAGATCAAGGATAATTCAGCAGTCTCATCACCCATTAGAAAAGAAAATTAATAAAATATGAACCCCACAACCAAAAATTATAAGAGAAGCAGAAAGCAAAGAAAAGTTGAAAAAAAATATTTCTTAGCCTGAAAAGTGACTTTTCTTTTAATAAATATAAAACAGACAAGGATCAACATTCCTCTATCCAGTGAGAGTTGTATAAGTAATCATCTTAATTTGTAACACAAGACATTATGGCAGCTATTAGGAGAGAAAAAAAAAGTTCCATCTAGAGTTAAAATAGTTGACCAGCCTTTAGCAGTGAAACACAGTGATTTAAAGAGACCTCCTGGGTTTTTTTTTTAAATAATGTAAGTAAGCATCTGTCAGCAATGGTGTAGTTTTACATCCTCAGCCTAGTAGGAGGAGAAGGAACAAGATAGTTTCAAGGTAACTTCCATGCACAGTTTATTACATTCTCTCTAACTCCAGATTTATCAATACCATCCGAGAGAGCACACACCCTCTTTTGGTAATGTCTCTTAAGAATTGAGAGTCTTGGACAACCTTGAATAATGACTATCCTGTGGTACCTGTACACCAAAGAGAGCAAAGTAACTTAATTCTTTCCAGAACAAAGAATAGCAATAGGAAACTGTAATTGACCTCTACCAGTCTACTTTTATGCTCACATCTTAATTCAGAACAAATTGTGAAGGGCTCATCCAGCTCACAGTTTTTCATGAAGAAAGTTACATTTATATGCCATTCCATGCCCATGCACTGGCCTCTTATATGGCAGCAACTGTACCAGCAGCAAAGGTATTGCATGTAACAGAATCACTCAAAAGCAGCCTCCACTGCCTAACAGAAGATATGAATATCTGAATATTTGAATATCTGAATCTGTGCCCCACGGCCTGGGTCAAGAGGCAGCAGCTCCACAGATTGATCTCAGCCTCCTCTTCTTTCAGCAGAACATACTGACGCTGGTTGCCTTCGCAGGATGTTAAACTTGACAAGATATCACTGACATGATTTGTCTGCTGCAAATGTCCTGTAGCCAAACTGTCCTACTCTATGTAAATGATTACTGAAAGAAATGTCTTAAACTCTAGACTAAGTGCTGATGTAGCACTTCAGAGGCTGCAGAAATCAGACATTTACCAAGTTGTCTGAGTTGGTAAGTAGCAGTTTATTTTTAGTGCCTTCAGAAGTGGCGTGAAATGCCTTCCCTGGTTAACATCCCTGCTCTGACTATACGAGCAGTCAGTTAATATGTTAACATATTACACTTGCCAAAATAAAACTCCTAAACCGCACCCACTGACATTAATGATAGGCTGTGGAAAGGTTATTAATAATCTGAGTTCAAGTTTTGCTACCAACTGTCAAATAAAGTGTTATGCTACTGAATTCATAATAATACACTGGAGTGAGGGAATTCTCTACATTTAAAAGATTTGTTGTTGTAACCATATTAGTTTTCCTTTGTGTATTTTATGTCAAAGAGCATAAAGTTCTATCCTCATTTGTACCATTATTTACTGTTCTATCTATTATCCCTGGAAGTAAAAAAAAAAAACCAAGGGTTATGACCAACGTCTAGTTAATCTTTTGGCTTTAACACTTCAATATGTAAGGAAAATTTTTTTCCAGTGTCCTCAACTGATATGACATTTTAACAAGCAGTAGCATGTATAGACATGTTTTCTCTTTCCTACATGTGTTCGTAATATTAAGTTTTTCCTCTTTACTCCCAAATAAAGCTGGCTGAAATTTTTGGGGTTTTGTTTGTCTGTTTTGGTGGTGGTGGGTTTTTTTAATGAATGGTATCTAGCTAAAAAATATATTCTATGCAAAAGGAAGAATTGCTGGTGACATGCACCAGTTACCAAACATTTTGGGGAATTCTGCAATGGAATGCTTGGCTTCTTAGCTTGGTCACTGACAGATGAATCTGAATTTTCCATGTGCACCACCAGTCCTGAGATATTAGCTTGTTCTGAAGCTGATAACTAATTCTTCTCCAGTTCCTCTTCACTTTGGACATCACTGACCACAGTGATTGTCATTACAGTTCAGAGGTCACTATGGCACTAAAAGTTTGACTTCATAGTTTGGTTTACTACGCACCAACTCTTCTATCTTTGGGATTAAGCACACAACCACTACTCTCTTTGGAACTGTTTATCCTTTTGACAATCTGACAGTGTCATAAATGGTTTTATTTCTAGTTAGCAAAAGGCTTAAGTATTCTTATTATGGTTTTATATACTCCTCCGGGAATAAAGCATGATGTTTAGAGAAAGAGAAAGGCATTTTTCAAGTTAGAGGTAGGTTACAGCAAATATTTCAAGACTTTTTCTGTGGCATCAAAAATTTCCTCACTGTATTTTTTTTTTTGTTTGTTTTATAGAAGCTGCAATCTAATTAATTGAGTAAAGGCATCCTCTTTATTTTTCTCTGCAATTTACACCTTGTGTCTCTGAGAAACTCCTTTGAGGAAATGACAGTAGGTCTTTGTTGCAACTCTAGATACTGAGGTTATTCCAAAACATTTTTCTTATAAATACTACTGGAAAATCCCCTGCTACCTGATTCCAACACTGTCTTGGGTTTGTTTCTCAAATGAAACAAAACCAAGCACCTTACCCAATCTCCACAGTACCTGGGGACCCGTCAGCTAAAACAAGTCTGTGGAAATATTTGTAAATCAGAAAAATATTAACAGAATATTAGCTAGAACAATGAGGATTCAAAATACTTCAATTTTACAAAATTTGTCACTACTAAATTGCTTTCAGTAGTGCAGGTCAGACGCAGGAGAAATTTCCACAGGGAAAAGTCAAGCTTGGAATTGCAGAGGGCGACCATCAGCTAAAAGTCTGCCAGAGCATTCCTCAACTACTGCACTACAGACATGGTTAGTGCCTGTGGATATTGGCAATTGTTACATGCAATTACTCATATTACTTTATAAAGTGCTCTGTAACTGCACTCTAGTGATTCTGACAGTGTTTTTGTGTCCCTTGGCTGTTTCAGTGTCTCATTGTATAACCTCATGGTGTTGTTTTTGGAGCAAAGCTGTATAACTGCAAAATGCAGAAATGTTCATGTACTTAAGGTGACTCTGATGAGTTTGTTTAACTTTCAACACATCCCTTTGAATACAAAACTCAGGTCTCAGCGCTGAATCTATCCACAGCTGTAATAAATTTATTTACTCTCCTGATGATGGCCAAGGCTCAAAGTTAAAGAATCATAGAAACAAGTTATTTAATAATTTTTAAAGCTACTTTTAACCCCTCATTGTCATCTTGTTTTGAGATTTTTAAAAACACAGGATAGAGTGTATGCAACTTTGTAACATTCGAGAGCAGAGCATAGGCAGTAAAAGGCCAAAAATCATACCACTGGTAATAAATAAACATATTGTTAATATAGAACAAGTATTGCTTTCACACCTTTGAAAGGTTATAAACATAAAATGTGGAATTAAACAAATGGGCAATAAAACACTTCTGAAAAAATGTGTGTATAGGCTACATATATTGCATATGAGATGAGAGCATTCTGGCGGATGAAAATGTCCAGGTGTTTCCTAATTCTCAAAGTGGGCATTTTCTGAGCTTAAGAATTTCACACTTGACAGATGCAACTTCCTGAACCTTCTGGTAACACTGTAGATTTACCAGGGAACCCCAAGAGGCAACACTGGCATCCATTTTCCTTCTCTGCACTCCATGCAGGGTCTTTCAGGTCAGCTGCCTGCTAAGTGCCTCCTCCAGGCAGCCTACCAGGTCCAATGTTGTGTACATACAAAATGCAAAAGCTATCTGGGGGTGGAAAACACTGTAAAATTGTCAAAGATTATTATAGTTTCGGGGACACCAACTCTGAGTGCCAGGTTTTTGGTATAAAATACTGATCAGTTTCATGGCATGGCTGTTGACAATTGCTACCTAATTAAAACAGTGTTATATTTTTTTGCTGCGCTATGAAGATGCACTTTTCTGGAGATTTGATGTTCCATGAATGGGTCTCCTTGTAAACTTTATTAAATGAAAATAAGGATCATCACCAGTATGCAGTCTATGTAGTAAAAGCATCAAGACCTTCTTTACTCCACCAAGGCTGCTACACTTTCCTCCTAATATAAATAGATCATTTGCAGAAAAAAATCTCCAAATTTTTGGACTTCAGTTCTGCTGGTACAGCAACAAGACATACAGCCTTACACCTATATTAAGGTTTATTTTGCTCCTAAATTTGCCTCTCGGGGGCACAGACATCAGGAAATCAACAGGAGAGTAATTTTCTGTACTCTCAGCTGAGGCAATATATGCTCCCTAATAAAACATAAACAAAGCCCCTACTCTCATACCATTGCCGGTGAAGCCAAGATGAACATGCATTCCAGATTTGTCATTTAGGCACTTTCTTTCACCTTTTCTTTCCAACTTTATCACCTTCTCCTTTGCTTGCATGGATACACTTCCTCTCCTCCAGTCAGTAATGTCATTTGGTTGGTTTGGGTTTTTTGGGGGATGGTGGGTTGTGGGTCAGAATTAACTTAGTTTTCTCAGTCATAAAGATGTAATGCTGCCAAATCCATGCATGGGAATATTGAAAATGCTCAGATTTTGGAGGAGCTATAGCAAGCAGAGGGCAGCACTTTTGTGACTGTCACCCTCATAGCTTTCATTTCTTCCTAGCAATAGGTCAAACTCAGAAAACTGCTGCCTTGGTACATTGAAAATACAATTCCCTTGTACTACTGAACACTGTTAATAATTTAAATAGAAACGGTGGCAGAATAATAAAACTTGATGCCACACCCTCTTCATTTCTGAAAGTCCTACTCATGGCAGCTGCATTAGAAAATCAGGGAGTATGTAGTAAGATCTCAACCCTTTGTAATGTATGTCTTTTTAAAGAAAGGTGTGATTATATTCTGAATAGGTCAGTCCCTGTGCCTGGCATTTCTTCTCTTTTTCCTATGACCTTTTACTAAGCAAGTGGGGTTTTTGCAGTCTTTTTGGAACTGTCCATCCATTTAAGACAGTGAATATGAGAGGCACAGTTTGACCATCAGAATTATTGCAGTGGGTTATTGCAAGGGCAGTAACCCCCTACTGTGGATGGAACTGTTTCTTCCATAACAGCATGTCTCCAATTCAGTTTTAACTTTACTTTGTCATCTGTTTGTTCATCCACATTTCTAAAGATTTAAATAAATGTGCAGTCACATTTGTTCATGGAAAGTAACAAATGAATAAAACTGCACTGGACAGATTTGAGTTTCACAATGTATGCTGAAACAGATGTCTTCTTTTCAATGGCTCTGGAAAGAATTATTAATATGGACCTTCCTTGGTTATGAAAGAGACAATTAGGAGCTTTAATCCAATATCTAATAGTTCAAAAATGTTATTTTTTATTAGATTTCAGCAGCAAAGAATACCATTTAGATAGATCACCAGAGTAATAAGCAACATGATGCTGGGTTCCACCCCATCTGTGATATTTTAAAAATACAGTCTACCAGTGCCAACCTTCAGATTTCCCATGGGAACATTTATAAGAATACAAAGCTCAATAGGCAGCACTGATGCTGTATTAAGGATTTGTGTCATTTCTACTACAGAATAAACATGCACTATAAAGGGACATGTAGGATTTTATTAGTAGAGAACTGAAGTTTAGCTTATATGAAGGATTTGATTCTGTTCAATACAGCACAGAGCTATCACATTTTCAGATTTTTTTCTGCTGTACCAAGACAAAGGAGTGGTGAACATTTAAATCTTTTGTTAGTGAATCAGATTTTAACCCATGGAGAAATAGTTTTAAATATGGTTTATAATCTGTTCAATAAATAGCTTGGTCCCTACTGGATACTTTTCCATATTTCAAAACCCACTCTGCTTCCCAAATTTGGCACAGTAGCAATTTTTGGTGACACAAAGCCAAGAACTGAAATTCTAGGGTGTTGGAGATTGGGTTTACGGACTATTGGAGAAGCTGTGAAGAGGAGAATATACAAGGTCTGTCACAGCCATCTGTCCCCACCCAAACAATTTAAGGAGCAGAAACGCTAACGGATTTGCTCAAAATGAGCAGGCCTCTTCAGGCTGCCAGATAGGGACTCTAGAACTAATCCTGATCTGAGAAGTGCACTCAGATGATCCAGTGTAGGATCACACCAAAGCATCATTATAGCAGATACACAAGGTTTCATGCTCATTCTCTCATCAATATGTCCAAATGCTTAAACAGTCAGTTCTTTGTGGACATGTGGACTTGTGGACATGTGGTCATGTCAGTTCTTTGTGGACAGAGCTGAGGTTCAAGAGTTTTATTGAAATTGTAATCCTCAAGGCCACAGATATAACTTGCAGCAGAATGAAACACTTCTTGAATTTCTGTGGCTCCTTTGGATCAACGAGTATTAAAAAATCCTACAGCTTGCTCTGTGGTGAAGAGAGTTTGTAATACAATGTGCTGTGTTGAAAAATCCTAAGAAATCTTCGTTTCTATAATAGGTGCTGCTTGTGATGGGAAACATGCCTTTATAAGTTCTCTGGCACAAATGTCTTGCTCGTGGGACTAGGATGCAATGATGACAAGGCTTTGAGAGAGCAGAGAATACAGTCACTTGGTTGCACCACAGTAACAAAAATGGGCCTTAACTGAATTCTAGCTCTTCACAGCTAGCTGGCTCCAGCTCTCATCCTAGTTTCTTGCCTCAAGAATGCAGGGAAATAAATCTCTTGTTTTCCTGAAAGATGAGTCTAGCACAACTATAGACAATGATCTATACATAACACTCATTTGACTGCAGGCCATGAGCAAGGACCCCTACCAGCTGGGTTTCATGTTCAGAATATGAGACATCAATGGTTTTGGTTGGCTGGTGGGTGGATGGTCTGGGACTGGGGCCGTGGTTAGTTTTCAGGGAGACCAGAGCTCAAAGATCTAGGTGTGCCATCAGGTTTTTAAAAGACCAAAAGCTTGAATGCAGTTAAAACCACTTGACAAAAAGGCTTATTGGTGAGAGCTTTGATAGATGTGTCTTAAGCTTGTTAAGTAGTTATATTAAGTGAGGGGTTTTGGCAATATGGATTGAAGGAAGAATGGACTTTATCGTTTGACTCTTTCAACAGAGCTACAAATATTTCTGATGAAAACTGAGAAAAATCTATTCATACAATACCTGCAGCAGGGAGGACTTTCTAAATCAAAGTAGAATTTGATTAGGATGCCAAAAAAAATTGAAATCCTTGGTTTTTCTAGATTTTTCTAGGTCTCTTGTGGACTAGGAAGAGGGCTGAGCTTAGTTAGCTGAATAGGTTATATAAGACAGAGCAAGTATCATGCAATTTAAAACTCGAATTAAATTTTGGGGGTAAAGCAGACGTCAAATAGCACTTAAATGCATCACTGGATCTTGAAAACACTGTATTTAAGATAATCATTCTTACCAGACAATGAAGATCACTAATTCTAAGAGGCATATAGATCACTGGGCTAACTTCTAATTAGGACAAGTTGATATCAGGGTGAGCTTTTAGGACACCACGTGAGAAGAACTATATTTACTGAAAGAAATTGAGGTGAACTATACAGAAATTCACTCAGAAAGAAGTGCTTACAAAGAGATATGAAATATAATTTTCCCAGGACACTGATAATGCACCTTTGACATAACTACCAAATTTGGTATCACAAGTGGTCTAAACTTACCACAGCTGGTCAGAACTCCCCCTTTCCTTTACTCCTTTTATTGACTAGTCAGTGCTACCTCCACATATGTACACAAAGAAATTTGGCAATATTTACAGTACCTTCCTGGAACAGAAACAACAGCATATTAAATCACAGAATCCAGAAAAACAGTCAACCATGGGTTAGATTGGGTCTGCCCTTCCCTTCTTACAGGATATTAGGTTATACCTTTCACCCTCAAAGGCTATGCTTCATTAATGTTGCAATAAAATTATATAAGGTTAAGAAAAGTAATCTGCCACAACGCACAATATGCAGATAAAAGACAAAATAACTTCTCATAGGTATCTCACCTGCTATATTCGACAAATATTCATTCTGCAATCCCATAATTGCAAGCTTTTTTTCTCAATGCACAGTAGAAAACTGGCTGTATGTGCTAGGCTCATACAGCAATTTTCTGTGTACTAAGAACAACTGTAATTTAAGTCTGACTGCCTGTTGCTTCTCTTCTTGTTTCTATTTAGTCCACAGCCATATTTACTGTTTTTCTTCACACGGGAATTACAGTGCTTTCTGTGCACTGCTGAATGTGTAATGTCCTACAGGTTGGCAGACACAATGAAAGCATTTCCCTGGAACATGTCTGACAAAACACCTGGGGGTATTTGTAATAGGGAAGGGTCTAAAGGCCATGGTCAGCACCATGGTAGGTTTGATTTTCTGAAACCATACCTGTATCCCACACTGAACGCAAATGGAGCAAAATTCTCTTTCCTAATGCCCATTTGAAGATTTGTGTAAAATATTTGACACAGGAGAAGTACTAGAGTTGGAAGGCCTCCAAAATATGAATTTTTATCAGGACTGATCTATGGCAATGTTCATCAGTCCTTCTGACCCTACCAGTCACTTGCCAAAACTCACAAATTTACCAGAGCCATGTAATGAATTTAAAACATCTGAAAAGTCAAGAGAAGAGGAACTCCAGATGTAGCCATAAAAAGACAACTACAGCAGGTCCCTAAGGAGTCCAATGCTCCTCTCAAACTATCAGTCAGAAGCCCATACAGCAATAGCACCACTATCAGCCTGAGTCTGCCCAGTGCAGGGGGAAATGGTGCTGCACACACACCTGTGCACAAGGAGACCAGCATCATATGCCTTTATATGGTCTAAGTCTGGGGACTGTACTTGGACTGGGCCACACACAGTTAATGAAAAATAGCCATAGCTACCCGGGCAGAGCAGTGTACAAGCAGTGCTTGCTAGGGAAAATGAAACTGGAGGTCAGAGTGAAACTATTTCTCTTTTAAATCTCATTTTAGCAAGGGTCTGGCTCCCCCGAGCATGGTCAATTATGGTGTGACTGTGTGCATAGACGAACAAAAAACACATTGAGAAACACATGGAAGTCACCTGTAACTGCCAGGTCCCACTTAAAATTAAACACATTCAATGGATCAATAACGTTAGATTAAGATTTTGCTCTGTTCTGAATTTCAAACCATACACACAGTTACTGTATGGTTTAAGAATAGAGAGTATAAGCAGTTTCTTGTCTCTATTTTGCAGATACTAAATGGTTCTAAAAAGAAAATTGATTTATACTAGAACTATAGATGCAGCACCTGATGAAGGTTATACATATAATCTGCTAGTGGAATATTAATTTTATATATAGTTTTTATCCTTCTTGGATATATGTCTAAAATTTTTGCAGTTGAGTACAGTATATTCAACACTTTACAACAAACCTTCAATGTGAAGGCAAATTCTTTTCTTACAAGAGGAAAGTAAGCCTTAAGAATATATTTTCAACAGTTGCAAGCTGCTTCTTGAAAGATTCTGGACTATGTAACTAATTTTTCTCCTAATCTCCATTTACCCTTGCCTGATGCTTGACTCAGAAGAGAGTTATGAGTGTTCGGTGTTCCGGGAAAGAGCAACTGACAGGCTCTTGACTTTTGTAGCAAGAAAACAAAATTGAATGAACTATTTTAAACACCTAAATGCTTTCAAAGTGTCAATCTGTAGGAAAAAACCTCATATATTACAGAATGTGTGTTGTGTTTATTTCAATACTATGCACACATTTTGGATGACCTTAATAATCTACCAGCGATGTTAAGTTATTAGGAGTGACCCTCTTTTTCAGAGTCAGGCTACTCAAACTTTTCAAAACAGGCCCAGTAAAGCAAACAAAGCAAAAAACGTATTAAAGGATATCCTTGAAACTTGTGTTGAAGTGATTTCCTGAATAGAATGAACCTGAAGACATGCCTGAGGTCTTTTTTTGAAATAGGGCTTGCATCACACCATGCAATCATGGAATCACGGTAAAAGGATAGAGAGATACAAAGAGAGACAGATACATTTCTACATTATTTAAATTAATGTAATAACCATATCAGTGCTTTAAAAGCACTGAACATATTCCCATGTTTCAGACTTTCAGTCCATAAGTTTCATATAAGCACATAATTGCATTTCTTTCTTAGTGCCCACCAGCTTATAAAAATTCCATACCTTTATGAATTTAAAAAAGAAAGTAATGCACTGAAAGGAAGAAGAAATACGCAAAATCCCACATTGAACCTCACTGTGTTTTTGACAATGAAACAAAAGCTTTATGGTAAACTGAAAGGAAAAGGAAATGAATGTAGTGAGGAACATATAGGTGTTCCCAATGCAAAGAGTGGCGCAGGGCCAGGGATGATGACTAGGATAAGGAGATCACCAGACAGATCCACAGCGATGAGGCAAGTCCAAAGTGGAGCCAGGAAGTCACACTGGCAGTAGAGCCTGGGTTCAGAGGTCTGTGGCCAGGCAGAGACATGGCCACAGCACAGCTCAGGTGGCTACCACGGTCTGGGGCCTGAGTTTAAATGCAGTTAAAATGCAGTTCCTGAGCAAAGCAGGGGAGGGCTCGAGGAGGTGTCTGGAGGCTGTTTCCCAGCAGGCTGGTGCCAGTCACAAGTCCAGGAGTGGGAACTGGTCCTCACATTGGCAGCCAGACTCCTGCCTGCTGAAGAGGCTGCTGACATTGTGGGGTTCTCAAATTTCTTTGTGGATAGATAAGCATGGTTAGATGCCAAGGGATGGGATTCACCTAATTATACCAGATGCCTCACCTAATCAAAAGAAAATGCCAGTGGACTGGATGAGTGAGTCTGCAATCCTGCAGAATAGGCGTCTTTCTGAAACTCTGAACTAAGGCTGGTGTATAAAATTGGGACTCACAGGGAGCCCCACACCTAACTTTCTTGGAAAGACCTACTTGGGTAACTTTACAGCATTGTAGCAGTGGTGCAATCTCTCTCATATCAAATTCTGCAGCACATGCTGATATTTCTTACTTCACCTGCTCAAAACGTAGAATATATTCCAATGGTGCCTTTACTGCTCGTTTAGCAGCACATTCCCTCTGCAGTGTAACTGGATTCTTGGACCTTGAAGTTTTGGAAGAAACTCCTCCATTTTGGTTGAAGATCTGCCATCTGGACCAAAGAGGGATAGTAGACCATTTGTTCACCACTACTGCCTTCCTGATGGCCCAGGCAATAGCATAAGGTCTGAATTCCGGCAGGACAAATTTCCAGGAGAGGGGCAAGGATAAATAAACTCTGGCATGTCCCTTTCTAAAGCCAGGACTGGAAGCACAAAGCAATTGTGTAAAAGCGGTCACCACTCTGACCCAGTGGCTTCCCTTCAAGCATAAATCTTTCACACTACTTTTAGATTTTATTTCATTATGAGATGAGTGAAAAAGAAACCTCTTCATGTTGCAAACAACTCATAGCAAAAAAGGCACAAATAAATGTTTGGTAATTAATGATTCATGATGAAGCCGATCTAATAAATATGTGAGTGCATGGAGAACAAACCAGGACTCTGACAGAAAGGCTTTGGTAGGCCACTTAAATCAAAAGACAATGCAATCCTAAATTCAGGGGCTCACTGGAGACCATCCAAGATGGGCAAAACTGCTGCTGTCAACAGAGCAGAATGAAAGGAGTCAGGCACAGCTGGTGGAAATACACAGTAAAATTTCTTGAGGATAATTTTTAATTATATTATGATGGCCACAAGAGAGAAGCTGAACTCATGTCCTGATGGAAATTGATTACCCTCCACAAGGTGTCCCTAAGAGAGCCTCCAAACTGAGCCAATGTTTCAAAAGACAGCCTGGCTTCTAGTCATAGCAGGTTAGCAGTGTCCTGTCCTTCTAGCAATGTAAAAGCCAATCTAATCAGATGTGAAGCATTTGATGTATGGAAAAATTAACCAGCAGCTAGAGAGAAAACCTCGCACAAGATGAAGAAACCTGGCAGCTGAGACAATAGACCTGGCAAAATCTACAGGAGTTTCATTAGAGTTTTGTTGAAGATAATTCTTTTCTGCTTTCTATTCTATGTAGCCTTTCTTTCATTTTCATTCTAGGCTGTAAATCCAAATAAGTAAGAAAGATAGTCTGCTGTGTGCCAAGACCCAATTCGGAAGAAAAGCACAAAAAAGAACCTTCCATTTATTTATCTCTAAACTCTTTGTTTCAAAACATGGCTCTAAAACTAATTTTACAAGCATCTTTTTATGGAATACAAACAATATGAGTTAGAATATCGGAAGATATATTAATAACAAAGACAAAGTAAAGTCTTACTTAATTTAGTAAATGGTCTCACAAACCAATGGAAAATAGTGTTAATTTTTAATAAAGCACTTAGCTAAAATCAGTGCCTTGCAGATTAGAGAATTGCTGAGGGGAGTCAGGCAGTTCTTTCATATAATTATTAGTCTATCCAAAGAATGTGTACAATATTTAGTTTCAAAACAAAACCAAAACAAGTATCCACACTTCAGATTTATCTAGCACAGTGTTTTACCCAAAGACACTCTCTCTTAGCTCTTTTTGAAGATCACCCCTTTCTGCCTGTCCTTGGATTTCTTCCACATTCTTCCTTGAAACTTCTGTTCCTTTCTTTTTCCCTTTTTCCTCTCTGCACAATACTCCTTCAGAAAAAAGAAAAGAAATTACACCTATGTCTCTCATCCCAAACTCTCTTCATACATTTCACCTTCCTGAATATGGCCAGACTTTTGGGAAAGGCTTTGTATAGTGTTATGTACTTCTCACTCACCCAAAAAATTGCATTTTTCCTCACTGACTAGTGGCTCTACCATAGTTTGGCCTTACTGGGATTTTCATATAAATCCTAGAATAACAGGATGTATTTAGAAAAAATAACACTTTTTTCATTGCAAAGCCTACCTAGACCGAGGTGCTCAGTGATACCTAGTTTAGTCTTATAACCACACAACTGAATAGCCACACTGTAGACCAGACTGATTTGTATCCATGTATTTTCCTTCTAAAATAACATGGTAACCTGCACTAGTAATTAACATCTTTAGCAGGACAATTAGAGCATCATTTTTCACACTCTGCTCTAGAAGGAGCTGAAGTCCTTTCTCAAAAAGCAACAATATAAACCCCAAACTTAATTTCCTCAGGTACTGCTGTCACAAGAAGAGAATTGTGTTGTACTGTATTGATCCTACACTGGCAGTAATTACAGCCAGTTGGTCCCACACATGGTAGATGTGCATCCACATGTGCACCTCATCAACTTCTGTTGCGGAGGAAGTGCGGTGCTGTATTTACTTACATGTGTTGAGGATGTAGAGTAAGGTGCTTCTCCCTAGGGGTGCATGTATGCCACCATCACTGGACACTTCTAGTATAGGAATGCCAAGGCGTGGATGCATCATGGGACAAAAGTGAGCAGGAGCAGATAAATATGTGGAAGGAAAAGGTTGTAGGATAGAGGGGAGGATATTCCAGTACAGACCCTCTGCAAGGACTGTGGCTCTCTTAAAAGCTAAGCTCTGAGAAATCTGAGTATATTGCAATCTCTGCATTTTCTCTATTCATAAGCTAGGAAAAAGTTGGGGCAGCACAATTAACAGGATGGTGATATCACAACGTCGTTTTGACTAATAAACAGTAATAAGAAACACTGCCAAAACTGCTGTGAGACAATTTTAATGTAGTTGTGTGAACAGCTGCCTCTGATCCTCTGCCAGACTGGCACATGAATATTCAGGGATATGTGCACCTACTCACAAGCTAGGGACTACTGACATCTGAATGCAAGCTCTTCCAAACTACTACAAGGCATCAGCTGACAAATTCTATACTGACAAGGAAACTGTCAATATTGAGACAACAGCAGCTTGAATAAAATTGTTGATGTGATTTAATTTTGAACCCTGAATTTCCAAATTTCTCCACTTCTCCACTTGAATTTTCACTTCCTCCAAATTAAAAAAAAAATTAAAAAGAAAGCAACCATCTCATTGCTGGGGCAAGGTTCAAGGCAGAAAATAAGAACTATGTACACTTCCTTTAATGAACAATACAGTCATGGGCATGGAGATGTGTGATGTGCCAATGGGGCAAAATGATACTGTACTGTTTCAGTATCCATTACCATTAGACTATGTGCTTGCAATGATTTGGAGAAGCTCTTTAAAATGTATAGGTTGCAATGACATCATGGAATCATAGACTGGTTTGGACTGGGGCCTTACAGATCATCTAGTTCCAACCACCCTGCCATGGGCAGGAAGATCTTTCACTTGACCAGGTTGTTCAAAGCCCCTTCCAACCTATGTGTTGAAATCTTCAAAGCATTTCTTAACATCCAATCTAAACCTCCCCTCTGTCACTTTAAAGCCATTGCCCTTTGTCCTGTCACAATATGCCCTTGTCAAAAGTCTCTCTCTCCAGCTCTGCTGTAGCCCCTTTGTGGTCTCTGCTAGACTTTGTCCAGCAGATCTATGTCCTTCTTAGTTGGGGATGCAAGAGTTGAAAGCAGTACTCCAGCTGGAGTTCCAAGGATAGAGGGGGATAATCCTTTTCTTGTGCTTTTTCTGCTGCTGATTCTGGTACATAGATGTGTGGTCTGAACTTCATTCAAGTCACAGAATACTTTTGTGACTCTTCCATTTCTTTCTGTGTGGATTGCTATTGCTTTACATTGTAGGCTGGAACAGAATGTCCTACCAAAGGTATAGTCATTTCTTTCACAGAAGAAAGAAAATTTCCTCCAAGTTCTTCATCTTGACAAAGGCAGACACTGATACTTCTCTTATTTTTGTGTGCCTCTATTTCATCCCAGTACAACAGCTTCTCAGACACCACCCTACAAAGTATGGTAGATGTAACTAATTTAAAAGAGACTGGGACCTGTGGATAATAATAGAGCCTGCTCTATTGCTTGGGGCCCACATCCTGGACAATGTCACAAAATACAGTTATTGTGCTACCAACAGAAAGTGCCAAGAGGCCCTGGAGGGACCTTTTCACTTGATACTATCACTGGGATCTATAAATCAACCCCTTATCCCACTCGCACAAGCAAGCCCAAATTTCAAGCACAAATAAACCCAATTTTAAAGAGCATATGGCTGACAGGTACAATCCAAGGAATATTCCAAAAGTAGCATGAAAATAAGTCATAACTGAGCAAAACTTCCTTTCTTTCAACTTGGAATACACTTTTTAAACTTGTATTTTCCTTGCTTAACAGTTTCTCTGCTGGCATGATCCTTTTTATTCCTCCTTCTCCTAAGACTAGCTAGAAATCCGTAGCACAGCCCAACAAAATACAGTAAAATTAGATCATACTTAAGGTTGATGTGAAAGTGCTTTAAAACTCTGTGCACATCTACAAGAGTACTTAATTAAAATAAATTATACTTTATTACTAGATTAAAATATCTATCAAAAATTTAGTAACAATAAGTTTGTGTTATCTTTACAACTGCATTTATGTAAAAAATATTACTAGGTACACACCACACAGTGAAGCTTATCAACAAGGGAAAGAGGTGTCAGTAAATACCTTTCATGTAAAAAGTAAAAAGAAGCAAATGCAAAGATATAGGGTTGAGTTTTGTTCTGTTTTACTTAAATTTTCTAGGAAGTCAGTTTCTGGATGAAAACTGGCATTTGAAACTTCACTTTCACAATAGTGCTAGTGTCATTGAGGTAAAATGAAATTTTACAGCTCCATGAAGGCCTAAATGTGTCAGTCTGTATAAAGTAAAGGTGAGTATTGCTATGTCCTTGATGGAGAGGACTGCTGAATAACACATCCACTCCCCATTGCATTGGGTGTTGTGTACAGATATGTGGGCAGAGCATGGAAAGAAGATAGTGCTGCTCTCTTTGTTGGTTTTTCACCTGGATTTTTTAGATTTGAAGATATCCTGTGTGCATATTATATGCTCAATCTTTTTGTCAGACAGACACAGCTCCTTCAGACACTTGCAGAGGCCCAGAATTAGCTCAGGATCAATTCAGAGTCCCCATATTTGCCACACTCCTGCAACAAGAGTACACCAGGGTGGGCCAAACAGGGGCATGCAGCCCCACAGAGCCGAGGAATTATGTGTAAGGATGCTTGGGCTTACACTGGGTTTATGCTCTTCAGTCTCCTGCTGTGTGAGCTCCAGAGTGATTTTTAAGGGCTGCTTCATGGAAATTGTGTTGTCATGGCTGGAGTCAAGGTATGCAGCACTCATCTGTTCGAAGAAACAATGAGGCAGAAATCTCTAGTAGATGAAGCCCTTGAGAGAGTTTCTTTTGACTCTTCCTAGGCTTTTTAGAACTGAAAAATCTACCTTAATTGGAATTTAAAGACATGATATGGTAGGAATGGCTGATGACACTTGATAGTTGAACCTGAATCAAAAGGACAAAACAAGTAACTTATAGCAAATATTTCAAAACAGGGCACTTATATAGGTTTAAGTATTTTCTCTTAACCCCTCAGCTCTTTAGATCATTATTCATAATTCATAAATAATATGCAATGCCCACTGAAAAACATATGAAAAATGTGCTTTTCCATGGAGTTGCATAAGCTAATGTACTTTTACATCCAAGTAGGTTCCTAGAGTTAATAAAACATTGCAGAATGCCCTTTAGTTACAAACATATAGATCAAAAGAGAAAACAAATGAGTTTATTCATTTTCATGACAGCTGTGGGCAAAAAGATCATACTCATCTGAGGGTAGTCTTACTTTCTTGATCCCATGTTGAAACTAACTTTTAAACTAGGAAAAAGTAACTTAGTAATAATAACCATACTCTTTTTAAAAATCCATTTTTATTTTAAGCCAGCCAGTAAATTTCTGACAGGTAGTGTAAACACAGGAAATTGTTCTGTAAACTCAGAAATAGCCACCCTAATAGAGTACAGTCATCATCTACAACTTATATCAGACTTCATTTGACAAAACTCACTTTCAAAAGGTTTAAACAATCATTACAACCTCAATGAGGTACTGACAAAGAGGTAAATTAAAAAAAAAAAAAACCCAAACCAGAAAACATTTCCACTATGGATTACTTCATAAATTCTGTCAGTCCACTATGTATTGTATGTTGTTCACAGATTATGACTCATCCATGACATTTCTGAGACAGCCCATTGCAGTTGCAGTATTATGGCTTTAAATGTAATATCGGACATCACCATGAGAAAAGAATACCCCCAGGAGTCGAGGACAGAAGGTAATACAGTGGCTCTTTCAGTGGTGTGGGAGACATGGCAAACTGCTGCATAGCTGAACAGTTCCCCTTTGTTCTCTGTTCAGCTATGGATCCGATTTCTCTGAATTGGGCTTATTACAATAAATATAGATGCACAACATGATTATTTATGGGAAGAAAACAGACAAAAGAGGTTGAGTTGCTGGTACCTAAAACCTCATTTTCTGAGCTTCTCCCCTTGAGGCCCTTTTCATTTGTTGCACCATTGTATTCTTATTGTTGCTCAATGATACAAACCTAAGCTGTTCATCAATTTACCCACTCCCCCAATCTCTTTCTCTCTCATGTGTGCTTCCTCTCTCTTCCCATGTTAATAGTTCCCCTGAAATCCTATCACTTTGCTGGAGGATTGATGTAAGTCTCCAGCAATTAACATAATTACAAGCCTGATTATCTTCTAATTGCATTATGAGTATTTGGTTATTCACTACACAAATTAGAGAAAATTAAAGAGGAGCAAGATCCTGTGGTGTGGGCGGTATGCTTTCTAAACTGTTATGATCATCTGAATGCTGTGAGATAACAAGAAGGTGAATACGTTTTATATTCCTATTGGTTCACAGTTGTTCTTGTCATTGTCATTATTTCTTCTTTCCACTGTGTTTCATGTCACTGAAAGATGCAGTCCTACTTAATTTGTTTGGGTGAGTTTACTGACAACAAACAGTAAACTACAGTAAATGCCATATTTTTCTATATAGATTTGGCAGAGTAAAATGATAGAAATCCAAACAAAAGGTACCCAGTTGGTAGGCTTCTCTACAACTGAGAAACATCAATTATTCAAATACATAATTAAGGGATACTGTTTGTGGTGACAGGGGAACATAACAATAAAAACCATCAGGAATTGTAGTTTCTCGTCTGTCTCTTCTAGTGTTTTTGAGGTTATTGCATTATTAGTTAAATAATCAGTGATAAACATAAATAGTGACTAATTGCTAGAGGGCAGTTTTCTGCCGTAATAGGACTTTGATGTGGCATAACCATTACAGGATGGAAGTCACCACTGCCAGCAATGAAAAGGGGTGCTTGAAATGAACAGAAAGGAAATTCATTGAGAGAAAATTACATACCTGGATATATTTTAAGATTATATTTTTTAAAGAAAATAATTGGAGTTTGACCAAAACATGGAGAGAAAAACTTATGACAGGGAAAGTGAGCAGACTTAAACAAAAGATCATAGCTTT
The DNA here is from genome assembly GCA_024500445.1 of Entomyzon cyanotis. Taxonomy (NCBI): domain Eukaryota; kingdom Metazoa; phylum Chordata; class Aves; order Passeriformes; family Meliphagidae; genus Entomyzon; species Entomyzon cyanotis. The sequence goes on from JAKEPQ010001005.1 coordinate 22,014,122, forward strand.
TGCTGGTTTTGGGGTTGAAGATTGTGAATGCTGCTGGAAAACCAGCCACCTCATGCCTTGTGCAGGACTAACCACCCTGTTACACACACAAAACCAGTGAGGTAGGAGGTGGAGAGGTCTGTTCAAACCAGCTGAACTCCCCTGAGTAGTGCTTTGAGTACCATGTGCTGACTTCCACCCTAAGTACCTGCCAACTCTTCCTGTGTTTTGGGGTAACTCAGTACCTGTCTGGTTATGAGCCAAATCCTGCTAAAGTTCTTCATCTTACAGATGTGTTGTTAATAGAAGTTTACTCAGCAATGCTCAAAACTGCTGTCTCTGAATGAATTTACAGGATACAGCAATGTTCTAATATCAGTGAATATAACTTTGTCTTCTGTACTAAGGGACCTGTAGTGCCCTCTTGGTCCAAAGATTCCCAGACAGTGCAAATGGTACCCAGACACAAGGGAGTAAATTGATGACATTTGCTTATTTCAAAAGGTTCAGCACACAGTCTTTGGTCAGGAATTTTGCCTTCTGACCTGGGAACTGCATAGTGTGGAATTCAAATATGTGACCTGAGGCTTTGTAGCTGTGAAGTGTTCACTATGAAAACATATTTCCACTCACATTATTTCCTTGAACTTACCTGGTACATTCAACTGGGTTCCCCTCTGGGTTTGGCTGGAGAATTAGAAGCTAATGAACATAACTTTCTCAGCCAAGCAAAATGTATACTGCAAAACTCACTGCTATTTGCATGCAAAGAGAAAATACAGCTTTGATCTATTCGCTGTATCTCCTTACACATCACCATATGATTTGCTGTCCAGAATATTACCAAAGACCTTCCATCAAAAAAACCACTGATGACTCCCTGTCTGCAAATATCTCCTATTGCTTAGCCAGTAGTTGCAAAACTAGAAGCATGGATCCTAAATAGGGCAGGTCTCACTGTCTTATTCAATCTGTCTTATTTGAACTTCTCTATTCATGCTTCCTTAGGATGGGCAGGAAAAGAATGCCCTTTTCCCACATCTTCTATGATATGAAAGTATGTCTTTCTTTGTAGAGCTTTTAAGGTCCATAACTCCTGGACATTTACTGATGAAAAAGTTTGGCCATTATTGAAACATCAATCTAAGACAAATTTAAAGGGGGAAAGTGAGAACATTCCTAATTATCTATCATTCTATGACAATAATAAAAAAAATCCCTGTGTTGGTTTGAAAACAAACCAGTGGGAGATCACAAGTCAAGATTGAAATTAAAAATAAGTGAAATAATACAAGGAAAAGCACTGACAAAGTCAGATACAACCTAACACCCTGTTAGGGTGGTAGTAGCAGTCCAACTGAAGTAGTCCAGTTGAAGCGGTGATCCTGCGAAGGTCTAGTCTCCAGCTGACGATCCAGTAGTAGCTCTTGTCCTCTGGGAACCCAGTAGACAGGGCTAGCTCAGGCAGTTCCAAGGCCAGGTTATATCCAGGTGGGAACACCTGGCTCCTCCCTCCTGGGTGGAGCATCCCACAATGGGATGAGATAAGTCCATGAATCACACGGTGGGTCCCTGATGGCCCATTGCCTGTCATGCGGGGTGGGTCATTAGCAGCTGATAGCAGCTAACGGCCCACAGCTGGTGGTAATAGAATACTTAAATACATCTATATTGCAACCCAGAACAATCCCTCATGAACAGAAGAATTTTCTTAAAAACAAAAATACACATATTTTAATTTGGTGCTGCCAAATGTGTACAGAAAACTCTGGGAATCAACCACCAGTGCTTCATCTGATCCATCCAGACAGAAGTTAAAGAGAGAAGCCATACACCATATACGTCCTTAACAGATAATTTAAAAGCATTTTTCAAGTGGGTTTAAAATAGATTCAACATTATATTGAATTTTTTCAAGCAGGTAAAATTTCACGTAGCTTTTTAAAGCTGTATAACTTTAATAGCTATAGACAGTGGGCCAAATTCAGCTTTAATGTAAAACACACTGAATTTAATGAAAAGCTTCATTGAATTTACTGGCAATTTGCCCAGTTGCCACAGAATTCAGTTTTGCACCGTCTTTCACTTTCCTCCCACTGCTTCTCAAAGCTGTCATACGTATGTAGTCTAGAAGTTTTCAGAAGTCCAGGACTGGTAGTGAAAGTGGATTTAATAGTCTAATATTACAGCGCCCATGGAGAAAAGCCACCCTGCAATTTTGTCAGGGAAAGTAAACAACAGATCACCATTTTCACTGCTGCCTTTATAAAAGACCATTTAAAAAATTCTACAAATACTTTGCTCTGAATGGCATCCCTGAAATTTAAACTGAAGCCTGGACTCCCAAGTGAAAGAATGAATTAGAAGGAAATAAATGAGGATTTTTTTTTTTCTTTTCACTAGCGCTTGACAGTCTCACTTTTACAAGAAATTCTGGGCATCTCATTATGGACACAAGACACAAACATTTCCTTTAAGAAGTCCCGTGCAGCACATACATAAAATTTCCACAACAGAGTGACTCTGAGACCCAAATAAATTGTCCATATGTGTTCTTTACAAGTTACGCAAGCAATTTCTAGGAGACAATACTCATGACAGGATACTCCAGAGCCATTTCAGATTGTTTTAAAACAGAAAGCAGTACATGACTTAGGAGGCAGATTGTGATACCATGCCGCAGCTATCCTCAAATTTGAACTGTTATCTTCCTTTTTGATGTAAAACTCCTCCACCACAGTGAAAAGAAAACAAAATATTGTTTCCCTGCTTCATTACTTTAGTAAGAAGGATTGACGACATGCTTAGCTGGCAGGAAAAAATAATTTATTTCACTGTCATCTTATTTGTTCACCTGCTGCAAGGTAAATAAAAGCTACGTCACTTTTTATTTATTTAGCTTTTGCAAGACACCCATACTGAAATAGCTGGCATTATCTATTATATACAACCACTCTATTATACTGATCACAGAAAATAGAAACAGTGCAAGACCATCTATAACGAACGTCACCCTTAATAGTTAATACCTGGTGAATGCCTTATTTTTTTTTCACTCACCACTTTTCCAATTTATAATGTATTTAAAAAATAACAGTCATTTAACTTATTTCATGTTCAAAATGTGCCAGGAAATTAAACAGTCCGCATGTAGGAGTTTTCAGTGTCTGGCTTTTATCTGTTATCACAGATCTATTAGTATTAATTAGTAACATCTCTTTGTCATAACAGTACGAAAAAATTTAACTGATAAATATATTTGAAAATGCAGTTAAAAGCTGATTCCCATGTTAATTTCTCAGAGAAATTTCCCTCTGGGGCGTGGCTGAAAGCAGAGAAAGTGAGTTGGGATTGTACAGAGATTACTATGCATTAGCGTAAAGCGTATCTTTTCCTGTGAAGTGAAGAATGGTGTAAGCTCCACACTCAAAATGAGAGTATAAATTTGACTCAACAAAGCAGCCTGCTTGCAGGAGCTTGCTTCACTCTCTCATTCTATAGCACAAATAAAATGCTTTTTTATCCTGCCTTTGCAAATAGAGTCAAACATTCTAAATAAAGTAAAATCTTCTATCAAGGGGACAAGCAAAGAATTTATGTTTCGGGAGATTGCCTGATAATGAAATGAGATGCACGGTATGAAGTTATTATGGCAAACTCATACAAGGTCACAGAAGTGAATGTAGTGAGGGTTTGTCTTCATTTTTTTCTCTTTCATTTTGTCTTCAGCCCGTGCAGCCCTGAGCTCTTCGTTGTCACTTTGTTGGATTAGCAATTGGCTCTGACATTGGGCTGCCCGCTGCATGAGCAGACCTGCCACAGCTGGTTTGGTGGGGTGTGCTTTTCCAGAAGTCTGTAGGAAGAATTGAATTCATACTCTTCTTAGCCATAACAAGAAGTTGTCACCATCTGCACAGATTACAAACATGGGCAACATTTCTCCCTCTGCCATGTGAATTCTGCACCATCACGTTTCTTACGGTAAATAAGGAGGTTGCTAACTGTTGCAGTGTTTGACTATTGAAATATTGCTATTTCAAGAATGCATTAATATCTTTCAAATGTCCTTTTTTTACTTGCAAATCCTTGTTACTTTTAAATTCATCAGAACTCTGATTTTGGAAATATGCAAAATTTTTCTGAGAACATGAACATAATTTTCTCCCCTTGAGTTCCCATGTGGCTATGCTAGAACAGGTCTGAGGCTCCATCTTTCAAATGGTCAATTACATATTTAAAACAATGGGACCACATTCAGTGGGGGAAACTGAAACTACCAGCAAGAGGGAGGGCATTCACATAAGTGGAAAATCCAGGTTCAAGCCTCTTATGTAAAACAGACAGAAGACAAACTGACCTTTGTTCCCTCTTGGTTCACAGACATCCATTGGCTGGTTGTCTATGTCAGGTTTTATTCAGGCTTAACCAGAAAATCCTTCTTGAAACTGAAGTTCTGCTAAAACTGGTATATTTCTGGGAAAAGAAAAAAAGCCTTCTCATTTCATCTAACCAACATTTTCACTGAGAGATTGTGACACAGTTCTCACGGTAAAAAGGTATTTTTAAATTTTTATTATGATTCAGTAGTGCTATATTTATGTACAGTACATTACGTTCTGTGTTTACTTAATCTCAGAAGATATAAACAGTAATATATGGAACAGTTATGCCCAGTGGGAAGACTTTATGTATACATTTGATATATTAACCTGCTATTGTTGTACGTTTATGGAACAGCAGTGGAAAAATATAAAATACTATAACACTTGATCTTTGATAACATTATTATGCTAATAGATCACATTTTTTGTCTTCTGAAGAGATTTTTCCTTTTCACTGTAAAAAATCACCACCTCCCATTATTTTTTCAACAGTGTTCTATACTCATTGGCCAATAGCAGATTCTTCATTTTTCACACAGTTCTGGGGCCAAAAAGACGAGAAACATTCTGAGCTAGACTTGACATCATGCTGGACCACAATTACATGCACAATGTGAAGAAATACCAGCATCCTCAGCTTCTACCAGCCACGTTTGAATGTTGACTTTGCTGTATTTTGCAGCTCTGGACCAGCAGCCATGACTTTGGTCTCCACTTTCAAGCTAAACCAAAAATGTAGAAAGCTGTCTCCAATGTTTCTGTTGGGTAAGTATATAAGCTTGCTTTCAATATTTTTTAAGAAACATTGGATTTTATTATGCCACAGTTCTGGACTTGCTGTGGTCTTTCAGGCTAAGAGTAGAGGACAAAAATAGACAAATTAAAGAGCTAGTCCAAAATATTCTGGCAGGACGTCCTTGCACAAGAGACCAGGGACTTAAAGTGAGAATTTGATGTTTTCCTCACATTCATAATGTCTTCTTTTGTCAGCAGCTGAAAATCTGGTCCAGAGCAGTTCTCTTGGAGCACATTTACAGAAACCACCAATGAGCTAATAACAGCTGGGAAATATCCTGGCACCCACATTTTATCTCAGGACTGCAGCAGGTGGCAGTCACTGTTGTGCCATAATTTTCCTCTATTTTCTAGAAAGGGTTTCTTCAGCAATCTGTGCAGAATTCAACTTTAGCTTCAGTAGTTCTGAGCTGAAATTTATTTTTCTCTGTTCACTGCTATTAACAAGAAATTTCCTATAGACTCAAAAATGTGTCTTGCATTAATGTTCATTTTAAACCATTTAAGGCATCTTATCGGTCCACATTTTCCTCATCTCCAGCATCTGGTTGAAATAAGAAAAAGCTTGAGCAAAGAACTAAGAACACCTCTAAAATGCTTTCTAAATTTGAGTTACTTTAACATAAAGAATGGCTGCAACTTTTTTCATAAGTTTAATTTTTCTGCCTTTTGTTTGTTTTCATGCTGCTTACAGCATCTTCTTGGGTAATTTTGTTGATTTTTGTCACCTTAGTTGAAGATGTTCAGAGATGCTGAAACCCTGCAGAAGAGGCTTACGTAACCATGGCTGGCTGACTCTTCACAGCTTGGTGAAGGAAGTATAAATAGGTCTCACTTTGCGAGATTCTTTTTTTCCATTCCATCACTTCAGTGGACAAACTTTCTTGCTGTGACACACTTGATAGATATTGCAAGAGATTAGATGAGCTCATGGAGGTTAGGGCTACCAGAAGCAACTGTTGAGTATATATGGGCATATAAAATGAAAGACCATGCTGTACTCACACTGTTTGCTGTAATCTACTTGTACCCTCCTTGGGTTATTTTCAGAGACAAGAGGAAGTGTTTTCCAGTATAGGAATTCTTAAAAACTGTATTTAATATCCAGAAATTTCCTTTCTGTATTTTTAAATTAGCCAGCAAACTTTCTGTCTTACTAATTAGGTCAGTATTCTTCTAAAGGGCATCAGTTTGCTTCACTTTCAAATTTACTTATGGAGAATTACCTAATGCAACTGCTCTAGCACATTTAGGTCCCTGTTCTCTGTATTTTCTTTCAAGTTATTTTGATAAATGGACATACTGTTGGTTTCCTAACCACAGTATATGATTTTACAGAACATCTTTGAGATACAGACCAAGAGTTTTCACATATGGTACAGTTCAAATGAAAACCACTGCATATAGTTCATTTATCTTTTGGAGAACACACTTTAGTGGAACGCTGGGCTACAAAAATACAATGTTATATGGAAAAACAAGTCATTAGCCCCACTTATACCTACCCCACCATGATAAAACACAACCTTGTAACAAGAACAAAAACCTCATGAATTTAAGATAACTGACAAAAGCCAGTGATAATGATTTCCATTTCTTTTTGTCCCCTCTAAATCGCAAGACAGTTTTAAAACTGTATTGCTGCTTTCTTCTAGGTACCATAGTCCTAAGGGAAACTTTAATAATGTAATTGAAAAAGTAAATAAATAAAAAGGTGAAATGTACCCTCCACCATCATACACTCATTCTTATGCCCTTCCTCCCCCTTTAAGTCAATCTTTCATTATACTGACTAAATTCACTTGAGTCCATATTTCACTCCGATGTCTTTACAGCATCTATCTTTTCTCCTCTCACCAAAAACTGAGTTTGTCACTATGTTTGTGACAAGTCTTTATTTTTAAAATCCACCAGTTTGCCTCATTTACCATAGTAATATGATGGAAAAAAATAATACTAATATTTTAGTAATAATTATTAAATTAATTATTTTATTATACCATCCCTGCTGATCATCCACTTTAACAGGTGTGACAAAGAACTGCTGTAATGAAATATGTGAACATAGTGACTAAGAACGAGGCTTTATGACATGACATAGTCACTAATTTGTCTAGCAGAAATAGCATGGGAGTGTACCTTGTGTCTTTCCCGTTTCATTTGAGATAACCATGATGGTTTTGTTAACACAAGACCTTAGGCTTCTTAAATGACTCCTGGTCCATTACATGTGGAAGCACTTCCTAAATAGGGTATGAAATCATATATTCATTTTTTACAAAGACACAAATGGGGAGCAAACAATGACAGCTGAACTTAACACTACTCAACATTTAAATTTAGCTGGGGAATTTCCATCCAAAATTTAAAAAATATCTTCTTAAACACTGAAATATATTGAAGATGCATATTATACATGAAGTATTTTATTATTAACCTTGTCTGACATCTAGTAAACACTTCAGAAAAGCTCTTTTGGTCTCTACTTCATTGATTTTAATGGAAACCAGAGACCTATTCTGTAAAGTACATATAGAAGGCCATATACCACAATGCAAGTAATTTGGCATACATCCATAAGTCTTGAAAGGAGAGGCACTTAGAAGTGTGAATGTGAATTGCTTTGCAATCTGCAGTGTGGTAATATAGCTGTCAACCATATTTCATGTTGTGCAGGACTATGGATAGAAAGCATCTCTGAAAGACATGATTTTTAACTAGCAGAGACTGAATGACTGACATCCAAATACTATTTTTTTTTTCTACTGGGGTCTAAAAAGCCCTATGAAGAAGTGCAGTAAAGAAGACTACCTTTCAAAGAATAACTTACCTACATGCGGTTGAAATATGAAAAATCTTTCTATAGAGTGTGCATGCAATATTAAAGAAAGAGAAGATCAATGTACTTGCATACAGCCAGAAATGTGAAAGTTGGTGGTTTTGGAATGGAGGGGCTGTGACTCCCTAAAAGGTTTCAATTCCTTCTGAGTTTGCACTCTTGAGTTTTGCTTTGGGTTATGGGGTGAAAAAAATTATATTCAAAACAATACCTATCAAGCTACCAAGATGCTCCTTTTTACAAGATGAAATAATTAAAAACCACTTAGTCTTGGCAGCATTTCTACCTGAAATTATCTGTTTTATAATATTCTCTGGCTATTTAGCATCACTGAAAAGTTTACAAATTTTGGCATATCTCAGCTATCTGAGTTCTAGTTTTGCACCAGATCATGAACACATGAGAGTCTCCACTTGCTTCTGCTTTCATTATGAGCGTTTCCTCACCATTTATACATGGCCGTCTAAATCAGACAGTAGTGGCTGAATCAATGCATTACAGTAATCTGTAATGCACTTACATTCATCTAAAAAAAAGATGAATTTTACTTCTTTAGCAAAATAACGTGGTTTTCTTTATTTATTTGCTCAACTGGTAATCTCACTTCCAACTACCCTGTGATGTGTAATGTGTTCTGAGCAAGCCACCAGATTTCTCTATGGTGCAGTTTCTTCCTATTCTGTAATATCAGGATAGCATTTATTTACCTCTGTTAAAGTTGCTAGGACAATTTAGGACAAATTACTTACAAACAATTATTACTTTAATGTTCTTACCACTGTATTAACCATATATAGGAAAAAGGGTATAACATTCACAGAAGAACCATTTTAAAATGAAACAGGTTTTAAGCATTCAGATTCTGGAATGAGAGGAGGGTTTGAGATATATACCCAGTAATATTGCACTGCATGCAATATTGCTGCTTAGATGGAATTAATCTTTCAAAAACCTCTTCACCTCTAGAAGACTTAGAATTTAGTTCAATTTGGTCTAACTCAGGATGTAATCCAAATAACTTTTCTCAAGAAATTATAAAGAACATAGCCTGCGTGATTAGTGTCCTGTAGTTTCTGCTACACACTCAGTACATGTTTCATTTTATATCTCCCTGCTTTTCAGAACTCAATTATAAATTTAAAAAAAAAAAAGTTTCAAATTGTTAGGAAGGAAACCAAAGCATTTGATAGTGGATAAGCCAGGGTCAGTGTCTGATTTGCTGGCGCTTTCCCAGGCACAAGACATGTTTTCCCCTGGGGTCATCAGGTCCAGGCAAGCTGCATTCTTTCTGCCAGGCACTTTGTAATGTGCAATGAACAGTGTCATTTATTTTCATTTCCTCATACTTAATTGCATGCTTCTTGCTTCCAATATTAAGTCAGAAGGCAGGTGGTAGAAGCAGTAAACTAAACTACTACTAGCTGTCGGAGTTACGGACCGTGCTACTCTCCTTTTGAAACAACATGATTGTTTACAATTCAGCAGAAACTGCTGAACTGGAAAAACACTTGCTTCCATTGCACATTCAATAGAGATTTTTTCTTTTATTCTGAAAAAAAGAAAACAAAAAAATGCTTAGCATACACAGGCTATTTAAATTTATCAACACTTTATCACAGTAGTAGGAAGCAATATATGAATTACTGGTTTTTGTAAATGCACCAGAAATATTTTTAAGGTGTAGAGGGATGGCTGCTTTAACCAGTAATGATACTTTTGGAATTAATAAATTCAGTAGTAAGCTAGCTAAAAATTTTATGATCATGCCAAGATACAGATATAAGACATTTATTAGGTACGCAAAATTTACGGTTATAGTATTTGGAATTAAATTATTTCATTGGTTGCAGAATCTAGCATTTATTTAATTTCCCCCTATTAATGAACAAAATAAAGTTTTATCAAAGACCTCACTAAAGCACTTATTTAACTTCACCTTCCTGATGCACCTGGGCTTTATTTCTGATGTATTTTACAGATGGATATGTCACCTATAGAGACAAGTCAGATTTACTGGCATATTTATGCCGTTTATGCAACAGTTGCGTTCATAGGTAGCCCTATATAAGGCGCAGGAACTTTTTCAGGTAGTAATTTTTCCCACAGATTTGCATTATTGTTGAAATATTCTGCTTAAACAGATACTGGAAATTACTCTATATTGCTGTTAAAAAATGTCAAAGGGGAAAAACTAGAGTAACAATAAACACATTTTTGATCCTTTGAAAAATTTCAGTTCTCACTCCAGTGATTTCTAGCTCTACACAACTGTTTTTATAAGGAAAAAAAAGGTGCCAACTATCCCTCCTGAAATTATCTAACAATGGTAAGTCCTAAATACAGTATTTCTACAAATACCTGCTTATTTGCATAATAATATGTATTCATAACATAACCAGCAAAAAAAAATCACTCTATCAGAACACACTCTCCATTTTAGTTTGTAAGTTTCCTACATACATGTCCTTGTATGCTAATTAATAGCTCTAATAGTATACAATTTCCTCTTTATCATAAATATAATGCTGTTCACTTTCTGTAATACCCTATTAAAAGATTACTGATGCTGTTATTACAAGATCGCATATTTCAGCTGCAATATAGACAAATACAGGCAAGTTCAGGCTGAATCCTGCAAAATTTTTCATACAAAATTCTACATGGAAGCCTTTACTTCCTTGGCACTACACCCACTTGAAGTCACTGGAGCTCTGAGCAAATGAAGAATTGCTTTGCTTGCCCAATAAAATGGAGTTGTGAAGCTCCATATTAGGAGGAATGAGACATCCCATTTAGAAATACCAGCAACATCACAGCAGGCATACTTTATTAAACGAAAATCCAGTCCTAACTTCTTGTGTCAGAAAAAAAAGATATAAGCAGGTGTGCAAAAATTAAGCTACATTTTTAACTATTCTCACTACCAGCAATTCTTGACTAAAATTGTTTATTTTCATAAGTAATTCTTTTCCTTCATAAAATCCTATGGTGCATCCAGACCATTCTAAACAAACTGAAGACCCAATTACTAAGAAATGAGTGGGCAAAAGTTTAATATTTTGAAAGCTACCGAACTGTCTAGAGCATCAAATTTTGATTTTCTTGTATGACTTAGCTTTTAATATATTTAATTTTATTTGTTTTCAGTGTACCTCAGGTTTGCAGACATAGTTTCTTAAGGTACTCAGGAACCTCATTGGATTTCAGAGCATTCATGTAGTCCCATTAAAATCAATGGAAGTTAAACATCTGAAAATCCCAATCAGTCTTTTTTCTTTCCATTCTTTAGCACTAAAACCTCGTAGGAAATATGATCTTTAAAGCCAGAGTTTTAATCTCATTAAAACATGTATTTCCTAAGTGACAGGCTAATTTGTTCTGCCTTACAATCACTGGTGAAGGACCAAGAAAACCAGAGGTGGGGTGAGCAATTTGGAGTTGACCATCACTTTCCATATCCAATCAGAAAAATTTTTGTGCTTTACCTAGGCACCTGAAATTAGGTGAGATGCATCAGACCTTAGAGACTAAAAGAAGGTTCTTTTGGATCTATCTTCAAAATATGGAAGACCTTTTTCCCCTCACTCTGTCCAATATTGTTTGCTCCAACTCCCAGCCTTTCTCTTGTGATCTGTATTTTAAAATAAATTAAAGACAAACCCAGAAAAAAAAAAAAGGCAGGGGGGGAATCCCAACAGAATATAAGGAAAGCTTTTAAATTCTGAAGAAGAAAGGGTTTAAGACATTCCTCTGCCCCCAGGTTTCCCTGTTGCCAAGTTCTCAACAACAGTACTTCTGAATCATTTTGCATTACCAAAGTCTACCCACATACTGAAAAATGAGAGTAAGGAGAAATTTCAGTCTTTCCCTACTCCAGTAATGACTTAATACCTGTTTATTAAGTTATCAATTAACTTAATAAACAGTTTAATAACTTTTTGAATATAAAAAAATTCTTTTTTTTTTGGTGGGGGGGCGTTGGGGAGGGGACAGTCTAAGACTTAATAGAATTTATGGCATCCAGCTTAGCTAGTAAAATTTCTTAGTAAGTCGTGGGGAGATCTAGGAATGGCACAGGACAGAAATTACCTAGGAAAGTCAGTACACTTAGAAGAAACTGGAAATATCAAAGGGAAGGAACTATTCAAAGTCATTAATCTACACAGTTATGTTACATTTAGCATGCATAGGGGAGCATACCTCCATGCACCTAAGAGTCACAACACACAGTCTTAAAAGCACTGTTTTCATAATCCAAAGGGCAATGAGTCTTTTGCACCACATACCTCACACACTCTTTCCTCTCAAAGACAGCCAGATGCAGAAGTATTTTGCAGCTCCTGTCCTGCCAAAAACTTTCATTAGGAGAGACAGAGAAAGTAAGATGGTAGCAAGGTGAGCAATGAGGATTACAGCCTCCAGCAGGGGAGACCCAGGATCCATCACTTGATTAAAAAAATAAAACACAGGAAATTTTTCAAAATTAAATACCTTATACCCAAAAGACAACTAAGTCTCCCTTTCTGTAAGAGAAGACCCAAGTTACTACGCCCTTAGCAGTGCCTTATCCCTGGACATTCAGGAAACTGTTAGTCGGGGAACTTTTTGAAGTGGGAACTCTGGAGGGCAAAACTTCCACACATATAACTGACAGACCACTAACAGCTACCAGTTAAGTTATATAGGTTAGTTGTGGAAAAGAATGCTTACTTTTGAATTCCAGTAGGGCTTGAATAGGATGTAAAAGACCATGCTGCTCTGCATGGTTAATACATGGTTAAGACTGCATTTCTCCTGGCAATATCCAAAAAGACATCTCTGTACTGCAGACATTGATAACGCAGGATGCAAAAGGTCTTGGCCTTATCCTGCAGCTGATCTGGGGTATTTTGAAATTAGGCAAGATAAGTACTTTCAGTACTAAGCATAAAAGTCCTCTGTAGAGTCCAGCCTGACATGTTTTTGGAAATTAAAGGTTTTTCCCAAAAGACTGAACTGTTTGTATTTTTAAAGTCAATCAGAATCATTGATTTTTACAGACTCAGGACCAAAGTCCTCACTGAAAAAATCACACCATTTAGAAAAATGATGATCTTCCAAAAATATCTTCATTGGACTTCAGCCAAGAAGACTGCTAAACATGACTACACACTAGAAGAGACAGGTTGGCCTGCCTGCAACACAGATTGTTTTGGGCTAACAGAACCAAACCATCCAAGATGCAAAATCCACTTCCTTATACCTTTGTGGACTCACTCCACGGTTTTTTTTTTTTTAATTTCCTCTGTGGTACTACATTTGGAAGCATCCAGAAGTGTTTGAGGGCTAGCTGTAACTAAAAGTATCTCAAACTTTAAAAGAGACATCTAATATTTATGCACAGAAATGCCTTTCATGTTGCTATTTGAAGCACATTCAGTGTGTAATCTTTCAGATCACTCATTCACAGGTCACGTCTATGTATCTATACATTCCCAAACTGCAGTGTTTGTTTTTCATCTATCCAGATGAATAACCCAAAAAATACCACTTACCCTTTGACATGATTCATGACTCTGTGGGTATTTTGTTGCTGAGATGCAAAACTCTGGAGAGTCATGCAATCATGCAATCTAATTAGTCTTTTAGATGGTGCAACATCATTCAGGGTAGAGATACTTTCCAAATAACAGTATCAGGATTGTCTTTTCCCTACCTCTTCCCTGAATTGTCTCCATAGACATAGATGTGCACAAATACACTGACATACACTATCCAAATGACTGTCCTGAATCAGATCAATTTTGCTTAGACAGACCATTGTTTTTTGCTGAATTTCATTTAGAAAGGCTTTTTGAGCTGTAGACAGAATCTTTACAGAGTACACATTGATGAATACATGTTGAAAATGAAGAGAAAAATATTTGTAAGCTCTGTCAGTCCCTATATTCCATTTCAATTTCATTTTTTATAAAGGCTTTTGAAATCAGTGGAGAATCTAGTTTGAACCTTTATTTTTATTTTAGTTTTCTCATGTCCAAATTATAAAAAGCAGATCCCAGTTCTTTGGGTACTGCAATTTAATTTACCTCCAAAGATGCATTTATTTTTTCTAGTTTTTGCTGTATAGCTGCTCACAGCTGAAATTGCTCAGTCATAATGAAAACACACTTACTGCATTCCAAATGCTTGCATAAGTTCATTCAGGGAACAGTTTCCTTTTATTTAAAGTTATCTGCAAGGAAAAATATTGGCAAAATATAGCATTCTTGAGAAAGTTTTCAGCAAAAGTTAAGCAGAATTTAAAAAAATTTACATTCCAGGTGCCTATTCTATTGAGCTCTAATTTGACTAACTATAGTGTAATGCTGATGTCTAATTTTGCTATCATGTCTGCTCAGGATTTTCCACCTCCTATGGAAGCTTACAAGAGCACCATGCAGTTTCATAAAAGAGCTGAATACGTTAACTTATCCTTAAATTTCTTACCCTTGCCCCAAGCAAATCAACTGCGAGTTTGATAAAGTAACAGTTTTGTCATACTGTGATACAGAACACTTTTCAAGCCATTCACTCATTAGAAAAGAGTATGACTTCCTTAAGCTGCATTATTAGACCCAAATGTTTCATAAACTACAAAATGAGATGTTTATTCTGTCTGGGGTATTTAATTCTTAAATTTGCTCATTCTTTCATGCCTAAAAGAAAAACTAGGTTATTGCCCTCTCAGTCAGAAGTAACAATTGAAAAATAATTCCACCGTAGCAAAGGCACAAAAATCTTAAACATTGATGCACCTTCCAAAACTTTATGATGAAGTTCTCAATTTTCTTTTTTCTTTATTCCCCCTAAACCCTATTTTCAGTATTGTTATTTCATTTACTAGCAAAGTATGTCTGCTGAATGCAAGCAACTACTTATTCTTTATCAATACCTTTGCAGCTAAATTATACTTATTAAAACACATATATTGAACAAAATTTGGATGAAGTATTTTTCTGCAATCTTTAAAGTTACATAACTCCAAAAGATAATGTCAGTAAATGAAACATATTTGGCTAATTAATACACACAATTAAAATTGTTGTTTTTTTCTGTATATAATTGTCTTTTCATTCCCATTAAGACCCCTATTCAAAAAAGCACTTAAGAATATCCTGCTCTTTAATGTACCTACTGTACTCTTGTAGGTATATGGCCAACCAAATATTTAAGGATGCACTTAGGCATGTGTTTAAGAGGTGTGCTGAAACCAGATGTTAGTCTAGAAGAGCATGCAAAGGAGAGCACTCATCCCCTTTGGATTGAAGAATCTGGTAAAATGCTTCTGAATCAAAAAGAAGCACAGTAAAACAGAATAAATGTTCATCCCAACTGAAAGGAAAAGCAGGAAATGCTCTCAGAGGCTGAAAAAACCTGCTGTTTCTATCACCAACTCCAAAGAAGTAAGTCAAAGTAAGAAGTAAATACAGAAATTCACAGCACTTGCTGCAAAACAGTCTTCAGAGTTTCTTGAAATCACTGATTAAAATCTTCCCAAGTGGACAGGAAATGCTGCCAATTACACTAGCTGGTATCACAACTAATCTCTACATAATTAGAGCCTTTTTTCATATTCACTTTGTTACTTAGAAGACTGTCTGCTTAGTAAACTCATGATGTAGCTTAGACTGTTCGTAGTTTTGCTTTTTTCACTACAACACCATAGCAACTCAACCCAACCAAACACCAAATATTTATTTTCTTTCTCAAACACTGCAAATTATTTTATGAAAAATTTTATGCAAATTGGGCAATACGTTGACTCATTCTGTTTGTCTTTTTTATATGTATCTCTAAGGCATCTATCACCATGATGCCTAAATGCTATGGTACTGTAGTATTTGACAGTACAGTATGGTACTGTAGTATTTGTTGCATCATAAGTGGTATCATATTTGTCCACTTTTATATAGCCTTTTGATATAAACTCTAAGGAAGTATTAGCTAGGACATAACAGTCATTGATTAAATGCAAAGATATGTTTTCTGTACCAATTTACACAAATCAGTAGCAAAATTAATCATCCTTACTGTTTCCTTCAGTCTTCATTTACTCTGAAAATACAGCCTTTACCAGTAGAAGGTGCTTGTTGATGAAGGCTTCTCTGCTTTCAAAAATCCTGAACTCTACTTAAAATCATTTGCATTCCACCTCAGAACAAGATCCACACCTGCCCACACAACACTGCACTGTCCTAACATTTTTTTGTAGTACACAATTCAACTTATTTCCCTCCTTAGAACTATTCAGACTGCATCATCCCCTAAAACGTACTGTGATCATTTTAGATCCAGACCAATGTCTTCCTACAAACAAGTTGTGCTATTGTGAGACCCAGGCTGTGCAAACAATCCTCCAGAGCTTCCATGCTACTACAAACCAGATGAGTAACAGTGATTGTTGTAAAGATACACCTGCTGCTGATGGTAAAAGTTAAGACCTTTTTTCCCCCTCCTCCTCCTCCTTTAATACAGCCAAATGGAGATCACAGGAAACTGCAAATAAACTTTATATTTGAAAAAACTAACTAGGGTCAAAACATTGGGATGGTGTATTTGGCTCAACTTAAAAGAGAATGATTTTTCTCCTGACATATTAAATGGAAAAAGTATAACAAGAAAGAAGTGAAATGGAAAATTGCTAAAGCTGAAGAACATTATACAGAAAAAAAAGCAGCATTTTTTCTAACAGCTCTGAGATTACATGAGAAAGAGAGAAAGAGTGTGGAGGAGGGGGAGAGGGAGGGAGAGGTAAGACAAGGGAACACGATGCAGACTCAAAACAGAATGTGAAATAATTGTTATGGAAAGACTAAAGAAATTAAGAGAGTGCAAAATCTACAGAGGCACTTTCAATACTTTAAATATTCTGTAGAGTAGATTTTCCACAAAAAGCTTAAATGTAATTGGACTGCTCATCATTTATAAAGCTGGATTTTTTGTAGTTCATCTCACCACGGGCCAGGCTGCTTCCACTTCTTTTACCTACAGCATGTTTTACTCTGTGGAGTTTATCTCACTCCCTGAAATGGTACATCATAGTTAAGATATAATTCTTAGCCAATATTTTAATTTAAAACCTGTTTTTTAAACCATTGATAAGATAGGATTATTGTTGGAAGAGAAGCACCTTCAAACAGAAAAATGGGAAAATGTCTCACTTTTAAGTTGTTAATAAGGATAACAACAATGTTTGACAGCTGACATTTGGGGAAGTAAAAGAGCTTGAAATACTGAATAAAGTGTATTTTGTCTTTCTTAACGGAACGTACACAGTGAAGTACACTCCTCTAAATTTAATATTCAGATTCTTCATTGATTGTGAGGCTTTACCATCAATGAAATGTACTGCATTTTTAGCACATCCAAACCCATATGAAAGTGATGATTTATATATATATACAGCACCTTACATCTTCAAAGAGTTTGTAAATAGCAACACCTTCATTCTCATCCTATTTCACTAATGCAAAATGCAAGACTTGACATCAGAAATATGTAAACCAAGAACATTTAGATTTTTCAAAGTTCAACTGATATTAGACAGATCTAAAATTTCCACTGATAGATGAGAAACTTTGCCTAGATAAAAACTAGGTCTCTGTGAATTTCCACTCTGTGGAGGTGGGCACAGGCAGGAAACCTCTTCCTTTGTAGAAAATAAATGAACATCACCACCTCTTTTCAGTATTACAAAATTTTTTTGTTGACTAAAGTGTTCATAATCTCTGCCTCCCAAGGCATCAAATAATGTCATTGATCAGATATAAACAAACCCGTAAAACCTGTTCAGCTCATAGCTGACCCTTTTTCTATGCTCTAGAAATGAGTGGTTGTATTTCTGTATAGCCCATGGCTATACATACAGCCATATAACTAAAGCATTGCTTAAAATCCTGCCACATCATATAGGTTTATATGATTGTATATAGTATATTTGCATTAAGTAATTTTGAAATTACTTAATTTGATTTATCTTCTTGCAGCTGGCCTACTGAAGTTCAAGATCGCTAGCATAGCCAGTTGCTATGAGACTTCAGCCCTTTTGTACAAATGACTGATAACACTGTGACTGCTGTTAAATTCCTGGACAGATTAAATGAAGCTCATCCCCCTCCTTGATCTGAAACCTCTTCAAGCTGCTTTTTAAAGCCACATAACAAGTGTTTTCTCCTCACATTACCGTTCCACTTTTGCTTCCCTGTCTTAAAGGAATTTTCATTCTTCTAGTTCTCATGGGAAATTCTGTTAAAATTCAGGAACCTGACCTTAGGTTGCATTGAATATTCCCATTGACTTCAGGCCATAAAAAAGGAAAACTGTGAAGAAGAGTTTTATTCTGTCAGGAGGAATATGGCTCCAAATGCTGGAATCATCCTGACAGCTCTATTTCAGAAGTTAGCCAACGAGAAAAAAGGGGCCAGACATCTTGAAAATTACATACACATACCTTACACACATGTATACACATACAAAGCATGAATAGAAAAGAGAACCTGGTTTCTGGATAGAAACCCTGCCCATTTATCAAGTGGCAGATGAATTATCCCCAAGACTTTCATAGAAGTGGCAGCCATCCCATTTTAAGGTGAAATTTTATTTCAATCTCAGCTGCAGCATAATCTTGTATCCATCTGTTTCCCCCATTCCCCCTCCGTTCCCCTCACAGTCCCCCTGCTCCCTTCCCAACTCACATGCAGAGTAACTTTGAGGCATCACTTCCTCCCCAGTACCACAGGTTTCATGGGCCTGCCTAGGTAGGAATTGCAAGGAAGAAGGATTGGATAGATTGAAAAAAACAGGTAAGTAAGAAATTTATTTTAGTGAGTTTGCATCCCAGTTAAAGCTTATGAATTGCGTGTACCTTTTGGATAATTTTTGGTGTGTTTAAGAGTACTTTCAGCATTCTCCCTGCCAAAGAACATTTTAGGGAAAACTAGCAGAGTTATATGGAAAAAGTTGGAAAACTGGATCTATGTGAGGTGTCTAGCCCTTACTATTGTTTCCACTCAGTATCTACTATTTATTTTTCCTGTATGATGGCTCTGCTTCAAATTCTCTGGATATTACACTACACAGAAAGTAAGTCTTTAAAAAAAAGAAAGCATTGGAATTTTCCAGTGTTTGGTCTTCCCTAATACCAGAAGCACATTTCACCTCTGAGTTTAGCAAGCAGACTCTTAGGTGCTGTTTCCTTATAGGCTTAAGCTAACCTAAGCATGGAGTGTGCCAAGACGCAGGCCCACTCCCACCACCCTTCCCTCCCTCCTCACCTTAGACCTAGGAAAATACTCCTCTCTTGTTTCATCATCAGTTCTCATGCTGCCTCACAATCAGCCAGATCAAAAATACCAAAATGATCCACCTGAGATCTGAGCCACACACTAATTTTCAGATGGTTCCTGACACAGCTGACCTTGAATGCAGAAGTATGCTCATTCTCCCTAGGGAGACAGCAGAATATGCAGCTGGAGCAGGGAGGAAAAGAGAGCCTGTACCACCATTTTCAGCAGCAGCACAGATTTAAATTTGCTGAAGCTTACTCCAAAACCACAGCTTCATTATGGTAGGAACAACTCCCAAATGAACCAAACTGTACAAATGAAAAAAGCAGACCTTGACCCTTGATTTTGAATGTTCAAGGAAGACAAGAAAATGCAGAGATTCTCCTGAATCAGAAATGACAGATGGCACAGACACACATTTGAATATGTTTCCAAAGCAGAACAGCCTACACCTGGATGCTGTGCCTGCACTAACTCCTGACCTTCAAGCAGTACTAGTAATTATAGGACCATATCCCTTAACCTGTGTCAAAAAACATGTGTACCTCAACACATTTCTTCCCAGTAGGTTAAGGGAGAAACTGTCTGGCCTTTTTGGGTGGGCATGGAGAGCACTTTTAGAAGCTGCTAGAGCATACACAATCACACACATGGGCTGTAGTCCCAGCTTTCAGCAGTAGTGATCCCATGAGACTGACTGCATTAACACTGCTGTTTATACATTTTGATGCCCAGTCAACTCAAGGTTACTGCACTCCAGGGTTTGTGTTGGAATGTTAGAAACCTGCATCTATTACAAATTTGAATAACCACTGCAACACATTCAAGTGTAAGAGATGCCTTTATACCACCTAAGACAGGAAAAAGGCTAGGGAAGCAGAGCAAACACATGCCTGGTCCAGCCTGATTTTGTTGCCTTAAATTGTGCCAGTGGGCTACTTTGCTTTTGGGGCACGAGGAAAGTAGTTAACTGCCCTTGTGTAATTCAATGCCACAAGAATACCTTAGCTTGATGCAGAACCATCTAGAGAACCTGAAATGCTGAAAGAATACTTCCAGTTTTAATAGTTGACAGCAGCAACTCAAAGTATTCCAATTATATTTCTGCTATGATACTTCAGGAGATCTTATCCTGGAACACTTGTGTCTGGTGACTAATTACATAAGAATTTTTCATTTTTGTCCTTATTACTCCAGGAGTATGTTCACAAAGTTAGTCCTATATCTATGATGCACTTCTGAAAGCGAAAAACAAAAAGGCAGAGAAGCCTGGGGATTTGATTAGTTTCTTCCAAGATATTTAATTGCTATTACAGCCAGAAACATGTAAGACACTATGATATAATTTTCTTTTTGAGGGCAAAACTTGGGTTAAATACTAGCACAAATCCTGTGTGATATCAAGTAATCTCAGCAGTTTTTAAAAACAGAAGATGGCAAGCTAGACTTCCACCGGTTATTTGTGGTTCACTTTATAAATTTTGGGCACAGAATCAAACTTTAAGATTCTACATAGAAAGCCAGAATCTTTCTGAAAGATCTTTTACAAATCAGCAAGACTGGAAACAATTTGATAGAAGACTTACTGTGCATACTCTTTCAGCCATTTCACTAGAAACTCATTTTAGCTTTCTCTGAGGTTGAGATAAACCACAGCTAAGAGACAGTTATTAAATCTTCTTTATACATTCTGTATGAAATGTATTAAACTACAAAAATACTATATTCAAATAAGGTTAAGGGTCTGACTTAAACCCACAAAGACATGGAAATTCAGAAATATTGTGTCTTCCTACCCTTTACTCCCTTCAGTGTGGCTAGGCATTGTAGCAAAAATGACTTGTGCTCAGATTCCTTAAACCTCTTCTTTATGGTACATTTCTCCTTAAAGGTACTTTCTATTTTAAGGTTCTTTCAGTTTGCATCCTCTTTGTGGGTTGAATTCTGCCCTGGACAGTCTGGGGGTGTTTTTTTTTTTTGTTTGTTTTGATTTTTTAAAAATAATGTCATTTTTTCAATGCTTATAGAAACACTGAAGTGAGAAAAATGAAGCAAAAGTATGTATGCATTAGTCTTGGCAATTGGATATTTTTACTTTTATTTTTTAACACATACCTTACAAATCCCATGCTCACGAGAGACAGGCAGGCAGGCAGACGTAGGACATGCATGACTCTCAGCAAGTGCAAGCACATGCTTCAGCTCTCTCCCTGCCCCCCATGCAGTTCCACTTACACATATGTAAATACCTATTATATATTTCTCCAGTGAGCTAAATAGGAACCTTGCAGTTGACACTGCAAGATTTTGTCCCACAAAATGCCTTGGGGTCTTCTTCCATGACGGACTTTTTTCCCAAATACAGCAACGACCAGTGGAGGTCACACTTTATTCAAAAGAAAAAAAGATGCTTGCAGATCCTCCTTCCAGGGGGCTGTCAGCTTTGAAACCACCTCCTACAAAGGGGTACAGTACTTTGAGCCTGCTGACCTCTTAGGCAAATTGCAAATTGTGTCTTCTCAAGACAACTTCAAAGCAGGGAAATTCCACTGCTAGGAGGGGGAAGGGCATCTTAGGAGGCTGGTGGGGTTTTTTTCCTACATTCTACAACTGTGAAGGAGTTTCTTCTCATTCTCTTTTACTTCAAATTATTCTTTGTTTTTACTTAATTATTGTCAGTGTATTATGCAGTCAGGCAACTGTCTCCACACAGCTCTTATAAATCTATATGCATTCAACAAATTCTTAGAAACTTGATAATTTCAAATGTGGCCTGGGGGTCCCCCTCCACTTTTCATACCACCTGATTAAAATGTATATTCAACTGTTGTACTTACACATGCTACTGAAGAGTCCATTTTTAAAGATGAACAGCCAATACAGCCTATTCATTCCCTTCAATGGGTACTCCTGTAAACTGCTTAAAAAATAGGACAATGTCCATTCCAAGAAGAAAACAGTGTTGATTATACTCTGGTAGCCGGAGTAAAGGGACATGATTTGGAGGACATTCACAAACATTAATCTTTGCAGTCTGACTGTGATAAAAGTAAACCATTCAAAATCCTCAAATAAATAATCCTCAACAAAATAGTGTAAGACTTTAAAATAATACCAGTGATGTAGATTTATCTTAAGATACCATAGAACAAGACACAGGGGATTGAGAGAAATTCCTTAAACAGATAATACTTAACAATAGTAGACAATCTCTGTTAAAGAGTAAGAGAAACAGAAAGTAGTAGCCTTGACCTAGAAAAAGTATTTCTGCCTTATACAGCATAAAAGACAGACATTCAAGAAAAGCTCATCCATGAGAAATGGTGATCTCCTATTGCTGCCAAGGTCAGTCAGACCTGTTGTGGTATGTTCTGTAAATGCTGACTCTATCACTTACAGTTTTCCAAGGACTTCCTTAACACCCAGAGCTTTTTTATTTTTATTGTGGAACAAAGCTATGACATGAAACTGTCAAACTAGAAAGCCCAGAAATGGAAGACAGACAGTTTTTATTAGACTTGGGAGTGACAGCCCCATTGAGAAAAAAAAAACCAAAATAGTTATACATAACGGGATCTGAAATACCTAGAGATCCACCAGAAAAATGCCGAAATCTCAGCAAGGAAGGAAATTTTGCTCTCAAGCCAGCAGTCCAAAAGTTTATCATGCCCCTTAAAAACTGACTGCAGATGGCACGTGGAAGATGTATCTGTGTCAACCCATCAAATGTGAATGGGACAGGATTTATTTGCTACAACATGAAGCTCTAATGGAAACACCCAACATACTTATACTATACCTCAGTCACAACCTTCTGCACTTGAAATGCCAACTGTTTCCCTTGTGTGGTACTTTTCTGATGGCAAACATTAAGTCCACAAGGGAGGAAAGTAAATTCAAGCAAGTTGTTTTACTTTCTCTAGTTAAAAAATAAAATTAAATAATAGATATGCTGTAATACCTTCTAGCCCTAAAAATAATTTTTTACTCTGTGAACGTATTTGTATGTACTCAGAGAGAATGGAGTTTGGACTCCTCTCTCTCTATTAACATCTATAACTCTGAGCTTGAAGTACTAATTAAAGTGACATAAAAGAATGTGCATAGACTACTTTTTTACCCCACTGCTTTGGGGTGGGAGCCTCCTGTTGAAACACCCACCTTGCCTGGAGATTTAAAAAACATCCATCTCTTCACAGAGACCTTGTGAATGTAAATGACAATGAAAACTTTTCTCTAGCAAAAGACATCTGAAACAGAAGAGGTTTTAAGTAAGCCTGTAACAATCTCCTCATGTCAGGGGAGCTCACGCAGGGGCAGTTCAGCTCTGTTTGGGAGTTTATCAAATAGGAGAATGATGACATCATTGTTCTGAATTGGAAACTGATTAATCACCTGCTTGGTATCTGTCCTGCAGATGAGAATTCCCTGTTGAATGCTATGGAAAAACTGGTGATACAGACTATTCCTGTCTCTGCTTGCAACCAGTCCTCTGTTCTGTCTTTTCTTTCTCCTGACTATTCAGTTGACACATTCCTATGTACATTTGTAAAATACCTGCAAGTATACATGGGTATTTTGTAATAGCATCAACCATTAATACAGATTTGTTCTCAAGGCACGCATTTATGATGCAGTCTCCAGATAACATTTATACAATTTATATGAATCCTCAATTTTTGGAGGAAAAACCAAAATGCCTTTAGACAGGCTTTTTAAACTGCAAAATAAATTGCTGAAAACACAACTTTTCTTTAAAAAATCTAAGTTTCTGAAGTTCCAGTACAGCACTCCAGTACGCTTAAAAAAAACCAGCATGAAACCAAAAATTCCTGATCCCTCATACTTCTGGATGTTTCATGATTGATTTAACAAGATAAGTGGAAGAGTGGAAAATTGGCAACCTTAGCACTTGGGTATATCTTGCAATTGAGAGCTAACATACATCACACTGTGATGTATTTTTGAGCCTTCCTGCATACCATGTGGACAGTGTATCTCATATAAAATCCTTCATATGATAGGAAATACAGAAAGAGAATAAAAGGAACTTCATGTTTCCCTTTGTTTCTCTGACCATGAGAAATAATCTAAAGCCCAGTAAAATGTTTTCCTTTGAGACCGGCCTACCTTACCTATGTCTGCAAGGCCACATTTAATTTGGTAACTTGAATTGAACCAGCTGGCAGTGTCTTTGAAACATACGGGAATGGATCAGAGCTGCAAATATGTAAGGTGAATTTTACATTTTTATACTTCTCTCATGGTTATTTAAGTTCTTGATTCTCTGAAATATTTTGTGCCTAATTCCTACTGTGGGCAATGGCAGATAAGTTGTCAGAACCTTTTCTGAGCTGCATAACACAGTTCAGCTTCAACCAATGTGTCAATTCCTCCTCTAGTGTTAAACTGGCTGTGTATCATTTGTTTGGACTGAGAAGATACGGCAATACTCAGGTCTTCTCTCTGCTTTTTAGCAAAGGGAAGTCAGGGGCTTTCTTTGACTTTTAGAAGTGATCTGTACTTGCTTATAGAGAACAATTTATTTTCATATAAGTATGATAATTTGGGGCCCATCATTTTCACCACAAGCAAATTAAACACGACAGGAGCAATGCCTAAAATAATAAAATAGCTAGCTCTTTCATTACATTTTTGACAACACTTGGTTTGACACACTATTAGGTAGCCTTACAAACTGTTTAAATACTCTGAAATATATATTACCTCTATTAAGCTTTTATACCATATTGAAGATCTTTTTTTCACATTGATTTATGCTCCCTTATAAATGCACACACAGAATGTCAACACTTAAAATGAATCAATTTCTTAAAGGATTTGAGTTCATTGTGATTAAAAGACCAGATTAATTACATTGTTTAAAATATTCGGCAATCTTAATATCATTATCATTTGCATCTTCCCAGATCCAAGTGTCATATCCAGTTTAAGAACATAAAACAGGACATCCACACAAAAGCGACAGACCCTTCAACCTATTATTATTTAATTAACTATTATCTAGAAATTGATGAGCGTTGACCTTTGTTATGAAAGGTAAACAGTCCTGTTAGTTAATAAATAAATCAAAAATTTCAGCAGGAGGGATTTTCTCAGCAAAATCTCATTGGTCCCCTTTTAGCTTATCTGTACCTCCTGGCTACTAAAGTACAGTGCACAAAGCAAGAAGCAAAATGATTTTCCAATCCAACTCTTTTCAAAAATATGCAGGAGAAAACTTTAAAGAAGAGCCAGCCTCATGAAGAGATTCTTGTGGTGCCTAGCCTATGTAAAATAAATACTAAGCCATCATCACAGTCTCACATTTCCTTCTTCCTAGGAAAATCAGGAAGTCTGTTCTTTATAATAGATGATCAGATTATCTGGTGCTCCCAAATAAAACAGACTATATATGTGTGAGATTTAAACAAAAACATGTTGAACTATATTCTTTTTTAAACTAAGATACTTGATTTCTCTTTGGCTGAGAATATGAGGTATATCTGCTGATGGCCCCCCAACACACTAGACAGACTAGTTGCGTCCGACAGTAGGGTAGACAAGAAAATAACCTGTCATATCAGACATAGTTACTTGTTTCATTTAATTCTGTTCATCTGACCACTGCAGAGACTCAAATGAGAATGTACAAATGGCTGGACTGGTTCAGACCGAGGGTTTGCCCTACCAGTACTATGTCTCCAATGATGGCTCCAGACGTGACAGCCCGAAATGAGGGTAAACGTGTACAATACTTCCCACCATTCCCTACCCCCATGTCTCTACCTCCAGCTATTTTGAGCCAAGAGGAGTTACTGATCCATTTATGGTTTGTCTATTTAATGACCTTCTTAGGTCTCCAGACTGCTGTGTAAACCTCTTGCATCCACAATGCTGTTTGGCAAGGAATGTCATACGAGTTCTCCATTGCATGGAGAGTACTTACACTCCACAGTCTAACTCCAGCAGACAGCATTTAAAAGAATAACTTTTTTAGTATTGGCAGATACAGATCATGTTCCTCAAGGCATTTGTTCCTATTTATATGAGAAAAGCAATGACACTCTTCTCATATGCTGGTATAGAAACCTCTTTCAAGACTATTTTGGAGACATTCACTTGAATGTTGAATGGCTTTAAAAACTCAGTGCCCTTCTGAACAAATGTTCCTTTCTTTTAAGCTTCTAAAAACTGATTCATTCTTTTAAATCTGTTTCAACATTTTTTTTTCTAGAAAATGCACCTCCATGAGCTAAAGTGGCCAAGTTTCATATACCATTGAATTATCCTGTAAAGGGCCTTGCTTTCTCCATAGAGAAAGCCCAAAGAGGCAAAACCTACAATATTATTAACATTTTCAGTTCCGATCTCCACAAATACATTATTCTGAAAACCCTAGAGAAAATGTTCCCTACAAAACAAAAGAATGCTTAACAGATTAATGTATATAGCTCTTTAATTTTTAGAAACTGTACAGATAACTGCCACAAGTCTCAGGTGTTTTACCATCCTGATGATTAAATCATCTCTGTAAGTAGCAGCAAAAATTTTATAACTCTCAGGGCCTGCATCATTAAGTACTGAAAATAACTTGAAGTGCTGTGCAAAGCAAATGGTAGAGTTGTAAACTCCTACAGACTCCAAAGAACCTGAAGCCCCACTTAAGGCAATAGTCAGTAATATTTCTTATAAATAAAAAGCTAATTCTCAACTTCTCTTTTCCCAGACATTCTAGTCATTCTGGTATTGACATCTCCAGCTCTGCATTAGCATTTCTGTACCTGCATACACTTGTATGTGCCTGCACACACTGGTTGCCTAGATCAACTCATCTTGAATTGCTATATCTCTACCACCTCTGTCCACAACAGGCTGAAAACTAATCCACTGTCCATGAATAACAAGTTTCTCAACAGCAGCTTTTCAATACAGAGCTTGCAATCTGTCTCCCATTCACTTTGTCAAATTATGGTCCACATATCAGACATTTGCAGCAGTGATATATCTGTCAGGCGTCAAGTACATCTCTTGCAAAGGAAAGTCTTTTTAGGATTTTTTAACTTTCAAAATGTCTAATCCCAAACATGCAAAATAATGAGTCAGATGCCAAAAAATCATGAGGGCTTTTTTTTTTTTTTTAATATGTTAATGTCTTTTCCTTTGCTTTCTAGAGCTTTTTCTAGGTCATGTTTTCAAGCTTTTCTCCAAGGCCAGAAGGGTTTCAAACATTATTAAAAAGAAAGCAATTGAGATCCTTTTGTAATTGTGTGTTTAAGAAAAACATCTATTGACATCAAACTTAAATTCTGTTCAACTGACAACCAAGAATCTTCAGAGATGTTTTTGATCACATAATCCTGAAATAGGAATATTGCTTCAAACCTGTTTTCTCTAGAGTTTCATTTACATTACTTACTTTTTTTTTCCCCCAGATAATTAAGCTTTAATGAAAGCAGGTTGTTAGACATGGAAGAAAGTCATGACTTAACACTATCTTGAAGGACTCTACAATATCAAAATAAAATCTGAGGTGCAGATTATATATCTCTGTGTATATCTATGTATATCCTCCTACAAACAGTGATTTCTTCACCTGAAATATGTGATTTGCTCCCCCTCAATACTGAGTCCCCTTGAAATCTTAATAGAGGATTTTTTTCAGTGATGACAGGACAGTTTTTTGTGACAATGTGCATTACAAATCTTCTTAGTTTTTCAGATTCCAACTGGTTTGTGATGGAAATGTGCATGAGCATTGATAAATGTAACCATTCTTGTTAATCATCATCATCTCAGCGTATTTGCGTGGCACACACTAATTTGTTTTTACTTAAAGAGGGAAGGGCATTCCTTTCTTGTCGTAACACAATTCCTCTGTTGGGCATTATCTAAGCTCAGCATAGTGTCCTTCCTGTATCCTTTCTCTTCCATCCTTTCTGTCCTGATTAAGACTACTGGAGACTCAGCGGGAAACACAGTGGGATTGCTCATGGTGTCTTGAAGTCACCCTTTCTTTCATTGTTTTTGCCTGTTAAATCTTGTTTTGCTCATCAATCCCTCTCCCGCATCCCACTGGATTCCCAACTTTGCTTTGTCAGCACCCTTGTTTGCTGCTAATTGAGTTCCTCTTCATTTTCCCTACACCATTCTCTTGTCCTTCCTTCCTCCCCTCTCAGTTTGCCCATCTCCTCAAGTGCCCCTCCTTCAACCTATGCCTGGTTGTGGCCCTGTGTGGCCAGGCCTGAGCACCACGATCTAATGGGACAGGCCCCAGGTGATAAGGTGTTTCACGAGTGCTCTTTGCTTTCTACTTTTTCCTGTGTTCTGGCACATGCTCATGGATCACAGCGTATTTGTGCCACCACAAACTCTGAGCGATGGCTTCCCCTCTGCTGGCACTGGAGACGAAGGGCTCTGCTAGCAGCTCGACCCAGATCGACCTCAGACGGCTGCCAGGGCACAGGCGTCGCCTGACCCCAACTTTGCCAAGCGGCCGTGGAAATGGGCCCGGGGGTCTCACAGAGGCACCTCAGGAGACCTGCCCGCGGCCACACCGGCAGCCCGAGGCCGACCCAACCCAGGCCGCGGGCCGAGCCGCCCTCCCGGCCACCCCTGCCCCCTCACCCTGCTGCCTGCCCGGCCCCGCGGCGCGGAGGGGGTGCCATAGTAACGGGCGGGGACCGGGCGGCGCCGGGGGCCGGGCGGGAGGGCGGCGGGAGAGGGCGGGGACGGCGGCGGGATGGCGGGCGCGGCAGCGCCCCCTCTCCGCGGCTCCCGGCCCCGGCCCCGTCGGCCGCAAATGGCTCTTCCCTCGCCGGCCCCTTTGTGTGAGGCACACTCGGAGCGGCGGCTCCGCGGCGGAGCGCGGTGCGTCTCCTGCCGCCGCTAGCCCAACCCCCCGGGCCGGGCCGGGCCGGGCCGGGCCGGGCCGAGCCGAGCGCAGCAGAGCTGGGCGGCTCGGGGCGGCCATTCCAGCGCCTCAGCGGCCCGCTCCCCCCGGGGGTGCGCGGGGGCCCCGGCTGCTGTGGCCGCTTCCCCCCCTCAGTGCCCCCAAGGCCCTCACTGTGGTGGGCAACCAAAATACACCGCCACCAAACCTAAGCACGTAAATAATAACATTATTAATTAAAAAAAAAAAAAGAAAAAAGGTGGGGGGAAAGGAAAGAAAGAAAGAACGGGAAAAGAACAGAGGGAGCGAGAGAGAGGGAGGGAGGGAGAAGCGAACCAACTCCGAGACTCCCATAAAGAGCGGCACGCACGGAGCGAGCGCCCCGGTGCCGATGCGTGGGGGAAACAATAAGTACTCGAAGTTACCTGCCCTGCCGTAGAAGAAGGAGGGTTCGTGGGTTCTCTCGCAGACATCTGCAGACCGGTGCTTTTTTGGAAGAGATTTTTTTTTCCTCTCCTCTCTCTCTCTTTACAAACCACAAACGGATGTGAGGCAGGGAAGGTGTTTGACTACTGAAGTCAGGCACCTCTTTTTTTATTCTTCTCAGTCTTGTGTGTCCCCCCTTCCCTCACACACACACATACACACACACACTCTCACACACCCGTTTTTTGCACCAACATTAACGACCAAAAGAAAAGGAGTTTGCTTGATGTTTTAGTGAAATGGACGTAAGATTTTATTCACCACCTCCTCAGCCTGCAGCCGCTCCTGATACGCCTTGTTTGGGACCTTCCCCCTGCCTGGACCCCTACTATTGCAACAAGGTGACTCGTGTTTTGTGTCGTCCGAAGTGTTTTATCCGTGCTGTCGGTGTGTGCGGTTGTCGCGGCGCGTTGCATGAGCGGGCGCTGCGCTCTGGCGAGCCGCGCACCAAGTTCCCCGGCGAGGCGGAGGGAGGGCAGCGGCACTTGCCGGG
Source organism: Entomyzon cyanotis (assembly GCA_024500445.1). Lineage (NCBI taxonomy): Eukaryota > Metazoa > Chordata > Aves > Passeriformes > Meliphagidae > Entomyzon > Entomyzon cyanotis. The sequence goes on from JAKEPQ010001005.1 coordinate 22,044,294, forward strand.
GTTTGGGGAGCGCAGTGCCGCCCGGCGCGGAGCGGTGCCGCCGGGACACACACCGGCTCCCCCTCAGGCACCCCAAATTAAACCCCCGGAGTAGTCTGGGGGCGGGCGGCGGGAGCGAGGGGGTGGGTGGGGGAGGCATTTTCCATAACATCTTTTCGGAGAAACGGCGTGGACGGCGATGTTGATGCGGGGGACTTGAATTTCCAGGGCTCTTGTTAATTAGAAAGATCGCGCCCGCCACAAACCGGCGGAAACTCTGCCCCACAGTTCATGTGTCAAAGAGGTACTTGGCGGTACCGAAAGCACGTTTGTGTGTGTATGTGGCATGTGTGTATATATATACATATACATATACATATATGTATATACATACACACAAACACACACACACACAGAGGCACACGCATCTCCCTATGCGTAGTAACTCTGCATAATGTTGACAAGTCAGTTCAGAATATTGGCTCCACTTTGTCCCGGCTGTGTAACTGCCTTACCAATTTCTCTGTAACTTGATTAAACCTCTGCAAATAAGGTCAGTACCTAAGGAGAGCTGCGTTTTAGGTCCCCGACCCCTGGGGAAGGAGCAACCGCGCTAGCTCAAACCTTGAGTCCGGTTCCGAGAGTTTGGTGCTACGATCCCGGAATACTTTGCTTGACTTTTGCTGCCGAGGAAGGGGGCTGGGGTTCCTGCATTGTTACTGCCGCTGTGGCCTGAGCCAGCTGGTGCTGTATGTGGGAGCTGCACTTTCTCTGCTGTTATGGAATGGGCTTTGCACATGAATAAAACGCTGGCCGTTAGGAAATGATCGGGAAGTGCGAGTTACCCAGGGCACTCCTTCGAGCACAGCCCGGCCGAGGGGAGCAAGCCGGGAGAGAGCGATGTGTTCAAACCTGCGCGCTCGGGCGCCTGTTTGGAAGCCCGCCGTCGCAGCCCGTAGCGGGCTGCAGCAGCAGATGGCTGTTCGTAGCGCAAACTCCGCCGTGCGCAGGCTCCGCAGGGCCGGCCGCGGGTGCGGAGGGCCGCGGCGGGGCGCGGTGCCGGCGGGGCGCTGCCGCGGAGGGACACCCGCCTGGCCCGGCCCGGCCCGGCCCGGCCCGGCTCGGCTCGGTGGACAGCCCGGTCCTGCGCCCGGCTGTTGTGACGGTCTCACGTGTCAGAGAAACGCTCCGAGCCGTCCCTTTCATCCCGGGCAGCTGCCTCGATTCAGAGATAAACAGCAAAATAGAGTGTGTCTGTGCTGAGGCGCGGAGGCTGCGGCGCCCGGGTGAAGCCCTCTCAGTTTTCAGGAAAGGTTTCCCACATGGTCGCATCTACCAATCACAACAGAAAGGACCAAATTCATCCTGGCTGCATTTCACATATACTCAATGGAGTTATAGAATCCAGGGATAAATCTGGCCCTTTGTGGTGGATGCCTCAGGATATTTCAAGAGAGATCCCAGAGGTATGACTGTTAGCGTTGTTTTAAGTAACTATTTTGCAGCATCTGGCAAACGTGTCCTATATATTGGAAGTTTGTGCCAAGAGCTAACTTGGTTCAGCAGGAAGAGTTCAGATGCAAAGGAGCATTTATGTGTTAATTTTCTGTTAGTGCTCTGAGTAATCATGAGGCTACTGCTACCTTTCGTCTGTGGTTTGCTGTTATTTTATCTATTGTCAGTTTTGCGAATTGTAACATTGAAATGTTGCCATGTGAAAAGCTTGGGCTGATATTAATGACATAAAAACCAAAGTGTTTGAAGACCTGTTTGGCAGTGGAACTGGACAAACGTTATTAAACCTATCCATGATTTAAAGCTTCAGAAAGAAGGTAATGACTTGAATACACATTTCACTCATCATTCTTGAGATAGTGGGCCATATTTAATTTAAAAGTTAAATGCTTTGGAAAATCAGGAATTACTTTCATATATTAAATCATTTTCCAATTAAGTTCCTTATATAATTTTTGGTGTTTTGCACTCCAAATCAAATAAATTAATTTAGAAAGTCGTTTCCAGAATTTCTTTACTAGCTGGTTAAAGCTTCTTTCAAGTCATGCCATGTATGAGGGAGCAAACTGTTCTTTTTAAATGCAAATGAGACACTCATTCTGTAGACAAGTTGCAACTCTTCTATTTCACTTTGCCTGAACTGATAATGTGCTTAAAAGTGCACAGTCATAAGACATATGTTTTATGCTTGGAAAAGACTTACCAGGCATGTTTCAATGTAAGATATTGAGTATAGAACAAATGTCTTTCTCAGATGTCTTTACCACTGACCATTGATAACATTAAATGGACAGAGTAGGTTTGCCAGGCCCCTTGGAGGCATGCATTTAGTGAACATTTCATTTTTCACCCCCATCACTCTGTCCCTTTGCCCAGCATGATTAACATTGCTGTAAAAACTTATCTGACTTGTTCTAAACATGTCGTCATGTTATGGTATTGCTCTGTCACTCATTTTCAGGCTGCGTGTATTTAGGGAGTTTGAAGGGAGAGAGGCCTGCAGAATTTTATGTTCAGTATGTTTGGCGGAGTGTTTGCTTTTAATCTCTCCCAGGAAAGGAGACGATGGCTGGGGTGTGATGGATCCATGTTCTGGGTCAGAATGGTGGTCTTCATTAGGTGTTGACTTGCAAAACTCATTCAGAACAGGACTGTTTCTTGTAAAGTTAGTTAGTAAAGTGCTTTTGGCACTTACTAGTGGATACCTAGGTTTTGGTGGTGTTTTTTCCTTTTACAAATTGGCCAGACTTTGATTTTTTACATTTGAAGTCTGCTTGAGCTGCTGGTAATTTAGAATGTATTCCACAAATACTTAGTCTTTTAAGTTTTCTAATTGTTCTGTTAGCACTAGTTTTTTCCCTGATCATCAGATGGTTGTTTGTAGCATGAGTTCCCATGCACATGCATGGGAGATATTGACGGTGCATTTTTCTGTAGCCAAAGGAAAATAATGTAGATGCGAACAATCACCTCTTATCTTACAATTTTCAGTTGGCAGGCTTTGTTTCAGAAGACTGCTTAGATCTTTATTTTATAAACCTAAAATAGCATTCTAAGCATCTTAGCCTGATATTTCTCTATCTGCTGTGAAAGCTCATTATACTCTGAATATATTGTTATACAGGCTTTTCCTTGTTTCTCCTGCATTACCCATGGAGAGAGAAAAGTGAAAGAACAATGCAAACAATGTTGGTTATGACAACTGTGTGAGGTATCTCCTATACAAACAGACAGAATGGACGGTATGCTTTGGTATATAGGTCAGCCTTTGAAATCACATAGTGGAGCTCTTATGCTGGACAGATTTAGGGTTGGGGTTGTACTGTTTGCCTCTTGAAACTTGAAGCACAATTGCAGTTCAGATATGTTCAGGCTAATGCGAGTAGTCTGTTCAGTTGAAGTTTATTTTAGGAAATGTCACATTCTGTGATTGAGTTGAATGATATAAAAGAAATAACGTTGGTAGTCCAAGTATCTTAATTTGATAGAATTTGGCCAGTGATTTCATGCTGCCTGAAGAAGTAGGATGATAAGTTTAAATGTTTGTATAGAGAGAAGTAAATAACAGCCTCATGGCTTTCCCTATGGAAGTGTCACCTCCAAAGACCGCTTCGATCAGTACTGTAAGGATTGGTATATTTTAATTTTCATACTTGCAACTTTACAGTGTTTTCAGATATCTATTCACATAAAGTGCAGTTACATAATTGTAGTTTGACACAGCTAATGACAGGCATGCTGACCTCTGCCATCAGTAGGCAGAAAATAATGGTCTTTACTGCTCCCAATGGTCAGCCTTGCAGAATTATGCACTGGATTCTTCTGTGATTTGCTGCCTTGTTCAAAAATACAGGAGCCTACAACTCATCTTTCTTGTATTCACTGGTAGTTGTCAGTGCAGTGGAAAAATACAGCCAGACAGCAGAGGTAAAATGATAGACTGTAGTTGTTTTTAAAAAGAGGAATAAAGAGGAGAAAGGAGGGAGAGGGAAGCAAAACCTTTCAAAATGAAAAAAGCAGAGTGACATTGGGTAGAAGTGGATAAGGAGATATAATACAGTGCTTTGTAAGCAGGTAACAATCCCGCTTGTAATCAGAATTCCATGGACCAAAAGTGCATATATTTATACTCAGCGTTTAGAGTAATTTATTGTGTAAACTTAACCCTGCCATAGAGACTACTCTAAATAAAATGTTCCATGGCTGTTTACAAAGTGTACATTATTTCCAGGGGCTTGCTTCCATCCAGTCACTATCTCAAACTCAGAATTGTGGCAAGCAGGCTCTCTGAAGGACAGCTCTAAAGCAGAAATACTATGTTACTGTTTTGACAGCGTTTTAGATTATGCTCATATTGTTTATCCTGAACATATTTTTTTCACATCAAAAAAATACCTTATCCTCTACTGCATTAGAATCATACTTGAAATTTGTTACTGTTTCTTAAAAGAAAGATTAAACAGTTGCATTAGGACGGACTGTTGATTTTCAAGTGTTAAGTCTCTTAGTTTCAAAAATACCACATATGAAGAAGGGAAATGGACTTTTCTTTCCTGGGTTACATACCTCAGTATGTAGTCTCAGAGTTAAGAGCAAGTCTCAAGTGTGCCTCCTTAAATTCCAGTGTTTCAGAAAAGAAGTGGTCCCAATTTTAGTGGAATACAGAAAATGATTTATGTATGTGCTTTTGAGAAGTCTTTCTCAAAGATGTCTATAAACCAAAGCATTTTCAGTAATTTATTTTTTTCTTTCTGCCAAATATCAGTACCTTGAGAGGAATTATATTTTATTCTTATACCAGAACGATGTGTTTCATCTCTAGGGCATTTCCCTCAATCAGCCTATCATGAGGTCTTATGAAAAAAAAAGTGAAACCAGTAAATTATTAAGAATGCTGAATTAACTAAACACTACAGCACATGCAGTACCTTTGGTGTTTACATAAAACCAAAGAGCAGCTGGAGCTGATTTTGAGAAGCTGATAGTGTGGAAGACTGGGCAGTTCCAGCTCCTGTTGAGTTTGGGGTGTGTTGGGGATGATCACACTTTACTGTGAAGAACTGAGCACCGTCCAGACCTCAGTTTCCCTTGTTAGCAGGACTTTCTTGTCTTGCTAAGAATGTACAGAAGCATTTCAAAATGGACTATGTGTAAAACACAATTTATATTTAAGCGGAGAATTGTCCTAATCATGGTAGGATTTAGATAAAAATTCTTGGATATTTAAATAGTAAATGGATGGTAGATATAATAAAGCTTAAATGTTGGAAGTAAACATTTCCTTTGACTGCACTCTCAGCACAGCTCAAGAGTGACTTGAAAGCACCACTTCTCATGGTGAGAGGGTAGTCCCTGGATCAGTGCAGACCTTGGCTTCTGGAACTGACAGCAGAGGCAATTAGTGGCAGCTTTGTTTATCTTTTTGGAGAGGACACATGCTCTTTGAATGTCTTACATGGACTGCATACAGTGAAGTACTTATTTTAAATATAACCTAAATTTAAATGTTTTGTTGTTGCAGTTGGACTGTGTGGTTGTTGCAGAGCCCTTCCAACTGAAATAGGCTATTCTGCTGTTTTAGCTATGCAACTACGTACCAGTTTTCTGCCCAAAGAATGATTTCTCATTAAAAACGTTGAGTTATAAACTGCTTCAAAACATGGTTTATAGCAGATTCACCAAATGACTCTTAATTATAGCAATGCTTCCAAAATACTTTCAGGCATGGAATTCACATCAACCCAAATGAGATTTTCTTGGTCATAACGCTTTTCCCTACAGCGTTCAGTTGGAAAATGGCAGCATTGCGTTATTCTATGGTTAGGCACAGATTACGAAGCCTTAGGAGGAGCAAAAAACCCTGCCCCTCCACAGTGGCAAGCGCACACTGGAAACTCTTGTCCCCGCTTCTGCTGGAGAATCTGCTATTTGTGTTCATTGGTAGCAATCAGTTTTCAGTTAGTAAGTCATCAAATGAAATGTGTAGCTCTTGATATAAACCTTCAAACTTAAAGTTGTTTTTCAGCAGGCATCTTGGTGCAACCCACATTTGTAATGTCTGTGGTTTTCTTTTGCTTCTTATGTTTGCAGTAAGTAGCTTATTTTTAGCCTTTGAATTTCATATGGCTCTAATAATATTTATATCTTATCTTTCAATTGCACATATGCTAACACTGTTCCTGAACTGTTCATTTAGTATTTCTCACTGGGCTGCTATTTGATTTGCTATAGACCCTTGTTGAATGGTTTCCTCCCAAGGAACACGCTGCTTTCTAAGTTGCAAAACATACTTGAATTACATGAGCATCTGACAAATCCAGGTTAGTGGAAATGTCAGAATGTTTTAGCATTCACATTCTTGACTGTTAAACCACTCTCTACCAATCAAAAGTGGCACAAATGGCTTTTTTCAAAGGTACTGCTGGCTAAGCATGGAAATTGAGTTGCTGTGGTGGTACTTTTGTCTCCTGCTATTGTTGTTGATGATTATATGGTCTTAAAGGTTAAATGGAAGTTACTGTAGCTGGTATGTATTTTTGTTATATTAAGAAAATATGCAGGGAACTCCAGTTCTTATTCTATATGAGGAAGAATTCAGAACCCTTAAATCAGACAGTGATAACCTGTACTTAGGGAAATGGACCAGTAAAGGAAGGATGAAGTCTGCAATGTGAAGTAAAAGATTTATCTAGACAATTCCTGCCAGAGGGGAAGATTATGTAAACATGTAAATTCCTGTGGAATCTATGCTACTCTGTATGTATATACACACATGTATATACCATGTATACTGAAGATTTCTGCTTCAGTATATGTTGCTTACTTTGAAGGAAGTAAACTTACTCTGAGAAGGCATCATTTCTATCCTGCACTGTAACTAACTGGCTTGAAAGTCATATTCTGGTGACAGTTGCCAAAAGTGGTTGGGTTTGTGTTCATGAATAAGAGAAAACATTTGTTTCTCATATGATTATCATGTTTGCATCAACCTGAAATAATAAATAGTAAAAGGAAAAATAATGGTGAAAAGGGATGATAACCTGTCAAAAATATAATTGATCATTTGGCAGACAAAGTTGTGAACATTAGTCATAGAAACTTGCAGATAGTAGAGGCTTAATATCAAAGCTAATGATTTATTTTATGTTAATGACTTTCTGCTAGGGCATAAAAGACTGCTCATAATGGACTCTCAGTGCTGTATTCATCTGCGAAGGCTAATGGGATAATCTTACCCAAAACTAAGCTTTTTGAAGTAAATCATGGTGTTGTTTTTTCAAGTTAACTCTCGAAAATGTATTGTCAGGCTGATTCTTTAAGAACTGCCTATAGCCTTTATAGAAAAATATAAGGCCAGTACTTTTTTCTTCAACAGCAGTTTTCTTAATTGTGTTGGAAATGTCTGTTTATGGTTTTTTTACAGTTCTGAAAAATAATATTCAGGATGTGGAAGTCATTCAGTCACTTCAGTGTTTTTATCATAGGTTTTTGTGAGGCATAGCTGTTTTTACAGGTTGAACAAAGGGAAAGAATAATTTTTTTTAGTGGCTTAGCCACTTATTAGCTAAATGGCAGTAAAACTCTTAGTTTTGCATTGAGAAGTTTTTTAAATCATGTTTACAATTAGGTATAACCAACATTATGTTTCAATAAGAGATAATTTGCCTACTAAAGTTCACATAATGTGCTAATCATGTGTAGTGGTTAATAAAGGCCTCCTATCTCACTCCCCTGATGGCTATAAAAGGCTATTATGTTCATGGCAGCAGTTCAGGTACAGCTGCTGTGTGTTAATAATGCATCATTGTCCCACTAATAAACACAGCAAAGGTCAGCAACCCTGAGCACCTAAAACACCCATTCTCTTTCCAAAATATTTATTAACACCTTAATGGTGTATCTATTCATTTTGGTTAGGATTATATCAGTTAATGACCCTCATGGAATACTGTGTGTTCAGGTTTTGCAACCTACATGCTGTTGTGGGCTGCTGCACTCATCTTTCCTCCTAAACACCTTTTTTTTCATCATAACTGTGTGTTGTTTCTTGAAGACTAGCATTTTATGGTCACCTTATGATTAACCTATTTTGTTACTTAGTTTGGCAGTTTTCATTTTTCTCCTCAGCTAATTTAAGATTCTGTCTAGAAGCTGAATTTTCATTACTTAAGACACTTTGTAGAAATTCTAACTGTGTGCTAAAAAACTCTGTGACTGTGTAACACGCATTGACACATGCATGCACAGAGAGATGCATGTATGTGTATATGTGTGCATATATATATGTGTGTACATGAGCGTTACTTCCCCTAGGTTCTACACATAATTTTATACTAGTTACTTATGTTTTCCTTTTTAGCATAGATTGCTGTATTCATAAAGGTTTTTTAAAATGCATTTTCTACAGACAAAGAACATACTCACATGGGATTTCCATTTTGCCAGGGAAACATGCAAATCAATAGGCCAGCACTTATCTACATTAAAATTAGGTACACTGTAATTTATGGGTGTAGTGATATTGTATTTTTCTTGCGTAGCCTCAGATACTCTTTAAGGTAGCCTGGTTCTGTGTCTGTAGAGAAAAGCAAAAGTGTTAATTGAACCAAATCTCATTTTCTCATCTTGTAGCATTGCCTTTTGTTTTCTGTTACTCATTTTGAAAACCTGAATCTTTTTCTTGCGCTGTGTGATTCACAAACAAATGTTTAGAGGGCAGAAAAATACCACTACATTTCCATCAAGAGAAATGAAAAAGCTTAACTAGCTGAAGGGTTTCTATTTGGTGTAGCATATAGCTTCAATGACACATTTGTCATGCTTTAAATATATAATACATACAATAAAATATGTACAGGCACAGTTGTGATAGATGTAGTGTCTGGCTCCATTGCTATTGTTTGTAGTCTCTACGGTTGTCATACATTGTTCTTTGCACATCATACCCTTACAGCAGAATTTGACACAATTTCTAGCTTTCAGTCCTGCACCATTTTCATTGCACAATATACATGAGTTTGACAGGGTGCGTTGAGGATAACTCTGGCAAGCAATTGATATTTTGAAGTGGCAAGCGTTTCAGCAGCTGCCTGCTTGTGGAAAAGGAATGATAAGGTATACTGTATTGTTAGTTTCAGGCAAAGCATTAAGGTTTAAGCTCTGTAAAAATGTACACATTATTCGTCAGTGGTGAAGCAAGCCTTTTATGTTTTTTAGAGCTTAGCTCTCTGGCTGATGTGAACTAGAATGACATTGGTTTAATGGTCAGTAAATGAATAGGAGTACTTTGAATTTGAACCACTGCCAATTTTGCACCAACAAAGAGACTGACAAAAGAAAGATTTCATGTGAAAGCAAAGCACAAGCAATGTTTGGGGAGGTGGGGAGAGGGGCAGAGGAACTCAACAGGAATATTCTCCAATGCAGCCTTGTAATGATTCTAAAATTGTTAAAACACATCCATTTTGCATGGCTCATCGGCTACGAACCTAAGCTGTTTCATCTAATGTTCTTTAAAACCTGTTGTATACACATAGTCTTTTAGAATATATTCATATGGAATTTACAGTGTGTTTTTCTAAATACCACACTGTGCCCTGAAGGCCTGTTGGCAGAACATCAGAGTTGTCCACTGCTGGAGTTCCCAAGTCTCTCTCTATCTGGTAGTGGGAAATTGTAGTTTAATCAGTTATGGCACTTTCAGTGTGTAACATTCATTAGTAAGGCAATTTGTCATGACTGTTAATAGTCAGGATGCATCTGCTCTCTCTAGAGTTATGGAGTGTGATAAGCAAGAGGGCAAATATTTCAATATTTAATAATATTAGCATGTTTGAAAACTGTAATTCAAGGTTAGTGCTCAAAACACGAACACCAGATTACTAATAATCTATGTATTTTTACTGGTTTTACCTTTACAGATTGGATTTGAAAGTAACCTAATGCTCTTACGAGTTGTGTGTTATGTGACTGGGTATTGGAAATCTTCAATGTTTATCAAAGACTTTTCCTCTGTTTTCCTCTGTAAATTGAAAGTTAGGGTATTTTCAGGGAATTGCAAATACTTATAATTGAGCCACATTATTTTCCAGTGTATCAGTAGTAAATTGTTCACAATATCATTTTTGGCAGTAGCAGACCTTTTTCAGTGTTAGTTTTGTGTCTGGGCAGCTTATAATGTAATGTCATAAAAGATATTTGATGCCTACCAAATAGACAACATGCAATTAGAATAATGTTCTCACTAAAAACCAGCTTGTAATCATTGTTCATTGTTCTAAATATGAAAGGATAAATTGTTTCCAACAGCCAAGAAAGGTTACAGAGGGTTTTTTTTCCACATATATCTGATAACCCTCATGTATTACATAATATGATAGCTTCACACACAATAGCTTTGTGACACATTTTAATTTTTAATGAAAAGCCCCCAAAATTTTAACATAATTATTTCTTTAGAAACCAAGCCCAATCTTGGTAAAATCCGTTCTTGCTAGTAACAAAAGCTGTTACTGTTTAAGTTCCTGTTCAGCAGTTAGTTGGTACGCTTCACTGGATGTTGTCAAAAAGGCTTTTCTCTTGATTGACAACCCCGTAGGAATGTGAATGGAGATTTTAATTGCATATCATGTGTGCATATCAGAGTGAGTGGATTCACTGACTCTGCTTAGCTCTGTATCTCTACAGGTCAGCCATGCCAAAACATTTCTTTTTTTAATAAGCAACTGATATATTTTCCAATGAGAGAGAAAAAAGGGCATGCAAGGGAAGAATGGACTCTAAAACAAAAGATTCATGTGAATTTTGGAAGAAAAATGTGTGCAATAAATTTTAATGCAATTAAGAGGTGTTTTGATGATGTAAATTCATATCAAGTCCACCTTGGCCAAAGACTGCTAGAATAGAAGCATGTTTATCTTTTTTCTTTTCTGTTTTTTTGTTTTTTGTTTTTAAGAGTACTTTGAACAAAATCAGTTTAAAACAAAAAAGTAAAGTGAGTGGAAAAATTTACTGAGGCAAGCTGCCCTTGAGTCTTGTCCCTTTACAGAAGCAAGGGGAAATGATGGGGGTTTCTTCATGTGTAGTGAGAGCTAGTGGGGTTTCTTGTTCATACTGGATTCGATCCACACTTTTTGCTCAACAGTGTTAATTTAGGGAGAAATTTATCTTGGTAAGGACCTCAGTTTTAAGTCTGATAATAAAGTTTTGATATCAACTGTAACACAACTGAAATATTCTTTTTTAAGAACAGTAAATGATAAATCACTACAAAATAACACTGCTAAATAGATCTCATTATTTTCCATAGGCAAGAACATTGAAGGTGAATGTAACAAAGCCAAATATTGGTTTTTATTAATAATAATTATATGTTGATATCTTGAATTAGGTTCCAGGTTTCATTTTGCATCAGAAACCACAACATTGACTATATTCTTTTTAAAGCTCATAAAGCATCAGCAACTGAAAGCACAGCTACAAGACAGTGGTGAGGAACTTTTAGCTGAGTTAGTGTTTTGTTCCAGTACAGGGATGTTAAAATCTGAAGGGGGATGACAGTTGCATTTTTCTGTGAGGACCCCTGGGAAGGAATTGTTACTTAGTGACAAAATTTCTTTCCTGGTCTGTCCTGGTTTGTTTGGAATGAAAAGCAAATTGACTGCCTTTTGCTCTTTCACCCTTTGTGTAAGGCCATCTCTGACTTTCAGGTTGAATTTGTGTAAAAAGTGTAGGAATGAAGGATGCTCACCACTTGTTGAGGGCATATCAAATGGTCTGACAACGTGCTATTTATCCATGCCGTAGAAGCACACAACTCTATGGAGCCTGTTTGCTCCTGTGCTGGACTAAAGTGTATCTCACCCAATATCAGTAAATCCTCAGCGAGTGCTTGAAATAAGTGAATACCTTAAGAAGAAAACCAACAAGGTTTTGCTTTCTTTCTAATGAAGCAGACCACTTCTGACTTAATATATGATGACGATGTATGGTTAGATCTATTAGAAACTGACACTGCTAGGGATTTTCAAGATTTGTGAGTGAAAAATAGAGTACCAGTTCCACAAGACTTCCAAAGCCAGGGAAAATTCCAGATTTTGAAACTTGAAACCTGTATTGAATGAAGAATTTTAAAATTTATTTAGCAATGTTGAGGAAAGAAACTGTGCTTAGATTGTGCAACATTATAAAGCTTGTAACTAAGTTTTTGATAAAAATGAGATTGGATCCTGAAGGTGTAATTTTCAATTAATACCAGGGCCATTTTTGTATGTCACCATAGTAACTCTTGAAATAAAGTTGAGAAGATTACAGTATTGATGTTATGAGTACCTTATTTGTTCAGGACTTTGCTAGATTACAAAGTCAGGTACTTTAATGCTGGAAATGGCAGATTTAAGGATGTCTTGACTTTGCTCTTTAGTGTGTTATCATTGGCAGGAATTGGAGTGAAACAGAGGCTATGGACTGAGTGATCATGCCATTGCAACTTTATCATTAATGCACTTGCAAATGAACCAGAGTTAAACTTTCAGGCACTCAAATTTGGCATTTTTTACAACATTTTGACCTCATGACTTTATAACCCAATAATATTCTTTCAAAAATACTTTTTTTGTATGTGTTTTGCTGATTCATTGTATCATATCCATATCATTCTTTGCTATTGTCTGTTGGGAGTGTCTGAGTCTCTTCAGCATTGCTGCACAGATTTTTCTGCTACAGAGTTAGCTCCTTGTTAGTAGCAGAGAGTTTTGTCATGGAGAGTGAAGACCAAGTCTTGCTATGGCTAGGAAGATCTTGGGCTCTGCTCTCTCTTACCAATCCTTTTGATACTTTGACGCAGGCTGTCATGAGGCATGCATTACAATTTACAGATTTTGGATCAAACATGAGAATACCTGCGTTACAATTTTGTGACAATGCCCCCATTTTGGGCTGAGGAACTCAAGCATAAGTTAAGGCCTTAGTATTTTCAACACTTTATGTCTGAACAAAAGGCATTTCTCTATTTCAATATCTTTTCTTCTCCTGAATTTGAAAGATGTTCTGCAAATAATGGAGCCAGTTGAGCTTCCTTAAGGCTAAAAATACTCAAACTCTAAATACAGATATTGTGACCAAAATTACAGTCACACGTACCATAGTTAAACCTACAATTGTGAAGTAAGAAAAATATATTACTCAGCAGAATCCATTGCCATTTTAAAAATGCTTTCTGAGACTGAGGACTTTCTCAAACAGAACACTATAGTGGAAATACTAAAGTAGCATTCTTAAACTTGGCTCTGGTTCTATTAACTCTTTCCAGAAATTAAAAATTTAAATATCAGTATTTACTGCAGAGTAAAATAGTTCTGAAGTTAGAAGGAATTTAGAAGGCTTTGGTAGGAGGAGAGGACTGCAGACTTTCTGGGAACAAATTTATTATAATAGGGACAGCCCTTAACCTGCTGCTTCCTACATGGTTGCCTGGGATTCTAGCAATGCTGGAAACTCTTTGTTGTAGGTGTAAGCGTATTCTGAAGCAATGGGGCACACTGATCTACCAGACCTGGAAGTTAATATTCTACCATTCACTCTTCAGAATCTTTCCTTATTATTGCTACTGAGCTTGCAGTGGACCTGTACAAAGCTTAGTAGTGAAAAACACAATCAGAATATTCTGAATTGGAGAGACTCATAATCTTCAGGTGCTACTGTCCTGGGTAAGGATGAAATGTTTTGAGGAAACATGAGCTTTTCACACACACTGGTAGCTGAGTATTCAGTCAAGTGTAAGAGGAACTCATCTAAGCAAAAGAGCTGGGTCTATGGTTCCTCATGCAGATTCAAGAATGTGTTTGTATTTTACCATCACTGAACACACTGAACACCAGTTTCTGTTCTGCCAGGACACTTCTTTCTCCCTTTATGTTTTGAGTATTCTCCCTATACAGATGCTGAACTTTGAAAAAATAGGTGAATTGTAACCTTAGAGTCACTTGGGGATTAGGAATGTGTGGTAGAACGGAAGAAAACATGAAGATATTCTGTAGAAAGAAGATTTTCTGACTGGTCTTGGCTAAAGCTGGATACCATTCCCACCAGTATGGACGCCTAAACTATCTCCAGGGAAAAGCTGACCATATCTCTTAGATGAAAAGGGACATTACCAGAGGGTCCTGAAGTACCCATACTGTCAGTGGAGAAGGAACGTGTGGAGTGTGGGGTGTGCCCCAGACAGACTAATTTTCACCCTGAGTTCTCTGGGGTGAATCAGAAATCTCTGGTTCACAGACCTAGTGTGACAATATGTCTGTTTTAAGGAAAACAGCCAAATTCAGATTTACATGACAGCTGAGTTTAGAATTAGGACAGATCAACTGAAGTAGTACTGGATGATGTTAAAGGTTATGTGAGTGTGGTTTTGCAGAAGTCTTTATGGTGCATATAGTGCTTTTTCTGTGAACCTGCATGACTCCAGGCAATGTTTGCTGGCTCATGGAACAAACTCCCCACACTGCAGGGTTTTCTGTCTTACTCCATGAAATGTCATGTTAGCTATTCCATTGCTGCATTCATCTGCTACTTCCCTCATTCATGTTCTGTAGAACGTCCTGACATCCTGCAGTGGGGATTGCTGCTTCAGCAGCTTATTACTATCCCCTACCAGGAACTTTCTTTTAAGAAGGTAGAATCCAAAAATATAAGGAAATCCTTTTTTTTTTTTTTTTAGCCATTATATAGATGAGATCACATAAGAGAAATGGGGAAAAGTAGTGTAACCAAAAATAGATCCTGGTGAGAGAAATAGTCTCCAAAAATGGATGTAGAGATCCTTCAATACAAATTTAATTGTTGAGTAGGTCTACAGAAACATTGCCAGATGCTATGTCATCTCCTGTCCCATACCCCACCCCCCATTGCTCTCCCTGTCTCTGAAAAAATCACCCTTCTCCACATCACAATTTGTTATCTCTTAACTTGGATGAGAACCTCGTTCTTCCTTGACAGCAGATCTTATTTCAGTCCTTATCTGGTGGTTCAATAACTTATGCCTCTAGCCCTTAAAAAAAAAAAAAAAAAAAAAAAAAAAAGCTGATGAGTTTGAAGTACAAGGAGCAGACTGCACAGTTATGTGAACTCTTTTTCCTTTAGGGCTACTCCACAGTACTCCATAGAGATAATTTTACTATTTGGGTTTTGGTTTTTCCTCTTCTTGGGGTTGACTGTTTAGCTGAGAAGCTGGCAAATAAATTCTGCTACACAAAAATAGTTAAAAAGAATTACCTAAAGATTATTAACCACACAAGTGCCGAAGTAATGAAAGGACTTGTTTGTACCCTTAAAAATAGGGAAGAGAAAGGTAAGAATTAGAGCTGGAATTCCATATTTAGTTTGAAATTTCTAGTGGCGGCAACATATTTTGTATATAGGATTATTACTTTTTGGCAAGCTCTGCTATATCTAAACACTTTAGGGTGGGCTAAGGATGGAGTTTCATTTTAACTCAGAACTTTCTTGCTTTGTGGTTTTAGACTTAAGATTATAATAACATTTCATGAGCATCAATTTTTATGGTACAGTTCATTTGTAGAAGATGCTGTTTTTACACAAAACTACTGCTAAGTCTGTTGCACTAGCTTTTAAAAGGTGAACTTCATTATGTTTTTCCTGACAAAGATTTGTGTCATCTAAGATACGTCTGTGGCAGAACTGTGACAAGATGTTTGTGAAAGAATTAAACAAATCTTGTATCTTCTTACCATTTTTTCCCATTATTCTAGGAAGTAATGCCACCATGTGCAAAACTTTTCCATCTTGATGCTTTATTATATGGACTGAAATACACTCCTGAATATCTCATTACATTCTGCATGCACCACTTGTATAGGACTGCCAATGTCTGCCACCAGTCCTGACTTAATACAGTCTCCCATTCTTAGTATCTTGTGCTTAGATTCAGTGCAGCACAAGTACAAAGCTGCTGGTTTTTGAGTGTTGAATTTTTAATGTTTCAGCATTTGTAATGATTTTGTTACTGAACACAATTGGACTTTATTTTTGCAGATACCACTGTATTTGAAAAAGTGCCTATTCCTTCCTCCCTTGAAGTGTTTATAGTACATTGTGTACTTCTCTATGTATCCAAGTCTCCAAATTAGTTCTCTGTGTATCTGAGTTTCCAAATTAGTTTGTATCACCTCTGTTATAAAACTCCTTTTCTTCTACCACTGCTCTGAAATTGCCTTTCATACTCTGTGTAACCTATGAATTGGTCCTGCAAGTGAGTCATTCCAAGGTTATTATTCTTCCCTTATAACTATATTTAATAGAAAATACTGTGCTCTATGTTATGTCCATCTTATTCAGATGGAACAGTGTCTGCTGAGATGGAAAAGCCGAATGCAATATCAGAATACATTTAAATGTAATAACATCTCTGGAAAATTTCTTTTTATGGTACAGAAATAACAGCTCTTCTGCTGTTATCACTGCTTTGGCTTTTAGAGCCTTGTGGTACCAGAGTATTTCAATGACTGGCTTGGCCTTGCAGCTCTTACTCTAGGAAAAATGCCCCTCATGTCCAGAGGAATTTTGCATTCTTCAAGGACTGTGATTTAGCCTCAGGTGAGCTATATAGCCCTGTCTTATGTACCTTTTTTCCCTGCATAAAACATTACATAAAATTTAGTGGTTTAGCTATCCTGCACATTTGTTCTATTAACAAAATTATACACCTGGGGTTAATTTTCAAGATTATTGCCTTTTATACTTACTGACCCCAAAGAAATCTTACTGAGAACATTAAATTCATATTCTACTGAGTGTTGTTTTTTCTATAAGTACATTAACCCAGTATTAGCTATCACACTTAGAACATGACGTTTTATCTGGCTCTCCTGCAATTGCAAAACTGGCTGAGGTTCATCTGAGTTACTCTTTCCTCAGAAAATAATCAATTAGTTTTATTTTCCCTGAGTAGTGCATCAATCGGAAGGGAATTTCATTAGCAAGACACAGGCTCACACAGCCTGTAAATCTGGGGTAAGAAACAAATGCACAAACCCACAACCCCCCTGCCTCTCTGCAATAGTCCCTGGAAGATTCCCTTCAGGTCCTTTTCCTGGTAAGTAAGATAAAGAGTGTTGGTAGTTGTAAGAGAACTTACACTTAACTTCAATAGCTGAGGGAAACTCATGCCAGAAAACTTGTTTTTGTTGTAAAACTATTACATATCTTTCCATCCACATGTTCTCACCGGCTCTTTCAGAAACATGTGACTTACATGAAGCTGTGATGCTCTCACAGTGTGATTCAGGCTGCTGCCTGCCTGGGACATCTCAAAGACCAACTGTTACTACTTGTAAAAATTTCCTTTTAATGTTTCTATAAATCCCCATTTCAAATTCAAAATCCTTGCATAAGTAGATACTTGTAAATAAAGAATCAATGTATTTTCCTGATACAGGGAATATGTTCACTGTTCCTTTGATCTGTTTCTTGACCTCGTTCTATTTTACAGTTTTGTTGCTGTGATCTAGAGCAGACTGTGTGTGTGGTTGAGTGCTGTGGGCCTGGGTAATGTGAATTTATGCTGCTCTGCCTGTTGTACACTAGCATTCCATGCAGATACGTCCATGCCCACACAGGATGCCTTTGTGTAAAGATACTCTGCTTTGAAAGCAAATGGACATTGCAGGTTTCTAGTCTTTCATACTAAGTATTTGTCTTAACTTTTGAGCTGCTCTGGTTTGTCATGTGACTGTGGGACAGGTACCAAGCACAGAGAGAGCCAAATTCACCTTTTAGTTACAATTTTAAATGAGTTTTAGCCAGTTCTGAAACTTCACCATAAAGTTACATGGGGTTTTTTCAAAATGGTGAATATGCTTCAAATTGATATGTGTAATGTGTTTGTGTGTGCAAATCCCATGTTTATATCTAGCTTAGGAATATCTTGAAAATAGCCTACATATGAGCTATTAATGCAGATAATTCAAGAATGAAATGCCCTAAAATTCACCAATGGATGTGATTCCAGTGGCAAGCAGTTCTACTTAAAAATTGAGATTGAATATGGTTCAGCGTTGGCAGGCTTGGCTAACTGGAGTGTATAGCAACCGTTCTAGTTTGCGGTAGTTATAAGTCCGGCTTTGAAAGTGTTTCAGGAATCATTTTGAAGTAGAAATCTGAGAATATGAGATACACAGAAGGAAATGTTTCTGTCTGTCATGAAAAATCTGTATCTAGCTAGAGGCTGCAATGATTGTGAAGAATGATAGTGTCTCAGCTATGCAGTATGCATCTTTGACTGTCAAAATTTGCATATATTTAATGCACTGAAGTGTTTTAAAAACACTATTCTTAGAATACTTGTCAAAATATTTTCTATAATGGATGAATTTAAATCTAATTAACATATTCATGTTTTAAACTTATTGGCAATTTTTTGTCCAAAGAAGTGCATAATTCATATTCATATAAAAATATGTTATACATACTGTATTCAGAGGTAGTATATAGCTCAGGTTTAAATTGAACTTGGATGATGTTCGGTCATAATACATCTTACTCATCAATACAACTTTGTGTAGTTATTCATTAATATTCTCTTAAAGAAGAGGATAAATGTTTTATACCTACAACCTATCTCTTATAGTTGGGGTTTTTAATGGTGGAATAAAAAAATTGAGATAAAGCTGCATCAGATACTTGTTTTGCTCAAAACTTGTTCTGTGTGTGCAACACTTATAAATAAAGGTGTAAGAGCAAATAGTTTAGATGTCAGGTAAGATGACATCTATATAAGCTCTCTGCTGAGTTCTGAGTAATCTTTTGTTAGTTCCCCCGATAACTCAGTCTAATCAAATACAGGGATGTAAGCGATATCATGTAATAGGTTTTTGGAATCAATAAATATGCCAAGGTTTTGAATTACTAGCAGTGTAGATGTGGCTGATAAGCTCAATTGTTGGAAAACTGATCCCATAAAAGTGAAAAGTGAGATCTCAAAAAGAAAAATCAGATGAAAGCCAAATCTTTTATGAAACAGAAATAAAGTGTGGCCAAGTTCTACTTTGCACAAATCTGGACAAATAATTAATGGTATGATAGAAATATGCAAGTCTAGCAGTGATATCTTTCAGGATCCAGGTTGTTAACAATGGATAAACAAGAATTCTGGGTTAAAGAAACCAGTTTTCTTAATCTTCAGAACATCTTCAAAAAACTGCCTTGGTGTTAATATTTGAATTAGAAACTTAGGTGTGATTGTGCCAAAGGTCTGTTCTCCAAAGCTTAAATACAGGCAAAGCTTTGTGATAGGAATCCTCCATAAAACTGGTATGGACGGTTTAACAGTAGAGATAGGTTGTGGCTAGCAGAGGTCCTTCCCGTGGGAACATTTTGCTATATTTCATAAACAAAGATAAAGTTTGGATGTTTTGCAAACAACATCTCCGGATTAGGTCAGTTCGGGCTTGGCCAATTGGGCCTAGGGGGAGGTCTCGGGCTGACCAATCTGGGTGACCTCTGTAAACTCTATGTATATGGAAATCAAAACAATAAAGGTCTCTTCTCTCTTTCCTTGTCTGAGAACTTGGGTCATTCCTCAGCTAGCGGCTCAACAGCGACAATAGGTAACACATTTCCTCAAAGTATCCTTTTCTTTGTTCATCTGGCTTGCCAGTGTGCCTTAGCTTGTGGCTGCCAAGCATCTAAAATTAATGTAACATCTTATTAAAAAGATGGTGAAGTTTATGCATGGTATGCTAAGCTTTTTTATAACCACTGGTACATAAATTCCATATTGAAGACATCTCTGCGTAGGAAGGAGTTTTCTAAAGTTGAACATCTGGGATTGCTGGTGAGTGCCACTGGTCCTCCTTGACTGAGGTTCCTTGTTGTAACATCTCATTCTTTACTGGGTATGGTGTAAGGATAGACTCCGTGGGGTTCAGTTATGGGGATAAAAATAGGGACAAGAGATCTCTAAAGGTGAGTTTTAGAACATGAGGGTTTATTGCGAAAGGGCGTGAGCATGAGAGGCCTGCTAGACTGCAAGACGCAGCCCAAAGCAGGCCAGAGAAAAGAGAGAGAGAGAGAGAGAGAGAGCAGAAAGAAGAGAGCAAAAAAGAGAGCGATTTGCTGTTTACAATACAATAAATTGTCTTCTCTGTTGAATATTCAAATCTTTTTTAACCAGTCTAAGACAAACTACAAATCCTACAGCATTTACATACAACCTATAAGAATCATCACATTACCATACGGGGTCATGTTTCAAACCTTAAAAAAACTGCTTTTTGGGATCTCCACCAGGCAGGCAGGGTCTGCTCTGACCTTTGGACTTGCCTGGGCAGAGGGCATTGTTCTATCAAGAAGGGGTATTACCTTCCGTGGCTATACCATTGTTCATTAGTTACTCTACAACTCGAACCTTGTCTTCATTTCAATCTTGCTCATATTTTCCATATCCTCAGCATCTTTTGCAAGGTAATCATATCTATAAGGCTTTCCTATTTCATCCTCCCCAACAGTATGGGTTGAACTGTTTTCTTTGCCCCACTGTTCACCAAAGAGTTTCAGACTTCTTGCTGGACTTTGGTAGTGTGGGAGATCTTGTTTATTTAGCATGGCCAAAGTGTACAATTGATATATATAAGATATCCAACATATTTCAGATGGTATGTGCATTTACTAAATAAGTTTTGTGGTGGTTGGTCTTACCTGGGGTGTTTCTGGAATCTGACACCATCTGTTCCATGGACACTGGTATTTCAGTGTTGGTGACTTTATTTGTGCCAGTGCATGATGCAGAGGCTGACTGAGAGGGGAGCTGTTGGGATTGAGTGTGCTGTCACTGCACTTGTGGAAAATGGATAACAGTTTGATTCTTCCTCCCCCATGGTATATATTTTAAAGGAAACACTGTGTATACTGGCGTTTGTAGCACTGAGACATATTTAATGAAGATAATGTATTTTGTAACTTCGTCTGTTTTGGTTCAGTACTCTTCATTTATTTATATGCTGGTAGCATCCATATTTAGTGCTGTATAAATTAATAACACTATATTTAGTAAATATGAACTATAATCATTGTGCTATTTAATTTGGGTCTAATAAGTACTTGCCAGACTAATGTGTAGTCATGTAGTTGGGCAGATGTACAAAAATGTCATTAACTTGTTTTGATTTGCGGACAGTGATGTATGTGGCAATGTCTGTGAATACTCCTGCTTTTCTTACACCACAGCTACCTCATTTGCCAAATATGGCTATGATCCTTTGTCCATGTTAATTGAGAATGGCATCCTTATTCATCATGTGCAGGGTTTTTTTCAGCCGTTAAAATGCTGTCCAAAGACTACTCAACTGAGGAAAACTACAGAATAATACAGAGTGCTTGTTTATCTGTTGTTGTAAGCCTTCTGTTTTATCCCATTGTAATGAATGGGAAAAGGAACTCACATGTGAATGCAGTGCGGTTGCTAAAGAGCACAAATTCCTTTTGGAACATCAGCATTAATAATTGGCCTGGGACTTGCCTGAAATATTTTCATCAGCAATGTGTCTGTTCAGTGTTTCTTCTTCTTTTCTTTGACCTTCTGAAAAATGAGTGAAAAATGGATTAAGATAATTTACATTAGTTGTCAAAAACTGTGTTTATTTCTTTGATAATAAAGGTTTCCATTCCTTGATTAAATTTATGTTTATATTTGACATTTTCCAGGGATGCATAAATTCATATGACAGTTAAAGTCTACATACTCCTGTACCTAGTGCCAGGTTGAGTTGAATTTGGACACTTCACATAAATAAAAGTGGTTTTATGTTTCACCTTCATCTGGTAGGTGAGCACTCCACCTTTTCTTGTGAAACATAATCGGTTTTGACATGGCAAAATTAGATCCTGGCTATTTATTATCTGCTGAAATCAAAAACCATAACTGAGAAAGCATGTGGTAAGTCCATTGGAACAGCTTGCATGCAGAGAAGGAAAGAGGAGGCATTCCAATTTTATAAGCTCAAGGTGATTTTCTCTAACACTTAAACCGTTTTAATTAATTACCCTGAAAGATTGAGTAAATTATTATTTGAATACTTTATGGCATTACATGTTAACATTTCAAGGACAAAGTGCTGTACTTAGCTTTTCAACAATGCTTCATCTGTCAGAATATATCTTCTGAATTTATGTAGTACACTGCAGTGTAAAGGGTAGTCAGAATTTGAGTACTATAAAATATTACAAGGAACTGGAGTCAAATGTGATCTGCTGAAACGGGAACCCTAATATTTATGGAGACCTGATAGGGGCCTACAAATTAAGGAAACCAATAATTAAGATTTTTTAAAACCTTTTCCCTACATTGTCCTTTGGTTTTTGGGTTTTTTTTTAATGTGAAAACAATAATGGAAAGCTATTAAAATGTTAAATGCAATATGGGTATAGGCTTTGCTGCTAACGGCATGTCCATGAAGTACAGCCCTGCATATTTGCAGGGGGAGATGCTGTTCCACTTGCGCTGCTTACACAATATGCAGAACCTCTCTATTTTCTCTTCCTTTATGACTTCCACTTTTGACACTTCAGCTTTGGAAAGAAGGTTTAGGATATGAAACCAGTACCTGCTTGGTGGATATACCTATGTGTTTCATATAACCTTTTTGAATCAGTGGAGTATGTGAAATGTGATAGGTTGTTTATATGGTGTTTGTAACCAAAACATTAGCTGTACTCCATAAATATAATCCTTCTTCCACTGGAAGAGCATACAACCTTTTAGTAACTTCAGCCTAGCATCAGTAGATTAGATTAAATCCCCATTTACTGCATTATATTAATATTTTCAATGGCACACTAATCCAAGAAATAAATGTGTCAGTTTCTATGGCTACCCTGTAATGGCCATAGCCATAAGACAGTGCCTTGAGGCCACATAAAAGACTTAATGTACAGATTGAATAGAAGCACATTATTTATTACTAAGCTATCAAGCCGAGAAAATTTAGTGATCTCATTTTTTAGATTTGCTCATTTGACCTGGGCCAATTTGCTTGGATGATAATACCGAGTATTTAAAACCACAATGTTTTCTCAGTTTTAAGGATAAAGTGATTCAGACTAATCTTTCAGAACAATTTTGTGGAATTAATGATTTTTATGCTCCTATGATACTTACTGGCATATCTTCACATTTTTTGTGGTTTGAAAATTAGGTAAGACTCTTTTAGCCTTTGAATGAACACATTGCAGTTCAAATATACTTCTATACAAAGTAAGGGAGATACTTCTCTCACATCTTCCCCCCAGCCCCTATGATAGGTTGAGACATTTGAGCTGTAAATAACTTGCCATGAAGTAAGATGCAGCAAGAGTCACAGGGCTTCCCCTGACCCCAGAGAGTCTTTCCTTGTTCAAAGGAGCACTGCAATGCAATGTGCCATTATATTTTCCTGCCTGGGGACCCATACATGCATCTTAATTCTCTGAGATGTGTAATACAAGTATCTTCCTCTTCTGCCTGGGATGGCTTTATACATTGCTCATAGGGTAATAAAACTAGCCACCTTTGATGTACATTAATCCCCACCACAACTTGGCTTCCAGCAGCGGTGGTGGTGTGTGCAGGTGAAGAGAAGGGAGAAGCTGCAGTCCAGGGCATTTTGTGGTTATTCATACTGGAAGGGTCAGTGTCCTTAGAGATGGATTACAGGACTAAAACACTCAGGAGACCACTTTGGCTGCAAGCAAACATGAAATAACTGGAGGGACTGTTATTAGAGAAGGTCTGGGGTCAGAGCCCTCAAATACTTACCTAGCAGATGGGAGATGGTGGGAGAAATGGGGCAGAGTATTGTGAGAACCATTTCCTTCTCAGAGTATTTCTCCCCCTAGCAACACTTTGGGAAGTGGTGGTTGTATCAACTTGAATGCAGACTACTGAGTCACCAAATAATATAACTTTGCTAAAAAATTGTTTCTTAAATATGATATGAGGAATCTGAAGTTTATTTTCTTTCCTGTGCAGAATTTGTGGTTATCACATCATTTCCAAAAGGTTTGTTGAAAGACAAAATTGTTCTTATAAAATACTCTTTTACACTTCCTAAGAGAACTACTAATAACACTTTTAGACTGTGACACTTGCCAAGAGCTGACATTTTCAGAATTTCAAATGTCAATAAAACTGCTTAAAACCTTGTAAGGAGGCTGAGTGAAGACAAGAGAGACTTAGCAGAACATATTAGTGGTTTTAACACGTGTCTGCTTAAGCCTTAAAATTTATGTTCTGAAAAAGCCCATTTCTAGTAAGTCAAAATAACCTTCACGACAAGTTTCATCAACATAAATGCTAAAGACAAGTGACAGATATGTATAGCATATAGCTTTCATGGAATGTAAATAAAAGTTTTAACCCATTTAAAAAAAATAATGTGTTCAAGAAGTAATATAGACCTAGAAAAGCAGGAGGTAACATTTTTGTCACCTCATAATGACTAGCATTTGTATGTTTTTTTGGGTGCATATTTGCCATTACAAACACTACATTAGCTCGTAAGTATGTTTGTCCATTCAGGCACACCTAGCATAACTAACAAATGGTTATTACAAAGTCTCACTTGAGGTTAGAATATCTGATAGGAAAATATCTGGAACTATTTACAGTGTAAATGTTAGAGGAAAGAGGAGACTTCTGGGCCTGTACGTGTTAAGCAAAAAACTAGTAATGTAAGTAGTTTGTGTTACAAAACAGCCCCTGCACTGTGTGAGATGTAGAGTTTTCAAACACTAAATTTACTAGAGACAAATGTTTTGTGCCTCCCATGCAGTACCTTTATGCAATGTGTTCTGTACATGGAAAGCACCTGGTGTGCTGAGCAGGTCATTATGTTAGGGACAAAGGCTTATGCAGCAATGCAGTTAAACTGCTGTAGCTTCTCAAATTTTGTTTCCTGTCTCAAGACAAAAAAATATTCCAGATTTCATCAGCTGCCTATAAAGAGCTAGTCTTTACATTTAGTCTCAGTAAAGTGCTATTATCAGGACAGCCTTTCTGAAAGAGTTCAGGGTACAGTACAAGTCCTACGGTCACAGCTATGCTGGCAGCGCTTTTCACAATTAGTTCAGATGCTGTCTTGTACTTTCTAGTTTAGCACTGTTGGTAGGGGAATGAATGGCAAAGAAAACAGTCCCAGTTTAAGCCTTCTGTTTGAAAGAAATGTAATGCTGCTAGGAACAAAATTATTTACCATGTAGACTAAGTCATCTTCTTGTATTACTGTATTCTGTAAAATGCTGTGTATAGCATTATTATAAGCAAAGGAGACTTTCCAAGTAACAAGTGCCCTCTGTTTAAACAAATAATTTTCTATGCAAAGGTTAAATACTGAGATATTTTCCTTGTTCGAGTAATGCTCATGACTTTGGAAAGTCACCAAGCAAGTATGCTTAAAAAAGAAAATGTGAATGGAAAATTCTGAAGCATTTTGCCCTTTTGGTTCCTAAGAGTGAGCTATCATTTCTCTCCACTGTGGTCATTAATAATGACAGATGTATTTGGTGCAGAGTTCACCTACATTATTGTCAGTAACAGGGATAGAGAGAGAATATTTATTACAGCAGAAGGAGGGAGGGGAAAGACATGATGTTGAACCAGAAGACAAGGGCAGAGTTCAGTGTTTTTCGTTTGGGTGGAGAGGAGGGTTAGCAGAGAGCATGTGCAAAGGTTTCTTAGAGACTGACACAGCTCTCATTGAAATCAGTTGAAATACTGCTACAGGCTGCTGTGAGATGTCGATTGATTGGATCTTTAATATGTTGTGCTTTACAGTACTTTGGTAACACAGATTTATTTCACCTCAGCAAAATTGCTTTGGGTTTGCAAACAAGTATGGTAACATGTAATTTATTTATTTATTTATTTCTTGACATTGAACTGGTCAAGCATTGAATCACGATCATGAACTGATAAAAAGACACTTCCGGATTGACACCTACTAATTTTGAAAATATAAGCAAGTACAGCTTTTGGTTGTGCACCTGTTTTGTAACAAAACATAAAAATGTTTTGGATTGTTCTTACATTATCCTTTAAAGAAAAAAGAAATCCATTTTTTCTCTTATTTTCTTATGTGAAAAGCAAATATGACATCCCCCAGACTAGTGGGGAGACTGATGAGCTGACAGTACGTGGGCATCACTGAAGATTGCGTACCCATTGGCCTACGTTTCATGCCACCTCTCTTTGATCATTTGACTGTGTCTTCCAGAATACTTGGAAGTCAAGGAAGAGAGGTTGCATCTCCAAAGTGGCCATTTAAATATTAGGAGCTTGGGTTGGTCACTGAGCTTGGAACAATTCAGGCCTGCAGGTTGTCATAGAGTTTAAAAATGCATTTGAGAAGGTGGGCAATAAGTCCAAAAGTTCATTTGGTAGAGAATGATGTCTGGATAGAAAATTTGGGAATATGAAAATGTGTCATTTATTTATCACCTGAAAAATTACGTTCTCCTTAAATTATTCACAGATTAACTTAATGTAGCATGAAGGACAAATAGATGAAACTGGGATGTCTGACTTTTTGCAGAAGATTGGACAATCGTACCTCTCCCTTTAAGGGACTTATAAATTGCCCACTTAAATGCAGCCTTCAGCTAGTCACTGTGTCACAGAGTTTTGTTCTGGTAAGTAGAAATACTAAGTTATATTAGGTCTGGTATTTTTTTGATGTACTGACATAGAGTTTTGGACCCATGAAGGGGAAAAAAGCATCCTTAGGAGCCATTTGCATGATGGTAAGCTGTTACTCCATGTGTGAAAGTTGGAAGAGGCCCAAAGGGATGATGGAAGTCCAACTCCTGGCCCTGCACAGGGCAACTCCAAGAATCACACCATGTGCCTGAGAGCATTGTCCAAACACTTCCTGAACTCTGGCAGGCCGGTACTGTGACCAATTGCCTGGGGAGCCTTCTGGGCAAAAAATCTTTTCCAAATATTGGATCTAGATCTCCCTGACACAGCTTTATGCCATTCACTCAGATCCTGGCACTGGACACCAGAGAGGTGAGATGAGGGCCTGCCCCTCCTATTCCTCTTGTGAGGAAGTTGTAGAGTGCAGTGGGGTATCCTCTCAGTGTCTTTTTCTCCAGGCTGAACAAGGCAAGGGATCTTAGCCACTTTTGATATGGCTTCCTGTCCATGCTCTTCACCATCTTCACAGCCCTCCTTTGGATGTTCTCTAATAGCTTTACATCTTCCTTATATTGTGGCACCCAAGACTGCCCACAGGACTTGAGGTGAGGCCACACCAGTGCGGAGTAGAGCAGGACAGTCACCTCTCTCAACCAGTGGGCAGTGCTGTGCTTAAAGCATGCCAGGACATGGCTGACCCTCTTCATAAACAACTTGGATGCAGGACTGGAAGGGACACTTAGCAAGTTTGCAGATTGATATAAAAGTGTGAGGAGCTGTTGACTTCCTCAAATCCAGGGAAACCCTACAGAGAGAGCTTGACAAATTAGTGGGCTGGGCAATCAGCAACTGTGTGAAATTTAACAAGGGCAAGTGTCAGACTCTGCTCTGGAAATGGGGCAAACCTGGATGTATGGACAGTCTGGGAATAGAACCTGGAGAGCAGCACTGCAGAAAGGGACCTAGGGGTCTTGGTTGATGGCAAGTTCAATATGAGTCAGCAGTGCCCTGACAGCCAAGATGGCCAACTATATAAACTATAACTTTTCAACCTTTAAAACAGAAGTCTGAGACTTACTTCAGACTATTTTTTTCACTTTCTCCAGGAAAATAACTTATATCCTAATGATGCTTTCCAATGTAGGACTGTTAGTTGAGGTGAATTCAATATATCAATTCTCATTAATACAAATACTTCACTTTGAGTATTTTTCAAGCTATAGTAATACATAATTTCTGACAAAATGAATGAGTTTTGAATTTTCTAGTGACTATTTAACAGAGAACATAAGAAAATGAAATAATTATAGTGCTTCATCCTTTATTAATGACAGTGTAAACAACATTATAATTGAAAACAGCATTCAGAATAAATACTAGAAAGGGGCTGCATGAAAAAAATAAGTAGGTCTGTTACATAATAACTCTCAAAGAATTTTGGACTACCATGAAATACTGCTTATACTTCATAGTATTTGAAAGAACTGTTGAGTAGTTTTAGCAATTGACCAAGAGCAAGAATCAAGACATGCACTTCAAAGATTGAATTGTACTCTGGTTTGTAAGGAAGCAGTAAGAGTAGATCTTGCCTATAATACAGATGACAACAGTTGGAGGTCTTGAATTCCCGAGGGTAGATAGTTGAACACATCCTAAAACCTCTCACTGACACAGCTGTAGACCTTCTCCTTGTGAATGGTCTTATGAAAAACAAGGGTGGCGAGTGTGTGGGCTGGTAGATGGATTTGTCTTTTTATACCCAGCAGGACCCCTATCAGGTCTCAGTAGTAAATGTGAGTCTGTTTCTCTCTGTGTAGTTGTCTGACACATGGCTTGAGAAGGGATTTCTTCATTCTGTTCTGAACTTGATGCCATATCAGCTCTATCTTCAGGTACCAGGGCAGCAAGGGATCCCTGTCTCCTTTTGTACCTTTTAGCTTGTGTTCAGTGTGTGGTTGAGCCCACTTCTTTTCATTTATCTCAGTCATGTTTTACAATTTGCAATGTTTGCTTTTCTCTTCTGCTGCTTGACAATCAAAGATTATTTCCTAAGCTGACTGAATAATGTAACACTGAGTTGAGAGTTATGGTGATGATATGAGCAACGTTAGCAGAAGATCCACAGTCATTACAGAATCAGCTTTGATGTACTAAGCTTTGTCATTTACATAGTTCTGATAATTCTGGAAAAACATGAATTGTAATTTCTTTATTTTTGGAGAAAGATCTAATGGACAGATAAGTTATCTTCTTCATACTAAAGAGGCAGTACAGAGGTCAAGTAATTCTTCATCTCCATAAAGTGTGTACATGTTCTCATATTTTTTAACTAAGGAGACATTGTTTTCTTTCCCTGTTAAGTGGAAACCTGCTCTGAGCTGTCTTGCCAAATTGTGCCAACTTTGCTGGTACTTCTGAAAGACTGTCATCACAGGGTTTTGCTAAGAGTAGGCACAGTACACATAGGGCAGGTCCAAATGAGTAAGCAAACCTTGTCTTCAGGAACTTAAAGCTCAGAATAGATACAGAAGAGGAGGAGAGAGTTATCTGACCTTTTATGTTTTCTTGGTTAAATTTGTGTACTGACATATATTTACACTGCATTCAATAGGAAGCATCTCCATAGTAATTTAATATATGGAAGCCCATATAAACTGTAACCAAACATTGTGTTACATTACGTCTACAAGGGAAAGGTAGTGAGTTCCAATTCTGCAGGAGTCACCTTCTATTAGGGTTTCTTTCTATCCTTATTCTGTACGTCAGATGGATCGCTACATTTAATTAAGCAGTAACAATTGAGGTGCAGATTATTTCCTGGGGATTAATGACCAGCTGGACAGAGTTGATAGCCCAAGGTATTGGATAGATTATGCTGCATAGCCTCGTGGATTAAGTATGAGCTCTATATTGTACATGTAGTCACTCTGAATAGTGTAGGAGAATGCATCACACTGAAGATAAAGTCTGTATTTTTTATCTTTTGTTCTTTCAGCACCAAGTAGATCAGTACAGTTCTTGATCATGCCTTTTTTCTGAAATAACCTGTGTTTAAAATGACTCTTTGTTCAGGAATACAGCCTGCTGTTTTAGTTTCATGTTGTCCTGTTGTGGCTAGAATGGACTGAGGAAGTGACATAGAGGTTTTTAGAGAGAGATTCCATCCTTTTTCAAAACATCCCACAAGCTTTTTGGTGCAGAAGTGATTTTCCAAGTTTATTCCACTTTGCAGGTGGCTTATGAATAATTTTGTCCTTGTTTTGCACTACAGAATGAATTTAAGTTTTGTATTTAATTGCTTTTTTCTGTACATTTTGACATGGCTGTTTTTCCTGGCAATGTTGCATCTTGCCTGAAACTACACATCTAGATGCCTTTTACTGGTCACCAATTTTTGAGTGTGAAAATTTATGCTGAGTCCTTCAATTTTTTTGCTTGTGTATTTAGTTTGCCTGCAGTTTGGGAGAGGGGTCATTCTGATTGTGTAAGCTGGAGAACCACTGGAAAAGTCACTTCAAGTCACTTTTGTGCCTCCACATGCTAAAGAAGAGAGCATATCTGAGGATGGCCCAAAGACCTGGTTCCTACTCTAGGGATCTGATGGAAGATCCACTCCCCTCTTTACTGTAGATTCCTTACAGGTTCATCTCCACGAGCTGGGAGTTGGCCACATTCATCTGTCTTTCCATCTTGAACTCAGGACACATTTGAGGGCTGTATCCTAGTATCTGTACTAGGATACACATTGGAGCACACCTTTTCTAGTTTTGTTGTATACAGTAAAAATTGGCCTTCTCCTGTTTGCAGTTCAGTGTACCCCATATTAAACTGGTCTGATCTTGGAATTTCTTATGTACTGTTTGTTATCCATGATGGGCTCATTCCTCATCACTTCTCCTGAACCATACTTTATTTTCTATGTCCACAGTAGGGTATTTCTTGCTGATATACCTTGCTGTAGAGAGCCAGTTGAGTTCTCAGGGTAACACGTATAATAGTGCATGTAATTTTGTGTCTGCTTTCTTGGTACAGTTTACAGAAATGGGGGATGTAACAAAATGTCAGAATGTTGATAAATACAAATTTTCCATGAATGCTTCCCTCTCATTCCTTTCATATTCTATCAGCATGGTATCTAGGCTCAAAATGCAATATGTAAGAGAAGCATATCAGTTGCTCTCTGGAAATTAATGATTTTCTTCACTCATTCCTTGATAGAAAATGAAAAATTAATAATGTCCTGAATATGCCGTGACATATTCACAGCATTTTTTCTGACTTGAAAGAAGGAATATAACATATAGTACTTCTTGTGAGCTGGTGTCTGTCCTGATCTCATTTATGTTGCAGTGGTAGCAATGGCCTAGAGGTCTTAGATGATCCAAGCCAGGATCAGCTGTGACTCTGGCTCTTCCTCTTAGAAGATGCCTGGGACACTTCACATCCAGGGAGCTCTGGAGACACTGCTGTGGCCTTCTGCCAAGCACATTGCCATGGCACAGGATGTGCCTTATGCCCCATGAGTCTTTGTCTCTCAGTGCCCCAGAGCAGTTGAGATTACCCATTCTCAGGGCATAAGGCTATTTATCTTTTATTGTGCTTTCTCTAAAAAAGCACACTTAGCCTGCGTTACATCTGAGTAATTGGCTACAAAGTGCAGGCTTCTAAATTGTGAAAACTTGAGAGCCTCCATCTTGCCAAGCAGTAGGGACTGAATTGCAGACTGCCAGAGCTAAAAAAAAATACTGCTGGAGTGAATCAGTCAGGATCTGATAGCACATACAGGCCAATGTTCAGGAGAAAATTTCATTAAAGAAAACATATAAAAAATGAAAGGAAAAGACTTTATGTAGAAGTTGCCTTAATGATTTTCCCCTGTGCTGTTTTTCTTTCACATACAGTGTATTATGAGCCATTATGTTTTTTAGTTTAACACATCGTAATTTCATTAACTGAAGTCTTAATTTTAGTATGCTAAGTGCGTATCTGTTGGGGAAAAACACATTTTTAAAATTATTTCTGTTTTCTATATTAAATAAACATTGGACATTACATTATTTACTTTAACATAGTGATAATTCAAATAAATAAATGAAGCAACTGAGCACGTTATTTCTCTGGATAGAAATGGGAGGCAACTTGCTGTACAGAGAATCTCAAGTATGCTCATTCAGGCATTAAGAGACCTTATGCAATCATATTTCATTCTCTAGGAGAATTTGTGTGATTTGATTTTCTTTGTAATTTATACTATACATTTCAATATCTGAAACACATCAGACAAATACCATATAGATGTATTGTCTCATTAAAACATTTCTCTGTCTGAACATTTGAATATTCAGGAATGTTTTAGTTTAACAGTGAATAAATTAACCATAGCATTCTGAAAAGTAAGGTCCTGAGGAATAAAAACTCCTATTTGTAAAATCTGTGGAAGAAAAGAGACGAGGAATGGAAGTGTGTGCCTGAGTGCATGGCAGTTCCGATGAGGATGTCAAGGTGTGATGAAAAAAAAAGGGAAAAAGGGAGAGAGTTAAGTTGCATGAGTGTTTCCAGATCTGTACATGTCTAATGGGCAAAAGTATCTGGAGGGACCAGATTTTCTGGCTGCAAAGAATGACCCCCTAGGAAAGCAGAGGAAGAAATCTAATAATGGGGAAGAAATAAAACTAAGATAGGGACTTGGTATACTGGAAATAAGGAAGAGAAATGAACAGTCAAAAGATAGCTGCTCTGCAGCAATTTTTTGATATACTATCTCTAGAAAGCAAGACAGAGATAATAGAGGGGCTAGGAGCCAGAAACAGCTAGAAATTGTACCAGATAGGAAACGGTAAGCTACAGACTGCTAGATGATCTCCACCAGCATCTGAGAAAGGCATGACATGCAGTTGGATGCTCCTCCTTGAAAAGAATCAATGCATTTGGCACCAGAGAAACTAAAAACAATCTACAGACTAGGGTTCATTTTGAGACAGGTGATGCTGTCATCTGCCATAGATCCCTGCCACGGTCTGGGGAAAAGACTCAGAGAAGAAGACAACATTTCAGTAGAACAGCAGTATTGACTGGGTGACTGTAGATCGAGTCAAATTTAATTGAGACATCAGAAAAAGAAGACTTTTTTAAAGGAAACTTGGAAAAACCCAGTGAGCCAATGACATTTTGCTGCAGAATGAGATTAAACTACGAAGAAATGGCCTATATGTGTGTACACCTAGTCTTAGATGTACACAAATACACCAAATGTACATCTCTGTACACTTACTTTCAAGTCTTATTGCTGAATTTAATTTTTCCACTTTGGAAATGAGAAGATTGATAAGAAAAGAAATCAAGCCATGGTTAGAGAACAGTTAGAGCCAGGAGCAACAAGGAAAATCTGGAGAATCAGAAAGCAAAGCAGTACATTGAGCAGTTATAAGCGGGTAAATTGGATTGCTTGGCTTTTTTTCTAAAGAAAGAGAAATAATATGTTGCTACAAATAAGGATTTATTTCAATAAAAGAAATATGTGCGGACAGGAGTTCTCATTTCCCATATTGATAGGAGGAAGATAGTCTTTTGTACTGTCTTTAAAACACCTCTCATAATAAAGACCTGTGAATTGAAAAATTAGATGTAAGAGAAACTGGGACATTTTTGCAGTCAAAGATGGAGACACTGAACTTTTTTCCTAAAGCGGAAGCTAAAAAAAAATTTTAAGTTCTGAGAACTCTGGTCCTGACTGAGGAATCATAAAATAATAGAATATCCTGTGTTGGAGGGTACCCACAACGATTGAGTCCAACTCCTGGCCCTTCACAGGACCACCCCTGAGAATCACCCCATGTGAGTGCATTTTTGAACAATGTGAGAGCATTGTTCAAACACTTCTTGAACTCTGTCAGGCTTGGTGCTGTGACCACTGCCCTGAGGAGCCTGTTCAAGTACACAACCACCCTATGAGTAAAGAACTTTTTCCTGACGTCCAGCATAAACCTTCCCTGATAAAATTTCAGGCCATTCGCTTGGGTTCTATCACTGGTCACCAGAGAGAAGAGATCACTGTCTACCCCTACACTTCCCCTCACAAGGAAGCTGTACACTGCTACAAGGTCTCCCCTCAGTCTCCTCTTCTCCAGGCTGAACAGAACAAGTGACCTTGCCCACTCCTTGTATGACTTCCCCTCTAGGCTCTTCCTGAACCATCCCAAGAAGGCTAATGCCACTAGGAGAAGTAATTAAGGTTTGAAGTTTTATTAGGGAGGAGAAAATGGCTTAAAAATAAAGCATGTTAGACTTTGCAAATTATATGAAGACCAGCAGTCAAGGTTTTTCAACTTTATAAATAAAAACAGAACAAGGAAAGAAGTATATCAGCTGCGCAGTACAGATAGGTAGAGAGGAGAAAATTGTTTATGAGCATCTCGACAGTTGACCTGCACGTGTTATATGCAGTCGAGAAAAATGATGTTGAGTAGTTCGGAAGAGGAGTATGGATATGGAAATAACAGACACTGCTGTGCAAAATAATCTTAAGAGAGATAAAGATACCGCAATCAAGTCAATAGGATTCTGGAAGGACTTGTGAAAGAAATCATAGGACCTGTTGGATTGATTCTGAGATCTTATTTATTGTTTTCTTATTGGATGTTATGATGAGTCATACAAATAGGAGTGCCTTATTTTGCTGATAACCAGAAATGGAGAGGCAGCATTGCTACAAAAAGTCACAGCATATCAAGAAAGGGTGTGCAGCCCTAATGGTTGGAGTGTAACGGGTGCTGTGAAAAGGTGGGTGCATGGAGTCACTTGCATGCAGCTGAACAGCAGAGCTGGCTGCTGTGAGCAGGGGCAGGAGCAGGCCACCTGCTGAAGAATAAAAACTGCCAACATGAGCCATGATGATAATGACAGCAAACCTCCACAGATTTTTCAGTGGGGGAATTTCTGGTAGAGATGGGTAAGGTGCTGTGTTAGACACTGGTGTGATTGCCTGTGTCTGATCACCTGTATTCAAGGGAGACAAGTTTGGAATTAAACAGGTATAAGGAAGGTCAGTTAGGATGATCATGGGAAGGAATAGCCTATTGTATTAGAAGCAAACTGTGTGTATTTTTATGTTGACAGTTCTTTCTAACATGGGTGCTTTGATCCAATCTGCAAGAGGAGGGGACATGTCATGGTATTCCTGAGCAAGGAGTGTAGCCTGCATGGAAAGTGGCTGAGGTGCTACTGTGTCTAGACTGAGCCTGACACTTGAGCTCATGGGGCGTGCAGGAAACATTTCAGTTTGTTTAGTCTGCTAAAAGAGAAGGATGAGAGAGGAGATTATTTCACTCAAAACTATGTGACGGACAAAAACTCTAGAGAGGGAAAGAGCAATTTAAGTGAAAAGACGATATTGGTGTAAGGGCAAATGGTTATCAACTGCTAGTGAAAGTCATCAGAACCAGGACCTTGCAGCATGCCTGTCCAGCAGGAGTAAAGGTGAGCAAATTAGCCAGGCCTTGACAGATGAAACTGAAGACACTGGCTTCTGTGCCTCTGTGCTTCCTGAAGTTTTGCTGTGCCTTCTGTTCCTTTCTGCAAGCAGTGAACTAGTTAAATTGCTGAGTAACTCTAGAAACAGTGCAAACAAGCAGCAGCTGCACTATTGTTTCCAAATAAATGTATATTTGAATGACCTGGTGAAGGATGAGATTGAAGTGATAAAGCAGTTGGATGGTGAACATGTAAAATAGAAAGTGTTACTGTAGACTTTGTAATTTTTTCCATTCCAAAGTGTTCTTAATAAGTATTAAAACTAATCAGTGACACATGCCTAAAACTGATCTGATATATTTTATCCCCATGATGAGGACCTCAGGAATGTAGGCATAGCTTTTAAACTACGGTAGCTTGCCAGCACATGGATTGAAGGATCATGACCATTTCATGGAAGGATAATTAGCTTTTTGTTCTGTTCTGTTTTTAGCTGCTTCTATTATTTTAAATGTATGTCCTCACCCTCGTGTTCACAGTGAAACCACTTCCTTGTCTCTGACCTCATTGCTACACAAAGTGCTAGGAGAAAACCTTCATAGACAGTCTTTGATTTCTATGATGTAGTGGCCAGTGACAGGGATATTCCAAGAAGGTGTCTTTCCCTTCTTTCTCCTTTTCACTCTGAACAGCAGAATTAAATAAATTATATCTTTGTTTCTAAAGAATAGTCCAGCACTTTTGTTGATAAGTGGACATAAAGAAAAAGCATGCGTGATAGCAGCAAGAAGTTTTATTTAGAAGGAAAAACAATACGTCAAACACAACCACAGTGGTAAACTGTGTACAGGTTACAATGATTTCCAAACAGACAGAAGTTAATTTCTTTTAGTTACTGTGGCTGTATTGCATAGGCTTGCCCAGCATAAAAAACAGACTTACCGTTTTTTCCTGATTCATGTCCCATGTTAGTCAGACAGATTTATTCACACAATTACATGTTTTCTCCATATATTTTAGCTTGCTGTGCTTTTCATAGGTCTTTAAAATGAATTGGGTATTTTTTCTTAATTATGAAAATGTTATTGCACTAAATGCAATTTAATTAAAATAAGAATTTCTGCCAAAGCGTTTAAATAAATACAGTATTCTTTTACAAGTATGAAAGGAGTTACTATTTGCTGTTTCATTTCCTCACTAATATGCTGGCATGTTTGGTTTGAACCTGAGCTTGTGGAAGTTTATTCTTAACCAAAGCAGTTCCTTTTTCATGTAAGTAGGTTAAATGTGAGTTGTAGAGCCCTAGGGCTCTTTTTGTTCAGTTTTAAAGCCCCCTCAAGTGGGCCTCTTTTAGAAACCTGGAATCATATGTTTGTAAGGTTGATCCAAATTACCATTAGAATAGCTCTTTTCAACTTTTTATTTATACAGAGAATTGTAAAAAATGCACCAAACTGACAAGGTATTAAATCAAACTGAATAAAGACAGTTAATTTTCTTTTTGCTCAACAACTTCTTTTTTTGTCTTTTAATGGAAACTCTCAAATTGAAAAAATTGTCTGTACAGTATGTTAAGGTGCCATGCAGTATAATAAATTGCTATTACTGTCAAAAAGGTACATGATAAAGTGCATTTGCACAAAAGGCACATATTAATGTCAATCATTTTTGTGTGATTTATATACTAACTGCAGTGTTTTAAGAAGATCAATATTCTTTGTTTTGACAACATTTCAGAGCCTTGTACTTTTCTGACAGTATTAATCTTTCTACCGTAGTATGATAGAATAATTTTAGTAATTAGTGAGTGGTCGGTTTGGTGAACAGATACACTATAAAAGTACATTTGAATATAACCAGGTGAAAAGCATAATGCATTTTTGAGTGAGATAAACATGGTAATAATTCTAATTTTTAGTGGAATATAATGTTACGTAATTAGTAAAAAGTTCATAAAGTGGTAATATTTTCCCATCCCCTAAAATGCATCTTCTGTTTATGTATATGTAATGTATAACAATTACTCCCATTGCAATCCTATCAAAATGTCCCCTAAGACGATAATAGACAGAATTACATTAGTTTGACATGTAATTTTCTGATCTACTTCTCAGAGGGGATCAGAAATACTTTTTTTCTTTCTTTTCTTTCTTTTCCGCCTTTTCCGCCTTTTCAACTTCTCTGTGATTTTCTATTTTTATGTTTGTTTAACCGTCTTGTTTCTCATCCATATGTTTTCCTTAAAGTCCTTTTTTTTTTTAAGTAGTAGAGTGGCTAAGCAAAAAAATATGCTCATTCTTATCTCCTCTTGTGAAGAATTATTAGCTTTCCCCTCTGCTTGTAAAAACCCATCATTCATTCTTACTTGTTTAAGAAGTTTCATAGCTCCTGGAGAGCTCAGCTCTCAGAAAATTTCCTCCAGAAAAGAAGAAATCCTGAAGGTGTTTTTAGAGACCTTCTGAAGATGTACAGAAGAATTGCATTTTTACAACAATCTGCTTTTACCATTATTTACCTGTAGAGGCCTGGTTCAGCTGTCTTTCACTACATATACTTCTAATTTATGCAGGATGCTCAGTATCTGTACAACTAAGGCACTAACTTCAAAAATTGATAACAACACTAATTTTCAAGACTTTTCATGACTTTTAGTCCTACTCTATTTTAAAAATAACTTGAGACACCATTTGGTAAGCATCTCCAGTACTACAGTTATTTCATTATCTAAATAACTGGAGTATAAGTGTAGCAGATAACTGCTGTCCAATGATTTGGTGTTCATGGTAACAGCTGTAACAGCTTTGCAAAGGCCAGATCTATGTTCTATATTCCATAACCTAACATTCACTTTTAGCATTCTAGATAATTTGTAAATTTTTAGTAGTAATGCTAAAAATATTTTTAGTAATAAAACTCACTGTAAACTATAGCAAAGACTATAGAGTTAATTACAGTGAGCAATTATGCGTTTCTTCCTCACACAGTTCCTCCTATTAAAATTAATTGCAAAGTAGATATTATAAATAGCAAAATGTACATGCACAGGCTTTCATCACAGTCTTGATGGCCAGACTTAGGTTGCCTACCCTTAGGATTCCTGAAGGACAGACCAACTCTTTTGTAGTTTGCAGTTGTATGGCAACACATTAACAGAGAGACTGACAGCTGCATTTTAGGTCTTATCTTCAGCATGTGAGTTCCCCCTAGGGTGGGTCAGAGTGGGTCTCGCTGCCTGTGGTGCAGCAACTGAGCCAGAGTGCAAAATAGAGGGAGAGGAATCAGAGAGAGCAAAGGGAGTCTGTGCATTTGAGGAAGAAATGGGCTTCCTTGTGCAGAACCTAAGTTCACACTAAACAACAATTTGTGTATTTGATTAGCGACTTGTGAAGACAACTTCTGCCTATGATCGAAAATTCATAGGTGGAAAATTCATAGAGGAGAATAACCACTCATAACATATTAAATGTGAGCGAGGTTGCCTTTTCATCCCTCAGAACATAACACAGCTTTTGTGAAGTGTGATGAGTATTGCAGATTTCTACGATGAGCCATTGTGTTAGGATGGGAACAACAAAGGCAGCAGAGTTTGTCTGGAGCATGATGCTTCATGGGAATACTCTTGGCTTGTACAAGTTATACCTAGATTATTTGTTGTTGTGCTTAAAGGCCTGATCTCATTCTACCATATTTTATCATTTTTTAAATTTTATTTCTCAGTTTGTAAGAAAAGTTGTAGGATAATCTGTTTGTTTTTCATAGTGGGTTGTATCATGTTCTCTGTGATATGATGAACTGGTGATGGTAGTTCAGACTTTCAAAATGCTTGTGGAAAAAAAGGAAACATGAATACATTCAATTGGCAGCTAATGCCCTATCTGAGATACTTATCTTTTATGTTAAAAAACTGGAAAAATATCATGAACCATTAAACAACTACATGTCTTTATAATTTTTCTTAAAATTCTGCTCATCAGTTTTCATATGCCTGTGAACAAATGAAAGTTGATGAGGGTATAGCGCTAAGTATACTGGATAATATTCTTTTTAAACATTTCATCTGATAAGCAAAAATTCACTATGTGGTAAAAGTCAATCACTGTAAATATGTCTTGTTAGAGTTAAAATCTATCTTACATTTAGTTCATTTATTTAGCTAAAGAAGATTAAAGGTTAAGTTTTTGACATTTATATGACTGCATTCATGGAAGTTTTTCTTTCTGTTTGCATTCTGGCAAAAAGAGCACTTCTTTAACAGCACTTTTCACAACCCTGCACCTGTTCATTTGTATGGTTAGGAAAAACTGCTTAAATTAGCACTGAACTCCTTAGGAGGGTGTTTTCTTTTTAATTTAAGATTGTTGTCCTACAAATAGCAGTCATATTACTTAGATTTTCATATCAGTTATAGCTGGCAAATTATTTTTCAAGGTTATTTGCAATCTTCTAGTACTGCTTATGCCAGCCTATTCAGTAACTCCAGAAAAGGCTGTGATTTTATTGGATTCTGTAAAAACGCATCCTGATCTCATTAGGATTGCTGGGAGCTAGAGAAGATCCCTAGCTTTCTAGTTAGGCTTGTATATTTTGTGCTTCAGAAGTTCTCCTATTTAGTTCTTTGCTGAAAATGGGCATTTTTAATTTTTTTTTCCTAATAGCGGTATAACTATGGTATTATCTATCTTTCTGTCTGTCTATCTATCTATCTATTTATCTGTTTAATTTTTATCTATGTCATAAGTCTTGGCTTTTTTCCTTTAAGGTAGATCATGATTTTTTTCTATAGTAAAGCCAGAGCTAATGGTAAACAAGTGATTAATTAGGTTGACTTGGCTGATAAGATCAGCAGAATTGAAGACACAAGTCCTGTGTTCTAGGTTAAGTACAGTTTAAAAAACCATTTTAAGTTCAGGCTTCTTATGTGAGAAACAGAACTGTTCTGGAAATTACCTGTTGGAATCCTTTCACTACCACTGAACTATAGACACAATTTGTATGATGTTGGTATAGTATAATAATCTCACCTAAAGACACAAATGCAGTCATGTGCATTTAAAGCTTAACAGTTTGCAGTACCAAAGCTGAAATTTGTCTGTGATAGTGTGGACTGTTTGCTTTACTAAAATTATTCACATGAAGGAATCTGATTTAGCCCTTGGATTATGAGCTTTGTTAAGTCATACTTTGACAGATCAGTTTAGCAGTGATGTTCCAGTGTTTTTCTTAGGTGAGCAGAAAATCGTATCACAATGTCCTCGTGAATTTAGAAAAATGTATTCTATATTTCTAAACCAAACAATATGTCTCCAAGTGAAGATGAAATTCTTTTTCATATTCATATAGATGAATTTCAGATTAATATGAAAATTCATATATATTCACATTATTCAAGCTTGACAAAACACATAGATGTCCAATGATCTGCTGTAAGACTTGAAAGGCAGCTACCCCAGATAATATCAAGTGCTTGTCTCCCTCATATCTGCAGTTTACTTCATTTGCAGAAACACTAGTTAGAGCAGTATTTGAAACCTGCTTGCAGAAGAAGTTGCAAGATTGAGGCCTCAAACAAATCACCTTCAGCTGTTAAAACTTATCCCCATCTCAAGAAGCAGAGTATTCATAATCCAGTACCCTGCCACCAGGGCAACCATCGGTAAATGACAATGCCTTGAACACAAATAAAGACTGTCACCATTTGAATCATTATTTTATGGAGCTCTGGCATTTCCCAGATTTTGCAAATTACAAAGGCCTGATTAGTTTGTATGATTTGAAAGTTAATGTTGGAAAGCACAAATGTACTTAGATTGGTTTCAAATTACTTGTTCATAATAGACTTTTTTTTTTTAAGAGTAAACTTTATCAGGAACTAGCTGCCTGAAGAGATATGCAGGCACAGAAGAAATAAGTCATCAAAGACAAATGCCAGTCTGAAGCTGACCAGACCTGAGTCTCCATTATCAGGTTTAAAAGAGGCAGCAGACAACTGGAGAAAAAGTCCTTTGAAATGGAGCCCAGGTTCAGCCTGTCCAGGACCACATTTAGATTTCCTGCGTTTTCTTAAGCGCTCTAATTTGACATACTCTTAGAGATGTCATGAGGGCATGATTATGTGTAATTCAGCTTCTGTTTTCTTCCTCTGCTTAAGTTTCTAAAAATTTCTCACACTAATTTAATTCTGTGTATCCTAAATAGATCCTCACATATTTAGGTAATTTACAGGGAGTAGTTCTTAAGTTTAATTTAATTTGAGGTGTTCTGTTTACCTTTTTTGGTTTTTGCCTACTTTTTTGTTCACGTGATACTTCACTTTGGGATAGTTTATAGAGTAAAGAAGGATGTTTTTCGCTTGGGAGCAAATTGGGTTTGTGTGGAAGAACAAAGAAATGCAGTGTATTCCCTCCCCTTTTCTTGGCATGAGTGTTTATCCATTGCACGAGGTTGTATGTGAAAGCCATTGAAGTATGTGAAAGCAAGCTTCCAGGAGTCATTGTTTTTCCCCATCCTGTTGGAAGGAACCGAGGCTGCCGTGTTGTGGGGAAGGAGAGCATAAAAAGTTCCAAGTCTGCCTCTCACTGATTTCTGTCCCACTCTTAAACTGTGGGAGAGGCAGAAAGGAGCTGCAGTTCTTGAGTAAGCATTTCTTTCCTGGGCATCTAACAGCTATGTGCTACACTTCACATGCAGAAAGGGGCTGAGTTAATTTCTAGCCTCAATTTGAATTCAGTAATCGTAAATTGAAGGAAATGTTAATTTCATAGAACATACTCAGTGAACTTGAAGAAGAAGAGTGTCTCTGGTGTGTATTCACATTTTGTAATGAACGGGGTGTTGTTGGCTGTAGGTGCATTAATTCCTCTTGCTGTGATAATTATGAATGTTTTTAAAAGATGGATGTTTTTTCCCCATTAAATACATGCTAATTCCTTAAGGTGCTCATTCTCTTGCATACAGAATCACTAATTCTGGAATGCTGGAGAAGACAATTAGGTAGGTGAAGTATCATCAGTGCTTTGAAGTCAGTGTAAAGACTGGACAAGTTCAGAATCCTATTCTTTGATTTTACAAGAGCACCTCTGCTGCTTTCTGTGCAGGCAAGCTGCCTGCTGCCTGTGGTAATCAATGGATATGGATGGGTTAGTTGTTTTTTTTGATACCACAGCTGGTAACAGTAAAATTTTCATGCTCATACTTAATATATAATATTGTACGTAAATCTTGTCATAGAAAGCAATGTCATGGATGTTATTGGTTTTCAAAATTTAAAGCCATTTATAATGTTCAATACTAACAGACTGAAAACATGAATTCCATATGTTTTTAGAATAAAATACAGTGTGAGAGAGCAGTTTTCATTATGCTTTTCATTTGATGTGCACCGTCCAACATTGTGCTTTTTCTTGTGCTACCATTTTTTTAAAACTATTTTTTGGTTTTGTGGTCATGGTGCTTCTTCCACTTTTAACTTGCTTCTCATACTATTTTTTTTAAACTTCTTTGTTTCTTAGAAATTATTCTCGTCGTTTCCTCCCTCTCCTGAAAATATTACTGAGGTCTTTTACCGAAACAGTAAGTCTTGTGGTGTCCTCCACTTAGCATAAAGAAGTTAATTAACTTTAGTTTTAGGCAATAAAACTTTGTAATAAATATGTTGATCTTATACTTGCCTGAGTTGCACTGTGTAAACCAGAGAAACTTTGAAGTCAACAGAAATATTATCTGTGACAGTGGTAGCTGGGCTTTTTGAGATAATTTGAGACTGAAAATAGCTCATAGTATATCAAAGTAGGAATTATATGAGCTATAACGATAAGATTGCTACTTGGGAAGACAGAGTGAAATAGAAGGAATATCCTGATATCATTGTATTGGCTTTCATGAATTCTGGGTGATATTACGCATTTTGGTTTCAGCAGTTAAAAGTGTTGTTTGAGTGTGTTTACAGACCAAAACTTGTAGTGGTTTTTATATGCTAATAAATTTCAATCCTTTATGTATTCATAGAAAATGTTTATAATTGAGTTAATTACATCTGAGATAATTTATTGCTATTATAATACAGCTATTGGATTATTATTATAAGCTTTTTTGAATACTCAGTTTAAAATAATACTGGCATATCTGTGGAAGTCTTTGTATTTTATTCCACTTGTTTTTACACTTTTTTCAATTCTTTGATCTGTAGTCATGATATTACAAAATATTCTAATAACCCAATGACTCTGGAAGTAGAGTTTTCATTTTGTATACTCCCTTTTCAAAGAAGGATAAAGAAATAATGTCTAAAGTAGGAGAAGTAAGATTTAAAATGTTGGACTTGTCCTTTCAGGGTCCTCTGTGTAACACTCATTTACTCTTAGAAAATGCTGGAAAGCCGTGATTGTTGGCTTATAGTAGTTCTTATATCTGAGCCCCAGAACATGTATTACCCCATCTTTGTGAACATCTAGAAGTTCAGACTTGCAGAACTGCTTGCAGTGCACGTCAGTGAAAGGCTGTATGTTTGGGACCTACATCATGCTCTTAAGGCTTGAGTTAGAGAGGTCTCAGAGCAAATTCGATTAGGTGACATTGTATTGTTACAGATTTTATCCTTCATATAAGCCATTATGCTGGGATTTTCTTTCAGTTGGTGGTTGTTGAGTTCCATATCTGAAAACTCCAAAGGTTAATCCACAACTACAAACAATCATGTTCCTTCTCTTATTACTACCTACAGATTGATCCATGTGCTTCATATCATACTGCGGAAATACTTGTTCGAACACAGTAATTCATTCTGTAAAGCTGTTTGAGATACATGACACTTAAAGAAAAATGGTCCAAAAATGCCAGTACAAACCAAACTATGTTATAAAGGCTGCATCGCCAGATATAAGAAGACTGAGTTATTGGTCAGTATAAAAGAAATGAAAACAACAGCTAAAATTATGGT
This sequence comes from Entomyzon cyanotis, assembly GCA_024500445.1. Lineage (NCBI taxonomy): Eukaryota > Metazoa > Chordata > Aves > Passeriformes > Meliphagidae > Entomyzon > Entomyzon cyanotis. The sequence continues at coordinate 22,088,375 of JAKEPQ010001005.1, forward strand.
TTATATTTTTTCTAGTCAGGACAGGCCAATATATTTTCTTAGACAAACCTGCTGAAATTCTCCAGGCAGTGCAGTAAAGCTGAGAGAATGGTTATTTTAGAGTCCATGCAAACCTCCACCAAGTGCTTTGTCATTTTTTGTCCTGTTTGTTAGCCTAATGAAGGGAACTTTCAGATAAAAGATGCCTTGTTATTTTTATTAATCAAACATATTAAGAAATGGGGAAGAACAGGCAATTGCCCCAGTTTATACAGAGAGTAGGTGACTGAATATTATGGCGTCTATATTTCAGTAGAATTAAAGTTACTCAGTGTCAGAGTGTTATGTGCTTTAATTTAAACACTGGATAAATCCTCTTCAGTATACAAAGCATTTTTCTTCAAGGCTTTTCTGGGTTGTTGTTTTGTGGTTTGTTTTTTTTTTTTTCCCCTAACATCAGTAGCAGCTATGTGTATGCAACAAGAGCAAAATGTGTATTATTAAAGTTCTGTTTGGTCTTTATGCAGAAAAGTACTGATATTCATATGGAAATACTATATTTGTGCATAAAAATTGATTTAAACATGTTTCCTACGTATACATCTGTGCAGAAATATCTTACATAATACTCAGAGGAGGAAGCACTAGTAAAATATTCAGTACAGTTAATTGAAAAGGAAAATGTTGGTTATCGCAGGGTTGTGTTTAATATATATTTATGGGATATAAAACACAGAGTTCAGATCACATAGCAAAGGTAGGTAAAAAACATTTGAAGTCCTAGAGTTTCTCTGAAAGTTTTGCTAAAGCTGTCCTTTTCTGTCTATTTCAAGTTCTCCACATAATAATTTAAAAACAATTTTTTTTATTTGCTGATGAAATAAAAAGCTAACCCCGATAGAATATCAGTTGTTATGAGCTATATGGCAATTCATTTTAGATTTAAACAGCTGATACAGATTTTATTTTGAAAGGTTGACATCATTCTTGGAACAAGTTATGGAATTTTCACATCATACAAAAAATATATATATAGCCTTCAGATTCACTGAGGACTCCCTTATACCTATATAATATTTTTTGTTATGACTGTATCCACTGGAACTTGGGAAAGTTACATTAAGTATCAGCGCAAGTATGGGAGATTCTGAATACCTCTTTGGATTTTGTAAATATTTTGACAATTTACTAGTGAAAGAGGGGGAATTATTGCAAAGCAAACCAATTGTAAAATATTTTGAAATAAGTGGAAGGCTTAAAAATTGTAGCATAAGCTTCTTGATTTAATGAACTACATCTAATTTTATAGTCAATTTAATGCACTTTTATGTGTGTGGTCTTGTGTGTGCCTGTGACCAGGCATGTACATCTAAAATTGAGGCAGTACAACACATTAATGACATGTTCATGACAGGGCAGATCAGTTCCATCTATGACATGAGAGTTTAAATGGGAATCATATTATAAATACTTTTTAGTGGTTTTTTAAGACTGTTGTGCGGTACAGAAGTGTACATCACAAATGCTTCAATGTGATCTCTACCATAACATATAGATTAAAGACACTGATAAGTGGGTATGTTCCATTGCCTTGCTTTTTTTTTCCAGTTGGTGCCAGAATTGCTGGAATACCAGTCTGCTTTGGTCATTTTACTCAGATTTTATCTATGATAGGGAACAATGTCTAATAGAGGTGTTCGTTTTTACATCTAAACTCCACACATTGTCAATGTCATGGAGTCCTCTATTCCATGTCAGAAAGGGAAAAGAATAAATTTTTGAGCATTAAACTAAAGAGAAAATAGTTTTCAGTGAAGAAAACTCAATTGCAATGAAGAGTTTTCACTTGTCATGTTTAGTCTTCCAAATGGACTGGTATTTTGAAGCTTTGTACACATTGAAAAGGTGCTTACATTGATCAACTACTTAATTACCATTGATTCTCGTGTGAGTTCATAATCTCATGGTACAGCCTGATTAACAATTGTTAACATTTGACTAATCAATTAATTATTTCAGTATTCATGAAGGCAACAGATAGGAACATTTCTCATTTGAAAGCTAGCGCTGCAGAAGAAATGCCTGTTTTCATAATTTAATAGTAAGCATTTCATTTTTTTTAGCTGAAATACATGAGACATTTCGATTTTTTATATTCTGTATATAGCCATATTAAATACTCCAGTCCTCACAGAGAGAGACTATGGTTCAGATGAAACGTTGAACAGCAACATGTGCTTAGTGTGATCTTTCCACGTGTGTAATATCTTCATTATTACACCCCATGTTCAAATATTGCAAATATTCAGCATTTCTGATGAGGTACATTTAGGGTCTGTAGAAAATACTAGATTGACTGAAATGGGAGTTTATTAACCCTGCTTGGCTGCTAAATGTATGACCATGGGCAAAACTAGACAAGAACAACACATTTTTTCCAGTGTCGTGTGGCTTTGGAAGAGCTCAGCAAAGGCCAACTGCTCCTTGACATGCATTTAGGGCAGATGACAGGTGCTGTGCAAGAAGAGTGTTTCTGCCACTTTGGTGTCTGCACAGAGCTTTTCTGGATGTTTCACACATCTGATTCTGCACTGTGGAATGGAAAAAAAGCCACATCTGAGGTCTACCTTGAGATGCTACAGTGATCCTGCTGGGTGGTCTGGTGCCACGTTAATGGTGTGAGCACAGTTGCACAGTGCTGGCTTTGATATGAGAGCTCATGCTGGCCGGCGCTAATGGGGGCAAAAGCCTCCTACTCCCCTGTCAATTCACAGTACAACTTCCCTTTCATCTGTTAACCTTTCAGGACTGGTGACCTGGAGATGGGCATGCCTGCCATTTCTTACCAGGTTCTTTGTTCGTTTAGTTTTTCTTATTAACAAGTTCTGTAATCATGCATTGTGAAAATACTACAATAACAGTACCCGTCTTGAAAGAGTTGCTGGGAAATAGGATTTCAGTGAATTACTGAAAAATATTTCTCTGTTTAACATAACAATACCTGCACTTTCTAGTAAAGTGTAGATGCAGGGGAATTATCAGTGCATACAATTTTATCAGTGCATACAGCTTGTTTTCCTGACTATGTTTTAAGAAGCTTTGCATTTCTGAAGTTAAAACTCTAACTGTTGTTTAGATTGCCTTATATTCCCATGAGTTACCTTTCTTTTAACCAGTTAACTTAAAAAATATACAAACCAACACCCAACCAACAACACTTCTGTGGAGAAACAGAAGTAAAGTTTTTTTTTTTTTTAACAGAATAAAATGTATTTTGTTTTTTTCACTGGCTAATGGTTCATTAGTTTTCTTGATAAATACTGCACATAATGTGCTCATCTTCAATTTAGTATTTCAGTATGTTAAAGTTTATGATCACATAAACATTTTCTTGTCAAATGGTGCCTGTGCAACTTAGGTCACTAAAAACAAGGGTCCAGAGCTCCTTCACAGTTTTGTAAATCGGGAATTTTGTTCAAGTCAGTGGAATTAAAGTTGCATGAGATCACAGTGAAGTCCAAGGATATTACTTGTGATCATTACGCTGAATATAGGCTGCAGAACTGGATCCATCTGTGCACAAAAGAGCCATATGCTGAGACTAATACTTGGAAGTGATGGATGGATTCTTCAAACTTTAACATGTAATAACTAGTACATACTTAGATGTCAGTGGATGTAGCAGAATATGAGCGGGAGTGGCAGGCATAGCCAGCTGTTCCATATCCATGCTATATTTGGCCGAGTAGATTTATAGTGTGCTCTCGTTCACTGGCATGTCTTCATTCACCTTCATGAAGTATGAGACACATTGTTCCTGCCTTTACTCACTGCCTTCCTCTTCCTCCAAAAAGAAAAAAATTCCTGCAGGGCTGAAATCCTTTCAAATGTGATCTCATAGCAAATAAATAGCTTGAGAGAGTTGATATGCAAGCAAATCTAAGCATTTGCAGTAAATTTTGCCCATCACAGTTTCTAATCGTAAACAAAATTAATTTAATAGTATTGGAAGTTTTGAAATGTAACATCCACAATACACAGATTAGGTTCCCCCTCAAATGTGGTTCTTTTCTAAGGCATTAGGTAGTAATGTAATTTAAACTGAAGCTTTTTTGTAAGATGAAAGCTGTAGTAAAGAACATGTATGGCAAAACACCACTAACAAAAAACCTATGGAAAAACACTACCAACAAAAATACACAGTTTATTTTTTTCCCAAGAAGAGTAAATTTGATCTTGAGGCACATTCTATTGTAATTCAAAGATCAAGTTCCCAGGGGTGTTGGAAAAAATGTTTGGTTGTTTTTTTTTTTTTTGTTCTCCTTGTAGTGGATTTATCAAAGAAGCTTTTTTAACAAAATAATTTTAGGCCTCCATTTTACATTTTATTTTCCAAAACTTTATGGCTGAAAATACTTCTTCTGCATGATCTTGTAAATTTATTCATTTTTAACTGCTTAGCAAAAATTATTGGAATACTTAAATCAGGAAACATTTGTGAAAAATAGCTCAGACAAATTTTTACAGTAGGAATGCTAGTTGCCATAATATGTGACTTTGAATTTGCTTTAGAGCTTAACCTGTTGGCAGTTCCTGAACTGGGCAAGGAAAAGGTGTCATCTGACAGATATTTTTGTTCTTCATTCAAAGTATTGCTGCAAGCACTTATATTTATTTTCCCCATTCTGTCAAGCTGTGATTTCTCTTAGCAATGATACTTTTATCTGTTTATTTTGGAATGCTCAGACTTGAAGTGACTAGTTCTTCAAAATTCTCAGTTTGACGTTTTAAAATAATTTCTGTATCAATGTAGCTGCAGATGCAAAGTGAGTATTTTTCTCATTCAGATTGTAAATCTGAGTCTCCAGTAATTCGTTATAGACATTATTTCTGTTGTCCAGCAACACAATATGTGTAAACATGAAGTAGAAAAAGGTTGTTATTTCGGGTAATTCACCCACTGTAAATAGAAATTAGAGTATGGTGAAAGTACATAGAGAGGTACCTTTCATTTCTCCTTGAGTAGTGCATTTTGATGAGTGGGATGTGCTCCTCATCATGGATGCAAAATGCTGCAAATGGCTCCAACCAGGAGCTGTTCAGGTCTCATTCCCTGGGATCTGATAATGGGGCTCTTGCAGGCAACTCTGTGTATCAGGCTGGCAAATCCAGAACTGGGGAGCACATCCCAGGATCAAACTGGACAGTGTCTTCAATCTCTGTTCATTTCCAGTGGAAGCTAAGCCTTTTGTAAAACTATTTTTTGTAAAACTCATGTCCATCCCTCTGGTAATAGAGTATACATTATTTTCAGTCTGCTTTCATCATTCTGCTCCTGGAGACAAAATAATTTTCGTTCTGGTTTAACTTCTCTCTTCTGTAATTCAGAAATGAAACTGCAGGCTCAAAATAATAGAATTTGGTAGTTACCCCCACTTCATGTTGTTCTTTGAGCTTTTGCCTTGTATTTCAGAGATGGCACATGTTTCTTTCAAACATTTTCAAACTGAGGCAATGTCTAAATGGAGACTTGGCTATCCTTTGCATGGCTAGATAGATGAAATATTGGTTAGTCTCCATTTGCTGAGGAGAAGCAGTGAGCTTCTAAATATTTAGTTAAAGAAATCGTCTATGTTTTTCTTTCCCAGAAGGGAATGTTCTCATTTGTGGTCCAGATCCCCTCCAATGTGGTGACAGCAGCATCAATGTACTTAAGGGAAGGAAGGGAGGTGGTATAAGGACCTGTCCTGGTTTTAGGCTGAGATAACTTTCTTCCTAGTAGCTGGTCTGGTCCAGTGCTGTGTTTTGGATGTAGGGTGATTATAATGTTGATAACACACTGATGTTTCAGTTGCTGAGCAGTGCTTACCCCAAGTCAAGGACTTTTCAGCTTCTCATACCATTCCACCAGCAAGGAGGCTGTGGGGCACAAGGAGCTGGAAGGAGATTCAGCCAGAACAGCTGGCCCCAACTGACCAGAGGGGTATTCCATACATATGCTCATGCTCAGTATGTAAGCCAGGAGTAAATGATTAGGAACTGGCTGGACATCGATCATCATGTGGAGAGAAGCAGAATTGTGCATAATTTTTGCGATTCACTATTCTATTTTTCTCTTACTAATTCCTTTTCCACTTCTATTTCTGTCCTATTAAACTGTCTTTATCTCAACCCATTTTGTTTTATTTTTTTTTCTCAATTCTCTCCCCCATCTCTCTGGGGCTGGGGAGTGAGTGAGTGCCTACGTTGTGTGTAGCTACCTGCCATTTAGTCCTATGAAACTTTTGACAGGAATACACTTGTTCTGCTGCTCATCTGGATGCCCTGACCTGCCCTTCATCCATGACAGTAGCAGAGTCCAAGGCTGCTTTTTCTGGCCAGAGTGGAACACTGAGTGAGGATGTAGTAGCCAGGTAACACATGCGACTGCCAAATATGTGGCTGCCACCTTTGCCAAATGTGTGATTGGCATAAGCTACTTATATTTTCAAATCTGTTAATTATTGACACTTCTGACAGTGTTGATGGCTACTGTCCATCTTTTTTGATCAGCCTTATGTAAAAAGAATGGATCTTTGCTTTCTGTAGTTTAATACGGTGCCATGGTATTTTTAATATGTTCAACTCACTCTTTTTTCATATAATCCCTTTGAAATCTGCACCAAAATAGTTAAATCTGTTTTATTTTCCCAACATGCTACTTATATATTTCCTTATGGTATAAAACATTGTTTGCTAGTGCTGTGCTGGGTTGTGAGCAATTCAGTCATGGAAAACAGAAAAAAAATGAAAAACTCTTCCCTCTTGTAAGGGGGAGTGTTTATTTTAAAAAATTTATGTGGAGTCAGGAAACAAAGGAGGAAGAAGAAGTATAATATACTCCCAAAACAATGTAGTGTTGTGTAAACTATGGCTTACTCCAACAGGTGCCAGGTCCTACATTTGGCACAGGAGAAAGAAGGTAGAAATACAGCAATAAGGGCTGGAAATGACTCACGATCCCACTGCTTTTGAAAAAGTCACACAATTTCCAGCATGGGCATTTTAGTAAATGTGTATTTTGGTAAAATGAGGACTTTTGAATTTTAAACCTACTCTGATAATTAATTGAAATAAGTTATATTTATTCCTGAATTTGATTTTTTTCCTAGTGTTACAGAGGAGCTTTTTTGCTGTTGTTTGTTTAAAATATAGTTATTATTCTGTTTTAAATGTACTAGTGCACGTGTAAACAGCAGTTCATACTTGAAATATGTTTAAAATTAAGTCAAACACACTTAACTTTTAACTGGCCCTACTATTTTGTTACAGGCGTTTCAGTGAATCTAAAATAAATGCAGACTTCTTTCTGCACATCCAGTTGTATTATTCCTTGAGATGTCTCAGCTAATAAGTGAAAGTGGAGTCAGGTCAGTTGTAGGAACTGGATGGTAAAAACTTTGTTCTCTTACTGAGCAAGTTCCAGATGGAGCCTGTGGAGCAGTCATTAAGTCTGGAAGTGGTGATGTTACAGCCACCATAATAAAAGATTTTAAAATTATCTGGATAATAAATCTGATAAATGGGCATATATACTCAAAGGATAGTAAGGTTTCCTTTTGAGTTATCTCAGTCAGTCTTTCAGTTGAATGCATTCACCTTAGCTATATCATTCAAGAGTGCAACTCACTGATCTGCTTTTATGATTTCTTTACAAAGTGAGAATTTTCTCATTATTCCTTCTGAAAAATAGATCTATGAGGATGAAGTTTCATGGACCCAGCAAAATTCCTAAGTGTCCAGTGCTAGCAATAAATCTCACCCAAGCACAGACTCATCCCATGGACGATCTGATTAAACACTACAGTCTTCATTCTTCACAGCAGTGGCTGCCTGTCACCTCCTTTTTCTGAATGCTTCTATAGACAGGGATGAGTTGCGCCAGATGAAGCATGACGGCAGAAAACAGCCAACTGAATGACACAAGACACACTTGGATGTCAGCTATCAGCAGCACAAGAAACTCTTTTATAAGTCTGTTACATCTTTGATGTAACCCAGAGATCCTTTACTCTTTACAAGAGAAGCCACAGAATGGTCAGGGACAATGTGTCTTAGAAAGATTTATGCCGGATAATTCCAAAGCAGAGCACTAGAATGATCTTAGCTGTAGGCTGCATCCAGGATAATTTTTTGGGGAAAATTTGACATTTCAGAACTCCTTTTTGACTAGTTATGTTTAGGCAATGGGAAAGGGACTGGCTATGCAAAGTGGGAGCTTCTTCATATTCATGTTAAAGAGTTGATAGTCATTCTACTTACAGGGCTTTCAGCTCTGAGAGAAATATATTATTTATTTGCTGTCTACTGCATATGGTTGCTGTACATAACAAACTGGCTTTACTACATCCTTTCAGAGAGATCTAAAATAATGAGATTTTCAAAACTACAAGTTATAATTCTACTGCTGAGTATTTTCTGATTCTTTAGTCTTTAACAGTGAAGAAAACAAAATGCAATGGTCCAGCATAGCCAGTAATGTCTAGATAATGTGACCTGCAAGAGTCTCTTGCTCTTTGGAATCAGATGTCCTTCTTAAGAAGGTATTATTGATACTGTTGAAGTCCAACATTAGAATTCACTGGGTTTAAGTTACCTTAAACAAATGGAAACTGATTTGAGAAGAAACTTGCCAAAGTTCAGCCAGAGAAAGGCAGTGGTGAATGAAAAGATAATTTTGAAGAATCCGAGTAATTCTTGATTACTGGGAAATAGTGCCCAAGGTGAAGGGCTTTCTTACATTGTCTGTAAAGTTAAATGCCTTGAAATACTCAGATCCACACATCTAATTCAAGCAAATAGTGAACTGGAGTACTCAAAAGTTGCTAAAATTAACCCCAAAGAGAATGGAGAATGGAAGTAATTGTCTCATGATTTTTGTAAATAAAAATCCTTCCTATGCTTGGACATAGTGTTTATTTAGGTTTAGTGAACCTTCACATTCAGGTCAAGGTTATATTCCATATTTCTACCTATACTTGCTGGTGAGTTCATATAGAACCTCTATCACTTCTATCAACAGCAGACCTTAGGTAGTCTTTAACACATTTGTGGCCTCTAAAAAAAGAGATAGAAACATCTGTGCTGTAGTATAGTTTCCATGTAGTGAAAGTTTGAGCATAGGCATATGAAAGTTGCTTAAAATACCTTTGTTTCTGTGTTTCCACATCAGAGAGTTATCTGGCTTAAGCCCCGTCCCCAGGGATGGGTATGGTTCAATTTACATACAATACAAGTTTGTTTTGGCTCAAAAAAGGCCTCTAGAGATGGCACTACTTGGAAAAAGATTGCTAGAAAGCTGACTATTCTTCCTTTCCTCCCTTTAGCTTGTATTCATGTCGTCCCCAGATGTCCCCTCTAGCCTTGGGTGGGTAGAAAACCACCAGCAACAACAGTTTACCCGTGCTTCTTTTTTGGGCAGTTTTTAACAATGCTGCAATAATTTATGGAGGCCCAGTGAGCAGAGCTGAGGTTTTGATCTATCTCTGAAGTATGCATGGCTTTTAAGTTTGTCTCTTAGCCTGATTAACAGTCTTTCCCTGTAAGACTTAACGTGTTTCAAACATAATGAAATTTCAGAATCATTAACTTATTACAAAGTTTTGTGAAAGTACACACTGTTCTTGTGAAGAGGTTTGTTGGTAGACCTGCAACTACTAAAAAATGCTCTGATGAGGGCACAAACATACTTTTAGATGCCTGAGAATCCACACAAAGCTGAGCTGCCAGAAATGGTGTTTCAGAAGTTCAGAATTGCTGTGACTAAATTTTTTGGGCTTGTACCATGTTCTTTTATAGTAAATTGTTGACATTTACAGAGTGATGACATTTCCTTTTTCATAGTCACATATTCAGGAGAGTATATTTACACAAGAAAAGCAAAATACCGAATCTTTAACAGGTCGTGTGTACTAATATTTTTGACTTTAAAAAGAACAAGTTTTATGGCTCAGTCAATACTTAATCATGAACTTTTAAAATTTACAGGGGAGTGAAAATGAGGCAAGGGGTCTTGTCTTCTGTGTTTCACTGTTGTTTTTTCACACTAAGGACTTTTCTGTCATGATGAAGTCAGGATCTGATATCCCAGTCACATGGGTTTTGACTACAGGTTACCTAGGAACAGTAGAGCAATTCTAAACATAAGAAAGATGAACTTCGACCTTCTTTGTAGCAGATGGAACATTTTGTGAGCAACTGGTCATGTGTAAATGTTAACTTGTTTGCCTTTCTAAGTAACCAACAAATGAACAACATATGCCTTTATTTTGCAAAGGCTACAGCTCTTTTTTTTTTTCCTTTTTTTTCTTTTTTTGGGGGGGGGTTGTCATATTTTAAGCAAAATATTATGTTCATTAGAACAGAGTAAAATCTGACTGTGTTGCTTCTGCATCAAATGCACAGTGTGTTTGCAAAATTACCATTAACAAATACTACTTATATCCGAGGTTGTCAATGTTTAATTAAGAGGGCCCTCTAAATTTTAGGAAGATACTGTTTGCATGTATGGTTCAAAAGGTTCAAATTGAAATACTGTACAATTAGTTTCCATGAAAAAATGACTTTTGCAGACCCCTACAATGGACAGTTTAAAGAAATAACTATTCTGTGTTTAAATTGTGCTCCTTAGTATTTTAAACAGATGGCAATGGCTTTCCTCTTGATTATAACTTTGAGGCATGCTTTACTAAATGGAATCAGCGGGGTTCATTAAGGTCCCATTTGATGTATCAGTATTATAAAAATACCAAGTTAATTATCCTCAAACGTTGCAAGTTACCTCCATTTTCCTGCAATCAGAAGATGAGAGAAACCCTGTGAAGCAAATTAGTCCTAATTGAAAGAGGACTGATTAATATTTAAATAAGGCATTGTGTGAGGGATTCTGCCATGAGAAAAATAGGCTGAACATCTGAATTAATTGCATAGCAGGTTAAATTAAATTTCATATAATGGGTTGGAAGATGAGTTGGCACAGTGCTTTAGCAGGAAGCACAATGGCTGAAATACCAGTCTTTTCTTTCACTCTTGGCTGGATTCCACTGAGGTCCTTGTAGCCCTTACCTCTTTGTTGTCTTTCTTTCAATACAAACAAAGGTACTAACAGAAAATTGCAACTACATTTTCAAAAATGTTAATCCTTTTTGGGAGACAGCACCTGTCTACATTTGCTCAATTTCTCTTCCACCTTGGCTGCAAAATTGGGAAACATTAGTATCTTTTTCCTTGCCAGATTTAATGAGAATTGATGTCATAAAATGCTAATGGCTGGAATATAGTTAGAACTGTGCTATTAGTGGGTTATCACTGTCTGACATTTTCACTGCACAGGAGCATACATGTGGAGCCTGTTTAAAGTGATTGGGTTACTTAAGGGTCCCTGTTAGGGATATTTAATCCAACATAAATTACTTATGCACTTTGTTAGTGTTCAAAGGAAGAGTGTCACGTTGTACATGTTGGCAGTTTTCCAGTCAAGAGCTGTTAATTACTGTACAGCTAGTGAATACATTTTGTGGCAATGGAAGCCAAAGGGGGAAAAAACTATATCTATATTCCATCTAACGGAAAATGAATAGATGGGAGTGCAGGGGAAAAAGTTGACTGAAGTCAGTTTCACCCTTAGGAGTTACAGTGCCATTTGTTTTCATTTTGAAAATAAAAACAAATGACAGTATGATTCCCTGAGGGGGAAGTACTTTAGCTATAAAGAATCCCTGCCAAAAACAAGCTATTATCTATTTGTATGCTGATAAGAAAAAATCATGTTCTCCAAAGCTCTAATTCATCTACATCTCTGCAGAGTTCAAGGTTCACTAAGATACTCTCTGCTTATCATATTGAATGCATGTGATAACTAGGAAATGGCTGATAACTATACTACTCATTTCTTTTTGACATGTAGTTTAGTATAGTCAAATTACTTTATATTCCCACTCTTATATTAACAACTGCTGTTCTTGCCAAGGCTTGTGGGGTTTTAGTGGTGGAGAGACACAGTAAATAACAAGTACCTTTTGATATTATCATGTGGTTCAACTTTGGGAACTAGCCATAAGAAATAACTTTGAAGAGCTAAACGCGTTTTTTGTATGGAAGCTCATGGATCATGTAACTGTGCTACAGGAAAAATGCATAGTTCTGTTAGTAAAGTTACTGTATGGTCTACAAATAAAGAGCCTGTTATACCCTTGATCTCTACAAATGGAAATAAGGTTTGAATATGGCCTAAAGTGCTATCTTTATTTCATTTTATTATCTAACTGCAGTGCTACTTACGAAGTTGTCCATATGAAGTTCATAACGAAGATAACTCCATTTTCTGTCTATATTATTGAAATTGCTAAAGGCACAATATATGCATGATTGTAGTTATGTAAACATTCCATTTCTCAAATGCATCATTTATGAAGCTACAGGGGGAAAACGGAGTATCTCACTTTTACATAATAATACAGCCTACCAAACTTTTTTTTTTTTAAAGCTAAACCCAAAAGTTTTATTTTTCAAGTGTTCTGCGAACACATTATAGTCACCGTGCCTTTGACTAAAATTCTCTTTCCTCCTTGGACATCATTAGATTTTGAGTTTGTGATCTCAATGTATATACTTAAATACTCCAGTAACCTTGAGTCTCACCTTTTCCTGGTGAGGGCTGATAACCAGAATAGAGAGGTAGATCTGGAGACTGAAGTGTGTTTTGGGTTTGAGAAAATGGTCAAAGCTGCATGTTGGTTTTACATGGCAGCTCTAAATGGCTAAATGGTTTTGTTTGTGTTTGATGCAGATTATTTTTCTAGATATGTACAAATAACAACACATGTATTATATATGCAGCTAGATAATGTAATCAGTGGTTGTCACTGGTGCCTTTTGCTCTCCCTCAACTCTTTTGATCTTTTGCAATGTCATGGTTTGTAGTTGGACTTCATAGACACTGCAGATCCTCAGGCCCAAGACTTTCATCATTGTTTACACCACACCTCAAATAACTGAACTGATTTGGCTTACTGGTAGGGGCTACTAGAGTAAAAATGTGATGTTACATGTTTTGTACAATGCTCATCCTACAGCCATGCTGAGACTTAAGTAACTACATTTTTCACTAACAATCCCTGAATTGCCACCCAACCACTTTGCATCTTTAGCATCTGAAAATACTCACACAGCTCCATTCTTGTGCTGCTTGTAGCCATAACAGCAACTATTTCTGTGAAAAACTCAAATTGTTCCTACTTAAGGTTGCTCAGGGTTTTCAATCTACACATATTTTACCCATTAATTCAATTTAAGGATAACAAACATACTCCTGGCTAAGGGGACAGAGCCCAGGGCTCCTTTCTGGTTAAAGGCTGTAACTGTTAGGGAAGAGAACAGAAAGTTTTGCATTCACAATGATTATTTTGGGTGTAATATCCAATTTCCCTTTGTACATCATGACTTCTGCTTTGGAAAGCTCTACTGTAGGGTGTGATACAAACAGCTGGCATAGCCACATCATTAGTTTAAATGTACTCAGAAGGAAAAATTGGATGCCTGTCCTCAGGTGGGACTTTTAGACTGTTGACAGGACTTTAAAATATTATTTTTTATTTAATCTCTCAAAATGTCACTTTTTTCTGAATTTCTACTTGCATTCCTGTTATCATTTCATCATTTATGGGACTGAATAGGCTACTCAATTGAAACTCGGGGTTTCACTGTGGTACCTAGTCCTGGGTTTGGCTGCAATAGAGTTCGTTTTCTTCCTAGTCACTGGTACAGCACTGTGTTTTGGATTCAGTGTGTGAATAATGCTGATAAGACACTGATGTTTAGTTGTTGCTAAGCAGTGCTTACATTAAGTCAAGGATTTTTCACGTTCCCATGCTTTGCCGATGAGCAGGTGCACAAGAAGGGAGGGAGCACAGCTGGCACAGCTGACCCAAACTGGCCAAAGACATGTTCCATACTGCAGAATTTCATGCTCAGTATATAAACTTGGGGGAGTTGGTTGGAAGGGGCAGTGGGTTGGGCATTGGTCAGCAGATGGTGAACAAGTGTACTGGGCACCACTTGTTTTTCTTGAGTTTTTTCCATGTCTTCTTATCTCTGTTCATTAAAATTGTTATTATTATTAGTAGTGGTAGTATATTCTACTTTGTTTCAATTATTAAACTGTTCTTATCTCAACCTTTAGGTTCTACCTTTTCCAGCTCTCCTCTCCATGCTACTGTGGAAGAAGGGGGAGTGAACATGTAGCTGGGTGGTACTTAGGTGCCAGCTGGATTTAAACTACAACAGATCTGTATACCCCTCTTTTTCAATACTCAGTTACATTTCCTAAGCATAAATTTGAGGAAATTAAAACTTAAAATAGATGCATTTAAAAATGAATAATTAGATTTTTTATTTTTATTAAAAGCAGATTTTTGTTATACAGTTCCAATTTCCTTATTAAATTCAATATTTGTAAACAAAATAAAATAATTTAATTAAATAAATATGATGATGTTCAATATCTCTACTAGTTAAAAAAGTTCACATGAATATGAATCACTGTTCCAAATAATTGATACAGATTATTTGCCTGGCTGTGAAAATTGAATAATGTTTTATAATCATGCCATTAGTTAATTTGATTATCAAAATATTTTCCCAAACAAAGAATTGGAACATTAGTCTTGCCTCTTTAAATACAAAATTATTAGTCATTGTTATTATCTCAAAATCAAATACTAATTTTACAGGGTTTATTGATGTTTTTCTCAAATCAATAATTACATAGAGGCAAATTATGTACTTTGGTTTTATAGTTCTTTCAAGTGATCTTTTCAGATGAAGATTTTTGGTGTAGTGAAATGCATTAAGTGAGTAGTAGTTTTTCCTTAAAGCCTGTGTTATTGACAATTGCAATCCTGTGCCTAATAATTTTCAGTTTAAGGAATTGTGTGATGAGCTTCATATTTCAGTTTTGGTTTTCCAGGGCCTCTGTCTTACGTACATTTTCATGTGGCTCTCTGGGCTGTCTCAAGCAAGGAGGTAGCACTGGGCATGGTGGTAGCCAGGTTGCATTTGGACCTTGGATGTGAATAAGCTGTCTGAAACTTTGGCAAGACTCAGCTGAACCTGAACAGATGAAAGGTTCTGCAGATTTATTTCCCTATTCTATTGTACATACAACAGGTATATAAATTAGGAAGAACCTGTGACATCCGGGAAAGAGGTTTCCAATTTAGGCTGTTTGTGTTCTTTCAGAATGTGATAACAAAAATTAACTCCTTCCTGAGTTCAAATGACAAGATAGGATGTTTTTAATTGTTGATTCTATGTAACTGACTAGTGTAGTAAGCTGAGATCTCCTGTCAAATAAAGATGGCCATTAACAACAATGTGCTAATAAATAAATAAGGAATGGCAGCTTAGTAGTGTTTTTTTCCTCACACAAAAATGGTGTTTGGTTTAATTCACAAAAAAAAAAAGTGAAGTGATGCAATGTGTTAAGCAGAGGCACTTACTGATTGTTGACTTTTTAGAACTACACATGAATTATCAGATAAGCTGTTCTTTCTATGAAACTTAAGAAGCTATAGGTGTGTTCAAAGATAAAGTACTATACATCTGAGCAAAGAGTTATGATCAGAAAATAAAGAGATACTTAAACTCTCTTATTGTTAGACATGAACTGCGAAGACATTTTCACAACTGGATCTCTGTTTTGAAACCTGTGTAAGTATCGTTTTAGACACTTGATTCATGAGGTTCCAGCTCTCAGAGCAATTTTTCTCAGGCTTTTTTAAGCTGCAAAGTAGAGACCTAATAATGGCAAATCTGAGAGGAAAGAGCATATGATATCAAAGATGAGGGTGAGGGTCTACATATGTGTTTCAGTATCTGGAAATTAATAAATCATCACCTGTCTCAAAAACAATCTTTAGAAATAAGTGGAGCTTTTGGAGTAGATGGACTGGATTTCTGTAGAATTTCTGTAGATTTCTGTAGAATTAAACAATTCTTTTTTAATTACCCCCAAATTTCCAATGGTATTTCAAGGTTAAATAAAGCTAAAAGTCAAAGCAAATGTTTTCTGCTGGACTTAAATGAACTGCATGATCCTTGACATGTTTTTCCTGCCAATAAAATAAACCCATGGGGTGTGTAAGCACAGTCCTTAACCATGATCAGGCTATTTATCGTCAAAATCTCATTTCTCACCATCTTTTTTTTTTTTCACTGTTGACAATTACATCATTAAAATAGTATCTAGAGTTGATTTAAGGATAACATGTCAGTTAGACAATGCAATGTTAATATCTTATGTTTCAAGAATACATATAGGACTTTTTTTTTGCCAAGGATGCTTGGATCTCCTGATGGCATTCAATCTTTATCGTGGATGATAGCACATCAGATTATAAAAGGGTTTTTATATCTGCATTTTTAATCCCTAAAAACATTAAATTAGCTAAATATGTATGTCACATGAATCTTAAAGAGTATTTACATTGTTGTGATTAGTGCATTTTAGAAGTGTTACTATGCAGTTTAAAATAAATTAACAATCTGCTCAAAAATTTTTGGTATGTAGATCAGATGCTTCAATCTGTCATTCATATTGTATCTATAACCATATATACACACATTTATTTACATATAGGCTTACATACCTTCAGCAACTTTTTGCTTTCAGAATTTGAGCTATAATTTGTCAAACTGTTTCTACTTTTTTTCTTTTTTAATTCCATAGTATCTTTTTATAGTGCTTTAATACTAGCACACTCTTTTCAAACTTCAGTTTTGAAGGCGCTTCTGCCAAATGTGTGAATCTCTCTCCCTGCAGGTTGTCCATGTTTGTTTCTGAGAAGCTCCAAATTGGAAGGAATCAACTTGAAAGTGTGTAGTAGCTGTCAAATCTTCAGCACAGGCTGCACATGATCTTATGACCGATGTAGCATGTACAGGGAGCCAAAGTAATACAAAATAATTGGTTGTTCCACCCATTCATGTTTGATGGGTAGGAACCTGATCCTCAAAGACGGCATCTCAACTGGGAGAGTCTAAACACTTCTGACTCCCAGAGCTGCTTGTGTGCTGGGACTGGTCCCAACTTCATCTCAGAGCAAGTCTGGGGAGCTCACCCTTTTGTGTCTCACTGCAGTCACACAGGAATGGGTCAGTGCACAGCCCAGTTAAGTGTCTGTCCCAAAAAGTTTGATGAGCAAATTACCAACTAGGCTGGGGTGAATGTCTGGGTTTCAGTTGCTGATTCTTGGCCAGGCCTACCTTGCCCTAAATATGCATGAAGCATGAGCTCTCTAGGATTAAGATTCAGCCCTTGACTCTGCCACACAACCACTGTACTTTTCCCCATCCTGGTTCAGCAAGTGAGGGAGAGGAGGGGTAGTCACAGGGATCACTGAGCTGCCCCAGAGAAGGACCCCCTGCTGCGCAGAAGAGGAAGCTGCAGGCATGGCACTGCACACTGCCTCAGTGAAGAAAAACTGAGCTGGAATCTGTCTCTTAATGAGCTCCAGCTAGCCTATATGGCATGTGGCAGCTATCCAGCCTAATTCTGGAGTAGCTCTGCTAAAACCAGTGGAGTTACTGGTGGAAGTGGAGGTTCAGGCTTCACCTACACTTTTTATGATGAGTAGCTGTGTCCTGATTGTATTTGCTCTTGTAAACATAATGTTAAATGGCAAAATGAAACTAGACAGTTCATAGACAAATCAGGAAAACCTTACTAATTCTTGTCTGCTGTTGTGGTTTAATCCCAGCTATCAACCAAGCCCCACACAGTCACTTGCTCACTTGCCCCCCAGCAGGGTTGGGGAGAGAATCAGAATGGTAAAAGCCAGAACACTTGTGAGGTGAGATGAAGACAGCTTAATAGGGAAAGCAAAGGCCATGCTTGCAAGCAAACCAAAACAAGGAATTAATTCACTGCTTCCCATGGGCAGGCAGGTGTTCAGCCATCCCCAGGAGAGCAGGGCCCCATCACACATAACAGTTACTTGGGAATAATGCCATCACTCCAAACGTCCCCCTTCCTTCTTCTTCCCCCAGTATTATATCCTGAACATGATGCCTTGTGGTGTGGAATGTCCCTTTGGTCAGTTGGGGTCACCTGTCCTGGCTGTGTCTCCTCCCAACATCCCATGCACTCTGAGCCTCCTCACCAGCATGGCAGATAAAAAGCAGAAAAGCACAAAAGACCTTGGCTCTGTGCAAACCCTCCTCAGCAACCACAAAAGCGTCTCTGTATTATCAGCCCTGTGTTCAGCACAAATCCAAATACAGCCCCAAACCAGCCACTGTGGAGAAAATTAACTCTACCCCAGCCAAAACCAGTTGTCTGTTAATTTTAGGTGATGGCTTGTGAGCTGTGATAGTTTTCTGAGGTTTCAGAAAGTCAAACATTATCCATAATGAGTCTCAGTTTCTGTTGGAAAAAAATAGTAATTTATAGCAACTTTTTTTGGTTGCTGATGCTTCTGAGGCTCTCCTATCTAAAGAGGCATGTGGTTTGGGTGTGCAGGAGATGGCCTAACTGAAACTTAGTAAACTGTGTGTGATTAATTGTGTGACAATGACTACAGGGCATGCTGTTTGAGGTTTGCATCCTGCAAAGTGCAGGAAAAGGAAAGGGTAGAGAGGGCCAAGCACTCAGCAGACTGTCCTTGCCGGTGTGTCCTCAGGTGGATGGTGCAGCCTGCAGTAAGAAGCTGTGTCTGGAGGAGTGTGGTACAGAAGTCAGGTGTGGGTTCATTCCAAGCTTCTGCGGAGCGTTCACCACCACTTTAAAATCCTTTTCCTTGGCAGATGTTGTCCCCATCAGGTTTGGACAGAATCTCCCTGACTAGAGTAAACTAAGCCTTTATTAACATGTAAATATTTGCCTTGTTGTTAATGCATATCTGGAGATTGGACTGTCTTCCAAATAAAAACCATGAAGGAGCAGAGCAGAAATTCTGCTACCCTTGTGCACCACAGAGAAATGTCTAAAACATTCGGCAAAGCATTTTCTTTGTTAAATCAAAGTGCACAATGTTGACCCTTTGTAAGAACACTGTTATGCATTTTTAATGGGAATATTGTGAGCAGTTGAGAAGCTGCATAATGAATTTCATGCATTTCACTATGTGTTTGTTCTAGTTTGTGCCCTCACAGTCAAAAGTGGGGAATCACATACCTTGAAAATAATGTTCATAAGTAGTAAGAAGCTTCAGTATGAATACTGTATTCTAATTATACCTTGTATATTAGCATTTAATTTCTGCTAAAGGGCTCACTCAGAAAGAGCCATAGAATTTTATAGTGAAAACTTGCTCTGATCACTAATATAAATTTAAAAGCATCTGCAGAGAACATTAAGATTTGCAGTATCGCAATGAATAAAGATAATTTTAAGTTGTCATGTAGCTAGGTTAAATATAATGTCCCTTTCCCATTCAGCATTTTTTTATCATCCCCAAATAAGTAACTTATGCTACTTTTTTTTTTTTTTTTTTTTTTTGGCATTTCACAATAAATTCCAAACCACTCTCCCTCTCTTTTCTCTGCCAAGATGTAGTGTGATTTGGTCACCTCAGGTATTTTCCTACAGGGAGGGGCAGTTTATATGCTGCAGAAGAAAAGTATGAACACGCAAAGACTGTTGGATGTATATCGTCCTTGGAATGATGCTGCACAGCCAGTGCAGGGTGAAGGAGCCATAGTACAAATGGCAACCTGGCCAGCAATTACATAAGGACAAGAGAAGTGGTTATAGCTCTGGTAGCTCACAGGAAGTACGGCAGTTCCTGCAACAGCAGGATATGAGCTGCTAGAGCACTAACCTTGGTCATAATGATATTAAAAAGCACCTATTTTTTAGTATAAAGGAGCAGATTTTAATCTCTAGAAAACAGTGTTATCATTGAAACATGCAATATGTAGAGGGAGTTGAAATTATTTGGAAAAGCATTTTACATAGTTTAAAAAAAAAAAAAATCACCGAAGTCTAAATGCTTAAAAATATTAAACCAGTCAGGCTGGACTTTGAAACTGGCATTTGGCATAGACATAACCCCCCATAAGGACTTGCAGCTTTACTTACTGAGAAGTGAAACAATTAAAAATATCTCTGGGATGTTTGTTATCTCAATCTGGTAGAATTAGGAGTGCCTAATGAAGTCATTCCCTTTGCAAACTTATGTCACAATTAAAATTTCTTTATTCCAACTATGACACGAATGTGACATACTTCCTTCTCTCCAGCAAAAGTAAAGGGAATGGCAGCTGTCCTGAAAATATTTCTTGGTCTGCTTTTATGTGTGAGATTGTTAGTATTTCCTCTCAACTGAAGGGAAAAGAAGGGAATGGATAATACTATACATGAAATGTGGAAGATGTAAATAAAAGATTGTAGTGTTTCTGAAGTGTTTTTACAATTGCATTATGCTGTGAACCATTCTATATAATTTAGCCTTTCCCTCACAACAGTATTTACTCTTCATATCTATTGGAAAGATATTTCTATTATAATGACATCTAGGAGTCTGAGTTCTGTAAACTCGGAGTTACTTTCAATAGCTTTCAGTATCTGCCCACAATAGGCAGTGTGGTTTGAAACATAATTTACCTTTCTCTCATTCACTTTCATGAAAAACATTATACAGATTTCCTTGTGAAGGTAGAGAAGCTCACCACAGGTTAATGTCAAAGCATTGTTGAGGTTGTTTGATTAAAAGAAAACCACACTAATTTTAGCACATAGATAGGGGAAGACAGGAAAGGGGAAATAGCTAGTTTATTTTAGGGTTGCAAAGTATCTCGTTTTTCCTGGAAGAAAGGAAGCATGAGGAAGGCGGCTTCCTGTTCTGTAGACCAAAATCTCATTGCATATTTTGCAGCATGTGGCAAGTAGGTTGTACAAGGCCCCCACACCCCCTCCATGTTCAGGTTAAAGGGAGGGGCTAGAAGACACTGATATCTTGGCTCTTAAAGAAAACAAGTTGCTATCTGTACCCACAACAGCTTAGTCTAACTCAGGGCTACAGGAATAATAGACTGGTTTGGGTTGGAAGGGGCTGTTAAAAAACATCTTGTTCCAACTTCCCTGTCATGGGCAGGGAACCTTCCACTAGAACGTGTTGCTCAGAGCCCCATCCAGCCAGGCCCTGAACACTGCCAGGGATGGGGCATCAACAGCTTCTCCTGGCAGCCTGCTCCAGTGCCTCACTGCCTCCATTGTGAAAAATTTCTTCCTTAAAATCAGTCAAAATCTACCCTCTCTCAGTTTAAAAATGTTGCCCCTTCTAGCACTAGAAGCCCTGTAAAACTCTTTCTCCATCTGTCTTATAAGCCCCTCTTATCACAGAATCACACAGAATCAATTAGGTTAAAAAAGATCTTAAGTCCAACCTATGACCCAGCACTACCGCATTCAACTAGACCATGGCACAAAGTGCCACATCCAGTCTTCCCTAAACACCTCCAGGGATGGTGATTCCCCAGCCTTCCTGGGCAGCCCATTCCAATGTCTCATCACTCTTTCTGGGAAGAAATGCTTCCTAATTTCCAACTTAAACCTTCCCTTGAACAGCTGAAGATTGGTCGCTGGTTGCCTGGGGGAAGAGGCCAAGCCCCATCTGGCTGCAACTTCCTTGCAGGGAGTTGTAAAGAGTGATAAGGTTTCCTCTGAGACTCCTTTTTTCCAGGCTAAACCCCCCCAGTTCCCTCAGCCACTCAAAGACTTGTGCTCCAGACCCTTCACCAGCTTCATTGCGATTCTCTCGACTTGCTTCATCTCCTCAAAGTCCCTCCTGAATTGATGCACCCAGAACTGGACACAGGACTCTAGGTGCAGCCTTACCAGTGCCAAGTACAGGGGAAGAATCACTGCCCTGGTCCTGCTGGCCACACTATTTCTGATCCAAGCCAGGATGCCATTGGCCTTTTTTGGCCACCTGAGCACACACAGGCTCGTGTTCAGCAAGCTGGTGACCAGCACAGCAGGTTCTTTTCCACTCAGCCCCTTTCCAGGCACTTTGCCCCCAGCCTGTACTGCTGCAGGGGTTATTGTTGCCAAAGACACAGCACTTGGTCTTATCAAACTGCATATCATTGGCCTTGGCCCATTTATCCAGCCTGTCCAGATCCCTCTGCAGAGCCTTCCTACCCTCCAAGAAACTGACACTCCAACTCAATTTGGTGTCTTCTGCTAATTTGCTAATGGTAGCCTCAATCCCCTCATCTAGGTCATTAATAAAGATATTTAAAAATGTAATTGAAAATATAATATTATATATTGAAAGGCTGCAAAATGTGTCCTCAGAGCCTGCTTGTCTCCATCGTGAAAAGCCCCAAATCTCTCAGTCCATCCCAGGGGTAGAGGAGAGAGGGTGGAGAAGTCACATTCTGCTTTCCAGGCTACCTCTGGGAAGCACAGCAGCATTGTCCCCATTGCTTGGCTTGGGACGAAGTTCCTCTGTGCCATTAAGTTTTGTGCTTAAAGCCAAACAAATTTTAAAGGAAAGGTAAAAGATAAGTTTGCTACAGGTTTGCCAGCTTGGGCATATACTTCTGCATACTGAAGCTAGCAAGGTATCTGATCTTTTGCTCTCAATGTGATAATTGAATATATCTATGTGTTTTCATCTGATTCAATTTTGAAAACTTTATTCATATGCATTTTAAATCTCTACTGAATATATTATGGGCAACATACAGAATAGTTAAATAGTGAGATTCTTCTGATTTTAGGTAAGTACTTTTCAAAGAAATTTATTATTGACTTTTCAATGTTACTTTTTTTTAAGTGCCAATTAGGCATACAAATTAATGAAAAAATATTTACTTGTCAGGAATGTGAGTTTTTGTTTTAATTTTGTCCCACAGTTCCCTACAATTTAGTAATATGAAAGAGATTTTACTGTTTTTTGGTCAGTAATCATTTTTGTGTTGTCTTCTACTTCTGACAGTTGTTTGTATGCACTAAGTAAAAGGTAGGATGAATGGCCTATTTCTGTCTGTTTTCATTACTGTGCTCTTTCTGTGTGCTCCATCTTATTCTCTGTATATGCCTACTGGGACATTAAAGATTCTGTAATTATTTCAATAAGATCAGGGTTATAGATTTTTTGTTCCACTTAGTTGTTTGCTAATAAACCTGCCTCTGTGCTGAAGGCTAACAAATTTCTTATTTAATACTGTACTTTTTTTTTTCCATGATACATTAGAGAACATTTTAAAAGGTCAAGATTGTGCAATTTACTCTTTTCCCTTGCTGTTGTAAGAGTCTCAAGGTAGCTCCTTAACTGAAAATTTCAAAGTCATCATCATCCTTTTGAAAACATACATATTAAAGCTGTTTTGTTTCTTATTTCAGAATCTGAAGGAAATTGGAATAGTTTGAGATATCACAGTGCTTAAATCCTAGAATGGGTTTAGCTCTAGTAGGAAGTATGTTTGTGGTCTCACAAATAAGAATATGCCAAGGCAGCAATAGAAACTGGCAGCAACAATGCTGGGTAAATTGGACCAGTACAATAATGCATCCTTCAGATAAGTGCACAGGGGTTTCCCTATTATCAAGTTCTTTGACATCTGTGGTGTAAACCAACACTGTTTTACCCTTTTCACCATAGTTTCAGCCCAGAGTAGGATGGAGCTCTACACAGGATGACTGCTTCACGTACTGTCCCCTAGCACTACAGACTCGTGCCTGAAACTGTGACCCAGCTTAACAGTGCTGCCATTTTCAAATAATTTTTCAACAATCTCTGAAAAACTAATTTGCTGGTGCCTAAAGTGATACATATTCTTGCATTCAGAAAGGCTCATTTTTTACTAGTGCAGAGTAAACCATTGTCCTTCTCGGGACTAAGGACTGTGAAATTGTTCTTGGAAGAGAGCACCTTCTCTTGATGTCACTGGTGTTTTGAAGAGGGACCTCAGGTATCAAATATAGCTCTAGAGTATTCAGAGGTGTTGATTTTCATGGTTTCTCTGTAGTTGTGCAGTGCTTGTCTTAGGAGGCAGTTGAAAGCTACTCAGTCTGTGCAAGTCTGATTTATTGTTTATTTATTTATTGCCTGCACAAAGCAAAACAATTAACATTAGATCTGTCAGTTATGCAGGGCTAAACCCTTTGTTTCTCAGGCTCTCTAACTGGACATTTTCTCTGACTTTTTTGCCTGCTCACAGTGACAGCATAGCAATTACCTTCTTAAAAGACTCTTTTATCCAGTGCACCTATGTAAAAGACCTTTCCCAATATTGGCCTTATAATTGTCCTGAGTGTATTTTTTAGTTAAAGTTTGAATGAACAGAGGACCTTGTGAACTGGCCTTGTCAAACCTTTTGGAGATTTGTAGTGAGTTTAGCATGTATTGTATGCTTTATAGTGTAACCTGTTATTAGTTCTACTCAACAGCTGAAGCAATTTAACCAACTGCTCTACAGATAAATTGCTTCTTTGCACTCTTGTCTTTTCTGAGACCAGATGGAATTCTGGGACTTGACCTCGGAAAGAATATTTTTACTACTTCTTGAGACCAAACTTCATATACCCTCAATCTTCAAATTATTAAGTGTCCAGTGCCAAGAGACTTCAGTAAATGTTAAATTTCTTTTGAGGATTCAATACTCCACATTTCTATAATTCTTTAGGTATTTCCCATCAAAAACTATGCAACTGCAGTTAGGACTCCATACACATCAGGAGTATAGGGAAGGATGAAGACAGATTTGATACTGTCCAGAAAAAAAAAGGAAACAAGAATGAAAGATCTAGACTATTAACTCATGAAGATGAGAGTTAATAACTACTCTGCTGGAATAGGATACTTAGAAATACTGTGATAACTCCATCATTATAGGGCATTTTTTCTTAGAATAGGTTTGATGGTAATTAGTTGAGAACCGCGTACTTAGCTCTGTGTCAGTGAAAGAGGTTGGAGATCATTTGAGACATGGATTGCCATTACTTCTGAGCAAACAGTTAAAGTACTGAGGCATTGCCAGTGGTCATATATTTATCTACCCTATGATGACATAGGTGTTTAAATCAGGCTCTTACTAGACTCGCTGATTTTCCCCCTACACATCTCATAGGGGAAAGGCAGACTTCAGAACTTTTTAAGATGATCCATTGCTAAATAATAGCAGGGCTTTTATGTGCAGTCTCAAAGGATGCAAACTGCAACTTTTAACACTTGGCTTTCTAACCTTGGCTAAGGTTCTGTATACCTGACAAAATTCCTGTCATCTTGAATTTGTTATGCTCAGCAGTACAGATGAGCTGCTACATATCATCCTGGATAATAGATCAGCTTTTGTTGGTAACTTTGCTCTGTGTCTTAGTCATAGACTTTTAGAATTGTAAGGTGTTCTTCTCATGCATAGACTGAACTGAAGCTCACATAGAGGCCAAGAAAACAGCCACAATGGGAAACTTCTGCATCAGAACTTCTGCTTTGTACATATAGTCTTAATGTAACGATTCTATGTATGGAAAGTACTTCATGTTCCTGGACAAGTTGCTTCTGTGAGGTGTTATTCTCAATCAAATATGTGTGTTTTCTGTTTGGCATGAATTACCTGTTCCAAACGCTCAAGTGTTTCTCTTTCTCTGTTTATTGATAAAGAACTTGCCAGTAGCACAGATTTCTTGAGTTGATACTTGCAGTTTGTGTTGAAAGCATCTCATAACCTTATTTTCAGTAAATTATTGAAAATGGGATTTATGTAGTCTGATACTCTGCATCATTCTTTTGGCTCCTGATTGTTTCTTAATGCTTTGGGATATTACTTGAAGTGTAGATGTGTCAGAATTAGACATGAGATTCCAGTACTGGTCTTACTGGTGACTTGTTGCAGAGCTGATAATGTTCTTTACTCCCTTTCTTACAGTAGAGTATCTACTTGCTCTTGACTGCTCGGCTCTTACCTAAGTTACTCGGGCAGTTCATGTGCTGGTGACTTCATATGGCAGTCGTTTTCCAGTCTGCCATTTTTCATTTATGAATGCAACATGTGCAAAACTGTGTTCAAATGCCGTTCAAATCAGTGCACTTCTCAGATGCTTTTCTATAGCTCATCTTCTCAATTTGGCATCTGTGACTTCATCAGCTCTTTACATTTCCTCCAGATTTTACTTGGGTGAGTGATAGAGATACTGCAGAGCATCAGGTTGAGAACTGCATGCCCTGAAGCATTTCTCCCAATGATATTTCCACAACTGCAGTTATTTTTAGTGGTCTGTCAGTTAGCAGGGTTTCACTGTATGTTGTGGGTTATAATGAGTTTGTACACTATTTAAAAAAATGTGGACTGAAATTTAAATGATACAAGAAATACAGCTATGTTGTGTCAATTCTGTCCTTTCTAGTCAGGCTTGTGGTGTCATCAAAAACGTAGGAATTTCTGGGAAGCCCTTCTTCTGTAAAATAAAATTTGATGCCATTGGTTCACTTGCCATTTTACTATTTACTGTTGTATCATTTAATAGGCTTTAATGATTTCAGGTTAAGGCTAACATGATTCTTGTCTGATCTTATCCTACTTATGCTTCTGAAGTATTGATGTATTATGGTTTTTGTCCCCAGTCCACTGGAACTTCTTTAGTGTTTCAAAGTCTAGTTGAAAACAGAAGTCAAGGGAGGGCTTAAGATCTCCTGAGCCAATCCTTTCTAAACCCTTGGTTGTAAGCTCTGTGATCCAATGACATTACAAATTTTACTTCACTTTAGCTGTTTAGTATCCTACATAGTTAGAAAGGAAATCACAGTTGTTCAGTTGTCGTTGCAAATGATGAATATATCACTTTCTGAAATATGTATTAGATTCACTTATCTTCTGTATCACAACTTAATCTCATTATCAACTTTTGGGACCAGAGCTGTGCTACTGCCCAGATTTCATTGGTTACTGACACTATTTGCTCATACCAGAAATTATTTTCCTTCTTCAGACTTCAGGCTTCCATTATCGACATTCTGTGTTTGTAAACTGCTGATTTTCATTTACTTCTGTAAGATTCCACATTTTCACTTTTGCCATATATGAAAGAAAAAAAAATATTGCTCTACTTTTCCTCTCAGCTCAGATGGGTTTTCACCAGAAAAATTCCTACTTTCATGAGGCAGAATTGTGCCATTTTTACAGTTTGATTTTCAGATTTTTTTTGCATTAAAATAACTACTTTGTTCAGTTTTGTTTGTAAATTTCTTTAAAATTTTTGGGAAGGACCAAATTCTTTCAGAGAAAGAAATCCATGACATACTTCTTGCACATTATGATTGAAATTCATTTGTGAATGCTCTAACACAGGCAATAGCTAGTTTTAGGCAATGATCAGGTTATTTTTATCTGTCACACTGAGATCTAGCACAGAATGATTTTAAGTTGCTTGATTTGCTTTTTATGTTTGGAATAGATGTGCAATTTTTAGGCATTTCAAAAATGCTTTGTCAGAAGCATCAGAAGTCTACTAGCTTATGTCTTCAGAAACCTGTGTGATTTTCTACATATTTACATGTACTTAGAAGTACTTTTTAGAGACTTGCTCCTCCTATTTTGTCATCTGTGTTGGCAGCTAGAAACAACGTGATATTTTTGTCAATCAGATACAACGATCCTGAATTAGTCTGTAGTTTTTAAGCATGTAAATAACATTTTTAATGTGAAATGCCACATCATTCTTGCTCCTCCTGGCTGTCTTTCCTATTAGGTTTTACTGATAAGTTTGTGTCATGTGAATTGTCATTCCAGGTTTCAGTCCTACTAAATCATGTCAAATTTTATTTCACCGACATGTAACTGTAGGTTTTAATTTCTCTTTGTTGCTCACAGAACAGTTCATAGCTCTCCTTAGTTTTATTTGTTTACAGTGATTTTCCTTTAGGTCTCCACCTTTTGGCTAGGTATTAAGTGGTCTTTTAGCATGTATTTCAGGTGGTAAGTTAAAGTTCTTCAGTCTCTTGTTCTGAGGTGGAAGCAGAATTGTTTAGAAAAATTACAACTGTAGGAGTTCAATCGTGAAAACGAAACAGTATTTCATGGTGTTGGGGTTTTGGGTTTTTTTGTTTGTTGGTTTGTTTAGCTTGTGATTGTTATGTAATGAAGAATATATACAGACTCTTTCTCTTATCTTTGCTTAAAACAGATCAAGGTAAACAGTTGAAGCAGAAGGAAACCAAGTGTTTTTCCATTCACCTTATTATTGAGCTGTGGTTAAAAGAACTTCCTTTTTGGTACTATCAAAAAGATCTCAACTAAAACTTCAGTTGAAAATGGAGAAGAAATAGATACTTTCAGGGATGGGAAAATACATAGAGACACTTGCCTTTGCCTGATGAAGTCTGAAAACTATCACATTAGTTGTGATTTGATAATTTTTCTAAATTATGTTTTGTAGTAGACATGGCGGAAGACAGAAATGTTTCCTTTTTTTCCTTAACTTGATTTAATGGTGAAATTTTGAGCATACAAAACATTTTACATCATTGGTTATCACAGTTTGCAGTTATGGCAATCGCAGTTTAAAATAGAAATACTAAAGGAACTGAAAATGGAGTATTTTAGAAACATGAAGTGTGAAGCCCTGCCCTGTTCTAGTTGAGAGCAAAACTTCTGACTTTATGGAGGCCAAAATTTTCCACAAACTTTACAACCAAATAAAAAAGCCCAGCCAGCAGAGTACTTTTGGGTAGCTGTTACGTGTTTCAGGAAGTATTACAAGTCATGAAACTAAAGGATGCATGAATTTAACCACCTGAGAAATGTACTAATCAGCCAGGGGTGGGAGGAGGACAAAGCTGAATTCAGTTAAAAACCTGATTTTTTACCCTAAAACATATCCATTTACTGACAAATGTGGAGAGGAAAGGAAATGACATAAATCCTGGATTTGTGCATATGCTTGGACTTCCTGGGTAGTTCCAGAGTGCAGGAGACACTGGATGAAGTAAATAAAGAGGAGGGAGACTGGGACCAGGACCCCAGTGAGATGCAGAGTTACCCTGTAGCAATCCATCTACGGCTTAATTAATTTTGGGGACTTTTTTTTTTTTTTCTTGTTTTTTTCTTTTTTTTAACACAGCTTAAGCAGTGAGGTAGGAAAGTACCTTGTCCTTTCTTCCCTTTCCCTCCCTCCTTCCTCCTCAAGAGCTAAGAAACAATTTCAGATGTCAGTTGCAAATTATTTCATGCTATCAATCCTGCTTTTTTTCACACATTTATTCAGACAGTGGGCTTAGGAGCTGAGGTGTCCTGATTCCCTTTTTCTTGGTGGAGAAAGACATACCATTTGTAGAAGAACTGGGGTGGAGCCAGTGGTGCAAGGAAGGCCAGGTATCTAACTTTCGTTATGACGAAAATAGGCTTAAAACACCCACTTTCAATCTGACTGCAAAAGTTCACTTGTATAGAGAGCTGCCAGTATCAACAGGCTTTGGTGTGTGTGGAGAGCATGCAGTTAATCTGAGTTGGAGCATCCAAATGTAGTCATGGTTGCGTAATTTTCTTGTCAGGTTCAAGTGTTACATTTGTAGAACATCTTCAGCAACCACTCACTTCATCATAAGGTTTTAAGAGCCATATTCTCCATTATACTTTAAAATGTGAATAATCCCTTCATTATTGAGAAGAAAATGCCGCATTGGCTCAGAAATAGGGGAAAGCAGATGCTTAATTTTGAGATGTGCTTGATATACCGTTACTCAGGAAAGCCTTACATAATATACATAATATTCAGTGTTTAAAATCCATCAGTGCTTTCTTGAATAGAGATGCCTTACTTATTTCTTAACAATAAGCCCCTGCTTACACCTCTAGAAGTGTTTAATACATATATACATATTTACTTAATTTTTACTTTGTGAGTAGTCCTGGGGAATCATAAAACTGTTTAGAGATTTAAAATCAAGCACATGCATATGGGATTTCAGGTTTAGGGTTTAATTTGGAATAGATAAATTCAAGTTTAAATTAAATTAAAGAATGGGATTCACATCATCCTAAGTGATTGCTATGTCTTTAGTGCTAAGAATGTATCTGAAGCTATTATCATAGTATTTTATACAAGCTTTTATTGACAATGATGCTAGCATGTTAATTTGTGACTTGGTAGCCTCTGGTCAAAAAATGGTGCAAAAAAATATGACTAACGTAAAGTCCAATACATATTTTTAAGATATTCTCTATGAAAGAGGTTCTTTTATTAATATTACTTTATATTGGTTTGGGTTTTAGATAGAAAGAAAACAGCTTCCCTGTTTAGCAAAGAGCAGCCCAAGACCTGCATGTTTGATTGTTATGGTTCTACTATATAAACTAAAACTATTCATAGAAGTGCCTCAGTATTTCCATACAGATTTCCTCTGATTTCTGCTTACCCTGTCATAAACAGTCATCTTGAGAAATTGCCGCAAACAAATCCCAAAATATGTTTGCCTGGAATATTTGAGCACAATGGCTGGTAAATCCCAAGATGAAATGACACAAATTTGTCAACAGCATCCACAAAACCCAGCATGGTTACTACTTTATGGGTATGGATGTAATTAATTAGTAGGTCATCAAAATGAAATGGTTTGGAAAATACTATTGTAATTTTTGAAAAAAACTATTACCAAGCTGAGAAATTTCAATTCTCAGCTGTAATCAGCATTTTCAGTATTGTCCTTAGCAGTAGCATCGAGAGTATGGGGGCTGGTTAGAACTTAAATGACTAAGCCCTTTAACCTCACCCTAGTTTTTGTTATGTTTCTGGTTTCTGGTAATTGTCTTAGATCATATATTTTCTGCTC
Source organism: Entomyzon cyanotis (assembly GCA_024500445.1). NCBI lineage: Eukaryota > Metazoa > Chordata > Aves > Passeriformes > Meliphagidae > Entomyzon > Entomyzon cyanotis. The sequence continues at coordinate 22,119,166 of JAKEPQ010001005.1, forward strand.
AGGTTAGATTTTCATTTGATTTCATTTTAAGCGTCTCCCTAGTTTTTATGTTTCTAGATACTTTCCACAATGCATTTTTATGATGTCTGTTTTTATTTAAGAGTTAGTTAGCTATTTGCTTCATTAGTAAAGGGCGAGTGAAATCTGTATGTATAAAGCTGCCTTTCTTACATCTATGCCTTTTGTTATAATTTTTTCTTTAGAGTAATACATTTACATTTCATAATCATAAACATGAAATTGAAGATTAAATCAGTTCTCGAAAGATTAATTCAGTCCTGCTCACAGCTGCGAAGACTGTGGAAATAAATATCATTTTGCAGTAACATATTCCTGACAAAGGGCATAACAAAAGACTGATTTCTATTCAGAGATAGTGGGTATATTTATTTTGCATGTTGGGGGAGGGGCTCTGGTTGACTGCTTGCGACCCTGACCTAGTTTTGTAGCTGCTTATTATTCAGCTATATGTTTGAGAAATCTCTGTAATTTAATTTGGCAACCTCTTCTGCATGTCTGCACGTAGCAGTAGGTGCTGTTAATATTAGTCGTCTCCCATGCTGAATCATATTTATTTAGAAAAAGAAAAATCCTAATGCACTCATAACTCAGAAAGAAACTGTTAATTGTTAGCAGAGAACCGCCTGATTACAGACTGGATGTCTCGTCCAGGGTCCTGCCATAATTAGTAACCACTGTTGACATTTAGATTTAAATTGAATTTTCTTCTAATTAAACCCAGAGGGGGTTGATCCTCTCAGATATACAGGTTAATAAAATTAGTCAGAAACTGTTAAACAGTAAACTGAATTCTCCAAGAGAGCTTTCCCAGTGTATTGTTAGGAATTCTGTAATTAATATTCAAAGGATTCATTAGATTTGGAGTTGTCCTTTTTTGTTTTGGGTTGCATCTGGGTTTGTTGCAGTTATTTCTTTAATTAGGTCTGTTTGCTTTTGATATCTACAGAAATACTAATTTCCATCATGTTTGTGCATGTGTAATTTAAATGCTGGAGCACCATGCATCCATACTGTGCAACTGCTACATGTTATAACAAGCTGCTTTTTCCTGGGCACATTCAGTGAGTAATAATCCCAAAAACTAAAAGTAGTGTAAAGTAAATTTTAGGAATATAGCCTGGATTAACTGGTGTCTATTTCTCATCATCATACAAATGTTATAACTGCCACAGGGTCATTTACTTTTTTGTTCACCACTGTTTTTTTGCTGATCCTTCCCAAGCTTTTTGTTTAAATAGGATTATTTTTCTGATGAAATCTAGCGGTTTGTATTTTTCCTATTGCTTTTTCAAGTACCATCAGTTGGATTGAGATCCCAGCCTACTTGAAATTAATCTGTGGTTTTGCTTTCTTGTCCTGCTCGAAGATTAAGAAGTTAAGAGTAGCAAAACTGTTAAATACATGTGCCAGGAAATTTCAAGAGTACCAGTGATGTGAGAAAAAGTGTAGTCAGAAGTAGCATAAGGAGATCTTTGAACATTAAACTTTGAGAATATCACAAATTTTGCAAAATTGTTCAGTGGGAATAAAGTTTTTCTAACAAATATCTCATAGCTGAGCTCACTTGGTTTTTTCCATAGCTCATATACAGAATAAATCCAGTAAAATATTGGTAGGCACTAAGAACAATTTAGTACCAGTACTAAAAACTTAGTATCAGTTTTACAAACAAAAGTGAAGAATGCATTTTACCATTTAATGAGCCTTGTGAAAGTTATGGGTTTGTTTTAAATCAATTTTTTGCACCAGTGTAACTTTAAAAAAGAGGGTTTAGAGAAACACAAAATGATAAATGAAAATGTGTAAGGAATGCTTTCCTGAAAGATAACTTGAAAGCATGTAAGTTGTTCAATACTCTTGAATTGAATTTACTCCCAAAAGGAATACCATTTCTATTCCTTTCACCTTAATCATGTAAGCCAAACAAACAAAAAAAATCTAGATGACTTCATTTTTCTTGCTTAGTCTGACTAAATAAATTGGATTAGGTAAAGAATGCTTCTTACCCAGAATTGGCTTCAGATGGTATAAAAACACTAAAAATGCGTGGAACAATTCACTGCACTGGTGCATGGGTAAATTTTTCTCTCCTGCAGGTTTGTTGTGTAGAAATCACGAGACAGATCAGGCCAGAAGTGGCTGCAACTGCCAGGTCCAGAACTGGAAATTTTAACTCATTTAAAAGTGTTGTTGATCGAAGTAAGTCTTTAATAGGAGCAGTTTGTATGAATAACATCTTCTGGATTCCGGTACAGTTCTCAAAGAAACATCTGAAAAAAATCTGAGTAAGAACAGTGAAATGGAAAACAAACTTCTTTAGCCTGCAGTCTAGTCCTTACACTGAAAAGAGACTTAATATTGCTATTGATTTTACACAAAAGGTGTCTACTACTACTATGGTGATGGGCAGCAGTTCTGCTGAAATCAATAGGTAATTAAACCCCCAATGAGAACGCAGTCTTAAACTGAATTAAACTAAACTTTTGCAGTGGCCATATCACATTACCCTGAAAATCTACCCCAAAGTCTCAAAAATCATCTGTAATCACCTCCATGAGCCATAAACTCAATCCTAAATTTGACAACGTAGTGACCTTATTGCATGGAATCTGAGTTTCCACGCACAAATGAGAATATGCTGACCATGATCCTTTTATGAGGCTGGGAGTGTCATTGAGAGCCCCTAGTAAGTGATCTTAGATTTTTCCTCAGAATCAAGTACAAGCCTAATCACTGGTGGCAATATACATATGAAACTAAAATTTGTTTCTTGTATAGTTTTTAAATAATTAATTAGGGAGGCCAGGTTTTTGACGTCTTGACAGCTAGGCAGAGCTGTTAGAGCAAGCGAAAGCAGATGTGTTATCACCGTGCTTTTATTAAACTACATGCATCTCATTGGTGCCAGCAGGATGCCAATAGAGAAAGGAGAGAAAACAGCAGTTGCCAAAGAAGCTAACAGTGTGCCCATCTTGTTTGGGATGAAATACTTCAGGTCAACCAACAGTAGTCAGGAAATGTAAAAATGTCCATGTTCCTTAGTTTACAGATGGAGACTTGGTAAAGAGCATAAGGCTTGGATGGCATTAAAGACTTCTGCCATTGAGCAGGGAAGCTCCTTGCCTGGAAGCCTGGAACAGTCATCCTGTTTGGGGCACTACGACCTGACCTAGCTCAGTGTCTGACAACCCTTTTGGAAACAGCTCAGCGACAGGGGAGCCAAGGGAAGTTTAACTGGGCTGAATGGTAAAAAGCCCAAGTCTTTGCGCACACAGTCACAGAACATCGCAGATTTCAAGGAGAGAAATATTCTGTTTGCATGGCCATATGTGATTTCATGAGGAAGTGTGGTGAGATGATGCCAAGGCTTTTTAGAGTAAAATGGGTTAGAAATTGCTAAAGACAAATAGCTGAGATTCTTTCAGGAGTCTTTCACTGGAAAACATCCTCTCTCTTTGCTGCCTGTAAATTTTTGAGCCCTTTGCAAGGATATAAAGAACAAAGAAAAAGTTTTCTTGCTATTAGTTGTTCTTAGTGTCTAAGAGTGTAACTTTTTTACTTCTTTCATTTTTCCACATTATTTTGATGGATAGAAAATTAAGTAAGTATTCTCTGCATTATTCTTCATTTGTGATCATTCAAGATACGTAAGTTCTGATGGAAGAAGTATATTTCTGGAAAGCACACAACTACTGCCACATAAACATAAAATGCAAACCTCCTTCAGTTTATCTGTTTCAGTCAAAACTCCATGTTCTAATTCACCTTACCAAGTTTTATTTTAGTGAAAAAATAACCAGTACTGACCATATTCTGTACTATTGAAAAAAAGGGGTGAAAAAAAATGGGGAAGAAAGAAGTCACTGAAACTCCTTTTTAAATTACAAATAATATATTAATAATTTTTTTTGTGTACATAGTGCCTATGTTAATGCTTGTATTGTGAATGGAGGAAGAATAGCCATTATTTTGCATACCAGCTCTTGTATTTTAGATGTGAATTGTCTGTTTCCCAGGTGCTCCCAGTCAGCTAATATTTCCTATGTTAGGTAAAATATTTCCTCAGCTGCAGATTTTCGCATGCAAACTGAGGAACCCATTCTGTACTTACTCTTTGTGTAAAGCTTTCATTTGTGTCAGTGGGAGTTCAGTGTATAGCATGAGGACTGTATATTTGTCTAAGTACTTGTAAGAAATATCTCCCTTTGTACACTGAGAGATTTGTCACTAGTATTTTTTTTCCAGTTATATGCTAGTTCTACCAATGCAGCCACAAAATGAAAATAATAAAGATAACCCATAATGCTAGATAAATTACATTTGATATACCTTTTGCTTTTTATCCTCAATTTCCCATCACCTGTATGTGATGGCTCACTCTTCAGCCTTTATTTTGTCATTGAACAAATTACTTGTGCAAGTAAGCCCATAGGCCACAATGAGATTGCTTGCATTGGTTAGTTTTCACAGATAGGAGAGGGCTGCCCCATGGGCCTTTTGTCACAAGGTGCCAATTTCTCCTAATGAAGGTGGTGGGGAGACTTTTCTCAATAATTGGGCTCCAAGAGTTCCTGCAGGAGAAAAATGAGTGAGTCTGTTCATTCAGTATTTCTCTGACACAATTGTGTCCCCTCCTCCAAATAAGTTTTTGTTGAAAACTAGCTGCAAGTAGAACAACATATGGAAGAATTTCTCTTCCATATTATGAGCAGGAGAATTTGCCATGAAACTAAGTTTGCAAGTGATGAGAGACTTGATAATGCAAAGTACCTTTCCCTTACTCAGTGAATATGGTTATTTTTAGAATAATTTTTAGCATTGCATATTAGGAAGCAACTATGAAAGCCAGTGACATTACAGGATTTATTTTTGTAGCCTAAGTAGGTGAATTCCTTGATGCTTTTGCATTTTCACAGATCCAGTGTTAGGTGGAGATTTCCAAAATCACTGGGAGGTCTCAAAGATTGGTGTTTCTAAATCATGCAGCCCCTATCAAAGATATTTACCATCCTGTTACAGCTTGAAGCAGCTAAATTTGGGGAAATCCTGGATATTTATGGAAATTGTTGGAGCAGACTTATAAACTCTTTGAAAACTCATCCATCTAGGAAAACTTTTTGGAACTGTAACATTGAAAAAACATAGGTATTTTACTTTGAAATGCCATTGGGACTGTCCCTCATGAAAGAGGATGATTAATATGCATCAGTGCCATCCACTCAAATATAGAAACAAACATTCAGACATACAGTAAATTTTTCCAATGAAAGTAAAAGATGTTTTACAATACTCCTACTAGTTCTGGTAATGTTAAAGTTAGTATTTTAATGTTTTTTAATATCCAGTTACAATATATGACACATTTCTTTATTCTTAGCATAGTGTCAAGGTGTATATGGGGGGATAATTTATGGTTTGGGAATGAATTACATAATTATATCAGCTTTCAAAAAGCAGACTATTCATCATGTTAATAATTATTTTCAGGTGCAGATCTATCCTGTTCTACAATCATAAATTATACAATTCTTTCTCTTCCATGTAGTTATACATGTGACTGTGCTTCAGATACTTTGAAACTGTTGAGTGTCCCCTCAGTTTTATTGAGTTTCAGTGAGATCTGAGAACACTTTGCATGTCGTCAAGAAGCATTCAGCAGAGGAGCAGTTGGAAAGAAAAGAGACAGTTCAGTGGATAGAGATAAGATCAGCTTATCTGCTTTTCTGTGCATGCGTGTGCACACACACGCGCCTTCATTTCCTTTAAGGTTATGTACGTCTATGTGCGCATGCACATGACAAATCAAGATTTTACGTGGAAATGTGTGAAAAAATGTTGCCTTTCTAATCTCACTATGAGCTAGACCATATGACTATGTTAGAGAGTTGGAAAGAACCTCTGGTGCAAATGTCTGAAATCTGATTTAGCTTTCTAGGCTTCTTGGCTGACAGCAAGCTGTATTTTGGGAATGTGCAAGCAAGTATTTAATAAGAACGAAGTACTAAATGGGATAAGTTCTGGACACCAGTGCAGCCAAATCTCTGAAATCTGGTTTTGGGAGCTGGGATTTATAAAACCAAAGTGCAATGGCTGTAGAATTTACAGAAGAAATTCTGTAGAATTTCTTAGAAGTTAAGGAGCCAAATTCAGCAGACTTTGTATGTACATGACAGCACACACAGGTGATACTGTGCTGTAGTGCATACAAGTTTGCTATCAGGTATTGATCACTCATGTAGCAGGATATGCCTTACAGACACCAGTATGGTTTGAAGGATAGGTAGTGCATTTAGCCAGAAAACACAGTGACTGTCCCTGGGTTTAATTACAGGTTAACAGTGAACAAAAGGGATGACCCTGAGGTTGAGGTAGGCAGTACTGTCCACTCTGTACTGGCTTTTGGGTCTATTTTCAGGAGAACTCCTGAAATAAACTGTTGAGGGCTGTGGTTCTGCAAGTTCACAGATGTATGTATCTGACATGTAATTATTAAATCTGCAACTTGGGGATGGCATCCCCACTTCATTGAAAGGTCTGTACACCTGTGCGGTGAATTGAGTGAGAGGTTTTGTTGACATCTAAAAAAGGGCTTATGGAATTGAAATTCAAGAAACAGTGCATTACACGGGAAGATGATAAAATTGCCATAATATTCATACTTAGGCTCATGATACATTTAGACTTGTAAGAAATAGCACTAGCTGTCATTGGAAAACTTAACTTATTCACCAGTACAACTAGTTTTTGCATTAGTGTTGTTGTTTGGTTGAAATTTTGTGTCTGAAGGTTTCTTTGATACGTTAGGTGAGCCCATGCTTGTGGAAATCTATTCTGAGCTGGCTGTCTGATAGTCTAAAGGTGAGATTCTGGACACTGGTCTTCCAAGGGTAAGGTTCATGTCTTTCCCAGAAAAGGACGTATGCCTAGAGAACTACATACAAGTCTCTCAGTAAAGCAAAATAAAATTGAAGGGACTGTGATTTTGTCTTCATGTGCATTAGGAAGATCATACAACCTGGAAATAGAAAAATATTTCAGGCTCATCCTGGGCTTCGGCTCTTTAATGTGCTGCTCTGTTGCTTGCTGCTTGCTGGCAGTTACCCATGTGTGGTGTATTGCAAGATCACTGTGTCACTTGTCACGGTGATGGGTCTATTCCTTACATTTTCATTAGCTATATAAATGTTTTATTTCTGCTGCAAACACTAATACTAAATACTGGTGGTTAAGATGATTCACCTCCTTGGGCTTTTTCTTGTTCAAAAAATATTTAAATCCTAATGCATGTTGTGATCTCTGAGGTGCTAATAATAACAAAATATGCCACTTGCAATAGTCATGTTCTCACTTCATAATTAAATGAAGTAAATCACTGAAGATTTGAAAAACTGTTTTAGTACTTTATGCAAATTGAATATTGGTTTGAATAACAATTAGGGTGACAAAGTAGCTATAGGAAGCAATTTTGCATTTCTTTCAAGGAAGGATCAAGATACTTGATACTGTTTTCTTTGGTGAGGAATGATGCATGTTAAAAATACCTTGTATAGTGATCCCTGATATCGGTGTTGAAAAATGCATATATACATTCTTCATTAGTGTGAACACAGATGTGGTGTAATGCAAAAAGGATTTTACAAGTATTTGGAAATCATTAAATATAAGTTACACATTTTTTTGTATTTTCACAATTTAAAATGACAAATTTAAGTCCTCAGAGTCTCCACAAAACACTGCATGGAAAAGGGAGGGTTTGGGAGAGCACTTAAAGTCAGTGCAGTGAGGGGTAAAAAAGATAAAGCTGGAGAAAATTGCTGTTGACTGGAATCAAACTACACTAGTTGCTTACAATTGATTGTGTGTTGTTCAACCAGAAAGATAAATCAGAACATAGAACACTGCAATAGAAAAGTGGTTTAGATGTCATAGAGACAGTATGACTATTTTTATCTCTCAGTTGTAAACCATAGCTTACAGTGGCTGAAATGACATTGAACTGTTTTTCTCTTTGATGATTTACAGCCTGTGTAGTGAGTTTGTAGGAGCAGATGTCACGTTTTATGTATTTGAAATTGTCAACACTGATGACTTATGTCTGAAGATTCTGTGCATGAATCAATAGACTGTAGTGATTTCCATTTCTTAAAAGAGTTTTTCCCGACATAATAAAAAACACATAGTGAATTTTGGTCATTATAATGCTACTCTTGAACTCTCATTATTTTTCCCTGTATTTTACACTACCAGGAGATCATTATTTTGCAAAATCCAGTTTCCTTCCCACCCCATAAGCACAAATATCTATGAGGAAACTGTCTTCTTTTTTACTTAACCTGGAAGGTGTACAAAGCACTTCAATTTTTTTTCCAAAAATGAATGATAAAAAACTTGGGTGAATTGATAAAAGAAAATGCATCAACATTATTTTTCTAAGAATTATACCAAGCAGATCTAGACAGATCTCACACTTCCAGCCTTCTCCCATATTTCAGAATGTTACTCACTGAAAAATTTTGGAAAAAGTACTTATTCCATTAAAACCAAAAGTCAAATTTGCATTTAAATGGAAAATCTATCAATAATTTAGCATCCACAACCTGGAAGTTTTATTATATTCTTAAAAAAAAATCCACACAGACTTTAGCTTGCATATGTGCAATATGTGTATGTGGAGGGGTTCCTTTATGTAGACATGCAGTCACAAAAGCATATAGGAAAGTATTAGCATCATTTAACATTTTTAATTCTTTGTGTGGGGTGTCTATCCATATAAATATGAATTGGTGTGTAAACAAAGGACAAGAAAAGGTCTTTTAGAATTTTATTAATACTTCTGTATTAAAGTGATGACACAGATTTGATATGTGCAGGTGCCGTCCAATCAAAGTTTTGATTGGAAAATATCCTTTAAAAATGACTATTTTTACATCTTCCTAATTCCATATGTTCCATCTAGAAAAGCCAAAGTTGAAAGGCAGCAAAGTCTGAGATTTTAAAAGATCCTTGACTTTCTGCAGTAGGATTCTCATTTTGCACATCACGTACTTCCATCAGCGCAATGTCTTCACACTGAATGTAGGGTTGTTACTTCATACATGTGAGAAGGGCTAATATGGGCCTCAGCCTTTGGGTTTGACTGCATTTGCTCACCAGTCCACTCTGCAACCACATACAGGTTTGCAGGCTACAGAGAGCACAAAGTGATGCTTCTGGAAAAGGCAGTATGCTTCTCCTCTTTGTATATACAGAATGAAAATCTGAATATAAATGATGTATTTCATGCCTAGATCTCATCTGGTGACTCCTACTGTATTAGTCTATCGAGGAGTTGTCTTCCATGAGGGAGAAATGGAGCATGGAATTGTGATTTCGGTTTGAACTGAAGATGTGGTTAAATTGCACAAGGAAAGATCTGGTGCTTTTAATTTCAGGAGCAAATGTGTTTGCCTTTCAGTCATTGTCATAATATGCATGGAAGCTAAGAGTTTTCCTGTTGGGTGATTACCATATGATGTCACATGTTAATTGTGTGAACACATTTTCTCATTCTTGACAGCAGTGGAGCCATAGATTATTGGTGTCAAAAGTGCTGCCTAGCACTGCAGGAGATCAGGGAAACTGATAGAGCATTTCCTCATATTCCCCAAACCTCTTTATTGAATTCAGTATAACATTATTATACTGACAGCCTTACAGAAATAAGAGTTAGAGCAAGGCTACTGAAACAGCTATGCCACAGTGTATTTAATAGCACTGGTAATGATTAGCACAGAGCTCCTGTGTTGTGCTAAGTGTTTAACAGGCTCCTGCCCTGAGGAACTTGCAGCCTTCATGGTGTTCATGACAGACAGGCAAAAATGTGATTCAGCTTTACACAGAAAAGTGTCAAACCCCTACAAGCAGAACATATAAATTGTTTCCTTTGCTATGCTAGGCATTCCCCAGTCTGCCTAAGGTGTCTGTCATTAGCTGGGGCTTGATCCTGGCCAAGCTAAGCTTACACAGCAGCAAGCCCTGAAATAAGACCTAGCTGAAAAATTGTTCTTCTAATTCTAGAGTCATATTTTTCAACTTTAGTGCCTGACCTGGTTTCAGCTGGGATAGAGTTAATTTTCTTCCTAACAGCTGCTACACTGCTTTGTTTTGGATTTAGTAAAAGAATAGTGTTGATAACACACTGATGTTTTAGTTGTTGCTCAGTGGTGCTTACTGTAAAGCAAAGATTTTTTTGTTTCCCCTGCACTGCCAGTGAGCAGGTGCATGAGAAGCTGGAGGAGGTGGGGTAACATAGACAGGACATGTGATCCAAACTAGGCAAAAGCATATTCCATACCACAGAACATCATGCCCAGTATGTGAACTGGGTGGAGATGGCCAGAAAGGGATCAATCGCTGCTTGGGAATGGGCTGGGCATTGGTCAGTGCATGGTGAGAAGCTGTACTGGTCATCACTCATCTGTCTTGGTTTTATTCCTCTCTTCATTACATCAACAGCAACAATAATAGCTATTATTAGTATATTTTATTTTGTTTCAGTTGTTAAATAGCTCTTATGTCAAACCACAAGCTTTAGTTTTTGTTTTCCAATTCTTCTCCCTACTCGGGAGGATGGGGGATGAGAGAGCAGCTGTGTGGTACTTAGTTGCCAGCTGGGGTTAAACTGTGACAGTGCCATAACACAGAAGCTCTTTCCTGATTTTGATATTAGCCTTTGTAACATAACTAACTGTGTATTCACATAATTTTCTTCAGCAAAAGCTTGTCCTTTCTTATCAGAAATGTCTGCAAAAGAACTGAATGCCTGGAAACCCTAATATGGTGCTCTAGAGATACTTGAAAGTTAAAATTAGTGAACTTTGAATCCATCTTTTCATTTGTGCATTAATCTTGGAACATTAATCTTTGGCGTCCAAAGTTATCATCATAAACTTTCTGTTGTCACCAACCTTGGCTCATACTGGAAGGTGTCTTTCAGCTAAGATTGTCAGGTTTGTACCAGAGTTGTGAAACAGCATCTCTGGCAATCACTGTTTCCAGTTAGCAATATTCCTTTTCTGGATAGTCGTTCAAGTTTTCTAAAGGGAGAAGTTGTAAGTTGGTCTGCATGACGCCAGGCCTCTGGCAAAACACCAGTCTCTAAAAGAGGGAAGAGTCTTTGCACAGGAGTTAGCGGGGCTCATTGAGAGAGCTTTAAACTAGATTTGGAAGGTGAAAGGGATAAAACCTGGCTCACTAGAGATAAATCTGGGGGCAGCATGCTGATGTTTGAGAGACAGTGTGTTAGCGAGCTCCTTTGGTCTGCTGGATGGAGGTAGGGGATGGAAATCCATGTAGCAGCAAAGACACAAGGATTATTTTACCACTCTCTAGAACTACCTTACAGGAGGTTGTAGTTAGGTGAGGGCTGGTCTCTTCTCCCAAGAAACAAGCAACAAGAGGACATGGCCTCAAGTGGCACTAGGGGAGGTTTAGATTGGTTATTAGGATAAATTCCATCACTGAATGGGTAGTCAAGCATTGGAACAGGCTGCCCAGGGATGCAGTGGATTCACCAGCCCCAGAGGTATTCAAAAGATGTGTAAATGCAGCACTTGCAGACATGGTTTAGTGGTGGACTTGGTGGTGTTCAGTTAATGTCTGGGGTTGATGATCTTGAAGGTCTTTTCCAACCTAAACAAGTCTATGATTCTATGATTCTATTATTATGAAAAATAGCCGTTTGGACAATTATTTATTTTCCTTAAGTATTTCTATGAAAAAATCTCCTATTGTTTCACACAATCCCCAGTAAAACCACTCCCATTAGAATATGATTAAAATATTTTAAAATAATTGTTTAGTGAAGTTCAATAGGGAGTGTTTAAGACTGAGTGAGACATGATTTGCTCTGATCCTGAATATTTCTTTTTTACTGATCAGGCTCCATCCTCAGGAAGCTGTTCCACATCCAATTAAGTTGAAAGGATACCATTTAGTCGGAGACTAGACTATGCCAGAACTATAGGTTCACATTCAAACTTGGCATGCTCTCTTTTCCAAGGAGATAGGAGACCTTCCAGTGACTCCTGCTAATAAAGCTGAGAATTTAATTATGTTTATTATTACTGTAGAAAACAGAAAACTGCAATCTCAGCAGATGAGTGTGTGAGATAACTCAGTATTTGTGCAAACTGATTTTTAGCAGAGCCATGACTGCAACTCAGCTATGTACGCACAAAGTACTCACAAAGCTTTCATTAGTGTCATCAAACTACATGTGAGACTCACCACTTCCTACAAATTCTTGTCTTCATCATTTGGCAGATAGTAATATAAAGTATTAAAATATATATTTCACTTCCCTTTATAGGTTGATCATCGTACAAAATAAGAACTATTAGTTTTTTGCAAGTTAAAAATTCACTTGGCTTTACTATGTTTTTCAAATTTCTACTATGGTGAGAGAAACAGTGGTTCTAGATTCAGACAAGGCTTTTTTACCATTAGAGCTTAATAGGGATGATAAATCATCTCCTCTTCTTTGCCATGGTTTTATTCATTAATATATCATTACTAAATAACTGAGTACTATTTTTCTGCCTGCACAGTGATAAGATGTTCAATGAACACAACAAAAATGTTGAAGTTCATGAGATTATGGTAGTTTGTATCCTGTCTCATGATCTGCTAGAATATGCCCAACATGTGTCCTAACAAGACTACAGACTACAAAAGGAGATCATCATGGATTCTCTTTCCAATACCATTTATTTCCTTCTCAGGGCTTGTCAATTACATTATTCTCATATAATTTAATCAAGTATTGTGATACCAGCTTTTAAACCAGCTGTAGCATGCTGATTAACATCACCGACATTTTTTTTTTCCCTCCTTGACAAAACTTTGGGTAGTTTTCTTTGTTGTGAGTCTAAACCAATAAATGAATTTCTAGCAGTTGCAAAGGCTGTTTAGAAGTGAGGATCGGACATTTATATCGGTCACGTTCAGAGCAGCTGTAGCAGCACGCTTGTGTGTTAAACTGGGGAATTGCATAGGTCTTTCTACCTTATTTTAACTAAAATGCAGATGTGTGGCTCTGGCAAAAGTACAAAGATATTGCTGTATATGAGTTGATGATAGAAAGAGCATGTTGAATTTAGCCAAACTGTAATTTAATCCTGACAGTCCATTTTGTTTAGCATCCAGTTTCCATTTGCAGTGAAAAGCTTTTTCATTGAACTAAAATACTATCTTTTCAACACACTACTTGTATATTCTTGTCATTCCACACATTAATTTTTTAAAAAAAACTCAAACATTTGACAGTCTTCCAGAAAAATAGAGCTGCAAACCTAAAATCTATGTATGTTACAGTACATAATCAGTTCATTTCAATTTAAATTAAACATGTATTAAAAGTGATAAAGGTAATTGCATACTTTTCAAATTGAATAAATATAATTTTTCTGTTAAAAAAAAGTAACTGAAAATGTTGTAGTAGTTAATGCAAATATAAAAATCCATAAAACTTGCCCAGAGTATGTCCATAAGATGTCACTGGTATGGAGGCAGATGTTTCCTTATTTTCATAGGAGTAATTATGTTTAAAACTTTTTTTATTCGGTATTGAGAACATGGTGTCAAATGCAAGAGTTATTTTATATTGTTGAGTCCCAACATCTCAAATTCATGAAATCTTTGGGATGTGTAATGAGCTGATTTACAGGGTTCTGTATTTTATTAAATTTTCTATGTACTGTTCTGTTTTTAGGAGTGACCAATTGCCATATTGCTATTTCTAAAACATAATAGGAAAGCCTGTATTTTCATGATTCAAACAAAAAAAAAGAAAGGACACAATATTTAAAAATAAATTTTGATATTCTCATCCTTAGCAGTACTGTGTTTCAGGACAATTAAAATAACCATTTTCATTGCCCAAAATGCAGTTTAACAAAGACTATTAATTGGAAAGCAGATTTAGGCCTTTTGACATCAGAAAACGTACTTCAAAAACTTCATTTTAAAATGTGTATAATCGCATGGGATGCATATTTCCTGGCCATAATCTTAAACAGTTTAAGGGAAAAATCCATATTTCTGTGGTAGCCTATGACTTCAGAGTCATCAGGAATGGCAAGAGAGTACCTTAACTTTACTACTCTTAGTCTAGAGTTGTAGACTAAACTACTAGAGCTTAAAAGCCCACCTGCAGTTAATCATCAGGTAAACCGGTCTGTGGAATGAAACAGATGGTGCTCAGGACCAGGCATGGGCTTGCTGCATTTTGTTGTTGCATTTGTTTTTTGGAGGTGTGTGACTTTGTATCAGCTCAAATTTGGATGGTCCCAGGGACCTAACACTCATTAACAGTCACAGTACATCTGGCAGTTTTGTTTCATCCAAAAGTAATCTGTGTGCTTCGCAAGATCTTTACACTGAGAAATTTCTATGAAAATACACTTCTCATCAGAGTTAAACACCAAAGTAAACAAATCCAGTGCCAGCCTGTGGAGAGGGCAATGAAGATGAAGTAGGAGCTAAGGAAAATGGCATAATTAACATGCAGCTTCTTTCTTTGCACTGAAAATGTTTGGGAGGAGTTCCTCACACTTTTGGTGGAATTGCTGCAGACTACCTTTGTAATCTGTTGCTTAACACCAAATCTTGGCTCTGTGCTCTTATGTACAACCATTGCATGGAGGATGTATTGATCAGCTGTAAGACTTGCAGCGCTGCATTTGCAAGAGAGATTTGTTGGAGAACGTGCTCCTGATTAAGAATAATTCTTCCACCTGTCAATTATTTTAATTGTTGCAGTTTGTGTTTAAGAGTCTGAGTTTTTAAAGAGAAAAACAGTAGTACAAGTTTTGATTCAGCAGTTTTATGATAAGCTTCTTGGAAATATCTAAGCTTTAGTCACTGACTTTCAAAATAAATATGTTATTGATTCTTGATGCTTCCTAGAATATCTCTACCATTTGGTGTATACTTTTAGGAGCTTATGCTGCAAATCTCAAGGGAGACGTTAATTGTAAGGTGTAGAGAAAACTTTAGCACACCTAAAATGGCAAGGAGTGGCAGCAAGAAGAGCTTCTGTCATTCTGTCATTGTAAGAGCAAATGAAAAAAAAAAAAACCAAGGAAAATGTGGGAGTGCTGCTGAATTCTGATTTAGTGAAAGAGGATGCAGATAAACCTGAGATGAATGCTACCTTCACCTCAGTCTCCACTGACACAATGTCCTGGGCCTTTGAGGCTAGAGACAGGATTCAAGGAAGAGAGGATTTACCAGCAGTAGCAAAGGATCAAGTCAGTTACCTCGAGAAATTTTGACCCATAGAAGTCCATAGGATTGGGTGCGGAGGAGCCAGGATGTAGAGAGCTGGCTGAAAGCATTGTGAGGCCATTCTCCTTTGAGGAGAGATTCCCAATGACTGGAGACAGGTAATGTTGCACCCATCTTCAAAAAGGACAAGAAAGATCATCTAAAGGACTACAGGCCGGTTAAAGCTGACTTGGTTCCTGAGAGAATCACTGAGTGTGCCCTCTTAGAAGCTGCTTCTGCACACATGAAGGAGAATAAGGTGCTTAGGAGTAACAGCATGGATATCCTAAGGGCTAATCATGCCCAATGACCTCTCTGCCATCTGGGGTTAAATGACTGAATCCGTGGTTGAGAGTAGTGGATCTTTGATCTTGCCTTCATGAAGGTTTTGAGATGTCCTCCCTCAGGATCCTTGTACTCGAGTTGGAACAATACAGTTTAGATGGGTGGACTGATGTGTGAGAAACTGGATGGCTTGTCAGACTCCATGTGTAGCAGTTAATGGTTCATATACTGCCTTGAGGTTTATTAAAACCAGAAGTCTTCATGGGTCTCTTCTGGGACCTAGTCTGTTCAGCATCTTTTTCAAAGACCTGGAGGAGTTCATAGTTGACACAATCTTGTCAAGTATGGAAATGACACAGAATTGGAAAGGCCAGTTGATATGCTTGGGGACAGCATCACCACGCAGAGGCACCTTCACAGGTTCAACAAGAACCGCAGGAATCTAACAAAAGTAAAACCCAAAGTCCTGTACCTGTGCTGAACCAACCTCTGCATTGGTATGGGCTAGGGACTCAATGGCAAGAATCTGGTGGACTGGAATGCTGCTGGAAATAGTCTGGGGGTCCTGATGGGGACAGTGGGCTGAACAGTAGCCAGCAATGAGCTGTGGCAGTGGGAGAGGCTAGCAGATTACTGGGCTGTACCAACAACTGTGTTGCCAGTAGATCAAAGGGTGTTGTTATTCCATTTTCCTTCGTACTCATTAGAGCCCAGAATAATTTAATACCTTGTCCAGGTTTGGGCTCGTCAATATAGAAAAACGTTCTAAACTGGAACAATTTCAGTGAAAAGCCACCAAGGTTGGCAGGGAGAGATTTAGAGACCAAGAGTTTTTTAGCCTAAATAAGAGGTGGATTTGAAGTACCTAAGAGCAGCCTCCCAGAGTCCACAAGGGAGTTTCTGAGAAGACAGAGCCATGTTCTTAGTAAGGTGCACAGTGGGTTGACAAGGTGTTTATAAATTGAAACTTGGGATGTTCCTACTGGATAGACAGAAAAGAAAATTCTCTGTGGGCGTAATTAAACCCATGCAACCAGTTACCTGGAGATACTGTGGCATCTTGATCCCATTAGGTTTTCAAGATTGATCTGATCAAAGTTCTGAGCAACTTCATCTGAGTAGTGTTGACCCTACATTGGGCAGGAGGTTGGACGAGTGCCCTGCTGGGGTCCCTTCCAACCTGAATGTGTCTGTGATGTGAACCCAGACAGGTCTGCACAGGTTCTGGGAGCTGGCCACTCGTGCTTTATATTGCCAACACTTCGCAAATCTTATGTTTCCTTCAATGGTTTTTAATTAAATATAATCATAAGAATTTCCAAGGGCCAGCATGGATATTCTTGAGACTAATGACAACAAAATACAGTGGATTTAGGTGTCTTACAGATATCTTGATTTCCTCACTGAAGAGGTGAGTTAGAAATCCAGCGATTCCTTGCACAATTTTTAAAGTGATCATTACTAAAAGAAGCTATTGCAGCCTTATTCAGTATATGACATGAGTAAATTGGTGACTAAATAATTGCTGTGGGCATTCTTCAAATAAAACTTATGCCCAGATCAATAACTTATTTAGTAACTTAACTATGTATAAGTTAGGTTTTAAAGTATGGGTTTTTTTATTTAAGAAACATTTTATTTTAGTATTCTTTGTTAAAATAATTTTCTGTTCTTTAAAACTGATAGAGCTGATTAGTGTGGTTGCTTTTGCTAAAGCATTATATGAAATGGACATGTTTCAGGTATGCCATTTGAGTAAAAAAATGCTATGCAAAGGAGAATCTGGCATGTCTGTCTTGGAGGTGGAGAATGGACTGTTCAGGCAGCAAGCAAGGTCTTCGCTACTAAGTAGTCCTTCATATGCCTACCCTGGTTTCCACTGTTGTGTGCATTGTAGAAGAAGGATGGGAAACAAAGCTCCTCTTACTCCAGATGGAGTTGAAGAGGAACTGCAGTGAAGTTAATGTGAACACTGTAGTCTATTTGCATTGCTGCAAAGTAGTATTTAATACTCCCCATTGTTCTTGCAGGCATAAGAAAACTTGGAAATAGCTTAGACTTTCAGCACTACATTTTCTTGTTCCTCTTGGTTTTCATTCTATTTTGAACATTATTATTTCTGTTTTGAAAAAAAAATTATATAGAATGATTGTCATTAGTAGTGATGCAAGAAGACAAAAGACAGTTTTCTTTTCAGTGACTGTTAACCCTACAGGCTCAAAATTGTAGAGATGCTGTTTTGATTGGTAAATTGAGCAAATTTGACATGGGAATGAGAATAGAAAACTGCATAGAGCTTTTACAGTGGCTATTTTTTGTGTGTGTATATATATATATACACACACATACATAAACTACAAATAATATATGTTATTAGCCCTTTGTGGACTATGTTCTTAAAAGCCAAAGGTTTTTGGTGTATGGCCAGTTGACTGATTAACAGAATCTCTGTAAGATTTTGACTGAGCTAATTGCACTCAAATCTGTAGCTGAAGTGAATGGTGGTAAAATGCATGATGATCCTGTCTGAATTTGACAGTGTTGAAATCTTTAGTTTGAAGCCAAATGTTACAAGTAGAACTCATTGAAAAAGTAAATATATCTTGATTTCTTAATTTTTATGAATTTGCAGGGTCTTCACAAACATTTTCCATATTGTATCCTTTTAATTATAATTTTCCAGTGAACTTCCCCTGCTCTTCACTGCATAGCTATAAATTCTCACTGTTTCATTTAGTTTCTTGTGCCATCCTTTTCATCTGCACAAATTGTTGATAGAGTCCATTCTTCATGAGTATTAGTTTAATTTTGTTTCCCTGCAAATCTGGTTAACCTCTTTAACATTGAAGACTTTATCTTAAGTCCATAGAAGTAAATGTGGGAATCTTTCCAATCATTTAGCATATGTACAAGATGCAGAGATATTTTCTTCTCACTGCTGTAGCATTGAACAGATTCATGATCTAAGAGTACTCTGGTAGCATTTGGCAGCAGATTTAAACACTTCTTGCTAAAAAAAAGGTTAAAATATTTTTGTAGATTGGGTGACCCAGATCTAAGGGGCCGTATCTGCAGTCATGCCAATGAAGTTATGCTTCACAAAGTTGGAGCTGACTTTTCCTCGATATCATCTAATGTTACATCTTCAAACACAAGATATAAAGGAGCACTTCTAGCTACAATCTGTAGAATAAATTATTGGCAAGTGAAGACAAGCAGAAAGACTCAGGGGCCATTTTGGAATCAGTCAAAGGGCATGATGCCAGCTGCTTTGCAGGAGCCATTATTATTCCTTTGTTCAGGAAGCAGTCCCTGACATTGTGAGGTCTCTCCAATCTTTGTTCTGATCTTAATGTTCCTTTATTTGGAGACTGTAGTCTATCTGGCTATGTTTAATTTTGAGAACATTAGTCTTACAAACCCAAAGTGAAGCTGGCCTTAACCACAGCATTGTGTGAGTGCATATGTGAGGTGATGGAGGCCTCTTCTTTTTCTGTTTTGGAAAATGTTCATGGTATTTTGTACATGATAGTAAACTACTGTCATAGCCCCTGGCTGTGCTACAGTTCTGACTGCTCCACTGCTTGTTTGCCTGCTCTGTATTTTAGAGGGAAGACACCCATGTGAGAAAAAACCTGAGTTTCACCTTTTGAGTCGCTTCCCTATGAGGGTGATACTGCTTTTGTTTTTATGTCTGTTTAGTTTTACTGCTTTGTCTTTGTATTAGTTTGAAAACAAACCAGTGGGAGATCACAAGTCAGGATTATAATTTAATACAAAAATTTTTTTTAAGAAGTGCATAAATACAAGGAAAAAAACACTGACAAAGTCAGATACAACCTGACACCCTGTAAGGGTGGCGATAGCAGCCCAAACAAAGTGGTTCAGTTGAAGCAGTGATCCTGTGGAAGGTCTGTTCTCCAGCTGAAGGTCCAGTGGTAGCTCTTGAACCCAATAGACAGGACTGCCTTGGGCAGTTCCAAGGCCAGGTTATATCCAGGTGGGAATGCCTGGCTCCTCCCTCCTGGGTGGAGCATCTCACAATAGGATAAGTCCATAAGTCATGTGGTGGGTTCTTAATTGCCCATTGTCTGTTATCAGGGGTGAGTCACAGCAGGAGATAACAGCTAATGCCCCACAGCTGGTGCTAATAGAATACTAAATACATCTATATTGTAACCTAGGACAGTCTTTTGGAGTACATGTTTCAGTCTCTCAATGAATGTTGTCTTGTTTGCCACTTAAAATTGAGTTTGTCCAGCCTTAGTTAACCAAGCTGGATCCTTAAACATTAGCTCAAATGCACTCACCTGTAATGCTTTACAGATGTTGCTAAATACTAGCAGAATAGATAAATACACCCATTTTAGACAGTGCTAAGACCAAAGGAAAAGTAGCAATAGGGTATTTTTTGGCATTTATTTGGCTTCTTTTTCTGACAGCTTGGCACCAGAGATCAAAAAGCTTTCGAAAGACATTTAAAAATAAGTCTTCCACAAAGCACTCAAAATGGGGATTGATGTTGTATTTTTATATTATTTTGCTGACATTGGCATAAAGAAATATTTGACCTAAGTTCACACTGGGAAATCAAAAACAGGACCAAGAGTGGAATTTCCAAATTTTTCACTGGCTGTCCAGTGGCAATATTTATCTCTTCAGGAAGAAGGAGCTGAGGTGCCTTTTAAAGCAACTAGAACCAGGTGTACAGCAGTGTAACTCAACAGATCAACAATGTTTCCACTGAAATATTTAGAATTCTGATATATGCTATCATTTTTTTCTGTAAAATATTTGACAGCTTGTAATTTATTCTTATATTTAAAGTGCACTTACATTTATTGCAGAATATCTAAACTGCATTAGAGGTAATTTATGGCAGGGGTCCAAACCAAAATTGACCATATCAAACTATGGCTTTTATATAATCTCTCTGTGAACAACAGGAGAAAAGATTATTTCCTCATGACTGTATTCTGAAAGAGGCTTTTTATAGTTCTTGTTTGATATTAGAACTTTGTTTCTTTTTATGTATTTTTCTAATTCACACCTCGTAGATCAGAAAATACTCATTCAATTCTGCTGTATTGTAAGCAATAAGAGCTTATTAAGCAGCAATAAGTACACATTATAGGTGCATTCTGCAAATGCAGGTTGTAGGGTCCATTTTATGTCTTGTTATCTATTGTAGGTATGCATATAGATCATGTGTCTCATACTTGGATACTTTTTGGCTGTTTTTCTTCAAAAAGTGTTTTAAAGGAAATGCAAAGCTAATGATGTGTTGTTGTGGGGAACTCTCCTACTACATTGGAAATCTGCTCTTACAAAATCAAGCATATGGTAACATTGCACCATATGTTGACTTTTATATTTAGTAAATGCATAAATATGATATAACCTTTATAAATTTCATTTCATTTTATTTTGACTGATAGGGCTTCATTTTCAAGTGGAACTGAACACACTCCTTCCCAAATGTGTCATATTGTTATATTTGCTGGAAAAAATCAATGGGAGTTATTAGTACAATGTGATAAATATTTCCTGTAATTTGTGTGTGTGTACACACTGCCTAAGCTTACACAGAGATGAACAGAGGGAGAAATGCAGGAGATCCAACAGCCACTGAAATGTGTACCCCTAGAATGTGTCTTTTTCTAACTGTACAATCTTAATGACTGTATGGCAAAGATTTACATGAGATGTGTGATATGAGAAAAATAAATTTGAATGTCTGGTCTCCTATTTTTCTGTATTTTTCTTAGTGAACCCATTAAATTATGTCATGAAAATAATTTGCCCCACTGTTACCCTTATTATTACCTTCCCACCTACCCATAAACTTTTTTTGGTTTTTTTTCTCATGCCTCTTTAGAACTTATGGAGACACTTTGTCCATGTTTACTAGTCCATTTTCAGTGATATGTTAAGACCTGAAGAGGTAAATATGATTAATGTATATTCAGTTTTAACTCTGTCTCTGAATGTGTTCTTGTGGAAATTAGTTTTCCCAGAAAATGCAGAGTTACATGCCTTCCACTGTGGAATGAAGACTCAAGACCAGTTAAGGAAAAATTTATTAAAAACAATGGCTTAGATATGTCAAGCAAAATAATTCTCAGTTCCCACCATAAAACCACATAGTGATTCCTTACTCATTTACTTTACTTAGGGTGTGCAATGGTTCACACAAGGATGAACACTGTAGCAGATACCACAATTCCTATTGTGCAAATTCCAAACATAAGTACTCCCTGTGGCTTTCTTCAGAAAATGTTAACCAGATTAGAAGAGGAAGAATTTCACCTCCTCTCTAACAAGCCTTTATCCCATCCTTCAGAATATGTTGCTTAAAATAATAAGACATATTTTATCTTTTTTAGTAACTATCTTTGCAACCAGTTCTAAGCTATCTCCTACTTTGAACTTTCTTCTACCTAAAGTGATCGTACTGCCTGATTTCTGTTTTCATCGGAATATTGGAGCATGTATGGAATGTAAAAATGTATTGCTGGAAAATGCAAAGGATCTGATGGGGAGTGGAATGACCAAAAAGACACATAAAACCTTTGTGGCAGCCATTAGACTTGGTTAAAGAGTAACAGATACACTGCAGAACAGTTAAGTATGAATACAGTGCTTCGTTATAGTTAGACTAAAATATAGTAATCACTTAGATTGGGATAATTCACCGACTTCAAGGTCAATTATAGGCATTTGTTACTGGTTCAATGTGAAATAATGTAATTTCCAAGTGAACCTATGAACAGTATCTTTCAACATCTTACAACTTTTCAACATCTTACAACTTTTCACAACAGTATTATTTTCTTATATAAGTAATTTCGCATGTTCTGGAGCAACAGGGTAAAATCAGTTTTTCGGCCTCATGTGACTTTCCAAAGATATACCTTCTCTGTTTGCATGGTTTTCCACGTGCTTCATGGGCTCAGTATGTCAGCTGGCACCAGCAGGTAGAAGTATGAATGATGCTGTAGCTTCAGGTAAGCCAGTCAGGCTGTGAATGTATATCTGCTTTAATTATGCAATTTGGGCAAGCAGTGGTTTGTGATTGCAGAAGGTTATCCAGAAAATATAAACTGCATGCAAAGGTTTCAGTTCTTTTCCTAGTAGAGATGGGAAATGGATAAGCTCAGTGAAATACTTAAAGTTTTTTAAATGCCATTTTCAAATCAGGAAGCTCAGTCAGTCATTAGATACACTGTGCTTACAGTAGTAGTCCTCGTCTATATGTGCTGAGTGAGAGGAGGCAGGAACTCATCAATTGACTGTAATCTCTATTTAGTTGTAAAGACCTGAGATCCTGAATTTTTTATTCTTAGACTTGGGTAGCATAATTCTGAGGGAATCCATACTTGTCAAATTTTGTTTTAATTCAATTTTACTTCTGCAAAAAACTATTTCTACATGCCTTCGGTGAGCTATATCCACTAGTTTGAGCATCAGAGATGGATAGCCTGAGGTTGACCTGCAAGTTTTCTTTTTGTCATTGCACAGGCACAGCATGGTATGCCAGGTACAACCAGTGTAAGGAGGATTCAAGTATCTCCATCATACAGTAAGCTCCTGTCAGTAAAAGATCTTCTGAAGTGATACACT
Source organism: Entomyzon cyanotis (assembly GCA_024500445.1). Classification (NCBI taxonomy): domain Eukaryota; kingdom Metazoa; phylum Chordata; class Aves; order Passeriformes; family Meliphagidae; genus Entomyzon; species Entomyzon cyanotis. The sequence goes on from JAKEPQ010001005.1 coordinate 22,142,401, forward strand.
GCTTGAATTTGACAAAGAACATAGATTGTGTAAATCACGCTGTTTTCACTGGAGTCTGAGAGTGCATTAACCTTCCTTAACGCTCCAGAAATCGCTTCCATAAATGTGAATACTACAAGAAAATGTTTAGTGAAGCTTTTCATGGATTAGCTCTTTGTTAGAGGATAAAGTATCTTTACACATACAGATATGAAAGCGATAGTTATACATGGAAACTTTTTGTTCTCCACTGAGCACTTGTTTACTATAACCTTGTGAAGGTTCATTTTAATTTACATTTTACAGGGATATAGGGACAAAAAACTTTGAAAGACATCTTGTGTTATGCCAACTACTAATTAAAGCAGTACTTTGACTGGGGTGAATTTTCTGTGTAGAAAAGAGAGGTCTAAGTTTAGAATTTGAAAGTGATTCCCACAATTACTTTAGACTTATCACTGCAATGGCTCTAAAGAAAGATGTTTACAATGTAGGGGATTTTTGAACTGGTTTTGTTCACTTTTAATGTGTATCTTCTGATTAGTAGTTGGACTTCTGTGTTTTAACATTATTGTGAAAGTTTTTTCCCTTTGAAAAATGAGACTCCCTTTCTGCTTGAGGAAATATGTGATTTACTTCGGTTTTGAGCTTCAGGGCCGGTGCCTAATTTTCTTTTTATCACATTCTTAGTTCCATAGTAAGCAATTTCCTTTGGCTTCACTGAACTGAAATTCTTTGGATACCGTAATTATAAACTATACATTATGACTTCCTACATTTATTTTTAAAGGCAGCGATTATAGCATGTAGTTTTTGACTACTTTTATTTTATTGTCTGTGAGTTTATTAATGTTTGTGTATGTATAGTCTTCAGCTGATAGACTATCAACTGAAAAAGAGCCAAACTTTATATATACTGGAATTCAAAGGCACAGCATAAAGTTGCCAAAATAAAATTGCTAGCACACCTTAATCACATTTTTATTACCTCATACTTCACTCTAAGAAACATATTTTCAACCAAGTTTTATATGAAACAGATCAAAGCATCTCATAGCTCTGCAAAACCTCATAAATTGGGTGCAAATTATCCTATAGCAATTCAGAAGTCCATTTTGCTTCTAAGCATTGTGCTAAATTGTTTCTTCTTTCACTAACAGTCTGCACTAATAAATAATGGATTGTGTTTGTGGGCAGGGGTGCAATAATTTCATGCTGCAGTGCTGTCAGCCTATCCACAGATTGACTGCAACTGTGAAAATTCTTCAGTAGGAAGACCCTTCACAAATGCTGTTTCAAGTTTGAGTCTGCAGGTAGTGCTGCATACAATGCCTGCATCCATATCCCAATGTCCAACCCATTCTTTATTATTTCCTGCTCTTGGGAAAAGTGGCACATACACAAAACTGTTACCCTCAGACAAGGGAATCCTTTAATGCAGCAGGCAAAGCCATCCCATGGATTCTTCATAATCCCTAGCTCTGATCTCCAGAAGAAGCAGAGAACTGGGATTCTGATGCAATTTCACAATGCCTCAGTGATGCCCTTTCAGTTCCATAGGGATGGAGGGCACAGAGGACAACTGGTCCTGGAGAGAGTTAGTGTGTGGCTAGCACAGGTTCTTCCCATGGGAACATTTTGCTATATTTCATAAACAAGATAAAGTTTGGATGTTTTGCAAACAACTTCTCCGGATTGGGTCAGTTCGGGCTTGGCCAATTGGGCCTAGGGGGAGGTCTCGGGCTGACCAATCTGGGGCACTTCTGTAGACTCTATATATATGGAATTCAAAACAATAAAGCTCTCTTCTCCTCTCTTTCCTTGTCTGAGAACTTGGGTCATTCCTCAGCTAGCCGCTCAACAGCGACATTAGTGCACACTTTACACCATCCCATTCACTTTGTGGTGTGCTCTGTTTGGGGTTTGACTCACAACTTTTACGTGTCTAAAGTTTGATACATTTGTCCTAGAGTCCTTTTATAGTTAGCAGGAGAAAAATATGCAAATCATACAGACAGTTCAGCTGGTCTGTCATGGAAATCTTCCAGAGATGGAAAAATCAGCTCTAATGCCTGTCTTCCTTCTCTTTTCATCTTTTGTTTCGTTCCCCAGGCAAGATGTGGTCTTTCCTACCCATGTTTGCATCCTCCTTTAGTCCAGCTTACATGTCAGTCTTCCTGCAGGTGCTGTGCTTGCATTAGCTGTCATCTGCCTACTTTGGGGAGGCCCAGCATGAACACAGGAGGAGGATCAGGAACCCATAGGGCTGATGTTCTGGGTCTGAGAACTAGTTTACCCTGTAAGTGGCAGGGGAACATTATTCTTTGGACAACAGAATTCAGGGGAACATTCCCATCTTTGGACAAGACATAAAAGTGCATTTTCAAAGGTACTCACATGCAAAACTGAAGGACTGTCCACTCAAATGGGACTAGAGTAAGCTGACAGTGAGCGTTGTTAAAATTGTCCATGTTGTTTAACTGAGGCACAATGACCATGCAGTGAAGTCACTGCAGACCTCTTCAGTTCATCCACATTACTTTTCCATCTGTCAAGGATATTTATCAGTTTTGGAATTTATGCTGCTCTGGAGGGTATTCTGAGAAATGTCTCCTTTTCACTACAGAAGTGGCTGTGTTTCACTGATAATTTACATTTCCATTAGCAAAGTGTGTTAGGCCTTAACTCTTCTCTTCCATATACCCCTCAAAATGGCTAATAGAGTCAAGGGGCACTGAACACAGAAGAAAAGGCAGAATTTAGTCAATATTTGCAAAGAATTTTGGAGTACTTGAGCATGAAAAACATCATATTGGGTAAATATTAGTTTCATTCTGAGTTAAATCCTGAAATCTGTACTTCAAATGTTCATAATTTCTGAGCTAAGCCAGATATGTGCATGTGAAAAGATTTTATTTAGACCAAGTTTGCTTGCTTACTAGTTGATCCTAAATGAAATGAAGACTGTTTATTTTTGTTTTGCTTGGCTGAAGGGGAAAAAAAGCAACAGCCCTTCCTACCTCTGGTTTTCTTGTTTTCTGTCTGAAAAGTGCAAGCCAGCACAGAAAAGAAAATCAAATTTGAGTTTGTTGATAGTAAAGAAGGACCACATGTCCCATATTTTGATATTTCCTTACATAGATTTGCCTTTTAAAACCTGTTGTCATTGTTGTGTAAACCAGCTGTAAATCTGACTGCTTTCATCTACCCTGTTCTAGGAAATGGTGCATCTCAGTAGCTGGACTGGATCATAGCAATGCCCAGTGGTGACATTACACACTGGGGATGACTGTATGTAATTTTTATTGTGTAAAACTTGCAGATTAATTTGAAGTTGAGGCTGTAGCAGCCATCACTGGAAGTGATATATATTTTTCTTTAGACTATTAATTAAAGTGCAAAGAAATATATTTGTGTTTAGCTATCAGGAAAAAACCCAAGTGATTCCCAGTGGTGAAGGGTTGCTGAGCCACCTTTGTCTAGACATCATAGGTCTCAGCTCAAAATGGAGAGTTGGAGAGAATTATCAAGTCCACAGACACACTGAGGAGTACAGGTCCTTCCTCTCCCTTTTCAGGTCTTCCCTATCTTTACATATCTCCCCTTTTTACACTGTCTGCAGTGAGTATATCATTTATCGGTTAATAAGTTGTCTGACAAGATAGCCACTTTGTACCTAATTGTTCAGTTTATTTATGTATTATTGATGAGCCTAGACTTGAACTCTGCTTTCCTTAGAGACTGCTTGATAAATCTGTTGGCTAATCCTATCTAAGGAACCGAATTACCTGCTGTAGCATAATACATGACATTGCTTTTGCTGTGTATTCTTAAAAAGGAGCTGGTTATACATTTCCAATGAGCTATGTTTAACAGTAAGAAATAAAATCAGATACATAATTCACATTGCTGTCTGTGTTAACAAAATATCTTCAGTGATGCACTGTAATGCATGAAAATACTTCCTCAGCTTTTAAATCTATGTTCTGACTTTTTTAACTTGTAAGGCTCTGGCTTGTGTAGCTAGAAGAATTTCTGAACTGCAAAATCTTGATTATGAGTAAAACTATTAGGCATGTCAAAACACTTGTGCATTGCTAATATGATCTGAAAATATTGGAAATTAATCACCTTATACTTTTCAAGGCAGTAGTTACTATTTCAAACAAATGAATACAACACCAAATTAATTTTCTATTAAAACATGAATCTAATGACAGCCCATATCTGTACTCCGTTATTATTTCTGAACTTTTGACTTGTAGGCACTGACATAAGGGAAATTGGGGAGTATTACATGAACTGTAAAGCACAGGAAGAAGCAGTGATACTGTATGACTAGCAATTTATGAATTCAGCTGTTCAGACTCAGGAGCCTCTGCAAAACCCTGGAGTCTCTTAATATTTGTCCTAGAAGGATATCACAAAACTGATTGTTGCTGACACCAAAAGAGGTGTGTGCTGAATCCATGAGCCCATATAATGGATTTCCTAAAAATGAGAAATAAAGAAAACTGCACCTCAAGAAGAGTTAAGTTTCCTTAGCTTAATCAATGTCAATCTTAAAATCAATTGAATTATAACAGTATAGACCCAGACTAGTGCCCTGCTACCGGCCCCATCTGTAAAAAGGTGTTTAATTCTGAATTGCATTCAAATCAAGAACATTTCGCTTCATCAGCAAATATATGATTATTTCAACTGATGCTGTGTTCGCCTTTTAATGTGGGAGGGAAGGAGCCAAATATGGGTTTGGAAATATTTATGCAGCTGTTGTGTTTCTGCTGGAGTTGTATATCTGCAAATCTGAGCACAATTTTCCCATTTGATTTTCTTTGTTCCTTCTTTACTGGTTTGGTTTGGGGAATTTTTTTACCTAATAAACACAGAATTTAGTTATTCTAGATTGAGAAAGTTTAGTTTGGAAATGAGTTTGACTATGTGAAGAAATCTTATTCTGGGTACCTACAGCAGAGACATAATCTTAGGTATGACTATTGAAGCCACAGTTTTCAGTGGGTTGCTCCATAACTTTAAAACTTTCAATATGCATTTCAGTCTTCCAAACACAAAGAACATTTTTAACCAAAAATTATTCAAGCCATTTATTTCAAGTTTAATGTGTGCTAATTTAATGGTCTTTAGGCATAAAACATTATGATAATTTTCCTCACATGTTTTATCAAATCCTGAGGACAGTGTATTAATATTTCAGTAGCTTTTACAGAGAGGTGAGAGAATATAATATGGAGCACTAAAATGATAAGGCATATTTTCCATAGCATTACTGTTATAGAGTATTTTCATTGATTAATCAAATGGCTACAGTCTGACTAGGCTATGAGATTGCTGAAGTTAAACAACAATTATTGTACAATTGGGTAAAACAGAAGCACATATTGTGATGCTTTGGGGAAAATGAAACATCAAAAGCTAATAAGAAACCATTTTTATATCATAAAAGCATAAAAACAGCTCCATCAAGATTTAATCACATTGTTATAATACACACTCTTAAAAAAATTATGTTAGCTCATTAGCAGGGGTTACAACACAGATTGTTATAATTAGAGTAGGATTAACAAATACCGAGTTCTACTTCTATTTCAGTGCGCTGAAGCACAGTCTCTGCCGTGTGAATCATAGGATTATCTGTATTTCAAGAGGTTTGTTTTTACATTGGTGTCATGGTCCAGTTCAAAACTGATGACACACACTCTGCAAGGGCTGGTAGTTAAATTCCAGCCAAAATGAGGGGAGCCTATGGCCAACTTGTCCATAACTCCTCTTCTAGCCATGGTGTTCAGAGTACCTGTGTCCCTCTGGGCAGCTGGAGGTGGAGAATCACTGCCAGTGAATCAGAGGCCTGTCTGGCCAGCAATGAGCCCAGTCTGGAGCTCCTTTCATGGTAAGTGGCAAAAATGAAGCACTTCCTTCATGTCTGTGCATGGGTAGTGTAAGAGACTTCAGCTTGTTAAACTGCATTCAGGAACTTCTGAAGTACATCACGCTGTAAATTTTGAAGTGACAGAGTCTGCCAATATTCATTTGACAAGACAATAATTGCCAATTTTTTCCTGTTCTTAAGAGGAATTTCTCAGGGCCTGAAATTATTTCTGCTCAAAGCTAGAAAGACTGATAGCAGTAAATAATGTCCTGTGAGTGAGAGTACTCCCCTAGATGTGAGAGAGACAAAATTTAAGTCTACATGAACAGATATTTTTAGGAAGTTGACAGCCACAGAAGTGATACGGGAAGACCCAGCCTGTGGCCTTGGTGCCCAACTGATGTGTGAAGGAGTGGCAGAGTAGGACTGAACCAAGGTTTCCCACAGTGCTGCTATGTGCTTTAACTGCCACATCCTTCTGGTGAAAGTGTCTTTTTCATTTTTTATGTAAATGTTTAAAAGTCACTTTCATCATAAAATTCATCTTGAAAATGCTTTATTTGAAAAAAATATAGAGATCTGACTTGGGCCAAAATCCATAGAGCTTAGATCTTCACCATTTGTCATAGATCATGCTATGTGCCCTAATTATCTGGCAACTTTCCATACTACTTGTAAGTCAGGATAAGCTTTCAAAGATTTCATTTATTAAGGGCTGGCAAAAAGCAAAGCATTTTCTAAGTAAAGTGTACAGGGAGAAAGAGGTTGATGCATACCCATGGTCTGGATGAACCCTGGGAATAGAGAACCTGGTCAGGATTACCCATGACTAACTGGAGCACTTCATTCATTTTGGACGGCACATGAAATGGTGCAATGGACATCAGTAAAGGGAAGCACTCAAGTGATCACAAATGAAGAAATGCTCGGAAAAAAGCATGTTTCCACAGAAGGTCAAAGGAATTTAAAATTGTCTTTCTGAAGAGGAGGACAGAGTATCTATCTTTGTGTTCACAAGGGTTTGTAAAAGGTAGAAGTAATTAGTCTCAGCAGACTGGAGGGATGGAAAAAAGTCTTAAAATAAAACAGCAAAATGGCTGAAGAGTTTGAACCAAAAGGAGAAAATGCATCAAAATACCGTTGCTTGTTATAAGGCGGGAATTGACAATACGCTTCTGTGGATGCTCTGTGAAACCTATTCTGCTGTTATTCAGGGGATGGATTTGCCTGCTCAAGGAGCTTCCTCCCAGCACTAATGTGACTGCCTCATGCTGATATGCATGGCCTCTTAGAAATACAACAGCCATGGTGCTGATAATGCCACGTTTGAGTAACTTTTGCTGTCTGATTTGCTGTGAGGAATGTATAGCGGTAATAGATTCATAGCGTATTGATGGGGAAAGCGGCAGCCAGTGCTGAGGGTGGCACCTGTTCTTCAAGCACGGAGGGAGGAGGAGGTGGGACATTTTTCATCTTTAGAGGGTTTTGATAAGACAGTGTGGCAGGTACAACTGTAGCTTTATATTTTAGCTCTTTACCTTCAAAACTTAGAAAAAATTGAAATATATTTGCATGGACGTCTTTTCTTCTGTTAAAAGAAAATATATCAAGTGTATAAAGAAATACTGCTGCAGACTCTTAAAAAAAGCTGTTATGAGTTCAGCTTGATAAAATAGAAACAAAAGATGAAAACAGTCATGGAATAATTTAGTCATAAAGTGAACTTGAAGGTCAAATTTTATCTTAAAAGGTGTAGAGAGAAAACTTAGAATTTTTGAGAACAGATAAGTGATCTCACATCAAGGACATGTCTTCACTGAAGTTGGTAAGAAAAAAAGTAAAACAACTTTTCCTCTTCTGCTTTTGAGTAATATTTTGAACATTTCTAACCACATCTACTCCCAAATGACCTATTTTAGGATAGAATGCTGCAAAGTTCTCTACATTGCTCTGCCAGGGTATCTCAGCTTGATCTGTAGACAATCTAGTAAAGGAGTTAGTCAAGCTACAAGCCTTGTCAAGCTTCTGAATCTGTTGCAACTGTAAGTGTAAAAATTCATGTTGGTTCAGATTCTTCTTATGAACATTCGTGGAGCTCCATCTTCTTATTTGATGCAGATGGGGAAATAAACATGTGACATTCTCAATGAAAATAGTCCTGTTGAAGTTCATGAAGAGACTCATGCACCAGAGTAACTGTGGATGGAAGTAGGATTGTCCACATGGCTGCTACTGTAGCTGTTTTGGTAAACTATGGTTGTATGTCAGCCCTACAACACCCTTGTCATTTAACAGATGTCCATGTTTTCCTAAGTCCTTGCAATTAGTCATTTCTGTTAGCACTCTCTCAAGATCTGAATTAGTTCTATCTAATGAGATCTCATCAGACTGTGCTAAATAATTTCATTTATCAGAAATTTAAGCTGATTTTTTTCCGTCTGAATTTGGTACCTACCTAAATATTTTATTCTTCTTCCTGTAAATGTCTGAGCTCTTGGGTCCTATTTTATCACATATTTGAATGGGTGCTTGATTTTAAATATTTTCACATTGTCATTCCTTTCAGCAGGATAATTTTAATACATGTTGTGCATATGATCCAAATGACCTGCTTCATTGGTCTAGAGTGCTTAAGTTCTTAGGTGATACTATTTAAAATTGAATTTCTAAACATGGCATAGGTAAAAAAAAATTCTACATATGCCCTGTGTTTTTTCCTACTTACTCTTTCAAACATAAGTCATTCAGGCAAAGTTGTTTAGTTATCTGGCAATTGTCATCTTTATTTGCTTCTCAAGACCCTCTTTCACAAGATTTTCAGAATAGAAGTGGAATTTTGCTTGTGCTTTTTTGGTTAATGTTGTTCTGGCCCTTTTTATTTCTATGATTCTGCTGTGCAGAAGGAGATGTACTTCCCATAGGAACTATATATATCCCACTCACTATAAATAACACAGTAGATAGAACTCTGTCCTGTGATAGTCCAACTGTAGTCATGCAAGGCAATGGTTCTGTCCTAGTTGTGCAAAACTTGTTGACTATGGTCCGTGGAACCTCTCTTCTGCAATACTTCAACACAGGGGGTTCTCCATGTGGGTATATAAAAAATGCTTTTCAGTCATCTCTCTGCTCTCTGTAGATCCTTTTTATTAAGCTTTCTTGTGTTTTGTTACATAATCTACCACTTTACATGACAAGGCAGAGATGAACATTCACAAAAATTACTCCAAAACTTGAAGAAGATCCCTGTTCCCTTACCAATCTACTGGTTCCTGAACCAGTTCCTGTCCAGCTGGCAATGGCACAATTCCGTTCACCTTTCGTGATGCAGGATCAGACCTTGTCATGAAACTGGCCAGGTCTGTTGGTGTTGGAAAATGCTACAAGCCTACTAGATTAAAAATTTTCTCAGCTACTGTGGGCAGAAAAGAAGGGTCTTATCTTAGTTGTTCAAACCTTTCCACCTTATCACCCAATTTTCCCAGTGGGTGTCTACATCTATAATTTAGTGTGGATTGAGTAAAATAATAACAAAAGCACTTGCTACTTTGATCTCAGTATGTTTATTTAATGAGAGTTCAATATGCAAAAAATAGTTGAGCATAGGAGTCCAGACTGCAGTGCTCTGGTTTGGGTTTATTTTATTTTAACTTATTTGATTTTATTTCTTTTTAATTTTTTATTATTATTTTATTATACTTTATTTTATTTACACAGCCAAGGTTAAAAGGAGCAGGAGCCCAGCTGAGAGAGTTCAGAGTTCATCTCTGCATGTTCACTGTCTTCCATTTAAATGTACACAAAGGACTAATACAGTACCCGCTCTCCCCTGGGCTGTCTTTGATACACTCTGCTGTGCCTGGACTCTGCCACTCCTCCTATCAGTCTGATCCTACTTCTTTTAGCCCGCTGTGCTCAGCACTGTAACCTCATTCAGCTAGTGCTCTCCATGCAGGCTAACAACTTCAAGGCTCTGTCAGGCATTGACACATGCAGGCTCCAAGCAGGAAGCTAAACACTCCCCTTCACCTTTCCTGCAGTTTCACATTAACCTCTATTAAGTGCAGGAAAAACACAAATGCGGTAGTGCCATTATTCAGGTTTTAACTACCAGTGTATATTAGATATTCAGCCAGCTCTCCACCTATGAGAACATACTCAGCAAATGCTCTGGCTCCTTCCTTTCTCCCAGTGAGAGAGGTAAATAGTGAGTTAGCTTGAGGAATGCTATGGTGGTAGGTCTGGGTTGGGCATTTATGGGACAGGCATGAAAATCTGAGGGCAAACTTATATAGCACTGTCTGTACTTTTTTGAGGCAATAGCAGGTGTTTTAATTAGAAAATGAGACAAAAATGGTCTCATTTGAGGAGAATCAAGCAGCGTATCTACAAAATATTTGGTCTTTGGAAGCCAGGTGGTAGAAAAGGCACAGTGCAGTGCTAGTCTGCAAGCCCTATCACACTTGGATCCAGGCACTGAATGGGTCCAAGTCTGTTGGGTGCTGTGGGCAGAGAGAGTTTTGTGGCTGTTTCTGGCTCTTTCTGAGATAGGAAATGTCTGACAGCATTTCCTTGCGAAGCAGCACCCACGCTTCCCGCCCTGGGGCTGCTGCCAGTGCTCACACACCTTGTGGCTGCCCTTGAGACCTGGGCAGATTCCTTTCCAACTCCAATCTGCCTAGTCCACATGTCATTGTACTTGGATCACTTAAAGACAACATACCCCATATTCCTGGTTCAGACACTTCAGCAACATGGAAGAAAATGAAAGGACCAGAGACATAAAGGATTTTCCTAATACTTTCCCCCTGAAAACAAGTAGCAGAATTAATATTGATCATCATCATCATCATCATCTTGAGACATGCCATCTCCACTCTATTGCTTGGCTCATCAAATTTTCTGCATCCTGGAGAGCTCCTAGTATTCCAGATGGGACTGGACAGTCTGCACTAATCACCTTCCTTTGGCTATAGAGGGACATCCAGCGTGGTTAGCACAGGTCTTTCTCGTGAGAACATTTTGCTACATTTCATAAACAAAGATAAAGTTTGGATGTTTTGCAAACAACTTCTCCGGATTGGGTCAGTTCGGGCTTGGCCAATTGGGCCTAGGGGGAGGTCTCAGGCTGACCAATCTGGGTGACCTCTGAAGACTCTATATATATGGAAATCAAAATAATAAAGTCTCCTTCTCTCTTTCCTTGTCTGAGAACCTGGGTCATTTCTCAGCTAGCGGCTCAACAGCGACAATCCAGCTCTGCAAAGAGTTTGCTTCTTTTTGCCATGGTGCTCCATTTAGGCATTTTCACCCAATCATGGTCTTCCAGTATGCTCCTCTGCTGATAAATAAGGTTTATGGAAAGAGGGAGGGAAGACAGCAGAACAATCAAAGTTGATAGTACTAGATTGGTTTTTGACAATTTTCCTGTGATAGTCCTTCAGTGAGGTGTCAAGCCTCTTTCCTGGGAAGGATGCCTGTCTGGAATGCATTACTGTAACCTGTCTTGGGCAAATTTAAACGTGTTCAAGTACAGCATACAAAATGGAGCTCAGGAAACAAAATGGAGTTTCAATTTAATACAAACATGCCACTTTGCCAAACTGTGTCAAGAAAGAGATTTTCCATCATGTATGATGTTTACAGAGAATCTCTGTTTTTATCTTTAATGGTTACCATAACAAGATCAACTGTTTCTTTAGCATAGCAATTTGATGATTTATGTTGTATCCCATTATTATTTTAGTCTCATTTCAGCAGCTCTAAGTAAAATAAAATATCACTCTTTGTCATCAAGCAACCTGAGACAATATCCACTCTTGGCATTTGGTTTAAAATAAACAAAATTACCTAGTTTTAAAGGTTTTTCAGGATTAGTGGCTTTTACATAATGTGAGTTACAAATGATATATATAAGCTGTAAGCAAAGTAAAATCACTAAATCACTAGAAATAAATACTCATTTTACAGAATGTTATTGCAACATCTTCTTAAAATGAAACATAACAAATTGTGCTGGGGCACCGTCAGAGTAAGATAAACTATGGTTTAATGATATAACTAAAGTTTATATTTAAAACTAAATCTATCTTCCAGTTCCAATCTAAGATGGAAGAAATTTGTATTTAGATTGTGTGATTAATAACACAGGCTTTGAAGATCTGTAAGATCCTTTGAAGAAATTGGGATGTCAAGTCCAAGTTGGCTTCACCCAGAAGCTGAACTTACTGAACAGAGCACCTTTCACCAGTATGATCATTTCTCCTCTTGCTTCTTCTCCTTGAATCTTTACATTTTAGGATATCACTGTTGGGATATACTTGTGCACAGGGCAAGGTCTGAAGTTGCTCCCCCTCCACACCCCTGTCCCGAGCTTGTTTTGGCATCAAAAGTCATGTGAGCTCATATTCCTCGTGGTTCCCTGCCCACACTGCAGCTGGACAAGATACAGTACTTTCACATTGTGTTGCTCTTCTGTATGAAATGGAAAAAACTCAAACATTCATGTGCTTGATTTTTTTTTTCTTTTACATAGCTCACATAAATGTGCCTGAAAAACTTAGTGCATATATATATATGCTACAAAGAGAGAACAACTATGCAATTCCCTCAGAAGTCAAAAACTGGATGAAAAAGCAGCAAAATAAACCCTCATTTCACAACAACAGGAAAGAAATGTTAGGTAGCAAGAAGATGGAGGCAGAGGGGAGAAATGTCATTCTCCCCATAAGCCAGATAGCACAGATGATCCTGGCAATGAACACAAGAGTGACTTAGCATTGAAGAAGGTAGCCTAAGTGGAGGGAAGAACACAAATTTGGGCTGAAAGCAGGTTTAACATGTGTGTCTATGTGGAAGCTGTCATTGGAACAAGCTACATTAAACTAGTGCAGATATTTATCTGTATTTATAATCATTATATGCACACATACAGTTACCAGTATTTAAATATATAAATATATTTTATTTCCAGTTACCCTCTTTATTTCTCAAGCCCTTCTAGGTTTTTCTGCCATCTTGCACCTTCCTTTTTGCATTCCAAAGTTTTCTGTGTATGTAGGCGATCAAATAAACATTCTCTGAGTTGGTGTCAACATGAGAAACTTTTTTCTCTGTTCAAACTATTTGTAGTATCTTTGTGACGTAGCCCACGTAGGGTGTTTTTAATTTAAAGCACGTTACGAATGAATAAAAAACTACTGTTCTTGCAAGCTTTGCTACTTCATAATCATTATTACAAATGCTGATAAAGTTTGCCACAAGTTACATGGGAGGATGAAAACAGGCTACATGGCCATACATTGTGTGACTCTGGTGTGATGCTACATTAATGGAAAACAGAGGTCAGCCTTGGATCCCTTAAAAGAGCTTTACCACTCTGGGCATTTGGCCTAACTCTGTCATACCTCTTGCATCCATTACAGTCAGCCAGTGCTTATGCAATTACATCCCTAACTTCTATGATTAAATTGTATTTAATGACAGCAGTTGGGTATTTTATGTATGTTGGTTGCTGAACTTGTCTTACAAAGGGTCATTCTGAAGGGGCTTCTAACTGGCCATGCCATAGTGTTGCCTGTATGTTTTACTTAGAATAATCCTTTAAATAAAGAATATTATGCAAGCCTGAATTTATATTAGAACAAGCCCCCAGTTATATTTCTTTTCATATTACAATGCAGCCATATTTTTCATTTGCTCTCACCCAAACTTCTCATGCAGTTACACTTTAATGTGAGAAGAAATGTTGTCAAGAGTAGTTATTATCACACACCAGAATATCGTATTAGCATTCACTTTTAATAGATTAAAATGAAAGATTTTGAAATCTGCTCTTAATGATACTGAAGGATCTTGGAGATACATTGGGAAAGCTTTATATGAAATGTCATATGATATATATACATCATACATAGGTTAGTAAAAGACAGTTCATTTAACTGCCTGCCTTTGTGTTTCATCTGTTCTGTTGGGACGAATCATCCACAGGTTAAGTGATGCTTGTGCAGTTTCTTTGTTTGAAATCAAGCACGGTGAGTGGCAGGAAAGTTTAGGGAACACAAGATTCTTGCCAGCCTGAGAATGATGAATACACTAAGTCCATTTTGGAGGCATAGAGTATAACCTGGAAGAAAACTCTGGTAGTTGAAGGCATCTTTGAGTCATATCTGCTCATCTTTTGACTCACTCTGATGCAGAGAGGTTGATTGACCTGCTGTTGCATACATCACCTTACTTGTAAAGCTAAATTCTGCGTCGATGAAGCATGAATTAGGGTGTCCAGGTGGAGGGTTGTTGAGAGGTGCCATGTTGCAGAGCCTGCATGTCACAAAGCAGCCTATTAAAGGTGAAATGGTTCAATATAAATTTTTGGGATTTAGAGGCATGTTTTTGAAGCTTCTAAACAGATGGGAAAAAATATGAAAAGAACTTTCCAGTTGATCAAATTGCTGGCATTCTTTCCTCAGTTTATTGTTTTGATGTGGGATTGTCACATTGTGGGATCATCACAATGTGAGTATTGTATCTGTGGAGCATCAGATTTTCTGAACTTTTTGTTCTTGAAGGCTTGTGTACCCTTTTTTTTGGCTGAGGTGGGATGTACAGGTCATCTCTATTCCACGCTGCTTTGGTGGTTGGGAAAGGGGATGATGAATAAGCAAATCAGCATTGCAGTAAATATTTTGGTATACAAGGATCATAATTTCACTCTTTTATAAACATTTTAGTAAACATTGAGAATGTGAAGGAGGTATCTCCTGGCAATACCTGCTGTATGAAGTGCATGTATATACACTTCATCCTTTGAGTTTACGCATGTTTTTCAGGCTCATATCCAAAGTCCTAGGAACTGCCAAGAAGCCATGCACCACACTGCACTAGACTGAGGGCAGACAATAATTTAAACAGCAGTAAACATAGTACAAATACTAACATGGAAAGGGTGTCAGTGTCAGCTGATGCATTACAGTCCACAACCTGCAAATATAAACACTACAAAAAATACACATCCCATCAAATATTGCTGACCTATATGACCTATTACACAACATCTTACACATACTTCTGACAAGCAGATGCTAAATATTGCAGTAACTAAACTGTGCTTGAATATTGAAGAAATTAAGTAATAAATCAGACAGCTGCTGGGTATTTTTAAATGTCAACAGGTCAGTCAGATTTTACAAACATTATGCATCAATATATTTTTCTGAAAATTTACCCTAACAAATTAATCCAAAATGTTGCAGAAGGTCATTTCACATGTAAGAATCAATCCCCTTATGTTTCTCATGTAAGGTCAAAAGGCCAGGAAGTTTAAATTTTGATATATTTTTTCTGTTTTGGTTTCTCTGAAATGTGCTCACATAAAGCTCACAGACCATGGCAGAATAAAAACATTTCAGAGCTAAATAGAGGGCCACAAGCAACAAACAGGAGAGGGTAGAATCCAATATCCTATCATGCCAGGGGGACCACTAATACAAAGGTACTGATTAGGTAGGCAGATAACACAAGAACAACACACAGAATTATAAAAATTTCAGTATTCATTGAAAAATACCTTAGGGAAATTATTCAAAGAATGCAGATTTGGTGATTGTAAGCGTGGGAGCAAGGACAGATGACCAAACATTCAAAAGAGGGAATTATATGAAAGATTGGTATACTTCATAAAGATTCTTAAATCATAGTCTCATGTATTATGAGGCAAATTAAATTGAAATAATCCTTGACTGTATCTAGCCAATATGCAGAAAATAAATTTCTTCATATTCATGCAACTAAACACATACAACACAGTATTTGAATTTTAGCAAAACTTGCAATGTGTCACAACAAACGTATGAAGGTAACAAGGGAAATTCAAAATAGGAGACTCAAGGAATGATGGTTTCCAGAGCAGAGAGGACTCCCATAACCAGCAAATGTAACAATCATGTCCATAGGATTTCTTGCAAATCTGATATGGATTGCATCTGTTCTGAAAAAATATCAAACTTCATTCTAAAATGTCTGAGAAATGATGAGTTTGCTGTTGACATAATGCTTAATTACCTCCTAAAGTAGGAACTTGTATCTTATTTCAGGACTGAATTTCTGTAACTCCCATTTCTCAACACTAGATCTCATTATACGACTGTCAGGAAGGCTGACATCTTGCTATCAGACATCTTTCCAGGGTGTAAGTACCAATCACAGTGATCAAGGCACCTTTCAGCCTTTCGTCTGACAAGCTGAATAAGTTGAGCTCCCGTAGGCCTGGCACTGGAGCACTTGCTTTCCAACTACAGGCTGTGAAATCTCTCTTCAGAATTCCACCTGTCCACCTGAGTAGAAGAAACAAAGTGCTTTTTTCCAGTGCAAACAATCCAGATACTAAAAAATTTTCTCCAAAACTCTACTTTGAGTGCTTATAAATAAGAACATTAACAATAATAAGAACAAATAAGACTGAGAAAGCTAAAAGAAATGGTATATGTCAACAAGAAACAAAAAAGGAACAAGCATCAATCTCTATTTTGTGATCTAATCTAACTATCTCTATTCTGTCACAATTTGGAAATACTCTATTCCCTATGGCAGATCTGTGTCTGTGCCATAATCCCTTCCCTCCCATGAAACTAGGACTTCTGACAGATAGTCTGTGACTATTAAATAGCTCTGGCTGGGAAGGGCAGACCATCAACTGCTGTGCCAGGAGCTGGCACTTGTTCATGTTACTGCTGCTGTTACAAGCCTTGTAGCCTCTGGCAGAGAAAGAGGATGAACAGCTGGAAGCCGAAACCTTTTCAGCCACCTCAGCAAAAATTGGTAGAGCTATCTTCCAAAGCCATGATGCCTTAAATTGCTAGTAAAAAATTTTTAGATGCAGACACACAGTATAGGAAAAGGGTGTTACCTTGGTTTAATAGGATCTTAGATGCACACCGACGAACAAGCTCCGATGATATCTTTCGTATATAATTTATGGACAGTTTAGATTAGAATACCTATCTAAAAGTCTCCAAAAAGAAGTCTAACAAATGAAGTATTTGCCCCCTTATTAAAATTACCTCCCCCCAAAAAGATTACTACTTAGTTTACAAAAAACATGTCTCAGTGATGGGGGCCCTGTTCAAGGTTGGTGCCTCATGCTTTTGAGATTGTGGGGATGTTTCGTCTTCCCCAAAGGATTCTGAGCAGGGCAAGGGTACAAGGGTTATAAACATGTAGGGTTGAGATACAGGGAGTAAAAAGTACAGGAATGGGGAAGGGTAAAAGGATATATATAAAGAGAGTATAAAAATAAAATGAAAAAGGACAAAAACTATCAGGCATCAGCCACAATCTAACTTTGCCACCTTGGGCTAGTTGAATATACTGCACCTTGCAGGTAGAATACCCCCAGAAGCTCAGCAGTGATCGAGAAACGTCCATGGGATATTTCACGGGCACCTTTTGTAGGAGTAGAGCAATCTCAGTAAGTAGGCACTTCTTACAAATGCTGCTGCATTATCCAAAACAATGGCTTATGTCCAAAATATGTCACTCTAAGCATTCACACAAGGAGTCAGGTGAAAGTTATTTCAAACAGACCTCCTAACAGCTGGAAATTTGTGGTTGATGGCTGGAGATAGGAATTCCTGCTGTTGTTCATTTCTACTTGAAAGGTTTGAAAAGATTTTCCCTACCTCCTGAGCAGACACTGGGACTGTCATTGCCCTGTTTGCACTGCCACTTGAGTGGGTGTGATGAGAGTTCTGCAGGGACATTTTCCAGGCTATGTAAGAAATCAGTAGTTTTACACTTTGTGCTGGTACAGGATGAGGCTTCAGATCTGAGAGTTTTTCTCCATCTAGACCTTCAGATTTAAATCAACTCCTTTCCATAACATTTCCATTACTTCTTAACTGCAGTTGTGAGAAAAAAAGAACAAAAAAAAAGAAAAAGAAAAGAAATAAAAAAAAGGAACATGTTTTTTATACATTGTATATATTTCCAGGAATGGTATTTATCATTTACAGAAGGCTATTTTAGCAGATCTGAGTATAAATGTTTACTTTATTCACACATCAAGCAAACTATCCTCTTACACCATACGGATGGGAGGTACACTGTTTCATACATTCAGATGTCTGAAAGCTGTCTGGAAATGCATTTCCTACTTTCTGATATGGGAACATTTCAATAGGAGGGGGTTTAATTTGTTTTGAAATTTCAACTCTTGTTCTGCTCAGAAGCTAAAGTTGGAATCCATTAAGATACATTTTAGTGCAGATTCTATTCTCATCTTCCTTTTCTCAGTAAGTGTGCAATTCACTTAGTACTTCATTGCAACCAACAGCAATATGTGTACATGGTGCACAAAATGAGCCATGTTGTTTTAAAACAGATTGCAGATGAAAGGAAACCATTCATTTCTTGCTTGCTAGCTGTAATTACTAGAGCGCTAATTACTCCAAATCACTGACATCCAGGGTCAATAAGGATGACAACAGGAACATCAAAGACAAGATGCACACATGCAATTACAAGTCTCTAAAACCAGGCTGTAATATTATTTTATAGCAACTGTTTTTTTCAGTCAATGCTAAAAAATCAAGTTTGCTGAATGTTTACTGTTATTTTCTTTGCAGTTTGACGGTGAGAACATGTATATGAGTATGACAGAACCAAGCCAGGACTATGTGCCAGCCAGCCAGGTGGGTTAATTAATCTTCTCTGCCTTGTTTCAAATTGTAATTAAAAAAATTCAAAGAGTTGCATTGCAAATGAGTGGCACTATCAGTAACTGCTGCAATCAGGAATAATCATAATTTATAAACAAAGCATTTAAGCCTTGTTTCCAGTTAATGAGATAGAGCTGATAAAACACCAGAGTTGGCGTTTGTTGAAAGATACTACCTTGTTTCCTCTCCAGAATGCAAGCAGCTGTTTTGCCAGCATGATCTTTCCTAAACAGTTGTTTTACCTTCAGGAAATAAAGTCTTTACAGGTGCAGGTTATTTGTTTATCTGACTGCAGACAAGTTAATCATTATAAGCTACACATGTCACAAATAGCTTTAATTATCACTCGTAGGACAGTTGAAGAATTGCAGTTTTAACACTAATCCTATGTCTGAGTAATGTTGCTATTATTGCACAATTAGCAGCGGGGTTAAGGCAATGACAGCCTTCTGTAGCTTGCAGGCCAAAAGGCTTAATGTGATGCAGATTCTTTAAAGGTATTTTTGAGCCCTTTTCCATTTGGAGAACCATACACGCTAAATTTTGATACTCGATGTGTATTTAAAAATGTACCTTTCCACTTGAACCCAAAGATACTATAGATTTCTGAGAATTAAAAATTCTAATTCCTCCTTAAAGAGCAAAAATATTTTTGAAGTTTTGTCTACCTGTTACTATGTCTATACGTAGGGGATTTTTCATTTACTTCACATGTTTCAGTTTAATTTCACAATAGTAAGTGGTGGAGGTAGTGCTGCAGGGCAGTTAGACTGTGTCAGAAATTGCCAAGAATAACCAGACTTCTGGTCTGTGTCATGCAATATTTCAGGCCCAGCACTGGCTGTCCTAACAGAACCAGGAGGCTTATGTGTAGACTCTCATGAGGTGGGAAATATGTTTGCATGCATAGTAAATATGTTTGGATAAGCTGGATGTAACTTAGGAATCAATAGCTTTGGAAAGTGTGCATTTGAAACTAAATGTCTTCATGAAATAGTGTTCTTCGGGTACACAGGTTCACTGGGGGGCACAGAAGCAAGAGGTTGTGTGAAATGAGTACATGGTTCAATCAAAAAGATCGTCTTTAAAGTGTTCCACCATGTTGCTTCCCAGCCTTCTGTTGAAGTCACTCAGAAATACCTTTAGAGACCAATAGTACTTTGCATTTA
Organism: Entomyzon cyanotis; assembly: GCA_024500445.1. Classification (NCBI taxonomy): domain Eukaryota; kingdom Metazoa; phylum Chordata; class Aves; order Passeriformes; family Meliphagidae; genus Entomyzon; species Entomyzon cyanotis. Next base: position 22,162,149 of record JAKEPQ010001005.1, read on the forward strand.
GGAATTGTGCATGATTGAACTTATTCAGCTAAGAACCCTCCAAGATCCAGAGGTAGTTTAGAATAGAACTGTTTGATTAAAAAATGAAAAATTATATTATTAATTTTTCTCTAACCATTAATCCAAAAACTGTACTGACAAGTTTTAGTATTACTATTAGATTAAAGCAGCCTAGTATCATCTCATTTATGCCTTAAGGGTTTTGAAGTGCAAGGGCTAATTGAATTTGTTTGAAACAGTAGAAATACAAACTCTGTGAATGATTGCTGTTATCAGGCAGCTGCTACCTTTCAGAAAATCATTATGTCTGTCTTAAATAGTTTTGAATAAAGAATTGCAAAGCCACATTATACATCAGAATTATTTTTCTTATGTTGATATTTTTGTACTGTGTATGCATGTAGTTTAAATAATTTAAATGGCATATTGAAAAATTAAGAGTATAAGTTTTAATCTTTTATGCGGTTTTCACATGTGCTAACAAGGCCCAGATTCTCCAAGATATTTATGCATCTAACACTCACTGGTTGCAGTGAAAGTAAGGTGCTTAAAGTACCTTTAAAGATCCAGGCCTAGCTATTTTAAATGCAAATGACTTTGTCTTCAAGGAAAAAAAATCTATCAAATGTGACATTTCCAAATTCAAAGATGTCAGAAAACCCTGAATGCTTACTAAGGGCTGGAACCAAGAAAGGACTACAGACTTTAATCTGACCATGGCAAAGCTGAGCTCTTGGGTGTCTGGATCCGAGGCAGAGTTCAAAACCCAAAGGCAGGTGTTGAAACTCTCTGTCCTTTGCTGGAGGATCCATGTGGGAAGAGGCAGCTCAATTGCCAGGCACAGTGTTCTAAGTTGTCACCAAGTGTACACCAGTCAAGCAGCCTCCTGTGCCTGTTTGGGAGTAGCTGTCAGCCTTGGGCTGTCGCAGCCTCCTTTCCCTTGCTGGGATTTTCTCCTGGTGCTTACACTGCTGTAGTGGTTTTAAGTGAATATGCAGAGTAATAGAACAGATTGGGTGGGAATAGAACTTAAAGATCACCTAGTTTCAATCCCCCATCATGGGCAGGGAACCTTCCACTAGGCCTCCTTACTCAGAGCCCCATCCAGCCTGGCCTTGAACACTTCTAGGGAAGGGGAGTCCACAACCTCTCTAGGCAACCTGTGCCAGCGCCTCACCACGCTTAGAGCAAAGAACTTCTTCCTAATGTCTAATCTAAACCTATCTTCCTTCAGTTTAAGGCTATTCCTCCTTGTCCTGTCACTATACACCCCTGTAAAAGGTCTCTCTGAAGCTTTCCTGTTGGCTCCCTTTAAGTACTGGAAGGGTGCTCTAAAGTCTTCCTGGAGTCTTCTCTTTTCCAAGCTGAGCAACCCCACTTTTAGCCTGCTTTCACAGAAGAGGTGTTCCAGCTCTGTGTAGGCTGGAGCATATGTGAAAGCCTGTAATAATAACAGTATTTGGGAAAAAAAAAAAAAAAAAAAAAAAAGACAAAACAACTTCACTAGGAGCAGGAAGCAAGGGTGTGTTGGAACCCTGCCTCTCATGTTTCACCAAGAGCTTGTGACTGTGAGAGGAGCCTTCCCAAACCTGTTTCTGACATAGACAGCTGCTAGTCGTTCCTCAAAGGAACAAAACAACTCTTCATTGACAGTATCTGTGAGGTCTTCGCTGCCTGCAATGGGGAAGCTGTTCCTATCTTGGGCATAAGCATTTGGTGGTCAGCCAAAACTGCTGAACTGACTAACATTTCAACCTCCAGTCTGGTGGCTAAAACTGGGAAAAAACCTGTATTTCCTGCTCTGAAAACAAAGCATGAAAGATTGTGTAGCTTATAGGGATAGGGAGAGGAACAGCAAAGGATGCAATTGTATTTTTTTACCCTAGTTTTCAGGACTGTTTGTTCATTTGCTGGTCACTGTTACTGGATGTAAAACACATAGTGCTGTAAAGAGATGAGGAAATGTTCTCCCTCAGATGACAGCATAGTCACTTCATTCATAGATTTGTCCTATGTCTATTTTGCACCTGTACTTATGAGCCTTGCTAATGCATGACCTCAGCAAAGAGGAATGCAGGCTGCTTCCCACCCTCAGTAACTTGGCTGTTGCCTCACAACATCAGAGATGAGGGTTTGAAACCTGTCAGAATGAGGAGTGAATTAATTACTGTGCTTTCCTGGATGGATTCACATCTGTTAGCTAAAATATGAATCCCACACGTTAGGAGATACAGGATCCTATCAGAAACTTTTATTCAAGCTCTGGTCATGCTGACTGAGTCAGAGATGAACATCATTTTCTAATTTCAGAGTCTGACACAACTTATTTGGGAAGTGGGCTGGCGGACTGAGTCATGGTGTGGATGTAACACCAAGGACCAAGGGGTTTCCACGTGGCTCTCTTCAGGATTATGTGACCATAGAGGCAGGATTGCTGGGGTCCTGATGTATGCTGACAAGCACCTTGGTTCTTTCTGTTTACAGCAGAGTGTTCATATCCAGAAAAACATCACCTTATATTATTTTACAGGTTTTAATCAATTTATCCCCTTTAGGCTAACATAAATAAAAGCTCAGCCATTGGACAGGGAAAATAGTTTTGTTCCTTTTGCTATATAACATCAAACATCTGCATAGTTTGGTAATCCAAGACAAGTTGCCTCACAACATCCCTCAACAATAATTATCATTTCTGTTCAATTTTCAAATCAGTACATGCTTTGGGACTTACAGACCAAGTTGCTAAGTAGCAACATATGGCTCACTACTGTTCCTGTGATGTTGCTGCAAGCAAATAGCATAATTCTATACTTGAAATTATTTTTACAGAAAGCCAGTGCTGGAACTGAGCCAGAAGTGTAAGTATCCAGTAAAAATTAATGATATTCTTTTAAACTGTCCCAAAAGGCTGTTTGGCAATGTTGTCTCTGTATACATTTTATATCTATGTGTAAGTACTGCATTTTTGGTTGTGATATATGTAGTGCAGGACTCTACACCGCAGGCATCTGCTAAATGAGTTATGCCAGCCATGTTAACAAACATACGCAGTAAAACTGTGACATTTTCAATAATAATTGCACTTCAATCTGAAACTATTTATCATTTTAAAATAAAACTATTCCAACTTACCTGCATTTGAGATTCCCACCAATTATTGTTTTCTTCCCACACCTATAATTGGAAACTTGGACATGAATTGTTCTTTATGTTATTCCTCCTCCTGTAATTTGTGGGCAACGCACAGCACAGTACAAAATTATATTGCTTATTTTACATTTCTTCTTAGTCACAATATGGAATGTGATTCAGGACTGTTGCACAAAGCTTTAACACATTTGTGGCCTTCCTGAGGCCTGATAAATGTTAAGGTTAATTAGTCCAGCTGCCAAATTCCCTGCAAAGTCCAAAGGGAAGGGATGAGAACAGGCCTGGAGCTGATGATTTGGGGCAGTACCCCTATTGTCCCACTGGGAGGAAAAGATCTGAGGCAGAGGAAGGAATACTGTTTGCTCAGAGTTGGTATTTTCCTGCTTCCCAGAGCTATGCCAGGGAGATTCATCTAAAATATATGTGCATGCTCTTTGATACAGTGGGCACCATGGGTATCAAAACTGTTTTGTCCTGTACAGCTACAGGGTGAAACGGGATGGAATGACATCCAAAAGACAGATTTTTCATATTAATGTTGCCTTATGCACATGATTCTACATATATCCCTAAATTATTTTTGCGTTTATATTGTAATTTCTTAGATTATTAATGACATAACTATTTCTCATGTGAAGTAAATGCTACATAATACCTGCCCTCTCTTTGTCTGCATTGGTACTTCCCTGTAAATAGGCTAGAATTCCAGGGTACTGCCAGAGAATACAGCTCTTCAATCATGTTGCCCCCTTACCATCTCCGTCAGCAGAGCAGGGCAGGAATTGGCTGCCTTGGAAAGGATGGAGAAAAAGCAGCATTCCTAGATGGAGAATCACTGCATGGTCCAATGCAGTCCCAGGGGTTCATGCTACAGTAACCTGAAGTCCAGCACAATCCTGCCCAAAAGTTGGAAAGCTTTTACTTATTAGGTGAGAGGCTGCTCCACAGTGAGAAAGCAATGCCACCTGGGCTGTCTGCTGGCTGGCTGCAGTCCAGGGCTGTTTTGGACCATATTCCAACTCCCTCTTCCTAAACCACTATCTTTTAATTTCAAAAATAGGTTATCAACAGAAGGGAGTCTACTTCTTGGTCCTCCATTTCTCTGAAGTAGTCTACAGCTACCACATTAAAAAAAAAACCCAAAAAACCAAAAAAACCCAAAAAAACCAGCAGGGTAAAATGGCCTCAGGGAAAGAAAAACACCAGGGAGGCCATTCAGATCCAGAATGACTGGTTACAGGTAAATGTAATTTTACCCTACTTTTCCCTTTTGTGTAAACCATAGTCTTTTAATGTTATCTAAACATCAGGCACAAAGTCTGGAAAGAACTGAGTCCCTGATAAAAATACATCAACAGTTGTATTAGCAAGGCTATGTATATATTTATAGATATACATCTTTAGAATCATAGAATGGTTTGAATGGGAATGCATCTTTGAAGATCACCTAGTCCTGTTCCTTGCCATGAGCAGTTACATCTTTCACTAAATCAGGTTCCTCCAAGCCTCATCCAACATGACCTTGACAACTTCCAGTGATGGGGCACACGCAAGTTCTCTGCGCAACCTCTTACATTGTCTCACCACCCTCACAGTAAAGAATTTCTTCCTGTGTCCAAGCTAAATCTATCCTCTCTGTTTAAAACTGTTGCCACTTTTCCTGTCACTACAGGCCTTGGCGAAAGGTCTTTCTCCATCTTTCTTATAAGCCCCATTATGCACTGAAAGGCGTTTAAGGTCTCTTCAGAGTCTTCTCCAGTCTGAACAACCCCAACTCAACCTTTCCTCATAGAAGAGGTGCTTCAGCCCATGCACCCTTTCTGTGGTCCTTCTCTGGACCCAATCCAACAGGTCCATGTCTTTCCTGCGCTGGTGACCCCAGAGCTGGGTGCAGCACTGCAGGTGGGCTCTCACAAGTGCAGAGTAGAGAGCAGAATCCTCTCCCTCACCCTGCTGGCCATGCTGCTTTTGATGCAGCCCAGGACACAGTTAGCTCTCTGGGCTGCAAGCACACATTTCCAGCTTATGTCCAATTTGTCATCCATCAGTGTCCCCAAGCCCTTCTCCACAGGGATGTGTTATATAAGTATGTATGAATGTCCTTAGCCTTAATGCAAAATGTATGAACATGTACTGTGTCTATATTCAAGGATATTTTATATTTTTGTAATCATATGCCTCAACTTTTCTAAAAATAGACATCAAAATTAGGGCCTCTTGACTGAAATTTGAGAGCTTTTTTGAATTTCACATTAAAGATGTAACTCAGGTGAAATACCTTTACCCTCTTTTACTCAAATTCATTTTAGTTGGTTATGTTCAGTAGATTTGGAACTTATACTCTGACCAGAAGAAATGTATACAACCTACTTATTTCTGAAAAATTACTTACTTAAACATACTTAAACATTAAACCTTAACTTAATGCTTCTTTCATTTAATGCATATTCTATAGCACATACTGTAAAAATGTGAAGGAGGGCAAAATCTAGTCCCTAAGGATCCTATACAAACATACCCATAATTGCAGTTGTATAAACAAAAGTGTCCCTCTCCAGCCTTCAAAAATCATTAGCATGGATCTGTAAAATTGAGATCATATCAGAAACCTCAGCAAGTATAACAAATTTTTCAGTGTTCTAATTGTCTTCTGGCTGTGAAACCTTGCACTTATATTTTCTTTACAGCCATGTGGGCAGAAAACTTTTCAATGAAACAGGTTTGGAAGGTAATTGCCTTGCTACAGAATTTGTGGCTTTAGAAGGAAATGTCAGATACTGCTAGAGTAATGCTAAAATTGTGAACTTGGCCCTGTTGTGTACACAGTGATTCTGTGCATCAATTAAAAGTATTTTTCTTAAGAGTTACAGATGAGAGGGAAGTAAACACTGTGTCTTTTCTTAGCTGTGGCATCAGGATGATAGCAACTTCAGTGATAGGCCCACAATAAATCAATAAAGTAAAAATAACAAAAGCTATTATTTTACCTTAAAAAATGTAAACAGAAAATCAATCATCAAATGATGAATTCTCTGTCCAAAAGCCAGAGGTATTTTTTCACACATCACAAGAGAAAAGGCACTGCTTTTTGCTGTGCATGTCATGAGAGAACTTTCTGTTTAATGAGCAGCCAGTGTAAAATATCCTTCAAAATGTTTCCCTCTGCTCCTCCATGTACAACTTTTTTAGCATGTGCAAACAGATTACAGACATCATATATTTTAGCTATGTAGTTTCCTTTACAGGAAACTCTACAGGTCAGCAGTGTGGATGAAATATGGGATGTAACCATGGGAAATGTTAAAGGCAGTATTTTTCAACTGAGCTTCACATAAAATGAACCTTTTTCGGTCCATAAAACGTCTGGAAGAATTACGTGAATTTGAACTACAAATTAGACCAATTACTATTGTACTGTCCCTTTTGGCAAAGGCTGCTGCAGTAGAGTCAGTTTGACCTGCTGACCCCTGACCGAATAAACCGATAAGATGCCAGTCTTTGATTAATCTAGTTAGTTTTACAAAATCTGGCATCTCAACAAGCCCAAACTAGTTACTCAAACCAGTCTTCAATGTAACATTCAAATGATCACTGCGTGGAGTCCCAGAGGTATTCATTACAGACAAAATTGCTCTTGTTGCCTTGCATACAAGCTGAGTTTTCAATGGGAAATGAAAGGCTGCCTGGAAAAATAGGCCACCTAATTAAGTTAAACTACTCTAGCATTTGGCTTGACATCTTCATTACTCAAAATTAAAAAGATGCTTCACTTGAGCACACAAGTTACTATTGTTTATGTTGTTTTCCTCTTAAATTGGCTTCTTACATAGAAGTCTGTTTTTCAGAATTATGTCTTGTAATAGCTTGCATATTTCTTGCAGTTTATAAAAATGTCTTAATAGGTACTGCACTGCTGATAGTTTGTACAGCATCAGTACGATTGAGCTTATTACTGAGGTCCCAGCAGTCCCAGTCCTTACATGATGCTTTATTAAGAGAGGGCCAGATCCTGCCACTTTTACCTGCTTAAATAATCTGTACTCATTCATATACTGAGCATTCTTTGGCCTTTTTACTGTAAAGTTCTGGGTCCAAAGTCTGGGTGTAAAAGCCATTGGGACCACTGATAGGAATTGGGAGCTTTGATATGCCTCAGCTTTCAGCTTTTCATGTTTTTGGCACAGGGCTAAACAAAAGTTACATCAGAATTGCAGAGTAACTATGCCTCTGTTTTTATCCTCCTTTTCTCAAGTGGTGACATTTTAAATTAAATCAGATTTTTTTCTGGAAATTTCATCAGTCATTGAGAAGAAGTGTAACACAGATGGGACCCACTGTCCTTTTGAATACTGAGAAGCAATCCATTGTTTCTGAGCTTTTCTAAGAAAAGAAAAGAGAAATAAGGAGAAAAGAAATCTTGACCAAAAAAGAAAAGATCCTTTGTCCTTCATCACTGTGTGCCCCGGGTACATTATTATTTCATCTTTTGGTGTCTTTCTCAAAAGGGATCTGGAAATTTTGACAGAATATTTGCCCCCCTGAACAGATATACTTAAATGTAAATCTATACTACTGCTATTTTAAGAGCATTAAAAAATGTAAACATGTGAGGAGCACACTGCTTTGATTGCTGGTTTAGAGCCTATGATGCTAATGAGGCTTCTGACAGGTTAAATGTGGTGTATCATCTATATTTTCAAGCAGCAGGATTTGTGAAGCTGTGACTTCTATTTTTTTTTCAGTTCAATTCTGCTTATTAAATATGTATATTGCTAGTTTTATTACCCAGTGCTTTGTACTGAGCATAATTTAGGTATGTTTTGCAGAGAGGGTCTCTAAAAATTTTTTTATTTTTAATATGTTTTTTATCTCTGGTTGAAAAAGAATATTTAGCAAATGTAGTAACTGATTTATGGAAGTATGGCTTGTAGTGCTGATTTCAAGATCATACCATGTATGATGCTGCCTGCGTTACACTACAGACCAAAGCCTGTCAAACAGGATCCCCAGTTACCTTAAGAATTTTAGCTTTCATTAAAATATAGTAGTAGTAGTAATAGTAGTAGTAGTAACAACATCAACAACAAATAACAATACTAGTACACACTGGGCGGGGGGGGGGGGAACCGAGTGCCTTTCTTTCCAGGAGAGAGGAGTGACAAGGGTGTTGGACAATCACCACACTTGGATCCCCACTGGGGACGTGCTAAGGAGGATGAAAGGTTGTCACAGGTTAGAGGGGTAAGACTCCACTTTGGGAGAGGAAGGATGTCCCATTTGTGCCTAAAGCTCTTGTGTATTCCTAAGGAACTGCTTTGGCTGGTTGGTCAGTAATGCATAAAATACTTGCACTTCTCTTTTAAGTTTACTCAAATGTTCTAAACAGGAAAAGTGCAAAGCTGTGTCTTTGAAGAGAAATTTAACTGCTTCAATTACAGTATCCTTATTTGCAGACCCCACATCTTGTAACCTTTTATAATATTTGTGCTCCTACTTATTGTCATCTTTAAACTGTGTTTTAATTTAAAACCTGTATTGAAAACACATTTCCCAGCAAACCACTATGGTGTATGCATAAAATTAATGTAATTAATGAAAAGACTCTCAGGAGTGAAATCTTAAAGAAAGTGCACTCTTTTACATAGTTCTGTTAACTTTGAAAATTATGATTGTTTTAAATTAATAATATAATTGTCAGCACATTCTCCTTCTTGAAAACAGAATTCATCTGGTGCAGGAAAATTAATGTTTTGCTTGGGGCTTTGCCCTTTAACTAATGTAAATTAGAGAAATTGATTAACACAGTACAAAAAAGTTATACCTTCCCCTGTAATACATTTTTGATAGCTGTTGCTTGATAAATTAGTATATTGTGTGTTTTTAAATGAATATGATTTATTGCTGTTGTCTACCATATGAAGAAACAAAAAAAATTGTTTTCAGGATCATTGACTTGAACATATCAATGGCACTGTTGGACAATTCTTGCTGAGTGTTAAGATGATTTATGTAACAGACCGAAGGTTTCCACAGTAATGCATTATAGTCTCAAGCTATCAAGCCTTGTTCATGCAGACACAAAAGCAGCTGAAAAACACTTGCTTCTGAAGGTCCTCCGTTTAGAAATTAGAGATAAGGTTGATCCTATTAAAACTCCTGGAAATATCCACTGCCAAATATATTACCCTTACTTTCAAACGTGCATAAGGTACTTTGCTGTTTTCCCACTTCTAATGAGCTCATTGTTTTTACATTACTCTAAATTCGTAAGTATTTCAGTTATGTAACAATGTGTTCAATAATAGAAGAGGAGACAGCCTGAAGCATCTATCTTTTAAAAACTGGCATCTTTCCACAGTTCAGATGCAGAAGCCTTGGTGCAAATGAAAAATTAAGACACGCTCTACATAGTTGGCAGTACCATTCATATCATTTAAATTAAATATCTATAGGCAAATTCCCAATTTTTAAGGAACTGTTGGTAATACGAGATTCTGTTGAGTAAATGCATGGTGACTGATGCAACCACTGAGCACATGAATTAGACTTACTTAGTGTATGTTGTCTTCTGTGCTGTCACATAGTTACAGTTCTACTCTTCCCAGAGGGATTTACATTGGATGTTTGAAAGCTTGCTGCCTCTTGTGGTCAGTCTGTTTGAGCAAACTCCTTTGATTTGCCTTCTCTATTACTTTTTAAAGTTCTGTTAAAATTATTTTGAAACATAAGTAAGTTTTGCTGGCCAATATGCAGTTACCACTGGAGAGTACTTAAGGAAGGGGGCCGTATTTGTATTTCCTGCAAGCATTTCCCTTATTGTCCTGATGAGTAACCTCAAAAATAAATACTAGATTTTTTTTTGTGTGTGTTTGTGTTATCAGCACAGCAGGATGCATAGCCCTAATTTATGTGTTGCCAAAGAACTGACTTCTGACATACAGTTCCTCTCCATATCCCAGTTTTTCCCCTCCTTCCGTAGGTTGTTCCCTGATTTGGTCAGGCTAAGTGGCGTAAAAGGTAAATTGATGGGGACCAGTGGGGTCTCATAAACAAAATCTTAGTCTTGGGTGGGACAGTAAATTAGGGTTAAGTGTTCATATCATTTTATTCTGGGAAGCTTTTCTCATAAAATTGCATGCCAGGGCAGCATACAGATAATGAAGTGATCTCAGAGTGGGCATCTCAATCATCTGTTTTGTGAAGTTTCCATCATTTCAAGCAGAAATGTCACAAATATTTCACGAGAAACATAGAATATTGTCCTTTAGATTTGGGAAGGCATTCTTACTTGAAAAATCTTTTTCATAACTTTTTGTCTATAGGTATGTCAGATTTAAGGATGATCAGTTCTGAGGTTCCAACTGTGTAGATTCCATCTGAACTAGACTGAAATCTGTTTATAATAAACACAGGTGTAATGCAAATACTCTTTATAATAAAGAAAAATTTAAGCCTGTGTCCATTCAGTGATGTGCAGTTGGTTTAATGGTGTTAATTTGCAGAGGGCTTTCTCTCTGGAATGTAATAAAGGCCTAGGAAGCCTAGTTTAGGCTCCCCTTAAACTAAAGAGCTGATTAACACCTCATCCACTCCTATACTCATGAGATGAAAGTTAAACTACTGGCAAAGTTCCTAGTAGCTCTGTGGTAAAGAAAATACAGCATTTCTGCTACTTTTTTTGTTTGGTTGGTTGTTTTTTTGGTTTTTTTTCCTTTGGTTATTCAGAAGTGAAAAGGTGAACTCGCTAATGTTTTTGTGGCCAGTAGAATAAAAAGAAACTATTCCCTGTGTTTCTGAATAAAGTCCTACCGATAGGAAAACCAACTATGAAGAAAGAACCCTTGGAGTGGAGAGAAAAGTCCCTAACCTTCCCCATTCCCAAGAAAAGCCTAAAAGAGCTGAAGCTACAGGCCACCATTTATTATTAATACGTATGAGCTGCAATCATGAATTGTAATTGGATACAGGGAATACAGCCTTCCCTGATGCTTTGGATGCTAGATAACTTCTTTCACTAGAAAATCCAGATAAATGGCTTGTGTTGGAAGAAGTGGTTCTCTAAGGAAGCCCAGGGTCTGGTGCAAGATGATGACTGGCCTGGGAGTGGGAGTTACTGCTGCAGGGATAGGCTCAAACCTGGCCTTTTGCTAAAGTTCCCTAAAATTTCCCTTTACAGAAGAAGGTAACAATACAGTGTTCCAGGAGAGCGTATTGCTAGCAGTGGATCAGTTGCATCAAGGGGAACCCAGATGGTTCCTAAAATAAGTTTTCCAACAGCAAGGGGAGAGGTGGCAGGAAAGTAGGAGTGGGTGTTTGAAGCTTGTAGCTGCTATTCACAGGACAAGCACATGTCCCGTTCCTCACGCCTTTCCTCCAAGCACAGTTGCAACAGCCTTGTTCCTGGGATATGTTGGGCTTGCTGCAGATGTATCTAGGAATTTTGGGTTTTGATATGCCAGTGTGCCAAGTCATGACAAGCATCTGAACCATGCTCCTGGATGAGACAAATGAGTACCAGCAAATCACTGTTGAAGTAACTTCTCTGAGGAAGTTACGTCTGTATGCATTGCATGCACACAATACTGACTGTGGAAATACCAAACTGGCTGAAAATGTAAGGTGAATAGGGTGCTGAAAATGTAAGGTGAATAGGGTGCTCTGCAGATGCTTTCAAATATCTGTCCATACCATTAGCATATAGCTTGGATTCTGCCTAGCTTTATTGAAACAGTAAAATAGCTTATGTCTTAAGAAAAAATTAAAAATGAGAAACATTATAGGAAATGCTATCATTTGAATTATATGTTGTTTGGTGTGTTATTACTGTCTTGGCTGTTCTAGTCCTATGTTTGAGTGTAGTGGCCAATGATATTGTAGGTGATGTGGGATCAAATACAGTCTTAACTGGTTCCCAAGCAACAACCATGGTGTGATTTTTTAAAAAGAATTAATCAGAGAACAACCATTTATTTTAAATGCTTAGCCCACATAATATATATAACCTTGTTACATACTTACACATGACACAACATGGATTGTGAAGCTGCTAGTATTTTATACTTCCTTCTTAATAAGTGAAATTAATGTCCCAGTGGCAATTCAATTGCTTCCACCATTTTTTAAGTATTAATAGTTAAAGACAGATTTGAAACACAAAAAATCAAAAGGAAAACCTGGTTTATCCACAGGTGACATGCAAAAAGAGGTGCACAAAGAAGCAGATATGCTAAATGCCTCCAATAGCCAGATAATATTTGATTTAGGAATATTTGCTTTTCGTAGCAAACTTAAGTCTCACAGGACAGTGCAAGAGAGAGAAAACAGATGTTAACACTTTGTACCTGCAAAATCATGGGAGAGAAAACTCTTTTGAGGCCGTAAGTCATTTGGGTCAGTAGAAAAGACACTGTTGAACATAAATGTCATCTTTTCACAGATAATAAATCCCTCCTTGTAGCTGTAGGCTACTTGGATCCAAGCTCACCAGGATTATAGTTGCCAAATCCAAGTGTACCTGCAGGGATCGTTCTGGTCCAGGAGAACATTATGGATGTTTCCCTTCCTTCATTTCTGTTCCTTGCTGTTCCTTGCTGTTTTGTTATTGTGGTATCAGACCTTAAACTCACATTAGATATCTTTCTCTTCAACATGGATTTTATATAATAGTAATTAGCAACCAGCTAGTATATGCATTGTCCCAAACACTTTTATTTGGTTTTGAAAAGTTTATGCATTGTTGTTGAGTAAATGTGGTGTTCTCTTTGCTGTGTTTAAGCCTTCTCTCCATTTAGTAAGGGTCTATTTTTACTATATTGCCCCTTGGAGATGTTTCCACTGATGGCTGCATCGTGGCTTCTAAAAGTGGGAGCAAATGCAACTTAGAGAGGTCAGTAGACTAACAGCAGCTTCCCATTAAGGAGAGAACAGGGGCAAAGGGAGAGCAAACTCCTGTGCCGGAGTTGAGAAACATGGCTGGAATGCATGGGTAGAATCAAAGTCCTCACACATAACAGTGATGGTATCACTGTCAAACCCTTTCATCTCCCTGTTCTGTTGTTTTCATTCTTTGGGATTTTACTTTGGCCTTTCCAGTCTAGACTTCCTGTTTTATTTCATATTAAGATATTTGGTAACAGAGATTTAAAACCTTGTTGGGAAAAAACAAAGCAACCAAAACCATGGCAATGAGCATTAGAGGAGGTTTTTCTGTGTTCAGCAGCTCACTGAAAACATTTAATATTGTTTGTTTTCGGACTGATTTAAGTTTATATATACATGCTTGTACAGAGGCGAGTAACCTCAGGCATCAGGAGGACGTTATTACTAGGATGACTAATGAAAAACCCCATTGTTTATAATTAGTCATTGATTCTTCCCTTGTCCTTCTGCATGAATTCATACACCATACTGTCCTCCATTTGGAAACTCATATTGGGGAAAACATTTTCTTCCAATAGCTGCTCTTTGAAATTGTGCCCTCATATTCATGCTTTCTGGTGGTACTTTTCAGGAGCAGAATGTATTTAAATCCTTGCATTTCCAGAATTAACAAAAGCAGTACTCAGATCAGGACTGCTGTGCTGAAGAGGAGCAGGAAGGGTGGGAGTAGTCTCTGTGCTATAAATCTCCTGACTGTGGGCATGGGATGTGCAAAGACTTTGCAAAGGAGTTGGCTGTTCTCAGAAAAGCAGAGCAGGCTTTCAGGCTGAACCATTGCCACTGATCTCTTTAACTCTTTATTAAGCTCACATTTGCCTTTTAAGAAATACAAGCATACCCACCCTGTCCCACAAATGAGCCTACCTGCTGTACAAAAACTGCAGATAAATAATAGCAATTATCCACCTTGGTGCATTAATCTGACTTTGCCTGTGGCTTTTCCTTGGATAAGATTGAGTTGGATGACTTAATGGCAGCAGACAACAAAAGACTAACAGTTGCTTGGTGGAGTTACTAATTCTGATAACTGACAAAATGTATGTATAATTGAGTTGCTAGATTAAGAAAGAAAAACATTAGATTTTTTTAGACTCCTTAAATGTATTTTTATAAACACAAAGTATACTTATACTAAGTATGTACTGTTTCTTTTTCTTTGTAGCAGAAAATGCCTGGCACTCCCATAAGCATAAAAGTGGTATCTTTCTTCACTATGTAATTCTTGGTCTGAGTAGCAGGGAGTCATATGCACCATTTTGTGCCAATATTAATTTTATAAATTGCGTTCCCTTTTCCACAATTCTCATGAAAAAGGTATTCAGCAAGGTGAACAGTCTTGGAAAATTTTAATAGGACCCCTGAAATCTGTTTGAATTCACCTTCTTTAAAAAAACAATAAATATTTCTAATGGAAGCTGTAAAAGTATCATAGATTCTAATGCCTTAGAGGCATTTTTTTCTCTGTACATAATGGTGAAACTTCACTCGTATAATATATGGGTCTTTAAAATATTCTCTTTGTTAAATTTTAGATCGTGCTTAGAAGTATGTGAGTTGGGCTCTTTTTGTTTGTTTTGTATGAGTTTTATTATTATTATTATTATTGACCAGTGCTCATATGATTTTCACAACACTTTCCATTTGGTTTTTTTTTTCCAGTCTTTTCCTGGCCCAAGTCTTGAAAGTGAAGATTTTAACATACCTCCTATAACTCCTCCGTCATTGCCTGACCACTCCCTGGTGCACTTGAATGAGATAGAGTCTGGGTACCACTCTCTGTGTCATCCCATGAACCACAATGGCCTCCTTCCATTCCACCCCCAAAATATGGATCTACCTGAAATTACAGTTTCCAACATGCTTGGCCAAGATGGGACACTGCTTTCCAATTCCCTCTCTGTGGTAAGCACTTCTAATCTTTTCCTTCTATTCTAAGTGCAAAGTCATGGCAATAAAGACCTGTTTGAAATCCTTCAAGGGGGCCAACTCCTGCACTGCTCAAATTTTGGAGTGTGCTGGCCTGGCTCTGGGTGCTACATTACATTCCCTGTGTCAAATCCTTCCTCCCCCCAGTGGAGGTGGTGGGGGATTTCCAGCTGAGTTCCTCAAAGCCAGGATGTTACCCTCTGCCGCTTTGCGTAGAAGTGCTCCTGCATTACAGGGATGTTAATAATGACAAAAAGAGGCTCAAGGCTCTGACTTCTGCTCAAGCAGGGTTTGGATCCAGATGGCCATTGTTCTGTATTTGTCTGATGAGGCTTTTTCCATTCTCATTTGCATGTGCTGAGAGATGTACAAAACTTTAATATCTCCTTTCTTGTTTACCGCACGTTTGGAAAACAGCAAATGTTATTTCTGATTCTAGGCCAAATCTTACAGCCTTTTTACAGTTCCCAGTCCTTAGCCAGCCAGAATCCAATTGAAATAACTGGACAACTTGCTTATAAAGTCTGTCAGATAGTCATTATGGTCATAATCTTGTGAAGCTTGATATTGTAAATCACTTCTTTGAATGTTAAATTGCTTGCAACAACTGCAAAGCTACTTTACATGTTACATTTTCAAGTGGGCTCTACAATTAATTAGTATACTTCTTGCATAGCAGCTCCAGACAAGATTATTTCACATTTATGTACAATTTTAACCCAAAGAGTTAAAAATCCCATGGAAGAGGGTAAAGCCTGACATTGTGTGCCTCCCACTTCACTTAAAGCACTAGGCAGTGGGGTGCCCAGGATGGCACCACTAGATGGGGTGACCAGGAGCAGCAGATCCCAATACCCAAAGTTCAGGATCTGTTGTTCCTAGAGATAGAGGGTCTGGGCTTCTCACCAAAAGTTCTTCATTTAGGGCCTGAGGCTGTTTAGGCCTCTCAGCTTGCTAGCTCCCTGCCACATTATCTAAAACACATAAATCAGTCCTGGGAACCTGAGAGCTGACACAACATGTAGAGGTTTGGGGAGTGAGGGGTATAAGCTCATCTCCCCATCAGCCCCTCAGACTAACAGCCCCAGAGCCAGGGGCCATGGTGGCTGTAACAGAGTTAGTTGACAACAAAAATCTGCCTTGTCACAGGGCTTCATTGCAACTTAATTAAAATAAAGCTACCTTGATTTTGAGGAGCTCTGCATTCCCTCTGAGGATGTCCAACAAGCAGAGAGCACAAGTCTTGGCTTCTTATGTGTTGCACAGTTGTTATTGATTTATTAGGATGTTGCACACTTTGTGTTTGAGGTCAGAATCTGACCCCAGGGTTATGTTCAATAATGCAAGGAGTGGGGGAGACGCAGATTTATATAGAGAAATATAAATATACTCTATGGAAAGATTCTGTATTTTCCTTGCTTGTCTACAAAGCTGATTGCATGCATTAAAGAGCATGAGAGAACTCTTTTGTGGGGTTCTGAGAATGAGAGCTATGAAAGGACTTGAAAAAGTAAGAGAAATGCTTGACACTCTAGTCAAGACAGACAGTATTTCATTGAATTGACCTCTTTTGAGCCATGGTTATGGCTCAGAACTATGCATTCTTTTAAGCTGTGATGTTTCACATTAACCTTTTGCAACGAGCTCTGAACAAAGGGCCTTGAGAGTTCGTAGATCATCACAGTGAATTATTGCATCGAAGGCAAATACAAAAAAGCTGAATAATATAACTAGGCAATTTTGCTATTGGAACTTAGGGAAGATCAGAAGGGATGAAAATCAGATGTCAAGAAAATACGTGCTAAATTTTGACAGTAATTTCTGAGGATTTGTTCAATAAATAAAGCATGATCCCTCAAGTGTCACACACTAAGTCAACTGTTATCCCTAACTTGCCTGCCCTTTTTGCACAAGAGGGCCTCTTACCTAGCAATAGTTTTAACTCAAGCTGGCTTCTCTGTGAAGGGGATGAAGCTACAACTCATGTTAGTACAACTGGTAGGATGTTAACACCTCGATTTCATACAGTTCAAACACCGTTTGGCAGAATAGCTCCTCTGATTTGAATTTGATAACTTGAGAAAAATTAACTTGAGGGAAATAATTTAACTCTTCAGTTAATTCAGTGACTTCTTCGGTGAATGGAATTACCCCATTGTTCTTTTGGCTTTGCACTGATGAAGAAAAACAGAGGTTTTGTAGAGTTAACATTCTTTACTTAGTTTTGAAGCTTTTCTTTATAATCCAGGACTTTCAACATTTTTTCTTCAATATGACTCTTTTCTTGTGCTATTACTCATCTCTAAGTTTCCTTTTTACTATCTCATCAAACTCTGATCCATTTAACATGTTCTTGTCTAAATCACTCTATATTGCCTCATATAGAACATAATTTGTAAGTTTCTCAAATCTATCTGAACCCTTGGTACCATATAATTTCTAGTATATCAAGTACCGCTTAGTGTATTTGGAAACCATGTGTCTCACTTCATTTTTCAGGGCATTAATGGGTATTTTTAGAAAAAATATTCTTAGAAGCAAATCTGTTGGCTGTTCTCTATCCCTAATTAATTTCACATCTTCAGCAAATTTTACTTACATTGGGACAAATTCAGCTGCATTGCAATGTGCCTCTGATTGAATTTGGTTATTTTTTTCTTTACTTTGAACATCCTTCTTTTTAGCCAGTTTTTAACCCATGTTGGTATTTTAGCAATATTACCTTCTTTTTTGTCTGTATTAGAACTACTGAGTATTTTTCAGTTTGTGCTTTCATAGCCAAAGCATCGATTAATGCTAACCAAATGTGAGAAAGGAATCTCAATGAGCTCAGAAGCAGTTGGAAAATAGTTCATACACTAAGTATGGTGTTTTTCTTCCATCTCAACTACCAGGTGTTTTCAAATGAGGATTTCTGTGATTTTGGACAGATTGAAAATTGAGGATGTACACTTCCTAAAAACCCTTCAAATCTCCCCCCATCAGAAGTCCCTGTTTCACACTGTGCAGTACTCCCTCCAAGCTGCAGATGAAATCCCTTTGAGTAAGGATGGCAGGATTTACCCCAATCTCTGTAAGAATTCTCCTCTCTGGAAGTGCTTAAACACACACAATAAGAGCCCACTACCAGCTCAGTGAATTCATATTAAGGATCAGCTTCTTACAGATTTTTTACACTGTGGGAATTCTTTCTAAAAAATTTTACAATGCTGGGAGATGAAAATTTCTCTTTGCCATTGACTGCGTCTTATACTTCAATTTGGAATTAGCCTTCTTTGAAGTGCTTTTGATTGATTGGACTATCTTAGTGTATACCCACTGTTAAAAAAATCAAACAACAAAACTACTAAAATTTTTCCTTCTCATTATTCTGCTGTCAGTTCACATATTTACTTCTATGTTTGTGTATTTCTGTTTTTCTTCTTCGTTGACATACCGACATATACACATGCACATGAACACTAATTTATATCATGCTGTCACATACAGATTTCTTTATATCTCATTATATCTGGATATCAGGGGTTCAGAAGTCTACAGAATTTGTGCACAATGTGAGTCATGGTGGTATTAACACACAGTCCAGCCCCAGCATGGGAGCTCTCTAAAATCTTCTTTCAAAATGGACATGACTTCTATTCCTGCTTCTTAATTGGATCCAATTTCATGTAGATAGAACTGATTGTTTCTTGAAAATGTACTTATAGTCCTGTAAACATGTTTGTTTCTCTATAATGGAATAGGGATCCCTTCCTGGTTTCCAACCAGCTGAACCCCTGTGTGGGTTTGGTTCGGTTCTTGTTGGGGCTTAACCTGCCAGCCTTTTTCTGTTGGTGTGAGTTTTCCTGAAATATCCCAAAGGATATTTTCAAGGACCACAAATTAGCCTTCTAACATTTTCCAAAAAATGCTTGTTATATGAGAATGTGTATTTATCTGTAAAAATGCTTTTGGATGTGTTCTATAAAATGAGATTTTCTGTGTATCAATAAAATTATAGACATTTCAGCTTCTTTAGTATATCCTGTAGGTGACTGGTTTTTCTGCAAGAAACCAGGGTTAAAAATCACAGTGCTGTTTTTACATAGTGGGAGAAAAAACCCAACCTATTTTTGGAATGCTTTCATTTGTAATCTTCTGCTGATCTTTTTGAAAATGTGGCTCATGATGGTATACTATAGAAAATTTACAAGAAAGAAAGAAAAGATTTCAGTTTCTTGAAATGCTTCAAATTTCTGGGGTTTAAGTTTAAAGTGGAAAAGATGTTAAAAGACAATAAAATCAGTGTGTTGATTTCCCAAATGCTCTACTTTTGCTGGCAACAAAAGCCAGCATAATGTATATACTTAAATTTATTGTAATTTTTAGTATATAGTAAAGGCACACTTTGAATTCAAAGGCCACTGTACAACTGTTTTGACAACCACCACATCAGTAGGTAATGTGCAGGACATATGAAACTGAAGCAAAAATGTTTCTTTAGGTCTATAGGGAGTGCAGTACATCAAGGAATTCAGATGTATTAGAGCAGCATGAATTTCTAATATGTTGCTCTTATGGAAAAGACCACTGGCATATTGAATAATGCTGCTTTCAAAGCAGAGCAGAAAATGTGATTACAGACAATTTCATTGCTGTTTTTAAAATAAATATTTTTTAAATCTTGAGGTGTTTTATTTCATGTAATGCATAAAATATGTAACAGCGTGCTAGAGCTAAAGATCTTCTAGGTCACGGAAGAGTAGATGATGTCAGCTATAATTATTCAGATGTGGAATAACAGAAGCATTAGTTTAAAATAAAATGCATGTCACAAAGGCCCATGTCCTTATATTAAAAAAAGGCAATAAAAAAGCTGCTTTTTTTTGCACACTTAGACAGAAGAATAAAGGCAATGAATAATTATTTGACATTATGCCCCATTTCATCAAAGCCTGAAAAATTACAATATATCTTTTCATTAATTATATTTTTTAGATATGTAACCCATGAGAGAGTAATATCTTAAACAAAATGTGGCATTGTATAACAGGGAAGAAAGCAGACAGCTACTTTTTTTTTCCATTTTTCATCTCAGGTAGAATGAAGCTAGTATTTCTTATTCACAGTACAGTTGCTAATAAATCCAATAAAGGAGGCTGTCATTGTTGTACCTGGGATGCATTTAAAAGATAATGTTTTACTAGTTTCATATATGTTAGTTTAAATTCAGTACTTGTGACTCATCTTGAGGCTGACCTATACAGCTGATTCTTTTTTCTTGCACCTTTAAGTGTTAGTGCAAACTACTGAGTCAAACAGAAATTCATTAATTCTGATGGACAAGATGAATAACTTTCATGACAAAAAAAAAAAAAAAAAAAAAAAAAAGACTTGTGTCTCCTAACCTAAGTGTTGAGATTTGAATCATGTTTGGATACTTTTTTCTAGCTTGTATTGCATGCCAGTGGTAGCAGATACATTTTGTCTCTGGTGAATACTTCGCATTTGTGCCTCATTACCAGTCTCTGGTCTTCAGTTTACATCAAAATTTACTGTTATGCTACACAGACCTGCTGCTACCCCAAATTTGATTGCAGTGAGTTATTGCCATCAGAACCACCAAATCATAAAGCTAAGGTCATGGAACATCTTGTGTTAAAGTTGTTTGTTTTTTTTCTCTTATTAAGCAATTTCATATTCTTTGTATTCTTGTAGGATATCTTTCTTTTTTCTTAAAAAAACCCAACAAAACAAAACAAAACCAAAACAAAAGAAAAAAAACCCACAATAACAAAAAACCCACCATATTTTCCAAGCTGCCTTTTTTTCTCACTGAAATAAGCTTTGTGTGGAAAAAGGTTGCAATAGTTAATATATGTTTTGTCAAATAGCCTAACCAGCTGATGTCCGTTAGCATAACTTTATTGTCTCCAGTAGAATTATGATGATTTATTCCATCAAGGGCTATGGGACATCATTTTTATCTTTCCTTTCTTCTGATGTCTGCTTCACTCTTCTGTCATCAGAAAGACAACAGAAAGGATATGTAGAGGAGCTGATTAAGATGTAATTTGATCAAGGTTTTATAAATACCTGAATATTGCATATCTGCAACTAGAAGGCTCTTTACCATGCAACAACAATATCTGATGTCAGAAATTACAGCTGTATAAAATGAGAGTGGAAACAAAGAGTGCATTTTTAGGAGTGATATAGATATGCCATTTAGCTATAGTGTACTGTGGGAGGTGGTTTGTTCTCTGTGCCTGAGAATTAAATTCAAATGGGGCATCTCTCAAAAAAGGTGTGCTCTGTCTGGGGCTGGACATATAGACCCTACACTACAGCAGGGGAACCAGAACATTCCCATGGGTCACATTGTCCCTGGGGTGCTCTCAGCAGTGAACATCAGTCCATGCATTCATGGCAGGAGCAATGTTGCTGATACCACCTCAGCTGGTAGCACCTCTACAGGTTTTCTCCCCCAACAGAATATCAAGAGAATTCTCTGGTATTCTCCCGAGAGAATATCAGAGTAAAAGAAAGCACTCTGTGGGTGCATGCTGTTGATGGGCCACACCTTCTTCAGGTCAACTGGGACAAGAACTCCTGTGAAAGTATTTGTGGAGCTTTTTTTTCTAGTCTTAAAGTAGTATCTGGTAAAGTTATACTTTCTCTCTCTAAGTACTGAGAGCTTACCTTAAAGATAGATCAAGTAAATATTTGCACATAACCATAGAAAAATATTTGTGCACCAATGACCAGAACTCTATTTATAATAATTCCACGTCTCATTTTTAAAATTGAAAATGAAGCTGTTGATTTGCTGTCAGTTAGGAAATACAGTGTCCTGTTTGTTTGAGTGTGGTTGTTGAGACTCCATGAGGCTCACATATTTCACAAACTCAGTCAGAAAACAACTTCAGTATAATTTCAGGAAGAAATAACAAGGTGGCATATATTTTATTTTTGAAAACAGCCTTCTATAGAAAATGCTTTGGTGAACTTTTTTCACAGTGGATACCCATTGTCTGATAGGAATTTATTTGCTACATGAAAAAAGTAAGAAAAATAAATAAGTTTAGTTGAAATAATTATTGTTTCTTAGACTTTAACCAGATAAGCATAAACTAAGACATGATGAATGTGGTGCAGAGAGAAAGTCTTCAGTTGTGGGCGGTAGATTATACAACACCTCACATGTGAAGTACTCACAGGAGTGATTAATGCATAAGTAGCATCATAGCTGCAAGTGTCAAACAAAACAGATAATAGAGTATGCAAATAGAGGAAACATAACTCTCAAAAAATGTCAGAAATTCAGGTTTTCAGCAGCAGAGATTGTTGACTTTAATCTGCTGCTTTTAACATTGCATGTAGTTGTCGAGAACAGCATGATAATGAAATGTTTCTGAAGACTCACACTTTGGCAAAAAAGAATCTTAGTGATCTTAAGTCCTGTAGATGGAATAGAAGTGAAATGTCTTTCTCAAAAACTGTGAACATGCTTTTATGAAGACAAAAAGGAAGGAGAAGCCCACAGTGCAGATGAAAGGGAGGGCTTTGTGCATCAGGTGGAGTAGCCTCTATTTCCACCTGCTTCATCATCTAAATGCATGAATTTGCATTCCTTGAAACTCAGAAGCAACTGAGAAGACAGCACATCCCTCGTGGATATGTACTGCACTCACCATCTCATCCCGTTCTGTTCAGTAGCAGAAGGTTGTGTGGACAAAAGCAGCTGCACTGCAGAATGTGCTGTTGTCACTCAAGGTGCCATGAGCAGGCTGGGAGGTCAGCTGTGCTCCATGGCTCTGCTGAAGCTGAACACCAGCAACCCTGAACTGTGTGCTGGTGTCACCTGCTGGAGCGTGGATTCTCCTCCTTAAATCTTGCATATGGAGAATCATAGGTGTTTAGCAAATTTTTTTCTTCATTTTGAGGGTAAAAGCACATTCTTGGCTTTCCTGATTTTTCCAAGTTGAAGGAATTTAAATGGTCCCATTAATAGTCTCGTGGGTTTTTATCTGTTTTAGAGGTTTTTACAGAGTTTTAAGTATCGTTGTTTGAGTTTACCAGTGACTTTTTACAGGAGGAATGGAAGAAAGATGTCGCTGTTGAGCTGCTAGCTGAGAAATGACCAAGGTTCTCAGACACGGAAAGAGAGAAGGAGGGTTTATTATTTTGATTTCCATATATATAGAGTCTTCAGAGGTCACCCAGATTGGTCAGCCCGAGACCTCCCCCTAGGCCCAATTGGCCAAGCCCGAACTGACCCAATCCGGAGAAGTTGTTTGCAAAACATCCAAACTTTATCTTTGTTTATGAAATGTAGCAAAATGTTCTCACGAGAAAGACCTGTGCTAGCCACAGAAAAATATTTTACATAGTAGTGTTTTGAGATTTGAAGAAATAATCAGGAGTGAAAAATAACTATTTTGTTATTTTTATTCCTTTTTCTTTCACCAGGCAATTAAGAAATGCTTAAAGTGTAAGGATGTCCACTCTTCCCTAGTCCTTTCAATAACATAAAGTCATTTTAGATTGATGTTTACCTCTCTGCTCCCCTTCCCCCTCCTCTTCATTTATACAAAGTCTGTACTGATGCTCTATGTAAATGCCATGTTGGGATTCCCTGTGGGCAGCATGTAAGTACTTAACCTCCACTGCTGCTGTGATGTTGTACTTCAGCCACACACATGTGACTCAGGATCTCTGTAGCCTCTCACACCTTTGAACTGCACTTTTGACATATTGTACATGCTGTTGCTTCTATATTTGAGCACTAAAGATATGAAAATTAATGTCCTTAATTCATTTTCTGTGCATATCATGGATGCATGGAGTCAAAGAAAGGTCTTAAGGTATATAGTTGCAGCAAGAAGCATTATGGAGTGAGGAACACCTCTAAGGCATGCTCATGCATATCTTTCAGCTATAAATCCCCAAAATGAATGCTTTTCCTCTTTCAAGCAACATGCAGGGACATGGAAGAGTCAAAGGAGATGTTATAGGTGTTGACTGGCCCTCTGTGTGCCATATATGATCGTTTATATGTCTGCATATGTATATTTAAGTGTGTATCACACTGTTAATAACTGCAGCCCTCTGCTGGAAAGGGAGTGAAACAGACAGGATGTAGCATCTGCAACATCCTCCTTCTCCCCAGATTGTGGATCCACGTTGTTGTTAAACAGACACCGAAACTAGAGCCAAATTATTGTAGTAGATGCAACAGATTTAATTAACGCACTGCACATGGCTGCATTATGTAATATTTTTACCAAATTCCTGGGTTATAAGTGAGGTTACAGTGACTGACTGACTTTAATGATGAGTTATGAGTACTTTTGCTAATTGAGTTAATGAAGGAAGTAGCCTAGTTGCCAA
This sequence comes from Entomyzon cyanotis, assembly GCA_024500445.1. Taxonomy (NCBI): domain Eukaryota; kingdom Metazoa; phylum Chordata; class Aves; order Passeriformes; family Meliphagidae; genus Entomyzon; species Entomyzon cyanotis. Next base: position 22,186,536 of record JAKEPQ010001005.1, read on the forward strand.
AGAGGTGGCACACCTAATGGATAACAAAATGAAACAACTCCATGCCCTATCTTCAAAATTCTGCTTCCTAACAGTAATGATATTGGGCTATTGGTGCCTTCACCAATAATTCACCTTCACAAAAAATTTTCTAAACTGAAAAAGCCTTTAAAACTAAATATTCTGGTCCTTTAACATTAAAAAAAAAATGGCCTACTCATGGAGTACTTACATGGTCATGCCCTAGATGTGAATGCAATGCTTTTTTATTTGGAGATGGGACTTCCTTCTAATATACTTTAAGATTACCTTCATTCACACATAAAGAGTTTCAGAGCTTATCTCAGTAACTAAGCTTCAGTTTCCTACACATGCCCTAAGACTCAAGTGGGATCTCAGTTTAATGAATTTTATGACACTCCCCTTTCTTATGTAGTAACATAAAAAGTGTTTAGTGCAATAGTCTTAGTCCTTATCTGGTTATTAAGTGCAGCTTAAGTTGCCTCACAGAAAGTATACGGTGTAAAATAACCACTGGCAAAACTTTTAAAAGTTATTTTTTGTACACAAAACAACTGACAGCATTTGAAAAATAATGCCAGTGGCACTCTGTTCTTCTGCAGCACCTTTCTTGTGCCTTGGAGTGCTTTGCAGTCACTAATTAGCTAAGAAGGTAGTTTACTCATAACAGTACAAATAGATGTTTGCAGTATCTGTCCCTCCTATCTGTCAAGTACTATATTGTAGGAGTGAAAAACATTTACTTATAAAAAAGCTAGTAAAATTTAATTCACATTATACAAAGACAAGTGAATCCCAAGTTGAAAAAGGCTGAAAAAAACAGGCCTTGAAGGAAGACGAAAAACATTACTACGCAGGGGGACCTGTAATAATGAAAGTGTTACCAGGAGCTGATTTCATGTCTGATGCTCAGTAACACGAAGGTGGTTAGCAGTGTGGTGAGAGTCAGCTTTCAGTATTAGAACTAGCAGATGTCCTCACATGTAATAAAAGCAGGAATTAACTGCCATGTTCTACACAACTAATATAAAGCTCTTCCAGTGACTGCATATTATGACAGCTGAGACTTTTAAGCTCCCAAGCAACCTGGAAGTGATACAGTAACCTTATTTAAGAGCCCTGAAAAAGATGCAGGGATTGCTTTGCTTGTCCCTGAAATGCAGTCAGCTCTAGTGAGAAGTGAAGTATCTGTTTCACCACCGAGTGTGATGCTCCACTGCCCCAGATTTCCAGTGCAAGCCCTTACAGGCCAGTTCCATAGCACATGTGTTTCTTCTCACTTGTCATCAGCTTTAGTGAATTCAGGGAGAGGAAGACTCACAACAGGGAAGTTCTCTGCCCAGGGCCTGGCCTGTGTAATTTTAATTGTGGCTGGCATTGTTGCACTGACTTCATCGTTTGTGGCCTCTGCCTGTGAACTACATTTAGGAGCTCTGTGGCTGACTGAAAACCCCAATGGGATTTTCAGAAATATTCTGACCTAAGGTTCATCCTGTCCTCTAGCAGGAGCTATCCCAGAGCTTCAAAACAAATAGAATTAGCCCTATAACAGATGCTTTCATTTGTTCATAAATTGTGAGAATTTAGATTTTACATTATATCAAATTAAAGGTGTGTCAACAACATTGTTTGTCAATAATGATCCACACTCATAATGGCATCATAATTCTGAAATAGTTTTCTATGTAACATTTGGAAAATCAGTGCAAGCTGTAACAAGACTGAAGAGAAGAACCATGATCTAATATCTTGTTTTGAAACAATTTTTATTGGTTTGATTATCATTTAATTAAAGACAATATAGGAAAGCAGTGCAACAGAAAAAAGTCACATAAGTAACTTGACCTCTTGGATACTGGCTCAGTGCAGCCTTAATGTTGTGTTACTTACCAAATCACAGAAATTGGTCCAGAGGGAACCATAATGTCCCTCCCTTAATGTAGTCCAAGATAGGATTTTAAAAGGTCATCTCACTGAAAGCAGGATACTCCATAGGTTTGTCATTTCTGACAGATGTTTATCTAACTTATTTTTAGAGAATTCATCTAGACTCATCAGGCAAGCTCGGGATACAGGTTTTCACCCTTAGAAAATGACCATACATAACACCCAGCAGGCAATGGAGGTTAATGAAGACCATTTAATATTTTCAATTGTCTGTTATTTATTTTTAAGGCGTGTTTATATATATGTATATACTTATTTTTATTAAGTATATATTAATCTAGGAATGCATGATAGGTAATAGATGTTGATGGAGCAGCTAGGAAATAAATAATCAAGAAGATGTATATTAACTGAGACTGTTTTGGTTCATAGCTGACTTGACCATTTAAGAAACAGTGGAGAAATAATCAGCTTTTCCCAAATCTTATTAGCATATAATCATGATCCAGACTGTATTAGCCCATAAACTACACTGAGCAAAATAACTCTTCTTGAAGGTTCACCTATAGTGTTATTTTATGAAATTGTTTATGTGCATATTTTAAATATTATATGTATTTATCATCATCCATTACTTAGAAAGTGAGGCTGAAGGAATGGATGTTTATGATACTTAAGGAATGTCACTGCAGGTAATGGGATAAAAATAAGCAATAGGTGAAGGTTGGGAAAAAAAGCTTTTAATGGCATCCAAATAGTCTGCCAGATAGTGTTAAAGCGCTGGAACATGTATGTGTGGGAAAATCCTGCACTGGCTGAGAGATGGGTTGGGTGATTTAATAGCCCTTTCTTTGAGATGTAATATCTGTAACTGGTTGATGCATACACTGGTCTTCAGATATTTGGACTCATTTCTTGTTTGTCTGGCAAATTGTTTCTTCTGAAAGGTTATAAATTACAATAAATAGACTCTGCAGAAGATGAGCTACATGATATTCTTGGAAAGAGTTTCTCAGCTGATATCCAGACATTAATGCCAAAGCAGAAAAACCCAATAGAGTCCTAATCCCATGGCTTAGTTTGAGTGCAGTGCTAGGATAGTGCACTGCCATAAATAATATTTACATTGAATAGAGTCTTCTGTATTCTAACAACAATTTAGGACAGAAAAGGTAAAACAGATGAACAAGTGTTATTTACTTAGAAGACATTTTTCCTTCTGATTTTGCAACAAAGAACTCACTGCTAGGGATGGAGGGAAGGATGGGGAAAGAAGGGAAAGCAAGCATTTATAAAAATGTTGATGTAGTTGTAATTAGATCCATTTTAGAACCAAAAGTTTTATGCAGAAACTGACAGAAGGATACACAATAATTATAGTTTGCTGACAAGCTGAATAGAGTTTCCTTTTTTTATCTTATGGTTTTAGCAAACCAAACTGTAAATAAATATGCAGTTTGACAGATTGTAATTGCAATCAGCAAGGCGTCTTTTCATTTAATCAGATAGTGTTATTAAAATGGGGTTACAATTAAACATTTTATAGTGTGACGTAGAACTCTATTAAAATTCTCCAGCAAACAGTAATTTGCATTTGATGCTTCTGCAACCGATTTCCATTTGCAGAAATGTTATTGGTTGTGACCTTCCAGTGGTTAGGTCTCAGTTTGCTGTTCTCTTCCAACTTTGATACATGATATTAAGTATTCTTTTTTTTTTTAACCTCACTGTGAAGCTTAAAACATTAATTTTGCATTATTTTATCATATTATTTTTTTACCCTTGTTAAAACTGCATGGCACTGGCCAAAGCAGATTTGCACCAGAGGAAATGTGGAATTACCTAGGCATAAATTTTCTTAACTTTAGGAACTGTAATTTTGATCAACTGTAAACATGTGGAAATCTGCTATTTGGTCCCACAGTTTTGATAAACTAAGTTGAAAAATATGCAGTTAGAAGTGGTTTTGTGTTCTTTTAAGGCTTTTTCAGGCTGTAACTTCTCTCTGAGATCACCACCCTCTAAGAAGTAGAAAAGAGCAAGGAGAATCATTAGGAGACACAATTTTTGAGCCATTCTTCAGGTGCATGTAACCCCAGCAATGAAACTGCACATAGAAAATTTTTGGAGTGAAGGGAATGAGTGATTTGCATTAGCAAAGGGTGAAAGCCTTTGAAAATGAGACAGCAAAGCTACTGCTCCTTTTACTGTGGGGGACATTTTTTGAGGAAACATCAATGATTTGAGGAAAGTCAACATTTTCCTTACTGGAAAATAATCAGGCAGTGGTTATAAAACATACATTCTTGGTTCTTGTCACTAGTGGTTGACAAAGATATAAATAATGAGGGAAAGAGAAGAAAAAAAGAGTAAGAAAAGTAATTATGCTTTCTTTTGGTGAAAAGTGAAGTTGTATGAATACTTGAGCAGAAATAAAAATGGAAAGAAATCATTTGTTCTGACATACTATGCATTTAGTTTAACTTTGCATTATCCTTGACTTAGAACCTCTTTACTCTATCCTACTTTTCCTGTTAAAACTGCATTTTGGTTTCCCCTTGTGCTGTTCAACAAGTACAATCACTGCAGAGTAAGTTAATGCACAGTCTCGACTCCGTACTGCATGCCCATCAGTTTTCCTCTCTTCATTTGTGTGCATGTATGCTTTTTCCTCCAGGTCATTTTCCTGAGGAAAAGCTTTCAAAAGGTTTGCCAGAGATAGAGGTCTTCCACCTTCATGCCATGTGATTAAAGAATTGTATTACCAAAACACTCAGAAATTCAGTGGTCATGTAAAAATACAGCAGATAAACAAAGGAAATTTTAAATTGCACCTCAACCACAACTGATAGGATAAGCAAAAGGTTTGACTTTGCTCTTCCTTTCCAACATCCAAACAAACAGGGCTATAAGAGTTGCCTGACTGGTCCTGCCTGCACAACACAGGATTACTGCCTGTGCAGCTTCAACATGAGTGTGAGGTCACCAGCCTCTGGCAGGTTGTAAATGATTGAGGAAGAGAACTTATAATACTGCTCATCAATAAGCACTTCCAATGACAAGCCCAAACATGTAAAGAGGGAAGTGACATTAAAAGGTGAATAGAAAAAAAAAAAGTAACCAGATTCTCTCCAAGGCTAATTGTATTTTTTTCTAAAATAATGGAAACATATATCTGCGTCTAATGTTCAAAACAAGGAAAAACTAGTCTACATCTGACCTGTATATAGTGGCTTTTTTAAGAGCACATCATGTAGTGTATATAGCTGTGAAGGAGAACATAATCAGGATAAGAAATGCAGGTTGAACCCAAAGAAACAGATCCATCTTAGGGTTTTGTATGCCTATACATCATTGGCACTATCTGAGCACTCTATCTTACTTTATAATGTCTTCACTATTTATTTTAAAAATACAGATCTAGTTGTGAAATTGTATTCATACAAGGGCCCCCTTGGCTGGTATAAGGAAGTATTTCTCAAGAGGAGGAAAGGCCAGAAACAGCGAGGTGGTAAATGTACATTTCATTGGACACTTGCGTTCATCTGAAACCTGAGGTTTGTTTTAATAATAGAGAGAGAGATGCCTGGTCTAGCACTCACGTGTCTGTCTTTGAATGTCCTGTGTTTTAAAAATATGGAAGTTGCACAGGATATATGGTTTCTACACTGTGTTTTTTTCCATTTTCATTTGTGTACTATATATTCACATACCACTCTGTGTTACAATCAAGCCTGTTTGATTACTTTCAATTTTTGCCATAGGATTTTGTCACTCTTGCTGAAAATTTTAAGACATTTTACTCCAGACTCATTCTTTTTTTTCCTCCTCAGATTTATTTACTACCTTTAGAAGTAGAAAAGTCCAATTTCAATCATGTTAGAAATAGCTCATTTTAGACAAGTACGTGCTGCTCTGCTTACAAAACATATAGGAGTGGAATATGCAATTACCACAACTCAGTTTCCTGCCACAGAAACATTTCAGCATTATAGCATTACAGAAATAGAATGACATGCATAATGAAAGATTTCAAGATTCACCCAAGGCATTTATTCTCTTCACCTTAATGTTCTCAGCAGTAGCAGAGTATCCATTAAAAGGTACGATGAATTATGGTTGCTTAGCAACCGCAGGGAGCTTGTAACAGCACCAAAGAATGAAATGGCTGGTTGATAAAATGAATTTTCTCTGAGCATTAGCCTGTTGAAACTGCCTTTTCTTGTGGAACATAAAGTGCATTTATTTGTCTCATGCATTTTTTATTAGAAAATTATTTGAGTTCCAGAGACTTGAATCGTTTTGCTACAGGAGATATTTGATTTTAATGTGTTGTACTAAAATAAGTAATAAAAGACATTTTCTTCAAAGTAAAGACACCAAGGAAACCTAGGTAGCTCCTTTTGAAGTTGGGAACAAAATCTTATATAAGGTATGTCATTACTCATTTCTAATTAAGAGTGACATTAGCTAGGACTTAAACTTCAATTTTACCTTTGAGGGAAAGTTTGAGACAGTTAGCCAATATGCAGTTGCGAAAAGGAGAGGTTTGGAATTGATCTCATGGATTCATCATGAGTGAAATAAGTTTTCCTTCTCTCTTCCCAGATGGTATGGTAGTCATGTCTTAGAGAAGGTCAGAAGTTGTTTGCACATTCATATCTGGCACTGACTACTTATTTCTATGCTTAAAATGTGCTCATCATAGGCTTCCATCCAACAGTGAGGAGATGCTTCCCTTTGCACTGAAGCTCTTTGGGCATTCAACAGCAGTCAGAGGTGGATGAGCATTTTTGGCAGAAAAGGCTTTTGTTGGAAAATGCTGGAACAATGAAACCAGAGTTGAGGCAAGGAGAATGTATCAGTTGTGATTAATCTTTTATTGCCAATATTTTCCGAGAATCGGGTCTGCATGGTCAGGACATGAGACAAGGGAGATCAAAAGAGAGCAAAACCTGCCCATTCTGAAATATCCAGAACATCCATCTGTACATATGAGACCAAATCTTGGGCTTCTACTCAGCATTATTTAGATGAAGAACTTAACTTTTCGGTTTTGTACCCCATAAGAATGCCCAAATGATTAGTTATTATCAGTTAATAGTTTAGTGTTTCTTGTGAGACTCAAGACAGTGTCATAATTGCTCTTACACAATTAAATAAAAATCTTTTAAAAGGCTTCGGACCATACTTTACTGTTGAAAATAGTTCTGTTGACTCCAGTGTGAACACCTGATTGAGAAGTGACCATAGTCACTTGGTGACTCAGAAGATTGGTCTGCTGAGAGGTTCCTGGGTTCTGTGTGAGAGTTTGGTGCAACCTGGACTCACTGCTGACTTTTCTGGCAACCCAGACGAGGTTGTGTGGGTGCAGATTGCACATTGAGTCCAGGTGGCAGCTGAGAGGAATGGCTGGGAAGCCAGGGGTGTGCAGAAGGCCTTCTTGTCTTAGAAGTGTGTCTCAAATTCTGGACTGAAGCTGGAGGAGAAAAGCAATTCTAAAAATCAGGATGAGATGACTCATTTATGTCTTACCTACCTGTCAGGAAAGAATCAGTGTGAGACAGCACTGAAAAAATTGAAGCGTCTTGCAGCGAGCTGCCTTGTCATGGAAATTTTCGACCTGTATTTCTGTCTCCAGACAGATTCTGGCAATGCTGCTGAGAGTACTGCTATGAACTGCTCTTGGGAAGGGATGGAACTATTGCAGTTAACATGATAGCAAACGTTGGCAGCCTAACAAAAAGCAGATTTTAGTTATGTTGACAACATGGCAACATTTTTTACAGAGCATTTTTTACTGCAAATGAAATGCCCTGGGAGATACATAACTACAGGCAATGATAACCTTTTTGGACTAAAAAATAATTCCCCTCAAGTGAAATTGAAAGGAAACTGATATTAAGCAGTAAAATCTTGCCTCTTTAAAGTGCGTGCTAATAATCAAACATTAAAAGTGAAACTCCGGTCATCTACAAAGGTGCAAATTAAAATTCTAGGGAGAGAGCTTGACTGATTTGTTTAACAAAGAGTTTAATACAGCAGAATCCCACTTGAACATAAAACTATTACACTCACAATAATCCTGTCTAGCTGTTGGGAGATCCAAATTAAAACTCTCACTGATATTTGCTTAAATCTCATAAATTGCACAGAATTAGAGCATATTGAAGTTGTGTATTTACTGTGATCTTACTGTCTAATAGGTTTTTAACAATTTAAAATGATGACTGAAAATAAGTATTTTCCCCTCAGATTATTCAAGTAGCGTATATTTTATTCCTGTGTTCTAATTTAGTACCTACTTGTTTATTAACTTACTAGTGTCAACATGACAAGACTGTATTGAATGCAGACTAAATGTTCCATTTAAACAGATAATTTATTTTCTTATTAGTATTAAGGTGTTATGAGGAGATTATTCAGTTGAAGTTGGGGGATTAATACTACTTCTCAAGGAGATATTTTCATGCTCATTTACTGTGTTCCATTGTTTCCATTCTTATGTATAGAAGAACAGATGTTTGTTTCTCTTCCACTTATGATTCCAATGATTTAGTAGCAATATTACTTATTGCGTTCTGTTCCACTCCTCAGTACCCTCTGGAGGATTTAATTTATGCTTTTTTTTTTTTTTGGTATGAAAGTCTCAAAATTGTATGAACACATGAAATTCATAGCAGTTTAGGAAAGGAGCTGCAGTCCTACTGAACATCTCAAATGACTGGCAAGTATTACAAAATTAGAATTTGTGACCTCTTTTCTCCAGCCCAGCTGCAGTGACATATTCAAGTCTTTTAGGTGGGGTGGGCAAGTAGAGGTTTTTAATTTGTTCTTGTCAGTAAGATTCCCCACATTTTATTTAGAACACATTGCAGATGTTGACTTAGGAAAAAAGATAATAAGTTGGGAGTGATAAAGGTAAAAATGTGATAAATTAGTAACCTCAGATAGCCATGACTTTTGCCAGGTTTTGATAGCATGATAAAAATAATCTTGGCATTCTCGGTGCAGTCTTTCTTTTGTGAGACTGATCTAATAAAACAAGAATGTGCACACACCCACCTAAGAAGTAATCATTATTCATGTTGGTGGAAAAAGGTAGAGTTCCAGGTCTGCAGTTCTTGCTCACAGCTACATTATATAAGGAATTATATCAGTGTAATTTATGAAAATGTACAGTTGTGCCAGCTGGAGAGAATGGAGTCAATCCTGTCTGTTGTTGCACATCAGCAAGAATTATTGAACAAGGAACTAACCACTGTTGCAATAAAGCAGTGAGCAAAGTGAAAGGAATAGAGAAGGCTTATTTTATGAAATGCCCAGACATAAACAGCACCAAAAAAAGGACTCAAAGTATACATTTGTGGGGGAATATAGCTGTAACCACAAAACTGTTGCAGTGCTTTGGTTGTGGCCTTCTTCCAAAAGAACTTGTTATATCAGAGCAACATGCCTGATGCATTTTTTGCATGAATATAATAAAAAACAGGGTGTGATTTGACCAAATGCACTGACATAACCACTGCGTACATTTATGTGAATCTGTCAAATATGAAGCATGTTGCATAAGAGCACTCTATTTCTTACAGCTCCCTGAATAAATAATGTACATAAGCCTCCTCAGAAACAAAGTCAATAACGAGCCACCTGGTTTCATGTACTTTTGTATGACTTCTGGTTAACTCAAAAGCTCCAAATATGAGATACAGAGCTTTGGAATATGATGTGGGTTTGCAATACTCTCTGGGGAACCTTTATCTGCATATAGGGTCTTTTTTAATATGTGACAGTTTTATATCAAGGATAATGATCTTTATATAATAAGTAATCTAAATACAGTCAAACTCATCATGAGTGAACATGGATTATTTGGTCGAACTGTTTCATAGATCAAATTTTAGATATCTTTTTAGTGGTTACAATAAAAAGGATATTTCTGCTGTTTCCTGGCATATAATGTATCTGTCGCTTCAAGTGGAAGGCATGTCACTCCGGTTTTTCTGTTGACACATGCTACAGTCTGTTGGGAGTGTCACAGCCAAGAAAACCACCTTGTGATATTCTTTTCACTTTGCACAGACATGCCAAGAAATACTGCCTTACTGCATTACCAACCAGAAAACATTGGGAAATTCTGGGTAGTGACCAGAGAGGCAGATAATACATTCTTACTACTCTCACTAGTAAATGAAGAATCCTTGGAAATTTCTATTCAGAGCAGTTCTTGAAAACATATATGGTGATTAAAGGTCTTAATGCCTCTGGTTTTAGTCAAAGACTAGTTTTCCCCTGTCATCTTTACAATTGCTCTTTAGGTTTATGCCAAGTCCTTTAAAATGTTGGCTAAAAGACAGGCCAATTTAGCCATCAAAAGAAGACATATGGTAGATAAAAATGGGTAAACAAAATCTCAAGCCTGGTTCAGAGTATGTGTTAAAAACTGACATAATGGCCAGCAGCAGAGGGGAAAAAAGGCAAAGAAACTGCCCATGTCAGGTTTTGAGAAGCAGCTATTCCAAAACACGGAAGTACATGTAAATACATGGAACTACATTTAAAATAGGACTGTAATTTCTTTTTTTTGGCTTATTATCAGTCTGTATATGTTGTGTGCACACAATAATAATTTTTTGTATAATTTTCCTAGTTGCCCAAACAGTAAAATGTGTCATTTCAGGTAGTTAGATGGACATCCAGCTACTAGGAAATGTAAATCACAGTATTCGTCTGTTCATACTTGCTTATGTACATGCAGAGTAGGAGAGTATCACAGTCAAATTTAAATTTACAAGTTTAATGATTGATGTGAATTCTGCTTTCATACTGACATTGTAGTCAACGATAATGTGTGTACATATCTGAAAGGAGAGATGATTCCCTGGGTGTTAATGTAGAACATCAAGTAAAAATCTGTCATTTCCAGTTAAAGATGGAAAAACATAATGAGGAGCATTTAGTCATAATATGAAAGAGGGAATATGAGGTTTTTCATGCTTGATTTCCCACCCCTGAACCTTCAGATTTCCAAGCATATGCAATCAACAAAGACACTTTTAGCCGAAAAATCATGTTGTTTTTGGAATAGGTGTATATTTCCATCTTTACCCTTACTGCCTACTGCACCAAGTACAAAATGGAGGCATGATGTCTCTGGTGAACTGCTGAAGGATCCTTCAGAGAAGTTCTCATGCTTTCATTGCATTTCTGTGCAATTCACACAGTTCCTCTGTCAGGGTCACAGTCCAAATTACAGACAGGTTAAAGTGAATGGTAGAAGAAGGGTGATAGAAGAAGAGATCAAATTGAGGACTTCATGACTGATGGACGAAGCCACTCCTAAGTCTTCTGAGTCATGGTTCAAATCCCATAAAAATATTTGGAAAAGCTTGCAATGCTTCTGATGGACTTTGAGTTTGACCTTGGTTATGCATAGAAGTGCTCTTATCTTGGTTTTTACATTTGCTTGGGAAATTTCTGTCTGTGCCTCTGTTTCCCTGTCTGAAATGGGGGAAAAGATGTTTATCTGCATTACCAGTGCAGTGCTTGGAGGGTGCAGTAAAATAGAGTGGTGGGATTAAAAATGCTGTATGTAAAAAGTCTTTTGTACTTAAAAATCCTGTATTATGGATCCCTTGTACAAATAAATTATCTGCTTTACCTTTCTCATTGTGAAGTTAATGCATTTTCTTAACCTTATACCTGTTTGTTTGGCTAGAGAAAGCAGAAGCTATTTTGCTTCTGTATTCTTCCTCAATGCAGAATTTGAGTTGAAGGATTACATTTATTGTATCTGAGTAGGGGAAAAAAACCCTACACCACCAAACAATACCGATATTATAAAAAACCTCATAAATTTGTGTCAGTCTCTGCTTCCCAGGTCTTAATCGAGGATTTCTCATCTTCATTCATTGTCAGTTTTTCCAGAGCAGATTGAGATAAATGTCTTTTATCACCCAACAATTGCAGGTGCACATTCCACTTGGAGGAGGTGGTGGTAAGTGTCTGTGTTAGATAGACAGAGTATAAAGGGCCAAAATTGTCCCCTATGGAGAGAATAGGCTATAAAAGCAAGCAAGAATTTATGCTCTCTCTTTGTGTATCTGTGCAATGCTGTGTCCTGGTGTGTGCCTATGCAGTTCTGCCCATGGGCCATGCCTCCTTTCCTTAGGGTGAGTGTGGTATCCAGAGAATCCTCCTCAAGAGATGAGCTGGGTTAGGGCAGCATAACCAAAATCCTGGTAGATGGAATGGTTCAGGGAGTGAGGTTCCGGGTTTCTAGTGGCAGCAGTAAGGAGCATGTGGTAGTAAAGAATGCCTGGAAAATTTGGAGATCCTTCCAACTGCTTCATTAAGGAGTAACGTAGTGGTGGCCTGCAGGGGAGCACTTTGAGCAGCTGGAGGGCTGTACAACTTCTATCCTGGAAATGCTCAGACTCATTCCTGATGCCAGGAGACCTTGTCTTGCAGTGTCTTTTCACTTAGCTCTTCATACATATGTTTGCTGGAGGAAGTAAACAGCACTCTCAGGTCTAGGGAAATCAGTTGTATTTCATTAGTTCTAGAGTCCATGATTTTAGATTTTCTCCTGATGGTAGCATTTCCCTGGATCCCAGAAAAGTGCACTAAGCAGCTTGCATTGAATGTTGTCCTTCTTTGATTTAGCTTTATTAAAACTGTGGTAACACAAGTTTTACAGTGGATGAGGATGGAGAAGCATTTTATGTCTTTGCTTCCTTTTAGTTTAACTGAAGAGCTTTCGTATGTAGTCCATAGCAGAACTTTTACTTTGGCATCAGAATAATTTATTTATTGTCTTGATTGTTGAGAGATATTTATGCAGTGAGCCAGATTGTTGTCTATTTTGCCACTGGCTTTTTTCCTGGCTTGAATAAAGATACTTTTGTGAAGATTTTATAACTTGCAAGGTGAGACTTGTACCCGTTCTTCAGTCCTTATATGTTTTTACAAGCCTACTAAACCATCCACACTCCTGGCTGGAGGAGCAATCCAGTAGCAGGAATTGAAAACAGACACAGACTCATTTGCAAAGACTGGACACAAGAAGAGTGCCAAATGGAAAGTTTGTTTTGCTAGAATTGTATCTGGATGTAGCAGCAGCACAGAGGCAAATTTTGGCTAGTGTTCCTGCCAGATAGATTGATGTGATTTGCACTACTTTAATCATTCTAAAGGTAACCTGGCAAGCAAGTTGTGTGCCATGTCTTGAATGGGTGAAAATTCTCATTATGTGCTATTGAGCTTGTGTTGGCTAGTAGCAGTTTGTTCTGTCCTGTGCCAATTTATGCTTATCAAGTATTAAAGTACTGCCTTGACTTGGGATAGTTCAAGGATTCTTTGTGAGATGTAATTTCATAGAAATGTAAAAGACCTGGGGTTTGTTCCAAAGCATACACATCAACTGGAACCAACTAGAACCAGTTAAACATTTCCTCCTGGCATTCCTAATAGAGATTCTGTCATTTTTAGTAGAAGTTTTTAAGCATATTTTCATGACTTTTTGAACACTCCTGTGTTGGTTACTTAGTTGGTGATTTCTTTGTTAGCATGGCAGCATGTGCAAGCATTTATACTTCTGGCATCCTTATTTTACCATTTGCCTCTGTGGAGGAAAAGCTTTTTAAAATACACCAGTGAAATGTTAACTAAGAGTAAGATGATCATATTTTAAGGTTATATTTTCTGGTTCTCACCGAGTGCTTACTTGGGATGAAATTGTCAGTGGGATGTTTTAATTCTACCCATCTATGTTGGCTGGTCTGAGAGCTCCATTTTGTGCAAAATGGCATTTTTAATTTGCAATTAAAAAATCCCCCAACCTTCTGTAAGTTTGACTACATTCCCACCCTCTCTTTCTGCATTCAGAGGAACCTGTCATCCTCCTGTGGAGGATTTCTTACAAATTAAGTAAAGGAGAAATGGCCTGTAGAGATTTCACTGTAAATACAGGAAGAGAAATTATCTTATAACGTAAGTGCTGTTAACTACACTATTCAAAGCTATTCAGATCACCTCGTTCTTTTGTTTGCAGGCATTCTTATTTTCAAAGTACTTCTACCTCTAATGATACCTTAAGAGAGCCAGATTAGTTAGATTAGAAGAATAGCTCCTCCCGTTTCAGACTGCAAACACAAAATTGAGCTTGTAAACATACAGACTTGCCCTTTTGAATATCTGGTCCTGAATGTTTCATGGCCCTTATGCAATGCACCCTCATAATTGAATTACAGAGAGAGGATAACGTGTTGTTGTGTTGTCTTCTGTAGGGTTCATAATAATTCTTATCATGTATTTCCAGAAGACATTTTATTTTATTCTTGGCAATTCAGACAAGCCTTTAATGTATTTAGTCTTGAAGGGCGCCTCATGTAAGAGATGCTTGCTCAAAGAAGGACTGTTCAAATGGGTAAAGACAAATCACTTGGGGCTTATTTCTGGCACTTAGGCACAATGCTGCGCAAGAAGGAGAAGACGGAAGTGGAAATAGCTTTTCATGGAAACTCAGAGCCATGGTGGCATTTGTGTCTGTCCAAGCGCTGTCTTTACTCACCAGCACCTGGGTTGAAGGAGCAGCATGACCACCTGAGCCTCTCCCAACCCACCTTTGTCATCCTGTGCGTGGATCCAGAGGGAAAGAGAGCAATGCCTGTGCCTCTTCCAGTGTCAGGGCTGTGATCCTGCCTTGCCCTGTGTGGTGTCTTTAGGCAGACCTCCCAGGCTCTGTGGCTGTGCAGTGCTCACGGCAGGCAGCAGCGAAGAGGTGCCAGACCTGCACAGCCCCTTGTGAACAAGGCTCTGTGTGGCAGCCAAGGAGGGCACTGGTCCTGTCCTCTCTTTAACACAGGAAGCCTTCAGCATGACTGCAGTAATGTTGCAGAGGAACCTGTGAGACTTGAGTGTTGGACTTAACGTGAAGTTTGCTGAATATCATGAATAAACTGTTCAGTGCTCAATGGGTATTAATTAAAAGCATATGTGAAAGTAAAAACATTCTGTAGTTGCATATTGATGGGTCTGAGCCGTAGTTAAGCTACTTAAGTAATAACTAGCAGTAGTGTATATAATACAGTAAAAGATTTGCATAACATAAACATTGTGAGTATCAAGTTGTGGCCCATATACTTCCTGTGATATTATCATTGCTAATCTCATGGCTTAGCACTGCATGCCTGACAAGCTACTTATACATTATAATAAACTGTTATTACACAGGCACCTGTGCAGAGTAACCATAGTTACACACACAGTACACTTCTTCTGGTTAAAGTAAACACAAATATAATCATCGGGGTCAGTACAGGAGCTTTGTAGGTTAAGAGTTTGCTGCCAGCACTGAATAAAAGGAATGCACCCAGTAGTTCAAAGTAAAATTCACTCACCCTTTTATGAAGATTGAAACATGCTATTAAAGTAAATCATTACAGTGATTTGTTTTATTTTTGTCTTTGTGATATGATTACTTTGAGTCATCACCATTTTTGTTAGAGAACCTGAAAAAAAATCTTTAGTACCAGCCTCATCATCTCGGTAGAGTAGCTTGACAGTCCATTCTAATGCATTTTAACCAACTTATAAATCATTTTCTGGAGGCTAATGATTTATTACTGCTGTAATGAACTTCAGAGGCATCAATACATTAGTATCCACTTTGAAAAAAAGCCATTGTCAAGTCCTATTGGAATGATGGTCAGTTTACTATTGTTATTAATGACCCTGATCAGCTCTTTGAATCTATGGATAACCCTGTTAGATGACAGAGGTCTTCCATTTGGGCAAAAATCAATGCATATGTAAAATAAAATTATGTGGCTTTCTGGATCCTTTATCAGTGCCTGTGTTTCCATTGTCTGCAAAGATTCAGAACTACTTGTAATTTCACCAGAGCTGAGGTGGTTCAGGAATAGGAATCCCTGGAAATATATATAAAGTTAGGCAGTGTCTCAGTTCTAGGAGAGACTGCTTGTTGCTTTTTTCCCCTATAGACTTCCCAGGTATGGATATGCTCTGGTTACTTAATAGACATGTGATATCTCAAATGGAATTCTTATTGCTCTGTCCTTTGTATAATTTGTGTGATAGAAGGAGCCTGTAATACAGGAAAGTACATGTTACAGACTGTACCAAGTGCTGGTTCTGTAGTTTCTGAAGTACAGTGCTTTTTCCCTTTCTTTCTTAAACAGAAAATAGACCTCAGTGGCTTGACCAAAATAGTAATTACCATGTTAGGGTTTTTTTTCAGTGTTCAGAGATGTCAGAAATTTGACCTTTGAGGCTTTTAAATCTGACCTTGTTACTTCTTTCCATTCATTAAGCTACAACCTTTGCTCTCTTGTCATAAAAGATAAATGAAGATTCACACAATCTTTATTTAAGAGAAGATTTATTGTTTACATTAATGTAGATTAAGTAGGAGCAAACCAATTATTTATTGTGCCAATCATGTCTTCTTGAACTTTAAGTTAGTTATCACAGTTCTATAATTACCAGTTCCAAATGTTCATTGCAAACTGAAAGCATAAATAGACTTTTTAAATGTCTTTGAACATGTTATTTTGTATGAATAACTGGAAGATTGTTTCTAAGCTCTTATGTAATAATCTAGAAAAAAGAATTAAATTTCAAAATTAAATAGACCAAATGTAGGCTTCATACAAGTAATATTGTCTTAACATGATTATTTTGGTCAGTATTTTCTGCTCTGGAAGTAAAAAGTAGAATTTTCTGCTGCAAGAGAAGTACATTTGTTGGCAAATTAAAAACTAGGGAAATTCTATCAACTTAGTTGTTCAAATTCATATTTTTGCTTATATAGCTTTTGATGAAGAAATGGATAGGCAAGACCATACTGGTGAGAATTTGTACACTGAGGTAGAAACCTGGGGTTTGTTACTGGGTTTGGTTTCATTTTCAGTTTTGTTTATGTATCCATCTGAAAGGAATTTGCCTGAAATTGCCCATTTAATGCTAAATTATAACTACGGATTCCCAAAGTGACAGGAAGAAAAGAGGCAAGAATACCCTCCAGCATGTGTGCTATCACATCCCCTGAGGTCTGGCTGAATCCAGCATAAATGTTTTTTCAGACGTCTCAAGGGAAGGATATATTGCACCCTCAGGAGCGATCACCTCTCTCCTTGCTTCAGGCGTGACAGTGCCAGAGGCAGACATGGTACTTCTGGAAATGTGGGAAGAATCTTGCTCTTCCACCATTCATGTGGACCATGACCTGTAGTTGCTCACTTTCACTGTGGAGCTTGGTGGTAATCAGATGATGTTTCACTTCTAGCATCTCACGTGTGCTGTAATGTGTGAAATGTGTGTGAAGCACTATCTTCCAAAGAGGCAGGAAAATCAGCTTTGGATGTAAAAGATGCTGAGAGTAGTGATGCTTCTAAACAGAATTCTGGAGATGGGCACCAGTGGCAGCAGCTTGGAGTCTAAAACACAAGGCTTCACTTTGCAGAATATTTAGACTAATGCTAAAGCTAAGAAAAACCATATACAACAGTGCAAATCAATATGTATATTTAAATGTGTGTAATGTTGGGGGATCTTCCTGATATGTTGTAGCATAGCAGTTCATGTATTTCTGATCCTGACTTTTTGAGGCCTTGGGAGCCAAAGTGTAGCTTAGCTTCTTGATTCATATGCAGTTCAGTGAGGCTTTGCTTCTTAAGCATGTCAGATGAGATCAAGCTTTGCAAATGCTCACAAGTTAACTAGCCAGACCTGCCATCTCAGAGCTACACTGGAAAATAACCCAAAGCCATGTGTCATGTGTCCACACCTCTGAGAAGGACACATGGATAGATTGTTCAGGTCAGCCTGCACACTGCAATTTGGGAGGAACAAATTAGGTAACAGTGGGATAGCAATTAGGAATAGCTGCTTCATTCAGCAGTTTTTAGAAGGCTAAGTAGCGTGGCACTCGTTTCAGTGAACATCTGCTACATAAATTAAGTAGTTTCCAGGAGTTATCACAGAAATTGAAAGCTGTGTTCTAATTCCACTTACTTTATTTTCTTTCTATTCCTAGTGTAAGTGGGAGCTAAACTGTACAAAATTCTTTCTTTAAAATGCACACCTATATCATACCTACTGAATTCTTCATTAAAGTCAGGGTTTAATTTAGTCAAACATTTTATTAAACATGTTTTTTTCTTACATTTAGAATGGGGTACAGCTGAATCATCTCTCATCTAACCATCAATATATATTATTCTACACATAACTTGTTTTGAAATACTCTCTTGTATTGACAATCTTCGTAATTTAATTACACTAAGTACTGAAACATATTGATTTCTCCCATGGGAAAACACTGTAACTCTGTTGTTGCAAGAACTGAATTCATAGAATGTAGATTTAAAAAGTACTTGTTCTGCTTCTTTAAAAAAATGCATTTATTTCTCTGTGTGGGAGAGCGCTTTGCATTTCACCAATATGGTTAGGAAAACAAGATGTCCACAAGATAGTGTGCAAATAACTAATAAAGATTGGTATTTCTAAATATATAAGGAGCTAAGCCCTGGTTTAGATCCTGTCAATGTTAAAAGAAAGAAAAAATGCTGGTTTTTTCTGTCCCTGAATCAGAATCTATGTGCTAAAAACAATCACAGACTATTCTGAAGAATCATTCTCAGATGCAGGGCTACCTGATTTCATCTTTTTTTTTTTTTTCCAGGTTCTGTAAGTTCCTTCCAGGGGAATGGGAGGATTTCCTGTTGTACTTTCTACAGTATTAATTACAGCATCTGGATTTGCTAGAGGCAGTAACAGAAAGATGTCTCTTGTTAAATTGTTGACAGTAAAACCAGAACATTTTCTTTAAAGTCAGTAAAGATTTTCACAGTAGTTGCCAGCTACAGTGGTCCAGTCAGGCTTTAAAGATTATCACAAGTGACAACCACTGAGTAAGTGTAGAAATTGCACATAACTCTGCAATAAAGGGATGCTCTGATGATTCAGAATTTTAATCTACATATTCTAAAATTTCAGTCTTAGAAGGCTGCCATAATATTGTTAGTAAATAGCATGGAATGAGGTGTAGGGGTAAAAAACATTAAAAGCAAAATAATTAGAAAATGAGATAAATCTGAAAAGCATGGCTTGTATGTTGGCACTACTCACCTGTATTTCAGTTGGGGAAATGAAAACTATCCAATGAATTTTAACACATTGTAGTGTTCTTGTTTGCCCTTTGAGCATGTTATTTTTGCTCCTCCTGAAATTACAGAATTAATTTCAAGCTGAAAAAAATGAGCATCACACTGATATCATTCAAAAGTACTTCTAGTGTGTTCATTTTACTAACATTGTTTGCAAACATATCAAGATTAATCGGTTACAAATCTGCTATCTTTTTCTAAAATTAAGGAAAGCATTTTGGATGCAAGGACAGCTTGTCAGACTCCAGACTGCAACAGATACAGAGCATGTTAGGCCTCAATGTAGAAGGATGAAGGCACTGCTTCTTTGGTTCATTTCATAATGTTTTTTTTATTTCTTTTTGTTGTACTTCCTAAATAGCAGTGGTAGTTACTTACATGGAAAATATTTTTCGTTCAGACATAAGATTTAGCATCTGTTATGTTAAACACTGCAAACATTATAATACCACTGATACAGTATGATATGAAGTAATTCTTATACTTTATCAGTAATTTAGAAGCTAAATTATTTTAGCAATACTTTTAAGAGATAGAAGTGTTAGTTGGTTATGAGCAGGCATTTGACAGTTTATTTGTTTGTATATGTCAGCCTTTATCTCATTTTGTTCTGGAATGGGATTGGTTTAGGTGGCAGAGGTTGGTTATTCATCTAGAAATTATTTAAGAATTCAGTTTATCATTTCTTAGCAAAATAGAGCCCCAGTTACTATCCTACGGTTTTGTTGACTCTACAGTGCTGGCAGGAGTAAACTTTAATAAGGTAAAAAGATTAATTGGCGTTATCGTGGGGAGCAAGTATTCTACATATGACCATATCTGAACAATCTCTCTTAAAAACCCACATTTCTAATGGCAGATGTTGTTTGCTCAACTTTGAGAATAAAAGCGGTCTCTTTAGGTGCCGTAAAAGTCAACCTTAGGATGTGCTTGTGCATCCTATGTGCAAAAGAAGTTCAGGATTTTCAAAATAAATCTCTAAATTCTCAACATTTAAATTTTTTTTAAGTTTTCAATGTTTTTTTTCCTAAATATTGTAGGCATATGAATTAAAATTCTTAAAAATTTGCTTTATAAAAGATTAAGAGTAATTAAATGCATGGACTTGGTTATAGGGTTTCCATAATGGGATGTAGTTCTTACAGAGTGTTAAAAGAAGGCACTTTAGGATCCTTACTTTTCTCTAAAATACATATTTTATATTTATTTTGATACAGTTCTCCTTAAAATCCTAGAATGTAAATGCAGTGCCAATGCATTGCACTCATTACTCTTTTATAGTTAATGATCAAGGCTAACAGATGTATCTAGCTATGTTTTTCTTCTATTCTCTTGTCTCCTTAAAAAGCAGGAGAAACAAGCCAAGATTTTTTTTATTACTATGGTTTTAAGTGTAGCAACAGATGTATAATTTGTTGAAATGCCTTTCAGTTGAATGCAGTATGTTTCCTTTATTCTTCAGAGCAGGAGGACACTTGTAAACTCATTCAATTGCTTATCTGTAAACACCACTGGGACCATGTTTTGGCCTTACATTCATGAGGAGCACGTCTGCTTTTCTCAGATGAAGAGTTAGACACTTAAAATGACAATTTCACTTACTGTAAATTACACTATACATATTTAGCTTGTCTGTCTGAAAATCATTGGGCTTCTTGACTACCAGAAAGGCTATGTTGCATATTGATAATAGGAGAAGGAAGGATGATTGAAGGAACTTGACCTCTCTAGTTGCATTACTCATATCTTCAAAATGAAATGTACAAAAAGGCAAATTTCTATGCTGAAGTTATATTTTTTCCATTTTTTTTTCATATGCTCCTAATTTACTTATTCCACTAGTTGCTCATGCATCCTTCATCATTCCTTTGTTAGTTATTAGTTATTAGTATTCATTACCCCCAAGATCTATGTGTTAAACCTGGGAAGGTAATTATGAAAATTGCCCATGCAAATTGGGTAAAGGCACACATAAATTACCAGTTAGAGACTTAGATAGTAGTCTGCTTGCAAATTTACCCCAATCGCATTCATAATTGCAGCAATTATGTGAACAGTCATGGATGCAGTTTTGCACACACGGCAGTTACATTTTAAAATTTCTTCGTGAAGTGACTAGAATCATTACTTAGCTGAGAAAAGTATGAGATGATAAGGTAGTTATAAAATTCATGATTAATAGTAGAGCATGACCCTATTCTAGGTTATTAATGAAACTTTAAAGATCTGTAGTAACGTCATATGAAGTTACACACTGGTTGAATGGTAGACTGGTGTTAAGAGCTCCACTGAGAGCAGGACAAAAGAGTGCAGATACGCCTTTGTGTTATTTGGGATGTTCTTATGTCATGTCATTTTTAGGATTATGTGAATTCTAAGCTCTCTAATTGTTAACTGTTCTCCTCTATAGCGTGTGAGTGCTTGCCTGGTCAGGGTAACTTCCAGGGTTAACTTCTGGCAGTGTAAAAGTTTGGCACGTGGATCCCATCTTACATTTGGGTTCATTTTATTCAATTACATTAATCTGGACTGGACCCGTTAATACTTTGAAAATTAGAACCAAGGCCTCTGTTTGTCAACACAGTTGATGTATGGGCAAATTGGGGATTTCAGAACAAGCTTGCTGTGCTCAGAAGCCTGGGAAATGTAAGAAGCTGTGTTTGTGCTGTATGAATATTATTGCCCATCATCTTGTTTTGTTCCAGATAACAGTAGGTTAAATAGTCCCAAACAGAAGTTAGAAGTCATATTAGTATGACTAGACCATCATCCAAGAAGAAAAGGAAATGTGAAATACATCCTAGAGGCCTTCAGATTTTCTATAGAATTAAGGAACTATTCATCCAGACTAAAGCATTCCAATGCTTTGATGAGCTTGTGAGGCTATGCTGAGACAACAGCAGGGCCATTTCTTTGAAATGTTGTCTTCTCTCTGGACAACACCACTCTGAACACACAGTGGCTACTGCCTTCTCCAGCTTGAAGAATTCTCTCTAAAGGCCAGGATCTCATTAATCTGCTATGTTATCTTTGTATCTGTCTCTTTCTTCACCATAAAGACATCATTGCCAAAGCTTGAAAGTTCTTTTATTTCAGGGTGGTTTGCTTTAATGTCTTGAGCTCATGATCTGTAAATTTCTTTATTCACTATTTTCTCCCTTGCAGATAGCAATTGGTTCCTCCCTCATTTTCACTATAAAATTTTCTGTACTGTCATAGGTTTCTTACAAAACAGGTGATTTTCTTAGAGTTTTGTTACTGTGTTAGGATATGCAAAACAAGTATTATATCACAACACATTCTTACCAGAGACTCCACTATGCTTCCATAGCATTCAGGGATGGAGTTAAATCACTGCAGATATAGTAATAAAATACTGCTTTTCCAGGTGTTAGTGGCTGCTCAGCAACCAGTTGACAGTACAAGTTTGTAAGATAAAAGAAAAAAAGGGAGCTTTCTCATCTAAATCCAGGTTGCTGCTTTATTCTAAAGATTAATGGGACAATAAGAGGCTTCATGATCAAAAAGAATAGACGGAATAATGAGTTTTAAAAAAGTAAGAAGTTGTGATTGCCCAAAGTATTCCTTTTCAAGAAGTTATGGGTTTTGCTTTTTTCTCTTAAGTTGTTTTGGTAAATTGATCAGGCTTTATTAAGTAAGATATCCACATTTAGAAATATCAAACCAGGAAAATAAAGATATATTCTTAAATTAAAAATATGGTTCCCCAGATTATTTTCAGTCTCATGCCAATATAATGGACATTATGCAAAATAAATTTACTAATTTTCATCTTTTGAGACTACTGGATATCTGTTCATCCTCTACATAGTTGAAAATAAAATAATTGAGATTTTTCCTGTTTCAGGATTATAATATTGGACTTGGCAAGATGCAGATGGATAATTACACTGGAGATGTTAAATAGGTTTTAGAGACAAAATTGTAAATAATACAATACAGAAGAATGATGGACTTATTAGCATATCATTAAATTGCTTTTTCCCTGAGAGCCAAGCATATTTTTCATAGCTTACAAAAAGTGTCTTGCCCAGCAGTAGCACATGTGCGAAACATTTGCAAAACCCACAATATCTGACAATGGCATTAAGTTTATATTGCAGAGGAAATTATGACAATATAGTTACAAATATCAGTAAGTTTATCACATGGTAACAAGATCATATGTATGAAAAACAATATTTTCTGAGTTAAACATTTTGCAGACCTTTTGTTTCAGCTTCCATTAGTTCCATCACTCATGCTGAGAATTTACAGGGCTGCAACACAGCAGCAGGAAGATCTGTAAAAAGATTCTTTCACTAATGTAATTTAAACTATCCAACTCATTCTTATTAGTCTAAATTACTTTTTTTGTTAAGATTTGAACTCAATGAAAAGTAGAGTCATGTGGGATATGGTATGGTTTTTTTCAGGGCTACTGGTGTAAGCCAGAAAAAATAAGATCTTTCTCAAGGAAAATTAAGTTAGTCCAGAAACTCACAAAATGCACAAAACCCCCTGGATTATTCTGGTTTTCGGGTGGATGATGGATAATGTGCAGTCTTAATTCTATGCAGTTTAGTACTGGGGTGACAGGAAGGTTCCTCTGGTTTCATGCAACAGCTGTGTATGGGAATGTAAGGGCGAGCACAGCACCATGGTTCCTACCCAGGACTGAAATGGAAAAACAGTTTGCCTAGACAGAGGTGGAATTTATCAATTGGCCTTCAAAGCACTGAGACAGCTGAGTCTCCTTAACCCAGCTATGCCTGAAGTTACTCATGTTCAGACTTTGCTTGTGATTAACTCTGTAGGAAATTTTGTTGCAGTCACAACACCTTTTGTAAGTCACAGCCCCAGACAGGACCCTATGGCTCCAGGAAATAATTTCAAAGATGTTTCACATCACAGTGCCCAAGAGGAAGAATACAGACAACTACAGACTACATCTGCCTTGGTTTCAAAGATCCAGCTTTATATCCCATTGGAGTGGAAACAAGGTCCATTAAATGTTTGCTCAGAACAGCAGGAATTCTCATATACTTGCAATGGGGGTAGTAAGATGACTAGAGCATGTGGAAGACTTGGGGTTTAGTCCTTGCTCTGCTTTCTGTGTGACAGAAATTTTAATTTGAGGTTCCTTCTGCCCTATATGTCTGTTCCGTGCCTGAACAGGTGGGTGACACGGAGAAGACAGTCACCGTCCCTTGCAAAAACCTTTTCAGTGAAGTAGCATACTTAGATTAAATCTCATTGACAGTATTTCAAAAATCTCTTGTTCTAGTTGATGTGCTGCAGAGTCTGACTTTGGGAAGGAATTGGCATTTCTGAGATGAGAGATCAGTTCAGACTCTTTAGGGTTTTCCTATAGATAGGAGACAAAAGACACCCTAGTATTGTACCATCCTTTCAGCTGTCATAGCTGGTTTAGTGTGATTTCCTAACCAGAAGGAATTTTTTTGCTCTTCCCACATGGAAATAACTATACATTACTTGAAACATATCCAATACAAATTCCTTTACTTGGTTATAGGGAGAGTTGGGTGGTGTGGTCAGAGTACCTTTGTGTGTTACAGCAGACACGGCAAACAACATGTGACAGGTAATAGTCACATTGCCCAACTCACTGCAGGAAGATAGTTTGATACTGCTGTGCTGAACACCATAGAAAAAAACTCAGAGCAGAACAGAACAGAATAGAATGGGATACAATAGAGCAGAAGCCAACGAAGGTTACAGCAACCTCACACTGGCGACTCTGTTGTTGTTGGTCAGTCACAGGAGCAAAGCATTGCAAAGGCAACAGGAGCTGCCTGCGTCCCCTTTTCCCTCCCACCCTACAGTGAACACACTGTTAACAGTATTTCCAAAGATCTAGTTTGTATTCCTTGACTTAATCATTTCATGTCCCCTGGATGCCTCTATTTTTATTGTATAAAAGAAGGGGAGACAATTTTGTGTCTCTCAGGCATCTTTCTGACTTCATTTCTTTCGATGAAAGGCTATTGATTCAGGTGTGTTTGAGTGAATCTGTGAATATACTGCTTACTCAGGAGTTCTTTAGCATCACTAAAATAAATGTGAAAGGCATGATTGTTTTCCTTATGCAAATAACTGGTGAAATAGAAAACTGTTCTGTTGTTATTTGCAAAAAACCCCAACAAACCAGTTTAGTGATAATACTGTTATCTGGAGATATGTGGTAGAATATTTGCCTTGTAGCTCCAAGAGTCCATTTGTCTGCTGTCAACCTATACCTGCTGTTAAGCATTAGACACTTTAAAAAAGAGAAAAAGATAACACAAATTATTCACCATTAATTCTTTAAAATGAGTCACTATTAAAAGCTTAATTGTTTGCTGAGAGGGTCCAAATTAGTGGACTTTGCAAGATCAAACAAAATTGAAGATATTTGTCCAAATTAAAATGGAAACATGCATCCAGAATATACCAAATGAACATGTATGCTCCTGTAATAATAATTTTATTATCTTCAGCTTCCAGGCCAGACTTTTAATTATGACCCTTTATATCAGTGAAAACCATGTATTCAGGATTAAAAACCTATTTCTTTAACTAGTCTAGTTAAAGACTGTGGTTTGATATATTCTATGCTACAACTTTTATAAAAACCAGAGAACACTTCTAATAACACTTTTCTAATTTCATGGTTGAGTGCACAGTCAGTAAAGATTTAAATAATTCAGAAAGAAAGCCTATTCTGTTTCTTTATTAGAAGTTTGAGTCAGGCAAATTCTTTGACATTTAATAGGTTTTTAACCCTTTTAATAACTTCTTATAATGAAATTTATTGGAAGTTGTTTTAAATAAAGGGTTATTATATTAGTGTGAATAGCAGTCGGTAGTTTTTTATGATTAGTTTTGAGACCTTGGCCCTGTGTGACTCAAAGGATAATAAAACATAAAGTAGAAAGGAATGTTAATAGTCACCAAATTAACTGTGTACCAAGAAATATAGAAACTGTATATGACTGCATTTTTGTCATTATGTGATCATGCTATAAAATTTTGCAGCCAAATTTTGAGTATATAATTGCTTTAATGGGGCTTAAGATCACTTGCAGAACCAGTACTATATAAAACAACCTGAAGTGGTTTAATTTCTAACAGAATGATTTTGAAAAGATTAGTGTAGTAGATTTAATAGGAATGGGGGTTTTATTATTTTTTGTTTAGAGTTCTCTTTACATGTGAGGTTTCTGCTGTTTAATTTTAAGACTGTTTTCCTAATCAACAGAAATTTGAATGATCCTTTCATTTTATCCTAAAAATGCAGCGGGCATAGTATATAAAATACTCCTGTGTGTAGCACTAGAATATTCCCCAAACACCCACTTACTTTAAAACTTAGTCTTTCATTAGTTGATACAGTTAGTTAGTTGATACAGAAGAGAATTATAAAAATGAGATGCTGAAAACACACCTCCCCTCCCTCTATTAGGTGATGCTTTGAGTTATTCCTTTTAATGTGTTTTGAATGGTTCTCTGTGGTCATTTTATGGTAACCTTGGCTCTCATAACAAATCCTTCTTTAGTACTCATTCACTTATAGGTGTGCTAAAACAAGACTTGGTTGCAAATATGATTTCTACCTTAACTGTATGGAAACAAAGACCAGATAATATGTGACTCTTTGGGTTTGATCACTCTTTGTTCATGACAGCACATATATACCAAGTACCAGTTTTAGCCACTCTAATCAGTAAACCCAAACTTCCTGTCAGCTTTCAGACCTCCAAATATTGGTGTCACTTTCTTGTTTTTCTCTGGTGTGTAAATACAGATGTTCAAGTTATCTCAAGTTATCTCATGAAAGAGCATCACCATGATGGAAAACAACAGATGAAACTGCATGGTTTGCTTTTGATTCATTTGCCATTAATCTAGGACCTTAACCATCCCCATGTATTGAACAACCACGAGGTGCTACTGGGTGATCACCTGTATGAACTGAATGAAAGGTGTCCAAAATTGACATTTCTGTATTTTAATACACTCTTTGAAGTTTGAACTTATGGTTGTATAGAACCATAGAATATCCTGCATTGGAAGGGACCCACAAGGATCATTTAGTCCAAGTCCTGGTCCTGCACAGGGCACCCCAAGAGTCACACCATTTGCCTGAGAGCATTGTCCAAACTCTGTCAAACTTGGTGCTGTGGCCACTTCCCTGGGGAGCCGTCATCTGCATGATGAATATTGCTTGCTTTTTGTAGCACTAGAAAAATAAAATTATTAGGGTTTTTTCGTTTATCAATTGTCTTGATCATAAATGGTAAGTATCATTTCACAAACACAATCCCTTCTAAGTGTGTCTGTTCTCACAAATTTGGCTGGCAACTTTAATGTCATCTTTTCTTCCCTTTGAAACCTTCACTTACAGAATCAAGTGATTATGTAGGAATTCACATTTTTTCCTCTCTTTTTTAATGAGCATCTTTGTGTCACTGGAAAACATCTTGCAGATGTGCATTGGCTTATGGTAGAAGACAATTAAAATGCCTGAAATAAAAGCAGTAACATTTCTAAGCAAATTTCATGGCTTTTCAGCAGGTTGGCACAACCAAGGCTAATACTGCATTTTAAGGTAGTATTCTTTGGGAACAGAGAATCATTCAGATTTAATACAGCACAGGGAGTAGCACAAGTTTCCTGGGAATATAAATGAGAATACTACCATTAACAGAGACCTCTGCTGCCTACTAAAGAATGTCTGTGACCCCTGCATGGTATCTCAGGTGGGTCATGGTTCAGTGAAGAAAGAAGCACACTGTGGGTATCTTCATAGATAACACTTAAGACCCCCTAGGGTTTTCTCACTTTTTTTTTGGTACTTAATTGATTGAACCGTATCTTCTTATAGTCTGAAAAATTGTTACTCTCTCACTTACCTTGACCACTCAGACAAGAAGCAAAGAACTGTAAACCCCTTCTGCAGTGTCCATCAAAAATGTTCACAAGAGCATTCAACTAGTAGAAAACTAAGCAAAAATAATTGCAGGACCTGAGGGTGGTAACAGGAATAATGTCTGCTGTGCCTTGATGTGAATTTTCTCAGAGTAGTGAGATACGTGAACTTCACTTGCTTCAGTGAGTAAGCCCTGTGTATTTCTCCTTATGTTTTAATGTTTTCATCTCCAGTGAATTATCCCTAGTGTTTCTTGCATGTACTTAGACCTGTTGTATTTACTTCGATCTGTTAAGGCAGCCTGTCTTTCTTCTTTCATTCAGTGATAACATTTATTATAAATAAATCTAAATAGGGAGGGACAATTGGGACTTCTACAGCTTTTCAGAGAGATGTTGCCTCATGGTTGTTAATTATAACTAGAAAAATAACGTGAATTATTTCACTAACAGCACATTCCCTTTGCAACTGCCTGTCTAATGCTTCTTCGAAAAAAGTTATTTGCTTCCTAAAGCCACATTCTGGGACGTTAGTTAAGAGTCCTGCAATTTGACTTTCTGCATCTTGTGTGGGTTAACCAGTTTGTATCAAAGAGGCAGATAATTTGGTGTGGGTTTTTCTATTGCTATGTGCTACATGCTGTGAGAGATGAAGGATTCTATCTGAATGCTGTGTCAGATGAAAATATCTGTGCTTTGTGGACTTTGGAGCTCAATATGTCAAGAAATATGAAGGTTATTGGATATAGTCCAGAGGACAGGAGAAAGAATGATCAGAGGTGTAGAAAACACGGCATACGAACAAAGTCTTTCAATCTGCAGGTTTAGTTGTTTAGTCTAAAGAAGAAAAAAGCTAAAGGAAATTCATAATAGCCTTCTAGTGCGTACAACTTTTTCTGTAAAGAAGGAGAAAAACATTCCTCATGTCCATTGGGAGCAGAGCAAAAAGTAGTAGGTTTAAATTACAACAAAGGAGATTTAGGTGAGACATTATGGAAAAAAGCCCTTTCCACTGTAAGGATAGTTAAGCACAAGAATTGCCTAGGGAGGTTATGAAGAGGTTAGACATACATATGTCAGAAATGATTTAGGTATAGCTAATCCTGCTGTGAGATAGTGTTGGATTAAATAACCTTTTGAGGTCCCTTCTAGCACTATTTTCTGTGATTCTGTGATTAGGATACTGTACTCACATTGTCCTGCAGTAAGATGTTTCTGTACAAGGATGATATCACTGTATGCTTTGCTTTGTTTTTACTTTAAGCCAATGGGATGAATGATAGTCTGCAGTTTAAAGCTCTTTAGCTTTATTCTTAGTACCTCAGGAGCTTTGAGCAGGGCTTTAGGTGCTCATCTTCAACCAGACAGCCCTGTTCTGGTTTGGCACTACCCATGTGCCAATAAGGGGCTTTGGTACACACCTTAGAATTAGTGATTTGTACTGTCTTTTAACATGCAGTCAAACACTTATTTGGGTGAATGCTCAGTTTCTGCTCATAAGCAAAATGCAAACAAGAAAAAAAAATAGCCATGAAAAGAAATGTATCATAGCTTCCCCATTAGTAAAACCAAAATAAACCCAGGCATGTTCTAAAGCTGAATATAACTCAAGTTGTGAAACATCCTGGAACTGACAGATGGAGAATGATATTAAAGTGCCAGATATTATCATTATTACCTCATCACAGAGACCATTGAAGACGTCAGTTTAAGACTGTCCTTATCCTCTGTAACACTCAAAACTCTTTAACTTTGTTCTTGCATTTGGCATTCTGCCATCCATCAGGATTTGTATTCAGCTTTGCATTCAGTAGGAGTGTGTTGGCAATATTGCCTCTGCATACTGAATGTGGCTCCAGCACAGCTACACAGCAGTGGGTTTTGTAAAACTCCATCTGGAAGAACAAGGAATAAGAACTTTCAGATTTTGAAGTAGTTTAGAAGAAATTGGCCATACTTTGCATGTAATTTTGACAGAGAGTGTATCTGATTAGTGTTACTATTCTGCAGAGATGAGGTAGTCACAGCATCTGTGACAGGGCCATACCATCGTGCTACAGCAAGTGACCCAAGTGTGTGGTTTTCATGGCTGGATGTGTTCTTGATCCAACTGAGGAGATGGGACAGTTCTTGGTTTTGTTGATCATTTAGGAACCTGAAAGTTCATCATGTTTTCTGCAGCATAATCTCACAACTTTTTACATTTATATGATTAGTTGTCCATTCTTACTCAAGGAATGAGCAGTTTCCATTTTCTTAGACAATCCCACTTTTTCACCAGGTAGGGGCAGGGTGGGAGAAGGCAGGCTCTGCAGTGCATGGTGAAGAGGTGAGCCAGAAGCCTCATCTGCAGATATGAATCACGTCTGTGGATCCTGGGGACCTCAGCTCTGTGCAATGGACTTAAACTGGCATGTTCTCTGCTGGCAGGTCCCTTAGGTGAGGATTTCTAGCTAAGCATCTGAAAGAGAAAATGTACTGTTAAACAAACTTATTTGCTGCATACACCTGGTTTTCTGAGGGTAGCCTGGTATTCATCTGATTTAAAAATTCAGGAGAGAAGCTGAATTCTTGTGAAAAGAAAAATACTGGGTTTTTTTTTTTGTACTCCATCACCTCATTTGCAGTCCCCAGAATTTCCTTAGTGAAGGGTTCTCTTGCAAATATATATACACACATGTTTTGTATGGGGATACATTCAGTACTGTTCAGTTGTTGTATTATCTGTAAACACAGCCTATGTTCAGTACTAGAGTTGAATTGTATCACAGACTGTTTAAATATACATGTTGTTTGAAGAAGACAAACACAGAATGTTCTGTATTACCTATCTGATAATATTTGAAGCTCTTAAAGGGGGCATCTTTTTGAATAATAGCAGAATGAGAGAATCAGAGAATGGGTCAGGTTGGAAGGGACCACAGTGAGTCATCAGGTCCAGCCTCCCTGCTCAGGCAGGGTCATCCCAGAGCACATGGCACAAGATTCCATCCAGATCGTTCTTGAATGTCTCCAGTGAGGGAAACTCCACAACCCCTCTGGGCAATCTGTTCCAGTGTACAGCCACCCACACAATAGAGTTCTTCCATATATTCAGGTGGTACTTCCTGTGCATCAGTTAAAGCAATTGTATTTGAGGAATATTTTATTTGAGGAAAAGTATTTAAAATGGTAGCCCTTGCCCTGCTTTTAGGGGTAGGTAATTTTGAAGTTCATTCAAAATATGAGTTAGAAGTTTTATAGTGCATGTTTCCTTTCTAGAGTTAGTAAACTCATTAGGATTCTGATTCTTCCTAAAAAGCAGTCAAGCTTTTCCAGCCTTTTGTGGAAGAGTTTATTCTACAGCATGAGGTGTTGCCCCATGAAAACCCGAGGGCTCAGCCCCTGCAGGATGGAGGGAGGGTACACACCCACAGTGAGAGCTGCAGAAAGGGTGCAGGGAGGGCTTTGGGGCAGGTTTTGCCTCCCTGTGCCCAGCACATGAGGGACTGTGTGGGTTCCCACCCCCTTCCCGCTTGCCCCATGCTAGTCAAGAGGACCTGGAGAGCTCCCACTGCTGCTCCACATTCCCCAGCTGCTGCCCAGCTCAACAGCTGGATCCAGAGCAAAGCATCTGAGCAGCACTTACGGCTTCATGGGCACAACTGTCTTGATACAAGTTGTCTGCTAGAGGCAGAGATAATGATAGCTTTCAAGGCTAATATGCTTGGAAAGGAGGGAGCTGATACTGGAGAGAAGAGACCAAGAAATCAGTAGTAATTTAAAAATATAAATGTCCACCAGGATTCAAATTTCAGCTGTCAATTGATTTCATCCTCTGTGCTCTCTGTGCTCTTCTCCTCCAGTGCTTTAGTAGTCATTAAATGAACTTGGAAAACAAGTTTGTATTGATAACTCTTTTTTACCAAAAGCTATTAATTTCTAAAACAACATAAATACAGGTGTAATTGTGATATCACATTGTCAGAAGCCAATTCAAATGCTTTTCAGAGACACAAGTACATGTAAGGTGGTAAGTATGCCATAATTAATGGTATTATTAGTTTGATTTACTGCCAACCAGTCACCTTTACAAAAATCAATCCCCAAGCTCATAAAATATCCCCCTAAAATTGATACATTTTTACACTGTCAATAATAAGAGAAAAGGTGAAGTTACAGGTTTATCTTTACTTTTTGTTGTTTGTTACTGGTTGAAAGGTATCTTACAGATTGCTGTGACATATGGGAGTGTGTATATGAGCAAGAGAGGGGTTATAGAAGCCACGAGCTGTAAGAAAATTTTTTTAAAAATAAAATCGGAGTGATCTTTAGACAATTCACATGACATGTCTGACAAAGACTGTCAGTAGAATAAAAGTGGCTATGTTAATATATTGAACCATTAATACATGTCCTTATAATGGAACTTACACAATGGTAGCTCCTGTCAGATTCTACTTGATACATACATACATGTTTGTCTGATGCACAGAAAGACAGCCATATCTATTTCATTTCAGCTCTGAATTGATACTTCAATTTTAAATCACCCACAAAACACTTTAGCTTAAATCTGAGCTTCTCTCTGGTACTCTTTGCTATTTGTCGTGTTTCTGTATGAGTATACTGAAAAGATGTTACAGGCAATCTGCTGAGGTCTGTGTGTATGGTGCATTTGACCTCTGGACAAGAAAGGAGTTTCATCCTCCAGTGCTTTTAATTCTTATCCTTGCAGAGACTGAATCTGTTGCTTGCATTAAAATAGTATGTCTCGTTAATGCTAAGAAGCAGTGACCCACATAGCACAATGGATTCATTTGTCAATCCTGTGATTTCTGAGCTTTCCATTTGTATATGTCTTAGCAGTAAATCGACTCAGAAATCATTTAATCAGTCTATCAATGCATCCTTCTTGTCAATGGTCTGAATACTGAAAAGTCCAGTATCTCATTGGGCAGCACCAGGCAAAGTAGATTTGGACCTATTACTAGATATTCAGACTCGGAAAACTGCAGCTCCCAAATTCACAACTCAAACCCACAAAAATCCTAAGTTAAAAAAGCAGGATCTGGAAATCGTCTTGAATTTTGAGGATGTTCATGTTCTTGTCTAGGTCTGAACTTCAGAGTGCAAACCTGTCCCTGTTTGTTAGCATTTCAGAAATACTCTACCCACAGTTACAGAAAGCAGTGCCCTTTTGTTCCCCCTATTAACAAAAACCCCAAGCTTTCATTATTTTTTTTTTGCTATTTCCAAGAGCTGAGGCTAGAGCCTGAGTACTTTATAACATATGCAAATGTCAATCATATCCTTACTATGTTTATTTTCAGTATTTACATGTTTATTTAAGTACTTGCCATTTCCTTTAAGCCTTACATAGCCAATCAGGCCAACCGAGGTCTAAAGGAACAGAACACTTTATTAGTGATATGCTTAATACAGTTTTTTTCCTCTTGTAGATGCAAGATTTACGGAATACAGAAGGAGCCCAGTATAGTTCCCATCCTCAGATGGCAACCATGAGGCCAAGGGTTCAACCTGCAGATATTAGGCAGCCAGGAATGATGCAGCATGGGCAGCTGACTACTATTAACCAGTCCCAGCTCAGTGCACAGCTTGGTTTGAATATGGGTGGAAACAGTGTTCCTCACAACTCGCCCTCTCCACCTGGAAGCAAATCTGCAACTCCTTCACCATCCAGTTCAGTCCATGAAGATGAAGGAGAAGATAGCTCTAAGGTAGGCTTAGATGCTAGGATTACTGTGTAAATGGTGGATATTTTTAGGACCTGCTAAATGAATTATATGGCCACAGTTATTAAGGTGATACTTTATACATGATTGGTGGTTCACTGAAGTGAATAAAGGGTTATGAATACAGAATTTACAATATCCAGACAATTCTTTAGGCAGCCTTGGTAAATTACATCATTCCTCTTTGTGAGAGCAAACTGGAATACTGTTAAACACTGAAAGGATAGTCATTCCTTTAGGACTTTAAGGGTTGAATTTCCTCACTTGCATAGCAGGGATGTTTGTTCCCAGTTAAAGATCAAGTTACTGCTATAAAAAGTATGAACAGTCTGTGCAATATGCTAGTCTTTGCTACTTGATCACAGGATGAGTAAACAGAACATCATAGCAACCAGAACAGAAAGATCCTATGAACTTTAAAAACCTTACCTTGAAAATCTGGAAGACCCTGTATACATTTATACTTCTGAGAGGTGCTGACACTTCATCATGACATGTTTAAGCTTCATTTTAATGTCAGTACAGGAATGAAGTGATAAGAGTAATTTACATAATAAATTTCTTTAAAGGATAAATGTCAATCTGTATAGCCGGTTTTGCATTCAAAAATCTCCCAAATCTCCCAAAATCCTGAAAACCTCCCCAAAATGCACAGGTCTTAATTTTGCAGACAGAAAAGCTGAGACACAGGGAGACTGGGACTTTGTACTAAGTCATTTTTCAAACCAGGAATATAGCTTATTGAAACTGAGAGCCTCCTTAGCTCTGTTTTGTGGTCACTAGAAAATAGCAGTCCTGTTGAGCACTCCTGCAGTGCAGGGTGTGCCATGTGCAGTGTAGTGTGTACCACAGCCACGTCTGGTGGGGAAAAGTTGCAGACTTGCAAGGAATGTGAAGAAAACATGTTGTGAGTCACTGAGGAGGTATAATCCAGTCAAGAAATGTAAGTCTGATTTGTTTTAACATTATATTGTTTTTCATGCCTCAAGCTATAAAATAATCATGTAATTGGAGACATATGTTTTACTACATTTTGAATAAATTCTGATTCAAAAGTTTTGTTTCAGGACATTCCCCTGATTTCACAAACTTTAGGTTTTAAAAATTACTGAATAATTCATACATTTTAAATGAGCACTTCCTTACTGAGGGAGACTTTAGAATACAGCTATGTAAAAATAATTCCAGGCAGCCTTTACTTTTTCAGAATAATTTATTTGCTACTCCTATTGCATTGCTAATATTTTTACATTGCTAGGAGTGTGCAAGATGTTCTAAACTTCTGGAGAAAATATTCACCTAAATAATTAGGATTTCCTTTGTACTTCTGTCAAGTATTTCAGTTATTTAACCCATATTTTTCATGTACTTTTTCACTGTAGCACTTTGTGCTAGCAAAACTGTGGGGTTGTGGTTTCAAGCAAGCAGTAGTTATCTGAAGCTAATGTTTTTAATAGAGAAGTACAAAGCAATGCAGACTAAGTAAAACTTGGTCCTTTCTTTGTGAAAGCCAGTTTATATGGTGTTCAACTTCTAACAAGCCATGTTATTTTGAAAAACTCTCTTTAAAATTCTCTCATGCTCAGTCTAAGCAGAAAAAGATGACAAACAGCACAATGCACAACACAAAATTAAATCCAGTATGCTGGAGTAGATATATTGCCTTAAAATTATAATTAAAATTTCACTGCTAAGAGAAAAGTTCTAAAGGATATTACATTTGGTCAATATTGACAGAGGGCTTAAATTCTTCTCCAACTAGTATGGTTTAAACAACAAGCTTGATGGAGAGTAGATAATGCCATATAAGTCCTCTGTGGGATTTCTTAGGGCTTCATGCAAACACCTGAGGCTGGCTACTACTGGAGACAGGCAGTGGGCTGGCATGCCTGATCCCATGCAATGGTTCTGCTGTAGTTCCCTCTGTAAAATACAAGAGGGGTTGAATAATCAGCCTAAGGAGTTAAGTGTATCGCTGTACTTCAAGATTTAAACCTCTCCACTGTGTACCTTTGTGTCACATTGCTCTTCCTGGAAGCTGCCAGTGAGTGGATATGAATACTCAAAATAAACCAGTTTTCTGTGATCTTTCTCCCTGGATACAACAGTATTACATTTTATCAGAGTTGCTTTGGAGGGGCTGTGAAAGTTCTCATTCCAGAAATCCTCTTCCCAGTGAAAGAAGGCACTGGATGGGGATAGGAAGAGATAGACCAGGTTTTTTTTTTGTTTTTATGAGAACATCTATCTTTTAACTGAATATAACTTTGTGAAATTTGGATTTTTCTCTTTGATTTATAAACTGCCATGCAGATATGTAGTATTACTTAATAGATCAGGGCCAGAGCTCATTAGCCAGTTCTTCAGTAGAAGTGCACATGTTGCAGTCATGCAGTCGCTGTTGGAGTTCTCTTCATGGAGTCAGAGAAGTTCCTGCCATGAGCACTGCATAAAAACCAACTCACTCTGAACTCACCATGCAGCAATAGTGATGTTCTTCCTATTTAACCAGCAGAGCAAGATGTTTACCAGTTTACCCACTTTGATCAAAAAGACAAAGTACATCTCCAAATGGAAAATCACCTCAGTGTCAGATGACCTCCCTCAGTTTATACCAGCTGAAATATGTGAAAGAGAAGCCACTGGTCTCTTCGTAGCATGTTTGTTAAAGAGGTCCCTAAAAATGATACCTATTTCTATCTAGAGAAAAAAATACAGAAATGTCAATATCCTGTTCATATTTACATGAATTTACAGAAAGAGCATGATGGAAGGTATAAAAAAATACTTACGTTATGTACACATTTGGACTAAAAATATAGTTGTTGCCCTATGAACCACTGATTTCCATGCATGAAGGAAATTACCGTTTCAGTTCAATGTATATATTCCAAATTCCAGTATTAAGCTTTGCAAACTGATTTAATTGTTTGTGTACTGAGCTTCTTGAATGTCCATTCTGTGATAAATATTCGAATTGTTGTAAGCCTTATCCAACATACACAGAGCTAATGGCAGCAGCTGCTAAATATTATTTGGCAATACTCATTCTCATAAAGACTCTTTCATATAGGCTGTTCAGACTTCAACTGTCCTATATTCCCTTGCACAAAGAATGGCAAAGGCATTTTAGAGGGCTCAGTTTCCCTACATGCTGTTGCTCTAAAAGCAGGACAGCTGAGGTTGCTTGGCCATAAGATCAGTGACAACTGTAGCATAATTGTAAGGTTAGATATACATTCAGAGAGCTGCTAAGACCATGGAAATGTGAAATGTGAAATGTAGCCTTAGACTAAGGGTATCATCTCTGCAAGGGATGCACATCACTGAGGCTCCTTACTTCTTCTAAATATCCTATGTGGGGCTGTCACTGGAAGAAGAAAAAAAGGGAGCACTTAAAAATTAGTAGTTGTAAGTAACTATAAAAACATTCTAAACAAAGTGGCCACTTAGCACATGCCTTATTCTGACCACCTCAACACTGGAATATTACATTTCTGTTATTCTTGCCATAATTCATACTGTTGGATCGTTAAACATGTACTTTGTTATTGCCAAGCATAATTGTGAGGTGCTGGAAGTATTACTGGTTTGTAAATAAGGATTTCTTCATAGATGGATAAGAGGGTTTTCTTCCATATTCATTTGCATATCACTTATGAGAGAAATTCAAATAATGTGTTTTAGAAGGAAGATAGTGAGAGGACTGCAAGTAGCAAGAATTAAATAACAGAAACACAATTACTAAAGAACTGCTGCAGCATATTCTCCTTATGTGGCAGAGGTTTTACAATATTTACTTTATATGATAGGAGTTATAAGTGGAATTCTATGTTGTCTGTTCAGCCTATTATGCAGATGGTGCTTGATTAAAATCTATTTTAAACTACAGCGATTACTGCAAGATAGTGTGCATAAAACAGCTCTCCTAGCTCCATTAAAGGCTTTGGTACTCTTGCAGTTTATTTTAAATATGCTTATAGACATTTTCCAGGTTCTCAAGGGACATTTAGATATCAACGATGTGCCTTACTTGATAGTTTTAAATCCTGCACTACATATTCTTGTGATCTATTATGTGTGCAACATGGTTAATGTACACTTTTTTAAAGTGAAAGATTATTGCTTTCTTGTGATAAATAAGTTAAATACATCACCATAATTAAGCAATAAGCCATGACAGGAGGTGGATTACCATGAGCTAACTACACCTCCAGGGATTTTGAGACACAAGTCTATGCCTAGCAGAATATATATGGTTTTTATTTTATTTTCCATCTGTCTCTGCTTTGGTGGTTAGAAGTGGAGTCTATGAAGCTGATAGACTGATGGGAGCATAAGGTAGGCCATCATCTCAGCCATTTGCAAGGTTATTAGTACTGGAATTCTGGTATTCTTTTTATTTGGTTATTTTTATATAAGACAAACAGAATTTCCCCTGTGAGTATTCTGTTTTTAACAGTGGGTTTTTGAAGTCTCTTGATCATTAAGGCTGGAGAATAAGGTTTCAGTGCTGTTCACAGAACAGCTTACCAGAAGGCACTTCCACAAGTTTCTGTAGTATATCACCTAGTTTAAGGGTAGTTGAAGTAATGTGGTCTCCTAATGTACAGAGAACTTTTATATCTCAATGGTTCAAAAATAAACTGAAAGGAGAAAAATGTTAGCAAATCACAGAGGTAAAATTTTAACTATAGAACCAATTCTTGTCAAGTCTTCTTGCTTAGAGAGTTTCCACAGGACTTCTGAAAAGTT
This sequence comes from Entomyzon cyanotis, assembly GCA_024500445.1. Lineage (NCBI taxonomy): Eukaryota > Metazoa > Chordata > Aves > Passeriformes > Meliphagidae > Entomyzon > Entomyzon cyanotis. Next base: position 22,225,033 of record JAKEPQ010001005.1, read on the forward strand.
TAGACTAATGTTGTCAAATTAACTAGGGAGCCCCAGGTAATTATACTTTAACTGATAGTTTTGTGTACCTGTAGAATTAAATAATAATGAGAGACAAAAATTTGGATAACTTAATAATGGGTAGCACACTTTTATTTTTCCATATTTTCCAAATGCTGCCAATAGACTGCATGTCCATTAACTTTGTATTAAGGATGCAACTATTGTAATATAATGCTCAGAAGACAAGCAACTTCATTTTCAAGTTGTGGTCATCACTTTGTTGCTGTTTTTAGTAAGCCACAGAAATCCAGATCGTTCACTGTAGTCACTTGGGTTCAGTTGGACACCACATAGTGAGGCATATAGGAAAATAAAAAAGTTATTTTTCTCAAAATGAGGATTTCCAGCCATTTTCCTCATGCAGTTCCACTGATTTGAGCACCTGTATCCTCCTGTGCCACTTGATATGCATTATTAAAAAATAATAATACAAGGAAGTGAAAGAAGTCATGCCTAGTATATCCTTAGCCTAGAGCACACCATTTATGCTCTTGATCTTCTCTTACTTCAAAACGCTTATGATGCACAGTGCTTTGGTCATGCCGACAAAAGAAAAAAGCCTTTGAACCCACTTGTAAGATCACACACCATTGCTACAGGTATAGGAAATGAAGTGATCATATCAAGAAAAGCTACTTTGCCGTGGAGCTCCAATGTGTTGAAGAATCAAGGCATTGTCCTTTTATGTGCTTGTAAGTCATAGAATCCTAGTATAATTTAGGTTGGAAAAGACCTTTAACATCACCGAGTCCAACTGTTAACGTCACACTTCCAAGTTCGCTACTAAACTGTGTGCCCAAGAGCCACATCTACACATCTTTTAAATGCCTCCAGGGAGAGTGAGTCCACTACTTTCCTGGGCAGCCTGTTCCAATGCTTAACAATCTTTTTGGTGAAGAAAGTTTTCCTAAGATCTGATCTAAACTTCCCCAGGTGCCAATTGAGGGCATTTCTTCTCATTCTATGGCTTGTGACTTGGGTCAAGGGAACAATGCTCACCTTGCTACAACCTTCTTTCAAGTTGCTGTAGAGACTGGTCTCCCCTGAGCCTCCTTTTCTCTAGGCTAAACAAACCCTGTTCCCTCAGCTGCTCCTCACAAGACTTGCACTCCAGACCCTTTACCAGATTCACCAGGAAAACAGGGTGCTTTGGTGTTTGCACGAATGCTCATGTGCAGGGGTTTTTTCAGGTGTGCATAAATAAGGGACACAAGCTTTCCTCCATACACCATTCCTCTTTCACTCCTTTTCTCAAACCATTTGCTTTTCCATGAGCTGATATAAAAACTACTCAACTAAATCCAGATAGGTCAAAACTGATCCTTTAAAAGGTTCTAAACTGTCTATACTGCTAAAGCTTTGTTTCTTCAGACTTTAATTAAAATGTGTGTAGGGGAATGTCTATAACTTGAATTGCTTGGTTCACAACCAGATTTTCTTCAAAGTCCCTGGAAGTTGTACCATCAGCTGCAGAAGAAATTGATTTGAACAGTAGTCTGGGGTCATTCTGGGGAAGGATGAGAATAACAAAAAGGTAGAAATGACAGTGTTCCTGCCATCTGCAGATGGTTCATATTGTTGAACTGATACCCAGGCTATAGAGAAACTAATTTCATTTGAATTTTCTCATTATTTTCACGTTATAGCCACTAGCAATAAAATTCAGAAAAGGTGAAAAGATGACCAGATGAGCTACAGAGATTATAGCAATTATATGAAAGAGAAATATAAAGTACTTTAAGGGGAAAAATAGCATTATCTGAAATACTTATAGAGAATTTTATACATGTGACTAAGGCAGATAGTGTCAACATTTGGATTATCAAAGATAACAAGAATAATTCCATTTCTGCATGCAAAATCCAAAGTTTTTGCATCACAGAGGCTATAACAGTGGCTGGAGAGAATTAAACTGGCTTTTTTTAATAGTACTTTCCTAATTTTATGTTACAGGTAAATGGTGGCGAGAAGAGACCTGCTTCAGATATAGGAAAGAAACCAAAAACTCCCAAAAAGAAGAAGAAGAAGGACCCAAATGAGCCACAGAAGCCTGTGTCTGCCTATGCATTATTCTTTCGAGACACTCAAGCAGCCATCAAGGGCCAAAACCCCAATGCTACTTTTGGTGAAGTCTCTAAAATTGTAGCTTCAATGTGGGACGGCTTAGGAGAAGAACAAAAACAGGTACAATATGTGCTGTAGCTCAGAGGCTTTGTTTCAGGGAAGTGTTATCAGGGTCATCTGAGAACTGTAGGCAGCTTCTTTTGTTTGCCAGGATGAAACTTGAATATGTGACATCTCAGGAATATGATTTAAAGAGACTGAGATAAGGAGAGTATAGTTTTATTTTGTCTGTATGAAACCACTAAAAGAGTTTACCTTGTTTTCGGGTGTGACACAAGTTTTAAGATTATATTTAGGAATGTTTTATGCTGAGATTGGTGGGCCTAGATTTTACAATGTCGTTGTCCTGTATGTGAAACTGTCATGTAAGAGAACCTTGCTGACAAACTTTAGATCTGTGCAGTGCAACCTGACTGTACGGATCTATATATCTGAGTTTCCACTTGCAGATGTTTCCCTTCCCCATGATCCCATGATGCCAGAAGGGAAGCTGGGCTCACGTTTGCTCCCCAACCACCTGGCTTTTATGACAGAAGTCAGTGATGTGTTGACCCAAAGAGACCTGGGGTGAGCACTGGCAAAGGGCATCCTTTAGCATTATGTGAGCTGTGGAAATCACTTCCCAAGGTTACTTCCATCTGCCATGGAAAGGCCTTGGTTCTGCAATGAGGCCAGCAGAGCTGGAGCTGCAACTTTGCAGAAATCTGTCCAAGTCAGTCACAGCTGTGTAGAAGTGGGCAACTCTGGAAGCTCATCACATTTAAGTGGTGGCAGTTGGCAAATACTTTTCATCCTCACCACAGCAAACCATTGTTTTTCTGTTGTTATTGGTTTCATTTTTACTAACTGCCAACAGGATGGATTGGATTGATAAAGAAATGGGAAATTTAAGAAAGCAACAAATGTGGAAAGAAAGAATACGCTGGATGAGGGTTATATTGGCTGCAGAAGACCTGGGTTGGGGTTGATGTTAGCACAGGGAGTGGAAAAATACTGGGTCTAAACTGAATCTCATCCATTCATACACTGTTATTACAGAATTGCAGTTAAAAAGACTAAGAATTAAAGGAAAATTTTTTAATGATTTTTTGGTATGTAAAATTATTTGGGCTTGGAGAAAAGAAAAATAAGGGTTACTTTGCTAATAACTAGGTGGTGTAGGTACATCTAGATTCTTGTTAAAGATAACAGTGTAAAAAGAATTGAGATCTGGCACTAACTAACTAACTTAAAAAAACCCCAAAAACTAATGTTATCTAGTATCCACTATTGAATAAGGCCAGTATTTGGGAGGTTTAGCTGGAGGAAAGGTAACTTTCTGAACACAGGAGTCAGAAGAGTCACTTGGACTGGCACATTATTTCGTTGTGTTGTCTCTTTCTTTTCCCTTTTTTAAAATGCCCAGCAAAGGCCAACCTAAAAGACTGTAAAATGCACATTTCCTTTAAGCTTGTTATGTGAATACTACCATGAAAATATTGAAATCCTTCAGTTGAAATGTGTAATAAAAGTGCATAAAACCCTAAATTTCCAGCTTTAAGTTCCATTTCCTATTTATGGTTGAAGGCAAAAATTGAGTAAGTCCTATGCTGTAAGAGCAGAACAAAAGTTATTTTCCTTATCTCTGTTGTTTTTAATTTAAGTTGAAACACAGCAGAATTATGTGTTATGGAATCCACATGACATATCCATGTAAAAATGGTTCCAACTATGTTTTTTAAGCCAATTCTTCCAAGAGTTTCGGTTAGCATATCTTTGTTGCTTTCTGACTCATTTTGTCTATTCATTATCATCTATTAAGCACATTTTTAAAACTCCAGGCCCAAGCCCTTTCTAATTTAGCACTGTACAAAAATAATAAAAGATAGTCTCTATTTAAAATAAATAAAATTGGCAATCCCATTTTCTAGAATAAATTTAAACTCATTTTTAATTCCATTAGGGATCTAGTAATACGAAGTAATGATTACAAGACATCTTAACTGACTAGATAGTCTGTATTTTAAAGGCCTTATTTTTCAGATCCACAGCATTAGTAACTGTTATGAAACCTATGTCTCTGGTAGGAAAATTAGACTCTAAAAATACAAATGATTAATGTAGCATTTGGTACTTGGCATTGAAGAAGCTTCAGAAATTCAGAAATAGTTAAATAAAGAAACAAAAACATCATTAGAGGACTACTTTATTGATGAATTATACTTGCTGAAAAGGATTCAATTATCATAAAGCTTCTGGCTTATGTTTTGGAAGCTAACGCTTATTCTGGAATTTAAATAGAAGTATGTTTCCAAATTATGTTTCCTGAATTGGAACTCCTTTTACTATTTAAATAGTAAATATAAATGAATCAGAAAGTAGAACATAATGCAGCTATTGAGAGAGGAGAATAGCCTCATGTTTTCATGCTAAAATGAAATCTTCTTTGTTCCTATTATCTGAGCCATTTTTTTCTGAAATCCATAGAATTCTTCTTGTTTATTCCTGAAGATTGACCACAGAATAAATAAAATTATAGAATCTCAGTACAATAGTGACCTAAGGGCAGTATATGTATGTCCAAGCCTTTGCAACAAAATTTTGATAACCTGACATATTAGACTGTACCTTGAAAAGCTTTGTGAAATAACTACGTATGTTTTTCAAACTGTAAAGAGCTAGGAAAGTGTTGTTTGAAAAAATAGGATTTGAATGACAAGAAGAAATGTTATTATTAACTAGCTGATGATAGGTGCTTTACTGAAGTTAGGGGAGCGTTATGCTTGAAATGGATTGCACTCTGATACTCTTACCATGGGAATAATGCAATTTACTAGATTAAAGCAGATACCAGTGTATTATCCTCTTATTTTCCCATATGAAGACATTTGCACTTTTGAGCCATATGTTCCCATTAATTTCTGTGTGCAAAAGGCCCATTTGCAAACAATGCTGGTGTGTGCCTGTATTTTGTTTGTCCAAATCTATCTACACAGAGGAAGGAGTCTAGAGTTTGAAGGGAGTTTAGTGGTCATGGTGGACTTTGTCCTGGACTTCTCAAATTCTGAATAAAGTACAATAATTACACATGATCAGAGGCAGCTACTGTGCATTTTCCTTCATTTTTGCACTGTAAATGCTTTCTAAAACTGTTCAGATTAATAAGTGTGAGTGGTAGGCAGCTGTAGCAGTAGTATGTTGAGGTACATTCTCCTCAATGCTGTAGGCTATAGCACTGGGATATATTTTTTCAGTGACTTTTCCAGTTCCTCTCTTATAATCACAAACACTCGTTTCTCCTTAGTACTATACTTCTGTGCATCCCATTTCTATAGCTTATCTACCTACTTCTGTGCCCTTTGCATACTTTTTTACTGCAAAGGGGAGATAAACAGCCCCTAGGAAAAAGGGTTCAACATGCTAAATGGTCGAGTCTCTGGCTCTTAGACAGAACACTGGTTTAAACTGGGTGAAAAGGCTATTTAGGTCATTTTCTGTCCTTAGATGAAAAAGGAAAGTAATTTTAAATCAGTACCAGATGTGCATGTACTAAATGAACCTTAAGTTTCTAATTGGAGTCCTAGTAAAGCTGTAATAGATGTGGCAAATTACAAACAAAATGTTCTTGTTTACATTAGTGTAACTTTAAAACTCCAGCCAAAGACCTTAATAAATGTTCTGTTATTCTAAAAATGGACTTGAATGTCTATTCAACATTCAACAAAATTAATCTCTGGTGTAACTTCAGTGACTTAACTGGAATTCTAGCAGGAGTGAATTTGGCCTCCTATGAACAGCTTAGTGTGTGTACTTGTGTGTGTGTGTGTATGTGTTCCTGTGTGTTTACTTAAATGTTGCACTGGCCCTACGGCTGGGAGAAGGAGGGATTCACCTCGGGCACCCAAAACTTAACAATCAGAAGAAGCAGGTGAGAGGACTGTTGGAGTGCTGTGACAGATGCTTTCTTTCAGGCTGCATAATTCATAGACAGTGATATTAGCTGCAACAGTTCAGCTCAATAGCAACACCTCATTATTTTATCCCTCAGTATTTATTCCTATGGTTGACGCCTCATGAAATTACTGTTAATGTGTTTATATAAGGGCAGATCTGACACAAGTGGGAAGAATTTAATTTCCCACTCATTCTTTCCTGCTGATGTGTCCTCTTCCCCTGGTAGAAGTGGCAAGTGTAAATAGTTAATTTGCTTCAATTATGAGCCTGTCCTGCTAAATTAGAAGCAGCAGGAATATGAAGAGCCAGAATTATACATGTGAGGCAGCTGACAAATCCTCCGAGCTCACAAAATCAAATCATTTACTCCTCATTGGTGCTCAAAGACCCGCTAGATGAAAGCTGCAGTTTATTCTTTAACATCTGATGGAACTTGGATTGTACGTTACCAATACTTAGGTAAAACAAAGTCCCTGTGCATTAGTGTCAATGTTTGTGATGCTGCTACCATTTTCACTATAACCCACAAGTTTTCAGGGGTTTCTATTTTGTCACTAAAAATAACCCAGACTGATTTGGGCATGAAAAATAACAAAGTGTGTTTCATAAGTTTCTCTTTTGACCACAGGGATGTTTTAGACATAGCAGCACATTATCCACTGCTGGGATGAACCAGGTAGATCAGCAGGGAGTTTACAAATAATGTTGGCCAACACTTCGTATCTCCACAGCTTCTCTCATGATGTGAGGCATCACAAGTCATATCAAAGTGGATCCAAGAGTAGTGTTTCAAGAGGTCTTGACTCTGCCTGGCCTCTGGGAACACCCAACCTAGATCCTCCCTCCCAGGGTGCAGTGGCATCCCATCCCTTAACATGACAAATGACATCATCCATTACATGGCTGGAAGAGCCATCATGTCCCCATTGCATTGCCAGGGTGTCAGACAGTTCAGGGGACTGGCTGCTGAAACAGCTTCAGAAGATGTACAGACCATAAGGTCAAGGTAGTCAGTAGTACTTTTAAAATAAATTTTCTGTTTCTTCCCTTACATATGCTCATATACTCACAGAGACATTTGTTTATTTATCTAGTATTCTCCCTTTAAAAACCCTTACTTGCTCCATGCTAATGAAGCAATCTCCAAGGAGTAACTAACACATTTATAAGAGAATGAGGATGTACCTTCAGTTTAGTAGATAAACAACCACACAAGCTTGAGCTTTGTTGTTTTGTTGTAAATGAGAATAGGAAGAGAAGGCACATCTGTGTGTGCCCACTGCCAAAGTGAATTCTAAGCAAAATGGATTCAGGAATATACACAACAGACAGCAACCTTACATCTCTCCTCCCAGCTACCTGCACTAGCAACGCTGCTTTTACCAGTGTTGCATCCTAGGCTTGTTTGGGAGATGCACTGTTTTTCTTTGCCAATTTCTATATTGAAATTGTGTCTCTACTCTTTGGAGGTCTATATTGGAGTGTCAAGATTTCAAAACAACTGACCCTCATCCTGGTGTATTTTCCTTCTCCCTCCCATCTGGGCTTAATGAGCTGAAATACAGATGGGCCAATAATAAGCACACACTAAGTGCAGATACAACTCATGTCTATGCACATATATGTATATATATGTGAATTTATATGTTCATATTGTTCTATAGCCCTTGCTTCTACAGGACGAGTCCTTGAAACCCTTAACTTCCATGAACTTCAGAGGGGACCAGTGTCAGGTCTCCTGGGAGCACTGAAGTCACAGGCAACATCAGACACCCCCTGTCCAGGGTGGATTTCTAATATCCATTTGCAGCACACAACAGACACAGCTCCTAGAGAAATATTGCATGAGGCCCCCAAGTTATGAAATGTTGACTTTAACTCCACCTTCTTATTGTACTTGGAAGCAGCTGGGCCAAAAAGACCCTGGATTTCCAATATTGCTGTAGCAATGTGCATAAATAATAGCCCTCATTTTCTATTTATTCTTCTTCCCCAGCTTTTGGGACCATATATGGATATACATTTGACCTCAATAGGAACATGACTTTTAAGTCATTTGCATAGAAAACTGGATTTGGACCCAATTATTATGCCTCCATTCAGGCTCACATCCTTTTTTTTTTTTTTTAAGAGTACCAGCAAGTGGAAATAAGTGCTACATAAATACATAGGTTTAATGTCACTTGTTTTGTACTCACCTTTCATCCAATGTGCTTCTGTCAAAGTGTATAGTCCTGCTCTTGTAAGCTGAAAGCATCGAGAATATAAGGTCAAATTTAGGCCTGGCACAAATGGTTGCAATTTCCAGTGTTCTCCATAGAGTCTCACTGTTTGTTCTAGAGCTGATTTTGGCCTGGGATCTTTCCCCCACATGCCAGAAAGACTAAATTCTTTCCCCTAAGCCACTAATATGTCATCAGTATCTTTTCCATGCTCTACAGTCAAAGGGACTACTGAGCCATACAGCTAGCCCTGGGCCTCTTTCTGTTACTGTACGTACCTAGATTAAAAATCAAATGGTAACATTTTTCAATGTCCATTAAGCAATTCTGAGGATTTTTTTTTTCTGACTGCTGTGGGAATATCTTTCTCCATATTTTAGATGAGTGTGTGCAGCTCTGGGTGCCTTTGCTGCAAAATCAGGAGATTAAAACTAGAGATATGTCTCCCACTTGGAAAAAAATACAAGTTTTCTCTGTGAACTGATGTATTTAGGGCCAGGAACGACAATCTGAATGTGGAATTAATTTCTGGATTGCAGCCTACTGTATTTTATCAGATAACATTCCTGTAACTGTAGCCCGTGAAAATGACACTCCCATGGGATATAACACTGCAGAGACCAGGAATACAAAATCGGTCATGTTGCTTTTTGATTTACTATTTTTGCATATACTGTTTTGTGGGGTTTCTGGAACACTTCCACCAAAACAAATGTGGGCACTTTTACATCATTTTAAAAAGACAAATATAACTTGCTTGCAAGTGTCAGCTTTAAGGAGATACCCACAAGATAAACAGAAAACTTCCCTTTCTTTGTCACCCTCGTACCATCTATTTAGGCCAAGCCAGGGAAGTGGCATGGTTCTTTGTAATGTGCTTTGTTAGCTAGGAGACACAGATTCTTTTGCAGACTTCCATGAAGCACAAATTCTGAAAGTCTCTTTTTCTCTGAAAATCATCAGTCAGTTTACTTCACTGTCTCCATGTCTAGTATCATCTCTAATACCAAAGGAGAGTCACAAAGGTAGTCACAAGTAGTAGTTTTCCATCAGCACCTGATACTCAACACTGAGGACGTGGTTGCAGACATCTGAGTGCCTGTTTTGGCTCTTTTGATGACTGAGGCAAGGGAGATCTGTTCCCCTAAGGCAATAAGGGTGCAAACTATAAAGGACAGGGTAGTCATCCTGCTGCCTAGGGTGTTGTCATGTGTTGATAATCCTCCATAAGCAAGTTGAGAGGAAGTCCCTTGTGAAAAAATAGCTAACCACAACAAAAACCTGGCTTAAGACTAAGACTTTACAGGGATATTTCAACTATGTGTATATATATATATATATGTAATGAACTTTGTATTATAGAACACACAGAAATGCACAGGAGATATAAAGCCTGCCTCAAGGAATTTATGATCCAAAAGGACAAGAACTAAGCAGCAGTCAAAATACATAAAGTAAAACATGACCAGAATTTGGCATCATAAACCAAAATTGCACATGTTCAACTGAAGTTTTAATTTGGTGAATCTAGTATTTTTGAGTGGTTGTCCTATAACTCAGCACCCCTTTACCTCCAAGTGAAACTTCGATGCATTGCGTTTAAGGATGTGTGTGTATCACTGTTAATAAAAGAATTCAGTCTTTGACATAGGCTGCCATAACTGTGGTAGCCCTAGTGTATGATCAGCCCAGGGAATCTGGCCTAAAGGTTGCTGGTGTGATAGCCTGGGGACTGCTGGTACCAGTGTGGGAGAGCCCAGGGCATTAATTTTCTCTGGTGGCCTAATTCAAGTTCTGTCTTATACATTTATATGTACAAATTAAGGTTTTGTACTCCTTTTTGTATACTTTGCTAAACAGTGTTAGGGAACTTGAAGCTACCTTGGAAGAGCAAATAAATAAGAACCTGAGTATTATGCTGTCTACATTTGCGTGTGTCAAGCACAGTGGGAAAATAATGCCAACAAGTTCCATTTATAGACAAATGAATGTAGTCTTGGTGTTTGGGGGTTTCTATAACATGCTAAAGAGAAAAAGAATAAATTAAACTGACCCACTGTGAATATACAAAATGATGGGTCTTTTTCTGCCTACATTCAGTTTCCACAAATGGGACAACATGGAAAATAAAATATTGTGTAAGGAAACAAATATGTGGCTGAATCAGAATGGGCCTTTGCTGCCTGAGTGACAATCAGTTGACGTTCAATTATCATGTTAATTGAATTAAACCGAGATGGGAATGACTTAATTCCATAACTATATGTTCCTGTCAAGTTTTTTATTTAATAATTGTTGCTTGCTTGACAGAGGACAGGAAAGTGACCTTATAAGAGACTTCTGAGATGCTATAAATAAAACTCCAACTATACAGTATAGATAAGGAACAGAACAGAACCCTGCTTCTTGATACAGGAAAAATTTTAATTGTGTTATTGGATATGATGTGTTTTATAATTTGGCACTGTTTTAAGCATGAAGCTCAAAAGAGCGTCAGCCATTTTCTAGAGCACATTTGAATGATGACACAAGCCTTTTTCCTCCCTAAAAGTGCCACAAGGATGCAACTCTTATACTTACAACAACACAAAACTATTTAAGCCTGAGGGCTAAAAAAATCTCACAGATTTTTTTGCCGAAAAAGAAAAGAGTTTGGGAGAAGAAGCTGACTTGCTGATGCTTGTTTGAGGTGCTGCTGTAAATGCTGAAGACACTTGCTTCATAAGCCCCCAGTACAAGCCCAGTCTAGCACAGAGCCAGTGAACTGGTACCACTGCCAGGGCCACATTCATTTGCCTTCAGAGAAAAATATTGGTGGGCAGGCCTTGTTGCTATTTATGTTGCCATGTATTTACTCCCCAGACAGGCAGAACTTACCCTAATTTTTAGTCTGGACCAGGAGCAATCAGAATTTCCAAAACCAGCATGAGGATCATCATCCTACTTCTATGGTGACCTAAGCAGTGGCACCTTCAGGAGGACAGTGGCACACAGACAGTGGGAGCTCAAGCTGCTGTCCTCAGAGGACACACCAGTGCCCTTACAGGGACAAAGTGGGGTGAGCTGATCACCCTCCAGACAAGCCAGCCTGCAGTGACCATTCATGACAATGCAAAAATCAAAGCAGGCTGAGGTCATCTAAAGCTTTTCCCCACCCTTTAAGGACTTTTTCATGATAATGACCTTCTGTTAAATCGTTAAAATTTATAATGCCAGGGAAGACATCGTATTCATGTGATTATTATCTATTCACCAAAAGATTCAAGAGAAGAGGGCAAGGCAGTGTGTACACTGAACATGGTAGATGCATAGGTAGGAAATGAAATAACATCTGTCTGATGATGTTCCCCTGAAGTAGTGATGTTTTAGGTGGAGATTTGCAGAATTGTTGTTAGCTTCATATTATTGAGTTAACCTTGTGCAATACGACTATTTACGGGAAAAGTCAGGTCCCAGAGGACTCTTTCAATTATGCTGTGACTGTAAGAGCACAGCAGGAGTGTCTACTTTTTATATTTGTGCAATGCAAAATAAAACCCAATGTGGAAGCAGTAGATGCATGATCTTTTGAAGAACATTACTCTGTGTAAAATTCTTTGTTCAGCTCTGTTTTTTAAGCTGGCTATCAGAATGATGCAGGGGCATTGCAATATACGAAGCAATACAACTCAGTCTTTGCTCTGTAGGTCAAGCTGAATTATTTCAGCAGCTAGGAACAGACTGCTGACTAATTTCTTGTTTGTTTTCCAAACAAATAGTAATAATAATAACACAATAATCACAAATTATTACAACTTAAAAAGAAAATTGCTACTTTTTTTTTTTTTTTTTTACTTACAGAACAATAGGAGATCAGCAAACACTATGTATTTATCTTAATCTGGAGAAATTACAAGGGTGCAAAGATACAATTGCACAGCTAAAGCCAATCTTTTTCCCTCTCTGTCTTCATATTTACAATTTTAGAAGCCTAAGTCTTCTCTGTTTCCATTATGATCTTTTGCTTCCCTGGGAAGCAAAATCTTTAATCCTTTTAGGCAGCCTCTGAGTTTTGCCAGCCTGTATCTGAGGTTTGCTCTGTGTCTGAAAGCAAAGCCTCAGTGAAACAAAAAATGGTTTCACGGGCACATTCTTTATAAAAATGGTGATCTGGATCCTTCCAGCCTGACATTGCCGCTCTCCCTTTGTAGTCTGCAGCTGTATTGTCCTCTGTGTGTACACTCTGTGCTGCCAGGTCCTCTCCATTATGGGACTGCTGGTTTTACTGGAGCATTGGAAGATCAAAAGAGAACACTTTAAAGTTTCATAAATTTTATCTTTCTGAGGAGGAGATGTTTATGGGTGCTTTTAGCGGCAGAATTCAGAAGAGCACCCCAAAATTGTCCCCCAAAATAGCTTTGCCTATATTTTAGCTTTGAATCAATGGCCCAATTAACTAGACAGTGAGGAATGGGAGAGGGAAGGTGGACAGTCTTTACTTTCCTCATGGAGGCTTTCCACAGGTGCCCAAGTTGTGCATTTGGCTAGAGACATAAAGCTCCAGACAACAGAGACATAAAGCTGCAGTTTCATTTTGTACAATATTATGAATCCCAAACGCCCATCCACACCTGGATTAACCTCAGCCATGTGACTTAAAATTTGTGAACTCTAACAATAAAAAAAGTACATTTTCTTTCCCTTCATTTGTGTCCTTCACTTTTAAACCTTTAGATGTTTTTTTAAGCTTTTCCTTTCAGCAGGAAAGATGAGGAGTCAATCCTTCTTAGTTACGTGAAGCCCAGATGCTCACACAACTCCTACCCTTTCAGGGAAAAAAAGCCCAAAACATGAAGCAGTGAGAAACTCATGACAATATTTGCAAACAGAAATGTTGAGTTGCTCCTGAATCTGTCACTGACATGGCAAGTCATTAGCTAGGCTCCATGGGTCAGAAGCTGGTTCTCCTCCTGAGAACTTTCAACCCTAAATATGTGCATATGCTTTTCTGTCATGTTTCTGTAGTGCTATGAGGTCCTGCCTCGCCCTGCAGATAATCTTTGATCTTGAAATCTGGGCAAAATTGAAGTGATTCTCCAAGGTCTTTAATCTATTATGAGATTGTGCACATGCCACATTTAAAATAATTTGGTGAGTTGAGGGAAGTGTACAGAAATAGATCCATGCTCCTGAGAAGTTAATTACACCGATATGGGATCAAGACTGGAATAATGACTAACATTTATTATCCTTAGCAGCTCCCCAAGCTTCTTTGACTGCCCCCAACAGTTCACCCAGAGAAGGGAGAAACGCTCTTGGCTGATCTGTGTGGTGCTGTCATCTCCTCCTTCATTTAGCTCAAATGTCTTTCTGCAGATTCTCATCTTCCCCAGAGGGTTTTAACTTGTGTCACAAGTGGAAGCCAGTGGAGAGGGTAATACCTACCTTCCCCATCCCCAAAAGTCCCGTTTGAAAGTATACCCCACACTTCAATTTGAGCAATTAAACTTGAGATGCTACAAGGGATGTTGTTTGTTCAGTACTGCTGGTTAGTTAAAGGGTGTTTCATAGTGGGAACAATATTTTCTTTAAAATATTTGATGTTTATTATTTTACTCTTTAAACAATATGAAGAGGAAAGGTTGTTTACTTAGAAAGACATTATGAAAATGCATGAGACACACCAGTGATATGTAAAAACAAAACCAGATTAATTTACCAATGTGACACTCTTTGTTTTTAGGTATACAAAAAGAAAACCGAAGCTGCCAAGAAGGAGTATCTGAAGCAGTTAGCTGCCTACAGAGCAAGCCTTGTATCCAAGGTAACCCATAATGTATATACATACATACATATATATAGTGACATATTGAAAACCATTTTCAGCTGAGCACCACAGTATTTAGTGCAAATAACCTTGTTTATTATCACCTTAAACTTGGGTTTAAGTTGCAAATGCTTAATAAACACAGTTATGTCTCCATATAAAGGTATCGTTTCACTCCTGGTCATCAAGACTGCACTTACTCAGTTTGGGAGTAACATGCAAGTTCAACAGGGAAAGGAAGTAGTGATAAACGGACCTTAATATAAGAACCATGCCATACCAGGCAGCCAACATGCTACCTATAAGGGGAAAAAAATATATCACACACCAAATGCCTGGGTTTGGTTTTGTGGGTTTCTTTAACTACTGCTTTTTACCTTGCAATCACAATACAGAAATAATCAAGCTCAGCTGGCGTTGCAAATTTTCATAAGAAATGTGAATTTCCATTTTACATCCAGCAAGCCATTGTGAGCACAGCATAGGTCACCACTAAAGCAATGGTGGAATGTTCTTTACTGGAACACACCAAGGGTATCCCAAGTATACAGCCACTAGCAATTTGCTAAATAGATTTATTCAAATATTCTCAGTGCCCGTAATTTTGCAGTAGACTCTTTAGAAATTGTAATAGACTTTTAAATATGCAGAAGAATGTGAAATTACTGTACTGTGTCAATGTGAAAAAACAATTGAGCAACTTCAGAATCATACCAGTTAAAATCATTTGTTTTGATTTAGATATATAGATATTAGATATATTTAGATATATAGATCTATCTATAGATCTATATATCTAAATTAGATATATAGATCTATAGATATTTAGATATATTTTGTTTTTCCTTAAATAAAATCCATTTTAGAGGTAAAGACCATAGTATGAAGGACTGGCATGTAGGACATGAGTACAACTTCTTAGTTAGTTTGAAATGTTTTTGGGGCCCTGCACAATACTACTCTGTATAATATATTTGTTTGTACACATTACAGGGGTTTGCCATATGATTAGCCATACAAGGACATTTCATGCATGTTTCTCCGTTATCTCAGTATTTGTTCAGTGTTTCTTCTGAATTTAAAAGTCTGAAATATGAATGTGTTGCCTCATTCATTTTTGGGGGTTGTGTCCTATAGCTATCAATTTTTTTAGCTGCCATTATAAATACTCTTGCATTTAGTTAAAGTAATTTACCGTGTACCTTTAATTTCTGTATTAGGACTGTTTGATTCCAGAAATAATCATTGCCTTCAGAAAGAGTACCATGTGCATACAAGCAAATCTTTTTGAACTAGCTTGTTTGTTGGCAAAAGATAGGTCTAAAAAGCTTAAAATATTCCAAGTTTTTAAGAAATGCATGAACCCAACTTTTCACTAGAGAAAATAACTTGGATGTCATTATTCAGCACATCATGGACTGTTTATGTAATGCTCTATATGGCTTAATTTTCAAATGCACGATATAAAAAATGGGATTTCTTTTTTGAAAGAGAAAAAGGTATATTATAGCATTTTCAGAGGGTCTTTTTTTTAGAAAAAAATTTGGAAGACTTTTGATCATTTCAGTGCATAAATCCATTTGTACAAATATTTAAATTTGTTGTTAGTCAGAAAAGCACTGAAGCATTTTCTTAACTTTTAAGCAATTATTTAAATTCTGCCCATAATGTAATGTTTTCCTCCAGTGTGGAAAGTATAAAAATATAAACTTAATGAAGCTGAGTACTGATTGCTTATTCCCATGAACACACTCAATGAATCTAACAGAGCTGGCATGTAACTAAAGCAAGTCCATTTTAGAATAAGGATGTAAAATAATCAGTTGTAATATAATATCAGTATATTCTACATTATCATTATTAAATATTTATGTGGCACCAGAAGAGTTGTAGTTCTTTAGACAAGCCTGTAAGCATGAGAAAATATATATAATACATAATTAAGATTATTTGGAGTCAATGTGGTCTTTTATGTCCATGTTGTTATATTATCATCCATAAAAATTACTTTTAGACAATATTACTAAGATTCCAAGATCTCATTATCAAAAGTTTAGATATGCCAAAACTAACACACTTTTTCCAAAAATGCTTTAATACCATATTAATGATTTGCTCACATATATATGTTATACTTTGTACCTCACTCTGTGATACCACACAGTTATAATCAGGTGTTCACCCTGGATCCTCATGTGTTATTTTTACTGCATGTTGTTTAGCCTTGCTTCTTTATAGAATTTTTTGTGCTGCTCATCCCAACAGAGCATTGGTGTAAAGAAATTCTCACTAATACTTGGCAGCAGGAAGTTTATATTGTCCACATTTTCAAACTCAACTAAATGACTGGGAAATCAGGTTCACAGTATTTTTTTAAGTTCTCCTTGGGACATCTAGAACTTCATTTTTCTGAGCATTTGAACAATATTAAGCTGTTAATGTTATAGCAGAGCTCGAGGTGGCAGCTATGAGATGCTCAACTGTGCTTCACATCCCATTAGGACATCCTTTTGCTACACAAATGTTACCCAGTTATCAAACTTTCTTTCATATCCCCTCCTAGAGGACTCTGTCTGCAGGAAGAAGCAGGCATAAGTGGGCAAGGGTTCTGCTCAGGTCCCCTCTGTCCAGCTCAGCAGGTGCCTTACACCTCCCAGAGCAGTTGCTTTTCCTGTTTCCTAACTTTTCAACACAGATTCTGCCACCTTTTTCATTAAATAGCACTGGTTTTTAAAAACTAGTGAGTGTATGGGAGTCTTTGTGTATGTTTTTCTGCATTTATTTGCAAGTCTTCTGTTTTCTGAAAAGCAAGGAATGGACGTATGCCATGTTCTACCTCGGTGGTCCAGACTTGGAGCTGAATTCACTGCACCCATCTTGGCCATTTGAGATTCCAGAACAGTCTAAGTAGAAGGTGGCAGAGAAACAGGGTAGATCTCCTATTGCCAGGAGACTTCCTAGCCTCGGCCTGACAGCAGAATAATGAAATTCAGACACATTGGTGTTCATCCCAGGCTCTGGAGTGGAAGTGCAGCATCAGGTGGAGATGGTGTCCTTCTCCATGGCTTTTTCTCTCTCCTCCCTTCCCTGAAATTTCATTGTTTACAAATCTGAGCAGTTCTGTTTGGAGTTTGTCACATACACACACAGGTCACACACCCCCATAGTGTGTATCATATTATATAATTTCATATCATATCAGATTGTGTTATTTGACAAAATCTCAGCTGGGAAGAGTGGAAGTGTCACCAGCAACTCTGGTAATAGGATTGCCAGCCCATCTCTAGTACACTTTGATGATGTCTTTATAAGACAGGTATGGCTGCCACCCAGCAAATAAGCTTAACATATGATTGTATAAATATGTCAGTATGTATTCATTCCCATTCAATTTATATTTCCTGTGTTTTCCCCTTTTTTATACTGGTTTAAATTAATGGGTCTGTTGTTGCATTTATTCATGTGTGTAGGAATTGATAGGTAAAGTAAAAACACATAACAAAGCATTATATCTTCTGCTATGCAGATTGCCATATTGCTTATAGTACTGACTAAGCCTTTGCATTGTAAACAAGTGTCTTTATATTTGCCCTTAGTTGCAACTTTTAGTACTATTCAGGTCCAGAAATGCAGTCTCTGGTATCTGGTAATTTGTAGAGCATTACATAAAATGCTGTGAAATGCAATTTTACTTTTTCATAAAACAAGCACTTTTTCTAGCTTAACCAGCCTTTTTTCTGGCTGACATTAGAGTTTTTTGCTGCATCTTTCAAATATATATATTTAATACAAATATATATGGGTAAATGTTAAATGCTTTCATATATTACATATGTTCATCTATGTGTATTTTTAAAACAATGTATTCATGTTATGTATTCAACATGCATAATATATTTATGTGCATATAAGTGATACATATATGCATGTTAACTATAGCAGTACAAATGTAACTGTTACAGTGGTACAAAAAAGATTTCTCTTCCCTGCTTTATTCTTTTTGACTAAATGAATCTTTAATTCTCTCTCTGTAGTGACACAATTTCAAGTTTCATGCAGATATATTTTAGCAACTATGGCTGAAGCTTAAAACCTCTCAGCAAGGAGAATGTTATTTAAATTCAAAATACTCAAGCATATTTCAAAACTCTGATGTTGTATCTAAGTCAAAGTGGTGTCCTCACTTGACTTTTGAAGTGAATGCATTGGACATTTTTCAGTTTTGTGGACAGTGCAAATCCTTTGGACATGTAAAATTACTTCTTGAAACATATGGCAGGCTTAGCTTTTCCTAGTCCATCATCTTGCAATTGTGGTTCATAAGAAAACTGAAGGTCATATCCATAAGATTGACATTGCCTTAACGCCATTAGCACAGCAATTTGTAACCAGAGAGTTCCAGGGACTCAAAATATCTGTTATAATGCCTACGTTGTAATACAAATGATCAGCCTAAGGACTTCAAATCTCTTAAGAATGCAGTGGACATACATGAAAGTATTTGACCTACTTGTAAAGAGAAATATGGAGACCATGATGAAAAAAAACCCAAAAAAATAACCAAACAAAAAAACCCAAACAAACAAACAAACAAAAAACCCAACAAAAATAAATCAAAACCCAGAACTGAAACAGTAACATTGGTATTAGTTTCCCATTTCATATATGTATGTTGTGATAGCACTGGCTTAATATATAAAAAGGCAAAGAGTTATATTAGGTGTCCCAGATCATGCACTTCCCAACTCCTAAATAAATGTGGGTGTGCAGGTGTGCCCTCCCACCATAATTTGTTTTCTGTAGCCAAGCTTCAGATGTAGGGGAGTACTGTATTCGGACTTACTCCTTCCTGAAATAAGCATCTTCTGGGGTTTAGGACATTTCTTTTGGGAATAAAATTCTTAATATCTCTTGACAAGAGTCAGTTACTGAACTGTCTTGTCTCCTGGTCAGTGCTTTAACAAGCTGGCTATTGCATGCAAGGAGAGCAGCATCCCTTCTGCTGCTGGCAGAAAGGCACCTGCTTCTGAGAACAGCTTTTCCTACATTATGTCTAGCCCTAGTCCATGCAGATGCTTTTGGAATTCCAAAAACCAGTTTAGGCTGTTCTCAGTGAAAGCATAAGAGAAAGAATGAATGAAAAATATGGTTATGTTTGATGCATGATTATTTTTTTTGGTAGCTATTAAAGTGCTAGAAGGCATATGGCAAAATCTGCCTTAAAAATCAGAATGATGACATGCACATACATGTTTTACTTTTTTCCTTTAAATTAGAATCCCTAGGTGGAAAAACTAAAATGAAAAGCTTCTAAAGCAGGTACTTCATGTTTCTGTGATACCTCATTCTTACCTCATTCTTTCGTTACTTCTGGAGTTATTATGATGCAGTCAGAAATTTTCGAAGAATCACAAATAAAATAATGTATGTGCAAATATGAGATGTATCAGAGTATCTGCTAAGTGAACATGTATATTTGTAAAACAATTGTCTTATCTCATCATAACACAAGTCCAAACATTTTTTTGTCTAGCAAGGAAACCAACGATCTACTGCAGCTGAAAATAGAGAGCAAACTATATTTAAGTTAGTGCCATTAATTTGATTTGAGGCTAAATCATGTGATGCTTTACATTCAGCAGTGCAAAAACCGAGAGATGATCTCACATAATGTCTGCCAAAAGTGGCAGAAATGTCTTGATCTTGATAGAAGCCAGATTTTGATTTGAAGAGGAACTGTGTTTGTTTTTGAAGTGAGTAAATAAAACTAGATTTCACTATTAGCCTAGTGCTTCCATTTGGGGAATTAAAACACTTGTATCAAATTAAAGTTGCATATCCTTTATCACATGTACCCAGGTTACATTCATAAAACATCCATTTTTACTTACATATCCTAAATGAATCCATGACAATCCCCTGTAGATGATGACAAAATGTATATTTAGATTTGAAGATGTTCTTCTGAGCCACCTCGACTAATTATAGATGACAACCCATGGCTTACTCCTTTGTTTCTGAAACATCAAGAATGTGTCAAAAAGCTTTCTGAACTCTCTGGGGTCCCAGATGTTGTTATTGCAATAGGTGACTGGAATTAACAAAATAGGAAACGTCATTTGCTAAGAGCCTCTTGTGACTTTGGTAGGAAGGCAGCTGCACTGCAGATATGCATATGAGTTATCTACTGGCGTGGATAGAGTTAAATCAAAGGAATCTCTAAAGGAGTTAAAGAGCTAAGCAGAAAGAGAAAACAGTGCCAGAGAGAAGTCATTCTCTCATAAATATCTTCACAGGGTTATTAATAAAATGGCTGAGCCCGTGCAGGCTAGAAGAAGGGATTCTTCTCAAGGACAGGCTTGGGGTTGGAAGTGACCTAAAATGTCAAAAACGTTACAAACAGACAGGATTATGTGAACACAGAAAAGCTGAGAGAAGGAATAAACAATTCAAGATGCTTCTTCCACCAAAGAGACAGCAAAGACAGCAGATGCAAACTTAAGCTTAGGTAAGCTTTGTAGGAGCTGCATAAATATGCAGCCAATTTCCTTCTATCTGCCTCTTTAATGTCACACTACTGAAGATAACTCATTTTAAGCTGAGTCAGGCCTGCCTAAGTTTGATCACAGCCTGCACAGCCTGGACCATCCTGGTACTAGCTGACATGATCACTGCTGTTTCCTGAATGTAACCTTCATTCTGGCCACAGAGCCCAAAAATTGTTGAATTCCTCAGTATGGCTGAAGGACAGACACCAGTCACTAGGTGTGAGCATGGCACTGTCACGGAAAGGGACAGTGTGACAACTATGTTGGTTTATGATACATATTCATGTAAAACCTGAATTAGGTCCAGCTCTTTTCTAGGCTTTGAAATACTCACACAGTACATGTTCCGATCTATTCAGAGAGGATGCCAGACCTTCATTTCTCATTTAAAGAGAAACACCTGTTTCTCATTTAAAATAGAACTGTGTTACACCATTTTGTCTGTGTAAAAAAAGAAAAAAATTCTGAATGTGGAATGTATTTTGTTTGCCCACAAGTAAAGCTGCTTGCAGTGTTTGTTGTTTGCATATTGGCCATAAGGCTCACTTTGCCCTTGAGGAGGTCTCTCAGCATATATTTAAAGGACACAGAAGCATCCAAGAGTACCAAGAACATTTACTGAATGTTCTGAATGTATTTACTGAATATTTTACTACAAAGGAGAGCTTAATTGGTGCTATTAATAAAGAAGCATTTTGATAATATCTCATTTGTAAACAACTGAAATTATATTGCTCCAACTGAAAGGGTTTGATCATTAACTAATTTTCTGAAATCAATAGAACAAGAAAAAAACCCTTTTTTCTCTGTAAATAGAACATCTCTGATTTATTTGAGGGAACACTGACTTTTTGATTTTACATTACAAGGAGCAATAATAGCCGAGCACTGCTTACTAGAGTAAAATTATTGTAAAAAACTATTTATTTCCCACACATTATGCTATAGTACATAAAAGTTCTGCATATAAAATATGTGTATATTATGTAAGCTGAAGATGTCCATATACATTATATGTGAATGAATCGATATAGTCCTACTTGCTGGCAACATTTCTAACAAAAACTGTACTAAAATGCACTAACTGCACTAATGGAAATAAATATAGGCACTTGTAGTTTCTAGCTATGCTTCTGATGAATCAGAGGTCAAAAGTAATGATCATCAATTGGGAATGATTCTCAGCCTCTGTTAGTCAGATCCTCCCTGGTTTTCATGAAAAATGAAATGGACATCCAGACATTAATACTTAAGTAACAGTAACAGTGTTGGGCTGTGATCCAAATTCTGTTTGAATTAATAATAGATTTTCCTTTAAATTCAGGTATCAGGCCCTTGGAGTACTGCCTTACTAAAACATGTCTTTGCTTTACTTTCAATCACGTGGATATTTATGTTCCAACAGAAATGGGATTAGGAGCTCCAACAGTAGCCAGAAGGCAGCCACTATTTAGAAAGAGAATCAATACCCATGTGTTGGTTTCAAGAGCTGTTTGGTTACACAGATACATAGGTGAGGGTTTAAAGTGTGAGTTTTCAAAGTGAAAGTAAAATTATATCCTAAAGGCAGCTGTGGAGATGCTGAAATGGCCTCACTTAGGCTGATGTTCTTCTCTTTAAAGCAGCTAAATTGAGCGGGATATCTTTACCAAAAATAATTTCTCAACCACAGGAGTGAGTTGGATGTTATGGGAAGAGGGAAATCCCAATATAATTTTCCTCTAAGGAACAGACACCTTCCCTTTTCCATGAATTCAGTCTGTGATAAGAATGACCACTAGTCCCAGGGTAGTTCCCTTCAGAAAAGAATAGCACAACTAAATGAACAATGTTTAACCTCGTATCCTAATTTAATTCTTTATTTTGGCAATAAAGCATAAGGAGTTTTGGCACACAGTAAGGGAGTAGAGGTGCATAGGAAAGTTCTCTTTTCTCTAAAACTGGGAGGAAAGTCATGAGTTTGGTGAGAACCATGGGAAAGAATTTGATTCAGCACTTTCCAAACTATGTGCAAAATTATCAAATCTGAGCACTTTCTCTTAAGAACAGCACTCATCAGTATAATCACACACTTCCTTGAAAATATTATACAAGTAAAATAATTTTGTGGACCAAAGAACATGCACCAACAGTACTTTGAGTTAATATAATTACACTCATTATCATCAGAATTACAGTAGTATTTATTTTGTTCCTTTCCTTTTCCTATTTCTCTTCTACTTTCATTATCTTTCTGTTGGGATTTGAAAATGTTCTTCCCATTTTTCCTTCCTGTTTCAGTATAACAACCAATCCTTGGGGGGTGGGGGGTGGGAAGTGGGTTGTGTTGTGCCTAAAGGGCAGTCATACTTTCTCTGTAGCATTCCATTGCCTTGGACTATCTACCTTGTCTTCACCTTTTGATTTATTTTTTTCTAAATTTAGGCGAGAGTATTAGGCGATGATGTTAGATGGAGAGACAGGTCCATAGGAATTCCTTCTCCTAGACTATGAAGAATTTGAAGATTTAGAGTAAGGCTTTGACTTGATCTCCAGAACAAGTATAAGCCACTCAAAGAGCATAAAGGACTGTAATGAAAAACTAATTTGTCACCCTAGTGTATGTTCCCTAGTGGGTGTGTAAAATACCACCACCTACCATTAACTAAATGTAATATTCTGTCACCCTCTAGTGGTGGGTCTACACCACCATTCTTCAGCTAGCAGTGATGAAAGATGTTCTCACTTCATGTCTAGTAGAAGACTTTCCAGCATTTAGGAGTTCCTGAGCCGCAGTGTTTAGTGGCTGTGTGTATGGATTTGTAATTTTCGTCTCCACTGCATATATCTGAATTTTATCCTAAAACTTCATCCTATAAATTAGTGATGTAAATTGTCTGTGTTGGTTTGGGGCAGATTAATTCAAGGTTTCAGGGGGCTTTTTACATTATTTCTGTGCTCTTCTCCTTTGACAAGTCAAGAGAAAATTGGCTGAATTCCAATCTGCCAAGTAGGGAATGTGGCTGTACATTTGAAGGCTATATTGGCCAACCCAATCCCTTCTTCTTTAATTTAAATTTTTACCCATAATAAAAGTCCTTGTCTAAGACTGTCTGATGCTGCACTGGACAAGTGCAATACCTGTTCAAGTCTGTGAATGTAGTAACTGTGCTAGAAATCATAGTGTGACCTATGCATCATATATGCCTCTTGGTTTATTTCAGACATCACAAAGCTGAAATACTTGACATCACCTATTTTATTAGCTACAGAAATACTTACAATATCTGTGTTTCTAACCCACCTGCAGAAAAAAGCTGAAATTGTGGCATGCTGGAGAATAGAATTTAAGGGGTTCATTTATCAAGATTCCCAGTAACTGATAATATTGATGCATTTTACACTGGTATTAAACAATCTGGTTTCAGATCACATGTGATTTAAAGCATCCTAAATTAGAGCAAAATACTTGGTCTTACATTGAAGTGTTGTGCTTTTCACTGGATCAAGAGGTGGTGAAATATATAGAAAGCTGATTCATAGCTTGAGACAACTGAAACTGTCCCTTTTGATCACTTTACAGAGCTCTTCTCTGAAGTATAACAAGTGTTATTCATCTCTGACCAGAGACTGTACAATTCCTCTTAATATAATTCAGTAGATAAAGTATCACATGATACTATCTATATGTCCATAATTTTATCAGTATGAGCCACGCATCCACCACTTTTGCTTGGACTCAGAATTGCACAATAATTGGATTGGTTCCCTTGTTTCCTTTGTTAAAGAGGTGCATGGCAGCATCTTTGTAGTTACAAATGAAATATGAATGTGTTATCAGTATGTCACAAACAGTGCTGCAATGGCTTTTTGCAGCACTCACCTCACCAGGAGGATTTGTTTAACCGATCTGCCCTTAGAAACTTCAGGAGCAATTATTCCTGCTTGGACCACATAGAGCCTGCCAGCTACATCACAGAAAGACAAGCTGTTTTCATGAGGGAACTGAGGTCTCAGTGAAACTTCCAAGGCTCTCAAGAAGGAACACAGCCTGCACGTCCTGTAATGTGTATTAAGCATGGGACACCCAAAAGGAGGCTCCTGACCGTGCTGCTAATTAGCAAACCTTCTGAATCACTGAAATTTCAGCAAACCTGCCAGTCTTTTCTTCTCCATTCACGATAGTGTTCTAAAAATACAACTGGGAAGAGAGGGGGAAAATACTTCCCATGTTGTCACAAACATTAATTGAGTGTTTTAAAGATAATATCCAAATAATAAAATGCAGATTTTGCAGCTACTTTCAGGCTTTTATGTCTGCATCTGAATCCTGCAAACATGCACATAATACATATTGCACACGTGTACACCCACATGCAAGCAGAGCCAGGCAGATCCACAGAGACAGAGATTTGCATTCATTTTTTCATATTCATTTAATTTTCTTTCATTTACTGGAGAAAACAAGGGTTTTTTTGCTAATGGAACTGCAGTTACACATAGGGACAATGAATCATTCTCATCTTTATCATTGCATATAATGAAGCAATTTCAGTAGCGCGTGTGTCAGTGAACTGTTGGTGATGGTGCATCCTTCAGAAAGAATACAAATAGACTTCACTGACCCTGGAGTGCTGAGCAGAACATGAAACTTACTCTGACTTGTAAACTGAGCAAATATGACACACAGATCACAGAATAAGGGCATATATGCATCTTTCAGACTTGTCTTGATAAAGTGATTTCTTTCTCCAGAGGGATATTTCTGCCATTTTTTTCCAGCGTGTTTCACCTTTCACTGACTGTTAATCCCAGTATGACTTAAATTCAAATTATGGTTCCCACTTATAAGCATATGTGAGTTAATTTTTTTTTTCATTGTATATTTGAGCACAGAGTTAGCACTCAGGATATCTAAGAAAATAAATGTATGAAAAACAATTGAGCAAATTGAGTTTAATCAAATGTAGCAAGTTATAAATATTAGAACAAAGAGTATTATTAAAATTCATTTTCATTAATTGAGAGGTTTTATTACTAGTAACTCTAAGAAATCAGTCCAGACCATAATATTTCTGAAAACTGTGCAGTTTCTAATATTCAGCGCAGTATTCTTCTAGCTTTAGATTAAAGATAACTTCCTGATGTCTGGTGCAGGCTAACATTTATATAGCAATAAATTTTAAACAGAATTTTCAGAGCCTTATGAATTGGATTAATAAACCATGTTTTGATAAAAGAGAAATTATTCAGAGTATTCTTATTTCTCTTAATGCATGGCCTGTATAATATGTTTGATGGCATGGATAGCGTTCCAACACGAAATACTTTAAAATAAAGGCAGTGGCACAGTATCTAGTGTATTTGTTCCGTGCAGCAGAACAGCTGCAGATGAAGTTTGGCCTCTTTATCATGTTAACTAACTGGTAAATAACTATTAGGAATATCAATGTATGTGGTAAAAGACCTGAAAATCTAATCTATGGCTTGCAAATGAGAAAACAAGACGTCAAAAATCACTACAGAATTTTGCTATAACCCACCCTCCTAATTCTCTTTCAGCTAGGCCATCAAATCTAAGGACAATAGTAGTGGCTGCTCACGTAAAAAATGTATCAGGCTTGGTTGTCTTGGTTGTGTAGGATATTAGTTCAGTGGTGCCAGTTCCAAATTTGGGAAAAGGAAAATGCCAGGGTAGACCAGGAAACAAAGGACCTAAATTACTTTTTTTATTTTTTACAATGTTGAAAACAAAATTGTAAGACAAAAGGGAGTAATTATTTAAGTCCAGAGTAATAACCAAATTCCATTTCAAGGAAAATTTGATGCTCCAGATAAATGTTTTCCTATGGTGTGGCTCTTAAACAGACTTCAGGGGGTAGAACAGCCGCATTTGTTAGCTTCTAAGTATTGTCTGATTTTGGTTTTTCTGAACAGAGCTACAGCGAACCTGTTGATGTTAAAGCCTCCCCACAACCTCAGATGATGAATTCAAAGCAGTCAGTGTTTCATGGGCCTGCCCAGGCTCACTCTGCACTGTACCTCAGCTCCCACTACCACCAACAACCAGGAATGAATCCTCACATCACTGCCATGCATGCCAATATCCCCAGGAACATCGCGCCCAAGCCCAACAACCAAATGCCAGTGACTGTTTCCATAGCCAACATGGCTGTGTCCCCTCCACCACCTCTCCAGATCAGCCCCCCTCTGCACCAGCATCTCAACATCCAGCAGCACCAGCCAATCTCAATGCAGCAGCCCATTGGAAACCAGCTACCAATGCAGGTCCAGTCTGCTCTACACTCACCTACAATGCAGCAAGTAAGTCGGAGCTTCTCAGTTCTCTGGGGAATTATATTTTATTTTTGGGGAGGGTGTTGGGAGTCATCCAGAAGTTGACATAGTGAGAAAGATTTAGATTAGCTTTAATTTTGGATGTTCCAAAACCGTGGTAGTATGGGCTTAGTCTTTCGAGGGCAAGAAATGAATGAGTTGATCTAGATGATGGAAAACTGCTGTAGAAGTGTTTGTGCTAACAACGATGTCCATCATTGACCACAGATCCATCTGCACATCTGTAAGTACCCTGAAACAGAGAAATGCTAAGTTTTCAGGAAACACACTTCACAAACAAAAAGCAGGCTTGTCTAGAAAAAGATATGATTGTAGCTTATGCTGTTATCCTTGTGCTGACTGTGACATGGAACTGTCAGAGGGAACATAAAGCAGCCCAGGTTGCATTGAACATGCTAGATTAAGTGAACACAAGCGAGTTACATTATGCCACATTCATAACTTCATTTTGCTAAATAGATATACCTTCTTTTTACTGGAAATAAATGGGCTGTGTCCACCATCCCAACATGGGGCTTTTTTGTTTGGTTTTTTTCCCCTACTCTGAATGTTTTAGATAGTTGATTCTCAATATAATTCCTACGAATTTCTGAATTAATGCAGACCATCCATGGTATTGTGCCTTCCAGGCTTATAAAGAGAGCAGATAAACTGTTGGTTTCATAAGAGAAAATTTCCTTTTGTATTGTATGAGGTCTGACTATCAATAATAAGATCTTGTTTTGCAGAGTGGCATTAGAATTAAAGTTTTTTTAATGGAATTGCAAGAATCTACAAAATTTGTGTACACAAAACTTGTCAGTACTGGCTGATAATACATAGTCATGAACTTGCTCCATGTTTTAAATTTCTCTGTAAATTCACCTTTGCTAAGGGATTTGCATTTGCTTTCCAAGTGAGAAATATTTCCTCTCAAGATTGGTCTTTAATGTTGGGGATACTTGAACACAAACTGTAACTTCTCACTGGGAGAGCAATTTAACATGGAAAGAAATTTTCCAAAGGAAAAAAAAAAAAACCAAAAAACCCCCAAAAGAGTTGAAAGCAATCTGGACTGATAAACTTAGTTGTTCAGAAGATAAACTGAGGTGTTCTCAGGATGACTTGGATATTTTTAGAGACTTTGATCTTAGTCTCAAGAGTCATTTGGAGTAATCAGGAAACAAAATTTCTAAAGTGTTAACAAATTTTTTCCTAGTCTGGGTAATTTTTCACTATCAGAGCAAACAGACTCAACAGACTTATGACATATGTGGAGTCATGTATTCATGAAGGTTTTCCCCAATTAGTGTGAATGTCCCAGGAGAGCCATGCTCAAGTCTCAGAGAAGGTCAGGAGCTGACCCCAAGCCTGGGCAGCTGGAATTAACTAGAGGAAGCCCTAGGCAGGTGAGCCAGGAGGGTCTGTCTGGAGATCCTAAGCCTGGCAGAATCCTGGCTGAAGCTGAAGGCTCAGAACAGTGAGAGACAAAGCAATACCTTGGTTCATTTACCAAACATGAAAAATTACATCTGTGACAGCAACCTGTTGAGATCATATAGCTATATTTCAACGAGTTTTTATTGCACAGTGATTGAGTCTCCCAAGTTCAGATTGTTTGCCAAGTTCAGTGTCACTTGTATATTACTTGTCCAATGCAGAACTACTTATGTCTTTTCCAGACTTGTTAGGCATAATTTACTGAATAGATTTGAAAATCTGTCTCTTTAGTGAATTAATAGTACAGTTGGGGCTAGCAAAACATGTAATGCAGATGCTAGATACTTACATATTTATACATAGAACATAGTTATTGTATGAATAAACACTTAGGCATTACTTTAAAAACTCTAAAAAAGAAAAGGTAATATAATATGGATCTCCTAATGTTTTATTTTGCCAAGTTGCAAGCTTGTAGCATAAGATGTATGCATCCACAGTTTTGAGTACTTTGAGTTGTCTGTGAGATGTGTGGCATGCAGTCAAGCTTAAGAAAAAATACAGCACACTTGGTTGTAGGAAACAGGTCTCTAGAAGTCAGAATGTAGACCTGTGTCATGATGAAGTTTTTTTTTAACTAAAGACAATTACAGTTAAGTAAAAAATGCTGTACCTCTGTGTTCCTGTTAAACTCAAGAAATTTTAGGTTAACTGCTCTTTACCAGCTCATATTCCCTAGTCAGAAAGGCTGATGCTTTTAATGAAGATACTGTGATAAGATATTTCTGTTTCATTCACGGTGACAGGTGCTTGTTACTTGTCAAAATACCACAGTGCCAATCTACATGACTCTTTAAGTGCTGTGAAATATCTACAAGCCAATTTATATTTCTTACACTCCTGCTTTTGTTTTAAAGTAATGCAGCTCTTGAGCTCTTGAAAATCAATGGCATTTCACGTTGGAATATTTGCTTGGGTTTTTATTCAGCATACAACAGCTTATAGGGTTTGTGACTTGAATTTAAATATAGCAAAATGTATATTACATTTTAGGGCTACAAGTGTACTAACAGCACCATGATTTGCCATGACAGAACAGAACAGTGGTATCCTGTTCAGTTTCTTAGGTATGACTCTTTCCAGTCAAGAAATGATAGAAAACATTATCCCCAGGACTTCATACTGCGTTAGGACACAGAAGACAGGTTGGCCACCAGGAGGTAAATAGCAAACAGTCAAGAGACTACAACCTGAAAGCAAAGGCCTCCTTCTGACTCAATTTTCAAAGGACTCTGCTCTCCCTTCTGCTGGAAGTAGAGCAAACACTCTGCTGATCTGAGAGCTTGTTAAAGAGGAAAAGATATAGTGGGAGAAAAATGGAGCTCTCCCAGCAGCTCAGAGTCAGCAGCAGTAAGGACAAAGAGGAGGCACCACACTGACTGTCTGGCCTGTGGTGAGGAGGGGAGAGGAGTTCTGGATGTGAGGTTTGGTCCTAAACAACACAGTGTAGAGCACTGCTACATAAAAAGACAGCCAAGAAGAATGGGAGACTATGTATGCTGATGAAGAAGCAATGACTGCCTTTAAGTCAACATTTTTTTCACTTCCTGTTCCCTCAAGTTGTTTTATTTCTTCCATATTTAGGAATGGCCACTGTAAGCCTTTCCAAAGACTCCATGTAAGCAGCAAGAACAGAAACT
This sequence comes from Entomyzon cyanotis, assembly GCA_024500445.1. Taxonomy (NCBI): domain Eukaryota; kingdom Metazoa; phylum Chordata; class Aves; order Passeriformes; family Meliphagidae; genus Entomyzon; species Entomyzon cyanotis. The sequence continues at coordinate 22,255,163 of JAKEPQ010001005.1, forward strand.
AGTCAACATACCACACCCTGGAGAGTGACTTGCAACGGGAGTCATTTTCCTCTTTGGAAGCCTCAGCACTGCTCATACTAAATAGACTACTAATACACAATGAGAAAAAAACAGGCAAATTCTGTCATTTCACACTGCAGCATGAAGCTTGATAGGCAAGAGAAGAGTAAGTCTGCCAACAGCTTCCTAGCAGTTTTGTACTACAGGTGTTGTCATGCTCACCTGCCTGGGCACCTTCATTGCAGACTGTGCTGGAGGGCATGTTAGGAAGAGAAATCATTGATGGTGGGTTCTGGTCTTTTTCCTTTTTTCCCAAACATCCCTCTTTGAAATAGTGCATGGCTCACTGGTGCAACACTCAACTGTAGCAGGCTCTGCAAATCTCTGCTCTCAAGGAGATCCCCTGCTTTAATTGTCTTTGTGACATTTGGTCAGTCATTTTCTCCAGGAAAAGAAGGATAGCTTCATATCAAAGACCATCTTGTAGTATGTCTGAAGGACTGCCAACTCCAAGGAAAAGCACATTGAGATCCAGATTTCAGCCCTGGCAGGCAGGAACACAGTTCTCCAAAACCCACTATGCATGACATTCAGAAACTCTCCCATACAAACTTTGAGCAGGGACTGATAAGAAGTGCTGACCTGGGGGAGAGAGTTCTGTTCCCACTGCTTCCAGGACAATGAGTTGATCTTCATCAGCTCTACAGAGAACGGCATGTCCTTCTCCACATCCAGCACTCCTTGCCTGCACGTGTGCAGCTGCCAAATCAAGAGTGACGGCCAGCTGGAGAAGGGCAGTCTCCTTTGGGAATCCACAAAAACTACAGAACATCAAGAAAATCAGAAGTGTTGGTAGCCAACAATCCTCAGTGACTGAACAATTTCTGTTATTTTTAAAATCAATTAACTCTGTGGAGTATGCAGCTGATGCAATGCATCCAAATCGTTCTGAAATGAAATGCAAAATTTTGGTATTAGCATTTTGGTCATATGCCTAGCATTAGTAAATATTTTTTTTAAATTTCTTTTTAACAGTCTTCTCTATTTTGATTTATCTAAATTGTAACTTGTGGGAAGTAGATGATTTTGTCTCTTTTCTCTCCTGTTCCAAAAGTTAATGAATAAATTAAAAAAGTCCACTATTGTAGGCCTTTGGGGTGCTTGTTTACAGTGATAATCCTTTAAATGTAAAAAAAAGACTATTAGTTTTGTAGTCTCATATTAGATTTAGATTTAAATTAGACCCTGATTTTTATTATCTTTAGCTTCTAATTCTGAAATTTACTATATTTTTTTATATATCATTAACAGGAGCCATGTTAACATTTTAGTTTTCAAAATCCACTGTGACGTAGCTTTTCCTTTATCCACTTCTGACACATGGGAAGACACACAGTAGATTAGAAGAGTGATTTTTCTTTCATTAAATGCTCATGTGAGCATCTTATCACTGTATAATTTTTCAAGTGGTACAGAGCTGTTTCTACCTAGTCTGTTTCTTAGGTTTGACATGATGTTTAAATTTTACTCAGTTTGCTTTAGATTATCTGATTCTTAACCCTTGTCATTCAAATCAGCACAATTTCTCCAAAGTCCAGGCTAAAACAGCAGCTGAAGCTGCAGCCTGTTTTCACTTGCAAGGTCATTCATTCCTTCCTCTGCTCACACAGATATGTGTCCCTCTTTCTGAGCACACCCCACTGTCCAGCCTGTTTACTGTGCTGTTTAGTGTGAAGAGTGAGGAGACAGAGGATTCACTCTCTCCTAAATACACCCAAACCTTGTTATGGAGCCCTTTTAAGCAGCCCTACTGGAAGCATCACCCTCCCTGCTCAAAATCCTTCACCCAAGCATTGCATGGGATGGTGAGTCCCATTACCAACTCTGTCCCATTTCAGTTCACAGGTAGAGGAAACAAAACTAGATTCTCAATGTGTAGTAACCAAGGGTGCAAGTGCATATGCATAACATAGCACCAGAAGATTAACGTATGTCACTTTTTATTTTTTAAAATAATAATTCATTTGAGTCTACTTTTAGGTATTTCTTTTCCTTTAGAAAACAAATGTATACCGCAAGATGATTGCATAGCCTGCCAAAAATAATAACCTCATTTTTTCTGGTATATATTTTATATACAGCAAACTCAGGAACCTGCTGTATTTGTCCAGATTTCTTCTTCTTTTTTGTTAAGCTTTGTCTTCGAATGAGGTCAAGAGAAAAAAAATCATTAATATCTGTCAACTTCCTTTATAACCTTAAGGAAAAATCTTTGTATGATATCACACAGACAGATTTTCAATTTCCTTGTGTAATAAACAGATGCTTTAGGATTTGGATGTAATTTAAAGGTTTAAAATATCACATTGAGATTGATGAATAAATCAGTTGTGAAGACAAAAACATTGATGCCTGTTGAAAATACCTCTCCAGACAGGCAGGAAATGAAATTAGTTCCTAGTAAAGTGTGGAGATGAGGATCACTCTTTAGTTCTGCTGCAGGCTTTTTAGGACTTGCTACAGTGGCACAACGAAACTGCTAGGGCTACAGAAATCTAATTAAAGAGCAAATGTCCCTCCTGACATCGAATTAATCTTTATCAAGTTCACTATTTTTATTTCAATCTGGGACAAGAAAATGAAATTTAAAATTCTAGGCATGTTGCAAAAGAGTTGGTGATTTTCTCTTGAGCATTACAATGCAAAAACATTCAGCATTGTTTAATTAGACCTCGAAGCACTCATTTTCTGAGCACTTTTTATTTCATCATTGTTTGTTAAGGGCTTACATAAATAATACCCAAATATTTACCACAAGCCTTGTACAAGACTGTTTCTCTCTGTTGTACAGATCTCTATTTCCAGAGCTTTTTCTGTTGGTGAAAAAACTGAAGCAATTATTTTTTGCATCTTAAATAGTACCATACTCTATCAGTCCTTCATATTGAGTTGAGTTTGCTTAAATTACTTTATTTTAACAAGCATGTTTTCCAACACCCACAGTGCAGGTATTCTGGTAACCCTCAACCCCCCAGAGGGACCACTGAGACCGTTCTGGGACTGGAGCCTGACTCAGATACCTCTGCACCGTGTTGGCATTTATCACCTCAGTGTGTCCTAAGAAACAAGCCCCAATCCCAGGCAGCTATAACGTAAATAGACTTGACAGGTACAAGATGAAAGTGTTGTTACCCCTTATTTTGCAGCTAGAAGTATTCAATTTGGCTCTGCAGTCCCAACCTTAACATGAGAAGAGCCAATTCAGTCCAAACACACATGCACATGTGCTTTGCTGGAAGACAGCCAAAGCAATTTGGCTGTGGTCACACACAAAACCTGAAAAACATGACAATGCATTTCCACCCTGTTCTGAGTTGGCATTTAAAACACAAGACCGTTCTCTGGCATCTAAGTTATTTATTTGTCCTAATTCCAGAAGAAATGGAATGGATATTGTGCTGGTGGTCTCTTCCTCTGATTTGGAGGAGCTGTCTCCTTGCTGCATGAGTGTTGTCGAGAGAAGTTGTGGATGCTCCCTCTCCCTGGAAGTGTTCAAGGCCAGGTTAGATGGATCTCTGAGCAACTTGGTCTAGTGGAAGATGTTCCTGCCCACAGCAGGGAGGTTGGAATCAGATGATCTTTGAGGGCACTTCCAACCCAAACCATTCTATGATTTTATGAGTATTTAAGTGTCTGTGCCTGCTCACTTGCATGCTTTCCTACTGGCTACTGTACCTATATAGTGTTTTTCTTGTATATATGATAGATATGGGGATTTGCTACCAAAGGTAAATCTGAATGCCTGAGGATAGGATATGTTTCTGTGGTTGGTTTCCCCTTACACCTAAATTAGAAAGGCCTTATGGTTGATGTTTTGTATAAAAATTATGGTGATGGTATACAAACCCAAATTTTCTGCCTTCTAATTACACAAAACTCCAATTAAAGTCATTGGGAAATCTGCTCAATTACTGTTTCCTTTGGATCTGTTGCAGGCATAGGGGTTGTCTCTGCAGCTTGCTGCATAGGTTTTGAGCCTGGTGAAAAGACAGTGTACAGAGTAAGGGGGTTACAGACCCCATGGGTGTAAAACCCAATATGGGAAGGCTTTATTTAATCTAATTACCAAGGCAGTGTATAAATAACATGGCAACTAGATGCAGAATTCAGCTGTGAACTTGCTCACTACTAATAGTCTGTGTCTTGGGAGTCAACAGGCACAAAGTGAGGTTTCAAAGACTGTTTAAGGTACTAAAGTGTTACTCAAGATATTTTCCATATGGAAAAGACTAAGTCTAGACCAGTCATTTATGGTCTAGACTAAAACCCATGATCAGGATGAGTGCAGTGAGGTGGCAATGAGCATGAGAGGCAGGGCAAAACACCTGCAGGACCTCAGGGAATAGCCAAGAAGGAGGGATGAGAGGAAGGTAGTGACGTTCCAATTGAAGGAAGATAATTTCTGTGGATGGAGGGGGCCAAGGGAAAGCTGAGAATATTCATTTATCTTGATGAAAGGTAGCTTGTCTGCCTTCTTAAACCTGCAGGGAAAAAAAGTCTGTCCACAAAATTCCTGTGCTAATGAAGGCTGCCTAAGAGAAGCAATCACACACAACACACTAACACTAAACTGCACTAAAAGCAATGAGCATTAATTCTGTTTCTGTATGTGGGCTTTGGCTGGAAGGAGTGAGTTTCCAAAGTAGGCATCTTGGTGCAAGTTCAGTTTCTGATTTAGCAGCTACACATCCAGTAAACTTGAGTGGGAATTGTATGCCCTTGCCCCAGGAAGGAGTTTGGTCTGTTTTTTTTCAGCAGCCATCGATTGCTTTCATACAACATTCCCATGATTTTATCCAGTGTAGCTCTTCCAGCTTTACAGGAACACAATGTACAGGGTGAACCAGATACACTAGCCTTGAAATTTCAGTTGTTCTCCTGGGTTTGAAACACAATATTTAAACATCAGAATATATCAAAAGAGCTTAAAATTATTATGACTTTTCATACGACAGATATTTCAGGGAGCAGGTTAGATGTCTTTTTGTAACTTCCACTTCTTTTTTCTCGTCTCCTTGGTTTCAAAAGCAAGTTATTCTGTGCTACTTTCACTACATTAGTCCAACAACTGTTAAAAAGCTTTGGTTGAATTTCCGTTTAGTTGAGAGAGAAGTGCAAATAAAAGAAGCAGCAGATGGTTCCTTTGTGACTGAATGAAGAAAAAGGGTTTTGAGAACAATACGTGAATAGGTGTAGTCTAATAAAACAGTCAGCCACCTGCTGCCTACATCCTTCAAAAAGATTCTGTTGCATATTCTGGGAATTAGTGACTAGTGTGTATGCTTACATTTAATCTAAATGGAAGCTCTAAGGAGCAAACAGACCTTTTTGTCCCAGTGCTGATTGAGTTGTTCTCTTGATTTTGAATTGTTTCTGCTCTGTCTCTTTTAGTTCCATGCTGTGTGTAACAGCTAACAACGCTTTGGCAGTGTTTTATTTCTCAAACTGAAGAAGGATTTTTAAACTTAGAAACCTACACATTTTTGCCTATTTTAGGTTTTATAACCAAAATCATACCTGGAAGTGTTCTCTACCATTTCACAGGACACACTGCATTTTTACTTTTTTTAATGCACCCAAACTGTTGCTTTGTTTCCATACTTTATAATGTACTTGTTTTCTCCTCTAGGGATTTACTCTTCAGCCTGATTATCAGAATATCATCAATCCAACATCAACAGCTGCACAAGTTGTTACCCAAGCAATGGAGTATGTTCGTTCAGGGTGCAGAAATCCTCCGGCACAGACTGTGGACTGGAATAATGACTACTCCAGTAATGGGTAAGCAGCCAGTGAATGCCACCTTGTGTTGAGCAACATTCATGACACAAGTACATGACAGAGAATTTGGGAACAGCATTGTTGCCCGTTTCCCTATGGCGTTTGAGAAGTGTATGTGTGATGGTGCTCTATTTATTCAGCAGTTAGACTGTTGTGAGAGAACAAGTTGCTGTCACCTTATCACAGCACATACACTTTCTAGTTCTCAGGGAACTTGTATTCCATAGAAGATTAGAACTGAAATATTAAGGAGAAGGAGTAAGAAAGAAGTTTTAAGATCACTGCCTCCTCAATGAGAGGCGAATGACGTGAACTATTTTCTAGTCTGGGTCATGAAAATAATTAGTCTAGGTCACAAAAATAACTAGTCTGGGTCATGAAAAACCATATCAGTGAGAGGCAGGGCTGATGCACAGGATACAAGATACCCAAAAGGGAATGGCATGAAGACCACATGACTGTAAGCAGAAACAAAGCACCATACATGTAGGAGCCCTGTGTCCCCAATATGATGTTGGTAACACCTTCCAACCTTCAACTTCTCTGCAGTATGGTTTTTGTAGAGCCATATTACTGTGCCAGGAACTACCTGGAAGCATGTCTGAGCAGAAGGTATCTTTTCAGTTTTAAATTACAGATGTTGTGCCTTGTGAACATGCCCACCAGCCTGACCTCCCCTTGACTTGGCCTGAATCCCCAAGGCAAAGGCAGATAAAAGCTCTTGGTTGCTCCTAAAGTGCCAAATCTAGCCCAGACAAATAAACAGAAAGCAGAACTAAAGACCAGTTTAATCCATTGCATACACTCAAACCAAGAATTTCACTTGCTGTATTGTTTTAAAGTGTCTCTGGAACTCAAACTAGAACTGAACAACAATTTTTTTCTGGTTATTAGTTCAGAGTAACATCTTTGGTACAAGCTGCTGACACTGAGGCAGACTTTAAATAGTCTGCACATCACTATCCCTCTTCCCCATACCGGTCACTGTTGCCCCATGACTTGCCCCCTTTTTCAGCAGAATGGTGTCACTCCTGTGCTCTACCACCATCATGTCTTGACATGTGCTGCAGGCCCTTGTAGAAGTCTATCCAGCCCACAGACTTTTACAAACGCTTACCCTGAGCTCTGAATAGACTGTCCTCTGTCAAACAAGCCATAGCCACCTGTATATTTGATTCCTGGTCTCTTCTGGAAAAAAGCATTGTGTCACTGTTCCCAGAAATGCTCTTCAGGTGCACACTGGGCATAACTTGCCATCACCAGCAGCTTTCTCTGAGCAGATATGTCTGTAGATATGCCTGCTCTGTGTTGATAAACCTTTGTGAATCCTTGGGTGTGAACTTAACCTATCTTTGCTAAGCTTCTGTTGTCTCCTTGCAAGTGAACTTGCCAACCCAACACATTTTGGCTATTTCTGTACTAGTAAATAAAATATGCCTGAGCTATCAGTGGCTGATGCCCATGTTCATGTAAACAAGCTCTCCTGCCCTCGAAGGAAAGTGGCCACTTCCTAAAGGGCACTTACGGAGCATCATTCAAAGGCCTGTGCTAAATCCACAGCTCTACTCAAGCAGTTTTAGATAATCAGTGCTACCACTAGTGCAGGTTATCCTGAACCAGCACTTAAACCCATGCCCCAGTCCTGTGCAGTTTAGAGCTAGATGTGGTCTCCAGGTTGCCACATATTACAATATTTTTTCTTATTATTACCATGGCAATGTAGCTGTACTTCAGTGACATGCTTGGAATTAATGACATGCAGTGGGGTTGTGGGGCTGATTTTCTTTTTTTTTTTCTTTCTTTTTTTTTTTTTTTTTGTTAAGAATAGAACTAAAAATTTTTCAAATATAAAATAAAAATCCCATTTGTTCTTTTTCTCTCTGAACAGGGGCATGCAGAGGGACAAAGCACTCTACCTTACCTGAAAATCTGAACCACCTCTCCTTTCCACTGAGGAATGCAGGGAAGTCTTTTCATCATGGATTGCTTTATGCAGTCAAGGCAGTTCTGCATTTTGTTAGAAAATACAAGTTGCTAAGCACTTAGGACTATTTGAGCTTGTGGGTCACCCACTCTGGAAAAAAATAGTCTTGCTTCTTTCCTTTTCTTTTTTTTTTTTCTCCCATTTTTTCTCTTTCTTTCTCCTTTCCCCCCCTACCCTGAGATCCTTTAATGGACATTACTTTTCTTCTTCCCTGAAGGAAACTTGGACCATTCAGATTTTATGTTGGTTTTTGCTGTGAAGTGCTGCGATAGTAACTGCCTTAGCAACTGTAGATGTCTCGGATAAAAGTCCTGGATTTTCCATTGGTTTTTCATAATGGGTGTTTATATGAAACTACTAAAGACTTTTTAAATGGCTTGATGTAGCAGTCATAGCAAGTTTGTAAATAGCATCTATGTTACACTCTCCTAGAGTATAAAATGTGAATGTTTTTGTAGCTAATTGTAATTGAAACTGGCTCATTCCAGTTTATTGATTTCACAATAAGGGTAAAATTGGCAAACATTCATATTTTTACTTCATTTTTAAACAACTGACTGATAGTCTATATTTTCAAAGTATTTGGAGAAAAGAAGTAAAATAGTCCCAAATTATATTAATTAAAAATATTGGCTTTGTCTCATGAAATAAACACAAAAAACTTAGGAGAAAAAACTAATGTTGATAAAGAGCAAACACATTTATTTTGTACTGCCTAAAAAAAGCTTCTTTTTTTTAAAGAAAATCACTTTATGTGTACTGGTTAGTAAACGTCATTTAAGTCCTTTTATGTATAAAACTGCCAAATGCTTACCTGATATTTTATTAGATGCAGAAACAGATTGGAGACAGCTAAATTATAACCTCTACATATGGCTATGTATTATTGTTTCTTCATACTGTGTCTGTATTTAATCTTTTTTATGGAACCTGTTGCGCCTATTTATGAAATAATAAATATAGGTGTTTGTAAGTAAATTTGTTAGCATTTTAAAGAGGTTTCTTTGACGCTTTAACTTTTGCTGGCACAAATTGTTCACAACTGATGTGAATACTTTATTTAGTTTTTACAGTGACATATATAACAACAAACCTGCTTAATTGGCAGAAAATGAAGGTAACCAAGAGCTATTTCTCTATTTCTTTGGTTGTTAAGGAAAAGAAATAAAGGTATTTTAAGTAATTCCCTTTTTAAAGTATTGCAGCAGGAAGTTGCCCAAAACTAACACTTGAACCAACAAAACTAACTGAATAAAACTGCATAACACTGCTTCTTGAAACTCCATCATGTTTAATTAATTTGTCAAGTGGAATAAACATATTACCAAAAGAAATATTACCAAATATGCTTCAGCCATTTTATTATATATGCAAAAGGTCCTACAGAATTTAGGGAGTATATCAGAAATAAATCCTAAAAGGTAAGTTCAACAGCCACAGGGAAAGGGAAAAAAATTCCAAAAGAAGGTATTTTGTCAAAGTTTGGGATCAAGGATAGCTCTGAAAATACATTTCTGGATGATTTTGTCCCAGATGCCTGTCCCATTAATAGACAGTACCACTGATTTGTATTTTCTATGTGAAATAAAGGAAGCAATTTGGATAGAATACACATTAAGCAATGCCATTGATTTTTCTTTATAAAACAAAACAGAAACAAAGGCATGCTTGCTTCTGAATGATTTCAGGCAATGTACAATCGGAATCACTTGGCATGTAATAACTAATAAATAATGCAGATCAGATGTGATTACTCAAATGACTGTAGCTGAGAGCTCTAATTTTCCTGTCTTGAAACTGTATGAGAACTTGTGATTAAATTCACAGTTTATTGTTTGTCTGTTTAGTACTTTAGAAATATACCAGCACTACTAATTACCCAATGTCTTCTATTTATTATATTATAGTAAACTACATTTTCCACTCATATTAATTCTAAAGTGAAAAGATAATTACTGGGAATGAGAAAAATCAACTTTGATTTTGACAGGCAGTTTTCCTTTTTCTTTTATGGAAAAGAACTGTGTTATCTTCATTTCTTTTAGAGCAGGTGTGCAGTCACATAAAGTTGTTAATTTCGGTATCCAAGCAGAGTTCGAAATACAAGAAAACTTTAATGTAAATAAAAAAATACATCATGAATAAAATACTTATTCTGTATGAACCTCTGGCTAGTTGGTGTCTCTCAGTCTGTCAGCATGGGAACTGGTGGTGTGGTTGCTGTGCAGCACTTTACCCATTCAGTGCTCTAAGTGTGGTTCTATATCCAACCTCTTTTCAGATGGGACAACTGTGCTGGAAGAGCAGCAGTTTTGGCCATGGGTATACTGAAACCATTTTGTTCCAAAAGAAAGATTCAATGCATAAATGTCACTTCTTCATGTCTGACCTTGGGAAAAAGAAATGGTTGCCCACCATGGGCAATCTGCCGTTTGTTTTCGGCTGTGTATTGACAGATACAAATTGCCAATTGATGGTTGAGATCCTTCTGTAAGCAGGGGAAACTCCAGTGGAGTTGGTGAAGATGTGCCACATCCTTCCCTGCAGTGCTGTGCCTTAGCCACCACAGTCACACAGAGACCCCAGACACTGGTTGTAAGTCACCATCTGTCTTAACCATGATAATGAGAAAGCACACAGGAACTAAACCACCTGCACATGGAAGCAAATATGATAAAAACATCTGTTGGAGTGATAGAAACCAAAGGAAATAATGTCTTCCATTCATTGAAATTAATATATTTTAAAATTATTTTTAAAAGGTGGTGGGCAAAATGCAAAGTTGGCAACATATGCACTCTGTGGGTTGTAAATCCCATCTGCCTTAATCCTGCACCAAGGTAAGCAGAGGATTTGAAAAGGAAAGGCTCTTTGATTTTACTGCTGCTCTCACTGTGCCACGTTCTGGTGACAGGAGATATCCTGGCCTTTCTATCCCCAAACTCACATGTGTTCATGCAGAAATCTCATCCAGCTGCTGCCTCTGACCAAAGAAGCCAAACTCCAATTCAAATGGACCTGCCATAGGATTTTCCTCTCACATTCATCCACAGGCAGTAAGTGAGTAATGTATTCATAGAGGGCCCCAGCCATTCAAAGGGAAATGTAATGTATTCATGCCCACTTCTCTCTCTCTCACCAAATACCAGCTCCTGATTCCGGTGGCGTCTCTGCCAAATATTCCCTGTGAGGTTCCTCTATAAACAGGAAACCAAACAATACAAGAGCTCATTACTGGAAGGTAAAACAGGCTCCCACTACCACCCTCAGCCTTTTGAGACTTCATCCCACCCTGAACTACCATCTCCAAGTCTGTGTCTGCCTGTTTCTTACCCAGTCCTGTAAACATGGCAGATCCACAGAGATATCTTTATGTGCTCTGGGAAAATGGAGTAGGTATAAATCTTTTTTTTGCACACACAGTGAGAAGTAGTTAAAGAGCTGTTATTTTGCCTGCACAGGAGTTACTCCCCTGGACTCCCATTGATAGGTAGGTGTAGAGACAGATATGGTTTCAGATAGAGGTATAGACATAGACAAAAAGACTAGATATATAGGCAGGCAGGCAGATAGATAAACAACCGTTACCCTGTTAATGATTTTTTCTGGTGTTTTCAAATCCTTTTGCACTGAAATAAAATATTATTTGGTGAGTACAGCAGCATGCTGGCAGTGCTGCAGGAGGTGCTGAGCACCTTGGAGAACAGGAGGTGCTTTGTGTCAGGTCTCACAGACACCATTTGCTTTCCTTTGCAAAGTCATGTATTTTATTATTATCCAGCAGCACATTAAATCACATCTCAAATGTAGCTCTTACTTCACCAACAAGAGGACAAGTGAGAACAATGACTTGTAACATTTCAGAGTCTGTCACAGTTACTGCCTAATTAGAGAAACCCACTAGCAAATGTGCATCTGCATGGATCCTGTGACTGTCATCATTTCACATTCTATTAAGGATTTGCCGTGATAGACACTTTACAAAGAAATTTTGTTCAGGCTAATACCAAGCTGGCAATCGTGTAATCGGCCAGAAAATAAAATAAGAGAGGGGGGAAAAAAGAGGGGGAGAGAGAGAGGAAGAGGAAAAGAAAAGGAAATCTACCTATTTGGAAAACAAGCTATGTGCAAAAACCCACAGTATACTGCAGAGAAGATCCTTACCCTCTGACAATTGTGTGTTTACAACGAGTCTGAGTATAATTGCTCTGATGGGCTGTCAAGGAAAAGATTAATTTGGCAAAGATTAGTATTGACTTGCTGTTTATTAAGGCTTTTAAACAGCTGTATCTGGCAACATTCCTATAAGTGCTTGTCATGTCTGAAAATCAGGCTCACACCCGGGTGCTTGCCAGCTGTTGCTAAACAATCTTACCACTTAGAGTATCTTTCTCCAGGCCAAACAGCAAGAGCAAAGTATTGCCAAATCAGTCTCTTTCATCCTGTCACTTTTCAGGGGATGTGAGAGCTCAGCTATCAGTTGATGGCTGAATGGCTGAATGGCTGAGCTGATAGCAGCTGCCAGGAGGAGCAGGGTAGTTAGAGAGGTGTTTCACCATGCCTAGGGGAGGGGTGCTGCTCTTAGTCACCTCACCTGTTGTGGTGGATAATACCACCTCAGGAACTGCTAGAGAGCCGAGTGGTTCCAGTACAGCAGGGCTTCACTGGTGGGAGACATCCTAGTCTCCCCTCTGGAGAACACGATGGTCCCTCCCCAAATTATGTAAATCCCCCCAGCTGTAACCTAACCCCTGATCCCATCCCTTCCTTCTCCCCATTGGTTGTGATGTTCCCCCCGCCTCCTCTTACCTGACCCTCCAGCTATCCCTATAAATATAGACAACGAGGGTCTCTCTTCCTCTTTCACCTTGGAACCCTTCAGAATAAACTTCTGGAATATCCAGCTGACTGAGCGCTCTGAGTTCTTTGTCTCTGATGACGCACGAGCTATCCAACTCTGTGGGTGAGTGAGAATCTGTGCCATACACCGGCACGGGTGTGAGAAGGGTCGTTCTGTACAGCACCAGGCAGTGCTGGCTGGAGTGATCTCTCAATAGCCTTAGAGACACTTTCGGTAAATGCAGAGGCCTGGTTCCACCCCTCCTCCCCCTCCTCTGCGGCACTCACCGACGTGGAAAAGCACAGCTTGCAACTGGTGTTATGCGATGGGGCTTTAAACCCCTTAACGTCTGGGATCCAAGTTGGATAGGAGGCACAACTCCAGAGCAAGTGGTTCATCCCCTCCGGCACTGATGGCTAAAGCCAACAGGCTAAGAGGGTACAGTAGACACCATTAATCTTTATAGAATGAAACAACTTTTTCTTCTGTGACTTTTTTACCTGGACTGCTGATAAACAAAAGTCATAAAAGCCATGCACACAAAATACCCTGGGTCAGTAGAAACCTGTAAAAGGAAAGATGTCAGCTGTTATTTTTGTTACATTACTTAAAACATTTCAGCTGGCATTGTAGGCTTTAGTAGCAAGCTCAGAAACAAATAATACCAGTGGAAAGAAGGATAAACGGCTGCAGCTAAATGCCAATACAAATAGCCATGTGTTACAATTAAAGTTGATTTGGCCTTTCAAATAGAAGTCTGATTTTCTGGGATTAATCTCGACCTTTTCAAGTTGCATCAGGCTGAAATAAGTTGTCAGAACAGATGTGAATTTTGTTTGCAGAGAACTGTTGTAATCCAGTAGCCCTTAGAACATCAGCATTCTCCAGACTGCCGGCCAGCTGAGCAGTGAGGATGCGGACAGCCGACACTGAGCGCACACAGCAGGCACAACCAGAGAACTCAGAGCCATGTCCAGAGGCCGGATGTTTAGGTCATAAAATTTCAAACTCAAACCAGAATACTTTTCCTTTTAACTCTGAATTTGCCAAGCAGAAGGGTGTATACACAACTGCCTGGGGAAAAAAAATAAAGCTAGACCAAGGGTGGATATCTTTGTTATCTTTATAAAACATGTTTTTTAGATAAATCAAACATACAAGTAGGTGATCTTCCATGCGCCACTGTTTCACAGAAGGTTGGGCACACATTTTGTAATGCAGAAGTCTCTGAAAACTCCAAGAATCTCACATTTCAGATGCTCTTCTAAACTGCTTTCTAAGAAGTTCTGCCTTACAATCTGCCTGGCTCCAATACCCTCGAAAAACAAAATAGAAAGGAATACGAAGAAAACCTCTAGTGAGCATTCAGGTTTCTCACACTTTGATACACAGAGTCAAAAACTTCCCAGCTCTGTGCACAGCACATATGCTGACCTTGGTGCTCACATAGTGCCAAGTTTCAGTGTAAAGTAGAAAAAGTCCCAAACCTTTCCAATATGGGCTGGGGGTGCTAGCACAATACCTGTAGCAGACACAAAGCCTGCAGGCTGCTTTTGTCATTTAACTTCACAATGAAACACCTGGATCCATGTTTGTGCCTTCAGTACAGTCATTTTATTACATACTGAAGATGCAAGAAAGATTTTTCTTGCTGTCTATGTAGCACAGCTTAGATAGCAACATGAAGATCCAAAGTTCATTCAAAAACATGTCACCACTTGAATAAATAAGGCTGATGCCCTAATTAGCAGAGGAAGCCTTCTTGTTTTGCTCGGAGTTCAAAATAATGAGCTGAGCCTCTCCACTCCTCTGGCATACAAGCATGTGCTACATGGTTTTGTTAAAGAGATGAATATGAAAGGAGGTAAGTGATGTGCCAAGGGACACAGAGTAATTCAGAGGAAAGGTAACTGATATCTGAGAGTTTTGAAAAACAGTCTTCTGCTTTAGTCATAACTAAAGTTCAAAATCTGTGGAGTGGTGCTCAGATCCATGAGGGCAGTTTTAACTTAGGTGAGATTTTAGAAATAATAAATTGGGGGAAGTTGCCAGGTTTTATTTGTCTTCAGCAATTTTCCACTTTTAAGTCATATGTGGACAGCTGAGTGTTATTCTCAAACTTAACTCTAAATTAATTTTAAAATATTAAAATAGAAAGAGAGAGATGTCTGAGTAAGCTCTGATCCCGTGTTCCTGGAATTTTTGATTAAAATATCAAAGCTCATGAGATTGGAATTTTGACTAAATCATTCATATCCCTCAAACTGATTTATTTCTCTCTCTCTCTTTTTTTTCTTTTTCCCCAGAATTTCTGCCTAGAACTCAGTGAAGCTTTTTACCTACCTTTCTACATCAGACCTAACAAAGCACTGTACATACACATAAATCTGCCACTAAGAAGACTGATCAGACTGACCAGGAGAGAGTCATGACAGCTGAATGGGACTGTCCTGCATCTGCATCCACAGCAGAAACTGCCCTCTGCAAACAGGCTGGGAGCAGCCACACAAAGAACTCCTGCAGTACATGGCTGATAGATTTTCAAGGCTGAGTGCTTCTACACTCTCAAGGGATAATTTTTTAAGGGCAATTTGAACAAAAGTCAGAAATAGGTTATCCTATCTTCTTGTACTGTTGTCACCTTTAGAATGGGAAGGAGTGTGACTTTGGAAGTGGGAACCTTTCCATAAGTGACCCCAGCAAAAGGACAACATTGACATACTGGAGTGAATCCAGAGGAAGCCACCATGGTGATCAGGAACTGGAATACAGGGCTAAGGTGGAGGACTGGGAATGCTGGATCTGGTTAATCTCAAGGAGTTTCTTCCACAGCCTGCAACTGCAGAGTGGATGTTTATAAAGACAGAGCTCAAATCTTTCTGGAGGCATGCATGAAGGACAAGAGGCAACAGACACAAGCTGAAATAAGGAAAGTCCTGATTACATATTATGGAAAAAATAATCACCAGGGGAAAGTTGAAAACACTGAAACAGGAGCTGAAAGAGACTGTGGGATTTCGATATTTGAAAATATTCAAAAGTCAACAGGATAGCCCTGAAGAGCCCTTTCTAAGTTGTACCAGCTTTGCCTGTGGGCATAGGATAGACCAGAAAACCTGCAGAGTTCCCTTCCAATCTAGGCTAGTCTGTGACTCAGGTTCACACAAAATCCCCTACATGTGGGATAGAAAGAAAGCCCAGCAGATCATGGTTGTTTGGCCTCCAATTGTGAAAGGGAGTGAGAGTTGGTTACTTCCTCTTACACAGCTCGTGCTACAGTAAATTGTGCTATTTTAAACTGAAGTTTTGCAGTCTGATTTTACATGTACAGAAAAACCAAAAGTGAACGTCATTCGTATCTGAGTTTCCTGTAGTATTTAAATGTGTATTTAAGGGGGAGAAAAAAAAACTCCCAAGCAAATCATAAGTGGTAATCCACTAATCACTTTTCTGAAATTATTTAGATTATATTGTTGAGAGCACAACTTTTAAGCAAAGACAAGAAGGATTGTATTGGTTTTGCCAAAGCAAAACTAACCGGTTAAAGCTTGGACTCTGCAGAGCAAGGCCTCAGATAAGTGGAGGAAAATACATAGTTTTCCTTTTTTATATCTTTTTTAACATATAGCATTCAGAATAAGTCTCTGTGGGCTTCAGTATGTGGCTTTACATTTTAATGCTTTTCCTCCACCAGATGGTTTAGATAAAAACCTATTAGTTTCATTTGTGCAAATAGTTTCATACAAAAAATGTCTATTTTTAACATTTTTGCCTCAAGGCTTGGATTTAGCTTTTCTTTTTAGAAGTGGAGAAGTTTTCATTGGTGTCTAATGTTTTAATCCTCATCACTCTTACTATTAAATAAGATTCATATCAGAATGTGGTTGATGAGTCCTCTAAAAGAATTTATGTCTAAAAAAGTGTATTAAAAATACTTCACAATTTGATTTATGCATCTATTCATACAACCTTTATGTGTTTGCAATTTTCCATGAGCTTAGATATGATTATTTCAATCTCTGCAAAATTAGTGTATATGTTCTGTCAAACATAATGATGCACTTAATCTTCCTTTTTTTTTTAAATTTTTTTTTATTATTCTTGATGTCACTACTTTGATGAACACATTCAGTGTGCAAAAAACAGAGGGGTTTCACTACTGGAAACTAATTGCCATTACACACAAAATCCACACCAGTTTCTGGAGATGGGAAGTTCCCCCTAGCATTGAAATTAATGTGGCTCTGCTTTGCACATGCTGAGGGGAGGTTAGGAGGGCATACCTGAGCAATTTTAAGAGTATGATGCCTTCCTATATAATTCAAAGAGATCTTTTGGGACCCAGTGAAGCAGAACATGGGAAATGACAGAATCTCTTCATGAACATCATCATCATGGTTGGTCCAGACCAGACACTATGTGCCCCTTTCTCTCATTTCAGCAGGGCTCTCCAGGTGCTCAGAGGTGTCCAGCGCCCATTGGCCATGCAGAACAGTAGGACCTAGCAGTAACACCTGATGGAGTCACACTCTTAGGAATCTGATAATGCTGGCCTCCCTTTGCAGCCAGAGGGGAAGGACCAGTACCTCCATGGTCCAAATTATTTGGGAAAAAAATCCTCTCTACTTTGCCTAATTCTCTAAAACACATGGAGATCTTAAATATCTATGTGTACAATGGGAAATAATTTTGCCTAGTAGGAGCTGATCAACTGGTTGAGGAAATGCAGGGGACCGAAGCTCTGAGAGCTCCACTGCGTGAAGTTCAGGCATTTCACACAGGACTAAATTTACTGTCTTCCCCGGCGCTGCACCTCATCACCTGTAACTCAGCAATCCAGACAACAGCAATTAGGTGGCTGAACTCACATTTAAACCCTGACAGGTATTTAGCAACCTAAATGCCCTAACTGTTAACACAGAGATTTAAAAGAACCAAATAACCCTTACATGTGTTTTCCTGGACTGGGCAGTTCAGGTACTGTGTCAGAAAAATATTGACAGGTAGCTCTGGGAAGAAGAAGGTAAGGGAGTCAAAAGCAAGAAAAAAATGAGTAAAAGCAAGGGTATAAAATCCCCATTTGTCTTCAAGGTGTGGGTTGGTGTAGTATCACATTCTGTTGGACAGTCAGAGGACCTGATCATGTGTAAATAGAAACCACTCAGAAGAACAAAACTCTCCATGCAATAAAGGGATTTCCAGTTCTGAGTATATTGCTTGCAGGGTTTACACCACAGGGGCAATACATTGACAGACTGTGACTTCATATATACATCACTGGGTTATTACAGCTCTTAGGATGTTCAGGAGGTTGTAATTAGTGAGCATCAGGGTGTGTAAGCCCCCTGCATGGTGCTGCCAAGGCTAATCCATGTCAGTGCCTACAGGCAATGGTGGAAAATAAAACATTTCAATGAACAGCACCAGGAAAATCTAAGCCAGACCAAGACAGCCACAAGCCCCTGTAATATGAAACAAATGCAAACAAAATAATCCATGGGTCATGAATAGCTGCTGATACGAGACTTATTTTTATGGTGTGACTCCAGAATCAAGACAAAAAGCTAGATAGGAAAATGGCAAATGGGAATGTTGTGGTGTTTGTTTCATTTCCTCACAAAATAATCCAAACAGACATAAGTACATCACTTATACTGGGAGCTGAATGAGACATCTCCACCCTACAGAGATTTTTACACCAGGAGTAGGTAACCGTCCTATCTGATGCTCCTCAATGGACTGTAAGATGTGGATCCGTTTGCCAAGGTCAAAAGTTAGTGAACTCCTTTTCTCATTGATGACCCTCAGCTTTCCATTTGATAGCAGGTAAAGGTTTCAGGTTTTTATTTCCTTTTGGGTCAGTCTATCCTTTCCTTGGCAGCCCAGCTCCACAATAATGCCTTGGCCCCAAAGTCTGCCCTCCCAGACACCAGCCTCAGGAGTACAGCAGGCACTTAAAGATGTCTCTCACAGGCCGGCAAGGAGTCTAATAATTGCATTTTGGGGGATTTCCACACCCAAAATGCTGCATCAGCATGCCAACACAGCAGCAGGTGGATAGGCAAAGCTACTGAATTTCATCTTCATTTGTCATTCGCCTCCAGCATTTTTTTGATCTTATCACCACTCCTCTCTCTGTGCTTTGAAGTCAGCTGGGTCATCAGCCTTTGAAGCTGGGTCATCAGCCATTGCCAACTATTTCAGTCACACATGAAAAATTAACTACTGTGTGCCATGTAAAACTGAGGTGGGCTAAGAACCATCTCTATGGCCTGTACTGTATGGAATTGAATTCCAATTGTATGGAAGTTTTTCAGCACATTCCTTTGGGTGAGCAGACCTTCCCTTCCCCCTATGGTCCAAGGAAGGGAGCTCTCATCAGAGCAGCAAATAATCATTACTGTGATTTTGTCATAATGAATGTTTGTACCAGGGAAACAGATTCTAAAAGAATAATGTGTATTCAGGCAGAGAAAACAGACCAAAACCATGACCTGTGTGTCCTCAAAAGAACTATGAGTTGAATTACAATGAACCATTCAAGAATAAGCTGCATGTAAAGAAACAGTCAGTTCAACTCCCTAAACACTGGGCTCATGGTGCATATTTGCAAACAGGAAAACAATATAACTCATCTTATGAACAATCTGTTGTAACTGATTTGCCTGAATTGGTTATTTTCCAAATGGTTCCCTTTATCACATTTGGGAAAAGGAATTGATCTTGATATTTTCATACCCTTTCCAAAATGAATCAGGTGTTCTCTTGAGAGACACATGTAAGTCAAGAAGCCTAAGAAGGTGTTCCTCAAGTAAGACCTCATTCTCTATCATCATGATTAAAGGGACTTTTGTCATTGTTTTCAATGCAACAGAATAAAAAAGTATAAAATCAATATAGACTGCAGAAATATATGAGTGAAGCCAAGCACAGAACGGTGTTGAATAAATGCCTTAATTCCATGCTACGCTGTTTTTCAAAAGGGACAGATAAAAAAGGTAAAGGCACAGAAGCAAACACTTAAAATGAATGAAGCTGTGTTTCAAGAGAGAGCTGAAATTCCCTATTGTCCTCAAAACAGTCTTCCTTCCTTGTCCTCAGACAAGCCAGAGATTTAATTTGCCTCACACAAAGGAAGAGGTCCCGAAGGAATAAGAATCCAATTTGCAATATGACATGTGAATGCTCCACCTCCTTTGGGCCATGCAGAGAACCTGCCTGTCTCCAGAGGACACCACTGCAGAAAGGTCTCCATGGGGATTTAAAAAATTACACCCTGTGATGACTTCTGGATAGGAGCAAGTTTGGCCTGAACAGTGATAAAAAAACCCAGGCAGAAAAAATCTGTATTACACTTCAACATATCTTTAGGATTTAAAAGGTATTGCAGCACTGCCAAGTAACTTATTTCACCAGTTCAGTCTTGGACCCTGATATCTGTGTTGCTTAAGTGGTAGTTCACTTGAAGGTTCTCTCTTGGAATCAAAGAATCATTGAATAGTTTGTTTTTTAAAAGTTATTTAGTCCAACTCCCCTGCAAAGGACAGGGACAGTTTTTGCTAGATCAGGTTCCTCAGGGCCCCATCTAGCCTGACCTGGAATGCTTCCAGCGATTGGGTGTCCAACAAATTCCTCATCCATCAAACAGTCCCTCCATCAAATCCATCTCTGTCCAGTTTAGAGAGAAGAATGTTGTGGGGGACTGTGTCAAAGGCCTTACAGAAGTCCAGGTAGATGACATCTGTAGGCCTTCCCTTGTCCACTGCTGTAGTCACTCCATCACAGAAGGCCACTAAGTTGGTCAGGCAGGACATGTCCTTGCTGAAATCCAGAAGCTCCTCTTCACTCCAGGCATGAGTATGGTTTTAAGCCCACTTCCCTATGGCAACCTCTTAGTTTTGTCCCTGAGGATGAACAAGAGAACACAACCCCATCACTATGTGCACAATGACCATCACCCCAAAGAAGCCTGTTCCCACTCCCACACAGAGCCAATCTTTCCTGCCATATGATCCAACAGGTTATAAAATCCTCATCTCTTCATGCAAACTGATCTGTGTGCTGTGGCTCTGGGATAGGATGGGAGCCCTGGTGTCCCTGGCACCAGGGCTGTGAGGTTCAGATGTAGCCAGGCTGCCTGAGGGTACTGGGAGGGGGCTGGACTGGGAGGGGCTGGACTGGGTGGGGGTGAGTTGGACCACGCCAAACTTAGGTCCAGGGTGGCTCCTTGTGGTGTGTGCCTTCAGCCACAGCACAGCTAAATAGACACATCCATCCCTTGCACCTTTCCTGTGCCTCACACAGGGGCTCACAGGACTAAAGGGTCCTGCAGACACACTGGCTAGCACCATGAGACTGCTAAAATTATTCTTGCTCATCCAGCTGTGCTTAGGTCTCTGCCTCTTCTGTAGTTGTATGTAGATGTGAGGGGAAAGGAGTTTTAGTTTCAATTTTGAGTTTGCAAGCTATCTCTCTGAGAGAGTAAAAATAATTTTGTAAATGCAATAGCTTTTTTAATGTACATTGTGCCAAATATAGCGTGCAAGCTAAAACAAACTCCAGATGGAATAAAATAAAGCAGCTAATGGGAGAACATAATAGACAACAGTGAGGCTAAGTATTTGCTAGTTTCCCTCTACTAAGTATTATTATCAGTAGCACTATATTCAGCCATGTGAATTATTATCCCGAGTCATGCTTCATCTTATAATATGAAAAAGGCCATGTCTGAAAACTCTGATCAACGTAAATTATGCAGCTTATAAGTAATTTCAAATTTATGTTTTGTTTCATTTTGTGACTCATGGCTATATTGATATCTCAATCCCAAAGCACTGAAAAGTCTGCTATATACCAGCCAGAAATGCATCAATTCTGCAAGCAGCAAATGGAGTCAGGTGGGCAGGGTGCACAGACAGATCTGGAGCTGACTGAGAGGTGAAGAGGTTTGCTACTAAGTCAGATTCCTGCCATTACCCATAGATGTTTGAATAAAAGCAGGAGAGCTCTTACTCTGGGGATGGAGAAAGTTATCTGCCAAGACAGGCATGGATGGAATGGTCTGAGAACACACTAGTGAGCAGTGACTGTTGCTCACTTTTGGGGGTAAACCCAGTGGTGTAGTTGTTGCTCACAGCTGAATACCATAGGACATACAATGTTGAGTGACACTCCAGATGGTGGGGCTCTTTTCAGCCTCTATGCCTAGGTCAGGTGGCATTACCACAGGCCTTTTTCTGTCTCCAAGCCTTGGAGACTTAGCCCAAAGTCTAAGAGCACTCTTTTCCAATACAGACTGAGAGAGAGAAGCAGCTGCACAGTGTCCCACTGTCACAGAGCAAGACATTACCATAATAGCAGCCAGATGGCCAGGCTTTGCCTTTATTATTGGAATTACTATTCATATCACAGGAGTGCTGAGATTTCCCAGCCAAAATTGGTACTTGACAGGCACAAGATAAAATGCATCCTTCACCTACAGAGGTTCCCATCTAAAACATCAGGACAGATAAAAAGGAAAAAAGAAGCAGGTAGACAGAGAAGTTAATGGTTGACCAGTGGTCCTAAGAAGAGCAGTGGCAGAGCTGGAGAGCTGGCAGGTGCCACGCTGGCCTCCTGGCCACCCTGATCACCCCACAGCTCAAGGGCTCACAGCTTCCCAGCCTGCCTGAGACCTGCACAGGCCCAGGCAGTGTAAAAGCTCCCAGTCAATTCCTAGGCACGTGCTGGGATTACTCCTGCCGTGCCATAGCAAATACTAGTGTGGCAATACCAGAGGGCAAAGTTAAACATGTTAAAGACAGATTGTTCCTGGAAACCATCCTATCCTGGCCACCCCTGGATTAAAAATGATGACAAATAAGTTTTTCCACCACCTCCTTGCTATGTTACTGATACAAACTGATAGATTTTATCTTTGCCCACTCCCATTAGGGGAAAAATATCTCAATAGTCAGTAAGAGTGTAGAAAAAGATCCACCATCAGATAGCACATGTGCACTGGCTTTGTTTATTGTAAACCCACAAGGAGTCACATGCCCTTTTGTTTTTAATTTTGCTGAGATCAGAAAAATCAGTTTAACAGAAACAACAAAAACTTATCCACAAAGGTAAAAAAGCCCTGAGGTGAAAGATAACCATATGGGGATTATCAAGGTAGGTCACATTCTTCTCTGAAGTTGAGTAAATTTCTCGAACTGATAAAATCTCGCAGCCACACTTCATTTGATATGAGAAAGCATCTGTGGGAAGGAAGCATCTGTTCATTATCACTCATGGGTTTAATTGCATGGTTCTTATCACCCAGTGGTGTTTTCATACTTACCACAGGCACTACTGTATGTCCAACTTCAAAGAGAGAGAATATTGAAGCGCTGAGTGACTTCTTTCAAAATGGAAGGTAATTCCAAATAACCTAGTTTTCTTCTGAGAAAAGGGAAAGGAGCAAAATCTGGGGAGTGGTATCTCCTATAGGAGTTAAACTGATACCTTGGAGAATAACAAACTGTTTTGAAAGACCATCCAGCTCCAATGAGTTAGCCATTACTCTGCCTAGCACTCACTGGAGCTAGTGTGATTCCGTTTTCCCCAGAGAGGAAGATTTACCCTTTTGCCTTACTTAAAAATAAAATAAAAAAGCCAACCAAAACACTTTTCTATTTCTTTTGAAAAAGCAACCTGGAGCTCAGAAACGAAAGGGAATTCACGGTGAGAGGAAAAAAGCAGTAGGAATACAGAAAAGAAATATGAAAGGAGAACAAATTGATACAAGGGGTGATGATATTAGAGAGATTTTGTCCATGCTTTCTTGCAGTGATGCCCTCAGTGCCTGTCACCCCTCCTGTCAGGCTCTGCTCCCAGACTCAGGTCTGTGGTTTGAGTTCTAGTTTCTGCTCAAAGCCTCCAACATCAGAAAATGAAAAAAAGGCTCACCAAATTCCTTTCAAATCACTTTTCCTACTTTCCCATGAAAAAAGAAATAATCATTGCAGGGCTGAAATAGTCCTCTCAGTGTGAGTTTAATTAATTGAAGCAAGATAGTCCCCAGGAACTGAGTCATAATTCCCATCAAAAACACTGTAGTAAGTAACCCCATAGCTATAGATGAGGGATTTTTTTTCATTACTGTTTCAGTCTCAACCCTTCAGAAATCCTTTTTGTATTTCAGCCATGACTCAGCTGATTTAGGTACTTTAATTCCTCCTTTCTTCCTTCTTGCTTTCCGTATTGTTCTGTATTCTCTAACAATAAGGACATGAAATTCACACTGTGGAAGATGAGAGGTAATCTCTGATAGCTACTTGAAAGCTCAAGTTCAAAATAATCTTGTGACACAAAGGGCTGCTTTTCCTTGTTCTGTAGATTTATACTCAATACTGGTCACATGCCAAGGAGTTTACCAAGATGTTTATTTCCCCACATATGGCCATCTCAGTGTGCCAGTCTATTGAAATACACTCAAGAGTAGCCATCCACTCCAATTATGTGACATATTACATTAAAAAAACTAAGCAGACACATTACGATGACATCTGAGGTTTTCTTCTCCCTAATGCTCTAAGAAGCTTAAGTTCCCAAAACTGTTTGTTTATTCAAAACCTTGTTATCATAGACACTGAGATTTAATTGGTTCAATTGTCTTTTTTTTTTTTTTTAAATTGCCTGTGGTAGAGGCAGTAATACAGAGTTTTGAATATTTGGGTCCTCTTGGCCTGCACCCTCTCCAGTGCCTTTCCTGCACTCAGAGTCCCAGAGGTGCTTTTTTTGCTCCCCTGCAGGAAAGCACAGCCTCTGGCTCCCCACCTCCCTTTCAGCCTCTGCCACAGACAGCAAGCTGGGCACAGTACACTCAAGCTGGTCTGGGGAACTTTTTGTCCTCTTTCCTTTACAGGATTGGTCCACACCCAAGCTTGCCTTGTTGATCTGTTTTTAAGCTGCCCTGACCAAAATTACTGCAAATCCTTTAGATTTTGAACCTGAGGAAGAAATTCTCTAATATCTACTGATTATCCACTGTACTCAGCACTTTCTTGCTCAGATATTGCATTTATTTTTCTCTGTCCGTTGAGTAAAACAGGACTAAGTGTCCAGCATGTACTGGCTCTGGCTCTACCATAGAGCCCTATGACTGGAGCTGCGCCTGCTCCCCTCCCAGACCTTGCTTCTGCCAACCAAAATTATTTGCTGCAGGAACTAGTAGAGTTAAGTATCCTTGAGGATAGAGAAAACTCTTCATTCACCTGGTGGCCCTGACCCCACCAGTACTTTTGAGCTCACAGTTAATCTAAGTTCCCCAAATTAGGACTATCAGATGTTGTGCTCACTGACTTCCTCATATTTCCTTTGTCTGTGAACTAGACCTGCACCACTCAGAGAGGTTTGTCACAGCACATTACTACACAACTCTTGCTCACAGTTCTCAGTTCCCAAAGAAAGAGGGCAAAAGTTGTGCTTGGGAAACTTTTCCTGTACTTTCCTTCAAAGGGCAAAGTCCAATTATCACCAACTGATGGTCACCCAAATAGTGGACATAATTTATATCAGGGATTGTGCAGTCTGGCAGGCAGTGCCTTCTTTCCATCTGAAAACCTGTCTCCTGGCAGAGTAAAGAAGACTTTCACTCCCCATTGCTAATGCTTTGGAGGTTAAATCCACAGATCTACCATACAAATCTGTTTCTTTACACTCTTCCAAAATGTAATGCAAGTGAAAAACCAGTCACCACCCCCAACAGCTACTTATAAACACTTACTGGGAGCACAGGGAAGCAGTTCTCCTTCTGACATTTAAAGCCACTTTCAGCACTGGAAAAGCACAGCAGGGGTGTAGCTATTATACAG
The DNA here is from genome assembly GCA_024500445.1 of Entomyzon cyanotis. Taxonomy (NCBI): domain Eukaryota; kingdom Metazoa; phylum Chordata; class Aves; order Passeriformes; family Meliphagidae; genus Entomyzon; species Entomyzon cyanotis. The sequence goes on from JAKEPQ010001005.1 coordinate 22,280,667, forward strand.
TCAAGGTACCAATGCACCCTCTCCTAAGGTATTAATAACTATATTCTTCTGTATTAAAATAATGGTAAAAACTATCAAATCAAATCATAAAGGTAAACATAGAGCTAATCAGAAAGGAGATTTAGGAGTTATAGAATAATTCCCCCAAAGCCCCCAGCCTAATTAGTGAAGAAGATAAACTGGTTGACAGATTGCACAGCTAGAAAAACATAAAGCAAAGAAGGTTATAATATTTATTATTACTGTGTAAGACAGTGATTAGACCCCCAACCTATGTACAGATCTAATCACCATCCTCTGGAAAGGATAATAGCCAGCCCTGTGAGTCTAGTTTGACAAATTAATCCAAGCCTGATCCAAATAAAGAGATTTGTAGTTTTCAATGAAAAATTAACTCCCTGGCTGTGCAGCAGGAACATCGCCACATGCACTAATGGCTTTGCTACCGAGAGACAGTGGTGCACCATGTCTGTGCTCAAGGCTCTGTCACACAGCACAAGGGTTGGTGTTGCAGAAAGGACAAAGAATTAATGTAAAAATGTGTGTGTTTGTGAAACATTAGTCATCATAGGACAGGGAACCTAATACAGGATGTAGACAGTAGTCTACAAAGCGTGGGTTGACAAAGCTGGTTATTATCCACTCCATGGCCTCCTTGAAGGACATCTATATGTTCCTGAAAGGTTACAGTAAGGAAACTTCTCATGCTGAGTATCCCACCCACAGTGTAGAAAAAAACCACACAAAACAGATTTCATTACATATTTGTACTGTGATGTGGCAATCTGACAGCAACATGAGAAAGAAGCAATGTGAATAGTAGGTGAGATGTCATGTGGACACCTACGCTTTGTCCATAAAAAGGAAGAGTGTATGAAGGTTGAGGAACTTAGGAAGCTTCAGAAAACTGCTGGAACAAAAAGCAGAATTGGAGTAACGTATCTATCCAGCTGAAAAACAGTGGGGAAAAGGAAGGCCTTATTTTTTTTTCCATGTAGTGAAGTAGGTTTGTTGGTTTGTGTTCTACAAGAGCTCTAAAGATTTCAAGTGCTTCCATATATTTGAGGAAATGTCATGGCCATTTATTTCAGTGCTGTGGTCAGCATGGCATTCCCTTGCAGAATATTAACAAATGTTGTCCATATTATAGCCTTTATTCACCTGAACAGTACAAAAACTACATGCTGATATATCAAGCAAGCACAATTTCTGCTACAGTGCTTTTAATGAGATGTAGAGGAAGACTGAGACTACAAAGCTCAGCAGTTTGCCAAAGTAAGTTCCTACTTTTTATGTGTCTAGACTCCTGAAATGAAAGCCTTCACATGGAGTTAGGCAGTAAGCACTCAGTGCGATCACAGGGCAAGCTTGGTGTCTCAGAACAGCTTCCACAGCACTCAGCAACCTGAAAGAGTTCAGGCAGTTACTGGGAGAAGCTGAGGACAGAGGTACATTTACCCATCTCCTGCACCATGGCACATGGTTCTGTGCTGCCAGGAGACACTCACTGGCTTCCCTGGGTTTTCTCCAAACAGCTTTCTAAAAGCATTCAGGAGGGACTAATTCCTCTTCTCAGGTGACAGCAGCAGCAACAACCTTCTGTCCAGAGAGCAGAAAACCTGAGCTCATTTTCTGCTGTTTCCATAGAGGACACCAACCTGTTGCTGCACAATGTCCCAAACACAGGACTGAAAGATTTCCCTCCGTAGAAGTGGAGATAATGACCCTGAAGGAAATCTCAAAGAAATATTTGTGTAAAGTATGCAGGTACCTGAGGGATTAGACAGCATTATCACAATATCTGACAGCTGCACTTGGAAATTAGGCTGGACTGGGGATCTAACCCAATTTTCTACCTACATCTAATCTTCCTTTCCAAATTGTGCAAAATTCAGTGTAATCTTCCCTTTTGATTTTCAGTCTGAATGCTTTTTACAGTTTTGGCCACAGAGCAGAACTTTCCAAGAGATTCCTTTCCAACCTTCTGAGATTAAAGCCTTTACTAAAGCAATGAGGTATGTTTGCCATCCTTTGTGCCTGTATCTGAGTAATTTAGAGAAGTAACATTATGTTATTGTCTAGTGTCTTTTGAACAGCTGGGCTTTACAACAGTACAGACAAATAGCTGAGGAGAATGCAGGCTTTTATAATGCTATGAACGCAATATTCAGAGAACAGAAATTACCAAAAAATCTCCTTTTATTCTAACAGCTAAGTGTTTCCCTGAAATTCATATTTGATAGTACTAGATAAATAGCAGCAAGTTTTTAATCTAAATGCCCAAAACACTATTATGCATGTGCTGTACAAAGATTATGTGTGGTGATAACCAGATCCAGACACTGAGAGAGGAAAATAAACTTTCATAAAACACTTTCTGGAACTAGTAAATGAGGAAAAATACAATGGAAGTATAAAGATAAAAGTGAAGAAGATTTACAAGCAGGGTTTTTTTTACCCAGAAAGGTTTTGTCCACTGACTCTATATCCTCTCCCAGGCTATGGTTAGGATAGGGAAAAGTTAACAGGAAAAGTGCTTTTGAGTCACTAAGTCTACCAAGGGGACCTAAGGAGCGTTGGTGCACTCAGATACATATGGGGTGTTGTGTGTAAGGCTATTTTGCTGTTAGACTGTGCAAATGAGGCTGCCTCTGGTGCTACCAACCAAATGGACCTTAAACATGCTATCCATAGTCCTGCTAAAGAATTACACCAAAGAAAGTCATACAGTCTGGTTTAACTAGAGTGAAAGATTCTGTAGGGAGAAGACACCACTGTGATCACTCACCCTGCTTTCCTGCCTGTGTGCTACAAGCCTATTTGATCTATGCTCCAGTGCAGGTGCAGGCGCAGTCCTGAGTGCTGAGCCATGAGCAGATGGCATAGGAGATGACTCCAGTACTAATTGCCTATCCCAATCCAATATAACAGCTCCAGGCTCTAAGAGGCTCTCTGTGTGCAGGAGAAGGTACTGAAATGGCTGGTTTCCATCTCCTGCCAAACAGTGAAATAATTGGAAGAATCTTGGGGTAGGATTTGACTCAGAGATCAGAGTTCAGATATTGACCATTGGGCTTCACACAGCTGGTTCCTGACTGTAATGAAAAACACTTTAAAGAGCATGTGATCTCAACTTAGACATTTCCAAATGACTTCACCATGGATTTTGGTAAAGAATTAAAGTCTTCATCTACCACAGAGTGTGTGTGTCCTCAACTTCTCAATGCTGGATCTTTCCATGCATCCACATTCAGACCAAAGAACCTATTTTCCTCCTGCAGTCAGCTGTAGACTGTGACCAAAGGCATCCTCCTAACTGCTCCTTGTTGAGCTAAACAGACAGAGCTCTTGCATTCCCTCTCTCTCTCTCCAAGGTATGTTTACTTGTCCTTCTGTATCTGTCATGACTGTTCCCTGAATGCTTTCCAAATTGCAAACATTTTCCTCAGGCCACAGAGAAAACATTAACACAGGATTGCAGTAACAGTCAGATTGATGCCAAATGAAGAGGGAATATATTTTTCCAGCTCTTAAGATCACTCTGTTTACAGTCCAAGGATCACATCAGCACTGCAGCCCACTGCCATACAATAAGTGCTTGTACTGAGCTGAGCTATTTCTTCACTACTTGGTGATTCCATTTGCACAAAGAGGGCGAACTTGAGAGATTATATGTGACTGTCTGAAAAATAAAATTTGTTTACAATGAGCAGCTCACCCTTTCCTCTGCATCACTCACCTTTTCCCACAGTGTCCCTGGCATCTGCAAGCGCAATCAGCAATGACAGAGGCATGAAATGATTCCAGATCTGCTCCCGCTGGAAAGAATTAACTCTGCCCAACATGTTCCCCACATTTGCAAGGACTAGCTAGTAAGTTTTCTATTCAGTTATATGTGCCATGCTACTTCCTATCCTTCCAGCTTTCCCTAAGGTTGCTCTGAACTCTGTCAGAAGCTTCTAAAAGTCGAGCACCACTACTCTTATTGCCCAGCTTCCCTGAAAAAACCTATCAGGTTGGTCAGACAGGATCTGTTTTCCATCTGTGCATGTGAATTGATGTTAACTTCATTAGCACCATACTAGCACTTTAAAGGAACCGTAACACAGAACAGTATTAGCACTCAGGTTTGCTTATTCTATATCAGCTGCTTATTATTTGAACAGGATGGGGTTGATAGGTCCTTATTTGCCTAGCCTGTTACCTCTTGCCTATCAAAATACAATGGGAACTTTTAAAAATGTCTAATGGAATTTTTTTAGGTCTTCAAGATTGACTAAATTTCAGCATTCATGTTCATTGACTTCCTTTGCCAGGTCTTTTAAACTCCTGTGTATGGGATGACCAAATTTATTTGAAACCACCTTCTTCCACGCTGTTCTCTGACATATTCTTCAGTTACAACTGCAGAGTACCTATTTGACACTGATATATTCCACACTATATTCTATACTTACATATAAATAGAAATGTTTCCCTTTGTTTACAGTACTATTTTACTGTCATAACTCTATTATTTCTGAAAGAATCACTTATTCTTTAATTTGTGATCATTTAAAAAATCAACATTTATGATTAATATTTTTTACTAGCAATTTCTCCTCACAAAATATAGTAGGACAATTTTAATCCTTTCTTTAAATAAGTTTGACTGAGTAAAGCTTTTCTTTTTCAGTTGGGAAATGTGGTTTCTAGACTATAGGATACAACGTTCATAATAATTTCCAATTAATAATTCACATCAATTACTACAACTTTCTTCACAAATTTTTGGAAATCTTAATTCTGTATGTCCGACTTCCTCAAACTGTACATTTACACAGTTTTACAATATAATAAATAGGTAATGTAGAATATAACAAAGTATTTTTATCAGTTTATTATTGATGGCCTTAAAATCAAGAGAATTTGGAGGGAGTCATAAAGGCAAATAGTATCTTATGTTCAACATAAACAAAAGTGGACCCAGTGCAGCTATGCAAAAGGTGAATGTATTTGAAAGAATATAAATTTGAAAGCAGTTTTTGCTCTCTGACTAGATATTTCTTAATCAGAATTAGCTTCAGTGACAGATGTTCTGAAAAAAGAAGAGTGATTCTTCGGAACTGAAAATGTTCTTCAGTAAAACTCTTCAAAATTACTCCCAACTCAGAACCAAGATTGCCTCTGGGAAGAGGTCACTTCATCAGTCCATGATGACACGATTGGTGTCAAAACTTGCTCACTGTTGGGAAGGCATTAAGGTTATCACCATTTGTGATAATCAACCCACAGAATACAGAAATGCAAATGGAAGTGGTTGTGAATGTGACAATAATGACATTTATCAATGTCATGTTTTATAGCTCTTCTCAAGGTGTTTGACTTTGTTTAGTCCCATTTTAATCACATAACCTGCATTTTTCTTAGATTAATGATGTCTATAAGGAAATAATTTATTTTTAGCTTACATGCCTCTTCTGCAATCTGCTTGACAGCAGGAGAAGAAAGGTTACTTTTTCCTTTGTGCTCTTCAAAGCACAGAAATGAAATTTATTTCAAAGTTTATCTGGTTCAACATTTGCAGCTTGGGCAGATGTTTGTGGTTTTTCCTGTGCTTTTGTGTACAGGGGAACAACTTTTTTTTTTTTTATGAAGGGGAGAAAGGAGTAAAACTGGTTTTGACAATACTTTTCACATGTACACAAAGAAAACCCCTTTTATATACATATATGCATATATATGTGTGCATATGGATATGGATATGGATATCTACATAAACACATATTCACATACACACATAATCCTTATTCTTCTGTTACAACTTTACATGAAAACAAACAAGAAAATAAGCAAGTTCGTCAAAGAGATGCTTCAAGATCTACAGCTGACACCATGGATTCCACAACCATTTACAAACATTGTATCATATTAAAACCAGCAATAAACAATCATAAATGAAATCTGTTCTACAATTTTTTGTCTGTTGGATTAAAGTTTAGATTTTTCATCCAGATGCCTCATGGACTATCAACTTATAAACAGGATCTCTCTTTCTAGAAAATAGGAGAGCAGAGCAGCGAGAAGATATTTAAAACCCATCTTGGCATGGTCTTAGGCAATCTGTTCTAGATGACTCTACTTGGACATGGGAGTTTGGCCTAGACAGTCTCCAAAAGTGCCATCTGAGAGCCCTGCCTCACTGAAGGATGAGATGACAAGGAGTCTGCCTGCTGACACATCTGAATGCAGGAAAGAGGAGGTGACTGCTATGGTAGTTATTAATGGCATTCACAGGCTGGAAAAACAATGATCACAGGACAGCAAGTAGAATTCCCTGCTCTGCTTGATGCAGGTCCCTGTACTGCTAATTAAAGAAAAGAGACTCTATAGTGGTCTTTATGGTAAGAGTCAGATTTATGAAGTGAAAAAATGTCATGATTTCAATGACCTGTGGGGTTAAACTGGAATTAAGTGGTGACAGCAGTGGTGTCAAGGAGCCATGGAAGGGAAGGAAGGGCTCACCAATGGCAACACCCAGTTATCTGCAGTGGTGCAAGAGGAGGGCTGTCCAGAATGAGACGTTCAAAAGAAGGAGTGAGTAAAAATGTTCTATCGACCTGTGATTATGATGGTCTGGGTCTTGGAATCTGTGAGAGCTGGTGGTTTCAGACTATGCAGGACCTCTCTATAGTGCCTTTTGCAGAACAGGTTTGTCACGCAGTCCTAAGTCTGGACTCATCTCTTCAGTATTCACCTACACACTTTGACTTTGGATTGATTGCAGAGCTGACATATTTTTCAATAGGAATGCTTGTATGATGATTTAAGGTAGTGGCTGTAGCAGAGCTTATAAAGCTTGTTATTTTCTATGATCGTCATTATCTTATTCACTACGTTTTTATGTATTTTTTATGGTTTTAACTTATAAAACAAGCACTGAAATGTAGTGTTATTAATATAAAACTGTGACAAGCACCCAGTCTTTCTCTATTCCAAAATATGAGAAGATGTTATATGATGTAATTAATGGCAGTTAAATGAAGAACTAATTCAAGGAAATATTATTTCATGCAAAACATGGGATTTACAGCCCCAAGAGACTTTTTGAATGAAATAGTGAGTTGAGTGATTGGATTTTAAAAATATCTAGATAGTTATGTGACCATTAGCATTTATAATTATGCTAAGATAATTAAGTATAATGAAACATCATGCTTCTTGATATAAACACATTATTTATACAAGTCAGGAAGGAATATGTTTTAGGAAATCAGCATTTCATAACTGGCCAGGTGTATTTTGGCTTTGTTGTGCAGACCTTTTTTTAAACTTTAACAATTGGACAATGAACACATCTCTAGGCAGAATGATAGATTGAATGGGGTAGCCATCTATTTTACTCTGGAATACTCTATCTCCTCACCAGTTGAAGATAATAAAGTTTCACTGTCTATTTGTGAAACTCTTTATAAATGTTCAAAATTGACTATTCAGAATTGCCACAGAGGAAATCCTATTTGGAGATATGTCAGCAACCTTATCTGCTACATCACCTCCTTGTTGCTTTTTCACAACCAGGAGTTTCATTGATGGACATTGTAGTCTCAGAAGTCAGATGCTTTTCAAAGGAAATGTCATTCATCTACTAGAGGGCAGGTTTTTGGAAGAAGACAAAAAGTTACTGCATGTATATTTTTAACATCAACAAGATTTAAAAGGGTTTTTTTCTTTTTAAAAAAGTGCAAATCAGAGGTATGTCACTGCTGTTTATGAGGTTGAAAATCTGTGTTACTTTATTGCCCAGTCTAGTTCATTTTTATTAATTCATTTTAAATAAGACAGTTGCTGTATTTTTCTGGTGAATCTTTGCTTACAACTTGCATGCCTGATTTATATAACCCTGCACATTGCACAGATATTCAGAGTACATAAAGTAAATGTGGTTTGACTGAAATACCATTCTATTTTGGCTGTGTTGGGCATTTGCTTTCACATCATATCGTCACAAAAAACAAACCTGATATACAGTCTAGGTATTTCTTGCCCATTTTGTTCACTAGGTGATAAGCAGTACTGTTTTGCACAGGTTGAAGGACAAATCTGTGGTGGGTTGTTGCTCTGAAAGAAGTTGTACTTAAACTACTGAAGAGAAGTTAAAAAATTAGCTGGAAGTCAACAGACGTGGCATATACACCTGGTTCAAACAAAGACTTTCTGTGTTGGCAAGTTATGCAATACTTCAGTATGTTGCTTTCCCTGGCTGTAACGTGGTAACAGCATTTATTTCAACCACTCTGAAACTGCAAAGATTTACAAAGCTCCTTGAGATCTGCATGTCAAATGTTCAAAGGATAATGGTTAGAAACTGAGAACTGTGGATACTTCTAGAATTTATTAAAAAAAAAACTCTTCAAAAAACCCACAAACGAACGAACAAACAAAACCAAAAAACAAAACAAAGAAATAAAAAGAAAACCAACCCAAACCAAACAAAGAAACAAACAAAAAAACCCACCACAAAACCCCAAAGAAACCCCATCCTGCAGCACACCTGGTGCACTCCAGTCACTGCCAAGCATTCAGCTTATATGATTAGAATAGAATAAGCCCAAAGTAACACCTTCTGAAATGTAGATAATTAAAATGTCTGCAGATCCACTCCTGGATTCATCTGCATATTTGATAAGGTAGGCATAGCCAAAGAACTTTCCAAGTTAAAGGACAATTTGTTATTTCAAAAAATAAATAAATGCAAGAACTCTTTTTGCAGTGGCAAGTTACACAAAATAAACATCATTATAAAACTTGATAGTTGGAGTTTCTGCTTAGATTTTTTTGCGAAGCAGAGGCTGACACAGAACACCCTGCTATAAATTGTGTATATGTATATATGTGTATATATATGGTGCTGTGCATGGCTGGGAGTTGGACTCAATGATCCTTATGGGTACCTTTCTGCTCAGTTTATTCTGTGATTCTGTGATTCTGTGTATGAGCATATTGAACTGTTCTAAGAGCTGAATGGAAAAGCTACACTCCTATCACAATGGACCTCCACAGCAGGTCCTGTAAATAGAGCTAAGGTACCAATAACTGGAGAGAATTCCCTCCTCATTTGCAATAGCTATAGAAAACCAGAGTTCTGATTTCACCTCCCTTGTGTCCTCCAGGAATTGCTCTTGTCTAGTGAACAACCTGCAGCTCTGATAGCTGAGCCTCAGACAAGCAATCCCTTACCCAGACTGCAGACTGAGGAGAGGTTCACCTACATCGAATTGATGTCATACACATACTGATGGCATCACCTTTTGAGAATATTTTTATGTTTATCTGCCTGCATATTGATCTATCAATCTTATACAATGCATAGCACTGTAGTCTGTAACTTGTAATATGTGAGCAAACATTCAACTTTAATTTCTATCTTGAAGAAAGAGGAATCTGCAGACGTTTTAATATGTCCAATGATTATTACTGTCAAAGCAGCTGATAGGGCAGAATTGATGAAATGGACTTCCATTGTTCGTAAGGAAAAAATCTGTTATTCTGCAGCCATGAAACAGCACTTTCTAGTGCTCATAAAGTCCCTTGGAAGTTTCAGAAAAAGTAACATACTCCTGAAGTATCAATGCACAGGATCTTTAAAGACTCATTTTTTGTTAAGCTGTCTCAGCTTCAGCCTGCCAACCAAGTCAGCCCAGCTTGGGTTATATTTCACTCACTTTTCCAAAATCCACTGCTGCTGAGTCCTGGATTATCCCTGTCTAAAAATTCAGTCCCCCCGTGTCTGAAGGTGAAATTTGGTTTAGCAGCAGGAAGGTGTTAACACAACCGCACTGTGGAGATTAACGTTACAGCAAATCCTCAAAAGAACCAGAAATATCCAACACACTCAAGATATCTATTTTGATGAAAGCTTCAAGAAAGTAATAATAGAATAGAGTTTTATAGTAGGTCAGTTATTAATTTTCTTGGAACACCAACAAGAGCTTGGCAAGAAGCAACTTGCCTGCAATACAATTTTTTGCTTTTTATGTAATGAGAAGTTCCGTATACGATTTAACTTTCTCTGCTCAAGCAACATATTTGTTATTTCACCTGCTTTGAACCAGCAACTGTGATCTCATTAATGAAAAGTTAAAAACAGTGTTCATTTTCATTGTAGTTGCTTTAGTACATACTGCTGCCACTGGTGAGTTGTGTGTGCAAAGTCCCACTTTGGTAATGGTGATTCTGGAAGCATTTTGAGAAGGAATCTCAAAATCTTTTAAAGAACCAGTGACTCTGTCATCCTTCCAGTCATTTGAAGCAATCCCAGTCATTTACAACAAAATCACCTGAAGTACATACTAAATGTAAGTCGATATAATGCTGAGAAAAGCAACTGAATGAAAATACATTATTTCACAGGGGATTGGCATCTAAGTTGTCTGTTACACTAATCTTTGATCCATATGGTTGAGTCAGAACAAAACATTAGTATCTGTCAATTGCAGACTGCTTGGCTCACATTGGCCACACTTAGATAAGTAAGTTCATGCCGTAGGATTACTACCTTCCATATTTAATATGTCTGATCTATATGAGGTACACTGGAAAAGAATGTACAGCAACTGCTAGACAGCAGCCCAAACAAATGGCTGTGCAAAGTGAAGTGGACTTGCTCACCCAAGTTTTCATGCACCTATTTCACAGGTATCTAAACTTCATCAGTCTATGAATACATAGTCATTCAGTTCGAGAATTTTCCCATCTGAGCTTAAATGTTTCTAATACTTCGGTTATTGTAAAAAATCAAAGCAGCAAAGGAAAAAAAAAACCCTTTTCACTAAAGTCTCTCACAGATCTATCATTACTGCTTTAGACACAGCAGAAAAACAAACTAAGATGTGTTTGGAACCACTGACTCAAAATCTACAGTATGTGAACTCAAGTATGGGGTGCTAGTCTTGCATGTGCATAATCACGTTAAAACTGTGACCCCCTGAGCCTAAGCTCAGGCTCAAATCATAGTTCTCTGAAATGACTTGGACAAAAGAGGGAAGAGCTTTTCCTGAGTAGCTTCAAGCTCTTCTACATCATATCCTCATATACTGTGTTGGGGAATGAAGAAGAGAAATATGATTAAGGTATTTCAAGCCTGACATGAATATTTTTCCAGTGGAGAGGGTTTTGATAATGTAGTCTTGTGGACTGAAGTTGGAATTTGCTTTGCTTCTGTAATTGTGCTTCTAATGCTAGCAGAATCAAGGCCTGAGAAGCAAACTTAAAATATATTTCAAGGGAATGGCACATCTCTGGTATAGTAAAACCATTAGGCTACTGAATGCCTGTTTTGAATTACATCAAATCACCTGAAGACCATATGGCAAATGGAAATTTTTTAAGTTAACATTTACTGCCTTGTACAGGATCAAGAAAGATTTGTTGTTGTTGTTATTTCAGCTAAATATATATATATCTAAACTCACTTGCTTTCAAGTTTTTGTAATCAATAACTGAAGGCCAAATGGAATCTGCTAGGAATGTACAATCTGCCATGAATGCTTAATCTGCAAAACACTGAGCTATTTTGCACTGGAGAAGCACATCTACATTTTTAAAAGTCCAGTGAATAAAGGACCAGTCACCTAACCCTTAGACAGGATCATTGATTCTGCTCAAATTCACTGGTAGAACCAGGACCAACAATCTAAGGATTAGACAACTCAGGTGCCTAACTTTAGAAGCTAATATTTTAAAAACTGACCAATTTTTCTGTCCCTAAGAAGAGAAAGTGTATTAGGAAGTTTAATTTCCCTGTGCACTTTTCCATGTACATTCCGTGCTGTTTGTGGGTTGCAGATGGAGAGAGCAGACAGCAGTCCTAAGAAAGTTTTTGTGCAATGTGGCAGAAGATCTTAAATAAAATGTCAAACAGAATTTCATCATTTTCTAAGCACATTTACACATATACATGTAGCAACTAGCCAAATTATTGCCCAAACCAGTTGTCTAAAAGATCTAGTGAGCCTTTGCCTTTGTACTTACACTGAGAAAATGTGACTTTCACTCTGCATTAATGTCAGCACAATTTCATTTAAATTTTACCATGAGGCCCATAGTCTAATATTGATTCCCAATTCCTAAAAAAATCTAACCCTTTTAGACTAGAATGTCCATCTCAATGGAAACTAATTTAAAGGCCATTCTGAATATATATTTCTCATTGCTGGGATGTTTTTTGTCTCTACAGGCCCAGGATTTGTAATGTTTTTCAGGTATGCTTGAAGTAGATTTTCTATAGTGGGTCTTGAGCATTCTGTATCAAGAATATTTACTCTCAATAACTGAACATGAATATTTAGAAGTTGTAGTGCACAGATCAGCACTAAATACGCATTTAAGGCAATAAGAATCATGTGAGCTGAGTAATGACTACCTGGACTTAAATGTGCTCCTACATAATGTTTTCAAAAATAGCCATCTCTCATTGGAAGATGCTTTTCCTGCTGGGTTTTTTGGGGTTTTTTTTTGCCGTTCTAACTTACATAAGAAAGAAAGAACACTGGTTTCTTAGAGCTATGACCTAGTTTATTATTCATATTCTTACTTCATCCCAGTGAGAAAAAAGGAACGTCTCTGGACAGAAAATTTTGCATTATGCATTCTGTCCAATAAAACATGGGGTTTTATTATTGTTGGGTTCTGGTTTGCTAGGCATACTGCAGCATATCAATGAGATGCTCTTGTTAAAAATTTAGGACTTTCTTTTAAAAGGGATTTTTTAAAAGAATTACTGTAATGAAATGTGCATGCCAGATTTATACTTTGATATCATGGCTTATTTTTATATCTTTACGTTAATGTGCTTACCTATCCTATGTGTAGGATAAAGGCCTTTCCTATGTTTGTACCTGCTATGTTCTGTCAGGTGGCATTTTAGTTCACAGAAATGTTACTTGGCAACACTAATATCCATTATTTGTCCCTGATGCTGCAGTGGCTGTGACTGTGGCTGAACTGCCAAATAACACCTGTTCAGGGACCATTCTCTAGCTCTGAAATGAGGTGGCCTGGCCTGATCCTGTCTACACCAGGTATCTCCTCTCCTTCAGGTCTCCTTCGGGCCAGTGTTAGAGCTCTGAGGCTCTAACATATGATTATAATTGAGTTTGTGTGTGCTCACACCATTCACAGTAATACAAAGGGTACAGCAGCTTACCGAAACAGTGTTTTTTCTGCATGAAAATAAAACTAAGGTTGCACAATCTGAGTTTGATATGCCAATGTGTTTGAGGTAAAAAAGCTGTTGGCACAGTTTGGGTGAACTGTGGAGGAAGGAGGGTGAGGGTGGAGGGAGACAAGTTGTGTCACTCTTGTTCACACTGCCCTTTTGGGAATGGTCTTTAATGACTCCAAACCCCAAATCATACTCTGAGCATGAGCTCAACACATGGCAGAGCATGCCAGTTGGCACAGGACAAAATCATGCCAGCAGGCTACTGAGTAATCACACAGTGTGGCTGAGCAGTGTTTCTCCATGACTCCTGCTACGTAGCTGAGTAGGTGTGTGCTACACACTGCCATGGCTTCCAGTGGTTCAAGAGTGCAGCATTCGGGTGTGTGCATTTATTTGGTTGAGTACATCCTCTTGTCAGTTTTCCAAATGAGGCCATTAATTTTGGTCCAATTATTCCTGATTTCCACTGGTGACTGAAAGTCAAAACTTCCATTTTGTCATGTTCAGCCCATGATAACTGGAAAGCCACACCTATTTTCAGCTCTGAATTCTGGGGCTGTGCTTGGTCTCATAGACATGCCCAGTCTGTGATTCATGGTCTGGCAAGTCAGTTCATTTTACCTCTATAACATTTGCTAGGATATACTTGAGTTTCCATCCCTGGAGTTATGTAAAAACCTGCAGATAGGACACTCAAGGACATGGTTTAGTGGTGGCGGGCTTGGCAGTGTTAGGTTACATGGTTGCACTCGTCAATCTTAAGACTCTGTTCCAACCTAAATGATTCTATGATTCTATAACCTTTAGAGAGGCTTTGTGTCTGTCTGCCCTCCACCATGGTCTCCTCTGGGACCCCACAGCCTCCCAGACATCTTGTACAAGGGGCTGCAGGGCACAGGAACCTTCAACAGGCAGAGGAGCTGCAAAGGCTTCTTTTGGAGAGAGGATGGTCATCATCGAGGTACTGCACCATCAATGCACACAATTGTAATTGAAGCTCCTTGTTAAAGACTAAGCCTTTCCAAAACTTCACACATTATTCAGGACTGGAATTGAGAGATCAAAAGGAGCATGAGCAGTGAGCAACAAGAGGAAAGAAAGTCTTTGCTCATTTTACCTCACTTAAGTGCTAAGGGAAGCCAGCTAAATTAAGTCTGATTTCTTGAGCAGATCTTCATGCACACAGCTGTTAATTTGGGGTGAAGGAATGCACTTCATTTGAGCTCCATATTATTTTTTTTTTTAAATCTATTAATTTTTCTTTTGAATACACAACATGTTTCTGTTTCTTTCATGGAACAATATTAGCACTTTCCAGTGGCCAAAAATAATATGTCTTAATTCCAGTGGATTTTAACCAAAGATTGCACAGAATTGTGGATAAAAAGACTGCTTTATATTTTAAAGGTCAAATTTAGTAGGTACTTGTAGATTTGTTTTTAAATTTTAATGGGCCAGATTCTCAGTTTGTGTAAATCAGAAGAACTCTGCTGATGTTAGGGGAACTGTGTCAAGTTGCATTAGCTTCGTATCTGGTTCCACGATATTTTTTCTCTTTGTATTGAACTTAGCCCTCAGTACCCATGTACTAATAATTCTGTAGTCTATAATTCCATGCTCTTTTAAAAAATTATAATTAAAAATATAGCCTGTGAATTTTTGAAAATTAGTAGGTCTTGTGAAGGGAGGGTTCATCTTTTCATTTGCACATTGTCCAAACAGGATGGCCTATACCTAAAGCTGTTTGCAATGAAGAGTCAGTCAGGCTATAGATATGTTAGATGTATACATGCTAGTATATCTGAGTGTACACAATTATAAGAAGACAGAACTGAATTCAGCAGAGCTATGGGTCTGCCCTGTTAGGTAAATAATGGCTGATAAGGCCTAAAAGGGATAAGCAGTGGAGTAAGTGGACATGGGAGGTCTTCCTAGGAAGCTCCAGGAATGATTCTGGTTGAGTCACAGTCATCTCTGCATTTTAATCCATTTTATTCAGGTAGAAATGGGATGCAAAGTGTTTGAATAGGCATCATGAGGTTCCATGAAGACATAGAGAGGCAAGGCAACAGTGCCCATGCCATTCAGGCGGCGCACTCACCCCTCAACCTGGCAGACCTACTGATTTTCCCTGTGTATGTTAAAAGTCCCTTTAGCAGCCCTTTCATTGAATACTAGATTTTTGATTCAAAACTTCACTAATTACATTTGCAATGTTTTTAAAATTCTTTAGAAATTTATGGAAGATAAAACAACTCAATCTATGCTGCATGAAAAAAAGAGGATTTGGTAAACAGCAACATAAGGAGAGGGCAATTTCTGAGCCACATATGTACAAGCATAATCAAACCTTCACATGCAACTAAAATTATGATCATTTTTTACCAGGCATATAAAAAATTAGGATTTCTGCTATGTAATTCCAGCACACGTATACGAAGCAAAAGAGACTAAGAAATGTAATAGTGAAAAACTTACATGACAAGGTGTGATATTGAAAGGACAATTTGTTGCGCATTTCCTCATTTTTCTTCTTTGCTTCTCTGGGCGCAAGTTTGTAAATTCAGATTTGAGATCCTATGATTTTATTCATCTTGTTAAAATAGACATGCATCTAAAAATTAAACATTCATCAACTATTTTTGAAAATATTTGCATATCTATTTCTACACTTTCATATAAAGTTCAAATACTATTTGACTGGTACTGCATAAAACAGAGTAACTTTTCACATGGCTTATACTAGCTTAGCTCACATTTATCCAACTTTGTGAACAGATTCATTTGTTGTAGTTGGACTAAATTTAGTGCAGATAGCCATGAAAACAAGGTATTTTTTAAGCCAAGAAAGCCAAATTTGTCCTCATTTACCTTCTGTGGAAAGCCATTAACTTTCATGAGTAGAAAGGAGAGCTGAAATTGGCCTTGTACTGTGGAAATAGCTTCAATGCTTTGCAACTCCTTTCCTTAAGCTTATCATAGTTAAGGCCACATGAGATGACAAATGCAACCAAAATTTTGGCTAGAAAGTTGAAAATCTTCCATTTAACTAATTGAACTCATTGTAAAGCCCAAAACACTCCCAAAACCCACCATATTTGGCTCAGTTGGATAGAGCATGGTGCTAATAACACCCAGGTTGTGGGTTCAGCCCCTGTATTGGTCATTTATTTCAGAGGTGGACTTGATGACCCTTTGGGTCCCCTTTCAACTCGAAATATTCTGTGATCTGTGATCTATTTCTCGATAGTTGCAGAATCGTTGAAGATAGAAATTTCTGAGTGTATGAGAAAGTAAAGTCCATCATGGCCTTATCTCTGCAGCAGTTAAACCAAAATATGATGGAAAAACCTGCAGATAAATGTTGCAGAAATTGTGAAATCAAGGACTTTTTCCCCTTCGGGAAGAGTACCATCCAAGTCTGCCATACTGCACATAGATGAAAACATAAAGCTACTAAGAATGGAAACACATAGCACAGGTTTTGATTGTCTAGAGCTTGATGATGGTGCTGATAGGGTTGAGTGTTTGTAGATAAGAATCAGAGGGAATGCCAGCAAGGCAGATATCCTAGTGGGACTCTGTTACAGACAAGCTAATTGGGATGAAGAGGCAGAAGAAATATTTTATAAGCAGCTGGGGGAAGTCCCACAGTCGCTAGGCCTTGTTCTCATGGGGAAATTCAACTTACCAGATGTCTGCTGGAAATACAACATAGCAGAGACTGAACAGTCCAGAAGATCCTGGAGTGTGTGGAAAAAAAGCTCCTGACAGAGCTGGTGACGGAGCCAGCTAGGGAACGTACTGGCTGGACCTATGGTTTGTGAACACAGAAGGACTATTGGGTGATGTGGTGGCTGGAGGCCATCTGGGGCACAGCTATTACGAAGTGATTGAGTTTTCAGCTCTCAAAGCAAGGAAAGTGGCCAGCAGAACTGTCACTTAGGACTTCCAGAAGACAGACTTTGGCCTGTATAGGAGACTGTTTGAAGGGCAGTCCTGAAAGGCAAAGAAGCCCAGGAAGGCTGGACATTCTTCAAGAAGGAAATCTTAAAGGTGCAGGAGCAGTCTGAGCCTGTGTGCCAAAAGAAAAGATGGTGGGGAAGAAGACCAATCTGACTGGACAGAGAGCTTTGGCTGGAACTGAAGAAAAAAATTAGAGTTTATGACCTTTGGAAAAAGGAGCAGGCAACTCTGGAGGATAACAAGGATGTCATGAGGTTCTGCAGGGAGAAAATTAGAAGGGCCAAAGTCTAGGCAGTACTTAATGTGGAGATTTTGAAATGCAAGTAACTTCCTGTTGAAAAAGAAGTTTAAAACATCCACAGAAAAAGCATTAGCAGGAGAAAATATGTTCTTTGATCTAACAAAAGCATTTTTGGTTGCTGATCTGTGAAAATTTTTAAAAAATATGGTTTTCTTTCCTTTGTAGGAGAGGAAAATATGCTGAAAGATCAAAACTGACAATTAAATAAAAATGCTCCCTAGCTATTCTATTAGATCCTGAAAAGTCACCCCGAATGCTCCATTTAACAGAGGATTTCTCAGATTTCAGTACAAATAAATAAAATACAGATATTTTGCAGGACAATCTGTGAGAAGATGCCTTTATTGGGAGATACAGGGGTTCTACAATCCCTTCTTCACACATGTATCACAGCAGAGGCTTCCTATTACATGACTGAGATCATCCAAGCAAGGTTCTCCCTGCCTCACTTCTACATTCACACAATAAACCCAGCATTTAGCCTTGAAATACTGGCAATTTCCCTAAGACACTGAGATATGGAAAAGACCAGGATGTCCATGTTCTCCCTCATGTAGGTGGCCACCTGATGGCCACAGACTTTGGTGGAAATGCCACTGTCCAAAGTTTGCAGATACTTCTCTCAGATTTTACAGTGGAAAGCCTGGTTTGGTCTTTGATGCATTACATTGGAAAACTGACTTTTGTTTTGCTTGGAAATGCTACATATTCCATTCCATTGTGGTATTTGTAGTATGTCGTGAACTTTAACAAGACAGACAGAACACAGTCAGCCAGATTTCGCTACTGCTTCTTGGGTTTATGTTTGTTTATTTTTAATCTCCTTTTTGTCTGAAATCTGCCCTCAACAAAACAAAGCACTTTGATCAGGCCAAACCTTAAAAAAAAAATACACTGGCACAGAAATATTCTTATGCTGTTGGTGATTAATATGTATACAGTGTTAGTTTAGTGCCACCAAGTGACCAAAAATATGAAACAGCAATCTTATTTTTTCCGGGTTGTTTTTTTTGTTTTTAACTAAAGAAAACCGATATGTTAATCTTTTTATATCAGCACGGGTGAAATAGCTTCACAGGCACTTTATGGTCTACATCTAGGGCATTTCAATAATGAAATTTCAAGTAAGAACTCCAAAGTTAGCTTCAAAATTTCTTCCATATATTGATACAACAAGGTCTCCTCTGTTTTCACAGTTTATGAGGTTTGAAGTACTTCACTCACCTCTGGCTGAAATCTTTGCAGTGTAGAACTCAATAGGAGATCTCTCCAAGGTGAAAACTCATAACAATTTTTATTGTGTGGTGGTATCCGAGGGCTCTGATAGAGGGGTTTTTAATGAAAGACATCATAAACTGGATGTATAAATCTTTATTTTGTTTTCTGAAATGCAGTGGCTATCTCTGTCAGAAACAAGAATCTTAAATGGATCTAAATGGATGCACCAAGAAAAATGGTTCGGTTTTAATATGTCCACTTATTATAGGATCAAACTTTGCAAAAACAAGCACAGGTAATGTAAACTACTAAGAAAATATTTCTGTAAATTATTTTCCCAGATTTT
Organism: Entomyzon cyanotis; assembly: GCA_024500445.1. Lineage (NCBI taxonomy): Eukaryota > Metazoa > Chordata > Aves > Passeriformes > Meliphagidae > Entomyzon > Entomyzon cyanotis. The sequence goes on from JAKEPQ010001005.1 coordinate 22,299,702, forward strand.
GTCTGTCTAAAATATTTGTAACTAAATTTCAAATGCTCATTAATGTAGTAGATGAATACATATTAAGTTTCTGATTTTTTAAGATGGAATCAATCTCAGAAGCATCAATCTGAGGTGGAGTGGGTCTCTTTTCTCCTGGCTCGGTGACACTGTTTTCCCACCGGAAGACAGAGATGTGTATCAGCCACCAGGTAAATTTAAGCCTTAGAACTGGCAGAAAAGCAATGCAAACACTTTATTAAACACACTAGAGAGTGAAGGGAGAAGTTGTGAGAGCTTACAAAGACAGGACAATAAATAGAAGTGTTTTAAAAATCCCAGGTCATGCCTTGGTGTGCAATAAACAAACTTCAAGGTTACTGGTCTGCCAGGGCTTGCTGTGGTTGAGAGCAGAGTGAAATATCACTAAAAATCATGTTTGTTACCTGGTAGTCCCAAAAGCAGAAATAACACCACAGGTCATTTTGTAAAAGTATTTTCTTGATAGTTTGTTTCTTGATAGTTTCCTTTACAAATTAATTCCTGTATCATCTCTAGACAGTTGACACTTGTGATTACAGCTTCTGGTGAAATATAAGGAAGAACAAACCTTTGTGGTGTTGCTATTTCACAAGAGCCTGGGGTTTACAGTTACATCTATTTTGTGAAAAAGGCTACAAGAATGGAAAGCTCTGCACATATCCCTAGCTTTTAAAGTGGTTTCATGTGTTGGCTGGGAGTGTCCTAAGTGCACTGAGAGCTGTGTAATCAGTACACATATATTTAGACACTGTATCATATTTAAATATGCAATAACTTCCTGTCTATTCATTGCACTTCCTCATGGTTTGTTTCTTACTTTCTTATGAAATTATAAAAATTTATAAACTAAAAACTATCTCCTTCTTGTAAAGTTTCTGTCTAGAAGAAGGTGGGGAGGAAAAGGTTATTCAATATCTGGAGACACATGACAGTGACAAGAGCACAGAGAATAGCACAGACCAGAGAAACACCAGCACCAATTGTAAAGATATATGCATTTACTGGCAAAATTTGAAAACATATATTTTAAGTGAAAAATTCCTATAAACATCACTCCTAAATGATAAGCTTTCAAATTATGGAAAGGTTTTGGTACTGCTCTAGTGACTGATTGACTGAGCAGCACTGGTGAGAGTAGAGGAAAACCTGAATGTCAGTAAAATTCTGTCAGTAATTGACTAGTAGAATCTTACCCTGTCCATCATAACATTTCCTTTTAGGAATGGCATTTGCTTATGCTCTCATCACTTAATTTACACTCCTAGGGGTCTTGCTGGTTTCCTTGACTTTCCTGTCATCCAGGTGCCATCATCAGTGACTACTGTAGCTACTGCTGTAATTGATTTAATGTCATGGACCACAATATCCTGCCACATGTTATACAAATGCAACCAAGGATGCTCAAAGAATTTTCGAAGAATTCTCTTTCTTACATAAAGAGGTAACAAATCCTTACAGTCAGATGAAGCAAAACAACCAGAGTCAAAACCATCCAACACACAGGTACAACTGGCTAGAAGAATGTACCCACTTGTTGGACATAGATATGGTGATCCATATAGCGATGAAAAACCATACTCTTGCATTTTTTTCTTCTATTCCTGTCTTCCCAAACCACCACATCTCACTGCTTAAGTTGTCAACCAGAGTTCTGTATTCTTTAATGCCTGACCATTATAGATGCTGAGCATACTGAGATATTCCTTTGAAGCATGGATTTCAGGTACAAAATCTCAGAAGAAGAGTAGGTGCCTTTTGCTTTAGACTTCTAAAAGTTCTCAGTTGCTTGAAGTATGTCTTTGCAGCAAGTGAAGTCTTTAATCTTTACCATCCAAGAGCGACAAGCCAAATACGTCTTCATTGTCTAAACCATCTTTCCAACATCCTTTGAAAAGAAGTGATCAGCTAACTTGAACTGCTTCTTCCATTAATGGTCTTTCCCTTCAGGAATTTCAAAAAAGTATAAGTATCAGAAGGCATGTAGCACGAGGAGCTGTTCAATTTATTTTCTGCATATTGCTGAGTGATGTGGTCCTAAGTAGTTTCTCACACCCTATTCTGTTCCAATTCTTTGAACAGAAGGCTATTGAAGTCAAGTTATTATAATGAGGCAGCAATATCAAATAGTGAATTTTTCTCTTTCATATCATACGAAGTGGGAATTCTAAATGTGATCCTGTAAAAATTACCATATGCTTATGAGTGCTGAGCAGAAGCTCTATCTTGGTTTTGGAAATTTTTCAGAACACACAAAACCCCAGAATTTCACCTCTGCTCCTCTTAAAATGCAAAAGACTGCTTTTCCTCTCTCCTTCGAACCAGTCAGCTGATAGATATGTTTCCACCACAATTAAAAGCGCAACTTACAAAACAGCTATAAGAGCAGCGTGCTTCACATCCAGGGAACTTTCCCTCCACAATGTTGCCTGGTGTCCAGCCTGTCCAGACATGTCTGATCACTATAAGATCAACATGGCCACAGAGATTTTGAAATGCTTAAAATGTGCTTGAAGTCAATCCTGCATGAGTGTGAATATGGCAATGGGGAAGTTGAATCTTCAGAGCAAATTTGGGGTTGCTGATAATCCGTGACTTTTTTTTGAAAAGCACCTGCTGCAGCACATGGCTCATTTTACTAAGCTGTATTTACCTTAAAAGTGAATGTCTAATTTAAGATAGTCATCTGGACTCTCTCCAAGAGTGAACAGAGATCTTATTGGAAGCAAATCATTCTCCTCAGGTGTGATGTCCAAGGTAAGAATGGTGAATCACTCACCTCTCTCCATGATGCACAGTAGAAGCGTGGAAGACTACCTTAGACTAATAAGTCTCAGAATAATAATTCTTAGACTAAAGGCTTAACTTGCATATTTGGCTAAATTTAGATGAGAAGAATCACATCCTTAATGCTTCAAGTGCAATTATTTCCTGAAGAAATTCTGTTCTAAACAACTGCTCTGAATCGAAGAGTTGTTTTTATTCATTTGTCACTTCTCCAACTGCTATAAAAAATATATGTAACTCTATTGACTGGTGACAGAGGAGAAAGCATTTTCCACTTAAGAAAAAATCCAGTCTTACATTCAGAAATATAGTCATAGGACATCTCTATTATACATCATACAAAGCATGCCAAGTTTTCTAGATGGGAACGAAGAAGGAAAGGCCGTTGTACATCAGTTGTATGCTCTTCAACACAGGAACCACAGTCTAATTTGTTTATGCAGGCCTTAGCTGTGCTGATCTTCTATCTCCCCAGTTGATCACACAGTCTTAGCTTTTAGACAGGACTCATAATAACATAGGTTTGCTCTTTAACTTTGCTGGTTTAGGGAAAGCAGGAAAAAGTCAACCAATATATGAGAATATATGTCAAAGAAATAATATGTTCACATGCATGCCAGAAAATTAATCTAAATTATGCATTCGTTTTACTGATATAAAATGGAAGCAAGAATATTATTCTGCCACACCTCTTCTTTGCAGCAAGAATGCTGTTGGATACACAGTAGTAGTAGTAGTAGTTACTAAATAAATGGCCTAGCATACCTGGGACTATTACCTATATAAAAAATAAAGGCATTTAAAATATTTGTAGCTGAGACATTTTAAGAGTTTTAAAAGCCACCTACCTAAGCAAATTAAACACTTTAGTTCTGCATCTCAATTCTTCTGCTTTATTTTCCCTCCCCTACATCTAAGAAAAACACCCCCTGCCAGAACACTGAACCTATTGACCAAAAAAGGTGAGACTTGTGATTTTACCATTTACAGAGTAGGATTTAAACTTCCCTTTGAGTTTTATACACATATACTCTTAGACATCTAGGCACATGCACTTGTTCATGAGGAAAGGAATAGAACAATTTATTCATCAGCTAACTAACGTTCTGCCAACGAATTAACTGTGACCATACAAAAATAGGGAAAACCCAATGACATCACAAGTTACCTTTTAAATTGATGTAAAATGGAAACTGGTATTTAGTCTGGAAGGTTTATTATATACTACTTTTGCATAGACTATCTGTCCTTCATAGATGCTCCCTGCTTCCCTGAAATTTTTAGGTTTCCTCTCACCACCTCTATCTGTGTTTATTTTCATTGCTATGATATACAATACAGCTCCATTGTCCTGTGGACTATATGTAACAAGTTTACTAAAAGGCCTCTCCTTAAAAGACCAGCTATACTGAAAAATTACTCAAGGGCTCATCCATTTTTCAAATCAACATTTGTGGCACCACATTTAGCAGCTCTACAGCAGTGCAGAGTGACTCATGCATCTAATGGCATGAAGTATGTATGGGTGTTGGAAGGGAGCCAAGTCATCAGCTCCATAAAATAGCTGGAACACTGAAGGGGTGTGGGAGTATCTTACTTGATGAACACATTCGACTGTTTTTTCCATATAGCTCACATGTGTTTTAAATCTGTTTTAATAAAGTAAATATATTCTTTTCTGTTACAAATTTGTCTCTGATCTTTAAAATTTACATGCCTCTAAAGAGACTACATTAATATTATTGTATTTCTCAGCAACCAGATTATTTCTGGATTACCACGCACTCTGCCCTATTTTATGATAGGCATAGCACCTCTTCAGGATGCTTCTAAAATGAAGGGCAGAGATCTGTATGTGCAGCGTGTACCAAATCAGTGGCTGAAAATCTAGCCCTCAAATTCTACAGAGATTAAACTATGAAACAGATCTGTTAGTAATGTTAGCAAAGGAGTACAGAGACCTAAAGGAGATGTAATCCTTCAAGGAGTACTAAAACCAAAACAATTTATAATCAAGTACTGTATTTCAGAATGGGTGTGGTTCAGAGGGATTTCACTGGAAACATTAATCTTACATAAAAATCTTCAATTTAATTTGACATGTAAAATAATTGTACAAGTTTCTCTCATCCTTGCCTTTACAATTTGGTGAATAAAACATCCTTAAATATTGACACTTCAATTCTGCCTCTAGGATTATTTTTTCCAGGTAAAATGGTAAAGTATACATTTGTTTATTGATAAAAATTGGTTTAATTAAAATTGATTTTAAATAAAACACACACTGTGTACATATATAAATTGACTTACAACTAGCTCAAAAAAACTTAGCAGAATTTTGTACAAGAAAGATGATTACAAACTAGTTTAAATGTGTTTAGATAGGAGATGGCAATTCTATGATCAGGGTAAACTTTACATGATTATTTTTAAACTAGTGGAGTTTCTGCATGTTCCTCCAGGTCATGACTTGATCAGGGCAACAGGTAAGCCATGGCAAATCTAATTGCTGTTGATTCTCTTATCAGTACTGTGGTAGAAGCACGATGTACCAGTTAAGGATCTGTTTATTATTCTAGGCTCTGAATATACACACAGTGAAAGGATAGCATGTGTCACAGAAAACTCGGGCCAGTGTCTGCCTTGAAGAAGTGAGCCTGTCCTAAACATTTCCTGAAAGCAGAACTATTCATTCATATCTTTCAAAAAATGCTTTCTTTACAAAAATGCAAACTTATTTTAAACAGTTCAAATGTCATTTAAATGAGAGACAACAATGTTGGGATTTTTCCCCATGAAAAAAAGTGTTTCTGTTTTCTGACCAGATCTACAAACAATAAGCTAAAGTACTCTTTACTAGTTAAAGTACTCTTTACTAGTTTTGCCCTTGGTTAATGTGTCACAGGTTGGTTCTTGACATATCTTTCAGAATAAATATATTATTGGATGAATCTTTGAACAACACTCAGGTGTCTTTTGTATTCTCAACAGGAGCTTCACAACTGACTTCAACAGTTGAATTTAAACCTACTCTGAACATGTTTAAAAACATGCAATATAATTGAATGGATTGACATGAAACACTTGAGTATTGTATTTCATGAAGCTTTTAAGATACCTGAAAGACAAAGATTTAGCTATTAAATACTATGGAGAATGTTGGCCAAAAACAAAAAAATGAAAAAAAAAAATTAAAAACATTTTGTAATATTTGAAGTCAAATGCCAGAGATCCAGTGAACCTATGGAAAAAATACAGGCTTAGTAGCATCCCAAAGATATGGTAGCACATGAGTGATAGTTGTATATAAGAATGCTAGGGAAAATGGGCACAGTAAATCAGGGGATGGTGATTCAATGCATATTGAATCCAGGAAGAGACAAAAGATACTGTTCTTGGTAAAAATGAAAAGGAGGAAGCAAAATTATGTTATGATTGGGGTCTATTTTTCATAATAGACTACAGCTGTATTCAAAAGGAGGAAGTTGGGGTTTTTTTTGAATGTATTCTGAGCTACTAATGAAGGTATTCAAGAAGCTTGCCCATGAGATAACAATGGATTTCAGTCAGCTGAATACCAGTCAGAACAATATGGAAGGACACAAAATGTCTATCAAACTCTTGAAGTGTTTTAGGGATGAACTTTTGCTTCTCAATACAGAGGAAGTTACAAGAGGCATTACCAAATGGAAGGAACTGCATGACAAGTTGAGAGGAACTCATTTTGATTTTAAAGGCAGAAAGCAAACTGAGTGAAAGTGACCATGACACATTTGACCAAAATAGGCTTGCCTACTGTGAGAAAAAGCGGAAGAAAAAGCATGTCAGCACTGCCAACTATGGATTGCATTGCTATGTAGAAATAGTTAAACTAGCTTTAATCAAGCTAGTCTAGGTATTAAAAGCAGGCTCATCATAACAGCATGCCATTCTATATGAGTTAATTAACCTCCTTTCTGTACAGTCTAGGCCTGAGCTCAGTCATTTAAAGCTAACCTAGATTTTCTACAGAGAACAATAGACTCATTTTTAATTAAACATACAATAGCAAGCTATCTTGATGTGAACAAAAGGAAGGAAAGGAAGCTTAAGTAGACTGTGTTAACATCACATTAAAAGCTCTTCAAGGATTTGAAGAAAGAAGTCACAATAAGGGGACATAACTGAAGAGTAACATAAAAGAATATGAATAAAAGAAGAAAATTACAAAGCCTACAGTACAAAATGAGTGACAGGTAAAAAGGAGTATAAAATGCAACGAGAAAATGTTCTGGAAATACATTAGAAGTGCCCAGATACTTAGTTAAATTTATCTTACCATAGAGTTTAAAGAAGGAATGAGTTGGAAACGATGTAAATTTTATGTAATCAAGTTAATAGGCACTAAAGAAACTTACTAATAGAGAAAAAAATAATCTCTGAGTTGCTAAAAGACTATATAGGTTTAAAGAAACTAGACAAGGATAAGATGCATCTGTCTAAGGAAAGCTGGTCTAAAGCAATCCAGATTAATTTTGATCTCAAGGAACAATCTAGAATACATTTTTTTATTAAGAAGTAAGCATAAGGTTGTCAGGAACAGATAATCTCAGACTACTCTTATCCCCTTTTTTACAATCAATTTCACTGATTCAGTAGAAAAAGTAAGTATCATAGATCTTGAGTTTAGTATAATTTAGACACCATCCAATGACAATGTCATTAAAACAAAAAGCAAAACATAATTTTCATGAAAGCACCAAGCAGTTGGCATGCTGCTTACAAAAATCAAACTTGGAGAGAACCTGCAATAAGAACCTATAAGGATCTGTTGTCATTTCAGTTCTGTTCTGTATTTTAATTAGTGATCTGCAAGATGCAACAGAACATAGATACTTTAAAAATCTGGTCCTCACCAACCTGGGAGCTAGAAGACAGTATCAAATTTCAAAACTAGTTTCCTAACTAGGATAAATGTCTAAAGTTAGTAGGATGAAATCATCAAAGCTAAGGCAAATACTATACCTGAGGAGAATTTACATATACAGCATGAAATGGGGAGAACGAGGTAGCATTGTGTTAGAAAAGGCTCTGAGCAGAAATTTCTGCCACGAAAAGAAAAACAAGTTCTTTCTGGGATGTGTTTATGAATGTTCCTTTCATGTGTAACACATGGGTCATAATTACTGCACTCTAGTTGGCACTGATGCCTTATACTTAAGATGAAGGCAAAAGTCATACTGGAAAGAAGGCAGAATAAAGCTGTAAGAATAAAAAATATATGAGTGTAGCCTATAAGAAGAGTGAAAAAGCTGTTTCATCTATGAGAGGATGATATACATATCTGCACAAATAAACAATTATATAAATACATACATATTTACACACAGATATTAATTAAAATATATGTGAGGCACATAAATATTGTTCACCTTCAAGTACTGCATCCAGCTCTGGGGTCCTCAGCCCAGGAAGGATGTCTACCTGCTGGAGCAAGTCCAGAGGAGGCCACCGAGATTACTAGAGGGATGGAGCACCTTTCCTGTGATGAAAGGCTGAGACAATTTGGATTGTTCAGCCCGGAAAAGAGAAAGCTTCAGGGTGACCTAACAGTGTCATTCCAGTACCTGAATGGGAGGCTGCAAAAAAGACGGAGAGAATATTCACAGGAGCATGTAGTGACAAGGACAGGGGGTAATAGCATCAAACTAAAAGAGAGAAAGTTTAGATTAGCTGTTAGGAAGAAATTCTTTACTGTGAGGGTGGTGAGGCACTGGAATATGTTGCCTGGAGAAGTGGCAAATGCCCCATCTCTAGAAGTGTTTGAGGACAGACTGGATGAGGCCCTGAGCCATCTGGTCTAGTGGAATGTTTCCCTGACCATGGCAGGGGGGTTGGAACTTGATGATTTTTAAGGTCCCTTCCAAACCAAGCCTTTCCATGATTCTGTGATTCCATTATTTCCGCTGGAAGTATGACAACAAGGAATGCAGCAAAGAAAATTCAGGTTGGCTATTGGACAAATACATATTCATAGATGCTCTTAGAAATTTGTATGAGCTACATTCAAATGTTGCAGATTTCCTTCAAACAGCTGCTTTTACAAATTGGTTAGATCAAACTGTGATCTGTTGCCTCCTCAGATTCTCTGAAGTACTCCTAAGAGGATCCTGAAAGACAATTAGCAAAGGTAAACCTGTCTTCTGTAAATACAACACTTCTCCTATTTATGTCCACAAATTGAAAATATTTGAGTAACAGGGATCAACATATACCTGAATCAACCTCAGTGCAGGGAGTGCATCAGACAATCTGTTGAGGTATAGGAAAGCCTAAAATACTTTTTATTCCTACGTGAAAAAGTATATCCCCTCCATGAATCCACTATTCTTACTTATAAATATGCAAAACCCAGCATTTCCCTACAGCGCAAGAGATCGTGTCTGTAAACACATTATTACTTGTTCAGATACAGTGGCAGTTCTATGAATTGAAGGGTTCGTATACAAACTAAGGGCTTTTACTTAAATCCTCTTTCCGTAGAGGTCTTTCTAGGCAATTACAGGACTTGAGGAAACGGCCTGAAGTTGTGTCAGGGGAGGTCTAGGTTGGATATGAGGAAAAGGTTCTTCACCCAGGGGGGTGAACACACCTCCTGCCCGGACAGCTTCTGTCACACGGATTACGGACACACTGATCTCACTGCAGTGGCACTACATTGAAAACTTTTATTTACACCCACGTAACAAGGCTGTTTCGCAATGCAATACAGCGTGAGCTTCCCTCCGTGCATGCCGGGCCGCAGACACGCCGCAGCCCGGGCGAGGGCGCAGAGCCCTCCGTGCCGCCTGGCTCCATTTCCCCGGCCTTTTCCGGGGCCACCCTCCCCCGCCTCTCCGGCGGCACAAACGGGGCGGGCCGGGCTCACCAGCCCGGCTGCGGCCGCGGCCGGCCCGCTCTCCCCGCCTCCCTGAGGCGCGGCCTGGCCTGGCCCGGCCCGGCCCGGCCTGCTGTGGCGGCGGCACTGGCAGCTCTGCCGGGCGGCCCCATGGCTTTCATCCGCAGGCGGCGGCTGGAGCGGGAGCTGTACTCCAAGGAGAGGTGAGCGGCGCTGCCCCGGCCGCCCCGCTCGGCCCCGGCCCCGCGGAGGGCCGGCGGAGCTGCGGGCGGCGGGGCTGCGGAGAGGCCGCGGCGCAGCGCCGGGAGGAGAGCCTGGGTGCTGTGCTGCCCTCGCTGTTGTCACTGCTGAGATCAGGTGGCTCATGTTCCCCTGAGTTAAGGCTGAAAAGGGTGTAGGAAGGACATGGGAAAATAGGAATGCTGCTTGCCTTGCATAGAGTGCATGGAAAATAGCGTCTTGTAGATTTTTGTATATTTATTTGTTCTCAGTTGTGACGTGACGCTTTGCTTCACTAGTTTGTTTTAGTTTGTTGGGTTTGTTTTCCTTTTTTTTTTTTTTTTTCTTGAACACTATAGTCAGTATATTGTCAGCCCTTAAATTACAGACTCTGTGCTGGCTCTTTAAAGTGTTCGATTCAATTAGCCCGTTCCTGCTTGCTGACTGTAGTCTTTGTTTTGTTTATGAACGTACAACAAGGGCTTAGCACACATGCTTGAGTGTATCCTGAATTTACTCCTTTCTTTTTAGGTAGTGTCCCACTTTCTTTTACCTGGCTTAGCTATATCTGTCTTGTCACAAAGTTTCAAAATCTTTTGCAAGCTTAATATTTCCACATCGGAAGTCTCTGTGAGAGCACTAGGTCGGCATGGGTCACACAGCAGAGTGACACATTGCCTTCTCTGGGGGGATCAGGGATCCCCAGCTGTCTCCTGCTGCAGGAACCAGGGGCGCAGCAGGCTGGTCCCGTGCGAGCCCTGTGCAAATTCCTGGTGCAGGTCTCTGCTGGTTACACAGCTCTGTGTATTGTTGATGAGAAAACCACATGATGAGGAGTTGGACTCACTCTGTCCGTATAAATTCTGATTCATAGCTGTACAGCCCGTGAAGCTACCACATCCTCTGAAGTGTTTTTTTGAAGTACAGATGTGTTCTTGATCACTTTTTGTCTTCTTGTATATCTTCTTGTTTGGAGGGCTGCTGTGGTTTCAGTTGTGTGTAAGGAGCTGCAGGGAGAAAGGACAAACTGCCTGTGTAGAAGGAAAAGAGAAGGATTTTTAGTTGTAAAGTAAAACATCTTAATTGTAGGAAAAGCAATTAAATGACTGTGTTAGCTCTGTTAAGGATTTAATGTAAATAGTCCTTTTTTTTTTTTTGAGAAGCCAAGAAACAAGGCCAAAACTCATCTGACTGTCCCGAAGAAACCAAGTGGGATCTAAATCTCTTCTAAAAAGCCCTGAGAACAAACTCAGCATATCAGTGTCTGTCAGCATTACTGATCTGCAGTTATTGATGGGAACTTTTTTCTTTGCTCATACTTGGAACCATTTCAGGATCTTATTATTTGAGTTTGTAAATTGAGCACTTCATGAAAGATTAGTCTCATTCTCATTTGCACTGGCAGCTTTTCCTATCTCTTCAAACCCATTTCTCTGTTTCTTCCCCTTGCCTAACAATTGATATCAGTATAAAATCCAAGCAAATTTATATATTTGTACCCTATATCAGGTCCCTCCCTCTCCCTCTTTTCCTGTTCTTTTCTCAGTCAGGAAATCTTAAAAGCATTTAAGTGATTTAAAATATTTTGATCTTTGAAAGATCAGATCAGAAACACTGTCTTTTTGTTGCATGTTGTCCTTATAGTTGTGCCTTAAAACAGCAAAAACGCAGCTTGCTATGACTGAGTTGAAGGGGCAGGTTCTGAGAATTTTTTACCTAGGTGCTGGGTAGCTGTTAGAGACACCAACTTCCACTTAAAAGCTGTGATTGATCTTTGTGTCCTTGGTGTAGATATTTCTTAGTGAGATGACCAGGACATTTTAAAATTTTGTGGCAACTGCATTTGATATGTGTTTTGGTTTGGGGGTTTTTGTTGGTTTTTTTTGGTTGGTTGGATTTTTGTTGTTATTTCTACATTGCTTTCTGCACAACTTTAAGCTGTAAAAGTTCTGGTTAAGAGTACTGTGAAACTTGGTAAGTAGGAAGTTAATCTTCTTATGCAGTGTCTTTGGAGGGAAGGAAGATCAGATTAGTTTTAGGTGATCTGAAAAAAAATATTTCTTCTTAACTAATTAGTGAGTCCATTTTACTATCTAGTTACATAAACCTTCTTTTCTGACTATATGCCATTTTCTAGTAGAAAACAAGAAAATGCTGAAATGTCCCATGTGCTGGACAGTTTATTTAATGCCTTAAATATTCATCCTTTGTGAACAGGAATCCTTTTTTATGAACAATTTTAGTTACTTAACATCAAATTAGATGATGTGGTGTTTAGCTCAGGTCATTGCTTTCTTTATAAATTGATTTCTCACTTCTGTTGGCAGTGTGCCCAAATGCAGGCAAGTGTAAACACTTGATACTGGGCTCTTTAAATAGTTCTGCTGGTTTGTCTTGCGCTCTGCTCAACTTCCTTGTGTGAGGGGTTCATCTCTTCTGCTGGAAACATCACTCACAGGAGGCAACCTACTGGCAGCATGTAGGTGCTGCAGATGGATCTTAGGTGTGATGGCTGCTTGGGCACTGGGATTTCAAAATTTTTTTAATCAGTAGCCTTTGTCTCTCTTGAGACAAAATATGCATAATGAAGGCTTTTATCCAGACATCAGCAAATGAGTCCTACAGCTGGCCTACAGATAATTTGTTCTTGTTGGGAGGAGGTTTAATTTTAGACTTGGTTTTGCATAGCTGTGGGCTGCTGCTGGATTGGGCTGGCCTGCGTTTTCATCCCTGGCAATTTCCTTCTATTATCAGGACTGTACTTCCAGTATCAGGTCAAGTGGTTGTGCAAGGTGTGTTGGATCAGCCACTTGAAACCCTTGTGTCCAAGTAGATTTCCAGCATATGCTTTTCTGATGAAAGGATGGAAATAGTAAGACTTCAATCACAGATTATGAATTTAAAGCAGGATCAGTGGGTACCTTTCCTGGGTGGTAGAGACAGGATTTTGCCAAGACACTGGTCCCTGCGTTGTCATTTCTATGTCCAGTTTGAATAAGTTCAGTACTTTAGTTGGTAGGTGAAATTGGTGTATAAAATAAACTGTGGGCTTGTTGTTTTGTTTTCCTTTTTTTTTTTTCCCCCTTCTGGATGTTGTTGGATGTATGAGTCTCTTTCAAACTGAAGCGTGGAGGGACAAGCACATCAAGCAAAGGAACTAAGCCTGATGCAACACACTTTTGTTTGGAGGATATTTTGTAGCATGTTGGCAGGAGTTATAAACCCCAGGTTGTCGTTTGTAAAGAGGGATTGGCTTCTTGGCTGCGTACTCTGAACAATGCTAGGAATGTTTGGGTGCCTTTGGGTTCCCAAACCTTGTGTATTGGGAATGGCATCATATGAACTGAAATTTTGCAAGTGTTTTCCTGACACTTAATGCCTAGTTTTCCTGTGTGTCTTGGGTGTGTTCTTGACTCATATTCCTCAGACCTTTTCTGAGTAGCAATTATATGGGAGCTCTTTGAAAAAGGCAGTGAGTTCTGTTTTTCTTGGCAAAGGTTTTTCTGTTTTTCTACCTGGAGATGATTCTCAAAGGAATACTAATTCCCTCCACAAGAAAATACCAAGTAACTGGCATATGAATTTTTCAGTTATTCTTAATATAATTTTTCTGGGTCTATATGAAGATGGGAATTTGAAATAAATCTTCAAGCAAAATTATGTTGGCATGCTTTAATTTACTGCTCCCCTTAAGTGTAGGTGCTTACCTTTTCAGCTCAAACAGCTCCTCATACACTTAAAGTAACTCTTTACTGCACCAGGTTGTGTATACTTTTAACACTGTGTGGGAATTGATGATGTTCCAACACAAAAGCTCTTAAAGCCTACAGTAAAGTTATCTGGGGGGATGTAGAGATGTGTGTGCCTGCATTATACTGATGTGTGTGCCTACATCCATTGCTGTAGGTTTTATCCCCCAATACATACCCTCAGACAGAGAGGCACAACTAGGTTTGAAAATCTTCTTTCCATTTTGGATCTGGGAAACATCTTGTGTTATTTAAGTTGGTGGGGTTGGTTTTTCCAGATAAGTAAATTGTTATAATTGAAGATATTCCCTTATCTAGCATGTTATTCTTTCTTACCCTGCAAGCAGCTGCTGCTGCTGTTGATTTTTGAATGCAGAACTTCCATTAAACCTGAAGTGTAGCAGTGTGAATTCCTTTCCACCCACTCTAAAGCTCAAGGCTTTGCCACAGTGGCAATGGAGGCTACCAATTCATTTTACCCTGGAAAGTGAAACTGCCTCTTTCCCAGCATCTCTGACAGCAGAGCTGCTGCACAGGGTAAAGTCTCGTTCCTGACCACCTTGTTTTTGTACCTAACCCCTTCACGTGGTACTGTTTCCGGTATTCCATGGACTGATCCAGGTTATTCAAACTGTGCAGAACTATCCTGGGAAAACACTGCTCTGAACAGAAGCTTGTATTATGGCCTGTCTGTTAATGTGATAACTTTTTAAGTCAAAATTGGCTGGTTTCCACAGCTCTAAGTAGTTTTTGAGGCATTACAAGCATAGACCATCAGAGCTACTGAAGCTGCTTTTTTTCTTTTTGGATTTTTTTTGTTTTTCTGGTATTGCGTGTAATAAGAAAATACAATCATCTTGGAGGTTTTCTGCAGGTTTGTTTGCTGTTGGTGAGACATCGAGAATAAAGACTGGGCTATTAAGAAGCTATAGTAAAAGGCATTGAGCATCTTGCAGATGCTCTCAACCCTTACAGCTACTTCCATGGAGTTTGAACTTTTTTTGAAAATCTTGTCTAATTTGTCTCTTTGTCATTTTCAAAATAATATATAGGGGTATTTTTGGATAGCCTAGTATGTCAAGTGCATTGTACAAGAAAAAAAAGGTCAGTGATCCCTGAAGACGTGTCTGCGGCTTTTTACCTTTGTCAGTGTGTTGCAAACCATTAAATAGCATTGTGACCACAACATTGGTGGACATAAACCTGTCTTTATTAGGAAGCAAGCATAAAAATACCCTGTAATAAGCTTTAAGGTGTGAGCTTTGTTGCTTAATTTCAAAGGATTTTGTGTCAACAGGTATTCGAATTGCTTTCCAAGTATAGCATTACTGTTCTCTAAGCAGATTTTTAATAAACACTCATTAATCATTTATACTTGGGAAGTTTCAAGTAACAATTGAGTTATTAATTTTGGAATGGATTAAAATGAACCACATGCTGATAATAAGAAAAATGATCTCAAACTTGATCCTTTTCTGTTTGCCTGAAAAAAACCTTTGTGATATTTATTACTGTATTATAGGAACACAAAGTTTTAGAGCACCAGGCAAATGTGTTTTATAGAAACTGAAGGGACCTCATACAAATGTGTAAGAACCAGAACTGGGCTTTGTTTGTTTGTTGATTTGTTGTTTGGGGTTTTTTTTACATGCTGGTTCTTGCTGATAATTTAAAAGTTAGAAAAACCCAAACTCTTTTTTATTTTAGATACCCAAGCATTTTTGTATATTACCCTTTTAAAACTTATGATTTGCCTGACTAACTGCTGAGATTGAGGGGATTTTATTTCCTTGGGGTCAGACTTGAAGGCAAGGGAGGGAAAACTGGGGACAGACTTGCTTATTGTTATTTGTCTTGACATTGGTTTTGTGATTCAGGCTGTTATTCCAGGTCAGTGTGATAAAGTCATAGGCTTACAGTGTGTGCTGTTAATTACTCAGCACTGGGAACAATACAGCTGCTCAGTGGCTGAAGACCAAAATAGAGTTTTCAACTGTTACAGGTTTAACCAGTTTCTTATGCAGGGTATCTCATGCATTCTCTTCCTACTGTTATTTTTTGATTTTTAAGTCTTCCTGCTATGTGCAGAATTAAATTAATATTTTAGATCTATATTAAGTGTGCATACAAATTCTTGTTGTAGGAGCACATAGCAGTTGATGGTATATAAATCTGAAATACCAATCATCTGGATATCACAAGTGTCTTTGGAATACCTTCTTTAGCACTTTGGAAGGCAGTCAGTCCAGAGTCCAACTGCTTGGTTGCATGTTGAAGATCCTCATCGCTGTAATTTTATAGCTATTATGATTGATGTCCTATTTTTTTCAGGCCTTCACAGCACTGTTTGCCTACTTACACAACATGCCAGAGACTGATCTGTGCCCTTGCTATCTGTAGATACTCGTTAAACCTCCTGGCAAGCCTGAAGTATCATCATGTGCTGTGATGGTACTCGAGAAGGACCCTGTTGATACAGTAGCTATCAGTGGCTCTGTTTATTTATGTGAAAGATATTTCTTCTGTGAAGATGAAAAGCTCTGACTCTACTCTAGTGGCATGTGATAAAAATCGACTTTTCCTTTTTTTGACAACTCTATGGATCATTAACACAGGCAAATGAAATTTAAATACCTAAGTAGTAAAGACTGAGATAAGTTGAAAAATTTCAGAAGGTTATTCCAGAGATCATTCATCATAATCTCCAGAGTTCATCATTATCAGTAACTTGAAGTGGTCTAGATTTTTTAGCCAGTAGTTAAGGTGTAAGTCTGAAAATTTTGCTTTCACTTGTGGCACTATATAAATTTAAAATTTTTGTGGCATAGTCTTGGGACAGACTGTAGGTTTGTCCCAATCGCAGTGGGTGCTTGAGTAGAGATTTGTGGTTGCATTTGTGGAGATTTGATATCCCAGGCTCTGTCTCCCTGCAGAAGTAACTCATTGCAGTCTGAAAATACAGGAAAATGCAGTTAGAGTAAATGGACTTGCAAGTAGAGTAGCAACAAGCACAGAAATGCATGGAAGAGAATGCAAAACTACATGGAATGCTCTGTGGAGGGTGGGAGGGGAAGACAAAATGTGGAAAATGCACCTAGCTTATATTATGTACAATGTTTGAGGGAAAAATGCTTTAACAGTTGCCACCACAGCAATACAACCCATTTTCAAGACCGGAAGATGAGGTCAGTGAGCAGGAGATCATTGCATAGGAGGTCACTGGTCTCCAGCAAGAAGCTCTTCAGTGATGCTGTCTCTCTAAACCTAGGGAGTGAGTACTCATGTGGAAGAGACTCAGAGAGAATAGCAAAAGGATAAACTGAATGCTGCTAGCAAACATGGTGTTCAAAAAAGAATAAACCTACAGTTTCCCCACAGTACCAATTTAGCCTATATGAAGAGTTTATGTTGAGTTTTTGTGCATTTCTTTGCTGTTCAGTTTCTTGTTTGTTTGTTTGTTTGTTTGTTTTTCCCCATGAAATCATCTGGTTCAGCAGCAGTGAGTATTATGCCAGGGAAAGAATACTTCAAACTCTTGCCTACAACTTCCAGTTTTGGGAAAGGGAATTTATTTATAAACTTTCAAGTGTTAAGGTTCAGCAGTTTCATGGAGACAGTTATAATGAAAAATGTCAAAGAGAACTCTCTTGGATTATGTATTTTGGCTTATGTTAAGCATGTTATAGTTACTGTGAGTAACAGCCAATGTTTCACGTAAAAACATGGCATGTCTTAAATACATGAGAGATGCCTTCATTTACCAAAATCCTAAAAGTCTAGTAATTACTAGTGCTGTCAACTGATGAACTTGGAAAGAATACAAAAATGTGAGGAGTGTGTCAGAAGAATAGACAGAGACAAAGCAAAGAGCCCAAGAAAGAAGAATTTCAGAAATTATTTCTATTGAACAGGCATTATCAGTTTCCTTGGGAAAAAAAAATAGTTGTGGGACCATAAATGCCATTTCTGTGAGTTCCTGTTCCCTGTGTCAATAGTGGCTGTTTCCTGATGAAAGAGAATAGATTTTTTTTTTCAAACAAATCTGGGTTGTACCTTTTTTTTGTGACTTTTGTTTTTACTATTTAAATATTTTGGCTTCTGAATAATGAATTGAATGTATATGTTTATACATAATAGAAGAGCAGTCTACTGGTGAATTACTCTGTATACATCCTAATGTGGCTTTATTAAAAAGCTTTAAAAATGTGATAGAACTTGCACGACCTGAATTTGCAAAACCAGGAACTTTAAGTTTGTCCCAAATTATTTCAACTGTATTATACATTTAATGGTAACTGTGGGGAAGCTACTAAGGTTTCATATCCGGAGTATAATGTCATATGGTACAAAATAATCCTTGGGTCAGTTGGGGTCAGCTGTCCTGGCTGTGTCTCCTCCCAGCCCCTTGTGCACCCCCAGCCTCCTCACTGTCAGGGTGGGGTGAGAAGCAGAAAAGGTCTTGACTCTGTTTAAGCACACTCAGCAATAACAAAAACATCTCTGAATTATCAACACTGTTTTCAGCACAAATACATCCTATAAAAAAACAAAGCCCTATAGTGGATACTGTGAAGAAAATCAAGCCAAAACCAGCACAATGGGATTGTAAAAAATCTGTTTTTAAGAGAGGAGAGGTAGTGATAAGGCCATTTTGAAAAAGCAGGAGAGCATGAGGACAAAGTGTCTTGGGCACACAAGCAGTTTTTAGTGTATAGACCCACTGTTACTTGTACTTACAGTTAACCTTTATTGTTATGTTCTGTTTAATATGACAACCACAATACAAGTCTTTGAGTGCATAAGATGTATTTTCAATAACGCGTTTTTTTCTATTGTGAAATACGCTTTTTTTAATGAACAAGGCTGTTTGATTCACTTTGTTCATTTTGTGAACTCTTGACGTATTTACTGCTGTTTGAATACTGCTCTGGGGACGCTTGGTGTTTATTAGTGTTTTCACAGGCATTTCTAGTGAAGCATGTCATGAGCAAAGAACAAAAAGCTCAAAGTGTGGGTGTAAATAAATACTAAGTACTTGTACAGATCAGATCAGCACTGTATACAAACAAGTTGTTGTGCTTCCAACTGAAGTTAGGTTTTTTGCTTCTCCTGCCATGCCAGTATCCACTGACATTCCCTATGGCTGAAACACTCAGTCACCAAGTGTTCATCTTGTTAAAAAGTTGCTAAGTTTTGATCACTTGCAGCAGTTTTAGTTAAGTTGGTAGAGAAAGCATTTTCATGTTTCCTCTAATCTGGCCTATTTGTATGTACTTGGTACCAGTACTGGCATTACTATGATCCTGCAATTAAATACTTTAGAAGACTTCGGTTTCCTATTTTTGCTTTGTTGTTGTTGGGGGTTGTTGTTGATTAGAACACTCCACAAACACCCCCCTTGGGGGGTTAGAAAAAAAAAGAAAAAAAAAAAAAAGGTGGGGGGGGGGGGAAAACCCTCCTCGAGAGCACCCATTTAGGGAGCTGCTTTTGTTTTAAAATATTTTTCAGTTAATTCTCTTAACACTTTAGACCAGTGTGATTTGGCTTGGCTTCAAAACAATCTAATTCCATCCATTCTAAGCGATTAGTTCCTGCCCCTCCTTTTTTTGTCATTGCATATTTTGACTGGCATACATTGAACCAGGGTTAAAGCAGAAAGCCTGGCTATATTAGAATAATTTCTACCTAAGACATCAGAATCAAATATTTAACCTTATATATGCTGGAAGAGCATTGATTAGTCTTCTTCACATGTACACAAATTTTCCATAAAGGTTGTTACTTTGAAAAGCTAAATTAATTTATTATTGGAGTGTGGGGCACAGGAAGGAGATCAGTGAAGACTTTCCAAACACCTGATATGTTTTATTAAGAGTACTAATTGTCAGGGTATTTTCTCTTAGAATAAATGATTTTTATTTATTTGTAGGTTTTCACTGCTTCTTCTTAACCTGGAAGAATATTACTTTGAACAGCACACAGCTAACCATATTATAAATAAAGATTCCAAAGATGAAAGGTACAAAGCTCTTGCATACTTGAATTTGCTGGACTCATTCTAGGCTCATGTATCTTGAACACATGCACAACTTTTTTTTTATTGTTCCTTTTAGAAAATTCCAAGGCTCCCTAAAAATCTGTTCAAAGTCAATTATTTTTGAACCAGATGACAATATCCAGCCCATTATCAAGGTAAGCAGCACAAACTTAAATTTCTTCGTTACTTAAGAATCTTTTTAAAAAGCTTTTAAGAAAGATTATGTATTTTTATAACTTGCTGCAGATACCGTTGAGAGATTGCATTAGTATTAAAGCCCCAGAAGACAATGAAGCAAAAAACCCTTTCACACGGTAGGTGAATTTGGGAAACTGTATGTATTTAACTTCTCTTAAAGCTGGAATGCCTATAATTTCTAATATCTTATTTATATTTTAGGAATACATCTGGAGGGATTTCTGTTGTATGTAACCAGGTAAGACCTGCATATAACAGATTCTTGATCTATAAATGGGTGAGGTTACATAAATGAGCAAGCTTACATTCTTTAATGGTATTTTTCCTCAAAGCTGTAGTCCAAGTGTGGGAATTTTTCTGAAACCAAAACTAATTAGTGTCAAAAACTTAGCATTAATGTGAAACTGTTGATGCTGGAAATTGCAACTGTTAATGACTTCATTAAGTCATTAATTCAATAAACGGAACTTTTTGCACTGTGCATTTTATAAAGGCGCTTAGGGCAGCCTTAGAATTGAATGAAAAAGGAGAATAGACTGTAATCAAACTTGTTATTAATTGTCTTTAGTTCGGTCTTGTTATCCTGCTTTTGTCTACTTTCTGCAGCATGTTGTGGTAATGGCAAAGCCATCTTGGTCCCTGCAGTTCAGCTTTGTGAAAACTCTGGACTGTGCTGTATGTCCCCCAAATGGTTTTCAGAAGCTGTCCTGAAATATTGTTGTCAAGTTTCAGTCAAGAGTTGTGATTGTGGATATATTCTTACTAAAAGTTAACCAAGGGGATACACTTTAAATTTTTATAAATTGCAGTTTATGGGTGTTCCAAAGCTGTAAAAGTTTTTTAAAAAATGTTTGTTTTCCTTTCAGGATAGAACAGAGTTGAGGTGGGAAATACAGTTTTAAATACTCTTGTATATTTCTAAAATCTCTTTACCAATGTCCAAAATTGATAGCCTTGCTCAGTTACATGCTGCTGCAGTCAAAAACAAACTCAAGCATTTAGTATTGGCTATGCCAGAGAAGTTTGTGGTCTGTGTTGAAGTAATCAGTATATTTAATTTCATTCTGAAATTGCTTCTGTGAAAAATACTGTGTAATCTATTTCTTGAGTTGGTAGATATTCTTGTGTACTGAGTGATTTTAAAAAAAAAGTGTTTCTAACTGTTCCAGGCAGTGCTTCCACCATAGATCTTTACTATATGTTCTGAAAGACAAGTGATTATCAAAAAACATCTTGTAGGAAAGAGGAATTAACTTCTAAGATGGCAAGAGTATTTAGCACCCTGCACTCCTCCCATGTGTAGCTTGCCAGTCATCTTCCTGTCTCTGAGGAAATGTTCTGAAATAGTTGGGTGGCATCATAAATGCTGGTATTTTGTATAAAAGGCATATGGGCTTTCAAGTGTCAAGTGGTCACTAGTTGTAATTGTAACAAATCACGATCTAATTAAAAATGTGTTTTTCTAAGTAGAATTTTGGCCTTGTAGGAAACCACATATAGCAAATACTTGGAACATCTCAAACATCTTTGCCTTTTAGACTCAGAAAAAATTGTAAATACATAGCTGGATAAGCAGCTTTTCTTTATGTAATAGCCAACTTAGAAACGAATGGCTTTAAAATACAGTAAATGGGAATAATAATTTGGGATTATTTCAGTATTTTTTCTTGAGATAAAATTGGGGGAAAATCCTCAAAAATAGGAAATTAATACAGTATGCTTAAGTTTTTGCTCAGCTTACAAGTTTAAAAAAACCCTGTTATGTCTATTTCTTATGTTATGTGGGATCCTCAGTGTAGTTATTCTGCAGAAAAGCGATGAATGTAAAGCAAGTTTCTCATTCTGATTCTCCCATGGCCTGATTTAGGTCTGTACATGCTGTTGTCAGATGAAAGACACTAATAACCATTGATTTTTAATGTAGCACATAGAAAGGTATGCTGAGTTTATAGGGTTTTAAGCCTACCACATGCTCTCTTCTAGCTGGATGTTTCTTGGAACAGTGTGGTGAAGGTTGGCTCTGTTGTCAGCCCGTGGGAATGGGGAAGGATGTTTGTAGCAGCTGGAAGGATTCTGGATAGAGAGCATGGTACACATCCATTCTTGCAAGTTGAGCACTTGCCCTTGTTTTGAGGCTGCTGCCATGATGCCTTGGAGTGTAGAGCCACCGGTGTGCTACCTGTAGGAAGGAAACTGAGGCACTGGGAAAGGACCTGTGATCGACCCAGTCATGTGATCCAGGAGTAGAGCACAGAAGGTTATGCAGTCCAGTGTGTTTTGTGCAGTTCAGAACCAATCCTGAGCTTAGGCCTGAGATTTAGCAAGTTTGAGCCTTCTCTACAAACAGAGGAAAACCACAACTTATTTCTGGCTAGTTGCCTTTCAGATGGTGGATAGTAAGGCACAGTGTGAAAATTAGTGTGCTAGCAGTCAAGTCTTTTTATAGGAGTTGTGAGAATGTTCTGAAGAAAGAGAGTAGTTTTATGTGGGTTTTGGAGAGGGAAGATGTTCTTAGATATGAAGCCAGCACCAGAGAAATAAAACTCTTCAAAAGCATGATATTGGATGAGGGAGGAAATCTGGTGTTCATTGTGGTTGGAGCTGGAAGCAAAACGTTTAGCAGCAGAAGAAAGGCATTCATTTGAGAAAGATTGCACAGTGTATATTGTGAGTTTCCAGTCTGGGGTAATTCCTGTTTGGGCAGAACCTTGAGCCACTGGAACAGGGGGTGATCTGCCCTGTTGAATGTAGCTGTGCATTTGCTTTAGTATTGCAACTCCTTGAAGGTCATATGATTAGGATAAAAGCCCACTAATCAACTGTAGAAGTAAGCCTCTGGACTAAATTGTATTCTTGCCCTCCTTGCAGTTAGCTGATATAAAAGCTCATTGTTTTTCTGCAGTTTATCCAGGGTAGTTAAAGCAGGATATTGCAACCCAGTATTTCACTTGTTCAGTGTTCTTAGCTTTGTATTTACTCCTGATTAAATATTTAAGGTGTGAATTATTTTTTAGGGTGTGAATCTGTAATGTCTGTTACTCTTTCAGGTTTTTCTCATTAAGGAAAGAAACGTTATTGCACCCTATAAAACAATAAGAGTAAGTATGTGTTTTTTCTCTGTTCCTAGCAAACTGGAGTTTTGTAAGAATTTATGTTCTCATTTCTGAATGAGAAAGATAATTATCATTTGAGGAATATGACAAGAAAGCTTTTAAAAAAAAAGTAATTGCATATTGAAAAAGCATGTTTGGATTCTTCTGTGGTGGCTTTCTGATATTTCTTGGAGGACATGCTGCAGAGTTGACACCTTGCCATTTACCTTGATGTGCAGCTCTATGGGCTCAGCAGTCAGAGCTGTCAGCTGACTGCTCATGTGCAGTGGACACTGCATCCTGCATAAGTGGCTTCTCTTCAGTTCTGCTCAGCCCTGAGATGAGAGATTGCTAATTGGTATTTCCCAGCTGAGTGCTTCTCAGTTCAAAGAAATGGCAGATAAGGCTGCTCACAGCAGAAATTGGAGCGTACTCCTTGTTGCTTTCTGCTGGTGGGGTCGGTCTGCTCTGATTCTGAGCCTGAGTAAGGTGTTTTTGCTGAAAGTGTGAGACTAGTTAACACACAAACACAAAATGAAAATGCAGAGTTAATTAACATATTGCCCAAGAATTGAAAAAGAGAGAATTATATTTCTCAGTATTTTTGTTCAAGTAAGAATTTTCAAGTGATGGAGTCCATAAATTTGCATTACTGTAGTGCGCAGCAAAGAGGCAGAAGAGGATCTCTGTTCTCTAAACAACTGCTTTGGGTTGGTTTTGTGATTAGATCTGCCTCTAAACTAGGACTTTAATTTTTTTTTCTTTGTCTTATTCTGGTAATTCTTCATGTGCTGAACCTATTTTGTCTTCTTCCGTTATCTGTTTTGCAGCCATGTGCAAGATTCATTAAGTATCACACAAACACCTTATCCCATTGCCAACACAGTGAAAAAGAAAAGTATCAGAAAGGTTGTTTGGAAAGCTTTTCACTTCATTTTCTCCTAACTTATGATTCATCCACAACTAAAACATTTCTGACAGTTAACCATTACAATTTACTTTGCTGAAGTGCAGCTATGTTTCTGCATTGTAAAACAAGAAACCTAGTTCACCTTTAATCATTTCTAGTTTTTTTGCCTGTTGCTGCTAGAAATCTCCTACTTGAATTGTTGCCAGTTCCATATATATCACTGAGTGCTGGAATTGAGTAATACATTTAATCTTCCACGTCTTTCTTTGTTTCGGATCAATTACAAAATACTGAGGTGTTGTCTTTGCATATGGCTGGAGAACAACAGAGACAACTGCTCTCAAAAACTTACACATTGTTGACTGTAAGCAATCCTTGTAGACCATCCACTACAATTTCTGAGAGCTGTGTTTTTCCCTGTTGAAGGAAGATGATGCTCTGGGTGAACTGTTACAAGGCTTTTATCTAAATTGCTACTGAATTTCATGTCTCGCTATAATCCAGTTCCATTTGCTTTTTGAAGCATGCTTTTCTCTTGCACTGCTGTCAGTTCAGCTCAGATCACATACATTACACTGAAGATCATCTGGCTTTTCTTGTCTTCTTTGCATCAGTTTAAAATTAATCTAGTTGTATCTACTAACTAACTTCTTGCTGTAGCCTTACTGATCACTTTGGGTTTTGTGTTTTTAAAGTCTAGCCTGAGAAATTACAAAAACTTACAGAAACTGGTTGTTACAGTTTTATACACATTCGGGGTCGTGAAAGGATCCAACAACATTTACTAAATATGAATTGTGTGTAAAGTTAATACCAGTTGATCCATGCTCATACTTCTAATATGCTTAAAATGGTACTTAATAAAGCTGGGCAAACTTTATAGGGGAAAATGAGTGTGCCACATATGCTGGGAGATGTGTTAGTGAGGCTTTTGCAAATGACTAGTCAACATAGGCTGTGGTTGGATTTGGGCTCAAAACTACTTACGTAGATGACAATGACTAACCTTTTTTGCCTAGTCTTCAAAGATTTGATGGGCTGGTACCTTTCATATATAAGAAATACAGTATCTGTTTAAATGTAACATCATTTGCTAGTTCTATATTTGCATGTGTTTAAAATAGATATTAAACCAGCTGATATTAAAATAGGCAGAACAGGTACTACTTCTACATTTACTGGTGTTTGCACTACATTAACTTGTTCACTTTGAAGCTACTGTGTTGTATTGTATTAAACAACAAGCAAAATACTGCACAGAGAGCTTTCCATGGGGAAGATATATTTGTAAAGAAAAAAAGGTCAGGTTTTACATCTGCTTTTGGAATCTTTGAAATATAATATAGCACAAAGATAGCATAGTTTTACCAGGGTTTAGAGTTTTATTATTTGGGGGGGGTTTATTTTAGTTTAGTTTGATTTTTCTTTTTTTCCACTGAGCTCATTTGAAATTCATTTGTAGTAAATGTACTTTTAATTTTAGGGTAGAACAGAACACTTATTCCAACTGGATGTTGCTGGGAAAGTAGGAGATGTTGTGCAAACTCTACATCAGGTATGTGGTTATTTGATATCACAACATATTTTGATTTTTGATGTAGAGCTTTATTTGTTCTCAAGGTGAAAATCGTGGAGTATCTATTTTTAAAATATAGAATTGAACTCAGCATCTAGTTCTGACAGCTGTTGTAAGTGACCCATACTAGCTTTTAGCATGCAGACAAAGTAGTAACATGGCAGTAGCAGTGAACAAATGTGTCCTACTTTAAAAAGAAATAGTAACAGATCTTTTAGTATGCTGTCACCAAGAATAATAAAGCCCCTCCTCCTTCTGTTGACTTCTGAGCTGTGTGGGATATCCTTGTGCTATTTCACTTAAAGCCCATTGTTTAGCTTTACAGGGCTTCTTGTCTAGATAAGATGGGAGATCAAGCTGCCATGGTAAGTATCTGATTATTTCTAATATCCCTGTTTAATAATGAAATTGTGATATCACTGTTTAATAATTAAGTTCTCATTGCATTTGAATCAGAGACCATATTAATTTTTCTTTCCTTCCATGTTAGATAACTGCTATATTGCAATCACGCTTGGCTAGAACTTCATTTGATAAAAACAGGTACTTTTCTAGTTACTTTCTACTGGGGAATCATTTTCATCTTGTTGGCTGATTAGTCTACTGCATTGATACTTAGATGGCTGGTTGAGTTAGTGTAAGTTCTCTAAGTAGCTTCTTTGTATTCTGAAGCATCTGGAATAGAGAATGGGAAATCCTGTGTTGTGAAGATGAATGTGTCACTTTCTCTCCAAAAACTTTCATTTATCTGTGACTTTGCTGAAATGGGCATCAGTATATGCCAAATAAATCCCCAGTTTTAGAAAAGTGAGCTGGCTTACTGCTCTGAGACTGAAGCAGAATGTAGCAGTGTTCCTTTCTGGAGTGCCTGTTAAAGTGGAGGTCTCAGTAAAGAACTTCCTTCCTGTGTAAAATAGGCTTAGTGAAGTCCCCATTCGGATGTCCCAAGGCAATAAGCTAACTAAAGCCTTTCTAAATAATTTAAGGGTGCCTGTACCAAAGTAAGAACTGGAGGTAAACTTACTCCTTTTCTTCACTTGTAGATTTCAAAGCATTTCTGAAACGCTGCATATGGAATGTAAAGCAGAGATGGTGACGCCACTGGTGACTAATCCAGGGCATGTGTGCGTTACTGATGCTAACTTGTACTTCCAGCCTCTTAATGGATATCCTGTAAGTGCCTCATAGATGGTCTTGCATACAATGTTTGCAGGCACGCTGCCCTGCTAGTGGACAGTTTTAATTTTCTGTTCTATTCCTCTGAAATGCACATAGAGCGCATCTCCAAGAAGACTATTTTCAGTTATATTTAGAAGGTCATTAGTTTTCCTTTGATCTCTGCTGCATTCAGTGTATCTCTTCTTCTGAGGCTTCATTCTGTGCTAACTTGCTTAAAGTTTACTTCCTACTGACAAAGCACAAAATGTCCTTTGCTCCTTCTCTATTAACATTTGAAGATCACTTTTTGAACATTTTATTTAAGATAGATTTCTGAATCTTAGTCTGATACTGTTCCAACTTAGTGAGAGATATATATACATGTAGTTTACTTTGGGATCTCTTAGCTAGGATTTCCATTGAACAAATCATTGCTTTCTCTGGAGGAAAATGGAGCACATGTTGCAGATAGATTACTGCTTTGAAACTTTGTCATAGAAATAGTAGTGATGGTCTTAGCAGGCCACTGACTTAGCTATGATTCTATGATACACCTTTAGTATGGACGTGGCAATAGCATGATTACCAGAAAACTTTAATTCTCAGAGTAATTTTTTTTCCAATTTGCTTGTTAGCATGTGAGAGTGCATCAGCAGTCCTGGCACTGCTCCATCTGTGTATGACTGGTCCTGCAGGCTGGCAGAGCACAGTCTGGCCAGGGATGAAGTACCAAGCTAGACCCATCCTCTAATCCCAAAACTGGACTGCCAGTTCCCTCCAGAGGGCTGAGGACTTGAGCCACCTCTAGTGCTGTCATGCTCTGGTACCCTGTGGGGGAAGAAAGGAATCTCCCTAACTTGAGTGCTGTAAGGACAAGAAAAAGACAAGCAGAAGATTCAGTGGAGTCTGGATACTCAGACACTGGGAAAATAAAGGGAAAGCTCTGAATGCTCTGAAAGGAACATTGACTCGAGAGAGATCATGTCTGTGACAAGAGAAGGGAATGTTTGGAGCTAGTACAGGAAATGGGAATGGGAATTGGAGAAAGCCAAAGGAGAAGGAATCTGGGGGACAGATTTTTTAGCAGGGCCTGTTGCAATATGTCAAGGGTAATAGTTTTAAACCAGAAGTGGCTATAGTCAGACTAAATAGAGGGAAAAGATGTTTTTTACAATGAGGGTGGTAAAACACTTGCATAGAGAGGTGGTGGATGTCCCATCCCTGGAAACATTCAAGGTTAGGTCAGACTAGACTCTGAGCAACCTGGTCTAGTTAAAGATGTCCCTGCTCATTGCAGTGGGGTTGGAGTAGATGGCCTTTAAAGGTCCCTTCCTACCTCAACTGTTGTATGATTCTGACAGGCTGGAAGTAAGTCCAGGCAGGGAAAAGGTGTCTCAGTGGGATAATGGTGCCATTCTGGTTCCACCCGCCAGGTGGCACTCTTGGCACAGGTTGTCCAGCCGCCCAATGGCTTCCTTCTAAATACAGTTTATTGTGTTCTGCTTCTCTCTTGCATGAGCATTGTTACTGGCAACAGACTCGGGGATAATACACTGCTATTCACTTATTCCTAGACTGCTTTGCTACTCGGGCAAACAGCAACAGCAAAGACAAGCTTCCTCTTTTTGACATAAGGGCTAAGCATCACTATTCCACTACTAAAATGACATGGATGGATATTGTTTTCTTATTGCTAGTATCTATAGTCAAGAAAAACTTCAGATTGTCTAAGGAGGGTAAGGTAGAAGAACATAAACCTACTAGACTGTCTCTATCTTTTTTTTTCTTCCCCCCATCCCCCACAGAAACCAGTAGTACAAATAACACTGCAAAATGTGCGCCGCATCTATAAAAGACGACATGGGCTGATGCCACTGGTAAGCTCAACTGTTCATTCTATTTTAATGTCTTGCTGTATATATATTTGCTTAAAATGAGCAGTTGAAACAGTGTGCATCATTAGGTAAAAGCCGTATGTTCTAAAAGCTCTCTATTGAACAGTACTCAATGATCCTTTCTGGATTTTCAAGTGTTGTCTTTTCCTGTGTTGTTAAAAAGATATAAACAGAGTGAACTCTGACAAGGATGAAAAACTTCTTTCATAAACAGTCAGTTTAGGGGAAGGGAGAAGGGAGTACCATTAGGGAGCAATTCATTTCATTTATCTCATACTCTTATCATGGGATAGAATGAATTTCTCTCTCATGGTGTATTTTCTTTGGATTGATTCATGGAGGAAGTTTGGTCACTGCTTCATACTGAGAATAATTAGGAGTGATGAGTCCCACTGTACATGACTGAAGGATGATGAGAGTGCTGCAGTGAAACCTCAGTTGTATGCTTTCAGTGTTACCACTGAAATTTCAGTCTTGTTGAAACTTTTTGTCTCAAAACATATTTAAACCAAATACATTTTTTTTTGCCTAAATGAGTGGAGTAATGCAAAGAATTAAATGTCTATTACCTCTGCTTGATCAATCCAGACAGAGCCAATCTATTGGCTCAGTGTAAATTGAATGCTGTTATGATTGGAAATAGAAAATTTAATATATTAGATTTTGTGGGCAAAACTGCTACCCAGTGTAGAGTCATAAGTCTTAGTTATTAGTAACTGGAGCATTCTGTTAAAAACCACAAGTATTACAGCTTGTCAATAATTGCCCTCATTTGTTCTCCCTCCCCTTTAACTTTTCAGGGACTTGAAGTATTTTGCACAGAAAATGATCTATGTTCTGACATCTACTTGAAATTCTACAACTATCAGGATCGAGATGAGGTCTATTTCCTTATTGCAACATATATAGGTTTGCAGTATTTATTTATTAATGTAGTGTGTAGTACCTTGTGAAGGGAAGTTTGTCTGGGTTTTGCTCTGTTGATCTGTGGAAAGCATGAGAAGACTAAACAGATATATAGCCCATAACAATTTTTGATAGAAATAAGCAAAGATCAGAATGAATGTTGTGAAATAGCATCTATTTATTTGTGTTTGAAGAGCTGAAAGTGAAAGCTGAGGTGGCATTATTAAGGTGAAACTAATTCTTTTGACTTGCAACTTGATATGCACTGTCATTTAACACCTCTCCCCCCAAAAAAAACAAACCAAAAAACAAAAAAGTGAAACAAACAAAGGCACAAAACACTATGTTGAAAACAAGAGATAAATAAGATCCACTCAGCTATATTGTGTTTTGATGAAAAAATATATACTGGCTTGTGTGTGGATCCCCCAGGCCTTCAGTTAAGACCTTGAGGAACTTCCTGTGGCAGGTGGATTGACAGTGCACACATAAGTACCTGAACTTTCCTCAGTCTTAGGAGTGCTTGATGAAAATTACCATTCTGAAACAGTTAAATGCTAATTTCTATTAAATCTTGTATGCATTAATTCCTAGAAATTGATGCATATTTTTTGCAGATCTTCAACAGAATCTTGTTAAATGTGTCTGTCCTGGAAAAAAAAAAAAAGGAGAAAAAGGCTGAGTTTTTCTGTAATGCTGCTTCATTTGAAACACTGAAACTCATATTTACCACCAGTATTGAAAATGTTTATGTATTTTTTTGCTATTTTGTTACTGTACCAGGAGTCTAGTTCTGTTTTAATGAATTCACCTAAATGTCAGTTGACATTCCCTCCTGCTTCACAAAGAAAAATAGAAAGGCCAAGAAGGAATGATAACTTCCCCTGACAATTGTTTTAGTCTCTTAGATTTTTCTTTGAAAAGGAAATAGATTCTGACATCATGCTTCAGACTTTGTTTTCTGGATAATTTTCTAAGGTGAAATTTCAAGGTGTAGATGAAAATGCTGATGATGTTGGAGCTTAGAGAAAGGGCTCACCTTTTTTTTTTCTTAAAAGTGTCTGTAGCACCTTGGTATCTGTCTCTGACAGCAGAAGACCCTCTCTTTAAAGGTGCTAACACTTTTTACTTGTAGAATTTAAAGTACTAAGGTGAAGGAAAGGTTTCTTCAGCCTATGCTGAGCTAAAATAGAGGCCTGCTGTAATCTAATCCAAATTCCTTTTTTGCCATCATGCTATGGTTGCAGCCCTTCAATTCTGCTATTTTGGGCACTTGCTGAGGTGCTGTATACTGAATCAACAAAAGAAAGAGTTTTAAAATAAATAAATAAATAATCCAGCTTTCCGGCAACATAGTTTGACATTATAGCTAATAAGCAGAGAGTAGTGCAGTTTGAATTTCTTGAGCTCCTGTCTATACTTCAAAGAGAACTCCAGGTGCATAATTCCTACTTTCTTGAGTGTGTGTCAAGTTTTATTTTCCTCTACCCTCTGTTTCAGTGGATCTGAAATTAAGTCCTGTTCATGTATATACATGACTTGTTTCCAGAAGTTATTGATAGTGGGTGTTGTTGGCTGAGTAGGAAAATATATTTAATTTTTTTCTTGACTCTAGCAGAACTGCTTCTAGAAATTCGAAGTCTTAGAGGTTGCCAGATTGCCGAGAGAGTTGTTCATAGTCTTCAAATATTTTTCCATTCCTACATAAATGTTCATCTGTTCTTCTGTGTTTGATTTCAGCACTCCTTCTTTATGATTTTTTTTTGGGCCAAATACAATTTAGGCCTGTTTGTAGAGATATTAAAAAATGTGTGAAGTATGGTAACTATGGAAACATGAAGTTGCCAGTTAATTCTAACTTGTTCTGTTAAGAAACTATGCCCTTAATTATTTTATAGTATCTTGCATAATGTTAATCACAGTATAATTTGCGGGTCAAACTCCAAACCTCACAACTCTTAATGTTTTATTTCAGAAAATCATATTGCAGAGCACACAGCTGAAAGCTATATGTTGCAGTGGCAGCGAGGGCATATATCAAATTACCAGTATCTTCTTCATCTCAACAATCTGGCTGATAGAAGCTGCAATGATCTCTCCCAGTATCCTGTATTTCCTTGGATCATAGCAGACTACTCCAGTTCAGTGTTAGGTATGTGAATACAAAGAGGCATGTTACTGCATCGTGTCCAACCTGAAATGTGTGGGGAGGGCTTTAACACTGCATGAAGTTCATGTTACATCAAAATGAACTTGGCATTAGTGATACTGGATGTTTTCTTGTAGTCTTACTCCTCCCCTCTTATTTAGGGCACAAAATACCTTACCTTTTTCTGCTAAGTGTTGCACTTCTTATATACAGAGTATGTACCAAACATCTGCTTGGCTGCTTTGCAAATCAGCAGTATGAAGCATTCATAAACTTTATTATTATTATGAATGGAAAAGAACCAGTAAAATGACTCTCTTTTTTGAACAAGTTGGATGCACTGTAATGTATAGAATCCAGGTGTTCTTTCATAATTCTTTGCATTGCAAATTGAATGCAGGAGGCTGACAAGGCTTGTGCCTAAATAGACTCCTTGATTATGGGTCTCAGTGCAGTTTGTGTTGGAAGTTTGTCCTTTTGAGGATTGTGTCCCTCTGCAAGAAGCAGAATAGGGGAATCTCATGTTATTCATCAGCACCTGCTCAAACACTTCAATCTGATTGTATGGTGGGACATAACTGGAGCCTGACAGAATGGTTAATGAATAGGAAGAAGATGATACCAGCTGCTTTTGTGCCTTAGGTAGCAGGACCTTGACTACATGATACTACTTGTAATAACTGTCACATGCATTACCTACTAGTTCTTAAGCAAGAAGTGTGAGGTTATATGTACTTGGAAGGAAAAAGATGAGTAGCCATTTACGGTAAGACTATGGGTTTGCAGATAGTAGGGAGGGACAAAATTACTGAAGGGGTTCTGTGTTGGTTTTTGTTTGCTTTGTTGTTGTTTGGGGGTTTTTTTTGTTTGGTTTTAAATACTAGAGTACATTAGTGTTCAGTAGAGTGCTTGGAGTCTATAACTCTGACTTTTTTTAGATCTAACAAAGCCTGAAACATTCCGTGACCTTAGTAAACCAGTTGGTGCTCTGAATAAGGAAAGGCTGGATAGACTCGTGGTATGTATATCTTGGCATTTATATGCTGAACATTTTGGGCCTTGTATATATTGGCAATAAAAGGAGCTTTGTCCAGCAAGCTTTGGAAATTATGTCTTATGAATTACTATATCTAAAATTAACTATAAACCTTATCAGAAGCAAACATACCTATAACCATTCCACATTTATTTTCCAGCTTAATTTCATCAGTACTGGTTTTGTCAGTACTAATTTAAAATTATTTGAATCGATTTTCTCTCTCTTGCTACCGTTGCATATATGGCAGCTTTTTTAATGTTTTGCCTCTCTTTTAAAATAATACTCCCAAGTCCATTTAACTATATATATAGTTGGTGGCACTGAGAAGCTTTAAACATACATGGATTTATGAAACTTCAAGGGATTTAAATGTGTAATGTAAAGCACATGTTTGAAAGAAAAAGTAGTAGAAACCTTAAGTATTTCCATTTAAGAAAAATACTGAATTTGAGGGAGAGTATTTCAAAGGGAGGAAGTCTGGATCCATGGTGGTTAGACCACTAACTTATGCATATAATAGTGCACCAAATTTTTCTATTTCTCAAAGTGGGCAGACTTTCCTTTCATAACCTGTTAAACACATAGTTAGAGACCTAGAAGATCCTCAGTTTCTTGGCTTTTAATTCTTTGTGTAAAATCATTGTCACCTATGGAAAGTTAATTATTTCAAAATAGTTTACAGAACGTTAGAAAAAATATTTCCAGAGTAACTCCAATATATTGATAAAAAACATAAAATATTTCAAAATCACACAGCATCCTAAGGTTGTGGAAGGTAAGAACATGAACAATATTGTGTTTACAGTAACAGTAAATAAAGTTTGCCTTCTAAGATATGACTTTGCTCAGACTGTTATTGGCGTCATGCCTACTGCAGTAAAAGCCATTCTGTTTAGATTATGATATGTTTTAGAGTAATGCATAGGAGCTTCAGACAGGAAGGAATCTTCCAGGTTAATGGAAGTCAGTATGTTCTTCCATTACTTGCTGTGAAAGACAAAAAGGAAGCATTTGTTTGCACTCCTTTGAATTTGAGTCACTGCAGTTATGTGTTAAAGTGAGAGAGGAAAAAAAACCTGAAAACCTGATAGTTCTGGATGATCAGTTACAACAGCTATTTTGCTGTATTTGTTTACTGCTCTGATTAAAGCTGCATGGTTATTGGAACTTCAGAGTTTGTTCTATCATTAGAAGAAGAATTGAGGGTGGTCCTAATCTGTGTCTTTAAAAAGAAACTGTGTGTATGTGTTCAGTATTGAGGGAAAGCAGGAGTGCTGATTTGAAACAGACATTTCTTTCTTCTCTCTATGTTGCAGACACGTTATCAGGAAATGCCAGAGCCCAAGTTCATGTATGGAAGCCATTATTCTTCTCCGGGTTATGTTTTGTTTTATCTCGTTAGAGTTGGTAAGACACCTTTTATGTGCTCTCTGAGCAGACAGTTACCTCCAAAGCAGACATGGTTTGGAGCAAGCTGATGCTGTTTTTCTTTCTCCTTAGCTCCAGAATACATGCTCTGTCTGCAGAATGGAAAGTTTGATCATGCTGACAGAATGTTCAACAGGTTTGTTTACATTTTGTCTATAACTAGGCTGGTTTTGTTTCCAAATATGCTTCAATGGGGAGTGCAAAACCTTAAAATTTTTTTTTTTAACAAGTGTGTGATTGATCTGTATTATCTAGTATTGCAGAAACCTGGAAAAACTGTTTGGATGGTGCAACGGATTTCAAAGAGGTAAATGGCTGGAAAATTACTCAAATCTTCTCATTATTTCTGCTTAGCTTTCTCATCTATTGTTGATTTAAGAATGTTTCATTGGAGTTTGTTAGGTTGTTTTTTGTTGTTGTTTGTGCTTTTCAGTTGTGTTTGGTTTTTTGAGTTTTTTTTAAGGCTGATGACTGCATTTTATGAATCCTTTATTAATGGCATTAATCCTGTATCAACTCTAATTCAACGATTGCTTGTCTGTACCTGCTTTCTGACTTTTAGTTTAACAGAAGTATCACTGTGAATGTTATTGGAAGTAAATGGAAATTGCCAGAGTGTGGATTAAGCCTGAAAAGATGCAATTTTATGTATTGTCTGCTGGAATCTTATAAGGATTTGGCTGTATTGCAAGACTGCATCTGGAGAAGTTAAACTGTAGAAGTAGTGTCTTGGGGTTTTAAGCCTTAAGAAACCATAACTTTTAGAATATGTTGAGAATAATAAACTGTCACATAGTAAATATTGTTAAATTCCTTTTTAAAGGAACATTATTTAATACAGTGATGCTTTTTTAAAAATAGACTACAGTTGATGGTTAGATGTGATGGTGTTTAAATAATTGATTTAACCTCTGAAACTTCTGTCATAATTTTAGTTTTATTCTAGATTTTAGTCTTGACTCTTACTTGATGTCTTTAAAATGACATGGTAACTATGCAATGAGAGTTCTGAAGATACTCATAGGTTTTATGTATATGTCACACATTACTTGTTAAAAATATGTGTGCCACTCTGAATTTAGCAATTTAGCTCAGAGAACTGTCTTGTAGGAAAATTACTGCCCAACTTTAGGGCTTGACATATGAACTTCAATAACTTTCTTTCCAATGAATGATCTGTGTAAGTGATGAAAACTAAGCTAATGTCAAAACTTCATTGTATGTGTTTTTTTTTAACTTCCAGTTGATTCCAGAATTTTATGAAAATGACTCTAGTTTTCTAGTAAACAGTTTGAAGTTGGACTTGGGAAAAAGGCAGGGTGGAAAGATGGTTGAAGATGTGGAGCTTCCACCTTGGGCATCAGGTAATAATAGCCAAACTGCTTGTATTATTAATTAATTCAAGATTGCTGGAATTTTGATTCTTCCTCAAAAATGTCCATTCTTCTAAATGAATTCTTTCCTTAAAGCATTGACATAATTAATAGGTGCTTTTAATTTTTATAAAAATTTGAGGTTTAGTGGCAGATGTTTTGGTTGACTTTTGGAAAATGAGGAGGAAGAGAGAGAGATACCAATACTGAATGGGATATTTTCTCCTTTAACCTTTCTCTTGTCAGGTCCTGATGACTTTCTTCAGAAGAGCCAAGAGGCTTTAGAAAGTCCATATGTATCAGAACATCTTCATGAATGGATTGACATCATATTTGGCTACAAGCAGAAAGGAAGTGAAGCAGTTGCAGCTCACAATGGTAAATACACATTTATAGAACTAGGGAAAAAAAGGGGGATACTTCAATTAGGCAGGAATGGTAAATCACAGCCTATCTGTAATGCTTATTTTGAGTGTTCATAACTGTGCTTTGAAAGCTTGATCCTTACTGGAAATAGTGACTTACCTTGTGGTTTTGCCTTCATGGTGATTTGCATCTTTGAAGATGTGCTTCAGAGGGTGGACAAGATGATTCTGTACCTTTGCTGGTAATTGCTTGCACATCACAATGTAGCAGTATGGTATGGAATTAGTGTTTCCCAATTAAAAATGGGCGTCTGCAGGGTCTCCACATAAACATGTATTTAATTTTCTTCCACTGTAATTTCAGTGAGATAATTTCAATGCAGTTTTCCCCCTCCTCCTGAAAGAATTGGCGAGGGAGAGAATGGGCTAATGGGCTCCAGGTCTTTAGGAGCAAGAATTAAGGAAAAAGTGTGTGTTGTTTTGTCCTGGTATACATATATCCTACTGCATGTGGAAAAGTGTCAGTGTTTGCAGCCTTACTCTATACATGTATCTAGCCACTGTGGGCCCTTGCAAAGGGGGATGATATGTTCCTGCTCTGTAGATGTGTTTATTTACACCTAATAGTATTACCAATGATTAACTTATTCAGCAGTCTGATATTTTAGCTATGTATGTTACTACCCAATAAGGAAATGCCCTCTTGGGAAAAAAAAAAAGAACAGTAGATCAGATTTTTGAGGATGTTTATTCCAGAAGCCCTGATCTTTTTGAAGGACTACAAGTAACAGATAATGTTGAGATAGTTTGCATTTAACAAGATAGAATAAGTTTAGAAAGAAAACCTTCTTACAACAGTGGTGAGGGTAGGAATAAGCAGCTCCTCATTTTGGTACTCAGTACTTTTTCTTACAGGGTAAGATAGTGTGATTTGTTTTGTTGTGGTTTTTTTTTTGCTGTTTGGTTTGGGGGGTTTTGGTTCCCCCCCATTGTTCATTTCTTTTTAGTGTATATTCTCCACATGTCCTTAATGTATGATTTTGTATATTTTAGAATTGCAGGGTTTGGCATCCAGTCATGCTGTGAGCATAAGTGTCAATTACAATGTACCATAGATTTTAAATACAGTAAATCAGCATATAAATTATGGCACCTATATTTTTACCTCTCAAAAGAGAGCACTAATGAGAGCACTTTTTATGCCTAATGTGCTGCTTCTGTTGCAGTATGGATTTTTATTAACATAATGAATTGCAGACACTTAAGTAGATAAGGGAGGCAGAAGGGATCTGTGTATGAATGAACTTATATCAAAGTAAATATTCTTATGCGGAGGCTCTAAAGTCATTTGTGTCATGGCAATTCACCTGGAAAGGAGAATACACAGACCTTTCTGATCACTTTTTATTTCCTGCCTAAAAATTAACCAGAGACCCAGTTATGCAACTGTGCTTGCTTGGTTATTTATTTATTTATTTATTCAGATATTTAATGAAGCTTAAATAAGTGATCCTTCTTTTATGAAGGTATGGATTTCTTCTGAAACTTTCTGAAAGTCTCTTAGAAATCCTAAACTTTTTTCAGGTAAAAAAAAAAAAGGATTAAAATGTAAGACCTCAAACTCTAATGCCTGTTGAAATAGCTTAGTTTTGAGTAAAAAATGCAGCTTTGTGTATAGAAAGACAAATAAAATGGGCCTTGTATATCTACATTGTACAAATAAACTTTTTTTTCCAGTGTTTCACCCATTAACTTATGAAGGAGGAGTGGATTTAAACAGGTAATTAACAAGAATCTGAATTCTTTTAAAAGCAATTAGCTAAGTTTCTCAGTATCTCTCCAAGTTCTCTGCTGGCTGTAAAAGGGCTCTGTACATGAATTGCTCTTCCATTTTATACTCCCAAATATGCAGAGAACCAGCACCATGTTCTCAGTTTTAGCTTGCATAGAAAGATTGTTACTTGAAAATTTCTTCAGTCTGGCTTTTGTGGAATTGCTTCATTTTTTCAGTTGTTGAGAATATTGTCATTTTACATAAATAGAATTATGAAGCTATTACATGATTGTAAATCAGTTCTATGAGAATGTGTGATGGCCTGTAGTGCTGTAGTAACTGCACATGGAGGCCCATGCTTTTGGGGTAGGGGAGGGGAAAAAAAGTGCTTGCCTCCTTGGCCTAATTATATATCTTGCTTTGTAAAGTATTATGGACCCCAATGAAAAAGTAGCTCTGCTGACACAAATCCTGGAGTTCGGACAGACGCCAAAACAGTTGTTTACAACCCCTCATCCTCAAAGGATAATTCCGAAATTGAAAAGCTTGTCTCGAACATCTAGTCACAGCATTTCCGTAGCTGAGTCTCCAGGTAAATGTTTAATAGATAAACTGACAATGTAAAGGATTTGTAATTTTGGGTAGTATCTTTCTCCCACAGGATCTCATTAAACAACTCTCTTGGCTACTTTCTCTGTAAGCCAACTCAAGATAAATCCATGAACTAAATCTTAAAGAAAAACAGAGGAGACCAGTTTCAAACTTGAAAATACAGATATCGCCCTGTATTTTGCTTTCTGTTCCAGTGGTCTCCTCTGGGACTGTTCAACCTCTGGTTGTGAAGCTGTGGGAGGCCTATCATCCATGGCCTTCCTGACACTTAAAATTCAAGCTGATGTGACAGCACTGTCAATGACCATATCTGCAGGCATTCTAAATGATGTAAAGATTTGTTCAGGTTTTTAACAGGAATGTCTTAGGGATAAGCAGTTAATTGGCTTGATCAAAGTAAACCCTAAGAACTTAAATTAAGCATTTGAATTTTTTTCCCTTTTCCTTGACTTGAATGAAAATCTGAAACCAATTTTTTTTCTCCCCTACATACTGTAGGGACAAAGTTGATGGAATAACTTTCTTCAGGAAAAGGACTGTAATGCCCTCACAGGCTTCTGTTCAAGGCAGAACTTACACTATTTCTCTGAAACTAAGATGCTATTGTCTTCATAATGTATGTAGTGATCTAACTATAAATAGGGCTGAAAATTCAGCCCAGGTATCACTTGAAAAGGTTTTTCTCGTTTGATTGTCTTCAATTCACTTACCATTTGATGGCTTTAATTTTGTGACAATGAGTGCTATTTAGCATGACAGCCTGTAACATCCAGATGGCAGTGGTGTCTTTGAAAGTTGCATGTGGTGATAATAAAAGTCATACGTGTTAAATAGATGTGGTGGTTTGCTGTCTAAGTCATTAATTCACAGATCAACTGTTTCTCTTGGGTTTGACCTTTTTATAATAATCGACCATCTAATTATCTCAATTTTGTTGCATTTTTCATCCCTTAACTTTTGTAACAGCGCAGTGAAATGAAGTCATGACACTCTTAACAGAGTGCAATAGAATAATAAAATCATATACTGTATTGTGGCAGGAAATGGCTTTTCTAGTTTCCGTTTGGAAAGCCCTTGACATTTCAAAGGACATCAAAACATTGCTGCAGAGTTTTTGGGTTTGCTTTTTCATTTGTTTGTTTTCCATTTTGGAATTACATTTTGTAAAGTCTGCTGTTTAGAAGCACTAATTTGTGTAGAAAAATCCTATTTTTGACTGTGCAAGCCTATGCAAATTCAGAAAGAGATTTGGGAAAAGAAGTTAGTGGTTTGTCACTCTCTGCATTAGCCTAAGGGTCTTATTCCTCAAGCTCTGCGTGATTTATGTACTTTCATATTTATCTCAGCTACCTAAGTATTTGAAATATGTCTTTTTATTTTCTATTTTGATGAGACTTTATTGTGACATTTTATTGCAGTTTCTCCAAATGAAGAATCATTTGAAGATTTGACAGAAGAAAGTATAACACTTGCCTGGAACAATATTGCCAAACTAAAATTAGATGAGCAATATAAAATTCACAAAGAGTAGGTACTATTCTTTTCAGTCAAAATTCTTCCACTGAATTGGGGGGGCATCTGTGTATCAGTCTGAATGATGAGTTAGGGTTAGGGTTTTCTTTGTGAGATGACTTAGTGATTTGATCATGCAAGATGAATTTGAGTATATGATGGGATATCAATCTGGTGAAGGTATTTGTCAGCTTGATTTTTGCTGTTGTTGTTTCTTATACAGATCTAGAACTAAGTTCATTATCATTTTAGTACCTGAAGCAGGTATTGATTACTCTTCTCTAAAACTGATAAACAGCAGCCAGATAAAACAGCAGCCAGATAAACACTTTCGTTTATTTTTTTTCATAATGCTAGGAGGACACAACTTCTTCATCCCATATGATTTGAAAGGTTAAACACTTAAGTTGTTCTACTGCACACCTCAAGCTGCTGCTGCGTGAGCAGTTTGCCAAGTCTCCAGCTATAGGTTTTCAGTTAATCTAGGTACCAAACTACTGTCCTGATGGATTCCTAGGGAGTCAAGAGTCACTAGGGGCACTTCAGGTGAACTTTGAAAATGCCTAATAAAGAGCAATGTCAGCTACTTTTCAAAGAACAGGTTTTCCTTTGGCTTCATCTCTAG
Source organism: Entomyzon cyanotis (assembly GCA_024500445.1). Lineage (NCBI taxonomy): Eukaryota > Metazoa > Chordata > Aves > Passeriformes > Meliphagidae > Entomyzon > Entomyzon cyanotis. The sequence continues at coordinate 22,340,001 of JAKEPQ010001005.1, forward strand.
TCCTAGTGACTGAGCTAGTTGGAGGATTTCTTACTACCTTGAGTCCAGCTACTTTCTTGGTGACTGTAATCCAATCTAGGAAAACATTATCATGTCCCTAAAACAAGGTAATATTTGTAGTGAGAAATCTGTTACCAGATTGCTAGCATTAGAGAAATCCTGATCCTGAAAAGAGGCTTAAATTTTGGCTTCTGATTATTTTTATTTCTTTTTTTTTCTGAAGACTTCTGGGAAAAAAATGAGACACAGAGCTGTGTAACAGAACCTTGGGTGTGCAGGATGCTCTGTGCCTCCTAATTCCCTGACATAAGCTTTGTTTAAATTTCTACCTGTAGTGACTTTGCCAATGTCAAATTTAAGGAGAAAAGATGTGCAAGTTCCGATTCCTGACACTTCAGGTATTCAGTATGTGCTTGTAGGCAACTTCCTGACTATTTTTAGCTAATCCAAAACTGGAAAGACTGAACGTGAAACCATTTATCCTCTCACATGAACAAGTCCCTTCTGATGAGGGTGTAGTTCTTACAGAACACTTTGGGGATTCTGTCCTGGTATTTCCCATATTGTGTCAAGGTATATTTTTGTATCTAGGCACATAACACACTGCTGTAGTGTTTTTAATCTCCTTGAATGTCTTAGGTTTTACAGAGATCAAATAAGATATTTCAACTGTAGTCTATTTACAGTCTGGTGGTCAAGTTCCAAAACCTATGAAGTCACTCACAAGCTTACTTGTATTAAACAGGGCAATTACTGGAATAGCAGTCACTTGCAATGGGTCTTCTGTTTTCACTACATCCCAGGGTAAGTATTGCACAGGTATTTACCTCAAAATGCAGTGTAAATGCAGGTTAATGTGTTTTTTTTGTTTGTTTTAACGAAGTGGCATGAAACTAAAATATATATCTGCTGTAATTAAATAACTTAAGTATATGAATCTGTTCAGTCTTAGACGATTTTGACTCAAGCATTTCAATATTATCTAGGCTTGGGAGATAATATCAGTAATAATAATAATGGAAGTTTTTCCATTTAGATACCAGAATTCTCTTAGGGTTTGATGAGCATGGGGTCATCTGTAACTGGTACAAAACAGGGTAGTTCAGGCCCAAGTCACAAGCTTTATAAAGAGTTTCTCAAAGACTATGAGAAACCAGTATCTGCTTTTCATAGTACAGTGTTCAAGCAGGAGCAAAATTATTAACTTCTAGAATATAAAATAGTCCTTTTATCTTCTGTTTTGTCCCTTATCCCCAGATTCAACTTTGAAGATGTTTTCCAAAGAATCCAAAACCATCCAGAGAAGTGTGTCCTTTTCAAACATGGTAAGTTGCTGTCAAAATAAAAATTAGATCATTGGGAATCTTATGAAAGCTGCTCAGAGAGATGGCTCTTAGCATGCATCAATGCCTCTTTTCTTTTTCCTGCCTACTTGGTTGTCTTGTGTGTGAATAATTTAGCAGAGTGAATTAAGACTCTGGCAAGCCACCAGAGAGACAGAGCATATTCTGCAGTCACGGGGAAGGAGCATTAAATGGTTACTCTGGCTCTGTTCTGAGTTGTCATGCTATCCAGGAAAAGGGCTTGTGGTAGACAAAGATAGTCTGGCGTGAGCAGAGATTCCTGAGCAGCCTTGAACTGCCTCTGGGACCAGAATTGCAAAGCTTAAATTCCACCCACGTGCTCACATCCAGCACTGCCTTACTGCAAGTGTTTGAAGGCTGTGAGTCAGCCATCAAAGGAAAACCAAGCATAGGGAGAAGAATCTGTGCTGGGTGAATCTGAGCCATCCTTCCTTCATGAGCAGTGATCTTAGCAACTTCTGAACATTTTTCCCCTGCTCCTAAAAGAGCTGGGAAGGGAATTCTGAATTTGATTTTCTGTGCTTGAGCACTGTGGCCAGACTGGGGTCATAGAGACACACTCCCAGCTGTCATGTTCAGAGTCTTCTGTTGTGGGAAAAACAAAGATACATCGGTTTTCTCTGTACCATCGTCCCTAGGGGAAACACGAATGGCAAATGTGTTGCCCAAACAAAATCCATAGCATGCTCTGACTGGTCCCCAAGTAAATTGTAGGATCAAGATCCTGTGGTTTCCCATGGGACACACTAGCAGGTGAATCTAGATATATCAATTCCTAATGCTTTAGCAAAGGAAAACTTTGCCTTTTGGCACTGTGAAAAGTTTGCTCTTTGACCCCTAAGACAAATGTCTGTTTTTTATGAGGAGGCCTTGTATACGCTTCCTGTGTAGTTTTAGTGCTGGTCTAAACACAGCAATGCTAGGAGTAGCCCTTACAGCACAGCACCTTACTGTTTTTCAAATAGACCTAAAACATGACCAGTAATGATACCAGGTAGAAGCACTGGGCTGATTGTTGGTTTTTCTTCCTTGCCATATCCAGTAATGGTAATGTAACTGAGCCGGTATATGTAAATAATGTTTCTTATTGAGAGTAGTAGGAATTAGACAGTTACATTTGTTCTTTGAAAGAGCTGAGCTGATAAGTACCTTTGATGGAAGACAAACATCAAAAGAAATCTGCATTTTTAGTTTCTGTTAGCTATTTGTGTCTAGAATTGACAGCAGTTTATAAGATGAAGAGCTGATCCAGTTACTTCTGAGTGAGGAATTACATACCACGTCCTTGAAATACCAGCTTCTTTGGAAAGATCTATTAGTTCTGCATGTATTTCTAAATGTCTCTGCTACCTTTATTTAACAGAGATTAAGTATTCTTGCTGTTCAGCATGCAACCTCTAAGGTTTTTCTTGATTAGTGTTCATGTAACATCTGCATATTACGTTTATTGAAGATTAAAATGCTTCTTGTTCTCCAAAAGCATAATAATGTACTTCTGTTTGATTTGGGGTAAGAAATTGAACGCTACTTTTTTTTTTTTTTTTTTCTTACAGGCTTTATCATCTTGTTTAATCTTACCAGGAGATACCACTGTCATAAGTTCTTCATGGGACAATCATATGTGTGTATTTATTTCCTATTGACTTTATTAAATTATACAGAGTGCCTTGGTTGCTATGTTTATGGTTTTAGGTAATGATACAGAAATTCATTGTTAAAACACAGTGTCTGGAATTCTATTTTTTCCCCACTAGATTTCTGGTAGAAACTACAGAAACAAAGTTACTTTATTTAGAAAAAAAACCACGTAAGTTTTATGAAGATGTAATGCTTATATAACCTTTTCCTGTTAGATATTTTTATTCAATTGCATTTGGAAGACAGCAAGACATCCTAATGGGCCATGATGATGCAGTCAGTAAGATCTGTTGGCGTGATGGGCGCTTATATTCTGCATCTTGGGATTCCACTGTGAAGGTTTGTAGACGGGTTTGTTACAGTTGCATAACTATTTATAGCCAGCACTTTGTAGTATTCAGCCAGCCAAATGCTTTGGGGTGGATGTACCTGTGGAACTAGAGCAATAACCTAGCCAATATCACAGTAAGTTTATTTTAGAGTTTATTCTTCATTTAGCTTTAGCTCAACTGTTTTCAAAGCTAGTGTTATTTTTCAGAAAATCTCATTCATTGTAACTTACTATAAAAGATGAGAGTTCTGAAGACAAATTGTATTTGTTGGAGGAACTGGAATGTTCTGTGACTTTGGTACCAGATTCTGTTTCCTGGGTGCAATAGACCTTTTAAAATGTTTAGTAATTTTGTGTTCTTCAGCTAAGAGGACCAGAAACTTGCTAATCTAAAGAGCATGCCCACAGTTAGGTGGAAAGATAATTGGCGAGCTAGAGACAGGAAATAATTTCCCAAAGCCTACTGTGTATGATTTTTTTTTTTAAAGTACACATTCAGTGCAGTGATATACCCATTCTTAGGTAGGCTCTGTAGGCTTCCTGGAGTCAGCAGAGTTGTGTTTAGTATGTGATTCTGCTATGGCTAAATGAGTTCAGGTGCAATTTCTTGCTGTATTCTGCCACGTAGCCAAGGCCCACAATGAACACAAGCAGCCCTCCTTGTAATGTGAGAGTTCAGCACTGGAGGAACTCATCTGGGGTTATACTACTGCTTCCCTGAGCAATCTTAACTATCTGTGTTGTAGGTGTGGCACTGTGTTCCTGGAGAGACCTTGAGCAATAAAAAACACCACTTTGAATTGCTTGCTGAGTTAGAACATGATGTTAGTGTAAGTATGTTGATGCAATATCTCAGAATAAGAAAACTAATTGGTCATTAAAGTCATAATCTAGTGGTAAAGCACAAGAATTGGGTCAGGGGCTGAGGGGTTTATTTTGGGACATGTGTGTAGGGGCTTTTTGTTTTGTTTGGGGGTTTTCATTGTCTGATGGGTCCTGCACCAGTGCTTCCTGGGTTGAAAGGTCCACTTCTGGGGACTGAAGCACCACTGTAAACAGAGGTTTCTTAATTTCTCTTGCTCAGCTTGTATGCACAGAATTCCTATGAGGGCAGGAAGGATTGTGTGGTTTTTGTTTGCTTCTTTGGTTTTGAAAACAGATTATTTTTCAAGTGTTTTGATTATTACAGCTTTTTCTTAATGTAAGGCAAGCAAATAAACAACTCAGGAATTCTTTTTTATCGTGCTATCAAATATCTTAGTGAATTTCACTGTAAATATATAAACACATTGTGTGCAATGAATCATAAATATGTAACTGCATACTGTTGTTTATAGCCTCTAATGCCACTCTAGTCAGATACTTAGAATTACTGTGTTCTAGACTGTCTGAGGAGTTAGTTTTTTAACAAGTCACAGTGTCGCTGTTGAGCCGCTAGCTGAGGAATGACCCAGGTTCCCAGACAAGGAAGGAGAAAAGGTGTCTTTATTATTTTGATTTCCATATATATAGAGTTTTCAGAGGTCACCCAGATTGGTCAGCCTGAGACCTCCCCCTAGGCCTAATTGGCCAAGCCCGAACTGACCTAATCCGGAGACGTTGTTTGCAAAACATCCAAACTTTATCTTGTTTATGAAATGTAGCAAAATGTTCTCACGAGAAAGACCTGTGCTAGCCACAGCCACAGTGTTGGCAAATACTGAAATAGTTCTAGTAACATTTAAGAACTGAACGCAGAAGAATCGGAAACAACTGATGGGTAGGAAGTTTCTTAAAAGTGAAAAATTTTACCCTTAAGGGTAGAGTCTGGTATTTAGGTCAAAAGTATTGGTACTAAAAGTAATCTGAAATGTCACTTAGCCTTTCTGATTCTGCAGAGCAAAAGCTTTTTAAAATATCTTCAACGTAACCTATTTTTTCTTTTTATAGTTTGGATTTTTCATACTTGTACTTAATAAAGGGTGTTGAGAATTAAATTCAAAGTTTTTCATAAATAAAATACCATCTCAGGGGTAATGGACTTGTTTTGTGTATGTTTAAAACCTGTCTCAAGATGGCTCACATGAAAGAATAGGAAAAATCATGGGATGTTTAACTTCCTAGGTAAATACAATCGACCTTAATGCTGCGAATACCATGCTGGCATCTGGAACCAAAGAGGGTACCATTAGTGTTTGGGATGTTACTACAGCAACAGTGTTGCACCAGTTGCCATGTCATTCTGGGACTGTATTTCATGCTGCTTTTAGTCCTGGTATGTTGGATTTCAGTTTTTAATATGCACTATTGGGAGCTTCAAAGGGAATCTTATTCCTGGTACCATGTAATATATTTTTCTTATTGGAATTGCTCCTTTAAGGGGGATGGTGAGATGTTTTGGATTGTCACATCTCCACTATAAAGAATTTAATTGTACACAAGGCCATAGTAGGCTGCAGACCAGTGGTCTAGACTCTAAACCAATCTTGTTTATCTTTGCTTGCTTAGAGACTTAATTTCCAGTAAATTATTTATAGTTAAGTAGGTCAGGCTATATCACATCCAACATGCTGATTGCAGAGTGCTTTGGTAACTAGAACTGAATGTCTGAACATGCCTTTTTTTGTTGTTGTTTCTTTTTATTTGCTGCCTTCTTCTGTACAGACAGCAGACATCTACTGAGCACAGGAGAGGACTGTTGTTTTAAAGTAATAGATGTACAAACTGGAATGCTCATATCTTCTGTGACTGCCGAAGAGCCACAGAGGTAATGCTGAGAACATGCAGGTCATGGAGCTGTGTGGGGATGGTTGGTGACAGTACAGTGGAAAGGACAGTAATACCAGGAACTCAGTTTTATTGAATCACTTTTTAGAGTGCAAAGGCTCACATTTTAGCTTGTTATGTGAATTATGATCAAGCTTTCCAAACTGGGGCAAAATCAAAGAGATCTCTAAGTCAATAACTTTTTTTTCCAACAATTTTAATGTCCCTTAAGGATGATGAGAGCTGTAACTAACTAGCTCTTCCAGCAGCTGAGCACTAAAACATGGTGACAATTTTCTTACTTGAATCATCTCTGCCACTAGTACTGATTTTTTCATTTTGTTTTGGGAGGTTTATTTTAATATTTCCTTTTTATTTTAATAATCACGAGAAAAGATTGGCTATTAAAATCAAAGACCGATCACATTTTTCCACCAGCTGAGAAGTATATAATTATTTATGGTTTATCAAACAGATGGAATGCTTACTCAGTTACTGGAGTAAAAATATAGCAGCTATACCTGGAATACACTAGTTCATTTTTTCTGTGGGAATACATAAATACATATGCATGTTCACAGATACATTTTCACTAGTTATTTACCTGAAAGTCATCTTTGCAGGTCAAATGATTGTTTCAGGAATATGAAGTGGTAGAAGTGAAAGTGATAGCTCATGAGAGAGCTCTGGGATACCACACACATGTGTAGCTGACTTCTGTTACGGGATTATATTTCATCCTCTGCCAGGGGAAGGCCTGGCTGGGTCTAGGGCAATCAGAAAAGCAAGTTTGGGCCATGATTCTTTAAAATAATTTGGGAATAATCTTTCCAGAAAGACTATGTTAAAAGGTAGAGTTTCCTTTGGTTTCGTATCTCTATTTTTAATTCTTTTTTGACCTAGTTTGGAAATGTTTGGCTGCCATTATGCAAAAGCTTGACATGAACTAATTTCAGACTTGCTTGCAGGTGCTTCAAATGGGATGGAAATACCATTTTATCAGGATCTCAATCTGGTGAATTACTGATTTGGGATCTTCTTGGAGGAAAAGTTATTGAACGAATCAAAGGGCATACAGGTATGCCTGAATTATTCCCATTCTCAAACTGAATGCAAGATTCTTATTTTCCAGCTCTTGTGGTACTGAAAAATTTGGGTCATCTGCCTCAGTCAGCAGGTTTTTCCTGATGTCAGCTTTACCTGAAACACCAGAATTAAAAGTAGGTCCATGTGAGCCTCCTAGGAAATCTAATGACAATAGAGGAATATTGCTGTTTACAAGACTGGCCAAAGGGAAATTACTTGCAATTTTTCTAATTCACACATTGCAAAAGTCAACATTTTTCTACCTTGTAGCCCTCAAATATAGTATAGGCTATATATAGTATAGACTACTTTGTCATAGTCTGTCCAATTGAGTCTAACAGAAGTTAAGTAAAGTTTACTAGAGAACTTGTTTGGGATGGGGATTTATAGGCTGATTAAATATATCTATATAGACTCAGTAGATCAGCAACCAGGATATGTGAGAGAGAAAAACTACCTCAGTTTTACTCAGTTAAGTTTTTAAGGCTATTTAACTAAGAACAGCTGTTTCAAACTTCCCTACTATAAGTTTGGACTCTAGAATTTGACCTGTGGAGAGACTGTTCTGTAGTTGGGGAATTTTCAGAAGTGCGCTCCTAAGGCATGTGCTACAAAATGTGAATACACTTTAACAAGAAAATTCCAAATGGCAGAGTAAAAAGGTCATTCTCCATGAATGCTTCCTTTAGTTGCCACCTGCATTCTACACTGCAAAGAGGTTGTCCCTCTAGCACCAAAAGTCAGCTGAGGCAATGGAGCATGGGATCATTACTGTGAAGAAGAGCAGCTACCTAGAAGCCTACTAGAATTCCTCTTAGCATATATGGTGTCAATGTAATCCAATGATCACACTATGCTAACTCTCTTGAAAATCTGTTCTGTCATCTTGAGTACCACACTCATTTGCATTTGGATTTACTTGTTTGTTTGGTCTTTTCCCCCAGGTGCTGTAACATCCATGTGGATGAATGAACAGTGCAGCAGTGTTATTACAGGAGGGGAAGACAAACAGATTATGTTCTGGAAACTGCAATACTAAGTGCCTTTCCCTCCAGTCATTTAAATGAACTCTAATTTTAAACCAAACCTTTTAAAGGAACTTCCCTGTGTGCAATGATGGCTGCTGAAGTTCAACCAGATAGGAAGCTTTGTTCATCTACAACTTTCTACGTTATGGTGACTTCGCTGAGAGCTCTTAACTTCCATAGTGTATGCATTTGTTTTTCATGGACTGTCATACTGAAATTGCTTGTCTAAAATGATATCTGATATGAAATTAAAGACTTATTTTTCTGTAATTAAAGAGCTCTTAACTTGCAGTCATTGTTTGGTTTACATGGAATGCATCATAGCTTGCTGTTTGAACTGCTTTGAAAGAAGAAGCATTTGCATTCTTAATTTAAGCCTTTTAGGGTGTGTGCAGCTTAATACCATCATGTCTCATGACATAATGCATGTACCTTGTGTCTTAGTGGAGATGCATGTGATTGTAAATATTGCTTTGAACACCAAGGCAGCTGCTGTTCTGAGCAGTCCTCAGTCTGGCCTCCTAGATAGTCCTCAGCTGTGGCTATTTGCAGAGGCATAGAGCACAATAGGAACATTCTCTATATGGCTTTTTCCTACTGAAAAACAGCACTAATGTATTGGTCTGAAAGGAAGACAAGCATAAAATTGATCTCCTAACAGATCAACTACACATACATGTGTTGGGATAAATATTCCCCTAATTCTGAGCCCAAAGTTAGAGTCTAAGACTATCACTACTTCTTTTCATCATTCGTATTACTATCCTTCTCCTAGTAAACTTCAGCATTTTCATGTTTCGTTTAGTGTTCTCAACCTTCTTTAATTCAAATCACTTTTGGGATGGAATTTAAATATGGCATTTAAACAGAGTTACAGTTCCTGAATTTATCCAATCCCCCAGCTGTCCTAACCCAGGAACAAAGCAGTGTTGCACAAGGATTACTTTCTCTGTAGGACTTCAGGGTATCATTTCTGGGTGGAGCTGTTCTGAAGTGAGACTTGAAATAGTATTCAAATTGTTTATTTACAGCAATAAGCATTTGAAATTGTGATGCTGCTAGAGTATGACTGAAGATTATTTCTTTCTCTGCTGGTCTTCCCTACTGTTGTTGAGGTGCCTTGACAATGTGTGCAGGGCAACTGTTCTACTAAACTATGTTCAGCCAGTCCTTGGAGATGTCCTGCCTTGGGTTTGACACCCAATGCCTATTCCAAGGCACAGCTGTTTCTTGGCAGTGTAGAACAATCAGCTTATGGTTAGGGGCTGTTCTCTCATTCCCTCTATCTTTTATTATGCTGGAGTGTGAACTTATTTTTCAGTAAGGCAATGGTATTAAACCAAACTGGTATTTATTTCAGCTGCACTACTCAACTTGGTTTAGCAAATAACTGGCTTTTTACATAAACAATGAGTATGTGTAGTGAAGCCACACGTGGCAAAAGACTAATCCATACCCTGCATGCCTGCTGCACCAATTCTTATCTTGCAGGAGAATGTTTGGTGTCTGCCCTGCTTCTTTACCTTTCAAGTTATTTATTTCCCAAACCTATCTGTGTGTAGACAAAGACAATAGAATGTGATTTTTCTACAAGTGCCTGGAAAGGGCTTGGGTAAATTCTGGGTTGTCCTTTGTCACTAGGTGGCCTCCTGCTGAGCTAAACCAGAGGAAAATGACCCTGACGCTTATGACCCTCACTTCTGAGTTAAACTGCCTCAGAGAATATATCCTTCTTTTGGTTAAATATGGATGCATGGTCTGCATAGCTCTTGAGTGCAGCTGAGGTTTACCTTCTGATGTAAAGCATGTTCACAAAACAGAGCCCTCATCCACTGCTTCACTGCCTAAAGCAACCATAGCTTTTTAAAGGGGAAAAAAATCAAGTTAACCCTGTTGACTTGCTATTTCCTTGCAGTTTATTTGAATTTATGTATATGCATTTAACCATAAGTTACTCTTCAATGCTAGCTATTAGCTAAGGCTATTAGCCTTAACAAAAGAGCTTTCTGATTATTCTTTCACTTCTTGTTGCTATCTCCTATAGCTGGAAGTTCATGTACTTAAGTTCTATCTGTTTTTTTCCAATAGATTGCCCCAGTAATTCCAGCGATCTGGCTGGTAACAAAAAAATCAAGTATTGTTGTCTCATATTCCCCCAACATATTTTGTCTTGGTTTACTTTTTATTTTTAGCCCGATTTGTTCTTAGTAGGGAAGTGACTGAACGTGACTGGTCAAGTTGTAAGTAAAGAGTTTTAAAGCCCAATTAGATCTAGAATCAGCCCTTGCTGACTCATCTGCTCCTAAGTAAAAACTGGTTAGAAGCAGCAATCAGTGTTTGTGCTTCAGGGCTTTCAAAGTTATGCAAAGGAGCTTGGCAAGCCCTTAGAGATGACTGCAGGCACAAGGCCTAGGCCCATAAGGCTGAATTATACCATGCTACATGAAGCCACCAATTACTGCCAGTGTAGGCTTGCCACAGTGGCTCCAGAGACACATCATTTAGTAACCAAGCAGTCCCATTAAACTGGCTTGCAGGCTGCATCTGATCACCTCTCCAGCCTGAAGTGCTGTAATGGTTTTCTCTGGGCTACCCTGAGAAATTCATTTGAGAAACAGCAAACTACACAAGTAGACTTTTCTTGACAGGCAGAGCTGAGCTTATGCTGCTGAATGTCAGTCCTCCCAGGAAGAGCAGGTCTCCCAACCCTGCTTTTCCTACAAACAGAAAAAGCTACAATTAGCTACTCATGCCAATGAGGAATTGGCAGATGAGACTATTTACTGCAGACTGCCAAGCTCTGAGGTGTTTGCTTTTCTTTTCAGTGTGATCTCTTATAATCACCTTTTGCAGTGTATGTCCCTTAAATGGACAAGCAAGACAATAATTCTGGAATAACTGAATAATTGGACCAATTCTGGGTCCAAGTCAGTTCTAAAGGAATAGCTAAACTCATTCCCCAAATACATCTTTACAAAATAATACCTCTACTAAACTGACGTTCTTTGCTTTGACTTCATGCTGCTGCCAACTGTAAGGAAAACTGAAGTTCAGTAATTCAAGATTTCATAGCTGAAACCTGGAAGAGAGCAGAGAAAAAAAAAAAAAAAAGGAATAAGGCAATCACTGAACTTTCAAGTCTCAGCTGAACATGGCTCTGACCTGTTGTGGTGGGCTAATCCCAAAGAGCAGCTGAGCTCTTACTGAGCTTCTAACTCACCCTGCCCACAGCAGGAGGGCCAAGTGAATCAAAAGGACAAAAGGTAGGAGAATTTGTGGATTGCAACAGATGGAGGGACTAAGTGAAGGGAAAATAAAAAAGCAGAGAAAAAAATAAAAAGCAATGCAAAAGTAATCATTCCCCTATTCCCCCAGCAGACTGATGCCCAACATCTGCCTTGGAAAGACTCCCCCTAATAATTGCTGAGTATAATGTCAAATGGCGTGGAATTTTCCTTTGGCCAGTTTGGGTCAGCAGTCACAGCTGTGCTCCCTCTCAGCCTCCTGCTCAGTGCAGGCAGGGAACAGAGTGAGAAGCAGGAGAGGCCTTGACACTGTGCACATACTACTCAGCAAACACACTGCTGTCTTACAAGCCCTGCTTTGGTCACAGGCCTCTAACACAGCCCCATCCCTGCTCCTACAAGAAAAGTTAACTCCATCCCAGCCAGACCCAACACACCCAGCAAGTTGCAGGCAGTTTTACAGTGAAACTGCAACTCTACAATTGTACATGTTGTAGAACAGCTTGTTGCTATTCCATGGGTTAAGCTTAAGGTATGAAGAGAGATAGAATTGTAGGAAGGCTTGTGTTGGAAGGGATTTAAAGATCACCTTGTTCCTAACGTCCAGCCATGGGCACTCAACCAGGTTGCTGAGGTGGGGCCATCCAGCCTAGCCGTGAACACTTTGAGGGATGGAGGCATCCACAGCTTCTCTGGGCAACCTGTTCCAATACCTCACCCTTCTCACGGTGAAGAATTTTTTCCATTAACCACATCTTGTTTAAAGTAGCCCAGAGCTACCCTTCTAAAACATTTCATTGTTAAAAGGAGTAAGCTTATATTTTACACTGCATTTCCTATCTTAGTCAGTGGCTGAAACAGACCTCGATAAAATAAGCCTGTTTTAGCTCATCTGGGAGTATGTACACACACAGGATGTAAAGTTTTGGTCATTTATTTGGTTATGTTTGAATCCTTAAAAGAACATGGTTAAGGCGAGAGATAAGCATATTAGTTACAATTCATATAACAAGTAATAAAAATATTTGAGTATCTGTACACTACTTTAATTACGCTTACTTACTGACTGATGCCTTGAGCTATATTCAGCTAGGTGGCATTTTCATGTAAACAGTATTTACTAGAACAAAAAATTAACTATTATTAGCCTTACTTCTAATATGCTATTTCAAATCTACTCTTGCAAACAAAAAGCAGTAAAAATACTCATTTGTCTTAGATATACAAAGCACAGCATTGTCCAGGGTAACAACATGTAGCTTTGCAAGTGATACCTGGTTCCTTTTGTTGCAATGGCTTATAGTAGTAGTAAGCTAAATAAAAGACCTACAAAAAGAAACTCGTAACACAATTGGAATTTCACATTTGTCAAGCATGTAAGGCTGCAAGTTTTACAGTGTGTGAATATTCAAGATATTTGAACGGTGACATTCCCAGCCATTATAGATGCAAATGCTTGATGCAGCATATCTTCCCTCAGCCCCCAGAAAGGCTCATGTGCAGAAGAAAGAGATCACTGAGTATAATAGCCCAAGTTTAGTGGAATCATCATTATATATATGTACACACACATCCATGGTGCAAGTTTAGACTTCAGGAACAGAGTGATCCATCAGGCTTTTCATGATGCTAGTTGCCATCCTAAGGAAAAGGAAAAGGCATTCAGTTTTGTAAGACAAGTATAGAAAACCACTGAAGCTTATGTTCACAGTAGCTTTGTCACTTCTAGCCCCTTAATACAAACTTAAAGCTGGACTTTCACTGCACTATTTTTGACAAGTTGCTAGAGAAAGCTGTGCCAAACTGCATCCCCAGAAGAAAGAGAAGCTCACAATACTCAACATTTCTATTAGCACCTGAGCTGTGTTGTCAGTATCTTTCAGGGTATGGGCATGTGTGCAAGCAGAGTACAAGCACAAGGGGAGGGAGAGCAGGGGGAAAGGTGGCTGTTAGGCTGAAAACTGCTTTGTAGAAAGAGGATACCAAGCCAAGGGGGTTTAAAAGAAAAGGAAACAGGAAAAAAAGACTCAATTACACCTGAAGCATTATTAATTTCTAGCAACTTCACAAACATTTCTGCAGGACATATTTAGCTGCAGATAGCCATTGTTGCCAAAGGATAAGGGAAAAAACAGAAACTATCCTGCCAAGAATCATGTTTACGTCAGAGGAATTAGTAGCACTACAAACAACATTTTAGTTACAAGGTAACAAATACTTGTGGTATCTCAGAAATTCAGGCTTAGTCAAAAGAACTTTAGAGAAGTGTTTTTTCCAGACAGGAAAAGGCAAAGGATCATCATGACTATGGAATAGGTTAAAAACAGTACCAACACACACCAATTTAACCAAAACATCAGATTAAACAAATTTTCAGACACCCCCACCCTGTCCTCCCGTCTTCACGTAAAGTTTGTAATTAGGTCTTATCATGAGTACACTTTATATAGTCATTGTCAACTTGATTATAATTAACACCACAGCTGCTTTGTATTACCTACCTCTTTATTATATAGTCATAAATACTGGAAGGCATGACAGTGATGGTCACTACATTTCCAGCTGTTGCCAAGATGTCTGCAACCTGGGAGTCCTGTTAATAAACAAGAAGTCATATGAGCAACATGTGAATTTGAGAGCCCCCCAACTCCTTGTTAGGAGTACTTCAGGACAAATCACTGAAATCGCAACACCACAGATGTTTGGTTATGAGTATATTGCACAGACTGACTATAGCAGGGACACAGATGTCATACAAAGAATTCCTGCAAAAATTTGATTCAGGCTGGGAGGACGAAGCTTACCCTTCATTTTGCCAGCAAGATTGCAGTACAGATAAAAACTAAGGGTCAGCCTCACCAGGTAGAGGCAGAGGGGAAAAGAATGAACTGCCCTGACAACCTACAGAAAACTGCAAAGAAACCCAAAAGACGTATATCTCTCCAGTCAAGTTACCTCTCATGACTGAATTTTTTATTTTATTAACAGTAAACAATATATTACAACACATTTTCCTCTCAAAACACAGACTATACAAACATAAACTCACAGCCATTCACACCCCCCACACAGTAGTTATTTTACCTTCAGTCCAATTACATTCTGGCCATTAATTTCACAGATGTTGTGCTCTGTCAGAAGTCCATTTCTTGCAGCAGAACTGTCTTTCACTATTGAAGTTATTTTTCCATTCTTGAAGATGAAACCAACATGCCCTGTGCTGTCCTTATGCATGGTAATAATTCGCTCAAAAGGTCTAGAAAGACATTTAAAATACAAAACAATGTTTTCAGCCTACTAAACCATACAAAAAACACATGTCATTTTAGCACCTTTAGTTTACAAAAATTAATTGCACTCTAAGGGACCCATACATTATCTATGATGAAAAGTTGTTTGGTTTAACTTCATTTTGTTAATATTGTTGTATTAATATATACTTGTTTATAAACATTCCATGTGTTCCCTGTTCTACAGATATTTCACCATCTGCATTAATAATAATACAAAAATCCCATACAACATTCATACGTAAGCAACAGAGTTCACAAGAAAAGCTATCATGCTACATAAAATGCAAATGTATTAATACAGCAAACATTTTGTTACTATATTGTATTGTTGACTTTCACTTATACTAAATGTAAAAAATTGTATCTGAAAAAAACAAAGAACTCTTTAATTCAGAGTTGAAATGCAACTTATGTCGTCACTCACTCACTAGTTTATCTTGGAAAAACGTCATGCCTCATCATGCCCAGGAAGTTTACAATTTAAGAACCATTTTGACTGCTCTCCACAAAAGGGAACATTTCTGAAAAATCTTTATTTACTGAAGTACATGGACAAACAGATTTTGTTAAAGTTGCTCCAGCAAGGGGACATCCAAACCCCACAGAATTAATCAGAGATGGATAATGACAAATCCGTATCTGCACTTGGCTTTACCTGTCCCGAATGATCATGGAAATCCTTTCTGCAGAAGCCTGTTTCAGAACTTTATGTGCTTTATCAGAACTCCATCCTGCACAGTTTTCACCATTGATCTGCAGAATTTGGTCCCCAAACCGCAGACCAGCAAGGGATGCTGGAGAGTTTGCCTGAACTAACTGGACAAATATACCCTGCAAAAGAGGGAAAAAAAGGAAGGGGAGGAGAAGGGAAAGTTCTTGCTTAAAAGATGAAAACCAGGCACAGAACACACAGCCCCTTAAAGTTTTCCATTTTACACAATATCAGCCAAACAGACAAGACAGAAGGACTTGCTAATTATCTCTCCTTAAGGGGCACTTTTGAAATTTCAGTCTGTTTCTAGAGGTATTTAAAAGCCTGGCAGATAATTAACGCTAGAACAAAGTTCATAAACAAGAAAATCTGTTCTGTCTAGATCTGTAAACATTAAAAAGAAAAAAAAAAGTGAGCATAACATTAAAGTCTTACACAAAGCAGTAAATACTTGTCTGTTTTAACAGGTGTTACAAAATTATTTCTAGTCAAAGTACGTCTAAAACAAAGTAAGGCATATCAAAGCAAATTACAAATAATACCTTTGGAGGGGAGGAGTGTTAAAAAAAGAAAACACCCCATGCTACTCTAAGAAAACCCCTTTTTCTGCATTAGAAGAAATACAGGAGGGTACTTTAACCCTAAATGCTACCTGGAGTACAATTCTTCTTAAATATTCAGATTAAATGGCCTCGCCAAGGGAAAAATAAACAAAAGCAAGCAAACAAAACCAGAACTAACTACCAAAATACCCACCAAAAAACACCCCCGAAACCAACAAAACACAAACAGAACAAACATAGTAGCATTGTCCATGCTAAGAATCAAAAGACACTGAAACCGAGAAGCTTCAGAGCAGGTTTAAACACCTTCTACAAAAAAGGAGACATTTCTAAGCTTGTGGGCAGTTCTCTGCATACTGCTGAACATTGAGTACTGCCCAGTGTTTCCACAAAGGTAAAGGCAAGAAGTCCTGAACTGACAAAAAGCATCACAGCAGCTATACAAGGACAAGTTCACACTCTGAAGTGAAACAAAAAACACTGTATTTTTCAGGTCTTATAAAACACAGGGCATTAAACTGTCGGTGTAAATTCAGATCCAAGTCCAAACAGCTGGAAATCCAGTTACAGTTCTAATGAAGGACTTTAAAATTCTGGTTATGGATAAGAAAACATTATATAGAAGACTATTTTGTGACCACACACTAATTTCACTACGAACATAGTCCAGCAGTAAAGTCTCTAGAGGCAAAAGCAAAGTACTACACTTACATTATCAACAGACTTAAGGCGAAGTCCAATTCTGCCATCCTGATCTTTACACAGAATTGCTTCACGGATGCCTTGCTTAATTTCTGCTCTGCGAATTCCAATATCATTTCCAGTCACTGGAGCTACCATGTAATTAGTAGAAGGTCGTGTTACCAGTTGCTGATTAAAACAAAACAGCCAGACAATTTAGTTTCAACTTTTAAGAATAGCAGTATATTAGTTTGTATGAAGTGATATTTTAAAAAAACAACATACAAAATAAATCACAACACCAACTCTCCCCCACCCCCTCCCAACTTTGGAAATGGACTGTTCAATTTCAGAACAGATTAAAATAGGCACTGCTACTTAAATAATTCAGCTCTCAGTCAAGTATGGTACTGAAGACAAATAACAATCTGCTCTCTAGAATGCAGATACACATTTAGTCTTAACACTGGTTTTTTTCTAGAATATGCTTGACTGGTACCTACACCCTGTGGCTGACCAGCTGCTGCCACTGCTAAGTTTCTCTGCACCTCTTCCTCATTGAGGCTCAGGCCCATATACTGAGAAAGCTCTGGATACAATCTGGGGTACAAGCCTGTAGGAGAAAAAAAAAGCAAAAATCAAAACTGTTGGTTTAACAGAAGGAACAGTTACTGCTTTTAAATGTACAATTACTGCAACGAATCTTGTGCTATTGTAGTTATGTAACTGGAACATTATGACAGAAGACCCAGTGTTACTCTAGCCTGGTTTAGCAGAGCAACCAAATAGACAGTTCTGAGATAAAGAACTTACAGAGAACTTTCAGTTTCAGTTACTCTGTTCACCCTTTATTCAGAAACAATAAATACATGGTGACGATGCTGTGCTGCAGTCCATGAGGACTCACCCTTAACTGTAGAACTTTTGGGCAATTACTGGGGAACTACTGTCCTCCCCACCCCCAAACCAGGTGTGCTGAAAAACACACACACAGCTCTTGTACCAAGTTCAACACTGCACTCGCAAGAGGCATTCACGCCAAGGATAATCCAGATCCCAGGCATGGGAAGGTTTCTACAGAAGCCTCCTTGATTGTAAGGTCCACGCTACAGTCTGCTTTGAACCTTTATGAGAAAGTAGCCATCATTTTCTCACAGCTTCAAACTGAAGGGGCTTTATACATGCCTCTCAACAAGAGAAAACACACACAGCCTTTAAAATATCCCTCTACACCCAAGAAGAAGGAAGTGCAAGGAGAGGGAGGAAAGGAAGCTGAACTGACAGACTTGTCAGACCTCGAGCTGAACAACTCTAGAAATAAACTTGATCCTGCTTTTGACATTCCACAGATCATTAACTGCTGCCATTTAACAAATGCCAGTTATGAGATCTTTTAAGAGTTCCCCTGACGTTCTCACTAAATAAACAGGGACAGAAAAGGCTGCTTGGAAAATGAGGTGATTCAAAGGAGGGCTTTGGAAGCAATCAGACTCCTCAGTTCAAAAAGCTTAGGTTTCTAGTGTTTATTTATGGGGACAAATGTATAAAAACAGCTATTATAAGAATCCATGTTTGACCAGCAATGGAAAGTAACTTTTCTGGGAAGGAACAAAGGTCATTGCAAGGTGAACGCCAGTATAAACAAGGGATTTTTTTGCTCTTTAATATGCCGTTTCGCATGACAACTCTCATCATATTTCTGGACTAATCTACTAGTTTATAGCTTCACCAATATTGATTAAAAAGCTTTTGATGAATAAATCTTCTGGTTTTGCTTGCTTTTTTAAGCCCCTAGGATTATACACAACACAACACAAGATTTCTGCAGCTACCCAATTTTTCTGTTTTGTTCTTTAGTAAAGAGCACAACACAGGATGCATTTTTGCTGGCTGAATTACATTCTCACTTAAAACAGAGAGTACTCCAAATAGCAGAACACAAAAGCACAAAAGCTCTTGATGTTGTATAGTCTCCTCTCTCTGTCAGGACAGAAGAATTTCCAGTGGGTTTGGCACATCCTATAGAAGACATAAGGCCTTCTTTCCTTTAGGATATATTAAATGATTAATCACTCTTCAGCTACACAGAGTTCCAGAGCAATTCACATACAAGTTGATGTCAAAATCATGTTTTGGTGCCTGCTGGCCAAATAACTGCAGGGGAATTCAAACTCTGGACAGCAGAAAGAACGCTGCCAAGAAGAGACTGCTGAAGCAACATCAAATCTGGTCTGGTGAGGTTAGGCCAGGTAAGCGCCTAATCCAGAAAGGATCTACCAGAGGCAACGCTGGTGAGCTATGCAAACTCCTGCCTTAAAGTCATCTGAGACACACAAGCACCCAGAGGGGAACTGGAGATAAATATCCATCCACCAATCTTTAATACTTGATCCACCAGCATTCCTGACTGCCATTCCAGCACTGCTGCTGGTCTTGCTGGTTAGAGGCTTTAGGCTTTTTAGACCGAATGCAACTTACTAAAACAGAGCTCTAACCTCAAACATACCTGTGGCATCTTTACTTATGTACGTGTGGATGGGAGAAAAGAAGGAAAAATGGGTACAAGTCATTCAGCTTTAGATCTGATGGATTTCCCATCACACATTTGATTCCAAAATCTGCTGGAAGCTTTATGTTGACTGCACAATAAGATTAAGTGCCATCTTCCTGGGCACTTCTCTTTTTGACAGAGATTTGGTTTTGTCTGTTGCTATGCAAGCTCACAAGCAGAGGAAAGACTCTGACTCATGCTGTCCTCTAAAGCATACAAATATATATATGGTTAATAAAGACAACTAAGTGTCTGAGGTAAGAGCAAAACAGAGCTCCAACAGTACCAACATCAAATCTGGTTATATTAAGCTCACTTGGAAAAGGTTTCAAAAAGAGAAGGGTGACTGCTAGCCACAACTTCTTTTTATAAGCAATCACTGTTTTTTGACTCCTATAGCACCTTACCAAGGTAGATGTTGGCACTTCCAAAAAGGTAATGTAAATAGGGTAACATATTTAGCTCCCTTTGTAAATAGGGTGCATATTTACAGCTATTTTTGATTGTACTGTTAACTTCAGGATTTCATAACTGCTTTCTACAACATTAGGATACTATACAGTACATGAGCTTACCTCCATCATAAGGAATTGGAGCAGAAGCTTCAGACAAGATTGCTGGATTAGCTGGATTTGAAGAAAAGGCAGTCTGAGCCTAAAAGCAAAGAAACTCACATATGTTATCTTGTATAAGAAAAAATAAATATTATGCAGGCAGGAAACTCAATTGTTTCTTGGACATACTATTTGTCTTGAAGTAATGAAGTCAGTATTTTTATGTGAAGTAAATAGCTCCAATACAACATACTGTAGTAGTATCAAAAGTACTTTGGCAGATCAACTCACATCTCCCTCACAGACAAAGCTACAGTGATAATACAGAAAGGCTTTAAAATCAAGCAAGTTAAAAAGCCTAAAAGGAAACATTACCTTTGGCTGACAAAGCTTTGTAACTTAGTTTTAAGGTTCGACCTTTGGCAGAGTGTTTTGCAATTACTTTTTCAGCTGGATAGCAGCAGTTTTACTTCTTCACACCATTTACAGACATTATTAGTGAGATCTATAGTTCTTTTCAAGTGTCAAGTTCCACACAATCCAGTGCTACTAGTATAATATCTTCTGAGAGAAATGGACTTTGCAAGATGATTTTTCTACAGCACTTGCCACAACAGTGAACACATTAAGACTTATTTCTGTATTGCTGACTGGTTTACTTTACTAAGTTCTCTTATATTTGTGAGTCAGTTTCCTTCCTTCTCAATACCTCAGCTCTATTTTTTGGCCTTGTGTGCTCATGACCAGGGAAAAACAGAGCCTCACAGTGGCCTGTTAAGCATGATGGAAATAGCTATCCCAATAACTTTCCTGAGGCTGAACGTCAAAGGTGGGGGGAAATTACTCAATGCATAGTGAAACATTATGCTGAACAGGACACATAAATCTAACACAACACGACAGTCAAATTACTTCATGATGTTAAGGAAACACTTAAAAATAGAAGACTTCTTAGTCCTGTACACTCCAGGAAGTTGTCTTTAGAAAAAGGTTTCACAGCAAGGATGAGTCATTATTTAGCAATATCACGTGTACTTAGAAGCACAGGCTCCAACTCAAATGACGGACAAAAAGAGCAGGTTAGAATAATATTTAATGTAACAAGTCTGTTTGTTTTAGCCGGCAGTCATTTCAATCTTACTCACTTCCTGCAGATACAGACATTGTCCTTCAGCACTCTGCCCCCTTTTCTCCTAAGAATGCCCTCAGATTTATTTAAAGAGACAACATTTTAAAATGCATTTTTGGGAGAAGGAAATAACTTAGCCTTTGATGCCAGCAGGTGATTCTGCCTCTCTACTCTGCCCTTGTGAGACCCCAGCTGGAGTGCTGCGTCCAGCTCTGGGGTTCCCAGCACAGGAAAGACATGAACCTGATGGAGCAGGTCCCGAGGAAATGATCACAGAAACCATCACAAGGATGCAACACCTCTCCTGTGAGAAAAGCCTGAGAGAGCTGGGGCTGCTCAGCCTGGAGAAGAGAAGGCTCTGGAGAGACCTTACAGCAGCCTTCCAACACTTATAAGAAAGACGGTGACTGACTTTTTAGCAGGCCTGTTGCAATAGGACAAGGGGTAATGGTTTTAAACTAAGAGAGGGTAGGTTTAGACCAGATACAAGGAACAAGTTTTTTAAAATGAGGGTGGTAAAGCACTGGAACAGGTTGTCCAGAGAGCTGGTAGATGCCCCATCCCTGAAGACATCCAATGTCAGGTTGGCCAGGACTCCAAGCAAAGTGATGGATGGAGTTGAAGATGTCCCTGCTTCTTGCAGAGGACTTTTAAAGGTCCCTTCTAACCCAAACTATTCAGTGATTCTATGAAAAGTATCAGTGAAAATGATTACTGATTACTGGAATGGCTTACTGATTACATTTATTAATATTTTCAACTGTAATATATAAACTCTAGCATCTGGTCAATAAAAGGCCAGAGGAGCATGTTCTTGGCTCCAGGCTACTCATTTTTGAGTTCAGCATTACCAGACTGTAGATAAAGTACTGTGGTTAGATAAGAAGAATGGAGTGGGTGGACACGACAAGGAGAAATCCCAAAGCAGCACCCACAGCTTCAAAAGCCCCACCCCACACATACAAACACAGGTGAGACAAGGCATTGCACTTTGGGACAGCAGAGGAGAGTCAGGAAGCTGTTCTTGACTGCTTCCCAATGAAAACAGCAAGGGCTGAAGTAGTAGCCATCTTAAAACACACTATAACTCCTTGACATTGTTTAAACCAGGAAAGAATGCAGGTAACTTTAGGAAAAAGTAAAATGCTGGAGAAAGCAAGGAAACTCTTTGTGAAATACATCCATGTCAAACTTCTCATAGAGTTTTTAGTCCATTAAAGTTTTTTTTCATTATTTGGTTTCACGGGTATTTTTTAGTCCTCACCATGTTTAATAATAAAACTACCAATATTCTTGCACATAAAGGGTTTTACACAAAGATGATAATCTTGGATGTACTGTGAGAACTGGTCACTACCATGAAATAGCCAGAAGAGAAGTCTGACTCCAGATGGCATTAAGACAGCGAGTGGTTTGGGGTTTTTTCTTTTTTTGTGTACTCAAATGACCATGAAAGCTTTCTGCCACAGATTTGGACCCTGGGAATGAGATGCAGCACATTTATTAGTTTAGTCATCAAGTCAGAGGTGAAGTATGTGAAGAGACTGATTTATGTTTGTCTACGTAAGGCCATGTATCTGTATTTCAAAAAAACCCAAACATATAATCATATTAAAGACAAATGAACACAAGTGAATATATAAACCAAAATAAATATATCCAGGTGGTAAAATAAGCATTAATCACATCAGAGCAAGCTACAAAGTAAACAGTTTGTCCTTCCCCTTTCAGGGTGAGATGGCAAAACAAGTTGTCAACCACAGTAAGTCTCCCCCCTTTCCTGGACTAAAGATCACCAGATACATTACTGTCATCAAAACTCATCTTTTTAATGTCCACCATACCTGAATAACTTTGTCCACCTTCAGATCTTCTAGGGAAGGATAGAGAGACATTTTGACGAAGTCTCACTACGTAGAGGGCAGACTGAAAAAAAAAACAAATGGGAAAGCAAACAAACAACAGGATAAGCTCTCAGATATTTACTGAGATTACAACTTTAACAAAATTAATTAACCACACTAAGTGCTGAACAAGTGTTCTGTGACCTGCAAGTCAGCAGTAAAGATACCTGGCACTACAGAAGAATTCCCATTTAATACAGACTACCCATTTAATCTGTTATCAATAGCAGCCTTTGGCTAATAGGCTTTATTTAATATACTTAGCACTGTCAAAGTTTAGGTCTCGATGATGAGAAAGCCTATACAGAGAAGACCATTTCACAGGAAGCAAAGAGAGACTTTAGGAGGCCAGCATGCAATTAATGGGGGTTAAGAGGAGAAACCTAGTCACTCTCCTTCCAACTAGGACAGTATTTTATATACAACTGCAGAAGCTTCCACTCTGTTGTCCAAAATATCTAAACACTTTCATCACTTCTAATATTCCACTGACCTGGTTTTGGCTGGAATAGAGATAGTGTTTTTCCTAGTGCTGCGTTTTGGATTTAGGATGAGGATAACGTTGATGACACACTGATTGTTTTACTGGTTGCTAAACAGTGTTTATATCAAGTCAAGGACTTTCCAGTTCATCATGCCCTGCCAGCGAGAAGGCTGGAGAGGCACAAGGAGCTGGGAGGGGACACAGCCAGGACAGCTGACCCAAACTGGCCAAAGGGACACCATGTGGCATCACGCTCAGTATATAAACTGGGGGGAAATTGGCCAAAGGCATAAGCATTGTTCAGCAAGTGGTGAGCAGTGGCAATGTGCAGCATTCATTTTATATACTCCAACTCTTTTAATATTTTCTTCCTTCCTTTTCTGTCTCATTAAACTATCTTCACATCAACCCACGAGCTCCCACTTTACTCTTCTGATTCTCTCCCTCCATCCTGCTGAAGCAGGGGGAACCACCAAGCAATTTTGTGGCACTTAGTCGCTCGCTGGGGTTAAGTCATGAGATCCAGCAAGAAGCCACTAGAGAGAATTGGCTTTCGATTTACAGCACATTAATTGCAGCAAGAGACCTGTATAAACTAGGAAGATTCTGTCAGTGGTGAGTTTCAAAACACAGAGATTCCAGGCTGGCTCTCATGTGATGTTGGAAGAGCCCTGTGACAACTTATCAGGAAGTAAAACAAAAAAACCAAGGGAGAAAAAAACCCTAAGCAAAACCAGAAAAAATAAACCTCCTCACATGGTTTTCTAAGGCACCATGCTGACATCCAGCTCTGCTAGAACCAGTCACCTGAGGCTTCAGGAAATCCCATTTTTCCGGAGCTCCTTCACTCACACTCTCACTGAGATCAGTTGAACTTTTGAAACCCACAATAAAATATTCCCCATCAGTATATGGGAACATTTTAGTGAGAGAGATGGAGAGGGACAGAAACAGAAGACAACAAAATGTGATACATTTTGCAAGTTATAGAAGGCACTGGGAACAGTTAATACAGAAGCTTTAATCAAAGTTTTTGGTTTGCGGATTCATTTTCTCATTTAAAGAACAGAGGAGGTTCTTATTCATGTAGCAATTTAGCAAAAAATTCAGACTAGAAGTGATCTCTGCATAAATCCTTGAGCTATTGCCTCTCTAAGTGCAGATATGAAGTCAATTTCTAAATGAGCACCACACACACAGAATCATAATGTGATACTGCAGTAACACAATAGACATCTCTTCGTATTACACTAAATTCATCAACAGCTTTTATGTTTGTTCAACAGTGCTCAACAGCTCCAGTATCACGTCAAGCTGCAATTAAAACTTAAAAAAAGCATGCCCTAAATGTGACAGAGATCTAAACTGTAAACACGTGTCCCGCTATATATTACAATAATTAATTGCAACTGACTTTTTTGATTAATTGTTTCAACTCAACCAAACATAGTTAAAGCCTGGTAACTTTATAAATTTATAACTTTATAAATAAACACACACATTTAAGGCCAGGTTAAAGTTCTGTTTTAATCCAGCATTGACCTGAAACAATAAAATACTTTTGCTTATCCAAAATTGGTAATAGCAATTGAAAGCCCAAGCCCAGCAAAACCCTTGGTCAGGTTAAATGGTTCCTGGATGGTCCATTCTGCTGCTCACACAGGTCAAAGCACACACAGCACCAAACTCAGCATCTTCTTCTGTGCTACAGCTGCCCTGGCAGATTCAGGTGCCGACCCAAGCACTGCCACTTGTTCAAAGTCAGCACACGCCTGGCAGCAGGAAAAGAGGGCAGGCCAAGGACAGTGTGTTCCCAAAGGAGTCACCCCATGGCAGGGCAAGGAGGGGCACAACAGCAGCACTTTGCAGGTGGTGATCTCCAGCATCCACAGAGCAGCAGAGCACAGCACAGGGAGTGCTCAGTTCCCTGTCCCACTGACCAACTTCCATGGTATGCCCTGGCCAGCTGTGTTTCTGCTCCACAGACCAGTCTCACTCTGTGCACAATTACTTGGTTACGTTTGTCAGGCAGACAACCTCAACCTTCTGCTGGTTTATAAAGAGGAGCACAGTGGTTTTAAAAGCATCAGCAAAGCTAATCACACACTAGTTTTCAGATTACATAAAACAACACCCCTGACACCCCCTTGACTCACTTGACAACTCCCCCAGCCTCCCCTCCCCAGCCAAGGGTTAACAAACCCAAGTGTTTGTCACCAAGGATCTGGTTGGCTGGCTCCCTCATCACAAAGTCACCAGTTCCTGGTTTTGGTTTTCCAACTAAACAGCCAGAATAACCACTGTAACTGCATTCAGTGAGCTCATAACTTTGCGTACGGTGTTTTCAATTTCTGCGCAGGCAGTAGTAACAAATATGCCATGTTACATAATGTGAGAGCCACAAGAATATTGCATTTAGTTTAAAATAAGATTTTTAAGTAACAATTGCCACTGTCAGGGACCACCAGTAATTGCAGGAAGAACTTATCCAAGACTTCTGTGCAATGTTATTCACAGTATAAACCTGAATTTCAGCTGGCCATGCAACAGCTTTAGGCACTGGGGAGTGGATACCACAAAATGTAAATCACCACAACCTCCACTTCTCTCTTAAAAATCTACACCAACCTCAGAATCGCCTTCCCCAATCATTTCCATACTTCCACGTATTGTGAGGAGACCAAGTGTTTAGGAAAGCAGAAGAGAAAATCAGAGGAAAAGCATGGGGCAGGAGCAGTAAATCAACTGATAACCTGCAAAACTTGGCAGCAAAGACTTGTCCCCCCTTCTCAGCCCACTTGGCTGGAAAGTCTGACCGCCAATGCCAGCACGTCCCACTAAGCAGATCCTGTTTGCCAAAGGGAAGTGCCGGGCCACCGATCAGAGAACTATGAAAGGCGTCACTCGTGACAAGCCGAGCCTGGCAGCAGGAAGTCTCGAAGGTGGGAGTGATCCCGAACTGCTTTCGGTGGCGTCGCTGGGAGGAGACGAGCTTCCCTACGCGTTCTCCAGGTCGGAAAGCATGAACGTAACATAGAATGACCCTGCTAAACCCCAGTCTGGCCAGCCTCTAGTGACTGCTGCCTTTCAAAGCACCAGCAGCCAGAACTGTGGGAGGTGAAAAAAAAACAAAACAAAAAACGCCACCCCGAATGTCTTCCTCCTGTGGCCAGGGGAAAAATTACAGCAAGCCACAATGCTGGCACCTATACTGCAACACTGGCTCCCGCTTCCAGAAATTAGAAGCTTACGAGCCCCAAAAATCATCTTAAAAGCAGATCCAGGACAATGCCTCCCGAAGGTCAGGCTGAGACATCAAGAACCAAGGAACGGTTTCGTAAGACACGTTCTCCACTAATAACTCGGTATTTCCCTTCTGATGCATATCTAATTAGCCTGGGAGCAACCGCCCTCATTATCCGCTCAGCTCCGAAACCTGCTGCCTCCATTTCAGACCTGGAGCAGGGCTGGCCTGCCCGAAAAGGCCCGCCGTATCCCCCACCGCCGCAGCACCTTTCAGCCCGTCTCAAGACAAGTTTCTACAAATGTCCGAGCCTCCCCCGCGCAGTGGCCGCGGAGCCCCAAGGGGAGGCCAGAAGACGCTCGCAAAGCCGAGGGCGGGACACAGACAGTCACACAGGGCCTCATCCACTCGCTGCTTTCCCTGCCCGCGGGCGGAGGAGCCCCTCGGGCCGGCAGCGCCCCGAGCCCGGCTGAAGCCTTGCCCCGGCCGGCTGCGGAGAACGGCGGCCCCGCAGGAGCACGACACGGCTCCGCTGAGGGAGCGGAGACCAACGCCGCTCTCGCAAACGGCACAGGGGGCCGCCCCTGCCGCCCCCTCCCCGCTCCGCCATGCCCGGCCCGCAGCCCCCCGCCTGCTCGCTCCCGAGGACCGCACAAAGGGCCGCGGGGAGGGGACACCGCCCGCCGGCCCCCCGCTTACCTCCGGCCCAGGGGGTTGTTGTTGGCCGTCCGTCGGGGCCCGCAGCACGGAGAGGGACGGCAGCAACAGCTCCCCTGGATCCCGGCAGCGCCGCTATGAGCGGGGCGGGGGCGGGGGCGGGGGCGGTGGCGGAACTGGCCCGGCGCTGCGCATGCGCCGGCGGCGGCGGGGAGGGAAGGGGTGGGGCTGGGGCTGGGGCTGGGGCTGGGGCGAGGTTGTGGCTTGGTAGGGCTGCAGGCAGCTGTGGGGCGGAGGGCCCCGAACGGGGTGGCGGTGGCCTCGCTCCCTTCTGGCCGCTTGTTTCACGTGGAATCATAGAATCATCAAGGTTGGAAGAGACCTTCAACATCATCCAGTCCAACCATCCACCTGGCGCTACCGCTGTAAGCACTGAAGCACTGAACCACATCCGCCAGCGCCAGATCCAGACGCCTCTTGAACACCTTCAGGGATGGTGACTCCATCATATCCCTGGGCAACCTATTCCAGTGCCTGAACACTCTTAACAGTGATTTTTTACTTTTTTTTTTTTTTTTTTTTTTTTTTTTAATATATAATCTGAGTCTTGTCTGTCTCATTTTAAGGCCCCTTCCTCTGGTCTGCTCACTGCAGGCCTGGCAGAAGAGACTGGAGCCCACCTCACCTCAGCCTCCTGTCAGGGAGCTGTAGAGAGCGATGAGGTTCCCCCCGAGCCTGCCCCTGAGATTTCTTTGTTTTTGTAGGGTCCTAGGCTCATTTGTTTGCCTTTATCAGTTCACAGGTGTTTTCTTCATGTAGGAAAAGTGAAAAAGTACCATTCTCTGCTCATTTTCCAACCTTTTTTTTCCCGCTGTAATAAAGCATGCTCCGCTAACGGCCTTGTGACTGCCTTGTTTTGTGTGTCTGCCGTAGATGGGTGAGCTGTGACACATCAGAGCCAGAGTGACTACATGACCTGTCCTGCAGTCCAGCACTTGCCTGGGCCTTCTCCCACAGGCATGCATCAGAAGCAGAACTTTTATCCTGGAGAGGCTCCCCTGGAGAAACCATGATGTAAAGTGTACCCGCAACAGAGAAATCCCAAAACAAGCTTTCATAAGTAAATTACCATAATTATCCCCCATTTGCTTATTTAGAGTGTGAACTTCTCTAGCATCAATTTTTGGTCCTTCGTTCTTCATTGCGATTCTTTGCCTGTTGCCAAATCTTGTTCATCATACAGATAATTAAATGTGCTGAGTGCCCTGGAGCTTCCCTTACCTAAGAAACCAGAGTGTTCAGTAGAGGAGTTTAGCAGTCCTCCAGCACCTAGGAAGGAGGTTTGCTCCCACCTCCAGTCTCTTTCTCCTGTCCTCAGCCAGTCCCAGCAGTTGTCAAGCTCCTCTAAGGGAAAGTTTAACTCATCACCCCAGTAGAAATCAAATCCATCAAAAACCATGAATGTTTTTCTGCTGGTTAGTGAGCCAAACTAGCAGTAAAATGCTCTGTCAAACACAAGCATGAGCCAGAGCAAGGGAGTGTGTGGCTGGAAACAGGAGAAAGAAGGAAGAGGAAGGAGAAATGGGATTGATAGGGAAGGTTGATTCCCTTCATTATGTCACTAACAGGCTGTTTCATCATTTGAGCTGTCTACACAATCATAACCTTCGTTAAGCTAAATAGAAATTTTGTTGCAATATATATTTTTCTGTTGTTGTTGCAGTATATTTTCCAGTTCTTGATTCTCTCCAGTTGCCAGCATCTTTGGTGACCACAACAGGAGCTGGGGTAGCAGCCATAGCACGGCTGAATAGAGAGGAGCAGCAACTCTCTGGCTGCTCAGGAGGTTCCTGTTTCTATATCCAACCATCAGCCAGACCTGGAACCTTCCTGCATGCCAGCACCTGAACCAGGTGATTCAACTACTGAGGCACGCAACTACGGGTCATTAAATATATATGAAGCGAAATCTTGGGCTTAGGGTATAAGTTCACAAAAATCCTGTGTTACATGTCTTCTGGGCCAGGAGGGAGGGAGGGAATCTAGCTCTGGTTTAATAATGACAGATGATTATTGCTTCAGAAGTGCTAAGTTTTCTACATAGCCAGAAGAGATTTTAACATAAGTGCAGTGAAAGTTTTAAAACTGTGCTCAGACCAAGTGTGTAATTCTTCATCCTGCAATGAGCTCAGTGTAGTGAAGACCTGGACCCACCCTGTAGAAATAAAGAGAACTGTAGTGTTGTAGCATGGAAATTGCAGGTGACTGATTGACAGTTTTCCAGGTCATGCAATACTGCTTGATGCCAGTGCTGACAACTGAAGGGAAATGTTTTCTTTTGGTTTGATGTAAAATGCTCCTCTCATTGCAAAGACCTTTCTTCTCTCCAGAAAGCTAGGTTGTTATTTGCTGTTTTCTGCATTACTTTGTGCCTTTTTGTGGTCTTTCAGATAGTCCGCTGTTATCCAGGGAGCAGCCTTTTTCAGTGGATATAAGAACTGCACTGCCAATGCACCTTCCCTGATTTTACCCACAAGACTCTAAAGGATGTTCATTTTCTTTACGATGATGTCCTAGTCCA
The DNA here is from genome assembly GCA_024500445.1 of Entomyzon cyanotis. NCBI lineage: Eukaryota > Metazoa > Chordata > Aves > Passeriformes > Meliphagidae > Entomyzon > Entomyzon cyanotis. The sequence continues at coordinate 22,369,791 of JAKEPQ010001005.1, forward strand.
AACACTTGGTTCCATATAGTTCATTGCTTGTTGACCATACTCTGTGTGTACTATTACAGATACATAGTCTAAGAACAAGCAAAATCCAGGTAATAGGCAGTAGCTCTGGGACCACATCCACCCGTGGGACATCCACCTTGGTATCAAAAGCGAATCTTATCAGCCTCTTCTCCCAGTATTTTGTGAAACATGATTTCAATAAAGATTTTGAAGAAATGGATAAGGCTGTTTCTTCTTGAAGAACAGCTATTGGACAGAGAAGGATTGCACCTTTTGTACTGAAAAGCTTTCTCAAAATTATTGTTCATTTAAATATAGGAACAAATAAATTTAGTAAATATAGTAATATAAATATAGCAAACCATTTAAATATTTAAATATAGTAAAAATAGTAAATACAGTAAACCAGAAAAACAATTGCTGAAAAATGGGTATGTCTAATCTGTGCAACCAGTGCAGTTTGGCATGTCTCGGGGTCCTCATCCTTCAAACACACAGAAAAAAAGACAATTCCAGCTACTGATCTAGTCTTGTTTCTTTCCCAGGGCAACCAAATCTTGGAAGGGGTGGCACATGCCTCAGTCACTGTGACATGAACTGAGCACCTGGGACAAGGGAAATATTTCTGTGTCATGGAGTTTGGAGGGGAGCAGAAGAAGGGCCAGGCCATATCTTTCTAGAACTCCACTGAGACTGGGAAGTTCTAAGGAGTCAGAGGTGAATCGCCCAAATCAATGGCTCTAGATTAGTTCTTGAGGTATGTGCATCTGTTGTTTGAAAGAAGTGGAACAAATGGCCAAGTTATTAGACTTTGCTTGTTGAAATTAGAATACCCATGGGCAAGTGTGATCATTTTCCACTGTCAATGGTTTGTGGGTTTTTTAGTGGTCTAGTTCCAACTTTCAAAGAATAATAGAAACCACCTACTGATCAGTATCAGTCTCAGCTGTTGCAAAAATCTTAATAAAATAATACATAATTATTACTGAAAAAATCACATTTCTCTTTTGAAGCTGAAAACAGGTTGTGCTTTTGTTTGTAAGGAAGCTCTCCACCCATTCAACAATGACACATTATTAGTGGTCTTTCAAAATATGTACAAATCGTGCAAGATAGCACCCTGTCAGCACTGGAAACAGAATAATTGTATTAAGGTGGTTCCATACTGGGGTAGATATGAGGGAGTTATTGGGTCCAGCTCTAAGCCAGGTACAAGGAGTGTCCAGATGTGTTGTTTGTATTTCTAGAACATACCTGCCCCAAACCAGCCTAAGTAATTGTGGGGCTGCATTGCACTGAACTGTGCCTCTAGACTAGAATTTTTTTACTTTCCAAATAGAAACAAGAATTTCAGCATAAACCCCTGTTATGGAGAAGAGATTACATTACAGGAGCTTTGCCACAGTAAGATACTTAATATTAGAAACTGCTGGGTCATTTTTTTCCTCATTCCCTGTTCATATTTTTTTTTGGTCTTGCCTTTTAAGGGCATTATAACATGCTACTTTCACTGTGCCCTCCTCAGCCCATGGGATAGATGGCGCTCAGTGAATGATTTTCCACTGTTCAGTTGGCAGTTTCATGCCTGATTTCCTGTCTACTATTCAAACACCACTCTAAAGATGGAAATACTAATGTTGTCACCATCCTTTTTAAGTTACACTCTAATGTCTGATGCCAAGCTGGTTCCCAGCCAGAATGTCATCTTGGCAGTAAGGTGGTGGACGTTTTAATTTCCTTTCACACTGGAGTGATGGAGGTTGTCCCTGCCCCCATGAGTGCTTCAGGAACAAAAGGAGCGTGAAGCCAACCCCACAGCAACCTGATCTGAGATTTGCCAAAGTGGCACAGATCCAGACTGCAGGACCAGAGCGATACCAGCACTTGCACAGAGAAGATGGAAATAGCTGTAAACAACAGAGCGGTTCTTAAGATGCCACCCTTCTTACAGGATAGGTACAGGTGTCACTGGCCTATTACAATCCTGTTACGATCAGAAATGCGAAGCAAACCTTCCACAAATCATCTCTTACAATGCTTTGGTTTGCATTTGGTGAGGCAGAATTGGACTTCACAAAGGGCATTTTTTAATTTTAGATCAATGTAAACTTTTGCAATACAGGAGGACATTTAATCTGTTCTGCTGGTGATCATTTAGCCCATTGAGCCAGAGAGCTAGTGTGAAGATAAAAAAAAAGAGTGGACATCAGGTCTTCAGCAGCATTCAGCTCTACACATCCATTCCTGTTGTCTCATTCCACTTGCTGCTGCTGATTTCAACTTGGATGTATGAGCGCCTTCCAACACCTGAACCTCCGTGGCTTCTAAATGCAGATGTAAAGTGAATTGTGAGTGTGATGAAGGAGGGGACATGAATTAAGCACTAAACTTAATGGATGCCTAATTCAGGCAATGAATCATATAATCATAAAATGGTTTGGATTGGAAATGAACCTTATAGAACATTGGGTTCCAACCATCCTGCCATGGGCAGGAACATTTTCCACTGAGTTACTCAGAGCTCCATCCATCCTGTCTTGAATACTTCCAGGGATGGAGAGTCCACAGCTTTTCTGGGAAACCTGTTCCAGTGCCTCACCATCCTCACAGTAAAGAATTTCTTCCTCAAATTGAATCTAAATTTACCTTCTTTAATTTTAAAACCATTACCCCTTGTCTGATCACTACATGTTTGTGCAAAAAGTCCCTCTCCATACCATACTTCTTGTAAGCCTCCTTTATGTACTGGAAGGCTGATAGCAAAATAGCAGCTAGTAAGCTACAGAGCAGTGCACCTGTTTAAAAGGAAGGGAGGAAGGAAGGAAAAGAGAAAGAAAAAATGAAAAAGAAAAAGAGAAAGAAAAAGAGGAATAGGAAGCAAAGTGAGGCAGGTGGTGTGGTTACATTCCCTGCTCCATCTGCTGGAGCAGCCCAGAACAACCTCCTGTGTTCACCCAGACAATTGGTTGCAGCTGTCTTCTCAGGGCTTGTAACCTAACTACTTTTCTTCAAATAATTATTTGGTAGCAGTGAGCTAGATCATTTTTGTAATGACATCTGAGATTTGATTTCTCCCTGATCAGTGTTTTGAGCACCTGCAATTGGGCGTTCAGGTGTAATAGGATAATATAGAAGCTTCTGTTTTGTTATGAAATAATACAGTGCAACTCAACTCCAGAGTTAAAAAAGCTTTAATAAGATGCAATTTGCTGCACTGGGTGAGTAGTAATAACTCCTCATGGTTTATTTTACAGCCATTTCCTTTTTCTTCTTGGGTTCCCATATCAGTTCTCTTTTGTCTCCACTTTCATAATTGCTCTCTTTACAGTTTCTCTTCTGCAATACTTAGAAAAATTAACTTTCATAAATCGTAATATTCTCAATTGTTACTTTAATCATAAGTTTAATAGTTCTCTTTTCTACAGTTTTAAGGAAACTGGTCATGATGGAATGCAACGTATTGTTAAAACATTTTCCTTCAAGTAAAAGATGGTATTTCTTATTGAGGTTTACTTTCTAATGCTTGATATTAAAGGGAGGATAGTGGCATTGTAAATCCCAGGTTTGATAGGAAGGTTCCCAAATTTTAAATTGACATTCCTAAAGAACAAAGAAAATCCCAGATAGAAAATGAACTGATATGGTGCAAGTAGATCAAGTTCATTATCTGATGTATAAGCACATTCAGAGGATACTCTAAGATAAATATGGAAATATTAACTTGGTCATTAGAGGAAATATCTGTGCCTAATATTATTTAAATGCTGTGGGGCAATTGTCCTTAAACAGGATGCAAATAAACCTAGTTCCCAAGCCTGTCCAGTTTTATAACCCATCAGTGTTGATTATCCTAATGTAAATACAAGGCATTGTCTATGCAGAGCACTTCCTCATGGAAAAAAAAGACAGGGTTGAATATATCACAATGATGTCAGATTACAAAAAAGTACTTCTACAATCTGCATACAATCTATAGAAAAAAGATTATGATGATGGTGATGATGATGGTGAGGGTGATGATGCTGATGATGGTGACGATGGCATTTGGGTTTTTTGTTTTGGGGGGTTTTTTTTGTTTGTTTGTTTTTTAAGGAAATATGAGCACACTATTTTCTTGGAGTCAGATGACTCGCAAATTCTGCAGAAGGCTGAGTATAATGTAAGCAAAATCTGCCCTTTCAACAACCATGAGAGTTGTTAAAATAGAGCTGTGGAGGGATACTGTAGTAGCGTGAATGTATTTTAGATTGTGTAGTTCATTAAATAATTAAACTATGGTGTTATTCTTTACAGCATCTCTAAAATAATTTCAGTCATATTCTTTTAGGTGCTCTATTATAATTTAGGTATACAAGACTTTCTCCTATTCCACTGGCCCAGGAAACCCAGGCAAAATGTGAATCCAGCTAGGGATCTGTTGTATCTATTTCTGGAATTACAGTCTCTCTGGGGAAGATACTACATTTCTGGCATGATCACTTGGTAACAGCTGCTGGTTTATAAAGGCAGGCCGGCCAATGTTGTGCCATGGTGTGTCAGGTCTGTTGTTGTGAGGGGACACGGCAGCCAGTGTTCTCCTCCCTGTGCCTGGAGCGTTGCTGATGCCTTTCAGTTTGTGGACATATGATGGCTATGCCAAGTCAACACTGATGCTGCACAAGGACCTTCAATTTCTGGACTGTCCCCACAGTACAGAATCCTGTGTGACGACAGCCATCATTCCTCTCTAAAAATACACATTTCTTGTGGCTGGTGAGGAGTAAATGTTCTGTTGAACATTTTCAGTGATCCCAGAAAAGCCAAGTTTTCAGCTTGGCTCTCAGAAACCTCAGTGATCTTACCCAGCAAGTCTCCATATCTTCATGGAAGTGATACTTATTGTAAATACAAAGAAAAATACATAGGTACATAGAAGTAAAACCATTTTTGTTGCATAGAAACAAGAAACAAATCTGAACTCACAGAGTTCAGTGGCTGCTGTAGAACACAAGACACAAATGCTACACAAGGAGGTTTACCAGTAGGTGGTGACATATAATTATTTGTTAGCTATTTTCTGGCTGCAAAGGTTCTGAGCTACAAGCAGCTTCACTGTGCAACTTCTTGTTTAAGCTTTCCATTCATATTGCTCCACCTTTCTGAGATCTCTTTTGCATGTTTCACAGCTGCAGAAGTGTTTCATAGCTGCAATTGCATCTTCTGACCGTAGCATGTCGTGTCAGCCTACTCTTGTTCCATGAACTGCAGGGCTGCCTTCTCACTGCTGAGCAAAGTGCTTGGTTTGTGTGGTTTCAGGGCTTTTGGTCTGTTGATGAAGGAAAATAAACCAGTTGTAGCAACACATGCATGAGGAAAAAAAGTCAATCCTTTCTTTGTAGCATGTATGTCTTATTTACTTCCAGTAAATAAACAAGTTTTATAGTTAGCTGTGTGGAAATCTGCTATTTACTGCCAAATGTAATCAGCAGCCTCTACTAAGTCCATCATACCCTTCTGTGCATCAGTGCTCTCAAGTTATAAAACCCTCAGTAATCCTAGAAAAAAATTATTCCCCTCAACATGGTCTATCTGTTATTTATTATTAATTTAAATACCATGTGTGGGTAATGAAAGCCATATAGCTACAGTATATGAGATGAAGCTTAGGTTTGAATAGTTAGTAAGTTGTTTTAGAGCAGCAGGAGAAAACAAGCCATAAGGCTTCTCTTAGGCTTCAGGAATCACCACAGAGGTGAGCTGGGCCTGTTTGTTTTGTAGGAAGAGTATTGGCTCCATGGAGGCCACAACCCAATTTACTTCACTGGCTGGAGCAGAGGTGATAGATAAGAGTGCTCCTGGCAGCTCTGCCCACAGCCAGTGGGTGTATCTGGGTGAAAAGTGTCTTGGTGCCCTTTGTGGGAAAGTGGTGCAATGTAGCCGTGCATCAGTCTCGACACAATTCCTGGCCCTGAAGACACGAGTAGCCCTCGTGAGGACACAGCTGCCCTTGAAGCTGGTGTGGGCAGCCAGGCTGGGCTGGAGGTGGCTGCTAAATGCACTGTACTGGGCAAAGTGTCAGCACGTGCTCTTGGCTGCATCCACGTGCTCTTGCCTGCATCCACGTGCTCTTGAGCTGCCCTTTCTCAACTGGCTCTAGCTCAGTGTGCATTAGGGCTTAAACAAAATGTCAAATTACAGTTCTTGAAAGGTTTTGAAATTTCTAACTAGTATTTGATATATTGCTGAGTTCTTGATGAACACCCATGTTGAAACCTGCAGTGACAAAGGCTTATACATTCAAACATATGCAGTGCTTTATTCCTGATGGTGACGCTGACCTGAGTCTTGAGCCCAAGTCGTGTCAGTTTTTCACATTAATATTCTTCTTACCCTTTATACAAGGAAGGAGTTTGCTTCACAAAACTCAGGCAAAACAAGTCAGTATGTTGGTTCTGACTGCACTCATAATTCCTGTGGGTCACCCTCTTGGGCTCAGGCTAGAAACCCAAGCTCATACACAACGTGCAATGTGCTGCAAAAAATGTAATATCTGTTAATCAGTGGGACCACATGGTGCTTTCAATCCCTGCTGTACAGGCTGGTGGCAACTGCCTGAGCTTTGGTGGTGGGAAATGGTGTGTTTGTCTGAAGAACGCCGAAATACCACACTCAGAACATCAGGGCACTCTACTCGTGCTGCTGAAAAATCAGGAAGGCCTACTGCCCACTAATATAAATGGAAGGAGATTCACACTTGTCATCTGCTTAATTTGGGGGAGTATCTGTGGCAGGCAAGACTCCTGCTTGCCTTTATCACAAGGACATATGTCACAGGATGCAAACTGTTACAGTAACAGGGTGGCTTTAGGGCTGTAGATTGGCCTATTTAAGAGTTTCCTGAGAGAAAAAGTAATTATTTAAGGTAAGTTGCCAAGCAGGTCCTGTGCTCTGCCTACACCTGGTTATACATTTAGTACTATTATATTTGTACAAAGCAGGAAGTGAAAGAAGGTGGGCAGCTTTAGAGAAGTTACTGCTGCTGTTTGCTGGCAGCAGGATGCCATTTATAAATGATATCATCACACTGCAGTACAGCAACCCCAAATCACGGGAGGAAGAGGCAAATGCGCCTGGCAGCTCTACCTAGTGCAACACAAGATATGATGAGGAGACACAGGCAGCTGTTGCTGGTTAAATGTTATTCCTGTGTGTTGGACACAAAACTGACAATAACTTCTTTGTTTTTCAGTGTCGTTTGGACAATACATGCAAAAAAAATTAGACACCAATATAATAAAATCATTATTCTTGTTTAGGATGAAGAAGTCATAGGATGAAGTCAAAGATGACACCCAGAACTGAAATTTTACGTAATGCAAACAAGCAGGAAATGGGATAGCAAGGTTTTTATGAAGCAATTATATAATAAAAAGCTAAATTCAGTTGATGAAAAAGCGATCTTTATAGGAAAATAAATGAAACACCGGTGCTTAAATGAAAATGGGATAGGGGACTGGAGCTGACATACAAAAGTAACTACTACTTTTAGAGTAAGTAAGGGCTAACCTTGGTGCTGTAAATAGGGTGTTTTTCTTTAGTATAGTAACTTAAGAATTGCCTGAAATGTAACAGCATGTGCACAGTTACTCCATGCCTCACTGCCTGCCCTGGTTTGAAGCCAGGACAATATTCTCACCTGCCAGATTTTCATGTCAAGTGTAGTGTTCAATTGCAACAGCCAGATGTCCGAATCTTTACTGTTTTATCTCACAGCTCTAGGGACATCAACAAAAACTGGTACAAAAGTGAGCCTGAAAAACCCTTCAGTTCCTCTCTTAGAAATGTGTTAGGCCTTGAATGACTTATGAAACATCCCTATACCTGAGTTGCCTCCTTGATGACTTAATGCCAGATCTAGGAGCAAGCCAAAGTTAGAATTGTCACAAGTTGACAACAGAAAGGAGAAAAGGTTTAGTGGGAAGACAAAAGGTAACCCAAGGACAATGAAAAAAGCCCCAAACCAGTGTGGTTGTCTAGATCTACTTTCTTCTCTTTCTTCTGTGATTCATTCTATGATTCTGTGAAAGGCCATTTTTTCTCTTTGTTGTTAGAGGAAGTAAGTCCACCTCCGCAGCCATCCCTTTGCCCAACAGCTGAACCCCGCTGTTCCCTCTTGCAGTGGCACACCAGAATCAGGGCAGTGCACAAGGAGAAGGGAGGGGGAACAGGCTGGCAGCTGAAGGACAGCACAGACTGCAGCCACCAGTTAGTGCAGTCTGAATCTCCTGGACACCGGTCAGTAGCCATTTCATATGTTGCTAAACTTGAACTATAAACTGCAAATGGTGAATCTGCAGGATTAATCAAAATACACCTGACTAACCTTCAGATTATCTACTATTACAGCTATTTGGTTACTTTGGAACTGCTACTGCTACGTGACATAAGCTCAAGGCCAGTCTGCAACTGTCTGCATCAGTCCACCAAAGCTCTCTGCAGAAAGGTACCAGAACAGAGAGAGAACAAGCTCTCTCCAGAAATGGTTAATCAATAGCTTGCTAGCTTGACTCAATGCCATTGGATACAGTGGTGCACCCACTGTATATAAATTGTGACCTGTCTTCTGTTTCATTCTCAGTCACCTCTCCTGCCATCCTGGTAGTTAACCATTCTCCACTTGGAAGCTTTTGGGCATTAGCAGAAATGTTCCTAGCATCCTGGCTCTGGGGAACGGCAGTAATACTTTGTTGTGTGTCTTGGTTACTTCTAGGGAGGAGGAGAAGGTAAGGAACTTATTTGTAAAAGCATCTCAGTGTACCTAGCCTTTATTTGTGTCAAATATCCTGTGCACATCACTAAGAATCTGTAGTCTTAAGAGTGTCAGATGGACATAAGCAGGATAGCAGAAACAATGCTGTAGTTTGGTCTTTTGAGAGATTTATGTTCCAATAAAATTTTTTATGTATGAGCTTTGCAATAATAGAGAAGTGATGCCTAGAGGTAGCTGTAGATACAAATCTGTGCATAAGTGAGGTAATTAAAATATGAATATGGATGTTCTGATTTCCTAAAGTTCTGGGCTATAGTTTCACCTGTATTGTAATCACAGTTAATACCTACTTATATGTAATTGTAGTTTGGATGTAATACCTACTTACAAGTATTTTCATATTATTTCATATCTAGTAACACAGTTTAATACAGTAATATTTATGTACCTTGCTATTTGGAATACATATTCCTTGAAAGCATTTATCCTACTGGCACATTTACATAAGGACCAAGTAATTTGCTTAGCTATTCTTATTTTGTATTTTCAGCAGTCATTTTCTTGTTTTATTTTAAAAAGTTTAATTGAAAGAGGGTGAAAATAATTAATCTACTGGAAAAGTTGAAGTATTATATGAAAGTTACTTTAACAGTCATGATGTCCTTATACAGAAAAGATGTTTTCTACTCAGAAAAGAAAATCATTTAAGCATATGCTTCACTTTAAGTATCTGCTTCATTTAAAGCATGTCCTTCATGACACTTTGTCTGAAAGACTAGCTCTTATGCTTACTGCGTATCATAGCAAAATTTCCATATTTTTAGAAAGATCTGGTCCATTAATGGGATATGCCAACAATAACAACCTTTCTGTACTAAAAAGTTTCTTTGTTTGGTATTCAAATGAAATTGTGGATACAATTTCCTAAAAATGTATCAGACAATATTAGTATGATGGATTATTTATTAATGTGACAATGGCATAACAGCATGTTAGCTAATGGCAATAATTTTGCATTTAAACAGGTGAAAAACTTACTTCTGTTCTAAGGAAAAGAAAGATGACATAATCAAACTGTGGTTTTTTATGTCTATTAAAAGTTAAAGTTGTTCTTTCTTACATAGCCTCACGCTTAAAGGCGAGAAAATTATATGTAAATAAACTATTTACTGGGGATTGTTTTTCATTTTTTTCACATTACACAAAGCCTAGCATCAGTGTTTCACATACCTGGTAGCCCTGGAGAAGAAGTCTTTATTTATAATTTTAAATTCAGTTTTTGCTTGTGTTTTGTAGGCGACAAGGTGAGCCACCTCTTGAAAATGGGTTCCTTCCATACCTGGGCTGTGCCTTGAAGTTTGGTGCCAACCCCCTTGAATTCCTCAGAGAAAAGCAGAAGAAGCATGGCCACATCTTCACTTGCCATGTAGCAGGGAAATACATTCATTTCCTCACTGATCCTTTTTCATACCATGCATTGATGCGCCAGGGAAAACACTTGGACTGGAAAAAGTTCCATTTTGCCACTTCTGCCAAGGTACTGCTGATTTTTAATATCTAAAGTGCAAAGTATCTGCTGACATACCCAATTAATCCCTATAAACATAACTATGCCTTTGAAATAATATTGGTTTCACATTTCTGCACTTTTACTGGTTTAAAACATTGGGGTCTTTTTTTCCTTCTCCTTAATGGAAAGGAAATTTGCAGTGATTTGGATTGTTGTAAGACTGTACATAATTTTATTACAGAATTATCCTTCCCTCTAGTAAGCTATGAAGTTATGCTTCGGCTTTCATTTCAGTTAGACTTTATCATCAAGGCCATTTATGACAGGCCTTACTTATCATGCATACATTTTATTTTGTGACAGGCTTTTGGGCATGGTAGCATTGACCCAGCAGAGGGAAACACCACTGAAAATTTTCATCAGACTTTCATTAGAACCCTTCAAGGCAATGCTCTAGATGCCCTCATTGAAGCAATGATGGAAAACCTACAGTATGTCATGCTGCAGTCAAGAACACCTAAGCTTCAGTCTGATACCTGGGTGACAGAAGGACTTTATACATTCTGTTGCCAGGTGATGTTTGAGTCTGGCTTTTTAACACTTTTTGGTAAAGAATTTCATTCAAATAATGATAAAAACCTATCATCAAAGCAGGAAACTGAGAGAGCTCATATCCTAAATGCCCTTGAAAACTTCAAGGAATTTGATAAGATTTTCCCAGCCCTCGTGGCAGGGCTGCCTATCCACCTCTTCAAGAGTGCCCACAGTGCACGTGAGAAGCTGGGAGAGGCACTCCTGCACAAGAACCTGGTGAAAAGGGACAACCTCTCTGAGCTTGTCACCCTCCGCATGTTCCTGAATGACACCCTGTCAACCTTCGATGACATGGAGAAAGCAAAGACCCATGTGGCAGTGCTCTGGGCCTCTCAAGCAAACACCATTCCTGCCACTTTTTGGACCTTGTTCTACCTTCTCAAGTAAGTCCCAATGCTTCTTGCTCCCAAACAAGAAAAATGTTTCTCTTACAGGAAGCAATTCATTAATACAGGCCAATTCCCCTGCTTGATACCTCATCAGTGATTAAAAACTTAGTGTTTGCAAGAGAAGTGGTATGTTGTTCTGGACTTCCATAGAAAAGCCCTTCACTCATCTGAGAAGAAGTAATTGTAGCACAGAGCAGTTCTGTAGAAGTTTGGGAGTTTTTTAAGAAACAACACTCCAGGGCAATGCTACACTTTATCAAGAAAGCTTTGGAGTAAATCTATATGATATGACATTAAAAGTACTAGTTGCAATCAAGACATTAATTGTATTAAAAGCTAGAAATATAACTAGACATTTTTAGACCATCTCACTAGAGCAGGCAAAATGAGGTTTAACTTCATTATTGTTTTCACAAATACTTGATAGAAAATAGTTTATATGTTGATAGATCCCACGGAAGCTCTACTCTAGACTGCACCTGCTGAACTTGTTACTCATGAGACAAGTACACAGTTCAGATAACACTATCAAATGTCCATTTTAGAGAGGGCCTTTGTGGATTATCTGCCTCAGCTTTAACTCTGAAGTATGTGTCTAAATTCCTAATGCTTTTATGTATCAGCCTTATATCTGCTTGCCAATGCTAATTTTTGGGGTTATTTAGTGATTTTTGCTCCAAAAATGAATTTGCTTTAGATTTTCTGGACTTGGACTCTTTTAAAACCCTGATTGTGCCTTTATCAATACACTATTGCACCCTCTTTTATTGTCTCTATATATTTCACAGTAGCTCATATATTCCATATCTGGAAGAAAGGCTGGACAGTGAAGGATACTGTGTGGGCTCTCAGTATTAGGAAGGCTGTTTCCAGCTAGACAGAATCACATCAGCCAGAATAAATGATGTTATAAAACTGATCTATAAGCCTGTTCCTAAACTTTCTACCTGCAGTGGGGCTATATTCTAATCTACAACTGGCTGTTTTATTTCTTATACTTGGCATTGCTTTTTAGTGACAGTACTGTTTATTACCTGAATTAGGCACATCAGTTCTGTCCCACTTGTCATTGGAGACAAAATCAAATGCTTTCTTTTTTTTTTCTTTGAAGTTATCATTCCTTTGCCAAGACATGAAAAAGTGAAACTGCAGCATTTTGCTGCAACGTTTTCATTTTAGAAGGTTGTACTTGTCAGCCAACAAAATAAATTTTAGTCAGGAAGAAAGTTAATAGCAAAACCCCTTCTTAAAGAATTCTTCAGTTTAAAATTGTGTTATACCTTTGCTCTTTTGATCTTAGGAGTCCGGAAGCAATGAGAGCTGCTACCAAAGAAGTGCAGAATGTTTTGGAAAGTGCTGAAGAGAGTATCAGCTTAGGTGGCAAACATATTTCCTTGAACCGAAAACAGCTGGATAATATGCCAATACTAGGTATGATTATTTTATGCAGGAGTACCAGAAATCCCACTACAATTTCCATGGTCTTCTATTTATTGCCATATAAATGCTTGCTATGAAATTCCTATGGAATTAGTAAAGAAACAGTAGAACAGGAATCTATATGTTCCTTAGCAATAGCCAACACAACCAGGCTTCCCGGTGTCCCAGGTTGTACCAAGAGTATCAAAATTCATATGAACAGCACTTTTTCATGGGTAATGGCATGTCTCAATAATCCTACACAGCTACAGAACCTAGACCCATGGATAATTCTGAACAATATTTTGTTTGGTTATGTCTTTAAATCAAATAGAAAGGTATTGCCAAAACTTAAATCCCAATTCTTACCACGTGAAGCAATATTTTCTAATACCATTACTTCTATTTCCTCTTAATATTTTTCAAATTATAAGCACATTTTTCAGAGTTACAGAGTTTTGATGATGTTGCCTTTTAACTACTGTTACTTTAAAAAAGAAGTCACCTTATATTGAAACAAAAAAACCCCGACATAACTCTTTTTCTGAGTATGGGTTTCTATACAGGACCTCTTAAGGCCTCAGAAAACTCTGCTCACTGCGCTGTTTTTTTTCTTGTTATATTTTCAGTTTTCACTAGTTTGGTCTTTATCTCAGAGTGACAATGTGTCTCACTTTTGAACATTTTGTTTCATCAACTATGAGCATTTTTCTAGGGGAGAGCAGATTAGGCTCTCAGTGGTAGCTGCAAAAGGGACAGAAATGCTAAAAAGAAATGAGAAGGATACTTTCTTAGGCATTTAGAAAGTTAATATTAAAATATTTCTTCTAATAAATTTAGGGTTTTACGATGGGTCTGAAATAGTTCAATATGCATGATGTACCCCCAGGATGTGAATACCCTGTTTCCATGGCAATCATTCCTTGTTCTCTCCCAACAGACAGCATCATCAAGGAGGCGATGAGGCTCTCGAGTGCATCCATGACTTTCCGAGTGGCCAAGGAGGATTTCACTTTGCACTTAGAGAACGATTTCTACAACATTCGCAAAGATGATGTTGTAGCTCTTTATCCTCAACTGCTGCATTTTGATCCAGAAATCTATGCTGATCCCTTGGTAAGTAGGTTTTTTTTTCAAATTGCATTAAACTTGGCCCTCTGGCAGAAGTTAACAGGCATTTATCAGGGTGCCCCATGGCTGGTTTTCTGTTGTACCCCAGACAGTCTATTCTTACGCCTGAAAATGTAATGATAGGCAAGAAAAAGAATAAAGTCAGTGCAAGCACTCTGCAAAACATGTTTTAGTGTAACCAAAAAGTGTGCTACCAGCCCCAGACAGCCTTATACTTACTGGCTTCCTCAGTGAGGGAAGATCACCATTGTGGGGGTCTTTGAAGAAGGATAAGGACAATAGTTTCCCAAAGGCACAGAATTGGAATTCTTCCAATTCTTTTTCTGCTACATCAACAAGGATGCAGGATTCAGTTCTTATTTTCAGAGGTCAGGAAAGAAAATGAGAGATATCAGCAAAGAACCTGGGATCATGTCCCACATAAGAGAGCTCAGAGGCTACTCTTTCTAAAATAGCACCATGGGGCCTGGTGCTACTCTATGATGCTTATTGCTGGAGGCATCTCTTTCCCAGCCTGCCTTTTGTGTCTTAGCAGCTTCATCTGGTTTTGGAGGTATTAAAATATCAAGGAACTCTTTTGTGTGTTTATTGCAGACATTCAAATACGATCGCTTTCTGAATGAGAAGGGAGAGGAGAAGACTGACTTCTACCGGAACGGTCGGAAGCTGAAGTATTACTACATGCCTTTTGGGACAGGCATAGCAAAGTGCCCTGGCAGGTTATTTGCTGTCCATGAGATTAAACAATTTTTGGCTCTGATTCTTTCGTATTTTGAGATAGAGCTTGTGGACAGTAATGTGAAATGTCCCTCTCTAGATCAATCCCGTGCAGGACTGGGTATTTTGCAGCCATCCAATGACATTGATTTCAGGTACAGGCTGAAATGCTTATGAATATATATTTTGTATTATGCATATAGGCTATGTACTAATAGTACATAAATACACTGTATATACTAATAGTACTAAATACACCATATAACATATATTTTATATACATTTTATGTATATATGCAAATGAAATGCTTCAAGTCTTGGGGAAAATCTGTATGAAGATGCTAACTCATCATTTGAATGAAAAATATGCACCAGTGTGGTACCAGCATGCAGTGGGTTTAATGCACTCTTTAGATGCAAATGTCTCCCTTTTTAATGAGCATTTTGAAAGGCAAGTTAAGATTTTCAACTGTGTGTGTACAGCAGCAGGTTTTTTCTGTCAGCAAATACCTTCCCAGAGTTAGAATTTCATCAGCTAATTCATAATAGTTTCAAAATTTAACTACAGTTAAAACATATTCTTTATTACAATTGAAATGTTGGGGGGGGGGGGGGGCAGGGGGTTCTCCCCACAGGTGAAATAAAGTTTTTGTTGTATAAAGGCAGATTCACACTGGGGAGGGGAGAGTTTTCTGGGGAAGTACCTTTATGGTTTTATGAAAAACTGGAAGACTTGAAAAAAACCTACAAAAATGTTCACGTTGAAGTGAAACTGCAAAACTTATTTTATATTCATTGTAAGATACTTATTTTCAGAAACTGCTAACTGTGTTAAAATAAATTATATTGGCTGAACCAACTGCATCTCTAGACTGTTTGTTGTTTTAACATCTTAATATTATCAAAGGTTTATGCACTCATCCAGAGCCACCTAAACCAGTTTTAAACTAGCCAGCTCAAATACCAATATGGAGATAAATAAATATCTACCATATATTCATCAGTGGTTCTGGCTGGTTTTATCCTATTTGCCAAAACTCCATATTTCCATAAGCCTCCTTAGGTCGTCCTAGTCTAATTCCATTAAAGTTACCATGGGCAGTAATATGCCCACACATTTAATTTTTAGTGGTGGCATGTTCATGAGAACAATTGTTTCAGAGTTAATATAATTTGGTTCTCTCTTAACATTCCTATCCTTTTCTGCTGCAAATGACAGATGTATGTACGTCACAAAAGTCAATTTTGTAATGAAATGTCTTTGGGCTGAAAGAGAGAACTTTCTTATCATCTGCTGATGAAAAGAACAAATGGAATTAAAACCTTGTTGTTATCCTGTTTTTTTCTAAGGACTTATGGTCTGACCTTCTGTCCTTGACCCAAAAGTAAGCCTGATGACAGAAGATGAGATATAGGACTATAAGATATTTTCAAATGTCACATTCTGGCAAGATATCCAGACTAGCTGATAGAACTCTTCCTAAATAAGGAATTTTGGGTTGAGTTCTAGAACTGCTTTAAATTATTTATTCTTTTTTCTTCTCATTATCCACTGGGATAAATATTCAAAGGTTAATAAAAAAGCTTATGCAGTGAGTCATTATTTATTACCTGTGTGTTGCCTTCGTAATTTCATTTAATCTTTTCTCATTTTCAAAGGAGAATAGAGAACACTGATTTGTTGCCATTTGCACTGTGTATAACATTAAACTATTATGTAGAATGCAAGGTGATTTGAATTATTTCTTTAGTTCTCTTGGTAAGGGTAGTATCCAGTACAGCTTGTTTTCATACTTTGGTCAATTATATTTTGTATTATTTATATAAATTATAGCATATTCAATGTAAGCTGATTTGGAGACTAATTTCAAGCCTGGCATGTGCCCTGGCACATATTATTATTATTAGAGTACTTACTCCTATTTTCTTAAAGAAATCCTGCTTGAAATTACAGGTTTTGAGGGCAGCAAGGCTATGCAATGTTTTAAGCAAAATACACTTGCTTTATGAAAAGGAATTCAACATGGAATTGCAACAGCAAAAAAAAGATAAGACTAAACTAATTCTAGGTTCCTTCAAAAATTAAGCCTTCTTTTACATCCTGTTGTCTCCTTCAAACTGACTGCCCCAGACTTTTCTGACAGTGGTTTAATGGGCTTTTGTCAATTCCTTTGGTCTATCAGAAACTGAAGTATTCAGTTGCTCCTCAAGCTGATCTGACTTTCAATTTCCCAAGTGTGGGAAAATAATGGAAGTTTGGTGAGGAGGATTGTGTACATGCTCAAATGGCTTGCAAGCTGGGGTGTCAAAAACCACATACGTAATACCAATCATTGTTTAGCTTCATGTGCTGGACAACACCTGTGTTTAGATAACATAGGCTGGTGATAGACTGAGAGGCATCCTCTTGAGCATGGTGCAGATTCCTGCCGTGCTGTGGGAACAATCAAATGGTGGTAATCTACACCTGCATGAATCCCTGATATACAGGGGAAAAGAGAAAGTTTGGTGATTCCCTAGCACTCACAGAGCTCCATGGTGACTTCATCCCTGCCTGTGTGCCTCTACCTGGGTGCTGCTTTGAGGATCCTCCCACTGGCATCACGGTTTGAACCCAGCCAGCAACCAAACACCAAACAGTCAGTCACTCACTCCCCCAGCAATAGGATCAGGTAGAGAATCAGAAGGGTAAAATCTAGAAAACTTGTGGTTCAGTTTTAACAAAACCAAATTTTCTCTACGTTTCATCCATGGTATTGTGGTTTTTCCTGTGTCCTGCCTGAGCTGGCTCACACACCAAGGAATACCAACAGTACAGAATTCAGGGGAAGGTAAAATCATGAGAGGATTCACCCCACAGATTAAAGTCAGTTCTGAACATTGTGGGGAGGCTACTGACTTAAGTGCAGAATCATCATAAATTGGCAGAAACCAGCACGGCCACCAGACAGGGTCCTGCAAGGGTGGCTCAGGTGCTCCTGCCCAAACTCCTGCAGGACCATGGTCCTCACCACTCAGCCTACTGCCACTCCTCTGTTGCTGGGGTTGCAGTTGTCCATGGATAGCTGAACCCACCCTGTGGATTGATATTCAGTATATCTAACAGAGGCAACCAGCCCTTTCTGCTCAGTTCTGGACTCCTGTAACCTGAGGAGGATAGAGCATGTCTTCAGGGGACTCTTCTTTTTCAAGTTGACCTTGTGTTATGCAGATGAAAAGACCAGTATAAGCCCCTAAGCATGCTTCCAGTTTGTGACAAAAGACATGTAGGTGAACAGTTTGAATAGTTTGGATATGGATTTCTTTTTTTTTAATATTGGGCTATATACATGTATTTTGGTTTGCTGCCGTAGCTGCTAATTTTGTGACCTCAGTTAAACCCCTGTTACTGGGTTACACAGATGCAAGTGAGGGGAGAAAAGAAAGTACAAAGTCTGTGGCACTATGCCTCAGCAAATATAATCAAATACTTCAGCAATCGATACTCATCTGCCTTGCCAGGGTCACAAACACCACAAGGTTATAACAGGACAACTCTTTCTGCTGCTTCTCCTAAAAGCAGTATTTTTCTTATGATAGAAGGGAGAAAAAAAAATTACTACTAAAGACCATAAGAGCAATTAGAAATATACTCTGCAGATCCAGACTGGCAGGAAGCAGGCAGCCTCTGCTGTGGGCTCTGTAAGTGTTTTACATTACATACTTATTAGGTAAAATGCATAAAGAGTTAGGGGGGAGAAGAGGGGCAAAGACCTGAGGCCCCAGGTGAGCACCCTAACCATTGTCTTGGTCTAAACAGATAGCTGTGGCAGCATAAATAGGTATTTGCCATTTAGGTTAACTCAGGCATTTTTCTCAGGAAATCTTTACTGATCATGGAGATCTTGGAAGCCACATGGTGACCTGACTAATGAAACAACAAACCATGTCAGAAAACAAGACAGTTTTACAATTCTGAAGCCACGCTGCCCACAGTTGTTGTAACAGAGCTGCCACTAGATTCAGGCAGCCACTCCTCAACTTCTCAGCAGTGGTTTTGAACACAGATTTTCAAGACCTTCTTCAATTGTCTTTGTATTTTACTGTAGGAATATCAGGATAAACTGGTGTTTGTATTATGAGACCTCTTATGCAAGTTTGTTATCAAATAAAAGAGGAAGCAAAAAGAGGAAAAGTCATGGGATAATTTTTCTGTAAATTAAATACATTTTAGAGATAACTATAGCTTAGCTGATGATAGCATGCTTCAAAAGTTGCTCATCATCTTGGTCTAAACTGATATCTGTGGCAGCATAAATAGGTAAATGCTATTTATGAACTGCACACATTGCTACATCTGGATGTCAACAAGCTGAAGACAGGACTGAGATTTTCTGATGCTCCTGCTCTTTGCAGGGAATTGGACTAGATGACCTATAAAGGTCCCTTCCAACCCAAACTGTTCTATGGTTCTATGATCTCCTCTCATTTAAACCACCAGGTCCACACAGATAAAGAACAGAGGAAGCTTGTCATAATTATGTCTAGCTGCATACAGGGGATTTGGTGGTAAAATCAGTAATTGCCTCCTAATAACCTTAGAATAAAATAATAAAAAGGTTACATACTATTAAATTGACTGTTATCGGTGTAAATACCCAGCTTGCTAACTCTTGTTGACTTTAATTTGTTTTCTGCCAAGACAGACAACTTTTGGGACACAGTTCAAATCAAATGATCTTCAGTGACCCATGACTCATGAAAGGAGAGGTTACTTCAGAACAATTCACTAATGAGCCATAATTTTTTCAAATGGAAAGTTCATTTTACTTAATTCACCTATAAATAAGATCCTGCAGGCTCCAATTATCTTTTTAAGGATAACAGTAATTTCTGAAATTTGTCTGGTCAGATAGCTGGATCCGATAGAGATTTTGAAAGTTTAAAACACCTTGGCTGAATGAATCTCTCTTGTTTTGAGAATTCTTCAGGGTGACTGGCCATGTAATTATTTCTCAGTGACATATGTATAACAGTTGATTGGAAGAGGAATGGAAAAAGCCCCCAGTAATTGCAGACTTGAGACATAAAAACACCCACAGGAAGAACATCAAATACCATAGCTGGAAAAAGTCAGGCTAGAAGTCACTTCACCCTAGGTATGGAATGAGCTCCACCTTACCCAGGGCAAGAACAAGCAGAGCTTCCTTGGGATTTGTGCAAGGCTCCTAAGTAACAGATTTGCTCTCAGAGGTGTCTCAAAAACCCAGCTGGTTTTCTGTTGGGTTCTGGAGGGCTTTGGGAGGCCTCCATCCTCTCTCAGCTGCAGGTAAGCACCCTGTGCAGAGTGCTGGCTGGCTGGGGCACAGGGTCGGTCCCTGCTGTCACCCCCGGGATGTCCCTGTGCCTCTGCCAGCTGTGCCAGGGTCAGACTTGCCTCTCCCCGGGTCTGTAGAGAGAACAGTGCCAGACATCCATGTCATCTCAGCCTGTGCTCCATTTGGACACCTGCACTCTAAAGGTAAACCAGATCCTGCAAGGCAATTGCAGACAGGTATGAACATTTTGTGCCTGCAAAAGCTCTGTTCCACCCCCAGCCATGAGCTTGCATGTCTGGTTTGAAGCCTAGGGTGAGGAACATTGGCCAAAGGTTGCATCAGCAGGCAAGAGGGGAACTGGGTCTTGCTGACCTGTAGTGACCTCAGCTCTGCTCTTCTTTAATGATAATTGCTCCTTAAGCTGAGGGAAAAACTTCTCTGCTTTATGCAACATTTCAGCTTGACTGCTCTGCCCAAGTAAGCAAAGCCTTGGAAAGGCAAACAGTTAAGGGGGGCTTTCTAAAAACACATTTTCCACATTGAACTGACAATTTCACGGTTATTTTATTTCTTTGATGTAAGAACTTGGAACAAGGAATAATATCCTTATGAGAATTAAAAGCTGATGTTAAAAACAACAGGGGAAGCCGTTAATGATGCAATTACATGAGTTGTGTTCACTGTGCCTCATATTCTTGGTACATTAGCTTCTTACATGTATTATTTAGACACAGCAAACCTGGCTAAACAGACCAAAGCAGCTGCTGTCCACTGGAGTTCTATGTGGGGACTTAGAAGAGATTCTCCTGTGTCTGTAAAGAGACTACAGTCGAGGACTGTCCCTGAATCTTGTTGATTTACTCATCTTGTGTATTTTCAGAAACCATAGCCAGAGGCTAGGGGTGCTGGATGCAGATGTGAGAGGTACACCACACAGCAGAGGGATCTGCAGATGAGGTTCCTAGTGGAGGCACTGCAATGCCAGAAGAGAGCTGCCTGGCTGCAATTCAGAAGGTCCCAGCCACCTGCTGAGGCTCCTGGCACGGGCAGAGCAGAGGTGAGAGCTGAAGTGACAGCCCCATCTTGCCCCATGAGTGGCTTCTAAAGCTAAATGGTTGTTATTTATTATCGATATTATTTCCACACAGGTAAGGATGTGTAATAATTGTACAAACACAAAACAAAACCACCATGCTTCTCCCAAGGATGTCACAATCCAAGGAAAAGACAAGGTGAAACCATCCATCTAAAGAGGGTAAGGAATGAATGAGGCAGCATTGCCAGCATGTCAGCTAGTGGCCTGAAGAGACCAAGATGTTGGTTAAGGTCAAGTTTATCACTGACACCAAAGCATCTGGATCTGGTCAGATCTAAAAGATGAGAACTAGACAGTTCATACCAGATGACAGAGGGGTGAGGATTAAGGTACAAAGCTCCATGGAAGCAAAGAAAGAAAAGTTTATATTTGCTACTATAAAGAATGCAGGACAAGGTAGCAAAGGAGGAGGGATGACAGCGTAGTTAAATGCTCTTTGCAGAAAAAATATGAATGATGGAGAGGGAGAGGGAGAGGGAGAGGGAGAGGGAGAGGGAGAGGGAGAGGGAGAGGGAGAGGGAGAGGGAGAGGAGAATTACTGCAGTGCAAGGAGGAAACACATGGGTGAATGTTTTGTTAGGAGAATGGCTAGGAAAGGCTGTATCTTATCAGCAGTTATGCAGAAGGCAAGACAACATTTGAAGGAGTACACTGACAGTGACAGTTTGCTGATGGGTGACCAAGGGTGAGGATGGGGAACTGATTTTGAATCTTGAGCCACCTGAAGATATTGTGAAGCAACATCATTTGAGTGAAGCAGGTATAAATTCAAGTGATGGGGAGTCAGAACAGCACTTACAAGCAGTGCTCCAGAATGTGGTTTTTTAAATGTGCATTCAGCAAGCTGTGAGGCAAGAAAGGAACAGAGCACGAACAGCACAGAAATAAGCTTGCATTAGGTAACAATGGTTAGGGAGGAACAAAAGGTTAAGGGAGGGCATGACAGGGTGACTTTGAGGAGATACAATAGGATGGAATCAGAAGATGAGAAGAGCTCTGCAAGAGCATGGTCCTGTAGAAACCATGAATCTCAGCTTCCAGAGTAGACCTCAAACAGATCCTATTCCAAAAAGTTACTCTGTAAATAAAATACAGCAGACTGAATCCACATGTATGTACTATGCAAATATTTGCCACCACTCTGATCAAAGTTATTAGGTGAAAATGTCCAGCCTTGAAACTGGCCTTGAACAGCATTTATTAAGGTGTTCCACTACTACAGCTATTGCTAAAGATCAGTACATCAAACTGTACCATCAATCAGCCTTGAACCTTTGTGCAGAGGATTACCAGTGAAGCCTTACAGAGTATAATGTATGTGGAGCCTGCCAAATAAAACACATATGCAACCATCACTAGCACTATAGAACCACTATTGTAATTTATGTATAATCAAAAACATGCTGGATAACAAGAGGTAGCTAAAGAAATACAGAGTTTTTACTGCTTCTTATGCTTATCTGGGGGATAATTCTAATATTTTTGAGGCAGGTTTTTTTCATAACCTAAGGGCCTTTACTTCAAGTTCCTAATTTCAGTGCAATAGAGATTTTTGTGTGGTATTTATGTGGTAAGAATACGAGCAAGAAAAGGAAATAATGGGTAATGTAAATGAAAATATGTTATAGCCTGAAAAATAAAATACTAAGTTGTGCCACCAAAGACTACAGGAAAATAATATGGAAAAAAAGTTTGAAGTCTTGTTTTGAGAGTGACAGACAGCCAAAGTGGGAGTCAGTTCACACGTTAAAGAAACCTATCTGTAGGTGTCCACCCACGAATTAAGTTTCAAAACTCATATAGCCAATTGAGATCTGGCCAGCACATGCAGGCAGCTGAACACCAGCAGCTGCCAAAATATGTGTGGTTACTTTAGGGTAAACCGCATAAATGTCTAAATTGAAATGATGGCACTCACACAGGGTTTGACTCATTTGTCCCCACAAAGGAAGTAGAGACTTTTGAAATGCCCTGTAGTAACCCATGTATCTTTAGACTCCCTTCATACAGACTTACAGTCCCAAAAGTCAGGTGTCAAGTCTGTTGACTTCATGGTGTCTTCAGAGGGTGAAAAGCTCCAGGAATCTGACAGTGGGATAGGGATAGCTGCCAGATCAAGCCCTAAACCTCCACTGAACAGAATGGGAGCTGGGCATTTCACTCATATAAATGCACACAGGTAGGTGCCTACATTTAAGTGCCCTAATCTTTGAACTGAATCCCATAATCAGAGTTTCAAAGACTATCAAAGAAAAGTAAGCTCTGAATTTAGTTTTGGTCATCAGCTTTCAAGAGCAAATTTTTATTTCAACAGGAACAATAGCTAGCAAGATATAAATAATAAAATTGCCCTGGAGACTTTTGCTCTTGATTACACTCTGAAAGGAAGTCCTGGAGAGACAATATTTTGGGTTTAGGAATTGTATCATGTAATTTTTGCATAAACCAAGGGAGTCAAGATTGCACAGATTTGGAAAACACTTTGACCAACAAATTCTGTGGAAAAAAAATGCAAATTGTGGTCACTCAAACCAGCTATACAGGGTTCATATTTCCTGAAATGCTTCAACTGGAAATAAGAAAATTAATTCTTTCCTGGTGTTGTATTCAAAATGACACATTCCTGGTTTTCTTCCCATTTAAAAAGCTTTCAATACTACTTCAAGTTAAAACATTAAAAGATGGAAAGCATAGCATTTTATTTAATTTCATCTATACTGGTTGTCACAATGTTTTGGTTTGCTGAAAACTCTGATATATTTGACTTAGGCCAAATCTACTAAATGGCTATAATCCAATTCCTTCTGGAATTAATTATTTTCATAACTTCCCCAGTAACTAAAACTTCTTCTTTTAAATTTTACCCATAGAACTGTTAACTTTCTCCTACCATGCACATATGTATTGAAATCTATGCAGAGCTCATATAGCATTTACTTTTGAAAACATTTACCAACCATTTCTTTGGAGTTCTTACACAGTAAAAATTCCCCAAGACACTTAGGACTGGTTTGCTTCCCACCTTGTCAATATCAGCTGGAACTTAATCGAAGACTTTCACCACAGGAAAAGAAACCATTGTGTACTGCTCTTGAAATTCTCCTCTATAACATTTACATAAGGAGAGAAAGTGACTTAATGTAGTTCCATTAAGTTGAATGAACAGAAGAGATGTATCCAAACAAATTCCAAAAGTGACTTTCTGTCTATTGCTGTATGCACAAATACAGATCCATCAAACTACAGAGATGTTCCTGTTTGCTGACATTAAATTTTAGTATTCAGCATCTCATGACCATCACAGCCATAAGGTACAAAGCAGCTGGTGAGATGCATGTTGCTCAAACCATTTACAATAAATATTCAGGTGCAGTGCTGCATCTTGGTTGTTTACTTTAAAATATAACAGAGAAGACCTATCCAGATTCCTAATCACAAATCAAATTCACTGACTGCTGTATTATACTACATTTTTGATTTTTCTATTTATTTCTATAAGCTTCTACACATTTACATTTGTTGCTGCATGAGAATTTTACTAATTTACTTATACAGAGAGCAAAAGAAAACAGTTTCTACTAACAGAAGGTAAAGATATCGTCTTGCTCAGCTCAGAGGTGCATGTCAAATCTACTTCCACTGTTACTTACCCCCAAACACTCACAGAGAAATTACATAAATTAATCATATTGTTCAAAGAAATAATTCTAAAGAAACCAGAAGAGAACTGGAAAATTATTCTGGGTAAGAATTCTACCCTAAATTACAATCTCACTAATATACAATAGAAAACTGAGTCATATTTAAAAAAATCATAGTCATGATTCTAAGAGCAAAGATAGTGTTTTAGTCTTTGAGGTTGTCCCCTTTCTTAACACCTATTCCCATATTTATGAAATAAGGTGAAAGAAGTCCTTCTTCAAAGAGTTGTCACTGGTGATAATGGGCCCAACAGGTCCACAAACCTTTATATCTTCATTTATATGCATTCTATCTGTTTTTCTTCATCCAAGATGAAGAAAAGGAACACAAATCACAAAACTTTATATTTTCATTCCTATGCATTGTATCTGTTTTTCTTTATCCAGGATTCATAGAACAGTTTGGGTTGGAAAGAACCTTGGAAGTTCACCTAGTTCAAACCCTCCTCTGCAATGAGCAGGGACATTTTCAACTACATCAGAGCCCAGCCCAACCTGATCTTGAATGTTTCCAGGCATGGGGCATTTACTACCTCTCTGGACATCCAGTTCTGGTGTCTCAACACCCTCACCATAAAAAATTTCTTCATCTCTAGTCTCCTCTTTTAGTTGAAAACCTTTACACCTTGTCCAGTTGCAACAGGCCCTACCAAGTCTATCCCCATCTTTCTTACAGCCCCCCTTCAAGTACTGAAAGACTGCAATAAGGTCTCCCTGGAAACTTCTCCAGGCTGAACAACCCCAACTCTCTCAGACTGTCTTCACAGATGTGCTCCAGCCCTCTCATTATTTTCATGGCACTTCTTTAGGCTCACTCCTCATTCCTGTGCTGAGGACCCCAGAGCTGGACACAGCCTGCCAGGTGAGGTCTCATGAGAGCAGAGTAGAGGGGCAGAATCGCCTCTTATTTTGATGCAGCCCAGGACACATTTGGCGCTCTGGGCTGTGAATGCACATTGCTGGTTCACGCCCTTCATGTCCTTCCCCACAGAGCTGCCCCCAGTCCCTTCACTCCCCACCCTGCATTGGTACCAAGGGTTGCCCTGACACGCTTGGCCTTGTTTAACCTTCAAAGGACTGATGCAGTGCTCAGAGGAAGATCATAAGAAGAGTCACTTGCTGTTCAAGATTTTGTTTTGTTTTTTTTGCCTTTTAACTTCCTTATCTAGAAAACCAATTGGATCACAGAATAAGAACAAATTCCTGCTGACTTCTACAGCAATTCTGTCTGTTCTGCTTTAGAACACAGAGGAACAAGAAAAAATAAAAGAAAAACAATAGAAAGGGGAAGTTCTCCCATAGGATAGGTTGCACTATCTGCAATTTTTAGCATGTCACGGGTTGACAGATCAGCTGCAATGATGGCTAAAACCACATTATTGGTGTAAAACTGGGATGGCAATACTGCCAAAGTGCCCTGAACTTAAGTTAAAAGTGATAATTGTCCACTTGGTCAAAAAATCAAAAGAGAATCAAGGTTTTTGATATGAAAAATTTAGCTTAGCTATGGGGAAAAAACGTTCAGTGTAGAGAGCAGAATCCATCAGTGATGTTTGCATGAAATGTGACAATCTTTCATTAGTGAGTTGAGGAAGAGTTGTTTTCTTTTCTTCCCTTTTAATATATTAATTCCAAATAATTTCCTATCTATGGACAAAAATATGGCTCTCAGAAAGACGGTGAATGCTTGGAATACAAACTATTATGATCAGCCACCCAAGCAATTCATTACTCAAGCAGAAGCATTAGCTGCAGAAGACCAAATAAAACGGATGAAGTTCAACATAAAAGATGAGATCCTGATAGTGCATAACGAAGCTTTGGGGAGAGAAGACTCACTCAGTTTCAGTGAAAGATATTTAAGGAGGCAAGAATAAAAAAAAAAGGAATGACATTTATCAGAGATGGGCAGTCACCTTCATGGGAAGTGTAGACTGGAAGCTCTGTGGGTGCTACGATAGCTGGAATAAGAAAGCAGTGTCTTTCATTGGCATATCTGTCAAAGCTTTTCTAGGAGATATACCTGATATTAATTATAATCTATTCCTCCCTCAGAATGAGAAGATAAAGACAGGAGAAAAAAACTCCCCCTAATCATTTGCTATCACCATGATTATAATAGTACAGCTATGGGATTTTTTAACCCTGTGTTCCAGGAATTAAATATCCTTATAACTGTGAACAAGCTTTCCATAGCAATACTACAAAATCTCAAGTTCACTGAATGTATTACAAAAATCCATATTATTGACTATCACATTGTTACTCTACAGGAAAGTGACTGATTTTTTTCATCTAAGAGTACCATGGAATCATAGAAAGGCTTAGGTTGGAAGAGAACTTAAAAATCATCTAGGTTCCAAACTGCCTGCCATGGGCAGGGACACCTTCCATTGGACCAGGTTACTGAAGTCCCCATCCAACCTGCCCTTGAACATTTCCAGGGATGGGGCATCCACAGCTACTCTAGATAACCTGTTCCAGTGCCTCACCTGTCTCACAGAGAATTTCTTCTAATACCTAATCTAAACCTACTTTCAGTTTTAAGCCATTCCCCTCATCCTGTCAGTACATGCTCTTGTAAATAGTGTCTCTCCATCATTCCTGTAGGCTCCCTTTGGGTACTGGTAGGCTGCAATTAGGTCACCCCAAAGCCTTCTCTTTTCCAGGCTGAACATTCCCAATTATCTCTACCTTTCCTCATAGGAGAGGTGCTCCATCCCTCTAAACATCTTCATAGCAAGACTATTAGCAAAATGTAGCTTTCTTAATAATAAATTTATCTCACTGTTGTAACAGCACTTAATAAGTAGTTACTGTGCTTATACAAAGCCAGTAGCACTCTCTGAGCTTGGATAGGCTACTCTTCTAAGAAAAATCACAAAATTAAATGCGTGTTTGTTGGTGGCCTTGACGATGAGTAAAGGCCATTTGGAAATCACTAACTCCAGGTCATCTCTACCTTCTCTGCTTGCGCAGTCGGTTGGGTAATAACAGCCACAGAGACAACAAAGGCAAACAGACCTTGCCAGGCTGACATGTTCTGATACTGGGTATCAGTCAAAGCAGTAGGAGCTAGAACTGATGGGAACAATAATGCAGTCATGAATCTGATTTCTTATTGTTTCAAAGTTTTAGTGCAGTAGGGCCTGAAGATTGCAACTACAACCAGGCAGCTACTATTTTTCAGGACTGCAGACACCCTGAGGGATTTGAAACCAGCCACAAAAAAATTAGGATGCAAGCATTGAACATAAAGTTTATTATTCTTATGGGTGGCTACAGACAGGCCAATAGGAATTGCTTAGGAAGACAGACAGAACTTAAAGATGCTGTCTTTGAATGCATAAAATAATGTTTAGATGAGTAAATAAGTGAAAACCTCTGTGTGGAAAAGGTCAGTGCAGATTAGAGAAGAAACATGAAGAATCAAAGTTCTTCCAAAACCCTTTCAAGGTTCTAGTTTTCTCCCATTTAATTATTTGTTGACACTATGACTTACTCCACATCCTTATCATATGTGTGACCTAAGCTTCTTTCTTAACTTGGGACATGAGATATGAACACAAAAAAACCCAGAGAAATCTGTATTCCAAAGGCCAAGCTCCGCAACAACAACAATACAGAAAGTACTAGCTCAGTCAACCTTAAATATTATTGAGTCCTTTGGTGCCAGGGTTTGACGTTTATCCAAACTTTTCCAGTCTTGGGATTTAAGAGAGAGGGGGAAAAAAGTGTACCTGAACCCTGAGCAAATCCTTTTAAGGTCTACTTGTCTGATCTCTCCAGCTCTCCTCTCAGCAAATCAAATCCTCGCTGACAATTTTTTGTGTGGTAACCAAGGTTACCAAGCAGTTCCAACTGGGTCTAAGGTCTGTGTCTATTTACGCTAAATACAGTGTTCAGGAATAGTCCTTAGAAAATGAAACAACTTATGAGACTATAAGAGCAGGAGCAAATAATTTAGTAAAAAACATTTTAACATAACCATTTGCCTGTATCTAATTATGCTCCCTCCTCTGCTTTCAATGATTCCTTTTAGGCTCAGGATTCGAGGACTGCTATAGGAAAAAGTCCTGCATCCATATGCAGGAGTATAATTTTATAGTTAAAAGAGGTGAAAGCATACACATGAAAACAATATCAAAACAAGAGAACCAATATTAAAAAAGTCACAAATAAAAGTGGAAACTACTATTTACATGTATTGAGGCACTCATTCATGCACAAAAAATGGTAGCACTTTTCTGCATTAGGAGCCAAAGTCTTCTCTATTGAAAATATCTCAGTTTCTTATACCAAGAATCAGTTTGATAAGTGAAGAAGAATTCAAATACAAATAGAAATAAATATGTTACCTATGTTTTTCTCTATTAACTGCAAGCTATAAAAAAACTATAATTAACATTTTCACATTCAGGCTGAGGTATTGACTGGCAAAATCCAGTTTAAAATGGACTAAATTGTCATGAAAGACTGTAAGGACATTTACATTGTGAACATTTGATTAATGATGGCTTAATGTAACTTGATTAGGAACAGTTGTAAGATAAGCAGAAACCAATTTTTTGCACAGAAGTGGATCATTTGTCTGGAGTTTGCACAGGGCAGGCACCGAAGTTCTGAGGTTTCCTTTGGTGCAAAACGTTGCACGTAGCTACTGCCATTAAAAAGTTCATGAAAATGAAAATTTAATTTGGAAATCAGAAAATTTATTTTGTCCTCAAACTGCAATTATTTGGTAGTGTTAAGGTTAGAGCTAGTAAACACTATGAATTGTTTTGGGGTTTTTTTTGCCTAGAATAGACAATCAAAATTTTTCTATCAGCACCTAGTAAAACACTGAGAATTCCATGAAATAAATACCAGTTTCATGGCCCTGCCTAAAAAATTCCTTCAATTCAAACTTCAGCTAGAAACATATTAGAAAAATGACTCGTGGTTATTCCCATTTGTGAGTTTTTGTTCATTACTATTTAAATGGTCTAAGATCTCACAAAATTAATTTGGACTGAAGAAGGTGTATAAATATAAAAGAGTAGCTCTCCCAGAATAATTCCCTGAAGGAATTTTTTTAATTCCAGAGTTAAGAATTTCTGTCTTGGTCTATCTTAATGCAGTGTGGAATAACACATCTGCCTTCCCATATCCCTGAAAAAGAGCTAAATCACATACCTTGTAGATCACAAATTTAACTCCAGAGCAGACAGCCCCCACTGAACTGAAAGGAACCCTCCCCATTTCTCAGTTTTAGATGACAAAGTCTTTAAACATATTCCTTCCTTTAACATTCAGATGTCTTGCCAGGGAGCTCTTCAATTATGGGAAAAACAAGACCGTTACTAAAGAAGAATTGCAACTAAGAAGTGTAAGAATTTGAGTTCTAGTGTACAACCTGAGTTCTTTGATGTTCGGCAGACTTTTTCTGTAAGGTCTGTAATGGAAATATTGAAGATGTACAGTGCTGTACATAACATCTCCAGCCCTTTAAATATGAAACATACATCAGAATTTATTAACTAAACAAAGGCAAAACAAGTGGCTTTTCAAAAATTAAGCCATCTTATTTTACTTTGTCTCAATAGTAAACTCAAATAAATTTGGTTTAATTATAATAAATCTTACAGAAAGTCAGCATAACACTGAGAATTAAACAAGAAACATAACAAGCAAACAAAACCCAACAAAACCAGAGAAGTTGATATTCAAGGCTGGTTCATTCCAGTAGTTGAACTATTGAAAAATGTGTCTGAATTTCACTTTGAGAATACCCAAATTTCCAGCTTTATACAAGCTTCTAATTTGTGTTATGCTTTCCCCTACTAAACAGTCCTCTAATACTTTCCTCCCTGTGAAGTAATTGCCCACTTTAAATCACCTCATCCCTGTTTTGTTCCTGGTAAGTGACATATTTTGAGCTATTTGAAGATAAACCCATTTAACTTAGGACCAAAGATTCAATGGAAATGCAATCTCTAAAGAGAGGTCCTTAAGAAGCAGAACCAGCACCATAAACTCAAACTTGAAGTCACTAATACCAAACACAAGGATTAAAATCATCTTCCTGTC
This sequence comes from Entomyzon cyanotis, assembly GCA_024500445.1. Lineage (NCBI taxonomy): Eukaryota > Metazoa > Chordata > Aves > Passeriformes > Meliphagidae > Entomyzon > Entomyzon cyanotis. Next base: position 22,400,463 of record JAKEPQ010001005.1, read on the forward strand.
ACAAAGTCAATTCTGTAAACATCAAATAGGTATAAATAGTTCTGCTGCACTCTTTTCATCTAACCCCATTCCAGGGCCAGGAATGGGGTTATGCTTCCCAGGATAGAGAACCAGTCCCACTCTTAATCTTTTCAGGAACCCATTCCAATTATACCCATCCCACACAAACACCACAAGCTTCCTGCTCTTGGCATGCCCTTGATTCAGTGTTTGTTCCAGACTCTTGCTGCTCACTGTCTCACCTGCCCTGAGAACAGCACATGCCTATGCTGAGGCCTGACAGGTTTAAACAGCATGAGCAAGGAGAGGTGCATCTCTGTCTCTTCTCCCTGCACCAAATAAGAGAATTTAAAGACCATGGGAGCTGTAACTCAGTGCAAGCAACTAAGCAGGGAGCTAGCAAGTAGCACCTCAGAGTACTTGTGTGCTCTTCCTTGCTTCATTTAATATTGGACAGATTTTCACTAAAGAGCAAGAAGAGCATGACATAAATGTTAATATATACTAATTATACAAGTGTGTCCAGTAGTCTAATCAAAGCAGAACGTTTACAAACATCTCAATGTGCTGCTCAGAAAAAAAGAAAAACTGAAAAGCTAACAAGGCTGTGTTTATCCAGAATAAATGATTACAGAGATTTTCTTTAAAGAAAACATTCAGGGTTTGATTATTCGGCTCTTGTGTGATAAAGGATTTCTAGGAAAGTCAAGCAGAGGTGAAGCCTGAGCCTTTCATAAGCTGCCTATAAGAGCAAGCACTAGGATTATTACCTGTATTTCATGGAAACTAAATGAAACTCCCAGGCTCAGCAGCCTTACTGTGAGGGACAGATCACCATATCCTAACAAGTTCCTTTTCCCTTGTAGCCAGTCTTGAATGCATATCCACATAGGTTTGCACTCAAAGAACAGTTCTGTGTCAAAAATGCCAAGATGTTAGCTACACAAGGGAGAATTTATGGCAATAAAAGCTATGACATAAAATTATGAGATGGAAGATTCCACAGGCTTTCAAATACTGAGAAGCAGTGAAATATTTAAACATAAGTATTGATATATTTTCTTAGTTCTTGACAAAATAATGTCAACTACTGGGACCCCGAGTTACTATTAAACACTAAAATGTAACATGCTTGAAACAAAGAGATTGTGATAATATGTGCTTGTAGATTTTGGCATAAGAGGGAAAAAATTCAACAATTTAGTTAACCCGTTTTCTTCATACATCACTGCTTAATTATTAATGGTCTTCAGATGTAATAAGCAATGTAACTTTACCTATATTCTGAAGTGAGATATGCCCAAACCCCAGATTGCCCAAGATGGGTATCACAAACTTTGGCCTCACATTCATAGAGAGAATTGTTAGTATATAGCAGATACAATATATGCATAGTACATGACAATTCCTTTATGTTTAGGCTCAAATATTTGGCACACAACACAATCACGAATCTATAACATATATTTGGAATAATACAAGAAGTCTTGCCTGTGATCTTTAACATAAAACTTTAATTACTTAGCACATGAATTATGATTAAAATCATGCAGATATTCAGACTGCTAAACAAAATACTTCAAATACAATTGCATGTTTAAAATTTACTCAGTCAAAAATCTACTTTGAAGTAAAAATGTAAGAATATACTAAACAATTATAAACTTAACATAAATAAACAAGTAGTGATATTTTCAGAACAAAATAATAACGGAAAACAGCAAGTTTTAACACACACAGGTACAAGAGATACAACCCATCTACCCTCCTTCAGAGTGTGATCCACTCATCTGATATAAATCCAAAAATACTAAAAAACTGCATACTACCAAAGCACAGCAGCCAGTGTCCCCCAACGTAAGATTCCTACCTGCTTACTGCAGTGCTGGGGCAAGTTACTTGAAAAAATATATAATTTCAAAGATTAAGGGGTTTAATTAAACAGCTTCCAAACAAGTACAGTGAAAGCTGCACAACCAAATCCCCACTGAATACTACAAAATGCATTTGGCCAAAATTCCAAATATAAAGAACTGAAATTCAGGTCAAAACTAGGTGACCACTTTATGCTGTCACTTGCATGCACAAAAGTAGACCAGTTCTGTGTTTGTGTACCTCAGTGTATTTTTGTTTGGGGTTATTTAATGAACCGTTTGTGTAAAAATCATGTAGCTGCACAGGGTCCAACTGCATATTCAGATTCAAAATGACCACAGGCCTCCTATAAATCACATAATTTCCCCAGATGACAGTGGTCTCTCATATTTCTCTAACTTCAAGAAGAAAAAATTCATATTTATGTTCATCCAAGTAGTACAACTAGAATACAAATAAGAACAATCTGTCATAGTCTGCAACAACTGAGGTTTGCATCTCCCAAACTGATTCACTCATACAAGCAACAATACAAGGAAAAAGACATAAAAACTAGAATATAAATATTATACTGCACCATAAAACACTACAAATAGAATGTACAAAAATTATATTAGGGCATTAATTAGCTGTAAACCTATTAAAAAGAACACCTTACTATTAATACAGTTTGGAACGTAAACATAACCTACAGTCTAAGTTTCCAAATGGCTGTTTGTCAATGCAGCATAGAACATTTCCATAGTGCAAATCTTACCAACTGTATGAAAGATACTGTCCACTTCAGAAAAATGCTCATTTCCCTACCCCCCTCAAAACAATACATCACAAAGTCCTATCTCATTTCACATTTAGTATAAGATGCGGTTTGAAACATACTAACATACAGAAGCTTAATTTTAACACTGAAAAATGGTTGAATAATGTTGAGAAATTCAAATTAAAAAGTTAGATATGTTATAGCTGGAAGACAAGAAATCCAAAAATATGATCCCTGGAAGTGAGGAAATAAAAAGACATTGATATCTCCTTTCTTTCACCTGTTGGAAACATATTGTATGACAGTATAGCAGGGTCCCTATACTGTACAACAATCATAAGATTACTTTAATTGCTGAAGAATCACAGTGTTAAGTATATCTGCTTCTTGTAGTGTGAGGCTTTCATCTGTTAGCTCTTTATTTGGAAAGGTAGTCACAAGAACAAAATCCGTTGTTGCAAAAGCTGGACGGGACTGGATAATGAAATCTCGAATATGCTTAATCCTGTGAAAAGGATATGGACATGAAAACTCTGTATGATTCCAGTCTGACATATATCTCTGAACATTAAGATGATCAGAGAACACAAAACCATAAAGCAGACTAAACCACTAAGTAAGTCCTAGATTTCACATTACTCTTTGATCCAGATAACTAATGATTGTAGCCTGCAATTTTTTTATTCTTCATTTAAAAAAAACCTGAAAAATTATGGTGAATGTTGCTTGTTTTCTCAAAGAACAGAAACAAAACTTGTATCACAAACTGGTACCTAACACAGGAAGTCAAGTAATTTCAACATCACTGTCAAAAGTTTCATTATTAATTAGTATATTCCAAAAAGCTGGAATTATGAATGGAAGAAAGAATCTTAAAATATATGGTCACAGTGAAGAGAAAGCAGAGGGTATTTATTAATGCACTTCAATAGTAAGAAGTTTGTCCTGCTTTCACTTGGCAGTGAACTTCCAAACAATAGTTAATAAAGCAATCACATCACCAGTACAACAAGAGTAATTTAATTTTGTAAGACATGGATGAAAAAGGTAGTATTTTAGAGATAAAACCCTGAAATTTGAGGTTTTTCTCCTAAGACATTAAGCTGAGAATAAATCTGTGATGTTTTGCAATTAATAAGTTGGCAAATTTACTGTAGCCAAATAAGCAAGGATTTCAGCTTTCTATCAGTCCTCAAGGCCTATGACATAAGTAATGCACTTTAGCAGCTGATTTTGATCATATATATGTCAAAGACAACCATAAAGATTCACAGTCAAGAGAAAGTTAATAATGATTAAAATAAGCTTCTGTCAACACGCTCTTGGTTGTTACAGATGTTACTGGGAAATTTACCACTTCTACCCTTTCATGCAGACAGAAGAACACACAACACACCTACAGAGCCTCTCAGCAAGCTCCATGGTTTGTCTCAGTCGCTTCTCCAGTAGGTGCTGTGAAGAAAGGATCTGGGCCTGTACTCCCAGCATATACTATCAGGTCTAAAGTATCAAAAAAATATTGCTGTGTCTTCCTCCCTACTGGCATCTCAGCTAAAATTTCCTCATTGTGGTCTGTCTGTACTGTGAGGTAAAGAAAGCTACACATTCTCCTTATTCTGAGCCAAGAAGAAAAAAAGGAAACAGGTGACCTCTCCTGTAACAATATTAACATGGAATCCATGCTAAAACCATCTCCAAGTCAGGATTCCAGTTGCAGCTATGTTCTAACACAGTTGTGCAGAGCTCCAATTAAGGCTGGCTTGAACACTGCTTAAGCATGGGTGGAACTGCTGCCCAAATCTCTGCCCTCTGCCCAAAGTTCTCTCAGCCACGCAGTGGAGAGTGGAGCTTTGCAGAACCTTGCCCTAACACAACCTCTTAGGCAAATAAATGGGGTTGGCCAATGCCATTTGTGGCACTGTCCCAACAATGTCAATAAAATTGGTGGCAAGCTCTAATCAGCAAAGCTACTAACAAATCTAAAATCTCCAAGTTGACACACTGCCAATTCTTAAGAGATGACCATCCAAAACAAAACAAAAGTTGGTTCTAAGTATTTTGTCCAACCAACATGGTGAAATTGCAAATGAGCATGAAGTGCCTACATATCCTTCTGCATATGGGCTGCAGTCTACACTTAAAGCCCATGTCATGTTTTGTCACAACCTCGAGTATAACAAGGTAGAAAGCTGGAATTCTTGATTATGGGGAACAGGATTTCTCTGCCCATAGTGTGGACTATATTCCAACTGAGACTATACTCCACACTTTGCAATAAAGTGCTTTCACAGTGTTTCCCAAGTCATCCACCTGGTCCTCCCAAGAAGGGACCAGGGCAGGGATGATTACATAGTGGGGCTATTCAGATTTCAGTTGTCCTGGGAACATTCATGGCTTGTACTATGTCCTTAAAAAAAAAAAAAAAAAAAAAAAAAAAATCAAAGGACTTAATTGTTTATAAAAGTTGGTATAAAAGCTGCAGTTATCAAATATATTCTGTTTCTAAGTGCAGAATTTTTGACAGTCTGTTTATCAGTACATCCATGTGACACAGAAATTAAACATTTCAGCAAAGCTGGTATTTCCACCTTTTTCATGTCTTGCTGAAACTCATTTAATGACAAAACATAAACTTTTCGAAATAGTTACTGTTACCTGTGTTGATGAAGAATCAATTTACCTGTGTGTTTGATTAAATCTTTGTATTAATCGGCTTCCATCTGCTAATCTAATTTGAATTTTCGTTGCTGGCATGGAATCATCAATCAGAACAGGTGCATTAAGAATGGATTTCTCCTCCTCCTCTGGTGAAGAAGGTGTGCTGACTATTTCAGGTGTAAGGCTATAGCATTGGAAAAAAAAAACAAACAAAACAGATGTTACTAATGGAACCATGACACAGTAGTCTGAAATTTTCAGTCACAGCAGTGAAACAGCATATGAATACAGAGTACAGAACAGAAAATCTAGCTTTTTTCACCTTCCAAGTTTTTGCCCTTCGCCACTGAAAGCTTTGAATCGCAGTCTGGGCTTCACATATTCCTGTTCTTGGTGATCTTCCATATCCAAGTTAACCTGGCCACCATGAACAAGTCGCTGCAGCTCCACAGGAATTTCCCTAATAACAAAAATAATAATTTTTCAATTACATCCTGAACTGCAAAAAGAAATTATCAAAAAAGTACACATACAGTATGGGTCAATACAAAGTTTATTTTGAAAGTCACATTCAATTGTTTTATTAATTGATTTCATCCTAAAAGAAGAAAAAAAAAAAATCAGTGAATTGACAGTCAAAACCTAGAACATACTGACAGCTGAAGGACAGAAAGAGCTAGGAAAAAAATATTAATCTAAAAGCTGCTGTAACAAGTACCATTCAGAGTTAAACCTCCAAAGGAACCAAAGTATTCCAAATTTTTAAGTGCCCCATGCATCTGTTGACAAATACAGACTATATTTTATGGGTTCAGGTAAAGAAGAAATCTGGAACTTTTAATAAGCAAGTGGAAAAAGCATTTTTCTTCACTCTACTTCAAAGACATACCTCAGAAAAGTTGCCATTTAAACTTACCCTCTTTTAACAGACTCAAGAAACTGAGCATTTGTTGGATCTGAATAGGATCTCAACTCGCCATCATCTAAACTGAATCCATTCCTCCACAGTTTCAGCAAAATTTGAACCTGTGAAGCAAAACCAGTGAAATGAAAAATGAAGAAAGACAAATAAGGCAGTACAATTTCATGCAGACTAGTTAAAGAACTAGTTTTGATCTATACTTAACAGATATTGTACCAGACCACAAGCAAGAAGGCAAATAACAAAATAAGAACAGAGCACTGCACTGCAAATGTCACTGTTAGATTCTTTTTGAAAAAAACTCAATAGTTACACACTTCTAGACCACTTTCCTACCTTGTGAAAAAGAATCTCTTAACGTGCTATCCATGACAAAGTATGATAAAATGAGGGTGTAGTGATCTTCACAGTGTTCCAATTACTTTCAAAAGCAGTGAACATTTTTACTGATAAATTAAGAAATAAACCCACAAAATTATAAATTACAGATGATACATCAGTTACAGCAAAATCTACTCTTTCCTCAAATTAGCATATGCTGAATTCCAATAAAGCTGAAAGTAGCTTCACTGAGTTCAAATGCTAAGAATGCTACAAACCAGCCTACTTTGCTCCCTTATTTTGCTACATCCTACATGAAACATCCAGCCAGGGCCTTTCAGCTTTAAAACCTGCACCTCTCTTCCTCCTAAGTGATTTGCCATCCAGCAAAACTAGGCTTCCCTAACCAACTGGCCTTCCTTTAGAAAGCTATTTCTACTCCCAGATATGGTAAGCACACTGCAACAAGTTTCTGGCTGGGCACAACTGGCTATTACTTGGAGAGTAGAGGGATTACTGAAGAGTAGAAGGCAGCAGCTCCCTGTGTGACACAACAGCACCCCCTAGCCAGAACCATTTCCTTTGGACTTACGCATTTCTTCGGTTTGTTTCTAGACAAGCTCGATTTGCTGAAGATTGCTCTAGCCATTTACAAAAGTAGCAAAGTGCAGAGAACTTCGTTTTTCCCCACTCTCCTTCACATCCTACTTTAGAAGTGATAGGAAAGAAAGGCCTTTAACCTGCTGCTTCACCTTTCCTAGAATACATCCATGCCCTCCAGTTAGAGATTGGCTGCTTTGCAAGCCACAATAAGAATCAATTCCTAAAAGGATTAAAATGTTAGCATGGCTAAAAGAATGCAGAACACCACCTGGTGGAAACTATCGGAAAAGAAAGTGTGCCAAGAATTTTAAAGTAATTTACATGTGACAATTCTATAATGGAGGTCTTAGGAGTATCCAATGAACATCTGTTCTTTCTGGACACTTTAGCAATTTCTACTTAACACATATCTAATATTTAGATACTACTTTTTCCTCATAGACATAGTTACAGTAATACTAGCATTTCAAGCTGTAAACATGATGAAGCAGGCCTATTCGAGGTTCTGTTTTCTGCTATGAATTCTACTTACATCTTGATTTTCTCCATATATGTATTCAGAGTGCTTTTGTGATGAATCACCCAATCTGTATCCACCACCAGAAAATGACTGAAAAAAATACATAGAAAAGCTTATAAAATAATTATCTGAAACAGTTTATTAAAATTCTTACCTAGGTGCAAAAAAAAAAACCAAAACAAAAGGCATCCACAAGCTTGCTTCTGTGATAAAAAGCAAGTACTGTTCTATGATGTTATTTTCTAAGTGGAAAATTATACCTAGTAGCCATAATCAGGCTAAGCAAGCTTTGTGTGATGCATTTCAGCTTCTGTTCTGTACACTTTTTCAAACATAAGAATCATAGAATACTTCAGGTTGGAAGAGACCTCTAAAGGTCACCAACTGCTCCCCTGTGACAAGCAGGGATATCTTCAACTCCACCACGTTGCTCAGAGCCTGGTCCCACCCGACTCTGAATGTTTCCAGGGATAGGGCACCCACCACCTCCATGAGCAACCTGTTCCAGTGTTTTACTACACTCATTGTAAAAAATGTCTCTTTTATGTCTAGTGTGAATCTACCCTCTTTTAGTTTAAAACCATTACCCCTTGTCCTGCCAAAACAGGCCCTGCTAAAAAGTCTATCCCCATCTTTCTTATAGTCTCCCCTTAAGTACTGGAAGGGTGCAATAAGGTCTCCCCAGACTCTTATCTTCTCCAGGCTGAACAATCCATACTCCCTCAGCCTTTCCTCACAGGAGAGACGCCCCATCCCTCTGATTATTTTTGTGGCCTTCCTCTGGACTCTCTCTAACAGGTCCATGCCCTTCTGCTGTGGACCCCAGAGTTGGATGCAGCACGCCAGGTGGGATCTCGCCGGAGAAGAGGGGCAGAATCACCTCCCTCACCCTGCTGGCCATGCTTCTTGTGATGCAGCCCAGGATATGTTTGGCTTTCTGGTCTGTGAATGCACACTGCTGGGTCACGTCCAACTCTTCATCCACCAGCACCATCAAGTCCTTCCCCACAGAGCTCCTCTCAATGCCTTCTTCCCCCAGCCTGTCTTGAGTTTGGGGGTTGCCCTGATGCAAGTACAGCACCTTGCTGGTGTTGGCCTCATGAGGCTCCCATGAGCCCACTTTTCAAGCTTGTCCAGGTCCCTCTGGATGGCATCCTGTCCCTCAGGCATGTCAACTGCAACACTCAGCCTGGTGTCACCTGCAGACTTGCTGAGGGTGTGCTCGACCCCACTGTCTATGTTACTGATGAAGACATTAAAAAGCACTGGTCCCACTATGGATACCTTGTCACTGACCTCCACACTGACCTACACACAGTGTACAGTTCAGTACTCTCTAGGAGCAACATTACAGGTAAGAGATTTTGATTTGGGATGTAAATTTAGTCTGTTTTCTTATTTAATCAATTGTAATTAAAAAGAAAGCATATAATTCCAGTTCATTATGATTTCTAATTATTTCCTCTGAAATTTTGTGGTTCTTTGTTTTCTAGAGCAAGCTATTCGAGCACAGACAATGTAAATCTGTGTTTAGCAAATCTGCTATTTACAAATCACAGAAAGAAGCACTTGCTCTCTTATGATTTGATAAATTTCAGAGACATAAATGTAAAGAGAGATCAAAACATCTCAACTTTACCTTAGCTTTACTGAAATCACCAGATGCTCTTGAAGCTTCATCTAATGGGACAGCCCCATGTTCTTTTGCTTCCTTGAAGAGTTCAGCAACAATTTTACTTGGATTATTAGAAGCCCCAGAAATCTGTAATCCTCCATATTCTGAGTCACCTGAATAAAATCTTTAGAATAGTAATGCACGTAAGTAACAATGCCTTAAATTAAAAGCATTATTTTTCTCTTTCCATCAGAAGAAAAAAAAATAATGAACAAAGAGACAAATTTGGCACAAAATGTTTTAATTCTGATAAATGTTCCACTTGGTTCTGACCTTCCCAACAATCCAAGTAGCACTATACCAAAGACATTTGACTAACCAAGAATCAAGGTGCCTTCTGGAACAGATCCCAAAAATTAGGGGGCAAGGCCATAAGTTTTAAGTGAACACAGTCCTGATGCAGCTGTGCATCTTATCACGTACTCCCAGAAAAACTAATTTCCTTAGGGGTGTCCTGTGCATGGACTGGATAGAATACAAATTCACAACTAACACCACCTTTACAGAATAACTATAAAACTGTTCTTGGAAAACCTGAACTGTGCCACAATTTGATTTTTTAATTCAAAGATCCAGCACACTTCCATTCCTGACAGTATCAGAAATGGAATTTTTAAATAGAATTTTTGTGGGTTTTTTTATTCACCACAGCACCATTACTAGCTCTTGAAGACAAAATGTTAAACTACAAATAATTCTGTTCAAAACTGTATCTGTTTGATTATGATGATCAAGATATTCCTTGAGAATTATCTTGAGAAACGCACTATAATCTCTAAATACCAATGGAATAGATGCTGTAAAAAAATCTGGAGATAAATCAAAATCTGGCAAACAGGAAACCTTAATAACTAATAGGTACTTTCTACTTTCCTCAACATTTACACCTAATCACTTGGGATAAGGCAAATCAATTAATCCATGTGAAACAGTCTCTCAGACCAATGACTTCACAATGTGTTGATTCCACCATATTTTACAATTACCAAAAACAAGTATTGGTATGAAGGTACTATACAATCATGCTGTTTTTATAATGCCACATAACTGTGAGTCCCTGAGTAACATGTCTCCTTTGTTACCCCAACTATTTATTACTTTATTACTCCAACTACCATTTATATGGAAAATCTTTAATTATTAAATTTAAAAGAATGATTGTAGTAAGAAGATGAAGAAAGAATTCTTATCAGAATTTGTATTCAAGAAAGAAAGGAAGTACTCAAATATTTGAGCAATAGATACACAGAACAATTCAGGATATTCAAGAAAGGCAAAAAAGCTTTTGAGTACAAGTGCTAGTTACAATCTTTACAAGCATACAGGTTAAGGCATCTACCAGTCCTGCATCACTCCAGCCAGATTCTACTAAATATAATTTTACAACAGTGTATAACTAACACTCTAATAAGTCACACAGCATCCCCTACCTCTTTGCGGGACAGACCAAGATCCCATGCATTTTGAAAAAACAGGAGGGAGCAAAGTGTGAATGTGACACAAACCTCAATTACTTTCACAATTGTAAAACTATTTTTTTGTTTTAAAAATACCTTTGGTTTTCTTTGTCATCACTCATGCTTCTCTCTGGTTTTCTCAACCTTTTAAGAGAATCCAGTTTAAGACTGCCAAGAGAACAAAAAAAAAAAAAAAAACATTAGAAGATGACCGGCACATAGACTTTGTATCTAACTTCTGAAACTACTTATTTTGCAAAAAATGAAGGATATAAAGTTGTGTTTTCTGGTTTTGGGGGTTTTGGTTGGTTGGTTGGTTTTTTTGCATTTGGTTTTTTTTGGGTTTTTTTTCTTGCCAAGGACACAGCCATGAATGCTTCTACGTGGATAAGCAGGAAAAGGTACATGTATGGGAGAGTAATTTTGCATTAACAGTTGGACTGGATGATCACCATAGGTCTAATCCAACTGAACTATTCTATTCTAGCATAGAAGAGCAGCACTGTTTCCATGCAATTAATGCACTGCTCATCTGAGAGCAAACTGAAGTCTACTAATTCATCTCTTCCTTCTCACACAGATTCCAATACGATTGCCAACAAATAGCAAGTGTTTGCCAACTATCACACTGAAGTATTTGAGATATGGTATTGCAGCTTTTCCTTTGATTAGGAGTGGGAAGTTGTAACTTCACTTTATGTATTGGTAAATTGAGCTTTTCGCTTTATTTGTTTGTAAACTTAGTTCTATGTAGCTGTTTAGTCAGTTTAGGTAGTTTCACCAAAAGAAACAAAAACCTCAAAACCCCCACACTTCCAGGTGTCACATACTATGCTAAAATCTCTCTTCCTGAAGAGATCTGCATTTGCAGTGCACTTGAAGCATCACTGGTGACTCAGATCTTTTCTGTTGCTTGACCTCATTTAACATAGAGATCCATATTGGCAGTAGCGATTGAAAAACAAGCCAAATACAAGACTTGTTATGGCATCATTGTCAGTAATGTTATAAAGACTTCTATTTTTTAAATAATTTTTAAAAAATTAATAAATGGCAAGATTCTTTTATTAAAAAAATCCAAGACTATGCTGAATTTTCAAATGTTATGGGAACTGCAAACACTGCAGGCTAGCAAAAGCTGGACTGATATATAGATATGCATCTTTCCTTCCACCTGCCCAACTAAATTCATTAAGAAGCCCTTCTTATTTCTGTCACCCCACAGGAGCCTACTAAGGAAGCTACTAATGATTTTTAGAATCATTTTTTGTCTCCTCAGGCACTGACATAAATACAACCTTGAAAGCAGCTCACTTGCCAAGTTTCACACAAGCTGCCAGTTTGCTGAATTTTGAAAAAGCAAAGAACTGCAGTGATTTTCTGACACAGCAAATTTCCAAATTCTGTCTATGTAAAGAAAGAGCAACACAATATTTTGCTTATAGCATCTTATCTGAAGTGGGTTTAAAGTATTTTGAAATACATGGAATACCAATTAGTAGAAATTCTCCTAAAAAGCATTCTGAGAAGACAGGCAAAGCATTATTGCAGGAATTCACCATTTTTGATTACAACTACTGTAGATTGCTCTCTATACAAGGAGGGGATCAAGCAAGCATGACAAAGTTTTGTGAGCTAACACAACACCTATGAACATATTTCTGAAAAATAAAGTACATCCTACCTCTGTGATACCTTTGGGTTACTGATCTTTGTAGCTGTTGGCTTGTCAGAACACAATGACTGCCTTTTAGCTTCATCTTCATATAACTCTGCCAAGGCCAGCTGTAGGAAACAGAACACTTTTTTGTAAGTCTGTAGAACTTACATATAGAACAGCCATAAGACTTAATGTGAAATATGTGTCTCTCCAGAAAATCAGAAACCCCAACTAAAATACAACTTCCTTTCTGCTTTATGAAAAAAAACCCCATACACAATGCTTAAATGCCATTATGACTTGGAACTTGTACTCTGCTATCCTTTGGTTTCCACTGCTTCACTGGCTACCTAAAGCCTGTATTAGATTCAGGGTCACAAGAGTAAATACACACAGAGATATTAAGCATCAGCTTATTAATGGTAACAAATTGAAATAAAGCAGCTACCTAACCCTCTGACAGAAGCAAAAAATACATTTTACAAACATTTTACATAAAAATGTAAAAAACATAATTTAAATAAGCTTGCACTGGGATGTTAAACAAATTCAGCCTTGCTGGCTTGAATTCAATCACTCCACAAATACTCAAAAAATCCCCAACAACTTTTTCATAAAGATTCCCCAAATGCTGCCGTATCACCGGCAAGTTCATTTTTAGAAAGTTATGCGAGGGACATGTAATGTCATTTCACCAATCTTTCTTTTGTCCTGAATAATACTCTACTTTCTCAAATCATCCTTATTTTTAGTCCCCAGACCATTTTGTTCACACTATGCAACCGACATTAACATTTTATCATACACACCAGAAAAGGTACTAGGCTACAATTTCATTACATTTTAATGTAGAAGGAATAAACACTAAAACAAAATGAAACATCATCTGTCCTTGAAAACGCACTGCTATGAACACAGGGTATTAGTCCCAAATTATTTTTTGTCGTTTTAATAATATTGTGAAGCATTTTCTGCAGGGAAAAAATAAATTATGAGGAATTACATCCATTAAGAAAATTAAATTGAGTAAAGACAGCCCAAAAAATCTGCTGAAGACCTCCATTCTCTCTGAGGATAGAGGAAAATACCTTTCAGATACATAAAGCTGATGGGTAGGTCATAGACAACATACCCTGTACCATCCCTAATCCAAGGACTGAGGGATGCTGAGGGAGCCTAGAAGAGCATGGTCAGGCTTCTGTGCTTTCCTCATACCTCATCTCTTACTGCGCCACCACAAATCAGGTACAGACCCAGGAGGGTACTTCCTTGGGCTTTAACACTTTGTCAATAAGTGTCTACCCAAAATGCCAGTCTGCTTCAGCTAAGTCCTCATGTAGCAAAAGTATTAACATAGACTTTATTACTGTTACATATTGTAACAATAATAAAGAAATCCCGGAGAGTAACATGACAATAACACTGGAGAAGAGAAGGCTCCAGTGAGCTCTTGCTGGGGGCTCCCAGTACTTAAAGGGGGCTTAGAAAAAAGAGGGAGAGTGACTTTTTACATGGGCAGATAGTGATAAGACAAGGAAGAATGGTTTTAAACTACAAGAGATTTAGATTAGATATTAGGAAGAAACTCTTTACTCATAGGGTAGTGAGGCACCAGAACAGGTTTCCCAGAGAAGCTGTGGATATCCCATCCCTGGAACTGTTCCAGGCCAGGTTGGGTGGAGCTCTGAGCAACCTGGTGTGGTGAAAGGTGTCCCTGCCCGTAGCAGAGGAGTTGGAACTAGATGATTTCTAAGGTCCCTTTGAACTCAATGCATCCTATGATGTAGCAACCATTGAAGAAAATTAATCTTAAGAAAAGCCTATGGAAATTCCAAATAGCAACCAAGAAGAAAACTATACCCATCTTTCCCTGTTAACTATGTATAATTAAATAGAACAGGAGCAGTTGCAGTTACTACGTTTCACCTGCTGTCCAATCAATTTCTTGCTAAAATATTTCAAACCTTCATAAAGTGTCAAACGCAAAGGAAGGAATACTGCTAGAAGGGTTTCTAATGCAGCATTTAAGTACCCATGCTGAATTATTTGTGATCACACTCTACTTTTCCCACATACACATGAAGAAAGGTCTTGTCCTTAGTCTTACACATCTGTGGAGACTAACATTTCCATGCGGGAAAAGACATTCCTATCAAATAAGCAGGAAATGCAATGGCACTGAAATAACTTCAAGGACAGTTAAAACCCAACTAGTGAAGCATCGGGAGAGTCCTTCCCGTGCCCTGGAGAAGTGAGCACCCGCCGTTTCCTAAGGGGCCTAGTGCTCTTCCAGAGGCATCCTGCCCTTGCCAGCCTCCAAAGGGGCGCGGGAGCTGAAGGAAGAAGAGCCGACGGGGCTCAGAGGGCACGGCGGGGCAGCCCCTGCAGGAGACCCGCGCACCGCCCGCTCCCCTCAGCAGCGGCCCGAGGGCGGGGCAGGGCAGGCCTGGGGCGCCCCCGAGTGGACGCGGCGCTCCGCCCGGCCCCGCCCCGCCCCGCCCCGGGAGCGACGCGGCACCTCCACACTCTCACCTGCAAATCCCGGGCGCTGGGCGGGCGGCCGCTGCTCCGCGGCTGCCGATCCCTGCGGCCACTGGCGGCCGGAGCCGCGGCCGCATCCCCGTCCGGCTGCGCGGGCGCTGCCCCGCCGTCCGCCATCTTGTGGAGGCGGTGGCGAGGGCCGGGCGGGGCGGGGCCAGCAGCGGCGGGGCCGCCATGGCAACGGGAGGGGCCGAGCCGCGCCCTCCGCACCGCCCGAGGCGCGCTGAGGGCCCGCTGCCCCATCAGCAGAGCTTTACAGTGCTTGTGCACCGCAGCAAACGCATCGGCAGGCATTGGTTGTGAATTGCATAGCTTATCCGTCAGTGCTCACAGCCCTGTTTGCTAGTTGTATGTCTCGCTTCTCGTGGTACTTAGTCCGCAGGTGCCATTCTACCCTCTGTTTGAGTCTGGGGTCCATTTTCAGTCGGTGGTCAAGGAGTCGGTGGTCACGGTCGCCCACTGCCGGAATTACCTTTCAGGGAATCACAGAATTAATTAAGCTGGAACAGATCTCTGAGATCTCCGAGTCCAACCTATTACTGAACACCACGCTGTTCAACTACGCCATGGCACTGAGTGCCCCGTCCAGAGTTTCCTTAAACTTCCAGGGATGGTGACTTCACCACCTACCTGAGCAGCCCATTCCAATGTTTAATCACCCTTTCTGTGAAAAAAATCTTCCTAATGTCCAACTTAAACCTCTCCTGGCACAGCTTAAGACTATGTTCTCTCATCCTGTCACTATTTTCTGGGGAGAAGTGGCCAACTCCTACCTGGCTACAACCTCCTTTCAGGGAGCTGTAGAGAGTCATAAGGTCATCCCTGAGTCCTTTTCTTCAGCCTAAACGACCCCAGCTCCCTCAGCTGCTCCTCAAATACTTGTGCTCCAGGTCCTTCACAAGCTTCATCGCCCTCCTCTGGACCCTTCTCTTTCCCCCATATACTGCTCAGTTCAGCTGACTTCACTCCTGGTGTCTCTTGTCTAGGCAGACCCTTTATCTTGGGATTGTCTTCTCTTTACCTTAAGTCAGCTCTATACGCAGAGCATGAAGCCATACTGTATGGGGTGTCCCTGTGGTCAGTTGGGGTCTGCTGTCCTGTCTGTGTCCCCTCCATACTCCTTGTGTACCTCCAGCCTGCTCACTGGTGGGGCAGGGTGAGAAGCAGAAAAGGCCTTGATGCTGTGTAAGCTCTGCTCAAAAATAGTCAGAGCACCATTGTGTTACCAACACTGGTTTTCAGTTACAAGTCCAAAACACCACATTCATGGAAGATTAACTCCAGCCTAGACAGGATGGAGAACTCTTGACTGTGACCTGAAAGATGAACTGCAGTCCTGTGAAGCTGCAGCTGGAATGGCCAGCTCACCATCCTCACTTGTTCCTAGTGCTGTTCGGCTCAAACAACCCTGCTTTCTAATCAATCTCTCTAGACCCTGTTGACACTGGCTTACAGTCCAGAAATGCTGGTAATGGTGGCAAATGGAGCTGGGATCTCATAGAACAATTGAAGCTGGAGTATTCAACTGTGCACTTCATGTCTTCATAGTCAGCCAAACACTCAGTGAGAATGCAGACAGAACAGTCTGTCCCAGTCCACAAACAACACAGGAAAAAATACATAATCTGGTATCCATATCCATCTAAAGGGTCAATGCTATCCTCTCTACACTGGTGACAATATTGTTCTTATGGATTATGTGGGTATGAATGATTGGGTTTTTTTCTACAGAACTATATTTTGTGCTTGATGTAGAAGAACAACACCACTGAGGAGATATATTCTATGTATACATATTTATATAACATTGCATAAATATTACATTTCGTGCAGCTCCCACATTCTGAACTTTATATGCTGATGATGTATGCTTGGAAAGAACTGTTTGCTTGATGTAGGAAAAAAAGGAACCTGAACAGAAATAGGATCTCCCCTCAGTTGGCTCCTGTACTTGAAGCATTCATATGAGGACTTTGCCAAGCATAAAGCTGTAGTCACATGTTATTTCATTCAGCCTTGCTTGGGTTGATACATGGTGTGCAGCTGCTGTCTAAGTCAAAATGTCCTGTGGTGATGCAGACTGAATTAGCAGAGAGAATGTCTAAACAGTAATCACTTTAAAAGCCCTATAACTTTATTATAAAATCAGTTTTTTATAATTCAGTGTTCCATATTTTGACAGGCATATCTTCCCTAAACATTGGCATTATTCCTGTCTGTCTTTCTCTGTGATTGCCTCCTCTGCTTAAGGCTGTCAACAACATTTCAAGAGATCACCTGAATATAGATTAGCACATGATTTTTTTTCTCAGTGAAATTTATATAGTCACAGATATCTGGAAATTTAAATTTGCCCAACCCAAGCAGTCATTTTAATTTGCATAACATTATTATTGTGACCAATGTTTTCTCACACAGCTATAGATTTAAAACAGTTAATTACTACCTGGCAGCTCTAGTTCTTTAATTAAATTCTTTAATAAAATTCTTTTATGTCTGAAATACTCTTCAATTATCCTAGATATTTTCCTCCTAGAGATAAAACTAGCAGCATTTACAGTCTTCTTTTTGGAAGTCAGGTATTTTTTTCCTAAAATTTCACTACAATGTCTGTACTGTCCAGAAGCAAATATATCATAAAAACTCAAGTAAAAATAAAATAATAAATAAAAACAACATATACAAAGTGACAAAAGTCTCCACACTAGAGTGTGGAGAATGAAGATAAGTAAGATAAAAACTTCTAAATCTGCTGAAAATCTGCTGAAATCACAGTGAAGTATAGTATCTTCTTGGTTAGAAAATTTGTGTCCGTCTTACCCAAGAACCAAATGAGTAAGTGCTGACATACCATTTGTACTTAAACGAATTTGTTTGTTTCTTGACAAAAATACATAGTCCTTTAAAACTGGTTTTGTGTATAGTGGGCAGCAGGGAATTCTCTGATACTATTGCTTTTCCATGAGCTGCAGTTCCATGAAGTTGTGCTGGAAAGTGAGGGGTGCAAAAAGGAGGAGGGCATCTGTGGTTGTGGAGTCAACTGTGTTAGAGGGAAATTTCCGATAGAAAATGATGTAGGAATAAGAAAAGGCTTGGGGTGACCACAATGGCTTGTCATAGCCTATGATCACAATGTAACAGCTGTTTTGCAACTGATAACATTGTGTGATAAATTAAAGGAAATTTCTGAGGGGCTGAGAGATTCACATTTGTATTAAATGAAATCACCACCAAACACCAAAACAAATAAAACACAATCTGTTAAATATCTATGTGTATTTCTCATTTCTAAAGCACTACAGTTCATAAACTCCATATGTTAAAGTACTTTCATAGGCCTTTTGCTGTTGTTGAGGTCTAATGTTCTGCTATTTCATCATCATTTCCACCTAGAATTTCTTTGGCCTAGCTCTGCAATTTGTGTTGGATTTTGTTACAAACTTTATCTTACAAGAACTGCAAAGGAGCAACAGTCTTAATTTCTCTGCTTGCTTTGGTTGTCTCAAAATGTTTCATCATTGACAACATTTTAGGTTTTGCTGGTTTTGTTTATCTAGGATATTGAGACGATTTAATGACGTATGATTCAGTTATGGGATCTGTGAATGACAGATATTTGGCTTTTACTTGAGGAGAGTTGCACATGGCAAAATTTTTTGCCAAAACCTAAACAGCAGAATGAAATTAAAGACTAAGAGAGGAGAGAGACAAGAGAAAACCCCAAGCAAGCAAACAAACAAACAAAAACCCACATCAAAACAAACCAAAAAAAACAACCCCAAAACTATGACTTCAGTTGTAGCATACAAGAGCAGAAATGAACTGCCTCCAGTTGCAGTGGACAGATGAGGCTGGTCACTGAAGTACCTTTGACAGAAAAGTACAAGTCATTAGGATCCCTGACAACCTGAACCTTGCAGTTCACACTATGTGACCAAAGGGTTCAAGAGCACACAGGAGACAACAGAGGGTTTTAAGGATATCAGACAAACCTTCTACATACAATACATGTGAAATAAAAAGTGTCCTAGGTTGCAATATAGATGTATTTAAGTATTCTATTACCACTAGCTGTGGGCCGTTAGCTGCTATCAGCTGCTAATGACCCACCCCGCGTGACAGGCAATGGGCCATCAGGGACCCACCGTGTGACTCATGGACTTATCTCATCCCATTGTGGGATGCTCTGCCCAGGAGGGAGGAGCCAGGTGTTCCCACCTGGATATAACCTGGCCTTAGAACTGCCTGAGCTAGCCCTGTCTACTGGGTTCCCAGAGGACAAGAGCTACCACTGGACCTTCAGCTGGAGACTAGACCTTCACAGGATTACCGCTTCAACTGAGCTACTTGAGTTGGACTGCTACCACCACCCTAACAGGGTGTCAGGTTGTATCTGACTTTGTCAGTGTTTTTCCTTACATTATTTCACTTATTTTTTTTCAATTTCAATCTTGACTTGTGATCTCCCACTGGTTTGTTTCCAAACCAACACAAAAAGTAAAGTAGATATTTTATTATATTTTTAAAGGCTATTTTGAGATCAAGCCTTTCTATTTTTCCTGCAGATGCACTGAAAATCAGGATAGTTAAACTCATCCTGCCAGTGCTAATGTATGTTTATTTCATTTTGATGCTCCAGTAGCCATGCCCTTGCCTCCCTCAGGGCAACTTATGGGTGCAGAGACATAGTACAGACAAAGATGAAGGCTTCAGAGGTTTGACAATTGGTCTGTAGTGCAGCAGCTGCTGCAAACCAGATTTATGAGACTGCAGTAGGAAAGCATCTTGATGAGGAAAAGCAGTGAGGACTTATTTACATCGATATGAGAGCAAGTCTAAAAGCTGTGGGTCTGCAACAGACCTTCCACTGTTTCTGCTGTGGGGAAAGCTGGAAAAATAAATGTATTAAACAAACAGTTCAACAGAACTAAGGAAGCCAAATTCCCATAGACCCATATTCTGCATTCCTTATTTCCATTTTTCCCTTTGTATCTCCTCCCATTATATCCCTCTCCGGTTCCAAGCCAAAATACCAGCTTCTTCCATCCTTCCTAAGTCCATTTTAGAAACTCCAGCCCCTTCTGTAAGTACCATTAGCATTTTTTTGTCCCCAGTATCCTTGCACTGCAATAGCCGATCTCACGTGCCATTTCTCTTAGCTCCCTGTTTTGACCCCTCACTTGGACCATGGACATCGTCTGCCGCGGCTTGTCCAGGGCTGCATGTGGGGCTGGCTGCCTCCCAAAAGAATGAACAGACTTCATTATCCCTATATTTTCCTTTTCCAATGCACAAATAAATGATCTCCACTTCACTTGGGTATCTATTTGGTAGATTTGGCTATCTAGCAAAAAGGAAGTAGAATTCAACTTCAAAATAGAAAAAAAAAAGTGATATAATTTGTCAGCTAATAATAGAAGATGCACTCACCAGATTGGAAACCTACCTCCTGGATGTCACTGTTAGATAAGATGTATCCTCACTTAGAAATGTCTCAACAGGTGAATTGTAGTGTGTGTAAAAATCTGTTTAGAGTCATTCCCTGTGCTGATGAATCCAATTTTGTTTCAGTCCCAAAAATATGATGAGTTAGATAACATGTGAAAAAAATTATGCAAACCAGAAGTCAACTCCCCGGATCCTTTCTATTGGTTTCAGGGCAAGGTTTGCCTAACTTAGGATTTAAGAGGTTTGGGTAAACCTCTTATTCTGTTCTCCCTACATGAAATAACATCAGTATAAATTTTTTGGTGGGGTCTTAAAAGAGTTTAGGAAACAACAATCTTTCTTTCTAATGCCTCCCCACATATTTTTAGGGCTTAAATGAATTGTTAAGGGAAAACATCCTGCCAGCATTACAATAGAAAAGATGTGATGTACCAGCAGGTGGTGCTAATACAACAAGTAAGCAGGATCCGCAGGATCGGCTTTAAAGCCAATATTTCCAAACTTTTCCTTCCAGCTGATACCATTACCACGTCACTTTCTAATTTTAAATATTGACATCTTATTGCTGTGAAGGCTAAGAGCTGTAGCTCTGTATCGATGCCACAGGTCTAAGTTCTATATACACAGAGAACAAAAAGACAGTATACAGCATTCTGTACCTCTGCTGGTTCAAGCAAGCAGGTTAAAAACATTTTACATAGCAGCCATGGGAATTCTCAGAAGTTTAGACAAAATGCTAGTGGTGAACTATAGTTCAAGTTGAGATTGTTTCTTTATCTTCAATATCGTTCTTACGTGCATGAATACCTTCATATTACTGCAAACATAAGGAGATGCCTGAAATGTTGCATTGTATGGCAGGCACTTGAAAAAGAATTTGTAGAGAAGTAATCTTTGCATAGAATAGTGTCCCTACCACTTCAGCTTCTTATCTGAAATGGAATCATTTACCGTGTAACTTATTCAAAGAAAAACATATTTCCCCCAAAATTCTGTAAATACAAGTTGCCCATGGCTATGCTGTGGGGGAAAGCATCAGTTGTCCTTGATTTTTTTTCCTCCTGTCTGTCAGAGCAGAGCTTTACACTAAGTTAAGGTGAAATTTTAGGAAACATCAGTTAAAGTTCAGGTAACACCTTATAAGGAATTTAATCCCAGGAAATACTAATTTGTTCTTTAATTTGCTACTGGTAATTGCAATGCATGGATAAGTTAAATTTCTGTTTCTTGTAAGTAGAATTACACACAGTTCTTATGCTTACTTTCTCATTATTTGCCCTGAGTATTAGAACATTTGATTAAGTCCCCAGTACTTTTGGAAACCACTACAATTCTGTCTTTATGTTGTTGTTATTGTTGGGGTTTTTTTTTGTTGTTTGTTTGTTTGTTTTTCTCTTTAAATAAAGAGCCTCGTTGCAGAATGATGCTCAGAAAGACACATTCAACTGTGTTCTTAACACTAAGGGATGCTTATTCCTTTTGGTCTTTGTTTCTTTCGTCTTTTGTTACGTCTTTGAACAGTTTGACGTGATACTTTTTTTTTAGTGAGTGAAATTAAGAGTATACCTGGGAATATGGGCAATACTTCATCCCCATTCACTTAAGGTTCTGACCTTTAAATCAGTGCAAGCTCTAGAAAGTCATCTACAGGCATCCTGTCCATGCAGCCTTTCCTTTCATTTCTGAATTTTGCATTTCTCATCTTTGGCAGTTCTTTAATCTTCCCTCATTGCTGAAAGAGTAAATGGAAGCAATGAGGAGGGAAAGAAGAATTGAAGGAGGTGCATAACAAGAGACAACTGTTGGCTGCTATTTCACAGCAACAACAGTGTCTTCTAGGCCCTTAGAGACAAATGATAGAAATCTGAATCTATAAATCACTCTCCCATTAATCTGCATTAGTAGGGGTAGCCCACGGTGGAGTTCTAGAACCTGCCACACCTTGCAAACTGAGAGATGATGAGCTCCACCTGTGCCATTTCAGTACATGTGAACTTTGGAAAAAGACATCACCTGAAAAATGTCTATAAAGAAAGAATCCTGGAAAGAGAGACATCTCCACTGAGTCTTTGAAGTGTTCTGTAAGAAGCAAAAGCAGAGGAGTTCAGGCAAGGTCATTTGTTGTGGCATAACTTGGTAGATTGATGGTTGCAGGGTTTTGCAAACTACAGTAGCTGCAAGCCAACTGCAGCTTATTTTTGGAAGTAAAACACTTGTCTTCCATTAATATCCTTTTTTAATATCAGATTTGGCTTTTGCTCAAATTTGGATGAAAAATTAAAATCTTGAAACATATTAATGAAGAAAATTACATAGGTCACTTTTTAAAATGATTTCTTCATTATTTAGTTTAGTTAGCTTTAAGTAGCTTGAATTTCCAAATAAGTGGCTTAGTAGATTTGGAGTATCCCAATTAATAATATGCTAATAGATATTTTGACAGATTCAAAATTTGCTGGTTTTCCCCAAAATATTTTTAGGGACAAATGTTTGGGAGAAAGGGGCTTTGGTTTCAACAAACATGTCAGCTCTGACAACCTGGCACTGTGCAGTCAAAAAGTTACTTGAGTGAGAAATTTCTGCCCAACTGCATGTATAAGAAAGGAGGGTTAGGTATTCCTGCAGTCCTGCTGCTTTGCTTTTCCCTGCAGATCACTAAGAAAATATTCTTGAGGTTCTCCAAGTTCTTCACCTAGTAATATAGTCTCTCACCTGGGTCAAGGCACTCTCTTAATATCTGCCTTGCTGTGGCACTACATTTCAAACTGTCTGATGTGAAACTGTGTTAACAAATTGTGGCAGAGCTAGTGAAAGAGTAAGTTAAAAATGGTCCCAGGTTGGACAGTGAGGGAGGTTTGTGTGCACCCTGGTGATGCTGGACATCTTCCCATTTGCCACGAATTAGGGAAAAGCAGCTGGTTGCTATAGCACTGAAAAGCAACATTAGAAAGGCTTAAATTATTAAAAGAATTTCTGAAGAGTTAATTCATACTTCCGTTTTGATTTGCTATTTAGGAACCACAAATTGTTCATGGGTCCATTTGCCTTCAAAAAACAGGTTGTTGGGAGTTTCCTCTAGTGTGTTTATGTAAACTTTGATTTCTCTCTCTGACTTGTTTTGTATTTAAGTGAAAAGCACTTTAAAACAAAAGGGTGTTCAACACTCCTCATTTCCCATTTTACTGTAATCATGTTATTCTACATGATGATACACTAGTAAAGGCAAAACCTTCCCAAGATGGATATTTAGAGGCTGCACAGTTACAATGGAGCCAAACTCCCTAGAAAGACTCTGCCTCATGAAATATTTTATAAAGCTCAAATATCATGGATGTCTGCACAAGTATTCAGTGGCTATGGGGAATTTTGGTTCTTGTTTGAAATTACTTGGTATAACATGGTATCAGTTTGTTATGCTACTGGATTTTTATTTATTTTGCTGTCAAAGCTTTTCAAATTTGGTCACTATTAGAAACTGTTGACTTGTTAGGTGTTGCTTTTATGTTGCTTTAACCTTGTGACTGTGGAATTACATTCAGTATTGCTAGGTTCACCAAATTGCTGGCATTAGCCCAGGAATCAAAGATATTAGCAAGGTGTAGCACTTTCAGATAGACTGACATTAGTCTAGCAGAGCCAGAACAAATGCTGTGGGTAAGCTCTATCAGCATACCTCTTCCAGGAGAGAAACAATAACAAGATAAAGATCTTTGATCAACAGAGGAATTTCTTTTGTAGTGACGTCTCTGGCATGGCACATCTGTGAAGCAACTAGATGCTGCATTTGTATTAGAAAAAAATGAACTGATTTTTATTGTGAAAGAAAAGGGAAAAAACATGGTGAATTTCTCAACAGAATATCATTGCATTAACTAATTCAAGATAAGCATATTTTGGGCCACGGAGGGACTTTTCTATATTTCTCTTATTAGTAATGATATTTAGCTCAAATTGCTTGTCTAAATATACCCTGAATTTTCAAAACCCCTCTGCTTCTGAATGGGAGTGGAATATTGGATTGCCCAGTTGAACTTCTGGATCATTTCACTCATCAGAAACTGCTTTCAGTGCTAACCAAGGAGGCCACTATGTGGAATTTGTACTGATGTCTGGAGGTTTGATTGTGTGGAAAGTGTATGCTGGTTTAAGGTGAAATATGGATTAAAGGATTCAGGATTGTGATCTGTGATTCCATGATATGATATTTGTCAACCACATGGAGGTAGCTGTTCGTGTGTGTTCTTAGTGTGTGACAAGAATAAAGAAACATGACTTACATTGCCCATCTTTGAGTGAATATTGTAACATTACAAAAAGTTCAAGTCAGAAAGCTGGGTGTTTTGATTTAGGTTATGATACCTTGGAAAGGGTTAAATATAAGAGAGTTGAAAGAGACATAATGTAACAGGAACAGTTCAGTCATCAGAATAATTATGCTGGTAGCAGAGTCCAAAACTTTTTCACATGTAGAAGAAGTTGGAGAGCCTTCAGGCTGTTATGTGATCTGTGCAGGTTAACTGTCCTGACATAGCCAATTATTGTACCTTTCATTACAACTGAAGGTGAAGTTTGCTACAAATCAGCAACTGACGACTACAGAAAGCAAAATTCAAAGTATGAATTCTGTGAATTTTGGAAAGTTGAGATTTACAATGAAACATTCTTTGTATTTTAATTTACCAAACTTATCAGTTGAACCTGTATTTTATGTGCTTCCACAACGCCTCTGAGCAAAGTTAGCATGTCTATTGTCTCTGCAATAGAACTTTATGACAGAGAGGCTGATTTTTTCCAAGTCATTCAAGTGGCTACAGACAGAGAAAAAATGTTTAACAGGATTTGGTGTTTAAATACTTTCTAAAATCTGGTCATAAGTGATTTGCTTAGGATTACAGTGCAAATCTGTGATGGAGACTGAACTGAGGTTTTAGGAAAGGTCTCTCTGAAAATGTTTCGTTCCAGAAGCATGCAGTAATATTTGCCATTTTTTTGCAATGACTTTATTCCCATCAGCTTCTGACACCGTACAGGTTCTCTTTTGTTTAGCTTGCTGAAATTGAGGATGAAACAGCTTCCTTCCTGTTTTAAAAACTACCTCTTTGCGTCCTGGAAACTCACTTCTAATATAGTGTTTCTAACTTTGTTCTTTTTCTGAATATACATTTAACTCATTTGTTCTTTGACTTTGAGAGACCGTGGCATGAGGTCAATACTAAGAAGTGGTTGGAATTTTAAATATAGACTACAGACAGAGTTCCTGTTGACATTTGAAAAATCTGAGCTCTTCTATTAACCATATGCATTATAGGTCAGTTGAAAATTAAGGCAGGGTGGAAGTAAATTACTTCCTTCTTCATGGATTAAGAAAAGGAAAATGAATCTGAAATTGAAAGGTTTTTTAACAAACCAGTCTCATAGGGCTGAATAAATTAAACTGTCAGACTTTGGTCATTACACATCTTCCTGTGTGAAGCATGGAAATTGGAAGCACAGACTGTGCATATTATGTTAATACTATTTACTCTACTTGGTATCCATGACGTATCCTGGTGAGTTTAAGCTACAACAGAATTATGCCTTACAGAAAAGAAAGAGAAATAAGGTTAATGAAACAGCATCTTGGCACTAAAGCTAAGTAAAACACATCTCTGACTAGAGTGCTGAGCAGTACTGGGGGTATTCATGAGCTGTTCTGCAGATGCTGTGGCTCACATTAGCATGTATAACACCAAATCATCCTGTCAAAGAACCCTTTTTCTGTTCAACGGCGTAACAAGGCATTGATTGTGATTGTTGGATTATAGAGTCTGTCTACTGAGGTTCATGCAAGATGTTAAAATGACACAAAGGACCATATTCTTCACTAGAATCCAGAAGTGCAGCTTTCATAAAATACATTGTCCCCAAAATGTAAGGAAAGACTACATTTAGGAGTGACTTTCTGTTTCATTATGTGTTTGTATTCTGGAGCATTCTATATGGTGCTTTGATTTCACAGTAAACAAACTTTTCAGTTCCACCCAAGAGATATTTATCTTAAAATCATTTACAGAAAAACTATTGATTTTCCCCAGGGTAGTTTTATTTTGTCATATTGAGTGACATCCTGAAACCTGTGGCATTATTTGAGAGCAAGCATTTTCTTTTCAGGTAAAAATGAGACAAAGTCAATGAGTATTTTTGTGTACATTGCATTGACTTCAGCAGAACAAACACCAAAGCACTGTTGGATATTGGATCATTCTTTTATGCGGTATAATATAGATCCAATATGATACAGAGCTGATACTTTAGGAGTTAGTGACTGTCTCTAGGGCTACAGCTAGCCTCCCATCCTCCATTATTCTGTCATCAACTAGTTTTACTTTGGAAAATCATAACATTAATTATAGTCACTAAAAGACTGAGTTAGCATTCATTCACTAATACAACATACCTGCAAGCTGCAGTGTGAATACACAGGTGATGCTCAGGCTCTGGCTTTAGCACTACAGTGTCTTGTGCAGTTATGTGGTGATTCTGCAGCTGGAACAAGAATGACCTTACTACATTTGCTTTGGGGTCAACTCCAAGAGTCATAGCGTTGCAAAGACAGGTGAGGCCATGGCACTGGGAGCCACCAGTTCTGCATTCTGGCTGTCAAAGTCCAGTTGTAACTTTATGGGTAATGATATTCTGAAAGGGCTTTTATGCCTATTAGTGCTAACCAGTATTCCATGCATGCACCTCACCATGCAGTGAGTGAGCAGATCCCCAGTGCTCAGCCTTGATCCCAGAACAAGGTGAACTTCTGAACAGATGGGAGAGGTTGCTCCCTGCAGCCAGCCACAATTGCTCACATCATCCTGGACCAGTGCTTAGGACTTCCAGTGCAAGGGTGTGGTAGATGTGCTCTGTGGCATGACTGCAAAGGGACAGCACTTCCTTTTCCTGGCCGTAGGGTGAATTTTCTGGCACTGGAAATAGCACTTATAAAAGGAAGTCGGTTTTCTGACTCTGAACAAAATTTTAGAAAGAAATTCTTTACTGTGAAGGTGGCAAGACGGTGGAACAGGTAGGCCAGGGAGGCTGTGGTTGCCCCAGCCCTGTTATTATTCAAGGACAGTTTGGATTGAGCTTTGAGCAATGTGGTCTAATGGGAGGTGTCCCTGCCCATGACAGCAAGGGGTTGGAACTAGATAATTCTGAAGGTCCCTTCCAGCCCTTAATATTGTATAGTTCTATGATTCTATATGAGTGTTCTGGAAAAAGTGAAATGGTAAAAAAGTCACTGCTGAAAGATTGAATTGTTTTCTATTTTTCTTTTTCTTCAGAGTAAGGCCCAGCAATCATTTTCCAACACTTCAGTTTCCAAACACGAGCAGTAAAAGCTGTTACATATAAAAAAGGAGAGTTCTTAGGTGGTGTTGCTGAGTGTGAGAGTTCCAGATTGGTCCATGGACTGGCCTAGAGATGTGCAAAAATAGGTAAAAGGTCAAAAGGTTAAAAAAAGAGATAAAAAATATATACAATGACAATAAGGATGGTGAATGGGAGATGGAGAAAGGTGGGGAGACATTCTTGTGACTTAAAATCGGCCAATATATCCCTAAGAGAGCCGCAAAACTCAAGAATTTGGTCTGAGAGTAGTTGAAGTCATGCTCATTTCTGCAAATAGCATATTTGATGTCAAAGAAATTTCTGAAAGAAGTTATGAAGCTGAGTACATTGACAATTTTCTTGCCCTTGGTGTGCAATCTTGAAGGTTGTATTATGACACAATTTGGAAGCAGATATTTCTGTTGAAAGAAAGTAGAATTTTCTAAACCATTGGTCACAGACACAAAATTACCTAAAATGAAAGCTGAATTGTGGCTCTGGTGCAATATAATATATAGGAATCTATCTAAAAGTGACATATAACACTATTTTGAGGAGATTCTAATTTATTTTTTTTAATTAGACAGAAAGTGACTGATGAAATTATTTGCATTTAGCACTGTGGAATGCAGTGAATTAATTTATACATGACATTAATATTTCTGTTTAAACCAGCATAACCTATTCTTAATTTGCTTTGCTGATCAAAATATACAGCTGTAATAAATTTGAAGATGAGAGGAAATTACCGAGTTCCAAAAGGCTGTTTCACAGCATGTTTTACCAAGTAAAAATTTGGGCAGAGCATCTAGAGGACGTATAATCCAATTTCTCTTTATTAACAGTAAAGCTAAATGTGTTACTTCATTCGCTTTAGATTAACAACAAGTAAGAAAAAGTTACACCTGGATAAATGTAGCACATGAAAAGAAAAAAAACCCCAAATATAACTAAAAATAATATAGACCCCAAGATACTACCTTTGTTAAAAGACATGGAACAATAAAGGAATGCAGGTGACCACCTAATGGGAAAATGGAGGGAACCATTTAGGGACACCTCAGATCCTTTTGCAGCTGACTCAGTGACAAATATACTTAATACACACTTGGTTGATTTTGCTATTTCATTTTAAAATTTCTTTTGAGTGGGTGTTGGGGAGCCACAAAATTCACTGCATAAGAAATATATTGCCGCAGAAGAAAAATATCTGCGAAAGAAACAAGATTATGCAATATATGTGTCACTTAGGAGGTTATACTCTAATTAAAATAATTAATCCTAGGCAAATTTACATGAGAAAGGAAGAAATCATGGAAGCTCAGTGTAGGTTTTGTGCAATGTTAATTTTATTGGACTTTATGCTTTTGTCCAGACAACATAAGTGGGCTGTGGAATACAAAACAAGGCTGGAAAACTGCTGTGCATCTGCTTCACTTTGTTCTGAGGGAGTGACAAATATGGTTCCCACCAGACTTCAAAAGACCAGTCTAAGTGGTTGAAAGATATGAATCCCTGGAACTGTATAAATACACATGAAGTGTTAAAATAAAATCTTTAAATCCAAATAACAGGACCTTTCTATAATCCACAAGTATTTCACTGCATAAACAGACCCCCTCAGAGTGGCGGAGAATGGAAAGGAAACAAGTCTCCCTTGAAGAAAAGCTTTTGCAGAGAGCTGGCATTTGTGTTAAAATTGCTCTTTGATTCAGACTGCACCAATCTGACAAGCTGCACACACTGTGTAAGACACAGCAACTGCTTATATAGCAGGGAAAATGTCAAAAAACAACATGATTTATTTGCCAGCAATACGAGAAATGCACTCTACACTACAATGGGCTTGACCTAAGGCTCTTTAAATTTAACAAGTGAGTTTTGTAAGTCCTGAGAAACTACACCTTCAGGAAGTCATGGGGAAGAATAAGCCACTTCATCACCCTCTCCTGACTGCATTGGTTTGGTGGTCTTCTTAATGTTTTCTCTCATCTCCATCTGGTGCTGGTAGTAGCCAAATGTTGGTATTTTCATTTTTGTTTCCTGCTGGAAAAATAACCAACCAGTTTTACAGCCCCATGTCCTCGTTTTACAGCAGCTCCATCATCACTGTTAAGGGTTCTCTAAAAGTGCTGGGCAAACTCCAGCATCCACACACCACTGCAGTCAAAATGGGCCACTGGAACCCATTACATCCAGCTGTGCTCCAAAGGTGAAACTTTTGGCAAAAGGTCCTTGGGAAGGGAATGAATTGTTATGTTTCCTTTGCATGGGGGATTTATATTTTAAAAGTGAAAGACTCAGGACATTGATAGGAATGTGGGGCTCTTCCTTTGAGAAAGTGCCCATGCACTGAAATGAAATACAGAAGCATTTTTTTATCTCCTCACTTAAATAACAAGGTGCTGGACTTGCATCCCCAAGGCAGTGGGAGCTAATGGAGCTGAAGAAAATAGGCAGGTGACAAAACGCCACATCTGGAGGTCTGGCCATGCTATTGTCTGTGCTACATTTGAGAAATAAACATATCTGGTTAAAGTACAGTGACTGGCATTTTCTAAGCTTTAAGTGATTATGCATCTAATGTCTTGCAAGCCCTCAGCAACAGGTGTGATTCCCCGGCTGCTATTGAAAACCCAGCCACTGGAGATATGTGTTACTTTTGGAGAAGTATGGAAATATCCTACCTACATTGTAAATAGTATAGCTTTGAAAACAAAGCAATAAAATTTTTCAGGTGGTCCAGCCATGTCATCTCTTGTGGTTGGGTTGAGGTAGGGTTTGAGGCCCCACACAATGTTTTGTGTTGATGTAACAGTTAAGTTTTGGGTCATGCAAATATATGTGGAGAAGAAATGCCTGCAGTCTCACTTTTCCCTAGGTATATACAGTGCATAAATATTTCAGCTTTAAGTGCTTCATCAGGCAGTGCTGTCAGTGCTTCCTTTGTGAAATGTGGTAAGTCAGAGGGATTTGTCCCATGAAGCACCAAATGAACACTGCTGCTGTAAGTGACCTTTTGGATATGATTCCTTGGATTTATTTTTTAAATATTATGATTATTAATTCTACAAATCAAATTTATCTTGCCAGACAGAGGTTAGAGTCCAGGTAGGACTGAACCTTGACATTTTAACAATATTTTACTTTATAAACTTAAGTCTATGTTTGGTGAATTTTATTATGTTACAAAACTAGAAGGAAGAGAATGGATAACTTTTTGCCTCCTCACAGAGATTTTTATATTGAGATTCATCAAAGGCAGCAGAGCCTTAAAAGCCCATACAACAGCCTATTCTATTCAGTTCCAAGAATATGTCATGTGGTTACATACTGAACAGGGCTGTGTGCAACAGAGCAGACTTAGCTGAGCTGACTGAGGAAAATGTTATCATTAGCTCTGTAGGCAAACAACATTAGGAGACAGAAAACACTTGTGGAAGCCAATATGATTAAATCACTACTTGCTAGTCACGATCATGTTGCATGTCATGTCCAAAAATATCAATGCAGTTATTGAAGGTAGGACTAACAAAGAATGCAAGTGTCAAATCTTTGAGGGGGGAAAATTATCAGGCTTATCCCTTCCTTTTTTTTCCAGGCTGAAAAAGAAAAAGCCTTGATTAAAGGAAATGATATCATGGGATTTTCTAAGCAACATTCAAGATACAGAATAGAAAGTTCAGCAGTAGAAATGAATCAAAACGTCGAGTAGATATTGTTAGGAAGTCTAGCTTTTGCAAAAGGTTCCTCATGATTTCCATACTAATTAACCAATAAAAGATGATCCTCTTTCTCTGGCATGTTACCATACTTCAACAACAATCACTGTGGGTTATGAGGTATCAGGCAGTGACTTGTAATGAGTCACCTTAGAACCAGAATTGATCTCACTGTGCAGTCGGCTCTGCCACCCTACACATCTGGGCTGCATCTGGCCACCTGCTGGGACAATCCATGCAATGCTGGGCAGCAGTGCTGCATTGACCCACTCTGGCATCTGGGTTCCCATGACTCTTAGTGCCTCAGCAAGACCCTCCTTTTTGTGATTTAGATGTAGTGCGAGTTGCATGTAAATAGGTACATGAAAGAGGCCAAGTGGCACTGACTTGCTTGTATCCACAGTACTTAGCATTCTACTACACTAGAGTAGGTTTTTCAAGGAGAGACCCAGTTGAAACAGTCCCAAACAGAGCAGGCTAGCAATTAAATAATGCAGGCACTCAGGGCTTTGGTTTCTGAATTTACTTCTATGCCCTCTTTTGTTTAACATCATAGTCCTGACCATGCAGCACAAAGATATTCAGTGATATTGTTGCAGCTCATATAATCTGCTACCTTCATCCCAATGCAGTGTCCTACTTGGCACGTTACATACAGATGTGTTTTTTATTGTTGCTTGAAAGCAACAATAGTAAGAAAGGACTCATTTCTCACTGCACTGCATGTATTATATAAAAATCTGGTATGTGCTCTCAGACACTGAAAAGTATGTAAACAGCTGTGTCAAAAACTTCAACCTATGAACAATATCAGCTGTCACAAAAAAAAAAAAAGCAGGTTATATAATGAAGTTTGGAGAAACAGAATCAGTCACCAGGCAGTGCTTTTAAATGTATCCATTACTAGTGATGAGACTTTAACTTCTTTCTGCCACCACGCAATGAAATGAACTGTACTGGAGCAAATGTAATAAACACCAGAAATATAATAAGTATTGTAGCCTGCTGTGAAAGGAGATGGTTTCCTTAGCAATAAAAAATTATGCCAGAAAAGTACCCTTTCTCTCCTTTTGCTTTCTTGCTGAGAATTTTTAAATCCTCATGTTTATTAGCCGACAAGAAGAGTCAAATATCTGCTATCTAGCTTCAACTGATGTAAACAGATGCAAAGTGAATAGATTTCATGCTGATTAGTGACTAGTAAATGTTATGATTTCAGGCTCTATTAAAAATATTAATGATTTTAACATTAGTGTACATTTGCTGATGGATACTGTGGGGAAAAAGATTGCTTGTTTAACTGGCACATTTGAAATTATGAACATTGGCATATCATCTACAGTGATTTCAGTTCTCATACCATTAGCTCACATGAACATATTCAACATTTAAATCAAATTCTCAGATTTTGTACTTGGGGGAAGTGAGTAAGAGAGCATTCATACTCTCTTCCTATCCTGGCAGCTATTAGGAAATAAATATCTTTCAGGTAGTGATCAATTTTTGTAATCTTATGTTGAAACTTATGAAAAATCAAGCAGGAATTCTGAAAGCCTGTTTCCCATAGGAACTGATTCTTCTTTACACTGATACTCAAACACTGTTCTGACAACATGAAAGAACTTGAAACCATATACATTTTATTCTCAAGATAAAAGAAAAAATTACTTGTTATTCCTGAACACAAAAAAGTATGTGCTTTGCAGGCATAATGTATAAATCTATAATACAGATTTTTTTAAAAAATTATGTTCTCCGGTAAAACAACTACATACAAATTTAAAAAATCTGTATTGCTCTCCTTGGAAGAAGTAAACAAAACCAATCCCCTCCCTGCAAGTCTCTTGCCTATAATTTATGTGACTTACTTGTGAACCTTAGAGCAGTCTGTTGTGGGATGTGCAGAGCTGGTTTTTGAATTAATGATCATAAAATATTCTGAACAAAGTCGAGGTGTGCACAGCATACTTTGCTACTGTTTTGAAAACATATTAAAAAGTGTATAGATAATGCATTCTGAAAGAATCTGTTCCTTGTGGGGTGAATAGGACAAGGGACGGAAGAATAGGTAGGTAAGGGGATGCTGCACAAAGCAGTAGGACAGTCACACTGAGTCATAATGCCATGACTGGTCTGCAGTGTTGAAGGTCAGGAAGAGTATTTTGTTTCCACACTACACAAATGCAATGGCAGTCTGGTGGACTAAAAGCACAGTATGTGATTTAAGTACAGTTTAATGGTATGTTCAGTGCTGCCCAATGTTTAACATCTCTAGTAAATACACTTTTTAGTATGAACCAAAAGGACCCATTACCTCAATAAACATGAGAAATCTTGACTACAGCTTTTCTGAAATACTTACTATGGCTGAAACTAAATCCAGTATTTAAGAGCTTTACATAATAATCTCATTCCTGCCATAATATGTCTGTGTGTGGTTGAAAAACCGTACTTTAATTCCTTGTTGGGCAACAGACTGGATGGCAAACATGTAAAGTACATTGGCCCCTGAGCCTTTGAGACACTTGGGAAACAGTCCTGGTTTTGTGGTATGAAGTATAGATAATATAGTTTAATTTGAAAAGAAAATTTTCCCATGAAAAGCTGAGCCACGCATATCCTAAGGGAAATGATCAGACGAATATTATCTGCTTGAATTTCCTCTTTTCCTGTGTGCTCTGTCTTCCAGACCAGCTTGGAGCAGACTCCAAAATTTGATAAATTCACATGAAGTCATCAGCCCCAGAGCCTCTCAGAAGAGCTTGACACAGAACACCAGGCTGTTGATATTACTGTATTGCTCTTGAAAGGGTGAAGCTGACAACAGCTCAGCCGTGTTTCAGGGGATGTGAATGTCTCTCATGTTACATAGAGGTCATCAAAGCAAAGTATTTCTAATACAATCTTTTTGCCAGGAGTCTCTAATCTCTTTTTCCTGAATATGGACTTCAGCTGAGACTTCTCCACCACAACATTTAACAATTGTAGCCCTTAAATCTTCCAGAGTTAATTCACCTTTTTTGCAGACTATTATTTCATATCTTCAAGGCAGCTGTCACTGTTGTTGAGTCACATCCACATGTGGATATATGTTCATTACAGAGAGAAAAAATCGTTTCATTGTAATGGTTTCACTAGCTAGAAGGCCAAAGCATTCTATGGCTCTTTACTCTCAGTAGGACTTTATTTTCACTTTAGCCATCTAAAATTACCCTGTAACTCTTCATTTGATCTCTAAAAGGGAGTGTCTTGATGCAAGAGATAGCACAAACTGTGTAAATGCTCTTAGGAATGCTTTTCCTCCGTTCATCTGTGGTGCCTTTTCATTTCCTAGTACTCCCACACTGTCAGTTTTATTGTTGATAGTTGTTGATACAACAGATATGTATTGTTCTGTGAGTCCATTAAATATTAATAAAAGATTTTTTTTTCCTGAAGAATACCAGGAGTTGTATATCTAGTGTTTTTTGATGTTCTAAGTCATATAACACCAGCTTGCAGCACTCTTGCTTTTTCCTTTGCCTCTTTATTTTACTTTCATCACTGCCCTGCATTGGAGTTGCCCAAGGATTGCAATGTCATTGCTAAACTTACAAAATATTCTTTGAGAATTGAATCACAAGAAAAATTTCAGACTGGAAAGCAAGTCCCAAATTTATATCACCTTTTCTTTTTCCAAATATCCTGTCATTAATTATGGGATGCAATGTGTGTTGACAGGCTGTCCTAAAAGTGCCTTGGAAGGACTAGTCACACTGAGTGAAGAGTGGGGTAGGTTCACTCAGAGAGGCATTTTTATCAGACAGTTAAAGGGTGAGGGGGTTACGCCTGGTGTGTCACCCCACAGTAGACACAAACCCAGTTGGCCAGTCCCAATCCAGCTCATCCCAGAGGAAATCTCTCCACACAGCTTCATAGACTTCCACATCTCCTCCTCCTCCAAACTCCCACTCACCATTTCTACCTGCTCCACATGTATTTCTGAGAAGTGACTACCTCTTTTTATCACCTCTCTTGCTTTATTGAAGATCTCATGGACTTTATTCTCTCCCCTGCAGCTCCAAAGCTGAGTGTCCTGTCCCAGATTACAAGGAAGGAGGCCACCAGTCTCTCTGTGGAGGAGTGTCTTGGTAGCAGTGCTATGGCTCCACTGATTAGGGGAGGTTGCAGCAGCCTGGAGGGTGACTACACGCAATATATGGGGTCCAGGCATGCCTTCAGAAGCCTAGCAGCTTTCAAAGATTCCCTTCCACAAAGGTTCTTGATGGGGTTTTTGGAAGGATGTTGAGGACAGAGGATGATGTGTGAAGGCACTGCTGAGGTTGCTCTGGTGGCTGAAAAACATGTAATTGGCAAAATGTCACAATCCAGCTGTGGTGATGCATAAAATTTCCTTTGTGCCTTTTCAGACAGTTCACAGCATCAGGGGAGAGCACTCAAAGGAAGCATTAGGCATTACTTGCAGTGGCGATAGTGCTTAGATTGGGTAGCGGCATTTTCAAGTTTTCCAATGAAACTTAAAATGTCACAGCTGGCAGCATTTCCAGCATCAGTTGCTAAAACTACTGTGATAAACTGAGTTTTCACTTCTCCTTACTGCACTGAATAAATTGAATTCCCTTCAGCTTGCTACATGATGAATATTCAAGACCAGACTCCAAATGCTGTGTTTCCGTCAGAGCAGTGCTGACATTAAAAAATCTCCTCGCTAATATATGAAGTAGCTTCACCTTTCTGTCCTGAGCCATGATTTCCCTGTTTCCAAATACTGCAGCTGTGCAGTTCCACACAAACTACCAGCAGTCTTTCACCCTTGAAGTAACTTTTTGTCACAGCTAGAAGTTGTGTATCATAAAATTATACTTTGGCATTCTTTTATGAGTGAGGACCTATAGATGTGACTTATTCAAAAAAGAAAAAGCTTTTCCAAGACCTAGCTAGATTTAGCTGACTGCTCTTCTGGAAAGTAGAGAGGACTTACATAGTAACCATGACTCAAAGCAAGCATTTTCTCAGTGATGTCTGATGCACTGCATTCAGCAGGCAAAACTAATACAAACCTCTGGTAAACATGAAGTTAACATGAAGAGCATTCCTGTCACACAGCATCTAGAGTTTCTCTGTTGCCAAGGTCTGCAACATGTTTTCCACTCTGTAAATATTTGGCTGTTTGTTTGGAGGTTTTGGGGTATTTTTAGCTCTATATTTAAAATACTTTCACTGCTTAGGCTGTGTTTAAATTCACTGAAAATAGGTACTGCTGCAGTGAAGGCAATGGGAACACATTCTGATATCATGTGAGGAAGTTCAGTT
This sequence comes from Entomyzon cyanotis, assembly GCA_024500445.1. Lineage (NCBI taxonomy): Eukaryota > Metazoa > Chordata > Aves > Passeriformes > Meliphagidae > Entomyzon > Entomyzon cyanotis. The sequence goes on from JAKEPQ010001005.1 coordinate 22,437,297, forward strand.
TCAGGCCACATGAGTCCTTTCCTGAGTGTGATCTATAATATTGCCTGTGGAGTTATTCCTGCCTGGCAGAAGGACTCCATCAGGACATGGTGCTATTACAAGCTCCTTTTTACCTTCAGTGTGATCTCAGAGGGACACTCTTTTATATTCTCCCAGACTTCCTTAGGAACTAATTTATCTTTGCAGAGCTTGTTCTGCTCTTTGGAAGGCAGAGGCTCTTATAATTAAAAATCTGGCTGAGAACTGTTCTGAGGGAAGATATATGCCTCCAGAATACTTTTTTTCCCAAATGTATAGAATATGGTTTTTTTCTCCCTCTCTTTTTAAAAGCACTTATCATGGTGAATAATTAATATGATCTGGGAGCACATGGCAACTTTTATCTGAAGTCTCCTATTCCAGGCAGAGGTAAGTATTCTGATGACAGAAGGAATGAAGCATTGAGAAGCTTAATTTGGGACAGTTGAAGCTGTGTAGGTCAGAGAAGATGTCACATGGGGTAAAAGCAGTTTTGGGGAAGGAAGCAGCCACTGAAAACAATGAATAATTTCCTTTCTGAGTGTCTTTCACTAGGGAGAAAAAAATTACAAGAAAAATGCTGAGTGGGATTAGAGCAGTCCTCAGGTCTAAGACCTAGAAGTTAAGAGCTATATGTCACTGTAGGCAGAACGCAGTTATCTATCTGTACAGCACAGCTAGCTCTCTGTACGTGACCTGGGTACTTCAGGTCCAGCTGGGCATCCTAGAAGTGTCTGAGTTTATTCCTTTCCGTATGTGGGAACATCACTTTGACAATGGAACCTAGAAATTGAACCATAAAATGCATTTGTTGAAATGCAGAAATGAGCTTTCCCCAAATTATATAAATTGCAAATGGGCGTGAAGGGAAGCTGAGTTTCTACATGACTGAATATCCAGTTTCAGGAGACTAAAGATGAGGCTTTTGCAGGGTAATGGGATCCTAACAGAAGCCTATAGTTCATGAACACTGTGGTGAACCTTATGGTTCATATGGCCTTGTTGTCTTTGAATCAGCACATTACAATCTGCTAGGCTTTTTTGTTTGGTTGGTTTTTAAAGTCATGGCCACAATGATGCATCAAGTTAGCTTTTATATCTAACGCAACTTCCTGATCAAAACAGTGAAAAACTTCTCTCCTCTACCAGGGGTTTGCACAGAGATGAAACATGCCAGCAAAACTGATAAGCAAATATTTCCACTGAAGTCCCAAGGCTACAGAAAGTTATCTCTGTCTACCTAAGTCAAACACATTGCAGTGAAATAGGGGCTTTTCATATAAATACTGAAGTGTAAACTAAAGGTTTCTCTCACATGCAAAGCAGCCTAAGAACAAAGCCAACTTTGCTCCATTCACTGAATGAGGGCTCCTTAAGGATATATTCTTACAGTACTAAACTAAAATTCTCTGCACCCCTTCCATAGTAGTGGTGACAGCTGGAACCAAATATCCCGCGTAATACTCTACTAGCTGGTAAAATAGGTGAGCAGCATGTTGGGAGTGGTCCTTGGCTTATACTATCTCCCAAACTGTGCCTGGGAACTGTGAGAAAAAGTGCAAATCAGTCAATGTCAAATCCATTCTAGAGACCTTTCTAGTGTTAAAGAGTGAAGATTATTTCAGCTCCTCAGCCTGTGGACACTCCTCAGTGTCATTTCACTTTCTAGAAGAGAGGTCTATTGTGAGCTCATTTTTTATGACCTATAAATGTATGTTTTAAGAGAGGCTGGTATTACACACAACATATACAGTGAAATTTGGAACAGCTTTTTTTTCTTGCTGGCTATTTTAAATGGCTTAGTGCTGTCTCCAGTGACCAGCTCTTAGGCTGAACTTTTTTCAAAGTGCAAACAGATGTAGCAACAGAGGTAGATGCTTTTGTTAGCAAACAGGCTACTACTTCTTACTAATGCCAGACAGTTTTTGAAAGGAAGTTTATAGTGCTCATGATTAAATGGATGGATATACACGCTGAGATAGTTTCCTTTTCCTAACAAAGCTAATCCATGGATCAGTTTCAGATGATTGTATTTATTTTTTCCACACTCTTTTGGCTTCTATGAAGATCTGCTTTAGGAAAGAACTAGGATTAAGTACAGTTAAGAACTGATCTAACACTTCCTAGTAATAGGTATAGGAAAAGCGGGCAAACCTTGAGAAAAACTAAAGGTGAGCTGTGAAGTACACACTTTATCCATTAGATTCACAGCCTTCCTACAGGAATGTACATATGTTAAAGTAGTCTCAGGAGGGCTGTTATTCCTTGCTAGCAGCAACACCATGCTGTGAATTACAAATAAAAACATACATGGTTCACATAGGGTTGTTGCACCTATAATACCAACCTTTCTCTGGACACACCTAGAAAAAATACCATTCTATTAATTTCACTAAGGCCAGTATACTAGGCAGGGGATCCCTTGGAAACAATAACAAGAATATAATGGAAATTATTAAATTTGGGTTGATTCACCTTATCTAGTACCTATCACCTTGTCTTATGGTAGATTTCATTCAGGACTATTCATTTTAATTAAAACAAACAGATCCTTGTTGCTAGAGGAACTGGATTATTTGTAATTCTGAATAACTACCACATCTGCTAGACTAGGTTTATAACTGCAGTAATCAGAAGCCCAATTACTTTTAGGTGATCATCCCTTTAACAAACTTGGGTTTGGGACTCTGTATGGAAATCACACCAATTTGGATGAATTCAGATAGGTGAAAATGCTCCAAGTCCAACATACACAGTCTGGTTCCAGGCTGGTAGCCAAACATTGTCGCTGTTGAGCTGCTAGCAGAGAAAAAACCCAGGTTCTCAGTGAGGCAAGAAAAAAGGTGCGTTTATTATTTTGATTTCCATATATATAGACTTTTCAGAGGTCACCCAGATTGGTCAGCCAGAAACCTCCCCCTAGGCCTAATTGGCCAGGCCTGAACTGTCCAAATCTCAAGACACTGTTTGCAAAACATCCAAACTTTATCTTTGTTTATGAAACACAGCAGAATGTTCTCACGAGAAAGACCTGTGCTAGCCACAAAACATCACTTTAGCATGGTGCACACATTTTACCTTGAGATCAGATGAAAGAGTGGTCCAAAAATCCCTGAGGTGTGTGGCAAACGTCTACAGCATTCCTGCAAGGACTACAAGAGCAGAAATTCTTCTGTCAGATGACTTAAAGTCATCAGGTTACAATCTGATGGTCAAAAGACCTCTGAGCTGGTCTTTCCAAGCAGTAAGTGAGAACTTCCTGTTCCCTCCACGTTTCCCTGTGTCCAAAAAGGGACAACTGTCACAATAATAGAGTTTTTGACATCCATGCATATCGGTACATGTAATACAATGATAGCTTTGGCCACAGAGAGTTAACAGGTGGGGTCCAAATATTGCAGTAAAATAAACCTCATTGGTAAATTGTGAGTTTGTGTGCAATTGTGGGCAGGATTGAAGCCAAAGTTAGGAAAAAGGCATGATTTCAGTGATCTTGCTGTGGCTGCATATAGTGTAATGACAAAAGCAATTTAGACCATGGAAGTTAAGGGGTTTTATTGACGAGGTAGATCATGTTGTACTGTTCCCATGTGGTCCTATAAGCACACCATCAGCCAGCTAACCCAGCTAGCAGCAAGTGTAACTCAGATGGATTTAATGAGATATATTTAATAAGTACATTCGCAATCAAGTTCAACACACAGGATTTTTTGTTTTCCCCAGGCTTCTGACAAAGCCTGTGACCAGCTGTGAAAGTTAATTGTATGTTATGTTATAACTGTCTGAGCCTGGCAGAGAACCTTATCCTATGGTATATTTTTGTCCCTTGGCAGCAACACAGAGGGAAGAAATAAAGGCTGAATTTCATTTTCCCCTGGTTTAATGTATACTAGTATGGCGATGTGCTGGGACATGTTTATATGTTGCAGTGAGTTCTAGATGAACTCTTTCAAAATTTTGTCTTTTTGCTTCCCTAAAGTGGAATACAGACTTTTGAGGGTTCATTTTCATTTAGCCCAGGTAAATCCTGCAATAGTGCTTGCCTAGTTTGCCACTGCAGTAAACACTGCACTGCAGGAAGTTTTCTGTATTCCTTTATATCCTTTGTTTTTCTCATCCAAGACATCACATGGTGTTTTTTTCTGCTTTGCCTTCTCACACCTTGCCATCCCTTTATTAATAATGATTCACCACCCCTTTATTAATACCACTGTGATACTCATCTACTCCAGTTGTGTGGCTCATGGTATTTGCATTCTAAGCCATTCTATTCGGCTTTTACTGATTGAGTTATTTGAAATCATAGCAGACATTTTGAATGGTCTGTTCCAACAACAATTATGATAATAAAACTATTTATATCAGTCAGATGATTTGTAAAGTCTCCTTTTCTTTGGCTTTATGAATAGTCTCTGCTGCAGCTTCCTGGGGAGTACATAACCACATCAAAACCAGAAAGCAGCTAATTTTTTTTTATCATGGGGTCGATATTAAGAATGTATTTGGGCATTCCTTATCTCATGGTAGGTTATGGGTTTGTTTCTTTGATCCTGCAAACCCACAGATTGGCATGTCTTGCCAGAATGAGTGGCAGTGAATGCATCAGATGGAATGGGCATATTCCAGGATTCATTTCCTTCTGTTTCAGAAGCATCTGTTTTTTCTTTCATCAAATCAACATTTTATGATCAAACAGCAGAAGGACATAACCTTCTTTTCCTATTTCCCAACACTCCTAATAGATAAATTTCTTGTGAATGAAAGTTAAATGTTTGCAAAATAGTGATTACTACAGTGTGATTTGAAAGTTAAACACTAATGAAATTGCTTGCCCTTAAGTGAGGTATTTAAAAATATTTTCTTCTGAAGGTCTCTGTTTTAACCTGCCCCCTACAGATTGTTTAGGTATCAGCTGAGGGGCTTTACAAAAAGTATGTTCAAAGTTATTAAAGGCAGAATAAATTCAGCCTCCCCAAACTCACAGTTGCATGATTTATAATATAATAGAATCATAGATTTGTTTAGGTTGGAAAAGACCTTTAAGATAATTGAGTCCAACCATTAACCTATTATTGACAAGGCCACCACTTAACCATGCCCTGTGTTCCACATCTACATGTATTTTAAATATCCCCAGGGGTGATAACTACACCACTTCCCTGTGAAGCCTGCTCCATTGTCTGACCATCCTTTTGGTAAAGAAGTTTCTCTTTATATCCAATTTAAACCTCCCCTGGCACAATTTGAGGGCATTTCCTATTGCTCCATCATTACCTGGGAGAAGAGACTGACTCCCACCAAGCTACAACCTCCTCTCAGGAAGTTGTAAAGGGTGATAACATACCCTTTGACCCTCCTTATCTCCAGGCTAAACACCCCCAGCTCCCTCAGCTGCTCCTTGTAAGACCTGTGCTCCAGACCCTTCACCAGCTTTGTTGCCCTTCTCTGGACACATATTTGTTAGTTTGAAAAAAAAACCCAGCAGGCTTTCTGGTTGCATTTTGAACCTAATCTGAGCAGTCAGTTTGATCTAAAGTGGATCCTCTTAGACTAACTTGTGGTTTGTCTGATTTTTGCTTTTCTGTCTGCTTGGGCTCTTCAAACTTATCAAAGCTGCTCTTGTGCTTTTGCTCTTGCTCTGGGCAGCACTAGAGCTGAGCTCAGGGATTCCAGGCAAAGGATTTCACTCCTTGGTCTAATTTGGTTTCCAAACATGTTTAATTAAGCTGGTGAGGCTTTAGGAATAAAAAAGAGAAGGCACCTGGGAGAAGCAGGAGCTCTGCCTGAAAGTGACAGAGATTTATAGGGTGTGGGGACTTCAGTTCGAATTGTCCCCTTCAGAATGACAACAGATGCATTGGGCTGACATCACCAGCACTGTGGACACCTTGGTACCCCTCTACAGTCCAAGTCCTGCAGGTAGCTCCACTGTGCTCTCAGGTGTAAACCTGCTGTGGCATGAGACCTGCTTGTTAGGTAAATGACCTGCTGCTGGTAAGGGATTGCTCTGTGGCTGCTGCTTCCTAGACTGGGAAAGTGATTCATCTTCAGGTACACGTGAGGTTAATAAAAATCAGGCCTTGTAAGGGTGATAAATTACTCATTTAAAAGTAACACTGGTAGTCTGGTCCTAATAAACTTTAACAATTCTCATCCACTGTGATGCTGCTACTTTCCTATAGGAGGCTGATAGAGAGATAATGCTGCTCTTGGGGAAATTATCCTCTCACAGTAATTCAAATGCAACACTTCACCACAGATACCATTTAGTGTTTCCAAATAGAAAATGTTATTGAGTTGTGTATTTCCTGTGACCACTTTCATTTTTGCATGTTGGTATGCCCAATTATTCTTCTATGAGCACATCCCTAGCTGCATCCTGACCTGTATGTACTTAAGATATTTTCCCTTTATCTGTGTGTTCCCTTTTTCCTGTTCTAAATATTTGCAGTTGATAATTTCCCAGATTCCCTCCCAGAGCCTTCTTGTTGATCAGCTTCTGTTGTCCCTTCCTGACAATGACTGGTTCAGCCCATGCTCTGCATTCTGCGTATCTGCTCTCTGGAAGTGCAAATTCTTTCTTTGCCTTGGAGAAGATACCTTGGGAGGATCATTATCGCCACTGGACAGGGATCAAGCACTTTAAAGAGCTGCCTATCCTTGATGTCCTCCTGGAAGACTTGACCAATACAGGACATGCTCAAATTCTTGTAGACAGAGCAAGCTATTGCAAAACCATATCTGCACTCGCTGTGGATATAACCTTGGTCTGGATTCAGCCTGCACACCCGATTGCCTCAGCTTCTTAGTTATAAAGTAGAAATCCAATCTTTATCAGGTAGTTTGGAATAAATGTGTTCAAAATTAGGAACTGGCACAAAGTGTTAAGTAATTCATATGGTCATGGAGAATTTAATCTCCAAATTAGCTTTAGAAACAACTCTGACCTAAGCAGAAACTGAAAAAAAATCCCAAAACCAGCATATTGGGGAATTCTGCTGCTTAAATCCTGTGAAGTATATGAATCAATAACATCAAGAAATTCCAGAATTGTTGTTTAATATAATAATTGTTTAATATAATAGTACTATGACTGTGGTTAACACCCATAGAATAAACTACAAAATGCTGTTAAAAATTGAATCATCAAGGAGAAAAAATTCATCCATTTTTCCTAATGAGGTCTTCCAAATAAAATCCTATGTAACATTTACTTTCTTTACTTAGTAGGTACCTAACCTGCAAAATGTATTTGTACATTTAGTGCCCACAATACCATATAAATATTATAAATCAGCAAATGTTACAGTATATAGCATAGTAAAATACATTTCCTCCATTTATTTCCTATTACTAGATCTTTTCATAAAATTTCAAGTTCCAGAATGAAAGGCTAAATACTACAAAATAAAGATGTCATTAAATATTCCAAAAGATTTTTCTCTAGAGTTACAGCTTCAGAGTGGGTTTCTTATAAATTCCATAAATGGAGTGATTTTTATTTTGGTGCTCTGCTTCCTGTATTAAATGAGGGAAGAAGAGGAGTCACCATAACAACTGTTCTACCACCAAGAAAAGCAGCATTTTCTTGGAGTGGTGCATCTATCATATAAATATATCTATAAATATATATTTGGGGCGTATTGTCTAAGATTGACAGCAATTACATCACTGTTGACACAATTAAAACAAATGAAGAAGCATGCCAACATCCCGTGTCCTAGCACCCACAGGGCCATAATATGTCCTTTTTATTTTCCTCACCTTGTATGCATTTAACCAGGAATATTCAGCAATATCTCTACATGGCACCACATAGTTCTAACGTTTCTATTTTTTCCTATTGCAAAACCTAAAAAAATATATTACATGGTACTCACAAAGTTTAGCAGAGGGCAGGATCAGTTTCTTTTGTTCCAACTGGACCTGGATTGCTTGGGCTTTTTGCCTACATGGAAGAGCTGTCCTACTGAGCCTGGCATTTTAGGTAGGTGAGTAGTCTTAGAGGATGCCAAAGCCTGGAGCTTTGATGTAATATTAATGTTTAATATCACTATTGAGCTTCCTATGTTAAAAATGTCTTTACCTCGTTATCAGCATTGGCTCTTTCATCCCATTAGAAAGAAAACAACATTTGATACAAACGAGAAAGCAATCAAATCACAGTTGGAGTATTCCCTAGTTCATTATAAAGTTTAAGTGTAGCTGGATAAAATAATTACAACACAGCAGTGTTGGTAAACAAAACTAATTTACATATAATGTCTCACTCCATACATCCATAGAGCTCTCTTAATCCCATGTGGCATTTTCTGTCACAAGATTATGCATGTAATAACAATAGACCTTTTTATCCCTCAAGTCTTCCATTTAGCCTCTGGAGGCAGATAATATCTCATAGCTTGTCAGTGTGACAAGGAAAATGCTCTAATCAGACACTCCTGTGGACCATTATAGAACATAATCGCAGGGGCTTTTGATGGCTTTATCAGACATGCATCAGAAGGTTCCCTTTCAACAGATAAACAAATTATTTTGTTTTAAGGCAAGGATTTCAGATATACATACATTAAGGACAATAGAAACTGAGAGACAAAATGAGGGACAAAACTATTATGTCTCCAGTGACACAGAATAATGTGTTTTATAATATATTATGTTTAAATTGAAATGCTCTCATCACTGAGTCCCAGGGTTTTCAGCATGATTTCCAGGGTCTGCACTGGGAGCTGGTAGTGTGCAAAAATCTGCAAATTATATTATAACCTTTGAAGTTTAAAAGCTGTCCAGAGCTGCACCACTTTATGGGTGATTTTGTCAGGACTTGAAAGAATGAAATCATGCCAGTGTGGAGGAAGCTGATGTGCCAGCTCCCTGCCAGCAAAGCCTGAGGAGCCTCACAGAGCAGTGTGGGTCACTTTCAAGCCATCTTGTAGAAGAAATAGCTGTGTAGGGTGTTAGATTGTCTAGCCGAGCTGTCTCTAGCTGGAGAGGGGATCTGGTGAGTTCCTGTGGTCTCTGAAACTCTGTCATGGACATGAACAAATTTGCATGTGTACATTTGAACATCCTACAGTTCTGCTCACATGTGAAAGAAGCAGAAGGTGGACTGTGCTGTTCACATTGCTGGCATGTGGAAGAGCACAAATAATTTTGCAAAGGAGTGAAATCATGTCAGGTTGAAGCATGAGCTCATGAACACAGTGTTGCTAAGCCTTTGGAAGACCCTGTCTCTACTATTTTAAAGGATTTCTTAAAATGTGTATATCTTTTCAGTCTCTTTACTCTTACTCAAACAACTTCTCTGTATTTTGCTATACAAGGAAATGGTGCAATAGTTCTTTAACCTCATGATATAATAATATATTTTGGGATGATCAACACACTCTTGTTTTTAGTACCTCCTTGATTTCTCACAGAATAGTTGAGGTTAAATGGGACCACTGGAGACTGTAAAATCCTAGCCCTTTGCTTAAACATGATCACCTAGAGCAGGTGCCCAAGGTGGCTTTGAACTGGGCTTTGGATATTGTCGGGGGTTGAGAATTTCTTCCCATTCCTGTTACTAAGCAACAAATAGTTAGATGTTTAGAGCAATCAAGCCTTTTGTAAAAAAGACAAAAGCTGGGCTTGGGCGAGGCAGGTGAAGGGAAGAGGGAGGCCTTGGAACCTCTCTCTCGTGGTTCGGACGCTGAGAGGAGAGGCTGCTCTTTGCTTTTCGGCTGGGACCAGAGGGAATCCAACTGTGCCCTGTTTTCTCTTCTCCTGACTGGGTGAGCTTGGATTCAACCTTTTCTCCCCACGGGGAAGAGCACGTTCCCTGCCCCCGGGCTGCGTTTCCTCGCGGCTGCTGCTGGGAGAGTCCCGCGGCCTCTGCTGCCTGCCCCCCGCCCTCTGCCGCACGAGACCGCGGCGTCTGCTGTGACTGCAGAAATCCTTGCTGCCCGCTGGCTGGACGGGGAGAGAGAGCCAGCGCCCGCCCCTGCTGCCCTGCTTTCTCGCTGCTCCGAGCCGTTTCGCTGCCCTCCGCGCTTTCTCAGCCTGTCCGCCATCACCAGCTGCTGGACGCTGACCTGACCCTGCGCCACAGCGCCACCTGCAGCCGCTGGGGAGTCATCGCGCCTGCCCTGCCCAGCCGGGAGTGCAACAGCGCCCCTGCTGCTTGCAACCGTGATTACACCACACGGGCAAAGGCTCAGCAGCTCACAAGCCATCTGCTATTGGTTTTCTGGTTCTAGTTCTGGTTGCTATTATTGTTATTGCTTGTTTATAGATACCAGTAAAGAACTGATATTCCTTTTTTCCCATACCTTTGCCTGAAAGCCCTTGATTTACAAAATTGAATAATTCGGAGGGAGGGAGGAAAGGAAATCACATTCTCTGTCCTGGGGGAGGGTTCAACCTCTCTTGGCAGACACCTGTCTTTCAAACCAAGACAGATATTTCCATGGATGGAGGCTTCCAAGCCTCTCCCTGGAGGAGTTTGGCTACAAACATCCAATTTATTACAGCTTGTCTGCCTGCATGAAAGCATAGCTTTTCCTACACTGTCAAGTACTGGTTTATTTTTTTAAATCTGCACATAAAAATATTACAGACAACCATTGTTTCCAGCTCAATAGCACATGGTTGGTTTATTGAGAATCAGAGACAACCACTTGCCAGAGACACTGGGTAGTGGTGTTCTTGTTACTGTCCAGAGAACTAGTAAGTTTGCTAGGCAAATTCCCAGAGTGCAACCAAAATGCAAGCGCCTCTGTGAACAAGTTAAGGAGCAACACTGTGAAACTCTGACGTGTGTTAAAGTATCTTATGCTGACCTGAGAATTCAGCTTCTAAATATGTCACAAGAGGCCAGGTTAATGCCGCAGAGTGGGTGCAGCTGCTTTCAAATCTTACAGGCAACATGCAAATGGTACTTCATTTATCTGTTGCAAGCTTCACATTCAGATAGTTTTAATAAACCCCTTTAAGGCAGCGTAGATAACTTTTGTGAAATTCATTTAATATAAGTCCTCATAAATAATTTCTACATATTATATAATACCTCAAAGACTGTATGCCATCTGAGCAGATACCAGAATTCTGGGACTGAGCCTACCAGCTGGTGCAGCTGTGGAGGCAATGACAAGGTTGGTGTCACAGCAAAGATGCCAGCCACTATATGTAGTTAGCATGCCCAGCAGGTGGATAAATTCACAATTAAACAATCATCTCTTAGGAATCTGTTCACCTTTTCCTCTGAGCTGAGGTGTAGGCATGATAACCCAGGAAAAATTGATGGCTTCAACAAGTACAAATGCAATCTTGAACAATTTAATTAAATAGAAAAAGTGTTATTCATTCCATTCACATGAGGCAATATTCAAACTGTAATGAAAACTGTAATAATAAGCCATTGTATTCACCAGAACAAGCTAGTCAAGAAAATACTCTCTCTATATCACATTTTGACACTTTTGGAAACATAAATTGGTTATGATTAACTCTAGAAGTGTTGCCTTGTCTTTTGCAAAACAGATGAGTGGATTTAGGAATTCATCCAGCAGAAAGGCAGCCAGGGGCTTTGCTACTGCCAACAAATACTCCACAATTTCCTCCACATTGCTCTCACACTTGACCTCACCCCTGAACTGCAAAGAGGTCTCATGCTCCCCCTGCCTCTCAGTTGTTTAGGGTTTTTCGCTTGCCAGATACTCTCTAGGTTTGTTAGATTTTTTTTTTTGCTTATTTCTGAAATATTAACAAGTGTTGTCCGGGGATGACATTAAAATCAGCAGACTGGTTTCTGTTGCAGTGCAAAACAGAGCTGTGTCTCCCAGTGCAGCAGGCAGGAGTTGGCTTGCAAAGGCAGACTGGGACAAGATCTGCTCCATACACTGCTCTGCCTGCAGCTTGGTGCTGTGGTTGGGATAAAACCCTCTAGCAGGGTCCCCTGAAAGGAAACAATGCCTCAAAGAAGTTAAAAGCAGAGGGAACTGACTAGCTAGCTTTTTATTTTATATTATATTTTTTTAATGATTAAATGTGTAAGGCTAATACTACAACCAAAACAGAGAAACACAATACTCTGACTTCTTTAATCATGACTCTGGCACAACATGAAGACAAAACCTCACAGTTTGGCTCATTGTCACATATTTCTCACTTTAAATAAAGAATCATTTCTAAACCCTGTATCAGCTTTGAGCACAGTAAGTGATGCATTGGAAGGATCCCTTCTCCAAGAACACCATTTCTTCAGCACTTGTGGCTTAAGTCTTGCCACCCCTGATGCCCGTCTTGAATTTTTTTCCATTCTTTTATCACACTTTTATTTTTCCATTCCATTATCACAAATACATATGCTTCAACATGTTTTTGTTCCCTGCCTATGAATTATTCTAACATAAGATACCAGTTCTAAATCCTGATGTTTCCTATCCTACTGGACAAGAAATGTAAATTATTCACATTCAACTCTGCTAATGTGATCTATGCCAAAGGAATAAAAACTCTAAAGATCTGTGATTTTCCCCACCCGTGATTGCACTGCTTCAATTCTGTCAATAACACTTTTTTCTACAAGGTAGTGCCTTTGATAGACAATCTGATTTTTTCATGGTAATGTGTGATTAATCGTCTTTCTGCTCATGCCAACATGGCCTCCAGGACATTTTCACTATGACTTTCTAACATCTCAAGTTGGAGGCTAATTTAAAAATAACAAAATGGTTCTTTTAAAAATAACTCATATGTAGGAAACCCTAATATAATAGATTTGATAGAGAGAAACATATAAGGCTGAAAAGGAAAATTATGTTAACAGCATTCGCTTTAGCAGATTTTGTCAGCATCTGTGTTTCCCAGGGAAACCCTACTGGTTTAAGTACAGGAATTAATAACTTTCTGAAATTTCTGTGATAAATATGAAAACTGGCACTTTAGGAATATGTATTACCAAACCCAAAGGAGTTATTTTTGTCCTGAAATAGACCATGCAACCAGTAAAGTTTTATGGCTTCTAGTCATGAATTTATTTTTCACCTTCTCCTTCAGGGACAACAAATATATCCTTATTAGCAAAAGGAGCAGCCTTTCCTTGCTGTGACAGATAAAGAATTTAATCATTTGCCTTAGGCTTTGTCAAACATTCTTTATTGCTGTGTTGACAATGAAATGTCGTTTAGGTCCTTGGAGCACTAATTTTATTTTATTTATTTGTTTGGATTAGTGAGGAATGACAATAGAAATAACTAGTTTTTAAACTTAAACATCAACTTAAGCAAATAAACTACTCTTGCATTATTGGGAGAGGAACTATTTCCAGAAAGGCTGCTGGAAATGTCAGCAGATAAGAAGGGGGCAGAAATGAAGATAGTAGGGAATTTTCTCATTGAAAAGGTCACATTCATAATTCGTTCGCTACAGAGAAATACTTGCACTTCTCAAAGAAAGCTGAAATGGGCACTCAACTCCTTTAATCAGTGCTTCATGGACAGCAGCACATACACCACAGGCACAGGGGATGGTCTGTGAGGCTGGATCTTGCCTCAGCTCTGTCTCCTAGCCTTTGCTATCCATCAATACGCACAGGTAAAAAAAATGTGAAACACTTCTGGAATAACTATACACAAGTGATGTATTTTGATTCCCAAGAGATGTATATGAGCTACCCCACTGGCCTGCTGAGGAGGCTGGCACTGAATCAGTGGTAGTTTTGCAGACCCTGGGCCAGTCATGCTTCTCCCAGTCTTTTCCTCCTTCCTCTCTCCTACTCTGGTGCTTGGAGGTAAGGTAGAGTTTGCCAGCTTCTTGGGTGTTTGAAGATCTTACACTTATACATTTCAAACTTGTGCTCAGTACAGCATAACTGCACAAATATTAAGCCCCATCTTCAGTCTGAGTTGAGTTTCCTGCCAGCAAAAGCGTTTCACTTGACTGTTTCTGTAGTTATTTGGGACAAAAGAGTTCATTGGAGGGAGAGCTGCTTCAAAAGGCACAAAGTCACTCCTTTGGGAGCGCTGCTATCTGAAATAGCCTCTAAAGAGAACAACAGATCCTATTCAAGCTGGCTCTGGTCTCAGGGTCAGACATAAACCATAGCTTTGGACCAAACCAGAGCACTGAGTCAGAACATGGCCAGGTCTAGGAAAAAAATTGGCTACAAATTTAGACCTGGTCATCACGGCTCACAGCCTCTTTGAACATACGCTTTGAACTTATTCTTTGTTACATTCTGAGCAAGCAGGATATAAGCAAGTGGCTGCCAGCTGCTGCTAAGTGCACTGGGTCATGTTCTGGCAGAGGGATGGTGGCAGCATAGGGGCACTTTGTGCACAGGGTCCTGTTAATTTGTACACATGTGTGAATGCAGGGCTACCATTTTTTGGGATGGGGAGCCCTTGACCCGGAGATTGCTGGAGGCAATGCTGAAGATGCTACAGGAGGTATTGCTGTCTTGCTTTGGTCCCATATCCTCCCAACCTATCTGCTCCAAGTTGCTTCTGGAAATTAGAGAGTGAACCAGGTGAAGCTTTTGGCTCCTTTGGTATGGCCAGTCTTTAATGCTGAAACACAAAGGCATCATTTAATATATAAATGCTAAAGATCAGCATTGGTATTACAAAGAATATAAGCCAGAGCCAACTGCACAGGCTCTGAATTACCTTTTTGCGCTGCTTTTACGGGGAGTTGGGGGATTCTGAGACTAAGAAATTGTTCCTCTGCCAGCCTATCTTGGTGGCATCCTTCCTATGAGAATTGAGAGTGAGCTGTGCTCTGGTTATCTGTAAGTGCACCAGGGCCTGGTGGGAACCCTGGCCAACCAGTGTATGTCAAAAAAGACTTGGCAGGCTCAGCTCAGTACTGGCTCTCGCCCCCAGAGTGATCTCTGAGGAAGAACTGAGAGGTACTGCTTCCAGAAAAGTAAGATGGGATGCATTTTCACACAATCTGATTTTCCCAAGGAACTACAATCAAAGTCTCCTCATCAATTATTGCAGTTAGAGGGATGGTGCAGGTAGACAAACACTTCTGTCATTTAAAGTGCACTTGAAGTTCTTCAAAAGACACTAATAGCTCTTTCATTTTAGAAGGACAAGATATTATTTAGTAGCTGATAGGTCTCAGAACAGCAAACAGTATGGGATATTCTTTTCCAAAAGTGTTATTAGTTAAGCTTTATTAATCCCAGGGGAAGATTTTAACTAAGGTAGAAGCTTTGGTGTTAGCCTCAATATCCACTTTTAATTTGTTAAACAGTGATGGTGATGACTCCTTTCAAGTGCAGTTTTAGATCTACAGGTGAACAGTGTTATGAAAGAGGATGATGATGCACAGACACTATATTAATTACTACATATGCATGGCTGTATCTACAGTTTTGTGGAAGTCCAGGGAACTGCCTTGGGGAATGAAGAATGAGACATGGCTTTTAGCACAGCAAAACTGAAAAACAAAGTTCCAGGGGAGTCATCCTTAGCAAACCCTTTTCTGAGATTACAGCTGAAGTAACAGCAACAATTGGTAAACAGGCATTAATCAAGCTAGCAGATTTCTCTTAGTGAGAGTAATTAGCTCCTCTGCCAGCTCCCAGTCTGCTCTGGAGGGTTGATTGGCTGGTAGAAAATTTTCATGGCAGACATATGAATGTACACACCCGTACACAGATCCTGACCAGATTATAAATTAGCTTCGCTGTGGAAGCTTCCATGCATAAAGGCTATTTTGAGAAAGAGAAGTGCTGTGTACAAAGCCACTTAGTGTGATATCTTAGTTCCATGGATGGCAATGGGACATTTTCTATTTATTTCTATGAAGCTAGGATTTTACCGTTGGTTTTACTCACACGTATTCTCTCTCCGCAAGCTTAATCTTCAGGGGTTTTGAACATCTGTCAGACTGAAGTGGCAGAAGGAGATGGGCTGGTTTTTGTGCAGCGAACATATTTTGGAATCCAATAATGGATTCAGCTAAAGCCTGAATTACCCTGACAGCAGATACACTTGGGTAACCACAACTGAAACAAGAGCTAATTCTAATTTTTGAGTCTGATCTGCTACCCTGCAGCACAGGGGAAAACTCATGGGAGTACACTTCCTGCACAAATGAAGTTACTCGTAGATACCTTTACTGGACTAATCCCTTAGTTTATTCTATCCTAAAGCATAGTCCTATGCTAAACTGCAACCAAAGAGTCCATTTGATGGAGTGGATTGGCAGCCTGGGACTAAATAACCATGGAAGCATAAGAAGGAAGGTAAAACAGAATGAAAAGACAAATATTTACCTTCTGTGGGGTACACTCAAAAAGAATAATGCTTCTGAAAAGCAAGTAACAACTCTGAGCAAGTTGATGAAAGAGAGTTCATATTTCCAGAGGTGCTATGCTGAGTACTCAGGACTTCTGTATCTGGGATCTGAAAAGTGAGGAAATCAAAATTTTTTGTCACCCAACAGAAATATTGGCTGATATTGTTGGATTTGGTATAATTCCTAATTTTCAAACCTGCAGCTGGGTTTATTTTTTTAAATAGTTGCATTTCAGTTCAAATGTTCCTCTTCTAATTTCTTGATCTCCCGCTCTCTTGGCTTCTTTCGTTAAAGATAAATAGCAAAAATGAGAGAGCTCATTTCACATTCAAGGAAACACAGGGTTTTTTTCAGCAACTTGTGTGTGTTTCTCTCTTTCTTTTGTTACTGCTGTTGTTTAAGTGCTGGCATGAGCAACCCATGTGGCTGGAAGAGGAGGTGTGTATGGTGCAATCTCTGATGCTTGTGCAAGATTACAAAGGCAGCACATAACTCTGTGGAGGAACCTCCTATTGCAGAGAGCCTGTAATGTGCAAAATGCTATTTCCCAGCTGTTCTTCTCATGTATCAAAGAGTTTACAATTAAATTACTCAAATCCAAGGCCATACAAGTCTTCTACCTCTCTTGTAGTCAGCAGCTTATATATGTATGTGAATCAGACAGTAGAGCTGAAGTCAAAGGTCTGAGTCTTGCAAAACAAAGCTATTCAAGGATGTTAAATCTTCACAAGATTGAAACATGACTGGAAAGCCAAATGGATAATAGAGTCTTTGTTAACTAGCAATTTCTGCTGGAAGGATTTGTAACTCATCACAGTAGAGGAAATCATCTGCATTAGCGTTTTATACAAACTATTAGGCATGTCTGAGCTTTCAATTAAGTAGACTAGGAGAAGAATCAAGTGCTGATTTCATTAGAGAGTTTCATTTGTTGTTTACCTTAAGAGTATATGTATAATTTGTGGTCTTTTTTATTTGCAATCAAAAATAAAATAATAAAACTACTTTTAGCTACTTCCTTGTGAAAAGCAAATATTGCATAGCAAGCCCTGTCTTCTTCAATATTTGTACAGCTTGGTAAGGTCGGGATTTACATGTACATGTCTAACACTGCAGATGTGTACATACAATGCGTATATATATTTTATATCCTATAAAAGCATGAAGAGAAGGAAGGCTTTCTGGGGTATGTCAGAAGCATTAGGATAACCAATTGATCCAGAATTTGAGACAAGTGTTTGTGGCACAATGCTGTGCTGTGAGAGATGCCAAATCTACCCCTGCATAAAACTGTTAAGGTATCAGCTGCACCTAACTGTGTTAAAGGGCATTTTACCAAATGTAAAGATGTAGGACCAGTTTCTGTGGGCTCATCTGCTATTCTGCTTCTCCAGGCTGAATTTAATGAGACATTTGCTCAGTTTAGAGTTCTCCATTTCTGCCTTCTTGAATACTGTTCGCTTTCTCTATAGTGGCACAACGTAAACAGAGGGACAGTGAGTGCCTTGCTTTTTCTATGTATCTCTCCTACAGCATCAAGACTGGGACACCTACTGGGAATGATCAATGTGTGCATGAGCTTTTCTGCCCAGGAAGAACTCCAAATTCTGGTTTATTCCTTCCATTAGTTATTGGTAAAAATTGCTGTTACTGTCCCATCTGATTATTAGCAAAACAGTGACATTGTTTTTCATATAACAATTGTAAATGCCACATTTGGAGATGGGGAGCAAGTTCAGATGCTTGGTTTGGTATTACTGAGGCAATATATACTTGGAGGAATCAATATATTTTGTTAGATTAGCTGATGGAAGTGGGGGAAAATTAGGTACTTGAAAATAATAGAAGTTAGGACCTTTCTGCTCATCCTAGATGTTATTTGTGTCACTCTAGAACCCCAGTTTACAAATAGTCTCTATGCTAACTGTAACCTTTGTCTTTCTTTCTGGCTGTATAAGATAAGAGCTTAGCTTGTTTGTGCATAAACATGTCCACATGGATCAGACACTCTTAAAATCAGAAAGGAATAATCATGGAAACAGTGAATACACTAACCATTAAATTTCTCAGGTGAAAATAATTAACACTTTATTTTGTATTACTTTATTAGGAAGTAGTAAAGGAGGAATAAAACTCTAGGGCTTTTCTAATAACTCTGCTAGCTATAACACTGCTGATACCAAGACACATTTGCTGATTATGCTATTTTGAGTGCTCCCTCCTTTCACCTCTTGCTCCCCTCCATACTCCCATTTTAGCATCTGTAATTAACTGGGGCCTTCAATAATAACCATCTCCCAAGGCTACCTTCTTCCCAGGGCTTTCAGTAGCAGTATCCATTTCAGGGCCTCAAATCAAGTAACGTAGGGAACTTGTCCTGTTCATATAATAAGTAACAGATAATTACTAGGCACAGAGGATGGAAGACAAAAATCAGAAAAAATTAAAACACAAACACTCAAAAAATGAAAGAATAGCCTGTGTTCAGCATCTCCATGAGGAGGCCTGGAGTGTGGAGGAGGTTGTTGGGTCAGTGATACCCATGTAGCAGTGACACCCTTCCCATCCAATAAACCACAGCCTGCACTCAATGCCTCATCTATCATTGCATAAGATGTGCTGTTAATTTCCAAGGAGTGAGTAATAAGAACAACTCCTACATGTGCACACCCCCCACATAGGCACACGTGAAAGGCAGGAGTATCTCTTCCCCATAACTGCCCTGGAGGTGCTTCTTTTTAAAGAACCACCCCACGGGACACGTGGCAGTCCCAGCTGCTGTGAATGCTCCACAGGATACAGTGCCTAAAGGGTCAGCTCCTGGTCACACAGAGGCCTCTTAGTAATCCACAGAGAGAAGAGGAAATGAAAGGAAGTGAGTGATAAAGCACAAAACCCATCCTAAATGCATACATGGAGCTATGGGTTCCTGCTGCCCCAGGGTACCTTCATCCAAATCCTTCCTGGCCCAAGCATTGTGAAGACTGACAGAGGCTGAGAGAGTTGCTGTAGTTCCACAAATCGTGCCAAATGCATGGGGGAGGACCTTTGGCAGCACAGCCTTTATCCGCAGTGGCTGCTGCTTGTCCCTGCAGCTGAGCCTGGCTGGCACAGCTGGCACAGCTCTCCCAGGGCAGCAGCCAGCACAGCAGGGCACAGGCCCAGCAGGGCAGAGCTGCTCCAGGAACCTAGCCTTTGGCAGAGACATCTGGCACGTTTTCCTGCGGTATGGGATAGCTGTGCCGTCGGGGGACCTTCCCATGGTGCAGGGAAGCTAAGCTCACCTGGCTTTTGAGACCACACCAGCCTTCAGAGCTGACAGGATTAAAAATGCAATGAGCATTAGTGCAATGAGCTTGGCTGCTGCCAAGCATGAATGGGAAAAATCACACAAGCTTCTGGTATTTAATGATGAACAGTTTTCATAATTCTCATTTTAACTGGACAACGCTCCCTTGGGAATTGTGGCAGACAGGCAGAGGTCTCAATAGCAGTCTGGGCTCTGTTATAGCTGCAGATGACTGTGAGTGCAATTGGAAGCATGCTCTGCACCACTTGTGCAGCAAAATCAGTCAAGCTGGGATGTAATCCTACAGCTGACTACAGTGTTTTGATCCAAGATCCCCAAATCAGTGCCATGCAAAGGAAAGTGATGACAGTTATAGAAAAGTGGAACCATATTTCCTTTGAGGACTCCCCTCATTTCCCTAAGAAGTATGTCAATTTAATGTTACCATTAAGTCTTGTGATTGGTGAATGTCAAAATGCTAGTGTTCAGTTATCTTTCTATATCTCAGCAGAAATCTGTATCTCTGCTTATAGAAGTGACAGTGATTTTTGTATGTGAGACAAATACTGATGTCTTGCTAGAAAGATTTGCATTTTTCAATCAGAGAAAAATTAATTAAAGGAGACTGAGTATTAAAAGGGCATTAGCAAAATTTTCCCTCTCAAGACTGACAAAACCCCCCTGAGAATACAAAGGACAACACAAGGCAAACATCTGTTCAAATAAAGGGAGTTAGAGAACTGCCTTTTGTTGCACTGAAGTAATATCCCACCTACAAAAATTAACCAATGTTTTTCCCCACCCTTTATACTATACTCAGTTGTTCTTAGGATTATGTTTACTGGAAAGTTTTGATTGTGTCATTTCTTTTCACCGCAAGCTAATTTATGGTTCCATGTAACTTAATCACGTTTTCTTCAGCCTTCTATTGACCATACAAGTCTGGGACAAATAAAAAGGCATCATTCAAAGGAATAACATACCTCCTTAACACAAACTGACATAGGAAAGCAGACTAGGGCTCAGGCAATCCCAGACCTGCTCCATTAAGAGATGACATTTTTTACAACAGATCTGTCGGACCCCACTGGAAATAATGGCTCCTCATCATGGCACGACAGGTGATTATATCCTGGAAATGTTCCAGTGCCAGCTGTCTTGCTGCATGTTATTTGTAACCTCTGTAATTGCAGCTTTTCAAAACCATTTTTATTTTGAAAGCCAGTATAGAGGACAAAAAACCCTAAAAACAACCTACTACCATTTGTTCAGAGAAGAAAAAATCAGCATATCAAAGCCTGAATAGTAGTGGCCTGTTTTCTGAATTGCTGGCTTAGACACCCTTCTTCTAACAAACCCCCAAACCTTAATTTAATCATTGTTACATATTTCTCCCTTTCCTCATAGTCCAGTTACTGTTCCTGCTTACAAATGAATGGATCAACAAGCATCTGCTTAATGCCTGCGAGGGCAATTCCTTCTGAGATATTAAAAGGCTGAGAAGCTGAGCCTGTTCATGAGAGTTGCTTGAGCAGTAAGTAGAGAGTTTTCTGTATGTCTGGGGTTGAACCAAGCAGGAGTCAGAGAAACAGGACATGTAAATTTGCTCCCAACTAAGCTTCATTTTTTAATTGCACATGCTTTTAAATATGCTGGCACCATCAGGCTGTGCCTTGAGTGAGCCTGAGCAAACACATGAGCCCACTACCACCAGCTCTGGACCCTGCTGCTCCTCTGGTTAGGTCACTATTGTCACACCTAGTCACCATTTGTTCAAAACCACCCATGGAGAGAGGACAAGCATTGCATTTACTCTGTACAGCGCAGAGTAAACTTCTGGCCTCCACATGAATTATGATTCTTTTGCACTGTTCATCTTGCTTGCCTTGGAACTTAAGGAAAATTCTATTCCTTGGATTTCTTTCCTTAGGTCACATCTGAATATAGATTTAGAAATTAGTGGGATAGGTTTACTCTGCCCCCCAAGTTACAAAAATTACCTACTCGTTATGCAAGTGATGGATTACTAAGGCAGTAATGTGGGTAGTTATATTCCTGGTGGAATAAATAATCTAGGCATGAATCACCTTTTCTCTATTGCTGTATGTTCAGAGCAAATACTTTTATATCCATGATTTCTCAAACCATCCGAGAAAAAAAGTATATAAAAAGAAGTCACATGAGAACAGAAGGAAGTTTAAAGAGCTTTCCTAGGATTTTTAGTTGCCAGGGTAACCATTTTACTCTGTAATCAATATGTTTGGCATGTTTCTATTGCTTTGTGACTGCTCCCACAGACAACATTTAAAGGTGTTTGGGGAAAACACTGGAAACAAAGACAACTACTGACTTTGGGAAAAAATGATTCAGATATGAAAAAAGGAAATAACTTATCCCCCAAATAGTCCAAGACTATATCTGGTTTTCTTGAGAAATAGTGGAGTAATTTTGTTTAATATGTTCGCAGGATTTGAGAGGATCCTTTGGAGTATACAAGTTTCAGCACGATGCCTACCAAGCTGTACAAAAGCTACATTATAAGTTTTTTCCACACATTAAATGCATCACATAGTACACTGTTTTCTGTGTCAATCAATGAAGAATTACCTTTTGAGTGAGCACCTCCTAAATTAAAAAAAACTACATAGCAACCCCATCACCAAGCTGCTTTAGCAAGCTAACTGACCAATCCTACCAACTCAAATGCAAATATTAGCCACTAATCCAATGCACATTATTAAGAATTTTAGGAGCATCCCTATTTTTGCAATGTTCCCAAACCCAGCCTTTCAGAGTGCTTTTGTAAATACAGGTAAGCACTATTCTTAATCTAAAGGCAGATATATCCTGGAAAAAAGCAGTAAAACTATTTCCTCAACTCTTTCACAGCAAAGAAGAACATGCCTTGCTGCTACAATTATTACTTATTTCTCTGTAGACATTTCCATCTTTCTTATATCTGCAGCTGCATGGAGCAGAAGTTAATGACCCCATCCCTCTTACTCATCCCCTCCTGCCCTGTTTCTTCTCTTTCTTGGAGAGATGCATCACAAGGCCTCCATCAGACATCTGTGATGGAGCTGACCTAGGTTAAAGAGGTTGCATGACCTAAGCCCTGTGTTTCAGAAGGAAAACAGCAAGGGAGCTTTAACATGTTAGCTGTTTTTCAGAACCTCCTCCTACCCCCGCTTTCTGGACTCATGAGACATCAAAATGTTAGAATAACTATTTATTCAGTTCAGCCTATTTTTTCTTGCAGTCTTTTTCAAACAGAGAACATTCAAAAACTTCACAGCTCAAGATAAAATTAGAAACTGTTTTAAAGAACTTGCTGCAGAGATGGCAAGATTGCAAGAGGGGAGACATAAGGAGATATGTCAGTACAGAAAAGGAAGAAGATTTTATTAAAATGAATGTCTGTATGGATGGGCATTTGCCATAGCTACAAGGCAAAGAGAAAGGGGGGAAATGAAAAGAAAATGAAATGAGCTATTGATTTTGTCAATTGGCATTTACTTAGATCATAAAGCATTCTTCCATTTGTTTCTGGATGGTATTGTGCAGATTTTGTGGTGCCTGCAGATGCCCCATGTGAAAATTTCTCAGTTTAATCAGTTCCTGCTGAACCAATCCAAATTTTCTTTCTCTGAAAAACATATCAGAGGTCTTGGTGGTAAATTTAGTGAAAGGTGACAGACGCTTCTGTCATTGATCATGCCCCTGTTAACTGGTGGTGTGATGAAGGCTGTTCCCCCTCCTGGGAAGTGCTGCAAGGCAATTCTGAGATATTCAAGTCAGGTGTTTCCTTCCTCTGTGGCACTTGTCTTCCTTCATCTTACGTTATCCTTAAATAATAACTACTATTGGTTTTGCTTTCTATTATAATTATGACTTGTTTTGTGGCCATACCAGTAGGACCAGGAGCTCAGGTACCATTGCCTGAGGAAAAATAAGCCTGTGGAGTACAAGCCTGTCATGCCAGTGTCTGTTCCTTCTGATAAACAAAAGGGAAACACCGTTTTTACAAAAAAAACTGTAAAGGCTTCCTATCGTTGCTCAGGAAAAAGGACAGCCACAGATGATGGTCTCAGTCAGCTCCCGCCTGCATGTCAACACTGCAGCTCCTGGATCTGCCCTGACCACAGCATGCATCCAGCTACATCAGGTAATGGGTAATTACATGGATTTTGCAGGGTCAGCTGCAAAATGCACCACAGCAGACTGCATTGAAACATTTGGCAATTCATCTGTGCTGTCCCCTTGGCTGTGACATCTGGAGCAGCAGCAGTACAGAGATGGCTGTTTCAGGGCTTGGTTGGATGCTCTCATGGTGTTTTCAGATACCATCAGTGTTAGCCTTCAAGCCCATACCAGATTATTTCCTTTTTTTTTTCCTTAGACTGTGAGAAGCTCATCCTGCATAAAGCAAAAAAAGGCAAACCCACTTTGTTATCCTCACACTTGCAAACAGAAAAACCTCCACCCTTTTCCCCCATAATTTTTTTCAACCCCGTGATCAAACCCCTGATGTGGAAGCCTCATCTCATACTTTTTTCTTCTTCAGGCTGACAACGCAGTTTAAAAGTCTGTTCTACCAGCAGGAAGGAGCCAGCAATGTGATGGTACCAATTTTTTTTTGAGTGAAGCCCCTCTTGGACACTCTTATGGGAAGGACAGTAGTGTGGACAGGGTGTATCTTTCTCTCAGAGAAACCCCTGATTTATAATTTCTCTGCTGCACCACATGCTTGTCTAGGCTACATATTAATTATTTAAAAATACGTATTAAACTAGAGTTAGGGTTGAGAATATATACCAGTATGTTAAGGTAATAAAACCTTACAGGGATGTTATAATTATCCCATAAAGAAACATGACAATTCCAGTAACTTGAGATGAAGCATAAAAGAAATGAAATTGGGTTAGAGAGAGGCAAAATGTCTCCATATAACCTTTACAAGGCTCTCTAGTGAGTTCTTGAGAATTAAAAAAAAGAAAAAAAGATCAGTTTAAACTAAAATATCTTCTTCATAAGCAAGCAATCATTTCTATATGTTCCTATGCCTTATAAGTACACTATACCTAAACCAGACTAGCTGGTGGTGTTCTAAACTTAATTAGTACTGCTGATTGCACTGTCTGGATCAACTCCATCTTGGTTTACAGTGCTCTTGAGAGCCAGGTCGCAACACACTGGAGCTCCAGTGAGGACATAAACATGGCTTTTGTTTGGACAGAGCTTTCCCAGACTTGTTGAGAGTGTGCTCTGCTCGCTCTCTTCTCTTAGAAGAAATTTCATTGTTCACACTTGACACTGTGCTGGTGTCTGCAGATGTTTCTTAATTGGTTTCAGTTTAAGTGACACCCATATGAGACCTACAAAAAGAAAAATAAACCAAAATTTGATTAAATGTTATGAAAAAAACCCCGAAAAAAAACTAAGCATAAACCACAAAGATTTAATGACTAAAGGAAAAAACAAATGAGTCATAGTGGGATGTAGAATGGCTTGATTATTATGGTGCACTTGCATTTTCCTTATTGCATTTAAATTCAGTGACATTGTGATACCCTGACTGTACAGGGTATAGATTACAAGATTATAACAATACCAAACTCAATCAGACTTCACAGGTTCCAACCTTTCCAAAGGCAGCTTGTACCTGTGAGATGTTTTAGTTATCCGTGCAATTGCAAAGCAACCTGTCTGCAACACAAAAGGTGGAGAAATGTCAACAAATACCTATGGCTAGTGCCACTGAGTTGGAATTACAGGCTGATTGGAATGCTACAGTCATGCAGAAGAATGATTTGCAGGAAAGTGAAAGGGGGTGACGTAAAACAACTTTCTTCTGTGTGTGTGTTTATGTACTCAGGCATGTGTGTCTGAAGTAATGAACAGTGTATTTTTCTGGAAGAGGAGGAATAGGCCAATACCAACCTGGTTTTGTTGTTGTGTTTAGGTACTTTAGGTAGCAGGCAGCAATCAGCTCAGGGTTAGCTGAGCTCAGAAACCAGCTCAGGGTTAGCCACAGTTCAGTATCCAAATTGATTTTGTGTTAATTCCCCCCTTGTGTATTGATTGCCATCTGTTCTCACTGTCGCTTTTTTCATGTTCATATTCACCCTTTATTATTCCAGGTTGCAGTACTCTCATTTGTTAGTAATGTCAGGATTAGAGTCTCCACAAGATGAGCACCACACTCATATTACCACACTCTGGCAGTGCTGTTCCTCTGGTTCTGCCCCACTGCCATATGCACATGTGTTGGGTATATAATTCTACTTGCTCTTCAATTAGTTTAGTTCACAGATTGACACATCCAATGGACTCACTGGTCTATGGGATATATTATATTCCATATGTTGTTCCATATCATCTGATACCATGCAGCAGAAGAGGGCTCATCTTTATCACCCTTCTGATACTGAGTTTCTGTCTTGGTTTAACTTCTCATATCAACAGAAACAGGGTAAGGGCTTGATGGGTTTTCCTTGTGTGCTCCCCATTCCTGCTGTAGGTACTATCTATTTTGCTACAAGATTAATGTGGGCTGCTGCACTTGAGCCACTCAGAGCCCTGGCAGGGAGGGAGAGGAGGCAGCGACAGGGAATGTTTGTGGATCCAGGGCTGGGCTACTCAAGGACAGGTGCTGCATCAGGGAGACTGCCATGTAGAGGAGCTGGAGGCTTCTGAGCAGGGCAGAAACACAGAAATGCAGCACACCTCAAAGGTGATGGAATGAAAGAGGTTTCCCCAAATATGTAAAGTTTCTTGCAATTAGAAAGTCAGTAAAAGTTTCCGGTCTGTGAGCACGACTGAAGGGAAGGACCTAATCTGAAGAACAGGGGTTTGGGATGTGGGGAGGAGAATATTTATTTACAAGATGTTATTTTCTAATCTGTTTCAGATGCAGCTGATTCGGGTTTCCTTGGCTGCAACAGTGACTTAACTCTGGCTTGTCTTTCAGTGACATGGATCTGCAGAGACTAAAAGAGTTTTCATGTGCTCTGCAGAAGGAAAAGGTGTAAGGAGGTCTACCTCACAGGCCTGCCTCACACCGGGTCGTGTCATGTTAATTTGGGTAGAAGCCCTTTTTCATCTTTTCACATCTAATTCAAAGCCTCTCATGCTTTTCTGAAACAAAGCAGACAAAATCAAGTCAGGCTTTTAGCACAAAAACAGCCCTATGCTCCAGAAACCAGCATCAATCCTGTCACTGTTTTTTTCCTTTCTTGGTGGCTTGTGCATATATCTAAGTACTTAAATCATCCTGAGCTCCCTTCTGAGGACCCTCACAGAGTGAGAAAGTCACTTCAATAAATCATTCTCTATTTAACAGATGAGGATTCTCGACAAAGCCAGACTTTCTATTGCAATTAAGTGTTAGGGATGTGGTCCGTGTAGTTTACCTTACATCAGTCTTAATCTGTTAGCAACATCCATGCTAATCCTTCATGATTTTCAGTCACAAGTGCTACTACTATAGATGCAATCTGTGCCCTTGGATATTTTAATAATCATCATCTACAGTAGTGGTTGCATTTTTTTATAGTACCTCTCCCACCTTCTTGTCACATGTAAATGTCAGCGCTGTTTTTGGGATGCAACAGCCTTCTTTTTCCTGCTCTTTCCTTGGTTTGATTTTTTGATCCATCTAAGCATAGCCCAGACTCTTTCTGTTTGTGCTCACAGCCATTGCCTTTAGGACATGACTGTTCTTTGTACGCCTTTAAATGGGAGGTTGTTAGAGCCATCGATCAAAATGTGTATTGAATTAAAAGTCTGACTCTCCCTGCTTTTAGATATTATTGTTTGCCACTGTCTACTTTGCCCTCAGCCATTTCCCCGTACCTTTCAATCTCTGCAAGCTCCATTCTGTTCAGGTGGCACTTGTCACACCGAGGTGCTAATGAGCTTGCAGCTCAAACAATGACACATATGTTGCTAATATGAATGCTAAGCACACGCGTTTGCATGCAAAGTATGTTTTGAAAAATGGGCTGATTATCATGAAGAGAATCAGGAATGTGCAGATGGCAACTCCATCCCCATCCCGCTCTGGGCGAGTGACCCCTGCTCTGTTGTGCCACGAGAGTCCATTATCCCAGCTCACAATGCTGATGCAGCCAGAGTCCCTTCATGCATATGCAGCATCAGAGAAATTTTCCTCTGCCTGTGTCAATATCCCTGTCTCCTTGATTTCAGAGGTCACTGTGGCTCAGATAACATGATTTTTATTTACAGATCATGAATGAAATTTGGCAAATCCTTGCTCAGCGTTATAAACTCATTGCATTTAAAGTATTTTCTTTGTGCTATTTTCAAAGATTGCCAAGATACTGGGCTTGGTATGAGGTTCCTGCACGTTCATAGAAGGATACAGCACACTAGAGATCATTTTTCATTAACGCCACTATGCATTTCTAAGTCATGGCAGTGTATAATTCCTTCTCCAGTATAGCTGAAAAGCAGAAGGACTGGGAACATCTAACCAATCTCTCACATAAGAAATGTGAGGTTTCCCACCTTCCCATCCCATTCTTCTGCAGCTCTTTCACCTGTAGCATCCGTGACTTTCTGGCTCACATGCTGCTCTCCTGCCACAGGTGTGCAATATCACAGCAGCACTAGCTCTCTCTCTTTTAGCCCTTCTGACCTAAGTATTGTGGCTACCTATCTCCAGTCAGATGTTTCTTTTTTCTCAAGCTTTTTTGTTATTTAAGTCTCATGTTCCAGTTTTTCCACATAATTCTGACATCTTGTGCCTGCCTTAAATCACTTGCTACATATCATCTTGCTTGAGATGGTACCTCTACTTCCTCTGCCAAAATTCACTTTTCTTCTTATTTTGACAAATTTAGAATTTCAGGCCCCAAACTCCCATTTTCTTCTAAGTCCAGTGGCTCACTCAAAGTCCAGTCAAAGCTAGAAGCAAGAGGGGCGCATCTTCTGCCTATGGTGTTGTCATCTTTCTCCCATCCAAATCTGGTCAGACCCAGACACACATCTCTGTACACATGAGCTTCCCAGAGCTGCCCTGCCCACCTCCAACCTCCTGGTATCACCTTCCCTTGTAAAATTTGTTATTTGCACTCTTTACCCCCACACACTATGACTATTTCCTCTCTTTCTTTCAGCATGAAAATCTTCTGTGTTTTTTTCCCCATTTAGCACACGAACTCCTAGCCCCATGTGCTTCCCATTGCAAAGACTGAGCTAGACCTTGCCACAGCTTGGGAGAGGTCTTGGCACCAGCACAGCTTCTTCCACCCTCAGAGTGGGGCAGATGCTGCTCAGGGGAGCATTAATCCTTCACACCAGTGGAGAACTTGTGCTGGTGAGGATCCATCTCTCTGCTCACATGGGTACCAGATGTACCTTTCTCTGCACTGCCTGTGCTGGTGGGCACGAGTGTACAAACCAGGAGAGCATGTCCAGTTTAATTTAAATTCTATACATATTCCCTATAATAATGAGATTGCAGGTACAGGCAGACTAACCATTATGTTATATGAAAATTATAATTCCATATTTTCCCAGATGAAACATCATACAGATTTCATCTCTTTTTTTTTTCCTCTGGAAAGGTCTGGAAGAGAGTAATTTTTTTAATCTACTTTCAATTACTACAATTGCACAACCATAAAAACCCTACTAAGATAAAAAAAAAACCCTCTGGAAACTATTACAGAGCCACAGAAATGAACTCTTAAATTGTTGTGCTGCTTTTATTACCTAGCTCAGTAGGCTCTCAATGGTTTATTATAATTTTAAACTCAATAAATAGTGCATTCCTCAAAGGGTAGAAAAGTCTTCATACCATTATTTTATTGTTTATCAAGTTAATGCAAAATCATTTCATAATGAATACACTTTTAGTTTCTAGAATTTCTCTATTTTAAAGCAATTTCCTGGGAAAATAACTCCTGGTGAAAATAAAAATCTTTACTCTTTGACAGTTTCATTTTATACCATTATTGTATGGTTGTTTTCATCCCTAGTGAGATACTGACCTGTAGAAATACTACACAAGTTACAAGTACATTTAATTTAGGTATTCCTATCAACATTTCTGTATACTCTGTTTTTAAGTGACTATTGGAAATATGATGGTTGGTTTGCTGAATATTTAATTTACTAATAAAGCCTGTTTACATTGTCCCTCCACAATTACGTCTTTTTAATAGAATATTTCATTGGAACTGAAATGAAAATTTATTTCACTGAGGAATAAACAAAGAGCTCATTTTTGTTTCATTTAAATTCTTTTTTCCCAACCCAACCTCAGTTGAGTTCTTACTGATGACTCCATCCTTTACAGTTTTACTTAAAAGTGGTGCTCCAGTGTTGGTAGAGAAAATTTGTGCAGGCAGAGTAGTCACATTCTTGTATGAATTGTACAGATACAATTTAGTGAGCCTAGCATGCACCACCCGTTTTCAAGTATTTGGCACATATACATTAACATATATATATAAAAGACTAAATAAAACACTAATGCAAAATAAAACACAAGTTACTAAACACCTCAGTGGCAATCTCACTGTCACTAAGTACAGAAGAGTGGAGAGTGTGGTAACTGCACTGAGAAATTTCCTACCAAGTTTCTGAATCAAATTAATTCTATACCAATTGAGACCATTGGTTCGTGAGCAGTATTACTCAGCCAGTGGAAAATGGTTTAGTTTGGTTGTCAGTGTCAGGACATACATGCAGAGATGGAGAGGTTTCGCATTTTGGGCAGGTTCAGTGCAGTGCTGAACTGACTGTATGGACAAAGCCATCTCCTCTTCCATTGGTAGGACCTCCAGCTTTGCACCAGGGCTCACCCTGACTTGGAAGGAAAGGCATGACAGATGGAGAACCTTCCCACCAAAAGAATAGATTCACTGAAGATAAAATTTCACTACACAGTATTGCATGAATACCTCAAAAATGGTGCAGGTTGATAGCTCAAAACCTCCTTTGGAAAAAGAACTAGCAAGTGCAAATGTCCAAACAGCATACTTGCCCTGCTTTCATCCACAACCACTGCTGTGGGACTGGCAGTCCCTCCCTTCAGGGAATTCTCCCTGGTTCAGTCAGTAGCTTTTAACCCCTAGACAGTCTTCACAGTACAAGTGATTGTAGTCTGGTCCTTGCTCAAAATCCATTATCCCAAGGCCTAAGATGTTCTGCAAGCATCTGTGCTTACACTTATGTGATTGTGTGGACTCACACACCACACTGGCAATATTGAGACAGAGATGAGTGCATTCTCAGAAGCCTCACTCCCTCTTCAAGACTGGTGATAAGGTCAGAATTGGCTCTTGTGAAATAGTCACAATTGTTTCACTGTTACCCTGTGCTGTATGCTGTGTTTTACCCACTTGTAGCTCTTTGGTCTGCAGCCAGCCTTGGTACTGCCTGTCACGAGTGACTTTCACTTGGGTCTAGAGCCTCACCACAGCCCTGTGGTGCCTCTGTAATAGGAACAAATGGCCCTGAGTCTCTAGCAGGAGCACACTATGGAAGCATCAGAAGGAGAGTGCAGAACCCTCCTGGAGGTAGTTCTCTAAAGGTAGATGCACAGCAGAGAAGAAACTTTGTTCAGTCAATCAGCACAAATGTGGATTGGCAGGAGCTTAACAATGCTTGCTACCTGTGTGTGGTAAGATAGGAAAAGTCTGTGGGCATCCTAAACCTAATAGGTTACAGCTGTGCCCCTAAACAAGCGAGGTAAACACCTTCGTTAGAGAATGAAGCAGAGAAAGCAGGCATGTAGGACTAATTAGAAAAGGCACCTGTGGATAGTTTACTGACCAATGGTAATGTAATAAGGAACACCTGTTATACATATGAAGAAAGAGTATAAAAAGGTGTACCAGGGGATAATAAATTACTGATGCCTAAGGCCATCTTGTGTGTCAGTGTTTGAGTTCACCATCACCTCTGGGAAGCTTTGAAAGCCTGCAGATCATCAGATGCCTTGCCTACTTACTGAAAGGTTTGTCATTAAAAACCCCTGAAATCAACAGACCTCCTTTGTACTACAAGTTTGCTTTTCTTGTCTGTAAAAAAATGCAGACTGTGTGCAGAGGGCAGAGAAAGAAGAATTTGAGAGTGCTTTTAAAGCAAAAATTAAGAAATAGTGGAGAAAATTGCAGAGAAGAATAAGAGCTTCACTCTTCTCTCTGCGGGATAGAAGGGTGCAAGAAGGAGATATGCAGTGAAGAATGATTATCCCAGAACAGCTGACTTTATAATGTGAATTGGTAAGGACTCTCTACCTCATAGTGTGATGCTTTGAAGACATGAACCATTACAATCTCATATTTAAGACATTGACTGATGGAGGAAGCTCACCATGCTGTCTCTTTATCCCCAGGTGGGATAAACCACGGGGTTACATCCCAGATATCCTCTTTTGGCCCAGTAAGAATCTCTAAAGTGTTATTATGAGTCACACCTTCACTCCTTCTTTTCACCTTATACCAAGCAGTTTTTCATGCAGTTTCTTGTAGGGCAGTAGATGAAGGGCTCAGTAGGTTGGTCTGGCTACTTATGAGCCTCACCAGGCTGGGTTTTCCTGGTGTGGACTCTTAATCTTTGTCCAACTTAGCTTAGAAAGGTGAAAAGTAGCTTAGTATAAAGAAACTGGATGGTTTGCATCATCTCATGGCCACTACCCCTGTGCAGCAATGCGTTATGCAGCAGGAGCAGTGGAATCAACCCACCTTGTGCCAGGAGGTGGTTCCCTTAGTTGCAGGAAGCAATTTAAAATCTTTAAAAAGGCTGATTACTTTGGAAAGAGTTTGAAGTCACAGCCTATGAAACTGGAGGTATCATGCTTGGTGTTTCCCTCATGCTAGGGGGGCACTGAAGGTGAGAGGCAAGAGACCATTTTGGGTGGACTTGCTTTTTCTACGTGAGATGTTTTTCACTTGTTTCTTTGTAGATAAACAATTTGAACAGAAAAGAATGTGATGAATAACTCCAGGTGTGTTTTGGTTTTATGTGTTTGTTATGTTAGCTGCACCAAAGAAAGAAGTTAAAATAAACCTTTTATTTAAAGGAAGATTTATTTACAAGGTGGGCTGCATATACTCTTTCTGTCTTGCTGCATACATCTTGGTCTCACCTCAGCTCTTAGACTTCTCTTTGTAATTATCAGAAAGTAAATATAGTTATCAGTGTTTACTAGTAAGAAAAGTGATTCAGAGAAGGCTTGTGGATGTTGCTGCTTTACACTATCCCTTATTATTTCATCAAGCTTTTCTTTGCCATTTACAGGTTCATTCTCAACAGCTGAGAAGTGTTGTATATTGCAGACCACGGACTCAATATCACCAGCCAGTAGGGAAGCTGAATGGTTTTAGAGAGTCTACATGTCATATAAAGCAAATACCTTTGTTTTCTTTCAAAGTAAAAATGTCAAACACAAAAGGTCAGCTCAGCCCTAGCAAAACCAATACTATCATGGCCTGTGTATGCATAGGGTGCCCTGTTTATATTCCTCAGATCCTAGCAGCTGAACTGAGAAGTGAAAAGTGAAGAAAGACAGATCAGTGGCCCCTGGGGTGCTGTGATACTGTTCCAGTGGCTTCTTTGAAGGAGACTAGGCTTTAGCTCACCCCAGGGACAGCTGTGGCTGGTTACACTTCTTTAGACAGTAGGTGTACCTGGCTTTCCTGCACAGCTGTGATTTCTTTCTTCAACCCTAAAAGTTTTCAAGGGGGAGGTCACCACTGCTGCTGCAGCAATCACAGACTTTGAAATGTCAAAGAGCTCAAATGCCCTGTGGAATGTACTCAGGTTCCCACAGACCAGGTGCACAACTGAATACAGAAGATATTGTAATAATTAGAAGAACCTTGTGATTATAATCACAAGATGTTAGCAGATAAGAGATGAGAGTATGCTGGGATATGATTTCAAACAAAGAACATCTGCTTACTGGCTTGGGAAGTCTTGCTTTTCTGGATGGAGTCTCTGCTGTTCACAAATTGAAGATAAAACAGAGAAGAGGGGAAAAGCAAGATCAAAAAATATGTTGACACAAGGTGGAAAAAGTTGTGTATAGAAAGAGACACTTGGCCATTTTCATATGAATTTGTCTCTGGAGTGAAGAACTGTGTAGTGGACAGTTAGTGTTACGCTTTAATATGTTTACTCTGGTGAAATGTTCAGCAGGTCTTCCAAATTTTACAGCAGGCAAGATAAAAATTACTGCAATATGCAAAGAATTTCACAGAGTTATCAAAGAAGGAGCAGCATGCCTGGCCAATATTTACAGGGAACTTTCTCAGAAGAGATTTGTAGCATACAGAATGCAAGCTAGAGTGTACATATATGTGTGTGTGTGTGTAAGACTGGAACAGGCTCTTTCCTGAGTCTTGACTCTTGCCACTGGCAACACTGCAGGCTGAGGGTTCTCTCTGCATAGATGGTGAGAGTAGCACAGCCTCCCCTACTCGTGTGGGATTTGGCATCTTGTTATCCCTTCCACTGAGGATAATGGGAACACAGTTGCCCAGAAATAGCAGGATTTACAGGGTGACTTGCTAAGAGAGAGGGCACTGAGCTCCCCTGTGGCAGTCCTGCCCTCAGGCAGCTAAGCATTACAGTTTAAGAGCTCCCCTTTTACCTCTCTTCTGGATCCATGTATATATGCAGGCTGTGTGTTCAGAATAGACATGAATACGGAATGCAATAAGTAGTGTTCCAAGGCTTGGGATAAAGCTGATCTTTTCCCCCTCTGGTGGTGTCACTGATTCCACTTCCTTCCTGTATTTCTTCAGTCACCACTTTCTCTCATCACAGAGGTTGCACCTCGGTGTGTCTGGTGAATTAAACTTAAAAGCTTTTTTGCAGTGTTAATGAGGTGAGCTGCTTTTCCTGCTATGAACGCTTGGTGTGTTTCTACACAAGAATCTTGCACAGCCTCTGCACTGCTACTCAGCTGCTCAGTGTTATTGATTTCTCCAGCTTCTGCTGCAAGGGGTTTGTGGTAAAAGGCAGTGACTCAGCTGATGTGCTCAGTGGAGCTGTTTTACATGCTCAGACTGTGCTGCTGTTGCTGCTGAGTGGTTAAAAATACAAATCACAGAGAAGCCTTTCAGTTTGTTTGAAGCAAAGTGCAGGCAGCAGCAAGGTTTTCTGGCAACTTTGCAGAGATTATTGAAAATGCTCTTAATGGCAGGCCTGATTCTGGGGGATAAGACTGTGTGCTTCTGCAGCACCAGAAGGGGAGACCGTGACCAGGGCTCCAACTTCCCTCTTGAATGGAACATGATATATTGAAGCTAAGAACAACCCCAGCTGGAGAGCTGGGGTGTTTGGAAGGGGAGATGCCTGGAAATGCTGGCCTAGCTGCTGAAACACTGCAATAAATATTGGGGCAGGCTTGTGCTGGTGATCCCAGCTCTCTATCTGTCTGCCAGCCAGGCTATGACAGTGTTTTACTGAGGGTGACCTCGTTCTTAATGTGGTCCCATGGAAACCTGCAGATGTGAAATGCTTGCCATCTCAACACAGAACAAAGCTGAGACCTCTCTGAAGTTCTCACAGACAGAAAATTCAGCAAGTGTGCAACCTGAGAAAAGGGATGGAAAAAGTACAGCTGTCCTGGAAGGAGAAGTGGGGATTGTTTGTCCTTTTCTGGAAGATAAATAAGCTGTTCCTGCATGTGATCTTGCTCATCTGAAGAGCAGGACTCACAGAAGCTTCCAAATCACCATGGATTCATGGTCAAGTGTAGGTCAGAAGGCACCATGTGGAGCTCTCTAGTACAAACTCCTGCTAAAGGTATGTTTATCACCAACTCTGCATGTTTCATAGCTTTGTCTTATACTTTTAAATATCAAAAAGCTAAAGGATGGAGATTCTACAGTCTCACTGGATATGATGCTTTGGTGCTGCACTGTCACCTCAGTCTTGTCTAGTGCCTGTCCTGAACCACTGAACACAATACTTGTGACTATTGCCCTTTGTCATGTGGTCTGCCACTACAAAGGATTTGTATCATCTTTGCAAGACTGGTTATATTAAATAACCTCTGCTATTTGTTATCTTCATTATTGACATAGGTAAAGGGATCTTGTGCACCCTCAGCAAGTTTTCAGATAATATGGAGCTGAGTGGTGCAGTTGCCACACCTGAAGGGTGGGATGCCATCCAAAGGGACCTGGACATGTTCAAGAAGTGGACCTTCATAAGGTTTAACAAGACCAAGTACAAGGTGCAATACCTTGATCAGGGCAACCTCTGGTGTCAATCCAGGCTGGGGATGAACAGGTCAAGAGCAGCCCTGCAGAGAAGGATTTGGGGTTGCTGGTGGATGAGATGCTGGATGTGACCCAGTAATGAGCACACACAGCACAGAGAGCCAATTGTGTCCTGCCCTGGATTAAAAGCAGCATGGTCAACAGGGTGAGGGAGGAGATTCTGCCCCTCTGCCCTACTCTGGTAAGATCCCACTTGGAACACTGCATCCAGCTCTGGGGTCCCCAGCACAGGAAGGACATGGACCTGTTGGAGCGAATCCAAAGGAGAGCCACCAAGTTGATCAGAGGAATGGAGCAGCTCTCTGATGAGGAAGGGCTAAGACAATTGGAATTGCTCAACCTGGAAAAGGCTTTAGGGTGGCCTCATTGTGCCCTTCCAGTACCTGAGCAGATCCTACAAGAAATATGGAGAGGGAGTTTTTACAAGAGCATACAGAGACAGGATAAGGGGGAATGGCTTCAGACTGAAAGAGGTTTAGATTAGCTGCTAGGAAGAAGTTCTTTACTCTGAGGATGGTGACACACTGGAACAGGTTGCCCAGAGAAGTTGTGGCTTCCCCAGCTCTGGAAGTATTCAAGGCCAGACTGCATGAGGCTTTGAGCAGCCTGGACTTGTGGAAGCTGTATCTGCCTATGGCAGAGGGAGTGGAATGAAATGTTCTTTAAGGTCCCTTCCAACCCAAAGCATTGCATGATTCTGTGATTCTGAAAAGCTGTAGGCTCCTGTTGGATACCCCCTAGCCTTCTTTTCACCAGAATCAAGACGCCCAGCCTTTCATAACAGGATGCATCCTACTGTACTCTGACTCTCCTATTAACCTTCCACTGGATAGTTTCAAGTTTCTTCATAAACAAACAACTTGGAACAGCTGAGAGTCTCACCAGTGGAGCAAGACCAAGACTTCCGCCTGTCTCAGGATATGGAGCTGAAACACTCAGGCTTCCCACCACAGCACTAGAAACCTGTGCTGTGACACCACAGCTCTCATCTCCAAATGTTTACCTGGGATTCTGTAGCAGATAGCCAGATGTACCAGCAGGCACTTAGGCACCTGCATACAGGAGACAACCTGGGTGCATGGCAACAGAACTTTTTTTTTCACTGAGCATTTATATTTTGACACCATGATGTTCTTCTATGCCAGTAAAACTTCTGAAATCATATGGGTTACTT
Organism: Entomyzon cyanotis; assembly: GCA_024500445.1. Taxonomy (NCBI): domain Eukaryota; kingdom Metazoa; phylum Chordata; class Aves; order Passeriformes; family Meliphagidae; genus Entomyzon; species Entomyzon cyanotis. Next base: position 22,474,339 of record JAKEPQ010001005.1, read on the forward strand.
CAGGAGAGGGGTGCTGGCTAGAGGAAGGGGCTTTTGAGTGGCTTAACCCATGCATGCACTTTGAATTGCTCAATAGCACTGCCTTGCAAAGCAGAAATGGAAAAAAACAGAGAACAGGCTGACCTGAATTCAAAAAGCCTGACAACAAGCCCAGTTGTTGAAAGACTGTGACACAGAAACCTCACAGTGGGATCTCTGAAGCAAGGAGACCTTGGGAAAGAAACATGGGCATACTGACTTGCTGTCCATAACAATCTCTTGGGTATCACTAGATCCATTATATGTTGTTGAGATCCTGAACTGACAAATGCAGGAAAAATATTTTCAGTTGTATTTAACAGTTTTGTAATGTCAAGAAAACTCTCTCACCCTTCTGAGTCCTGAGAGAGCTGCTGTGGGGAAACAGCTGAGCTGCTTTCTTTCAAAGTCTGTACTCTCCCTGGATTTATGCATTCAATGACCTTGGCAGACGTACAGAAGGAACCCTTTACCATAGCAATGGATTGTTTTTCATTTCTTTCCAGATTAGGGACAAACTAATTTCCTCTCAACAGATACACACAGTTTGAAATTCCACTTTTTTCTTCCCTCTTCAATAAAAGGATTTTTAAGCACAGAGAAAAACCACATATTCCAGCTGTATGGTTTCTCCTGCCCTCCTACAGCATCCCAAGATACTAGATAAAAAGGTGCTGTTTGAATTCTCTTTTCTGAGTCCAGCATTTAAACTGCAATTGGAGTTACTATCTACATGGCCAATTTTAGCTCTCTGGTGATTGAAATCAATTCTTATTAGCTAGACATGTGAAGATGTGGTATGTTTTCCTTCATCTGAGAATATGCAGGAATAGTATTGAGACACAGATGATGGGAATTTGGAGGATTCCCAACTTCAACAGAGTATTTGCTATGCTGGATCAAACAGGTTTCCTATCCCACCCATCTGCCCCCCAGTCAGGACTGCTGCATTTGGTAATGACTGGGATTCATATGAGGGAAATAACAAAACTTATCTGTGACTGATATGCCATGCCAACAGTGCAACACTGTTGGTGCAGAGAAGGCAATTTCCTTGTGACCTTGGAAGAGAGCAGCTTAAGCAATGAAGTTACTGTTATGGAGTCCAAAAAATGTTGTAGTTAATTTTAAAAATCTTTTCCTGCTTATGTAAAAAGAAGTTAATATTGGATGTGAAGGCTGTTGTACAATCAAGAAAAAACAGAGTACTATTATTGATATTCAACAGATTTTGTTTCATTAAATGTCTGGACATTTACATATTGTAGAAGGTTTTCTTATAAAATTTGAATCTTGTTCAAAGTTGTTTGACCTTCATTCTAGCCCAATGCCTCCACACATTTCTGGCTAGAATTTCTCCTTGCTGGGAAGCTGCCTGCAGGATGTACTCTTACAAGCATAGCAAGAGCCATCTCTGGGTACAATGAGTTCTTTCCCTAGAAACTTCCACCCTGGAGTTACTCTAAAAATCCTTGCAGGATTAGGCTGCAGTTATCCAGAAGACAGAGATCTGAACACATTTTCAAAAGAACACTTGAGTATCTTGCTCTTATGATGACAAGAGTGAAAGCCAGCAGATAACAAAATGTCTCAATCTCACACTGTTATGGTGAATGGCTGTATACATACATCCCAGTAAGCTGGGTTCATTCAATCCCTTAGCCCCACCACTTGTCTTTTTAGTCAAGCATTACAGTTACAATGTTAGTGATGAAAATACCTGATTGAAACCTTTAGATTACAAATTAGGTGGCTTTGCTAAATTGCCTGGTCTGTACTCGTAACCCTGAAAAATGACATAATTCCTTTCAGATAAAATTACCCATTTTAGCAACATCAGGCTTTACTCCTAACTTGCATGCATCGCTCTTTATAGACAGTGGCATCAGCAGCCACTCTAAAAAGGTTTGTTCACAGAAACAAGACTGATGCCAAATATTTGCCCACTTTCAAAACATTTCCTTATTTACCTTTTTGTGCCAATGTGATTTTCATTAGCTCCTCTTGAAGGGCTAATCAGCATGATTTACCTGTGCACACATCACACCGAGGGACTTCTCAGTAGGTTGTTGACATTAAAGAAGTACCAGAGCTACCATTATGGCAACAAATTTACACAGAAGATGTAGTGTAATACACAAAGAGGTGAAAGCCCTTTGAATAAGAGTGTAGCTCTTCTGGCTCAGTTGCTCACTGGTTTATCTTCAGAAGGGGTTGTTTTTCCTTGCAAACAGTGTAGCAGCATGAAGGAATAATGGAATCAGCCATATTTCTCATAGAGATAAACCTCAATGACCTCCAGCTGTTCAGTGGGACAGTAGTTCTCATGAGTGCAGCCCACTGTCTTTGTTCCAGGTTTGATTCCCCCTTTTACTGTGTCCTGGCTATTGCCATGTGTGGGAGAAGGAAAGCAGGTCATGCTGCCAGCAGCTTCCCCCACCAGCCTGTCCCTGGACAGGCTCCAGGAGCTTCACACACCCCACCATGCCAGCTGGGCTGGCCAGGGCCCAGCTCTGGCTGTTTCTCTGCCTTTCTTCATGTCTGGTGTGTTCTCACAAGCATTTCTGGCAAGCAACAAGCACCCAGGGTCTAAATTCATCACAGAAGTTGTTTGCAGAGAGCAGCCTGGAAATCCACATCTTCCCACGCAACCCAGCTGCTGATAAGAAATACAGACCTCAGAGGAAGACCTGGCTTTAGCCATTCTCTTGTGTGGTATTGCACATTCATTCCTAAAATGCTGTCTGCCGTCTCATGTGGTGGGGAAGAGAGCCACAGGAGTCAGTGCCATGCAAGATGTGGGCACAGGCGACACAGCTGGGGAGACATCCATGCTCACCTGGACATGCTGCTCCCCAAGGCTGCCAGCAGAGCAGAGAGCTGCAGGCAATGGGTCTTGGAGACATCTACAGAAAGACAGAAGACTGTAATTTATAAAGGTTGGGAGCCTTAGTGAGAGGAGGGGGACATTCGGCTTACAACCCCCTTTCCTGGGAAAGTAGTTCACAAGTAAATTTATGATGTACAAGCACATTTATTGTTTCCTCTCTTGACTGGGCCGTAAAATAGAATAAATACAAGATAGACAGACAGAGAAGAAGGTAGATATTTTGTCTGCCAGGCTTTCACTTTACAGGCCATATATTGGTCTAAGGCAGCCACTATTCAATTTCAACTCAAAAGTCAATTAATAGGAATCAACCTTTTTAAACATTGTTTTTTGCAGAGTCATTTTTTTCCCCAGGAAAAATATTCTGTAATGCCTTTAAGCCAGCTGTAGGCAGACAAGAAAGCAAGATGAAGGATTTCTTCCTGGACTAACTGAGAGCTCTGCTTAGACCTTGAAGTTTAAATGAAACCTGTTCTTCTGAGCTTGCAGAGACACACCATAGTGCACTTCCATTTAAAACTACAACAAAATGTCTACCCAATACATTACACAGATGCAGATGGGTCTCTGCCGAATCTTCTAAGCACTGATGCAGTTCTCTCACTCTCTGAAACCTCAGCAAATTAATACAACCTCATCCTCTTACAAGTGAAACATGGTTCTCCTCATTTCAGATATAAAGCACAGAGACAATAAATGGCTTTACATGCAGAAAATAATCTCTGTCACACACCTAGACTTTGAACCCAAACTGATGTGTCCCAGGTGAAAGTCTGTCCCCAGAACAACATACTGGTGAAACAGTGCCTGTGGACACATCCTGGAGCTGGGTGCTGTGCCATCAAGTGCAGTTCATTGCTCACAGGGATGGCAAACATTGCTGCAAGTGAGCATAATCCTCTTCTGGGGCTCAGAACAACTGGAATAATATCCATCATTTTCTACACTAGATTTGTTCAGGAGTGTATTGGTTTGAAAACAAACCAGTGGGAGATCACAAGTCAAGACTGAAATTAAAAATAAGTGAAATAATACAAGGAAAAGCACTGACAAAGTCAGATACACCCTAACACCCTGTTAGGGTGGTAGTAGCAGTCCAACTGAAGTAGTCCAGTTGAAGCGGTGATCCTGTGAAGGTCTGGTCTCCAGCTGAAGGTCCAGTGGTAGCTCTTGTCCTCTGGGAACCCAGTAGACAGGGCTACCTCAGGCAGTTCTAAGGCCAGGTTATATCCAGGTGGGAACACCTGGCTCCTCCCTCCTGGGCAGAGCATCCCACAATGGGATGAGATAAGTCCATGAGTCACACGGTGGGTCCCTGATGGCCCATTGCCTGTCATGCGGGGTGGGTCATTAGCAGGTGATAACAGCTAACGCCCCACAGCTGGTGGTAATAGTAAACTTAAATACATCTATATTGCAACCTAGGACAAGGAGTAAGGGACCCCAAGGCCAAACCCATTAAAAACTTGGAAAATGGGCAACAAAGACCTGGGAAGAGCCATTTGCTTTCACACTAAAGATCATGAAGGAGTCTTAAATTCTTGGGGTTTATACATGCTGAAGAAACTTTGCAGATCTTACCCCCCTCTGCCCCTTAGCAGAAGCCCAATGTAAAAATATAATTGAGAGATTAAAAAGACCTCACTTTGCATTTTTTCACATATCTGTACTGGGGCTTGACTTCCTTAAGCTCTCTCTTAACAAGTATCTTTTCATCTCCAGCTGGTCACAGGCTCTCTGTGAGCTGGGCTGGCAGAACAATGCTTTTTCTCAAGAACAGGAACTTTAAACAGCTGCTACTGGCTTCTGTGTGAATCCTTTCAAGCAGGTTTACAGCTCTGTCACGGCACTCCTGCTCTGAGAGGTTTATGCTCATTTTACAGCAATCTGGTAAGTTTGGTACCTGTGCTCAAGACTGACCTCTCCATTGGGAGTTTAAGTTGGGACCCATGTTGGCTTCAGCTGGCATGGATGGAGGGTCCATAGACACTTGGATATGTTTTATTTGGGAATAAGGCTGTCTGACTCTCTCAAACAACCTTTTGGAAAAGACAAATGAATCTGCCCTCAATTTTGGTGTCATAAGTCCTCAATGGACTCCATCCCACTTTCTTCACAATCACTGGTGTAGATTAAAAAGTGCTTGAAGGAGCAATAGTTCAGCTTCTCTGCTTTCCAGTCTTTGGGAGTCCTGCTTTTATTCTCTAGGACATAGTAATTCATCAATCTAGACATGAAAAGATGTGAGGATTAATTTAGATGTGTTCTCTTACATACCAAAGGCAAAGTTGTGGGGATTTTGTTATTTCATTGTTAGGTTCCCAGACAAAAGTATGATTGAAATCTTTGGGGTTTATCACAGTTATGATAATAATGTAGTCTGTTTCTTTAAAAAGGAATTATTTTGAACAAATATTTTTCTGCCAACACTGTAATTCTAGAAAGGGTACACTGCTACTAATCTTGTCCTCATTTGAACAAGCTCTGGCTAATTCAGATTTCTTTGTTTTAGAAAAAGGGTTTGCTTTGATGAGTCACCATCCCTGGAGGTATTTACAAGATGTGTAACTATGGCACTTAGGGACATGGTGTAGTGGTGGACTTGGCAGTGCTGGTTTAACGATTGGACTCAAGGATTTTAGAGGTCTTTTCCAGAATGAATGATTGTATGATTTTATGGGTCTATGATGTTGCTTCATTTCAGCTGCCACATTGTGTGAGCTGCAGTGACCTGAATGTACCTAATTCCTGATGTTAGCCAGCAGGTTTTCTCAGTGTGTTTCCTCTAGCTCTTTTCCTTCCCAAGACGGCTTAGATGTCTAATTACAGACAGGATAGGAGTGAGAAGTGGGTAAGGGGACTGGAAGAAGACAGAGCTGAGTTGGCATTGCCTTGTGGCAGAGCTCAGCAGGGGGAGAAAGGCAGAGCACTGCAGTCTCTCCATCCATCTTCTACCTTACTGCCTTCACAGCAGTTTTGGGAAAATATCCTGGAGGAGGTCAGAAAGTTTCTGCAGTAGCAAGAAATGAAAATATTTAGAAACTTTGTTTCAGTCAGATGTACTTTATCTTTCTCTCCGTCTTTTTTTCTTAATGGAATCTGTTGCTTAAACATTTCTGTGCTGTTGTCTCTGGTTTCTATTCTGCTCTTACTTGAAGGCAGCAATTTTGCTCAAGAGATTCATAACAAAAGAAAGTAGAAGACAAAAGCCTCATTGATATTTTAGACAACAAAGGAAAAAGTGAACAAGAAGGTAATTAAAGTAAAATCCTGAAAGCTCTTCATTCTACAAGGTAAAAAAGTGTCTCTAAATCCCAGTTTAATTTTTCTTGTCATGTTGACTATCCAGTTCCAAAGAATAGACAAAATGTTCTAGTGTATGCCCCTTTATGTACATATTTTAATTCTTTTTCCTGTACTTACATTACAAAAGGTTGAGAAGCTGGAAGTGGTTATATGCACAAAGGAAGAATATTTGCTCTGCAGTCCAATGCATATTAGGTTTTAAATCTGTTTGAAATAATGAATTGGAATCTACTGTAATTAAATATAAAACATTGATTAACTATGTGTTATTAGTTAAGCAAACCAAGAACAGTTTGTAAAGTTTGTATTTCCTTTCACAGACATTTCCCAGCATATGAGAACTCTGTATGCTAACCCCTAAAGAGTCCATGCCAATCACAAAAGACACTTTTCATTTTCAGATGGGAGAATTGCATTTCTTTATTCAATGTGATATTATATTATTTGAAGTTCCCAATTATTGTATGAAAAGCTTATGCAAGAATTTTACCAGTAAAACTCATATTTCTCTCATTGGAGATATTTTGCTACACATCAGTTCCAGAAGAAAGATTAATATGAGCAGTATCATATTTGAATACACAGAATACATTGCTTGATAATTTGGCTCTGAAAAGCCACACTATAGACTATTATTGTAAGCACTCTGACACTATGAAGATTTTTTCTTACAGCAAAAATTCCATCCAGGAGCAAGTAGTTGAATTTATTACATGTAGCTCAGGTTTTAATTCTTAAAAGTTAATTGATTTTTGCCCCACATGTACTTTGAAATGCAGCTGATGAAAATTACTTTGGGGCAGAAAGTGTTTGTCTTTGGGAGACCTTAATAAACCTAAAGGCTTTTCGAGTTTGGAGAAGCTCAATGTTGCCCAGGATAGGTATGTTAGCAGATGATTACTGAAGCAAAACATCTTTGGTTTCACGGTACTGTGCACCACCTATTTTATTTTTTTTTATCTCCCTGTTGCAAGGAACCTGCTCACTCTAATATGTCACTGGGTTACATGATGTGCCTTCCAGGATCCAGCAAGGTACAAACCCAGGTAAAATTGCTCTTTCCCCTTTTACTACTAAAGGCAGCCAGTTTCCCAGCACACCAAAGCAAATAAAACAATTCCTAAAAACTCAGTAGCTGCTGGGCTTTGGAAAGAAAAACACTGTGAAGGAAAAGTGTTTTCTTTTAGGCTCTGAGGGGGGAGAGAGCAAAGAACAACTCCAGTGTACAATGAGGATTTGTCTTGAGCAGCATCCAAATGCCAGTATTTCACCAGAAGTGCAAATCTTTTCTGCACCTTGAGTCAAGCCAGTCTAATTGTTAAAGTAGATATTTGTATTAAGACACAGGATGGAACAGCCCGCAAAAGTAAGGCTCCATAGCCTCCACCTTGCTCAGAAAGCAACATCAGTAGCACCCCACTAAGCTGTATGCAGAATGATGTCATTTACTGCCTCCTAAGGAGGGTTTTTACAGGATTTCTTCCCTATGTTAGTTTTAATTCTGTGACATGGATTAGGAGTAAAGCTGAAGCTCTGCAATCCCTTTAGCCCATTACCTCCCAACTTCTCAAGACGCACTGTCAGTAAAAGATAGATGGGTTCAGGTTTATGTCTTTAGCTGCCTGTCCTCTTAAGTGCAGGGAAGTGTTTGCAGGGGTTTTGTGCAGCTATCCTTAACCAAACCTCAGTGTTCAACCTGGTTAATCCTCATGACTTCTCTGTGCACACATCATCCAAACAGCCATCTTTCCCAATATTTTACTTTCTTATTTTCTGTTTGTATAAATCCTGTGAGGTTTGCAGGCTGCATCTAGTTCCCTCAGGGAGGTGGCAAAATCACAGCAAATCAAGCTCTTTGCTCTAAAATTTCCCAAAGATCAAAGTTTAGTTATCATTAGAATGTAAATGTCACAACATTATGAAACTGGTGCATCAGGAAAGAACATATCTTCGTCTTTGAAAGTGTTTCTATGTGATGTGACATTTTGGTAACATTTGAGGTAGGACTGTTTTTTCTTTTTAATGATTTTTTTTTTTTTTTTTTAGCCATTATAACTGTGCTGCTCCCACCTACTAAAATTACATTTCAAATAAAGTATTTCACAAAGTCTTTGTCTTTTTCAAACTAACTCCAACATCCACCTTGTTGTTTTATTTAATTTGTTTCTCGAGGCTAGAAAAATGCAAATGAATTCATTTGAATATTAAGAAATCATGGCTCCTAATCTCTTCATAAATATAATTAAATTGTCAACACAGCAGAGCAAAAGAGGTGTTGCTGGGTGTTTGGGAGGAGGGGATTCACTTGAGAAAATATTGATGAAGAAACAGAAAACATGAGCTGCTAACATGCTACATCTCACATTGGAGGTGCTCTATGGTGGTCAGAATTGAAGCATCTCACAAAAGCAGTCATTAAAGTCATTAAACTAACAGGACAGAGATTTCCAAAGATGTATTGCATAAATCATTGACTGTAGGAACCATGTAGTGATTATATCAGGCAATGTTGGTACATCAGGTGATTACTTTAAGCCAGCAGCCTGAAAATACTCACCAACCAGGTTTAATAAATTATTAGTGACATTAGTCAGTTCAGCCTGAACTAAGTATTTTTTTTTTTAGTTTTATTTTATCTCAGGGCCCTGGAGATGCTGGGCAGGCAGTGCTGGGCTACAGGTGGACATATCCCACCTGCCAGTCCCTTCATGGTGCTGTGGGTCAGCCTCCAGAGCACAGCCAGCTAAATCTCATTTAGCATGGCCTTCATGTGTGCAAGAAGAGCTGGGAGCAGCTCCTACTGCTTTCTAGTGCATTAAATTCAAGCTAATAATTTCAAACTGGTGCATTTGTCCAACCATAATAAATATGAAAGCAAAAATGGAGAAGATCAGTGCAAATGACTTGGGTGGCAGAAGCTGAGGGATGATGTTCTTTTTCTGTAAGCATTAAAAACCACCTACATTTTAAATTTACCTTTTTGAAGATCAAAATTTGCAACTGTTGAATCTTGACCTGGAAGTTTTAGTGAAGTTATCCCTAAAGGATCCTAAATCAGGACAAAACTCCTGAAGACCAACAGCATTTTTTTTAACTTTACTACTCAGACTCCTGCAATTCAGGAGAGAGTCTGCAGCTGTTTTAATACAAAAAACTTCAATGGCAATGCTAGTGGTGATTAAAGAGAAATGTATTGGAGAGTGGATCTTGTAAAAAAGAAAAAAAGACTATATTTATTTGCACATTTTGGCTTGGACATCTAATGGAATACTTGCACTCTTCACTAGCTTAGGTGTTTGGTTATTTGGTTTTGTTTTTTTTCATTATAGTGCAGCCAGAATTATACCCTGTAATAACTCTGATAAGACTTGGAAAGGAAACATATATTCAAAGAGTTTTAACTTGGCTTGCGTTATTTTCCCTTTTTTAAAACATCATTTTTCAGATTAGTGCTTATATTTCTAGGGTTTTCTCCCTTCTGTAGATAAACACTATCAGCTTACACCATCATATTATTGTTAGTGTGCAGCAGGTTACTTAAGTAAATTCTGTTTTTCAGCCGCTGTTATTATAAAACCAATTTTTGTTTTAATATGACTAAGTTGGTGTGGAAAGGTAGGAATATTGCCTGTTATTGCAATGCTGAAAATACATTGCATATGGAAAACCTAAGTGATAAAGAGCTTAATTAACTGTGATTTATATTGATCCATATGATCATAAAATCACCAGAGTTTGGAGCAACCTAATTTGTTTCTGATAAGTGTTGCCTGAAAGACTAATGATTACAGTCATAAACCAATTACTGAACGAAAGTACAGTAAATTTAAAAACAAAAGCAGTCACAAGATATTTCATTAGGAAGCCAAATAAGTTAAAACAATAGTTAATTTATGTTTATATGACACTGGAACTGCAGTAGCACCTGTGCCAGGTGAATTTTCAATTAGTTTCCCACTCTAAACTCACATTTTTGAGTTTTCCAGAAATATTTATGTTTTGGCTTAACAGTTGTAAACATAGTCCCAAAGCTGTCTTGTTGATTTAAGCAGACACTGTTAATATTATTTCTGTGCTGTGTGAGAGAAAATAATCCTGAGCAGACCCAGAAGTTGGCAGGCTGGGGTGAGGCCGCAGTGAAGGACTCTGGAGAGCAAGTTTGTGGATTAATAGAGCAAGAGTTGCCCCTGGCAAAGACAACAATTGTTGACTGATACATGAACTAGACAAGTAAGAAGCAAAATCATTATTTTCACTCTTTCAAGTCCAATACAGTTCAGCAGGAATTAGACAACATGCCGAGGTCAGGCTGTCCCAGAGATGATGGGAGCTCCACCCACAGTAACTGGACACTTACACACATATGGCTCTATGTTTCGTCTCCTGCTGAAAACAACTTATTTTTTAATTAACGTATTTCTAAGGAACGTCAGAAGTTTAAAGTGTGATGGCAAAGGGATAACGAAGACACAGCTGTACTGAAAATTCCCCTGTGGTGACACTTCATGGTGCCTGTGATAAGAATCAGTTGCTAGAGGGGAACTAAGTTCTTCTGAAAGCTTGTGCTCCAGGCACCATGACACTGGGGCTCCATTTCTGAGGGGATGGAAGAGAAAAGGGAGTTATGAGGCGAAACTTAATATTCCACTTGGTGAATGGAGACTGATAAACACTATAGCTAAGTGATCTCTGAAGACAACATTGAGGATTACAGATGTGACTGTTCTCACAAGTGTATCAGTAGGGTTCCTCATTAAAGTTTGGCAAGGATTTACAAAAATAAATCATTGAAAGAGAAAATTATAAAACATTGTTAGTAATCCATCCATCTTGAGAATTGCAATTGCTTAAGAACTTTGAAGAACCACTGCCTTTTTCTAACAGATAAAAAAATTAACAAAACCTGAAAATGGAGCAAAATTGTATTGGTTATGGCAGAGCAAGCAAAGAGCCTGGCAAACGCTGCACACTCTAGCACAGCAAGGTGCCTGGCCAGAATCATGTCTGGTGAGGTCAACCACCAGCTGATACAAGGCCATGTGTATTGAAGGGACAATGAACACCTGGGAACTAAGTTAGGTGTAAATATTCCAGAAAAAGGGCGTCATAATAAGGACTGTTAATGGAAACGTGCTCACTGCACAACCTTGGGCAAAGCAAAGGGAAGTTTTGTCTGAGCTCAAACACCATGTCTTGAGCACAGGTGACCCACTGCATCACTCCTCAACCCTGTTCTGTCACCGGAATCCAGGTTAGCCATAGCACTTCAAGCAATGTGTTGCTTTTCTCCTGTTGTTTTGTGAATAGTTGGCTTGTTTTTTTTTTTTTTTACACGGATCACTGCAGCTGAAGTGGGTTAGGGAGAAATGGCATGTGGTGCTGTGCTAACAGGTGTGGTGATGTTCTGCCTTGTGAATGGCAGGAAGGGACGAGGCTCTGGTCAGGCCAGCAGTGGTAACTTCAGGTGAAGCTCAGCCATCGCTCTGACATGTGCAAAGACTGCACAAAGACCAGAAAATACCATTAACACTACATCAACAGTGCATGCAGGGTTATCTTGGCTATGCTAAGCACTTCTGCTAGGACACCTTGGAACAGGTAGGATGAAAATCTCTTCATCTGACAGCTGTTTAGTGTACCCAAGAAAAAGTTAAAGGTAGACACACTCACACCCATTCAGTGAGCAAAGCTGTAGTAATGGGCTCTTCAGCCTGGCAAGCAAATGTACAGCACAACCTCGGGGCTTCTCTTTGAAGCTGGACAAATTCAGACTGCAAAGGAGATTACAATTTATCTAAGCAGGGGGTTATTAACCACTGAAATGATTTAGTAAAAGCTGTTGTGGGTTCTCCATCACTGCCTTTGTTCAAATCAAAATAGGATTGCTCAACTGAAATACAGTGTAATTCGAAGGGGAAATAATTCATGCCTGGGTATCATTGGTGTTATAGAGAAAGTCAGGCAAAACAATTATAGTGATCTCATCTGGCCTAGAAATTGATTAGTCTGTTTAAAAGAAAAAAGCCCTAAACTGAACACAACAAAACAGACTCAGGAGGAATTAATTTCTAGAGGCTGCATTTCACAATGGTGTATGGCTTTCCACTAGCACAGATCCGTACCTGGGGTGATTGTGCTTTTCTCAAAAACACTGTTCAAGGAGACAAGCTACTTTTTAAAGGAAGTCGCAATTGCAATTCTTGGGTGAAAGCAGAGCCTCAGTGACAAAAATGACAGGAGTTTCATTTCTACAGGAGGTCAGAATTTTATCTGCTTTTTCCCCTCCTTTCACAGCCGTAAGCGTGTCTCATTCTGCAGGATTTTATAGAAGGATACAGGGGATTTTCTGCTCTGCAAGTTGTGGTATTTCTTTTGGAAATGAAGAAAACCCAGCATACACTGGCTGAGTGGTTGGCTTCGATCTGATGATGTCTTGAAGTGAAGGATTAGATAAACAGAGGAATGTCACTAGTATTTTTCAGTGACAGAGGATTGCAGTTTCACCAGTGTGGCATCCTCGGCAATAATAATCTGCCATTTTTTTATAGATTATTGTTAGGAAGGTCTCAAAATCAGAGTGAAAATGCAGAGAATATGCAAAGAATCACTGCTAGCAGCGCAGAAAATTAACTACAAATGAAAACATATATGACGCATTTTAAGTACATTGAAAGAAAACAGATTAAATGAAAGAGATAATGGATAAAGTTTCCAAAGCAAAGCCAACAACCCTCTTTAGTGCAAGGTTACAGTATGCTTACTGTGCAGAAGAGGTCTGAAAAATATTGGATCCTCAATGCAAAGCCTGCTGCATTTTGATACTGATACAGTGATGTGTTATCTCTGTTCACAAACTGAATTGTCAGAGGCATTTCACTCAGCATCCAAGGACCCCATAGAAGCCTCCTGTTCAAATTCTGCCCAGGGCTGACTGCCAAGCTGAAATGCAGCATTTTGATTCTCGTGTTCACATTCTGAGGTGGCACTTTGAGAAGGGAGTCAACCCAATCCCACCCCTCAGTGGTTGCCAATTTGCAGCTGTTTTGCTGAAACTTAATCCGCATAAAGAAAAATCTGTGGCCTCTGTTTATTCAGTTTTCAGTGGTTTACATGTGACAAATGTACATATTTTACAACATTTGGTATGACCACGGGCCCTTTTTCTGTAGTGTGAACACTCTAGGAAAGCCTAAGAAAAGGAGTTTCATTCCCACATTTTCCTACAGAGAACACATTTCTATGTTTTTCAGATTTTTTCTTGGAAAGAACTGGAAAAAGGAGGGACTGTAACTGCTATAAATGCCTGCTTCACCTTACAGATTAGCCTGAAACAACATCTGGCAGTTGTGCTGACAAAAGCAACCCTGTCTCAGGAAAGAGTTCTCTCCAGAAAAGATTGAGATCTCAAAATTCAATTTTCAAATCATTTTGAAAGCTCACAAAGAGCAGAAAACACCAGCCTTTGTAGTGCAGAAGAGCGGAGTCTCAGAGCAGAGCAGACTTGACCATGGGACATATTGATTTTGATATCTGTGAATTCTCCAAGCCCCAAAATATCCACCCAGTTCAGACATGAGTTGCTCCATGCCAGGTGTGAGCTGGGAACATCAGGGGACACCAGCTGCTTCACTGCCCCTCACCAGCTGTGACAGCACGTTGTGAAAATACCTTCACGCTGTGCCAAGTGTGTGCTTTTACAGAGCACGTTAAGCAATTCATGGTGGTGCAAGGGCTGCTCGTGTTTTCTGAAGGAGGCTTGTCTTTGGGAAGCAGGACAAAGAGAACTTGGTAAAGCAGCAGCCATCTTAGAGCAGAGAATACACCTACTCATGTTAAAGATGGAGCCAACTCCACTCGTGAGCAGCAGCCTCTGAGCAGTGGGCTGGGACAGCAGTGGGGTGGGCTGAGGGCAGCAGCAGGGCCCTTTGACCCCTTAAAGACCACAAATCCCTGGGAGCAGAGATTTACTGCCCTTTTGTCACTCACTTGTCAATCAAATTCTTCGCTAGAAATAATGCAGAACTGTTTCGACTGAATTATTTGATTTGGAGTTCCTCTAACTTGAAGGTGGTTTTTTTATTTCCCCTGTTCCACATAAAATTTTCTCAATGTCAGTTCTATTATGCACTTTTGAAAAATAAGCAGGGCTCAAAATGAGTTATTTCTTGTGGGAAAACGGTCTGTTGGGAACACATTACACATTCCATTTACTAATCAGAATCTTCTGATAATTTTTACTGTGCATTGCAAATGCAGGCAGCCTGCATTACATCTGCAGTGCTCAGATAGACTGGAACTGCTCCAAGCTGCTCCTCAAAAATTTATTTTTTAAAATTTTCCATGAACTTACTGTTCCTTCATCCTTCACAAATGCATATTTATGCACTGGACTGACTACATGCATGCAGTAGTTTAGTAGAGTTACATGTACCACAGCGTTAAAAAATAGACTGTTTCTCAAAGAACATAGAAATTGTTGTCTGTAGAAATAAATACTTCAACCTGAGGAAGCTGAAAGACTGAAAACATCAGCAAGGAAGATAAATGGCCTCAGCTTACAGTAAAAAAAAGCAACAGGAAAACTAAAATTTTAGTGATATGCTTCATGAAACAGTTTCATATGACTGATCATAAATAAAGTGGAGACCCAGGTTGTTGTCAGAAAAATTTCAAGGGTGAGCCAAACAGCTGCAGCCCTGGCTTCTGGTTTCACCACTCAACATCAGAATAATAAGGTCCAGGAGAAAGGATGTTCAGCTCCCGAGTAGCTGATGTGGAAATACGGGTCTGGGGAAGAAACAGCAGTGGTGAAATACAGGGGAAACATGGAGGCAAGAAGCATTGCTCTACAGAAGTGTAACTTCCTACACCATGGTGGGAAGGAACATGTGAACCAGTGAGCTCCTGAATGTGTCATTTCTCCCCACACCTACTAAATCACTGCAGAAATGCTGCTTATTTGCAGCAGTGAAATGTGATGGCATGCAGGCCAGGACTGAAAAAAGTTGCAGTTTCTTTTCAGCAGAAACTCTGAGGGTGCCTGGATTTGGCATCTTGTTCAACGAGGTGGGTAACTCCTTTCCAAAACCTTTAAAGGATGCAGCTCCTGCCTCCACTGTTGCAGTGCCTCCTCCCCCAAAGAGGGCAGTTTCTGAAGGGAACCGACTGAAGAAAATTTCCTGGACTCCTGGACCTTTCCTATCGCTCTCATCTCTGCTGTGTTTCACTGCTGAGAGTACAAAGACCTGCAGTATTCTTATCTTGGCATTCCCCACTTAGGGGAATGAGAGAAGCGTAACAAATGAGTCTGTAGGGATGTATCGTGAAAGCAGTAATAAAAACTAAAATGCTGGCACCGGTGGCTATGGCCAGTCAGATCCTTTGGGAGCCCTGGGCAGTGAAAATGATCCACATCTCTGCTCTGAAATGCCTGGCATTTAAACCTGGTGACAAACTCTGCTCCTGCAGACTGCTCATGAGGAAGATCTTATGGTCAGACTGTCACAGTTAATGTTATTTTCAGGTCCCATTTCTGTTCCCCCTTCTACTCTCCTGCAGTCCATGTGCTAAAGCAGCTGTCCCTCCCCTCGCTGTCCCTCCATACCAGACAGGACATGGTCAGGATACACTAACATCAGTGCTCTAAAAATTCATGCTCTCCTGCTTTCTCGGTTAATGGTTTTAAAGACAGCAAATCTATCTATATTTTTGGAGCCTAACAACTTACTTGTAGCTGTTGGAAAAGACACGTGCAATAGTCATCATCAGTCAGGAAAATTGTATCTATGTTTTAATTTTAATAATATTTTTCTGAAGAGGTTCATCTTCATAACTCAGCTATTCATAACCTACTAACAACCCCATATAATTATCTACATGACCTGCTCTCATCTGGCCCAGTAAAAAAAAAAGATGCTGTGTGTCAATAGCTGCCAGAGGTTCATATTGAATGACTCCTCTAACTTAATATAAAAAAAAAAAACAACAAACCACCACTGTTCACAAACACATTAAGCCAATGGATTAGATTTACTGCATATTAATATGAGGCTATAAATTATTCTTTAAAATACTGCATTAAAACATAATTAATTGCCTAAGCCTGGCTGGTGGCATGGCTTTGTAGAGCTAATCCCTCCTTCCAATGCACTCAGCATTCCCCATATCTGGCATGTTGTGCTGCGTCACAGAAAGGGCTGATGCAGCCGCAGGACTTCATTGCTCCTGAAGTCACACAAGCTCTGTCCTTCAGAAAGCCCACCAGACCACTGACTTTTGCCCAATATCTTCTGAATCTGAGTGCTCTGCCAAGATTTCAACCATGGGAAATGCCATTTTTTGCTCAGCAAAACATGGTCAGGAAACCTGTTTCCATAAGTTTTCAACACATTCCACAATTTCATGGCGTTACGCATCTGTTCACTCAGCAGCCCCCTGAACACAGCATGACCCTGAGCACTAGCTCTGTGGGGAACTGGTGTGGGAATGAGCCCATGAGAAAAATCTTTAATTCCCCACAACAGCTGCCTTTGGGTATCGAGCCATCCATATCTCTGAGGTATGACAGCACATGAATGTCCTGCACATGGTGGGGGAATTGCCAGAACAGGGCCCTGAAGAGCTCTGCTTGCTTGCTGTTCTGTAGCAGAGCTGGAAACAGGACAATGACAGAAGTGCACTCCTTTCCATTATGACCTCCAAGGAGCAGAGTCTATCTGGAAAGTCTCAGAAATGATCAGTCAAATAAAACACCTCCCATAAGGATTTTTGATATCTCAGTTGACTACTTAAATGTGGCTTGGAGTAGGGTAAATTTTAAAATAGCACTGGTCATACACTGCTCCTGAAAGACCTCATTGGTGGTTAGAGATGAGCAGCAGGGAACCCCCTGAGGCTTGATATGAATATTCATGATGGCTCATTACTTTGCAGGTTTTCTATATTCTGATCATTAGCTGTTCAGTAAAAATTCAAAAAACAAATGATAATGGGTGCTATTTCTGTGTAGAGACACACCCTGTGCTGGGTGAGTAGGTCCTGACCTTCTCCTCTCACCAGCATTAGTGGTCTGTGCTTCACCAAATCTCTTCTTTGCCTCATCTGTGTGAGGCACATCTGTGTTTCACTGCTCCCAGGGCTTCTACCTGCAGTGTCTGGAGGGATTTCCCTCTTGTACATTTTGAGTAAACAGAATAGTAGGTGAGATAGTAGTAGAAAACTAGTGCATGATATTTACAATACAGAGAAGAAACCCCCATCCCCAAACAGGCCAAAATATAAAGTTCTCACAGTGGGTGAAATGCTGCCTGTCCCACTGAAGGTCAGTAATAAAATTCCCATTGACATCAATAGGGCCAGAATCTGGGGATTCATTTTTCCATTATCTTCCCAGATGAAGTGTCCAGATAGGTTTTATTGATTCCTCATGCCACCGTGGGAAAACCCAGAATCATCAATGATTTGGGTGAGAAGAGATCTTTAAAGGTCATCTAGTGCAACTCCCCTGCAATGAGCAGGGACATCTTCAACTCAACCAGGTTGCTCACAGCCCAATTCAACCTGGCCTTGAATGTCTCCAGGGATGGAGCATCCACCATCTCTCTGGGCAACCTGTGCCAGTGTTTTACAACACTCATTGGAAAAATTTTCTTCCAAATATCTAGTCTGACTCTACCTTCTTTCAGCTTAAACCCATTATACCTTGTCCTATATCTACAGGCCCTACAATATATTTTTGCACTTACATATCTATACACACACACTTTATTAGCTTCTTTGGATCTGTTTGACTGTACAGCATTTTGGAGGGAAAAAACCACCAAACCTGAAATTTCATTAGGAAAAAAATAGCAAAAAAAATTGTTTTACACTATGACTCCATACCTGTTCTCTACCACCTGAATTCAATACCAGAGTATGAGAACTGATAAAAAGCCTATTTTCCCTCGGTCTGTAGGAGAGGAGGAGGCTGAACATGCCAGAAACCAAACCATGGGAAATTGAAAGCACTTTGACAGCTCTTTGTTCCGAGTCATTAAACACAAAATAATCACAGAATCAGTTAGATTGGAAAAGACCTTTAAGATCTTCAAGTGCAACCATTAACTCAGCACTGCCAAGTTCACCACATGTGAACACAAACCATGTCCCCAAGTGCCACACGTACACCTCTTTTAAATACCTCCAGGGATGGTGACTCTACTGTCCAATGCTGTTTCCCCTTACCCTGTCACTTGTTATTTATTAGAAGAGACTGACTCCCACGTGGCTACGACATCCTTTCAGGTAGTCATAGAGAGCAATAAGGTCTCCCCTGAACCTCCTTTTCTCCAGGCTAAACAATTCCAGCTCCCTCAGCTGCTCCTCATAGCACTTGTGCTCCAGACCTTTCACCAGCTCTGCTGCCCTTCTCTAGAAATGCTCCAGCACCTCAATGTCTGCCTTGTAGAAATACACCAGGTGGACACAAACCAATAAGCTTGCAAAAGGCATTTTCAGATGGGATGAGTGAGTTTTGTGCCAAATACATGTAAGCTGATATCCTCGAGGTATGCAAAACACGAATGAAGAAAATCATGTCTTTGCCAAAACCTAATACTGTAATTTTCATGCAGACACGTTAACCTGTACTTCCCAGTCTTTTTGTGGGAAAAAGTTAATAAATTAGACTATCTTAATTTTCTATTGCCCCCTACAATCAATTTAAAATGAATAAAACAACCACCATCCAAAATTTTAGTAAAATAAAGTTCACATTCAGCTAAGCACCCTTTTATCCTGTTATTTAAGTCACTCCAAATCACTGTTGGTACATTTCTAAAAGCTGAGTGTAGCTGAGAGTAGCAAAGCTTTTACAGTTCAGAATGGCAAGACAGACTTCATAAAAGATTAATATACTTGAAAAGCAGGTCATTTATTAAAAGATCTTTTAAAAGCTTCCTATCTTAAAAAGCAAAACAATCTGCCCTCCTCTGCATCTCGTCTGAAAGCATTTGCATACACAGCTGTTCTCTAAATTTCAACCCTGTTCCTTTATTCATCTTCAGGTTTTAAGACATGAATAGCAGGTATTTAGTGAAAGAGTAGCACACCTCAGCAAGTGCCTTCTGCCTCCACACACTGATTTTTTCTGTCTCCCAGACACCCAGAAACCCTTTCCTCATACACAGGATTGAAGTGTCAGACCTTCAGCCCCAGGGCTGCATGAGATGGCAGTTTGGGGACTTCAGCTTCTAAACTCTCTCTTACCACAGCTGAAAGTTTTCCACAATAGCCAGGGTGAGGACAGGCTTTGTCCCTTCTGGATCTACAGCTGTCCTTTTGTTTTACAAGTCCTTTTAGGTGGTGCTCTCTGATCAGCTGCCTGGGAACTGTACATGCAGTGCAAGTGGTCTGGATGTCAAAGGTGTTAAGACACACAGGTACCCTGTTGCCAAACAGCAGAAGGCAAAACAATAAATATTTCTGAGATAGTGGGCCCACAGCATTCTGCTCACTGCAAATTGTACCACCTTTGCACACTGCAGTCCTCAAGCCGGCATTTTATTTGGAGACGAAGAAACAGCAGGAGTATGCACTGAGTGAGATATGACAGAGAAAAAAACATACAGGAAATTTTGGATCAAGAGGCTGATGCTTCCAAGATACGTTTGACATCCTGTGCTTCACAAGTGTTTTCAATCACTACATCTTCCTGAAGAAGCATCTCTCGCTGTTTCATCTTGCCTGCAAATAAATGACGCTCCAGAAAATTAAAAATAATCCATTAAAAAGATTACTATCTTTTCAGGACATGGCAACTCAACTGTAGCCACAGAATTACTCTCTTGGGAACACAGGCTGTCGTGAGTACAGTGGCTATAAAAGACAGAACAAGTTGTGGGAAAGTTGTTTTGGAAAGAGGTTAAGTGAGGAGAATGTGATGACCTTGGTTTTAAGTTTCAAAGAAGAGATGATGAAAAAGCCAGACACCACGAGGGAAGGAACACACAGAAAAGAAGGAAGCTGGGAAAACTCAGAAAGGGTGAGACACCAAGAAGGTGGAGATGACTTGCTGTGCCAAAAGCAAGAAACAATAATAGCACAGATACTAGCACACTCTTGCTCTTGTCATAAGATCACCAGGAAAATTACTTTAAATTTAGAAGAATAACATTTAAGAGACTACCTTTTTGTTCTATAAATTATTGTTTCTCGTGATTTAAAAAAGATATCACTGCTTATTATTAATCAGTTTTGAAGGGCAGCCACAACCAAATTCTTAAGTGATCAAATACACATTATGCATGAAGGCTGTTCATACCTATGAGGGCAACACAGATGGTGTAGGGTAGGTGTCTCCACTTTAGATTGCACTGCAGCTCAAGGGATATCAACTGAGTATTTAGCAATAATGTAGTAACTGTAACAAATGGTAGGACTCAGCTATTGATCACCATTTGGGCTTTCAGGGAGAAAAATAAAAGGCATTTATGAGTTAATACTTCTGACTGAAATGTGCTTATTTAGAGGTTCACTTAACAGATGCCATCATCAGGAGATGAAAGTCCTTACCCTGAACAGACAATTTTAATGGCCTTTCCCATTAAGCTATGGATGACATATTTCAAAGGGCAGATTATTGGAGTCTTTGTGCTGACAGCAAGGAATGAATGACAGTAAATGAATTCAGAATATCAGTGAATGTTTAAGCCTTGGTAACAAGGATTTTAATATAGAACTATATTATAATTCAAGACAAAACACCTTGACCAATTTATTCTCCTGTATGGCACATTTATTTCTGCATTTATATTCACTGCCAAAATAGGCAATGGACCCTTACTGTTCATGAGAACAAAACTCCAGATGCTCTTATATTCTAAGCCTAATGTGCTCAGTTACTGGTGTGGCAGCATTAATCACAAAGAACAAGAGTTTTATAGCCTTGGAAAAATGGAACCTCCCAGATTTGTTAGACTACTCTGCTTAATAAAAAGTTTCTCATAAACAAATGAGCTCTGAATATAATGTACTAAACATTATCATCCCATAATCAATACGTATCAGGAAGACTGTTTTTAAAGTTTAATCCCCTTCCCGTTCTCCTGCAGACTGCAATTATTCAGCTCTGTACTGCAGAGCTCCATTAAGCACTTTGTTTTCCATTGAATGACTAGAATCAAGTGCGTATGGCCTCCACGGATGGATAAACTGCTGTAAAAAGAGATAAGTCAGCAATACTGATTGGCTCTGTTGTCTGAGCGTGCCTTTTGATTTTTGAATTACTGCCAAAAGCATCATCATTCTGTGTTTACCCTTCAAAAGCCCTCGGTCACTCAGTGCATATGCTTACAGCACAGAGCTCTCCCTTGCAGAAACAGTATTCATAAAGAAAGAAATTTCAGTACTTGTATTTGTTGAACGTAAATTTGTGCCACAGATCCTCTATCTTTCATGACATTGTTACTATATATTATGAAGTGATTAAAAGACTAGTTTTCCTTTGATGCCCATCTCTTTCACTCAGATAAATGGTTTATCTCTGTGCAAAGCTGTAGGTAGCTCACACCATTTTCCTTTTCCTTTCCCTCCCTGGCAATTCAAAGTAACAGAACCAGCATAAACCTCTCTGGTGGTTTCTTGTACGTATGTATGAGAGCTCATACCAATCACTGAAGACACACTGCATTTTTCCTCACTGCTGTGGCCAGAACTGTCAGTGCTGTGCTCAGTACCGACTTTCACAGGACACCACGGACTTGCCTTGCCCTCCAGAGCTGCAACAAGAGCTGTTGTTTAGCTGTGAACACCTGCTGTGCACTTTGTACCTGGGTAAATGCCTGCTGGCCACAGCAGGAGCATGGCCAGGACAGGTCCCTGAGGAGGTATTTGAGCTGGTTACAACTCTTTGTGAATTCAACATTAAGCACTCAGGAATCTCCTAAGGCAGAGACAAGTAATGCACTCTGGACATGATAGGCTTACCTGTCTACAAAGGCAGACAATATATAATATTATATTATGTATAATGGTTATTCCCATTTGAATACAACCAGACACCAATGATTTGGGTTTATGCAAACATACAGGTAATAACAAGACCATAAATAATTAAATCCTATCTGCATAAATGGAAATAAAGAGACAAATGGAGGCAATTGTTACCTGCTTGGTCAAAGCCTTGTGGACATTCTGCAATCCCATGATTTCTACTACTGCAATCTCACAAGAGCTGCAAGTGCAGCTGACTGTGAAAGTCTAGGTCCTGTAAAGTCTTATTCCTGTGCACACTGTAGGAAGCAGGCCTAGCAGAGGCAGAGGTGCCTCTGCTATCCTCTTTCAAAGGTGCTGCCTAAGACCTTGGGTGAGGAAAGCTATCTTAAAGATGGCTCACAACCCTTTGCATGATTAAAAAGAAATTAATTTGATTTCTCAGGAGCCTATGGCTTCCCAACCAACCTTGGAAAACAAGTTCAGAATACTAGCATATGCTCTAATTCATTTTCTAGTAATAAAGGCTTCTTTATTACTTTTTTTGGCTGACAACACTTGAGATAGCATGTTTATCATCATTCTTAAAACACTTGAGAGAGAACAATGTGAGTGCATTTTTTATTTCAGTTTTAACTTCTTTATTTCATTGCTGTACAGCTGCATTACACTTGGCTTTAATCCCTTAAGCATTATTTTCCTTGGCAAAATAGTCACTGAACTGAGTAGAACTTACTATTGGAAAAATATGCTTGAAAAACCAGTGTGATGTCAATGCCAACTGAAACCCATGGAGCTTAAAATGTCACAAATGTGCCTGTAGCTGAAATACAGAGCTCCTCTTTTTTTTTTTTGTCTGAACTAGGAACATTGGAAGTCTTAGGTTGTGAAGTCAACTGTAAAAATCATAGAGTAGCCTCCTGAAGCTGAATGTGTGCTGCAACTGAATGTGTGCTTCCCCGCCTCCATGAACAAACATTTAGAGAACAATTATATAAAACTGGATGTAGGATAATTCCATAGGAAACAAACAACTGCATGGCTCCACTTCCAGTCTTGCCCGCATTAACTGTGGCTATCTGTAAGAAGCTGGGCTACAGGCTTCTCAGAGAAAAGATAGAACCCGACTTTGTAAAACATCTTTAATATTCAAATATATAAATAAGCACTACTGAAGAATAATTCAGAAGACTGTGGTGATTCATTACGAACAGATGCTATAAACAGGAACAGTAACATTGCTAGGTAAGGAAGAAGCAAGCTATTTTAGGAGTCTTGAAAATCTCTTCTAGTTCTTCAGACAGATCATGCTGCTATAGTTATTTTATAAAAAATTATATTCTGAAAAGCACTTTAGTAAAAGAAACCTTTTACTGGAACTATTATTTAACCAAGACCTTCTACAGCACTAAAACACACTGCAATTTAGTTCCTGATATAGTTTTAAGAATGGGAGGGGTAAAAATAAGAACAAAAAAACCCTACCATACCTGCACCAGGAGCTATTTATTAGCATAACACTCTTCCTTTTAAAGATTTCATAACAACTGAAGTATATACAAAGTCTTACAGCATTTACACAATAAAAAAGTTTCCTATTAGCTGATGTAGTATAAGGTAGTGCTGCAATTTACTTCAAAGCATGTATACAACAATAATGAAGCAGAATACTGTACTTTCAACTTCTCCACTACCACACCACCACTGCCAGTTGAAATGACAGTTAATTAAACCACTGGGAAGACACAGATTGTCGAAACATTTGTAACAGGTCGATTCGCAGCACTGACCATCTTAGGGAGAAAAAAAAAGAAAGAAAAAATAAGCTACATACTGTCATGTTTCTACACTTTCCTAGAGCTGGAACAAACTTTCACAGCCTTAGATATAACATATGCAAGACAACATAATCACATTTTTTCAGATATAGTTTAGCTACTGAGTGTATTTACTTCTGAATAGGAGGAGTTATATTGATATGGCTGTGTGTTTCCATTTTTTGTTCATTAACTGTTCAAATAGGTCTACAAAAAAAAATTAAGACAGCATGGAGTTTGTAGTCTTGATGTGTTTTGACTAATAAAGGCATTCAATATCAGCTATAGGATCTAATTATTCCTGTCAAAAGTTTAAGACCAGGAATCTTTGAGTAAAAATCAAACCCACAAAATCCTGCACCTGCACCATTTTCATCTGTTAACTCCAACCTTCTTTAAGCTTTTCCAACAGGGATAATACAAAATCATTAAAATGCTTACACCAACCCAAATGCAAGACTCATTTAGTTTATGAGAGGTCAAGCAGATTCACTAGACTACTTCTGCTGTAAAACAGGGAGTTTACCTAGAAAAAAGAAACTTTTACTGAACAGTGCCTTACTACAAGTAGGGATATATAGTTTAACAAGGATACATAATTTAAGAAGATAGCATTCTTTGCCTTTTAGAAACAACTTTCGTGTGCCAATAATGCACTTTCTACAAGAGATAAGGCTGCTTTGCCTATAGTCACATGCCTAAACCTCTTATTTGGCCAATTTCACTTTTCTTGCTCCCAAAGGGATTCTGTTTCAACTTAGAAACTAGTAACATCAGTTGACAATAGCTGTATTAAGACAAAAAGTGACACATATAAAATCCACAAGGAACCACATAAATACCAAAGAAGTCATATAACCTTTCCATGTAAACACTTTGATTATACTGAAGCCCTAATCAGATTCTTGTCTTAAACTTTTGGCAGATAATGTGTATGCTCAGCCAGGCTTTGTAGTTAGTTATTGTTCAAGTGGAAGCCAGGTCAGCTCACATGTTGACAGGCATGCAACTTGGAAACATTGCACAACAAGCAACACAAAGAGATTTGAGAAGGGTACAAGACTTCAAGTAGACTTCACAACCCTTCACAAACTGAATATTCACAGACAAAGATACAGTCTTTGCTTTTTTCTACGGTGGATTTCTCGCTCACACATGGGACACTTTCTGTGACTCTCTAGCTTGCTTGATGCTATATAACCACTTGATGATTCTGGCATTCCTTTCAATGGCAGAAATGCCGTATGGCACACGGTCATTGGCACTGTCATCATTTCTAAGGTCACTGTTGCTGTCCTGAGACTGTTCACAGTCTGAGCTAATCATGCTTGCACTGCGAAAGTTGAGGGATATAATATCAGAGTTAGCCCTTGCAAAGTTTTCCATCCCGAGGTTTTCAAGCTCTTCAGGATCCAGTCCGCAGTAGTTAAAGAATCGTTCAACATCTGCGTCAACGCGAAAGTATCTGTCGCTTAAGTCTGATTTTGATCGCTGTAGGGAAGGTCTTCTACTAACTCCACATCCAGACTCGACTGCCTCAATCTCAGGGGATTTCAGGGTGGAGATGGCAGCGATTTTGGGTTTTGGAGGCAGAGGTGGGGCTGAACTACTGCAGGGTATTGCTTTTAAGGGCTTTGCACTAGTTACTTTCCTAATGTCTGAAGAGCTATGAGAGACATGCAAGAAAGTCTCTGCTGACTGATCTAGGAGCCTTCTGCTGACATTGGAGCTGCTCTCCTGTGGGCTGCTCCGGCCCTGCGTGGGGTAAACCTTCAAGGATTCGGCAAACGAGTGTCGGTTCAGCTCTGTTGAATCAGCTCTGTGGGGTGGCCAGTTTCGGGGACCGTGCTTATGCCCTGAACCTGAGCTGGAGCCTTCGGAGCTGTTGATGATGTTCTTCAAAATCTCGAGTTTCAGATTTTCTCTCTGGACTCCACTCTCAGTCTTTGCATTGTTGCTGAAGACTTTCAAGGTGGGGCTCCCCAGCGCTCGCTTGGCTGCGGGACAGACCGGCGGCTTCGCCAGCACTGCCGGCTTCACAGGCTCCTGCTTGGCATTGATGACCTCCTGGCTCTTGACGTATTTCGCCTTGTCGGCTTCAAGCCTCTCCACTGCACTCAGTCTTTTTGGATTAGGCTCCGCCTGCCTGCGAAAATAGTCAGGTCCTTTGTTCAGGATGCGGAGAGGAACGGCAGACGTGAAAGTCACGGCAGGGCTGACCGGCTTCACCATGCTACCTGTCGGTAATGTTTCTGTAGGCATGTTTGGTGGTCTTTCCCCCGCAGCCGTTTTGGATTCTTCTCTGGGATCTCCTAAATGCACGGTGCAGAAACATGTACATTAAGCACAATGAATAACCGATGAATCCTGGGATCTGAGCGTTAGCAGCAGTGCCTCATCTCACAGCTCATTAAATAACACTGCGTTTCTCTTTTAAAGGCAGCCTTTGTAGGGCAAGGGCACCCGACACAAGTCCGTATTAGTCTGCTCCGCTGACTCCTTTCTTCTCGCTGAAAGATGTGGGAGTCTCGCCGTCCCCTTTGCGCTCGGTGACCGGCAGCGATCTGAAAGGCAGAATAACCAACCACACGTTAGCGGGAGCGCCTGACATCAGAGCGATAGCAACAGCCGCCTCCCGGCCCTCCTCTCCCAGCGCCGCGTGGGATGCTGCCGCTAGCAGCTCGGGGAGGTAGAGCTCAGGGTGCTTGTGCCCCACTCTTGCCCAGCACCCCTGTGCATCTTAAGAGACATGGATTGCTTGATATTTACACTCTGAGCTTGGATTTAACAAAATTACATTGGGAAATAAAATTAAGCCCCACCACAATACAGCCATACATTTCTACAGGGAGAAAGGGAAGCAGAATAAGACAACTCAGAGACTTAGATCCACCCACCTCCCAGTAAAAGAGCACTTCATATTAAAATATTTGGCTTTGTTAAGTTGGTTTGTGAACATATTTTATCTTTAAACCCCAAATATTTTTCTCCTTATAGGAAACATACTCTATAAATCTCAGCAATTAAAGAGTATTTTCATTATTCATTAAATCGTCCAGAAAACAATCTGATCTAAAAAGCAGAGAGCAAACAGAAACATGTAGGGTTTTAAGTGCAATGCACGCCTTTCATTGTTAAGCTAATATAGAATCAACAAATAAAACAGGAGATGTCGCTAAATCCACCCAATTCCAGTTCCAAGTCTGTTTGAACATTAGTACCCATAGCACCAGTGCTCCAGCAATAAAAGAAGGCTTTCCAAGCTCTCATGATCACCTTAGAGGATTAACAGAACAATAAAAAATGGCTTTGTTTTTTATGTAAGATTTTGGGAACACACAAAAACATTCTCACTGGGTTTTGAATTAAAAAAAACTTGTCTTCAACATGTAGATATTATCTTTCAGGTTTTCTATCAAACAGTAAGTACAAATTAAATTTATCTTACTGTAAATTATTTTAATGTTCTATCACTTAGATTGTCACAACAGTCTAAAATTCAACACCACAGATGATATTACAAGTGCTGAAACAATTTTCCCTACACGAGGCACTGAAGGGCACTTATCACGGAATCTACTTTTCAAGCAGTGATTTTGCTAATGGGTCTCATTTGTTTTATTACTGCCCCATTAATCTATGCTGCCCTCTTTAATATCCCATTTCTATTATCACTGTGATCTTCAGGGAGAGAAAGAAAAGCAGCTGCTACTTCTTCACTCTGTCCTAAGGAACAGAGGAGCATCCTTCCCTGGGATGACTTGCTTTCATGTTACTGTGCTCATCCATCAGTACCCAACTTACTAATGCAGGGTTTACATAGTTTTGACAATAGAATCCCCATCAAATAAATTCAATTCCAGCTGAAGGTACACTAACAGTAAAAACAAAACAACCTCAACTACTGATGCCCAGAAATGCATGATATATACATTGAATATTCTCTATATATTATCCAAGGTCAAAGCAAGCAAATAAAATATACAAATGCTATAATAAGATTATAGGAAAAAGCTGAGCTTTCTCCTGAAGGCTCACTGTCGCAAGCATTCTTCAAATACAAACTAACATATTTAGGTGGGTGATAAACCAGACATGCATTCAGTGCAATTGAAAGGGTAGTGAAATGTTAATTAAGCTTCTCTTTCAGTGTTGTTTTATAAATCCTAGTGTTAACTCCTCAACAGTTTGACTTCCTGAATTTAAACTACGTCTCTCTGAAAGAGAAAAACTTTTCCTCATTTGAATCAACATATTTTTGGTAATGTTTTGAAATTAAGTATGAAATTTCCAAATGCGCACAAGGCAATTCCAACATGCATCTGCACACACATTTCTCTTCCATACACACAAATCAAATCTGTCCATGCTCAGAGCTGGATGGCTAAGTGCCTGTAAAAATACCCTAACAATGTGTATATTTCATACTTGTGTGCAGAACTCAAATCTATGTGAGAGCAGGGGTTTTGTCAAGAGGAAGAAAACCCCACAAACAACCCAGCTCTCTGTACTAAACACTGTTACCCAACTGAGTTAATACTGCTTCAGTAAACAAGACAACTTTCCTCCTTGACTACTGGGGGCCCTTCCCGGGGGGGGGCCCCCCGGGGCGGGGGGGGGGGGGGGGGGGGGGGGGGGGGGGGGGGGGGGGGGGGGGGGGGGGGGACCACTGTCATTAAAGGTGACCATGGTCCAGCCCCAGAGGACAGCTGCCAGCTCTATTCTCCTCTTGGTGAGCAGCTCCACACTCCACTACAGATCGGAGCTGTGTGAACCGAGGCCTCAGGCTTGAGGCTGCTTTTGGAAGCCTTTTTCCAGCATTTAACAAGTTCCTCACTCTGGATAGCCCTCATCCATGTCAGCAATCATTGCTGAGGAGGCTGAGCATCCACATTGGCTTCAACTCCACACTTAATAGGGAAAATAAAGAAAAATAAATCCCATTGTGCATTCATGTTTCTCTGAGAATACAAGTGTGCTTGTTTGCAAGCAACTATGGAGCCAATGGAAATATGCTGCAACTGACAATGTGCTTCAGGCATGTCTAGAAAGAACAGCAAGGACCTGGTGAGGAGCCAGGACAGAAATGTCCACCTGAGCCAGCACAGGGAGCCTGGGGGGTAACAGCCAAGCAATTATGTGGTCAGACATGGAGGCTTTGTACCTGTGGGGCTGCTGGTGTAAAATAAAGAACATGCAGCTATGAAATGGGATCAACTTTTTGTGTATTGCTTAAATTGCTCCATTTCACTGAAGTGCTGCATTTGAATATCATCAGAAAGCTATATCACTATTAGCATATCAGAGAGATAAAAATGACTAGCCAGATACAGTTAAAAAAGAAAGGGGGATGAAAGAGAGGTGGATGAACATAAATTCTAATGAAACAACTACTTCTGCCTGTGGTGATGGCTGCAGCCTGATCCTGCTGGTGGCTAGGAAAGTGAGTTCAATTCCTATCAGCCTCTCTTCTGTCCATGGGCACCTGAAACACAACAGTGACACTACAGACCTTGCTCCTTATTAATTTTACTGCTAATGATAGAGGCCGAGAGCAGCAGTACATTGTAGTCTCAGGAAGACTTAGATTCCAGTTCTGAAAATCATCATTATAGCAACCAGGGTATAGAAATGGCTTTTTTCTTGTTTAAACTCCAAAGAAACTCATTGCTCAGGCATCTGGATTCCCTGTTGGGTACATCTCTGGTACCAGTAATGCCCTGCAGAAATTCAAAGGCAAATAGGTTTTCTTCACCCCATCCCACAAAACGTGTGAGACATACCTAGGGACCCAAGAAATGTTCCTTTTTCTCTGTTTACATCCAAATGTCTGCTCTGTAGGTGTAATCCTTTTATGGACTGAACTGTGTTTTTCAGGATGCACTCTGGGTTTCCACTATCGCTCCTCCTTATAATAACTACTAGACTTAAGAAATTATTTTAAGAAAAACAAAGACAAAACCTTAGGCATGCATTCAAATATAGTTCTATTTAATACTATGCATATATTAATAAAACCTTTCTGAAAGTTCTTACTGACTGAGCTCCTCTAATACCCGGTGACTACTGCAGACCTGTTGAGTAGAATACAAAATGTACAAAGTTTTGGGTTTTTAAAGCTGCATTTTCAGCCAGACACCTCAATTCTGGATTTCTTTGTGACAGAAGCAGAGATTCAAAGCACTTAATTCATTCTAGGCATCACACTCTAATCACTCTTGAGTCCATAATGTGTTTCTCAGATATTCACATTTAAATAACCAATGCACTATCTGCATGATTTAGGGGAACACAACACAGCCTAGAGCAGCAATATCTATACAACCAACATTAACTACAAATAAATCTCCTATAAAATGTTCTTTTCTTGATTTAAAGCCAAGACAGCAGGAGGAGATAAACTATGTAGAAACTTTGGAATCCCAGGTCCATATATTCTAAATATGCAATTCCTTGAAATGCATGAGAAATTTATGAACACACCCCATTGTGGCAAATATTTATTTCTAGCGCTATTATGAATACAATAGTATTGTACAATAATAGAGACTATTTTTTTTCTCCCATACCTAAACTGTATTCTAAACACAGACTGAATGATGTCAACTGACAGTAAATAACATGCTTCTGGTTCTGTGGTGCTCTGTTTCAGAACAGTTTCAGCCAATCTTTGTCTAAAAGTATCCACAGAAGGGCATTACACATTTTAGCAGTAGTCAAGTTACAAAAAAGCAGCAAAAGGCAATGTGAAAATGTGGTCCAAGTGAAGTAAGTGAAATTTCTGTCCTTGACTTTGGTGAGGACATTGCTTCACCTGACAAAGTTACAATGAAGCTCATGCTCTTAATTCATCCCTCTGGGACAGCAGATGAAGGGATTGCACAGAAGGTAGGATGATGCACAGTGGATAAATATAATGAAGGCTGACAGCCTTTACTCTGCTTTCCTTGATATTTAAAGGCCCGTGTCAATTTTATTTTCCAGGTGATAAAATATAACTACCACTATCTCAAGATGCCCCATAAACATGACATAAATTCCAGTATAAGTATTCAAGTAGTGGCTGCAACAGGACTCAAGGAGATCACAAAACAAAATCTGCACAGGAACACAGGACAGAGATGGAAAATGTCAGCCTCCCCTAACATGTGGGTGCACTTCAGAGCTGCAGGTGCCATTAGGAAGATGCTGGTTTGTTAGCAGTCACTGCAAAGACTACAAATGAGGGCTTCACTGAGAATGACTGGCTACAGGTCTATCCGCTAAGTTATACTAATGTGCATGCTTCAAACTGATACAAGTTCTTCTGTGGAAAATTGTCTTTGAAAACCTCACATATATATACTATTAAGGTAAAAAATACAGGCAAAGCAAAAGTAAACTTGGCTGAAATTGATAAAAGGTCATCCATATCCAGAATGGCAGCAGTATTTCATTTTTGAAACCCATTTTAGATAAAGATGTGTATAATGTGTAGACTTGGTCTCACATAATATTAACTGTCAAGATAAAGCACGAGGAGATGAAATAGTCTTTCAGATATACCATGATTCAAAATACTAATGGAAGTGCCTATTTTCAACTCTGTTCCTCCCCAAAACACGAAACAGTGAACAGTAAGAGAAATATCTATCTGTTCAAGTATACATTTAAACCTTCAAAAGGTCATGAATAATGTGAACTACAGTGACCTAAAACTAAGAACGGCAGAATTATGTAGACAAGAACAAGAGAAATTTCCACCAAGTGGGAAGGTAGTAATTTGGCAAAGGCAGTCACTTTTCACTGTTGATGTATTATTTCCAACCAAAAAATCCCAAAATACAACCAGCATTGTTTACAATAGCTCACATAGCTGAGCATAATATGGGCTGATATATTTATGCTAATTCTGCTTTGCTCTTACATCAAAGACTTTTAAGACAAAACTCTTCATAAATACAATAGTGTCACCACTGAGCACTCTTTCTATTTCAACGTGCAGTGAAATTACGAGGCTTAAAGAAGGACGTTGCCTTAACCAGAAATGCTAACACTGTTAAGTTGCAATAGCTGCTGGAAAATCCATGGAGGTATAAACATCTGGAAAGCAGGCAAGCAACCTAGCAACTCTACTTATATACTAACCCTGTAACGTATGCCCAGAGCTCACTCAGAGCTGGACAGAGAAGCCTCTTTGAAAGAAGACTTAAGAAAGTATATTCTTTTTAGTTCTGAAATCCACTACTGTTACATCTCCGACGCAGTAGCAATAATACACTCTCGGTGATGCTTCTGGGTTAAATATTGCCCTACAGATACCTCACAATGATGAAAAGTCTGATTTCTTTCAACAGGCTGCATAAATGCCCAAGAAAGGGAAATTTGATTTCTGAGCTTTCTTCCAACTAGACAATACAAACCAATATAAAACATATTATTATTTAGAGCAATACTACAGGTTGTGTTTGCAAAAGCTGTAGTGGAAATCAGCTCTGTTTTCTTTGGACCTCTATGCTGCTTAGACAATATTGTGTTCTTTGCAATAATTTCAGTCACTTATTTAAACCAAAAAATCAGGAAAGGGCCTAAAACATTATAATAAATGAGAAGGTTTATAAAACTATTCATTTTAGTTCCCTTCTCAAATCCATGGTAATTCTAAACAAAGTTCACTTTAAGAGTGGAAACATATTTTAAGCTACCAAAATTTTTGTGGCAATAGGTTCTGTGGAAATCATATACACTTGTGAAGAAGGAAATAAAAAACCTGCAAAAATGTGGAGATATACCTGCAAAACACCCTCCTTCTAGTAGTACCACAGATACATTGCCTCACTAGCAGGATTTTCAGACTCCATCACCCATGTGGCTCCCACAACACTGCCAAGTCTGAAACACAAGTGTCATCAGTAATTAGGCAGCTGGGAAACAGCTCAGTAACTTTTGCAGTGTCCATCACCAAAAAAATTATAGTCATTAACTCACCTATAGAACATACATCTTGACAGTGGTATTTTCAAAATGCCAATTCCGAGCTGTTTGTCACACTAGGATAAATTAAACACAGTCCTAAATCCTTCAAAAGTTTGAAAACTTGTATGAATGTTAAAGCACTCTAGTGCAGCATACCAGGGCAGCTATGGGATCAGACTTGGCCTTAATTACACCATGGAGTAAGCCCTAAAACATAAATCACCTTGGCTTAGAAGAACTTCTGCATGTTATCTTGGAAACATAAAGAAATCAAGCCAGAGTTAAATGTATAAAGTGCAAGTATAAATTTTCAAAATGAATGTTTATATTAGATGAGCAATGTGTCTACCAATACAGCCTTGTAGTCAAAGACTTGAGGACCCATGGCCAGAAGACTTTGTAGGTTCACCTCCTTCATAGCTACTGCTGCAAAGCAACATGACCTCCCTTGGATATTTGGCATTTTGCTTCCTGCAAACCTATGAAAGCAGTCTCAAGCTGAGTCCTCAAAACTCATCAGTACTGGAACACACACACCTAAAATGGAGCAATCTGTGGGGAAACGGAGTTTCTGTTCACCATTGAAGTGACAGCACTGCTCCTAAAATCTTGGGTAGCTGACATTTAAGCCTTGAAAGCTCATGTTCCTCTGCCAGTAGTTTTTTCCCTCAGCTAATAAATTGAGAATAATTTCTGAGCATTTCTGTCTGGCATACAAGGCCTCAGTCTCCCTCTCTGGAGACATTCAAAGCCCACCTGGACATGCTCCCGTGTCACCTGCTCTAGGTGACCCTGCCTTGGCAGGTGGGTTGGATGAGATAATCTCCAGAAGAGCTTTCCAACCCTAACAATTTAATTCAGTATGTAGAGATATATCCTTTTCCAGCATTTCCTTTCAAAGCCTTCCACTCAAAAAAAGTATTTGCAAGTTTTCTTTAAATAAAGAGGAAAAAAGGCCACATAAGGTACTTGACAAGGAAATTGGATTACTAACCCTGCTCCAGAGCAATTAAATAATTTGTAGCAAGTAGGACATTTCAGCTGAAATAGGAAGGCCAACTCAGTTCTTCCTCAGGAGGTCAGAAACTTGCTCTAGTTTGGGGACTGGGGATTTGATCTAATCTCCCATTTCTCAAAAGAGTGCAGCAATCTCTGATTTTATGTGCATAAACACCGCTGCCAGCTTGTTCTTGTGGGAAAGGCAAAAATTTACCAGACTGTCAGAAAAGGCCCAAAGCCCTGAAATATCCAGTTGCCATGTTTAGACTCTTACTTATTGATGAAAGTTCTCTTAAACTGTTTACAATGAGAAATACATTAAAGGAACTTAGTATCATAGGTATGAACAGATTTTGTGAGAAAGAACCACAAACCCACAATGAAAACAGCTTCAGTTAGACATTCTCTTGCAGTTACTAATCCTGCAAAACTCCAGAAATGTTCAGATACATGACGACCCAAAGTAAACAAATACAGACCAGAAATGAAAAACGATTCCAGCAATTTATGCAGTGAAAAAAGGAGAATCCATAAAGAGCTATTATAAATGGAAAAATACATAATATTTAAAATTTCCCTTCCTTTAGAGATTTAATTAGTAAAAGAATCTTTTGAAAATGCTTATTTTCAAAGTTTCAAAACAAAGTTTAATAGCACCTCCCTGAAGTTTCTTCCATGTTGTGAAAATATATATGAAAGAAATAGTGCCCAAGCACACAGAATATTTCTTATAATATTTGTCAAGATTTTACAAGGAAAAAAGCAGAAAGCCATCTAATTATTTGTATTTGAATATTTTCTCTCTTATTTTAACAGCTTATCTTGTTACATGGAAAATTCTTTTTAATAAATTCTATGCATGAACAGGAGTACTTAATCTTTAGAAATAAATATTGAAATATAGCTAATTAACATTTTCTACTGATATTAAAAACTTACAAGGCCACCTTTAAGAGGCAGTACACTAGGCACAATTAAAAAATGGGCATGGCAAAACCAGTACCATTAGAAAAATGATAATGTTAAGCCAGGGGAATACAATAGAGTGGCCTAATTCTGGCAACTGCAGACTTTGAGCCACTGTTCTGATTAGCTGTGGGGTCTTGTTTGTCAAAGCTTTTTCTATTAAACAGCCTTTTCTGTAATATGAAATATCATTGCAGTAAGGTCAGCATGGCTATTTAAAAATAATGTCTACAACCTAATTGCCCTGAGTTAACCATTTCTAAGCATTACAACTTTACACACACGAAATACTGCATATTTATTTTTTTCTTAAATAAACACACTATAAAAGTTTTGACTATGTAAAAACAAATAAATATTTTAAAAATTATAATTATGGGGGGAAAACCCTACAAAAACAAATCATACATGATTTACAGTTGTGTTCCAGGGCACTGCAACCTTCAGAAGCAACTCCATGAATGGTATCTTTTATTTTTGACTGGTACAGCTATGTTTTTCTCTAGATAAGAGGATATTTTCCCATACCACAGAGTAGTTAATTTTCCTTTTCTCCAGCCTCATGTCTAAAGGTACATGCTGTTAGAAGTCAAGAAAGAAAACTGAAGCAGTGCGTAACACTGTGTCTTTAAGACATATCTGTATATTTAAGACTATGCAGAGTATATTTCCTTCTTGGTTGCTGTATGTAAAATATATGCCACAGCGTCCACATGTTAAACTACAGATCTTCACGAACTCTGCACAACCTATTTGACTGGAGATGAACATCCAGCTAGCTACTTGTTAAGGAGCATCCAAACTTTTGTTTAATATACAACTTTGACACTCAAAGTGTGGTTTTGTGTTACTGTTTAATTTAGTGACTCTTCACTAAAACAATATTCTTGGAAACCTGTGCTTAGGAAATCAGACTGTCCAGACTCTTTTGAATGGTTTTTGTGTATCTGAGGGGTTTGGTGAAGTTATGATGATGATGCTGGGAATCCTTCTTGACCACAGATTTTAAGAAACCATAAAATCCTCACCATGTTAAAGAAAACAAAAGCTGTATCCAGTCATGACCACTGCATTCAATAAATGGAGAGAGGAAGGCAGTGCAGTGAGAGTGGAGGCATCCGAGCTCCAAGAAAACAAAACAAACAAACTAAAGAAACCAAAAACCTGGAATTTTGAGTGTGGGGACAGACACAAGAAGAGTGAGAAATAACAACACACAGAGAGGTAGAAAAGAAATTCAATTAACCAGACAAAGAGCAGAGAGGAGAAGGTGTTTGGAATAGAGAAGGAGGCACTGAACAGTGAGTTGGGAAGCAGGAGAAGATTACAAGGACAGAGAGGGATTATACGAAAAAGTAAGAGACGCCTCAAGTTCTCTTCCTTGTCTCCTCTCTCTCAGCTCCTACATCCAGCAGAAGGACGAGAGGCAGCATAAAGGCATTGTGGAAAAAAGTGAAGCTCCCAGTGGAGCTCCTCCTGAAGAAAAGCTCCTGCTAACCCAGACCATTTTTGGGTTGCAGGAGAGAGATACATCTTCTCCCTCCTGCAGCCTCCATGCCTGGGGCACACTGCTGAGCTGAGAAAGCTGGTGTCAAAGGAGCACCTTATGAACCAGATGGTTGGCAAGAGGATATCTCAGAAGGATACCAAGCTCAGAGCACCACACCCTTTCAGGAGCCAAATGAATAGTGGACTAAATCCAGCAACCAGAAACACTGACCAGTCAATTGAATGAGTGCTGAGGTTTGCTGCAGACTCAGTTCTTCCTTCTGGCAATGCTTCAGACCCCTTTCCTGGGCTGACTGCATGACAAGACACACAACAGGCTTGTCCCTGGAGAGGCCTGAACTAGGGATGCTCTTCACCCTGTCCTCACAGGTGCCACAGACTACTGGTTAGAAGGACTGCTTAAACTACTCCTTCATTCCTGCCCTCCCTCAGAGTATCAGACTACCCCAACACATGTAGTCACCCCTGAGATCTGTGATACACAGATGCATTAATAGATCTCCCCTCTTCTGTAAACAAAAGGAAAACTCCAAACTGGAAATTAAATACAGGATTGAGTATGACTGCCCAAAGTACCATAAGAAATTTATTACAAACCCAGAAATTGGATAGAGGTATGCCAATCTTGTATCTACTGCTTTATCTTCATTATGATATGAGTATCAGTAAACTTTTAAAATAGTTAGCTGAAATAGAGCATCGCAGGGTTAAGCTGTCTAAGCCAGACAAATAATGGGACGTGGGAACCAAGGTGCCAAACCTCAAGTGAGGACCCATGGTGTCTTGTTTTACTCATCTCTCATGCCTGCTGCATAAAGGTAACCTCTTCTGTCCAGCTGCCCTGCCAGCACACCATCCCGACCACCGCTGGGGAACTGAGTCTCTCCACTAAAGGTGTCCCTCACTCCCAGTTCCAGATCATCACTGATCTGGACTGGTTTCAAACATTCTTTAAAAGCTTATAAAAAGGGAGGGCTGGCTGTGTCACCACAGCCAGGACTGAAGGCTGCTTTCATCATAAATCATGAATCCAATCTTTTCTGTTGGCAAAATGAGCAACATTTTATTTCCAACAAAACCACAGACCTCCTGGAGCATCTGTATGAACACAAAACATTGAATCCCATTTCCAAGATGGCAGAAATAAATCCCATGCAGCACGACATGAGGAAGGTAAAAATATGAAATGTGACTGTAAATTAGTGTAGGTTAACTTGTGATCACAAAAATTAATGCAGATTTTGAATGTTCCTGGTGTCAGTCCTTGGCACTCCTAAAATGGTTTTGCTGCCTTAATTTCATACTATGTATGAAACATATCTAGAATTTCAATTTACCAATTTCCTCAGCTAACAGAAATGGCTTCTGAGATGATTTCCATATTCTGGCAACAGATTTTTACCCTTAAATTAGCCATGTCTACTCTCAGACTTCACATTTTGTCTCGAAATAAAACAGCAGTGATAATTGTTAATTTAAGACCCCACACAATGCAAATTTATTTTCTGGAGCCAAATATGGTGATTGGAAACAGATGAACATGAAATGCCTTCTTCCGAGCAGAATTAAAATGAATTATTAGTGAAGTGTGTTGCTAATTTGACACATGACACATCAGATACTGATTACTGACTCTTTTCTTTGCTACAGTGAAATACCAGAGGTGCCCTATTGTCTTTCAAGAAGTGTACAACCTTTGTTATGGAGTTCAGCTCCTGTTCCCTCCTGCCCACATGAGTTTCAGCAGGTTTCCTTGTACTCACCAAGGATGAAGCTACTCTTTCCACTATTCCTGGCATTGGACTTCCCCCTTTCATTTAGGAGCTTTAGTGACAAATTAAAGGTTTTAAGCTTTAATGATCATCTTCAGCTCAGACCTTGAGATCAAGCTCAGTGTTGTGGATGGACTTGTTTGTGCCTGAGGACTGGAAAAAAGCACCTCAGCTTTCAAAATGGGCAGGAAAGGGGAACTGCCAGACAGTCAGCCTCACCTTCATCACCAGAAAGGTGAAGGAGTGCCTCATTCTGGAGGCCATCTCTATCCACATGGATGACAAGAAGGTGGCCAGGAGTACCATTTTATTACCTCACTAGTATCAGTTTAGTACCCCACTAAAGGTACATCATGCTTGACCAATTTGATTGCCTTCTGTGTTGAAACAACTACCTGGAGGCATGAGGGGCGAGCAGTGGGTATGGTCTACCTTGACCTCAGCAAGGCTTTCGACCCTGTCTCTCACAGCACCCTCACAGAAAAACCAAGGAAGTGTGGACTGGATGCATGGACAGCAAGGTGGATTGTGAACAGGATGAACAGCAGATCCCAAGGGTCATACCCAGTGGCACAGGGTCTAGTCAGAGGCCTGTCACCAGTGATGTCTCCCAGGGTTATGTATTGGGCCCAGTATTGTTTAACTTGTTAATCAATGACTTGGATGAAGGGGCAGATGCCTCCCCAGCAAGTTCACTGAGGACACAAAGCTGGGGGCAGTGGCTGATTCCTCAGAGGGCTGTGCAGCCCTTCAGAGGGACCACGACAACTTGGAGAGATGGGCAGAGAAGAATCTTTTCAAGTTTAACAAGGGCAAATGCAGGGTTCTGCTCACGGGGAGGTACAACCCCCTGCACCAACACAGGCTGGGGGCTGACCTGCTGGAAAGCAGCTCTGCAGATAAAGATCTGGTGGTCCTGGTGGACAACAAGCTGTCCCTGAGCCAGCAATGCCTCTGTGGCCAAGAAAGCCAGTGGGGTCCTGGGGTGCATTAGGAAGGGCTTTCCCAGCAGGTCAAGGGAGGTGATCCTGCCCTCTACTCAGCCCTAGTGAGGCACATCTGGAGTGCTGTGTCAGTTCTGGGTGCCCCAGGACAAGAGAAACTCCTGGAGTAGGCCCAGCAGAGGGCAACAAAGGTTATGAAGGGACTGGAGCATCTCTCCTGTGAGGAAAGGCTGAAGGGATTTGGCCTGTTCAGCCTCAAGAAGAGACAACTGAGAGGGGACCTGATCAATGTCTGTCAGTATCTGAAGGGAGGGTGCTGAGAGGATGGAGCCAGGCTCTTCTCAGAGGTGACAAGCAATAGAACAAGAAGCAACAGGCAGAATCTGATCTACAGAAAATTCCACCTGAACATGAGGAAGAACTTCTTTACTGTGCTGGTGACAAAGCACTTGAACAGATTGCCCATAGAGCCTGTTGAGTCTCCCTCACTGCAGATATTCAACTGGCTGGACAAAATCCTGTGCCATGTATTTTGGGATGACATTGCTAGAGTAGGAAGGTTGGACCAGATGGCCCACTGTGTTCCCTTCCAACCTCACCCATTCTCTGATTCTGTGTGACTCCACATTTTGAAAGTAGCAGTAATAACCAATTAAATAACAGAAGGCTCTGAAGGACTGAGACTACCAGTGCTCACTTGCACTGAAGGTCTCTGTTACAAAAAGCTAACACAATCTACTGAATGGGAAATCAGTAACCAAGTAGAGGTTGGGAATAAAGAATGAGAAAAAGCCTGGAACTACTGGAATACTTCCAAAACCAAATCAGATAAATAACAAAAATAAATAGCAGAAAGCTCTGGAGGACTAAGGCAAGAAGTGTTCATTTGCACTGCAAGTCTCCATTGCAAAAAGCTAAAACAACTCTACTGAATGGAACAACTGTAATCAAAGTACAGGTTGGGAATAAAGGGTGAGAAAAAGCCTGGAACTACTGGAGTACTTCCAAAAAGGATGCTGCAACATTGACACACACATTGCTGCATGACTGAGGCCAGCAAAAGAAGAGAAAGCTGCAATCTTTCTGAAATGGTATGGAACTATATATTTGCAACAAATGAATCTGCCAACCCAATTGACTAGTAAAGTTAGAGGAAGAGAAATTCATTACCAGAACATATCTCCCCAGACAGCAGAGGAGGACATGGTAAAGTCTTCCTGGAACTTCCCTCCTTTTACTAAACCCTGGGAAAAAAACTGTGCATGTTAATTCAAAAAGGTACCTGTAAAAGTGCAATGCCAAACTTGTGTCCACGCTCTGAACAGGGGAATGTAATGCTCCAGAGGATTCTGAAAAAAAAAAAAGACAAGAAAATATATGAAAAAGGCATTAGAAAAACCAAAACACAACATAGAAGTGACACTGCATACACAATGTTGTTTTGATATTGAATGTCATGGAAACAGGACACCAAGTCTACCCCACGCCAGGAGAAGTTGGGGGAAAGAAGTGCAGGGCAGCCACAACAGCAATCAGGACTATTTCACATGAAAGGTGAGATAAATGACGACATCAGTGTGGCTGAAGCCTATGAGCTGTGTAACAGTAACAACTAATGAAAAGGTCATCTGGGAAGTCTCAGAACACAAGCTCATCTATGACGCAGTATCCGAGGTGTGAGATGAAATGCATCCATGCTGGGGATCAATGTATAAATGCAAATAGAGCCAAATGTCAAGATACAAGTTTTAATTCACTGATGAAGGACGACACAAAATTGTGCCTTTTAAGTTTTTGTAATGGATGAACAATCCCTGTAGTGGTTTTGGCTATTTCCAATTTAAGAAGAGAGAAAATACTGTAAAGAAAAAACACTGCTCTATTTCTACGATAGAGACTGGAATCAACATCAGCTACTTTGCTAGAAACTGAGGGGAAATATCAACATGTAAATGTTACTGTTATTTCAGGGCAGCTGCTAGTTGATTTTGACATGAAAATATGGAATCTACAGTGATGATTTGTTTTCCCATATTCAAAGTTAAGGTCAAAGAGAAAAATATTTGTTTGCTTAAAAACCCTCCATACTTCTCCTGCCGGAAGGGCTGACAGGATATGTTCCAAACTGACAACAAAATGCATTCAAAAATCTACTCTTTAATTTTTATAAGTGTATTAGAAATTTCTTATTTACTTTTCAACACCTGTTTTAAGTGACTATTAATAGGAGGATCATAAAGTTCAACCGGTGGCACAAAATTACTCAAAATCTAAGAATTTTGCTTTTTTTTTTTCCTTAATCTCTTCTCCTTTTCTAAAACACTTATTTCAGACAATGCTTTTTTAAGCCATGACAGTATTGTATTTACAAAACACTACTCCTGTCTAGTCAATCAATGCATCTTTCATTCCATATCCATTACCTTCTCCTTTTCTCACCAAAATTATTAGCTACTTTTTGGAGATTTAAACCAGTTATTAAAGTCCACATAGAAAAAAATGCAAGCCTTTGTATTTTTTGTTACCTGCTAAAAATAATTGCAAATATCTTCACAATAAATTGGCTGACAGGAAAGAACATAATTTTAAAATGTTGAGATAATACTCCTGTAATTAAGCATTTGTGGACGCAATAGGTAGAGGAAAATTAAGTCAGTGTATTCATTTGGGAAGAAACAGCTCTGCTGAGGGATGCAGCTTTCTACACATCTTTTTATGAACAAAAAAGGCAGTGATGGACAAAGGAAAGAAGCAGTTTTCCTCTCTGCTGTGAGGCTGGTGACAGCCAGCAGAAGGGCAAA
Organism: Entomyzon cyanotis; assembly: GCA_024500445.1. Classification (NCBI taxonomy): domain Eukaryota; kingdom Metazoa; phylum Chordata; class Aves; order Passeriformes; family Meliphagidae; genus Entomyzon; species Entomyzon cyanotis. The sequence continues at coordinate 22,516,288 of JAKEPQ010001005.1, forward strand.
AATGCCAAGCTGAGGAAGACTCACCATCACAATGGCTTTTAAGAGAGCTCCAGAACACAGACACCACATCAGTGCATATACCAAAAAGTTTTCCTCTTCCCATACCAACAAGAACACACTTTTACTTTTTAACTCATACAAGTATATAGACTCACATACATGTGAGTTTATTCCAATAGTAATAATGCAAACAGACACATTTATGATCTGAACATCAGTGTGAAGTATACAGTGGAAGCTACATAATATATAGCTATCTCCCTGTATGGCCCAGTCCAATCCCAATGCAGAGAAACCCAGAAAGGCCACCACCAACTTACATGTGCTTGTTTTTCTCCATGAAAGGATGAAAGGAAGATGATAAACAGACCATAAATAAACAAGCTCTGCTTATCCCACTCCTTCTGTGGAATTTGCAGTACAGTACATGGCCAGCCCTGCACTGGAAGAACCAACCTACTTGTGATAAACCACTACCAAATGCTTGGCCTCCAAGAAGGCAACAGAACTTATGTCTGACAACTACTACAGTAGATTCTTTGGTGCTTTTTAATTCATTCTTGGATTTCTTCCTGGATCTGGAGGTCCAGGATTTAATTTCTCCTGCAATTGCATGATTCAGATGAAAATACAGCAGGGTATGCTGCTGTACAGTTTTACACTGGAGGCACAGTAGAGTTTGAAAATGTTTGTTACCATTGAGAGCTCAGTGCTTCTCTCTGGTGATGGACAGACCTTCTCTGTGCAGGCAGGCACAGTGAGGCACAGCTGCCACGGTGTGCACTAACAGTTGTGCAGTCACCATTCCATTCGTTTCTCATTGCCACTCTTTCTCAGATAATGTTTTTCCCCTTTAAATGACTTAACAAGGCCTGTGCAAGCAGATTTGTATCATAGAATGGTTTGGGTTCAAAGGGACATTAAAGATCACCTGGTTCCAACATCCTCACCATGATCAGGGATACCTTCCACTAGACCAGTTTGGCTTAAAGCCCCATCCAGCCTGGTTCACTTCAACGGTGATTGATCTCCACAATACTTTCTTTTAGGAACATTAAGTGTCCTCATAGTACTTCTCTTAAAAATCAATAATAGATATGCTGATATAGTGCCAAACACATGGTAGCTGAGATATGTGCAAAGAACTGATTGGTCACTGGCTCCTACTAGACAGGTGCAAATGGCCTCAACATGAATAATTAAAGCAACTGTCCTTATCTTTTCAGTTCTCTTTGGGGAAAAAAAAGAAAGAGAGAGAAGTAAGAGGAAGACAAAATAAAAAAGACTAAACCATCTGAGATCTAAAACACCACAAGGACAGCTGATGTCAGACTTCTCAAAGTCACAAAAAATCATGACACTGAGCCTTGTACACAAGCCAGTTTCCCACCTGAGCTTCAGCTAAGACTTAGTCTCCTCTGTAAGGGCAGAAAATGCCTCACACCTAGACAGGGAGCAACAAAGCCAAGATAAGAAACTCTGGACTGACTCAGACTGCAAAAAATATTACCTTCTTCAATTATATGGGTGTGAACTACCACATTCTCCTCTGAACTGACATTTCTCAGTAGTTTTGTTCTCTATAAAATCCCAGACTCATTCAAATTTCTCTCCAAAAAATCCTTCTGGAATGCTTAGAAAAACAGTCCACAATGGTCGGGCAGCTGGCATACTGCAATGGCTCATCATCCTAATTTCAACAGGAAATCTCTTATCAGCTGGTGAAATCAAGGTCAAGTGGAAAATTTTAACAACCACTATGAGGAGGAGATCTGTGGATCTTAAGTTTGTAACTAGATAAATGCTAAACATTTCTACCATTTTTTAGATATGTACTTTTTTTTACCATTTGGCAAGCAAAAGGATATGCAAATCACTCAGGAAGGAGAGATGCTCCTTTTCAAGACTGACTGACTTGAGGACATCCACACCCAGGTTGGGTGCTGGCAGCACAGAAACTCTCCTGCCTTTTGTGGCCCCAGGACATTCTAGTAACACAACACATTTAGAAAACTCATTAAATAATATCTTCATAGTGAGGTCGAGACCTTTAGAACTAAGAGTCATTGAAATGCAAGTGTAACATACAAAAGTACAGAAAACTCCACTTTGTTCCACCAGTGATCCCTTTAGCTGGTCCCTTGCCAGTTCAATATTCTTACAATAAAAAGCACCCATGACATGAGAAAAACAAATCTGAGTCCTGTGACTGGCACTGCATATTCAAAATTTAAGAGTCTCAAAGGAAGGAATGACCAAAGCGCTTGCTAAGTAAGCAAGAGCCCAGTGAGGATTTTAAAATGGAGAAAAAGGCCAGCCTAACATCTGGATTTCTTATTTGAGATACATCTGAAGAATGGAAGAGACATCTGTCCCTGGATATTATCAGCAGAGGGACATATAACAAATTCTCAAAGGCATTGTCAAGGGCATATCTTCCTCAGCATCTCTTAACTCAAAAGCATGGTGTGCCCCGTGCCTAGGGTAAGCATGCAGGCACTGTAGTGAGGATTCAGGGATTGTAGCTGATTTTTCCTATTTTTACTTGCTGGAAAACAGGGAGCCTCAGCGTGGCTCCTCTTTAGATAACCACAACCTGAGAATTGCCAAAGCTTATCTCAGTTTAAACTCAGAGATATGAATCTTAATGAAGAGTAATTAAAGCAAAGACTGTTTCGCCTTGCTGATGGAAACTGAAATGAAAGAAAAATGGAATGAAATAAAACAATTTTCAGTTAGGCAACATCATGCCAACTAAATGCATCTTATGAAAAGTTAAAATATTTCTACCTAAATACCCTTATTATAGCCGCTCTGCTGTTTGCCTTCAAGAAAGTTCAGAGAAGTCTCATCCTTGAACATTAAAATCATAGAAATACCACAACAGGAAACATGAAAATCACAGATGAAACTTTATTTGAACTACCTGGATGACAACAAATCTTAATTAGGAGACCACACACTGACGTGCAGACACACAGAGAGGAATGTTCTGTGCCCAAGCTGGCCAACCTGTAAAGGAGAGGAGAGGGAGCTCAAAGCTGCTGCCTATGCTCTGCTCAGTGCATGAAATTACAGTGCATGTAATACACAGGAGGTAGGAACCACAAGTTGCAAGGCATAGAAGAGCTTACTTACAACATTTGCTATCATTGGAAGAAAAAAAAAAAAGTTAAAACACCTCCCAAACATCTTTCTTTGCAAAAATAGTAATCTCACTACTTTTTTAAAAAATAGAGGGGAAAAACCAAAACAAAATAAAACAAACCAAACCAAACCCCAAACAATCAAGACAGCTACACAGCCCCAAAAGAGAAATGGAAATGTTTTAGAGAATGGAATTCAATTCATCCCTGACCTTTGCCTGAATGAAATTTTGCTGGCTTTGGTACTGCCAGCAAAAGGTGACTTTAGAAGTTTGATAGTTTACATGAAATATTCATATTTGGATGTGCCAGTGTCTTACCTTGCTCAAAAAGTGTATCTTGGTTTCCCATAATGGAAACCTCTACTCTTCTACTTGCATAGTTGTGGTCTTTGTGTTTTGTTGGGCTTTTTTTAAAGAGTCTCACATAATTATGAGTCACAAATATTTGCATTGGTGACCTCTCATTCTGAGAGTCCATGTTATAGATACGAAAATGTTTTTATAAACAGATATACTTTTTCATGATTTTTACCAAAACAAGAAAGATTAATTCAGGTACTGAAAATGTTAAGCTTGTATTTTCATGGAAATGCTCAATCAAGCCTAAATTCAGAAATTCTGTGCATACTTTCAAGAGGTACGTAGCATCCAAAAGTCACACTGTGACCATGAAATAGATGCTTAGTGTTTATGGAGACCAAATTTAGCAATTCAAACTGGAATGTACAAAGTTAAAGACTGCCTTTGGAAATATTAGACTTCATGCACCTTTGCTGCATGAAGAAGGCACCACACACCACAAAGGAATACTGTCCATTCCTTCCCACATCCCTGGCCCATCACCCTTGGCAGCAAATCATACACATCTTTTACTAACAGCTCTTGATGAAGAGGAGGAGATGAAAACAGGACTTAGCTGCATATGTGCTTCAAGTACCAAAAGGGGATTCTTGCTTCCTGTCTACAAAAGAATCCCTTTGATTTTTATGCAGCTACCTAATTAAATTTCACTGTGCATATTAAGTTTTCAGATGTCTAGCTATTTTATGTTCAGCCCCAAATCAAAAAGAGCACACATTCATAAATGACCCTTTCACCAAAAGAAATCAACCCAAAAACTAAGATAAGGCTTGCTGTTTGTAAAGATATCCCCCACTCTAGTTGTTTCCTCGGTTCAACCAAGGAGAAGAGATCATGCACATAACTTCTAACTAGGTCACAAACTCTACCTTTCTAATATTTTATTCATGCACCTTATAAAGGGATGCACATTATTTTAAGTTCCAAGAGGAGCATCATGCTATGGGGAACAGCTCTTCACGACTGCTTCAGTATTATGTTGGGATTACTTTATTTAGGGATGGAGAGACAGATCCAATTTCTTCAGTCAGGGAGAAATAACAACATAAAATCAAGTTGTCAAATCTCTTGACATACTATTTGCTTTAACTTATACTCAATAGTTCCTTGATGAGTTGGTGGATTACTGTAGAGGAATTCTCAAATATACTTGTAAGAAGAAAATGCATTGCCCAACACCTAAATTAGCCACACAGAATTTATACTTATGTTAGACAATATTTAATGGTCAGCACAAAAAAAGTTAAAACCCTACTGTTTCATACCACATACTCTGAAATCCATAATGTTTTTAGAATATATATATAGAGTAATTATGCATGAATTTTCAACTGGGAGATAATGGATATCTTAAAAAATTACATGAGAATTCATGAAGTGCTGTAGCTCTCTGCTTATTAATCTGGATGTTTACAGTATGCCTGATCCTGTTTCTTAGGGTCTTTACAATCTGATACCTTCTTTCAGACCAGTATTTGTTACATCTGATTCACTAAGATTCAGAAATTCTGTCTTGATATTTTCATTTCTTCTCCCCTAGCTAGAAAATGTTGGATATCTACACCAGACTCAGCATTGCTGAGAAAGGGCCTTTGCAGAGGTTAAAAGCCAGCTCTGGGCACTGAGCCAGTCTCCAAATGTTCTTTGCCCTGTTAAACTGTGTTTGGATTTGCTGTGAGAGTATACAGGATCTGCATAGAAGCTTTTGAAATACCAGAGGCAACCTAATATAAAAAAAATAGGGAAGCAGCAGAAGAAACTATTTAAGAGCCATTTTTCCATTTCATCTGCTAACAGAATATGACTTACACATAGATACTGCACCTGGAGTAGAATCCGCCTTTTTGGGTTGAATGTTTGTATTTGACTGCAGAATATTCTATTTTACACTGGACAACATATTTTAAGTTCTTCAAGAAAAAAATGTCAGGATCAAGTCTTGCTGGATAGGGATAGTTGTAAAAATGAACATCATGAGAGATAAAAACAACTGAGTTAAGAATTAACAGCTGCTTTTTTCCTTTTTCTATTACCATACATAGAGTTTGGTGTGACATCATACTACATGCAAGCACTTGAAAATGTTACTTTTTTGAAGATGTTGTGAAAAAAACGTTGGAAAATAAAGAGCTTAAGGTCAGTTGACAAGAAAAAGAACCAGTCTCAGAGTACATGTGGGATGCAGCACAGAAAAGAGTTTTTCCTGGAGTCATGATGCCTGGAGTAGCACAGGCTGCCCAGTGCCAGACTCATGTGGACCCACCAGAACCAGTTGAGGAGCTGAAGCGTAGGAGAGGGTGAGGGCACTGTGTTTGCTCAGTGCTGGAAAGAGAGGGCTACAGGGACACCTACCTACTGCCTGCTACTGCCTGATGGGAGGGGACAGACTGTCCTCAAAGGTGCACAGAGAGGGAGGGGAGCATCACCCAGTGCTGCAACATGGGATATTAAAGCCTTATATGGGGGAAAAAAGTCTTCATTTTCAGGGAGGTGAAACACTGAAACAGAAGTCCAGAGGGTCTGCTGGACTTTCATCCTTGGAGATGCTCAAGACTGTCCTGTGCATGGCCTTGAGCAACCTGATCAAACGGGACTCAGGTTGGTCAGCAGGATGAAATCTGCAAGTCTCCTCCAACCTACACAATTCTCTGATCTTATCTTGCTACCGCAGTTTCAGTGGTGCCAAAAATCAGTGTTTCTTTGCTTCACCCTCTTCTCAGCAGCAGATGATAGAGACATGGAAGACAGAGTAATAAATAAATACTCTTTAATTCATCACCATGTATATCCACCTCTTTCCATTTCTCCTTTTCTTCATGCTTGAAAGACTGGAATATTTGTTTCTCAGTATGCATCGGGCATTTCGTCAGCTGTTCTGCTTTTTGCATCTCTTGGTAATTTACTTGCCAACAGCGCACAAAACAGGATGACTTGAGGAAATCAAGAAAACATGAGGAGGAGAACAAGAGCTACATAGAGAAAGAAAAGCATCATCTCTTCTTTTCAGCAGCAGGCACCTGTAACTTATTCAGAAAGGCAGTGACTTAACAGGCAGTGCTGTGCAGGACTGCTTTGTGTACAGCATTAAGGAATCAGTTCAGGAAAAAGGGATGAGAAGAATAGAAAGCTGCTAATGCTGGTGCTTAACTGTCAGTAGAGGCTAAACAGAGGGCTGATGGGCTGTGCCATTCTGTGCAAGCCTGGCTGTCATGCTGAATATGTGCCCCAAATTCCCTGTGTTAGTGATTCAGGTATGCAGGGACACACATGATATGCTGGGACAAAATCCAGTGACAGGAATAATACTGCTATTTACAAACTGTCTAATCAAAGAAGATGTTCTGATGCCCCAAAACATGTATTAGGCAGGGCAATTGCAGAGGGAACTCCATAAAGCTCTGTAGTACATATCACATAGACTGAACTAGCCAGTTCAATAGCAATGATGTGAGCTGCTCCTTGAAGCTCATGGAAAATCACACTGAGGCAGAACTGTGCAATGAATTTCTCAAAAGAAAATAGGAGATATGCAAGCAATCTTGAGTTAGGCTGTTTGACTCTCCCCAATGTTTCTCCCAGCAGTACAAGCAAGAACATCCCAATATTTGCAGTGATACAACTCAGTACCAGTATTCTCAGCAGACACTGAGCAACAGAGATCACTGAACTAATTTCTTCTGTTTAGTGAAAGTAAATGATAGAATTACTAGAAACTGACGGAGAACAAACAAACTAAAGCAACTCAGCAAACCCACACAAAACCTGGGTAATTAAAGTCCCTTTTTTTCACAGCAAGGATGCCTGGAATCTCAACACTGCAAAACATGTGACACTTCCCCCATTCAATTTTCCTGAAATCAGCCCTTTTTCTTCACTATCCCAACCAAACACAAACTACATTTTGAAAGCACCCATTTTAAGAGATAAGCACAACTCCATAATGAAGCTACTGAAATCAAAGCCCAACCCTCTGGTACTCTGTCACATGGCTCCTGGGAAATGCTGCTGGAAATCATTAAAGAAGCAAGTACTCAGTGGCTCTGAATCTTAAGGATGTTAAATGCAAACTCAGAGTCAGGATTCACAGCTGTCTTATCTGCTAATTACTAATGCATAGAAGCAAACTTTGCAATGAGCTTACCACCAGTGAACCTCCAAATGGCTTTGTACTGCAGACATTGTCCACACTGGATGTAAGCCACGATGTTACAAATTTGGTTAAGGTTGGTGAGGTTTCCAACCAGCATCTCTGCCCTGTCAACAATCTCTTCTTCAGTTTGTATTCTCATCACATTGTCCACGGTGTCATAATCCAATGTGACTATTACACCAGCATACCAGGAACCCACTGAAAAGATGTGCTTATGAGGATAGAAATGTTTTATTTTTAATACTTCCTATAAAAGAATAAATGCATACAGCTCCCACCACTGCATCTTTGTTTTCAGGATCCAGGCATTATTAGCAACTCTTTTGATAAAGAAATTATTATTGTTTTTACACAATAAGAGGTGGTGCTAAAGATTAATAATGTATATGTAATGTTCATTAATTTCATAAAGCCAACTTTATATTGCAAAGTTATATTACAAAGACAGTACAGCTACCCTCCTCTAGTCACCACAACCACATTGCTTCCATCCTACAATCCCCCACCAAAGCTCATGGTAAAGAAAAGCACAGCCAGTTGTAAACTGCATCATTTCCAAATCACTGCTTTGTGAGTTATCAGAATGTCACAACATCCACAGTGTATTAACTGCAAAACACTTCATCTATCCTGAATTGTCCTTCAGCAAACTGCATACCTGGTGGGACCAAGCAGCACAGCAGTGATAGGTGAGGGGCAGCCAAAGTAGTGTGTGCCCCTTCCAGCCATTTCAACTGGCCACGGTGCTGGTGGATAGCTCACCTGTTGGATGAAAGCAGCTTGGATGAAAGGATCACCCTGGGAAGGGGCTGTGTTACAACAGCTCTCAACACAGCTGAGCCCTGGAGTGGTTGCTTTGCAAAGGTGCTTGCTGCAGTGACTAACTCTGGAGCAGGTCCGGGAGGCAGGAGCAGAGAGAGGCAGGACAGCCCAGCCCAGCCCAGCGGAAGCAGAGGGCACTGTTTGCACTGCAGGTCAGCTCCTGTTCCCCTGTCTGACAATGGCAAATGTCTTTGTCACTTGGCAGTTCTGGGAACAGAATATTGTCTTGTGAAATTACAATGCTGTTTTAATACTACCATTATTAGCATTGTCTTCAGACAATAAAATGTTCTGTTGCAGTCGCTGTGGGCTTGCAGCAGTGAATACACACTGAGTCACCCTACGTTAATTTAAACAGCACAACTGTGTGAACACATGTTCTTCAGTTAAATCTACACACACTCAAAAGTAAAAATAAGCAGATCTCCAAGGAAGAACTTGCTTTCTACACAATGCAAAAGCAACCCTCGCTGTGTGCTTCCACAACCTCAACAAACATGTGGCCAAAGGCTTAGTAATACTACTCCTGTTTTCTTATCTGGTAGTGGATGAGTACACAAAGCCACTCCCAAAGGGTTATGTCATTAAAAATGTGCGTGCCTAAACCTTATCTATCATTATCTATCCCAGGACCTCCAGGACACAAGCAGAGGTGGTGCCTGCATGCAGGCACTGTGCACCACGATGCCAACACAGAGCAGCTTCCGTCCTGCTCCTTTCCCTTCAAATCAGAACAGCACCTCTCAAGAAGAATAATTGCTCAGATGATTTCTCACTATCTGTAATAAAATACCCCTCATGTTACATTCAAGCCCATTCAGAGCAGGAGATATCCAGAAGATTTCAGGGTGGAGCACGGGGACAGTTTATTGTCCAGATATTTGATCTTATCACAGGAGTTGCTGCACTGCCAATTCACCATGCACTGCTGATACCAGTGCACATCAAACCAAAGCCAACAACTGATCTGTGTTCAGACTTGTCTGTGCTTCTGCCCCTTAACCAAACCACCACTAGGAAGAGAAATTGCATAAAGTAAGAGATTCCAGGCTTTGAAAAGAAGGCACAGAGGGTTAAAATGAGCACAATTTTTTGTTTTGTTTTACACCTCTGAAACCAGCCAGTACAGTCCTCCTCACACCAAAGCTGCACAGCTGCCTGAAGGCATGTTATTTTACACTCCCTAAACCAAAACCTCCTATGTCTAACACTTCTAACACAGAATGAAATATACTCCAACCAGGTATTGTTTATAAGAGGATTTTTCTGTCATGCACACTCACAATATTGGGCACTTGAAAACTACCCTGCCTGATAGACCATTACTTCAGTATCGTATGAATTAAAAGGATGCAAATTGAGGCAAAGAAAGCATTCATACCACCAAAGATATCTTAATTCCCTTTCTCTATGAGGAGTTCTGATGTACCCACCTGAAGCTCCTGTCCTCGCCTTACTTCTTGGACGAATATCTCTTCCTGTCCAGTAATTCCTTTTGGACAAGAGCTAGGGAAAAGAAGTCCCCAGCTGCCTGGCAGTTTTAAGCTCAATTTAGAAATCACGAGTAAACAATACAGCATACAAAAGTGTTCAAGTGAAGGTCTAGCTATAGGAAAAATAATACTAATAAAAAGCCTTTGTTTTTTTACCACAGAATATATCTGAGGGGGACATAGTTTCACAAGCCCCCTGAGTTTTTGATCCCTCCCTCTACCTCGAAGCAATAGTGTCTAAAGTAAAGAAATGTAACTTCCTTGCCTAACTGTGAGGAAAGCTGTGGACCATAGCTTCTGACATATCCAGAATGAAGGCAATACCTAAAAATCTGAAAAAAACAGATTTTTTTACTCCCATATTTGAATCCCTACACAAGTTTCTCCAATTGCCTATAGAGAACAATGAACATTAGACAAACAGCCAGCAGTCTTAAACTTCACTTAAGCCCATGTTGGAGCTGGATGCCACAAGCTGGCAGCTGGCCACCTCACCAGAGACAAAGGTGACAGGACACACTATCTTTTGAAGCTGCTTTTATCCTGCACTGATTTCCCCTTTTATCCCTGGCAGGTCTCTTGTGCACCTGTGCAATGCAAGCCTGGTTATCCCTGCCAGCCCAAAAGAGTACAGCCCACCCCACAGGGTCCCTCCCAGCAGCTGAATTACAGACAAAACAACAGTGTGCCCTTGTCCAAAACATACACTGTGTGCCACAGGTTTTGTTGGCTCCCTTGGGTCCCCATGGCACAGTTTATATGGTGGGCAGGGTCCACAGCTTCCCCAGTTCTCTCTTCACCCAACAGCAACAAAGTGCAGCGTGCCCTGTGCATGGAAATGGGCTGAACAGCAATGCCAGAGATACTTGGGACACCACAACCTGGTGAAGAAGGGTAGCATGCTACTGTCACCAAACACTGAAGAAAACTTGTCATACTCACTAAGAAGGAGTTGGGATGGGAGAAATTTGTAGGTTTTTGCTCCCAGGTCCCTCCTGCCCTTAAGTTTATTGCTCTTGCATGGATTTCCTTCCCCAGATGAGGCCATTGAAAGCCTTGCAGGTCATGGGCCGGACAGTGTCACCCTTTCATATGACAGTCCATTCCTTCCAGATTAGTCAAGGCAGCCAGAAACAACCACTCAAGCAGTGAATGCAACTAGCATAAATTACAAAGTACCGTGGGGATCGAGGGAAATGTTAATACAGTATTCCTGAGCTAAAGTTTTCACTGTTCTCACACCACAACCACAAAGAGAAGGGAGCAAGGTTTCTGGGCAGGTTGTTATAGCAGCCCTGCACTGCCTTGCACCAAGGTTTCCAAAATGGCAAAGTGCAGAATTTTGGCTGAGGGCTAACTCCTCCTGTAAGCCACTGCTGCTTGTGTGGAATTAAGATGGATATTTTTAATCACGCTTCCGAACTGTTGGCATTTTCATAGTGGTTGCCAAGCAGGTGAATCCTTCAAACAATACCATGCAAAAACTACATAAACCCTCAAAATTTCAGGTCAGACAATCTCCTCCCCTGCTTAACCCCAGATGTTTCAAACAAGGAGAGATGTGCAGTGCACACGAGTAGTCTTCCAGAAAAGCTGACTTTCTGGGGCTTACAGCTTATCCTCTGTAGCTCCTGGAAGGCTTATACTTCAACCATGTGAAAATGTTATCACTTATTATTACACTATATTTCATGCTCAATATTTATGCCCTTTTCTCCAGTGCCAAAAGCTCATTTTGATACCTTAAACTTTACTGTGCAAGTGCAAGACTTCTATTTTTGGGACAACTTTTTATTTGTTTCCTTTTCTTTCTTCCCCCTCCTCCCTCAGACATGAAGGTAAGCTTTAAGATTTATTCAAAAATCCAAGAGCAATGCAATCTTGGTGAAAAAACATCTAAGATGACAAAATACCCTCAGCATTAAAATATATTAAAACCACCAAATTTTTCATTTCACACATTCAATCCTAGAGTGATTTTTATTAGCCTACAGAACATTAAAGCCTTGTAAAGTCAGATTTACAACAGAACTTGAAACAGCCCCATCTATAGCCTATGAAGTGCTGTTATAACACAAGTTCTAAGTGTCAAACTTTAGTGAATTATGTAACTCAGTACTTCCCCTCTTTTTTAGCTGTGATCTTACATGAAAAGCAGCTATCACAAAAACTGCCTGCCCTTGTGCTATAAACATCCTATTATTTTATTTATTTTATAGCTGTTATGAAAGTAAAAGAAACAAACCATGCATTAAATTGCTGATTTTGTGAACCGTTTTGAAAGCTTGAATTTCATTATGAGTTCTGGATTAAAATACATGGATAAAAAAGAAAACAGATAAGATAAAACAGGAATGAGTAGGTAGACCAAAAAAATCAGTCTTTTAATCCTTCTATTGTAAAACATATGGGAAGCAACAGTCTACAAGAAATATCTGTCAAAACCACCAATTTGGGCAGTATTTAAAATAAAGAACTGCATATTCCTTCTTCATAGATTCTCTTAGTTTCTTGTAATTGCTCCAGGATTTCAGCACAAACATAGAGTATTCTGATGTTTGGGCACAATCTTTGGGTAAATCTTTTTTCTTTTTAATAGCTAAAAATAAAATGTAACAAGTATGAACATTTATGTAATTTCCACAGTTCCCAAAAGTGAACAACTACTACTCTTTCTGAAGAAATTTATGTCAGTAAATATGCAAGACCTAAATGCATATGTGGATTTCTCCTGAACTACATAGAAGCACAATAACTTGGGGTAAAAACCACACAAAATTGCTAAATAAATCTGTAAGCACTCCATTTTCACAGTGAAGCACCATATTCTATCAATGTTACACCTTTTTCATGTGATATCATGCAGGCACTGAAAAGATAAATATATCCCATGCTGCCAGTGAAAACTTCTATACAAGTTCGTGATCTTTTTTCACATTACCTTGTTAATTCTCATAAAACTGCTTTTTTTCCCCACTTGAATTCAGTCATATTCTTTCATTTATACATTCATCACCATAAGAAAACGAGTAACTGAAATGTCAAATGTTGCCATTAATACCAGTGTTGCCGGAGAAAGCTAGAAATCTGAAGAGATAATTAGGATTATAGAATCATTAAGGTTAGAAAAGTCTGTAAGATCATCGAGTCCAACCTTTAACCCAGCACCACTGTGTTCATCACTAAAGCACTGCCACATCCACACACCACACTTCCAGGAATGGTGATTCCACCACTGCCCTGGGCAGCCTGTTCCAATGCTTGACCACCCTTTCAGTGAAGAAACTTTCCTAATATCCAATCTAAACACCCAGGGTGGCAACTTGGGGCTGTTTCTTCTTGTCTATTCCTTGTTACCTGGAAGAAGAAACTGACCTGCAGGTCATTACAAACTCCTTTCAGGTAATTGTAGAGAGCAATGAGGTCGCCCCTGAGCCTCCTGTTCTCCAGGCTAAACACTCCCAGCTCCCTCAGCCACTCCTCATGACATTGTGGCTTCAGACCCTTCATCAGCTCCATTCCCCTTCTCTGGACACTAATTGGAAATACATACTTTTTAACATTACTTATCCATGTATAGGGGTGTGTGTGTGTGTGTTTACAGTATGTATTTATATATTTTAGTCTGAATACCAGAAAAAAATCATTGCTTTCCTGCCCAGTATGCTTCTCCATCTCCTGCAGAGAAGGACAACGATCCTAAGCAAAATGACATTGTTTATTATGCAAAAAATTTTATAAAGAGTAAACAGAATCTACCTCATGGCAGGGGGAGATAAGGGTAAGTGAAAAATATCAGAAATACTGTCAGATACTGAACCTATTCATTAAAGAAGTTATTTAGTTCCTAAATTAAAATACCAAAGAAGAAAAATAATAGATTATCACCATCCCCCCAGATCACTCAGACTAGGAGAGAGGAGAGAGAGGAGAAAAAAAAATCACTTCTAGACTAACTAAAACTACAGGATATCAAATGTAGTCATCACATCTTGTGAAAACTTTTCCTATTTTCCTCATGATGCAAATTAAATCTCATTCTCCCCCCACAAAACCTTCTCTTTCAAGACATTTTCTGGATTAGCTCCAGGGAAAAGGAGAAGCACAGATGAGCTAAAACAAGTAACCCAACTTATCAAACACACTGCAAGGCTGGATGCATATGGAAATGAAATATATTCATAAGCAGATAGACTAGATATGTCAGTATGTTTTTGCCATCTCTGATATAAAAATAGGTGTCAGCAAAAACCCAGTATAAATTCTTGCAAGCCCTTGCAGGAATGCTGCTGTTTTTCTCTGGATTGTTCAACCAGCACAACCACTCAGAAACTTCTCATAATCAAGGAAAAAAAGGGGTGGGAGGGGATCCACCCCAAACCCTCTCTCCTGCTGTGTTCAAAATCCCTACCAAAAACCCCTTAATTTTTCACACTAGTTGTAAAAAGTACCCCTGGGTCATCACCATTGACTCAGGGTTTGTCCCTTGTCCAAGAGGGAATGACAGGATTCCTTTCCTGTGGTACTGGTGCCATCACTAGGGGTCAGGAAAGAATTCAGGAGCATTTAGTGGCCTAGAAGCAAACAACAACAACAAAAAAAAATCTGCTTTTAACAGCAAAAGCAAAGCAAGGCGTGCTCCTACAAGGTTCACCTTACTGAGGAAAAGCTCCCTGGCTTTTTCTGTTCTGTGTTTTTCTGTGAGCAGGCATCACAGCCGGCATGTGCGGGGGCTGATGCCAAGCGCTCCCACAGCTCGCACTCCTACATCTTGGATGTGTGTCCCCGTGCTAATGCACGCAGAAAAGACAGTGGCAAACTGTGGCAGCCGTGACCTGAAGGAAGCACCAAGCACAGTCGGCCACCCTCTGGATCAATTTATGCAGACTGCACAGATGCTCTCCTCCAGCATCAGTGTGGGCAACAGCAACACACACAATGAAAAACGAGCTCTCTTGCTCAAAAAAAAAAAAAATTGAAACAAAAATAAATTAAAAAAGAGAATTAGAAATGTTTTGCCTTCAGGCAGCTCTTGGTTTCTCCTCCCACCCCAAAAAAGCTAATGTGTTGCTTTTGTAAGCTATTATTAATTCCTATATACATAAATATAGTGATTTCATGCCTGTTCTAGAAAATTAACAAATTGAACTGCCAAAACACACCCCAGTGTAAGACCAAAATGTGTTATCTTGTGCTTCAGTCAAACTTCTCAATTAAAACTTGTATTTTTCTGCATTTCTTTCTCTTGTTTTCTCTTTTTCCCTCCATTCTGCCCCAGATTTCCAAACTCCAAATGTTAGTAGATTAAATTAGTGGAAATCTTGCTCCTGAACAAAATCACTTCTTGGTCTGGAACTGCAGCAGACAGACAGGCTGCAGCCTGAGGATGCCGGATCAGCCACGGAGTGTGGAGCAATCCAAATTTAGGTCACTTGTGCTGCTCTGACCCCAGTGAGCAGCGACAGCGTGTTTTTCCACACTTGACTGTTTTCCTGCTGACCTGCATCTCGAACAAGACAACAGTCCCAATGCAATTTAAAGAACAAGGTCAGCACAGGAGATATTGAATGCTAAATATGCTAGGAAAGGGGCAAAGTGACTGGGAAGGAGAATTCACTTTCCCAAAGTTTGCTGATGGAGACTGAAGACGCAAACACAAAAACTGCACAAACGCACATCCTTTGGCCACGTGTGCCGCCTGCATGACTGGGATACAAAGTGGGGACCGATGGCAGGCAGAAATTGTCACCATGTGAGGCAAAGCGGAGCTGAGCCAGCAGCACACATGATAAGAATTATCTCTGCTGGAGGCTGCTTGCTGCCACACCAGCACCTTGACTCAGTGCTGACAAACACTCGGGGGAAGGCGGCACCGAGGACAGAGCCCACCGATGATAAATGCGGCACCTCGGGCGCTGAGGCTGTCAAGCCAGCAGAGAACCCATCTTTCTGCAAATGAGCCAACCCTGCCACATTCAAGAGAGTAAAACTGCTTGAGGAAGTGGCTGCTTGCTGCAGGAAGGTGAGAAATGTAGCCAGGTCCCATGGTAGTGGAAGGTTAAAGGGAGAAAGCCCCAGCTCTTTTCCCTTGGGGCTCTGCTATTCACTGGAGGGTTGGAGCAGGAGGCAGGGCAAGCTCCAACTGCTCCTTTGCATCAACACCTACTCAAACTGCTTTCTAGTTGTTGGACTCAACATCTGTGTTTTTTCCCCTGTAGTTCTCAAAAAAAAGAAAAATTAAAAAGGGATTATACACTTTGCACAACACAACTGCTTATACAGAAGAATGGTTCCTGCACAACTGCGGTGTTCAACTATGTGTGAATCCAGAGGGGAAAAGCTTAATGGACAGCAATACCAGATATTTTAGCTTGCCCCTAGTTCTTATCCTAGTGGTTCAAAACTGTAACACTCCTCCAAGGATGTCCTCAAGAACAAGCAGCAGGGACAGTCCAAAGGAAGGTGACCTGGAAGGAATTTTGCCCACTGGCTATGGGTTTAGACACGATTAACAGAGGGATCAACCAGAGAAGCGACACCTACTGAACACTCACTAGCAAATAAAGCAGCCAAGCTTGCCATGGGGCACTGCAAAAGACTCCCAAAGGGGAAAACCAATCTGGACAGGCCCTAATAGGAGGAGAAACTTTGTTTTAATGAGTTGTTAATGAGGATAAATGCATGGCTCAGTGATGCTTTACCCAGAGGACAGAATAGTGTGGCCAACAAAACTAGAGCAGTGATCTCCTGTACTCAGCACTAGTGAGGATGAATCTCAGATCCTGCATCCAGTTTTGGGCCCTTCAATACAAGAAAGATATTGAGGTGTTGGAGTGTGTCCAGAGAAGAGCAAAGGAGCTGGTGAAGGGTCTGGACCACAAATATTACATGAGGAGCAGCTGGTGGAGCTGGAGTTGTTCATCCTAGAGAAAAGAAGGCTCAGGGTAGACCTTATCACTCTCTACAATTGCCTGAAAGGGTCTTGTAGTGAGGTAGGGTCAGTCTCTTCTTTCAGGTAACAATAGGACAAGAGGGAATGGCCTCAAGTTGTGCCACAGAAGTTCTAGATTAAATATTAGGACAGAAATTTTCATGAAAAGCACTGGAACAGGCAGCCCAGGGAAAGGGTTGAGTCACCATTCCTGGAGGTATGCAAAACGTGGAGATGTGGTGCTTAGGGACATGATTTAATGGTGGCCTTGTCAGTGCTGGGTTAAGGGTTGAACTTGGTGACACTGCATGTTCTTTCCAACCTAAAGGATTATTTGATTCTCAGTTTTAAAGAACAGAATAAGGAGATGTGCCAGAATAGATCCAACTTGGGGAAGAAAAACAAACCACACTTTATGTAGATGGAGACAGGTTACACAAAAGAGCTGAGAATGAAATTATAGAGGGACAAAAAGTCACTATCACCTCTATATTATGACAAATAATAAGTTTTAAAAGAAACAGCGAAGTTCATTCGTAGGGTGCAATTTCTTTTCACTGCTGAGAGATTTGCAGGAGAATCAGAGACAGGCAGCCTTCTTATAACTTTCACACATATAAAAGACTTAATAAGGAATTAGGAATTACAGATGTTAGGAAGAGGGGCTCATCCTTTCTCCAGTCCTACTAAGTGATGATTATTCTCTACCATCTCTTAGCTAATGGCTCGTAAGATCTAGTACTAGAGATCACAGGTGGTAGACCCTTTTCCCAGTTTCTGTGGCAGACCATTCTCTGGATTTATGAATCTACAAAATGAGTACTTTTAAACTTCTCTCTGTTAATTCCTGATTCTTTTTACATCACCTATGCTGGCAGTTTCTTTTGTACTTCAACTTTATTTCACCTTCAATTTTATTTCTCATATTTGTGCTTTTTTTCCTGAAATACTTCAAATATTGTTGATAACATCCCCCAAGGTATAAAGCATCTACAACTGACTGCCTAGATGAGGTGTCCACACAAGAGAAACACGGAGTTTGTTGCAATGCCAACCAATATCAACAGAGATCCAACTTCAGTGGGGTCAGAATCAGACCTTCAGCTACTTGTCTCCCAGCTGTTGTGAGGCTCCATCCCATTGTATTTCAGACCCTTGCTGGTATTATTCCAAAGTATTTTATAGCATTACCCTTTTGAAGTCTCTCCACAACATGTAATAGTTTTATTTGGGATTAACTTCTGTAAAGTTAATTGCAGTTTTGCATGTTGTTTAATGTTTCTGACCTCTTTAGAGTGTTTTGAACTTTGAGTATTTGTCCAGACAAGTATTTTCAGCTCTTCATAATTTGAGTGTCGTTCACACAGCATCTGAATCCCCTTCATATCATCAGTTTAGTTCAGAAAGGACAAAAATGAAGCCTTTTGGAGAGACAAAGCAGGACAAAGTTTTTGAAGAAACACACACAGTTAAATACTGTTTTATCACACTACCCATCAGATTACTTTTGCTGGAAGTCCTAAAATACTTGCAGAAATTAAATAGAACCTATTTTGAAAGAAAAACCCCCTGACAACCCAGAATTAAAGTTATATAAGCTTAGACTGACTTCTTTAATAAAGCAATGGGAAGCTGCAAACTGAGAAGGAAACATCAGTAACAGACCCATGGATCAGAAATTATACTGCTGTATTGAAGAAAAACGGACACGACAGAGATGCCCACCTACTGGGAATACTAAATAACAGTACTCCTTAAAAACTAAGAAATTGCAGAAAATAATTTTTTCTAGAGTTACAGCTAGGTTATTTTTAGCACCTCAGGAGTTTTTTTATTTGCTAGTCTAAGAACAACAGTGCCTCTGCAAACAAAATGCAGGAAGTTGGGGAAGAAAAAGAAATAGTTTGTAGTGAAGACTTGAGTTTGGAAATGGACAAATGTTTTCAATAATTTTTCTGCAGCAGATGAATATAGAAAAGAAAGGTGATGTAGGGACCATATGGCATGTTAATTCCAGTTGTGACAACAGGTCTGCTGTCTGTCTATCCCTTTGCCAGACTGTGAGAAAAAGTGCAACTTGTGTCACTTGACACCAAGAGCAAAGCCCAGTCTCATCAGGCATGACAAATATTAATGTATAGGCAAATAAAAGCTTGGAACTGGGAACAAAAATTGAATCACCAGCCCTGCAAATCATCTCTTTCCTGATGGGGAGCATTGCTGAGTGCACAAAGAAATAACAACTTCTTAGGTGTTCAGGCAAGCTAGGATAAATCAAACAAAAATAACCCTGGAGCGAGGAGGAAACATGCAGCTTTTGAAAAAGAGCAAACAAAAAAAATTTATCTGTACAACATGCTTGGAAAAGAAGCCTGGAACACTCTCCTCTAAGTCTAACCAATCTGTACTATACTAGCACATAAAACCAAACCTTAAGTGCCAAACAGGAACTGGCATAGGCACTGTGGGTAAGAGCACCCCACCTTTGTGGGAAGGGACAGCCCTAAGAGCTGGGTGGTGATGCACCCACCTCTTCCTTCCAGATGAAGGAATGAGGAGAGGACAGGGCTGTCCTGTACTGGCAGTCCACAAACTGGCCCAGAAACAGCCTGCATCAGGATGCTGGAAGCAGGCATTTGGATTTGGGGCATGGAAAGAAACAAAACAGCCTCTGCTTTCACATTCTGTACCACAGCATGGCAGTGGGTGGCTGCTGTTGTCGGAGGGACACCTCAGCTTTGTCTCCGTGTGTTAGCCTCCTCATCTGGCTGGCAGGCAGGCAGGCAGGCAGACAGTACACTTAGAGAAAACAAAACAAGACAAACAAACGAAATAACCAAGCTCCCAAGCCCTGAAACCCTCCCAAATCAAAAACACAACCCAAACAAAAACCCCCAAACCAAACCACTCAATACAGAACTAAAAGAAAAAAAGGAAGGAAACCAAGATCACATCCCTCCCCCCAAGCCCTCTAAACTCAATTAGATTATGGTCATAAAAAAAATCACCCTAAGCTATCTCAAGCTTCAAAAACTATAGTATACTGATTCTCTAGCAATTGGAGATGAGAAAAGCCTCTCAGACACCCAGAAGAAACACTTAGTTGCAAAGGGATATGGAACTGGACAAATTAAACAGGGTGCTCAGGCAGGACACAAATTCTTAGTCTAAATGACTGTTGTCAAAATGTATTTTTCGTAGGTAAATACAGACAGACTTACAATTTTTTTTATCTCTAGATAATTCCCCAGTGTCATTGCCGCTGCTAGTGAGCTATAAGGAGCAAAGCACATGAAAAAAGGAAATTGTTCTTGCTAGGTAATGTAATTCAAACTCTAAATATTTATTTACTCTTGCAGGGGAAAGGGAGCAGCTGAAGCACAGCTGGGATAACTCAGCAGCACAAGCTGCCATGCGCTCTCCCATGCCATGGCCTCTGGCTGGGCCAGGAGGCTGCAGGGAAGGGGGAGCAGAGCCAGGCTGAACACACAGCTGTGGTCCCAGCAGCTCCAGCTCACACTGTCCACCCAGCATGCAAACCCAGCCTTATGATATGGTCCACCTTTCCCCCATCCTGACGAGAAGAGGCCGGGCTCCCAACCACTCCATCCCCACCAGAGCTCCTCTCCATGCTACATCCAGCATTAAGTGCCCCTGGAAAGGTCCCATGGCTGTGTGCTCCAACCCGTGAGATCTGGTCAGGAGCCCACCCCAGTCTGAGACCAGCTCCCTTAGGAGTTCCATCACTGCTAAGTTACCCCTCTGACCTATAATGAGGCCATTTTGGCCCGGCAGCACATCACCAGGACGCTGAAGATTGTGTGCCTGGGCAGGGTCAGGCTGCCAGGAGGAGGGGCATGGTGATGAGGATGGGCGGCTGCAGGCACCCTCTGCAATTGAACAAGGCTGCTGGGAGCTGTACTCCACCAGGAACATGGCTCTGCCCGCCTGTCATGTGGCAGCCAGACCTTTCTCTCTCCTCTGAAAAAGCCTTGGGTTTCACTGGTGCAACTGCGTGAAGCAGGGCAGGAAAATCAAGATAAAGAATTGATCCAGGATAAAAATAATGTTGTCTCCTCAAAAGGAGGCAGCGAAGACAGGGAGGAAAAGCATGATTTGTGTAACTGTAAGAAACATGCATGGTTTCCTTTAATTGTTGTTTTTTTTAATCTTAACTACTTTAGTTAATGCATATGACATGCCCTGTTCATAGCACTGGTTACTGCTTATAAATTCATACCTGCACAGCATTAATCGTGATGGGAAAGCTTGAAATCCTGGCAGAAACGCAGCACCACCTTCTTTTGGTTTGGGGTGTTTTTCCCCTTGATTAAACAGTAATTCTTGTGACCAGAAGGGCTCAAAATGCCTTTTCCTTTGTTTTATTTTTTTTTAAATAAAAGCTCAGACTCTAGAATACCCTCATTTTGCCCAAGCTGGTGCTACAACCTAATCCTACCTGTTGATTTCCAGATCTATCAATTTAGTACCACTTAAAAATTACAATTAAAACCTACTTCCACGCCCAAAAAAAAGGATTTAAGAAATTATCGTGAAACAAGAAGTACACCAAGTTGCTATGAAGCAGACTTGGTCAAATATACTTCTGCAAAGGAGGTTACTGTTCAGTCAACTCTGTTTTAACTGTATTTCTTGATATTCCAACCTTTTTGTCACTTATTTTCAGGCAAAAGTCTTCTTTAGTTAGACTGCAGAATCAGTTCAACCAAGATCTAATAGATTTCCCATTGCTATGATTAATTTTGGTTAATTTAACTGAGTTAGGTAAAGAAGTGACAAATCCAGTTGTGTGCACAGATATATTGATATGAAACAGAAAAACATGGTGTTTTCTACTGTGAATGAAGAACTGTTGCCAAAAATCCCCTGTAATGAGAAAGGCCATAACCTAGCAGCACCCCAGGCACGCACAGGCTTTGTTAATCCCACACAACTCCAGTTTTTGCCAACCTCAGCCAGAAACAAGGGCTCACAGCAGCCTTTCAGGGTGCTATCAGAACAAGCTCAAGGAATTGAGCCTACAAATTTCTCTACCACACAAGAAGTTACCTATGACAGGAAGTGTAACAGGCATGCTCCTTACTGCTGGCAACATTTTTTAGTTGTTTATAAACAGAGTATCACAGTACTAGTTACAGAGTACTAGTTACTGTTACATTTCAACAGAACTACTTTTTTTTTCAAATATGCAGAAATCAGAAGGCAGTAAACTCACTGGTCCAGCTGACACAATTCAATGCCACTGGAAAAAATCTGTGACCACACACAAGTGAGATGGTTCAGGACCTGTTAACATCCAGGACTCTAAGTGCAATTTACAGTGCAATTTAGAGTACTTACCAGGAGAATGAAGCACGTAGCCCTAATAACAGCTCCCTGTAGCTGGGGGACTAAGGAGCTGCACCTAACATGGCATTCACTATGGGACCCCACAGTCCTATTCCAAGAAAACAAAATGACTTAATAAAAACCACTGTGCAACCATTAAGATAAATTGGGTTCAGGTATTTTTAAGAGTATAAACAAATGTGGATCCAAATAGAAATTCAGGGGGAAAAAGCCCACATGTAACTAGAGGGCTCATCCTAAACATTTAGCAGTTACTTTCACAATAAGTCTTTTCATGTTTTGGTATACTTGTGCAATGTTCGTGTTCTCAAAGCTAGCCTGAAGGGTTTCTAAATTAGTAAGTCAATGTTACCATGGTAACATAATGTACTACCAAAATGGACCACTTTTTATACATCCACTATAATCAAGTTAGTGACCAAGCAAGTTATAAAAACTCTTGCTTTCACAGTTTTGGGGTTTTACTGGGCTTTTTTCTTTGTTTGTATTTGATTCTTTTAAGTATTTATTATTATTTTCACTATTCCTACACCTTTCTAAAAATATTATTAAGAATTGGTTTTGTTTATCACGCAGGAACAAGCAAACAGAAATAGAATTGCCACCACCAGCAACAAAAAGCAGTTCTTAGGACTTGCAAAGGGTAGGTGTAATTTCAGTTCCCAGGCATCCAAAGTTTTAACACCCCATCTCTGGTTTTACTTTTGCAGACTGCTCGCAAAGAGAAGACATTCTTTCCTTGTCACAACACTATTTAAAACACAGCGACACCTCACTCTCAGAGCTTCTTACACACCAGAATCCTGCCCAACATGCTGTCTCTGATACCCTGGAGCATGTTAAATGGCATTGGATGCCCTAAAAGTCAACCTGCCATCCTTGATCAGACAATCTTCAAACTGAGAATACTCAAGTTAAAAACATTCTCATATAAAGTTCAGTGCTCAAAAGACATCATCTTCACGGTCATCACATCCACACAGACCAGAGTATCTGTCCTACATTCACACAAATTTGTTAAAAACATGAGTTTCTTTGTATCTCCAAAAGAAAACCATCACCCTGAGAATAAATGCTCTCAGTACAGCCAACCCTCACCAACAGCCTTTGTACAAGGGCTGCTACAGGATCCCATGTGCACAAGGAGCCACATCCCTCCAGCAAGTTTTCATGCAATGGTCTTTTTTTAAAACAGACACAAGTATTTGAATTAAAATCTTGAAGACTTGTTTTTGGGTATTTTCTATTAAGAGATACCCTCTAATGGTATATTATTTGCATCATAAGCCTGCTGTACCAACCTCCTCGGTCATTCCTGTGGTCTTGGTGTTTATAAAAAGAAAAACAAAAAAAATATTAAGATTATATGAACTTATTTCTGACTCCTGATGTGTTGAAATGAAACAGGAAAAAAAAGTCACTGGTTTATGGCAGTGCCAGTAAGAGCTTGGCATATTGGTTTGCAATATCACTTGTCAATAGCATTGACATTCTAAGTTGATCTCTCAGATCAATAATTTGTAAAGTTAGATATACTCTTGTTATGAAAATTAATAAGAATGTTTACTTCCTTTATTAGTGCAAGAATATGTCAAATACCCAACTTCTCTACTTTTGGTCTAGCTGACTAGTTTTTATTCTCCTAGATGATACTGCCATTTATAGTTGAGAGGTAATGCCTAAGCACACTTGATTAATCTACTGAAACACCTTACTATAATTTATATTCCTTCCAGAAAGCTGGAGGAAAAGGAAGAAACAGTGTCCAAAAACACTACGCAAATCCTTCCAAAAAGACTTATATGAGTCCAGAATTGCTCCTTTCTTTTCCTTTGTGACACAAAACAACAGTAAATGAGAGAATACCCTGGGATTCCTGTGCCACTCCACCCTCAGTTTTAAAAAAACCCCACATCTGGAAGATATGAAGGAGAACAACAATCAAAATATACTACATATGTATGTCTAGCAGCATATATATATATCTATATCTATATCTATTCATATATATACATCTATATATACATATCTGTACATACACACACATAATGTCTCTCTATATGTGTGTACAGTGCAACATTTTAGCTCGTGATTTCCAATGTGGATGCACGTAGGCATAAGTGACTTTCTGCTGTATAGGTAGAGTTTGGAGAGATTATGTTACAATCTTTTCAAAAAACACATATGCATGAATGAGCCACCAAAGTGAAATTACACATAAAGCTCAAATCATTGTCCACCTTCAGCCTGCTTGACTTCCTAACTTTAAATGGCTGGTTTAGCAGAATTGTCCAGTCTGCAATACACTGCAGTGATTTGTGTGTGTGGCGTCCTCTTCTGCTGATTACAGCTTTTAGGCTGTAACTAAAACAAAAGGTGGCTCAGGGATTTTTCACATACAGCACGGAACACATACCTGAGCAAAAAAGTTAAAAAGACCACAATTTTATTTTTATTCCCTAAAAAGTATAAAGGCCCTGTATCTCCAAGTGCTCCAAATGTCACAAGAAAACCGAGTTCAAAGGCATTAGCAATTGTGCATTCCCCTATTATGTTGTAAAAGATGCAGTGTGAAAAATCCTTTAGGATAATCTTCTCCGAATCATTAATTCTCTTCCATTTACATGAGAAAAGAAACACCAGATCTTTTTATGCAGTTTGTCACAAAAATCACAGCCCGGGGTACTTCTCACTAAACACAGGTCTTACAACCTGGTCTTTTCCCAGCTGTTTTGAAGGACAGATCCTTACTTCAGGATTATCCCATTCACATCACTAGATAAAATAATCCTCCCTCACTCCAGAAGTCATAACAGCTGCATCTTAATTGGAAAGAAAAACCAATAAGGACCAGAACCAACAACTGTTACTGCAAACTAGTGGCTCTGAATGCCAAGCAGCTGCCTTTCTGCCAGAAAACAATACATGACTTGTAAAAGTAAGGTGCTTGAAAACAAATCAAATACCAAAACTAAACCACTGCCAACAAGGACATTGTATCTTCGTGATAAAAATGCATGAGACACCAGCCAATTTCAAGCTGCAATCATTTGAACATAATCCTTACATGTAAGACATCATTTATAGGAAATAATTTGAAATAGCAACTGTAGAACTTATGACTTAATAGATGGAATGCCAACCCCTAAAATGGTTCAGACACCTGGCTGTTTTTATAGTATTTGAACGGCTGGAGTAGTGCAAAAATTAAAGTTATTTTTATTGATGACCAAGCTGAGAGTGTACCTGTGTTTCGAGGGTGGAGAGCACTGGTGGATCACCATCATCAAACCTCCCATTTTATGTCTCTTTGCTGCACAACTGACTGTCTTCCTTAAAACACCAAAATTTTACCGGAAAATTTTGCTGCTTGTCAGAAGAATATTTAAAATACAGCATCTTTTCTTGTCAAGAGCAACATTTACGTACATGCAAAAAAATGAAATTGCTGTGACAGTGTGAAAGGCTTGTGAATTTGCAAGGGGAGCACAGTACAAGACTGGGTGCTTCTCCATCACCTTGGCAGCGACATGTGGAAGAAAGGAGACTTGAAAACACTGCACTCCTCACTTCCCCTCTCTTCTACCTGCTGCAAGAACAGTCCATAGATAAGGAAAAAAAAATCCCATTTTGAAGTCTTTTGCAGTTGCTTAGCAACCACTACCAAACCCCAAGAGATTTCAGTCAATGGACTAGCACACACACCTCTCAACATGCCGACAGGAACATGAGGAACACACCAGCTCAGCCCCAGGATGGCCTCAGCCCCAACAGCAGCATATCCCTCCTCATCCTGGACACCTGCTTGCAGCTGCTGCTTTCTTACCCATTCCAAATCCCCCAGAACTACAGCCAGGCACAGCAAAGCACCCATGTGCTGGTGATGAGATTATTTTTAATTGCCAAGATGGCAGCTACACCCTTTCCTCAGTTACCACACACATACAAACCACAACTGCCGTACAAAGCAATTGAGATTGCAAAGTTGTCCCTGAACTTGCCCTCCTGTGGCAGAGACCAGGTTTTTTCCCAAGCCATGCAACGACCATTACAGGCAATTCCCACACGTTATCAGTTTCGGTGGGAAGCAGTGGCCAAATTGCACAAAACCTTTGGCCTCTGTGATCACACACCATTGACATGCCAAATGTTTTTATATTTTAAAACTTATATATATATATATATATATATATATATACACATAAATGTGTGTGCATGTGCATACAGATTTTGATGTGGAACAGGGATTTTTCCAGCACACTTATGTAAACTGCCACACAAAAATTTTCAAAAGCTGATATAAGGGAGCTATGCTTGAAAAGAATCCTTTCTTTTTTTACAGATGCTTCACTCCACAGAAGAGTACATATGGAGGGGGAAAAAACCCCACACCACACTGCTGTGCAACAAGTTTGAAGTTATCAGTATAGAAAATGCTGCTAACTAAAAGTAAAAATTTATGCTGGAAATTAGACAACTTGTAACAAGTACAGGAGTTAGGTTCAGAAACAGCTTTCCAAGCTCAGCAACACAGCCAACAAACTGCAGCCATATAAAAGCCATGCAGCCTGTCCTTTCCACAGCTGGCAGAGGAGAGGGACCACCTCTACCACCCAAGCTGGTTGGAGAAGCCATACCCACACCTTCCTGTTTCTCTTCACCAATGGCAATGGCACTTGTGGTAATAGGACTGGCTTAGCCCAGCCAAGGGGATTTCACCCCGGAGGTGAGCTGTCCCGGGGTGAGGGGGATGCAGGAACCATTCAGGAATCCCTGCCTGTTCCAGTTTCCCCCACTGCAGTCCGGGCCAGAGGTGGGAATTGCCCAGACCCAGTGGTTTTATGCATTTTCTATGATCCTTATTGGCAATTGTGAACTTCTCTCACAATTTGCCTTTACACTGAAATAACTTCAACAAGATGTTGCCCCTGTGGTGAACCCAGAAGAAATAGGCCACCATATTTCTAAGACACAGAAAGGTTCAGAGTTCATTTGAATTTCAAGGTGCGTCTTGTTTCCTGTACTTACTTCAATCCTTAAACCAGGAAAGTCCTTAATTTTAGTCTGTTCTCTCCTTCCTTTAAATAAGTGCCCAATATTTTTTTTCAAAACTTATCTGCCCTAAGTTATCACAGTGACAGTTTTAGTTAGGAAAGTGTGGTGATACCAAGTGGACCTCTATGATGGTGTTTCACAAACAATTCACTTAGCACTTCCACGGGACCTGTTAAATTCTCTATGCTTGGAATTCTTAGTATAACAAAAAAAAATAATACTTTCTTAATTCTTAAGAATTAAGAACTGTTGTACTGTTAAGAACTTAAGTACTGTTGGCAAATCTCTCCTAAATACCTATTGCAGTTAATGTTCAGAAGCTTTTTGATTTCTTTCAAAAGTGTCCCGGTGATTTTAATAGACCTGAACTCCCAAGTGTTTTTTTATGTGAACACTGGAAACAGAGGTAAAGGTCTCAATAAATAGGTTTGGTTGGTGGTGGGTGGTTTTTTTCTTCCTTTGGTTGTTCTTTTTTTGTAAACAGAGTGATCTCACAGTAGCATTGCCAATTGCCTTCACTGAGAGCGAGTGCATGCAGCACAGTTTTGAATAATCTGGCAAACAAAACTGGCCTGAAGACTTTCAGATGTATGTTAAAAAAAACCCTTACCAAACCTGAAAGACAACAAAACCCCCTTTGGCTTTCCAAAATGGTTTTAAACAGAGCTACTTAACTAATGCTTGGAACCATGACATGGGTTGGACAGTGTCACTCCAGTTTTGTACATGAAGAAAAGCACTCAGTCAATGGAAGAGAAGTGCAATAATTATTGCAATTCCTGGCTCCTGAAGGTAGATTGCATCCCCTCTGCCAGGTTGCAATGCAACACTGAAGTATTCCAAAATGACATGGCTCCCTTTGCTCCCACAGCCACCTGACCTGCACAAATCATGTAACAAAGCTCCAGAAAACACATTCTGGATTTCTTTAGTACCTTCCATACCAAATATTTCCGTAACGTGTTGTATTTCATTTTATTATTCTTTAAGATGTTCTTTATCTTATATTAACATTATACTTTATCTTCCTTCCCAGGACACTTTGCTTTTGTAACTGATGGTATTTCTCATTGCAGACAAATCCATTCATCTAGAAATGCCACTAGACGAGACTTGTTCTCTGTAATCAGTGACATCACAGCAAGTTTCTATTGCATTACAAGCCTTTGCCTATCATCTGCACAGAAAAGCCTTCCCAGCAGATATGATTCTGCAGATGCACTGTAACAAGCACAAACACAGGTCCTTCCAAAAAAGTCCGTTTCATTCTAAGGTCTTAATTGAAATGTTACCAATACTCATTTTGCAAGATTGCCTGGTAATATGAGGTAAATTAAAAGAAGACCATAACACAGTGGAGCACACTGAATTTATTTAAATAATATTAGCTCTTCCCAGGTGGAAAGGATGTAAAACAAAGCACAAAGATTACTATTTGAAAGTGCAAACATGAGGTGACTTAGGATGGCATTATGAAGACAAGAAACCAAAAATTTTGGTAATAAATGGAAGATGACAGATAATGCTAGGATATCTTACCAAGAGTTTCAATACTGGGTACAACAGAGAAGAAGGAACCAACAAAAGATGTAAAGATAGATGATATGATCAAAGCCACAGGCTTGGGAAATGCTCTTTCAAGCAACATTCAGAATTGATGTAAGTGGGGCAAGGCTGCTTTCATCCAGGCTAGAAAAGTGACAACACAATACTTCAGTAGTAGGATGAGACACACGGGTGGCAGATTTCACAGCATGGGCAAATAGAGAAGCCTGCATCTCAGACATGCTACACTGGAAAAATCTTCAAGATATGGGCTTCCCCTGCTTGTGAGGATCTTGGAAGAAATAAAATAGGGGCAGGAAAGACTGGTCAGTTTTTATTCCACTGTTTTGGTATGTGGTGATGACTGCTTTTGTTTACCTCTCAATTTTCATTATTATTATTATAAAAGATAACGGGTTTAAGACAGGAAGAAAAAATATTTTCTGATTCAAGTGGATTGCAGAGTTTTTACCTTATGGACAAATTATAAAAGCGGTGTAAGCGCTACTTTGTCTGGAAAGATCACCATAAAGGCTCATTAAGGTGTAAGGCTCTCAGCAGACTAACTCGACAGAAACTGCACTTGCTACACAAGATAAGTGACCTTTATTGATAGGAAATATTGGGACACTTCAGGGGTTTAAAAGGCTCTGAAAGCAAATGAAAGATTCCAGCTGAGCAGAGGACAACTTAGAAGAGAGATTAATGCTAACCCTGTTTTTATGTACTTTAAAATTATACAGACAAACCCCACATCTATACAGAAATAAAAGTTTTAACCTAACTATATCAAAGACAACACAAGCTTTCAAAACTTATGGAGACTATTTAAGGACTTAAGTTTCAAGGGAGAGTACATTTAAGGAAGTACAAGTCACCTCAGATGACAGCTCATATGAAATAGGGAATCCCCCTGGATTCCAAAACTATGCTAAAATCATGCTAGATACAATGGGGATTGAAACAGAATTACACTTAGTATGGTTTTTCTCTTTGAGAAGAAAAAATGCAATTACTTTTTTGGAGGCTGCATCAGTTCTGGATTCATAACTGGGCCACCTGACTTTTCCCACAATTGTAAAAAATTGAAATAAACTAATAGGAAAAATTAACCTCATCCACCTGTTTCTTAGTCTTAGTAATTTATTTTCCAAATGCAATAAACAACTTCATTTTGAAGACAAAACTCAAATGGAGTCCCCAGAACATAACCTTATCTGGGTTTCTATCCTCTTTACAAAAGCACTCAGATATTCTAAATTTTTCCACAGCAGAGCAAGGGCACTGATGCAGTAGTGCAAGGCACAGAGTCATGTCTTGGTTGGTACCTCCGGCTGTAAGAAACCAAACATTGCAATGATCTCAAGCTATTGCAATGATCTCAAGAAGTCACACCTCTGTCACAGTGCTCTGCACAAAAGCACCTGGTGCAAGTCTACCTTTGTGGAACTTGCAAATGTTTCATCACCACTGGGCTTGGTGTGACAGGATCCTCCAACTGGCAGGCTTCAGGAACAAAACACACTAAAAAAGGACCTCATCCAACACTTTCATACTTAATGAAAACTCCTTTCCAGCTGTGAGGAACAGCAGGAAACTCAAACTCTGGTAAATGTTGAAGAAGTTCCTAAAGGAAACCCAGTAAACACCAACTCTTCCTTGGAGAACACCATGTTAATAGTTCATCCCAGTAGCTGAACAGGAACTTCTTCTGACAATTCCTTTGTCTTCTGACAACTCCACAGTCTCTTCCCTGTGGTGTTTGGAAGGGCAGAAGCATGTAAGAAAGCAATGGTCACATTGGTGACAGCCTGTGCTCACTCACTGAGGGCAGCACCAGACCAACCTCTGACTTGCAGGGCAGCTTCAATTACAGGCAGGTCCCACTTTTACTGAAGAATGTCACATCAAACGTTTGAACATTTCAAGATACATCATGAAAAGGAAATGAAAAGCAAGTTTCACACTTTAAAAGATGAACAGGACTTTTCCTTCTTGCTTCAGATGGCCTAACAGTCCTTGAAATTGAAAATCACAGGTAACACAAGCATTAGAGACTTAGGAAAAAAAAGGGGCTGGGGGACAGAGAGAGGAAGGGATGATTAAAAACATACAGGCAAAGAGGTAAAGAAGAGCAGGGAATGGAGACTGAAGCTGTCAGTGCAAACCCATTCTTCTTGCATGTTTGTGATACCTGACAAGACAACCTCACTACCAGTGGATACCTCTAAATGATTTTCAAAAGACAACTGCATTGACCCAAGAAAGTAATCCATTCAAGTGTAAAAGGCATAACTGCTAAACTAAAATGAATGATACAGTTCATAAGGATTAAAGGGTTTATCAGATTAACTTTTGAAAATTCAACAGCAAAAAAAGGGTTCTGAACTTTCTAGTGGCTGTGATTGAAACTGATGAAGCTTGCATGGAACTAAGCAAGCTCTCAGAACCAGAAACTGGTTTCTCTCATCTTCAAAACAGATTTTATTATTACTATTGTTATTTTTGCAAGTGCATTCCTAAGAAGATATTTCAAAACCTGTGAACAAGCAGGAAAAACTAAACCCCACACCATTTTTGACTGTGAAGCATCAGAAGAGAGAACATGGCGTTGACATTTACTTAAATAAAAATACAAATGCTTCCAGAAGAAAAATAATGTTTTTTTCAACTTTATACATAAAACCTCAAGTCTGAATGCTCTGTCACTTATCTTGGGCAAGATACAAACAAATAATCTTTTCAAACCCAAACAATATAATACTAATGATGGTTATCATTTAAACAAGGGGAAATAACACAGGTTAAGTAATAAATAAATAAATAAACATAGGAAAAGGAGAAAGAAAGTGTGTTAATGATACAAGGCAAGATTCATGGCATGATGAAGAACTGTGTAAGTGTCCTCTTTTCCCACAAAATATCCAATTCATGCTACAAAGGATGCTTACAGACAGGATCACCTCATGCTTCATTTCTATACGCCAAGAGACAACATATAATTTTAGCAGTCAGCCTTGTCCAGCTTTCTAGTTTTCAAGAACATCCTCAGACAGACAGACACAGCTGTGTGCTGCAGAAATAGAGCTGAATACCAGAAAGCCATAATTATGCGCATGTAGGACTCCAAAAAGTATTTGTATAAATCCAAAATACTGAGTACTCCATATAGCTACATAAACTCAGGCCAGTTTTTATGTGTTTACTGCTTAATTTGGATCTACCTTTTTGAGAAAGGGGAGTCTAGCTGAGGGTGAACCTCCCTCTTCCGACCCAGAGCCTTTTGTTCTCTGCTTTCTCTTCTCCAGATCTCCTCCTGGATGATTTGTGCCCACTTACACACAACGTACACCGGAGCAGAGATGCAATTATGTATAAGTAGTACCCAATAGAAATCATCTAATAAAAATAAAGCATTCTTTAAAGCAATTTTATCCAGCTTTTTTTACTATACAGACATAGCATATTTATGGGGAAGGGAAAAAGCCCCTCAATGGCTGCATAAAGCTTGTGTGGCCTGTATGAAATAGCATTAGGATATTTAAAAGAATAGATCTATAAACATTCTACTCCTCCCTTTTCCATCTTGTTTTCCATATTCTCCAGCTTATCCTGGTTTTCAAGTATTTTTACACTGGAAACAGAAATAGGTAGGTGTATACCATATCTATACATGTGTACATTCATATCTAGGATATGCCCAGGTATAAAATGTTATATTATTTGGATAGCAGAACAAATACATACAAAAATAACTTGCCTAGAGTTGCAAGGCCTGCTTGTCTGCTGTTTGGAGACTTCTAGTAACAGAATCACAGAACAGATGAGGATGGAAGGCACCTCTGGAGTCTGTCTAGTCCAAGCCCTTGCTGACAGCAGGGCTGCCTAGAGCAGGTTGCCCAGGACCACATCTCAGTTGGGTTCTGAAAATCTCCAAGGATAAAGACTCCACAACCTCTCGGGGCAACCTGTGCCAGTGTTTGACCATTCTAAGAATAAAACCGTTTGCTTACATTTAAATGGAACTGCCTGTATTTCAGTTTGTGCCCGTTGCCTCCTGTTCTATCATGGGAAACCACTGAGAAGAGCCTTGTTCCATGTTCTTTACTCCACCCAATCAGGTATTTATATACACTGATAATTCCATAACCAATTTTAGTGAAAAGCAGGAAACAAAAAAAAAAGCTCTGTATAGAACCCTAAGTATCCTAACGCTTCCAGGACTGTGTTCCACAAAGCCAGAAGTAAGAGTGGTTATAAAAAATGAATGGTAATTCAACACCAGATGGATTTAGCATCCGTAACATCTTCTAAGAATGGATGTGTTTTTAGAGTTAGTTGCAGACATGCTTTTGTTGCAAATTTAGGCTTCAGTACTTCCTGGTGAAATAAAATATGAAAGTGTAAGTTATTTTCTAGCACAAGGAAAGAGAAAATACTTTGAAAAACTCTGTCTCTTTAGAGAGCTCAAAATCAGAGTTGATAGTAAAGAAGCATCCCAGTTTTTCTACACATACCATACAGAAAAACAGTCCTCATCAAGTCACACTACAGATGAAGAACCCAAATCCTGTATATTTTAGCACAGGATCGAAGCAAAATCTGCTTGGCTGTTGTTCTGTGAGGATTTAACGAAGGCAGTCTGCAAAACCTCCTCCCAGTGGACAGCCTGTGGCAGAATCCTTTAGGCACCCAGTGCAGCAAATGTGCCAAGTGCCAGCAAAAAAAGAAGAGCAAAATAAATGTGACTTTAAGGCAGCTACGTACACACACATCTTGGAGCCCTGCAGGCACCAGTGAAGCTGTCAGAATTCAGGTCAGTAACGTGCCACAACTGTCTGAGACACCTTTAAAAGAGCAGGAGGAGCAAAAGCAGCTCCTTGGGTCAAGCTCTTACAGACCCATGGCTGGGGTGGTACCTGCAGGAAGGCATGATGGAAAGGAGCCCTGTTAGCAGAAAATGGTCAGCAAAGCTCATAAATCACTTGACAAAGGCCTGATCTAGAGATGACAGGAAGATGAACGGAGATGCTTGCTTTCAGTAAAGAGGTAACTGGCTGAGAGAAAAAAAGCAGATATGTCAGACTTGAAAAGGTCAGGGGTACAATTTGTATTTGTCAGAATGAGCTTTCCAAGAAGAAGCCAAGGACATCTTGCTCCAGCAAATAAATACGTAATAACTAAAAATATCAAGCAACTTTGGTAAGAGAACTTACATTCTTCACCTGTTTGCTGTCCTTTGGAACCTCTGCATAAACGATCTTTTTGATATTGCTGTAGTTTAACTCCAGTCAGCAGCCAAACCCTGTGAACAGCTGCTTGCTCACTCACCCACCAGCAGGATCAGGGAGAGAATTGGAAGGGTAAAAGCTGGAAAACTCATGGGTTGAGATAAGGACAGTTTAAAAGAGAAAACAAAACAAAGAATTACTTTGCTACGTCCCATGGGCAGGCAGGTGTTCAGACATCTCCAGGAGAGCAGGGCCCCAACATATGTAATGGTGACTTGGGAAAACAAACCCATCACTCCAAATGTGGCCCCTTCTTCCCTCCATCTTATACACTGAACATGATGTCATATCATCTAGAATACCCCTTTGATCAGTTGGGGTCACCTATCCTGGCCGTGTCTCCTCCCACCCTCCTATGCACCCCCCAGCCCCCTCACCAGCATGGCAGCATGAAAAGCAGAAAAGGCCTTGGCTCTGTGCAAACCCTGCTCAGCAACAACAAAAACATCTCTGCATTATCAACCCTGTGTTCTGCACAAATCCAAACCATAGCTCCATACCAGCCACTGTGAAGAAAATTAACTACCCCAGCTGAAACCAGCACAGATGTCCACCTCCCAAAAAGGGAGAGGTGGCTGCAAAGATATCAGAGAACACAAGGTTGAATGGCAGGTAGAAACTGAAGGGCAGAGAGAGGGATTGGAGAAAGCAGTGAAAAAAGAAGAGTAGATTTCAGTGGGAAAATGGAGCAGACAAATTTAGAAAGGTGGCAGCAACAAAGAGAGGAGAATTGTGGTGAAGAGAAACATGAAGTAGCGAAACACTGGAGAACAATGACACCATCCTATTTTGAGGTCCTCTTCTGCGGCACCCTCCATGCTACCTGTCTTTCACAGAAAATTTACAGCAATTGCACTGCCTCTGTCAGGCTTTACCCAGTCCCTGGAGAGATAGGGGCCAAAATAGCAAGTTCTGCACTCCACAATAAGCTAGAGGAAAATGGGGGACACCACTTGAGACAGAATCATGGATTATAGTAGAGTTGATGTAACAGTAATGGAAGAGGAAGGGATATAATTTATCATGTCCCTCATACATCTTCTGACTAGACTGCTGTTGTAATGTCACAGTAGAAATACAAAGCTGCACACTCATTTCCAGATGACTGCAATGCCCAAAATACCCAGTGACAATTATGACATTGAGACAGAAGGAAATCATCCTTACCCTGGGAAGTTTGTACTGTAAGCGCTTATATAGACAGGAATAGTTACACTGATCTTATATTTTTCACTCTTTGTAAAGACATTTGCAGTGATGGTTTATAATCCTAAAGCACAGACTGTTCAGTCTACCTTGCAACTCCACAGTTTGTGGTCACATAAAAGATAATTCATTTTTATTGTCTCTGTTTCTCCCTTCCACTCCAGCCTTTTTCTGCCTAGATTATACAGGCAGGAAACATTTTGGCACAGGCACTGTATCATATTATGCTTTTGTATTATAGGCCAACACACCAAACTGTATTAACATCTCTCCTTCTGCACCATTATATACAAAACCAGTACCCAGACCTTAAAATACCCAATTATAACCATGGACTCTAAAGGACCCTAAATACATGCAAAAGCCAAATATTCACAAACTTGTGAAAATGTACAAACAACTGCAAATCTAGCCATTCACATTTCTCTCCAGCTAAACAGCACTAATAACCTGTATAAGTCCTATGACACACTGCATTACTTTGCTACAGAATTGATTCTACAGAGGCCCTAATCACGAATTAGAACAACCTTTGGCTTAGTCTACCCACTTTCACAATGCCAAGTTCTCTTAAATGAAAGGCAGATTTTAATATTCTTCTTTGCCATTAACTGGAGTTTTTGTACTACACACATTCAGGTAGGCATGGTTGACACAGTAAAATTATTCTACAATACCCAACAGATAAACAGCCAAATAAGCAGATGGCCATAGGATCATCATCAATGCATAAATATTATTTCACTTAATAAACCAATATAATACAGAAGCATGCAACAGCTGCATGACAGGGCACAAACCCAAATAACATCCATTATGGAATGGACAATTCATGTTTAAAAATGACATACAAAGTGAGGATCTGGGTTGGAAGCTCCAGGTGCTTCATGGAAAAATGCAGCAAGTATTTGTGTCTACAGGTGGCTGAAGCACATCCATGAAAGACAACGTGAAACTAAGACAGGAATCTCATTACCAGGATTATGCAGACAATAGCATCTAGGATTACTATTTGCTGGTTGTATTATACATTTAATCTATCAAGTCACACTTAATACTGCAGGTAATACATTAAAGAACAATTAAAATTAATCATAACAGGAGATTAAGAGTAAAAAAAAAATTAATATCCGCTTTGTTTTTAATTCACCATACTACTGTGAGAACTGCAAGAAACAGCCACTTTCACTCCCTGCTCTATAAAACATAACCCTACTCTCAACATTGCAAATGTTTGACACTTAGCTGCCAAAGATAGACATATTTCATCCATCCAGTTTCTAAATCCACATGGTTGGTTCTGCAGGATAACTCGTGCCAGGTGAGCAGAGCCCTGCAGGAGGAGAAGGCAGGGCAGGGCAGACATTCCCTGCCACTGGCTCTCCTGCACCCAGTCCCAGGGCATGGGAGGACACATGTCCCTGAACTGAAGCAACAGCTGTCTGCATCCAGAGAACATGGTCACATTTTGGACCCTGTTAAACAGTGCTGCTGCACCAGTGTGGAAAGAGTGTCACAACAATGAGGCCTTCCCAAGTTGATGCACACTGTGCTGAGCCCACAGAGGGAATCTCCACCAAGAGGGCTCATCCTGCACCGTCACACCACCCAGCCAAAAAATCTTCAGATTTGAAGAATAAAATGACCTTCACTCAACAAAATACAGAAAACAGGCTATTGATTTCCCCTGAACTCTCAAAGTGTCATAATAAGCATTTATAGATGGGCTATTAAATGTCTCGACCATTTAAGCAGACAGTCATTTCATCAGCAAAGTAATAACTGGAGTTGGTTCCAAAAACAGAGGAAAAGCAAAAAGAAGTTTTAGGGCACAATGTCACTTTTCTCATTCTAATATAAACCTTTACACATATATCACTTGCTGCTACTCGACTTAAAAACTGTAAGGCATGTAAGTACAAATCCTGCAAAATAAACACCATGGTAATACTTTAAATCCCCACGACTTTTTCTGGAGTATCTCTTTCATTGCTAACAGGCTACAAAAAAAATGCATTAACCTTAAGTATCATCTTTCCCCTTTAGACTTGGTATTGGTTTAAGTAATGCAAAATTCCCTTATATGCATAGCAGTAAAAAGACATAATATCTTAATAGGGAAGAGCTAGTGCAGCACTGTTTATTACAGCCACTCAGTTTACTGCATATATCCCATCTCCAGCCAGCAGCCCAACTGAGTGTTTCCAACACTACTCTTCCAGGAGTATTTCTACTGGATTATGATGAAAATACTGGTATGACATTGAAAGAATTTTCTACACAAGCATATATTAGAGTTACATGGTAGAAAATATATATGTATTTACACATACTTACATAGACATATAAATAAAACACCCAATATCTTGATTTTCACAACATACTTTCGTGCCTTTGCCACACACATACATATATATATACACACACACATACTGTATTCCTGTTGGGAAAGAAAAGTTTCCTTTTCACATAACAAAGGACTTGGAGATTTAACTACAAGGCAACCTATCAGAAATGAGAATGGTTCACAGAGGCACATAACAAATATGCTATGCATACATCTCCTAACAAAAGACTAATTAAAAACTTTTACATCAAGAAACTCACTGACAAAGCTTGAATATGAAATCTCATTGATAATAACCTGAAGTGTGTTACATTTCCCGGAGCATTACACTGGTTATAGTTAAAATATGCTTATAGCAACAGGGATGGCAACTTTTTAGAGAGTAATCCACACAAACAGTTGCTTCAATTTGTTTTCTTAGTTTACCTAGAAGAAAAATGAGGTTGCAACAAAATGAAGCAATAACAAAGTAGCATATTCCTTGCTGTTAAGATACTGCAAAGTTAAATTACACTAGTCACTAGTTGTAGTTCACTACTGTCACGTTTTCTTGTGATGCTTACATAGCTCATCACAGTTCTGTCTAGAGGCAGAGACAACCACACTTGAATAGCTCCAGCTATAGGTGCAGCTTTTCAGTTCCAGTGGCTGGTGGTATCCACCACCAAAAACATGATAACTTTTACTGCATTTTTCCAGACATGCTTTATGTTACTTACAAATAAGGATAGCCTAATACATGGAGTAGAAAATAGCAGCCTCTCCTCTCTTGAAATCTCAGTCTGGATATGGTAAACATGTAATTCAGCTGAGAATATTGCCTTCTACATTTCATTAACATTGATTTTAGTTGCTCCTTCATGGGATGCTGTTGCAAAGGTTATAAAAACATAAATTACTTAAGGCGAGCCTCTGTTAAAAAAGGCAGAAGGTATAAATCAGCTTAGAGCATCTTTAAAACACTTTTGGCTGGTAACTTGGGGCAATGAGGAAATATGAAACAGCTCAAGAACAACATGCCTTCACATCCTCAGTCCTCCCTGTCCAGGCTAAACTGTTACAATGCAAAAATGCGATTTTCCAAGTCTACCTAAAAGAAAACAACTTTCAAAAACAACTCTTGGAACACGGAAAAAAAACCTTGCTGTTGACTAAGACAGATACCAAGTTAACTGTTTTAGTCAACAGCAAAACTTCAAACTGTTATGTACCAGCTGTGATTAAACCTCCCAAATGCTCTTCTGTTTGAATATACTGTTACAAATAATAAAGCATGTGTCTTTGTTGTACCTACTGCCATATAAAGTCAGTAACTGAATAAATGCTCACATTTAAGGGCATCTACTCAGAAGGTAACACAGTTTCACACCACATACTTTAAAAGGGAGCAACCTAAATTTTGCTTTGGCTTATACAGTAGGAAAAACCTCTTCAAGGGTAAGTGCAGAGGGAAGAATGAAGACTAATACCAAAATAGCTCCTGTTCCTAACACCTTTCTGATCCTGGCTGAGAATCTACTCGTACCTCGGACGCATGGTGGCAGCCAGCCAGCCAGATGACTGGTGACTTAATATACAAGTTCATGTGGGCTCTGGAGTCTGACACAGACAAGGACATTAACTCCAAAGTCTCACCAGTCAGCCTTAATATTCAAAA
Source organism: Entomyzon cyanotis (assembly GCA_024500445.1). Classification (NCBI taxonomy): domain Eukaryota; kingdom Metazoa; phylum Chordata; class Aves; order Passeriformes; family Meliphagidae; genus Entomyzon; species Entomyzon cyanotis. Next base: position 22,555,663 of record JAKEPQ010001005.1, read on the forward strand.
CTCATCAAATGAGTCATGACTACATTATGAGACTTTTTTTAACACTTTATATTTGCTTCCTTTTGTTCTGAACAGCTTTCACTGTAGAATGTTCTCATTAAATATGCATGCTTTTTATAGAAAAAGTTGTGATCAATTGGTGCGTAGGTCAAGTATGGAAAGAACTTAAATGAGTATGACGCTCTGATAAATACTGTAATAGTCTCAGAATCACAGATTAAAAGATTGGCATATATATATCTTGTTTCTTTCCACTGCTGAAGGCAGTTCTCACAATAAACAAGGCTTTGGGCCAAAATTCAGCCTTTGAGAACAATAAATACATATAAAATACATGTATGTGCAAGCAAAGGATATATTGAAATCCACCACATTGAATAGCTTTAGTTTCATTTTGAAAGCCACTTAAAATAAAACCCAGTAGATGAAACAAAGAATCCACCCAAACATGAAGGCTCCAGCATCTTTGTTGAAAGAACAATAGCATATTACTCCTCATCCCTCTACCTTGTTGCAAGAGAACCATCAAGATAGTTATTGCTGTGATCATATTAAAGAATACTTCACAGAATTATTTTTTTAATTAATCACCATTTACAGATTTATCTTCATATGCTAATAGTTACAAATGCTCTAATTCAATTGCCCGGCAGAAAACATTCCAATAAAAGAAAATATTTCCATTAGCATAACAAAAGGCAACCAGTAAAATCACTCCCATGCACAGGTTCAAAATTTCAAATGAAAGCAATATTCTCATATAAATGCACTCTATTTTTGAACTGAACACACTCCAATGATATGTTTTGCAATCTGATGGCTCTCCAACCGGACTATACATGATATTAATGAAAGCAAGATCAAATTAAACAGATGACATGATTAACAGTATTCATTTCATGCATGACTATTTTACCGGAGAGATAAAGACCTGAAAGTAATTACCACCAAGTAAAACTCCTTCACTGACCTCTCCGCTCCCAGCTAGCAGTCCTTAAGTACTGATGCTTTGCAACAAAGACCAGTGCCTTTCATCTGTGGGCTTTCTTTTACGCTACAAGCTGAGCACCTCTCCCGTTGCATGCACGCAGTACCTCTGTATCTATGTCTGTAATGCAGCATAAAGATTACTGGGGAAACCTATCAAACCGGCAGGCAGCAACCCCGGCCGCCAATAAGCAGGAGGCACATGCAGAATCCAGCACATGCTCGCTGAGGCTCGCAGGCTGGCACCGCTGCTGAGCAGCCTGCTAATCTAATTATAGCCCTTCGCCGAGCACAGGGCTGCTGAGGCACCGCGCGGAAACAGAGCCCAGCACATCACACCTTGCAGCCCACAGCACCAACGTTTGGGACTGCTGCTTGTCTGGGCGCGCCAGGATAAAATTCCTGTCTGGGTTTCTTTGTGATTGTTGTTTTTCTGAGTGATTCACCTATGAGGGAGTTTGTCTCCATCTCTGAAAACAAGGATATATTTAGGTGTGCCCTTTGAGAAGCTGACCACTTGCACTTTGCTGGGTCTATTCAAGGAGACAATAAAATGCAGCAGTTTATTCTGCCAGTAGGAATTCTTGTTCTGAATATACACATTGCCAGCACCACACACAGATGATCTGGGATCGGGTTTTGTACACTACTGCACAGTCTACAATGTGGACCTCAGACCAGCAAGGCACCACATGCATGCTTTAAGTGCACAGTAGCCCTACAGAAGTCAACAGGACCCCCTCTGTCCTTTACATTTATCCGTGGGCAGAAACCCAGATGATCAGAGGGCTTCTGTGTGCATTGGCACATAAAGTCTTAACTAAGCTTTCACGAGGCTAGGGTGCAAATGCCAAGGAAATTTTTGCTGTTAAGCAAAACAACTTAATTTGTTTGGAAAATACTTACCATGAGCAAAGACTACTTATATGTATGGGGAACTAACACAGCTAAGTCCTACATGCTTACTTATGTTTATTTTATAAATAAGTCCACAAAACAAAGGAATGTTATGATCCAAGAGAATGTTGTGTATTTGAAAGATGCTGAGAGCTTCTACAATATCAGGTAAATAATAATGAAAAAAAGATCCAGACGCTTGTTTAGTCTTCCTTGGTAGTACATTTCAATTAATCCTCACTCTATTTAACACAAAGAAGAAAAACACTCTTCAGATGTTTCCTGTTCCTACATGGTTCATATAATCACCTAAGCTCTACACTGACCAAAAGGTTTCCAAACACCAGTGACAAGATGGAAGTACATAGCCTGACTATCAGAAGTGCCAGTTGTGGCACCAGATGCCCCTTGTGAGATATACTACATTTTTCATAACTGGTGTTATAAAAATATCATAATGCTACAGCATTATGCACATGCAAACTACACTGCATTTTTAAGATGTTTCGCTAAGTTACACATAAACCATATCCATAAACATTACACTAGCAAGATCCTGAACACCACTGCAATAGTGAGTTCCACTGTGCCCACACTGGCATTTTTCCTAATTCTTTATTCTTATTACCAGCACCATACAGTATCAGGCACAGTCCAAGAGCATGATATTAAAGGCTGTCTATAAACATGTTTACCTATTGTACTTACTTCAGTACAAAAATTATATTTGCTACTATATAAAATTTTACTAATGGAACAAGACCTCAATGTGGTAACAGTGCAAGACCATATTTACTAGCAATATGTAAATAGCTATGCCACAGCTTTCTTAATCTGCCAATGAAAATTGCTCATAAAGAGCTGCTCGGTGCTAGAAGTAGACTTCACCTCTGTAAGAATAATATTCTCAAAGCTACACATGGCTAAAAATAAAAAAGAAATGCAGGAATAGCGACATTTTGCTCCTTGATTCAATGTTCAGTCAACATTAAGTTTTGTGTTGCAATAAAAGAAGGAAGCTGTTTCATTAAGTCTTTCTTTTTAGGTTACATCATCTAAGGAGCTCATCAATTTTTATCAGCTGTGTTTCTTTAAAATATTGTGGAATATTCCAAGTTTCTCAGCTATACTACTTGAAACCAGGAAACTATGTATTTATTGACAAAAGGCAGGAGAGGCAGTTATTACAGGGGTTAAACACTTGATTGTGTGAAAAAGATGCACAGTAATTTGATGATCAGGTCCACAATGTTGTTATGCTAGCAACATTTAGCCAAAGGTAACAACAGGGGAATAAGACCAATAAAAGTCTTTACCCTAGTCCTCTGATCCAGCCATTGGGAATGCTCACATTTGCTAAGCAAAAGAAAAGACGCACAAACACAAACAAAAAAATAAAATCAAACACTCTTAAATAATTCTTTTCATCTAATCCCCACTCACAAACCATCTAGACATGTGTGACATGTGAACAAATGACCAAGAAAACTGAAACAGGAATTAACCAGGCTTCAGCTGCTACAGGACTCTCAGTGTTGGCTCCCTCCCATGCAAGCTGCTAAACCTACATGTGCCCCCTCTGCCCAGCAGCTCCCCAAGCCCTCGCTGCTTCACCCTGTTCAGTTCCAGCACAGCTCCCCGGCAGCCAGCCTCCTGCCTCCTCCCACAGAGCTGCTGGCTCCAAGGGCATGCTCAGCCCACATCCCCAGAAGGGCTGCCCTGGCAGCAGACTCTCAACATACCATTGCAGCAGGGTGTTTATTCTAGGAGTTGCTTTCTTTTCTAAAACATCGTGGTAGCAGCTGTAGTTGAAGGACCCATAAACAGCTGCAAAGGTGAATTTCAAGAAACACCTATTTATCTCTGCAACATAATCAATACTCACTAAACCTCTGTGCTTCACTTAGCAGGTCAGCCAGAACAGTGCCAATGTCTATCTCAATTTTTACACTCGTTTTCAAGCATTGTGACAATATGCTGGGTCAGGAAGGTATTGGGGAGCTGCACAGCAGGGCGAATGTTTGGAGCCAATGGTCATTCACAAGAACCCACATTTGGCAATGGCAGATGGCTAAAACTCCAGCTGAGGACAATGCAGAGCTCCACTGGCCTGCCCTGCCACCTGTGGTGATGGCACACGAGCACCTGCACCATGCACTGGACCTGTGACAGGATACAGCCTTCTATAGATGTGCCAGCACGAGAAGCCAAGAGAGGTTTCATAAGGACACAGCCACAAGAGACTCATCACATCCCAGAGAACACAGGTTTCATGAGGACACAGTCACAAGAGACTCCAGCAAGTCTCTGTTGGAAATGAACAAATTGTGAAAGGTACACAAGTTGGCCAATATTCGGCAGACTTTCATCGAAAGCAAAAGCCTGTCCCTGGCACAAGTTACCCGCTTGTGCTAAGCTTCAAGTTCCTGCTCCTCCGCATGGAAACAGAAGGTCTCTACAACATTTTTAGCAATTATAAGCAAGTTAGGCTTTCTCTATCTCAGTTCCTTGACAGAAGAATCTCAATTAAAATTTTCCAAAACCATATGGTTCGAGGCAGATGCCCATCACAGAGGGGAGGAGAGAGGAAAACCTATGAGGGTATGATGAATTCATCATATGACACTAAAACCAGCTTCCTACAGTGAAAACTGTCTAGCTAGCACATTAGTGAATTTTACACTTCATTTAGGTATATCTAAGTAAATTAACAGATTACTATTTTGGGAACAAATACATTTTTACTATGTTATTATCACTTGTGTAAGTACTTCCATATCAAATTATTTCAATGCAAGAATATTTTTTAAATTTCTGATGTGTGTTGCAACTGAACAGGTTTCACTCTGGATACCACTTAACATTTGACTTAAAAATATATCAAATATTGCTTGCTATTTGCTGTTGCAAACTGCTATCTCACTTAATTAGATTTTGCAAAGTATAGTAAGCATATGGAATGAAAATGAGTTGAGCAAAATGGCTGGTGAACCAACATGCTGCATTTCCAAAGGCAATAGTGTGTATATTTCCAAGCTGTAGCCTTGAGAGGTTGTACTGAACCAATTACTCTAATGAATATTTTACTTGGCTTGATGCATTCATTAGACTTTTAGAAGTAAGCTAAACCATCCCATGGTTATGTTTAAGTAACAACAAAATCTTAAGATTTTTGGATGGCACTTCTGACACTTACACAATTTAAAAGATAAAGGAACAATTTGCTCTTCCACAAATTCTTCTCCATTTCAATTTTCCTTTCCAAATAAGTTGATCTAACATTATATTTTTTTTCTTTTTAAAACTACCTTTGATTTCACAATAGCTATTTGCCCAGCTCTTTCCTAGCAAGTATTTGGGATATCTGCCAATTCATGGCAAACTCATCACTAGGGCCATCATAATTTATAAAGGAAAATAAAACATGGGCCTAGAGTTTGCTATATAAACTTTTCTCTGGAAATCACAAGTGCCTCAAGGTTGGTACTCAGCATGAACAAACTTATTTTCATTTTGCATAGCACAGGGACATTTCTTGGATCAGCCCCAATTTTGATTGGTGAGAAAGCAGTTACCTGTCCACATGTATGTCAATGTATGTCAATGCTATCAACCACGTTTTGAAGCTGGACAACTAACCCCAAACTTCAAGCTTTTTTTTTTTTTTCAAATATGCTCATTACATCCATAAATGTCCCAGACAGAACTCCTCTGCAAGCTTAATAACAGGCAGAGATGTCTCTGTATTAATGCCAGAGATTTGCTGCAGGATGGCACTAAGATTGATTCCTGTAGACTATTTTTTATAGCATGCTTATTCACTTTTATCTCAGAATCATAAAAAAAGCAAATAGAAAAATCCCCCACACCCTCATTCCAAAGTACATTACCATCCCTCGCCTCCACAGACCTACGCACTGGCAGTATCTTCACTGCAGACCTAAGTGACTGAAATGATGACACCAGTTCATCAGTGCCACCTTAGAGAGCCAGGGGAGGAGCAGTTCAGCTGTCAGAGAGATGTGTTTCATCCTAAGGTGATGGATGCAGCAGAGAAGGATCTGAAATGAAGCTTGCAAGAGGTTTACTATGCTAAGTGCTTGCACTTCAGACACAAAATCAAACACAGTATTACTCTTAAAAACCCACAAATCCCAAAAAAAGGTTATGTAAAAGACTTCACATCACCCCAAAACACGCTACCCTTCCCATACCACTCCAACACATCTCCATACTAATATCGACTTTCCATTCCTCAAGTTCCATCCATTTTTCCTTCAGTGCAATGTTTTCTTCCACCTCTATATCATATTTCAACAATCACCTCAAACTACACAAATACGCTTTGTACCCTCCTGTGTTTCCACCTTACTTATTTTTCCCTCTGATTCCTTTCCTCACAGCTACCAGCAGACATGCAGTATGAACTGTCCATTTCAGAAGGCATAACACCTGTCAGCACAACCAAGACCTTCTCAAAACCAAAACATGTGTGCCTCCTAGCCACCACTCTGGCTCACCAGCTAGATGGCCACAAAGTTGGTGAACCACAGAAAGGGACCACACTGTTCACAACAATGAAAGAAATAGCTTTAAACACTGCATCCAGAACACAGACCCTATAAAATGCATAACTGACTCATATAAAAGCAATGATCATGACCCTAGCAAGTCAAAAATTGCAAAATATATTATAGAAAAAACAGCCTCTGCTTCCGAACAGTTAAGTGAGAAAGACACATTTGCAGACCAGAACAAACAGGTTTAAAAAAAAAACAAACCAAAACACGATGATGTAAGATGTTGAAGTCCTAATACAAGGTGTAACAGTAGCAAAAGTTAACTGCTCACAAGGACATATGAGGGTAAAACTATACTGGAACAAACCACAAAAGGGCTTCATAAGTGGAGACACATTTTTTGTAGCTGCTGGTAGAAAATAGAGACCCTGAGAGCATCCCTTAAGCCAGAAAGGTGATAGACAAATACTGATTTCCCTCAGTGGAAGAGCAGGAAAAAAGCTTTCAATGTAGTAAGTAAACTTCCAGCAGCTCCACATTATTAATCTTCATCACCCCTGCTGGCATTTTCTTCTTCTCTATTTAGCAGCATGCTCACTATGACCACCTTGCTGAAATGGGTGACATAATCTGATGCTGAGTATATCCAACTGAGATAATATTAGCCAGGGAAAACTTTAAGTATGAGTCTTCCATTAGAGGAGAGGTGTAATTTAAAAAAAATATGCTATGCTGCAAAGAGCGCAAAGGCTGAAAGACGAAGTATAGCATTCCTCCCTTTGAAGCAAAAACTCTGTCAGACCTGCTCTCTTCTGTAATTAAGAATGTTATTTCCAATTCTGAGTAGAAAGAGCAGCTCCAAGGTTTTCGTTGATCTTCCATGACAATGAAGACCCTCTCTAAACCCCATTGTTTTTTATTCTTCAAAGACTGTTTTTCACTCTCCTACATCTCTCTCTGTGAAAAGGTGTTTATGTTGAGCTGCAAAATGCAACTAGAAAGCAAGTCAAGGTGCGACTGCTGGAACATGAAGTGGTTCTTTGCAAACACTAATGCATACAGGCACCGGCAAAAACCCTCCTTGCTGCCAGGCCACTCTCTGGGAGCTCAGAGACTGCAAACCTTTGAGATTTCAAGTCTCCAGTCCACACCCATAATTCAAGGTTTCAGAGTAATTCTAGGTTCTTATTAGTTAACACCAGAATTGAAGATATTTAGCACAACGAATCCCAGAAGAAAACTATGCAATGGCTTTGGTTACCACAGAAATCAAGGCTAAGTTTGAAGACAGCCTACTAAATGTCAAGCCCTTTTAGCCAAAAGTAAAATAAATTTAGATTTTAATCTTAGAAGGATTGTAATTAAATTTCTAGAAATTGTGTCCATATAAAACCAGCAACCCTGACTTGCCATACTGGAACCCAGTCTCACGGTCTTCTTACAAGAAGCCAGAAGCATTTTCCTGGCACAGATGTAAAGCCTCTCCAGGAAGAGAAGTTAAATTATTCAATAGAGCAAGCCAAAAGCCCTTTTATGAAAGAGTCATCAAGACTCTTATTCCGTATAATGCTCCTGATGAAGAGCATACTTGCATCTTGGGCAGCTTGTACACCTAGCAAGTTAAATTTTGCTGAGCTGATAAGATCCCCATACCCTTCTTCCAAGAACTGCTTAAAACTTTTGTCTAATCCTCTAATGCAAAATGAGCACACAAGTCACATGAGAAGGGCTATAAAACCTTAGCATAAATGGAGACAAATGAGTGGCCACTGCTCAAGCTGAGCAGCTCCCATCCCTTGCTTTCCATCCTTTTCTGAACATTTGAGCAGACACTCCCCTCCCTGCATAATGCTCCAACTAAGGTGAAGGGGAGAGCGATGCTCCTACCAAAACTAGCATGAGAGCTAAGAATTGCTCTGAAGAAAATGAGAAACGTGCACTAGGGGAATTCTGCCACATTCTGGGGACAAATTACTTACTGTTCTGTGTTCTCAAATTTTTCTTGGGCAAAGCAGCAGGCATTTTTTTCACCTTCCTTTCCTACTCCTGGGGGCAAAAAAAAAAAAAAGTTGCCCAATTTCCCAGTAGCACACGTCTGCATGGCACAGTAGCTTCACACAAGTCACCGCTTGTACTACTACTTCTGTCAATAACCAGAATTTCTTCGGGTGGCCATTCTCATGAAGTGCCCAAACCAGATGGAACCTTTTAGACTTTCATCCCAGCTACAACTCCACAGCACATCCAGAACAAGTTTCTAAAAGCACAAGCATTAGTATTTTCAGTTTTAAATTAAGCAAACTGCAAACACATAACAACCTTCGTCTCACAGGCACTGTAATCTAACACTGCTGTCACACATATAATTTTAGTGGGCATTTATTATTTTGTCAAGAATTTATATCAACATAAGGTTAGGAAAAATCAGTGTCATGGTTACAGGTCTGAACCCAGTCTTCCTTTAAAACTCACACAGTTTGTGAGCACCAACATACAGCAAGTAAAACTCAGCTTTTCTAATAATGCACCCAGTGAAGCTCAGGACATTTGAGATCATTGGTTTCCCACAATGTCAAGTGGGCAACATGTCAGCAATGAGTCCTAAAGTCCTAAACATATTGGAGGTAGGAAGGGAAATCAGTAATCCCATACAACATAACTTTAATAGCATAACAGTAATACTTTTTGTTCCTACAGAAAGTAGGCACAAACAGGGGAAAATAAGGTCAAAAGGTAAGCACTCAAAACTGAGTGAAGTCAGACCTTTCATTCAGTCTCAAACATTTATCTCCTGCATGTCCTACGACAGTGCAATCTTTACTGACATGAACCAAGAAAGTCTCTTCTTGACGCCTGCCTTAATCAGGATTTAAAGAAGCTGCTCCAAAACTAATCCACAAATAAAATAGACACTGATATTTTCAAGGCAAATTCCAGTAGTCTGTAGTCAAAACATAAGCAGGACAACCACAGTAAAAGGGGTTGCTAGAAAAAGGAAACATTAGCAAGTTTCAGAGTTGCCTAAGTGTTTAACACTGACTTCACTGTATGCATTATTTGTATTCTGTAACAGAAGGCACAACTATGTAAAACAGCGTAATGAAAAATGTCATAATTTCTATACTCAGTTTCTATACTCCTGCTGGCAATCTCACCATATCCCACTCACTAGCATAAATATTCTGATTTGGAAGGACTGAGGAGAAGCAATGTGAATAACCCTACACATAGCACTGAGTTTTCATGCTGATCAGCACACAGGCTGCAGCTTGTGCATGGCTAACTTGCAAAAATCTAATCATTTATCTCACTTAAAGTACTCAAGCTGTTCTGAGTACATACAACTTCCCCATTTATATAATCCCCTATCTGTTTCATTTAAAACAAACTGAAACAGCTTTGAAATATTGATGTTGGGAAGAATTTAGAAGGCTCGTTTTCTCTTTGGGTACTTGGAATATAATAAACTCTTGTGGTAAACTAGTACACTACATCAGGTAAATATAGCTTCTACTATTGTTTTGCACCACATCAATAAAATGAGACTGAAAAACAACCAAATCAGATGCATGATTTCTTTTTTAAAATTCTACTCTCTATATTAGAGCCAAGAACCATTTCAGAAGTCTGTATTCATTCATAACGTGGGATTTAATTTGACTTTCACAGATCTAAGAGTGCATAAACAAAAAGTCTGAGAATTGTCTGTCATGTTTTGGAGTATACACATATTTTTTTGGGTCTCTGTATTCTTATTATTTCAATTCCCAAAACTACTGAAAGAAGAAATTTGGAGTAAAACCAGAGATTCCTTAAAGCCTTCCCAATTATATAATATACTAGAACATCTCATGTCTCCCAACCCATGGCACCCCTCCAGCCTTACTGCAGCTGAGTCTGAGTTAATGTTTGGCAGAACTCACAGGTAACTTCCTCAAGCAAATAAAAATACAAGAGGAAAAAACACCAACCAAACTAACTGGGGATAAGTGAGATGGCCTGGATATTAAAAAAAATGAAGTCTAAAACCTATAGAAGCTGCTGGTGGTGAAGGAAATCTACATCTGCACTTGAAAAGTACATTATGTGAGAAAAAGCCTAAACACAGCAAAAACCAAAGAAAATTAAAAAAGCTTATGTCAAAAAAGAAAAAGGCAACAAACATACACATAAAATGTATTAATAGGCAGAGGACTCCAGAAAACAAAGGATGCCTTCCAGGTGGCAATACATCTTCTCTCACCTCATCAGCTCTCAAAGCCTGCTGCAGGCAGATCTACAGAACTTGTGAGGAAAACAGTAGAATTGTCATTGTTGTATACATTATTTGCATTGCATACTACAAATCTCAAGGGAACTTACCAATAACTACTTTGAAAGCAAAATTATCCAGGGAAAATCCTCCCCAGCAGCAACACAAGCAGCAGCTCATACTCGCCAACTGTATTTCTTGTAGTGTAGACATAACTTTTTTTACAGATAGACAGATTTAATTTACATAGTTTTCACGGCAGTCAGACGGAAAGAGAGTATTGATTTCTTGTCTGAACCCCTGCAATTCAGCACTTTGACAGAATTAGCTAAAAGGGCTGACCCCCCAACCCATGGTTAAGTATCGCACTCTGCGGCACACAGCAATCCCTCGGTGGTGGAGGAGTGCAGCTAAGGCCAGAGTCATGTCTTGGCAAATACCAACTACCAAAATGAAGGCACCACTGCAGGCAGCAGAGAGAAGACATCTCTTCGTAAAAATATCTCCAGCTCCGGCTGAAAATTGCAGCCTGTTGGCAGATAGGGTCAAGTTATGCTGTGTTTGAAGGTACTGTGAAAGGAGACCGAGAACTTACCCTCCATACACCTTGACCATCCCAAGAGAAAGCTGCAGAGGGTGTATTTGTGAGAACACTTGGGAGCACTTCCCACATTGTTTTGGGTTTTTGTTTTTCTAAACATTAATTAAACTCACTGTAGTCTACCACTGAGAAAATGAAGATAGAAACAAGGATAAGAAGATAGAACAAAGCTAAAGATAGGTATAGTTACCTGATGCTTTAGATAACTGGTGAGTCATTTGAGAACTTGCACTAGAATTAAAGCATTCAAAAATTAAAGGCTGCTGTCATGCAATCTAAAAAAGAATGAAAGACTACACTATGTGCAAATCCAGGCCACATCTCACAGATCCCTTCTGCCCCACCCCTTCCCTTCTTCCCAAGATTACTTGTATTTTTTATTGCAAGATAAATCAATTTTCTTCTTTATACAAAGTTATTTAGCACAAGGAGTACCATTAATTTGAAGAGACTCAAAATATTCAGCTAACAAGATACGGAGCAAACATCATTTAGGACACCTTCCTCTGCTTCCCTTAACACTGGTGTTTAAAATGTTGACTGTGACTTAAGCAGGTAAGTGCAGCAACTTAGTATAATCAAAAGCAATTGTCCAAGAAAATGTGATCTAATACTTGTAATTTAAAATTATCTTGGAATCTGACCTAGAGAATAAAGAAAACAGAGACATCATTCAGGTGAGTCAACATTTTCATTACAGGCTGCCTATCGCAGTGAAAAAAATGAATGAGCATAGCAAAAGACATTCCTGTAGAAATAATTTACTAAGATGCAACTTGAAACAGTCACAAAGTAAGCATTGTTTATATAGATTTATTCATTTCTTTGAACCTGCTCTTGTTGGTAGAACAAGAAAAAGAAGAGAGATGACAAACAGAAAGCTCTACAGAAGAAAAAAACTCTACTGAAATAATCCACAGGCAACAGAAAACTTCATTTAGAACTGAGGAGAATATAGCAAGCTTGGAAATCGGACTGATTACATTTTAATGCCAAACAGTTCCAGATAAAGACAACTTCAATCACATTGAAATTACTGATTTTTGACTGAGCTCATGTATCTTAGTCTTTCTCTACTTGAGCAGTTCACTCTAGAGTGCTTTTGATCACATAGTGTTTACACAACACATGAGAAAATACTTCACTCCTTTGAAAGCTTAGAGAGCCTAACCTAGTATAAAGCACAAACTGTGGCTGCAACAGGCAGCAGCAATAAAAGAGACACAGTGATATTATTTTCTAACTTTTTTTGTTAAACAGTATTAAACAGATCTATGCAAAAACTTGTTTCTTTCTGGAAAATATTTTACAGATCAGAAAACAATTTTGAAGATATCAACACATAGAAATCAGGGAAGGCATTTATCTAGCACAAGTATTTATACATAACTCTATTAAGAACTCTGTTAATAAGAAACTTGCTAATTGTTGGGAGTAACAAGCTCTTCTCATTCTATTGCGCCATTGGAGGAGGACTCAGGGGCAAGGGTGGAAAAATCGAATCAACCACAAAACAGTTCACAGAGAATTTATTTCCTATTCTTTGTACTTTTTGGACTTCAAGAGATCACAGAGCCTAGCACCAGTTCCTCTGGAAAAAATTAAATAGGGATTCTTTTCATTCAATGCACCTTCTAAGAAACAGGACTAGGTGGAAACATTTAATTTTATTGTAGAACAGGTAATTCTGGATCACCCACTGTGATAACCACGATGACATTAGCTGCCCTTATGGAAGGAAAAAGACTATATTGAAAAGCTACATTTGGTGCCATGATGCAGCTTCTAGCAAGCTGAGAGACAAGTCCAAAACTGGCAATGACAGTGGTAAAATTCCAGGACTGAGGTCCTCCGCTGAAAGTTCACTTACAGCTCACCACAGAGTGCTGCTTCCTCCACAAAGGAGAGGTGCAGGAGTTCTTAGTGCAGAAAACACATAGCCACTGTCTTCTGAACATTTTAATGTCCTGTATTGCTACTGGTCAGTGTTAACCAGGGTTAAGTGAAAAATCCACAGTGGCACCACTTAACACTGAAGATTACCAGTCAATTAATGTGACCTATTGGCCCCACTTGGTACATCAAGTCCCTTATGCAACCATATCTAGCAGATGTACCAGGAGGGTTTTCCTACCCAATGCCTTAATTCTGTAAACTTTCTCACTCAGACAGGACCCAAAAACCTTCTTGTTAAACAAAAATTAGATTCACCACAGGAATTAAATTGCTTTAAAATAGAAGATCCAATGTAATCAGAACAAAGAAAACAACCTCTCTCCTATAGTACATGTTTTTGGAATATCCTTCTTCATAAACTTAAGTTTAATCTTCCTTATAAAAATTTTACAAAGTCCAGAATTTGGTTGTTGTTAGGTTTTATGGCTCTTGCAGGGAAATAATAAAATCACATACCTAGTATTTTGACAGTGTACCTCCGGTAGTTAATGCAGGTGAAAATGTCATCGTCTCTGAACATATATCCACCAAAGAAACAGCAGGAACACCTAGTCTGTTTAGCAATTAGGGGTGGGCGTGGAAGGTCTGTGCATCTCCTAGGAGAATACAATTGTCACAGATGAAAGAAAAGCTTCCAAAAGAACAAAGCTTGCAACTCATACCAAGTCACTTCTGCATATCAACCCTGACTAGCAGCTGGGATCTAATCAAACGGTTGATTGTTGGGTTTGTTTATAAGCGTTTAACAATAAAAAATAATCAGAAGAAGAAAAGGTAGAGGCAATCCATACACCTCTGCCATTCAAGCCATCTCCTCTTGAGAAACCAACGGCAGAATTTCAGGCTGACATGAGACAATGCAAAAGCCACAAAATGCCTTTAGGTATCTCTGTGGTTTCCAGCAGTGAATGAGCAGAGTCACCTGAGAGACACACAACAGAGACCACAAGGGTTGTGACAACGAGTACTTCACTGGACACTGTACTCCAGTGAATGCCCCTCTGTTCTCCTGAGGGCAGCCAAACAAAACATTGACTCTGATCCCTGGACACTCATAAATGTGCTCAAAGATTCCCTTCCCATCAGCAGTTTCTTCACCATATTGGCTTGGAGAGGAGTACTCCACCAAGGTGAGACCTGACTGTTTTTTCATCTTGATGAATGATCATCTTCCTTCTACTAGGTCAGAACTTCAACAATACATGAAGGAAAAGGCTAAGTCCATAAGGGGATCCTCCTAGCAGTTTGGGCACCTTAATATTTGAAGGCCATATACAATGCAGACAAAACAGTGCTGAAAAAGACAACTTATTTCTGCAGCTGATGACCTTCATATGACTAATTCTCTGAGAAAATGCAAAGTGTTGAATAACAGAACTCCAGCAAGGACCTAATACAGAAATATCTCAAGAAGCAGCCAGAACTGGTGATTTACTGTTTACAGAAGTTTGTGTAAACTGAATAAAAGTCTAAGACACAAGAAGGACAGACTTACCAGGGTATGACTTCATGGTAGAGAGACTTTTTTGTAGTCTTTGGAGTGCAATTATATACAGCTATACACACAGATGTGACTGTCATTAGTGACTTTCTCAGTATCACAGCAAGCTTTGTGGTCTTCTTTTTTCCCCATCATCAACATCAGATATGGTTCACCAGAATCATAACAATATGCCTGGGTCTGAAATTCTCTGAGAAGTGTAAAATGAGCTGACATCAAATAAAAAAAGTGAAGATCACTCTAGTGGTGAAAGAGCAATTCATCTTACAAGATCTTGTCCCCTCTCCTCTCTGCCTCTTCCAACTTTTTATTTCTTCACATGTTGGCCCACGTACTCTCAGGGGGACCACCAATTTTGGGTCATTCTTTAGCTGTCAGAAATACCCTGCCAGACTCTCTCATTTCACTGCTTCTCTCACAAGCACTCTGCAGACCTGTATCCCCCTTCTTTTCCGAGCTTTGAAACACTAACCATACTCCCAAGACACAGCTCAGAGGGCTGTATCTCCCTCCACTGCTCTCCATCCACATGCAGTCCATGCCAGGCCCTCCTTCTCTACTTTTGCCTTTCCACCGTGTCTGCAATGCTTTCTTCTGGGCAAGCTTTGTTTCTGTGAATGTCAGTGACCCACTTCCTCCCCTCCTACGCTGTGCCTGTTCCTCCTTCCCGAAGACTTTCCAGGTACACCAACACACTTGCCCCAGCCCCTCACTAACACAAATCTCTTCACTAAGCAGCTTCCAAACATGGCTCAGCAATGCTGCTGAGCAGCACCGCAACTTCAGTCTCACCACCAGCCACCTTCTACCTCCACTTAGCCTGACTTTTCTAGATAGTGGCAGAGCATACACTTAATCTCTAAGCTCTGCTATTCTAATTCTTATGAACTTGAGTAGCAGAAATGGAAGGAGTAGTAGCAGCATGAAGTGCAAGTTCAATAATAAAAAACTGCTAAAAATGGCAATCATCAGCTGGAAACAAGGAAGGAATAAAGACCATAGTCTCAACTACGAGCTGCGTTATGAAGCCACTTGTGATGGGGTTCTTGAGAAAAAGGTACCCCCGGGAGAAAACATACTACAGATTATAAGCTTTCAGTAAGCTGGAGATGTGCAACCTTTTCATCTGAGAAACCAAGTAAAAACAACAGCAGAATATTTGACCCAATTGAAGAAAGAAAACCACATTTTCAGCTACTTCAGCAGGCAAACAAAATGAGATCTTGTGCTTTTCAGAGGTGTGCGCTGAGTGAAAACCACAATGGCAAGAAAATGTACTTTGTTCACCCACATTTTCCCTTTGAACCACCAGGGACATAACTGTTCAAAACACAGATGGGAGGCAACAACCATTCATTTAGAGGAACAAGGTTTCTACAGCTCATTGAAAACAGACATCAGGCCCATCACATGGAACACGTGATGCAGCATGTATTACCTGCGGCATAGTCAGTAAGATGAGTACACACCAGTGAATTCAAGCATCATTATTCTTTTGCATAGGAGTACGATAGTGTTTTTATATCATGTAGCAGAGCTGCAGCACAGCGTAAGGAAAGCTGGTGCCAGCAGAGGGAGGCAGCTGCACTCCAGGACATGCATCTTCACATTCCCCGATGCACAGTAGGAAGCCAACAAGTTTGTTTTTGTGGAAGTGAACTCACCCCTCAGCCATTGTGTAAACGTGGCTTTAAATCAAGCTGTAATTAGATTTTGCTGTATTTAACAAAACCCCTCTTGTGCTCCTCTTTTCCAGCTCTAGACAGGAAAGAAATGTATTTGTGAAAGAAAAAAGGAAAAAAGTTTATGCCTCTTCCCAGAGCATGTCCTGGCATGCATGCCAAAGCAAGTACAAAACATAAAACAATAAGCTTACGGGACACTCAATCTTCACATTACGTAGGAACACAAGGATCTCTCAGCTGGTCCACTGTTAAATGTCAGCTCATTATTATCAATATTCTGCTTCACCACATTAACCTTGTCAAAAGATACTACTAGTCCAACCCTTGGAGTTTAGTTTCTCTTCATAAATTTAATTTACTTGGCAGAAACAGAAGTGGAAAACCTCTGCTAAAGACTCAGGCAAATGAAGACTGCCACGTAGTCCTTCTAGGACAGACTTTTCACCTTCCCTTAATTTTTATAGTCATAGCATTCCCATTTTTAACCAAATAGATTTATCCCCCCACAGTCTTTGTATAGACTGGTAAATCCAAAATAAAACTCTATGTGATTTTTTTTCAAATCTACTTTACTATAATACATGTTGCACAAGGTGGTTTTATTTTGTGTAAGTTCTTTATAGACTAAACTGCATAATTCCACTGCACTTTACATTGCCATATGAGAAACTGCATAGCAAATCAAGTTGAGCACACTCAGAATAATAAACAGCTTCAACTGTATTTTGACTTACAAAGAACTTTATGGTGGTGGAAACAGCCTTGGATACAATGGTAAATGGGTGCAAGGCAGTGAGGACATGCCCAAGGGCACACAGCAAATCAGCTGCTGTTTTAAGAACAAAAGATTTCTGCTTTTAATCTAGGTCTTCCCAGTGAGTCAAAACCTACTGATAACTATCTGGTCTTATAGAAGTTTCAGGTCCTTTAGAAGAAAGGGGAAGAGACTACTGCTAATTACTTGCTTACAGATATGTAACTAATACTTAGGATTAAATGATTTACAAAGTTACTAATTTTTAGGAGAGTCTAAAAAGTGTGCCTTTTCTAAACCAACTTATTTCCAGAATATTTCACATAGCCTAATTCTCTACGAATCTTCTATTATGCTGCAAGTTTTAAGAAACCTGAGGCTGACTTAGACGACTCAAAAGAGAACTCATTCTGAAGTCAGTTTGTGGCTTAATTTCTAAACACAAAAAATCAAGGTAAAAAACCAACTGGAAGTACATTATCCTCCTACACCTATAGGAAAATTCTTAAATTTGCTTGCTGTTGGTTGGGGTTTTTTAGTAGGCAATACTAGCTCTTCCTGAAGCAGGATAATGAAGTTTGGTTTAGCACCAACCCAAAATGGCAATTCAGAACTTTTATTATGTGCAAAGAGTTTCTGGTTTTAAAACTTATAAATCATCTGAGCAAAAGCTCAGAGGCATTCAGTATCCTAATCCTTACTCTATCACTACTGATACATAAATTAAAAAAAAAATTTAAACATCCTGCATAAAAGTAACTTAATTTGGCATAATCAAAGCAACTATAGGTATATTTATTTTCTCTCACCTTCTTTGATTCATAGAAAACAAGAGCTGGTTTATTTTTCTGGAAGTCTGGAAATTGGAACAGTATAATGCCATCCACCACCGTGTGAAACATTTTGAATATTAATATCTAACCAAGCAAGCAATTCAGGAAAAAAAGGAGAGAAATTCCACAAAGCAGGTAGTGAACGGTATGGTGCCATAACTAGGAAAGACAAGTTTCTATACTACCTCTGAAAGCAGAAGAATACAATAGGATTAGCCTTATCTTATTTAAGTTTCTTAACAGCAAGGCTGCATCCTCCTGACAGCACACTGTTTCCAGCAGGACTCAAATTCAAAGGAAGAGCAATTCTTAAAATAAAGTAGCAATAGCTATGTCTGGCAGAGCTGGAACCATGAGGACAACACAAACACTCAAACTAGTTTATTCAGGTTTGACTCAAGAGGAAAAACTACATTTCAGGCTAGACAAAAATAAGACCCAACACACCTAAAGAAGCTTCCAGACTACCATTTTTAGGTCATACCTTGTACTTTTTTCCTGCTTTTCAACTTCTATGTAGGAAGGTCAGATCATAAAGTGGATTCCACTGTGGCACTTCAAATCAGATTATTCCCTACATAATAATTAGTGCCTTTCTTCTCATCACTTGCATACTGTTTTGCTAGTCTGAGAATGTTATTTGTGTTTATTTCTGAGAAGCTTTTTTTAATCCCTTCAAAGTACCAGCATCCTAAGTGCAGCTATCTCATGCTCCATGAACTTTAGTGCAAATGCTGTAAGTGTTTCTTCTTAACAACTTCATTACAGTGTTTACACAGGAATACAGTGCTTGCACTGTAACCATGCAAAGCAAATATTCTGTAGTAAATGTAAGCTTTATTCAAAGTGTAGCTTTAAAAGTCTTTATGGCATACTCTAGCATGGACTGCCAGTTCTAGGGCAGAGAAAATGGCAAAAAGAAAACTAAAATGACAGACTTTTGATGCTAACAAGAACTTTGGAATGGTCAAACAGAAAACGTATGGGCCAAACGTATTTCCAAAGTATGTAAGTTCCTCTTCACTAACCCATGACATCCTGAGCTATCCCTGCAAAAAGCACTTTAATTCCTCTACATTATCTTCTCAAGCTGTTGATTCACCATGAGATTGTTATCTACATGAGAGAAAAATGGTTGGAGAATGAGAGAACCTGGATCAAAGTAACAAGAGAAATAGAACTCTTCCTCTTAAAAAGAAGACATAATGTCCTTCTGGAAAGCTAGCAGGCAAGTATAGAGTTGTCATTTCCTTCTGGTAGAACTAAGTATGACCAGGACACAGACCACCAGTGACAGACATCTCAGAGAAATACAACATTTGGGGAGATATACAGCATCAGAGATCCCATTCCAAGGGTCATTCTAGAAAAGGCTTGCTGCCAGAAGTGAAACACTTAAGCACGAAAGAAATCCCATTAAGGAAAAGAACGGCTGATGTACTATGAAAATCTGAACTGTTGCCTTCACTTATGAAAAAAACCCATGGTTCTATTCTAAAAACTTTTTTCTGACTCACACAAAGAACACTGTTGCATTTTACCTCTTCTAGCAGGAGAGAAATCAAAGAACATTTAATATTCAGAGCTTATTCGGTACAAAGTGGAAAATGATCATGCTAGCCCTTAATGCTCCACTGAATGAGGGCCTGCTTTTTGGTGGTGCCCTTACTTTTGTTTGTTTTTAAGGAGGAAAAAAAGATTCCACTGAAAGGCACACATGGCCATGTACACAGATCTGCTTTTGCTGATACCACTACCACAGACCTAAGTACTTTAATTCAGGAAATGTAGAAAATCACTGGGTGATTTAATGAAAAGAAGAACTGTAAGCCCACTGAACTTGCTATTTTGAAATCCAATCTAGTATTAATGGCAACAAAGCAAAGAATAAAATCCAACACCACAGTATCTCAGTGATACAGTGATGCCTGAATAAATCAAAATCACCGGTTTTGGTTTGCAGGACAGAAGTTTACATTTGAATGCAGCTGGATGGCAGTCAACTAGCCAGCTCCCACAGCAGCCCCTCCAAGCTGTATTGATTTCTAGGGAAGAAAAGGCACTGTAAATATGCCTGAGCAGCATTGCGTCATACTTTTGGTTGGCTTGAAAAAGTAAATTAAATGTTTTCCATTAGCATGGTAAAGAAGCTATACAATTTTGGTTTTATTTCAAATAGAGTCTCAAGTTACAGAACAGTTTAGCTAACTCTGTGGCAAAGACTACATGCTCTCTGTTTGTGAAGCCAGCAATTCATGCTTATGTGAAACCAGATGTGTGCACTGCACAGTTCCCAGGACTGGGAAGGGTTTTTTTTAAAGACTCTGTTTTTCAGTTAAATCATGGAATATACTGAAGCAGAAACAACACGTTCTTGCAGGGAAGGGGGAAGAAGGGGAGAGCAAAGGGTTGGAAGCAGAATAATACTTTAAGGGCATAAAAACTACACACAGAACAGCATAGGAGCAATGCTGTACTACAACAAAGACCAGCACAGTTCTGAGAAGCAATAAACATAACATGATTTGAGGTAGCAAGAACTCCTTGATCAATTATTCATATAATTTACAACAACAGTTACAGCTGCATCAATGAAAAAAAAAAAGGAATCTAGGGCAAATATAAAATCTTCACAGCTATGAAGTGTCCTTGATTTTCACCAGAACATTTGGCTGTCTCGTATCATGTGTTTCTAGTTAGCAACAAACCCCTCCAACAAAGGGAAACAAGAGACAGAGAGGCACAGAACAAACTGCCTTGCTGGAAGCAGTGACAGTGCTCAAGGCTGCATTTCACTTGTGGGTGCTGTGCATCACCAAAACCCAACAGAGCACAAACACTGCTGTGTTTGAAACCTAACCACCCTAACATCCCACCTAGATACATCCATTCACCCCATAAGATTATGAGGATACCTTCTGTGAAGTCTTTACTCTCTCAGTGCACAAAGCTGCACTTCTAAAATAAATAAATGTTTAAACAACTTTCAGAAGAAATGCTGTGTCTTTGTACTGCATGGTTATCTCAACTTGTTTCATTTACTCCCAAGGCAAATGTAACAAAGTGAAACATTAAACAGAGATAAATGTTTCTGGATTGGGCTTTTTCCTTCAGTTTGAAATCACTTTATAATCAGCAGCAGCAGCTTTTCTGCTCTGTCAAGGTTTGAATACAGTGTCCTCAGCTGTTCAAGATGACCTTGCTAGGGGACTGGACATAGGTGCAGCTGAAATCAAAGAAGTGTGAAGCAAAGAGAGAGGGCATGGTGCAGCAAAGGGATGAGGGGGCTGAACTGTGCTTGTGGTCTGACTCCCAGATGCAAATTGCACACCATGAGGAAAGGTTATGAGCTGAAGCACTGACGGTGCTAATGGGAAAACTTAACACCAATTTTGGTTTTACTCCACGGATGGTAGGACAATGAACTTAGGTCTAGTTCAGAGCTCTAATTTCAGTTTAAATTATTAATTTATTATTATTGATTAAATTACTAAACAACTAAAAATCTGCAATTCTTCTCAGATGAACCAAGAAATAATCATTTAAGAAGTTTTTCAACAACAAAGTTAACACCTTGCAACAGGTAATTTTTAAAAATGGAGATGTTGGCTGACCTTTAGAAGCACCTACGTTCAATCCTAAATAAATCTGTAGGAAACACTTCCACTACTACTCATTTTTTTCAGCCAACTCTCTACACTAAGTTCAATTAATCTTGTCAGCATGAGGGAAAGATTCTGCATATATCATCACTACATTAAAAATCCTGGCAAACAAACAAAACCACAGCACAGTCAAATCTCCCTAAGTGTGTGGGACTGTAACTTTGATAAGTCCAACACAGTTATTGGGGTCACGTGTCTTTTTTCTTCCATCAGCATTTATCCTGTACCAGCAAGAATGGGTTCTGGATGACCCAAGTCCAAGAAATTAGAACCGTGCTGATAAAAAGAACACCATCATATACAAACTTCATTCTTCTCCCATTGCTGAAGATATCAGAGAGTGTTTCGATATTTTTGTGGCCACTCCAAGCAAGCTCTGAATGCAGCAATTAAAGTGGGATATGTTTCTAAAAACAGAGCATGCTGTAGAGCCCAGAAACAGCCTGTTTCCTTGTCAACAAAGAACTGCAGATACATCTTTCTTCTAATAATACAAGGAATTACTTCTGGCTCTAACCTACAATGCATATTATGTTGTTTTCCTCTCCCCTCCCCCTGCTTTTGCTATTACAATATTTGTATCAGGTAGCAAGGAGCAATACACACAAAAGAAGGAGAAAGCTCAGAGATGCACTTGTTTATTTTACAAGAAAAAAAAAAATCCTTATTTTGAAAACTGCATCAGACAATGCAATTTTCTTGAAAAATAAACCACTTTACCTTGTTGTAAGACTTCCGAACCCCTGCTAAGGCTGTCTGGCCTGTTAGGAGGTCTTCACCTTTAGCAGAGGTCTCCAGATGAAGGCAGATCTCTTTACCCTGGAACTCCCAGAGGGTCTGGCAGCAATGCCTGGAGACAAAGCAACATAGAAGGCATTTAGCTTTGTCATCAAAGTTTTAGAATGGATAACAGGTGTCCTCAAAGGCTGAATCTTGGTTTAAACAATGTAAATTATCAAATTAGAACCCTACATCTTCTTTTGGAGACTGAAAGGCTGCAAAGAGGTGCTTACCAATACCGGAAAATCAGTCAACTGTAGATAGTCTCTAGCCTTTATATTGCCAGTCCCAAAAGCATAACCTTCAGGTTCTGAAATTTAACAAGTGACCTACAGAATAGGTATCTATGCTGAATTTCTCTCACGCCATTATTTTCCCCACATTGACACTGCTAAGAGACATGCATTGGAAATGCTTCAGGGGAAAGAGCACAAGTGAGACACATCATCTTCTCAGGGGAGTCACACAGTGCTGTGCCCCTGCAGGCAAGAAACAGCCTGCAAACCACCTAACCTCCCTGCACATGACCTCCACCCAGCTGACAAAGCAGGCCTTGTTTAGTGTCCACTCCAGAACACTGTCTTCTGCTCAGAAAAATTAAAAATAAGAATCCTTAAGTTCCACCATCAGAAGGGAAGGATAACAAGGCTGCCTTCCTGAATTGAATGTGTTTCACCACTGTTTTTCACATGCAGAACAACCATACAGAATTTAGTAGTTTACGAGCTGTAACCTAAATCCCTGTTTATGTTCTTTTTCTCAAAATGCCACCTGAGGTAAGATGAGCTCTAATCATATGGAAAAGTACTTGGGTACCTGAGATTTCTGTGGTTTGGTTTTATCTGACAGTATGTGGTCAAGCACCCTTACTGGCACAAGCAGATGGCATAGCAGCTTCTTTTAAGCAAACAATTCTGAGCAGTTTCAAATTAACTTTCTAATCAGCTATTCACTCTAGAAACAGGACTGCAGTCAGGTTACAGACCATGTGATGAAGCACAGGGTTCCTTTAACAAAAATCTCAAAAACATGCAGATGCACAAATCCAAGAAAACCTTTTTTGGACTCATACTGTTAGCACCCAAAGAGGCAGCAATATTTGTCAGATATCAATTACTTTGGGCTTCCTCACTCCCAGTCTTCAGGGAGCCTGCCTGAGTTTGGGTCTTGACATTGGTACACTGAAGATAAGAGTTTGTTTGTGTTGGGTGGGTGGGTGGATGAAGTCTCATCTTGGGAGACTGACTGTATTTGAAACAGTGGTACAAGAGTAACAAGCAACAACTGAGGCATTTCAGACAGATTGGTATCTGCATGTAAGTGCTTATAAATTTGAAAAAAATAAAAGATGAAGGCATAAGCATATTCAGTGATGTAGCATTACAGTTACTCAGCTATTATGAGCCTGCCGTAGTATCATTACTCTGGTATTTGGTAAAAGAAAAAAACTAAAAACATGGTAAGAAAAAGAAAAAAAAGATGTTTTTCAACCTTGCTTTGTTTAGTACAACAAAGCACAACAACAGATTACCAGCCAGAAACACACTCTTGTATTATTACAAATTATTCTGATATCCAAATTACTGTACTTTAAGCAATTCTGAATGATGCTCATTTCAGTCTAAAAACCAAAACAACTTTGCAAGCAAAAGGATGGCAGCAACTCATTGTTTAAGATCCGTGTAAGCCCATATTTGTCAAGTCAAAGGACAAAAGTGAACACGGTCATGAGCTGCAGCTAGTAAATCTGTTCCAGCCATGTTCCTCAGCCAACAGCCTGAGCAAGTTCGAGTACAAACACTTTTATTTCCAAGTTGACTGACAATTTTAACAGCTATCAAGTGGTCAGGAAAGAAAACATCCCCAAATCACCAGAAGACTGCTAGATGTACAGCTTAAAAAGAAAAACTTGTGACAAAATACTGTGGGGAAAAAAGCTTGTGACTTTTTGTGCTGGTAAATTTTCAGCTTCACAAATTCCTTCCCACCTGCCTGTTGAAAATAGAGTCCCTTTCTTTTTGCTTCTCCACTAATTTGCTGGTTTAGAATCTGCAAAAAAACAAGGTCTCCAATTTATATCTGGTGGTAGTAACTTTACCAGGCTTGTATGGGAAATAAGTATCACTGAATTCAATATATTCACAGTTAAAGATGAAAACGTGGTATTTAGAGTATGTGTGTGTACACAACTGCACAAACATATACATTGAAGAGCTACACAGTTATCAGTCAGCTTCTCTAAAGTGCTCAGAACCGCACTTCAAAAATATTTTTATGAACCTGTTTTGTATTTATAAACTACATCCTGAGTTTCAGCCTTTATGACATGTGTCATAAAAAGCTTGAGCCTTTTATGACACATGTAGTTTCCTGCTTCGCTCTCCAGTATCAACAAGTCTTCAGGCTTTTTTTTTCTGAAAGGACTTTTCATCCTCAATTGCTACGTTCTTCCTCTCTTTCATTCTCTTGCTAAGTATCAAATCAAAGTTTTATTACTTACAAAAATACACATCTCATGGCAGAGAAGCTAAACATAATTTAGAAGGATTTGTGAATGAATGAATGGCCTTCTTATTCTAATAATCCCAAAGGCATCAATCTAAACCTTCCAACCTCACTCAAGTCTACTATGAGGTTTCCATAATCCAGACTCAAGTCTTTAAAAATGTAGGATTTCTTTACAAAGAAATAAACTGATATGGAAGCTCAGCAGCATAAGATTAAGCATTTGACAACTTGATACTTTGATAAGACGTTACCTTAATCTCTCTCACTGAGGAGAAACATAAATCAGGAAACTGAAACTAGGCAGCTGGAAGAATCTAGCTATCAAGTAAGTAAGATATCCTTTCTGTGTCAAAAAAAGGCATGAATGCTCTCTGCAGCCAAAGGTCTGTGAGAGAATAAAGTTCTTTAACAAAGCAGAAGAGGCAAAGATTTCAGCTGTATACATAACTAGAAACAAGGGGAATATTTACCAATATATATTGTGAAAAACTATTCAACCTTTTTCATGCAGACCCTACATTTTCACAGGCAGCAGGTATAGACTCACTACTCTCACATCTCTATAATTTTCAGGTAAAAAACTCATTATCAAGCATAAATTAAAAGGTATAGTCAATTTAGAAAACACAATTTTCAGAAACATTAGTGGAGTTTTGTTAGAAAGGGGCCATATACACTCATTCTGGCAGTTTCTACTCCTGCAGACAGACTTGTTTTCATTACATCAACAACAAAAAAAAAAATGCTGTAATATGCTCCCATACTCAGAATTAAGCCACTGAAAAGACAGAGAAATCAAATAAAGATATACAGAAAAATCTAAAGTCAGGCACTTCCCACAATTAATACGATCATGCTTCACACAGCATTACTTTAATTATTTCTCTGTATTACTTTTGCTGGCCAGTAAAAAGTAACTTCAGTACTGTAGATTTAACTTCTGATATGGAATAACATTCATGTTTTCTGACTTGATACACAGTTGTTAAAAGTATTCACCCCAACTCAGAGCAAGACTAATAAACTTCATTGCAAAGTAAGACACCTGTGAGTTACTAAGAGGAGCCTTACTCCATGCAAAGTTTGATGGAAATACTGCTAATTTTCCCAAGCAAGAGTTACATCAACTGGACAACTGGAAGGTAGCAACATCTTTAAAAGTTTCCAGGTTTCACTACCACTACTCTTGCAGC
Source organism: Entomyzon cyanotis (assembly GCA_024500445.1). Taxonomy (NCBI): domain Eukaryota; kingdom Metazoa; phylum Chordata; class Aves; order Passeriformes; family Meliphagidae; genus Entomyzon; species Entomyzon cyanotis. Next base: position 22,581,795 of record JAKEPQ010001005.1, read on the forward strand.
TGTGAGTCTCTCACTAGGAGACTCTGGATCCGCACAGCTATCCAGCCACTGTAAACTGTCAGGGAAAGCTACAGTACATTTATAGAAGCATAAAGCTCACTAATCTCCCAAACATTAATTATACTGAAACAAAGCTTCAATTAGAAGCACATCACCAAGTCCAGCACAGTAAGATTTTTGTTTGCTGGTGTGTACACATGCATGTCTGAGAAACACATCTACAAGAAGAGACAAAAAGCAGATCTTCATTTATTAGTTTTCTGCCCACATTCTCAGATACTCTCTTTTCTAGTCTCTAACACTAAGGGTTTCATTTACAGTTTGTATCAGTCATTAAAATACAATGGGAACCAAAAAAAGGAACACTGAAAAACAGGTTTTCTGGCCAACACATTACCTGGTTCTGCAGGACGGGTTTTGTTTTCCTAAAGTTAAAAATAAATGAAAATGTGTATAGACATCATGACAGAGTAATTAAGAGTGCTTAAGCTTATAGTGGGCAGCCTGATAAAACAGGACTCCAAAGATGAGTAAAAAGAGATGGCATGTTTCTTGAGGAAGAAATTGCTGTAGAGGGGAATGAAAGGCAGGGAAATTGCAGTACTTGAACAAAGCAGCAGCATGGATGGACCTGATGGGTTTCCATGCTGTCACTCTCTTTGTCCACCTGAGGAACAACAGTCAGATGCCAAACAAATTAATGACAATAAAAAAGCAATCAGAATTAGGTCTGCTAAGACAGGTGGCTATGAAAGAGGATAAACAAAATTCTTATAGAAAACCATTCCTTCAAGAAACTCCACAGAAAAGCAGAAGATGATGGAAAGTACTCCCCAGCTGAAAGCACAAACACAATTCAAGGGGTACCAACTAAAAACTGCCACTGGGAATTTATGAACTGAGTTTATATGCTAATGTATCACCTCCTACCCTCTTTAGTCTCTATGAGTATACACCTCTTGCCAAGGGACTTGAAAGAAGAAAGCCTGTAAACTTGTGAACGTTCCTGGGTTTGGTGACAACAGCCAAATAAGAGTTCAAAGAAAGGCTGCAAAACAAGGAAAACGAGGCACATGATGAAAAACGAGGAAAGGAAAATGAGGCACATGATGCAAAGCAAGTATAATGATTCAAGAGTGCGGTGATGTGAGAAGAAGAAAAGGCCTTGACATTGTGCAAGCACTGCTCAGGAATAAGAAAAACATCTCTGTATTATCAACACTGATTTCAGCACAAATCCAAAACATGTCTCCAGACCTGCTACTATGAAGAAAATTTACTCTCTCCCAGCCAAAACCAGCACAAAGTGACACCAGAAGATAGGCTTAAGAAGGGGCCTGGTACCATGAATAATTTTAAATAAGACTAGGAAATTTATTCCGAACAATCAAGTTTCCTAAGTTTTGCCTGTGAAAGGGAATAGAAAAATGCCAAAGAGTCTTATTACTGCAGATGTTACAGAGAACCATACAATAGGGAATAGAAGTTGAAATTAAAGCAAAATAAGAGACCTCACATAAGAGTTTCTCTTGAGTTCTCCACCAGTTAAAAAAAAAAAAAAAAGTCAATTAAGCACCTAAAAAGGATATCATTAAAGTAGTTAATTTTCTAACTTTCAAAAAGCAGTGTACTCTCTGAGACCTTATTGATGACCCAGGGAAGATGTCAGTATACACTGTCTCAAAGTTCTTTTCCAAATATAAGTTTCTGAATAACAGCTTGGGTATAACCCCAGAAGTAAACCAAACTCTTAACTGTCCTCCTTTTGAGTTTGCCATTTAGCTTGACTCATTTTTCATAGTCCCCATGAAAGCACAACCACTTTGTTGTTCATAAGATGCAAGCTAAGTAATTGGTTTGACTTTAGTACAGACATTAGAAACAACCATATGCTATCACCATCTTTGCCTACTATTTCGGAAAAATCTTAAGACATTGATGCAAATATACATGAGAACAATTAACTATATGCAACTCAAAGGGGAATCATGTATGCTACACTGCCTGCCTGCATTCTCACAACAAACTTTTGAAAAATCAGCAGCACTTGATGGGCAGAATTGGAACTCTACCAAGCACAAGAAAAGCATGGAAATATAAGCACAACTATGCATGAGGCAGACTTTGGATCTAACATGGATGACACTTCTCTCTGGCTTTTGATGGTGACACCATTAGCATCTTAAGAATGATACTCTGGAATACACAGACACTGTCAAAAATCTTCGCAACATCGAAGTTACACAAATGTTCCTTAATGACTTCAACAGGTTTGGACTCATGATTGTTTTTGTTGCAAACCCAGCCACAGTAGGAGAACTGTGGATTTTTACACAAATTATAAAACAGATTTTCTGTAGCCTCTCATCTTTCCATCATCTTGGCATATCTGCATAAAATAAGCTACACAAGAGACATTAGAATCCTAACCCCTCCAGCCTCATAGTGAACCCCCACCATGAGATGTGTTACTTCTCCATTGGGTGTGACCAAGGGACAATGACCCACACCCAAAACAATAAAAGTGACACCCAATTCCATTAAACAACCAGATCAAATCAGATCTCAGCTTTTCAGAACACAGTTAGATACTGAAGCAAAACCTGCCCAAGCAATTTTGCCAGGGAATGATGCCAGGGAACTGCAAGAGTGGTTCTCCAATGTACCTGAATGACTAGAAGCAGTACGACACTTCCATCAAATCTACAGGAAATCAGGAAGTAAGAAAGTGCCAAATGGTTATGGAACACCAAGCCATGAACATATTTTGGAGGAGTTTTAGGTTACCTTTATTTGCTCACTGGCCAACACAACAAGAACTGACTTCACAATATGAGCTTGCGAAGTAGAACAAGCACAAATTATTAATAATGAGATAGTTGAAAATGCAAAGGATAACCACACCATGCTCCCCCCAAAAAAATCTTATCAAAAAAACTCCCAAACAAAATAAAAAAACCTAGTCAGACACTTCATAAAAAGTAAGAGACAGCTAGCAGGAGGAGTCAGCTGAGGTAAACAGTCATTGATTTATCAATTCATTACACATGACTGAAACACAGATGGACATTACAATCTGTAAAGACAAATTTTCCTCTGGCCTGAAAGACTCTCCAGCCCCCATTTCTACATTCAAGTTTCCAAGTAAAGACTTTTCATCAGCAAGTTATTAAAACCGCAAAGTAGCAAGAATTCACTTTAAACTCTATTGTATCTCTACTTGAGGACAGCCACTTGCTTACCCTGCTTCATACTCAGACTGTCAGTTCTCTCCTCACAAATCAGCATAACCAGGAAGAATAACTTGGTTCCTGATTATTCAACTGTAATTGTTTCTCTTTGGATGTTTTACAGCTGGAGGAGGAAAAGATACAAACAGGTGACCTCAGTTTTGACTTTAAATCAGTCAACAAATGAAATGTTAGTAATAAGAGACATGAAACAGACACATTACCCATGATAGGAAATACTAAATCTACAGCTGGACTTCAAAACAAAACCCTACAGTCCACTTTGCTGGGAATAAGAAGATATACAAAGCTCTGACTTGGGGTCAGGCCACATGGTCAAATATACAAAGACGATATAAATCAGAGATTATTTCTAAAACTTACTTTCCAAAGGACAAAAGAGTGAGTACTGAAGTATTTATGAAAACATATCAACACTGAAAAAAAAAGTACAAGGGCATACAGATGTCAGACAGTCACAGATGTGCTGCCTGCTTTAGCAGTCAGACCTAATCCCTGTCCCCAGCCAAGCTTGGGGACCTGGCTCTCCCATCCAGGTTTCAAAGCAGGGGACCTCCCCAGGACAGTAACTGGGGAGTTTCCCAGGGCCCACACTACTGACCAAGCTGGGGATTCAGGAAGGCTCAAGTCAAGACACCTCAGAGTGCACACACTAAAAACTTTTCCTAGAAACTACATTAAACCATCACTGTTGTTTATTAAATATACCTAATATTGGTACATTTAATAGCCTAATGCTTCACCTTGTGACCTTCACTATCATTGTTGATAGGAACGGTAAAACAGTATCACCCTTGCAAGGAAAAAGAGTGTTGGGTATAGGATATCAATTATTTAACCTTAATGAGGCTGTGGAAAGAGTCCTTGCATCATGCCCAGCACACTATGGAAAAGGGATGTCCATGAGCCACAAGAAGTGGAGCCCATCTCCAGGCCATGGGCTCAGTGATGAGGACAGCTCAGCAGATGGCTATGAAAGCAGGAATTAAGCATAACATGCCAGCTCTGCAAAAGCCTACCTTCATCAAAGGCATTTAATGGTATTTTTGTGCTGCACACAACAATTTTGAGAAACAGAGAAGCAAACAGCACTGTAGTTACTGATGCAACTCCAGCTTAGAGACAGGCCATTTGAGGTAATTCTATACAGAAATAAAAAATACATAAGATGCCACAATTGATTACTTTTCTTTGTTTAAAGCTAGTTATAAAAAAAATTGTTTATTCTTAATGCAAATTATTTCTACCCAGCATTTCAGTGCAATGGTACAGCACTTCCATACCACAGAGAAAGCAAATCCAGGACCCTGTTCATCTCCAAGTAGCAGGAAGCTGGCAAACAAGCAAGGGGCAAGCAGCCAAACCAACCACTACCGCTAAGAGCAGTATAAATCAACAGTTTGAATCAAAGGCTTTACACTTCCTTTCTGAGGACTTGGCCACTTATTGCTTCTTTTAGAAACATTTATCAACCTTGTATCAGGTCACTATGCCAAGGCATGAAAGGGGCAACAGTTGCAGAGTACCTCCATGGGTTCACCTTTGATTTGGGCCACTTGACTGTCAAGCGTCAAAACAGGAGTAAAACTTAAGAGACTACATTCTCATATGGTTCTGACATAAACACAACTCAGCTTAGCATAACATTAGAACTTTGACACTTTTCTTATACTTTATAGATAAAAATATCAAGCAGTCACTTCATGTCACCAGATGCAGGACAAAAAGCCACGGACAGCCACGTGCATAGTCTTCCTTTGATAACTCTTATCCTCTTTAACAGCACTGAGTCCAGGGAAGAAGGAAAAAGCAGGGAGCATTAAAAAAAAAAATTACAAAATGGAAACAGAGTTCACGAAGTAGATAGCTACTTCAAAGCACCAGTCATAAAAGAAAAGATGCATGGGAGCTTGCAGCTCCCATCACACATCATCAGTCAGTCAGTCACACATCATCAGTCCATAAAGCGAGGACTCTCTTCTAGCCCGAAGCCAAAGGCAACTGAGATTGTCCTACCCCATCACTCATCCTGAAACTACCCAGCAATTCCTTTTAAATAACGAGGTGGACCACTAGCACTTACACTGGTTAACCTTTGGAATTTCAAAAGAACCCACAGCTAAAAAAATTATGCTGGTCATTTGCGTTGCAAAAAAATCTCCAAAAAACACAAGCAACATTTTTGAATATCAAAATAGGCATTTTTCTCTGGAGGCACTCACATATCCCTAAAGATGTGCATTTTGATGATTCCACCAGGTTAATAAAATGTTGATATGGCATTCTTCCTTGTAAAAGTTGACAACATGATACTCCTGCAGAAAATTCTGCACAAGTTATTTACAAAGACAGACACCCAAACTAGCACTAAATCCCAAACATTGAATTTGAACATTCAGAGGTCCGTATGAGGCATCTAAGGAGATGCCTGTGCAACATAAAAAAATCAAGTATCGAAAGCACTATAGACAGAAAGAATAAACTTTAAAATTAAGTCCAACATCTAAAGAGGTACCTATCTAAATTTTTATTGCAGTACTATAATTTCTATTCCTACATTTGCAGAGTGTACAAACAATGCATTTAAATGTCTGGTTATTATCACAGAATCATAGAGGAGTTTGCATTGAAAGGGACCTTCGAAGGCCATTAGTTCAACCCTTCTGCAATGAGCAAGGACATTTTCAACTAGATCAAATTGCTCAGAGCTCCATTCAACCTGACCTTGAATGCTTCCAGAGATGTGGCATCTACCACTGCTTGATGATAATAAAAAAGGCAATAAATTTTCAGAAGCATGCTTTCTCAGAGCCTGCTGGGAAAGTGTTTCATCTGATCCAATTCAAGCAGAATATGCTTCAACCTGCTTGACACAAACCAGAGAAGAATTATTATACTTTCAAGAGAAAGTAGTATACCAAAAGTCACCATTTGATCACTAACTAAAAAAGTTAAAATAAAATAAGTGGGATGTGAACAGAATTTGACAGGTATTCCTAAAATACTTTTGACGTTATTCTCTCATGTGTTTTATGTTTTTAATGATCTTGATAATCTTTGCACATTTTACATGCAAATAACCTAACTATGCGAGTTAACTTTTTAATCCAGTAAATTTCAAGTGAATTTCAGCACTTGAAGAGCTGTTGGGAACAAACTTTCTTTGTATTGACAATACTTTAGCATTTACACTGCATAGCAATTTAATCAGGATGTTATAATTTAGTTCTGTGTGGGTGTCAACTGACTTGCTTCAAAGTCTGCTTCACAGCTACAGAAGTTATTCACGAAGCAGATGCAATTATATTAATCACATGGGCTGACTACAATGTCTAAGGCTTCTGCACATCTCCCTTTGGGAAGTTAGGGCCTGCAACTCCACATTTCAGAAGACTTCCCCTGAAAGCAGTAAATATATTTCTTGACTTTTGTCGCACAAACCCAGTTTTGCTGGTCCTGTAGCAGCACATGAACAGGCATTTCAAACTCTCCCACATCCACAAGATCTTGGGCAGGAACAGGAGAAAAGTAAAGTGTCAATACAGGAGTCCTGAACACAAACATTTTAACTAAAAATGACCTTTTCTCCCTTGAGTTTGCACTCTTTCATAGAGTGCCAGACATCAAAATACAGACTAAAGTTCTAAACCCTAACATTTGAAGGAACTACACCAGAAGCAGCTACAAAATGCCAACACAGAGGGCATCTAAATTAACCTACTTTTTTTTTTTGTCTATAGCTTACAAAGAGAATGTTTATGAGAAGACTCTTATCTTGATTTACATAACTTGTAAATTGATGGAAAATTCACTACACCCCCCTGTGTAAGTTATTCCATGATTAATTACCCTTATTTAACTACCTTTGCTTTCATTTCTAGGGTGACACAAAAGATTAAGACAAAATTAAAGGCTTCATACAACTATTTTCCCCAAGTCTGTTTAAACTTCTAATACAGTAGATTACTGTAGCTCTAAGAGCCAAGAATTTCTCTATTCTTCTGGTTTACATATTTAGCAGCACTCTTCCCAGTGGTTCCAGTTTAGATATATAATACCAGGGCAAGTCACTGGTGCTGTGTAGCTAAACACATAGGGCAGAAGCTGCTGAGGAAGAGGAACAGGAAAGCTAGACAAGGCCAAGTGAGAGACTTCATGTTTTTCTATCTCCCCCTGAACTACAAGAAAAATTGGCAAGCTTCCATATTTATTTGTTTATTTTGCTGACAGGGATGTATGTTTTCAGAAAAACAAAAAATTCAATCCTGTGGCCAATTTTTGTTATATCAATAGCACAAGACCTCTTTTGGGTAGAGTGTGGCCACAGATGGGTCAGGAGGCTGGGGCCATGGCATGGGGCTGAACAGCAGGCAAGGGGAAAATGCCAAGGGTCCCCAGCCCCAAGCTTGGCCCCACACTGAGAAACACACAGAGAACATGCTCCTGTGAGATTTCGTGATGGTGCTCAAAATCACACAGGGGAAGGAAGACATGGGGGAATGCTGGAGCACATCCAGAGCAGGGCAACAAAGCTGGTGAAGGGTCTGGAGCATGAGGCTTATGAGGAGCTGCTGAAGGAGCTGGGGTTATTTAGTCTGAAGGAAAGGAGGTTCAGAGGAGACCTTATTGCTCTCTACAACCTCCAAGAGGAGGTGGTACCCAGGTAGGTGTCAGTCTCTTCTACCAACTAACAAGTGACAGAACAAAAGGAAAAGGCCTCCAGTTGTGTGAAGGAAGGTTTAGATTGGATATTAGAAAACATTTCTTCACCAAAAGAGCCATCAAGCACTGGAAGCGGTGGAGTCACCACACCTCTGTGTAGATGTGGCACTCAGGGGCATGGTTTGGCAGTGGACTTGTGTGGCAGTGTTAGGTTAATGGTTGGACTCAGTGACCTTGGAGGTCTTTTCAAACCTAAATGACTCTGTGATTCCAAGGTGAACCTCTTAACACCCCGATGGAAAGGAAAATGCTCCCATGCATGCTTGAGAGCAGTAGCACTTCGCCAGTGAGGAAGCTTTCTAGCCATGGAGGATAATTTTTGAGGAATAAAGCTTTAAGTTATTAATAAGAATGAAATCTCTTGACCTAGATTTTCTCCAGCTAAAAAAAAAAAAAGCATATACACACACAACAGAGCCTTCCTCTACAAACACAAACACATTACACTTACCATACAGCAGAGCACTTCAAAACAGATATTTCACAATGAAAAGAAAAAAAGGCTTTTTGTGTTCCTCCCTTACCCAGCTTTGTCTAAGAACATGAATACAGATGATGTTTGATTAAAACAGAAACCTGAACCCCAAGTTGCATGTATTTACTTTTCAAAAGCATTCTACAATTTGATTTTCTTCTTGCCTGCTGTGATAATTGATGAAAACTACATAGGGATTAAAATGAGCACAGGTGCGTGTCTACACAGTTCAAAGAGATTTGATCTCAAATGAAAATAATAATAAGATAAAAAAGCTTGGGTATTTTTAGGAGTGGATTTAACATAGCCTAACCAAATAAGCCTAGATTAAAAGTAGGATTTTGCAGTCCAGATTTCATGTTACTGAAATCTAAAATGTGTATTTCATAACGTATCAGAAACTTTTGTGAGCACCACCTGGTTCACTCGTGTTAACATCATACGTGTCAGAGCACATCCAGAGAAAAAATAAAGGCATTACAAACAGTAAAAAGCACCAAAATACAATACAAGGGCACGTGTAACAAAAGACATTTGGCACTAAATCAACATTATTTTTAAATTTGTGAGAGGTAAAAGAAAAGTCTACGAGCTGAGAATATCTTTCTGCCAATGTACGAATCAGCACAAAACCCGTGCTTATTTTCTTTGCCAAATTTATCCTGCTACAGCTGAATCACAACTTCCTTGCACCCATGAGGTCAGGAACCACTTGAAAAGAAATGCACAATACAGCTAATCTTTGTGTCAGCTCATACCTAATGCAAAAAACATGATTTTCCCCGTTTTTCTGTCCCAGCTTCCTCCAGCAAAGCTAACTAGCATGTTGCTAATCCCAAATTTGTTGCACTACTTTGTTAAACAGATTTAAAAGACAAATGCACACAAATCACACAGGATAAAGAATTTATTCTGTGCTCAAGGCTTACTGCTGAGCTTCTACTAAGAATTGGAAAAAAAACCAAACCAACAGCACTCAATTGTATAGAAAACAAATTTATTTGTCTCAAAGGAAGACTACACTTATGTAGACATTTTTATACAACAGCTGCTTTCTTTCCTAAACTACCTAAACCACTGTTCCTACAATAACATATTCAATCTTCTTTCTGAAGCAGAATCCAATATATTTTTAGGCCTCTGAATAATAACAGTACGAGATTACAGATATATGGATCAGAGATGGAAGAATTTCCTTTCGTCCCTTCCCTCCCCATGCAGGGGGGCAAGCTCATGACTCCATCCCTACGGGACACGAGAGCTAATCAGCACTTCCTCCCAACAGGCTTAATTTTCACTTAAGCACCTTTTCGAGTAGTGAGAATGAGGGAACACTGGCAATCATTTCACAGAAACACATCAGTGAAATCGTCAACATCTGAAATTTTCCCCAGCGGCCCTGTAACTTCATTTACCTCCATACATTTTCCTGTACATCTCAACCACAGATTTATACTTTTGCAGCATCCAAATATAAATTAACTCCAACTCCATGTCAAACATCCTATTGACTTAGTGGTTTTGAAGCCCCTGAAGTTTTGACTCTAGATTTTCACACAACCCTCAGAGGACTCACCAGGGCACCAAGCCCAGTCTTTCAAAAGACTGGTAAAGAAACTGAAATTAAGACATGAAAACCTGGGAAAAAAAATTAACACACTACAAACACATGCCTCTAGTACATTTTCTTTAATCCGAAATGTATCCTATGTCATTACTACACAATTCAAAAATATTTCTTTTAAATCTGTTATAACACCAAGAAACTAATTTTCCTGTTGCTTAAACCAGCTTGTATGCTTGCTATTGATTTAACTTATGATGACAGATGATTTATATAGCTCTCTAAATACAAAATGTTAAGGATAAACAAATGAAACTGCATAAACAGAAAACAGACTTTTACCAATTTCTTGTCAATTAAACATATTGCTGGGCAAATCTAGTTGCAAGATCTTATCCTGGTCAATATTAAATTTTAGATGCAGTTCAATTATTGCACACATTTAAAACTGCAGCGATCATAAAATTACAAAAAGCAAGACCATTAAAGCGAACAAATTCTTTTTCATATTTCACAAAATTCTGCGTCAGTTCAAGCCCTGAAGAAGACAAAAACTGGGGTTTTTTTTTAATTATGGCATATAATTCTGCACACAAGAAACCATATATGTTTACTATAGAGTTTGAGAGTAACAAAGAGGCGACTAAGGCATTACTTGAAAAAAAAATTAAGACTTCAAACCCAAAATAATTTAGATACTTTAAAATAACCTAAATATCAAATTGCTGTCATTTAGTTTCAATTAACAGATAACCACTTCATTTCTCTGTATGAATTTGCATAGCACATGGCTAATTATCGCCTTGTAAAGAGTCTGGGGGGGGGGGAAAAGGGCATACATCTTTACACTGTTAGCGCCTTCTTTTTTGTGAGAGAGCAAGTATAAATAAAAACATGCTTTTTGACACACAGGCAACTAAACAGGAATAAGACTGTAAAGTGAATCAGCACAGGAAGCCCAGGATTAAGGCTGAAACTTTATTCTAATCCTTCTGTTCACAGAAGTAGCGGTCACCAGGCAGCATGTGGTCTGGGCATGCACCTGCAATACATTGGCAGGATTTAAAAGTACTTACAAAGAGATCAAGCTTTGTCTGATAAGTTCCTCTTTGTCGTAGGAAGTGGAGTATCTGCCTTCTCCAAAAAACAAACAATAACTACACACATCACATTGTCAGTGATTCTGCTAGAATGCTACTGGGGAAGCTCAAGAAAAGACAAAAAGAACCAAGAAAAACACTCTTGCTGTGAACATACTAAGCAGTTCAAGTCGACAGTCATACCACATTACTACTCTGTGAACTTTGCATCACCTTTATGTAAATTCCTGGATTAACTGATGAAGTCTACCCACTTGGCAAAGGTCTTCACAAACTGAAGAGCGGAGGAAGAATCCTTCAAACACAATGGAATTCCCCTAACAATTAAATAATATTATCATTTATGTGGTGCTGCAAAATGACTAGTAAAAGAACAAGGCTCATCTTTAAATATCATCTCTTTTCACTTCACGCAATCTTTTCTGCTACTTTTGTTCTACAACTTTAGGTGTTGCAGCAGGAAACTTCCAGCTGGGCTTGGGACCTCAGGAATTCCCACTGTCTCTATATTGGAGCTCTTCTGGTTCACCTGGGAGCTAAACAAACATTCACAAGTCCACAGATCCATTTTGTATCATGGAAAGATTGGGTCACCACTAAAAAGTGCATGGGAAGGGGTTTCTAAATCTTGTGATGTTAAATTTAGCAGAGAGGCACAGAGACCAATACACTTCCCAGTGCAGCAGCTTTGAGAAATCTGTTTGCCCCAAGACCAAAGCTACTGCTTTCAGTCCCACGTCATTTTGTAATAGAAGTTTAAATACTAAAGGAACAAGAGACATTTTGTGTACATTTAGTGTTGTTCCTCTTGGAGTGGAGTAGAAGTGAATTTGGTGAGCTATGCCCATATACTGGGTTTAACTCCTACCCCATTAGTAGCCAAATACTGACAACAATAAAACCACAATTCATCACTGTGAAGTAGAAGTGCTTGCAGGCTACCTTCTGACCCTTCCCCTCAAGCATATATGACAAGCTGATTGCCATCAGGAGTGGTTTCACACCACTTCATCATATTCTACCACTAGGTTCTTGTATTGCCTGAAGTGTCAGCTGCAGTCCAGCAACAGGTATCACAGAGCAAGGGACAACTTACTTATTCCCATACACCATACGGCTGCTTGTTCATTTGAAATCAAGCTACAGGATCACATCATTAATTAAACAAAGAATTTTAGGGCATTCATTATTATTTTAAAGCAGTCAAGACATCAGCTGCCATATCTGACTATGAAGAAACTGTCACAGGCAAGTTAACAAGCTCATAAAAACTAGAACTCACTGAGCTGATACTAAGAGATACTTGGAGAAATAAAATAGCATTTCAGCTTCCAAACTGAAGATGTTTACATAATTAAGATATGCAAATAAAGATAAACAAAAAGAAAGGAAAAAAAAATCTTAAAACGCTCTGACTATATTTGCAGCCATTTTTCTACTTATAAAGCCGCAGCCTTGACTGACAATCAAGCACTAATACTAATGGTTATTTAAAAGTTCATGGTAATTATATAACTTATCCTTTTAAACAGTTTACTGTATTAAATACTAAACAGCTTTATCCTGCATAAAATCAAGCCAAGATACAACAGAGCCTCTTCACTGCAATTCTCAGTTTTTCCTTTGAAAAGCAAACTCATTATGTTCTATAAAGAAAATAAAGTCTCTAAAAGAAGACTAAATTCTTTCTTTCTCAAAGGCAGGCTCTGAAGAGATTACATAAAAAGAGATTTTATTCTTGGCTCAAATATGAACATTTGGGAATCACTACTTTTGAGCAAGGACTCACCCACTTAAAGGCAGAAGAATTTATTTTGAAAAGTGGTGTGAAATTTCAGGGGGGAAAAAAAAGAAAAAACCTCATGTATTTTGCACTTCCCAGCTTTTGGTACTTTTCCAGTTAAGACAAAAATCTCAAAATAACCTCTTCCCCATATAACTGTTTTCTCATAGATGCTGCCAAGCTATCTTATACCACCAGCAAGAACTCCTACAAGAAAGTAACTATTGCCAGACAATCCAACTCAGAGGCTTGACAGTAAGATAAAAGAGCATTTGAGATATTTCAGGAGAGAACCTGGGAGAGGGGCCTGGAGAATCCGTTTCACTGGGTGCCCACCTCATGCTGCCTTGTCACCACTCTGTTCAGCACCCCTCAGAAGACGTGAGGGAGCAGTGCTGTAGCTAAAAACTCTTGGACAACCTCTCAAAGCACAGGGCAGGGCAAGAGTTTGAGCCCAGCCCTCCCACTGCAGACTACGTTCCTACCATAGCTAACAGTCCTTGGAGGAGCAATGCTTTTCCTCTGGATGCAGACCACGTTATGTAACTGCTTCCCCAGATTCAGTCCAAACCAGCTGCAGAAAGCAAAAGCTCATCTAGAAGATTAGATCAGGTCCCTACAGAAACATTTAGGACTTTTAAACAAAGAGTATTATTTGCATGAGTACACATGTGGACACCATCATGTTACAGAAAGAATTCCAAGGGATAGAGAGGAGGATTCAGTCTTCTGTCTCCAAGATGACTCAAGATTACCTGCAGACATCCACATAACATTTCTCAACTGTTGAGGAATGTTGCTGATCCCACAGTTAATGGCACAAATCAGAAACCAGATCAACTCCTTTTCCCCATGTCATGCATGCACACTTCCCTGGAAATGCTTTGTGTATTGTCACACTGTTTTATGTGAAGGAATTGCTATTTCTCTCTTTATAAGACGAAAAACCTTAACTATGACCTGCGAGTGCTCTGACAGCTGAACTCCTGGCACAGCAGCCCATGAAGTCATCTGTGGTTCTCCTCTTAAGTGCCCATCACAGCACCGGACTGAGAGACACCAAGGGATTCAGGAGGGATGGCTAGGTAGACCCTATGGTCCAACCCAGAGGCCAGCCATGCCCTAATCCAGGGTAGAGGCAGGCCAGGCCATGTCCTGTGGGCTCCTGCAGGAAGCCTGACCTTGGGGCACAGCAGGCAGGCTCTGTGCTTTCAAGGGGCTGCCTCTCCCCGAGATCACTGGGAAGCAAGGTGCACCTGGCTGCCAGGACAAGCCCAACACATGCATCCTGCCATCAAGATGGAACAGAGGACTGAGGAAACACTCTGCCCAAGCAGGCACTTGGCCTCTGCCTCACTGCAGATGTGTCTCCACGAGCTGCCTTTACAGCAGGAATGGGAAAAAATGGCATCAGATGGTGGCTATTTTGATAACTGCCCTCCTATCACAAGTATCAGTCTCCAGCTAGAATTACTGAACCAGACACCAGCTCATTTTTTTCTCTTCCCTTTTTATTTAAATACCCACACCCTGGAATGTACATAGGAGTAAATTAGGGCACTTGTATTATATAGGTCAAGTTCTGACCTGTTCATCTACATACATTAGCATACAGGTGAAAGTACTACAGACATCAAAAATGAAGCATTAATGGTTAGCTCAAATAGACATCCTAGGGACTGTTAGAAGAAAAAACAACCAAAAAATTTAAGACAACAGAAAAGTAACAACAGAGACAGTAAGGCGGTGCTTCATTTGAATCTTTTTCCCAAGAAAATTTTCCCTTGTGAATAGTTAGATGTATTTTATGAGTAGACAACATAATAAACCAGACACTTAATTTTATTTCACTTTACATTTTGTTTGTATTCCAGCTGAAGACCAAATATATAAATCAAAATAATTCAGATCCGTCTTGAAATGTGCTTTTAAATAATCTGAAAATTTTGTATACAGTCTCCATGCAAAATACATCTCTTTTCATAAAGAGCATATCCCTTTTCTTCCCAAGTAAGAAAAGAATTGGTTAAAACAAAAACCATCAAGCAATTGAGAACATATAAGCAGGTATGGTCTGCAATTTCTCATCAGGGAATAGAAGTTCTCCTATACTTTAAGCTGCCAAGGTCTGTGAAGTTGTGATCCGAAAAATCATAGTATTAGAAAAAAGAAACACTGGGCAACAACCCAATGGCACACTCCCTTAATTGTCAGGAGCCTTCAGAGGTTCAAAGCACAATTAACCCAGCCATACTCTAGCACTGTAATTCCCTTTCCATATCCAACCTCTGCCTCTTCCTTACCCTTGGAGAACATTCACTAGAGGTGCCAGTGAAGTTTATAGGGCAGTGACCACAGAGTTTCTGACACTCTCATTTACACTTAGATTAATTGTCATTCCAATGAGCTAGTTGATCACAGATAAAAATTGTAATAGCTGTTCAATCTGGTGAACAAAATAAACAAAACTGAAGTGAGGTATATCTTGTCAGAGACCACAATCTTTGCAGTTATGAAAAAGTGAGTTCTGACATTGACTTTAGAAAAATCCCAGTCTAGGAAAATCTCTGCATCTCTGTGTAACTCTGCAAAACAGCTTCAATGAAAGAAAGAGGGAAAAAAAGAACTTGTGCCAATGTGAGTGTTCTAGAGAAGAACAAGAGGCTAGTATCTCCACTCCAACATATGAGTTACTCCAATAACACAAAGTGTATTTTAAGAGTTTGGTATTCTATATATTGCCTATTAAGAACAGAAAGATATTAAGGAAACAATGGGAAATCCACTGTTGCAAGTCCATAACTGTAATGCAAAAAGGAGTATGTGGAGAACTGTTTTATTGTCTCTTTCAGCTCACTATATTATGGTACCAAATTACACTTCATTGAAGCAGGACTTCATGGGGATTGTCAGCACTCTTCTGTCTGGTTCAACATCAAGAACAGCTGATGTAATTTTCAAATATAACACAGCTTTCACAATTTGCACTAAATTGAATGAAGTATTCCATGAAAGCAAATCGCACTGATTAAGGAACAGGTTTTGCTTCTCATTAGAAGTTCAGCTTTAAATTAGTGGAAGTTCTAGGCATGGGAAAGACGTAGGAGAAAGACTGGAGCCTCACAGCAGGCAGCTTTGCATTAGACAGTATCTGTATGACACCTTCCATAACACAAGCCGCCTCCTTGCCTTCATGACCAACTCATACTGCAATTCCTTCAGGCTTGAACCTGCAGCAACAGGTGACAGCCACTGGCCTGCAGAGCTGTAACACTAACCATGTCCACTGCAAGGGCTTTTTGGATACCAGTCTTTGTCCTTCCAATCTCCATCTTGTCCCACCTCAGCTGCAACACCTACAGGGAACATGTTCTGAGCCCAGAGCAAATGGGAACCAAGGGTACTGCAAGAGTGACCATGGATCTGTAGGGTGGGCAGCTCTTCTACCAGCATCTCTGCTGATCCCCTCTGAGCAAAATACATAATACCATTGTGCTAGTCAGCAGTAAAGCAAGCCTACTGTCTCTAGTAGCATTTGATTAGCCTTGACCACAATGACAGCACAGGAGGCAAATATTCCTCTCTACTCTCTGGCTCAGTAGCACAGCCCACACAATCCAGTAAAATATACGTAGGAGGTGGAGTGTGAGTATCTGATTTCATACTGGGGCAAGGCACCTTATGAAACAATATTTTCAGTAACAGTCATCCAGAAGTGATATGGAAATCAAATTAGTTGATTGCAACAATCTAAACAGCATCATTCGATACCTTCATAGAGGTTCCTGGATAATGAAAGTTTAGAAGGAAAAATCCTGTATTTTATTAAACTGAGCATAGCTGGGGGACAGGGCCTCTCCCTACAGCTTTTACAGCTTTTGCATACTAGATTTTAGGCCAAGTAATGAAAACATTAATGCAGCTTAGCCAGCAAAGCACAAGTTAATTCAGTTTCTATCTCCCAAAAGCCTATAATTCTCTGGTCTAGTCTTCATGAAGAGCACTTAAAAATGTTTCAAATAAAAGGTGAATATCCATACAATCATCTCTGCACATGCCTGTTTGTGAGCAGTATGGATGCTACCCCAGAAGGCACTGCAGAGTGCACAGTTCCCTTCCCAGGCACTGGAAGGGCAAGCAAGTGCACCTGCAAGGTTAGGATATGAAAAGTAAGCCCAGCAAACAACATGCAGGTTTCACCATGACACTTTGGAAAAGCCAGCCATGAGGACACAGCTGTTCCATGGCTGCACAGTGCCCAGATCACCCTGACTGCACAAGCTGCACACCCACTGAAGCCCAGCATGAGCTACAAAGCTGACACAGCACAAGCTTTGGGGACAGCAGCAGTGCAGGGCACCAACAGAGGGAATGTCAAGCAAAATTCAAGAGCTGATCAAGATGTGAGCTGCCACTGGATACCAGGGAGGCCACTGTACTCCAGTCTCCATATAAAGCTTACAAAGGGGTCCTCTAAGACAGTCCTGTATCAATTCTTTTAGTTCAGCATCTGATTTCTTACTCTCAGAAAATAAGCCCTTACCTCCTCATGTTAAGGGAGGCCTTCTTATTTTTTCATTCACATTCAGCATTTACTCAGAAAATTTTCCTTCATCCTTTATCCCTTCAGCCTGCATAATAATACAGGTGATCAAGAATAGTAGGCCGCTGACTCAATTTTGCATTTTTATTACATTTGGGAGAAAGTCTGCTGCAATAATCTTGTTCCAGTTCATCAGCACTGCTGTTCTTCAGTATATATTCTGGATAAAGCCCATGTAGACAAAGGAGCAGGGTGATATTTCATATAATTCTTGGACTTTCTGGTCCAACCTCTCATTTAACTCATGTTTGCTGTCAGTTTCCAGGTTCCTAGGTCAGGAGAGGGTGATTCACATATCTGCCTAGTCTGCCAGGATGGATTGCTTCACAACTGGGGCCACAGCATCAGAACAGCACAAATACGTAGAACCAAGAGACTTCTAGGAATAAATGGTATTTAAAAAAAAAAAAAAAAAAAAAAAAAAAAAAAAAATCAGGCCAAAGAGCAGTTGATCGTCCCACCTCTCCGAACTGCAAAATAATCCATTTGAAATTTCACTCCCAACAGCAACTGTCCAAAGCAGCTCCAAGAAATGTGTGCAGCAAATTATTGCCCAGAATATTACTAATCTTACATTTGCTGAGTGAAAACCATATTTCTATTTGTGTGCATTTCTGCAATTGCAGTTTTCATTCATTAAGATGAGAAATTGCTTTTTTAATGCAATCTGCTACTATTCAGATAACAAAACAAGGTAATGTCTGGTAGCAGGCTTGCTGTTTTTGGCTTTAGAAGGGTGGGGGTTTTTTATTCCTCTCTTCCTGTGAGAGGAAAGCTTTTCCCAAAGGATTCAAGCAATTTCATAAAACAAATGTAAAAACAAAGACACTTTTGTTTAAGGACTGAAGGTTTTGTTTTGGTTTAAGGGGCATTGAGAGGGAAGGAAGAGAGAAATGACACTGATCATCTTTCAATTAAACAGGGAAAAAAAAAAAAAAAAAGAGTTCTCAGTCCTAAAAGAAATCTGTGTGATAGCACAAGCTTGCTATAATAAACAGGCCATCAGTAAACAAATCAAGATGCATTTTCTAAATAAACACTTTTGTTAATTTTAGTCACAAGTGAACACCTCAAATGACTACAGCAAACAGGAAAACAAGATTTTTCTCCAAATTAAAGAGGTAACATTGTGCACTCCTATATGCTGTGCATCATTAGAGTCAGTGTCTCCTTTTCCTCACAGTACACCAAACAGAAAGAGGGGAGAGGGGAAAAGACCTGAGTTCTGTGGTTTTAAATACACATAGATTTGGGGGACTCACTTCAGCTAGAAGTTCTGAAGCTCAGCCCAATAAGCACCATTTCATTTGTAGGAAATAGGACCCAGTATTACAACAGGAGTAAACCCCAAACTTGCACAGAAAACAGAAGACAGAGACAGCACAGCAACAATAAATAAAGACGAAACTAACTAGAACACCTAAATTCCTTCAGCGAAGTATGTATGGAGGCCTTGCAAGAAATCTGGGTAAGCAGGTCTTCACATCTGTAAATATTCCCCAAGCATTTGTACAAACACATTGCAGAAATCACACATTGTGGAACTGTGATTCTAGTTTCTGATTAGCAGATACTAATTAATAGAATGAACTGATTTATCAGAAAG
Organism: Entomyzon cyanotis; assembly: GCA_024500445.1. Classification (NCBI taxonomy): domain Eukaryota; kingdom Metazoa; phylum Chordata; class Aves; order Passeriformes; family Meliphagidae; genus Entomyzon; species Entomyzon cyanotis. Next base: position 22,600,899 of record JAKEPQ010001005.1, read on the forward strand.
TCCCTACATATTGTATCAAGCTTTATTATGTAGAGAGATGATCACAAGTGATTTTCAGTGATAAAATAACATCTATTCAAATGGAGCAAAAGCAACCCATGAAGGCCCATTCACATTGCCTACCTTTTAAATTCATTCAGGATTGACACCCTGTGCAATTATCATTCAACACCCAGAACTAACACACTGGGACAACTCAACAGTAATAAAATTCAGTAATATTGTAGCTCAGAAAGGCAAAACAACACAGATCATAAGAATCTTACAATTAAATACAACATGCACATGCAATGTATCACGTTACTTACTTGTACTTACATGAGCAATTTACAAATGTTAGCAATAAATCTGAATTTTTCAAAATATAATCTTGAAGTGTGTGGTTGCATGAGAAGTGACAAGTGGTTCTCAAGATTTTAAAAAATGGTCTAAAACCACTGGAGTTAGACAGGAAGACAACAGATTGACAAACATCACAGCATCATTAAGTTTTATATGTATAATATAAAATACAAATAAAAGGCACATCATCATCATCATCATCTCACAAGTATTCTACCCAAGCATAACTTAAATGATTCTCCTCCATCCTAATTTAAACTGCATATATCTGTATATGCACATACATACATGAGAAACAGTTTCCTTTCTTGTGGGTGCCTGACCTCCCAAGTAGTAGCACGCACAGATTAACTTGTCAAACAGAGAGAGACAACATACAAAGGTCATTACAAATCCAAAGGTCTGGGTCCACTCATGAATTTGGGTAGTTACTTAGTATAGACTTGTCTAATACTGTGTAGAGGCACTGGATGAAGAAGACGACTCAGACAATACTGGATTCTACTGTTATCTTCCCTGTCCAATAAAGTCTTAAAACATTTCCTCCCATTTCTTAATGTAGACTTTTCCGAGACTTCAAATTATAACAGGAAATTATTTGAGTGATTTTGTTTTTAAAGAACACAACAAAGCATAAGGAGACAAGTGCTCTGCTCTTTGATTTGCTAAAGACTGTCTGAATTTAGGTTGAATGTCTCTCTTGTAAATATGAAATACTCTTCCACCTCATCCATTAATATTAGGGAATTGAAGGCTGTCAAGTGAGAGATGCCCAGCATAGCCCAAGTCTCATCTTTTTTAACAATATACCCAACATTTGTATAACAGAACAATAGCAGTAAATGAAAAATCACAGTAAGCAAATAGCCTAATAATGCATGCTAAAAGCTACCAGGACAATAAATTCAATTTTCCCCGGGATTGTTAAATTATTCTTCTGATGGCTCAATACAATCTTTTCACAATTACTTCCTATGGGGCATCCTGACACATTGAGCTCATTACACTGCTCCTCTTTAAAGAAAAGAAAAAACCACGCAGGCATTTAAAGCAAACACCAAATATTCACTAGTTCAGATTTTTAATAAACTATGCTAGAAAGGAGTTTGCAACTGGATTATTTCTAAGGAAGTAAGACACCTGCCTCATAAATTAAAAACAAATATATATAAACAATATCAAGACATTGATCTTGCTTTGATGTACAAACACACTCAAAGCATCTTATTTTTTCAATGGTTCTCCTCAAAATACATTCACACAGGTGACATATTCTTTTTTCTTTCTGAAGTCATCTCAAAACTTCCAGAAGTTTCACTGGGCATACAAAGACCAGCTACAGGAGAGTTAATGAACAGACCGATCCTGATGCTATGGCAAAAATCAAATCAAGTCAACACAGCATAGCCTTCAAACCATTTACACCTTCAGTGGGGCACATGTCTCTTCATTGTGTACCACTCATGTCTTCAACATTGTCACTAGAGAAAGTGTGTCTCAACTAGCACAAATGCAGCTGGTGCCATGAAACACTCGTAAGACCAGAGAGCATGAAATCAGGCAGAGGATAAATATGGGCACTCAACCTACAGGAGAACATAACCCTTTTATTTATTTATGGGTGCAAGTCAGCCAATCTGACCTCCAGCCTGCACATCAATTCATGCATTTTCTGTCCCACACATATTAATTTGTGGTTATCTTTAATATTTTATGAGTTAAGCTTGATTCCACTCCATTATGCACTAAAAAGAGAACAAAACAGCTACTAATGTCATTGATGAGTGTTTTTTTACTTGCTATAAATTCCATTCACCATCACGTGGTTAGACAACACAAGCTCCCCAAAAATAAGTGCTTCTGCTCATCACACCTCCTTTACTGAAATGAATTTTATTTCTGTTGATTTACTGTGAACACCAAAGCACAAAATATGGCTGTTTCAGTCACCTGAACTGCTCAGCTCCTGAACAGTCACATGCAAACTTCAATACTTAGCTAGGACTCAGGAGATGTACAGCTAGGAGTGCATCCAAAATCTGACACTAAGGAAACTCCTTTTCAATTCCCCATGTACATAATTCTTGTATTCATTCATCAAATTATCCTTCTGTAAATCAAGTTTTTAATCCAAAATCACAGATGAATCTTCAGTTTATGACCCTTCCTCTGCTCCAAGAATTTGCCCCAGGGAACTTCTAAGCAGCTGCTATCTCTCATCTCTGCCATTACTAAGACACAAAAGCCAAAGTAGTTTAACTTTTGGTCTCTCATCTAACTCCAGACTGCTCACATGATCTTTGTAGCCTGGATGTCCATCTACATGTTCCACTAGGATTTAATACTTTCCAAACATAAGTGCCCAGAACTATGTACAGTATTTGACATGAAGTCTCCCTAATGGTTTGCCTAATAACTTGTCTATCCTCACTGAAGAGCTCATCCTGAGGATCATATTTGCTCCCATTTCATGGTCAGTATCAAGTTTGATTATGGCAATTGGAGGCCTTCTCCTCCAAGCCAGTTTTAAGGGATGACTTGCCAGCTGATAGCAGATGTGTTGCTAATAATCACTCGGTAGATAACTTCACTTTAAGAGCTATTTGACTTCCTGTCATTCCTATTGTTTCAGTCATCACAGACATTCAATTCTTCCTGTGCAATAATCCAACCCACCTCAGTGCTGACTACATTTCCTAGCTTTGCCTCATCAGCAATCATCCTTTCATAAAGTTATTTCAGACAGTATGGTGAAGGAAAGAAACCCGATCCCCACTAATACTGATGCAGGGCATGAATAATTCCTTTATTCATACAGGCAAACTCACAATTTCTCCTTCAGGAGACACCTTGCCATTCTTCAGCTAAGCACCACACTTTCAATGTAGTTATTTCTGGCATATATACATTGAACTGAAGCCTTCTGCTCCTTTTGTCTAGGACTTCCAGTGTTTAACCAGTAATAATATGACTTTAGTCTTTCATGACCTAATTGTGGCAAATACATGATGTATTTTATCCTGTTTTCCACTTAGCCTTGTATACTTAATTACTTTTTCCATTCCAAATTTGTTCTAAATCCTTGAATTCTATTGCGACCAGAGTAAAAGGTGTGACGATTTCATTCTCCTTTTTAAATAAATGGAACTACACATCTTTTCCTATATTGCTATCACAACTGCTTTATTCAGCCTAACAGATAACACCCAAATCTATTTTTTTAACCTGGCTCCAGTGTCCTGCATCAACTCTTTCAAAGCCCAAAAACCCTTAGATTTAGTTTGGCTGAGAGCAGCCTTAAGACATTTATTCTGGCCATTTCCATTTGGCACCCTCTCTTTCTCCCATATCCAAATCCTCATCTGTGTCTAAACAACTAAACAACTAAAACAAGAACGGCTAATTTTAGAGGCATCAAGAATTTTTCATACAGTCTGGTCCTCACAACATCACAGCCAAATTCTCTTCTCCTGATATTTTTATTTCCCCCCCTCTTAATTCTCTAGCTTTTGGCTATTTACATGCTATCCCTACAGCTTCTGTTCTCCAACAATGAATCTCCTCCTTTACTTCATTCCTTTTAGGTTTTCTGGTAACTTGCAGTATCTTATTCTCACAGCAAGGTCCACGGCCCCACTTGGCAAGCTATTCCTCCTCCTTAAAATGCAGTTTCCAAGCAGCTATTGTACCTTTCAGTACCTTTCAGTTAAGACAGTCCAAGCCTTTTTTTTTTTTTTTTTTTTTTAATTTAAACCTCCAACTCCTACAGGTCTTTGGCTGCATGGACAACACAAACTAGTTCTTCTAACTGCTCAGAACTTGCCCTACTAAAATAAAGCTTCCTTGAAAGAAAAATACTTTGTAGTTGACATATCCTTCAGTTTAATTCCAAATTATTAACTTGTGGCTGATCAACATATGTGCTTAAGGCCTTATGGAACGGAGCCGTAATCTAGCAGCAGAAAACAAGACATGCTGTCAGCCAGTGAGAGACCAGAGATGTTCCAGAATTTAAAGATACACCCTCTAGTTCTGGGCAGGCTGTAAACATAAGCCTTCATTTACTCTGCATTCCACTACAATTAATGGCCAAAATCTACTGTATGATAATTCAGTGTACTGACTTCCAACTTAACTAGTCAGCACTGGGAAACATACTTAAAAAAGCACATTTGAGAAACACCTTCCCTTTACACACTATTACACTATCCAAAATGTGCTCTATAGCTCCGAGCAATCAAAACATGTTTGCAAAGCTGCGTCCTGTATTTTGACTCAGTTTTGCCTCAGGAAATCAACCTTAGCCCTCCAGATTTTGAAGCATAAGCATGAACCCTAAGTAGAAAACCATCTCCCATCCAGTGGAAGACTGCACCTATATTAAGTGCAACAACAACTAGATCATCAGCATGCCCACCACAAGCTTAAGAGGGGCAGAGAAGGAGAGTGCTGGTGGCCAAATGCTACAGCACAACACAGAAAGAGCCTCTCTAGCAAAGTGACAGTGAACGATCTCAACATGAATCTGGAAAAAAATGGCTTCACTCTTAACTTTAGCTTGTGATACAATTTTCTTAACATGGATGCACTGGCACGAAGTCAGTGTAGGCCTTCTGTGCAGCAGAGTGAACTTGCTGGCACAGGCTATCAGTCCCATCGAGGCATTAAATCACACTCACCACCACATTCCTGGTATGCCTGCACCTACACGGCAGTGCACAGGCACCTGCCTGCTGCCTCCTGAAACCCAGAGGGTAAACTCAGTACCACAGCATGAAATATGAAGTGACATGCTAAGTTACTAACCCACATGAAATGGTGGCCCTGAAAGGGCACACAGCTCTGTCAGCTCCAACAGCCTCTCACCATGGCAAGGGCTGCCCACTGTCCATGAAGGATTGATGGTAGACTCTGCATCCACCTCTCTTGGCCACCAACACCATCATGTTCATCTCCCCACGGTGCCTTCCGCTCTCATGACCAGCCTCACCAGTTTAAGCAAGCCTTTCCAGCAGTAGGGTTGGTGTTCTGCCACCCTCCAAATTGGGAGCATGGCACTGGACACTTTGAAAAAGCAATTCATTGTTAGCCATGCACTAGGAAATAGCACCCTACCTTTTACTCCAGAAGTGCTTAAAAGTGTTTTATCCTGTTAATTCTAGGTCAGTTGAGTGCACGTGTGGTATGGATTACACTGACCCTTTTAGAGCTCTCAACATTTTTAAATAAGTAGGACACTTAACATTAGATGCACACCAAGCTGCACACCTCCTATACACCACACACCAAGTTCTGCCAGCAGGCTTTAAGGCACAACTAAGGAATAGTTGCTTTATAAAGCATGGCTTTCACAGCCCACAAGTACAAATGTGAAATAATTTATAAATGCCAAGTCTGACCCAGTACCACATTAAATCAATACAGGCATTTTACAAAAAAAGCCTGTATTAGATGAACTGAAGTGACCTTTGCAAAGCTACCCAACAAATCAGCAGCAGATTTACAAACAGCGCAAGTATTTACAGCTGAGGGATGAAAAGGTCTACATTAAAGATAAAAGTTGTCCTGATGTTTACAAAATGTAACAGCATTGTCATTGCAAGCACAAAGGAGATGTTTCATCCTTAAATATGAGTGCCTAAAGACTTTAAACACGAGGAAGGACCAACATGCAATAAAATTCAAGTGAAAAAAGTTAACACTGCGATTCACTAGAGATGTTAATTTGCCAGTACCAGGTCTTTGCCAGTTTTAACCTTCTTCTCTGCACTATGAGCAGCCATATATATTGGACCCCTAGACACAAATAACCCCTTTGCTTTCCCTCCTTTTCACAGATGCCTTGTCTGAGCGAGGGAAGGAGGACGGGGAGGAAGAAAACCCAAGACGTTTAAGTAAATTACCTTTTGGATCAGCCTCCTTCCTTCACTCAGCTAAAGTTTTCTTGAGGTCAGATTAGCACTCGGGAAGGAGAGCAGGGGCGGCAGGCCCTTGGCAGGCGGTGCTGTGACAGACGCGGGGCAGACCCAGGGAGGCAGCCATGTGCTCAGCCCCGCATCCCCCGAAAGGGCATCCCGGGAGGAAGTTCTCACTTCGCACCGACTCGGGGAAATAACTCGGAGGAGTCCATCAGCTATCGCTTCCAGGCTTTCTCCTGGGCCATATGTTTTCCCCTGCCATTAGCGAGGCATTTCAGAGGAGCCAAACCGCCCTGCCCGCTCCGCCGCGAACCCGCTGGAGGGCTGGGGGTCGGAGCCGCCGCCCCGGGGACGGGGGCCAAAGCCGGCTCGGCCGACGGGGCACCACCCGCGGCACCCACCCCACGGGGCTGCGCTCCGTCCCCGCCGGGAGCCGCCCGCCCGCCCGCCCGCCGACCCCCGGCGGCGTGGCTGGGCTGGGCAGGGCTGGGCGGCTCCTGCCGCAGCGCCCGGCGGGGCCGAGCCCCCCGCCCGTCCCCGGGGCAGCACGGCGCCCCAGCCCCGCTGCAGCCCCTTCGCCAGACGCCCGCCGGGGCTGGTGGTGGGGAGTCCCGCCCGCCCCCGCTCCCCGAGCCGCCCGGAGCCGCCCCCAGCCAGCGGGGGAGCCGCGGGACGCCGCCGCGTTCAGCCCCGAGCCGGCGCCGCGCCTCGCCCTTACCGTCCTGGCCAGCGCGGCGCGGGAGCCCCGGAGAGGAGCGAGGCGAAGCCGCCGAGAAGAGCGAGGAGCGGGGGCCGAGAAAGCCGCCGCCGCCGCGAGGAGAAGGCGGAGGGGGCGGAGGATCGGCGGCGGAGGGGAGGAGACGGGGGCGGGGGAGGGCCCGTGCCGCCGGCAGCCACCCGCCCGCCGCGCAGCCGGCGCTTCCTCCCGACGCGCTGCCGAGCCGAGCCGGGCCGGGCCGGGCCGGCGGGGCGGGGAGCTGCGGGCGGCGCTGGGCTCGCCCCTTCCCCGGCCCGCGCCGCACAAAGGGGACCCGCCGCTGCCGCCTTTGTTCGGCGCCGGCAGGGCAGGGCGGCACGCTGGGCGCTGCTCCCACACGGAGATTGTTCCTCCGGCACTGGCAGGCGCGGAGCAACTTCACCGGAGTTAATTTGGGTCTGTGATGAAAACCCCTCCACCTGTGCCAAACGCTGCTCGGCATCCAGCACTGAAGTCAGCCTACGCGCGGTGCTTCAGCTGCCTGTTTATGCCTCGGGAGCTGACTGGTGACTCCTGTTAAATTAAGGGTGGGTTTTTTATTGCTCAGGGTAGATGGGATCGCGAAAATTGGTTTCTTAGTATTCTATGCTTGGCAGCCACCGAGAAGTATTGAAAAACGAATTTCAGATACACCGTTGCCCGATTGTCTGTGGCAGGTCACAGATCTTTCAAACGTTGCTACTGATCTGTATGTCCCGTTGAGGTACCTTTGTACCTTTTCAAAGGTGGTTTTTTTTTTTTTTTTTTGTATTTTGTTTGTTTGTTTTTTAATTGTCATGGTACTTTAGTGCTCATCCTATAAATCTCCTCCAAGCTTACCGATTTAGTCATTCAGCTCAGGTATCTGAGGTCAAGGCATGCAGTCCTGTCATGCCAGTTAAAACAGTAGAAGGGAGAGCATTTCCCCTCATTCACTTGTAACTTAGAAGACACTGACAGACTTACAAATGCCCTTGTATGAGGTCTTCTCTGAAGGATGGTTAGACTTCGGTCGTTTGCACAGACATGGAATGAGCAGTCACTGTATATCCACAAGTGATCTCTTAAGCAAGCAACAACAAAACTGGACTACCCTAGGGTTGTTAAAACCAGGCATAAACTCTAACTAAGCAGCCTCCTTTAAAAGTTCTTTTCACATAATGTTCATTAAGCCCTAGCAGTTAAAAGACCTCACCTGGGAGCCCTCACTATGCAGAGGTCTGCTTCCCAGACTGAGAGGGACAGAGTAGCACGGGGCCTTAGATGCTAAGCCAGCTCCTCAGACTTACTCCTAGACCATGTGCCTTTTTGTGCTCCAGAGAAGCAGGTGATTTATCAGTTCCCCTAGCTATTACCTAGGAATTTTCTTCGTGGTCTGTGAGGTATGTGAGGAAGGAGGGGAACCTGTGGCATGTGAGCTCTTCCACATCATCCACAAGGACCTTCTGCTTCCTGCATGTGCTAGCATAGCTGCATCAGAAAAAGGGAATGAAAAGTATGTGGATTTGAATCTTTACTCCTGTAGCTGTGGTGTAGGGGGGGAATAACTTTTTTGTTTTATCTTAAAATTAAAAAACTATATGCTTGGGGGTAAAAAGTCTGAAAATGTAAAACAGTGTATTAAGCATGAAGAAGCCTGCCTAAGACATCAGGTAGCCTTAAATAAAGCCAATGTGCTAGAAGTGTAAGGTACCTCTTACACCCTAGGTGCTGTCAAGATCTGCTTGCTGCATTATGCACTAGGGCCAGAAGCAACCATCAGCCCTGCAGCATGTGCTGAATGAAGCCTCTGCCACACAATGGTGTAGTCATTTTTCACATGTTCAGTCCACAGGTATCCCGCCTCTTGTGGCCAACTTTTACAGGTTGTGCATTTTGCCCTTCATTCTCTAGGCTGGATGTACGTAGTAAGGGGAGGAGTAGGTAAATGCAACTGAAATTAGATGACCTGGCCAGAAAATTCCTAGTTAAAAGAGAGGCTTATCAATATTTTAACTTCAGATCAATATTAAAGCCTAGGTGCATGTATAGCAGTTCTGTTATGCCCTTACTGGCAAAACAAGAACTATGGACTTGTTTCTTACACTACTGCCTGGTAAGTTTTTCACACCCAGGCATCATATGATGGATAGCTTTATTAAGTTATGTTGCACTGTGCAGCTGCTGCCTCTGGGAAGAAGTATGGAGTAATACAATTAATGTCTCACATTTTAATATAGCTACTAAAATATGATCTTTGTTCTCACTGTCAAGACTAGTGACAGAAGCCTCAGACAGATGACCAACCTATTGAAGCAGTGGTGGGAAGTCCTCCCACTGCAAGGCAAGCTGCAGCCTTGAGCTCATCATGAACACCCATGGGCTTCATTCTTCATGTGACAGATCCCTCTAATGAAACCAGCACCCTGGCCCTAAGATGACATTTAAGGGTACCTTCAGTGATTATCCTTGTACACAAATCTTTGCATTTTGAGACACTATAACCCCTGATTTATAAATAATATCTAACACAAGAATTTTTTTATAATTTTATAAAAATGCATATACCTGATTAAACTTGCTCAATAAGGCTGCTCAATAGGAGTAAAAATTGTGCATAAGAAATTGTGTTGCCTGGAACTAAGTCAAGAACCCCCGGAAACAAACATAAAATTATCACATTCCAGACTCATTTCTTCCTTACACTTTCCAAGTAACAGATTACTAAAAAAATGAATTAATCCTGTCAGTCCATTAAAATATTTCACAACTTTCAGAAGGTTTTGAGAAAAAAAAATTAAAACCCCACCTATTGATCATAACTCTCTTCCTAAATCCATATTCTTATAAGACCAAAAATAAAGCATTTGTTGCTCTAATCAATAGGTTTACTCAGAAACAGCTGACACCATTTAAAATTGTGTTAATTAACACAGGTTCTCAAGGTCCAGTTCTAATGCAGACAAGCTGTGTCCACCTTAAACAGAGCCTTGTTATTATTCACGCTACTTGAATCTGCCATTAATAGTAAGTCTCCATCTCACAGCTGCTGCTAAACCTGAGGCCTGCTTGCATTCAAAGAGGATTTCAGTTGTATTTTGGCACTGTATATGCTATTCACAAAGTCACCTGTAACTCTGAGTAAAAATGACTGAGAACAAAGCCACTCATTTTCCACTTGTTAGCTCTAAAATCCCTGATGTGGAAAGTTTGGGGTTTTGATATGTCTCCGTTGTGTAAACTTATGTGTAATGCTCACATACATTCAAAAATGCAGACTGCTGCCTGAATTACTGTGGCACTCAGGCTGAATTAGCCACAGCAACTCAAGTACTGAGTGGTGTAGCCTTCCTACCTGCCCCTACCCCTGTAGGGTGTATTTATCCTTGCAAATATTCTCTCCAGTCTACTGACTAGGAGGTGTGAGCTGGGGTCAGTGACAAGCCCGACAGACCAAGCTATAACCTGCAGCAGCTACACCCTCAACAAGTATTTTAGTGTACTCGACCTTCGTTAAATCCATTAGTGAGGCATGTGCAAGATTTCTGATGGTCAGCCTGGTCTGCCTGCTCAGCCTATCCAGCCATCACCTCAGCTGTGCCTGCTGAGGTGGGAGTGAGATGGCCAGACAAAAGCACCCCTTTAACCATCACAGCTTGATCAGTCCATCTGGATATTACTGAGCTGCATGTACACATTCAACTAAGCTCAGTGAGCAATGTTGCACAAACGATGGCAGAGTTATCCATGTCCACCCTCATGTACATCCAGCTGCTCACACAAACAAGGTGGTGCAGGACATTCTAGCCCTGTATTTGCTCTGGACAGTATTATATAAGTTTGGGTTTTTCTGCTTTGATCATAAGCTTTGTAGAAAATGTGTGAGCAACATCTTACTGGAGGCTATAAAGGTATTTAGGAGTGCTGGGAAAAGTGTTTTCTCAGTATTGTTAGAAGCAGGGTGCTGATGACAAAGGAGAGGTGTTAGTCATGCTGACCCATTCTTCTGGTGCTCAATAACAGGGAGAAAAAAGCCAGAAACCTTCTCAGCACTACTTGGACTTGTAAAATGGTTTGTGTTGGAAGAGACCTTTAAGGTCATCCAGTTCCAGCCCCACTGCCATAAGCAGGGATACCTTCCAGTAGACAAGGTTGCTCAGAGTCCAGTCCAACCCGGCCTTGAAAATTTGCAGGGATAGGAACCTGTTCCAGTGCTTCACCACCCTCATAGTGAAGAATTTCTTCCTTATCTAATCTAAACCTACCCTCTTTCATTTTAAAGTATTACCCTTGTCCTGTCTTTAGGACTGTTTATTTTCCAGTTTTGGAAGGTGTGTGGAGGTAATGCCAGCCAAAATGAAGGATGTGAGGCCATGACTATGTCACTTGACATCCTGCCTCATCCCATGCAAGCAGAGAAATAGAGACACGTCTGCTCCTGTTTCCTACATGCACCTACTTAGAGAACACAGACCCATTAAAGCTGAGCCAGACAGATATCTTTTCTTTAATTAGCTTGTCCTTTTAAGTGTCCCAGGAAAATTATTATAAGAAATACCATATGATTGCCCAAGAACAAATGAGATATGCTTTTAAACACCCTTTATTACTAACATTGCATAAGCATTCCAACAATCAAATCTAACAGTTTGTTATCATAGTTGCAATCCCTTTGGCTTAGTAGCAGCAAGATGAATAGCATGTCATATCTCTTATCAGCAAATAGCTGCCTGCCTTTGTAAACAAAACTGTCAAGACTGATTCTCCATACACATTTGCAAATTATACTCATCGGTTATGTGTCTTGTGGCATATTTAGTGCGCTGCCAAGGGAATGCTACCCTCACATCACTTTTATATGCTACCAACATCATAACATTTTCAAGGAACAGGTAGATACCTTGCCAACTATGGCTTGAATTCACCAATGTCCCCTACAGATCCCTGATGAAAAACGTACTTATTATCTAGTTTAGAAACATTCAGGTCTAGCATGTAAATGAGAAGTATATGTGATATCCTGATATTTAGTCTGCTCCAAACAGCCCTGTGTCCTCATCCCAGCACCAGCATTTTGCTTATTGTCTGGCAGAAGGAATTAAATTCCTTGTCTCAGTTTAACTATATGCAATATGATAATAATATCACTTACTTAGTGGAGGAGGAGAGTAAATTAGTTTTAATGTGTACCCTCTGTGCTAAGAATACAGAGCAAAATATGATCTTAGTACTATAACTTCAACCCCTCCTGGCCCTTGACATTTATTGTTTTTTGAATTTTATTTAATCTGCATAATATATACAGAGGACAAAATTGATAGTCACTAACATTTTTTAAAGGGAGAATTCCCTTCTTGTGATTTTTATATGGAAAAACCTCTGACCATACCACATTAACAATAATACAAAATAGATTAAAATATTGATAGTAAAATTGCTGTAATTTTGTTTCTTTGACTTACAGAAGTAGGCTCATTTTTTGTATGAAAACAACTATCGTGCTAGTTTTGACATTTTATGTTAATGATGTGTAATAAAGTAATGTCATTTCAACAGAGAATTCTAATTAGTCGCCAGTAACACAATATAGTCTTGTATAATTACAAATTTTGTGTGTGAGGAGAAATGCCTTGTTCTCATTGCAGGAACTAAAACCACAGAGCATCACATTTCTCAGTATTGTACCAGAGGAATGTAGGAACACACTCATGACCACAATAGGGAATGGCAGTAACAACAGAATCAGTAACAGATAGAAAATGTGATGACACTAAACTGCGGATCATAATTCATCCATGGAACAAGCCTCCACCCTACTCCTGTGCTCACATCAGCCTGCAGCACTCTGGCTGTTGCACAGCTCTCAAACTCTGGCGCAGGAGTTTCTTTTCTTCAGCTAATCAAACCAGCATGGGAAGTGATGCTATCAGGGAAGTCTGGATCAGAAGGAGAGATGAGAAAGATCCAACATCCTATAGCACACAGCAAACACTAGGGGAGAGTGACTACAGGAGTCATTTATTGCCTGTTTCATGGCTTTCTCCTTTAATTCCCAGGAGTTAGAAAATTCCAGAGGGGTCAAAATTGCCGAGTGTGACTAAGTATCATCCAAGCCAGCTGAGTTGCAGTGTGGATGTTTGAGTATGAATAAACCCAAAAGCAGTGAGATCTGATTTCAGGGTCTCTCCATTATTTAAGTGTTGTGTGAGGTGCAGTACTAGCTCAGAATTTCATGGGGAAATAACAACACACCAAGTTCTCAAGAACTAAATACGGTTTGGATTGGTAAATCATTAATCCAGAAAGTGGTGTTTGTTTTTTCTTTCTGAAAGAAAGCTTGATTTAGCCTTTTTTTAAAGATGTAGTTACTTGTTGTGTTCCTCAGAAAGGAGGGTTAACTTTACAAGGATCTTGAGAACAGTTAAGGGAAAAAAAGAAGGAATATTAAAAGATAAACATGAATTGAGTTATATGTAGAAATTAATACAGAAATTGTTATTTAAACAACTATGATATATCAAAATAAAGATAAATTAATTACAATGTTTACTTCATGGTATCTATTGTATCTGTACAATTTTTTAAGTGTGAGGACAGTCTGCTTGTACTGAAGCACTTTGCAATTACAAAGTGCAATTACAAGCAAAAATCTTAATCAAAGTCTGAAATATAAGGTTTGCACATGAAACATTGTATACTTTTGTGTGCATGTTTTTTCTACTCTTCAGTAAAGCACTCTGCTAGAAGGAACAGATGCCTCTTTCTCAAGAACTTCAACTCTGAGAATCACTGCCCTGAACCAGCTCGTTCCCATATTTTTTTCCAGTCTACATCAAGAGGGGTCCGGAAGACTGATAGTTTTACGCTGCATGAGAGGTTTCACTTCCCCTTTGGCTTAGAGCTGGCAGCAACATTCTCTCCCTACCTCTGCATCCCAGATGGTGTAGGATCCCACCAGGGCACAGGCTCAGTTGCATCAATGTCCCTCTATGGAGTGGTGTCAGAGAGAGGTTATTTAAAGCCATTCTGCAGAATATGAAACTACCCCACTTCCCAAGCCTTGCTTGCTCTTTCTCACTTGGCTTCTCCACCAGGAACAGCTCAGCAAGCAGCACAACAGGCAGCACAACATGGCCCTATACATTGTCTAACCCCAAACGTGCAATGACAGCCTGGCACTCACCCACAGTGCTCCTCCTATGGGGCTGCAGATATGTCCCAGGTGCTGCTACTCCCAGGCCCTGCTTTGAAGAATGCTCCAAATACCCTGGCTAGGGCAGATTGGAAAAAAAACTAAAGGAGAAACCAAATCAATATGTGTTGCTGTATTGGAGCTGCTCAGAAGGGGCTTACCACCCCCCTGAGTTATCAGCTCTTGCTGCTACTAGGAACGTGACCATACTTATATAGTGAATATTGGTAGTGACTGTGTCCCTTTCTATGCTGGCTATTCCAAGAGCTTCTTTTGACAGCTCAAACATGAAAAGATTTGTTATGTTTTGAAATGTAGTGGTAGAGGTTTTATACTTTTGGCCAGAGTGTCAGTGGAGGCTCTTTGGTGATGTGTGCATTGGAAGTGACAAGCAGTGAATAACTGACATCAGGCATAAGTAATATTTGTAGTCTGACTTTGATATGTTATTCTTTAAAAAATCCAGTCTGTAAATACAGTCTACATTTGTTAGGTTGAAAGGAAGGAAAGGGGATGAGTGCAAATACAGAAGAGAGAAATGAATAACCATGACGAGGAGAAAAAGCAAGCAGAAATAAGCTGATAAAGATAAAAAGGAGTAGGATTATTAAAAGAGAGAATATAGACATACAAAATGGATCAAAACTAATATAAAATTGCTAAAAAGTAGGAGAAAAATTGAAGATGAAAGGAATCACAGTGTAACAGATCAGAAAAAAGAAGAAAGTGTTTATGAACTCTAGTCTGAATTCCTATACACAGCTAATAATGCCTTCAGCACCCTATGAAATAAATGTGTTTTTGTAAAACAGGCATGTGATGAAGTCCCATTGATTTAGAGGCATTGGTTTGCAAGTTAAAAGGAATCTGTGAAACTATTGAAAATATACATCAGGAGCATGTGGCATGATGCATATGTGTAGTGTAGAAGTATTTTGAATGGCGATGAAGTCACACTGTAAAACAAATATTATTATTATTAACCCCCATAACAACAATGCTGTTTTTCAACAAGAAATTACTTATTCCAGGGAAGACATTTGAATGAACTTGTGGGGCTCTTTCAGAGACTCCAGTGAAGCCAATGACTGTATTTTCATTCAGGCTTTTTGCTTTTCTTTGTTAAGTATCTGTAGACTAGAAATGGCAATAAGAGCAGTAAGCTACAAGATTATATGTACTTCTGCTGAATTCTTTATGTACACACTGCCCATTATTTTCTTTGAAAGCAGGAGCAGGTATAATCTGGCAGGGAACAAATCTTTTAAGTGATTGAATTATCTTCCAAAAGGAAATATTTTACATGAGAAAAACAGGGGAGAGAGAGAGAGATGAGTGGCTCCCAGGACAGGTCAATGGCTGAAGCAGTGTAGCAGCTCCCATGTTGTGGTCTCATTATCACCCCCAAACAGCAATTTTACACAGAGGAGTTGTCAGACAAAACTTTATATCAGTAACTTTTTCAACT
The DNA here is from genome assembly GCA_024500445.1 of Entomyzon cyanotis. Lineage (NCBI taxonomy): Eukaryota > Metazoa > Chordata > Aves > Passeriformes > Meliphagidae > Entomyzon > Entomyzon cyanotis. Next base: position 22,616,534 of record JAKEPQ010001005.1, read on the forward strand.
TAGTGAACATAATAACAGGAAAAGTATGCAAATCAGCATGTTTAAATAGCATAAATCATGGAAGAGACACATTGTCTATCCACAAAAAAAAAAAACCAGCAGGATTTTAATATTGTATTAAGGAAGTGGAGCATCATCAGCCTCCTTTCTGTACTTGGCTGCTTATAGGGCTTAGTTGCAGCAGCAAAGCCATACATTAAGCTTTTACAAAGAGATGGAGCCAAGACTGGGTATGGCAGGGTAGGGACTGCACTCAGCTCCACTTCCAGAGCAGCCGCAGGTGCTAAACAGCCAAATATTTGCCTTTCTGCAGCTGGGAACGGAGATGCCACCTTTGAAAACATCTTTTTTGTGCTTCTGTTCCAGGAACTGAATAAATATTTGTTATTTCCTCATTTCACAGGGCCTCTGCAAAATGATATTATAAAGTGTGTAAGTTGTCAGGAAATTTTGTCTAGAAGGCACTGCACACAGCTAGGCATGTAGTACTTTATTATTTAATGGATTAATTAAAGGAGTTATATGTTGCTTACTTGATTGCTAAGTGCAGCAACGCAGGTATTTATTTTACACCAAATAGATCTGTTTTGGATGTTTGTGGAAATGGCAGTGTCTTCTAAATTTATCTTTAAAAGGGTGTGCAAAATAACAATTAAAAAGTGGGGGAAGAGTTTTGTGAGGAAAACAACACTCTGCAAAGATATGCTGTAGCATTATAGTTAAGCTACAGGATATGAAAGTATAATTTACAACAAAACCTTGTCCATAAAATTTTTATTTATTCTTTAAATAAATTTATTTAATTTAAAAAAAAATACTCATTCTTTCTTTTCCAGAATTTCTGAAATTACTCCTAAAGTCATTCCCAGTTGTCCAAGTGGCAGATGTTTTATTAAAGTTACCATATACTGTTATATATCCTCCTTTACTCATCAGCCATTTTTCACTAGCAACAGGGAGATTTTATGAGAATGAAATGATGGGAACTATTGGTGCATGTGAAGAAAGATTGAACCCTTGTGTTTTATACCCAGTTGAAAGATCCCTAATACAATTCACAGCTGCAGGAAAACCACTGTGCAATATTTAATGGTATATTGTCACAAACTATATATGAAATTTTACTTATAATCATAATTCCTAATTTTACAATGTTTAATACAGATAGGAAGCACAACCTGAGTTCAGAAAAATAAAACATCCATTTTCAGGTGTGCTTGCAACTTAATTTGTGTTTAGTTTCTGTTTCCAGTAATAGACTTCAACTACCACTCAAGCACTTCCCTGATTTTTTACCAAGTATATATAATATTTATCATCTATTAAAAAACATGGAGAGAACACTGTTAACCTTTAGGGAAATGTTTGTTTGTTGTTAATGCTGCAGATTTAATTTTAAGCATATATTCAAGACATAGATTCAGCTTCAAATAAATCCAATAAGCTACATTAAGTAAAGTTTCTTCAGAGACATGTAAAATAGTTAACAAGGCTCTGAACTGTTAATTTCAAGGAGAACATAAACAAATATTCTTGTCCATTAAAGTTTCCAACTTTCATTCATTGTCTGCCTCAGTATATTATGCTCTACCTTACTTGGTTTTTCAACGCTGTTATTAATATGTTTTATTCATAAAAGAAAGTGACAAAACTATGTTGCTAATCCTCCTGACTCCATAATAAATCACTGCTTGTTTGCTGTACTATAATATGTATTTTCAATAATGCAGAAGCAAGCTTAGGTCCTTAGGTAATAAAAGTCTCCATATAAAACAACTGCTCTTTGGCACAAAAAAAAAAAAAAAAAAAAAAAAAAGGGCGGGGGTTGGATCTCATAACTCTCTAAAATCCCTTGCACTTTCAAAACTTTGGGGACTTTCATGTATGAGCTTTGCAGGTGCCAAGTTCTTTCCCTTTGCACTCTGTGCATTGCTGTGCAGGGTCATCAGACCAGCCAGGGAAACTTGGTTTTGTACTCACAGAATGAAGGGCAGGGGGAGCAACACATGCTGTCCTTTGCCTTTTTGTTAAATTTGAGGTTGATTTGTAGCAACATCAACTTCCTTTTGCTGAAAGGAATTTAAATATACCAGGCAGGAAAGGTTGTACAACTGTTGAGTAAATTGTGCTTAGTGCCCAGTGGAGTTTTGGGAAGCATGAAGTACATTATATTAGATGGGTAATAAGCTAAGACTTTCTCTTTTTGTAAATTTTATTCTTTCTTTTTCTGTTGTTATTATATTGTACATATGGAGCATGTTAGACTAAACATGTGCCTTTGCTAAAGATACCAAATGTTCAAAATACAGTTTGAATTTAGAACCATTAATCTCTGAATCACTGTCCTACATTATGCTACAAATTGCTACTGTTTATAGGAAATCTTATATTATAAGCAACTATCTTCCTAGGCCTCAGGTGACTTTTAATGAAAGCATGTATTCCCTTTGTGTATTCCCTCAAATTTCTTGCCAGGTGGTAATCTTGACATTTTGAAAGATTTCATTTTTTAAACCTTCAAAGTGTTTTGCAACATTGGCTGTATAAAAATGCTTGTTAATTTTAAATATTCCCTATTTCTAATATTAAGTCTTGTCATTACATGTACCACTCTTAGAGGGAGTAATGGAAACTCTCTCCACCTGAATTAAGTCCAATCATAAGAAAGTGCTAAATCTCACTTAACCAAAATAAGTACAGAGTGCATTTTCCTGCACAATGAGTCCAGGTCTGCCTTGGCATATCCTCTGAGTTTCTCTTGAAGGAAGGAATAGAACAACTATCTCTAGGAATACAGTGAATGAACTGGCTCTGCCCTCAAGGGAATCATGGTCTGTAATTAAAGATATCTAATGCTAAAAACACCTTATGTGTGCAACTGTTGTCATTTTGCATTTTACCTAAGAAGCACCTGGGTGTTGCAATATGCATGCTACAGTTTCTACCTCTTTAGTCAAGTCCTCTAGAAACACTGTGGATACTTTGATTTCCTCTTCCTCCTTTCCTCTCTTAAGAGGGTCCCCTTAAGAAAACACATAAGGAGCTTTCCACATTCCCCCAGCAGCAGAGCACATCTGCACTGGCTAAACCTGTGTCTTCAAGCATCTGCTTGCACCTGTCCTAAGCAATTCATGGTATGGCTGGGCAAAGTGACACTGCTAAGCCAGCTACTGGCCCCACCAGAGACCTTACTGCTATGGTAGCCCACAACAAAGAAAAACAATGAAAGGGGGAGAAACGTTTTTGACCACCATCCTTCTGTAGAGCTGTAGGGAAGGTTCCTCCTGTGGTTAAGGCAAGAGAAACCACCAAAACAATACATTCCTCCTTCTGAAAAAATCAATATTGCCCCATGGCAAGAAAATAAGAGAATGAGAGAAGTGCTCCATTGTGTGTCTTTTCTCCATACAGTATTTGTTGTCTTTCAAAGCTTAAAGAAATATTTTTTTCCAGGAACTGCCTTGTCAACCAAAATCTCACCAACTTCTTGGTGCTTAAGCTACCTTTGAAAATCAGATTATGTAATAGATTTTTTACTTGGGGATTAAAAAAATGGTTATTAGGAGGTATGCATCTGAGTAACATAACACCTGCTGAAAATTTTTCCATGAAACAAAGGATACATATTTATGAGATTAGTTCAGTTCTCTTAACATATCACCATTCTCCTGGGATATCATAAGAAATATGAACACCATAAGGTTGTAAACAGCAGAAACTGCAATTATCATACAACTAAATAAATTCTTCATATATGTGTTTACTTCCAACATAATATGCAGTATAGCTGGTTTGTAAGTAAACAAAAGTGATGTATGTGTGTGTGATGATTCATATCTACAACCCGACTAAAAGAAATGTGAAATATGCTAATACTGCAGGAAAATATTTGCTAGCAGGAATTATTTTTTCTCATCTGTGGAATGAATGTATTGTATATTGATCACCATTAACCATTCACTGTTAAATAATGTAAAAAAAGCCAAGAAAAATCAGCATATCATAATGACACCGTACTTGCATGTTCCATTTGAGGCTTTTATTTCAATACACTGGCTCTGGGAATTAATGAATATACTTTCTTCTTATCTGAAACATTAATCTGATACTTGTTTTAGAAGTATTTGGGGGAAAATTACTCCATAATAATAAAGCTGTTGCTAGGAGGCCTGGAGAAACCTAAACCAATTTAGCTTGGAGAAACAGATAATCAGTGTCTTAGTGCTTTCTTTCTAACATGCCCCTCGTGCTTTTACCCAAGAGCAGGAAATCAGTGAGTGGAGAATAAATCTCCATTCTGATTGTTTACAGAGCATAATGAGGGCCTCAAGCAAAGAAATGCATAATTTGCTTTGTACCTGCAGCTGAACTGCAACGCATCCTGTTTAATACCCGCTGAATGCCATTCCAGACATGGAGCAAAAAGCCGTCATTTCAGATGAACATGTTGTTACTCTGCAAGGGTATAATTACTTGGAGGAAAGTTTAAAATTGTCCATCCCAGAAACTGTTTCTGGTCCTTTAAGATTTTATAGCAGTGGCCTCAAATTTCAGTTCTCTCATTTTCATTTATCTCATTTTCTTCCTCATTAACATCTGATCCTGACATAATTTGCTGCCTTTATTTCTCTTGTCTCTCCCTTTTCCCAAACACTGTCTCTTTTGCTTTTTCTCCAATGCATGCCTCATTCTGAAGGGGAAGACTGAGATTTTGACAGAATTCCCTGCCCTCCCCACTCCATAAAAATATATATTTCATATGCTTTCAGCTGTGATCACTCAACAGCTGCATTTTCCAAGATGAAGCCTTTTTGGGGGCTTCAGTGGCTCCCTTCCAGATTCTCACCCTGTATTGTTCACCATGCCTTGCCTGTGGCATGGCTTATTCTCATTCTCTTTCTCACCTTGGTGCCTCTGACCCTCAAATCCAAAACCTCTTTTTTCTCTCTGACCATGTTGTGTCTGTATCTGTTTCTCTGATGCTCTCTCTTGGATCTCCTTTTGTTTTTCAAGGTCAAACAGCTCTAAAATAGAATTTCTCTTACTTCTTCCTAAAATGCCTTTCCTCCCCCATTGCTCTATCACCCGTTTTCTCTGACATGTTGAAGCTCAGTATTAGGTTCAATCTTTCTCACTTCATTCTCCTCATATTAAGGAGACTAATTCACTAATTCTTTTTGCTTATTCTGGAATATTCAAACCTTTTTTAGTGGGTATGTGATAAAAAATAACCAACAGTGATCCTCTCATAATTGGCATTAACCACTTCCTATTACCCTTCTTTTTAACCTGTACAACATATGCCATTTCAAATAAACTTTACCCAACCTAAGGCTCCCCACAGCCCCCATACATCTTCCTCACAGAATTCAGACTTCCTCACCCTCATTTTTAAGATTCTTTGCATCTTCTATCCAACGTCTCATCTGACAATACCTCATTTCCTCTATTGTCCTCATCTCTCTCTAGATAATGCTTAAGATTTCCCTTCATCCCTCTTTTTCATGGTAATCTTGCCTCTCCAAGCAAGTTTACTTTTCCTTCCTTTCTTGTTGGATTTCTCTTTTCACCTCAATCCTTTAAACACATAAGAATTACTTCATATTGGAATCAACTATTAAGAGAAAAAAAACCCAAAACAAGCCCAAAAGTAGCCAAAGCATGCCTTTGACTTCTGATATTTGCAAGTCAAAAGGAAGGCAACAAAGATATTTGTTGCACTTTAAAGTAAGAAGAGAATACATTGCTGTTTGTCTGTCTTTGTACAAGGTACCACAAAGGATATCTGTTAGTGATATTACCTATGCTAAATTTCCTGCAGTAGAACCCCATCAGTGAGACTTTAATTTCTCTGTTGCAACAGTAATTTTCTTAAAGACTTGATCTAACAAAGTACTTAAACACTTGCTTGTGCTCAGACTTGTGAGTGACCTCACTGTAGATACCGGAATTGCACACCTCATATACTTGCAATTAAGCACACAAACAATTATTCTACTGAAATTTAGTATAGCTAAAAAAAAATGGCTTAGTGTTTTATTATATTTGGGACATAAAAGAAACAATTTAAAGACATGTATTTTGCGAGATGCTGAATTTAAGCAGATTTTTCAGGTTTTAAAATATTTTTCAGCTGAGGCATTAACTTTATTCTACAGACTGAGACATTAGTCTTCTGACTCTTATGAGAGTTCACAGATAAAATAAAAAGTATGTTAAAAAAATGTGGAATCTCATACTAACACCTGGTGATGAAAATTCTTGCAATTTCTTCTCTACCTCACATGAAAAATGCTTTACCATAATGACACATTTTAGAAGTGTATTCCTTTTAATATATACTGACTTCCTCAGAAATAAAGATATGGATAAATGGATATTGTAATGTAGACACATAGGCCACAGAGCATTTATTGATTAAAAAAGTCTTGGTGTTCTTTCAAAGAAACTACTCCGTTATTACAGCATCAACTGTGGTGCAAACACTGCAAAATCTAATTGCATTTTGTCTAGTGCCAAACCAAAAAGTCCAACTGCAATACAGAAGAGAAAAAAAAAAAGACATATGTTTGGTACTAAAAAATGGATATATCCTTAAAATGCTGGGCAGCATAGGAGGAGTACTTGGAATATTGAGTAGCATTTATATAACACATAATAAATTTTAAGGTTACAAAGGAGAGAAACTTGTCTTTATAGTTAAAAGCAACTCTTTTTCACTCTTTTAAACATTTGCAAGTCAGTATTTCCCATAATAGTGAATAAACTTTCAAAATGTGATGATAAATACTTATCTCTTCCTCAGAGAAGGGAAGTTTCATGAGTTCATCATACAGTGAGTGTTCAACAAAGTCACAGAGAAGCTGTGAATGCAGCTGGAACAGCTTGGCTCAGTCTCTTGGATTTTAAATATTTTTTTCCTCCCAGAAGTTACCCCTTTCTGGATACCTTCCTCCAACAAATGCTACCCTTTCAGATCTTCACTACTCCTTCCATGTATCCTTTTCCAGAAATTACTGCATTAAAGCATCAGAATCTCCCACTGCTTCAAAATATATATCACACAGAGACAATAGCTCTCAAGGTCACTTCCCAGAATCTTTTCTATTGATTAGCATTAAAAACTATTAGATGTCTGGCTGGGTGAGTGCCTTTTAGGCTACTGCTGGCAGGTCCTAAGATTTTAGTCTGTTTGTACCAAATGAATTTGGATCTTTTTCTTCCAGGTATCCCATTGATACATTTAAATATTACATAAGGAATTGGCTGGGAGCAAACCAGAGGATTTTTTCACATCATGCTGTTGAAGAAGAGCACAAAAAGCTGAGCTCTGCATGCCCTGAACGTGCTGGATGGGAGTCAGCATAGCTCTGTGCAGCAGAGATAGTCCCTTTCATCTGTGAGATCAGAGGTTCAGCCTCTGAGCAGATCAAACCACCACAGCTTTCAGCAGGGAACTTTGGATTTTCATTCCCATTTTTAAATATCCTGCTCTGTGCTTGCTGCCAGCTCAGGAGCAGCTCTGGACATTGGGAGGATGAATGTTGAGGAAAGATGTTGACTTCTTGCACATGTGGGCAAAGGTGCTGGTGTGTGTCTTCTGCCTGGTGCAGGGGTAAGCACTGAGGACAGTGCTCTGAGATCAGCCTCCTGTGAGCAGGCTCCCTGGCCAAATGCCATCTGCCTAGAGATGCTCTTCTTCCAAAACAGTTATGAAACCATTTTCCCTCTTGCTGCAGTGATGGACAATGTGCTGCTTGGAATTTCTCGGTTTTCATCAGAGCAGACATTTCTGCAGTGCCACTGAATTCAGGCTTTGGGTAGTTGATATTTCTGAACAGGATCTGTGTATGATTCCAAAGTTCTTCTCTGTTCCTATCACACAGGGGGGGAAAATGCTGTGCAGTTAGTTTTTCAGTGCAAGGGTTAAAAGCTGCTGACTCTGTTTTGTGAGATGGGGCCCCAGTTCCATCTCTACGCGTGCAAGTGACACTGATACTCACAAAACTCACTTAATTGAGGACTGACTCATTCCCGCCTACATTCAAACCCATGCTCCCAACAGCTGGTACACAGAGTCTTTTGCAGCTTTTAGAGTTTTGCGAGGGTTTTGCTGGAATTTTCTTGTACATACTATATATTTCTTGTTAAATCATGGTCACAGTGTTCCCTAATCCTGACATTCCCTGTTTCTGCTGGCAGGCCATCAATAGCTTTTCTTCCTGTTGTCAGTTCTGCTGCTGTTGCTCTTATAAAGATGCTTCTGGGAGTTTTGAGAGGTTTGATTCCTTTAGACAAAGACACCAGCATCAGCCTGGTTCCCATGGCTACCAGCTCCTCAATCTCTACTCAATACAGACTTTTCAGCCACTCTCATTTTAAAAAAAAAAAAAAAAAAAAAAAAAATCCTTCCCTTATTTCTGGAGACCACAAGTTGAATTGCAGCTTCCTCATGTTATTCACACTGGCAACAAGAAACCCTAAAGAGAAAACTTAAAGAAACATGTGAGTGTAAAAACTCACTGTGACTGCTCCATTCAAGGCTGCTGCTGTCACAAATACATCACACAATCCTGTACATAAATCTGTCAGGATCCATCATAAAATAACTCCTAGGATTTTTTTCTCTCATCTTTTTAGCTAGAGGATTGAGTGGATAATTCATTTTTCTGATTTCCTTGAATAAGTTTCTTAAAATTTTTGTATTCTCAAATCAAATGTGTAAAATTAACTGTTTGAACCAAAATGAGAATATTTTGCTCCCTGTTTTCACACTGCAAAATAAGGCAAGACAAAACAAAAACCTTTCATTTTCAATGAGGGCAATTTTAACAAATGTAAGTAATAGAAAACACAGATAAAGCCCTGAGAACCATTCACAGAATAAAGTGAGAAATTTAATTTCTCTTCTCTCTTTTCCAGGCAAGCCAAGGTCCACTTTCCTGACTAAACAAGAGGTTTTTGCCCCATTTCAAGAAGTCTTTAAGAACTTTGCACAAAACCTAACTTACCTTTAGCAGTTTTCTTCCTGCATCATATCATATTCTCTAGTGGGATAGACAAAGCAGTCTCCTGAAGTAGCCCTTAGACTGGGAGAAAATCAAATTCAGGCTTTTCAGATCCAGAAAGTGGCCCAACCCATTAGCTGATCAGTGAGGATTTCTTTACTTCTCATTTCTAGATCTAGTCATACCCATGGACAAAATTCACTGAAGTGAATAACTGGCTTTATGATGAAGAAACTTGCACTGCTATGAATCAATAAACTCTTTTTAAACTCTCTAGTTTTCTAGAGTTTTACCAAAACAGCATGTAGAATTTCAGAGGAGATCCAAGTCATGCATCAACGTGTCATGCAACATCTGATGGCCCAAAACACTTGATTTGGGTATAATTTAAACAAGAACAAGTCTAGAATGTCTGCAGGTTTCACGCTGATTTACCACTGTATACATTGCCCAAAGTGCACAAAACTCTAGAAAACAGAAAATCTTCTGGTAGCACAGTATCCTGACAGCTGGTCAAAATATTGCTTGAAACCGCCATTTTGCAAAAAATGTAGGCCTTCTTTTGAACTATGAATTTAAATAGTAGCACAGTATATAAAATACCATGCAGTGGTTTTTTTTTTTTTTTTGGAACTGATGAAAAATATTAGCTGAACCAAGGAAAAGCAGCCAGATTTAGATTCTAAAAATTGATTAGCTAATAGAAAATGCATTTAAATTCAACTATACTGGCAGACCTTTCTAAAGACACGATTGCTTTTGGGACAAATATGAGGTGAAATTTCAGTGTGTGAGATTTCTGTACAATTTTCAGTTTGTTCTTTGTTGGAAGCCTGGATTAAATCAACCCTCAAAGTACTTTCTCCTGCAATGACACAGCTCTGCTACACCAAGTGTCTGCCATCATGGCAGTTTAGCTCACTGATCCCTCTGAGGGATTGTCCTCCTAATGACAGGAATGGTAGGGCTATCTGGTGTCTGGGATCCCTCACATATTTCCCCTTGGCTCTCTGAAAGAGCTGCGTGGTGGCATGTAAGGAATGTATACATTTGACTGGGATTTAAGGATAACAAAGGACCAAGCTGGAATAGTTTCTCCATCACAGGTTTCCTGCTATGTGAGGATCAACTTTTCACCATGTGTGCGACAAGGCTGATGTTTTTGGAAGGCTTCAAATCTCCTGCATATGTGTGGTACAAGTGGTCTCTGTGCACATTAAATACACAATCGGGGTCACTGTGGGCCATCTGTGCACCACACATGGGGAATCTGACACTTTCTATCATCATTAAGCATAATAGTCATGCAGTACTCAGCACAGGCTTAAATAATGGTCAGAGCAACTAAAACAAATATAATCAACCCACAGCCATCCACTCCTTCCACACTGGGATCCTCCTCAGAAATCTCTTCTTCCCAAAGCTGTGAGTAAAAGCAGGTTTCATTTGACCATTTGACAAATTCATCTGACCAGAAATATGCACTTCTGGGCAATTCAACCCCCTCCTCAGCAGCACGTTAAAATAGGTCAGAAGAACTGCTGCTTATGACTGCCTATTTCTCTCTCTTTTTTGACAGAGAGCCTAAAATGAAAACCTAAGCAGGGAACACCCACCTGCCAAAGGCCATTACAGCTGGGTGAGAAACATCACACTAAGTGTCTTTCAAAAAGCTTTTAGCTAAATCTAGGTCCTTTTAAAATGCTCTATGCCTTTTCAGGGCTGCCTGCCATTGCATCTGTCCTGCCTTCAATCTGCTTCCCACTTGCAGGAGGACATTCAGGCAAGCCCGAGGCCAAGAGCAGGACCTAAATCCACTTCCACAGTTCTCCTACACATCCACCATCTGGCTCGTGGACTTCTGTGGATGTACACCCAGGCCTTGTATACCTTTTCAAGGTCTCCTCAGGAAATCTTCCCTCCCCAGATCTAATTGCTTAATTAACAGTTCCCTTCCAACCCCTGCTACCAGCATCTTGAACTGACTGCCTGGGCACTGGCATTCCTGGGCAGAGCTAAAGGAGAGTGGATGAAGTAAGAAACTAAATGAGATGATGAGTCTGGCTTTTGCTCTTGAAACAGGGAAACCAAAGGCTGTACCATCTAAAGATGAAATACATCCTGCATTCATTTTAAACTACCACTGGTGATGCTATTATATTTCCCTAAATGCAAAGGAATTTGTCTTGGGGGAACTATTTTGCCTACTGTCAAACCCATGGATCTGGACCTTGGTTTGAATGTAAAAATTCTGCCAGGGGCTCTTACACCAGCTTTTTATCTGGGACAAGTGGAAGTGAAATTTCTTTCAAGAATCTAGCATGCATTTTTATGCAACTTAAAGCTTAACTACTCTCTCAAAATGAGCATTTATACTTTTCAAATCATTAACATCCCCTTGGATACCAATTGCAGTAAACATTTAAAATGACAGCTTTTCTCAGAATTTTCATTACTGTAAGATGTAACTTCAAGTGAAACTGCCTGCAATTTCAGGCAGGTCAATGAAATCCACCTCACACCCCAATCTATTCAAGAATGTACTCATTGAGTACACTGAAGGAAAAAAAACCTGTTAATTCTCCAGAATCAGGCTTCTTAAAATCTTCCAGGTACTGCAAATTAAATTTTGTTTAATGCTGAAGAAAAGACCTGTTTCCTGCTGTATTTTTGAAACTCTGCCATAGCCTTTCATCTTGCAAGTGTGTAACTGAAGTTTCAATTAGGACTATTATGTACAGTCTAATCTCTGTGCAACACAACAGGAACTTTTCAATGATCTCTGTGGCAAAAGAAGTCCTAAGAAATCAGCACAAGGACTACTCACTGCATTTCTGAAGCATGTTTAGCTACCAAAGGTATGTTAAACATAGTCTGTTAAATTTTATAACAACTTACCTCCCATTTAATTGTTCCCTCAAGAGTCATTGTTCTTTCATATGGTCTCTTAATAAAAATAATATATTAATAAACTAATTAATATGTGTAATATAATGTTTATTTAAAAGATGTGATCTCTACAGTAAGCTATTCTGACACCCCTCACTGAAGGTCTCATGAATTAGTAATTAAGAAGGCCTTATTTTTAGAGTATTTCATTTGAACAACACACTCAGGCATGTGGTGTGATGCTTGGTGTGTCCTATGCAGGGCCAGGAGTTGGACTTGATGATTCTGATGGATCCCTTCCAACTCAGTACATTCTATGAATCTGTGGTTCTGTACTGATAGTTTTCCTGCATCTCACAAGCTTACCTGTAATGAAGCTGTGTCCTATACTCAAACAGGGATGAGAAACTAAGCCTAATAAGCTGCCAACTTCAAGGGGAGACATCTCTCCTTTCAGTGACAAATGGGATGTCAAGGCTGTTCCTCACCATGTTCAGCAAAGCTGAACACTCCTGCATGAAGAGCAAAAAGAACAATCCAGGAGGGGTGGTAACTCTCCGTGCTCTTCAGTGGCTCCAGATGCTCTGGGAGACATTTTATTTTGTGTCTTCCAGCTGCCTCTAATTTTCATGGGGATGAGCAGTCCTTGCTTATTCTTGAATACTGTTCAGCCCCTGAACATCATGTCACTTGGGCAGGAGTGGACACTTTCCTTCTGTGACAGCCCTGGGTGAAAGTGAAATGGCTCATAAGAGCTTGGTTGGTACTCTGATATTTTTACTATTCCTGATCTATTCCTCTGTACGTTATTGAGGCTACTTGCAAATATTCAAAAAACGTTTGTGCACTAGAATTTTTAGTCTTCTGCAACTAATTGTGCTGTATCATTAAGGTTAATATGCTAACTTTAGGGAATCCAATTTTTTCCCAAAAATATTTTCTTTATAAAGCTGGCAGATATCACTCATCTATATTACCTTACAGCTCCATGGTGCTTTGTACATTTACTGTACCATATGTCAATTCAAGATCAACATCTTGTGGTGATGTTTTGCCTTAGAAGAGAGCTGACACAAAAGCACTGAACCTCCCCAGTACCTGGGTTGCAAACACCAGAATTTATGGGGCCCTCTGGTATAGTGATCAACTCTCTCCTTTTCCACTGGATGGTATGTGCACATTTGTGCTCTGATGGGTTGAAAAAAGATAGGATGGCTCAAGAGGTTTGCAAATGACGGGTAACACCTCCAGAACTGAGCTTACGTTGCTCACCACCACCACACAGCCTTAGCATTGGTCTACAGGCATTCACATATTTTTCTTTTTCTATTCACCATGCCACCATTCTGGCCTATTGGCTTATTTAGCCAATGCAAAACACCTTACATTTCAAAACTGAAAAAATTCTGTGTGGACAACTCTTGTTTTGATCAAACTTTCTGGACTCCAAAAATACAAGAGATTAAGATAGTTAAGACAGTGGCAGGAAAGGATTTTGCATCTCTCACATTTTGAAGATTTGTGTGATTGTTACTTTTTATAAGAATGCAAGTGTTATAAAAATGTTTGTGGAACAAGCTATTTTGCCTTCTACCTCATTGCTCTGATGGTTCCTTCCACTGTATAAAGTCGTATTATATCCACTGAAAGACATAAATGGAGCATAAACTAATATAGTAATGACTAAACAGCCAGGATGTAGGTGCCTGAGAGATCCCATCACATATGCCCTTCTTGATTCACTGACATGGTTACAGTCAGGAGAGATGCTGATGTTTGACCTCCATTTCACAGGACAGGGTGAACTGCTGACAGATGTTGACCTTACAGGCTTGCACATCTGCAGTGCTTCCCTGACATTTGTCCAAAACAACTTTGATTAGCTCATTTTCAGATTGTGATTCAGTGCCCATTTGTTTTGCCTGGTTCTTGACAAAACACAGTACAATCAACCTGGATACAAAAAAATGTGTTCCATTTTCATTAAGTAATTGGGAAACTATTGGATTTTACACACTTTTTAACACAGTATATTGGAGTAAGAAAAACAAACATCACAGTGGTTTTTTTGTATATATTCTGCATTTTTTATAATCTTTGAAACTGAGGCTCCCTCTTTTATTCCATGATTGTAATAATCTGGATTTATTTTGTTCCTGGTAATGAAAGGAAATTGTATGCAAATTCTATTCCCAGACCAGCCAGATTAACAACTGTAAAACCCTTCAACCCTTTAGTTGGCAAATGATTTATTGACATGACATTCAAATGTGTTTTGCTTCAGCATTAATGACAGAAGTTCCAGAACTTGTCACTAAGGTGATAAACGGATCCTTATATGTACAGCCTTGAAAAACTGGGAACAGTGCCATTTTCCTCCTTCAATCTATTGAAAATCACCTCTCTTTACATTTACAGGAAGTAACAACTTTTTTTCCACGCTGTAGATATAATACATCACCATTTTGTTTATGAACAGTTAATTAATTTATTCGACCTAGGGTTTTTGGGAGGGTATGGGTTAGTACACTGGAAAAGCACTCTGAAATCAGCTGTTGCAGGACTGGTTATTTTTGACCTTGAAGAAGATAACTGGATTGAATAAAGCAGCCTAATCAAATGTAATAGTAGTAAAACTGCTATGGTCATGAAATGCACTGATGGCACATTTCCTACCGTGTCTGGTTTAAGCATATCTATACAAGCTTATAAAAATGAGAAAAAGATGTTCCCAAGGACAAGTTGTTCCTATCCTGAGAAAAAAACATTGACACTGCAGCCTATAGCAGTTGCTAAAATATTTATGCAGATGAAAAATAACAGATATAATCATGTTGTTATAAAAGTTGGAGCCCTCTGATATTTGCAAAAGAAAGATGTGAGGACCAGTAAGTTTCACTCTTACTCAAGGTGTAGAGAGATATTGCATTTATTTTTTCTCAAAAGCTTTTATTCTGAAGACTCATGTATATTTGTGAAAAAGAACCAATCTTAGTGACTTTCTTACTTGGGATTTGGTTTTGCTAAAATGTTGTGATTCAACAAAATGAGTTCTATTTTCAAACCAAAGAATTAGACTATTCATTCTGTGATGGCTGTTATTTTGGCAAATTGATTTAACTTGTAGGAAAGAAAAAGGAATTGTATAATATTCAAACAAAAATGAAACACTTTTGTGCTGACAGGTTTCAATAATTTCCATTCTTTCTTGTTATTAACTGTGACCAAGTGCAGGGATTGTTACACTAGAGTGTAACAATTTAGACAAATAGTCTCAGAAAATTCTCAGAAAATTTTCCTGATTGACTGTTTGACCTGGTTTGGGTGAGAAAACTGACTTTTAAAAAAACCTCAGCAGCTTCCGGGGATGCAAAAACCATTTTCATTCTTGAGTCTTAAAAAAATTTGTAATAAACTCAATCTGCCAGTACAGGTCATTTGGCATTTTGAAAATGCTGTGCATTCAGATGTCCCCAATAGGTTCATACCCTTTGCTGGTGTGGGCGGACAGAATGACACCAATTGGGTATTTCACAGCTCAGTCCAGATGTGCTGGAAGGACCCAGGTGTCAGACTGCAAGGGAAGGAGAAGGCAGGAGTGAGAATCAGTGTTGACTGCCCCAAATTCACTTCCTTGCAGCAGGGGCCATGCCAGCCTCCTCAACTCACTGCTTCAAGGTGCCTAAACTTAACTGCTGTTATTCAGATGAAAATTAAGGCTTCTCTGCCAAAGAAAGCAGGAGTAAGCTCAGTGTGAGTGTATCCATTGCTCTGATGGCAAGCTCAGTGCAAAACGCCACCCAGACTAGGAACAGCTTCTGCATCTCTACCACAGCCCATCCATTACAAACCCAACAGCCCAGTCTCTGTAATTAATGCAGTGCCTGTAGTTTTCAACTGCGACTGTACTTTATCACAACTCGGATGTGAAAAATTGGATTGAAACTCCTGGGAGAACAAACTTCTCTTCTCCAGTGAATCTGCAGCTCTTGTGAGTAGCAATCCTCCAATATTCATGCATCTGGAAAAAGGATAAGATGAAAGCAGAAAGTTCCCTTTTATGTAAAAAGCTTAAAAGTAACAGGGAATTTACTGAACTTTGATGTACTCTGAAAATGTTTAAGGGGTGAAATCTCTCATAGCATTTTTTTATTAAACTTTTTCCCATCCTTCATAACAGTAGCACAATAACTCTATTATTGACTGTTCTATAAAGATTTTTCTTCAGCTTGGACAAACTCTATCAAATTCATAGCTGGTATATTTCTGAACACCATTTGTTCTGGAAAATGAGAGCTGTTCCTTAGTCAATTAGATTTCCATGTAAAACTGTCTGCTGTGATTCCCAGGAGCTTTATTCCATGTGAAAGGTTAAAGGTAGGTTTCCCAAGTCTTATAGGAAACACTCCTACTGCTCAACAGTGCAGGATGCAATTTAAGGTCAGCATTAGGTAAGAGGAAAATATGAGCTGTTTTATACTTGAACAGAAACCACAGGCCTTGCAAAATACCAGTAAAGTTTCAGTGCTGTGAGAAAAATAGTGATGCATTTTTTATTGTTATGAAATACCTGATAAAGGCTGAAATAGCACTCATAGCAGAGATTTAAATAAAATTTCTATTACGCTGCTTCCTGGCATTTTATCAAATCAGATGGATGTAGACGACATATAACATTATCAACATCAATTCCACATTCAGACTCTCCAAAGCATCTGAAGACATCTGTAGGAGTGCATGGGTTTTTGTTTTTTTTGCTTATTTGTCAATACCTATGGTGTAAACTGGAGACATAATGATGCTGTGAAGTATCTCATTCTGATAACAGGTAACACCTTGCCTTGCTTTTAGCCTGTGTTGCTCATTGTTGGCTCCTTTCAGGCTGACTTGGTCTGAGGTGTCTGTGAAGTGCTGGTGACTCGGTGTGGTCCCCAGCAGAGTTGGCTGTTGTGTTCTGTAGCCTCCTATGACCTGTTTTCAAACAGAAGGGCAGGTGGAGAAGCTGTGATAAAGAGATGGTTAAGATTAGAATATGATACATCAGCTTGTTTTGGTATATAATGCTTATTATATGCACTCATTTATGACTTGGAAGGAGGGGCAATCTGCGTGGAAAAGATGAGTCAAGGTGACTTAGAAGAACCAGAGGGCTGAGGAGGAATTCAGACCTCAGTTACCCAGATGAATGATGGTAAGTGAATATCGTGCCTGTTGATGAGAAAAGTATGAACTCCCCAGACATTAGAGAATTCTCAATTAACTTTATCAGCCCAGCAGAGAGGACAGGTTCTCACCATAGTGCCATTAGGGCTCTGCTGAATGCAGTCAATAAAAGACAGGATATGCTACAGAGATAAGAATGGGATGATAAACTCCCTAGAAGGTATAATGCTGTAACCAAGTGTGCCTCCCCATCTGAAATACAATGAACAGCACTGGTGAGAGGAAACAGCAAGTTCAGGAAAGGGTGGTGGAAAAACCAAACTGCAAAAGTGGAACTCACTACAACTGAAGGTCAATGAAATCAGGAATTCAAAAAGGATTTTGAAATGATCATAAATAATGACAACAGTTTTGGGAAAGAGCTAGAAAATCTCATGCATCGGCTAATTTTTATTGGATCAGGAGGAGACACAACAGTGAGGGACAACTAACTCACCTTTACTTAGTGAGAAGTTCTTAAATCCTACATTGAAACAACTGCTGGGTACTAGTTGAGAGTACTGGATGGCATTTCTAGTGTAACAATTTCTGCACTCATGTATTGGCTGAAAATTAAAGATGAAAGAATGGTACAGAGTCACTAGTATAGTTGCTCATAACTTTAGCCCTAAAACACTTAAAAAATATTTTTCAGAGCTCCCTTGAATTTCTATGGAAAGTTACTGTGAACATGCCTTTGTGCTTGTTCAGATATAAATAAAAAAAATCTTTCCATCAAAAGGTCTACATGAGACCAAATTCTGAATGCTGACTTCAGAAAAGCAGTCCTGCTACAAAATTAGACACTTCTGTGTCTCTGCTCTGAATAAGTCGTTAACCGTCACCCTTTTCCCAGCATTAGCAGAAATAATCATTGCTACTTATCATTGTTACTCATTGTTTTTAAAACAAGTGTGTTTTGAAATCTTCGCCTTGAGAAGATTTTGCAAAAATTGAATATGCACAATTAAAATTAGTGGATGCAAATACACTGTAGTTAATAAGCCACAAAGATACATTTTAAATAGAACTTTTAAAATGTGATATGAACACTATGATAGAGAACATCTGGTGAGTGAAATTTCCTAGACTGAAGAAAAGACATGAAATGATAGACCATTAGAGGGAAGTACTTATGCATTTGTTGTGTAGGTGCACTTTAAAATTTACTTACCTTTTAATTCTACTCCCATTACAAGCCAAAGCCAAATTTCATATATTTCCAATTGATTTTCCTTTTCACGGTCCGGTGAGACTTATCACACCTTGTACTCAGTGCAAGTTTTGGAAAGTGCTAACATTCACTGTGTTACCTATTGAATAAACTAGGTCGGGTTTGAAACCATGTTCCAGGGTATGAATACCTGTGCTTGGCCAAGTGTCCTCAGACAAGGAATTACTGAAGGTGAACAGAAGTGACCCAAGTTCCTTGGGGTTAAAGAGCTGGGGTAACCCTAGTTCTCTAATTGAATTCTAGTTGAATTCTAATTGTTCTGTGAGTCCAGAGGTAGCACTGCCTACTCCCTTGCATCTGAAAACTAGACCAAACCGAGGGAAAAAAATAAATTTCTCTCAGCATTTTCTAAGAACTGGTTTAGATCACTGCCTACTTGGTGTGCTGCCTGTTCTGAATTTCACCTGAGGCAGCTGGCACTTCTCATGCCCTGCAGGGTGAGCTGCATTGTCCAAACCAGGGCAGCAGATTCCTCAGAGGAGGCAGGGGACACTGGGCATTGCAACACCCCCGGGGAGGCACAGCTGCATTCCATCCTCTGACTCAGCTGGGGAGAGAGAGCCTCAGGGTGTTCTGGCTCTTAGACTTTTGAGAACGCTTTTAATAAATAGCAACAAAAGTAGAACAAAGAGTCAATATAACATCACTTGCATGTTTCTATCAACCTGGTATACAAAGATCATGTAGTCAATAAATAATCTGATAGAACAGAAGGAAATATAAAAGTCATGCGGTCCAATGTTCAAGACAACACATGTCAGAAAAACCTCAGTGATTTCTGCCTAGAGATCAAAATTTGTGTTTGGACAGAGGAGGCAGATCTGACCTTGCTGTGAAGACTTAATGTCTTCACCACATACAGTGGCACACTGTTCCAGTGGGTAATTATCCACCCTTGCTGCTGGGAATGTGCTATTTCTGGTTTGATTTTGTTTAGCTTCTGCTCCTATTTAATCTCCACTTTTTTTTTTTTTGTTCTGTTTTGTTTTGTCATTCTTGTTTTCTTCTCTCTTTGCAAAATTAAAGAGACGGCCACAGCCAGTAATCTTTTTCTTATGTTGGCACTATTTGTAACTGAATCTCTGCTTTGCCAAATTCAGACTGAGCACCTCAGATTCCAGTATCTACGTCAGACTTTCCATAGCACAAATTATTTCTGTTGTTCTTCCTGATCCCCCTTTTGTTTGCCCTTTTCTTTTTGACACCAGAATCAAACTGTTCCTGTGCCAGACTTTATTGTCTTGTACACAGAGGTAATACCTCTCTTTCTGCTGCAGCTCCCTATCAACTCAGAGATACCACTTGGCAGGATGAATACTTCCTATTACACCTATGCAGGGTTTGGTGGATTAGAGCCACCAAGGAAAGGGAGGGAAGGGATGGAAATTTCTTCAGACCAGTACAGAAAAAAGAGCTGCTGCTTCTTCTGGAATAAGGTTGGAGACAATGCCCTATACGCATGGGACAAGATGATTTATTGCAAGTGTGGCTGGGCACTTACTGTCACTGTGCCACAGGATTTGCTGCCTCTGAAAACCTGGGGCAAGAAATCAAGACAGCACAGCAGATTTTGGCTGAGCAAACCATGGATGTGTTGCATGTGGTGCTGGACCTTCACAGTGTCCCTAGCTAATCTGGGCCACCAGCATATCCTCAGGGATCAGAGTGTAACAGGGGAGCATCCTCCTCAGAAACGCTTCACGTTAGCACTCCTATGTCAACTTTCACTTGCTTACACCATCTCCATCTCTCATTTCCCTAGTTCCTTCCTGTCTACCTACATCCTCATGACACACAGTTGTCATCCTTCTGACTGCTGCAGATACCCTGATTTGGACAGGGTGTATTTAGTTGGACACAAGAGCTGTACTGGTTGTGCAGAGGCTGGAGACAGACAGATTTTCACTGGACGAATGTCTGTGAATCTTCATAATTCTACTGAATTGTGAATGTCAGGGTTGTAAAATACATACAATGTTTCAGGCATGTGCCCCTGGGTTAGTACCTAAGACTGCTTTCTGTCAGAATTGAGAGATCTTTTATGGTTATACTCCTTTAGTTTTCTGTGCATTATTTCAGCTATGTTTTTAAACAAGTATATTCAAAATTGTTCAACAGATGTTTTCTTCACAAATATTTCAAACAACTGCTTATCTAATAAAAATTTTAAAACTGAGATATGTGCTGTCACTTATCCTCAGGTAACTTAAGTAACCTGCTACTACTTCTATTTCTGGATTGAATGAATCACATTTTTATAAACAGAAGGAAACATATCCAAGAGATTTCCAGATAGTCTCTGTGGTCATTAGATTTAAGTACCTGGTAGCATTAGTAATTTCACTTTGTGTTATCTGAATCTTCAGGCTTTGAATCATCTCTCAGTTTGGCTGTATGTTCCTAAGCCAATTCTGAAAAAGGAAATTAGGCTCCTAATTTTGAAAGCTGAATGGCATCAGAGTGAATTAGGCTCTAAAATCTGGCCTGATTCTGTTCACTATCTGTGCCATGACTGCAAGGCACTATAAGGCAGCTGTACCTCTGCAAGAATTTGTGGCTTCTTATTTTACACTGAAAAAGTTATGCTAAGTACACAATATATTCAGCCATGATATTTGCTAATGTATTTATATGCTGTTAGGAATAACACAGGCATTCTTAATTAATAAGTCACAATTTCTTATTAGGTCCCTACTCACTAAGTGGCATGTGACTCAGTTAAAAGGAAATCATCAGGCAAAGCTCTGGTGAGTGCTTTAGAAATACCGTAATGGCTGCACTGCAATTAATGAAGTGTTAGAGATAATCCATAGCCATCTGTCTTTATTTTGCTAAGCCACTCAAGCAGAGACCATATTTGAAGGGAGAAAAGAAAATCCAGATCTAGAAGAATACTGCAAATGAGTATTCGCCGACATTTGTTCCAGTTCTGAGCAGCTGTTCAGTGTGATCCTGTTCATACCTCCTTTTATTCGCTATTCATGATCATTCTCATAAATGAGGTTTTTCTTCATACAAATACCTAATTGCGAAGGAGCACGTTGCTATTCTTCTATTCACAGTGCTTTTGCCTCTCAGCCAGGGACCCAAATCAAACTGTCTGATTCTGCTGGTCGACAGCCGGCTGCTCACAAGGACCTGGGAGCAGTTCTGAGGTGAGACTTGCACAAAGGGCTTTGGTACAAAAGTCCCCAGGACTCCCCATTTCTGAACCTCGAGTCAAAGAGAGAACAAATGCAGAAATGACTGAGACTGTCAGGAATATGGCTCACTAAACCTTTTGGCCAGCTGCAGAGTTTCCTAAGCTCTAAGCTGGGCTGTGGCCCCAGGGGCTTGGAAATGCTGGTCTGAAGGTAGAAAGCTCTTTGTCTTCTTTTTAACAGTGAGATACAATGAGAGCAACAGTCTTTTCATATAGCCATATTCATATGCATATTTATATGTACATATGTGCTGGCAGTGCTGCATGGGGATACAGATGGAGTTCTCTTGCATCTGCACATCTCAGGAATCTTAAATGATTTTTTCCCTGGTTCTGGTTCTGCTTTCCCCCCTTCATAATAGAGACTCACCTCTCTATCCTACTGACCCACCTCGTGTTCATCAAATACAGATAAAGTTCAAGTATTAGTATACCTGCATCACTCTGAAGACAGCTAAGTCTCTTTTTAAAAAAGTTTAATTAGCCTTTGCCTGGAGCACCGACCTACCAGTCAGTCCTATTAAACCAAACAGAAAATTTGTGTTAATAATTGTAAGTCCCCTGCTCTCTCCAGGCAATGGTTTTTATGATAATGAAGCCAAAACTGTGGTAAAATCAGAATATGTTCAGTGAACAGCTTTAAAACAGTGTGAAAAACACTGACCTTTATGGGTGTTTATTCCACTCAGTAAAATTGTCCAAATGAATCACTGACAGTTTTATTATCTAGTGGACTGTAATAAACCAAAATTCAATATTTTTGTTTCACTACAAGTATTATTTTGGAGCATCTTGAAAGATTATGTTCTTCGTGTCCAGAAACATAAAACACAGTAATTCAAAATACACAAAAGAGTTTGCCAAATAGATTTTGACAAAGGTGCTCCATCAATATTTTACTGAGAATGAAAAATGAACATCTCCATTTTATTTATTCTCTCAGGAGCCTAGCAACCTCTCACTGTGCTTCAAGGGAAAACTTAGTACTTCTGAAATGATAAAGTCTTTCATGCAATCTTTTAAGAAGGTTCCAGTGCAACACATCCATAATTTTTCATTTATTTTTTTAATGGGATCTTTTTCTTGAACTCATATCTGGCATATTTTTTAGTAGTAATCATAGCAAAGCAGCACCTTGCCTGCATAGGTATTTATTCCTGCAGAGATCTGCGTTTTGATTTTATCTGTGTGTGAAATGAATTCTGACAGCTCAGCCTATCAGTAAAAATGAAGGCTGCTTTTACAAAATCAGTCTGCTCACGCACTCCCCAGCCAAACGGGCTACAAAAGTCTAACAGTTTCATCAGGGGAGAGGAAGCCTCTGAGTCTGCTGGTTTCCACTTCATAACTTAATGTTTGGTAGGATGAAGTTGTTCAAAAAGCTGAACAAAGAATGAAGACCTCTCCTTACTTGTTGGTAGCCAAATATTCCCATCTGTGCTGTTCATGAGCTTTTTGTCCATGTTTGATTCCATTAAGGGAAATATGCACACATGGTGGAGGGACAGATTTTGCCTTTTACAGGCCATTGCAAAATCATAACCTAAGTGCTCTGATGGCTCCTTGGCAGTTCCTGCCTCCTTTTACTGAGAAGCTGGGGGAGAAGACACAGATCCCATTCTCTTGAAGTTGGAGGTTCCTAAAGGAGGCGAGGTGGTAACTTTCTGCAGGACCACGGAATGGGCCGTCCTTTGGAAACCCCATGCCTGCCTACAGAGAGAATGCCAGGGCAGTGAAGTCTTCCTTATTAGCAGGGGTCTCTTGGAGAAGGTGGCAATGTGGACAGACAATCACTTTCTCAGCTGTGACTCAACCCTTGGCTGTCAAATGATCCATGTCAATGCCTTGGGTGCCAGCTAGCACTGGTTGTGCTCTCTGGGGCTCTGTGATAGCAGAAAGTAGGATTTACACTGTACCTTCCCTTCCAATGGCCAGAAAATATTCTTTGACTGGCCTCAGTCCTATTGCTGTGAGTGATTGGAATTATAATGATACCTCCAATGGTTTTGTAGAAAAATACGCAGTATGTCATAAACCTCTGGAAAGAATGAACAGACCCATGGCTCAGGATGATCAAAAGCAGGTTTGGGTGCATAATTCTGCAATGGAGATTTGTCTGCACCCTCTTTTTCTGTAGTATTTTTCTTTAAACATTTTCTCAGCTTCAGTCTGTTGGTCATTCTATCACAGAAAAGAATCTTCATTTGCAACATGTGATAAAGCTGCAAGCACACATAAAACATCTTAGATCATAGAGATTTTCTCAGAAGTGACTGATAATCAGAGAGGTGAACTGACAGGGAGAAAGTTAATGTAGAAGTAAGGCCTTGACATAAACCTTTCAGAGGAAAAGGAAAAGCTGGTTAAAGAAAACGAAAAAAGCATGTCAAACATTCAGGAAGTCAGATAAAAGTCTAGGTTACAGTGCATTTGCACATCCAGAATACCTGCTCTGAGAGGACAGAGCAAGTAAAAGAGCATGAGTTCTCCCAACATTCATTTTCCAGTATTGTTTTGGTGTATGTTCCTGCTTTGATGGGGTCAGCAGTTCATTGCATCTAAATGCATATTTGTCTCCCTAAATGATCTTTCAGATCATGTTTACTTGTTTACTTCAGTCTTCAGATGCAGATGTACCCAGTGAAAACTGGCTGCTGTGCATTTTGCTGTTACAAGATGCAGAGCACTGCACATCCCTGTATCTGAGGGCACAGTTAAGCCCTCAGAACAGCTGAATTGTGTCTTTGTACAACAGGGGATTTGATAATTGGGCAGATGAAGCATGAAGGAATGAAGCTAGAGAGCTGGTGGCACAAATTCCAGGCTGAATCCAACAAATTGCATTGTAAGAATGATTTTTTGTGTTTAAAACATCTTTATAGCGGGGCTGTAATGGAGATAAAGCAAATGTTATTTACTGCTGTAGTATCATTCAAATGTCATTCTTTTAGAAGCATTCTATGCTGCTCATAAGCAGGCACAGGGCAGCAGTCGAGGAGTCATTGTGCTGTCTGCATTTGTAACTGTTCCCACTGAGCAAAATCCTGAAGCCACTCAGTGCCTGCATGACCTGGAGCAGGGGCATGTCAAAAACATATCCTGTTGCATTCGGGGTGCAGTTAGAGACAATAATAAGTTGGCTTATAGTTTTAATCAGCCATGATTAGATGTGTCTCTGCCAGATATGCAGAAAAAACCTCTGTAATGTTCGTGTCAGTGTTGCATCCAGATTCCTTAGTCAGTTGTGCATGGGAAAGGAATTATTTTGAAATATTGCCAACACATGGATATTAGGTTATTACTTTAATTGACTGCATCAGCAAACGCACAGAAGTATCATTTACCGGACCAGTTTCTCTTGGTTAGTCTCTGATAGTGGATTCCTGTTCACATAAATGGAGTTTCTAGTGCTTCCTAAGGAAAGAAATATGAGGAACAGACATCCCATTTATCATCCTTAGGCCAGTGGGGACACTGAATATTTTAACTAAGTTTTGACAAATTGTGTGTAAGTTGGTGATCTAGGAATGAAGTTCTGGAAACTACTGGCTATACATTTGCAAAAACAAGTAAGAAATTTAATATGTTAGGAGCCAGATGGAAGGAGTATGCCAGTGTCATGCAGAGGGAAACTTACACTTGAGACACGGAATAAACTGTAGTTATAACTACAGAAAAAAAATGTTGGCTGCACTGAAGGATGTTTTGTCATTGATTTCAGAGAGAATAGAATTTCATCCAGAGCATGTAGGAGTGAACACTATTTGTTAGGATCGTATCTTTAAGACAGATGCATGTATAAACTAAAGGACAGATGCCCCAGAGAGAGCAGTAACAGTTGGGAATAAAATTACTTTTTTCCCTGAACAATGAACTTTGTGTATGGTTTTGTAATGGCATTTTTGTGCTCTGCAGGACAATTTATGAAAATATATTTTGTTCCTTCTGCTTCTTTAAATTTGGTGCTTTCAAGCTGGTTTATGTGAAAGGAAAAAAGAATGCAATACTTAGGTAAGCACTTGCTGCTCTAGGAGAAAAGCTTTTTACATTTACCTTATGCATGAATGTAGTGGCACTGAGTGCCAATCCCTAGAAGAGAAGTTTCACATCAGTGCAAAAATTGACAGTACTGTGTACGTTGATGCCAACTTTGGGTGGGGCTGTGATGTCTCACTGGCTCTTGTAGAAGAAGTGCCACACTGCCCCTTCTTTCCAAACATGCCAGCAGGTCCTAAGGACACACTTCTGTTAGCTGAGTGCTCCCATGACACTCTGCTAAAAAAAAAAAAAAATGTTTCTAGTTCCTGACCTGAGATCTCACTGCAATACAAAATGCTTTTCCACAATACCTCTGGTTTGAAAGCTGTAGGAAACATTCTCATTTTACTTGTTGTGCAGAAAGGAAGGCTGCAAGAGGAACTATGTGGACACAGAACATATTCTGCCACTGGCAAAACAGGCATGATGAATTTCATTGAAGTATAAACCCAAGTTTGTTTTTAGCAGTAGGGAAAGCACTAAGGGTACATTCTACTCATTCCAGATCTACCTGGGGACCCAGAGCTTCACAGAGATGAAATGACAACAGTTGTGTGATGCCAGAGCTTAAGGGACTGTCTTTGTCCAGGGTGACACCCCATGAGGAGGATGTTATCTTAGCTGGGCATTATCAGCTGTGTAAACTCAAGACTTGAAAAATTCCCTCTTCTAAGTGCATCATTAAAAATTGAGGAAATCTGGTGTCTCCTGAAACACTTTGGGAAGTCTGCAAAGTTTTTAACTTTCCTGCTTGCTTTTCCATCCTGGAAAATCAAGCATGGGGGAAAAGATTTTTACTTTTTTTTTTTTGATATTATAATGTTTTGAATGTAGAAATTCAAGGAACATGGAAAATGAATGTGCAATGAAAGAACTGATCTGACTGCCAGAATCTCAGCCAAGATTCAGTGCATTTATGTCTCAGCAAGGGGAGATGGGTCAGGAAGTTTCTGTATCATCCATACTGGTCTGGCTGTTCTGAATATCAATTCTGCTCATTACTGTTGGATTATACACTGAGGGGAAGAGGAAAATTAACTTGCTCTCTGGAATGCAAGATGAGAAATAGTTTTGCTGCCCAGCCTCACATTTTTCAACTATGGTTCTGCTGATTTCAGCAGCAGCCTGCTGAATCATCTTTTGCTTTTGCTGTTGCCTTGGTCCTTTTAAAGAAAGAGTAACCACAGTAAAACAAGATGGAGTAAAATAACACCTGAACTTCAAAGGGATTACTGCACCAGGGACTGGAGATACACAAAAAGACACAGTTAAGTAACTCACTAATATAATGTTCATATTGCAGGGAACAGTGGTCATTTTAACTGTGGATAGGAAGAGGTATGATCCCATACATTGCAGCGAGACTTATCCATACAGAAAAGCCCAAAAGAGTGAATTCTTTTTGTAGGTTTTTGGCTTCCACACAAATTTTCAGGTAATACATAGCTCTACTAAAATTGGTGTCAGCATTACTGCCGGGCATGGAGGAGTCACAGGTTGGAACTGCGATATGGACACAACACACTTCAGTCTTTGGCGGAGTTCTCTACCTACAAGGAACATAAACAGATTCTGCTGTTCTGAAAAGTGACTTTCAATTGTTTTGATACAAATATTCCAACCAAAGATAGAAGCGGAAGCTGCAGAACAGCACGAAAATGATAACACACAAATATTTCAAGGCTTTCTGTTACAGTGCCAGGCCTTGGCAGAAGGAGATTATTAGCCTGTTTTTCAGACTTTCTGGTCTAATTTTTGTCTCTTTTCCAACAGAATAATTTCACTGACTTCAAGAGATATGGTCCTCCCTTTTCCAAGAAGGATACCACATATAGGCTGCAGAAATACGTGTAACTTAACCAGACAAATCAATTTCCAGATGCTTTTCTGCCTTCAGTAAAAAATTGGGGGCTTAGTCTTGCCTGTCTAAACATAACAGTAAAGATTTGTTTGCTTTCACAAATGAATAATATTCCAGATTATCTCCTGTGGGTTTCAGTTGCTATTTCTGCAAATTTATGTGTATTTTCTTTTGTCCTAAATTTTCTATTTTTTTTCAATAAATAGCAACCTAAAATAAATATTACTGGCACTGTTTATTAAAGTTTACAAAAGGGTTTAATCCATATCATAGTTTTAAGACAAATTTTTCATTTAGAATTAGTATTGTAAGGCTGAAAACTGATGACAAATTACAGTGTCTGGAGCTGTTATGTATTTATCACAGCCGAGGAAGTGAACCTTCATATTATCACTTCAATGAATTAGCACTTCTAATGGAAAATTCATTTCTTAAAAAATGTCTTCTGTTGTTTCATTTTTTGTTTCCACATTTTTCTTTGTTTTGGTTTGTGTTTGATTTTGGTTTTTTTTTGGTTTGGGTTTTTTTTTTGGTTTTTTTTTTTTTTTTTTTGTTGGGGTGTTTTTGGTGGATTTTTTTTTAGATAAAATATCTGTATATTAGGATTTTGGATACAGTCATCTCCCCCCCGACTTTGATAATATCACTTGGGTGGCAGGAAAAGTGCTCATAACTAGGCTTCAGTTAGTGCTGTGAGCACTTAGCCCTGAGCCTGCCTGGAACATATGTTTCTCCAAAAGCTGATTGAGGAAGGCAAAGCTGGACTACTGCTCTGAATCTCTCCCAAAAGCTCATCCTTCTCTCTTGATATTAAGGTAATTTCAGCTGCACTTTCCAGGGCAATGTTGCCAAGTGGATAAGCAAATGGAGAAGCTTTTTAATATTAATATGTTTTAGGGTGGTGTCTTGGTCAACTTCTGGAATGCAAGAAGGTGGTGCACAAAAGCTCTAGAAAGCCCTGGCTGATGAGTGCAGGACTGAGAGGAACAATTCTAGTGAGATGGCCCCAGGGTGACCCAGGGCAGCTCACCAAGCCAGCAAAACCCTACCCTGTTTTTTCCCTTAGTTTTCTGCTGATTCAGGGAGATGAATCATCTCCCTGGGAGGTCAGAGCAAGGTGAGAATGGAGAGGAGAAGGAAGAAGAGGAAGAGCCTGGCCCCTTCAGCAACACCAATATTTCCAACTGGGTTCAGCCCAGCTCAGAAGATTACTTTTTGGCTAGATTCACATGAAATATTGAGATAAATTTAGAAAAACTGTTTGACGCTCAAGACCTACTCATTCACCACCTCCACATGCCAGTGAAGAACAGGTTATTAATGCACTCACAATTTCCAATCACTTCATATGTATTTCAACACTAATATTCACATGTCTGCATCTTGGGTTTAGTCCAGCTCAACAAGAAACAGATTCTCAGTCCCTGTCAGGTATGCAATTTTTCAGTGTGGGTAGACTGTTCAGTGTGGTCCATTCAGCAGGAACTAGTTAATTTACTTGTGAGTTAATCCGGAAAACCTCTGTGGCAGTCTGAAACAAAGAAGGATTGATGAAAAAACAGACACAGCAGTCATTTATTTGGTGATGTGGTCTGAATAAGAGACGAACAGTAATGGGTTATTTAAACAAGCCTGCTTTATTGTCTTTGTGCTAACAAGATTCTGTGACATTACAGAAGGAGATGATCAAAAGGTCCAGTAAAGTTCCCTGCCCTTTAGTGTAAAATTTCTCCAATTTCCTCCAGGCAAAAACAATCTGCTGACTAGTGGCATCTGCCCTGCGCTGCACAGGATCTTTTGGGGTGAATGAAGTTGTGTTTCCTTCCACATTTAACTAAGGGAAGTGAAGGAAGAATTGCTTGCCAGATACACACATGTACTTATATATAACACTACATATACATGCATGTACATGTACTGAGATATGTGTGTGATGTGTGCATTACATATATATAGATAGAGACAGATACTTATAAGTACATATAGGCAAAAAAATGCCTAAAAAATTTAAACTAGACATGCAAAAGTATGTCTTGGAGTTGATCAAAACAACAAGGCAGGAAGTGAGTTGATACATTTCTGCTACTGTAATCTCTCTTTAGGTCAAGTTCGCCAGCAGTAGGAAAAACACCGCCTTGTCAGCCTGTATCTGCAAAAAGCAAATACATTCTGGTCGATGCCATCTGCCCCTTTACTGTGACTTAGGCATACAGGATGGGTAATGCCAGAATGTTTTAACAGTGCTGTCCTGTCTAAGGCAAGTGAAGATGCTCAGTATCTGATATGTGGAACATTTGGAGATAGGGCAGAGTGGCCCAACAGGCATCCAGAAAACATGACCTATGAGGAAAGATAAATGACTTCTTGTGTATCCTGAAGAAGGAAAGATTAAGGAGAAGACAAAATAATAGCCTTCAAGTAAAGATGAAAAGACAAAAGTAATAAATTGTCTCTAGAAGCATGGTGAATCAGATAAGGGGGAATAAAATCAGATTGCATTAAGGAAGATTTAGGTCAGAGACTATGAAAAGTTTCTGCTGGGAGCAAGTACATATGTACACACAGAGGAGATGTGACTGGCAGCACTGAGATCTTCAAGAAGAGAAACTATCATGAGTGTCCTGGATTATTGTTTTCTGCAGAGCGCTGGAATTCTTAAGGCTCCTGCCAAGCTCATTTCTGACTTTTTGGTAATTTTCAAGCTATTTTATCTGGTCTGATGATTTCTGACTAGAAAATTGAATCAGTATGTATCAGGGACCCTTGGGATATAGTAGGGAAAGACTAAAGCATCTGAAGATCATGCATCTGCTACACAAGTGTGATATGCTCAGACAAGGAGAACACAGACCATGAATGAATCTTTTCGGTACATTATATATGATATCTGGAGACACTGAAATTGGCTTTGTGTGCACATGCAATGGAGACAAATGCTCCTTTATTTCCCAAAACACAGAGAAAAGCATTAACACAAATGTTCTTGTTTAGGATTAAGCTTGAGAAATCCAGGAAACTGAGAGTTAAACTTCTCAGTCTTTCCCACAACTGAAAGCTGTTGTGCTTGGTCCTTGATGCATAGCTTGAATTTTTGCATACTTTAGTTAATTTAGAGGATTTAGGAAGGCTTGCTATAAATATTATGTAACAGTAACATTCTGTTGTACTAAGAATGAATACCAAGACTTTATCAGAGATAGAAGATGAAGTTTAAATCATGGCAAGGGGTTATGTAGAAAATGATATTGAAATAGATGTAGAAGCAGCTCAAGCATACTAATATATGCTAATTTTTCTGGTTTTTTAATCTTCAATTCAACTTGCTTTCTCCTGACCTTCTTTTCCAAAGGACCAAACTATGTTGCAAAACCAGAAAACCAAGTACTGCAATATACCTCTTGGACTTTCTTGGATGCATTAACTCAGACTGCTTATGACTTCAGTGGATCTGAATCTTATGAATGCCTTATTGCAATGCATGGTGATAATGTAACCAGCAACATAATTTATGTTCATAGTTTTGGAGGAGGGAGAGAAATCATAGGATATGCTTCTTTGAACAGCAGTACATTATCATTGCATTTCACCCTTTCAACACCACTGTCTGTTATGTTTTGAAAAACCCAGATAAAGCAGAGTAGGATATAAGGCTTATGCACACAAATGACAAGACTCATCAAATCTTTTCTCCCAGCATGCCCACAGATTGCTCACAAGGTTGGGCTGCTATACCTGGAAATTTCCAATTAGAGATTTTGCAGAAAAAAGTAATGGTTAGAAATAAAAACAAGTAAGGAATGTGAACAGGCAGAAAGGGAACAAGGGAGAAAGTGACTCTTTAAGAGCAAGACTGCTTGCAGCAGGACAGGTGGAAGCCAGTGAGCATTAGATGCACTCTCCATGCATAGGGCAGTATTTGCGGATTGTCAGTGGCACAGATTGTGTGACCCAGATCTGAGATGCTACAGGTGTTAGCCTGCAGGGAAGGGTTGGCCATCAGCAGAGGGATTGGCCAGAAGCTGAGGCCAACCCCAAAGAGCACAGTGATAATCCAGGACCCATCCAGGGACTCCACTTGGGAGCAGCAGAAGGGAACAAAGACAGGACTGGAAACAAGGCTACAACACAGATCCAAGGCCTGTCCATGAGTCTGGGCCAAAGGCAAGACCAAGCCTGAGCTAGAATAGGACTGCAATATATACTCCTTGAGAATAGGGCTCAAGGAGAGAGGTGGGGTTGTACCGTGATGATCACCAACCTGCATGGTAGTGTGAAATGGTGACCAAAATTTGGGGTTTTTTATAGCATTGTTCTACACAACTAGAGGGATTTATAGCCCAGTCTTGAGGAAAGGTAGCAAAATGGAAATTGGCCTGTTGTGAATAATATGATTTCCAGGTGGACTTCATTAGTTATTTGATTATCCATCATTTAGAACCACTTCCTTTCCTAAGAAGCAAACTTTCAACAGTCATATTAGATAATGTCACTTATTAGATCCTCCTTTTAGAACTCAAATCTTGCCCAATTACCAAAACAGACAGTTTGTTTCAGCAGAAGTCTGGTACTGTTCATTGTAAAAGGGAGGCCGTGGAGTACTGGAAAGGTTAATATGTAAGTAAGAAGTAGTTGCTGCTGCTTCGAATTGCTTGCCTGCCCCAGTTCTGACCTGAGAGAATGGCAGAGAAAGGAAAAAACCTTTAAAGAGCTACAGGTAATGGATTTTGAGTTGCATGTGGACTAAACATATCCAGACAGGATTTTCTTAGCTTCTTCCACTTGTTTGAACCAAGCTGTGTTCCTGTGAAATTTTCTGAACATCAAATGTCAAGCCAAATCCAAGATTATTAAGTGATATGCATATCCTTTAACCCGACAGAGCAAAATTAGGTTTGGATTAGCTACTTAACACTGTGAACTGAGCTAAACCAAACACTGCTTTTTTTCCTAGTCACAGAATTCAGAAAGTAGCACATGCCCTCAGAAGGTAGAGGGCTTTGCACCAGTCCTGCCTTTGGGTGTATGGTGCCAGCTGATGCCAAGCAGGCACCAGCCTTTACCCCTGCAAAATTCACATCTTTGTTAAAATCCACAAGACAATTCAAGAGCCATCCTCCTGTGGCTGCAAGAATCATGAAAGTGATTCTCCAAACTATGGATAAGTTGGTAGAAAAGCAATCATGTGAACTGTGAGTAAATAGAACTGAGCTGGGGTTTGGTACATCCTGTGCAATAAATATTTACGTACCTCATTCTGTTTTCAGACAGCAAGTTGAATGCTGTAGCCCAAGTTGTTTTTTTTGGTTTTTTTTACAGGGACAAAACTCCAGCAGAGTGGGTTAGATGACTGTTTTGAGCACTGCTGAGACTCCAGCAATCTGCTGAGAGTGTTGCTGAAGCTGCAAATTCAGCAGTTGGAAACTTCAAAGACTTCTATATGTTATAGCTCTAGCTGATATAAACCTTCCATGTCCTGTGAACTGTGGCTAACAGTATAGAATAAGATGGGAAAACTTGAGTCATTGGCATTCCATGGAGAAGGCTTAGCAGGGCTGTAGCTCCTGGTTCTGCAATCTCCTCGTGTCTCTAATACTGTAGCAGAAACCTTCTGCCATGTCACAGAGCCTAACTGTGGTCATCACAGCCTTGAGGACAATGAAAAGACACAGGTCAGGGAGTTGTAGGGGATCTAGCATCCTCAGAGATTCCCTTCTGCTGGAATCCCCCAAAGAGCCAAATGGGATCAACATTTCACCCGATCCTCCTCCAGGTCCAAGCTTTCCTCTGCATTAGTCAGAAGGAGGAACAGTGGAGTCCAATTGTAGTACAAAAACAATATTTCAGGAATAACTGAGAACTTTTTATTCCAAAGGAAGGTCTGTAGGGATGAAAGTATATTTCAACACACAGGATGGGATGTTGCATTTCTGGCATTCTCTGTACAGATACGTATTTCTGATTCAGCTAAAAGTGTCTGGTATATATTTCATCAGAATTCTGTCTTAAATAAATCATAGGAAGAAAACCTCTGAAGAACAAGCATAAACTGTCAGCACATCTCTGACACTGAGACACTACTACGTGTTCCACGCTTTCCTGTCCATACTAGACTGTGAATGGATAAGGAACAAGCATTTGGAGTGGATTCAGAAGCATGCCTTACAAAGAAACTGTACCTGTAAGATCACAGGGCTCTTGTTTGTTTATGCTGAGGGAGACAGAAACAACACGTCTCTCAAAGGAAGCAAGAAATCTGTTTCACACCAGTGGCAAAAGCTGTCACCTCCCCTAGTAGGTGAGAGCACCTAGAGATGTTACAGGACAGCAGCCTGTTCACACCTCCTGAGCTGGAGCTCTATGCTCTATGGTGACAGAGTGCTTGCTGGAATATTCAGCAGCTCCCACTGTCTGTTTCCATGCTGTTTTTCCTCACTGGTTATTCCTGGGCTTTTCACCAGGCTCCATGCTGGCCTGACACCCACCAACAGTGTCTGCAGACAGGGTGAAGCTGGGTGGTTGCTCCCTGACTCTGTAGCCACAGTCACTGGACTCCAAGCTTCCCAGCCCCTCAATCCTCCTCACCTGGATGGGCTTATACACAGTGTTCCCAGTACTTCAGGTATTGCTCTCTGGGTTGTGTCTCTACCTCTTCTGATAGCAGCTGAAGAAAATGCTGAGGGGAAAGTCACCAGTCTGGGGTGTCAGAAGGGGCAGAGAGCAATGTTGCTTATTTCCAGCTTCCTAAGCCATTGTTCTCTTTCTTCCCTAACCTCATGCTCAGCATAACCCTCATGGCCAAGGGTAGCAGTTTTATATATTATCCTTTATTTTAATTTCAGATCTGGCTGGCGTTGAAGTCACCTCCTCCCCAGACATTTCCTACTCCTGCATTTCTGCAGTGGCTCTGAACATGGCACCTATTGCTATTACCACCATCAGATACCCTGGGGAAAACTTTCAAGTCTTAAAATTCCTGAGACAAGCATGATTATTTTATAGTAAGAGAGTAAGTGGTGCAGTCGGTAGTATAAAAGTATTGACAGGGACTGTGACTCAAGGCTTAAATTTGAAGCTCACTTTGATGACCTGGAGCAAGTCTCTGGCCTCATTTTTTCACCTCTTGAGATGCATAAACTTAATAGTCTCTAATGTCTTAGGTTGCAATATAGATGTATTTAAGTATTCTATTACCACCAGCTGTGGGCCATTAGCTGTTATCTCCTGCTATGACTCACCCCTGATAACAGACAATGACCCATCAAGAACCACTGCATGACTCATGGACTTATCTCATCCTATTGTGAGATGCTCCACCCAGGAGGGAGGAGCCAGGTGTTCCCACCTGGATATAACCTGGTCTCGGAACTGCCCAAGGCAGCCCTGTCTACTGGGTTCCCAGAGGACAAGAGCTACCACTGGACCTTCAGCTGGAGACCAGACCTTCCACAGGATCACTGCTTTAACCTATCTACTTCCT
The DNA here is from genome assembly GCA_024500445.1 of Entomyzon cyanotis. NCBI lineage: Eukaryota > Metazoa > Chordata > Aves > Passeriformes > Meliphagidae > Entomyzon > Entomyzon cyanotis. Next base: position 22,651,445 of record JAKEPQ010001005.1, read on the forward strand.
TTGGACTGCTACCATCACCCTAACAGGGTGTCAGGTTGTATCTGACTTTGTCAGTGCTTTTCCTTGTATTATTTCACTTATTTTTAATTTCAATCTTGACTTGTGATCTCCCACTGGTTTGTTTTCAAACCAATACATCTAACAATGTGTTTGCCCAGACAGACTCTACCAGATCTTTTTTTTCTCTTTGGGAAACCATTTAAGTATCATTGTAATGCAAAACCGAATAGTTTTATAAAGCCAGAAGAGACTCCAGCAATCAACAGGTTACCATACATAGTAATAAGGAAAGCAATAAATATCTGAAGAGGGTAAAAAATGTTAAGTTTAATTTATCTCCATTTGTCCTTCTCCCTTTGGACTGTGTGATATGAGGTTCTTTTTCCTTCCTTAAAGAGGTAGAATATTTTAAGCAGTTTTAATGCAAAGTGCTGACTTACTACACTTCAAATGTCGCCTCAGAATTTTGCACTGCGCAGCCATGAGTAGTTACAGCTGGAATATTTCATGGCACAGTAGTCATAAAGTTATTCCTTAACACTGGAAAGTTGGATGAATGAAAACTTTTGAAAATATTAATGTGCCTACATACTGTGGATTCCTCCCTCCTATGGCTGAAGGCAAGAACAAACAAGAACATATGCTGGTATTTCTCCTTCGAATTTATTTTACATACATCCTTCAAAAAGCCTGGTCATTTCCAAGGAGGTCTTAGATGGAACTCAGAAATCAAAATTACTTTGACATTTTAGAAAAATCCTTTTAAAGTATCCAATTTTCCCCATATTTTTAATGCTGTTTTCACAGTTCTTTATAAGCCTTATAACCTTATGGTACCTTGTTGACCTCCCCAGCACTGGATAATTAAAAGGCCATCAAGTTCTCATCTGCTATGACTGTCAGATGTCCTTTTAAACATATGGTTGCCGGGTAACAAGACCTTACACTGCATTCCTTCCTTGAAATATTTGTCCTATTTTTTATATGCTTCTGCCAGTAAGTGTGTCAGCATTCAGCCAGTGTGCTGGAGGGCAAAATGCTAGCTGGAGCTTTTTTTTATATCATGTGGTACTTTCCAAAAGGAAAAATAGCCAGAATAACAGAAGAGCTCGCATACATTGTGTTGTGAAGGGCTGTATTAACTTGACTTCCACTTTCATACAATATTTTGCTGGCCAAATTGCTCTTTGAATGGAAATGCTTAAGGACTTTTACTCCCATTTAGTAGTTTGTCCTCCTGAAAAGCTGCTGAAATCTAAAGCACAGCTGGGTATACAACAGTGTGGCCCAACATGTCTGAAGAAGCTTTTGGATCATAATAAAGGATTTTTAAAAGTTCCAATGTCTTATGATGATGACCAGTCTATTGTGAAAAAGAGGAAAAAATGAAGAAAGAGAAATCAAATGGCAGCCTTATTGAGTTTAGCAAGGATTCTGCAAAGACTGATGAAAGTCTCGGGCATAATCCAAAAGCCCTTGAAACACCGCCATGTCCCCCCACCCCATCTTAACAGCCTGCTGGAGTGCTCTTTGTGTATATCTGATGATAGCTTCTATTTGGCTGACTTTTCAGGAAACTTCGGTCCACTTATTTAAAAAAACCCAAAAAACAACAAATAAGCACAGAGAAAACTGAGAAAGGCCAGAGAGTAAAAGGCATTTGGGGACAGACTCTGGACTTTTTCAAATAATTGGGAATTTAAAAAAATAAAAAGAGGTAGAGCTTTGTCATGAGATGCTGCACTTACAAGGATTAAGCAGCTGACTGTATATCTTTATACCAGTAAAGAAAAGAGAGAAAGAAGCACAGTATCTGTTCCAGTGATTCCCCCAGGACTTTGCCTTTTTCATAGATGTTTTGCTCTCAAGGATTGTTTTTCTGTTTTTCACTCTATTCTCCCCTCAGCCGCTAAATGAACTGGTGAGAACAAACTAAACAGTGCATAAAGGCTGAGTACTTAATCTGTTAAAGCATCCAGCAGATAACAGGATGGGATAGAGTTCCAGCTTCAACTGCATCATCATGAAAACTATAACAATGCTTTTTAGTAGCATGGTAACCTATTATGGTATCTTATTTATGGCATTTTCTGTTTTAGAGGAGCTCAACTTTGTGAATTGATGCTAACAGGCTATTTTATTTAAATAACAATATGGAAATTAACATATTGAGAGGAAGAATGGGTAAGAGTTCAAGCACATTTGCATACAAGGCATATCTAGTGTACTCATCATCATTTAATATATACTGTGAGCTAAATTCTCTGCTCAGATACGATGGCACAAATCCAGATCAATTTTATTGACTTTGATAGAAATAATCTGGATTCACCACAATGAATGAGGGGAAGGAGAGTATTTCTATACGACAGCTTCTTAAGAAATTTGCCACTTATAACCTTATTCAATTGTTATTTAATCAAGATCTTCTGTGAACGAACAAATTCCAAGCTATTTCTATCAAAAGCCTTTAAAAGACTTGTTGCTTATTTGCTTGTAATCAAATAATTCATCAGGAAACCGTGAGATAATGAGAAAACCTACTGCAGGAGGAAAATACAGTTTACAACACTAATGAATAGTGTTGGGGAATGTATCTTACTAATGACTACTGCCCTGCTCCTGCTCTGAAGAATAGTTTTCATGGCACTCAGGCACAGCTGCTGTAGACGTGGGTATGGTGCAGCACTCAGAAGAACATGTCCTTCCTCCATATCTAAGGTATTTTTATGCTTTCCCTCCCCATGAAACTGGTCTCAGAAACCATTTGTGATGTTTCAAGTGCTGTAAACACAGCTCAGGCCTCTCTCCGACCTTCCAGGGAGGGCTCCTCCAGCATATGGCAATAATTTGAGTCCTCCAGATGATCTCAGGTCCAGATGAACCCACAGGCATCTCCTGCCTGGTACTGGCTGATAGCAGCTGCAGGGGGAATGGCTGCTTGCAGTAGGGAGAGCAGATAACAACCTCCACAGCTGCTCTGCAGATCCAGGGCAAGGAAGGTGAGGCATGAACAAGGCAGATGAGATGAGGGGGGCGCTGAAACCAACCCCTCTGCTCTGATCTTGATGGTGATATATCGCAATCTGAGTTCAAACACTGATTATCTTTCGTCATTTCTGCATTTCTATGTCACTAGGGGAAAGTTTGCATGTGAAAATGCAGTTTACTAGAATTTCCAAAGGACTTGAGATTACTAAATGAACTCTGTATGTGCTTATTTAATTAATGGACTAAGAGATGATGCTTAGAAAAACAGTAATTAAGGTCGTGGATATATGGGTAAATGCTGTAATTAATTCCAGATTAAGTTTTTCAAGTGAAAATTTCAGTATTTGTGAATGGACCTCCTGTTTCCTCATGTAGCTTTTTTATGAAAAGATTAGATGAGGGACAAACTGTCTTCACAGTTACTAAGTCTGTTTACCTTCTGCTGACCCAAGGTGCACAAGACTCAATTTAAATCCTTTCTCAGCTTTAAGGGAAGTGAGCTTGTATCTCTTATAATAGTGACCTAATCCTAGCATTACTGGTGTTTTGCTGAGAAATTTCCTGGACTGTCACCATTTCTGTTCCTGGGGCTGCTCAAATAACCTGAGAACTGTGTTACTGTTGCAATCCAGCAAAACCAGAAGCAGAGCAAGAGGTAAGGTTACAAGGTAGAATTAGATGATGGTCCATTAGTGAAGCAGAGGTTTGGGATTTTTTTGACTAAAGTAACAGTCTTCAGGAAACCAGAGAATTTCTTCATATTTAAAAACCCAGACTTTAAGTTCTTACTCTAAGCTACCAAGATGGAGGTTGTAATGTTCCCTGTTTACATATCCAGACTTCATTAAGAGTTAAAGGCCAGCTGGTTTAACCTGAAAAAATGCTAATTGTTTCACAAGTTTTGGCTCGCAATTAATTTTTCTTTGCTCTGAGAAATGACCCTTCTAAGAAAAAGATTTTCGATCTTTTTGTGCCTGGATTTACTTTGCCAATTAACTGAACAAAAAGTTCTAAAATCACCAGGATACAGAGCCAAAATCTCGTCTCTGGTAACTGTTTATTTCCCTTCTGCTGGCAAGGGAGACCAATGTATTTTTCCTTTTTTCCCATTCATTCTTGTCCTTACTTGCCCTCTTTTGCCCCTTTTCTGGTTCGTCCCTTCAGCTCTGTTATTTGAGGCTTATTCACCCTCTATTTTCCTTGCTCAGTAAGGGTCTTCATGCTTCTTGGGCTGCCAACATCAAAGAGGTTGTAGCAGCTCAGCAGAGCCTCGGGAGAGCAGAACAAAGACATCAGGGCTCCAAGGATGCTGCATGCAAGGATCTTGGGCCAGCTCCACTGCATCAAGCAGTGGATCAAGGGAGAAGGGATGAAAAGGACAGTTGCTTCCCAGGGACCAGCCAGGACTCAGCTTGCACCTGAGTAAGTACGCAATTATTTTGAGAATGAATTATTCTGGATTTACACAATTGCCTTATTTTTTGTTCCTTTCTGGTTCATCCCCTTATAGATTATTTTCCAATTACTGCCTTGGAATCTTTTTTCACATTCTACTTCTATATTCAGTGGAAAACAAGATAATAAACACATCTGTTGATTTTGCTCGTTGTGTTTATTTGATGATACAACTCCAAACAATCCAGTCCTTTGGGGTGGGTTTAAGGGATTCATGTCTCTGCAGAAAAGTTACTGATTTCATTTTCTGCCCTCCCTGTGGAAAAATGGGGACTAATCCCATAGGAAAGGGAGTATGAGCTATGTCCCAGAAGATGATGTGTACCAGAAGAATGTTTTGAGGACAATGCCTTCTACTCGCCATCAGAAATAAGAAGACCCTGGGTTGGTCTTTAAGGTTTGCCATGAAGATTATGGAATATCTGCAGAAATATAGGCCCATCATTATGAAAAGCTTCAAAAGGGGACAGATAACAGGCAGTTAATAACTCCCTGTGTCTCTCTCTTTCCATGTTACAGTACTTGTGGGTGGTCCTTGGGCAGAAAAAAAGCAGAATTTCTCCTGGGGTGGATTATACCATGTTGTGGAATAAACAACATAGAAAACAATTGCTTCTGCAGTGAAAAGGGGATTAAATATTTCTTCTTAAAAAAATTAATAGAAAAGAAAGCATTTTCAAAGATTTAGTGAACTTGACAAAATGAAGGAACCTTTATGTAATTACAACATTCCTTCAGTGTATTCTGTTCTTTTGCAGCTTCCTTTCTCCTATTTGACCCAGAAAGCCTTAGAGATACATAATTCAGTGGGTGTTTCCTATGGTGTTCTAGACGCAAACACGACAAAGAACTCTGACAAAGAAAGAGGCTGTAGGGTTTAATAGAAGTTAAGAGACCTCATTTAAGCTGACAGGGATACAAGTAACCCAGATTCAATCTGGCCTGCATACAGATTCAGCCTCACAGATTAGATATCTACATTTTTTCAGATAATAATCACTAAAAAAAGAACAGTTAGTGGCTGTACTCCTTACTCCGTCTTAAGAAAGCATCATGAAAACTGACCATAAATCAGAGAGTGTAAAACATGAAGTATGTACAGAAATCATAATAAAAGAGTAAGGATACCACAACAAATTCAAATTTCTAATTACTGAGTAATAATATTTTATTTGGTGTACAGTTAGAAATGTGTTCAGTTCTAGGCACCCCAGTACAAGAGATAACAGAGCTACTGGAGAGAATCCCAGGAGAGGCTACAGAGGTCATTAAGGGACTGGAGCATCTCTGGGGCTGGTACTGTTCAGCCTCGAGAACAGATGGCTCAGGGGGATCTCATCAATGTGTCTAAATACCTGACAAAGGGCTGAAAGGAGGATGGAGCCAGACTCTTCTCAATGGTGCCCAGTGACAGGTCAGAGGTGATGGGTACAAACAGAAACTCAGGAGATTCCTTCTGAATGTCAGGAAATGTTTTTTTCACTTTGAGGGTGACTAAGCACTGACAGAGATGGCCCAGAGAGACTGTGGGATCTCCCCTCTTGGAGGGAGTTGAAAGCTGTATGAACATGGTCCTGCCTGTAGGTGCCTTTGCTTTACCAGGGAGATTGGACCCAATGGGCTCCAGAGGTCTCATCCAACCTGAACCCTTCTGTGGTTCTGCGAAGGGAATTACAGCTCTGCAGCTCATTGGAGCTGAACTGCAGACAAAGTGGTGGCTCAATGAATGAGTGGAATGCTATGAAAAATACAAGGCTCATTTTCCAGTGAAGTCAAGCACATCTTTTCCAGCCCTTCTTCACTGGAACTAGGATTGCTTAGTAAAGAAGACCAAGCTGTACAGCATTCTTTTCTCAAAGCTGAAGAGTAGTGTGACGGATGAGGATGACACTATTTGTAGCAGATTATACTTCATACAGATGACAAATTTTCAAATTTTCCACCCTGGAACATCAGATTTGTCTTGTAAGTAATTTCTATCATTGTTGCTTTCATAGTGAAAGTTTGCAAGGGAAATGCTGAAGCCTAGCATTTACCATTTTGCAATGTAACCTGAAAAAAGATTCCTAGCTTTTAGGCAATGACTCCCAGCTCTGCCCTGCACACCAACAGCACTTCAACCACTCTTCCTGCTCTCAAGGGCATCATTTGCATAACCATTGGTTTCACTGCATTAACTTACTCTTGCAATCTGCAGATGATAAAATCTGTAAGTGGAGGTGGAAACCCTGGAGATAAGGGAAAATGATGGGATTTCCTTTAGCAGCATTGATCCCTTTATGCAGGCTGTAGAAGAGAGACACAGGCCATACATACTTTAAGTTGCCTGAGGGAAGTCATGGTCTAGTATTCTCTACAGTTTTTTCTGGGAAAACACTATCCAAACAATCCATAAACTGTCCTGAGTTTTCCTTCCGTTTCTGGAGAATTGTTTATTGTTCAGGAGACCACTTCAAATATTTCCTCAGTCTCCATGTGCTGTGTTCCTGCAGCAGTAAAAAGGCAATTATTCCAAATCCAGGATGGGACAGGGGCCTGGGTAAAGGGGCCAGGATGAAGGTTGGAGATGCACTCTCTACAGGAAAAAGAAGGATCCAAACTTTACTCTGATCCTCTAACTCCACTATGTGGGTGCCAGGTTCTCTGTCTGCTAGTACCTGCTTCATGGGTTTCTTAAGGAATGCCAGAATATTCAGGAAAATTACATTTGTTGAGTACTGTATAATCATAGCAATGAGGAAGAACAAGCTGAAATTTTAAATGCAAGATTCCCAAGTTCTTTGTAAACCAGATTTTTCTTTTCATGCAGCTGTCTGCTGACTTGCCTTTATTTGAATTGGAAGCAGCAGAAGTGTGATTCCCTACACTGTGGGGTTGCAATTGAGGGATGCTGTGGAATGAAAACCTATGGCCAAGAACAGACTGTGCTGTGTGAAGGACTGAGGATGTTGGCAGTTCTCACAAATGAAGAAACTGTGATTGGATTCCAGTCAGGTGGTGCATGGCTTTAGTAACATTTCAAAAGTATGGTGCTTTGAACAGAAACCTACAGGCTTTCACCTGGACTGAACTGAAGATTTATAAAGTTAATAACAAATCATTAGTCTTGTACCAAGAATAATGGCAAAAAGAAACAACATCAAACCCTTGGCATTTTGGGCAATATTTTGCCCTTATATTATTATCTATGGGGTTGCTCCTGCATCTTCAAGAGCACCAGCTAGCACATTAGAAAGTGCATATTATGGATTTTTGTTTCACAGAAGTCTTTTTTCTACCTGATCACATTAAAAAGGAGGTTTAAGAAGCATAATGCCACACAAGAGAAAAAGGCATCTTATGATCAGCACCTGGAAACTGAACATAGGCATGGGAGAGTAGTCACACAAGGATATTAAGTGGGATATATCATACCTAATGATGTACAGCTAAAGGTTAATATAGCCCCTTATGTTTTGAACATAAGGTGTGTTGAAATATGTGAATTAAAATGACATAAGAAAACCAAAACAAAACCAAAAAAACCCGACAACCACAAAACCAAAAAAAAACCCCAAACAAACAAAAACCCCCAAACAAAACAACAACAAAAAAACAAACCTACCAAACAAAAACAGAACAGAAACAAACAAACAAAAAGCAAGCCCTAATTTAATAATGGTCAGTAACAGATTTTATTGTCATTTTCATTAAATGAAATGTTGCTTTCTTGCATTTTGTCTGTCTAGTTTCCACCTGACATACCAGACCTTTTGCCACAGAAACACTGGTAGCAGAAGTTGGTCTCGTTTGATGGATTGGCTTGGATTATGGCAGACTTCAAATCAGTTCCTGATTCAGTTCTACTTTTCCATATTCAGTGCTTGCCTGAGTTCTCCAAAAGATACTTTGAAGCGATATTACAATAATATTGCCTTTGTCTGATGTGTCTGACAATATTTTGCTCTGTGCTCTATCTCACATGCAGTCTGGTCTTGCTAATAAAAATAACAGCCAACAATTTTATCATGTTCTTAATGCTAATGAAGAAAATTTCTACGATGCCATTGTAACTGAAGATAAATTATGGTCATTATAAAGAAGTGGAACAGAATTCCCATCTGCTTCCCCTGCCCCCAACAAAATGTATTTTGGATTCACCAGAGGTGCATTTCAGTGGACCACAATATAGGGTCCATTTAGTCTGGAATGAGTGTTTGCTGCAAATCCTCTAAACCCCCAGTGTGACATTTGCCCTGCAGGCAAAGACTATGGACATCAGAGACAGTGCAAGTCCTGTACTGGCATTTGCAAAAATAATGGGCTATCCATCAGCACAGTAATTTTCCTCACTCTAGGGTACCAAGCTGAGAAAAGGTTAGTCCTACAGGCCTAAGGGGAAACGGCACAGCACAATGGAGTTCACACCACCACGATTGTTATAATTCCTTGAGCTGATAAACACTGTTGTTGTTGATAACCATCTCTGTTTCTGAAGAAATGTTATAAAGTGAGCTCAAGGCTTGGCACTGAAAATGTTATTTATTTTCGCAGAGGTACTACGTAGCTTTATCTGTTTTGCTGTTGCAAGTGCTGAATTAAACATGATAAGGCAGAATCTTGAGCCCTCAGGCATCTATGACAAAATGCAAATTTCCTGCTGCTTAGCTACAGCACCACAAAAGTCTTTGTTGGGAGCTCTTCACTCTGCAGAGAATACACAATATTTGATCCTCTTTCCCTTGATGTCAATAGGGCTTTAACTTCATAGACAGCAGAGGCAAGCCCATAATAACCTTGTGTGATCAAGTTATCCCTAACAAATTTGAGCATGGTGTGATGAGATTTCTGTGCCCCTGGAATACCCCTAGATGTTCAATGGCTCTCCCCAAGGCCAAGGTAGGGATTATGGACAGAACTGCAAGGATGCTCAATGAGATACATAACAACCATTTTCAACTCCAGGAGCAGCATATTAAATTGCTCTTACACCCCAGCTGCCTCATCATCACTGCTACTTGCCTTTGCTCTGCCTAGCTGATTTTTCTCTGTCCTCAGGAGAGAAAAGAGGGTAAAAGGGGTGAGTTTGGCAATGAAGTCACAGCTTCACAGTCTTAGGTAGAGAAAGATGAGAGTGATTTTCTTCTTTCCTATCAAAACTGGATGTTCAGGTCACGTTTTTCATCGTGGTCAAGGGGCACTACAGGATATGGAGCCCACGGGTTTTTGGTTTATTTTTTTCCAAAATTTATTCATTATCTTTGTGCATGTTTAAATTATTTATCTTGCTTATAGAGCTGCATGAATCCTGGGCATCTTTTCTAATTACAAGTGTATTGAAATGTTTGGAATTGCAGTGTTTTGTTTCGCTTTGGGTTTAAAAATTATTATTGGGCAACATTCCAATAACAGCATTTAGAAACAAACCCCATAATCCTTTGAGTTTTAAAAGAATTTGGCTATCACGATTTGCTGAGTTGACATCAGCCCACAAAAAGTTTAGCTCCAGTGAGACAGGGTCTTTGCTTGCTTGGAATGACTGTGGCTTGTACATTAGTTTTGGGCAGCTCTATTTCCTGAAAATTTTGACCCTGTAGATTTATATTGGTCTATTTGGTAAAGCTGGTGAAGTGAAAAACATGCATTTTTTGTTCAAAAATTTTTTCTTTTTGCTCCAGTTTCTTGCTTGTTTAATGATGTTTATTATGTGATTTAAAAGCTCGTCAGTATCATATGGCAATAAATGTCTTCAGCAAATCCGTATCTCCTGTGTTTCGTGGTTTCTGAGCTGTGGCAGATGTTTATGCAAAGCAAATACTGAGAATGTAATGAAGACATATCTCAAACAAGAAGTTATTTGTGCCTCACACTGTGTCATTTTTGCTTTACTCTAACACACTAGGGGTGATACAGATACACTAAACCAGAATGTACTTGGTCAGCAAAAGTGATGAAAACTTCTGCTGTCGGTTCCTGCTTAGCTCCAATAGTTTACAGCATGCTAAGTGCATTAAAGAATATCTCCTGTTCCAGTGTGCATTGGAATTCCAGTGTATGTTGGATATCCATGATCCTATAGGCTTTCCAATAAGAATACAGTAGACAGGTTTTTTCTTTTTGTTTGTTTTGTGTCTTTTTATTTCTTAGTACTTTGATGAAAACAAATTTTGGGTAAACAATTGTTTGGACTAGTCTCGTTTGCTATCCAAACTTAGCAGTTACTTTCCAGAATGTGCATCCAGGATAAGTATTCTTTCTATATCATGAGGAACAGCACAGAACACAAAAAGCAAAAAGAAAGAAACTTTACCTAGACCTTACATGTGAACATTTACCATACATGTTGTTAGAGCAGGGGCTGTATGTTCAGAGCTGCCCTTGGTAATGATGTTCACTTTCTGCAGAAGGGGAAGGGGAGCACGACTTACACAGCTGAAGTGGTCTCTTCCTGTGACCTCCAGTGGCCAACCACCACGGGTTCACAGCAAGGTTTCCAGCAGCAATTCCTGCCAGTCCAATCCCAGCTTATTCAATTATGTATTCAAGAGGCCCTCATCTTTCTCTTAAAACCAAACATTTCTAGTCTGCTCTTCTAAAGAGAACTTCAAAGCTCAGTGCTGCTTGAATTGTTAAGTTTTAAAACTGGAAAGCAAGTCAAAAAGACAAGTAAAGCATTTAGCTCACAGTTATAGGTGTTTGGAACTGGCAGTATTTACAGTTTTTTACTATTCTTTTGAGAATAAGCATGTCTGAAGAAATAACTGAACACCCCAAGATTCTGAAACTAGAAAGATTTGCACAACTGTGTGTGCCCCTTTGGCTGGGTTGATTTCAATGGCTTCAGCTTCAGTCTGGAGATTCATTTACATTTCTAGCTGCTCCTGGGTCTCCTGCAACATTGTCCTCCCAATGTCCCCCAACAGTCAGGAATGTTCACAGAAGTGCTGCTGTTCTCCTCCTGCTAAGGGTATGAGGAAGGAGATATGCAAACATAAAAACTGTCTCCAAAAAATCATTAGGACTGCGATGCATTCCTTTCAGTATCTAAAAACTCTTGGCCAAGCATAGATTGAAAAGCAATAGAATTCAAGAGAATAGAAGAGCAATAAGCAGCCATTGCATCATAAAATCTGCTTTCTGGCCTATTTCCCTTATTTAGTCTACCGACCCCAGAAGGCTTGAAGTGATTCCTGCCTTTCTTTTGACACTTTTGGTTTTCAAAGAGGAATCCAGTGGCATTTTTCTTACAAGATGTCAAAAAGATAAGGAAGGGAATGCAAGTAGTGCCAGCAAAGGACTCACCAATAATCAGGGGAAATGATCTTGCAAAGAGATTCTCTCCTGTCTGTCACCACTATCTGTGAGGAAGAAAGAAGCACTAGCAGAAAATGACCTGCTAGATTGTTTCTGTTACTAGATCAATAAATAAAGTCTCTACAGTTCCCCTAGAAGATAGCCTGGTGTCATTGGGGTCTGACTCTAATACATTCAAGTCAAAGTGAGATTAATATCTAACAGCAGCTACTTAATCATGAGCAACAACAACAGTCACCCTGGCTACTTTTGGACCAGGTTTTTAAATCATGGAGCAGATAGAGCTGCTCAGCTTTTCAACCAGAATGCAAATTAAAGGTAATTTATTAACATGGAGTCAGATCTAGAAAAACAAAGAATCATCTGATTTTTTCCTTTGTAATGTAGAAGATTTCTGCTTGGCAGAGGTTCTTCATCACTCAAGGTGGGGAAAACAGTTGTACAATGTCCTGAACAGAAAATGAAATGTAGTAAAATCTGCAATTAAAAGAAATCCTTGGTGTCCTGAGTTTTAGCCTAAAACTCTTCACACAGTTGATGATTTCTGTGGACATTGATGGCTTACTCTCTCAAAGAACTTCCTGTGCAGCAAATCTCAGGGGGAAAAAAGGAAAGAAAGAGGGAAGAAACAAATGTATAATGATTCAAATCTGCAGGCAGTCAGGATTTTATGTGATAGCGTATGTGGAAACAACAGTTTTGGAATCTCCTGGCTCTTGACTTTTGTTTCTTTGTTTAAAGTTTGAATAAATAACTCAGAGAAATCTGAGATTCTTTGGTATCTCAACTCTTATTAATGCAAAATTTCCAGGAGAGTTGGTCTGACAGTTTTGTGGGATTATTTAAACAAAAAAGCTGAGAAGTTGTCTTTTTAATCTTGTGAAGAGATTTGTATCTTTCACTGCTGAAGTATTTTTATGCCAGATGAACACAGTCTAGGCTCCACAAACAGAATTTAAATCTCTCTGGGGAGTGTGAATATTTGGCACCTAATTTGGTCAAGATATCTATTTCTGGTTCCTCCTAAGAGGCATTCTGAGCTTCAAAGTCACAAGTTTACTCTGACTCACTCTACAAACCCTCTCTCTTTCCACTACATTGGAACAAGGTCATCAACAAAGAATAATCTAGTTTTTGTTTTTGTGTCCAAGTCATGTGCTGAACATGAGGACATTTTGATGATGCTCTTCTTCTTCTCTTATTCAATTTTTTTTTTTAATCCTGTGTAATGGTTGGGTAATATTATAGTCACTTTTTCAATCTGATAATGGGCGGCCTATTCAAACTTTTTCTGTTGCCCCGTGATCTACCTTTATTTTCAGTGGAAAAATGACAGCTTGCACACATGGGAGTATCTGGGCCATCACTGTATCAAGAGAGACATCAGTAGAGGGCTGTAGAATAATTTGCCAAATAAGTGATTGCTGAGGATATTGTCTTTTTTCTAAGTAATATAAATGAACAAAAACTGATTGGGAAGCTTCTTTATTTTTTTGTTTTCATTTTTAGGAAGTTGCTGTTTTGGTATATTTACATGGCATGAAGTGTTTAGTTTACTCTTTCACATCTTATTCTGGTTTTGTGGTTCTTTGGCAAGTGATTAAGCCCTTTTTTACACAAGTTTTTTTACCTATGCAGCACAAGTTTCAGTTGCCCCCTACCCCATTAGTTGAGTTTGTGGAAGCAATAGCTGGAGAATTTGGTAAGATACTCCTAGGCTCTAAAAAGCATTTCCTCAAGCTGCAAGTTAAGCACCAAATTAAGGAATATGAGATGCTTTCACAGATTGAAGAGAAGTAAAAACTGAAAAGAAAGAACTGGTTAGAGAGCAAATAATAGCAATCAGAATGTTCTAAGACTTATGTCAGCAATAAAATTCACTATGGGGTAGACTCAAATTTAGAATTGATCCCAGACAGGGCAAAATTATTCATAACAGTCTTGTAATATGGAGTTCTCTCTAAAACTGGACAGATTCCATACATTGTTGCAACCCCAGAAATCTGAGCAAAAAAAGATGCACAATGTTTAATTGGAGTTGGCAGTTAAACAAAACATAGCAAATGCTGTCATATTTAAATTGATGTCATTTTAACTGATTACATGGTAAAAGATTTACCACTGTTTATCTGCAGATATTCTGCAAAAATAAAGAAAAAATAATGACTCCCATGACCATGGGGCATAGATTGCTATTTTTTCCTTCTATTTACGGCACAGACCATAGGAGGGAAATTATGCAAGAAAAGCAGCTCATCAGTTTTCAAGCCAGGGGTTTCAGTTGCAAATGCAGTGTGACAGCAGACATTTTCCTCTGTCAAAAAGTAACAATCTAACTGAAAAGGAAGAAAATGGGGCCTGCAAACAAATTGGTGATTCAGAGAAAAAAAAAGACAGAAGTAGGAGTCAGTGACCGGGAGCCTGAGATGCTGCTTTGTGAGATGAACCCATACAAAATAGGAGGGCTTGGCTAGTGCCATGCTTTTGGTTTTAATTTGCTGACCAAGTGGATGTTCAGGGACTAGTATGGATGTGCTCATTTCTAATGGTCTGCATCCATCCAGTTCACATCCTTTCTGAAACGCTGGGGCATAGGTGTGCCTGCATACTTAGCAGTGCCAGCTCTAATTGCTCCTACAGGTGATACAAGGCTTTTACAGACACAAGAACCTCTAACTATCAGGGTGCCAGAAAGAAAGGGCACCTTTGGATCTGTACTGACATGCTGGGACTGTGTGTATAGCACTTGCAAGGCAGTATGACTGTCTTGGAATAATACTCTGAAATTCAATCTTTTATCTCCGATTACTTCTCAAGGGGTTTCTTAAAATGTTTTCATGAAGTTCTAGTATCTCCTCAGTAATGTTTGCGGTCTCTTCAGTTGCTTTCTTATTTGTGAATAATACATGGCTCACCATCAGTGTAAGTAATTACCTGGGAGCCTGAAACATCTATTTCTATTCAGATGATCTATTAGTTTCATTGTTTCTTTTTGTAAGCATCCTGCATACATCTGGAATGTTTATATATAGGCAGAAAAAGCTTACTCTAGAGCCAATTATGATGCAAATAATTCTTACCAAGTTGAGCAAACTCATGATCCAGACAGCCACAGGAAAAAAGGGAAATATCTTCCCTATTATTCATTTACTTATAGCAAGTGATAGCATTATAATGTATTTTCACTGATGGTAAGTAATGTTTTGAGTTCTCCTTCAACAACAGACACTCAAAATGTCCCTGTGAAACATAATTCTCATCAAGAAGTTTGAATACATCAGAGAGTAAATAGATTTCAGTCCAGGTAAACAATAGCACTTCTAGAATTTGACACCTGATGCCCAAATGATCTGTACATCAAAACACTTCCACAGTGCACTAACACTGGCAAAGCCAAACATCTGATCAGCTCCATGGCTTCTTTTCAATCATAGAACTAAAAAAGGCTTATCAAGAGCTTCTTCCCCTTGCCAGTGGACAAAATACTAACTTCCTGAATTTTTTGAAAGATTTGGTTATTCTCAAAGATCTCAGAGGGAAAAAGTCATGCAGGGAGAGCCCACAGTTGTATCCTTATCTATTGAGACGGGGCTGTGGCTTGGTAAGGAAGCTCATTGCCTTGCTCTCTTGCCTTGCCCACCTGGTTCAGGCAACATTCACCAGACTTGTTGTGTAATGTCACTAATAGTCCAGCTGGTCTTTTAACAAGTGACAGAGGAATAAGGTAAACATCAAGCCCTTCCTATGTCTGTGACAAAATTAGAAGCCTTCTGTACGGGTTTACAAACACAGTGTGTTGACCTAGTTCTTGCTGTTCTCACTGTGAGACTGCATTGGCTTAGTTTACCTGGAAATGTGAAGAGCGGAAAAAAACCCAACAAAACAAGCAGAAAGACAAGAATGGACTGAGATAAGCCACTTCTCAGAAAACACTTAACAGTTGTTAAAAGACAATGCCAGGACAGGAAAATGCCTGGGGATTCAAAGATCTAAAAAAAAAAGTTTAAAAAAAAATCTGGCAGACTTAGAAAGGAAGTTTTTTCCAAAATAAATATTCTTCGGTTTTAAGGAAGGTTTTTAGTTATTGAATATCCCTTGCCTCTAATTTTCGAAAGAAGAATGGTCAGGGCAAGCATGGTCCAATGTGCTGTGTAAACATAACAGATAACCAGGACACTGAAGCAGAAGGAGTAGAGGATTTGAGAATCTCATCTTGGCTTCAAAAGTAAGTGCCTGGTGAAAGGCAGTCTAATAAGAAAACAGGAGAGGTGTGACTGAACAATAATGGCCTGTAAAAAAACTGCATTTGCTGGTAAACTACCTACTGTTTTTCAAATGAAGGCTCAGATGTCAGTGCTGATCAACAGAGTGAAAAGGGATGATCTTTTACTTCATTATTTGTATCTTGAAAAACTGGTATATACAAAATAATAAAAATATTCTAGTGTCATAAAAAAGAAATATTTCTTATATTTAGTTTCTTCATTTTCTCACCAAAATTAATTTATTAACTTATTCTAGTACACAAGTACATAGCTCTTGCAAAAAATTGAAAACACCATGTAACTAAGACACAAATAATAACAAACAAATTGCCTTTCTTTCACAAAAGGAGCCTTCCCACAAGGAATAATCATCATCACAACCCTCATCTCCCACCCAAGCAACCTCAAGGATGACTCAATCCAGTTTAACCCTCCCCTGCCTCTCCATTGTCTGCCCAAACAAAGGAGATTTACAGTGGGCAGTCATAAGAGCCTGAAATAACCTGGTATCCCTCCTTTGCTGCCTATCTTCTCCTTGTACTCTATCTTGAAATGAAGTCATAGCACTACATTTGTGACATCCCATTCATTTCCATGGAAACAGATTACCAGTTCACAGGCGTTTATGGCTTCACTGCTACATAAAGAGAACGAACTGATCTCTGTGAAAGAAAGCTCTCCCTGAAAACAGCAGCAATAGACGTGGTTTCTGATAGAAATAGACATATTATCACATTTCTCATTTCCCTTTAAATTCCAATTGACATGCCTGAGACTGGATGCATGGCTGCACTTACATCTTTGTAATTAGTGATGCATTATTCATAGCGATTCATACCCGCTCTGAAAGACGTTATTTCAAGGCTTCATTCTGCCTTTCTTCCTCTTACTTCTGGATTTTCATTTCTTCCTCTTTCACAAGACACTCAAGTCAGAAAGCAAGCATACTTCCCTACCTTCCATCTTAATTTTTCTCCCGTCATCCATTTTAGCTTTCAGAATCCTCTCCAGCATTATTCATCCCTCATATCTTTCAAGGATCCTTTACAGGTGTCTGTTTTAATTTTACATCTTATATCATTTATCCTAGTTTACTAAAAAGCACTAAGATACACAGAAGGAGGTAGAGGCCTGTCATAGCAACCAAAATGAACTAGATTCAGCCTAGTTCAGTAGTTTGGAGTTTGACCCAAATCTTTCAGTCCCAGGGATTATCACCATCATCTTCCTTGGATTTCTGTTTCCTTCTTTCCATCGCTTGGCTACATTGCTGTAAATTAGGGCTGCCCTCAGGCTGTTCTGCTTTGCACTCAAGCTGCCACTTGCCCATTGAGCTATTTGGAAACGTTGATGTTGGCTGCAGCATAGGCTCACTCCAACTGTTCATCCACATCTTTTCATCAAGGAGCCACAGGACACCGAATAGGAACAAATGTGAGGTCATTTGTCTTCATAATTGCTTATAAAGGACCTTAGTGGTCCTGTGCAAGTGTTTCAAAAATATCTCCCCTTCCCTTCAGCCTTTGTCTGAACCAAATGGCCTGGTGTGAGCTACACCTGCGTTCTCCTTGTGTGCTTCTGGGCTGTAAGAAGTTTTTTTTCCATTTTTCTTGCTGCAGCTGTTTGTGCTGCTGCTGAGGAGTTTGGAGGGGCAGCCCCTGCTGCTGTTTAAAAGGAGACCCTAAGTGACCTAGCCTCAGAGCCAGGCTGTAGACAGGATGAACACTTTTCCTGAGATCTGACAGAGACTGCAGAAGTAAGGGACAAGAAAGCACTGATCTAATGAGTCTTTCATCTGAGGAAAGCTGCCCAGTGGGGAGACAGCGTGGGATGACACAGAATCAAATGACTGTCTGAGCTCCAGTCAAAGGCAAGGGAAAGGGGATGTTTATACACCAGGAGCAGCTGCACAGCACACCCTCAGTCCTGGAGCTGAGCACACCTGCCCCTGAGTCATTCACCAGGATGTAAATCCAAGGTGATACTCTGTGGTATTAAGTTCAAGGCAAGAGTGAAGTCTGGCTGTTGGCATCCTGCAAACCTCTCACTGATGCAGTGAATGTGTTCAAAGAAAAGCAGAGAAGTGGATGAGGGGTCTGGAGCACAAGTCATATTGAGGAGTAGCTGAGTGACCTGGGGTTGTTTAGCCTGGAGAAAAGGAGGCTCAGGTGGGACCTTGTTGCTCTCTGCAACTGCCTGAGAGGAGGTTGTACTGAAGAGGGAATTGCTTTCTTTTCCCAGGTAAAAAGAAATAGTCTAAAGTTGTGCCAGGGAAAGCTTAGACTGAATATTAGAATAAAATTCTTTACTGAAAGGGTGGTCAAGCATTGGAACAGGCTGCCCAGGGAAGTGGTTGAGTCATTATCCCTGGAGGTATTAAAAAATCATATATGCATGGTGCTTAGGGACATGGTTGAGCGGTGACCTTGGCAGGACTAGTTTAACTGCTGGGTTCAGTGATGTTAAAGGTCTTGTCCAACCTGAATGACTCTATGATTCTATGTAGTAGACTCAAGAGCAAAGAAAGTCAAATGTGAATGACCCATGCATCTCCATTTGTTTCTCTGAGGAATATGTATTTTAATGCACTCAGTACCAAAGATACGAAGATCTGCTCTAAGTCAAAACACCTTGAAGTATTATCATCTATAAATCTGGGACAAAAACTATAAACAGAAGATGAAATAGATACCAAAAAAAATATAGACAGAAAATATTCTATCAAAATAAGAAACCATTATGTTGGTATACTATTCATTAGTATACTGTTGAGTCGTCTTTAGTGTTAAAGAATGGCCTCTGATCATAAAAATTGTTCCCAGGGAAGGCCATGGGACTACTTGGTTGTGTAATGATAGTAGGTTTGTGTTGCAGTCGCCCTGGCACACTTGAACCTCCCTGACCCATGGGCGGACAGTGACCCAGGGACAGAATCATGGGAGTGAAAGAAGTTGCCTTGCCGCCAGAGACATGAATTCATCCAGACTGCCAGTGATTGGTTCTACTCCCCTCTCCTCCCCTGTTCCATTTATGGTTATGTTCTAGATCCTTCGCCTTTGTCTGTACCCCTGTTGTTCCCTGATTTGTTGCTTGAAAGAGTTATCCCTCCTTCCCCTAGACCTGATTGTATAAAACCGATGTCACTTCCCAATTCCATTGCCCTCATTGGTTCCCTCGAGTTTCCCCTCCCTTCTACCTCCTCCCTTAAAACACGGCCCCCAGAGAAATTCGGGGCCATTTGGTCGCTGTTTCCAATCCCCTCCGTCCCGTCGTTCCTCCCCTCTACTTCCCAATAAACTCTCTGGAACACTAACCAAACTGACTGCGTTTCTTGCTACAATGTGAACTGGTCTTCGAGTGCTCTGACCTCCTCAGGAACTCCACCTGTCCTGCACTGCCCATCCGGCAGTGGTCCCCCGCCTCTCGGGACTCAGCCTCCTTGGGGGGGCAGAGTACCCCCGCCCTTTCAGGTTTGTGCTGGTAGCAGACTATCAAAAACCTTTGTTTGTTTTATCAACTAATTCACTACAATTTATTATCATCAATAATTCATGGATGTAACATGAAAAACACATTTTCATTTTGCTGGTCATCATGGAAGCTTCTCATTACACCTTTTCACCTTCTATCTTTTATTAGATGTTTCCATCAGCTGATTTCACAAATGGCATAAATAATATGTGTGGCCTTGGTTCATCATACAGCCCTGGTGTGAGGCTGCATGACCATGCCATATCCTGTATACCTGTTGTCTCCCTAGCTGAGTGGTTAGGGGAGTGGGACAGAGTTTACACCATACCTAAAAGTATCTAACATGCAGGTTATACCAGTATTCAGACCACCACTGAAAGCCTCCTGACACACATAACTTCTGGCATTATGTAATTTCTGAGGAAAAAATCCAGTTGATGATGTTAAGCAACCCCTATTACTTCACTAAATTTGCCTGGGGCAAATGTTAACAGTGATACTACATTACACATTGACAGAAAACAAAGAAGTGCATTCTAAAATAAATAATGGTCTAGACTAATTTTGTCTCTTAACAGCAGCCTGTAGTAGCATCAGAAAATTAGGAGTGAATTAGCATTTGGCTCACCTGTACAAAAGGATTCAGGCATTACCATGCTCTTTTTAAAGCCAGGAGAAGCAAAGAGATCAAGACCAATGTTCTTAGTCAGTAAGAACTTTGTGGTATAAATGTTAGCTCATACAGTTAGCTCATGTACTTGCTTAGAAAGGACTAAATGGAGGTTGAACTCCACATCTTTACTACAGTATCTACAATACTTTTCCAGAAACATGTTCCAGGGAACTTCTTGCTACTCAAAACACCTTCACTGTTCATCGTTAAGTATGGAAGCTATCTGCATTCACTCGAAGGACCCTCTAAGTGCTCTTCTATCAGCAGAAAGGCTTGATTTGCTCTCTTGTCTGTTTCACTCATCTAAATGACCTTTCATGACATTTTAACACAGATTTTTTTAAAATTCCTACAGTTCCCTTCCTTGAATAAAAGTACCAACATAAACTACCTGTTTTGGGAAAGTGTCGAATATCTGTAGTACCTAGTTTACCTTGGGTCTACCTGAACAATCCCTTTTTGGTCATTGGTGTCCTAGTGGAGAAATTTTAGGAATAAAGACACATGTGATAAAAGTAACTGAAACTACACAAAAGAGTAGAAGAGACATGTGACCAGCCACGGCAGTGGATCTCTGCTACTTGGAAGCCCTGCTGAAACAGGGTTCTCTAGACAGACAGCAAAATCTGCTTTCTGCAACCTACAGCAGTTTTATTCTCCAAATCACACTGTCAATTCCAACTGTGGGAGATAAGTGCAACTGGCAAAATATGGGGCCACAACTTTTCCCTTTATGGAAAGCATTACATTTAATAAAGTGTTTTTTTCACCCACATAAACACCTAAATAACAAAGACCCTTATGTTGGTAGGAATTAAGCTGCTCTCTTCCACTCTGTTGCTGTGCAGCTAATCCTAACACAGGAGAAAAGATCTGCCTCTTTGCTTTATTCCCTGGACAACCATCCTATATAAACAAAGTGCTACCTCATTCCCATTGATGGAAAGTGGCCCTTACCAGTGGTGCCAGAAGGGCACAATTGAGCCTGTGCCAAAAGAACAAATGGTGTCAGCACATTTCTTAAGAATCCAGATGAAAACATCACAACAACACATTAGCCTTGATATATAAACACAAAAACTTCATTATAATTATCTGACAGAAATGTGCACAGAGGCGGATTTGGTTTCTGGGTCATGAGGGGCACAATACAATAGGTCCATAGCACTGACTGTTTTTTCCCTGCTTGTCCACTGCCCATGGCTTTCCTTCCCTTTGGCTTAAGTATTTGTCTTCCTCCTATTTTATTCTTTCCCCTTTGAGTTCCTCTCTTCCTGTGCAGTTGCCTCCAATTTCACCCGCTCTTCAGTGAAAAGTTCTTGCTTTCACCATCATCATATCCCTTTCCTTTAATTTGGATAAATCTTTTTGCCAGGTCAAAAATGTCTTTCTGCTTCCTTTCATATTTATACTGAAACTTATCTTTATCTGCTTTTTTTTTTTTTTTTTGCCATCTTTGATTTGTTTCTCAAAACTACTGCTCTTCTTTTCATAAAATATACCAACACCTTCAAGAGAAAAAATAACACATGCTCTTTCTCATCTTACTTCCATTCCCATTCACAACTCTTTCCTCCCTCCCATCCCAAGTTTCTCTCCTACTTTTTTCTCCTCATAGCTGCACTGTCATAGAAGCTCTATTCCATGCCATGTCACAATCTCTTCAAAGTGTTTTTTTCCCCCTTTTTTTATCATGGTATTTTCACTTTCCTAGTGCTTTCCTCCCACCCCCCTACTGCAAGGTTTATTGACATTCCTATATTAAAAGTACTCTTGACTTCCCCTTGCTCTTCCAGCTACTGTTCTATCTTTTTTTCTTCCTTTAATCTCCAAGCTCACTGAATAACCTCAGGTCACACAGTTCCATCCAAGATGCTTTCTCCCCCTTGCATTCATCTTCAGCCACACTTAATGAGGTCTTTAGCAATGTCTTCTAATCAAAAATTTAAAGAAAATACTTCATCCTTAGATATGCCATTCACTTTTTTGGGACAATTGTAGTCTTTTTCTTGAAATTGCACTTGCTCTTACCAGCTGTTACTCTGGTGTTCCCTGGTCTTCTTAGTCTCTTCAGCATGTCTGTCAGAAGCATGTCCTTGCCTTCCCTTAGCTCTCAGTGGGGATCCCAAAGGTGTCTGTCTTTGCTTCCATTCTCACTCATCTTTATATCTTACCTCTGTTTAATCTCGTCAACAGAGCACAAATTCAATTATCCTCTCAATACAGATGACCTACAAATCTCTTTCCCTGCCCAAGACCTGTCCTTTAAAATCTTAGCTGAGTATCATTGTTGCGCCAAAGTCTCATTAGCTGCAATACTGTTAATCCTGTTTGTGAGTTCTTCTCTGCATCAAACATTAACTCTGTCCCCTGAAATCTCATCATGAGGTAGCACTTCCCCATTTTTTTATCAGTCAGTGTGATGTCTGTTAACTCCCACTTCCAGCTGGTTCCTGTTATCACTCTGCAGCATTCATTTATTATTAGTTACATATATTGTAATTTAATTTTGATGGGAATTAAGAATCTGAGTAATTTTAGAACTAGATTTAAACTTGAACATGCTTAAGATCTTACTTCCCAGCTGAGCTGAAAGCTAGGTAACATTTCAAAATAAATGTTTCTTATAAGATATATATTTATTATTTATTATAAGATATGTATTAAAAATACACATCTTCTGTCATTTGAGATGCTACATCCAGGACAATCACTTATCATCATATCTCATCCAGTTCAATAAAACTTTCTTAAGCAAATGCTTATCATCATCCAGCTAGATCAGATATCCATTTACCAAGTACAGAGCTCTTCTGCAAACCCTTAGCTTGCTGCCATCTCTGTCTCCCTCTTTGGCAGATGTCTTAAGTATTCTCCCAGCCTGCTGCCATCCTACCTGTTTTTGATTCTAATCAGCCCTGATCACTTGCCCTTTCATCATCTCCTTGTTCAAATTTGAGATGAACATTTCTGTGCTGTCATCTACACAGCCCCTTACACTCGTTGGGCACAAGTATGTGCAAAGGATATTAATTTTCTCTAAAAGCCATATTAAGACATTCTTTTCCTAGTCAGTCTTGGGAAAAAACACTGTAAAGCAGAGCTTCTCTTCTGCTGTTGTAAGGCTAATGGCATGGACCAATATTGTTTCACTGTTTGTCAATTTGTTGTTCTATTTATTGTGCCATGACCTATACTTGACTGAATTTTTTTTGGATCAGGGATCATTTGTTCTGTCCTTGAACAGGATGTTACAAAACAACATAGACAGCTATTATTTACCATGTGTAGGAACAGCAATTTTAGCATGTTGTCCTGAAATAAACTGTCAACTTCTGCTAATATTATTCATCTTATGTAAGGAAAACGAAGAACAAGTCTTATTTGTTAAAGGAAAATATGTTAAACTGATTTTTCTGTTGTTCTCAGCAGGCTCCCCAAGATAGCAATCCCTGATGTGCAAACACTGTTGATTGGAGGCTGGTGGTGCATTTCCAGCCTCTGTCTCATGATGTGCTCAGAGGTGAGGAAGGCAGGTCTCTACCTATTTATTGTGCAAGCAGAAGTGATAATTTAATCCTTGAATCCAGTGACTTTCACTTGTAAAATAATAAATAGATATTTAAAGAGAGAAATGTTGTTTGTAGCAATGAAATAGCAGGATATTAGCAGCAACAGGGGTGTTTTTCCACAAGGGCAGCCAAGAGTAACAGAGTCACCCAGAAATCTTTAGCCTCAGTGCTTTTCGTTGCATTCAGTTGGTGGTCTCCTGACATTCATTTATTGGGCTCAGTTCCAATAACTTGGATGAGAAATGGCATTTTTTCAAGTGTGTGTACCACTATGATTTGGCAGCATGCCCAGCAGATTCCACCAAAGATAAGCTGCAGAATAGGAAAGATGGACCTGGATCTGTATTATATTTTCAGATAACAAGAAATATGATTCCTCTGAATCATTTCAAAGGATATAAAGTAACTTTTTTTTTCCATGTAAAACAAGAAAGATAATTGACTATTAACTTGGGTCCCAAACACTATTTTCCACACAGGGATAGATATTTCGGGCATACGCACTTCTTCCCTCTGTTCTATAAACCCTGAAAGTAGTACTGAAGAAGTACTAGTACCAAAAATGTGCTACCTCAAGTAAACACCCACAGCATGTATTTTTCTGAACTGGCGATGATTCAACACTGGTTGAGAAGAGGGCAGAACTGTGATGGCCTCTCTGGCACATGTTGTTGAGCATCTCCTTTACAGGTAACAAGTTTTTATTTGTCTCAAATTTAAAAATAATTTTTAAAAAATCTGAAAGAAAAGTTGTACATGTGCCCATATGTGAAATTAAATCCATATGCGAGATTAGATCTATAGGATAAGTCTATTTCAGTTGTTTGCTGTTCAAGCCAACTTATTTGCAGGTCTAACAGTGTGGAGTTCCAGCTCAGTGAACACACACATTCTGCTAATTGGTCTACAGAGAGAAGAACTACAATGATAATTTAATATTTCATTGTATTAGTAATTCAAATCATGCTTCTCAATCCATCTTTTACATTACCTTCCACCACAGCGTATTTGTAAATAACTCTTTCTTGCAGAATACATCTGAGATCTATCTGTTTATCTATCTATCTATCTCCTAGTTAAACACTAGTCAAACATGCTAGTTAGAGTAACATTAGTTCAACAGTA
Source organism: Entomyzon cyanotis (assembly GCA_024500445.1). NCBI lineage: Eukaryota > Metazoa > Chordata > Aves > Passeriformes > Meliphagidae > Entomyzon > Entomyzon cyanotis. The sequence goes on from JAKEPQ010001005.1 coordinate 22,676,290, forward strand.
GTTAAAGACCTAGTGATCATTTTGGTGTTTCTCGGCGAGAATTTTGGTATGAAATATTTTCAACTTGCAATATCATTCCCTTGACTTCATGCTAAGAAAGACAATAAAATTAAGTAGCAGCTGGTTGTTAGAAGCTTATATATTTCATATTCAGTACACACATGCTTCTTAATCCTGAATAAATTATATTAATCACAATTTAATTATGTGACTGCCCTATTAAATTAGAATTAGGGGCTAGAGTCGACAATGAAACTAGTCAGAGTTTCACCATCTGCAGATCAGGCTTTGCATGCCCTACTGGGTATTTTTAAAATATTTAAATTTTAAAAGTAGTAATCACCTATGGATATTTAAAACACCTCTGACAGTTGGCACTTATCCACTATTAATGGCTAATCAGGGGTTGCCTTCACCTGTCTGTGTAATTTAGTCATCACTTGTCTGTGTAATTTAGTCATTATTTAGTGATAAATTACAGAAAAATATGCTTTGTTGGTAGAGTAAATTGAATAGTGGCAGTTTCTGATATGGAAAGATGCTGAAAGCTTACATTTTGACACTGTCCCACATAACATCCTTATCACTAAATTGGAGAGGTGCAAATTTGACAGACAGACCACTCAGTGGATAAGGAATTGGCTGGATGGTTGCACTCAAAGTGTTGCAGTCAATGGCTTGTAATTCCAGGTGGAGATTGGTGATGCGTGGCATGGCTCAGGGGCTGGTACTGGGACCAAAGGTGTTTAACATCTCTGCTGGTGACATGGACAGTGGGGCCCAGTGCACCCTCAGTAAGTTTGCAGGCAGCACCAAGCTGTGGTGCAGCTGACTTGCTGGAGGGAAGGGAAGCCATCCAGAGGGATCTGGACAGGCTTGGAAGGTGAGCCCATGGGAACCTCAAGAAGTTCAACAGACCAAGTGCAAGGTCCAGCACCTGAGGCAAGGCAATCCCAGGCACAAAGACAGGCTGGGCAGAGAATGGGTTGAGAACACAGAAGGACTTGGGGGTGCTGTTTGACAAGAAGCTCAACCTGACTGAGCAGTGTGCACTCAGCCTAGAAAGCCAACCCTGGCCTGGGCTGTGTCAGAAGCGTGGCCAGCAGGGTGAGGCAGGTGATTCTTCCTCTCTTTGCTCTGCTCTCATGGGACCCCACCTGGAGTCCAGCTCTGGGGCTTCCACTTTAAGAGGATCTCCTTTTAAAGGAGGAGAGTAGAGTCCATGGACTTTTGGAGTGGGTTTAAGGAGGGTGAGGAAAATGATCAGAGGGCTGGAGCACCTCTCCTATGACAACAGACAGAGACCTGGGGTTGTTCAGCCTGGCAAAGAGAGGGCTCAGGAGAGACCTTCCAATACTTAACATGGGTCTACAAGAAAGCTGGAGAGGGAATTTTGACAAGTGCATGTAGTGATAGGACAAGGGGCAATGGCTTTAAACTGAATGACGGTAGGTTTAAATTGGATATAGAGGCAGAGATTTTTTGAGATGAAGGTGGTCAGGAAGTGGAACAGGCTGTTAAGAAAGGTTGTGGATGGCTCATCCCTGTAAGTGTTCAAGGCCAGGTTAGAAGGGGCTTTGCTCTACTAGCAACCGTTTCTAGTGGAAGTTGTCACTCCCTGTGGTGGGGTTTGAACCAGATGATCTTGAAGGTGACTTCCAACCCAAACCATTCTTATATTAGAAACATGGGATTTGCAAACATACAGGAGTTCACACATGTTATTCCTAAACAATGGTCAGATGATGAATGTTGAAGTAGCAAAAGTGAATGCATGTTTTTCATATACTGAAGTTCTGATTCTTTCATTATACAAAGTACCCATTAGTTTTACAGAAATTTTCCTGAAGTGAAATCTGAAGGAATAGACCATGCCTCTGCATGCATATACCCACATGAACCTTCATTGGCTATGGGGCATTTTTTGTGGCAAATATGGGATTTTAGCTACTGGAAACAGCCAGAGATCCATGTGGGAGTAGCAGATATCACTCAGGATACTCTGAGGGACATGTGTCTTTCTGAAGTGGCAGCTAGAGATGAGACTGCAAACCTTGGAGCATATGAGCTGGCAGTAAACACTTCAGATAACTGAAGGCCATCCATAATTTCCACCATGTATTCAAACATGCATTTTAAAAGTGTAAAAATATATAAAATATGTAGACCTTAGCCAATCCCCTTGTAAATTGCACCTTAAATACTAAAGATGTTTCTGCCCAGCTTCACACACTCAGCTTTCCTTTTTTAGAAGTTTTACACAACTTTGCCCAAAGTTTATTCCCACTTCCATCTGGATGTGGAATTGAAACTAGGAAAAACGAAGCTATGTGTGAAATGTTCTGCAGAATTCAGTAATTCCTCATATGAAATGAACCTTACAGGTCAGGAAAAGAGTTCTCTTTCTCTTCACTGTACACCATTATTTTTATTACCACTCCCTGCTGAGTTATACATCTCCTTCTGAAGGCTTAACTGAACCTTGAACTAGCTCTAAATCATCTCTATCTCAAATGAGGGGATACTGTTAAATTTCTGTATGGAGGGGAATATTCTCACTTCTCACAGACTGTACTTTTCATGAAGGGGGAACCAAACATAAACAGGTAGGGAAGTGGTACAGGTGTTGTTACTCCAGCTCTCTTTTTCCATGAATTACCTTGAGAATCTCCCTTAGGCCAGGCACAGCATCTTTAAGACCATCTAGTGACTGGAGTAGGGAGGGACAATATTAGTTGAAAGCAGCTGAAAACTTGGAAACTAGGTACTTGGGATCATCTTAATATAAAATAAAGTGTGTGGGCACAAAGCATTAAATTGTACAGCTGGGGATCAATAATCCTCAGCCTTAGGAGCACAAAATAAATGGAGGCTTTAAGCAGGGCTACAGCATCACTCAGCAAACACTTGGCAGCTATTTCCATTTGAGAGCCAAGATGTGATACTTGGGGAGCATTCCAGGTGCACATGACTGCTTTTATTTTTATGGCAGTATAGCTCCAGCAGTCTGCCTCCCTCATTCCTCAGTTTGGCTGCTACTGCTTTGGTGTTGCTACTGCTTTTGTTAAGGAATCTTGTTTGCTGCTTCCAAGTGTCAGATGATCTGTCTTCAGTGAATGTCAAAACTCTCTCACTGTCACTTCTGCTTTTGTCCCTCCTATATGTGGCCATCAAGTTGTCTGTGGCTGCTTACACTTGTGTGTTCTTATGTTTTGAACCAAATAAATGCATTAAAGCACATCTAACTTGAAATCTTTGTTTTAATCTCTTTACAGGGAGTCAGTGTTAGATGGTCAGGTCATTCTGAGGCAAAGATACCTAGTGTTGGTTTCTTGGCAAATTTACTTGGTAGTTTGCATCTAGCCAATGGGCAGATCTAAAGGGAAAAGGCAACCACATAAATGTACAGACTAATGGCAGGTTTGGGATAACACAGTCTTGAGGAAGAATATGATTTACCTGAAAAATATGGCACCGTAACTCAAAAAAGACATTTTAAAGCCTTGCATGATCATAAGACCAAGACATATAATTGATATCTCCTGATTATATGATACAGGGTACTTCCATGACTTTTCATCTTTCATTCCAATTTGATGGACAGCCTCAGGAAATAGTTCAGAGAACATGGAAGAGGAGTTGTGACACAAGTGGAAAAACATCCTTCAGATTTAAATGGTTATTACAAGGTTGCCAGAGTTGAAGATCTCAGTTCTTTCAGTTTTGTGTTGTTAAGTGTTTCTGCAGAGTTTGGTGGGCATGCTTTGAAACAGGAGCAGTATGCAATGGATGTAGAAAAAACTCATTTCACTAGAAGGAGAAACCTGCACTGAAACACACTGCCAGCAAGGTTGTGCCATTCCAACCGCTGGAGACCCAGCTGAACAAATCCCTGAGATACTGGGCCTGCACTTACAGATGGCCTTACATGGAACAGGAGGATAGACCAGAGACTCTCTGGGTCCCTCCCAACCTGAGCCACCATGTGATTCTTTGAGCCTGTGAATTGTTTCTTTGTGGTAACATTTTAGAAGCAAGTCCTTTAGAAGGTTTTACATAACATAACTGGAAGGACTTGAGGAAAAGCACCAACAAAAAGCAGTTAACTGGAACCAAGGAGTAGTTAGAGGTGAGGAAACTCTCTGTTTGTGTGAGGCAGGCACCTCTTCTCCCTTGTTCCTCCTGTTCACAGTTAACTCTTGCTTACCATTTGAATTACTAAGGGTGTTTTCCTCTGGACAAGGTAGAGAAGGTCCATAAACTTTAATTTAAGGATTGGGATCAAGAAAGAGGTACTTTCCCTTTGTATCAGTGTTCAAGCATAGAAAAAGTATTTAAGATAGGAAAAAAAATATGAAAAGCCCCATAATTCTTCTAGTGTTAATTTTAAAGGGTGTTTTATTAATGATTTACAACAGCTATTACCTATGTGAAGAGAGCAAACACAACTGAAAGTACGATGCCAAATTTTATTGTTATATGCAAAAGGATGTCCATGAATCTCAGCTCCAGCTTCAGTCATCTGATGGAATATGAACCCTTGTTTGGCTTTCCAGTCCATTTCTCCAGAGTCCAGATCTGTGCTGTAAGATGCCCAAAGATAAGATCCATTCCCAAACAGGATGCTAATTCAAGGAGCAGCCATTATTTTGCCTGTTCACTTTATAATGTTTTCTTTTCCTTTCTTCTGTATGTCTCCTTTTGAATTTTTATTAAAATTTTTATGTGTGATAACCCTATGGACCAAAGCATTTTTGGCTGCAATGTGTGCTACCTCTTGTGTAGTCTGGTCGTCTTCTGTCTCTCTGATCTTCTGACCTGTGAATGTATTTTACATGGGTGCTTTAGGTTACTTCCTCTTGTGAAGAATTTTCCACATGCCTCAGTGCAGAGGATTATTGCTTTCCTGCTCCTTTGGTGTAAATCCATCTTCTGAAGTATAACTTATATGCACTCTCCTACGTAGTCAGAGAAAAAAGAGGAATTTAATTTCCCTAGACCAGTTTTTGCAGACACTCCCTCAGGAGTGCCACTGTTGAGCAGTGCTAAATGTGTTCTGTGTCTAATACCTAAAGTGGACATTTCCAGTCCATAGGCTGTGAGCACAGATAGACTGTTAGGAAGAAATAGGAAAGCTTTCTCAATATTCCTCCTGCTTTAAACTACCAACCCCTCAGCTCAGCAAACAAATAGATAGGAGTTGCAGGACTGTTTATGGATCTAGGTTTCAATATCTAACATACACCAGAAAGAATGGAAACATATGGAGAAATGAATATCTACAGAACGAAATCTGTGAATGCACAAATTGTTTGAAGTCTCTGAACTTTACACATGCAGTGACCTTCTATCCACTAACTGAAATGGAAACCTGAAAAGTGCTGGGTGTTAGAATCAAACCAGGAATTCCTAGAAGTACAATAGTTTTTCTACTTTAAACTTAAATATATTCACATCCCTAACAAAGAATCCTTGTTTTGCTTCCAGAAATAGAGATCAGCTTATTAGTGAAGCTGGTTATGCAAAAGATGCGTTTCCCTGAGACTGACACACAGTAACTACATAAAATAGCTGAGGAATTTACCATATGGGGAGAAATCATTGGAAGCCTGGCTCTGGGTGTGAATTTCTGGTGTGATATGATAACTGAAAGGAACTACTTTTGGGAGAGAGAGTCTTGCAAACAAAGGGTCAGAATTGCTGATGCAAATAGCGGAACTCCTGGCAGGTGTTTAGTTCCTATTTGGAGAATTTGCTTTACTCAACCAGCGCTAAGCTAGTGCAAAATCTTTACATAGCGGTTGACTTTTAATTAATTAAGGCATAGATTTTTATGGTTATTAATAAAATCATGTATATATGCTCTGTCTGTACCAAATACTGAAATAGTTTTAAAGTGATAGGGTTATCACTATATATCACACTTGCTGCTAAAATTGCCAGTTTTGAATTCAAACTGAAATCAAATGCTTTACTCCAGTATTTGTTGTACTTTAATGACAGTAAGTTTCTAGAAAAATATAATGCCAAAAAGTAGTGTTGATTTAGGCTTGATGTTCTTCATAACTCTTGAATAATTTTTATAACTTTTTGTACCAGGAACAACTCATTACAAATGCATAAATGTTGAGGTTTATAACCTTTTCCCCAAGCAGAATTTTTTTGACAAATTGCATTTAATTACTTGAAATTACTGATCTCTAAATTTATTAAATTACTCATTTGTATGTGGGAGTTAAGGGTATGACCTTTCATGTAATCTTTTCCAGAGCTAAGCATTTACCAATGGGGGAAATCCCAACAAGGTCCAGAAACCCTAATTAGATCCAAATCTGTTTTAGAAATATAATCTTAAAATAAACATCCCCTGCATTGAGACCCATGATGAAACCCTGCTTCCAATGAAGCTTATGTATACTGTAGATAAACTGAATTTCCAGCGATCACACAGAGGGCCAGATTTCACCTAGAATGATCCTTTGCCAAAGCAACACGTTTTCAAGTAATATTTTCAGTCACAGAAATTTAGTAATATTTTCCAAAGAAGAGCCTAACGGCCTTTTTTTTTCTCTCTCTGACATGCTCTCTGTCTTTCTCTTTCGCTCTCTCTTCATGTCTCTTTTTTCTTTTTGAATGGCTCCAGATATATGACTGAGCATTTCCTACTGATGCCCCAGAAGAATGCTTTGGATAGCAAATCAGAGAACAGAAATAACTGTATTTACATGAAGCTAGCTAAGAACATGTATCTCTTGCAGTACCAACCCCACCCTGACCCCAACCCCCAGAAAACCAACACTCCCTCCACTCCCTGCAAAAGTTTTATTTTCTAGTTAGGAAAATCAGCGGGTTGATTAAAAAGATTATTTTCTAAATAGAAATTATTTAGAGAAAGCATATTGTAGTACATTTGTTGTAAATCTGGAGTCCTGGATAAAACTGAATTCCTACAGATTTCTGGAGTTCAGAAGTTAAATGAATCTCTATTAACATCTATATTCTGGGATAAAATAATCAGATTGCAGCTACAGTCATTTGAAACTTTTTCAGCCTAGGATCAGATTGAACTCAAGTCTCAACTCATGTTTTCATACTTACCCAATACTTCAGTCAGGTTCCCCACAGTTTACAAAATTTTTAGTTAACTTGGACAAAGTTTTGAGCAAACCTGGGGTTAATTATGACTTCATGTAGAAACCATGATAAACACTGTGGTTTTGTAGAATTTTGATTCAAAACCAGGCAAGACTTGTGGGTTTTGGCTGAGCATCACTGAGTTTCAGTTGTGTGCTAACCCAAAACTGAAAACAAATATTGCCTCTGGTAATATTTAAAAAAAAATCTAGGGCATTGAAACTGCACACAGCTGAGTTTGATACACTGCTATCTGCAGCCTGGCAAGCTGTCTTATGACTTTCTAGGAACACCTGGTGACAACTCTTCATGGCAACAACATGAACCCCAGTGGTGTTACAGGGTGGGTTTTCTTCCTTGTGTCTTGAATGTAGCAAGGGATCACATCTCATTGTGGGATTTTCCTGTTCATATCCAGACCTGTGACACACCAGCATGGCATATGTGCTTGTCTCTTTGTGCTTGACATACATATCTTTAGAAAATACTAGGTTTCTCAAGTTAAAGAAAAAAGCTTCTTACCCATCTCTATATCTGCTCATTCTGTACCCAAACTCAGGAAAAAGGGAAGAATAAGGGAAAGGGAAAAAGGAAAAAGGAAAAAAAAAAGGGAAGAGGAAGACTCATTTCCAGAGCAGTTCCTACTATCTGGTTTCACCACAACTGTATCTGGAAGAATTTGCTCCAATAAAGCTCCCAGCTGGAGCTGTAATCAAGTCCATCTCTTAGAAATATATTAACTGACAAACTAACAAATAGCAAATGTTGGTGTCAGTGAGACTGGTGAAAGCCAAAGGAAGCATCCAGTGCAAATAGAAAACTGAGATTTTACTTGTGTATAGCAATTGTCATGGGGAATTCAGAAATACAGCAGTGTTGCACATCTCTTGATCATATATTCAACTGGAATAAAATCCCATTTGGAATGATATGCCTGAGTTACATAAAGTCTGTATCTCTTTATCTATTTAGTACCTCCAGGTTCATATGATAGATGTTCTCACTTCAGTTAAAAGCCTGTGCCATGCTTGCCTTGCTTACGATCCTCCACAACATTAGAATTTATTTAAGTTTTACTCGGTGTTTTCATATCTACAGTAGCAACGTCTGCTTAAAATGCTAATTTTTTTAATATGCAGTGTTATTGCTGATATGTTCTCGCACTCTTCTTGCATAATGTTAAGAGTTGATTTGCTTTGTTTTGCTCCAATTTTCATAAAGTAAAAAAGCATCAGCAGAGTTTTCTAGCAGCAAAATAAAGATGACAGATTTTGCAGGGTATTGTTCTCATCTCTGTGGCTGTATCTTCATACCACATTCTCACCTGGGACAGCTATGAGGCATCTTGGTATGTCCAAATCACTCAATAAAATGCCAGACTAGTCCCTAAAATACTTGCACTTACATTAGTGTCATGCTCTGAGAGGGTTAGCATGCTCTGGATTTTTGACTGAAATTATTATTCAGGATCAGTTCAACTGGATAGCCCTATACAGCTTTACATGACACTGCAATGTCCTTCCAGCTTACAAACATTAATTACCTCCTGTCATAACGGATTTCATATCACTGAAATTACTGTAACTCAGTATATTCTAAAGACTATAGAAAAATATAAGACCTGTTGATTGAATCAGTATTTTTATCAATTTAAAAATTGTATTTGCCAGTACTGGTTTTGACTAGTACCAAAATGAACCATTCAGAGTCTAATAATTGTAGGAATGTAAGTATTGATATGGGTTTAACAAAAGTCATTAGTGGGTGACTTTTAGCTAAGCTGTGGTGTCTTAATCTTGAATTAGAAAAATAAACACATAATATTGATGAGCTGTGGTATCAAAGGAAGGAGGTGTATTTAAGAATGTTCCCAAGAATGTTTACTCTAGGAAGCACTGGCATAATCCTCTTCCGCCCTCTGATCTTACCACAAAGCCCATTTTTGTTCCACTTGCAATCTTCCATCACAATATCAGAGTATTAAAAATGTGCTTCTGGCTGCCTGGATTAGGACCATGTACCATTTCTCCTCCTTGACACTCACATGTTTAAACAGTCACTAGCATTGGTAGTTTGGCTGTGGTTGTACATTGCTAATGGATGTTTATGAAAAGTATCCAAGAAGAGGAGAAGATAAACAAAGAGGAAAGAAAATAAGCAAAGAGATAAAAACAACAGCAAACACTTCATCCAGCTGAATTAGAGGCAAAGGGTGTAAATACCCCAGTGGAGGAACTCTGCAATCACTTTTATTTGTAGGAGAGAGAAGTTAATTTATTTATAAACGGATGTGTACAATGTAAGACACTGGTAACATCATCTGGTGGTTTTTTCTCCTTTGAAAAGCAAACTAACATGTAACTTCCCAAGTTTTTTTATTTGCATGTGGATCTTAACCTTTTCCTGTGTGTGAGTTTCTTGATGAAGTTTTGTAAATAACAAAAAAATCCCCCAAAATACCAAAACAAACAACAACAAAAACCTAACCAGGAACGAAAATGTTACTTCTTCTGTACCCTCTATTTTTACTAGAGGAACAGGCTTGTCTCAATTTAAAGATATTCTGTAAAACCATCTAATAATTTTTATGAGATAAAAAAAGAGGAGTTGGATTCAGGTGGTGTTCTATTCTCAAGGAGTGTTATCAAATGAGTGAAAACAAAACTCAAAGGCAGATTGACCACCCACACCTCCAACCTCTGATCCAGAGACCATTCTCTTCTCCCTCCTCCTAATAACAAGGAAGGGAGGCAAGGGGGCAAAAGAGGATGTGTTAGCTTTGTTCCAGTCAGCTCACAGAGGTGGGTGAGTGGACAACTCAATTGCAGATCCTCAGATCCTCAGCGTTCAACCTCAGCTTTGCACTGATCATGGTTTTCAAGAGTAATCAATCAACACTTTGGTCCTCATCTTTGACTCTGTACAGCTTAACAGTTTAAAATCTCTGTAACTTCAGCCCAGAAATCCCCATAGGTTCAGCCTATGTTTGCTATAGCCAGTCTCTGCCAGCAGCAGGTGAAGGGAATTCAGAGAGGGCACCAAGCCTGGCTCATTCCTCTGGTACTCACCCAGCACTCACAATCATGGCATTATGGATGTTAGAGGTTGTGCATTTGTCTAGCTCCTCACCGTCTCTTTATGTTACCCTGTCCCTTGTTGCACTTGCTGAAGATAGAGTCTCTGTCTTACACTCTCACAGGAATGAGAAAATTAAGTTTCATTTCAGAGTGACACACCTCTCTGCTGAGAAAAACAAATAAAAGGCTCTCCTAAAAATTGTCAAGTTGGCAACCAAAAATAAAGGGTTCCAAATTGTTTCTAGTCACTTAAACAGTGAATGAACAGGAAATATACACTGGAAATAAAGTGCCTGAAGGCTGGGGTGAGTACTTTTAAATGAATTTGTGTGCAGACCAGCATAATGCTCAACACCACAAATCTCAGTCCTTTCTTCCTTCACTATGAACAGCAAGACAGTTTCTGGGCCCATGTCTCAAGCCAGACAAATAAATTCTCCTGAGGACTGAAGGGCCAACAAAAAAAACACCTTGCCTTTTCATCTGTTTTTGCTTAATTTTTCCTTTTAACATACATACTGCAGTAATGTATCATTTGTATTTGCATATTAATCCAAACGATGCAATGAAATGAAGGAATTCACTTCGTCTATATTTTTGAGAGAGAGTAAAACAGGCAAAACACACTTAAAACAGCAATTCTCAAAGCTATGTCTTCTGACCCCCTTTTTTCTGGAGAGTGTGATGTACTTGAGCCCTTCCCTCTCATCAAATACACTTACACCCCATGGCCTTTTCTGCTCCAGACCCTGACTTTTCCAGCCCTTTGCAGACAACCTTTGCAACTCAAGCTCCAACAAAAGCAACTATGAGCACATTGAGCCTAACTCTGTTAATTCTTACATTCCAGTTTAGCCTTTTGCTGGCTGCTACATCAGCCTTGAACTCCCTCTGCAGCCACCATCAGCTCTGCTCAAAATACTAAAGAGAAAAATCTCTTTACCCTTTGCCCCACCCCAGCTCCTCATAGCTTGGTTCCTGGCTTGCTTTGGCTCCTTCTGGAAGAAAAATGCAGTAATATTTTCCTCCTGCCCAAGCTCAATGTGGTTTACCATTTTACTGGGAATGAAAAAAAGTTTGAGTTTGCAGGCAGCCAGCCACTGCCTCACATGCCCAGCACAGTCCAGCCCAAGGCATTGCCTTCAACCCTCCTCAATTCCCACCACCATTGTGCCTGCTAGAATAAAAATTATGCTCCCTGTAAGACTCCCAGATAGGAGGGAACTACTGCATTGGAGGAGAGGAGAAAAGCTGTGCAAACAGAATGGAGAGAGAAGAAACAAAAAAGACAGATGAAATTTGTCTTTATGAGGACTTGTCCCTTGGCTGAAGATACATTTTCAGCTCCCCCAGGGGCTTCTGACTTGTTTCACCAGTCAGAAACCAGCTGGCTTAAAATATGCTTAGAAGGTAATTATCGACCAAAAGATGGTACAATAAAGAATAGCAAATCTTTAAGGAACAAATGCATTCAAAATGTTCAAAATTCTTAAACAGAAATATTCAAAAATCTGACTAGATTAGACTTAAATTTAAAGAAGATGGAAATCACTGTGACTCAGGTGTGAATGGGAGAATATAAATAGTCTTGGTGGGAGATTTTTCATATGTTCTGAGCTATTTATGTTTCATTTGATACATGAATGAGATGTCTTATTTTATCATAATAGCAACCTTGATTGAATATATTTATTCTCAAGGGTTGTGGGATAGAAGGCAAGAGGATAATCAGTACTCTACAGCTTGGAGTCTCCTACCATGATGGCTTGTTCCCCTTCACATCCAGCAAAACAGGAGCCAAGGAGAATTGGCATGAGATCTGAGATGCTTCACGGCCAGCAGAAAGTGTGCACCATGGGTTGAAGTCCAGCTACTGTTTTGGGCATCCTGTGACATCAGATATAACACTCATCCTTTCATTAGAGTGACTGTGCTTGTGGAAGTAATTTCCCTCATGGCAGCACTGCTTGAACAGGCAAAAGCCTACCAGAGCTTACTGGTGGGGCTTAGCAGCAGCCAGGAGCAGATGATGAGAGAGTCTAAAGAGGGGAAGCAAATGCAATAGCAGTCCCAATATCCTCTTGCATTTGCTGGCATGCTCTGCTTCAGAGCCACTGGAGCTGCAGAATGCAGCTGAATCTCAATCTGCAAATAGCCCTTGTGTGTGCTAGGATAACAGTGAACAAATGTTGCTTTTCTGTAGCTTTATCAAACACCATGGACACTCTTCTGTGAAGGAGGAGAGTTTTCCTCATCCATAGCCAGAGGAAGTTAATCATAACACTATCTTCTGCTAAAGCTTTAGCTGCTGTTACAAGACGGTTGGCAGGGGTTGGGCCATTTGGCTTTCTGTAAAAAATCTGATACGCTTTGCAGAGGAATTTTCCACACATGGAAATGGTTGTTCTCAGTGAGAGCACACCAGACACACAGGAAGCTGTGTGAGTGCAAAGAACTCTTGTAGTGCTACACATCCAGAAATCTCCCTCAGCTTCTGCTGGTCTACAGCTCAGGCAGCCCTGGAGATGGGGGTCTTTGTATTTAGTAGTTGTCAGATGAGTTTCCTTGCATGAATTTCCCTAATCTTTTTTTTGAACTAACGTGAGCTTTTACATTCCACACCACAGTAAGGAATTTCATGTTTTTAACTGCTCATTTCATGAAAAATATTCATCTTGACTCCTTGAGCTTTACTCCTACCAGCTTTGTAAGACAGCCACCAGACCAAACAGAGAAAGAGACTGTGAGTTATTATCCTCAGCTTTTCCAAGAGTTTTCATAGGTTTTGGTCAAATTCTCCCCAGGCTGAAAGGAAGGATCACACCATATCCTGACACTTTTGATCATCCTTTCCCACCTCCACACCTCTCCTCTAATCTTGCTATTTTCCTTCCTAAAAGAAGTAGTGAGCAGAGAGGATCACACAGGATCCAAAACTTAAGCATGCCATGGATTTACAGAGTAACATACTCTTGTTTCCTAATTGCAACCTATTCCTCTGATTCCTACCACTCCTTTTGTTTTGCTTTGCTTGAGTTGTTAATGTTTTTAACAGATTTATCTATTTATAACCTAAAATCTTGTTTATGCATTAAAACAGTCAGGTAGATTCTTTTGCTGAGTGAATAGTGCTGGGGTACTTACTTCCCTGTGTGTACCACTTAAATCTGTTTATTTAAATAGCACAGTCCTCCGTTTCCCAGATAAATAAGTAATTAATTTTTAGACAAGTTTTTATAGAGGAAATTATATGGAGTAATAAGAAGCACAATCAATGGGGGCAAAATGAACATTTAGCACTGCCCTCACTCCTCTTTGTGCCTCTCTAGGAAAATTAGCCTTCAGGATCAATTTCTGATGCATAGAAACTATAAAATGGTAGCCCTAGGCAGCACACCCAGCCCCTAAAAGGGCATTGCCTAGATATATCCTACATTATAAAATAGGACAGATGTTACTTTGTTAACTAAAGTCAATGTAAGTATGACAGGAGTTTTTTTAAGATACCACTGGGAATACCTACAAAGTTTCTCCTATAACCAAGAATGTTATCAGCAGTACAGCACAGCAAATCCTAACTGTGCAAGAAACCCTAAATCAGGGCAACAGCTGTTTAGTTTAAGTCTGTGTATCAATATTACAGGACTAACTATAAGCATGAAATTTGGAGTATCTCTTAAAATGGAGTAAAAATGCAAGAGGCATCCAGATGACTTTTAGCTATTTCATGAATTCTTTTCCTGCATCAATATTCTCTTTATTAGCAATTGATAGACTTATCTTGCAGTATTTTGCTATCTTAAGTTATACAAATGTTTTCCATTGTTTAAATTTTATGAGACAGTGCTTCTCTTTTTGCAGCCCAAAGATGATCATGTCATGGAGTGCCCTCCAATTTTTTTATTGAACACTTATACTTTCACACTGTCTTTGCCACCCAGGAATTAAATTATCAGAGCTGCAAAAATGAATAAAGGCACTGTTGTATCAGGGTTGTATTCTGTGGTTGCAGGTCTGAAAGCCGAGATAAAATGATCTGATCCACAAAAGCACAAAATATACCAGTGAATTACCAAAGAAATGAAAGCAACCTTGTATATGAGGAAGATATCCTTGCCTATGGCAGGGGGTTGAAATGAGGTGATGTTTTAGTTCTCTTTCTACCAAAACCTTCTATGATTTTATGTTTACTTGTTAGCAGAAGTTGAGCAAAAGCTCATTATTTTAAGAGCAGTGTTTCAAAACACATCTTTAAAAATTAATCCAAGGACAGCAAGGAGAAACAGGTCTATATTGTGCCTCCCACGTTATTAAAATAGCATGACTACTTTAATAGCAGTTCTCCTCACCGTCTCTTTTCTTTATTCTATTTTTTTAACATTCTCTAATGAATTTGCTTGGCTGAGTAAAAATATGCACCAAATTGGATATAGCAAACAACAAAACTGTCAAGTGAGAGCCACAATAATTTCTGTCCAAAAATTTATTTTTCACCTTCACACCATCTAAAGAGCACAAGGTACTCCTGAGAGATCTTTATACAAAAAAGGTCTCAGATTGTGGAGGACAGAGAAAGGGGCCAAATGAAAATCTGTGCATCTGCCATCCATCAGAAACACTTGTTTCAGGTGTCTGTAATAGATGGTTATGCATGCATCCAGAGAAATAATCTCGCCTCATAAACCCCCAAACTGAAAAGCTGCCTAAGATATAGAATAATTTGATACTCATATATGCATTTTTTACTGTCTAGAACTCATTGTAAATCATCCTGCTGTGTGCACTGAGAAATGAATGGTGTTCAAGGTGAGAACTTGTAGACATTAATTTGATATTGTATCTAAAATATTGCACCCTCATCGCCATTAAGTGATCTATAAAGGATTAAGTCGTTCAGCCAAATAACCTTGGTTAACTATCACAAATTATTGTTCATTCTCTCATCTTATGGCCAAAGAATAAAGCTGAGTATCTCGCTAAAGATCTTTAATTTGCAAGAACTGTGCAGACCCTGAGCAAAAGGCCATTCCATGGAATTCAGCAAATTACTTCTATGCTTACGAAAAACTGCAAGACTGCTTTTACCAGTGTGTGGAAGGACTTTTATTTGGTCTCAACTAAAAGGCAATGGGAAGACACGTACACAGATAGCCATCAGCTCCTCAGTCTAAAAAAGAAAATAGATGGTCTACAAGTCCATTTACCAGCCATAAAACCCAGCAGCTTGGCTGGCTATGTGGGTTGGGATATAGTCCTGCTGACTTTCCATTCCAGCTTCTTCCACCACTCCTTTCTTCCCTGCTAGCAGTCAAAATGGACAACATATTTCCAGGCTGATGATCCCAACATCTAGGAGGCTTTGGGGTATGGCCTTTATCTCCACTCTCTGTTTCCATGGGAGTGAGTGCAAACTGGATGTGTATTAGCAAACTGTGTTGGAATGGCATTGTTTATTTACTACAGGTAGGCAAATCTTGGTGTGTATCAAGAATTTAAAAGGCCAAGGTTCAAGACCATGTTTAAATCATGGAAAAATAGTAAAGCTTGATTGGAAGGGACCTTCAAGAACATCTGGTTCCAGCCACCCTGACATGGGTAGGGATGCCTTCCCTTAGTCCAGGGTGCTCAAAGCCCCATCCAGCCTGGCCTTGAACATTTCCAGCATGGGGCATCCACAAATTCTCTGGCCAACCTATTCCAGTGCCTCACCACCTCCACAGTAAAGAATTGTTTCCTATTATCTAAGCAAAAGGTACTTTCTGTCAGTTTGAATCCATTCCCCCTTGTCCTGTCACTACATGCTCTTACAAATCGTCTCTCTCCCAGTGAGGGAATATTTTGGGGGAAGAATGGAGAACAGATAACAAGCAACACACAGCATGACAGGAGGGAGGGATGAAGGGGATAATTTATTTATTTATATTTGTTTATGAATGCTAAGGTGAAGGGAGTATTAGAAGAACAATAACTTTTCCAAGATCTGGATCAGCACTTGTGGGAATATGGAATGAAATGTTTAAAAGGATTTTTACAATTGCATCGCACAGCAGACTGAGCACAACAGTTAAAGCTAGCAAAAGGACAAGACAATTTATGTACTGTAGTTCAAGAGAAGGCAGTGAAACAAATGACAAGGTGTTGGCAAATGTTTTTTATTTCAGAAAGGACGAAAATAGTGCTGTTAGAGGACAAATAGCTCATGCTGCTCTGAGTTCTAGCAAATAGTTGCTGGACTATGAGCCCAGTGCACTATCCTAAATAGTAATAAAGAATATGTTAAAGAACTTATACAGCATATCTAATATTAATAAGAAATATTCGACACGGTCTCAAGGAAGGACATCCATTGTAGAAAAATGTGGCCAGGTGCCTTAACAAAAATGACTAAACATCAACCTAACAGGCAATGCATAAAGTTCAAGCCAACACACAGAAGAATTAACTCTCTTTCTTGAAGTCAGTTATTAAACTGAGGCTGGAATGGACCTCTGATGGTTATCCCACCCCTCATCAAAGCAGGACCAACACAGAAGGTAGAAAATGTTCCTTAGGGTTGTGTCCGGTTGTGTTTTGAGTATTTCCATGGACTGAGATCTCACTGTTTCTATGCACAACTGTTCTAGTGTTTGACTTCCTTCTCTGTGAAATGCCAGTAATCAGGAGAACAGGCAATTTATCAAGGCTGGCTTCAAAGCCATTTAACTGTGAGGAAATTGAGAAGAACTTAGGTCTGCAGTCTACTGGCAGAAGGAATTGCCCAGTAAAAAGACATGATCTTTTGTCGCTTACCAGTTTCCTGCCATTACTTATGAGACATTTGTAATATATTAGAAATTATTTTGGGTGTGGGGTGTGGATTAAACGGGTGTCCTCTTCTGGTGCTAACTGAAATAACCCCATTGCATTTACCCCTTGGTCTTCTTATCCTCCCATTAGAAAATCACATCCCCACAAAAAGTGAGAGGTTTTTTCACTGTCTTCCAGCACTGGCACACCTGGAAAATAAACTGCCACACAAGCAAAAATCCTAACAAAGAGACAGCCAGATTCAGCAAAAGATTCCACAGAAAGCAGAACTGTGTGAAAGCAGCACTTGCTTGGCTCCATTTTACAACAGACATAAAGTTGTCCATCTTGGCAAAACTGAATTCATGAGAAATCCAGACCAGCTTGGGAAGGAAAGTTTCATGGAAATAAAAAAGACTTCACTCGTCAGAAAGCAATTTTGGCCTGGGGACTGGTTGACTCAAAACTGCAGACCCGAGCAAATCTGGTGGAATAGAGTTTGTATAAAAAGGAAGGCAGAAAGGAAATAGGCAAAAACCTGATGCATCCTAGGTCAACAATTTTTGTGAGCTGGATTGAAGCTGACTTCATACCCTATATGCCTCCATTATCCATGATCCACAGAGGGAGCAAATGTGCTGCATCCCTGACTGAGGCTTTTGTTGTACTTTGGCAGAAGCAACAGCTGCCCAATCTGCCAACCCTGCTGCTATGTAATTCTAGCCCAGGGGACTCATGAAAATGGTAAAAAATGAAAACAGCATGCTCTAGACTGCTTTGTGAAGAAGGCACTACTTGTGGGACAGAGTGCAGGATCACAAAACATGGGACCTACCCTTTATTGCATGGCAAATCACACCGCTGATCCCACCACAACTGGAAAAATATTTGACCTTCTCTTTCCCTCCCCCTTCTTTGATACTGTACAGCTCCTCTGTTTGTCTGGTGTTAACAAAAACAAGACCCCAGGTCATGTGAGGAACCAAATTCTTAATGTAATGGGAATGATAGATAAAATCCTGGGTATGAAATCAGCCAAATGAACAAAGGAGATACTTCTGTTTCAGTAAAAAAAGGCAATTATTCTTGTGTTTCTTAACCACACATTTATATCCCTCCTTTTTCTGTCTTTCCTTATTTCTAATTTAAAGTGAACTTCCATGCTAGTGGTTATTGCTTTGCCAGTAATGTCTGGTTCTGCCTGATAACATCAAGCTTTGTAAAACAATGTAGTATTGTCTACAGTCCCTGCTATTATAGTAAGTGAACAGTTACTGTAAACAAAAGGGCTCTTCGTAGAGAAGATGAACTAAAGATATATTTTGAATTAAGCGCAAAGCAAACACTCCAGCTGGCAAACATTGCAGGAATAGTTCATTCTTTCAAAAAAATTGCATTGGGTTTGCACTGCCAATAGTATACACAGAGTCATTGTTTCAGCCACAGCAAGAGGGTTGTTTAAACACTTTAAATGCATTCTCTTAAACTTCACAAAAGTAATCTGTTAAAAATCATATCCAAACTATGAGGGTTTGTCCTAATGTTTCGTTTTCTCTGGTGGGTGTCACTTAAACTCATCTGAAACAGATCTGGAGGACAGAGGGGAATATTAGGTCGCATAGTCAGATCAATTGTATATCATAGTCCATAAAATTTATTTCAGCTACTTCTCTATGGAGCCCAATGGCTGACATTTGGCTGAAGTGTGTGCCTGGAAGGTTTGCAGCCTTGAATCTACCACTTTTCTCTGTAACTGGTTCCAGCAGAAATCAACCTCGCTATTAAACATTTGTATTGTACTTCCATTTGATTGTCTTTGGCTTTGATTTCCACATTTATGTTCCCATTGTGCTTTTCTCTGATCCCTTAAAAAGCCCTTTAATAACAGTTATTTCTTTACCATCCAAGAACCCTGAACCATCTGAATGCCATGTATTTTTGGTTCATTGGTACTTCTGAATAAAGCCAGGAGAGGGAAAGCAGAGAAGCAGTTTTGACTGGAATCTAAGTAAATTTTACTTGCATTGTTTGCTTTGGCTTTTTATTTTTTTGAAGTTATTTCAGTTTCAATGGGAACATTTTGCTGTTCAACTTTGTTGTTTCTACTTGAAAAAACTGTCATGTCTTTCAACTTTTGCAAAAGGTGCCCATACAGAAACAACTCCCCAGAATGACCTCCAAACCCCAGAAGAAAGTTCAGTAAAATTCATGGTAATTCTTTACGTTATCCAGTCTGCATTTTTTTGCTAGAATGGTTCCATAAACTTATTTTAGTCAACATTTACATGTGATAAGCACTTAAATTGTTAGCATTACTTACTATTATGATAACTTCCCCAATGTGTACCTGCCACAAAACCTCTGCCATTATTCTTAACTGAATATATTTAATGTGGAACATAAAATAACCATTATCATTATATAGGAACATTAGCTGTCTTTACTGCTTCACCAGAACTAGATGTCTTTTCAGTGGATCAGGAAGGGTTTCATGAGGATGTTACCCTGTATTGCTTGAATTAGGATTCTTTAAAGGTTAACTACGTGTCTTCAGTACAAAAAAGTTGACTAGGCGGATCTTACACGTGCATTTGAATATGTAGGAATGTCTGTTTTCTCTGTGTAGTCCTCTCATACAGTACCTATTTGTCGCTGTTGAGCGGCTAGCTGAGGAATGACCCAAGTTCTCAGACAAGGAAAGAGAGGAGAAGAGAGCTTTATTGTTTTGAATTCCATATATATAGAGTTTACAGAGGTGCCCCAGATTGGTCAGCCCAAGACCTCCCCCTAGGCCCAATTGGCCAAGCCCGAACTGACCCAATCCGGAGAAGTTGTTTGCAAAACATCCAAACTTTATCTTGTTTATGAAATATAGCAAAATGTTCCCACGGGAAGGACCTGTGCTAGCCACACCTATTGACATCAGTAACCAGGCAGAAAAATATAAGATGAAATTTAGGTATTAATTACCTCTAAAAAACAGCTCCCTATCATATGCAGACAAGACCATTAAGCAAATATTTATGTTCCAGAAGATATTAATTTTCCATGCTTCTGGTCCGATTTTCATACATGTTGTACAAACCACTACAAATGTTCATCTTTGCCTTCCATTCTTGCTTTCATTTAGGAGGACAAATCTAACTTGCATCATGGGAGTGTTAAAGGGCAAAATAGCCACTAAAATGCTCTCAATGGCATCTATGCAATTTTAATGGAAATATAAAGAGCAATGGACATCTTTTTTGCCCTCATTTCGCAAATTATGATATTTTCAGCTCCACTGATCTCTTAGTAAGCCTTGCTATTGGCGTTTCACCCAGCATTAGCATCCCTTCACTTATGAGGGTGATAGTGACATACAGCTAGTGAAACTTTCATTTTAGCCAGCATCAGCAGGTTGCAGTCAATATAATGTTATGCCTTCTGTGAGCCTAATAACTTTACTTGTGAACTTAATCTGCAATCAACAAAATTAGAATGACCACTAGTCAGTAGGGATCCTGATACACTCTAGAGTATTTGCTTTAAGGTCAGTGAAAAAGTAGGAAACCTGCCAAGAGTTTTCTGGCTGGCAAGTCCTTGGAGGCTCATGAAACTTCCCAGACTTCTCGTTTTTCAAGTAAAAAAGGCAGTTTTGAAATGTTTAAAAAGACTTCAGGCTTCACAGAGCTTTGTGATAACTTTTAGAGGGAGCAATTTCCTATCAGGTAAAGTCACACAGACAACTTTCCAGGTAACTTTCCTAGGCCAGGTAAAATCCTTCACTGTACCAACCTCAGCTTTGCTATCCTCTGATGTACAAGTGGCCAAGTTGCCTTGTGCTTCATTAGAGATGGACCCAACAGACTTACCTGCCTGTGTTTCTCAGGGAGGACAGGCTTTCCCACCTGATGATGGCATTAAACAAGCCTAATGTTTCACCAGATTGGAGAATGTTTTCAATGCTGAAGAAAATCTTAAAAATGTTGTTACATCACATTCCTTAATTATGGTCTTTTGTATATAATCTCTTTTGTGTATGGAAATAAAATGGCTGACCAATGGAAAATGCTGCTTCAAGAAGGGGAATAGGTACATCTATGAAAACAAATAGATGAATTTAAAATGTAGGAAAGGATTATTTGCAAGCCTTGTGCTTGTTGATGTATCTATACAGTTTATGAACTTAACCTGGTTAATAATAAAAAAAGATATTAACTGAAATGAAACAGAATTCCCTGAACTCAGATGCACATTTTGTTTTTATTTAGCATGTTACACGTAACATCAGCTGTTTGCTTTTTTTCAACAGAATGAAGCACCTGAATACACTCTAACTTCTACCAGCCCTTGAATTGTTAAATGTTTTTCTTATAGTCTCATGAACTGAGCTGGATGCAGGAATCTCTAAACCTGGAAAATTCCAAAACCTCACAGCTGCCAAAGAGAGCTTGAAAAGATGAAACAGCTGAATGAAAAGATTTAAGCAACAGGAAGGGAAACTAGAACAAATTTACTTCCATCCCACCCCAAATAATCCTACTGAGAGAACTGTAGTAGTTTGTTTGGCTTTTTGGAATACTGGATGGCAGCAGTACAATGCAGCACTAGGAAATGCTTCTGTGCTCTTGCATCTGCACAGGGCAAGCAAGTGAGCAGGCGAGCCAACATTTCTTCTATCTCTCACTTTGACCGAAACAGGAATCTGGCATGGCAAATTGAAGTCCCATTGAAACAGAGCCACTGTGAATATACAGAGGAAGTCCAGTCAGAGACTGATTCTGTCACTGCAGAGCTTTCACATTTTACATAAGATTTTATATAAAGTGTTTTTACCTTACAAATAGACAGGAAGAGACACAAGGGAGACACAAGAAGAGTTTTAGTTACTCCTAAATAGTTCCTCTTCCTCTTCTTTGTTTTCCTGATGCACTCCCCTGATACCAGGCTGTCAGTAACACTCAGGCTTTGCTCTGCAGACAGATATGCTGGGCAGCACCACAGCGCATGAAGACTTTTGAGTTAGTGTTTGGGAGAGATGACCCAGGAACAAGTTGTTCAAGTCTAATCTTCCTTCCTTGCAAGGTGCTAGTCCTTCTCGACAAATTGCTTTCACAGTCCAAAAGTAATTTTGTCAATTAAGAGGCAATTTTCCCTCTACTGAAGTCTTTGAAGTCTATCACATGTGGTCCATTATGGCCTGCTTAGTATGATGGCAAAACTAGCTAAGTCATTATCCACAGAACAGTGGAAGCTATATGGACGGGCATTGCAAAGGAGTCTCCAGTGACTGTATATGCTGCACCACGTGTTCCAGAGGGATGGGGCAAAATCCCCAGGAATAGGTTGCAAGTCTGTGTACCTTTCAGATCCTATAAATACAACTGCTTTTTTTCCTCCTGTTGTTAACCAGTAAGAAATTGCTTTACTGAAGATAAATGCACCAAGTGAAACTATTTAGATAGAAGTAGTTGATAATTTACAAGAACAGATTATTGGAAAAAGACAGAAAAAATCAATAGGAATATCTCTGGTGTATTGATTAGCAGATGGGTATTCATATTGCCAGAGATACAAAGTAATTTAAGCAAAGGCGTGAGAATTGAAATGGATTGGTATCATTAGTTAAGCTGGATAGCATCATGCAAGAAGCAAAATGAATCTTGAGCTCTTTAAAGGAAGCAGCTATCAGTGTTCTAATTTCAAAGCTGAAATAAATAGGAATTTAAAAAAAAAAAAGTTTCAGTAATTCTGTTTAAAATTACTTCAGGACCCTGATACAGAATTACTAAAGTGACAAGAGGACACATGTGGCTAGCACAGGTCTTTCTCGTGAGAACATTTTGCTACGTTTCATAAACAAAGATAAAGTTTGGATGTTTTGCAAACAGCGTCTCCAGATTAGGGCAGTTCGGGCTTGGCCAATTAGGCCTAGGGGGAGGTCTCTGGCTGACCAATCTGGGTGACCTCTGAAAATTCTATATATATGGAAATCAAAACAATAAAGGCACTTTTCTCTTTCCTTGTCTGAGAACCTGGGTTTCTCTCAGCTAGAGGCTCAACAGCGACAGACACATAGTGAGAGGCCTCAGGAAAAATTTGTCTCATGGTGACTGCAGCTACTGTCAGAGCACCCCAAATACGCTGGGGCTGCCTGCTCTGGTGAGCCTGAGCCCCAGCTGGGATCCCCTGAGCAGGTGATGTATGGGCTGACAAGACAGAGGAGATGAAGATGGGAAGTGTAAACAGCAGGTAGCTAGTCCAACCTGAGTGGGATCCAACTGGGTGCTGCATTTGTACTGTACAGAGAAACTCTGCTTCCCCTGGTGAAGGAATCCACAAACCTCCTCTTTAAAAGGGGAAAACTCTGAAACCCCCTCTCTGGGGGTTACCCTGTAGAAATATGACAACCTAATAAACAGATGATTTAGGAGGGGCTAGAATTTACTAATTTAGGGCAACTAGAAGCTGGATAATAATTTTTTGAACTGATTTAGAAGGCCAGAGGTTGTGTAACGATTTACTAAGAACTGCTTGCTGAAGACAAGGTATCATTTGCTTAATCATATTGGGCCTACCTAGTAACAGGGAGGATACAGAGAAGAAAGACAAATAATTGAGAAAAACTACAGAGTATGACTGAACATCCTGCTCTCGGACCCCAGAACTGGTGCAAGTTAGTTCTAAGGTTTGGATTTGAACCAAGAACCAAGAGAGCAAGTGCAAGGAGACAAAGTGAAGAGTTCATCTCAAGGAACACTCTGGTTACTTCCTCCCAAACCTGCCCACAGCCCCTAATGACCACGACCGCAATTACTTAAGTGACACTGCGCTTGCGTTGGTGTATTTAAATGAACTTTGAATCATTATAATACAAAGCAGGGATAGGTAATGAATATGTATAGGAGCATTGTGTAACTTCATGCATATGTAACCTGTAACCTAATATAAACCAAGTGAAGTTCTGCTGACAGCATGCGTGCCTTTGGAGGGGCTACCCCCCATGCACCCCAGCCGGAATAAACACATACCTACCTTATAACTATCTGAGTTGTGGAGTCAATCTGCGCATCACAGAGCTCTGATGAAATATGGTCCACATCTGTAGTCATTTTATAGCTCACCAAATGTGCAGCCTGGAGTTTGTATTTGCTAGAGCTAAGATAATAACAGGCCTGAAAACTCCCAGCGGTTGTTTGCTTTGATTTGCAGAATGTTTGTTACACCACATTATAATCAAAAATTGGGTATATCCGCTGGTAAAAATCTCATGAGTTATGAAAACAAAGCTTCTGCCAATATTGCTTTATATTCAAAAAAGGGGAATATCCATTATGAGATAATGAGGGTTTTGTTTTGTTGGTTTTGGGGGGTTTTGGCTGAAACATCCTACGGCCTGTGCTAGAACTCAGTAAAAAAAAAAATTAAAAAATTTAGGCAACAATCTACATGATGCTTTCACCTTGTTATCTGTGATTCAGATCACTTAAACAATTTATCAAGAATGTATGTACTGCTTCCAGAAGTTGGATAAAAGTAATGTTGTATGAGGTAAAGAGGAAAAGAAGAAAGTCCATTCCACTGTGTAAGTTTATCAGAGGATCAAGGTATGAGCACCAGGCAATTGCAGTGGCTGGGACAATCAGTGCTGTAGAAATGGGCAATGGGAGATTTTCTTTCCTAGCTACCCATCTGTTCAAAAAGCAGCACCAACCCAATTGTAAATGTGTTCACCCTGGTTTGTTTTAAAGAGGGTTTGTAAGCTGACGGAAGTGCAGGCAAATTTTAAATTCAATTATGACTAGAAGAGGAGGCTACAAATCTGATAGTGAAATGTAGGTAGAAGGGGCTACAACAGGAGTTAATTAGTATGAGAAACAAATGCACAAAACCAGCCAAATAAGGAGCTGGGAGTCCTACAAAATAGTCAAAGTGTCTGAAATGCCACTTGTTGGCCATCCTTGTTCTGTGTCTTTAAAAGGTGCAAACCAAACAAATGATAAATAGAAAGCAATAAGGTTAAACAGTTATACCAAATTATGAGGGTAATCCTTCCCCTGACATAAAGGAAAAACCCCACGGTAAATGCCAAAAGCAAGGGTAAAAGAAGGGTATAAAATAAAGGATGTCTGCAAAGAAAATAGCAATAAAAAATGTTTAGAAGATCACAAACAGAAAAGCTCAGGGATTTTTTGGTCTCTTTTGCTTTTCTTTTCTTCTTTTTAGAATGCAATATACTAGAAGCAACAAGGCAAGAAGAAAGGGTTCAGAAAATGCAGGAAACAGAAAAAGAAGACAGAGAAAGACCTCAAAGAAAATCTATTACTTCACAAAAAAGCTCAGAAGTCAGGTAGTAAAGTGAAAGCTGAAGTACTGAGTGCCTGCTTTTTTTCAGGCTGCAGGAAGGAGATTAGTCTTCACCAGACACTGAAACAAAGTAAATAGGGAAATGGGGCAGCACAGACCAGAGCAGGGTAAAGAGTAAATTAAAGAGTGTTTAGACAATACAGATATATTTGAGTCAGCAATGCCTGATGAAATCCATGTCAGTGTACTTAAGCAACAAAGCAGCAGACAAAGATCTGAGATCCCACACAGACCGGGGAGGTATGGGAAGACATAGTCTGAAAAGAAGGAAAAGGACAGGAATTCTAGGGCAATTAGTCTAATTTTTTTACCCAAGGGAGATGTTACCGAAACCCACTGCATTTACAGATACCTCTAGAGTAACGAGACACAAACATGAAGTTACCTCCAGTTCACTTCAAACTGCAGGGCACATCACACTGAGAGCTGCAGGAGGTCTCTGCTGCTTAACACTTACTTTACATTGTCTCTTTAAGAACTTACTGCTCTAACAGAGAATATGTATCTGAACTACATGAGAAAAAGCAGACTCGAGAGCATTGTCAGGATCCAAATTCAGCTCATTCTTGATGAATCCAGGGATGGGTGGTCTGGAATATTTCAAGTTAAATTGGATGAAGATGGGTGCAAAAAGCTATGCCGCTTGAGCAGAAATCAAATGAACAAAATGGGGAATAATAATCTGGGGACAACCTATCAGGGAAACAAAAATTTCAAAACGTTGTGGGACTTACAGGATCTCACAACATATCGCAGAATGGAGAGGAATTCCAACCAGCCCAAGATCTTGCCAACATATATGCAAGATGATTGAATCGTCTTACATCTATGTAAGAAGGAGATTGAAAGTGTAGGCCAAGACAGTAGCACTGTGAAGAAATAGAAGTCTCCATGTACATGAACATGGAGACATGGTACAGAGCTTTACTGAAGAGATCTCTTAAGAATCTCTAGAAACACATCTCAGCTGGATGTAGTAGCTTCTTCAGTCACTATTCAATCAGTTCAGTAAGTGCAGGTAGTCTCTTCCATGACAGATCAAGAAAACTAACTTAAGCCATTGCATTGGAAATATTTCTGCATTGGAAGCATTTTCTTGAAGAGCTAAAGAGCAGAGGCTTCAGGTAGTAAGAAGGTTAGATCCTGCAGCACAGGTATTTCTCACAGTCTGCTGTGACACTGTGCTATGTATCCATGTAGTCAGACTTGGTGTCCAGTTTGAGATCTCGGAATACGAGGTGCTGGAATTATGTTATGTTAGTATCCAGGATGAAGATCTGTCCCCTAACTGAGTACAGATTAGCCAAGATTCAATATAAGGGTATTTGCAAGAAAAGAAAAACCTAAACACCTTTTGTCTGAGAAGTATTAGTGAAAGTGTAACTTGCAGGACCCCCAAAGCAACAGTTCTGCTCTGCTGCCTGCCTTAGGAACCTGATCTGTAGGGTCCAGTGCAGGCTGTGCACCACCTCTCAGCAAGTAAATAAATCAGAGAGTAAAAACGAAAGAAACAAGGATGAAAAGGAGATTGGAGGAACAAAGTTTTGGAGAAAATAGGGATGTTTGGGAAGGCAATTACACGATTTTCTTCCTATGCCCAAAATGCTTTAAAAAAGGCAATGGAGATCAGTTGTTCTGGCGATAAAGGATAGGGCATAATTTTTGCAGCAAAGTCCACTGAAGATGGTGAAAGAGTAAAAGGTCACCAAAGCCATAGGATAACATCTCATGACAGTTCCCTGAAGAAAAATTGATGAAGAGGACCTTGCTCTCATTTACAGCCTCCCTTCTCCCACCCTGTGAACCCTTGCTCAGATCAATGCCTACAAACAGTTTTAACTGAGGGGCTCCAAACATTTGTCCATCCCCTCTGTCTGTGTGTCAGTCCATAAGGGTACAGAGGGGGAGGAAGGGGGCATGCAGGTTTTTCTGAGTGACTGACAGGAAGGGAGGAGAGTACAACTTGGTCCTGAGACAGTCATCAGTGACACAGACGCCTCTTTCTCATGTGGTCACAAAATTTCTGTCATTTAGTCTGTTTCCTTCACTCAATATTTTTCCAAATTCACATTTCTACCTCCCTTATCTTTTCCCTCTCTGGTTCCCATTCTTTTTTTTTTTTTTTTTTTTTAAATCTTTTTTTTTCAGGGGGGAGGTTGTTGGGTTTGGGGTTATTTTTGGCTTTCCGGAATGAGACCTTACAGTTCCAAGTCACATCTTGATTGTCTAGTTGTGCTGGGTTTTTCTCTCCTGTGACTCTACACACATTTTCACTACAGAGTTCTTCTGCCAAGGAAAACATGGACTTCTCAGAACAGTTCAGCTCTAGGAAAGACCAGGCTAAGGAGAAGCATGACGCTGAAAGGGAGAGAAACAGGAAAGTGATCCTTAACGTGTAATATACCTGATTCAAGCAGGAAACTTGGCAGACTTGACCAAGGAAAAGCAGGACCAGACTGCCCAACATCTGCTCAGAATTACCTATAGGCCAGTAATCAAGAGGTGCGAAAACCCAGCACAGACCCTTTATTTCTTTTCAGCAAGAAACCAGTTCAGACACCCTCAAGGGCACCCTTGGTGCCATGCCCTCCCACCAAGGCAGGCAACAAGTCACTAATTGGGTCACCTTCTTGGAGGTCTGATGAATGCATTGATGTGACTGTTTTAGGAACTTCAGCCTGAAGGAGGAATTTAAAGAAAGAAAAAAATCATTTGAAGAGTGGTGTGGCATCCACTGGGTCTAAGGAAAAAAATAGAAAATGAGGAACAGGTACTATTAACAATGAAAGAAATCAAATATGCTATTACAGAACAGTTCAAATGGTCAGATAAAAGGCTGATTATGCGGTCTCTTAGAATGAGCCACCATGTAATTTCAATCATTACCAGCCACTTTCTGTCACAGCAGATAATTCCTACTTGTGAGATGTGACCAGAATACTTTATGGCAGTCATATCTGCAGTCCAGAATTAAATTTCAATCTTAAACTGGTCTGTTTTCAAAAATCACATGTAATCTCAGAGTGCTTGGACACAAGGAATTCAGCCAGTTAGATGCCTACAGTGTGAAACTGCTGCCTGTAATTCCAGTACTTTACACAGCCAGAGAAAGAAAGACTCACAAAGAACTGCAGCTCATTTTACTGTGGGGTGGCTGTCCTGCACAGCACAAGAAGGCAATCCATTCTTCTTTTACAGGTATAAAAGTGATTGGTGACCCAAAGGAGAGCTGGAGAATCACCCTTATGCCTTAAAATGCATAGTCTGAAGTGATCTCTGCACGCTGACCGTGAGCATTTTCTTTGTTCTCTCACATTAAACAGATGAGTAAACAAGTATCAGAAAACTGAAGCAAGATACAGTTATTAAGAAAATTCCTTGGATACAGGATTAAAAGAATGCCTATGAAAAAGAAGCATTAGGCTTATTTTCAGCCTGAAGCTGAGACAAGGGAGATTCAGATTAGATATTAGAATTTTTTTTCACTCTTAGGGTGGTCAGGCACTGGAATACATTGCCCGGGGAGGTGGTGGAGTCACCATCCCTGGAGGTGTTTAAGAGACATCTGGATCCGGTGCTGGGTGATGTGGTTCAGTGGTTTAGGTGTTTCCATGATAGTGCTGGGTTGATGGTTGTACTTGATGAACTTAAAGAGGTCTTCCAACCCTGATGATGCTATGATTCTATGAATAATGCAGGCATTTTTCAATAGACCACTATTTCTACTACAGGAAGAAAAAAAAGCAAAGCACACTCAGAGTGCATTTTGAATGCAGTGCTGATGGAGAAAGGAGAAAGAGGTCCTCCTAAGAGCAGTCTTTTACTCTATTTTCCATAAATCTGTTGGGCAACTTGAATCGATAGGGTCTTCTGGAACACCTCAGGGCTATTAGAGCCTTTTTCCATCATATACTGTTTTATAATAGCTCAGTTTGTTCAGGCTGAGTGTGTCGGTTTGCATATCTATCCATAGAACTAATCTGAAATAATGATGTAATAATGGTTTTAAGGATAGGCCTCTTTGCCATATAAATCTTAGGTTTTAAATTATACAGTGGCCCAGTGGCCCTTTAGAGCTCTTGCACTCCCTGACTGATAAGATTTAAGTCCCTGAGGTCCAAAATTAACTGTGCTATAGCATGCATTATGGCTGCATCACAGAGCAATTTTATCAGCAGTAGGAGACAGCAGAATTGCACAAGTCTGGTACTATCAATAGGAAGTGATGACTCACCCAGCTAGTGCTTTCAAAGTGGCAATATCCTATACACTGAAAATATCTTTTGAGGGTGATGAGTGACCCCATTGCCAGGAAAAGGTGAAAGAGTGTTAGCAGGAAGAAGAAGGAAAAATAAGTCTTTACACATCGTGTGCTTTACTTCTGATACCTGTGAAAAAAAACTCATTTAGATTGTGAGTTTGACCATTAAATTGTGTAGACCTTTTCAAGCCTTATTGAAGTGATTTTTGAACTATGTTATTCTTATAAAACAAGCTCATGTCAGTCTTCACAGAGTCCACTGACAGTAGTCTGATCATATAAACACAGACTGATACAAGACCTGAGATGTGCTCAAAGAGAGCTGTGATAAAAGAGCAACAGGACTTGAATGAATGGTGGATAATGTTTAGAACAATAGGTGAAAGGTGCTCAGGAAAGTTAAAATAAAGAGGTCTTAGTACTCAAAATGAATCCTAAAGGGAAATGGCATGATTTGGTTGTGTGCAAGCCTATCTATTCTGCTATTCAAAGATTTTGAAGACCATTTATATGGAGGTCCAGAGACAGTGTTTGATAAGCTTAACAATCCATGTGGCACCCTTCCAAATCTGCATGAGGTAACGGAAATTCAACTTGCTTCCAGCTTTCTAGAGAATAGATTGGATGTTAAGTAGAGCAAAGCAAAGCAGGTTTCTGCTATATGTCTAGACTTGGATGGTAAATGACTTTTTTGAGGGTGCATTGATTAGAAAAATGACTGCTTGCCCTTGAGTCACTGCCAAGCTCAGACTGGCTCTACATCATTGATGAATACTGATGCAAGAGGAATGAATAAACTTCTGCAATAACATTAGGTCTACTCTGTCACTGAGAATGTTTTGAAAGGAAGAATGGAGGTAATCTACTTACATAAAGGAGAAACAAGAAACAAAATTGCATTTTAAGCGATCTTAATTTGTAATATATAGTTCAGTGGGCTCTAGATTTAATGGCTTCCTATTTTATATATAATCATATATTTTCTTTGTTTGCAGACTGATGTTGACTTCTAAAAGAATATGGATGCATAGCAAGGATTTTTTTGTTTTGTGCTGTTTACTAAGGGTTTGTCTTCTAAAGTTCCCCTGGTATTTAGCAACACATGGTCCATAGGAGAAAAAACTTCCCCTAATCAGCATCCACTTTTCTTTATTACAGAGTCATTTTTTTTCTATGAATCGCAAAATGATTTTTACATTCTTTTTGAGAATTTCAGACCTTTCCATATTTGGCTGATGTTGGACAATGAGTTCAAATATCATCAAGTCCCTGAAAAGCCAAACACATACACACAAGTTGAGAGCAATTACATTTTGTCTGTTAGGAGTTAGCAACAAAAGGACTCCTTGAAATACTGGATTTGCCCCTGGCTTTTTGCTGAAACTGCTCCTCAGCCTCTGGATTTCTCTCCAGTGAAACAGAAAAATGATGCAAGAAAACTCTAATTCCTAAACTGAAAACTGTACATATATCAAGTGAGATATATGTACAGCCTTTATGTTAGGTACCAATAAAGGTAGCAGACTTTTCTTTGGACTGGAGCTTCTACCAGCTGGCTTGTAATCTCTTATGAAAAGGTCAGAAAAAATCCTCAGTGCTCATTCCAGACTCAAAATTCAGATGTGCCTCCTTGGCCTCTTCTTGAAGGACACAGAAACAATAAGAGCTGAAGTAATGGAAATCCAGGGAAATGAAAAATACATTTATTTAAGAAAGATAGTGAGAGAGTGCCAGCAAGATAAGAGCAGTGCACTAAATAGAGATGAGGCAAATACTAGGTCTGAGTTCCGACTGAGTCCACCTAAAGGGCAGACTGGCACTGTCAGAGATATGCATGTCTCCTGATGATCTCCAGCTGCATGTTCCCATCACCAGTTCCGTGCCAGAGCCTCCATGACATGAATGAATCAGGAAACTAGTTTGGTCAGAAACCTGTCACTTTTTATTATTTTTAGACTAGTTTTCATGCAGATCAGTTAACTGAACCAGTTCACTGAACATCAGGATGAATAGCAGAGGTGGCAAAAAAGGAGAATTTGGAATGTATGGCCAAGGTTAGGTGAGACAGGTTCCACTTCTGTTGACTTAGAGCCATCATAAAATCCCAGCCTAAGCAGCAAATACTTGAAAAGCTGGTGGATATTTCTTTCAGAGAGCAGCTGTGCAGGACAATTCACAGGTAGTGAAACATATGGACTTCTGGGTCACAAATAATTCCGTTGACAGAGCAGATAAAATACTTTAGCTAAAGAAATTCTCTTCTATATTTGTATCTTTATATATATATACAAATATTTAGAGCATCAGAAGCAGAAAAGTGATTTAAATGATTAGCAGCCGACTTCAGTTACACACAGGGAATAATATCTAGAATAGACTGTACTCCCACACTTTGACAGAACTGATTTTAACAGTCTAAATTTTCACCTCAACAGAAAAGACAATAAACTCCCAAACCAAACTTCCTGGGAGGTTAGTAGTGCAGAATTCAAATAAGCTTTTGTCTGCAGCTTTAGCAAAATACTGCTTCCAGGGAACTCCAGCTAATGGGACAGCAAATGTCACCTGAGTTCTAGGAGTTTGTTTGGAAATGGCTGCATATATACAAGTTTTAGACGGGTGAAATTAAGTAATTCCCTCCAGCAAAAAAGCAAAAATAAGTTGCTGGGTAAGTTGCCCAAGCCATGGGACATCTTTTATATAACTGAGAAAAAGCTGCAGATGATGACAAATGATTACAGAGCACAGCAATAATGCTGCATTCTTTTCTCTGAGATAACCTAACATATGCACACATTTGATAAACTATAACTGCTGTTTATAAATAGCTTGAAATTCTGCAACCAGGAAACAAAACATGCTTGTTGTGGTTCCTCTTTCAAACTGCTTCTTCAGTGACACCACTAAACTAATGGCTCAATTTCCCTGCCTATGATGCAGCTACATATCTTGGACAGCCAAGCATCCATGACAAGGCAGTTTCATCCAATTTGTTATTTCTGAAGACTGCATTTTTTGAGAAAAGGGTGCAAGATACCAGCAGATAAAACCATATTTGTAAATTCTGGCGTCCCATGAATGCTAAGAACTGAAGGGTAGTAGTAGCAATTTCATATCACCCATTTATTTCCTGCATATGTGTTTCTCCCATACGTAGAAACAATTGTCAAAGAAGGCTTAAGAATATTCTAAACCCAAGCAGGATGAGAAACAGTATAAAAACAAGGACCATTCTGATTTGGGGGAAATACAGATTATGTCATTCAATTTTATTTCTTTTTTCACTTTTTTTTTAAATTTTATTTTTCTATTTTGCCATTTTGATTGGAACGACTCCTAATACATAAGCTATTTTGAGTTGGTGTCTTCAGTGTTAGTTTGTTTCTGTAGGTTTTACTTATTTCCTTCTTCCTACATACCATGTAATGCCTGTCTTAAAACAAATGTTCTTCCACTAGGAAAGAACATCCTCAGAGACACAAATTCTGTATTTCAAATATATTTCATTTTGATGCCTCATCTACCTGGCTGATGATGGGCTTTAAATACCACTTTGTGGAAAAGCTTTCGATCTAAATATCATTGTTGAATACTATTTTTCCCCTTTGGAAGAAATAGAACAAAATAAAAAATTCATCAGTTCACCTTGAGTTATGTTTTATCTTGGGTTTTCTAAAACCAGTTGTATGACATGGAAATGATCTTAGATTTTGTAGAAGGTTTTGTTTTGGTTTTTTTTCTCAGTCTGCTTTCCCCATTTCCATTGCCTCCCATCTTTCACCTGAATCAACCCTTCTTTCCCTCTGATAATCACACTTCCATTTAACTGCTAGCCTTGTCAACTCTGTAGTTAAGTGAAATAAGCATAACAGTGCATGATGCCTCGAAAATAATGAACTCATAAATGAGCTACTTCTGCAAAAATAAATATATACATAAATAATGATAGGGTGATCTGGTCTATGTACAGAGGAATGAGTTAATTTCAGGTTATTACATGTTTGTCCAATCTTACTGATTGCTTTCAGTATCTAAAAAGTTGTGAGAGTCCAAGTTTCTCCCTATTTGAAAACTGATGAAATCTTCCTCTCAGCTGAATTGTCAGCTGTCCAGGAAAGATCATTTTATAGCCTTTCTTTACAGGTTAACACCTGGGGGGTTCTTGCTTTAGGAATTACATTAGAAATCAAAGAGTTTTAATTTTCCCCTTATGCTGCTTATTTCACGATTTGCAGATGAAGGTTATTTGTCATAGGCATATATCTCTTGGGCTCTGGTCCCCATTCATGAAAACTAGGGTCTGGTCACAATCTCCTACTGCACCCTTCTGCCCTTTTGGATGGATTTCCTCCCACAAGATACTGGGCTGCAGAAGAATATGATGTTCTTGGTTCTGAGCAGTGATTTCAAATGTACGTTTTGAAATCTAGGCATGAATGTTAGCAATGCAGTGACAAAGGAGAGGAAGCTGAGAGAAAGGAGAGAAAGGCTGGGCTTTATGGAGAAATGAACAGAGACACGGCCTGGTTATGGCTTCTGTCTAAATCTGTATCACCAAAAAATGACAGAGATAGAGAACACAGCCTTCTTCCATTTCCCCAGGGAAGACCTAAACCAGTCATCAAGATATTTATCACTATCAGGTGAGGGAAAGGCAGGTTTTGTATCCTGACTTACATCTGTCATCTAAACATGACAGTCCTCATTCTCAGTGGAGCATTGCATTCCCAGGCATGCAGCAGGAGATGAAGGTGCATGCTCTGGCCTAACTCTGAATAGACAGCATGCATTGTAAAACCATATTTCCATCGCTTTTTGCCCTGGGTGCAGTGTACACCCACTGCTTCATCTGCAGAGACTGCTCAAATGTAGGCTAATGTGTTTGTTATGTGTACTTAGGGCTCTGCTTCCTGTACATCTCAAGATCTTGATCATAAAAGATGTAACAAAAAATCTTTTTTTTTTCTTTTTTTTTTAACAACTACAATTCTATCAAGAGACAACAATGTAACTCCAAGTCTCTGAAGCAACACATGAAAAAATTAAAGGAAAAAAGTCTAAACAGACTTAGGATATGACAGGCTGCAAGTAATTCAGATGCTGTTCACAATTAGAATATGGGGTTTGCTCTTAGAGACATCTTTTGCTATTAAAATAAGATGCTTTTTAATTTGAAATATCCTTGAAATCCATCTACCTATACATCTGTCTACCTACTTGTGTATTTACCTAAGAACACATTGTGTTGCAGAGGCTCTATTTGTTAGGCAGGGGAAAAACTAGCTCTGCATGATGTTCTGTGTCCCTTGGTTCACAGAGATCTAATCAGAGATAGATTCAAAGCTAAATAGCAAAAAATGAGCCAGTGAAATCAGAGTTGATTTGGTTGAATAACAGAATAAGGAAAGATTCAGCAAAGTTGGCTATGCAACTAAAATGTACATCAGCTTGTAATACTTGATACTTCTCAACAGGAAGAGTTCTGCTACAGTTATGGCTAGAGCTGTATTTGAGAGGCTTGAATTTCCAGACTCTGAATATATCAATCAGATCATGCAGTTTATAAAAAAGGCAAGCCTGAATATCATGTTTCGTGACGGTGAGAAAGCTTTGGTGTCACAACTCTCACTGCAAGATGTCTAGAATAGCAATGGTCAGGAAGAAGTGCAACTAATGGAGTCTGTAGGCTCTAGACAGCTTTTGGTATCTTGCTGCCCATTAGCATACAAAGCTACAGGAATGAGCTATTCCTTATTGAGAGCAAGAACTGACAGAGGCAAGAGAGGCACAGGTGGACTTCTGCAAAGAGTGCTTCTGTTCTTCCGAAGTTCTTCCAGAATGGTGGAGGTTCAAGTTGGGAAATGAGACAATAGAAAATGTAAGGGGAATTACAATGACACTGGGTAAAGTAACAAAGAAAAGGAGCAGCAGTGACACAGAAACAATTATAGTCTGTGTATTTTAAAACTAGTGTGAGTAGGAGTATTTCTTCCACCACACTGGCATGAAAGCAAGAAGAGCATCTCGCGCCAGGGGAGTAGCAGATGGAGCAGCTATATTTCATATGAGAACTTGTGTTCTGGGACTGTCAAACTTCTGCGGGAGCTGCTCAGAATTTGTGTGTCAGCATCATTGCTGCAGCCCATCACTTGTATCCCAAGTACAAAAGATCATTTTGGGCTACATTATTTACAGAAATGCAGGTTGTCCTTTATTCTGCATAAGTTATTTTACTGCCTTCTTTATCCCATGTTCAAATACTTTCTAGATTTGTTTTAACTAATCTCTGATGTGTGAGTCATGTTCACATCCAGTCTCTAGAAAAAATTATGTGTGGAACACAGAAATTAGTTTCTTGTTACATATAAAAATGTTGTTGTTAAGGAAAAGTTCCCCTTACATGACAAGATGGATGTGGGATATTCTGCAGCAATTCATATGAGCTGGGGACTTTTGGGGATGTCCAGCTGTTATGGAGCAACATTTCAGTCTGACTGGGAAGTGTCTGTCCCATTTGTAACAGGACAGCCTTTGGGACAAACAAAAATGGCAGATACTTATCCACAAATACCTCTTCCATATGGCAAAGTATGGTCTGTGAAAGCTCCTGAACCTGCATGCTGAGTGGTTAATGTAGAGATCTATATCTGCACACAGAGGGAAGGTCTTGTGGCCACAGCCTCTCACAGAGCTCTTTCCTTCACTTCCAGCATCAGCTGAAGCTTCCTTGTAGATCCCTGGTCTCTTTTCACCAGGAGACTGAACTTACCCACACTGACAGCAGTGGTAGCCCAGATGTGATGTAGATGGCCAACCACTGCCTGCCTTCTGGCTAATTTTGGTTAAGAACTGAACCCTCATCATACAGGATCTCCTAACAGCTGCTCATACATTCTATACAGTGCAGGCTGGAAGCACAGACTCCACTTAAGCACAATGCAGAGTTGCAACCTTTTCAAGAATTTGGACATCTAGCATATTACTTCTGCTTAGCCATTCATGTTTCAGTGTTTGAAATGTCCAGGGAAAGGTAAATGGGATAAAATCCTTTCCAAGGAAGCAAGAATGCAAACAAAAAGCTTTAAACCAGAAAATGGTTTATAAAATACTGTCTGGCTTTTAAGCCCAAATATCTCATGGACAATGAGCAGCTTCATTAAGAAACTGCAGTGCTACCTACAGCACAGGCCAATTAGCAGCTTCAACCTATCTGTCAAGTTGCTGAAGAGCAATTTTCACATCCACTTCTTTGATAGATTATCGAATTATTTTTTCAAAGGAGGAATTTATGCATAATGATAATGGCTAGTCAAATGACATGAGCATAATTTATCAATGTTGGGTTGTTTTTTTTCTTCTTGTAGAGGACAATCTCAAAAGCCTATGCAAGTCCTGCAACAATTTCAGTGAAGCTTAAAAATCCTACCATCATCTTTCTGTGCGTCAGTTCAGCAGGAAGAAATGAAAGATGAAAAGTTATAAAAAAGTTAAAATATCATAGCAATCAGGAAGCAATTCTGTTTATTTAGCTCATTTTTAGTGTAAATATTTAGAAGAGAAATGTAGAGAGAACAAGATCAGATAAAATTCCCCATACAGCTGAAAAAAATTTAAGTGCAAATAGTCAATGGCAAGATAATAGAGCAATGACCAAGAAAAACTTTTACAAAAGCACAAAAAAAGCCTGGGCTGGATGTGGTCATATTTCAGACTTGGATACATGTTGTATTCTTAGAATACAGGAAGCTCCTCATCATGCCAGACTTCAAACAAAGGCAACAAAAAGAGAAGCATTGCTTTTAAAATCTAAAATTCATTGTATTTAAAATACAAAACACTCAAAGAAGAAAAGAGAGAAATATCTCAAGATCATGTTTGGCTAAAATTCCCTTTTCAGCAAAAAACCATCAATTTCAAAGATTAGTTGAAGACATTTAAAGAAAAGAACTGATCTGGAGAATGATTTTGAATTACTCTCATAACATGCATTCCATGAACAATAATTGTGCTTCATGGCCCACTAGACCTAGTAATGTAATTCAGTCCAGAAATTTGCAAATATATTATACATAAAAATGAGAAAAATGAGGTACTAGAACCAATTGTGAAAGCTTCAGATTTTTTAATGTTGACAAAGTGTATAAAACGAAAGTAATTTATATATATTTCAGGGATCTTTTAAATATTTAAAGAACACAATAGTTCTAAGAAGTACTGTTTATAAATAAAATCATATTCATACCTGAGTATGAAATGACATGTGACTGCCATAGAGTAATGTCCATTTTATTTTTTCCAGGCACTGAAAGAGTATTCAACTTTCCTCTGAAGAAAACTTCCACTTAAACTAGCAGTGATGTGTATAATGAGGATGAATTTGCCTCCAGGAAAGTAACTTAGGAAGTAATCTTAAATGGGTCCACTTTTGACTCTGTGAACTTTAGATTAAGGCTTGCAAGAAAATAGTTTAAACAGCTATAAGCTTTTTAAATAAAAACCACAACAAAACAAAAAGAAGATTTTTATTGCAATCTGGACCCACAATAAAATTTTCATCCTACTCATCTTGTAGGATCTTGGACGCTGCTTTTTATCACAACATTGAGACTTAGACAGACAGTTGTCAGTATCTTTCCCACCTTTTAACCACCTGAGATGTTCACAACAATCCATGAGGACAGTTGTTCCATATAAAAAGATTGTTTAGTTGTTTGATGCTTCTTTAACAAGACTTAAGGGGTAAAAAAATCTGCCTAACATATTGAGTTTGGTTTTGTACCTTTGGCAACTTGTACATTGTGAACAAAGCCACAGATGGTCAGGGACTGGTGACCATGTAAAGCTGGTCTTGCTGCAGACCACTGTGTCCAGGGTGTGACTTCTTTTGAGGCAGAGCAATGGGGCAGGCTCTGAACAGCAATTCACTTCAGATTCAAACTCCTACACTCATTTTTTCTGCTTATATTCCCATTCAACAAGAGTTTTGGCATCCTTTTATTTCCTATGTTTTATCACTAGTTTACTCATACATTCTGTATTCTACACGAAGGGTTTTAAAAAATACTCTACCATGTTTGGAAAGTGAAATAATTGAATTAAGGTTGGTTCTCATTAATGTCATACTGCTGCAATCTTACCAAAAGTTTAATGACAATGAGGAAAATGTATGGAAACCAGGATGCAGTATTGTATGGCAATCTTCTGCGTATGATACAGTATTTTGAATTGCTTGCACTATTTTCAGAGATTATTTTCCAAATTTAATTTAAAAGGCTGAATAGGCCTGAATTTCCACATATTCCACTCTCAAGAAAGGACCTTGACAAGCTCATTTTGGGCTTTCCTGTTTTAGTATCTGATGATCTGGATAGTTTTTTAAAGCTTTGTTCTGAAATTATACAGGAAAATACTGTTCAGCATCCCTTGGATATTAATGCTGTTGACAGGACAGTCTTTCAGAGTCAGAACTGAATTAAAATTCAGAGATCTAATTCATATGAGCTTGGTGTTTTGTTGTTGAACTTCAGTAGCAGACACATTTGTGATGTAAAGTTAAAATATATTTCCATTTATTCCTTTCACAATTGATCTAGAACTGCCAGTCCATTTTCTCCCATAATCTCTTTGGTTTTGTCTTTGAAGTTACAGCTCTGTTAGAGAACTAATGTAATTTATTCATGTGTAGCATAACATTTAAAAGAAATTACTGTTTGGCATAGAGGAAATAGATGGGTTCTTAACAATTCTCTTGAACAGGCTCATCTGAGAGGTTACATAATTGATATTTACTATTATTGTCTGCACTTTCTTGAATTTTTCATGTGAAATTTAATCAACAAAGGAATAAATAAAATGAAATTAAAGCAAACTAAAATATAAATAGATCCACCACCTGGCAGCTCATGTCAAAAGGTAGTAATAAAGTATGTTCTCAGTTTAAATATTTATACAAGGAGATTTTCTGAGACAGCAAGTGTTCTTAAAAAAGGTCAATTTACAGCACATTTTTTCCACACATAATGAGGTTCCTAGAGCTTAAATAATTTCATGAATTCATTTATTTTGACATCTCAAGAAAGCAGTTTATAATGAAGAGATGCCCAAACAAATCCACCTACGATGAACTGAAGAAAGTATTAGCCTGGGTTTGATTGAAGAGATAGGAGAATCTTTTTCTCTATAAAAAGTTAATTGTTTTCATAAATATTCTTTGTGTGCAAGGGAAAATGCAGCCATTTGGTTGAAGACCAGCACTTGTTGCAGCCCAGTTGAAATGAATAGCAAAATTTTTGCTGATTTCAATAAGAAATAACCTATTTCAAGATCTTCCAGTGGTGTAAGACGGCTGAAATTATTTAGTCAATTAAGAAAAAGGTGTAATTTGCATATCATGTCTCATCAGGACATGGTACATTAATTTCCATGTAAACATATTAAATCTTTGAAGTACCTAAGTGACAGCATATGTTCTTGTATAAACCAGAAAAACTGAAAACTATGAAAATTATAAAATTATATTTACATTACAGAAATTACTCTCCTGCAGGAAAATGGAAGAACAAACTGTGCTTCTTTAAAAAATATTCGTCTTAGTTACAAGAATAAAATGCAATCACCTTGCCCTTAAAGACAGAATAATTCATAATTCTTTTCTACTCCTCTTCCTTAAATGTCATCTATGCTAAATATTAAGCAAGAATCATCTGGGAAACATTTCCCCTTTGGAAATGTAAAAACAGTTGGCACCAGGTTTCCCATCTTATTTTAGATATCAACTATTTCAAGATTCTTCAAAACTTTTTACCAACAAGAGGCAATGAATTTTTTGGGAGAAGGCTGTGCATGATAAATAAATGTAGATTTAATAGCATCATACTAAGGCACAGTTTACAGAGTATGTGTTTTATGTGGAGCTGACAGCACCAACTAGACACAGCTGTCTGGTGCTTTCCTTCTGAGACTCATTTCAATTATACACAGGTCCCTGTGTTATGGTTTGTGCTATGCTTTGTGTCAATCTTGGTTTTTATTAAAAAGTAAAAATTATAGGATACTTTTTGGTGTAAAACAAGCCACTGCTAATGATCCTTCCAGACATTTTGAGATAATAAAAATCATCAGCATCTGCTTGTGAATACAATGCAGACAAGAGCCTTCATTGCAGCAGGCTGGTGAGTTGACTCCGACACAATGTGAAATGGATTGGAAAAGTGTTGCATGTCACACTCTGTACAAAACACAGGGCATCACAAGGGGCTTTGTGGGTGTAAGAGGCTTTGGCAGAAAGACCAGGTGTATGCTGCCTCTCTGCTCATTCTTAGCTCGTGGGCAAGGGAAGACAAAGGACAAGTTGTTACTAACAGAGATATTCCTGTTGGAACAAGGGACCATTTTACTCGGAAGTCTCTTAACAGGTAAGAGATGGAAGGAAGGGATTAATAATGATAAATTAAGCAAAAAACCACCCATCTAATTGAGTGCACAATGACTTGCAGGGATGTGAAGATGTGAAATGTGTAAGATTAGCAGAAAATTTACCTTCTAAGGAAGAAAAACCACATTGTTAAGCCCATTACTAAAACCTTGGGAAAAACTCTAGGCTCAAAAGTCAAATGTAACTTTTTTAGGAAAGACAGAGAGGGTAGAAAGGCAGAACAATGTTATGTGGAGCCTTAACACACCCTTGGCTGCCTCTGAGTTATTAGTAATACAGGGAATAAGGGACATTGAGCACTCACAGATCACTTATGGTTCAGTAACAAAACCAGTGGAATGTTCTGTAAGCTACAAACCAGAGCAAAGTACTCAATAAGCACTTCTCAGTAGTATATGAAAAAGAAGTCATGTTAATAATGTCATCAGTCCAGGAAATCTCTCATGAAGGATTTGTGTGGGGCCCCATTACTCTGCCATGATATTTAAGAAGAGAAATTAAAAAGGAAGGAGAAAAAGTGCTTCTGCTAAAATTTAGGGGCTTTGAGAAACTGGTAAACAAGAATGCAGACAGGAAAACTACACAACAAAAGCTCTCTTAATAGATGGTATATACCAGCAGAATACAGTACTGTACCCTGGAAAGCAGAGGCTCTGCAAGAAATTAAAATTCACAGCAGGGGAAACAACTTAATTAATGCCTCTGAGTGACAAGTATTAGTGAAAAAGAACTGTTTGGACCCCATAATCCATGAAGTAAAAGTAATTTTATCCCTGTGTGAAACAGGTGAGGCTAATACTGAAATACAGCATGCAGTTTTGGTGGCTGCATTTATGATGGGGTTTAGAAGCCTCAAGAGAGCTCTGATGATAACCACAGTACTTATTTTCTGGAGAAAACATCTTGCTGTTAAAAGCTTAATGCTTAAATCTGGTTAACTTATTAAAAGGGAAGACTGAGGAGTGATTTGATTACAGAGTATAATGCCTTCACAAGGAGAAAACAGAGGGGAGCACATAGCCTTTTATTTAGTGAGAAAGGTGGAAGAAAATCTAAGAAATTGAATCAGATAAATTCTAATAGGAAATAAAGTACTAAACACAGTAATTCTCCAAAAGATTATTTCCTGAAGAAAACTGCTTAGAAAATCCATAGTTTCCTAAACCCTCTTCATCCTTAAATCAAAGCAACACAATTTGCTTTGAAGATGTGTTATTAAAACACAAAGTCATTGGGCCCAGTAGAGTGGTATGTGGTATGTGGTACAGGTGATCAGCCTAGCTGACTGAGGAATAACTAGGGCTTACACTACTGCTGTTGGAAATCCATTGAATTCAGCAAATCATCACTTTCTAAACCCCTCAGTTTATATCTGCTCATTAGGTATGGGAAAAACTTTAGCAAGTAACTGGCAGGAGCACCCCTCTGGCAGTGAGTAGGCTCCATCCACACACAACCCACTGGTGACAACCCATCCCTTACTCAGCTCTTGAGGAAGCCACTCCTCAGAACTGCAGCAGGGCAGTCCTTGGACAACTCTTCAAATTGCTTCCTGTCCTTGGACAAAAATAAATGTGGGATGAAGCTGTAAAAGGATGTGGTTACACACTCTCCTGCACTGCAATGTCTTGCCATGCAAATGATTTCACAGCGAAGAGCAGGAGGAATCAGCCCCTCTAGACTGTAGGGTCTTACATGTGTGTGTGGCAATACACCAGGGTGGGTAGACAGGCAAACCTTGCAAAAGAGGCTGAAAATGTCAGAGGAATAAATGTTAAAGCAAAACCAAATGTGAACAGGAATAAATGCATTATGTGAAAACAGAGCAGGGAGTCAGAAAGTACACTGCTGGAAAGTGAGGAGGTAGGACTGCTGCATCCGGAAAAGGGGCCCTTTCCAAGTTGAGCATCCCAACTGAAGCCACAATGCCTACTGAAATTCAGGGCTGGGAAGGCAGCAGGAAAATTGATAATCTCTACTGAAAGAGTCCACAGGAATAGGCATCAAAAGAAAATATCAGTAGAAGATAAAATCATGATTTAAATATATGAAAACATCATTTTACACAGAAATCCTAGGCTTATGAATTGCTAAATACTGTGAATGAGAGCACAAGTCCCCACAAGGATAAAAAAGAAAAGGAAATGCTTCATAAAATATATTCTGTATATTCAGATGGAATAGCCTCATTATTACTGGAATAGTGAATACTGGAAGATAGGGCTTCATCCATACAGTCACAAAAATGAAGTCAGCAATGAGATTGCTATTGCCATGATTGCTATTGTTGTAGTTGTTACATGAGCAATAGCTCTGCTATTAAATCTCTGAGCACAGAGGGAAGTTCTTGGCAGTGAGTAGTCAAGGGGGTCTGAATGCTGCAGTTTGCCTGGTTCATTTTATATTTAGATTCACTTCAAGTTTATAGGGCAAAAGGATCATTCCATAAAAAGCCTGAAGCAAAGAGGAAATGAGAACAGAAACCAGGTGCTGTGGGGACCCCTCATGCCTTCTAAAAGATCAGTGAGCAGTTTGAAATAATTCTCGTGAGGCAATAAAAAAGTAAATAGTACCCATATCCACCAAAAGTTTGCCCAGCTTGTAAAAGCTAGGATGACTGCCCTTCCTAATGCACATAGAGCTTCTGTGTTCAATTTCCACCTCTCAGTCAGTGTTTTTCCCGCTGTTCCTCAAATCACTTTACTTTCTGAACCAAACTGCAAGGAACACTTCAGACGTCTAGGCCAAAATGTCAATAATTTTGTTTGAGAAGCGGTGGGCTTGTTTGCAAAGGCAAGGGGACTGTACTTTCTGTAAAACTCCTCAGTGCATGCTTTTAAGGTTTCACTAGTTTTTAGAGTCAGACTCCTAAAGCTGTCAGCCATCACAAGGCAGCTGTTAGAACAAAACATTAGAGGTACTAGGGAATCTGTAAAGAATTGGTGAATCATTATCTGTGATATTTGAAGAACTGAAATACCTGAAAATGTGACATGAATCATATTTCTCTTTGTCACCAACGTGACTCACTGTTTCCCACTTGAAATAAGATGTTATTTAACTTTCTTTTATAAGCCTGGCACACGGGAAATGTCCCTCAGGTAACTGGGATGGTTTTTCCTGAAAAGAGGTGATCATACCTATGTAAGGAGAGCTCACACAGCAGCAAGAAAAGTTCTAAGGTCAAGATTCCTATAAGTATCAAGTTGCATATTAATTTTTAAACATAACTTAAAACATAAGTGCATACAGCCTAACCTCAGGGGATGAGATGCATGTGGCATCAGAAATGATAAATAACAGGTGTGGAAAATCTCCTAAAAGCTTGTTGACAGCTCTGAAGAAACCACCCAGTCCCAGAAGTCAAAGAGCTGACTGTTGCACCAACAATTTATAAACGTTATACTGAAACTTCCTTTAGACATTAAAAGTGAGGGCAAAAGAGCACATCTGAAAACATCCAAGAGCACAAGGATGGGAATTCTGATGAGGGTTGAAATAGGTTGGGGATTCACCAAGAGATA
The DNA here is from genome assembly GCA_024500445.1 of Entomyzon cyanotis. NCBI lineage: Eukaryota > Metazoa > Chordata > Aves > Passeriformes > Meliphagidae > Entomyzon > Entomyzon cyanotis. The sequence goes on from JAKEPQ010001005.1 coordinate 22,720,855, forward strand.
ACCACTGGAGGTAGAAACAGGGGTCTAGATGCTCTGAAAAGCCCATTTTTCCCAGTTCTAGGCAGTCTCCCTGGAACAGCTTCCCTGCCCAGTGCCACTGTGCCATGCTCTTCTCAATTCCTCTGCAGAAGTATTTTCTTGCCATGACTTCTTGTGAAAGGTGAGATTTATCTGGGAGAGAATTCAAGCAGAAATCTCATGATAAAAACATCCCAGAGTTCTATAGGTTACCATGTACTCTGATAAATTCACTTTCTAAAATATTTCTTTTTCTTTGAAAAAGCTTTCTTTGAAAGCTTTTGTCTGATATTGCCTCCAATGATCATTTTAAAGGCTTCCTCTCCGTCTTTGTATTTATACTTCTCTGTGGTTTCCAGACACAACTGTTTGAACACAGTATTTTTTCATTAAGTTCTGCTATCCATTCCTAGATACTATTTTCATTGGTATCTTGCCCTCCTTTCAATTTTCTCAAACTGAAAGCACCTTTCTCTTTTACACTCTTGTCTTTGATTTATAACATAATATTTCTTATTTTCTCTTCAGAAAAGGTGTTTGCTGTTATCTAGGTCCCATATTACTTATTGGAGGATGTTATATCCCAAGAGGCCAAACAGAGCAGCACCAATTTATCTAGCATTTTTTCCCCCAGAAACAAAACACGGTCTGAAGTCTCTCCCAACAACTATAAGAAAGATTTTCTTTCTGGGATGTCATCCCATGCATTAAGGGTATATTTAATTTAGCATTAGCAAGAAGTGCCATATAAATAGAATTAGCAGTAAGCTAATAACCTAATAAAGCATTTCTCAGAGCTTCTGTCCTGACTAACAACACTGCTGTACCAGGGTTGTATTATGAACTAAAATCTGGCACCAGCTGATATCTTGCTAGTTGTTTACTGGAGACCTAGGAACACAGGGCTGGGGAATAGTGTCATATCCTTTTTTTCTAGCAAGGATATGAGTTACTTGGTATGTGGAGGCTGTTTCAGGACAGACAGATGTTACATGAGTGTTCTTGAGATTGCTGTTGAGGAATTCAGTAAGTGCTCCCCAGAACACTTACTTTATGGCCATAAATCCCACCTGCATCTTACCACAAAGCAGGGAGGAGAGCAGCTCTGGATGCTCTCAGGACATTTCTTTTCAATTTTCTTAGGACAGACTGGATAGACATTTAACTCAGATTATATCACATGAGGGTTTTGGGTATTTTCCTGCTTTTAAAATAATGAATATCTGTAATTCTGCACTAAGACTCAGCCTCTGCCCTTGGACAGCATCTAGGGTGCTGCTAATGCCACTAGCAAAGTAAGGCAGATTGCTGTTTTTCTCGCACACGAGTGAAATACTATCAGCACAGTGTGCAGGAGTGTGCTGATGCTGTATATCAAGAGCAGGCATTTGAGAGGGAGGAGAGGGGGAGAAAGGGAAGTTGCATGAAGACATCAACTCAATGCAGGCTCTATCATTCACAGAACTCCCTATTTTTATTTTCTTTTTCAATAATGTCATTACATGTTATTTGATCAGGTTGTCATTCCATGTTATGGACTCCAAAACTCTGTATCTGTTAGGAAACTCTTCTAAAATTTCATTAAAAAGTGAAAAGGTTTAGTAGAAATAGGATACAAGAAAACCCTCTTGAGTCCCAGCTTACAGTATCTCTGAGTTAAATTTCAGTGTTTCAATGACAAGATGTGCACAATCCTTAAATGATAGGAGTTAGAACTTTTGCAGAGATCCTCATCTCCTTTGGGATGTTTGTTTATAAATGTCTTTGAATGAACTTTTGGAAGATAATTTAAACTGACAGCCCTGTGTCACATAAATTTGTAACAAGGGCATTAGATGAAAGTATGTATAAACATAGTTTATTGGTTGAGAAAATACATAATTCGTATCAGCTTGCGTTGCAAATGATGGGCTGTTTCTTGTGCCTTAAATGTAGACTACAAGTAAACACTGAAATGACAAATTTCTGATAATTTAACAAGGTCAGATGACCATTAAGAAGATATACAAAGTCTGTATAGATGATTTTTTTGGAAATAAGTCTTACAAATGTCAAAGCGCATTAATTTAAAAATGTGTCAGTCACACAAAGACTAAACAAATTGATCAGAGAGCCTGAAACTAAAGATCTGAATGCTCATTACCAGCTCAGATATGCATATGGCAGACTGAGAATTGTTATTGTAAAATCTCAGAAGGTTTGTGAAATAGGTTTTCTGCCTTTATTTTAGCCTTTCACAATAGAAGTGATGATATTACTATCCTCCCTCTGCAATTTAAATTTAATTTTTACTCATTTACTAAAACTCCTTGAACATTATCTCAGCTTCTGCTGACATTTATGTCTTTGCAAAATAAAAGAACTTGAAAATAGACTTTTCTTCATCGGTGAGTAAGCACAATCTGACTATTTATGTGGAAGGATGAGTTAAATAAGCCCCAGGAGGACCTGAATTGTAGTTTAGTTTCTTCCACAAGCCATCTGCTGTCCCTATTTCTACAGAAAAGAAAACAGACTTCACCTCATGGCTGCTTTACAAAGAACTGCAGGCAATGAAATGCTGAGTCACTGTGGAAAAGGTTGGGTCATGCAGCCTGAACTAACTCCTGCCAAATGCAACTTGAAGGTTGGGAGTAAGGAAGAAAGTTTCCTTTTGGGCAAATGGTTTCATAATCGTTCATAACAAGTTTTTTCTACACATTTTTCTCTCCAGAATCCCATATCTGATCCACAAGTGGTGCTGTGTTAGAAGAGTCAAGCAAAGCCAGGGATTCCAGGTAATTGGGAGATCTGAATATGAGAATGATCTTTGTCTTCTTTTGGTGATATATTTTTGTGAGTACTCAGGGCAATAAAGTGGCTCAACTCATAAACAGTGATCAAAACTAGATTTAGCAGGGGAAGGGGATGGAATTCTAAGCACTCTAGAGAAACCAGGGGATGCAGAAGCATTAGGAAGCAACAGGGAACCACCTGGGAATTGCCTCAATGGAATTAGGAAGGACTCTAAAAAAGAGGAACCTCACTATTCCTCCATGAGAATACTGTTAGCAATTCCATAATTGCTTACCTGATTCTTCAGTTGTCCAAGGATAAAGGTTAACACATGATGGATGAGACAGAGGGCTTCAAAAAGAACTTAAGTGTTTCTTACTCATTCAAGTCAAAAACTTTATCTCTTTTTTTCTCTAGTGTCAGTTGCTCTAGTCACCATTTCATATTATTCTTTCTAGACTGATGCCTGGGAAACTGTCAATGCTCAGATGTTTTAACATTATTTCAGAAAAAATATCAACAAATACCATTTTAAGGCAGAACAAGATTTTGGCACCTTTCTGATATCCCTTGTTTTTCCGTGTATATATGAAAGATTTCTTGCTGGAAAACAAGAGGCTTTGTGTTGATGTGTCTTTCCTCCATATATTGGAATTGCTTTTACAAGGATCACATGGAGATTTTGAGGTTCTTTTTTAGCAGACTTTCACGTTCTGCACCGCAGCTTGAGAATAGACTTTCCTTTTCCCCTTATCTCCTAGCTTCACCACTTGCTGTGAATATCATAAAAGAATGACTCGTCTAATGTGAGTGGGCAGTATATAATGACAGAATTAAGATTTATTATTTTACAATGCAGGAGATCCATGACACTGGCACAAATGAGCTGAAATGGTGTGCTCTTGATTACTTTTTCCTTAAAATAAATTCTTATTATAATAAATCATATTAATTGTGGTTTTAGCATAAACATTAAGTTCTTTCTAATCATGTCAAGTTACCTCCTCTTCAGAATGACTGATAGTGAAGTGAGAGTAGTCTCAGCTGTAGTTTCCTTGCAAACACATGAACATCTCACAGCATTACCATGAGTGCAGTGAGACAGTGGAACAGCTGGCCCAGAGAAGTTTAGAATGCCCAACCCTTGAGAGTATTCAAGACCAGGCTGAATAGGACCCAGAGCAACCTGGTCTAGTGGATGGTGCTCCTGCCCATGGCAGGGTCACAAGTGTGCCCTGGCAGCCAGGAGGGACAACCATGTCCTGGGTTGTATCAGTCACAGCATCACCAGCCGGGCAAGGGAAGTGACGCTTCTGATCTGCTCTGCACTGGAGCAGCCTCCCCTCAAGAATTGTATGCAGTTTTGGGCACCACAATATTAGAAGGTTGTAAAGCTGATAGTTTCCGAAAGTGGCCTACAAAAAGGGTGAAAAGCCTTGAGGGCAAATCTTACGAGGAATGGTTGAGGTCACTTGCTCTGTTCAGCCTGGAGGAGATGGGGAGACCTCACTGCAGTCTACAGCTTCCTCATGAGAGGAAGTGGAGAGGAGGCCCTGATCTCTTCTGTCTGGTGACCAGTGACAGGGCCCAAGGGAACGGCCTGAAGTTGTGTCAAGGAAGGTTTACATTAGACATGAGAAAAAGATTCTTCACTCAGAGGGTGGTTGGGCACCCAGGGAATAGGCTCCTCAGGTCACAGCACCAAGTGTGATAGAGCTCAAGAAGTGTTTGGGCAGCACTCTCAGGCACATGGGGTGATTCTTGGGGGTGTCCTGTGCAGAGCAGGGAGTTGGATATCCATGATCCTTGTGAATGCCTTTCAAGTCAGGATATTCTATGATTCTATGATTCTAACTAGATGATCTTGAAAATCCCTTCCAACCCAAACCAGTCTATGATTCTATGATGATATTGCTCGTTACCCTGCCAAAAGTGATTACAGCAGGCAGCTGAGGTGATCTCATCATCATTACGTATACAGAAGCTAAATGAAGTCCATGTTGTCACTTCAGGTAAAATAAGGAACGATTCTGGAGATCTTTCTTCTAGCCTGAGCCTCTACCACTGGAGAATGAAACATCAACAACTGCATACTCTACAGCAGCTCTGCACAGGTACAGAGAAATGCAGTTACCACATGGGAGTGGGGAAGATGCTAAATAGAATAATGGTGGAATGCTTCTCCTTGTTCAGAAAGCCTGCTTTTTTCTTTTTTTAGAAGTGAAACATGGCAGATGTGATATATCTCAGCCTATATACTTCAGCCAGTTACTTTCCCTTCCTAATTCCCTCTTACACCTATTAGAGGGCTTTCAAGAAACAAAGGCAACCTTTTGTGAGATGGAAACAGTCACTTAGATCCCATTGCAACTTCTGCAATCATGATTAGAGAAAGGATAATCCAGGTACAGAACAGGATCTGAGCCCAAGATGGTCTTATGTTTCTTGTCTCAGGACTACAGATGGCAAGTCACCAAAACTTTGCCTCTGTTTAAAATGGACATGATTATATTTCATAGCTGCTACTGTAAAAATTCAATATGTTGTCTGAGCACACCAAAAATATGCATGATGCAATCATATATGTTAAGTTTTAGAATAAAGTAGCTGTAATAATATTTAGAAGAAAAGACAGTACACGTTGGTGGCAAAGAAGGAAACTGAGGCATGAATTGTTCAGGGCAGGAAGCATTTCTTGTCTGTCCTGCACTGTATTCAATTTTTTAGTTAACTTTAAGGATATTTTCAGGGCCTGTGTGCCTCTATTCCTATCCTTTCTCACTGTCTCTAGAAGCTTTAATATCCTGGCCTGAGGATATAGCCCTGGATGAAACCAGAAACCTTAGGGAGCTAGTTGAAAACAGACTAAACAGGGAAATAGGTTTCCCATGCACAAATTTCCTTTTATTTATCCACAAAAACATCACTTTCAAAAACCTCCCTGAATGCACATATAACCCTCCCTTCTTTTAGGCTGGACATAAGAGCCTGTAATTTGATTTAACTCGCATTTGTAACCTTCACTCCCTGTGGCTTACTATAGGGCAAGCTGTAGAACAACACTTCCGAGCCAGGGGAGGGATGAGTTTCTCTAACTGAAGGAAGGAATTGGATGACCAATATGCTGCCTTCAGGGAAAAAGAGATGGGAACATTCATGGACCACCTCTCAAAGGGGAGCAAAGTATATATCCGTGTTACAGTAGGTTTCCTGAGTCAGGTTCTTGGGATAAAGCTGAATTATTAACCCCCCACCCACCTGCCTGCTGAGAAGCTGCTCTGAGGTGTAAATTATGTACTACCCAGCCCCATTGCACAGTCATATTATGTTATATTAATCATTCAGGGAAAGGTCTAGAATCCATCTTTCCTGAGCTTCAGGTGATATTTCTAATTTGTAAGCCAAAAGATTGGTCTTTCCTCTGTAGTGAATATTTTTTCTCATTACGTGTGAGCAGAGTGCTGAGAATGCACCTGAGGATGCAGACTCATCCTGGGGCTTAAGACTATTGCCAGGGGATGGAGCATGGATTGATGGGGTTCTGTGCAAGAGAAGTACTTATGCTAAAGGTGGAAAAGAACCCTCTCCTTCCCTTTTGGAGGGATGGGAAATCTTTTCTCTCTTTGAAAAAAACCCAAAAGATACCTAAGCCTGGGTCTGAGGTCTAAGCAGTGAACCCAGACCAATGGTAAGAACATCTCTCTCTCAGAGTAAAGCACACATATATATAGGAAGGAATTCCTCTGTTTTATGTAGCTTTAATTCCCATTTCTGGTTCTCTGTTATTTGCTAGGTATCTCACAGGAAGCCTTCACATTTGACTCTGGGCCCCATGCAGTGTCAAAGGTGCTTTTATGGTTCTTCCAACGCCAAATGCAAACATTCAAACGCACAAGATGACCACTTAGGGTGTTTCCCCCCTTGAAGAAGAGCTCATCTGTTGGGGAAGATGAAATAGGAAAGCCTTATAGATAGGATTACCTTGCAAAAGATGCTGAAAATATGGAAAGTATAAACGAAATTGAGATGAAGACAAGGTTTGAGTTGAAGTGTAACTAGGAAACAATGGTATGGCCACTGAATGTAATCCTCCTTGATAGAACAATGCCCTCTGCCTAGGCAGGTCCAAAGGTCAGAGCAGACCCTGCCTGCCTGGCAGAGATTCCAAAAAAGCAGTTTTTTAAGGTTTAAAATATTACCCCGTATGGTAATGTGATGATTCTTATAGGTTGAACGTAAATGTTGTAGGGTTTGTAGCTTGTCTCAGATTGGTTAAAGAGAATTAGAATATTCAACACAGAAGATGATTTATTGTATTGTAAATGGCAAACCATTCTCTTCTTGCCTTTCTCTCTCCCTCCCTCTCTTGCCTATCTGGCCTGCTTTGAGCTGCATCTTGCAGCCTAGCAGGCCTCTCACACCCACTCTCTTTTCACAATAAACCCCCATGCTCTAAAACCCAACTTTAGAGATCTCGTTTCTATTCCATCCTCATAACCAAATCCCACAGAGTTAAATCCTACACTCACCCATCTGTGGTGAACATTTACAGATCCCTTATGAAAGGTTCTGTCCTCATGCATACCAGCACGCACACTGTGGGTATCCCACAGGACATACGTCAGTGTTTCTGATAGCAGTATTAGGTCCAAAGGGCTTTACATCATTTTCCTTGCAAATGGAAAAGGGTAAAAATTAAATGAAATTACATATGTGCACATGAGAATGCAGAGGCAGCAATCATTCATGCATTGAGGGTGTCCTCATTCCCTCCACACATGCCATTTCCAAACACAATTGCAAATACTAAAGTCTTTGCTGTAAGGAGCCTGGCACAAGCTGAAGTTAGATAAATCAGGAGACGTTAGACTATTTCTTTTTCTCCTCCACCCATACTAGTGGTAAAACCTAAGGGATGCTCAGGTCCTTCAGGCACAACCCTAATACCATTTTCAATTGCATTATCAGATGACATAAGCATAATGATACCAAATCTTCCTGTCTATAGTATTTGCACTCCATTAATGCCTGAGCATACAGCAGTTTCAGTCTTGTAAAAGAGACCCTGCCTGAGAAATCTGTAGTCTAAATAAGCAAAGATGGAGGAGCTATTTCAAGAGACCTCTCTGAGGGATTAAGGGATGTCAGACTTTCTGGCAGGAAGCCTGTGGGAGGTCAGAGAACTGAACCGAGGGCTGCAAACCCCCAGCAGCATCAGTCTCCAAATTGTTCTTTACCTGGCAGCTGCCTGCCAGAGAGACATGGTGGTTGCTAAATGAAAAGCAGATGGAGCTAAGTTTAGTTAAAGTAGACAGTCATAACAACAAAGAGCTCTCATCTAATCACCCAGTGGTAGTAGGGCTGAAAATGTAATCAAGTTGTTTTCTATAAATCATTTTCACAAGATAAGAGGCCTGGCTATCCAGCATGGCTCACTAAGTATTTACACTGTAAACTTTCCTGCCCACAGCACCACCCCTTTGCTCTGAATTATTGCTTTAATGAATTTAATCATGAAATGTAACAGTTGGATAATAAGAACCCTGTAAACTTCCCCCTCCTTTCCTTTTAAATTAAATTATATACTGGTAGTAAAAACATGATTATTTGAAGGTTGCGTTTATGAGAATTCTTGCCCTCTGAGGAGGGTGGTGAGGCAAAAAAAGAGAATTAAAGTTTTTACTTACAAGAGAAAACAGCTTGTGGAAATAATTACACAACTTGTGAGCCCTTCACAGCAACTGTATTTAACTGTATTTAACAAATTCAAGCCTTTAGAAACAGGCAAGTAGTCTTTCTTTCAGACAGTTGAATATCTAAAGTGTCTCAGTTATTGTCTAATTTACTAATATATTGCCAAGATAAAGTGATTGAATCTGCTGAAGAGGAGGGGGAGTACACTGATAATGTCTATTGTAATGAGGAACAATAATGGGCATAAAAGTTTATTAACAAACTCCACAGGTCACTGCACAGCAAGAGCAGAGCAGCAGTAAAAGGGAAATTCAATCATGTTCTGTTGGAGTTCGCAGCATGCACTGAACCTCCTCATTAGGTTGGTTCACCGTCCTCCGAACGGGAAAGGTTGCTCACGGATGGGAGAGTCAGGGAACAGAGTTTTGCTGCTTCAGCTGCACCTCAGCCTGTTTCCTGCTCGCATGCAGACAGCTCTTCAAGTTTCCTCTGATTGGGGTTTTCAAATATTTTCAAGATTAACATGTTTTGGTTTGCAGTCCACGTTCCCATTCAATCCTAGGTTCTTACAGGCTGGCCACACCAACATCTTTTCCTGCAGCTCCGATCCCTTATTGCTGAAGGCAATTGAAAAGAATGTTTCACTCCAATATTGAATAAACTCCTGTCCACTCAGGTCACTGCCTTGGCCTCTGGAGGATTTAAAGTAAATAAAGGAGCTGGATGACAGTGCATTTTTTACTTACTTTGTTTAAAGTTGTGCATTGTTTTTTCTGGAAAGACAAAGCACTTTCCCTTATTTTGAGTTCTTGCTTTTCAATGATGCTGGAAAACAGTGATGTTTGCCAGACTGGCCTGTTTCCTGCTGCCAACATCTTCCTGACAATGTTTGAATGACTACAGAGACGGACATGCCCCAGAGCTGCCCTGCAGGGTCAGGTCTATCAGAAGACAGAAACAGGGCTGGTACTTTTATGAACTCTCTCAGGTGAGTTTTTCTTTCCAACTCACACACTAATTTTAATTATACAACTTGCTGCATGGAGCCCTTCAAGCGTTGGCAGCAGAAGCAAAACAGCAATAGAACGCAAGCTACTTTAACAGTGTGTTTTCTGAGGATTTAGATGCTTGCCTCATTTGGTATCTAGCAACCTGTGCCTGTTTAAATAGTTGATTTGACAATAATATCTAAAAAGTCTTTCCTAAAACCATTTAAAAAAATCTACAATCATGAAATTCAGCCTGTGCTGCAGCCTCATTTGGTGCAGTAGTATCTATTTTCCTCTCCTACAGTCTGAAATCTGACAACACTGCAGCAAACAAACAGCAGATGGGATTGTTACAGGGCTTTTAAAATAATGAATATCTGTAATTCTGCACTAAGACTCAGCCTCTGCCCTTGGACAGCATCTAGGGTGCTGCTAATGCCACTAGCAAAGTAAGGCAGATTGCTGTTTTTCTCGCACACGAGTGAAATACTATCAGCACAGTGTGCAGGAGTGTGCTGATGCTGTATATCAAGAGCAGGCATTTGAGAGGGAGGAGAGGGGGAGAAAGGGAAGTTGCATGAAGACATCAGCACGGTGCTGGGCCAGAGCTGTAAATCCTGGGGATGGGGTTTATGAGCTGTGGGGCTCAGTGCTGGGTTACACACTCCCAAAGCTCTGGGGCAGCCCATGGAGGGGCCTGAGAGAGGTCTTGAGTTAGCTTTGAGCACGGAGACAGTGAGCCTGCCTCTGTCCAAAATCTAATGAGTCTCTGTCATCCCGCCAAGACGAAAGGAAGGAAATGTTAATAGATGCATCAAAGTCCAGTTCACACAAGCATCCCTGTGGGGTATCAGACCAGCTGTGAGAAGCACTTTCCACAATCAGTCGTGTAGGACTTTGCTCTCTTCTCACAGGGCTGCTTGAAGATTTTATCCCAGGGAGATTTCATATAAAAGGTGGATTTGTTCAAGCCAGCCGTGTTCTTCCCAGTCCTTCAGGCCCATAATAACAGGGCAAGTGTCCCCCAGGCACTCTCTGGGTGACCTCCTGGGTCTTGCCTTCTTGACTGCTCCTGTATTCTAACTTCCCAGCCGCCTGAACCTCAGCAGCACAGAGCAGCTCTGCTGGGCACACAGCAGCCCTTGGGATGCAGGGTCAGACCCCCTCATGCTGTACCTCCAGGGATAAGCCCACCGTGGGGTCTGTGGGGCTGTCTCCCCAGAACCAGAACACTGTCTGAATAAACAAGGGAAACAACAAACTGGCCAAGGTGACTTTGCAGGTTTGCAGACATACCTGCCTTCCCCCAGGGGGAGTTTAAACAATTACACTCAGCAAACTGGGTTGCTCAGCTAAAAATTCTTCGTGACCCTGTTAAGGCTGGCAGCTAAAATAGAGGGAATGCATCTCCCTGTGTTATTAGAAGTAACAGACTACTTTGGATTTTTTTTTTAATTTACTTTTACTGTTTCCTTTGCAAATTGCTAGGCACTTCTAAACACAAACCAGTTTTGCCCTTTCAACTTTCCTCACATTACAGCCCAGCTAACTCCATTAGCAAATAAAGTAAATAGCCAAAGCACTCATGAAAGTCTAAATTCCCCAAAGGTAATAACTGTATAAAACACATGGGAGTTGTTATTTCAAGGCAAGGAAATGGAAAGCTTTTAGTTTATCATTAAGCCAGCTTAGTATTTTGGTAGACCTTGGCACTGTTTATTAACAATTTATAAAGTCGGACTGAGGTGAGTCTACGTAAGTGATACATATTTTTGTACTGAGATGTGGGACTTGTGCTATTTGTCCTGAACTCCGTGTAAACAGTGCTTAATAAGCTCTGACTTGGTCTTTCCCATTAAACAGTTTGCTTGGATGGAGTGAACTCAAGTCACTGCAAGTTCCTGCAAAAATTACCCTTCAGTGCAGTACTGATGGCAGGAAGCTTCTTTCTAGGCTGCCATTAGTTCAGAATTCAATATTTCGAAACAGTTCCAGTATGAGGAGCCTTTGAGCTCTCACGGAAGGATTGGAAGGTGTTATACCATTATGCAGGAAGGTGCAGGGATGAATGAGTAAGAATGAAGAACACCCCACAAAGGAGAAGAACAAGATAAGACACTGCCACAGATGTGATCCCGTGGGAACATAAGTCCATCAGTGTGACTAGCACAGGTCTTTCTCGTGAGAACATTTTGCTATATTTCATAAACAAAGATAAAGTTTGGATGTTTTGCAAACAACTTCTCCGGGTTAGGTCAGTTCGGGCTTGGCCAATTGGGCCTAGGGGGAGGTCTCGGGCTGACCAATCTGGGTGCACCTCTGTAAACTCTATATATATGGAAATCAAAACAGTAAAGCTCTCTTCTTCTCTCTTTCCTTGTCTGAGAACTTGGGTCATTCCTCAGCTAGCAGCTCAACAGCGACACATCAGCTTATGGTGCAAGGCCATGCAGGTTCCATCTTTTTCCTGACATATCTTCTAGCTCTAGCCTGACTTTTCTGGTCCCATCTTTTAGTACTTCTAGTGTCTGTTCACCTGAATGCTCTTTGCTTTTTGTCAGTTCCAGTGTTGCAATGGTTAGATCAAACCTATATTAGTTTTTTTTAAGGTATTTGCAATGTTCAGCAAAACTGTGAAAATGTAGTAATAAAAAACTCAGGTACTAACTTCTGGCACCAGTTAGTAAGATTGGTGCTTTCATTTAGAAAAACTCTGCTTATGAGATGCCCACCTGAGGCCTCATTCACTCTGTTGTATACATGTGGCACCTCAGGGGAGGACACTGGGCACACACCAAGATGTGCACTGTGGTATTTTTCTGATTTTCCTGCAGGGCTCATGTGCTTTCTGTAGACAGGCACAAACTGACTGGCATTGCTCAAAAATCCACCAGTTTTCAAACGCTGACAACACCAAGTTTCTAGCAGTGTAGATTGTTCTGTTAATGTTATTTAAAGTAAACCAGACTGGTATTTTTTAAGGTAGATTCTTAATATCTCACTTTTTGCAACTCACTAAACTCCTCTGACAGTCTAAGGGCATTCCAGCTCTTTGATATTTTGGACATTCACCCATTTGTGGTATCATGCAGCATCAGAGGTTCTGGGCTTGGGTCTGTGGGCAGCCTTTGTCAGTCTTCCTGTCTTCAATACACTTTGTTGAGATGAATGCCATTCTCTAGAGAATGTGGGGTGGAATTAACTTTTTGCAGTAAGTTTTTTCATGTATGTTGTCAATTTGCTGAGACTCACATCTTGATTTTGGAGGAGCAAGAGCCCTAGGAATTGATGCATTGATAGCAGGCCTGAGAGAAAATATGTAAAGTTATTGTGGGATTACATACAGATTAAACTGAAAAAAAGGCAAATCAACAACCCATAAGATTCCTGTTTCAGATTATTTAATTTCTTATGCTTTCCACTCTGTGGGTAGGGGGACTATTCAGGCCTGAGATGACAATTAGTGGAATATGCTGCCTGGTAACTTTGACACAAACACTCTGTCATGAAGCACACTATTCATACATGAGGAAAAAGAAATGACTCAGTACCTTTTGTGAGCCAGCATTTCTGCAGTAACACATTTCAGAAAGAAAAATGGAAGTGGCATAAGTAGAGAGGAAAATACTCAACCCTGTTTGTTCTTCCCTTCCAAAGGGGCACCAGAAAGGCAGGGATTCTCACTAGATGTATGTATATTTAGGTGTAATACAAATCTTCTCTTTCTATTATAAATTTCTATTTTAAAAATCTATTTTTAGAAATGCATTGAAAATTTGAATTTCAGCTTGAATAAAAAAAATTAATATTGAAGGTTCATTACCTCATTCATTGCCCATTTCTCTTTGATGACTGCTCAAGGAACCAGGATAATTAGTTCAGATGTAGAGATCTGTGTTGTAACTCACAGGCTTTCCACCTTTCAGTGAAATGGAAAAGATTGGACTGATTTTATTGAAAGCAGATTGTCATCTGCTGTTCTCTGTTACTGACTGAACCAAGAGTGTTCCACCAGGGCCTTCTGCTCACATTGAGAATTGATGTGGTTTTGTTGATTTTCCTCTCTTTTTAAGAGTCTAATTTGTAAAGTGAGTCTCAGTTTGCTTGTAAACAGGTTTGTTTATGTTTTTATTGATACCTTCTATCAGATTATACTCTCTTTAGGGAACAGAAATATGATTTCTTTTCCAATCTGCTGTGCTAAACAGACTTTCCTTTCCTTACTTGTTCAAGGTCAGGTCTAGATCCAGACATCTGTTTTCAACATCATATTTTGTATGATGCTTCTCAGATTACACTCTGTGGCAGCAGGAGTGGGTGGACATGAACACTTTACAGAGTATTTAAAGAATCAGTTGCACCTTTCTGGCATGTTGCTACAGCCAAGTTCCCAGAAATCTGTCCATTTTCAACTTAAAGACCAGAAACCACTTCCTTTGGAAATGTTTGAAATGTGGGTTACTTTGGTACTTTGCTCTTTATTGTAAATGTTTTCCTGACAAAATATCACAGGCTTCCCACAAATGCACACAAACTAATGAACTCAAAGCTTTGTTTAGTTCACGAGCTCTACTGTCATGATTGCTTGATGGTTTTACATCTTTGTAATAAAAAATATGTAATTTAGTGTTCACAGGAGATAAATAGCCATGGCTCTGTGTCTGATTTTGTCATCAGCCAATATGACATGTATAATTTTGGGTAAAGATATGGCACACAAAAAAGGCCATCACCTTCCTCTTTTCTCCCCCTCTACTTGTAAATTACAAGAGTGACTAGCTAAACCTCATTAATACTGAGTTCTTTGCAGTGCTCTGGTGTTTAGGGATAATACTTTGGTGTTCTAAACCCCATCAGAAAGAATACTAAGCCTACATTAAAAGCCTGAAAAGGATCTTAGTATGGATAAAAAATTAATACCAAATTTGACTTGATTTCCTTGTTATACAAATTATACCATTTTCTCTTGACCTGTAATCTTCTCTCCTGGCCTTCAGAGCAGCCACCTGCAGTTCTGCCTCCAGCCTGCCTCCCTGCTCTGTGGGGCTGGGCATGATCCCCTAACCATAGCCCTTCTGGAGTGGAGCACTGCACACTGTCCTGCACTGATTTGGCATTCATGCACCCCAATTCTCCTGCTGTGAGGGTCACATCACATCACATAATGATATTTCTGGGTATAAAGGATGAGGTAATGCTGAATATTTCATATTCTTCTAAAGGTAGCTGCCCAAAAGAGGGAAAAGACACAACCCTTAGGGCAGTTTTGCAACACAAATACCCTACAGTGCCTTTATCACCACTTAGAAATCCTGCTAGGCAGACACCAACTTACAATCCCCCTTTCCCATTCTGACACTTCCAGCTTGGTTGGAGCAATAATGAAATAATTATGAAAGGCAGAAAGATTGCTGTAAGAATTGATCTGTATTTACATGAAATTTTGTTGAAGAAGAGGAGGTTTTTCAGATTAGAAATCAGCCGCACTCACACTGAAACAAAATCATTTATTATTTAACCCGGGGGTGGGAGAGGGGAGGAAAGTTAATAATAATTATTTAGCTCTAAGCTCAAAAAAAAAGAAAAGTACTAATATTGGACTTTATTTTCTCCTCTGCTACATCTTCCCCCATTTGACTACTTTTTTTGACATGCCTGTTTTGATTTCAAATCTTTTTTCTTCCTGTCCTGTAATATCACTAACAAGAACTTAATCAGAAAACCCCACTTGTTACAGTATATGCATTAATATATTATAAATACACTCTACATACAATAACACATTATATGGACCTTATATAAAATAATAAATGAGTGGCCTTTAGGGTTTATAAAAATGCCAACTTCCATGTCATTATTGGCTGCAGTATATTTTCTATAAAAAGTTATGATGCTGCTTTGCAGCATCTATTTTTTCCTGGGAAGGAAGAAGGAAGGGAGGAGAAATGGACATTCAACAGCTTTTCTGGCAGAGTCTCTAGCTGCCAATGATACAAGACATCATCCCTTTTGGGATGGTAAAGACATGGAAATATCCTCTCTCTGTGCTTGTGGGCGGTTGTGCAGATGTCTGACTGCTCTGTTCTGCTTTACTCTCAGGTAGATACTTTTCACACCTTCCACTAATCAATACTAATCATAAATGCCATCTGCCAGATGCACAGATTGCACAGCAGGAAGGACACTGTCATCCATGCTGGCTGAAGTGACACAAGTCACTCATGCCTCTGGAAATCAGGCTGCTCAACACCCAGCTCTTCCCCTGAGCACAGTGAAACCCTGGGATTTGCTGCAGAAGCTGCCATGTGGTGGTTTGGGCTACTTGCCAGCATCAAAGGAATGACCTGGCTTCCGAGAAGCTTTCCAAGCTTTTACAGCAGAGGTGTCCTCCAATAGTATCTGGTGCTGCTCAGATATGCCACTGACAGAAACACAAACAGGTGTAATGGCATTTTTGGGGCAGGTCTCTGTTTCCATAAATGAGGTGCTGAAGAGCTATCTGCAAACAGGATATTTGAAGTTCCTAAACCTGCAACCTGACCTCACAACCTGTGTGACATCCCCTCTTAAAGAATTGCTTGCACCTTAAAGCAATAAATATAATTCATTAATATATTTGAGAGCAGAATTCATAAACTACAGTTCATTCAAAGTCCTTTCAACCTTCAGCTTTTCATTTTTGCCAGTTTTACAAGACATTTATATTCCTGCACATTCTGCAGAAAGATAAGAATTTTTTGTTATGTGCTGTAATTTACAGGATCACTGTTCAACACACCAGTGTTTCCATAATTGTGAGAGTCCAGAATTTCTTCTTTAAAGGTTTAATAACTTCATTTACTATGATACTCAAATTTTACAGTGCACATTATATGCAACTTTGAAGCACTGCATAAAATATTTATACCATGCCTAGATGTGGCCGCTACATCTGTGATTACATTTTTATTCCTGTTAATTATAAATCAAACATGCAGGGGTGATTGCTTTTTTTGTTCTCTTGGCAAGAATATTTGCAATAAAGCTATCTTTGTTCAGAGTCCTTCTGACAGCTCACCAGTGCATCAAACTCCAAATTATTAAGAAAATTCCCATATAAAATCCGCAAGTTATTATTCTGTGGTAGTTTTCAAGGTCTCCTTCAGGCCTACTGCTTGACTTTGGCTTTGCATAAATTGTAAAACTCCATCTGAATAGTGCTCAAGACAGATAATGGCATCATAACTCTTTATCAGTACTCTTCTGGATGATCCAGTTTTCCTGCTAGAGGCTGTCTGCAGCTCAGTCATCAGCAATACTGCCTGTGCTCATGCAATGCTACACTGACACAGGCAGCAAACTTTTGGTTGAAGGCTATGGCTGCATTCCACTGAAAACTAACCTACTTGCTTTGCTAAATAAAGTAGGGATTGCGAAACCCTCATGCTGAATAGTAATCCTGACTCTCATTCTGCCAGCTCTGACAGCTCAAACCCAGCCATTCAATCTCTTTCTCTGTGTATCTGAGGGACATTTAGCCCTGTTAACACTTATAAATCATTTTGTTTTGCTATCCTACAAGTTCAGAGTGGTTACACTTGTGTGACTTTGCAGTCTGTTCTCCAGTTATGACTGATTCAACCTAACAGAACTGCAAACTGCTCTATAAATTATGGAGGATGACATCTGTGGTAATGCTGGTGTACTTGTTATAATTAAGTCAGATGAACTCTTCTGCACTGGCTCCTGCCCTGTTTCGCCTCACCCTAGCTGCATACTCTCCATCTTCACCCTTGTACAGCTACAGAAGAAATTGTTCAGTCAGATTCTGGTCTTTTAATAAACTTGTACAAATGGACCACCTTCTACTCACTGGTGCTGAATAGCAAATATATGATAAATGTAGCAGTGCAAAAAGTCTTGACAGAGCACGTATGTAGGACTGGATGTCAGAATTTTAATAGCACTCACTGTTTTATACATCATTAACATTTCAGCTGAAATTCTCACATCTTAGAGACCAGCTTAAAAGTGTGTTCTTTGTGAGGCAGAATGTCCTATTATTTTAGAACATAATTCTGTTAGAAAAATAAACCTATAAGTTACATTTTTAATAAGAATTTCCATTTAATTACATTAATTTTATTCCTAACTGGAATTTTTTAGTAACTCATTTAATTACTGAGTAAATCTCATTTCTTTCTTTCTTTCTTTTTTTTTCCAGTAGCAAATTCCACAAACACGTTGATTAAAAAAATTCAATTAATGATTTTTACACACAAATCATTCATCAGCAATTCATTGTCGGTGTTTGCTACTTCAAAATCAAGGCATCAGTTGCTTTGATTAGAGACATGAGCTTCTGTACCAATAAAATGTTTCTGAACCTTGATAGGATAAGCCACATTCCTAATACTATGTGTCATAAAAAGATAGTAAGTAAAAAGCTCATTTGCAATGTAGTGAGACCTTGATGGACTTTTTTCCCCCAAAATACTGTTTTAGTGTTACTGTAGGCAAGAGAAATGGCAGTAAATAGGTGCCTGACACAGGGATACTCCTTTGTGTATTCAAATACATTCAAAAATTCAATTTTTTATCATTTTATGGCTACAGACAAAAGGCCTTGCACAGCAGACATCACCACTATAAAACCCCCCAAAAAACTGCAATATTGATAACAGTGAGAACTATTAGGACAATCCAAGGAGCAGTCACTAGTGAAGCCAGCTCATGATGCAACCACAGTCTCCCCACTCCAGTATAGTTTTAGGCTGAGATTTCTAGAGTCCTAAATAACTGTGCAAATGGGAACACCAGCAAGCATTTGACTGAAATTCCCTAATGCAAATCAATGATCAAGGCTGTGCTGCTTTCCAGCTTGTTTTAGGAATGGTTTTTCGTCAGGCTCTGAAATAGGATGTATTGACAAAATTCATTGAACCAACTTTGTTCTTCTCAGTCTCTGAAATAATGAGTCAGTGTTGGACTGCAGATTTATGAGCAAGTAGCTGTTAGGCAGGTATGGCTGCAACAGAGTATAAGTATTCATTCCTTTAGGAAAAAAAACAAAGAAAACCCAACAACAAACAGTCTATATTTAAAAAAAAAGGAAAGAACAAATAACCATGAATTCAAATCTGTCTCTCAGAGGGAGCTAGCTCCTCAAACTCCCCTTTAAAAGCATGATGTGTGGTAATGTTTGGTCATCAATAAAGGCAATAAAATGCAGCATTACTACAGTTTTGAGTCCTCAATAGCAAGTTCAGTAAGAAAGGTTTATTTTTATGGAAAATCTAGGTGTAAGTTCTTGATTTACTAAGTCAATATTTTTACAGACAAAACTACTCAGGAAAAGAAAAAGAGAATAATAAAAAACTCAAGCTTGAAAGGTCATTTTCAAGTGTTAGCTTTCAGGTGAGGCAATCCAGCTGTCAGTGCAAGGAGCACACCTCCCATAATCTCACTGGTGCAATCAGCATGGAAAGGGTCCAGGAGGACCCCAGGTACAACCTGTGCTTGTTTTTGCCCCATAGTGATGGGTTTCATTGGTTCTTCCTACCCAGACATGCTGGAAGACAGACCTCCAAGCCTTCCCCAAGACCTTCCCCTTCCCCTTCCTGCCCTGCCTATGCTGAGCAGTGCCATGGCCCAGGAGAGCATCTTAATAACAGGATTTTACTGGGGAAAGGGGTACAGAAGAGTTTTAGAACAAAAAAATAAGGTTAGCATTATCCAGGAGATATTTCCTAGCAGTTGTGCTGTTGCTCAGCATGGGCAGAGCTCACCTGCAGAACGTGTCAAACTGCTGTCTCCACTGAGGTCAGAGTTGTGCAATTAAGTAGAGCAATTAATCAAGAACGTATTCTGTACCTGGGAAAGAAAAAGACCATGAAAAGTGAATTCATTGCTATTAAAAAGGACTCTTTACCATGCAGAATTGCCTTTACATTTATTTCAGTTGGGAATTTCTGCAGCTATGCTGTGAAAGGTGAAGATAATGACAACAGCACAGGACTTTACCCTCTGCTCATGTTTCGAGCTACTGCCTTTCCCTATCTGCCACATTTATAATGCTGGGAGAAGGTGAAACTGTTCTTACACAGCTGAGGGAAGACTCTTAACTACAGAAAACAAGCCATTTTGCATGGTGGTTGCATATCGTCTTGGAGATTAAATGCTTGAAGGGAAACTTGCACCCCAGGTGTCTCTGGGTAGGCAGAGAAATGACAGCCACAGTTGTATGGGGCTCCAAGTGCATGTCATTCTAAGGAAACAGACATGAGTATTGTGACAGTTGCAGCACTGGAAAGCAAGGAAATCTCACAGTCAGGGTGACAAACTGAACTTCTGCTTTCCATTGCAGGGAAGAAAGTCAGTTCTTATGACAATTAATTCCTGGGTTTCTAAATAATAACTATATTATAGAAGAGAACAAAAAAAAAGTCTCATCAATGATTAAGTAATTAACATTTAAAGTATTGAGGGAAACAATAGAAGAATAGATTTCTGAGTTAGTTTTGATGGCAATTATTCTGGTGGGAAAAGGAGGTGGATTCTCAGCTTTCAGACAAGCTCCACTTGTGATCTCAGTGTGACAGCTCCTGGTGCTGCATAATGGATGGCCAAAGACATGGTTCCAAAAAAGCCCTCCAAAGGAATGGCAAGCAGGGTTTGCCGTTAATTGCAAGTTCATACATTTAAGTTTCTTCTATTAGGAATGTGAGATGCACAATCAGACAATTAAGTGCTGTCTGGAAAAGAGCAAGTTCTCTAAAGGAGACAAATATTGTTGAGGAGAAGACTCACCAGCATGATTCTGAGCTGTGCTCCTGCTCTGCCTTTACCCCAGACCTCCATGGGTGTTTTCCACAAGACAGCTCTGGGGCACAGTGCCCGTTGGTGGGATAGGAGGACAAAGTGGAGGCCAGCCAGAGAAGGATTAGTAGACTGTTCTGCTGAGACTTGAATAAGAGGACAACTGAGAATAACCACCAAAATAACCCCAAACTAAGTCAATCAAAGTCTCTTGACCTTGCAAGGGATGGGCTAAGTGTAAGGGGATAAAAGCAGAGCTTACTGGTACTTACCATCTACCAATTTTTTTGCCAACAGGGTAATTTTGCCAGTGGTTCCTTATCATGAGTGTACGGACTGCATTCCATTCATGGGGACATTTTGCTCTCCCCAGCTTGGGCCATCAGTCATGTTTTGGTTAAGCTGTTTCTTCTAACTCCCTTTCAGAAAGCTAAAGCCCTAGCAACAGCCATTAAAGCAATGTGTGTCAGCACTTGAGAAAGGGAGGACACATGAGCTTTTCGGCTCATATTTAGAAATTGCTTCAGCCTCCAAAAGCTTCTTGTTATCCTACCCAGTGAGTCTGACCTCCTGCCACCCTGGTCAGCACATCCTGTCCTTTCCTCCAGCACATCCATCCTGCTTTACATAAAGCAGGGATCTTCAGTGCCAGTGTTCTGCAGAATCACTGGGACTGTACAGCCCAAGCTGCTCATCCCTGCAGCCCACCACACACCTCTTGGAGTCTGCATTTCAGACCCTCTGAAAAGGAGGCTAAGAGAGAAAACAATGCCTGTGAGAACAGGCAGCACATAGAGGCTGATGCAATTTGTATGACTGTAAACACAGGAGTCTATTTTTCACACATTGCACAGAACAAATCCCTGAAAGGCAATGAAAACAAACACCTCTGAATAACATTTTTATTCTGTGTGGAAACATCTCCATTGCAGCTATTTTGATATATGAAACCATCAGCAGTAAATATATTTTGTTCAACGAAAGAGCTTTTCAGGTTAATGGGTTTCTTTCTGCAAACTCAGAAAAAGGAGGCATAGACCTCCTGATATTTTTCCCTGGCACAGTATTCAGTACTTATTTGTACATCAAAATTTGTTGCCCCATGATTCTGCCATTTCCATTATCTCACCTCAGAGGAAAGCATCCCCTGGAATTTTCTGTCGCACCTGGTTTTCCTACAGTACTGATGAATCAGACAGCAGTGATAAAGACTGGACAGAGGATAAACTGGAGTACCTGTCCTTATAAGGACCTTGACATTCCCATTAAAAGCACTGGCCTGCTCTAATATATATGATATCATCTTACTTTTCTGAGTTTTGCATCTGCTACCATGCCTGTTCCTCCATCTATGAATAAAATTCATGCTCCACTCCAAAGTCTGTGGGGCAGACATCAGATCTTTGCAATGGAAAGAAAATCTTATTCATAGCTGATCGAGTTATTCAAGTGAAACGCCAAGTTAGTGTTTGGTGATCTACCTGAAATAATCCCATCAATACCATTCCTAGTGCCAGCCTATATGAAATAGAGGATCTGAGAGGGCAGCAGAAGACTGGCAATCTTGGGAAGAAAGAAGCTTTGCTATCTGAGGCATGGCACCTTTTCTGGGAAGGGACTTTCTGGTAAAGGTAATGGCTTATTTCAGCTTGTCTTTATAAGGAATAGGCATTGTTGGAATGGAAGGTACTTATCAACTTCTGTTTATTCTCTGAAAATTTGCCCCAGGCAATAAATTTCCTTGACTCTTGTCATGAGCTTTGCTTTTGTGGCACAGTGCAAGTTACTGACACCCATAATCATAACACAGCAGTTTCAGAATTATTCTGGGCCTATTAATTATTTTAATGAAGACAGCAGGATGTATAAGAAGTTTTTCTACAATAGAATTTGAAAGTTCTCATCCAATCTATTCAAAGTTAATTGAAAAAAAAATCCAAAAAACGAGGAGGAGCTGTCTAGGCTATTTAATCCTGTACTGTCACTATTTAGACTCAAGAATTGCTGTCCACCACATGTTACCAGAATGTAAATTGCATATCTGGAAAAGTAAATGAAATCTCAAAATATGCAATTTTCCCAAAAACATTAATAGAAAAATTGAAGGAAACTGATTAACTGCAGAAGTCTCAAAATGCAAAACTCTCCTCTAACGAAAAGAAAAAAATTCAGTTATTTTCTTCCTTTTAGACTGTGTGGCTTTAATAAACTCTGGGAAGCTGGTGGGGAGGGGGAACTATCCACATGCACACACAGCTTCAAGCTTATCTTTCTGTGAAATAATGAATTGTTTTAAATCCATCTCCTACAGCATGACCCAGCTACCCAGTAACAAGGTAGGGGACTGAGCGGGTTTCCAGTGCTTGATTGCTTCTTAATCATTTTCTGTGCACAAAATGCCTTCAGAAATCTATTTTACTTTGTATTGTATTCTTTGTTCAGAATGAGAATTCATTCAACACCAAATTAGTACCTGAGCAAATAAGAGTCACAAAGCCCCCTGAATGTAGCAGTGCAGACATATAAAGCAGAAAAACCAATCAAGGTATTTTGAATGTTAACTCCCTCATATGAATCTGGAACAAAAAGTCATTCATTATGTTGTTTCAGAAGAACAAGTATAAACTTACCTTTTCAGGTTACTAATTCTTTGACAAAAGAAAAAAAATCCAAATTATTTCCTCATATATCCTCTATTTGTATGGTTTTAGTTTTACCTCTTAATCTGTGGTCTTTCCAGTTATATTTCAAGAACAAAAATGAAGCATAAGTCATCTGGCAGTTAGCTATGGAAATCTTCCCCAAATTAAACACTAAGACAGTTACATGTCATCTGTGTAAATGTATGCAGGACACCAGATGAATTAGGAGTGCTACTTTTCACAATATATCCATTCTATCAGCATTTCTTGGGTATTATTGAGTGACATGAATTTGTTTAAGAACTCGACTTCCCTCAAGATCATCATAAAAATATAATTTCTGTTGCACAAAGCATAGCACACCATTAGCAGTTTCCTTTTGCCTTGCTAGATGAAGTAAACTGACAGGTGTTCTACAATTATTTTACTTTTGCTGCTATTTAATTTTTTTTCCTCAAATTTCAATCAGATTTGCCTTGCTTGCATTGGAGATGTTGATAATATCTCATAGACTGGAAGAAATAGACAGTCTCATATGAGGCACACAAGCTCCTTTCTAAACAGAGTACAGCCCATCCCAGGGTAAGTGACAGCATGTGGATTATATCACTATTCCATCTCCACTTTGACAGAAAAATGGAAAGGTATGAGTTGTGCCTGGCATCATAAAACCCAACTCTCAGAATTGCACATGAGTATATCCTTTAATTCTGATTTTGGTCAAGAGTTATACACCAGAGAGGGAGACTCACCTAAGCCTGAGCTGTAAATAGAATCCTAGGAGTTTCTCTGTAAAACCACTTCATCCCACTGCTTTTCACAGCAGGAACGAAGCAGAAACAAGAGAAGACAGGTCACTTCTTGCCCCAGGGCTGCTGTTCTTCCTTTCTTATGGCAAACACTCGAAGGCCTCCAGTGACCATCCTGACGGGCAGTGCTTTAACAACAAATCATGTCACTCTGCTTAAGGGAGCTCGAAAGATTAAAAAGGAATAAGAGTTGGAAGACAGAAGGCAGGGAAGTGTTTTCAAGAGGGGAAGTACCTGGCTGGGTGGGGAGGAGGGCAAGGGAGCAGCTGCTGAGACACTGCTGTACAGCCCTGGTTTGGAGGATATTCATGGTTCTGGCAGGGATGCACATGGCACAGATGCTTTACATGCTTGTATTTCCATTTCTTAAAAGCCAGAATTCAGGCAATTGCTGAGCGTCTCTCAGGCTCACAGTATATTTTCTTTAACTTCTCTTTTTCCCATGAGACTATAAACAACTTATAGGAGCTTTAAACTGAATCAAGCAGGACTTAGACATAGAGAAAGTATCAAATTAACCTGAGGAAAAGAAAAGATTATACTTTAGCTGAAGGATAAAAGTGTGATAAAATATATATCTATGTGTGTGTGTGGTGCATGTGTGCATATAGATATGTATGGATATATGCACAAGCATATTCATTTCATAAGCCCTACAGTGAGTCTGGGAGGTTAACAGCACTTTGATTTCATCCCAAGAAGCAGTCCAGGAGTTGTGGATGTCATTTGCCCATCCTACTTAATATGGGCTCAGTGATGATAGCTGTGTTTATCAATATAAAACAGTAGTATGCGAGATTAAAATAAACAAAAAACAAACAAATTAGAAGTGAGGTTAAAGGGAAAAAAAAATAAAGGAACAATATAACCCACAGGATGATTATTTTCTGGAAGGAATGGAGGCAAATGTACTGCAAGGAGCATGCCTGACTATAAAAAATACACTTGCCAGGTTTCCCCATGAATTTTATTTTAATGTTTGTAGCCTCTAATTTCGCATGTCAGCTTCCTTATTGTCCTAAGGAATTCCTGCACATAATTGACCCATCTCAAGATATATCTTTGTGTCAGCTGTCTGATCTCACTGAGATAGCAAGAGACAACTAAAACTTCCAAGTTCTTGCTATTGCCCCCTTTTTCTGCCCAAATGCTGTGATTTTTTTGTCCCTTCAATTGTCCGGCTACAGTCCAGCTTCTCAAACATTCACTAAACACAATAAAAACAGGACTTCATGAAAATGGGAAAGAAATAAGTAATTGCGCACTCGGGAAGGAGGTAATCTTTGACATCAAGGTCTATATATATATATATATATATATATATAACTGAATGCTCTCTGTTGCCATAGAAAATGCATGTTAAACATGTCAATTATTAACTAAAGTGCAACACTTGTGCTGAAACGTTCCCTCATCACACTGTGCTTTAAATATAAACATAACTGCATACAGTACAAAGTGTTCAAGTCATGCACTGATTCCTAGCTACCATAAATATGGAAAATTTGACAATCCAGTATGGCCAAGGAGTCTGAAGATCTTAAACCCTCTTACATATTCAACAGAGACACTTTTGCTAAGTTGCTGCATGAACTGGAAAGCGGGCTTGAATTTTCTGCTTGTCGTGTCCTCTCCCTATGCCAGGCAGTTAAGTGGGCACTCCTCTCAGGATGATTTCTGCCTGGAATTTCTGAGGTCCCTCTCATACTGCAAACTCCCACCAGCATTCTGTCTAGAGGGCTTCTTTTTCCTGACCTTCTCTGCTCTACATCAGCCTTAAAATCCCTGTGGTGGAAAAGGCAAAGTGATTTGCAAGGCGAGTGAGTGCAGAGGGCTTGGTGGGGGCAGTTGGAGTGCACAGGGGCTTTAGGCAGTCAGCAGCTGCTCCCTGATGGTTGTAAGGTGTTTTGGGAAGTGTTGTAAAGCAGACCTCACAACATCTGATGTTCAGTCTTGTGAGAAAGTCATAATGCTGTTTTGTTGGATTTTAAAACTCTTCCTAATTTTCATAGATTTTATGTAGTCTCAATACATACATTCACTAATGGTGTTGTACCTTTATTTCATATCTTAATACAAAAGCATGGCAAATTAAAAATTTTATTAGGCAATACATCCTTTACTCCCGAATTACCAAAAAAATATAAGGACACTCTGGAATGTTGAGTTTTAATGAGATGATAAAAGATATTCAGGTTGTATTAGCCTTACCAATAATACAGCAATGAAAGCCAAACAACCACCACTAATTTTATATAATGTATCAGTGATATGCAGCCAAAATACCTACAGAAGACTAATTTTTAAAGAGTGCACACTCAGACTGAACCCTTTATGGATATTTTAACAGTGCCACTCAGAAGAAAAGAATAAATAGTGCTAAAACTTACCAAAAAAATCCAACTATGTTTTCTGCAAGTCTGTATTTATTACTGAAACATGTCCACATTTAAATATTCTAACAGCCCCATTTGAGATACTGTCAAATCCACGTAAGTAGTATTTGGATCCTTTTTACAAACCTTTGCTGATGAGGAAGGACAGCCCAGGAGCCTCTGACAGTCATGGCAACATCACGAGTCTGGTTCTGTGGGACATGACCATTTGCTGAAGTTAACAGATAACTAAACTCAAATCAGCATTCAGATGTGTACAGCAGAGGCTTCTTGTAAATACCTGGGGCTAGAACCAGTCATGGAACTGGGACTGGCACAAAGGAAATCCTGATGTTGTCTTGAAGCAACCAGCCACTTACGAACCAAAACTCAGTTCTGCAGCTGCTGACAGGAGGTAAAGAAAGTGTGGTGGCTTAAGTCTTCTTTTTTCCATCCTTCCATGATCTGAAACAATAGACTTTAAAACTGTAAAATATTTTTCTGCAGAGAAAAGCTTTTGGGATCTGGGACTGAATGCAACCTGCTGTATTATGGGGTGGAGGAGGAGAAAAAGATTTCCTGTTTGGAGGAGAAAACTTGTATCTGTTCAGCTGCAGCTGCACTTGCTCACAAAATTAGGTTACCTGCCAATAAGATAAATTCATGCACGGGGTGCTGAGGGCAAAGGCAGTAGTGTAAAATCCAAGATAAAAGCATGATATTAAAAGCATGATATTGTAAGAAATTGCAGCAAATGACAAGGCTCTGAAATCCGCTGTTTGGAGAATGTCCTTTTGTAGCACAGCCACACCTTTATGTAGGAACTGATGTCTACCCTTTCAAAGCTCCACGACTAGGAGCAAGGTGAAGAGGCCTCAGCTTGGAGATGGGGCATATGTCCTGACTTCAGCTGAGATGGAGCTAGTTTTCTTCCTGGCAGTTGATATAATGCTGTAATGTTGGATTTAGTATGAGAATTATGTTGATACCACTCTGATGGTTTAAGCTGTTGCTAAATAGTGCTTATCGTAAGACAAGAAATTTATTATTATTATCATCATTATTATTATTATCATCATTATTATCATTATTATCATTATTATCATTATTATCATTATTATCATTATTATCATTATTATCATTATTATCATTATTACCACCAGCACCTTTATTTCAATTATTAAGCTGTTCTTATCTCAATCCATGGTTTTAAACTCTTTCGGAAGATTCTCCTCCACATCCACTGGGGGGTGGGTGGGGAGCTGAGCAAGTGGTTGTGAGTGCCTTAGTTTCTGGCTGAGGTTAAACCACAGCAGCACAGACTGAAAATTCTGGGGCAAGAGTCAGTAAAACAAGCTGGGGTATACAGGCTCCACCCAGGCAGCAGTAAACCTTTTGTACTCTTAAATACCATGTAAAATATTATCCTTTAAGGGACCTAAACTCCACAGCAGCCTCTGTCATGCTTTGGCATGTTCTGTTAACGAGAGCTATACAATTCCACTCAACCACCCATTTCACTGAACTGCTGGGTAATATATTAAAAATTATAAAAAAGCTGCATCATTGTGAAGATGGAGGAAGAGCAGATCCTTCAGTAAATGCTAATTGTCCCAAAGAAACTCTTTCTAGTGTCTCAAGGCAGGAGAGTTTACGAGCAAGTATAGTAAAAGCTGGCAGGAGGCACTTTATTTCATGTTTCCATCTGCCAGTTATATTTCATGAAATGGAAAATTGTCCTTTCACCCCATAAATTCACCTTTTTTACTGCAGAAATTTTACATTAAATACTAATAACATTGTTTCAGGGGATCAACCAAAGGACATAACTGGAAATTAAAGAGCTCCAATTATATCATAATTTTCTCTGTTGACTTATTTCAACAGATTACTGAATTTCTATTGAAATGGTATTCCAAAGGGGCTTAGAAATGTTTTAAGCATATGTTCCAGGGCTACAGTCCCAGCACTGAATACTAATACCACAGTTTTGAGATGTGTGCTCTCATGTGCCACAGATATCATAGTTTCTGTTCATTTTCCATGAATTATTGAAATGAAGAATTATTTTGTTTTCTTTATAGAATCAACACTTACTACCAGCAGAGCTGGAGGGAGTAAAATCCAGGAAATGTGCTGCAGTAGATAAGAAGTGAAAGCAGAGTGTTGGGGATGGCACCTGTATTTACATATTTGTATTTTATTAAGTGATTGAAAGAGCCTTGCCCATGCTGTATAATTCATGCATCATAAATAAACACAAACCAGATAACTGGAAGCAAAGACTCCCACAGTAGCAACAATTCATACCTCCCTGCAGTGATTGTCTGGGCAATTCTCCACTTTGTCTTGCAAGATTCCCACTACCCAAATCTTTTAAGGATTGTTTCATGTCCCTGGAAAATAGTATACAAGGTCTTCTTAAAGTCAAGAAGGAAAGCCAAGAGGTGTGAGAGAACACACAAGTTCAGAAGTTAAATTTAATCTTAGGAATTTGATTTGTGTACTGCATGGATTTCTGAAAAGCAGGAATATGAGGAAAAAAGTGGTGAATAATGTCTGCTTAATAACCAGTGTAAATTAGATTGTACACAGGTCTGGAGGCATTATGTAGCTATTTAAAGGTGTTCATGGTTTTAAATCACCTGTCTGTGACTTAAAAAGGCAGCCCAAAGTGAACCATCTAAAGCAATATGTAGCCATGCAAATCGGTGCCTTTTCCAGCTTAAGGCATGTCAAAAAATATAAATACAAAGAACAGAAAGAGTTCAAAACAAAACCTTGCACTTTGCATGTTGCTCGTGTAGGGGAAAGCATGGAAGGTACAAACAGGTAACCTCTGTTAATCAAGTTATCCCAAACTTGCTTGGGACTCCTGTGCGATGCGATGAGCTCAGCAAGGGGACTTGGAGGATGCTGGACTTTTATCAGTCTGCAGTACTCTACAGCTCTCTCCAATAAGCACTGCAGTTTTTGAGCTCTCCATACTGTTAACATCTAGGCAGAATAAATTAAAATATGTTTTCAATTTAAAAACCCAAACAAAGGAAGACGTTGCTTTTTCCTTTAATGCAGATTTAATGCAAATTAGTTTTGATATTACATGTGGACTATGACAGCTTGCACATACTTAGAGAAAATTACATTGGAGATATCCAAATCTTCAGTCAAAATTTCAGAAGGCATCAAACTGGTGAAGAGCCAAGCTTAGAACCTGAAATCAAAGCACATTAAGGTGATACAGTGTTTTCAGATAACAACTTTCCTTTCCAACAGTTGTCTTTATTTCAGTTATTTAGTTTAGATCAGTGCTATAGCTACATCACATGACATCCAGAAAAAAAGGGCAAAGATGACCTGTTTTCATCTCCCAGTCTGTCAATGAAGAGAAGGTAATGGAATGTGAGACACACTACCTCTAAAATTCTGAAAGATGTGGCAACAGGGACTAAAGGCCTCAGTTCACTAAACAGCAGTAAAATCTATTTAATAAACAAAAATCATTAACTGTAAAACATGGTCTGATATACAGAAAAATGGATTTATCCCATATATTTATTGTGCTTATGTCAATTATTTAGGTGTATTTTTAGGAATTTATTTATATCCACACTTTTTTGCTAGCTTTATGCTCTAAGTGTGTAACAACTTTAAACTATGCCAATAATTTTCAAATTACAAAAATAAATAAGACTTTTTTTTCACTGAGTATGGACAGCTAAATATCCCAGATCACAATCTGAGGCAGATGAAACAATTGTTAACATCCGTTCCAGACTGCAATTAAACTATGCATCTTGATGAGAGAGGGCAATTTTTACCAGTCTCTGGAGGCAAGAAGTACTTTTTCCAGGCTGGTCTACATCAGTACAAGAAAACTTCCTCTCATACTATCAGTTTTGTAGGCCTGCCATACAGAATCTGTGCTCCCTTCATTTTTTTTATACGGCCAGTATTTTTGAAAGCCGGTTTGTTTCAAATGGTCTCTATGCCTCAGTTTTCTCTGTTTCTAAAAATATAATTGTAATTTTTCTCATCCCTCATTTACAAAATCTGACTCACCATTTTTCATTCGTTCATAACACAGCATGACAAAGAACTGCCAGCAGGAAACAAGGATTAAGGGCTTGTCTTTTCTCAAGCTAGCTAAAAGTGAATATTTTATTCTTTCCCTCCAAAAACCCCGAGTGTGTGCTACATATTTTCCAAGGACACCGAAATATTTCACTACATATTTTAGACATCTATAAATATATTTTATTTTCCAGAACCAGTGGATGTTTCTTCTGCTAAAACCATTCTGGGCTCTTGGTTAAGTCTATATTCAGATATTCAAAGAACACATTTGATTGCCTTTTTAAAAAAAGAACACTTATTACAGACTAAATGTTTGTCCAAGTTTCTATATTTAAGTGAGAATTGTGTTTGAGTACAAGAATCCATTCTAATGCAACCTAGTGATTTGTGTTTCAGGGGATATTTTTTGAATGATTTTATACAATTGCATGAAGAAGCTGGGCTTTTACAAAACTTGGAGCTTAAAACAGCAAAAATAAATATGACTAGTGGAGACAGAAAAAACCTTTCTCTGAAAATCTAGAGAACACCTAAAGTTTGAGTCATATAACACAGGGGTGCATAGAAGAAACTTCAATTAAAGCTCCCTCTCTCCCACCCCCCATGGGTGACACCACAGCTAATCCTCCACGTGGTCTGGTGCTAGTGGCAAAGAGAGCGGCCCCAGGCAGACTGGTTAACTGGGAAAAGTCCATGTCACAGCAGTAAACCCCAGGGGCTTTGCTGGAGGCTGGGGAGCATCACACAGAATCTTAGTCCAGTGAAACAGCTCAGTGAAATGATTGCTCAGACTCAATGCTCTCAAATATTTTGCCATTTCTGTACAAAAGGAACAAATGAGGCCAGATTTTGGATAATATAAAGCCAGTAATAAAGAAACAAATCTTGACGGTTTTCTCACAAAAGCCCAATTTACCTGAGAGTTTTCTGTGTAAAAATAGTTATTTATTAATATTCTACAGCAGGGAGTTTGAGGTATTTGCCATCTTTGCAAACAGAACTCATTTATTTTTCTCGGCATGAAGAGAAATCTGAAGAAATTCTCCAGTGACTCCACTGGGCTTGGCTGGAAACAAAGAATTAACTTTACCAAGTACATCTCTGGAATAGAACTAAAAGTGACGTTTGAAATTAAACTGGTGCCAAAACCCTAATTTCAGACAGCCTGTAAGTCTTTCCTTGCAAAGTCTAATAATTCTCCTGTCTCTTTTTAATACAGCTTTTGTGTGTAGATTCAAACTGTCTCCTGAGCACAAGGAGCAAAGATCAGTTTGTGGCACCTGAATATTCACTTCTCTATATCCCAAACACCTGTGCAACTCAAATCTTCATCATTTCTCACAGGGATGTGAGAGAAAGGTGTCTTGGCAGAGTTTGTGGGACAAATGAGCACTTGAACACATTGTACCAATGCTGTTGAGATCTTGACTTCCCAAGTGCTGAGTTTACACAAACTGGTAACAGTGCCACTTTATCACTTGGCAGCATCTGCCCATTTAATGTTCCACAGTGCCATAAATGATGACACCTGCTACCAAAAATAACATTCAAACAACCAGCCATGAAGACAAAACATTTCTACAGCATGCTCCTGACAATCCAAATGTGGTTTTGAATATTTCCCAACCTTGAAACCAAATCTTGAGGTACAACCCTCTTCCTGGTTGGCATTATCAGCCAGTGCCAAGCCAGAAGTCACTGCTGATCTACTGTGCTATTTGATCGGTGAAATGTGGTGATTCTGGGCAACCCTTTAGGATGAGCCTTTGCAGACTACCAGGGTTCTCAGAGAGCTTTAATATGTGAAATTACTTCATTTCCTGACCTGGACACCCAGGCTGCTGCTGCTGACCAAGACAACATGTTTTCTGGATATGCAGCTTCCCTGAGGTCCAAGACTGATAGCAGAGAGACATCTCAGCAGCACAGCAAACCTGGATTTGCAGCTCAACAGCATTTTTTCTTCCTTTTCCAGCCTCAGTTGGCTCAGACTCCCATGTCCAACCCACAGCATCAGGAAGCCAGCAGGCTTGAAAACAGACTCTGAATAGGAACCTTGGATTTTTTTCCTCCTTTCCTAGCTCTCACAGATGGACACACTCCATTTGGTTGCCCAACATGGCTTCTTAATCCAGGAAGCATTAAGGCATTCCTTCTTCACCTTCAACATGTAAAGCTTGTCCTAATTTGTTTGGTCTAGTTTTATTTTTTCATTTGCTTTATGAGCTAACAAATTGTCCATGTGGGCTTTACAGCATCTCATTGTTAGAGGTACATAGAAGTAATACATCCATAAACACAATTTTTATATATTATCATCAAACCAAAGGCAGCTTTGTAATAAGTCTTACAAAACCCCAAAAAAAGATAGATGCCAGTGTTACATTGTTAATGAGAAAGACAATCACTTTTCCTCTTCCAATTTTCCTCTTTATGCAGGATTAATGTATTAGAGTGAACTAAGTGAAACACCCCTCTAGGTAGCTAGTAGGTTGTGAGGCAACAAGAAAGTATTATGAAAATATTAGCTTAAGCAAATAATATTTAGAATACAGATGAAAAGTTGTGTTAATTTCCTATACCCAGGAATAACATTGCTGGTCCTAATTTTTGGACAAAAAAATAGAAACCTGTGGCTTTTCAGGATAGAAGGAAAAACGGACTCTTCCAAATACAATATACATTTCAGTTCTAGCCATACCAAATAATAGTTAGTGATTTATTGTCAGTTTGATTTATGGCATGAGCAAAGTCCTGCCAAATAACCAGTTCCTAGAACTGCAGTTTCCATTCAGCTCCTCCACAGCTCACAGGAAAGTACAGCTCAAAAGATGTGATATGGTGCCTAAAGGGACTTGGTGTAAGAGAAACCAGGAGATAGCAGAGAGCAATCTGCTAAGGAAGAAAAAATGTAGCTTGGCAGGAAATGCCCAGAAAATGTGAAGCAAAGGAAGACTGAATCAGATTGGAAGCCAAGGCTGTTATTTATGAAATCAAGCCTAAATTACGGCATAATGTTGTGTCTTCCAAACCAAAGGAACAGCACACACAAGGAAACTTGCTCAGAATAACCTTGCTGCTCTGTTAGTGACTTCCTCTCCTGAATCACCTACTATCCTGAGCTACTGGGTAACCTGAGGTATTAAACACACACCCATGCATTGTAATTTAGAGCTACAGTTACATTCCTTTGAAGATTTATCGCTGTTTGGTGGGAGAAGGATCTGCAATTAAAATCTATGTCAACAAGCAGAAGTCAAATGCAAGGGCAAGGTCACACAGATAGAGGAAAACATCTGCTCTATACACTTTGCAGAACATAATGACACAATGTCTTGGAGAGACAAGTGTTTCACTTTAATTTTAGAAAATCAAAAAAGTAACGATGACTGAAAAGATGCAGCATGATTTATAATACCTAGGCAGGAAAGAAGAAATTGTTTTTAAGGCAGTATTAGGACAATATTTTTTCTGAAGCCCATGGTCTATTCTCACAAACCTGCTGTTTTGAGAATGTATTTAAAAGTAAATAAATGTTTCTGTGGTGCTCAGAATCTGAGCAGATAAAAGCTGATAAATAAGGATTGTATTATGAGTATTTAAATCTTGATAAATCTTACAATCAAGATGCTGGGGGTTGTAATTATAAGTAAATGGGGGGTCCTAATTATAAGTAATTTTAGTTCACCTTCATGCAGCAGCCAGGAGTAAACTGCAGGCAAATCTGGTTTTTACTTGCACAAGCACATTTTTGTTGTTGTGCCACTTGAACTCAGCAGTGGGGTTATGAGGACACTTGGCAGTTGTAAGGGACATGTTCGTGCAAGAGTGAGGAAAGGTGGCAGAAGTCACTCAGCAGAAGTGACAGTGACAACAGATTGGGAACCCAGTTAGAGTGGGTCCAGAGGAGGGCCGTGGAGATAAACTGGGCACTGGAACAGCTCTCCTGGGAGGACAGGCTAAGAGTGCTGGGGCTGCTCAGCCTGGAGAAGAGGAAGTGCTGGAGAGATTTTGTAGCAACCTTCCAATACGTAAACAAAGGAGGAAAGAGGGACTTTTTACAAAGACAGATAGCACTAGGATAAAGGGGAAACTTTTAAACTCAAATAGGGTAGATTTAGACAGATATTAGGAATAATTTTTTTCTGTGAGGGTGGTGAGGCACTGGAACAGGTTGCCCAGAGAAGCTGTGGGTACCACATCCCTGGAAGCATTCAAGGGCCTCTGAGTAACCTGGTCTAGTGGAAAGTGTGTGTCTCCCTGTCCGTGGCAGTGGAGTTGGAACTAGATGATCTTTAAAGTCCCTTCCAATCCAAACTATCCCATGATTTTATGAACCCAAAATCAGGTACAAACCCAGATGCAGCTCTATTTGAAAAGCTAATAACCCAGTGCTCATCTGGAGTTGAACAAACAGTGCTTCCCTGATAGATAAGGTAAACTGGCAAAGGATCTGACAGAAAGTGCAGCACCATCATCTGCCTTTCCTTGAACCAAATTTACAAATGGGTTGCCCATTCCGTCACTGTACATGTAATTTACAACTCCAACGGCTTTGTCCCTCTTACCCTACTTGTTTTCTTGGTTTTGCCTTTGGGCTTTTTTTTCTGCTGGTAAAGAATGAATTGTCCATTTCCTCTTTCAGTTTTTGTTCCCTCATGCCCTTCTTGCAATATAATTTAGCTATGATTTATTTTGCAATCCTGTTCCAAACAGGTGTCTGTTTTCTGGCTGCCCCTGCAAACTCAGTTCCAGAGACCAGATGGTAATAGTTAGCTGCCTTCTGCACCTGCATGGATGAGAACAGATCTGAAGAACCTCTGCTGTATGTTGAGTAGCTCTGAGCAATATTTAGATGACCCTGTGGTTAGCAATAAGTAGCCAACTGTATCTGGCTTGGCACTGACATTGTGGTGATCATTAGCAGAGCTGCACTTAAGACAGAAAATGGGTTTGGGGAAGTAAGATAAAGGCAGGACAATTTGGCACATCATCAGCCAAAAAGGTACCTTAGGAACACCAGCATGAATGAACAATATCTGCCCACATCTTTTCTGTCATGTTACAGGATCTCTTGATACAATCACACAAATAAACTCATTTACTCTATTTCAGACCAAGTCCAGCTGTCAGGATGCAGCTAAGAGTTTGGGGACTTCTTAATTAGGTACAGTAACACAGTGTTAGTTTTCCAAACACACAACAGCTTCGGTTGGTTACTGGACCAATCTAATATGTAACACTCTGACAAAGGAAAAAGAAGGTGTGGGAGAGAGATTTGAAGCCTGAGTTTTTTGAAGGAGATAATCAGCCTGAGAACTAGTGAGCTAAAAAAAAGAGGGAGAGGGAGAAAAGAGAGAGAAAGAGGGGTGACGATTAAAAAGGGAACTAAGGAACATTCTGCAAACCCCTGCAGCATAAATGTGGGAGACAATTACTGAAAAAAACAAGTTAGAGATTGGATTGGGCTTTGAGCCACCTAAAAAAACCCAAAAAAAAACCCCAAATCAGTGAAGAGTAAGAAAAATCTGGAAATAATAATTAGAAATTTCAGTCCAGAGAAAACCTGTATACTGGACAAAAGTTTCATTTATTCAAAAGCTGTTTCTAGACATGGTTTGAGACACAAACTGAAGCAAGATGTGTGTCTCTGATTGGTGCAGATCAACCAGCAGTCCTAGGCATCAGGTGAGGCATTCAGCTGCACAACAAAAGAGTCAGGCTCAGGGAGCTGGGAAAGTCCCATCTCTAAACCAGATCATCAGGGCTCACAGGAAAAGCCTCCTACCTCCACAGGCACTCATTTCCCCATGGAAGCCTTTGCCAGCTCTTCTGTGCTGAACATGGGGTCTGTGAGCACATTCAGGGGGTA
This sequence comes from Entomyzon cyanotis, assembly GCA_024500445.1. Classification (NCBI taxonomy): domain Eukaryota; kingdom Metazoa; phylum Chordata; class Aves; order Passeriformes; family Meliphagidae; genus Entomyzon; species Entomyzon cyanotis. Next base: position 22,756,903 of record JAKEPQ010001005.1, read on the forward strand.
ATTTGGTGGGATTTCTGCTGCTGAGTGTTTTTCACCACGTTGTAGAGCTTGCTGAGAGCTAGCAGCAGTGTTGGGTACCTCACTGGGTTCTCAAAGTCAATGATTAGAGGCTTCAAGTACTTTTCCTGGAGGAATAATAAGACATCAGCATGTCAGTCACTCTCTGCACAGCATGAAGGACACCTCTTCTCTGCCACATATTTTTTGGTAATTAAAAAGAAGAATGCAAAATTTAAAAAAACCCCAAAACTGTCAAGTAAATAGAAATATATGATCATTCTAAGACACTACAAAACACCAGAAGCTATACACTGGCAAAAGTGTGCACAGATTCATTAATTCACGGTTGAACTTTATATTTCAAAGGGCAATTCCATAAAAGCAGGTACTTTCTCCTGACTGCTACACTTTAGAAATTCACTGAGAAAGTAATCACTCTTTAGATTCGAGACTCATAATATTCAGTGGGAGAAAATAAATCTCTCTAAGAGTCCTGTTAGCAGAGAGGAATTATAACTCTTTAGAGGTATTACTGATTTCAATATTAATAACACTATTCTGCAAATCTATTTTTCCTAATAATTTTCTGAATCTGTGATGGAAATTTTAAGTCATGTATATCTTTTCAGACCCCATAGTTTTCTAATTCCAGGGAGAGAAGAATTTAATAACATTTCTTCAAATCCCTGTTAAGAATCACCTCACGTACAGAAAAAATAAGTGCCTTGTAAAGACTGATAGGCTTAAGTAGTTTTTCCTCTATTAGAGCTGAATAATATTTAAGACTTCCTTATCTTGAAATTACTCTATATCATAGAAAATCTAAAAACATATCATGGTAATTCTATTTCGGTGGAAACAAGCAATTTTACTCAAAATTTTCTCACACACTTTAAAACCTATGCATTTTTCCACTTTTGTTATATGTAAAATTAATGCTCATTTTTAACCTGCCGTTCACTTCGTTGGCATATCTGCATTATAAGACTCCTGCTTTGGGGGGCTTTAAATGCTATTTTTATGCCAGAAATCATGGCTTGAGGGTAGACACTGCCCAAGAGTGATTTGATCCTCATGGAATTTATGAAAAATGCTATTGGAAAAGGCAGGACACTAATACATTATAAGAATCTGTATAGACTGGAAATAGAACTGGTAAATATGTTAGGTCCCAGACTCTTGGGAAAGGACCAAAGGCAAAATGTTTTATTCCTTTTAATTATTAAGAAACTACTTGAAATATTTTTTTCTCCTTTTCTTTGTGTTGCCAAGAAGACTCGTGATGTTATACAGTATACTAAATCTGAGGATACTTGTTTTCACGGGAAATACACAACTATGAGCAAGACCCCACATTTGGTCATGGTTTAAACCAAAGGGCTACTTTGCCAAATGCCACTTGGAAATAGTCAACTGAAACTTTTGGAAGGACTATGAGGGTGAGTGAAATGTCCTGTCATGCCTCTTCAGTATATGCACTCAACAGGAATCTGAGAATATCTCCTTAAGAGCCACACCTATTAATGTGACTAATTTCATGAACCTTCGAATAAACTGATATCTAGTGGAGAGTAGCTTTTTATCATGCATTGTGGGAAATATTAAGAATATCATGCAAGATAATACTTGTTATATATCTGAAATAACTCCACTTATCTCTATGTCTGTATTGATATGCCTTCCCTGAGCGTGACTCTGGCATATAATAGTCAAATGTAATTTTTGGCTTTGCAGCATTAATTTAGCGGGCAATATAAAGGTGTGTGTGACTGTCCCTCTTTTACAGGGCTACTCATGTAAGAGAACAAACAGATCATCAATAATTGTCACAAGAGGTGCAGGGTAGAGGGTAATAAGGCTGTAGCATAGTTTGGAAGATTCACTCTTTTTTCCCCTCTTCCACATCATACTCATGAAAATCCACATACCAAGGATTCAGCATGCATCAGGCATCAGAAGGATGAAGCAGAAGGAGCTATTTATTCCTCCTATTTCAAAGTGCAGAAGGGAGGTTGGACCACAAGCCAGAGGCACACCTGCCAGAGTCACACCTGCCAGAGTTATCTTAGGCCCATACTTTAAGGAGCCAAGGGACATCAGACTCACTGGCACATGTCCCTACCCCTTCCATCCCCACAGGCTTCTCCTGGCCATGGGACACTTCCCCACATGTTCCAGGCAAGAACTTACTAGCCATCATTTTTCTCTCCCCACTACTACCACCCCTTCGTCAGCCAATGGGCTCCTGAATCCCAGCTACCCCTACTCCTCACCACCACATTTCAGTTTGAGGGAAACCAAACCATTCCTCTGAAAAACAAGGCATGAGAGGTGAGAAAGAAGACCTAAAGTGCTATAAAATGTTTGGACACAACACAGACCAAAAGGTACTTTTCCCATGGTGCTTTCAGGCCAGAGATTACTTTTGGCTGAACCAATGTCAAATGGGATCAATTCGGCTCACATCAGCAGACCTGCTCCAGGCTGACACTGGTAGGACCTGAAGCAAAATTCAGGGCTATAATGTTTACTTTTCTGGCTGAAATTATTAATTATTCCAAAACAAGTCCATCAGAGACAGAGAATTTCCTTCAATTTATTCAAATTAACATTTTGTTTATAGAGCAGAGTAAACCTTTTCCTTTTCAGAGTTCAAAGTAAACCCTGGGTGTCCTAAATATGCCTCCTGGTGATTTAGTTGAAAGACAAATCTTCATTCAAAAAAAAAGAAAAGAAAAAGTATGGAATGAAGGAAAAGCTACAATTTAAAAAGTGGTAGCTATGAGGAAAAGGAATTCACTGCAAAAGAAGTGAAAACAGAAGTGACTAACAAAATTGTATAAATTAGGGCAAAGAAGAAATGAAAGAAAACAGGTTCTGAACATGAAGAGGTGTAAAAGAGTAAACAATGCATAGGGAATACATTGTTTTGAACACACAGGTGACATGACCAAGTAAAGGACAGATCCACCAGGGCTCGTGGATGGCTTTGTAGGGCAGAGGAGCAGAGCTATGATTCCCCAAATCGTTGCTGTTCCCCACAATACAGGACTTCAGCATACAACAAGTTCCACCCTATTTTGGGGTAAAAGGCTAACCAAGGCAAGGTTCATTACCAGCGTGAGGATCCCAGCTGATGAGCATTTGGAAGCTTGTGCCAGACCCTGATGGGGGAGCAGGTAAGCAGGCAAGTCTGATGCCTGCTTGTGCATGAAAGCTAAATGTATTTCTGGTCTCTACCACACTATGATACCAGCAGAAATGGAGTACGAAGTGCAGTAGAAGTGGATGTAGATGGCCAAAGACAGGAGACAGGATGGAATCTTATCTGTGTGAAAGTTACAGTGCATGTCCTGATTCCCAAGTCTGTCCCTCGGGCACTGCACTTGGCAGTGATTAATCAAAGACGACCACAGGGCTTCACAACCTACTTCCTGAGCTCCGTATGCTTGTGAGGAAGCAGGAATGATGAGCAGCACCAGCCTCACACTGGTGTGAGAATCCCTCTGCTTCTGCCCCTGCTCCCTGGAGGGCTCCAGGTGCTCCACCATGATGCATTTTCCTGCTGTCAGAGCTCCACCACTGCAGCAATGCTGCTGCTGAGCCAGCCAGCCTTCAGCTCTCTCTGGCATGTAATTATAATTGTCTGTATTTTCAAATGACTACAGAAAAATTGTGGTTTTGCTGACAATACAGGTGTGAAGTAAGTGTTCTCCTAGTTCATGTTCTTTTAACTGCTTAGTGTAAAGGTTTTCATCTCTTTAAAACCACATCTGAAGTTCTATTATTTTATATTGACCACTGAGTGTTCACAAAAAGCTGTTCCATTTCACAGCTTCCTGATGATACAACTCTCTGATCTTGTGTGTCTCCTTTTTTTTCCGTCTCCAAAGCCTAAACAATTTTTTTCAACTTTAACATGGAAAAATGATACCAGCCCAAAATGGAAAATTCTCAAGCACCAGTGGTAATAACTATACACTCACTCAGTTCCAGAGACTATGACAGAAATATATTTTGTCTTTCTGCATGGTATTTGCTACTGGTTGAATTAAATAATGAATTGCAATATAAAAAAACCTGCAAATGGAAGAGAATGGATTTATTATCAATATTAAATTGCAATGGTGAACCTGAAGTTTAAGTCCCTGCCATTGGATTAATATATTAATACAATCACTGATTTGTAAGGATGGGGGATTTCCATCCATCATCATTTCTCTGGGTGTCATTGACCAGATCCAGTGCATGACTTTGAACTCTGCTGGGCATGCTCTCCTTTAAGATTAGCTACATTAAATACAGTGTGAGTAAAACAAATGGGTCCTATGGATTTAGAAAACTGAAATATTTCTGGTCCTGTCCAGTGACTATGCAGTCTATAACCAGGTTTGGATTAGGTCATCAAGCTAGTTGATATTCTCATTGTTTCTCCCTGTAAGAAAGGTTTCTTCTAGAAATGCAATAAAAAGTATTAACAGGAAGACCCCGCCTAGCTGAATATTCCCTTCTCTAAAACATTATTCTACAAGGACACTTCCACATAACTTTCATTGACATCAGGGGAAGGTAAGCACATATGGAGACATACAACTATGCAGCCTGAAGGGCTGTAACATGCAAATACACTTACACAAGGATATACACTCTTCACACCTCCGCCCAGGAAGAGGAAATTTAGCAGAACAAGGACATTAAAAGTCATAACTTATCTGTCAGGAACTCCAGACAATATTTAATTCTCCCTCTCTTGGAGGAGAGGATTAGGAAACAGTTTGTTAACTTGGGTGGGGAGAAACTGTTGGATTGCAATAAAGGTTCTGGGCTGATGAAACAGCTCAGCATTTCTGAGTTCCTGTCTTGCTGGTTGTGATGTGGTTCTGCTCATGAGTATCCCAGCTGAAGCTCAGGAAGGCAGCAGTAAGTTTCAAAGCCTTAGGGCCATTGCCAAGGAAGTGGAGTGTTCTTACACAGAAAAAGAGAGAATGTAGCTGTCTCTAGTGTTCATATCTTCAGTCTTACTGCTGTGACTGCAGGAGCTGGTGGTATGGCTGTACCTGAGAAAGTCAGAGGCTGGGGCCCACTTTGAAGAGATTGGTTTGGGACTTAAACAAATGTAAGGCTCAGAGGTATCTGATAAAAAATTAGTCCCTGAACAGCCTAAACCTGAGTTTCCAAAAAATAAAACATTTTTTTGAATTTTGTTTTCACATAAAATGTCACTTTTTCATCCAATAAACAAAATCTTAAAACCTGAATATTTTAATAGAAAATAAAATTTAATTCCAGAAAATGGCAGTTTCAGTGATTCAAGCTTTCATTTGCCTAGATGAGTCCAAATCTTCAGTTGAAATATGTTTCTCAGATATCCTGTGAGATTCTCTTGAAACACATGCGCCTTTTCCATCTAAACAAGACAGTGCTGCATCAAATAATTTTTTTCTAAAATCTTGACCTACAGAAAGAAGAGTAAGCTTTTAGGTATCTGAAACAGAACTCTGATAAGCCCCATCCAAATCTTTCATCTTTCCACCAGAAGGCTGGATGATCAGCTACACAGCACCTTGGAACGGTTCAAAGGCTTCTGCTAATTGGTAATATAAAGATCAGAGCCAGTTTTCCTACAATCATATTCAAAAGAGAAGATACACATCAAATCCAGACAGATGGAGAAAAATCTCTAGGCTGTATAAGTGGAAGCCACAGTGCCTGAAGCAACTTCTCATGTCTTTCACCTCTACAAAATTTTCTTGTCTTCAAAACTCTCATATGCTGCAGCCCCATGGAAACATTTATTTTCAAATACATATTTATATATCTACGCTGCCAAGGGTAATGTTAGGACTCCAAAAGGAATGGATAATCATGCAAGTTTGAATTCATTGCCAGTCTGTTGCCAGCATGAGGAAGCAACTTTCTCTTTTTTTGCCATTGATTGTTGTGCTGGTTTTGTCTGGGGTAGAGTTCACCTTCTTCACAGAAAGGGGCTGTATGGGACTTTCTTCTGGGTTTGTGCTGATGTAACAGTGGGATTTGTTATTGCTGAGCAGGGCTTGCACAGAGCCAAGGTCTTTTCAGCTCCTCACCCCACCCCAGCAGCAAGGGGCTGGGGCTGCACAAGGACTTGGGAGGGGACACAGCTGGGACAGGGGACCCCACCTGACCAGAGGGATATCCCTCACCATCATGCTCAGTATAAAGAGCTGGGCAAATAACAATGAAGGGGAGTCAGTCAGAGTGTTGGCATTTCTCTTCCCAAGTCACCTGTAGATGTGGTGAAGCCCAGGTTTCCTGGGGATTGCTGAACACCTGCCTACCCATGGGAAGTGGTGAATGCATTCCTTATTTTGTTTTGCTTGTGTGCAAGGATTTTGCTTTCCATATTCATCTCTACTCACGAGTTCTCTCACTTTTCCCCTTCGGATTTTCTCCCCCATCCCACAGAGAGGGAGAGAGCCAGTGGCTGTATGGAGCTTAGTTGCAAGGCAGGCTTAAACCACAACAATTGTGTAGATCTTTATCAGCACAATGGTATTTATCCTGAAGAATCAAGGTATCACAAAATACCACCATTACCTTCCTTTCATATTCACTTCCCTGACAAAGTTATGGGATTAGACACAAGGAAAAGTACAAGGAATCTTGGTAATATGTCAGTGATTTAAAACACCTATCGTGTACTTTTGATGGTAGAAAAGAATGCTGCTAAAAATTGCATGCACATGATATGTGGGGGTCCTGCTGGGTTTTGTTCATCTGTGATGGCCATGCAAAGTAGTCAAACTGCCTGACTCCTCTCAAAATTATTCACTCTATTTAACTAAATCGGAAAGAAATTGTGTGGCAGTACAATGTGTGTGTGCATAATAGATATTTGTGCATTCGAGAAAATCATTCATATACATTACCTAAAAGGCAAACACACATCAGCCCAGAAAGGCTAACAATGATTAATCATATTCTCATTTCCATCTATCTTCCAAGTTAATACGGTGGCAACATTGCTATTATCTGAAACTGAGCTAAGTCCACAGAACTGCCTGCTCTGATTATTGATGGGCTGTGGCTTGATAAATATTTTAACTATTGAAAAAACCCAGTGTACCCTGAATTTTAATAACACTCAACCTTTCTCAAATCTTGGCAAAAAAAAGATCCCCATACAGGCAAGAAACTGCAGTTCATGAGACTATGCACAAAGTCTGATTCACTCATCAGACACAGCCAAAGCAGTGCAGGGGAGAAATCTGCTTGGTAGAAATGCCACTGCTCTCCTCCAAAGGTAATGTAATTGACTACACCTTGAAGAGGACTACTTTGATCACTATGTGAAAATGTTTGTCTAAGTGCTCTGAAAGCATTTTAATGCTTTCCTCTACTTTCCCATCACCTGGAAGGACAGAGAATGAAACATTCTCCCACTTCACTGGCAACTATAATTGCACCCCAGCACAGTGAGGGCATGTTTCCTTGGTCTGAGTAGCTGTAACTCTGCCCTGCTCTTTTAACATCCTTGTGGATATCCTGGTAGCTTTCTGCAGATTTCCAGCCAAGGATCATCATATTCCCAGCACCAGCCCTGACCTCACGGACCACTCAGTAGCCTGAGGAAATCCCTTGCTGGAGCTCCACTTCCAGTCATCTGTGCAGAGTGGTATGGCTGAGAAAGAAAACAAACTGGGCAGCTCTGGGGAAGTTTGGAAACATGTTTATGCCTAGTTTTAGCAGATACTGCTGACCAAGTCTCCTTTCAGACTCCCACAGCTCTTGAGTAACATGTTTTGTGCTGACCACATAACATGCTGCAGGCGCCTTCTCCCCCCACGAGTTTCCCTACGAAATCCTTTGCAAATCTCAGAATTCCCTTCTTTACTTCCTGTCTCTGCAAGAAATGTCAGAGGCCACATAAATAACTTGCCATGGGTCAGGGACCATGACTTTACGCAGTGATGGCAGAGGCAGTCTGCATACCTAAATAAAAAATAACAGCAGCCTATGTATGTGCCCAAGATGCATCAGACCTCAGCAGATTTCCAGACGAGGGAATTGCCCTGAGGCAATGCAGGTTACTTCTGGAGCTCAAAGTATTGTGGGAAAGTATTATGTCCTTCCCATGGTTTTGCATTTGGTCTGAGATCTTTCTAAAGGATGGGATATCAAACAAGACTGGCCTGATGCAAATCTTCATCCACTGCTGTTCTGCAGGCTGGGGACTCTTGATCTTGGGCACTCTGGCTCTCCTATGGGAAAGGACTAGATGATCAGTGTAGGTCCCTTCCAACTGAAATAGTTCTATTCTATTCTATTCTATTCCAAAAAGGTGCCTAGGCTGCAAATTAGTGCTTTTCTGTGATTCCCCTGATCACAGGGGATCCTCCAAACTCTGTTACCACATAGCAGAGCACTATTCATGCCTCTTCTTTCTCCTGGACAGGGAACTCATTCTCCAAATTCATGTGTTTCAGGCCAAAATCCCACAATTTCAGAAATCAGAAATGAAGCTCCATCAAAAATGAAAATGTGGAGATGCAATGATCCTACGTAATATGCAGCCCCAAAATCAGATGGCAGCTTCAAACACCCATTCAGGGCACATCAGTTTTGCAATATCAACTAGAACTCATAAGAAACATTCCAAATTGTCATAACTCCCTCTCTCTTTTTTTTTTTTTTTTTTTTTTTGGCCCAAGGGAGCTTAAGAGTTACACCCCACTAAAAAGCTTAGCTTGTAACTCTTCAAAGCATTTTATCTTCCCCACTTTGCAGGAACAAATTGAGTATGCCACATTTCCCAGCAATATAAACTAACTCCATCTAGCAAAATGAAGTATGTCTTTAGTAAAATAGGAATTTCCCTTTGCTCTTCATTAATTATCTGAATCTTAACCTAAGAATCCAGTGGTTTGTGTAAAATGGAGTAATGATTGTGATATGAACTCTATTTCCACGCAGCTGGAGAATATCTTCTCTTTTCCTCATCCAAAAATAAAAATAAAAGAAAAAATCAGAAATGCCATCTCTGTTCTCCTGCTGTTTATTTCATCAATCATTCCCATTTGTGATAATGCTAGCTGACTTCTTCAGCAGGGTTCAAACAACACAGCTTCGGCTAATTTCATTATTCACAATGCACTTATAAAGTCCACTTTATTCAGATGACAGGATGGGGCTGTTACAAAGTATTTATTTAGCCTTCTAACATCTATAGTGCCATAATGGCATAGGACCAGCATGGATAAGTCTGTGTGACCTCAATTCCTGGCACAAGAGTAAAAACTGTCAGGGGACGGAAAAAACTGTTGCCAGAGTGTGTTGCTCTTCAATAAAGAAACCTAGTCAGCAGGTTTTTTGTAGACATGTCTCTGAAGACAAAATATGTTTCTGAAAATGACTGGAGAGAAGAGGTAATAATATTTTTTCTATAACTTTTTGTTCTACCACTAAGAAGGTATTTTGTCCCTGGCTTTTCATTTGTGCTCAGCATTGTGGTTTAGATCGATTGAAAAATATCATGTACCTGCATGGGCTACTGTGGTGCATAACAGGGACAGCATTCTAGATCCCCTTGTATTCCCCTTTTCCCAAAAGCACAGTGTGCAGGGGAGGATACAGTCTAGATGGCTTGATCCACCAAGAATGGAATGACATGAAGGATCTGAGCTACCATTCCTACGCCAAAACTCAGGTGCAAGTATTTAAAAAACGGTCCGAACTCAATGCAAATAATTAAATACAATTTTTAAATGTTTTGTTGTGATCGCTACCTTTTTAGGATTTTTTTTCCTTCCAGAACTTGTTACTCCGCTAATGCTTTTAGAGATAATTTTTGCATATTTTAAAATTTAGGGTTACATAGGTATGTTAAAGTATGAGGACTTTTTAGTTTTTTATATAAAAATCCAGTTTGCAGATCTGTTGGAAAACCTCAGCTTCCTTCCTCATAGTCACTAAAGAGGATTGTGTTTTTCTTAGGTGATAAATTGTATTCCTTCAGCAGCTGTTGAAATTAGGAGGTCATCTAAGTCAGTGAAAGATATCCTCCTAAGGTAACGTTTCTGTACTGAGTAGAACTGAATAGAGTTTTAATGTTGAGTGTAACGTAAAATGAAAAAGAATAAATTCTGATGACTTTTTTTCTGCCCCAAATATGCATACGATAGTGGCACATTTCTCCCAGTCTAGCTCTTTTCCAAAAATAAACAAACAGTTTCACACAGAATCTGCTTTGAATTTCAAAGGTGGTGATGGAAAAGAGAGGAGAGGATTAGATACCATATGGTTTTGCATAAGATTGGTTGAACACTCTCTAAGAAAAATAAAACTATGTCATTAAGTATTTCTGCCCTTGAAAAAGGTACACATTTCCAGCTATTTTTGAATTTTGCTTGTGTCCCAGACAGCCTCAAACCTTGATATGTTGATTTTACCGGACAAAGGGTTTTTAAAAAACATTTTAGTAAAGCCATTAGGTATCCTGGTTGACAAATAAAGCTATAGGAACAAAATCATAGACTGAGATAAAGCAAGACTTTTGTACCTGAGCAAATATTTCCACACAGCCAAATAATTTAACCCACCAGAATTCAAATTTCCCCTGTCTCCAGAACAGCTAATGATGTGGCTAATTCAAAATAATTTTCACTAACCACATGAACACTTTGATTTTGCTTCAGAATAACTTGACAGAGATATGTGTGAGTGTCCAAAAGGTATTCTTTATTGCCATAAACCCATATTCACACAAGGCAATTGCCTTGAGTTGGACTGGATACAGCCATCATATAAGGTATTAGGAAACAGAGCTGAAACTAATGATGTTAATATGAACTGAAACAACAAACCTGACATTCAACAGACATCATGCCATTTAAACTTGTTTTCTTTCCTGCAAGATAGCAGGGCCACAAGGGAAAGCAAGATTTTTTCACTGAGGTGACATTAGTGGGATGTGGGAGTTCAGATTTCAGACTTCTCATCATAACTTTCCTAGATTTACTTACATCATGGGAAAATTCAGGACCACTGAAGGTCACCTAGTTCAATTTCCTCCTCAAGTAGTGTCAGTTATGAATTAAATCAGGCCAGGTCACTCATGGGTTTATCATGTTCAACATTGTTCTACATTGATTAAGCACAGTATTAGCTTAAAGAAGAGAAAATTAATCTAATTGAAAAATCAGATTCTAACAAACTAAAAGAACCTCAAACCCAGCAAATCATGCCAAAAATTTTAAATCATCAATTTATTTTAAAAGGGATGTTCTTTAATGGCTGCTGCCTCTGAAATAACGTTGTGGTGATGCCAATTGCCATTACTTTACTGGCAGTGACAGCAGGTCCTTTGCTGTCTGGGGCCTGAGGTGAAAATTTAAGCTGCTTTTTTTCTATGCTGTCCAGGATCAACCATAGATAAGATGCAGCTGAGTGGTGTTTCTTGGGAAAACAGATTGAATGATGCTTATGGAACCAGAATGAAAGGAGAAAATTACATCAGAAATGCAGCACTTTGAAAACTTCTAGCAGCATTAATTCAGTGTATATCAGTCCTGACGCTATTCAAATCTATGCTGACTAGGAATGCACCAGATGCAAAGCACAGAATCCCTACCATGCTCATTTTGTAGAGCATGGGGGTCTGAACTATGAAGATGAGCTGATTTGGGACTTGAGGAGTTTCTAGGAGGTGTCCCCTCTACTACTTTGTTCAGAACTGACCAGGATTGGCCAATCAAAGTCAACAATAACATAAATATTTAACTTCTGGCACTGTGCTCTGAGAAGTTACCAGGCTTAGTTATGGGATAACAGAAACCTCATTCAAAACCTGAATTTCCAGTTTCAGCTCTCATTTGTCCTCAGCTTAAAGCTAAATGCCTGTCCAACTCTAACCTAGCTGAAAATTTTAGCTCTCTTCCAAACCTTTCAGTATTCTATCCTCTACTGAAATACAAGTTCTAGTTTCCTCAACTTGCAGCAGTGATGTTGGTTAAAATGTGTGTTAGGTATTTGCCATTCAATCCTTCAGGGTAAGCAGATCCTACAGGGTAAGCATTCGCCCTGAGTTTTATGAACACAACCTTCCTTTATCTGCCCTTAATGTAGTCCTGCAGCTTTTTGCAGCTCCAACAAGGACACAGCATGTGCCAGCTAATGGTTTCCCCTTTCCCACTGCATGTGGGAAATATGTAAGTCTCCTAACTGAAAGTGTTGTGTTCTGTACTGTCACAGGGGATAGAAGTAAGTCTCACTTCAGCATGAAACATTTCTTTTGGACATAATAAGGCATCTAAAAGTCAGGCTTTCAGAATGGGGCAAAAAGCATCTTTATGCTCACCAGTGTTCTCTCACAAGCTACAGATGCACAGTTAGTCCTGACTGTCCACACACCAGGCATTAAAACGCTATCCTGCATGCAGGTGCTTGCCTTGGGGAAACACTGCATCACCCAGCCTGGATTCTGCTGGTGAGTCTGACCAGTGAGAACCACACACGCTGTCACTGAGCCAACAAATAAAACCCCATACTGTCTCTCTTTGCCTTTTCCACCTGAGCAGGGGCACCCAGACATGGGAATCTCAGCAGAAGGTCTCAGCGGAGATGATAACATTAGCAAAGAGTGGTTCTCAAGCCATCCAGCCATGCACTTTCTGAAGCATCAAGCATTTCTATGGTGAGAGGTGAGAAGAACAAGTTACATGCTTCTCTCTGCTGCACATTGGTATAATAGAGGAAGGGATTTTTCTTTTAGCTCTCACTTCACTTTCTTGACAGGCTGCAGCTGCGGTAATGAGTTGACTTCAAGGTGAAGGAGGTGTCTAAGAGCTTTTGAAAGCCTCAGTGAACCCTTATCTGCCTACCCTTAAAAATGTGGCCCAAGGTCACGGGGCCACCAAGCTGGCAGACTTCCCCTGGGGGTCACCTCTGAACCACAGTCATCAGGCGCCTTTTCTGGGGAGGTATGTTAGTGAGTGTTATGCACTGTTAGGGTGAAACCATGGTGATCCTGGAAAAAGCTCTGTCCTACAGCAGCTGCCAGCTCCTCAATTCACTTTGTGCTAGAAAACATATATTCTTCTAGCTGGGGAAAATAGTTATAAAGTAGTGTGGTCATAGAAATGAGTAATAAGTTGTGTGCATTTGTCAAAAAGCAGAGCTTTCAGTTTCCTTGGAAACTGAACATTTTGTGGGTTTATGGTGCTGTACTCAGCAGAGACTGGCTGAGTCCTGTGTGAGTATAAACATGGTCACAAAGGCCAGGCTCTCTTGGCTGAAGGTTTCACTGTCTATTACATGTTTGGTAAAATACAGTTCAAAGGACTTCTCTGACTAGGCAACTCAAAAACCATAATGATGGGAAATTTTTTTTTCAGCAAAAATAAGTGCAGTTAAAGGAAGAGAACATTATTTGAAATCTTCTCTGCTTAGTCACCTATGAACTTTGTATTTTATTTTATTGTAGAATGATACTGTGGTCAAAATGCAGGTTTGATAGTTCTGCAATCCTTCTCTAAGCAGCCAAAATACCAGCCAAACCCACTACTTTCATCTCTGTACAGGAACAAAAATCAAGACTTCGTAATTACAGCACAACCATACCGTAAGTAAGATAAAAAGTTATTCTCATATAAAACAAGATTTAAGAAACTAGCAAATAGTAGAGTCCTCAAAGCTGGGGACAGGACCCCAAAGGCTCACAGAAATAACATCCTGCCACCCTTCATCTCCTCAGGGCCTCCAGACTTATAACATTTTTCCTTATAAATCCCCTTCACTTCCAGTTATCCAACAAGATGGATCTAGCCTGTGGATTAGGCATTGGTCAGAACTACTTCTCCCTCTAAGGCTGTAACACCTAAAAGCTGTCAGCAACACTTGTCACCAAATATTCACTCTGCTCAGAGCCAGAAATACACTCAGTTTTAACAAGGGCCAGCAGCAGTTTGGGAACATTCTCTGGGCACGAGAGCACTTTTCCCCAGCAGCTGAGCAGCCCATGGTGTCAAACAGTTTTTCCAGGCACCATGTTAAAGACTAAAAAATACAATTTTCTTTTTCCATTTGTCTTGGCCCATCACTCTCCTGTGCAGTGTTTCAGCCCAATCTGCAGGAAGACTGTGAACTGGAGGTTTCAGTGAAATTCAGATTTTTAAGCCTGAGGAGCAAAGCCTATAGTTAAAGGATATGACAAGGGAATCATATCACAGAATCACAGAATATGCTAAGTTGGAAGGGACCCACAAGGATCACTGAATGCAATCCTGGCCCTGCAGAGCACCGTCCCCAAGAGTGCTGTTGAGTGTGCCCAAGAGTGTTGTACAAATACTCTCTTTTTGGACTCTGTCAGGTTTGGTGCTGTGACCACTTCTCTGTGGAGCCTGTTCCCATGCCCAGCCACTCCCTGGGTGCAGAACCTTTTCCTAATATTCAACATAAATCTCCAGGTCATTGCCTCAGGTTCTGTCACTGGATACCCCAGACTCAATACAGAGGAAAAAGGCCAAAATGAAATTAATTTCTGTTCTATTTTTCACTAAGGTATGGATATCTCAATTCTTAGCCCATTATTTCTGGTTTTGGCAGTATGCCACTGCTCCATTAGATAGATTAGTATAGGAGTAGATTAGGATAGGAGTAGATTAGATATGATGGCCACAACAGAGTTGGAGTAAAATGTTAGAGGAAAAATAATGAGAATTCTCTCAGACCCAATCCAAACATACACGACACCTTTTGCACTACATTTAGGAGAGAGAAGGATTCCAGCTCCCAGCTGCAAAGCTAGAGAACAGATGTTTCAGCTGCAATGTGGACACAGGTGTGAGGACTTACAACTGGAAAACAATAAAGTTTAAAGGGACATTTGTCCAAGTAAATTGGGGGTGTGGTGAGTGGTAGACTACCGATTTCTGATATCTTGGAAAATTCTTGCAAATGACACTGTGTCTATCAGGGCTTTAAGATTATTGCTAGCTTATGGTAGCTTACCTAAAAGTACCACGTGATTTAGTGAAAGCTGTTGCCAGGGGCAGTGCTCTGGGGTGATTGCACACTCTGCCTGCTCAGCCAGACCCACCAGGCTCATGCAGTCACAATTCCCCTCCTTCTGAACAGAAGTCACATTAGCTGTGTCATCAGGTGTCAGGATCTGTGTGAGAGAGGACTTGGTGACAGCTCTTATGCCTGAGAATAAGAAATCCATGAAGCTTTTCACACCATCCTCACTTCCACCAAAAACCAGTCAGACAACAGCTGGGAGGAACCATGATTTTATTTAAGGGAAAAGCAATGGCTTTCAGCTGGGTTTCATTTCTAAGGCTGTCCTCTGGAGGGACGACTAGAAACCTGAATGAAAATCAAAGTGAAGAGTGTTGTGCAAGTCCCTGTAATGACAGGGAAGGTGGTTGTCACCCAGCCCCCGAGGTGGAGCAGAGCTTGGAGGTGCTCCTCACAGGGTAGGAGCAGTGATGGCACTTGTAGTGCCCACATGAAACCATTCACACTGATTTTCTTGTCCTTTTCTCACCATCAAGAATTTCCAGAGCAAGAGAGACTCTACCACACACTGCCATAGAGGAAGAAGCCTCTCTGGCCATTTCACAGTGCTCCAAACTGAAAAAGGCACAGGAAAATATAATCCTACAAAGATTTTTAAAACAAATAAATTGACCATGGTCTGAAGTAATGGTATGTTTGCTTTATTTTCTCCAGGAGGGCATTCAAAAGACCTAGTGGGCCAAGTAAGTAAATTTCCCTGTCCTCTAAATGCAGCATTGAATTTCATTATATAAAGCTTCACATTTTTCCTTCTTGTGGCTAAATCTATATGGCATGAAATTGGTTAACAGTCTCTGCCAGCAATCCTTGCATTGCAGGTGGCACAGAAATGTCAATTTTAATTCAGCATTTTATATTCAATAAAAATTCTAAGCTCATGTATGGGAGAAATTTTTTCTTGTGGAAAGAATCAGCAAAATTTGTGTGTGGAGGGATAGTGTCAAGATGTGTAATATGCCCCTGCAAATTAGTCTCTACTGTATATGTTTATTATGTATGTATAAATATTACATATGTTTATAGATGCACACACAAAATTTATTTCCAACATTAAGGTCATCATGTTACAGACATTTACACTTCCAAGACTGATCTAATCCTCTTGATGCTGTTCTTGTCAAGCCTCACAATGCACTTCAAAAGCTGTCAGTGCCAGCTGAACGATGCTGTTGAACCAGTTTCCAAGATGAATTCAAATATTCATGTGCAAGAGGAAAACTGAGACTCAAATTCAGTTCCTAAATTACAAGATGATAGATATTTCTTTTCATAAACAGTCAGAACATTGGTGCCAGGGAAGAAAACCAAAGGGGAGCTGATAACCTCTGCTAACATTTAGGACCTTCCCTTGATGCCACATTTGGCTGAAGATGATCATCACGACTGGGAGGTGGATTGAGTCAAGTTACCACTTTATAGGCAGTCTTTTTCCTAAAGCACTGCAGGATAGAAGCCTCTTACTTGGTGATTTTGGGCCAACTCAGAGCTGTAATGCAGAGCGCTGTAGAAAATCTGACTCAACACTTGACCTCAGGAATCCAAACCTGGGTGCTCCTCAGCACCTCCAGGTGCTGGTAATACTCTGAAATGGGTAATGAGTTTCCTTTAATGCACAGAGCAGGACTTTTTCCATAATCTTAAGTGGTTTATTCATGTACATTAGACATTTTGTCTACCAATGCAGTCAAAAACAATGATATGGAAGCGTGGTGCCTGTTGTGTGAAATGATGCAGTTTGAGCCTTGCCTGCCTGCTTGCCTGAGCTCTGGGCTGCAAGGAGCATCTCTTTCAAACCTGCCTTTTCTATTACTAGCATTTGGGGGTTTTTTATCAGCTTGTCTAAAAGAGCAAATGGGTTTTCTTCTTCTTCACACTGCTCCTTCTTACCTGATGTCCCCTCTCTTGTCTCAAGGGCCTCCCATGAGCACTGACAGAAATTCCCATAAAATAAGAATTATTGTCCCGACTCCTCTGCCTCCTCATTCTTCATGGGTGCAGTGGGCAGGCTGTGTGGCATGAGGCTGTAATCAGTACATCCAGAGCACTGGGTGAAAGCTTTCAAGATCTCCATTCTCCCACTTTTACTGGGCAAACAGGCAGCACCTCCAGCCCTGGTTTTAGCTTCATGTGACTGAATAATACAACCTATGTGAAGACTATTGTCGGTCTTGCACATCTCTTCCCTTTCTCCTTCCACCTATAAACCCAAGAGAGTGTGGAGTGTCTTTCTTTTGAGCAATGAATTTACAAAAGCTCTTTTCTCTTTCCTGACAGTGACTCAGCCCATGGGAAATAAAACAGTGTAAGTAAACATTGAAAATTCATTTTCAAAGATACCTAAAAACACAATGTGCAGCAGACTTTTAGCAGATTTTTACTGTTCATTGCATGCATCTCTGCTGTTGTCTTTACAGGGTAAAAGACTTGATTTGCAAGTGAGATACATGTCTGCACACTTAGCATTCTCAGGTGGGAAACTTCCTAACATGAGTCTTCAGGCTACTCCAGAAGGTCCAGTTTTGAATAGCTAGGAAGGCTTCACAGCATGTTAGAAATGTTAAATAATGAAGAGCTCACTTATGCCTTGCTAAAGGCATCTCTGCTTTACAGTCCACAGAGTGAGGCTGGCAGAATTTATTGAGCCATTGTGTAAAGGATGTAGGCATCCTGTGTTAGCTTTTCTGTTTAGTTGCTTCTGAATGGGTTCAAAAAGTCAGGTGGAAGTGGAAAAAATTCACATGCCCTCCTGCAATTTAAGTGGAGGCAGCATCTGATGACAAAGATTACAGCTTAATGTAACATTTGTCATGCACTCATATCTGTGAGTGCTTCAGCTTAGGGCTAGAGCATCAAACCAGTGACTCAAAATCACACAAACAGACCATATTTATAAACATGGTTTGTAATCCCATTGTGTAAAGTGATTATTACAATACAGAGATCACCAGATGCTTTCATGAGTGAGCATCCCAGATGAGACAATTCCCTTACCCACAGTGCAAACTGACAGGCCTAATTCTGAGCTCAGGCTGGTTTAGACGGATACTTTTCAGTGCATGTCCCAATCAATGTCACTGACACCAGAATGAAGGTCTAGGTTATTTTCTTTCTAATGCTTTTCAAAGTTTTGTATAAAGTGCTCGTAGAATAAGCAGGTAAGATTATGCTTCAGGAATCATTAAAAACCTGCACCCCAGTTCTGCATCTCCAGGGAGACTGTGCACGGACCACCAAACTTCACTTGGTTTGTAACCAATTGTGAAACAGCATGATGCAGAGTGGTCACAGGAAGAAATAACCAGCTTCCATTCTCATATGCACTTTATTTAAATGAGCAGCATGACCTAGAAGGCCTGCTTGTCAAAAGCCAAACCTGGGTGTCTGTTTTCCAACTGGCACATTTCAAAATCAAGACGTTTCGGCACTGAACAAGTGAACTCTGCAGCAGCCTGAACTCTGAAATACATTATTGGGTGCCTGGGGAGAAATGTTCATTCCCTGCAGGAACAGGTTGGTCTAACTCTAGCAAAGCAGCAAACATGAAAAAAAGGAAAAACCTTTTTCCTTCCAAAATTGCAGCCTGAACATCAAACAAAAATCTACTTGGAGTGAAAGCTCTGAGGAAAATGGGCTTCATGTGGACTTTAACAAAAACTCTTCCTGCACACAACAAAATGAACATCACAATACTAGCAGTAACTGTTTCTTTAAGGACTTTACTCCAAGAAAAGACCAAGAAAGTCAGCTGGTTAAACTGATGTGCTGGAGGAGAACTGCTGCTGTCATTTACACAATGCTGTATGTGTAACATGTAACAAGATATTGTAACAAAAAACAGCAGTAGGAAGATTCAGGTAGACACATGGAGCAGATTTTCATCCACTGGAAAGCAGAAAATGTAACTGCCGTGGCGTTCCATTTGTTATTTATGCTTTGTAGGCTTTGTTTTGTTTTAATACTGCCTTATTTTACAAAGCACAACACGCATTTTACCACTTCAGCACGCACGGACACACCTTTGCAGCAGCACAGAACTGCCTGGGCGATACGCTTTCTAAAAGGCGTGTTTGAGCCCTGTCTCACACTTTGATGAACTCCGGAACGAAACTCCCCGTGGCCGCTCGGATTTCCAGCCGAGCATCCCTCGGGCTCCTCCCCGCGGGCTCCGCAGCGCTCCTGCATCCAGCCCGGCCGGGACCGCCCGACCCTGCAGCCGCGCTGCACACACACCGGACAGCCTCCGAAACAGCACCCCTGGTCGGGGCTGGAGGGCTCTCCCGGGCTGAAACACTACCTTTTCTCCATGTTTTTCGCTTTTATAATGAAAGAATCATAGAATAGTTTGGGTTGGAAGGGACCTTTAAAGGCCGTCTAGTCCAACCCCACTGCAATTAGCAGGACATCCTCAACTCGATCAGATTGCTCAGAGCCCCATCCAGCCTGGCCTTGGATGTTTTCAGGGATGGGGGCATCGACCTCTGGGCAACCTGTGCCAGTATTTTGCCACCCTCAATGGAAAAAAAACCAACAAACCTTCTATCTTCTGTCTTAGGGCTTTAGTAAGGGCTGCAGTAGTGAGAAAACCTGTATTAGTCATAGATTTGTGCCACCGCTGTGCTGACAAGGACTCGGGGTGAACCTGTCACTTTACAGGCATAAAGGAGGTGGGAAAAGGAGGTGGGTAGGTGCACGTATGGCTGGTTTCCTTTCCCTCACCTCCTGGGGGTGTCTCAGAAGATTTGGATAAGGATGTGAGATTCAGCACTGCAAATAAAGAGATACATTGATTTCTTCAGAAGTGAAAGGTTCAAAAATAGAATTCAGGGAGGCTCACTAGCAATTCTGGGGGCACAAAGGATTTTATTCTCCCCACACTGGAAATGTATGGAGAATAAATAGGTAATATAGGCAACTGGAACAACTTCCCTCCATACACACACACTTAATGTACAAACCCTGGTCCTGTGTTTGAAAGCGGACTTACACTTTTGACTGTAACTATTGGTGAAACACAATATTCTTCCTTTCCACTACAATTCTTGATTTGTTTATACCTCTGGGCTATGTCAGCTACCTGAACACTGATATTATGAAAATAACATCAAATAAGTTGCCAGTCACATAAATGCACAGGATCTGCAAAGGTTTATGCTTTGGCAGATCTTTATGCCTTAGCTGATTAATCCCTTGAATTCAGTGGCAGAGGCCACTGTATGATGCCAAGCTTAAGCATAAGTCTTTATTAGAGTGGGACCTAGGATGATCAGGAACATTATATAAATGTACTAAATAACCTTTTAGTCCACTGAGATAGAAATTTAACAGCATTGTTTGACTGAACACGTACAGAGTGCTTTGCAATAGAGAGATGACAATAATATACTGGGAAAAAAGAGGAAGGCGCTGACCTTAAGTGTCTGTGAGAATCTGTAGATGAGTCCATGACCTGCAGCTTCTGAAGAAAACAGTATTTCAAACACAGGGCAAAATAAGCTGAACTCTGGCATCAGCAAAACAGAGATTAAATGCTTGAAAAGACAAAAAGCCTGTGCTGGCAGTTCAAAGGAAGTAAGCTGGACAATAATCAAAATTCAGCTTGGCTGAATAAAGAAAAGCATTACTGCAGTCTGGTACAACCTCTAAGAGACAAGTTTTCTAATTCCCTTTTTTAACAATTAGAGGGATCCAGGAGTCATACAACAGCTGATCAGATTTTTTTTAGGTGAGGCCAATAGAGAAACGCTAACATTCACATTGTTTGCAGCTTCATTGCTAAGTGAGTAGTTAATGAAGCAGTGAACTTCTGCAAATTCAAGCTGCTGTGCACTACTGTGCTAACTAGATAGTATTTTCCAAATTGTCTAACTGCATGAGTGACTCCAAAGCAAGCTTGTGTTAAAGAGAATCACCTGGAATGGTTTTTTTTTCCATAGACCATGCTAGACATTCATATGAATTCATTTGGTGATGCTCAGTTAATACCTCATTCCTCCTTCATGAGCAGAGCTCCTGGCCCAATCTTTTTCATGCTCTCTGTGATACCAGACTTATGTAACTACAGATAAAAGCCTTTCCTCACCAAAGTCTCCATGGGCAAAAATAAAGTTGTGCACTGTCAGCATAAAGTGATAAGTACTAACAAGTGAAAGGAGACAGCTCAGAAGAAGAACAATGTTTAAAAAGAGAAGAAGACAAAAGTCATCAAATAGATACTCATGGAAACCAGATTGAATCAGTGAGGCAAAGGATGTCTACACAGTAATGGACTTCAGGGCATTTGTTTAGATGAGAGCAGAACTCACCCAAGGCCCCCCTGACACCCTTAGGCTGAGATGCTTGTGGTCCATTTCACAATGCAGTACAGCTGCCCTGCTGAAATAAACCAAATAGACATAAATATTTCTGATCTATTAAGGAAATTTACAGTTCTGAAGATCTTCCCTTCAAACAGTCATGCCTAGCTCTCTCATTCACACTGACTGGTTTCTTTCTCTGGACAGCAGATGTAGAAAAACAGTGTTTATGGACATGATTTTAAAGATTATGGTAGCCTCATTATTTTAACTACTCAAATATAATCTCAAATACTCTTCAGTTTCACATGATTAGCAATAGCTCTTCAAGGACTACAGGCTGGTATAGTAAGGTAATCCATAACAAGAAGAAAAGAAACTTCCACTAGGAACAGTGAGAACTGAACTCTCTAGATGAGCCACTAAAGCTAAGCCATCTGAAAGCTTCACCTAAGGGAACAGAGATAGAAATAAAATGGAGATATATTCAGGTCATGTTTAGCTGATGAATTAAGCCTTGCTTTCTAACATGATGAAAAGGTCAGTATCAGGTCTGAGTTATGTACTCTGTTACTTCACATGGCAAGCACAGGTAGTTTTCACTGGAATGTATGCTGCCTGTCTTCTCCAATGTCCCCCCTAATTGGAAGACCTTACTAGCCTTTGAAAAGGAACAGATTTTTAATGCTATTCATAACTACTTACAACTACATCTATGGCCTATTTACAACTTAAGTGTAGATTTCTGCTTTAACTTCTAGCCACAGATGTGACTGTGCTGTGACTGTGCCACTGCATGAGAAGTTGGTTGGGAAAATGGAATATCAGAGACTGAGCACCTTGTGAGGATTTCATGAAAGCATAGTAAAAATGAATAAATATCATTTAAGGGACATCTTATTTTTTGGCACTCTGTCAGTTGCATCTATAACTGGTCAAGGAAATGTGTTAGCCCAGTTGGACTGATGGGTGGGAGTGGGAGGGAAGATTCGGGAAGATTCAGGAAGATTCCTGCTGAATTAAGGAAAAATATGCCAGAATATCTTTTTTTTTCCTTTTTAATTGCCACATACCAAAAAGAAAAACAACAAACCCCAATTCCAGACCAACTTTTTTTAGGTCAGCCTTCAAGGTTTTTCTCAGGCAAAAGAAAAGAATCAATGTTTTAGTTTTGTTGTTCTCTTGTTACTGTTGCTTTTAGAGGCAGATAAATTTTAAATGAAAACAGTGCTCTCTTGAAATGAGAATGAGAAACTTTTTATCTAGAATATGTCAAGCTAAACAGGCTGATATTTTTCATTATTAAAATGTCTAAATGAATGCTTCAGCTTTTTGGTGTCTTCCCCCATTTTTTTTCCCAACTAAAATTATTGACTCAGGCTCAGAACCAACTGGTGCTTATGATATCACTACAATATGTGCACCTCTTTTTGCCAGGATGAAAAGGGTACATGCCAGAGCCTGAGGGTCAGAAGAGCCTCACAGCCAGCTGCTGAGGCCACCCCCAGCTAACGGGGGCTGCCCACCAGCAGACATCTGTGCACAAGAAGCCCTTGTGACCCTCAGGCTTGGTGAGGAACAAGACAGTGAGTGGGGGAAACACAACACAGCTGCTTTTGAACCCTCCATCTGTTTGCAAAGCTATCAGTAAGTGGAAGGAACATAAAAATCCCCAACTTTGACTACAGGGTTTCTAAAATAACTTTGCTTTGGCTAATAAGCTGTTAGGGTCAGAATTAACAGATTTTTTTTTTTTTTTTAATTGTCTCTTTTGCTTAACCCTTCATTTCGACTTCCACAATACCTGCAGTAAGATTTTCTCTCATTGTCAGATCAATAGTGCCCCTTCTCCTTGTGTTCTGAGGAGCCCAAAGCAGCATTGTGTAGGTCAAATCACCTGCACTGGATCAGATTATGTGGCCCCTTTTAACCAATGGAATTGCTGTCCACCTCCTGACTCCCACAGGATGAGGAGCTTCCTACACTGTCTCACAGAGGCAGCTAAGCAAAAAGCCTGCTGCAAAGGGGGAGGAGGCTTGCCAGGACAGATCTTTGTTAAATCACACATGCACTAAACTACTCAAGCTCCTTTCCCATTCTCCTCACTGCCTAAACCCAATGTCTCAAACTCTTTCTGTCGACTTTGGGAGGAATTACTCCATTTTGAAGTAATAAGGAGTGATTACATCTCCATGTTGACTCATGGACCATGAACCCCACTTGTGAATCTCTGCAACTTTATTTCTTCACTCTGAAAAAAAGAAGGTTCAAATCACAGTGCACACTGAGCACTGAAGCTGCCTTTGATTCTGACATTCACTTAATTCTGACAAATTAGTTGAGTTCTTGCGATTTACATGAAGTTTCATCAGAATATAGTCCAATATTCAATTAGGAACATTTCTGGGGGAGGAGGCATCATGCAGAACTTTGAACACTGTGATCAATATATTAAAGAACAGGGAGCCTTTGAAGCTGAGCTGCTCTAATTAATCTACTTTATTTTGCATTTTGCTTGTCTCAGAAAAATATTCTTTCACTTCCAGTCTGTTACCAGTATTGATAGCTGATCCTGCCCCAGCATGGGGGGACTGGATAAGCAACTCTCCTAGATGATACTCAACCCTCCATTTCTGAGATGCTCCAGTGACTCAGCTAACCATTGAGCAGCAACCTGCAAGCAAAACCAAAACATATTTTTCTCTTTTACAGATGCATCCTGATTATTCTATGTTTATAGGCATAAGCAACCCTTAGATTTATCTGCTTTCTTTAAAGCATGTACTGATACTGTACCAGCCAGGCCTTGGTATACTGCAACACGCCAGGCTGGGAATCCATTACAACAAAACCACTAAATATATGTAGTAGCAGATGAGCTCAGTGGCTTGGGAAAAATAGATGTTATGTTTAATTACGTGACATAGTAAAACAAAGCAAAATCAAAATCACATGCACAGATAATGAAGGGCAAGAATCTCCATTATTAGATTGATTTATTAATTAGTATATATTTATTAATTATTAGATTTAAGAACATAATACTAAGCAAGTATTTTGCTCAGATGAGACAATTTGCTGAATTCAAGTCACTGCTAAGCCTGAACAGTCTGTCTGGATCCTACACTTTTTAATACTTAGAATCAGAGTTTAGCTCATTAGGGTCAGAGTGTCTGAGGTCAGATTCAAATACCTCCAGAGTGGAGTATAGGTAAATGGTTTAAACTTGCAGCCATCTGTGGTGAGGGTTATCATCCCTTGACTCTAAGGAGAGAGCAATTACCAGTAGCCCTCAGCAATTATGAAATGCAGAGTGATGTTACTTTACCGCTGGAGGCTTCAGATACCATTACATGTACCTACACAACACTACAATTATGGGATCCCCAAATTGTGTCCTATGCTGCACTGGCAGCCCTCAAACTCTTCCTGTGCAGCCTGCAAAAGGATGTCAGTGTAGGAGGGATGGCAGGAAGGGAGCACACAGCCCCAGCACCAGCACTTTCCCAGAGAAGCTCACATCCCCTCTCCTCTTCCTGCTCTGTGCAGGGGCTGGGCACACAGCAATGCTCAGGTCACAATTGTGAGGACATGAAATGGTGGCCAAATAATGGGTTGTCACTGGTTTTTGTGCATAAGGGATACTTCTCCAGGGCATCAGTTCAGGCAGAACACTGCAGTGTGGAGTAAGTGAAATGGGCACATCAGCATTTCTGCCTCACCATCAGCACAGATGGCAGAGGGTTTGTCCTGGTTGAAACTCCACAGGGGCATATTGTGCTTTGTGTGGGCCCTAGCACACAAATAAAGTGGTATTCCCCATCCATCTACCTCACTGTTTTCCCCACCTTTCCCTGATTTTCTGTGGTCTGCATGTTTGAGAGCTGTGCAACTGAATACAAAGCTAAAGGGGTAAAAATGACTGTTGGATACAGCACTGAGCACACAGCACAACCAGTTTTGTCCTTCTTGATAATACTGGGTGCTTTGAGAGAAAACCACAGTGTGATTATGCCATTATTTGAAAGACTGTAGTGCAGCCTCACAAAACCAAAGTGCAAATCTTTGATTGTACTGGCAAACTTACTTTTGGCACTATGTAGAAGTGCTTTACCTTGCAGATTTTCCACTCATTCAGTGGAGGTTTTGATTAAATCCTATTTAACATGAAAAAACATTGGTACCTGAGGACAGATAGCTCAACAAATATTAATGAGAAAAAGGAAATGAGGAGAGATATTAGTAAGAATAATACTCTTAGGCCCACTGTTCTTCACCTATCTGGGGTTTAGGGGATCATTGCATATGCTATATTGGCAGCCCAGTACTCCATTGCAAGATTTTGCTAGTAATAGACAACAGCCAACACAATTTAAAAATCATCTGTAAGATTTATGGAGACTATAAGGCTTAAAACAGAACAGAAGTAATCTTGAACTGAAGCAAAATTCCCAGGACAACAGAGTTATAGTGGAATTTCAACTAGCTCTAATTGTAATTTAAAAACATAAACAGAAGTGAATAGGGTACATTCTGTGGTAATAATTTACTTTTAGAGATATCTAGCACTAAGGAATTGGCCAGAAGCACTGTAATGTGCCGATAATTAATTATCTTTGAGCAGCACTTTGCATCTAAATGATGCCAGTGTACTTTCTGGATTAAATACCTGGCTGTTGTAACTCCATTGCAGTTGGAGTGATTTCAGAGAACCCACACTTGGTATTTTTCTTTTAATGCACGTTGACATTCAGCCATTGGTGAACAGCTGTCTACTAGCTAACAACACTGCTTCATGTGACTTCAGATAATACTTGTCTGAGTGAAGCCTGGAGGGAAATGAGACAGACCCAAATCATGAACTAAAAGGTTTGCATCTGAATAAAGCTGCCTGGGACCAATTAGTAGCACTATTATTGATTCACGTGCTGGAACACATAAGACAATTATTCACCTCTTGATTTTTCCCCTATAAATCTGTCCAAGAACAGACATTTTTTTATACAGACTTGTTGAGTCCTTTCAACACCTAATCATTACCAGTGCCATCACCAAACTCTTCATGGTGGCAATGAGGTTTCCCCCATGTAGTTTCTTTGCACATTATAGTAATAATCCTTCCACGTGTGGCAGAAATCTCATAAGAAGTCAGGTAAAAATTAAAAATAAAAAGTGACTCAGAGCCTTGTGATTAGTCTTCAAGCAATTTATCTAGGATTGATCAGCTAGCTTAATTCAAATGTTAATTACTCACATCTGTTTCTGAGGTAGGTGGGCCTGCCAGAGCCCTCCAACACTTGGATGCAGAAGGCAACTTTCCCATGTTCACGGGTGCTTGGCTCCAGTGTTTTGGTTGGGGTTTTGCCATCTCTCCTTTCTCTGACACAGTGCTGTGGTATTATAAATAAAAAACTCCATCTGCTGTATGTGAAACTGAACTGCAGCTAATGTCAATGTATTTCTTATGCCCATGCTCAGGGAGGGAATTGCCATTCAGGAAGTCCTGTCACAGGGCTGGGCTGAGCTAGACAGGCTATTTGTGTGTCTTAGACTGCTTTCCATTCACATGTGGTAACAACAGAGGAAAAACAGTTGGTCCTGCCATAGGCTCTATGAAGGTGGAGTCACTTCCACACAAGTAACCCACTGGGATCACCCCAGGGCTGTGTGGCCAAGCAGGTCTGTGGCAGGATTCCCACTGACTTCAGAAAGCTCTGGATCAGGTCTGAGTGCTCTGCACCACTTTTCCAGCCACCCCAGTTTTCCACAGTGCTTGGCACAGCTCCAGCGCTCCCACAGATCTGCCTGCAAGCTCCTGCAAAGCCTCAAGCAGAGGTGGTACCATCCCTGCAGGAAGGCAAGGGGCTCCTGAACAGTGGCTGGAGGAGACAGGTGACTGCAGAAAATCATTAGGGTGTTTAGGAGATGGCACTAGAAAAGATTAGAGATTTGCACTTCAAATAGCCAGTTCCCTGGTGCTACACAGTTCTTACCCCATGACAGCGTGTCATAGCAACCCCTCATTAATTTATCCAAATATCTTTCATTCAATGGACTCCCAGCTTCTCTGACTCGTCTCACTTGTATACAGCTACCCAGACCCCTTCCTGCAGAGGCAGGTATGATGTGGCTGTGAGCTGGCAAGGCTGGTGGCAAGGAGCAAGGTGGCTGTGACCACACAAGGGAGCCAGACAGCCTGTCCCCTGCCCCAGGCAGCCAGTGGTGTTTGGCACAGGGGGCCGAGGAACCAGAAGGAGGTGATGCATTAGGAGTACTTGGGATGTCAACAGCATGCTGGGGCATCAGAAACAAAATCCTGATGTTGCAGGTATCATATTCACTTAATAAATGTGTTAATAAAATAGAACAAACCCTAAAAAGTTTGGTATTGAAATACAGAACTGCAGAAAGACACCACAGTAGCAATTCCAGACAAAACTAAAGAAATCAGTAACTCTAGTCAAGATCAACTGGGAAAAAGACCTTAATACAGGATGAAGAGGGAACCTGAAGCTCACATTTTATTCTTTTGCTCTGGGGTTTCAGAAACCTACCTGACATTTGGAGCATGCAAAACTTTAAGAGATTTCAGGAACAGCAAAATACAATCAATGAACTTTATCTAGTTGTCAAAATGTCAAAATTGGTTTTTAATGAATTCCTGACACGTTAGCATTTGCCTTGACCTCCCAGTGGTTTAATATCTACTCCAGATACTTTTCTTCTTCAAGGAGAGGATTTGGATGACTGTACTTGCATCACTGGGTTTGGAATGTTGTGATCCCAAGTTAAAAAACATCATTTATTGTACTGAGTGCAGAAAAGCTGCTCTCATATATTTTACATGTGTCTGAATGCTCTCATTTGATGTCAGTGTATGTAGCCTATAATCTGATCAAACTCATGGTGAAGGGTCACAATATGACACCTTCAGAGCCATCACGGCAACCCACTGGGCCACTGTGAGCTCACTACTTTCAAAAGTCTCCCTAAATACCCAGCTACAAGACTGTGAGACACACCCATCCAACACTTTTTATTTTTCTGGGGCAGTAGTTTGCTCAAATGCCATTCAAGCTGTACGGCTTTTTGTTGGCCACTGTTCCAGAATTCATTGTCAGGAGACTGCACTTGATAATCCAGAGTTTCCAAAGATTCATAAAGAAACCTGGAAAAAAAGCTCACTGAACTAACTAACAAAAGCATTTAAAATGTGAGAAAAAAATACTGCCCTGCTACAAGAATAGCATCTCCAAACAATTTTTATACACAGCATCCGTCCATGCCAATTAGGCTGTGTTAGATAATCTGGAGAAGAAAATTGTTTAGTGATCATTTAAGATTAGTATCTTATACAGAACTATGCTCTTATGTCTGCTCTTATGTCAAGCTGTCAGATAAAGTGCTAAAGTAGAAATAAAACAAATACCAGATTTCCTTTTTTGTCTGGCTTTAAGTAAAGTATGCTGAGTGCCCCAAATAAATGCTCATTATGTTACTTTTCTTAAAATAAGATTAGTGAGAAAATAGTTTAGCACATAAAAAATTCCTCTGCCGTCTCACATTAGTTGGCAGGCCCTGACAGCAACACTGAAGACATTCCTTTCATCTGATAGAAGAAGTCTCTCTTCCTGGACTGAGCTATGGCAGCTTTTTCATTAGTATTTTCTCTTTTTCTGTAGAAAAATGCTGGTGGGTGAAAGGAGCAGACTATCTTTGGTGGGACATTATTGACCTAGACTTTGGGAAGCTGCAGTTTGCTGCTCCCTGCAGGTTGGGAAAAGTCACTGAAATCCACATTTGTACTGAAATAAATTCCCCAAAGGAGCTGAGACATTATCTCTCCATGCCACTGTTCACAATCTGGAAAATAAGGGTCAAGTATTTTGTCACTTTAAAGGAGACATGAAAGAATGACACTGCTTGACTTACAGGTAGTCTGGATACAGATATCCATTAGTGAACTATAAAAAGGATTTATGTGTCTGAATTACGTCTCTTCAGCCATACAAAAGTGTCAACTGTAATAAGTAGAACATTTACCAGCTTGTACTGAAAGATATTTTAGTACATGCATAGTGAGACATAAGGAGACAAAAACATGCTTGGAGGGTTAGCTTCTCTAGGATGAAAGGAGGCTGGTGCCTTTGTGACCTACAGGATTTGGAGTCACAGACCATCTTCCTGTTTGGTATTTGTGCAGTCATTAGTGTAGTAAGTGTCCTGGTCAGTGACAGGTGCTCACAGGCTTTGCAGTGCCACAAACAACACTGACAAAGAACAGGTTCACAAACCACTTGAACAACCACTTCTTCTGCAGGTTCAGAGAGATCAGAGATTTAGGGATGAGCACATAATAGATGGCAGGGTTTATACTTTTTTTCAAACTACAAGGCTAGGGAATGTGAGTCCCTGAGCCTTTAAAGGTATGAGTCAAAATAAGCAAACACAGAGCAGAGGAATGCAGCACATTTGTCAAGTGGGGTATCATGATATCTCCAAGACATTTCTGTCATCTGTGGCAGCTTCTCGAATTGGTGGGGTAATTTAATTTGAAATATCACCACCTAAAGGAGAAAAAAATACTTAAAATTGGGTCTAAAAATTATTAAGCAAACATTTGGAAATTAATGCCATCTACAAGCCAAGCAGCACAGGTCTGTCCATTGCCCAGCAAGGCTGATTCACATATCAAGGCATCAAAAATTATGTAATACTGTAGCAAATGTCACTTCTGACTACTGTGTTGAGAAACTGTGGAGGAAGAGTTTTCTTTGGTAAGGCAAATCAATGCATCCTTTCAGCTACAGCCTACATTAGTGGTCGATGATAGACGTTAGCACCTTTTTACTTTGGTTTCTGCACTAGCGATGAGCTGTATCCCACATTGTGTAGTTCTTGCTACCAACACCTTCCCACCAAGAGCAAGACCATGGCAGATTCTCCTAACAGTTATTCCTTGCACCATCTTCATATCTTTTTCAATAGCTTTTGATCAAAACAGCCTGGAAATTGCAGACAGGGTGCAAGTTGTCAATGCACACATACCTCGAACAGTAACCATGGCATTGCTCTTCCCCTGCTGTGCTTTTAAGCATCCAGCTTGGGAGAAACACATGTGAAATCTCCAGATGTACAACATAGAGCACTAATGAGCTTCATGGCAAAAACTGCCAAATTAATGCCCTGTTAATGATTTAATCTGGCACTTGCACACTGAACTGAAATTGCATAGCTTATGAGGAAAACTAGATCAAGTCTAATGTCTCAAATTTCTTATTTAATAAAACTGTCCAAAATTTTCACAATTATAGGTTGAAAATTTTCTTCTTTTTTTTTCATGTGAGGTGAAGCTGAAAGAGATGGGACTTCTCAGCTGGGAGAAGGCTTCAAGGCACCTGATCAATGTGTATTTATTAGAAACATCTGATGGGAGCGAATGGAGATAAGGAAGCCAGACTATTCCTAGCAGTGACCACTGATGGGACAAAAGGTAACTGACACAAATTAGAACACATGATATTCCAACCGCACACAAGAAAACAACTTTTTACCATAAGGGTTGTCAAAATCTCACATAAGTTACCTAAGGAAATTGCTGAATTTCCATCCTTGGAGGTATTCAAAACCAGATTGGACATAGTCCTGGGCAACCTGCTGTTAGGTGTCAGAGACTGAGGTTACCCTGTTTAAACTGGGGAGTTGAACTAGAGGACTGGTATCAACACAGGCTGGGGATGAACAGATCAAGAGCAGCCCTGCTGAGAAGGTCTTGGGGGTGCTGGTGGATGAGAAGTTGGACATGAGCTGTCAATGTGCACTTGCAGCCCAGAAAGCCAAACGTGTCCTGGGCTGCATCAAAAACAGCCTGGCCAGCAGGGCAAGGGAGGAGATTATGTCCCTCTGCTCTACTCTGGTGAGACCCCACCCAGAGAGCTGCATCCAACTCTGGGGTCCCCAGCACAGGAATGACATGGACCTGTCAGAGCAAGTCTAGAGGAGGCTACCATGATGATCAGAGGGATGGAACACCTCTCCTAGGAGGAAAGGCTGAGATTTTTCAGCCTGGAAAAGAGAAGGCATCAGGATTACCTAATTGTGACCTTTCAGTACCTGAATGGAGCCTTGCAGGAAGATGGAGAGGGACTTTTTACAAGGGCACGTAGTGATAGGACAGGGGCTTTGGTTTTAAACTGAAAGAAAGTAGGTTTAGATTACACATTAGGTAAAAATTCTTTATTCTGAGGGTGGTGAGGCACTGGAATGGTTCACCCAAAGAAATGGTGGATGCTACATCCCTGGAAGTTCAAGGCCAGTTTGGATGGGGCTTTGAGCAATCTGGTCTAGTTGACAGTGTCCCTGTCCATGGCAGGGGGGTTGGAAGTGGATCATCTCGAATGTTCCTTCCAAACCACGCCATTCTGTCGTTCTATGATGACCTCCAAAATCACCCTCTGACCCTAATCATTCTGCGTTTCTTTGATTCTGTTTTACTCATAAAGCATCTCAGACATGATGTGCACTCTAAAGGTTTCTCAGACAATGGATGATCCCAAACTGCTCTAGCATAATTCATTACAACCAAAACCTGTGAATTCCAGAATGTCCTATGGCAGCCACAATCAGTCATCTAGCAAACTTCTGAAATATAAAAGAAAAAAGTGCAGTGCCATTCTGGACACAAAGTACAAATGGTGAGTTATGGAAATTGGTATTTCTTGTAGGTTTTGATGGAAATATTTTAAATTTATTCTAGAGTTATAGCAGTTGGTCTTGGAAATCTAATTCTCTCTGGACTCTCACATTTAGCATATCAGGAAATTACTCTGCTTCTCAGACACAGAAAGAGTTGTGGTTGCCCATTAGAAATCAGATTATTTTCTGCAAGAGGATGTAGTAGACTACTGAGTGGTCAGGGACATGAAGAAGCTGCAGGTATTCGGATGGATCACATTTCATATGTGATCCATGCTAAAAACTAAAAATGAAGGCCAAGAGGAAGAAAATATGGATTTTCCTGACACCCTATTTTGTCCTTCATTGCTGATAATAACTCCATGTTTTCAGTCAAAATTAGTGAAGAAGGCTGAATAACAGTGAGGAATCTAAGTAATGTATCTAAGGATTTACGGCTCTGTTTCTGGAAACACTTCAACTGGTAATTAGTTTTCTTCTAATGGTTTCATGACCACTGGTCATTCTAATTATTTGCATAACTGGAAACATAAGTCAAGTTCCAGTCTATTAGTAAGGTGACCCTGAAGGTGCAAACTCACCAAATAGGGATAGAGACCAAGATGGAATTTGGTTAATGTGATTTGAATCTTCATTATATAATTCAATAAAATGCATCATAAATAAATCTTCATTATATAGTTCACATGAAAATGTGAAACTACAGCCAATAAATGCAGTTCATTTGAAAATTTATGTCTGATGAAACCTGATTATAGTGTAAGGCTAAGTTCACATCTTCTTAACGTTCTCTCTGTCACATCTCAAATCCACAGGTATGCCTTTTTACTTATTAAAAAAATAACACAGGTCTGAATCTTGACTAACTTCATAATAACACATACAGTTACAATCACCAATTCTTTGACTCAGAATTGCAGCTTGGGAACAGAATATACACATTTTATGAGGAAGATTTATTGGAAAGAGGCTAAATTAAAAAAAAATCTACAAACAGTACTTTTCCACTTTTGCTGTTTCAGTTATGTCATCTACATAAAATATTTGCAAATGGTAAGAGAAATGTGGCATCTGGCTGTGAGCTAAACAGTGTTTTTAATAGATCTCAGAAACATATCATGACAAAGCAAGAGACTCAGCTCTCTTATCTTACACCGAATAATTAGCCTCAGGAGTGACAAACTGCTTCCAAATGAATAAGCTTTTGATAGGAAATGATCAAATTTCAGTGAAAATCTGATCATAGGAAAATTGCTCATGCAAGGAAATGGTTCAACACCTGATGCACCCCTTAAAAACAAGGACTCCTTGGTATTATTCCATTTAATTTTAATGTTGCAAACAATAAAACCTCTAAATGTTACTCATACTAAGCAGTTTTGATTACTTACAGTTTTCATCTGATCAAAATGTATTAAAACTGGAATTTAAAATTATCTAGAATTAGAACTCTATTCCATTGTGGCTGGTTTTTGTTGTTTAATTTTAATATTGCAATCTAGTTTTGTACTTCAAACTTATATATCAATTTATGCTAGACAATAAATGATGGTTTAGGAAAAACTGAAAGCAAATAGTTTTTTAGTTTTGTTTTGCATGAAACACCTGACTTTTTAATATTTTTCCCATTGTGGAATATATTTCTTCTTCTGTCTTAATCATAAGTAGTAATTATGGGACCTTTTGCATGCAGGAAACCAGTGGAGGTTTCATTATTTTGCAAAATATAGCAGCTACCATTGCATTTAATGGGTAAGGCTTAGGTTAAAGCACTTTTGCAGCTCTGGTCACTTCTGTTAGATGCCTAATTGCCAAAATAACTCTTTGTAAAGGCATGCACTTCTCAGACTAAGTGGAAAAGAAAATATTGATGAAATGTTAGGGCTATTGATGGGATGCATGATGGCAATTGAAATGGAAATGCCTTCTAATTAAATATCTGGTTTAGGATTTGAAAATATATATTGTCCTAGATAGGCCATTGATCTGAGATTACTGCTCCTGCAGAGCACTGTGTTCTGCAGGACAAGTTCTTGGGACAGGAAAGAAATCATTTATTCATTAAGGATTTCAAATTCCTAGGCTATAAGGAATCCATTCCTCATTCTCCTCCTGCTTTCTTCAGTGCCCAACTGCCCCCCTCTCACATACCAACCCCCACCTAAAGCTTCACACATTAATGAATAAGATTAACAGGTCAAAATCCCCTGAACATTTTCAAAACCCATAGGAAAAAATCCCAGATATATTTCCTACTTCATCTGAAAGGGATGAGGTTGCCTTATTGACCTCGTTCCCTTCTCACCTATAGAAGACACCCCGTGGCTCTTGGCCATGGCTGCCAGAGTCTGGGCTTGGCATCTGCCTTTTAGACAGGGTGGAGGAGGGCATGTCAGACTGGAAGGAAAACAGAGAAAATTTCCCTGGGAAAATTGCCTTGCTTCTGTTGAACTGATCCACAAACTGACACAATTCTACAGGATGTTTTGATTTCTTCCATACTGACATTTCTTGACGGAAGTAAAAGTTAAAAAAAGGAAAAAAAAAAGAGAAGGAAGAAGCAAGAAATGTTTCCTCTGAAAACCTCCATGTGACTCTATTCCAGATCTCATACAGCAGCATGTTCCTTGTTAAATCCAAAGAGTTAAAGAGAAGTGACCTAAACAGCACAGTGATCCATAGTTTATGTTTGGCTGATGTTAAAATGGGTTCCGGAGATCTCTTGACAGTTTTGCTCAAAGCATACAGTGAATTGCTATAAACACCTTCACTGACATAAGGCAGTGCTGTTCCTCTGTGGGAACTCAAAGCAAACCCTCTGTCCTTTGCAAGCTCACCCTTCCACCACAAGCTCCAGGGTGAGTGCCACATCACCCACTGCTCTGTATGGCCTCTTTCTGCAGGAGGACAAGCACAACCTCCAAGCACAGATTACCTACACATGCCATTTATCTGGAGTTGAGCAGATGAAAAAAAGGTTTTATCCTGGATCTGCCATGTTCACTAAATAATTCAACAAACTTGTTTTTCTTTAGATTGCTGCCTGAAGGTACATGCATTCTAAGTTTGAGCACAGCACTGTTTATTTGGGTTCATTAAGTTCCTACTGTTCAGTGGAACTTGTCACAGGGTGGGGTTGTTTTGATTTGTTGTTTTTGTGTTTGTTTTATTTTGTTGGTTTGGGTTTGTTTTGTTTTGAATTTTATTTTTTTTTTTTAGCATAAGCAGCATGATGAATCTTTTTTCCCCCAATGAATATAAAGAAAGTCTCAAATGTTTAAATACAGGCCTGCTCCATCAAGACTGCTTTGAGGAAATAAGCTGTTATTTGATTTCCTGGTGGGAATAGTTCTTGTTAAATACATTTTTAATGTACTTCTGGTATCTAATGAATTATGTAGCATGGCTACATTTCTTCTGTCAAATGAGGTTTGGTAGAAATCAGGTCAAGTCCAATGGCAAAAAAATTATAGTAGTCTGAAATAACCCCTAGTCAGAGTGGAAGAGTCATTGTGGAAGAAACTAGTTTCTGATGAAAAAAGGAAAATATTACAAAACACAAGCTCGGCCTCCCTATTTTTGTGGCCACCCCTCCCCCTAAAATTTCTTCCAATAGGGCAGAGGCCAATTATAATTTTTACAGACCTTAATGGAAGCCAGTTAAAGCCAGGTTTGAAACTATCAAAAGAAGGTTATTAATCCCTCAGTGTGTATCAGGCCTGTGGCACTCCTAAAGAGAAGTTTATGTGGACATAGAGTAGAGACTGGACACAACTTTGAAGAGAGAACCATTTCCAGTCATTAAATAGAACAATCCAGTTATTAAATAGAACAATCCTGGAATGCCCAGGAAATTGCCTGAGCTCAAAAAGCTCTGATGCTGGAAGAGTAGTAAGCAAAAATGTATATGAGCTTGTCCTGTTCCACCTCTTTCCTGGGCACCCATTTTAATCAGTGTTATGATTACTGTGTTCCCATCATTATTAAATGGTAAAATCCTAGAACAAAAGAAAAATTGCCAAAGTTGCTTTAGTTGTTTGGTCAAATGTTTCTGTGATTTAATCACAGACAGCAATTAAGTACCACACAGTCACTTGCTTCCCACCCCTGCTCCCAGTGGGGAGGAGAATCAGAAAGAACAGATGAACTTTTCTGGGCTGAGATAAGATCAATATAATAATTTAAACAAAATATGCTCATCATAATAACAGTAGTAGTACAATACTGTAACAGAAATGATAAGGAGAGGGTGAGAGTGAAGAATCCAAGAGAAACAAGGGGTGCCCAACACAGTTGCTCACCACCCACTGATCAACACCCAGAGCATCCCTTAACAGGGATCATCCACCTTTCGAGGTAACTCCCCCAATTTATACACTGAGCATTC
This sequence comes from Entomyzon cyanotis, assembly GCA_024500445.1. Lineage (NCBI taxonomy): Eukaryota > Metazoa > Chordata > Aves > Passeriformes > Meliphagidae > Entomyzon > Entomyzon cyanotis. Next base: position 22,793,332 of record JAKEPQ010001005.1, read on the forward strand.
CTTTCTGTGGTATGGGATACACATTTGGCCAGATAAGGTAAACTGTTCTGGACATGTCCCTCCTGGATTTTTGTGCAGCTCCTCACTAAAAAATCATGAGCCACGGAAAAGTCCTTGTCTTAGAATAACCACAGCTTAGCAAGAGCAAAAACATCGATGTGTTATCAACATTATTGTCATACTAAACCCAAAAAACACAGCACTGTATCAGCTACTAAGAAGAAAATGAACTCTGTTCCAGGCAAAACCAGGATGTATGTTCAAACTCAAAACCAATTCTTTTTAAAAAAGGGTTAACTGTTATTTCCATGCAATAGCACTGTTAATGCAGCAACAGTATATGTTTTTCAACATGAGATGTGGGGATGACTCCTAACATCTCCCTCTCCTTAGGTTTTCTTCTGTGATGCTCACACACTGAATCATTCCAGGATAAGTGATGGAATCTCTGGCTAGGGCTGAAATTAAACATGTGTATTCAGTAAAGCCATTCTACTCATGTCAGATTTTCTGAGGTCTCTCAGTTCTTTTTTGTTCTTTTTTTTCTTTTCTAGTCTACAACATTTTGGTTGTCATCATCAAAAACTGAGCAGGTATATAATTTCTAATTAAACTTTGACCACTACCTCATTCATTCAATTTTTTTTTAAATTGCTCATTTGTAATTTTCCTGACAAGAATCAAATTAAAAATTTTGAATTGCCTTGAGCTAATACCATCCTCAAAGTCCTGTACACCTACGTGCTCTATTTTGATTGGGATAACTGGCCTTTCCAGATCAGACGTGGAAGATTATTTGTCATGTGGGTTTTACACTTCATTAAATATCAGATACATTGCTTTTTGACTGAAGCAATTTGAACTCAAATATTCCCTAGGGGATTGTGGAGCAGAAAATCATTCTTCTGCCTCCCACTTCCAACATGTTGATTTTTTTTCCAAAATTTAAATTCCTGAAGTAGCCAATGTCACCTACACCTTGAACAAAGAAAAAAGTATTCTTTCAAACATAGGGCTTTTACTCCCCCCCACCAAAGTACTATTGCTTTTTAATTTTATTTTTCTTTTTTCTGAATAGTTGTCATTAATCACTACTGAGAAAGGCTTTAGTGAATAAAAACCTACTTAGACACAATGTCTGAAATTTACCTATTAATATACAATCTCCTATAGTTACTCTGTTCTTCCATCCATTGAAATCCCCTCTATGTGACTCAGAACTGGAACATGAACTTGGCATATCCACCTCTCAGGAAAGTAGTTTTGTCAGCAGTTTAGACCATCTGAAACAGGTTTCTCTTAATTTCGTGTTTTGGAGTTCTTCCCTTGGATACACCTAATTAAATATTAATTGTCCCCAGCGGAAAAAACAAATGGGGAGAGGGTGACTTCTGCTGGGTGGAAGTGGGAAAGCCATGTTCCAGTCCCTGCTCTGAAAAGCATGTAATTACACATGCAAAACAGAGCAGAGGGGGATTTTTAGAGGGAAAAAACCCCTTCTAGGGACACCCATAGGTGCAACAATTTATCTTTTTGCCAGTCTGTCTCTCACTGGAAATATTTTCAACAGTGAAGGAACTGGAAGGTAGAGATGCACATTTATAGCGTGTCTCCCTGGGGTTTTTCTGCAGGAGTAAGCATATCTGAGGTTGTTTATCTTGAGACAGCCTTGTACACAAGATGTGGGGGCAGAGGTGTGTGCTAAGCCACAAGCTAGCAAAACTGGAGTCGTTTATTGCATGTACAGGAGTCATGGGCAGCCCATTCAAGGTGCCAGGCACATATGACTTTATCACCCAGTGTGAGTAGCAGCCCTCCACCACCACTGTACTCACGTTACTCAGTGAGTAAAGGACACTCACTGCCAGCACACTGTGAGCATGGAAATTGGACAGGGAATTTCATGTGTGAGAAATGAGATGGGGTTTCCTCTCCAGCACTACAGGCAAAGCCATTGATATCTTTATCACATCTGACCTTAGTCTCTCAGAAGGTGGAATGAGAATTGCAAGACATCTGGACAACAGATGTGAAATGCAATCCACCCTTGTCTACTGTGTTTGTACCATTATCTACTGAGCAGAGCTCAGGGACATGTATCATCATTGTAAATGACTGCACAAAGTGAAGGATAACTGGGACTCAGGCAATCCACCTCCAGATGGGCAAGGAGATGTACAGGATCAGAATAATCAGGCAAACGAGGAGGTAGGAGCAAGTCTGTGACTTAATATATGAGAAGGAAAAAACTGTTATTGTAGTGAGAAGTAAATTGAGTGCCTTTGGACATATCTTGCTAAAGTGATCATTATCCATGCTGTTTGTACTCTTGTGTGTTTCTTGGCTTCTTGCTTCCCCTGGTGGCATAGGTGCAAAACTCTTGCAACCAGAGCTTGTTTTTGGATGCTTGGAAATTTATGCAGTGATACGGCTGGGAGGGAGAACTGTTGCCTCTCACTTGGGGCTGGCTGGGAGCAATGACAAATTCAGTAATGCAGCATGGGAGATTGTAGTGCAATTTAGCAAGCTAAACTGAACAGTGTAAAAATTAGGACCTGAAATAGGGCATTTCTAACACTGGGTTGAAAATCCCAGTCCTTTGTTTCTTTTTAAGTAGGCACACAAGCCCCAGTAAGAGAACAATACCCCATCTTTCTGTCTGCTATCTAACCATGTATAGAGAGCTCTGTTTCAAAGACAACAATGGAAAAACGAGATAAGTGGTGGATAATAGAAAATGCACCAATGAACTCCAGCTGACTCAAATTTTCTATAGAGCACTTTTCACACTGGAAAGTACATGGAAAGATTGATTTTGAACAATTTTGAGTTTATCAGATTGGCTTGGCCTCCCTAGAACTGAAATGCAACTTCAAAACAAGTTAAAAGGTGCCAGTTTATAATTTTGCATTTTTTCCACCTTTTTTCATTCTGAAATAATTTGTTTAATTTTTTTCTTGAAAAGACATGAAGGTAATTTCAGGGAACACAAGCCCCTTTTATCTCTGTCCTCCTGAAATTACTTGAAAATCCTTTTTCAGACAAAAACTGTGTTTTGTTTTGTTCAGAGTACTTAGAAAGCTGTGGTTTCTTTTTTCCTTTTGTTAAAACAAGTTAATCTATGCAACTGAAATCTCAGTTACTTACAGAGCTACAAACGGAGATGACCACGCTTTCACATCCCACAAACCATGAGCAGCAGCTCAGCAGAGCTGATTGCTTAGCAGGTAGCACAGAAGAAATTAGCTTTCATGAAAGCTTAGAAGAAAAGAGATATAGTGACTACATGGATTTTGGCAGGGGAAACCATGAGATAACTGGATGGAGGTTTAATGGCTGGCAGGATCATCAGGAAAACAGAGAAAAGGGGGAAGTTACAGGGTATGAATGGATTATTGGAGGCTGTCTCTATGCAGTATCTCTGTTCTCTGTTCCTTAATAGACTCTGTGCGTTGTCAGTGATGCCTGTCCTTCTGAGGATGACAAGACTTTGAAAGGACTTGAAGCTAATAAGTCCATAGACAATCTTTAAGAAGATGAAATATACTTTTGCTATCTCATAAAAATTTCATCTTGATATTGAGCATTGCAACTGTTCAAGCTACTTGCCCTATTTTCCATTCTCTGTTCTATTGAGGATCTTCTGGGGACAGTCTTTCACAAAACTCTGGAAAGCAAACAAGCAATGTAATGAGTTGTAATGCCATGTTTTGTTGACTTCCATATGCTAAAAGATTTAGCTGAATTTTCACATAGACCATATTTGGGGATAAAGGCCAGAAGTTTTACATGACACTGTCTGTCATGAAAGTTTTAGAAATGTAGGGAGAAATTCCCTGGCTTTTATTATCTATACTGCACTTTCCTACAAGCTATTCAAAGGCAGTCAAACAGTCTCATTTTCTATTTCAATGTCACACTCCTTCATACTGCTGATGTTATGTGTAATATTAGATCAGGCTTTACTCTCACACAGATTAAGAGTAGATAGCACAGGCTATCAGAGAGTAGATAGCAGATTATCTGCATCTATTGTGCTTGTATCCGTAAAAGGAATTTGCATTTAGCACCTCAGCCAAAGGATAAAGATCAAATGTATCTATGGAACACAGTTATTGATCAGCAGATTTAATTGGACATGTTAAGAAAAAAAAGTTGTACAAGAAAGGCAGATGCTAGCCTGTCTACTACAATATATGTTTTAGAAGGTGAAAAGATAAAGAATTCACCTCCCTCCCCACAAAAAACCCCAAAAAGCCCTCCAACAAACCATTAGAGGAAAAAAGTTTCAACTTCTAGAGCAATGAGGCTTTTATTCACTGAGAAAATTTCCTTATGTTATTACCATTCAATAAGCCACTTTTTCTGACTTTCTGCCTCTAGTGGGTACCAATGTGGAACTGTTCCAGGAAAAAAATTACACAAAAACTTGTACAGCTATTTTCCCATGCTGTGCTATGAAAGATGTAGAAATCCTCCCTGACATAGATTTTTTCACTTACATCCAAAAACATGCAGCAAATTTTCACTTGACAATTTACAGGAGCTTATAATGGACAGAAAACCATGTGAAAATGAATAGTGTGGATGGCAACTCTGCTTCAAAGTCAAGAAAGGCTGATTAAGATTCCCTGTGCAGCTTTCATGAAGCCTCTTTCTGTGCACTTTTCCTAACCTTGTCTCTCATTACATGCTCACATACAGCTCTTTTCACTGGGTACGAGTGCACTCTGTGCCTCGGATGAGCAATGATCACTGACAAAGGAATTACTTCATGTTTTCTGCATTGCTCAGCATGCATGGCACATTTACTGCATCACACCGAGGCAGAGAGCATCTCTTCACTACCCATTCCAGTCTGTTCTGCTTTGCATCAGAATTCTTACCTCATCCATTCCTGGCCCCACCTTTCAGTCATCCCATCTTAGTCTCAATTTTCTCAGTCAGGCTCGGCCTTATCTGGTCTCAGACTCCTGCACGCCCATTCCAGGTTGATTGGCATTCCTGTTGCTTCAAGCAGATGGAGCCTTTGTTAAGGTAGCAGAGCCAGCTTTAAGCTAATTAATATAGGAAGCATTAAGAGTGAAACTGTGAGTGAAACCTGCTTAAGCCCTGAGCAAACACTTGGTAGCCCCAGAGCTGAGCCCCATGTCACGAGTGTTCAATGCTGATACAGCACTGCAGTGCTTATGGGCTGCCTCTCCCATTTCCAGTGCCAACTGCTTTCAGCCTCCCTCTTCACATCTGTTTTCTCTTTCAACAATCAAACCAGTTTTGGAGTATTCTGCATACAAACTGGGATGGATGTCATGGCTGGGGTGGGGCAGGGGGAGAGGGTCCTGAGACATTATTTCTAGACAGCAGCAGAAATGGCAATAATATTGCTATAAATCTCTGTGTCTCCAAAACAGCTCTGATATCCCTTTACAGCAAGGCTTCCACTTTGCCTCAAGAGCAAAAATGTGGACCTGCTCAGTCTAGGTAATATTCACAAATGCTAGGTCCCAGACACTAGCTCAAAGGCAAAAGCAAAGCTGTTGTGTCACCTTGCCATGACATTCTGTGGGACATCAATGCAGAAAGCAGATGCTCACAAAAGTCCATTCATCAGAGAAGAGCTCTATCTCAGGCTGATTCTGAACCTGCAGCTCTCAGCATTGCCCAGCTAACAAACATGTACAGGGGCTTTCTGCAAAAATGCAGTGCAAACAGGAAAGCTTGGGGCAAAAGAGCACATGATAATCAACATTAGTGCACTAAATGCTTATATTCAGGATGACATAAGCTCATTTTACATTTGCTTACCCAGGATTTACTGTGTCAAAAGAAATACTGAAAGGCGATTTTTTCGAGCTTTTTCATAAATTTCAGTTTCCAGCTTTTATTACTTTGTAATTAGTCATGCATGTTGCTTTCATAAAAGCTATACCCAGGGAGAAAGCTCCCTAAATAAAGCCTAATTTAGTCCCTCAAAGGGAATTTGGCAACCACCTCAGATGATTAAATGGTGATCAAGTAACTGCCTAAACTTCTGTTACCCCTGTTACCCAGGGAGCAAGTCAATCTGCCGGATGGTGTTGAAAATAGGACTCTTCCCTTATCATCCTATCTTGCAAATGCAATGTATGCTTGGCTCCATATTTTACTGCTTACATTCTCATCCTGTAAGGAGCCCTGAGGCCTTATACCTCTTTCCTGCCATGTGTTTCTGCACAGTTGTGGCCAATGCAGCTCAAGAAGGAACTACCCTGGTGGGTTGCCTGAGCCTACTCTCATCAGAAGACTTACTTGAAAAGTTTCCATCCATCTGTTTATCAGATCTGGGAGTCGATTAGCACTTTTGTTTGTAGTATCTGCTTCACTCAAAATTAGGTTTTGTTTGGTCATGTTTTTCGTGTGGTCAGAAAAAATTTTGGCAGGTTTCAGCCAAGCTTTGGGAGAAATTTTTCAGAACCTTCTAGACAGATATTCATACATACATCTAAACCTGCTAGTTTGGGGTTCTATTTTCAGGAGGAAACTGATAATGACTTTTGCATTCAGCAAGACACTGCATGAGTTGAGGTTATGGGGCTTTCCCATCAATTTTTATTCCCACATTTTTTCTGTCCACCTCTAATTTGCAAGTTGATATACTGTTAACTGTATTGAGATTGCTTATGCTTACGCCAATTTATGCTCAGCCTGGTGGAAGCAGCCAGGCCTCCTGTTTCTCCTCTGTCAAAACCACCAGGACTCCATCATGGACTGTCAGCATGAGTTCCAGCTGGATGGATAAGGCACTAAGTGAAATCAGAAACTTCACCTGCAGCCGGCTGTATGCAGTGCATGGTGGTGCAGCCTCTCCAAGCTGGTGGTGGCCATGTCCTCCAAGACCAAACCAGTTCAGAAATATGTTAAAGACACAATCATGTGAGACAAAGCAGCTCAAAGGCCATGATCTTCTTTAGGAAGCACTCTGCAAATCGTTCAGGAACTCTGTTAGGTTTCACAAGATCAACATGTCTGCCATGATGGCAAGTGGAAGTCCTGGAAAAAGACTGTCCTAGTGCTTTCTACTGCATTTGCTCCTAAGTGTCAAGTTACTTTCTTTACAGGTATTTGAGCTTATGAAATGCCTTGACCTGCTCATGTGCATTTAAATTGCAAATAATATTTTTTTACTAAATAAAAACCAACAACTTTAAACTGAAAGTGTGGGGGTTTAGATTAGATGTTAGGATGAAATTCTTTACTGTGAGAGTGGTGAGACACTGGACCAGATTGCCCAGAGAAATTTTGGATGCCCCAAACCTGGAAGTGTTCAAGGCCAGGTTGGATGGGGCTCTGAGCAACCTCATCTAGTGAAAGCTAGCCCTACCCATGGCAGTGTAGTTGGAACTGGATGATCTTGAAGGTCCATTCCAACCCAAGCCATTCTATGATTCTATGATTCTATGATTGATTCCATGATTCATTCCATAATTTAAGAGTTATTTAATAACTGCATGGTGTGAGAGGCTTTTTGTGATCTCAGGCAAAAGGTAATACAGACAGAAGTATATGTTTATACACATAAATCTACATAGAAATGAATTCTACTAACAGTTAAATGCTCAAATATCTGTTTATTATTCTTCCAGTTCTATTTTCTGACAATTTGTCTTTTGATTGCTCAACATGAGCTCACTGTTTCCACACTATGAACTCCCTCTGCAAGGAGACAAGAGGTTTCACATACAATAGGACAGAAAATGTAAACAGTGAATAATGAGGACAACATCAGTTTACAGCAATCTCAAACTCAGTTTCTTCAATTTCCTTTGCATGAGCTTTATCTATGCAGGTTCTTCCTGCCTTCAACAAAGGAAAATATTGACGTGAGAAAGAATAAAAGAAGTATTCACATTTCAATGGCTGTAGATACAAAGGATTCACATATGCTCTTTAATCACACATCAAACACCTAAAAACCAAATAAATAAGGTTTCTACACCATTTTGACTGAGTATTCTGTTTTTAATCTGGGCAGAGTTTGTGAGGAAAATCCTTGCGGCCTTGGTTTCTCTGCTGAACTCAGGAATAAAGATATTATACTGAAGCCAGTTATAATGGTGTCATTTTCCACATCTACCAAACATGCCAGCCCACTAGACACAAGTCAGAAACATGCACTAGCCAGCATGTAAGTGAACATAATTGATAGGAAAATATTCACAGGTATGTGTGCTAGCTCTCTCAAGAGCTCTTACTCTGTTATTGTCATCTGGGATGCGAATGATGCATGTTTGCTGCTGTGCTGGCTCTGCCTCGGGCTGTGGGGGCAGTGAGCAGGCACAGCTGGTGGGCAGAGGGAGGCAGGGCAGCTGTGACAAAGGCAGCAAGCAGGGGGGACAGGGGTCAGGAGCATGGCCAGGGGCTGGCAGTGCAGCAGTGACTTCTATGGGCTTCATGGGAGAAAGGGCCTCCAGGGTTTCCAGTCATGTTAGCCCAAATTAGCCTGAGTTTAGCCTAGTTTTGCTCTTTCTTTGGAGGTTAGAGGTGTACAAAAGAGAAAGCAAAGCTGAAGGAAATGGCCCCCATCTGCAAAAATCTACTGAGGAAAGGAAAACTTATTTTTATATATTTACATTTAGAATGCTTCATCAAGCAGATTGGAGGGGGTTTTCTCTAGTTTAGACTTTGTGTCCTAAAATTCAGTCTGTGGAGACTAAGAACCCTTTGGCCATCTCCTTCATAAAAGAGGTAGTGCAGCTTTACCTCAAAGTTCTGGCTGATGCCAGATGCCTCACAGTTTAAATACCTTTTGCTTAATATAGTGAAGGACAGATACTGAGGCAGTGGGTGGGTACATTTTTTCCTAAGGGATATGGTATGATGTGATCAGAGTACTTTTCAACTGACATTAGATGTATAAGAACTAGCTTGTCCTCTGTTGCCTGTCTGCTCAATAGAGAAAAACAATTTTCTTGAGAGAACAATTCACTTTATTTTATGAGCAGATAAATGCAATCCAGTGGTTTTACTCTGCTTCCACTGACTATGATAGAGCCTAATTACTGGGATTTACAAAGGTAGGTGAGATGAATCCTACACAAGCTGTTTCAACTTGAAAAATGTACTTGGGTTTTGCACAGCTCCTCAAAAGCTAAGATGTATCAGGAGGTGCTTGAAATCAGGCTGCAGGGTGAATATAGGCATGTTCCTACATTTTCTAAAAATCCACAGCCACACTTTCTAGAAAATTGAGTGCAAGGTTCTTGCCTGTTACAAAATGTATATGCTTAACTTCCCCGGTAATATATGAAGCTCTCAGTCCTGTCTCCTGCTATGCCCAAAATGCTTGGCATTAGGATAAAGCAAATAAGTGTCATTTGTCTCTGAAACAGTCTTCCATTTCCACAAAGCTGCAATGGCCTGTGGATTAATGCTAGACCATTTGGAAGATGTGTGAAAAATACCAAAGGAAAGCACTCCTTACAGTTGCAATCAGTCATGATGTATTCAAGCAGCATAACCCAATTGCAACTCTCAGTCCAGTTCTTCCCATTCCCTTTATAATATCTACCCAGATGCCACGATGCTCTGGTGTGTGCTTTTCTCATCCTTCAGCTCTACCACTGCCAGTTTCATCTGCTACTAGTGGCAGTGCTGGCAGAGCCCTGTCCCAAACAACTTTTTCTTGGCACATGGGATCTCCCTTCTAATGATCCGCTTCCCAGTTGCTGTGAAAAGACAAAAGTTAAAGACTTGGCTGAACCACACACCAAGAATTACAGCATTTTGAGAGTCTCTGAGTAGAAAATATTTCAACAGGACTGTGCTAAGTCCCAAAAGCACATTAAACACAAATGACTTTCTGTCACAGCATAGTTCTGCCAGAGTTGAGCTTTGTTTGCATGAGAAACATCAGTATATCTTAATATGAATGAGAAAGTTTTACATTATATCAAAATCACACTTTCTAAACTCAGCGTGCTCTGACTCAAGGTGGCACAAATCTGAAGTAATTTCTTTGCTATAATTATTTGAGGTTTAAGGCACTGTAATAGGGAATAAAATATATTCCAGCAAGCACTGCTAGTCCTCATTTTAACACCACATTTTAATTTTATAGAGAATTTTAACTAACACAGTTGAAAGAAGATGGAACTAGAATGTGGAAACAAGTTACTTTCAAATTAATGTATTTATAATGGCTTCCTGTGAAGCAGCTTGCAAGCAATGCAACCACTCATCCAGAATGAATTTATTTTTCTAACTTTAGTTAATGTTGATTTAAACACCATTTTAGTAACTCTGAAAGAAAATTTACACTTGATGCCTTTTATTGTAATTAATTATTCCAATGTTTCTAAATATTTTTCCTAAATACTTCCTGTGTTAGAGTCTAATATAATTTACATTTTGTTTTCCATTGCTTTAATTTCATTAGCCTTAAAGAAATTTTTCCAGATATTTGCCAGGATAATTTGGAAATAAGCATTATTTAATTTAAAATAATCATTAAAAAGTGCATAATACAAATGTTATTCCCACCTCCTTTTATTTATTCTGAAAACAGAAAAAACCTAGCAACACCAAGGAGCTGAACAGCATGCAAGGCATGATTTAAACATTACTAAAATGCAGGTCTAAATAGATGATTTTAATGTGGTTGAACAACCAGTCCAAGAGAAGCGATCAGGACAACTGCATTCATAAGAGAGTTCCAGGAGCCTGGGTTAAGGCTTGACCATCAAGCCTGGAATCACATAATTCCACTAACATCTTAGGGAAGAAAAAAAAGTTTAAATAATAAAAATTTGTAGACAAGGACTGAGTATAGTGAGTGCTTGGAGATATGCCTGATTCTGCAGCCTGCATTTACAGCTCTGAGACACATCAGTTACTGAGCTGGGAGCCTCCTTCATCTCAGCAAAGCTGCTGAGCTGAGCCTCCACAAATAAGAATTGTTTTCTCAGGAGTGAATAAGTCTTTTCTCAGAAGTAAGCCTCTCCAAAATGTCCAGATGGCAACATTACCTAAGTAACATTCTAGAGCAATGCTAAATTTACAAGGTGCCCACGGCAAGGGATATGCGAGAGACATCTGTGTCTCAATGATACTTCACCAACAGTTAGAATTATCAGCAATAACAAAACAGAAAAAATAATGCTCCCTCGTGAATATAAGTTGTGCTATCCTCACTGATAATATACTGCCATCCAGACTTCACTACATGTATATTGCATATGCAAGGGTGGAGACTCAATGAGTTCTTTGGGTAACCTCTGCCAGAATTGACCACCCTTATGGTAAAAAAAATTGTTTTCTTGTGTGCAGTTGGAATATTGGGTGTTAGTTTATATCCATTACCTCTTGTAGTATTAATCAGTAGTATTTCAGGTGTGTCAAACATACTATACAATGTTCATTTATGGAATATTAAAATGTTCAGACCTTCTTTCACAGCATGTTAGAAAGCTTGGGCTATATTTCAAAGAATGTTAGAAGGTTTTAACTGGTTTTCCTTAAATTTATTTTGTGGTGTGACCTCTAGTTATTCAACACAGACATTTCTATGACTGGATTTCTCTGAAAATTCAATTGCCCATCAAAAAGAGCTCTTACACACACCGTTAACAACACAGGACTAGACATGTTGCATGAGGGAAGAAGCAAATTTATTGAACTATGGTAACAACAAACCCCAAAACAAAACAGTCTGCCTTTTCAGTCACTTTAGCAACTGTCTTTGCTAAAGTCCTACTAATCTACACACTGTGATTCTTTTATTTTTCCTAAAGCTACAGCTGCTTGTGGAGGGTTTTAGAATTCACCACAGTACCAAATTGGTAATGTACCCATCTTTACACTGTTTCCAATCCACCTCACCTACGAGGTGCTTCACAGGATATTTCCATTAATGGCTTCCATTAGTATTGACTCTTGCCCACATCAAATGTTTAATGTGCACTGTCAGGTTTAATCATGTGTTTGCTTGAACAAGATCCATTATTGTCTTTGCTTGTATTGCAGAGACAGCTTAGTGGCGTTTCTCACTTCACAGATTATTGAATCTTTTTTTGGTGAACTGTGCTGTTTGTAGCCTAAAAACTACAAGCTTTTAATTATTAAGAATCTTGGAGAATTCTGAACGGTAGAAGATAAAGGCTTTTCAGTCAGCACTTTGGACTCTGGCTTGCTCCAGCGTCTCTTACCTGCCCTGTGGAACAAATCTAAAATACACAACACATGGAAGCATCGACGATTGTCTGTGTAATACACACACACATACATACATACATATGTACATACACAGACAGAGAGATATCCCTGGAGCACCAGCTAAACCAGTTTTGGCTCAGGCAATGTAGTGTGACAAATTTACACGTGGACATTTGCTTCAAACATTTTCTGGACAAATTCACCTCTGTTGAGCTCCATCACCAGTATGTTAAAGTACTTGTTAAGACTGAATGTAGCCCTCTGGTGATTGTGTTGATGGATGATAGCTTTATACTGTGGGAAAAGATTGAGCGCCTAGGGCTGATTCTTGCACATGTGTTAGCCTTATTTTTTTTTACCATGAAGTTTTGTTCATATGCCAGTATCTTAGCAACAGCAGACAGTCTGATTCTACTAAGTTTGCTGTTTCTTCCTTGGGAAATTAATAAAAGGATGACATCCTAGTTTAACCTTCTATTTGACTTTTGGGGCATGGAATGTCAGCTTATTTAGTGCTGTGCACTACAAAGCAACAGCTCCAGGAGCGATCAGCCCAGAAAGGGTCTGAATAATGTTGCTGTGATAGGGACAGAAATCATTACACCAGAAATATAGCACCAGTAGCACAAGTACCTTGGCAGACTGTTAAGTCTGCAACCTAAGAGTTTTAATGTCCTGAAATTAGGGACCAACAATAACAAGGTAACCTGCAACTTCATGGAATATCTTAAAATGCATCAGCAAGAAATTAAAAGTTTCTGGAAAGGATACATTACTTAGACTACAGAGGAAGAAACATAAATTCTGTGGGAGATTATATCTGCACAGCAGTAGGACTACAGTCACATTCAGCAAGGTACTATTTGAATTGTTTGGAAGACGGCATTCATACACATATATCTCCAAATATTTTGTGCTTAAGCAAAGATTAGAAACCAAGCATATACTTCATTTCCTTCTAATACTGCTGGATCATCCTTTAATGTTATCTCTTATGGTGTGGAAAAGCACTGATAAACAAAAGAATAACATCACCTATTTTAACTAATTATTCCTTTAGGGTCCTGCTTTAAAAAATCTTTTTGTTCCCTACTACTTTGTCATCAGTATCTGAATGTTCAAGGTTATGCTGCAAAGTATGCATCGAGTGCCCAGTTCTGCAGCCCCTATTTACAAGTCATAAGGAAGAAAGCTGAACAGGATCTGTGAGTGGCACTGGTCTAATGTACATGATAGGCCAAAAAAAAAAAAAAAAAGAAATCCAAAAAAAGAAATCCAATCCAGGTATTGATTCCAGGCTTATAGGTTCTTTTTCAAACAGGAACATGGTGAATAATACACTTTTAATATCTGAACAGCGCTGTCCGTCTGTCTTCATCTCTTCTTGTTCAGATTTTCCAGTTACATCCAGAGCTTGGAGCCACATATTTGATCGTTCTCAGTTCTAGCAAACCCTAACATTTTTGTGTGACTTTCAACAATACTACTTGTCTCTGATGTTAATCAGAGAATCAGAATCTGGCTGGTTGGACACCTGCCCAGTATGTGCTAACCAACACAGCAAACTTGTATGGGAATGTGAGCCACATCAGCTTCATGAAAACTAATCTCTTTCCTTCTGAAATAACAACACACATTTCATGCCTCCCTGGTGCTAATTTTCTTCAAAACTCAATATTTGCACATTGTGATTGAAGAGCAATCACAAAAGGCCTTCGTAGTGAACTGGCAACATTTTAAAACTGCAATTCTGAATTAAACATGCTCATGGTTATCCTGATCACTACACACTGAAGAAAGGTTTAGCATAAGATGCAAAGGGTTTAACAGGAGGGTTAATATGAATATTTTTACTTTCAAATAAGTGTTTTGCTCATTCACTTGCAGAAAAACAGGAAGAAAGAGGTGGGATTTGGAAGGAAAGTCCTCACTGTATTGGATTCAATGTGCTTGAGGCTCTCTAAGTGTCTTGGAAGACTTTTATTTTATTCCAGAGAAACATTCTTATTAAGAGAAAAGTGGCAAAATTTTGTTTGCAATTATTCTTAGGAGTAAAAGGTCCACATGAGATCAACATGAGCCACTTGCAGAAAATAACTAGGAAAATAGCAAAATAAGGAATAAATTTTATGAGGACAAAAATAATTTTAAATAGACTTTTCAAGCTCTTAAACATTAAAATACATGTATCAATCAACAGTATTTTCTTTGACTAACCAGGAAAAATTGTTTAAGGCATCAAATTTTAGTCTCTCTAAAAAATTACTGTTACTCTTACTGCTCAAGGGAATATTAATAATAGAAATCCACATTTCTAGTCTAGAATATTTTGTGAGGATCATAATTACGTGTAAAGATAAAATGCCAGTCTGCAATGTTCAAACAAAATATAGTTATTTTGGAACAATTTTACTGCTAACATCTAAAGGTACTTTGACTGATGCAATTGCTGTATGTAGTTCTACTCTGCTTAACAGAACATTTTATTTGAAATCAAAAATATGGTTTTTCTAAGAGCACGAGAACATCATCTCATGTCCTCGAGAGTGTAGTTTTTGCTTCTGTGGGGAATGAGATCCTGACTTTGTGCTGCTCCTATCCTTAGCCTACTATTTTCATAATTATCATGGAACTATGTGTTCACACTTAAAAAATGACAAAGGAAGGCACCCCACAGTTTGACTCTTTCTGAGAGAAAGACAAACAACAACCCCATAGTTAACATGTACTTAATTGACATGAAGATACTGCGGTTTTCTTTTAGAAATGGGGATCAAGGCATTGCCTTCACAATACTAGTAAAAACCAAAAGAACAGCATTCTAGTACACATGCTTGACAATTTTATACAAGCAGAAGGATGGCATTTTTAACAGAGTGGATGTTACTTAGGAATGTCTCAGTAAAAAGATTGTTGCGACTTCTAATGTTAACTAGGGATAAAAAGTTTCCCTTAAATAGTTGAGAACAGAACACATTGGTACTTTACACTCATAATTCTTCAGCTAACATTCTCCTTTCTTCCCTCCACTCCTTTTCATCTGCCTAGTCTAACATTTTAGAAAAAGTACTAAAAGGATAAAACAGCAGTTATTGTTTCAGTTATGTCTTCCTGGGTAGCTCTTAAATCTCACTTGTAATATCCTAATTTTTCTAAATAAAATAATACAAAATTATTATTAAAAGTCCATCTTTGAAAATTAAGTTTTCCAATCAGGACTACATTAGAAAATAGTAAGACATAAATATTTTTTATCACTGTTGGAAGAATGGGCAGGACACTCAGGAAGACTACAAGGACACTATGAAGTTATGCAGGGCAACAATTAGAAAGGCCAAAGCCTAACTAGAATGAAATCTATTAAGACAGTGGAAGACAACAAAAAGAAGAAAAATGTTTTTAAAAATACATTGGCCACAAAAGGAGAGCTAAGGAGAATCTCCATCCTTTACTCTACGCAGGGGGAAACATAGTGGCAAAGATGAGGAACAGCCTGAGATGCTTAATGCCTTCTTTGCCCCAGTCTTTAATAGTAAAGACCAGCTCTCCTCAGGGTACCCAGACCTCTGAGCTGAAAGGCAGAGACAGCAAGCAGAATGAAGCCCCCTAAGCCAAGGGGGAATGACCAGTGACCTACTACACCACTTAGACACACAAAAGTCTATGGGACTGGATGGGATATTCCCAAGTGTACTGAGGGAGCTGATAGAAGTGCTCACCAAACCTCTTTCAATAATTTTTCAGTAGTCCTGGCTAATAGGGGATGTCCCAGGTGACTGGAGGTTAGCAAATGTGACACCCATCTACAAGAAGAGCAGAAGGAGTGTCCAGGAAACTACATGCTGTCAGCCTGAGCTGGGTACCAGGCAAGGTCCCAGAGCAGACCATCTTGAGGGCCACCATGTGGCATGTGCAGGACAACCAGGGGATCAGGCCCAGCCACCATGGGTTTGTGAAATACAGGCTCTGCTTGACCAGCCTGACCTTCTACAACAAGGAGAAGTGCTTAGTGGAAGAGGGAAAGGCTATGGACGATGTCTACCTGGATTTCCATGAGCCTTTGGCACAGTCTCCCACAGCATTCTCTGGGAGAAAATGGCTGCTCATGGCTTGGATGGGTACACTGTTCACTGGGTAAAACACTGGCTGGATGGCTGGGCCCAGGGAGTGGTGGTGAATGGAGTCAGATCCAGCTGCCAGCTGGGCATTACTGGTGTTCCCCAGGGCTCAGCATGGGGGCCAGTCCTGTTTAATATCTTTATTGATGATCTGAAGGAGGGATCAAGGGCACCCTCAGTCAATGTGCAGGTGACACCAAATTGGGTGGGAGTGTCAATCTTCTGGCGGGCAGGGAGGCTCTGCAGAGGAATCTGAACAGGCTGGATTGATCGCCAATAGTACGAATTTCAACAAGGCAAAGTGCCAGTTCCAGCCCCTGGGTTACAATAATCCCATACAGCACTACAGGCTGGGGGCAGAGCAGCTGGAAAGCAACCCAGCAGGAAAGGACTTGGGGGTGTTGGTCAACACAACAGCTGGCTGAACATGAGCCAGTGTGTGCCCAGGTGGCCAAAGAAGCGAAAGGCATCCTGGCTTGGATCAGAAATAGTGTGGCCAGTAGGGCCATGGCAGTGGTTGTCCCCCTGTACTTGGCACTGGTGAGGCCACACCTTGAATACTGTGGTCAGTTTTGGGCCACTCACTACAAGAAAGATGTTGAGGTGCTGGAGTGTGTCCAGAGAAGGGCAATGGAGCTGGTGAAGAATCTAGAGCAGAAGTCCTATGAGGAGCAGTCAACAGAGCTGGGATTGTTTAGCCTGGAGAAAAGGAGGCTCAGTGGAGACTTTCTTGCTCTCTGAAGCTCCCTGAAAGGTGGAGGTAGCCTCTTGAGGGTTGGTTTCTTCTACCAGGTAACAAGCAATTGGTCAAGAAGGAATGGAATGGTCAAGAAGGAATCCAGTTGCACTAAGGGAAGTTTAGATTAGATATTACGAAAAAGCTCTTCCCCAAAAGATTGTCAAGCATTGAAACAGACTACCCAGGGAACTGATGGAATTACCACCCCTGAAACCTTTAAAAAAATGTGGGCGTGGCGCTTGGGGACATGGTTTACTGAACGTGGTGGTGCTGGGTTAATGGTCAGCTTCAATAATCTTAGAGGTATTTTCCAGCCTGAACAATTCTGTGATTTTATGATTCTGTAATTCAACAAATATTTCACACAAGACAAAAACTAGCATTATTAATATTAACAAGGTGAACCAGTGATAACTTAATTAAGGGAGTATGGAAGATAAAAACCAAGATATGGGTGTGGCAAAAAGGGAAAGCCAAAAGCAACTAATTGCCATGGGTTTCAAGAAAGGGTAGGGTTCAGAAAACCATAACCAGGGACATTGGGACTGCAAACAGCATGCCAAGGGGAGTGACATTGTACCAATGCAAATTTTGAGGGCTTTGGCCAGGAGCACTGAACCAGCCTAAACTTTTAGATTGCCTTCTTCAAACTCATTGTCAGTGGAAAAACCTGGGGTTTATTACTTCCTTTTGAGGTAAACATCCTCAGATATTCAAAGAGGACAGGCACTTTTCTTGAGGGTATTCACACTCCTTAACAAAGCTATATTGGAGCTGCAACAGGAAGCACAGGAGGCAGTTTCACAACACAGGACTTCAGGGACAATACTTAGGAGCATTTAAGTGTTCTTGACTCTCACTCATGCCCATGACATGACATCACATCACATCCAGCTCCTTAGGACATAGCAACTTCAATCAGGAAAAAAACCAAATTTGCCATCCAAAAGAGTTTTTGGATGTTTAACACTGAATCTGCATGCTATGCCCAGTGCTTTCTGTTTGCTTTGCTGGGTTAGTTTTCAGATGGATGAGCTCCCCAGTCTGCATGGAGGAGGTGGAAACACAGCTGGGGACGTGTGTAGAGAGCAGGTAGGTTTGGGCTTGTACCAAGCTAAAGAGCTAAAGGTGGGCAGCACCACACAGGGCCATAAACCTGCTTGAATTGGCTCAGTTTGCAGAAGAGCTCCATGATCACCTGTCCTGGTACAACTAGGGGAAGAGGTGTGCGGGACGCCTCTAGAAGTAAACAGTCATGGGTGGCAAAACAGGAGCAAAAAACTCCCTTCAGCTGAGATTGCCACCCAACTGCTGATGAATTGATCATATTCATTGTCAATTCTGTACCTTTCTGCAGTACTGGAAGCATGAGAATACACTGTCTTGTTTTGGGTGGGCAGAAAATCTGTGACCACTCTGGGAGGTGCCTCTGTAAACTAACATGGTTTATGCAAATGAACTTCTGCCTAGCTGAGAGAGTCTTACATCACCATCCTTTCTGGAAGGCTCTGTTTGAATCCATCAGCAATTAAACCCCTCAGGCAATATATAACAGACTTCTAAAGAAGAATCTCTGCAAAGTTGTGAAATACAGTTTTTCACTGCCTTGTACTTATATGTCATCAATTCTTTTATAAATTCAATGGGTATTTCATGCTAATGGATATTTCCAACTCATATGTAAATGTTGTTCTAATTTGATAGCATTTTTACTTACTTTAGATACTTTAACTTTTGTGTACAAGACCAGAAATTACTATCAGGTCATTTATTATAATCTCTTTATCTTGGACCCCTAAACTTTATTCCACGCTAAGCTAAGTAATTTATTTGATCAAAGTGTAGGCTGTACTTGACAGCTGCCACAAAATCCCTTAATATTCCTGCAGTTTGATGTCTTCCCTACTGCTTTACTGTCAGCACAGCAGTTTCCTTGCTGTCACCAGCAGATTTTTCTGCTTTGCCTGATTTTTATAACACTCTCTTAGACTGCTCTGTACAGCTTCAGTGCAATTCACAAGTGCTGGGCATTTCCTAAGCTGAAATACATTGTGGTTCAGAGTCTCCACAGCCTTGGTGTTCGGTTACCAGTGAAATTACATTTAACTCCCAAGCCGTTTACAATTCAAACAAAAGGATTTCTCTGTACAGCATCCAAAACTGACAAAGTTACAAGCTCTTACGCTTTTTGCACAAAAATCAAACATAAAAAAATCTCCCTCCTCATATTTCCTTTGGTTGCAGTCTTCTGCATACCATATAGTTTAGCTTGTATCTACAGAGCCTCTTTCTACGTAGCACATAAGCTTTTACCGATAAGCTCGTTCTTCTAATCCTGTAAAGGTTCCATGCAAATTCAGCATTTTCCATTTTAAACTTCTTAATTTCTTATTTATTCAGAAGATATTTCTACACTTGACTTCTTAAAGACTTAGAGATATAATTTTTTTTCAGAATAGCTGTTAAGCCTTGTACCTAACTGGCCTGTTAACAAATCTATGACTCAAAAAAAGAGCTAAATTCCATTCTTTCCCATTATCTTAAACCAGGTTTGACTGTACCCATAAGATGGCATAAGGTCTTGAAGGAGCATGCCAAAAACTCTGCAGTTAGGTAAGCGCCAATCTGATTTATAAAATCTATGCCCACTAAAATTTGTTCAAAACATTTTAGCTAACCACTTTTCTATCAAATCAAGCAGAAGGTGCCTGTATCAGAATTCCTGAGATCACCCCATGGGTCCTCTCAGTCCCTTCCTACTCCTTGACTCCTGAGCACACAGCACCTGGCTGCAGCTGCTCTTCTGCAAATCCAGGCTTGGACCATGCTCTTCCTTCCAGTGTCTCACCATAGTCAGCTCTTTCCATCACACTTTGCATCTCCTTTCACCTTGGATGCCCTCTCTTGGATAAGGCTCTTCCGTTTTCCCTTAGGTGTTCTCCTGAATCACAGGTATTGCTTTCTAGAATCTTGGCATTGCCATGAAGCCAGAATCAGGCCTGGCACAGAGCCAGACTTGCTGTAAGCATCATACCCAAGAAACAGCTTCGTGCATTGAGAAACTTGTGAGAGCAAGTAGGCAGGAAGGCAAAGCAAGCTCGCCTGACATTCAGACAGTGAGGAGCTTTGCTGCATTGCTGCTGGCAGAATATCTCAGTATCCACACTAAGATGACTTGGAGCAATGCAGGAGACAGGCTCAGCACAGCTCATACCAGGGCATACCATGTACGCCTGTGACAGCTCTAATTCTGGCAGGGTGACCTGCTGCAAGCTCTAGGACCTGGACCCTGTCCTAGAGAGAAATACAGATGTCATTTCCACACAGGCTACAGATTATAGTCCCTTCCTATATTTATATTTCACAGAATCACATACTTGTTGGGGTTGGAAAGGAACTCTGGAGAGCATCTAGTCCAATTGCCTCTGCCAAGGTAAAGTGACCTAGAGCAGATGACACAGGCATGTGTCCAGGTGAATGTCTCCAGAGAAGGAGACTCCACAACCTTCCTAGGCAGCCTGTTTCAGTTTCACTCTCAATGTAAGAAAGTTCTTCCTCATGTCAAGGTGTAACTTTGTGTATTTTAATTTATGAACATTTCTCCTTTTTCTGTCACTGGGCATCACCGAAAAGAGTCTGGCACCATCCTCTTGTCACCCACCTTTGGGATATTTATACGCATTAATGAGATCCCTTCTCAGTCTTCTCCTCTCTAGACTAAACAGATCCAGTTCCTGAAGTCTCTCCTCATCAGAGAGATGCTCCAAACACCAAATCATCTTTGTGGCCCTCCTCTGTACCATCTCCAATAGCTCCTTGTCTTTCTTGGAGACCAGAACTGAACACAATACTCCAGGTGTGGCCTCACTAGGGCCCAGTGCAGTGGGGGGATCACCTCCATCAACCTGCTGGCCACACTTGTCCCAGTGCATCCCAGATATTATTTGCCCTCCTGGCCACAAGGGCACTGCTGGCTCATGGTCAACTTGTCATCCACCAAGACTCCCTGTTCTCTGCAGAGCTGCTCTTCAGGTCAGCTCCAGCCTGTCCTGGGGTTATTCCTCCTCAGGTGCAGAACCCTACACTTGCCCTTGTTGAATCTCATTAGGTTTCTCTCTGTCCAACTCTCTCAAGACTCCACTGAATGGCAGCCCAGCCTCCAAGTATATTTAGAGCTATTCCTTCTCAAAAGGAAAGGAAGAAAAGGAAAAGGAAGCACCCATGACAAATGACCACACTGCTGTGCAGAGGAAACCTTTGAGAAAAGCTGGACAATAAGTACCTAGGCTTTCTTCAGTTGGGATGCACTCTAAAATAGAAATATTCATCCACCTTTTCTTGCTCTATTTGGCCCACCTTCATGCTTCACACATTTTGTAACATTCTGCTTTTATTTTACATACTAATTTAAATAAAGCCCTTAACAATACCGTTAAGTTGGTGTGTCTCTGCACAACCCTCCTGAGGCTCTCAGCCCTGCACTGTCAGTCAGGATTTAAGAAAGAGCTATCCATAACTGGGACTGCTGGTGTGAACAGGATTGCATGAGGTGGTATCACAAACAAACTAACCAGGAAAGAACAGCAAATATAAGAAAAGAGAGAGAGAGAGGAAGAACCTGGTTGTGTAAACCAAACGGCACAATTTGTAGCTGCCCATACACACACGCTGCACCAAATGTTCAGTGCAAAGGAAAGCTACCCCACACTACAAAAGACCTTGTATGGGACTCTTTCATGGACTACCTTCCCAGCACCGACAGGGAAATGTTGTGGCTGCAGCTGGTGCTGGCACTTCCACAGCAGGTTCCCCTCAGGTACTCTGGTACCATCCGACAGCCATCTGCTCTTTCTCGGCCTCACAGAAGCACAGACACAGCAGATCTTTTTCATGTGCTGCAGACCAAACTCAGCTCTGAGCCTGAGGGAATCCCCATCTTTTCCACAGATACTCAGCAAGTGCAGACAAAAACTCAACACTCGGGAACGTTACCCATGAATGGCTTCATGAACTGTGAGAGTCCCAGAGAAGCAACAACCTGCTGCAACACAGCACTTCTGTGGCTGCTGACAGACCCTGTTAACCTGCTTGCATGGCTGCAGCTGTGGAAGATGTGGGCATTGACAGCTTTTCCACAAGTCAGCAATGAGGCTGACAAAGCAGGCATGACAACATACTGCACTGTAAAGTACCGTTGACAAAACACTGTTACCTTGGACAAGGATGGGAGCTCACTGGTTTATACATTCTTGCCACAGACTCTCCAAGTCAGAGACAGCAAACTCCCTGTTCTCTGACATGGTCCCCATTTTCAAAAGGAATATTTCCATTTGAATTTTTCCTCACCCCTCATGTAAAGAGATACACCTCCTTTTGCTAATAATGAACAGAGATAGTTGGTTTTTTTCCCAAGTTGATTTCATTTTATGCATACACTGTGGTCTCTGGGAACTCATCTTACAGGCTGAAGCAATAAAGAAACCTCGCTTAAACTACCTTTATACCATCTGCCAAGAGCACTTTGCAAGGATCTATGTGGCATTCTGGAGCCCAGGTGAAGTCAATAGCACCCTGGATAAACATGAGGAACCCAGTCTAGGGATCTCAGGGAAACAGCATGGAAGATGCCAGACTGCGGCCTTTAAAAATTATATTGGTAATTACAGAATAAGATTGCTACAGAGAAACAGGCTGCCAGCATATTGTCTATTGGTTGTGTGACTGCATTCAGTAATGAACAGTTTCTTCTGAAACCTGGTAAATACAGTATCACAGATATAAGGAGCCCTCTGTGCACCACCCTCTTCACAGCTTACACTACTGCTAATATTTTCTGTCTATGCTTAGTACAGGCATAAAAATGTAAGCAGCAAGTAAAAATTCCATTAATTTTCTACACCTCTGTAAAGTCTTTGTAAACTTCAGTGGGACAAAAAGCCTAGTATTTCACTTTCTTTCCATTAAGAAACCAGTTCATAAAGTTGCAGGTCTTCTTCCTTCTGGGTTTCCTCCACCACAGGGGAGTTTAAAATTCCTGTTTATTGAACACATGCAAACTGTTATTGATAACATCAAGCAGCACTGCTGTTGGCTATTCTGCCCGGTATTTTTTAAAAGGGAACACATTAAAATTATGCACATTTGCAAAGCCTTGCATTCATTGCTCATTACTGACACAAGTCTACTCTGACTAACATGAACCCTGTATTACTGCATAGCTTCTGACCATTAATTATTATATGAAATGCTGAACCGTGAAATCAATATTAAGGAAAGTGACTAGTTTATCCTTTCAAGCTCCCCACTCTTCCAGAGAAGCAACTGCAGAGAAAAAAAAAAACAAACAAAAGAAAAACAAAAACAACAACCCATAAACCAATAAAACCAACAACTTGTACAGTAAAAGGAATGGGAAGCTGGAAAACGTGGGCATTCTAGTTTTTGGCTAATAGCACATGCAGTTTAAACCCAGCATAGTTAAGAGTAAAATTCAACTCTTGATCCCATTTCAAACTGAATGCTTGCTCATTCTCTGATCCTTTAATTTTCACTCCCTGCATATACATGTGCACTTCAGAGAGGGTGTGATTCTGCAGGATACTTGATATGTAACCATGTAATTGTAGATGCCATTAAAATGGAAGTGCAGAGGAAAATATACGGAAACTTCAGTTTGCAAGGCTGATCTTAATTTTGGTCTTTAGAGTTTTCGTATTCTTGATTATGTAAGTTTACCTCTTAAAAAAAAAAATTGCAAGATCCCAAGAAAACAGTAATAATGCAAGATCCCCAGTAATTACTTCTTCCCAGAGTCTCTACAGAGATCTGTTTCTACAACCTGTATATCAACAGACAAGAACATTGCTCGAGTAAAAAATATGTAATTAATTCAAGCAAAGTTAAATTAACATAATTCTTTTGTTTGTAACTTACTGAAAACTACTAGAAAGATTCAGAAGTGAGAACAGAAAGAAATCAGAGGTTCTTCCCAGTTCCCACCCTAGATGCCCATCCTGGCTATGAAGTTTTAAACTTCCCCAAAACTACTGAGGTGCAAGGAAAAAGTATAAATTAAGACAGGTAGGTCTTTATCACAACACTTGGTTGAGAAAACATCTGGATTTGCTTCATTTTACTGAATGAGAGGAATTCTTCGAGGAACAAGGGGGCAGAGACTCCCAAACTTCCCGAACCAGAACGATAGAAACAAGAGATGTTCAGCACTGATGCTCAGCACCGCTAGCAGTGCATCTTCAGAAATTCAGCGGCAATTTATGCCAACAGCGATTTCCATCAGAAAACTCCTTCCCAGCGTCCCGGGCGGGCTCGGCTCCGGCTCCTTCCCCAGGGAGCAGCTTCCCCAGCCCCGCCGCTGCGGGCTCCTGGCGCACCTGCTGCCGAGAGGCAGAAGAGGAAAAACCACCCCAAACCCCAGCGCTCAGGAGAACCAGCGGGCGACGGACGGTGCGTGCTGTCTTGCATGTGCCCGGCAGGTAGCGGGGAAACTCCCTAGGCTTCCACCGGCACGGCGCAGAGCCGGCGGAGGCTGCGGGGCAGCGGGACATGCTCAGTGCGCGCGGTGGGCTCCGCCTCCGCCTGACCCGGATACAGACGGCGCTGCCTTCGCCGCGAGCGTGGAGCCGGCCCGGCGCCGCCGCAGCACCGGGAGCCGAGCGCCCCGGCCGTGCCATGGCATTGTGGTGACCGCCCGGCCCCGCCGCCCGCCCGCCCCGCGGCCATGGCCCCCATGGGCATCCGCCTCTCGCCGCTCGGCATGGCCGTGTTCTGCCTGCTGGGGCTGGGCGTCCTCTACCACCTCTACTCCGGCTTCCTGGCCGGCCGTTTCGCCTTCTTCATGCTGAGCGAGCCGGCGGCCGGCGGGCCCGAGACGCCCCACGGCTCCGCGCCCGGCGGCGCCGTGGACCTGCGGGAGCTGCTGGCCGTGTCCGTGCTGGCCGCCGTGAGGGGCGGGGAGGAGGTGAAGCGGGTCCGCGAGGGGAACGTCCTCAACGCCAAGGCGAAGGGGAAGACGCGGGAGGGGGCCGAGGAGCAGCTGACCACCGGCGACCTCCTCTCCAACCGCAGGATGTTCTACCTGCTGAAGGGCGCCTTTCCCGCCGTGCAGGTGGGTGCCGGGCGCCCTCCGTGGGGCGGGGGCTGCCGCGGGCCCGGGGCTGCGATCCCGGTGTGCAGCCCCGCCGCTGGGCTGCTCCACGCCGCCGGGCGCCGCTCCGGTCCGGCACCGCCGGTCGGCGGGAAGCGCTGCCCTCGTTTGCGCTTTTCCTTCCCTTCCCGCTGAACTGGTGGCAGTGCCACCTCATGCTTGTTGCCGTGGGTGTTGGGTTGCAGGGGAAGCGGTTGGAGCGTGTTGCAAGCGAAGCCACGCGAGGTGAAACAGTATCGAACAATACGGGCGTGGAGGGCAGGGGGAAACACCGAGTCTCGCTGTTGTGGATCATGTCCTCTGTGGTTAAGGATACAGCTAACTGCCCAGCGCGAATTCCGGTTGAGGTGCAGAGATTAGGAATGCCGCTGTTTTACTAGTTATCCTTGCTGCCGTCATTTATGGGGAGAGCCAAGAGCGGGGAGCAGTTTCGAGGCTTAGGAACAGCACTGCAATAACCGAGTGTTTAGTGCTCGTGGCTGTGGGACTGCAGATCAGCACAGCTTATACATACATAGCTTATTACAGCTGTGTCAATACTGTGGGTCACTGCCTACCTGAGCAAAATGAGTTTACTTTGCTTTCAGATGTGTACACTCCTTCCTGCTCTCCTCCACTTCTGAAATCCGGGTCTAGCTCTTAAGGTCGCACCCGAATCTTTGACCTATACTTTGAGGCTTTTGGGGTTTTGTTGGCATTGTTTCTGCTTTCACTTCAGTAAATAAAAACTTCTGTCTCTTGATGTTAAATTCCTTAGCTTTTCGTGGCCATTTGAAATGGGCAGGAAGCCCTAAATTTGGATCTCAAAGACTATGATCGCGTGCTTCTGCTGGACAGGTTGAGGAAAAAGTAGCTAAGTCTTGTTTTTGGTTGTTGTGTACTTACTCAATTTTCAGTAGCTGTTTTGAAAGTTCTACAGGATGATGTGTAGTTTTTTGTTTGTTGGCATTTTTTGTGGATTTTTTGGTGTTCAGTTGGTTTGTTTTGGTGGGGTTTTAAAGTGTTGTAAAGAACTCATTGAATATGAAATCTAGAGGAAATAACAAATTCTTCAATGTTTGAAGTAAACTTGATATGTGACTAATCTTCCTCTACAAAAAGATTATGCAGGTTCTGTTCTGAAGATGTCCTGGGTTGTCTGTCGGTGACAAGCCACCTTCACAGGCCCAGTGTTAAAGGAAGGGAAAGTATTGACTCTTGTTCTCTTTCTTATTCAGTGTCCTCGCTAAGCTTGGCTTTAGAGCTTAGCTGGCTTGAAACCTCTACACTTTCTCCCCTTTCACAGACGGAGGAACTTCATTAATATAGATGTAAGAGTTGCTTGGGCTTCTAGAGAAGGCTGGGGATTCAGTGTGGGCTTGAAGAGCACAGTGAACTGTGTATTGTCTGTTCTGTGGTCACGTGTAAACTCTGCTCTTGGGCCTGAGATTCTTAGCAGTGACAGTCTGACTTGTGTCTTTCTGGCAGAGGGTGTTAACTTTGGACATCTACTTTTAAAAAGCTTTTCTTTTTCTCACAGGTGACTTGTGCTGCTAGTCTTTAAGAATACATGGTACTTCCTAAAGTGCAGATGTGATCTCAAAAGCAGTATAAAACCAAAAAAGTGCGCACAGGTCTGTTTAACTGGAAAATACAAGACATAAGTCTTTTTCCCCACACCTCCTTAGACTGACTGAGCTGGAGCTTTGAGGATATCTAGGATGAGTGTGCTTGACAAATTTTTCAGGTGATCTGGAGTTATTAAGTCTGACAGATCATCTGTAGGATGTTTAGTATTCTAAGAACTTGATGGGGATAATAACAGCTTATCTCATGTGGTGTTTAAAAAATATTCACTAAGCTGTACATACTGATAAGGCATTTTGTCTCCTAAAGTCTGTGATGAAGATGTATTCATAAACATTTGCCTAAAGTAAAGTAAATACTTTCTGTTACTCTGTATATCCTATATGTGCTTCTCAGGTGTGAAGACAAGATATCATCTCAATCTACTAATCCTTCAAGTGTAACTTCAGAACAACCCGTCTAGGACTGCAGCTCTTTCATAGAACAGACCTGCTGAGTTCTGGTGTGAATATAAGGATTATAGAGGATTTTCTGAGGCAGTAAGAAATTTCATCATGTAAAAAACATCTTTCTTTATATCTGTAGTCTTATCCCCCAGTACAGAGTGACACTCCAGAATAAAAGATGCTGCTGAAGTCAAATAAACCTCCTCTTCTGTCCTTGCTAGAGAAGATGATGCTAATAAAAGCTGTCAAAGAAAAACTGAAATAATTCCAAGAGTCAGCTTATGCAAAATGCTGATTTTTCTCACATCATGAAGTTCTTGAGCTTAACAGGGGTACCTCAGTACTTAAATTGTTGCCAAATGCTGCAGCCAGGAAGAGGATAAACCAGCACAAAAACTAGGTGCTGTAAAGCAAAGGGAACTGAATTGTTCAGTCTGGAGAAGAGAAGGCTCCTGTGAGACATTACAGTGGCCTTTCAGTGCCTGGAGGAGAGCTGGAGGGGAGCTTTGGACAAGGGCATCTAGTGACAGGACAAGGAGGAATGGCTTTCAACTGAAAGAGGGCAGGTTTAGATTGGACATTAGGAAAAAATTCTTTACTGTCGCTGTTGAGCCGCTAGCTGAGGAATGACCCAAGTTCTCAGACAAGGAAAGAGAGAAGAGACCTTTATTGTTTTGATTTCCATATATATAGAGTTTACAGAGGTCACCCAGATTGGTCAGCCCAAGACCTCCCCCTAGGCCCAATTGGCCAAGCCCGAACTGACCTAATCCGGAGACGTTGTTTGCAAAACATCCAAACTTTATCTTTGTTTATGAAATATAGCAAAATGTTCCCACGGGAAGGACCTGTGCTAGCCACACTTTACTGTGAGAGTGGTGAGGCACTGGACCAGGTTGCCCAGAGAAGTTGTGGATTGACCCTTCCCTGGAAGTGTTCAAGGCCAGGTGAGATAAGGCCTGAGCAACCTGGTCTAGTGGAAGGTGTCCCAGCCCATGGCAGGGGGTTGGAGTGAGATGATCTGGAAGGTCCCTTCGAGCCAAGCTATAGCCATGGCTTTCCAGTGTTTCAAAATAACCATGGGGAGAAGTCATTCAACTGAAGTAAACTTAAGTGGGCAGTGTTGGATTCCCTGTTTTGTGTTCTGGACATAAAAAGGGAAAGCGTGCAAGCAGTCTGTCTGAAGCAGATCTGAGTGTCTTAAAGTGTGGTTATTAAGAGAAGATAGAAGAGTTAGGCTTCTGACTTGCAGAAGCTGAAATAAATCTGGAAAAATCTTATAATACTAGGACTTGGGATTTATTAAAAAAACCCTTTCAAAATCTGAGGGGAAAAAAACCACACAGAAAATGTTTTCCTTTGTTCTCTTAAGTAGAGGTATTGTCTCTACAGAGGAGCTCCACTGCTTACATCAGCTATTCTGTTTGATATAAATAGATGTGTTTTCATCTGTTAAGGCTTCTCAAAGCTATGTTAAGTAACACCAAAGAGGTGCAGCTCAATTGTGTCTTATAACTGTGTAGTAGATTTAGTGGTGGTGGTTTTGCATCCCTCAGAAATAGGCCTGAGAAAGATAAGGAATAAAGAGGCAAGTCACTTATTTCTACTTTGGGTATTACCTAGTGTTGTCTGATTGCACTCAACATCCAGCAATGAGTGTTTGCTTGTGTATTCGATGAAGCTTGTTTGTACAGTTGATTTTAAAATATACTTAATGCAAAAATATATGCATCACTTTCTCTTGATGAAGTTCTTAACTGCAGTTACTGACTTGAGGTGTTTACTGTCTCTGCACTACCAATATGTTGTCCTGGTTTATTTGTCATGCTAAGAAGAGTTAAAGCTCTGATCTGGCTGTAATCATCTCCTCTGCTTCTTCATTTTTTATTAATTTTGTTAATCTTTTCTGGGTTGCTTCTTTCCTCGCTGGTTCTCCATGCAGCCCTGTGCTGGCACCACTGTGCTGGCACAGTGGTGTTGTGATAAAGACTGTGAGTCCTTATCACATTGGAATTAGGTGAGGAGATTAAGGAGATGCTTGACCCAGCCCTCCTACCTGGGTGAAGAGTGGACTGGGGAGGCATTCATTCCAAATTCAGTTACAGACTAGCCAAACACACCGTTGTGTTCTGGCCAGAAGAGCTTCTGTGAAGAAATGATCTCATGATACCGGGGTTTCAGCAGCACTACCTGGTAAAAGGTCCCTCTCAGCACCATGCCTCAGAGTCATATTTTTTTAATGTGATTTGTCCAGGGGTCTGTGTCAGGACCTTGATAACTGAATGTATCCCAAGTGAAAACTTAAACGTTATTTAAAATAAAGGCTATTTAGGAATACTCTGGTTCACTTCCCATTATGGCCCATCTTCAGTACATCTGAAGGAGCAGCCCTACTTTATCACAAAGGCAGAAATGATTGACAGGGGACAATGTGTTCCTTGAACTTGCACTTTGACCTCTTGTCTTCTGACTAAAAAAGCCAATTTTAAAATGTCCTGCACAATTCTGCTATTTTGCTGCTGTACTGTACTAGAGTTATTTCCATGGGACACAGACTTCAGTTGTAGCAGTCAGACTGTATTCTGCCCTACACTCATTTTGAGCTGTTTTGCCTTATTTTTGTTCTAGAATTGCTCCAGCTATATGCCTTGCTTTCTAGTGTAAATACTGAATATAGTTTCCTCTTGTTTGGTCCCTTTCTTTTCATTGTGACTGTGGTGGAAATCAGGTCTTCCTCTGTCCCAGTCTTTCTCTTTGAGCATCCTTTTATGAGTCTTGTTGCTGTCCTGAATCCAAATGTTCTTCTTTCTCTTGCACAGTTAAGACTGACGATAAATTCCGTATTTCAAGTTTGTGCATTATAATGCTGGAATAAGCGTTTGAAATGAAAATTTAAGAACATGTCACTTTGATTTTCTTCTAAATTAATTGGACTTTTTGAAGATTAATGACTCCAAGCACTCCTTTTTTATCAGGCTGTCTGAAGTACTATCTAGGTTTAAACTCACTGTTTGCAGGCCTCTGACCACGGTGACAACTATCATACCTAAAAAACTGGAATTTCATCTGAGATGGCAGGCTCTGCAACTGATACTGATTCTGTGTGAAAGATAGATATGTTAAAATAGGTTTAAAAACCAAAATACTACTTCAGAAGTATTGGACTGTAGTGAGTAAGTTCAATAATGTCTTTTCATCTTGTGAGAATGGCTTCCTCAGGTCTTAGGGCTTTTAATAAAATTGATGTTCTTCTGACCCAGATGATCTTTGCAACTGCCAATGGGTTTCTAAGTAAAACAAGAGGTGTGAATGTCAATCTAAAATCTCAGTAATTAAGTGTTGTCTGGAGATGCATCTCCTAACACAGGTTCCAGATTGTGCCAGATGACTTATGTCAGCTCTCTCTGCATAAAATTGAAGTTAAAGACTGTAACTTTATGCTAATGAGTTCTGTGATTATCTTTTCTAGTGTAATTACGAGTAGTTCATTTGGCTTCTTTGTACACTGGGGGTGTTTATCAGCTGAGCATCTGGAGAGTTGAATTTCTTAGTAGTTGAACCACTCACAAGCAGTGGAAGTTTTCTGGGTATTATCTGTTTTACTGGTAGATTTCTAATCTGTCCTTATTTGGATATTTTCTTAAAATGAAAAGAAATGTTGCAACTCTTAGGACAAGCAAGTCGTCCCTTTCTCATTGTTAGACTTGGGTCTGTATAGAACTGTAATGGAGAATTTTGCCATCTACTGAAACCACTTGTGTGAGCTAATGAACAAGTCACTTTATTTTCCTGGCCTAAAATTCTAGTTGTTTCTGCAGACTTCTGGTGAAAACAGTGAGTCCTGTGATCTGTGCTGATTCCCTCAATTCCACTTTTGTTGTTTTCACCAACCTCTATTCACCATAAGTCAGTAGAAGCAGAGTTGTCATCGGATATGGCTTTATCATTTATTAAATGGTGTTTGTATCAGTCTTTTTCCTGCTGGCTTAATGACCAAAGTCACCTAATGAGTTTTGATAAGCACTAATTGAGCTTCTTGACATTTAGGCATGTCCAGATTGTTCTTTGCACATTCTGTCATCTTGCTCCTGCATTAAGTGACTTCTTGTTGCTAAAATAAAAAAAGATGTAGTTGATGGTAGAGGAAAACCTCTGTCAGTCTGGACTTAGATGCCTTGGAAAATGCATGTGTCCTTTTTCAGTGTTGTGGCATAGTTATAGAAATTCTTGTTGTTTTCTGATCAAATGGATGACAATGTGAGACCAGTGGGTTTTATACCTCTTGTTATTTTATACATCTGTATGATTTTATACCTTACATATTTATATACAAATATACTTTATAGTTTTAATAAATTGAGATACCTTTAAATATGCTTTTTTTTTTTTTTAAGAAAAATATGTGATTCAGCAAGGTCTTCTTTCATAACAAAACTCTGGCAAGAGGAACATTTTTGAAAGGCATGAAGATCACTGGTGAAAGCTTATTTTTCCTTTCTAATATGTTGTGGTAATCTAAGGAGGAAAAGAACCTTTTCAAAAGCAAGCAGCTGGCTTTAAAAATATCAGGGTATTGAATAAAATTAGGGGTTTTTTTTTTTTACTACGCTGGTAGGGCTACTATTCAAATTTTTTAAAGCATAAAGGCATTTTAAACTTACAAAAAGAACTGGTACTTTGATTTCCCAGTTTGCATTCTTTTCGGAGTTAAGTAACCTAAGCTTTTAAGAAGCAGCTTTCATTCATAGTGAAAACTGCTACGCACCACCCCCAAATTCGAAAGTTGGAAGGGAGGGATCGTGAATGGTCCTGGCTGCAGGTGAGCTAAGTCTTGGTGTGAATGCACACCCCTTGCTTTGTAACAGATTGTGGAGCCTTGTTTTGTAACCAGGGTAGGTTACACACTTTCCTCAGATACTGGAAATAGGATGCTTTGAGTGCTTTTTGCTTTCCTGGAGAGAGCTCTCCTGTTGTGCATATTTATATGTCCTGACTTGTCAAGTGGGTGTTTACATTCAGAGGTTTTGGCATCTGATTCCTTCACACGATTTGTGTATGTACAGATGCTGTGAGAAGCTGAGACAGCTTTCAGCTCTGATACATTTGAGGAGAGAAACAGAGAAGAGCCACCGGAGGTAAAACAGTATGACTTTAAATGCAGTGGGTATAAGGCTGCTCTTTGGTGCAGTGAAGTGCAGTGCAGTGGTTGAAGGGATCTGTGTGTAAGGGGAATATATCCCAAAAAATGCTGGTTGAACCACACTTCCCTGAGTTGTGACATTTCTGAAGCACTGTCAAATAAGAACAAATAATAACAACCATGCAGCCATCTCGTAGGTCAGTACACCTTCCTAGGTGTGTAGTTGCAGGTGTCCTAGAGTCATAAAATGACTTGTTTTGCAAGGGACCTTAAAGATCATCTTGTTCCGACTTCCCTACCATGGGCAGAGATGCCTTCCACTAGACCAAGTTGCTCAAAGCTCCATCTGATCTGGCCTGGAACACTTTGAGGAATGAGGCATCTTCAACTTCTCTGGGCAACCTGTTCCAGTGTCTTGCCACCTACCTTCACAGTAAAGAATGTCTTCCTAATATCTAAGCCAAATCTCTCCTCTTTTGGTTTGAAACCATTCCCCCTTATTCTATCCCTGTCTGTCCATGTAGAGAGTTATTCTACCTCATTTTTATAAGTACCCCTTAAGCATTCTGCCTTAAGGTCTCCTAGGAGCCATCTCTTTTCCAGGCTGAATGGACCCAGCTCTCAGCCTGTCTTCGTAGGAGAGGTGCTCCATCCCACTGATCATCTTTGTGGCCCTTCTCTGGACCCACTCTAACAGGTCCACATCATGATTGTGGTGAGGCCTCCATACCTGTTCGCAGCACTCCAGGTGGGGTCTCACCAGGGCAGACTAGAGGGGGAGAATCATTTCCTGGCCTGCTGGCCGTGCTGCTTTTTTTGATGCATTTTAGGAGGTAGTTGGCCATTTGGGCTGTGAGGACACATCCATGATAAACCCCAAGTTTGTCTCCATTATGCTGCTTCCAATGAGTTCTCCCAGTCTGTGCTAATGCTTGGGATTGCCCCAACCCAGTCCGTCTTACACTTGGACTTGTAGAACTCATGAGGTTCTTGTGAGCCAAATTCTCAAGTTTGTTCAGGTTCCTCGGGATGGTGTCCCTTCCTTCTGTTGTGTCAAGTGCACTGCTTGGCTTCACATCATCTGCAAACTTGCTGAGGGTCCATTTGATCTTACTATTGTCATTGATGAAGATATTAAAGAGCACCAGTCCCAAAATGGAGCCTTGAGTGACATCATTCTTCACATTCATCACTTCTCTCCATGTGGATGTAGAGCCATTGACTACCACTGCCTGGCTGCATGCCTCCATCCAATTCCTTATCTACTGAATAGTCTACCCTTTAAATCCATGTCTCTCCAATTTGGAGGTAATGATGTCATGTGGGGCCCTGCCAAAGGCCTAACAGAAGTTTAGGTAGATGACACCGGTTGGTCTTTCCTTGTCAACTGTTGCAGTCAATCCATCACAGAAGGCTGCTAGATTGGACAGACATGAACCTGAACTCTTACTGGTTCCTCTGGACTATTTTGCAGAGGGTGTATGTAGCTATAAAATATCTTCTACTGTCCACAGAGGACATTTCCCAGTCACTCAGAAAGAAGGTGTCAGAATCACTGTAAATTTATTGTTTGAAAATGTTTGCATGTAGTTATTTTTGTCTCTCCACTTCTTAGCTGTATCTCGTGTCAGGTGAATACAGGTGGCAAAGTTAAGTTTGAGTCTTGGGCATGCATCATGCTTACACCACATAATCACTGATGAAGTGGCTGTGTAGGTTGTGCAGCATCGGTGCATCAACTAAACAGAAAAACAAACACCTATTAATGTTTTACCAGTGTTCCCCTGTGCACACTCCAGGCTTCCAGGCCTCCAGGCTTTTCATTTCCATGGTCCCATTCAAATCCATGGACTTACCCATTGAATCATAGAATAGTTTGGGTTGGTTTTGTTTTGGGGGTTTTTTTGGGTTTTTTTTTTCCAGTTTGAGTAGCATAATTAGTATTTCTACTTAGTAATATAGGTGTGATAGTATTTGTGTTGTCTTGTTTTATTTTCTAATAAAACAGGACTAAGATTTGGATTTGAGAGGGCATAATTGGCAGTTGGGGATATTGATGCTTTCAGGAATAAAGTGGTGTGCTAACTTATATTTTTTGAGATACTGGATTATTTGCATATTAAAATATAAAATGAGTATTGAGCTGGAGAAGTATGTGGGGAAGGAGAGGAAGTACTAAATTAAAAAAAAAATTCACATGCCACCAAACGCTTTCTAAGAAAAGTATTGCATTTTCATGTACTGATGTAAGTTTTTAAAATACTAAGTATTTGAACAGAAGCTTCTTTTTTTTTTTGAGGGGGGGAGGGTGGAGGTGGTGTTTGCATACATTTTTTCACTTTAATTTAGCTTCAATGGGTGAATTCAAAGGCAAAACTACAGTTGTGTCCCACACTTTCACACCAGGAAAAAGGCTGAAGTTGTGCATCATGCCAGGGACATCTAGCTAATATTCAAATAGGCTTTTTGGGTGATGAGCTGCCACAAAGACAGCATGAAGTGCTGGTAGGGAGTAAACCAGCACGGGACAAAGAGCCACTGTGAGGTTCCCTGGAGTCTTTAAGTGTCAGGACTGTTGGCTGTTTGTTCAGAGTGCTGCATTTATCCAGACAAGTTCGTAGTACACTGGAGTTGCTTCCTGCGTTCCTGAGCAGATCTGTGTTCCCACCACCAAGGTGCTGGAGGGGAGTGTTCTCTGTGCAGAGGTTTCTGAAGGCTGGAAACACCTGGGTGTTTTGGAAGGCACACCATGGACTGATCCTGATATTGGTGTTGGACCTCTGCTGCTGGCTCCCATGAGCAGCATCCCTCATTTGTTATGGAATTCCTGCGCCTTCCAGGCTGGTTCTGAGGAAGTTCTGTACTGGTGAGATGCAGCCAGACTGCCTTGTTTATGAAATAATAGTTTTGGGTTGGTTTTTTTTTTTCACTTTTCAGCAGTATTCCATGCACTGATTTACATATGTTTTATTAAACCTCTGTGTTTGATGCAGTTCACTGTGATGAGGGCTTTTGCTTCAAGCGTTGCTGGGGAAGATTGCCAAAATGTAGTTAAGCTTGGCGTCAGTGCTGAGCTCCCAAAATTTCCTCAGATGGGCTTTTAGACCTTGTAGCAATTAGGCGATTAACCTCAGGGTGTCTTGCTGAAATAAGCTCCAGTGTCTGAAATACTTGTTGTGAGGTCTTTCTACCATAGCTACTCCTAATTTATGAGTGAAGATTTGCAATTGCATTGTACTACATATCCATATCACTTCAGAAAAGTTTAAAGTGTAAGTTCATGGTCTCTGGAGGCTGCCAGCAAGTGAGAATGACAAATAGGAACATGGAATTTACACAATGGCATGTTTGCCAGGTATATTCTCCTGCATTTATAAAAAAAGAAAAAAGGAGGAATAGAAGAAGCTCTCCGTTTTAAGGGTTGTTGAGCCCCTCTCAGGCAAATACTCAGCCAGGGCTACAGACTAAATGGTCATATGAGTGGAAGAACCAGTGACCTGATTGTTGGGGTTTCTGTTGTTGTGGGGTTTTTTTGTTTTTTGGTTTTGGTTTGGGTTTTTTTTTTGTTTTGGGCTGTGCTTTTTTGTTGGTTTGTTGGGGGGGTTGTTTGTTTTTTGGTTTTGGGGTTATTTTTTACTTTCTCCAGATGGCTACATGACTTTATCACTATTTCCCCAGTTTTTTTTCTAGTGGAATAATCATGTCTGTTGAGAGAGACTCCTCACAAGCATTTTAAATGCTGCAGTGTCATAGCCACTGCTACAAAATCTGAACTAGTAGGTGGTCTTTCGCTGAAAACAGTACATTTCAGATAGTTTCAGACTTTAAATTTTAGTGTACTGTAACAACAGGTTTAACAAGATATTCTTCCTTTTGAGCATTTGTTCCAACCCTTTAACTTTTGGAGGCCCCTTTCTTCTGTTGAGGAAATGGTTTTTTTATGATGGTATATCATGTGCTGTAGTGGAACTTTGACTGCCCAGGGGCTGTGTTGAGACTGCCAAGTCTGTGGAACTACTCATCTTGACTTTGCAGGACTGTTTTCCCTAGGGGAAAATGCAATCATCAGGTTTATTGTACAGTGACAGATGTTTAATTTGTAAATGTCACGGCAACTTCAAGAGCTCCATGTTTGGCATTTAATGTTTCAAATACTGTTTTTACATGAGAAGACAGCTATGATGTATGGCTGGAGTTGCTGCAGTTCTGCTTCCTTTTTCATTTTGACTTCTCTTGGAGAAAAGGGCCCTTAACTCTTGGCTAATAACCTGTTACAGTTGAGGTGTGTGATACCTTTTCTTTTCATGATACGAATTATGTAAAAATCCTGCTCATATAAAGTCTGCCACATTCAAACATCTGGTAGCTCCTTCATTTTCATTCTTTCCATGTTACTTGCCTACAGCTTTTGGGAAAAATGCATTTCTGGTCATCCAAAAATACTGTACTACTGGAGTCACAAGGACGTTGCATTGGGTTTTGCAGATCATTACTCCATTCAGCAGAGTGGTGCTTTGTGCTCTGCTGCTGGGACAAACTCTGCTTGATGTAGCGAAATGCCCTCAGGTGTGGAATAAAGTTCATTAAGCTGGACAGCAGGTGACATTAGGCTTAAATGTGACCTTTGACTGCTGTTCATAAATGTTCTTCATGTGCCATCTTAGGACCTTACCCCAGCCTACCCTAAAGATGTGTATGGGATGTTGGTAACATGTTTGTGAAATAACATTCATCTGACAGTTGTGTGAGGGTTAAATTCAGTTGAGGTGCTTAAATTTCTAGTTGTAACTCAATGCCAGCAGCAGGGATATACTAAGATTCCTACTTTCCCAAGACATACACAGTCTGCACAATATCTGGTGATAGTATATCTGTACATTTCCATGTGCATCTGCTGGTCTGTATAAATTGACTATTAGACCCCCCTATCCTCTGTGTACTGTGTGATTCTCTAGAGTCACATGTTCTGCCTGTAGTCTTTGAAGCAACTGCATTTAAATATTGATTTTAAAAATGTGATTCACTCTTTGGGAATGTTCAGTAGGGAGAGCTGCAGCCAAAGCAACAGTGTCCAGCTGTGATCTGGTTCACAGTAAAGTTCTGGATTGTGGGTTTGCATTGCTTGTCACATGACCGTAATAGCCTGTGAGTTGCTAAAAAAATTACTAATTCCTGCATTTTAGGTGAAGAAGGAAAGAGAAAATGTGAGCAAACCTGTAATTTCCCCAAGTGCCGCAGTTACTTTGTCTGATAAGTTAATGCAACTACTTTTGTTGTCATCCCACAGATAAATTCTGAGGAGCGTGTTGACACAGCTGATCAGGAGACAGTCTCCTGGGATCGCAGTATTCCTGAAGACATAAAGCAGAAAATACAGCCTAAAGAGGTGCCAGCAGAAAGTGTTACTGTCTGGATTGATCCATTAGATGCTACACAAGAATACACAGGTAGCTGACTCTCTGTTGACAAATCATGTGTGTAATTCTGATGTTTGCCTTTTACATGGGAGACAAAATAGTAAGTATTTAAAATGACATCTCTTGTTAAAGTGTCTTATGTCAAAGTTAGCGTGATTTAATTGAACAAATTGCGTAATGAAATCTCTGTAGTTCTCAAATCACAGCATTTACTTTTATATATTCCAGTTCTAAAATTACTTTGGTGTCCTTGCAACTAAGTTATTGCTATAATAAATAGTAACTGTCAATTATGGATTCTACTGGAATTACATATTTATTTCAGTCATTACTGCGGCAACATTAAATATCGTAGATTTTTGGTTTTGTTTATTTAAAGAGAATACTAACTATTTAACTTGATATAAGAAATTTTTTGTTGTCATTTTTCAAAAAAGTATGCATAATTCAGTCTTCCCCCTTTTCAAACATTTTAGGATGTCACATAAGCAGTTCAAGGCAATCCAACTGAAATTCCTGCTGATAAGTACTTAGGAACAAATAGAAAAAGGGGATTTTTTTTTTTTTTGGTGACTATTTAATTGATACAAACATCCTTTCCAGAGAATGTTCTTTGGTTTTTGAATTACCATTTTTGAACCAATAGAGGATAGGAGATGAGGCAAAGAAGGGAGAATGCAGGAGCACAAATTTCCATAAAAACATGTGTTGCATAAGACAGAGCTGTTAGCATTAGATCTGGTAGGAGTACAGGTTACATCTACTGAACAGGAAAAATTGCTGGAAAGCTGAAAAGTCTTCAAAATCTTTTGAAAACTGCAAGGTTATTTGAAGATACATCAAAGTTACATAACTGTAAGAGGCAGAATGTAAACTAGGCTTTGGAGAACAATATTGTTATTATCTCCTGTCTCTTTTCCTTTTGTATTCTTGGCATCTGATTGTAAACTTGCTCACTTTGTTGTTTTGCCCACAGAGGATCTTCGACAATATGTCACGACAATGGTTTGTGTGGCTGTAAATGGTAAACCAGTAATAGGAGTGATACACAAGCCCTTCTCATCATACACAGGTACCTTCATGCCTTCACATATTTCTATCGTAGTCAGTCATAGTGCTAATTAAAATTTGATGTTTGAGAGAACATCTGTAGGTATAAATGAGAAGATAGTACCGGGGCAAAAGGGTACTGCAGCAAACCTCACAATTAGAGCTGCAGATGTGTTCTGTGCTGTAAAACCACAAAGGAAAATGTTGCCCTTGTTTAACATAAAAATGATGCATTTAAAACAAACCAAATGAAAATACGTTTAAGAGCAAAGATCCCTTCAATCAGAGTGCTTCTAGAAAAAAAGTTAAACCTACAAATACTGACCAGTTTCATGTGTGCTTTTAGTCTTAAGCAGAAAAGAGTACCTTGCTCATTTAGCAGAATAACTTGGGTCTACAATAATATACCCAGGAGCTGGTGTTTATTTGGTGTGAATAAAAAAAGATTGATTAAGGATCTTAGTGGCAACTGTTTGTATGTAACAGGCAAGACTGTCTAGCATAGCCTTATTGATTATCTGACATGCTTTTAATGCCACAACTGTAAAGTAATTAATTCTTTAGTATTAATGATGTATGGGTGAGCATTGCTGCAAGTTTGGCAATTTGCATGCTCTTTTGAGAGCTTCAAAGCAGTTTAAGTATTCATGTCTTACTGTGTATTTAAAACAGAAATTGTTGTTTACATTTTCCCTTAGGCAATACTGACCTCTAGAGTTCTGAAGTTCTGCAGTAGCTCTGGCACAAAAACTAAGTCTGAATAAATGCATTTTGTGTTTGTTCTCCTTTTTTGGCCCACTGAACACTCATCATTTTGTGCTAAAATTTTTACTGTCTATAAATATGAATTTAATTACCAGTCATTTAAGTATATGCTATATTCCAATATGCTTCAAGAATCTTAGAGGTGTTGGAACGTATTTTTTTAGTTATCAACACCTGTCTGAAGAAATGGTTTTTAGCATTGTAATGTTGAGAGTTTATCTCCTTTAATAATAGTGAAGTGTGCAATGTTCAGACATGGAATCAGATGCAAGGCAATGAATTCTGTCATTCTGTGTGACAAGTATTCATTTTCCAGGCTGGAAATACCAATATGTTTTGAGTCAGATTGTTCCTAATACTACCACACAAATACAAAGCAATAAAGGGCAGTCAGCATTGGTATTACACATAGCTCAGTCTGTTGCCAAACAATCTGGCTCTCTACTGAGATGAAATTGCTGGGTAGTTTACTAAGTAAATGTCAGATTAATGGTTAGGGGATGCCACCTACCAAGCTTGGCTTTGAACCTCATGATGAAACAAGTGGGAAGTTGTGTATTCTAAATTCAGTTCTCTAAAACACAACATCAAATATTTTTCTTTGTAGCACTGTCCTCCTGAGTGATTTCCTTTCTTAGCATTACTATCTTTCTGAACAAAATGACTCCATAATGTTTTTGGTATCTGCTTTAAAAGGTAGTGGGCCTTTTTGTTCTTACATAAAAACATTGTTGGAGGAAATATTAGATGTGTTTCTGACTAGGAGCCATCCTTTAAACTTTGGTTGTTTTCCAGTTGCAGGTTATAAATATTAACTGCATGGGATTTTCCCCTCTTATTCTGTTTCTTGGAAGTATCACACAAGAGCAGGTTTGGGATAATGCCATATGCACCAATGTGTGTGGGGCTTGTTTCTCTTCCCTTGTGTGCACATGTGGGTATGCACCCCATCCTCTGTCAGCCCTTTCTCTTTTAAAGTAGTGAGAGATATTATGTCAGAGGTATCAATTACATATTCTTAGATAAATACCTTTTTATCTTCACACTTGACAGAGATTGTCTTCTGTAAATTTTAGCAGAGTTTTTATTTCTGTTGTAGCTTGGGCAATGGTGGATGGTGGGTCAAATGTAAAAGCTCGTTCCTCCTACAATGAGAAGACCCCAAGGATTATTGTGTCCCGCTCCCATGCAGGAAAAGTTGAGCAGGTTGCACGGCAGACATTTGGAAACAAAACTGTGATAATCCCCGCTGGTGGAGCAGGTTTGGTTATTAATGCATCCTATCCATTTTATTGCTTCTGAATGTTTCAGTGGTGTAGCTGTTGCTAGACAAAAGGATGTAACTGTGGTGTCTCCTCATTTTCCTCTTGCCTTTTGACCTTCACATCCCTGAAAGCAAGTACTTGACAACAGGGACACAGTTTTTCCTGTGTTTAGGAACCTTGGTTCAGACTTCAGGCTGTTCACAAGTCAGTATGTTTTACTGACTCTAAGCCTGGGTCTGCAATGTTGCTATGGTCCTTTCATTGAAACACACTGATGTATGTTCATTGAAGGCACTCATGCCTTGGTGGGAGAAAAAGGGCTGTGTGACCACAGGCAGAATCATGGAAGAGAATCTTTTGGTTGTTAGTTAACTGTTAGTATGGTTGATTAAAAAAAGTTAAGAAAAATGCCTCTAAAGTTTGGTACTGTTTATTGCATTTATGTCAAAAGAGAAAATTAGTATCGCTGAAGTCCCTTTTTATCTGCCTCATACTCAATTTAAAGAAATCTTAGAATACGTTTTACTTATACTATGTCCTTGTGCATGTTACTGTCAGAATGTAAATATGTGAGGCACCAGGGTGAAGCAAGAGAAGTTCTAAAGTCTCAGAAAAGTCATGCAAAATTTGAATTTTACAGAAATGTGTCTTTCTGCAACTTTAATACAAAAAGCAAGCGCTCCCTTACAGATTGTTTAGTCAAGAAGGTCTTGCATTGCTTCTCAATAATGAATCTAAATGACAAAGAAAGTGAAACTGATTATAGCAGGTCTTGTCCAGTGCTTGACTCTGTTTAAGAAGATAAAAAAGGAACTGATTAATGAAATAAGAATATTGGTCAAAGAGTTGAAAATTTGAAAAAAATCCATAAAAGAGAGAACACTGTTTTGAGCACTTACTTTATACAGCATAATAAATAATAAAGAGGAAGGCCGTGGGCTGATTTGCTTTATTAAAGAGTGGTATAAACTTCTTCCTTCTATAGTAATAAAAAGCCAGGGAGAAAAAGATAGACTGCAGCATGATACTGGGATTGAGAAAAAAGTGCGTGAACGTAAGAGCAGAACTATTTGAGTTTCTTGTGGTGTTCTTTTAATGGGTTTTGACAGGAAAACTGAGTTTAATTTTTTTTGGTTTTTACCTCTGCCCATTTCTTCTAGGTTATAAAGTGTTGGCCCTTCTTGATGTGCCTGAAAAGAATCAAGAAGAAGCTGACGTGTATATCCATGTCACCTACATTAAGAAGTGGGACATATGTGCTGGAAATGCAGTGTTGAGAGCATTGGGTGGCCATATGACTACCCTGACTGGTGAAGAAATCAGTTACACTGGCTCAGATGGCAATGAAGGAGGACTTATAGCCAGTATCAACATGAACCATAAAGCACTAATTGAAAAACTTCCAGATCTGGAAAAAACATCCCACAAGTAAACGTGACTGATGGAAAAGTACAAGTTGTGCTTTTGTAGCCTCCAGATGCTCTGTCTGAAGAAGCAGGCGTGAAAACCTGCTGGAAAAGATGCACAGCAAAGCAAAGCAGTTTGGTGTGGGTTTGGGGACTATATCTTGCATTGGGTTTTGTCAGTGGTGGTATTTAAAAAGAATAAAATAATAATAATCAGAAGTAGGAAAGGGGCCTATGGTCTCTCACATCAGTTTCCATGTTTTATTTTTTTCAGACTGTTTTCATGCTGTTCTTACACTCAAGGTGCATTTACCATATATATTGGTGAACATGGGTGAACTAAAGAAAAATACAAATTTTTTCATAAAATAACCTAAGTATTTCTCACAGGAATTTCTTGAAACCCTTTACATCATACTGTAGTTTTAGTGATTCCATAATAAATTAGGTAGGGAAAAAAGCTTGATTTGTGTAGGCATCTGATAACTGTAAACAGTTTATCAGGAATCATGACCTCATGTTTTGTATCCCTTGAATGGAAAGCACAAGATGGTTGATTCAAATCTATATGCAGCAGCAGTTTGTCTTTGAGAGCGTGGCACTCTTTCTGCTTTTTAAGAGAAAAAAAGAGATGTTCTGTACTATTTTGACTTCTTTCCTGAAGCTGTAAACCAGTTATAATTCAGGTGGGTTGTGAATATCGGTGTTTTATTAATCAGTGTAATTATTTCCTTACACCTTTTTAGAGAAGGCAGCATTTCCTTGTATAGCTTTTAGCAGTTACTTCTTGTCCTTGATTTCTGCAAGCAATGTTGAAGATGCATGCGAGATTTTTCTCTGATGTAGGGCTTGTTCATCACGTGGTGTTTGTGCCTGTAGAAGCAGC
This sequence comes from Entomyzon cyanotis, assembly GCA_024500445.1. Taxonomy (NCBI): domain Eukaryota; kingdom Metazoa; phylum Chordata; class Aves; order Passeriformes; family Meliphagidae; genus Entomyzon; species Entomyzon cyanotis. Next base: position 22,836,483 of record JAKEPQ010001005.1, read on the forward strand.
TTCTTCCTTCAGTTATTTAGTTTGAGTTTTCTTTCCATTGGACGGAGTCATAGGGAATGAGTTTAACGGAAACATTAGGTTGACTGGTTATTTCCATTTCCAACACAAGATATAAACCAGCAATTTTTCTACAACCCCAGGAATAGCTTTGTCGTCTTAGCTTGCAGCACACTCTTTTCTGCAGAATGCTCTGCAGCCATTCTGAACAGCTTGTGGTTATTTGGTTTGTGGTAATTTACAGAGAGAGAGACCATTTGAACTTGAATCTGCTTAAGCAAGTTTGAAGAACATGTGGCACTTGATGTACAGCAGGGTCTGCAAAACTTTATTGAAAAATGTTCTTTGCAATCCAGTACATACAGAACAGAATGTGGGTCCTTTGATATCAAATGACAATTTGTGGTACCTCTAAAATATGTGGACTTCTATCTCCAAACAGGTAACCATCTGCATTGCTGTTCTTTGCATCCCCCTAAAGGATTTCAGAAGTTTAAAATGTAGCTGTTATTTGAATTACCAGCAAATAAGCTGCCCCTCTCACCTCAAGAATGCTAAAATTCTTAGTTAATACAGATATTTTTTGTTCAAAGTTATTCAGTGTAGGCTTAGGCTGCTTGATTCAAACCCTTAATTCTTTAATTTTAACTTCTTTCATGCTGTTAATAAGAACTGCTGTTCTGATTAAAAAGAGATTTTTCTCCTTGGGTCAGTAATGGAGAATGTTTAGATACTGCTTTCAACTTCTAGCAGAAGCTCACATTTCCAAAAGACCTCCTAGATGTTGCATAACTACAGATAAAGACTTCTACTTACTGGCAAAGGAGACTGAAGCTTAGTCCTAGTAGCTTTTTGGTACAAGTAGTTTTTGGTGAAGTTCTTTTTCAACATGAACACTATTGCTGCTCTTTGAAAATAACTTTTACACATGTAGATAATACACAAAGCAATTTAATTTTCAGTTCTTAAATTGAATAAACTGCTATGTGATATGACAAACAAGTGATCACGCCCTTTTTAAGAAGGATCTGATCTATTTCAAAAAGTTGTTGAGCTTCCTAACTTCACTGAAAAACAAAAAAACCCCATATTTATCAAGGTTTTAATATTTTACAAGAAGATTGAAGCTTTTTAAGGCTGATAAAAATGTCTTGAAGCCTAATTTTTAAAAAAGCCATTTGTGTGTTTATTTGCTAAAGAACATGGATTAAAATTTAAATATGAGAAATAGCCATAGTTAGCCTAGTCTGAAAACCTTATTGTGTCACAGAGATCGAATGCACAATATTTAATAGGCAATTAAGACAGTCTGTGGCAAGTTGTGGTTTTAGAATCAGTGTGAAATCCTATGTAAACGTACTTTGTGAAAATTGGACTGCTTTTGTTTTGGGGAATGTTTTCTATCACTTCCTTGCATAAGCTGTGATCAGACTTCCTGTATGGGAAATGAAAAATGTTATGTAATGTACAAGGGCTTACTTGTATCTTCGTTGAAGGCATAGAGTAGTGAACAGAAGTATTTGCCGAAGTTATTTTTTCTTAGGAAAACAAGGTACCTTAGGAAGGGCCCTCCTATCCTTCCTGCCATATGCTGGCTAAAATGCCTAGCCTTCCATTAGGAGGACTTGTGCTTGTTTAGACACATTTCTATTCTAAATTGCTCTGTTGCAATGGATCACAGTGTTCAGCACCTTTCACAGGGGACCATTATTGGCCTAATCTCACTCCTTGTGAAATTGAGTAAGAGGTGAGAGTGTGATGCCCAGTTAATTACCTGTAGTAGAGCCTGAGCTTGCAGAGCTTTCGCACAGCTGAGGGCTGAGGTAGTGCTTGTGGTCTCCTGGTGTGATTTAAAGAGTAGTTGCTTTGGTGCTAGGTGAGCAGCTGGTGAATATCAGTTTCAGATGTCATTTTGCAATAAATGTAACTCTTATGCAGACCAGCAAGTATTCACAAGTGCTTGCTTAGTGCACACGTCCCAGTGTGCTTTGTTTCTTTGTATAGTGTTAAAACTCAGTGTATCATTTCTTTGACTGTGTTTACACTTCATCCTAAAATGTTCTGCTGTTCTGGCTTAGATATTTGGTGTCATCAGTGTGTATGTGACTTAACCTTATGCCCAGAGGGATAGGAAATTATCCCATAAGCACATCTCACTGTTGGACTGCAAGAGTGTTCTCTAAGTCTTAGCCTTTTCCACATAAAGCTGTCATACACCATTTTAGGGATGCTACTTAAAACAATTGCATGGTGTAGGTGGGTCCTACAAAAATATATATTTTTTAAAAATTTTAATTAAGAAAAAAGTCATGGTATAATGCTAGCTCTATCATTCAAGGGAAGTAAGAGATGGTATTATTTTAGCACTGGTTTTCCAATGGTGAATTTTTTTGAGTGACTATTATAATTAAGGTAATTGCAAGTGAAATTATTCTAAAGCTGTATGTATTTTCTCTTTTTCATTCTGCTAAAAAGAGTGTATGGTAGCATAGGTAATACCTGGTACTGTACCAAGAGTCCTGGCTTTCATTCCTTGAATGAATATTTTCTGAATAAATGGACACAGAAATAAATGGGTTGAATATTCTATTTAACTGGTTTTGAGATTACCCTGTTTGCCAGACTTACAGGTGGACTTATTAAGAGCTATTTGTTCTGATCTGCAGAACATGTAATGATACGAAAATATTTAGCAGATATGGCTTGGATAGTGAATTAACCATATAAGTGAAGCTGCAAAGTCATCTAGTGATTTTGTTTCACATATTTACTTTTACTTCATGGTTGCTAGAGGGGGCAGATTTTCTTACTGGTTTCAGGTGTGAGAAAAGTTTTATTTTTTTTGAAGTGGCCAGTGGCTGGAGATCAGGGCTGGGGAGGGGAGTCAATACTGGCATTCATCTTTGCTTTTTTGTTTTTGAATAAATGTATTCCAATGTCTTTGTAGCATCCTGTTATCTGTGGGAGTTGTACAGCAGCGGTGCAGTATTATACACTCCTGATTTAAAGGTGTAAAACAAGGAATCCACCCAAGAATCGTGCAATGAGAAGTGACCAAGTGTTGTTCTGGGCCTCTGCTGTGTTATGCCAGTGGAGATTGGCTCCTTCATTGTCCCATGGATGTCATTGCTGTGGCAGTTTCCCTCAAAGAAAACTGCTTTTCTAGGCTACCGTCTCCCTAGTTATGCCCAACCTCTTTATAGATCTGTTTTCTGAAGTAAACTCTAGCAGCAGAAAGGAAAGAAGCAGATGGCTGTTCTGAAGAAGTTACAACAGAAGACACTTACTTCTGTTTCTTTTTTTTTAAATTGCATTGATTGTTGCATTTTTCTTGTCTTTCAGGGGTTAGATAATGATGCAGATAAGACTCAATGGACCACAAATAAATGCCTGTGGGATTTTAAGTCCAAGCAGGTGGAGGGCAGGAAAGACTGCCTCTAACCAAGCTGAACCTGAATGGATGGTTTTCTGTCAGGCCACTCACGCTGAGCCTTTCTTCAGTGCTTTAGTGGTTTAGGCCCTTTCACACAAAAAATTGCAGATTTGACTTTGCCAAAATATCATTGGTAGTCTTACCTTCTAATTTGCTGTCCTCAATGATAAAACTGCACTATATCCACTTCACTGTAATGTCACTCACTGAGACAAGAATGTGGTAACTCTTGGGTACTCCATTGTTTGACTTGTGAACCACAACTTCTGTATGGCAGCTCTTGCAATGATGTCCTAGTACCTGCTGGGAGTGTATTCCCATCCCACAAGCAGGTCATGCACCCACAATTCATATTGAGAAGCTGCTGAAGCCTTATACATCATGGTTTTCAGATGCCACACCAGCTCTTCCAGCTCTTTTGTGAGAAGTGTTCATCCAGTTTCCTTTTGAGGCTCTCTCTGGAGCCAGTAATTAGTGGCCACTTTTCCCTCTTTGCTCTTCCTCTCTGTTCCTTTCTGATCCTTGATCCTTTCTTAGTCAATGTGGACCAGAGAAATGAGAGGTCAGAGGTGAAGACAGCCCCAGAATGAGAGTGCCCCAGCAGTCAACTACCCAATTTATCCTGAAGCTGTTACTGTTTGGGATTAAGGTATCAGGTACCAGAGTCTACCATAAGTGCAATAGTTGCCAACAAAATAATGAGAAGGTGGAGAGATTCATGCAATTGTGGTTACTGAACATACAGAAGAGATGCAGATGGACTAAGGAGAATTTAAACACCCCAAAAGAAGGAGAAAATGTTTTTTCAGTATAATGTTACAAGCATTTGGCATTTGTGGCCCCCCCGGGTGCAGAGCTTCATTGGTTGTGGAAGAGGCTGCATTGGCCCTTTGTGAAAGGCCTGATTTTGTTGAACTCAATAGCAGTATTCCCACTGAACTCAGTGTGGGTAGAACCAAGTCAGATAAAACAGAAACAGTAAATTAAGCTAAATTCTGAAAAGCTCGACTTCTGTCAATAGAGCAAACTACCCGGGTTGTTTTAAAGTTGCCTCTGACACCTTCAGTCTACATTTGGAAATCATTGCAGTGTCTCAAGGTTCTAAGTCTTTCAGGTTTTTTAGTGGTCTACAGCTGATAGAGCCCACTTTCAGGTAACATTGTTTTCTACCCCAATTGTTCCTTATTTGTAATTCACATTTCATTTTTTCTCTCCAAAGGACAGCAGCACTGCAGCATTTTTCCACCAAATTGTATTTACGTTTTCCAATTGTGTGCCAAATTGAAATAACAATGCTATAAATAAACTCTCTGAAAATACTGGTCTGTGAGGCTGTTTTTCTATATTTTGTCTTTCTGGAGGGTATTTGTTGTTCCTTTGTGCTCCAGATTTTGGGTTGTTTTTTTTCCATGTCATGTTGTGCTGTATCCATCATGTGTGTGAGACTTCCTGCCTGAGGAATTACTGATAAGTCCAGCCTAGTTTATGATAAATATAATTCAAGATCTCCACTGGGGTTTTTTTTTATACCTATGTTGCTGTGAAAGTTGGTCAGTTTGTGAAAGTGAGTCCTTAGAAATCCCCTGGACAGTATTGCTCTTTGGATCCAGAGAAGTTTTCCTTCCAACACTGTCTCCAGGTCTCCTCCTAATTTTGTTGCTACATTCTCCTCAAGTCTCTTGTTTCCATGAGAATAGCAGGGTAGTAACTGTACCATTACTAACCCTTATTCTATTAATGTCCACTCTTCGTAAGTGAAACATGGAACCAGTTGAGAGATCCTTTAATGTCCCACATCAATATGGCATTTTGGGCCCTTCTTGGATGCACCTTCAAATATGGTTTTTCTCATCCCTACCAATGTGTGCAAGACTGGATATACCATTAAATTGTCTGCCATCCTGGACTTAGGCAATATGTGCACTGAGTTGTACTCAGATGTTTTGAAAACCCTTGATCATACGTGATCTAACACGATGAGGAATTTGGAGTTTGTTGTGATGCTCTGAAAAGCATCGTCAGAGAAGATGCAACCCAGAGGAGGAGGGATTCTTCCCATCTTGCAGAGTGAGTGTGTGTCTGTGTGCATGTGGTACATGGCTTGTGAACAATTGTAGCCTTTGGGAAGCCTGAAGGGTCCAGTTAAAGGGGAAGCTAAATGGTGTGCCCTCTTCTGTCATCTGTTTACATGAGTCTCTCAAATGTGCCTTTATCACACCTGATCTGTGCTGTCCTGCCGCAGGGCCAGCTTTTTAGCAGGTTTCCTTATTTAGAGCAGTGTGAAAGGTAACGTGTAACACTGTACAAAAGCATCCAGCCCGTGGTGGCATACTGCTCCTCAACAACATAACCCAAATTTATGGCTCCTGTTTGTCTGTTGGGTCTGCCTCTTGCAAATAGTGTGTTTCATACCTTGTTTTCATTTATGCTTTTCAGTTTGTCATGTGTTTCATTTGTAGTGTGTTTCACACCTTGTTTCATTAATCATGCCGTCCATACGCAATTCATAAATGTAAGCTAAACTCTTTAAAAATACGGTAAGTTTATTTTACATTGTGCATGCCTGAGAGCCACCTGTCTGTTTCTTTCTTTGTCCAGTAACAAGATCGTCCTGAGCAGACTTCTCACCTCTTGGCACATGGGCATTCCTGCAGACTTGTCTAGTCACAGAATATTCTGAGCTGGAAGGGACCCACAAGGATCATTGAGTCTCACTCTTCATGGCCAGCACAGGAATCAAACCCTCAGCCTTGGCATCATTTGCAGAACTGTGCTCTAACCAACTGAGCTGAAGGCTTTTCAGTCACTAAAAGCCTTCCTACTCCAAATGTCAGTTCATTTGTAGTGCTACAATAATTAAATTGTTTTTCAGACTAATACTGCACAGCACTGTTTTAACTTGGTCTGGGCCCTAGCTCAGTTGCTTAGAGGTATTCTAGGAGTCTGTCAGTCAAAGGGAATTTCTCATCCCCAGGTAAAGGGCTGAACTTCTTCTGCAGAGAATGAAAGTTTGACCCAGCACCAGCAATGGGTACAGAAGCAGAGATTGTGAAGTCAGGCAGCTGGGAAGAGGCAGATAAAATGGAGCAGCTGCCCATCATCTCTGCTGTAGGCCTAATCCTAGTGACCCTTTACTTGTCATACATCTTAAGTAAAATGACTTCAAATTACAGGAATTCTTCCAAATTAAGTGCTGCAATCTAAATGAGAAGCACAACCAGCATTGTGCTAAGAGATAATAATTCTGTTTGGGCATGTACAGAGGTGAAACTATACAGATCTGGCTTTTACATTTTAAAACTGCTCATTTTTCTTCCAAAGGGATGTATTCATTATCGAATTAAGGATGTGTCAAATTTGCAGTGCTCTCATCTGAACTCCAGCCGGGCTGGGTGTATTTGCAGAGGGTCAATAACACGGTGTACATTCTATTTCTGCAAGGAGATAGTGTCCAACTAAAATAAATAAAGGGGATAAAATACATGTGAATGCCGTACTAAGGGAAAGGCAAGTGCTTTGCCTGCTTCCCATAATATTCTGGAATCTTAATACCCAAATCGGTTGGTAATATTTGTATCAGCAGTAAACATTCTAGTTTGTTTTAGCAAAAGTAAAGTATTTCTTGTATGTAATATTTCCTACTGAAACTGGACTGCACTAACCCAGATCTGCTTGCTATACTGATAAGATCTTTAACTTTTCTTACAAAAATAGTTTTATGCAAGTGTAAAAATGGCTTTTGGAACCTAAATTGCACTCCATCCTAATAGATTTAGACCAAGAGCACTATGTTATGGCAGAAAAGCTTCTAGTGTTGACACTCGGATCTCTAAAGGCTTGCATCGGGGGAGCAGAGGCCAGCAGAGGGCTCTGTCTTTTCATGAATACCCTGAGGAGCCAAAAGGATCTTGGTGACTATGAATCTACATGCCTGTTTCATTTTTTACAAAGAGTACAAGAAGCCTTTCACCGCTTTTTTTTTTTTTTTCCTCAATTGTGGCATGTCTTCAGTTAAAAAAGGGAACAATTGATCCAATTTGATCTTCCTTTAAGATAGCAAAGAACGGGTTCCTTTTTTGGTCTTTCTTTCACATGAGAGAAATTGTATCCATCTTTATCTGGAAATGTTACATCTTGAGGCAGCTCCATCACATATTTCCAGGTTCTTTGGGGCCACTTTGACATAAAGAAAAGTGATCACACTAATATTTTATCATCTTCTTGCTACTGAAGTTGTTTGGAGTTTATTTTTCTTGTCTCTATCAGTGATATTTGTTGTCCTTTGTGTTCATTTCTCACATGGAGGGGAAAAAAGGAAGTCATTTGCTCTGTCAGCCTTTTGCAGGAAGCTTCCTGTGTTTTCCCCCACAATTTTCTTCCAGTGCTGTATCAAAAATATGATACTATTGCTTCTTTGCTTTGCCTTTAATTTGCACCATATGGTCCTCAGTGATTGTCACCTCCAGGCCTGTGGAATAGAGGAGAAAAAGAAAGCTCTAAATGCCCCATGCTCCACCTGCACAGACACAGCAGATGTGTGTTGCTCTCCACAGACTCTCATTTAGTCAAACCTGAGGCAAGATGAGAGAGGAGGAGCTCTGGAGAACATCCATTTGCTACAACCCAAACTTCATGCTACTGCAGGGATTGTTGCTCCCCTGGTGAAAGCCAATGTAAATGTGTCCTTGCCTGCCAGAGGGATGGCACAGATACCAGAAATTCTAACAACAGCAGAAAAAAGACCTGGGGAAAGATAGGCATCCTAATTTTAAACAGAGAGCTGATTTGGGAGTTGTCATTTCTGTGTGCAAGTAATCCCTTCTGTTAATTATATATAGCTGCACATTTAAGTGCAATTCTTAAAATGTGAAAATGAAGTTCCTTAGCTACTTTGGGAGTTGAAAGGGAATTAAGAAAAGAAAGATGGTGTTTTTTCTTTGAAAAGAAAAGAAAGAAAAGAGCATTGCCTGTTTGTTTGAGCAACTCTCCTCACTGTAAATTGAAATGCTTTGAATCACTGAGTCTTTCTTGGTCCATGTTCATCACAGGCACTTTGTGCAGTGCTGTCTCTCTGCACCAGGACTTGGCTGAGCTTTGCTGTGTGTCTGTGGGGTTGGGCTGAAGGTGGTGGTACACTGTCCTACGTGTAGACTGGGGTCAGAGTAAAGATAATCTGCAAACTTTCTGAGGGTGCACTCAACCCCACTGTGCCATTGATGAAGATATTAAACAGCACTGGTCTCAGTGTGCCCCTGAGGGACATCACTCATCACTGAGCCCCATCAGACCTCTGCCCTCTGGATGAGACTGTCCAGCCAATTCCTCATCTGCTGAGCAGTCCAACCATCAACTCCGTACTTCTCCAATGTAGAGAGAAGGATGGTGTGCAGACCATGTCAAAGGTCACTCAAATCTAATATTTAAACTGAAAATTTCATATTCAAATGAGACAAAAAATCATGATGACATATTGATAGCCAAGAGGAAAATATAATTCACTGGTATTTAATAAAACTTACTTTTAAGCCAAAACAGAAGAATTGCATAAATTAATTACTTAGGTGTTGGTTTGTGGTTTTTTTCTTTTGTTTGATGGGGTTTTTTAACTTGAACTAACATCCATTAACACCAAAATTAATGAAAAATACAAAGTTCCTTTTTACGCTTCAGTATTTCAGTACTGTATTGTAAATGCCTGACAGACAAAGCACAGGGTGCTTGCTTGAAATGGTAATGAGCAATTAATGCTTTAAAGATGTTTTCAGTGTTGAAGAACCCACTTATCCATATTTGTCTGCCATGCCCTGCTTTGTGAATGACACTATTAAAAAATGGGACAAATAATGTAAAAAAAAGATTTTCAGGATCAACAGTGCAGTCTTTTCAACATCTCTAGAAATATTTTTCTCTTAACCTTTCATTTCACTATATTGGATATTAAAATTCTTGACAGTAACAGACTGTTCCTGTGTCCTCCCTTTTAAGCCATCAAGGAATGATTTGGGGGTTTCTTTATATTTTCAAAGTCACAGATCTGAGCAATATTACAAATACCATATTCTGTATCTTTTGTTAACGCTTCTACCTTCACAAGTGTGGAATAAAAATGGTAAGGGACTACCTCAGATCAATATGATCATGTGCTTCTTGTTTTAAGTGGTTCATTGTAGTAGTCCTTCTACTATGGCACCATTATTTATGCAGGTGACAGTAGTTTTGTCTCAGGAGTTTTCCATGTCTTGAAGACTCTCCAAAGCATTTTATGATGAGGTTTGACTTAAATCTAAACTGCATTATTCAGCTGATTACTACAGTGGAAGGGTTTGTGAGTCCTTAACCAGAATTGCAAATGAGTGCTTTGAAAACCCTTCCAGGGTGAATTCCCACAGAACTCCCTTGTAAGAAAACTCTGAATGGGAAAGTAAAGGAAAACTAAATCATGAAGTTCAGATGTATGGCTGTTTTCAGTAAAAGTAACTCTTGGGTTTCCCTTCCTTGTGTGGATGTTACAATAGGTATATTTCTGAGCAGTTTTTGTCAATAAAGCTGTTAGACACCTGAAACTTCAGAGACAATTCTGCTTTTCTATTTTCTCTTAGCGCTCCAAATACTTTGTGCATAAAAAGGAAAATGACCAAGTCTGTGGAACAATTTCTATGATGGTGGAAGCAGATTTGAAGACAAATCAGTTTTCAGTTTCTCTCTTGTTATAAGGCATTAAATTATTTATATCTGATCTAAAAGTCAAAACTTTTCCAAGTTGCCACTTCCTTTCTTTCTTCCTTTCTCAGTTCATGGTACATGACTGCATCCTAGTAGGCAGAAACTTTTTCTGGGAGATTAACTGGAAAAGGATTGGGCTGATGTTATGTAAATTTGAGCAGTTCAAGGAACTTTCAGCTCCTTCCTTTGCTATAGAGGGTAGAAGTAGATGCAGCAGTGCATTTATCTAGAGGTACAGAGTGTTCTTCACTTTGCACTGAAAGGGCCAAATTCTAGGGACTTAGCAACTTTTCCACAGGTTATATGCCTGTAGTCTGAGACAGACTTGGCTTGTGAGCTCAGAGAGTAATTTGTTCTTCCCTGCTTTCATTTTGACTTAGAAAAATTTGAGTTATATTTAGAAAATTTCTTTTAGAATGCAGAATAATGGCAACTTAAAAATGAGCATGAATTTATATCTATGTCAATCTTATTAAGCTCATTGTCTTGGCCTGGTGATGAGTTTTAAGGTTTACCTGCATTTTTCCTGTAGCAATTTACTCTTTTTGAGAGTGCTAAGGTATCACACAGTCACTCAATAAGTGCTAAAGAGAAGTGTCAAAAAATTGGTGTTCCAATGCTTTTTTTTTCTTGTGAGCTGAAAGTATGATCCCCTTTATAGAAAAGTAAGCTTTTGGTGGACACCATCATAAGAGCCAGGATCACTGTCTCATTGGAAAAAGTGGCAAAACACAGGCAAGGTGTATCATGGCCTGTAGATCAAGAGAAATAATAACTGTCCTTGTTATTATTACTTATAGCACACAGAAAAGAAAGCTAAGGGGCAATTTAATAGCAGCTTGAAGCATAGCTACAGAGATATCAGGGTTACACCCTTCTTGACAGTTGCAGATGCTGTAACAAAAGGCTTCTGCAAAAGCTTCATCACTCTGAGAATAGGATGAGGTTGTGGAATTTCCAGACTTGGAGGTTTTCAACAACAGGTTGGACAAAACCATAAGCAACGAAATCTAGAGCTGGTGGCAATCATGTTTGAGCAAACTCTGGGATTGTTGGACTACTGACCCTTAGAAATCCCTTCCCCTCAACATTTCTTGGGCATGTGAGATTAAGCTTAAATTTTCCCAAACAGTTGTGGGGAAAGCCCTCTGGCAGGATTTTTGGATACCCTAAAATTACAGAATATTTCACATGGTTAGGGCATAGGTTTCACTGCCTCCTTTAAGCCCCTCCAAAGCTGTGAGTGTTCAGCATTTCTGCAAATCCTGGTCAGGTCATCAGAGGGTGGCTGTGGATGTAGGCAGCTGTCATTTAGTGCAAGGCAAAAAGAGGTCTGACACAAAACCGAATTCCTGGATTTTTCAGTGATTTTTTAACTTGATTATTTTTTGCCTTGTTTGCTGATTTTTTAATTGAAAATTTCTCACCAGTTATTTAAACTGTTCATAAAAACCTGACGAGGATCAACTATACATGAACTTCAGCCTCTTTCAGTGAGAATGGAGAACAGGCAAAACTGGGACTATTTCCAAATTCAGCTGTTTCTTAGTGGAAAAGAATGACATTTAGTATACCTTTTTGTTTTGTGTAGAAAATATGTCCTGGGCAGAATAGCTCAAGTTGTTCAGGCACAGCCCTAAGAAGGAAAATGTCCTTGCAGCTGAGAGGTTACAATGCTGATGTTCATAGGAATATTTGCTCCATTCATTCTTTCCCCTTTTCTGTGAGGCAGAGGTAACAGAGAAAGCCTTCAGGAAAATGTCCTCAATGATATCTCTAAATGCTTCAGGTCAGCTCCTAGCCACATAGAGGAAAAGGTGGTTTCAGACCCCTCCTTTTTTTTCCACTTGTTACCTCTCTTCCCCTCCACTCCTCACACTAACCTTGGTATCAGGTGCTGCTCTGCTGTGGATTCCTCTGTTATTGTCACAGCAAAACAAACCCATCTGAGTACATGTGCTGCTACTGCCCTTCTTTGCCTTCTTGCTGCCTTGACCACCCTCCTGACCCAGCGCAGAGCTGTTTAATCTCTCTAAGGCAGCACAACAACTCACCTGTCAAAAAAGTAGGGAAACATTTCAGATCTGAGCTAGGCAGTCACTCAGAAATAGGACACAGGAGGCAGCAGCTGAACTGAACTTGCTTGACACAAAACTGCCTGCATGACTCTGACCCACTGTCCCTTTGTGCTCATAGCTCCTGCAATGCAATTCTGCAATTGTACAATAATATTATTCTTCTATTTTCAGTAAAGTGAAGAAGCAACATATATTCTAGCACCTATGTTATGTCAGTCTTGGAAAATGTTTCACCTTCATATTGCTTGACAGCAGAGCTCAATATACTAAAATTAGGAAGGATCATAGACCATTTTTATTGCTTCATAACTAGTCTCATAAAAAGACTCATGGAAGATACTTGTGTGAGGAGGCTTCTGCAACTCTCACACAGTGGTGCTCTGGAAAGATCCCAGGCTGGCTGTCTGCTCCTTGAACATGTTGTTCTGTTGTTCCAAGTTTTGTACTGTGGTCTGGCAGCATCGGTGTCAGACAGACCAGACAAAGAGGTTTGGACTGCCCCTCCTCTCTCAACTGTAACACTGGTATGATCCTGGGTACTGACAAAAATCATGATTTTCATAGAGAAATTAAAACATTAATGTGGTGAGTTGCAATTCTAGGGATTCGAATTTGTGACCCTACTTTGTGACTTTGGGCAAGTTTGCTTCCCAGCTTTCCTCCCAGTACAAACCCAGTTTCCTCTTCACCTTTCCCAACTCTGCAACATTGAGGGTGCCCAATTTTGTCAGAATATTTCTGACATTTTACTATTGCTGATAAGTTCAAATCTTTATTCCTCTGCTCTGTGACAGTCATTTTTAAGTGCTAGTTCTAAATTCATCCATATATTGTGAGTCTGCAGAGTGCCATCCTGACCAACTCCTTACATACAGGTCAGTCCAAAAAGGAAATTTATCGTAGGAGAGTAACCAGGAATCTCCCAAAATGTCACCTTTTAGTTAAGAGATCATTAAACCAGTGTATTTCTGATGTCCCATATTTGCTAATTTCTGACTAGGCTGTACAAACATGTCCACTGTATTTTCTGTCTTATTTCCCACCACCTAGCAATAAAAATCAAGCCTCTTTTCCTCTCTTTTCACATCAGTTAGGGATTTCTTTAGCCAAGGATGACAGCAGCCTCTCCTGTTGCAATGGAAATGCAAACATGGTCCATTCTGTTCTGACTGGTCCATGATCTGACTGGTCTGTTCTGGGTTCTCAGGTTATCATTCCACCTGTTCAAATATGTGTCCACATTGGGGTTTAAGCAAGAAGTGAAATTTGGGAGCAATAACAGATGAAACAGCACATCTTATTTTGGAAATACTGAGTCTAGTGCAGATAAGACAAAAAAAAAAAAAAAAAAAAAAAAAAAAAAGGTGAAAACAGACAAGACAGAAGAGTAAGAAATTGAGAAATGGCCTGTGGACCAGCAAAAAGCCATTCTACAAATCACTGAAATTAAAGGCAATAAAATTTCAGAGATTCTTTGGTCAATAGTTTGAAAAGAGCTTTAGCTTCATTTTTAATTCTGTATTTGCATTGTTAAAAATACCAATATATTATCTTTCTTGAGATACTGTAAAAAGTAGATTTTCGGATATGGTCATATGCATTTTCTGGAGATACAGAATGCTTTCAAATTAATAAGAGAAATTTGATTTAATAAATTACAGAGAATCTGCCCCCCAAAAAAGAATTGCAGAGTCAGAGCCAGAAGAGAGCAATGAGATTAAAATACCATTTTTTACACATAAAAGAAATACATAGAGGTTATAGAAATACATAATTTCTTTACCTAAAGTTTAACACTGTCTTCTAGAAACAACAAAAATAAGCACAGAGTTGTTGCCAATATGTTTGTTTGGAGTCCTACTGGAGTGCTACTTAAGTGCAGTATTTTTAGTCATCAGGTTTTACTCTGCCTTCTGTCTGTGGGTTGTTGGAGTTTTCCTTATAAAGAAGAGTTGGTTGTTTGAAAGATTTAACTGTGACTCTCTGCCCCTGGAAAACATTGACTCACTTTCCTGGGATCTGATTTCCTTGTGTAAAAAGGCAATGGCACACCTGGATGGATCTTCTACTAAACTTCAGCATAGACCATGGACAGGATCCTCAGGGTTGCCTCTTTTTCCTTCTGCTTACGGCTTTGGCAGAGGGCTAAGCTGAGCTGCTGCCCCCAGCTGCACCACGACAAGGAGCTGGGAGTGGCTGTCCCATCGCCATGCGGGTCCAGCTGTCCCCTCCTGCTGGCACAGCAATGTCGCAGCAGGATGCCGCAGGGATGTGCTCGCCTGGGCTCCACAGTGGCGCTCAGCTACAGCAGGGCACAAATCAGCTGCCACAATGGCACTGATGCCCTTGCGGACCCACACGCTGGCCTTCTGAAGATCCCCACCTGCAGTGCAACTCCCACCCCACTGTTCCTGTTTTCCTGTTCCACACAGCTGTGAGCCTCAAGTCTGGAAGTACAATAGCAGGGAGATTTTAAGGAGAATAGCTTGCATTGCAATCTATGGTGACAAAAATAGCCTTGAAGCAGGTGGAAGATGGAAATAAAAATGAATGACTGTAATGAGAGGATGAGCACCATTGAAGCTGTTTCTGATAATCATCCCTAATTTCCTTTTTTTCCCATTCAAATTCTTTAATAAGAAGTACAAGCCTCCTCCATTCCTTATTATGCTGCTGCATGACTGGTGAGCTACCAAACTCTGCCACAGAGGGGAAGCAGAGCATCACTGTAAATCAATGCTGGTGCAAGCAGCAGCTCCAGCTTTCTGATGGACTTAAAGTCGTGTCAGTAAAAAATGAAATTTTGAAACTTTTCCTGCACCAACCTTCTTGCAGTGTTTCCCTCTCCTTAGTATTTGTTATGAATGATGACAAACTACCTGGAAATATGCTCTCATGTTGATTCCCCTTTTGGATTGTAATGTACTGTTTGGCTTCAGAAAACTTCCCTAGCCTTGTGCTGGGATATCAGGATTGTGGCTTAAAACAAAAACAGTAATTTTAGAAGGTACTGATTAACTGTTTACCAGGTTTCTTTTCTGAAATGGCTGACAAGGAACACAGAAGTTTAATGTCAGTGGAAGAGAAGCATAATTAATATCACACAAACAGGCTGAAAATTGTGACTGCATTATTGCATGGTATTTTTTATAGTCAGACCTTTGGGTGAGTGTTTGCTAGAACAGTCATCTACAGAGGTGAATGTGACCCAGACCAAGTTCTCCCCATGCAGAGCTTCTTTTAAATAAATCTTTGAGGTAATGGAGGAACCTGAAAGTTCCTTTAGCTTGGGTGATGAGCAAAGGGGTTGTAACTGTGTTGGATAGTAGGTATGTGTGAGTTTTTTGCTTTTCCTTTTCTAATATTTGTGTGTGCATGCTTCAGAGAGATTGAAAATCATCAGGAATGTCAACAGTCTGGAAGGTTGCAAAGTGCCTGCATAGAGCTCATTTGCCTTTTCCAAAGAAGAGGAGACTACAAATACATCCATGGCAAGAGGGATGAATAGAAAAGATAAAAATTGCATAAGTTATTTCAAGTGATATCTGCTAGGAAGAAGCTGAATTTGGAAATTAGGTCCAGCTAATGCCACCAGATTTACTGACGCCATCAGATTAATGATATTATTCTTTTAGAATTACATGTGTATTGACACAGAAAACTAATAATAGCCCTGCTGCCTCGTTAGGAACTGTTGTGTGCTCTTACAATAATACAACAAAATTAGTGCCGCAGGCCAAAGAAAATCTCATGGGTAAAACTGTCCCCACTGAAGCGAGTGGAAAGGATTGGGTTTGCACAGATGTTAACATGGCAGGACACTGTCCTCTGATTCAGGCATGCTGCTGAGGGGTTTCCTAATAGGCATCAAAAGCATGCTCTGAAACTTCTGGTTTATAATTTGCTGTCTGGTGAAGGCTAATGAGAAAAGCCCAAATGTTGATCTGGGTAAGGCATTAATTACTTTGTTTCTTCTTCCTGACTGGTACCAAAGTGTGGAGTGCTTAGAGAGTGCAAGGAGAAATACATTCATCTTAACAGAAAGAAAGGAGTTAGAACACAGCATCTGCAAAAATGAGGCAGCAGATGGACTGTACTCCAACCCTTGGGTGTCCCAGGACTGTACCACCCAGGCAGTTGATTTGAGCTGCATTCTTTTCCCTGGCAGGATGCAGGACAGGGTCTGGTGGCAGATCTGAGCACCCAGTCAGGACTGAGGTCTTCCATTTCAGATGAAAGAAGCACGGTCTGCTTCTGTAATGCTCAGAGTATCTGAAGAGTGAATTGCTACTGTAAGATTCAGTGAAAACATCTTAGTTGCTGACCTCTAGACTTCAGGGATATTAAGGTAACTTTTTTAGTTCTCTTTAGCTGGCTTTGTTTCCACTGCTGTAAGGAGCATATTCAGCTCATGTACACACTTCTCTCAAGGGGATTTCCCAGAACGAGGTGTATTTCTGTGTCAGACTGCACTATAGTGCCAGTGTTGCATCTCTCTTTGGGTGTGGAAATGACTCATCTGTGGCAATGGAAACCCCAGCAAAAAGTTGACTATCAGTTCCCTGGATTAGTACCAGCCTCAAATGACAGGGGAGATATTATAAAGTTCCTCTCATTCTCCATGACTGCTTTTACGGACAGATATACTGAATAAAACCTGCAACTTGCCTTGTAATTGCAAGATCAGAATCTGTCTTCAGTGAAAATTCTCATTCTATGATAATTTTCAAGGTGCAGTGAACCCTCCCCTTGTATGATTTCCCCTCTCCTCACTTTCTGCAGAATCAGAGATATAACTGTGGGTTTGGAACCAACATTTTGGGTTTGTGATATCTTCCTCTTTTTTGCTGCTTGACCAACCTTTCATCTTTTTCTTCAATTAGGAAAGATTGTTCTGCTGATGCAGTTGTCCACTCAGCAGGAGTGAGACCAACCTCCCACAATTTCAGCTGTCCTTGATTGCTTCCTGCCCAAGCTCTAACACAGGACTTAGCAAGAATTTGAAAAGTGATTAC
This sequence comes from Entomyzon cyanotis, assembly GCA_024500445.1. Lineage (NCBI taxonomy): Eukaryota > Metazoa > Chordata > Aves > Passeriformes > Meliphagidae > Entomyzon > Entomyzon cyanotis. Next base: position 22,853,729 of record JAKEPQ010001005.1, read on the forward strand.
AAAATCCCACAAATCTTAGAAATAGAAACTTGGATTTCATTTTTCTCAGAAAACAGTGAAGATTATTTTAATGGAATTATTTAGTCATAGTGTGGGAAAGTTTTTATTTTGTGGGATTTTTTTGTGTGGTGGTGGTCTTTGTTTAAAAAGTAGAGTTTTTTATTCAATGGTACTAAATCCTTTAACTTCACTACTTTAGTCAGATTGTTTCAATTTTTCTTATCCAAGCAAGCTGTTAGAAGAACATTGGAGTAAAAAATAGAATGTAAAATCAACTCCTTTTACATTACTGGAAGTCCCATGCACTTCCTAAAGTAAAACTACTACAAAGGCAGAAATTTTAAATGACTGGGATTCCCAAAAAATAGCATATATCAGTGTTTAATAAGTATTTTATGCAAGTGTTAAAATACAGATGATAATATTTGTTTTGAATCTTCTTAGCTTCATTATGATTCCAATTCAAAGCAGAGAAAACTTTCATTCCTGTGTGTCAGTTATTGAGTTTCTGTTTCTCTCTCTCAACACCCATTTCTAGCAGAGCAGGTGACAGAACATCCAGGTGTCAAATGGATTTTCTCCTAGTCAGGGGTGACAAGGGTGTCTAAAATCAGAAATGCCATACTGTGAGACACTGCCAGACTGGAAAACAACATCCTTGACATCTAATCTACCTGCCATAAATTACCTCTGCTGGAGTGAGACAAACCACAAAGGTGAGCTCAGCATTGTTAGAAAGCAGGCTCTGGGGCTGGAAAAAATAATGATGTTTTTTATGTATTTGTCTACTGCATAGAAAGATTACTAATGACTATGTTTGTTTCATTGTTGCCTGTCACCTTTGCCCAGGGGCTGCATTAATGTAGTGATTTCAAACAGACACATTTGGTCAAGATTCTGTTTCACAGATAGCATTTCAGCTGGCAATGTTCATTTCTCAGCCACTTAGAGTGACCAATGAAAAACAGCACTGTGAGAACAAAATGGGCACATTCAACTACATATTGCTTAGAAAAACAGTAAAAAATTGTCTATGTAATTTTCATTGCTGCTACAAATTTTCAGGGAGAACTAGCACTATTTATTTTTGAGACCTTGTCTGTTACCTTTTGTTTGGTCATGAGAATTTTTACATCAGTTCAAAGTCCACTGGTGATAAAGATTTTACTGGAGGAGCCCCAGAGTTGTGTAATTCCTTAAAATTTAGCTTCAAGGGTTTTTTTCCATTCTGTCCTTGCTTCAGTGAACATTTTAAATTTTTAAGTATTGATATTTTATATTTTCTTATCTTTTGGTATTTTTAAAAGAGGAAAAACTATAGGGGTTTTGGTGGGTTTTTGTGCAGCATTCAGCATTATTGGAGAAAAGTGGTCTTTTATACCCTTGGAGGAAAGTAACTTATGAACTGAAAAGTAATTTGTGGTCTTCACATCAGACATTCAAGATAATACATCAGTGAAGTCTCTCTAATGAAGATAACCAGTAAGCAGTGCAAAAGTTCCAATTGATTAATTCAGTAAAGAACAGGCCAAGAGAAAATGCTGCTGCTATAATGCTCTTTGTACCTGCCACCAGCATGAGGAGCTGCAGGAGGGGCTCTGCACTGGGTGCTCATCCCAGGCTGTGCAGCTGGGCTGCACCAAAGCACGAGGCAGGAGCAAGTTTTTCCTGCTGACTTCCAAGGGTATGGGGCCCCTGTCCAACTGTGTGGGATTTCTAAGAAAACAGGGTAGAAATGCTTCTCCTTATAGCTCCTGCAAAGACCTGAGTCTGCTCTTTAGGGATTTTCAGCTGGTGACCTGTAGGTGAATAAGTGCTGCTTCAGGGCCAGAGAAAGTTCTGCTCCCTCCATCCTCCACCCTCAGTGTCTGGAAGCACATTCCAGCTTTCCCAGGGAGACCTCTGATGTATAAATTATAACTGAACAGGACTGAAGCAGGACTGAACACTGGTGAGGATGGACACAGTGGTGGATATCTAATGCCCCACGTTGCACCTTAGGAGGAAATAACACCCCTCTTCCTTTGTCTAAGGCTGTTGAAGGCTACCGGAATAACCTATGGCAAGCTTCAGTCCCCAGGTATAAAGAATCAGTTCAGTGACTTTCAAACAAATACTGAAAGTGAAAGAAAATCAACCAAAACTACTCCCAACACACCATCCCTCTAGCCTTTAGCAAATCAGATACAATTATAGCACCTGGTCCAAAACTAATCCACACATTCAGTTAAACCAATGTCAAGTCACTTATAAATTGATCTAAATACAATGTGCATTATTCAAAACATTATTATAAATAATAATAATAATAATATTGGTATTTATTATTATATTTCTCTCAGAGGGAACAACAGGATTTGGGAAGTATTTCAAACAGACATTTGAAATCCTGCTCTTTAAACATTCACCAGTATTGTTATTTGCCTGGAAGCACCTATGCAAAAAAAAAAAGTTTCCATGGGAACAGTAGGTAATTCTGTCATGCCTTTAACCTCTAATCCCTGGGGTGGGAGATTGAACCAGAGTCTTCAGCTCTGGAATTATAGTTTTAGTGGTGGTTTCCAGTCCAGAGTGGACCATATTCAACAGGGGAAAAAGGTGATTCATATATATTAGTAAAGTAAGGTCTACCTTGAAATATCATTTCCTTAAAAGCACCACCCTGCTCTACCAAAAATGGTCAAAGACCCACATTAGGAGCCATATTAGGAAGAAATGTGAAAAAAATATATATAAGGAAAATAAGAAAAAAAATTTATCCTCTAGAATAAAATTGGCTAGAATAAAATTGGCTTTCCAACCTGAGACACTGCAATTAGTCTTCATCTTGATTAACTACTGATTAATTACTCTCAGTTAACACTGAGAAAGAACATTTGTATCCCCTCTTTACTTCTGTTTTATTTAGATGTGGTCTTTAAAGAAAGTTCCTGTTTAAATCCACAGTACTTTGAACACCTATTATAGGAGCTATATCAAATGGAATAAAGGCTCATGCTCTAATTCTGTTATTTAGCAATCAAGTGAGAAAGCAGAAAAAACTCAGTTTTGAGATAAATGCTTCAGTATCAGCTCCATGTCTGATACAAGAGACATAGTATTCTTGTTTTCAATAAAAATGAGATCAAATGTGCTATTAAACCTCAGTCAGTATATTTTCTATAGAAATCTTGAAAGAAAATGTAAAAATCAGTAAACATAGAATTTCATCATTAATTTGGAAATATCTTGACTATAATACATATGCAATTTATTTTAATTACTCTGACAAAGAAAAAGCTTCAGTAGGATGAAGAAAGTCTTGTGTCTTTTTAAAGCAGTATGATAAAAAAAGAGATTATTGGAAAAAAAAAACCTCTAAAAACCCCATATCACTAAATAACATAACAAAAACATCTTCTTTCAATTGCAAAGCCAAAATGAGCATTTGGAAATTACACTCTGTTTCAATCTTGGCAGCACTTGCAAACCATGCTCTGTGCTCTCTGGCTAATATTGGAAAGTCCAAGTTGCTTATTATTTTCTTTCCTGTGAAAGGATGCTAAATACGTATCCTCTGAGCTGAAAGCAGCTAATCACACTATGTTTAGTTAGTCCTGAATGAAAGAACAGCTCAGAAGTATGGAAAGATGTATATCTCAAAACTGGGGGGGGGGGGTGGTGTAAAAACAGACATTTGAAGTGGATCACAGTCTTTTTTTTTGTTCTTCCTACGTCATTAGTGATTTATTAGGTCAAGTATTTTGGTCATTTAAATACTACAACAAATGTCTTATGCTTTTGCACAGACTCTTCTATGGAACTCATTTTATTTTGTACCCAATTATTCCCTGACACCTCGCAGATAAGTGCCCTGGCAGGAAATACACATTAAGAGGTACTAGAAAAAAAATTACTGAGGCCCAGACACAAAAGACTTCACAGAACATAGAAACCTCTGGTAGAGAGGTTTGATTACAAAAGATGACACAAATAAAGTAGACCAAAGCAGGTCAATTTTAGCTGAAGAAACTCAGAACAATTTACGACTCCAGCTAAGTCAGGTCTAGTAGAGACTTTAGAAATAATCAGATCTGAGTGAAATCTTGACTCATAGATGGTCCAAAGAATCTCTTGGATATGAAGGTTGAGTTCAGGTTAATAACATTTCTCCTGCATTACTTCTAGCTGTGTGGCAACCCTGCTTCATCAGTTTGCCCTCCTTCCCTGGGTGACATTATTCAGCTTGTTAGGGGTCAGTGTGCTCAGGGCCATGGGTACCCACTAGGGAACAAGGTTTTTTGTGAAAAACATCCCAGGTTCTGCCAGAGCTTAAGAACTAGCATCAACAAGGCCTGCACCTGTGTATACATGTGTGCATATATATATAGATATACACACACACACACACATGCACATGTGTAATCCTTACCTTGAAGATATACAAATTAGGAACTTAAATGTGAAAAATGAAGAAAAAAAAGGTGATTGTATCCAAAGCAAGCTCACCCAGCTGGTGTCTTTACTCCCAGGGCACTTTTTAGCTGCTATCATGTTACTTTATGGTGCAGAAAAATCTCTACTGACCCCCGGTCACCTGGCATATTTCTGGCATGTTTCACAACACCCACATCCTAGGCATGGCTGGAGTTATTTTGCATCCCACCAACTTATATGTATCGGAGCTGCTGCAGCACTAAGCTACAACCTCCTCTGAATCTTGCCAAAGTAAACGCTCCATAAAATTCTACAGGGGTCTTGGAAGCAGGGAGTATCCCTATGGACACAATTTTTCCTGGAAGAAGTAGCATAATTCTCATCATTTGGGAGCTGGAAAATAAAATACTGCTCTCTCCCATTATTTCAAGAAGCAGATTTTGAAGCTCTCAAATCAGAAAGAGGCAAAACTAAAGTCTAGAAATTGCTTTCCTTTTCTTGATCTTATTTTGCATTGAGCAAGTACATATCATTTGGGCACAGAATGCATGAATTGTCTTGGAGTGCAGATTTGTTGTATTTCCCACGCAAGTTTCCAATAGAGAAAGTCGTGAGCAGTAGCAAATAAATACCAATGAAATGCACTTTGGCTCCTTTTATGATCAAAGAATAAAGTGAAGACAAAACTAAGAGTAATAATCATGATGATACCCACTGAATAACAAGTTTGCTAGAAGTATCCTCTCCTTTGAGGAATCACTGAGAGTTGGGGTTGCTCAGCCTGGAGAAGAGAAGGCTTTATTGCAGCCTGCTGTAATAACTAACAATCCTGGCTTGTCTTATTTTTCCCTCTTATTATGTACCCTTGCACAAACAATCTTAAAATATGATTAGTTAAGAACAACAATCTTATTAGTTTCTATTAATGACAGTATATCAAGATTTCTATTCTTTGTCACTGATTTTATTAAATCTTTGTGGAAAAGCATCAGTAGTGGTGAGCCCTCTGACCTAAACAGGCCGGGATTGTGTTTCTCATGCTGTTCTGTATTTATATCATCTTTATAATGGGAAAAGCATAATAAGAGGAAAAATCTGAGACGCTAGGGAAGGATAAGGGAATAATTTTGGTGTTCAGCCTAATACTGCATTGAAATCCAGCCACTGAATTCAGTGACCTTCTGCATGGACTGATTTTTAGGCCCATCTTGATCACCAATATAAGCACTGTTGGAAAGAAATATTTGCAAGACTGATGGTGATTGAGCATCAGGGAAGATCCAAATAGGCTTCCCTAAATTATGCTGACAATCACTCTGATCAACACCAGGATCAAGAGATAAATTTTTAATCCTCATTCCCTTCCTCCTTCCCCAACTGAATTTGCCGACAATAAATTGCTTCATTTTGGGAATGGAATTTGTATGTCCAAACCTGGGAAAATTTGTGCTTTAAATCCACAGTTGCAGTTAAGGCACAGTGAGGGGCACAGCAAGAGCTGGCAATTTTTCTCAAAATTGTGGGAGTATTTTAAAAACAGTTTTATTCCTTCCTTTTGAGAAACAGCTGTCAAGATATAATGGAATGTTTATGAATTTTTTTTAAACTTAAGGTAGGTTTATTAAATTATTTTAGTCTAGAACAGATTTTGTTGTTTTCTCTGTATGGAGGTTGACAGTTTCTGTCACCAATGTTTGTATCTCATACACAAATCCAAGTGATATGAACACTTGGTACTACACTGCAAATTGCAAACATTTCTATGTGAACATGGGAATACATTTTCAAAGAAATGGGAAGATTGACGTGACAAATACAAGCGAATAAAACTTTAGAGCTCAACTTTGTCATTCATAGCCACTTGCTTTACTCTTCATTTTCTGTTGTAGAAATATGAAATGCAAATACAATAAAAGTAAAATATACAAAGAAGTGAAGTTTGATGAAGTTTTGAACACATCAGTCAAAGAAGCAGATTAAATGAGCAATGTCCTTCTGTGTTCTTGGTCTGTTTTTCCATTTGGGTCAAAAGGTTGGTGCGTCTTTAGAGAAGAAGGATGCAATAGAAATTCCATATATAACTTCCAAACAATTGCAATATTGTATTATAGTCAGTAGTTTCCAGAGGTTACTCATATATGAGCTCAAAATGGGTTCTTGCATCCCAATTGCATTTTTGGCAGATATTTATCTGCATAGGCACTTGCTTCTCATGAAAAATGTATGATCTGTATTGTGAGAATAAATGAAGAGAAATGAAGCAAAGAAGTTCCATTTTCAGCTAGTTGCTCTCTGTCAGACAGCACACTATTTCAGCTCTCAATTGTTCTTTGGTCTGTCAGCGATAATATTCATTTTTTCAAACATCCTTAAGCTTCAGTGTGCACATTCAACCTGTCTCAGATGAACATGATGCTGGCCTTGTCCACAAAAGTTTTCCTAGAGTCAACACAACTTTGTGCGACTCAGGAAGCAGTACTGAGTGACATTATTGTATCTTATTGAATGTCACGTGGATGAAACTGGGCCAGGTGACACGGTAGCTTTTCCAACCTGCCCATCTCTGGGCGCTGCCACCCTAACTCTGTCATGGCTCAACAGGAGGTCTGTCAGCTCCAGAGCTGTGCAGTTCATAGTCAGGGAAGCAAAACAAACCAAAATCATTGCCAGTTTGCTTTTGACAACCTCCTAGGGGAACAGCCATCCCAGAGGAGAAGCAGAAATCACGGCTGTGGACCACTTCTGCCTTCCAGCTTCCACATGTGAGCCCAGGTCCACAGAGGTTTTTAGGAGACAAATACACAACACGAACTTCAAGCTTGTGCATGAGAAACTTAATGTCACTACAGGATAATTTTATATCAAATTTGCTTATTTTCTTCTGTTTCTCTTGAATAGGACATGAGGTTCCTCTCAGCTCAGAATTCTGCTTTATTAAATTTCTCTTTATTTCGTTTGTAGTAGTAACAAGAAACTTGGAAAACCGGAGGCAAAGCATTGCAACATACTGGAATATGTAAAGCATTCTCTGTAAAAATAGATATTGAATAATGGATGTTAAGACATGTATCTACATCAAACGTAAGTGAAACCTCACCTATTTCCTCTGTTTTGCATTCCACCCCAGCACACTGGTGGCTCTGTGGCCCTGACATTCATCTGGGATACCCTCAGGTCATTGTAAAGCAGGTGTTGTTTGTACACTTTACAACACAAACATACCCATGATACCAGTAGAAATCTTAATGTCCACACCCTGACGTTGTGCCTCTATGGTATAGGTAAGGACAGCAGGATATGATGTGGCCAGTGAGTGGCAAGGAGGGACTCCAGGGGGTGCAGAGAGACCCCTCTCAGTCAGTCAGAAACCTTTTTTTACCTTCAGCCCACACAGTTATTTCTTTTAATATGTTGTATTGTTTGAGGATAAATAGTTTCATATTATGTTCACAGCCCTGAACAGCCCTTTGTTTAAAAAGAGAATCCAGGCACCCTACCCCAGCCTTTAATTGCTGCTCAAAGAAGGGAGTGCCTCTTCATCTCTTCCCTGTTTCAGAGAAAAAAAAAAAGACCACGAGATTTTTTGAGAATTATGCCATGCTGTCTTCAAAATGCCACACAACTTCGGGGAATAATTACTTTGCAAGCAGTTTTCACACTACATTCTTAAGAAATTGTTTTGGTGCTATATAGTAGGTTGTACAGAAACTCTATTTTTATTAGGACAGTCTTCATCATTTTCAATTGTTTTAACATAAAGAGTTCAACATAATGATATTTCCCCTAGCATGTTCAACAAATAATTATTCAGAACAAAGAAAGTTCTTAAAAAAAAGTCATGCTCTTGCTTTAAAGTCTCTCTTTAGATCCCAAACTAATTATTCTTCACTGGGAGGAGAGAAATTTCAAGATTTCTGAGTTATAGGACCTATGTTATGCAAGGCCTTCTGAGTGCTCTCAAGTTTCTAATACTTTCTAGCACAAGAATAGTCCTGGTTTTGACTAAAATTTTTGTTTATCCATCCTTCATTTCAATTTCCACACTTAGTCTCTCAAGTAGTTATGTTTTTCACTTGGCTGCAATAACCTGATCATCATCCTGCTGCAAGACATATGTAAAAATCTATCATCCTTATTACCAACCCTTATAAAGTTATTCAGTCTACTTTATACATGGCTCATGGAATGCTAAAAATTCAAGAAAAATCTCACAATGAAGCTCTAATTCTCTATAAGGCTTTATGTTTCATCCTCTAAATGCTTTGTAAAAATGCTTGTCATGTAGCATTAATGAAATTCTTTTCTGTGAATTGTTAACATAATGATGTTGGGGGCAAGTGTATCATTTTTTAGTTGTTTCTCTTGTTGAACTATATATTGAAATATATCACTCAAAGCATATATTACAAAAAGCAACATGGCATGAAGTTCTGTTATGACACAGAAATAACCTAAACTTTTCTGGGAAGATCTAATTTCTCAGGACATCTTTAAGAGGAAGCAGCCCATTTATCTAAGGGTATGAAATGAGGCATGTGTTAGACTTCTGCTCAGAAAATTTTGCTTGGAATGAAATGGTCTGGATTGTTCAGAAACAAATTTGATTTTCATAAATAAAAGCTGTTTCTGAACATCACCATACTGGTGTCCAATGCAAGTGGTTCTGCATGCTTTAACCTTAAATCATTAGGTAAGTCATTTAGTTTTCTTGGCTGTTTCTGTGGAAACAGAGTATTAATGGAATAACACTGATTTTCTTGCTTCAATATTAAATAAAAAGGTAAAAATAAGGAAACTGTTCTCTCTGATTTAGTCTTTTATGAGATTAACTGACAACAATGAAGAGTAGAGTCTCACAGTTAATTGTATCCATTTTCAATTTTTTCCCTTGCAAAGCTTGCACTGACCACAAAAGCTAGAATCCAGTGCTTGGTGAAGACTGTGGTGAGTCATCTGTCACCCTGCAGCCTGTAAGGTCCATGGGGTTGCAGAGATCCAGCTGTAGCCATTGTAAGCCCACACCAGAGCAATTGGATGTTGTCTAAAGGAGTCTGTGACTCTGTGGAAAGTCCATGCTGGAGCAGGATTGCTGGCAGGACGTGTAATCCTGCTGAGCAATGGTGCTGAAACAGCCTGTTCTTCAAGGACTGCACCCTCTGGAAGCAACCTACACTGGAGCAGTCTGTTCCTGCAGGACTGCACTGAAAGGAAGGGAACCAAGCTGGAGAAGTCTCAGAAGAGCTGCACTGATGCGGAGCAGAAAAGCCTAGCAAAGTGAGTGCCTTATTGCCCCTGTGAAATCCTTGCTCACTTCTGTGACTTTGGCTAACTAGAAAAGCATTCTGGGAATGACTCAGCTAAACTAAAGGTGAAAAACAAGTTACATAATTGTAGAACAATTATTAGAACCAGTAAGTGCTCACATCATTGGGCTTGTGGTCGGTTACATCTGATGCCTGTTCCTGTCGTGGTCTATGGTGGTTGGTTAAGCACATTTCTTGTGCCTCACAAGTATGTAAACTCATAACAAACTAACAGTTTAAGAACCTGGATTTTTGCAATAAAGTGTCTTTGCCATACCACTGTGGAGTCCATGTGTGCCCTTAAAGAACACTGCACTGCACCCCATGGGAAGGACCCCCTTTGAGAAGTTCATGGAGGGATCCCACTCTGGAGCAGGGGAAGACTGGGAGAAGTCCTCCCCCCTGAGTAGGAAGGAGTGATAAAGTGGCTTTGATGGGCACCTGGCATCCAGCCAGGGTCAGCCCACCACAGTAGGTTGAGACATTATGTGGTTTCAACTAAACAGTAAAAAGAGGAGGAAAGAAAAAAGCTTCTTGGCATAGTTGCAAACTATAAGATTCTTCACAATATATTCTCTTCTTCAATATATACTCAGAAGTAGTCCAGTAACTCATTCTGCTGGCAGACCTTGGAAGGTGCAGATTGTTTTCTCTGTGAATAGAGGAAAGTAATGAAGAATTCCAGGAAAGTATTTTCTTCTGAACAATTTTTGTCCATTTTATTATAGCCCCACAGAGATGATTTACAGTTCAGTAGCCTTTGTATCTGCTCTCCAGATGGGAAAGTCAGAAGTATTTCTCCTACATTTTTAATAGCAAACAAGTGGGAGAAATCTTACTAGGTTTACTTCTATTCAATATCCAGAAATGCGGATAGCTGAATAACTCTGGGCTAGAAATCCATCCAGAAATACTGTAAAGTAATTTTACTAAACCAGCAATTTTGTAGGTCAAGGAGTTTGACAATGTTTAATGGAAATGTTTCAAATCTTTGAAAAAATATTTTTATCCAATTTTTTTTCAAAAATATGTTTTATCTATCTTTTATCTAGCTGCATTATAATTATTATTTTAATATATTTTGCCCATGTTAGGTTTTACGGTGTATGATCACCTCTACACAAACTTCTCTAGAAACATTGTCACCTTGTTTGAAGGGCTATTTCTAATATTTGTAAATTAATATGAGTTATATTTGTAAATTAATTTTGTGATATTTTAGGTTGAACAGCACATACTGCATGTTAAATTTAATTCACATTTATGTCACACATAGTATTACTTGCCATGAAAAATAGTAATAAAGTCCATTTGAGAGAGTCTCTATTTACTCTGCAGAAATTATTAATGATATACCGGGTACTGACAGGGCATGTCATTCTGAAATATATTCTTTTTTTACATTTTGCTGAATGTCATGTGTATGATAGCCCAAATGGATGTATGATCTGATACTATGTTATAATTGTACCATCCAATACTCATTTGGTTGATTCATTAATGACAGCTGAAATCAAGAAAGGAGTTCTGATTACAACATTTATACCTTTGTGCTACACAAACAGAAAGAAAGCATTATTAAAAGACTGTAGAATTTTTTAAAATACCATCTATCTTCTAAGCCTCAGTAAAATGACTATGAGTGTAACCCTGATAGAGAAGAAACCTATAGGTTATTGAAAAATATTTTATTAATTTTGTTGAGATTGTGAACAAATCACTTCTATGCAATGCAGTAAGGGCAAGTAGGAAACTGAAAATCTTTCCAGTGTTTATATTTCCAGGCATATGTGGTTGTGACATTACCAGATTTTAACTTAGTTACTTGAATAACAGAAAACAGAGCTAGTGGTTAACTAATAGAAAATAAAGATTGTAGAGATTTCTCTGTAAAGTTTGAAATAACAATTCCAATTTTAAAACACCAAATCAAATATTTATTTGTAATTTTTCAGCTCTCATAGACCTAACACATTATTTTTAAATACTGACTTATGCAATGAAAACTTTAAAATGAAATCAAAAAATATTTGTGACAGAAAGGAGATATACTAACTTCTGACAATACTTTGTTCTCTCTCTGTAGCACATTTTTTTAACATTATTTGGGAAATGTTCATGAATACTTACGATCATCCAAAAGCATATTTTCTGATTAATAAACTTAATGAAATAAACCAGCTAAAGAAGACTTCTTCCCAAACTGATCCAAATTTGGCTTTTCTGAGCTCCTTATTCTTCAGGACTTATGACTTTAAAACAGAAACCTATTCTGTGTCTAATAAAAGTGTAATACATACTGCTCTCCCAAGTTCTTTTTATTTACAGTGCAGACACAACCAACATTTTTTGAGGTGAAATCTGCTGAACAGTATTGTTTTGATGATGACTTTATTTGAGCACTAGTCACTTGATGTTTCCATGGCAGCAAAGTGATGGTGAATCTCTAAACTCTTTTGTTTAAAATCCCCATGCCTGCAAAAATAAATTATTCATACCCAGAAATATCTCAGTGCTCTCTCTAAATAGTTTTGCCAGAGTTTTCTCCTCTTTTCCCATCTGTTTTTACTCAGATGTGGCTCTGCAAACTTTCTTGGTTCATGAGTTTTGACAGGCTGATGGACACTTACATGGTAATCAGTACAAGTTTTACAAGGTCCTCTCAGAATACTGGTGCTTGCCTGTACCATTACCATCAATTTTGTTCTAGAGATATGACATTATCAGGAGGTTGTTGGAGTCATTAGTCATCTACCATGATTTCAGTGGACTTTCAGGAAGTCACATAATGAAAACCTCTGATTTTTAACATTTTTTAAATTACTTTAGGACTTTGAAATAAACCAAGTGCTTGAATATTCTAAGGCATTTTTAACAGCCATCATTAAAAAAAAAAAAAAGCTAGCATATAAAATGAGGAAGAGATCTGAAGCACAGAATCACAGTAAAATAATAAGTAATGAACTAGGCTGTCCTCCACAGGCTATTCAGATAATGTGTGGCATAGACACTCAGCGGTGCTGCCTGTAACTGCATTGCTGCTCATGAAGAAAAACAGTCAGAAGGATTTCCTGTCATAAATGTGCTGCTGAAGCAAAAAGAAATATACAGCATTAAAAGTTAGAACAATGCTTGACAATCAAATGTTAAATAAATTTATCTCCAGGTCAGGACAACGTAAAACACATGTGATTGGAACATGGATGAGGATGAAGCCTGAGGTGGTTAATATGTCTTTGATGTAAAAATCGGTTTGCTGTAGTGTGAATGTTAAAGTAAGATGAAACGGGGAAAATTTATCCTCTTGAGCAAAGGTTTGAGATCACAAAACACTAGTAGAATGAGAACAGATTTTGAGGCTGAAGTTTCGGAGTTTATAATGATTAACAAAATAAAAAGTTCTGCCAGTTGAATTTTATTCCATTTCACTCTAATTTGTAGAAATTGCTGAACAGAAGTACTTATATTGCTGGTTCAGAAGATTAAATACGTGTGTTAAAAATTTACTAAAGTCTTTGAGTAAATTCATCTTAGCCACTTAGCTGCAGGAGCTGTAAGTTCTTTTCAAAACACTAATGGCCCCATTCATCTCTGTCTCTGACTCTAAAATCATAGCAGTTATCAGGATTTTTCTCTACCAATAATAAGGGGCGAGGACAGACTTTTTTTTTTAACTTTCATTCTTCTTAACAACTTTTGGGTTCTCCTCTAGTTTTACCACATTGAAGTAAAAAAGCTCCCACAGAGATCAGTAATCACATCAGGACCTCAGCTGCACTGACTGCTGCTGCTCCCAAGGGACAAAGCTCCTCCATGTGTTTGTGTGAGCCCCTGCAGGTCCTTCTGTGTCCCCCAAGAAACAACATGTGCTTGTGGTGGCAGAGCCCAGGGATTCCCAGTGACAACTTCCTGAGATAACCAACATGTCAGGACAGGGCCAGAGCATGGACTGGGATATTTTGATCCTTGTTTGAAGCAGAGTCCATGTCTGTGTTTATCTTTGACCCATTTATATCCAGGCTTGTTCCACAACTGTGCACTTTTCTTCTTGCACAGGTTGATTTCACCACACAGTTTTCAGTCATATTAGACTGTAATGTACCATAGACTGCACTGATCATTTCACACTTCAGAAGTCTATTGCCCGTTTAGAAACAAACTGCTATGTTTTGCATTTTAAGGAAATTGTTTTTCCTTTCTTCTACTGTGTGTTATTCATAGGTCAGCTTATTTCTGTTAACCTTGTGGAGACAGATGGGAGAAGTACAATACAAACAATAAATAAAAATAATCTGCCCTGGTAAGCACAATGAAACAGACAAATAAACAAAAAATGGGCCCAGCTCATCAAAGCTACAGTGGCAGTAGCAGCAAAAAAACCCTAACTTTCTACCATACTCCAAGGTAGGGCAATGATACAGTATATGGTAGTTCTATGTCACACTTTAAAACTTAAGTCTCCATTACCTCTACCATTCCCACAAGTGCAGTTTCTCTTTGCATAAAACTTTTTGGCTGAGACTGCTTTTATTGTAACAGTAATGCTTTGTAGACAGCTCTGATAGGATGAAAGGAATGCTGGGCATGTCTGGATACCCTCTTTGAGTAGGATATCCTTCCTTTATCTTGGACCTTCCCTAGCAGGCTCAGAAGAGACCAACATGCTTGACTCCTAGTTTGGTATTTAACAGAGAAATATGGACAGTGCCATCTCAGTCCCTATCCCAGTGGCCAAAGCCTCTGAAGGTCTCGTCCAGGCCAGACCATTTCCTCTGAGGATCCCACCCAGCAGCAAAGTGTACCAGCCCAGCTTCCCACCCTCTCTGGGCAATAGATTCCATCTAGAGTGAGAAAGCTGTGGAAGTGAGATTGGGCTGAGACAACTGGCTCATCACAGAGGAGGGAAGGAGCAGACCTGAAGCAGTGGCTCAAAGACAACTTACTCTCTGCTCTTGGCACCCCTGGGACACATCTGGTAGCCAGAAGGTGAGATCTGATAACAACCACAGTGGGGATGACCAGTTAAGTGGCATGACTAGGTTAGTGACATGACCAGTTTGCTAACTCAACTCAACTGATGGACCAGATGTGACTAACTCACCCCCACCACTGCTTGTTACTCTTTTTTTTTTTTTCCAGCTTGATGGTGACATTTCAAACAGCAAATGAAAATAAGTCATCAATAAGAGTGCACTGGATGCTGTTGGACCAGCTCTTCTGAGCTGCAGGAAAACTGGAAGGGAATATGAGCCTTTCCTGTGAACACATCCAGTGATCCATTATCCAGGATAGTTTCTGGAAAAACATATAGGTAATGAATTCCTTAATTTTTTCCTTTAGTGATGTCCTTTTTTGTGTCATCTCTCTCAAGGAGCTGTCCAAAATTAGGGAGGGGTTCATCAAGGACAGATGAATGCAGCTTTGGAGCTTGATTCAAGATCTGAAGAAATCCTCTGAGTCCTCATAACGAACTCAAAATAATTACACTGCTTGCTGACATTGTGCTGTTTTTATCTTATAGGTTTTTCTCCTGGAGAATGTTTTAAAAGAATGTAAGGGCACTGATAAAAGTACACACAAGAGCAAGGACATTCAACATTAGTGACAAACATCCAGGCTGACACTACATTATTAACATTTGCCTTTTTGTCCCTTGCTTAATGCTGTCAGGAGCAGTGAAAGAGTGATGGAGGGATTTCAACCCTGACTGGCCTTATTTGTGGTTTGACCTTCAAGTGTGTTTTCATTAGGCAGAAATTAAATATTTCCTAATGAGGTAATGGGGAAAGTACTTTAAAATATAAATAGCAACTGAAATTTTACTTTTAAATGCTATCAAGACATAAGTCATGAATATGGAAGGGTTGATCAAGACTTTCATTTTTCCTGAATACAGTGATCTTAAAAATGTAGGAAAAAGCAAGATAATTTTCACATTTCTGAAAATTGCTTTCCAAAATCTATCAGCTTAAAAGAACATGATACCAGCACTGTCTTTCTTACACAGCAATTTGATTAGTCTCTTGAACTTACTAAGTCCCAGTGGTGGCAAGTTGTGACCATTTGTCTGCTAAATAATTTCTATTTTTCAAAGGAAGCTATCCCTTGAGATAAAAGTGTTATTACTTAAATTTATCTATTAAGTTATCACTTAAATTTATTTTTAGAGAAAGAGAGAAAGAAAGAAGATGAACATATAGTGAGTTTTCTAAGGTTTTCAGCTACATAATTTGATACTTGAACAGTGCAAACTAATTGGCTAGTATGTAGGATTAAAACACAGTGATACATTCAGTATATCTTCCTTACTGTGTTGCTCTTGCTTTTCTATTCCCCACCTCCATCTATTTCCCAGTATTTCAGAGGCCCCATTGATTCAAATAAATGAAATAAATGGCTCTCAGAGAGCCCTCTGAGAGCTGAGGCTGCAGACATCAACTCTGAAATTTGAAAACTGAACTGAAACATATGTGATATGCTCAGTAATGAAAGATATTTTCAATGCTCTAAACAATAACAGGGGTTTAAAAATGTGGAAAATATAGTATTACAAATACATGTACTTTTAAAAAAGCATACAGATGGGTTGGTTGTGATTTGGAAAAAGATATTTTTAGAAAAAACATCCAATGAAGAAATATTTTCTATTTGCAAAATTTGAGAGAGGCAGTAGACAAGCTTCCCTAGATGGTAATTTATATCTGGTTTCATCTGGGTTCTGCAAATGTTCACCTTTGCTCCTAACAAATTTAAATAAAAGCTTTCAGTAAATAAAAAGGTCACAAGTGTCTTGCAGAAATTTCCTCCGGCAGTCTGAAAAAAAATTCAGTCTCTGTGCTATGATCTCTGCTCTTGAGCTCACGGTCCCAACCACACAGAGCTGTACACAGAGGTAATTTGCAAGGTCATCTATTCAATGCTGCAATTTCTACCTCTGAAGTAATCGCTGTATTTGACTATTCAATTTCTTTACAGGTTTTGAATTTGGTACACTTTCAGTAGGTTAGGTCTATCTAGACAGGCACACTAAAGTACGAAACTTCAATTGTAACACTATTTCTGTAGACCCATAGAAATAAAATGGAGTGTAAGCCATAATTCAATTACAAAGATAGTTTTCCAAGAAAATGCTTTGACTGAAGGGATAAAAAGCTGGCAGATGATGTGCAGTACACCAGGGTGTGTATGAGCGTCTCCTGGCTGAGAGCCTGACTTAGTGACACTAGAAAGCCACTGTCCTGTTGCCAGAAATGTGGGAACACACTGGGACAGTGCTCCCCAACCTCTTATGGGAATGGAAACCATCCCCCTTGGCAGGGGTTGAGCCTGGCTGAAGGAACCTCTGTTCATCAGCAGACAGGATTTCGATGTAGAGAGATGATGGGATGATGGGAAGAATTTATATATGAGTATGCTTTTTTTTTTTTTTTTTTTTGCATTTGCTGTCAAATTTCTAGCTCAGGTAAAGAGACAAGTCAAAGAACTGCTGTAAAGGGTCAATTTTTGTTGGAGAGTTGGTGATTCATTTGAACAACAGTGTAGAGTTTGAGCAGATAAAGAAGTTAGATGAAATATTTGGAAGCAAAAAATAGTTGAATGTAATATAAAAATTAATTTTTCCAATTATGTTCCCCTAAACTATTGTATTCCCACTGGAGCAAACAATCCAACTGCATAACCCTTGTCCTTTTCCAGACAATTAATACTCCAGTGAAAATAGGTTGTTCAAGGATATTTATAGCCACAGCAGGAATTAGTTCAATTCTGACTGCAGCTGATAAATAACCACCAGCCTGATAGTGATTCCTATACATCTTTCTCTGACAAGAATTTTTGGAGATTCTGTGTGAAATAGAGAGTGGAGCTCTGTGAAATTGCTTGTAGGGCCACAATTGCACAGACAAACCCACTACATACAGGAGATTTTAAACATAAGATAAATACATTAATGTATTTACTAGTATAAATATAGAAATGCATAATGCATTTACTAACATATTAACTAGGTGGAGAAGCTCATTACAGGGAGAGAAACTTTGAATTATCAGGAAAAGCATTTACTTGCAAGCTCCATGTTTCCTGAGCCAAGCTTTTGACCCCCAAACAATTCCTATGCTCTTGAGTGTTGTTTTATAACAGACCTGGTTGAATGCTCAGAAATCATATGATAAGAACAGGCTTCATATCAAAAGCATCCAGTTATGGCGCTTATTATGAAGCAGTAAGGTTTCCCTGTGTGGATGTTAATATAAACATCATGAAATATTAATTTAAACATTAAAATTCTTAAAGACAACAATTGATCTCTCAGGCCTGATTTTGCTTTACTTTACTTTTTTGTTGCAGGGGAGTAAAAAACATTCAAGCATTTGGTGTCTCTGCTAAGGCGAGACTTCACTAGATTACTGCTAAGCTTAACTACTAAGCTCCAGGAAAAGCCTCTCAGCACAAAAATCATTTACCCCATTTGTTTTTATTTTCTGGGAAATTGTTAAACACATGTTGCATTTAATGGTGAAAATATTACATCTGAGTATTCATACTTTAATCAGAATAGACGTTTCTGTTTCACTTAGGTGTTTGCATTGTGACATCAGAGATACTTGCTGACTAATCACCATGACTAGATGAAATCAACAATTCCTTCTTTATCATTACACAAAACATAAAATTATCTACAGGCTATGATGTGTCAATGGGTTTATAGGAGGATCTTTATTATTTTGGAAACTTCCATGAAAATTTCATGCCATGGCATGCAGCTCAGCACATGACATAAGTGGCTCCTAGAAAACAAAACCATGAAAAAAAACAAAATGGAAAAAGCAGTTCTGCCTATGAGAATGTCTTCCTGAACACTAATATACTACTAAAGGATAGGATCAGGTGGTAATAATTGATTTCAAATATTTTGACATCAGGAGGGAATTAAAACAGTGGATTATAAACAAACACACAGGTCTGTGAAATGTAGTGGGATCAGGTTGGTTGTTTTTTTCTGATGAGGTGGGCCAATTGACTTTTATTCCAGCTAGGAGATGAATGGAGGATGATTGGATGATTGCTTGATAGCAGATGTTTGTGTGAAAGTGGTCATACAAGAGAGGACCTCGTGAACCCATGCTGTAATTTACTTGCCTGAATCACCTTGATTGTATACACTGTGTAAAGATTTAGCACATACACTGTTTAACAGTATTGGCCCCCAAAACTCTTGACAAGTGATAGAATTTTTTTTTTTTTTAATTTCAGCAAAAAAGAAGACACAGTTTGACAACATGGAGCTATGGTGGAAGAATCCTGGGATGAATTAACTTAGGATATTGTAGATTCTTCTTCCTTGGACATTTTTTTGGACATACAGTTGCCCTGTACTAGGGCAACTGTGCAACATTATTTCAGTTAAAATTCCTTAGCTTTCTTAGAAGCTGCAGTCAGGAAAGCATAGGGAAAGGAACACTGAGAGAGGGAAGAGACCAGAATTTGAGATGGAAAGGTAGAATATGTTAGGAGAGAGAGACATGCCTGAACAGAAGGATACACTGAAAAATGGGGTCAGCAGAACATAAACCTTCGATAAACTCCACAGTCACTGTTACAAATAGAATAGATTTATACTGATGTAATCAAGGCCTCCTCTTTTTCATATTTTGCTTTCAATTCAAACTTTTTAAAAATGGATTTTTTCTGAAATATAAGCAATGGCAACAGGATTACTTTTAGTTACTTGCCTTTTAAAAGTGGAGTTTAAAAAAAGAAAAAAAGAAAAGGAAAAAAGAATTATTTAATGCTTATGGAAAAGACCATCAGAAAACACCAATTCTTCCTATGCTCAGTGTAGGTCTTGGAACTACAGCAGGTTAATCTGTACAGCATCATAGAATGGCTTGTGTTGAAAAAGACCTTAAAGATCATCTATTTCTAACCCCCCCTCCAAGGACAGGGACACCTTCCACTAGAGCAGGTTGCTCCAAGACCCATCCAACCTGGCCTTGAACACTTCCAGGGATGGGGAATCCACAACTTCTCTGAGCAACCTGTTCTACAGCCTCACTAGTCTCACAGTGAAGAATTTCTCCCTAATATCTGACCTAAGCCTCTGTCAGTTTGAAGCCATTCCCCCTTGTCCTGTCTCTACAAATTGCAAATTGTCTCCTTTATACCAGAAGTGCATTTTTGCCTTGCCTTGCAGCTTTTATATAAAAAGGGCATCAGCCTTTCCTGTTCTGCTATAGAAGCATTCCCCACGGGTGAAAGTAGGACTGAAAAGAAACAGAGTCAAAGAAACTGTCTGGCTTTCTGCTTCTTTGGGACAGAAAGCAAGTTGTGAGGGATATCTATGCTCAGAAAACATAAGTTCAAACAAACACAAAGGGTTGGTAGGATGCTTGGCTATGCAGGTGTCCTCCATTTGCAAAGTCAGCTTAGCAATCTAGAATGAAGAGACATTTCTCTAAACACATTCCAGGGAAAAAAAGTATCTCAGAAAGAAAAGATTTTATTTCAATTAAAGGACAGTTTTTCGGCAACATTACCTGAGTATGTGACAAGCATGAGTGAATTTAGGCGGGTATAAGGAAGCTCAAATTATCCTGGTAGTGAAGGTTCTGGAGCACCTTTTAATGGGGGTAATAGTAAAAAAACTTTGTTGTTTCAAGATAGAGCTCAGTGAATGCAGTAACACCTTTTGAATAGTTCAACTGACTGAACAAAACCTTTGCTATCAGGTCTTTGTTTCACTGTCAAAACAAATAATTACTGTGCATAATTAATTCCATGCTTCAGTGCTCTGCAGCTCAGCTGCAAGCCTAGGAAGGCTTTTTTCCACTCCGGAGGAATAACAAAGCTTTTGAGTTTTATTCACTTGGCCTCCTTTGAAGTAGCAGGGATAGACCACAGTGTTGGCTACTCACTGGTGCTGGAAAAGACTGAGTTCTGTCTCTTCTTTGTGATTAACCCACTGACCAGACATGAGGACTAGAAGCGGTTTTCCTTCATGATTTCACACTTTTCTGCAAAACAAGTCATATCTTGTTTCCTAGGATGAGTTGAGCATTTCATCTAACAAATTCCAGGGATAATTATTTGGGGACTGATGTACTCCATCTTGTGTTCTCCTTTCAGACACTGAAAATTTGTTCACTCTGGTCTTCAGTTTGTTGCAACAATTATCCCCGGCAACTTCACACCATTTCACTTCCAGGCTGGTTTTTGTGCTGCTGTGAATGCTGTGAACTCAGAGCAAGCTACAAAACCAGTCGCAGGAGCGTGCAGTTAAATGGCTCACTCTGATCTCTGTGCCACTCTCTTTTACACAGAGACACAAACCACCAAGGTCTGGGAGGCAATATTACAGGGGAATATCACTGGAAGCTTCACTTCTTTCTACAGATGCCTGCTGCTGTCCTCTGCTGAGGCCAGGACACTGGGCTAGTCCTGGGCACACTGCAGCCACTGCAACATCTCCTCAACCAGCCTAGGCTTTTCTGGGTCTAGGATCTTAGTGCATTCTTTAGTAATGAGTCTGCTTTTTCAGAAAAAACTGTGAATTTGGCTCAGGCTTTACCTTCACTTCGTCTGTCAGTCCTAACCCTAACAACTTCCATTTCCATCCATTATCTGACATTTTTCCCTTTCCATGAGGAAAGATTAGCAGAAAAGAAGTATGGGGGGACCTCCTTTTGGTTTGGTACACCTAATTTCCTTTCTACCAAAACTCCAGTCACCAAAGCCTCCCACGTTATTGCAACTCAACCAATCTGTCTGGGGAAACAACATATTTTGATATTGTGTTTTCTTTTTCCTGAAGATGCATCTTCAGAGCTTATGAAGTTCTGACCAAGCTTGTGTCCAAGAACACAAGAGGAGGGTAGAAATATGTACTGCTGACCATACTGGGGATGTGGATGCACTTAAAATCTGGTATAGGGTCTACATCCTGTGTAATGGAGAATGTGATCTTTCACTTTCATGGAGTTCAAAGGTTCAAAATTAACCTCGAGTGCAAACCTTATTCAACCCACAAGAGTGTTCTGCTCTTTTTCTCTTTGCTCCTCCCCATTGCTTGCATGCTCAAAGCTTATTACCTCTCTACTTCCAGGTTTTCCGTCTGAGAAAGCCGTGGCCATGGAAAAGAAATTAAGGCAACAGGAAGAAAGGAAGTAACACTTGAATTAGGTTTAACTAATGCAATATTTGGGATTTTATCACAATGGTTTCTCCAGACACCATGAAATAATTAAAGGGAACACTGGTCATGGCCTATGGGAAAATATTTTTTAAAAAACCTGATTTAGAGACTCCAATAGAAAGCATCTCTGCAAGCAGTCTCATTAATTGTGGTGATATTCAGTGCAGGAAGCAGCAAAATCTGATCCTAAATGAGACTTCAGGAACATAACTGCCTGCACATATAACACATATCATTCTTACCATACTATTATTTCTTTTAAATTGTCAGAGCTTCGTGCTTTCCTTGAAACACAATTCTGTCACTGTTCTGATGACTCATCATTCAAGCTACTCCAATGAATCATATTAGTGTTCTCCCAAAATAAAGGTATAAATAGATATAACTTTGGAGCACAGTTTTCTAAACTGTTGCTAGACAAAGTTTGCTCCCTTCATTAAGAGAACGTGTTCATAAGATTTTAATAGCTTGAAGTTTTATACAAACAAGAATGACTCAAGCAAACAGTGGATTGATAAGAGCATGTACTCACAAACACAGTGATGGGTCAAATTTTTTATATTTTATTTTTTGTTGTTTGTTTGTTTCATTTTTGTTTTGATTTTGAGGAAAAGTTTTACACTGAGTCATTAGAGAGCATTGGACAAGTAAGGATCTTCAGATTTTCTGTGTATTTTTAAAGTGTCAGAGCCATCACAGTTGTACACTATGGTTTGAACTGGTAAGATTACTGTGTTAATAGGAGATAATGTTATTGTATTATATGTTAATACTGAGCTAGGAGGCTGGCTCTCTGTGATATTTTACATCTCAGCTGTCCCTAATTTTTAATCCTGAATTCTGAGAAAGTGATGCCACCTGGTAAAATATTTCAAGCATTGAAAAGCTTGAGGAATGTCCATTGCCCACACTTCTAATTATATTTTTCTGTCATTCTTTGACTTTTCAGAGATGAATTTCAGTCTAACTGCACACTGCCACAGAAATTTATGCTTTGATTTTTCTTAGTATGGTAAAAGTGCTACTGTTGTAGCTCTCTAAACTTAGTTTTTGGGGGATTATAATTTTCTTCTTAGGTGAAAGAGATTATTTAATCTAAACTTTGGACACACTTTAACATGAAAAGTAAGTCTGAGAAAAGAGACAATGGCTTTTGCATTACATTTTCTCTTTTATAACTATGTTTGTCCCCTTTCTTTTTCCTACTCCTCCCAAAAAATGCCACCTGGGAAATAGAGAAAGAGCTGAATTTTCACTAAGGCTACTTGAAATGGTGCTAATAACTTAAAGGCATTTATCTGCATAAAAGGGATAATTTGAAATATGAAATATCATTTCCTTTCAAAGGGACAGAGATTAGAAAGTAGTATGTATAAAGGCTAACACTATTTCTCATGGCACAATTCAGCTTCTCATACTTTGACCAGTGGTTAGAAAAGCTGTGTAAAACCTCACTTTTAACCATCTAGTCCTTTTTTTTTTTTTTGGAACACTGCTTTTTTCCAGACTTTCATCCTGGGCTTGAGAGTGGATAATTCCCTTTAAGCCTTCATTGAGGCATTTGCTACCACTGTGGTTCAAAAATTCTCCTTTGAAAAGCTGCAAAGAAGTGCTGTGCAGTCTGATTGTGTAATCCAGGTCTCACACCAGGTAAGTTGTTTGTGTTAGACAGCTACTTAAAGTCCTACTAAAAATCCTGTCCTTGAAAGGACTAGCTAATACATAATGCCACTTAAAAAGAAAAAGCACTTCTTATCTAAGAGCACATCATAATGTTCTTGCTGCTCTCATGCCCAGACAGAGAAACACTCTGAAGTGTGATTTAATCTAAAACTCTCCAACCCTGAGCATGTTTTTGTAGGTGTTTAGGTGCAGAGAGACAGTATGGTCTCTGCATCCCCGAAATTCTGCTCCAGCACTGTCCTCCTGGTACTCTGGGGCACACCACAGTGAGCTCTTCCACCTCAGTGAGATGCAATGCAAGGCAAAGATGCATGAGATTATCTTGACATCTGTTCCCATGCGCTGAACCGGGAATCAGCCAGAGGTTAGCAGAATTAGATTCATCTGTCTTATAAAAAGCTTTATGGCATTCTGGAAAAGTTAAATTTCAGAGTGCTGTAATGCTCAAGATGTATTAAAGATTTTTAGGAAGGGTTTTTTTCTTTATGATGCTTTCCCCACATGCTGATGAAAACTTCTCCCTGTGGACCACTTTTGTATCTCAATACTATTTTTTATCCTCTAGAGCTTCTTTCCTGCCAGTGTAAAATATTGTTTAGCATTTCTGTCTCATCCTAGTCAAGTTTAGACTGTTTCTAACACTGCCTTCAGGGTTTATAAAAGTATATGCAATACAATTGAGAAAGATTATATAATTATATGGGAGGAAGAGAAATTGGATGCCATGATGAGATAGGAATATTACAACAGGAGAGAGAAGTGTTTGAAAAGAAAATAGATAGATGGGCAGTATTTAATATTACTGATGAAACTTTAAAATCAAGGTTTACTTCTTCCAGAAGTAAAAAAAAAAAAAAAAAAAAAAAATTAAAAAAAAATTTAAAATCTGAAGTACAAACAAATTCAGCAATTGTCCCTCTCCTGTAGCTGCAAAACTTCCTCCTCTAAAACTTCATGAAATGGCTCCCTGTTTTCTGGGTACCTGCTAGTCCCAGCTGTCGTAATGCCCAAGTCCTGGACAAACAGCCAAAGCACAAATAAACATCAGTTATGGATGCAAAACCCAGGCTGATGTGTCTCAAACATACCCAACTACTCATGGAGACCTCATGCAGTCTGACTTCAGGAACATGTCAGGTCTTCCTGTGCTGGGTTTGCTAAAGTTGGTACTTCTGACTCTAACAAAAGCTGAACAGGCAAGTAATTTTCAGAAAAAGATTATTTCAGCCTGCCTGCAATGAAAGAGAATGATCAGGGAGGTCAGTGAAAGCTTTCCTCCTTGGACTTTCTTACAGAGAGAAACTTTAGTACTGCAGCTTGCTCAAACTGTGACAGACTTGCATTTGAACTCAAAATGAAATTTTTTGAGCATCTGAAGAAAATTAGGAAATTGTAGAAAGACAGTGTTAATAGAGTTTTGAGGAGATAATCATAACCTAACTCAGGTCACCTAGTTAATTGTGGAGATTTGCAGCCTGACATTGAAGGTCCCATACTAGAGTTGAGCCAGAGGGAAGCTTGCAATGGAAAGCTCAGTGTAAGTTTTTTTCTACTCCCTTGAAGGAGCAATCTTATTATTGAAAAATTATTAGGCATATGCAGCTCTGGTAATCATCATTACTGTGTGCAGGCTTTTCTGATGAATCCTGGGAAAACTTAGTAGTGTAACTTTTGGTCATCCTGGGAACAGATCTGGAAAATTCAAGTCTGCAGATGGAGGATGAATTAGATGATGTTACTGGAGATAATGAAAAAAATTTTAGCCCCATTTCACATATAGAAAATATTTTCATACATGAAAGGAATCATCACAAAACTTTTCAAAGTAAAAATGAGTGTAGATGCCTAGTTATAAAGAAAACACTTAACCGAGAGATTAATTTTACTGACACAGAGTTTTCAGCACAGCAACTAAGTGTTTTCCCTCCATCTTCACAGGAGTCTCTGCTGTAAAAAACATAGATTCCAAAGGCTCTGCTTTTGCAAAAGTTATAGCACAGTTTTGCTGCCTTTCTCTCTCTGTGTGCTGAGCAGATCTGACAGACCACAGGAGCCTCATGCTTATCGCTGCAGTTATGCACTGTAAAACATCTTGCACATGGATGGGAAATGCATTTTGTCCATCTCCTCCTGAAAGAAAGCAGAGCCCCAGACATGCAATTTTTCATCCTTAGAATAAAGAGGCAGACATAGGCAACTTCCAGGTGGGAGATATTAAAAAATAGACTTGGACCTTAGAACAGATGCAAGTGTAAGTGCATATTTTGGGTCAAATCATCTTTACCTTGTAACTCTTCATTACTGACTTCAGCCTTGGAATAGTGGTGGGGAACTGCCTCCTCTACAACCTATTTCCTTTAAGGCATAGCTCTGTAAATCTGTGAGAAAATATCAAAAGCAAAAAGCTCAGAAGTTCAATATCAAGGAAAAAAAACAACATTTTTTTGCATCTGCCGCACTAACATATGTCTGACGCTTTGAATGTGTATATGAGCCTCACTTAAGGAAGCATGTATTTTCCTGCATGAGTTATTTAATGCCTCATATCCTACTTCATCATGAAAAATACCCTCTAAGTTCTCTATATTTTAAACAGAATAATAAATTCATCTTTGGACTAAAACTGTACGTGAAGATAAGCACAGATCAATATCTTAGTGTTGCAGAGTGTAAGAAAACAGCAACAACAGCCCAGGCAAAATTGACCTTTCAGAGGAACACTTCTGTTTTCTTTCCTCTCATTCTTCTCTCTCACACAACTTCTTCAACATGAGAATTTTGAATAAAGTTATGAAGTTTCTTCATTTCTCACTGCTTTTTCTTTTTGGTAGTCACATAAGGACACTAAAGCATAAATACTCACTAAGCCATGAGCTATTAATATCAGTTTACCTAGGCTGCCCAGAGAAGTTGTGGATGCCCCATCCCTGGAAGTGTTTAAGGCCACACTGGATGGAGCTTTAAGCAACCTGGACTAGTGGAAGACGTCCCTTCCTGTGGCAGAGAGGCTGGAATTAGATGATCTTTAAGGTCCCTTCCAACCTAAACCATTTGATAATTTTATTATTCTAATGGATAACTGCTAATCCGAAAAGTGAAATGAGCCAGCTGGCAAAGTTGTAAAATGTGCTGGCATAAAAGGAAGTACAGTAAAGCATGTGCCTTACCAAAACATACAGCCCTTCACATAAGAGTGGTGTATCTCTTTTCTATTGATGTGTTTTCTTATGCCACCAGTTGAATGCTGGGATGTGTCAGACTGCAATTTCGAGAACTTGTTTTCCTTTTAATAGAAAACTCTACATGGATTTTGCTTCATGGGACTGTAATTCTGTTTTGCAATCAAATTATCCTGGCTATTTAATCTAAGGACTGAACTATGTTCTAGCAAAAAAAAAGTCTAAAAACCAATTCAGAGAATTATGTCAGTAAACATGGAATTATTAAATTATCTGGTCTATATGACTCTTTTTAAAACCATCTATTTTTTTTTTTTTTTACAAATAGGCTAAACACAGTTTATTCCATTATTGCAAACTCAATGGACCAGTGGGTCTGTGATATTTGCCTCTCATTCTGGAAACTAAAAAAGAAAATTAACATTGTATTAAATTTCCTCCAGTATTTGTTCAATGCTTAAGCAAATTTGCCTAACCATCTTTTCAATCTCTTGATGTTTTCTTTTAACAATATCATTTTAATACGTACTGATACTATCTTTTGTTAGTATTAGGTAGTATTACAGGATCACCAAGATAATTTAAATCCAGTCACAGAAGTTTGCTCATTTACTCCATCCCTTACTCCTGGAGGTCCTCACGCCACAGGCCAAGCTCCAGAGCATGGGATTTGGTGACACCTGAACTCTTGCCAGCTTTTCTCTAGATGGGCTGTGTAACATTTTCTGCTGCATATTCTACATTGTCTTTCCTGAGGTCTACTAGCAGTTCACTTAAAAACATTCATCCCATTCCCTCCTAGCAGGGCCTGGGATAGCTGCACAGGTTCTGTAGGCAGCCTGAGCTAGGATATGCTCTTCACAGCAGTGTCCACAGGGAGCACAGATCACAGGTAATAAGGTAGCCCTGCATGCCTATACTCACCACCTGGTCCATATTCATCTGGACCATGTTCAAAGTGTCCTGAGGGTGAAAAAGTGATAAAATAGACAATTCTCTCCAAATTTATATTCTATATGTTTGAGTAAAATAAAAATTGAACTGTGGAAACATTTTCATTCATTTACAAGATCATAAATTTCTTTAGTCTTAACTAAGACACTCTACAAGATTAATAAAAAAACCCCAAAATTCTTTTACTGAATGAAATGTGTGACTGAGTAGTGTATACTTATGTTCTTGAAGACTATTTCCCAAAAAATTCAAGTTTTCAGGAACAGGAGATTAAAATTAGGACAAGAAAAAGTCAGTGTTTTACATGTGTGTTTGTGTGTGTGTTCTGTGATCTCTAGTGTGATTTAAGAGTTAGATTCTATAAAAAAGAATTCTGAATTTTCTGAATAGCGTTTTTTGCAAGGGAATATGATTAAAAGTTTGTTTCCAACTTCAAGCCATATGGTGAGTAGTGATTCACATTTGAAAATAATTCCTGGTTTTAACTGCCTCTGGTAGCTCTTGGGAATAAAAGCTGAAACAAGAAAAGTAAGCAAAAGAGTGTTCCCAAACTGACCTTTTGCTGGAGCTAGATCAAACTCATATCTGAAATATTTAGCATTCTTTCCTACATACACATTTCTAGAAGACTTCATGGTCACCCAAGCATTTTCTGATTGCTTGAGCCGACCCATGGGCTCAGGAGCAGCCAAAACCCATCAGGTTTTGGTGGCTGCTGAGTCTGGGCTGCAGCCAGGAGCCACGTTATGAGTCTCTGCAGAACTTCAGAGGCATCTGTGCCTGCAGATGAAGCCTGACAAGGAGGTGCTCTGGGCTGGATTCCCACTCCCCAACAAGAGCCTGCTCCTGGGCTGCCTTGCTGCCATGGCCAGCAGGATCATGCCCTGAGTGTGTTTGTGCCTCTCTCCTCTGCTGCCTGCCTGGGGAAGCAGCTCCAGCGGTGAGCACAGCACAGGAGCCTGGCTTAGAGGGAATTTCTGCCACAAGAGAGAGCACAGCAGTACCCAAGGGGACCATTCCTGCTCCAAGCAGCATCTGATCAAAAATATGATCATCTGCCAGGCACAGCCAAGTGCCACTGAGGCCAGCCCAGCTCTGCATGAAGAAAGGAATCAGTTCAGACTGATTAAATCACAGGGTTGGAACTGAAACAAGGCTAAGACTCAACAAGTGAGCCCAAGTGCTAGGAAGAAAAAGGAAAGAAGAACATAGTGCTTAAATTCAACAGAGAAACAAAAAGACCAAGAAAGCAGATCCAGGTGCTGTTGAATTTAGCTGAGTTCCTTTGGACTTTGTGAAAACATAAAACTGGGAGAACAATCTCTGTTATGTATCCAGGTGTGCCTTGGTAATCTCATCAAATCAGGGGAAACATCAGCACCAAATCTTGGTTACACAAGATTTCAAATTGGAAAGTTCCCAAAGGGAGGAAGAATAGTACAGGAGAATAATTTAAAAATTATTTTAAAATCACCCTTTCCCAGTTAATTGTTTCCTTCACCCCATGCCTGCCAGATGATGTAGTAAGTAAACTAAATAACAATTGCTCCCTCGTTTTCAGTGACATTTTCTGAGCTATTTCACAGATCAGTGTGTGTATCACAGAAACATAAACCTTTAAGGTTTTGCTCTAGGTCAGGACCTGGTATAATTTGTCACCTCTCATCTCCCTTTCACTCTCTCTGGGCACTATCAGGCTCCTGATAGGAACTTGTCTAACCTGTCTTCACGCCAAAAGCTTTAAATTGTCTCACCAATGGACAACTTCTAGTTCTCCCTCTGGCAGGTGAAAATAAGGCAATATGAAACATAGGAAACTCCTAAGGAAATGGTTCCTTGCTTTGTATTTCTTATGCTTTGTGTGTATACAACTTTTGGAGAGTGAATAGGGTTTGCCATTTTTGAATATACTATAGGCTATAATTTTCACATCTGCTTTGGCCATGTAGATAAAGTGTATCAGAGATAGCTCAAGCAAATCAACAGTTATGAAATCCCTTAATTTTATGAAGATTATATTGTTGAACTGGTTACAAAACACCCTAGTTCCTTTCTGCCAAAAAGCCAGCTGTAAAATCTCAATTCTCAAATATACAATTCTGAATTTTTAATTTTACAGAACATTATCTTATCCAAGAAACTGAATACATTATTGATACTATTGCACAAGATCTAAAGAATTAGCCATCTAAAAGAAAATTAGATGATAACATTTACTTTTAATGTGTTTTAGAAAAATGCTTATGTGAAAGTTTGTGTAATTTAAACTTATATGCTGGGTTTTTTCTGCCTATTCTTAAAAAAAAAACCAAAACCACCACCAATGTTACCACAGAAATTTAAACAGTGCACCTAGACTGTATACATTTCTACTCATGATCCTACAGAAAAAAAAATGCAAATATCTTTGGCTTAAATAAATGTATGTGAGTGGTCTCACAGTGAACACCTTTTAATGAACAGGTGAGTTAATACAGAAAACCAGATGAAATGCAAGATAGCTCTGATTTTAAAAATTGAGATTCAGTGGCAGGCAGTGTTTGCCCTAATTGTGACAGTATTTTGCTGTAACCTATTGAAATTTCTCAGTTACATGGATTCTCTAGACTGCTGAGTCTCAGCAGGACCAGAAGGTTGTCCACCTAGGTATTAAAGCAGGATGAGACAAAGGCATCTCACCTGGGTGTAGGAGAATTTGAAGTACGTTAGAGAAGAAGAGAAACCACAATGAAGGTACACTTCTCTTTCCCCAGCCTCTTTGTAGTGGGAAGATTTCTCATATTCAGAAGAAAAATTGTATTTCAAATCATGCAAATCAGGTTGACCTGAGGAAACACAATCCCACTTGCTACTTATGCAGGGATACTTTAAAGCAATTGCACAACAACAATCTTTGCAAATAATTCACTTAACTGCCTAAGCATTCCAACATCTTGTCTATGCTGCATTCACCCTAGGGCAAGGCCATCTCCCACATGTATAAAAGAAAAAGGTTGTGATTTGAATAGACATCCATTCAGTTTTTGAGAAGTTCCTGAGAAAGAAGACAGCTAGACATGCATTGTTCAAAGTTAAATGGTAAGACTTAAACACAAGAGTTTCTCTCATCCTCCACTGGTACAAGATGGAGTCAAGGCCTGAAGCTCTACTGCATGCAACACTTTTACACCAGCAGGGTCTACTCAGAGTTTTCCAGAGAAGATATGGATGCACTGACAATTAAATCGATGTTTGCAGATGATGATCTCATTTAAGGCACTTTCCCAGACCTCTTAAATGTACTCTATCAATCTCCAACATCCTTCAGGGCACAGGTTGAAAATATCCAATCTGGAGCTCTCATCCTGTGACTGGAGTGCCATATGCTTCCCAAAAGACAGCACAAGCTCAGTGTTCCCAAGAAAAAATAAAAGAGGAAAGCTGGGGAAAGCCTTTCTCTAGTGCTCATTCTCTTTTGTATCCTTCCTGTTGAAGGCATATATATTGGGTGGTGGGGCCAAACCAGCAGCTGAAAAATATGTATTTTAACCATCTCTACATATAGAGATACAGTGATAAAGTGCTGCTAGGTGGTTGGGTAAAGAGGAGTTCAGTCAAATCCCTTTCAAGTGCAAGACGAAGAGAAAGACAAAACAGAAAAAGGAATCACAGTTGGAGGAAGAAAAGGAAACAGCAGCAATCAAAGGTTGATGTTCCAGGAGCTGATCGGGATCCACTCCAACTTTGTGGAGATGCTGAAATAAAGTGTCTTTTCTGATTGATTTGACCAGCTTTGAATGCCTTCCATAATTATGTTAGTGAATGCCTAGTGGTGTCACGGTACTTATGTACAGAAACCTGATAATTTCTTAAGCAACTGCAATCATGGTAGATTTGATTCCTGCCAGTACAATCATCCCACACACTCCCACTTTGTGACCCAAAGGTGAACACTGCTAGCTGAGGTTACAGCATCCTCCTGTAGCTATCAGCTAATCAAAAATAAAATATATATTTTTTTATATTTTTCCCCCTACATTTCTAGTTTGTTTTGGCTTGTCCTGCCAGCCTGCAACTCAGTGGCACCATGATATATACCTCTTTATAACATCCTTTAATTTTCACCATCCAATAAATGCCAGACTACCAACTACCATTTATCAAAAAAATTGTGGAATAAAATCAGGTTGGGCTATTATCACCCCAAACATGTTACAGCAAGCAAGCTGTAAAACCATTTTCAACATATTTACTTGAATGTCTGCTCTTAGAATGGATGGACACTCCCCAGAAAGGAATTCCAGTTTCATATGGATATAATAACTAGTAAAGAAAATGGACAATATCCATTAAATTGTTCCAGTGAGTACAAATAGTGGTGGGGATATAAGATATCAGTACATGCATCTGTTATTCCCATGAGTTATTAGCAAAACTGAAATAGATTATTATATATATCGCCTAATCGCTAATACTTTTCTCAAGTTTTATTTTGAATTCCTTATTTATTGACTCCATGGTTTCATGTGAAGCCTTCCCCAAAGGCAAGCACATTCATTTAATAGTGAGCAGTTTAACATTTCAAACAGCTTCAGAGACAGTCCATAACAATAAAAGGGATATACTTAATCTGGATACGCATATTTCAGAAATTTCTCCAGGGCAGTGTACTCCCACTGCAGTGTTTTGCCAGCATAAATGCCAGCACAGCTGTCTTTATCTTTTCCCTCTGGGTACTAGTGTTCCTCCTCATGTTTCATGAGGGAAATCAAAAGGGGAAGTTTGGTACAAATCATTTTAGTTTTTAAAAGAAAAGGGAATTCACACTTAGGACTGGCACCCTGTCAAAGGAGATTTTGACTTATTTATGGGTCATTTGTGGAAGAGACCATAGTTCTCAGGCTTCTGAAACAATTCTTTAGGTCTGTTGGTACCAATAAAGCTAAGTGACACATATGAAGTTTGAAAAACAATTAAGTCTTTTGTGCCATTACAATGATTGTGAAAACATTTTGTGTTATACTACAAATATTTACCTGATGTTACCAGACAGCATTTTCATACAAATTCTGCCCTTAAACATTTGGGGCATTCCTTCTCTGAGCATTGTACCAGGTGTTTTTTATTGTCATCATTCAGCTCACAGGTCGCCTTTTTGATTAGTTCAGCCTACCACAGCTTCTTGCTGTTACTATGGTATCTTTTTACTCCAAATAAATACCGAGATCTTCAGTTGATTAATGACTTCAGAAACTAAGCAGAGATCTGCTGGGGTAACTGAAGCAGTGCAAGATTCCACTTGTTAGAGACCTATTCCTCAGCTATTTGTTTATATGGAGCCTCCCTCCTCTGTCTTGCAGACAATAAACTCATGATGCTCCCATTGCAGTGGCCTCCAGGTCAATCCACTGCATGGATCAGTAAAAAGGACACTCAGTCACAGTGAACACAGGATTTTATGGCTTTTAACAATGCTTGTCACTCTTTAATGAGGGCACAGAAACTATTCTGGCAGATAATTTTGCCCCAGATGTTTTAAGGTTAAGAGAGCCGCTTTAGTACTAATGATTTCATCCTCATTAGTGGATGAGGGTGTATGCTGTGGGTGGAGGAGCCTTGTGAGCTTCAGGAGGAGATGGAGGAATGAAGATTGTACCTGAAGAGACCTCTGTCTAGTGATTCCTGCAGATTAGCAGAACTTCCACTGCTGCTCTTTCAGGCTCTTGTCTGGACTGGTTCCAGCCCAGCTGGAAGTCACTGTCACATCAGGGACATATCTGGATGGGGGTATCAGCTTTCTGCCCATTTTGCATCTGCAATCCAGCCACAAAGGCCAGTACAGAAGACAGATGTTGTAATGACATAATTTTGACAGAATCACAGAATATGCTGAGTTGGAAGGGACCCACAAGGATCAACAAGTACAACTCTTAGCCCTGCACAGGACATCCCCAAGAGTCACACCAAGTGCCTGAGAGAATTTTCCAAAGGCTTCTTGAACTCTGTAGGGCTTTCTGCTGTGATCACTTCCATGAGTAGCCTGTTCCAGTGCCCAAACACCCCCTGGGTGAAGAACGTTTATACTAATATCCAACCTAAACCTCCCCTGACACAGCTTCAGGCCATTCACTTGGGTCCTGTCACTGGGCACCACAGAGAAGAGATCAGAGCCTGCCCCTCCTCTTCCCCTCATAAGC
This sequence comes from Entomyzon cyanotis, assembly GCA_024500445.1. Taxonomy (NCBI): domain Eukaryota; kingdom Metazoa; phylum Chordata; class Aves; order Passeriformes; family Meliphagidae; genus Entomyzon; species Entomyzon cyanotis. The sequence goes on from JAKEPQ010001005.1 coordinate 22,887,630, forward strand.
AAGTTGTAACCGTGATGAGGTCTCCCCTCAGTCTCCTCCAGCTGAACAGACCAAGTGACCTCTTTCCAGGGACTACCAACTGTCTAATAAATTGTAGACAATTTCAGAATAATTTTAACTGTGAGGATTGTCTAAAAATTGACTGTCCCTACAACTCTGCAGCACAAGAGTAATACAATTATTGCTAAGGCATTCCTGAGACACACAAGAGCTTATTTTGGAGACCATATTATTATGCCTGGACTTGTGAGTTATTGTGCAGTGATGGAACAGTGTTAGGAAACTCATATATAGTTAGCTCACAGTTAATCACAAAGACCTTCAGAAACTCTGCCTTATATACCTCCTAAAGCCCACCTCAAGTAAAGACTATAGACTGAGGCATTTTTTTCAGTCAGGAAATACTAAATTAAAGTAAAATGAATTGATCCATTTTCAGGATGCATGAGACTATTCTTAATACTTTATAGTATGACAATATCATATTTATATTAATATTTATATTGTTCAAAACTGCAAAGGTCAAATGCAATGGAGCGTTTCCCAAGAGGAATGGGGAGCAGGGCTAACAGAGGTGTTGACCTTTCCTACCTGCACCCACTGTACCCTTTTGACACAGTAGAGGTGCTGACAAGACTCAGCAGCAGGACACGAGATGGAGGATGGAGGCAATCCAGCTGCATCCTCTTGGTGTTGTCTGTGCTATGGAGGAGCCTGGCAGCCCTGGAAAGATTTATCGGGAGCTCCAGCCTTGACCAGGAAGGAGGTGGCTTTTATGGTGAATATTTCTTATTTTATTCTTATTTCTGGGGTGACTGAATTCAGTTTTCATTAAGCTATGAAGATTTGAACCAGCTTTGCTCACAAATCTCCTTTTCTGGCAAGGACTAGACCTGCTTAATTTCTTCTACACCTGGAGGTAAATCAAGGTGAAATTAATTAAAGCTAGGTAACTAGGTGAGACCAAATCTAACCACAGCATATCCTCACTCACTCTCTTCTTTTTAATTACACTTGGGTATCAGTGACATGTCTCAAAACAGGCACTTTAAAGCAAAATATTACTCCTTTATTTTTGATGGTTTTGTTGATGTGCCAGCACTTCATCAGGAAGAACGACTAGAGATGAGAGAAGTATGAATCTGATCAGAGAAGAATGAATCTGCAGATCCCATATGTTCTATGAAATCCTGCTTTTGGAGAGAGGAAACAAAATACATGAGGGATTCATAGCTTTCTCTCTTTGGAGTTCAGTCTGCCACAAACAATAGTCAGATAATCAAAAGTTAAATAAATCTGGATGGGTTATTATGGAAACTGCAAAATAGTGATCATGATGCAAAATTATCTCTTTTTTATAACTGAATTAACAAATACTTTCCTTATTCTTAGCAGCACCAAATCAATACCTCTCCCTCCTGTTCTCAGGGGCTGCACAGCTTTATCTGAAGTCTTAATAGTGAACTGCATGTTTTTTTTAATGGTCTTCACCATGAAGCACCACAATGAACAAGGGACCAACATTTCATATGACAAAGCACATCATAGTAGGACAATAGTAGGAATGAGTGGAAATGGATGTTGCCATAATCCACCAGGAACAACAGGATGAAGGAAGGATTCTTGTAGTATGTAGGCATCCTCTAGGACGTGTTAGTTAGAACTTTGTTTCATGTGGTGTAAGCTCCCCAAACCAGATTACATTTCCCAGAGAATATTGCTGAGAGCCTGTCCTATGAGGGAGGGATCAGCCCCACAGTTGACAGCACCAAAATATTTTGGTTTTCAGCTCCTTGTCAACAAATTAAATATCTCAGCAGGTGTAAGCCCCTGGGTTGTAGACAACGATTGTTCTTGCATTCCTTTTTCATACATACAGCTCCAACAGAAAAATAAAACAAACAAACAAACAAAAAAAAAAAAACCCCAAAAAACAAACCTGGTCCAAATCTAGAAACCAACATAATAACTACAGAGGTAATATATATACATCTGTCTGCTGACTGCTGGCACAGGGCCTGAGTGACTGATTAAAATCAATTACTCAGATGTGGCTGCAATCTTTTCCTAATTACACATACTCTTAATTCAGACAGTTAAGTTTATTTATAGAACAATACAATATTACCTTCTTGGATTTCTGCTAAATTTCTGCTTGGATTTCTGTCTACTATGAATTTATACAATTTTAGTATTAAATATTCAGTTCAAATATTTAGAGAACTCCAGTTTCCTCCTTGATAAATAGTCCTTTACAGCAGAGTAAATAAAAAAAATTGACTGTTTATCCAAACACATATCAGGCAACATGTATGTGTGGTAAACCACCACAGGAAATTTGACTTTTGCTCCCAAGAAGAATTTTAAAGTCAAAAAGGTGTGGGGTTTTTTTTTTGTTTTGGGTTTGCCTCTGTGCATTGAACTCTATCTGTCTTTTCTTAAGAAGAAGACTGCATAAGTATAATTACAATCCTTTTGTTTGGTGTTATAGAGATCTGGGGGAGGAAGCAAATGGAGCAGTAACTGGAAAATAAAGTATTCTTTGAGAACAATGGCCATTTGAAATCTGGTTAGGCAATTAAAAAAATAGCAGCTTTTATCATGAAGGGTCTTAAGATAAAGCATTAATTTTAGAGTGAATCTGACACAGTCTTTCAATCTCAGCAGCGGGTATGCAGCACTTTTGGGATTCTTCTCTTCCTCTTAAGCATCACTTCTCAATAGAAGGGTATTACTCTGGGGTGCCATGCCATGAGCTATTCAGAATGACAACTGTTTAGAAGAAGTCCACAAGAATACTTAAGCAAACTATTCTGTAAGTGAAGATGAAATCATATTGAAAACAAGTGAAATAAAGTTGTAAACTTGACACTATCTGAATAAACAGAAAGGTCAAGTACTTGTGAAACTCTGGCTGACTCAGAGCACTGCTTTTTTTTGTCTACCAGGGGCACATGAATCTGTAAGACTCTGAATTTTTTAATACACTTGGTTTAAGAGAAGTCATGTGTCTGGAAGGCACTTCTCTCTATACATGCCAAACTGCATTTTCTACATCATCAATATGAATTAATTTTATCATTCTTTAGAATTTATACAGTGTATTTCTTATCAATCCAATGGCATTTCATTCTTTACCTGAATGAATTATTGCTCCATGATAATTTCTTGTGTTCTCGCTCACTTTCTGCCAGTCAACCATAATAATGCTGTTTAAGTCAATATTCAAGATTAGTCACAATCCCGAAATTTTATCATGCATAACAGGTTTATCCTGGAAAACATTTAGCTGAGGAAAAAGGAAAATAAAATTATATATTGCTTTAACGGTTAAAAATTTTCTTGATGTATCTGTGTTACATCATGGTTAAATCAAAGCCTTTGATGTGGGATCATATCCAACTTTCAGAAAGGATGATTTCACCCACCTGGATCAGTCTATTCATGATAACAATGAAAAGTATATCTCTAAGATTTGACTCCAGCAAGGACTTTTATCTGCAAGCTATCTATTATGTGTATGATTATGTATGCAAATTCTCTTTCTCAGTTATATAAAATATGAGATTTCTAGCATTTATTGAAAACAAGAAGAATTTTCCATACAACAGTTTATATTTTAGCCCTTTATATCCTCTTTACCTTTCTTTAAGCAGTCATTTTGTTTCCCATTTTTTTCTAACTGAGAAGGCCTGCAGCCCTGTTTTATATATCACCTAGAAACTGCAAGCACACACTACCACGACATGAAATACTGGAGATACTTTGTCCTCATCCACATAAGTGCATTTTATTCAAAGAAAATAATGATATTTCTTTAACCACCAACCCACAACACCTTTATACAATTCTGTATTTTCTGAATTTATATTAAAAAGATCCTTTACTTCATCACTTTTGGTGCCTGACAGAAGAGCTAAGTGCCATTAGACATGCTACTATCTCCCTGCCTACAAGACCTGAGCTCAGGACAATCTGTCAGAAAGAGTGTGACCTGTAGGTTAATGGATCAAGATAAATTGAGATGAAAACCTCAAAACATCTAAACTTCCACTAATTCTAACACAACAGTTTAACAGTTAATCATACGTCTATTCCATGTCTTCTCATTCTCCAAAATCATTGTGCTTCAATATCCTCCTCTTAATACTAGTGACTGATTCTTCAGAAAATGGCAGCTAAATCCCATGTTGAGCTAGTTAAGCAGGAGTGTTTAAGGGCAGCTGGCTTTCAAGAGGTCTGCAACACTTAGTGCTCTGTTTCTTAGAGGTATCAGGCATGTGAGTTGTACTCCTTGTCAGTCCAAATGCCTTTATAGATGAAACCAGAAAAATCAATCTTTATTTTAATCAGTGGGCAACTAATGGGAATTCTAAGGTCTCATGGAAATTTAATTGGGCTATTAGAACATCAGAGTATTTCAGTGGGAAACTAAGAACCTAAATGCTTACTTAGCTCTAGTGTTTATAGCCATCTTTCCACCAGCTTTAAGATAACTTTTGCCATCTGGGGTTTCCTCTGCAGATTTATTAACAAGAATTATCCCCAGCCTTACCTGGATATGTTCCTGAGTGTAGAGTGAAGAACATGATGAGTAAGAGCAGAAGTAGAAAACCTGATTAAAAAGGCAGGGAAAAAACAACAGCAACAACAACAACCACAAGAAAATTGCAGTCCTTGGTGTTCCATAAACATATAATCTGTTTTGAAAGAAAACTGCAGCAGTGAAAGGAAAAAAGGATTAAGTTTCAGCTGTGATAGAGCTGAGACAATTACAGACATGTCTTATCTTGTGAAAGTGGTTAAGTGTAAGCCTGAAAATAAAGAAGATTAGGAAAAAGAAAATACCTAGTCAACCTGTGATTATATACTAGCAGAGCAATAAATCTGAATCTCAGATTTGAAAAAATGCCTTTAAGACTTTAAGCTGAAAGAAGTGGAATTCTGGGTTAATTTCTGTGTTTCCACTTGACAGGGATTTAGCTAAAGAAGAATTTTTTCTAACTCAGAGACAGCTAAAAATTCAGCCAGTGTTACTGTGTTAGATGTGAGCTACTGCTGCATGACACAAATTAGCCCCATGCAACCATTACTCAAAACTCACGTAAAATCCACCTTTGCTGTCCTCCATTTCTAGAGTCTGAGAATTCACTCAAAATACGGGTATAACATTCCCTTGGAAGTCCCAGCTTCCCTTGGAAACCCAGCTGAAAACCCATTTCTGCAGAAGTTATAAAAGAAACTTTCCCTTCTTGTCATTCTCCATCCCTGACTCTTAATGGGGAGCAGCTTGAGGAGCTGTAGCTGCTGGAGCACATCCCTCTCCTCCTGAAAGCAACATCTGCCTAAGTGAGAACCCTAAGGCTGCTGGGAGCCCCCTACTCCTTTCCACTATCTGACAGCAGCCAAATCCTGTGTCTCCACAGCTGGGTACTGACAGCTCTGGACAGCTGAATCCCTGCAGAAAGCCTCGGATGTTGGTGCCTCAGGACTCACCCATCTGCCCCATTGTGTGTAGGCATGACAAATCAGAATGTAGCATTAAGAAAGCATTTTCTTTTAACAAAGCTTGGAAACCGCATTTACTCAGACATCCTTAATTAGAGCAGCTGCCAGTAAAATAAGTGCTTTGACTAGAAAAATAAAGAGATCTGCTATGCCTTTTGCTCTGCTCAACCCACTTGAATGTGGCCAAAACATAAGACAAAAATATTAATTGAATTCATGTTTTGCAGATTTGGATCTATTCAGCTTTTGAGTACTCTCAAGCCTAAATAACAGCTCTATTAATTATTACCCACAAGCCTCTGCTTAGAGACACAGCTGTTTTTCTGTTTCACAGACATTTTTCACAAATTACAAAACTACCTAAATTAATAAAAGTCTAGGCACATATGACGGCAATAGCTGGAAAGAGTTTCAGCTCATAAGCTGTGTGATTCCCCACACTGCTAATTTAGAGCAACTGAGCTACTTTATCAGTCAGATTTCTTCTCTTAATAAAGTTACTCAAATGTTGAAAAACACAGCTTGGATATCTTCAATGTGGGTGGGGAAGATGCCTGGACTAGCTGCTGCTGTTTCTAGTATATTTTGGAAGATATATCTAACATGTTTTCTAAATTAAAGTAACTCTTCATGGTATCATTATAAATGTGCCCAAAAGGATCACCATCTATCAGGAAAATCCCATGGTGAGGTTTTCACGAAGCTTTTATTGGCAGCTGGGGAGGGAAATACTTCTTTGGGAAAGCAATGGCTGGTTACACAGACTTGGAGACAAATGGAAAAGCTAAGCTGATGCTACAACTGTTTTCACATAGTTTTATTCCTGCAGAGTAGAGATGATCTGGCATGATCAAAACCATGGGCTTGGTTCTTGGGAAATGTAAGAGCAGCAATCCCATTTTTGTCTCTGGTTACAAAAGAAATGAAGCACATGAAGAGTATAAAGTGTCACATGTAATTTTTCTGGGGCAATGCACATTAACCAATATTGCATTTCAGCATGTTCATGAAAAACTGTGCACTTTGCTGCAAGGTTTGAAAGGGTGCATATCTTCCTTGATGAACATGAATGCATCCTATTAATATGAAAAATTACTGTAACCAATCAAAATGCAGAGGAGAGGAGAGGAGAGGAGAGGAGAGGAGAGGAGAGGAGAGGAGAGGAGAGGAGAGGAGAGGAGAGGAGAGGAGAGGAGAGGGAGAGGAGAGGAGAGGAGAGGAGAGGAGAGGAGAGGAGAGGAGAGGAGAGGAGAGGAGAGGAGAGGGAGAGGAGAGGAGAGGAGAGGAGAGGAGAGGAGAGGAGAGGAGAGGAGAGGAGAGGAGAGGAGAGGAGAGGAGAGGAGAGGAGAGGAGAGGAGAGGAGAGGAGAGGAGAGGAGAGGAGAGGAGAGGAGAGTTGAGTTCACAGTTCTACAGATCTCTTGTGGTTTGTGTTTATCATTGATTTTGCATTCCAATTTTTAAAGTTCTTTGTTTTGCTCCTGAAAATATTCTTTCTGTGATTAGAGCAAGTCTGATGTCTACACATGCTGTCAGCCAGCAGACTCTGGCAAAAGAGAAGATTGAGGAGCAATGGCACTCAGAAAAGAATTTGGTGAACATTTATGTCCCACAAGACAATGCAGATTCACAGCTGGCCAAGGAAAAAGATTCCTTCTGTCTGTAATGTTGTGGTACTTCTCCCCTGAAAGAGGGATGAGGGATCAGCTTTGTGCCAGGAGAGAGAAGCCTGTTTGTTGTGCCAAGCACCACCTTGACAACCTCCAACCTTCAGAGCAGCCAGCCAGTGCCAGTTTCACTGCTGCCTTTCCAGCCGTGGGTGGGAGACAATGTGAAGGAGAAAAACCAATAGATACACTCATTCCCTCCTCCTATTCATTCCCTGCTATTCTACTCGAGCTGCATTTCCTATGTCAATAACATACTTTTTAGGTCAATGTGGACATGTTCTTATGTGTTTGTACAGCTGAATGCTCTTTATCCTATCTCATTGTTCTTTCTGGGAATTGAAAGTACTCTTCAGAGCTGAAGGGCACTTTTTTCCCCTAAAACACTCATTTTCTTGATTACAATAAACCAGCATTTCTCCTTTGGTGAATTTACAGATTGTCATCTGCTGATTAGATTTGCAATAGTTTTATGATGTGGTTTACCTCATGCTAGATTTCATCCTTTGAAATTTTAAAGTGACATGGTGTCCAGAGAGTCCTTGTATTCCAGCAGGGGCTTGGGCCATGGTTTTGAATCTCAAGCTGTTGGAGAGTGCAGTAAGGATGTGTGAGTCAACTGAAGATCAACTTTGCATCAGCTACAGTTCAAACTAATTTCCAGATTTTCCTGTGAAATCACTTAAAAACAATAAACAAGTGCAACCAAAAAAAAGCTGAAACATACTTTGGAGTTATGAACTCTAAAGGAAAAAGTCACTATACAGGAAAAAAAGAGAGTGCTTTTAAGATAAGGCAAAAGCTGTATCATACACCATCTTGAACTGTTCTCTGTAGAGTTCTCTATAAACTTTCTAGGCACTTTCCTGTATTTTTCAGGTATATTTTCCTATACATTTATTTTTCAGGTATATTTTCCTATACATTATTTTATCTAAAAATGAAATGCTTGGCTTTTACATGTCCTGTTTATAGACCCTAGGGCACTATTTCACTGTGGAATGGGTGTTTCTATGGAATTCATGCCTTCTACACACGCTTAGAAGAAATGTACAAAGCTGATGAGAAGGTTGCTTGCTTTCAGAAAGAAAAAGTATTTCCCCCAGTAAACAGAATATAGATACATTTTAGGAAAGTTTCATGTTTTTTCTTTTTTTCTCTTTGCCATGACAATATTTGCTGTAACGTTGTTATCTATTCTCACCAGTTATTTCCCCTGCTTCTTTACAAATGAGGCAGCTCTCTAAAACTCTTCTAGAAAAGTCCATAGCCCAAAGAACTGTTAATAAAAAGCAGACACTGCAACAAATTAAGAGGACCTTTCTGGTGTTTTATAATTCCAGCAGATCTTTTAGTTACTAATTGCTTGTTCAAATTCAAAACCATCTGAAACAAGGATCTTGTATTTTTATGTTGTTTATAAAATAACCAGCACATTTTTTTCCTCTCTGTAAAGCCATGGACATGAAGAGGGTTGTTTCCTCAAGCTTATACACACCTAATTTCAAGTGTTGAAAAAGCTTCCTCCAATCAGGTAGAAGTAACAGAAGACTCCAAGTGTCCCACGGAAATAGCAACATAAGTGTCAGAAGTGCTGTAACTAATTATTAATGAATGAAGGATGTCAGTGAAACAACAAAAAAAAAAATTGCCAAAAAAGACTGAGATGTATTGATGACACTTGAAGGAAAAACATGGAAAGCATACATGCACAATAATTTCCTTAGCCACCTCCCCCCTTCTGTTTTTAATTAAGCTTTTCCACAAGAAAGGAAAGGGTACTTTTAAAACCTTTATTAATGCTGTTGTCTATTAGGTAGAACAGGATTTGCATGCCTGTCCCTTTTCACACTTTTTTACTTCTAGCTTCACCAGGTACTGGAACATACTTAGCATTCTGTAGCAATAGTCTTTTTTCATTGAATACCTTTGTCGTCCCAAGTGACAGCCTCAATCATACAGACAAAAGCAGAGTGAAGTTTGCATTAATAGAATACACTAAACATATCATGGTCTTCATTCACTGAAGAAACATTTGCATAATTGCCCTAAATTAGAGACATTTAATTTTAAGTGATTTACTAAAAGTTGAAAATTACTTTTTATTCTCAATTGTATATAGTCTGATTCACGACAAATCCTTTGTTGTATGTAATACAGAAATTTTCTATTTCTTGTCAAGATATTCAATTGATAGCAACTTTCCTACCTGAGAAGTTTGTGGCAGGGAGTCATACTGTGGTACAACAATCTGGATACTCAAACTTCAGAGGTAGAAAGGTGAACCCGCTATGGACTGCTGAAGGTAGACAGGTAAACTAAACCTGTCTGCATAGTTTTTACAAGCAAACACACCGAGTTCTAAATTATATTTATTTTGTATATCTCTTCAGATTCATAAACCTTGATCAATTTCGGCCTTGAGAGAAGATAGTCCATATCTTTCTCAGTCCTGATGCAGAAATTGGCATAGGAAGGGATACAGGTTCAAAGGCTGTAGGACAAGTAGGAAGATTTGGAAACATTTCTTTTGAACCTTCCTTTATAATTTCTGCTGTCTTAGAAGGTAAATAATGAAACCAGGTTTGTGAGGGTCCTCATCGATTCCTTCATTGACAGGAACTTTTCAAATGCCCTACCTACACACAAGAATCAAGTGTTTCTTGGATGTCACTCACATGCCACCAGATCCCTGGGATAACCATGGCCTTCTAGGCTGACAGCAGGTGGGATATCATCCCAGAGCTTCTGAAGTGCCACTCTGCAGTCAACTGAGTGTAGGCAACAGAGCCATGCCCTTCCTCACAGATTTTCCTGTCACATCCTGTCAAAAAAACACCTTTTCCCTGGTATTTGAGCCGGGATGGTTTAAAATAGTGTATCATCAGCACCTAGGAGACGTGATCAGCCACCATGAATCATGGAGCTGAGTCATTCAGGTGGATGAGCATGCAAGGCTACTGAGCATGGGTATGGAAGAAGCTGGGAAATCTTCCCAGCTAGGAAGACTAAAAGTCCTAGAATTGGAATCAAATCATATGTCAGCCTCCTTCATGAGACTGTGAGACTGCCAGCTTGTTCCAGACTCTGTCAGGCAGGACATGTCACAGCAAGGACACTGCACCTGACCTGAGTGTTCAGCAGCTCACCCATCTGGATGCCCAGGCAAGAAGGACCCTGTGACATATCATGGCACATGACACACCAGTTGACACATGGTAATAGGATCCTCATCCCTTTGTTTATGACTCTGTTCCAGACAGGCAACAGCAGTGAAAATGGTGATGAATGTCACTCTGACTTCTACAATCTATTCAACCCTCCCTGGTTTTGTTTCTTTTTCTTTAGAGAAGCTTATTGTCTTTCACAGATCTCAGCAAGATTTCTGAAAAATCCAGATTTTCTCCTTTTTTCTGAAGAGGGAAGATGATTCTGTTGATTACAAGGAAATGAAGCAGAACTAATGTAATTAGTTTCCATCAGCTTTCTCCTGGTTTAGACCAATGTATGTGATACCAAATTCAGGGCAAGGTTGTAATTACATCTGCTTTTTTAAACATCTTTAAATTTGTAGAATAAATTGTATTTGTGTTCTGCTTCTACATCCTGCTGACAAAACAATGTTTCACCAATGTAGTTGGGATGAACGTGGCAGGTTTTGCAGCAGGAAAATATTTCAACTTCTAGTGTAAATGTTTTCATAAATGATCCATAACTGATAACTCTAATTTTACTTTATACCACAATAGAGTAAAAGCAGGGAAGCTAATAGTTTTTCTGTGCATTGTTAATGTTTAAAGTACAGAATTACATGTTAAGGAAAATAAATTAATTCACAATAAAAATCCCTCAAAGAGTTTTGTTCATTAAATTATCTCTTTAACACTCTAGGAACCAGGACAGTTAAAAAAGAAGGCTCCAGTTGCAAAAACACAGTGTGATATAACCATTACCACACTATAAAGAAATGTTCATGCTGATATTGTTGCATTTGCAAACTTTGCTTCTCTCACACCACTCTGCTGCCCATGGCTTATCAAGATCAATAACATAGTCTTGAGCTATTCCTTTGATTTACCCTGTTAATGGATGAGTGGAAAAGGAAAAGACCTGCTCAATATTAATTTCCATAAGAAGTTTGGTAGATTTTGAATTAATTAATCCTTTTCTGAATGTTATTTGTGATCCTAAGCAAATAATAACTATATAAAAACCTTCCTGTTGCACATTGTGAACTGCAGATTGTTTTCCAAACTCAATCTGGGGTATAAATAGACTAATGTATTCATCTTTAAATTTAGAGAATTTGGTAAATTAAATATCAACATCTTTTCCAAGAAATGTAATATGCAGACTATTGTAAAACTGATGATTTCTGCATGAGCTTAACAGAACTCAAACTCAGCTGCGCTGCTCCAGCTTCAGCTGAAGCTCCACTTCAGCTCAGCTCTCAGAAATAATGAAGTACCATGCAGGTGGAGCTTCATGTTGCAAGAAACAGATGTATTAGACTTCCACAATTAAATGTAGATTATGATTTACTTCTGCTTTTTTGCTATTTGTTTGGTTTTAAACCACCCATCATTTACTGTTCAGGATGAATTTAGAATGTGTTATAAACTCAGAAATGCATAGATTATGAACAGTAACCACAAAATTTTCTCTTCAGTGAGAAAGAAAAATAAGCATTCAACTCATGACAGCTTTTGCTGGTTTACTTGCTACATTGAGAAACAATTTAAGTTCTACTCATCCTTTACCTTCCTTCAGAGCTACAGATATCATAAGCAGTAATGATGAAAAGGCAGTATTGAGATGGATGTCACTAACACTGAATTCAGTAAGTGTCCATGTGTTTCTTTACTAAAATTCTGTGTAACTTACTTCTTAAATGTCTGCTGAAAAGTGGGGGATAATAATATGTCAGTTCTTGAAAGAAGTCCTAAACTGTCAAAACCATTTTGCCTTCCTTACCAGGAGCCAAAGACCTCAGTTATCAGATCCCTAGCTTCCAAAATAATATGTTATTGCAACATGAAAATATCAGTCAATAATACAACAAAAGATACTTTAAGAGCTTCTACATGCAACATACTGATAACAAGGTATTTGGTTGTAAAACAAGCTACATCTAACTAAAGAAGTAAGTAAACTAATTACTACTGCATTATTAGTGATATAGATTCAAATAGCCAATACATCATTGGCCACTCTTGTAAGTTCTTTAAGAAATTATGATAACGAAGACACTTAAAACTGATGAGTAAAATCATAATTCAGTTGTTGGTCCTTTTGTCTGCTTTCTGTTTTCCTGCAGTTCAGAATAATTTTGTTTCAGACGGCTTACTGAAGGCACAGTAAGTGCTCAAAAGGCTAAATACAAAGATCAGTAAGTGGCATGTAAACAGCAAATGTTGCTCATGATTAATAAATAAAAAAGTAATCAGTAGACTCATTGTTTGCTTCCTACGCAAGTAATTTCCATGGCAAAATAAGGTCACAGTGGCTTCTGTGATTGTGTGTCTGTGTTTGTCGATTTAATTTCAGATTAATGTCACCTTAACCTACAGGTTTAGATAGAGAAAAATTTAAAATAGATCAACTAACAAAGACACAGCATTCAGTCCAATTCCACCTTTATTTGGCCATGATCTCACTGCATAGTATTTAAAGAGGGTTTGCTTAGGGTCCTATTTGTTGAATAAGTATAAAACCTGGAATTTTTAGCTATGATAGCTTGGCTTCAAGGCAGATTTCATGTACACTGCCTGCACAACATACAAAAGGTAGAATTTTTTTTTTTTTTACCATGGGTTGTCCTTTTTCTCAAAATGCCACAGATAATGGGAGGATTGTCTCAAAGCCTACTGGTTTGGCAGTCTTATAACATGGCACTGAGGGAAGATACCATGCACCCATCAATATATGACACTGTCCAAGGGTGTGAGCCCAGCCAGAGATGAAGATGGTTCGGGCTGTACACAGTGTCTGCCTGGAGCACATCCTGGGATGAACTCTGCTCTTCATCTTCAACACAATTCCTTGGCTTGCTTTGGCAAGATGTCTAAGAGTGAACAACACATGTGTGAGTCGCGAGCACGGGAGTCCGGGCTGTGTTGTACATCATCAACTTCATGGGATCAATTAAGTCAGTGAAATGTCTCCTTTGGCCTGAGTATTAGTGACACAAACATGAATGAATCAATTAGCTTCTTTAGAACCAACTGCAGGAAACTTCTGTAGATATATTTGGTTCTGTAGTAAATTTACAGGAAATCAGTAAGGTTAATAGACTTTTATAAAACTAGATAGTATTCCATCCAAAACTTGCTACAATGGTGAATATCATTATGCACACTAATTGCACATTACGGGTTTTCCTAACTAATCTCTGTTTTTGAAGGTACAATCTCTCCAGTTTTATGTGGTTCCTCATTTTTCATGTATTAAGAAAATATTTTTATATCTGTTTCTGTGGGTTTGTATTTTAACATTTTTCCAGCTTGCAGTCAAACAAAGAAGCTTTTCCTTTTTTTACAATTCTGATTGCCTGAAAAGTGCTGAAATAATGCTGTCATTACTCAATAAATTCCTGATTGTATAGTGATCCAAATAGAAGGCAGTGTGCATATGTTCAAAAATAACTTTCAGCATAGTAGAGGCTTTCAATATTTAAAATTCTTTGCTTAGGTTGTTTCAGCAAACCTAAAAAAATATAGGTTTAAAATCCTGATACAGCACTTTAGGTCTAACACATGCTGGATTCCTGTTGGTTCACTACATCCATAACACCATAACTGTTGCTGCATTTGCAAGAACAAAGGATATAAGGGACAGTCATTCTAAATTCTAGGGTAAACAAATTTGCAGGTACAAATCAGTCTACTGCAGATTAGAAATCTACCTGCTACAGGTTCCTCTCATGGGGTCCCTCAGTTTTTCTGAAATTAGAAACAATAGGTGGATGTACCTGCAAAATGCCCTGATATTCCTGTAGCTGCCACTGGAGAGCCAGCCCCACCCTTTTTGTATTGTTACTTTTGCTTCACTATGAACAACACTGAGAATGCCAAGAAAAAAATTCAGAAACTTGGAAAAATTATTTTGTCTAATATCCAACAGACTGATTACTCTGAATTCTGTAGATTGACAGTAGATTGGCAGCCCAGCATTATTTCACCAAATACTACATCACTGGCAAAGAAAAGATAAATGACATTATAATGCTTAGTGAATAATTCAACTTGCAAATGCTGACACCTCTTCCTTCCTATCAGGCCAAAAGAAGACATCATAATTACATCTAAGATGCAAGTGATGGCATTCTCATTTGACACAATAGAACTGTGAAACATGGCAAAGACTACTGCAGATAGATCTTCATGTTTTCCAATTACTAGTCTGAATTACTGCCACATACAGAAGCCACATGTCTCAAATCAGCATTTAAGTCACCTGGCTATCTCACCAGAAAGTACTTAAATCCCAAGCTGTCTGGCAGCAGCTTTAAAGTGACATTAACACTGCTGTTTCCCATACATGTGACTTTGCAGTCTGAAAAGGAGAAAAAAAGCCTAAGAAACAGGAAGTGCAATTATGGGTGGGTAAATTGACAGCTTGAATAAATATTGACAAATAAGAGGACAAAAGAAAGAGCAAGAGATTCTAACTTTCTCTTCTAACTACCTTTGGTTTACAATTGTGATGATATACAACACTCCCCCCCAAACCCCAAACCAAGACACTGAGGAAAGCACCAAGTGAAAATAAAACCATAGGATAATGGATTGATAGAGGTTTGGAGGGACCTCAAGAAATCATTAAGTCCCACCTCCTGCTCAAAGCAGGGATTATTTTGATGCTCTGGATTACACAGAGCCTTGTTCTGCCAAAAAGTCCAACAAATTTATGCAATCCTGCTTTCTGTAAGCATTGAGACTGGGCAAGGATGAAACCTCCTTTCTCTTTTCTTTTTTTTTTTTCTTTTTTTTGGTGAAGAAAAGTTAAATATTTTTATAATAATATGCAACAAAATAAATCTCTGGAGCATGGAGGTGCTTATGAGACTAAATTTCCAGAATATTCCACAACTTTGACCCTTTATCTGACATGTCAATCAGCAAATGGGAGGCTGTGTGAGTCACACGGGAAATGCTGGCAGGGAACATCTGCAGGGAGAAGTGTCTGCAGAAAGTGTCATTGATACAGACTTACCTGAGGAACATGCCAAGTCTGAAAAAGATTTTTTCCCAGTGAAAATTTCTGACTGGTTCAAGTTACCATAACAGATTATTAGTACTTGCATTTCTTCATTACAAGTGAGAATTATTAAGGGCCCATCTGGAACATCTGACTCTCAATTTGTGAAGGTTCCAGGAGATGGAAAAACTGATCATTTTATCTTTATTTAAATTGTTTTCTTCTTTTTTGATGGAAAGTTTTGAGTCTCTATACCATTACATGTGTGATTTGTACTAATGATGTAAAGTATGTTAAAAGCTAGTTTATGACACTTCCTTCACTCCAGAGGTTCAAAGCAGAGAACAGCTGATTCAAAGGTTAGTTTGTTTTCTTTTTCAAGGAAAGCTTAGTCTGCTAGCCTGTGAGTTCAGAAATGCAAATAAACAGAGATGCTGCTTATTTTTTCTTAGTGATCTTTTTTAGTCTTTATTTTGTTTTCACACAAAACTAAGAAAACTATGCAAAAGTTGCAGTACCTGACTCCAATAATCACATTTTCATAATGCGAGAAAGCAAACATGCAATAAGAAAATGCAGATCTCAAGTATTCTTATTTTTCAAAACTGATTTTATGAGTCTGTAGAATCATAGAAACAGAATGCTTTGGGTTTATAGGGATCCTAAAAATCATCCCATTTCAACACAGCTGCCATGGACAGGGACACCTTCCACTAGACCAGGTTGCTCGAAGTCCACCCAACCTGGCCTTGAACTTTTCCAGGGATAGGACGTTATTATAGTCATGAACCACCTTTGAATTTTTAATATTTGCCAGTACAAAGAAAAGGGCAATTAGAGCAAGTGGGAAAACAAAAGAGAAAGGTGGTTTCTGTGAAACTCTTATACCCAATGTTTGAAAACAATAAGCTCTTATAAGTTACCATAGCAGTGGCATGAGAAATGTTCTACATCTATTAATTTTGATAGTAGCATTATTGTCCATTGCTTTCTTCCCCCATGTCTTTTTGTCTATTATTACCAACTGTTAAGGAAAAAAAACAAAAAGCAAAAAACAACCCAAAAACCAAAAACCAAAAACCAACCCAAAAAACCAAAAAACCAACCAAACAAAAAAAAACCAAAAAACCAACCAAACAAAAAAAAAACCCACCAAAAACCAACAAACCCAACCAGTACTGGATGTATTTAAGTCCTGGTTTTGTTGCTGTGAATAGGTATTTAGCAACCAGTAGCTCTCCTGCCAAACTATTTCTGTGGTATAGTGGATATAGAAATTGCTCAGTCTACAGCTGTGTACCTCCTGTTACTAGAAAGAACCTGATGAATAATTCAGAAATCATGTCCTGCTGACCTAACATATAATAGAAATATAGTCAAACTCAAACAGGAAAGAATTTTTTATCACTCTTTTAATTTGCCTCAACAGCAATTTTCACTGAAAATTAGCTACACTATTCCTCTTGCTACTTTTAAAGTTAGCTGTATTTTACACTGAATCAGGCTTGAAAACCACCAGCAACAATGAGGAACTGCACTTATTCTGTCTCCTCAGTAGTGGTAGGGACCACATAACAATTTGATTGAGTTGTTATCAAATACATCTGTAAGTCCTCACTGCACAAATGGCACCACAGCCTCTGCTGTGGTTCCAGTACTGGAACCAGAATGGCAGCACAAGTTAAAGACAAGAAGTGGAGATGTCCTGGTGTGTCAGCATCAAAAAGTCATAAAGTACATCTCTGCAAGAGATTCAGGATCCAGTGCAGGAAGTAATATGGAAACTTTCTGTTTCACTCGTAATACTACTAGGAATATGGATGGATCAAACCAAAGTGGCAACATATTCCTTGTTAAGATCAGCCCTCACAACAGTTTTGATGAGACTTTCTCAACTGAGACCACCTAAAAAAGTCAGTGATAGTGACTTTTAACCATGTGGTTAAAAGAGTTTAAATGTAACTCCTCAGTTCTAAACTTCTTCAGCTGCAACCTGCTGATTAACTGAAACTTTCTACAAGTTTTAACTTTTCAGATTCAGATTTTTTTAATACACTGATTTGAAATATATGGCTTTAGCTGCAAATTTTCCTCATTTGTTGACTTAGGCCACTGCTGTTGAGTAGTGTGCTTGGATGGAAGGTGGAATTACTCAAAGAACTGTTCTGGGTAACAAATCTATGTTTGCTCAATACCTTGTTACTTGTTTATCTTTTCTCTATGAAAAATTGTGTATTAGTCCAGCTTGCACTGAATTATAGTGAGTCCCTTTGACTCTCTTTGAAGCTCATAAACATGCTTTCTCTCACTCATTCTCTATTAAGCATTTTAGTAGTAGACAAAGAAGGCTGCTGGTTAACACAATAAAAAATTTTTAAAATTTCTCCCTTCATTAGCAGACAAGTAAGGGAGCCAGGCAGGAACAGAGAGTCTTGGTTTAGAGGCAAAGAGAGGAGATGTTTCTGCATTAAGGATGTTGTAAACTGACTGGGTAGCTTGAGCCTGTTCTGAGCACGAAACATGTGAAGCTGTTGGAGGATTCCATGGAGGATAGAGAGGAGGAAGACCTGGTGGAGCTGGATGCTGGAGCTGAGGGGCATAAGTGGCTCTGAACCAGAAAAGGGAATGCCATAGTGAAGAAAGGGTCAAGAAAAGAATGAGGTGGTAAGAGTCAGGGGAAAGTGGGATGAGTCCAGAGCTAAGTTTGAATGCTGGAAGAAAAGTGTGAACAGACATGTGAGGGACAAATAATTCTCTATCAAGTGCTTTGTACCATGATATTCTCAGTTTTACCTTCTGAAAGGCAAAATGGAAAAAGACAAAATCATAATGAGGACTTCTACTCATCTTTTCCACCAAACCCTAGCCCCTTTCTTTACCAAATCCTTCCCCAGCATATCTCATTTTTCACACCCTGCCCACAGGTACTTCTCTGTTTAAAAAAAAAATTAGTTTATGGTGAAGAGGTGGCTTATTAAATCTGGAGAGGCTGTATTATTTTCTCTGCTTATTCTGACTATCAGCCACTGCCAGGGTGCAACACACCTCCCAGCACATATAACCAGCTCTGTGTAGGTCCAACCTCCTTTTGAGTGGGAGGGAAAAGACATGTCCTGAGGTCTGATAACAATTTCTCTGCCAGGACACAGGAAAAATGAGAAAACAGGCATTGCCAAGCTCTCTGAAACAAAGGTTGGCTTTGATTATTTCTCATTTTGCCTTGGCTTCTTCTGCATTTCTTTAAAACCCGAGCCACTGCTATGTCGTTATTGAAATCAGCAAATATTCTGTAAGAAATAGATTGGTAAAGGACTCAGCAGAAAGCTGTAATTTTTCAGTCATTTTTCAAATTACCTAGGAGGGAAGGGCTGACTGATTTTCAGTGGGAACCCTGTATGCCCACAAATATCACATAAAAACCTTTAAACATATATTATTTGTTCTGCTCAGCAACAGAGTCCTCATGAGTGGTGTCATGCTCAGCTTACATTGTGAAAATTGTGATCCTCCTTCTGTCATATCTGATTAACCAACCCCTATAGAAGATGACAACTCAGGTCTATGAAAGAACATGTCCCTTACATATACTCATGAGAAACTTGCAGTTTTTGGCAAACCCTTTGTGTAAGGATAAAGGTGTGTAATGCATATCTTGTTTTGTACAGAAGAGTACTTGGAGTTTGTTGCATTGTGAAAAGTAGGCAGGATATGAATTGGCATCTTCCTGTCAGATTTTAGTTTACGAACACGGTAGAAACTTAAAAATAAAATCCTTTCAGTAAGTTTGGTTTGGTTCTTAGCTAAAAATTAGAGGCCTCCATTTTGTGTCGCATTGGTTTTATACTGCTGGATTAGAGAAAGAGTAGAAGAGCAGAAGTGGATGATGTAGCAGCTATGGTGAGCTGAATGCTGCAGGCTGGTGGAAAGCTCCTAGATTGTTTTTCTTGCTTCCTTTACTGAGCTTCATTTAATATTTCAAAACATTTTTTAGCCTTGATTTTATTCTTCTCTGAGTTCATTCTGTATAACATAATGTCACAATTAATATTTAGCAGAATATTTTTTATGTTTGGTTGCTGCATTCCAGGATTGCTTATATGCTAAATTTACCAATCTTAATGCTCAAATTAAAATGCTAAAACTATAGAGAATCAATAAATATAGCCTGGCTTTGAGAAGTACAGTTGATGCCTCCAGCAAAACCAACATCTCTGAAGAAATTGCAAACTTAAAGTTGTTTAATCCTGTATATGCTATTCTAATCTTATCCCCAGGGACATAGTCTCTAAGGCGGTTCAGATCAATGAACTAGAGAGATAAAAAGGCAGAGAAAATTATATATATGTCTATTAGAAATAGACAGGAATTTTTAAAGGTTTTATATATCCCTTTCAGCTATGACAATGTTTTTTTTCTATTTCCCTGTTTTGTTAAAACTTTAAGCATGCTCCATTGATTAATTAATTGCAATTTTTCCCATTTTCCTTCTCTGGATAATAGTGGAATGCATCTTTCCTCTGGGCTATCCTGATTCAACCAGGCATGCTGTTATTTTTATTCTCATGTTGAGGAGGATTTGATCACCTAAGTATCATGAGGCATGGGCGAGACCATGTATAAAGTGACTACTATATTTTTGTAGAAAACCTGGAGAATCAAAAAACCCAGAGTATCTCAGTGCCTCTATTTAGGTCTGAACAAAAATCAGCAAAGGTTAATATGATTAGTGTTTGGAAACACTTGTTCTGACTTTAATTATATTTACCTTAATTAGTTCTGACTTTAATTATATTTAGCCTAATTATGTTTAACAATTAGATAAAATGCATGTTTAGTCCTGTTAGCAAGTCCTCCCTTGCTCACTGTTAGCAAAGGAGAAGCAGTAAGTTATTCAGTTGTTCAAGAGAAAAATTGACAAAGGATTGTTGCTTATAACATTAGATTAACATTTATGGGGAACGTTACTTGAAGATTATCAATGTAGTGGAAATGTTTGTATGTTGTCAAACCAGTGTCTGCACTGAGCTTCTGTGTTTAAGCATCCATATGAAGTCTGAGCTTTTTTCTAGCATTGGTATTCTTGACTTGGACCTCATTTCCCAAGCCTCCTCCTTCCTTGTTCATAAACTCTGTAGGTGATTCCTACAGCCTCAAGGTTTCACCTTCACAGCCTAATTGTCTTCTTAGTCCTTATACATGTCCAGGACTTTTGTCAATAGATTTTTAATGTGAAGATGCACTGATTTTTATTGGTTTGCTGTTGTGAAGACTTTTTTGTAAGTTCCAGTCCTGGTCTATTTGGCATATGCTAGAGGCAATTTCAACAAGGACATGTAGCAAAAATTGCAGCTTCCCCATCCCTGGAAGTGATTTAGGCCAGGCTGGATGCAGCTTTGAGATGCCTGGTCTCGTTGTTGTGTTGTGTTGGATAAGTTTGCACATAATACCCCATGGCATCTTTAGAGATTTAACTTATTTTGGTTGAGGACTGTCTCATTTTTTTAACTGATAAGGTGACCACTGTAAGGGAAGCTCCTTTGTCCTCATAAGGGTTTATTTAGGACTTGGTTGCTTCACTGCTTTTGGATGTGCCATGAATGTGGTGAGATTTGAAGAATAAGATTCATTGGGGTTTGGATTTTTGCTATATATTATTGCCATTTTTATGTTATTTCTGGCATCTATATGGTCAAGTATTGGAATATTTCAGATGTGGTTTGGATGATGGTGATTACTGATCTTGCAGGTGAAATCAGGAACAGTGTTAAAGATATCACTTTAGTACCTAGGCACAGCAGGGATTTGCTGGGCTTTTAGATCTTAGTTCCTGCCATCTTTTCTTCTGAATATTCATTTGGTTAGTAGGTGGTTAAGTCAACAGTAGTCTGGAATTAATCATATTTATTTAACTTCCCCCTGTAGTCCTAATAAAGTCCTTGTCAGAAATGTAAGCTACAACTATGTTGTATAGTAAATACTACATGATCCTACAACATATGACTGTAGCTAATTTTTAACCTCTAGAGAAACAACTGCTTTTTAAGTGGTGTAAGAAAATAGTCAAATATAACATAATGATAGCTTTTGTATTCTTGATAGTATATCAAAAGTAAAGCTTTGCACAAACCTCATCTAATAAACGAGAAGAAAAAAAATTGTCTCCATTGATGATTCTTATTAAACAGGGATAAAAATAAAATATAATTCAACTATATCCTTTAATATCTTCCACTACATAGCCTGTCTTCACCTATAGTATCATGTTTTTCCTTTAACCTATAACTAACTAATCAGCATAAGCAAAAGAATTATTTTCCCTGTACCTGCAATTATAATAAATACTAGTGATTACAGTAGTTGTCTTTGAGATGATTATGTGCATGGGTTTCTAAAGGACCGGCAACCCCTCTGAAAATACTTAAAACTCTGGTTTGGACTTTAATGTATGATAGTATAACAAACATTTCTTTCCTGCCTCTAATTTAGCCATGCTAAATTTTTCACTAAAAACTTTTTCACTAGTTTTGGTATTTTTTAGCATTCCCTGATTTTTTGGTGAGATCCAATAACTTTGTGGGGACCTTTCACTCTGCAGTCATCCCTCAACAGCACACAGAGAAATAAAACCACCGATGCTCATACAAGGATCAATTCTCTTGAGCATGTACCAGAATTATCTGCATTAATCTCAGTGCACTCACTGACCTAAGGGAAGTGCCCATCTGAAACATCTTTCCTTTTTCTGAGTATCACTTGGAGAAAGAAATGGCAATGATAAAGTATGTAGCTCTCTTCTCCTGGCAACGGTTGTGAAACTCTGAAAATCAGGTTAATTAGCAATTGCAGGTACACAATGTTGCAAGGCACTATTACAGTCCTTCATGCTTATTCAATCCTAGACAGGAATTCCTAACAGCTGTCAGAAAAGGCCTCCAGCAAACTCCATTTCTGATCCTTGGTGTCTTTCCTTCTAAAGGCTGTGCAGTGCAACATTCATGAGGCTCATAACTCTCCTTCCACAGTTCCTGCCACCCCCTTTCCTCTGACTCTACCACTCATGTTTTCCAGGTTTGCCCTTCTGTCACTTTGCACCAAATTAGCATGATGAAAACACATTCAAACCTGAGAGCTTAGGTCCTTCAAGGGATCCCAGTGCTGCCAAGCAGAACATCCTAATGGTGGGCTGCAGTGGCAATGGATATAATAAAGGAAACTGGAGGATGACCTGAATGTTCTTAGACAAAACGCCTGACATGTCTTCAGCTCTTCTTCACTCTGTTTAGGACTTCTAAAAAGGTCATATCAGGACAACTGCATGTTTTTCAAGGGCAAGGAAATATATCTGGGGGTAGCAGATATAGCGAAAATTGGAGTTCTGATCAAATAACAGTCTGTACTCACTGCTCTCACTACTTTCATTTGAAAGAGCTTTTACTCTGAGAGGGCGATATTTTTTCCCCACTGAAAAATTCTTTTCAAATAGTTCCTATAACAGTCTCCAATCATCACTTGTAATTGGACTATAAAGCTGGGCAGGAGTGTGTGTCAATCTGCTGGAGGGTAGGAAGGCTCTACAGAGGGATCTGCACAGGCTGGATTGATGGGCTGAGGACAATAGTGTGAGGCTCAAAAAGGTGAAGTGCTGCATCCTTTACTTGTGTCACAATAATCCCAACACTACAGGCTTGAAGAGGAGTGGCTGGAAGGCTGCTCTGTGGAAAGGACCTTGGGGAGTTGGTTGACAGCCAGCTGAACAGGAACTAGTGTGTGTGCCCAGGTGGCCAAGAAGGCCAATGGCATCCTAGCTATGATCAGCAATTGTGTGGCCAGCAGGACCAGGACAGTGATTGCCCCCCTGTACTCGGCACTGGTGAGGCCACAGCTCAAATCCTGTGTCCAGTTCTGGGCCACTCACTATAAGATACTGAGGTGCTGGACCAATTCCAGAGAAGGGCAAAGGAGCTGGGAAACACACTGGAGCACAAGTCCTATGAGGAATGGTAAAGGCTGGTCTCTTCTCCCAGGTAAAAAGAAATAGAACAAGAGCGAATGGCCTTGAGTTGCACCAGGGGAAGTTTAGTTTGGCTATTAGGAAACATTTCTTCCCCAGTAAGGTTGTCAGGCATGGGAACAGGCTGCCCAGGGAAAATGTTGTAGTTACATCCCTGGAGCTGTTTTAAAGATTGTGTGGATGTGCCACTCAAGGACGTGGTTTAGAGGAGGATTTGGCAGTGTTAGGTTAATTGCTGGACTTGATAATCTAGCAGGTCTTTTCCAATCTAAACCATTTTACAATTCTATGAGTTATAAACTTCCCACTGTCTCATGAGGAAGAAACTTTAAAAGCCGAAGTATAACATTCTTAGCTTCATTCAATTGTATTCACCAGCAGAATAAGGAGGTGGGCAAATAGAGGGAGCCTTCAGGGTTTTCATTTTGCCAGAATAAAACTTTTGGTATTGAAGCAAAAAAAAGACATGTGAGAGATTTGACTACATCTGTGCCCCCTGAAAAAAAAAAGTAAAACAAGAAAAAAAAAAGAGAAAAAATATAAAAACAAAAAAAAGGAAAAGGAAAAAACAAAAAGAAAGAAAAAAGAAAAAGAAAAAGAAAAAAAAAGAAAAAGAAAAAGAAAAAGAAAAAGAAAAAGAAAAAGAAAAAGAAAAACCTTACAAATAATCTCAGTGTTAATATGCCTTGCTAGACATAATATTTCACCACCTTCCAGGGAATTTTTCCTTCCTTTGCAATACAGTTCCCATTTCCACTGTAATATCAACTAGAAATCCTTCTTCTGCACAGTTGTTCTGTTCCTCTCAAAAATGTATATGGGACACAAGTTTATTAATGCCACAAAAAAAAATGTACTCAATGTGCAAGTAATTCCACAAAGTACAAACTGCAAGTGGTTATTCACATGAAGATATAGCCACAGCTCAAGTAATTACTGAAAGGCAAAATATGAAAGATGGTATCCATTTAATAAGCAAGATTACAGCCTTTAGGGTGTATTCGATTATCTTTACACAACAGTTAATCTTTTCAATGTTACAGCATTTGTGATTAAATTGATACGTGCTAATGATGTGTGGCCTTATTTAATACTTTTCATGTGACAAGCAGAGGCTCCTGATGGATGCTGCTATTACACTCAGAGTGGGTAAATCTGCCATCAGTCGTGTAGCACCCAGATTACCTGAGTGCATGAAGTCACCTCACAGGGATTCTTGACGCATCTTCCTGTTGACAGCACCAGTGAGAAGGCTGGCAGCTCCCAGAAGAAAAGATCAAGAATGAGGAGAGATGAAGGAACAGGACCACTTGATATTAACACAGTAGTAAAGGTTCTCAAAATTCTGACCGCTGGTGGCAGACATAAAAGGCACTAATTAAAAAAAAAAAAAAAAAAAAAAATATATATATATAAAACCACAGACATTGTTATGTGTCTTCAGCACTTTCACTTTGGTCTGGAGGCTTGAGGAATATTGGTACTTCATCCTAAAGCACAGCCACAAAGCCCTGCTGAAACACCAGTGTGATGAAATAAGTTGCAGAGACTGACTGCAGCATTACACAACGTTTGCAGGTGTATACATAATTGCACTTTCATTATATCTTATTAGAAATGTTTCCACATCTGTCAATATGAGCAGTATTTTCCCAGCCACAATCAAAGCTGTAGGTCATAATAGCATATCAGAGTGGATAATTAGTCCCACTGAGTTTGGGGACTGAGTTCATGCAAATTGACTAAGTATTGCAAATCTTCTTGGGAAGGGAAACATCTGTGACCATAGAACTTCCTGCAAGTACCTAAGGAATTATTTGCCATTATATTTATAGGCTGTAAATGTGCTTTCTTAGTTGTGCTAAGAATTTGCCCACTGTAATATTCAGAAATAATTAGTCTGATTTAAAAAAACAAAAAAAAAAAAGTGTATAAAAACTGCATTCATTAAAATTGGAATATTCAGAGTTTTAGTGGTTTGGCTGTCTGCTGTATGTGTCTTCAGTAAAATCCTGACTTCATGTGACAAAACAAAATGCAGGAGCTTTGGAGAGGGTGAGAGCTATTTGGCATGATTTCACAGCAAAAATAAATAAATACTAATTGCTTTCAATTTGTATAGTGCGTAGTCCACCTGGAAGCATCACTTGAAGTAATTCACCACATGTGAAAATTCTTCTTTCATGAAAACCCATAAACTCTGCTTCTCCAGAGCCTTTCTCTGCAATGTCTGTCATCCTCTTTAAGACTTATGATCAATCAGATGAAATGAAATATCTTTATTTCCTTAGAGCCCTGTATCTGAATGTGGTCACTTGTATTTGATCAAAGGAGTTTCATTACTGATTGTCTTTAATGGACTTCTGACACTGGCTTTTTCTCTCCTATTGTTTTCACAATCTGACCTTCACTGCTGAAAACCAGGAAATCAACAGCCTTTTGAAATAATTTGTCTTTGATACAAGAAACTTTATGAATTTTTAAACTTTACTGCCTAGCATACATGTGAGGATCTCATTCTGTCTAGTTACATGGGTCTGAATAAATACATCAATGTCTTACATGACTGCATTCTAACCTGAAAGGCTGATTGAATCTGTGAGAGCACTGTCACATACTGCAGGAACTAATTAAAGATTATACAACTTCATTACTTCTGTCACAGATTTGATTCGATTAAATATGCTGCAATTATATCAGCATTAGAGGATGGATTTGGAGAGAAAGATATAACTTACACAGGTGAGAGCTTCTACATCTTTTGTAATAGTTCAATGAAAACATCACAGCTAAATTGCTCTCTTAAATGAAAATAGTTTTTTAAATTGCAGGCATTAAGAAAAGAAAGTTTTAGTCGATCTGATGTAATCTTTTGCTAAACAACTGATTGGAAAAAACCACTTTTATTCTTGGGTACACAACGCTGAATCATTTTTCTCTTCTTTCTCTTGTCTTGTTTACTGTAAAGTTTTATGTTGAGACAAGTATATGTTATAAACAAAAGGTAACACACATTAGGCACAGTGAAATCAAAGATTACAGAATTAATCCAAGTGTTAATGGTCAGTGGTCCTTGTGGGTTCCTTCCAACTCAGATATTCCAAGATTCTATGAACCCTGCTCAAAAACTAAGCAAACTGACAGCATGGAAAATATCTGTAATTCTAACGTTCCACAAAAATTATTTTCAGCTTCTATAATGTCGGAAAATTTATTTGTTTGTAACAAAATAGTGTCTTAAAAATCCTCATTTTCCAGAGAATTTCTATAGAGTAAAATGCTCTATGGATTTTTGACTGCTTGAAGCTTTTTGTGGGAAATTCAGCAACTGGACCAGGCAAAGTGGTTAGACCTGTTCTTAACTCACAGCGATCTCCAGAAAACAACCAGCAGAGCTCATGAACTTTGCTTTGAAAGAGAGGAAATAAGCAAAAGATACAGATTATCTCTGCCAGCCTGCTGATCTAGAATCAGAGAGCTAGCAAAAGCTACAGAGTGGGGGAGAAACAGGTGAGTAACTGTGGTGATCCAAAAAAGTCTGGAAGGGAATTAAAAATCTGTTATACAAGCCAAATTCACAGTAACATAATAAATTGAGTCCATTGTATGTATCTGGAAGGTTGTTCAACTGCCCAGGTTGTTCTATGCCTGCCCACACTTAGGGACACAGCAAGCCAGCAGCTTCAGGGGGAGACAGATATGTTTACCTTCACAGCCTTCCCTTCCTCCTGAAGCTGTTGCTGCTTTTATGCTCTTGGAGTTTCCATTTCTCCTTAAACAGGAGCTATGGCACTTTAAAATGATTGATTATTCCTCTCCATTGATCCTTATATTCCATATATATTCCAAAATCTTCTGTTACTGTATGAACAGTGGGGTGGCATGGGAGGCTCCCCTCATATTTCACTGCTCTTCTCCCTCTGTGGCCATATCCATGGATATCCTCCCTCCCACCTCCATTTGGTAATGTTCAAACGGGAAAATTATACTCAATTTCTATGTCTAGACAGAAAGACTTGCTTTCAAAACTGCAATTATATTTTTTAAGTTTGAATTGACTAGCTAATGAACTGGACTAGTTACATAAACAAAAATTAAGGAGTACTTATTCAACACCACCAGCACAGATACCAAAAGCTGCTCTGTTAGACCAGAAAACTCTGGTATAGGCTGTTTAGTTAATTCACTCGTTTGGTTTTCCTCAACATTTCTGAATCCAGTAGAAACTGTATAGATACTTCTAAATTATTTAGAGGCAATAAAAAGTTTTTCTCTTTATAAGTTGTGAGAATGTCCACAAGAAGCTTGAATAGGAAAGATTGTTTCAAAAAATTACTTTTCAATGCATTATTGAAGGTCACTCCATCGGATATCACACGTAGTGGAACTACTATAATGGTTATTCCTGAGTTAAATGAACAAGTAATTCTCAAGAAAATTTATCAGTGGGCTGCACTATATGATTTTACTTTGTCTGAGGTGTTTTGCCTTTGATGTTAAACTGCTTACCACAATTATACTTTAAGGGTCTTACAATGATTATTCATGGATCTTTGCTGTTATTTCAGTGAATCATCAAAGGAAAATCAGTTAGATTGATTTCTGCAAAAGATGAGGCTTTGTCAAAGACAATTTTCAGAATAAAGGAAAAGTGTAGTTTTTAGTTTGTAATGAAACAAAGGTATTAAAAAATACAGATAATTATGTTCCAACATAGGAGCTCTTTTGTGTGTGAAGAGCAGCCTTTTAAAAGCAATGCACAGGGAGCCAAATACATTAACTGCATGATTCTTTTTGATAAGATTTGTCCACATTTCTTCTTGTATACTGCAATGAAAGTTCACTCTCACAGGACCCAGCTCAAAGGCTTTTTGCTAAAGACAGTGCTGCACAAGGTGGAAAATGCAAAATGAAGAAATAGGTTTCAGCTGCATCAAAGAGAACATGAATTTTGCTGTTCTTAATAGAGCCTAGATGAAAGAGAGAAGCATTATTGCAGTACAACATCCTGTTCTCCCTAATTACTGCTATTGCATGAGAAGTGCACTATATTGTGCACCTCCTCTTAATGTGGAAAGATCTTTTAGCTACTCTCTACATAATTATACAATAATTAAAAAACAACCAGGGACTATCAAATTCTGCAGAAGAGTTTTTCAACAGTTTCTGTGAATCCCATTATAATGAGTTCTGAGTAAAAAGCAGAGAGCATCTGGTTTGCACTTTCTAATCATATTCAATCTATTTGGCCAGGTTGAATCCAGGGCAGAATTGAAACTTTTGGTGTTACAAAGTAGTTTAGACTCAAGCTCATCTTTGGTACTAAGGCAGACTTAAACCTACATTGGGGACTGTATCAAACTGTACAAAAGAAGTATAGAAATAGATGTTAGGATTACAATTTTGACCACTTGGTAAATACTGTGAAATCTGATAATTTCTTAAACTATCAAATGTGTCTTAACTAACTGAATCTCTTCAATTTCCCACTGAATATGAACAAGTATGTGAACTTCTGCTTTTCTACCAGGAAGGGCACAGTTACACCAAAAGCAAATTGCTTTTGTCCACAGAGTTCTCTTTCACAGCTCTATATGCTTTTTTTCACTGTTAGAAAAGTCACAGAGAGGATTTACAAATGTTCCTAATTTACCTGAGCAACTCCTGGGGAATCCCACATGGGGTATCAATATTCCATGAAGTGTCAGGAGACTTCCCAGGAACTCAAGCCTGAAGAGAGAGCGAGAGAGAGCAAGAGAGAGCGAGAGAGAGCAGGAGGGAAGGAGGGAAGGAGGGAAGGAAGGACTGTGTCAGCAAGAAAAGTTTGTAGGAGGGCACTGGCCATCCTGCTGGAAATACTTTTACAGGTTTAATGCACCAGGTTGAGTGTTCTGGTAATGTAGGATCCTCGATCAGGAAATGATGAGGGCTTCATGAGAAGTTCATTGAAGGGACCACAGGAAGGAGGACATCGTCCTGCCATTGACCATGCAAATAAAGATTTTCACAAGCTGCTTGGAAGGTTGGAACTGACAGATGTCATTCAAAGAGAGCAAGACACAACAACTCATTTGATGTATTTGGTCTCAGCCACCAGATCTTGATTAAGCTATACAAAATAAAAGAATGTGGTAGTAGAAAATGAGAAAGTTGGATGATGAAAGCTGGGGAAAAGCAGGTTAAAGGGACAGTAGAAGATTTCAAGGCCCGTTTACAGCAAAAAGAGTATGTAAAATCTTCAATGTAACCAAAAGTGGCATTGTGCTTTCTGACTTTTTTCCTTCCTATAAGGAGAAATTTGGTAGAGGAATCTCTGAGCAGGCGGGGCCTTCTTCACTTTGGGTAGCTGCTTATATAATCTGTGAAGACCAACAAACTTTATTCTTGATTCCCCTTCTGTTGCTGACAGCCACTTGAGATTAAATAAGTCAAGACAAACAGTAAAGGAGATGTCAGCCATGTGGTATTTTTTCATCTAAATCCCTTGTATTTCCATGCTCTGATTCATCTTAATTTGTCCTGGTATCTTTAGAAGAAGACTTTTATTTTCATGAGTGTCAGCCTCCCCAAACTAGTGATATTTCCACAAGTCAAAGTCCATGCCACATGTCAGAAAAACAGGTCTTAGTCTACAGTATTTAAAGAGCAAAGGAGAGCTGTGCTGTCTGCAATTTCCCAGTGACAATTGCTCCATGATCCAGTCATCATTTTGTTTAACAGATGTTATTTAAGCTGCCATGAGAGGAACGAGTTGATGGACAAAGAAGGTGCAGTTCTCATTTCTGAGGATAAAAACATTCTTCTGACCATGACTGTGTACAGCCAGCTTACTGGGGAACTTGTCAAATATTCCTTATTCTGACACAGAAAACATTGCATTCACCACCTAAACTTGCTTCATTTCCTGAGACCACATCTTAAATTAATTTTCTCATCTATGGCTCCAGTTTTAGAAGGAAAATTTCCATTTTTAGGTTACTTCACCTATTTGTTCTGGGATTCCCTGATAAAACCTCTTCTGTCTCAATACACTTTTTTTGTAAAGTTCATCGAAGTTCAATTGAATTAATCTGACAGATTCATAATTAATAAGTTCAATTGAATTAATCTGACAGATTCATAATTAATACTTCCTATTAATTAACTTACCCTCAAAGACCGACTTTAATGAGTGTAAGAAATTGATGCTATAATGGCAAAATCATGAATTACAGCAAAAATTCCTAATCATGGGCAGCCACCAATCTGAGAAAGAAATGAGCCAATACAGACTTTGGGAACTTTTAATGACTTTTTAATACCTAGAATGTTATGATCTATCCACTGACTAAGGGAATTGTATCTGGAAAGCATTAGGTAGGAGGCTTACATAACTAGTTCATCTAAAGTGCTTTCTTAGAACTTCCTGAGTGAATTTTGCACACTTTTTGAATACAATACTGCTCTTCATTTCTTTTTCTTAGTTTATTGTCACAAATCCAAAAAACTGTGAATGTTCATCACAGACCTTTTCCTTTCTATATGTCCTTTTCCAGCCTGAACAGTTTGCAATGACTCCTCTTTGAATTCAGTGCCATATTCAAATGAGAAAATAAAGTTTGAGCATAGATTTATTTTATATTCATTTTAATTCCCATTCCATGTGCTTTTCACAGCTGCTCATTTTATTGAGTTGCTTTTCCAAATGAAAACTCCAGCTGCTCCAGCCTCACAAACCATATAATACATGTTGTATAAGCCTGTTTCAGTAGACTGTTCCAGAAACTCAATGATTATTGTTTTCCTCATCTTCCAACTCTAGCCAGAAAAATCTAGTGTTTAGGTTTAAGCTGTAAATGGAGTCTTTGAAAGTCCCAGCAGTTTCTTACTTGTATTCACGAGAAAATGAGACAGAATCATAGAATCACAGAATATTCTCAATTGGAAGGCAGCCACAAGGATCACCAAGTTGAACTCCTGGCCCTGCACAGGGCCACCCCCGAGAGTCACACCATGTGCCTGAGAGCATTGTCCAAACGCTTCTTGACATCTGTCAGCCTTGGGGCTGTGACCACTTCCCTGGGGAGCCTGTTCCAGTGCCCAACCACCTTCTGGGTGAAGAACCTTTTTTAATATCCAACCTAAGCCTCCTCTAACACAAAGCCTCCTTCAGACCATTCCCTTGGGGTCTGTCACTGTCACCACAGAGAAGAGATCAGTGCCTGCCCCTCCTCTTCCCCCCACAAGGAGGTTGTAGACAGTGATGAGGTCTCCGCTCAGTCTCCTCTTCTCCAGACTGAACAGACCAAGTGACCTCAGCCATGCCTCACTCGTCTTCCCCTGAAGGCCCTTCACCATCTTTGTTGCCCTCCTTTGGATGCTCTCTAATAGTTTAATGCCTTTCTTATATTGTGGTGACCAAAACTGCCCCCAGCACTCAGGGTGAGGCTGCCCCAGTGCAGAGCAGAGCAGGACAATCCCCTCCCTTGCCCAGCTGGCCATGCTGTGCCTGATGCACCCCAGGACAGGGTTGGCCCTCCTGGCTGCCAGGGCACTGCTGACTCATGTTCAGCTTGCCATCGACCAGAACCTCCTGGTCCCTTTCTGTGGCACTGCTTTCCAGCATCTCATAGCTTGATTTCTTTATTTTCATCATTAACGTCTAGGTTATGTGTCGCTGTTGAGCCACTAGCAGAGAAGTAAAGCCCCGATTCTCAGTGTGGCATAGAAAAAGCGCTTTATTGTTTGAATCCAACATGTATATAGAGTTTTCAAAGGTCACCCAGATTGGTCAGTCAGAAACCTCCCCCTAGGCCTGATTGGCCAGGCCTGAACTGTCCAAATCTCGAGACACTGTTTTTAATAACATCCAAACTTTATCTTTGTTTATAAAACACAAAAGAAATTCTCATGGGAAAGACCTGTGCTAGCCACAGTTATGGGACACCTTTAAAGAAAATTTGGCATGTTTCCAGCTGAACCAGTTTCCATATGCCTAATGAAGAAAGGTGTTCAGTTTGAGAAGAGAAACCTTCAGTCACACCATTAATTCAGCCCTTTTCAGACATCAAAGAATCCATGTCCATGTACAGCCTTGAGACATACTCCTTTAGAAGTAGGAGTTACTGATCCTGATACTGAAGTACTTTTACATATAAACAGCTCTGTAAATCAATGAATTGCCTGGCTTCTGGCCATTACCAGTCAATGTGACACAGAGAAATGTGTCTGTCTTTGCAGGAACCTGAAATTTATCATCGCCATGAGGCAGTTGTATAATGCAAGGGCTCCATTTACCCTAGAGTGTCTGAGCTCCAGGGTCTGGTTACAGTTTTCTTTGGACATAAGCTTTGGGAGACCAAGAAATCAACACTTACCAACAAAACAAGCAGGTTGGGCTCTAAATTCAATTTATTCCTATACCAGAAGTATCAGATTATCTGCAGGAAAACTGACTCCTGTTACATCTCTAGTTAGTATGCACACTTTTGCTTCTTGGGAAGTTCATGAAAGTCAAGTGGGTTTTGTTTGTCTGTTGATACCAACATCTCCTGGGATATTGATGGGAAGGCTATGTACCTGTCTCACATGCAGGGATCTTGCTCATTGCCACAGACCTAGCCAGCTTCATGCCAATATTTTATTTCTTACTGCTGAGCAAACTTCTAGATGTACTTGCCAAAGGATGCTACAAAATCTGTTTAGTAGTGTCAATTCCTTGAATCCTCTCATATTGTCATGACCCAGTACCATACAGTACAAATAAATCTAGTGGCATCAACTGAAGAACCTCTTTTGGAGCCCATGGGAAAGATTTAAAATATAAAATTCCAGCAATACAGCAATGAGACTTGCTCTGCATCATCAGCTTCAAATCAGCACTACTTTACAGCTACCTGATGGCTGGATGAAGAAAAAAATCTGCACAAGCAGCTCTTTGGAGTGGTACTATGAAACAGACATGTTAATACTCAAAAAAAGGATAAATTTCCATATCTAATCCTTTAGGGGATGGATCTGAACCTAGCTCATGCTAAAAGAAGCATCTGGACTCATTTCAAATTTTGGTAGTATGAAGTTGGTTGCAAACTGCAAATGGATCCTTAGGTTTCTGCTTTCAACATTATTCTTCTCTTTTTCTCTGGAAACCTCCAGAATCTCAGTGATGATTTGCTGTCAAATTCTTAGTATCCTGCACTAGCTTTTCAGTGGAGTCTGCTGTTTTATCACAGCACAGGGGGTGGGATGAAGGTAAAGAGAAGCTGCCTCTGTTTTTTCAAACTTCTATAATTTATCTCTGTCACTGCTAAGATGGTAGCTAAGGACACAGAAACCAGGGCAATTAAACTATGTTGTTCTTTGTTCTCATTTTTTATTTTTTAACTTTGCCTTTATGTGCAATTCTACAGATTTTAAGTTCAGCCTTCATTTTTACTGTAGAATACCACAGATTTCAGCTTCAGCCATTTTCAATTTGCTTTTATATCTAAAGAATGTTGCAGTGCAGAAGCAAACCTTTACTGTGAAACTGTTGTTCTGTTAAAAAATAATGCATGAAATTAAATCAATACTGTTATGTTTTCAAATAATTAACATTTTAAAAATTAATTTTCATATGCAAAGAAGTTCCTCCAGGCTCATTCCCAAACATTGATACAATTATTTATCAAATACATTAATAACAATAAACAGCTTAAGACAGAATTAGTTGATTAGATTAAGTGAATATTTTAAATTCTTTCCACTTTTTTTTTTTTTAATACTGAGAAAGGATGTCTCCCAGGATTTACATTTACTTTACCACTACCACTCCCACTACTCTGGCTCACTGTCTATTCACCATGATTTTCCACAAAAGACCCAGTCCAGTTAAGTCTTGAAGCTTTCAAATTCTGCTGCTTCAGTAAACATCTGCAATCCTTCAGAGGTGATTAGCTCTTTCTTGAGATGGAAGTATGGTATAGACATGTGAATTATTTAGTGAGTTATAATGCAGCAATTTTATTTGAAATGTTCTTCAGTTCCCTTCAGGCTACCCCCTTTGTATTGCAATATGGTAACTAATCCTATATTTATTGCTTGGGAGCTCACACAAGTTCAAATCTAAGAGGCTGGGCAATTTCTTATAAGAAAAAAATACAAAAGAAAACACAGACATCTACTAACAGCCACTGTCAGAGCTATGAGTCCCAGACTGCCCTCATCTTTATAACATTTGATAATAAACTCCTTCAATTTGGTTGGGTTTTTACGGTTTTCTATCCACAGTAGTTCAATTTTTGCCCTTAGCCTTCAGGATTCCTATGCAAACCATTAATATTTACAATTAAAACTTAAAAGTAATCCTTTCCAGAAAAGACAGATCCCAGAGAAAATAAATTTATTTCGAAAGAGATGTCAAGAGTCTGTCTATTAAATTGCAAAGCCCAGAAGATGCTGCTGTAATACAGCTCAAACACCCACCTGGTGAGCAGGGTGAGCATTCCATTGTGCTCTTTGCTTATGGTTTTGTCTATAATCTGTCATCGTTGATGTCTTGATGCAACTTACCAAAGAAAAAGAGAGAAATCATTATGCTACTCATTATGAATAATTACCTGTTTGTAAGAAACACTCTTTTGTGACAGCCATAGATTTTTTTCTCCACATGCTCAAAATCAATACAATTTGGCCTCCCTTCACTGGTCATCTGCATTGCTGTGGTGGTGATTAAATGTGATTATATACTTGACGTGTTTTTCCCCCTCAAGTGACTAAATTTCAAAATTCAGAGAATAAGTACATCTACAATAGTTTTTTTGTCAATCTATAATACCAACTGTACAGTAAATTAGATAGAGCTCCATGCTTAATACTGTCTCAAGTCTGAGGCTCAGGTGGTATTGATGGGCTGGCTTTGTGCTCATTTGAAAAAAGCAGGAACTGAAATCTTGAATATTGTATTTTGTTATACATAATAAAACCAATCCACACAAGTGGCTGAAAATGCAAAGGGAATTTTTAGTGGAGAAGGTGAAGGCAGTAATGTTTTGTCTTCCTGTGGGGAAAGATTTTTTCTGTAAGAGTTATTTTTTTTAAAAAATCCCTTTAATTTCCTGCTCTTCTCTCTCAGAGAGCTTGGTTTGATATTTCTCTCCCAAGGACCACCTTACCAACTGCCAACCAAGACCAAAAGCTGGGACATCCCCAGACTACCCAGGCAAACTCATCCTACCCTCTGTGAGTACCTTCAGGAGCAACCATAAAGCTACCAGCTTTACCTCCACATCTGTATCTCCACAATCAACTGCATTTCAGATGCCCATTGAAGTTCTGGGAACTTGGCAGAACCACAGGAAGTTGCCAGTTCACAAAATAGAGACTGTTGTCCCTCTTCAGAGGGTCTGCAGCATTTTCCAAGAGTTTGCTTCTTCTTAAAATTCCTGAAGTGTGTGACACATGGAAAAACCATGCCCTGGTCCTGCTGCTCTACCTGCACGGTCCTGGGTGCCTGGTGACTTTCTTGCAGAAAAGCTGAGAGCTGGCCCACATCCAGCTTCTTCTTTACTGGAATTCTTTAGAGCTCTCTTGGATTAAGTTTATCTATATACCTACTTACGCCCTGGTCTGGGACAGATATTTATTCAAATAAAAACAGGAGAAATAAATGCAGGCTGGTCCTTGAGTGACTCTCAGAGACATTATTATGCCAGATGAAACCAATATATTAAAAATGAGAGTGCCAATATTTTACAGTAATAATATTCTCATTAATTCAGGCCACTGCTCACACAGCCTGCTCAAGTACTTTCTGGAAGTCTCCATCATCACAGTCAAAAACTCAAATTCAAAAGCAGAATGTGAGAAAGAGAAAAAGCCCTTGGACCTTGAGAAAAGCCCTTGCAACTCCATAGCTGTCCCTTTTTTACACATAGATCCTTTGTCTCTTGCTGGTGAATGAACAGCCTCAACAATGACTTTGCAGATGCTCCTGGATCTATCCATTCCCAGTTAATGCTCCTCCTTCCAAAGCTGCTGCATCCTACAGGCCCTGGAGAGCCAGGAAATCTACTGCCTGGTACTCATAGCACGGGAGCATCCAGGACAGTGGCAAACTAATCATGGGTAGGGAAGGAATGTCCTGTGGTTTTCTTACCAGATCCTGAAATCACAGATTTTCTGTTATTGCTGGCCCCTATTGCTGGAAACTCATGATGTTTCTGGTCTTCCTACTTGTTCTCTTGGAGATTCTTTAGTGTAGAACGCTATTTCTCATTTTCTTTCCTAGCCACAGCACTTCATTCTTCCATCCTTCTTTCAGGACTTACCCTTCACTGCCTGTTGAAGTGATCCTGGTCCATCTTGGCATGCAGAGTAACCCTGTAAAGTGTTTGGCAAATGCACAACAGATCCCCACCCTCTGTCACCATAGTTTCCTCGGATAAGCTCTCATTGCTTGCTGCACTTGGATGGTGTGTTCTGCTTAGTGATTGCAAAAATGACCTTTCTTCCACTACGGGCAACAGTGTGTGGGGCTTCTTCCAGCTTCAGGCTATCCCTCTGATGGGATAGGGTCATCTTTTTACAAATGAGCAGCGACACCAGGTTAGTGCAGAGGCAGAAACACACAGGGAGGAGAGTCCTTTCATGGAGGAAATGCAGCACTGCAGTCCTGGAGGCAGAAGAGCTCTGCAATACACACCCCATAGAGCACAGGTACACTGTGGGCAGGGACAGTGCTGCCCTGGCTCTTCCAGGATGCCTGCAGGGCCAGTGGGTGCAGAGAGCACTGTAGCAGAACAGCATTGGCACAGCTGTGAAGGTACAGAGAGATTCATGGGTTTGTATGACTGAAACATGGAGGAAAGTTTAAAAACATCTGTATTTGTATATTCATATTTCACTTTCTGTCTTTATCTAGCTCAAACTCATCTAAAGCATACAGGATGACTACAAAGCTCTTTTTACTTTAAATTCATACCTGAACCTTCACCAGACATGAAGGCAGCATGTAGTACTGAGGAGTAGGCAAGGCAACATCTGGAATATCTCATGTCTACTGTCCTCCAGAATTCTGCCTCTCCACCCTAGAAAAAAGCCAAAGTGCTGCAAGCATGAAGGTACTTCCACTTTTCTTTTTTCTGCACCACTCCAAATCAATACATTTCACTCTTAAAAGGAAACATATAACAGACTGGAAAGAAAAATGCTGAAGTCTTCCAGGCCTTTTGGCACAACTAGGCTTACTAAAAAATGCAGGAGCCTGGGAGAGCTGACTAGAAAGTGGCCAGCTGTTGAATTCATGTGCTTTTGATACCTGTCAGTGAGTCCATCATTACAGTTCAAATGCTCTGACTCTTTTGAGAAGGGGCTATTCATCCCAACCTCTGCTTTTCAGAGACTTGTCTCTGCAATATTAAATGCCTCAAAACCAAATGTCCATACATAATGTTTTAATTATGGTTCAGATATGGGAAGTATACATTCTTCAACAATTTGTAGTTTTTTACTTACTGTGGGGTGTAAGTAGATGGCTCTTCACCTCCTTTAAAGTGATGTAAAGCCATTTTAAATCCCACACACATTACACCAGGTTCTAATACCAACCGATACCAGACATTTATTGTAAGGCTGCCTCAAACTCAGAGTTGCACATAAAATTAATTTAAAAGACCCATCCAACAAGATAAGGAGCTTGGCATCTCCTACTCACACAGTTTATTATGTCCTAGAGTAGAACAGATATTTGTCTGAGATTTTTCAGATTCCTGCCATCCTGTCCAAAGCAGTAGTTCTGTATATATACTCTGTATATATATTTGAGTCCTCAAATTCTGATAGCACAAAATTTCTAGGAGATGAAACAGAGGACATCTCAAGAAAGGCAAATAGTGTAACCTTAGACACAAAGCCTAATGCATTATGTTCTGCTTATATTATGCTGTGCTTCTCTGCCACAATTTGACTTTTACTTTTCATAAGTCTAGAAGAACTCAGTCTTATCTGTCTCTATGTACTAGAAAAAAAAGCACCACGTGGTTTTAAAAATGGGGCTTGTGCAACTTTTAGTTTCTAGAGGAAATTCAATGTCATGATAGATGAAATAGCTACAATAATTTTGAAAATAACTTTTCATATGACTTCTCTTAATTTTTCTGTTTACTCTCTGGAATGCATAATCCTCACACAATATGAGTGCATTTTATTATTAAAATTCTCCTATTCTTTTGCAAATAAAGAGGTATTAATGCATTGAGAATATGGTGAGAGCAACAGTGACATGGTAAGAAGAAGTAAATGGTTTGTGGGGGAAGGCATGGAAGGCTGCATATTTAAATTACAAAGTCCTTTAATTCTATGAGGACATCATGTTCTTCTTGGGCTGGTCTGGTGAAAGAGAAAGAAGCAAGAAAATTTCTTCTTATATTTAGTTAGATGGTGGTTTCTATGGAGACAAGTTTCTCCAGTCATTTTTATTTGCAGGCATTAATAGCATAAACAAAAGAGAGCAGCAAGGGTTTAACCCTGGATTGAACCCCATATTGAGTATATTCTGTAGGGAGAAAAATGAATGTCTAAATTAGATACAAGAGCCATTATACAATCTTGTTAACATTCAATCTTGTTAACTGGACTCTGGCAGTACAAAGCATAAAAACCTGAAGAGTCACATATTTTCATACCCTGTATCCTTTTTTTCAAACATGTCTTGTATAGAAACTTGAGAGGGCAGCATCATCTGCCCTCTGGCTGTCCCTGTACAGCTGATCACACACATTGCTGTGCAATAATTACCTACCTCTGCTTTCTCTGGCACCCACAGAGAGACTGGTGGTTCCCAAGCCTAAAGCAGTGACTGACTATGCCAGGAGAGGTGAAAGTAATGGAATAAGCTATATTTTTTACTGCAATTGAAGTAATTTGGAATGAATGCAAAGACCCATATAATTTTGTGAATTTAAGTGATCAAAAAGGGAAAAAAAAAGCAGTTACTTTCAAGTATCAGGCAATCCAATTTCTCTGAGAGAGTTTTCTCAGACTTTCCTTTCTCTCTTCCTGCACATACTTTGATTTCCATTATATTACTGTTAACTGAACAAACAATTTACAGTGAATATTTAGCTGTCTACATGTATCTCTTATATATGCAGATCAGAGTATTAACTTTCTTGAGTTTTCAGGTATTGGGAGAGGGAAAAGCTGTAAGTGTTCAAACACTGAACTGCTCAGTGGCATTATAAAGAAATACTTAATACCTGAAACCTCAGTTTCATTATTTATCTGTTTAATTACATAGAGGAATCAACCTTGAAAAAGAAATAGAATCTCCACAGATGCTGGAAGAAGAGATGTTAGGTAAATATTTTTAAATTCATTCAGAATATGCAGAGATTGCCCAAGGCCTGCTTCTCACTATTACCTTTATATTCAAGAAATATGGTACTTTACCTCTCTTACACCAACTCCAAGTTAAGCAATCCTATACACTGCCCAATCTGAAGTACAAAGCAACAGAAAAATGGGTTCACTTTAGCTGGACTTTCCAATTATGAAACCAGGTTCCAGCTCTCCACAACCCTTAAATGCACAGAATTGCTGTATTGCAGTACCCAGAATAGTTGTCATAGACATTAAAAGGCCCAAATATCCTGATTTTGAACAGCATAGTAAGTCCTTTATCTCACTTAATTTTCTCTGTCAGATCACTGGGAAAATGGTTAGTGCTGCTAGCTTCTTCTTGTGCCTGAGAGTTTCTCTTTGCCTAGAAAATATGCCAATTTCAAGACAAATACCTGTTAATGTAAGTTATAGTCTGTGGGCATTTTGGTGTCTGGATTGACCAAAGTTCTTAAGTGCTTTGGATGTTCGGAAAGCAGGAAAAACTTCTAAGTGCACACAAAGTGTAAATTTGTTATTTTATAGAGTTGTTGTTTATAGAGTTGTTTATAGAGTTCCATAAGAGGAATGATATTGATCTACATGTGCTTGTTTTAACTTTGACAGATAGTCCAGTTATTAAATAAGCAGGGTTGCATTTTTTTTCCATATTTCCAAGAGTATGACACAAACATGGTGGCCTTAATCTAAAATACAGAAGTAGCAAACAGAGGAATGTGACATTCAGAGTTAAAGATACTCTCCAAATATCAGCAAAACACACTCACAAGGGCTCTGCCAAGCACACCATTAAAAGAGAAGAGACAGGACAGTTG
This sequence comes from Entomyzon cyanotis, assembly GCA_024500445.1. NCBI lineage: Eukaryota > Metazoa > Chordata > Aves > Passeriformes > Meliphagidae > Entomyzon > Entomyzon cyanotis. The sequence goes on from JAKEPQ010001005.1 coordinate 22,928,185, forward strand.
ATGTTTGCACAACTGTGTGCTTTGAGAAGTTCTGTACTTAATAACTAAATAAGTCTGTGGAAGATAAGCAAGTGAAATCTGGATTCCTTGTGTCCTCTGGCTGGATTGTCTGGTTCTTGTAGAGCACAAACCTGCATGGATGCAGGTCAGACACCCTCTCATCCATTTGAGAGAGCATTACCACCAGCATTGGGTTTACACAGCAGCCTTTTCCTCAGCAGAGGCATTAAAAGCACCTCTCTCTCTCTCTCTCTTGCTGCTAAGAAGATATTTTTTCCTACCCAGCAATCCATTCCCATGAAACCTGGAGCAGCTTTATACCCCTGAGGTGGCAGCTGTCCTGCTGCGTTTGACTGAAGCTGAGCAGCAGGTCCAGGAGCTGACTGGCAGATGAAAAGACATCACATAAACCTCATGCCCTTAAGAAAGTGACTACTAAGTGACATAGACTCTTTTCCCTCACAGCTTACCAGCCTGAAGCCCTCAGTTACAGAATGTGATACAGGCATAACATATATTAGAGAGTTAATTTGTTCTGACCACTGCCTGTGTCATTTCTGTGCATCTATCAGTTATTTCATTTTCTCCTGTCACACAGAAGCTCTTCGATCATTGGCATACCCTTTTGATCTAACTTACCCAGCTGAATTCACTTCATAGCTGAGTGCCACCAAATTGCTTAAGGTTAAACTAAAAAAAAGGCATTTCTGCATTTTTGTAGACAACTAAGTAGATGTTAGGACTTAATTTAGAAGCTCAAGAAAATAATATTGCCAAAATTTCTTAATAAGAATATTGTAAAGGAGAGGAAGGCAAGGAGGAAAATGTGCTGTCAGCTTGGAGGATAAGGATCAGTAAAACAGAAGAATACAAAACTCAGTGGGGAAAAGATGACAGAAACTGTAGCAGAGTTGTGCAAAAGCTGAGGAAAGGAAACTGCCAGATGACAGGCTGGTGAGGAGAAGGAGAAGGAGAAGGAGAAGGAGAAGGAGAAGGAGAAGGAGAAGGAGAAGGAGAAGGAGAAGGAGAAGGAGAAGGAGAAGGAGAAGGAGAAGGAGAAGGAGAAGGAGAAGGAGAAGGAGAAGGAGAAGGAGAAGGAGAAGGAGAAGGAGAAGGAGAAGGAGAAGGAAGGAGAAAGAAGAGAGAGCTGACCTGCGTTGAGTGTGTGCAGAAGTTCAGGAAAAAGCCGTACTGTGCAAAAATTAAAAAGCCAGGCAACCTGTTCCAAGGATGAGTGGGGCTTTTGGGGCTCTGGGTGCATACAGGAAGGACATCCATGCTGCCAACATGCAACTTGTGAAGAAGTCTCAGTGCAGTGGTGGCTGTCCTGTGCAGGACTGGACATAGCCCATGAAGGCAAGGGGGAAAATGGAAGGAATAAAAAAACCCAAAAAGAGTAGTGGAAAAATAGCACAGCTGAGCTGATGGTGATGAGCAATGTAACAGGGAGATGGTACAGGTTGAAAAAGACAACTTGAGGGATGAATGACCTTGGAGAGGTGAAAATTCAGTGAAAAAGATGGAAGAGTAGGAGGGTGGAGAATAGTGTGTAAGGAAAGTGCAATACATTCGAGCATGTTTTTTATAGCTCGAGGAATTGTGTTCATTTACAAGAAAAATTTGGCATCTTCATTATGACATACCTCTTTCTATGGATTTATAAACTCAGTGTTTCCACTCAGAAAGACTTGCTGTCATATAATTTTTAAAATCTACTATAAATCACAACAGAGCATGTATAGGCCATTAAAGGAGGAGCAGTAAGCCTTGTGCACAGGACAAAACTCAGTCACAAAAGGAAGCAGTTATCTGTCCTTTCCGTTTGGCATAGCTGTACATCTCCATGTCCCAAGTTAGCAAACTGTTGGCTCCCTGATGTGCCTGCAGCTCCTCTTTGAAAATAATATATATCCAGTATATAGCAGCTTTCCAAAACCTGTGGCAAAGCTATTAGAAAGAAAATTGGCACATAATTGATTGCAAACCTAGCATGGTCTTAGGCAATTGCTTACAATGATTACACTGCTCCCTTTCTCTCCACTAATTTTCCACGCCAGTAATCAAGAAACAACTTTGGATTAAAGACAGAGTGTATTTGACAACTTTGTTACCCAGTTGTTGTGCTCAGCAATTCAAATGTATCTCGTGTGTCAGGGAAGACTTTTCTAATGCTCTTTTTCCAGCAAACTTAGGTGGCTTCATGGGACTGTCTCAGTGGTGGCTCCACAGGATACAGCTTTGGTCAGGCTGATTTCCATGGCAGTATTTTTTAAGCTGTCTTTTTTTCTTTATTTGGCCAAACTGTGTTTCTTCCCACACTGTTAAAACAGAAACCATGAATAAACAGTTTCCAGGCTGATTTCAGCACTGAATGCTGTAAATGAGCATGCAATCTGCAAGCAGTAGTTACTGCCTTTAATTGAGCTTTCCTGTTGCTGCTAACCTAGCCTATATAAGACACAAGCAACACATAAAATACTACATAAAACGGAAGATGTTATTATAAACCAAATGAAAATATAGATAGCCTTTCTTCATCTCAGTGAGTAGGAAAAGAATGCTAAAACCTCAGTGAATCTCTACACAGCTGATCCAGCTAAAAATGTACTCCTGGACATGATGAGTGCTACCAGAGATCCTTTCGACTGACAGTGCTTAAGAAAGTGAAAATATTTATTTACAACTCCTTAGCACTACATTTCCAGAGCTCTCTGTATAATGAAGAGACAATTTACCCAGCAACCTGCACACCACCATTCTCTGACAACTCTGAAATGAAAACCAGAACTGTGTTGATGCTGATAAAATCATTGTGTTTCACCACACCAGAAGGTGTATCTGCTCACTGTCTCTAACTCAAGGGAACACTGACATTGACTTTTACCCAAACTATAGAGCACATCACAAGATTTTGAGGTGGTCAGTGCTTAGATGCAAAATGCATGGGATTTTTCAACATTTGTTTATATAGCCCATCTCCACCAGAAAAAAAAATCCATCTAGATTATATGTTTTTGATACTTAGAGAGAGGAAATATTTCTTGCAGTTGCTGAAGACCTGTAACCAATTACTACACCCTCACCAGCAGGAAATTTTTTAGGAGAAAGCATTGAACAGTATGTGTTTTCACATGAAAGTAATGTAACATAAAGGTTTGATAAGAATAATCTTTGGTCTGCAGATTTCAGCACCAGCTCTTTAGTGACTCATGGCAGACCCTAGAGCAATCTATGCATTGCACCAACAGGGCCTAGGAGGAGGGGGCCAACTGAATAGCAATGGGTAGTCTCCACTAGCCTTTTATTTTTCTGACTGTGAGTGAATCTCCTCAATGATGCCCTATAGCTGACCACCAAAGTACCTTGGAGTACATGAATCAGTTGTTCTCAGATGACCCCAGCCAGAGAGGCATCTCAGCAGCCCACCCAACACTGCAGACATTCATGGGGTCAACAGGGGCTGCAGAGGAGCTGGCCTGCAGCAAACCTCCCTACTCTGCTTGATTCAGGTCTCCAGCTATCAACACCAGCTGTCTCTACTCCTGGTGTGCACTACAAGATAAATGGAGCCAATTAACCCCAGTCCCTTTACATCTGACAGATGTGCCAGGTCAGGGAGGAAGAGGATGGCCACATGGTCCATTGCTCTCTAGTGGCTACAGCTCTCCAGCCCATAACTCTATTAGGTATTAAAAACTGACACATCAAGTGGAGAATGTAGTGAATTGGGACAGGGATGTGGTGAGTTCTCACAGCTGCTTTTGCAGGGTTGTTATTTTCTACTTTTACCCTGGTTTATTTTACTTTTCAGTCTGCAGAAAAAGCAGCATCTGCCACGCCAAGGAGAGCTCCTGCCTGGAGAGTCCCTGCCTCTCCCCACAGTGTCAATGACAGCACAATGAGTTCCTGGATCAGGCTAAGGAAGTGCTTGGAGAGAAGGCAGAAGAAAGTCAATTCCAACAGATCTGCTTCATGTCTGTTCCACTGCAGAATCCCCCTCAAATTAAACCTCATTTCACTTTCAGTACTACAAACTACTGTGACAGCAGAGGGAGGCTTGTAATACTGATATTTATTCTCTCACAGAGATGTCCACACAGGGTTTGCTTACCCAAGCATTGTACAAGAAGGGACTCACTCTGCCTATAATGCTGCAGCTGTATCAAAAGAAAGGAGATGTGGCTTGCTTGCCCTTTGTGTGGGATGGCACAGCAGTGTTTGAAGAGGCCTGTGTTCTCTCTCAAATAATAGCACTGACAGCTTATTCAGAGTACTTGATAGGGACAGCATCAGCAGAGGATGATGCTAGTTCTGAACCTTCTAGTTCTGTGCTGGAACACAGAATTTTGCTGTGTTTCTCAGATTTTTTTCAGTTTTCTGATGGATGTTGTTCCCCATAATGTCACCAGAGATATTGTCTGAAGAAAGGAAGAAAGGGACCTGCAAAAGAGTCACATGTACAACAAAAAAAAAAGATAACAGCTTCCACGTGACAGTAAAAACAGCTCGCTAATGTATTTGGCAAGAAGAGTAGGACTGAAGCAAATAAAACCCAATTCCTCAGAGGTGATTACACAGAACTGTGCTGCAGGTACAGTTAAGCACAGGTAAGGTTTCGAGTACAACTGTCAAAGCTTGAACATTGGCTGCTCCCCAGTGTCCATGTGCTTACATTCTCCTTCAGGATCTGCACATTGCAGGTTCACTTCAAATTAAGCTGTTTCAAAGTAGCCATTATTAGTTGCTCCCTGAAATGTGAAAGTTTATATTTAGTGGCTTTTGGTTTTTCTGAGATTGGTTAAATATTGACATATCCTAAGAAGGATTTTTTATTTTTTATTTTTTATTTTGATTAAAAAATACTTGGTTTTAGGAGTGAAGGCTCTAAAAGAAAAATATAGTAAAACAAGAGATCAACTCTGGTCCTGAAATGACCTAGGTATTGCTTAACTTTCTTACAGTTAATACATCATAATCCCTTGACTGCTAGTTAATTCAATTTTAGTGCTAAAAAATAAAACCTGGAAAAGAATGATTCATTTTTGTGTTGAAGGGATTTTATTTTTCAATATCACTAGTGAAGACAATTCCTTGCAGTCTTCTCAAATGGTAGAACTATATAATGGACCTTAAATATTAATGCAAATTAATGTAGTCAAAATTGCTAGCATTTACTCCTTTTGTCAACAATATGAGTAATTAAGCTATTTTCGATGATATTTTCTTTTGAGCAGGAGAGCATAATTTTTGAGAACATATTTCTTCAGTCTTCATTGACAAAACAGATCTATAATTTTTGGCAAATCTACCACTGATCTTTGACATAGACTTGAAAGACAGGATTTAAAGACATATTGAAGTTACTTTAGATTAAAATAGCAACACTTCTAAGAAGGACAATTTCTAAAAGTCTGTCAGAAATCACAAATAATTTTGTTATTTATAGTCATTACTCTTTTTATATCATGAGTAACTTGAATGCTTGCAATTGGTTCTCAGTTGCCAAAGATCATGAATGACTCTATAGATTCTATAATACTTTTCAAAAAATGCCAAGTTGATTATGATAAAGTAATGAAAATTATTTTGAGATGGTGAGAGAAAAAGTTACCAGTTTTTGAGATGAAGTCACAAAAGCATCATTTTCTTGGAATTTCTGAGAAATCATTTTTTAGGACAAAAAATTTCTTTTCATTACAGAAGATTTTCTGCAGTATTGTTTGCCTTTTCCCCTTCCAGAAAAATCCAGTCAGTAGGAAGAGTTCTTTATCTTTTTCTTCTTTTAAGATCCAGTACTGTATGTTATAACTCTTCCATTATATCTCTTACTACCTATAAGCCAAAAATGTAGAAACAAAGACAATTTTTCATACAGTTTTAAGTGAAATTATAATTTCAGAGACCTACGAACTGTACTTTGGTTGAACTTAACATTATGTTGGAAATACAATGCAATTTTTGTGAGTCAATATAAACATGTCTAAACATTGTGGAAGGGAGGAAAGGACAAGTGATCCCTTGTATACACCACAAATCCTTAGATGGTATTCACTATATTTTATGATTCAATATTGTTGTCAGAATCTCAAAATGCAAGATTAAAAAGGATCAGTTTTTAAAATTTCAGATTTGGGTGTGCAAGAATACTGTAGGAAGCTGCTAAGCAGAATAGCAAAACCAGAGAAGTTAAACAGGCTTTTTACTCCTGAGTGGTTTTTATATGGCATTACAGTCTGTTCTGTTAAAAATCATATCTCTTCAGACAAATTTGTAACAAGGAGGGGAAGATAGTGTCTAATAAGGAGGGAAGACAAAAGAAGAAAGATTCCAGACACAATATAAAGTCGAGCCATTTATTTTTTCCAACAAAATTGTCATAGAAAATAGTTTCTTTGACGTGAAATATGAAAGGTACTGAAGTTTAAGAAATAAATCACACAATTGCAAGTGTCTTAGAAAAACAAGTTTCACTCCTGTTATTATTACTATAGCTTTTATGTGGGTTATACCAGCTTTAGGAGTCAAGTAATATGCTTTTGGTCTCCCAGGATTACATGCTGAAGTAGCTTTGTAGGATTAATCTTCTCTAAATAATTCAAGAATATTCTTTCCCACAGGAAGAACAGCATGCAAAGAAATGGTGTCTATGTTGCAGACAGTTAAAAAAACCACAGAGTATTCAATTCAGTGAGTTCTTCACTACTGCAATGAATTGAAGGTGGTAGAGATGATGATTACACAAAGAACTGAGACTCAGAGCTATTTAGATATTTGGGGTCAGGAACACGTATAGTAGTCTAATTTTTAGAGAATATTCATTAAGATGGACTGACTAGGACTGGTATTGGTACATCAAGGTTTCCACTTTTCCTTTTCTGGGCTGTCAGTTCAGTACAGGTAGGTGACTCCCAAACAATCTTCTCGTATCTAAATCAACATGAACTTTAAGTCATCTCTACCATCAGACAAGGAAATGTGTACATGGAAGAAAACTGAACAGCAGCTGTTGAGCAGCACAGAAATTATTATGAGGTCTAATTAAACGGGGCAGGGAACAAGGGTTGCAATAGGAGGGTAAGGCTCCTGAAAACACTGTGAAAACACATTCCTTGAAAACATTTGCAGGAATCCACAACAGATCTGATAGGTACTCCCCTGCTCTTTTTAATTTGCTTTGCACACAGAGGATTTTCTTTTAGGCTCACAACAATAATTGGCTGCTTCTAAACAATTCCCTACTTTGAAAAACATATTCACATATCAACCAAGTTATAATTATTGTTGTTTTGAGGGGTACAGGTTAAAGCAAGATTATTCCCCTTTGGTTGAAAAAACACTTCATACTGTAATTGGAAAATCCTTTTTGCTGAATAAAAATATTAAATTACATTGAAAAGTTAATTGCCAGACATATTTTAATTTCTGCTCTTTGGGGACTGAATTCTGGGATCCTGATTTGTAACAATTGAGGCATTTCAACTGTTTGGATCCCTGCAACATCAAGTAATGGGCTGCAGCAACAAAAAGGTCCTAATAGCCCCAGATTTATCCAGGAAATAATTACATGGACAGTGTGAGAAGGTTGGTAAATCCAAGGAGAGCAAGGCAAGGTGATGCATTATAGGGCTGTAATACATGAGTTTCCAGGCACCTCAGCAGCCCACAGAAGGACTGGACTGTAAGGACAGGACTGGCTGGGGAGTCCTAATTCTGAGAACCAAAATAAATTTGGAAGAACTCATTCATCCCCTCATTTGTGAAAGCAAAATTTAGGATTAATTGCCCCACATGTTTCAGTGGGAAATGTTCAGTGCAAATTTAGATTAATCTTAATACATGTTCTGCCTATGAATATTTAAAGGTACCTGAGACAGGCTGGGATTTGGTTGGAAACAGCTAAATCAGTGTTCTCATGCTATCAGGGCTTCAGATCTAGAATGGAGGCAGAATGTATGAAATTAATATTCTCCAGTATACATACAGGCTGGTTGCTGGCTAAGATGCATGGGTAGTAGAACCCATGCATCTTGTTAAATTCAGATTAAACTGCAATATGTATTGAGCAGCTGGGGCAGTAAACTTTGCAGACAAAAGTATATTGTTTTCCTTTAGAAAGAAGTTTAAGAGGGAATTGAGCCATGTAGTCCAGCCCTGCAGACATCCTCACAAGGCAATGTTGAAATAAAAGAGCAGCAAGCCAAGCAAAGGACAATTTGCTGTTGGACAGGACAAGTTACAAGTGCTGCAAACACAATATGAATATCCAGTCATGCATCTTTTGTTAAAAGGAAAAGATTAATGCTCTGGTTTGAATGGATATGAATGGATGTGCCCAGAAATTCTGAAGAAACAAACTTCAAAATGTGTAAAACCTGTGTTTCATTTCTAGGTGGCATTGCTGAAGGAATCAGAGTTACTTCAAAGTTTAAGTCCCACTATTGGCATTTCAGATAGGGGTTTCAGCATACTGTAGTGCCTAGAAGCCTGCAGGACTGACCCAAAAATTCTGCAAGTGACAACAAATCTCCCCAATGATTTAAATGGGTTTGGTTGAAGCCCAGGTCTCATACACAACAGGCCATGCCCAGACTCCAGAGCAGCTGTAGGATAATATGGAATGTGTGTGTGCAGTGGGGAAGCAGCACACGTACAGATCCTGCTGTGAAATTAACCAGAGGAGCAGCTGGTGAACCAACCCACAGAGCTTCAGACTGCTGTGGGTAATTAATCTTGTCTAAAATATGGAGGTACAAAGAAGAAAACCTAGTATCATAGTAGAGTCATGAGCATCTGCCACTTGAACATTGTTTTTCTTTCAGGCATAGTAACACCGTAGCACTAATTCTGGGTTTAAATTATTAGTACATGTCAACAGCAGGCACTGCTCCAGTGAACAGCAATGCAGAGACAAGAAAAATATTCTCCACCTGAATATAGACTTTAGCCTAAAAAGTGTTAGATTATATACAATAACATCCTTAAGCCATATTTGAATTAAAAACCAAGAGGCAAATTCAGCCCACACCAAATTTAAACACTCAGACTTTGGTTTTTACCATTTTTTTCATCTTTTATTTCTATATTGCCCTGTGGTTGAAGTTAATAATTTTGTTCTTGCCAATATTTTGCTAAAAGTATATTAGATGGGCCAGAAAGAAGTACAGACCTTGTACTTGTTCATAACCTTGATGAAAGTAAGGCTTAATAGTCATAGCCATATCCTGAAAACTTACTCATTGTCATAGTTCCCCTTAAAGTCTGGACTATTGAAAAATTGCCCTCTCAGAGAAGCTACAGAGGCCACCTCTAGCTATTGTGTTTACTAAATTTAATTCGTTTTTCTGTGCTTTTGTAGAAAAACAGACAAGCCTCATACAGAGAATGGAAGACAGTTACTCTTAGAAGCTTTCTTTCTTCTCTTTACAAAAATGAAAGAGTAGCATTGTAATGTTAGCCAAGCAATACTGTTTCTCCTCGCAGATAAACAATTTTGCCTTTTTCATCTCCTAGCAAGCACATTGTGGGTAACTTCCTAATCAAATCTCTTTTCCTTTTAAAATCTGTTTTTGAAAATGTCACACTTTTACAGGCTCTCCAAGTTATGAATGACAAAGCACCCAACAATGTTTTCTGTTATTAAAAGCTCCTGCCTAAACAAATTTAAAAAAAAAAAAAAAAAGAACAGCTAACATTCAAAACTAGTTATGATTGTAAAACCCCTTTTACATGCTCAACACCACCATCCTTTCCTAATACACCAAAGCCCCACTTGGAAGATTATTCTGTGAGACAACATATGGGATGCTGAAAACTACTGTTTGAAGCATGTGATTATGCATCCCACATAAGAAACCATAAGCTGTGTGATAAAGGGCAGGTTTCACAAAAAATAAAGGTTTATATTGTGCCTTGTTGACTGTATTTGATGAATGACAATAACACCAGCATTTTAGCTGCATGCAAGGTGAGAAAAAAATAACTTCCCTTTACCTATAGTGTGATTTTGCCTCAGATCGTTGTTGAAATACATGATTTGGGGTAATTTCATGCCAGCATATATTAAGGGAACTCAATGGATCAGGTGTCTCAGGAATGTTTCAGCTCTATCTTACTTTTGCAAGGCCACACCAGGTTTCCCCATGATTTATGGTTTCTCCTCAGTGGATTATGTAAAGCTGCACTAGTGACCCCAGTTTTAGCTAGAAAGAGTGAGAGTGCACCATAGCTTGTAGCTCCTTATTGCTTCAGAAAAAACAAAGGGGATTAGCAAACTTCCTAGCCCAAGAAATACCCTTTGTGAAGCCTGGATCAGGAGCCAGGGATATAGATGTGCAGATTCACTTTTTGTGCCACCTCTGTCATTAGAGCTTTTTCATTACACATGCCTGTAATCTGACAAATTTAATGAACAAATCCCAAATAAAGAGTACAATGCTATTGTGTTTTAGCATTACAAAATAGCATTTTCAGAAGGAATTCTGTTCAACAAGCCATAAGAAGATTAAATTTATGTAATCTATTTCTTTCCTACTCAGTTTATGTTACTTTTGGGAGATCAAATTAAACATCAGTTTCAAACAGTATTTTGCTAACATCTTTTTAATAGCAGCTACTTGTCAATGTGTTTGAGCAGTGGTTGCATAAGGTTTGCTTCAACTATTCATTTTTCAAATATCTGCTAGGTCCCACACTATGGTTTTTCCTCTCCAAGTAGGATAGCTGCAATTTAAAATCAAGGATTAGAGAATAAAGAATTTTCACAGAAAATTTTCCAATTAATAAATACCAGAACTGAAATCTGTGAAGTTTTAAAATTCACAGAGTTTTCTGAATACAGTGGGATAAATATTAATAGTTCAACTTCTACCTTTTTTCCTGCTTCTGTTCATGAAGCTCTTCCTGAATCAGAAAGAGGAAGGAAGAATCAGAAAGAATGGTCCTGACATTTGCTCAGGAAACATGTGTGATAATAAGCCAAAAAAGTGACATTGTACCACTTCAATTTTTTTAAGACTTTGGCAATCCACAGAGAGAGCTCATCTAAAGTGAAGTAAATACAACTTTTTCCAAAGTGACTTTGGAAAAATCGTATTAGGATGAATCACAAGATTATGCTATTTGCCAAGGAACAAAATCCCAGCTATAAAAGAATTAGTAGTCAATTATCTAATAGCCTCAAAAAGAGTTATTGGATGCATACTCCAAGACTAATAGATAGTCTTCCTCATCATTTAATAAAGTTTGAATAATGTGATCTTAGGGAACAATCCTTCTCTGCAGAGGATGATGGACACAGGATAATACATTTTATAGCAGAACACATAATTTCATTTTTTATTGCCTTCCACCTTCTGGAAATTGTACATTTTCAGATACATAATGAAAGTTATAGTATAATTTCCAAAAGCCAACAGCAGACATCTTAGTTGGGAAATATTATATTATTCTTTGACTTGTTAAACACTACTGTTTACTTATAAATTATAGTATTCATCATCATAATTATTACTGCTTGATTCGACTATATAGAATCTTGAACCCTGGGCTTTTATGAGTAAGTCATTTAAGAGCATGACTATATGAAAAATAGCCCATCATTTTCATTGTTTCAGTGGTTCTACTGCTAGTCTAAATAAAGGACTTGTTAACATGAATAACTAACAAAGCTAAGCTAATGCTAAGCACAAAAATTATGCAGAATTCAAAACATGCATAAATGAATAGCTGCCTTTGCAGACATTTGGATACTAGAATAAAAATACAAACTAGACTTTACATTAAAGGGATGAAGTGCTAAGCATTGTGTTTATACTTAGTTTAGATGTTTTGAAAAAAAAGAATAAACACACCATGATATTTGTCTTCTCAACAAAGTATAAGACTTTGTTATCACTTCTTTGCCCCTTATCTTGCCACAAGAAATTGAAAATGTCTGTAATTCCCCATAATTGCTCCTACAATCAAACAAGGAAAGAAACTTGACTCTGAAATTTTCTTTCTATTGGGGGGCAATTGAAAAGTTTCCCAGCTGTGTCATATGTGTACTTTAATATTAAATCCTGTCCAATGTTCAAAAGTCACTTATCCTCTTTTTGAGTTTAAAAGCAGTGAATTTACAGTGGTATCAATTACTGCTTTAGGAGATACACAGATTGATCCACAGAGGTTTATTGAAATTTTTGTAAAGTTTTATGCAGAAGTTAAAAATTTTAAAAAACCCACACTCTTTTTAGCAGGTAAACCTGTCTTCTTCATGATGAGCACAAGCTGGACAGCACCTGGGAGCTGCATGATGGCTAATGAGATGCACAAGAGCTACTGGCAGAGCTTCCAAAAATGGAAAGCAGGTTCAGTAACTCCAGTTTTGTTGCTGCTGAGACACTTTTTCCCAAAGTATGAGTTAATGTCTGTCTTGGTTTTGGATGGGGTAGAGTTAATTTTCTTCACAGCTGTCATGGGGCTGTGTTTGGATTTGTGCTGAACACAGCAATGATCATACAGAGATGTTTTTGTTATCTCTGAGCAGAGCTTACACAGAGCCAAGGTTTTTTCTGCTTTTTATCTGCCATGCTGGTGAGGGGGCTGGGGATGGATGGGAGGGTGGGAGGAGACACAGCCAGGACCCAACACACCAAAGGGATATTCCAGACCATATCGCATCGTGCTCTGTATGTTAAGTGGCGGGAAGAAGGAGGAAGGGACCACATTTGGAGTGATGAATTTGTCTTCCCAAGTCACCATTACACATGCTGGGGCCCTGCTCTCCTGGGGATGGCTGATCACCTGCCTCCCCATAGGAAGCAGTGAATCAATTCCTTGTTTGGCTTTGTTTGTATGTGTGGCTTTTGCTTTCCCTATTACGCTGTCTTTATCTCAATCCATGAGTTTTCCAGCTTTTCCCCTTCCAGTTCTGTCCCTGATCCTGCTGGTGAGGGAGTGAGCAAGTGGCTGAGTGGGGCTTGGTTGATGACTGGCGTTAAAGCACTACCAAGACACATTTTTATATTTGCTCAGGATGTGAGAATTTATTGAGATTAATTGGCATATTAATTAAAAAACACCACCTTATGATTATAGGAGGAATACCAGGCACTAATACTCTGTAGGTGACAGTTAATGTCTACAAGAATAAAAGAGAAACTTTACCAAGGAGAGGAGCTGGTGCTGACCTCTCTTCCCCAGAGGCTGCCCAGTAAAATCCTGTTCATGGATAGGAAAGCAAAAGTAAGGGAGTGAGACAGACTTCAGTGGAATTCCATACCCTTCTCATAAAATGCTTTTTGCCTTCCCAACTCCATGGAAACATAGCAGTCAGTAATACAAAAGGGGGAAAGAGTAGTAGCCCAAAGGAACAGAACTGTGGAGGCATCAAGTCTGTGTTATCAGACAGAAAGGTAATCAAGTGGGAGTTGTTGAGGTGAAAAAGTAAATGTCACCTTGGCAACTTGAGATAAACTAATGAAAAATGTAATGGGTTTCCTATGAGGGAGAAAATGACAATCAGATTAATATTGAATCAAGATGCTTTTATTCAATGTAGGTAAACAATTCTCCAAGTGATGTGAATGCATAAAACATTTCTTTATTCTCTTTCTAAAGTGGCCTACAGATTCTAGTTATCACTGACATATCAAAGTGTTAAACAGTTCAGAGAAATAGGCATGGAAACTGATGCTGATTAAATTTTATTCTGATTTCTGGAAAGCAGTTCTGCAGTGGGTTGTTATATATTTTATTACTTTTTAATTTGGTTTCCTAATCTGATTTTTACCCATTAGGAGAGGGATAAAAACAAAAGATTTATGGTTAATATTTGACAGAAAAGTTAGGAAATGTTTTTCCAACTTAAGATTTGCATTTTCTCTTGTTCTTTTAAGTTCTGACTGTAGGTTCTTTCTTGACTCTTAATTGCCTCACAGAGATTTGGGAGCTTGACGAGAAATTCACTTTTCCTTTTTGTGAGCACAATGTGAAACTCACACACCAGGTTTTGTTGCAGTCTGAAAAACAGCCCAGGATAAAATATAATTTCAGTGCCTGAATAGTTGAGACTGAGGCAAAATTTCTTACCCTGTTGAGATGTGGAACACCAACTTCCTGACAAAGCCTGGTTCCAGTCAATATCTTGGTGATAACCAGGAGAGGTACTCGTTTGTGTGAAAGCTCACACACAAGTTGTCATATGAATTTGTAATAAAGCTTTGTCATCAGCATGAGAGACATGGAAATGTAAATTACATAAATTTCCTAAACTTTAGGCATAGGTTTTTCTTTGTTTATATTTTTTTTTGACCTTTGCCTGTATTTTGGCGTCACTCTCTAGCACTCATTATGCTTTCACCTCTGGGCATGTTGTGCATGCAGTGCTTTTTTAAATGTTTTATGCATTTGTTTTAATATTTTATTCTTTGCAATTCTTAGCAAATTGAAATCCCATTGTTCGACTATAACTATTCCTCTGCTACTCTATGGACAGTTTCTTCCTTATGTTAGCTGCAGTAGGTTTTAATTTCATTTGAGCAAGAAAAAATACTGGTGGAATAGAAATAACTGGCTAAAGAAAGTACTGCCATGCAGCAAAGAAAACATGAATAATTAATATGTATTAAGGTGTACTACAAGTATTTATATAGTCGGATTTTAGACCCACCAAAGGATCCATTTTGATTGTTTATTCTGATTCCCTGAGACAGGTCAGGAATTTAGTCTATCAGTTTCCAAATGTATCCCAAGAACTGCAAAATCAGATTCAAACTAGGCTGCTAGTGAGCAACCTCCCACTGATATTAAGCTAAAGCTGGAAAATTATGAGAACTGCAGCACAAGGCCTTGAGTTTATAAAAACCCTTGCATCTACTATTTTTTACTTAAATATGTATTTGAAGATAAAACATGTTGTAGACTCCAGTTCAGAAAGTATCTCTGTTCAGAATGGCATTTGAGTCTCTGTAAAGACTCATATTAAGGGGTTTAACACTTAATCTTTATACTAAAAGTACCTACTTCATCTTGTTTATCAGACTTGACAAACCATAAATTTTCAATCTGCTGGTAGCACTCTACACCCAAAGGAAAGGAAAGCATCTGCATATGTCTTTCCTTGGGAATAATATTTGAAGTTGGGATGTAGCATTTAGTCTAGGCAATAACTTCATCTTTGGCACAAATCGATTGTCATTGCCAGGGAAAAGCCACACTTTAAATGGGTAAATATATAAAAAGAGCAGTTGATTGAAATTCTGGTGAATTTCCTATGACAACTGTTTTGCAGTCTTTTAAACAAACCAAGTAGTTTTGGTTTTTTCTCTTAAACTAAGAGGCAGCCCTGGGACTGAAGGCTGCAGTTGTGCACAGCAGCTCCAGCACCAGCCCTTCAGGTCCCTACCAGTGTATTTATAGCCAAACTTCCCATTGGGGCTGCTTCCAAGCACCAAAGCACACCCCCTCTCTCCAGACACATTTGTTTTTTGTCCCCAAAACATACCAGGGAATAATTTGTTGTTCACATCCCCAGCTCTGTGTTTGGTCCACGACAGGCTCCAGGACCCTGGCTGTGTCCAGGGGCAGCTCCCTGACCTAGGAAGGGACCATCAGTTTCCACATCTCCACTCAAGGCAGGGGCAGAATCTCTTTTGGCTCCCATTGTACATCTTGTCTGAGGACCAACGAGAAAACAGGGGAGACAAAAACACTGTCTTGGACTCAGTGGAGAGTTTGATTTCTTTCACATTGCACAAGTTAAATTCAACAAAGCTATGTCAACACTGGAATAAAGTGGTACCAGGAATTGTATATTAGGGTGTTGCAAATCAGAAAAATTGCAGCTTTTGTAGCATCTGACAGTCCAACTCTCTTGACACTCAACCAGATTGTTTGAAGTCAGTAACTACAGCTGTATCAGCAGCAGGGGGCCTAACTTACCTGCTTGGTTCTTCATAAATCTGACTACTGACTTCCCTTACTTATTTGAAAGCAAATGCTGAAGGTCAGACTTCATATGAGTACACATTAATGCAAATTTTTCATTATCCTACATGCTAATGGCAAGAATCTCACCCAGACAATAAATTAATGAAGAATTTAACCTGGAGAAGCCGGAAAATACATACATCATGTGTACTTAGCATTTTATTTAACTTTTCATCTGTTTGTGTCATCAGAACAAGTTGGTAAAATATTTTGGAGGTTTTAATATGCCTAGCATATTATGAAGTGCTATTATAAAGACAAAACTGTCTACCAGTATCTTAAAAAACTGCTATGTTGACATGCATTCCTGCAGATTTTTTTTCCACTCTTTAATGTTAGTTCTTACAAATGTTGATTTCAAATGACTATGACCCAAATCTTAATAACAGGACAGATTCAACTGTTCTCATGAGGAATTTCAAATAATACTAGGGCCAGAAATTGTATTGAAAAAACCAAAACACACACACACACACACATCAAAAAAAAAAAAAAAAAAAAAAAGCCAAAAAAACAAGACTAGTGTAAGCCTCCCCTTACTGTTTGCAGAAATGTTTTTGGTACATTGGAGGCTTGTACTCCAAACTTGCTTTCCTAAATCATTACAAATGATATATAGAGGGTTCCAACGTAATTCTCCATTCATCCAGGCAGGTCAGGATGGCCGAGCGGTCTAAGGCGCTGCGTTCAGGTCGCAGTCTCCCCTGGAGGCGTGGGTTCGAATCCCACTTCTGACAGCTCTTTTATGAGACCAAGCTGAGGGCTGCAGTTGACACACCTGAGGGACAGGATGCCATCCAGAGGGACCTGGACAAGCTCAAGAAGTGGCTCATGGGAATCTCATGAGGTTTAACAAGACCAAGGGTTGGTGCTGCACCTTAGTATCAACACAGGGTGGAGATGAACAGATCCAGACCAGCCCTGCTGAGAAGGACTTGGTGGCGCTAGTGGAGGAGACGCTGGACATGACCCAGCCATGTCAGTTTTTTGACCCAGAAAGCCAAACGTGTCCTGGGCTGCATCAAAAGCAGCTTGGGCAGTAGGGCCAGGGAGGGGATTCTGTCCCTGTGCTCTGGTGACACCCCACCTGGAGTGCTGCATCCAGCCCTGGGGTCCTCCCAAAGAAAGGACATGGACTTGCTAGAGTGATTCCAGAGGATGACCACCAGGTTGATCAGAGGAATGGAGCACATCTCCTATGAGGAAAGGCTGAGGGAATCAGGATTATTCAGCCTGGAAAAGAGATGGCTTTGGGGGGACCTAATTGTGACCTTCCAGTACCTGAAGGGATCTTACAGGAAAGAAGGGGCAAGACAATTTACAAGGATATGTAGTGACAGGACAGGGGCTAAAGGGCTCAGACTGAAAGAGAGTAAGGGTAGGTTAGATATTAGGAAATATGTTCTTTACGGTGAGTGTGGTGAGGCACTGGAACATGTTGAACAGGGAAGCTGGGGATGCCCTATACCTAGAGGTGTTCAAGGCCAGGTTGGATGGGCTCTGTGCAACCTGGCAAGTTGAAGGTATCCCTGCCCATGGCAGGGGAGCTGGAACAAGATGATTTTTAAGGTCCTTTTCTAACCCAAACCAGTCTATGCTTCTATGATCCTTTGTCTCTGAGAATAAGGATATATAAGTAGAGAACTATAACAATATAGGAAATCTTGGTACATGACTGATAATCACCCATTGCCTCTGCTGGTCCCAGTGATGTGTGTGTGATTTACACTTAAGACACAAAAGAAGTGCAGATATATTCTGCCAAACTCTGGAGAAAAGATTTTTCTTAAGTTTGGGGGAGTGGGGTGGTTTATGTGGCTTTTTTTTTTTCGGTTGGTTGGTGGGTTTTTTTTGTTTGATTGGGTTTTTATAAGTAAAATTTGTATTGAACAAAAATTCAAGAGGCCTTGTATCCTCTGTAATTTGGACTTCAAAGTTTCACTGTTTTAGGGAGATTTGAAATCAGGAAATACAAAGCCAAGTTTAATCATATGTTCTTTGGTACTTTCAGTTGATCTGTGCTGTCACTTGGGATGTATACATTGATTGCCCTCAAAGTTCTGTTTTGTTCATATCCCTATACGAAATTCAAAATAATCAATGTTCATATTAAATTTTTTCAACAGAACTGAAGAGGCTGGAAGTTGCTATATGAAGTACCAGGTGTTACTCTTTTTCTTGTCACCTGTTATTTCTTTTAACATAATTTTTCTGCATTATTATTTCTCTTACTGCAGAGAAACACGCTCTCCTGGGAGTTTTCTTTCAGCCTCCTTCTCAAAGAGGAATCATTCCATTCCCCTGACTCTTCCCACCAGCCTTGGGAATACCTTGAAGTACTCAAATACCTTGAGGTATTTGTATTTTTCCTTGTGTTCATTCTTCTATTTTGCCACATGTTTTCTATAGCTGTATGACCTTCAGCCCAAGCTTTCAACAGGGTTGTCTTGCTCTAGCTGAAATATCTGTCAAGGATTAATGTGGAGGAAGAGATCTAAATGAAATTGAGGGGGTTCAGAAACAGTTACTTCAGATCAGATCAGTAACACTAACTAATTCCTACTTAGTGCAGAAGGTGATCAAAGGATGATTAAACTAAACCATACCTTGGTGTTTTTCTGAGTGTAAGAAGCATAGCCAAGCATGGCTTCTGCAGCCTGATTGCAGAATAAAAGCATTGTGGGCTGCTAAACTGGGATTGTGTGCTCAAACTTTTAAAGATCTCCCTTGTTTACCTTGAAACTCCTGAGTAATGGCTTAATTACAGAAAAACCTACTAAAGAGAAACCTGATAATAGAGACTTGATTATCTTGTAGAACAAGAATTGTTGGAGGAAAGGTTTCTTACTGTGTTTTTATCATTTTATTAGGAATATGGTAGAATTGTCAATAGTGATCCAGATTAAGTAGAAGTATTTGCTGAACATTTCTAGTTGTTATTTGATGCAGTATAGATAATTGATTCCTCACCTCTGATGATAATAATCAAACATTATCATAAGCTGAAACAATAAATGCTAGACAATTTCAAATAGTACCTACGAAGAATTTGCATTTAGGAGCTTTAAAAACGCTTAAGAACTATCTAAGCAATTTATATTGACTTCAAATGTTCTTTAGAAATTTGTAAGATTACCTTGTTTTGAAATTTAAAGCAAGTAAAGTGAGCAACAGTCTGTTCCAGGCTTGTCAATCTGACACTGATCTGAATCACATAAAGAGCATGTTAGTCTGATAACAAAAAACTGAAAGAGTAGAACAAACAAAAACATCCAGAAAGTAGGTATTTCATAAGTTCAGTGGAGACAAATAAAACTGATGGAATATGCCCACAACTTTGTAAGGCATTTTAATAGGTACAAAATGATGTCTTGATAAGTAGAACAAGATTGGAGGCATAAGTCAGGAGGAAATAACAAAACCACATTTGCACAACAGAGAATATGAGCTGCAGATGCATCCTGAAATGAAACTACAGGTGATCACTGATACTCAGCTGGAAAAAAGATTAATGCAGTCTTCCAGTGTTTAAACAACAAAGTACATTGTTGGAGTTTCTGTATTTATTACTGTGATAACTTGTTACTAAAACACCATGAGCACAAGAAAGACATTGACAAGGCAGGAAAGCACTGGAGAAGAATACAGGAATAAATAAGGATAGAGAAAGCAAGTTTTAGGGAAATGTGTAAATCTTTGATTCAGTTGACAAGTATGTCTTCAACTTGGTTTTCATATCAAAACCTGATGGCTCATTATACTTCATCTTGAGAGAAAAGACAGTAATGATCAATTGGGGTGAACTAGTTGGAAGTTTTGGTTAATTTTCTATCATCAGAGTATTTGCTTTTCAAGGCTGGAAGTTCTCAGCAATATTGTACAGTTTGATGGTTGGCTGACCATAAAAGCTGTGGTCCCCAGCCATATTAAGCTAAGGAGAACAAGCACTTTGAGTGACTTCTGAGGGGTAGGAATATTCCTTTTCTTACAGCAAATACAACCTACTCCATGGGAACAGAGGTCACTGGTTTCCTGCAAAGACTCTGTCTCCATCACAACTGCTATGTCTCTATTTCTTTCATATTGACTCTATTTAAAAAGAATAAAAAGGCCTCATGGAGCCATGTTGGCAGAGATACCTCCTAGTACTCCTATACACATCCCTGGATTTCCCTAGCTAGCCATTACTGCAAATCTGCATAGAATTGCTTAGTCTAAAACATACTGCAGACAATGAATGAGTTCATTTCAGACCTCAATGACATAATGGCCATAATCACAATAAAAATACATAAAATTATATTAATGGAATAAATTTCAAGCTCTTTTACCATTCTAGCACATTTTAACTGATACTTTTCAAGGATACTGAAGGGGTGGGTTTATTTAGCAAAATCAGAGAACTTATTTCATCATTTCCAGTTGTTCTTGATGCAGATAAGAGAAACGAGAGTAAATTTCTACCTGCACGTTACCAAACCACATTTGAAAGCACAACCTCAAAACTCTTGGTGAGAGAAGACAGCATGGCAATTTTTGACAGGAACATGTAAATTTGTCAACAGGAACATGTACACTGTCTCATGTAAGGAAGTTAAAGAGGAGGGAAGGAGAAAAGCTATTTTTTTTTCAAACTGAAACCCTTACTCTGTTTTGGAGAAAGCTGGGGAAATTTCATCTAGGTAAAAGATAAGCAATGATGTTACTTTGAGTGCTCTGTGTTAGTCGTTTTTACAACCTAAGCATGCCTTTGAATTAATGAGCAGCACTTTCTTATTCATCCCAGCTCCTTTCAAAGGATTAATGGTCATAACAACTTTTAGATTCAAAGTGCAAATATGCTAAAGAGTTGCAGTGACATCTTAATTGATAGTGCTAAGAGGGATGGATATATGTGAGTATCTTAAACATGGCCCAGACTTGGACTAATCACATGAATATTGCAGGCACACATTATTCTGCTCAGGGAAACAGAAAATGTAATTGCTAATTGTTCATAGAAGGTTTATTTAACTGGAATTTACATTTTTTTTAAGTGACACTCCCAGACAGAGAATGTCTAAGCTCTCATTAAAGCACATTTTATTAATAATTAATTACTACATATTAATTAATTTGTCAAAGACAATTTCTTTCCCTTCACTCCATCCTTTTTGTGTGATAGGTTGTCTACATAAACTTGTTTTTTGCCTACCATTCTGAAAAATGGCACTTCAGAGATAGGTAAAGAACAAATTATTAAAAAATCCAGAGTATATTCACTGATGACAAGCCAGCCTTGCTATTCAGCTGTGCCAGACTGAATGGAGAAAATCTAGCATAAAGAAATCGATTACCCTGATTTTAGGCTCTGTGTTGTTTCAAATTAAAATACCTGAAGCAGGGCCATACTTCTCACTATGCACACACTCCCGCTGCAGTAAGCACTTGTGCAGCAAACATAAATCAGGGAAAATGAGATCCCATACTGAACCGTTTTACATCACAACATAATATGCGAAGCCAGGAAGAGGCAAGGAGAATTATTGCAGTAAGAAATACTTCAAATCAGTTTCACCGCAAAATCCAAACTTCTCTGCCCACAGGAGATCTTCATGTTCTTCGCTCACTCCTGTGAATCAGCATCTTTACTTTTTAAAATGGCAGAGAGGAATGCAGGATTCCTAATATCCAGTTTGAATAGCTTGTTTTTCAACTCAAGACAGATGGATTATTAACCCAGGTATTGTTTTTATAACTAAAAAGAAATCAAGTAGAACAGAAAATCTAGTACAATGAAGACCTGAGCCTTGAATAAGCTCTGTCAGAAACTCACAGAGATATATTTGCTATTGAAAATATACAGGATTACAAGCAAACTCCCTTTTTGCCTATACTTGCCAGGAAAAACTTCACAGAGTCCTAACAGGTGAGAGTTGAAGCCTTTGGCATGTGGGAACAAAAGCACTGCTGGCATTCTGAATGACATCATCCACAGGGGAACACAGTATTCTTTACCTCTCATGGCTGATTTTTTAGTTCCCCATATCTTTCCAAGGGAATCCTGAAAAGAACAATTCCTAGTTTTTTAAAGGACAAAGTTGGGCTGAGAACTGCAGGATTTGGTTAGGATAATCTAAGAGATTATCCTAATGATCTCTTATGATACCAGTTCTGTGGAAATTTCTTTTTAATTACCATTTAGTGTGATGCAAGACAGCCTTTTTCTTCTCTTTTCTCTTTTCCCACTTATTTTTTGGACACTTGATATTTACTTAAGTGAGGGAATGAAAAATACCAATTTGTTGTTTTGTTGTTTTCAGTCTGCCAACATAATAAATGTTCAGAGTTTCATTTTTCATCTTTAACAATAGAAAACCAGATGGCATGAGTAATTCTGTAGTGTCCTCTGCACTGTCAGTATTCTCAAAATGCTATGGACACTGATGATATTAACACAAACTCACAGGGAGGGGAAGGGGAATATCATGACAGCTGGGCTGGTATTTTTGTTACAGTTTAGTGGACATTTGTGCATGCAAAGAAACAGATAGAAGGCGACTCATCCAATTGTGTTGGTTGGAAGAGATCCCTGAGGGCATCTCTTCCATCCTCCTGCTCAAAGCAGGACCTGTTAAAGCTGGTTGGTCAGGGCCACATACAACCAAGTCTTGAATGGCTCCAAGGATGGACATCTCACAGACTCTCTGCATGCCTCTCCCTTAGTGCTTGGCCACCTTCATAGTGGAAATATTTCCTGGTAGTTAATATGATTTCCATTAATACAGGACCCACATCTCCTTCCCAGTTTTGCCTCTCACAGATATTTTGGGTCACCTTTGGGGAGCCTGTGACCTAGAGCCTGATACTTCATCTAGTCCAGAAGGCAAGTGTGAGAGAGAACTCAGCTAGGTAAAAAGCTGCTTGATTCAAGTCTATCCATCTTCCTGGGAAGTTTTGAGACAGTCTTCTGTAAGTCACCTCTCTTGATTTTTGGTGTTTTGTTACAGGAGTTTCTTGTTGGTTTTTTTCTGGTTTTCAACTCCTCATACTTTCTAGACCTCATTACTCCCAATACTTATCAATGGTTTGGCTTAAAGTTGGAAAAGATTCAAAACCCTAAAGTTAGTACTTTACTCCTTTTGGACATGAGCAAAACAGTGACAATTCCTGACATGGCAGTTCAGCTACTGTGTTAGATATAGCTCCTTACTGCATGGAACTAAGCTAACCCTTTGTGCTTTGTGCAGAAGACAACATTAGTTCACTCAAATAGAAGTTCACCTAACAAGATTAAAAGCATTTGCTGTCTTCCTCAGTGCACCTTGAATGCAGAGGCCTGTGGGCTTAAAAATGCTGAGAGTGATTATTATAATAGCCAACATGAACTGGAATTACAGCCTGACCAAGGGATTTCTTTTTTTCTATGCACAATTCATTTCATAATTGTTTTCTGTACAAATGTGATGTGAACTTGGCCTTAATCAACCACAGGCTGTATTTTTTGTTCCCTCTTTTGGAAAGAGCAAAACATGTTGTTCCAAGTTGACAAATTTAAGTATAAATTTATTTCAGTTCAAGAATAAAATTATTAACTTAATTTGAGAGGAAATAGGTCTTATACTTTGGGTCTTGATTTTATTTTCTTGCCTGTCATTGAACAGTTTTCTTTTGTTTTTGATGTAAGTGCTCTCTTAGGTAGCAGTAATCTTAAATGGTCAGGCTTGCTGGGGTTTTGTTCAAAACACTTAAGGGTAGAAGTAGATATGTATCATATTTCCTACTCTAGTGATTTCCATTTAAAAAGACACATTGCATGTAATGTCACATAAATTTTCATTCAAAATCCACTTTAGTAAAGGTATATAGTTTGAATACTTCTAACACATGAGTACAAACAATTCATCCTTGTACTCTCTTACATGGCATTTCTGCCTCTCATTTCCTGTGTTTTTATTCCATAATAGCTTTTGTTTCCCCTGTTGCTTCCCCCTAGCAATTTATTTCGCTTATCCTTAAGTGCATCCATATATCTGATTACAAAACTCAAATAGCAGCTCTGACAATCAGAGGGAAACAACTTTGATGTGCCTGATTACAAATGAAACAAAACCAAATGTGGGTACTTACAAGAAAGGATATCAAGCAGAAAGTCAAACAGCCAAGAAAACAATCTTTTGGTTATGAAATGACAAATTTAGAGGCATCAAGAAATCACATCCTATGAAAGCAGCACAAAATAAAATAAACAAATATAATCAAATGGAGCAAGACTTATAGGCAAAAGAAAATACTGAAAGTAATTAATTTTTAATTCAGGAAAGTTCTTCCTAAAGGACGTTTACATAGGGTGCTGATGTATAATACCCAATAGTAAAATTGTCAGTAGCAATGAACATCCGGCAATCTATGCTCAGTATATGTCAAAACAAATTAGTTAGAAAGTAGGATTTGTAAAGAAAAAATTAGATTGTTAACAAAGTTATGCAACAAATCAATGGATAATGATGAAAATATTTAATTTAATTTCATTTCTTTCTTCTTCTGTGTAATGCTTTGATAATGCTTCAAAATAAGTAAATTATAAATACATTTATTGAATATTTTATAAAAGTAAAATAGTCTCACAATAATTTCTTATCACCAAAGTGCTATATGCAGGGCCTCATCCCAAAGCCATTTTAGACTATGTCGCTATGGATTTTAATGGTGATGAAATTCCTAAGTTCCCTTGAACAGACATTCCCAGTCTGGGCCACATATTACCAGTAGGGTAGGAAGCTTGTTTGGTTTCCTAATCCTAATCCTCCCACCTAACACAGGTAATATCACAGTAATAAAACACAAGAATTGCTAAGTGCCCTCCTTGAGTCTATGTTCCATTTTCACCAAAATCAATATAAGGTAAATTCCAGGAATGAAACCAAGGTTAAAAATTAAGATGTGAAATAATATATAAATGGTTAGGAAAGTTGGGGACTATTTCATTCAGAGAAGGAAGGGCAAGAGAGCAAAAAAAGATCCTCCAGAGCCATGTTAATGAAAGAAGGACCCTTCATGACCAGAGATTCTTCACATATTCTGAGCATAACACATCAAAACTCACTGGAAAAGCACATTCTATTTTGTGGATTGACACATCTTGACAGAAGTCAGAAATATCAATCCTTCTTCATTTGCAACAGTAAATAAATTGTCTACATGTTCATTTAGCTCCACACAGAATTCATCTGATCTGCAAAACTAAACAGTTCTGGATGCAGTTTTTGGCCAAGAGATTTCCCAGATGCCATAAGCAGAGGACATGAATTGTGTCTGAATGTTTGGCAAATGCCAAGCCAGGGAAACCAAATGGGTGGAAAGGCTTCTTTTGGCCCAGTCACAGCTGCTGATTTGACAGATGGAAATACTTTTAGAGAGGCCTTGTGACACATTCAGTTTTGACAACTGCCAGAGGCAGAACTGAGTGATCTGACCCAGGCTGTCAACTTCCAGCTTTTTATTGACAGCATTGGGTGAAAAATGGGACATATGAGCAAACTACAGACATGCAGGAAGGGGAGACTCAAGGTAGACCAATTAGTGATATTATTTGAATTTCTAACTTTTCATGTGGTGCTAGGTATTCCATAATCATAATTTTTATAGAATATTTTAAAATATTTTTTTCTCACTGGGCATCTCAAACCTTCACTTCCCAAGCTGTCAATTTGTCATGTACTTTGTGATCACGATGACAATTCACAGCTTTTGGGCAGAGACTAATTTGTTTCACAATTATATAAACTGGGAATCATTTCTTTGATGTCAACAAAATGAACAAGACAACACAAGTGACTGGAACTGGGTCCTCTGTCTGCAATGGCTTTGAGATTTGATGATGGCAACCAAATAAGACATACTCAGATTCCCAAAAGTATTGCTATGAACAACTGTCAAATTAGTTAGAAGCAGATTCTAGAAGCTGAGATTAATGAATTTTCTCCATCCATGTTTTATTGCATACAGGAGAAATATTTGAATGATAGAAAAATACATTTTAAAATGTGATTCCTTTTCTGCAGTTAAAGAGCATTCACTTTACCCATCATAATGGAGAACAAATTCAAACCACTTGAGGTTTACGTCCTCTGCTTTTATGGCTTTTATGGTGTTTTTTTCAAGTGTTTTATATACAATAATTGCTTTGCAGAGCTACCTAAACAAATGCTACAGAAGTGTCTGGAACTCTCTCTTTCACCCCCTCCTCCCCCAACCCCATCACCCCCTGCTGGCTGCTGCTCCCTCAGTTCCCCCAGATGAACAAATTTTGTCATACTGCTCAAGGGATTTGATTAAGGCTGCAAGACCTTCTTGGAAGAGCACCCAGGGCTTCTTGGAAAGCAGCTGACTCCACTCGGGGGCTGATAAGGAGTGCTCACATACCTCCTCATGCTGGCTGAGATGAGGGTGGAAATTCTTGCCTATAAAGAGAAAATGGATAATCCTAAATTTCATGTACCATTTTCATCTCAGTGATTTGTGTAAAAGCCTTATTCAATCATTCCTCCAAACCAAAAAACCAAAATGAACATACTTGGTCCAAGTTAACAAGACGAATGTTAGAAATGCAGTTATCTGTATCATTTCTCCTGTTTCTTCTTCACCAGACTGCATCATTTCATGTCTGTCATGAAATTTTACAGAACTAAACTAAGAGTGAACCCTTTCTGCAAGGCTAAAAGTCCCCTGAATGTGTGCTAACAGCAAAAGGGCAGCAACACATCACCTCACTGCCAGGTAGGTGGCTTTAAAGATCTGTTTCTTCATACTAGTCCACTAGGAACACATCCACAAACATTAGGAATATTCCACAAAAAGTGATGCTTTATGTTCAGGCTGTTCTTAAACTTCCAAATGTTTCAGGAAGGAACAGGAGTGACTAAGGCACACAAAGCTGGTCTGAGAAGATGGGAATCCAGCAGATTGTGCAGAGGTCTCAGCAGAGAAGCAATACAGGCAAGTGCTTGAGGCGCTTCTTCCATTTTTAAGGGCATATTATAAAATGTAATTATAATGGCCTGAAAGTAAGCAGCTGCAATATATTTCTGCAAGTTAGTAAGGGGAAGACATCCATTCTAATATTTTAAAGCTATTATTAATTATCGCTGATCCCTTTTGGTGGTAAATATGTATAACTTTTTCTGCTGTCCCTGCTCTAGGTTTTGTGTGTGTTTGTATAGAATAGACTACACATGGAGAGGGTGGAAAGCAGGGTGGAAAGCAGGGTGGAAACCACTGTGAATGCCAGGGATTTCTGACAGTGGGCATGGTTAAATACAACAGTAAGGAGCATGCTGAGAATCAGGCTGTCACTGCAAATCAGATCTCCAAGTGTAACCAATAACCAGTCAAATCAAAAGAGGATGGACCAAAAACCAGGAAACCTAGTTCAGGTGTCTTAATCTAGGTTGAGAATTTGGGAAGAACTGTATGAAACTGACTTCAAGTTTATCCCAGAGCAGCAGGCAGCCAAATCCAGTACTGTAAGGCTGTCAGCACTGCTCTGGAATGGATCCATGTCCCACACACTTTCTACCATTGTATTCCATGAGGATTTTGTTTGTCATTAAGTTTCCACCAAAACCAGCCATCAAAGCCTGGCCTCCACCCATAACCAAACCTACTGCACAATCCTTGGAAGCCCATCAATTCCCAGAAGCTCCAGACTCCCTGCAAGCATGCCATGGGTCTGGTCCAGGGAAGCACCACTGAACATCACGTGTGTGGAACAGCTAAGCTGTATATTCCTGGGAAATGGAACCCCAGAGTACCTGGGCAAAGGAAATTCATGGCTGCTCCCCTGGGGCAGAGGTGGACATGCCTGGAGTTCTGTGTTTAAGTAAAGCCTAGCTGACAGAAAACAACTATTATAAATTAGTCACATTAATGCTAATGCTGTGGAATAGAATACACATAAAATCTTACAGCAAAAAATTCTCACTGAAACAACAATCAGATTCCTTATATGAGGTCTTCACAACTCTCACACAAACAGCAGCTCCTTTGTTCCCCTTTGGTTTACTCACTGCTGGAATGTACCAGAGTGTTTTAAAATCATTTTCTGTTGTCAATACATGATAATCTCACACCATCAGGCATAGCTACCTTTCATTATGTACCAGGGGTGGTGAATTTAACATGTTGACCTTCTAAGAAAAAACAGATCAGAGTTTAAGGTCAGTGATGAAATTGACAGTAATCAATAGGAGATTTAAAAGCAAATTAATTGGAGAAATAGGTGTAGTTACTGACAAATGCATAGATCACTTAAATTGTTTCAGTCAATCACTTTATTGGTTTTAAAAGACAGAGGAAAAGAAGTCGAAGGCAAAATGAGGTTGCAGCATTAATAGCAAGCCAAAGGCAGCTGGACTTATAAACAAAACTGCCAAAAGCACTGGAGGCCCCTGCTTTAATTGCATGAATATCCAAACAGTCATGTTTGGCAGAAAGCATTCAAGGAGTATCCTCAAAAGTCCACTTTTGGAGAACAGGCAGAAATTATAACTCTGGGCTTTATTCACAACAGATTAGTCATAGGGGTGTTGCATAATTTTGCTTCAGACAAAGACAGAGCAAGTGGGGAGAGAAGCTCATGCATTGGCTTTTGGATGAAGTTTGCATGCATGAAGGGGTAATTTGCTAAGTTATAGAGGAGTCAGGAATGCAAAACCTTAACTAAAGGGATTGGAACAGCATCAGCAATTCCCTTCTCTAGTCTGAGAGGCTACTGAGCCACATTTGACATATAAAAAACACCTTTGACAGGGTCAAGCAAATTTTGCCTACACAAACTCAAACTAGAGAGAAAAGGTAAATTTTACCCTCTGAAAATCATAACAAAGGGGTTAGTTTGGCCCCTTTAAGGAGACAAAAGTACAGTGAAAGTTTTCATTTGGAGAGTATAAGGATGCAGCAAGTTTCAAAGGTATGCAATTCTAGTTGTCTACATCTTGAGACTACACAATAAACACATTAAACAAATTTGGTTTGGTCAAACTGACTTTTTGACCACAAAAAAATAAAATCTGCTTCTTTTTCTGGAGGATATATGTGAAACTGAGGAAAAAGCCACAATGTGGAATAAAGGAGAAAAAAGCAAGGGAAGGACGAGGGCTGTTACATTTGTGGAGCCCTGGAATGAAACTTGGTAAAGAATGTCCTGAGGAGCTGGTCAGATCAAAATTCTCCTGTGATATCCTGTGTATATGCAAAGTATCATGGAATGATTTGGGTTAGAAGGATCCTTAAGGATGATCTAGCTCCAAACTCCACACCATGGGCAGGGACACCTTCCACTAGACCAGGTGGCTCAAAGCCCCATTCAACCCTGCCTTTAACATTTCCAGGGATGGGGAGCCCACAGCTTCTCTGGGCAACCTATTCCCATGCCTCACCATCTTCACAGTAAAGAATTTCTTCCTAATATCCAATCTAACCCTATACTCTTGTCAGTTTAACTCCTTGTCCTATCCCTACATGTCCTCATGAAGTGTCCCTCTCCAGCTCTCTTGCAGACCCCTACAGGTACTGAAAGGCTGTTCTGAGATCTGTCCTAGAGCCTTCCCCTCTCCAGGCTGAACAACCCCAGCTCTCTCAGGCTGTCATCACAGGAGAGCAGAGAAAGCGACAGCAGGACTTAAAAAATCATAGCAGTTGGAAAGATAGGAAAGGTGGTAAAATCCACTTAATTCAGGCTAGAGCTAACAGTAGCTGGGGAAGCAGATATTTTTTATTTGTAATAGAATAATGTATTTCCACATGATTCAGAGCTCTCAGGATGCATTGGAATCTCTAACAGGGCTGTAATACTTTCAGGCATCCTCTTTTCCATTTTGTTGAATTTACTTGGTTGAAGCTATGGTCTTGGAACTCTTTAGGCTAGGGACAGCATTTGCCAATGAATTTAGCAAAATACAATCCAGACTGTGGTTTTTGGAGGACTGCTCACCCTACAATAGTGATGCAAGAAGAGTAAAAAAATCCAGTCTCAGTCCTGCCTTGCTTCTACAAGTTTTTAAAATTCCATTTCTATTCTTTTCAGGCATTATTGACAAAAACTGCTAATGCAATGATAAGATGTGGAAAAATTAATTATGCCTTCTTGCTTCATGCAAGCTTTGGCCATTTTTATCTTGTATTACTAATTCCAATTTGTTTCATTACTTCATTCATCTGAGACTCCATAAGAAAATTCAGGCTGGATAATTTTGACCCTAATTATCACAGATTGGTAAAATTTGGAAATGAAATCACAAAAGCAATTGTCAAGTTCTAAATTCCTGTAAATTACTTTCCTTCACCCTCAAATGCACTACTCCCCTCCTCAGCTTGTTATGATAACACTTAATGTTGGCTGGCTTGTTGAGATCTCTCCTGGTGTAATCATAACAACATTTTCTGAAAGCTGGTTTAGTGAGCACTTATGTTAGATGCAATCTTTCTCTGAAACAAGATGTACCAGCAAAATGTTTTACCAGCCAAAAAGATTATGAATGCATAAGTCAGTACATGTTCTTTGGTGGGGTGATAAAAAGAGAGAAAGTTCATCTCCAATAAAGACCAAAAACTATCGTGTTTTTTGAAAATCCAAATCCTGTTTCATTTTCTGCAATGCAACGATGCATTGAATAAAAAGTGAAGCACCATTTCTTGTACTAACAAAACACCATCTAACTTTTATGGTAGCTACTGCTGACCAAAGTCATCAGAGTATTAGAAGTTCATGAAGTAGAGAAGTTTAGTGAAAAATGTCAGAAATGTCTCCTAGATCATACATTTAAAGGTAATTAGCCTTTCTTATCACATTCATAGATATAATATTCCAAAGAGATAATATTGACAGCATCTGTGAGGAAAGAAGATGCTAGATATAGTGCAGTAATTGGGATTTTTCATAACTGTACATCTAACTAATAGTTCATTCTCTACCTGTGCAGTTCTGAATACCAACTAGGAAAAATAATCTTCTCTGCCACTTCTGGGTGGATGAAGAAAGTTGTCATATTAGTTGCAGAGTTACAACACTCATGTTACAGATGAGCCCTCAAGGTAAACTAATTCCCCTTAGCTCACATTTAGTGATGATCAACAGCCTCTCATTTTACACTTCGAATGTTAAGATACTTGAACCGTCCCTTTTGGAATCTGTAATATCAAGCCAGGGAAATGACTGTATTTCAAACACTTTAACTGGGTTTTTAAGCATCCACACTCAAATAAGCAGTGCTGTCAAGACTTACCTTCCCTCTGTAATTCATGCTTAAGTCCCAGTCTCAGCTGTGCAATTGAGCAATTCCATCATGTGGGCAAGTAGATTGGTTTTTTTGAAGAATCCTTTTAAGACACATAAAATAGTAACTAAACAGAGGGTTTGCAGAAGTGAAAATCATTTTTATTTTTCATTACATCCACGCTGTAAATCTTTGGAGACTTTCCACTTGCACAGAAATTAGTATTTACATGTCAGAAGCAATGCATTTAGAAAGACATCAAACTTAACCCTGGTTGGTGCTAATCTGAATCATATAAAAAGGGTATATTACTTTCTCAGATCTAAATATGAGGTAAATTCAGGTAAATTGCTTTTTGTTTATATTCCTGTAAATTTTGTCGATAAAATAACTTCCCATATGAAATGAAAGGTGTTAGTGATAGCAAGAGCAAAACAAGAGGATTTTATGCCATGAAATAGATTGCTGGAGAAAAGGTACTAAAAATATCATCTATTGTACTTTGATCTCGCATTTCCTACCATAAATTAAAAATTGTGTTGAAATAGTTTATGGCTATGTATTAAACAACGAGTATACCTCTAGTGTTAAATAACTTAGCAGCATGGTTAATTTCAAGATCCTGCTCCCTGGTTATCTACACCTCATCCAGTTTTAGCTGCCTTTGAGACAATTCATCTCAGGAGTGTTCCATATTGAAAACTTGTTCTGCCCTGGAAGGGGTGGACTGAGAGAGAGTGAAGGGCCCTTTCTGTATCTAACTAAGGCCCAACAACCAACAGCTTAATACAATAACTGCTTTAATGAGACAGGATGAGAAAAGGCATAGATTTCACACACCTTCAGTTGCAGGGCACCCTGAATTCATGTAACCTTGGATGGTGGATTTTCTCACAGCACACTGCCCAGAGCAAATCGTGCTAATGGAGAGTTCTCCCTTTTGCTCATTCCAGCTAATAAGCACAGATAGGTTGCAGACTACATTAATAAATATGGGCTTCTCAACCCCTAAGTACCATGCCCAGTGGAACAGACGAGGTCTGCTCAAGATTCTGCTAATTCCTTGAAAACAATGTTTTCCACAAAGCTCCCAATCACAAGTCCACTCCATGCTGGGTTTCCTTATGTTCTCACAGTCCTCCAACACCCTAGCAGCTACCATTGCTCTCTTGCATCCTCTGAGGCCAGACCCTGGAACACTGCCTTGACATAATGCTATGAAAGCACCCACTACTCCATCATGCTGCCACCCCATGTGCCTGAGAGCATTGCCCAAAGTGTTCTTGAACTCTGTCAGGCTTGGTGCTGTAACCACAGGCTCCCTGGGGTGCCTGTGTGCTGCAGCACAGTATGCTCAAATTAATCATGGAAGACATGATTAAATTCTTTGTGGTTTATATTGCATAAACTATTAACTGTTACAGAATTAGCAGTCAACAATGCCAAAAACAGTAAAAGAGACCCTGGGTCTCTGGACAGCTGAGACAGATGCATTAAGTCTAAAAAAAGTGGGGTTTCAAACACAGTCCAGCTCCCATCTTTCCCTTGACTGCCCTCTAATACTTTTTAAAACATTTTCCTCAGACACCTAGCTCTTCTCAGTCAGCAGAGAGTCTGCCAAACTAGGTTTTAAATTCAGTATCCTTAGTCATAAATATT
Organism: Entomyzon cyanotis; assembly: GCA_024500445.1. Taxonomy (NCBI): domain Eukaryota; kingdom Metazoa; phylum Chordata; class Aves; order Passeriformes; family Meliphagidae; genus Entomyzon; species Entomyzon cyanotis. Next base: position 22,961,067 of record JAKEPQ010001005.1, read on the forward strand.
ATTTGCCACACCTTATCTGTACACCCAAAACTTTTCTGCTGGAACTAGTTTGAAAACAGCCCAAAGTCAGTTCCATCTCTGACTCCTGACTTCAGTCAGCTGAGTCATCTCTCCCTCTTCTCCAACGTGCATTGTGGATACCTTTATGACATTTTATTTTCCAGTCCTGCAAATTAGCAAAGGATTGTCAGTGTTTGTCAAAGGAGCAAGGTGACACAAGCTCCTTCCTAACCTGACAAGAAATGTGTGTAACATGAACCCTAAGTGATGCCTGGCTTTGGTAAGAAATGTCTCCTAAAAGTTAATGCATTTGTCATGTTTTTCTTTCTTGATATAATCCTTCAAGAGATATGAATGTTGGAGTTCTCTTTTGCATTGCAAACATTAAATTATAAGAAGATCTGGTTCTTTTCTTCAAAATACCTTTTATATATGTGCCTATCAAACCTAGTAAAATATCTGACCCACATATGCTTTTCTATGGCAGAGATGTCTATTAGATGGAATATATTTAAGAATTCTTCATTGTTTAAAGACCTCAGACCAAGTTAAGAATATATTGGAGCAATTAGAATGACACCAGCTTGTGAGAAGAGCATTTAAAGCTGAATAGGCTTTAAAAAAGTGCAAGGTGGAACCCATTTATTAAAGTGTCTTTCATAAGTAGAACAAAGTAGTTCACTGCCCTCAATTAGACCAGCCAAAAGCCTGAAGGGAAAAGAGAAATATCTTTCCAACTTGCTGTGGATGCAGGAAGGGCTGGCTAAATTAGCAGACGTGCTCATTGGGTGAGGAGCCGGAAGGCATCACAGCACTTCAAGAGCTCTTTGTTCAAATTCTACCTCAAATTAGAAATAATTTCCCTGCTAAATTGTCCTTGCCAGATATTGCTTCTTTTTTCTAAACTGCACTTTTTTTTTTTCTTTAAAATGGGTGAGATTGCACCAAATGGCAGGTATTTTCAAGAGTACTGGGAAGAAAACCTTAGGAGAGGTTTTTCACCTTTCAGGCTCTATCAAGCCATATCCTGTCAGTACTGTGACACACCTTATTGTAAAGGAAAAGAACAAAACATAAACCCAAACAGCTGGGCAGTTCTTACATCCTTGATTACAGATGAAGAGAAGTTATTTTTATTCAAACAGTCCATTTCACAATCTTTCACTCTCTATCTCCAGCCACCTACTGTTACCTGCAGTTCAGAGTTTTTGTGGCAGACCCTTGTTAAAGATCAGACAGCATATTGTTGAAGCACCACAGTGCCATGGAGATAATGGTGAAAAATTCCACAATATATTACTGCATCCAACCATCACAACAGTTAAGTTAGAATAGAATAAAATCTTAAGGAATTCTAAAGCATTGAAAACCAGCTTGATAAGTCATGTTCTCTAATATAAAGTAGGACTCCCTGTTGTGTTTTAACATTAGGTAGCATGGTTCACTCCCTTAGAGGTATCTCTTATTTTTCAACCCATTTGGGCAAAATTGAATTATTTGAATATTGTGCAAAGCATGCTAGCTTCTCTTACATTGTCCTGTACAGGATGAGTTCTAAGAAATCTTTTTTTCCCAACCAGATATTTCCAGAATTCTCTAAGCTTAATGGCTCCTTCTTCTGCAACAGCCATCAGAGACCTTTCAAGAACCTTATTTTTGGCCACAGGCAGCCTTTTCTCTGGGTCTTTTTTTTTTTTCCCATCCTGTCACTTACTTTCCTTTTCTTTTATTTACTCTTTTCTTTCATACATTTGTCCTTCCATATGCTTGTTTCAGAATTTAAAGAAGCTTAATCTAATTAATGGTTACTCATTCTCATAGACTATGACTGGATTTCATTATCAACATCTATTAAGGCAATTGTAGCATGAGTTAATATATATCAAAGTGATGTTCTTTCCAAAGCTATGTTGAGTAAACAGCTTTACATAACAGGTCTTCCATCTATTTATTCAGCTAACGTCACTAAAAACAAAGAAGAAACCAAGCAGCTAAAATAAATAAGAAGTAAGATTACGTCTCCCTTGTCTGGCACCCCCAACCAAAGGCAATGACACATTTCAAGTACATAACTGTGGGAAACACCAAAACATCACAAACTGAAGGAGGCACAGATAGGAGGGAATGCAATTTCTGAAATCGTTGTAGGAAATTCACATATTACATAAACAGCCATATATATTCTGAAACTGTATGTTTAGATCCTGATTCTGAAGCTGATGGCTGTTCACTCATTATTTATGTTAAACAGTTTATATAATGAGAAGTTAAAAAACCCCATTGTTTTGAAACATTTTACCAGGATTTTCTACCCTTCAACTTTCTACCAACTGTTGAGGTTGCAGTGTCACAACTCCTGGGAGGTGCTTGTGTGAGAGCACTGCAGCACTGTTGGCTCCTCTGTTTTTCACAGCAGCCAAGAGCAGTGGCAGGTCAAGGGTACTTTTCCTCAGGGATGACGAACTGCCCTGGAACTAGTACATTGTTCAAGTTTAGTGAGCAGAGCTTACAAAAGAGCCCATGCCAGTGATGAGTTTGCTGATATTGATCACCATAATGAACTGGATTTTCTAAGTCACACTCACTAAATCAGAGTTATAGACTAGTTACTGAACAGCTGGTTCTGCGGAGGAGTAAGTAATGCAATAATTTCCACTCAATGTTTTTAAGACTCTCTGAAAAAATTAATTTAAGACTAACGGAAAAAATTAATTCAAACAATTGTTAAATAACCCTGAATATTACCTGTGACATACTTCATTCTGAGAGCAGGTTTTTGAATAACAGATTTAAAAGCTCTTTTGCATTTTGATCTGAATATTTCAGTGACATCTTTGTGTTGTCGTTCAAAATAGAATTTCTTTCTCTGAAAATTAGCAAAAAAAAAAAGAAAAAACAAAAAGTGTCAGTCCTCTAAAGCAGCAGAAAGTAGAAAGAGCATAGATTCATAATTGATATTTGAGCACACAGGCATTTCTAGGAGAGATGCTTCTTGAAACAAATTGAGGTCAGTTCAGTTTTTAACATTAATAAGTAGAATTTGGAATTACAATAAAATCAACTATTTAGATAATAAGTAGAAGTCCATTCTACTTTCAGAATTTTGTAAGCTTGTGAATCCATTCCAGCTGTCCTCAAACATTTTTTCTGTATGAGCAAGTTTATGGTACTGGAAGTCTTCAATCAGCTTGAAACTGAGCTCTCACAATATGCCTTCGTACTTCGTCCTTCACTGGTTTAAAACCTGATTTCAAAATTGATGATGTAAACTCTGCAGTTACCATAAGAGCAACTCTACAACTCTTTTCACAGCACACGGACTCTACCAAAGAGTTTATGCTTACAGCGTCACTATGTCAAATATAAGGCAAAGAGTGAATGTTCAGTCTTCTGAAATGTGTCAAGGAAGCTTCCAAGTAGCTCAGTAAAGCACAGCCATGTGGCAGTGACTGCTCAAAAATTCATCCATCCTTTCTCTTCTTAGTAGTCATGCCCTGCTAATGAACTCTTAATAGCAAAGCACAATATTATTATTACATTATTTAAGCGCAAATATCTGGGCCCAGAATTTATTTCAGTTGCTGAGTCATAGCTTTTGTGTTATTTTCAAATCATGAGCAAGAACTAGTTCTTAAGTAACTTAATTTTATAGCACAGTGTTCTGCACCCTGGCCATTTGGTTGGTGGGTAAGAGGCTCCACTTCAGGAAATCTCTAAAGATCTACATCCAGGTGGAATCTAATGTTTAAATTCAGGGCTTCTCTGAATCAGTACTGCAGTAATTAGACAAAACTGGTTCCCCAGGTAAGAAAGGACCACAGAAATAGCTTCACCCATCAAATACTCAGAATACGTCAGGGACATTCCAATCCCACCACAAGAACACCCAGCCAGCAGCAAGGCTGCCAAAAAGTGCACCAAGTCCACAAACAGATAAATGGAGAATTAACTGAAGAAAAACTCTGCTGTGTTTAGTCATTCACTGAAGGAAAGCAGTAAGAGTGGGAGCAGAGCTCTTATTTAAGATGGAAGCAGAGCCATTGTAAGAAAAAAGCAGAAAGGCGGCAACATGAAAAGGCTCCTGCACTAAGAGCACTAGAACATGATTTTCTTTTCTGCCTTGTTGTTGGTTCCATCATACATGCATTGAACTCTCACATACTCCCACAGCTAAGCCTTTCAGAAGGATGCATAATTGATGTAAGTGGTGAAGACACTGGTTAAGCCAGTGGGACTGGAATACACAAACAAAAACATAAAGATATAAATGTAAAGACAAAAAAGAATGGGATTTTGCTTTTTAAAACTTGCATTTTCCAGTACCATTCTAAAATAGTGGGGATCCTTAAAAGAAAGACAGCCCCCTTATACAGCTAACTACAGGGACATCTTTATTACCCTCCTTTCTAGTTATGACTCCTTGTCTGTTCTCTCATCCATTTAATGGCATATACATGAGCCCATAAAGTCTGACTGTCTGTCACATACACATTAGTATGCATAGACATTAGTACTAAATACTAAGAAAAAGATCCTTTGTTTCTGTGGGCTTCATTCTGTATTTGAAAAGACTTCTCTTTACATGATGTACAAAATGTTTAAATTTGGCATGACTGAGCCTTTAGAATATATTCATCCCAATTAAAAAAATAAAAATAAAAATCAAGAACCACCACTGCTCAAATATTTTCCTGATTTGAGGTAAAACAATTTTCATTCTCCAAGGAATTAACACTGTGGTCTGCCAACTGGCATCTGGGCTGAGGACTGAAGGGCTGATCTAACTTTGCCAACAGAAATATTAACAAGGATCTGGGCAATGGAAAAAATCCCCAGGCAGCTACATGAGCTGAGTGATCATTTCCTCTTGAACTTGCTCACAGTGACAATTTAAGCAGCTGAATCTCACTGACTCCAAAGTTAATGAAAGTCTTCTGTAACTGTTCTCATGCAAAATTCAGTTTCAGTGATATTTGCAGCTGCCAGGATTGTTAGTCACTGCAGAAAAAGTACTAAGGAATCTGTGTGAAAGAGCTCAGTTATTCTATGCTAAGTCTTATAATTTGTGTTATTCTGATCACCTTTCCATCTCTTTGCCTCTTTTCCTATCCGTTTAGTTTTATAGCTTCTGAGGCTAAGTTCACTTAGAAATACGTGTTCATGCTGCACTTTGTAGCAGGGAAACCACTCTTTCTTTCATGTCACGATTCTGCTGGTAGCCCAAATTGGTCTAAAATGTAAAAAGTTGAGCTATCTGGGAGAGCTTGATATCAAGTATTTGTAGTGAACAAAAGCTTCGTCAATTCAGTATATGGGGAAAGGGAGAATATATGAGTAAGTTACTGACTCAACATGAGTATATCTCTGTGTACAGAGACTGGAAAAATAGGCTGAATTAACTAATTGTATTTCTCCTCAAACTATTGATTAAAGGCCTAACAGAATTCTTTTAAAGTTTGTGTATGTTCCTGTTTCAAAAGCACTGTGATTTCCATTTTCCAATTGAACACACTCCATGAAGTAATGAAAGACCCAACAGAGTAAGGCAGCTAAAGGTGTGTTCTTTAAGCAAAGGTTGATTTAGAATATGCTAAACAATATTCAGATCAAGTTAATTTGCATGTCAGCAATTTACAAACAGGGTGTACATCCTCACATTTCACTCACATCTGGTACACAGTGAGGTATGGAAATAAACACACAAATATTAATACTCTAGGGGTCCCACATTAATATAGAAATGGTAAAAGTAGGGGTTGAAAAGGCCATTCCTCTTCTTCTGATTTTTCTTAGTCAGTCCTTCCTCTTCATAACAATAATAACTAATCTTTTCCCTGTACTCTTTTCTGCTTATCACCTATTTAATTTCTTCTGTAAAATTATTTCAACACAAAATTTAGTAATCACTCTTTCAGACATTCTTGCAAGCTCCTGTTTCATACAGAAGCAAACACATGTTCAAGTCTGCTTAGATAAGAAAACAATGGAGAGAAACAACTCTTTACAGGGGCAGCACAAAACATCCTATGCAGAAAAAGCAAAGCCCAGTGCTGTCTATTTAGTTATCACTGTCAAATATTCCAACCCCTTTCTAAGCCATGTTTTGCTAAGGCTTCACCCTTGTTCACCTTGTACCCACCAATCATTTCCTGTCACCTCACCCTTGGCAGAGGTGTTTCCAGTTGCCAATGCCACTGATACAGTCACCACTGCTAAAGCAAGGATGAATACCAGGGTAAACCGAGTTGTCATGAAGATTGGTTATTATGTGCAGAAAGGAAAACATTGAAGTAATCTGCAACAAATACCTCCTTCCTTCAGGAATGAAAGCACAGCAGAATTTACATGTAAATGTTGGTTTGGAGAATTAAGCTTGTGTGTAAAATCATAAAATTTTACACAGTTTAAACAATCCATCAGTTGCAAACAAACCTCTGGATATTTCAAAAGAAATGTTTTTGTCATTAGGACACTTGGGATTATTCATAGCTGTTAAAAGGATCTTCCATTTGTTATTTCACAATAAATTGAGCTACATAATACTATTCATTAAGACATTTCTCTGCACAAAACTATTAAAACGTGTAGTCAGCTTTTCAAAGTGAATGGTTTAACCCATTTATTCAAAGTGTTTCAGCATTATTATCCTACTGGTCTTAAAAGAGCCTCTTTAACCTGAAAATACTTCTGACTTCTTTAGAATTAACAAGCTGTTCACTTTTTTTAAGTGCTTTGGGCTTAACTACATGAAAATACACAGGGAGGGTATTATGCAGTCATCAAACAGCATTAAATCCCTCTAGGAACATTCTTATTCTGAATATAAGTTGCTTTGTTCCAGCTAACTTATTTCATTTCCAAAATCAACTGAAATAAGAGAAATTAAGGCAATTGAAAATAATCCAAAATTAACACCACTTTACTGCCATAAGTACAGAGAGATGTACAATAATGTGATTCAGGTTACTGTCAGAAATGTTAATTTGAATATATTTCTCTAAGCATCTGACTGAAGAGAAGCCCAGAGCCCAGAGAGTAATGGAATTACTCAGGTTATTTACTCATCATTGCACTAACTAGAATTTATATTAATTATTTAATTAATTAAATTACCTTTAGTTAATTAAGTTATTAATTAGCTTTGGTAAAAGACTTGCTTTTCTAACGAGCTCCTCTATAAGTAAACCAGAAAAAGAATTATACAGGAAAATATTTTTATTTCATGCTTCACAACAAAGCCTTCTCCTCGACCTCTGCACATACCTGTTTAGTTAGAAAAAACTGTGGGAAGCAACAATTTGCAGGAATCTTAGATAAACTGGGCATATTCAGATCAATGGGACTGCATAAAATTTTACTAGAGGGCTGAACAAAAATAACCACTGTAATTAAAGTGCTGCTATTTGTAATTTTTCTTTTTTTTAAGTGACAGATAGGTCGTTGAGAGCTGGCAGAAGGCCAACTAAACACACAGCTTTGAAAAACATGGAAAAAGAACCTGGGGAACTGTTGACTGCTCAGCCTCCCCTCAGTCACTAGGAAGACACCGGAGCACAACCCATTCAATCAATTTCTAAGTCAACAAAGGACAAAAAGGCAATTTCTAACAGTGAACAGAAAGCTGTTTACCAAGGGCACTTTGCACTGACCAAGGTGATTGAACAGCCACAGAACAGCCAGGGCTGGAGGGCACCTCTGGAGCCCATCAACACCCTGCTATGAAGAGAGTTGCCTAGGACCACATGCAGACAGGTTTCCAGGCTCTCCTGGGATGGTCACAGCCTCTCTGACAACCTCTTCCAGTGCCTGATCATTTTGTTAGTGAAAGTCTTTACCCATGTTTTAATGGAATTAGCTGTATTTCAAATGGTGCCCATTGCCTCTTGTCCTGCTGGTGAATAGCACTGAGAGGACCTTAGCTTTGGGTTCTTTACTCCATTCCACACTTATACATAGTGATGAGGTCCCCTCTGAGCCTTCCCTTCTGCGGGCTAAGGAGTCACAGCTCTTCAGCCTTCTGTGATCTTGTTTGTCACCTTTCAGTGGATTTTCTCCACTGTGTCCATGTCTCTCCTGTATTTGGAATGCAACACCCCAGAAGTGTCACCCTTTGGAGCATTTCTACAAGCTAGAGACCCCTCTGAATGGTAGCCTGACCCCCTGGTACATCAGTCACTCATCTCATGATGACAGCACCCATCAGTTTAAATTGATGGGCACAATGGATAATGTTTCATCTACTTTAACTGGGTTTATATTAGTTTACACAAAAGGAATTTTTTCTGCTCTTTTTTTTTTGTTTAATAATCAGTAACATAGTCAACATGCATACCTTTAAGTAGAACCTTTTGGTATACAAAGACTACAAAACATCTTTTTTCATATTCAGAAGCCAAGTCTCTATGAAAAAATGATGTATTCTTTCTGTCTTGACCAAACCTCTCTCCCTATTTAGTGTCCATATTGCAAAGTATACAGAGGAAGATTACTGACTCTATCCTGCATGCAATAAATAAAATCAGTATCAGCATCATTTGTGGGGGAAAAAGAAAGAAAAAGGCATGTATGAGGTCAGAAAGTGATGCATATCTTGTTTACTATCTACAAGTCTTATAATATTAATCTAAAAATAATGATTCATAGCAGGAGGTCAGTTAGAATTTAGATATGCAACAGATCATATAAAACAGACTCTGCATTTTTTTGCTAAAAGGAAAGTTTTGAATTTTGGTGTAAAATTAGATCTGTCTTAATAGAAATTAGAAAATCAAAAAAGAAAAAAAAGGTTTTTTTATAATAACTAAAACATCCCTTTAACTTCATTTTTAATGCATAATATATTTCATGTGCTACCACTAGAAATCTCAAAGTTTCCAACTTGCTTAATGGTGTTAATATTAAATAAATAAATATTTAATATTTATTTATTTAAAAGTCATAATAATTTATTACTTTTTCTATAAAAGCTTAGGGAATTTAAAGGCAGCATGTGTACTGAAAAATAAAAAGTCAAATTTCTTTCCATCCTCCACATAGAATTAAGACTTTTTACAAGGCTCTTTAGAGTACATAAGAAAAACAGATTTAAATGAGGCTCACAGCATCCTTTTGGGTAGAACTAAAATGGACAGTGGGACTGTCCATAACTCATTAGCTGGGTTAGAGATTAGCCCAGATGCTATCAAGGAACAAGGGATTCAAACCTAAATGTTCAGAGTGAACATTTTCTTCTCTGGGAGCAAAGCATTAGAAACAAAGAGCATGTTTTAGGTAAGTATTGTCTCTCACACATTCTATTTTATTAGTTTCCTATACTTTGGTTTGAATTTATACCTATTCCTTCATTTTTCTGGAGTTAAGAAGGGTTAGTGGGGTCTTTTTTCCTGGACCTGAGCAAATAATACCTATCCTAATCCTTCAGCTTTTTCTTACATAAATAACTTGCTAACTTAGTGCTGTTTCTCTTTCTTTGGCTCTAATTCTACATTGAAAATGAAAGCAGAGGTGATGTGAGGGGATGGAAGAACAACAAAGGAAAAGCTTTGTATGTTAGCAGCAATTAACTCCAGTACAACTCAAAATGGCAGTTTATTGACAGATGGACAAATGTAATTGCAGGTCCCAAGGGCTGCAATTCAAATTAGATTTAACATTATAGCGGATGACAAGGAATTAATCTTATCAGCACACGTGCCTGTGCTGTGTTTGCTGTTACATATGCCTCTTTTCATCTGGCTGGCTCTTAAGTATATGAAGCTGCAAAAACATTTGCAGTGCAGCTGGGTGACAGAACAAAGCAAAGTAGGACAGAAAGGAGCAAAATGGACTTTTGTCTTGCACATGGAGAGATCATTCCAGGAGCTGGGACAGAGACAAAAAATCCTCTGTGGGTGAAGCAGGTGAAAGGTGTCCTTAGAAAGTAGCCAGTTCTGTGCAAAAAGCTGGAAACACACTGTGTTTGGCAGTACTCTTTGGTGGCTCCTGGAAAATAGGCACAAGCCTGAATGTAACAGTTCAGTGATGAAACAGAAGGCAATATCTGGAGACATGTGCAGGGAGGAGACATTAGAGATATGCCAGTTGTTCAGAAGGAACAGAGGGAAAGGAGAGCAGTGGGGAGAAGACACTAAGCTCCTGAGCCTTCCTGGGGAGAAGGTCCAACACAGACACATTTCCTGCACTGTCACTTCTTTGTGGGCTTGGGAATCACTACTGGTTTATTATTTTAAATTGTAACCTTTAACACTGACAGATTGGGTATGTGGGTGGGGAAAGGCAGGGGTAAGGAGGTCAGACACATACATTGGGTAGACAGCTGATGAAAGACCTCACATTAGTAGATGAAATCATTAAAATACTGGGGAGAGAAGATGGAAAAATGGTTCAAGAGTAACAATATAAGGTATGGAAAAAGTTGTAGCAATCCTATCAGATTTAAATGTATTGCATTAATGGACTAAAAAATAAGTTTTCTATAAAATATCTTCTCTAAAAATATATAAAAGATATGCATATTAAATACCCTGCAATTGCCATGCACTTTGAGAAACTGCTATTCTGTTAAAATCAGAAAATACCATTAAACCAATTCAAAAGTTTTCAAAAGGCTTTCTAACATGTATACACACATTCATGCATCATCAAATCAGTCCGTGTAAACAGAATTTTAAAATTCAGCCCAGCTGGTGCCTTTATCTCTGAGAAGGGTTTTTGTGGAGCTTGGTTGGGGGCTTATTTTGTTCGTGGCATCTGTCACTGCTTTTACAACATTTTTTTAAACTTGACTAATAATTGGAGAGGAATTACTCTAGAATTCCCGGACTAAGATATGTAAGGGAACTGTAATTGTAGAAAGTGTTGAGTGAGTGGTTGTCTCTGAAACACAGCTCAGCTAAGGTATACCAAGCAAGGATCTGTGGAAGTTATCTCCGTTCTGAAGCTCTTGTCAAAGGTGGTTTATGTTTCTAAGTAAGGTCTTGTGACTGGTCTGCAAACACAGCGAGAAAAACAGAGACCTAGATATCAGTGTTGGCAAGACATGGATGTTTTCCCTGTCTACAGCATGGCCATAACTGAATATCAATCCACCACTAGCTGCATGCATTATTTTCAAGTGGCTTTCCATGCTCTAAGCCACAGATTTCTCTTCGGTCCCTCAGGCTTATTTACTATTTCTTTCACACTTCATTTTACGTGACACTGTTATAGAGGAACAAGTCCCAGCCCTTAAATAGTTTCAATGCCTTTATCTGGTTATAGCATGAAATACTGAGAAGGAAATGAGATTTGGTGAAGAATTTTGACTGCAGAAGGCTTGTAAATACTTCAGTTTTATGCAGTTGACACAACTATACCTTGCAGCATTACATGCACTCTGTTAAATGCCCTGAAGATTTTGAAAGGGCTGAAGTGAATTTAGATGTCAAAAAGCCTTGAACAATAGACCTTAAAGCTACTTTAGTACAAATAGCACTGCATTCTGCTCATACTCACTTGATACACAAGAAGCAGTGTTTTTCTAAAATGAGGTAGTCTGGGAAACAGATATAATATGAACTAAATCCCTCCACCTTACCAAATATGAGTTGTTTGGTTTTTTCCCAAACCTTTCTCTCTTGCAAATCTCCCATATGTTGCTTTTTAAGAAAAAGTGAAAATGACAATCAAAGCAAGTCACTCCAGCATTGTTTTATTCACCTCTGAAACATTTTTCCTTTTGAACAGAGAACATAGTGCTTCTCTTCTCAAAAGCCTAGTCAGGCCATTTCATATGTCTGAAACAGCTCTAACAGCTTGCTGTGTGAGCCATTTCTATTCCCATTAAACTTACACTGAGTCAAGAGTGTCACCTGTGCCATACAGGTGCAGAATAAACTCAGCTGTAGCTGACAGCATCATCCTCAGTAAGACCCCAAGAAATTCTGTATTATCCTCTATAGATTGATTCTATCTAGCTTTTAGGAGACTTCTGCATTAAAAAACATTTCTTCTAAACTTTGTAAAATGTTAGAATATTTAGAAGCAAATCACAGGAAGACCTCTAACTGAGGTCTTTACAATGCAACCTGTAAAACTCTGTTCTCTCATGCTCATTTCTGTTATTTAAAGGTCCTGCAAGACTCTATGACTGTATTGGGTTTGTGTAGCCAGATTTTGTGGGCAGGGGCGCTACAGGGGTGGCTTCTGTGAGAAGCTGCCAGAAGCTTCCCCCGTGTCCAGCAGAGCCAATTCCAGCCAGCTCCAAGACAGACACTCCACTGTCCAAAGCAAAGCCCATCAGAAGCAGTGGTAGAACCTCAGGGGTAATGTCTTTAAGAAGGAAGAAAAAAAAACACAGTGCAAAATCAGCCAGAGAGAGGAGTGAAAATATGCAAGAAACAGCTCTTCAAATACCAAGGGCAATGGAGAAGTTGGGGAGACGGTATTCCAGGCATCAGAGCAGAGATCCACCTACAGCCCTTGGAGAAGGTGGATGCCCAAAGAAGGCTGTGTCCCCATGGGAAGCCTGCAATGGAGTTGGCTCCTGACAGGACCTGTGTCCCTGTGCAGAAAGGAGCCTACACCAGAGCAGGTTTTCTGACAGGGCTTGTAACCCCAGGAGGGACCCTCACTGGAGCAGCCTGTTCCTGAAGGAATGCACCCCATGGAAAGGTTTATGAAGTTACTGGGGCAGTTTATGAAGAGCTGCAGCCTGTGGGAAGGGCTCATGCTGGAAAAGTACATGGAGGACTGTCTCCTGTGGGAAGGACCCCACACTGGAGCAAGGTAAGATTGTAAGGAGTGGTCCCCCTGAGGAGGATGGAACAGCAGGCACAGTGTGACCCCAGCCCCCATTCCCTGTCCCCCTGGGCCTCTGAGAGGAGGATGTAGAGAAAATCAGGACTGTAGTCCAGGAAGAAGGGAGGGGTGGTGAAAGTTGGTTTTAATGTTTGTTTATTATTTCCCATCACCCTACTCTGATTCGATTGGTGGCACATTCAGCTAATTTCCCCAAGCCTGTTTTGCCGGTGACAGTAACTGGTGAGTGATCTCTCCTCACCGTACCTCGACCCAAGTGCCTTTCATTATATCTTCTCTCCCCTGTCCAGCTGAGGAAGGGAGTCATGAAGCAGCTTTGCTGAGCACCTAGCACTCAGCCAGGGTCAATCCACCACCATGGCTAATGGTATGAAATCCCTTATCATTGCTGCAGAACGGGAGCTTGGCACACTGTGGTGGAGTGCCTGTCATCCCTACTGTTTCTGGAAACAAGCCTACAAACCTTTCCAGATGGTGTTTCATTGTTATTTTACGGTTTTAAATTACTCATCAGCTCCTGTGACAAACTATACAGATGCCAACTATATGTCAGTAAAGGTATAGGAATAAAAACACAATCAAATATTGAAAATTATACAACTTTTTCTAATTTTTTACTGCAAATTAGATTAGACATGTCAGTACTTAGTGTGAAATATTGCAGAGATGGGAAGCAAGACATCCATATGTAGACAGAAGTACTTGGACTTCACCTGGAGTTAGCAACCACTTAGCACAGACCCAAAACAACAGATGTCCTTGTCTGGTTTTTGTCAGTTTTCTATGGACATCCAGCAGAAATGGAGCCAAATCTGGGGGCAGTCTACTCCTTCTGATTTATAGGACAAAGACTGCTCATTGAGCAAAGAAGATTTGACAAAATGAAGTGCTAATCGAGACATTGATTTGTGCAATGGCTGAGCTCTGAACATGTTTATGTAGCTTCCTGGAGCTGTGCTAGTTTGAGGAATGGAGGGTCAAAGGCTGTCTCTCAATTCTTGAACAAGTGAGGAAGGTTTGAGCAAAAGAAGCAGTGCCAACACATTGTTTAATTTTTGTCCCTTCCTCAACAGGGACCCAACTCTCAGTCAGAAATCAGCGAGGGGTTCCTATGCTGTTGTAATAAAACAAATGTTACCATTTTCCAGTGCTGCTTCTACAAAGCTGATGTAGATGAGAGCTTCCCTGATTCCTGAAATAAAAGCCAAGACCTTGTAAGGACATATCCATAAGAGGAATGGGGAAATGAAAAAAAATCCAGTCCTCCCCAGGTGGCAGAGCCTGAGGACTCACTTATTGGTGGAAAAGAATTTCAGTTTTTCATCTCTCTGTGAAGAACAATATTTTATGCTGTGCATGACGCTAAAAGGAAAGGGTCCTTGACAAAGTAAAGATTTTTCCCTTCATAGCAGTCCTTCCTTGTAGGAAATTGAAAATATGCAGTGAGAGAAGACTGAGGGGAAAAGCTGCAAGAAAAGAAAGAGGCAAGCTGGAGCCAAGAAAACAAAAATGAAACCAGAAAGACACAGTAAATATATCTAATATGCAGAGAGAGAAAGGCAATGAAATATAACATCAGAATGAAAGAACAAACCTTAGACCAAACTGAAAATTGTGGGCCAAATCTGTTTCAAACAAATATGTCCAAACCAAGGAAGAGAGATAGAAATTATAAAAAGAGAAAAAAAATGGGAATAAAAAAAATTTAAAAGAAAGGTTTACTATAAATCGTGTAATATTTCTTTGCAACATATTTGTGGTCATCAGCTGTCCAGGTTTCTCCTCATCGGGGTGTCACAGAGAAGGTAGTGTGCCATGTGAGCCTGAAGGTTAGTGCTTCAGCTGTAGTGGTGCAGGAGTGAAAACAGTATGACCCAGTGCTGGGCTTCCCCCCAGAAAAAGAGAATGTGGACGAAGATCAGCAGCAGAAACAAAAGATGTATTTTAATCTCTGACATGCTTTTCTGACCCCTCCAATGAACTAGCTTTCAGAACAAGCAGTGGGACCAAACCTCCCCCACATCTATTGCCACAACAACAGTTCTTTTCAATAAATAAATCTCTTCCCTTGCCCGGACCCCCAAGTGCTTCTGTCTCACACAAAGGTTTGTCAAACGTGGAGTTTTCTTTAGAACAATTCTTTACAGCTAACAAGTTAATACATTAATGTTATTAAAGCTTTTCATTTGCAGCACTATTTCTCTTGTTTTTCTCTCTATTTAATTTTAAAAAAATAGCAAAGTATGTTCAACAGTGACTCTGGCAGCAGACGAAAGCAATTTGGAGTCTTTACTACTACAATTTACTGTTGATTGCCCATTGGTAGGATCTCGTTAACACTTTGATACTTGGGCTCCACATATTTCACCAAACTCTGTGCAACAGACCATGTTGGCAGCAAACTCATGCCTTTTACTGACTTGCAAAATTTCTTGTGTGCATTTAATCCGGAAGTGCCCAAAATAACATTCTGCAGAGGCACTGGGGTGCTTTGTATGGCACCCTGCCTCCTGATGCCACCAATGAGTCCCTGCTTGCCCTGGCCAGCCCTGGCTGCCAGCTCCCTGCACAGAGAGCACCCAAAACACAATACAGCTCTTTGCTCCAGACTAGATAGAAGCATATTTCTTTCCTCCAGGGTGTTTTGCTCTAAGTAAATGCTGTCTCCAGAGTATTGTAACAGCAACAACAAATCCCTGAGTGCTGAAGTTTGCAAAGGGCATTTGCAGACATGAGATTTAAGCACTCAAAACAATTCAAATCCTGGCACATTTAGTTCACACACACAACGGCACAGCAATTTGTCAGCCCATTATTTGTGCAAAAACTTTGGACACCCAAACAAGAATTTAAAGACCCTAAAAGCAGCAAAGTAGTTTGCAATGGAGTATGTAGGGATGCTTTAGAGATGCATTATTTCCATAAACATAGAAGATAAATAAACTCCATGCTTTGCCTCTGGTCTAATGAAAAGAGGCAGTCCTTTTATTTGTGAGTTCACTAAGTGTGAGTCTTAAATTTGATTAAATCTTGCCTGCCTTGCACTGAGCTATTACAAAATGAACTCAAACACATCATTGCAATTAAATATCTTCCTTGTTTATGAAGAGAAGTTTCTCTAAGAGGAACTATCACAAGAACAGCAATGCTTTGATGTGGGCTTTAAAGTGATCAGTGAAGCAATATGGTGAAGTTTTTTTTTCAACAACACTCACCCACTTGACAAGAACAAAAAGAAAAAAGAATGAACTCTCATTTGAATTGTAACAACATGTGCAAGGGGAGAAAATTTTGCTCTTCTTTTAATTGGCCACTTCTCTGCCTCCTGACATGCTCTGGTTCTTCGTGCACTGAAGGTGAGGTGGTTAAACCTGGAGAAGTCCATCTATTGATGGAAATCTTCAAATTCTATTGATTGGGTGATTTGGGCAGCTGGTTTGCACGGCTTTGTAGTGCTTACTGAGTCTTTTGGGAGAACTGAGATCTGCTCTGTCAGGCAATCTGGTGGAAATCTTTGGAGATTGCTTAGTTTAGAAAAAACTGTTGAATCACAAGCATCAAAAACCATTTCTGGAAAAAAGAAAAAACACCATTAAGTTCTCACAGAGGGAATGAATCTCAGAAGTTATGTCCCTTTTGCTAGGTGATGAGCTTGCAAGCCCATAGTCATGAAGTCTGTGCCTAATTTAAACTTACTTGCAATCTGATTGTTCCCATTCCACAGCTGATCCTTTCTCCAGGTTTCAGAACCTGATTTCTGTAGTCACTTTTTGAGCACAAAATGTCCAATGCATAGTGTATTAAGGTAGGGAACAAATGTTCATATACATTTAGAATTGAATTGAACAGTTCCTAAATTAATACATTTCTGGCAGACAGATAATTAAGATCAATTAAATAAACCAGAAAAGAAAAAAATGAAAAAAGGAAGAAAAATAGGCTTCAATAATAGAGGCATATTTGGGGCTTTTTCTAAAGTTATGAAAAGCTAAGTAAATGTTCTCATTTCAAATAACTCAAGACATCTAGTTTGGAGGCTAAATCACAGAGAGAAGAATTAACCTATAAGGTATTATTTGGTTTATAAATTTTATACAGCTAAAAACATACCCAGTTCCTGGCAGTACCATCTCCACCAAAAAGTATTTTAATGATGACCTTGCAGTTTTTTGTACTGAAATAAACCATCTTTTCTCGTGGTTAACAGAGAAAAATACAGGTGTGTGCATGTCTTCTGGTGTTTACTCTGGAGGACTACAAAGATAAATAAATTAGAATTTGTTTTATAATAATTGCAGACTCTCCTAAAACTTTTATTTTTAATAATAGTTTTTTCTATAAATTATTAACCTGGAACACAGAAAACTATAAATAATAATAAATGCTTATACTTGCAACAAAATGTTACCTACCATTTGGTAGAAAATAATGGAAATTAAAAATCATATCTGAAACTGAACTGCTCACTCTTCTTGGCTTAGTTGCAATACTCTGAGCTTCTTCCACATTCCAAACTGAAACATAAAATTGAAGTCTCTAGAAGTTATTACATCTGAAGGTAAAACCTCTAGCATTAGCTTAAGTTTCAAAATAAATAGTCCTCTGAACAGCAACCAAAAAAAAAAAAACCAATTAAAAAGCTAGAAGACCTCTTTAAAGTTTTAACACTTTTCAATACCAATGATCTTGTAACTATTTTGATAAAATTTATATCTGATAAACAATTCTGGTTTTGTGAAACTACACTTCCAACTAAAAAAAAACCAAAGAAACTTATTTTTTCATCAGCTTTTTCTTAAATTCTGAATCATCTTCATCTTAATATTCTTCATATTAAGAATACCTCTTAATTAACAGGTATTCTTTACTCTCTTCAAAGCAGTTGTTTTTCCTGCTTTGTTTCTTTGCCATGAACTTTTTCATACATGAATTTTTGCATGATGATGTTCAGCATGTCACATGTATGTTTATGCAATATTAGCAGGAGGCTGTTGTTTCTGTTTTGTCTAGCAAGTTATTTGGCTACTCATTTCACTGAACTAACACTTTCATTTCTATACATCATAAGTTTGGAGAGACCAATTATACTTTTATATCAGAAACCTTATTTCTATCCTGGAGGGAGTAAGCAAATTACTGCTTAACTATTTTAATGATATATTATGGGCTCAGAGGTTATTGTGCATAGTAATATTTTTCACAGATCAAAGGCACTTTTATGAATCCCACAGGAGAAACACCTTATTCAAATGATTTTTGCAATGGGTCACTCCTCTTGAATTTGCTACAGTCACCTGTATGAGATAGTGCTGTATCTTTTCTACCTAACTTCATTTTGTGTGATGTGGCAGACAGGAAATAATGCTGGCCATGGCTGCCTTTTCAGACAGCTTCAAAAGAGACAGTTAAACAGACACATTATTTGTCCTACTACATCATTGTCACTGAAATTTAATCTTGTGAATAATTTTTTTCCCAGTAATTGAAGCAAATTTAAATGTAATATTATCTCATGTAAGTCTGTCATCAATATCTTGCTGTAATGGAGTTGTGTCTGATTATGCCCAGGTTGTATCTGAGTTTTGATATCACTTCTACAAAACTTCAAACTGGACTAAAACTGACAGCACATTGTACAAATTTTGTCAGGTCTAAAATATTAATTTACCCTTTTCCCTATTTTTTATTTAAATTATCCTCCAAATATATATTTCATGCAAGTTGTGGTGCATCAGCTGTGTACCAGAAGTTTATGGTAAGTCACAATAAATCACTTGACATTTTACTAAAATTTTATTATATTAAAGGAGGAATTATTGAATGATTGAAATGAAAAAAACCAGTGGTGATAGAGTCTGAGCAAAACAAATGAGGAAAAAAGTGCCAGATGTGAAGATGGCTATATAGGGGTGGAACTGGGTCAGAATAAGAAGCCAGCAGTTTTCAGGACTGTGCCCTTGTGTCAAGGAGGTCTTCTGGAGAGTCATGTTTGGGACTTTGAGAGAGTAGGTAAAAATTGATTGCAGGGGAAACTTGTACTTCATAAGAATTCCTACCACTGAAAGACCTTGCCTGGAGAAGCAGATCTGCATATGTACCAAACAGCATGTTAGTGCTAAGTAGATTTGGGTGACTGAACACAGTGGTCTGAACACAGTGGTCTAACACAGGGCACTTACCCTGCCATTCCATTGGTATGTTAAACCCTCATTGACTTCTGTTCTGGACTGAAAAATCATTGGAGAGACATGAATATAGAAGCAGCAATGTGCCATATCATGGCTGATACCATCTGTGGCATGTCCCCTACGTTGTGCAGTAGGTATTTATGGTCTTGGAGATGCCTGGGGGATTCAGGAGTTGGCTTTTGTACTACTGAACAGGTCCACACCACTGTATCCAGTTCAGTGAAAATTAAGCCATCTGATGGCACGCCCTACTCTTCACAAATATAAAGTGTAGCACAAAATAATGGGAAAAAAACAGTCCTGAAGTGTTTTCTCCAACAACCTTTATCCATCTTTTAATCTGATTTTAGATTTCTCTTTTCCATGGTGTTCATTTAATAGCTTTGCTAGTGCTTTGAAGTTTGGAGCAGTTTTTCCATTATTGTATCATCGTATTTATGGGATACAAAACTGCTATTTTTTAATGGAAGTAGTGTAGTGTCTACTCCTGGACCTCATATTAATCTTCGTCACAAGAATAGCCCCTCATGCTTAATAAGGTTGAGTTCCTCACTCTCCAGGCTTGTTTTGAATAGGCCTATCAGGAGTATCTGTCACTCACGGCACCTCATGACTTTAATAGGATTCTCAGTACTTTGGTCTGATCTCCAGATTAGTCCATTTGATTAAAGATAATTAGGACTTGAACATTTTCTGTTTAAAATTCCAATCAGCTTGGATCCTTGCATACTGGCCACGACTGCAGCAACCTTTGTACTTCACTTCTTTGTCTCATGGAAACATGGCACAAAGAGTCCAACTTGTCTGGAGATTTCTGCCTGAATAGTTTCTCTTACAGAAAAATTACGTTTCTGTAAAGTACTTGAAAATTCTTCCCTTCTCTTGTTCACCAAAAACATTAAAAGAAGGAGAAGTAATCAATGCCAGTCAGCATGGTCTTACAGAAAAACGGTTTTGTCAAACATGTTTGATTTCATTCCTTCAGGGGACTACGAGTTGGGTCAATAAATGTAAGTGTGTAAATGTGATAGACGTTGTAAGCTATTTGCCTTGGTGCCACATACATTCTGATAACAGTGAATTAGAGTGGGGTCAGCAAAGTGTATCTCATATATATTAAAATCCACCTAATAGACAGATCTTTAAAGGAATCATCAATCATTTCATGGTGTTCATTACAGCAGGGTTCTCCTGGGAGTGAGATTAAACCTGAGGCTTCTCAAAATTTATTTTTTGTGATCTGGGTAGAAACATACTTATAATTTAAATGTTATAAAATGTTTGGGGGCCTAAAAATGTCTGAATGAAAATTAGAAACTGCACAAAGATATCTAGATTTCCTCATAAAATTAAATCAGTTCAAAGTGTAATTTTGTACAATTTAAGATAAAATGATGTCTAGAAGCAACGTGTCAATAGCAGTATTATAGAGTAAATTGTGTTTTGGAAATCAGGGACCTCAGGTTAGCGGTGGATAAGCAATTTAGTGTAAGCTCCCTGAATGATGCTAAAAAGCCTGTCAGTAACCCTGATATAACTTTAACAAATTTCATATCTCCTATTTCTTTTCTCATACCTCAGTTTTCTCTGAGTTCTGACTTTTACACTTCAGCTAAATAAAGAAGCAACAACCAGGGGGGTAGAAAACTCAGGGATTAGCAATTTTTTCTCTTCTAGTACACTGCTAAGAGTTTGGGACTAGGCAGCTTGCCCATCTGAAACCGTGCTGGAAATGTGGTACATAAAAGAGATCAGTGACTTATAAAAGATCCACATTAGGCTGAAATTATGGACAAATTTGCTATAGGAAACCCTTTCCATAAATACTACAACAACCTTGAAATGAGCACTGAAAGCCAATCTTTTTTAATTGCTTAAGCCACAAGCCATAATCACATAATTTCTTCTGATTACCAAAGCACACTAGACTATTAAAATCTATGTATTGCAATCTGAATAGATTAGCCTTTAGGACATATTAACATCAAATTTCATATGATATTAGCAAATAAATTACTCAAGCAGAAGAGTTCAAATTCTAATTACCAGATAGTCATTAGATATGTCCAGTTGCTAATATCAGGCAGTGCTGGAGGGAGGGAAGGAAAGGAGGGAGTGTTGTGATTAACTTGTCAGGGAAATGCAGCTGTGAAATCATTACCCAGAGTTTCTGCAGTGTTATTGAAAGAACCATTTCATCAGCTGTTGTATCATATCATTAATGCATTTTTATGTAACAGCTAGGCAGACTGGAAGAGCTGTGCCTCAAAAGTGGGTCCCTGCCCGTGGCAGTGTATGAGTGTGCGTGTATATATGTGTACCTATGGATATCTGTGTGTAATGTGTGACTGTGAGGTTGTGTGTTGAAAAGGACTCCTTCTGCACAATGGCTTTTAATGTAAATGAGAAAACACAAGAGCATGCCATACCATTACACCTGTCCCTCCAAACCCCAAAACCATGGGTCACTGACACACCTGGGAGTATCAGCAAGCTTAGAAAATCACCCACTGGTGGTAAATGTTTCCTCATAGTGTACAGGAGGAGAAGATGGCACTTACAACTCTTCTGCTCTGCCACAGATATCCAAAGAGTCCCCCCTCAAAGTCCCCAGAAAGAGTTTGAAATGAGGTTCATTCACCCTTCACCACTAATGCAAACATGGTTTGCTTCTTCTGCATACCAGGCATAGGCTAAGAGGTGGCAAGACAAAGGCATCTGTAGCAACATATTCATATTAATTCATTTACAGTGCTGAAGAACCCTTGAATTAATACCTTTGAACACCTTTCCTGCAATAGTCCTCTAAGGTCAAAAGAGTCTATTTTTTGTTTGAAAAACTGCATACATTTTTAGAAATCCTTGAATGGAAAGTTGCTTAAACACCAAGCAAAGAGGCAGGTAAGCTATAAGAAAATGCTCCTTTGGTATCTTCGTGCTGTTTCCATTTTTTTTTTTTGTGTCATTAGGAGTGCTATCAGAGTAATTTTTTTTTTTTTTAGATTGGCCTGTTCCTGTTATTCAGCTAATCAATGCCCATAAGAGTCTTCCCTCATTTCTTCTTATCCAAGAATACTAGGCAAATGCTATTTAATTCACTGCTGAGGGTTTCATCAAAGATTGAGCTTTACTCATTCTGATTATGAGCAATCAGCATTTAACAATGATGCCTGGCTGAAGTTCAGTTTAAGTGTCCCTGCATGTTATATTATTTTAAGTTTCAAGAAAGCAGCAAATTGAGTAGGTTGTTCCTGCTCTTCACGTCTTCATAGTACTATCTCCATCTCAGAAAGAAAACAAAGGACATCGTCTGTCCGATTGCTGTCAATATACTGAAGATTTGATATGGTGTGATTTGGTAATTTCTTTCTCTTGCACCCAAAATAAGTAAACAAAGATGATGCTTTTTTCACTATTAACTGATATTCTGGAGCTCAGGATCTTTATAGCACATTGCTCTTGCCTCGGTGCCCTTCAGAAAACACTTGATGACATCCTGAAAATACTTTAGAGTAACTGTTCCCCATCTTAGCATCTACATTACTCCCATTTCTACAGTTGAATAAATACACTTGTTTGTTGATACATAATAATGAATCAGAGTTTCAGTACATGAGGAACAACAGTCCACCAGGCAGAAGGGAGGGTTAAGCTGTGTTCTTTTCTCATTACAGTGCACTGACAGAACAATAGCTGGTGAGTTCAGTTTAATGGATAAGACATGGCTCCAGTTATCATTCCAACAGGCACTGGTATTTCTAACAGGAACAGGCATAATGAAGGTACTGTAAGCCTTCATTCTGCCTCCCTTATTAAATAACACATCACAGCAGAAGCTTGGAAATTTTTGAAATCAGTAGCAATTCAAGGTATCGACTTATCAGTGATCCCATATCACGATTTTCTTTAATAAAACCACTGCCCAAGATATTGCAGAGGGTTTTTTAAAACACTGGATTCCAACCACCAGGCTATGCAGTTGTCCTCAGGGGTCACAAGATGGGTGAAATAAAGCTGAATACTGCCAAATGGACAGCTATAAGATCTAGGTTACAATGCTCCTCTGTACTTCTTCCTAAATTCAGTGTTGTGCTGCCAGCCTGTAGACAAGAGCAACCAAATTTTTTCTTCATTTTTAATTTCTGCCTGTCTTGAATTAGAGGTTACTTCATTAGGACTGGCAAAATATCAAAGGGTTCCATTTTTATGCTCCTTAAAACAGAACTGAAATACCAATGGTCAACATGGAACAAGAGTAATCAAGACTACATAGAACATAAAAAGAGGTCAGCTGCTGAGCTGGAGAATGAAAATAAGGTGTCAGTGTGGTAAAATTATCTTCCCGCAACTGGTTTTGGTCAGAAAATCCTAGAAATCTGGCCAGCCAGAGGAAAATACTGTGTAATCTTTGCTAGTACAGGTCTTATGCAAATAAGAAACAAGGTAGAAAGTGCTTGGAGTCAATGTCTCTCTGAAAAAATGTGAAAAATAAGACATAAAGTATTGAAAAGGTAATAAAGGCTAAAGCATTCTAATCATTTGTCTTAATCCTTCAATTTGAAAAGACATTTTTACCATTTGACATAATCCTCTGACTAACAATAAGCCTTCTTTCTCTGACAAATCATCCTCATGTTTGAGTAAAATATAAAAGAATTTTCTCACCATTCTAATCTTTTTTTTTTCAGTCGTCTGAAAACTCATTAATATTCAGTGAGGAAGACAGCTACTGAAAAACAGACAGTAATGATGATGATTTTATTGATTTTGACTTGCAAAGAAATCTCAAATGGGACTTACAAGTAATTTCTTCTTCTTCAGTAAAACCTTATAGCAAATCAGATGTCAAAAAAAAAGCATCTGTTGTATCACATCTCATATATTTTCTATGAATTGTGTTGTTATAAACAACATTAGGGCCACATACATATCTTCTTTATATATTGATTACTCATTACTATGTGAACATTCTAACCCATTTTAATCAATTCAGTTTCCACAGCTGTCACCAGAATAGAAAGATATAGAGATTTTGTTTTCCTCTAAATTAAATTTCTGATCTGCCATTTACAATTTATTCTGCACTTTTCCATATAGTTCAGTTTTGCAAAACAGAAATCTTCTTCATAGTCCTGCAGTGATGAGAATTATTTGCATTGAATGAGGTTTGCTGCTCATAGACAAATACACATGCAGGCATTTAAAGGAGACAATTTTTTAATGCAAAATAGTGCACAACATAAATATGTCTGCTATAAATTCCCAGGGGACATTGTCCAGTGGGACTTACAGTAGCATTAGTATTTCACCAGGCTTCTTCCAGACTGGCATCCTGTATTACATCTTCACTGGAACAACACAAAACGGAACATTCACCACCAGAATAAAGGTTCTGTGGTGTGAGATGACTCCAGTGCATGGACCATGGCTGCTTTGGCAGTGCTTAGCAAAGAAGAAGCAGTGTGTGTCTCTAAAACTCCCCAAAGCCAAATTCCAACCGCATGGAAAAATATATTTTTGGGTTATTTCTCCCACTTCTTGTCTTCAGGGACTACTTGGAATAGAATACCTAAAATATACTGGATTTTTTAAAGTAGTCTCTCTTTTTTCTGAAGCTTCTGTCTCAGAGTTCATATAATGCATATTCATTTGGCTTCCATTACATTCTAAATCAAATTCCACCAGAAGATGCTTTCTTAAAATTTCTGTTTCTACTTCTATACTGATAATGATCATGGGGAAACAAAACAAAATCTACAACAGAAATGTTTGATAGAAGTCTCAGAATAGCTAGAGAAGCTCAACCCACCAATTCTCTCTAAGGTTTGGGTCTCAGCTGAGTTGGAATGTTGCCTTTCTCAAGAAATGTGTATCATATACAAACAATTTTCTGTGCTTATTTGGGTGACAAAAGTCCATTTCTGCTTCCTCTGCTTTTTCTGCTGTTCAAATAAAAACACTCAGCCAGCACACTCAAGTGATGTTGCTTTATCAATATTCCACAAACAGAAATTATACATTCTCCAAATTAATTTTGTAGCACAAATCTGAAAGCAGTAGTTACAGCACCACCTTGATGTGCAAATACATGCATTTTTGAGCACATCTGCTTTAGAGAGACTTTTTTGTTTTTGTTTTTGTGTTTGTTTTTGTAATGTATTAATTCTTCCTTAAGAGCAATAATATCAGCAGTTTCTCTTATGGGATTAAGAAAGATCACCAAGTAAAAGATAATACACTTTTCCTGTTATTTGGAAGGAAAAAATATATACACATTGCTCATTCAGAGCTTTTATTTGTTTTATTTAGGCCTCTGGAACACTTAATGAACCATTTTAATATTTTTTTCACTCCTTTTCCTGCTTCTCAGGAGCCGTTTGTAGCCCAGCAGCCAGACAGATATCTTTCCTTCAAAGGGATGCAGATGAAAACACTTCATTCTCTGAAACAGCAAACAGACATTTGAGGTCAAAAAAGAGTTACATATTGTAACTTTTTCCTTTTAATCTTTTCTTGCAAACAGTCTCTTGTTCTGCTTCTATTACCTAACAATTTCCCCATTCATTTTCTCTGTTTCTTAAAAAAATGAGTTTTCTAAGGTTTTGCAAAGGTGTTATCACACCAAGTTTTTCTGTCCAAAAGGACCAGCAGATGCATGGTCCATCTGAGGCAGTTTGCCCATCAAACTGCCTCAGATGGACAGAGACCTTTCCTCAGTTTCAGCTGCTTTCATAGAGCCCTAAGAGAAAAATTGAAGAGGAAATTTCAGTCTGGAATTTACTGGAAAAAACAACACCATGCTTGCTGTCAGATCTTGGAGTAAAACTGCTCTGGCCAGTAAAAGCTTTTCCTTCCTCAGGAGCAGCTGAAGAACACCTCTGTTCACAGATCTCCTCTCTTATCTTCAGATAGAACTCCTTCCTGCACACCTCTTCACTAGGCTGCCTGGCAAAGCCCCAGAGGCAGTTTCATCTCCTGATGCCTCAGAGAACAGGGCAATCAATCTCATTACATGATCTAAGGAATTACTTCCCTGCCAAAATGAATCCACTCCACTGAGTCCATTGATGGTAGCTCCTAAATTAGTTACAATTGGAAAAGAAAGTATTAATAGTTCTAATCAGCAGGCAAAATTATTCAAGAAAAGGACTTGAAAAAAAATCATTCTGATTCTACAACCCACAAAGGTGTAAAAATCTTTTCTCTAAAACAATGCAGAAAACAAATATCTTTGGCCAGGTGATTAACTAATGGGGAATAGATTTTTTTTCCTGGGAATCTATGCACTAGGTTAATAGACATCATCATTTATCAGAAATGAAGACTGGCAAATAAAAACAATATTTAAGAAAGTAAATAATTGTTCTGATGTGTATCTTGAATGGCAAAATTATACTTTCTATGCATTATTTTACATCATTGCAAAATCAAGTATCATCTATTTTAGCTCAAGGTTAATTCTAGCAAATGGATTAATTATATTTATACCTAAATACTGCAAGTTAGGGATCCCATGTGCCTGCATGGAAAATTGTAATCATGGAGGCACCCTCATTCACGCTTTTTGTGCTATCTTCTGATGACATGTGACTTCAAAACCACTATGTATTTTTAACTAGTTTTCTTTTCATTTCATCAGATTGATGGCCTGAAACAGAAGTGAGTTTTCCATTAAGTTTCTCAATTATTGTGCCATTATATGCCTTCAGCAACACTAACCTTTAAATTGCACCTTTTCTAAAGGAGATCTAACAATAATGAGAAGGCTGAAAATCCTAACAAATCACATGACACATCAGCTACAAGCACATGCAGGGTTAAAAAGTAACTCATCAATAACAAAGGATTTTTTTGACTACCAGTTTTCTATTTTTTTATTTGTTTTGTTCTTTCAGTAAGAAAGGAAAATAAATCATGAATCCTGTCTCAGTCTGTCTAAGATACCCTGGAAATTAAATGAAATCCAGTGCAACAGCTGAATCTGTATTACTGCCTTTTCTTTTGAAGGCACTGATACTAAAGCAAGGTCCACCTGAGCATAATAAACCTTTCCCATCAGAAACCGAAAAATCTGGGAGGATCTTGGAGGGATTTGTCCTTTCTTTCAAATTATTTCATTGGTTCTTCCCCATCTCTTCAGGGAACCATTCTTGCCTCACTGTTCCTCCACGTTTTCCTTTGTCTCCTCCCTAGCAGGCCTTGCAGGGAGAGGACCTTACAGATGGGTCTCCACTTTCAGGCAAAAAAACCACCAAGCATAGTCCTTGAAGGAAGAGAGATGGCACACGAGAGAAAACTCACAGTGGCAAAACTCAGGTGATGCTCTGCTTGGGGTTCATTCCCAGGATTTTGATGTCTTCAGCTTTTTGAGTTCTGGGATGCTTTCTGAACTGAAGCTCCCTGCAGGGACACTGGGAAATGTGTGCTCTTTGCAAAATACGTCTTAGTGGAGCTGCACTACTGAGTGATGAACTTTCCTCCCCAGGCTCCTTCCTTCTTTGAGAAAATGTACCAAAAAAATATACACATGTTCCCACCAACCTGTAGCTGGAAGAGGTCTCAGCCTAGTTCATCATTCCATCTGGCAGGAACTTTCTTGAAGCCTAAACCCTGACAGTGCAGGAGCTTTCCTGACTGTGCTTGCCTGGTACAG
The DNA here is from genome assembly GCA_024500445.1 of Entomyzon cyanotis. NCBI lineage: Eukaryota > Metazoa > Chordata > Aves > Passeriformes > Meliphagidae > Entomyzon > Entomyzon cyanotis. The sequence continues at coordinate 22,988,706 of JAKEPQ010001005.1, forward strand.
ACTCTCTTTAAACTATCATTGTTGATTTTTCCTCTACCTCATGAGAGTAAAATTCATTCACTTAAAATGGAACCAATTCAGAAACTAGCTTAGTCTTTAAAATAAATCTCTTTGGGACTAATATCAGGCTAAGCCAAGTGTAGCAGAATGAAAATTAAGTGCATTTACTTAAATATTTTCTTACCCATGTTTGAATGAATATTGCAAATGTGACACTTTCTTGGGATCACAATCTTTATAGATATCCAAGAGCTAGAAGAGCTGCAAATGCAATTTGTGATATTGCATGTAATTTCACAGAAGTTGTTCTAGGTAGGAAAGTCACAGTTTAGCTTAGGAAAATTAGATTCCCCAGTGTTTAATGGGATGAGAATTGCTTTTGAATGAAGAAAGACATTAATGGCTTTTTCATCAAGTTCAGAAGAACTATTATTAGCTCTATAAGACTGCTTTTTCATTTCACAGGATGTCTTTAGACAGTTCATCTTCAGAACTGCCCTTCTATGAAGGACGAATTTTTAATGAGAAGCTGTGATATATTAGAGTTGCACTTTCTAGCAATATGTGGGAGTTACAGGATCCCTAAGTAGCACAGAATAACTGCTGGCTGAAAGATAAATTAAACCTGGTAAACTGGAGGGGAATTATTCTATAACCTGTATAATACGGTTGGCAGCAATTTCCAGCTGGACACCATGGTTTATAACATTATCTTGCAGAAAACTAGCGACTGAGTTTCACAGATGTGTGACAGTACTTATTCATCTCCCGGCAACTTTCTTTTAAACTTGAGTATCTCACTGTATGTTCCATGGCTGTGAGGCCCTTGCTTACTTGCAGTTACTTAGTTTTGAAATTGTTCTCACAAAAAAAAGAACTAAAAAATTATTTGTCCAGTGTTCCAAACCTTTGTGTCTGCAGTATTTGTATTACAATGTGACAGAGCTCAGCCAGCAGAGTGGCTGCTGTCTGTGCTGAGACATCCTTGAGCTAATCTTGGTTGTATGACCCAGCAAGAGTCTGAATCTTTTCTTGTGCCCTCAAATCTTTACTTCATATGGGATACAAATGTTTTGCTCAGTTTTGCAGCTCTGCAACACATGCAATGCAGAGCTCGTGGAAAAGACAGAAAGTGCATTTCCACAGTTTTCCTCATTTTCCAGATCACTTAGCCAAGCCATAGTATTCCTCTAAGTCTCTCAGAGTCAAGATGGAAAATAGCAGAGCAGTGTAGTACTTCAGAACACCACTTCACTCTGATTGTCTCACCAGAAGGCTGGGGGCAGGTGGTGAGGGCTGACTGGTGCTTGCCATTTTGCTCACAAAAAACTTGGTCCAGCTTGGGGTTTTTTTTCAAAAGAAATGTTCTCCAAGTCATGACTCAGACAGCATGACTATTTTATTTGCAGGCAGAGCTCCTTCAGATTTCCTCTTTGCTGTTTGCTGAGCAAAGGGAAGGATGGGATTATGAAAGAGGTAACTAGAGGACACAAGGTACTGAGCTGGTCACTTCCCGGCAGAAGATCAAGCTACTGATGCAAAGCTTGATCAATCTCCTTTAGTTCTAGTTATTGCACCATCAGTACAACAGAGTGAGAAAGGTGTTTTCCTGGTGCCAAATATCTTCATTTGATTTATCACAATTGTCCCTATTCAAGGAAAAGTTATTACAACCAGTCTCAGTGTTTCAGTGTTAGGATGTCACTAACAGCTCCTTCCTTCTGTTCCAATTCCCTCTTTCATATTTTACCATTTCAGCCAGTGACTGGAAGATATATAGTGTATTGCCTGGTGCCATAAAACAGTCATTTTTTGTTTCTCCCTTTGTGTAAATTGAAGTGCATCATCATCAAATTGCTATCATGATAGGCTTTTATTTCCCAGTCATTCCAGCAACCAATTCTACCTATTCAATCAGTGTTTGGACAGGTAGAGATGAACACTTCCTGTTTGATGCTTATAGAAACTTACAGCATCCTGTTTTGTGTAGACTAGGGAGTTTGTGAAGACAGCCTGAACTTCTGGTAGAATCAAACAAAACCAGTTTTTGCTCTTCCATAGTCTTTTGCCTCTATTATTTCTGTTCTGCTCTACTTCAAACACAGAAGAATTTCCAGAGGCTTATTTTAAGCTACTATTTGCCTTAGAATCCAGCAAAATGCAAAACCTCTGCACTTCTTTCCTGCTCTGTGGCCCCAAGTGCAATGCATTTCACACACACAAAATAAAATGTGTTCATCTGTAAGACACAGCTGCAAATCAGTTTAAATGCATCATTTTGGTTTATCTTGCTTGCTTAGCAAAGACCTGCCTTACTTTGGTTTTTGAACTTCAGCTTTGAAAAGCTTCTTTGACTCATGGATGTGGTCCTTTAATATCCAAGCTGCAGAATAAGTCTCAGCCAAAGAGCTTAGAAGGGCTCAAAATAAATGAGATTCACAATAAACATGGCTACAGAGATAGGCTGCAAGTTTCAAAGTATATGAAGTTTTGTGGGTTTAGATAAAAGTTATTTTCCAAATACCAAGAGCCTTCCCTCATAGCACAATGGCAAGGGAAATCCAGAGCACAGAATTTCTGTTTCATGAAAACTTAGGAGATTTTCAATTCATTTTTGTCCTTCACTGGAGCAAAAACGAAACCTCTCCTATAGTTTCACAAAGAACATTTGTGCCAATCCCAAAACCTCTGTTTTAAATTTAAATTCTTCCATTCTCCAGAAATTACCAGAAAGGATGCCCTGAACCTTAGAAAAGAGAAAACATTCCCCAAGTCTTTAAGCCTCTCACCTACATGGTGTGTTCACACACAAGTATTTACTAATACAAATGCTTTTGTGTCAGTAAAAGGAAGAAGCAGCAGCCTTTCCCGCCTGAGCCCATTTTTAATGCTGTTGTGAAGCACCTTGGCCCTTACAGTGAGGCATCAGACCCTGTCTGCTTTCTGGAGATGGGTGAGTGAATCACAGAATCATGGAATACCCTGAGTTGGAAGGGACCCACAAGGATCATCAGTCCAGTTCCTGGCCCTGCACAGGGGCCACAGGGCACACATCCCAAGAGTCACCCACATGCCTGACAGTATTGTCCAAAGGCTGCTGGAACTCTGTCAGGCTTGGTGCTGTGACCACTGCCCTGTGGAGATTGTTCCAGTGTGTCGCTGTTGAGCCGCTAGCTGAGGAATGACCCAAGTTCTCAGACAAGGAAAGAGAGAAGAGACCTTTATTATTTTGATTTCCATATATATAGAGTTTACAGAGGTCACCCAGATTGGTCAGCCCGAGACCTCCCCCTAGGCCCAATTGGCCAAGCCTGAACTGACCCAATCCGGAGATGTTGTTTGCAAAACATCCAAACTTTATTTTGTTTATGAAATATAGCAAAATGTTCCCACGGGAAGGACCTGTGCTAGCCACACCAGTGCCCAACCACCTTCTGGATGAAGAACCTTTTCTTGAGATCCAAAATAGATGTCCTCTGACATGACTTCAGGCAATTCCCTCTGGTCCTGTCACTGGTCACCAGAGAGAAGACTGGGACCACTGAGAGCAAATTCCTGGTCTCTAGGCATTGGAAGAGCTGTAAAATTCCTAATTTTGGGCATTATTTGTTTCTCACTTAATGCTCTACATGCCCATGGATGGATGCAGCCTCACAGGAGCATGCAGGGGATGGAGAAGCAGCACCAAGCAGTCACACATGCTCCTCCAGTTGACCCTTGGAGCCAGGAGAGTGAGCAGTCAGTGCTTCAGCCAAACACTGAGCAGCAGCCTGAACTTCAGGACATCAGAGTTCAGATAGGTCCTGTCACATGAAACAGGACCAACTGCAATTCTTCATTACCAATTTTAAAAGAGTATCTTACTTGTTTTCTCTCTTCAGGGCTTTGTCTCCTCATTTATCTGTTTGCCTTTGTCTCTGCTAGGGTTTCTGTTTTTCCCCCCTGACATTTAACATGACCACTTATTTGGCTCCATGACTGACAGCAGCAGCATTAAAAGGGACACGAGACCAGCTCTGGAAAGGATTAAACAGCATGAAGCCCATGACAACTGCTTTTCAATGAGGCATTCTCTGCCCAAGTGCTCCCTGCTGCCGCTGACATCAGTGCAGGAAAAAAATGAATCTGACAAGAGGGAGAAAATCTAGGGATGGGGGAGCAGCAAGAGGGGATATTTGTGCATCTACAGCCTTTGTGAGAGCAGAGAGAGCCCATACACAGCACAGATTTGGAGGGGCAGGGGAGCCAGCAAAGTCATGTGAAGACCTGCTTTCCCTTGCCCAGTTCTGCAGCTGTTTGAGTCATAAAATTGGCCTGCACAGCATCCATGGAGAGCACCTTGCTACTCCCATGACCACTGGACTCCTGGAATAAAAATTATTTGCAGAAGTTCAACATCAACCCATAAAAATCTAGATTTCTACTTTGAGTGAGCAATATTCAGCCTCTCTGAAAATCAGGAATATGGGATCTTTTTTCTTGTTGTGTAATGGCTTCATTGTGCATACTTTTATGTTGCTATTTTGAGGTAGATTTAAAAAGCAGTATTTAATACAAAATGGTGGAGACCACTGCTAAATTCAGAAAACAGATGGATTTTGTTAAATTAGCTTTTATACAACTATTGTTGTGCCATTTTTCCACTGAGCTCTTCTCAGAAACTGGGAATGAAATTGCATAATGTACTTAATATAACAGTCATTTTAATTTGGAATACAAAAGTATTTCTAAAAACTGAATTAAATGTCATTAAAGCTTTCAGCATATTAAATGAAATCATACTATTTTGCTTCAGGCTGGTTTGAGCATTTAATGTAAAAATCTTCTAAGTATTTAATGTCTATTTTATCTTCTTTTACCTTTTCATTTTGAACAGTTTTCTTCATTAAAAACATTCTAAGGCTATAAAAAGAGAAACCTTTCCATATTTGGATTTTGGTGATTTGAGGTATCTCTCCAGTGAACTGATGAAATCCTGGAACAAATTTTACTTTACTTGTTAGTAAAACTCAGGGATAAAACACAGTGTTAATCCTTGCAGTACATCATTGCATAGCCTCTACAAGACATCCAGATGCTTTCCTGGAAATATAAACTTCAATACCAAAACTAGCAATATTTTCAACTCATGCAATAATTAGGACTAAGTATACAACAGCTAAAAAGGTGCAGATGGGATTGTTATGTGATAAAAACTGCTCTGCATGTCGCCAAAGAAGCAGAGAGAGACATGGTGGGGAAAGACTAAAAAATAATCTGCCAAGCTTTTCCAGAGTCCGTCACAGAGCCATCAACCCACCAAAGGTTGTTCATCTCCACAAGCACACAGCAGCCCAGAGGCAAGTGAAAACCCAAATTAAGGACTCAGAGGAAGGGACACCCTGTCCAGAGCATTCCCAGATTTGTCCCAGCAGACCCTCAGCCCCAGCATCCAGCCATGAAAACCATCACAAGGAGTCAATGCTGAAGCATCTCTCAGACCACTGGGGTTTGCTGTCTGAGGGTGTCAAACACAATATGGGACCAGAGGAAGAGATTGCACAGGACTTATTATGGGATGTTTAGGGATAAAAGGGCCAATTGCTCCGCAGAGTGAACAAAATGAAGTGCCAGCCTCTGTGCTGGAATCAGAGCTGAGAGGCCTGTGTATCCATGGCACCACTAAGCTGGAGAGACTGGGATCCAGGGGCATCTAATGGGCAGACTTGAGTGTCTGAGGCATATTCATTACATATATATATATATAATTTCGTGTGTGTGTACTATATATATATATATATATATATATATATATATATATTTCCAATAGCATCACTCCATCCTGCTTCTTCAGAGAGGAGTTCATGGTGAGGCCCCTGACACTGAGTGTTTGTGTGAGTCCTCTGTTTCTCTCAGTGTTGATCTGTATGGCTGGCTATGTGCATGTTTATTTATGACACTTTATGGTGCACATGCCTACTAGAAACACATGCTAGTTGTGAAACTTGCTGCTGGTTGTACCTGGGGGAAAAGAGCAATGGCAACCTAATATCCACTGGGCTGTCAGACCTGTCCTGACTTCCCTAAGATGCATGATTTATCAAAAAACTGTAATAACAGAGTGGTAAAAAAACTGAAATCTCTGCTGATAACTTCCCCATATTTTCAAATTCATGTATTTGACATCTACATGTGTTCCATTCCAAAGAGACAACTTCTGTAATCCTGGAAATAATAATCATTCAGGCATTATTTGCATTGTGAGTCTATTCCCCAAACTGTTATTTTTCTGTAGTATATCCAGGGATAGAAGTGAAACACTTCAGAGAACTGATCAGTCTAAAAGTAATTTAATTTTTTTTTGCCTCTGTGGCAGGACATTCCCCTACCACAGCAGGCTCAGCTTATCAGCTGGTGTGAAAGCTCAGGACATCTTTCCCCAACATGAGCTTGCTAATTGGTGAGATAACCCAGGCCAGACATCTGTCTGGTAGTGAGTTATTTGTGGCACCATGGAGGTGGCATTCCCAGCTGACAATAAACCTCTTGCCTTTAGAGTGAAATTGAAGGAAGATAAGCTTGAATTTCTGGCTGAGAGACACTTCACTTTACAAACTCTAAAAGCTACACAAAACTTTCAGAAGCAGAAGCCTTCTGAACATTCCTTGGAAATGTGTGGGGATCTCTCCTCAAGGTTTGGGATGGTGGCCTTGAGTTATTCTCCCAGGAGTTCAGTGAAAAGAGTATGTGTACCCCATCATCAATTTGGTGATGAATTACATTGATTCCTGATCTATGCTATTTCTTTGCTAGTTACAATAAAGATACCTTTATGTCGTGCATTATTTTATGTAATCTAGTACTAGTTCTTTGTTTTAACCTTTGTAGTAAGTAACTCTGTTTGAAGCCAGTTGTCTGTTTATCTCCTGTCTATTAATAAATAACTCACCTTATAATAGACCTGATCTGCCATTCTTAAGAATTTGCAAGCCAGAGCAGTTTAGGTGTGGGTCACTTGAATTTGAACTGCTGCCAAAAATCTGAACCTAAGGCAGGGCTGGTCTAAAGCTCACTCAATCCATAACAGCCTCCTCCCCTTAGATTTTATTCCATGCTGCATTTAAATATTGTCTCTCAAACAGGATGAGTTACCAACTCAATTTTGTAAAAGCAAAGTGGCATTTAGCACTGCTGCAAAAGTTAATGTTCTAACCACACATGCATTAGGAGAGCTGGAGGTATCCAGCTTTATAACATGACCTTTTTCCCTCAGGAAAACCAACTACTCTGTTATGTCTTCAGAAACAGTAATTGAGTTCACTCTGTCTTTGTGAAATGTGCTTGGTACTCTATCAGTTTAATCCCCACTGGGCTACACTCTATAAGCAATAGAGCTATATTAGTGCTGGGGGAAAAAAACAGGGCTTCAGGTGCTCCAGAAATGCTTAGAAGCAGCATGAACCTGTGAAGTGTTTGAGCTCTGCCCAGGTGATTGATGAACTGGAGGAATCTCACTGCTGTGTTGATGTTCACCAGGCTTTCATTGGCACAGGTCAAAAAGAAAAAGGAGGAAAAGAGATGTTCATCTTCTGCTAGTGAGTTTCTCTGTTTTACACCTGCTACAGTGATTTCAAATGCTTAGGACAGAAGTAAAATAACACTTTTTTCGGTTCCCAAATTGGCATGGTGTGGCTAGCACAGGTTCTTCCCGTGGGAACATTTTGCTATATTTCATAAACAAAATAAAGTTTGGATGTTTTGCAAACAATTTCTCCGGATTGAGTCAGTTCGGGCTTGGCCAATTGGGCCTAGGGGGAGGTCTCGGGCTGACCAATCTGGGGCACCTCTGTAAACTCTATATATATGGAATTCAAAACAATAAAGTTCTCTTCTCCTCTCTTTACTTGTCTGAGAACTTGGGTTAGTCCTCAGCTAGCCGCTCAACAGCGACAGCATGGCAGGCTTTTGTTCTTAATTATGTCTTTCCCATATTCTCTTAGGTTCATCCATTTTCCTCAGGAAGATATCCACAGGCTTTCCCTCGCTTTCCTCCAGTGTTCCAGAAAGGAAGATAAACAGTGAATTGATAGCCACAGCATAAGGATCTGCAATTCATCTGTTCTGAACAAAAGCAAAATCATTTTCAACTCCCTGTGTATTTTCATTCTAATTTTTAATCCATCAAGTTGATGGGCTTACCTCGTCTTTCATTTTTCAGATACAAATATCCCTCCCAAGTATGATTTAGCCATTTATTCAGAAATCAAAATAGAATGTAAGTACAGTAAACTGAAGTTACTGTTGTGGGCTGGTGTAACTGAAAACTCTGCATACTTGATACATCCACAGTCAAGAAGAACATGACTAAGAAGACTGAATTTCTCTCACAACATGAAAAGGGAAGGCGTTACAAGTCTTGAACCTGATGTGAGAAATTGGGGTCTCTTGGTGGTTGCCTGTCAGGCACGATTTGTGCTAACGATGAAACAGGTCCAGAGCAGAGTTTCAAGGTCAGAGCCTGCAGCCCACTTCTACTATGGTGTATCCCAAAAGCAAGCTGAGAGCCTAAAAATTTTTCCATTAAAATGTCAGCATTATCTGTTATTACAATGTGATTGTGTCTGAGATTTTGTGTGTATTATTAGTGCTGGGCTTACAGAGTTACAGTATGTAATGGGTAAATAGGTCTGGGCAGATGATGATTTCATTGTCCCGTAGGAATTTTTGACGTTTTGATATTTCTTTTGAGCCCATTTCTGAAAGAAAAACAAGTTCAAAGGTCTTCATCCACAGCCAACAAAAACCAACAATTTTTTTTCTCAGCTCACTAAAATTTTTGTTTGTTTTACCTTTCTGCTCTTTTTACCTTTTCAGGGATATCTATAACTAACATTTTGAAAAAAAAAGAGGTCTTTAAAAAAAAGACCTGCTCTGACCATCAGGCCTTTCCATCTTCTATACCACAGAAGACAAAGAGTCAACACAAAACTCTTCTCACTACTTGTACTTGCTAACTGCACAGTGTCTTCAAAATTACAAATGCCACTGATGAGTTTGAAGCTGTAGACTCCTTAGGATAAGGGCAGTAGTGTAAGATGTGCCCACAGCCCCATGGGCACTTCTAGAAAGACTTATTGAAAACCCAGAATCTAATATTCTCTTTATGATTTTCATCTTTGCAACCACCTCGATTTCTTTGCCTCCAAAGACGTCTTGCTTTTATGCCCTGTCTTCATGTCTCATCTTTCATAGACCACAATACTTTTTCTCCTATAAGCAACATTTTATGTACAACAGCCACTTCTGCCTGTTCCTTCTAAGCTTCAACTAACCATCTATTGTATCAATGAAGAAAATCAATGCAGAATTGACTTCATCTCTATAAGAGCTTAATCTTATACATACAGGCTAATATGTAATTAATTCTTCTTCCCTTTCCACTCACTCTCAGTGACTTATATGAAAACCTGTTAAAAGATGCATGTTTGCTTTCCCTGAGGGAGTCACACTAGAGCCACCCATTTTGCAGATCTGAAATGCAAAAGCCTTAACTTATGTACATGCCATCCCAAATACCCATGAGATTAGAAACATGACCTTGTCACAAAAGTGAATTAAGGCTGTATTTTTTTTCTTGTATTTATATTTCAGAGCTGATTAAGCTGCTTTCAACTTTTGATATAATCTCTGTCTGAGTAGCAAAGCATGAATAAAATAAGGACAGAAGTATATTGCAATAAGCCATTCTTGTGAGAACACTTTTGCTTTGAATAGCAGGGTGTTTATCCTTTATGGAAACAATCTTATCTTCAAATGAACACAAACAAAAGGTCCTGAAGCTATCCGTTCTTTTGACAAAAATAAGCTGAGGAAGAGAAATTATACTCAATATTCTTGCTTCATGGTAGCTGTAAGGAGCATACAGTCATGTTTTCCTCCTGTATTCCTTAATATTGGGAAGTGATGGAGAAACACAGTGGGACTGGAGTCTTTATACATAAAGTCTTTATTCCTACCTTGTGCTTTTAGAGCAACCAGCACAGAAGGTATTCTTACTGAGCTGTGGATTGCTCTGATCCCTCACCTGCTGTTGCTTTTCACCCCAGGAGCTGACGTCAATTCCCAATGATGTAATGCCACAGACAGGGATTCCCCTGCATGAACACCAAAGGTGCTCATTTCAGTTTCTTCCATCATCACCAACTGGGTCTCAGTTGGGCTTTTTATCAGTATCAGCAGGGGATATCTTGTTTCAGCATGAGACAAAGAGCTTACTGAAGTCAGTCTCTCCAGCAACATCTGTTTCATCTTCTGTCTTAAAACAGTGGCCAGCACTATCACATTTGTCACTGCTCAGCGTCTTGGCATGGTCTCCAGAGAGCCACTCCCTGAAGTCCACTGATCCATCAGCTTATGCCCATTAATTTAGTTGTGTATTTTTTCACTTCTGCTAAGCAAAAGGATGTTAATTTTCCATCTCTTGGTATTCAATTTCTCCATGGTTGTCTTTTCTGTCTTTTCTCTCCTGAGGTAGGTGTTTGAGTTTTTACAGGGCTGGCTTGGTGGCTTGCAGGAGCCATCTGGCAGCCCCGTGGTGTGCCACAGCTCATGCTATACAGGGCTAGTCTGTTAGCACTCAGCTGTCAAAAGAACCAGACCTCTGTCAGTTCCTCAGCTTCAAGAGCACTGGAAAATCCACAGCATGGGGGTAAAATGAACTGAGAAATTAAAACAGTTGAATCACAAAGTAGTTGAACGACCAAACACAGCTGGAGCTTTCAGAACACTTGAAGGAAGCATAGAGGTTTAATGATAATGTTGAGGCCACCATCACCACACTTTTCTGAATGGACAAAGAAATCCCTTTAGCAGGATCCCTGTAAAATCCTTGTAATGGTGAGCAGTGCAAGGCAAATGGTGTTTACTTTTGCTGACTGAATCAAGAACTCGTGGCCCATTCCTGTAAAATGTGGGGTGGACAGTGGATGCAAAGGTTAAAACAGAACTTAGAAAACTGAAGGAGACAATTTAGAGGCCATTCTTCCAAGATATACTGACAGCAAAAGAAAAGTAAATTGTCTGTAGGTGTCTCCAGGATGGCTGTTGCACAGCCACCAGATGAGATTGTACTCAGAAATGGAAACCAGTGTTTTATGTTTTGGCTGCACTAAAGAAAACAGAATATTCTCTGTTGAGAAAGGCAAGGAGGGTTTGACGTGGGGAAAGATCTGACATTGATGTATTTTGAAGTACAAAGCTGGGCTTGGGCTTCCCTTCACACAGATGCAGAGTAAGCTTGCATTTACCCCAAGCTATAGGTAACCCCAACAATAAGGAATATTGAAAAAATATCTCATTAAACCTCAATGAGGGTTTTCTGTGCTATGAGTGCTTGCTGGCTTTTCAGCTCGACACCAGGAAAAACACAGTGCTTTCCCATTGAACACTGCAGATTAAATCTGCCACACAGGGGGCATGGCATGAAATCCAACAGTATCCCAGAGTGTGTCAACTCTCCTTAAGTCACACTCAGTAATAGCGAGGGAGGATGCCTTTCTTCTTCTCTTCTTGTTTCAATACCAAACTCAACAGGGGACTTTCAACATTTTGGAGGAACAAAAGGAAATCAAAGACCAGTAGGAGAGCTATATGCAAAGTTCATCCTTTGCAAATGTGTCACAGGGATACAGTCTGAGCACATTGTTCTCAAAAGCAAGAAATCATTTATTTTAATGAAATCTGTTCTGCTTTACAGGGATAAAGTAACTTCTACTGTAACTCTGTGATGGTTTTTATACAGTCTTTTCATAGCCAAGTTCTCAAACATATTTAAACTTCATATTACTCACAATTGAAAAGTTCATTTCGCATTTACAGTCACAACACAAGTGTCTGCCAAGAGACGGATCCTGGCCATGAGAACATTCAGAAGGGATATAACGCTCCATCAATGTGTGAAAGGAAGACAGGGCACAATAGAACAAAAGATGATTCTCTATTTTTCCATTTCCTTCTTTGAATGTAGAACTGGAAGCCCAAATCTCAGTCTTTTCCAGTTAATTTCAGATTTTTAAATGTAATTCTGTTTTATTCTTCCTATACTCTTCTATCAAAATTATATATAATGCCTAATACATCTGACAAATTACCTGCAACTCTGATAAAAGATTAAACAAATCCAGAATTCACAGAAAAAATTATACATAATAAATGGAGGAAAAGTAATATATTCAATGAAATAAAACCTTTTAGCAACACTGCTTTGATCTGTTTATAACTACCCACTCAGAGCAACTTTCTTGAAAATAGTTAATTTTATGTCAAAGAATGAAATGTACCTGAAAATTATATAAAAGTACTACTTAGGTTAAAAAATTTTCCTAAACAGGTGCAAATTAAAGATCAGTGAAGAGGATTCTGCTGATTTTTTAAAGAACTTTATTTTACTTATAGACATTGGAAAGACAAACAGAAAAGAACAGAAGATAACATCATCCATTCTTTTTTAAATGGCTTTCATTTTAAAAATATACTTGGAACAAAATTATTTTTTCAAGCTGTGCAATTGTTACATGATTTTTTTGCTTGTCTGGGGTTTTTTTGTAAACTGCATCCTTTTATTGTTGTTTCAGATAAGATCAGAAATTCCTTAGCTCAGTCTGTGAGCTGTTACAGCACTCAGCATTGGGACAGTAGGTTGTCAGCATTGGTCTCAGTGTGAGGTCTATAGGCAAGGTTGTAGGACTACAAATAGTGTAAAATAGGCATTATGCAATAGGTCTGGCAAGACCATGAACAAGAGATGTGGGTACAATTCTGATGCATTGTCTCAGGGTCATGAGAGAAGCTATGTCTGAAGAAAGCTGTATTAAATAAAAGGACAAAATACATAGGTTACAGCAATAATTACTTGGAGGTTTTGGTGGAGGAGAAGCAAGTTTTACTCAGATAAGAGCCCACACCACTTGCATACTAGGGGAAACCTCTACCATCATTTGTGACTGCTACTTGTGTTAGATAATAGAAAGAAGGGATGGATTAATGGACTGGCTAACGACATCCCTGCCTCCATCAGCAATTAGGCTTCTGTATCCTGCCTTTCACTCATTGTATGAAAGAAATTGATACTACGCTATGACAGGAATAAGTCATCAAGGTCCATCAGGACACAGTCTGTAGGTGATAAAAACATCAGTCATGCTGGGCCCTTTTTTATTCCCTTCAAGCGTGGTACTCTATAAATCTTTCCAAAGGGAAAGTGCATCTCTGTGTCCATAAATTCCAGTATTTCTGTTCTTTTCCATCAGCTTGAATGAAAATCACACATGCAAACAGCCAGTCTTATGGAATGAGTCATTATTCCAATATTGGGAGCCACCTTGGGATAGGGTTTTGACATTCCTAGACTGGCTCAACATCTGCTCTAATTAGATATTCTGCACGTTTTGATTTGTATTCAGTTACATATTCATTCCAAAATGAGGAAGCACCTGGCTTTAAACACATACTGTGAGAATCATCTTTATTTGAACATGTAGAGCATGGGAGGAGGTGAGCTTTCATATTGAAGAAATTGAATTAATACTTAATTAACTGAAAAAGAAATTGGAAGGAAAATAACCATAATGCACTGAAGGCATCTTTTCTACTGACAATTATAAAGCTGTCTACTGCAAGTCCAGCACTGTTACTCCAGTGCCATTCTCTTACTATGTTGATTTTAAATACATGGCCAAGTACTCACAACCCCTCTTTCACCTTAGAATTATCTATCTTCTAAAATGGCAATAGAGAAAACCAGCAGAGAATTTAACAATTTGGGTATTTTCACCACCGTAGAGAACATGAAAATGACAATGTGAGTAGTAGAAGCCAAACTCCAGCACACTGGCAAAGGAGTGGAAAAGAGAAAGATCTCCCTTCCTCATTCACTCCTGCAGCCAGAAAAGACCCATGAAGAGGGATGCTTTCCATCCCTGGGCATCCTGAGCCATTCCTGGGACTGCACAGCCACCTTTGCCTCCCTAAATGTTAAGGCAAGCTGCAAATGAGGTGAAATCAAAAAGTAACACTGAAGGCTGAATATCTACCTGAAATTAATCTTTACTATGATGGCTGTGATGACATTTCCATTATTTGAACTGTATGGAAATTATACCAAGACAATCTTTAATGAAGGAACATAGTGATTTAATTGAAGCATAATTCATGCAGCAGTTAGTGGAGAAAACTCTGGGTTCATTAAATAACTACTTGGAAGCACTGATTTAAGCCCTGCACTTTCAGTCTCTAGGAGGAAAATGATATCAAGATTTCTCCCAGCAGTTTCACCTCTCTGAACTGTCTGGATGACAAAATGATAGCAGCATTTTTTATAGTTGGATACAGTTGATTTACCCAGAAAGAGAGAATCAAATAAGCAAATCAGTAAATTTTGGCAACTGGATGAAAAATACCTCTTCAGATCACTAGATACACCAGGTGTAATTGAAGTTAAACCATACCTGACCTTAAACTGATGAAAAAAATTAAAATTATCTTTTAGGCCATTTCTTACAGTTTTCCTCTGCAATTAATCAGTGTACTCTCAGCAAGAAGATACATGACCAGGCTTGAAACTTTGGTATCAATCTTTTTATTCCCATCTATCAATCCTTACAGAGATGGCAAAATTCTACAGACTTTAGCAACCTGGCCATGGTAATTACACCTTGTGGCTGAGTAGCAGACCCCAGAGAGTTGTGATCAGTGGCACAGGGTCTAGGCAGAGGCCTGTCACCAGTGGTGTCCCCCAGGGTTCTATACTGGTCCCAGTATTGTTCAACTTCTTCATCAATGCCTTGGGTGAAGGGGCAGATGCCTCCTCAGCAAGTTCACAGATGATGGGTTGAAGGATGGGTTGAAGGATGGAGAAGAAGTGTGTCAGTCCAGAAAAAACACTGGGAATAAGCCAGAGAGGTTGTCAGGTTTTGGCCAGAACAAAGATTTAATGGGTGCAGCAGGATATGGCAGCATAATACGCATGACTAATAAATCTGTATAAATGGATACAAATTAATGCAAATGGCCTGTTCTGGAAAAACAGGCAAGACAATAGAGAGGAAATGCTGGATAAATTAAAGAGAGAGTATCCAGGCTGCTTTGGTAGGTGTTGGTTACAAACCAGAACACCAGGCAGGGCAGAATTCTCCAGAGCACCAACTGTGGTCCCCCCAGAGGATTTTAGCTGATCAAATGCCAGATGCAAAAGGAACACAGTGGGACACAGCCTGTCAGGGTCATGACATGCATCACATTCACACTTTCTGCATGGAACCCAGCTGAAAATCCAGCCAGGTCTGAATGTAGGTGATTTGCAGAAAACTCAGCAGTAAAAGAATTGTGACCAGCTGTTCATGTCATGACTGAAAATTGAATATTTTAACTGATTTTATTTTTTCATAGAAATATCAGATAATTCTTTAGACTTTCATCCTGACATCCAGTGTTTTGCATGAAGATCTATCATTTTGTAAAATGAGTATGTGTTAATGTGAAAAGGCAATGAGAACAAAAAGTGGAGTTTTGCTTAACAGAACTCCAACCTGATAATTATTGCTAATATTCATTTGTGATGCGTATCACACTGAGCTGCCAAAGAAAATTCTTGCTGCCCTGCAATGCTGAAATGCTTTCCACCAAGATCTGAGTAATTTTGCTTGTCAAGAAAATAATCAGCATGCTTTTTTCCATAGCCTGGTTCCATCACCATCTCTCATTCTTCTTCAGGGGGCAGAATACACTCTCTGCTTAACTTTCCCATAAATACCTGCTTAACATTTCTTTTAAATGCCACATATTGTCACCGCGTGCAACTAGCGATCTTTGGCTAAATGAGGAACCTTATGCATGTTTCAGGCTGGCTGACAGGTGACAGATTTACTTCCCACATCCACACATTGTTATGAAGCACAACTCCCCCACTGAAGACTGACAGCTGCCTGCATTTACAAAGCCAAAGCCGCACTCAGACTGATTTGTACCAACACACCAGGCAAGATTGGGAAAATGTTCCTGTTGCTTCATACACCCACACTGTAGGTGATAAAACTGGTTAGGTGATCAGGTTTTTCACACTGCCACAAGCAATTTTCTGATTTAACATCCCGAGTTCCTAGATCAGTTCACTGTTATTACTGTAGGCTGCTTTGGACTTTTTCCCTGAAAAAGCTTAACAAGATGCCATTCGCTACGCATTTCATGGCTTCTTCCTCCTTCTTACCATTTGTGACATGGAATTAAAGGTCTATCTCCATTTACAGCATTATGAATAGGCTTTTGTAGTTCAATGGCTATTTCAGCAGAGGTCAGTTTGTCCAAAAGACTTTCTGATGAACTGTGTACTTGCCCTGGTACAGAAAGGGTCCCCACATGACTGAGCTAACTGAGCCACAAGACTAGCTGGAGGGACATGTAGAAGAAGCAATTTCCTTCAATTGCTGGAGGACTCCACAAGATTAAGGACTGCTAGAAAAAGACCTTTATCAAGGATTTTCAATTACTGCCTTGGTTCTGATTATGTGACTTCTTACACCATACAGGATAGGACTATTAGGGGCTTCAAAGCACATGAGAGGATCTTGCCTGGGGGAAAATGAGGATGAAACGATTCATCCTAAGTTGATAGTTAAAGAAATCTTTTGAAAGTAAATGCAACTGATATTTAAAGCATTTGATGTATCTTCTTGTCCAGTATATAGTTATTTTCCTTATTTTTCCTGGCTGTTAATCACATTGAGTTAATCTCACCTTGCAAGTAGGCCCCTGGAAACAAGTGGAAATATCCAGCAAGGTGTTAGTCACTGACAGAAAGAGCACCAGCTTTTGCAGAAGGTACTAATGATTTGTGACAAACTTTTTTTTTTGTTCTCAGCAAGAAAATTGGCAGTAGTTTTCCAGGATGAATGGACAGTCAGTCATCCTGAGGAGAGCACAATCTAGCCCCATGTGGGGTTTGATCTGTGGTGCATGAGAAAGGTGAGAGAGTTAGAGTTGCTTAAATTGCTTCTCCTGCCAGTGGAAGGAGGGATGTACCTTGAGAGCTGCCAGTGGGAGTCAAGTCATCAAACATAAGGGCTTGCCCTAACCCAGACCATGCAGATAACTTGTGACCCTACATGCAACACATTCCAAGTATGTTGTATTTTAACAAGGGAAGATGATAACTTTACCCAGTCTTTGTGAAGATTGTTGTGCACTGACTGAATAATATTGAAGAGATTGAGCAAAGTGGAGAAAGACTAAGACGTAGAAGCTTACTTCTGTGGATTGTGAGGTGCTTACAAAAAAGTGTGTGGGTATAGTTGCTACCTGAATGCAAATCAAATAGCTTTAGATCAAGAAATGAATCAGTGAAGCAGCACGCAATCTGCCTATCTGTGCTCATGTACATGGCAGGAACATTTTTGAGGGAAAATCCCAAGAATTACCAGTGGGATTTGCAATTCCTTGAGAAAACAGAACTGTTGAGGAAACAGGCCCACTCAGATCAGCTAATCTGTGCCCAGAATCCATTAGGCAACATCATTTTTTGTTTTGACAGAACTTGATTTCATTTAAATCATTAAATGAATGCAAAGCCCTATGTTCCATTATCACTGAACAAATCCACAGCAAATATTTTTAATTAAATTATACGGAGATTAAAATACCTTAGAGATGATATAATTACGCCTCAGCCTTTGGCATGTGCACAGGGGGATTTAAGAAAGTGCTGAAAAAAGCAGGCAGAAAACATTTTTGCTCTTTGATGAATAAGAATATGCACTTCAAAGTGGATAAAGTTCTCAAAACTATTAGGCAACTCAGATTGTGAAAATTAAAATTCATAGGGATTCTGCAATAGAGCTGAAAATAGGCAATCAGAACAAAGTGCTTCCTTTTTAGCAAGTTTCCATTTTTATCGTTTAAATTATTTCATTATCAAGGTTCTCCTAACTCTGAGGAAAACTTCCAAAAACACCTAAGCACAAGTTTCTGATTTTCCAACTACTTATGCAAATCTATACTGATAATATACAGTCCTGCCATATATAATACCTTTGTCAAATGAGTCTAACCCAGCTCCTGTAAGTGTGGAAGGTGAGCCCAATGAAAGCTGATCTGATTGCTTAAGACAGACTTTGGTATCCTGCAAGAGTAGCTGTATGAACTGTAGCAAAATTTTGCATGCCCAGACATCCAGAAATTTGAAACTTTAAGTTTCCTATTGACTCATAAGCGAAGACCAAGGACAGACCCTAGGCAGTGTCTGTCATTAGCTGAGTTTTATTTACGAGCCTTTTCTTTGGGAAAACGTTTGTTGCTGTTGTCTGAGCCTGCTGCCTGAAGGAGGCACAGGTCCCTTTCCTGGGGTTCCTTCGAGAAAACAATGCAGATCAGCACCAGCCCTGCACTGTAAGGTGCTGGTTGCAAGGTCAAAGTCAATGAGGAGGAGACAAATGTCATCTGTTGATTGGCACTGAGTGTGTGGCACTGTGTGTTGGAGAACAATGTTTATGGTGCCTCCAGAAGCAAACAGAAACTCAGGAAAGTAACCCAGTTTTGCCAGTCCTAAGGCAGGGGTTGTGCTCTTACCAGCTAGTGCATCTGTCAGCACTGGGGGCCTGAGCCAGAGGGACAACAAAGGCCGTCATGACATACTTCAGCCCTGAAGCCTTCATGGGAAGGGCACCCTGAGCTATCACTGAGCTGCTGGGAGCTGGTGGGACAAAGCAGTGCTGTACAGGCTATGCAGCACAGGCTGCAAGATGTACCTCTGCTGTGTCATGCACAGCTGATAACACAGAGGATCTTCCCTCACTCGACCCCACTGTCCTCCACTCATCTGCTAGCAGACAGTGAGGAAGAACAATGAATTCTCTTAATACAGGGTATTGCAGTAGAGTCCTGGGCTGAGCAAATAGCAGGGTGTGGAGGCAAGAGTTAACCCAGAGGTCTCTCACAGGGAGATTTGCAGAGGCTGGCAGCCTGCACTGTCATTTTCAAGGTTTCTTGCTTTTCTAATATAGAGTCACCAGCCAGGAATTAATGCCCTGGGACTTTCCCTGAATGCCATAAGTTGCAAAGCTAGTGCAATATGTGTGCTGTAAGAGAGAGGAAGAGCACTGCTCAGAAGCACCAAAAATTATGATTGCATTTCAGACTTCATCCACGTGTATGATAACAGGAAAAACATGACAGAAATGGACTCCAGATTTTGAGATTATAAATGTTCCATTAAACAATGAGAAATAACTTCAACAGGATAATATCACTGGCTAACTGTTAAGACATTCTTCTTTTACATAACTAAATCACTATTCATAACCAGCAGGAGTCATTAAGCATCTCTGCATGCAGCCCACTGGAATGACTGCTTTGGTCTCACTAATATCACATTTCAAATGTTCATTTCACTGGAGTTTCTTC
Source organism: Entomyzon cyanotis (assembly GCA_024500445.1). Lineage (NCBI taxonomy): Eukaryota > Metazoa > Chordata > Aves > Passeriformes > Meliphagidae > Entomyzon > Entomyzon cyanotis. The sequence continues at coordinate 23,008,134 of JAKEPQ010001005.1, forward strand.
TGAAGGTAGAGAAAAATACAATTCTCATCAAAGTTTCCTTTATCATTGCCAAGGCACAAAGACATCTTCAACTCTATTCTTGCTAAGCTGAAATTTAACATAGAATTATCATCTGCAATGATACTCAGTGATTAATTGCCTTAGTACATCCCTAGCCAGAACCCCTGTGGTCAAACATCTTATGAAATGAGTACCAATAGCTATTAGTACTGCTTTGAAATTATAATCAGTGACTGATGGCTCAAAAGATAAACTCACACCAAAGAATTTCAGAATATATTTTTGTAGAAGGGAAAATTATCATTTTCAACTGACATTGAAACAAGAAAACTACTAACAAAATGTGCCACATTCGTTCTCTTCACTCTGGGAACTTACTTCAGTGTCCTCTTTTCATACAAAACAGGACTAAAATATATAACCTTACAATTTGAATCTGTGTATGAAGAGCAACATCGGATGACCATTGCTCTTTCTGGAAAAAATCAGAGCACATATTTCATCCAAGCAGCAAAGTACATGTATACTTGTTGATGTGAAAGTTTATTGACAATATCTACTGGAACTGCAAATGAAGGGATGTAAGGAGAGATGCTCTGAGAAACAACCTCAAATAAGCAGTGCTCCATGTGGCCAGGGTTGATTTTAGTCAACAGGGAACACCAGAGCTGTAGCAGGATCTGTAGGACAGTTGAGGAGAGATGATAAAACAATTCACCAAAGACACAGGTGTGCTCTTTATTAGCATTCATGTAATATTTGTGGCCCCACAAAAAAAAATATAATAAAAATGAGAGAAGTTACTGCATTTTCCTTAAGTTATTTGGTAACTGCAAATGGATTGGCCAGTAGGGCACAACCAGAAGAGCTTACACTTTGTTCCTGGTGAGTCCAGCACAGAGCCTTCTGAAAGCAATATAAATTTTCTATCATCTTTGGTGGATTTGATTTCAGACTTCCTCAGGGCTATGCAATGTGCCAGTTAGTAAACAGAGTCAAAAAGGAGAAAATTAAAGTGCATTACCAGGAAGCTTGAATCAAAGCATCGATCAAATTTTTGATTACTGAGCAGAAATAGATTTCTTCATAGTAGAAAATATTAGTTTCAGTTGCACAGTATTTCTAGCCGCTTGAGAATTTTTTATTGAAATTTATTAATATGGGAATATTATGAGGTTCGCAATAGTGTGCAGTTTCATCAAGAATAATGAATCAAATTTTGAAGTTCCTGGTGTAAGGAGTATAAAAATACAAAGGTTTTTTTTTATTACAGGTAAAGAAACTAAATATCAAAGAATTATCTTCACCTTGAATTTAAATATCAAATAATTATTTTCATGTTGAATTAAACAAAAAGTTACAATGCATATAAAAAATTATATATATATATGTATTTATATGAAATACAGAAAATCCTATAAAAATTATGTTCCCAATTTGAAAAAGTTATATGTTTTAATTAATTTTAAAATGCTTTATTTTGAATGTGTCCTTTAAACATTTATCTTAGCATTGACTGAATCATAAAGTGAAAAATACAGTTTCAGCAAAACACAAAACTTAATTTTTAAAACATCTGCGGAGAATAATCTGGTTATTTTGAAAAAACTCACAAGTGTGAATTACATAAAAACTGTTATTTCCTTGTGAAGTGTTATGAATGAAAAGAAATTATGTTTTACAAGATATGAAACGCTGTTTCAGAAAAGTCAGGACTTCTCAGGGTGGATGGAAATGTAGTGACATAGTGTGAGGAAAGGAAGTCACAGGGCAAGAAAATTCTCAGTTCCAGAAAGTTTTATTCTGAACCTGTATTAAAGTTTCCTTAGGGCTATTCAACTGTGAATTAACCACACTTTTTGATCCATGCCCATGGTAGAATTGGCTCTATATTGCCACATAATCAGATAAGAAGTGGACACTTTATGTTATTTACCTCTGAATCACAGGTCTGCCTTCACAGGTAAGGCAATAACTGGTGCCCAGACCTCCTCAGTGCTGAAGTTAAAGCTATCTGCAAGTGGTCAGATGACAATGACAAACGTTCAGGTGCACTTTAAGTACCTCCAGAGCTTGCTGAGCTGGAGGCAACCCCTGGAGGCTGAATGGGAGAAATCATCCCAGCACACTTGCAGATCAAGGGATGGCACTGAGCCACCCGAGTGGCTGAAAGGGCAAGTGGCAGCAAGTTCATGAGCCCAAAATCCCCTCTGCTCTCACCAAAAGAGCAAGTCTCACCTTATTGTAAGTGCATGCAGAGCACAAGCTCCTCTGTTATTTGTATCCTCCATGGAATTTCCACCCACCCCGGGGAGGTCAAAAGGAACTCATCACCCCCATTCTCCCCTGCCCTCTGCCACACTCTCTGCCATCTCCAGTGAGGAAGATTCATCCAGGAAGAGGCCAGGTGCCAGAGCCAGCACAAAATGCTGATTAAGGTCATTGACAAAGTTTGCTCTCAGGTTTACAGCTGAACCAGGGATTCTCTGGACTGAGCCCTAGCACATGGGCAGGCCCACCCAGGGATCTGTATTCACACATCTTGCATTTCCCAGTTCAGGAAAAAGACACAAACCCAAGGTCTTGCCTGTGTGTGGGAACAGCCCACACAAGCAAACATAAACTCCAGATTTCCTAGTCATGAAAGATAAGGAGGGAAGTATCAACTATTCCCAAATGCAGCAAGAGAACTGGACCAACAGGATTAGCACTGGTCTGACAAGAAAACTGTAGAAAACATTACTTCAGCTTTTGTAGACCTGTTAATTTAATATTTTGCCTTTTTATTTCAACATCTGCAGAACCATTATCCCACTAAACAGCACTGAGATCACAGCCATTCCACTGCCTGTTTACATTCTACAGTCAAACACAGCTTTTATTTTTACCCTGTCTGAGATGGGGCATGATAAATCATTTCAAAGATGGATTTGTGACACTAGCAGACAGATTTGATAACTGTTTACAATTCCAGCTGGGCAATTAAACGGTGTTAATTTTTGGAATCCCACTTCACTCAATAATATAACAGGCACTTTTCTGATTAATAAGAAATTAGACTATGCATAAACTCCCTGCTGGATGCTAAAAGCTTTGTTGTGACAAAAGTCTTTCACTGTGTGACAATTAAAGCGTGCATCTAGCTTCCTAGTTTCCAAATTTTTCCATGCACTCATATGCTCCTTTGTCGTCATAGCATCCACAAAACATGTGTAATATCTTGCCACAGACTATTGCTCAGACTCAAAAAAAAGCTACATGAAAAGTGGTGTTACTCAAATACTGTTTCTGAAACATGAAAGACTTGAAAACAAACTTAACCCAAATAAAGGGGAGGATTTATTTTGCTAAGCAAAAGCCATCCATAAGTACAAGACCAAGGTATGGGATAGAATGCTCTACAGCAGTGTCTAGGCTGTAGCAGTGACTGTCTAGTATTAATTTGTCTTGGTTTTTACTGGTTTTGTCTTCGGGAATTAGATTATCTTACTCCTTATATAACTTTTTCCTATATGCAGTCACTGCTGAACACAAGCAGAAAAAAAACATTAGGCAATGATGATATCCCACCATTTTGCAGGTGCAGCCATGGCTGAAATGAATTTTACCCTGAGTTTTTGCAAACAGGCTAAAAGGTAGAGCTGATTTTTCATAAAATAGTTACTTGAGCCCACATGTAAGAAAGGTTAAAATTGCTCTTGTTCTTACTTTCAAAAATAGGCTTTGTTATTTAGCCTATAGTCCCTTCCTTAGAACAATGGAATCTAAGCAGGTGTTTCCCTTTTCTAACATCTCAAGAAGAGCAAGAGAAAAGATATATGGAAAAACTGTAGGTATTTCAAAACTGTTAGGAAATCAACATTCAGGAAAAAATCATAAAAGTTCCCTGAGTTACAATGTTTTTTCTTTTTTAATATCCTCTTTAAAAAATGTTGACTGTACCATTTCTTCTCAAGCTCCCAGAAGAATTGAATTTAAAAATTGCCCCAAGAAAGAGGACATCATAATATTCAATTCTTACCATTACTGGTTTTCAGCTTCCTTATGGCTTAATTAAAATTCTCCTAAATTAGTCAGCAAAAATTTTGCTGCAAGGCCATGGACCCACATCACAACCAAACTTTCAAGTATTCCTAATATAAAGAGCTTAAAATGAAATCCAGTTTTGGAAACGAGTTCTGTGAATCCTTTTTCATATCTTGGTACTTTGTTAACAAAAAAGGTAAAGTATGGGGTTTTTATCAGAATTGTTAGTTCTTTCAATTCAGCTTGAAAATTCCAAAAATCCTGGGATACGTTTAAAACAAAAAAATACCCAGCATTCACATGATCACAGTAGCCACGAGGTGGGTCAGGTATTATGTATCAGGTCATCAATCAGTATTGATCCATCTGTTGTATCTTGAGATCCCACCAAGTAACCCAGTATTTTTTATATCCATGCCAGTTTACAACTCCTATGCATGGTCCTGTTCCTGTTGGTGTCTCCCACCATGGTATAAGAACCACTTAGGCAAGAGACATAATCATAATAACATGATTTAAGTAAATCCCAGAAAAAGAAAAATGTGAGATAAAATTTGCTAATACCTCATTATAATAGTATCATTTGACAGACAAAAATAGTATTTCAATACACTAAGTACTAGGCTTTTCACTTTTTTTTTGATTGAGGAAAATATAAACATTATTGGTTTACTGGTGTTTTCCTAATTATCTGCATTACAGGCATTCAAGTTTTTCATACGCCACTGTTATTGCCATATTAAAAAGGAAAGTGTTGTATATACTAGATTATATGTATAAAGTCACAATAAAACTGAGGCAAGTACACACACAGTAGTTTTAATATAATGTTTGTGAGTAAACTGACAATGAAGAAAAAGTGACATGCTTGAGTACAAGTTTGCAATCTTGGTTCTTACCCAGGATCTTCCTTTTTCTGGGAAAAAAAGCTACTGAGTAGTCAACACAAGGACTCACATAGGGCATGGACTTGAAATTCCCTATGATAACCCTGTTGGACAGAGGTGGAAGGTTGGTCTTTAAAAATGTTTGTCTATTGGTTTTGAAAGTGCAAAGGAAAATATTTTTTTTCCATAACAGTAAGGTCAAAGAATTTGTTTTCTTCCCAGCTAGAAACAAAAACAATAACGGGAAGCTCTTCAATAAAGTGTTCAAAAGAGGAAAAGAGAGCCAACAGATGATTAACTTCTCAGCAGGGAAGACATTATTTCAGTCAAAAGACTTCGAAATCCCTTTTCTTATGTGATTCATTAACAGACTTTCAGACCTCTTTGTCCTCAGAAGAAGAGTTTATATGTTTCTCCAGTGGTGTGTCTTTCAGCGAGTTGAGACTATCAGTGCAAAGCCTGTTGTCCAATGATTTGTCTCAAATATGGCACTTTTGGAAATGTCAGTGCTAGATGGGTATTAAAGTCATTCATCTGTGCATTTCTCTGAGTTTTATTAAACAATAGAAGAAAATTATATTACTGCAAGCTGGAAAAACAAATAATTTTTAAATTCTTTGCTATTTCCTCACTATCCACCACATTAAGCAAATATCTCCTGCAGATTCTACATATTAATGAAACTTCTAATACTTAATTAATGGCAAATTTGAAAAAGGGGAAAATATCCATCTCCTTTCTACCACAAAAAAAGACCTCCCTTGAAAAAATATACTGGAGTTCCCATTGTGGAGCATTATTTTGGGGAGAAAGAGGGTTGATGCATTTAATTTGCAGGTAAAAACACATTTCAAAGACCAAACTTAGATTGTATACTCTTCATAAGACTATCTGAATTTGTCTATCAGGCACTAATAAGCCAATTGGTGTCACTCAATAAAGATATCCCATTCTTATAATTAGCAACTCTATGTTATCCTAGTCTTGAGTGTTCTAAAAAAAAAGGTTTGGTATCCAGAGTTTTCATGGAATTCATTTTCTGAGACAAAAAATACCTTCCCAATATTTACAGCAAGCTCAGGCTCCCAACTATGAAGATCCTCACTAGAACTTTATTGTAAGTTTCACTGATCCAAAAGGAAATAAAGAAGTGTGTAGAATGTGCTATAAATACAAGCCAGATATAAATTTCAAATATGAATATATACAAGGCACAAGAATGAAGACAGTATAATTAATATATTCAAAGAAACCATGATGTGATTAAAATCACACAGAAATACTGATTACATTCACACAACTTGATATAGACTTTTGCTGTATTTGTGATAGGCTTAAAAATAGCAGATTGGTTACCTCAAACACAAAGATGATAAAAATATATCCTCTAGAGCTGACTCACTCTTTAAACCATCAATGGCGTAATTGTTTGCTTGACACTGTGTAAACTGACTAAGAAGACATTTAAAATACGTGGATGTTTTACAAAAAAAAAAATTAATTAAAGCAGAAAATAAGTGAATTTTGAGTGACTGTACAGTAAAACTGATCATTCTTCCTGCTATCCAGTGCATTATACAATGGTAACACTTTCTAATACTTTCTGTTGTGCTCAGATGTGTCCCCTGGTTTTGTGTTTTACAAATAGATAATTCCTCCTGGAAACCATGTCTGGTGTATAATTTATGGTTCTCAATTTTTTTTTTAAATGAAAATAAATTTATAAACTGAAATTATAGACAAATATCTTTATCAATGTAAAAAGTATAATTCCACATTAAGAATATAGACTCTGTCTTAAAAGTCATAACTTTAATACTATTGCAGAACAAGAACATTGCCAGTCACAAACTTTTTAAGAATGATACCACATACAATATTTTAGTGTAACTATGTGGCAGACCATAAGGTGTGTGACCATAAGTCCAATTTTGTTTTGTGATGGTGCACAAAGCTTAACCTTTCTTTTATGCCATCTCTGTAAATATTTTTAAAAGTTTCAGGTTTGTAATACAGAAAAAAAATTGCAAAGCTTCAGAGAAACATCCTTTCACTGAGAATTTTTAAATTTCTGAGACACATTTAAAGGCTTAAACCTCCTCACAGGAAAATTTTAGAGGCCAAGGTTAATTTCTGATCAATGGAAATACTTTCTTTCAAATTCTTTTATATTTGGCCTCCTAAGCTTTGTATGTAATATATTAAAATTCACTCAAAAAATCACTTCAAAGTCAACAGTTTTCTTCATTTGCTTCTTGCTTAGAAATTACAATATTCACAGAGCAGCTGCAATGTAAAAGTACATTTGGATCTTCTTTTGTATCAAGGCAGACTGCAAAGCCCCCTTTGGTGACCCCTTCAATCCTGTACTTTTGAATGTAGCTAGGCTTATTCTCAGTTCTGATTATCCCTACTCCTCACCTTCCCCCAGCTCTGTGCTTACCCTGCTTGAAGCTGAACCCACTAGCCAGTCCTGTCCCAAAGCTTAGCTTAGACCTTGCTCTAGCCAGGTTTACAGCTTGCTCCCTGCCTTTGCCTTCCTGAGTGAAGTATTTTTCCCATTTGAGATTAAAGTCATGAAAAGAGAACAGTCATGCCACTTATTCTCTGAGCCCTGAATTTGAAGCCCTGTGTTTCAAAACTGCCATATATATTGCCAGCTTTTTGTTCCCAAACATGGGATGGCTGTGCTGAGTGACTGGCATTGGCTGCTGGATGCATGGAGTCCTTACAGATGGAGGAGTCACAGGGAAATAAGATGGTTTCATGAGATAGTCTCCTGCCTGTCTGCCCATCCTTTTCCTCTTACCATATGATGCCTGGTATGACTACACAGAAATCCAGAGGCAAAATGGACAATTATTGATATTCATTTTGCTTTTTGCTTGAATTTAAAAAAAATTAAATTACCTCAATTTTTAGGTATCTGCAGCATAAAGCATGTTCCTAAAACTGCTAATCAAATATTAAGCGAGTGTTTGGGAAATCACTTGAAAAGAGAAGAAGACACTTTCTAAAGAAAAATAACATTAAAATTCACCTTGGCAACAGCTTTCGACAGCCCCCACAATGCCACGCACTGCGTGCTCCCTCTTGACAAACAGGCTGCAGGGTTTGTCACCAAAGTGGGCCTTGATGGAAAAAAACCAAGTAAGGATTATTTCAAACTCTGTGATGGTTAGATCTTTCCATTCTCTGTTACTCATCTGTGTCTCTTCTTTGTTGCAGAGAGACAGGAGGCTCAGGAATGGCTCGTGGCACGTGGAGCTGCAGAATGAGCAGGGAGTGGGAAGCGTCTCCTCCCGCACTGCAGAGTTCAGGGACCTCTTTGCATGCAACTGGGAGAGCACTGTAATCCAAAGTCTACCAAATAATTGATCAAAGATGTCCCATAATTAGTCTCAAACTGTAGGAAGCTCTGTGTAGAGTAAATTCCCCAGAGATGGGAGCTAAGAAGGCTCTTGCTGGTATCTGTCTCGGGGGTAAATGTAGGGATAAAACTATGGCCCATGTGGCTGCAGCTCTCTCCCCTGCCATCAGCCTGGGTCTATATCACATGTAACATCACTGAACAGGTGCAAAAGAGTGTTAGAAAATGGAGGATTTACTTGCAGGGGACACGATAACACAGCCTCAGCACCTTTAAATGTTTCGTCTTATTATAGTTTGGAAGCTTTAACAACTGATCATACTTAAGCCTGAATTCCTAGTCCCATTATTGTATTCACACACAAAATACATTATTAATTTCTAATCTAGTCATGAGTCTTCCCATGTCTTTGCTAACAGGACATTGAACGGGGCTATTTCAACCTAAGACATGTTCTATGCAAAGACTTTCCTAATCACTTCTTGGGCTGAGAGAGAAGCAAACAGCCTCCTGGAAGAAAAAGTACCAGGGACAAAAAACATGCATCCAGCTGAGCACTGGAAGGAATGAAAGATATTTTGGTCTGAAAATAAAGCAGTTATAAAATATAGTCTGTTATAGAAAAAAAAAATCTAAATACCTAAAGCAACTTTGTTCCTTTCAATCTCATGGTTGTCTTCTACAATGACAAAGCAGCAGTAAAAATTCCCACCTCTCAATAGAAATTACATGTGCTGATGTGCTGTCAACAAAGTAAAAAGGTCCTAGATGTCCATGTGGGTGGGTAGGCTGTCCATGACCCCTGACTGCAGCTGCCTCTTGCTGCTGCTAACCCCAGCCACGCTGGATCCAGATGGGTTCCATGTGGAGGGAAGAAGAGGAGAGCTGTGGTATGACTGGCAGACTGCTAGGCTATACAGAGTAGAACAGCTTTTCTCCAGGTTTGATTACTTGCACACCTGATTGTATCAGCAGCTTCTCTGTATACACTCCACCAAATCCATTCTGAGCAGTGCTGACAGGCACACATCACTTTTCTGCCATTGCAGTGCTACCCTGCTGCAGAAGGCTGAAGCAGACACCCTGCAACACATTTAGATTAGGATGCAGTGAATTAATTTTGCAAAATTCAGGGGACCTGGTACTGTGGCTCTTGTGAAATTATAAATGAAAATGTGATGAGGTACAGGCATTATGCAAGTTAATGTACATTAACATTAGGTACATTTATATTAACCAAACAGCACTTATCACTGGATATAGAGACTGTGTCTTCAGTTGGTCACAGAAGCTTACAGGAGGATAGAACAGTCTACCAACTACTGATTATCATAAAAATAAACAATAATTTCTCAGGCAAACTGGATAGTATGTGAGTCTTCCTTAGTCACAATAAAATGCAAACTTGTGGGCTCATTTCATATTTGAACTCAGGCTAAGTGTAAAGGAACAAATACATTTACATATACAAAGTATAAAATGTGGATGAAATTGAAAGCAAGGGCACAGAAAGCATGACAAAAAAAGGTGATGAAAAAGAATTATTGGGACATTACATTTTATTCTCCCATTTCAATCATAATCATGCAATAACAGACAGATTGAAAAATACTGAGTAAAAACAATCAATGTGATAGTAAATATAAGGGAATGTTTATAGTTTATCAAGGTGTAAAAGAGAAAATCGCCTCCTGTCAGGTTTGAAATATCCCCTTTCTCTTTCAATGTCAATATTCATTGTTAAAATCAGTTCTCCCCAAAGCCAGGCAATGAAACTGTTCTGATATCCTTATACTTGTTTGATCTGTCAACTCTCTCTGCATTAATCCATTTTTATGGACTGAAGAAGCACTGGACTTGGTAAGAAAGCTGTTTTCAGGGAGTTTCACAGTGTCAAAACTGACATGAACAGTGAGGGATGCTGCAACGTATGGTCACAGTATGCCTGGGGTTTGAGGTTGTAGCTGGTGCTTCCTCCCCCTGAACAGGTGAGACACAAACAGGCTACAAAGGATTTTTAACCCAAAGTTCATCGAGTAGAGATTTCTTACTTGTGGGTCCATCAAATCTTCTTTTGCCACCACAAAGGTTTCCAAAATCATGACTCAGCCTCTCTGAGTCAGGATGCTGTAAAAAAGCTGCTCAACAAGCAGCATATTCATGTAACTGATGCTCTTTCCTTGCTCTGGCTTGTTGCTGTTTGTCTTCTAAACATCACCAAAAAAAATCCTCTCTATCCACGTATGCTCCAGCACTTCACCTCCACAGCACTGCTCATGCTGGCTGGCCAGTGCCACAGAGATGACTGCCAGCTGGCTGATAAAAACCAGGGCTTTCACAGCTGCCCCTGCTTTTTTCCCTTTTTTTTTTTTTTTAATCTCATTCCTTGTTCATTATGCATTCACCAGCCTGCACAGAAATAGGGAACACATGGTTGGCAAACTTACTCAAAACAAATAAATGATCATTTCTCCTTCCTTTACTTAGGAAACCAAGCTAACACTGTTAGAAGTGAAATTCTTTTTCTTTTTCTGTCATCAGGCACATTTATTCTGACATTTATTTTTCAGGTTCTCCTCCTTGTCATTAAGACAGCCCAAGCAATACACTCCTTTCTGTTATAGATAAGTTGAAGACTCACCTTTACATGTCTGCCACAAGCCAGAGTGTTAGCAAACAGCACTCTGAGTGGTGTTTCAATGGCACAGGTTGGCAACACCACTGTGCTGCAGCTCCTCAGCTCACGTCCTGAACAGTGCTTTCATGAGGAATTACTATTTTAGTGATGCCAGGGACTGTGAAGAGTGTAAAACATCGGTGCATGATGCATGGAATGAATTAGAGGGAAATTGAATATGCATTTATGTAAGCAGTTGTAAAAGTAACTATTTTATGCAAATAAATGCAAACTATGCAGCAGGGGCAGAATATGACAGAAATTGAGAAGGAGAGATGGAGTGTAAAGATTTCAGACTACAAAAGCTTGAGAGCTGTGCAACAGAACTGGCTACCTTCAGTGTGCATGGCTCAGCCTGGGAGTGCAGCTGGTGCTCTGACACAGCAGCTGCCCCTACAAATGACCAGCTGCCTGCAGGTGAAAGAAGAAAAGCAAACAGTGTCAGGAACATTGGTACCTCCACTGCCTGTGCTGACACTCCTGTGACAGCTAACACAGGGAATGTGTGAAAGACAGTGGGCTCACAGAGCAAACACTTGAGTGTGGTGAACTGAAACACAGAGAGTGGTACCTGAAAACGTGGCCTTGTATATGTGGCACATCTGCCTTCATACTCAGCAAATAACCTGGGAAAATGTATGCAGGGGTGTTTCAAATAATTTTTATTTGCATCTTCTGACACAATTTTATTGCCTCCCCCCCCATTCAATCCTTACTCTCCAGCAGACTGGTAATACAAGGTCTAGGACATAGTTGTAGAATCATGGAATACTGTGGGTTGGAAGGCACTTTCAAGATGATCTAGTTCCAACCTCCTTCCACTAGACCAGGTTGCACAAATCCCCATCCAACCTGGTCTTCAGCATTTCCAGGGATGGGACATCAACAACTCCGTGCAACCTGTGCCAGTGTCTCATCACTCTCACAGTCAAGAATGTCTTACTAATACCTACTTTAAATCTACCTTCAAGACATTACCCCTTGTCCTATCACTACATGCCCTTGCATAATGGGCATAATCATCAGGAAAAAAAACAATTATTTGGCACTGTCAAAAGCAAGAATTGTTCATCAGAATTGGGATCTCCTGTACAACCTGAAACTACCTGTAAGTGATTTGAACAAACTATGCTTCAAATCTGTCTTTCTGACTGTAACCTATTTAATCTATAGGTTAGTAGACTTATAGAAAGTAGTCTTTAGAACAGAAATGTTGCAATAAATAGGTAGAAATAGGTTTTCATAAAAGCAGTGAGGCTAGACTCACATGGTACCTCACACATACTCTTTTTAATTCCTTGGCTCGTACATACTGAAATTAGCAGTCTTGCTGGTAGGAGGCAACCAGCATTTGTGTTCCCTTGCATGTCTGTCTTTTGTTTGGTTTTGGGGAGTTTGGGGTATTTTTAGGTTTTTTTTCATTTTGGTTTTGGTTTTCTTTAACATTTCTATAAGAACTAAGACAAACAGAGAAATAGGAGCAAAGATTAATGTTTTCAAGTGCACCTGGACAGAAACACTACTGCTGCAATCTTGTGATGCTGCTGTGTGTGCAACAACTCTTTATTTGTGCAAATCACTTCTCAATTGTCTTCTTTCATTTCAGATATTTGGCTTATGTTTTGTGAAACATAATCCTAGACATTTATGCAGATATTGAAAACCTGGGATGTAAAAATTAAATTAAGCCATTACTGTCAGACGAATCTCCCATCTCTGTATACCTTCAAACACTGCTATAACCAAAGGTGTCATTTTGTTCAAGATATGCCTCATAAGAAGGATTAAATATCAGAGAACAGAGAGGTTCTAGGGAAATTCTTCATCACTGCATCCTTCCTAAAAGTAGTTAAAATTTGTCTGGGTGTTTACTCCAGTTCATTAAAAATGTTTTGGCTTGTGTTAGATAATTATTACTAAAAAGATCCAGAGGCAATTCTACTTACATAAAAGATAAAATTCAGTATATAGGCATTTGTTTCCCATTTCCACGACAGAATTAACCCTTCTTACAGTTTGAAAGAGGTCCCAGGGTGCCTAAAATGACGGGAAGAGAAGGGGCTGTGCTGAACTCAGTGGAAAGAGGAGGGAGCAGCTGCTCAGCACAAGAGCACACAATGTCCCAGCCAGAGTTTGTGTGGGAGGTTAAACGTCTCTACCTTTCCAGTCAGTCTTGGGCCTGGAAGACAGTGCTGCAGCCCCTTATTTCAGCTTTTAAAACAAAATATGAAAAAACATGACTTCCTCTTCAGAACACCTGGAGACAGACAGCAAAGCTAGGAAGAGCAAATCCTGTAATCATGTCTTATCAGACATGCAAAGTGTGTCAGTGATGAGGACGTTCAGACTGTGGAGCATGTGAACCAAGAAGTTCACCCATGAGGAAACTCAGGGTAGGCTTGTGACATGAGGCAAAGTGGGACATGATGTGCTGAGGACAAGCAGAAAGTATCACCATCATAGTGACCAAATGCTGGACCAGCAGATATCCCCAACATTTCCCATCCAGTAGCTCCTTCTAAGTGACCTGAGCAGTGGATTGAGTGGAAAGGACGAGATCCAGAGAGGCCCAGCAGCTGCTCCCAGTAAGGTAGGTGGGCTTGGAAAGGCAAATCCAACATTGGAAAGTACCTCCAGGACCCAACTGCCTCTCTTGTGTGAATGATCAAAGGAAGGAAGGGTTTGAAACAAACTGAAATACAGTTTTTTGCTATGCTTGTGTATTTCCTTAATCCATTAAAACATCTTGCATAAGACAGGTTGCTTGTGTCATTCTTCAGCAGAAAAACTGTGAACTACTGCATTTGGTCAACAGGAGGAAAAAAAAAGAGATTTATATTGAGCTTTGCTGGCCCTCAAATTGCTTAGGTACTGGAAAATCTCAATGCATCTTGAGAAATATGATAGCATATCTCCTGATCAATGAATAATTAATAATATATTTTACTGAAGATTTAATACAGATCAAAAGTGTTTAATGCAGATCAAAGGGATTTAATATAGATCCTGGAAGTGTTCAAGGCCAGGTTGCATGGGGCCCTGAGCAACCTGATCTAGTGAGTGGTATCCCTGCCCATGGCAGGGGGGTTGAAACTAGACTTTTTTTTTTCCAACCCAAACCATTTTATGATTCTAAATAAAAAATTCACAATGTAGAAATTGGACAATTCAATGTAAGTATGAAATACAAACTCTATATGACCTTTCCAGAGAGTTATTAAAAAGATAAATTGATGAACCTAACATGAAAATGGCAATAGTCATATTGAATTTCAAGAAAATGCCAGGTCACAGTGTGTCTGGATGTTGTTTTACAGGCCATTCATTCTGAAGATTTTCCCACATTGCACTGTGGTGCCATATAACCCCAAACCTCAGGGAATCACTGATTATGATTGCCAGTGTCCACATCCCCAAAACCAGGAGACTTTTCAATTACACAAATTTGTATTAAACATGCAATTTTCTTCCCACTGCAGTCAAAGGAGAATTTGCCCATAGTCCATGGGGAGCTAGCTGACCTTCTTTTTCTCCAGCTGCCAAACTGCATTAATGGATTAAAAAACATACACAAGAGACACTCCTAATACTTGTCAGTAAACAACAGCAGTCATGCCACAGAGATGTTATGCAACTGAGAGTGCAAGCCACAATATAATTTCTATATTAACAGGAGGCCAATACACTTAAGTGCCCCAAAACAGAACAAAGTGGAAAGCTTTGTTAGCTAGCCTAGGTTATCCACATTTGTTCTCCATTCTTCCTTTTGTTCACACCCTAGTCAAATTGCCATGTTTCCTCTCTGCCCACTCTAGTACAGGCAAACCTTCTTTGTAGCAGCTCAAATACCTGAACTTTTCAGTAATTGCTAACCTGGACTCACACCCTCTGTTCTCACTGGTCACCTACTTCTTTTGATGGAAAACGTAGGTCCAGCCAAAGATTTATGGTGCATACTGGTTTTCCCTATTTATTTCAGCTTTCTCAGGGGACCAGTCATGGTATTTCCTCCCCTCTGCAGAGACAGTCCCTGTATTCATGAAATCCCAGGGGTAAGGTTTGTCACCACCATCATTTCATTTCT
Organism: Entomyzon cyanotis; assembly: GCA_024500445.1. NCBI lineage: Eukaryota > Metazoa > Chordata > Aves > Passeriformes > Meliphagidae > Entomyzon > Entomyzon cyanotis. Next base: position 23,023,178 of record JAKEPQ010001005.1, read on the forward strand.
AATGTTTTCATGGTAAACTGCATGAAGCACAAATTTAGCCCAAATCCTCTTTCCCTACAGTTACCCAGAATGCACGACTTTGACTGGAGAATCACGCCACCTCCCTCCAAAACAGAGTGCTGCTTTAGACTCCATTAGGGTCCATCATCATTAATGGCTCTGTTCCCTCCTCTTCTTGGTGAGCAGGTCAAGAGACTGACAAAGATTTGAGGCTCCATCAAAACTACTCCAAAGTTCCATTTGTACATTCTCATGCAAAATGCTCCAGTGTCATCCCATGCATATTTAGCTACCAAAGCGGAAATGTCTGGAAATTATGCTAAAAGAGAGTTCCTTCAGGGTCCAGAGTCACAGAAACTCTGGAAATTATTACTAGTTTTTGACTGTGGCCAGTCCACCAAGGTTATCCCTGCTGCAATGTCGAAGCAGCCACTGTCCCTCAAGAAACACATGCCTTTAGCTTTAGAGATCTTTGTACCAACTCCTTCACAATCTCCCAGTGCAAAATCAACCACCACAAGCAAAAGAAAAAAAAAAAAAACAAACCGAAATGTAAAGAGAAGCAACCATTCTTGTCCCCAAAGTAACTTTGGCCATGCCATAAGTATGGTGAAAGAGAGGTAACTACATACATGGAAACCTGATGTGCGTTAAACTACACTTGTTCTAAGAGTCTGATAAGCAAACTGGGGAGAAGTGATTGAGGAATTTACAGTAGCCCTTGTAGTTTCCACTACATGGAATGACTTTGTTGCATCCCATTTGTGTTTGTTTAGTTTTAAAATAATGAAAGCTGTTAAAGGCTACTAAGAAATGCAAGCATCAGAGTATTTATTGTGTGCCATGGGTGCTATTGTGTATGTTTCACAGTAATAATGAAAACAATAGCAAAAAGTATCTCTTACCATGATAGGAATTCATGAAATGCTGAAATAAATAAGGCAGCACACTATCAGCAATTAGAAATACACAAATGTACCATGTCCCACTATGATGCAAAGGGTTAGGGATCAACAGAGGTCATAAAAATTCTTGATTTTGTCAATTTAGTGGTAGGTGGTAAAGCAAATACAGAAAATAATTTGGGATGTGATAATAAATACATACATATAACTGTATATCTAGCATGTCACATCAGAGTGTAACATTATATCTCTATTTTACTCTCCACAATAAATTACAATTTCACTTTCTGAAGAAAAGTTATGTTTTTTACAGAAATAAAATTGTGAGTGGCAGACCAAAAAAGAAAAAAGTTTATGTGATGAAATACAGTTTTAACAAATATGAATCAGGCCAATAGCTCATTTTTCTTGCCATTGCTTTTACACATTAGTCATTGCAACAAGGTTTTCACTCCTGCGAATGACATCCCCCCAAATCACAACACTGAATCACAGATATTTCTGATTAGTTGCTTTTATTTAGTTACCCCATAATCATTTGATTTTCTCCATTCAAGTAAAAAACAGATCTGTGATCCATCTGTTAAGTTATAGACCATAAGTTCCCATCTGTCATCCATGGACCAGTGGTAGTCCCCAGAGCACTCTCTGCCTGTCTGCAGAGAGTTGGCTGCTCTTCTGGTGCTGCCTTCTCCTCATCTCCAGCTGTTAAATCACATTAAAAGCTGGGTTACTAAAATGCAGATGTAAAAAAAGGGAATAACATTACTTTTCCCTGTATACAATTGCTTTAGCTGCAAAAGGGATGTTATACAATTGTGAATGCACAGGGAAGATCCTCAGAGACATGTGCCTTTCTCAGGGGCAGCTCTGTGCATCCCTGTCCCTGCCAGCAGCTGCAGCAAGGATTGTGAGGTGCTTCTCCAGAAACTCAGGGCCCATGTTCAGTGTCACACCATTAACTGGTTCACTGCTGATCCCTTCAACAGAAATATCTACCCCTTTAGGGAAGAAAGAGCTGATTTCCCTTGATTAGGCTGGATCAGTTGCCTTGCCGTCAATGTTCATCTGGTCCTCTACCCGAAGCACCAGCTCAGACCACAGATGAGCAGTCTTGTGACAAATCTCCCATTTCCCCAGTTTACAGCCTCGGGTAGGAAACATCATTTTTGCTTACTTCAATCTGTAAAACTGACGTAGTTTAGTTATTGCTACAGATTAGACGCCTGGAGATGAGGAATTAGTGGTGCATTTCAGTCATTCCAGTTCATTCTGACCCCACACACAAGGTGACATTGACAAGTACCTGCTCCTCATTATGTCTGACAGCCCACGGTGGGGCCACTGCAGCAGTGGTTTATTGCCATTACAGATCAGGCTGGAAACTGAGGATGCAATTTAATTGAAATTAAATCAATATTTAATTTCACATAAGAGTACCTGAAGGGAAGATGGGTGTGGCAGTGGATCTGTTATCAGGTTTTACTCATATTTAACTCAGTGACATTTCCCATTTCAATGTGGACTGAAATACCTTAAAAAGTTCCTGTGCACCATGCCAAAGAAATATCAGCAAGAGCCACTGGCAAAGGCAAGATTTAGGTGTTTGTGGAGTTGGTACATGATGTTTATTCTCCTCTGCACAAGAGAGACTGACCCACATGGGTTACCACCTGCAGCCCTTTGCCCACCTGAATCTATTTGGTACAGCAAGCATATTCCTGTGACCAACAGCACATCATAAAGTAGTGTGGCTGACATCCATCATGAGTTCTAACATAAAAACCAATTTACTGCTGGGTCTGGTGGGAGCATCCTTACACAAACAGCTGGGCTAGGGCTTCAGTTCATACACATGGATTAACACAGAGCTCTGCTGCCAGTCCTCTGAGCACCAACATGACTAAAAACAGGCTGATGTGGGAATACTCTGACACAAAGTAAAATATCATCCCTTACTTAACTACCCCCAAAAGTGCTACTTCAGACCTGAACTTCTCATTCTTGAAGCACACACTTCTCATTCTTGGAGCATCCACTTACTTAAAGCCTAGTGAAACCAGGCATGCTGGCTATATTTGAATTACCCTGTGAGTGAAGAAGAGTATGTTTGTAGAGGTCCACAGCAGCGGGGTCCACTGTGCCAGGCTCGAGGGGTTTTGGCCACTTCAAATTCAGCATGTGTTTAAGCACTTCATACAGCTTAAGTCTGGATTTATAGGGGCCCAGAATATTCCACACACTATGTTGAGCAGCTGACAGCCTGTGCCCTCAGTGTCCCACAGTTATTCACTTGGAACAAAAGGCTGTGCTTTTCCTGGGCTTTATGCTTTGCTAGCCTGGAATTAGCTTTTTGCCAGCCCCTAAAGCCCAAATCTGATCTCATCCAAACTTTGGGAAAGATGGATCTGGCTCCAAGCCCTGTATTTCAAGGTCATCTTTAATCTAGAACTAGCAAAGGGTTGGGGATTTTTATGCTAATTCCCTGCTTTCTCATCAACTAATGGAACAAAAAGAAGGAAAAACTATTCAGGTCCTAGGAATATTATCTTCCCCTTCTTTTGGAAATAGATGATGAACCAATCAGGCTGTGAATGATAAACAACTGCTTTAAATAGATAAGAAGCAAATAGGCAAAGAGACAATAAGGTTATTAAGGGATAATACTGGGAAACTGAGTGACAGATGATTATCTGAACTTCATTTAATTTCAAATTTAGCGTTTCTTTTATGCTCACTCCCATAATTTTTCTTTTCCCTTTTGTTCACATTCACGTTCTGGGGGGGGAAATAAAGGTAGATTCAAAATACGGAATTTGTCATCATCTAAAGCAAAAATTAAACGACTCACCAAAAACTTAGTACTTTGCCAGGTCTCCAGGGTTACATGCAGGGGCTTTCATGGAGAAGCCAGCATTGGCTGATACAGGAACAGTTCAGTGCAGTTGGTAAGTCCTGCCTGGTCTGCCTACTTTTGAGACTTGCTCTGGTTCTGTTCTCGGCTGTGCTGGAGCAAAGAGAGAGCTAACATGTGGCTTTCTATTCCAATAATGCAGGCATCACTTCAGAAACTTTTGCTTGAAAACACAAATGTAAAGATAAAAAGTCTCTCTTTGATTTTTATTTTTTTAATTAATAAGATGAAACTTGTGAGACATATCAGTTCATTTCCCTGTTCATTTCCCCTGGAATAAACAGGAAATTTGATTAACTGAGATAGTCTAAGCTTCATAGCCCTGATTAGTGAAATACTCTTTTATCCACATATACAGGAAGAGCTAAATGCTCTTTTGAATGGTCATGTTATTTTCTGAGCACCTAGGGAGAAGGAGGGGAGGACGAATTGTGCACCAAAATCTATGGAAAGAGCAGCAATGCCCCTCTCCTGTGAAAGTTGTCTCTTTTAAAACTGCTGACCTGCAGCTCCATAACTCTGTCATACACTGCTCCCCACAGAGCTGACACCAAACCTTCACTCAGTTCTCTTTCCTCTTTATTTGGAGACCCTAAAACCATCAGGCTGCTTCCATTCAAAAGTACAGAGCACCCTTTGCTCTAAATTTTATCACCTTAAGCAAAAAGAAATTGTCATCCTCTCATCTTCTCCACGATCCTCACCTTACTCTATCATGTTTGGCTGTTCAAGGTTGAGTAGCTTACAATCTTTCAATAAAATATTCAGCAGTTTTGCTATGCATGGTTTCATTCACTTAGCAGTTTTACAGCTGCTAATGCTACTGTGGATACCATCCTTTCAAATAATGCCTAAAACTATTGTCATTTTACCCTCAGAAAGTAGCAAAGTTATGTGGTGTTACTGGTTTGCACACGAACACTCCATTCTTTAACCAAAAAGGATAATTATATTGTTTTAAATAGTTTTTAATCCCGGCAAGAAGGAAAGTATAAAAAATTCTGCTTTTATACTAAATTAAGGCAAAAGACTCCTGCAATAGTATCTATGATTTTATGTGGATAGGGCATACAAAGTGATAAAATAAGCATAACTTTAGTGCTGACACTTTTCATCTGAAGAATAATTCAATATAGAATGACATCAGCATTCTAAGGCTTCTTCATTGGTTTTTGGCAAAACATCAAAGAAATGCTGTGAACTGATTTTTCATTATATTTAGTTGAGGTACCCAAGAAACATCTTCTGACTTTTCAGATAAGACATTAGCTAGTAGGAAATGTAGAGCAGACATAGATAAACTTAACAATCATTCACCAGAGCCATGGAAAACAACTTTTTCTTTGTAGAAAATTCAGACTACTACTAACCCTTAAAAGAACTCAGCCAATCTGGTTGTAAAGAACATCAGCAGAGTTTTATTGAAATTAACCTAAAAATTCAGTACATTGTAGCTTTTTGAGGGAGCTGCTGTTTTTTATTCATTCAGCAGAGATATTTTGCTAAATGTTATTTGATTTTTTTAACTGTGTAACTGTTCTCAAATTCAGCTAAATTCTACATGACTGTAGGCAAGTAGTCCCTGTTGTAATACAGAAGAACATGGATAAAGGCAGGAGAGGAGGCCTTTAGGGAACATTGATGCAAATCAGGGAACTACATGTAGCTTGCCATGAGTTAAACTCCATGAATAAACTAACTGAATTCTAACACAATCACAGCTCTGCAGATAAGAATACAATATAGACCCTTTCTAGTCACAAATTGCTTCAGTCTAGTATCTTAGCATCTCTTGGGAGTAACACTTGTAAGAAAATCCCCTAATATTATTTCATTGGAACAGCTTCACAGAGTTAATACAAAAGGAAAATACAAAGCAGGTTAAACATAACTTCATTTGCCTTCTAGAAATTGTAGCAGTTGGGTTCTTTGGGGGACCTTTTACATTGACACCAAGTTCTTTAGAAATTAGAGAAAGAGATCCCATATCCTCAGAGTGGAACTATGGAATAGAATTGAGCCTGGATTTCAGCTTACATCTTTCTATAGTGAGGAAAACAAATGGATCATCACCATGTCTTTCAGAATCCACCAAGTGGAAGGGAGCAACAATGTAAAGCAGAACAGCTGCTGCTGACAAACAGCAGCAAAAGAATTCTGTTGTGAAAGTAAATCTTAAAAAAAAAAAAAAAAAAAAGCAAGATGATGTGAACAGCCTGCTGTTCATTATCCTCTTGAGAAATATGTTCAGAGCATCACTCCGCCAGAGATATTGAAGAATCAGTAATGCTTTGACATGTCTCTACATCACACAGCTTACAAAACAAGCACTGCTCTTGATGCCGGTGAAGCTTGGAATTATATTTCCAATTATTCACTTTGTCTACCAGAGAACAATAAGGTAAAAGCTTATTACTATAAGGCTTGTGCAGAACTAGTATCTAGTGTAAAACTAAATCACATAACTACACTATTATTTGTGCTATGGTGCTACATTGTCTATCAAGTTCAGCTACAGTAATGCAAAAAAAAACCCCAATCCATCTACTCTCTATAGTTAATTCATATAGCAAAAGGTCTAATCTGCACATTTTGGTATGCATTTTACTTTTATCCTAGAATTGTCTTTGTAAAACAAGCATATATCTGAGCTGATCTGAAAAACAAGTTTGCATTAATTTGTGTTTGCTAGATGTGTTCCAAAGAACACAGCAGCATGGAGCAGAGGGAACGTTACTGAGCCTGAGTGATGCTTTCTTATACACATAACATGTGTGCAGCAGTTTTTAAAAATATCTCAGCCCAAAAGAAGGAAAAGATGTCTTCAGCTTCTAAACATATAAGCAAGTGCTTCAGAAAGTGGATAAAGAGTTGCATGATTATATCCTGCTAGACACATGCACAGCTTTCCCCCTGGACTCCGAAAACAGCTATTGTATATCCTCACAACATTCACTCTCTTGATCTCTTAAGGCAAATAGGAAAGCCAAAACTAATGAAAATGTCTCTATAAATGTTATAAGAGGAAAACTTTACTATATAAATCCATGGTCTATCCACATCACGCACACAACACAGTTCTGATCTCCTCATCTTTAAGAAATATGCAGAACTGGAAAACTTTCAGAGCAGGACAGGAAGGGGAATCAAGTTCAAGAGCAGTTTCTCTGTGAGGAACTGCTTTGTAAGCCAAAGTGTTTCAGTTTGGGAAAGGGAATATTGATGGACATACAAAAGAAAGCTGCAAAATCATCAGTGATCTAGAAAGGGCAGATTGGATTCAACTGTTCATTGCCTCTTCTCATATCAGAACTATAAATTAAGCTACTAGGAATCTCTGAAGAAAGGATTAGGATTAGGATTAGCATTAGGATTAGGATTAGGATTAGGAGTAGGAGTAGGAGTAGGAGTAGGAGTAGGAGTAGGAGTAGGAGAAATTGGTGGTCCCTCACAGAAATAGAGTAGATTTGCAGAGGTCCTGAGAGATGACCCTGTGAACACCAAAAACTGACAAAGTTGCCAGGGAAGCTGCTCACGTGAGAGGAGTCCTTTGCTGTGGGATACACAAGAACCAATCCAGCTCAGGCGCCTACACTGAAATAACTAAATGCTAAGAAAATATGAGGGAAGTATTACAAATGCTTGGCCTGCTTTTGCACTTTCCTAGACAGTGATGTAACTGGGTACTTATGGACACAGTGGGATAAGGGATGTTGAACTAAAGGGGTGCTTGGTCTAAGCCAGGATAGCTCATTTTATTAGGATAAGAGAAGGAAAATGGATTTTTCAACAGAAAAAAAAATAGCTTGATTTATGATCATGAATTCTTGTGCTTTGCTTTAATAACAATAAAGTGCTCTTTATTGTTGTTCTATATCTATCCAGACTCCTGCTCTTTTTTTCTTTTTTTTTTTTCATACAAATATAATCAGTATTCAGGTTAAACACACTTCTAGTTCAGAAAACCAACATTTCATAACCACATCTTATCTTCAGCTCCTGTTGATTTCAAGGGCTCAGCAGTCTTGAAATTCTGACTACGGGATTGCAGACGCAGAGAGGCAATCAAGTTATTTTCTACAAAGGTACTAGAAAAATAATAATTATAAAGATTGTCACAAAATATGAGTTATTTCATCATGAATCTCTACAAACCTCAAGTGTTCTCTGGGTACCCTCCTTCAAAGAATATGTTGTGATCCTGCATTTTGAGAACCTTTCCCAAAATCATTCTCCAGGATTGTTTCCTTTCTGTCAAAGGGGTGTCTAGGGAGCACACAGAACTCTGTATGTCCCAGACTACAAGACAGATACAGTACTCAGATCAGTGAAGTTCATTTCCTCAGAGAGTTTCGTTCAATATAAAGAAGTATGGATAAACTTTCTGCATTTTTCATCACTCAATAAATGCTATAAAGATTGTTTTCTGTGGCATCTAGGTAGCAAAAATTGTGCTTTGGATCTTTCAATCAGAAAATTGTGTAAAATGATTATGTGGAATATTAAGTGCTTGGAATAAAACCATTAATCATCTTGTTAACAAGATAGCCATCAGCTACCTGGATATGGTGCCAGTGGATTAGCATAACAAAGATTTCAATGGGCTGGGGAGAAAGAAACAAGAGAAATAGTCAGGCTCTGTTCTAATTACTTCAGTATTAAAATAACTGCAAAGGGAGATGAGCATGAGCCATTTTCTTTGGGGCCAAATTTTTCAAATTTTGAGTCACGTTGAGCAATATCGTGCTGCATGTGTGGTTCTGCAGAAATCAATGCAATTCTCATCAAATATTATTAAGTGTTAATCAGAATATCTGCAACTGGCTTGTAGAGTTTGAGAGTGAATTTTGAAACTAGCTTGGGATGAAGAAATACATCATGGCATGAATAGAAGCCTTTTCTCCTTTCAGTGCTGGCATCGCAGAGGGCTCATATCTCGTTCCTATCTTTGCCCTTGCTTTCTAAATTTGCAGATTATCTCCCAAGTTTTCACATTATTTAGATCATCTTTCACAAAGAGCAATCCCTCCTCCTGTGCTGAGAAAGAGACTCCAACACACTTGATTTTGACATTTGGGGAGAGGTGAAGTGTTGAAAGGGGAAGCTAACCACTTTTTAAGGGAACCTTGGAATCTGTAGACTGTTAAGCACTTGCAATTCCCAAGAATGTTGGAGGGGAAAAAATAAAATACTGCTTATTTGATTTATCATAAATATTTGTTGGAGTTCCTGTTTGTGCTATGCTAGAGATAGGGAGACTATTTCTTCAGGTATGAGCTTAAGTAATTGCAGATTCAATAGAAAATCACGTTGCATTTACCAATAGGGAAAAGTAGCTAACACTTGTCAATATAAAAAAAGAGTTATGTCAAAAAGATCTGATTTCCTTCTTTAAGATAACAGCATTGATAAAGATGTGTGCTGGAATGATGTGTTCGCTTCTGGGATCAATACTCTCTAAAGGCATTAGGAAAACAGAGAGAGACTACAAGAACTATTTGAGAGTTGGACAAAATCCTTTACTGTGACAGACAAGACAAGAAGGATCTTAGTAACTCATTTGAAAAAGTACATTTAGAAAAGATCTGATTATAGTGCATAAATACTACCCTGGAAGGAAAGCATCAGATAGGAAAGGCTGCGTAATATGCAGAAGAAAGATTACAAGGATCAAGAGCTGAATCCTAAAGAAAACTAATTTAAATTAAAAATTAGGCATCACTACTTAATTATGGAGAAAGAGGTTAATTACTGGAAAAAAACTTTTAAAATAACCTGGACACTCTACCCCACTGGACACCATTACAACAACATGCTACTCTAAAGCTAAGGTGTTGGCCTTGTAACAGGGTAACTGGTTGACGTTGGCTGACCTATGATAACAAGAAGGTAGTCAATTAGTAGTTAATTCTGGTCTTAAAATCAGCAGCAAATAACACAAATAAAAATTTAGAAAGCTGAAAAATGTGCTTAATAATTACTCTGCAGACTTGATGGAATCCCCACTCACCTGCACAAGTGCTGCTATTGAAATACCACAGTGCTTAGGGGCAGAATCATAGCCTGAAGGGCAGCCTGCTTAGTAATGCAAGACAGAAAAAAAGCAAACAAAAATGTTTCAGTTGACTTTATGCTTGAAGAAAATGTAAACAAGTTCCCAGATATTTTGCAGCGCTCACCTTCAGAATAACAGAATAACAAATTTTAAAAATTAAATAACTTGCATCCTAAAGTCCTTTCAGTGAATTGATGCATCCAACTGATGGTTCATGATGGATGCACACAGGAATGGAAAGTACTTCAAACAGAATCTGAGTCTTTCTAAAACTCAGTGAATTGAAAGAGGAAATTTAAATAGACAGCTTTGACTATGTGTGACAAGATGCAAAAGGAAATTACATGGAAAGTCATTTCACAAACCCCAGATTTAGCACTTGAGGTTTTTAATGAAGTTGTGTCCAATTTCATTTTAACAAGACAACATATATGCACTATTTTCACGGAATTTACTGGTGGGAAGTAAGAGATACTTGTTAGACCTTACCATTGATTTATATGATGATTATCTGAAAATAACAATTTCTATGCTTGTGATAGCTTGAAATGTCATAAATGTGACCTTTTTATTATTGTTAAAATTAATCCTTCCTGATATCTATGATAAGAGGACATTGAGTGTTTTTCTTCTTTTATTGCTATCATACCTCATTTTTTAAAAAAATCATTCTCCATCATCTGACAACAAAAAATAGGATGCCTTTGCTTTTCAGGGCAGAAGAATGAGGGTTGAACTTAAAAGAGAAGCTAACATTTCTATTTGGTATTTTGCTATGAAAAAGGCTTATTGAGCATGGCTTTAGCCCCATTTATTTAGCAGCTACAAAGGTTGTGTCTCTTTAAAGCCAGCTAGTATGAACTCATTCTTGGGTACATGGGATTCAAGTAAAAAAGTTAGAGCTAATTCCTTGGTTTATTATCTCTCTCATTAAAAAGTAATGTTAAATATCTTTATGTACATTGAATAAAGATAATGATGGCAAAAAGCATTAGCTGAACACAGGGATGTGTGCACTGCTTCTTCAGGGAGCAGTATACGACAGACAGCCACAGATTGTTCACACACAAGAGCAGCACCTCGCCCATGGACCACATTTCAGAGGGAGGAAGTAATTGCAATGTCTGCAACACTACACAATACAGAACTGGATTGGAATTTCTGGCATGTTTGACATAAACTACTGAAATCTATGAAAACTGAATAAAATTTGGATGAAACCTAAAATCTTCATGAATTAGAGATAGAGATGTTCCTGAGCCACAGAACTCCTCAAAAGCACAATAATGACCATTCCAAATGCTTTAATCTCTGGGTGTTTCTGCACTTCTTTTGTGCCTGCTGTGCATAGATCAACATTGTTTGACTACCCTTTCTTTCCAATCCTCCTATTAAGTTGTGTAGACCATCCTCTGCCATTTCAGCACTCCAGCTTAGGAGAAGGTTCCCTGGTGTTGGCTCGTTAGTGGCTTGTTTCACTAAGCAGCCTGAGCAAGTTGTGGCATTTGTAACTTTGTCAGTGGCCCATTTATTCCAGCACTTTTCCATGCCAGCAGGACTGAAGAGCTGCTTCCTTTCCTATATCTTTAGACGAGATAGGGAATGCTATGTTGCAGACTTCCAGGACTGCATTTTGTTTAAAGACCTACACATGATAGATAAACATAGATTCTTATCACTTGAAAGTCACCTTTAAAATAAGAAGAATCAACAAATTTCTGTAACTGAGATTTCACTTGTTAGGCAAGACTTGGCAAGATAATGTGCTGCCTAGCTTGCTATTGACTCAGTTTGAAATCTAGGTCACTTTCCAAAGGTTGGTTCCATATGGACTGATTTACCATAGAAAAAAATTGCTTTTCAGTTTAAGGAGTACATATAACAGGCTGTGATGTCCAGTCTGAAGTGGAGGAAGGCTATCCTTCATGAAAGTAATCCTATCTTATCAAATCTGTCTTGCAATAAACCAAGATGCAGGGAGTGATGGATGAGAAATAATTTACTGCCAAGATAACCTCAGCCTGACTGAGCCTTGCAAACTGCAGCTCCAAATTAATTATTAGACTTTACAGAGTTTGTCCTGGATTTGACAAATGTAGACATGTTAGGCAAAGCTCTTATTGCTTTAACTGAAATCTCTCATCACATATATTTATTTTTTACTTCATCTGTTTTGCATCCTGCTGCCTCTCTGCTGCTTCTGCTAAAATAAAAAAGTTTAAAAATTGTGTTATGAAAAGTTTATATTTTCTGTCTCCTGTTCTTGAGTAGTAAAAGACATCATTGTCTAATCAACAGAAATAAAATTTCATATCCATGATGCTACCAACATTTTCTTAAACATAGTTCTCTTGTATTCATAAACAATTCCAGTGACAGACAGTTAACATTTTCTGCCATTACCTACATTTTTCAAACTTGTTTACAGAATTGCTTTTGAAACTTCAAGAAATAGAAATAAGACTTTTCCCTATCAACACAAAGCATGAGGAGTCATCTGTAAGAGAAGCAGTGAAGCTGCAGCATGACAGAGTAAAATTCAAGCAACAGAAGCCTATAGATGGCTTTAAAATAAATGTAAATACCTATTTGAAGAATTATTGTTTCACTTGTTTATGTATATTTATAATAAATATAAAACCGCAATTTAGCTGAAATAAAATTCAGCAGAATCTGTAGCACGTGTATTTTCTGTACAAGACAACAGAAGTCCTTGAAATCTATGCACATCAACACTTAGAAATGTGGCCACATAAACTGTGTTTTGTCAGCAAAGGAAATCGTTGTCTATCCTATAATGCTGTCTAAGATGCAGCAATGTAAATGTTAAATGGGAAATGTCATTCAAGAGGATACAGAAATAGGAATCACAAAGTTCTCATCTTCTCACTACTCACTCACTTCTCGAACCTGATACAACAAAGAAATGTCAAATTTTTGCAAATGTCACCCTCTAAAGGTTTAGTAATCTAAAGTCACTGCTCAGGTGAGGATCACATCCCACATATTTTTAAAGACATTAGAGAAAACTGACAAAGTAAAATCAGAAAATTTCAAAGCATAGAGGAACACACAGAAGAAATTAATGGTATATGAAGAAAATTATAAATAGCTGATTAAAAAGGAAGCAATTCAGGTAACATGGCATCAGTAGGAAATTACATTCATTCCTAAACCATGTAGAGAGTAATGCCCTTGCAAGAATGAGATTGACTTAATCAAGGGCTTTGAGATGCTTGGATGGGAAGTGTATGGATTTAAAAAAAATTACCAAAATTGTACTGAATTTTAAAAGAAATAACTTTTATTTGCTAAGATCATTTTGCCTTTGCCAATAGTAACAGAATTAACAAGTTATTCAAGTCTTATCTTCAATGTATTGTTATGAGTTTATAGGTACATTCTTATCAAAATTGTGCATCAAAGCATCCAAATAAGAATTGGAGTGACCTTTCCTAAACATCCTTACTTCACAGATATACTATTCCCCACTGCATAATTAACTCAACTGGCTGAAACTGAATCAAACAATAGGGGTGCCACCACTTACCTCCTATGCAGTTTAATTTTGGGGAACAATCATTATGTTAAAAGGTTTTCCTGAAAAATACGTCAAATGTTAGCTCAGTTTAATGTCGGTGGTCACCATCCTGCATGTCTCTTCTTCTTTTCTGGTGGTTTTTCTTTATAATAAAGCAGTCATAAATCATTGTCTGCAATGGAATTAAATCAAATGATGCATAACAAGTAAAAAGATCAGTGCCATAAAAACTGGCAGACTGGAAAAATATTAACATGAGTACATGACACACGGACAAGGAAAAGTAGTTTTGAACTTCATTGAGAATACAAAATATGGCATTGCTGTAGCTACGTGAATTTGGACCAGCCAAAATATTGGCACTAATTTCTAAAGGGTGACACTTTGTACTCCTCGGTCATAAAAGATTCCTCGTGGGACTGAGACAACGAATCTTAATTGTTAGGTAGAGATTAAGTAAGATTAGGCAAGGAGGTTGCTCTGAACAGGCAGGGAAGGGTGGAGTACTGAAAATCTCTCATTGTTTCATTGGTTATGTTACTAAAGAATGAATTAAATGCTGATAGTTGGGGCCCACTCAAGGTAGCCAGTAAATTATCTGTAACCCTTTCTTCACATTCAAAAAAAGCAGAACAAAAAGGAGCAACCTGGAGAGTAAATATTAGCAGGGGTACTAATGCCGTGAGTTTCTTCTCTGTACTGTAATTGCTATCTATTTTAATATGATGTTTGAGAAGCAATGATCCATAAAAGTAGAAATTATTTAATACTTAGATCACTGCCCTTCAGATACTATTCCCCCACAGCTTCGGTATGTTCTGATTTGTAACTCAGGTAACTGCAAAACAGGCATTAATCACAACTCAAACACAGTGAAGAGTTTCTTTTCACAAGATCAATGAGGGAGTGCGTGATTAAAACAAAACCTCTGCTTTAAATCGGCCTTCTGGAACTAAATATCATACAGCCACATTAAAAAATAGCTATAAACCTCTGCAAAGGTTAAATGAAGACTTTTACAGAATTGTATGAATTCTGTGTCTCCAACATGCATTAGAAAATAACAGATTCAGTTTGATAACAGTTTTCTTTCAGATAAAAAGGTTTACAGAAATGTTCTCATCATGTAAAAATATGTATTACTCACCTCTGTGTGTGCATAATGGACTTTCCTGTATTCTGCACATTTATAGTGGTAAATTTGTGAGGAATCTCCAAGTTATAATTTAATTATACTCTTTACTGAAAACATTACTGAGAGGTAGAGTCACCACCTTTCTTTGAACTTCCTATCACTCCATATTACTTACATTTAATTTAGCATTGTATTGCCATAAACAAAAATAAATTAATCCATATCTGATTAATTTTAAATGTACTCACCCTCTAAAGAATTAAAACTTACATCTCTCTTCATTGTTCTTAACTCATTTTGTAAAGTATTTGGAGTGCCTCAGATTACAGTTTCCTTCTTTGAAGATATGCGATACAATTACTGTATTGTACTATGAAATAGTCTCCTAATCATATCTAAGACATAGATGTCAAATAAATTACCACTGAATTGCCCTGCCTTTTGTTTTCATTTTTTTTCCTTATTAGCTTACTGACAACAATAACCTATGAAGTGTCCCTAAATCATTAGTTTTCAATTAGAATTCTGTTGCCTAACTTTTTGATGAAAAACTTTGCAGGTGTAAAATAGAAAGTGCACACTCCTATAAATCCTAGCAGAGTAGGCAGGTAGCTCGTGGGAGAAAGGAAGGTTTTATTTGAACTCAAAACACCGAGATTTGGAAACAAGTGTGGTTCCTCACAGTTAAACAGTCAAACCAGGCTCAAAGTACCAACCTTGGATTTCAAACTTTGGTTATCTCCACACAGAGAACAATTTTTTAAAAGGGTTGATAATTATTTTCTTGGCTTCATGTGCACCTTCAGACTACAGATTCACTTCTCCAATGAACCTTTCAACAGCCGATGAAAAGGATAATACAAGCACATGTATCATAAAATTTTCACCATAAAATTATTAGCAAGATTGAAAAACATGGTGAGCTTATATATTTTCTCTCATCTCTATTTTCTATTCCTACAGCTATCTTTTTCATATGAAGTATTCAGAGGAGATTTTCATTTGGCCATGGCACACCACACCACACTCCCTGGAGACAGGGAGCTCCACCTGGGACACAAAGAACCCAGAGGTCATCAAACCTCCAGAAGACTAAACAAGTCTGCAGACAAAATAAAGCAGAAATCACTGGAGTTGTATGTGTCTAGCAGACCTCCACAAGCACTACATTTTGAAAGACTTGAAAATTACATAAATGAGGCATTTTATCTAACATTTTTCTTCATGAACTCTAACTCTGACCTTTACATTTGTTGTTACATTTCACGGATTCATAGTTATGTTTTACTGATTTATTGTTATTTTACTTCACAAATCCTTTTACTAAGCTTACATGCATGCAAGTCATGTTGGGCGTCCCATGTGCAACTCTGTTCTGAGTTCACATACAGTCTTAGCAGAAGAAGAACCAGAAGCTCAGCTTCTGAGTGCTGTCAGAGGCTCCATCATTCTATTAACAAAAACATAAATGTACCATGAAGAAAAAATTTGACATCTCAGACACATTTAGAAGGCAACTGGCCTGCACAATCTGTCAGTGATAAAATCTGTTCCCCTGCCAGGAACCTCTCCACTGTCAGGTAATCCTGCATGTTTCTGCACTGCCTAAACAGGGGTAAAATCAACAGTTTAAGACTCAAAAGAACAGTCAGCTCTTACGTATAGGATTTACTATTTATACCGCATCTCCCAAGGGAAGCAAAGCAGTTGTGTGACAACATGCAGCTCTATCCCTGAGGGCTGAAGCCAGGAGCTGAACAACCAGATTGGTGACAGTCGTCAGCCTTGCCCAGAAGCTCCCTGACCTCTTTGAAAGCTTCCCACCTCCTCCCGTTGGTTTGCCAGAGGTATTTTTGATCCGTTTACCAGCAGTAGACTGCTGTGGTTTTGGAGAGTACTCCTTATTTCAGTGAATGCTTTATGTCGAGCATGTGTGCCATGATAAAACTCCACCTCATCCTGAAGATACAGGTGAGGAGGAAAGGCAGTTACTAGGATGCTGTCAGAACCAGATGGAGTGTCTGCCTCAGGTACTGATCAGCACTGCTGCCTGCAGAGAAGTGGTGAATGCACTGCAGGCAACAACAGAAATGACAGAGGAAGACAATCCACTTTGAGAAATGTTTAATAACATAAACTAGCCTAATCCCATAAAAACTTCAGAACTGTGACTTGCCCCATCCTACCTCACCCTAGACTCCAATTTTCTGCTCTGAATTTGTGCTTGAAGTACTCATTCTCTGTACTCAGGGAATATGCTTATGCACTTGAGTAAGCTGAAGTACAGCTTATTACTGCTTAAAATACATTAGTATTTTAGCATTGTGAGATTTGTGTTATTTCATATACTATGTCTTTATTTCTGAGATCTTGGCACACACCATTCTCTTTACCTTATATGTGTCTGAACACACCAGCTGATTAAATCCTAGGGTACCACTGTAGACAAGGGATACTCCAAAGGAAGTTCAAATCACTAAGCTAAGTCTGAAACACCTGATTTTGTCAGTCCTGTATTACAGGTATATACTATATACTATATATAGTATATACTATACTCCATGCTTCGAATTAACTCAGTCAAAGGCTATGAAATGGCATCAATTGCTTTTTCTAGCAAAATGCTGCCAAGCTAGTTATTTTCAGGTCCTAACTGGTAGCAGTTACTTTACATTAGAGGGAAGAGGTGAATTAACTACTTAACTACTACTGTGGTGGCACAGAAAGCTTTTGCCTAGATAGACAGTGCTGGTTAGATGTGTGACAATGTTATGTGAGCACTTTTATATTAAAAATATCCTTGTATTGTAGCTCCGCTTTAGCAGTGATTGCCACCCCAATTTTTCAATCTTTCAAACTGACAAAGGAAAAGCTAGATATCGCAATACCAAGGACATATAACTATCAAAATATAAGATGCCCCTTTGCACGTTGGGAAGGGAGTCAACCACAAGGCAATCTTCTCCAACATATTCATGTCATCTCAAAATAATCAAAACATCTTATCACATCTGTCATTTTCCTTTCTTGTGCGCTGTCACTGCACCTCCATTTTCACTCTGTGTGGTAACTCTTCTGCTTCCAAAGCCATTCAGGATCTTTGCAACTTCTCCTTAAAATCAATCTTCAGATTAAACCTGGACCCCAGTCAAATTCACTGCTTCAACCTTCATTAAATATTTTCACCAGTTCTCTACAGCAAAAGCAGTAAGGGCTCAGCTGGCTGAGGTCGCTTTTTAGTTTTTGAAGTGTTCAATTATGCAGCAGGAGAAATGAAATGACTTTTAAGTATAAAGCAAGCAGCTTGGAAGAAAAGGGAAATAAACTGAGAAGGGAAAGGTGAGAGTTCAGTTTCCAGGTTTTTTAATAGAAATACAAAGCACAAAGAGGTACAAACAATGGCCAGCGGAACAGGTCAAATATGTGTAAAATGAGAGAATGTGATGATAGTTTCTTATTTCATTTTTAAATGCTCCTAGGATTCTTTTTATGTCAGCATCTTCTTCCCCTTCCTAGCTAAATAACTCGATAAATTGAACCTTTCCTTCCCTATGGAAAACAGTTTCTGGAACATAACTGTGGGTCCAATTTGAGTAAAACAGCTGAAAACTACTTATCGTGAAAGAAAAATCATGGATGCTATCAAAAATTATTTGATATGGTGCTTGTGAGAACCCTTTGTGTTTTATGTAACTTTCCCACTCCATTTCTTGCATGAACATCATCTGCTTAGTATTTGCAGTTCCCCAGGGATTACAACTGTGACAGTAGCTAATCTAGAGTGGACTCTTACCTTAAATGAGCATAAAGTTGCTTTTGCATCTGAGGAATTTAGCTCACTGTTACAGCAAGGTATGCTGTTAGAGCAAGGTATGTTGGAAGAGCACAAGAGGCTCGATGCTGCTTGCACAGCCACAGCAGGCTCTGAGGCAGACAGATTCCTGGCATGAATGAGGGAATTTCCAGCAGAGCTATAACAAAATGAAGTACAAGCCTCATTGCTATCCCAGTCACCTCTGGGGGATCTCTCCAGCAGAAGAGGGAGAGTACACACTGCCCTTTGCTGCTGCCTTCATGGCCCAGAGACAGCACGAGAGAGATCGTGCTCAGGACCTGGTGGGAGTGGAAAAGAGAGAGCCCAATGCTCAGCTGAAAAACACTCTGTGTTGTGCTGCTGGAAATCACAGAAACCACCAACACTGTTTTAAGCCACATTTCTGAAGCACCCAAAATATTGAAGTTTCAAGTGACCTCTGCCTGCCCTGCAGCACCAAGCTGTGCCCCACGAGGAGAAACCCAGCCAGCCTTTACCCTGTCTGCATTTAACTCATCAGGCTCTCCTTACAGCTCCAGTCTGCAAAAACAACTTGTTTTGGATATTGTGCTAAAGTGTGAACACAGCACTCCCCAACTGGGCAATGAAATACTAGCAATGAAAATGTAAGGCTAGAACTGGGGAAAAAGCTCCAAAATTCTGCTGTCTCAATGTGAATAATGGGAAAATAATTGAAACTTGCACTCCGAACACATTATTTAGACTCTGTTTGCTTTTGTTAGTATGACTGAAGTGATCAAAATCTCTCATTTACAATTTTCAGCTAATCCTTCCACATATGCATTACACACTGCAATCCTTGCCATAGATGGAGTCTAATACTTCCTTTGTAATTCATGGATGAGTTTTCGTAATTTAAAAAATGAGGACAAATCACTCCACTCATGTGGAGTAGTTATTGTCTTAAATAATAATCGCTGTGTCTGGATTCCATCACAATTTATTCTGCTATTGAGCATCCTGTTTTCTTCTTATTTTATTGGAAATATCTCTCCCATGGCCGCTGTGGAAATGAGCAAAACAATACTTTTATTCCAAATACCTTTGGGTTTGGGTTTTGTTTGTTGTTTTTTGGGGTTTTTTACAGTTTGTTCCATTCATTCTGCAGCACACTCCACTGACTGTGGTTCAGGCCTGACCTCAGAAATCCTTAAGTGCACATACTTGTGTGTGTCTGAGAAACAGAGAGGCATGTAATAAAGTGAATGTCCATGTATCTCCATAGAACAGTAATTCTTTGCTTCATTCATACCTTATCAGATACAATCACAGGTAAACAAATGCACTAAAAATTGCATTTGCTGCCTGCTTATTCTGAAGGCATGTCACACTCCTTATTTCACTCAAGTGGCATGAAACCTCCTTCCCCCTCATAAAGCTGCATGGCATCAACCACTAGACAAGGGACAGTAGCTGTCAGTGCTCTTTCAGTGAAAATATCACTTTCTTGCCACCATATCTGTTTGTGGTTTTGCCTTTTAAAAAAGGTGCAAATTGTTCAAAGGCAAAAATATTATTAATAAGAGCCAGCTTTACCTGAGATGCAAAGTTTAGCACTCCAGTTCTTCATACAAGATTGCCTTCAGCAGCTGTGAGCAGGAATGTCTGCATCAAGATCTTTCTTATTTGTTCCTATCAGAAATGATATACCTAGACATTTATTAAGGATTACACAGATATATGGGAAGCACTGGAACATCTCTGGCCTGTAAAAGTACATTTTAGGCAATGTCATACCAACTGTAATCAACTATCTCTCTGTATTACAGTCCCTCTCTCCTTACATTAGACATAATTTAATAAAGACATTTAAAAAGTTGCAGCGCATGTCTTGTATATACAGATTAATAACTCATGCCTTTGATTATGTTTGGTATAGGAGAGTTGACCTGCAATGTCTTTCTTGGTGCTGATACCAGTTATATATGTTCCCATTAAAAAGTAAGCCCATTTAGGCTGAGCTAAATGGAGCCTGACTGTGTGATCTTAAGAAATACTGTGACCTTTTACACTGAGCTGAAGCAAATAATCAACATGCTACTTTACATTCCCTAGTCTTCAATTCTATCAAAAAGGCTCTGTGTTGTGAGGAGGAGCTAAAAGCATGTTTATTTCATATTTATATTAATTCATCTTCATTTAATGACTTTGTATGAGCTTGATTATCACTATAAGTATAGTTTGGAAAGGAAAGCTGGTCCTGCAGAAAAGATATTGATGTGAAAACTAAGATCAAAGAAAGCTGATTCTAAATCAGTTGCTTATTTTTCACTAAACTTTGGAAATTCCTTCAGATTGTGTTCTTGATCAGAAAAATGAAGATGATTTCATCTTGGCTTCACCTCGTTCTACCTTAAGCCTGGGAGTTAGAAAAATCAAAGTTAATGGGGCCCTTGGCACTGCAAGCACTACTGTTGTAAAAACAGTTTTATTTTGGCTGGTCTATTTTGATGACTACTGTGAAAACTGTTTTCTTTCTGCCTATTTCTTTGTTTCTCAATTCACCATTGCTGAGGAAATATTACACTCCGTGCTTACAGTGAGTAATTTTCCTTGTGTAGTTTTTGCTCTGGAGTATTTTGGCTAAATTTTCTAAATTGTCTCCTTCTTTTAACCTCTCTCTGCAATGAACACTTTCTCTTTACAAAACTGAACTCAGACTGGGAATTACAGAGCTTTCATCTAGGAAAGGAAAAAATAAGCTCCTCAAGAAGTATTTTTGCATTACTCCTTTCTTGTATCACATCTGTGAATGTTGGCATCTTTCAGGAGGAAGGGAAGGACTCTATGTAGCAGGGACTGTGGGAAAGGGTAAAACAAGAGTCCAACTGGAACCTCCTTCGCACTCTCCACCCTGCCAGGCCCTGGGGACCCCTTTACAACCTCTATAAGAATGTAGGATGAGCACCAGTGATAGAGAGGAACCACCTAAAGATGCAAACAAAAGATAGGGAGAAGCAAATGAACCAAAGTTGGGGATATCTGTAGTATTTGCGACAGCCTCAGCTGGATTTCTTCTGCCCAGTGCTGGCTGTACACAGACACCTCTGCTCTCTCTTTCCCTTGCTACAAATATCCTTGAAGCTGTGCATTTCAGACTAGACCTCTTCCCATCTTTTCCTCTTCCCGCTTTCCCACCATCAGCCAAAAGGCTTATGAACTGTAAAACAACCCTCTTCACTACTCCACTTCCACACAGAATTTACAAACCTTTTATTTAGTCATTTTACATGCTTTACTTTTACCTCATCCTTTATATTTTCCCGTTATAATCTGCATTTTACCCACAGGGATTATCTGCACCTCTGTACACAGGGAGATTCTAATACTGGCTGGCTTTCATCATGAGCAGATTAAGCACAATGAGTGACATTAAACAGAGTACTGAAGGATATGGCAGGCTGAGGAGCTGAGCAAGCTGGCTGAGTACAGATGCTCGTGTGTAGAATGATGAAAGCAGCAGCCTCTCAGCCCAGGGGCATGGGAGGAAAAGTCAGGATGCTGCCAGAGGAAAAGTCAGGACACTACTGAGCTATCTGTCCCAGCACACTGTGCTGACTATTAGAGTGCACGCCAATACATGATGGCAGAACTGAGAGTCACTAAGTGACCCAGAGGACTAATGATGATGTCCATCACAAAAAGCTCTGCTTGTACCAAACAACTTCACAACAAAAGAGACACCTAATGTGTCACTTCTGGAGTTAGTCAGTGCTTCCCTAACCAACTCAGGAACAAACTTGATAGCAATCCAGCTGATTCAGTGGCATAGCAATTTGCTCATTGTTCCAAACGTAGATCTCTCACATGCTAACATAAATATACCCACTGGGATGATTTTTAAAATGTCTACCTCTTCTCTTGAGGGTTCACTGACAAAGTTGGCAGATATAACTGCATAAACAAAGAACCTGATTCTCTTCTCACATACACTGACTATAGGCAAGAGTGATGCCTTTGGCTTGAATTGATGTATTTCTGAAAATCCAGGCACTCATTTGAGCATCCTTAACCTGAGTCTGCTAGCTGATGTAAAGACACCCAGCAAAAAGCACAGTTTCCATACAGTAATAGCACTGGTTTTTCTTTTACTTTTAAAGGATTAAGATCTGGCTGTACCTCAGTGCGTGCGCGACATCAATGTACTACAGCATCAGAAAAGGCAAATGAGACCTGGGGAGGTATAAATTGAGGTGTCTTCTTCCTCCAGGGAACACAATTATGCATTACTGTCCTAATGAAATTTCAACTGACATACTGTGTTCTGTTCCCATCACTCGTGCACAGAAATTATGAACTCCAACCATAGCAAATGCAGAGCAGTACATTCACAATGCATCTCAGGACAGACTGCTGAAGAGCACAGCTTGTTCACTTCAGCAAAATGAGGACTAGAGAGAATAATACCATCCCAGAAACACAGCAGGATGAGGCAAAATGCTCTTTTAACTCAAGAACAACACTGGAAGAAAATCATGTTAATACAGATGAGCTAGCAATAATTAAGGGCTGGAAGCAGAAGTTGGCATCTGACAGTCAGACAAATGCAGCTGAGCATGGCTGGGGCAATGCCCTCTACAAACAAGAGGTGTCAGGGATCAATGTCATTGCTCTATGCCTGTTCCCCAAGATTTCAATCGGAGCACAACAGTGAGCAGCTCTGCCTGCTGTGCTTAAGAACCTTGTAGAAGTGCTTGGAGGTTTGCTTTTATCTGGTTCTTTCCTATTTGTGTTTTCCTGAGCACCAAAACTGTGACAACAATGCAAATCTACCCACACTTGTGAATTCCAACAGTTTCAAATGAAAACCCTTATCTTCTTCCTTGCTCTAATAAAAGCTGCTTCCTCCAAACTATTCTACACCTGAGGCACAGGGAGGGAGGCAGCAGGCGTGCAGTAAGGACCCTCAGTATCAGCAGCTTGGGGGTTTGGTATGGTGGCAGAGAGGGAAGAAGAAAAGAACGAAAAAATAATTAAAAACAAACAAAAAAGAAAAACCAAAAACCACAAAACAAACAAAAAACCAACAAAAACCAACCCCATACCAAAAACTCCCAAACACAGTCCCACTCCCAGCGTTGCATGAGGCTCTGCCGGGAACCTGCGTCTGCCGCCCCGGGGAGTGAGGTTCCCTCCGAGGGGCTGCTGCCAGCCCCGGGGCGCCTTTCCCTGTCCCTCACGCCCACCCCCGCATGATTCACGCGATGTCTCATTCCCCGCCCGCCCCCGGTGAAAACTTCCCCCGGTTACTTTCCCGGGGCCGGTTCCCCGCTCCCCCTTCCCGGCGGCAGGGGCACACACACCCCCTCATCCCGAGCCCCGCTGGAGTCACTGACGGCGGGGCGGCGATGCCGGGGGGGATGTCGTAGTCGCCGCGTCAGCGGGAGCCCGACGGCGATTGGGGGAGGCCGCCTAGTCCCCGCGGTCACGAATTATAAAGTGCCGCCGCCGCCGCCCGCACACGCTCCGCAGCGGCGCGCCCAGCCCCGGCAGCGGGCTCGGCTCCGCGCCCCCCGAGCCGCTCTCGCTGAGCTGCCAGCAGCCCCCGGCTGTGCGCGCCTCCCCCGGGGCTTCTCCAGAGGCTGCTCGGTCTCGCTATAAATAGCAGTAGCACCGACGCCGAGGCTTCAGTAAGGCGCAGCTTCTTGCTCGGCAACTCCCGGGAGCCCCGAGGGCAGCCTGTGTGTGAGTGAGCTGCTCTGCCCGCGGTCGGGACCGAGGGAGGGCCGGGGCGGCTCTGCCGGGGCTGGTGCCCGGCGTCGGGGCGGTCGCTCGGGGCGGCCCGGTGGGAAACCCTTCCCGGAGGAGCTGGGGTCCCATCCCTGCCGCTCCGCGGTGGGTATCTTCTTCCCCTGAGGTGCCGGCTTTTGCAGGCAGGGAGGGATAAAGTGTTTGGGGACGAACACTTTTACCAGACGGCATCTTCTGGGCGCTTCATCCTTCGGGTCCGCTCCTGTTCCGAACGCAGCTCAGCTGCCACGCAGCTGCTAAGCGCCCGCTTAGTTTAAGCTCTCGCTTACCTCGCAAACGCAACCACCCCGGCTCCAAAAAGCGTGTGAGTTTAGTGGAGTTGGTTTGAATCCTTTCATGCCGCCTTCTTCTGCTCCGAGGCTGGGGTAGGCAGTGCCGGGGGTGGGAGCGGGAGGAGGCGGCTGCCAGCTGACCTGTCTTTCTTGCAGCCCCATGGCGTTGCTCCTGAGACTCGGCTGCTCGCTGCTGGCCCTCAGCACCTGCCTGCTCCCGAGGGCGCGGGCTGACTGCGGCCGCGACTGCGCCGCCTGCGCCTACCGCCTGGGACCCCGCGGCGGCATCCACCCCCTGGTAAGCGGCACCGGGGCCGGGGGCCGCCGCAGAGCCCCGGAATCCCGGGGCCGGGCCGCTTCCCTGCGGAAGGGAGGAAAAGGGGAGTGGGGGAAAGCAGCGAAAAAAGAAAAATAAGTAGTAGGGGCAAGTCACCGGGGTCCCTTGGAGGACCTTTTTCTGTAGCGGGGAGAGAGGGAGGAGCGGGCTTCGGGGCGCTGGAGAGAGGGCTAGGCGGGAGCGAGGGGCGCCGATACCAACCCAGAGCGCCCCGAGGAGCATCCTCAGTCCGCCCGTCCCTGCCGCTGCCCGACGACGAGCGGCGGCTTTCGGGGATGGGGACAAACGACACGGCGCGCCGAGCAGCCCCCTGGGGAGCAGGGGAAAGGCCGAATGAAAACGTAAGGAGGAAGGGAAATCAGACCGGAGAGGGCATCTTTGCCGGGGAAGCAGGGGTCGCTGCTGGGCATTCCAGCACCGGCACGACGGGGCGAAGCCGAGCAGAACGGGAGGGAGGGTCCCGAGACCATTCCGCTGGCTCCAGGATAAGATCAGCTCTCTCTGGGCAGGATGGCTGTCAAGCTGAAAAGATCTGCCTGAAATCTCACTAAGAAAAAGTGGCTTTAGAGCCTGTTTGAATAGCAGTACCTTCGCTACTTCTGCTCTCTGCACGGTGCTGAACAGCGTTAGGAACATGCCTGTGAAAGACCTTCTTCTAACACAAATTGCGATAAGTCCCGAATGAGGGGGACTGGGGTGCGGGGGTTATCTGTAATTTTTGTGATGTTGAAATTATTTAAAAGAATAGTCAAAGAGGCAACTCAACATGAAATTTAAAGGTTGGAGTCAGTGAAAGTCTGAGGAACCTCAGCTCTCCCAGAAGTTGGGAACTCTGGGTGCCAAGCACTTTGCCAGTGGCATCGGTTGTTCCTGACCTCAAATACAGACACATTGAGGCAGCATGCTCTTGGTATATCTAAAGGATCTGAAAAGTTTTGTTCCTATCAGGTCACTGGTTACTTGGGAACATACAAAAGGACGGACATGGCTCTCTAGCCTTACACAGAATTAGGAACCACTGAGTACTTCTGCTTACTCCAAAAGCTCAAGAACTCTTAAACATAGCATGCTCATAAGGGCAGTATTATTTGAACAGCTGGAAAAATAGTTCCCTCTAATTTTTTTTCTTTCTTTTCTATATATTTTTTTTCCTTACATTAGCTTTCAATCAAACTTTAGCTTTAATGTCAGCTAGGGTAAAAAAATTGGTCGTTTACCCTTATGGAGGGAGAGACGTGCTTTTTGGAGTATATGTTTTACATGTCTTTATTGATAGTCTCTCTTACACACCTACAATAATCATTAAGGAAAGACTTGAAGTCCTATTTTGTAACAGCGTTTATTAGCTAAGTAGGTAAAGAAGCAATGTAGCATACCTTGCATTTGTTAAACATCTATGAACAATTTTAAAAAACTAATGTTTCTAGATATTAGTGCTTAGGAACATGATAACTGAACTTATCACCTTGTATTTGTAAGATACTAGATTTTTCCACATTGTACCTTGCCATTCACACCTATGGAGTATGCTTATCTGACAATAGGAGGTTATTAAAACTAATTGAGAAAGAGAGAAGGCTATTCTTGCTTTTATTTAGAGCAATTCCAAAGTCAGGTTGAAGCTGAAATCTTACTCTCTTTACAGCATGACTATAATGCATAGTGATAGGCATGTAGTGCCAGTTAAATTACTGTGTTGCAAAATACATAAATCACTCTAATTTTCTTGTGATCATGCAAAAAAGTCATATTTAAATTTCTCAGAGTAAAGTGAAGCTCAAGAGACAGGTAATGCAGTGGACAAAAAGCTATCAGAGAGAGCCATTCTAGAGTTTAATTTCACGCTTCAAAACATGTTAAGATCCTTAGAACACATAATCTACAGTCAGAAAGAGTGTTTCTCTTATTGCAAAAATTGCTGATTTTTTCTTTACCTATTGTGGTATGAAAACCACAGACAAGAAGAAAAACCACCAGATTCCCCTTTCTTTACAACTGAAGGGTATGGCTCCACAAGAAGTAATTTCCCCTGGCACAAGAGAGATAATAGTAGATAATATCTATGTTATTATCATCACAAGACAGGTTATGAGATATGCATAAGGTACTGAAAGCTTTTTTCATGTAATAGCCTGAAAATTTTCCAGTACAGAAACACCACGGCTTAGGATTTTTTCCTTCTCTTTGATGATCACTGCTTTCCAGCTAGCAAAAATGGAAATTTGATCCTGTAAAAGAGTCTGTATTTCTATATTTCTGTTGGTACATTTTGGAGGGATCTGTTCCATGAAGAGAAACTAATGGCAACACACAGCCTTTAAAGCTATGCAGTATATTGAAGATACTGAACTGTACAGTACAGTTGTCTTCTTTGCAATGACCATGCTGTGCAACTTCTTTTCTAAAATTTCTGAATTATACTTTTAATTATGAAGATTAAATACACTTCTACACTTGCATTATGAAGCAAACTACGATTGTTTTTTAGCTTCCTAGTAGCAAATAAAAAATAACTCATAACTCACACGAGTGTACAGGAGATACAGGAAGTGTACTTGTGCCTTCCTTTTCAAACAGAAACATAGGGGCAACCTTTACATAGAAGACCCACAATTCATATTATCTGGTAGTCTGTTTCTTAGAGTAGAGACTACCTTGTCCTTCAGAGAGGAATACGAAGAACTTAAAAACAGAAAGGTACCTAATCAGCTGTTCACAAAGAGCAGTTCTTCCAAGCCACTCACAAACAGAGGCTCCCTCATGCTCTTTTATAGGCAATTACCTAAGATAAGGTGGCAGTGAGGTGATTGTTACAATAAAATCATTTTCAGTAAACCACATCCATTTTTCAGGCATGTACACTAGAATGTGAAGGAAAACTGCCTTCTGCCAAAGCCTGGGAGACCTGCAAGGAGCTCTTGCAGCTGGCAAAGCTGGATCTTTCTGAGGATGGCAACATTGCTCCAGGAGACAAGAAAGAGATGGATGAGAACCATTTGCTTGCGAAGAAGTATGGAGGCTTCATGAAAAGATACGGGGGATTCATGAAGAAAATGGATGAGCTCTATCGGGCAGAACCAGAGGATGAAGCTAATGGAGGAGATATCCTGGCTAAGAGGTATGGAGGGTTTATGAAGAAAGACTCGGATGACGATGCCCTTGCCAACTCCTCTGATCTGCTGAAGGAGCTTCTGGGAACAGGCGATAACCCTGAAGCGGCGCACTATCGAGAGATAAATGAAAACGATGGTGATGTCAGCAAAAGATACGGAGGCTTCATGAGAAGCATAAAACGCAGCCCTGAATTGGAAGATGAGGCCAAAGAGCTGCAAAAGAGATACGGTGGCTTCATGAGAAGAGTGGGCAGACCAGAGTGGTGGCTGGATTACCAGAAACGATATGGTGGGTTTCTTAAGCGCTTTGCCGACTCCATTCTCCCTTCAGAAGAAGATGGGGAAACTTATTCCAAAGAAGTCCCAGAGATGGAAAAGAGATATGGTGGTTTTATGAGATTTTAATACCTTTCCCTTTATCCCTTTTGTCCTAAATGAGAAAGACTGCCTTATTTGTCATAACTTATTGTAATGTGTTGCTTGTACTGTACAGTTTTTTACCGTCCTTGGTTAATGATGCAAACTGCAATTTGTTGTTTCAGGTTCTGTGTTCTTTCAAGTCAAATAACTGATTTCTGGTTTAGTCAAGTTTCAGTCTGTATTGTAGTTTCCATGCTAGAACTATTTTGATTACTGTATTCGTTTTGTTTAAAGAGGAACTACATCTACAGTAGAGTTGCTTAACTGTACATACAATAAATTCTTCATCCTAACTGCAAAAATTCTGAAGTGCTATTTTATTTTCTCTCAGTCATTTAATCAAATACCATCTCAATTTTTCTTTAAGCCATCAGAGCAATGCCAACCTTTTTTCTTCTGTAATTACAGAATTTCTAGTACACACACAACAGCTGAAACATTTTTGTCTTTAGTTTTCTCAGTTTCTTGGAACACCAGAATAATAAATAAGCTCTAAAGCAAATATAACTGTATTTGCTCTAGCTGCTTGTATTTTCATCAGTTAAAAGAATAAATATTTAAAGCCTAAATTTATAATTCATAGTGTTCAACCAATTGACAAAAAGAAGTCACACACACAAGTGTGTTTAAGCACTAAAATAATTTCTCCAGTGTACAACACAGTGGCATATGTGATTAGTTACATCTTTTATGTATATCCAATATAGGATTGTACACTTAGCCTTAAAATAATAAACACTAATTTAAAAAGTGGTAAGATAGTTTGTGCAAAATAAACATGACTTAAAACTGCATAAAAATACCTGATTTTTCACGGTACCTGACTAATGGTTTTCCAGGGAATACCTTTGTGTTTGATTCCTTAGCTGATATAAATCCCTTTGGCACAACTGAAATATAGGAACTGCTTGTTCAAACAAAGGCAGTATAAGTAAATCTGAAAACAGAGAAGCCAACACTAACACTGTAGATCCTTTGGCATTTACATAGGTGGCACATCAAAGGCCAGATCCCATCCCATTGTACAATTCCTTACATAATTTTGACTGTCCTCCTCTATTCCTAGTCTGTGATCACTTTTCCCCCACCTACTACCACTAGTAACTGGTCACTTCCCACCCAAATTAACATGATGAAAATTGCCTTGACCATGGCACTGCCTTAAACCTTCCATGACTCTGCATTCAGTGTCTGTATTTCAGTTTTGCACAGTACCACCTTGTTACACAAAGGGCAAATTAATGGTCTGACTTTTCTTTAATTTCAAGGCGATGGGATTGTCTAGGCACTCATGACTTTTAAAAATTAAGATGTATTTCCAAATGCACTTGAAAGCCTCATCACATACAATTAGTTATGATGATTTTAGGCTTGACCCTTAAAGGATGATGCAGGTGGTCTGAAGCAGTCAAAATCCTGCTGAAGGCTTTCTAAAGTCTGAGGGCATTCCTTTTCCTTCAAAAAAAACCAGGGCATCTATTTTCCTCTTCCCGCTGTACAGAATTGAAAATACATTTTAAAAGCCAGAAAATACAGGTGCCTGTAGAAGCTCCACGGCCTCTTCACAATTCAGTTGTGCCCCCAATTACCTTTCCATAGAGTTCTTCAAGATGCCACCAGTCACAAGAAAAGTCTTCCCATTCTTTCCTGCATGGCATCTGCCCATAGGGGCTGGAGAACAACACAATCAACTCAGTGGTTTCATCCACAAGAACCTTGGGTTGTGCACACTCTGGAGCACAAAGCCACACATGGGATGCAGGTATCACCAACAGGTTTGATTTAAATGTACACTCCAGGAAGAACTAAAATGGCATCCTTAATCTTTCACTTCAACATTTATTCAGTTCTTTTCCCTCAAAAGTCACTTACTTGTAATTTGCCAAAGATGACCCTTGCTGGCCTTCAGACTAAAACAAGCGTTGGTGTACTTGATGATGCAACAGTTTGCCAGTTGTTACATCCTTCACAGTTAACAGAAACTTCATAATTTAACAAGGAATAAAACTCCCAAATCTCAAGAGCTCTAGTATATGAAGAATAAAGTGTTTAGATTTACTAAACCTTTAAATTTGTATCAATATGACACCTTTGACACCATCTTTGTTGCCTTTTGAGCCCTAAAATCAAGAGCCAAACAAAATTAGGTGATAAAATTTGGTTACTGTTTTAATGAAGGTCCTTCCAGGTGCGCAACACACCAAAATACACACTGCAAATATGCTGAAGATGCACACGTGATACAGGACACGTATAATTTTATAAGTTTAGCAAATTAGCATAATTTACAATTAGAAACATGTGTGATAAAATCATTCCCCCTCCTGGTTTGACCACATCTGAAGTCCCCCTTCCTTGCTATGTTGTTTACGGGAAAGCGTCTTGGGAAGGTGTCTTCACCTTGATTCCCATGAGAAGCAAGATTAGAACAGGCCCTCAGGAATTTGTCTAATAGGAAAAGTACTGAAGTTAGGAAACTATATAATAACAGTCTACAGAGCTACAAATATATATGAAGAATATATAAAAGCAAAAACCATTTTGGCATCATCTTCCATGGCATACTCCTGGAAAAGCTGGCAGCCCACATCTCAGATGGGTGCACTCTTCACTGGGTGAAGAACTGTGTAGATGGCCAGACCCAGAGAGTGGTAGTGAATGGTACTGCATCCAGTTGGTATCCGGTCACTAGTGGTGCTCCCCAGGGACCAGGGTTGGGCCCAGTCCTGTTAATATCTTTATTGATGATCTGGATGAGGGGACTGAGTCTACCATTAGCAAATTCACGGACAAGACCAAGATGGGTGTGAGTATCGATCTGCTGGAGGGTAGGAGGGCTCTGCAGAGGGATCTGGACAGGCTGGGTAGATGGACTGAATCCAACAATATGAGGTTTAAAAAGACCAAGTGCTGGGTCCTGCACTTTGGCCACAACAACCCCCTGCAGTGTTACAGGCTGGAGACAGAGTGGCTGCCAGCAGCCTGATGGAAAAGGACCTGGATGCTCTGGTTGACAGCTGCTGAACATGAGCCAGCTGTTTGCCCAAGGCAGCCAAAAGCATCCTGTCCTGCATCAGGAAGACTGTGGCCAGCAGGACCAGGGCAGTGATTGTCCCTCTGTTCTCGGCACCGGTGAGGCCACACCTCCAGTACTGTGCTCAGTTCTGAGCTGCTCAGTTCAGGAATGACATTGATGTGCTGGATTGAATCCAGAGAAGGATAAGGAAGATGGTGAAAGGTCCAGAGTACAAGTCTGATGAGCATCTGAGGGAGCTAGGGTTCTTTAGCCTGAAGAAAAGGAGTCTCAGGGGAAACTTTATTGCTCTCTACAACTTCCTGAAAGGAAGTTATAGCCAGGTTGGATTCAGCCTCTTCTCCCAGGCAGGCAGCACCAGAATATAGTCTTGAGCTGCACCAGGGGAGGTTTATGTTGGATGTTAAGAAGAATTTCTTCACAGAAAGGGTAATTAGACATTAGAATGGGCTGCCCAGGTGGCATTGTCTATTTGAACAGGGTGGTGCTCAGTCATAGGGTGGACTTGATGATCTCAGAGGTCTGTTACAGCCTAATGAATTCCGTGATTCTGTGAATAAAACAAAAGTACTTGGTACAAACATCTAACTGGGATATATATGCATGCAACCCAAAACTGGAGTAAGGAGCTCATCCAAAGGAGAGTAAGTCTCTTCCAAGGCTGAACAGGCAGGAGGCAATGTACATGGAAGGGGGATACAACTTTGATTCTCGGAATGAAAATAGTCCCCATTCCTTCCATTATAATTGAAAATATCTCCAGTCAGACACTTTCTTGCTTTAATTATTACAATCTTAAAAACATGAAATTAGAATAAAATCTAATTTCTTCAGTTGATGTGGAATTTCTTTTTTCATGACTTTCAGTTATGCCATCATTCAGGCGCTCTTTAACGCTAAAGTGTTCTAACATTTCCAGTAATTAATATTTCTGATTAAACCAGCTCAAAATGTGCCAGTGAATCAATCAAGATTTCCTGAATCACAAAGCAAAACTAAGGTTGAAGATAGGATCTACTGAAAAAAGGCATCTCACTCTTGGTCCAAGTTCTGAAAGGCCCTATTAATTTTCATCTTACAATACATTCCTAGAATTATCATTTCATCGGAGATTATTGAAATATCTGTATTGCTTTATATAAATAAAAGCAGAAAGGAGGAAAACCTCATGTCTAGAAAGAAAATTAATTTAAAGAGTATTCTGAAAGAAGAAATGTCATTCTGAGACCAAAAACAGGATTCTACATTTACTTTTCCTGGTTTTTATCATTGTTCCAGAACAGAATCATTGGTCTGAATACTGAGTAAGTATAAAAAAAAATAATATGAACAATATATGCTGGAAGAGTCCAGACCAGTCAAAGGGATTAATATGTCTGCATTAGGAGCAAAAGGAGAAGAGGATAGTCTAAATGAGGTTAGACAAGGATGAGTTGGACTTTTTAATAGGAACTAATTACAGGAAGGAACAACAACAAAAAAATGTATTTCCTGAACTAAATGGAGTTCACTTACAGGAGAGAGCCAGAAGCTGATGAATACAATGATTTCTGAATACCAAACTGCTTGCAGCTGAAACTCTGCCTGAAAACCTAATCTTAAGTCTTGGGATAATGAGCAAAGGCCATGAATCTATTCCCACATTTCAGATAAACTTGGCATATTCTGTGAGCTGAAATATGCAGAGCATAACTTTGAATTTCCTGGGTTTTTTTTCTGGTAAATTAAAATGTAGTATGATATATAATAAATATAAATAACTACAAGGTTATTATTACAATCATTATTTTGTAATTATTTCTAAATACTTACAATATCTTACTTTATAATTGTTTATAACTACATCATAAATACAAGTAATTATAACATCTAATGTTGTTAGCGGTTTCAGATAATGTTTCCCAAGATAGAATATTTGGAACAGAAACATGTTCTAATTTAATATACTGAAATAAGTATTATTATACTCTGTTCAACAGAGACTCTAAATATGCACTGGCACATTTTAATTCTGAAGGGAACTTAATTAACAAGAGCCTACCTTTTTGGTTCATGTTGTATAAGGGCCTCTCTCTTATTAAGGGTGGTTTTGGAGGCCTACATGTAAGGCAAAATGACAAATTCATAGTACAGCTCTATAATTTATGTAGACATCTCAGTGCCTCAGAAAGTCTTCCTTACGGCTTTCTTCCTCAAGCGCTAGAGAGCTCAGCTGGACAAAAAAAACCAAAATTCCTTTTTATACCAACAGGACCATGATAGAATTTTCAACTTAAAAGGCAAATGAATAGTTAAATTCTCTGACTCTGGATTGCTATGAAAATGAAGAAATTCCTGGTACAGTTAGATGGCCCTGAAACCCATGACACCCTGAGGAGTGTACTGTATTTCTGGTCTTTTAAAGCACTGAAGAGTGATCTAAAAAGTCACACAGAGAACAGTGTAATCACTTCCCTATCAGAGTCATAAAGCTTCCATCCTTCAGCTCCCTACAAGATGAGAGATTCAAGCATCACCGATGAGACTCCTCTACATGACTAAACTTTGCAGTCTGGTGTCTTTCTCCAACAGCAGATGCTTTGTCAGTGCACAGACCTCATCTCTTCCACTCCCTTTGCAATCCTACTACCTCTTTTAAAAATCCCTTTGTCAGCCTCCACTCAGAGCCTTGAATTTAATTTCATCACCCACCACACTGAGGTTTGCTTTCTGACTCAAACCATAAAAGACAATTTTAACTGGACAGTGACTGAGACCTTCAGTTCCAACTCCTAGCTGTGGAGTTTAGGTGGCTGTTCTTAGATTTTTTGTTTTTAATATTTTGATCATAATTCTTTGCTCCTCACAGCTTTAAAAATAGTTCTGTGTGTCAACAGGACTACACTTGTTACATCAAACCTGTATCATACCTGTATTTCATACTATCATGACTATATTGCAGTTATAGACCACTGTTCCATCCACCTGAGAAGGATAAGGAGCTATCATGAGCATAGCTGTAAGCAAGGAACAGGGCAGCAAAGCCAGCTGTAAATCATTAATCCAAGCATTCAATTACTAATCCCATCAGCCTCATTTAAAGCATTTAAACTGACAGTTGCATATCCAATTAACTGTTGCTATAGAAAATGAAAATGCTTAGGGGTATTTGACAGACAAATCTTTACTGGCCCAGCAGGGATTTAGACTGAATTTGTTTAATTAGATTGTGACTTTACCTAAATTGATCATTTACTGTAATCCTTGCTGAAACCATGGAATGAAATCTCTCAAGGTTAAATAGTCGTCACGAAAGCACATCACTCTGCTAAAAGATCAGTTAAAAGCTCTGTGCTGCGCTGTACTGCTTCCTCAAGGAGAAGGCTGGCATTTCCTTATGCACAGATCATGAGTGTAAACCTTTTCATAGCTTTCTATGTCTGTCAGGACATGCATGAGCTCTGCCTCTGTCTTTCTGGCATTATTCTGTTTTTCAACACAGTCCTCCCCAGCCCATGTGACTGTTTACAAGAGACCCTGTATTTTCATACTTTTTAAATGTTTGCACTGTTTAAATATATGCACTGACTTGCACTCCAATTGCAATGAGATCTGTGTGCATACATCTGATCAGAGCCCATCACAATTCCAATCCATATAAAACTACAGAATACCAAGTTAGAAAAACCACTCCTAGAGTCCTATGAGAATCTGCATCTTAACTTTTAGACTTAATGTCCTGGAAAATATCCTAAAGCACTTATTCAGGCAATGCTTTTTTTTTTTTTTTCCGCAACAGCACGAATGATAGGCAATTTTCTCTCATAAAAGCAGTTGAAGCAGATAAGCCACATAAGCCTCTCTTAGTACATATAAACCAGTGTTTTTCAATCATGACCTGCAGCATAAATGTGTTTTACAGTGCGACTTTCACATTTCTCTACATTTTCATCTCTGCAAATAACTAGCTGACAAGGGCTGAAATTTCAACCGCACCACATTTCTCCATCTAGAAAAATATTATGTGGAATAATACCTTTTTTATTTTAATTTTTGTTAGTACAGCACAGTTGTCATGCTATGACAGCAAATGACACAGTTAATGTGACAAAGTCATTCTCAGAACATGATTAACTCATTCTTTGCCCATCAGCCAGAAAAAAAAAAGCTGTCAGCTTCCATCTGAACAGAAGCAGTGGAAATTAATCAAAGCAAAGAACTTCTATAGGAGTCAATGCATGCTTAAACTTTGCTAACCAAGCTTTTGATCAGCAGACTAAAGACAGGGAATGTGTTTTACTCCCAGGTATCCAGCATACTGAATTTCTCTGTAATAACTGAGACAAAAAGTCTGAAATTAGGTCCTCAGGCTAGACTAATAGATTCTCCCTCTTGATTCTTCAGAGATCCTTTAGACTCAAGGAATTTCACCATCACTGCATAAAATGAATCTGTTCACAGCATCATGATCATTCAGAACATGTGGGATCTGCAAATGCCTTTTAAACTCACCAGCTTCACTGTCCCAGCACCAATCCTTGCAGACCCTCAAAAGGATATGGTTACCAAAAAGGTGGCATCATGACAACAAATCTGCTCTACCTTCTTTGTGTGAGTGCGGATACCATCATCATTCAGTTTCTTGGTATCTGAATGAGTAATTCAATCACTAAATTACCTTAACCTGAGGCAAAATAAATAGGCATAGCAGTAGGCAAAGGTAAATTCTTAGAGGAAATCCTTTTCTGAATAATATCCCTCACTACTGAAAACATCTTCCCCTGCAATTCTTGCACTGCTTTGAGGTCTTTTGTGGTTTCCTGGCACTGTTAGGGTACTCCAGCTGTTCTGGTCTCGTGGTTGCATTTCTTCCTGGCATAGTTATTCTCTGGTTAGTGATTTTCAGACTATTTGATTATTCAAGTTCAGCAGGTGCATTGAGTCACACCTTGAGGAAGCTTCAGCTTTCATAAAACAGCAAGTTGTCAGCCTAGGTACCCAGACATCCATGAGTACATACCCTTTGCCTTCTGCTTTGTACTGTTGGAGTTTAGGGTCCCTAATCCAACACAATCCCTGATCTCAGCAAGTGGTCTCAGCAAAGGGATCCTTCCTGAGCAGGAATACCATCTTTCCTTCCCCTTACTATTAGGTTGCACATCGCTACAGTCACTGCCTGATCACGATGATGCGCTGAGGCCTGAGCAGCAGGCCTCAGCCAGAGCTGACTTACAAGATGGATCCTGGGCACTGTGTCACTAACACCAGCAGTATTATTTAGCAAAAAAAAAATGACTAAGACACTTATGCTAGGTCTTTTTAATCTTGTGTAGTTATCTGCAAGAAATGTATCATTTTAAGAAACTTTCCCAACTGACGGGAACAGACACTTGTTTGTAAATATTTTAGGGGCAAACCCTTGCAGTCAAGGCCTGGGCTCTGGCCAAGCCCTGGCCCTGGTTGCTCGGGAAATTGGCTATCAGATCCAGGAGTTTCTGTGCTAAAAATATCATCAAGTCACTTCAACTTGCTGATTTGGTCCTATAAAAGCTGGACCCACTTTCAGGGCAAGTTTGGAGACCTCACCTATGGGTGGACACTCTGCTTAGGATTTTCCCAGTTGCCGGGAAGGGTTCTCCAGGTCCTCCCTGCAAAACTGTGCTCCCCAGTGACTGTGGGCTCTAAATGATGGTAAAGTATTTAGGCAATTGGTGATGTATCTTTCTCAATCACTATCCTTTCTCTCCTGTATTAATGATACGGTGCATTACCTTGCTTATTTTTGCTTGTTGCTAAAGCCAAGCACATAGTTTCATTGAATGTATCATTTTATTTTTGTGTTGCCTTAATATTCATAGTAAAATAAGACCATTCTTTCCATTGGTGTCTGTGCCCTTTAAATTGCCCCTGTCAATTGGCAGAGCACACTAATAAACTCTACAGCTGCACAGTGACACTGAATACCATTTGGTCAGGCTAAAAGAGATCAGGTAACCCATTTCTGTAGTCCTCAGCACTACCATCACATAAATAAGAACTCATTTTTTCAGTATACAAGAAAAAATGTAAATTATTTATGAGTATATACAAGTGCCATTATACCTACACGTAAATAAACAGCCCATCCTAGTACATAGCCTAAATACGTCGCATTCAAGTTGAAAAGCGTTATAGGGGTTATTTCAGCCTTTCAATTAATTGGGAGGAAGGGAATACCATTTGACAGGAAGAACTGGTCAGACTACATACAAAATGACTTCGTATGTCTGACGAACTTACAGAAGACAACGTTCTCTTCCCTGGCTTCTTTTGGGGAATATGATATTCCTGGGAAACAAAGCTAGTTTTCCACATACAAGGCAAAACTTTATATTTTTGTCTTCTGCTCATTTGTCTAAAATTGTCTCCAAGATACCCGTTCCTTCCTTGTGAGGAGCAGAGTCCTCCAGCAGCTTTTCCCAAATGCCACACATTTCTAGGGATGTGAGCTTCTGCAGCTCAAATTCTTAAGTGTCTTTAGACACAGTAATGACAGGCTCAGTACTTTGTACCCTCTTTCTAGAGAATGGTACCATGAGCTGTGCGTTTTCATTGGAATGAAGCAGCAGACAAGCACTGGTGCCCTTATACCAGATAGGACTGCACTTTCACAGATACCACACCTGGATACTGCCAGGTCACAAAGCTGGAGCTGACAAGGCACATACTCCAAGCACTTTCCCAGTCAAAGGGTGGAGTTGCCCCTTGACTGACATTGTAATTACCAATTGGCAGAACA
This sequence comes from Entomyzon cyanotis, assembly GCA_024500445.1. Lineage (NCBI taxonomy): Eukaryota > Metazoa > Chordata > Aves > Passeriformes > Meliphagidae > Entomyzon > Entomyzon cyanotis. Next base: position 23,061,247 of record JAKEPQ010001005.1, read on the forward strand.
TTAAACACCTGCAGGGTTAGATGTGGATGCAGATAAGCAACATCTTTGAAGATGGATATGGCATGTACAGGCCTGCAGAGGGATCCCTGCATATCTACACAGCGGTAGACCTGCAGTGTCTCTGTAGGCTCAATGTAGGATTAAATTCATTAGCTAAGGATTTTCTTTACAGTATTGAACATTTTTCTTATGTGCCTATGAAAAGTCCAAACCCTCCCATAGCTGCAGTAGCATATAGCTATCTCCTGGATCATGCCCCAGCAGAATTACAACACCTATCTGATACAGCAACTACTAATTTTCAGTTCAGTGAAGATTAAATTAGTTTGGCTGACTGTGTCCTGAAGTATATTGAACCAATTAGAAGGAAAAAAAAATAAACATAGGAGAGGCGGTCCTCTGTTCTCCCTACTATTCCTTGGAAAGCAAGCAACTCATGCTTTGATTCAGGATACAAGATCAAAGTTTTGTGAGCTGGAACTCCTTTTCTTCTTCATTTATAGAGCATACAGCCACTTCCTACATCTCTCTCCTCAACTTCATCTTGAGGTAGGACAATAGGTTCACTGCAGAGTGCATTGCCTCATGGGTGCTCCGTTGTAGTCCTGAGTTTTGGCCAAAGCTGTTAGAAAGAATATGCATAGATACCAGGGATACATTAAATTTGTGCTGAGGATTTTGTTTCCTTCTGATGAATTAATAAAACCACTACTTGTATTTCATTTAACATAAATCAGAGCTATCTGGTAAGATTTCTGGCTGATGCCTTTGACCTCTATGGATCAGAAGCATGTTTTGACATATTTAGGAAATAATTGGAGTTTCTTTCTGCCCTTCTGAAAGTTAAAATTATTAAAACTGAACAGTTTAAATTATTTACACTGGGAGTGTTGCATATACTGTGTAGTAAAGGATTCCCACTTTTCATCTTGTATTCTATGCTGGATTACTCTTAAAAGTCAATTACAAGACTAAATTCACTATTGTAAACAGACACTATATACTTCTATTTTGGATACTTATAAACCTGGACATTTTATTTTAATAATATCAATTCATTAACTTCAACAAATACTAGTGACCTACAGAGAGCTGATTTCCTCACCAGTCTACACCAGTGTTAAATAGTTCACCTTTTGAGGAATTGTGTATATTTGTGGGGTTTTTGTTTCCCCAAATATATGAATGAAAATTGCCGTATGATCTGAGCAGCTACATTAACTGTTAGCGCTGATACGATATCAAACCATTTAGATTGTCAAATAAAATTCTTCCACAAAGTCAGCAGGGACCTAAAGAACTGTCAGAGTCTGCAGACATGGGTTTTGTTGGAAAATGTTAATTTATCAAAGCATATTTTTGTCACATCTGTTTGCAGCATATGAATTACTTATATTAAATTTTAAAAGAAAAACATAAGCCATTCAGCTGGCCAGTAAGATAATTATTCATCAAGCACTTTAACAAAGTAATCTCATTCTACTAAAGCCATACTTTTCTTTTTGGCAGTAGAGTTTTAAGTTTTACATGCTGATAATACACAAATATCTTATTAATATATTGATAAATAACTAATTACCATTTATTAAAACCAGTGGGATATAATAATTACTATTAATTAATACCATAGATATAACTGCACCTATGGCAGCTCAGCAATGAAGATACTTTTCAACACCATTTACTTCGGCACCTTGCAAGTAATCATCTTCACATTTTTATTAACAAAAACTATTGGTCAATGTGTAATCCACCAGAAATATTCAAAAGGTCCAGCTGGCTTGAGGACAAGGGGTAATTCTCTAACTCTAATCTTTATTACCAATCAAAAGGCCAGTAAAATAAATTCTACTTACATTTACTCTGCATGGCCTATAGCAGTTGAGACAATTTCATGTATCACAAGAAGCATATACTCACTGAAATACTGTCATCTTTATCACCTTGACAATTGCAAGTGTGCCAGAGTATATACACTGTGGGAAAACCTCAGCCAGATCCCTCACTATCTGGGTCGATTTTAGCATATATGTTTGACTGATTCTTAAGCACGCAAAAAAAGGATAGTGAATTATTGTAATAGATATGCTTGACAGACTTGATAGGACTAATTTGACATGCCTCTGTCCTAGTTTTGGCTAGGATAGACCTAATTTCCTTCACAGTGGCTAGTATGGGGCTGTGTTTTGGATTTGTGCAGAACACAGAGTTGATAATGTAGAGATGGTTTTGTTACTGCTCGGCAGGACTTACACAGAGCCAAGACCTTTTCTGCTTCTCTTACTGCCATGTTGGCAAGGGAGGTGGGAGTGAATGGCAGGTTGGGTGGACACACAGCCAGGACAGCAACCTCAACTGACCAAGGGGAAATTCCAGACCATATGCATCATGTGCAATATATAATATAGGGGGATAAAGGAGGAAAGGGACCTTTGGAGTGATGGTGTTTGTCTTCCCAAGTAACCATTACACATGATGGGGCCCTGCTCTCCTGGAAATGGCTGAACATGTGCCTGCCCATGGAGCAGTGAATTAATTCCATGTTTTACTTTGCTGGTGTGTGCAGCTTTTGCTTTCCCTGTAAACTGTCTCTATCTCGCAAGTTTTCTAGTTTTTGCACTCCCAGTTCTCTCTGTTGGGGAGTGAGTGAGCAGCTGTGTGGTGCTTGGCTCCTAGCTGGGGTTAAACCACAACAGCCTCCTATGACATTTCTTAACTTCAAATAGCATGGAGTGTATACAAATTGCAGAGAGGTGAATAAAGATGCTGGTGAATTGTCATTTTCAGGCATTCTTAGTTGTGTGATTATCCCTGCTCTTGATATTGTTAGTGCTGTACTTCTAATTTTAAATTGATTTATTTGTGCTTTTGCCCTGTTTCCTATGTTTAATAGATTTTTTCTGATCAAAAGAAGTGCCAGACATGTGAAGGTGAGTTACTGAAAGATCAATGATAAAAATACCACTCACAGAACTGTTTCTGTGGCTTCTCTTCCTGCAGCAGTTTTATTTGGGGGTTTTTTTCAGTGCAGTCAATGCTGAGGAGAATTTCATTCTTGTCTTTTTACTGTCACTTAGGAAATGGAGGAATGGCAGAAATTCAGAGTCAAGAGAAAGATAAATTTGGGGCTAGAGACTACTTACAGTGCATCCATCAGTCAGAAGAATACCATTCTCTTTGACAACAAAATTCAGTGTTTTGAAACACTGGGAAAAAACTGAGACAAAAAGCCACACAAATACTTAACTTCAAAATGCTACACAATTCTCTAAAGGAATCATCAAATCTAGCTGGCAGTGAACAGAATGCAAGCTCTCCTAAATCACTGTGTCCCCAAAGACCCTTGTCACTTCCCACATCCACTCTTTAACTAAAGATAGCAATGAGCTGTAACATTACACCACCACACAGAAGCATCTAATTAGGTATATAAATTCTTAATCATCATTGTCATTTCCATTACTTATACAATGACAGCTGGCTGCTCCTTTGGTCAGTTCTGCAAAAGAGCAGGGAAGTTACATGTTTTCATACCTGCATAAGCACATGCTTTGGAAACAGGCTGCTACTGTTTACTTAGAGCTGGCAAAGTTCTGGTTGCAACCATTCCTCACTGATGTGGTTCACTTTGAAATGTCATCATAATAAACAAGCATCCTCTCTGGTTTGTTTCATAACCAGGAATTCATTGCTGAATCATTTCAGCTTCCCCTCAACGTAATCTGCTGCTTCTTCCATTACAGCATGGGACACCTGGAGTTAAGTTAGCCACCTATTTTGCATTGTTTGACACTTTGTTTGGAACCACAGCACATTGAGGCTTTTGAGATCTACCGTCGACCTCAGTGGTTGTATTTCAGCTTCCCCTTTTGTTGGCACCTAAGCAGAATATTCAACAGTTAACTGTGCATAGAAGGATCTCCCTTCCCTACGACTATTCACACTGACAGTGTACTCTTTTCCACCATATTTCTTGGAGTAAATTACATCAGATTTTGTCATTCTGTATATCGTTTTATTTTAGCTTAACTGAAAAATATCTTATGAATCCTCATAAACTGTAGTCTGAATAATGTATACAACATAGATGTGTGGATAAGAGCACACTCTGAATTCCTTCCATTTCTTTCCTTTTATGACTTGCCTATAAACAAGACCTTTAGTGTCACTTATTTGAAATGCAAAGTACAGCAAATAAGTAATATTCTCTTTATTAATTTTTCCATAAACATTGTGTGGAAGATGTCACAGTGATGGAGACAAGCTAATGTCACAGGAAAAGCACATTCTTACGGACCTAAGTAGGTGTGTGGCCTTCTAGTCAAACTTGGAAAAAAAATATTGAAAATACAGTGGTGCAGGATTGCAGTTTACAAGTCAGATAACACATGAATGGGAAACTGAGGACCCACAAATACCATTTTAATGGTGTAAATTGATAATTGGGAGATTCACTGTTTTAGGGAGGCACATTTATGATCAGCATCTGCCTATTTGCTCCCATCCCGGCAAGCTGGAGAACAATAATTCATGATAGAAATTAAGAAGTCTTTAACTTTGTACCTCCAGCGAAGAAGCAGCAGAGAGAGAAAAGAGCACACTTGGCTCTCCGAGCCCTCGGCCGGATAGTTCCCCAGGCGGGATGGAGCCTGCGGTGCCTCCCCGCTGGCAGGGCTGAAGGGGTGTGGGAGAGCCACGGATGTGGCAGCAGCAGCGGCAGCAGCAGCAGGATGTCCCGCCGTGGCAGCGGGCGCTGCCGCCCACCAGGTGCCCTCGGGAAGCCACCCAGGCTCGGTGCCCTGTGCCGCAGAGCCGGCTGGCCCCGCTGGCATCCCGCAGCCGCCCGGCCGGGAAGCGCCGCCTGCCCAGCCCCGCAACCGCAGCTCCCCGGGCCGCCCCCGCACCCACCCCCGCCCCAGCAGGGAGCCAAGCCATTGGAGAAGGAAGGGCAGAGCCAGGCCAGTCCTGCTCTCGGCTGGCAGGAAGGTGTGGGGCAGTCGGGAGCCGGCGGTGAGCGTGCGGGGAGCGGGAGCAGGTAGGGGACGGAGATGTCACCGCTGCGGCAGGGCCGGCAATGGACCAAGGGGCCGCAGGGACGGGACGGGACGGGACGGGACGGGACGGGACGGGACGGGACGGGACGGGACGGATCTGCCGGGTCAGTGCGGGCACTTTTTCTCCTAAGCCTCTCCTGCCCCGTCCCAAGCACGGTACAGGGAGTGCTGCTGCCTAATGCAGGAGGAAAACCAAGGCTCAGAACTGCCAGGCCAGGCTGATCCCTGCAGCAGGTCACTGGCTGGCAAATGGAAATACGTGCTGTGATTTCCGTCGGACAGCACTTGGAAATACCCATGTTGCGGGAATGTTCCGATTGCCTGCCTTCCGAAACAGGTCACGACGTTTCCTGCGAAGGAGGTCACCTTCCTTCCTAAGCTTGCTATCACACCACTGTGTTCAGTACTTTTTTGTTCACCTTGCAACACCTGGCTGTGAAAACAAAGTGCTCTACAGCTACTGCCGCAACATACCTGCCTAAAAGGTATGTCACTTAGCCTCATTACAAAGCGAGATGGAAGCTGAGGCATCCGGGATGAAACAGGCCTGCAGGGTCTAAAGGAAGTCATTTGCTTTAATCCTACTAGTAAAGGCTGCTTTAAAAACCAAGTCTTTAATAATGTATTTTGTACCCACACAGAAGAACACTGCGAAAGAACTTGCTGTTTGAAGATCAACCTCTTTTTTACAGTCCAGATCTCAGTGTTTCAAAGCATTGTGTTTCTGGGTTTACACAACAGAAGAGTGGTGCTTGTACCTGAAAAATCATGTGCAACTTCAGAGGCATCCAGAAATTACTGCAATACCTGAAAAATTTTTTTTTTTTACTCATTGAGAACATCTTCTCTATATTTTCTCTACGCAAAAAGTCTTTTGCTGGTGAAATAGTACTTATTACTGGCTCTGCAAATGGGATCGGAAGGCAGGTTGCCTTAAAATTGGCTCCTTTGGGAGTAACTCTGGTACTTTGGGACGTCGATGATGAAGGCAACAAAGAAACAAGCAGATTAGCCCACCAGAAGGGAGCCAGCCACGTGTTTGTGTACCATTGTGACTGCAGCAATAGGGAGGAGGTCTATGAACAGGCAGACAAGGTAAGATCTGACTTCTTGCTTCTTTTTAATAGAATATCCGATTGAATTTATTGCTTTTTTAGAAATCTGAATATTCCCTAGAGGGAAGTTATCATCTCTTTGACAAGTAGTTTCCAGATGGAACTTAAACTATGGTTGCTACAAAGGAACTGGGTTTAGTCAGTTTTGTTGAGATTTATCCATTTCCAATCTTCACTGTGAGATGCTAATGTTTAGATTAAGAGTATGGTAAAACACACAGCAGAGAATAATTTCCATATATCAGCTTATTCAGACTTTAAAATTTCTTTTAGATATCAATAAGTAATTTGAAAATAAATAAATCAGTGAATATTGTAAAAGGAAGGTTATTTCCTTTGCCTATTTCTTTAGAAAACTGTAGTCCTTTAAGGTTGATGTGGGATGTAATGTTTTCAGAAATGTCATTTTGGATGTGGTTGGTCTCCAGTCAAAATGATGATTCAGTTTCAGTTCATTTTCTGACCAATACAACTGGAAAATAAGGTAGAAAAGAGATGCAATTTTTGTGAAATTCTTCCGCTGTTCTGACTTTTATGCTTTTTAACCTATTTCTTCTTTATTTTTTTATTATATTGTCAGAGTTCAGAAGTTGGACATTGAAGTAATATTATTAGTTTTTACTTTTTCTTAAACTGCCTGTAAATACTTCCCACTATAACTTCACTTATAATCCAGTTAGCTACTCTTTCACTTTATCCAAGTGAAAACTTCTGCTAAATTCTCAATGTATGTGCTTATATACACATGCCTATCAAGTCACATCTTTGACATTCTGTGTCTGAAGGCATACATCAGAGGAAACAGCTAAAATATTTCATGACATATGGATGCTGATTGTTTTAGAATAATCTTCAAATGTAACATTAATTTTCTACAAATTGTAAGTGGAAAGAGTAGTTAATTTTAACCAAATCAGATTAAGTCTTTCTGAGTGAGGTTATGAAGTTTCAAACACTTTTTTTGCTCAGTAAACATCCCTGAGAAAAAGTACTTCTAATAAGTAAGTTGGATTCAGCATCTGTAAGTATTTGGAACCGCAGTTCTCGCGCTTGCAGTCAGCAAGGAATTATTTTACCCATTCTCTTAAGTAGTTCATGGGGCACAGGTCATTAACACTGCACAGAAAAATATTCCACTTGAGGCCATTGGTGCTACGTGTTGAGCACCACAGGTGGTATCCTGGAATTACTTGGACTGTGGTAATGAGGATATATTTATCGTACCATAATAGTATGTCTGCAGAGATGAGCAAAGTATTCAGTGTTCCATCCTGTGCTGACTCAACATGCAGGGCTCGAGGATGATGATCTTTGCCAGGGACTTGATCAGCATGGATGATGTGATCCTCTCACCTGGGTGAGACATTGATAATGACTGTGAAAAATTTGGAAGCAGTAATTTCCACAATCTTAATATCTAATATAACCTTACAGTGAGATAAAAATTCTATCTGAGCAAATTCTGGGCAGTACTTCATATGTGACGTTTGATCTTTATTTGGAATGGTACCATAAATCAAACAGAATTGCTTCTTGAAATTTCTTTTGGAAAGTACAAAAAAAAATACTTATCCTACAATCTACCAATATTAAATCTCTTAAAAAAAGAAAAATTTTAAATAGGCATGAAATGCCTGTTTCCATCAATACTACCTCTTTCTTGCAAAGACATGCACCAAATGAGTAATTTACGCTCATGTAGTTAATTTCTTTGTTGGACTTCATTGTCCATACTGTACAGTTTGAAATTGTTTCTTTGCCCTTATTTTAGCACAGACTCAAAAGGTTTGTTTTGTGCCCTCAAGTAATTTTTGTCTCCAAACACATTAACCAAATCAGGTACAGGACTCCAGCCTTCAGAATTTGCTCTGCCCACATCAACAAACACTAATCTGAAGTGTGCAGACTGACCTGCCAACAGAAACTTAAAGAGCAGTCTAAATTTAAAAATTGATGTTAACAGATCAAATTATTGTTAACAATTCCAACATATTCATAGATATTTGCATGTATTGATCAGCCATGGTGGAGACAGACATTTTCTTGGATCAAGAGTTTTTCTATTATGGGCCTATTCTACTCTTGGAAATACCTGCAAAATTTTGATTGACAAAATGGAAAGCCTTGAGCTTGGACACATATGAGAAAGCAATAGCAAGAAAGTTCAATTGATTGTTTTTATTTGGTATACTCACTGCAGAAAAACCTAGGTATTTTCCCATAAAGTAAATTTTCTTTCTAGGAAACAAAAGAGTCCACTGAAGTCCCTAAAGAAGAGGTTTTAGAGTAAACTGGTCAAGTGAACAGCAACTGATTTTCAGGAACAGGCAGTGTCAATTTGGGAATTCTGAAGGAAATCAGACATGGATTTGAAGGACTAGAAATGCAGGATATGTGTTTTGGTATAACAGAGGATCAAGGAACAAAGGACAGTAAATATGCCAAAGAGCAGTTGAGAGGACACAAACTACAAACCTATCTTACGCAAATTGGTAGAAATTACATTAACAGAAGAAATAACAGACACCTAAAAAAGTGCATAATGTAGAATTACCAGCTTGACTTCTTCTAAATGGAAGCCAAGCTTCGAGTATATTTTGTAGTAGTGAGTAAACAGGACAAATGATGCCATGTTAAATAAAATGCTGCCAATGATGAAAATATAGTCTTTACTGAACTCTAAGCTTCTCTCAGAGAGCGAAAGGAAGGTCAAATGTTTGGGCATCAGATCCAAGCACCTGTTTCCAGCACATGGGGGATTTTTATGTTTTGGTGATAACAATCCAAATTCAGCACAGAAATCTGTGAGACTGATTCTTCATACTATAAGTAAATCTTGACCATCTGTTTTGATATAACTCCAAATCATGGGACAAAAACTTTTGGAAAAGAGCCAAGTGGAGCTAATGATCATTCTGTCTGTCTATCTATCTATCTATCTATTTCATGGTAGATGCTTTTGTATTCAGGGGATTGGTATCCCCTAGTTATCTGTGCTGAATTTTTTCCAGTTCATTAAAAATTACAGGGAAAAGGAGTTGAACAGCCTTGGCAGAGGAATTCAGGTTCTCACAATACCAAAACAGGGAACTGGAAATATTCTGATTGCAGTTAAAGCATGCTCACAGACCACGTTAAAGCTTTGTCAATTACTATCTCAGGTTTTTTTAGAAGCCAAAAGGATTCTGGAGTTCAGGGAGCAATTGGACAAATTCAGGGACGGGGCAGGGTGGAGAATCACTGGGAAATATTAAATAAAATGACACAGATATATTATAGCTCTCAAAAGATCCTAAGCTGCAGCATGTGAAAAGTTAAGTACTCCAGAGACCTTAGAGCCTGGGTCCCTTTGTCATTGCTTTCCACCACGAGACAGGGGCAAGGAGGCCTTATGTAGACCTTTGATCTGATGCAATACCAAAGTTCTTACACACTTATGTTTACAGAAGAGATATCAATTATTGTAAATATTACCAAACATTTTCATAAATGAAGCACAAGAGGCAAGTCTACCTTCTAAAGTTTTCTGTTTATTCTTTTTTTTTTTTATTCAGGTTAGAAAAGAGGTTGGGGATGTTACTATTCTAATCAATAATGCTGGCATACTGTTTGGGAAAAAGTTCTGTGAGCTTACAGATGAAGATTTTGAAAAGACCTTCAGAACCAACTTCTTTTCGCAAGTCTGGGTAAAGTTTTTTGTGGTTTTTTCACTACTGAGTAACCAAAAGGTACAGACAAGTATGTTGGTGTGAAAATCACCATGGTTGCATCTACCTTAAAAACTCAACTTGGAATAGGGATGTGAAGGACCTCAGTTGGGGGAATATATGTTTCCATAATCATCCTGTAATTAGAGACACAGCACACTGACAATCTCTCCAGTATGTCTCAGTAAGATTAGCACAAACCTGCCTGGGCACTCTGGTAAATCAAAGTTTGTGCAACTGTATTGTGAAATATACTCTACCTGTACCAGCTGTGGTTGAAGATAGTGCTGATATGATGGCACATGACTTCCCTGCTCCTGATGTTTGCTGGCATCAGAAGGCTTTGCCTAAGAGACTTGCAGCATTCAAGGAGACACAGCCATGGTTTACTGGCAGACTTGGCAGTGTTACATTTAGAGGTGGACTCAATGATCTCTAAGGTCTTTTCCAGCCTAGATGATTCCATGGGTTTTATGCTGCACATGTTGGTGTCAGTCTTCAGGCTGTGCTTTCATTCCTAGTCACCATCTGATTAAATGAAATGACATTGAAAACTAATCTGGCTAGTAAGAATTTGTTTTGTTTTCTTACCTCTGAAAGAATTCGCAGTTACTTAATATCTCAGTTGAATTTAGGAGGTTTTTTACGTGAAAGAGTGTTACTATTGCCCCCTCTTACACTTTTTGGTTATATGCCTGAGTGAACAGCCTGCATCAGGGAATAATACGGGATTACAAATCCTTTGTAAAAAGACAGTTCTCTATAGGAAATCATTGCTGAGAGAAGTTCTCTAAGCATTCCCCAGCCACACTGCATCATTCTTCCAAATACGTGAGGAAAATTAACTCAGAAAAGTGTTTCTCCTGATAGGTCTGAAGAAACACAGGGCAGGAGGACAGTGAGGTGCTACACACTCACATCTGGAACTGAACAGGATTTCTCAGCTATTGAAAAGAAATTACTACTCTTGTCTCTTTTTCTTATCTTCCCCTTCATAAAACACCAGCATTCTTCCCAGCTAGTATCACCCACAGTGGTGTTCTGGAGGGCTGGAATTGCCAGTTCATTTTGTAATAAAAAAGGGCTCATAAACAGCTGAACACCCCTCGAGATGTGTTGACTTCTGGCTCCCTCTTGTGTACCAAACATTTGGCAACAGTCTCAAATAGCCAAACCGTGAGGAACAAGGAAGCAGAGAAAATACAAACTTTACTGCTTTGAATAAGATTATTTTAATGGTGTTGGATCTTGATATAGAGGACAGTCATTCAAGGAAATGCTGTCTCTCATATAAAAACTGTTACAGAGATAAAAGGTCTGTTGGACTTCTTGTATAATGAAAGCCCAGAAAGCAAATCAGGTTGTGTAGCCTAATTCTGTAATGCAATATTTTTGTCACGGCTATTTATAAAGAAGATTTTTAAATAAATATATTTCTATCCTTTTAGACTTGCAAGGCCTTTCTTCCAGCCATGGTGGCCTGCAACCGTGGGCATCTGGTTAGCACAGCCAGTGCAGCTGGATTAATTGGAAGCTACAGGGCATCAGGTCAGTATTGTTAAATGCCATTACAAATTAGATCTACATAACAATCACTTTTCTCAGAGACCTCATAAATGCTTGGCTTAAGCAGCCTGTACTGACAAGACCCTATGGATGCCAAAGGTGATGGTGTACTGAAGTGTGATGGTGTCACATTGCCTGAGCGACACAGGGAGCTCTCTGCAGATTTTACAGTCTGATTACAGACTGTCTTTTCCCCACAGAGGAAGGACAGCACAGCTCATACATGTGCACTGGGAGGGAGCCCTGCATACAGGTTGTCTAACCCTTCCTCATGAGAGGTTTTCTACAGATGAATCCTCATGGACCTGACACCCACACATGTGTCACTGTTGAACCACTAGCAGAGAGAAAGAGTGAGGCTTCCAAATGTGGTGAAGTTCTAGTTTTATTAATTAATTCCAACTTATATAGACTTTCAAAGATCACCCGGATTGGGCCAGTTCAAAAACTCCCACTAAGCCGATTGGCTAGGCTTGAACCACCTATGTGTCCAGAGACATCAATCACATTTCAACAACATCCAAACTTTATCTTTCTTTATAAAACACAGGAAGAAGAAGAGAAAAAATTCACACAGGAAAGAGTCTGTGCTTGCCACACACATGGGTATTACCGGGAACAATACATTTAGTTGGAGAATGGTTTTCAAATGCAGAAAGCATTTTGGCAGAATTTTCAATAAAATTAATTTGAATGAAGGTTGCTTTAAGCTATTTCACAGCTCAGTAATCTCAGCTGTTTCTCTCAGAAGAGCAGTCCTGCCTATTTCATCAGTCAGGTTCTGCTGCCCATTCTCTCCTCAAGCCTCTCTTACATGCTGATTGTATCTCTGAGGTCACCCTATGGGAATTCGAACCTCAGTGTAATAAGTGTCTCTTCCTTCTTCTGCTGATTGGTGGCATTACTGTAGTGTTTATTTGCCACCTCTTATTGAGGGTTTGTATTTGGTACTGGTAATATGGGTCACGTTCAGCTGTCATCATATAACTGTAAGGCTTATGGGAGAGGACCTGCCCATGCATGCATTATAACCTTTTACACCTTAGATATGTATTTTTAGGCTGTGTGATTCCATCATTCACTGGGGATGAACTCCTGAAAAATAGCAAACTGCCTCTGGTGCCAGTCTTCGATTTTATTGTACCTAACAACTACTTTCATACAGGTTTGAAAAAGCCTAGGAAACCACACATGAAGCACTATATTAAAATACTTTCTTACAGTTGGAAAATTGTAGAATAATTTGTGTTGGAAGCAATGTCTGAAGGTCACTTGGTCCATATCCCCATTTAAACAGGCCCTGCTTAGACCACGTTGCACAGGGCTGTGTGAGGGCAAGTTTGGATCATCTCCAAAATGGAGTTCCATACATTCATCAAACAAGAAAAATCAGACAAGATTCAGTCTTCCTGGGCAAACAAAATGGTATTGTAGTTGCAGCGCAAATCAGAAGTAATAGGCTGAAGCAGCATTTATAAGAAGGGTATTTCTACTTTAACATTAGAAATAGTCCTTTCTGAAATGAAACCTCTAGTACTAGAAGTTGAAGACATTCTGAACTGAAAGAATGTCTGGTTTGTATATGAGTATCCAGAAATGTACAGAAGATGCTGAATGAGCTCATCTTCCTATATCCCTTAATGGTGCACTGAAAAAAACCAAAAAAAAACTTCTCTGTAAAAGATTCATTTTATCCTTAGGCAATTGTTCATCACTCATGAGAAGACCCAAGAATCTTCAGTTAGCATCACTAATATGCATTAAATACTAATTACATGACTGCTAATGATAGAACTCAATAATACTGTGAGTTAAATAGTATTACAATCAATTCAATTCTATATTGAGCTTTTACTGTGGTGCTTTTGACATTTTGCATTTTTCTTCTTTCTTCACTTTTCAGATTATTCTGCAACTAAGAGTGCAATCATTGGAATGATGGAAGCCATAAATTCAGAACTCTACCACGGAGGAAAACGTGGCATTAAAACCACAATCATTTGCCCTTATTTTATTAGTACTCGGTTAGCTAAAGGCTTCAAAAGCGCGTAAGTAAAGCTTCGGTCTGGTACTATTTCATATGTCAAAAATAATCAACACTCACCAGGTATATCCTATTTGGCTTCTGGCTGGTTGGTTTGATTTTCAGTTCAGTATTTTTTCCTTGTTGGCACAAACAACTATGTCTTTGACATAAAGAAATGCAAGTCTTGCATACAGTTAATAACAGAGCCTATGTAATAACCTCCCAGCCAAGGAACAGTTAGGGATGCACAGCACTATTTAAGGGCTAAGGGAACCTTATTTGTCAGAGGAGTGGCCACTGCTGATGTTCTCTGCCCCAAGGAATTTTGGCAGTGTAATTACAGTTAGGGCTATCAGGGTAGCCATTACCTGTCCTTATTAACTGTGCCCCACTGCCTGAACTAGCACATACTGTGCTTGGGAGTGAGAATGGCTGTGGTGATGCTATCTGCTGGCTGCTCTGTGGCTGCAGTGATGGCAGAGGCTGCAAGCACTCAATGAGCCATTGCAGGAGTGCAGTACCTGTGATCTTGGCTTTTCAGTGCTCTGCTCCTGCTTCCACCATCCCTCATTGTGCAGCAGCAGATGTATGCAGAGCAGAGCTCTTCTCCTGCCTGCTGACAAGCCTGGTCCTCCTGTGTATTTAGCTGTCACCTCAGCACTTTCTATAGAAAATACTCGCTGGAGCAACGATGCCTAGAAAAGCATAAAGTATGGCTAAGCTTGGAAGTTTCCAAAGCTGCAATCAGAGTCAGCTTACAAAAAAGTCTTAAAACATAATATAATCAATGTGTTTTCAATTGATTTTGATGATAGCAGGAACAAAAAGATTTGGAGATTCTTTATCAAGACTACCTGAGGGGATGAGGTGATATGCAACAATCATTTAATTATGTATGTGTGTATATTTATCTAAAAAATGAAGCTTTTATAATTTCATAAATTTTTTTCTTGTTTTACAGAAAACCCTGGTTGCTTCCTGTTTATGATCCAGAGTATGCAGCCTGCAGGATTGTGGATGCAATTAAAAAGGAAAAATTTTATCTAATCTTTCCTCCAGCTGTATACATTTATGGCGTGAAAATGTAAGTATGTGACTTTTCTTCTAGCATTACCTTCTTTCCTTTGCTATATGCCTGTAAAATCAGCAGGAAAGTTTAGTCCAAACAGTCCTTTAGTTAATATTCCTGCAGTCAATCCAGTAAGATATATCCAGTTTCAAAGAAACAGTGGGTTTGATTTTTTTAGTAATCTAGGTGAATAACATTCCTCTGGCCCTTTCTGTGTCTAAGAAAGGTATTAAGCTACAGCTGGGTATAGAAACTTCAAAAATCTTCCTGAGACAGTACACTAGGAGCAATGCCTGGTCTAGCACTTTCTGCTTCCTGTCACTGCCTCCACTGCAGGCTGGGCTTTCACAAAATGTCTTGGTCTGTCATTTGTTTCCCTATTTATAACATTAAAGAACCAATTGTGTTATTGCCAGATATTAGAAATATTAAGCTAACACAATGTATTTGTCATTTCTTTATTCATAGAGTACTTTTTTCTAAAAAAATATTAGGCTAACTCAATTTTTGTCTCATCAGTTTCCTCCCTAGAATAGTGACACTACTCCTCGAGTCTTACGTTAAATTCCCTGAGAGCATGGACAAAGCCTTTGGTCAGAAGAAAAAGGATTGAAACTAAAAGTATTCTGAAGACTTCAAGTGCCATCTAATGGAACATTTTCAGTAAAAAAGCATTTTTAATCATGTATATTCTTTGACAGAAAATCTACTTCTTTTATGCCATTTTACATTGGTCAGCACACAATTTAATTCTTCACAACTGTATTTTCTGTCTTCATGTTTGGAAATTTTCTGAGTAATTTTTGAAAAAGCACTAAAATTTTAAATTACATAGGTATTATGTTAAGCCGCCAAGCAACAACTTTACATGGACTGTAGTGTTTCCAGAATGAAACTTCAATGAGGTGTCCTGTTTTTACTGTGGAACAAGATTCTGTTGCAAATCGTGGGAAACAAAATAAAGACAGGAAAAATATATTCTAGGAAAATTAAGGGAAACATATTCTAGGAAAATTAAGGGAAAAATCTCCTCTTATATTTGGAGAGAAGTCACACCCATGATCTGCAACTGTCTTTAAATGAAATTATAACCTAAAGATCTTAAAGAAAAAAAAAACTCCTCAACAGCAGAAGTTCAGAAATTAGTTACACAAAATATGTGCTTGTACTTAATGTAAATTTTCAGAAAATGCTAACATAAAATGTTCATAATTGGCTTAATTTAAAAATAAATTAATTAACTGCAGAGCAGAATAGTGAATCTACAAAGCCTAGTTTACAAAACTCTAAGGAATTACAGAGAATATTTAACAGCCATCTACTGCCCACATTTGCCATCATATTTCATAATTGCACTAAACTAAGCCCATACTTACATATCATAATTGTACATATCATAATTGTACTAAACTAAGCCCATACTTACAGGCTCCCAGCAACAAATCCTTATAAGAGTGCACACTATTGAAATCCCTGTGTTTCCAAAGTATGCATGCATTCAATAAATTCTTTCAGGTACCTGTAGATATTACAGGGAAAAATTTAGCAGATAGAAAGAGAACTCTAGCTGAAGTCTGCCTCTTTGAAAAGCAAGGTTTTATTGATTTATATTTTTAAAACGCTCTCAATGATGAGTAATTGAAATGTTATTTTCTTCCTGTAATGAGACAGAAGCAAAGTCTAAATTGCTCCTCACAAACAACCATGATTTCCTCAATTGCAGGCAAATATGTTGAGTATTGGGATTTCCTTATTCTGCATTAATGGTACAGTTTGGCTCTAGATCTATGATTGTTTTTAAATATGATTCCAGGAGTCAATGCAAATTGACATGCATTCTATTTCTGAATGTATTGTGGGCCTGAATATCTTAATCCATAATTTCATTGCTGGTGCTGCAGAATTTAACAACAGGGCTCATGAGGTGTGAAAAATACATTTTTAAATTATTCGTGAAACGAGACTCCCACTTGAAGTCATGTCACCTGCTAGTGACATTAATACATTGTTCAACTACCCATCATTTAAAATCTGAGGTTTCAGGATGAAATATTTGCAGCCAAGGAGCTCATTGTAAGGGCTCACTTTCCAGGACCCTTTTCTTATTTTCACCTTCTTTAAGTAGAGTATATCAAACTTACCGTCTAGATATGCAGTTGTAAGTTCACCAACTGTATAGGCAGGACATGAGCATATTAAGAAAAATGTAAAGGAAATAATTATCTTACTTTTTATCTAAACTACATTTCACACCTCTTCTGCACAACCACCCTGCAAAACCTTATTCTGCATTGCTGCAACCTCAGCCAAGGGCACTCTTGCCTCTATCTTCTTGTCAGGCTAATCTGCTTGTCTCAAGAAGGAATTTGTAAAGCTTATACTTTCTACATCTCACACTGATCTCTTAGATCTTCTTATCAGTCCTAGGAATCATAACTCATTCTTTTCCAGGAAAGTAGTTTCAGGGTTTGGGGTTGGTTGTTAGTGGTGGTGGTGGTGGTGGTATTTGGGGGGAGTAGTTTCTCTTTTTTATTCAGAACAGAAGTTTGATAGATCCAGTAATAGAATTCTAAAATTGTAAGCCAAAACCTTCCTGTTAAAGCTCAGAAGATGCATATGGATGATGCTCCTGTTTTTCAATAGGAATTATCTTCATATTTTGAAATATAGTGTGCAAATTAAAAAGTATCTGAGAGTTATCAACAACTCCTGAGAAATGTGTCCTTTCCTTCCTTGAGGCTTTCATCTTATTTGTATTTGCTCCATGACACAAACATTTTTTACTGGGGAAATTCTGTTACTTCAGAAGCTGCAAATCAGACTGGAATGCAGTTTATCTTAATTTTTTCTCATTTGGCAGCACTCCTTGTTCTCTGCAAAACTGATGAAGAAGAGACCTGTGTTGTTGCACCAATAGTGAGATAATCTGTGATGTCACATAAAATATGATTTCTTGCTCTTGTTTTATGCCCATTGGTACAACATCCCTCTTCAGAGCACATTTTTCTTTTAAATGAAATTGTAGTATTGAGCATTTGATGAAAAGCATTAATGATATTCAAATTATACACATTTTGATAAAGAAACATTTAAATGATGCTGGATCACTTTGTAATCTAATATCTTTCAATAAACCTTAGAAGCATCTATATGAAAGTTTGATTTGTCATCAATTTCTGTAACTGCTGGGATATTTCAGTGCCACTCCATTCCTGTGACAGTACCTGAGCAACTAAGTGAGGGCTCATTTGGTTTTGTTTGTACATTGCTCCCTTGTGCCTCCTTAATACCCAGGGGATGAAGAAGGGAGAGGCTGACTGTAGCACCCTGTCCCATTAAGCCCACTGACTGCATGGCTCAGTGCGACTTAGTTCCTGCCCTGCGTTAAAGTTCCTCCTGAAGGAAGAGCATTTTAAAGAATCTGCAGAAAGCAGAGAATGTCATATATGTGGTAAAAAGATACCATACACTGCACCATAGGCATCATGGTGTGATTCTTGGAGCTGTCCTGTGGAGGGCCAGGAGCTGGACTTTGATGATGTCTGTGGGTCCCTTCCAACCCAGGATATTCTGCGACTCTATGAACATTATACAGCAGCCTTCCAGGTCCAGACCCAAAATATCTGCACTTCTTTCTGGGCATACAATACACTCTCATAGCCAAACTGGCATCTCAAATATACAACTCTAGGGAAGACAGACACTACATGGAGATGAAGATATGTTACCTACGTTCTCCTACATTTCTTAGTTTCTCTTTTACTTCAGAGATCAGTGTTTCCACCCAAATTCATTATGTGCTCCCCATAAGTCATTTTTACAGTTTCTCATTGTCTTGGTTTATTAGACAGGTGTCTGCAAAGGAAGGTGGGAACCTCCCTTGGAATGGAAAATACGATGCCCCTTCCCTCCGAGTTATTGTAACGTGGAAATTAAGGGGGCTTTCGGGCAAGATGTGGAAAAAAGGAGTAACAGTTCTTTACTCGTACGTATATGTATAACAAGGCAAAAAACCAACACCAGCAGCAGCAACAAAACCAGAAACTCAGTCACAGCTTTCCCCGTCGGTGCAGTTACGGTCACTGCCGGCAGGGGCGCTGTTGGCTCCCGGCCGGGCAGGGCAGCTGCGATGCTTCCCCCGCGCCTGCAGGGGGCGCTGTGGCGCGAGGTCAGTCGCGTCTCCCTCATGAGGGTAATGGCGGGCACAGCCGCAGAGCAGATGCAAAAAAGGCTTTCTTTACAAACTCACGGTGGGCAGGCGATCCCTGTGCCCCTCTGGAGAGCGAAATGAGCTGTAGCAGGAACCCCGAGCAGCGGCTGGAACGGCAGGGGCTGGCTCACCCGAGGATAGCGAGCAAAATGTAGCAGAAACTGCGGGCCGTGCCCGAAGCTGTGGGGTGCCCTCGTGTCGGGTCACAGAGTAACAAGAAGCCCTGAAGCAGCGGCAGAGAACAGCAGCACTGGGCAGGGGATCGCTGCCCTGGATAGCTCACCTGCTCTGGCAGCTCCCTGGGTCCGGGCTGTGCAGGGCAGAGGTGACCCCGGGCGGGGAACGGGCTGCTCCCAGTCCTGTGTCCCGGCGCGGCACGCACTGCCGCTGGGCTCCAAGCGGCACAGAAGCAGAGAAAGAAGGCAGTAAGCTCCAGTCACAGTGCCGAAGGGCAAGGGGAAAAGAGGCAAAAGCCAAACGGTAACCGTATCTCTCCTCAGAGAGATCCCACCGCGTGCGTGGGCAGACAAATCACCCCACTGGGAAAAAAGCAATCGCCCCTCGCCCCCCATTACTCTGGCAGGAAATCCCAGACTGACTCTCACCCATCGCTGTACTCCCGGGGCCGGGTGGGACAGGGGCACAGCAGCAACTACTCTGGACACAAAACCAAAAATGGATGTGGGATAAAAAGACCCATTCCCAAGACACTCATATGTGCGCAAATTCTTCATTCATATACTTAAGCACAGAACAAAAGCATGGAGACACTGAGATGCAACTTGCAGCAAATCATAGAAACAACTCGTCTTTCCCAGAAATTCTCATAGCCTGTTTTGCTTAATCACCTGAATTGCATTACCGCATTACATTTTAAAACATTCCCAGGAAAAACTCAGTCCTTCTAAAGGTCTGATCACCCTCTATTACTTTAGAAGGATGGCTTTTATAGAAGACACTCTAAGAATACTCAAAGCTAATTTGAGGCTAGTTTTATATACTAAAAGAGAAAAACATATTTCCAAATCCTGCAATGTTTGAAGTCTTTTCCATGGGTAACTTGTATTTTCTCAGCCTCTGTCTGGAGAGGTGTTTAGTTGACAGCTTCAAAAGGTAATGGAACAATTGTGGAGGGATGGATTTGGCACTGGAAGTCAGGAAATCCCCAGTTTCTCTGTCACTATCTTTGTCTTTCACCTTACTTGTGCCCTGAGAAACACAAAAAGTAGTGAAAGCTGCATAAATTCTGTGCCTGTTTTGTGTAATTTCCTGTATCTCATGTTTAATAGATTTGTTATGATTAAAACAAATCCCAGATATGTGAATGTATGTCACTGGAAGGTCATTAATATCAATACAACTCAGAGAACTGTTTCCCAAAAAGCCACACAAATACCAAATTTCAAAATGCTAAACAGTTCTCTAAAGGATTCATCAAATCTAGCTGGCAGTGAACAGAATGCCATCTCTCCTAAATCACTGTGTGTCCCCAAATACCCTTGTCACTTCCCACATCCAGTCTTTACCTAAAGATAGCAATGAGCTGTAACATTACACAGCACACAGAAGCATCTAATTTAGGTATATAAATTATTAGTCATCATTGTCATTTCCATTACATATGGAATGATAGCTGGCTGCTCCTTTGGTCAGCTCTGCAAAAGAGCAAGCAACTCATGTGTTTTGATACCTGCATAAGCACGTGCTTTAGAAACAGGCTCCCCCTGTTAACTTACAGCTGACAAAGTTCTGGTTGCAACACCATTCCTCACCGATGTTGTTCACCTTGAAATGTCATCATAATAAACAAGCATCCTCTCTGGTTTGTTTCATAACCAGGGAGTCATTGCTGAATCATTTCAGCTTCCCCTCAACGTAATCTGCTGCTTTTGCCACATAATTCCTGATTACAGCATGGGACACCTGGAGTTAGGTTACCCACCTATTTTGCTTTGTTTGACACTTTGTTTGCAACCACAGCACATTGAGGCTTTTGAGATCTACCGTCGACCTCAGTGGTTGTATTTCAGCTTCCCCTTTTGCTGGCACCTAAGCAGAATATTCAACAGTTAACTGTGCATAGAAGGATCTCCCTTCCCTACGACTATTCACACTGACAGTGTACTCTTTTCCACCATATTTCTTGGAGTAAATTACATCAGATTTTGTCATTCTGTATATCGTTTTATTTTAGCTCAACTGAAAAATATCTTATGAATCCTCATAAACTGTAGTCTGAATAATGTACACAACATGGATGGGTGGATAAGAGCACACTCTGAATTCCTTCCATTTCTTTCCTTTTATGATTGGCCAATAAACAAGAGCTTTAGTGTCACTTATTTGAAATGCGAAGTACAGCAAATAAGTAGTATTCTCTTCATTGCCTTTTTACATAATCAGTGAGTGGAAGATGTCACGGTGATGGAGACAAGCTGATGTCACAGGAAAAGCACATTCTTACGGACCTAAGTAGGTGTGTGGCTTTCTATTCAAACTTGGGAAAAACAATCCTGATGGTACAGGATTGCAGGTTACAATTGGATAATGCCCGTATGGAAAACTGAGGACCAGTTTTCCATACAGAAAACTTGATAATCGGGAGATTCACTGTTTTAGGGAGGCACATTTATGATCAGCATCTGCCTATTTGCTCCCATCCCGGCAAGCTGGAGAACAGTAATTCATGATAGAAATTAAGAAGTCTTTAACTTTGTACCTCCAGCGAAGTAGCAGCAGAGAGAGAAAAGAGCACACTTGGCTCTCCGAGCCCTCGGCCGGATAGTTCCCCAGGCGGGATGGAGCCTGCGGTGCCTCCCCGCTGGCAGGGCTGAAGGGGTGTGGGAGAGCCACGGATGTGGCAGCAGCAGCGGCAGCAGCAGCAGGATGTCCCGCCGTGGCAGCGGGCGCTGCCGCCCACCAGGTGCCCTCGGGAAGCCACCCAGGCTCGGTGCCCTGTGCCGCAGAGCCGGCTGGCCCCGCTGGCATCCCGCAGCCGCCCGGCCGGGAAGCGCCGCCTGCCCAGCCCCGCAACCGCAGCTCCCCGGGCCGCCCCCGCACCCACCCCTACCCCAGCAGGGAGCGAAGCCCTGGGGGCGGGACGGGCAGGGCCAGGCCCATTTTAGTCCCGGCGGGCAGGAAGGTGTGGGGCAGTCGGGAGCCGGCGGTGAGCGCGGGGTGACCGGGAGCAGGTAGGGGACGGAGATGTCACCGCTGCGGCAGGGCCGGCAATGGACCAAGGGGCCACAGGGACGGGACGGGACGGGACGGGACGGGACGGGACGGGACGGGACGGGACGGGACGGGACGGTGCCGGCGCTTCTTCTCCTGGGCTTCTCCTGTTCCGTCCCAAGCACGGTACAGGGAGTGCTGCTGCCTAATGCAGGATGAAAACCAAGGCTCAGGTCAGGTCAAAACTACCAGGCCAGGCTGATCCCTGCAGCAGGTCACTTGCTGGCAAATGGAAATACGTGCTGTGATTTCGGTCCGACGGCACTTGGAAATACCCATGTTGCGGGAATGTTCCGATTGCCTGCCTTCCGAAACAGGTCACAAAGTTTTCCGCGAACGAGGTCACCTTCCTTGTTAAGCTTGCTATCACACCAGTGTGTTCAGTATTTTTTTGTTCACCTTGCATCACCTGGCTGTGAAAACAAAGAGCTCTGCCACAACATACTGCCACGGCTACTGCCACAACATACCTGCCTAAAATGTATGTTACTTAGCCTTTTTAAAAACAGAGATGGAAGCTGAGGAATCCGGGATGAAACAGGTCTGCAGAATCTAGAGGAAGTCATTTGCTTTAATCCTACTAGTAAAGGCAGCTTTCAAAAAACAAGTCTTTAATAATATGTTTTGTACCCACATGAAGAACACTGCGAAAGAGCTTGCTGTTTGAAGATCAACCTCTTTTTTACAGTCCAGATCTCAGTGTTGCAACGTATTGTGTTTCTGGGTTTACACAACAGAAGAGTGGTGCTTGTACCTGAAAAATCATGTGCAACTTCGGATGCATCCAGAAATTTCTACAGTACCTGAAATGTTCAATCTTTTTACTCATCAAAAACATCTTCTGTATATTTCCTCCATGCAAAAAATGTTTTGCTGGTGAAATAGTACTTATTACTGGCTCTGCAAATGGGATCGGAAGGCAGGTTGCCTTAAAACTGGCGCCTTTGGGAGTAACTCTGGTACTTTGGGACGTCGATGATGAAGGCAACAAAGAAACAAGCAGATTAGCCCACCAGAAGGGAGCCAGCCACGTGTTTGTGTACCATTGTGACTGCAGCAATAGGGAGGAGGTTTATGAACAGGCAGACAAGGTAAGATCTGACTTCTTGCTTCTTTTTAATAGAATATCCGATTGAATTTATTGCTTTTTTAGAAATCTGAATATTCCCTAGAGGGAAGTAATCATCTCTTTGACAAGTAGTTTCCAGATGGAATTTAAACTATGGTTGCTACAAAGGCACTGGGTTTAGTCAGTTTCGTTGACATTTATCCATTTCCAGTCTTCACTGTGAAATTATATTGTTTAAGAGCTGCAGAAATTATCTCCATATATCAGCTTATTTAGGCTTTAAAATTTCGTTAAGATATCAATAAATAATTTAAAAAATAAGACCAGTTAGTGGATATTGTAAAAGAGAGGTTCCCTCCTCTGCCTGTTTCTTTAGAAAACTGTAATTCTTAAGGTTGATGTAGGGTGTTATGTTTTCAGAAATGTCATTAGAATGTGGCTGGTCTCAAGTCAAAGTGATGATACAGCTTCAGTTCATTTTCTGATCCATACAGATGGAGAATAAAGTAGGGAAGAGATCCATTTTCAGTGAAACCCTTCTGCTGTTCTGACAAATGCTTTTTAAACTATTACTTCGTTATTATTTTCAGTGTTCAGAAGTTGGACATTGAAGTAACATTAATTTTTACTTCTCCTTAAACTGCCTTAGAATAATTCTCAGTATAACTGCACTAATAATCCAGTTAGCTACTCTTTCACTTTATCCAAGTGAAAACTTCTGCTAAATTCTCAATGTATGTGCTTATATACACATGCCTATCAAGTCACATCTTTGACATTCTGTGTCTGAAGGCATACATCAGAGGAAACAGCTAAAATATTTCATGACATATGGATGATGATTGATTGTTTAAAATAGTCTTCAAATGTAACATTAATTTTTTACAAGTTGAAAGTGAAAAGGTGGGGAGTTGGAGCCTAAGCCTTCTATTATGTTGATTTTAATGTTAACCAAATCAGATTAAGTCTTTATGAGCAAGGTTATGAAAGTTTGAAACAATTGTTATGCTCAAGAAGTGTTCTTGAGGAAAAGTGCCTCTAACCATTAAGTTTGATTCAGCATCTGAAAGTATTTGGAACTGCAGTTCTCACACTTGCAGTCAGCAAAGGATTATTTTGCCCATTCTCCTAATTAGCATGTGGGGCACAGGTCACTAACACTGCACAGAAAAATATTCCACTTGGGGCCATTGGTGCTACGTGTTGAGCACCACAGGTGGTATCCTGGAATTACCTGGGCTGTGGTAATGAGGATATATTTATTGTACCATAATAGTATGTCTGCAGAGATGAGCAAGATGCTGAGTGTTCAGTCCTGTGCTGATGCAATGTGCAGTGCTCAAGGATGATGATCTTTACCAGGGGCTTGGTCAGTACATGTGATGTGATCCTCTCACCTGGGTGAGACATTGATAATGACTGTGAAAAATTTGGAAGCAGTAATTTCCACAATCTAAATATCTAGTATCACTTTACAGTGAGATGAAATGTCTGTCTGAGCAACTTGTGGGCAGTACTTCAAATGCAACATTTGGTCTTTACTGGGTTAAAGAAACAGCATTTCTTCTTGAAATTTCTTTTTGCAAGTACAAAAAACCCTACAATTTACAAAGATCAAATCTCTTTAAAGATAATAACATTTTAAATTGGCAATTAACCCTTATTCCCATAAATACTATCACCTTCTTGCAAAAACATGCACCAAAATGTGTAATTTAACTTTATGTAGTTAATTTCCTTTTTGGACTTCATTGTCCATACTCAACATTTTGAAATTGTTTCTTTGCCCTTATTTTAGTTCAGTCTCAAAAGGTTTGTTTTGTGCCCTCAAGTAATTTTTGTCTCCAAACACATTAACCAAATCAGGTACAGGACTCCAGCCTTCAGAATTTGCTGTGCCCATATCTACAAACACTAATCTGAATTGCACAGACTGACCTGCCAACAGAAACTTAAAGAGCAGTTTAAAATTTAAAAATTGACGTTAAGGTGTTAAATTATTGTTAACAACACCAACATATTCATAGATATTTGCATGTATTGATCAGCCATGGTGGAGACAGATGTTAGATCAAGAGTTTTTCTATTATGGGCCTATTCTACTCTTGCAAATACCTGCAAAATTTTGATTGGCAATATGAAATGCCTTGAGCTTGGATATAGAAGAGAAAGCAATAGCAAGAAAGTTCAATTGATTGTTTTTATTTGGTATACTCACTGCAGAAAAACCTAGGTATTTTCCCATAATGTAAATTTTCTTTCTAGGAAACAAAAGAGACCACTGAAGTCCCTAAAGAAGAGGGCTTAGAATAAACTGGTCAAGTGAACAGCAACTAATTTTCAGGAACAGGCAGTGTCAGTCTGGGAATTCCGAAGGAAATCAGACATGCATCTGATGGGCTAGAAATGTGGGATATATGTTTTACTATAATAGATAATCAAGGAAAAAAGCACAGTAAATATGGCAGTTTTAAAGGGCATTTGAGAGAATACAAACCTATCTTACAGAAACTGGTTGAAATTACATAAGGAGAAGAATTAATGAATACCCAAATAAATACATAAAGTAGAATAATCAGCTTGACTTTTTCTAAATGGAAGTCAATCTTCACACATATTTTGTAGTAGTGAGTAAACAGGACAAATGATGCCATGTTTCATAAAATGTTACCATTGGTGAAGATATGTTGTTATGTGAAGGAAGAGAGGATAATCACATGGACTGACACAGCAGTTAAAACAGCGGAAAGTACAGATGTATTCCACAAAGGAAGAATTGAGTATTCCAGCCATACCCAGCAATGTTTAGATTTGCATTCGTCTGTGCAGGTGGAAAGGTGCAAGTATCTGAGTTCTTGTCTCAGATACTTGCCTATGACAATAAAATACCAAACAAGTCTTCACTGAGAGCTAAGGTTCTCTGAGAGAGCCAAGGAAGGTCAAATGTTGAGGCATCAGATCCAAGCACCTGTTTCCAAATTGCCAGACAGCAGCACATGTGCGATTTTTATGTGTTGGTGACCGTACCATAATTTTTGAGACCACAGATAACTATCCACCTTTAGCAAGGAATTCTCTTCAGTAAGACTAGTTCTTCATACTATAAGTAAAACTTGGATATCTGCTTTCATATAAATCCAAATCATGGGACAAAATCTTTTGAAAAAACCTGAAATGGAGCTAATGGTGACTTTAGCTCTCCATTTCATGGTAGATGCTTTTGTACTCAGAGGATTGGTATCCCCCAGTTATCCATGCTGAATTCTTTCCAGTTCAGTAAAAATTAAAGGGAAAAGAGGTTGAACAGCCTTGGCAGAGGAATTCAGGTTCTCACAATACCAAAATAGGAACTGGAAATATTCAGATTGCAGTTAAAGCATGCTCACAGGGCATAAGCTTCATAACTTACTACCTCAGGTTTTTGTGGAAGCCAAAATATTCTGCAGTTCAGGTAGCAATTAGACAAATTCAGGGAGGGGGCATGGTGGAGAATTGCTGGGATATATTAAATACAATGATATAGATACCTTATAGCTCTCAAAAGATCCCAAGCTACAGCATGTGAAAAGTTAAGTACACCAGAGACCTTAGAGCCTGGGTCCCTTTGTCATTGCTTTCCACCATGAGACAGGGGCAAGGAGGCCTTATGTAGACCTTTGATCTGATGCAATACCACAGTTCTTACATACTTATGTTTACAGAAGAGATATCAATTATTGTAAATATTACCAAACATTTTCATAAATGAAGCACAAGAGGCAAGTCTACCTTCTAAAGTTTTCTGTTTATTCTTTTTTTTAATTATTCAGGTCAGAAAAGAAGTTGGGGATGTTACTATTCTAATCAATAATGCTGGCATACTGTTTGGGAAAAAGTTCTGTGAGCTTACAGATGAAGATTTTGAAAAGACCTTCAGAACCAACTTCTTTTCGCAAGTCTGGGTAAAGTTTTTTGTGGTTTTTTTTACAACTGAGTAACCAAAAGGTACAGACAAGTATGTTGGTGTGAAAATCACCATGGTTGCATCTACCTTAAAAACTCAACTTGGAATAGGGATGTGAAGGACCTCAGTTGGGGGAATATATGTTTCCATAATCATCCTGTAATTAGAGAGACAGCACACTGACAATCTCTCCAGTATGTCTCAATAAGGTTAGCACAAACCTGCCTGGGCACTCTGGTAAATCAAAGTTTGTGCAACTGTATTGTGAAATATACTCTACCTGTACCAGCTGTGGTTGAAGGTAGTGCTGATATGATGGCACATGACTTCCCTGCTCCTGATGTTTGCTGGCATCAGAAGGCTTTGCCTAAGAGACTTGCAGCATTCAAGGAGACACAGCCATGGTTTACTGGCAGACTTGGCAGTGTTACATTTAGAGGTGGACTCAATGATCTCTAAGGTCTTTTCCAGCCTAGATGATTCCATGGGTTTTATGCTGCACATGTTGGTGTCAGCCTTCAGGCTGTGCTTTCATTCCTAGTCACCATCTGATTAAATGAAATGACATTGAAAACTAATCTGGCTAGTAAGAATTTGTTTTGTTTTCTTATCTCTGCAGGAATTCACAGTTATTTGGGGTTTCAGTTGAATTTAGGAGCGTTAATATGTGAGAGAGTGTTACTATTGCCCCCTCTTGTACTTTTTGGTTATATGCCTGAATGAACACCCTGCATCAGGGAATAATATGGGATTACAAATCCCTTGTAAAAAGGCAGTTCTCTATAGGAAATCATTGCTGAGAGAAGTTCTCTAAGCATTCCCCAGCCACACTGCATCATTCTTCCAAATACGTGAGGAAAATTAACTCAGAAAAGTGTTTCTCCTGATAGGTCTGAAGAAACACAG
The DNA here is from genome assembly GCA_024500445.1 of Entomyzon cyanotis. Classification (NCBI taxonomy): domain Eukaryota; kingdom Metazoa; phylum Chordata; class Aves; order Passeriformes; family Meliphagidae; genus Entomyzon; species Entomyzon cyanotis. Next base: position 23,089,143 of record JAKEPQ010001005.1, read on the forward strand.
GGCAGGAGGACAGTGAGGTGCTAGGCACTCATATCTGGAGCTGAACAGGATTTCTCAGCTATTGAAAAAGAATTGTTGCTGCTCTTGTCTCTTTATTTCCCCCTTCATAAAACACTAGCATTCTTCCCAGTTAGTATCACCCACAGTGGTATTCTGGAGGGCTGGAATTGTCAGGCAGCTCAGTTTGTAATAAAAAAGGGCTCACAAACAGCTGAACACCCCTCGATGTGTTGACTTCTGGCTCCCTCTTGCGTACCAAACATTTGGCAACAGTCTCAAATAGACAAACCATGAGGAACAAGGAAGCAGAGAAAATACAAACTTTGCTGCTTTGAATAAGATTATTTTAATGCTGTAGGATCTTGATATAGAGAACAGTCATTCATGGGAATGCTTTCTCTCATTTAGAAATTGTTACAGAGATAAAAGGTCAGTTGGGCTTCTTGTATAATGAAGGCCCAGAAAGCAAATCAGACTGTGTAGCCTAATTCTGTAATGCAATATTTTTGTCATGCCTGTTTATAAAGGGGATTTTCAAATAAATATATTTCTATTCCTTTAGACTTGCAAGGCCTTTCTTCCAGCCATGGTGGCCTGCAACCGTGGGCATCTGGTTAGCACAGCCAGTGCAGCTGGATTAATTGGACTCTACCGGTTATCAGGTTAGTATTGTTAACTGCCATTACAAATTAGATCTACATAATAATCACTTTTCTCAGAGACCTCATAAATGCTTGGCTTAAGCAGCCTGAACTGACAAGACCCTGTGCATGCCAAAGGTGATGGTGTACTGAAGTGTGATGGTGTCACATTGCCTGAGTGACACAGGGAACTCTCTGCAGATTTTACAGTCTGATTACAGACTGTCTTTACTCCACAGAAGAAGGGCAACACAGCTAATACATGTGCACTGGGAGGGAGCCCTGCATATAGGTTTTCTAACATGACAGGTTTTCTGCAGATGAATGTTCAGAGATTTGAGACCCACACATGGGTTATACTGGGAAGTATACATTTACTTGGAAAATGGTTTTCAAGTGCAGAAGGCATTTTGGCAGAATTTGCAATAAAATTAATTTGAATGAAGTGTGGTTTAAGCTGTTTGTAAACTCAGTAATCTCAGCTGTTTCTCTCAGAAGAGCAGTCCTGCCTATTTCATCAGTCAGGTTCTGCCGCCCATTCTCTCCTCAAGCCTCTCTTACATGCTGATTGTATCTCTGAGGTCACCCTATGGGAATTCGAACCTCAGTGTAATAAGTGTCTCTTCCTTCTTCTGCTGATTGGTGGCATTACTGTAGTGTTTATTTGCCACCTCTTATTGAGGGTTTGTATTTGGTACTGGTAATATGGGTCACATTCAGCTGGTATCATATAACTGTAAGGCTTATGGGAGAGGACCTGCCCATGCATGCATTATAACCTTTTACACCTTAGATATGTATTTTTAGGCTGTGTGATTCCATCATTCACTGGGGATGAACAACTGAAGAATAAGAAACTACCTCTGATGCCAGTCTTTGAAATCAGTCTTTTTGCAAAATTGGATTTCATTGCATCTAACTATTTTCAAACACCTTTGAAAAAGCCTAGGAAAACAAACGTAAAGCAGTATACTAAAATACTCTCTTACAGTTCAGAAATTGTAGAATAATTTGTGTTGGAAGCAATGTCTGAAGGTCACTTGGTCCATATCCCCATTTAAACAGGCCCTGCTTAGACCACGTTGCACAGGGCTGTGTGAGGGCAAGTTTGGATCATCTCCAAAATGGAGTTCCATACATTCATCAAACAAGAAAAATCAGACAAGATTCAGTCTTCCTGGGCAAACAAAATGGTATTGTAGTTGCAGCGCAAATCAGTAGCAATAGGCTGAAGCAGCATTTAGAAGAAGGGTATTTCTACTTTACCACTAGAAATAGTTCTTTCTGAAATGAAACCTGTAATATTAGAAGTTGAAGACATTCTGAACTGAAAGAATGCCTGGTTTGTATATGAGTATCCGGAAATGTACAGAAAATGTTGAATAAGCTCATCTTCCTATATCTCTCCATAGCGCACTGAAAAACTAAACTCCTCTGAAAATATTTTTCTCCATTTGTGACTGTGTGTCATTCATGGGAAGAGCCATTCATCTCAGGAGTTGGCATCACCAATATGCTTAAAAAATAATTACAAGATGGTTATAGATAGAACTAAATAATATTGTGGCTTACATAATATAACAAAGAATTAGATTTTGTATATAGCTTTTACTGTGGTGCTTTTGACATTTTGCATTTTTCTTCTTTCTTCACTTTTCAGATTATTCTGCAAGTAAGAGTGCAATCATTGGAATGATGGAAGCCATAAATTCAGAACTCTACCACGGAGGAAAACGTGGCATTAAAACCACAATCATTTGCCCTTATTTTATTAGTACTCGGTTAGCTAAAGGCTTCAAAAGCGCGTAAGTAAAGCTTCGGTCTGGTACTATTTCATATGTCAAAAATAATCAACACTCACCAGGTATATCCTATTTGGCTTCTGGCTGGTTGGTTTGATTTTCAGTTCAGTATTTTTTCCTTGTTGGCACAAACAACTATGTCTTTGACATAAAGAAATGCAAGTCTTGCATACAGTTAATAACAGAGCCTATGTAATAACCTCCCAGCCAAGGAACAGTTAGGGATGCACAGCACTATTTAAGGGCTAAGGGAACCTTATTTGTCAGAGGAGTGGCCACTGCTGGTGTTCTCTGCCCCAAGGAATTTTGGCAGTGTAATTACAGTTAGGGCTGTCAGGGTAGCCATGACCTGTCCTTATTAACTGTGCCCCACTGCCTGAACTAGCACATACTGTGCTTGGGAGTGAGAATGGCTGTGGTGATGCTATCTGCTGGCTGCTCTGTGGCTGCAGTGGTGGCAGAGGCTGCAAGCACTCAATGAGCCATTGCAGGAGTGCAGTACCTGTGATCTTGGCTTTTCAGTGCTCTGCTCCTGCTTCCACCATCCCTCATTGTGCAGCAGCAGATGTATGCAGAGCAGAGCTCTTCTCCTGCCTGCTGACAAGCCTGGTCCTCCTGTGTATTTAGCTGTCACCTCAGCATTTACTGTAGAAAATACTCGCTGGAGCAACGATGCCTAGAAAAGCATAAAGTATGGCTAAGCTTGGAAGTTTCCAAAGCTGCAATCAGAGTCAGCTTACAAAAAAGTCTTAAAATATAATATAATCAATGTGTTTTCAATTGATTTTGATGATAGCAGGAACAAAAAGATTTGGAGATTCCTTATTGAGACTACTTGAGGGGATGAGAGGAAAATGCATCACTTATTTAATTATGTATGCGTGCATATTTATCTCAAAAGTGAAGTTTTATAATTTCATAACCCTTTTTTCTATTTTTACAGAAAACCCTGGTTGTTTCCTGTTTATGATCCAGAGTATGCAGCCTGCAGGATTGTGGATGCAATTAAAAAGAAGAAATTTTATCTAATCATGCCTCCAGCTGTATACATACTTGGTCTGAAAATGTAAGCATGTGACTTTTCTTCTAGCATTACCTTCTTTCCTTTGCCATATGCCTCTAAAATCAGCAGGAAGGTTTAGTCCAAATAGTCCTTTACTCAATATTCCTTCAGTATATCCAGTTATATGTACCCAATTTCAAAGAAACAGCGAGTTTGATTTTTTAATAATCTAGGTGAATAACATTCATATGATGACTTCTGTCTTCTGTCTCTGGCCACTTAAAACACTTACAGCAGTCTTAAGCTGCACTTGGGTATAGAAAATTCAAAAATTTTCCTGAGACAGTGAACTGGGAGCAATGCCCGGTCTAGCACTTTCTACTTCCAGTCACTGCCTCCACTGCAGGCTGGGGTTTCACAAAATGTTTTGGTCTGTCATTTGTTTCCCCATTTATAATACTGAAGAATGAAATGTGATATTGACAGACATTAGAAGTATTGAGCACATATATTATATTTGTAATTTCTTTATCCCTAGAGTACTTTTTTCTAAAAAAACCAAAAATATGCTAACTCAATGTTTGTCTCCTCAGTTTCCTTCCTAGAAAAGTGACACTATTCCTCGAGTCTTATGTTAAATTCCCTGAGAGCATGGAAGAAGCCTACGGTCAGAAGAAAAAGGATTGAAACCAAAAGTATTCTGAAGACCTTATCTAATGGAACATTTTCAGTAAAAAAGCACTATAAATCATGTTTATTCCTTGGCAAATATTTACTTCTTGTATGCTCTTTTACATTAGTCAGCATTACTTTTAAATCTTCAGAATTTTCTTTTATGACTTCATGTTTGGCAATTTTATGAGCAACTTTTGAAAAATCACAAAGTTTAAACTCACATATGAATTTTTTTAAGTGACCAAGCAACAACTTTGCATGGACTGTACTGTTTTCAGACTGAAACTTCAATGAGGTGTCCTGTTTGTTCGTGTAGAACACAATTCTGTTCTAAATCATGGGAAAAGGACGACTGGAGGAATACCTCCAGTATTCTTGGAAAGCTATTAACAAAATCACTTCTTATATTTAGAGAGAAGTCACACCTATAATCTTCAACTGACTTTAAATGAAATTATAACCTAAAGGTCCTAAAGAACAAAAAAAAACTTCCCAGTAGCAGAAGTACAGAGATTACCTACACAAAATAAGTGCTGGTACTTAATTGATAAAAAGCAGTTCTTATGTAAATTTTCAGAAAATGGTAACATAATGGTAACAAAATGTTCATAATTGGCTTAATTTAAAAATAAAATAATTAACTGCAGAGCAGAATAGTGAATCTACAAAGCCTCGTTTATAAAACTCTAGGGAATTACAGAGATCATTTAACAGCCATCTACTGCCCACATTTGCCATCATATTTCAATTGTACTTAACTAAACCCATACTTACAGGCTCCCAGCAACAAATCCTTATAAGAGTGCACACTATTGAAACCCCAGTGTTTCCAAAGTATGCATGCATTCAATAAATTCTTTCAGGTACCTGTAGATATTACAGGGAAAACTTTAGCTGACAGAAGGAGAACTCTAGCTGAAGTTTGGCTCTTCGAAAAGCAAGGCTTAATTGATTTATATTTTTTTAAACGCTCTCAATGATGAGTAATTGAAATACTATTTTCTTCCTATTAATGAGACAGAAGCAAAGTCTAAATTGGCTCCTGCAAATTCAAGTCACTTTCTCAATTGCAAGCAAATATGTTGAGTATTGGGATTTCCTTATTCTGCACGAATGTTACAGTTTGGCTCTAGATCTATGATGGTTTTTACATATGATTACAGGAGACAATGCAAATAGACATGACATTGTATTTGTGAATATATTATGGGCCTGAATATCTTAATCCATAATTTCATTGCTGGTGCTGCAGAATTTAACAACAGGGCTCATGAGGTGAGAGAAATACATTTTAAAATGATTTGTGAAATGAAACTCCCACTTGAAGTCATGTCACCTGCTAGTGACATTAATACATTGTTCAACTACCCATCATTTAAAATCTGAGGTTTCAGGATGAAATATTTGCAGCCAAGGAGCTCATTGTAAGGGCTCACTTTCCAGGACCCTTTTCTTATTTTCACCTTCTTTAAGTAGAGTATATCAAACTTACCGTCTAGATATGCAGTTGTAAGTTCACCAACTGTATAGGCAGGACATGAGCATATTAAGAAAAATGTAAAGGAAATAATTATCTTACTTTTTATCTAAACTACATTTCACACCTCTTCTGCACAACCACCCTGCAAAACCTTATTCTGCATTGCTGCAACCTCAGCCAAGGGCACTCTTGCCTCTATCTTCTTGTCAGGCTAATCTGCTTGTCTCAAGAAGGAATTTGTAAAGCTTATACTTTCTACATCTCACACTGATCTCTTAGATCATCTTATCAGTCCTAGAAATCATAACTCGTTCTTTTCCATGAAAATAGCTGGAAATAAGTTTCAGGGTATGGGGCTGGTTGTTAGTGGTGGTGGAGGTGTTATTTGGGGGGAGTAGTTTCTCATTTTTGTACAGAACAGAAGTGTGAAAGATCCAGTAATACAATTCTAAATTTAAGTCACAAGCCTTCCTGTTAAAGCACAAAAGATGCATTTGGATGATGCTCCTGTTTTTCAATAGGAATTATCTTCATATTTTGAAATATAGTGTGACTTAAGCCACTTAAGAAGAATCTGAGAGTTATCAACAACTCCTGAGAAATGTGTCCTTTCCTTCCTTGAGGCTTTCATCTTATTTGTATGTCCTCCATGACACAAACATTTTTTACTGGAGAAATTATGTTACTTCAGAAGCTGCAAATCAGACTGGAATACAGTTCATCTTAATTTTTTCTCATTTGGCAGCACTCCTTGTTCTCTGCAAAACTGATGAAGAAGAGACCTGTGTTGTTGCACCAATAGTGAGATAATCTGTGATGTCACATAAAATATGATTTCTTGCTCTTGTTTTATGCCCATTGGTACAACATCCCTCTTCAGAGCACATTTTTCTTTTAAATGAAATTGTAGTATTGAGCATTTGATGAAAAGCATTAATGATATTCAAATTATACACATTTTGATAAAGAAACATTTAAATGATGCTGGATCACTTTGTAATCTAATATCTTTCAATAAACCTTAGAAGCATCTATATGAAAGTTTGATTTGTCATCAATTTCTGTAACTGCTGGGATATTTCAGTGCCACTCCATTCCTGTGACAGTACCTGAGCAACTAAGTGAGGGCTCATTTGGTTTTGTTTGTACATTGCTCCCTTGTGCCTCCTTAATACCCAGGGGATGAAGAAGGGAGAGGCTGACTGTAGCACCCTGTCCCATTAAGCCCACTGACTGCATGGCTCAGTGCGACTTAGTTCCTGCCCTGCGTTAAAGTTCCTCCTGAAGGAAGAGCATTTTAAAGAATCTGCAGAAAGCAGAGAATGTCATATATGTGGTAAAAAGATACCATACACTGCACCATAGGCATCATGGTGTGATTCTTGGAGCTGTCCTGTGGAGGGCCAGGAGCTGGACTTTGATGATGTCTGTGGGTCCCTTCCAACCCAGGATATTCTGCGACTCTATGAACATTATACAGCAGCCTTCCAGGTCCAGACCCAAAATATCTGCACTTCTTTCTGGGCATACAATACACTCTCATAGCCAAACTGGCATCTCAAATATACAACTCTAGGGAAGACAGACACTACATGGAGATGAAGATATGTTACCTACGTTCTCCTACATTTCTTAGTTTCTCTTTTACTTCAGAGATCAGTGTTTCCACCCAAATTCATTATGTGCTCCCCATAAGTCATTTTTACAGTTTCTCATTGTCTTGGTTTATTAGACAGGTGTCTGCAAAGGAAGGTGGGAACCTCCCTTGGAATGGAAAATACGATGCCCCTTCCCTCCGAGTTATTGTAACGTGGAAATTAAGGGGGCTTTCGGGCAAGATGTGGAAAAAAGGAGTAACAGTTCTTTACTCGTACGTATATGTATAACAAGGCAAAAAACCAACACCAGCAGCAGCAACAAAACCAGAAACTCAGTCACAGCTTTCCCCGTCGGTGCAGTTACGGTCACTGCCGGCAGGGGCGCTGTTGGCTCCCGGCCGGGCAGGGCAGCTGCGATGCTTCCCCCGCGCCTGCAGGGGGCGCTGTGGCGCGAGGTCAGTCGCGTCTCCCTCATGAGGGTAATGGCGGGCACAGCCGCAGAGCAGATGCAAAAAAGGCTTTCTTTACAAACTCACGGTGGGCAGGCGATCCCTGTGCCCCTCTGGAGAGCGAAATGAGCTGTAGCAGGAACCCCGAGCAGCGGCTGGAACGGCAGGGGCTGGCTCACCCGAGGATAGCGAGCAAAATGTAGCAGAAACTGCGGGCCGTGCCCGAAGCTGTGGGGTGCCCTCGTGTCGGGTCACAGAGTAACAAGAAGCCCTGAAGCAGCGGCAGAGAACAGCAGCACTGGGCAGGGGATCGCTGCCCTGGATAGCTCACCTGCTCTGGCAGCTCCCTGGGTCCGGGCTGTGCAGGGCAGAGGTGACCCCGGGCGGGGAACGGGCTGCTCCCAGTCCTGTGTCCCGGCGCGGCACGCACTGCCGCTGGGCTCCAAGCGGCACAGAAGCAGAGAAAGAAGGCAGTAAGCTCCAGTCACAGTGCCGAAGGGCAAGGGGAAAAGAGGCAAAAGCCAAACGGTAACCGTATCTCTCCTCAGAGAGATCCCACCGCGTGCGTGGGCAGACAAATCACCCCACTGGGAAAAAAGCAATCGCCCCTCGCCCCCCATTACTCTGGCAGGAAATCCCAGACTGACTCTCACCCATCGCTGTACTCCCGGGGCCGGGTGGGACAGGGGCACAGCAGCAACTACTCTGGACACAAAACCAAAAATGGATGTGGGATAAAAAGACCCATTCCCAAGACACTCATATGTGCGCAAATTCTTCATTCATATACTTAAGCACAGAACAAAAGCATGGAGACACTGAGATGCAACTTGCAGCAAATCATAGAAACAACTCGTCTTTCCCAGAAATTCTCATAGCCTGTTTTGCTTAATCACCTGAATTGCATTACCGCATTACATTTTAAAACATTCCCAGGAAAAACTCAGTCCTTCTAAAGGTCTGATCACCCTCTATTACTTTAGAAGGATGGCTTTTATAGAAGACACTCTAAGATTACTCAAGGCCAATTTGAGGCTAGTTTTATATACTAAAAGAGAAAAACATATTTCCAAATCCTGCAATGTTTGAAGTCTTTTTCGTGGGTAACTTGTATTTTCTCAGCCTCTGTCTGGAGAGATGTTTAGTTGACAGTTCCCACAGGTAATGGAACAATTGTGGAGGGATGGATTTGGCACTGGAAGTCAGGAAATCCCCAGTTTCTCTGTCACTATCTTTGTCTTTCACCTTACTTGTGCCCTGAGAAACACAAAAAGTAGTGAAAGCTGCATAAATTCTGTGCCTGTTTTGTGTAATTTCCTGTATCTCATGTTTAATAGATTTGTTATGATTAAAACAAATCCCAGACATGTGAATGTATGTCACTGGAAGGTCATTAATATAAATACAACTCAGAGAACTGTTTCCCAAAAAGTCACACAAATACCAGATTTCAAAATGCTAAACAATTCTCTAAAGGATTCGTCAAATCTAGCTGGCAGTGAACAGAATGCAAGCTCTCCTAAATCACTGTGTCCCCAAATACCCTTGTCACTTCCCACATCCAGTCTTTACCTAAAGATAGCAATGAGCTGTAACATTACACAGCACACAGAAGCATCTAATTTAGGTATATAAATTATTAGTCATCATTGTCATTTCCATTACATATGGAATGATAGCTGGCTGCTCCTTTGTTCAGCTCAGCAAAAGAGCAAGCAACTCATGTGTTTTGATACCTGCATAAGCACGTGCTTTAGAAACAGGCTCCCCCTGTTAACTTACAGCTGACAAAGTTCTGGTTGCAACACCATTCCTCACCGATGTTGTTCACCTTGAAATGTCATCATAATAAACAAGCATCCTCTCTGGTTTGTTTCATAACCAGGGAGTCATTGCTGAATCATTTCAGCTTCCCCTCAACGTAATCTGCTGCTTTTGCCACATAATTCCTGATTACAGCATGGGACACCTGGAGTTAGGTTACCCACCTATCTTGCTTTGTTTGACACTTTGTTTGCAACCACAGCACATTGAGGCTTTTGAGATCTACTGTCGACCTCAGTGGTTGTATTTCAGCTTCCCCTTTTGCTGGCACCTAAGCAGAATATTCAACAGTTAACTGTGCATAGAAGGATCTCCCTTCCCTACAAATATTCACACTGACAGTGTACTCTTTTCCACCATATTTCTTGGAGTAAATTACATCAAATTTTGTCATTCTGTCTATTGTTTTATTTTAGCTCAACTGAAAAATATCTTATGAATCCTCATAAACTGTAGTCTGAATAATGTATACAACATAGAGGTGTGGATAAGAGCACACTCTGAATTCCTTCCATTTCTTTCCTTTTATGATTGGCCAATAAACAAGAGCTTTAGTGTCACTTATTTGAAATGCGAAGTACAGCAAATGAGTAGTATTCTCTTCATTGCCTTTTTACATAATCAGTGAGTGGAAGATGTCACGGTGATGGAGACAAGCTGATGTCACAGGAAAAGCACATTCTTACGGACCTAAGTAGGTGTGTGGCTTTCTATTCAAACTTGGGAAAAAATATTCAAAATACAGTGGTGCAGTATTGTAGTTTATAAGTCAGATAACACATGAATGGGAAACTGAGGACCCACAAATGCCATTTAAAGGTATGAAATGGTAATCGGGAGAGTCACTGTTTTAGGGAGGCACATTTATGATCAGCATCTGCCTTTTTGCTCCCATCCCGGCAAGCTGGAGAACAGTAATTCATGATAGAAATTAAGAAGTCTTTAACTTTGTACCTCCAGCGAAGTAGCAGCAGAGAGAGAAAAGAGCACACTTGGCTCTCCGAGCCCTCGGCCGGATAGTTCCCCAGGCGGGATGGAGCCTGCGGTGCCTCCCCGCTGGCAGGGCTGAAGGGGTGTGGGAGAGCCACGGATGTGGCAGCAGCAGCGGCAGCAGCAGCAGGATGTCCCGCCGTGGCAGCGGGCGCTGCCGCCCACCAGGTGCCCTCGGGAAGCCACCCAGGCTCGGTGCCCTGTGCCGCAGAGCCGGCTGGCCCCGCTGGCATCCCGCAGCCGCCCGGCCGGGAAGCGCCGCCTGCCCAGCCCCGCAACCGCAGCTCCCCGGGCCGCCCCCGCACCCACCCCTACCCCAGCAGGGAGCGAAGCCATTGGAGAAGGAAGGGCAGAGCCAGGCCAGTCCTGCTCTCGGCTGGCAGGAAGGTGTGGGGCAGTCGGGAGCCGGCGGTGAGCGCGGGGTGACCGGGAGCAGGTAGGGGACGGAGATGTCACCGCTGCGGCAGGGCCGGCAATGGACCAAGGGGCCACAGGGACGGGACGGGACGGGACGGGACGGGACGGGACGGGACGGGACGGGACGGGACGGGACGGGACGGTGCCGGCGCTTCTTCTCCTGGGCTTCTCCTGTCCCGTCCCAAGCACGGTACAGGGAGTGTTGCTGCCTAATGCAGGATGAAAACCAAGGCTCAGAACTGCCAGGCCAGGCTGATCCCTGCAGCAGGTCACTGGCTGGCAAATGGAAATACGTGCTGTGGTTTCCGTCGGACAGCACTTGGAAATACCCATTTTGTGGAAATGTTCCGATTACCTGCCTTCCGAAACAGGTCACGACGTTTCCCGAGAAGGAGGTCACCTTCCTTCCTAAGCTTGCTATCACACCACTGTGTTCAGTACTTTTTTGTTCACCTTGCAACACCTGGCTGTGAAAACAAAGTGCTCTGCAGCTACTGCTGCAACATACCTGCCTAAATTTGTGTGTTACTAAGCCTTTTAAAAACAGAGATGGAAGCTGAGGCATCCGGGATGAAACAGGTCTGTAAGATCTAGAGGAAGTCATTTGCTTTAATCCTACTAGTAAGGCAGCTTCCACAAAACAAGTCTTTTGTATTTTGTACCCACACAGAAGTACACTGCAAAAGAACTTACTCTTTGAAGATCAACCTCTTTTTTACCATCCAGATCTCAGTGTTGCAACGTATTGTGTTTCTGGGTTTACACAACAGAAGAGTGGTGCTTGTACCTGAAAAATCATGTGCAACTTCAGAGGCATCCAGAAATTACTGCAATACCTGAAATTTTTAATCTTTTTACTCATTGAGAACATCTTCTGTATATTTCCTCCATGCAAAAAATGTTTTGCTGGTGAAATAGTACTTATTACTGGCTCTGCAAATGGGATTGGAAGGCAGGTTGCCTTAAAACTGGCGCCTTTGGGAGTAACCCTGGTACTTTGGGACGTCGATGATGAAGGCAACAAAGAAACAAGCAGATTAGCCCACCAGAAGGGAGCCAGCTGCGTGTTTGTGTACCATTGTGACTGCAGCAATAGAGAGGAGGTCTATGAACAGGCAGACAAGGTAAGATCTGACTTCTTGCTTCTTTTTAATAGAATATCCGATTGAATTTATTGCTTTTTAGAAATCTGAATATTCCCTAGAGGGAAGTTATCGTGTGGGGCAATGCCTCTCTCTTTTTGACAAGTAGTTTCCAGATGGAATTTAAACTATGGTTGCTACAAAGGAACTGGGTTTAGTCAGTTTCATTGACATTTATCCATTTCCAGTCTTAACTGTGAAATTATATTGTTTAGATTAAGAGTACGGTAAAAGATGCAGCAGAAATTATCTCCATATATCAGCTTATCTAGGCTTTAAAATGTCGTTAAGATATCAATAAATTATAAGAAAATAAATACATCAATAAGTATTGTAAAAGGAAGGTTATTTCCTTTGCCTATTTCTTTAGAAAACTGTAGTCCTTTAAGGTTGATGTGGGATGTAATGTTTTCAGAAATGTCATTAGGATGTGGCTGGTCTCAAGTCAAAATGATGATTCAGCTTCAGTTCATTTTCTGATCAATACAACTGGAAAATAAGATAGAGAAAAGATCTATTTTCAATGAAACTCTTCTGCTGTTCTGACATATGCTTTGTAAATTACTACTTTTTTTTTTTTTTAGTAATTATTGTCAGAGTTCAGAAGTTGGACATTGAAGTAATATTATTAATTTTTACTTTTCCTTAAACTGCCTTAGAATAATTCTCAGTATAACTGCACTAATAATCCAGTTAGCTACTCTTTCACTTTATCCAAGTGAAAACTTCTGCTAAATTCTCAATGTATGTGCTTATATATACATGCCTATCAGGTCACATCTTTGGCATTTTGTGTCTGAAGGCATACATCAGAGGAAATAGCTAAAATATTTTATGATGTGAATGTTGAAAGGTTGTTTCAGAATATCCTGAAATGTAACATTAATTTTCTATGCGTTGTAGGTGGAAAAGTGTGGACGTGGCAGGGCTCGGCTCTTCGTTTTGTGGTTGTTGCTTTTAATTTTAATCAAATCAGATTAAGTCTTTATGAGGAAGGTTATGAAAGTTTGAACCAATTGTTTTGCTCAAGAAATGTTCTTGAGGAAAAGTATTTCTAACGAGTAAGTTGGATTCAGGATCTGTAAGTATTTGGAACTGCAGTTCCCACACTTGCAGTCAGCAAGGGATTATTTTGCCCATTCTCCTAATTAGCATGTGGGGCACAGGTCACTAACACTGCACAGAAAAATATTCCACTTGGGGCCATTGGTGCTACGTGTTGAGCACCACAGGTGGTATCCTGGAATTACCTGGGCTGTGGTAATGAGGATATATTTATTGTACCATAATAGTATGTCTGCAGAGATGAGCAAGATGCTGAGTGTTCAGTCCTGTGCTGATGCAATGTGCAGTGCTCAAGGATGATGATCTTTACCAGGGGCTTGGTCAGTACATGTGATGTGATCCTCTCACCTGGGTGAGACATTGATAATGACTCTGAAAAATTTGGAAGCAGTAATTTCCGCAATCTAAATATCTAGTATCACTTTACAGTGAGATGAAATGTCTGTCTGAGCAACTTGTGGGCAGTACTTCAAATGCAACATTTGGTCTTTACTGGGTTAAAGAAACAGCATTTCTTCTTGAAATTTCTTTTTGCAAGTGCAAAAAACACCACTTACATTAGAATGTACCAAGATCAAATGTCTTTAAAGAAAAAAAAAACATTTTAAATTGCCATTAAATCCCTATTCCCATAAATACTATCTGCTTCTTGCAAAGACATGCACCAAAAAGAGTAATTTAAGCTTATGTAGTTAATTTCTTTGTTGGACTTCATTATCCATACTGAACATTTTGAAATAATTTGTTCTCTCTTATTTTAGCTCAGACTTAAAAAGTTTGTCTTGTAATTTTTGTCTCCAAACACATTAACCAAATCAGCCACAGGACTCCAGCCTTCAGAATTTGCTCTGCCCACATCAACAAACACTAATCTGAATTGCACAGACTGACCTGCCAACAGAAACTTAAAGAGCAGTCTAAATTTAAAAATTGATGTTAACAAATCAAATTATTGTTAACAATTCCAACATATTCATAGATATTTACGTGTATTGATCAGTCATGGTGGAGACAGACATTTTCTTGGATCAAGAGTTTTTCTATTATGGGCCTATTCTACTCTTGCAAATACCTGCAAAATTTTGATTGGCAATATGAAATGCCTTGAGCTTGGATATAGAAGAGAAAGCAATAGCAAGAAAGTTCAATTGATTGTTTTTATTTGGTATACTCACTGCAGAAAAACCTAGGTATTTTCCCATAATGTAAATTTTCTTTCTAGGAAACAAAAGAGACCACTGAAGTCCCTAAAGAAGAGGGCTTAGAATAAACTGGTCAAGTGAACAGCAACTAATTTTCAGGAACAGGCAGTGTCAGTCTGGGAATTCCGAAGGAAATCAGACATGCATCTGATGGGCTAGAAATGTGGGATATATGTTTTACTATAATAGATAATCAAGGAAAAAAGCACAGTAAATATGGCAGTTTTAAAGGGCATTTGAGAGAATACAAACCTATCTTACAGAAACTGGTTGAAATTACATAAGGAGAAGAATTAATGAATACCCAAATAAATACATAAAGTAGAATAATCAGCTTGACTTTTTCTAAATGGAAGTCAATCTTCACACATATTTTGTAGTAGTGAGTAAACAGGACAAATGATGCCATGTTTCATAAAATGTTACCATTGGTGAAGATATGTTGTTATGTGAAGGAAGAGAGGATAATCACATGGACTGACACAGCAGTTAAAACAGCGGAAAGTACAGATGTATTCCACAAAGGAAGAATTGAGTATTCCAGCCATACCCAGCAATGTTTAGATTTGCATTCGTCTGTGCAGGTGGAAAGGTGCAAGTATCTGAGTTCTTGTCTCAGATACTTGCCTATGACAATAAAATACCAAACAAGTCTTCACTGAGAGCTAAGGTTCTCTGAGAGAGCCAAGGAAGGTCAAATGTTGAGGCATCAGATCCAAGCACCTGTTTCCAAATTGCCAGACAGCAGCACATGTGCGATTTTTATGTGTTGGTGACCGTACCATAATTTTTGAGACCACAGATAACTATCCACCTTTAGCAAGGAATTCTCTTCAGTAAGACTAGTTCTTCATACTATAAGTAAAACTTGGATATCTGCTTTCATATAAATCCAAATCATGGGACAAAATCTTTTGAAAAAACCTGAAATGGAGCTAATGGTGACTTTAGCTCTCCATTTCATGGTAGATGCTTTTGTACTCAGAGGATTGGTATCCCCCAGTTATCCATGCTGAATTCTTTCCAGTTCAGTAAAAATTAAATGGAAGAGGGGTTGAACAGCCTTGGCAGAGGAATTCAGGTTCTCACAATACCAAAATAGGAACTGGAAATATTCAGATTGCATTTAGAGCTTGCTAATTGTGCACACTAAAACATCGTCATTTATTACCTCAGGTTTTTGTGGAAGCCAAAAGGATTCTGGATTTCAGAGAGCAGTTATACAAATTCAGGGAGGGGGCAGGGTGGAGAATCGAAGGGCTGTATTAAATAAAATTATGTGGATACCTTGTAGCTCTCAAAAGATCCCAAGCTACAGCATGTGAAAAGTTAAGTACACCAGAGACCTTAGAGCCTGGGTCCCTTTGTCATTGCTTTCCACCATGAGACAGGGGCAAGGAGGCCTTATGTAGACCTTTGATCTGATGCAATACCACAGTTCTTACATACTTACGTTTACAGAAGAGATATCAATTATTGTAAATATTACCAAACATTTTCATAAATGAAGCACAAGAGGCAAGTCTACCTTCTAAAGTTTTCTGTTTATCCTTTTTTTTAATTATTCAGGTCAGAAAAGAAGTTGGGGATGTTACTATTCTAATCAATAATGCTGGCATACTGTTTGGGAAAAAGTTCTGTGAGCTTACAGATGAAGATTTTGAAAAGACCTTCAGAACCAACTTCTTTTCGCAAGTCTGGGTAAAGTTTTTTGTGGTTTTTTCACTACTGAGTAACCAAAAGGTACAGACAAGTATGTTGGTGTGAAAATCACCATGGTTGCATCTACCTTAAAAACTCAACTTGGAATAGGGATGTGAAGGACCTCAGTTGGGGGAATATATGTTTCCATAATCATCCTGTAATTAGAGACACAGCACACTGACAATCTCTCCAGTATGTCTCAGTAAGATTAGCACAAACCTGCCTGGGCACTCTGGTAAATCAAAGTTTGTACAACTGTATCATGAAATATACTCTACCTGTACCAGCTGTGGTTGAAGGTAGTGCTGATATGATGGCACATGACTTCCCTGCTCCTGATGTTTGCTGGCATCAGAAGGCTTTGCCTAAGAGACTTGCAGCATTCAAGGAGACACAGCCATGTTTACTGGCAGACTTGGCAGTGTTACATTTAGAGGTGGACTCAATGATCTCTAAGGTCTTTTCCAGCCTAGATGATTCCATGGGTTTTATGCTGCACATGTTGGTGTCAACCTTCAGGCTGTGCTTTCATTCCTAGTCACCATCTGATTAAATGAAATGACATTGAAAACTAATCTGGCTAGTAAGAATTTGTTTTGTTTTCTTATCTCTGCAGGAATTCGCAGTTACTTAATATCTCAGTTGAATTTAGGAGGTTTTTTACGTGAAAGAGTGTTACTATTGCCCCCTCTTACACTTTTTGGTTATATGCCTGAGTGAGCAGCCTGCATCAGGGAATAATATGGGATTACAAATCCTTTGTAAAAAGACAGTTCTCTATAGGAAATCATTGCTGAGAGAAGTCCTCTAAGCATTCCCCAGCCACACTGCATCATTCTTCCAAATACGTGAGGAAAACAGACTGGGAGAGGTGTTCCCCTTGACAGGTCTGAAGAAACACAGGGCAGGAGGACAGTGAGGTGCTAGGCACTCACATCTGGAACTGAACAGGATTTCTCAGCTATTGAAAAAAGAATTGTTGCTGCTCTTGTCTCTTTTTCTTATGTCCTCCTTCATAAAACACACATTCTTCCCAGCTGGTATCACCCACAGTGGTGTTCTGGAGGGCTGGAATTGTCAGGCAGCTCAGTTTGTAATAAAAAAGGGCTCACAAACAGCTGAACACCCCTCGATGTGTTGACTTCTGGCTCCCTCTTGTGTATCAAACATTTGGCAAGTCTCAAAGAGACAAACCGTGAGGAGCCAGGAAGCAGAGAAAATACAAATTCTGCTGCTTTGAATAAGATTATTTTAATGCTGTAGGATCTTGATATAGAGGACAGTCATTCATGGGAATGTTTTCTCTCATTTAAAAATTGTTACAGAGATAAAAGGTCAGTTGGGCTTCTTGTATATTGAAGGCCCAGAAAGCAAATCAGGTTCTGTAGCCTAATCCTGTAATGCAATATTTTTGTCATGCCTGTTTATAAAAGGGATTTTTAAATAAATATATTTCTATTCCTTTAGACTTGCAAGGCCTTTCTTCCAGCCATGGTGGCCTGCAACCATGGGCATCTGGTTAGCACAGCCAGTGCAGCTGGATTAATTGGACTCTACAGGTCATCAGGTCAGTATTGTTAAATGCCATTACAAATTAGATCTACATAACAATCACTTTTCTCAGAGACCTCATAAATGCTTGGCTTAAGCAGCCTGAACTGACAAGACCCTATGGATGCCAAAGGTGATGGTGTACTGAAGTGTGATGGTGTCACATTGCCTGAGTGACACAGGGAGCTCTCTGCAAATTTTACAGTCTTATTGCAGACTGTCTTTTCTCCACATGAGAAGGACAACACAGCTCATACATGTGCACTGGGAGGGAGCCCTGCATACAGGTTGTCTAACTCTTCCCCATGACAGGTTTTCTGCAGATGAATCTTCAGGGACCTGAGACCCACACATGGGATATACCTGGAAAAATACATTTAGTTGGAGAATGGTTTTCAGATGCAGAAAGCATTTTGGGAGAATTTTCAATAAAATTAATTTGAAGTGTGATTTAAGCAATTTCACAGCTCAGTAATAACAGGTGTTTCTTTCAGGAGAGCAGTCTGCTACAGTCCTGCCTATTTCATCAGTCAGGTTCTGCTGCCCATTCTCTCCTCAAGCCTCTCTTACATGCTGATTGTATCTCTGAGGTCACCCTATGGGAATTTGAGCCTGAGTGTAATAAGTGTCTCTTCTTTCTTCTGCTGATTGGTGGCATTACTGTAGTGTTTATTTGCCACCTCTTATTGAGGGTTTCTATTTGGTACTGGTAATATGGGTCACATTCAGCTGTCATCATATAACTGTAAGGCTTATGGGAGAGGACCTGCCCATGCATGCATTATAACCTTTTACACCTTAGATATGTATTTTTAGGCTGTGTGATTCCATCGTTCACTGGGGATGAACAACTGAAGAATAAGAAACTACCTCTGATGCCAGTCTTTGAAATCAGCCTTTTAGCAAAATTTGATTTCATTGCATCTAACAACTGTTTTCACACACCTTTGAAAAAAACTAGGAAACAACACATAAAATACTGTACTAAAATACTTGCTTACAATTGGAAAATTGTAGAATAATTTGTGTTGGAAGCAATGTCTGAAGGTAAGTTGGTCCATAACCTCAAATTAAACAGGCCCAGCTTAGACCACGTTGCACAGGGCTGTGTGAGGGCAAGTTTGGATCATCTCCAAAATGGAGTTCCATACATTCATCAAACAAGAAAAATCAGACAAGATTCAGTCTTCCTGGGCAAACAAAATGGTATTGTAGTTGCAGCGCAAATCAGTAGCAATAGGCTGAAGCAGCATTTAGAAGAAGGGTATTTCTACTTTACCACTAGAAATAGTTCTTTCTGGAATGAAACCTGTAATATTAGAAGTTGAAGACATTCTGAACTGAAAGAATGCCTGGTTTGTATATGAGTATCCGGAAATGTACAGAAGATGCTGAATGAGCTCATCTTCCTATATCTCTCCATAGCGCACTGAAAAAAGAAACTTCTCTGAAAAAGATGAATCCTATCCTTAGGCAACACTGCATCATTCCATAGAAGACCCAAGAATCTCCAGTTAGCATCACTAATATGCTTTAAATACTAATTACAGGATGGTTATAGATAGAACCAAATAATATTGTGGCTTACATAGTATAATGAAGAGTTCGATTCTGTATACAGCTTTTACTGTGGTGCTTTTGACATTTTGCATTTTTCTTCTTTCTTCACTTTTCAGATTATTCTGCAAGTAAGAGTGCAATCATTGGAATGATGGAAGCCATAAATTCAGAACTCTACCACGGAGGAAAACGTGGCATTAAAACCACAATCATTTGCCCTTATTTTATTAGTACTCGGTTAGCTAAAGGCTTCAAAAGCGCGTAAGTAAAGCTTCGGTCTGGTACTATTTCATATGTCAAAAATAATCAACACTCACCAGGTATATCCTATTTGGCTTCTGGCTGGTTGGTTTGATTTTTTCAGTTCAGTATTTTTTCCTTGTTGGCACAAACAACTATGTCTTTGACATAAAGAAATGCAAGTCTTGCATACAGTTAATAACAGAGCCTATGTAATAACCTCCCAGCCAAGGAACAGTTAGGGATGCACAGCACTATTTAAGGGCTAAGGGAACCTTATTTGTCAGAGGAGTGGCCACTGCTGGTGTTCTCTGCCCCAAGGAATTTTGGCAGTGTAATTACAGTTAGGGCTGTCAGGGTAGCCATGACCTGTCCTTATTAACTGTGCCCCACTGCCTGAACTAGCACATACTGTGCTTGGGAGTGAGAATGGCTGTGGTGATGCTATCTGCTGGCTGCTCTGTGGCTGCAGTGGTGGCAGAGGCTGCAAGCACTCAATGAGCCATTGCAGGAGTGCAGTACCTGTGATCTTGGCTTTTCAGTGCTCTGCTCCTGCTTCCACCATCCCTCATTGTGCAGCAGCAGATGTATGCAGAGCAGAGCTCTTCTCCTGCCTGCTGACAAGCCTGGTCCTCCTGTGTATTTAGCTGTCACCTCAGCATTTACTGTAGAAAATACTCGCTGGAGCAACGATGCCCAGAACAGCACAAAGTATGGCTAAGCTTGGAAGTTTCCAAAGCTGCAATCACTGTTATCTTACAAAATAATCATTAAATTCAAAGCATCATCAAAGTGTTTTCAATTGATTTTGATGATAGCAGGAACAAAAAGATTTGGAGATTCCTTTTTGAGACTACTTGAGGGGATGAGAGGAAAATGCATCACTTATTTAATTATGTATGCGTGCATATTTATCTCAAAAGTGAAGTTTTATAATTTCATAACCCTTTTTTCTAATTTTACAGAAAACCCTGGTTGTTTCCTGTCTATGATCCAGAGTATGCAGCCTGCAGGATTGTGGATGCAATTAAAAAGAAGAAATTTTATCTAATCATGCCTCCAGCTGTATATTTACTTGGTCTGAAAATGTAAGCATGTGACTTTTCTTCTAGTATTACCTTCTTTCCTTTGCCATATGCCTCTAAAATCAGCAGGAAAGTTTAGTCCAAACACTCCTTTAGTTAATATTCCTTCAGTATATCCAGTTATATGTACCCAATTTCAAAGAAACAGTGGGTTTGATTTGTGGGTTTGATTTTTTAATAATCTAGGTGAATAACATTCCTCTGGACCCTTCTGTCTCTAAGCAATGTCTTAAGCTGCAGTTGGGTATAGAAACTTCAAAAATTTTCCTGAGACAGTGAATTGGGTGCAGTGCCTGGCCTAGCACTTTCTACTTCCAGTTACTTCCTCCACTGCAGGCTGGGCTTTCACAAAATGTTTTGGTCTGTCACTTGTTTCCCACATTTTTAATACTGAAGAATTAAATGTGTTACTGCCAAACATTAGAAGTATTGATCACATATAATGTATTTGGCATTTCTTTCTTTATTTGGCATTCTTTCTTAAAAAATTAAAATTAGGCTAACTGTGTTTCTGTCATCAGTTTCCTTCCTAGAAAACTCTTACTATTATTCGAGTCTTACACTAAGTTCCCTGAGAGCATGGAAGAAGCCTTCGGTTGGAAGAAAAAGGATTGAAACCAAAAGTATTCTGAAGATCTCAAGTACCATCTAATGGAACATTTTCAGTAAAAAATCATTTAAAATCAGATTTATTCTTTGACAGAATTTTTACTTCTTGTACAATATTTACATTAGTCAGCATACCTTTTAATTCTTCAGAATTGTCTTCTATGACTTCATGTTTGGCAATTTTATGAGTAACTTTTGAAAAGTCACTAAAATTTAAAGTTATAGAGGTATTTTTTAAGTGACCAAGCAACAACTTTGCATGGACTGTACTGTTTTCAGACTGAAACTTCAATGAGGTATCCTATTTTTTAGTGTAGAACACAATTCTGTTGCAAATCATTGGGAAAGGAAGAAAGGAGAAATACCTCCAGTATTCTTGGAAAATCATGAACAAAGTCACTTCTTACATTTGGAGAGAAGTCACACCCATGATCTGCAACTGTCTTTAAATAAAATTACAACCTAAAGGTCCTAAAGAACAGAAAACCTCCACCACAGCAGAAGTTCAGGGATTACTTACAAAAATATGTGCTGATACTTAATTGATAAAAAGCGGTTCTTATGTAAATTTTCAGAAAATGTTAACATAAAATGTTCATAATTGGCTTAATTTAAAAATAAATAAATGAATAAATTTTAAAATAAATAAATAAATAAATTCTTCATAGCAGAATAGTGAATCTACAAAGCCTACCTTATAAAACTCTAAGGAATTACAGAGAAGATTTAACAGCTATCTATTGCCTACATTTGCCATCATATTTCAATTGTACTTAACTAAACCCATACTTACAGGCTCCCAGCAACAAATCCTTATAAGAGTGCACACTATTGAAACCCCAGTGTTTCCAAAGTATGCATGCATTCAATAAATTCTTTCAGGTACCTGTAGATATTACAGGGAAAAATTTAGCTGAATTTTACAGGGAAAATTTTAGCTGACAGAAGGAGAACGCTAGCTGAAGTTTGGCTCTTCGAAAAGTAAGGTTTTATTGATTTATATATTTTTAAATGCTCTCAATGATGAGTAATTGAAATATTATTTTCTTCATATTGAGACAGTAGAAAAGTCTAAACTGGCCCCTACCAATACCAGTCATTTTCTCAATTGCAAGCAAATATGTTGAGTATTGGGATTTCCTTATTCTGCACGAATGTTACAGTTTGGCTCTAGATCTATGATGGTTTTTACATATGATTACAGGAGACAATGCAAATAGACATGACATTGTATTTGTGAATATATTATGGGCCTGAATATCTTAATCCATAATTTCATTGCTGGTGCTGCAGAATTTAACAACAGGGCTCATGAGGTGAGAGAAATACATTTTAAAATGATTTGTGAAATGAAACTCCCACTTGAAGTCATGTCACCTGCTAGTGACATTAATACATTGTTCAATTACCCATCATTTAAAATCTGAGGTTTCAGGATGAAATATTTGCAGCCAAGGAGCTCATTGTAAGGGCTCACTTTCCAGGACCCTTTTCTTATTTTCACCTTCTTTAAGTAGAGTATATCAAACTTACCGTCTAGATATGCAGTTGTAAGTTCACCAACTGTATAGGCAGGACATGAGCATATTAAGAAAAATGTAAAGGAAATAATTATCTTACTTTTTATCTAAACTACATTTCACACCTCTTCTGCACAACCACCCTGCAAAACCTTATTCTGCATTGCTGCAACCTCAGCCAAGGGCACTCTTGCCTCTATCTTCTTGTCAGGCTAATCTGCTTGTCTCAAGAAGGAATTTGTAAAGCTTATACTTTCTACATCTCACACTGATCTCTTAGATCATCTTATCAGTCCTAGAAATCATAACTCGTTCTTTTCCATGAAAATAGCTGGAAATAAGTTTCAGGGTATGGGGCTGGTTGTTAGTGGTGGTGGTGGTGTTATTTGGGGGGAGTAGTTTCTCATTTTTGTACAGAAGTATTATAGATCCAGTAATACAATTCTAAATTTAAGTCACAAGCCTTCCTGTTAAAGCACAGAAGATGCATTTGGATGATGTTCCTGTTTTTCAATAGGAATTATCTTCATATTTTGAAATATATTGTGACTTAAGCCACTTAAGAAGAATCTGAGAGTTATCAACAACTCCTGAGAAATGTGTCCTTTCCTTCCTTGAGGCTTTCATCTTATTTGTATGTCCTCCATGACACAAACATTTTTTACTGGGGAAATTATGTTACTTCAGAAGCTGCAAATCAGACTGGAATGCAGTTTACCTTCATTTTTTCTCATTTGGCAGCACTCCTTGTTCTCTGCAAAACTGATGAAGAAGAGACCTGTGTTGTTGCACCAATAGTGAGATAATCTGTGATGTCACATAAAATATGATTTCTTGCTCTTGTTTTATGCCCATTGGTACAACATCCCTCTTCAGAGCACATTTTTCTTTTAAATGAAATTGTAGTATTGAGCATTTGATGACAAACATTAATAATATTCAAATTATAAGCATTTTGATAAAGAAACATTTGAATGATGCTGGATCACTTTGAAATCTAACAAATATCTTTCAATAAACCTTAGAAGCAACCATATGAAACTTTGATTTCTCATCAATTTCATTCTCTTACATTTCTTAATTCCTCTTTTACTTCAGATATTAATGTTTCCGCCCAAATTCATTATGTGTTCCCTATAAGTCATTATTACAGTTTCTCATATATTCTTAAATTCTTCATTCATATACTTAAGCACAGAATAAAAGCCTGGAGACACTGAGATGCCACTTGCAGCAAATCATAGAAACAACTGGTCTTTCCTAGAAATTCTCATAGCCTGTTCTGCTTAATCACCTGAATTTGCATTACTGCATTACCTTTTAAAACATTCCCTGAAAAACCTCAGTCCTTCTAAAGGTATGATCTCCCTCTATTATTTTAGAAGAACATCTTATAAAGAAGATATTCTAAGAATACTCAAAGCTAGTTTGAGGCTTGTTTTATATACTGAAATTGAAAAATGTATTTCTATATCCTGCAATGTTTGTAGTCTTTTTCATGAGTAATTTGTATTTTCTAGCCTCTGTCTGGAAAGATGTTTAGTTCACAGTTCCCAAAGTTAATGGAGTTTGCCCTCTACAGACAATTGTGGAGGGATATTTTGGCACTGGAAGTCAGAAAATCCCCAGTTTCTCTGTCACTACCTTTGTGTTTCACCTTACTTGTACCCTGAGAAACACAAAAATAGTGAAAGTTGCCTAAAGCATGTATAAATGGCCCTGTTTTTCATAATTACCAGTTCTGGGAAAAGGAGGCTTCATGCTTACACAATTTTTAATGTTAATTAAACAAAGAATTTTCATCTCTTTACTTTTACACTGAGAGAAATGTTATGACTTTCTATATTGGCTGATGATTTTCAATATTTCATATAATTTCATGAGGACGAAAGGCCTGAGTCAATCCAAAGAGCCCAGTTATTTACAGATCAAAATTCTACATTGATTACTCTTACGGATTTTTCTAGTTTCTTTCTGCAGTCAATACAAAGCTGCTGTTCAATACTAGAGATTCTTCAGGATGCTACAGACTTCTAACAAGGAATGACTGTTTAATTTAAAAAATAATTAATCCAGCTCTAATTGCCTTTTATCATTGCACAGAACTGTTTCTGAAGCCAAATAAATGATCAGGTGGCCTCCTACTTCATTAACTAATCTCAGTTGACAGCACTGCCTGAGGCAGCAGTGATTTAAAGAGTCACGAGGAATTGCTCAATGCTTTCATAATCTCCACGCGTCCCAGGTGTTCATTGATCAAATGCATTGTGTTGGTAGAAGGGGCATTCTAGCAGTTGCTCTCTTGCTTCCTCCATTGCTTCTTTCTCAGAAATGTCATTAAGAAATGACACATTAATAGTTCCAGTATGCATTTTGAGTGCATTTACACACCTACAGAGACAGTCTTTTCTGCAATAGAGTGGGCTGAGTAGAGCTGGCTCAAGAGTCCATCCATTCTAATAGCAGCCTGTCTGCCTGGGATATGATAGGAGGTAACAGGAGATAAGGAATTAGATACTCCTACAGAACAGGAAAAGCCAGAGAGTGTGATGGCCCTGAAAAGGTCTTTGAAAGCTACTTAGAGTCTGACAGCCAATAAATTAGAAGTAGGAAATCAGGCTAGACCTGATGTCTACTTTGTTATCTAAAGCCCTTCATTATCTATAGCTTATGTTTCCTTGGAAGCCGAAGGAATAGTAGTGCCTTGACTGCTAAACTGGCAAATCTGAGAGTCCCCACATAAATTAAGAGAAGACCCATGATTCTAACCATGCCTTCAAAAGCAGGAGATGAGAACCCTCACTGTGGGACCATGCAAGAATGAAAATTAGAAGGAAATTATTCCTCTTCAATATTCAAGCCATGTTACAGAGGACTCTGCTTGCCTTACATGCATCTGTTTACTACCTGGTAAACTGGTGGTGTTTATTTCATATGCTTAGTTTTTAATATATAATTTCATGGCAGTTGATTTCTTGTTTTGCAAAGATTTCACAATGACATTCTAATCAATTATTTCCTTCCATTTACATTTTTTACAATCTTCTGTCCAAAGAAGGAACATATTTCTAGTAAGAAGTCAGAAAGTCAGAAGCCACTGCAGTAACTAAAGTAAGAATCAGAAAAATGAATACCACTTCTTTTACATAAGGAACAAGTTTATTGTATGTCAGCAGAGGCAACAGTGAGAATTCCTACATAAGGAGCAACCCCCACAATTTGAGAATCACTGTACACATCTCACAATGGAAAACTTAAATTACTTCAACCACACATAATGGCAACTGATGCATTCTTGGGATAAGTTCTCTCATGTGCTTTATAAATGAAAGGTGTGTTTCTGTCTTGGAGATGGCATCACATCTAGTGACATTAATGATAACAAATTTTTTTAGTGGCTTGTATTCCACCACATGCAAAATACCTTTAAAATAGCTCCTTCAATACTATTGCAACATAGATTAATTCAGATACTTCTTAACACAACATGATAAAATATCTAGAATGGAATTGTAGAAGGCTGCTATTAAGAAGAATTAGATAATATTATACTTGCAGCACTATGTTGTTCTTGTACTATTAATAGGAAATGTCCTCTTTCTGGGGAAATATGAAAAAGAATCTTTTAACATTAGCTGGTACTGCATGCAAGAGAGAAGTTGTACATATTTAACTCTGTTTTAACTCATATTTAATAAGTGCACGAGCCTTCTTTATGTCCTAGTATTTTATATGTTTCCAGCTTTTTTTTTTCCATCTGGTTTCTTTGTTTTCCTATTAGAAAATTAGCCTTAGTATTTTTCATGTGCAGCTTTAAAACTGTCTCAGAGACAGTGCAATCACTGGGAATCTTCTTTAAAGCTTTTGTATCATCCTTATTTCCCCCCAAAAAATAAAATCAGAGCTTCAAATTGATTGAAAGGCACTTTGCCTTAAACTGAAACACAGCTGGAGCTACCCTAGTGCTAAGTCACTCACAGAGAAAGAAAAAGAGGAACTTAGGTTACCCAGAGAAAACGTGTAAGGAATGCTTGCCTACCAACAGGGCTGCAGGACTAGGGAGGAAGGCCACAGAGGAAAGACAGGATTTCTCATTTATGTGTTGTTATTCCTTAGAAGAGTAAATCTTCCAAAATCATGTTTAGTAAATGGTGACATTTAGGAAAGGGGATTATGCAAACAGGTCTGTGATCTTTTCCTAATTCAACAAGGAAGCTGTAAAAAACACTTAAACTGTATTTGTAACAAATAGCCTAACAGGCTATGGAACCTGCTTCACCTTAAGTTTCCCATAAAACATATTAGCTGCTTTGGTCAAAGAGCAGAATTAGCTGTAAAAAATTGAAGTTTTTCCCTTTATCTGGCTCAGACTCAGAGTTTCCAAAGGGTACCAAGAAAGAAAAAGGAGCAGGAAACTCACTTCTGTTTTTATCCTTTATGTTTAGCCAAATATGTATTGTATGAGCAGAAGAGCCTGGTGTACTGTGGTTTCAGGGAGTGACCATGAACCAGGACAGTGTTAGGTTCTCACAGACTGCCAGCCTTGCTGCTGCCTTTTGCTTGGGTGGCACAGCCAGGGTAAAGCTCTGCTTGTGGTGTTCAGCACAGCTACAGCACAAAGACCCAGCATGCTCCACCTTCTCTTGGCTCTTCTGCTGCACTTCTAATCAGCTTTGCTGGCTGGCACCTAAACGTTGCTAAAATCTAACAGCCAAAAAATATTCCACTGATTGCAAAAATGAAAAAAAGAGTCCACTTTCAAACTCTGATGGCTTCTAAATGATGCCCATTTCAAAGAAACAAAGATTTCAAAGACTCTTTCTTATAAGGAATATTTGTCTCCAGTTATATTTATTTCAGCCTACTTTAGTCATAGTCAGAAAGAACTAACCTAAAACTTTGCCTAAAACTGTAAGTCACAACAAGAGCAATGAAAATCAACAAAATAGAAAGCTAAATGGAAAAATATTTTCAGCACCTTTGCCAAATCAGTGTGCAAACTCTCACGTATGGGAGAGCATTTTTATTTGCTTCCCTGAAATATGCTTTCAAGCAAAGGACAGAAAGGAATTATTGACTTGAGTCACAATTTTGGTAGAAAGAGACAACAATTTGGGAGAAAGGGGATTTATCTTAAGTAGGTGTTGGTAGAATAAATTACACCTGTGATACCAGCAGCCTCCTGCTTCCACATAAATGTGCAGGGAAAAACCCCAGAAGTTTACAGTCATTTCGAGAAACGTATAGCAGAAGGATATTCAATAACACTGTTATCTCCAAAAATGTAATGCTTGACAGAAATATTCTGTAAAACAACGGCTTTTTCACCAGTAATGCACATTTCCATATAAGCAACAAGTGCTCCTACAAGTCTGATAAATACCTGGCTTACTGCTAATCCACAGTTTACTTTTCCCCTCCTGAAAAAAAAGATACAAGGAAAGAGTAGGTGACTCAGAAAATGTGTGTTCGAAGTTGGTTGCTACCATTCTTAGCACAAACAGGACAGGCTTGTGCTTGGAAGCAAGGACAATTCCTCTGAAAAATACTGCTTCACAATACTGAGAAAGGCAGCAAAGCTGTCTTCCCTGCCAGTAAAATTCTCTGACTGAACCAAAATTGGGAAAAATACAGAGGCAGTTGGTCTTTTTTTTTTTTTTAAATCAATCATTAAGGAACATATTAAATTAATAAATTCTAAATGTGTTTACAGCATTTTTCTAGATGTCCTATTTTTCCTCAAAAAACCCAACAATAAGCAATGCTAATTACATCTATTTTAATCTTTCCTAATTTCCACTTCTTGATAACATGATGTCGTTTGCTTTGCTTGCACATAAACATCTTCATTTCCATCACCAACTATCATGTAAGGACTCTCCAGAGCCTAAACAGCAGAGGGAATATTCCTGATGCTGCTCATTTAAATTCAAAGTACATTTCGTAGAGTTGTTGCACACTTTAAACTGAAGATCAAACTGTGCAATGCTTGCTTATTTAAGCTAAAATGTATTTGGTCACCTGAATGATCCTGCAGAAGTAAATAAGTGATCCGTCTCATTTAATTTTAGTTATCTGGAGGTGAGGTGGCAACCCAAGCTACTAATTTCTTTGCTTGATTGGTTTCTGAGAGCAGCAATTTATTTCTACCAGTAGATGAGGACATTTGGTTGGATTTCCTATCCTGAGATGTCCATTTAATTGTTTAAAAATGGGATAAAGGAATTCCAGCCTATATTCTTAGCCATATCAGCTCAAATATTTGGACATTTAATATGCATCGCAAGACAGACAGGAAGGATATAGCTAATTTATATTCAAGTTCAATTATATGAAAAATAACACATACTATAACTATATATAATGCCAAAACATCAATGCTTTGATATATTGGATTATTCCTTCTTTCCTCACTTCATAGATTAGCAGTTACTTATAACTAATAAATTTGTACTGATTGGGCAAGCTGGAAACAATAGATTCTGAGTTGAGTGCAGCAGGCAATTGAGACACCAGATTTATTCCCTATGACTATTGAATTAGCTATAGGTGTTCAAATTAGTGCTTTAGGTAAAAGGCTTCTTCTGGTAAAATCTGCCTCACATCACTCATTCCCCACAGAGACCAATGTGGAGTGAAAGGTTTTTACGCTTTAGAATATATTATCCTCAAAAATGCTACTGAGGTTAGGAATGAGTAGTTCCCATTTCTAGAGCAGCTTTGTGAATTGTTAATAGGATTGCTTCCCCTTTCTTATTCACAGCTTCAGAAAGGAAACCATGTCGTGAAATGCACTGAAAGACATGAAGTTTGAGTTCAAATTATGATTTTTTTTTGTCTCTTTATTATAACACAAATTTCCAGGGTACCTTCTAAGATTTTATGTTAATTAGAAATGCTGGTTTTCACTTCTGAGAACTGAGTTACTATATAACAGAAAATTAAGTCCCTTGTAAAGGTAAACAAGGCAGGCTTAAAAGGGAGAGACAACTAGGAAGAGTGAAGAGTTGATTTCCAGAGTGGAAGAGAAGGCTGTTCGAGAAACCCCAGAGAAACCTATGCTGCAGGCTGTGCTTATTTCATGCAGTTGTTACTGATATAGAATACAGGATGAAGTAACACAACCATCTGATGATATTAAGGATATTAAGGACAGTTCAGTTATTTATTTCATTCCCTTCTTCATTTGGTATCTTTGTGTCCCAGGCATCCCCAGTGCAGAGGTACTGGTTAGCCACCAGCTAAACTAAGGTGAACCTCAGTTTCATTTTTCCCCTGAATGGAAACAGATCAACATTTTTAAATTAGTTAATGGAAGGCATCACTCTCTGGGGATGTTGAAATTGCACTATGGTCAGAATATAGGAGAAAAAAAGAACTCAGTGACCCATTATAACTCTGAAAGAGATGGGCAAGGGGAAAAGGTATCACAGTCCCTGCAAGCCTGAAACTTAGACATAGACCTAACTCACTCAGCTTTACATACCAACCGGTACACTAAACTTCAAAGCACCCCCTGGCACGATGGCATTGGCAGAAACTCCCATCTCACTCACATAGATTACTTTATGATTATGATTACTTTAAGATCATTGAGTCCAACTGTTAACCCAGCACTGCCAAATCCACCAGTAAACCATATCCCCAAGTGCCACATCTACACGTCTTTTAAATGCCTCTAGGCAGATGATGATTCCACCACTTCTCCGGGAAGCCTGATCCAATGCTTCACTACCCATTCGGTGAAGAATTTTTTTTCCTAATCTCCATCTAAACCTCCACTGGCACAATTTGTGGCCCTTTTCCAACTCCCTCTTGTCCCTGGTTTCTCTCCCATACAGTACAGCTCTCGTTGTATTTGCCTTCAGCTCACCAGCTGCTCCCGAAATTACGGAAGCAGGAAAGACCATAGACCTGCACGAAACTAAACCTGCCCTAAACCTGCTCTCTGCCCCGTGCCCAGCGGGGACGGGCCACCGCAGAGAGAGCCGGCAGAGGCCCGCAGGCGGCACCGAGCACTGCGGGGCTCCCGGTACCCCCCGGCATCCCCTCTGCCCGCCTGCTGCTGGGGGCGACCGGCCCTGTGCGCCTCCGTGCCCGGGATGCCGCGCCAGCCCTCCCTGCCTTCAGCATCGCGGGGGCGCTTCGTATTACCGACCCACCGTTCGTGGTGTATTCTTGGCTATTTAATGCTGTTAAACTGGCACCTTCCACACCAGGAACTTCACCTATTGATGAAACACCACATGAGCACTTAATCCTTTTTTTTTTTTTTTTTCCCCTGACATATAATTCTTAAAAAGCACCTACTATTTGGAAAGAAAAACCTTCGAGGCTCGCCAAACTGTAAGTACACAGCCTTCGGCGGCAGCGCTGATTCCCTGGAGGAAGAAAAGGGCTCATCCCGTGAGAGAGGAGGGCGGCATGCGGGACAAAGGCTGCGCTGCCCGGGACAGCCGCGCTCCCCGCCCCGATGGGAACGCGCCGGCCAGGGCAGAGCATCGCCAGCTCCGTCCTGCATCTCTAAGGGGCAATTCCACAGCCTCTTCACTTGCTCCTCGAATCCTGCGGGCATAACTTGGAAGGCAGAGGGGTGCTTCTTACTTTTTTACCTTTTTCCAGTCGTTGGCGATTTATATTTCCCGCTCGCACCGGGGCGTATGTTTTCACGGCGAGAGGGTGAACCACTGGGGAAGACTGAGGGGTCCGTCCCTCTTGTCACTCCCTTCTTCTATCCCCAGCGTTCACGAGCCCCCAGAATGAGAAGTTCGCCTTTCAGTGACGCAATAGAATTGTACATTACGAATGAAATTTGAAGGAAACAGACACACATAACACTGTTATAACACTGCAAGAACCTAAATCCAGCTGATCTTGCCTGACTGTACTGTGCCACATAAGCTTTGTGCACACAGGAGTGCCCTCTAGTGAATAACAATATCTGTCTATTGAAAGCAATATCTTGCCACGAGCATTTCAAAGTTGAGAGAAATTGCCATGGTTTTGAGCTACAATTTCTTTGCTTTTTCTTTATAAAATTGTTCTGTGTATGGGAAAATCTATGTACACCTTCTAAAACATCGTGGAGTCATTCATATGCCAGGGGCACTTCTTTATGGTTTTTGACAAGAGCATTTACAATACCCTAATAATTGAAAGCCTAGCAACTAGAAAAGACAGGGCACAAGAGTGAAATACGTGGAGCAAATTTCTGTGGAAGTACAGTAAGCTATTTTAAAAGAGATGTGCAGAAGATTGCTGGATCCAAAAGACTAGACATGAGGCAGAGCCAAATATTGAAACCCCCGATAACATGAAATAACAGTAAGGATGCTGCCCGATGTTTATGAGAAAAGAGAAGGATGAGCACCAAAAAATACCAGAGTTGGGGATGGAGAGCCATAGCTCTCTGCACATTGTCTACTCTAATGGTAGTGAAGATACAGTTATGAGCCTGTACTAGAAATAGTATCCTCGAGGCCATGATAAAGAAACAAATAAATCACTGGTCTAATTTACAGTGAAAAGTCATGTATTTGCAGTTTACTGCAGGAGACAGTTGACATTTCAATGAAGTTTTCCTTTGGCATTACATGACTGAGATGTCCTTAGTGGAGGTTTTTCACTTACTGTAAACATGAGGACATCCAGGATGTAGAGCAGTGTCAAAAATAGTGATGCTCCTGTGGTCCAGGTCTAGCACTCAGGAAGACTTTGTTCCTCCTTCTTGTGAAGCAGATGAAGCTCCCCGTGGAGAACAGGTACTCAGCAAATATCCTCAGAAACAAATGAAAAAGTTTGTTTCTGCAGACAAACAGTGTAAAAACTGTGTAAAACCCACAGGCTCTCTCACTTGCTGGCTCTACAAAGCTTGCACATCACGTGGATATGTTTCACAGGCACATCCAAACCAGAGTGAGCACACAGATAATCTGCAGCTCTCTGAGGCACAGATACCCACTGCATGGCTACACACACTTGTGATAAAATCTTTGTATGCTCCCTATTTGCTTCAGTTTTGAAAAATAAACGCTTTCTTCCCATTAAATTTAGATTCAGTTTGAACACCCCATCAAATGGCACTGCAATTCTTTATGCTTTTACTTCCGTTTCCATTGGAAAGCACAAGTATTTCACTGTATGTTATAGCTCCTGAAGTGTAACGTAGCACAAGAAAGAAAAAACTACTTTCCCAGGAATGCTGGCATTCTTTTTAGTTACCGAAGATGATATCCCAAGAATTGTTGATAAGATTTGTCCCAGTAGTACAGCTCATCAGCCATGAGCTTCAGCTTTTAACACACTGTATTTAATGAATTTGCTGAGAACTGTAACCAGAATTGCAGGCACATATTCCCCTTGCAGCCAGCGAAACGACCAAAAAAAGGAGACTGAAGGCAGGTAAGTAGTCTGAAGTACCATTGAGATTTTGCGGCCTCTTTGTGCATGTGAGTGTGCAAGCTAGGTCTGCCTTCCCAGAAAAGTGTCCATATCACTGCAGGAAACTGCAGTCGCCTTCAGCTGGCCTGGATTAGGCATGCATTTACAGGCACAGAACCCTGAATATTTATACATAGCATGAGTTAGTAAACATTTGAACAAGTCAGTTACTGTGGGAAAAAGTCCTATAAATTTCACCAGGCTCTGGAAGAAGTGTTATTTATTCATTGTTAAAATCTCACAATGTCTGCAGCTGTTCTTACAGATTTTATTGAGAGGTAACTCTGTGAGACTGGAGAATCGATACTGAAATAATTTGCTTTAAAATAAGGAAAGCTGAATGTGAAACTTTACACTTTTTTTAAATCCCTATTTCTTATTTTATCAGGTGCACATTTTCCTTTTCTACTTAAGACATAAAGTATGCCATCAGAAAGGTCAGGCTTGAAGTTCAAGTGGAAAAACTCAAGCACATTCTTACTTAAGCACTTAAGGACGTGTCTTTCCTCTTTATGGTCTCTTTCTTGCCTTTGCCAAATATCGATTAGCAAATACCCATTACTACAAACATGGTAAAACCGTGCAATAAAACAGATTGTCAAGCTCATGGTAATTTTCAATCTGAGTCACAAAGAAAAAGTGTTTTCAAATTTTGTGCTTTAGGTGAATTGGATTCCAATTGAGACACATGCTTTGGATATATTTTTCCAGTCCTATGCATGCGTATATTTAGTCCAAGAATTTCCATTAGTCTAAAGGAGAATGCTCTGGCAAAATGCCCTCTGTGGGAGGAATCAACAATTCCCAGTTTCTGAAAGCCTCTCTTACTGACTGTTCTCTCAACTACAGAGAGAGATTTAAGTAAGGGTCCTTTTTATCTGCAGCCTGAGATCATGAAGAACAGTTTTGGAAATGTAAATGCAAGAAGGTATTACAGTAATAGTTAAACAACATGTTGCAATAACCATATATAAACATAGATGTTGTGAATTTAATGGGGGGTAGGATGTAGATATAATGACAGGTTTTCAGAGATCATTAGTGGAAGGATAAATACAATATTTATAAATACATTTAATACAATAATTATAAATGCAATATCATTAGTGGGAGGAGCATACAATATTTTCAGGGCTAACTAAAAATGTTTCTTTGGTTTGGCACCCCCGAAACTGATGCTCATATTGTTCACTTACCTCACAATCTTTCACTGAGTGAAATTATTCAATTTATTGAAGGTTCACTTGATTAAAGAGAAATGATGATAGAAAATGACTCTGAAGATCTTAAATGCCAGCAATTTAGCAATTTCTATTACTGCATTTACCCTGTATTCTTGGCCATACGGACTCTTCTACTTTTGTTGCCTCTTGAGCAACTTTGCAAATATAAAATGAATTTTAAAAACCCAGAGACATAAAAAAATACTGTGGACCATGACTTAACCCAATTGACTTTGATTAGTTTAATGGGGATGAAGAAGAAGAAGGTGACTTCTACAGTTCCATGGGCTAACAGGAAGTCTGTATTTGTCACCTCACTTTTGCACTAAGGAAAACAATAATTTTTATTTTGAATTACTTTGGGATTTTCAACTGCCTAAATAACATCATCGTTCAGAAAAGGAAGGACTGAAACTAGACAGCTTTTAAACATTGCTACTAGTGAATAAAACTTCTTTAGTCAACTGAAGAATTAATAAATTACTTATGTTTGATCTTTGTTTAGGCCGTATTTTCTGTATGACAGTGAAGATATTTCCGGGTGTTATTCTTAATGTCTGCTTAAAAAAATGATGTTGTGAAAATTTCACTTTATTCTTTCACACATACAGTTCTGCTCATTATTTTTTAAAAAGCAGATAACACATTGAGTTTCACAATATATCTAGCTGGACAATTGTATCTTTCTTATAAAATGGTAAAAGAAAATAAGTTCTTTTAATATATATTTACACATTTCATGTAAAACAGGAAAGGAAGTACTTTCACACAAGATGATTTTTCATTAATATCTGTTGTAAACTCTGTAAACTGTGCTTTATTTGTCAGTAAATAGTTGGGAATTTGCTGTTTGTAATTTCTAACCTATTTGATGACATATGGGGCTGTGGAGGGTGTTGGATACTACCTTCAAACAACAGGCCATGAAAATACTTGAGTACAAACAAGATTATAATTAAATGAGCAATTAAAAAAATGTTTTTAAAGGGATAAGCTATTATGGAGCAGGTCCAATTTGTTTCCTCTCTAGAAACTACTTTTCTCAATGGATTTAAGTGTAAAACAAAATCTAAAAAAAAAAACCCAAAACACATCCTCAAAAATAAACTATTGCCTTTTAGTTTCCTCAGTTTAGTGATATATTTTTATTTTGAAAGAGTATTCTAAAAATGTCTTCTTTTTTTTTAATTACTCGTAATTTCTTAAATTACAGTGTGATACAAACAAATCACAAAAATAATTCCTTGCATTATGTCATTCAGCTGCAAATTCCATATCATTGTGTGCAGATATGTACAGGTTTATGCATGTGGTCAAGTAACACA
Organism: Entomyzon cyanotis; assembly: GCA_024500445.1. Taxonomy (NCBI): domain Eukaryota; kingdom Metazoa; phylum Chordata; class Aves; order Passeriformes; family Meliphagidae; genus Entomyzon; species Entomyzon cyanotis. The sequence goes on from JAKEPQ010001005.1 coordinate 23,124,688, forward strand.
CACACTGAATTCACGTTTAAATAGAGAGAATGATAATTCCTGTCATAGAGTATTCTAAAAGTTACTGAACACAATCCCAATGCAAGGCACAGTTCACCCCAGAATAAAGAACCAGTGTCCCAGATAACTTCTCAAATATATTTGCAGTTTCTTGGTGTTTTCTTGACCTCTGAAAACTGTAGCAGTGGATGTCTGGAGAAAATGGTCCTTGTAAAAGAAAAATCTTGCCTCTGTGAAGGGCAGCAGGCATCTGATCAGCTGTATCTGCCTTTTTCTAACTCACCTCTCTGCTTCTCAATCCCTAATTTAGTCCCACAGCTGAAGAGGCTGGGAAGCCAAGATGGCATGCAAACACAGCAGATTGGGTCAGTGTGGGATAGTAGCTCCAGGCACATCAGGCAACTGCAGGCTTCATAATGAGACCTGCTGGGAAAGGACAAGAACATACAAAGTATAAAAAAGGCACCAAGAAAGATTCAGTGGTGACTCTGGAATTTACAAGGAGTCTAAATGAAAGTAAACTACAATTAACAGTGGCTAGACTTGATTTTTTTTTTTTTTTTTTTTGAGAAAATGTGTCAGTTATAACTGGTGTTTGCATGGCACTGTATGCAATGGTCAAAATTATTATAACCTGTAAAAAAGGTGTCCCTGTAGAGAGATAAAGTTCATATTTATTTATATATTATGGAAAATGAGACATGGAAATTAATTTACTGTCATGTCTTCCATGAAACTTTGACAGGAATCTCTTTCTCAGAGTTTCTAAGATGCTGGTTCCACTGTAAGTATTTATTTTGAGTTCATATAACATTATTTGTCACTAAAATGTCTTACAATTAAAGCGTTAAGTATTTTTAGATTTCTGCTGAATTCTCAAGAGGTAGAAGATGAAGGAAGATGAAATCTCATTGAGGCAGAACACAAATACATGGGCACTACCTTCATTTAGTATTGTTGCTCTATTAGTATTTGGTTTTGCACTTTCTTATCAGTATGATAATCACTTTTTTAGTTTGTATGTTTATGTGTTTGTTAGCTCTGCCTAAGAACTCTTGTCATGGATAAGCTGTAAACTTAACGAAGAATTTGGCAGCTGGTAGAGGGAGTAAAAGCTGGAGTTCAAGGGGTTACAAGTTTGGGGCTGAGCACAGAGAACTCGGGATGTTTTTGCAGGGTCTGGGCCTCAATCATAAAAGCTTCAACAAGAGAGAAATGCCAACTTTGCATGTCACATCCCATGACAGTGTTGCAAATCTTCAAGTAGCAGAACCAAATGCATTTGAAGGCAAGGGTGTGTTTACTTCCTCAATGTCATTTACATATTGCCCAAAGAAGCAAGCATCAAGGTGGCACCAAAAAAAGCTGACAGCATGGGAACTAGGCTGTGAGCAACTTTCTGCTCAGTTTTGCAAGACTTCTTTATACCTCACTAGCGTGGCATTGGAGAATCATTCCAAAATACATTAAGCTTCATTCCAAAATACATGACTTCCTGCTTGCTGCATGCTGTTTGTTCTCTCCTCTTCTTCCCAACGGAAGATGCTTGGGCAGTGAAGTCTTGTCTACTTGGTAGAGTTGGTTTGATTATAAACAATTATGTTGCCTCAATGTTTTTGCTAGAGGTCAAGTAAATGTGCCTTGAACTTTGAATGGAAAGTCAGGTTTGTGACCGTCCTTATATCCCAGGATATTCATTTCATTATCTCAGAGTGGTCTCCAAGAACATTCTGTCTCCTAGACAGACAACTTTTATGACAGCGTTTACCCCTACTGAGGTGGAGATAGGGAGCAAAGGGAATGGTCTGCATGGACAGATGAGTGCAGTTGTCAACACTAAGCTCTAGACACTTTTTGGCCATTGTGGAATACCCCACTGTGATGAGAAGAACCATCTTCTTGTGGGAAGAGATTGTAGACAGCTGAGGACAGGTCTGATGATACACTCAAAATAAACAGAATGGCTGAGGGCTTTTTATTGTAGGTGAATTGTTCTAAGTGCTGAAAGCCTGGTGACCAAACACATCAGACTCTTGTAGTCCAGCCAGGAAGCCAGCGAAGCATGAATAACTGAGTAACGTGTCATCGTCTGCCAGCATGGGATGGGGTCTTCTAGCCAATCAAAGCTTATAGAAAGCATTACTCATGGGTAATGCTATGTCCAAACTTAGCACAATCAAGGAATGCAAAAGGACTTCTAAATTATAGATTCAGCTGATCAATTACAGATGTTCAACGACTAACTCCAAAGTAGACTGCACTCTTCAGAACGGCTTTCCTCACATCATGATTCTTGCATGGGTTCAGTTTCACACAGATGTTTTTCATCCTTGGGCTAACTTTGTCCAAGTACAGAGCAGACACGACAGAAACAGCAGCATGGCTGTATGGAATAAGCAACAGAGTAGTGTCTCATCTACCTTTTTCTAGTACTTGAGTTTATGTCACCTGATGAGTTTCACTTCATGATAAAAAATACCCAAGAGACATCGTTCTTGAACACCACATGTGACTAGCCTGATAGTACTCAGCAATTATTGATCAGTGCAAACCTGCAGAAAGGACTTAAAGCAACTTAATACATTCTCCAGCATCCTTCCCTTTCAGAGGAAACAGCTTATTTTCATGGCTGACCATCTCGAGTGTCATGGATATGCAAAGGATATGGATGGGTGTGAACATGCTAGCTCTCTCTAAGTAGTCCTTTCTGTTCATGTTAGTGGCATTTTGCCACTCAAGCTCAATGGCCCTGTAGGTCAGCATCCAGACCTGAGATCAAGTAACCTTATTTCTTCTGTAGAATAACTACTTGCTTGCGGGAGCTCACTGGGGGTTGAGATGTTGTCCACAGCTGAGCTCTGTAATGTCTGACATTTCATTTTCTTTAGTTAATTGATCATAATGAAGACTGAAGGTTTAGTATTTAAATCCAATGAGACTGTCAGTATTTTCTTTTCTAATTCTTTTCCAGCCATGACAGGCCTTTACTTTTTTAATCACAGCACAGAACAAACTAGTGCTTGGTCAAAACAGATTTTCTGTAGTATTGGTTTTTATGTTGCACATCTTCATTGCAATGGAGTAGGAAAAAGTAATAATATCTCTTCACTAATGGGTAGTTGCCTCTACGTAAGTACTTGGGAAAATTTTGTTGGTAAAATATAACTTCCATCAGCAATATCTGTTAGGCTTATCTGTTTTCTGCAAATGACTGACACCATAAATACAGAATAAAGGTAGAATTTAATATACTTTAGTAAAGCTAAAATTGCCTCACAGATCTATCTCTGAAGGAATCAAGAAGCCTACAGACAAGGGATAAAAATTTAACATAGTGTATACAGATTCAAAAAGACATTTGATAAGATTCTAAAAATTATACTGACATGGGCTAGCAGGAGAACCCCTTGTGCTACTACAGTTGTTAAAAAAAAAAAATAGGAGTAAATGCCAACTGCCACAAACTACGTGGTGTTCTGATCCAAAGTGTTCATCATATCCGAAATGACCACAAAAGGTGTGACTCAGAAAGAGACTTGGTGTGCTGCTGATGCAGTTATTCAGCATCATGAGGCCTGAGAATGAACCACAGAAAAGCCTCAAGAGATTGAGTGACTAAGTACAAAAATACCAGAGGAAATCACTTTTATGTAAACAAATGTAAAATGACACATGAAAACACAATCCTAACTTTGCAAACAAATCTAATTATGACCCAAACTTGGCAATTACTATTAGAGAGTGAGATTTTATAGATATAATATGTGGTTTCATAAAAATATCAACATAAACATCAGATATCACTGTTGAATAAAGATTTTTTAACAAAAACTCAGGAAAATGCTACGAATTATTAGGAAATGGATACTGAAAAAGACAAAAAACGTCTTTATGACACTGGGTAAAATAAATTATGTGTATTATGATTACCAAGACCATGACTGAAAGGGCATAGCAGAATTGAAAAGGTAGAGAGAAACCTAGCAAGGGTAATTTTGAACCACAAAGTAGCCTTCCTGTAAGGAAGAGGTAAAATAAATTAGGGTTAATAAACCTGGTGAGTAGACAGCCGAGAATATAAGAGGTCAAGAAATCAAGGGTGGCATGAAAACGGTGAATAGAGAATCTGTACTAGAACATCTGGGAGACATCAAATGGTACTAGCAACAAAATCCACTGTAGATACGAATGTGTAAATCATTACAGTTTCTTTTCATCAGAAGAACAGCTGCAAGCTCTTGAATAATCTTAGACACTGGATGAACATTTTTAATGGTACTTGAATCTACTAGCAACACTTCAATGTTTGCCACTGACTGAATCTTCTTTATGTTTAGTCAGACACCTGAGAAATCTCATTCTCTTGTTTAACTCCTCCCAGATACATAAAAGTTTTGACATCCTTATGTTGCAACAAATAATAAGTAGGATGCCTAGTCACTGAAGTCCACAAACCTAAATTCTCTTCTCAAAAATGGGCTGGTCTCAGTGAACGATCCCTGGTCTGTACTGTCCCCAAAACCATGACCACGCACTGTTAAGGAATGGGCTGACTGATAAGGACAAAATCCACTAATAATGCCACAGCAGAGATAAACATGGGACAGTGGTCAGGCTCTGATGCTGTTTTCTTTACTAATACAAATGACAGACACTGATGCATGAAGATGAAAACCAAGGATATGATGAATCTTCTGCCAGTCCCAAGGGAGCCAGGGAAGTCTGTGGTGACTGATCACTTCTTTCTTGTGACTCATGGGCCACTTGCTGCAGAACCATTTAAAAAACTCACAGTACAGAGGGGCTTTCTATACTTATGGAGGACAAATCCACAGGTAACCTGGGATGAGGACTGTAGGGGCTTCATAGATATTTCTGTTTTAAATTTGTGCCATATAGACATCTATCAACAGCCAAAGAATGATAGCAGAGATTCTTTGTAACCATTGTACAATCCAGAGCTGTGTGAATGATGTCACTGTGTTTGGAGCAATTCCTAAATCACATGAAAAATACTCATGGGCTGTACTAAGCATGGTTGAGCTTTGCCAGCTTTCATTTCAGGCAGGCAGAATTTTCTTTTTCACAAAACTTATCACAGAATCATAAGCACATCAAGTGGAAGGTGTCTCTGAGAGTTTCTAACACAACTTTCCACTCAGCCCTATAGAGTCAACCAGGGCTTTGAATATTTGAAAACTGGAAACAGATTTCTCCATCTCCCTGGTCTCACTCTCAAGTGTTGCACTATCAGTATAATAAAGAAGTCTTTTCTAGTGTCCATCCTGAATGCCCCAGGCCATAGTCTTGTGGTTATTGCTCTTTATTATTAGATGAGGAAAATAACTTCCCACAGCTTGCTGGCAATGATCCTCTCAGTGCAGCCCACTAAAGTAAAGCAATTTGCTTTAGCATGTATCAGAACACAGTCTTGGTCCAAATTTGACTCCTATTTATCCCCTGTAACACCCAGGTAATTTGCAGCAGGACTGCTACTCAACCCTTAGGCATCCCTTTGCTGACAGAGGAACATGTCTTTGTGTCCATAAAAATGGACAGGTCGCTTTTTCCACCACATATTCAAACAATTAATGGGATTCAGCAGTGGTCTTCAACAGTGTCATTAAAACCAGAACCTGTGAATTTTATCTTCTTGGGAAGATATTATCAGTCAAATGCTATTTTAGGCCAGGGGGGGCCCGGGGGGGGGGGGGCCCCCCCCCCCCCCCCCCCCCCCCCCCCCCCCCCCCCCATATATACACACACCAGAGTGCATGGCAAGATAGAATAACATTAGACATACTTAACAGTATTATTTCTATTCTAGTATTCCTGTAAGAATTTTAAGATGGCTAATCCAAAAAGACACATTATTATGATGTGTATTATAAATGAATGAGAATTTACTTTTACATGAGATTCTTCTTTAAATTAAGAAAACTATACTTCAACCTCAACATTCATCTTTTAAAAGCATAATATGCTTTGGAATGAGTTTCTGTGATTTATGCATGAAAGTTGGCCTAATAAATACTATTTTTATGGAAAAATATTAATGCCAATGGCATGAGGAAAAAGGGTTATTCTAATTAAGTAAAAGTTTATTTTTGCTAAGTACATTTTTGGAAGATCATATCAGGGAAAATCTTTTGATTCCATCAACACTTTATTTTTTTGTAAAACTGACTCCATATCAGACCCAACACATTACAGGTGAGATCAAAGCCTGTTAGACAAAACAAAATATTATTTCATGAAAATGCTTCACATTTGATATGCAAATGCTATATTTTAGTGCTGAAAATTATCTCTTAACTAAAACATTTTCAGATACAATAAATCAAATACAAACACTAAAAATAGAAGAAAATTGCCATGACTGGAGTTCATACCTACAACAGTAATTTAAGATATTTTAGATGGTAAACTTTCCTGCATAAGTGTCTGCATTACTTTTACTTAATACTACTTGCAATTTCAAGGGGTAGTTCCCAAACTTCTGAAGATTTTCAATGGAATATATTAATCCAGCTCTACTACTGTCTTTTTAAATAAATAATGAATTTACTACATAAGCTGTGTGAAGTGGGATATTCTCAAAGTGCACAGATTGCTGGTCTCTTTGTGAGATATCAGATAGTTGTTCCCTGGCATGGCATGACATGACATGACATGACAATGTGTTCTTCACCAAATTCAGAAAGATAAAAGCCACCCATTGATATTGTGAGTATATTTTGTTATACTGTATGAGACTGACTATGTTATCACATTGGTAACTGGTTCCAGAAAATACCAAGTAACACCTCTGGTGAAAGCTAGACTTGCTCTTTGCACACCAGTGAAAGATCAGCACATTGTTTTAAGCAGGAAAGAAAACAGAAGAACTTAAATCTACAATCCATTCACTAGGAACTGGAAACTTTTCTGAAGAAAAAGTAGTGCACAAAGGATCAGCAACATACTGCAGCCAGGAAAAAATTGAATACATCCCTGCAATTCAGAAGCCAAGTTTACCGACCATAAATCTGCAGTGAAATGCCTGGAAAACCACATAGCAGACTTTCAGCCTTGACATTGCTTTTCTCTGATTCTGATGCTTCAGCATCAGCAAGCACAGGACACTGCTCTGATACTCCAAGTGGAAAATGGAGCCTCTCCCTTATCATTTGTCCAGACAGTATGTGTTTTATTCAGACTTCTCCCCATTAATATAACCATTTCTGTATCATACCCATGTTGTTCTATTTAGTTGTGAAATAAGCTCTTGAGCTCTGTATTCTTCACTTTCATTTAGTTACAAAACAACCAGAAGCAGAAATCATAACAACTGGGGGCAAAACTGTCCAGGTTCTTACTGGAAAACCAGGCAGTCTCTTACCCTGTCCTACTGGACGGAAAGCCCTCTTGCTGAATTGAGTTTTTCATGTCTGACTGCGTTGTGCATACAGGCTGAAAGGAGGGGATGCACTGTGCTCTCTGCAGTGCCATTACCTGTGGCAATCTCACCAGGTAGGCCTCAGCCAACCCTGTCAGGAAGGCTGGAATTTCTTATTTTCCACAAAGTTCAGTTCTATTTCTTTTCTAAATTCCATCATCCGGTTTGTCTTGATGTATTCAGCAATGGGCCAGTCTGGAAGTTAACCTCCTTTTCATCCCACTCAAAACCATTTCTCTCAAGCCCTACCCAGCATTGCCTGCTTCTGCTTCACGCTCTGACACACCAAAGCCCATATCTGATGCTCCCCATTCCTTTAAAACCTGGTATCATTACCATAAGACATTTACAATAATTAATTGCGACAGATTGTACTGATACAGGTGGTAAAAAAAGAGTTTTCTGCTTAGATTATGTTGCACTGTGAATTTTGCACTGAAATCAGTGGCCAAATTTCTATACATTCTTTAGTCATTCCCACTTTTCCATACCAACAGAGGGAAGGTCTGTGGAAAGGAAAAGGAATGAAGTGCCCAAACAATAGGTATCTTTGGGTGATGGCATTCCATCTTCCAAAAATAGTTCACTTCCTAAAAAGGTTTCTGCAAGTGAAGTGGTAGAAAAGATCAAACATCAAGAACCTTCAGCTTGTATAAATCTTTAGGTTTACCACCAGGCTACACTTAAACAAAGTTCTGCTGAAGTCAGTGCTGAAAGTGTATTACAGCTGTTCATACTCCCTTGGCTGCACAGACATTTGCAAGGTGCAAAGACTTCCCTGGACTGATGAATTTGTTCACAAACAGTGGTACCTTAAAGCCAAAGAATAAATATTAAATTTGAGAAACAAATTTCATTTTAACAGAATTAGGTAAGAGCAATGCCTTTTTACAAAGTCTAAGAAGTACTAGTATGCCAATTTTACTGCCACCTTCTTCTCAAAGCAACTTTGCCTTAACAAATTAACAAATCCAGATACTAAGTTCATTGTAATGAATAAGTTAAAAGGAATAACATGGGTATTTAACCGTTAGTCATAATTTCTAATATCACACTTAAGTGATAAAAATGCACTTTTCCTACCACACGATCATAGATATCCTCTACTATTTGGTTTGAAATGGACTAGTTTAAAGCACCAGAATTAATTTTCTTGCAAATGGTCTTCTAGATTCCTTCATGACAGCCTGCTTTGATTTTACACAAGAGAAAGATGAAGATAGATGATGGCTAGAATAGAAGAATCCAGACCCAAGAAAGAAAGAAGGAAAATAAAACCCAAGAAGTCGCCCCATTACAAGTTCAGTTTCTTTTTCTTAAACTTCTTAGACAGAAAAAAATTTTCTCCCCCTCGTTTTTTTTTTTTTAATTGGTCTTCCTTTCCTTCCCCCCTCCTTGTTTGGTTTTTTTTTTCTTTTTGGGGGGTGGGGGGGTGTTTGGGGTTTTTTTTTTGTAGTTGTTGTTTGGGTTTTTTTCCTTTGTCTGGTAGGGGGTTTTTTGTTTTGTTTTTTTGGTTTTGGTTTTGGGGTTTTTTTGGTGTTCGTTTGTTGTTTTGTTTTTGTTTTTAAGAGCAAGTTAGCTCCCCTATTCTGTTTTGGACTCTTGCCAACGGAGTCTCCAGTTTTTCTGCCATTTGTTCTGCTAATTCGACACCAGTAGGTGGCCTCAGTGTATAATCTATTTCTTTACTTTTCTTTCCGTGATTCTCCCTTGCATTTTTCATTGCAGTAATTTTATCTTAGTTGGAATCTCCTGGGTTTATACCTTATTTTCCTCGGGGCTTAGCAAATACTTCCTTTGGAGAGTATTAATATTATCCAGGTCCAAACAGACATATGGGCTGAAAAATACAGCAGATCTTTGGAATCTTCTGCTCTGGATCTTTCAAAGAACTATTGCTGACTCTTATGATTCTCCCACATCTTCACCTTCAAAATAAAATTGACTTCTGGGAATCAGTCAGCCCCCAACTATGAAAAGGGTGTCACCTACATAAGTCATCCTGTGGCAATGCCCTTTCAAATAAAGAGAGGGAGATTCTTTTGATATGAACATTGTGAAGTGAATTCTTAACTGATTGAAGATCTTAATTATCTTATTTATTGTATTTTTAAGCATTTAAGACATGTAGAAATTCATGTATCTACCTATTATCACAAAATAAGAAATACTGAGCTCCAGCAGTTAACAGGGTCACTTTTATAATATTTCACTTTGACAAGTTTCTGTATTCAGTCTGCCTTGTTAAACATCATGTAATACATCCTGCAGACAAGACCAGTTGGCATTTTCATTGTGACTTCCTACCCTGAAAGAACTGTCCATGTATTTGTGAAAAATTTGTCAATTAAGTATATTTGTCTACTATGGATGTCCCAAATTTTCTGACCTGATTTTTGTAGATAATTTATATGTAAACTCAGTCTTTGACTATTGCTAGTAAGCTAATAAGACAGACAGTCTTATAGTTTCCCTACCATAATGAGGCCTGAAACCAATTTGGCGGGGATCAAGGAAATATGAAGCCTCCAAATATTTCTGGAATTGCCTCACTACAAACTTCTTCAAAAAGGCAGATTGAAATGTCCTATAATAGATATGCCTGTCTGCATCAAGAAGGAGATATTTTTAGATTTGTGTTAACAAGGGCTTTGTAAGGAGAAGTTGGTGTCTGTTCCTATCATACCCTAACACCACTCTCAACTAAGCTTGCGACCTTTGTTGCCCAACAATGTGACGCCAGTACTGTCTTCACTTAAGGCTTCATTCACATGGGGCACTAAGAAAAATGTCTGGTCAAGACAAATTAACCAGATGAATTATGTAAGCAAGGCCTTATTACAATTTTATTTAGAAGAAGGGCAGGGGTTTTTTTAGGGGGCTAAGATACGGCAACCTGAGTTACAACGACTGAGAGCATCCACATAGAAGTTCAGTGCAACTTAGCATATGTGCCGTAATTTATTTCATTTTAACATTCCAAAGTGCCCTAGTGCAGGCAAGCCCTGAGAAAACAACATTAGCCGAAATGAAAACTTGGGTTTGCATTTGTCCCTTCCATAGCCTGCTCTGCTACCATGGAGACAGACAGCTCTGTCACATCTAGTAATCTCATCTTCAAAGAAACAAAAACATTCTTGGTGAAAAAGCCTGCAAAGCTATATTATTGGCCCTAAATGTTCACTGAAATCCCATTTCGTCACAAAAGAAAACAGAACTATTCTCTGCCACCCTTGTTTTCTTCTCATCTCTTTCTATGAACGGTAATCAGAGCTCCCAGATTGTTCCATGGGCAACACTATCAATGGGCCCTGCACAACATCCTACATGCCCCCAGCACCATCATAGCACCCCTCTCCACTTTCTCACATCCCTTCCCAACTCTTCCAGTTCTTCCCCATCAAGGCAGGACCCTGCCACACCTTCAGTCCACTCTTGCATGCCTAGCTGAGGGTATTTGGTTCACACCCTTGATGTCTCTACTCCATAGCTCCTACTGGTTTGGCTGGGGACTGAGAGCACCCTGTTCAGACAGCACTGGAGGACTCGCCAGGCGTTGGCTGCCTCTGAGCAGGCAATGACTCAATTCTTCCTACATTTCTCTCAGTTCAATTCTCTTCTCTCCTACAACTCTTCACAAAAAGTATGGAAATGTAACTTCTATGCCATTCTGCCAAATATTCCTGATTACATAACCGGCAGAGACATCTTGGTTAGTTATGTGTCATTGTGGTCAGAAAACAGGCCCATGAGAAGAGGGTCCTGGGGTCTCAACACATACTAAAAAACAGCTTTCACCATGCTCCCCAAAAAGGAACTTCACCTCACTCCTCGTTTCTTTGTCTATTAACAGAAACATGAAAGAGCCTATCAAAACTAAAGTTCAGAAAGGTGCTGGGAGTTTAAGACAATGGTTGGACATTGGCATACTGCCATTTTTAGCTCTGACAGAAGAACAGGTCTTGTAGCTCTCAAGAACATACTGAAATAAAGAAATTAAAACTACATTCAAGTGCTTGGGGATATTTTTAGTTTGGGGGTATATTCTGAATACCAAATGTAAGTTAGAAGGAACTCCAACTATTTAAGGAGACAAGTGACACATGGAAGTTATTTTCATGTTAGCTGGAGAGACATCGAAGGAAATGCAAATTTAACCCTCAGACTGGGAAGGGCAAATCTGCAGTACATTCCACTTTCATGAGATTTAAATAAGTCTCCTCACTACAGACAAATAAAGCTCTTACAAGCAAATTGCAGATCTCAGCTCTGCTCCTTCCAGAAGCTGCTGCCAGAAAATCTTGACCTCTTCTTTATTTTAACCATGTGGTTATACATGATTTGGGTGACTACAGCAATCACGAGCTCTTTGTTAACATACCAGTGTTGTGCATAAACTGCTGAGGAGTCAATGACTTGGGCTCATCTTCTCCACCCGAGGCACTGATCTATCCTGATCCACACAGATATTTAACTGCTGCAATGCATTCTCTGTTTCAATCAGATCTTGGTATAAATGCACTCGGTTGAATATGAGAAGAGTCTCAACCTTTCCTGCTCAAAGAAAAATGATTAAGCTAATCACACCCCTATAAAGAGGCTCCTCCAGGCACAGCACATCAGATACTTCAGGTAACCCAGAATTCCTGAACCTCAAAGTCAACTGACATCTATGGTGTGTCCAGCAACAGAGAATGTGAGATGGAAAGCACCAGCTTTTTACATACTTGCATTGCCACCTACAAGACTTCAACAGGAGTTAAACTGGGTGAGCTGGGAATGCTGCCTGGCAGAAAGATGGTGTATTTGGGGGAAAGGTGAGCAGGTAAGTGTAAAGGAGAAGGATGTCCCCAATATGCTCTAGGGAATTGGCAGTTAAACCAACTTTTTTGTTTCTGACACTGACCAAAACACATTTTAGCTATTTTAAAGTATGATCTGTTCTTCTATAGTGTGATGTACAGAAAGATGAAGGATCAGAATAGGACCATATACCAACCATGCACCATGTTCATTGTCACTCAGACTTCTAAAGATAAGCAATAATGTGTTAAGATACACAACAAAATCACCTAAATTCTGCTCTCTTTGAGCATCTGTAGTTTAACTACCATAAATATATTTTGCCTGTGAAGATTATATTGTTCTAGAATTGAAGCTCTGATACTGATTCCATCTCATTTCTAAATCTAAGCATATGTTTACATAAGACATATTAAACTAAAGCATCCCACACAGCTGTGCACTCAAACTTTTAGTCTAGTGCCTAGAAATAATACTGTTAAATTTTATAAACTGTTATTTTTTTCTCAGCCACACAATGCTTACACAAAGTTATCCTTTCATAGGCCTACCATGGACCCCTACAACACACTCTGCCCTGTACATCAGCAGTCCTGACAAGAACACAAAGAATCCACCAGTAATACGTGGTTATAAAACTTGGCTCTGGCCATTCTGGATCTCTTAAGGAATCTTGGGAATCTCTCTTGTCTTCCTTTTGATCATATAAATTGGGTGGATCATAGACTAGTTTAGGTTGGAAGGGGCCTTTAAAAGTCACCTAGTCAAACTCTCCTGCAATGAGCAGGGACATCTTCAACTAGATCAGGTTCTCAGAGCCATGTCCTACCTGAATGTTTCCAGGGACTGGGCATCCACCACCTCTCTGGGCAACCTGTTTCAGTGTTTCACCATCCTCATTGTAAATCACCATCCTCATTGTAAAAAATTTCTTCTTTATATCTACTCTGAATGTACCCTCCTTCAGTTTAAAATTGTTGCACCTTAGAACAAGCCCTGCTATAAAGGTTGTCCCCATCTATTTTACAAGTGCTACTTAAGTATTCAAAGTCTGCAATAAGGTCTCCCTGGAACATTCTCTTCTCCAGGCTGAACAAACCCAACTCTCTCAGCCTTTCCTCATAGGAGAGATGTTCCATCCCTCTAGTCAACTTTGTGATCTCCAGTTGGAGACAGTTCAGAAGAAAGCCTTCATCCTCCATCCTGTGTTGAAGGATGAATCATCTCATGTCTAATTAACAGCTTTCTCAAGCTGTTCCAGCTAATCCCCTAACCCCTCAATTCAGCATCATCTAAAGATGGGGACACCATCAGCCAACTCCAAATGATTATCACCTGTTCAATGAGGAAGAGTGAAGGCTGCATTAGCATGTGCCTTGATTCCTCACTCTGGTTTTCAGGAATCAGAATGTTATTGAAATGCACATCCTAAAAGAGCATGAGACATTACAGAACAATTTTGACAATGTAGTAACACAATTTTCTGCAGTGAAACCAGCAGGATTATTGAGCTAATGGCAAAGCTTTTTAAATCATGAGGTCAGGCACTTCTTCCTCATGCTTCTGTATGCACTCCTCCCTTCTGTCTTGTGACCATCAGGTTCAGAAAAATTGAGGCAGTTTATCTCTCATGAGTCTTTGATGCATAGTTGGCCCTGTTTTCCTGGTTTAAGAGCTTACAGATGGTGTTACTGTGAGCTGTAAACTTAGTCATAAGCCTAACAAGCTTGCATTTTACCTATGCAAACTATTCTGTAGAATATGAACAATGTGTATTTTCTTTTAATGAAAAGAAATATGATTGCATTTGAAACTGACCTGGAATATTGGAATATAACATCCTACAGAGATGGTGTATATTTTAGTTTTGACCTGCAACTGTGCTTTTAAGTGTTGCAAAATAGACAAAGTGAAACTGGAACAGACATAGATAAATTTGGGAAGTACATGAGATAAATAAATCTATCTACTGCTGATACAAAATTATCTTATTTGTATGAGGCAACAAACTCACTTTAAAATATAAGGTGGTCTTTTGACTTCTTCCTATAATAAGCTCCAGTTCATATTCTACTTTTGAGTCTTCTCATCTCTGATGTCCACTCAACTCCAGATCTGCCAGGCCTCGAGAGATGGTCATCAACAACAGGAACTGTAGTGAGCTTAGGTAAGACTGAACACAGCAGGATGACAATCGCTCCTGCTCCATTCCACATACATGTAATTTCTCAACTATGAAAGCCCAGGACTTCCTTATTACAGTTGTCCTATTTTTCTTGGTAATAAATCAAATTAGGGTGTCATTTTATTATGTATCAAATATCTTGGTGTGTAGTTTTTACTGTGGTTGCTACAGGTCCTAAACAAATGATGGCATGCATTATTACATCTTTGCAGGAGCTGGCAGGACACACAAGAAGTAGTTCATAGGATACAGTGATAAAGAAGAAACAGGGGACACAGAAGGAAGGTGGAAATTTACTTCAAGGACTTTCTACAAAGGGACACCAGAAAAAAAGAAGATTAGAACATATAGAAAAATAATGGCTTCACTGGAAGGATTGATTAGTGTGGGCATTAGATCTGAAAACTGGGCAGCACTGGTTTGAACTCAGCTGTTCAGGACAGACAACTGTTGGTTCAACTGCTCAAGGAGTCACATGCCCTTCATTGCACAGGTTTTTCACTTAAGATTTCATAGTCATAGAGATTTAGCAGTAATATTAACATTACACACAGAGGAAATTTCTCTACACTAGCATAAATATATCTACTTTAAAATGAGACTGTTTTGTGAATCATATTAACTTATTAAACCGGAAACCTCTGCACTGTACTGACCTTTGTATATTCAATAGTCCAGTAATTTAGAGAAACATCTAATGGCCATCACCTCTTCAAACATCCACTATGTCTGAATTATGACACTCAGGAAGTAATTTTTTTTTTAATTATAGGGCCATCAGGACATAATGTTCAGTATTACAAACTTTTCTATGGAGCATGTTAAATAATTCAGAGAAAAAATTAGAAACACAATCTAGTTTCACAGTGGTTACAGTTCAATTTTCCACATGCAAAGCAAGTCTGCCAAACATGAAGGAGGTTTAGAGGGAAGTATATGAAATAACCCCCGGTGGGTTTCATTTTCTATCACATCTTAACACCCTGATGGCAGAATAAATACCTGGCAGACAAGGAAACACAGGTCTCTTTCTGTAATAGAAATAAAACCGACAAAATAAACACCCAAATGAAGCCAGCAAGCCACTGAGTGAATTGTTCTTGAGCACTTTGCCTCCTACTCAAATTTCACTCACAATTCATTACATGCAGAAACAGTCATATGGTAGACACAGCAAAAACAGAACTGATGAAGAGGTGGATAACAAACATCAGCAAATTGTGGAGACACCTAAATATTTGAACATTCAGCAAGATGTAGAAAGTAGTTAAGTCAGACACTTTTTGTATGGGTTTGGAAAGAGTGCAGCCTGTGGCCAAGGTACTCCCATAATTTCTTGTGAGAGAAGCCTTGAGGTTTACGGTAACCTTTAGTAAGTTACAATCAGTAACTTAGTTCATGGCTGGCATCATTCAGGCCAGCACCTTCCCAGTGCCAAGGAAAAGAAGCCAAGGAGCACGGGTGCCAGTACAACACTGCTGCTCCCCACTAGATCCTATTCTGGCCGATGCAGCAGAAAGCTCTCTTATACGGCAGTCCTGACCTGTGTAAGTCTGGCTGGCAAAGCACGTTCACATGTGCTTCACTATCCCAGCTTTGACTACTGTTGTTTCACCTCAGAGAAGAGGCTTCTCTGAGGAAGCAGCTGGTCTGTGCATCAGAGCTTCTCCTGTGCCTGCTTCCCAGACCTAACTAAGAATGGTTAGGTCTAGACCTAACTAAGAATGGTTATACTGAAAAAAGAAACAGACCCTGTGAGGCATTAACAACACACTCTCCATTCTTACACCCCTGATCTTAAGAGGTTCTCTGGCTTTGCTGTATTGGAAACCAATCTGCCACCAATCTCCCATAATCTTCAACACATTTCTATGTTCAGATAGTCAAGTTCAGATAGGCCTGGGCAACCTCCTCTGTGGAAAGTCTTTCCTTAGATTTTTGAGGTCAGTGGGGAATGACTGAAACATAGGGACTATTTTAGTGATGCAACAGATAAGTAAAGGATTGATTCTTAGGATTTACAGAGATGAAATAAGAACAAAATTGGAGAGAATAGTTAAGGGTGGAAAATCTAAAATAGTGGTCAGCTTGCTGAGTAGGAAGTACTATAGAGTTTTGGGAGTATTGAAGTTAGTAAGGGACAAAAAGGGAGTGGCAAGAAGAGCTGAGAATCCGGCCTTAAAAAGGTATGTGTATGAGATACATCCAAATGTCAAAGAGGTGATTCTTGGGAGACTGATAGGATTACAACACATAGTAAATATAGGATGGCGAAGGCTCTCCTCAGTGGAGCTAGGTAAGATTCTCCTAAACGAGGAGGGACTGTGATCTGTTTCTGATCCTGAAAGAGTCAAAGAAAGCACATCACCACCAAAAGAAAGGTTGTCGGTAAGACAAAGCAAAGCAAGTGGATGACTTGAGCTTTCAGCATCACGGACATGCCAAAAAGAGATTCCAGCCCTGGTGACATAGAGAAGCAGGCCTGGTTGTATCATGGCCTGCAACATTGAAACCCGGCCCTCCTGACACATGAGCACAGGGTGCAAACCCGCTCCCATGGAAGCACCCAGCTGTGTTTCCTACCCATGGAAGTGTCATCACAGGGGCACACCTCAGCTCAAGGCCCAGAGAAAACATTTCGGGACCCACGTTGTTGTGCCAGCTGTCTATTGCTCTATCAGCCCTCGTTGCTCAAGGGACACCACTGCCGCATCGGGCCCCACGGCGCTGAGGGACGGGCAGAGCCGAACACGGCACCCGCCCGCCCTCTCCGACAGGTGCCATTTTGTGGCACCACAGGCCCGAACCGCTCCCGCGGCTTCCACGGGCTCCCCCGGGATCGTCCCCAGCCCGAGGGGGCTCCGAGCTGGACACGGCGGGGATCCGCACTCCCCGCCGCCGCCCGGGCCCCGCAGGCCGTCCCGCCCGCCATCCCGCCCGGACTACATTTCCCGGCAGCGCCCCGGCCGGGGCTGCTGGGAGAGCCGCTGCCTGGCCTCCTGCCTTCCCGCAGCGTCGGGAAGGAGTGGAGCTGTTGGGGGTGTTTTATTGTGGGTGCAAGCCGACAGGGGAAAGCCCCGCAGCCTAAAAAAAGCGTGACCGCTTCCTCAGTTCCCAGAGGGACCAATAACGGCGGTGGTGGGTGGGGGGAAGTGTCCAGCCGGCTCCCAGGTGGTTCTGGAGGAACCTTCTGGGGAAGCAGCTCCTTCCTCCGGGGCTTGTGGCACTTCAGAGGTCGGGTTTAAACATAATTTATTTACTGTATGGGTTCTAGCCTCACGTCGCAAGCATCCTGGAGACTAACAGCTGTTGGAGGATGGTGGTGCCCATGGGCTGGGACGGTTTGTGGGTGTTTGTTCCAAAGGCACAGTCAGGCCCTGTGAGGCCGTGGCTGCACACCACTGTACACCTTTCTAGGAAAGACCAGCAATATGAGGTTGGCATCTGGCCATCTCTTTGGCCATACCTTCCTGACCAATGTTTTGTTTTCCAATGTTACGCCAGGTGCAAAAAGGCAGTCTGTGAAGTTATGTAAACATGCAAAACAAAACTCTACCCACCAGTATTTGGGAGTGCAAACAAATACAGATAACATGAAAATAAGAACAGAATCTTCCAAGCTCAGGTTTGGTTTTGGTTGCTTCTAACTGAAAATCGGTGGACGAGCTGGCCTATGCATTTTCTTTGCTCAGAAAGTTAGTGGATTGCTTTTTCTTCAAGAATTATGGGTGACCTGTCAATTAGAAAAGAAAATAAAAAACTGAGGTCTCTGTTGAACACGATGGAAAGCTTTTTCCCACCTTCCTTACTGGCCTTCTCTTCCTAATACATTTTTCAATCTCAGTTTTCAGATGTCTAGAAATTTTCCAATGGAGCTACATGTGCCCATATGGCAAGTTTAAGCCCAGTGAGAAGGGGTTTACTTTTTTAGTTACTGTTGTCGTATGTTGGGCATGATCCACAGATAAAACAATTAATGGATCACATTTAAAATGCAACAGATAGGCAGATGTACATTGTTTTCCAATTCAGTGGTACCTTCAATAATTAACAGTTCCCCCTAATTGCACAATATAAATATTATGTGCCTATACTCTAATGCTTACAAAGGCAGATAAGTGCAATAAAACCCCAAGACCTTAATTATAGGTGTGTGACATATTAACATGGACAAACCAAAACCATGAACCTTACATTCAAAAGGTATTTTTCCTAAGGGAAAATTCACACAGATGATCCAGAGATCAAAAGGCAGAGGAGCAATATTTACATAATTATTCAGAAGCTTCTGTAATGCACAAGCACATCGATTATATTTTCTCCATTTATCCATTGGTACCACTAGACACAAAACTATTTTCTGTGGCTTAGGATGTCCCTGACTGAATGTCTCCATACACACTAGGGAAAGAGCATTTGTTTGCTTTCTCTGCTCTTACACTGTTTGCCTAAGTACTGCTGCTGGCTATGTAAGGAGTAAAATACAAGGTTAAATAGATGTTTTGACTAACACAGTATGGCTGTTCTTCTGCAATGAACAGTGTCACTGCCAGTGCTCTGTAGGTATCAGTCGTGTCAGATCTGCTGTGTAATTTAGCTTTCTGAAATAAAGCACTTCTTTCTTTGAACTGCTGCTCTGAGTGAGAACATTCTCCACAACCACTTTGCAAAGTGTTCAATACTTATTACATATATATATAAAAGACTAGAACCTCTGAAATGGGACTTGTGGTAGGTAATTGCTAAAAAGACTGGGTTTTAATATGCTTTTTCTTCTGTATGTATTACATAAATAACCTGTGTAAAAGGATTACAATTTTCAGCATGAAAATCAGTCTGATTTCCAGGACTAAGGGCAATTTCTTTTCTTTGATTTATACCTTGAGGATGACAGTCACTTGTTATCACCTACTTGTTTATTGTGAGAAACTGAATAATCATTCACTTCATCCACACCATTAGAGATGTTATATTCCTCTATCACACCTCTCCCCTCTCAATTCTTCCAAGCGGTTGAAATGTCTCTTAAGCAAAAGCTATTGCATAGTAGGGACAGCGAGTTTACTCTTCTGGAAACTTTCCAGGTTGTTCTAGATCCTTTCTGAGACAGGGGTAGAAAGCAGGGGAATTATTCCTCACTCAGCATGGAAGATGTGGGTGCATGATGGATTCATCATGGTGGGATTATTGCTTTATATTTTCTTATCCTTTCTTCACTGAAAAACTGTTATTTCACTTTGCATGTTATTCTGATACACTTCCCAATGCTTTCCAAACTCCCTACTTCAGAGACCATTGATTTGGGTTAAAAAGCAAGCAGCTGTCACTCTGACAGATTTTGAAACAAAATCCAGTCTAAAATTAGGTCCAGTGGTTTTGTTTTCTCCAAGTGTAATTTTCAGGGAACAGGAAGAAGGCTGAGGAAGATAAGGTTGGTGGAACCCTCTTTCAACCACAGGAAGTTAAATGAGCAACAGTGAAGCATTTTTAAAATGGCCTTCTTTGGCTTTGAGCTATGGAATTAACATGTTATAGATTTCAAGTCTAGTACAGAAAAATATTTCAGAAATTAGGTGAGCAATAGTGAGAAATACAGACTTTTCAGAAAATATAAGGGACTTACTTTATATTCAGATAGATGAGAAGTGACACTGTAAGCACTAAGATAATATGCTGCATTCAAATGGAACAAAATGTGGGAAGAAGTTATTTCTCTGTAATACTGAGATGATGATTATATAGGATTTCTGTGGGTGAGGTTTCACACTTAGCAAATGATGTCTGGGAAAAAAAAAATCACAAAATCAAAATAATCTCTGGCTACTTGAAGTCAGCTGTGGAAAAAAGTTCTAATTTCTTAGTTTCTAGTATAAAATACAGTGAAAGATAGGACTGCAAAAGCAGTGATAAGCTTTTTCCTTAGGCTTAGCTTGGAGTAAAGATCTCCTGGACAGGTTTCCTTTCTTCACAAACTTCCTTGAGATTTTTTCATCATACAACTTTGTGCTGCTGTAGCATCACATGCATCTGCCCTTTGCCACCAACCAACATGATGCTCACTTTCATCCATCATTAGCCAGCTGTAGGCATTACAATCAAAGCTGAAATGGGACAACACTGAATTTTAACATAAGAATCTTATATATAATACTCGAAGATAAAACTGTTTATTGTAGGGGAAATGTATTAACAAATGTATTGGAAGCATTTCAAACAAATGTAGACAAATGGATGTAACAAAATCGTTGAAGTGTAAATATAGTAATAAATGTACAACAAAATGTAGTACAACTTAGAAGAGGGTTGAGAAATGTGACTAAAATAACTGGACAGGATTTTTCCACCTGCTTTTAGATTTGAAATGTCTTTTTCCTTATACTTTTTAACTTTCTAAATGACAGAGCACTGCATAGGTCAGTAGACTCATTAGTACTCATTAGTACTCAAGACTTCAAAGTTCTGAATACAAATCACCTCCCTGGTTTAGATCAGAATTTCATTTGAGGAAGTTTGTTTCATTTAATTTGTTGTTGTGTCACGTGTACCATGCAGCACAAGCCTATAGCACTGAGGAGCATCCAAAAGCACCGTGTAGAAACCAGGCCTGAACACTCCTAGCTTCTTCTGGGGAGTTGTTCAACTTAAATTAACTATTAAGTGGACTTTCAAAATTCAGATTTGCAGATGAGGCAGACTGACATTTAAGTTTGAATCAAACCTGGCAAAGCAGAGGTGATTTAATCTCTGGTCCCTCAGATACCAGCTGGATCACTCAGAAAGTAGCAAGTTTGGGCCTCTTCTGAAGCAACCAGGGGGACACAATGAAACTTTGTCCAAGCCAGTACACTCCTGTAAATACTTCATGCTCAATGTTCATGGATTTATATGTTCTCTGAGAAAATAATTGCATCAAAATGTTAATGTGTGGGTTTCCTCTGTAGCTGAAGACCCTGGAAACTTAGAAATTGTAGATAAAAAGGCAAGTTAAAATCCAAAAGCACCAATGCTGTGATTTTACATATAGCAGAGACTTGAGGGTTAATGTCATTGCAGCTGGCAGCTACGTATGGTAACATGGACATTAAAGTTAGCATAAAAATATCAGAACTTTTTCCCGTCACAGTGTTTTTCTCCAATTTGCAGGCCAGCAATGCAGAGGAATATATCAGCCTTTCTTTTCCTCACAGACATTAGCAGCATTATCTCAACTTCTGAGAACTACACAGCAAGCCAAAATCAACCATCAGAAGACATGCAAGTATGTTCTGGCATTCACAAAGTTTCATTGAGAGACAGAGGGTACTTTCTGTCTTATTGAGAGGTACTTACTTCAGAATAGGAAGGAAATCCTGATACTTAATAATAACATCAGCTGATACCCTAGAAAGTAAGGTGCAGAGCTGGAAACTCCCATCTCCTTTAGGCCTGTCAAAAACAAGGTAACAAAAGGACAGAGGAGCAAAGAAAGTTTCTTTTTTTTGTTAATGGTAGCTTCCAGTGATACAAGTCGGAATGATGCTGAACCCTCAGAGAATTAGTGGCCACATGTTATAGAGTGCATTAGAATACACTAGAAATTGCCACCTCACTCTCCCCAGGCTGTTTAACACTTAAAACAAGACAAAAAGCAACAGAATTTGAAAAGAAGGAAAAGCAGAGAAATGAAGATTAGGTCTGGCACAGAATCATCATTTGTTTCTTTCTGCCCCTTTCATTTATCTGGACTTGTAGCATCTACATGCATGCAAGGCTGCCCTGGCTTTCCATCAGGGCACAGATCTGCAAGCCCAGATGAGATATTCATGACCACCACACTTGGAGTCTTCCCTGCAGCATGTGGAGGTTTAAATTAATTCTTTGGTTGCACCCTGCTGTTTCCATTCCATGTTCTCCTCCAATCCCTGCTTATTCCTGTACTAGAACACACTCTCCAACCCGCTGCTTTCCTATATATTCAATTAATTAATTAAAACCTTGCTAACTTTTCTTTCTGTTAACTGGATATCAGCCTTGCTGCCTAATTTCCCAGACCTCTAGCATTTTTGTTGGTTTTGCTTCCCTGCTGTGTCTCTAATTTTTCCATGTCGGAAACCTTGCATTATCCTTTATTAGGCAGAATTTTTTCCAAGTCCCAAATGGTAGAAAACTGCCTCACTCTGTTTACTATTCAGCAAGGATCATGAATTGCCTTTTTTTTTATTTTGAACTTCTGCCTTTAAATCCGTCCTGACAGCCTGTATACATCTGCATTGTAAACGATGTTTTAGCCCAGACTCCTCCAGTAACCATTCTTTTTTTTTTTTTTTCACGAAGAAAGGAGAAAAATCTCTTGTGGGACACTTCCTCCTGCAGTACAGGCAGGTACTCTTATAAGTAAGGATGCTATGAGGAACACACCATGGGCACACAGGGGAGCGTGCAAAAACTCTGAGCAAAGAGCTACACAGCAGCAGTCTCTTTGCAGCTGACTGTGGCAGCTGACTGATCATCTGTGTTCATTGCGCATCCAAGTTACAGCTTATGCATTTGCAAATAAAATCCTAGTGCGGGATCAGAAAACACACACTGCCAAACAAAGCTGATTTGTAACAGCACTGGGACACACACTTAATATTTGAGCACATGCTGAAACATTTCTGCATAACTCCAGAATGCACCCCTTTTATCTTTTTTTTTTTTTTTTTTTGTAATTCATCTCACTGTTTTAAATAAAATTGGTTAACTCTGGAGGCAGATGGGAGCTCAGCCAACACTGCCTGATTACTGAACTGACATAATAGGCATTCCTGTGTGGGTAAAGAACATAATTTCACACACACCCCCTGTGTATAATACTACCTGTTGCCAAAGTTAGAAGCAACAGCACCCACGCCACATTTTCTCATTGCATGGGAGCTCCAGTTAAGTTTGTCCTGCTTTGCAAGCTTTCACTCCTCTTGCCACACAATCCTCTGTGCTGTGTGATCATATGATACATTTCATTGCAGAGCTGGCCCATATAAAAATGTTTTCTTGCAGGTCTTTAGTTACCCATTCTGATGAGGTTCACTACACTGTCGAAAACGCTCAGGGAATGAAAAACAATCTATCAGGTCCTCACACTGTAAACACACCTTAACAGAGAGTGAACTATGGGACCTGGGCATCCAATGGCTAAGTCATGGTGATTCTTGGTGCTGGCATATTCCTCTTCCAATGAGAATTTGTCCCTCTCTTAATTTTATTTACAAGAGATGTTAATCAGTGTACCAAGCTGCTGGTTATATTTGCTGTGTAGTTAGTAAATACTTTGAACAGATGTTAGTGCAGCACATCTCATCCCCTTACCCTCACTAAAAAGGACTTGGCACTTTTCCCAGATGAAGTGAATGGGGCACCAGTGGGTAATAGTTTGTCACTTCTACAATTCCAGTATTTTCAAATCTGCTAATAGAGGGAACTAGAATTCAATAAATCTCTGTTAGATGGTAAATATCACTCAAAGAAAATGCATATAGTAAATGAATATTCAGAATGTAACTTAGTCTTCTGTGTTCGGGATGATGATCCTTCCTCTTGACTGGAATCTCCTTTGCCCCAGCTGTTTTTCTTCTGCCAGAATAAGAAGAAAAAGTCAATTTTGAAGAACTTCGGATAAGTGGTATTTGCCCTGTTTCCTTCAGAGGCACACAGTAGACATTTGCCTTCTATTAGCAAGGCACTAGGGTTTCTACGAACACCCACTCCTCTCTTAGTAGTTGCAATGTATGACTAAGGACAAGTCTGTGTAGGCTGCAATTGCAGTGACATACCTGCAACTGCTAAAGCAGCTGACACTGCCAATGAAAACTTATCAGAGAATCATGGAATACGCTGAGTTGGAAAGGACCCATCAGGATCATAGAGTTCAACTCTTAGCCCTGTTCAGACACCCCAAGAGTCATACCATGAGCCTGAGAACATTAATTATCCAAGTGCTTCTTGAACTCTGTCAGGCTTGATGCTGTGACCACTTCCCTGGGGAGCCTGTTGCAGTGTTCAGCCATCCTCTGGGTGAAAAAACTTTTCCTGAGATCCAGCCTAAAATTCTCCTGACTCAGATTCATGATGTTTCCTTGAATCCTGATGTGAGTGAAGAGATCAGTACTTGTCCCTCCACTTCCTCTCGTGAGGATGTTGAAGAGTACAGTGAGGTCATTTTAGGATTCTACAGTACGCATTCAAAGAAAGCAGGAAGATCAGACTGTTTACAATATTACACTATGCCACTTCAGCAGCAGGGGTATGTGGGGGATGACTGATGCTTTAATACCAAAATATTTATTGCATTTTGAGTGTTCTGATAGGGAAAAAAAAGAAATAATATGAGAGCTTTTAAGAGAATATGCCTCTAACAGCATGACAGGATATTGTTGTTTCTTTTTTTACTCTAAAGTGAGGATAACAATCCTAATCACCATGCAATTGCATTTATCCAGCTTAAACCAACCTTTACTCAATATTTGCTTTATCCATGCTTCTTGTGACACATCTATAATCAAGATTAAATAGTGGTGAAGTCAGGTGAATGTAACAAAACATCTACCACAGATTCACATGAATAGCAGTCTAGTGGTGCTGCTGGTTACACTATTCCAACAAAGGTGCCAATATCTGCCCGACAGCAAATGCCAAGTGTTTTCTTGAAGTTAAGGCAGGCCAAAATACAATACAGCCCTCAGTAAAAAAAACAGCTACAGACTAGCAGTACACATACACAGCACAAGTACTACAAACAAGCAAAAGTGACAGCACTCATGAAGCTCCTCAAACATGTTCATATGACTTGAATGACCTTGGGTTCCTTTGAAAACATTCAGCAGGATGTTACACAAAACAAACAAACAACACCAGTCCCAGTTCTACACTCCTGGAATTCTGACAGCACTCAAAAATCAGTCCAAAAGTAACATGTGGCAAGAGGGAGGCATCCTCATCTGATACAAATTAGAGTAGTTCCATTTCTAGACTAGAATCAACAGTCATGATTCTGCTTGTGTCTTCTCTGACACAAGACTGAAAGACACTAATCTGACAGTCTCAAAATGGTTTCTCTACAAACTAGTTTTAGTCTTTCATAATGTAGACTAGTAAAGTCAAGCTATCTGGCGAGCTTTGTTTCAGCAAGTTTTATTCAGTAAGTTTCTCACATGTAGGAAATCTTTGTACAAGCTGGGGAAAGGGGATGTGTCTCCCACCTTCTAGCCTCTAACTCCAATCATAAGGTCAGTCTCAATGTTAAATACTATTAATTCCCAAGTATTAGTGCAAAGCAGATATTTAAACCTTTTTAAAATTAAATAAATGGGGTGGGTTTTTTACACTTCCTTGTTTTAAGTGAGCCACTTTAAACAATACAATCCTCAAAAAGAAAGCAGCAGCCAGTGTCACTGTTGGGCTATTATTAGCCTCCTGAATGTAGTGCTTCAATACAATAATTTTTTGGAAAGCAGTCATATTAATGACCATGACAACGATTTGCCAAGCAAATTACTTCAGTCATATTTTTTCTGGTGATACTAAGCATTCTCTCCTCATACAAACTTTCCTTCCTTACAACTTCATTGTGAATATTCAGCACCTTACAATTTCAGAGTTCTGCTGCCTAATGATGAGCATCTGGTTAAAAAAGCCCTCCAAAACAATGGTGCCCGAAGGGACTTATGTATATATAGCAGTAAATGCAGAGCATTTCACCGAATTAGCAAACTCAAGACTATATTTTGATTACAGCCAGAACACATTTATAAGCTGAAGTGTCGTTCATTCCCTCAAAAGGATGCCACCTTCAAGAGGGTCACGCTCACCCGGTGAAACCCCCTCCGTGCAGCATTGCTTCACAGAGGCCAGGTGACCTCTTCACATCAACCGTGCCTTTAGGTGCAGGTCTCAGCATGGAGTGATAACCACCTCATGTGCATAAATACGGGGTGGGTGGTGTGTGTGTGTTTGTTTTTGTGGTTTCTTTTGAGGGAGAAAAAAAAAAAAACGAACACGAAAAAAAGTAACCTAAGGAAAGTGCGGGGGAGTTGTCCCGAGGGCCTCCGCCCAACAAAGTGCTCCGTCCTTTGAGCTTTTGACCCTACTCTGGCCTCAGCGAGGAGCCCAGGGGGCTAAGCGTCCTCACCGCCGCCCGGGGCCGCAGCTCTCCTTCCCGGGAGCGACCCCGCAGCTCCGTGCCGGCAGCTCCGTGCCGAGCCCGCTGCCCCCGCCCGGCTGAACCCCAGCCTGGCAGCTCCGGGCGGAGGGCGGAGAGCGCCGCGGCAGCCCCCAGCCCGGCTTTCTGCCACCACAGAGGGGAGAGGAGCGGAGAGGAGAGGAATCGAGCCGACCCGAACCATCCCACCCCGTCCCATTCCGTGCCGTCCAGTCCCCTCCCGTCCCGCCCCCAGGCATCCGGTCATCCCCGCTTCGGGGCGGGCTGCCACATAAAGGCAGGGCTGCTCCGCTCCGCCCTGCTGCTCTCGCTGCTCGTTCGCACCGCTCTCGCCTGACCGCCCCAGAGCTGCTGCGCCACGCCGGGAGGCGGAGGTTCCTTGCCCGTCCTGCAGACCGGCAGGCGAAAGGTACGCTCGGTGCTGGGGCGGTACGGGCCGGGGGGACGCCGGGGGACCGGACAGGGTGTGTGGGAGCTCGGCAAGGAGGACCGAGGCCGTGGACAGCCGGGCACTGCGGGGCAGCGGCGCGTCCCGGGCAGAAGTGAGGGGGATGTGAGCCGGGGAGTGAGAGCTGGTCACTCACTACTGCTGAACGCTGCTCGTGGGCTTTCTTGTGATGCGGGTTGGGTTGGCAGGCGCAGTGTGCCGAGTGAGAGTAAGATTATCCAGCATGCTCCGGGGGCTGAGAAAAGTATTGGTGTATCTCAGCCCTTGGACAGCCTTGGTTACAGTGAGAAAAAATAATGATTGCCAAACCCTGCCCAGGTGGTTGCATGATGAGCCTTTAGTCCTTTGACTGGCAGAGGTGTTGTGCAGTCCAGCTGCCAGCCTCAATCCTGTCCTTGTGACTTGTGAGCAATGATATTCTTTAAGAACCTGTCCGGTTTGCAAGAGCCTGTTGGCTGTTAGCATTGGCACAGTTACCAACAAGCCTTTGCTGGCAAAGTTACCTGCACTTGAAATCTGTCTGATAAGACATTGTAGAATGTTTGATACTTCTCTACCGCATGAAAGCTCTCCACATTTATGTCTGTGTGGATGTAGGCATATTAAAAAACAATGCAAGGCATCAGAGGTGATCTGAGATCTTATATGTGCCAAAGACCCCATTGGTTAATTCACCTGTAAATACATCCCTGCTCACTTTTTGAGTTGAGGACCCAAAATCGGCCAAGTGAGTGGCAAATTGAATTGTCTGTATGGATATGCTTGGTTACAGTAGCTGGTGTAGTTAGCAATACTGATGGACTGAGTGAGAATGGAGGACTCCTTGCCCAGTCAAATTTGGGTTAGGGGAGAGATGTGCCCATGGAAATTGAGCATGTTATTGAAGAATGCAGAGTTGGTCTTCTACCAGGAAGTCTCCTGTGGTCTGTATGCCTAAACAACTCTACTTTATTAAGTGAAAGTCATACTTTTCTGAAAGATCTAATGTGCTTCTGTCCTATACAAGCCTAATATAGGAGTATTTTACTTAAAGAATTACTGTCATAAATTTTAAACTGGGTTTAGGTCAAATTGTGTATTGTCTTGCTTTGTTTTCCATAGGGGTTAACATCCTTATCTAAGCCAGAGATACAGGTCCCCTTTCATACAAATGGAGAATTTTATGTTAAGTGCATTAAATTAGTGCAATCAAGTTAAATTCAGCAACTGCATTTATTTTAATGACTTGTTGCATCTGTTTTAGACTCAACAAAGAACTTGTGCTTCCAAAAACATGCGCTTTTTATGTACGTGAAATTTAATAACATTTTTCCTTTATAACTCTATTTTTGCTTATAACTGTAATAGCTCTATAGATATGAGAATGTATTACAGGAAATGCCGATATTGGCTCTAGGAAAATGTTCCAGTGCTGCTTTGATACTTCTTTCATTTCTTGCTGGTGTTACTGCCTCTGTGCACATTTTGTCAAATTTTAATTAGAATGAGACATAGAAAGTAATCAATAAAAAGTATTCACCCTATGACTTTGCCAGAAAGAACTTGTTTTGCTGCCCACTATGTCTTTGACAAATGTTTTTCTGTTATCAGAACAGTTTTGAGATGTCCCAGTGTTTCTGCTGGAAAACTTTCTGAAATAACCAGCTCTGCTCTAGCAGTGGCCTATTTCTTTTCAGCTCCAGCCTAGTTTCTCGTGTAGAAAACCTGAGACTCACAATAACACGTGTATGTTCACATGCTAAATTTCATGAACTTTGCTCAGAGTAGCAGAGACCTAAGTTACTTATCTCCTGGCACTTGTCAAACACAATTACCTATACACATAGATAGTGAAGTTAACTAAGAGATGCAATCAGACTGGGCATGTAGTGCTAAAGGTTGAAGTGTAAGTGCCAGCGTGCTCTACCTTTAGCTGAGAAAGAAGATATTATTGCTTCATAAAGTTGTTTGTCAATGAGTAAAACCTGTCTTGACCAAGGATGAATTTCTCGCACAGCTTTTGTATACTGGGAAATAAAATAACATTCCTCCAAGGGCTTAAAGGCCCACCTGCTGTCAGCATTACTGGGATGCATACAGACTGTGAGGTTAAACATGTACCTGAGATGGTATGATTCAAGCCTATGACAATTGCTTAATGCAGGGAGGTGAAGAGAAGAAACTCAACAGCTTTGCAGTGCATTCTTAAAGAACTGTGTCCAACTGCAAAAGCAGCCTCTCCTCAATAGTGGTAGTACAGGTAGCTGAAAAGTCAGTAGTGACACACAGTTATTTACCTAGTGTGCTTTGGATATTTATAAGCATATTGTGGTCTGAAGCTCCTTATGCTCAAGTTTTTTCAGCACATTTGGGACTGTGACTTGTTCTGCATATGATTTCATGGTGACAAGGAGTGCCTACAGAACAAAAAAGGATGTGGTGTCAAAAGCAGAATTTTTCCTGACCTATAGTACTGGCTTGTAAGCACTAAAGTTCTTTGATCAAGCTCTAAGTTTTGATTTGTAGTCGTCATGCATTTCTGTTTAAGATGCTCAATAGGAAGACATTTTTTTTTAATTTGTTTTTATTTATTTATTTTGTGCCTACATTCAGTCAGAGGAAAGAATGAAACTCATGACATGAGGGATGGGGAATTTCTAAAGCAGATGAGGGCAGGTGTTTCCTGTTGCTGCTGAATGGTAAATGAACTGTGTATTGCATCCTGGTGGAAAGTAGGAGCAACCTGAAGATGAGACAGAAAGAGAACAAATGGGTTAGATATGCAGGTGTAAGCCTTTATATTTTTTTGAAACAACACTCAAAAGCAGGCTAGAGAAAATATTTAGAATGGATCTGAAAATGCTTTTGAAATGTTGATGTTTGCATATTCTCTTTGGTTTACCCTATCTGGTAAATGTTTGGGGTTTTTTATCAGGAATCTGAAGAAATAGCCTCAAGATGAACTTCTTCCTGGAAACATTAAAAGTCGTTGTACTTCTTGTTTACTACTCACTGGAGTCGCTGGTGTTCTTGGTTGTGCCTAAACGGAAGAAGAATGTTAGTGGTGAAATAGTATTAATAACAGGAGCAGGAAGTGGCGTTGGAAGACTATTATCATTGAAATTTGCCAGCCTTGGAGCCACGGTGGTCCTTTGGGATATTAATCAAGAGGGGCTCAACAACACAGTTAGACTGGCCAGAGAGAATGGAGCAGGAAGAGTACACTCTTACGTCTGTGATTGTAGCAAAAGACAGGATGTCTACAGAGTAGCTGACCAGGTAAAGTATCTCATTTGTGGCTTCCACGCTATTCTGAATGCATGTGTAGGTTTAGGATGCATGATTAAGTTTTCTAGTGGCTTCAAAGCAAGAGATTAAAGTTAATTCATTCTGAATGTGTTGTGCTTTCTATCTGTTTTGAGAATTCTGGTTTTTAGCGTTGACTTGTGTATCTCTATTCCTTAAAGAATAAAAAAGGCTGGTTCTCTTTTTCAGTAGCTCATTTTAACTGGGTAGTTTCTCATTCATTCATTCAATTACAGAGCAGGCACTTAATCGTGAAGTGCGGAAAATCAATTTATTGAAGCTAAAGCAGTATTTCAAGTTCTGGCGGCCTTTTACCAAAAGTAAACCCTAAAAACCATACATTGTAGAAAGGATTAACTGCTTAGGCAATTTTCAAGTAATTCCATTGTTGTGAAGAGATTTTTGCAGACTTACTTTATCTGAATTAATATCTTTATCTTGATATCTTATATTTCTTTCTTTCATTTCTGAAGAGCTTTGTAAACATAGCATGTAGTTAGATATTTTGGGCAGACTAGCAGAATTACCAAAAGCTAAAATTGTTAAACAGTTTCCAATGTAACAACCTGTTCTTATACGTTTAAAATTTGCTAAACTTAACTGTTGGACTATAAAGTTTCCACAATGAGTGTTTGCCTGGGGATGAATTTTTAAAAAAAAAAAAAAAAAAAGTTCAGCTGTCTTCAGGAACATCTGTTGGCTGAAATAATGTTTTGGTGCTCTTTAAGAAGCTCTAGCCTTCTGCCTTTTTCTGTCTGTGCAAAAAGGACTACAACAAGCTTTCTGATACGTGATGCTTCTTCATGTTTTGCAGCTTGTTAGAGCTGTTGGCTTTTTATTCTGGTAATGATGATGACCAAATAATGATGACCAACCTTGGTCCCCCTTGCAGCTCCATTACACCAGCTGAGCTGGACATCTGCTGTCCTTGCAGAGAAGTTGCACGTCTCTCCCTGGGCCTGTAGCTGTGCTTCCTGCTCAACTGGGAGGACCGGAGGAGGAGTATTGTAGTGTGAAGGACACTGGAATAAAGAAGATGAAAGTTAATCTCTAGTTTTGAGGACTTGAGTTGAGGGGTAGCATTCTGGGCCCGTGGAGAAAAGCAAAGTCTGAGCCAGTCTGGCCAAATTTGAAAAAGAAATCATGTTGTAGATCTGTGTGACATGGGTTCAGGATGATGCAAACAGAGCTAGACAGGAATGAAGAAGTTGTAATAGGGTCCAGTGCATGATCCCTCACTTACAACCTTCTGTCAGCAGCTCAGCAACTGTCAGATTCACTAATAATCCTCATGCTGATCCGCATAGGAGAAAATACCCTAGTACCATTATTTCGGAAATGTCACATTCTGCTAGTGATGTAGAATCATCCAATCTTATCAGTTACAAAAAAACTTTAGTATTGGTTGGCGCTTGGTGCTACTGTTTACTTAATGCAGCGTAGTAGACTTTGCTTCATAGTGTTCAGCATCAGCCTGTGCAAGATAAGACAGCATGGTTCCATGTCCTGTTTTGTCCCCTTCTGGTGATTCAGTTTTATGCAGACTTGGAGTTTTGCAAGACTATGGTGAACTAAATTCATGCTGGAAGGGCAGGATATGTTTGAAACCTTTGCTCCCAGTAAAACAGTCTTAAAGCCAAAATGAAATGTAAGTGAATCTTTAATATCTGCTTCATCAGCCACACAAACACACCAGGAAAAAGTCACTTTGGTAGGAAGAAAACCCAAAGGCTCTGCACATACCAGGTTCTTGTTTCTTTCCTGTACCAACAGGATGAAGGACAGCCTTTTGGCTATCAAGAGCTATAGCTTCAAATTTATTTCTAATGTCCCTGTTCCCAGAAGTACCCAACTCCTAAAGCTTAGTTAACAAAAATGGACAAGATTGTAACAAGTTTAAGGAAGATGAGGAAGTTAAACTAGAAAAAAGGATAGGTGATAAATCACCCTTTAATTCTTTACTGTTATACCCATTTCATTTTTCCCAGATAGCTCAGATCAATGAACTGTACTTCAAATTCTATATTTAATATTTTCATTCTCCTTTGGAGAGCTGACACAATATCTTGATATCAGCAGACTTATAGTTGTTCTCTCAACTGAGTCTGTTCATGAATGTTCTCAGTCTGGAACTAAAAGGTGAACTATACTTCCTCTTACTGAATTCAATGTATTGGTATTATTTTTCAGCCAACTTATTTTCTGGGGTAGAGTGTACCAGATTCTAGTCCAGAATTACTCTTTGGTTTTAAGATGGGTTTACTGTAGCAAAACACTTGTTGCATTAGTTAAGCTCTGTGTAGTAGAGACTTATCTGGAACAGTTGTCCTTGGAAACAGAGGTGCTGAAAGCAGAAGCTTCTGTGGTGCTGTTGGGCTCCACATCTCTGAAGAAAATCCAGCTGAAAGCTCACCTTTAAAAAGGCTCCAGGTGAGAATGTGCAAGAACCTGAGGTGTTTGGATCCATAACAAGAGTTCAACTTATTTAAAATGTGTAATATTTCTGTTTGTTAAGTTTTCATATATAATACTTGGAAAGAATATTTTGTATTTATTGCACACTGTGTTGATGTTTTTTTGTTTTAGGTTAAAAAAGAAGTTGGTGATGTTAGCATCCTAATCAACAATGCTGGTATTGTAATTGGAAAGAAATTTCTTGATTCTCCAGATTCACTTCTAGAAAAAACCATGGAAGTGAACATAGTGGCACACTTCTGGGTAATACCTGTATTTTGCATATACAGTCTAAAACATCCTTTGAACATGTTTTCAGTGTTAATTTTGCCTTTTGGAATTGAGGAAAACATGCAAGGATATAGAGCTCTTGAGAAGTTCAGTCAGAAATGATAAAACAAATTACTTACTTTGCCCTGGAGTCTGTAAAATAAAAAAAAAAAAAGATGGAAGAATGGATCCTTTGGGAACCTCTGATGTAGGTAGATGAAAGCACTTCACATTTAGAAATACTCTTAAGAACTGAAGTAAGAAATGTTCAGATAACACTCTTAACAATAAGTGGAGCTTTTGTCCAAAATGAGTAACTTCGTGTGCTTTTACATCCTTCCAGGGAAGGCAGGTCACCTGTTTGGTGTTTCTATCATAAAGAATTGTAAAGAAAATATTCAAACATGTTGCAGTTTATTTAGAAATAAATTTAATTATGAAGATTTCATGAATTTAATAGAAGGAAAACATGAAATTCAAATCTTTGCCATTTTACAAAATTTGCAATGAACACTTAATTCTCCTTTGAAAGAAACTGCATGACTAGCTGAAACTATGTATTTAGCTTTTATCAAGTTGCCATGTATCTTTAGTAGTACTGGTGGGGTTGGGAAATCCCCATTAAATAGTTCCAAGGTTAGAGTTCAAACAAGCTCCACATACATACACACATCCTTTCCATAATGAAAGGTGGAAAGCTTGTTTAAACTGTAGGGAGAATTTCTCTAAAACCAACAAACACCTAAAAAATCTTACAGCATGCAGCTTGCCTAGTAAAATGTTACATTGCAACTCTGACTTACTTTGCAGACTTACAAAGCCTTCCTCCCAGCAATGATTGCCTCTAACCATGGACACTTGGTTAGCATAGCAAGCGCCGCAGGACTCTGTGGAGGCAATAGTGTTTCAGGTAGTGTATTAAAGCTAACATTAATTGAGATTATTAGTTTGATTTAAACGTTGCAATCAATACCCATGGCAGGGAAAAAGCCAAACCGATTTTGAGTTTCTGGATCTTTCTGTATAGGTAAAGCAAAGAGTCACATTTTCAAAGCATCTGACCTTAAATAACATTTCTTTACAAAGTGTTTTCAAGAAGCTCAGCACTGCTGTGAAACAGGTTTTGCTGCCAAGGCAGTTAGAGGGTCTAGAAGCCGTATAGAACTTAAGAAACTGAGAACCTCAATGTTGTTAAGGTTAACTTGAAGGTTTCTGACAGGGGCGACATCACTTTAGATTTAGAGAAGACTGAGAAGGCATTTCTGGAACATGTATACAAAGGGGGAGGAAAATTATATAAGGTGACATAGCAGTAAAAGAAATCTAGCTTCAAGTGAATGATAATGAGGACAAATTGAGTTTCAAGTTGAAACCACATTAGTCTTGAAAACTTGAGTTTGACTCATAAGAAATGAGTGCATGGATTTAAAGAGATGGTCTAGTATGAAAAGGTAATTTCCTTTACCATTGTTCTGTGGAGAGTGGAAAAATGGTAGCAGGGTTGTGATGAGAAACCCTCTGTCTGCCAGTCTAGAGCAGCAGTTGGTTTAGGAGAGGAAAGTAAAGGAATGAATCACAGCAAAGGTAAATTTTAACCTAATCCTGAAAACTATTCTGTTGTAAAGTGGTTTATTATTGGACAGTAAAGTTTAATTTTTAAATTTAAATATTTAACTGCAATTAATGTTTTATTTTACAGATTACTGTGCAAGTAAATTTGCAGCAATTGGTTTTGCAGAGTCAATTGATATGGAGATGAGAGCTCTGAGAAAGACAGGTGTTAAAACCACAATTGCATGTCCTTACATCATAAACACAGGAATGTTTGATGGTGCTAAAACCAAGTGAGTAAACTCTAGTGAGGTTTTTATGCAAGTTGCATATTTGGTGTGTGACAAACCCCTATTTCCTTTAAAAAAATCATGAACTAGGCTTTTTTCTGCTTGTGTTACCTTAGGGCCTCAGATGGGTGTTAACAGTGCTACCCAGTGACTGGGCAACCCAATAGGCCTAGGTACTTTACTATTCATTTAAGCTGAAATGTGAAACATAATTGGTGTCCTTTCCTCTGCAGAAGCTAAATGCTCCAGTTGTCCTCTCTGATTTCTAAATCCCCATTCTCCTGAAATTGGTGGCACAGCTTTGCTCAGTATGCGTGTATAATGGCAAAATTTAGGATCCAAGTAAAATCCTGGTGTGTC
The DNA here is from genome assembly GCA_024500445.1 of Entomyzon cyanotis. Taxonomy (NCBI): domain Eukaryota; kingdom Metazoa; phylum Chordata; class Aves; order Passeriformes; family Meliphagidae; genus Entomyzon; species Entomyzon cyanotis. The sequence goes on from JAKEPQ010001005.1 coordinate 23,159,947, forward strand.
TCAATATGATGACTGGTTTGTCGTAAGTCATACAGGGAATAATAGCAATGTCCACTCACTCTGACATAATGAAGATTCTGCTGTAATAGGACTCGTGGTATTTATTTCCTTTTTTTAGTTGAATAACTGTAAAATAAACTGTAAATGTTTTTTTGAATAAAATGTGAATCCAAAGCAACTTGTATTCTATCAGTAAACATTTTCTTTTTCAGGTGGCCACGTGTGCTTCCCATTCTGGATCCAGAGTATGTGTCTGAGAGGATAATCACTGCTGTACGGCAGAACCAAGAAATTGTGATGATACCACGCATTGTTTATTTTTTATATTTTTTGAAAAGGTAAGTTACGGTTTTCCTTCTTTTCCCCTCTCTTTTCTCTCTGGGGATGTTTCAGCCATGTGTTTGACTAAAAGTACAAATGAGGCTTCTGCTTAGTGGTGTGAATTTTCATTAAGTTCTGTGTATTTTAGGAGGGCTTTTTGTTTGCTTGTTTCTATGGATTCAGTCTATCCTTGGGCCACAGAACCATGACAGAAATGTCTAACTATGCCTTGCTGACTCTGGGGTTCAGTTTTACTGTGGCCTGTAGACACTGGGCCTTCTTCAGTTGCAATAGGTTGGAATATCAATATTTCTAATAACTCAGGCTATCAAATGAGTATAAAGGATATTTTGAGATGACCAGTGGGTCTGTATTTCAGAGAGAGCACTGCCTTTGCCAGTTTTAGCCAGGTAAAACTAAATGTGTGATAAAACTGCACAACTCTTCTGATGTCTGTCCCTTTTTATCTTCTTCCTCAATGTCCCTAACTTACAGCTTCCTACCAGTGAAAGCAGCTGTTCTTCTTATGGATTACTTTGGAAACTTCGATGCTATGAATAGCTTCAAAGGTCGACCAAAGAAGGACTGAAAAAGCACAAAATTCAGAGACCAGCAGCTCTAAAATGGACATTGTAAAGGTGGTGGTGGGAAAGGTTTGCAGCTGTGAACTTTGGGTGCCTCATTTTTCATTAGTAACAAGATTTTTTTTAAGTTGCTTTTTAATTGGCTGTTAATCAACAGATTTCATCTGAATTTTTTTTTAATCCAGTGAATGGTTTTCTTTTCACCTCGTTATAAAAATACATTAACTTCATTGCTTTGGTTATGTCTGTTTATAATGCCTTAAATATGATCATGTATCACAAACTAATAATTGGCAACTTCAGGGGGAGAAAGGACTCAGAAACCACATGTATTTAGCAGGAAGCCAGAAAAGCCTCTAGTGGAGCTGACTTCTTGAACCATGGCTCATTCAATGAATCATGAGGATGGGCTGTGCTGCTGGTGGCATTACCATTCCCTGGTAAGCTCAAGAATTCAAGAATTTCCTCAAACAACAGATTCTACCTAATTCTTAAACAAGTGAAAGTTCTGTGAGATAAAAATATGCACTGTGTTGGTAAAAAAACAAATACATTTATAAATTTTTGAAGGTGTGATCTCTCAACTCACAGATGATTATGGATGTTGGGGCAGGGGTGGGGAAGGATGTATAAATTATGCATTTGTGCTGCTAAATTTCTTTGAGCCTAATTTATTTTAAAAGACAATACTGTGACTGCAATTTTGTTACAGAAGTCTTTGTATCTTCTAAGTGCAAAATTTTAAGAGCTATTTTAAATTGTCATCTCCTAAGAAGAGTAAACTTGTATTTATAAAGCATAAGACTGCCAGTCTAGGTGGACTAACCAGTGTCTTGTCAAGTAAGACAATGAGCTACTAAAAACAAGGGTGTTATATAATAGGGGTTTCTCTTGGGATTATTTCAGAAAGGAAAGATGCTGATAGAACTGAATGGTATCATTACAGCCATTGTTTGAGTAACAGCATTATGTTTTGGTTCTCTGAGTTGGGTGACAAGTTGCCTTGTGTCTACAGAGGCTTGTTTTACTTCCCCTTTACTCTTAGGACTATCCATTTATTTTGAGCATATTTTGAAAAGGTATTGCCATTTTTGACAATGGATGCTTAGAAAGCTGAAAGTCACCTTGACTTCTTGTATGTGAATGTCATTTATGTACATGTTAAGTCCACCTCATGTCACAGTACTCCGCTAGCAATTGGTACAGCAATTGAAACAGTATGGAGAAAAGCGTGACTTTTTTAATGGTGAGTCTTTTTTCTTCACATAATGGCCTAGAAACTACCTCCATTTCCCTTGGCTGTACAACTAGTGAGGTTTACTATCAGTGAAAGGTTTACATAGAACTATTTCACTACTGATGAGCAAGAAATGCTGAGTGAAACAAGTGTGTTAAAAATCACCTTTACGATGGATTGGTGAGAGCTAGAATACAGAGTGATGAAGAAGAGATTTGTCTCACTCTCAGATCTGCAGCTTTTCTGCTTCAAAACTTTTACTCATTTTACACTACACCTCAGGAAATGAAAGTTGCCAATTAAAAGAGAGATTGTCTCAATGTGCAGTCCATATAGATATTCCACTGTTCACAAATTCTAACACTAATAACTATGTGGTGTATCTGTGTCTTCAGCCTCCTCACCTTTTTATACTAATAGCATACTTTTCCCTCCTGGCTATGAAATACTAGATATGCAGGGTTTTGGAGCAAAGGAGGAGAAAAGTGGGCTGTACATATGAACATTATGAATATCAAACTCCAGCTCTAGTGAGAGCAAGTAGCTTTTCATTTTTAGTGTATTTCTGAACACATCCTGCTGAGTGAAATTAGAAGCAGTGAGTCTGGCAGTGGGATTTGGGTATTTGTGGCAGGTTCATATTTGTCACACCCCTAGAAGGATTTCACCTGACAATCTGTGCCAGAGAAATACATCTCCAAGGGATTTTACTACTTCACAGAATCACTGGACTTGGAGAGGACCTGTGTTCAGTTATGTTTTGTGTATCTCTTATCTTGGAAACTCTACAGTCTCTCTGGGTAACCTGTTCTAGTGTTTGTTCACACTCTGTTTAAAAACAAATAAATGAAAATTATGTCTAAATTGAATGTACTTTTGTTCATGTCCATTCAGAGGACACCACTATGAGTCTGAGTCTGTGTTTTACACCTTCCTTTTACATACTTATACACATTGGGCCTGAACCTTTTCTCTGTACACTAAGCAGTTCCAGCAATCTCAACCTCTCCTTGTGTGACAGGTGCTCCAGGATGTTAATTATCTTTGCAGCCCATCACTGGACTCACTCCAATATATTCATATCTTTTAAGAGACCAAGTTCTGTGCTAGATTGAGCATGCACAATATGTAATAAAGAGCTTCACTGGAAACTCTCCGCTTGCTAGCTGTCGTAAGTAGGAGTACACAAGTACTGCTTTTATGTAAGTGTGCTGCTACCACTTTGAATATTGTGGTCACTGTTAAATTACATCCTGTGCCTGGAGGACAATAGCCTCTCCTGTGGTGGTTTTTATCTCCCACATCTCCTGTGATGGCATGACAGATACATGGAGTTGTATCCTGGAGGTCAAACAACACATATCCTTCCCCTGAGTTTGGGAGGTTGCATGGAGCAAGTGTTTGTGTCTTCAACTGACATATGAAGCTCTTGAGATAAAAGATGGCTTACTTCCAGCATAACAATGATCTTGACTGATTACTTTCCTGATGCCAAAAACAACTCTTTCCTTCTGCTCTCGGCAAGAAAACTCATGGAAGGATCACTGTGACACCCAAACAGGAAAATAGAACTTGAAAACAAAGAGCATCTCAGTTGTGACAGCATAATGTCTGACAACAGCCCAGGACTGCTGGACAATATGTCAGGCAGTTCCACAAGAGTTGTTGGTTTCATGGCCATTGCTTGAAATTTTAAATAGTCTCTTAATAAAAATTACTGTCCCAAATTTGACTGGGATGGCTGCTGTGGCCTAACAATCACTGATACGATGATTCAAAGGCAGTCCATGGTATTTTGTTGCCTGTTGTATTTATTTTCCATGTGAGTTCATATTCCTGTGGTAGCAGAAATCTTGCTGTCCCCTAAAGTGTCTAAACATGGAGAACATAGTGCCAAGAAAAATTAACTTGATCCTCTGGACAAGACTGAGGAGGAAAACAAACAAACCCAGCAACTGAGATAAAGACTCCATTATTATTTATTTTACGAGTTTGGAAATCATACCCAGGATCTCTATGCACCTACTTGGAAACTGGTGTTCATGGTGGTCTGATTTCATTTCAGGAAGGAGCCAAGCAGGTACCTGATCTCTTGTAATTTTCCTAGGAGCAGTTGATCTTCTGAAGACACCGGTGTGGACTGCATACTTTGCTAAGCAGCTGTTCAAAACCATAGGCTTAGTAAAGAAAACATTTTAACAAAATAGCTTCTCCCACTGACATTTACTATGAAAATCAGGAGAAATGGACCCACAGTGATCAGATGTTCTAAGAAAATGCAACATTTCTGTCTCTCAGGTGACACTTAAAAGTTTTATTAATGCTTCAGTAGGTGAGGGAGCACTACAAGCAGGGACTTTTGTCCGCTCACACTTTCTCTCTAGTCATAGGTGTTTCCAGCTTGACAGATATTTTCTCCACCAGCCAAAGCCACCGAGCTCACAGCCTGAAGTTATGCAGATGGCCTATGGCTGAGGAAAACATAGCTTTGTCCAGGGAAGAGAGGTGGAAAAAAAATCACACCTTCCCTTGCCCTTGGCAATATTCCCACTAGGGAAATGAACATCCTCAGGATTGGGACAGAGACGTTCAAGACAAGGGTATGGCAAAGGCAGAGGTTCTGTGCCAAGGTGCCTTGCAGTATTGGGTCTTCTGGGTAGTTACTGCTTGGTTAAAACAAACCTTGATGCTTGGTATAGCTGTGTTGAGAGATTTCACCCATATCCAAGGTCATGAACAATTACATCTAAGGAATTGTGGTTCTACGAGACTTGTAGTGGAGTAGCCTTCCAGAATGCCTGCCCAGGAGGGAAGAACCCTGAGAGATATTGCGACACTTTCACCTCTCCATGTCTTAGAGCCCAGTGGCAGCATCCCTGGCTTTGGCACAGAAAGAAGAATCAAGAGAGCCAGAACACAAGAAGCAGCAACAGCACTGCCAGTACATGCAGCCAACAGCAACAAAAGAGATCCTTGCTGAACAAGTTTGGCCAGTTGGCACCATAAACTTCATGCCTAGAAGGTGTTGTGACCTAGGCTATGGAACCTGGGTGATGGTGTAGTCCCCCTGGGCAGGTATCTGCATCACCTGTATTAACTGTGTTGCTGTAAAGGCAGCTTGCTCAGAGATTAGTGCAAGGTGATATATGATAGCTGAGGAATCTGTTGAGCACATGGTCATGGGAATTTTTGTGGAAGGTTAACACGGAAGGTCTTCTCTGTATTAATTCTAGAAAATACACTTTGCATTATTTATTGGTCTGTCTGCATATTTCTGGTATGGGAATGGTTAACACTGAAGCAAACTCACATAATGCACCAGGCACAACTAATAAAGTTACAAAACTGATTTGAATCATGCTGCAGTTATTGCAGAATGTCATACCTGTGTTTTGGGGAGCTTCTAACAAATTAAGAGAGAGCTGTCAGTTCCAGGTAATCTCATCTGTAAAGGGTGTTGTATCCAGAAGGAGCAAATATCACTAGGATGGCCAGGTGAGGTGCTTGTCTGAAGTATTTCCTTGAGGAAGAATGTAATTTCCACCCTCTGGTATTGAGTCAGTCCTTAACAGAGGATGGGAGTAATTGACAAGGTGCATTGTTGAAATTTCTGTGTTAAAATTTCCTAAAAAAACAAATACCAAGTTAATTCCACCAAAAAGAAAAAAATAAATACTGGAAGCAGTTAGAGCCTGCTTGTAGAAATTATGTCCACTAGCAGCAAGAGGCAGAAATCTGTTTCCAACCTTGCTTCTGAGCCAAGGACTTGGAAGACAGCTATGAAACTAGTTTATTCAAGTTCTTTTCCACATTGACAATGAAATGTCTGACTGCCCTCTTTCATGCTTTTAGATACAGATCATTTTATCTGTGATGGTGTTTATAACAACATTTTAGGGATTATGAATTGGTCCATAGCATTTAGATAATAAAAAAACCAAAGTATTTTTAATTTGTGTGTGATTGTAACACTGCCCACCTAAAATGGGTCAGGTTTTCAGCTTGCATTCAAAGGGGAAAGAGCACTTAAACAATCACCTCACATTCAAGAAATAAAGCCCTGACACCTGCTTTTTCCTAGATTTGGAGTGAGACAACTACATTTGTTGGAAAAAAACTACAGTATCCAAATTAGAAAACCCCCTTAGAGAAGAAGACTGGAGGAGGGATGAAAAAAGTGAGGAAATTTCATTCGCCAGTTCAAATGGGAGTCCACTAAATATATGAAGACTGCAAGAAAAGAAGGAAGGGTGATATTGGTGATATTGATGATGAATAATTAGTTGGTATATGATCTCCTTGTGGGAAATACCAGAAGACTTCCTTTGGGTCCACAGGATTCTTGAAGACTGGACATGTTTCTACTGTTCTAGAGAATTTCCTGACCTAAAATAGGTATAGGTTAGCATTGTGTCTTAAAAACATGGTATTTTGTAAAGAGGATAAGCACTTTGGAAAAGTGGAATATAGGACATATATAAATATATACATATATATATATGTATACATTTCAATTATACATATATGAAGTATGATGTTTAGATTTCATTTGGACTCTCTATGTACAGAGGTATAAAGAGGCAGACAGGAAGGTTTCCAAGCCTATCCTCTTTTCAAAGTCTTTTTAGTTAGTTTTTGCAATTTGGGATGCTGTGGCTCTGAGTTTTATATCTGAAGCCAGGTAGTGACTTGCCTGTGCAATGCTTTCCCCGTCAGATTAAATAATCTCTTTCAAAATAGCAGGTATTTTATGGGGTAGCACCCTGACTGCTAAGAATGCAGACTAAGGGGACGGTGGCACAGCTGTTCACAGCTTTCATTTTTACTCACCAAGCCACAAGCCTAGCCTTTTAAACATTATTTTTCAGAACATGGCACAGAAACAATGGATTTTTCACATCCACAGGAAGAGCTGTTGCATTATTTCCATTGTGAAGGCCTGTCCTGTATTCTCTTGCATATATATGCTTTTTTTATTTTATTGTATTACAAGCAGACAAAGCCACAAAGACATACCATGAATATCTATCCATGTTCTCCACCTCAGTTATAGATCAATTTGTTTGTTTGTTTGTTTGTTTTCTTTTTAATAGTGTTCCCTTGAAATCCAGAAAGAAGCAGTAAAACTCCAAGTGGATCAAGAGAACAAGCTAAGGGAGAAATTCAGGGTTCAAATCAATTCCTTGTCTGAGGATTTTGAAGGAGACATAATAAAGCAATAAATTACACCTTTACAACCAAACACAAATTCTTTTAGCAATCTTGCCACTTTTAAATCCAGGAAATCACCATGAGGAAATCTACAATGTCAATTCTTGCATTCCTACATGTAAACCATCAGAGCTTCTGTGGTGGCTAATGATTAGGGCTTCACATCTGTGTATTCCATTCAATCTGTTTTGGGAGACATTCTGCCACAGGACTGGTCTCCAGATTTTATACACCTGCAAATATTTTTAAGGGATATTTTTGCATCAGTAGATCTGCTAATCTTTTAAACTGTAAGCCAAATATAATCTAAGTGAAGAATGACTTGAATTGAGGAAGGGACTTAAAAAATGTGGCAGCTGAAATAGTCTTTTCCAGAGACTGAAATCAGAGAGTGCTGAAAAGTTGCATTTGTTCCTAAATGGGGAAGTTACCCTTTTTCTTTCCCCGCTGTAAACAAGCAAGAATTTTTTACTTTTGTTGAGATGCTTTGATAATATCTACTAATTAGGGGCAGAATGGCCCTGCATCTTTCATCAAGCAAAAAGTCATGGCACTGCGTCAGTAATGACTTAGTAGCACTTCACGATTTCTGGAAATTCCTTGGCTTTCATCCTATTGCCCCTCCCTAGTTGGACTGTAAGGAGACTTGGATGGAAAATTTAAAGAACCTTTGTATTTTGTCTGCATAGAGAAAGGACTGCTATAAATTGACTACTTTTACCTCAGATATTTTTAAAGATTAGCAAAATGGATTGATTGTAAACAGACTATATACTTTTAAGAAGATCCCTCTTAACAAAAGTAGTTGTCTTAGGAGAAAAACATAATACCTCTAAACTTACCCACACATAAATTATGCTTAACTTCAGATTACAGTTAGCATAATGGTAAATAGTTAGCTTCAGTGGTATGGAGACTTCCAACATTAAATGACTGATGGTTTGAAAAGAAATTGAGGTAGAAAAACAAAAAAAGGCAAATCACAGTCAGTACAATGCTGATAATAATTGTTTGTATGTGAGATTTGTGTATGCTGTCATTCAGCTAAGCACAAACAGTTTAGAAGTGGCTTTCCACTGAGGCTGGAATGGGATTAGAGTAGGCAGCACTTGGAGAGGTGTGTACACCCTTGCATTTGCTTTTCTGCAAAAAATTGGATATTTGCATTCTGCACAAAGTGATGTTTAGGAACACTGCCTCTGCTTGTAAGAACCTCAAATAGCACCAAATCTGATGTCTGCTATTCCAGACAATGACATATTTTTTATTATTACTACTGTGGAATTCTCATAGAAAAACATGTGAAGGAATGCCTTTGAGTAAACACCCTATATGATTTTCAATCCACATGCTTATCAGAAGACTAATTTGAAGTCTTAGTGAGAGATTATATGAGCAAACCTGGCTCATACTGGGATTCTGCCACATCCTTGGATCTCCCCCCCACAAAAACATTAATACCATCAGACTTGTTCCAAAACTAAGAATTGATAGAAATAGTCTTGTTTGTTTACCTTGGTCCTGCCAGGTGATGAAGCCTCTGGCTTTGCCACAATGAGAAGTTACAAAGATATGTAACTTCGAATAATCCTCTTTGGCTCTGTTTTCTCCACCCTACATGACAGTGAGTTTAACCATCACTCTGCAACCATTGGTTTGCAAGAGGGTTTCGGCTCAAAAGATGCTGACAAAGATGATAGGAAATATCTGTTGAGAAAGGGTGACCTGGATAACCAGCTAAACAGGAGCCAAGACACTGCTGTTGTCCACATTCTGGTTCTTGCTTAGGGCCACAAGAGCAGCTTGGGGGTGATCTCCTCACAATGTCTGCTCATCAGCAGGGGCAGCTGGTGCTACTGTCTGAGAACAGACAGCTGGCATCTGCACTACTACTACATACTGTACACTACTACTACCTGTACAGGCTGGGGCCAAGTGTCTGGAAAGCTGCCCAGTGGGAAATGACCTGGAGGTGCTGGTTGACACCATCCAAACATGAACCAGCATGGGCCCAGGTGGCCAAGAAGGACAATGGCATCCTGGCTTGTACCAGCAATAGTTTGGCCAGCAGGACCAGTGATTGTTCCCCTGTACTCAGCACTGGTGAGGCCACACCTTGAGTCCTGTGTTCAGTTCTGGGCCCCTCAGATCAGAAAAGACATTGAGGTTCTGGAGCATTTCCAGAGAAGGGCAACAAAGCTGGGGAAGGGTCTGTAGCACAAGTCTGATGAGGAGCAGCTGAGAGAGCTAGGGTTGTTTAGCCTGGAGCAAAGGAGGCTCAGGTTGGACCTTATCACTCTGCAATTACCTGAAAGGAGGCTGTAGCAAGGCAGGGAGTCAGCCTCTTCTCCCAAGGAAGAAATGATAGGATGAGAGGACACAAGCTGTGCCATGGGAGGTTCAGGCTGAACATCAGGAGGACTTTTTTCATGAAAAGGGCTGTTAAGCATTGTCATGGAATTGTAATGCCCAGGGAGGTGGTGGAGTCACCATCCCTGGCAGTGTTTAAGAAAGGACTGGATGTAGCACTCAGTGCCATGGTCTAGTTGCCATGATGGCGTTTGGTCATAGGTTGGACTTGATGACCTCAGAGGTCTTTTCCAACCTAAACGATTCTGTGATTCTTTGACTGTTAAGGTGAAGAAGATACCAACACTGAATAAAATAGTCCAAAAGGCCAATTGATCATATTAGTTAAAAATTATTGTAGTAAACTAACATTAGTTTGTATCTCTCAAACAGTCTTTGTTTGTAAAAGACATTTAGACTTGCTACATAGTGACAATAGGTTGTCCTTGTTTTTCTCCCTAGCAGCTGGTTGGACATGTGCAGTCCTGTGGGGATGTACAGACTGGCAAAGCTTTCCATGTGGTCTTTAGTTTTCCTTCTTTTTCCACCACAACCAATCCAGAAAACAGTAATTTGAAATAGCAAGATTTCAGAAGGCTTTTCTAGACCTCATATATTTTCTGGAATAATCTCCCTGGTTGGAACATTCCCTTACTTTTCATGTCACCAACAGGAAAACAGTGAAACATCCCTTACCACCATTTCTCCCGTTACACTGTACATGAGCTGTTCACCAACTGCTTGTCTCTTAAAGGTCTTAAGCAATGCCTGTGAAAAGCCCTGTCATGAGTAAGCAGTTGCACAAGGAAGTTTTTTAGCAAGCAAGATCTCAACAGGCATTTTTGAAGTCACAGTAGTATCTGTGCAACCTCTCATAGCAGCAAATCAAGATGTGCAAGCACAAAAATTCTCCCAGCTGCAGGGGACTATTCTCTTGCCAGTCTGCCTTGAGAGTTCACTGTTGCTTGAGGAACTGCAGCCAAGCTAGCACTTCTAGCACTTCAGCAGGTGATTCACCAGCAGCTGAGTCATCCCTGTCCAAAGCTAGTACATACAAAACGCAGGGAGGGGTGGACAGCTGGGGAAGGGAAGCACAACAGACCTTCCTCCATTAATTCATGCCATCTGGGAATGACAGCCCATAGGCCTGCAGCTTTGTTTGCAAAACATTGTTTACAGTTTTCACTATGAAGTCCATAGGGAAGGAGACTTAATTTTATTTAACAGTTCATCATCATTACACAAACAGTTGTTCTGGGTTTAGCTTCAGAAAACAGGAAGCAATACTCATGATTAGTGAGTCAGGCTTTTTTTTTTTTGCAGGCTTTTGTTGTTAAACAATTAGATGGGAAAACTGGAATTGAACCCACTGTCATGCAACTGGAGTCTTTTGGTGTTAGAGGTCTCTCTGGTGAGCCACAGAGGATGTGAGCTGTTGCAGCCTTGATTTGTCACTTTGGTTGGTGGTAACCCAGGCTTACATGGGAGGTCACTTTGCTTAAATGTCCATAATTGAACAGAAGGGCAGCAATCACACATGGTGATCTGTAAGCAGATGCTGCTCTGTGCCTGAGGATCATGTGTCCCAGTGCTTGCACAATCACTTTGTTTAAGTGTGAATTTATGAAAGACTGGTCACTAACCACACAGAAGCTCTTCCCTTTAAGCTGTTTGGTTAGCAAATGTGAGTAGTCCAATAAAGGATCCAGCAAGTGTAAGAACTGGTGAAAGGTTGAAGATGAACTGCCCCTAGGAAATGGGACAGGGTAAAGGAAGCAGGGTCTCCTCATTTGACAATGGTGACCAGTTAGATAGCTCAGCCCTTCAATTTATCTCACCTTACAACATTTTGTCTACTAATCACAGGTACAACTTCAAAAAAAACCCTGGTACTAATTGTTTTCCATGTTCTGCAATGAACAATAAAACCACCAAATTCTGCAATATAAAGGTACACAGTTGATTATTCATTAACCCACAGTGCAGGAAAAACAAATTCACAGACTGTGTAATGCTCTAGAACACTTGGCTACAGTCAAAATAAGTCTCAATAATCACTTTGATCTGTAGTTTCCACAGGACAGGAGCATCTACTGCACTTTTACCATGAAGCCTGGGTTGAAAATAATTTCTGCCATCAAGGGTGGGGGTGAATAGAATGGACACACTTCTCTTCTCACAGGTAGACTTTGGGGTTACCTCAGGACAAGAAAACTGGACTAGAACTAGGCTCCAGGTTCCCAAAAAGAGTTGTTTCTGTAAGGGAACATGACTAGAGGCAAAATGTTCCTGTATCTTCTTTTTTTGCACCAACTTCTCCAGAAAGGAGGAGGAGGAAGAGGTGGAATTTAGCATGTGGTGCAGGTTCTCGAGGAACTTGGATGAAGGTGCAAGAACATGAGAGGTGTGATATGAACAGTTAAAGCTCAGAATTTAAGATGTCTCAAGTGGCTGGGCATTTCCACACCAGGACTATAGCCTGAGACATACCTAGAGGGCAACAGACACAGGGAAGAAACGCTGCCTAAAATCACAGATTTCCATTCTGAAAAAGCTTTTCTGAAACTCATAATGTCTGGGCATGGGTCTGTGACTACAAAAGTCCTGTGGGGATGCCACAGGTCTACAAACAAATCGGGCACAGGCTGCACTGGTCCCATCCACGTGCTCTAACGGAACATATCATCAGCAGTGATTGAGGCTCCAGACTTGGCCAGTTGCTGAGTTGGAGACTTCAATACTACAGATGCGTATGAACTTCTAAAAGTTATTCAAAAGAATAACGTAACTATGGCCTAGGTCTCCTTTGTTAAAAAAAAAAAAAAAATCCAGATTTTACACTCTTCTAGAGGATCTTTTTTAGATAAAAACATGTTATTAAATAGTAAAACAAGTCTACAAATACTCTCAAATATTCTGTTTTTTCCATTCTCTCTCTGCTTGCTTGAATTATCTTCACAAATGATACTTAGTTTAGTAACATCCAAATATTTAAGCAGATTTTAAAGATGGGAAAAGGTACCTTTGTAGTTTTGAAAGCTAACATGTGACTGCTTCACAAGAGGGCAAACATGCACATAATCATAGACATACAGTGAACATTGATGTGTAAATACCTACTTAGATGTGTGCTGGTTTCCTCTCAGGTTTTGAGGGTTTTTTAACCTTTTCTTTTGGTGAGTTTTTTTTTGTTTTTTAGAAGAATGAGGCCTAGAAGTTTGAACAATTAAACTATTGGTATAGGTTTACCTGGGAAACTACCTGTCTTCATAATAGGGTTAGAGATTGCCTATTTGAAAATGACATTAGCTGCCATTATTTGCATATTTTTTATTTTGGGTTTTTTTCAGCACAGCTGGCAGAATATGGTCTTTGTGAAGAATTTAGAAGTTCTTTTTCTGTTTGTAGTTAATTAAATCTTAGCTGTCTTCCATAGCAGGGCAAAATTCAGGGCAGATGCATAAGCAGCACTGAGCTACTGCCAGGCACTTTTTTTTCTCTCAAGATTTTTGTAGTATTTTCTCTCAAGGGTTTTGTAGTACCTTAGAAAGAAAAGTACCAGTCATATGATCTGCACAAATACCACATTTCTTTAAGAACTGTATAGGAAGAAAACTTTGTTTATATTATCCTTATTTGTAGTACAGGAACTCTTTATTATGTCCTGCTGTTTCTGGGTCACATTCTCCCAGTATCAAACAGAGTTGACTAGACTGCCAGAATGACAATTTCATACCTTCTTATGAAGGCAGGTCCTTAGCATGGTTTTTCTCAGAGTAAGGCATCTTTAGGATGCCAAAGGACAAAAGCCCTTTGTTTCACCACTCGTGACACCACTTCATTATTTCTACGCGTACTACATTAGTCAGCATATGCTGGGTACTCTGTTTTTTTAGATAGGGTCTTTCATGATGTTATATGAAATAATCTGGTAAACCAATGTCACAATTTCAGCTATTGGAATAGGGGGCTGAGGTGGGAAAGGCTATGACCTTTATTTTGTTCCTTTGAATAAGCCATTTTAAGGTCATTTGGATAAACACTGTGGGAGTCAACACTATCTGTGAGCAACCTGACAGGCTAGCTGTTGGGCAAAATCCAAAGCACATGATCCCTAATGTCTAATCCAAGACCCACTGTGAAGAAAATTATATCCCAAATACCACACACATCTTCCAGTAGAGAGGGACATACAGGGAGGCAACTTTTTCCTGCAATCATCTCTTTGAAGAAATCCCACTTAATTATAAATATATGGCCAGCTTCTGTGGTTCTTTGGGATACAGAGATGACTTGTTGTCCAGAGACATTGAAATCTTTATTGAATATGGACTTTTAAAAGAACTCTGCATATGCCAACACATTCACTACCCACAAAAGGGTTTATGCATGTGAATTTAGGACAGTGAATGGTTCCCTTGTTAGAAACCCTGGAAATTACTGTGAGACTGGAAGCAGAGTCCTAGGATGTCTTCTGGTGGTGTGACAATTTCCTGTTTTAAGCCTCTCACAGGTGTTTATTGCCGATGAAATGAAAAGCAGCAAACCAGCAACCAAATAGCTCACCCTTCCTTGGTTTTCACGTGAAATTATGACCTTTTTTTTTCTTTTGAGCTTCAGGGATAGGTTGTGTAGCACAGTGTCAATGCCCTCCTTAAGGACCCAGAGGAGGAGCACCTCTGCAGTAAGCACTGCTGCACTCCCAGCAGAGCTGCCCTCTTCCAGCAGGAAACCTCCCAATGCCACCATGCCTTCCCCTCACAAACACTGCCTGAGCCAGAGTTTTGTAAGCACCAAATTATACTGCACTAATAAACATAAATTTCTTGGCAATCTAACTGATTTGACTTCATCTAGTTCAATGAAAAGAGGTTTATGAAGTCAATTTCCATACCTAAGATTTGCTCAATATGTTCCTGCAACACCACATGTTGAAAATCCTTCTAAAGGCTTGTGCAAGAATATCTGTGAACCTCCTGTGTCACACACATCTCATAAAGGGTATTAATCCCTTACTGAACAGCAAATGTTATTTCTCTTGGGTTGGTACAGAATCTAGCAATAGGAAAGCTGAACTGGAAATAAATCACGAGGAGAAACTTGCACAAAGAGTCATTCTCTACAAGTAAACCACAATTCTAGACCCAACAGAGGATGTGAACAAAAATTAATCAATTAACATTTTAAATTTTATCAAATTATCAAATTAAATTTTATTAAATTGCTCTGATTTTAGAAACAGTGTCAGCTTCTTGAGGCTTTACAGAGACCAATTGGTAGCAGTAATCAACAACAAATGACCTCACCAGCACAATCAAAAATGACCAGTCTGCATTTCCAGACCTGTACAAAACTGGGCTGCTCTGTACCCATTTGGGTCAGAGAATGAGATTTCCCTGACTCAAGGAGCAGCTGCCTGTTTGCAAACACCCAGCTTTACAACAGCTTTGCCAGCAGGCCAATCTGCAGGTGCCAAACTGGAGAAGATCAAGAAATACTGATGCTTTCTGCCAACTCCTGGCTGGCAATTTTTCTACACCACAGAAAACCAAAGCATTTTGTAAACTCTTCTTGTCTCAGAGCTACCCTAAAAAAGCTGGGGTGTTAAAGTATTTATTAATGTAATTGATTCTCAAGGTTTTGAACATTAAAATTTAAAGGGCAGAAACCTGAAAACTGCTTTTAATACAGAGGTAAGTAAAAACCTACCAGTGAGCCTTTCCATTGGTTTCCTGCTCCTCACACGTTCCTGTAGCACCTAATTGCAGTGTGATCACATCTAGGATGAAAAAGATGGGCACACTGTTCAGACTATTTAAACTGCCTAGATGAAGGTGCTAGATCATGGTTCCTTCTAGGCTCTACCTACTTCTAGCTGCTTGCCACCTCATAAAGCACAGCAGAGAGAAAACAGTCCAGGAAGTTCCTGGAGTGTGGAAGAAAACTTCCTCACACAGCTGGTGAGGGAGCAAACTAGGGAAGGCACCCTAGTTTTTTGTGAACAGAAAAGGACTGTTGGAAACCATTCAGGGCATGCAATCATGAAACAAATTTTTGGTTCTCAGAGAAGGAAGCAGGTGGAGGGGTAGGGGGCAGGTATGTCAGCAGAACTGCCACATTGGGCACCCAGTGGACAGACTCTGGGCTGTGTAGGAGCCTGGCAGAAAGGATCTCTTTGGAAGCAGTCCTGAAGGGCAAACGTGTCCAGGAAGACATTCTTCAGAAAGGGTCTAGAGTACAAGTTTTATGAGAAGCAGCTGAGGGAACTGGGGTTGTTTAGCCTGGAGAAAAGGAGGCTCAGTGGGGGACCTTATTGCTCCACACAACTGCCTGAAAGGAGCTTGTAACGAGGTGAGAGTCAGTCTCTTCTCCCAAGTTACAAACAGGACAAGAGGAAATGGCCTCATGTTTTGCAGGGGAGGCTTAGATTGGACACTAGAAAAATTGTCTTCACCAAAAAGGTTGTCAACCATTGGAACAGGCAGCCCAAGGGAGCAGTGGAGTCACCGTTCCTGGAGCTATTTGAAAGATGTGGAGATGTGGCACTCAGGGACAGGGTTTGGTGGTGGACTGGGTAGTGCCAGCATAACAGTTAGACTCAGTCTTACAGCTCTCAGTTAAGAATCACAGCCCTTGTGTGCTCACCACTTTGAATAGCTAAGCCCTTTTTCAAGCACTGATTTGTGATAACAGCTGTGACTTCAGCATTTGCTTCCTCTATTTTGCTGCTTACTCAGACACCCTACCTTGTCTCTTCCAGCCCAGGGATACAAAGGTGGCTGCAGCTCCACAGAGAGGTGCACAGGGGTCCAGCTGGAGTGGAAAGCAATGGCCATCCCATTTTCCCTTTGCAATTTTGCAGCTGGATACATGCCCCAGGCTACAAGTCTGTACTAGCACTGATGCTGGGGATCACACAGAGGCACCAGCTGGAGGGAAAAGGGACATGGAATGGCAGTTGAAGGGAATGACTGTAAAGATGACCATCAAGCAACACCTTGCAGAAAAATAAATTTCCTTCTGCTCACCCATACTCTAGCAGACTTCACAGTCAATCCCCAAGGCTGATGGGAGCAAAATACTTATTTTGTAAATCCCAGCAGTGCTGAGGTAGGAACAAACAGTCCCATCAGCACTGTCAGCACCAAAATTAAAGGCAGGATATGAAGCACCAGAGACTTCTGATATCAAAGTGTCTATCATAAACAGGCTCTAGATGTCTAAACACCACAGCAGCCAACAGCTGTAGATTCCTAAAGGCCTGTTAATCTTAAATTTGACAGTCAAAAGGGTTTTTCCAACATCTTGAACTGTCAACCTTTAACTTAGGAACTACTTTAGTTTACCTGTCACACAGATGAACAGTAAAACACAGCATTTCTTAGACTATCAGTAACATCCATTCAAATCCATTCAGCATTAGGAAAAATAGAGCCAGAAAGAACTCAAAACTGATATTGCATGATATGGTAAATTCTTAGTGTACCCCTTACTCAAGGATTTGTCCTGTTACCTTCATTCCATCCTTTAACTTCTAGATTGAAGCAAGCACTGTGTGACCAACATATTCCGATGCAGCAACTTCATTCAATTCCACTATTTAACAAAAACAGTAGAAAATGCTACCCTACTTGTAATATGCAGCCACATTCACTGATCTCTTCAACAGCTGCATGCAACTCTGCAGCCAAGGACTGCTCAGGGATCCACATTTCAGGGCAAAAAAAATTGAGATTCACGTGTGACACAGTAACAAAATATTACCAATGGGCTACTTCCATGAAAACACTGCAAAACCTCTTTTTTGCCAAAACAATTGTGATCTTTTATCATCAACTAAAACGTTTAGATTTTTCAAAGGCAAGCTTTAGCTGATGGCCCCTATTTCTATTAGTGTAAATTTGACTTACAGCTGTGAATTGCTTTTAGTATATTCAGTCAATACCTCATTTCTATCTTGACCATAACCTCTTTTGTCATTACTAATCACCTTGTTACAATTGTTTTCTGTTTTGACAGACACTAGCTCTATTTTGTTCTATGCAGAATTCTTTGTGTTCTGCCAAAGTGACTTGGTATCAGGAAGTGCTTGCAGTGCGCATCAGTTTATTGAAGTAAACTAGGTAAAGAGGTAGCTCAAGCGTAGTGGGACTTTTTAAGTTTTTCCAATAACGATTGGAAGAATGGCTCTGAAAATCCTCAAAAAAGGATTTTGAGGTAGGAATCATCAAGGTAGAAACCTAAAGGATGAAAAAAATTACTTATTCACAATCTGATGGTTTGAGTTACTACATACGGTATCATATATGTAGTAAAATAATGAAGTTTTGTTTAAATGATCCACTGCATTTAGTTAATATAAATACAGTACTTCCCTCTTTTCTTCATTATCAAATAGGCTGCAATAAAAATTAAAACATTCTGAAGTAGAGAGCTTGTTTTACTTTTTACTGCTTTAATTCTTACACAACCATTTCTTTCACTTGCCTCAGATTCTTCCAAGTAAACAAAAGCCTGCAACAGTGTACTGTTTTTCCACACGTTAATTACTTCTTTCATGGCTGTTTTGGAAGACCAACTTTAAAGATGCAGATATTTTTAATGTGAGTTAAGGTCTGTCTCCAAACACATTAGAGCTGAATAACATTTTATACTCTAAATTCATCCTATCTGTTCTGCAAAAGTTTTAGCAAAGGCTCATCTATACAGATGTTCTTGATCATTTGAGTGCAAAAGTTTCATTACAAGACCATGAAAGAGACTCTGAGCTGCAACAGATGCAACTCCCTGCCTTTCAAGAGCTTCAGCTAAATCCAAAGAAATTTTCAGGCCTCTAGAGCTAGACAACTTGGATTTGATGATCCTTGTGGGTCCCTTCCACCTCAATATATTCTGCAATTGTTAACTTACTTCTTAACATCTTCAAGAGCACAAGCTCATCCCAATTGTGGCATCAGAAAACTCTTGAGCCAGACAAAGCCCTTGCACTGTAGTGTAACAGGAAAAATGAGATGGCAAAAATGTACAGATGGGAGTCAGGATATTCACCTAGGCCTGGGAGAGAGCCTGTATTTGCTGCTCAGTGCCTGGCTGTAATCAAATGACCACAAATTCTTTCAAGGACCATATTCCAAAGCTTCTCAAGCTGCACAGAAACCTATTTCCCAGCAATGATTTAGATTCTTGTCCTCCTCTGCTGTTTATAGTGTACAGACAGGACCAATCTTTCCTTTCTACTGTATGTATTTTGCTACCTCTGTGGGAAGAGACCAGAAAAGCTCGAAAGAGCCAGTAGTGGGTGGAGTGCTTCTGTTTTCAGTCTGTTGTACAACAGCACCATCCAGCTGTCAAACAAAAAAATTATCAAACTTTAATGTCAATATCCAGATTTGGTCCTTGTAGCGCAAGCAAAATAAATAATTACACATATTGAAAAAAAACCAAAACAAAAAAACATGGGGAAACAAAACCCCAACCCGCAGGTTCTCTTCCCTGCTTCTTAGTTAATTATATTGATCCACTGTTATGCTTTCTGGGTTAGTATACAAGACTGGGCTTTAGGGAAACTAACAATTCAGCCCAATTTATTTCTGTGTGGTAAGAGTGGCACGCTTCAGCTTACCTCAGTGTTTAAGTATGGAATGTAAGCTCTCAGGTATGAGGAAAAGACCATTATCTTTGGCTCACAACCAAAGACAGTTAATCACACTACTAAAATTAATGGAAAAATCTCAACTCATAAGAACCTAAGTTTTAGCTATCAAAATTTACCACTCTTGAGCTATAGCAGTGAAAGCAAGAACAGCAACCTCCACAAAGGGAGAAAAATGACAAAAACTCATACTCAAGTAACAGATCACTCTTGAGAGACTTTATGACACAATGAAAACTCCTTGCTCTCCCAAGATTTTTCATGAACTTGTGCTACTTAAAAGTCACTGTAAGGCACATGCAATGGATATAAATGGCATTCCCTACAACAGATGACTGATTACCTGAATTACACCTTTGAGGTTTAATTAATTAACTTAAATTGCCCTCATTTCTATGCTAAACTCATTTTTGTTGTAACATCCACAGGGAGCTTACTGTGTGTGTCCACTGATGATCAGGAAGTCTAATGTTAGACCACTGTTCTTGCGTTACATGTGCCTTAGCCCATCCTGTGATCCCATTGATCCTCCATTGATACCAGAAAAGCAGTAATGCATCTCCTTTTCTGAAGACCAGTACTAGTTCTTCACAAACCCTTTACAAAGCAGCACAGGGTACCTATCAAAGTCTAAAGACAGGCCAGTCATCTTTTAAAAGAAAACAACATTAGTGGAAGCTTCCCAAGTAAATATTGTCAGGAAAAGAAAAATTTTGAGTCCAACAGTTAATGTAGGAGAAAGAGCATTTCTACACGCAGAGAAAACCTGAAAGGAAAACCTAGGATAAATGAGATGACTTTAAGGAACCTGAGCTTATGCAAAGAAGAATCAGCATAACCACATCAAGAAGAGACGATGTTTTTCTTGCATATAATTAGAACACACTGTAGATTTTAACGTAAGCCCAGAATTTAAGAGCACAGCAACAGAAAAACAGTAAGCACTAGAATAGTAGCTAAAGCCATAGGAGCAAAGAACATGCCCAAAGATACAGCAGAGGTGCCAAATGACAAACCGGTGCCAAGTAGGAGAGAAGGTGCCCTTAGACAAGCACAACAGCAAAGCCACAAGAGTCTGAAGAGACACAGCCCCAAGGAAGAAGACAATAGCTCCCCAAAATCTGCAGATGAACAAGAAGATCAAAGAGAGGCATAGCCAATGAGGAAGTATTATGAGGAAGTATAAGTTTAGCTAATGAAAGCAACAAGTTCTCTCACAATGACGGAGGGAACAAAGAACAAAACACCTTCAAAAGAAGCTGTATTAGAAAGTCCTTGCAAGACTATGTCATTAGATCAGAGACAGAACAAAGGTACTAGAAAAAAACTGGAATGAGAACAGACCAGAATGTTAAAATCATTCAAAAAAGAATTGGTGCCAAATGGGGGGGGAAGGGAAAGATTGGTATGTAGGAAGGTATTAAAATGAGGTAAGGAAGGGCAGAAAAGAGCAAGCCCTTGAATTCAGAATGAAAATACCTTCAGGTCCACACTTGGGGGAACAAAACAAACAACAACAAAAACCCCAACCAAAAGAAAACCCCAAACAAAAAAAACCCAAAAAAACCCCAACCAGAGACAACAAACAATCAATCAAACAAAAAAAAAAACCCAAAAAAATCCCAACTACAAAACCAGCAAAACTTCAAAGTTTGCACTTTAAGTGAAGAGAAAGTAATTTGAAATAAAGAATCTGATGATCTTGATTGAAGAACATACATTTTTCTTGCCAGGAACTGACAAGAGAACTTGTGACATGCTTGGAGGCTGCACAGCTATGCTTGGAGAATTGCATACTCAAAAGGCATAGAGTTACACACTCATTCCAACAACAGAAAGGGTAAGATCTATCTATTTCAAAACTCAGATGTAGACAGAGAACAGAAAGGAGGAGCAAAAGCAGATTTTATGTAGCTCCTAGTCAGACCAAATAATAAGGGAGAAGGTGGAAACAGCACAAAAATCACAGCTAGCACAGAAATAGGCCTACAGTGGAAAGAAACAAGACAAGCCAGACAGGAGAAACAGAAAGCCGTGAAGTCTTTCCAAAACAGTCTAAATAGAGAGACAACACTTTTACACCATCCTTCACGAGGTCAGCCAGAGTTCTGCTAAGTTGATCCCAGTAAGTACTAAAGGATTTCACATGGAACCTGAGCTCATGACAGTAGTTTTTCTGTTTTATCACAGGATGCAAGCTTTTAAGCCAGGACACCAAAAAGTAAAAACCACTGTCTCCACTAGACATCAACCCATTTACACTTACTAGTTGTTCAATTTAGCTACGAAATCAACCTTATTTAAGATTAGGGTACCTGTTTAAACTGAGCTTTGTAGTCTTGTATGAGTAAGCATTTCCAAACCCAGGGTTTCAGCTGTCCAGAGTCTTAGATAGATGTACTATAGTTAAACATGCCATGTCACTCAGAGGATATGTTTACACGTCTGGAAGTCCCTCCCGCCTGCCTCCCACCAAAGTATCTATTTACTATCCACAGAAGTTACTATTCAGCTCAGACCTGAGGAGTTTGGTTTTGCCTTCACCAGCCTCTCTAACCTTCTAACAAGCAAAGCTTGCAGATCTGATATACTGCAAGCTTCTGCTGTCACTGACAAGTGCAGTGGCAGACCTAATGACAAGCTTGTTGGCTTTAGGATTTTGGCTCACGAACAGTCTTATTTAAACTGGGGATACATAATACAACACGTGAAAATAGTGAAAAGATCATACATGGTAAAACCATACTGTTGAGCAGAACAGCTGAGTGCAAGAAGCATGTGGCATATGCCACCTTTTCAACCTGCTCCAGTCTTGGAACTTAGAACCACACTGCAATGCTCACAAGCCCCCTCTTTGCAAAGAGACTTTCTGCAAGTCCCGTTAATTTTATATTTAGTGTTTCACAGCAAGACAGCTCGTACTTCCAAAAGTTTCTACACGTAAGTTGCATTGATACCTATGTCTTCCAATAAAGAGGCCAAGTTCCCATGACAGGAAGTATGAATAAACCCAGGAAATTCTATCCTAGAAAGCTCACACATTTCAAAATTTATGATCTTATTTAATCCAAGATATGGCAACTGTAAAATCCAGTTCATAAAATGGTAACTTGCTGCTGCTAAGTCTTCATATGGTACAGTGAAAGCAGTCAGTCAATTCAAGTTTCTGGTCAGTAGGGCTTCCCCATGGATTCCAAGATTTTCTTTCTCTCTTCTGCTGAAGGCATCTCTGGTTTCACACCATTTCTCTTCCTTTGCATCATAATTCCATGCTGAAAATAGAACAAAGTGACCATGAGAACAGATTTCTCAGAATCTCCGCTCCTGAACTCCAAATTAACAAGATTCTTTAATGGAAAAATGCTTTATATATCAAGACCCAGTTACTCTAAGTCTGATTAGCTGATAACTAAACATTACTAGTACTTAGCTGACGATATCTGATAGTTTACCTTGCTGCTTCAGAATCCAGTGCAATCAGTATTCCCATTACGCTATGTCAGACTAGTGCACAATTGTCTGTAAACAGCTTTTTCATAGTTTGCACAAGTATTTAAAGGATAAGCTAAAACCTCTTTACTAAAATGGCATAAGGAAAGAAAAAACCGAAAACAGTTTAACGGCACATAGCTCCTCATGATACTTCTCCATCATCAAATAAGACTGAAATCTTCCTAAGCTTTATATTAGGTTCAAGTAAACATGATCCAAGTCAATGGGAAATCAGATAACCTTACCTTGCCTCAGAACTTTTTCACTGCATCCATTTAAAAGAGAACTTATTATTACAAATATCTGACTCAAATTCAGAGGAAAACATCAGGTACTGCAAGAACACTGACTCACAATCTAAGAGTAAACTCAGAACAATCAAGTGAAGTACTTTGATGTGCATATGCTTAAGTCTTCCAGCAACACATACTGAGACTGCCTGGGCTGGTAAGTCACCGTAAAAACAGGAGTAGTAGGCATTAGCCAAGTTTCAAGGGTTCAGAAAGCAGCATGTCAGAAGTAAGGCACATAAAGCAAAGCAGGAGTAAAATTAAGAAAGTCTACTGTGCTTACCCAGAATTTTCTGCAGTTTTTGTACTTCAAAAAATAATCAGTACACATATCCTTGTTATAGTTGTTGTCATCCATACATTTTGTAGTGGCATCTGTTTCCTTTAATAGGGGAAAATATACTTCAGAGCTGAGGGAAGTTATTGTACTCAGTGTTTAAATACTTTAACAAGTCCCAGAATATCTATGAAGATGGGAGTCAGCTCTTCAGATGAAAGAATACTATTAAAGAGAGCAAAGGAACACCTATTACAAAGGATAATCAGTACTTCCAAGCAGTGATTTCATTTGAAGATAACAGAGAATTGTACTCTTCACACAGTAAGTACAGAGTCCACAGAATAGTCGTTTATAATGATGCTTGGTATAACTCACCAAAGACTTTTAAAAAATAACCAAGCTTGTCTAACCAGGATTTCAGGCTCTGGTTTTAGGGACAGAAAAATTAAGAGGTTGTTATCTAGTTGTATTATTCCATTTATGGGGAATTACTTGTTATTTCATGCTTATTACAATGGATGATTTTCAGCCCTTCCCATCTTCAGACTCTTAACAAACTTTTAATGCAAAATGCTATAATGCAAGTGTGCTATCCACAAAACAGTCCTCCAGAAAGTGCATTATTTAACATTGAAATGAACAAACAGAAATGTCATTTTGATCATCTTACCGCTAGACATGGATTTATATCCTGATCTCTAAGCTTTCTTGCATGCCTGGACATTCTAGACAGACACTCGTACCTTGGCTACAAAGGGAAAAGAAAGTGGTTAAGTATCTGCTTTTAACAGTAACTCAGGATTAAGTCTGAACTCCAGGATGTAATAAAAGCCTTCTAGTAATACACACAGTTTGGCTGTCTTTGAAAATAACCAAACAAAAAACAAATGTTTTTGCAAAGTGTTATTTCTAACGCAGTAACAGCGAGACAACACAGGCAAGTTTAGCCCATCACCACGACTCTTACTCCCCTGATGAATTCCTGCAGGGAATGGAGCCACTGCAGCAGTTGTCACACCAGCCTGTGCATCATGAAGGAAGTGACCATGTGTAGGAGAAACAGCTCCATAGAAGCTCTTCACAGCCAACACACTGTAGACACTACAATTAATTGCGTGCAGGAGGAATGTACAAGTAAAATGTTCCAGAAATGTTCCTACTCCTTAGCTGGATCACATCTGTATCGTCACTGAGCTTTCCCAGGTAAAAGAAGCGCCAGCTATCTCCTGTGTTGCTCTACCAAATATTTGATAGAAAAAGAACTGGTTTCACCGCAAGGTGGGACCAGACCCACTTACAATGTGTATGACAGCTTGAATCACATTTTTTACCAGTCAGTAGTTTGACACTGACTCTAGGAACTGTAAGCTTGAGAGACACAGAGTTCTGTGCCAAGAATCTACACTGATCCAAGATGATGCCATCAAGATGAACTGCAGACCCTCTTCCCCTTTACAGCTTCCTATACATCGCCTCCGGCATACATATGGTGATGCAAGTATTTGTTCCAAACAAATACAACATCTAACCAAAAATAAATTGATGTTGACCAGATGACTGCTTGAATCAATGCAATCAGAAACACAGGACAGAGGGAGCGAATTAAAGTACTGCTGATGAAGGAAACTGAGCTTAATCTTGCTGTTTTTTATTTTCCTGAAAAACATTGATACTAATGCTTAAATAAGACCTGTTTCTGTTCACATTAGGGAATAGTAACTGCAAGTCTGCAATAAAAAGACCATTTTGCTTGATACCAGATAAAAAAAAAAATCAAATACTGTTCTTTGTAGCTCACAGAAAACCATGTTTTAGACAGGGTTTCTTTGGGTGAGAGTAAACTATTCCCAGCAAACAAGCCTGAGGTTTTACAACCCCTGCATGTATACTTTCCTGCTGCTTAGAATTCTCTTTGCTTTCCACATGATCATCTTCTGTAAATGGGCCTTTTAATGAACAGTATGAGGAAACGTTTTCCCTTTCCTTTAAGAACTATCCAGTGCTTAAGTTAATTTCACAAGCTAGGCAAATGTTCTCTTTTTTGGTGGGTGGAAGTGCATTTTTGATCACGCACTTCTGACTCAAATGGAAACACAAGCAGATACACTAACATCACCCCAGACTTCAAGAACAGAAGCAGGAGAGGAAACGTAGGAAGCAAAAGCAGCATACCACAATGCCTCACCTAAATCACCGTATCAGATACAAGATTTTTATATGTTTGCTTGTGTCTGCATTACAACTCTGCATTTCACTGATATTACCACCTAAGCAGACGTGCCCCAAGGTGTACGGTGTTAGTTTGACTTCAGACTTACTCCCTGAAAGAATACTTGTGAGTCATAGGATGTCCTGTCATAATCAGTGTTTCTTACACAAACCGCACTTGACACTTCCAGTTTGATTACACTACCAGAGTCTGCAACCATGCGCGGTCTAAGGAACAATGCACACAATCCATTAAACACCTACTTAACCAACAGGCAGTTCAGATTCTAATGAAGATGCATAGCTCAGAGAACGCAAATGCTTAAACATTCTTAGCACTACCCAAAAGGTCTGATAGCTCCTGCGCGTGTTCCTCTCTCCCCCTCTCCGAGGTACTTCAGGACTTGAAACATTATCAGCTGGAAGGGCAGGCGGGTCACGCTGAAATGCTGCTGTGTGGCTGAATGAGCAGTTGGGCAGGAAGCGAGCTTCCCCCTCCTCCCAGGTTTTGCACATGCACGGGCTTCCCTTCCTGCTTTCAGATTACAGGTCAGAACCCAACCACAACCAAAGGCTTGTCTATTCCACAGTTCTTAATTATGCTTTAACACATTAACAGTTGTAAACTGTACCACAGAGAACCAGGGCTGTTGCTGGCACTCTTTAACCCTAGGGCTTTTTCAGTTCATAAACCATCAGGGCACTTTTCTACAGGCTCCCTCCCATTGAAAAACGTTTGATTTGCTTTAAACGCACCCGTATAGATATCAATTCGCTAATTATGCCGCAGTACAGACCAGCTCATTAAAACTGTGAGCCCCGGAGCCAAGGCCGTACTAAAAATCCTACGGCTTCTATCGCTGTCACGGCGGGGGAGGCGGCAAGCGGCAGCCGGCGGGCCCGGGCGCTCAGCACCGCGGAGCTGCCGCCTTGCCCGACTCAGCTTCCCGGGGAGGGCCGGGGGGCGTCCAGCTGCGGAGGCGAGCACAGCGTCCCCCGCCCGGCCTCTGCCTTCCCCCGCCGGCGGCGGCGGAGCGGCCGGAGGCTCCCGGCGGCCCTTTCCCCCGCCCCGGGTCGTTCCCCGCGGCCGCTGCCGCCGCCTCCCCTCGGCGCTACCTGCCGCCAGGGAGCGGTGCCCGGGCCGCGCCGCCGCCGGGCCCGAGCGGGGCTGCCCCGGGCCGCGGGCGGCGAAGGGCGAGAGAGACTTCCCTCCGCCGGCCGGGAAGGGGAAGCGGCGGCGGCGGGCGGGCACAGCGCGGGTCGCCGGCGGCGGCACTCACCTCCGTCCCCGGCCGTGTCCGCGGGAGCCCGGGGCGGGAGGGGGACAGCCCGTCTCCAATTCGAAAGACGTCAGCGGCTCGGGCAGCGCGCTTAAGTACGGGCGCAGCCTACCCCGCTCCCGGCCCCGCGGCTCCCCCCGGCCCCGCGCCGCCGCCGCCCACGCCCCGGCGGCGCTGAGTGGCACGGCCGGGCCGCCAATGGCGGCGGCGCCGCGCCCGCCCCGGCCGTGAGCGGCGCCTCCTTCCACCAACGGGGCGGGCGGCGCGGTCCGCAGGCGCCGGCGGCGGGGCGCGGCCGCGGCCCTGACTGACTGGGGGAGGCGTCCAACCCGCGGTGCGTGTGGGCGGCGGGCGGTGTGGGCGCGGCGTGTGCGGCAGGCTGGGCTGCACCGCAGCGCATACACTACAATGGCTGCTGGAAAGACGGGAAAGCAAACAATTTCCAGGCCCGCCGCGTCCAGCCCGAAATATGGGGAAAAAATTACAGAAAAATCGGAGAACACTGTAAAGGGTGGAAACGGGGCGCAGAGGGGATGCTGAGGCTCCCGCGGTGAGTCTGCTGCGGGTTTGGGGGGCAGGCGCCGGGGTTTAGCAGGGAAATATCAGGGTTATTTAAATTATGAAGGGGGAGGAGGAGAAGGAGGGGGGAGAGGAGAGAGGAGCGGCGAGCAGTGAGGAAAAGTTTGTGTTAACCATCCCTCCCTTCCATCCCTCTCCCCCCATCTCCCGCAGCCCCCCGCCGCCCCGCGTCGGACCCCCCCCCGAGGGGAAAAGCAGGGGAGGGGAGGCCAGGCGAGCGGTGCCCCCCCCACCCCCCTTCCCCTCCCTCGGAGGGAGAAAGAGATGATTTTCAGAAAAACCTCTCTCAGGAGTTTCCTCCACTCCTCCCCTCCCTCCCCGCGGCGCTCTGTTGGTTCGCGAGGAGCGGGCGAGGCGGCGGGGCTGCCCGGGGGACGGCAGGAGGGCGCGGGGTGCCCGCCACAGACCCCCGCGGCGGGCCGGGCCGGGCAGCGGGGCAGGGGCAGGGGCAGGAGCGGCGCGGCCGCCCCCTCCCCTCCTCGCCTCTCCGGAGCCTGTGCTGTGAATGCAGTGACAGCGGCGAGAGCAGCGAGAGAGGGAGCGGAAGACATTAGAGACCGCGGTGCCGAAAAATGAGGGAAAAAATTAATATAAATTCGCCCGCCGCCTCAAACCGGACAAATTTCGCACAGAAATTTCCCCCGTGGACCCGGCTACCCGTGGGGTGTCCCCCGGACCTGGCGGCTGCGTCTTTGGGGGGGATCCGGAGTGACTTTGGGGCACTCGACCCCCTTTCCCGTCGTTTTTTGGACAAAAGTTTTTTTTTTCGTAATAAAGAAACGAATTTGCCTGCTCTCCCCCTCCGAGTAGCCCAGGAGCTTTTCCCTTCCCCATCGGTGTGTGTTTAGAGCAAAGTGTGAACCCAAGTAAGTGCTGAGTCGTGTTGCATTGGGGAGGGGGGTTTGCTAACTGAAAGCAGGAGAGATCCGGAGAGAGAGAGAGAGAGAGCAGGGACAGCTTGTTGTCAGTATCATAAACAACCAAAATGGAGGGAGAACTGAGGCATATAACAAAATAAAAATCAGAAAAAAATGCCAAAAAATACCTAAAAATCGGGGCTGCTCCCCCTTTTCTTCCTCAAGGTAACAGAATAAAACCCGTGTCTTCCCGAGACCGTTTTAAGGTTTCAGGGAGCAAGGAGTTAATATTTATTATTTTTTTTTGTTGATGAATTCTTTGGAAAGGCAAAAGCCTCTTATAACTCGCCACCGACAATGAGAAAACGTGAAAATCTCTTTCAGGACAGAGAGGTAGGGGGAGATGATGGTGCAGAAAGTGTATAACTTGGGGGTAATGTGGAGTGATCCTAGATAAGATAAATGCTGTATATGGTGCTTTATAACTTCCTTTTTTAATGGGTTTTTTTGTGTGTATGTTTGGGGGATTTGGGGAGATGGGGGCTCCTTTCTTTTCCTCTGTCTTTTTCTTTCCTTCTTTTTTTTTTTTTTTTTTTCGGACCGGAATGTAATGCCTTTGTAGTGTCACTTTCCTGATCTAATTAGGATGTGTGAGGCAAAGAGTAAACCTTTCCGGTTTATAAAGTGCATTTTCGTTGCCTTTGAATTTCAAGTTTTCTTGGTGGCTCACTCCTCTATTTAAACTGGATTCTTCAGAGTGGTGTGGGGTTGAGCTAATGCTCCATAGGGAGAGCAGAGAGGGCTCAGGGGCATGGCACCTCTCCTGCGGGTGGTTGCTGATTTCCCTGGCACGTTCAGTTCACCTGTTTGTCTCCTACAAAGAATGTACTCTGCAGTCTCCTCGTTTTATTTATGTGAAATAATGATGCCTCATCTCGCCTCACACTGAAGTTAATGCGAAAGTGCTGCTGATGTTGGTTCCACGTGGGATCAGGGACATAGCAGGGCATTTTAAAGAGACAGCTTCTCTTTTCCTAGGGTTATCATCACCTCTGCAGCACCTCTGCCTCTAGCAGAGGGGTGGTCCGTTGTTTTTTTTTTTTAATGGAAAGGTATCAAATCGGCCCCAGTCTGATAAATTAAGGAAGGATAACAGGAGGAAACGTGCAGAATCGTTGGGATCAAAGCAATTCTTTTGTGTGTCTTTGTGGCAGGTCTTCAGGGGAGTTTTCTTGGTGTGTTAATTAAAATGCTGTGCTTTGGAGAGTGTTTTTTGGAATGTGTGTTGCAGAAATGAAATAGTCTCAGGTTGTTTAAGATCTAGTGCTGTTCTGCTAGTTGTGAATTCTCTGGAAGGACATGAATTCCCTGTGTGTAGGGCAATTTCACAGACACTTTTGTAAAAGTTGTGAAGTGCATTATTTTGACTTTGAATACATTCAGTTTTGTTGGGAACACCTGAGTTTGTTCAAAAGTTTGTTCTATACGTAAATCTCCTAAATTGTCCCCAAAGGTTTTGAAAATAGTGAAAAATAACTGTAGGTTTTAATTGGCCAAAGTAGGGGCTCTTTACAAGTACATCTAAGCTGTGTAGTTATAACATCACTTGGAAGAATTGCCTCTGGCTTTGTTTAAAGAAAGAAAAGTCATTCTAACTGTGGTCTAGTTTCATGTATATGTGTGCATGTGTGTGTGCATGCATGCTTTTAGCATGGGTTCTGGCTGATACTTTTTTTTTAAAATTTTTGACTTATAAATGTTTAACTGTAATGATGCTAAATGCTCTGCTTGTCCCTACTATCTCCTATGTGTTTTAATTTTATTTTTGAATATCCTATTTTTAAAAATTGGCATTGTCTCTTAACATGGCAATTTGATATCTTTATGAGTTGTGAGTTTCCTTTACACTTGCTTTGTTTTTGTAGTCTTTGTATTTCGTTCTATACTGAAAATTGAATACAGGTATGTGGTTCTTGAGAGGGAAGATGTGGTACTGAATTTGGAGGGAGGCTGTTTCAGCACATGTTTTCTGTGAATTTGTGGAAGTTGAGTATGAGTTGTGATAGCCCTCTGTGTTGAATGGCATGTGCTTGCAAGTGATCTGTACCCTTTCTGCATGTGTGACCAAAGAAGCTTGTTGACTGGGATAGCCTTGTGGTTAAAGATTTGGGAAGAAATCTCAAAGTTTTCCAGTGACTCACAGTTGTGAAAATTAAATCACTTTAACTACTCTTGGGATAGAAAAAAGGATCATTAAGGAAGAAAGATTAATCAGTTTGTATAAAGGAATGATATTGAACATTTTTACAAAACTGCCTTTTATGGTTTAGATATCTCTTTTATAGTTAGTAAGAACTCAGACTTAAAAGTTCCTTTCTGAATATTTCTTAAACTGATCTATTGTTTTTATTGACTGAAGTAACATTGCTCTGGAATGCATAGAAATTTGATAAATTAATAGCAGTATACCATGTGTTGGTAGTTTTAATGTACCAGGGTAGATAGACAGATAGTAGTAGATGTGCAGAACTAACTTAAATAAGCTAGTTAATGGTATTGAGAACTCTTCAAATGCTGTGTCTGTGACCATCAGTGTGAAGTGCTTAACATGTTACTACATTTTTACCTAATTAAGGGCTTTTTAATCATTAATATTTTAATGCTGAAAATAGGTATAGACACTGGTAATAAAAACATGAAAGAAGCATGTGTTGTGGAGTATCTTTGACTTACAGCTATGTATTACAAAGTAAATTCAGTGCATCCAACCATTGTACAAAATTCAGGATTTAGGGTGGAGAAGGAGGAAAGGGTGTTCTCTCAGAATTTGATACTCTTCTAAACTGGATTTAATTTTAAGGTATAATCCAGATGGTGATGATGATAATAACAGCAGAAAAAAAATGTTGTTTAGTATTATTTTTTTACAAACTTACTCTCCTGTAGAAAACAGAATTCTGAGAGTGATGAAGTGTTTTTTTTAATAAAAACATAAAGTAACTTTCAAAACTTCCTTAGTCCTAAGAGTTAAGATAATCTTGTGTATTATGTGTTGGTCTGATTTCATACATGATACAGTATGATTTTTTCAAGATTTTCTAAAATTAAAACACCTGAGGAAACAAATACTATGAGGTTTTGTTGGTAAAGTTATCCTACTTTTTCTAGGTAAACTGGAGAGGTGTAAATGTATTAAAATCCGTCTTAGAGACTTATCAGTCCTATTCAATAATGTTTAAAAATTAGTAACTACAGTATACTGCAACAGTGCAAGCAAATACAGGAATCTAAAGTGACATGTATTCAGCTTTCCTTGAATGCTTAGCTTAAATGTGTCTCTTGGTGTGTACTTTTAATTTAGTAATTATCCTGAAAAATTAGTTTTCAATGTAGAACTTTTGAGATTTAAATTAAGAAATCTTTTAAAAATTTCTGTAATTCCAAAAGACACTGCACACAAAGTGCAGCCACTTCTAATGGTTGTCCATCTTTGCAGCTGGTTAGTCAAAATGGTGCCCTTAAGTCTCCTCCTTTCGGGGTATTGCATATGTTTTAAAATTAATGGGTTAAAGAGGGCACTGCTCATGTTCTAAATAAACCACTGTTTGTAACTGTTCAAGGTTATTTTGTTAAAATAGGTGTTTTTACTTCAGAGTCTAAACCATAAGTTTTTAAATTTTTCTATCTATAACCTCTTAATGTTCCTAAAACCAGTTTTTGTGAACAATACTTTTTGGTAGGGTTCTTGAACAAGTTTATATGTTCACCAAAGAGAAATATTCTGATAAATGTGAAATCTGTTCAAGCACTTAAATCATTCTCAAATCAGCATAGAGTTGAAAGGAGCTAGCAGTGACCACCACTGATGTGATTGAGAACTTGCTTTTAAGGAGTTATTCTCCAAATATCTGCTAGTAGTAAAGATATAGCTTGCAGAGCTTTTGAAAGAAATGTGCAGTATTTATGCACTGAACTTCTAAGCATCTTTAACCAATTACCAAATGTTTAGGTAGCCTTAAAAAACTATTTACAAATAATTCAAATATTAGAACAAAGTAAGATTTGTATTGATCAAATATAAAATGTTTAAATTTGTGGGGCACAGGGGATTTTTTTTTTGCATTTATCTGAGCATTTTGATCATAGACAATTCTGTATTTTTCCACTAATCAAAACAAACACATCTAGAATTTAATTCAATTTATATTGATTTTTAAATTGTGGGATCTCAGAACCTGAATGTAAAACATTGATTAACTCTCAATATAATCACTCACACAGATGCTTTTTTTTTAATTTTCAAGGAATATAGTGACCATTTATCTGAACTTGCGTAGATTGCAGTTACTAATGCATTTTGAATGAACAGTTGTCCACCAAATATCAAATGCAAAAGATCCTAATTTTAGGCAAGTTCAGAAAACCTAATTTTAAGCAGAACTGGTTACCATTACTGCAGGTTCAGTTTTACTTTTATTTAGATTAGCTTGTTAAAGTGTTTTCTATCTACTTCTGTATCAGTGTTCACCTGTTACTGTCTCATTTTAGGACAAATAGCAAAAATAAGTAGAAGTAGAGGGTTTTGAATAGATATAGCATGCTTTTAAGAGTAGTTGTGTACTAACAGTTTTAAAGGATGGGGCCTTCTCATAGGATGTATTAAAAATTTTAATATTTAAATGGACCCTGCATGTCTAGTAAACGGTTACTGAATGATCATGGCATTAAAATTAACCACCATACATGTCAGGGGTTTGGGATGACTGTATAAATACATACTTGACAGTGAAGAGTGGGAAAGGATATATAGTTATTCTCATGTTGAAGAAATAAATCAGTTTCTATTATAGCCTTCTCTGTAATAACTTTTGTCCCCTTCCTAGTTCATTGTCTGTCAAGAGTGCAGAGACACCTTGTCAAATACATTAAAATACATGGCCAGAGTGATAGGCTATTTTATTCATGACCAGTCCTGGTGGTTTTTATAGACTTACAAGGGGGCACAAAGAAAATAAAATGTGGCCCAATGTATATTTGTTTAGAGGAAAGGAAAGAGAGAACAAAAACCTCCACAGGTCTGAACTAGTATAAAACCTAAAAGTGAGACAGAAAAAACTAATGTAGACAAATGTGGCTATAATGCATACAACAGTAACACAAAACTCTGAAGTCAAATAGCTCAAATCAGATTTGAGAAAGTCAAGTGGGAAGCAGGAAAGTAAAACCTAAGAATCGCCATCAGATGCAATTAAGAAATAAGTGTGTAA
Organism: Entomyzon cyanotis; assembly: GCA_024500445.1. Classification (NCBI taxonomy): domain Eukaryota; kingdom Metazoa; phylum Chordata; class Aves; order Passeriformes; family Meliphagidae; genus Entomyzon; species Entomyzon cyanotis. The sequence goes on from JAKEPQ010001005.1 coordinate 23,193,554, forward strand.
AGAAACTTGGAAAAATGCAAAAAGTGTCTGTTACAGTAAACTGAATTGCTGTAATCTTCTTTTCCACTTAATGTGCTAAATTCCTCTCTCAAGGAGAATATCCCTAGAAATCAGATTAGAAAGTGTTTAAAGGGAATTATTTGTCAAAGTTTTTTTTTTCCACTAAAGTTAGGATAACTTGTAATAATCTCTTCCATATTGCTGTAATAATACTTTATTTGATACAATTTAGCCATACAGATTGCACTTTGATTTACTTAGGGATTGTGCAGGTAATTTACCAGTAGCCTGATACGGTGTATCTCTAACCCTAAAAGCTTTTCTTTATGGTTGTGAGTCACATCAGATTTGGCAGTCTGCAAAGTGTAAAGTATTTCCTATGAAATAAGATGTAGATGGCTGATTTTGCCTTATACACATTTACTGTGAATTGCCAAATAATTAGAAAGGAAGGAGGATGTCAGAAAACTTACCTTCCCTCTTCATGTATTGAATATATATTTGTATACTACAGTGTATCAGATTTGCTAGTGCACGAGTTTTCTAAAAAACCTTGCAAATCATCTGATTCTGAATTAATGAGCTCTCACTATACTATGTGTTTGAACAGCAGAAAGACCCTGTGTATGCAAATCAGATTTTGCTCTCTCAAGTGCTTGTCACTTCTAATAAACTGTTTACTGTGTGGTGTATGTATTTATCATGAATGTTACATTTCTATGTAGTATAGATACAGACATGCACATATTTTAAGGAGACATCTGAGTGTTTAGGGACAGTATCATGTCTTTTGAATCAGTTGTGGTATAGGAATATTTTTTTAAAGAGATCTTTTTGAAGGAAAGGCAGAAAGAGAGATTCTGGCAGCTTGCTATTAAATTTCAATCAAGCCAGTATAGTTAGTAATAAAACATTTACAAGTTTGTAAATGTTAAGTTTCTTCAAACTTTTACTGTCACGTGTGGAATTTTCATTTATACTATTTTGCATTTACTGCAGCTGCCTACATGCAAAGCTTAGTAATACTGCATTTATCACATGCAAGCATAGATACAATATAAAGGTATAAAAGTAGAAATTGCCTGCAGCTGTTCTTATGTTTTCGTAAGATGATACACTACAAAGGTGTAAATTTATGGTGTGAGCTACCTGCTATCAGTTACTGATTCTCTTCTCCTCACAAGTACTTGAAGAAGTGTATTAAACTACAATGAAACAAATACAAAATAGTGTCAGAGTTTTGTGTTCTGTTTAAAAGCTAAACACAATATTGTTCAACCTTATTTTGTACACTGGAAGTTACTGTGGTCAATACATGCATAACTTGTTTCATCTAGGACACTAGGAAACATTGAACCATGTAGCTTAGAGAAGAGCTTAGGCAAAAATGCCAGTTAATTTAAATCTTTAAGGTTTTTCTTCATCTGTGATTTGAAGTTTTCTTTTATTCTTTTGAATACTAGGGTTGTGCTGAGACTAAACCACTCCTAATTGTGCCCCAGCACAAACATATTGCTTATGGCTATATTTTAATCAGTTTCAGAAAAAGTAATAAAAATATTATTGCATCTGTCAAAGGATGGTGTTGCTACATGCTATTTTAAATGGTGTTTAAGTACAGTTATAAGCATACCAGTACAATGAAATCAGCTCTATTCCTAAACAACAAAGTTACATTATTTTTTACTTAAAAAGTTAACCAAGAATCCTAATATGTTAATTATCCTAATTATTCAGGCTGGTTTTAGTATGTGTTGAAATTGCTTTAAAAAGTATATGTGAAATATTTATATCAAACTTGTTTAATTTCTCATTACTTGTAAAATGTAATGTTTTCCCAGTTATAATTTTAAAGGGTTTTTTGTTTTAGCTGCCTGAGTGTATCCTTTTCTTTTGGATACAGTCTTTTCTGAACCCAGCAGCTCTTTAACTTATTTAAAACCCTTTTGTTCTCTCAGAATCAATTTGTGTCCCTTTAAATTGTGATGTTGATAATTTTTGTACTGCAAAAATTGTGCTGAGGAATACTGTGAAATTAACTTGAGCTGGTGATGCTACAAGTAGAAAAACTGGGTGCAGAGTAACAGGAAACTTAATCATAATGGTGTTTCGGTGATGGGAGTAGTCCCTAACTGAATGAATATTAAACTAATCTATAAGGAAAAGATGTCAGGTCTTGTAGCAGTAGTCAAATACATACTGTCACTATTTCTCATGAGAAATACTCAAACACACTCCTAGTATCAATTGCTGTAGAAGGCAAACAGAAATCTAGATTATACTTTCAGAAATGTAAAACTGTGAAATAAGTTTCTTGGGAGAAGAAACGGTTTTAGAGGTGGTCTCCCCTGTAGTATATTATTTCACCTTTGAAAACTTGGCCACTTCAGAATAGTTGAGAACAAGTATGTTAAGTCCATCTTAAGAAATACATTTCAGTTTCTAGTTCAGTTTTTATCTATGCATCATGTAAAACAAACTTCTTGCTCTTCATTATACTTAAATATTTGTACTGAAAGCAAAGGGCATTTAAGCAGTTTTTAACATCATTGATTGCTCGTCCATTTGGTTGGAGTAGCAAAGTACTTTAGTTTGGGGAGGTTTGATGTGTGTTATTATTTTCAATTTTTTTGTAGTTTGACTAATAAAACAACTGAACACAAAAAGAGACTGGGTCTTTCTTCAGTCCTTAAGTGAGAAGACAGGTGTGGTCAAGAAGGTGCTCCGGTGACTTAAATCACTGCCCCTCAGTCCTCTCAAAATATTTAAATCATATGAATTTGTTGTATCAGCCACATAGTCTTGTTGCAACCTTGAGACTGATAATATATTCAGTTACCTTGAGATGAACTCCATAATTCTTCATTAGCAAAGTAAATTTCCTAAAGGTTTTGTCTGAATAAGTACTTGAGTATTATGCTGCTTGTTCCATTTTTCGGCAGGAACCACGCAATAGAAAGTCTCAATTCTGAGCAAAGCCTCAAAGCTTAATAGATTCTCTAAACATCTCCTATTCTTTTCATAGTTTTAGGTGTTAAACTGTGGTTGAATGTCAGATAATCCCTTCTGCTAAGCATCTGAATTTCATCGTGAAGGAGGTAGTCTGGTATTTGGAGGTAGTTTTAGCATGTAAATTTCATGTTGGTAGCTTAACAAAAAAGCTAAAAGGCAGACAGAAATTTTCTGTTAGGTTGCAAGTGCTCTGTAACTGTTCTGTGGAGTACTACTAAAATCCCATTCCTTACTGTGGTATAGTAAGACTCACAGTTTGAAGAAGAAAGAGCTTAACTAATTTGTTAATTCTTCCTTCCCAAACATATCTATCTATCTATCTATCTGTCTATCTGTATGTATGTATGTATGTAAATATATATATAATTTGCCACCACTTTGGCTGACAAAAGCCTCTGGAGAGGGATTTTTTATAAGAGTATGTAGTGATAAGACAAGGAGTAAAACTGACAGAAGGTAGGCTTGGATTTGACATTAGGAAGAAATTCTTTACTGTGAGGGTGGTGAGGCACCAGAACGGGTCGCTCAGAGAAGCTCTGGGTGTCTCATCCCTGGAAGTGTTCCAGGCCAGCTTATGTGGGGCTTTGAGCAGCCTGGTCTGGTGAAAGGTGTCCCTGCCCATGGCAGGGGGTTGGAACTGCATGATCTTTAAGGTCTCTTCCAATCCAAACCATTCTACAATTCTGTAATGTATCCAAACTTCTTGTAACTTAGGCCTTTGTAGGATGGCTATGAGGTCTCCTGGACAAAGATAATATTGCCTTTCTGAATTAACTGGTATTTAGCAACGTTACAATTTTGTGATGTGATTTTGTGTTTGGGGCTACATCTGAGAGAGGATGTAAGAATCTAAGAATTGTAATCTTAAGAATTGCTTAGACTTCACTGCCTGTGCATGGCAGAGTTCTGTCCCAAAGAGCACATGATCTGTCTTCTTGCTTTGTGAGTATTTTTAGACTGGTTATGTGGATGTAAAAAAATTAATAATTTTTTAACCTCTACTTTTTGCATTTGTCAGTTTAGGAAGTTTTCCTCTTGATTTTTTTTTTTTAAGTATGTTGCAGTGGCTGGCAAAGTTACTGAATGATCTGAACTACAGAATTTGTAGGTGGAAGAGGGGAATGTTTTCACCATCTGATCTTGACCAGATTATTTGCAAGTTTCCTTTTCTTTTCAACAGTGTTTTGCTATAAATGAAAACGATTTAAATTGAACAAACAGTCAATAAAAATGTATGGCCCGGGTTCCTCTGGCAAAGTTTATTAAAATCTAGTTGGATGCCAACAATTCTTTTCTCTGTGGACCTTTTGAGATACGAAGCCTCTATTTCATGCTTTCCAAATGTCAACATTTCCATCTATCAAATTCTAGGTAGGTCATTAGGAAATGTATAGTAGTAACTGTATGGTCTGTAATGCTAACATATTAAACCTGTCTCAGAGTGAGAGATCTGTGTTAAAGCTGAAGTGCTTCTGGGGGAGCAAGTGGTATTTCCCCCCGACCTTTTTTTTTTCAATATTGTGATATGCATTTGAGATTGTTTCAGGTAGCATTCGTTGAAAGGGGTGGACTTTTAGCTTGGCAAGAAGCAAGCTGTTCAGTGCTTTTTCTAGTAAGTTACAACCAGTATTTTTGTAGCTTCATTCAGAAACTGGTGGTCATTGAGGGTGCATCATGGAACAGTAGAATCATGTGCTTCTCGGCAGGGGATGCTTCTTAATGATGGAACTACAATGTCCTGAATGTGGAAGGAGCAGACCAGCAGTGAAGGATTGGTTGCTTTCTAAAGTGTGAACAGGGAGCTGCTTTACTCTGGCTTTTACAACTAAATTAATTATTTGGAATAAGATGCTTCCTTTACTTACTGGCATTTTAATTTTTTCTTGTAGTATCAGAAATGGACACTTCAGGATAATTTTACAAGCCTATGAACTTGAAAGGGCAACTAATATAACCACATATGAAGTTAAAGTGTTTGAAAAATACTAAACTGTCTTGAAAGCAAAGAACAATAACTACTGTACTAATCTGATGATATTTTTTAATGAAGTAAATAGTTCTTAGGTGTCGTGAGAGATTAATTTAGCAATAGCTTGGATCCTTCAATAAGGGAATTTGTGGTGTATTTATGTATTTATTACTGTAATACATAATGTACTTAATCTAGAATGTAGTATTCAATAGCAAAGCCATCATAACTTGATCAAAGAAAAAAGAGTTACATTGTGTCCACATACATCCATAACCTAGATGTGCAGTTATTCAGAGCAGTCCATGATGATTTCTGGAAGCTGTACAAATACAAATCTCTTCTGCTACATTCAGATAGTGCGTGATAAAGTGCTTTCTAAGGTTAGAGAGGGTTGGTTTTGTGGGTTTGAATTCAGTCAGAATTAAAAGTGATACATAGAAAAGTGATACTGTGCTGACTTAGTAGCACAAAGTATTTTAGTCCAGTGTTGAAAGTACATATTATAAAACCTGTATGTGAGTTTTACATGGCTATAGAGTTGACTTTCTAGAAATATGGAAATTACCTAGGAAAGCAACTGTTTTGTTTTGTTAGAACTACAGTTTCCCTCTGGTGTATTTGCCTTTAATTGAATTCTGCCCTGTGATTTTTTTCCCTATTATTTGCACAGAATTGTGCTCATGCTTTTTCCTCCAAAAAAATACAAATAGCATTGTATTCCTGCTGTGATTATTATACATAACACCTCTGACTCAGCAGATCAAAAGTTATGTTTACTGGAAAACAGAATTAACATTTTATACTTTTTTTTCAAGAACACCCAAAAATAGCTGTGTCAAAAGAGATTATGCTTTTAACATGCTAATCCACTACGCCATCATACATCACTCTGTAGGCAGTGTTTTTATTCCAAGCAGCTACCTCTTCAAGGGCCCATCTGAGAGGTTTCAGGATAGCACAGAAATAGACCCATGAAGTTGAATTCTTCAGGAGAGAAACTTAATATAATGCATGATACATAATACCTTCATTATCAAATCGCACACTTTTTCCAATAATAGTTTTATATGTCAGCATGTTTGGCCTGCTCTAAGGCATTCTGGCTATTAGAGACAAATTGATGATTAAAACCGGCATATGCAAAAACTTTTTTGCAGTGTGAGGGGATAGTGAATCGTAATTTTGATGGAGAATATTATGTTGGGATCGCCAAATAGCTGAATAGAATACTAGACTGATTAGGGGAAGGATAAAGGAGTATGAGAATTTATGCCAGCTGGATTGGAGACTCTGAGATTCATCTGGATTAGTTGTTTCAATTGCTAATCTTGTCCCCTGTTCCTCTGCCACTTTGTTTTCTGAAGTTGTCTTTTCAATGTTTGTAATTGTATACTGTTGCTGAGTAAAGAGTCACGCAGACGTGGGAAACAGCAGTACTGACTTGGCAGAAAACTCTGTAAAGTGCAAAAAATGCATTAGAAAAATATAGTTCTTTTTATCTTTTTGACTTCAGAAATCTTAGATGTTGCTTCTAAGAACAGTAGATGTCCGTGTGGTTATCTGAAGTTTGACTATAGGTTAGCTAGTCATTGTACACCAAAGACTAGAATTTTTTAGGTAATAAATACCTAAAGAATGTAGGTATTTATTACCTTAAAAATTTGCTTGTATTTAGTTGAATTACAGTGCAAAGTTTGCTGAAATAGCATAGAAATAACAATTTTCATTTATTTTTTTAAATGCTAATTCAGAGTGGTACAACATGAGTGAAAAGTTTAGTTAGTTGTTACTACATGATACTCTACTCTGGCTAGTTGTGGAGTTCTATTTAATGTTATCTGACAGCTTAGAATATTTAACTTGAAAATGTGCTACTGCTTGACTGGCAAGTTGGGACATTGCCTACTGCGATTTCCTACTGGCAAGAAGTCTGTTTTAAGGCAAGCTTGGCTGTACTTGAAACTAACAGTTAGCTAAGGTTCGATATGCTGCTTTCTTCTTTAGGCCCACTGAAACGTCTTTTGGAATTTGTGCCAGTGTATTTTTGGACTGTAGAATGTGCAATGTGTGTAGATTGCCTGTAGAATGTAGAAGTGTGTTTCGTGTAATGTTAGACTCCTCAGGTTTGGTGGCATTAGCCCTGTACCTTGAAGTGATTCTGTGAAATTTTTGTTATGCTGGTAGACAATAAACATGTATGGCCAGAGCACACTACATTGTGGTTTTGATCACATCCCTATATAGCCATCTGCAAAAAAAGTGCCATAATGAGACACAGGGAGAATATGGGAAAGAAGGTATTGCGTGATACAGAGGAAAATGAAACATCATCAGGCCTATGCTGACGATGTAGCAATAGTCCAAAGAACTGTCTCCTCACTGTGTTTTTGTGTAAGGCACTGCACCAAACAGTATGAGACTGTACTTCCTACATAATACCTCCAGATTATGTTAGTAAATAAAGTATTTCCCACAAGGAGTTATATGTATTAGTAGACCGAAGTGCTGTGTGGAAGCAACTATGCCAGTCTCTATGTAAATTGTTTTTAAATAGACTGATGAATAAGGTGGTGTTCCAAACAGTCACTGTTTAAAATCCTGATAAGGAAGGAATTGTTGTAAAGTGTTTTGTTCCAAAGCTGTATACTGAATCGTCCTGGCAGACAGAGATCTTCATTCTTCCAGGGCTGGATTTTCACTTAACAATTAGATGAAGTTACCTACACTTGAACTGATTGCTGAAGTTAGCCCAACTGCCTTGAGAGCGATAACACTGAAAACGGGTATATAAATCATGTTGTGGAGCTGGGTTGTTAACTGCATTAGTAAAAAATACGTTCTTTGACTCACTGATTTAAATATAAAAAAACCTAAAAACAAACACCTAGAGAGCTTTGTTTGTAGTTAGGATAGGGTATTACTCAATTTACATGTATGGCCAGTGCAGAAACAGAGAATGTCTCTAAATTCAGCAAGTGGTGTGTGTTGCTCTAAAGGCAGCAAGTGACTCATGTGACTGTCTTAGCAGCTGGGCAGCAAGATTACAGAGCTACTATGTACACATTCCCTTACTGAGGGGTCCAAGCTATTGCTAAATGAAGTTGTATTACTGCCAGAAAGTGAATAACAGGCATAAGAAAATATAATAAATAAGTGTGTCATCAGGTTAGTGCAGTGGTTATTTCAGACAGTCATTAAAATGAAGGGGAAAAAAAACCCTAAACACAACTTTTTGAAGATTCATATTTAAAAGACGTTTGTCTTTTTTTCAGACTATAACTTCATGTGAGGTTACATGTGAAGTGTCCCTTTCAGTTTAGAGATTTGCAAAAGTCATCTTGAAATGGCTGTTTCTGACGCTGCAAAGAAAAAAAGGAGAATGTTAGTGAGTGAAGAATCTTATTCCAAAGAACTCATTTATTTGTAAAAGTACTAAAAATATGCTTGTATCATGAAGTATTTTGATTTGAACTGAAATTGGCAAAGCGTATACTTCTTGGTCACTTGCTAATTTGAAGACTTATTCATGATGTTATTCCTCGTGTATTTCCTAATTGCAAGAATTTGTGAAGTTTGTTCCAAATTGTCTTTAAGTTTTCCTGGCATGCCAGTATGGATTAGTGGAATATGTATTCTTTTTATTTTTTTCTTATGTCTCCCTAATCTAATTTTGGGTTTTTTTGCTCAGATACTTGCTTTTCTTAAGAGAGTTGCTAAACATTTTGTGAATGCTTTGTTCTTTATACATAATGTGTTTACAGTTACACACTGGATTTCAACTACAATTTATGGATTTAAACTGACAAGTGTCACCCGTAAAACTTCTGTTTAGGATTAACCCTTGGGAGAACTCCTTTGAGTCTTGAGGACCAGAGGACATATGCTTGACTGTTGCAATCGAGTAAATTGATACAGAAATCAAGAAGATGTGAATATGAAGCTCCTTAGTGCTATTTTTAGTGTCAACTTTCAGACTGTAATTATGCTTTAAAGATGAGAATGTATTTACTGAAGAGGAACTTTTAAATATAAAAAGCCAAAAGAGACAAGAAGTCAAGCCCATGATAAATTCCTTATAGTAAAAGAGGACCAGAAGGGTGTGTTTTCCTAGTTATCATCACTCTGTCCCACTGTCCTCAACAAGGTTAAACTGTTTGTTTATTACTTTGCTTCAGGTTTTCCGATTTCTGCTTTCTCTATTTTCCTGTCTAGCAATGGCTTGTTTCTCATCTTGTTACTCTTTCCTGTTTATTTCAAGTTTCTGCAGCCTTCCTCAACAATGGTTTTCATTTATATATCCAAGAAAAGATGGAGAGCATAAAATAAGATTGTCCAGAGTAGTCAGTGCACCTGAAAACTACCTTCTCCAAGTGGACCATCATTTTAATAATACTTCCAAACACCTTCATCGTTTTATTTTTGCGTGTTTAGATTTCTTCGTAATCAAGTCTCTTATTGTTTATGAAATCTTTGATTTATAGGAAAAGTTCCGTTTGGGTTTTGTTTTGATTCATTCTTTCCGAATGTTTCATTCTACTTTCATATACCATTTTTCTGTACCAGATTTCTTTACTATTGTGCTTTCATTTTTCAGTCCCATATTACTCATCAGTTGCAAAAATGTTTCTGCACTGCTTAGTCTGATGGTGTTTTGTGACATAGGATCGTTAGGAAACAGGAATGTTTGTGTATTGACAAGTGGTTTATAGGTGAAGCACTAGCAGATTGTGACCAAGGATATACATACCTGCAAAACGTGTCGATTCTCTGACTACTTGAATGCTTCAGTGGATTCTTGCATGCTGTTCTTAACATATTCCTTGAGATGAACCATCTGAAATACCCATCTGCCAGCGGGGTTTCAGGCCCTGGGGCTTGCTGCCCTGTGTCGTGTGCCACAGTAGCTTCTCAGGCTTGGACTTCCTGCTCTCCTCCCACCCCTCTCCGGGGAAGAACTCTGCCATACTGCAGGTTTTGTTGAGCTGTTATCCTTTCTTCTGCAGTGTGCTTTGGTTTTTTAGAGCACCTTTGCACAGCTGGAAGAATTACATAAAATAAACAGCTGCCCTTAGAGGATTTTTGTGTGAACTTGGACCTCAGCTTGTTTGTTTGTATCTTTCAGAATTACACTCAAAATTTCTTAGCCATAAATTTGTCCTGCTCCACTGAACTAAAGAGGGAAGTATCTTCTCATGGGTTCTAAGGAGGAAAATTCCTCATCTACCTCTAACCAAAAATACAGTATTATTTTTAATAGATTTAGTATTCGAATGTCCAAGGAGAAACAGCTGAGCAAGATCAGACAAAAATATCTTGTATTTATGTGAGATAGCCACTTGTAAGCAGTCATGCTTTAAGAAAGGAATAGGAAAGAATCTTTCTTGATATAGTCCTCCTGCCCCTGCTCTCTCATGCCATTCCATTCTTAGGATAGGGAATTATCCTGGTGTTTGCTTCATAGCTAGAAAATCATGGATATTTTGAAGGAAGTTGAGATGCTGTTTCTGATGTTATTTGTATCCTTCCGGTGAGAGTTTCGCAGTGTCAACTTGTGGTGGTGTGTGCCACCTGCCCAATATGCTTTTCTTTGGCAGGAAGGCCTACAAATAAGAAAAAAAGGGTTTTGGGGAAGTTGGTAGCTGCTTTTAAATTTAAAAAAAAAAAAAAAAAAAAAAAAGCTCAACCTGTGCTCTCTGACAGCATTTCCTAGGGCTAGAGTTGCAGTCTCACCTCTTCCCTTGCACCAGGGGGGCCTGGCAAGTTGTCTGGGAGCTGTGAGTTGATCAGAAGTGACTCTTCAGCTTTTCAGTTTCAGATGTGATCTTGGTATTTGATTCTTGTAAGAGTTAACGAGCTTCCTGGTGAGGAGAGAGAATTTTAGTAGCTACCTTTGGAAAAGGAGAAATCTTGGCTCTGGTATCTTCTGAGAGAGCAAGCCCTCTGGGGCAAGCTGAAAAGTAAAGCATGGGAAGGTTTGGAGCCTAGATAACTGAAACACTCTTCTCCAGTAACTATAGATACTGTGGTCTTTCACAGGAGAGCGGTGGACAGGAAGAATGTTTGTTTCCAAGCACCGATGACCGGAGAAGAATAAATAGAACTAAAGGAGGCTTTAGGAGTTGTGTTGCTTTGTTAACGTCTTAAAAAAAAAAAAATAGCATCCATTTTTAGGATTCAGTGTACTGGAGGCTGAAAAGGAAAACACAGCAGGCATCTGTCCTTCCCCTGAAAAGCTAACAGTGTTACTTGAAAGAAGAGAACTGAGACATGTGGAAAGGAAAGGGAAAAAAGCAGTTAGAGTACTTACAGTTGCATGTGTGCACACTGTTCAATTTTGTGTGTTAATTTAACAACATGGCACAACAGTGGCTGACAAAGGCAAATTTATGTTCTTCTCAGTCATCACCATGGGCACTCCTATGCTGTCCTGTTTTTCAGGCTGTGGATCACTGAAAGCAAATACCCAGTGGGATGCTAGTTCTCAGGGCTGTATGTATCCCGCAGATGGGCGTTCACAAGCCAGTTTTCTGGCTGGAAACTTATACATGGATCTTGACAATGGAACATATTTATACAGAGTTCTGGTATGCTCTCTAGCACATTTGATGTTTTGCTTCAGGCTCTGGATACTTTGAGAAAACCTGCCCTACAGCCACAGTCCCTGCCCTGGTGAAATGCTGCACACTTGTATGTTGTTTCTGCCTCCTGTGATGGAGAGACACATCTGTCCCAACCTGCATCATCATCCGTATAGTGTGAAGTACCTTGATACGAAAGGAGGAGAGCCTGCAGTGCATGTACAGGATAAAATGCAGAGTGAGAATAAAGTAAATAACTCTTGTGGGGACTTTTTTTAAGTTATTTTTTTAAGAATCAGCTTTCTGTGGAATTTTTGGAAGAACCTGTTCTGAGATTACTAGGCGGAGTTTTTCAAAACCATTGTCTTCATAATCTGTTTAGAATGCGGCTTTCACTGCCTTTCAGTTCAGCTTCAGGCACTAAGTATTTCTGCAAATCACTCCTGTAGACACATGCCAAGGACTGGGAAAATTAATGACCTTCTCTGTAGCATTTAGTTTAAATGGCACAGAGATCTCTAGTAGAATCTGAGTCCTTTAGGACAGCGTTCAATTATCTGACTCAAAACATTGATTTCTGAGTTACTAATGAGATTGTGGAATAAGTAATCAAAAACTTGTCTGAATTTGGGTAGACTTCACAGGAATGACAGCTGCGCCACTATCACTGTCTTATTTCAAGTCTCCATCTCATAGAAAGGTGTTCAAAGGAAAAAAAAAAGTAGGAAAAGTCTGCCAGAACTTTTTGACCCAGACAAAACTTTTTTTTCTACTAGCCTTTATATTTTTGAAATGCTGCACTGTTTTGAATGAATAAAAAGTGAAGAAACAAAACAGGGAACCAGACACTAATTTGTAAAATTTCAGCCCAAACAATGGCAGTTTGGCAAAGTTGTGGGTTGTCTTAAATAGAATAGTTTATTCTATAATGGCAAGTGTTTGGCAGCATGGTGAAATGTAATCCTTCTCATTCTGCAGATAGTCAAATATACTGGATTTGAGATCACATTTGTACCTACTGACAGCAGTGTTGGTTCTTCTGTACATTAACAGAGGAATTGTCCCGCTTTGAAATCAAGGGCTGTCAGAGAACTGGTACTGCAGGGTTTTGCAGCCTGATCAAGGCCTGAGATGACAGTTCTTTTATTTAACCTGATAAATGCTGATCAAATTCTATGTTTGTATTTTATTTAGTAAAAATAATTATACTTGTGTGTGTATTAAAACCTGGTGTTCTGTTTCTGGCAAAGCCAAAGATGTAATGAAAAGTTAGAGAAGTAGCGATGATACTCTCAGAGTATTCTCCTGATCTTCAATAATCTACTTGTCAAAGGCTTCTGAGCTAAACATGAGTTTGTATTTACTAACCTTTACTGGACTTTTTCCATAACTTTTTCGTGTGATCTCTTGAGCTTTTGTAAACTCTAAAGTGTCTAAACATGCTGTGTCTAAGAGTTACACTGCAGAAATATATGAAAAGCAGGTGCATTGCCTTCTTAAACCTGTGTCCTTTGATTTAATTTCACGTCTCCAGCTCTTTCGTTAGAAGAGCTGCCAGTCTGTTCAGCTTTCTGTCTCTCCAGCCACTTAAGTTGAGGTGTACCTGCATGCTGTTCATTTGCATCTCCCTTTGCTGCACGTGTATTGATTCCTCCAGGGATCTCCACTTGCTTCATGGAGCTTGATTTCCTTTTCTAAGTTATGTTGCTTCTTCACTGATATTTTGTATTTGTAAGTGCGTCCTCCTACCCACACCCCAGCTGTTACTGCAGTTCTTGCTTTCTTGCCTGGTGTAGATGTCAAGCTTGCTGTAGTACTTCACTGGATATTGGGAATTAATTGTTAGAAAAGACATCAAACTGGCAGCAGTCTGTGGGGTATGTGTCTCCTCAATACTGTACAAGAGCTATGTAGCATGGCAAAGATACAGGACAAGGTGATGAATGAAAAAAGTAGTGAAACAGTTTCCATGGAAGGGAAGCATAAATTGACTTAGATTTTTCAGCTCTGCAGATTTTTCAGACTGCAAAAGGGAGAGTACTGAAAAGAGAGATTTTATATCACAGACGGAATGATAAAGGAGCCATGAGTGGTGTTGATGGAATGATGGGTGAGCAAAATCATTAGCTAAGAGGAAATAGTGAGAAATGGACTCACAACAAGCTAATAGAAAGCTGTTGTTAATAAAATGTGAAATTAAGCTGTGGCAATCCTTGCTGTGGGATGTTGTCAGTACAAAAGCTTACATGGGCACAAGAGAGGGCTGCCAAAATAGTGGAAAAGGGGGGTGTTAAATCTATCTAGATCTCTAAGTCCCTAAATCACAAGTGGTGATACTTGCCCAAAATACTACACACTTGTCTTCCTTGTGGTCTGCTGTTGCCTGTTACTGGAGCAAGGCTGCTGGGCTGGATGGACTTTTGCTCTGGCCTGCAAGGACCATCGTTGTGTTGCAATGAGTATTCAGGGACCCCGAACCGGAACAAATCACCCAGAACTGGAACAAATCACCCTGGCTGAGCCAGATGCCTTGCTGTCACAGAAACCATGTCTATCTTTGTGAACCTATATAGAGCCACTTGCAAACTTGTGAAGTTTTTTCCATGTAAACTTAAAGCCAGTGTTTTGTTGTCTGGAAACCCTTTTAATTTCCAGCCTAAACTTATTTTGATAAGCTTAGACTTAGACTTCTTTGTTCCAGCTTTACTGACTGTCTCTCTGGTGTACTTATTAAGAACTTTAGTCTTCTTTTTCGTTTGGTCAGAGGTTTTATTGTGCTATCCCAGATAAATTTTTTGTGAATATGTATTACCAGATTTATACATGGTGTTCCCAGGAAGATCTTGGTAGTCTGCTGTAGTTAGTAGCATCTTTAAGTCCTTTCCTGCACTGAAAATACAGCTGCTTTTTTTAATCATTGTATTTTCTTCCTTCTGGACCAGCTCTCTTTAGTGACTTTTACTAGCTGCTTATAGGAGGGTTATACACAAATTTTTTCCTTCTCTGCTGCTTCCAGCTAACATCTCATCACTTCTGAGCAGAAACCACTAGTCTCTAAGTGCATTACTCTGTTCTTTGTTGTTACTTTTCATCCTGTTTCTGTCATTTAGATTTGTTACCATTTTTCTTTTGTTTTTTCAGTCTGCACTGTACTTCTGCTACCTCCTTGTTTTGTATTTTCTACATATTTTCATATGTAGAAAATACTTGAAGGCATAAAAAAATCCTTAATGAAAATGTTGAATCAAAAAGACTAAAGACCCGTCATAGCAGAAGTCCATAAATAACATCCTTCCACATTTTTCTGAAAGAAATCTGTTGTCATCTCCTCTTGATCTGCTGCTTTTCCTGCCTTACTCTTCTTGAACTAGCTCCTCTCAGCTCAGCAAATTACTGCTCAGGTGGTAGTGCAGCAGATTCCTTATTGAGTGAGACTAGAACCGTTGTGTTTCTTTTGTATAAAGACTATTTGTAATGTTGAAGAAAAGTTGGGTGTTTGATGTGGTTCAGCTTTTAAAAATCATATAATATTTTATTTGATTTTCTTTACCTTCATGTTTTCATTCTTTCTTTGAAAACATGCTCCAAGCAAGAGGCGCCATGCTATCATCATTAGTTGTATGTCCAGATAACTTTTCTCCACCTTTCCCAATATTGAAATGAGGCAAAAAACGTGTACTTGATTTTGATGCTGTTCTGAGGCTGGTCCATCTCATCACAGCCTTGCTTCCTGTTAAATCAGAAGGTAGTATTTCAATATGAAAGGTAAGATTATATAAGTGTGGTAGGTGCTTTTTTTATAAGTTAACCTTTCAGAAGGCGCTGTGTTGGTATCTGTGGTTGACAGCCATCTCTGGTGCAGAGGACTGTAAACTTCTACATTATTTTCACTCCAGTAGGAGTAGTGGGTTCAGACAGTTGCCCAGTGCTCTCTCTTTTGTGACTGTAGATGTTTGGCAGACTTAGATTGCACCAAGTTTACTCAATGAGATCTATGCAGTGCCGATAATAATATGAACTTAGTCATTTAGTGCTTTTCTTCACCCCTGCTCAGGTGAGAGCATCTCACTGTGCCATGATACTGCATTAATCTGCTGTACTCAGTCTGTTCTGTCAGGTTGGTTCCTCTTGGATGTTGGGTCTGCAAGACAGAGCTGGTGCCAAATCCCCTTGGGTGCTGAAATTGCTGCCATTCCTGACTGAATAACTACTCAGTACGGTTAGCACCAAGAGACCACAGGAAATCTGTGCAGGCTCTTGGAGCTAGAGATGTGGGAATCCCAAACTGCTCATCCCTGTTCATGAGGTGGCTCTTCTCCACCTCCTCTTGTGCTGGCAAAAGGCCACTCCAGAGACTTGGACTGCATGGAAATGGTTGGAATTCTTTCTGTAGGGTTAATTTGACTGTTTTAACTCTTTAGGTTTAACTTGGATGTTTTAGGTCTCTTGCCTCAACAGTATGTCACCAGACAAGCATCAGTGTGAGAGGGAAAGGAAAGGAGGAAGAAGCACTGAACTGTTTCAGTGTGGAGGCATGCTGAAAATAACTAAGCTCTGGACAGACTAACAGAATGCTGACATGTGCTGTCTTCAACATGACAGCTGGACAGATGTGTCCATCTCTGATCCCAAAGCATTAGCCAAGATGCTGTGCCAGAGCTGTTACCCCTGCCTCTGAGCTGCTCATGGATGAAAAGCTGAAACGCTCAGCTGCTTTTGCCACATGGTCTGGATTTCAGCAAGGAGGCAGCTTGTGTCTGGCCAGCTTGGCATGTTGGCAAGGCATGGTTGCCTCTGCCTGTGGCTGACCCAGTAAATAATGTGCTTGATTTGGTGAAGTTACTTCATTCTGGAGATAGCTGCTTTGCTTTTGGGATTGGCTCCAGAGATGAGAGGGTAACTGCTTGCCAAGGCAGCTATCAAATCTGATGAAGGATCAGGCCTTGAGGTTAACTAACAGCAATTATCTTTACCATAGTTATATATATTCTGAGTGATTTTTCAGGGGTTTGTTTTGTGTTGAGTTTTATTTGTTTTGAAAAGTTGATGCCTCATAGTGCTGGTTTGTGTGTAATTCAAGGGAAATACCGGTCCTCATCTTAGCAAGTACAGCCTTTTGGGTACAAACCTCAAAGTTCTGGTGACAGCTATGGTAACAATGGGAAGTTTAAAGGTAAATGTCTGATACATTCTCATATCTTCATTTGGGAAAGGCTCCTCCAAAAGCAGCCCCCTGCTTTGGTAAGGAAACAAGTGATTTCAGAAAGAAACACGTTGAAATCATCAGGGCATTGTACCTGTTTTGGTAGTGTGTCTTTTTACATAGCAATTCATTTGCATAGCCCTAGCTCTTTTTTACCATTTTGTACCCTTTTCTTTAGCAGATGTTTCCCCCCAGCACTAGTCATGGTGGCGGCTTGTGCAAGGTGGCGGGACTGGGTGAGTTTGGGGAGAGGGATGGAAGGTTGTCATCACTATAGGTCATAAATAAATGTGTGTGGTTGATAATATGGAACGAGTGTGGTTTAGTAAGATGAGCTTCCAGCTCTTCCTGCAGAAGGGAATGCACACCTTCCTTTACTCTGGCACGTTTCTGCAAGATGAAAGGAGGCAGGAAAGAAATGTAATTTCTGTGGCCAAGTTTCTGCGTGTTACTTTTTCATGTGTTCTTGCTGATAGAAGGCTTGTGTGGGCGCTGTGCTGTCAGACTGTGTTACCCAGCATTAGCTGGTCATGAATCCAGGCTCCATGTTTACATGTATTGCTTCTTTTCCTAAAGACTGCTCATTTGGGCAGTTACAAACACTGATAGAATGGGCTTGAGTCTCTGCATCTCCCTTTCCTCCCTCTGGTACTCAGATTTCAGTAAGCAGGGCATTCGCAGTTTGAAATTTGTAATTGTAACATTATCTGTTAGAAGTAAAGAAAAAAAACCTGCTAAAATAAGTAGCGTAGAACACACTAGATCTGCTTCAGATAAAGCTGACCATTATCGTGTGCAATTAGACCAAGTGTTTTAAAGGATTAGTAGATATTATATTTTAAGAGATTGGTTAGTGGTAGGAAGTAAGGCTGCCAGTGAAATTTTTCTTCTAAAGTCCAGATGCAAAGATCTCTTAATAAAATTTATCCAGTTGTTTAGCTTTTCTTAACAGAAGGTTCATAGGTCATAGAAACAAGTGCAGTGTGAAATTTCATACTCAATAGTCACTTGCTTTTAAAGAAAAATAGTAATACCCCATCATTTCAGAAGACAACAGTTACAGCTTTTTGCTGTCAACATATGCCCCGGTGTGTTTACATTTGTGTGTATCCTAAACTGTTTTGATTTCTGTTCCGTTATTTTTATTTTTAGCAGTAGAAGCCCTTACAGGCTCCGGAGGATCTCACTGGCTTTCTTTCTAGATGCTTTTTCCTAAGAAAAGGCAACCATACAAACGATGTGAAAAATCCTCTTCCCAGCATTGCCTTGCAATTTGTTAACACTGCTGCTTTGCCTCTGCTTGGTTTTGTTTCACTTTTTAGGCTCCCTTGTGCTCTTCACAGGAGTCTCTGTTTTGGGGATTTTTTTTTACCAGCTTGTGGTCTGCCACATAAAGGGAGGGGTGAAGGGAAAAGAGGACTTTCTCATAACGGTTTATTAAGAGAGCATTGTTGTTCCTAGTCCACTATAATTTGTCTCTGTTTCCTCTTCTTTAATCTCATTTTGCCCTTATTTTCGAACCTCCTCACCTTCGTGCTGATGACTCCTCCCTCCCTGATCTCTGGGTTTGCACGAAGCTGGGAGGCGTGGTTAGATGCCAGAAGCTCTCAGTTATTACTTACGCAGGGAAACTTCATCCTGTCTGACAAGCATACTATTCGTAGCCTTGAGGGATATACCTGAAGGGCACTGAGTTTCCACTCAGAATTTAAGTAGGTTAGATTGTGTATACATATTTGTTATGACTTGGCGGGTATCCCAGTGCCCGAGTATATAGAAAGTAAAGTATATGTAAAACATATACTTTGCTATACTCGAGGCAAGCTCAACTGCATGTTTCAAAAGATGCTCTGGGGAGATGGGAGGCTGCTGTTTGGAGTCTGCAAAAGTATTATGCTCTCTAGATCTGATATAACACTGGAATTCTAACTACTGTTCTGACTAGTCCTGTATTTTCTCTTGATATTAGGTGCTATCAGATGCCTCAAGGGGTGGTATAACTGTAAGATAGAGAGGAGAAGATCCTCTCTTATTTAACTCTCTGCTGATTTGTATTTTGTGCTGGAAAAAGAGGGTTGGTATTATTTTTTTCCTGAAGCCTCTTGAAATCATATTATAATTCTGGATGATCCAGTTATCTATGTAAATCTTGTCTGTCTAACTGTATGCTACCTTCTGGCAATTAATCTCACAGGCTAATACTTTGCTGTTAAAAATCAGGGTTTAGTGTTTATTCATTTAAAATTTGCTGTGCTGTGATTTTATTGAGTGTCTCTGTCATAAGAACAGATGAAACCTGTTACTCTGAGTCTGAACAAGTTACCCCACTGCCAATAATTTTAATAGTTTTATCTTGTCATCTTGTTTTAAAAAAAAACCTCAAAAAACCCACAAAACAACAAAGACACAAACACAAAAATGCAGCCCAAAATTCAGGTGCTGCAGATATGCTGGAGGGAACTGTGAAGTTAAAACAGCTGTATTTTATGAAATTCTGTTTGGTATGGCACTTGTCCTTATAAGGACCAATGACCAATTGTTTTGATTATTTAGAAGGAAAAAATTCCATGAGAACTGTTACTGAAAATGACTAACTTGGCATTTGTGATCTGTCGCTCTCTTACAGCATTTGATGCAGTACTGAATTTAAGATAGCTAAAACATCCAGTTAGCCACTCAGTTCTTCAGCTCTTCCTGTGTGACCTATTTATTGCATTTTCTTGTAAATTGCTAATGATATCTCTAAATAAATACTCCTCCTGTTTGTAGTGGGTGTCTTCTTAATATCCAGGCCTTTGTAAATAAAGAACAGCCTGTGCATCTGATAGAAATTTCTAAGACGTAGTTTATGATGCACAGTGGCCTACAAGCTTTTGCAGCAAGGAGCTGAAGTGATTCCTTAGGTTTTGCCAGCAGAGCAGGGAAGCCTTGGAAGGAGGAGTGGGGCTCTGCAACTGCTCATGAATGTTGCAGGCTCTGAAGGAGCAGAGTGATTAGGGCTGCACTTTAGAAACTGGGGATGGATGGGTCTTGTTGCAAGAGGAGGGAAGACTTGACAGAGAGGTAGGCTGGATTTGGTTAAGTGGTTTTGTTTCTTTCTCTAAGCAAGGACTGGAAGTTGATAAAAACCTGTAAGCTGATATGCCTTAGATATGAGCTGCTTTTGCTCAAAATTGCAGAGAGGAATGTGAGAGAGATGGGACCAGGAGTTAGCAGATCTGAAATGTACATATCCATCTAACCCATTCCTTTGGCGTCTTAGTGGCTTACAGAAGATGCTTGAAAACAGTTCCTACAAATCCGTTTGTGTTACCTATCAGAGCAGTCTCTTAAAGGTAGAGGATGAGGAATAACATATTGTGGGATTTTTTTTCTTTTTCATTATGCATGATATTCTTCCTATATATTGAAATAGAGATTTTTCTCTAACAAACAGAAACTGCATGCTAAATTCACTGCATTTTCCGTTCTTTACTTCTGTTTTCCTTTTCTGTGTATGGAAACATAGGATTTCACTCAAGCAGACAATGGGTAGAATTGTCCCTTTGTGAACTTCAAAATGGATGAAGTGAAGAAAGAATGTCTAGGCTGATGATTACTGGGAAATAATTAACAAAACCAATTTACTATGGCCTAGTCCACAGTAGGATGTTACCTTGAATAGAGTGAAGTTCCTCTTAAAGCATCCTGTGTCCATGCTGAACTGAATTCTCAATGTTGCATCACAAAGGACTACTTACTGTAGTGAATGCTTGCTGTGGTATGCTGGGTTCCACTCAACGTTTCTTTGGGTTGATTGCTTACAATATGCGGGAGATTTTAATTTTTCCCACCTGGCTCACTACTCATGTCCTTCTTTACTCCAGGATCGTCTGGAGTAGAGGTAGATACTCCATACATGTTGGCAGGTAGGCAAGAGTGCTGCTTTTGTGGTGGAGCTTGTAAGACAGTCAGTTATAAAAATTGATTAGTTTTGAAGAGTCTGCCAAGGCTCAGGTAGCCTCCAGTTGATATGTGACTGAGCCTACTCAGATATGAATCGTTACAGGATGGACAGGTATAGGTCACTACCCACATAAATGAGAGAAAGTACACCTGGACCTGGCCTCAGGAATGAATCAGCACAAGGCACCACAAAGCATATAGCAGAAGACAAAGAAACACAATCAGTGCCCTCATACATGCTGAGTGCTGTGGTTTTGCAAGTGACATTACTACCAAATCCAGGAGTGAATTTTTTTTCTCTCAGATGGTGCACAGTACCATAGCAGAGGCCTGAGGTAACTGAGTTTAAAAAAACAAACAAAAAAAAAGTCAGTAGCCTCACCTATGCCTTAATGTCCCTCCTGGGCCTTCTGCAAAGCACTGTGTCTCCTCAGCTGTGAACAATACCCAAGAAATGGCGACAGGATCCTGTGGAAGCTGGAGGAGGAAACTGATCCGGTAAGTATTGCATGCCCAATTGCACAATAACTTCACAGGAGGGTTTAAACTGCTTTTTCTGGGGCATCAGTCCACCACTCAGGTAGCAGCCTTTCCCTCGCCATTTAACTTAGCCATTCTCAAACTTACAGCAGACTCCCCTGTTTTGTTTATTTTCTGTGAGCTCCTCATCTACACAGATGTGCTGCCACTCACTGGCCACCTCCAAACTTCTGCACTTGAGCTACTGTCCCTCCATACTTTCATTTATCTTACTCTCTCACCCACAATATCAGCCTTTGCTATCAGTATCCCCTACCCCCCTCCCTGGTCTTTGCTCAGCTAGCCTTGCTTCCTTACCAGTCTAGCTGTACTGAAGGATGCTTCTCAGAAACTTTACTGTATCAGCTCCCTGATACCTCCATGTCTTTTCCTTTCCCTCATTCTCTATGCTCTCTACCTTTTGTGTAAAAGACCCTTTTTGTGAGGAATAACATCAAGTTTTATCTTAGCTGCCCAAATCAGTTATCCTCACTGTCCAGAGCTTTGCAGCTCTGTCCCATACCTACCTTGCCCTATTTGGAAAGCCTGGAAATGTCCGGAAGGAGAGTGCTGATCCTGGTCTTGGTGCTGTTGTCACCATGGTGCATACTGCCAGCTCCCTGCCTTGGGGATGCTGGGGCTGTGGGAAAGGCACAAAGCAGCGCAGCCCAGTTAGCTGGGAGCTGCCTGTCCCAGCTGAGCTGAAGCCATGGCATGGCTCACCTCCATGCTCCCTGGAGCTCTGCTCCTCATGTGGGGGAGATAGTTTGAAGGCTGGAGGGAGCCATGTGTTCGGGGTGTGCACAGACACAGAATGGATGGTGTTGTATGGAGCTGTATCCTCCTGCTGCTGCCTGCACCCCTGCCCGTGCAACATCCTTCAGCTTAGTAAGTGTTGGTTTGCCTTCCCCCCAGTCAGTGGCTGTCACATCTGTGCTGCTGACTCATGTTTTATAGTTTCTGCAGTACCTGACTCCACAATTACAAGAGCTCTTGATCACACTTTTTGATGCTTTTGCATTTTTTTTCTTCACTCTTTTTCCCCTCAGTGAGATGTTGTTT
The DNA here is from genome assembly GCA_024500445.1 of Entomyzon cyanotis. Classification (NCBI taxonomy): domain Eukaryota; kingdom Metazoa; phylum Chordata; class Aves; order Passeriformes; family Meliphagidae; genus Entomyzon; species Entomyzon cyanotis. Next base: position 23,215,845 of record JAKEPQ010001005.1, read on the forward strand.
TCTCATCAGTCTTACTTTAAAGCTTTAATGATGCATTTCTTTGCTGCGCCAAGTCCCAAATATGATTCACACTTTTCTGCCTCCTTTCTCAGCTGATTTGTTCTCTCATTTCCTCCTCACTAATCACAGCCTTCCCCAGCTTTGGTTATGCTGCCCCCCTGCTCCAGACTTTAGTCATGCTCAGAGTGTTTATACATCCTACAGCAGTCTGAAATATAAAGCTGTGCTGTGGCGAAGTTTCATTAGTGTGCTCAACCTTCACTCAGGGTGAAATACACAAAGATTTTTTTAACTGTTGCTGTTCTAAATCTTCTGTGTAGTAGAATGAGCTTGTGTAGATCTAAAGGCTGCTACAGAATTTTCTTAGCTTTGCAGTGTTTTTTACAGTAATTTTCAGGAGCCATAAAAAGTGAAAATAGTGTGTAAGAGGGAGGCTTGACACAAAAAGTGCAAGTAAAGGAGATGTTTGGTTTGGTTTTTTTTCGCCCTTTAAGGAAATGCTCCTCTAACACTCTTGAATGAAGCTTATTGATAAGTAATCTTGCAGTGCACTATCAAAGTTTGCTTGTTGTCTTTTTAAGTGAGGCCCTTAAGTCTCCCAGGAGCTTGTTAGGGAGTAATATCCTTCAGCATAAGGACAGCTAGTTTCCCATGTATGCAGTTAAATGTGTAATACCTATTAGTTTTTTCTTTGAAAACACAATTTAAAAACCCAACAAACAACCAAAATCAGAACTCTTTGTGCTCAAATTTCCTAACCAGCGGTGTCTGACCATTTCAAGTTTTGAAACAATAGCAACCAACTTACCCCATTACGTATGTCTCAGAGAAAACTATAACAGCATATGTAGTATGTGGAAGTAATTTGGAAGGCATCTTGCAGTTTTGAAGTGCACACGGTGAAAAGGGAGATTGGGACAATAGAATCTAAATGTGGTCATGAGGAAAGAAACTAGTTAGCAGTATTAAAATAGACTTTGTAATGAGTAGGGTGACTCGTAACATCTTTATTTTCTGATTTCTCTTAGCACATAGAAAAAGCTGCTGCCCATATGAAGAGGGGAATTAGTAGCTAAAAGATAGCCATCAGATTTCAGAAGATAAAGGAAAGGTTGATCTGAACCTTGAAATTGTCAGCTCAGCAAAGGCAGAGTGGTGAAAGGAGGGTTTCCTGGAGAAGCCCCAGAAGATTGTGATGGATTATGAGTTTCTGGAAGGGGACAAGAAACAGGCAATAAAAGGTGCTAAATATAAACAGTTGTAACAAAACACTGGTCAAGCATTTTACCTCCAACACCCTGCAAAACATAGAAGATGTTTCATATTGAGACTGCTGCATCAGTTGAGCTGAAATGTTTCCTGACTACTATGATTCTTGTGTATATCATCTAGAGGAGCACTCCGTGCATAACTTGCTTTGTTTTTAAGGTCATTAGTTTTCACTGAAAAAAATTTACCATCAGCTAAATCAGTAAATAAACCCATTTTTCTAAACACCTGTCTGAAAAATTAATTGAACACACAACTATTGTAAAACTCATCTCGTCACAACTTTTTAAAAATAAAATTAGACTAAACATGTCTTATTGATTGCAAATTTTTTGCTACGCTAGAGCTGCTTTTCCACAGCGTGAAAGGAGCTCAAGCGTCTTGTTGGAAAGCAGTTTAGAGGAAGATATTCTCCGGGATTCACAAAAGCATATCTATTTCATGTTTCCATCTGCCCTCCAGGATTTTTTCCCATAACGTGCATGAAACATTGATGCATACCATACAGTCATAAGACTATTTTTATTCCATCTTTTTTGTCACCATCTTCCTTCCACCTTTCTGGAAGCCTGCCCTATTAGCAGTTTGCAGCTGTTCAAGGCAAAGTCTTTCATATGTTTTTCTCACATCACTTAATGTAGGCTTGAAATCAGGGAAGCAGAGTCTACTGAGTTGCTTTAAAAAAAAGAGGAGACCTTGTAAGTGGCCTGATGTCTTACACTGTGGAGAATAAGATTTAAACTTCAGGACATCAGGGTCTTTCATCATAAATCACCCAGTGCTGGTGAATGCTTACTGTGGTAAACTGCATTCAGCAAGGCTGAGAAAGTCTTAAGCCAGTGTGGGAGGTGGAGCTGGGACAGAGTAGGGCAAAACGTGTATGCATTTTATAACCTGCTTCTGTGACAGCAGGGAACCCTATTCCTGCCCCTTGACACAACATGGAGAAACCTTGTGCTACTATCAGCCTTCCTGACTCGGTTGCCCTGCCAATAACAAGATGATTACCTTGTGATTTAATGGTAAAGTTGTTTGGTGACCACATGGTTATGACATTTCATGAGGCTGACAGGAGCTCCCAAAATGATTTTCTGTTGATGCAGCTCTAGGACAGAATCCCTGTGAACTTCTAGCAGATTCTGGCTTTGCTGCCTGAAACTTATCCAGTCGTTGCTGCCAGTCACCTGAATCTGAATATTGTAATCCAGGTGGCTATTCTGGATACTAACTGCCTGGCTTATCTCCCACTGCAGTGTTCAGTTGTGTAGCTCTGAATTATGCATGACTGCTTTTAGTTGTTCACTGATCTGGCATCAAATCTCAGAATTTTTATGGATTGAGATGTGATTCCCAAATTGCATTGCATGGCATCACAGTGCTCTGGAGCACAATGCTCAACGTGCCAAATGGGAACAAATACGGAGCTATGTACTTATCTCATTCACAAGCATGCTCTCGTAGCAACAGGGCTTGTGGGGACTCTGAGAAGTCACTGTAGTCAGAGTAAGCTGTTTAGGTGTGTTCTGTGAGCATTGTACAGACAAAGCTGGTACATAAACAGAGTTAGAAATATGTTCGGTGCCTGTGCTGTTCAGCTTCAGAAAGGCTTGCTGGTTACTGCTTTGAAAAGAGGATTTGCTTTGGTATTACCCTAAGTATTCTGCATTTTCAGTTATCCTTCCCTAAGGCTTTTGTGTTTTAGTTCATAAGGTCATTGGTACCATCATCCAGTATCACAGCTGTGGCAGTAGTAGCAAAGTAATCATGGCTAAACGTAACATATTTTGTTTACTGTAAAGCTACAATAATCTATGAAGTATTTTGTTTTCAGATAGAACAGCAGTTCCCAGACTGTAGGCTGTATTGGAAGTTAATGACTCCTTGGAAATTGGGCACTCTTTCTTGTTGCCTTTCTTTGAGGGTTGGGATAAGAGGCAGAGGAAACACGGCAACCAGGATCAGCATTTTACTTGGAATAGCTCCAATAAATAATAAGAAAATCCAAGGTTACAAAGCAGCAGTGCTAAAAAACCCTGTCACAGCTTTTGCCCCCAGGCAGTGTTTAGGGAATGTGACTCAGGGCAGGACTGGGCTTTTGCTACAGGCTTTGCACTGCTGTGTGGTTGCTACCTATACCCAGGATGTGTATGTCCTGGGAAGACTACCCTGTCCCTCAGTCACTTTATCTCTGTCCTGCATGAGTTGTCTTTCTGTTCCAAAATTGATCTTCTGAACCATCTAGTGTAGCACCATGAGGGAAATCAGCACATAACCCGTGAAAGGCCTTGTCCTAGTAGAGTCCTTGCAGCTTTTATTGGGTGTTGCGATTTTTTTCAACCACCAACTTGCCCCTCTTATTTGAGCTTGTGTTAACTAGTAGGACTAGAGCAGCAGAAACCCTTTTACTTGAATGATAGCTGAAACTGTTAAAAACATCTTTAGTTATGATTCACTAGGTGACCGTCTCAAAAAGCACAACTTGTAACTTCCTATCCAATCTATTTGTGCTCTGCAACCTAATTATGTTGTCTAAATGGTACATGCTAAAGTATTCAGGTTGAGAAAAATGTGAAATGGAAGTATGTAAAATCGTGGTTTCGGGGGTGGTCTGGGCTAGGCAGGCCTGTACCAGACAAATCTGAAATTGTATTTGGTTGGTAGATGCTATAATAAAGCATAGAATTGATGGCCACCTGCATAGGAATGATAATTTGAGAAGAGTCAAAGAAGCATTTGTAAGAAAGTCCTGTCTTGGGGAATTGGAGTTCCTAGGAAGCATCAGCAAGAAGTAAAGATGTTCTGGTTCAAAAATCAAAGTGAAGTTCATCAAAAAGGCTTTTTAAGGAAACGAAGAAGCCATCATGTAAGAGGGGAGGTCTTTGCACAAGTAATTGACAGTAAAAGAGGTAGGATCAGAGGGTAGAAGGTCAATTCTCAGTAGAGTCCCAGTTAAGTTCCACAGAGATCTGTGGAACATGTTTGCGAATGTATCATATGGGGATGAGCAGTTGGGTGAGCAAGTTGCTGTGAAGAAGAAAGCCAGCTGTGGAGAACAATGGAAGGACATTGAAGTGCTGAGGACTATGCAACAAAATGGGTCATAAAATTCAGTGTAAATAAATGATGGTGATGATAACTGAGAAGGGTAAGGATAACTGCGCAGATTATGAGTATGATTATATACTAGATTATATACTAGATTATATACTAGATTATATACTAGATTATGAGTTTGATCTGAGTATTACCACTGAGGAATAAGATTTGGGAATTGTGATTGGCAATCCTGTGAGATCATGAACTCACTGGTCACCAAACCACAGCCCAAATATTAGAGGAAAAAATTACAGAATAAATTTTGAGAATGTCATTACGAGAGTGTATGGTACAGTTGCCTTTCAAGTGCTGTGTGTATTTCAAGGTTTACTAGAACTGGAAGAAGCTTAGAGAAAGTCAGTAAGGATGATGAGCTACATGGAGTGACTTCCATTTCTGTAAATTGGGACTTTGGTCTGGAAAAGGAATTAATTGAGGGCAATGTTGTGGACATCTGCAGAGGAAGGAGGATGAAGACTAACCACTGCCTTTCAAAACAAAAGCGTACACAGTAAGGAGGGAAGGCAGAATCAGTGCTTTCAAAAAGAAGAGGTTCTCCATGAAATCAGTAGTGGGATGTGGGATGACTTGTCAAACATATGTTGTAGATGTTTTAAAAAATTGTATGGTTTCCAGGAGAGTCATGGACTACTGCTTGGAAGGGTATTGTGCTAAACTAACAGAAACCACATATGGTTCAGGAAGTCCCTGACTTGAAAGGAGTTGGTGGTCAGAAGACAATCAGAGAAATACCACACATCTGTGACCTGTTCTGTGCTTTTGGCTATTATTGGAGACAGAATACTGGCCTAGATGTACTGCTAATCTCATCCACACACCAATGCTCATTTTAAGATGTCTTGTGACAGGGAAAATACTTAAAAACATCAATACCTGACCATATTTGTGTATAATCTCACGCACCTTTAGGTTGCGTGTTTGTGCTTACATGTACATCTTCAGGATTTGCTTTTGCATTTTATTATAAAAATATCATGGTCCTATATGCAGATTAAATAGTAACCAAAGATTGTTTTCACAGTAGCATCATCACTTTAAAAATGGGTGCAGATTATTCTTGAGGAGGTGGGGTGGTGATGGTGGTGGTGGTGTGATTCCAAAACACATGAAAACACTTCCGCAAGTTTTAAAAATTCTAACAGTAATTACGCTAACAATGTTATTTGTATCACAGTCTCTCCAAAGTTTTTAGAAGAACATCCATGCAGTGCCATAGAGATTCTTAAAAAGCCCTTAAAACCACAATCATCAGATGGGTTAGCTCTAGGCAGCTCTTGTTTCCTTTAATTTAGTATATAACCAGGAATCCTTTGGAACATTTAGTAACCAAAACTGAGCTCTCAAGATTTAAAGTGGACCTAAGTAATCTGAAACATGGAAAGCCCACAAAGAGATGCTGGATGGTATCGTGATTTTTTTTTTCTTTAAATTACAGACTATTAGGTCATGCTAAAATAAACATTAGTAAGTTCATGTTCTATTTTTCCAGAAACTTAAGGGGAAAAAAAAGGCAAGCATGATAGAATTTTTTTCTAATTTTGAAAAAAAAAGTTACATAATCCTCTTTCTAGTGTAGCATGTTATGAGTTACTTTCTAAAATTAAAAAGGTGTCTGTCCAAATTTCGTGACCGTAGTACAGCTCTCAGAATTGCATAGAGTTATGACCATGAAAAAAACCATATTGAACTTAATAGACATATATATATAAATAACCTCTTTTTGTATGATGGTTACTGTCCCACAGGAATCTAGTGGGTTTTTTCCTCCAAGTGCTTGCTTTATTAATAAAAGATACGTGTATTTAACTGATGCTTACTAGTGAAATCTGTGTATTTACTGCCCACAAGAAAATAAATGTGTTTAATAATTTTAGTGAGTTTGTTTCTGTTGCTACCCAAATTCCAGACTAGTATGAAAGGATTGGGATTTTTCCTGCTCAACTGCCTGCAGTTTCAGTAGGTTTCTCTGTTTTGTGGATGTTTTCAAAAAAACCAACAAAGCCTTAAATAAAATCTAGTATTGATGAAAGTATTGATGAATCTTGTATTTTTCTAACTTCTATATAATACTCTTTGCAGCATAATCATCATTCTGCACACAGTAGATATTAGTAATGTGCTGTCACTAACAGTAGACTACAATAGTTGCCTGGGTTTAGTTTCAGTGCTTATGTTATTTCATTGTGTTCTAGATGTTAGGCTGTTTCCCTGAGGGGTGAACTCTTATGTGTTACTATCTCTAAGTCGTTCTTATGTTTATACCTAAGATCGCTGGAGAGATATTTTCACTGTTTTGCCCACATCATTCCATTTTCCTGCAGCAGCTTTCACAGGCAGTTCTCCTGCTTCGTGCTTGGATTTGGTTGTCTTCCTGCAGCCTGTGCATGCTCTCACTGCTGTCCTACCATGCTCCCTCAGCTACCCCTCTACACTGTAGGCTACAGCTTGAATCCTTGGAGCAGGATTTCCCTGAATTCAGCTGCCTGCTATATAAGCAGGTCCTGAAGTTTAAGATAAGATAAATACAGCCTTGTATATATTTTAAAAAGACCCACACAGCCAACTATCTGTTCTTTTATGCTTAGTGTGCATATGATTGTGTGTTCCCTTTACATGAAGCACCACTGTAGAGTAGGGCCAGTGCCTACATCTTTGAATGGTTATTTGCTGTAACTGTTGTCTGAAAACGCAGAAGGCCAAGAGACATCACCCACCTCTCAATGCCATCTCGTCCCACTGGGGCCTCAGTGTTTGACCCCTTTGTCCTTTTACATCTGTCTGTCAGCTAATGACAGAAGAGGAGCTGTAAAACCCTGACTGACTCCCAGCTGCTCTCAGGTAGGGTACCTGCCAGCTCTCCCCTCTCATTACTTGCCATACAAAAGTCCACAATGCCAGAGACGGGACTCTGGGGGCCAAGATCTGTCCCTCCTGCCATTTGGCAGTGACTTATTTTTAGACAATTGTGCCAGGTGTCTGTACATGTTGCTTGCTGTTCAAATCTCTTCCAAATTACACAAAAAAGCAGACAGAAAATTAAATTCCACTTTGTGAAAGTGCAGGTTTGAGCCCCTCCTGGCCTAGGCAGACTTCATGGTCAAACCCACTTTCTGGTTGTCTCTCCCCAGCAATGCCAGTCGTCCTCCTTTTTGTCCTCCAGCATCAATGCCTCAGCTTGAGTTTCCAGATGTAGGAGAGCCACAGAGACCTTTGTTGCCCCTTTTCCCCTCCAGCCCCATTTAGCCAAGAACAAATGGGGGAGGATCAGCATCTTCCTACCAAAGACAGGATTCTCTTTCTAAATATGGGCAAAGGTGAGCAGGCTCCCTCAGCTGTCTCTTTTAAAGAGTGACATGCTGTTGAAATAAATGCAGATCAAATGGCCTGCCAAGCACAAGCAGGGATGTAGAGCCCTGCATCAGTCAGAAGACTTGATTTTAATTCAGCTTGGAGAAAGGCACCCCTAAAGTGATCAATACTTCAACATCTTTGCATGGATTTTTCTTACCTGCTTGACTGTTTCCGTTGGTGGGATCAGCTTCTCCATCTGAGATCCTCCCTTACAGAAAGTTAATTCTCTGTAAGAGGGACCTCTGCAAGTCACAGGTGGGCAGCTGGATCTTTTGCAGCCTGCAGCTACTCTGAGGTGAAGCTTCTGCTGGAAGAAGTCAGGTGTTTTTTCTACAAAGCTGGTCAGACCTCCCACTCTCTCTCTGAGGTCCGTACAAGCGTGCTGTAGGCACGTTGATCCTTGTTGATCCAGGAAGGGTGTCTGAGCCTTGCAGGGCTGCAGGCCCCAGCATGCTGTCCTGGAGCAGTTCAGGCACTTTGCCACTTACACCCTCAGCCTCTTCCAACAGCTATATCAGCAGGAGGATTAAATCTGCTGCCCCACAAATGAAACTGCCTAGTGAGAGGCTTATGTGTAAGCCCACAGCATAGGGAAAACCAGAGAAGGCTACATGGTGCTCCTTCTTTGGCTGCCTTAACATGGGGTTAGATTCCTTCATCTTCAGGATCTCTGGCTACGCAGGTGCCATTTTAACAGCCCCAGCTGAAAGGGGCAGATATGTGAGGTTTGTAGTTGGGGGTCACTGAACAGTTTGGGTTGGAAGGGACTTTAAAGATCATCTAGTACCAGCCCTCATGCCATGGGCAGGGGCACCTTCCACTCAGCCAGGTTGCTCAGAGCCCCATTCAGCCTGTCTGTCAGCACTCCCAGGGATGGGGCATCCACAACTTCTCTGGGCAGCCTGTTCCAGTGACTGCCTCTCTACAAGTGGAGGTGCTGTCTGTCACTTTGGCTCTTCTGAGCTATGGTGAGTGGATACATCAGCTTCCTCCTGCTGATATTTTCACCAACTCAGTTCCCCCAGCTGTCCCTGGTTGCTCTAACAGAGCAGCTTTCATTTGTCAATACTTTTTTAGTCAGGTGATTGCTAGTCAATACTTTTTAGACTATTAGTCACCTGGTACAGAAAAGAGGAAAAATCATTACTTACGCTACAGTAATGGTAGCTCTTCCAGGTACCTTTGCAATAGAGGCACCAAAAGTCATCTATTGTCCTTTGCTCTGAGTGGCTATTTACTGTTGGCAAACCTGAGAGAGGTTGGACTGGGGCATCGTGAGATTAGTTTGCTCCATTACCACCCTGAGCAGCAGCAACTCCTTGCTTCCTTGAGCTGCACTTGTTCATCCTCTTTCTTCCTCAGCTAGGATGCCAGTCTGTATTCCAGCTTTTCAAACCTCATACCACACTTCCAACCAGGAGAACGACTCTTGCCCACGTATTTCTCTCCCATGCCCCTGCTCCCTTTCATCTATGGCAAACCTTGCCAGCTCAATTCACATCAGCACCTAAACCCCTGAGACAGGAGCACAGGTTTGGGAGCAGCAGGGGAGAGGGAGGTTGCTACTTCCCAGAGCACTGTGTTGATGGCGGTGGAGGTGCGATTGGGTTTGTGCCACAGTGTGAGTGAAGAGCAGAGTGGGAGCTGCCACTGCTGCTGACCGTGTTAGGTGGGGCGATGGTGAGCAGCACTGCTGGGGAGTCCTTTGCCTTGTGCAAAGCTGGGGGGTTCACAGGCACAGCCTGGATGGAAATAACTCTCTTCAGAGGACTTGGTCCTGTCCGTGTGAGTACGCGCTCACCTGGGATCTGTGCGGACAGCACTTCTTAAAGAATCACGGTTTCCGTAGGGTAAGTAACTGCTTTTCATTTTGTTTCCTTCAAGAAATATTTAAAACCCACGCTGACTCTAATGCTATTAACTCCTCATTGAGTTCTACCGTTACTATGATTCTGATATTTCTAGGACCCTTCCTTAGGTTTAAAACTGATTGATTTCAGGAATTGAAGCTAGATTTGCTGTTTTGTATAAAAGGCAGTGTTCTCAGTACTGTGTTCTCATTATTGCTCTTTTATTTTGAAAGAAAATAACCATGAAACTATTGTTTTCCTTTACTGTGCTTTAACCCTCTTAAGTCTGAAATGCAAGTTAGGAGGGAGATTGTTGGTTGTATTTCTGTATTGTCTTCATTATCCTTTTAGTTCAGATATCAAATGTTTTAAAATATTTTCAAGTGCAACTATATTCTCAGATTTTTAAATAGCAACAGTGAATTTCAGAAAAAAAAGTGTTACTCTTTTTTCATATTAAAAATAAATAGATTATGTTATATTTATATTATTTATCTTCCATTTAAGGGTTTTGGAGCACTTTTTCCCCCCCACTTTTTTTTGGTTGGAATTGAAATATTATATAACCTGGAATTACCAGGGTGCTTGGAGAGTTAGCAAAATTAGTGCCTCACAAATTCTGGAGGTTCTGGCAAATTGTAAGAATTCTAAGAGTTTTGACAAATTGGAGAACTCATATTTTGTTACTAGTACCCAAGTGGGCTTTGGGCACATCTGTGTAATAATGCATTTTGCAGTATGATGCTTCTCTGCTTCATATGGAGAATCATTTGAACTTTGCTAACACTCATTAAGAATTCTTCCTACCTCATCTAGGTGAAAGGTTTAATAACACTGTGACTATAAGCAATTACAAGGAGAATGGTACATCTTTGTCCAATATTCTGCCTCAGAGATTTTCTAACCCGAGAAGTTTCTGAGAAAGGTGGTCTGGAAATCAGCATTATCATGGACAACTTTTGTATCCTGCACATAAGGAAGAGACTTTTATCCAATAGCGTGTTCATTGTTGCAAAGCATAGGAATTATTTTATCTTTTCACTTAATCCTGTCCAATGTAGTAAATGTTTTCATTATTCACACAAATGTAGCCCCTTTTGTGTGTCTGTTGTTAAATTCTTTAGGTAATAATGGCCCTGTAGAAATTGAGATCCCACTAATTGTAGGTACAGCATTGTCCTCATCTAGATCCGCTGCATTGTAATCCACTGCGTTGTAATTTTGCTGTATTTGTAAGGTAATGAATAAGAGTACCTGACTGTCCTCCTTCATTCTCCTCAGCATTTTAGCTACATCATGTGTTTATCTTGCTTATTTACTTGTTCTAGTTGCTTCATTTATCCCTGCTTCAATAGTCTTTCCATGTCTCTAGTGGCCTGACTGTGAGGGCATCTGCGTTTTGCTAGAGCGACCTTAGATATGTGGTGAGCACTGAGGACTATAAATATTTAAGAGAAATTGTTAAATACTGTTGAGAGGACTTTAGGATATTTTAGATAGGATTTGTTGGGAGTTTTTTTTCCAAACAGGAAATAGTCTGTAAATATGAATAGGGAAGGGACTAAGTCCAAGCGGACTTAGTCCATTACATCTGTGTGTCTGTCTTAAATATTGTCTACTTACTGTGAACTTCTACATTGGTAGAAACATTTGGGGAATGAAGCTCTTCCTTTCTGCTGTGATGGTGGAAGATGTTGAGATGGGCATTGCAGGGTAACTGATTTATAAGGGTCTTGCTGGGAGAGGGGGTAAGGAACAATCAGCATTTTCTCCCTTAAACAAGATGATTTGAGGACCCCAAAAAGTGGAGGTGAGGGTTGTGCTCATTAGTTGAAAACAGAACTTTCTCTTTTTCTCTGGGTATTGGAGCTGTTTCTGCCTCCTGCCTATATGAACAAAGCCCCACATAAATGCTCCTCAGCCATCAGAGAGCTTCAGTCAGTTGCTCTGAAGCACTTTTGACACTACTCGGTGTTTGGGGACATCTCTTTGCTCCCATTCATGCTCACCAACAGAGGATGCTGGGGCTGTACAGAGCTGAACTCAGTATCAAAATAATGCTTTCTGGAATGAATGGGAAGCCAGAAAGGAAAATGGTTTGTGTGGAGGGAGATGTTGCATTACTACAGGGCTCCTGCCAAATAGCTTCAGCCTGCTGTGGGCTGTGGGCACTGTATGGGGCTTTGTCCTTACATATCTGGAAGGGTTGGATGGGATAAAGCTTCCCATTACAATGAGGCACTGAACATGTTTTCTGTGTATACCTGTGTCATCCAGGAGGACACAGCAAGAAAATGAAGACCTGTTGCAAATTTACAGAAGAATGATGGCACGGGAAAGGGAGATAAAAGGGAAATTCCAAAAAGGCCCTCTCAGTTTGCTCAGGCATACCTAGACTTGCCCTCTTTTGGGATTTACCTGTAGCATGTACATCATTAAGAGGTTTTATTATTTTTTTAAAATTAATTTTATTTTCCTTTGCAGGTCACCTTTTAAGCTGCTATTTCCTGTATAATTAAGCAGAATGAAGGCATTAGGTTCTAGTAAAGTTGGGCCTAATCCAGAATCTTCTCTTATTCAGTCCTTTCTGAGTGAGAAACTCAAGTCTGGGCCCAGCATTTTACATGTTTTGCTGTTACTTCTAAATTATTTGTGGTCTGTGGATTTTTTTTTAAACTTTATGAAAACTCCTTTGCTTTTGTCTAATTTTATCTCTTTATGTGTGACTGTCCAGCTTAGCATTAGTTGAAATTTTGTAAGTATACTGCAAATTGAAGTGCATAATAGCTACTGATAATGCAAGAATGATTCCTACAGTTTATAATTAACAGCGTATAATGTTCTGTGCATGGGTTGGATCTGTCCCTTTTAACTTTTCCTTTCTGATTCTTTCCTATCCCTGGTCTTGCCGCATCCCAGCCTTTATGAATGTACTGATTTCACTGGAGTTTAGTCCATTGTTCCTTTTGTTTTTCAGACCAGTAAAAATGGGAAGTACTGGATTCTGGTTTCCTCCAAGAAGAGTCAGCGGAACTGGTTAAGACCAAAATCTGAGGACTTTAGTGGGCAAACATCAGGTGTGCATTGAACAGAGGCTGCTTTAATCCTGCTTTAAGTATATGCTTCTTTAAAAATAGTATGATATATGAGCTTTTGTGTAATGTGTTTGTTATATTTGATACTGCATATAATCATTCATCCTGCAGTTGTGAAAGCACCAGTAAGAATGTGGATTTTAAGTGATAATATGTTGAGACACAAACAGGCAATATTACTCATAAAATTCTTTCAGCTGGTCTTTGGAAAATTTAATATTTGAGGATCAGTGGTTTTTTAAAGTTTTATCTCCATTGCTCAGTCTATATATCCAGACCCAAAAAAGGGGAAAAAAGTGGTTATTTGCAATTCAGAGATCAATACTGACATTCTTAATTGCCTCACCTATTGAGAAATGCTACTGAGATTATAGTGCATACGTACTTATTAATAAAACGCTGTCATTGTCAAAGATTGGATCCACACTATATTTGTTCTAGTGATGCATTTTTAAGGACACAGTTCAAAGTCAGCTTAGTTAGTTTTGATCATAGAGGAAGAAAACCTGAATTCTTCGTCCCAATGAATGTGCTGACTGGTACAGCAGGTTACCTGAAGTTTTGGGTAGATAACCATAACGTTATATTGGCCTGAATACAGGATCACCTCCAGCCTGAGGTATGATCTTTGCATTGAGAAAAGGAGTGAGAAGTTGTCAGATATTAATTTAATGGTTAAGCTTAATATGCTGTTTTACAACAAACTCTGCTTCTGACATCACATCAGAATCCGCAGAGCACCCTTCTGCATGGCCCATCTCCCATATCCTGCATCTCCCCTGCTTGGTGCACGTTCAGTTCCTTCCCACCCCCCCGGTGTTACCAGCTCACCCCTATCCCCTTGTCCTTAGATACTCCCAACCCCTGTGCAGCACTCCCTGAGCCTCCCTAGCCCCACACCCCCATCCTGCTTCTGTCCACTCCCCCTCCCTACGGCAGCTCATCCTCCTTCCCTGTATCTTGCCTGCTGTCCCTGCTTGCCTTGTCACTGTCTGGGCACAGATTCCACTTGCTGCTGAGCTCTGGACCCAGCATGGTCAAAGTAGCCCCACTCCCAAGCAGCAGACTGTGGAGGCTGTTCCCTTGCCCTTTCTGCTAATCCTGCCTGCCCTGTCTCAGGCTAGGTGTGGATTTGGCAGGGGGTCCACAGGGGCTGGACTCATTGTACCTGTTGGGCTGTAAGTGCCCTGGCCATGCAGTGACGGCTGTGACTGCTGTGCTCTCTGCTCTGTGTGGTGGCTCTCGTGCAGGTGTCTGTGTGGTGTAAAAGTACCCTGTGCAAGTGAAGATCAGGTTGGATTTTTTTTCTCCTGCCTTGAACTTCATTTGTCAGGAGAGGTTAGACTAAAACAAAATTTCATTCTATATTCAGGCCAATATGCATAGAAGACTAGTGTGTTCATTAACAGAAGAGCAAAATTAATTTTATTACCAGATTCTGATTAAAGCTTATATTGAAAAAAATACCTTTCAATCCACAAATCTATAACAATTTTAATGTGATTCAGACCCTCCTTTTAATTACATTGGTGACTTCATTGAAGTCTTTGGAACTGGTCTTCATTTACTTTTCTTGAAGAAAATCATTGCTCCTAGGTCTTCCAACAACTGTTCCTTATGAACTAGAATTAAGTGAACTAGATTGTTGATTATGAGAGAGAAAATAAAATTAAGCTGATACTTTGAAGACCTGTGCATTTTCCCACTCATGGAACTGATGTCTCCAGGCTTCATCCCATGAGTGGGAATAAGTTTGAGACAAATCTGAAATCAAAAGAGTCCTTAAACAAACGCCTTTTCTGTCACTGGGTATCTTTAAAAGAAGGTAGTGTTTCCTTATAAAAATTGAGGGAATAAAGGATGTCTTACAAAACTGCTTGTTTAAAGAAGGTAGTGTAGTTTAACCTGTCATTCAAGGACTTCAGGGTTGAAAGGAAGCAGATTTCCATCTTGGTGTGTCAGTACTTCTCTCCTCCTCTAAAGACAAGGGAAAAATTATGGGGAAGAGGGAGGAAAAGGCTTAGACAAAGACATGCTCTGTGTACACACTTCAAATGGAGATCTCAGACTGAGGATTTCTTAAAATGCAGACATTAAAGAGGCACATCCCCTTCTTCCTCTCCCTGGTCCTCCTGTCCTGCCATGCATTGAGGAAAAGAGGCTCTCCTTCCTTCTTGCTTTCTCTCAGGACCACGCTGGGGCACTTGCGAGGACCGTGTAGTCTTCCCCCCAGCACACCTGGGCGCTGCTCTCCACTCCTCTCTGGAGCAGTTGGCTCCCTCTTTCTCTGCTGAGCCTTAGCAGGGATGAGAGGACCGCTAAGGCCAGGCCCTGGCTCCCTCCCAGCTACCCGGCCTCCCTCACTGCCAGCAGGGAAGCGCCCGGTTTGTTTTCTGGGGAGGTGGCGCTGGGCTGGAGCAGCTGCAGCCTGGTGGTGCCTGCCTGGCTCCAGCTGCCCAGCTCCACCTGTCTCAGCAGCTGTGGCTCCCTGGCCCTGCTGCCTGGGCTGTGGCGCTGCCCGGCCGCCGAGCACTGGCCCAGCCACTGCCCGGCCCCGGCAGAGACCGGAGGGGACAGCAGCTGCCAGCCACAACTTCGGGGCTGGGGGGTGGGTGGTGGTGCTTTCTAGGGAGAAAGGCTAAATTTTGGGGCTTTCCAGCCCTCCCAAATGCTTGCAGTGAATGCTGTCCTGCTGTCCTCCTTGTCCCCGCTGCCGCAAACCTCACGCTCCACCCTTCCCACGAGTAGCACAGGATTTTGGTATCTGTAGTAGCAGTTGTGCTCCAAGGATGAAGCAAAGCTGTCAGCAGCCCCCGACAAAAGAGGACTGTTGAGTGCCCTGTGATGGCAGGTGCCCGATTGCCACTATATGATACCAGATGACAAATTTAAAGCTGCTCACCCACAAGTCAGACACAAGGATCACATCACATCACATCTCAATGAAAGCCTCCGGTTTAGTTCACATTTTGCTATGCCACCGAGGCAGGACTAGGAGCCTCCATGCTGAGCTGAGTCTGAATGCCTACAGCCCTGATGTCTCACAGGACAGCGTGAGGAGGGTGGGGTTCTCCAGTGCTGGGCTGATAAAACCCTGATCTATCTAATCTATCTCTAATCCATGGGACTTCTGTCATTCATAGATAAAGTCTCTGTTAGCAGAGGGTGAGTTTACAGGAGAATTTCACCTGGTGTTAGGCATCATTAGCAGTGTATGCATTTTGCTAGAGTTGATGCATAGATGTGCAGTAATCACAGGGAAGGAGATACATCCGAGAGGGAACACGAGCATGGCCTACCATACTGTCAGCGTGGCTGCTGCCACGTTTTGTGCAGGTTTTCAAACATTGTGAGGCTTACAGACTTTCACTTTGATAGCTGTGTGTGTGTGTGCATGCATGCATGTGTGCTGGGGGTGTCTGTGCAAACACCACAGGTGCGGCTGTCATTCCTTTGAAATCCGAAGCTGCCAAAAGGTGCCTGGGTAGGTAGGCTCTTTGCTTGATGCCTCCCTTAATCTGACAGAAACGTTGCTGTTCTCCATCAGTGCTTGAGGGGAAAGTTGTGAGGTGTGATTTCAGGGCATATGTGGATCTGTTCATCCTGAGCAATGCGTTTTAAGAGTTGCAGGAAATAGTATAAAGAAACTTGTAGGTATTACATTAGACCAGCTGAACCTAACTTTATTTTTAAGTTTTATTCAGAAGCATCACATAGCAAGTAAACTTCAAAATCTAAGTTTAGTTACAAACTAGTTGTTTCTTATTTTTTTTTTCCAGTCCCCTTTTGCTTTCTTTTACGACCACATGAAACTTGAGAAGCCATCTAAAGCTAAATCATTTAGTGGAGTTGGGCAATTCCCAAGTGTCCAACAAGAAGGCCTGGTTTAGGCTGCGATGGCCACTGTCATTCCTGGTGATTTGTCAGAAGTAAGAGATACCCAGAAAGTCCCTTCAGGGAAACGTAAGCGTGGTGAAACCAAACCAAGAAAAAACTTTCCTTGCCAACTGTGTGACAAGGCCTTTAACAGTGTTGAGAAATTAAAGGTTCACTCATACTCTCACACAGGAGAGAGGCCCTACAAGTGCACACAACAAGACTGCACCAAGGCCTTTGTTTCTAAGTACAAATTACTAAGGTATTAAACTCTATTTATCTTTCAGATTATATTATCTATTTTATGTTGGCCGTGTTAAGCCGTGTAAAAGTATATATTTCTGTACGCCTTCAGCTGATTGCAGAGAGGATGTGTTAATTAAAGTAGCCATTGGATTGTTTCTAGAATTCTAAATTACCTAAGTTTGCAAGCTAATGTCTTTGATTTTGTTTCTTAATTTGTTTTCTGCTTTTGTTTTCTGTTTGTTTGTTTTTGTTTTGTTTTGTTTTTGTTTTTAATGAGCGTAGAATTTTCATTTGTATAAGGAATTGTCACAAGAAAAAGAGTATGGACTGAAAGTTCTTTGGCTATGGACTTTTACACAAGTACTTTCATACTTGCCCATATACCCCTGTTACAGTAGCTAAAACCCACCAAAACTAAAGTGTCAATTTAAGAGAAATGGCTCGCGTTTTGCTATATTTAAATTTGTCAAACTGTCTTTGTAGTGTCATGCTTTCAGTTAAAAGGGTCTGTTGCAAAGCTGCCCTTAGTGTAGTATTTAGCTGCCATTAAAAAATGAGCACGTGTGTTTTTTGATCAAAATAATTACTTACAGAATATATCTGTGTTTAAAGGCATATGGCTACTCATTCTCCTGAGAAAACCCACAAGTGTAATTATTGTGAGAAAATGTTTCACCGAAAAGATCACCTAAAGAATCACCTACATACACACAATCCCAACAAAGAGGCCTTTAAGTGTGAAGAATGTGGAAAGAACTACAATACCAAGCTTGGGTTCAAACGTCACCTGGCTTTGCATGCTGCAACAAGTGGTGACCTCACCTGTAAGGTATGTTTGCAGACTTTTGAAAGCACAGGAGTGCTGCTGGAGCACCTAAAAACTCATGCAGGCAAGTCATCGGGTGGAGTGAAGGAGAAAAAGCACCAGTGTGAACACTGTGATCGTCGGTTCTACACCCGAAAGGATGTCCGCAGACACATGGTAGTGCACACTGGAAGAAAGGACTTCCTCTGTCAGTACTGTGCACAGAGATTTGGGCGGAAGGATCACCTCACGCGCCACATGAAGAAAAGTCACAACCAAGAACTTTTGAAGGTCAAAACAGAGCCAATGGACCTTCTAGATCCCTTTACCTGCAATGTTTCTGTGCCTATTAAGGATGAGCTGCTTCCAGTGATGTCTTTACCTTCCAGTGAACTGACATCAAAGCCATTTACAAACACTTTGCAATTAAATCTCTACAACACTCAGATTCAGTCCATGCAGAGTTCTGCATCTGCACACCAAATGGTTGCCACATCGTTACCATTGGGAATGTCTTGTCCAATAGATATGGAGTCTGTCCACCCTTCTCACCAGCTATCGTTGAAATATCCGCTCGGTACTACCTCATACGCAATTTCTATGCCTGAAAAAGAACAGCCATTGAAAGGGGAAATTGAAAGTTACCTAATGGAGTTGCAAAGTGGTATGCCTTCTTCATCCCAGGATTCTCAAGCATCTTCATCAAAACTAGGGTTGGATCCACAAGTAGGGCCACTAGATGATGGGTCTGGGGAAGTTTCCCTTTCCAAGGGCTCCGTTCCTATTAGCGAACCTCTAAACGCCCCATCATTGGACTTCTCTCAGCTGTTCAACTTCATACCTGTAAATGGCCCTCCCTATAACCCTTCTGTTTCAGTGGGAAACCTCGGCATGAGTTACACGCAAGAGGAGGCACATTCTTCTATGACTCAACTTCCACCACAAACCCAGGATCCACAAGATCCTAGCAATAGTATAGGTCTTGGGTCTCTGCACTCATTGTCAGCAGCTTTCACAAGCAGTCTAAGCACAACCACCACCCTACCACGATTTCATCAAGCTTTCCAATAGGATGTACAAAGCTGGCTTGTTACTGTCTATTTGTAGAAATGCCTTAGGTGACCATTTTTAACTTAGTGCCTACTATAAGACATTATAAATTCTCTGCTTTTGTACAGTACCAATCTCATGAAGCCAGTAAGAAATTTAAATTAACTTTTTAAAAATGTTTTGAAAGTGTTTATTCTCAGCTGTGTTTACTTCGGTTTGTTTTTTTTTTTTAAACAGTCTCATTGTATTGTTTTCATTTTCACTGCCAATTTACACATTCAAAATGTTCAGTAGAAAGTCATCCCAAGCAGACTCTCAACACTCATCCCTTTTTTAAAACTTTTTCAACCATACCAGCTATTCCGTTTCATTGATGTCAGTGCTAGAACTGCCACTTTTACCTTTTAATATATTTTACTATTTGCAAATAATCCATTTAAAATATGTATCACAAAGATTCCTGAAGATTTGGGAAAAAGATTCTCCAGTCCATTTCCAAGCAAATCCTCTTCCCAAATGGTGACACATCTGACCTGTTCTATAATGACAAATCTAAATTTTTAAAATAAATATAGAATTCAGATTTTTCTGAAAACTTGTGTGTGTATATATAGAAGTCCATATATACACATGTACATATATATAGCATTTTGACTTGTATTGAAGTCATTATAAAAGTTGTTAAGAATTTTGCCATTTTGTGGCTTAAATTTTGGTGGCCTGTTACGGATAACAGAAGAAAAAAAATTTAGTTTAATTCTCTAAAATTATGGCTGAACAGAATTTCGACAGAGAATCTCTGCTTGCCTAAATGACAAATGTTTCAAGTTGAATTTGGAACTGTGTTGTTGCGCTTTTGTGACTCTGGTATAGGGAAACAGGCAAAATTAATGGCTGATCTTGAAATATAAAAGTGTTGTAATGTAGTAATGCGGAATATTTTGTCGCAGTTTTTGTTTTAATTCTTAACTTGCTGTTTTTTCTCTTTAGTAGCATAGAAAGAGTACTGCATAGGAACCTTCCAGTAGTGTATTCACATTTGTAGGCATCAGTCTTCTCCCCGTTGCCACCGCCAAAGGGTGGATGAAGTCCAGCCAGAAAGTGTGTATCTATTTTCAGTTCAAAATTAGTATGCAGTCAGAAAGTGAATGTAAATTTGCAACTACCAGTTTGTTTTCTTTTCTTTTGTTTTGTTTTTATTGGATTGATCTTTTCAGTTGTGTTACATGGTGTGTTATGTCCTCCTAAGCAACAAGTTAGATGTTAATCACACTTTCTACACCTGGGTACTTGGTTAGGGACTTTTTGCCCATTGCCAAGATTTAAAGACAGGACTCTTAGGAGTGAAGTAAAAGCATATTGCTTACACCACTTTTACCTAATGCAATATATTCTATTCCCCAACCCCTAATAACCAAAAGAGGAAAAAAAACCCCTAAAAAAACAACCAACCCTGTGATGCGTAAAAGCAAACTAGATTTGCTGTAATTCAACAATAACATTATTTTCCTTGTCATTTTTGCACAAGGAATTAAAAAATAAAAATCAAGTACATTAGTATCTCTCTAACAATAGTGAGGATTCGTACAAGGTTTTAAGTGGTTAAACTAAATACACTTCACAGAAACAAAAGTTGCTCCCATTTAAGGAGCTCATGCTCCAGATGTTTTATCAGTAGCTCCTACTGGTTTTTTTAAAATTCTAGGAGCAATATGCAGGTGTAGTTTTACTATTTTATACATATGTGTATTTAAATTTTATTACTGAAAGATAACATTTTTATAAACATGTTTGTGTTCCAAAGGCATTAAAATAAGGATGTATTAATAAGGAAATTACCTTTTGAAATTCTGCAAACTACTCCTAGATTTTGGGTTTAGGAGCACATTATCTCAAAGTGGGAGTTTAGCTCTGCTTCACGACTGCTTCCTCTGGTTTCTGTGAAACAGATTGCTCGCTTACTTACATCTTTAGTTGAATGATTTGTTCAATATTGCTTTTTTTCCGTTCACCTTCCTAAAGGAAAGAAAAACACAGATGAACAGAGCACAAGCTGAATGCAACCGAATGTAACTCTAGCTTAAATAAGCAACTGTAATGCATCTAAGAAAAAATAGGGTTTATTCTCAATCCTTTTAATCAATTTGAGATGAAGATAAATGGACTCAATTCCTCCACTGGGTTATGCCCTGCGTGGAGCCGAGCATCTGCAGCTCTCCCTGCAGTAGAGGAAAGCTGTGAGAGCTTGGCATCCTGCAGCTGGCCCAGCAGTGTGTCCGGGCAGCATTGCCCTCCCTGGGCAGCCTCTCGCACACAAATTTCCAGTCCATAGCCACTGTTTATCAGCCTCAGCTGCTGAAAGACTTCATAGAAAACAAAACCCACAGACACTTTGCCAACACCCGTTTCTTAGTGCATAGCCAGAATCCTTACTTACTTTGTTCGTGCCTTAGCTTCCTGAAAAGGGATTGGCATTTCACTTGGAGTTAGATGTACATTTCACTTGAGAAATAGAGACCTCAGACAAGATATTGAACCTCATTCAGTCAGGGTTTCAGTGGGTGGCTGCACCCAGCATGTTTGCAGCTGAACTAGGATGTAGGGTAACATGGAAGCAGATTGACCCTTAAAGCAATACTGACACCACCAGAGTGCTTTTGAGCATCACTTAGGCAGAGTCAATATTGGCCACTACTAAACCATCAGTTTTTAAACCCTGTTTTCTTGATTTCCCATGGATGCTTGGCGGGAGGGGGGAGGGCTGGCTGATCATGCACCACTCTTTGTGCAACTTCTAAACTTCTAGTAAGGTTGTTTTGTTGTTGGGTTTTTTTTTTAAAAATATATATTTTTGTGTACTTGTTGCTTGTGCTTTATTTAGTAGTAAATTGTGGAATAGAGTGATTTATTGTTAATTTGGCAGTAGCGGTTTTTAAAAACCATATACTGACTGAAACATGAGCCAGAGCTGATTGCTTTATTAAGCTAATAATGAATGTTAAGAGTACATATTTTCAGGATCATTTGCCTAGTGAGCTAAACTTGTATTATAGGCCAATATTTTTTAAAATAAAGCTTGGTCAACCTCTATGTTACACATATTACAAGATATAGCACTTTCAAAAAGAAAACCTAAACCTTTTAAGAAAATTTCTTACAGGTTATGCTTTTTATTATAAAACCTTTTATTATAATTTGTTTCAAGTGCCATTAGATTACATATATGTAGGCCTTTGGTATAATGCTTTGTGTACAAAATGGTAGACATTGTAATTTTAAACAGGTACATTTTTACAGTGTTTTCTTATCAATTTGCTATATTGCACAGAACCAGTGTGTCTTTCTTAAGGGTTTTACAATGGTTTTTACTAGGTTTACATGTTTCAAACTACACTGTCTTCTACTGCCATTTTAAATACCAGTCAAAAACAATTAGGAGTTTGTCCTCACCGTTTGCAAACTGTGTCCTCTGGAGTTCTTGATGGTAAACTTTGTCAAAAATATTTAACATGCAGTATTTGATACAGAACTTTTTTTATCATATCCTATCATCGCTATGCTGCTGTCTGAAGTTAACTTAGGGCCTGATCCTGCATCCGTAAATGTTGAGGGGATCCTGCATCCTTTGTTATGTCTGTCTCATACACTGGTTTAGCAGCTTCTCCTGTATTCTTCTCAGTCTATAGATAAGCCTCTGAACTATATGTACTTATCTGATATGTAGTAAACCATTATAGGCTCAGCTGCCTGTCCTGCTTCCCCCCAGTGTACAGTTTAAACCACAGCTTACTTAGCATCATGCTCAACTTACAAGTAACGCCACAGTAGTTCAAAATGTGTTTGGGTAGTCCCAAAGCTTTTATGCAATAAGGGTGTCTTACTTTTGTTGGAAGGCAGTGTCTTTTGATAACAGTTATCTAGCCCTGGAAGTGACACAGAACTATTGCTAATCATATGTAAACACTTTTCAGTATAAGCTTCAGTGGTACAGTTGAACCAGAGTGAATGTTTATCTCCTCAGAAACACTCCTGCAATATTGTTATATTGGATCATGCTGCTAATGTAACTTGGGATACAACTCCTCTCATGGTGCTACAAACCTCCCTGTCTCATTCAGATGTATTTTTACCCATAGAAAAAAAAAAGGACTATACTAGACCTATAGTTGTATGATATATTTTTATACTGTGACTTAATTTGTCATTAATGAACTTTGTGCAACACCACAATGTATTCATATGCACTTGCAAAAGTAAAATTTTGGACATGCAAATTTAAACGCTGACAAGCCCAGCTCTTGTTCACAAAAATAGGTGACTGCTAGTTAATGTTAAATGTGGGCTTTTTATATGGTGTGGAGTGAAGAACATACTATATATTACTAAAAGCCTTAGACAAAAACTGGGAAGAGTATATTGGGGAATGATTACACACCCAAACCTGACTCGGATTGCTGAAATTATATTTTTAGCTAATGGAAAATTGTTCGGACTTGTATGCTAAAATGTTTTTAATGATAAAAGTTTTGAATCAAAAAAAAAAAAGAGAAAAAAAAAGAACACAGAAAACCCTGCATTCCAGACTGAATTTGTATATGTTTCTTGCATTTAAAATTTGCTATCCTGTGATATGGGAAATTGAGTTGCTTATCATGTATATGTACTTTAAAATGTATTCACAAACTACTGTTGTATTTGTATAAAATATAGACAAAAAGATTGCATATATATTTTTGTGTATAAGCTCTGTAAAATAGCAATCACATTATGAAGCTGCAGCAGAACTTCATTTTAAACATTCACATCCAAAGAAACAGACTATTTATTGTCCACATACCCTGACTATAAAATATACCTTGCTGCTATTAAACAATAGTGCTGCAGCTTCTTGTGGCCTACAGTGTTATGTTTGCTGTACAAAAATATGTGAACTCCACAAAATATATCAATAAAATTACAGAATGGTTTTAGTTAATGAATAACTCATGCCTGGCATTTCAATAGATAATCTTGATCTGCATGTTTGGGATTGCAAGAAGTAATTACAGAATACATCCAGTTTTGCTGGGTGTAGTTTTTCTGAGTTTGCAAAGGCATAGCTGTCTTTCTAATTTATGACTGCTAAAATGTCAGTTTTTCAGAAAATCTTAAGGCATAAATATCTGCGTTTCATGATTTCACCAAGGAACAAATGGGATGATGCTACTGTGTCTGTGACAAGACAGATCTGAACTGAAGGAAGCAATTGAGTTTGCCATCAAATTGTACTTTGAAATGCTGTGAGACACTGGAAGGTGAGTATGGGGTATCCATAGTGGGACCATTCCTTTGAGAGACGTAGGTGAGTGATTCTCCATCATTTCAGATTAATGCACATCATAGACACTGATTGTTATAATTTACAGGACAAATAAGGGCACGACATGTGCTAGACACAGTATGTGGGTTGTCTCTGTGCAGTATTTCCAGGAGAAACTCAGTTGCTTTGATCCCATAGATCTCCATCTGCCCATGGCACTGACTTCTGAATTAGCCACTCTAATGCTTGGGGAAGAGGTGCTTCACAGCCCGAGGAGCAGCCTGCACACAATTACAGAAAGTTGCCTCTCTGCTCATTCCACACAGTTGTTCCCTAGCATAGACATTTGCCAGAAAAGTAAAAGAGTAGCATTTCACATTTCATTCCTTTTTGGAACATATTTTGTTAACATCTTTAGCACTGTCTGTGTTTCCCTGCTTTTGAATTCCTCTCTGTTCTGAGTCTTGGCTTTTCGGGTTCTTGCTGTAACCCAGTCGGAGAGAAATGGTTGTGAGAGAGAGTTGCTGGCTTTCACCTTCTCCACATGCAGACATCTTTCCTTTCTTCTGATCCCTACCTGTTTCCTCTGAGCAGACTTATCACTTCTGTGCCACAGGTTTTTGACTTGTTTGAGAGGGTTAGCCTTGTTATATTGAGGGTCAAAAGCTCAACAGATGCTCTATGATATGAAAGACTGCAAAATAATTTTTAACCACCCACAAACATATACCCCACACACACCCCCACAAGAGAAAACCACCCCATTCATTGTGTTGCTGTCCTAGCTGGTCTCACCCACAGTTACTGATCTAACGTGTCCTCCTTCCAAATAGACACCCTCTAGAAACTCCATCAGCCTCCAGAATAAGTGGAATGTGATGGCACAGATGACATCTGTGTTTTCTCCAGAGATCTCTTGGTGGAGTCCCTCCAGAGTTTCCTTGTTAAATTCAGAGCCACAGGCATCTTCCCTTCTCTCTCCTGTAACTTCCTCTTTCCAAAACTTGCATAAGAAAGTACAGAAATACGGTTCTTTAGTATCCTCTATACCTGGTCTCTCTGTCCTCCTCTCTTATGTCCTCTGGAGTGTAAGAGGGAGGCTATTCTGGTTTTGCCCTTCACTCTCCCTCACTCTTTACACCTTTTTTTCCTTTACACATACAAGCATGCCCTAGGATGAAAAACATTTTTTGACAGAGAAATCCAGATCTGATGCAAATCTGCTGGATGAGCAAGAACTGAGAAGCTACAGGCTTCCCTGCTTTGCAAATCAAAACATTGTATAAAATCAGAGAGAAATTAGGTTTTCCAAAGTGGCAGCTGCTGTAGTTGGCACAGCAAGGGTTGGCGATCACAAATACGCAGCAAGTGGGACAGCAAGATAAACTGTTACAAAATTTAGTCTGTACTTAATAGCTTGAGAAGTATATTGGAAGATTAACTGCTGCTTATCAGTATGAGTTGGGGCGTTTAGCAAATAAACAGCAACACTGTATTTTTGTTTTCAACAACACTGGAGATAACGGTGTTGAAAATGACAGATGCCAGCAGTAGTGTGAAGTTTTGAGTTCCTGCTTATGTGCTATATCCCAGGTAATTCAGCATGAACTTTCTCTACTCCTAATAAAGGTGTAACAGCTGTCCAGTATTTTTATTTTTCTATAATTATCTGTATTTATTATAATGATCTGCATGTCCTCAAGAAATGAACATTTTCAGAGAAATAAGTATTTGTAAAAAATGTAATGAACAATTCTGTTCTTCATTGTCATCACTCAGCCTTGTCTTATTTGGGGATATTTGGATCACAGGATCACCAGCTACAAAGCTAGTTTGCCTCAGAGGGGACTGAAGAGACATCAGCAATCAGCTGAGCACTCTGAAAACAGGACTGTGGTAATGCCTGCTGTGGCTGAGCTGGAAATCATTTGAATTGATCCCTTGATAGTTTACCCATGGGGTTGATTCTCACTGCTTCACTGAACTGCCCTGTACAAAGAAGAATGGTTTAGTGCCATTTTCATATGAGTCAGATCTCTGCTTGATGTGCGTTAAGTAGTGCAGAGAACGTGAATAGTCACAGTTTCTAAACATCAGTACATTGCTTAAACTTTGGTGAATGTAAGTGTGTGTGTGTATGTATGTATATGTGTGTCTGTGTGTATGCATGGGAGAGTATCAATCTAAGCTGGAAAAGTTGATAAATTAGTTTTGGGTTTGGGGTTTTTTTTCTCATTTTGGTTTCTTCCAAAATGTTTTAAGTGTTTGTGTTTTACAAGTCTGAAGTGTTGTTTGTTAAGGTATCCCCTAGTTAACACAGTGTGTGGTTTCCCAGGCAAGCTGGAAGAACTTCTTCCAATTACTTGATTAATCTGTGAGGGACAGCACTTTATCTGAAGGGTGCACAGACTCCTGTGAGGAAGGTGTTTGTCAGCTGTCCTTGTGTAGTCCTAGATACAATTTCAGCAGAAAAGTTCTATAGGCTTGCCTCTGAAATTAGGCTCAGCTCTGGTTTACTGCGTTTTGTCTTAAATTGTTACACTCGTGGTCATGGGTAAATCCTGAAAGTTCCTTCACAGGTACTTATATTGAAAATAAAAATAATATACAGGCTTTGTATGGTTTAGGGGCATGCTGTAAGTGAGCAACATCTGAGCTGTCATGTAAGATTATCAAATATCAGACATTCATGACAAACACAGACTAAACTCCCAAACTCTCTGAAGTCTACCCTCACCTGAAAATTGTCTCTTATTTTGTCAGTGTTTGGCTCCTTATGCCAATAAGGTATAGAGGGTTTCCCCGGAGTTTATGTGCTCTGTTTAGCTGAGGCTGAATTCAGCAGTATCTTTACAAGAATCTTCTGCTTACTCACTGAAAGTCTTGCAAAAATGTGCTTGAATTGTATGACCCATTTTAATGTCAGGCTTAAAAACCTTTAACTTAAGGCAGCCTCTGAGACCTTGCTATGCCCCACCAGAGTACCCAAACCAGAGACAGGAAATTCAGCTGAATCTCTTACCTCTTCCCCTCTACAACTCTCCAACGAGGCGGTGTATGCAGGAAGCCACCACATTTGCTATGGCAGTGTATTTAATACACTTCACAGAGCTGGGCATGATCTGTGTTAATTGGATTGTGCGAGCTGCTGGGAGAGACTTGGCCCTTTATGCATCAGTCTAGGCATCAGCATTAAATCCATGTACCTGGCAAAGCAGCAGCCTCCCAGCACTAGACACAGCATTAACATTACCCCCCTGGCTCCTTTGCTGTGTGTGATTAATTTTTCTCATTAAGCACTGAAGCTGTTTTCTAGTCCTTAAGCTACAAGTCTTAAATTCCACCACTATATTTGGCATCTCCCTGTGACCCAGCAAAGTCAGCTTTGCTCAAGGGGCAAGAGTGCAAAACCAATCTTGGACAATTTAGCTGAAAATAACTGCATAAGGACTGCTGCCATGTGACAGCAGTCAACATGCTGGGATAGGTATCCATCTTTGCATGGCCAGAAAATTCTGCTATGGGTGAGAGCCTGTATTTTACATTTCATTGTCTTTATCCTTAAGTTTGGGTTCTTTTAGCTGGTCACAAGGTGCTCTTTTGAAATTGTGGTATTAATCTTCAGCAGCAGGACCCAGAGAGTTATGTCTGGTCCACCTTGGTCAGTGGGACCCCTGTAAATTAGCTGTGAAACCTCACCTGCCTTTCCGGTGCTTCCAGTTAAAACCTCAGTGTGTTCAGGTAAGGAAAGCATTTGCTTCATGCTCCTGAACACATGGAGTAACCTGAGTAACCTTACTGTGAAGGAAAAAAAGCATCAAACAGCTGTTTGGCAATGTGTGTTTGAAACTTGATCTTATTATTTATAAACTAGGGTTTAACCTTTTAAAATGTTTATTATTATAATGTCTTGGCAGTAAAATAGCATCACAGTTCTTGCAGATGTATTTTTTTCCTTGCATTTGGGTTTACCTTTCACTGCTTTAATGAAAACTTGCTTGTATTTGTGGTTCCAGGGTGTCATTTGTCTCACCAAAACAGCCAAACTCTGAAACTTGAACTGGATTCTTTTCTGGCTTGTACTTGTAGTTTAAAAAAAAAAAAAAAAAAAAAAAAAAGTGGTTAATCAGTGGCCTATCTTCAGAGCAAGCCTCTGTAGGAACTGGCTCCAGACAATGCTATCACTTACACCTGTGCAATTGATCATATCAGAATTCCTTTCAGGCAACTGAATATCATTTGAGGTCTATGAGGTGTGACTGGAAGCAGCACTTGGACTATGAAACACTCTGCTTAAGGAGAGTGTAGCTTCATCATCCAATCCTAAACTGATATCTGAAGGACTGACAGTAAAAGGAGAAAAAAGAAAACTTTTGATTTGAAACAGAAGAAAACCTCTCAGAAGTCACTAAGCCACAGGCTAAGGAACTGTCTTGCTTTGAGTAGGACTGTAATTTAAGTACTGAAGAGCTACAGTTAGCTCCTTTAGCAAGATTACAAAGGAACCTGGTAGAAACACAATGCTACCTCTATATTGTAAGGCAGTTCTTAGAAGCCTCTGGGCAGGCCAAGCCTTCAAGGGCTTGTTGCATGGTACAACGACCAAATGTACAAAGAAATAAAATAATGATTGTGGCGAAGTATATAACTATACACTCTTAAATTCTCTGAAGTCAGTTCCAATCCCCAGCTCCATCCTTTGCCTGTTTTAGACAAAACTGGCTGTTAACCACAAGAGTGATGCACCTTGATCAAAACAAAACTGGTGTTTGGTGTGTGACCTGTGTTGTGCTGGGTTACATCCATGCCAGCCCTTTAAGGCCCTTGGTATCAGGGCTGACTTCTCTTGTCCAGTGACCAAACAAACAGCAGTAGTAACTAACAACAATGGCAAACAAAAAGTTTCTATATTGCTGATAGACAAGTGAAATATGAATGGGGGAGCACAGCAAAGTTCTGTATCTCCACATGTCTTCTCATCCAGAAGCGCAGATTGGGCTGGGCAGCTGTTGCAGCGTTGGATGCACAGGTAGGTTTTACTTGCAGCAATACAACACACAATCTGGGAACAAACCCATTTCTGCTGCAGTTTATTGTAGCTGTGACCTATTGCAGCCCATGGGACACAGACTGTGTGCTTCCCTCCTGTAACTTGTCAAAGTCCCTATTGCTTTCTGTGCTGATGACTTCTGGCTCCCACAGCTTCCTTTTCCCCTGTGGAAAAAACAGTGCAATGGGAACAGCATGGCTGGGAGCTGCTCAGGGTTGCTCTCTGGGGAAGGGTGGCCTGGAGGGAAGGGACAGCTTGTCCCCACAGCCCTGCTCCCCTCTGCAGGTGGCTCACCAGCCTCACCAGAGACCTACCCCAGCCGGTGGTAACGCTGGAGCTCAGGAAGGCTGTGACCTGTGGCATGGGTGTCCTGCAGCAATTGTGACTCCTGGAAAGTCACTGGGCCAAATCAGCAATGGATTATAGGAAAATAATTTTTATTAAGAATAAAAGCCTGCTTGCATTTAAATCTGATTTAATTATGTTGACGTTGAAAGACTGGATGTTCCCTTACTTTGGTCCTCAGCAGTAAGTTTGAGACAGGACAGTAAGTTACATTGAGGCACTTCAGATCCCAAAGAATGCCCCTCTTCCTGTTCAAAAATTCACTGTATCCCTCAAGAGCAATACAACATGTCTGCCATGGCAAAGCAAAACAGAAAGTTTTCTAACAGAAAAAGGTAGCAAGAAAATTACCAGAGAAAGTAACAAAAGGACAGCTGACAGAAGTGGACATGGAGTTTGGAAATAATAATATGGAAGGTCTGATAAATCCTTCTGAATGCGATTTCAATCAAAGAAATTTAGAAACAGCCCTAATCCTAACCCTGTGTTTTATGAACATAGACTGTACCGGTGCTTTATAGCATTCACAGTCACCAGATACGCTGCTATAGTTGTCAGCTTAACAGGTCAGTCTCTTCATCCACACATCCTTCTACGTATGCCTCTCCACACCCAACTTTCCCTTTGAACTTCACTGCCACCCAAACCTGGTGAAAACAGGCTTTGAGAATTCAGAGCAGAAATGTCTTTCTGCTGCTTTTATATGCTCTATGGCACAGAAGCCTATTGAAGAATTGGAGCCCTAATAGCACTCAGAAAAAAAGGCATAAAAATAATTTCTCTCTCATCTGTAGCTTCATCCGTTTTCTGCAGCATTTCATTTCCATCACAACTCACCTGCCTAGAAAATATTCTCTGCAAAGATCAGAAGTGAAGACTTCTACATACAAACATAAAGTCATAGTGCTGCTCAAGAAAGGAAAGTAAATATCTTTTGTCTTCACAGCTTATTTCACTGCATATTTAAAACTACACTGAAGATCATCTGGTTCTCCCCCACCCCAAAGCATACCTGTGTGATTGATGGGGAGCCAGAGAGATGCCCAAAAGCAAGGGCAGCAATAGGATATTATTTGGCTGGCTCCTGCTGTACAACAAAAAGGTCACAGGGTGTGGTAGCACCTGAGGGGTCCACCAGCCTCTTGTACTGTTAGAGTCCCTTCTGGGAGGGGCCAGGAAAGAGGAGCCTTGTGTTGTCAGGCATTCCCATCGTCAGGAACTGTCCCACCCACGGCCACTGCGAGGTCTCTTGGCATCCCTTAGTCTTTGCGCTCTCACATGTTAACTACTCCTATTAGCACCATTTAATCTGGTTCCTCCCCAGCATCTCTGTTTCACACTGCCAGGTGATAACCCAAACTCCCCATTCTCATTCATCTGTGGTTCAAGTTTGCTTCTCTGTGAATTGCTGTGGCAAATTTCTCCTGATAGATGTAAGTCTCAGTACTGGGGAAGATCTCCATCACTGATTCACTACTGAGTGATGTCTTTGAGACCCTCTGCTCGAGCAGATCTAGAGTTCAAGGAGGGTCAGAAGATAACTTTGGGACACCAGGTTTGTGTGTTAAGGTGAACAACTGAACCAATCGCAAAGTGGAGAACATTCCAGTTCTGCTTACTCATGGTCTAGGCACCCTTGAAACCCCCCTCAGTGGCCTGTTCTGCATTTTACTCACCCAGAGAATTAAAAAAAATGAAAACAAAAACGAACAAAAAAACAAACAAAAACCCCACCACAACCACAAACAAACAAACAGAAAAACAGAAAAACTGAACAGAAAACATCAGGAAAACCTCTGCAGGAACTGCCTGCAGAGCCAGTGGTGCCCAGAGGTAAACTCTGGAGAAAGAGGTACCACCAATCTGCAATCACATGGCAGAATCTGTACTGAAAAATCTGAAATCAAGAGGAAGGTTCTGAAGAGTGAGGAGGTGGGAAATGGGGTCCAAGCTTTCCAATATATTTGTCAACATGTACAGAAAGTTACTGGAATATTCAAAACTCCTTAGTGTACAGGTGCCATAAGGATGCTCTGTTATCTGAGGAGTACAGCAGGTACCAAACACTATGGCAGTTATCACGAGCACTGCAAATATGTGAAAGGGTCAAAAGTCATAAAAACACCTTTCAAAAAACACTGGGACCACCAACACAAAATTATGTTTGTTTGGTTTTTGCCAGAATAGCTCTGTAAATTCAGCAATAAGTTTTCTAAGAAGAATCCAGAAATAAAATGCACACCTGTAGTAACTGCATGTGGTGTGATATGAAAATGACCAAATACTTATGTATAATATAATGTATATATATACATATAATGTATAGTATACATATAATGTATACATATAATGTATAATATAATGTATTCTATATCCAAAGGATGGTACAGAACAATCATTGGTCCTTACACTGTTATTAAGGTTGCTCTCCTGTACGGACAAAGCTGAGCAGACAAACCAGTCCCCTTGTCCCAGTCATGCTAAGTGGTGGGTTCCTACAAACACACTTCTATATTTAGTTTTGCCTTCTGTAGCATCATCAAACCTTAGGAGTCACCACTCCAGCTGCTTCCACTGACAAAGGCTTTGAGCTGTTTAGTGCACCTGATGCTGATCATGCCTGCCTGGAACCATGGTGAAATACATTCCCCAGTCACTGCTTTATTTACTCCTGGGGCATTTTGCTAGTGGCATTTTGCTAGAGGCATTCAATGGGCAGAACTTATTTCTTTTATTTATTTATTTATTATTATGAGATTATAAATTATGTAAAATACTTTAGAGTTAATAATTTTTTTGTTTTAAGTCCTGTTGCCTTTACTTCCTAGAGATTTGCTTCAGGGCTGGAGAAGAATGTTTCCAGGTGAGCTTGATTTGATTCAGACAATTGGGACAGATGAAGTTCATTTGGGGGAGGGAGGGAGAATGGTGAAGGGAGGATAAAAGGCTTTGGAAGCTAGTTTAGAGGCCTTTCTGTCAGGGAAGCTTTCCAGTCTTCTGTCTTAGTAGCTGCCTGTTGTTT
Source organism: Entomyzon cyanotis (assembly GCA_024500445.1). NCBI lineage: Eukaryota > Metazoa > Chordata > Aves > Passeriformes > Meliphagidae > Entomyzon > Entomyzon cyanotis. Next base: position 23,248,220 of record JAKEPQ010001005.1, read on the forward strand.
TCTCCTTCGTATTATGCCATCACCTATTCCTCTTAATTGTTTTCTTTCTTTTGAGTATTCCCCCTCTGCGGATTTGCGCCCCTGCAGCAGCCCTTTAGTTATCCCTGGCGAAGACAGCAAAAGCTTTTGGGGGGAGCTCCTTCAGCCAGGACTCGTCGCTTGCCTCCACGTCTGTCCTGGTGCTCCATTGACTGGAAGCAGCTCTGCCTCCTGCAGCCCTTAGGCTCTGGGGGCTTTGGCTCTGTCTACAAGGCTACCTACCATGGTGCAACTGTGGCTGTGAAGCAGGTGAAAAAGAGCAGCAAAAACCGACTGGCATCGTGGCAGAGCTTCTGGGCTGAACTGAACGTGGCCCGGCTCCAGCATGAGAATGTGGTACGTGTGGTGGCTGCCAGCACTTGTGCCCCTGCCAGCGAGAACAGCCTGGGCACCATCATCATGGAGTACGTGGGTAACATCACCCTGCACCACGTCATCTATGGCACTGGGGATGCGTGGAGACAGGGGGAGGATGAGGAAGGAGGATGTGGAAGGAAGGCCCTGAGCATGGAAGAGACTGTGTGCTATTCTTGTGATATCATGACAGGCTTAGCCTTTCTGCACTCACAGGACATTGTGCACTTGGACCTGAAGCCTGCAAATATTTTCATCACCGAGCGGGGAGCGTGCAAGATTGGAGACTTTGGATGCTCCCAGAAACTGGAGAAGGGCTTGTCCCAGAGCCCTCACGTTTGCCAGCAAGGGGGCACGTACACACACCGTGCCCCAGAGCTCCTCAAGGGGGAGAGGGTCACTGCCAAAGCAGACATCTACTCGTTTGCCATCACCCTGTGGCAGATGGTGATGCGGGAGCAGCCGTACCTGGGAGAGCGGCAGTATGTGCTCTACGCTGTGGTCGCCTACAACTTGCGCCCCTCGCTGGCTGCCGAGGTGTTCCACGAGTCACCAGCCGGCCAGACGCTCCAGAGCATCATCAGCTGCTGCTGGAAGGCAAATGTAGAGGAGCGCCTGAGTGCAGACCAGCTGCTTCCCAGCCTCAGGGCCCTCAAGAAGAGCCTCTAGGAAAACTGAGGACTCTTTATATTTCTTTTGTCAACTCTTCTTTCCCTCCCCGCTTTTTCTGAACATAATTTATTTAGCCCCTGTGTTATCTAAAGGCTTTGTTGCTGGTTTTTATACTTAAAAAACCCTGAATTCGAACTGTTTTGATATAAGAAGATTAAAAATAAAGAGATTTAATGAAACTGTGGGGTTTTACCCTGGGAGGGGATAGAGGCAAGGATGAAGATGTTGGCAGATACGACTTTTTCTGGATGATGTGTTGTGTGCTGCCTTGCTCACTAGGAAATGTGATGTACAGAAAAAATGTTGGTTGTGAGTAAGTGAAGTACAAAAAAGAATCTGCTTTTAGAAGGTTCTTTATACATAATTCCTTTTGGTATTTTCAAAATGTCAGATATGAGTAGTTCTTTACACCAGCTAGGGTAGTGCATTTGAGCTTTTCCTGTTCATTTATCAAGGAATGAACATGTGTCACAAGTCAATGAATGCAGAAAAATAAATACAGAATGTCAGTGTTCTGTTTAACTTGTTCTTAGATGTACTTAATTTCAGTAAGTATGCTGCTTCTGATATAAAAAATGAGAATGTGACCCACATACTCCTTGAAATAAAGAACCTTTTTGTCAGTCTAAGGCTACTAAGAGTAAGAAGATACATTAACAATCTGTCCTTTTTATAAGACTTCCCTACTACCAGGTGCATTAGAAGCAACTTGCTAGTTGGAACATTGTAAACTTTGAAGTATTATAAGAAGATTTTGTGCAAAATAGAGTTAAAAAAAAGGGGAGGGGAAAAAGAATAGTAAAGTGAGGATTGTTTGTGCTTCATAACACATGGGTCAGTATTGGACAAGATATGGAAGTACTGAAAAGGAAGTTTGCTTAGAGCAGTAATGATGTTCCTCTGCTGGTGCTCAAAGCATACACTATTGAACTATCCTCTGCACTGCTCTGTCTTATCTACTATCTTTCCTAATCTGGTTGTAGCGTGTCTGGGAAAGGAAGTGCTGTAGGCAATGCTGAAGACAAAAAGCTCTGATCCCTGATTTATCAGAACTGATAATTGTACATCTGAACCCTTATCTGGAGCTGCCTGCTGTAGCTGATACTGCCATGCTGCTCAAAGTCTCTGCTTCTTTTTAAGACAGGAGAAAGAGTGATGTTTCAGTCAAATTGTTTTTCTTTTTTACCCTTCCTCCCCCTTGCTTCCATTCTGGAAAAAAAAAATCCCAAAGGAATTGAGCCAGTTTCCTGATTTCTGACACACATCTGTTCTTAGCCCCGTGAAATCCTGGAAATGAGCAACTATGTGAATTTGAGATGATTCTGTAGGTCTTTATGGTATTTGGGTTGGTAATTGAAATTAATGGTTTATAAAGCATAACTAAGCTTAACTATTTCTTGGTCTTCTGTCCTCCTTAAGTGGAAATATAAAATGCTGGCTGGAATCAAAAACCAAAAGTAAATTCTGGAAAATATTTCCTGTGTTCTCTGTCAAAATAATTATGCTATAGAACTAGAACTTTTTTTCTGTGTGTGTTGCATAACTTATTTAATAAAAAGGATTTTTTTATAGAAGTTATCATAATAAGTCAGTTGCCTTTTGATATGGCTAGCTGAGGGCATGTAAGATAAAATTTTAGATAAAGCCATTGATGTGCCTCACCTTAACATTAAGCATTAAATAAAAACGTTTCTGCAGTTTTCAAAAGAATAAAAAATGGAATTATTTTTAGTAGTTCCTTAATGCTTCTGTGTTGTATTTATTTTGCTTATGCATTGTATTTTTGTCCGTTTTGAGGAAGGTTGTTGCTTATACTGCTAGAAACCTGTGATTTTTTGCTTAATGATACTCTAGCATCAACAAGTGCTACTTGAGTCTCTGTGAAAAATCAAGCACCCTTCAAATTCTCTGTTGTACTTGACAGAAGAATACTGAATGGCCAAGATCTACTCTTGAAGTATAATCAGCTCTGCAGATGTTTCTGTCAATTTTACGGGGTTCTCTTTTGATAGTGTGAGAGAGAACTCAGCACAGCACTCAAGATATGGACACATCATACTTTGCTGTCATAATGGTCTCTATTTTTTATTAACTTCTAAGGTTTGTTTTGTTTTTTGATTGCTAATGAGCTCTGAGTTAATACCAATCAAGAAATATCTCAAGCCAAACAGCTCAGAATTCATGGTTTTATGTGAGGATGATAATTTTTTCTGTTCCCCTCACTTTACACCAATATATCCTGAATTTCTTTCTGCTAGTTTGTAGTTGGCCCTTACAATTAAATAACTTTACCATCAGCAAATTTGTTTATCTTCTGGCTCCCCCTCTTGCACTTCATTTGTGGATTAGCTGGGCAGAGAGGATCCCCTAAAACACTAGTGGGCACTTTTTCCTGCTGAGGGAACTGACAGTTTTACCCCCCGTGTCTATCTTCTGACTTATCCAGCTCCGAGTTTTCTCTCCTAAATGTGGCTGCTTAGTACCTTTCAAAGTTTGCAGTGAAAGATTTTTCAAATACCTTTGGAAACCCTAAGGGAACATATCAATCAGTGCCTTATCTACATGCTGTCAGTGCTCCTAAAGAATTCCAATACAACCCAACACAATTGTGAAGTGCAATTCTTCCAATGAAAGCAATATTGGCTCCTTCTAAACAAATATCTATGTATCTGTTATTTCCTTTAATATAGAATCCACTAATGTACCTTGTACAGATGTCAATTATGTAATTATGAAATCTATTTTTTAAAGACGTCCCTGGGATATGATCCTGGAGAGAAGAAGGGCCAAGGACACCTGGTTGCTTTTCGAGGATTGCCTTCCCCAAGCTCAGGACTGGTCCATTCTCATGAGCAGGGAATCAGGTAAGGGTGACAGGATGCCTCCAAAGATAAACAAGGAGTTCCTGATTAAATTCAAACATAATAAATATGCAAGGATTGAGAGACCATTGTGGGGTCTGAAGCAAGGATGACTTAGTGTTAGTAAAGAAGGATCAGGTTAGAGAACACTGAAACAAACAAGATGTACAGAAGTCCACAGGACTTGATGGGATGCATTTACAAATGCTAACAGAGCTTGCCAATGTCATTGTCAGGCAACTCTTAGCTCTCTTTGGAAGGTCATGGTGGTCAGGAGCAAATCCTGAGGTCTGAAAGAAAATAAATCTAACTTCTGTCTGCAAGATGGCTAAGAAGGAGGATCTGGAAAACTTAAAGCCAGTCAGCCTCATCTAAATCCCTGGAAAACTGGTGGAACAAATAATTCTGGAAATCATTGCCAAACATATGAAGGACACAGAGGTGATTGGGAGTAGTCATCAGGGATTTACAAAGAGGAAATCTTGCTTGACCAACTTAGTAGCCTTTTGCAATGAGATTACTGGCTGCTGGAGGGCAGTGGTCGTTGCTTATCTTGACTTTAGGGAGGTTTTTAGCACTGTTTCCCATTACATTCTCATAGAGAAACTGATGAAGTACTGACTAAGTGGAAACTAAAAAATACTGGGCTCAAAGGGTTGTAATCAGTGACATGAAGTCCAGTGAAAGACTAGTTATTAGTGTGTACCCCAGAGATCGATACTGGACCCAGTGCAGACTAACATCTGCATTAAAGGCTTGGATGACTGGGTGGAGCACCCTCTGCAAGACTGCAGGTGATACAGAATTGGATGGAGCAGTCAATACCTTAGATGTTAGCTGTGCAGGTGTTCAGAGAGACATTACCAAGCTGGAGAAATCTGCTGATGGCAACCAGTGCAGGGAACTGGGCTACTTGTACCTAGTTTATTTGTTCGGGACTGTCTGGCACCTGCTGCTGGATAACCGGGTGTACCAGCACGCACTCGGGGCCAGCCGGTTGGAAAGCAGTTTTGCAGGAAGGACCTAGAGCTGCTGGCAGACACCAAGTGGAACATGAGCAAGCAATGCACCCTTGCGGCAAAGGCGGCCAACAGCATCTGGGGCGCACTGCAGAGGCTGCTGCCAGCTGCTCCGGAGCGCTGCTAGAGAGGTGATTCCCGGGTGTTCACTCAGCCCTGGTGAGACACATCTGGGACTCCGTGGGTGGCTCAGGACTCTGCTGGAACAAGAAAGTCACGGATGTACTGGACCAGGAGGGCAGCAAAGGACCATTAAGTTGATTACAGGATTGGAACCTCTGCGTGTGAGGAGAGGCTGAGAGATGGGACTGTTCAGCCTGGAAAAAGAAGGCTCAGGGGGATCCTACCAAAAAACCCCATTTTACTGTAAGGATGGTAAACCTCTGGAGCAGGTCGTTCAGAAGGGTTAGGGAGTCTTTATCCTTGGAGATACTCAGAACCCAACTGGACATGGTGCTCAATAAGCTGCTCTAGCTGAACCAGATCTGAAGAGGATGTTGGACTAGACAGTCTCCAGAGGTCACTTCTAACCACAGAAGTTCTGCAATTATAATAACATTTATAGATGCTTGAAATTCAGTCAGCTCCTAACTTCTCCTACAAAAATCCTTCTAGCTTGAGCCTATTTTGTGTTTTCTTCAGGGACAACGCACATGCAAGGATCACTCTTCTTTGCAATGGCTTTGTTCTCTTGGGGGGAAACAGATTAAAATGTTTAGGTGGGGTTAGTCTTGATTTTGGTGGGTTTTTTTTTGTTTTGTTTTGTTTGGGGTTTGTTTGTTTGTTTGTTTGTTTGTTTTTTCTTTTAAAAACCTGACAGCAATAGATTTATCAGTGTCCTGACAGATTTCTTGTTCTTGATATTCTGAAAATGAAAAATTATGGAGTTTATGTTCCTTGAAGTTTTTTTCCCCGTCTGTTTTTATATGCAATCCACCAGACTTTCATCCTTTCTGTTTTCTTCATCTGGACACAGCTTCTGGTTTTTAAAAGATTCTTTCCTGCTTTTAAAGCTGGAATGAGCTAATGAGTGTAGCTGCACTTTGGTCTTAAATTTGTCACACTTCATATCTCCAAATAAAGTGTTAGTAGAAGGCAAACGATGCTAACAGAGCACTTGCAGACAATTGTGTCACAACTCTAAGGGTATTCTGCTCATCAAAATTTTTCCCTTTCTATAAACTGGTTTTGTTCTTTCTATCCCCATACCTATGTATGCAACAGAGTTCCAGATGGTCAGCAAGACATAATTATAAACCTTAAGGGCTACTTGTACCTAGTTTATTTGTTCTCTTTGTTTCTGGAATGGATTGCCAGCAGCTTGATCGGCCTAAACAGAAGATTTATTGAAGTATTGCACAGATTCAGATGATGCAGCAGCAGTGTAAGTCTGGAAATTGTGGTATTGGAATGTCTTTGCCAGCCAGGTATGCTCTATGCAGGGAATGAGTTATCTGATGCTAACAGGCTGAACCCCCTCAAATAAGAGTCACCACTCATCTTGCCTGTGTTCTTAGAAAGGAACAAAACCTCATTTCTCCCAGTTGGTAAATGTAAAGGTCAGATCTCTCGTGTCTTACTATCAACCGAGTTCCACAACTTGATATGATTATTTTCCTTGGAAACTCAACTATTCTGGTGTTTAGTTTTGTTTATTCATTTGTTTTTAGTTTTGTTTTAATGGCAGCAACCTAAGTGCTGTTTCTGGGACCCCGGGATGCCATGTCACAGCAGCCAGTTTCTCAAGGTGAGCTGCTTTTTGTTTTATGTTCTCTGTTCCTAAGTAGCACAAGCTGCCTTTCAAACTTCCAGCTCTGCAGCACTGAAAGCTAAGTATTCCAAACTGGGCGGGTTAGCTCCCGCCTCAGAGCAGTCTGGGGTAACCACAGCCTGCGTGGAAACTTCAACTCTTTCTCATTAATCTCCCAGTACCTAAGTACCTAGTGGCATTTACTAATTTTGGACAGAACATATAAAGAAGATACTGTAAAGTGCTTGCATTCTCATGGGTAGTTATCAAGACCAGTAGCCCTGGATATATTAACCATATTAGAGTGTTGCATTTTGTGCTTTCTTAGTTATACAGATAGTATTGTCCACTAAGGGATAGCATGAATTAAAAGTTCTAATTCTGGCCTTTTTTTCTTTTATTTTATAAGGAATGGCATTCATTGTCCCAACCTCATCTAGAGGAGACACATCTCCTCTTCTTCCTCAAATGGGCATGTGTGCAAAATTTGACAGGCTGCAGTTAAGAGATTTTATGTAATTTTACCTAATTCAAACTGAATCCCCAGATAAGAGCCAATACTAATTAGTGCTGGAATGGTTTTAGGTCAAAACGAATTTTTTTCATGCATCATGATGAAAAGCAACTTCTACCTGCTATCTCATACTTTGACATGTTATCTTGAGTTCTGTGAAGTGCACCAATTATTTTAGCAGTCAAGTGATGAGAAGAAAGGATGACTAGAAGCATGGGAACTCTTCAACTGTAATAAACAGTTTCTAGGAAGAATGAGAAAGAAGGGAAAGAAAAAGAAGGAAGTTTATAATCACGTATTGATCTTCACTTACTGTAGCTATTATTGAAGGTTTAGTGTCTTTGGATCCCAAGTAGAAGGGATATAATTATGTGGAACATTTATCTATTTCTCTTTGACACAGCTTCTGGCTTCCCATTAACCAGATCTTGGCTTGTTCTGTTGTTTGCTCCTCTTTATTTATTTATTATGCTTTTTCTCAACTCAGAAAGGAAGTGGTAACATCACTATTTTCAAATCATAAAAATACTATATAACTTGGAAGTGGGCATACCTTCAATTCAGAAGATAGGACGAGAAGCATGAAAACCTAAGTCTGAAGACGAATGGGTTGCTTTGGTATTCTGGGGTAAGAGATACCACAGCAAAGAAAACAAACAAAAATTGTTCTACACATTTTACCACAAATATTTGTAAATTCAATGGGACTTAAGTGGATGCTTGCTATTCAATTTGTATATCAGTCTTTGCAGTGTTAGCATTTGTGTTCATAAATTCATCCACTAGAACAAAGATGAAAAGAGGGATAGGAAATGAATGGTTATTTTTAAAATTCACTGTACTTAAAATATTCTACTTTTACTTTATTCTAGCTATTTATCTGCTGCAAATACCTTCATGCAGTGCTCAAAGAGCCTCTTTCTATGCTTCAGTTAACCCAGCTGCCAAATATTTGTCTGCCTGTCAAACGAAAAGCCTTAAAACCAGTTAAAGAAGGAAAATGGAACAAAAAAGTCTACTGGCATCTGTCCCAGCCTGCCAATAGCTAAGGATGCCATGGGACAATTTGACAGCAGAGGCACCACCATCCACCCCTGGACTTCTCTGAGCACGAGGCTCAGTTTTGCTGTCGGCCCAGCCTGAAGTTCAATAGCCCAAGTGTTCAGCAGAGCAGGGAGGTGATTGCATTTGCCTTTGCAGGCACCTGGGATAATAGGGTAATTCATAACTTAATAAATATTCTCCTGCATATGTGCCAGGCTACAAAGAGCAAAGTAGGCTGCAAAGTGGAAATGTAAATGTCCAGTTCTTTTTAAGTCACTCCCTCCACAAGGGCAGAAGGAAAATCAGTTTTATTTTCAAGCCATGTATTTTTCTCGACCACTTAAGAATGGGGAAAGGGTTTTGATTCAGATATGGCACAAAAGAAGCTGGTCCCAGAGACAAGCATACAAAGTTACACCTGAACAGAGATTGTAAAAAACCTGAATGTAAATAAGGGAACTGATAGGCTGGGAAGGCTCGATTTCTTTTAATAGCAGTTAATAGTATATATTACATAATACAGTAACTTTGAGGAGATATCATACACTTTTCCCACATCCTTGTTTTTCTCTTATCTAACAGTTCCAATAAAATGGTTTAGACATAACACAAAAGCTACATGCAAAGCTTTTGAAGGAATGTATCATTGCACTGACATGCCAATAGATGAACATCACAGAGATTTCTCTTTTTTAAGAAAATGACAGAACTCCAGACCTCCCTTAAAGTTGACGATCCTTGTATAGCTTTCGAGAGTGAAATGATTGCTATTAAATGTTTTCTGATTGAAAGGGGAAAAGAGATTATTCCTAAAGTTTAATAAATCATTCCTGCCAACAGTTGACTTTCAGAGGAAATAAATGTTACGTTTTTTAAAACATTTTCATGGTTGCATAATTAATGCTATACTTAAGTAGCACCAATGATTTAGCAATGTAAGCTAGTACACAAGTAATGGTAGATTCTTCACTGGAAAAGAAATTTCCTTTATAGGAGGAAGATTTTAACAAATCTTTAAAAGCTTTAAAAAGCTCAATTTTCTGTATTAAAGGTGTGTTGCTGGTTTTGCCTTTTTTTTCCCAGGAAAAATGAGAAACAATTCCTATGTATTGGCATAAGCATTTGTTCCTGCCAGAACTAAGGGACTGGCTCTACCTCACACCAGGAACACTTCACAAGAGTGTATGAGAATCAGTTGTTCCTCTGAACAGGTAAGGGGTTCTCAAAAAAGGAAATACAGTTCTGGCAGCATCATAAGGGGTTATTGGCAGGATAAAGTGCCTGCTGGGTGTTCTCAGAAACAACTTCCAACAGTCATAATTATTGAAGGAATATTTTTAAAGATACCTGTTCTGTACATGAATGAAAAACATGAGGCCATAATGCTGAAAAAATGACAAGTATTAATATTTCTGAATTTTTTTTCAGGGGGCATGGGTACCACACTCAAACCCACTCTCTATGTTTACCACAACACTTAATTTTATTTGCCTAAAACTTGAATGCTTGACCACAACCCTTGTAAATGCTAATACTACTTTTTCCTCCTTTTTAAACCTGTAGATAAAACTGCTTCCCTTGATTTGCATCTGGAAAAACTGGGGTTACTGGGGATTTCACTGTGCAAGGAGGCAGGAATGTTGGATGTGCAATTGTGTGCACATTAGTGCACTTAAATTTACATGTAGTTGCTCTTACATTATTTAAGTGATTGTTGCAGGGGAAGAAGACTTGTCTGTTTTATACATCTTAGGGGTAAAATATAGCAAACTATTGCACATTTACAACCACATTTTGTAGACTAGTGTGGAAGGCCATGTACAAGCCCCATTTTCATGAAGCAGGAACTTCTATAGCACGTATTTTGGTGAAAGATAAATTTAATAGACTTGCTGTAATCTCCTAGTATGATGTTCTCTTAAACAAAACTTCCGGGTCTTCTATGAATGATGTTACAGACTCTACAGTTGTTGTTCCTACCCCGCTACTGCAACCTCTTAACTTCCATGCAGTAAATTGCAGCTGCCACTTTGCCACATTAGCTTTGTAGAGAAGTTAGTAAACCCTTTGAAACCAAAACTTCTTCATATTTGATGCCTCTTGGATCACTTTCATGTTATGTTGTGGATCTGACCAGCTGTTCTAAGCAATCACAGTGTGATGATTTCCTTAGTGGCTACTAATTCCTGTTTCTAAAGCACATCTTTAACACCACAGTATCTCCTTTAGTTCCAGGTCCTAAGTTCTATGTTGCTATTCCTGGTTCTGTCAGATTTTGAGTAATTTAGCCTGGCTAGTTCACAGAGGGTCAGGTCACAACAGGAGAAGCATTGCTGAAGTGGCTTTAATCTTTCTTTACAGATGCCAGGGTTGGGAAGGGCACCTCAAGTCCCACAGAAGTCTGACACCTGGATGTAATCTAGATAAAATTGCAAGTTGCAACTAATATCCGGCTCTAATAGTCCTGTAACATCAAGGTGGAAATCACCCCTTGCTTTAAGTCTCATCATCTGTGGCAAGCATTTGCTAAATTTTGTGCTTGCAAACATTCATCATCTGAAAACCAGTTGGATCAAGAATATCACAAAAGGACACCAATGCTAAAGAGATGAAGAAAAACTTTTCAGGAACAAAAAACCTAAACATGATGAAGTAATGCATTTCATATCAAGACAAAATTTTTCCTCTAGTCATAAGGCAGTGTGAAGCCAGAACAATTCCTTAAATTATCCCTGCTCCATGATAGAGAAGCAGCACAAGCACCGTGAAACAATTCCCTACTACTCCGTCTCGCCAAAGAATTACATTAGATTAAACTGGTCTTTGGATGAAAAAAACATGATCAGTGACTTTTAAAATGTGTTCTAAAACACATAGGCAAACATATATGTAGACTACATATACTGGTAAACAGAACTGCTGTAAAATTAAACACCATTTTTTTCCTCCAGGACAGACATCCAATCATGCTAATACCCTGCTGCTTGCAGCTTCCCACAGCTTACAGGAGGCAGCAGAGAGGAGGAGGAGGAAACATAAGGAGGAAAAACAACTCCAAAGTCTTTCATAGCATAGCGTTGTGAGAGTTTGTACACACCAGTATGTAGCACTAGCTGCTAAACGTTCCCAGCACAAAACAGAGAAGCCAGCGAGGTAAGAGTAGCAAACCAACCTGTGTCCTGGAAGCCATTTCCAATTCTGGTGTTAAAACAGCTTCCTCTGTTCAATGAGTCCTATGGATATTATTTGAGTAGGTTAGGTGCAAGTTTTCAACATGTTCTACAAACTACTGCAGTCTTCTTGAACTACTTTTACAAAGTGAAACAGATCACAACAAACAGTGCCAAGTGATGTTGCCTCAAATGGACAAATCCAGACTGGAGAGATTTGTGTAGTTTAGAGTTCATTTTTTGTACTTGATTACCTTTCCCGACATGAAGTCTTCTGAGGTGATTTCCAAAATGAAAACTGGATGCAAAAAACCTCAGTTCTGTTTGTATGGCCACTAGTTCTGCTCTCACTAGGCTAATGCTGGGGATTTTTTGTACAGAAATTGCATGCCCCCACTCTTGGTAACGTGGCCTGGATAATAAAAGATGATAGGGCCGGAATGTGAGTATAGATATTGTGTGTGAACAGAATATCCAAACTGGCATGTTCTGGGAGGATGTTTGCCTAAAACCTGGTAACACTAAGGAAATTAACAATAACAAAGCTTGCTTAAGACAATGACCACCCAGATTAAACAGTAACGAGGGAATTAGATTAACAAGAGCCTTTTGAGAAAAAGCAGAAAGTTAGCTCAAAAAGCAGAGAATTTGTGATTATTAGAAGAAAACATGGGGTGGGAGAGCAGAAGGTGCCAATACAACTAAGATCCTCCTGGACAGACATTGTAAGTAGCTGCCACCCCACTCCTAGTAGAGACTGCGGGGGCTGACAGGATGAGGCAGAGCAGTAGGGACCCATCCTCCCAGTACTGCATACAGGAATTCAGAGAGTACACTTTTCCTGGCATGTGGATTGGCTGCACAGGCTCCCAAAAGTGGGACTGTCGTTCGTAACCCACACTTGCGAGAGAGGGAACTGCATTTAGAAATGTGTGAATATGTAAGTGGAATCAGTTGTAGAAGGGTAACAAATTTGTAGGTGCTTACTAGCAGTTTGTAAACCTCTAGTATTGTGATTTCTTTTGTACTGCTCATACTGATCCACAATATATAGTTCATTGATAACCAGCAAATTACACCCTGGTTGCTATCAAGACTATGTGAGTTGCACAGTCATTCTCTGCCCAAGGGGCTTTTTTCATTACTACAAATTTGACAGAAGCAACCCATCTGCAGTGGGATGGAAAGTGGAAAGAAAACAAACATTCTTCCAGAAGAGCAGAGAACACATAATTCATCAATTTGAAAAAAAATAAATTAAGATTGAACTAGAAAAGGATGAATTCAAATAATATTCTCCTGAAAGCTGCCCAGATGGACAATCTTGTTTGAGTCCCATGTGTTCAAAGACATATTGTAATGATTTATCAAAGATTCGATGTCACTAGAAATGCTGTAGCATATCAGCAGCTTTGTGTTTTTTGCCACAGTGATTTGTGTCAGAAAAACAAGCCAAAACAGGCTGACAAGGGAGAAGTTTTGCTCTAACCACATCAATGCTATTAGAAGCCAAGTGTATCATCTGCCCGGCATAAAGTACATATTTAGAAGAGCTTGTAGTGATAACTATGAAGTTCAAGTTGCCCACTTGAAAATATCTCCTAACAATCAATATTTGCAGCAACATTTGTCAACAGTAAAGGACTCCGTCAAAGCACAGTTGCTCTTTCTCTGAATCACAGACCTAGTTCATGTTTTTCACGCTTACATGAGAAATTTTTAAGGTAAAGAGAGCCTAGTATTTTGAGGGGTGGTTGGATTCTCATATGCTGAGTTTTATGCTAGAATTGGCATGAAAATTTAGAAAATGTAAAATGGGACAGCCTAGGTGCAATATGAGAACTCCAGCTGTGCATTCTGTCTGTCTGCTACCTGCAGAGAGCATTGCCAGTTAGCAGCTACTCATCTACACAAGTCAGTCTTTTAAAAGAGAAAGCTAATTGTAGAGAAAGCTAATTGCTCAGCCAAAGAAGCCAAAGAAGTTGGAGGAGAGTTCTGCAACATGATACAACTGAGACTCAGCACAAGAGGATCTGCAGATACCTACAGTTACGACCAAGCAGATGCTATAGCCTTTCTTAAAAGGACTGAAAATAGCTTTTTTTGGATTTCTCCTGACTTGTTTAGACACTGCAGCATCTACCAATGACCTCCGGAAAAGCCTCAGGCATGATCCTGCTTCACAGGTATTTTAAGAGCAGAAGCTCAAACAAAACCCTTAAAAGTGTGTTCAGATCCCAATGATCTTGGAGAAGGAAGTGATTTCCAAGTAAATAGGAATATGTTAATCACCATTGAAAGCAAACACTAGAGGTATTAGGCTGGCATAACCAAGACAGCTTCCAGGGAGCTGCTCATATTGAATACCCACCATGAAAAATGACACAGCAGATTTAGGGAGGCTACTGTGAGCCCTGCCAAAACCATACACTGGCCACCAATGTGAAACAAGCAGAATAAATCCACTCATAAAAATGAATGGTGTTCACAGCCCAAGCTGCAAAGCCTGAGGAGTATGTCTGTCCTTTGACCCAGCCAAAGGTGCATCAGAAAGGTTCAACATTCACCAGAAGACAAAACAAATCTTCATTTCACTAGATTATTACAATACTTTAGAAGATCTGATTGACACCAGGCACATGCTCCTTCTGTCACACAGACAGACTCATCCCAGGATCTTCTCTTCTGAAGGATGAAATAGTCAAAGGGAGAAAGAAAAAAAAAAAACAAACTCCAGTAACCTGTAAACCCTGAAATAAAAGTCAGAAAGTGTCATGAATGCACATGGAATGATGTTCTGCATGATAAATCATTAAATTAGGTATTAAATTGTTTCTGCTACAGACTACTAAGTCATGTTAAAAGCATGTCTTGCTTCTTAATAGTTTACCTTCTTAATTACTTAACATGAGAGAAACACTCCTGGAATCTTCATCTAAAATGCACAGGCTGTTGGGTATCCAAGTCACAGAATGACAATCTCTTAACTAAAGTTTGCATTGAGAAAAACCTACATGAAAAGCAGTATCTAACCAAAGGAAAACCAGGCAGAATACAAAATATGAATTAGAAGTTAAGAATGACAAAATACTCGGAAGAAAAGCAAAATATTATATTTAGAATGGCTATTTACTCACATGAATTGCAAGAGGGAACGTTTTTAATATGTAGTGAATTTCAGAGAAAATATGCAGTTCAGATAAATTTCTGTAACACACTTGTGGAGAAAAACAACATATATCAGAAAATTCCAACAATAGCCATGGAAAGCCTTAAACATTGGAACAGAAGTAAGGCGGTTTTTAAATCAGCAGCTCCAGATAGCCTGCATCCAAGAATTTTAAGAGCTGGCAAAGGAGACTTGTGTGCTGTTAATGTGGATTTTCCATAAGCTCCGAGAAATCTGGGGAAGCTCAGAAAAAAAGAAAAATCTCAAAGAAAGCTGAGGTAGTGCCAATACTAGGAAAAAGGAACAAATTCAGGAACTTACGGTCAACCTCGCCTTAATCCCAGGAAAAAACAACCAAACCCAAACCAACTTCTTCATGTAGGAACAAGAAACAAATGAGCAAATTGTACTTGAATTACACAGCTTAAACGTATGGAAAATGTACCTTTTCTGAATTACTTTTTTTCTCATGCAATTACAGCATTTGTTTGTAGACAATAGGAACAGTGTTGAGATAATACATTTGCATATTGCCTTGTTCAGCAGGACACAGAGAAACTGGCACAGTTGTGCACATACAGTTCATAACAAGCAAATTAAAACTAATGCTACAGGTCTGTGTCACCACTGAGGACTCAGTCAGATGTATTTCTAATTGAATCCCACAGGAATTAGTTCTTGGCAGCAAGGTACTCAGTATTTTATCTGGAAAGAAGGTTTACTAAGAGCATTCATAAAAGCTCTAAGTAAATAGTGTAGCAAGGCTGCTGATTGGGAACCATCTGGATTAGCGGAAAATTAAGTGCTTCAGCATGCTCAGTGTGAGGTCATGTATTTAAGAGTGATGAATATAAAACACTTATAGATGGAAAACTTCCTCAGGAAGTAGTTGGAATAGCTGGCAACAGAATAAACATGGGTTCCTTGCGTATGAGCTCAAAAATAGAATCTATGTAATTGTTAAATGGCTCAGAAAACAAACCACCAGAACCAAATGTTGTTTTCATTGCAGGGAGGAAGAGACCAGAAAAACGTGTCTATCATCAAAACAGATTTTTTAAGTACTGATCTCCGTTGGCAAAAGACTTTGCTGCATTTCAGGAAACAGCAACAGGATGACAACTTGTGTATCCACGTTTCTTGGAACTGCTTTATCAGAATGCAGCCTCTAACACTTTCAAAGAAGATATTAGTAAATTGGAGATTTCAAAGAGCAAGTACAAATAATCCAAGTGCAAACAAGCCTAAACAATGGAACAGTTGGCATATAAAAGTCAACTCCATCGCATGAGGTTTAAGGACCACTATAAAGCAATTGGCAGGGAAAAAAAAATCCCATATTAAAACAGAGTGTGATTGCTGAAAGTAAGCTCATCGTAAAACACCAAGTAGCTTCCTTGAATAACTGTAGTAATTTTTAAGCTTCCAGAGGTGCAGTAGTTATGCTAACATTATGCATGTCCATGATGCCTGAAAAAAACTCCAAATTGGAATTATTACAAGATAATCATAGTGACCCTACTATAGGCCATAATTTCAAATAGTTTCTCTGGTTCTCCAGTGATGTAACTCGAAACAGACAGCAAAACACTTGATTTGGGACCAACAGTTACCATTGTCCAGGCCAAATCAAAGACCATTCCCAGTAAAAAATATCCCTCCAAAGCCCAACCTGAGCAACTAATGGAACTTATATAAATAAAATTCACTTAAGCTGCTAAATTTAAGCCTGAATGAAATGAGCACTTTTACTTAAAACTTCTGCTCTCGCACGTCCACTTTACAGAATCACAGAATCAATTTGGCTCCAACAGACCTCTGAGATCATGGAGTCCAACCTGTGACCGAACTCCATGATGTTCAACTAGACCATGGCACATCCAGCCTTTCCTTAAACAACTCCAGGGACGATGACCCCACCACCTCCCTGGGCAGCCCATTCCAATGTCTCATCACCCTTTCTGTGAAGAAATTCTTCCTAATGTCCAACTTAAACCTGTCCTGGCGCAGCTTAAGACCAAATCCTTTCGTCCTATGGCTTTCAGTAATGACTGAAGATAAAAAGACCCAAAGGCTCAAAGGGGAACGCGCTCGCTATCACTGGAAGCGATAATGTCTCTCCAGTGCGCCAAATCCCGGTCCTCCCCCCAGCAAAACGCCGAAATCTCCCGGAAAAGGCAACCAGGAGGCCGAGAAGCCCGCGGGACCCGAGCGGGAAGGGCGCTGTACCCCGCAGGGCGGGCCAAGCCTGGGGTAGGGACACGGCAGCCGCCGGCCTTGGGCCCCTCTCCGCTCGCCATCGGTCGAGACTACGGGGCCACGATACGCGCAGGAAGCCGAGCCGACCCGGCTTCCCCGCCCCGGCGCTTCCGTGCCCGGCGGGCAGGTGAAAGGTCCCGCAGCGCCCGGATGGAGGCGGTGCCGCTCCGCTATATAAGCGCCAGCCGCCGCCGCGCCCGCCTCTCCCGCGCCGCCGCCGCCGCTTCCTGGCTCACCGCTGTTCGCTGGGCCCCGCGCTGCCCGAGCCCGGGAATAAGTCGGTCAGGAAGGCTCCGCTGCCGCCATGGTGAGGAGGGGGAACGCCGGGGACGGGGGAGGGAGCGGGGCCGCCGCGCCGGCCCTGCCGCATGGCCGCCGTGCCCGCCCGGGCGGTGCCGGCCCTCGGCCCCGGGACAGGGCTGCGCTCCCCGGGACTGCGCGGAGGCTCCTCGGCTGCTAGAGCGGCTCCCCGAGCTCACCCTGAGCCGGCGGGCAGGAAGGGCGACCTGTTGGCCCGGCAGTGCTTTTCCCTTCGCGAGGGCACCGCGGGGAAGCGCAGGCGGAGGGGGAGGCGGCCGCAGCCCTGCATGAGCGGTGCTGATCCGGCCTCGTGTCTTTGCCCTTACACGCGGCCCTTGTTGAGGGGGGGGGGCGCCTCAGTAAATGGGGCAGGCCGCACCTCATCGCCGGTGTGTGACATCCCATGTTTCACAGAATCACAGAATAGGTCAGGCTGGAAGGCACTACAGTGGGTTATCCCAGAGCACATGGCACAGCACTTGAGTCCAGACGGTTCTTTAATATCTCCAGTGGGGGAACTCCACAGTCTCTCTGGGCAATCTGTACAGTGCTCGGTCACCCGCACAGTAAAGATGTTCTTCATGTTCAGGTGGCACTTCTGTGCATCAGTTTCTGCCCACTGTCTCCTGTCTTACTGGTTGGCACCACCGAGAACTTGGCTCTGTCCTCTTGACAACCCCCCTATGTATATTGTTGTAGAGGCACACATGTATATATGTTTCATCCCTCTTTTCTTAAGACCTTCCTTCATCTGTATTTTTACTCCCGTTTCATCAGCTCGCTTAGGCCACATTAATGCCGCATTATTTGCAAGTGTTTAATTGCTTAAGCTCCTCAAATCAGTTTCCTGAGTAGCCGAATTAGTCTTTCTGGCCAGGTGCCCCTTTTTGTTCTCATGGTGTGAGTTGTTGCAGTCTCGTTGATCAAGCTTTTGCTACTTCATTTGTGGTGAGTTTAGGTTGTAAGATACACGAAGCCTGAAATGTGTTTATTTTTGAGGAAAGAAGTGTTTGTGCCAGCTGTATATAGGCAAACCAGGGAATGGTGTGCTTGCAGCTTCCCACCCTGAGATGCAGTTAGACACTAAAAAATTGCTTTTCCTTAGAGTTAGGACTTTGCCTTTTCATTCTCTTCCCATTATTTCTTCCATGCCACCATACCCTTCAGATATCTCTTCTAGTCAGTAGAGTAATATAGTCCCATAGCTAAATTGTTCTTTACACTCCTGAAATCTCTTTTGAAGAGGCTGTGCATAGTGTTAGCTGGCGGTGTTCACTGTAGTGTCTGATATTTGTAACTTCAACATTTTAGGCGTTTAAAGATACTGGCAAAGCACCTGTGGAACAAGAGGTGGCGATTCATCGCATTAGAATTACTTTGACAAGTCGCAATGTAAAATCACTGGAGAAGGGTGAGTGATACTTTTTTGTTTTACTCGGGTAGCTTGTCAAGTAATGAATAATAGGTGCCATGTAATGTATTGCAAAATATAATCTCTTGAAACCAGTTGTAATTAAACACGTTACTGTTTGCCTGTTTGTATGTGCCTTGGCTTGCTAAGTCAACCCAAAGTGCTTCATACACTGAAAAGTAAATTCTGAGTAAATCTTTAATGAAAGCTAGTGTTTTGGGTGTTTTCATCATGCTGAAAACCAATGTCATAATGACTAATGTAAGAAACTGCAGCTTCTTCCCTTTAATTCTTGTGGGGAATTTTGAAATAGTTATTCTTTTAATGTATAAGAACTGGAAGCTGCTGGTTTCTCAATATTTTGTCACTTGTGTTATGAAGAGTTTAGTATAACATTCTTTAAGAAATTACTTAATTTTGTTTAGGAACTAGCTTTGCTAGTATTTAATCATAATGAAAATGTAAGAAAAAATTACTATTTGCAGGATCTTCAGGCTGATAACAGCTGAAATACAGTTTAAACTTATACTAATGGCTTTTGCTTACGGTTGCAACATGACTTTGCTCATCGTGGCACAACACTTCAGTTGTATGTAGTTGGCTATGAGGATAATGCTTAAAATGAATGGCAGTGATCACTCATACGCTATTCTGAGCCAACATCTTGTTTGAAATACTCACATAAGAAATCAAGTAAGTAAAATAGTCACAAACCTGAGCTATTGCATGTCTTTTTTCAGTCTGTGCTGACTTGATCAGAGGTGCTAAGGAAAAAAATCTGAAGGTGAAGGGACCTGTTCGCATGCCCACCAAGGTACTTGACACTCTTTTTCTGTCTTAAAGGTTGTGGGTTTATTCTGCTGTTTCTTCAACTGTGTGCTTAAACCATCTTTTTTTAAAGAAAAAAACGTGAGATGAAAAGCAGTGCTACTAAACTGGGGGTGACCCAATGTAAAAAGACGATTTCACAAGTTGATTTGATACCTAGGGTAACACTTAAGTGAAAAACATGTTAAATGTGAAAGGGGCTTTTCTGTTCAATTTATTTTAATAATGAACTTTTTTTTTAAAATGAAATTAAATATGTAGGGGAGGAGTTTTAACATCAGTCAACTATAATTTAAGAAGTAACTTTCTAACAGCACAGACACCATACAGTATTTGTAGGTGATCATGTTTGTATGATTGTAGATTACTTCTCCCAGTCTATCAGCTAAATCCCTCGTGCTTGTCTTTTCAGACGCTGCGGATCACCACCAGGAAGACACCTTGTGGTGAAGGTTCCAAGACCTGGGATCGCTTCCAAATGCGTATCCATAAGCGGCTCATTGACTTGCACAGCCCGTCTGAGATCGTGAAGCAGATCACTTCCATCAGCATCGAACCAGGCGTAGAAGTTGAAGTTACTATTGCCGATGCCTAAATGATGGCCATGGTTAAATAAAGTTGATTTACAAATTTTCATCACTTGTTTCTTTTTGTATGTGTGCCAAGAGAAACCTCTGATGATTTTCATGAAGGACAACAGAAACCATAATCAGAATGCTGTGTGAGAGGATTGTATATTTAAAGAAGAACATGCCAGCTATAAATAACAGGAAAATGAAACTTGGGCATCATGGTTTCATTGGAGGCTGGCAACTGTACAGTTGTGCAGCACTTTATGAAAAATAACATTTTTAATAATTTAAAAGTTTAACTTTGGCTGAAATTAGAGTCTTACGCAGACAGGTACCTGCATTAAAATTAATTTTTGGGTCTAATTACCAAGTTTTCAATTCTTGATTCTTCCAAGACTGAACTAACAGTGTATATGGCTTTTTTTTTTTCTATGTGTGTCACAGTCAAAGGATCCTGGGGGTGCTAGTTATAAAACTTCATCCTTTGTGATGAACACAATGAATTTAGCAAGTTCATTGTTTTGACTTGCATGTAGAGTCACAAAATGGAACTGTGGAAATACCTAGTCTTTTCAGGTTTAAATTTCCATAGATTATATTAATGCTCAGAGTAAGCTTCATCTGTAAAGCATCAAAACAGCCATTTTCATTGCTGCTTTCAAGTCTCTCAAGTAAAGGAACTATAATTGATTCTTAAACCAACAAAACAAAGCCCAGAGTTAAATAAAACAGTTCTGTTTAATCCATTTAAGATCAGATTGCTGGTTTTGCTTCAAGCATAGGCGAGAACTTGAATTCTAATAAAACAAGCAGAGGTGGTCCTCTGCAAGCAGCTCCAGGTCGTATTTGTATTTGCTAAGACCTAAAACTGGGCAAAACTTCTGCTTTCTTACTCAAGATTCAAGGGACCTTCAATTTCATTTAATATAAAGCCTTAGAAGAATTCTGATCTTTGAATTAGTAGGCTTGAGAGTTTTGGTAGAAAGGAGGTGAGTGATTTAATATGAACAGATTGTGTCAAGCCTACTTCCTTGAGAAACAGCTATATGAGCAGGGAAAAAATCCCCCCCCCCTCCCCAAAAACAAAACACCTGCATCTTCCTAAAAGTCTTCCGGTAATATGCCACAAATATAAGCTGCCTGACAAATACTTCTAGCTCTAGTTTAAAAATACTTTGATTTATAGGGGTTGTTCTTTACAGGGATAAATGGGCAAACAGGTATGTTGCACTCACTGACCTCTGTTTATGATTAGTTACCAGCTTTTACTCGAGTAGTCTTCTGATTAACGGAGTAGCCCTGTGGCTGAAAGCACCTGGAGGGGTCTAGGCAGGGCTGGCTGGCTTTGACTTAATTTCTGCCTTTGGTCTTGCCCGTTGGTCAAAACCAAAAGGGTTTTGTATCAGCCTATAGCTGGCTATACCTATGACTTCCAAGGTGCCTCTTACACACACCTAAATGATCTAAAGTCCCATCGATGTTCTTTGAGCACCTGTGTCACTTCAAAGACCACTTTCCTTAGGTCATCTTCTCACTTCTATACAACTTTCCCTTAAACACAAATGCAATTTTACCTTTGCGCCTGGGTCCCGTACAGCGCAGGAGTACTGCTGCGTGCCTACTGCGTGAACAGCCCGGCTCACACAGGAGGGCTTTGCATTTGTTACCGGGAGGTGGATCCTTTGCTTGCGGGAGGCGCTGGAGCTCGGGCTGTTCCTGCAGCGGGAGCTGATCCCGTCCCACCCCGTCCCGCGGCGGAGCTCATCCCGCCTTCCCGACCTGCCCGCTTCTGCCTTTCGCGTGGCCCGTACACTTTGCGATTTTATTTATGTTCTGTTCCGCTCACGACGAATAGCCGCGGGAGTGTCGGAATGGTTACGTAACGCCCGCACTGACTTTATATAACTCGCTCGGATGGAAACATTTAGGCACCGCGTCACCCCCGCCCCCTCCGGCGCGGCTCTCTGTCAGGCAGAACACCCCTCCTCCTCTAGCCGCCGAGCTGCCGCTGTCCGTTCATACCAGTTCTTTACCGCCGTGCCTTATTACGGACGATAAACAAACGGTGCGTGCCGAGCACACGCTGCTCCGCTCCGTTCCATTCCGTCCCGTCCCGCTGCGTGCCGCTCCCCGCGTCCCCTCCCTCACCCCCTCACAGGAGCTGTCCCGCTGCCGTGCGCTGTGCGAGAGCGCCTCCTGCCGGGCGGAGAGAGCTCTGCCCGTGCCCCCCCTTCCCCCCGCTCCCCCGCGCCCGACCAATCACCGCCCGCCATCCCCCGCGCTCGGCCAATCAGCACTCGCCTCTGCCCTCAAAGCGTCCCCCCTCACGGGCCCGGCTGGCGGTTCCCGCGCGCGCCAAGGTAGCGGCGCTGGCCGGGAGCTCCCGGGAAGGGGAACGGGAATGGGGAACGGGAATGGGGAGCAGGGCACGGGAACAGGGCACGGGGGCACGGCACGGCGGCCTCGGGAGCCGAGGTGGTTCTTACCCGAGCGCCTCGCAGTGTGCAGCCTGCTGGGGAGGGGGCTGCAGGCTGCGGCCCTCAGGTGTATGAGAGCAGTGCTCAGCTGAGGCTGTTAGCGTGCTTTCCCCTGGGTGTTTCCTAGTACAACCTGCTAGGTGGTTTTTTTAAAGCTTGTGCTCCCAAACTTCTCTAGATAACCCTTTCTTCTTCGGAAGTGTTTGTTTATATACGAGGCGGCCCCGTTTTTGTTTTGCTGCATATGTATTTTTGTCTGTTCTCTGAGAAAACGATGGGATTTTTCTTTTTTCTTTAAAGTTCCTACGCAGAGAACAATGGCTGATGTGGGGAAAAACTGTGTTTCCACAGAAGTGTGTGATATGCTGGAATCAGTTTCTTTTCTAAATGTAGAGGGTAAACCTTCACCCTTGGAGTCAACAGTATTGCCCAATACGGAGGAACAGCAGGTGTGCATTGGTTTTACAAACTGTCTTCTGGTGGTTTTTTGGTTTTTTGTTTTTTTTTTTTTTGGTTGTTAAAAATTTTTTAAAGCTTTAATTCTGAGAAATAGTTCTTTGGTAAGAACTGCTGTATTCCTCTGCCCCTGAGATACGTGTGATTCTTCTTATTTCTCATTGCTTATGCACAGGTCATAGCCACCACCAAATGCAGATAGATGGTCAATGCTATGTGATGTGATGTGCTAAGCTTTTGAGAAAAAAAGTAAAGGACTTCAGTAATTGCACTTTGAATGTAACGAGACTGTACTGTTCTTTTTAGTAAGCCAAAAATAAAGATATGGATCCTTGTTGAAAGCTTGTTAGGTGCTTAGAAATAAAACTCCATAATGCTCTGCTGTACTTGAGCAGAAGGCAATATAGCCACCTGTGCTTTTTCAGAGGGGTACATTTCCTGTGTAGCTTTTCCTCAGGTGACTTCATTTTTCCTGAGCAGTGCTGGTTATGAGAGGGCTATGGACAATTCTAGTAAATTCACCTGCTGAATGAAATGTTGCCAAAGTAAGGAGTGAAGCTCCGTGAGAAGAAAGGAAGGAATGCTGGGATCCCTCTAAAATTCTCCCTGCTGTTATTGCTTTACCTGGGTGGGGAAGCTGTTGTATAGCAGTTAGGGGATAGAAAAGGCCACCTTAGCAACTGAGAATGGTTTCATGGTTGTTACTGTGAGGAAGATGAGGGTCTGGTGCCTGGATGGTGGTAAGCAAGTGTCAATCAATGTAAATTGAACGTGCTCCATACAAAATGGAAGTGCAGTACCATGTAGCAGCTGCTCGAATAACACAGCTTGAATTCAGTACAGAAGGAGACCAGAAGGTGGAAGCAGTGCAGTTTGTGCCTCTGATAGTGTGCACTTTTAAAATCAAAATACTGGGTTTGTCATGAAAGAATGCTAAGGGTAGGGGAGTTGGGGGGGGGGCACACAAAAAAAGGGTTACTTAAGGACAGTAGGAGGTAAAGAAGCAAATGAAACCTTAGTGTCTGAACTTCACGAGAAAGAAAAAAGTGAGGCATTAATATGAAATAGGAAATACTGTATCAGATATGCATACTGATATGATTTTGGGCTGTTCTGTTTAAAAAGTGGTAATTATAACTGTGTTTTTGTATTTTTCTTCTTTTAAATGAATAGGTATATGAGCCTTTGAAAGTCTTCTTGAGAGTGAGGCCCTTTTCTATAGCAGAGCTGGAAAGCCATGAATCCCAGGTTTGTTGTAGAATTAAGAAATCAGTTTTTCTTCTCCCTTGAGTAATGTGTAGTGTTGTAAGGCAGAACTTTCTTTTACATAAGCCATGTGCTGCCCCCACATAGAATTAGTGGGCACCTGGGTAGATACAAAGGTTTTTTTTCTCTCCCCCACAATTTTGGATAATTTGTATGGTGTAGACATGCGCACCTGTAGCTCTGCAAAATTCCACTGGGTAGGTTATTTAAAAATTGATGTCAAATTTGTATAGTGCTCAAGATACAAAGGAGTTCCATGGAAGAGATTATGCAATTCTAGGAGTAATTTGAGTATCTGACCCTTGAGTTTCTGTGAAATGCTTGATTAGTCTCCTAGTTCATCCTGGTGGCTTGCTGCTCAGCCTGTCAAAATCTTCTGTAGTGTCTACACTGTCAGATTCAGGTGTTCCAGTGTTTTATACACACACATGTACAAACATGCAGAAGTGCTCCCCTTCCCCTCATTGTGATCACTGATGCAAAGAATTCCTTTATCTCTCTTTGGAGGACAATTCTCTATAGCATATTTCTTAGCTGTTGTCTTTGCAGGCTCTCTGATTGAATGGGTCAGGAACAAGAGCTCTAAGAAGGATTTAATATTAGTTTTTATTTGTTTCTTGCAAATTGCATTTTAAAAATGCATTCTTGCTTTTGATCTACTAGAGTTGGAACCTTTGTATAATTTTCGCTTGGATAACTTTTCCCCCCACTCAGCTTCCCTTCACCTTTGCTTAGGCAGCTCTCCTTGAATAGTGTGTACAGCCACAGTGCTTTCAGTTTGGTAAATTCCACAGTCTGAGCTGGCTAAAAGTGTGAATTGATTTGCAAAATCAAATTGTTTCATGAGTTGATTAGCACATTCCTCTTTGGAGTGAGACATCTCTTAAAAGCAGGGAGGAAAAAAAGTGAGCACTGAAGTTTGTACTATGTTTTTTTTAAGCTCTTGTTTTTATGTAGTTCATACTCAGATAGTTGAGCTTCTAACCTATTAGCTGCATAATCTGTTTTGCATGGGATTAAGGCTTCTTTTTCAGCCTCCAAAACCAGAATGATTGAAAGCACATTTGTTCCAAACAAGTGGCACAAAAAAAAAAAAAAAAAAGGCAAAGTGGAACCCAAGACTATATCTTGGAGTTGTAGGCTGTTGCTTAAACAGAGACAATCAACAGGTTAACTGATTGGTTGTTGCTTATAGAGATAATGATTTATGGAAGTAAAGCTTAAGAGCTCTGGATAAAATTCTGTACTCCTGTAATGACTGCCAGTGATTCTCCAGAGTGACCTGTGGGAAACCAGGAAGTTTATTTTTTTGCATATCAGCAATGTATACAGTGCCAGAAATGATCCAGCTCCTTCCGACTTACCTGCAGGGTTAACTGGGGGAGACAAGTGGAGTCACTTGTTACCAGCTGCCTTCCATCTCTGCAGATCTGACTGCTTTGGGCCTCTATTCATGAGCTTCTGAGGTTGGTGGTAGCTGATGGGACATGCTGCAAATACTGGATTATTCTGTAGCTCTCTAGGGTTTAGCACATCTGACCTGCATTCCTATTCCTGGTGGTGTGGGAGAAATGTTAAAGACTATGTGGGTTTAGAGCCTGGCACAGTGAGCAAGTGATTGGTCTAAATTCAGAGAGCAGCTTCTTAGCATCACAGAAGATGCTGAGTTGGAAGGGAGCTGCAAGGATCATCAAAGTCCAGCTCCTGGCCCTGCACAGGATAGCCCCGAGAGTCACACCATGTGCCTGAGAGCATTGCCCAAATACTCTTTGAACTCTGTCAGGCTTGGTGCTGTGACCATTTCCCTGGTGAGCCTCTTCCACTATCCATCCACTGAGTGAAAAACCTTTTTCTGATATCCAACCTAAACCTTCCCTGACAACTTCAGGCCATTCTCTCTGGTCCTTTCACTGGTCACCAGAGAAGAGGTTGGTGCCTGCCCCTTGTTTCCTTGTGAGCAAGTTGTAGGCTGCTATGTTGTCTGTATGAGTTAATTACTGGTATAGAGCTTCTGTATCAGTTAATAAACAGGCCTGTTAATTGAAGCACCTAGGAAGAACAGTGCTTCCTATGTACATTCTACATATGGGTTATGAGGCTTAGCAGTTCTGGCCAGTCTCTGAACATAAATGTCAGATTTAGTTACAATCAATTCTTTCAGATGATTCATCAAGACATTAAGCTATACTGGGAGTTCAGTTTTCATCTTTGGTAGCCACTCTATAGTGAAATAAATTTTCCTTTGACATTACATCCTACATTTATCTAGCTAGTGAATATTAGGAAATTGTATTTCACCTTTACTTAATTAAGACATAGCAATCAAATTACTTGAAGCTAATTTCAGTTTCTTTCATTACTGGTAACACCATTTATCAATTAAAGGATAATGCTTCAAACTTGTCTTACTTGTTAATGCTGCTTATAGTCTGTTTCACACTGAAAATTACTGATGTGGAAAACCAGTAGATTTCTATATAATTTTGTTTTCATGGTTATTTTGCAAGTCACAATCACAAAATACCAGGACTTAGAAAGCGTTTCCAAGAAAAAGTTGCTGGAAGGAATGCTAGAAAAAGTTTTTATGTCTTAGAAAACCCCATAGGATTGTCTTAACTTTGTCAGATAGGTGAATATCTCTGTAGCTATATGCCTCAAGATGATGTATGTAAATTGTGAAAATCGGTAGCTTTGGTAAATAGGTGAAGATACTTGGCTTTTTTTTTTTTTTCTGGGGGGACGGGGGACAACAACTGTTTTTTGTTTTGTTCAGATAGCTTTCTTCCTGAATAATTTTGCATGGTTTTTTTGTTTCCCTTGTCTTGTTTTTTAAGGGTTGTATAATTATTGAAGATGCCCAGACAGTAATTCTTAATGCACCCAAAGAGTCTTCTGCAATGAAAAACAGCGAAAGAGGGGTTGGTCATGCTGTGCACAGCTTCACCTTTTCTCAGGTAGGCCAAATTGTTTCAAATTTTTAGCTTTGGTTTTTTGGTTTTTTTTACTGTAGTGAAAGCTGAAATTTGTATTATGTCATGCAATGTGATTTTCCTTCTTTTAATTACATGTGGTAGTACTTGCCTTTTAAAAAAAAGACTGCTTGTTAATTACTGATAAGCTGTCAAGAAAGCTGAGTTACAGTGGAGGTGCCTATTAGATGAGACAAGGAAGCTTCTTTGGCAGGCCTGTGGTTTTCTTTGATTTGATGCTGCAGAAACTTCTTGTAGGCACAAATTTACTTTGGTTCTGCTGTTCCTGCAGATGCTGTCATCTGGGAAGTGTTACAGGAAACTTTGTTTGTAGGAATTTATGTAAGCATGTATTTAGAACTTTCTTTTGAAAGAATAGCAGCTTATCTGCTTAAACCCTATAGACTGAAAGTAAATTTCTTAACTCCGTTTGCCTGCTGCAAGAAGTTCTGTTCTTACAGTACCAAAAGATAAACAATTTCAGGAATTGAGTTATTTAGACCATCGTAATGCTGATTTTCTGGTCAATTGTGGGTAACTGTTGCAGAGTGAGGAGGGAGTTTCACATCACCAGCAGAGCTCTTGAAAATATCCACTCTAACAGCATGTGCTCAATAGAATTCTGAGCAGTTTATTTCAGGAGTAGGAAAATATTCAAAAATGAGTGCAAGCCTGAGTGCCTCTCAGAATTAAGCAGGCATCCTGTGAGAACCCAACAAAAAACATTGAATCAGAAGGGGTTCAGGCAAGACAGGAAACTAAGCTGGTATCTCTTACCCACCTTGCTCTGAAAAGTTAGTCTCTATTAATCAGTGCTTAATATTTTGGTTTATTAAACATTTGTCACTCCTTTTTTTTATTTCTTTCTTCCCCTTATCCAAGGTCTTTGGACCAGAAACTACTCAGAGTGAATTTTTTGAAGGCTCAATGAAAGATATAGTAAGAGCATATGTTAATGGAGTGAATGGACTGGTGTTTACTTATGGGGTAACAAATGCAGGCAAGACATTCACTATCCAAGGTATGAAATATTTGCTTGTATATAAACCAAGTCACAATCCAATGAGAAGTTTCCATGACTTACACTTAATTTTTTAACATTTTTAAGGGACTTCAAAAGATCCTGGTATTTTACCTCGCTCACTTGGTGTGATTTTTAACCACATAAGAGGAAGACATTACCTGAAGATGAACTTCAAACCATATTTGAGCAATGATGTTAAGAAACTAGAAGATGAGCAAGTTAAGCAAGAAGAAGCCTTAAAAACTGCTATTCTTGCATCACTGAAAGAGGTCAGTGACCAAATGCTTCTTAAAGGTGCTCTGTAAGACAGGAAGTTTTAAAGATCTTTATTTCACTATTAATTCTTTATATATGTGTGTATATATATAGATTTATAGGTGAACCTTGGAATAAGACAATTGCTCCTTTTTGGAGCTTAGGGTAACCTGGAAGAACTTTCTGCAGCACACAGTTCAAGCCAAAAACCATTGCAAAACCAAATCTCAATTTCTAGAGAGAAGCCTCTTCTTTAGAGGAGCGATTCGGCCACTGTGGTGACAGTAGCCTTTGAAAATTCTGAGAGCTACAGGAACTATCTAAAACCTGGTTCTTGTTAAGTGGCTCTTCTGGTAGGTGAGGTTCCTAGGCTGGATCTTGGTGTAGTTATTCAAATGCTTGAAGTAGGTTGGGAGAGATGATGGCAATGCCTTGGCAAGGGCAGTGAGGAAGGCAAGGAGGGTCCCTTTTGGTGGAAGACAGTCTTAAGGCAGATTAACAAGTTTATAAACTGTCATTTATCTGATATCATGTAGAAACTTTGAGATTCAGCAAGTGAAGTGAGATGCCAAAAAATGAATGTCCTAAAAGGATTCCTGTCTGCTTTAGAGGAGAGCATGTATCTAACTCTGGTCTCTGAAGACTGTAGGTAGAATAGAGAAGTCTTTACTGTGGCAGCCTCCTGTTCTTATTATCTAGTAAGAAACTGTTTTTCCAGAAAATGGGCATCCATGTGTTTGGGACTATTATATACTTCTAAGTCCAGTTGCAACTGGTCATTGGATTCCTCTTGTTCAGAACATTTTTAGCCTGAACTGTGATTCTGTGCATTTAATCCCAGAATGCAGTAGGCTTAGCTGAATTCAAAGCAACTCTGAATGAATTCTGGGACATATAGAAATAATGATCAACTGGGTTTTCTTTTTTTCATTGTCTTTAATACTAACATTGTTTCAGTGCTCCAGTTAACCCTGAAAAAGTATCCTTCTATGACTCAAATTCATATATAAAGTTCCACTCTAAATTCTGTTGCTTAATTTAAACCTTGCAAACCAAAACTTTTAGTCTGAGTCTGGTTAACTCTTGAGGAAATATCTCAGATGAAAAATCTGAAAGATTCTAAAGATTACATATTTATTTTGAAGGTGTCTCTGAGTGTGTGTGTGTATGTGGAGGGGATGGAGGAGTCTTCAAGAAAAATTGAGACAGTTAGGAGGATTGTAGATAAATATCTTCAAGAAAAATTTTATGGAAGCTACAGCCTTGGAAAGAGGAACATGCAGGAGACCAAGGTTTGGAACAGGAGGTCAACATCTTGTTTTGAATATGACTCTTTACAAATATTTTCTTCTATTAAGTCAGACTCTGACTTAGTAATAGCGTAGTTACTGAATGTTGCAGTAGATGATCTAGAAACTGATGCACTGCAGTAAAAAGAAAGCAATGCTCTACCCTCAGGAAGGACGGGTAAAAATGCATCAGGAAACTACTACATGACAGGACCGTATTTATGTGTTACAATGCTTCCATAGAGATATGTCAATGATCCCCAGTTCTGAAACTGTGCTTCTTGATAGCTTGTGAATGAATAACATCACTGTTTGGATGATCTCTCAAGCT
The DNA here is from genome assembly GCA_024500445.1 of Entomyzon cyanotis. Taxonomy (NCBI): domain Eukaryota; kingdom Metazoa; phylum Chordata; class Aves; order Passeriformes; family Meliphagidae; genus Entomyzon; species Entomyzon cyanotis. Next base: position 23,278,249 of record JAKEPQ010001005.1, read on the forward strand.
GTAATCTGAGAGCAGATACGATTTGGTGGGCCTGGCTTTAGTTTACATGGATTTCTGTAGGCTCGTTTCCCAGGCTCAGTTTACATGTCAGACAGAAAGAGTTTGCTGTTCCTTTCATTCTCTCAGGTTTAACTGCTCTGAATTACTGCAGTACTTAAAGTTCTACTGTTTATGTTCTGTATGCAGTACTTCTGCATACAGAACAACTCTTCCTTAGCATGGTTCACACCCTCTCTTTCCTTCCCTTTCCTGGTTCTCTTCAGGGGATTAAATACCATTTTTAACTGGATTAAAAGATGCTTTACTTGCCTTCTATTTCCACCTGTCCTTGTATTTTCTATTAAATGTCTTCTGTTGTTGGCAAACAATGTCAGTTCCTGTCCCCACTTATTTTCAGGCAGTCATTTTTGTGCTCTTTTTGGTAGTTTATCTGCTGATTTGAGGAACAGTATAACAATAGTTAATTCACTCAGTTTTCTCACAATACCTTTACAGAAATATCACATACCTAAGTAATGTGGTACTGGGTTTTCTAAATTCCACTGCGTTTTGATATACATAGATGAGATACCATGTGTGTCAGTCCCATGCCCTGCTTTAGAGCTCTGCTTGGCACTTCACAAACAATGAATGGAACCCATATTGTGGTTAGACTTCTAACTACTCAAGAAACACAATCATATAGATTGCCCTATCTTTGCAAAAAACACTTATGATTTTGTTGTAATTCTAGTCTATGCTATTTATCTTTAAAATGGAAGATCTCAAAGCATGGATTTGTGCTTCTCTTTGTAAGAATTCTGGTTTGCATATACCAAGTGGGTAACGCTGCCATCAGTAGTCAATCCATGATCAAGTTAGTGCAGCATTTGAATAGCTATAACACTGAGGTTTGCTTCTCTGCATCTGTTCCCTTCTACTGTAGGATGATCCTCTCTCAGGAAAGAGAAATCAGAGGGAATGTCCTAATTTATGTGGGGCTATAAGATGTGGAGAGAGAGAGGTAGTATGTAAAGATGCCAGACTGGTGGGGGTTGCTACTTCATTACACTACTTTTTCCAGAGGTAACTTAAAGGCTGTGCTTTGGTGAGTCTTGGCAGGTGTAAAATAGTTTTGTTGATGTAAAGGATTTCAGTGATTGTGTGTATTTAAAGAAACTATGCTGTTATCTATTTTTAATGGCCTTTTAAATTGGTCTGAGTTAAAGCAACAGGGAGTGTTGGTTTGTCATTACTTAAAAATTCCTACCACCTTGGCAGCTACTCCTGGAGGAAACTTCTCTCTTTTTTTTTTTTTTTGGTAACTGAAGTGCTGTTCAGATTTGTCCAGTAGCTCAGGAAGGCACCCTAGGCTTTTGCAGGCTGACAGAATCTTTTTTCTCCCATGACTGTGAAGTTAAGTCTCCTGTGCTAGCAGCAGTTGGCCACCAAAACAGGTTGCTGGGAGCAATAATTCTTGTGACAGGGCATTTATTGATTATAGTTCAGCGTTAAAAACATTTCACTTTGAGCCAGAGTAAGGGTTGTCTAACACTTAGTACTACTTCAATATTTAAATCTTAAGTACAGCAATTGCTATAATTTAACTTCTGCATTTCTCATTGTCTGTTCATGTGGATTTAATGGTCTCTTCTTTTCTCAAGGAGACAGAGAGCATCTCAAATACTATAACAAATTTCTGTGATGTGAAGTTGGATTCTTCTCACTGTACTTCAGACAATCATCCTTCTAATTCTCTAGGTAAAGTGGAAAATTTTTGTGTGGGGAAAAAATAATAGGAATTTAGAAATGTAAGTGGGTAACTATCAGTGGATGAAAAAGATCCCTATACTATCCTGCAAAGTAAATATGTATAGGTTTTGACTAAATTTTTGTCTCTCTGCTCTTGGGAAAAAGCAACTATATAAAATTATTTTGATAGTTCCCCCTCTTTTGGTGGAGAGGGGGAGACTTAGTTCTTCAAATATAAACTGGTGGAAATTTGTGATAAAGTGAGGCCATCAGCTTAGAGCTCGGGCATATTCTGGTAACAGATGACTGCTGAGAAGCTTGAACATTCTTGTGTGAAGCCAAAGTTATTAATGTGTATCTAATTGTGCAACGCAGATGTATCCAAGCCTCCTCCTTTTAGCAGGTTCTATGGGTCCTTTTAGAGTCTATATACTCAATTAAAATCTATCCATGAATTGTTTGATCTTTGAACTCTTTCTGTTTTGGGTTAGCAGAGAAGAACTTTGTTCCCCTTGACAGTCATAGGACTGATACACACCAAAGAACACAAGCATCTGTGTGGATTTCCTTTTGTGAAATTTATAATGAATATGTGTATGACTTATTAAATGTATTACCTACATCAAAAACCCAAAGGCGCAGAGTTTTGAGAATTTGTGAGGATCAAGGAGGAACTTCTTATATTAAAGGTACTAATACTGCTTTATGACCTAGGCAGTTTCACAGAATTTCTCTGATGATCAGAAATGTATGTAAAATGTCTCTTTACGCAGATCTAAAGTGGATTAACGTTCAGAGCACTGAAGAAGCCTGCAGGCTACTAAAAATAGGAAACAAGAACCGAAGCTTTGCTTGTACTAGAATGAATGAGCAATCAAGTAGAAGGTTTGTTCCTCTAATTATAAGCATACTCTGTCCCTTTTAAGGGGAAGGCGAGGGGGAAGGGAGAGGACTTCAGAATATGTGTGAGAAGAACCACTCTTCAGTAATTGTTTAATACTTGCCTTGATTATTCTGGGTTTTTTATGAAATTCTTGCTGAAGGTAAACTAGGAGAGACTCTATGACTAAGAGTAGCTGGACTTGGGTTGCTATTCATGTCTTTGGACAACCAAAATGATCAAATCACATTCATTTTTGAGTGCCAGCAGGGCTATATATCTTGGCAAATGCTAGTGGTGCTGAGTGAGAATGGCTGTGTGAGGATGTTGAAGAAAAAGCTGGCTAATTTCTCATTGCTTGGCAGTATAATTCTTGGAAACCTGGAGCCTGTCACTAGGGGGGATATAGGAAGGAGAAGGTCACATGGTATCTTGCAGTGCTGCTAGATTTTCTCAATGCTTTTAGATTGCTGTGTTCAAGCTGAGTTTACTTGGTATCTTAAGAATTAAACATCTTGCTTTTACTCATCTCTGGACAAGGATCAGAGAGAGTCTGGCCTTTGGTGGAGTAGGAGGAAATAGAGAAGGGGTATAATTTCTATTGAAAATGCCTCTTTTCTTGATTTCAATGACCTCTTAACAATTTGTCCTATAAGTGTGGAAGAGCCATGTTGTATTTTTAGCTATTACAATCATAGTGTTACTAAGCCTGCTTTTTTATCTAAAAAGCAAGAGTTACTTTGTTCTGTGTTAGCTAAAGACAGCTGCTGTTAAATTTCATGCTTTTCTGACAGAGTTTTATGCCTAGAATGCCCAATGCTTTAGGCATATACTAGAGAAGTTTGTGTGCTGTGCTTCCTGATGTATCAGATGAACTGGGTGCTTCTGGTTCTCTGACTTTTCTCTTTGGTTTCAGACAGCATATCCACTGCCTTGGTAGCTTGTTGTCTAAACCAAAGTTGCTGGATTTTCAAGAGTTATAAATTCAGCCTTTCTGGAAAACAGTTATTTCAAAACTGAACAAATAACTGTGCGTATTGAAGCAGGCAAAATTACAGGAGAGTAAAACTTGAACTTATTCCCTTCTCCCCACCATTTATTTCTAAGTTAATTCTTCAGATTTACTGAGTTCAGATACTGCCTAAAGTTTCTGTATGAAGTGACTACCTGAGTACTCATCTTTTGACCAGTAGACTTTAGTGAATTGGCTTAGTTTTTTCTCCAAGACAGTTTGTAGGCTTCATGTGATATTTTTCCTCTTCCTGTATGGAAAGAAATAGAAAGTCACAAAATAGTTTTTATTGCTGCTCTTTGGTAGTGAATGAACGTGTTGCAAAAGTAACTAATGTATTAAGGTAACTAGTGAATTAATTCTTGTTCAGCACTGAGCTTTCTGTAGCAGACAAATTTTACTTTGCTTCAGTGTCTGCTTAATTTTCATAACCTGTTATTAAAAAGCACTTCTTTCCATTGCAGTCACAGCATATTTTCCATCAGGCTACTGAAGCTAACTGATGAGCATCAGCCATGTGTTCTTGGAGTATCAGAGTAAGTGAATGCTTCATATGATTACCAGAATGTAAATATTTTGGAAAAGTTGATAAGGTATAAGCATGCTAAACTGGTGAACTTCCTAATGACAAATAAATTCTCTGAGAATTGAGATGGAAATCAGAACTCCACTGAGCACAAATACCCTGGTAAGCAGGATTCAAGTGTCTGGCTGACAGAAGCTGATCTCTACAGCTGGGATGCAGCAGTTGGTGCTGAAGGTGCAAGCTATGTGAGTGTATCTCTCTACTATGGGACTACACTAGACTTCACGGGTTGAATGTTTGTGACAACACATTTGGTGTGCTCCTAGAATGCAAATTAAGGTCTATCATCCCAAAAGGATGCTGGTGACATGCTCTGAAACTGCTTCATGGTCCAATGTGCAGTAAGAGGGAATAATCAAATGATTTGCTTAAAAACTGTTCTCCATTAATATAAAATGCTAATGTGGGTGCACCCTGTGACAGAAGTGTTGAGTCCTTACACGTGTCTCTGTCCTTTCATGATTTAGAGGAAGCAGCCTAATCTTCTGGCCTGAAGCCATTTAGATAGCTTTTTTGGGGTGTTGTGCATTTTTTTTTCTTCTGATGAATTGTCCATTTAGCTTGATACAGAAAAATGAAGACAGCCTGTAACAGAATGTTTTTGTTCAGTCCTACCTCCTACTGATTTCTGTCTTGTCTCTTGTCTCTGTTGAGAGATGGTAATAAATATACCTCACTGTGAGATAACACCTTTTAGTGTCAGATGTTACAGTGATAAATACTTTTTAGAAAAGATAACTTGAGAAAATGAGTGCATCTGTATTTTTTGCTGTTCCCTGTCATAGTGTATCCCTCTGGCAAAGCTTGCAGCAGCTGTTAGGTGAATGACAGAATTTTTATGTTGCCTAAGGAAGAAAAAAGCTTTTCATCTTGTACTGAAAAGGATGAAGAACATAAGGCTTTCACACACTTGAAATATGTGCCTTAGTAATTTGTATAGGGCTTAACTTCAGCTGTGTGAAAGGTTATGGCCTTACAAAGATGTTATTCTGTTTAAATAAATTTATGTGTAAGTGACTAATGATTTGGTCACATAAATTATCCAACTTCGAGAGCTTCTTATATTTCAACAGCTTTCATAATATCAAGTAAAATATATTAAATTCCTCATTTATCCAGGGTAATTTTCTGATTGTAACCTATTGTGTCATAAGGGGCAATTCAGTGGTCTGACTATAGTAGCACATAATTACTACAGCCAAGCAAAGAGCTCTGAGGTGAACTGGGAAGGACTTCAGGCCTTTTCTTGGCAATAGTGAACGAATGGTTCTGTGTGCAAAACAGTGCAGTGAAGTCCACTGCTATCCTGCAATCCTCTCAGCACTGGAATTGGTGAAGGTGACTGTCAAAGTGCTGCTACACTGTAGTCTTATCATGCAGAACTGTTATCAGAAATTTACCTTGCCTTGTATGGAAGTACTTACTTTAGGATTGCAACAAAATTTGGATTCCTGAACCAAATTCTTCTTGTAAGAATGCCCACAAAGTTTTAGATGAATGCTAAAAGTAGACTGCTTTCAGTGTGCTGGTAGACTATCTTAAGAGCAGTAATCTTGTTCAAGGATCTTTATATGCAATGGGAAGATAGGTTAGTGCTGTTATTCTGGGTAGTGCCTTCTGAACAAAAGCTCAACATTGATGTACAGCTTGTTCTGTGATCTAGGCAGGCTGAAACAAATCACTCATTTGTACTTCAGACATGCTAAGAAGTAAAAAGATGTGATGTTCTATTTTCATACTGTTTAGAAACACGTTCATGTGTGTGTTCTGGATAATTCATTCATGCAGGCTGTCTTTCTGTGACTTGGCTGGATCAGAGAGGTGTAACAAAACACACGTCTTTGGAGACAGACTAAAAGAAGCAGGAAATATTAATAATTCGCTTCACATCCTTGGAAAGTGCATTGCAGCACTGAAGCAAAATCAAAATCCAAAGTAAGTGACAAGTTATTTACAGCATGCCAAGTTTTAGGTTGAAATCTTAAGTATCCCTCTGTGTTTCTGCAAGCAGTTTGCACAGAGAAAAATGGAAATCTGTAAAACCATGTAAGCCTTCTTTATTACAGATGTCACTGGAATACCTGCAAAGAACATTTTCTCCACAAATGTTGTGGAGAACAAAAAAAGACAATTTGCAGCAAACTACCAAAATTCTTTTAGTGTATGTGTATGAACAATACACTTTGTGTACAGAGCTCCCATTTTGTCTTCCGTTCCACCTGCAGATTATACAGGTAGATTCATCAGGCAGCTGATGGATGACCTGTACTTAGCTTTTGGCTTGTTCCACTATCTGCTTTGAAGCACTAGGGAACTGTGATACAGATACTATACTACTTTGTCATAGTTCAGTTTTTGGAGAGCTTGAGAGATCCAGGAAAGACCTTGCTCTTGTGAAATAACTTAGGCTTAAAAACAAGCATCCTACTTGATCTCTTTCCTGAAAGTGAGAAAGAGGATTAAGGTAAGCTACAGTAGCCTACAATTTTACAGTTTTTGTTTTGTTTCACAATTTATTTTTTTTTCTCCCTGAGGATGAAGCCAAGCTATATTCCATTCAGAGAGAGCAAATTGACTCGTCTGTTTCAGCCTTTTTTTTGTGGGAAAGGGAAAGCTTGTATGATTGTAAACATCAATCAGCATGCTTCCACATATGATGAAACACTGCATGTAATGAAATTTTCAGCTCTAGCCAGACAGGTAAGAGTGTATCTACTTGCTCTGTTGTTCTGCATTTTTTTTTTTGTTACTACTAATTTGTGAAATGATCAGGATGTATGGATTTGAGTGTGATTTGGATTCTTGATGCATCATATTAATTCTTCTGCATATGGCCTCTCTCTAAAAGGCTTCTTGTAGTCTTGCCCATCTTCAAACCTATTTGTGGTAAGAAGTTAAGACAACTGCAGGTGCCTGGCTGTTCAGTTCTACACCATTGATGTTCTGTGTGAAAAATAGGGTACTTTCAGACATAACTGATATGTACCATATGTCTGAGCAAATGCAGGATTTCAATTGAAGCTTTTGATGAATTACTTAACCTGTGTGCAGTTAAACATCTGTTGCATAAGATGAGTTATTCACAACTTCCTGGACAGTTGGTGGTAGTAAAAGGAGTATCATCTTATTTTGTAGTCTAAATGAGATCTTTTGCAACTGCATTGCTCCTATTTGGCTAAATGCAAGTAATTCATAATAAAACAAAGTGTCTTGGCAAGCTCTTCCTCCAGCTCCTTCAGTACTCTGGGGTGGATGCCATCCAGCCCTATTGACTTGTGTGTGTCTCAGTGCTGTAGCAGGTCAATGACCATTTCCTCCTGGATTATGGGGGCCTCATTCTGCTCCCTGTCTCAATCTCCCACTAAATTCAGGACTTGTGGTTGATGTTTGGCCTTAACCTCATTCAGGTTCCCCAAAGCTGCTTCTTGCAGGAAGTGGCGTGCTGGGCTATGCTATGTTTCATGGCAGAAATAAAGTAACTTTAGTCTGGAACCATGGATTAGTTGTGACACGTTAACAAGTCTGTAACAGCATGTCTAATATGATCTCAGAGAAGAAGATTTTTCTAATTCTCTTCAGCTGCAGCTTTCCTCGTAAGTGTCTACTGTGGTGACAGATGTCTTTGATATGTTGCCCTATGGCATAGTTACTTAAAATCTTTATATAAATAGTATGAATTGCTGAATCCTGGTCATGGTATTTCAGGAAGGAGCAAATATTTTAGGGATTTTATGCTTTTCATTAACTTTGCAGGAAACTACACCAAAACCCTTATATTTTAGGTGAAGAGAAACCACCCTTCTAGACAAGGATGCTAATTTTGCTAGCAGATATTTCCATTTTCACTCTTCCTAGAATACTGTAGTCTTATGTAAGCATTCTGTAGTATTTTACAGAACTGAAGTGTTATATTAGTATAAGAATTATATTGATAGATTTTTTTTTTTCGCTAAGAGACATGTAAGCCTTTGTTAATGTTCATGTAATCATGAAATATTGAGTAAATACAACGCATTCATGCCACTTCTTCCTGGTATTCTGATATCTGCAATATTGACAGCATTGATAAATCAACTCTGGATTTTCCAGGTTATCCAGACAATACTGCCCAAAAATCTTGGTTATTTTCCACCAAAGCTGGTTGGAGGTGATGGCAAAGCTATCATGCACTTTGATGCTAACACATCTGTAGATGACTTTCCTGACAGTACTGAAACCTCTGCAGAAGAGGAAGTGGACATCACCATTCTGAGTCATGAGGTAAATACATGTCTACTTAGAACTGTACCCAAGACAGCAATTGGTATTAGTTGTAATATTATAATCTTTTAGCATAAGAGATTTGCTGGAAGCTGCATCAAATGGGAAGTTGAAGTTTCTGTTTGGTGTCTGACTGACTAGACTTAAAGTGGTTTAGTTCAGTGTAGTTGTGGAAGGATGCCCTGTGGCTTTCTAGTTAGGTCAAATGCTAAATTTGGAATTCATCTGATTGCTTAACAAGAAGAGTAAGGAAGCAGCATATATCTTTGAAATAACATAATTTAGTTTCTTTTTTTGGAAACAGCAGTAATGAGTTAAGATGCAGCATTTTAAAAACAAAGCTATACAATCTAATAGCAATAAACTGTAAAAATCAAGTAGGCTTTATGTTGTTATGCTGTAAAAATTAGTATTTAAATGCCAAAACAGTCAGTAAACTTTTTGATTGCAGAAACCATCCAGATGGACATAGGGTGTATTTGCAATAGAATTTCATGTTTGAAAATATTTAACCTTTGGTGCACACCCCTGAAAAAAACAACCCTCTATGGATGGCTGCCTGTATGAATGTTTTGTTTTACATGCATGTCAATATGTGTTTCTATCTTGTTTTTTGAACTGAAATATGTTAAATTCAGGACCTCTTGAAAACTGCAGAGAGCTTAAAGGAGAAGTTAGTTGCAGAAAGGCAAAGTAAGCTCCTTCTGGAGGTGAAGATACGTAGAGAGATGGCAGAAGCAATGTTTCAACAGCTGTTGGAAACAGAGGAAGCCTGGAGGCAAGTTATATTGCAGTCCTTTTTGAGACTGAAAGGATTCCACATGTATAAATGCATGCATACCTACTCATGTTATTTAGAGAAGTTAGAGCTGGACAGTTTCAAAACCTCTGAAGGAAAGGGAAGAAAGAACATTCACCTTGTACAGCTCAGCCTCTTCCCATTTACAATGAAAAAGTAATGCTGCTTTCTGTTGAACTTTCCTCTGTTTAATTTGAGATTACTGGAGCTTTTTCTGTCTTGTTATTACTATTTAGCAGATGTGGGAAATTGTTGCAGGTACCCCACTGAGACTTATGACTCTTGCAAAACCTACATTCTGTCATGATAATATGCATGCATGTGCTGAAGGTAGTTTGAATCATATCTCTTTTGAGCTCCTCTGCATGACTGATGAACCATTGTTAGTTTAGTATCTTATAAATTGCTGTGGCTGCCTGCACGGATGTTACAAATTTGGGAATTTTTTTTTCAAGTATGTCCAGACTCTTCCAGCTGAGCTCACTTCCTCTTAACTTCTCACTTCTTTAAATCAGTTTCCTGCTGTTTGAATCATTAACAAAAATTAATGCCAAGTTGCCAGCTGAGCATACTATGGTTTAACACCTGCACTGATTTAAAATTGCTTGGTTGCCTTTGGTCAAACACATGTAATAGCATTGATGCTTTTTCTCTGTTGAGGTGATGTTCTGCATCACTCATGGAGCATGTTTATAAATTGTGACGGGAGTAATGTGTGATGTATGGAAATAGTAGATGGAGAGGGACTTTTCACAAGAGCATGTCGTGACCGGACAAGGGGGAGTGGATTCAAACTGAAAGTAGGTTTAGACTGGATGTTAGGAAAACATTCTTTACTGGGAGTGTAGTGGGGCACTGGAACAGGTTGCCCAGAGAAGTTGTGGATGCCCCATCCCTGGAAGTGTTTAAGGTTGGATGGGGCTCTGAGAAACTTGGTCTAGTGAAAAGTGTCCCTGCCCAGGACAGGGAGGTTAGAATTAGATGATCTTTTAAGGTTCCTCCTAACCCAGGCCATTCTATGATTCTATGAAAATGAATTTGGCATTTAACTTAAATGGAAAAGAAACACAAAGTGAAAGATGCCCCCAGGAAATACGCTTCAAATGTAACAGCTAAATGGGTGTAGTCAATTCTCTTGCTGTAAGTCGGTGGAGTTTTTGTTTGACAGAAAAATGTGTTCTTATATAGCATTTATTTTGGTATATGCCAAAGTTATCTTTGGGATATACCAAAGATATTTATCCCCAAAGTCTGTGAGATCACTGAGATTAAAATGAGAAAAGAATTTCTTGGTTTCTTAACTTCCCTATTTATGATCAGATGAATAACTTTAATATTGACAGTTGAATACATGTAGTCAAATGTAATAGCTGCAATGTAAATATGTCATGTAAAATTAACATGTTCTCCTCAGCAATCGCTTAGAAGATATGAAAGACAGTTATGAAGAAAAACTGGAGAGCAAATTTGAAATGTATAAGGAGGCCATTAAGAAACATGCATATATGTGTGCAATGGAACAAATTGAAGACCATTATGTTCCCATAGAAGAATTTCTAGCTGAACAAGAGAAAGTTGAGGTATGACTTGACTGACACTAAAAAATGTGTTCTAGCCTCTTAACTGTAAATTTTGCTTTTCCTTAACAGAATCACTCTTGGATTTTGAATGTAACACAAAACAAGGAAAATAACTAGCAGTTCAGCCTTGATGTTGTGGTGTTCAGTGCTAACCATAAGCATACAGATGTCTTTTGTCTGACACTACCTGCAGTGCATACCTAAACCTCATGATCTTTAAGGGCACAGTTCAATTAAATCCAAGTCATCTTTTTAGCGCAATGATTGGAACACTCAGAGGAATGATGTATACAGGAGTCTGGCCTTCTGGTGATCTTTGGGTTCATAGGATGTAGAATAAAATGCTACTCTGAAAGGGTGATGGGGAATTTGTTACAGGATAGCTATTTTAATTGTAGCTGGTCTCTGGTCTGGAGGTGGTGGGAGGATTGTGGGATAAGAAACTGATGAAAATCAAACTTTATGCTGGAGAGAACTGAATCTCCTTAATGTACTTCAACATAGAACTACTCAGAGTTGGCATTATTAAGTTGCTGCTCCTTCTGCAACTCAGCAAGGTTAGTTATGAGCAACTCAGTCTTCTAACCTCTGCATAGATGGTTAAATGCATCCAGGCAACAGATGAGACCTGTGGGTCTTGTTTTCAGAAGGTCTGTAGTGGAAGAAGAGAAAAACTGTGGTGTTGACCAGAGGAGCTTTCTCATTGCACTCCTTTGTCCTGGAATTGATAAGACATCATGCTCCATGGATAGGCAGATTCCTTTCAAGACATGAGGGAAGTGGGTTTCTCTTGTAGATTGTGGTATATAAATGTTTCTGCTTTTACAGATCTCCATTCAGGTGCTGACAAGCAACACTGTATTATGTAATGGCCTCTGTTTTTCCAGCTCCTTCACACTTGTCTCTTTTTCTCACTTAGACTCTGATTTTATGTTTGGTTAAATCCTAGCTATACACCAGGTTGGGCTGGAGGAAAAGTTTTAATAGTGCTCTTTGTATTTATAGCTGCCTCTTATACTGGCCAAGAGGCTGCATAAGGGAAGATCCAAAGAGCAAGATGCTTTTGGTAGCAAGTCAGATAAGAAACTAATGAAATACCTGAGATGTAAAGGTGTTAGTTGACAAGGGAGAGCACCGCATGGATCTGAGTGGGCAGAGAACCAGAATCAGGTGAATGACTTTTCTTGGTGGTGCCACTTGTTTGATTTCTCACTCTGACATACCACACCAGCAATCTGACAGATACTGAAGAAGAGTTTGAGATTAAAATGTAGCTCTATGAAGTGTGTTCTTCCTTATTTAGCAAGCTAACTGGTGATAGTGTTTAGCACAGACACACTAAAGTTTCCTTTCTGCCATATGGTTACTTTTAATACGGTTTGGAAATCCTCAGACTGGAAGAGTTGACTCCTGTGTAAAGAAATTTCCTCCTAGAAGCTCTTGTGACCTGAGTGTTAGCCTTACTGTAATTTCCTAACCATAAGCTGTGAAATAATTTAAAATTGTGTGTGCGTGCGCAATGTAATTGAAGGATGTGCAGTAATTCATCAGATTGAGCAGAAATGCAGACAAATTCTACCATGTGCCCTCATTTTTTTCAGGCTAGAGACAGGAAAATACTGCAATTGGAAAGGCAACTTGATGAACAGTCAGGGAGGCTGTTTGCTCTGGGAAACCTGAACTCTGATATTCCAACTACTGAAAATAACATGGAGCAAGGTAGGAATGTAACCTGGGAATTCAAAGTTCAGTTTACTTCTGGTAATGTGTATAAACAAGCAAACTTTTCTTTTGCCTCTAGATCTTATGGACAGGACAATGAAGAAAGCCAATGAAGGATTGCAGAAACAGTGTGAAGAGAAAGAAGAGGTAGCTCTTGCTTAGTATGTAACAAATCTGAGAATAATGGTTGTAAACTGCCATGGTTCAATGCTTAAAGATCTGCACTGTAGGCAAAAGCATGAAGATTCCTGCAAATGGGCGTCACACCTATAAAAAAAGCCCTTGCTCAATTTTGGATGACTTTTGCCAGAGACTGTCTCTGTTCTGGCTTTATTCTAGTCTGTAAAGCCATCTGATGCTGCAATGAGTTGTGGTGAATGTGGTGTGAATTGGAAGCAAGGAAGTATGTTTAGCCTTATGTTAGAAATCATTGTAAATATTGCTGCCATGGCCTCAGTACATTCCTCCCTGAAATGCTGCTGACTCCTGCACAGGGAACAGTTAGAGAATCTGGAAATAGTTTAGATCTAAAATCAAAGTAGGGCCTTAAAACAGTCCTTTCTGGAAGTACTGAACTCCACTATCACCTTAAACTTCAGTAAAGGTGAATGTCTCTGTTCTTCAAACAAGATCCCTGTGTTCTGATTAGCATATGGAGGCAGGAATTATGAGCTTCAGGCTGTGTTATGGAAAACATTAATTTTTAAGTAAGCATTTTTATTCTGTACCTTGAGTGATCTTCTTGTAAAGCTACAGTTAGTTTCCCATGTTTAAAGAGGGTGAGGAGAAGGGAAGAGACAAGTCTTGCTTCTTTCTCTAATATCAAATAAGAGTTGGTATTGGAGAAATAGTTCCAGCTGGTTCTAACAAACCATGTAAATGGCAAGTGAACTTAAATCCCTTTCTGTTGAGAAAGAATACTCCAAAAATAACTTTTTCCTTACCAAGTTTAATGTCTTGTGTTATGGCCCTCGCATTTGTTTTCCACTCATGTTCTTGAGGGCTCTGCATAATTTTCGTAATTTTCAAATTTTGGTCAAAGTTTTGTCTTTTATGCTTGTTATAGGTATATAGTTATTGATTGTTTTGTGTGACTAGAAAGTGTTAGAATGATGAGATTGATGCCTGGCAACAACTGAAGTGAGAATGATTTGAACCAGTTTGTTCCATCAGTACCTTTTTGCTGCTTTGCCTCAAATATCAGTGCATGTGTGATGAGTAATTAATCACTTTTTTCTTCCCATTCAGCCATTAAACATGGGCAAAAGGTGTGAGTTTTTTTAGCAATGTTTTAGAAGTAAATTAATGATGACAATAATTTTCCTGCTTCAGAGTTTCTTTTCCTTCTTGGGGCTTAATCCATTAATATTCCCATCAGAAAGGTGAGGTCTTCTGTGGTAGCTATGCTCCAGTTCTTTATATGAATAGTGTTAATGAGACAAAAGTGTTCTTTTAACTACTCTTATTGAAATGGAGCAGGCTGTTCCAGATGTAGCTTAGTGTGTGCTGCTGTTCTTTGATTGACAGCTCTGTAAATCATAGTAGCTTCAACACAACAGCCTTTGAAGGCTCCAGCTGTATTTTATCACCTGAAATGATGAGCTGGGACATAGGAGGTTGAGAGAAGCAGACTTTTTTGTTTTGATCTTGCAGTTGGCACTTTTCTAGTCACAAACAAAATTGATATAAAACATGCTGTTTTGAACTTGTGTGTATGGGCTTTATTTTCAGCTTATAAAATCTCTGAAGCTTAAAATACAGAAACTAAATGAAACCCTTCTAGAAGCTAATGAAGGCTACAGAAAAATGGCAGAAGAAAACAGTCAGCTGAAGCACACAATCACGCTCAAGGTTTGTCAATGATTTAAAAGCAACTTTAATATGGCTTGTATCTATAATTCCACTGGATGTTTTTGCATATTTATACATGTAAAATCACTGTTTAAATTAGCAATTTGTTTTGATATTCGCATTTTTTCTGTGTCTAACTTCTGGAATGATGAGCTCAGAGCCCTTGTGTTTCAGTCCTTGACTTTGAATCTTGTAAGACGAAACTCATTTTTCAACTTAAGTGATAGGCTCTGTCAATAGGGTAACTGTGCTGACAAAGCCTGCTAATCTAAAAATGTCATGAGTTATTGTCAAGCAAAGAAAATAATACTTAGAATTCATCATGAGGCATGTTGCTGAGGCAAGCAAGGTGTCAGTGCACAAATGTTACTGCAACAAGGCCTAAGGATCCACAGCTTTAAAGCTGTACTGACAGTCCTGCCAGAGCTGGCCAAACTGGATGAGAGATATGGGCAGGTAAACTGTTTAAAACAGAAATAGACATCTTTCCTTCAAAAGCAGGGACTTTAGGCTAAAGTTTACAGTATCTGACCTCATATCAACTAGGTTCCTAAAAAAAAAGGAATGAAACTTTTGAACTCTTGATATTTTGAATCTATGCCTCACTTGTAATCTGCTAATGAAGTAAGGCAATTATAATAACTGCTAGTGATGTCTTTGAACATTAAATTACTTTCTGCATACTTTTTAGTTTAAATCTGAGACTGAAAATTATTTGACTTGGACTTCTTAATTGGAAGTTACCTTCCTAACCATTCTTAATAAGCAGGTGACTGTTAACCACAGAGATTAGAGAGCACATTTAACATGCCGTATTTTGCCCACTCGAAGCATTTATCCATTCCTGGTTAGCAGACTTAGGAGTTTTGATTTGACCAGTTTTGCTTTCAGAAACTGCAAGACAGGAAAGCCACATTTATTTGGTTCCTAGAACAACATCAATTCTTTGCATAGTGTGGCTAAGAATTTTACCATCAGCTTCTTAGTCAGACTTGGTCTCTAACTAGATTTTATGGCCCTGTAGTTTGCTGGGGCTTTAATTACTGTTGTGTAATTTAAGAGGAAATGGGTACTGAATAGCCATATGACATAGTAATAACAAGGGTGTTTACAGGCATAGTAAAATCTGAATTAGAAAATTAACTATGTGAGAGAGACCATGCAGTGTTCACATACTTAACACTGCCTTATCCTCATAGGATCAAGAAATGATTAGTCTTCAGAACTGGGCTAAACGTGTTCTTGAGCTTGAAGAAACAGTGTCTTCCCTGCAAAAAGAGCTTGAAGAACGGAAAAAGCATTTCCTTGCAGGGGAGGAAAAGCAGCAGAAACCTAGGAGAGGTTTGCTGGCTAACCTGAAATCCACAGTAGCATCCACTGCTAGTACACCTCTAGGTAAAGGCTGGGGCAAGTATGAAGAAGCTTCATCCCACTCAAGAAAACAAGCACTGTTGCCTCATAAAGCAAAAGAATAATATTTGATAAATCAAAGTGTGCAATTACTGGGCTTCTTTATCAGTCTTAAACTATTGCTAGCTCTCTCTTACTCAAAGATGCCATCTTCACTGTCATGTTAACTGACAGAAAAATGCTTAATACAGAACTTTTTATATTGAATCTGGGTTGAATGTAGAGCTATAAACGTTCAGATCTAATCATGTGCTTTTACTGTTGATATAGGGATGTGATTTGAGGAATATATATATTTTAATTCTTGAATAACTGCTATCATGGTGTGGTTCATGCAAAGTGGGATATCCCTCATCTGCTGTTCATTATGCTTTTAAATTATTTCATTGCTGATTCCTAGAAATCAGATGGCTTGTAAGCTTAATCCCAAGTAGCTAAAATAGCAAGGTTCTTTAGTTAATATTCTGGCTTTGACCTGGAGACTCCCTTCTTGGGACCAAACTAAGCAAACAGCTAAAGAAGGCAATAAAATGAAATCTTATCTGGCACCTTGCTATTTTTTCAGCTAACTTGGCTTTGTAAAGAAATTGGTTTTAATATAATTTGAATTTCTATTAGGAATATGCACTAAACTTTGAAAAATCTATTTAATAAAAATTTCCATTGCTAAATTCAGCTCTGATTCTTCATTTTATAAATCAGTGTAACCAAGATAAGGAAAGGTTATAAAATTAGAGGCTGAATAATGATAGTGATGGATATAGGATGATCTTGAGTTGAACACATCATATCCTTGATTATATTACTTAGCTTTATCTAGTAGCTTAAGGATGGAAGACTGGAGCATGATAAAATTTGAAATAGTTTTCTTAGAGCCCTTTCAGTCAGTGAAGGTGAAGGGGTTTTTAACTTCTGTGAAGGTATTATGCCTGTAATTGCTGGAGGCTCACTGTGGAATCTGTAAGTAAATTGCATTGATGAGTCCCTGCAATGGTGTTTCTCATAGTGGAAGGGAACTAAGTTCAAAGCAAGAACCTCAGCCTCCCTGGGGAGACAGCAGGTGGTGCAGCCTTCCTGTGTGACACAGAGGACAGCCCTTCATTGCTGTGACTCCCCTTGCCAGGTCATTAAGAGTTTTGGGTTGGTTCTGTGATCAGTAATCACTCTGACATCTATTTAACAAGGTTGTAGAGGTTGTACTTCAGCCACTGCTCTTCTCATGTTTTGAACTGTTTCTGTAAAATACAGGGTTATCTGGCTTTAGTAGTTCTGAAAGCCTATAATCCCTGCAAGGTAGAATTTCTAAAATATTCTTCTACTCCCACATAAATAATTCCAGCTATTAAAAAGTATTTTGTTGTAGTTATGGGACACTGAGTGTTGATCCCTTGAATAAGAAAGCTGGTTTGTACAAATTGCTTTAGGAAAAGCAACTCAAACAGAAGTTAAAAAATCATCGGAACAGGCTAATACTGGAAAATTTCCATAATACCATTTCAAACTAGCTCGTGCTATACCTTGGCAGCCTGTCTAGCAACTTTGTGTAATACTAACTATACCTCTTATTCCCTGATCAGCTGGTCTTTCTTTGCTCTCTCCTACTTCCCAGAGCTCTGTAGCTGGCTACAGGAAATTGTTTGAAAGACAAAGTTACATTATCTTGAGCTTTTTAGTTCCACCCCACCCCCTTTTTTTTTCTTTTTTCTTTTTTTTTCCCCAGTCTTAAACTAAAATGAAGCCTTTAGTGAACTACTGGCCAATACTGAACTGTTAATGTTTTCTCAAGAGTTGCTAAAGGACTGTGTAGCTATTACATTAAAGGCTTTTGAGAAGCTGTTTTGTAGGATAGCTGAGGGCTGCTTCTTCTCTTCATGCCCCCCAGGACAAGAAGAAGCCACAAGAAAGATGCAAAAATGGTTGGTTTGGTCCTTTTCAGTTTCTTGAAGGTGAAGAAGTGTAAGGAAAATAGAATCCATTAATCCTGGTAGTGGTGATGATCAGAGGTTCCCTTGTTCCACATGAGGCTACCACTGGATAGGACATCAGCCACTTGTTTTATCTCAAATTACTACCATGCAACTTGCTTCAGATTAAGTGTTTATTAAAATTAAAAATCACCATACAATAGAAACTATTTACATATTTAACTGACAGTCTGTTTAAACTGCACAGTTTGACTGAAGGAAGCCACTGGAAAAGAAAAGCAATGAATACTTCTGCTACTGAACTTCAACTGCAGGCACACTGAAGCTTTATCAGAAAGGTTTTTAAGCTTCTGCAAAGTACCATTTGCCTAAATAATTGGGCTGAAGGATGGCAAAGTTGTGTACTGGGTTTCAGTTGTAAGAACCAGTGTCACTTTGGGAAAAAAAGTAATCTATGCTGTGGTTGCATTGCAATTGCCCTAGCTCATCTGTTTTGGTAAGTAATTTGATAAAACAATTCAATGTATAGAGCTCAGGAAATTGCATTCACTTTAAGAATTAGATTTGTAATACTGAGCAACAAATTACAGTGTCACTGCAATATAACTTGATATCCTATTGCATGTTTCCACAAATTGTTTTTGATAGTGCTAGAGCTAGTTTTAGCTTTAAAACAGATTTGAGGTTAGTTGATTAAAGCAGCAAAAATATAAGGAATATTCTTGAATAATCACAGAGGATTAAAAATGAAGATTAAAATATTTTCACTGGTAACAGTTTCAGTGACTGCAATGAAAGTATTAACTTCCTTCAAAATCCTGTGCTTTTCCATGGACTTCAGATGATGACTTTGGCCTTGTGGGAAGCTGAAGGTTGAACACTGAGCAAGGTGTGCTGCCACATCTGCAATTGTGTGTTCATCTTGCACTTCTGCATCTGTGATAGTTTTGCAGTGCTTTGAAAATTATTTGAAATTTAGGGTTTTACAGCAGTAAAACAGAACTTTTTCAGTGTAAAGAATTACATACATAACTCTTCCTCAAAGGAAACCTTGACACTGTTTAGGAAGTCTTACAAGAGGTGACAATATGCCTGATACTAATGTGAAATAACAAGGATATAAAAATAATTTTTCCAACATGCTGTATTTCAAAAAATATGATTTAAGAATGTCACCATGTCTTAAATCTGTAAGTTCTCCTTTGTGACTTTCTTTTGCAAACAGCTGTTCATGCATCCACTCAACCCTTTTATCAAGGTCTCCTTGTAATATATTGCATAAGTTAGATCCTAAGAAGGCACTGTCAAGCTCTACCAGGGCATGATTGCTTTCCTTCCTTCTCCTTCCCCATCCCAAAAAGCCTGTTTGCTTTGGGGTGTTTCTACAGATGCAAAACACAGAGCATTTACAGACAACTTGAAGCTTTAGAGGAACAGTTTTAACCAAATAAGAACATTATTATTTCTCTGCAGAATTATCCTTCAGCATTTCAGCTTCCACACTCAGTTAAGACATCTGAATTCATGAAGTAACTGGTTTGAGCAGTCTGTCCAGAATAGTCTGTGCCTATGATCTATGGCAATAGAAAAAGTGTTCTTCGTTCTAGGGCTGCTGTTGATACTGCCCTTCTGTTGCTGTGTAGAAGTCATCAAGCACACTCTGTAGATAATCAAAGGTTGGCCTTTCTTCTGCTTTGTCTTTCCAGCATGTTTTCATAATATCATAAAGCTCAGCTGGGCAGGTTTCCATGCGTGGCATTCGGTACCCACGCTGAAGAGCAACCATCACATCTGAGTTGCTCATACCTTCAAAAAAAAAAAAAAATTTCATCAAATCATCTCAATTCCTAGAGAAGTTATTTTTCCTTTTTTTTTTACTTACTTCACTCTAAACATCTTCACCCACTAATCCAAGACCTTTGCTACTTATTAAAGGCAGCTCTGAGCATGAGTTCAATAAAAGTGAGATCTGCATCAGCAATGAGGGACTTGCTCTGAAAATCCTGGTGGAAGGATTTCCATGCCCCCAGTTAAGCATCTCAACCTCTTCAGTGCCAAGTCTAACCAGACTGTGGGAGAAATCACAATTCCTGTCCATAGAACCATCTCTGTTCTGTTCTTCTGACCAGTCCTGCCCCCATTTATTGTGCTTCCAGTGGTGTTGAGAGCCCCAGCAAAAGCTCACCCTGGCACTAGCCTTTGTCTCTAGCTGCAGAGCTGCTGCTCTGCTTGCTGGAGACCCACCCACCCTGAGATGGAGAGCTTCCTCCCTGCGTGACCATGCTGCCAGTCAGCCTGCCCAAGAAATTCAGGTTGTCTTCTATGTCAGCTTTTGTGTAAGTGATTCTGATTGCAAGATACTGGGTAGTCACTCATGAAATCATTACTTGTAACAGGCAATTTCCCTTCTTGTCCTCTTCCTGTCATGCACAACCATCTTGCCAGCTGTGCTGAGCTTTGTTTTGTTTCTCTGATACGGTTTTCTTTTAGAGAATAAGAACTGTAACTACCAGCAGTGCATCCTGAGTCTCACATGTCAGCCAATGTCACATGAGGGAGTCCTGCCCTGGACTCCATCCTCCTCCTCCCTTTTTTTATTTCCTGTCTCCCCTCCCCCCCCTTCATCAAGCCCTTGAGAGACTGGTTCACGGAACAATTTCAAAACCTACTCTCAGAAGGTCAGCTATGCTAGGGCCAGCTTTAGCTTTTTAGGCTCACCACTTCCTATCCAGAAACCTGCGTTTGGGCTTGTCCCTTCCTTTGCAAATCTAATGCAACCCCGAGGTGGCATTACCTTCTCTGGACACAGACTCTGTTTCCTGTACTCAGTGACTGCTGGTTGTTCTGATGGCTAGGCATGCAGGAAGCACCTGTGCTTCAGATTTTTTAGAGATTTGCTTTCACCAGAGCAGGCTTTCCCTTTTGAGAAGGGTATCCCAAACCCCACAGCCACTGGCCACTCCTCAGGCTAAATGTTCCATGTGGGGCAGTTCTGCCCAAGACTACAGTTCCTCATGCTTTTCTCAGGCCATTCAGCCTCTGGTCAGGTCCATGCAGGAGTGTCCTGCACACACACCCCTCAGCTCCCCAGAGGTGAAGGGAGAGCAGCTCTGCTTGCCTGAGAGGGGGCAGGATGGGTCCTGCTCTGAGCAAGGTCAGCAGTGGAGACAGAGATGTGCTCCCCTGAATCCTTGTGCAGCTCTGTGGCTGCAGACTGTGCAGACCTTTGTATGCATTATCTGACTGCTATGGCTACAGTTTAAGCCACTTGGCAGGTAAGGACACATTTGAATTACAACCAAATGACAACTTTATCCGGTATAACTACTTGGATTATTCAAGGTGACCATAGTTCATATAGTTGACTTCAGCTCAAGCCTGTTGGCTTGAAGCTATTCCAAAAATACCCTCAGCCATGTAATCTGAGTCTGGATCGAAGTGCTTACTTTGGGCACATCTTTTGTATTTTCAGTTCCTCTTTGGAAGGAGAAGAAGGGAAGTTTTCCTGAACTAGTACTGCCCATGTGCAGAAAAGAGGTATTTTGAAGTAGTGGAAGACCATGTTGTCACAGCATAAGGAATTACTGCTATATAGAGACAAATTAAATACAGGAAGAAAGTCAATAAAGCATTTTATACAGAACAGTGATCTGACTGCTTGAGTTTAAATAAATGGATTGTATATAATGTATGCAATAAAACAGTTATTCCTGCTGTGCAAAATCTTCGTTAACTGAGCTGCTACATGAGGACTGCTTCTACTGGGCTTCTGTGCAGAATGGGGATGATTTTTAGTTTAAGTGCTTTATAGGATTGTGCTTAGATCTGTTGTCTGCAGGACTGATTGTTACATTCTGAAATGCAAGTATGGATGTTGCCAGTATGTAATCACCCAAAAATCAATGCCATTTATGTAATCACCCATAAATCAGGTTTTGAAAACCAATTCAGCTTATGTGCCCAGAGAATCAGAGACATGTTTCATATTTCAGAGGTAGTTCCTGAAACTGTAGTTCCACTAAGGGCTTTGAGTTTCTCTGGAAGAGAAACAGCTATTGGAATTTAAGAACAAAGATCACAGAAGCTCCAAGTTTTTTGCCTAGAAATGCTTCCTACCAAGTTGCCTACAGGTATTAACTACTTGCCAGTTTCAACTCAAACTGTTTCATATACAGCTCTCTGCTGAATACTCTGATTGCTAGAGCTGGTTAATAACTGAAAATAATATTTTGAAGCATTCCCATTAAGAACTGAAAAATCAATTTGCTGTTTTTCTCCAGTGGCTGCTGGTTACAACCCATCACCAGATTACTATTGCTGTGCTGGGCTAATTTGCCCAAATCTGTCACATCTCTTCATGTAAAGTAGATTGGTCACCCATTTATTTTGCTGTGATTCTGATTTTCAGTATCAAATTTCAGTTTAACAGGCTATTTGAATTTATACTTCTATTTAAAATAGATATATATCTGTCTTCCATTTTAATGCAGGCAGTACCTGCAAACTATTAAAATACTCTAATATACAGTCAAGAGCCTTCTGTTTCTAACTGCTGGTCGACAAATGAATCCACAGTGTATGGAGTATTTACGGTGCTCATAAAAATGCTCCCACATTTAAAAAAAAATATTGCCCAGTCTTCCCCTAGAAGAGAGATTTTCCCACAGTAGTGCAGCAGTACTACGTCTGCTGTAAAGATTGACTTTGTTCTTAAAATAAAACCATGATATGGCTTATGAAGGTAAAGTGAGAGCAGACTTAGCTGCAGAATTCAGTATTCAATTGGGTTTTGTATTTCCGTAGTGCTGCTTTCCAGGTGGGCTTGTAGGTTTGCTCAGGGAAGGGCAATTTTCAAAGCATCCCAAAATAACCCTGTGAGCCCAGCCCAGTGCAGGCAACTCTCTGTACACACAGACAAGTGCTGATGGGGAAAACAAGGAATCTTGACTGTGGGAAATACGACACATCCCTTGGCTGCACTCAGCTCCCATCTGATCCTTCCTTGGGACATGAGCACTGTTTAAGAAGAGCTTTGGGAGGACCTGCTGTGCAGTTGAATATTTCACAGCCCTCACATACAAGCTGACCCAGTTCACCCAGCTATGCAAGCAGCCCTGTCACCTCTTGAAGTTTAAGGGGGCTAGTCTTGAGCTTAAGTGTTTTCCTGCCCTAGAACTTTACCGTGCCATGAGAATGTCTGGTTTGGCACTACCTCTTGTATGGAAAGTCACTATGTTCTTCCATAGCAGTGTAAATCTGGCTGCCATCACCCCTTTTCTGCTGCCTGAGTCTTGCAGGAGGTGCCATCTGCCTGTGCCCAGAGGTGTTCAGCCTACTGTCATTTTAGGGAAATAAATCTGCCTCTTGACCAATCTCTGGTAGTTTAGGATGCAGAACTCCAGCTGCTCATGAAGTGGTGAAAATGTTTTCACTTTCAACAGCAAGAGCTGCTGCACTGGAAGCATTGGGAAAGCTTTTCTTGAATGAAATATCTGGTCTCCCTTTCTTGTCAGGATCCCAACAGGAACCGGAGTTTTCAGAAGTTACTCTACCTATGAGATGTGCAGCACAGGTGAACATGCTGTACTTTCCCCATTTGCCCACAAGAGAAGGGAATTTAGGTAAATTTTCCATAACCTCAGTAAGCTTAAATGAATGCAGTCTGCTGCCCAGAATTAATCATCTATGCTTGAGATGTAACTATTTCATGTGCATAAAACCGCCTTTCATGTGTGCTGGAAACACTAATATATATTGTGTTTAACAATGAAAAATGGAACATGGAGCACATAACCATCTCACAGCTACTTAATGCAGCTACATTTGATTTGCACACCTCTGTGGCCTTCTACCTGGCTGTATGGAACAACAAATAGTAAATATTCTTAGTGGTACATCAACCCTGCTTTAGGGTCTGCTTTCATACTTGTTTAGACTACCTAGTACTGACAAATTATTACAGCCTACTTGCTTGTGAAAACATGATTTTTTGGTATCTTCACATATTAGGTTATTAAAATCCTCAGCAGCTTACACAGCACTGTTAGATCTTGCAGCACTGCATCCTCACTGTGGGACTGTGCTTCTGTCCACAAAGCAAGGATCCCATAAATGCAGGATCTGCATTTGCTGCAGTTGTAACACCTTTAGAATATATAAAAATGACTAGATACCCTGTTTGCTGAAATTTACCCAGGAGAGGTATGTGGTTTACATGTACAGCGACTAAGCTTTCAAAACAGTAAGATTACCCCTAAGAAATTTTTCCATTCATTGGTGTCACTACTGTCAGATGTCAACTCTTTCCCTGAGTATTTTCTTTGCTTTTTAGCACCAAAGTGTAAATACAGAGTGAAAACACAGGTCCATACCTGGATAAGGAATCTTTCCATATGTAACAATTTCATACAAAAGAATCCCAAATGACCACACGTCAGATTTAATAGTGAAAGATCCATAGTTAATTGCTTCTGGGGCTGTCCATTTAATAGGGAATTTTGCACCTTAAAAAAAAAAAATACAGTCTCAAACAGTCACTTTAATCCATTTCACATTCAGCCATAGATGCAAAAGCAGTAGCAAGACATACCTTAAAAAGCCATATCTTAAATTACTGTCTTTCATATCTAACTAACTGATTCCAGAAATTGCCATATAAAAGCAAACTCCTTTCAGTTAAATAAAACCATTCAGGCAGCCTTTGTTGGCAATACCACATTAATTCTTTTGACAACGAGGAGTAATACAAGCAGAGTCTCTCTAAGCCCTTTTTAGCCTGCTCTAACATTCTGGCACAAAATACCAGGTGAGCTAGGAAACTTTTCTGATAGCAGAAAACACGTCAAAGAAACCTGAAATAAAAAATTTATAACATGAAAAGATAATTTAATCAATATACAATGTCCAGAGCTAGCTAAAACCCACAGATATGGGTCTATACCTCTGAAAACTGCTTAATCAGACCCTTCCCTCTGATCTATTGAGTCACTATAACTCAGTGACTGCTGAATAGCTCATCTTCCTTTAATCTCAACTGTAGCGTGTTGTTCTCTTTCTTCCTCATACTTTAGTCCTTCCCCTCTCGCCCTACATTACCACAGTTTCCACCCAGACTGTGTGAAAACCTGAGGTAGTGTTTTAAAAGGAGAAGGGGAAAGCCAGCTGACAAACCAGCTCTGAGAAGTTACCCTTATGCAATATGTGCATGGAAGCATAAATAAAAACTTTTCAATTGACAATGCACTTCTTGAAAGGATCCTTGACAACATTAGCAAAGCACTCATGGCAAAACCCAGACATATATCTTTCATAGCTTGTTTTTCCTCTTGCCAGTCCAGACCCTGTTACCTCCCATCTGTGTGCTAAGCAGAGATGTGACCCAGCCTTCCAGCATCCCTACAATGCTGCTGAACATGCAAATTAATGCTGCAGTTCCTAAAAGAGAACCAAAGGTAACCAGTCCTGCTGAAGCTTTTCTTGTTATCAGCAACCACACCTGCTAGGGCTCTTTCCTTTGCCTAAGTGAAAGGAGGCACATATGGCACTTAAGGATGTTAAGAGAATATAAGATCACAGTTTCTTGGCCTTTAATTCTGTGAGAGGGAAGCTGTGGCTGTGAAATTAATTTTTTCAGTTCAGAAGAAACCGTGTGCAGTGAAGTACTCTCAGTTGTCTTTGTCTTTCGAATTTATTTGAGATAAACTCATCAAAAAGCCTGGGCAGCACAGAAAGGTTACTTGTTTCCTTTATTTATTTTAGAAGTTGTTGGCATTAGAATGCTGCCCCTAGGAAGCTGTTATGGCACGTTCTGTCCTTGGTGACCATATTTCTGTTAGATACAGCCTCACTGCCTCCCAGAGGCCAAAGTTTTAAAGACAAAAATAAAAATACATACCTTCCCTTGCTGTGTATTCATTGTCTTCGATGACTCTTGCTAGTCCAAAATCAGCAATTTTGCACATCAGTAAGTCCGAAACCAGAACATTTGCTGCTCTCAAATCTCTATGGATGTAATTTTTTCTTTCTATGTATGCCATCCCTTCTGCAATCTGTAACCAAAAGAATGACTGTTTTGATATTTCAATACCACACAGCTCCATTAGTGGCCCTGACCCCTCTTTCTTCAAAGGTGTCAGCAAAGCCACATCCGTTTATTCATTATTGGTGTCTTTGGAACAATTTTTAGATGGAAGCCAGGAAAGGGGGGATTGCCATGGAAAACCCATGCACAGATCCAGTCCAGTAAAACTCTGCTTACAGTTGCAGTTCTCAAGGAATTATTTGGGTGAATAACAGCTGGCAGGATTAGATACATATGAAAGACATTTCCTGAAACAAAATCATTAATAAAATGTTCCTAAGATTTCTATTACAATGTCCGCTTTGCTAAATTATTAACTAGTTTATTTTCTACATACTAACAAAATAGAAGGAATTAATTACTTAGGCTACAGGTGTTCTGATGAAGCAGCTACTGATAAAGCAACAGAGCAGAGAGAGTTAAAAAAATGCAACAACCTTCTGTTTACCCAGTATAGGCCTGGACAATCAGGAAACAATTACTAAGATAGGGGAAACAACTTTATTTTCTTCTACAACATGTTCATACACGAGTAGTGTTTGGCAACAGCCAGGTCTCAGATAGTATCATAAGTAAATATAATCTGCATTTCAGCAGCCCAAATTGATTTCCAAACCAAATTAAAGAGAATTAACATCCTCAAAATATGCACAGGGGATGATTTTTTTCCAGGCTACCTTCTTTTTTTCCTGAAGAAAACCATTTTCTTTTTCAGAAAAAGGGAAAAAAAAAGAAGATAAACTGGAGTAATAGTTTCTAAACTCAGAGTAATAAAGCTGATGTGTAGACTGTATTCTGTCCAAAAGTTTAAGAGAAGATAAGAAAAAGAAAAAGAAACCCTGTGCTAGGTAGCCATCAGTTTTTATCTTTCTCGTGAGACTGGTGATGGGACATTCCCAGTCCAGGGCTATGGTTCCACCTGTGCCACAGGTACCTCTCCAGGATGCCTGTGTATGGCTGACAGACCCCTCTTGGCCACATGATTTGGGGAACACCCAAGCCCTCAGATTTCCTGGTGGAGCAGCAGTAAGGCAGCAAGGGTCCTCACCAGTGCCAGTCCCTGGCACCTTCATCACGGGTTCTTTCCACCTCAGGAGAAGCCAAATGCACAGATCCCTCAGCACCAGAGGTGCTCATTTCATCTGTGCAGTAAAGCAGTCAGGAGCAGCTGACCAAATTTTAAGAGAACAGTAGCATCACTTCTGCTTATCCGTTTTTAAAAAGTCCCCGAGGGGTACTGCAAAAGCTGTACACTGCCGCCACTTACAACACAAAACCACACAGTCTTTGTTCCTCTTTTTCGGTTTAAGCAATGGAAAAATAGAGCTACTTGCCCTCCCACCTCCTGCAAACCTCTTCTTACGAGCAGATATATTCTTCAGAGAAGTGTGACTTTGCCCTTGTACAATGCAGGGGGTTCTCACACTAAACTAAGAAGAAACTCTGATGCAGAGAATGAAGAACACCTGCATTTCACATTTTCTAGAAATAAGTAGAACATTTAATAATGTAGGACGCAGCTACTAGTGAATCATTGCCACAGACAGTCTTACTAGGGACTTACAGACACGAAAGGAGAGCAGTATTTAATTCAGAGTCTGCTCTGCCTCTCTCTCCTCCCCAGGCCATTACTTGGGTTTGGGCAGGAAGCAGAGGTGAAAGGGAAGGTTTTGTTGTAAGATCAATGCTGAGTTTGGACTGGCCAGCTTGGCAGATACACCCAAAATGAGGCAGGTCTCTAAAGCCACCAAAAATACATCAAACATCACAGAGGAATCAGCCTCCCTCCTTCCTTGCACAGATGTAACATTTGGGTAAACTGCTGGATAGGGAATGAAGAACCACTTCACAAAAGAAACATTTGTGATGGTGATATTTAGTTTCCAAGTCAATCAAGAAAAGTCATTGGAAAGACCATTTTATTTCCTCTTATTTGTGCTAGATTCACTGAAAAAAAGCAGAAAATTCCATAGTAGGAAAAGATTAACAGCAAGGAATTTTGAAAGGGAGAAGGAGGGGAAACACAGTGACTGAACAACTGAATTCACACATCTGGTCATGTTAAAACTTTGCTTACAGGAAAAGAAGAAAGAAAAAACCTGAGATTTTTGGAATGGGTGTCAGAGCCCATGTGATAACTTCTAATGATTATTGTTGGGTTTTCATTGCCAAATGAATTGTTAATGCTAGAGAAATTCATATGAACAAAAGAAAATTAAAGCCTTTTTACCCTCTTTTAATGATCATTGGTACCTGTCAAGACTGTTTGGCTACATGTAACTTCTGTTCAGGAGCAGGATGGGAAAGCTAATTTTGGCTTCAGGAATATGTTTTGTGGCCTTTAAAAGAGAATTCTGCCTATACTGCACAAGTGTTACTGCCAAGAAGGGAGCAGTTCCCTGTCCCCTTTAATGAACTACTGACACACTTTCAGAAATACCCAAATTAAATCCTTTTAAAAACAACCCAAACAAATCCCTACATACTAGGAACTATGTACCCAGGGTAAGAATGAAAGAAAAGTCTTCTGGGAGAAATACATCACTCCACAAGCTAGCCTCTGTAAATGTAAAGCTTCAGCTAAAAGTCACGGTGGGTGTGGGACAATGGCCTCAGATCTGCTCCCAGCTGCCCACATGAGCTTGGGCCCACAGCTTGGTGGGATGCTCCTGCCAAAGCAGGTAAAGCAGCCCTAAAACCAGACTGGAAATGAGTGCAAAACATTTAGGTGTAGTTGCATTTTAAGCACCAAGTTTTACACTGCCTTAAATCTGGTAATTCTCTCAGTTCCAAGGGAGAAGTCAAACTGAAAAGAGTCTGCAGCTTTGAAAGGTTTGAAGTGGAGGTGTTATTGATCTGGACAGGGCTGTCTTTGGTCTGGGACCAACCTTTCAATAATGGTAGCTTTCAATAATGGCCGGATGCATAATAAAATATAATGCTTGATCACAGAGTTTTCAGAAAGATAGTTCATCTTCATGTGACTCTTTGCCTACACCTCTGAAGAGGGTGTAGACCCTTTGTACATGGCCATTGAAAACTGTTGCAAAAGACACATATCTTCAAATGATATATCAGTGTTTAAGTTTGCAGCAGCGCTTATCCTAAAGGTGAAGGCAGGAAAGGTTGAAAAATCATATTCCTCCTGCCCCAGTCAAGCAACTGTGTAGTCAAAGCAGACCCACAGCGGAAAAAAAATTATAAAAGTAATGTATATAATTATGCACTGGAACATTAGAGTGTATAATTAAAAATCAAGTAAGTCTGGAAAGGAATACACAGTGGAAATGTGACAATGCCAAATAAGACTTAAAATTAATTGTAATCTAGGTATGACTTTCTACTATGACTTTAAGAAAGAGGGTAGAGAAAGATTAAAACACTGCATCAAAAATCTCTATTAATTTTATTCTAAGTTTACTATTATTTCGGTGGCACTGTAGCCTTAGAAGGCAGAAAGAAGTTGCCAGTAGATCATAGAAGAATTAATGTAAGTATCAGCACCACATGGGAAAGAAGGAAGACTGTTTTTAAGAAAAGCTTTGACCCTTTCAAAAGTTTGTTTAGTAAAAACAAGTATCATTTTCCTAACCACAGCCCCTATGCATGCATGTCCTACATGGAAGATAATGGATTTGCATAAGAAGCAGGAGGAGTTTACACATACAAAAGGTTCGCTGAATTAATGTCTGACGTTTTCAGCAGATCTCATCAAACAGGAACAATTATGAATTCAAGAAATGTAAAACAAAGAATTGGAGGTTCTTCTGGTAAATTGTGTCTGGGGCAAGACAGAAACCGACTAGTAAAATCCTGAGTGTTCCAGTTGCTTTAGTGCTGAAGAAGCCAGGCTGTTGCTGACTTCTATGGGAGATGCCACAGCCCTGCTCTGTACTAAAGCACATAGTATGTGCTTGAAGATATATTTGCAAAACTCAGTTTCCCTCAAAACGTTCTCATTTCAGTGTCTTCTAGCATTCATCTCTAATGGATAAAACTCTTTGCCAGGGCATAGCTAACAGTAGATGCCCCCATCCCCTTCTCACACGTGCTGATTAAAACACAAGAGATACCTTCAGCTCTGTCGGAGGGCAGGTTGCTTTAGAAACAGAGCTGGACCTCCTGCCTAGCAAACATTTTCTTGCCATCCTTTCCAGAAACGAACTTTCATTGATCATGGCCATTAGTACAGAAAGAAACCCATCAAAATCCAGAAGCCACAGCTGTAAGTTGAAGTAGGCACTAGATGTAAGTGTAACCCAGTAACAGCTATCTCTGTCAAGAATGGCCATCAGTGGGTGTGCTCACCTAACCAGATAGCAAAGTCAGTACAGCAGGAGAGAATTTGATTACTTTGCTTGAAAAACGCTTACTTTTCAAAAGTTGTTTATTTCACCTAGAGGAGCAGTCCTCATTTTGCAAAGTCAGAATGTTTCACCTCTTGCAAACACATTTTTTTTTCCAAGGCCTTTCAAGGCAAAGGTGTAATGAACTCAGTGATTGGAGCACTAAACAACAGCCTGGCAATGCTAACAACAGCCCACAGTGCTCTTCACCAGGAAAACCAGCTTCAGCTGGGGGTTCTGGTACAACTACCATCTAGCCATCTAATAGTCACACAGACCACATCCTCTTCTCCTTTTCTCCATTCCCAGTCCCTCCTGTGTCATGTAACATCATAGATGTATGAGGGCAAAGGTAAGCTAATGCTCAGCTACCATTTCTTGCATTTTCCATGTTCTTGAGAAGCTGGGATGGTCTGGCAAACTGCCTTGCCAGAATGGTGTGATCAGAGAGTAATAAAGAGCTCAAGTGTGTATTCACCAAGAAAAAAAAAAGCCTGACCTAATTTAAGAACTTCACCAGAAGCTTCCTTCCAAGATATTTTTAACCTATTCTGAAACATATCTCTCCAAATTTCTTTCGCCTTAGCTCTGCGGAGAGGTTAACATCACTTCTGCAGGAATAAATTAGAGTTCCATTTGTACAAACCAGAATCACATCAAAAATACTACACACATTTTGTGTTCTTCTTTATACACAGCCTACATCCTGGAAAAATGTGATCCACAGGTTACTCTAGAAGAGGTCTGAAACAATTTTTGTGAATCTTTTACCCTAAAGACACATCAATTGACATTCAGACTGTCAAAGATAGAGAAGACCAGTAGAACATCTGTGTTGGTCAGAGGGAAATCTCTGGTCTGTAACCACACACATGCAGCCTGCAAGTCTACTCCACACAGTCCTGTTATTACACAGTGGCATTAAGGGCTCTTTACAAATATGCTCAAAACCCCTACACATTCTTTCCGTAAGAAAAATCCTGGTATCTCTGTTCCAAAATTTTGTTTGGGCCTCAGCCAGAAATCTGCAGAGAGGCATTCCAGAACATCCCTTTGGGATCACTGCAAGCCAGTCTCAAGAATGTTGATATCTTATGTATGACAAGAGGGACTTCTCACATCACCTGTGCAGCACAAGGACCTGGACTCTGGGGCCAAGTGAAGGAATTGGCTCTGAGAGGTTGCTGTCAGATCAGGGTGACAAGTGATGTCCATTTCAAGTGACCTGACCTTCAAAGCTTTGTGAATAACAGTCTCTGACCCCTGTTATCTTGAAGTGATTTACCCAAGTTGTACACAGAGTTGCTCTTCAGGTCATTACCCTATTTAAGCTGTAAATTTCTAAAAACACCGTTTTAATTTAAAATGACCACAGCATCCCTAACTCCAATAAAAAGGTCTGCTGTGAAACCACATGTGCTTTTCTCTCCTCATCTCAGGTCTCCTTTCATACCACTGCTCACAGATATTCTTTTCTCTCTTGAATTTTACACACTATTTTCAAAGCTATGTTTTTTTTTCTTT
Organism: Entomyzon cyanotis; assembly: GCA_024500445.1. Classification (NCBI taxonomy): domain Eukaryota; kingdom Metazoa; phylum Chordata; class Aves; order Passeriformes; family Meliphagidae; genus Entomyzon; species Entomyzon cyanotis. The sequence continues at coordinate 23,309,955 of JAKEPQ010001005.1, forward strand.
TTTGTCCACTGTTACTCATCTCTTCAGACCATGACCCAGGATCCAGCAGATTTTCCACATCTACAAAGCTTTTATCCAACTAAAAATAATTTCTCAAGGACAAATTACCCAAAGAGTTCAGAAACTGTAGAGAGCCTATAGCCACACTAAACTAATAATTAAAACAAAAAATAGCTCTTGCATTGAGTCTATGTGAAATGAAAATCTGTATTTGATATACTGAACATTTATATAACCATATGTGATATGTAATATACTACAGAATAGAATAGTTCCAGTTGGAAAGGACATCCAGTGATCATCTAGTCCAACTGCTTGACCACTTCAGGCTACTTTAACCAAAAGTTAAAGCATATATTAAGGACATTGTCCAAATGCCTCTTAAAATATGACAGGTTTGGGGCATTGATCACCTCTCTAGGAAGCCTGTTCCAGGGTTTGACAGCTCACTTGGTAAATTTGCATAGCAATAATTACATAAAACATTTATAGAATATTCTTATTTTGAACTTTTGGTATAAATCCCTAATATTTTATTACATCTTCTAAAGTTTTCCCATCTTTCCTCGTAAGTTACAACAAGTTAATGTAATAGGGTACAACAATCTGTAAACTCTAATGCATAAAAAAACCCCCAAAAACCAAAAAACCAAAAGGTTGGTTTACAGTAACCTACCATTACCTACTAGTAACATGAAGTACAACTTGCAAAAGCAGCATTATTACTCAATTTTTGTTACACCCCTCCCTGGACATCTAATTTTGATAACTGTCCAAGACAGAACACAAGGCTCTGGGACCTTTGATCCAGGTTTTGAAACACAAATCACTCTGGAGTCTGTCTCTTCAGGTTTCATTTAAGACATTTAAGAGAGAACTTGTATATTTTGAAACAATCGTCCTGGTCCATAAATCATAAACTAGTACCTGAAACACCATTTCACAATAATTTACCTAAGAATTTGAAACCAAGAAGAGTCCACCGAGGTCAAGAGGAGTTTGATCAGTTAACCTAACTTAAGAAGTAAAAAAATGACACGTTTATTAACACTGAAGGAATCTGCTAAGCAAAAGCTCACAAACCTGGCCTTACACGTTCAACTCGCAGCCACTGAAATTGAAAGCAGCCTTTTCACAAAGGAAAGCAGCTGGGTACTGCTGCCATCTAAGCAGGTCACCAGCATTATCTAAGAGTTAAGCCTCAGCACATATTCTCTTTGAAATCTCTTTAATCTATTTCCTCCTTTCAAATAACCACATTTACTCAAAATTGATTTGTAAATTACATTTTTTTAAATGCAAAAAATTCTTAAAATAAAATTAATTTTGAGTATATTTCTTAAACTTTACCTGAGCAGAGAAGTCGATTAGCTTTGGAAGCAACAATTTACTTCCTTCATCACTCTTCAGAAAATCCAGCAAACTTCCTGTTAAAATAGAGAAAGATTGTCAGTGCAGCTTATTACAAAAAAAAAGGTCATATCAGTTCCCCAATTTTGTGGATCACAAAATGGATGCAGTGAAGTGTTTTGATGTATTTTCAATTTGACCACAGTAAGACAGTCTCTTTTAATGATTTAACGAGAGGAACTCCCAAGTTAGCATGTCAGACATTCAAGTTTTGCCATTTTCCTGGCTGTACAAAACTCCCATCAGACCATACCTCAGTTCAATGGTGTTAAGTTTGATAGGCACCCTAGTCTATAGACCATCAGGAAAGGTGGCTAGGAGAATCACATACATCATTCCTACCCAAGTCATAAAAAATAAGTGCCTCAACATTTGTTCATCAAGTTACCAGTAACGTGGCTTGAAAACAGAACAAAACAAGAAAAACACCCAAGACAATCTGAGAAGGAAACTGCAAATTTTGTGTAGTAATGCTCTCTAAAGGTTGTCCTTTTCTAGTAGAGCAGCCATCCTTGTAGGATCATTCCTCACTCACCTTATTTCACACACCTTTATCAATTCAAGCCCCACATAAGGCAATTCCTAAGGTTTGTTTTGATTGCCTTGCTGTGATACCAGAAACAAAAGTTAGGTAGGGAGTCCAAAGGAACCAGAGCTATTGTGGGGGTTATCCTGTGATTCAGAAACAATAGAAAATGCTGCATTTAAGAAAACTGTAAAAATGGTTTATCTCACAAATGCAGCAATGAATGATAAAATTAAAGCCTCAGCCCATCTTAAGGATAGGTGCTCCTTCCCTTAATATCTGAACATTCATAAAAACCTCTATCATTTCTTTCTTCAAAAAGAAAGGGAACTAGTTTAGGAGAAGCAGAAAAGTTCACTAAAATATTGCTTGCAGATTGTTGTGGTTTAAACCCAACCATCAACCAAGCCCCACTCAGCTACTCACTCCCTCCCCACCAGTGGGATCAGGGAGAGAATTAAAAGGGTAAAAGGTAGAGAACTCATGGGCTGAGATAAAGACAGTTTAAGAGGAATAGGAAAAACAAAAGCTGCACACACCAGCAAAGCAAAACAAGGAAAAAAATTCACTGCTTCCCATGGGCTGGCAGGTGTTTGACCATGTCCAGGAGAGCAGGGCCCCATCATGTGTAATGGTTACTTAGGAAAACAAACTTCATCACTCCAAAAGTTCCTCCTTCCTCCTTCTTCCCCCACCTTTACATCCAGAGCATGATGCCATATGATCTGGAATATCCCTTTGGTCAGTTAGGGTCACCTTTCCTGGCTGTGTCTCCTCCCACCCTCCCATGCATCCCCAGCCTCCTCACCAGGATGGCAGCATGAAAAGCAGAAAAGGCCTTGGCTCTGTGCAAGCTCTGCTCAGAGATAACAAAAACATCTCTGTATGATCATTGCTGTGTTCAGCACAAATCCAAACACAGTGGCAGCCACTGGGAAGAAAATTAACTCTACCTCAGCCCAAATCAGCACACAGATCCAATGTTTTTCTCACCTTTTGCCATGAATTCTGTTATAATATAAATAGGCTCTTCTTTGGTCACTACAGCATAAAGCCTGACAAGCTTATCATGCTGAAGTGTTTTCATGAGGTTGGCTTCCTCCAGGAAGGCTTGCACAGACATTGTTCCAGGCTTCAGAGTCTTCACAGCCACTTTTGTACTGTTATGATAGTAACCTACAAGGAGGGAATGCGATCAGTGCACTTGAAGTCACTCTGCACCCCACAGAGTCCCGACTAGCAGGAATTTGTAAAGCAGGTGAGGTTGGATTCCAGGAATAGCTAAGAGCCTACAAACAAGTGCCAGATGTAGCACAAATATTGATGCTAGAATTCCTTTTTATTTTGCAACTTACACAGCACTGCAGAGAAAAATGATCCATTCCCTATTTTTAGAAATCAGTTATCTGAAAAAATATAAAGCAAGCAAATGATCTTACTTCATACCAAGTTTCCATTCACAAGTAGCCCATAAATACTTGGTCAAGGCATGTTTCAATGAATGTCCACACTAACTGCCTCAGAACAACAGACTCCAAGGACTGACTGCAAGATTCTGAAGTATCTTAAATCCTGTGATTACATTTATTTTATGCATGCCAGTCTCATGCTTATAATCCTTCCTGTAACCCTCAGTGCTCAAAATGGAGCATTACAGGAAAGTGCAGTCAAATGGTTCTCATGACCAAAAAGAACACTCTGCCAGGACTGCAATCCTGCAGTGTTCAGCACAAGATTTAAAAACATGATAACTTCTTATCACACAGCCCATGCCAAGAGTGAAGGAGACTGTGGCTGTGGTTCATTTCTCTGTTTATCAAACCTTCTAATGTAATGTTCTAATTACATAAAAAGCAACTACCAGTGAAGAGAAAAGCACTGAATTATTTTCTGATTTAATGTTTTCCAAAGATTAAATAAATGCTAAAATAACATTAAAAAATAGAGTAGCAAGCAGTGACCCTAAAGTTTGTCTTGTGAAGTCATTTAATTTGAAAAACAAAAGAAGTGAAAGAGAGAAAGAGACAGGTATATGAATGCAACTTTTATCCCCGACCATACCCATTGCAACATTGCAGAAATAATTTTTGGAAGAGGTAAAACTTTCATGACTCAATGAAATAGCCTCATTCCCTTATTCAGCAACAATCCAGATAATCACCATGATGGATACACCTCTAAATTAGAATCCACCATTTTCTTATGCTATTTATCATCCAACAAAAGAAATCAGTGGCAAAGCAAGAACCTAATTTTCAGATCTTAAGTGATTGCTCTAACCACTGCATCTTTTTTGAAGAAGGATCATCATGTGAGAAAAGCCCCTATGCCAATCACAAAGTATTCACCTGCACATTTATTAAATCTATTTTTCCAAACATGGTCAGGTCAAAACATAACGAAGACATTTCTCTAAGTTACCTAATAGTAAGAAATTACAACTACAGGTCAAATCTGCTGTTAAAGCTCAGGTGTATGATTTATATCTATTAGAAAAACAGATATTAAATATACTTTTCTCTGTTTAAAAGCAGAAATATTATTTGTATCATTTCTACTATTCCATCCCATACCCTAAAATATGAGTTCCATTCTCAATTAGTTGAATTCTTTACTGAACACACTAATTAATATAATTATTTCTGTGAAGCAATTATGACCAACACACTTAACATTAACTATATAACAGTATTTTACATTCACTGAAGACATCCATCAAACTCAGGTCTTTCTTACAGAAAGTTTGCTTTACTACAACACCTCAGTGACATGGAGGTTTTCTGCTGTAAAAAAGTCTACCCTGACCCTCTGGTGGTAACATACAAAACAAATAGCTGGTGAGAGCAGCAGAGATAACTGATCTTGATTTCTCTCATGTGCATTTATTTCACCAGGTATTGGGAGGGATGGGACACCAAACACTGAGGAAAGGTGGCCATGAACTCTATGAGCACACTCTGGTATTTCTAACAGCTGCAGAAGAAAATACACTTCCAAAGCACATATTACTTATATTCTAATTTAGGGGTTATTGAATAAGAGAATTTTTACACCTGAGATGCAAGCAAGATGTGACTCATTAATAAAATACACTATAATGGCTGCATTTGCCTTGTTAAGTTTCCTCTTAGCCCTGCTTGAGAATTCTCTTCATGGATTATTAATACCACAGAGCATCATGATTCACATCATATCAGTGCACACTAGGAACAAAAATGCATAAAACATAGACCCTGCTCTTGCAGTGCTGCTCTGGTTCATCACATCACTAAAGTAGCTACCCAGATGCACTGAACTCCATGGTCTAAAAACCTTTCATACCATGGCAGGAAGTCAGTCTTTTTTGCAATTTTAGCTACTGTTAAAAATCAAATGTGAAGGGGGCAATAGTATAAAAGTCTGAGGAACGTGAGATGTCTCACACAACGAGCCATGTTCTTCTCTACATGTTAGAATAGAATCTTCCAAAAATTTAGTGTTTCAGGTATTTATTTTGGAGCTGAGTGCTATTATTTTGACAGAGAAAAGTATCTTGCATAGCCAAGTTGTCCCCAGATTCTTGCATGGGCTTAATCAGGCCAAGGTGTGATATGAACTTATGAAAGACAATTGAGGTTGAGCCCACAGTTTCTGAACAGCATGGAAGATGGATAACTTTGTGAACAAGCCTGCAATATGCAGCTTTCGCCTTCCTCTGCTTTTGCAGTAATTCCCTGCAGGGTATACTGGGAACAGCTTTTCTGGGCTCTGGAGGTATGACACTGCTAGAAAACAAACAATGGCTGGAGCAGTTACTGTTGGAGGAGGTAATGGGGAAGAGATGGAGGAACAGCAGCTTCTCTGCATCCTATTGTGCATCAGCACTTCACTCCTTCACCTAGTCCAGCCATCGCCCAGCTGCAGAACAGAATAAAGCAGCAGTAGCTCCATCTCACCCTCATCTCCATTCAGCCCATTAAATGTGAAAGGAGAAAGCCCAGGCTGCAGCTTTCTGACCACTTCCACAGTGTGACCACATGAAGTGTGAACACAGCTCTGTTTCCATCCATTATATCAGCACAATGATGACCAAAATGCACACATAAACAGCAGCTTGGTAGCCTAGACCCAGAAAGTCTCTACAATATACATAAAATTGCACTTCCATTGAGAGACAAAATTAGGAAATTGATAGCAACTTTTCTCTGTGTAAAAGCAACACTTCAGAGCTGGAGGAGATTCATCTGCCAATTCTGTAAGGCAGATTCTCTGCACAGGTCATGCAGGAACACAGCCAAATGCTTGGGACATATGGAGACCTGCTTTTTGTTCCTAAGGGTTGTCTTAGTCCTCCTGTAATATAAGCTAATGTCCTCCAAAATGTTCAAGAGGAAGATATCAACTTTTTGTGGAAGCCCAGGAAGTCCTTACAGACACACTAAAAATAAAAGATTATAAATTATATACTTGCTTATCTTCATGCGGCAGTATCAGCATTATCTTTATATTCCCACATCTCTCAGAATCACAGAAGGGTTCAGGTTGGAAGGGACCTCTGGAAGGCATCTGTGTCCAACACTACCAGAAGAACCTAGAGCTGGTTGTTCAGGATTATGTCCAGTCGGCTTTTGATTCTCTCCAAGAATGGAGACACCACAACCTCTCTGGGCAACCTGTGCCAGTGCTTGGTCACTCACAGAGTGACACAGCTGTGTGTCACTGAACCTCCTCTGGTTCAGTTTGTGCCCATTCCCTCTCACCCTGTCACCGGGCACCACTGAGAAGAGCCTGTCTCCTCCTGCATACCTTCTTCAGCTATTTACATACACTGGTGAGATCCCCCTGAGCCTTTTCCAGGCTGAACAGTCCCAGCTCTCTCAGCCTTCCCTCAAAAGAGAGCTGTTCCAGTCCCCTCATAATCTTTGTGGCGCTCTGCTGGACTTTGTTCAGTAGATCTACATCTTTCTTTACTCAAAAGCACAATTCCTCTGAGTGGGACACTGTACCTTCTGAAACCACAATTCTGAGTATCCTTTATCAGGAAGAAATTTATTTAGTAATTAAATCATGGAACAGTAATTCTTTCTAGTTCACACTCTGGCTGAATTCTGTGAGGAGGCAGTGTAACAACCAGCTCTCAAACCAGGAGAGCACAACAAACCTTTATTTCTCAGTACCTCTACATAACTCCCCAAGTCCCTGGGTGATCATTACAATACACAGTGTTTGCTGACACTCTTCACCACATAGCTGACCTAGTATGCTTTTCCAGCTTGAACTTCCCTGGTTCTAAGATTAACCATGCCCCTGATTTGAGAGGATCTGTGCCATGCAAATAATCTTCTTTTGCTTCAGAAAGAAAGCAAAGAAGAGGAAACACAGTGATCACCTTCACAGTACATTAATTTTTCTCACAGTGTAGCAATTCAGACACAGGGGCCAGGCCCAATTTGAATGTTAAAGTAAAGACAGAAACAAGAGGAAGCACCTTGAAGCAGAAACACCCTTTTAAAGTTTTATTCCTGTCTGTGTCTATGTGCAGAAGTAGTCACCTTCCAAAATGATCTGCATTTTCAAGCAGGTGATTATCTCCTACCAAAAAGTCTTCCACAGTGTTTCAGTGTAAGTTAAACATTTGGTACCCTTGTTTAGTAGACAGAAATAACTGCACAACGGTTGACACTTGTCCTGACTAGTATCTAAATTGTCATTCATGTATACCATAGCTAGAGAGTTTCTCAAGCCTTTTCTCGTGAAGGTAGATAAAAGGCTGAATTTGGCTGTATTAGATTATGGAGATGTGTTGCTTGCACTTTTTACATGATTCATACCAAAGGATTGCACCTATGACTGAATTAGAGCTTTCTGATTGACACTGTAGCTGTGTGTGTGTAATTTGCCACTCAAACAGCACCAGTCTGTGCTTTGCTTTTCTACATGAGAGCATCTCTTCAAAGCAATGACATTCCTGTCAGACTGACACATTCCCATGGATTATCAGAGACCCCTTCATAGCTTTGTGTCTTCTAGCAAGCTTTGGGATACACTTTTAAGTTGCTCAGAAATGCTCTGCCTATAAAAATCTTATGTCTTAAAATTAATAATAATCATCATCACCATAATCTGTTCTATTATTATAACAGCAGCAAATTTATTCCTATTTAAACATAAAATCCCAAAAAAGGTTCAGAGAAAGGCTAAGAGAATGATTTGGCTTGAAAAAACATCTTAATGAAGACTTTGGGAGTAAGATACAGTTTACCTCAAAGAAGATGGCAACTGGCAAAAAGCATGTAAGCAATGAATAGTACACAGGACATGCAATAAGGAAGCCAAAAGAATACTCTGATGTCAGAATAGGCAGCATTTCAAAAACAAGATGATTAAACCATTTTCACAGAAGGTGACACTGCACATAGCCTCTTGCCAATAGGGAGTCACCAAGGCTGAGAAAATACTGTTTGTAAGCCAACAAAGCTAGTTATTTAGGTTATAATAATGAATGCTCTCATTTTCTGCTGGGTATATATTAACATTTACAACTTCTAAGTCTTATGGTAGTTTTATTATTGGGGACTTGCCTGATTATTCAAGGTATGGGCTGTTCAATCTCTAGGCTTCTTACTACATAAATCACCTTCTTTCTGAGTAGCACACTGGCAGACAGTATCTTGGGTTAAGCCTGCTCCCTGTTTTCACCCATGCACTATATTGCAGGAGGCATCTTCTTCACAAATGGACAATGAAATCTCTACACACAATTCTCTAAAAGACATTGTTTCTTTTCATTTCATGTTCTTTAACACCTTCTGATTTGAAACAAAGTTCTGAGAGGCTCATCAGTTTTGAGACTCAGGAGCCACATCTTACTATAACCTTCTATTTCTGCCTCAAAACATAACAACAAACTATTGTCTTTGACCTTCTAAATTACAGTGCTTACTCATGGGGTTTTTTTTCCTTTAAAAGATATCAAAAGGATTTGTTCCACTTCCTTGTCAGGTATCTATCCCCTTTCACAAACACAAGAAGGTATATTCTGGGCCTGATTTTGCTGTTTTACAAGTATATAGGACCAGGTTCATGCACACTGTTTTTTTGAATGACTTTGAAATGACACTTCCTTCACAATAAAATACTCATTTCAAAGGAATAAACTTACCCATCCAGACTTCTCCAAACTGGCCAGCTCCAAGTTTCTTCACTAATTTAATCGATTCCCGTGGAATTTCCCATGCGTCTTTATCCCATGGTTTTTGAGGTTTGGGACTAATGCAAGCTTTTTCCAACTTTCTGCATAAACCATCTGATTGCTCTGGTTTTCAAAGCAAAAACAAAATACAAAATACATTACACTTCTGTGCCTCATGACTTGAGGCAAACATCGCTTAATTGCAGATGTGCACTAACCAGCCCACAATAGTGTTCAGAATAACCAAATGCTCTGACGAAAATGTAGCCTTTCTGGTGTTTTCACAAAACTTTAAGTGCCTCTGATCTGAAATTTGGCATTCAGAGACAAATTTAATAAAGAAGCATCAAATGCATCTAGTTACTGTCAGATTTTTAAGGGATTTTGGTACAACTTGCACCAAATAAATACAATATCAGATCTTATTACTGACACTATGTTGATTAAGATGCACATTGGAGTAAGGTTTGGGATCTGTATTTTGAATTTGTCATTAAATTTTCTTGCAATGTGGTTTCAGATAGATGTGCATGCAAGTATAAGTAGGTCAACATTATTTTTTCTCCAGACACTGACCAGCTATAACTTTTATATAAATGTTGAATAATTCTCAGGTTTTCCAACTGTGCTGAACAGCTAGCACACATATCTAACTATTCAGAAAAATTTCATGGCCAAGTCCTCAGAATGTCTTTGAAAAATCACTGTGTGATTTTATGTCCTACATTTTTTTGTCTTTTCTTTCTTCCCAGTTACAAGATTAAAAAAACCCTGTATTTTGGAGCTATCCAGCAGGAGGTTATGCAGAATGAAAGGTCAGTTTTGCAGCTAAAACATAGGTAGACTTGTCCCTTCCTCTTCCCGCCTTTTCTTTTTTAAAACAAATGTATACACTCCATGTGGTGCAATTTTATTTCTTTGAAGTATACGGAATATTTCTTCTTTTAAAAATAAATAATTAAACAAATACATTTACAGGAAAAATAAAAGCAATCTCACACTCAACACTAGACACAAGACAATATTCACAAGTCTATATGTATTTCTGCTATTTATGAATAAAAATTTATTCTCAAATAAAAAGTTAATTTATTTACAATGCATGCAATTCTTACTATAGCTTTGCATCAGTCCTAAGTTTGATGAATTGTTTTATAAAGCTAGTTTTCATTTCACAGTGGCATGCCACACAGCAACCAGCATTAGGTCTGGTTATGACAACAACATTACTTGGGTTCCAGTCAGTTTCACTTTATCTTTGTTAACATGCATGCCCAAGTATTTAGGAAAAAAATAAAATATGAAAAGCTTTGAAACAAAAGAAGAAAGCATTTATTTTCCTTCACAGGAAATAATGGCTGCATTCTGCTAAGTAATTCATTAACTGATTTAACTTACTTTGATAATGTTTGATCATATCATTGATGTTGGGAAAGGTTATTCTTGGAGAGATGTAATATCCTCCATTGTCTAGACTCCTGATTTTGTAGTGCTTAATAACATCTCCATGCTCTGGATCATAGTCTCTTATGGAGAGAGAGTAGCTGCCTGTGGATAAAGAAGGAATGATCATTAACAGATATCAAAAATCTACAGTGTCCACACATGCACAGCTGAGCCTAAGAAAATCACCATTTTGTCTGCTTTTCTTTTTACTTTCTTATTTCCTCAAAAAGCATTTTGCAATCAACAGGAGGAAGTTAGCCAACAGCTGGCCCTGAACTGGTCACCAAAATGCTTACAGTCACACTTTCTTTTTCACTCTTATTCAATAAACTCACATGTTCCAAATTCCAGGCAGCTTCACCTTCAATGCTCAATTCTGTGGAAAGTCCCCCAGCTTGAGAAGCAGTGGCTGGGGCAGCAGTGCCTACTCAGGCAAAAGCTGAAATTTGGAGATCAGCATTTTGAAAAAGGAACATGCTGGTCACTATGGGCCAGCTAGCCAAAGGATAGTCTGGAGATGGCTTAAGGCATACAGGAGGGAGAGCAGATCTGTTAGTCCTAGGGAGCTTAACATCATGTGGGCTTTAAGTTGGGGCAGGAGAGCATCTACTTTAAACTATAGCACTCTTTGTTTCTTATAATTGTACAATTCTTGTCCATTTTCAAAGGATCAGAAGCCACCTAACCTCTTATCTCTCCTCACACACATATCCAGTGGTATTTGGGGGTACTTTGCCTTACTCTCAGTAGCCTATGTAGAATTTAGGAGTCTTTCTTTGAGAACTTCATTTAGGAGTCTTCATCTGAGAGCACAATGATAAGGGCCCATTACAGAGTGATATCTAGTCAAGAATCTGCAGTATTAGGGCCAAAAAAGCTACCCTGTTGAGTGGAGAGACATGATCTGCAGAGGGGCTTCCTGTGTCTTCCTCTGGAGGATGCAGTGTTACAGCATCCAGCAGGAACATCCATCCACACTACCATCAGAGCCCAGAGGCTGCAGCAGAACTTCCCATGCCCTTCTCAAAGTCCCAGGTGAAGAGCCTGGAGAATTCACTAAGCTTTTCAGCAGGAAGAGCTCTGTCTACAGCACAAAATTTTACCAAAAAGCTTCCTGAAAAGAATCACACTACACTGTGGAAGTGAAAACCCTCATTATGCACTAACTACAATTTTAAACTTGTAGCAATGGATACAGACCCAAGAATGAAAGATGGTAGAATGCAGCAGCTACTATTACAGTAATGTCTTTCTATAAAGGAGTCACAAATGCTAAGAGAAAAGGTGCCACTTTATTCATTCCTGCTTCTCATCAGTGTAATCCACACACACACACACACACACACACACACACACTCTCTCTCACACTTTTTTTTTTTTTCCCCTTATCTCAACTTTGGGTGTCAGCCTGCAACTCTCTTCTCTCTTTCTCTGGTAATTTTCTCATTCTTCTCACTCCTACAGAACTGTAGAAAATTCACACAATAGGACACGCTGCGACTACTCCACACCCGGTGCCACCTGATGCCAATTTTTGTGCAGACTGACTGTGTGTTTTTATCTCTATATCAATTCCAAAGTAACCCACCCCAAACCCTACCTTTTAATGTTTCACTTTCTCTGATGAGGAAAGCTCCAGGACCATTTCCAGGAGCCAGGAGTTGTCTTTCAGCATCTTTTCGGGTTATGTCTTTGAAGAACCATCTGAAAAGTATTTCAAAGAGTTAGAACCACCTCTTTCCCCCCCACAAAGGATACACGACTAGGGTGAAGAAGTTTGCCAGTATTTGGAGACCGGGAGAACTTACTCTTCAGTTTCCAGGGTGTTTACTTTTGCTACATAGTTGCTGGGAATGAAACCTTCTTTTCTCGTCGTGAGAGATTTTGCTCTCCACCATTCTCCGGATCTGAAAAACAGAAACAGAAGTATTCACAGGAAACAAAAACTTCAAATTGTTATTTAGGTTCTAGTCTGCTGAGAGCTTTGCCCAGGCTGGAGAGAGAAGCACAATCTTTCCTCTGAACTCAAGCCACCTGAGATGCCATTGGCTCCAGTGGATCAATGTTTGGTCACTGTTACTGAGGGCAGCTGCCAAGTCAGAGAATCACAGAGTCAAAAATGGTTTGGGTTAGAATGGACCTTAAAGATCATCTCTGTCACTGGCAGGGACACCTTCCACTGCAGCAGGCTGCTCAAAGTCCCACCCAGCCTGGCACAACTCTGTAGGCATCTGTATTATCATATGTAAGGGAGCTCACTTATCGTTCATCCACCCATGGTATGAGTAGGATATCAAAGCATTGTAAAGGGAATTAGACGAGGCCAAAGAAAACCTGCAATACAACCAACATGGTCATACTTACTCCTCAATAACTTTCAGTTTTTCTCCCTTTTTGAAGGACAAGTCCTCTTCATGAATTCCATCATAGGGATACAAAGCTACTACAATGACTCCATGCTCCTCTGTGTCTACAAAAGTAGAAGGACAAAGGCACATTCACATCACTTCACAGGCTGACATAGGCACAGCATGGGCATAGCTGTGAGACTGCCATAGAAACATACCTTGATTGACAAACCTCTGTCCTGGTAAGAGCTGTGCTTCTGCATTTGCCTGCAATAAAATAAGTCTTTAATTAGGCAGTTTTAGATCTTTGTGGTGATCTTAAATTACAATTACATATTATACAGCTCCTTCGGTATCATCTCATATTTCTTAAATTAAAAGGAAGTGCTCAGATTTTTCCCCACCATCCTTCAAAATATGTATTATTTATATAAATATATATATTATTCATATGTCATTAAATTGAGCAGCTCAGACCTTGTGGAGGTGCAGCACAAGCTGTGGGAAGGAAGTTCACAGCTTTGGGACTTCTGCTGAAGCAGCTTTAGGTAGGGCACTTAAGCAGGACAGTTATTACCATGTAGCTGTCATGCTAAAGAGCTACAAGCACAGTTATACCACTAAGACTGTGCAAGAAAAGAAAAAGGAGTAATTAAAAAAAAAAAAGGTGGTTTGTGATGTCTGTTCATTGACTGGGAGCACACTGAGTTCACTGTGTCGGCTGGTGAGAGAGGAGAGCAGGTCCCTGAACAAGGCCAGTCTGGAGACATGGTTTCCTCAGCACAGTAGAGAAGGTGAGGGAAAAAAGGGCACCAGGCACTCTGCAAATTAGCAAACCCACTTGGTGCCCAGCGGGATTGCCCATCCCAGCACCCTTGCTTTGCAATGCCAGGCAGCACACGTAGAACACATGAGCCTGTTCCTCTGGCAGCACAGTGCTGCTCCCTTCACCACTGCACCCTCCACTCCCCTCCAATCCTTACCCACACACCTCATGCAAGGACCAGTACTGGCCTTCAGTGAGTAAAAGGAAAGTTGACTAGAGCTGGTAAAGAATCACCCATGATTACTTCAGCCTTTAAATGGAATAATCAACACCTGGATTCCATAGCTATTAAAAACTCAACACCATTTAAAAACAGACCTAAACTACTTCAGGTTTTCTTAAGTCATCTACACATAGTTATATCTACTCAAGCATTGCCAAGTTATTCTTTTTATGCAGAAAACTATGACAAACATAAAGTAACAAACCACCACGTTTTAATTTTTATTCCTCTAGGTACTCAGTCATTAAGGGGAACTGCACAACACTAAAAGCCCAGTCATGGATTAATGATAATTTGAATTTTTCCATGCATATGTTTTGGATTGAAATTTAAGTTATGCCAGTCATGCTTTGCTCTTGCTACAGGAATTCTCTCCTGAGACTATCTACTTACTGGCCTTTGCTGTTTATTGGACGTTGGATCCCTCACATAAATAGTTCGTTCAGTTTTACGTACTGGTTGATTCTTCAAATCTAGCCCATCTCCATGCAGATTCTCTTTCCTTTTTGATTTTATACATCCCATATTTCCTGTTGAAATAAAAAAGGTATTAAACAAAATCATTGTGCCATAAACCAAGCCCTTTCCCATGAAATCATCTGGGCTCCATAGTAGAAATGTGCTTCCTTTTCATACGCAAATAGTTAATGGGAAAACCAGCTGAAGGTTAGGCACACACACTGATAGCTCTTTTCTGTTGCAAAGGAAAGAAATTACCTCAAAGAAATATCTACATCCACAGATGAAGTAAATAGTTATTTACCATTTTCATATCTTTAGATTTATTATATTTTCTACCCAATCTACCCTTCCCTGCCAAAACCCCTTGTATCTTTCTGACATTTCTCTGAGCTTTGGAATAGATATAACAAAAATACAATTATTGTAGTGGTAACTTTTATCTGTAAGTTATAAAGAAAAGATTGTTTTGGAAGACATAGGAAAAAATTCCTCTCCAAATTATGAGAACTGCAGCTGGAACTAGAAATGCCTGTCTCCCCCCACTTCATTTTGCAGATGCCAGCCTAGCATTGATTCAAATCCCTGTCTCACTTGAAGCTGATGACTTGTGCAGTCCCAGCTCCATGGCAGACAAGCTGCAACTGTGACCTTCAGTAATGAATCTCCTTGTTCACACAGGCGTGGTTACAGCAGCCCAAAATAGCCGATGTGTGTACCAGTGATGGCAAATCACCACACAAGTATTTATTTCTCAATATAATTTAGAAAGCTAATCCTCCTCTCAGGATGTGCATCCATGCTAAATCAGATGACATACAACTGTTAACATCTGCACGACTGGAACCTGACTGCTAATCCCATGATACAATTACATAGTAATTCAGCAAACATACACATAACATTATCTCTACATTCCTCCCTCTGAGGAGAGTAATTATACTTACTCTTCAAAGAATCCAACATAAATGCTTTTCAACCCTCTCCTTCCTTCCTCTCTTCCCTCCTTTCAGGTCAGTGCTCTAATGCTAGGTTCACAGTCACATTTTCCCTTGCAGGCACACAGTCTCACTCCCCCCCTGCCCTAATTAATCTTTAAAGCCAGTTTTTTGAAGAACAACGTAAAACCTAAAATAAGAGCTCGGTGCAAATATGGGCTCAAGTAAACAAACACAGCTGGAGAAGCTAAAGCAGATTGTAACACCCTCATCTCACTTTTACCTTTATATATAGGATAGAAAAGGTTCATCATGGTGAACAGTTAAAGTAGTAGAAGTGTCCACTGGCAGACACAACTGTCTCAATGGGATGGTGCCTTATGTTCCTGCAGGTACACATATTAACCAGACTGGTCTGGCTGGGTTCATGTTAAGACTTGTACTTTTGTAACAATACTCATGATACTCACAACCCTAACTGATAATAACAATAAACCAAGGCAAGTCTCAACTTCCAACATCACCTTCACCTAATCTCCCATCCTACCATTGATGAAGCATTACATAGTGACACATGCACTGTCCTATCCACAGGATGAGTGTTTTATCCCAAACATGAGAGGAGGACACCTCCTCTCCTGCCATTTCTGCAAATTATCTGTCATCTATGGCCAGCAAGTCTTGGATATCCATAAGATTTCAGCAGTGATGCAGTGAACTGTGATACTGGCTTAAAGCAGCATTAAAACCATTGCTCCCCTTCTCATCTTCTCTTGAAATAAAAAGAAAAGGAATCCTACAGAAAATCAGTAGGCACTGACCAGGAAGGGAATAGAGTTTCCTCTTCTTGAGTGTCAACACTTCAGTGTTCTCACACTTACTTGAAAGCACTGGAGCTCATCCTCAGCCAGGAGCTTCCCTTAGAAATAAACATCTTCAATGATTAATTCTAATGCTTAAATTTTTTTAATGCTCAGCTCCATGTGGGTTACATACTAGTTGTTTTGCAATACTGAGAAGGATTTTAAAAATTTTTATTTATTTATAACTGTGAGTATGTAGATGACTCTTGTTGTGTAGTTAGCGATTCATAGGAAATTTCTGTACACCCACAGGCAGACTGCTGTTTGCAAACTCACCCTAGACATCAAGAAGCCCAGTGTTTAATTACCTGCTGTATCTGCAAGATCAGGTAGTTATCCACTTAAGTGCTAACCTTTTTGCTCTTGAATAGTTCTGCTTCTACAGAACAAACAGCTGAAGTGGAGGGCATGAAGTAATTTGATCTAAGTTGTCAGCCAAAAATCCCTTTCCCTATTCCTGTAAGAAAGCTGAGCATATCTTCAGAGACTGCAGCATGCCTAGTGCCAGGATGAACTCAGAGAAAAGCACTTCTACTCAGACTTTTTTTCTGCACCTGAAAGCACATGAACATTTGTAAGTTAAAGCTGCTGTGAGGCTGCGCTGATAAGCTCAAGGTTGGCATTTGCTCATGACAGTAATAGCAACTGATCAGAAATGCCTATGTAGAGGTGCTTCAAAATCACACAGAAGTCTACTTATGTCGTGTGAAATTGCACAAATACAGTTTGTGAGATCACCCTTGTGATGGCTTCAAAGAAAGAGAAGATCCTGAGCCTCATCATGAAGCACTGTTTTTTCTGGGTTCTTTTCCTCATAGAGATGAAGGTCCACAGTCCCCACAGGACTTGGCTACTTCGACATGAGCAAAAAGCCCCAACAGTTGGTGCTGAAGCCCATAGCTGGTTCAAGGGGGTTGTTACCCCTTTTACTCCAGTATAGCCCCAAGGATTGAACATTCAGTAGGAGACAGTCCTACTGGGTTTACCTAAATGTAAGCAAGGGTTTACCTAAATGTAAGCCCCACATGGCACTGTCCCAAAGCAGCCCCATTCTTGAACTCCAGTTCTGCTCCACAACATGACTACAGCTCAGCATGTGGGCAACTGCTTCAGGAGTGGGGTCCTGACCTGACTAAAATACCAGTGCAGGGAGGGAAGTTCATTCATGCATAAATAAAATATTTCACTTGGTGTAAAATGTTTATTTGCATAGCACGCTGTTGTCATGTCACAAGGAAGTGTTTTGTGCAGATAAAAAGAGAAAGAAAATACAGTAAGCAAAGAGCACTACAGACAGCACAGCATCATTACAAATCAATCTCCATTATTCTTTATCAGAGATAAAAATAATTGAGACATCAGAGAAAATGCTGTTAGTCCCTACTCAGGTGTTTCCCACTTCAACAGTTCTGCAGTACAGGAGACACTACTTTACATTCATGCTTTTCATTTATTGTCCCGTCCACACCTCTAGACATGAAAGATAAACACTGAATTAAAAGAAATTCTATTTAATATAGCTGCTAAACTTTATAAATAGATATCTAAAACAGTAACAACTTCTCTTTTAACAAAAAGCATACTGTATTTCATAGCTAAAAGGTAAACACAGGTACTTAGGTTTACAGCTACAGCGTGGTGACAAGAACCTGAGTTCAGACACCCTTCAAAAAGCCACAGGGGTATCCGTAAGAGCTATCACACAGAGCCTCTGCAGCAGGTTTTTCCAAGACACTGATTTTGATGTCTACATTTGCCTTGAACTTTCCCTCTGAATCCTGTATTTCATCTTGCTACTACAGCATTTAGGTACCTTAATTCCAAAATGGTTTGGGGGGAGTGGAAGTCAGAAACCAATGCAGCATTCTTCCAGGGTTAATAGCTGCTGTCTGTCCCCAAAATAGAATTGCTTTACACATCTTTTTCTACACTTTCAGCAGAGTAATGTGTCTAAAGTCACAATACTTCCTACTTCAAGCAGTCAAGTTTCTTGTGACCATCACCTGTCCATCCACCATCAGCAGCATTTGAAGTTTCATTTCCTCCCTGTGCCTACCCTTTGCATCATCTACAAAGGTGATCTCATTTTTCATTTTGTTTGTGTTCATAACCATTCTCTTCCTTGTGATTTTGTTACATACAACATATATGGTGCATATTAGAAATTATTTCCTAAAACATACCACCTGACACGTCTGGTCTTTTCTTGACCAAAGCCATGTCTTCATGAAAATGATTCTCAAATCTTCACAGATTATACTTTGACTTTTCCAATAATAAAATAACTTTTAAAATAATTTGAACTACAACACTGAGCTGTATTTTATCAAATAAATATGTACTTTATCAAATAAGTATCTGTTGTTCAAAAGGTCAGTAATCATGTATCTAAACACCAATTCTCTATATGGCTTAGGGTTTTAACAGATATATACATACCTATTTTAACAGGTACATTAAAAAAAATTGTATTCAATTGAGTATGAAGAGTAAACTCCTCATTTAAGCCACAAGTTTCCTAGGCTTTTTTTCTTTCTTATAAGAATAAGAAAAAAAATTTAGACCCCTGACTTACTCTGAGTTTTGAATGTTGCTTTGTATTTAAACTTCTGAACCAAAGAACAGGAAGCAACTGTTTACACCGATATATAAAAACAAATTGGTTTCACACCTGGAGCTTTAAAGCAGTTTACATAGCAGAGGTATAAATAGTTTTATTTTTAATACCTCTTTCAAAAATTGAAAATAATACATTTGCCCTCCTCTGTTTTAGATGTTTTATTCTGGCCTTTAATGCCAGTTGGTTTGCTGCTACTTCACAAGTTATAATCAGAGGAAACACAGTGATGCCTTCATCAGCTCTCCTGAACTCCTGTGCATTTCCCTCAAGGTGAAGGCAGCAGTGTCTCAAAACTCAAAACTCAGAGTGATCAACTGAGATTAAAACTGTGGGGGAGGAAGGAGCATAGGCCTGCTCTGCCAAGGACACAAACACCTGCTTTCTCAGAAGCTCACCCAACTTTTTACATCCCTTCAATCAACTGTTCATCATTCTATGAAAAAAAATGGTAAAAATCTTAAATGCAAGGACGTCATTTACCTTTACCTTCAGTGCTTACTCCCACTTTATGTTGATCTGCTTCCACATCATCTGTGCTACCCAAGTGTTGCAAGGATCTCCTTAATCTCTATTACTGGGACTATGAGGAGGACTATTTCTGGGAAACCTGGGTTCATTTCTGACCCATGGCAAAGGAACTGCCAAGGAATACAGAGCAGGAATTTAACTAGAGGTGGTAAATTCAGCAATGACTTATCAGTCCCGCTCTACACATATTTGTGCCAGTGAAGTCTTGCCACTAGACCAGAGTGAGAATAAGAGTGACAAAAATGAATTATCTGTGTTTGGGGGCAGTGCTAAAGCATGAACTGGAAAGCAACTGAAGCAGTTTTTTGTTTCTTGCCTGTCTCAAAAATGATTCGATTTGAGCTTGTTCAGCCATATTCTCATACCTGCAATTCATCAAATATACCTATAGCTATATATGTATTTAATATTATATTATCTATAGATATAAATTTCAATTTTACTGTAAGTCCTGACTGTCTGGTAACTTTCATCAAACTAGACTCATGCAAATACAGAAATCTGGGGTCAGCTTTCATTTTGAGCTTGTTTCACTTCCTACATCTTGTTTTTTGCACTGGCGACTAATTAGGGGAACTTAGGCAGTTTCTTCTTCCCTTGCCTTTCTGCTAAAATGGTTGTGTATGTCTCAGTCAATCCTTGGCTCATGTGTTTTAGTATCTTTTTAAATTTAGCTTATTTTTGCAGGTCTGGAGGATCACCTCATCTCTGTGTCTCCCAAATGGAATGTATCCCTTATATGATACGCATACACATGAACATACACACACAGGCACATTGGGCTTTCTGCAATGCATTTACAAAGGAGCATGGATAACCTAAATCAGTGTTTAGCTATGACAGACTTGCCCTGTGTAGACCCCCAGTGCTCCTGAGATGTGAGAAGCTGTAGTCCAGCTGCCAGCATTTAAAAGAAAAAGGAAAAATAATGGGGGAATTCTTTTAACTGCGTAAATCTTCTTTGTGGAAAAGGTGAGACAAAGCTAAAATAGTATTATGACATACATATCTATATAAACAGGTGAAGAAGAGAAACAAGTTAAGCCCCAGTGTAACCAACATTACTGTGGTGAAAAAGGATGCAAAAAGCACATTACTGTAAAATTTCCTCAAACTTGGTCTCAAGTCAAACCCTCAAATTTTCCAAGGGCACATGTCTATCAGAGAAAGATAACATGATAACATGGCTATCTAGTTTATCAATCATGATCAGAACAAAGGACTACAAACTACTCTGGGAAAGGCAGACCTGTTCTGGGCAGCACAATCACATCACACAAGCTCAGAAGTGAGTTTGCCATGCTTCATTTTTAGAGAGGTTAATGGCTGATGGTGGGGAAGAACAAAATATTATTGCTGAAAGGTTTCAGAACCTCATTCTGCTTGCCTTAGAAGCTGTCTCGTAATTCCCAGTCTTAAATTGTTTTGGGGACAATAATGGCATTTAGCCTTTCATCCTCTTGGGAGATTGGGAAGAAGTCACATCTTTTTCAGCCTCTTTTCTAGGCTTTAAAGACCAAAACCTTTCAGTTTTTTCCACGCCTGCTGGTTATTCTAGCGGTCCTTCTCCAGTCTGTTTCACTTTGAATTCACCCCTCTTAAGTACAGGAGGCTGGAGCTGCCCAGGTGTTCCAAGATGATTTTCAGCATTGCCTTGAAACAAATAGTATTACTTTTTCTTCCATCTACAGAAATCCATCACTCAATATTTTCCAGAAATTAATTTATGATTTTCTCACTTTCATCATACTAGCCTTTTATAATCATCTGGCCATCCAATAAGACATCCAGGTTTGTCTTGTTTTTTATAATGACAAACTGTTGTCACAGCAGATTTTCATATCTCCAATAGTATTATCTTACACCCTGAGATTAAAATTCTCCTTATTATTCTCCCAGACTATTCGCTGTGCATGATATTCTCAGCCACCTGTGTGTTTCTGATGCCTCTTAATATCACAAGGGGACTCTCATTTTTTCATTGCAAATGAAAGTATTTTTAAAAAGGCTCAATGTAATGCTAATGTAACAGAGAGTGCTAATGTAACTAACAGAGAGTGGTCCTGCCAAGAGGCTGGTAGTGGTTCCTGTCTGCTGCACTTCCCCCTGTTCAGCTTCTTTCACAATTCCTTCCTTTGCAATTGAGACCAAGACAAATTTTACTTTGCCCATGCTATCTCAGATTATTTTTTATGTTTTCCTATATCAGTTACAGGAAGTATCACCCTACCACCTTCATGCTCCCAAACACCTGCATTCCTACTACACTTACAAATCCATCATGCTTCTACTTCCCCTGCAACACTCAGTTTTAAGCCCTGCATCAGTCCTTCTGCCTCTCCTCTTCAGAGCCCTGATTCCCAACATTAATGCACAAATATCTCAGTCCATCTAAACCAATCTGGGTTGGCAGACACCTTTCTTGAATCCTTCACCAAGATGACTACAGTTCTCACTGAGATTCTCACTACCCATTCCTCCACTCTTTGGTGTCCTGTTTTCCTTTCCCACATTTGCCTTCATATTGAAATGAGGGGTTAGGACTCTGCAGTGCCCATAACTCAAGTCCACTCCCTTAAAATAACAATCCAAGTTACAACCGGGCCAAAAGGTTGCTGCCATACAAATATACTGGGAGTGGACTGTGTATCAGAATCAATAGAATGGTTCTGGTTGGAAAGCGCCTTCAAGATCATCTAGTTCCAAGCCCACTGCTGTGAGCAAGGACACCTTCCACTAGACCAGGTTACTCAGAGCCCCGTCCCACCTGGCCTTGAATACTTCCAGGGATGAGGCATCCACAACATTTTTGGGCAGCCCGTTCCACTGCCTTGCCACTCTCACTCTAAAGAATTTCTTTCTAATAGCTAATCTAAACCTACCCTCTGACAGTTTAAAGCCATTCCCCCATGTCCTATCACTCCATGCCCTTATAAAAAGTCCCTCTCCAGCTCTCTTGTAGGCCAGCAAGGCTGCTCCTTGGAACCTTCTCTTCTCCAGGCTGAGTAACCTACCTCTCACTGCCTGTGCTCACAGGACAGGAGAGGTCACACAGCAAAAATCCCCCAAGAGTTGACATAAGAACCGAAAACTCGGTGAGAGAAAATATCTGGAGTTGCCCTACTGATGTTGTATTGATGTGGGAAAGGCAGACCCATCCTGAGCAGCACAATCATATAAAATAACAGAAAACCTTTTTTCCTATACTGTCCCACTTAAATTTTTTACTTACTAGACCAGGCTTTTTAGCGATGCATTAACCAACCTTAATTAACACATTGCTATAGTAAATGACAAATAAATGACTTAAGTTATCACATCTCAAACTTCCAATAGGAAGGAATGCTTTGGTAAAAGTAATTGTATTAAAGAAAACATTTTTCTACATTCAAATAACACTTTCCAACCTTTGCCTGTTTTGCCTTTAATTGTCCAGGGAGAGGTTAACTTTTTTCAGTGCTCGGCTACACGATACACAGTCTTCGTTGGAACTCATAAATGACAGCATAACACATTTAGTATATATCCTCATAGTTGATGACATGAAAGGTAGTCCTACCACTGTGGAAAGCTTTGATCAAGAAAGAAACATCATCTATTTTTCTGTTAATTCACTACAGTTTTGTCTAGGTGATTTAAAAGCTTGGTTTCATGCAGGAATTTTGGCAGTGGTTAAAAAAACACACATTAAAGTAAATAAAAATCAGCAAGAAACATTTAAAATAATGTCATTGTGGTGGTATAATGATGTTATAATGCTTTCAGAAGGACAAAAATAAAATTTGCAACAAAACATCACATTAAAAGGAAGCAGAATTTGTACAAACTATTGATTCTTGTTTATTCAATTGAAGAAAAAAATTATCAAAACACAAGGAAGTTAATCCACAGAAGATTGTAATTTTGCTAACATTGCATAATAGACTTTATAGATTATGAAAATATTCCAGATTCATGTAGTCAGTATTTTGGCACTAATTTTAAACCAAGTCTTACATTAAAACAACATCTGTTTTCTGACCTTATAATACTTGCTTCATTTTATTACAATCGTTTGCCTCAACTGCATCCTCCAGAATTTTGAATCAATATCAACAATGAATTAATTCACTTTGCCAGCCCTCAGGCAACCACATCTGCCATTTCCTCAACTTTTTTCCACTGTACTATATCTTTTGAAGATAGGGAAAAGGTCAAATAACATCTTAATTTGACATAACAGAATAAATACTTCTATAAAATTCTTCAAAAGGGTCATATGACATGGAACAGAAAAACCGTGCCAACATGTTAACCAACTTAAAGTGAAGTTTCCCAAAATACTTTAAAGACTTAAAAGTGTAATGCAAACTATAAGTAAAAATGTCATTTTCTTGACTGGTAAAAACCCTCAGTAATGACAAACAGCAGCTTCATACAATCAAATCTCCATTTCCAAATGAAAATTTGGCCAAACCACGACACTGAAAAGGATCAACATTCTTCCTAACTATTAGGAAGTGTCCCAATCCAGCTAGCAAACCCCAAGGACTACATCTACTTTCCAAACTGAGTGTATCTATGACTCACATACAATTTTTTTCAGCTTTAAATTGATGATTTTGGCCAATAATGGCAGTGTACTAAATTTTCAGTTGTCTATATTTGCCCTGCACTTTATGTATGTCCATGTCTACCACTAGGATAAGGATCCTTTGCCACTTTTTTTTAGTGCTTAGAGCAATAACTGTGGCTCATAGGAAGATGAGAAACTACCCTTAAAAACAACAAGTTGTTGGAGTGAGATCCAGGAGTAACCCAAAGGTCTTCATCCTCATAAGTGATATGATGGAAGGATAGGGCAAGCTTCCCACAGTTTCTTTGGAGAACACAGATCTGGGAACTATCCTTCCTCACTCCCAACTGTACTTACCCAGCTATTCACCCTCCCCTTGTCCTTCACAAACACTTTGCCTCCCAAAACAAGGTGTAGTTGAGAGATGTGCAACCAGAGCTTCTATGTCAGTGCAAGAGGTCTGGTTCATGCCCACAGTGGCTTTACTCAGGAGTTGATTTCAATATGCTGATGGATGTATTTGAAAGCAAAGGCACAGCCACACAAATCACCTGAGTAACAAGTGGCCCTGCATGAGCCACTGTGCAGTGCCCCATGCCTGCACTCATGACACATGAAAGAGACATGAGACCTTCTCCCTGTTTCCACTGAGCCTCAGAGGACAGCAAGGGACAAAGTGCACAATTTTCTAACTTATAATGATTTTGGGGAATGATCACCAGGCTGCACCCCAATGAGCTCTTCAGCTGGAATGTGGTACTCTGTCTGCCTCCTCCAGAAGGTGCAAAGAAAGGTATATTTGCAGGTAGCAGCTGATACTTGAAACCTTTGTCACCTTCAAGTAAGGCAGCCTAGTGCTCAACTTCCAGATGCCTGGACAAATGTATTGACAGGATATTTGTTGAAGTCAATCATTAACAGCTGCTACAACTAAGGGGGAAGGATAGTGATTTATGAGTTTGGTCTTCAAATAGTTAAAGATGTAGTTGGCAATAAAGAATATTTTGCAGATGTGATCTCTTGCTTTGAAGTGTGCCTGTAATTCAGACCAATTGCTATACTGTAAATAGAATGCAAAGATCATGAAGATCACAAAATTATCACAACAAAAAATCATAGAATTGTTAAGGTTGGAAAAGACCTCTAAGATCATCAAGCCCAAGCTGTATCCCCAACTGCTACATTTAGAAAGGCATTTTTACGGCTTCCAGGGATGGAGATCCTACCCTGGGCAGCTTGTTCTAATGAGTGACCACACATTCAGTAAAGAAGTCTTTCCTAATATCCAATCTAAAGCTCCCCCAGCACAAATTGAAGCAGTTTCCTTTTGTCCTGTCGCTTGTTGCTTGGAAGATCAACACCTACCAGGATACAACTTACTTTCAGAGAGTTGGAGAGAGTGATAAGGTCTCCTCTGAGACTCCTTTTCTCCAGACTAAACAGCCCCAGCTCCCTCAGCCACTCCTCATAAGACTTGTGCTCCAGACCAGCTCTGCTGCCCTTTCTCGACATGATCAATGTCCTTCTTGCAGTGAGGGGCCCAAAACTGAACACAGCACTCGAGGTGTGTCCTCAGCAGTGCTGAGCACAGAGGGACAATCACTGCCCTGGTCCTGCTGGTCACACTATTTCTGAGACAGACCAGGGTGCCATTGGTCTTCTTGGCCACCTGGGCACAGCTGGCTCACGTTTAGCCATTGCTGACCAGCACCCCCAAGTCCTTTTCTGCCAGGCCACTTTCCAGCCTCTCTGCCCCCAGCCTGTAGCACTGTGTGGGGTTGTTATGACCCAAGGGCAGCACTCGGTATTTGGTCTTGAACCTCACACAACTGTCCTCAAGCTATCAATCCAGCCTGTCCAAATCCCTCAACGTGCCACTTAAGACATGATGGATGACAGAAATCCACAGCCAACAAGCCCTGATGAGGATTTGAGGGTGGTCTCATAGAAAGTATGCCACTTCTCCTTTGGGTTTATCTTGTTTTCAGTGGAAAAGAGAAACGGGGAACAGAACATTAGTGCATATTAGCTTTTGTTCTTTCAAACTCGTGTAACTATATCCCCAGGGAATAAATCAATTTTTATAAACCTTACCTGCTTTTATGCATTCTACAATCCACTTTCAACATGGATTAAGACAGTTACGGCTAAATCAGGGCAGAAGGACTTCTGTGCCAATGGATCCTAACTGTAATAGCCTTGTCACTGTGTAACTCATATCATTGTGCCCCATGCTGCATTTGCCATTCTGCTTCATTGGTCAGAGGGCTTCTTTATCTGCTGTGAACTCCACGTTTGGATGCTGATATGTACTCATGACTAAACTTGCAAGTAAAACATAGCATTCTTGTTATAACAGCATCATATTATGTCTTGAGCACATCTAAAGCACTGAATTTCACAACAGAGAAACAGATTGTTTTTTTCACTATCTTCAAACACCAGCATACGTCTAAATTGTAAAAAAAAGTTACTTCTCCAGCAGATTGTATTGTGTTTCATTAGCTGTACAGCATTGGATATATACAGAAGAACTCTCCTGAAACACAGCATATTGTACTGGGGTATGTCATACAGATTCCAGAATGAATTCTATGCTCAGATAAAAATTTGGGGTTAAATCATTCATGCTGATGTGAACTAACACTCAGTTCCTCCTGGAAGTTTGCAAACATTGGACAAGTTTTGTTAAGCTGCAAGAGGAAATTGCAAGAGTTCTCAAAAAAAAGAAGAAAAAAAAATTGGTGTCAAATCCGGTGCCATTAAATTACACTGGCAGAAACTAAATTGTGTGGTGCTTAATCTTTACAGGGATACTAGACCAGCACTCAGCACTAACTGTTAAAGTATCCACAGGAGGAACCACCTTGTCTTGTTCTGACTGATGTTAAGTAGCAGAATCTTCCTTAACTTCAAGGATGTAAGAACATCCTCCAGGTTCTGGCACTTCACAGAAGCCTATTTATAACTCATTTATTTTACTTAATTTTAAACTCTGTTTTAATTATATTCCATCAAGGGCATGAATCTAAACTAGTAATGCACCAGTTAGTTTCTCATTGAGCTTAGTAAACTGTTTCAAGCAACTGTTGCAATTTGGCACACATGTAGTGGCACAAAGGATATCATCTAAACCAACAGTGTGCTGCAAACATGAAAAATAGAATTAAAAGAGCTCTATGATTAGCAACTTTTGGAGGTTTTTAGGTTAAGTCCTTGAGATTAGAGGCTTTTTAATAGATACAAATACACTTCTCCTAAGTCTACCACACATATCCTGAGGGGCTGCAAAATGTCAGCAGTTTGGGTCTGAACGCCTGTCGTGTAAAGAGAGAAGCATGGTCTAACTAAAGGCTTGTGAAACTACATGCTCAAGCTGGGGTGGCAGTAAGACTGCAAAAGGAAATACTTCACTGAAGGAAATATGTCACCAAATGAATAAGAATTCACGTCTAAGTTTCTAAGAGTGTTTTTCGCATTTGTTGCACACATGAACATGAGTAAGAAGTTTCTCTAAAGTTAACCAAAATTAGAAATATTTTACATGCTTTCCATTTTCATAGAGGAGTTAGAGTGAGCATCTGGAAGCTCTCTTCTAAGGAAAGGTTGTGAATACCTGGTGTGACAGCTCACTTGACTGTTCCTGCTTCAAAGGTTCTAAGGAAGAGCTGGAGACCTCTGATTTTAAACACAGGTATGTCTTTGCAGATGATCTTTCTCAAGGGCAAGAACGAACAGTTTCCAACACTACCAGGACAGCAGCTATGCAAGTATATTAACTTGATTTAAGTTCTTTTGTATTTGAGAGAAATTATTCTATACAAAACGGAAGATCTGAATAGGGCACTAATTTGAAGATGCATATTGCATTTGGTCAGTATGCTAATTTATTTAATTTTCAAAAGCTGATTAATACTTTGACCTTTGCTACTATTTTAACTTTGCCTTGACATTTCTTGTTTTCTCACTCTAAAAACAACCTACATTTTTGTATTCACAATATATCATTACTGAATTGTGTAGCACTTAGTATTTTCTGTTGTTTCTAGTCCTGCTTTATGGTCAATTGATAGCAGATGAAGACCTAGCAGTTACAATCATAGCAAGTTTCACTGAACCAGGCTCTGATCCTGTAAGTGACAGCACACAGCTTGCAGGAGTTTGAATTCAGGAGACTCACACCAGGACGTTCTGCACAAAGGGCAGGACACAGACCTTCAAAAGTAGGCCAGCACTCATGATAATTTTAGCACCTTTAGACTCACGGTAAACTGGGGGTCCATGACAATAATTCTTTTCACATTCATACTGCAGACTGCAAGGATTTCACAGCACTATTATTGCAATCATGCTGGTGGTCATTAAAGTTTATAAACTTTGTAACTTCACGTATTAAGTACACAGCTCACACGCAGGACATTCCTGGAAAAACTGCCTCAGATTGTGAAAAGCCCCACTGCTGAAATGTGACTTCAGCACTCACGGCCCACACAGCTAACTTTCAAAAGCAAGAACTAAAACCAAATCAGTGTTCACAATGGTTATCCAAGTCTGTTTCAGGAGAACAGTAATGAGTCCACAACTTGCATTTGAATTCCACAGTATTAAGTGTTGTGTGCAGAAGATGGTTTAGAAAGCAGTAAGACTGCTTCATGGTTTGGTCATGCATGGGAAGTTCTCGGGACAATGCAAACCATATGAGAAAAAGTGTAGGAGAGGAGGAAAAACCCCTAAGAAATCATGGGGTTGATACTGAGAAACAAATGAAGCAGGTAGACTGCAGAAGCAAAGAGACAAAAAGAGAAAAAACAAATAAGAATACAAAGGATAATAACTAATTGGGTAAAGACAATTATACTCCCTAGAAAGGCATATATTCTCAATCAGAGAGGCAAGATACAGAACATGTAAAAAAACCATATGTATTCTGTGCTCAAAGGAGAAATTACTTTCCTGTGTCATACCATACAAACCACCTGCTTTTATTGCAGGAGTAGGGAAAAGGTTCTTTCAGTCATATAAACCTAGTCCAATACATGTGATTTGAATAAGCTACTCAAATTCATTTTTGACACTTGTAGCCTTGCTTAAATGCTCCATTAAGAGCAGAAGTATCTTACCTGAAGCACCTTTCTCCCACTTGTTCACTCGACCAGCCCAAACTCTTTTCTGCTGGTGCCAGCTCCATTGAATTCAGTTCTTCTAAACTTGCACTGCCTTCTGAAAGCTAAATTTCTTAAGTTTCACTTTCTGTGGGGTCAGTGCATGGGGCACACCAACACCAATGAGCACAGAACAGAAATCCTGGAGCAAGAGCTGTTGTCTCAGCACCACATCCCCACAACACCAAGCCTTGGTTTCTTCTCCACAAGCCAGCACACATGCTGATAAATCCACTCTCTGCTTCCCTGAACCAGAGGTGTTTACAAGGAGGGTCAATGCTGGCTCAAAAACCTTTTACAAGCATCACTACCCAGCACATAAAAAACTGCATGCAACAGAAGTGAAACTTGACCGGAGAAGGTCAAAGCAGCATCACAGAAGGGCACACAAAGGGGCAGTGGACAATCCACGCCGATTATTTTCAAGATAGAAAGCTGTTTGAAGTCAGTTTGAGGTCACAGTTTTAAACCAGATGTGTCAAACAGCAGTCAGCTGTCTCTAAAGATCAATTACACCTACACATAAACTGTACTCTACATAGAAGGGTCTTGCTGACTGCCTACAGAAGCACAAGGCTGCCCTTAAACAAGGCACAGCTGTAAAACACTTTGAAGACCATGTCAGTATTGCCAGGCTTGTTCCTCACTGGACTCCATATCTCTTCAAGAGGCTGAGGGTACATATTTCTGGATGAGTATTCCCTGATAAGATGGCACAAGTAGTTTACAAACGATAATTGGATTATGAAACGTGCTAAGGTTTACTCTGCTGGAAGGGGAAAACAAAATTTGCTGCAGACATCTTAATCAAGAGATGAAATAAACAGTTTATACCACTGACAGTCCGGAAGACAAAGCTGGAGAGAAAGAAACAGCAGAATGATGTTGGCAAAAAAAAAAAAAAAAAAAGAATGATGGGAAAATAAAGAAAGGAGATCATGGTAAGGAGTACTCTTACAGCAGGGTAAAGACTGAAACATGGATTTTTCCAGGAAATTGGGAAGAAAAAGCCCCAAACAAACAGCACATTATTACTAACGAAGACATTTGAAGCAGTGTGGGTCAATGACTCTTTTGGAAACACTGGTAAGCATTATGGCAGAGGTTGGGGAACTGCTCCCAAGGAAATTAAGCAGATTTTGGGAAGAGGCAAGCTCTCCTTGTCAGGCATACTGGGAGCACTGCTGTCTGCTGCCTGCATAGCAGAAACCATCAATCAGGCCATCTACATCCCAAGAGAAATGGGCTTAGAATTCACCTTGGTATGACTTGGTGCTTCTCCACTGGTGCCAGGACAGTCACTGCAATCGTTCTTGAAGCCAATGCAAATGCAGCTGGACAGAAAAAGGAAGACAAAGTGCCACACCAGCAATACAGCAGCAGAGTTGCTTAGAAGGCAAGTTTTCCTCATTGCCTGCAATGCTTCCCTCCAGCCTTTACACAGTTTAGCACATCTTTTGCAATGGTGAGTCTGGAGTTACAAAAATGTACTTTGAATTCCATTTGCACATTCTGCTATGCCACAACGGCACATTCAAATGACTCTTGCAACGTATTTTGAACAAGTTGAACACAGAACATCCAATATAGGATTTCCTCTTTCTCCTGCCCATCCCCTTCCTGTTTGTTTACCAAAAACTTTCACTTCCTCAGTGACAGTGACACCAGCCCTGCAATCACTTAACCCTGATTCTCCAGTTCTTGCCCACTCACACCTGGATCACAGCTCTCCAGGGAATTTAGTACTTACTGAAGGGTTTTAAAAATCCATCAAAACACACGGTAAGGCTAGGGCAGCCCTGGAGAAAATCAGGTTCTGTCCACTGGATCTGATGAATACAAACCTCATTATTCTGGCAAGGGATACTTGAGCAGACAATTTCAATACATGCGCTACTATTCATATCTCTCCCTATTCAGTTGATACTACCAGAAAATATTTTCTTTGTCTGACTACTGTAGAACTTAGTCACAAGTCAGACCTATTAATTTATAAATGTGTTGTTATTATTACTTAGGAATTCACTCAAACATATTCTTCAACTTCTGGTATTAATTTTGTTCTAAGCCTCCAGTACAGTCATACACGGAAAGAGAAAACCTGCTTAGCAGCCAGATATACCTCTGTACTAATTCCTGTGATACCATATTAGTTCAATTTAATCCTAAGATAAAAGTTTAATAAGATTTCATAGAAAAAAATTAAATAGGTTTGTATACACCTATATGTGCAAACTAATAAAGGAAACATGAAAAAAAAAGCAATATATTGTAGATACCACATCAGAAAGCCCGCTTAACAGATTATGCTTTTTTTTACGAACTTCTTGAAACAGCTTTTGTTAAACCAACAAAGAAGTCAAAAGCACATCCCAGAGGGAATCCATTCCCTTCAAAATTTTATCATTTCCATACTAGAGCAGTCTTCTAAAATAGAGAAAACTGCAAAAAGTGCCATTCCAGAAAAGTAGCTGCATTCCATATTTCAGCGCCTTTGGTGAACTATCTCGTGTTCCAGTCAAGATTGCGCTATTTCCAATCACACACAGCCTTTGGAAATTAAAATAAGAAATTCTACAATATATCAACCACAGGAAGAGGTAGCCTCCTGCAACATGCAGCAGAGACCATAGAGGAAGAAGGACACTTTGTTCGGACTGTTTATCATTTGAGTCCTTTGAACTGAAGACGTAAGACAGTGTGCTGCGCAAACACAGGAACCAATTGTAGATACTTAAGATGCCAGCAGTTTGAAAAAGATAGGCAATGCTGACCTAAGGCAGAGCAAACGCTGGCCTGAGCAGTAGTAGTCTACCCTTTTAACCCCCAGATAAATGACATCTACCCATTACCCCCTCCACCTTTGCCTAGTGTCCTCCTTCTTTCTCCCCAGCAAAATGTTACTGTCAAAATATCATGTCTCTTCTGATGGTTGCCTGACAAAAGTAACCAATCTATTTACCTCTATGAGTAGCTCTTTCAGGCGCAAAACAAACACAAGTATCTCATAAATAGGTGGAGGAAATACTTCCAGCACAAGATGAGTTCTGCCTTTGCATTTTATTCCATGAACCCACATTTTTCAGGAAAGATGCTGAACTCAAACTTGAATAATTCAGTCTCGGAAATTACAGCATTTAATGACAATGTCAACAGGAAATGTATCTGAATCAGGCAAAAATAAATATGAAAGCACAGACCTTTCCATCCTTCCCTGAAGGACAATGAAGTTTAAACTAGGAACAGTCACACTAAGGACAGTTACACTGCATTTGTCTTTTATTAGTACAGGCTGATTTCTTTGGGAAGGCACCATTACTGTTTACAGGGTGGCAGACTCCTTCTCCCTGTGTCACTAAGGACTGTTTTCACACAAATGCAATTTTACTTTTTTTAGCTATGGTTTCCTGTGGTATGGTTTAGCAAGTCTGGGAGCCTTTCTTATTACACCATCTTTAGCACTCCTACATTTTTATTAAAGAGGGGACAGAGATAAATGGGAGAAATAGGAAGTCGGAATATGATCAACAGGAGAAAAATCCTGATTTTCAGCTGGACGACTATTTTTTATACAGTATGAAGCCCTTCTGCTTAGAGATGGAAATCCTACAAGGCAAAATTATAATAAATACTGCTTAACAGAGTCACATGGTTTGGTGTAGTTATTTACACACTCAGCTCCATAGCTTCAAAAGGAAGTATCACCCCCTGCATGTAAAGCTCACACAACCCCCTCAGGATTCCTGGCCCACATATTCCCCTCCCATCCCTTGCATTAGCACATGACAGCTCATATCCTTCTGGGATCTCTGTGGCTGCAGACATCCACCTCTGTGTACAGCCATGCTACTACGGCAGAGTGATAGGAATCCTAGTCTATACCTAATGCTCACCCCATTAATTAGTTAGTTAAGTAAGTTAGTTAGTTATTCCCCATGTTCTGGTCTTCTGTGGTCACTCAGTTTTGCAAAGAGCTCCCTGAACCCCAAGAGTAAAAATGGCTTTACAACTCTCTGGACAGAAGAAATAAAGTTGCTCAGTCACTCAGGATATACACATATAGAAAGGAGGACAGATCTCATCCCCTTCCCAGATCACCTAGCCCTCCAAAGAAAATAAAAACTGTCTCATGATTAACAAGTGTTCATCCCGAAACCTCAAAGATTCCCATTAAGATTCAAAATAACGTGCAGAGTATAGGTGGGCAAACATCTCATTTTTGTGACAGAAATGGAATCACATCTGAGATTAAATATGTCAATTCTTAAACGTTCCTGAACCACTACAGAGATGTCAATGTTGCTCCCTAATGCACCTCACAAGAAGGGCCAGATGTAGCCTCTCTGGTTTGGTGAGACACCCCATTGAAGAACAGGTACTAAGCTGAGCCAAGAGGACCTTGGACTTGTTTTCATTGCCTGTTACAGGAATCGTTTCCTGCAACACTTGCTGTTCTGTGATGCCATTTAGCTTCCCAGAGTCAAAAAGCCATAGGAAGAGAGGTCATTTCAATTACACAGATAAATTGCGGGGGGGGATGTACTATGAAATAGTTCCTTATACATTCATAAATACTGATCTATTCATAAATACCTGCAAGGAATAACCTCAGATTTATGGAGACTCTCTTGGAAGGGTAACATTAAACCATAAAGTTTTAAACAACTTAAAGGCAACAGGCTTTAACTTTGTATTGGAAAGTTTCACAATTGATTGCCTTGTCAGAAAGAGTCATTGCACAACTCCACTGGTCAAGGGGCTTAAAAAGAAAGCCATGTCTTCTGTATATTTCTGTAGGAAAACCCCCATATTTACTCAAAAATAGCGAAAAGCAGAATAACTTCAAGTCAGTCAGCTACTGTACAAAGATGATCATTCTGTGTCATCATGGTTAAAAAAATACATTTCAACAGCACACAATTAAAATAGATTTTTATGTTATTAAATCAAGGATTCTTTCCTAACTAGTCTGTAGCTCATGAAGTTGAAACAGATAGAGAAAAAAGCCTTAAATCTCAGAAGAGATCCATAGAATGAGACATCTTTTGATCTCAGAGTTCATTAATTTCAACCTTGTCCAAGATTTCATAACATCCTATTAACAGTATCAAACTGATTTCTAGCCTGTTGCTACTTTTTCAGAGAAAACGATTTGATTTTTTTTCTCATCCACACTTTCAGTACTGTTGATAGTGCATATTAAAAAGATAACACCCATTCTGCCCTCAATATTGGGTTGGAAACAATCCACACAAACACAATTTGACTATCCTTTTGGTAAAACTGAGCTACATTTTCCCAACATAGCTTTGCAATTTCTCAACACAAATCTTCCTCTTTTTGTTTTAACTCTATAGTGATACTGTGATGAGTGCAGACTTATCTACGTGGTACTTGTACTTCACAGATACTTTAACTAGCATTACGATTTCTGAATTGCAATAGTCTTACAGGTACTTGGTGGGATCAACCTTAAAATTTTTAATTTTCAATTTGTATTATGATGTCCTAAAATACATTAAGATTGGTCAGAGTGTTTCTGTTTCTTCAAAGGTGGGAATGAAAGGCAGGAGATGGGATATTGATTAGGGGTTTCAGATGAAACCAGCTTTGTGCTCCCTATGTATATCCACAGGAATATGATCTGGCTAAACAAGTTTTAAGTGTTAATCCCCTTGGTCTTAGTGCCAACAGAGGGGAGCAAGGCAGCAAGATGAGTTTTCGCTAACCCATTCACTGCAAACACTTGAAAGTTGCAATTTCAACAGAAACTCTTAACTGCTTTAGTGAAGGTACAGCATAAGCCCGTAAACTAAAATTGTAAGGAGAAAACCCTTCAAGACCATTCCTTAGGCATACAGTACCACTATAATAGTCAGCAAGAAACACTGTACACCAAATATCACAATCCCATTTTCTCACCTTCCTTTTAATTCCAAGCACATTTGAACATACAGTTAAGAGGAAGAAGCTTTAACCTGAAAAACGCACCAGAAATTACTCTCCTAGCAGTGTAAGAAGGGATACCCAGGGATCGCATCACCTCACCTCAGTCAAGGCTATCGTTTTGGCTTGAAACGCCGACTGCAGACTTTAACCAGCTAATCTCACACGCTCCCCGTCACAAAACAGCCAGAAGGCACCCGAGCCCTCCGGATCGCAGCAGAAGACAGGTAAAGGGGTATGAGATAATTCATGCTCTTGGGAAGGATAATTTTATCCCAAACGCGGTAATTTCCCTTAAGACCCCATCCAGTCCTACCGGGAAGGTCGGGCGGCGGCGGCACCTCCCCGCGGGGGCAGAAGCGAGGGAAAGCCGCCCGGAAAGCGCTCGGTCTCGCCGCACCGCGCCGGGGCGGGGGAGCGGAGGCAGCTCGGCCAGGCACCCCCGGGGCACGGCGGGGGAGAAGCGGGGCGAGCCGGGACCGCCGCCCCCGCCGCTGCCGGGAGAAGGCACTTACTTTGCCGGGTGCGCAAGGCGAGCGGAGCGCACGGAGCGCGGAGCGGGTGTCCCGGGCGCCGAGCGGCGGGGCCGGAGCGCTGCTCTCGCTGCGCGGGCGGGGCGCGGCGCTGCTGCCCCGCCGGCCGGGGAGGGGGCGGCCGGAGCTGCAGCCTCGCCCGGCCCGCGGTTGGTTCGCAGCCCGGTTACTTCCTGCTGCCGGGGAACATTTGCATGCGGGGGACAGCGGGGCGAGGGGGAGAGCGGGGCACAGCGGGGGTGGCCCCGGGCCGGAGGCTCTCGGCGGCTCCCGGCGGGTGCAGCTCCTCCGGCTGGAGCAGGGAACGCCGCGCCGGGGGAGGGAAGGTGTGCCGGGCCGAGGTGGGGCAGGGATGCGGAGGGGTATCGGGGGTCTGCCCCCGCCGGGCTGCCTCAGAAGAGCGAGTGCCCCAGAGCGACCTCGATGATGGGGAGCGAGCCTCCTCCTCTAAAAGTGACAGCTAAATAAAACCCTGTTAGTCTGCCAGGCAAAAAACGCTGTCCTGTTCCATGCACAGTCTAAAAAATATCTTGAACTCCAAAAAGTAAGCAACTTCTAAGGTCCATTGGAAGCTTGGTTGGGAGAAATAAAGAACAAACAAGCCTATCTTTCAATGTTTCTTTTCTTTTAAGAATGATTTACTAGCCTGGTGAAAAGTGAAATAAAAAACTCGCAGGTCAGCAAAACAGGAAATATGAATGCATGGACATAACAGCCAGAGGATGCAGCTGAAAAGCTCTACAAGAACTCGAGTTAAGGTGTCATATGTGTACTGCCAGACCACATGGGCGAGTTCAGGTCATAGAGATTTTAAAGGCAGAATTTCAAATGAAAAGCGTTTAAGGTTTTCATATAAAAGTGTTTTGATGATGGATCAAGTTTGAGAAACAGTCAAAGTGTTACAAGATGCAAGACACTCAAAGCACTTCTGTACACTTTCCTACAGTCCTCCAATACAGCCTAACTGTGAGCTGGAGTGGACTCAGGAGCTGGCGAGGACTACCAACAGGGCATCCAAGCAGCTGAAAATAGCTCAATGCAGCTCACACCCTGCTGGGTTTGCGAGGAGAACCTGATTAATGTCAGTAGGACTTACAGATCTTTAGTGCTGATGTACAGGCCTGCCACTCAGGGTGATGTACAGCTGGCACAATCCCTTCACTCTGGTGTGTGCTGCAGTCCTGTCTCGATGCTCTGCCTCCAGCACACAGGTCACTACCTTGATCCTCTACAAGACTCAGTCCATAGAAGCAGTGAGACCATAGTCTGTCACATTTCTTAATCAGTCCCAGATGTCCCTGGGCATGTGAAAAGCAGTGGGCAATGGTTTCTGGTCTTTGAATTGTATCGTCAGTGTGAATACTCAGAATTAGACAAGCCTCTAAAAGTATTGTAGGGTGAGACAGTAAGGATTTCCTCAAGTTCTCTTAGAAAAATATTGATAAATGTTTTCTCCCCTCCCCCAACTTATGTAAAGGTATTTCATAATAACTAACAATAATAAAAAGTAACAATAAAAAACAAACCACACAACAACCTTTTTTGCAATGAAAATTTTATACAAACAGGAAAGATCTGATTAAATGTGTATTGTCTTGGGCTTGGGGATTTTTTTGGTAGGAAATTTGGATTCCAAAAGTTCATGTGAAATGAGCTGTTTCTGTTTGGTAGTGCACTGTTAGTACCTCATGTTTCCATTTTTCCCTCTATAGAGCAAGCACCTTGATCTTGTACGTTTCTTCTTGGAGAAGTGGTGCACAGATCCCACATCTGCCTTTTTCTCCCTCCTTTCCTCCTTATTTCTTAATTCCATTATCAAGTATTCCACTGAGTTTAAAATTCACCTTTTCCTAACAAAGCACTAGTGAAAATAAAATTTAGTTTCATAAATGCATGACAGATTTCAGCATTCTAGTAGAATACAATCTTATCTATAATGTGAATAATCTGGAAAAATCAAAGAGGTGCTGAATTACCCATAACAAACTGCTGTGCAATAGTAAATTGTGAAGACATAGCACAAACTCATCAGTTCTGCTCTAAAAGCACTAATATGAAGAAGGGTTAGAGTAGAATAAATAACACTGTGCTTTATAAAAAATAAAAACAAAGGATGTTAGTACCATTTGAAATGTCATGGGTTTATGTATACTTGTTCCCAGTGTTAAGAGGAATATGTACAAATTCTACTTTAGAAAGCATAAGCAGGAAAGGAACTCTCTCTCTCTCATTATATATTCATCAAAAGGGAGAAAAAGCTGATTCCAGCCTCACTGCATGTGTAGATCAGCTTTAAATCATCATGTTTAAATGTCTTTGTGTATAGATCAAGAAAGTTGGGGGGGTGGTGTAACATGGGGCAAGAATGAAACTTCAAGGCTGTCACTGAAGTGGAAGTCCTTGCAGGAAGGACTGTGAGTCACGTTAGCCAGCCAGTGTTCATGCTCAGCAATTGATTTTCCGCTGTGGGAAGATTTGACTCCCAGACAATGTCTCTGCTGCTGGATTAAGCATGGCTGCAAGGCAGTGCTCCAGTATGGAGGCCAGCTGGCAAGGAAGGAGTCCATGTCCATGCTCTTGGCATCCAGAACATGGGGACTACACCAAACTGGCCCATGTGTCCTGGTTTCTGCTGGGATAGAGCTCATTTTCATATTATTAGCTGGTGCAGTGCAGTGTTTTGGACTTAGTATGAGAATAAGGTTGGTAACACACAGTAGTTTAGTTGTTTAGGCTTACCCTAAGTCAAAGCCTTTTCAGTTTTCCATGCTCTGACAGTGAGCAGGTGCACAAAAAGGCAGGAGGGAGGTGACTAGAACTGGCCAAAAGGATGTTCCATACCACGGACTGTCATGCCCAGTATTTATATATATTATATACTATTATATCCTGTAGGGGAGCTGGCCAGGAGGGGGCTGACCATGTCTCAGGGGTGGGCTGGGCACTGATCCGTGGGTGGTGAGCAACTCTATTGGACAACACTTGTTTTTCCTTGGGTGTTATTCCTCTCTCTCTCCTCTCCCCCCTTTATTATTATTATTTTTTTTTTATTACTATTATTACTACTAGTACTATTATTAATGTTATTATTGTTATTACTATTATTAGTCTGTTCAACATTGTTTCAATTATTAAACTGTTCTTACCTCAACCCCTGAGTTTTTACTTTTTTCCTGTTCTCCTCCCTATCCCACTGGGGAGGGGGCAGTGAGCAAGCAGCTGCCTGGTACTTAGTTGCCAGCTGGGGTTAACACCACCACCTGGTTACAACACCATATCAACTTTCAGATCAGCACTAGAATATTTTTGAGAGTGGTAAGTGGCCTGGGCCAGGGATGAGTCCAGCATTTTGTCAGTGGACTCAGAGGAATGCCCACTGATATTTCCTTGGGCTCTGTTAATTACTGACCTAATGGGCCTTGTAGAGTCTACACCAGTCCCTCTTCAGACCTGTGTAGGTAGCTGCTGATCACTGTTTGGATCATGTCCAGGAACGTGACAAACTGTAGGGAACAGTGACTCTGGGCAGTAAATCAAACTTTGCCATGGACAATGAAAACAGGCAGCAAACTTCATTCTACATTTTATATATTCCTTAATCTCATTGTTGTCGAGCTCCTTCTACAGTATGTTTGAATCCAAAAGCAGAGCAGTAATAGAAGAATGAAAAATAGTCAGTAAAGCATAAGTGGCATAACCAGGGCAGTAATTTGAGGGAGATCCCAAGAAATACCTGGGTTTATTCAATTAAAGAAAAAGCAGGGAAAAGATCACTTTGTTCTCAAATAGGTTTACAAGGGTTTAAATTCTTTATTAAAGAACAGGGAAAGACAGAGCACAGACACATGTAAAACTAAAACATTGAGACATCTGGCTGTCTTGTATAAGCAAGAATTTTAGAAGCACAGTAGACACAGTAAAAAGTCTTTTCGCTAAAGATTCCAGCACTGACACAGTCACTAGTTGCATTGTTTTTTCTGCATTTTATGTCAAGGCATTATCATTAAGTAAATTGCAAATTGTCAACATGCTTTATAATAATGTAGCATTTTTAAACAAGTAGTGAAGAGTGGATTATAAAATATGAGGTACAAGTCATGCAGTGAGTCTTTACCCAATGTTGTTGGAGAAAATAAAAGGAGCCAGTATATTTTTAGCATTCATTTTTTCATCATTTCCTTTCATATTGTAACCTACTATTTCAAAGAAAGTTGTTTTGACCCATGTAAGCAGAATATTTCTGAGTTTTATTCTAAATATGCTCTTTATGTGCTAAAGATGGGTTGCTTTTGTTTGTTTGTTCAAAGAAAAATAATATAGAAAATAAATGTTACTTTGAAGTAGGACACAACATGTTCGTGCACCTTATATGTGGATATTCATCAGTTCCTCTTCTCGTTTCCAGTTTGGAGCCTCAGAAAATTAAGTTTTGTGACACTAAAGACAAATTCAAACAAACAAACAAAGTCTTAGTTTTTAAAGATAGTTCCATTATGATTATTTGAAATGTATCACATAATAATTTTAAAATATTGATTAATTTTATTATTAAAATTTTTGAAAATATTTAAAACCACTTTGGGGAATAATGAACAGATCCTTGTAAACTTTGTGTATAGACTCAACATGCATTTGACCTGTTGTTCAGGCTAACAATACACATACTCACTGGGCTAAATCTGGGAGAGCTGTCATCTTTCCTGTAGACAGTGATCTGCCTAAAGCACAGCCACTTGCATTTTATTACACTCATATTTTCTGGCCATAAATCTCAATTCAGCATTTTTTATTCCATCTTGTTACTTCCAGTTTCTGTGAACAACTCATAATAATACAGCACATAGAAAAAATGCTTGCCTTGAGATCCTCTAACTCTGAAAGTTAATAAAAGCTCCTTCTTCTGTGTCTTTGCTGATTTTAAAATTTTTTTCACCTGCCATTACCAGTTTTCATACATAGAAAACTTTCCCATTTTGTTTCCATTTGTTTCATGGCTGTGAGCAGAAGAGTTGCTATTTAGTGAATCAAAACATGTCCAACACTGGACATGCCAATTTGAGAAGCTAATTTAAGAACCATCTGAAATGAACTAGGTTGTGTTGGTAGGACACCAACATCCTGATGGAAACTGAAAATGGCCTATGTGCACTCTACAGAATATCCCAATTGCTTTTCTGGAGAAATGACAGCTCAAATAAAGTGTTGCTGTGGTTCTCATGAATATCATCTTACAGAGCCAAGAAAAGCAGCTTGACTGATGGGTTCTTCACTGTTCATTCAGGTAAGCAATGAGAAGGTTGAGCTGATAACAAGTGATTCCAGGAATCTTCCTCTTTCAAAGATTTGTGGCCATTTGCAGATATCCTTATTGGTCTGAAGAGGCTGCCCACACTAATAAAGAATGTGTTTAATTTTTGCTTAATTTAGTACACAGTTCTGTGATCACAAATGTTGAATTTCCTGAAAGAACAGATTTGAGCTAATTCAGGAGCAGGTGTGGGTGATCATTTCAAATTAGCAAGACCACACAGTAGTGATATTTTTGTTTGCTTGTTTGTTTTCTGCCTTATACTGGGGGCATTGCACCTCATATTGCCAGCCTGGATGGGCATCCAGCCTTCATCTTGCAGGTCCTGCACCACCCAGATTGCTAGTTCAGAAGCAATCTAGTGTTTCTGGAGACAGTTTCCACAGTGGGCTGTTGCTGAAGAGTAGCTTTCATTTTCCAGGATCAGCTGCTTGCTACAGAAAATTCCCTTGTGGAAAGGCACTGGATCATTGAGAGCATTGCTGCTGTGCAAGAGCAGTGCTCAGGCTGCTCTTGTGCAGCTGCAGTAGCAGTGGGCAGGTAGTCCCATTGCTGGTCACAGCCTCACAGCTGTTTTAAGCATCCATGGACCACATGCAGCTTTCATTTTCTGATGGGACAGCACAGTGTATCAGGCAACATGCTGATGTTGAGCTAACGAATTCAAAGGTGGTAGCACTGAGTAAAAAATTGGTACCAATTAAAGTCATCAAACCCCTCCCCTTGTTGCACAGGGCTTGTGAGAAGTAGCTCTTATCTGGGACAGAAAGTAGTTATCACTGGAGCAAATCTGAGCATCAAGAAGGTTGCCTTGGTTACATGAAACCTAGAAACACCTAAATTTTTATGGTCATTACCAGTCAGCCTGGGCTTGGGAAGGTGACAGCTATCTGTGTAAGTTAGGAGATGACATCTGCAACCCATGAAGTGCTCAGCCTGCACTCTCTGTGCACAGGGCGAGTGTGTTGGGTGGCTATGCTACTTGAAATGTAACATGGTAGGAGTGATCTCTTTATTCCTTGTCTCCTGATCTGGCACAATTTTCCACCATCAGGAATGCTGAGAGGAGCAAGCATGGATCCTTTTACAGCTACTTCACTCTTGTCAGCTCAGGCTGGCTGGTCTGACAAGACATCCAGCACTCACATCTTTCATGTCTCCTGCCTGTCTCATGCTGTGCAGCCGTGCCATCTACAAACCT
This sequence comes from Entomyzon cyanotis, assembly GCA_024500445.1. Lineage (NCBI taxonomy): Eukaryota > Metazoa > Chordata > Aves > Passeriformes > Meliphagidae > Entomyzon > Entomyzon cyanotis. Next base: position 23,352,018 of record JAKEPQ010001005.1, read on the forward strand.
GCTGCTGACCCCAATTGGAGAAATGGAGCTGCTGAATCACCTTCATACTGCATGAGCCTGCTTACTTCTTCTTGCATTTATCAGCAACTTAGCTGTTTTGAATACCTCTGGCTTTACCACCTCAGGCTGGAGTTTCCATATGCCTGGGCAGCGTGTCTAGAAGGCTACTGGGGGGCTGCTGAACTGCCCTTCCAAACCAGGCTCTTGTCTGTGTGTTGTGTTCTTCACAAAAACTCAGAGAGCCAAAAGAGCAGATGGTGGCAGGGTAGGAGTGTAACAAGTGGAATTACAGCCAGTCCCTCCACCAGCTGCAGCTTGATCATTTCCTGTGAAATTTGTGAGGGTCACATTGTCATGGACAACCTGACTAATTGTTTTCCATTGAGTGGTTGGCAGCTGTTTGCTGTAACTTGAAATCATGCGTATGTCGGACACGAGCAGTAAATCATCTTTTCTCTGACTTTCCTGTTCCCAGTTCTTGTTTCCCCATGAAGCTCTTTGTATCCTGTTCTTGGAGCCAGGCCCTAGTGGCTTTGGAATTCCAGCTGTGCCATCTCATCCATTGCAGCTCTGCAGCTCTTTGCCTCAGACTTCGGAATATTTGAAATTTCAACCCTGGACATCTCTGATGCCATCCAGCCCTTCTGTGACAGCCCCCAAAGAATGGTCTCAGCAGAAAACAAAACTAGATAGTAATTGAAAAGCAAAGGTAAAAAGAAAATAAGGCCTTGAAAAAAACTTGGACACAGGTTCTATTTCCACACACATGTGGAATGTGGAAGATGGGCACTACCAGAGTTTTTGTCCTGGATTCATTTATAGCAAGTATCTCAGAGTGTCTCCTGCAAGCAGTGCCTGCTCCAGTAGGACTTGTTCCTTAGCCGCTGCTGAGCCTTGGGTAAGTTATCTGGTGTGGAAGTGTTTGGGATAAGATATGAGGGAATCAGGAAGGCTAAGTCCGAGGTAACAAGAGACTCTGTGGGCGTAGGAATTGCTCATATTCTTTATGGTCACTATCAACCTATTCTGAGTCTATGTTAGTACATGTGAGCTTTGTCACCTGGATCCACTCTTTGGATGTCCTAGGATACTCTGTTTGGTATCACAACCACCTCTTTATTGCATCTACACATTTGCTGCCACACAACTGTTGAGCTTACTGGGTACCATGCACACCCTGTTCTTGCTGTTCTGTTTTTGGCCACAGTTGTCAGAATTGGTTTAGTAGGTGAATAAAAGTAATCCTTGTCCTTTCTTTATCTGAACAAGTAATGGGCAGCCCTCTCACCCACAAAGGGCTCAATTTAAGCTTCCTAGTACTCAGAAGTCAAGCTTGCTCACAAAAAGAAATAGAGATGTGCACTGTGTAGTCCCCAAACCAACAGAGATGCATACATTGCATTAGGCATGCAAATTGCTTAATGATAAGTACGGCTAATTTGCTATTTGTGTGTATATAACATAATTTCTTCAGGTGCAGCTGTGAGTGGGCTTGAGAAATGTGCAAGCCCAAAGGTAAGCTGAATGAACCCAATCTTTAATGTACTTAGCTAAAATATGATACACAATAGATTCTAATCTAATCCCAATTTCTACATAAACTATCATAGAAAGAGTTTTTCCAGCTTTACATTTGTGCTAAATAAAGCTGGAGAAAGTAAACAGAAAAACTACATTATTTTGTGCTTGAAAAATAAAAAAGACAATATGTCTTTTCCAAGTCTTTCACCTCCCAGGAAGGCCTCCAAATAGGGAGCTACACAAAGAGAATGGAGGGTATCAGAATCATTCAGAAGATGCTGCTAACGGACCCCCAGCACCTTGGATATTGTCACCAAAAGAGCTCAGCTGGATTTATAGAATCATAGAATCACAGAACGGTTTGGGTTGAAAAGGACCTTAAAGATCATCTAGTTTCAATCCCCTGGCATGGGCAGGGACACCTTTCACTAGAACAGGTTGCTCAGAGCTCCATCCAGCCTGGGGTGGGACTTCCAGGGAGGGGGCTCCCAGAACTTCTCTGTGCAACCTGTTCCAGTGCCTCAACACCTTCAGAGTAAAAAATTTCTTCCTAATGCCTAAGCTAAATGCGCTGTCTGTCAGTTTGATCATTCCCCCTTGTCCTTGTCACTACATGCACTTGCAAAGAGTATCTATCTCCTCTCCATCTTTCTTGCAGGCTCCCTTCAGGTACTGAAAGGTCACAGTTAGGTCACCCCCAAGCCTTTTCTTTCCCAGGCTGAACAAACTCAATTCTCTTAGCCCTTCCTCCTTGGAGAGGTGTTCCTCTGATCATCTTGGTGATGCTCCTCTGGATCTGCTCCAACAGGTCCATGTCCTTCCTGTGCTGGGGACCCCAGAGATGGATGCAACACTCCAGGTGGGATCTCACCAGAGCGAAGTGGAGGGGCAGAATCCTCTCTCTCACCATGGTGACCACACTGCTTTGGATGCAGCCCAGGATGTGTTTGGTTTCTGGGCTGTGGGTGCTCATGTCCAGCCTTCCATCCACCAGCACCCCAAGTCCTTCTCGCAGACCTGCTCTTGATGTCTTCGTCCCCAGTCCGTGTTGATGCCAGGGCTTGCCCTGACCCAGGTGCAGAGCTAGCACTTGGTCTTAATTAAACCTCATTAAATTGAGATTCCCATAGGTCCACTTCTTGAACATGTCCAGGTCCCTCTGGATGATGTCCCATCCTTCAGGTGTGGCAACTGCACCACTCAGCTTGGTGTCATCTGCAGATTTGCTGAGGGTACACTGATCCCATCATCTATGTCATCACTGAAGGTATTAAATAACACTGGTCCCAATACAGACCTCACTTGTCACTGATATCCATTGGCACTCTGAGCCATTGAACACTACCTGCTGGATGCAACTGTGCCTTCAATTTCTTATCCAGCTAATCAAATACATCTCTGTCCAAATTAGAGAGAAGGATGTTGGGGGGGATCATGTCAAAGGTTTTACAGCTGTCCAGATAAATGACACCTGTAACCCTTCCCTTGTCCACTGATGTAGTCACTCCATCATAGAAGGTCACAAATTTGGTCAGGCAGGATTTGCCCTTGGTGAAATTCCGTCCCTTTTAGGATCTTAAATGGGCTCAAATGGGACACAGTTGACCATATCTGACACTGCATGATCTCCTACTTCACTGGCTTCTAATTTTTTCTTCAATTTGGCACTTAGACTTAATAAGAGTATATAGATCTATGAAGATTTTTTTTCTGTAATTTTTTAATGTTAATTATTGATAACATTATTATTTCAGTATATGTCACAGTTTTGAAAAACTATTGACATATACTTACATGATTAATGAAATTGATTAGTCAGAAAGATTTTTTAAAATGGAAAAAACACCCACAGCAGAGGTAGATGATTCATAATTTGCAGGTACTGCTGAAAATGTAAAATATCTCCTTGACCAAGTAATACACTGAATATTTCCTCTAAAAAGGCAAATGTGCACAGATTTCAAATCATGGGGGCTGTTGTCCCATTGCTTAGTGTCATTACTCAAATGTTGCTCTGCTTTGCCATCACCTCTGCACGAATGTTGTGCATTGTCAGGGACTGACATTACCCAGCCTCCAAAGAACCTGCCTGCCCTGATATGTCAAATCAATGTCTGCCAGCTACAGTAACAGGGTCATTGAGCAACAGCCAGTTGATCTGTCATGCTCATGATCAGAGGAAAGGTTCATAGCAGTCCCAAAGCAGTAAAAGACATTTCTATTAGTGACAGCTACAGCCCTGATGACCATTTTGAGCAAAAAACTGTCATGTGACTCTTTTGAGAGTGGCTTCCAGAAGATGAGGATTCTTCAAAACAAATGGGAATTGTGGCTGCACAGAAAGTTCATGGACATGTCTTCTGTGATAAAGAAAAGAAATGAATAGGAACCTGGGAAACACTATCTGCCACCCTTGCATCTCTGTCTAAGTGTTGTTTGTCTTAGGAATGAGTGTTTGTGAGAGACAAGTCTAGTACAAAAACCAGTATCACTCACTTTTCTGGGTAACTATCTTATGTGAATAACCTCCCTCTTCATACTCTCCATAATTTATGCACACTACTGCAAAATTACCTAGATTTTTAGTAAGCCATTTTTGAGAGAAAACCACATCAACCCTAACCTTTAAAATGAATCAGTGGAACGACAGCTCTCTCAGATAAAAGCTTTTTGGACACAATTCTTGATATGGCCTAATAAAAGAGCTACTACAGAGCACAGCTAGAACTGTGTGGCCACTTTTCTCATGAGTTTTTTTTTCCTTCCTACCTTCTATTTTCCTTTGCATACCATATCCTAATTTCTCTGGGCTTTGCTTTTTGAAGGTTTCCCTCCTTATTCTCTCTATTCTCCTACTTTTTCTCTTACCCTATTATCTTTCACCTCTTCCTCATCAGTGATCAATTTGCAGACTGGAGCTGGTTCAGCAGAGGGCCACAAAGATAGTCAGAGAACTGTATCACATGATGCACGAGGAAAAGCTGACAGCTGTGTTCATCATGGAGATGAAATGGCTTGCTGAAGGTCTAATTATTTTCTTCACCTTCTTGAAGACGTGTTATAGAGAAGAAGGTACCAGATTTTTGGATGTGCAGAATGAAACTATAAGATGCAATGGCCAAAGTAAAAGCTGTAAAAATTCCAGATGGATCTAAGGAAAAGTACTTTCTTCATGAGAGTGGTTAAACCAAAAAGTGCCTAGAGAACCTGTAGGATCTCCATCCTTGGAGATACTCAAAACTCCTAGACAGGGCCCTCATCAACCTGATCCAGCTTTGAAGCTAGCCCTGATTTGAGTGGGAAGTGGAACTTTAAACCTCTTTGGTCTGCCAATCTCTGTTTTCTCAAGGCTTTCTTCTGAAATAAACTTTGCTTTAACCCACCCCACTCAAGCCTTCTGCCCTACCTGGTCAGCCATCAGCAACTCTGGCCCCAAAGTGAGACCACATTTTTTATTCATGTCCACACATTCCACTCTGCAATTTTTCATTGTGCTCTCCCATGCCTGATTACCTTTGAAATGGAAGAAGTTGCTTTAGCTCTTTGCTGATTTGCAGAGAGTGGTTGGAAAAAATCTACTGAACAAGAAAGCTGCTGAAAGAGTCACACCTGACTTGTTGCACATGAGGTTGAGCCCACCCATCCATATTGTACCCTGTATCCAGTGTTTGCTGTATGCAGAAGTTTGACAGCACTTCCACTGTGTACAGATGTTTCCCTGCTTGATATTTAAAAGCCAGATTTAGAAATACAGCTCTTAACTTTTAATTTAGTGCAATGACAAGAATAGAAAAATCCTGATGAAAAAACACAAAACCAACGAAGATATTAAGACAATTTGCTCCAAGTATGAGGAAAAGTGCATGAAAAGAAAAGACATAATTACAATAATTGCAAGAATACAATTATAATTGTATAATTATAATAAATATTGTAATTGCATATAAACAAACATCCAAGTAACTAATATCTGAGAACTGCATGGTGACTGTGGTCAGTAATATATTGTTTCTTGAAAGGCGAGTTATGAATAGCAGTTTTGGCAAGAGTCTGGTTTTGACTACCAACAGCTAATTTTCTATTATGGCATGCAGAGCAAAATTAAGGCTGCTCACTAATTGTAAACACATAAAGAACCCTTGCATGCTGATGTTTCCTGAAGGAGTTAGCTCAGAATACAAACTACTTAGAACAAGAAGATTGGACTTGATCTCAGAGGTGTTTTCCAATCTAATTGACTCTGTGATAAAAATATTTAATTTTGGCACTTAGAAATGTCATTGACATGACAGATCCCTCAGACACGGCAGATAAAGTCTTCAAGGACGAAGCAGCCCATTTACTTTTGATCTCATGGCTTCCCCCTTATCTGCACAGTGGAGACTACAAATGAAGATAAACAGGAACCAACATGGGCTACTTCTTTAAAAAGAGCAACAGTGAAAATCTCTGTGAAGGAGTCCCATGGGATTCCCTCTGCTCAAAGAAACTGCCTGGTTGAATGAGACAGATGGAGGAAAGAGGAACTTGGTAGCATAGAGGACTTCTCTGCCAAACAGTCACACTTTGGCAACACGTGCCAGGAGGAAGCTGACAAGGAGATCCCAAAACTTTTTGGACCTTCACATGGGGAGTGTGTTAACGTGTTGATGCCTGGGTGGAACAACAGCCGCCAGCTAATGGGGGTGAGCTTCAGCCAGGATTCCAGGACTGCTTTCCTGGGTGTTGCACTTGTGAGGCTCTTGGGAGGGAAGGGTGAAAAGCAGAAGATTGATGAGGAGGGAACAGTATTGCTCAAAGTGACCCTGAAGCCAGGAAAGCTAAAAATGTTGGTGTGCGAAAACACTGTTTCCTATGCCTACTGTTGTTCATCCTCTGCCAAGCCATGAAAGGGCAGCTTCCTTTGTTCCTGTATCATCCTCTTGCATTGCCTGCAAACAAAGCCGTGAACCTTGAGGATGGTTTGTGCCATACTAAAGGAAGGGGACAGTGTGACCTCCATGTAAGCCATACGCCAGTTCTCTGACAGAGGTGCATTTTGGCCAGATGAAGCAGGCTAGATACAGACAGTGGGTGAAGGATTACCCACTCCTCATACAAAAACAAGTATGTAACTTTTGAACACACTGCTGCACATGCTTTGTGAGTGTTATGCTTTTTGACATCATCCAGCAGTGGGTTACAATGAAACAGGCTTTACAGAAATAAATAAACAAAATGATAGATGTAAAAACCTAACAACAGCATAGCAACAAGCTCTTTCCCTTCCCAGCTCCACTACTTATTTCCTGTGATAATTTAAATGAAACTTTTTCAATCAACTACTCAGAAAATACTATTTTTGTGAACTGGTTCAACTGTGTCAGACATTGAAGATAAAGGAAACAAGTACAACTTTAAACTGATGTATTAGGTGTGCTCTGAAGTACAAAGAGCAGAACAGGATTACAGTGATTACACCAGACTTCGTGATAAGAACATAATAGAAAAGTGATACCACAATCACCAGCAACAAACACTGAAAGCAGGTTAGTGGATAAACTCTATATAGAGTCCCCATCTATTACAGAAACACAAATACCATCTGGGACAAAGGAATGCTTTCTTTCCTGTGGCATTTTTCATAGCGTATTTTACTAAGCCAGCTAAATCAAAGGTTTCAGAACACAATAGTGTGAGAACAATTAGAAGATATGGTTCAGGTAATATTTGAAGAAAAGCAGGCAAAGCCCAAATTCTTCAGGAAGGCTAGTGCAATTAAAAGAGAGAAAAAGAAAAGGCTCTACACTATAAATATTGAGCAGTCTCAACAGAAGTTGCAGAGCCTGAAGCTGGATGAAAAAAGAGCTCAGAGGTTAGGAAGGCCTTGAAGAAATGGATAGTAACCTTGAACTTTTGGTTAAGGCTAGAAAAGTTTAGTGAAAAAAAGGCTAGTGTTTAGAGTGGCTTCTGAAATTAACAGGCTAAAACTTTTCCACCCACATCAATATCATTTACTGTAATTGGTTGTTGAGGCTTGGAGCTGGGGCTTTTTGAGGATAAGTAAATGTATATCAATGTTAACCTAGAGCAAGTCCCTGCACTAGAGACTTCCCAGTCTAGACTTAAGGCATGAATCTGATGTGGAAAGCAGATAGGGAGTGGAAGGTGTTATGTTGACAAAAACTGTTGCGTAATAGATGACACTGGAAGAGGAAGAGAATCAGTGATTGAAAAATGGGGGAAAAAGTTTGCTAATACAAAGAACAAAAGCCTGCTGCCAGCATACCTGTAACCAGATCATGAAAACACTCAAAGAATGAGGGAGTGTGAGAAGTCCAGATGAGAGGTGTGTAAAAGAACTATGGGGAACTTCTCACCCTGAAGAAAATGTTGATGTAAATATCCAGTGAAACCAAGGAGCCTTATCTTTATTGTTCTGCCAGCTGAAGCTGTGTATGTATGGAAGAGAGCGGAAGAACAGTGCCACAATGAAACATACATGATAGCGGTTAGACATTGAGTTTTCTTCATTTCACTGTCAGATCATGAAGTTATGAGACTTATTTACTGACAGATTTTGTTTCTGGTAATGATTAGTGGGGTTAATTGAAATCATGCCCACAACGGAAGACCACTGTGCTATGTACTGTATAAACACAGTAGAGCATTTCCTGACATGATGTAAAGGGAATATATAATAAAAGACAATGAAAAATGAAATAAACCCCTTTTTAATACATGACTGTTCCATTTCCATCAGCTTCTACATTTCATAGTGGGGACAAGTTTGGGAAAGGGATTTTGAGGAGGGAGATAAATTTCAGGAGATTCCAGGCATTTCATGTGAAGTCATGCCTCCAATATAGTGCCAAGAATTATTACTGAAAGTTGTGCGTTATTGATTTGTTATCTCTCCACTAATTCTCTTTCACTTGAACTGTCAACATATATCAGCCTGTTTAATTTTTTGTGATTATATATTTATACTCACACATATGCAAACAGTCTCCCAGGCTTACTCTAAGATTTCCAACTAGATGTTTATCTTCCTTGGATTAGATTTTTGTTTCCAAGGCCTTTGGGTAAGATCAGATTGGCTTTTTACATATCTAAGGTTCAAAGCGCTGTTTGTACTTGCATGTAGAGTATAAAGAAGAAATATTTTATTTTGCCAGTTTTTCAGCTTTTTCTTCTGTCTCTTTAAATATACCACCTCTATGACCAGAATTATGGCATTCTGATTTATTGCTTTCTTTTGTTGGGAGCAGCATTTGTTTGACTTCAGTTACATCACTCTTACTGCTATTCTGGCCATCTGTATCCCTTTATTTGCATCCAAAAGAAGTGAGAGAAATCTCTTAGAAATTCTTCTACTGGGCATGCCAGAGCTAAAAATCAGCTGGGGATGATTAGACTTGAGTGTGGGTGAGAGAAAAAACTAGCAGTCCCTTTCAGGTATTTTCCAGAAAAGCTCCTGTGAAGAAACTCCTCCAGAAGGCAAAAGGCTCAGGAAAATAACATCAGCTTTTCTGAACCCACTCAGAAGGCTTTGCCTTTGAATTACCTGCTGCCGGCCAGGAGGTGACCACAATACATCTGTACCCCCAGAGGTGACTGACTTCCTGCTCCTGATGTGGGAGAGAATCCAAGCAAAGAGGAGTGCCTAGACAGGACTCCACTGCCACTTTCTTTCCTACTTCACTATTTACGTTGTTGGGGAAAAAAAAGGAGAAGTTAAAGAAACTGCCCAACGGTCACAGGATGTCCTGTTGCATTTATCTGGCGATGCAGGCGAATGACTCACCCAAAATATTTGATGATCGGAAACTATTACGTTTTTCTTTCTTTTTCACATTTCTTCCTGAAAATATCAAGCATTCAAACTCTGAAACATGGTTAAAGCTATGGTTAAGTGACATCTTAAAGCTATGTGAATTCAAGGAAAGAATAAGAAAACCTCGTCTTTGAAGCTTACTATAGTCCAGAGAACACCACATGACAAGAACCTGCTTGCCCATCTCTGAAAGCTGTGCTGCAAGAAAGCAAATGGTATTATCCCATATCCTTTGACATGGGTTATAGACTAAACCTGTTTCTTTTTTTTTTTGTTTAAGTAATTCAAAAATGGCCATGAATGGTTATCATGCCAGCCCCAGCTCAGAGCAGCATGAACAGCCTTAAGCTGTTCTCAGCTGGTGTTTTACGGAACGCAGTGCAAGGCTGCTCACCTGTGAGTGTCCAGGCTGTAATCACTGGCACATGGCCTGTGCACAGCTGTGGGGACAAACGGTGTCTGTTTCCTCCCTTTGTCACATCTCCTCTGGCCCAGCCTGGCAGCCAGGGAGGCTGAATCCCTGTCCCAGCTCCAAGGGGTGTATAAAGTAAACAGAGATGGATTATAAAGCCTGGTTGAGTACACCCTGTACATACCTGAACTAAGAAACAACCTGTCCAAAACAGACCAGGAAGGGAAATACGATTATGCTAATTTCATGCAGAAAAATCGGGGGAATTAGTAGTGTGACTTTCCCAAAGTCATGCGGGAAGCCAGGGAGAATGGAGACTATTTCCAAAGAGTATGTGTGTAACGGCATGGGCAAACAGCGTTTTAGGAGAAGAAGGGCACTTGAGGCCTTTATTAAAGCTGCAGAGAGAACAAACCATGTGTAAATTGTGAGAATACCCAATGCACGTTGCTGTAGGCTGATTGTCAGCACACACTTTTGGACCAGTAAAAGAGAAAAAGAAAATCATAAAGGTGGCTGACTGGGGGTGAATGCAAAGACTGTTACAGGATATTTCATGAAGAACCAATTTTTTGTGTGGTCATGTCTAACAGGCAGCTAAGAAACATTGGGAATGATATCCCATGAAGAGTGAATAAAGGGACATATTACCAGCAGGTGATTTTATTTACCTTTGGGATTTAAGACTGGCTTCATATTTACTCAGCAATCACAAAGTGAGATACTTACATGTGATTTTTTTTCATTGCCTTAATGAAGTCAAGGTTATCATGTGGTTCCTTGATTACCATCAGCTGGGGAATTAAGAAAACATCAGATCCCATGACATACACAAGGCTGTAAGAGTTGATAGGGCTGGCTCTAAGCACCCAGAACTATCTTTTCATACTATGCTTATTTTTGGTATTGAGCACTCAGTTATTTCTGGGTAAATTTTCTACCTCTTTCTTTGCTTATAAGAAGGAAATTTTCAGTGTTATACAGAAGACACACAGATAAGAAATGCCAGTTCATGTCCCAGGGACAGGCAGAAGGAGAAAAATTTAAGCATCTCACTGGTTTGGCCAGGCACTGAGCACTGTTCTGACTTTTATCTCAGCATTTTGGACCCCAGTACCATTTACATAGAAGTTATTGTTTTATAAAAATCCACTGGGTTATGCAAAGCAAGGCATAACTAAAGGCAGTCTAAGAATATAATTCTAAAGACTCACAAAGACCATGTCTTAAAAAGTCCTTTTATGGGACTTTTCCAAAATAATAGCTCCCTCAGGCTCAAATGTCTCATACCCAAGTAAAGATTTTGTTTAATTCATAACGAAGTTGATTTGTCTGCTAGATTGTTTCCCATGGATCTGTCTGTTCGCAAACACAAAACATACCGGCATCCAGCTGGGTGTTACTGCTGCCAATTTCAAGACAATAAATGGTTCAGTACTGAGCAAAATTCAAAACTTTTATTCCACAGAGCAATAAAAGCAGTAGACATTGCCTACTGACACACTGCCAGAATAAATATTACCCACTGTACAAGTTTCCATTCAGATCTTTCATCAGGTCAAAGCACAATCACAGACATTATCAAGCTTTATTCTGCATTAGAAGAGTTCTCATGAATGACTGAAAAACTTCTTAATTACATTTTCAAACATATTACTCATTGCATCTTAATGACCTACAATCTCCCTCAAAAGCAGTGTGTAATGGGTTGGTGCTGTTCTCCTGAAGACAGGGGATTTATTTTGGGATGCAGCCTTCAAGGAACAGTTAAGCATCTTCTTTGGCATTTCTGGCACCCCAAGACAAGTGTCCTCAGCACATGAAAAACCAAGAGAAAGTGTTTGAGTTCCTCACACATACAATGTGGCCCTTAGCAGTAGCCAAGCCAGGAGCAGTGTTTTGAGCTCACTTTTATGACTTGGCAGTTGATTGCTTTTTTAATACACCTGATTACTACAGAAAGGAGGATGTATTGATTGTATGCAGTAAGTGGACCATCGACAGGTTAGGTTGGGGAAAAGCGTCTAGTGTTGACAGCAACACTTGCTACAAATAGACCTGCTAGATATCAAAGAAATGTCCTAGAAATAGGAGCATTTGTATATTTTTTCCCTTAAAAAACCCCCCACAATGTTCTAACCTTGGCATGTTGAAATGAAGAACCATTTTGACACTTTCTACATCTTTAGTAAAGCAACATACCAGTTCACAGCTGTTGGACCCCAGCTGGAGGGAGGTGTCCTGTGAGCCAACACACCCAAACAACAGGTTTGATTCTGTCCTGAGCTCCCAGATGATCATTTCATCCCTCGCCATTCCATGGAGGATGCATTTGCTATGTGAGCAATTAAAGCTCTTGCACAGATAGAAATGCCTCTATCAGTGATGAGAAAAAGAGAGGCTTTGTAATGGGCATGGAAGGTGAAGTCACTTGGTTGATGGAAAACCAAAGGTGTGAAGTGGGTGTCATAATGGATATCTGATGGCAGATTAAATCCAGATTCAACAGAGCTGGTTATACCACAGTTTCCGGACTCAACTTCCAATCATTAAAAAGGTAGATTTTGATTTTCTCTGAGAAAATTACATTCTCCAGACAGGAGCTGGACCATAGAATGCATACAATCTCCTAAACAAGGCTTTTAAAAAAACATATAACCCAGGTCCTTTTCCCCACTTTAATGCAAGTCCTTGTGGACCATCTTTCAAAATTTCATATTTTTTTTTCAGATTTCAGGGTTTTTTTTTCTTTTTTTGGTTTGTTCCTCCTTTGAAATGCCCCTTTAGAACTCTCTCGTGTGAAATACCATAACATTTTCAGGAAAACATTTTTTTTGCTGTAGTAACCTACCTTAATCTCCATCCCATGCAGTAGTGCCACACTATTGAACCACCACCCTCCCCCCTTTTCTCTGATTGACTTGCTCTGCTACTTTGCTCCTTTTAGGCCAGACTCAAATATATTTTTTAAGGCAGTTTTTAAAAGCAAGATTTTTCTCAGCTCTACCCACTGCTCACCAGCTTTGTTTTCAGCTTGATGGGCATGCACAGCATTTTTAGGCTGCTCCAGACTGTAGCCTGGCAATGGTCAGCAGTGTCCCCTCCCAGGGCTGGGGAATGCATGCACAACTGGGAGGAAACACAAGAGCAGCCCAGGACAGGATAATACGGAAGCTGTTCACAAGGGAAGCTTCAAATAAATGTGCTTTACAGACCATGCCATGGGATGAGTACTGGGGATTTTAGTCCTAGAGATTGCACTTTTATTTTGGTCAAAAAGATTCATTCTTTTGCAGGATACATCATTTGATAGGAGAGAAACTCTAAAGAAATAACAGGAATGAGCCATGGAAAAGCAGGAGGTAGAAAAGATGGTCTTTGGGACATTGAGAGTTAAAACTTTAAGGTTGTAATTTATTTAAGGAAAAGAGCTAAGAGCTTTGTGTATATGGTAACCAGCCCCAGCTCTTGGAGCCATCGAGGTGGCAGAATCAAACTCAGAACTCTAATTAGTGTAACTGAAGAATGAGTATACTTATTATCTGATATAAAGCAATTTTAGAAACTCCCACAGTTTTAAAATAATAGTAATAACAGTAATTGAAAACATGAACTGACAAGTCACTAACAACCCATTATATCACAGCAGTGTACCTTTACAATGCACCTTTCTGTCGATCTCTGACACACATACACACCCCAATGTGGTCTCAAGAGCTGCTGCACAGAAGATATTAAAATATGTCACAGACAACACCCAAATGGTGGTGTTTCTGCTAGGTCTTTTTGTTTGTGGAGTAAGGTGGGGCTCAGAAAAACTTAGCAGTACCTGGCTTCAAAAACACTTACTGGTTTGTCTAAATAGGTTTATTCCTTGGTGTAAATAAAATCAAAACTATTCTGAAATACCTGTTTTTCCTTGGATCAAGACAGATGTCTCAGGCTTCTCTTATTTGGGCTCATATGAGATAAGAATAAAACTAAAGGACACATGAAGCTAAAAGACTGGCCAATTTTATCACACAGAGGAATGATTCAGTGTGTTGCTTAAGCCAGAAGTCTCAGGTAAGGACTCTCTCCCCAGGGAGCTGCAGCTCATCCTTGCCCACCTGTGCCCTGAGCTGAGGCAGGCCAGGCAGGGGAGGAGGGCACAGACACGAGTTCCATGTTGCTCCCTGTTTCCTCAGCCTGCCTTGAGAGGGAAAAGAAGACAAAAGGTTTTGCAAAGAAGCAAGAAAGTTAAATACAGACAGGATGACGTAGAGAAAAACAAAAAACAAAAAACAAAAAACAAAGCAAACCAAAAAGAAAGAAAAAGCTTTCCTTTTTTTTCCAGCCATTCTTGTCTTCATTTCATGGAATTCCATTTTTGGGAGTAGCAGCATGATGCAACTGAGAAAACAGCTACATAAAAATTCCCCTTCCCTATTCTACATTGGCATTCAGCAGCTCTAGGATACCTTATCCTGTGGCTGCCCAGGGAGAGTGACTAGCAAAGGAGACTGGGGGAGGAAAAGGGAACATATTTGCATTCCCTGTGCTTGCTCATTTTGGAATTTTGTTCTGTCTAGTCTATAGACTGGTTTATAGAGAGAGAAATGGTGCAGATTATAACCCAGACTCTAGTTAGCCCCAGAGCTAATGAGCTGTCTGCCAGTTTGTCTTCCTACAGCCCTTCTGTGCTCGCTGCACCAAGATCAGCTCAGCCACATCCAGGCTTGCCATTTCCTCCAGATTTGTGCAACCTTAGAAGATGAGATCGATCCCGACTGTCATCCTGATTTTTCAGTTTCTCAGAGGAGTCTGGGGAGTTGGGGTCTGACTTTGTCAGTGTTCCCTGAGCTCTGCCCAGGGCTGTGATTTGCACATTTCCATCTGTGGACAGCCCCAGTGTGCTCACTGCCACGCACAATGCGGTTACGCTGCGCTCTCTCCTCGCGTCTTTCCGGATGTCTGCCATCTGGCAGACCCCACTCCCACTTGCAGTGCTCTCCAAAGAGGGTGAGGGATTTGCTTGCCACCAGGCACACAAACACACACATTGTATGGGGCTGGCTGTGTGCCCTGCTCCTCCCAGCTGAGTGCAGCCCACCCACTCTGTACGTCTCAACCTGGATGCAAAACCAGCTTCCTATGCAATAATAATGAAATCTTATTTCAAAACAATCTTGCCCTACTTGCTAGTACTTCATTAATTTCTAAGAGTTGCATCATTCTTTTCTGAATTGCACCCAGTAGCTCCATTTCTGTGTTGAAGCTCCAGAGCTGTGCTGTCCCAAGCATCCATGGGCATGAGGACTGGCCAGCATCCGCAGGCATTTGGGGCATCACAAGATGGAGACAAACGGGAAAGAGGGGGAGGCAGGGTGTGAGATAACCTACCTAGATAACCGTGGTGTTTACATAGCAGCACCTTCTATTTTAGGAAAACCCACAGTAGATGTATAATTAACAGAATGATATTTATTAGCAAATTAATCTCTGAGCCAACACCTGTAAGGGTGGGTAGCATATCTGTAGCTCTCACATGAGGTGACACATTGATTTAGTTCACAGAAAATGCCATGGAAAGGAAAGAATTATAATTTTGGAGGCAGCCAGGATTTGGGTGTTCCCTGCCCTGGGCTATGCCAGCATTACTCCAGTTCTCAGTTGCCTTTTGCTGTTTCAAACCAGGCCTCACAGCTTGAAGCAGGATGCCCTGCATTCACATGGACCTTGCCTGCAGCTGGTGGCCCCTGCTTGCACAGTCCCACCTGGGATGGGACTGCTGCTCCCTAGAGAGTGAGATCCTGGTAGCTTGCCAGCCAGCCTGACATCACCCACCTCAAACTGAAACAAATTTTAAGTGAAAGAAAAGTGAAATTATACTGATATGCAAAAGAGAAGTGTTCAGTTGCTGCCTGTAGAGACAGACAGACACAGAGACATGAAGAAGGACAGATAGATAGCAGTGATTTTCTTTTTTTTTTTTTTTTAGATGCTGCTGACCCTCCAGTTCTCCCAGGTAGAGAGTGTTGGGATGCTGAGCTGGGTGGGGTTCAGTCACCTGTAAGGCACCAAATTAAAGCACTGGGCAAGGCATCCATTATCTCTAGTATATCCAGGCTGGTAGATTAATATGGATCACAAACACATTTTTAAAATAATTTTGTGGTTGTCCCCCTTACTCTGGCTCCCATTGCAGCCCAGTCCCTGGAGCATGCAATCCGGACTCTTACCAGGGGAAACTTAGATCACTTCTGCCAGCAATGCATATGTGATCCACAGGACTGAGTTAGAGCTGGTCTGTGATAAAACCACAGAGATCTGTGGCTGCATGGCTCCCTGCGCTGGCTGTTTCCCTCTGCACCTCCCTTCCCACGGTGCTGCATGACTTGCTTATATGGACCTAGCTGTAGTAACTTCTCTGAAATGGCTGGACACTGATTTTGGGATTGGAATCTGGGCTGCCCTCATAGGAAGGCAATATGACGGAAAGAAGACTGGGAATCTCCCCTTGGCTGCAAGGAAGGGATTTGGGGCTCACACCATCCATGGTACCAAGTAAGCATTCAGCTGGAATAACCAAGTATCAGCAAGAAGTCATTGCTTCAAAACTTCTACTGTATACTCTTGAACATTTCTCACTTATTACACCATTGCTTACTCACAGCTCTTTATGTTAACCCCCCATGCTCTTAGCAAATACATTTTACAATGGAAGCAGCAAACTGCAGCATTGCTATTTTCTCCTATGGTCAGAAAACTAACAGTTCTCACACCACAGAAGGCAACTGCCACCAGCTAAGGCCCAGACACATTTTGACCCATTTTAAATGAAGATCTAACCAGGAAAGGACAGTGCAGATGCTAGCCTGCCTAGATGGGGGCTGGCCCCTGGTTCCACTGCCTCCATTCCTTGGCTTTCTTTGGATACCCATGGGCAGCTTGAAGTGTTTCAGATGCTGTAAAGAGGGTGCCTAGTACCACCCTGCTGCGTGTTCAGTTCACATTGGCCAGTTATTCTTTACCCCAGCGTGGGACAGCTGGCTCTCAGGCCTACCAGTTGAAGCATCTCTGGTATTTTTCTTTAAAATGCAGTTTGCCTGGTGTGCTACAGGGATTGAGAGTCCTGCTGTGGCCAGCACAGAGCAGCTTGTGTGCTTACTTCCTCAGCAGTAAGCTGTGGAAATTGATAGTGCTGGTGGGGATTCTAGCATTGCCACTCAGCATGTGGTCTCAAAAACATGACTTGATAGCTGTCACCAAGGTCATCTGATTCCTTTTCTTCAGTAAATGAAAAATAAAGATCCCATCATGGCCCAAAAGGCGATACAAAACTTACTACAGACAAAGAGAGGAAAGGAAGGGGAAGTGTTTTCTTAACACAATCTGGACTCCAGCAGGAATTTGATCTTTTCTTAGTCCTGCTTTATCTAAATTATTGTAAATTGCCATGGATTTTTGCCATTCCTCTTTGCAGCAGTGCAAGGCAGCAGCATCTCTAGCATGAGCAGAAACTGCAGTAATCCAGCTCTGCTCCCAGGCATTCCCTCAAACACCTGCACTAGCCTGGGCACAACAATCTGCTGCTTCTTTCCCTCTTAAAACTCATGAATTTTTTTCAGGACCAGATTCCTATAAGCTATGATCTGTAAATTCTGGCTCTTTTTATTTCTCACCCAAACAGGTGACTGCCAATATGGGACCCACTGCTCCTCGGAATTTCTTCTCCTGGAAGTCTTCCCAGGTCCCTAATCCTTGTCACTTATCATGTCTGTCAACATGCTCTGAGCTGGGCAGATACTCATGTTCACTTCCCTCATGGTTCATAGCTGTCAAACAGCTGCTCTTTGCTGGTTCTTCTTCTGGGCTGAGCTGAGATCATGAATCTTCTAGGGGTTTTTGCATCTTCTGTACTGGCATACATTTTTCTTTCTTTTTTTTTTTTTCTTTTTTCCCTTAGCTATCTGGACAGTGTTAATTTTGCCAGTTCAGCCAGATAGGATTTCTTTTTGGCAGACCTTGATTTTGCAGCCTCTGCATCCTTTTTTTAAGTGCTTTTCTACTTGCAAAACAACTAAATGATTTCTCCACTTTGAATTTTTATAAAAAGTTACAATAACTTTGGACTAGGTCATTCTTCTCATTATCAGAGAAAATAAACGTGCAAGAAGTCAGACTGTTTCCAACTTTAACTTATTTATACTAAATTCTTTGATCTTTAAACAAAGCTGATAAATCAGAGCAGCAGCAGGGACAAGCAGCATGGTCAATCCAAAATGCTGAAAAGTCATGTCAGCTGCTATCTCTGTGCCTCAGGCCAAAACAGAAGGTGAACCTGCCTACAAAGCAATTTAAAAGTAGTTACATTTTGGACATTCTTATCTGATTTCTCAACGGTTATAATGCATCCAGGTCTTGTTTTTATGTCAGCTGTTTTGTTGGAGTTTTTTTTGCTTTGTTTTGTTTGGGTTTTTTTTAATGGCAAGGACTACAGATTTATTTTTAGATGAAAGTTGTGTGTTTTTCTCAAACAATGCTTTTTACAAGCTGCAGAAAAAAAAAAATCAAAAGACTGCCAGTAAAGTCACAAAACTTGGCAGTAAGAAGTAAAAGTGGACACAAGCAGAGTGTCTTGCAGAAGCCACAGCTCAGTCACTATGGCATTCAGCTCTGCAGCCTGAACGTGGCCCTGTTGGCCCTTTGCTCTGTCCTGCTCCCAGTACTTGGCTGGCTCTTGGAGCCATCAGGAACCCCTGCATGTTGGTGTTGCACTCTACATTACCTGACCACAAGTGCTGCTCTCAAACCTGACCCTACCAGCACCCCTTCCTGGCAGAATTAATGAATACCATGGCAGATAATTTCTATATGCAATCTAGAACTTCCACAAGGTTCATTTTTCTTGTTGGAACTGGCCTTTTCAGTGTCAAAACCCAGCAATAAACACTTCCTGGAACGTGGTTTCTCCTGCAGGAGCCGCAGCCCAGACTTCCCCACGCAGCTGCTTCCTGGGGAACTCCAGCTTCTGTTTTGGGGACTGCTTTCCAGAAGTACAGATGTGAGCTTGAGCTACAGATAGCACTGCATCTGCTGGGAACATCCAAATGCTCTGACATCTTAGGGAACCCCTTGGACAAGCTCAGCTGCAACCTGCAGTCTACGGAAAGCATTCCCACACCAGCACAGACATTTGGCACAGGCAGTCCCCCACAAGTGACCCTCTGGGGCGATGGGCTCTGCTAGTTTGGAGCTCTCCTAAACAAAGCTGTCTCTGTTTAACCTTCCCAGGCAGACTTTCAGATGAGGTTCGTGCATACCAGGAAAGCAGAGCATACAATTTGCTCCCCTGTTTGACATAATCATAGGCTGTCCCGGTGCCTGGAACAATTTAATGAATACCTTAGGACAGGTTTTGCTGTCAGATCATAATACTGCCTTTCACAAAAGCTCTTGCCACTGTTACCATCACTGTATCTGACACTGTGACAATGTGAAAGACCCCCCAGAGGTCTAGCTAGTAGTGCACTGATGTGATAAATATATTTATTGAACCTGCATCAACCCATGATAATTATGCAGAGGCATATCCTCTCTGATGTCCATTCTTTGGCCGTATCTTTATGATAAGATGCTGGGCAAAGGCATTTCATTAGTTCCATAACACTGAAGGCACACTGTGAGCCCCTGTACTCATGTTTACACAGTGCTAAAGCTCTGGTGCTGCCATTGCACTCCTCTAATAAACCACAAGGGTTTCACAAGAATGTTGAAGCACAACCTTGAGAAAAAGGAATAGAATGAGTTGAGGCACACAGAGAGACAGGAAGGATCGCTCTGTCATCAAACACGGACTGCCTCCAAAAGCAGTTTTTTTCCTCAGCAGTCTGAGAACCCAGAAACCCAGAGGAATGTTTTGGGTTTTCAGTGAAGCCTGTGCTGCTGGGAAGCACCTTGAAACTTGCTCTGGTTTTGGAACTTCACAAGGTGGCAGGCCAAGATCTCAGAGATTTGTGGAAAGCAAGAGCTCAGAAAACATGTTTGCATGAGACTTGCAGAAGGGTCCACAAGGGGCTGGCAGCAAACCCTTTCTGATGCCCAGTTATGACACATACTAAAAAAACACTGATCCTTGGGTCTCTATACGCAGAAATCCAGGGCTGATCCTGAGGTTGCAGGGATGTTGCAGGGAGTGTTTTGCATAGCTGTGTGAGCAGCTTGACTGGGAATTCCCCTGGCTGAGGAAACCCTTGAGCAGAGCCCAGCGCTTCCAGGGCTCCCAGATGGGCTGCTGCTCTCCCCATCTCTACCCTGGGCAGCAGCCCTGCTCACAGCATCAACCCCCAAAACCTCAGGCATTGCTGAGAGACACCACAGGACCGCACTGAGTTGAGGCAGAAAAAAAACCCCCAGCTTGGGCAAGCCCTGTTTGCACACAGCCTTCACTCCTGCCTCCTCCCTACGTGGTTGCAGCTCAGATCTTCAGAGCCTGGGGGAATCTCCAGCCTCGCTAGGTTCAGTTACTTCAGCTGGCTTCAGCCAGTCCTATTGCTTCCTTTCAGCTAGCAATGGCTGCTGCAGCCTCCCAAGTTATAAGGTTTTTTTGGCACTTTTTATGCTTTTCGGTTGGGTGGGTTTTGGGTTTTTTTTGTTATGAATTAATTTTGGTGTTTGGGGGATTTAACTGAATCGACACAGCATCACTTTTACACATACTTAGCTGGAGTGGGCATATTCCCAATATTCCACTCAGATGGAGCAGGCTGAACCACTTGACAACTTCATCATCTGACAGCTGAAACACGACAGGGTCTGAATTGATTTCAAGCCTAGTTTTAGAGCATTTAGTCCTCTGCCACTGCAACACACTTAAAAAGATATCTCTTCTGCCTTTATAAAGAAATCTGAAACTTCTTCATCACTGAAAATAAACTTTTTATAAGTATTCTGGACCCCACAAAGATATTCAAGTGGCAGAAATACTAAGATGCCTGTGTTGGAAAGGCTACAATAGCAAGAGTAAATAACTTTATGTGATGGGGTTATCTTCCTTTCTTGGGATTTGGAGGTGGGAAGGTTTGTGTACAAGGGGAGGACAGTTAAAGCAAGCAGTGACTATGAGGCATATGAAAGCTGAGAGAGTAAACCAAGTGAAAATAACCCAATTTTCTACTGATTTGTTCAATGAGTTATTGCAAGCAATTTTTTCCTTCTTCTATTTATGGGGTTTCCCTCTGCTAAATGTTACCATGGTCACTGTGGTATAACATTAATTTGCTTATATAACCTCTGTGCTGCACATATAGACCCAGATGTTATTTCAGAAACACTACACTTGGGGAAGATTTTCTAAAACCTGTACATGAAAACTTCACGGAACAGTTAATTTATTCTCTTAACACTAACAGGGCCTCATTCAGAAAAGGGCACAGTGCTGTCCTACCATGAAGAGATAATTGCTCTGCCCTGCTGATGCCCTGCTCTGGTCCTCCTAAACCTAAAATTAAGCTTCAGCCTTGCAATGCACCTACCTTTAGGTTCCATCACTTTTCTTCATACCATGCACCAGAAAAAAAGAATTGATGGTTTGGTTTAATGTTGGATTTAATTAAGATAAACCAAAAGAGATTAGGGGCTCAAGAACACCCTGGAATGCAGAACTCAGTATGTATTTACTGCATGTAGTCTAAATAGTAGTTAACCTAGAAAACAAAAATCTGCATTTTTCCTGCAGCTTATTTTGTGTCTTAAAATGGGTAAAAGATCAAACTTCTATGATCTACAGCAACAATGTAACTTCTTTGTTGCCCAATGTATAATTTACAAAGTTCTACTAAAATTCCAAAGGGGTATTAAAACATTGGCCATAAGCTGTACAGAAATTTAAGACTGTGTCAGCCCAAGTTAACTGTTTTTCTACAATATAAAGTAAAATAACATTTTAGAGCAACTCATTGTGACTAAAGTTGCGCTCCATGAAGTGCTTGTTGGTTGAAATTATTGACGAATAACTAAAAGTACTCACAGGTGTATTTTAGGCTTAACAGACTGGTAGATTCAAAGCCCTGGGGAACTTCACCAGTTCTGTGAAAGTGGGAAGTGAGGGCAAACATATATCACAACCCAGCAGTGCATTCTGACTTCAAGTTGTATTAAAAAAAATAAAAAAGAAAAAAAAAATAAAAGAGACCTTTTGTCTGTCTTGGTTAGAGAGAGGAACAACACGAACAAAGATATTCTTCTGCTTTTGATATTTCATATGCTTCCAAAGCTCAGCAGAGATCTTTGAGAAATTGTTCCTTTTTACCATTAAGTTCATTATACTGGAAGTAAACATTAAAAAAATGGGTAAGTGTTGTACCTTTTAGATTTCAGCTTCCACATTTTGTATACTGGGCACTGAACAAAATCTATTTTCCGGAAGGTAAAAGTAAATTCACAGGCCTTTCACCCTCAGAGCTTCCTTTTATGGGAGTAACATCAGCAAGATCTCAAAATGCTTCTAAAGCATCTCCTTAACTTTAGGGAAGAAAAGAGGACCAAATAAGAAGACAAGGGTATTTCTATAAGCAGCAGTAAGCCAAATATAGTAAAATTTTAGTGTACAGAATCCTGTGACATACACAGTATAAATCAATCTATTCTTCAGTCTTGTGACTTTCTTGATATTTGTTTGTAGCTTTTAGTGAAAATTTAACAGCATTATATTCACATGCCACTGCCACAGTATGTTTGGAACTCCTGTAATACTAGCACTCTTGCCAAACTCCCCTACAACCTAATAGGAAACTTCTAAAAAATATTATTTCCTTAATAATTCCCTTTAAATAGTGATGCAGAACTAGTCACAAGGCTTCTTCCCTGCTACAGCACTGTAGCACTGTGGCAAAATGCCACGATTCAAATTAGCTAAATTATCTTTGTGAAATACCTTACATGAAGTAATGGATGTACATGAATGTAACAGTAACCACTTAGCATTTGTCTCGTTCTGGACAGACAGCAAAGCTAGAAAAAGGCTATTTCCCAAATGCTGTTTTACTGCACTGCAAGCTTGTACTGAGTCATAACAATCCATACACACACAAACACTTCAGTCTCTTAACTGTTTTGAAGAGCTGGATTTCATTCCTTAATGGGGAAAATAGATCCTCTTATTTGGTTATTCTACAGTTATTTGTTTTCCTGGATAGCACTAATATGTGGTTTAGTGCTTAGTTTCTGCTGCCTTCAGCATCCTGCTGCACACAAAGCAGAGCAGATGCAGCAATAATTTATCTTAGAAATTATTATTCCTACACCCTTACCTCAGAAACAGGCTCAACACTGAGCCTGGGGACTTAATGTAAGTGTTTCAGTGAGAACACCATAGCTGTGCCCTAGACACTTCTCATCTGCCTCCTCTTCTGTTTGAAGAACTGCACAAAGGCCACTCTTCCCCTCCAAACTACAAGTGGGAGCAGAGAGCCCTCACCAGGAAAAGCTGGGTTCCTTCTGCCCTCCCTGAAGCCTGCATGAGGATCCAAAAGGCCTAAAATGAGGGGAGACAGAAAACCCTCTGCACACTGATACAAACCTCCAGGCAGAAGGTGTCATCAAAATATCATTGCAATGAAGAGGAATGGCAAGGAGGTAAAAAATAAAATAAAATTACAACATCCAGAGGGTAGAGTCCCACCTCCAGACACAAACACACCCATCTCTCTCACTGAGCTGCAACAAGCCAGAGCACTTACTGGCAGTAACATGTGAACCTTCATCCTACAAAGAAAACTTGAAAAGGGTTCTCAGTGATCATGGAGTGAGAGAGGTAGACTGGGGTTAACCTCCTGTGGTGCACCTGACTCTCAAGTTGCACCTGACGTTCAGATCCTTTTGCTTCTCAAGCACAGACAGCAGCTCCTGAACCCAGTGCCATTCAGGCTATTCTTCTTGACCCTCTGGATGCTCAAAACCAGAGCAAGGAGAGAAGTAGCACATGTGAGAGTTACAAAGAAATCCTGAACCCCCCTTTCACGGGTTGGGCTTGAACCTTTTGAGACTGCATTTTATAAAGATCTTTCTTCATACATTCACAGCTTTTCTACATTTACAGTTTTGTCAAAAATATTATAAAACATTTATAGACAGTAGCAATAAACAGAACAAATTTCTGTAAACAGAAATTAAAGAGGAAAATGGCTTCAAGTCATTTTTGACCAGTCAGCTGTACAAAAGCTTAAGCAAAGCAGCAGTCAGGGAAGCTGGGTTTGGAAGAATCCACATGGAGTTCAGGAGATGTCATGCCTTATTAGATCACCAAAATAAGCTGTTATTGTCTTCAGTTTGTTATTGAGAAAATTTTGTTCTATTTCAACTTTCCCTCCTGGCCCTGCTAAGGAAGCCACCTGAAAAACAACAAAAAGTAAACCAATCAATGTACAGGAAAAGAGGCAAAAGCAGAAACCTTTTAATTTGCACAAACAATCACAAAAAACACCTCTCTGCTCTGTTAATGCTGGTGGAAAACATTCCTTGGCAGTTAATGCCTCTGATCCTCTTTTTGTCTCCTTTTACTCACAGAAGTGGTTTGTGGCTTGCGACTGAAAAACCCTCCTCACCCAAATCACAAAAATAAGAGGACTTCAGAATCAAAGAGGAATACTCAGAACTTGACATGCTGTGCTGAGGCAAGAGAAGCTAAACTCTGGTTTGCAGGGCACTCAGAAATTCAGACACGCAGCTGTGGCAAAAACCAAGCTCTAAACTCTGTTTGAAAGATGTTACATCCCAAAAGCTGAGGGAAGAAGCAAAACCAATTTTAGCCATCAGAATTAGGAAGCATAAAGGTAGCATGGCAGAGTGGCAGGGTGGAGGGGAACAACCCGAACAAAACCAACCCCCAAACAGGCAGAGAAACCCACAAAAAATGGTCAGAGTTGCTATTGCAACCAAAGAAAAAGCAGCTGTGTGGACTGGAGTCACAAGCAGCACTGAGGGCAAGGCTAGGGCAGCAGTGCCTCTGCAGGCAGTGCCTGTCAGGCAGTGTTTACGATCACTGGAGTGAGAATTTCACCATTCTTGCTCTGTTGACTGAGCCCAGTGCACACCTTTAATGCTTCCTGATTGCAGACCACGTTTGGCAGCGGACTTCGCATTTTGGACTGGAGCATGCAATGCTCTCCCCTCTCCTGCTCCTACTTGGGATGCCTCAAACAATGCCTCTGAGGGGTAACAGCCTACAGGCCATCAATTCCTCATCAGGACAGACGACACAGTAAGAAGGAAGAACACCAAAACTGAACATGGTCTGCTTCTTTCCCCTCCACTTTAGATCCTGAGGACCTGTCCCGTGGTGGGGTCCATGCTCCACAGCCTGTTCTGCTCTGTGCTGCCACTTTCCCAGGCTGCTGCAAGAAAATTATTTCTCTAGCTCCCTGTGCAGGGAAACTTCCCAGACAGACATAAAGTGATTAAAGTCTACAAGCCTGCAGTAGATTTTAACTGATCATTAAACCAAGATGATGTTAGCAGCTGAAACTTTAAGTTCAGACTGTGTTATTAACACTTCTAAAACCCCCTCGAGACTTGACTCTGTCGTGCAGGTTTAAATATAAACATGCTGAACTTCCTCTATTTTACCATGAGTAAAAAACCAGCCTTCTATCAAGAGGAAATAACAGATTAATTTAAATTACACTTTAAACCTTTATTGGCTTGCCCAGAAAACTGCCACACTTATCTAAATCAAGCGTTTACTTTTCTGTTTTGGTTTTATTTTCTCCCTTTTCATTTTTTTGTTTCTGCAGACAAAACCAAAAGTGTGAGCAGTTTCTTCATCCTTCAACTTCTGGTGATAGGAAAAAATGCTCCACGTTCTTGTCAGAGAGGAACCTGCCACTTAAGTAAAAAACCAGAGGCTGGCTGACTTATAAATAGCACAGCAATCTGAAATTGGCAAGTGATCAGGAATGTTAATTTTACAACTTATCTGTTCTTACTTGAAATCCGAAGAGCATTGTGGGGTGATCCATAGCTTTTCTAGGAAGATGTTAACTTAATTTTTTACCAAAAAAAGCTGGAATGTCCCTTCCAAAAAGAATTAAGAGGCTTTCCACTTAATAGCTGATGTCATTTAAGTATTCCAGAATATTAATTGGATTAGTCAATATAATAATATTGACATTACTGTCTTGGGGTTATGCACTCCAGCTTTCTGGGCACAGTTTGTGTCACTAGCGTATCTAAGTATGACTAATGCATTGATATTAAACACTAGTGTTTACTAAATATTTCTCTTAGAAGACCAAGTAAAACAAGATGTCCTACACTGACGGGTGGTGTCCATCAAAGGACAGCTGAGAATTTACATATGCTGTGTCTGGTCTCTAAGTGTTAAATACAGGAAAACTATGACTAATTTCAAACAATGACTAAAAGTATTTGATAAACCCAAAGGTGACAAAAATTTAAATAAACCCATGGGCATAAGCTCTGCAGTGACAGATCTGGTACTCTATGCTCTTCAACCTACCCAATATTCAGAGGAGAGAAATGCAAATCCTCTGTGACAATGCTTATTTGCAAATTGCTGGAGATTGCAAATTTAATTACATAGGAGTTGCCAAGTTTTCCTCGGCAGGGCTCAGTCAACCTTGACAGTGTAGTGAGGGAAGCCTGCCACACACCAAGCTTTCAGAAGGGTGCCAGCCTGGCAGAGGGCCACCCTCTAAAAATAACAGCAGACGGAGGAATGATGCTTTGAGAAAAACAAAGGTGCTCACCTATTTTTAGAGATACTGACAAACATCTCCTGCTTTTGCAGTGCACTGCAATGGCGAATACAGAAAGGCTTCCAAATTTCTTTTAAGAACTTGACTAGTCCAAAATGTCTTTATTTTGCATTTTCCTGTGTACATACAAATGATTCCCGGCTGGTAACTCTCCTTACCCTGGTTTATTCTTTAGCCCAAACCCACCATACTTGGATGAACAGATATTGCCTCCTTTGCTGTGCTTCTGTCCCTAGGCAGAGGTAAAGGATGAAGCTTCAGTTAACACCTCCCTGCATCCCTCTCACCTGGATGCTTCACCCTTCAGTTCAGTGACTACTGCTGGAAAAAGTTCACAGCTACAACCACACCACAACACATAAAAAACTAGCCAACAGGTTTGCAAAGGAGATATCAGAGAAGATGAAAGAAAAAGAGAGACACACTGATGATTATTTCAGGAGCACAAGTTGCTTGGGTGCAGACCTCCCTTATATTCTTCAGGTGTATTTCTGAACTTGAATGTTTTCCTACTGGTCTTGTGGGTTTTTTTTTTAAACTAAGGGGGAAAACCCAACCCGCTTGAAAAAGAAGGCAATGGTATTCTTTATACTGAACATCATAAAATAAAATGCTCTCAGGCAGCATTTTTGAAAATGTGCATTTTTGAAATTAAATGTATGCAGGTGAATTATGCCACTGTCACAGTGGTGCTGCCACCCTTTGACAGGCCAGACATTTATAATACCCAAGCATCTCAAAAATACTATCAAATTAACCTCTGTTCATTTCCTGGCCTCTCACTCCCTGCTTTGCTCATTGTTCTATTTACTCCCAAATAAAGATGAGACTGCTTGGCAGGTCCTGTTTGGCTAGGTCTCCAGTCTAAAAGCATAGCTAAAGGAGAGAATTAAAATAAATAAATGGGTTTTACCCATCTTTACACTCCCTTTATCAAGTAGTCATTTTTAATAACTGGACCTTCACAAACAGAAACACAGCAAACATTTTTCCATCCAGGCAGTAGAACTGCAGACAAAACAAGACTTTGGTGTCTAACTCCCAATTTTGTCAAAATGATTGATGGAGATGAGGTGGGAACAAAGACAAGAAAAGAAGAAAAGTACCAGTATAGCGTGTTGGTTTTTTTTTTTTTTTTTAAAATATCAGGGTCCAGAACACTTTGCTTAATCTAGGCTCATGGAGCCATTCTACACTAGACAAGAAACAAAAAGCCATTCCTGTATTCTGGCAGTATTTGGAATATAAGCCAGGTCTGAGACACCAACACTTAGGACAGCAAAAGCTCCAACAACAGTACAATCTCACAAAATTATGCATAGCTATCACAAGCAACAGTATGCCTGTCTTCAAAGAATGGAGAAGTTTTAAACAATCACTAAGGCACAATCTAGTATCTGAGCTGCTAACCATGCACAGGCAGGATAAGTAATAAATTCTGATTCCTCATTACTCTGTCTCCCAAACCTGGCTAGGCTGGTAAAGATGCTTAAGTGGTTATACACACATGTATACTATTTCTGATTATTCCTAACTAGAAAGAATATTGTGAAACATCAATTCAACCTAAAAACAGACCTGCAGACATTAAAAATTCTCTAACAAATGCGTGTTTGTAAAGGAGATTTGATGCAATTCAGGGAAATGTTTTTACATTTCTTGTAAACGTACCAACCATATTGCACTGGTTCGCTGCTCCCTCTCGAGGCAGAAGTACAAAAGCTCATTTCTCTTTGACCTAAACTCCCTTGATTTTTTTAAAGGGAATTCAAGGAATCCCATTTCTCTCTACAAGACCAACTCAACGCAGAAGGCCGTGCCTGCAGAAGTAATAAGCGCTGGTTTTGCAACAAAAGCATGTAGAACAAGGCTGGATACCTTTTCCACCAATAAGGCAATAAACACTGAGTTCTCTGACACAGCTCGGTCAAGGTCAGCTACCACCTGCTTTCTCTCCAGCACCAGGATCCCTATATCCCTATTCTGTGTTAGCTATCTAACCGATCTAATAGCTGTCTTCCATAAAATGTACATACTTTCCACTTAACTTGAACCACTTTAACTAATGTTTAAATGGTATTTTTATTGCCAGGTTGCTTCTAACTGCTGAATTTCTGGGTTTTTTTTTATTTTATTTTGCTGGAGATCCACAGCCCTGGAAGTGTAATGGCAGTAAATCCAGAAACTTCCCTCTTAAATACTGCCAGAGATTTTGGTAGCCGAACCCATAACCAGTCTCCCATGGACCAGGGTATCCACCAAGAAGGTCAGGTTTGGAACAGTTTGACACACCTTTGTCCACACAGGATGAAGACATTTCCCTAAACAGTGGGCTAGACTCACATTCTCTTTCCCCCTCTCAGTTCACCAACCTTCAGGGCTTTTTTTCTTATACTGACACTAGTTCTAAAAAAAGGCATGAGGAGCTGATTTCTCTTCCTGAGAGTAGCTCATAGCCTGAAACACAGAACTGAACTGAATTCAGGACTTCAGCCACTTACTTTTAACAACTGAGCCATGGTTTTGAGCAACATTTGTTACCCTTCAGCCATCAGTGTAAAGCCAAACCCACGGATGTAATCAATATCATTCAGAGCCAACTGCACCAAGGTGTTGAGGTGGCAGAACACCTGGCCTAATCACATGGATGAGCTGAGCTCCTCTGTAGGAAAAGGTGCAGGCCTGTTGGGAGTACTCTTGGATACTTTCAAGGAAACACAAGAGAAATATAGATGCCTTTGGCACTTTATAAATCCAGTAAAAATGCTCATGAGCACAGCAGAAAACTGTTACGGTCACTCTTGACCATTAGAATGAAACATCTGGTAAAATGGAATGGTAAGAAGTTCAAATTAGAGAAACTACCTAAAATTAAGGTCCTATTAAAAAAATCATAAGCCACTTTGACATTTCACCAGCCTGAAATGAGAAAAGGAATTGAATCTTCACCTGCCACAGCAATGGTGCTGTGCACAGCATGGGCTTGAACATGCTAATACTCAAGCCATGTGAATTTCAGCCTATTTCCCAAGCCAGCTGTTTGCCACCAACAATTCCACAAGACACCATATGGCTTGACAACCTGCCAGCTCTAAGTCAGATACAGCTTTTGGAAAAGCTGGAAAAGAATCCTGCAAAGTTAGTGGCATGTTGCAGGTGAGGAGAACTTTTCCCTTCTTTGCAAAAAACTGCAAGACATAATTAACACAGAAAATATGCAGAGGAAACAAAACCAGACACTCAGGGGAACTGCTTAAAAAAAAAAAAAACTTCTACCAAAAATCTCTGATACAAAAAACCCCACACCAGGGCCACAATTCTGTGTTTATCACGAATCACTGCAATGCAAGCAGCCCATATGGAACCACACACCTGTGTGGACACCATCAGTACCACCCTGGTGGCAAGCATGGCATTTGTGTCTGATTTACTCATCAGTGAGAGAAGTGGCTGCAGGCTTTAATTTCCTGCAACTCCTTCATAAAGTGAAAGCCATGAAAGTCTAGGACTCAGCAACTTAGATAGGAAGAGCTGGCTAAAATATATTGAGTTTTGTTATTTTTATAATGATGTATGTGTCTGGCAGTTGGCTTTGGAACTTCTATAAGAAACTCCATTCTGTTGCTTTAAAGAAGAAACTGTGTCAAAATCATGGACATAATCTTCTACTCCCATTTCTAAATATACCAAAAATACTGCAAACACAGAAATCACTTAACGCACGGGTCAAATTAAAAAACCCCAAATACAGCACATTCAGCTGAACAGACTAAAAAGTCTTGTGTATGTGCTTATAATATTTATGTTTCAAGTCAGCTGAGCATTTTGTTCACTACCAGATTTATCCAGTAACATACCTGGTTAATATCAGCATTCCGAGGCAGAAAATATACAATATTGTTGGTGATCTTCTTGGAGAGCCTGAAAATTTCAAATGTAGAAGCCAGTAAAGGAAAAAACAAGAATAAGGAAAAGTTTCTTTATATTCATTCATTTTGAAAGTATGTCTCAAATTCAGCTATTATGCAATTAAATTATAGTCTTCTGCATGTGTGAGTAGAATTCTCTTCTGAAATGCAGCTGTCTAATAATAATTACTGTCTAAAATGCAGAAACTCTATTTCACCATTATTGCCCTAGAAAGTAGAAAAAAACCCCAACGCTCGCTTTTTATGAAAATTTTATGAAGTACGTCAGATACTTGTATGTAGTTTGTGGCTAATACATTTGGTTTACATTTGTTATTTAATCCATTTTGTGGAATCTCTCAGATGTGCATACAAAGGTTTTTTTACTCTTACAAATATGCCTACATTTTAGCAAGAAAAGGGAACAGGGAAAGGGATTTGGTTATTATGGGACAAAAGAAACTCCCCACTTCATATACAATGAAACTACTATGCTAATACGTTTCCAGATGAATGAGTGCTCAATATCAGTGTTAGTAAGTTAGTAGGGAAGCTTATACATTTATTAAAAGGGTTAATATTTTCCTTGCACTCTTCTGTGATTTCCCAAGTCACAGTCAGGTGCTATGATTGAGAACAGTTTTAGTAAGGTATTTTAAATAAGATATTCCCTTTATAAATCAATTAAAAAGTGGAATTAATGACAAGGTCATAGCTCACACAACTAGTTATAATCTATACATACACACCACATAGCTATTTTATTACTTTGGGATATTTTAATAAAATAATATAAAGGAGTTAGAACTGCTGAATTAATGATGTAAGTTGAGAAGCTACTCAACTTTTTAATGGATTATTTTATTTTCAGGAATAACTCATCACTGGTTTTTTTTGTAATAAAAATAAAAATATTTAAATTTATGTGGGGAAGAGGACTAAACAAATGGGTTGCATCTGGAACTCCAGCTGCTGGCTGTATAATCCACAGCCAGCCAACCGGACATGCAAACCCCGTGGGAAGAGAGGGAGGAGAAGAAGGAGATGACAGCACCACAAGGCAGAACTTGGAAAGGATATCCATCTGGGCAAATCATGGTTTGGATGTCGAAGATTTCGGCGGTGGCATAGTCAGGTCCCCCCCAGGGCGGGCTGAGGAACACCACGTCTGCCCGCAGGCTGCCCGCCAGCAGCATGAAGTCCCCGCACAGGAACTCGATGTGCTCGGCCACGCCGTACACCTCCGCGTTGTGCCGCGCCAGCCGCAGCTTCTCGGGATCGATGTCGATAGCGATCACTGCCCGACAGAGACGGCAAATGCACGGATTAATGGGAACTGAGAATGCCACCCCACCACCCACAGGTCACCGCAGTCACACACCTACTGCTGTGACAACCCTGCATCTCGGCTCAAGGACTGGATATGGCACTCTCCTCTTGCCTCATTTTTGGCAGGAGCCTGACAATTTCAATGATGTCAATTAGAAACTTACTCTTCTCCTTGGTTAAAGACAAACATTTATCTGTGGCTGGTCACAGGGCACTGGAAGTTGAGTTTAAGAAACCCCTACCAACGCAGCCCAAGAGAGATGATGCAACAGTACATAATAATAGAAATTAAAATTAAGCCAGGAAATACAAAAAGCCAAGTGAGATTTATAGATTGGATCATAGCCTGCCAAAATTAATGCAGCAGAAGCCACCATTTGTCTTGCTCAAATATTACACAGAAGAGTTAGATGAACTGGTATGAGTATGTAGCAGGAAATGTTTTTACAGAAAATACTTACAACATTTCACTACAATTTCATTAGCTGGCATTAGATTAACACAAATTTATCATCACTTTTCTCTGTTTAGCTCTGCTGAATCTGCAGCTGATTCCATTC
This sequence comes from Entomyzon cyanotis, assembly GCA_024500445.1. Taxonomy (NCBI): domain Eukaryota; kingdom Metazoa; phylum Chordata; class Aves; order Passeriformes; family Meliphagidae; genus Entomyzon; species Entomyzon cyanotis. The sequence continues at coordinate 23,384,321 of JAKEPQ010001005.1, forward strand.
TTAAATACTGTTCACATGTAATCTGCTTTTGAGTACACACACTTCAAGTAACAACTGGGAAAAGCAACAGCTTTGACAGAAGTCCACTTTTATCAGTGATCTCCAGCGCATCTGACAGACTAGATACTATGCCACATAAAAATAACGTTGAGTAGTACAACACAAATCCACCTCTGACTAAAACAGAAAAGCAGTTTTATGGGTCATTTTTAAAACAGAGAGGTCATATTGTGAGTCTGATGAAGCAAAACAGCTGCTGTTGCTACAGAAGCACTGAACAAGAAAATAAATCAACAAACAAAGCACATAGCCAAATGTTTTCAAGAAAAAAACTGAAGAAACAAAATAATGCACAGTATACAACACCTGCTTACCTCTTTTTGAGGTCAGTGCAAACTGAATAGCATTTCCTCCAACCCCGCAGAATGCATCCACTATGATGTCGCAGTTGAACGCCTCACTAACACGGATGGCAATATGCTCCGCTATTTTCTCAGGAGTAACAGAAAACCAGCCCTCTACAAAGGAAGGGAAAGACATGTATTTTCACCTCTTATTTCAAGGTCATCTAATTTAAAAAGAAACAACCAAGCCCCACATAAAACTGAAGGTTTAGTGTTAATCCCAAGAATTTTGCCTTAGTGCATTCAACCAGGAAATACTGGCTTTGAAGATGATAAATGCTGCTCAGTTCAGAGATTTCCTAAGCAAACAAAGTCTCACTGAAACAAACTGATATGCTTCAATCTCAGTACCTGCTTTGTTGAACTTGGTGCTGGGCATTCTAGCTTGTCATGGACACTGCTACTGAAAACTGGCACAGCCATTAAAAACTTTATACATCATGAATACGCTCTTTAACAAATAAAACCAGAAATATATTCTCTCTTATCCAACAATTAATCTGCATGCTTATGAGGGAAAGCATTAAAAACGAAAGGCTCACAAATGCAACAAACAAAAAATACCTGGTAATCCTAATTCCTCTTTTACCTCTAAATTTATAATTTGAAGTGGTTTCCAAGTAAACATGGAAAAAAGTTGCTTTGCAAGTGACTGCTGCAAGTCAGAATGAAACAGAATGAAACTAGATCCATCGGTATACTCGGAAGTTTCACAAAATTATTTTACAAAATACAGAAATAGCAAAGTATCATTAAGTTTCTGAAAAAGTTGTGACCAAATATAATATGGGTCCAGCATTATCATCAGCAAAAGTAAGGACTAATGCAGACAGGGATGTCCCACACTTGAAGCACTTCTGAAGTCCAAGACTTCTGTTTGCCTGCCTGCTGGGGGGGATGGAATTTATCATGGGTGCAAACACACATTCAGCACTTTTCCTCCTTTAAGAAAATTAGTAAAAACTGCAAGAAGGGCTACGGGTTTGGATACATCCTAGACCACCAAATCAGTTCTGAACACACCTCTGTCTAGTTTAATTCCCTCGTCAAACCGAGAGAAGAGCCGATAGCGTTGTGCCCAGTACTTGACCAGCTCTGGATCAGCAGCAATCTCAGGAGGTATTGTTCTCAGTGCACTTTTGTTCTTTCTTCTTCTTTTCTTCTCCTTCTTCTTCACAGTAATTTTTTCATCTGCAGCTGGAAGACACTGCAAAAGTTAACAGTCACTGTTCTTGTAGGCTAGGAATGTAATTGGTATGTAAGTGTTAAGATTTAAAACACTGCTAAATGTTCTTTATTACTGCTTGCCAGATTATGAAGATTACTGGTTTTAAATTAAAAAGGAGCATCCTGTATTTCAAGGGATTAATCACAGTCCTAAAAATCATAAAGTTCACCCATTATTTAAGAGTCCTTATCTTCAACTGAATAAACTCTACATAACAAGCAAACAAGTGGATCAGAGATCAATTTAATGCCCTTGTATCAGCTATGAATAAAAACAATCTAGACAAAAGTTTTACAGTAGTAATCTAACATAACCAAACTGCTGTTGGAAGGATTGAATTATATATAAAAACCTGAATAATCTTGCTTTCCTTTGTTTAATATTAAATATACAAGTTCACAATACTGATTTTTCTTTTACCCTAGAAAATAATTTTAACAACACACGTTCCCCAGAGTTCAGCAATGTGCATTTGAAGCCAAAAATTGATGGTCTGTGCAGCTACCTGAGGTTAATTACCGTTATCCTTGCAGAGGAAAAACGGTGTGAACGGAAAACCTGTTAGACCATGTCGAGGAAAAACAATGGCCATTCACCTATAAAGAAATACTGTCAACATCAAAGACAAGGCTTGGGATTCTGGCATTCCAGGAATAAGCTAATTCCACTAGCACAGCTCTCAATTGCTTTTGTTACCCTTTAAACCTAATGAGACTCTTTAAACTAACAAAGTAAGTAAGTAGTGCACGACACAGTAACTTGGGAAGGCAGTATAAGGTTCACTGCCAATTCATTTCATCAATTTGCAGCAAACTGATTACCTTGGCTGATGTCCTCCGTCTCTGGCTGGAGATAATCGGGAATATCCAGAGGGACAAGCTGCCGCCCACCATGCTCTGGCCTCTCTGCCCCCTGCTCATCGGGGCCACTCACTGCAGCATCCTGCACCTCCCCCTCAAGCTTACTCCCTCCAGGTTCTGTGCAGGCTGCACTGGAAGACTTTGGCTCTTGGATTTCAGCATCCAGCGTTAAACTCTGTGTGGCAGTAATGTCTTCCTGACCCTCTGAGTCACTGCTGGTCACAGATAATGCCTCTGTTTTACCCTCAGGCGTGGCTGTCTGGGATGTGTCCTCCTCTTCAGGTTTACTAACCTGCTTCAGGAACATTTCCACCTGCAATTGTCAAGTATCACAGATGATTAGATGATGATCTCTTACTCAGAGCACAGCTTAAAAACCTTACAGTTCAAAAGCACTCTCTACCTACTGTATTTTGAAAACAGTAAAATATCCAGACTCAAAACATTGAAGAAGTCCTTAAATGCACTCCTTTTAAAAAAGATTTGGAAATAAGTTGTCTTTGGGAACAAGACGCCAGATACCTCCAAAAGAGTAACGAGAAAACCACCCAACCAAAAAATTGAGATAAATACAGTAAATCATTCTCATGCGATATCTAAATAGCCAGACTTGCCACAGCCCAGGTGACCAAGTCTACTACTTCACAACTATCTTTCTCTAATCTGCATTCAGAGATGTACTCTGCCTCTCAGGGAAGAGTTTCTTAGCATAAAGAGGTAAAATTACTTTCACATATTAGTTGCCTCACCTTCAAGATGTACCAAATGGTGCATGTGGTAAAGTGTTGTGCTGCACAGCAGAACTCAACATAAGCTCCTAACCAACTTACAGATGCCACTCCAAACTCCTCAAAGGTACATGAAGATGTTCTCCATTACATTATGGTGGCTCTAAACCTGGAGCAGTTCCTTACCTGAAAGTCTGAGGAAATTTAAAACTTTTTTTCCTTCACATAATTAAAGTTGCCCTCAAACTATACTGGCCCCAAGTACAAGCTCAAAAATTAATCAATCAAAAATTATAGCAGTGGGATTTGAGTTCAATTCAACATGTATGGTCACCACCAGAAGACAGTGTTTTGCACTTGGGTTTTGGTGAATGCCAAGCATCCCAGAAGGTGAAATAACATTAAAATCTGACCCCTCCCATTTTCAAAAATACTTAACTAAGTAAAATCTCCAGTGAACAAGTGTTTCTACTTTCTAACTTCTGAGTTAAAAAAAAAACCCATAAAGTTACAGGTGAAAATAAATGCAGGCAAAGGTATAAGCAAAACCTTTTAAAAATTATTAAAAACATGGAGCTACATGAAATAACACTAATCTACACAATGACTTTCTGTTACTGCTGAAATGCCAGCATTAACAGCTGGCCTCACATGCAATTTAAAATCAGAGATACTTTTAGTAACAATAGAAACCTACACACACCTCTGAAGGTATGTGCACCCAAATGTTAGGAATGACTTTCACATAAATTGGCCATTTATGCTCACATTCCTTTTGACAGATTGCCCCAAGGGCCCACCAATGCCTTTCCATAGCCATCCTAAGCTAAATACTCTTCACATAGGTGGGAGGCAAGGAGGAAGAGGACAAAACAAGAAAAAAAAAAAAAGGAGGACTGGACTGGCATTTAAAAATGCTATCTACTCTGGGCAATTTGTTTTTCATTTTCATAATACAACAACAGCTAAGGGAGCAGATAAATCTATGAATTACAACAGTGCTAACAACTAAACCTACCTTCTTCAAAGTTTTGCTTTTTTTGCATGTAATTTCAGGTGCCTCTGTAAAGAAGATGTGTGTGTTTTTGCTCTTCCTTGGTTTACGCATATCCAAGAACTTGGACTGGAGTTTTGCTTTTTTCTCCAAGTACTGCACACTTCGGTGGGTAAAATCTGGAATTCCACCATACCTGAAAGTAGATAGATAGATAAGGACTTAGTTGGTTAATTTCCAGTTTAGGAGCTTTAACATGAATGTTGATGTCTAAAAAAAATTATTTAGACTTCAGTATTTTTTTATTGCTCCACTTAAAATGTCACTAGATGTAGCTGCAAAACAACATACCTTCACGAAAATTTAAAAAAGTTTTATTTTAAAATGTTTCACCTGAAAAGTTTTAGATTTTTTTTTTTGTAATAGCTGTGTAACTTTAGATGAAAATTTCCCAGGCCAGCCTGAAGAATAGGAAATGAAAAAAATATCTTGATGAGCAGAATAGAAGTTCTTTTTAGTGGCCATTGAGAACCTCCAAAACAGCTACTTTTACCTTCTGGCAAACGCAATAAAAAACCCGACCAACTTAAAAAACCACCCCCAACCCCACCAAACCAGGAAATATGGACAGTTCACATAAATAATTATTATAAAGTAGAACAGAGACTGTCAACTACAAAACACACGCCTCTTTGAACTGGGCATGTACTAAACAACTTGCATGTTGCAGAAGGACTAGACCTACATTACAGCTCACCTGTGCCCTATGATGTTCCTTCTACAGCAGCGACCACCAAATTTTTAGGCCATACCACCAAAAATGAAACTTCACTGGCCAACACCTTGGCAACACTGTACTAGTATGGCAACATTTTACTAGTATAAAGGAACTTTATTCCAATGTGAAACAGCTACAAATCATGATCTAAGCTCACAGGACTCCAAACTGAGAGGACCATTCACTGTCAGAGCCTTTAAGTTCTAATTTAAGTAGCTGACCACCCACTTAATATTGATACAACTGAAAGTACCTTATGTGTTACACTTCTTCAAAGTATTTTTCTTTAACTATTTATTCTCTGTAACTATGCATCTCTCTTGCTAGTCAAAGGATGACAGTTTTATTAGGAGCAGAGACTAACTCTGGGAATCACCTTCAAATGTTTAACAAAAAGGGAATGGAGATGAATGGTCTATTTCCATAATAACAAGAGAGCTGACTTGCTATGAAAAACCCCATAGTTCCTCCTAAGTAATTACTTTTGTCCTGTGCCACACTTGAAACCCAGCACAGAGCAGGTTTCCTCAGGATCTTCCACTGGGTTCTCATCCACATCCAGCTCATGGCTAGGAAAAAACACAGATTACAAAGTTACTTACTGTGAAAAAACCAATCATTTTACAGTTATACCACTAGAAGTCTTGTGTATGGAAAACATTTAAATGTGGGCTTCAAGTAAGTTCCTCTACACACTGCTGAAACCAAACCAAGCAGGTAACACCACTCTATTAATGTGCATGAATATGTTGGTTGGTTTGGTTTTTTACACCATTCTACTGACAAATTCCCTTCTATAGGGGTTATAATATTCCAACTATTCTGAATGACCTCTTAAAATATTTAACACCAAGCCCTACATGATGAAGACAGTGTTTGTTCACCCTATTTCCAAGTTATCTTCATCATCTATCAAGTTATCTATATTATTTTCTATTATTAATGCTATGGCAACAGCAAAATACTAGAACAAGACCAAGCTGTATAATTAGCAGGTAACAATTCCACCCACTCCTTCATATTTGAGTTGGCAAATTTATTAGAGAGGAAGGGCCATTTCACCATCTTTGAGACTATGTATTTTTGGAGAAGAAAGAAAGAAAAAAAACTGTGACAAGGCAGATACTGGATATTTTATGACTGCCAGAGCTCCAGGCATTTTACTGGCAGTGCTCAATTCCGTTAAACAAGACAAATTATTTACTGTCAGTCTGGTATTGTCTCTACTAATTAGACCTAGACAAGCAAGCTCCCCTATGCAATTTAACAATCTTCTATACTTCAGACACACAATAATACATAGTACCATCACCTTGTACAGTCATCAAGGCCATAGATTATTTACAAAGAGCAATGGAAGACAGGAAATATCCACTGCTTGTTGTAAGGCAAAGCAACAAGCCGTGATGGAAGACTATGTGGTTTTGTACTGACATTTTAACTGACATCCTCTATCAAAGATATAGTTAGTATAAATCAGAAGGCTCCTGGACTTCATGAGAAAAAAGCTCATGTAAATTTCATGACTTGCCTTCTCTTGACTTTCACATGTCTGTATTCAGGAGGCTCTTCATCCTCATCTTCATCTTGGTCATGAAGCAGCAACTGCTTTTTTTCACTTGAATTCGAGCTACTTGATTCCTGTACATCTGAAAAAGATACATCAAATTTCCTTCTGCATAAATCAATTCCTTATCTTCACGTCACCAAAGTACCCCTGCAGCTACAGCTAGCTAGTGTGCCAAACATACATCTTTACCTGTCTTTGTTGGAAGGACAACATACTAATAAAGCTTCCAGTATTACACAGTAGTGTTAACAATCTTATGCAGGACCAACTTCAAATTACCTCATCTCTCCAAGAGAAGCAAAATGCCCACAAGGCACAAAATTTGAAGAAGTTTCTTCCTTGTGTGTAAAATTTTGTTTCCATCTCATTAGCTATGTAAAGGTATTCACACAGATTTAGTAAGAGAAGATTTAAATACTCCTCTTATTTCTTTTTGAAAAGGAGATTTCCCATTCACCTCTCCCATTCCAATTCTACTGTAGGATCAAGATGGACCACACCTGCTTCTTCCTCCCTTAGAAAAGTCACTAGCAGCAAACTCGTGTCTCAGCTGCAATATCAAGACTAAGACAAGTAATTAAATATGCACTAACAGTGATCTCTCACCAATTTCTGTAGTAATATTTGCATATTTATGAAGTACATGTTCTGTTAAAATAATTTCTGGCTAAAGAACACATTCAATATACAGATTAGAGATGAGAAATCATCCAAAGAAACAGAAGGAAGAAAAAGTAATCAAGTATGCAAACATTTTATAAAATACTTAATCGACTTTTTAAAAATGGCGTAATACAGACGTGCCCTCGTTTCTTACATATAACCACCTAGAGAAATTCTGATAATCAACTTTATCTGATTTTGTATTACCTGACTGGTTAACACTTTTATTTTCATAAGATGCTCTCCTTTTCTTGCTTCCTCCATCACAGGGCTCCTTCCAGCTTCCACTGTCAGATGAACTGTGCTCTTCAGTATCTTCATGGACTACTGTTAGAGCAGCACTGCTCTGCTCCACTTCCTCCAAATTCAGATTTAAATTACAAATCCCAGAGATTATTTCACTGTGGGGCTCAGAACTTGAAGCGAGTGTGTCCTCACTTCCGGTATTGCAGGAAGACAGCTCCAAAGTCAGCACTTCACTGTGCTTGTGTCCTGGGCTAATCAAATCTATTTGTCCCAAAAGACCAGCCTCCTCTGTAACTCCATTAACTTCCACCTTGTCACCATGTGAGTTCTCAGTAGTCCACCCTTGACTTGTCCAGTACTGGAACTGTTCCCAGTAATACCAGTACAGTTCACTGTAATGCTGCTCCCACTCTTCCTTGGTATCTGGACTATTCCAAGGCTCAGAGACTGCGATAGCCTCAGATAATGAGACTGCTCGGTGTTTTTCCAACCAACTTTGCCAAAGAAGGCCCTCTCCATACTCATTCCAGTACTTCTCCCATTTTTCTTTAAGTCCACTGGCAAAAGCCTCATTTGCGAGACTTTCTGAACTTTCACAGTTCCCTTCAATTACAGTCTGAGGTGTGCTGCTCATCTCACATTGCTCTGTAGCTAGGGCCAGCTCACCAGAAACAGTCTGAATACAACCACCCAAAGTTTCGTCCTGGCATTCCTGCCCCATTTTATCCTCCTGTTTTTGCTCCAACTCTTTTTTCTTCTTCTTTTTCTTTTTCATAATCTTCATGTTATTTTTCTTCCTATAATTTTCTGTTGCCTAAAAGATAACGGAAAAACACAGCTGGAAGTCCACAGTGTATATACAGTCTTGTCCTCTTTCTGATCACATTTCTGTTTCAATTGGAACCCTCCCTCTCAGTGCAACCCTGCTGTTAGTTTTCTCCCCAAAGAGGCTGTAGTGTTTCTGGGCCTGATAGGGCCATGCCACATAAGCTTGACTGACACTTCTGAGGCTAATTTGTGAGAAAGAACTGTAAGAAAGTCTCTAGAAAGACATACATACAAAAAAGCAGAATTACAGACAGAAGTGGGGCTGCTGAGATGGAAGTCATTAGTAGCTCAAAGATTCAGAAGGAAAGACATCAACAAGAAACACTACTTTTATCTGGCATCTGCCTGCCTAGCAAACACTGTTCAGTGTCTTATTGGGATAGTGAACATAATGCTCAGCTTCACAGAATGTTAAATCCTTGCTATCTTCAGATGCTGTACACAAAATAAAGTATCATTTTATATTCAAAAACTCTGTAAATCCTGTGGGTGAATCTCTGTATGTCTTGAAGACACTGACCCAAAAGAAGGGAGCAATATCCTTTCCATCCCATACTAATCTCCAAGTTGGCTAACAGAAATACAAGGAAACAACAACCTCCTGTCCAAAAAGGTGCAATACAATTTGTGCAATACAATAATTTCACTTGTTACAATAAACTTGGCTACTACAGTTGTCTGGTGGAACAAAAGACAGAAACCTGTTACTGAAAAAGTAACTTAAGTAACTTAAGTAACATTTTTGGTTTCACCAAATTCAACTCCTCTTGTTTCAGAGGGGCTTCCTGTGATGACAAAACTCACACAGCCAAAAGACTGTAAATGTACAGACATTATTTCAAATGCTCCATCAGCTGCAATCCCTAGTTTTACTACGCTGACAAAAGCATAAGGTGGACTATAAAGAAGTTAGAATTTAAGAACTGGCATTGATCTTCCATCCACATCCCTCATAATGTCATTTCAGTACACACAGTCCAAAGCATAACGCTTAGTAGTAATCTAATATGAAAATGTATTATTTTCCCACTCTTATTTGCATATTACTACATAGCAACAAAAATTGCACGTATACTTTGGGCTTGAAGCTGGATGTCTGTGTGGTCTATTTACAAGTTATCAATTAAAATCACATACATGTTTCTCCTATTTATTTACAAATAAATGAGGTCAGAACGATGCAGTACTCTGCACAACAGTACTGTCTCACTGTCACAGAGGTCTGTACTCCATAAAGTGGATGCTATGAATAGTGTACTGTCATTTTCTCATCTGTGAAAACTTTAAGCCCCTTCTAAAGCCCAAATGCTCCCTATGGGAAGCAGAGCACCAATGCCTCACACCTGCCTTTTGGAACAGCCTGGCTTTATCAACTACAAGGGGGATTTGAAAAACTAGCATTTCACATTAGTATCAAAAACTCAGTGGTTAAAGCAGACAGCATGGAAATGCATGCTCAGACTGGAGCACACTAGTTGTCCTGACGTGCAGCATCAGCTTTACCATGGATGTTTTAAATCAGGTCTCTCTAGTCATGAGAGCAGTATAGGTATGGAAGCATAAAGACCAGACTTGACCCTGCTTAGTCCAACTGGCAGGTGGGTTTTACAAACTGGACAGACGAAGGTGCTGTGTGCTGTTACCAGGATGCAATGCAGGCAGCTTAAAGGCCGCTCAGATACAGTTCCATGAACTGCCATCCCAAAAATAACTGAGAGGAGGCATGTCCCTAGGTCTGGAAACACTACACAAACAGAATAAATAAAGCAAGTAAAGATTTACCACAAAGTCCTTGTGGCCTGACTGTCCACCAAACTGAAGAGGCAAACCCATGCTCTTCATAAGCTCAGCTTCTGAGTCTAGCTCAACTTCTTCCAGGTCCAGGGCATGATTAGTATCCACCTTTAATCTCCCATTGGGACAATGGTTTTCCTCTTCAGACACCTGCTCTTCCCCTGTTAACAAGTTATATTACATGAATATAATCTGGTTCTGATACCTCAATGCCACACCATGGCATACAAAAAATAGCGGAACTGCCTCTTATGCTTCCTTTCTCATTTAAAAATCTTCCTCATAAACACCTCAATTTCTGCCTAGCTATCAGTAGGAATCAAAATGTAACTCTGACAGCCAAAACACTGGACAGAGTCTGTCTGAAAAAGAGTTAACTTTCTCCATAGCAGCCTCTATGGCGTTGTATTTGGGATTTGTGGCTGAACCAGAGTGGATAGCACACTGATATTTTGGCTACTACCAAGCAGTACTTGCACAGCCTCATAACTTTCTCTTTGTCCAACTCTGCTCTCCCCAGCAAACTTGCACTTCTATCAAATTGTTAAGCAACAACATATGGATGTAAAATTACAAATATTATTGAGAAAGTAGGAACTGTATATGGATGGAAATCATGAAATCAAAAGCTCTTAACACAATTGATAATACTGAAACATTTAAGATTTTTGGTTTGGTTGTTCAGGATATATTTACTGCCAATTTATCACATAACATGAGACCCTTCCATTTTTAACTGATTATTCTCACCACAAATCACTCATATATGCACAAAAACATGGTTTACAATCTCCTTCCTTCACTCCTCTCACACTGCCTCCATCTAATCTGTGCTATTAATGATCAGTTTCTGTTTCTGCTCAGACTTCCTTTCAAAGCAAGATATTATGCTGCTGGATCTACTAACACAGCAATGATAAAAACAGATACCAAAAGAATTATGGCCAGGTAGGCAGAAATGAGGAATTCAGGAGGATGGAGTAAGGGAGTGGTGATTTGTTAGAGTATACACCATGACAATTCCTAGATTACAAGCATGACAAGTGAGCATGCTGGTTGAGCATTTTCTGGTCCTCCTCATATGATTTATTGTATATATGCAAATAATAATTTTCCCCATCAGTGCTATTGTTTCTTGTCTACTTCTGGTTCAGCAGATTAGATAGCAACAGCTAATGTTCTAGGCTGGGGTAGAGACAGCAGGAGAGAAACATCTAGGATCCACAGATCCAAGACAGCAGGAGACAAACATCTAGGACCCACAGACTCTCCATTACACAATTAATTTTGAGTTAAGTTGAAATGCTGATTTAAGACCAGGTCAGAGACCTGTGATATAATCTGTTCCATGTACCAGGTGAATATTATGTGAGGTGGTAAAGCCTATCTGGACAGGAATAAGCACTGCACCTGTTTTGACACAAACTTTGGAATCAAGATTATGGTAACCTGAAAACTACGCAAGTGCTAAGTCATTATTCACATCTATCCCCGTAGCAAAAGTACAACACAGAAATAGGAACAACTTACATAACCACACATAACTCACTTTAAGAATGACTGCACATCACATTGCATAGTACATTGCACTACCTTACCTGTACTGTCATTGTCACCTTTGACATAAAATCCTTTCAATCCTAGTTTATATAATTTTCGATCTCTGTAAAAATAAAGATGATGCATAAATGATAGATGATGCAAAGATAATAAAAATCACAGATGCAGAAAGTCACCACAGAAACTTTTCTTACAGCAAAAACAATCTTTCAGTGAAAAAAAACTCCCCAGGGATGCAATAAAATCCCCATCACTGAAGGTTTCAAGATGAGACTGGACGGGCCACTTAAACTCTTCTAGGCTCCGTTCCCATGGAAGGCTGGACCAAGTGACCTTCCCAGGTCCCTTCCCACATGGGCTGCCCTGTGACTCCAGACACGCGAAACGAATAAAAAGAAACAACATCCGGAAAAGGCAACACTTAATTAAAGCCTGACGGGGAAGCCCATAGGAGCGACGTTCAGAAACCGCTGCAGCTACGCAGTACACTCCGGAATTAAATCTCACGGTCCTCCTCTCGCTGAGAAACCGGCCGGGGAGCGGGAAGGGGACGGGAGGGCGCCGAGCCCCGGCTGCGGGAGAGGAGAGCGCGGGCTCCGGGCAGCGGGATCGGCGGCTGGGGGCTCCTCTCGCCCTTTCCTGCTCCCCGCCGCCGGGGATAAACCTGCCCTACCGGGGTCCTTTTGTGCGCAGCCCCACAAAGCCCGCTGCGCTCGCAGCCCCTCAGCCGCAGCAGCACGCTCTTCCCGTACCTCCCGGCCGCGGGGACTGGGATGCGCGGGGCCCGCCCGGCGCTACTCACTCCACAAAGGCGCGGGAGCAGAGGCAGAGGATGCCGCCGGCCGCCCCCGCCCGCAGCAGCAGCTCGGCCACCAGCCTGCGGCCCGGGTCCTGCACCATCCCGGCGGGAAGCTCCTCACGCCGCGGCCCGGCCTTGCCGCCTTCCGCCGGAACCGCCGGCCGCGCCGCGCTGTGCCCGCCCCGCTCGGCCGGAGGGCGGCCCGAGGGTGTCGGGCTGCTTGCGCTTTCCGTGACGCCCCAGGCGGAGGAAGAGCGTGTTGATGCCCTTCAGAGTTGGTAAAAAGGAGGGGGTAAAGGGCATCGCAACAAAAATCTGCACCAGAAGATGGAGCAGCCAAAATCTCGTCACACCGGGAGTTGGGAGCAGAAGTGGAAAGCCCGAGAATGGCATTTTTTTGAGTAGTGACTGGAGCAGAATCGTGGAGTGGTCTGGGTTGGAGGGGACCCTAAAATCAGTGTCCCAACCACTCTGCCATGGGCAGGGACACTTTCCTGTAAGTGAGGGTGTTCAAAACCCATCCAGCCTGGCCTTGAACCCTTCCAGCGGTGGGGCAGCTGCAGCTTCTCTGGGAAGCCCCAGTGCCTCACCACCCTCACAGTAAAGAATCAGCAGAAGGGCTTAAAATGATGAGGGAATGGGGACAGGATGGACTGAGGGAGGCAGAATGAAAACAAAGCCTGGTGAGCAAAGGGGCCTGGGAGGAGGCAGGGTGAGGCAGGAAGGTCGGAACGAGGCTCTGGAGGCAGAGGTTGGGTGGGGAGGAAGGAAAGCGTTGGCAAACAGGCATGTGTGATAGGGTACAGTGATACAGATAACCATGTTTAGCTCACAGATTTCTTTACTGTGGGGTCTTGTTTCAGGCAACGGGTCAGGATATAACCTGGGAAAACACCATTGTGGAGTGAGACACCTGATGACTTGAGAGAGCTGGAGGGCGTTCAGAATAGGAGGTTGGTTGGAGACAAGGGAAGGTGCAATGATGAGCAGACCCCAGGATTCTGCCCTGTAGAATCAGATTCTATCCTTTTCTCTACTGCAGAGAATGTATATGATAGTGCACTAGGTTTGAGAGATTTCCTGCATAAAACACTGAGCAATGGACTGTTCAACTCTTCTTAGATTACTGAGAGCTTATCTATAAAATGCATGAAATCCATGTCACTAAAGACCATTACAAAACCTGCCTTGACATCACTGGGGACAGGGTATCTCAGATAAAGGTTAGGGACTTTGGGATCTCTTCTTACCTGCTAGCCTGCCTAGTGGACAGTGGAAGAGTATGAGAAAGAAATGTATCATCCATGCCTGCCCTACTTTTAGGCCCTGTTCTGGTTTCAATGAGGACGGGGTAAATTTTGTGCAGTAGCACTAAAATGAAGAATACCATTCCTAAACCACAACCGGCCCTATGGAATGTGTTTGGTTTTGGCAAGCTGGGATTCTGGGCTTTATGTTACCTGCGTTCAATGCACCATGGGCTGTGTGGTTTGTCTGCTGTGCTGTCTCCTTCCGTTTGCATCAGTACATTTTAGGTAACAAGGCTGTACAGCCTCATGAGGGTGCAAGATGTCCTCAGGATTTATAAGACATTTCAAATAGGAAAATGCAAAGAGGAGTTTGGAGGCAGAAGGATGCTCAGGTGACAGTAGCACAACGACAGTCCAACAATAAGCTCCACGCACTTACAAAAAAATTCTTAAAATTTTTAATCCTGAATCATGCAGTGTCTTACATCTGATTTAAACAAAAATATTAAACACCAACATTAGTGAAGGCTTGAATGTGTCTATCACTACAGTAATTAAATACTTTGGATAAACAGGGAAAGATTGCACCAGTTCTAATATTCATGTGGGTATAACTGCATCTGCAATTAGGATGATATATCACCTTTTTATTTCAAAACTGAAAATGAAAATCTTTCAACACAAACTATTTAGCAACAGACAAATGCTGTGCATAAAAGTTGAACTGTGAATTGCAAAATACTTTGAGAATTACTATACTCTTCTTAAGGAAACAATGCTACATTTTTAGTGAAATGCAGAGAATACTATTGTATGAGAACAAGATGGTTTTTCTTTTTTAATATTGCATCCCAATATCCTGCAGCCCGTAGGAGCAGCCACCATCAGGTAAGGCTAGACATACATGGGAATGCCTCCTAGTCCTCTCCCATTCCCCAGTCATCTGCAGCTGATGGAATATGTTTTCTGCCTGTTTAGTAAGACAGTGAATTTCTTCTCATAATACTTGTCCAGTTTATCCCACAGCTGTTGCATGAGAAATAACCCTTTTCATTTTGAACGTGGCTTCTCCTGACTTCAAATGATGCTTCCCTTATGAGAAGAGTAAGTGAGCAATTGATCCATACTCAGCTACTGTGCTGATGGATTTTATAGATGTCAGTCATATTCCTTATAATCTCTTCCAAGCTGACAAGCCCTGGCATAGCCAGTGTTCCTTCTCTGGGAGCTGGTCTGTACTTCTGGTTTTCCTCATTACTCTCTTTTCTAGTTGTACCATATCCTGGTAGAGATATCCCCTTTGAATCATGACTGCACTGATAGGTCTGACCTAGGCAGGGCAATACACTTGAGCTGTGATTTCTAGCACACATGACTTGAAAATGTTACACTTAAACTAGCAAAAAGATGCTTGTAGCTGCACTTGTTTCACTTTAGGTTGCACTGGCACATAACATGCTTAAATTAAAGTAAAAAAGCCATCCTTAAAAAATTTCCATTGATTAGGTACCACTGATATAAAAAGTCATATGTAATAAACCTAGTGAAAGTTTATTCTTGACAAAGAACCTGTCTTATAGGAAAGCAATGGACTGCTTCACTCTGAGTTGCTATGGGGTTGGTATGTTCTTCCACTAGAACCTGACATGATTTACCTGATCCACAGCAGTGACGCCAAAGCAGCCTGGGTTGCTGTATCCTGTTCCCCAGGCCACCTGCCCTTCTCTGCCCATCCTTGCTTTCCTCTGGTACATCCTGTTCTGAAATGCTTCTTCTCTACTCCCCTCACCTCTTTTGTGTTTCTTGCTTCTTGCTCTCACACACAGTCATGGGGCTCAGCTTCAAAGCCCTTCTTGGACCTATCAGTTGTTATTTTTTTTTATATATCTTAGGTGATAGTGAAGATCTCCCCTTTGCAGTGATCCTGGCTTTGCTGCTTTTATCTCTGCTTCTCAGAAGGTATCCTTGCCTCCCAGATGGCTTTAAAGCTTTTCAGTATTTCCTTTCTAAATCCCTTTTCAAAGCTAACTTCCATGACAAAAATGGCAATATGAAGGATGCTGGGAATAACATCCTTATTTACTAAAAATAAAACAAGAGCAAATACATGCAATGTTTATAAAATAGGACATATTCTCAAAGTAACTCTTACCTGCTCATGTAAATCTGAGTTTCCCCCTTACGTTCACATCTCCCTTATCATATATGAATGGTGCTGGACCAATAAGGCAGATATTTCTTAGTCAAAATGAGGCTTATTCTATGTTTATGTAGGAACTCATAGAAAAGAACCTTCACTGTTTCCTTGAAGGAAATTATTGGACTGGATATGTATCTGAATATAATAAAAAAATCAAATAGTTTATCAAAATCTCTCTTTAGAAGCAAATTATCAAATTAAGAAATTAAGAACAGTATTTAGGCAGAGTAAAATTTTCTAATTTACATATTACAAAAGACAAGTAATTCTATCACCTTTATGTAGTGGATAAGCTGAGAGAAACATCTAAGTCAGTGAATTGCATTCTCTCTTAGGAGTAAGGGATAGGTAGATCTAAATTTCCTCCTTGAGAATCTCTAATCTCTGTAACTCGTATATTGACAGAATTGACTCAGCTGAAGTATCTGGATGATTTTCTGCAACTGTGCCCTGCTTCTGGCTGATCAAAATGCCATTTATAATGGTCTTTTTACTTGAGTTTTTTCTTCCTGGCGCTCTGTACCTTTTCATTCTTTAGCTTCACACTTACAAGAGAAAGGATGTCTTGAAGGGGCATTATTCCAATGAACTGTGGGACAAAAGATGGCAAATGGTGACATCTGTGGAACTTGTATGGAAAATTATGGTAAGATAAGTGAGGGTTTTTTCTTTTAGCTTAAAAATAGTCTCTAATAAAGAGGAGAAGATGGAGGAAATGCAATCACTTGCAGATGTACCCAGAAGGACATACAATTGGATTAAGCTTCAGAGACCCTCCAGTCCTCTCAGAAGGTATTGGCCAATGTTCAAATGACCAAATACTCAAATACTATTCATCACTTACAGAATTTGAGGTCTCACAGTAATGTCTCCTTTACACTCTTTTTGGTAAAGATGAGAGTCCACTGAGCAAATGCAAACCACAAGATCAGGGTAGTTTGACATACTATTTTGTGATCATCTGTGAGAGAAGGAGTTTTGTATTGTGTCAAAGTCCCCTTTGACACTTAGATATGACTGATCTGGCACATGAGAATGGAATTTTATGTGGCAATATTATCTCAGGGGGAATTAAACTCTGATCTTCCCAAAAATTTTGCACTTCTAATTCTTGTTCAGCTTTTGCTTTTATTTTGAAATACATAGAATAATTTAGATTGGAAAAGACCTCTAAGTTAATTGAGCCCAACTATTAACCTAACATTGCCAAGCCCACCACTAAACCTTGTCCTATGTGCTGCATCCACACGTCTTTGAAGCACCTCCAGGGATGGTGACTCAACCACCTCTCTGGAAAGCCTGTTCCAATGTTCTGCAACCCTTTTCATGAAGAAATTTTTCCTAACACCCAACCTAGACCTCTCCTGGTGCAACTTG
Source organism: Entomyzon cyanotis (assembly GCA_024500445.1). Classification (NCBI taxonomy): domain Eukaryota; kingdom Metazoa; phylum Chordata; class Aves; order Passeriformes; family Meliphagidae; genus Entomyzon; species Entomyzon cyanotis. Next base: position 23,401,600 of record JAKEPQ010001005.1, read on the forward strand.
AGGCCATTTCCTCATGAAAGAAATTCCAGCTTGAACATGAAGCTACCCCAGATTGATTGGGTATTCTTTTTAAATGGTTGATGAGCCAAACAAATGTTTAAAAAGACACAAAGCAAACATGGTATCCAGACAGGTTATTTAAGTCTGTTACTTACTATACAGTGCATTCTTGATCTCCTAAATGCTTTTTTAAAGACACCTTAAGTCTCAGCCTTTTAGTAATGGGCAGAATCCTCTAATTACGTTGTAGCTGTACTCAGATTGTGTCGTTAGCCAAATCTGTGGGAGACACAGGTTCTTGTAATCATTGTAGTTGCCTTAGCTGTGATGGCTTGTTCAGTATTTGCAATTACAGTGGAACAATAATACTGTTAAACAGTAATTACTTCACTTTCACAGAGCAAAGTGAAAGTGTTTAAGAGAAGATCTATTGGAAAATTATAGTAAAGGGGTACTTCAGCCACAGCTCCACATTCTGTGGTTCTAGGACAGAATATGAGTTTTAATTGTTCCTATTTTTATACAGTGAAAGGCTCTGGGTTTCTTTGTTGTTTTGTTTGCTTTTGTTTTGTTTTGTGGGGTTTATTTATGTGTATGCAGTTTTTGGGTGGGTTTTTTTGTTGATGTCTTTTCTGTTTCTTTTTCTGCATAAACCAGGTCAAACAAGCGTGTGACATTTTACCAGAGTTGAGAAATTGCCACAGAATAGATAAGTGGTTTGATGGAGCACTGGGGAGTCCCACAGGTTGTTGCTGGCATCTTTGATTCTTACATAAAGAATATTCTAGCTCACACTTGGATGCAAAAGCCAGAAAAACTACAAAGCTAACAGATAACTTTATTAATGCTTGTACTGTGGATTTGATTGTCCCTGGTTCCATAGATCTTTCCAACCCAAATGAACACTGCCAGTGCCTGCTGCGGTCAAAGCACCTTTGAATTGTGTGGTAACTGTAATTAATTGGAACAGTACCTGTTTGGTCTTGCCAGTTATCAGACACTGTTAACCTAATACTTCTGTTTCTTCCCAGTGTAGTCTTGGGTTTAACTTTTTTTATTCCTTTTTTTTGTTGTTGGTATGATAGTAAATGCAGTTAAATCATATCCAGTTCCATAGCTCTAGATAATGGGCCGGATCTTTTATTTTAGAAATGACCACTATCCATTTGCACCTTTAGAAGTGCTGCTGGTGTACTTTAAGCCAAAGAAGGCCACATAATAGGACTGTGAACACATCAGGGACATCTTAAAAAATTAGTTTGAAGATGTGTAGTTTTTATTCTTCTTCATCATAAAACATATCAATCATGTGAGTGGGTTTTTATATATATTCCTGTAAGTAAGTTTTATAGTGCTTTATTGAAGCTCTGTTTTCCAGTAGATCTCTGAAAATGACAACTTTATGTTTCTCTGTTGCTTATTAATTTTTACCTGTGGATTTGTGGACTTTTTGGCAGTGTATGAGAGCCCTAATCATAAACACATTATACTAAATAACATGTACATATTCATTGAAAAGATTGTTTCTAATCTAAAGAGGGAATTGCAACTTTGTACAAAGAATGCAAGACTTTTCATGCTTTCAGGCCAAAAAGTGATAACAAAGAAAGACAATTCAAAGGACATGGCCATAGGCGAGTGTTTAGAGAAACCATTAATTTTCACCTCAACAGCCACCACTAACCACAAAACAAGATCCTGCTGGTTTAAGTAACTGCAGGGTAGCAAAACTAAGGTAATGGCTTTAACCTGCCAAGAAACAGGGTGGCAAATGAGGGACGTGCCCTTGCCTATCTGCAATAAAGCTGTTTAATGATAGTCCTTCCATAATAAAAAGGAGGTCTTCCATAGAGGGATCTTCCTCTGTAACTGAGCTTATTCCTGCTGAGGTCCTGGTCTGCAGATTCAAGGATGTCCTTCATGGCAAGTAAATGTCTGAAGTCAGGGCAAGCTCTAGCAGTAATAGGCTGGCCACATGCTAGAGCTTCTTTTTAGGTTGAAAACTGTAGGTGACCAGTAGCTTTATTATTTTCTTTCAGTTAAATTCTTAACAATTATATGTGTATTTCTTTCGTGGGATATTTGAATTATATGTTTTAAATTGATTTGCTGCACTTCATGATTAATATTTTCAATAAAGTTCTAGGGGATGTGTTGTTTCTCTGGATCTAATAATGGAAGCCTCTTGCTTTCCAGCTCATACTTGAAGATCCAAAAGCTTTAGCTACATTTTACTTTTCAATGCTTTTGTTGAACAGGAAACTTTCATTTCATTCTGCTCTTTCTGCACTATCTCAGCTCATCAGTTATTTTTAATTTCTTCAGTTATAACATGACAACTATGAGAAATTGGAGATTATTCACCCGGGAGGTATTTCCCCAGGTTCAACGGCTGGGCTGCAAATAAGACCAATGCATGTGAGGAGAGACTACTTACTGAAACATAATTTGGAAATAAATTTCATTTTTGTAATACAAGCTCATATTGAGGTGACCACATTAAGAGAGGAATGGCAAAGGAGTGCACCAGACTGCAGCCAGCAGCTCTCTTTGAGATAATTAGAGCATCAAGAAGAAGCATGTTAATGTCTAACTACATTTCTCCTAGGAAATGAAATAGTCAATCATCTGAGTTAAAGACCTATTGTAACTTGAGTGTGATTCAGGGGTACTTAAGATAATTGCTCATTGTGTTTTTAATAGCATATGACTTTTTTAACACCAGGGAGTTCGGCAGGGAAGACTTGTTTTGCTTAAGTGGTTTAACTCAGATCAGGATCTAAGTGGTTTACTGATTTATTAATGACACATAATTAGCTGCCACTCTGTGAACTTCACCTTCTGGATCAATATCAACAGGCTGACAGATAAACCGGTGTGCAAAACACTTGCAGGATGTTAAAAAGCACCTATAAGTTTCTAAACTCCCTAATCCCCACCATTTCTAGTCCCTCAGGAGCACACTTAAGTGTGCACACACCTCTCTTACAGGAGAGGGGGTGACAATTGCACCCCTCTCTTTTGGCTGTGCATGTCCTCATACTGGAGAGAGGGTTATTTTGTCCTTGTGTGTCCCAGTGCAGCTCCCTGCTGCCTGCTCCTCTGTGTGCTGGCAAGAAGGCACTCCATGGGTTCTGTTCTTCTGCTGTTGCACCCCATCCTGGGAGGAGACAGGACACGATGGCAGCGGGGTGACTTCCTGACTCAGACAGCTTCTGGGACATGGATCAAACTGCTGTGCTGAGTGCCTTCCACGCCCACATCTCACCCTGCAGTCACAAGTTTCCTTTCAAATTTTATACTTCTCCTCAAGCTGATTCTTCTCTCAAAAGCCTGTTGGTAATCCCCTAGTTGCTGCTTAATTGAGTGAATCCCTCTTGTAAGCAAACATTTTCATTATTCACTTCCTGTTCTGGGGCAGCCTTCTCTCAGATCAAGCAGTTTTGGGTGTCCTGTCTTTACATGCTGTTTGCACTCTCCTTTTATACAATGAGTTACTATTCAAGACAGGTCCATCAGGAAGTTTTGTTATCTTGAAACTCAACTGGTGTAAAATTACTATTATAACATTTCATGGTTTTGATGGGTGAGGAGCTTTCTGGGGGTGGAAAAAACACCAGATGGTCTATCACTCACCATAGAGACATCCTTGGTGACTCCTGCTTCATTGCTGGTTTACCCAGCATGAGGCACAGGCTCTGTCACTCCATAGCTCATCATCTCACAGTTAAAATGCCAGGGAAATATTCTCATTGTATGAGATTATGCTAAGTAAGGAGTATTTAAAATTAATATATTTTAATGAAACTCACAGATAAATATGTAGATACAGTAATTCTTGTAAGAAAAGAGTGACATAAAGGAGCAAACCAAAGAGGGTGTTACCCTAGTCTCTTTAGCCATGAGCAACTGTAGCTAACCAAGACTGAGGAAAGAAAAAAAAGAATAAGCCATGTATGCTATGGCAGTTCCCCTGATAATGATATGATAATGATATAATATAAACTTGAATGATATATATTCTGAAACAAGGCCACCACCAGGGAGACAGGCTGGGTGGGGAGGTCTCATCACATTCCCCAGTGCTGCTTCCCTGAACTTTGTGGTGGATGTTGGAAGAGGCTAGAGGGGAGGATGGAAGGATCTGAGCAGAAACACCCTGAACACAGGGCATTACCAGTCTTGAAGGGAGAACATCTCCTGCCTGAGAGCCCCTTGGCCTCTCCCTCCCTTCTGAGGCTCAGCTTGAGGGTACAAGAATGTTCTGACAGAGTGCTGGACACAGGAGGATTTCTGGGAAAAACGAGGGGCCATGGCACTTGGGCACACCACAGACAGCTTCAAATGCATAAATAAGGGACTTTAAAGCAGAGGAAAGGTCTGAGACAAAAGTGGAATCTTTCCCACCATGTGCAAGCACCATGAGATGATCTGAGCAAGGTGTCATTTGAATCTATGGTATCAGATAAAGTGAGTGACATGTTTATGAGTCAGGGAAGTGTGTAGCTGATGTAAAAGCCTGCAAGTGACATCCCGCTAGTCTTCAGGGATTCCTATGTAAGTGATGAGAGACTAGACCACCAAACTGATTTTTAAAACGAAAATAAATCAGACATGAGCAGACTATCCTGGAAACACTGCCCTTGCAGCATTTCAATAGATTTTGCAACTGCTCTTGTAGTGCGAAGACCAGAATAAGAAGAGCTATAAAGCTGACATCAGATGCACAGCATAACAGTTCATAATATTTTTTTCCTTTCAAATCAGTCCTGTGCATACAGGTGCTTCACTTTCAGCACTTAGAGAAAAATCCTAGTAAGTGATTTTTCACTGTGCAGTTCACTCAGCTCTCTTGCTGTTGTCAGTGGGATTAGGGCTGTCTGTACTACAGCACTGGTAGCTTGTGAGTCTCTGCAAGCAAGAGGGGTTTTGCCAATGATTTTCAAAGGTCTTTTCTGATAGCAGAATAATATTGGGTGTTACTACAGTGACTGCAGGGAAATGATCATAGTTTCTGCTGCTTATCTGTTCCCAGTAGGATTCATTTACCCCAGCTCCTTTTACCTGTCAAAGCCTTAGCCATGTTCTTTCATTAGCTCTCATTTTCTTTTTTTTTCACCCAACACTTCTTCATACCTGTGCCTTAGCACAGTAAATCCTACTATTTATTAATGACATTCTTAGCTGTAATCTCTGTTAGCAGTCCTGGCCTCCTTCCCAGGATACTTTTGACTTAATTTATTTTGAAAAAGCACTTGCAGGAGAGCTGTGCAGCTTTGAACTTGGTGTTCAGAAGTTAAAACAAAGAAAGAGCTTACAGTGCACTGGGCTACATGACAGACTTCTTCAGAACATCCCTTTGGTTTTGTTAGCAGAGAGTTTTTAAAATAATTTTGACTTGAAATTTCCCAATTAATATTAGTGCAGATTTATAGTGGCATGCATTTTCATACTTAAAGTTACAGCAGGTCAAAAATTAGACTTTCATTTTCTGGAGAAAAACCTTGGAAATGTTCTTTCAAATCACTGCTATTTAAACTGTTGAGCAATATGTAATGAGTAATTCCATCTTGTTTTAAAATAGCTCTGCTATTTGAGAATAAAAATATTTCCTGATCTTTATTGTTGCTGTTTATTAGGAATTCAATATGAAGAGATGCTATTTGGTAACAGATTTTTTTATACAACAGGAAAGGAACTGTCCAGTATCATCTAGTTATTACATCTCCTTCCAAGGGAAATGTATGTTAAGTCTTGCTCTGGAAAAAGTATTTCTTTGAGCTGGCTGAAGCCTCTGCATCTTTGGTATGTTGCTAAAATGTCACCAAATACAAAACAATGTAGCAATCCAAGGCAGTCTGTAACTATTCAGACTTGTTTGTAAGCTTCAGAAGATGCTGCAAAAGTCTCTGAGAATTCTTGAGTTTTGAGCTGAAAATGGAAATGCAAACTTGCATGAGGCTTTCAGTCACAGTGCTATCTAGAAAACAAACAGAAGGACTGTCCATAGGTAAATTGACTTTTTGGAAGTTTTTTTAAATGAAGAATTTTGAAATTGTGTGTGTGTTTTGCTTTTAGTACTACCCTTTTATTACGAATCTTCTTTTACTTCCACATTTCTGCATTACGTGTAAATTTTTTGGTCGCCCTCCTCTGTAGCTATGCATGTGCAATGCAACTTTCTTTTTAATAATGATGACCAGAGGAAAAAACCATGAATTTTAATAACACTAATAGGAAGTAGCTCCCTGCACCTGATTGTACTGTATGCAGAAATACCATGTTGTGCATAGGATAAGAAAGAAATAAAGTCTCAGGTGCATATTTCTTAATCAGCTTCTTTGCAAAGTGTAATGAAGTTTGACCACAAAACTGAGTGACTCTATCACTAGGACAATTTCTTGTGCTCAGTCTGTGACAATATCATCTTCATCTTCTCAATTTTCTAACTTCAGAATTACTCTTACTTGCTTCATGTGCTCATTTATTTTGGTGTTATTTTTAAGTGTGAATTTAAGTTCCAGCTGACAGCATGGTACATATATTCACGTATTCATGAGTTACACAAACTGGCGCTAAAAAAGCTGTTATTGAATTGGCTTGTAATAACTACACAAGTGTCACAGGAGCACTATAATCAACAAATTTTAGGCCCCTGTAATAAAATGAGCACTACACAAGCAAAACATGCCATATGCTATGCTCTTGATTTTTCTTCACATAATTTTGACCACATTGGCATTCTAAAATATTTGAGTGCCAAGACTCAATGATAATTGCGAAAATATTTATTTCTTGACTGCCCACTGAATCTTGACTAATGTGTGTTTTCAGTTATTGTGTCCTCAGCATGCTGTAAGGAGTTATGCTGTAGGATGCCTTGCCTGAAGCTGTGATTTTAAGTTTTGCATTCTGAACACCTGACCATTTATAAACAGTGGGATGCAGAAACCACACTGGAAGGACTTTGCTTATTGCTTATTACCATGATGCTGTTCTTATAGATTATGGTTGATTTCTGCATTAACACAGCCTGCCTCTGCCACTCAGCAACTGATCACTTTATCAGAAGGATACTAGGTAAATACTTCTGTGGTAAATTTGATGTTTAGAACTTAAATTTGTAATCTAAATTCAGACAGCAGCCTTCACACCACAATATGCAGGGCGGACGTCCTGTTTTTCTGTTCAGTATTTCATTTATGCTCAATTCAGACACAGACTTGTCAGCTGGAAGAATTAATTACTTAAGTATTTTTACAATCATTTGATGTCAGATTTGCAAGCACAAGTGTGCTCCATTTTAAATAACCTTTTACATCAGCATAACAAATGGATTTCATATACTGTAATTAAATCATGCTACACTGCTGAGTATGAGAAAGGGCAAATACAGGTTTTAAGAACTGCAAAGAAAGAGGGGACAGCATAGCTTTGGCAGAAGCAAGAGGAGTTCAGAGACACCTTACTCAAAGAATGACCCAGACAGGAGATGGAACTCTGCCCAAGGATTCAGGTTATTTGTTACCTTGAGTCCAGTTTGCTGCATTGGTGACTTAGAGCTTTGACAATATTATTTTTGAGCTGCAGGACAGTGCCTGAGCAATAGCCATGTAAGATAAGAAAAGTAATAAGACAATCAAAGTGTAATTATTGAGGTGGTAACTGCTGGTAACTGACTGACAGAAAATACCAAGAAAAGAATTAGAGAGTTGAAAGAAAATGGTGAGCAGTAGTGTTGCATAGTAGTCCCAGCCATTCATATGTTTTGTTAACCAGTAAATAATTGCTGGGTAATTTTTGAGCTGTATATATACTGTTCCTAAAATCTCTCTGTAAATGATGAAATATGACCAAGCCTGAAAAATGAGAGATGGTGAGGGTCTCTGTATAATCTGCTGAATGTAGATGAGACAGTCTCTCTTCCACCCCAGTGGCTGGATTGGTTGGAAAGCTGCGTGAGTTCTGCCTTCTGCCTTGTGATTCCTCAAGAGAGCAAAACAGACTTCTCTTTTGCAGCATGAGCATATGGCTGCATGACATATGTATTTGCCCTTTGCAAACAGATGCCTCTTAGAACCATGCCATGCCTCTACATGAAATAACCTGTGGGTTTAAGATCCTGTGAGCCCACTTTTCTGTAGAGTAACAGGGGAATTTTTTATTTTTGCAAACAAACCAAGTTTACACTGCACATTTTTAGCACTGTGCCACTAAGCTCTGTAAATTTTGTGTGATTCTTTATCAGTCTGTTTATCAGATGTGTGATTGGATTGCTATTTTAGGATGAGGCACAGATAATCTAGTAATAATTAATTTTATATGCATCTACATCTCAGATTGTTGCAACTGACATGTCCGTTGTTTCTACAGTTCTACCCTAGGACCAGAACTGGTTTTTGTTTGAGCTTTTATCCCTTCTTTACCCATTCTTCTGTGAATATAGCTCAAGTAATTAAGTATATAATGCTTATGGCATACAGCTGTCAAGTATAGGTAATTTACATATATAATATATTATAGATTCACTTAGTTTCAGTCCAAAATGTAAACTGATCAATTTATGTTATCTTAGACACAAAGATGTTCCTTAATGTCAGGAAGGGGAATTGTACTTATTAACATCTAACAAGTGCATCCAGAAGAGGGCACAAACACTCATTGTTTCTTAATATTAGACATGCTGTACTATAATAGACCAGAAATTCCAGTTAGCCCAATATGCTCTGAGAGAGGCAGTAGGAGATGCTATTCAGGAAGATCATGTGAGTCTGGCCTTTTTCTCTTTTACTTGTGTATTACTGCAGCATGCAGAAATATTAGGAATCTAAGAGGGTACATTTTGCCTGTCCTGTTTAAGGACCAGTTATTCATGACTTTGTCTAAACCCTTTTTGAACCCATTGATAACCTCTGCCTGTATGAGCTTCTTTGACAGGGAATTCCAGAAGTCCAGTGTCTGCTGTGTAATCAAGTATTTCCTTTTATCTTTGTTTAAACCCATCTCCTACTAGTTTCATTGAGCTTGCCTTAGTTCCAGTGCTGTGGGAGTTGATGAAGAGTTCTCTATTCACCTTTTCTGCTGCCTTTATGACACAATAAACCCCAAGCATATTCCTCTTCTCCTTCTCCTCTGAAACAGTACTAGGGAGTTTTTTTGTCTTCTCAAAAGACAGATGTTTCACTCTCTTAATCATTTTAGTTGCCTTTCCCTACACTTTTTCTAACTTGACTGTGCCCTTGTGAAATATGACTATCCGAACTACAGAAATTATAAAAGATTTGGGCATACTTGTGTATGGCACAAAATGACACTGTCTGCCTTGTTTTCTGATTGCCTGTAAACATTCAGCTAATGATTTCAAACAACCATCAATGACAATGACAGGATCTCTTTTTTGAATTATGAGTCAAAGGTAACTTCCTTCAAAAGGCATTTTGCAACTGATCACACACAACTTTCAATTGTCGTAATTTATCAGTTGCTTAATCCCTGTGAATTATTCAAGGAACTGGCTCTGGAACTGATTTTGTACTGCTTTGTTCAAAAATTTTGAGGAATTTTTATAGGGAATAAAATAAAACAGGACAAATGTTGCCAGAAAGAAAAGTACCTCCCTAATGGCATTTCAAAATATCACCAACAGATAGGAATCTTAATACTAGAAATGTATGCATTCTAAGTTGTTAAGAAACATATGCAGGAGGCTGGTCTCTCAGGGATAAACATTGCCTAAACTTCAAGATAATAGGGTGCAAAATGACAGTCTCATTGCACCTCCAGATGGGAGTACCAGGATAAACACAAGACCAAAGGGCTGTGTCTCAAAGACAAGCCTTTCCCTTATAATCTTACTATTAAGATGAAGCACCATTAAATGTAGAGGAGGTAGATATGCATAGCTGGTCATATCCTGTCTTGGCAATCAGATCTAATTTTAACTTAATTGTGTTGTGCTATGGTTACCTAAACCAACCTAACATTGCACCCTGTAGCCACTTCTGCCAGAGGTAAGAAGTCCAGCATTTCTACACTTTTTGCTTACAGCCATTTCCTTTGGGTTTCTCTACTTCAACCCTGCCTTGTGATCTAACTTAGGCAGAAACAATATATACTGCAATCTTCCCTGCTAAAAGATCTATTTCTGTTGTTATTTCCCTTGCTGCTTTCTCTGAGAATGCCTTCCACTTGCTCTCTGGATCAGGTGCTGACCTTTTTGTGATTATCTGGTACTTAGCATAACTGGGTTCACAGTTCTGTGCTTTTAGATACTTATTAGGCCTTACATCAGGGGTAAAACAGACCACGAAGAAGAGAGGAAACAAGGAGAGAGAGCGTACCACACGCCACTGGTGAATAGCTTCAGGTATGTGGAAAAATTGCAGGGAAAGGATCAGATGAGATTTTATCTTGCTTTCAAGAAAAACGTTCTAACCAAATATAGACCAAGTTTCCCCAAAATATTTCCTGAGATATACAGGCAGATTGATAACAAAAATCCACTAGCCACATACAGGGCAAAGTGAATGTTGCAGCCAGATTGGTTATCTCCAGAGATGCTCAGATAAAACAGAAAGAAGAGTGAGGAATTAAATTTCATCTGCGTAAAGTATATGACCCTTTGACCTAGGGAAAATAGAAGAGAAAAAAATCCCATCTCATGGCAAGTTAAGCATGAAGGCAATTTGTTTAAATTAAAGGGCAATGTTGTCACAAGATAAAATGCTTATCTTGGTAATAAATACATATAAATTGGAAATAGTATCAGAAAACATGATTCTGGAATAATGTCCTGGATGTGAAAAACCTAAAGGGTTTTAAAACTGAGTTTGAAACATTTTGGAAAATTTTACAGAAAATTCTCAGGGAGAAAATTAAGTTCTTATATATTGCATGTGTTACTACCTCTGAAAGAGTAAGAAAAAGGGACTTTTATTTGCAGTTGTGTAAGAGAATTCACAATTATATTGATCTATGTGTCAGCTTCTGCTGCTTGTCTTTGGAGGCTCTTCCTGCCTATTTCATAATCTTTCCACTTCTTTCCTAACCCTGGGCTTGCAGGACAAAATATCTTTGTGTTTCCATTGACATTAAAACTGCCAAGAAGTATTTCTATGTTCAGCATTAACCTCTTTGGGAAGAATTGCAGTCAACAGAGAACCTTTCCTTAAGTCAGTCTGGCAGGGACAACAGGGTTTTTCCACCATCTGGGAGTTTTCTTCAACAAATTCCTTCATGTTGCAGACACCTCTGTCATTGACAACTCCCTTAATATGTCCTGTTCTAGTCCTGTGACACTTAATTGCTATGGCTCTTGACCTCTTATTAAAATTCTTAAGCTAGCTGATGTGGAAGCATCATGTGCCATTGCAAGTAGAGTAGATGCTTTATGGGCTTCTTCAGTAGCCATCTGCCTGTTCTAGAGATTTCTGGAGACTGGACTTGTGCAGATCTTTTCAGTTCTGTGTTTTTATATTGTGAATAGGAATTGAGTAGCTTGTTCCTGTTAGAGTTATTCTGCACACTGATGGCTCTTTTTTTTCCCCTGGAGAGTACAAATTTCATCTCTGCTGAACACCATGAAAATTAAATAGAAAGACAGCTATATTTATCTCACCTAATTTTATGGATTTAGATTTGTTTGATCCAGCTCTCCTTGACTAAACTTTTCTCCTTGAGAAAATCACTGGGAAGGCTTGAGAGAAAGATGTTGCAACAAGGCAAGTTTGATTTGGACATACAGCCTACCTTTTGGACATCTTGCATTTCTCAAGAAGGATGTCACCTAGTGAACCCAGCCGTGGTTAATTACTGACTCACCTCTTGCCTGAATTAGCTATCAGCATCCACAAGTCTGTGAACTACTATTCTGAATCCCTCAAAATACTTGGACAATCAAATTGGAGATATTTGAGAACAGAATTAGGAGAGGAGTAGTCAATTCAGTTGTTAGCCAGAAACAGATGATGGATATTAAAAGGAGGTGGATGAAATGACATATTTTAAGGAAAAAGAGAAGTAGAGGTGAAGTTACAGTGTATTGCTGGTGCACCTATTCAATCCCTCTAGTTTTTCAGCTCTTCAATACAGATAAAATTCTGGTGTTTTTCAATAAACTACGCTATTTAGCTAAAATTCAGAGTTCTAATAGAGAATGTTATAGTGTTAAGGTCTAGGGCTGTAAAAGAGATGCATACCCTGGACTAGCTGTAAAATATTTTTCTCATCTGAGTAAGATTGGATGAGATAAAAACATTCCATCAGAGACATTACTGCTCTTGCCTGGGTAACGAAAATCACTGGCTGTAGTTCTGGATCTCTGTTCTCTGTGGCAAGGGTGACCATAGGTCCCCTGTGGACAGGAGGCATTGGACTTGGAAGTAGTTCTGAGGAATCAGGCAGCCTCATGTCTCTTGCAGTTTCTCTACAGACCAAGGAATAATTTAAAAAGAAAACCACTGAGGAAGCACCATCCAGCTTACATATATTCTTTGAGCAGAAAAAAAATCAGCCAGGTCAAATTTTTTGCCAAAGGTTAAAAATCTCACTTTTAAAAAAACGAAAAGTATTGCTTGCTAGGTTTTTTTCTTCTATTTGCATTTATTTGTTCAAAACTCTGATGTGTATTTTTCATATGGCTGATTAAGTTACTCTTACCTGTTCTCCTGAGTAAGTTGTCTATGTTTGCTTTTACTAAGCAATTAATCTTGAATGTTATTTAATGAGAAGAAAAATGACAAAAAATATTTACCATTAAGTTTATCATTGTTAAGTTAAAAGGAAGAGAGAATTTAAAAACCAAAACAGTGTTCTTCAAGCAGGAAAGCAAAAGAATGTGGACATGTTTACAAGAACTTCGTATTATACCAGTATAGAAATTATGGTTATATTATATTACTTAAAATATATTTTTAGTAGAAATTAATCTGATTCCCGCACTTAACAAAGAAAAAATAATAGTGTGAGAAGTGAGGATATGAATTTACAGAAGATGTAAAAAAAAATTGTTCTGGAATTTCATTAAAACCAGTTAACAATGCATTACAGGTATAGTTTGCAAAAACTTAGGGAACTATATTCACACTTCTGATAAGAAATTACATGTTGGAGAAGAAATATCCATGCAAAGAGCAGCCAATCACTTGGTTTCTCTTCTACTGGCATATCATAAGAAGTGTCAGTCCTTCAGTGGTTCTTTATCAAGACTCTTGCTTGAGAAACTGCCATCGTCTCAGGCTGATCTCAAAAATATTTTAAGCAATAGTGGATTAAAAGTAATATTGTAACCTTTCACAAAATGTATTTGGAGATCTATTCTCTCAGAGAGCACATGTTGTTCCTTTTGTAAACTATAATGCCACTTACCTTCTGGAGTAATTTTTACTTTCTAGGAACACAAGGACTGAGATCAGTGTCTTGACACGTAGTAGAGTTGCATGAAGGTCCATGAAGGCATCCATGGAGGCTTCATGAATGTATACCTCAAGAAGTCAGCACTATCTATCCAAAATGCCTTAGACAAAACAGTCAAAAAACACGAAGAAGACTGAAAAAAGTTCCCCAAACTAGAAATTAGTAAAACACATTTTGGGGAAGAGAAGGAAGCAAAGCAAATCTGTGTTATGGCTATGCAATTAATTAGGAAATTACCGATCTTGTCAGAAAAATCTGTGAACTCATCACAGAAGTGGTGGTCAAAGAGCAACTTGCAAATACACTTTTACTAATTCAAGCCAGATATATTTAGACAGGTAAGATTTTGCCAGCCAAGGTGCTGATACTGAAGAACAAATGCTTTTTTGCAAGCAAGGTAATATAGGGAAATACTTTCAATTAATGGGTTCTAGCAACAGACCCTAGGTCTTACAGGGGAAGTCATGGGATTGAATCCTGATCTTTCTGGACTGCATGTGAAATGGCTGCCCTTCAGAGAAATCAGAGATGGCTGAACTTCCTTTAGAGCAAGTATAGGCAAGATGACCTCTTGGGTCTCTGCATTGTATTTTTATAATTTTATTATCTCAGATTGGTTTGGTTTCTTGTTGGTTTTTTTTTCCCACAAGAATTCCACTGAATTTTATGTGAACCTGCTCAGAATTTGGATATGATGTGATGATTTGGGAAGACAATAATAAGGTGGATATTCTGAGATTAGGATGCTATGAGTCTCAGCAGGGCTTTTTGAAAGTTTCCGACCACTTTTGCAATACCTGGGTATCTTTTTCAAAATACTGTTGATCCTTTTGTGGCCATGAAGTATACATTGTCAGAGATGAAAAATAAGACATTTTACCCTCCAAATGTAAGATTTGTTTTCATAACCAATTGGGAAAAGTGGCAGTTCTCATAATACACATAACTTTTAAAAATGCCTGAAGGACTCTCGAATTTTACACAATAATAGTAGCGTGCCAATAGAACATGTTTTTCTAAGGTAGCAGATGTCCAGTCGTTGTATGATAATGAATTTTATTCCAGCTGCCTTTAACTTCCCTCAAACTCTCAATTTATGCTGGGAGTAGCCCCCTTATTAGGTTTCTCCAGCTCTAGACCTAAGGCAGGCTACTTCTGGTGTGTTTGGTGCCAGACATAAGTGATTTATACAGACAAGGGCTGAATGGAACGGATGTTAAGATTTGCTAATATAAAGTCACAAGTTGCTAGTCTCAGGCTCACTACTATAAGATTAACTGATCTCTTTTGTAGATGAGCAAGGCATAATTTTCCTTTCATTGGATTCCCACGGTAGTTGGTGCAAGTGGGTGCAGATGCATCAAGACATTAAAGGAACTAAAAATCCTTTTGACATCATTGTTGTTATTCTAAAAACTTATTTTAAGATAGGAATTTTTATGAAACTCTTCTTAGAAAAAAAACAACCCCCAAAACCTTAGTCTGTATCTAGATCTTTGAAATATATGTAAGGAAATATATAGAGCCTTTCTGCATCAATATAATGTCAACTGTTACGCAAGATTATTTACAAGCACTGCTCTACCCAGGATGATTAATAATATTATTATTTCCGCATCTGGGTGGTGTTAATGCAAGAGTTAATTATTTGTTATAACTTTGATTAAGCTGTTTATGAAGTTGGATTTTAATACTGGCTCTCTGACTTATCGTGTCTAGGTAAATGACACCTCTACTGGTTTTAAAGTTGGTCTTGGTGCACAGATGAGAGAGCAGTTAGTGGTTTGTTCTCTCACTTTTACTCTAATGATCTTGGTCAGTTCTGAGCAGGATGAAAAGGGATCTTGAATCTCGAAGAACTCCCTGACTTTAAGGAGCTTCTCATACTGACCACATTTGTGAAGGTCAGGACATGCTTTTACACTGAAGCAGCATGACATGGAGGCACATCACTGAGGCGAGAAAACCAAGAAAAGAAAAATCTACACAAATATTGAGGTTTTTTCTTATTGACTCCTTTCAGCTTTACGTTTGGCAGAACGCCTTGTTAGGTGAATGATTCAAAGACGGTTCTGAAAACCCTGTGGGGTATAGGAGGGGATCTTTGGACTTTATTACTAGAAGACAGAACTTCTGAAAGTCCTGTTAACTGAGTAGGCTATCTAGCAATTTACCTATAGCTCATGATGTTGTAGAAAACATCAATGTAATCACAACTGCACTTAACTGCTTAAGAAATATCCTCTGTTTTTAAGAGAAACTTAAAAAGGACAGATTTTTTTCAGATACTGTGTAACTCACTAACTCAACCACAAATTTTCAAATAAAAATGATAAAAATTTCATTAGCTTCCTAGCTGAGGTTGACAGGAGTAAGTACATCCTAGCAGGAGCAATGGTATTTTGTTTGCAATTTCAGTTGTCAAGTTTGGAGCTATGTGGACAACTAGTACCCTTGAAGGCTGGAAACAAGAGTGATCTCAGCTGTTCTCTGAGTCACATAGCACACAGGCAATCACAAGGCCTAGGGCGGCAGATGACAGAGGACATTAATTCAAGATTAAATCTGTAATACCGTGACCAAATCATCAGGGAGTGCACTTGCTTTTTACCTAACAATTAGAGGTAATAAGAGAGCGTTTAAAAACATATAGATATTTTTATAATCTCCCACCAGAATTAATTATTTCACTCCTCAGGGATTTGATCCTTGGCCATCAAAGGTCAGTAGGCTAAGACTGTTTCTGGCAGGAGACAATCCTGAGTCTGCCCTGTATCAAAGCTGCTGCTGCTTTAAGAACTATCCAGACTATGTCAACTGTTAGGTATTCTGAGCAGCAAAGCAACTGGAGTCTTGAAGGTGTGTGATCCAGGTTTGCATGCTGGCATGCCCCATCTGCAGAGCTTGGAGGGTTTTCGCTATTAAATTATTTGGGCCGTGATTTCTCCTGCTCCCTTCATGCCCAATGCATGAGTTTGCGGGATGGAAAATGTCTGGCATCAATCAAACTCCCTCCTGATGCCAAAATCCCACAATCCAGATTCTTAGCAGATTCTGAAAGAGAAAGAACGAACGGCAAGGAGCAAATATGCACAAAGGCAACTCACTTTAAAGGACTGCAGCTGGGAGAAGTCACTCGCTCTTTTAATTTCATGTGGCTGTTTATGTGCATATTAAAGCTTCATGGGAGACTTTCAGGAGTTGTTCGCAGTTACTGAGTTATGGGTTTCATAATCCTGGAGGCAAATAAGAAATGTGGAAGGCTTTGTCCCTGAAGGAAGTCTTTTTGGAAGGCTCAGTAGTGGCAGAGTGGTCGGAAGCAGTATGGATGCAGTTACAGAAAGTTAGAGGTGACAAGTGGGCAATGTGAGAATGGCAGTACATCCTCAGGACACAGAGGCCACAGACACAGCTTGAACGCTGGTGGTGATAGCAGAATAGACTTCTATCCACCTCAACAGTGTCATAACAAGCCTTGATACAATCTGCTCTGTAGTCCATATGGGAAAAAATAGTGTTGCAGAGGGAAAAAGAGATGGCCTTCATGGTATCTGTAGCATACACCTCAGTTGCAGAGTTGTAAGGTTTAAGAAGGAGCACAGGTAATTTCTCTGATTAAATTTTAACTTCTGGGGAAACCTTGTCTCAGAGGTACCCAACCAAAAAAAGAATACTGCATTTGAAAAAGCAGACACACTGGTTTTGATCTCTTTCAACCCCATGGAAACCATTACCATTGGGAAAAACACCTTCCTGAATATGTGTAATGATGAATAACTTACCAGGGGCTCAATAGGTGAATACAGGAAGGCTGCAAATATGACATCAGGCCTTTATTAAGTGACAGGCTTCTGCAGATGGGAACAAAGTTGGCCAATCCCTTTAAATAGTTGTGTATAACTTGATATGAAAAAATTGGAATACATATTTGTGGAAATATTGAAATATAGAATTGCCATGCAGTGGCCAAAATTAATTACCAGATTAACTACCAAATGATACAGTTCTTGACTGACCCAAAAATATTGTAGACTCCTTCAGTTCTAACTGAGAGTTCAGAATGATCAAAAATCAGCAGGTAGAAAGTGGCAAGAAAACATTACACTGATAATCTAATTTATTTTGTCAAATAGATTTCATGATCCATTTTTATAGTTAGCAAGAACACAGAAAACTTGGTTTCACAAGGAAAGAAAAAGCATTCTATGAATGCAGATGAATCAATATGTCAGGCATCCCTTGGTTGGAATAGAAGAGCACCACAGAGTTCTGTGCTAAGCTGGGAAGAAAAAGGCAAACTCTTGGGATTTCTCACTGAAAAAGACAGGGAAATTTGTACAAACCCCATTTAGTCAGTTCCTCTTTCTTTTTCATTCAGATGACAGGTAAATTATCAAATAAATTTTAATCACAACATAAAAGAACATCTTGGATTGACCAAGATTCCGTAATTTTCTCATAGGCAAAGCCAGCAATCAGTGATGAGAGCATCTTTGGGCTGCACTTTTTACCTCCTATCTATATTACTGTATATTGTATTAGTATAATAATGTACTATAAATTTGCAAAAGAAACAACTATATCAAAGTGATTTGTCCAGGTCAAGGCCAGCATCTTAACTGGAAACACCATCTTATGTCCTGCTGGTCAATTACTTGAATGGACTGTTCTGTGGCTCAGACTCCTTATCCAAAAGTATCTTCTAGAAAAGAACTTTGGGAAAAAAACTCTAGTTTTCCAGACAGGAAAAGGAAATTAGCTAAATCCTTAAACAGAGGGAAGTAGCACTTTTCACAAAATACCCTCAGAACAAAGTACAAGAAGGACGATTTTTGTGATTCAAATTATTTGGTCTGAGGTGGCCAAGCATAGGCACATTCATATGTTGGACATGGGAATGAAGATGTGTGAAAATACAGTACATGTTTGCAAAATGAACTGCATCTAAAATGAATTCCATTTTCATTAAATGAATGGCATTTTAAATATAAACTACATATTTTTAGAGAAATCTTATTTTAGATTCCACAACTGTAAAGAAGCCCTAGAGATATATGAATAGTAAGTAGATTTTTCAGGTGTCCTCAGTCTGCTAGAGCAGTGTAAAAAGAGCTCAAATGTGGATGTGAGCCAATGATCCTGCTCTGATGAATCAGCAGCGTTACTAAATATATCTGTGACAGACTGAGTGAAGTGAATGCAGTTTAACACATTGCAGCAGGTCTAGTAAATTCAGATTTTATTCTGAAACATGTAAAAGATTGTATTTTTTCCTTCTTGGATAACTCTAGTTTAGAATCATATTGAATTAATTTTTAAACAAAGTTGAAAACCTGGAGTTTTAATAAGTTTTCATTAGTAGCCACTGCAGTTACAAATGGGTTTGGCTGGGATAGAGCTCATTTTCTTCCTAGTTACTGGTACAGTGCTGAATTTTGGGTTTAGTATGACCATGATGTTGATACACACTCATGGTTTAGCTGTTGCTAAGCAGGGCTTACCCTGAGTCGAGGACTTTCCAGTTTCCCACACTCTGCTGGTGAGCAGCACAAGAAGCCAGGAGGGAGAATGCAAAAACAACTGACCTGAACTGGCCAAGGGGATGTTCCACAGCAGATATTGTCATGTTGAGCATATAAACTGGGGGGAGTTGGCAGAAAGGGGCTGATCACAGGCCAGGGATAGGTTGGGCATTGGTCAGCAGCTGGTGAGCAATCGTATTGAGCATTGCTTGTCTGTCTTTGGTTTTATTCCACTGTCTCTTCTTGTTATCTCCCTTTTCATGGCTATTATTTTATTATTATTATTATTATTTACTTTATTTAAATTATTAAACTGTTCTTATCTCAACCCACAGGTTTTAACTTTTTCTGATTCTCCTCTGCATTCCACCTGTAGGCCTGGGGACTGGAGTGAACAGCAGTAACCTGGTGCTTAGCTGCCATCTGGAGTTAAACCATGACACAATGTAACCTTAGATACCAGTACATTTAAGATAGAATAAAGTCACTGTGCTGTTAATCAGCTATTTAATTCATTACTAGCCACAGAGGTATGGAAAAAATCTTCATTTGATTGGGTACAAGGTATGGCTGAGCGCTGAAAATCTAGAAATTGAAAATCCAGAAAAAAGAAGCACTTTGGTACTTTTTCTAAAAGGAAAAGAAGACTGAAAAACATGCAGGCGAGAGAAATGGTTTAAACCAGTCTAATTAAGAAAGAATTATGGTTTTGATTCACTTATTACTAAAATATAAGCTTAAGTATTTTCCTCCTTTTTCAGGTTCCTTTAAGCTAATAGCATTGCCTTTGCAAAATTACTGGAAATAATGATTTATTATTGTTTAATTGCGATGATTACTTTATTTTGCGTACTCCTGCTGAGCTCCTAAATATTTTGTTGTCATGCATTGAACATCTAAAATTGCAACCAAGAAAATGGATGTGTATCTGGGATTACTACTAATTTTATTGGACGATCAAAGTGCTTTAATTTATCATCTTTCAATCCCTTCCAACAAACAAACCTCTATCTCCTGAAATGTCTATTTGCTTTACAGAAGATAAACAAACAAAATAATACCATAACAAAATAATAATAATTATCATGTTGGAGTGTTGTGGGATAATCTCTCTCACTAGGTTTTTTTTTTTTTTAGATTGTTACAGACAAACATCTGTGAAGACAGAGGCACAGGCAGCACTGCCTTAAGCAAGGGGATAGATCTGATCCACTCTTGAGGAGATCCAGTTTCTTCCAGTCCTACTGTGGCCATGGAGGGTTGAATAGAAGAGTGGGGCAACATTTTTGTCGGTAGAGTGATGACAGAGGTGATTGTCACTGCTCTTCTATCTCAAATCCATCCAATGTACTTGAATTAATTTCTCTCTGTTACCAGGACTAGACACAGGAAAGTCTGGCCTACCTGTGATGGTAAAACCTGGTCTCAAATACAAGAAAATATAAAACAGTCAAAAAATTTTGCCATTATCTATGAATGGGTGGCTTATTGAAGAGATGGTTCAAATGCCTTAGTGACACTGGACCAAGCATGTTATTGAGGCATTAATCTGTTGTACTGTAAGAAAAACTGCCCCAGTAAGAAACTTGACTTCAACTTCTGACTCCTCATCAAACTACAGGTGACATTTGTCACCTTTCTGGATGAGTTTTCTAGTTTTATTTAAGAATTAAATGCTCCTGCAATCTGAAATGATGTTACAGTATTTTCTCATTTGTCTTTAAATATATTCTCCTATGAGAAAAACTGTAGTTTCACTCAAAAACCAAAACCAAACCAACCAACCAACCAACCAACAAAAACAACAACAAAAACCACCCAAAAAACAAACAAAAAAACCCCACGCCCCCCCAAAAAAACCCAACAACAAAAAATCCAAACAAAAAACCTCCTCAAATAGGTTTTAGCATTTTCTATCTGTGTGGCTTAGTCAAGATTATAATTCACACAACCATTTTTTAATGATGCAGAAGAAAACATCCATAAAATTTTAATTTTAGGCAGAATATTTGAAGTTACAGTTTCATAAATGTTCAAAACAAGTACTTTGAAGCATAAAGCATCCTAGACAGATCCATTCAGCAAAACCCATGCTTCTGTAAGGTTTTATGACCTTCCAGCCCTTCAGAAAGCTGCCCTGTTTGGTGTGTACCTCTTGTGTGGGCAAGGCAAAAGGGTGTATAAACGGAGGCATGTCACCCACACAGCTCATCTACTTCATTTTCATCTGTGCAAATTCTGCCCACTTAGACAATTGCTACATATACGCCCACTCAACTGCTTGCAATAGAAAGAATGTTTTTATTACAGTATTTAACTGAAGTAATAACTAGAGCAAAGCCATCTAATCTCTTGACAATCCGGACCCTAAATTATATCACAATGTTTATTTTGGGATTTGATAGTGAATGCTGTTTATAATGTTTGAAGTGGTGCACAATCAGTCAGGAGAAGTGGGACCAGCAATTATACCATTCTGAAGGGAAGACCTGACTGTAGCCCAGCCATGGTATGAGCCTTGCAACCCCACATGATGGAAAATGTCTAAAGAGATAAGGCCATATGCTACTGTATCTACATGTACATGAGTCTAGAAAATCACCATGTATTTAGGTGCATGCAATAATTAATAGTCATATTATTTGTATATGCATCTCTCAGTAACATCGCCACAGGGTAAGTACATTAAATACATTTCAGTCCTACTAAAAGATGTACACTTTTGGCCATCAGTAGTATCTTGACTGCTCACACCGCACTGGGCTTGGTTCATTGTGCTCAGAATGGCACTAAGGTTTCAGAGAAACTATGTATGCATTGTTTTGCTGAGGTATTGTGGGTGTTGCAACCCCGGAAATAGTGTGCAACTACTGCAAACATTCCTGAACCTCTGTTTGTATTTGGGATAAATTGTTTTTTCCTCCCTCTTCTCTGGTCTTTAGATAGCAGGTTGTGTGTGACACAATTGTTATGGTCTAGAGGCAAATTTAAATATTTTGATGCTATGAACCATATGTTGCTCTTGTTTACTTTACCAACTGCTTATTGAGCTTTGAGCCATTGACTCAAAGGCTAAATAGTTCACTGTGACACTGGACTGAATGGATGGAAATCACCAGACATATTTCTGACCTGAACCTAGGCTGACATACTGTGAAGCATAAAAAATGGTGTGTGATTATGTTCAGAAAATGTCACCTTTTAGTATCTAAATATCTAAATCACAGGTGAGTTGTAAGTAGATGATATTTAAGGTCCCTTCCAATACAAACCATTCTATGAATCTGTGATCTGCAAAGCTTCTCTCCTCTATAGGCTATATTTTTCTCAATATATAGCATTAATTAAATTAATATTATAATTAGACAGAAAAACTCATCCTACTTCCCCTACCACTAGGAATATAAACAGTGCAAGACTATCAGTGCAGGCAATGAAATTTTATGGCAACTGCTAAATTCCAGGAGACTGTAAGGAAAGAGAAGTGCAAGGGAGTAGTAAAAGTTGTGTGAAGGAGGGGTGGGAATTGTGAAACATCAGTGGGGTTTGACAGATATGAGTGTGGGTAAGAAGCTGGGGGACAGCCTTTTCTTCAAAAAAGCCATGGTGTATAAAAAAGCTGGGAATGACAGTAGCATTTCCAGATAATGAGGCTGTGGAGATTCAATAGTTTGGAGTCAATGAAAGGATGCTGGGAATGGTGTGCCTAATGAGAGAAGGGAGATTTCTTCGGTGACATGGTGATAAACTGGGCAAGGAAACTAGGCACCAAGGTGATGGAGATAAGGCAAGACTTGTTCAGGTAAGATGGATTAATGGTGGGAACAGAAAAAGAGATGTAGAAAGGAGAATCTCAGCCTAAGAACTGGTGCTGAGAAAAAAATAGGGAGTGAGAATAACGGAGACTGAAATTAGGTAAGAAAGAAAGGGAAGGCAGGAAAATTATATGAATGTCAGTAGAGTGGAGATACATTGGAAAAGAATGCAGAGGACACTTTCAAAATATTAAGGTGTATAGAAAAGAGAGAGAACAATACCTGCCAGAGACCATGTTTCCTTATAAATTGGATGAGACCCAAAAATTCCTGATGATTCATCGCATCTCTGCTATCAGCTGAAAACCATTAGTAAAGTATGCATGACAAGAAGGCAGGATGGGAATGTGTGGTATAGTGAAGGGATTCCCTTCTGTCAAGCTTCCAGCTGCAATGGTAGGAGGTCTCCAGCTCTGCAGGCTGACACCACTGTCCCTGCCAGTAGTCAGAGGCTGAATCTGGAGCCAGCTGGCCCATACTGACAGTTGTGGAAGAGAAGAATTAAATTGAAGATATGAAAAATAAATGGGGAGACTTGTGCAGCAGAATAGCCTTGGCTCTCAGGATCTTGCATATGTAAGATGGATGGCTTACATAGAATACTGGATGAAGGAGCTCTTCCTGGAGCTAGAAGTAAGTGCTCTGTGATCTGTGTAAATACCAAGTAATCTGTTGCTCAGATTAACATCTTCTGCTTCAAGACAAATGAACTGAGTTAGTTCTCAGACCACTAAATCTTAATGTCAAGTGACTTTTTGTTTTCCTCCAGGACAGCAGTGATTCCTGCAAACACAGGCTACCATCAGCCTCGGCAGTGTTTGGCTTGATTCTGCTGATTTTACATAGGCAAAACCAGAACAAGTTTTCACAATTAATGTCTGGATTCCCTTGCCTGAGCAATATAGATCCTTACACCATCTACAGTCAGCAAATTCAATCTACATAACAGCTTTCCAAGAATGTTATTGGGGGATGTTTCCTTCAGGATCTAAAGGAAAAGCACATTTTCTTAATCTTAATCAGTGAAACATCTCTCCAAGAAAATAAAAACTAATTCTTCTTTGTCTTGGCACCCACCTCTAAAGCTTCCAAGCCTGTCTGAAAACAATCCCACATCTGTGGTGCCATCCTAATTCCCACATTTTAGCATCAGTGATTGATATATCTAGAATGTCAATGTTGAAAGAAAAAAAAAAAGCATTCGAGTTTATTGAGACCTCCAAGACAGTCATCTCTTCCCATCACTCTGCAACATTACTGGCTGAAATAGGATCCAATCCTAAGAATCCACAAAGGCCACCATTGCTCCAGAACGGGGTGAGTAGCAATTGCTAATCCTGTCTAGGTCCTGGCGTATATGCTCAAACAAGCATTAAGAGACAGGAGGCAAGACTGAGGCACTTTTTTTAAAACCGAGTAATCAGTTTCTTTTTGTAAGAAACTTTATAGCCTCCAAGCACAAACTGTCATTTTATGTTAAGCATAGAATCACTTTGGGTAGAAATGACATTTATGATCTAGTCCAAGCATTAACCTAACACTGCCAAGTCCACCACTGAACCATGTTCCTATGCAGCATATTTACACATCTGTTAAATACCTCCAGGGATGGTGACTCCAACTACTGCCCTGGGCATTGTGTTCCAATGCCTAAAAAACCTTTCAGTGAAGAAATTTTTCCTAATATTCAGTCTAAACCTCCCCTGGTGCAACTTGACACGATTTCATCTTGCTTGCTGCTTGAGAGAAGAGGGATCACAGGATTTGAGGTGAGACCTCACCAGTGCCGAGTACAGTGGGACAATCCCTGCCCTGGTCCTGCTGGCCACACTATTGCTGATCCAGGCCAGGATGCCACTGGCCTTCTTGGCCACCTGGGCATAGCTGGCTCATGTTCAGCCGCTGTCAACCAGCACCCCCAGGGGCTTTTCCCTCAGGCAGCATTCCAGCCACTCTGCCCCAGCCTGCAGAGCTGCACTGGTGTTGTTGTGACCCAAGGGCAGGACCCAGCATTTGGCCCTGTCCAACCTCATATCATTTGCCTTGGCCCATCGATCCACCCAGTCCAGATCCTGCTACAGAGCCTTCCAACTATCCAGCAGACCAACACTTCTGCCCAATTTAGTATCATATGTGAACTGACTGAAGTTGCACTCAATCCCCTCATCGAGGTCATCTGTAAATATATTAAAGAGGATAGGACCCTCAATACTGAGCTCTGAGGAGCACCACTTGTGACCAGCTTACAACAAGGTTAATCATTCCATGTTCTAATGGAATCATCTTCGATTAAGGTGAGCCAGCTCCAAGCTCAACTCACCTGCAGTGTCATGGAAAAAACACCAGACTGGGACTGCCAAATTCTGTAACCTGTTTATTTTCAACTTCCAAATATCAGTAGAAACTCTAATACTTTTCTTGTAAACAGATTCATAATTTATATTTTTCTTGCCGGAAAATTTACTGGAATATAAAATGTGGCAAAGTGTTACTGCCATTAACTCCCATTTATTCTGTGCTTTGACTGATCCTTCACTGAGTTGCTTTTCCACCTTCTTACTTCCAAAATTATTTAACAGCAATAGGTATATCTCATTTGAAATTTCATTTTGATAGGTTAAAAAAAGCCACATGCCTCTGCCTTGTCTTCAGTCTCTTTTCTGTCCTTGTTTCAATCTAAATTAATCTATATAAACAAGGAGGAAATAGAACTAAATAAAATAGCTGTTAGCTGTAACACTTCACTAATCCTACCCGGAACTTTGTGAGACAAACCCTAAGGTTATATTTACCCTTTCCATAGCTTCATGCCATTGGCAAGACTGCCTGGCAGCATTAACAATTAGAAAATGAAATATGAGTTCACCATTTCTCCACATCTCGAACACCAGTGTTTTAACACATGTTTGTCTGGAACAAACTGAGTAGTGCGGAATACAGGAGACTCCTAATTATTCTTAATTTCTCAAATATAGGTGTAAAAATTGCTATTCTTCAATTATATGGTATTCTAAACTCTACAAAATCAGTAGAAATTCCTTACTACTGGGCCTGGAATTACATCTAGACATTGTTCTTGCATAGATTGAAAAAACGAACTGGTTCTATTCTTACCATGTCTGAAATGTGATTTTTCATTCCCGTTTTATTATTTCTCCTCCTTCATCTTTATTATCAATCTGCCAATTCTCCATCTCATTACCTTAATTCAAAATTAGAGCAAAGTACTTTTCAGCCCTATTAATTTTTTATATCTATCTCACCTTGGTTGCTACTTTTATTTCTAGCTGGTTTAACATATGCTTCTGATTCACATGGCACAGTTTATTATACCAATCAGTTCCTTTTGCTCCATTTCTCAAAGAATCTTTATAGTCATGATAAAACACATGGTACACTATGTATCTGTAGGAATTTTGGAAACTTTCTAAAAATTTGGACCATTTTTTCACCTAAAAATTCCAGACTGTTGAAATGTTGCATCCCTTTATTATATTTTCCCATGCCTGGAGATCCAAATGCCTAAATTCTAATTTCATGTAATGACATAGATTCCTCAGAGTAGTTTTGTCTATCATTGGAGATCTCCCTTCATATCCAAATCTGCTGACAGAGGCCCATACCAGATTCCTAAGAATACTCTGAGAAGCCTCATACCACTTTTCTTTAAGATGACTCTCTAGAAAAAAAAAAAAATGAAGGAGAAGCAAAGATAGCAATGCAATTTTTTTTTAAAAAAATCACACAATGCTATTCAGTAGTCTTCATTCCAATGCATTTTTCAATATCCATACTATCATGTTGTTGTTTCGTGCCAGGTCTGTTCTTCAGTAGTAGTTTTAGTTCTTGCATTTCTATCCAGACTGTTTGAATGTTAGTACACAATCATGCAAATACAAGGAAACAAAACACATGCAAGCAGAACAAAATAATTTCAGCTACATTTGATGTTGGCCAGTAAATGTTTCATATAACACTTTTTTCTCTCTGCACTGATCATCTAAAGATACTTTTGCCTCTTAAATACTTTCTATCTGCATTCTACCAAACTCTGTACTAGCCAAACCACTTTCCCAATGACTTGCTGCTTCATGCTAGGCAAAGGAGATCATGTTTTTTTCTTCCCTCAGAAGAAAAGCTGTTATTGAACAAGCCTCTCTTGTGCCACAAAAGGCAGAAGCCAAAAGAAAAGCATCACTGGTGAATGCTTTTTTTGCAGGTCTGTGTCTGCTTCCCCTGAACCACAGCTACAGCACAGCACGTGTGGGAAGAAATGCACTGCAGTCATGCATTTTACTTCATGGGAGCCACTTTCTTGTTCTGCATCAAAGCAAATCAATGAAATTCAATCACCTGCCTCAAACAGGTTGGATTAACCATTTTTTGAACTTCAAAACTGGTACCTGTCGGTCATATCAGTCTAAATAAGAGCTCTACCATGTAATGAATAGGGTGAACAACAGTTCAACATAAGGGTATTTATTGCATTTCAGGTTTCCGTCTCTGAATTTAGCCAGGTTAGCATGGCCGAGCTGTGCTCTGCTTCAATTATACCGCAAGTCTGTGTGACACCCAGGTCTCCTAGGCTTTTGAAAGAGATTCTTTCCCTTGCAAAACCAGCGCTTGATCTTAATTTAGCAATCAACGACACTGTCGGAAAGTTTCCTTAATCAACGTAGACTGGAATTGACTGGAACCACATCCCGGGCATGCTTCTTTCTTCCAAAGAGGGAAGGGCGCCGGGGTTTCCGCTCGTCCCCAGTTCTCCTGGGTTGGGAAGCGGCTCCTCCATCCCAGCCCGCCCGGGCGGGGCACCCGGCACCCGGCACCCGTCCCGGCATTTCTATCGTTGAAGAATTAACTGGAGATTTGGGCGCGGAGCCTACTGGGGCTGCCAGGCGCAGCTCCGCCTCCTCATCCCGGGTGCGGGGGTGGCGGTGCGTTTATCCCGGGACGGAGCTCATCCGCGGGGTTGGGGACTGTGCGGCAGCCGCGGGCAGGTGAGTGGGGCGGGGGCTCGGCTCGGGACAGGACGGGACAGGACAGGACAGGATGGAGGGCGGCGAGGGGAGGCTGTGCCGCCCCGAGGGGTCCGGCGCCGGGGGAAGGTCCGGCGGGGTTCCAGCACTCCCATGCTTCAGCAACTATCTGCTCTTAGGGGCCCTTAGCGCCTAGCATTGGGGAAGCCCCCGAGTCTTCGCAGTGTTGACGTTTGGAAACGTTAAATGACATTTCCAGGTGAAGAAAAGGGATGCGTGTACTCACAGCTCGGGCAAGCCAAGCATACCCTGGGCTGGATCACAAGAAGTGTGGCCAGCATGGTGAGGGAGGTGATTCTGCGCCTCTGCTCTGCTCCACGTGTGAGACATCACCTGGAGAGCTGCATCCAGTTCTGGTGTTCTCAGCATAGTAAAGACATGGACCTGTTGGAACAGGTATAGAGAAGGATCACAAAGATGATCAGAGGACTCTCCTGCAAAGACAAGCTGAGAGAATTGGGATTGTTCAGTTTGATAAAGAGAAAGTGAGAGGGAGATCTCATTTCAGCATTTTAGTATGTGAAGAAGACCTACAAGAGGGCTGGAGAGGGACTTTTTACACAGGCATGTAATCAGCAGGACAAGAGGGAATGGCTTTAAACTGAAAGAGGGCAGTTTAGATTAGATATCAGGAAGAAATTTAGGGTGAGAATGATGAGACACTGGATCAGGTTGCTCAGAGAAGTTGTAGATGCCCCATCACTGGCAGTGTTGAAGGTCAGGTTGGATTGGGCTTTGAGCAACCTGGTCTAGTAGGAGATGTTACCGTACATGGCAGGGGGGCTGGAACCAGGTGCTCTTTAAGGTCCCTTCCAACCCAAGCCATTCTATGATTCTATGATTGATTCTATGATTCTATGATTGTATTAGTCTTCTAGCTCTTACCTGCCACATTTCTCAGAACTAAGCTGACCAAGGATGCTCAGCTAGCAATAGTGCATAAATTCCACATGCTCCATCAAACCCAAGTGGGAATTCAGATATTCATATTTGCTGAGGCTGTAAATGGGAAACAGTGTTCTGGGTTTAGTATCCTCAGTGTGTGAAAAAGGTAGAATGGCTGCAAAAACCTGGGGGATTGAGCACTTTAATTGCTGATATTTTCTTTCCGGAGGGGATAGGCCCTTCATTTTTGGGGTGGATGAAGGTGGGGGAAGGAGGGTACAAGAAGGGTGGGTTTATGGAGACAAATAAAGTGGGTGGTGGCAGGGTGAGACCAACAAGAAAGTTTCCATGGAACTGACACAAAACATCCAGGAAATAGAAAACTGGAATTCCATTTACACTGAAAAGCAGGAGGGAGGCAGAACTGTAATTGTTAGATGACTCCCCATGTGAAACAGAGCAATTGAGTTTGACTGAAGAGTAGAAGCCTGCCACTAGGAAGCAGATGTCAAAAAATTCTCTCTCAAAGAGTCTGCAGTTACTTTATACTTCTGTATAATGCATCTTCTCACTATGCTCTGCTAAACTTATTGCCAAGAGCAAACTAGTGAGCAGCAAGACCAAGATTATGACTCTTCAGTCATGGTTGAAAGCCAGCTACAAGGTTTTAATTTTAATGTAATACGCCTCTTGTGACAGCTTTGTTCTTCCCTGGGATTATAGTGTTGGTAAGATTATCCTTATCAGCAAACGATGCTTCAGCAAGAGCTTAGGATCTGAACGACTTGTAGTACAGGAGACTTTTGTTGAAAGGGGACCTCCTCTCTAAGTAGGGAGACAGTAGTTCTGCCTTTCTCTGACATCACCTGTAATTTTACATTGTATATACAGTGATTACTCTGGAATTCAATGTGCTTTATAGGTGGAGCCCAAACAAATACCTTGCATGTCAACACTCATGTTGTTCTCTATAAGAACAATGAAATCACTCAGAACAGTAGCTTCAGGTCCATCACTCGATAAAATGAAAAAAATGTAGACAATTTAAAAAATGTTTGTTTGCTGGTTTTGGTTTTTTTTTTTGTTAAATAATACAACACTATACCCAGTTGTTAACCTTTTATAGGATATTCGGTATTGAAGTACATTGGAGCTGCTCCTGGCTCAGATTTGATAAAAGCAGAAGAGAAGTTTCTCTCTTGAATTTTGACATTTAGGGCAAACCAAAAGAGTTGTAGGTAAATGTGTTGTGGTAACACTCCTGCATTATCTCCTAGTGCATAATCAAGGAGGTGGTTAGTAATAGGCTTCCAATAAGCACTCAAATAGTTATGTAATAATTTCCTATGTGGTGTTTCATAGAAAGAATGCTTCAAAATTGTGTTTGTGGTTTCAGCAGGGGACTGGTGAGAGATAGCCAGTAGAACATGGGAAAATAGAAGTCCTGTCCTGTTGTAGCCTTTTGATGTTATATTGACAGTAAAGAGGGATGCATTTACCATGTTGGACTCACATCATATGGTCCAAAACCCAGGGTCCAGGTTTCAGTGATCAGGGTTCATTCTTTTCTTGTGAAGTATTGGAGGTAGTGTACAATTAAACTGCGAGAGCAGAAACTGAACCATGGCTGAGTATCCGATTTCCAGAAAAAGCCATGCTGCTTCTAGTTTTTCCTCAATCAATCATTTATTCTTTTCCTACTGTTGGATTCAACTGGAATAATGTTAATTAGCTTATATCTCACACACCCAGTTAGCTGGTGGAAGTTGAACTCACTCTGTGTCCACCCAACCACTTTCAGATATCTTTGGTAAAGTCTGTACTGTTAAAATCTGTTTTGTAGGTTAAAAAAACCCCCTAAACTATTTTGCACACTATTTTATTTTATTTATAAAGCTTTTTTCCAATGTCTATATTGAACTAAAAATTAGAAATTAGTAAGTTAAAATGTCAATTTATACTGTAGTTTGTGAGCTAATGAAGTTAAGGGTAGTGGTTTTCTAGCTTGCAAGTAATTTTCTGCTACATAGAAATTGGGATGGAGGAAGAGGAATCAGTGGAATGTTACACTGTTAAAACTGAACAATGTAATCATCCTATTATATATTAGACAAAAACTATGAAAATGTTGAATAATTTAGGACATAGATTCAGTTCTCATTTGGTAGATATTCCACCATTGATGTATACTTTTTTGTCATGCTAGTTGATGATGTAATTCACTGCATATGTGCTCCATTTAAAAGAGATTTATTTTTTTATAAAATTGTCAAGTGGCATTGCTAATATACTTGCATAATACCTAACAGCCTAAGTCTGGGCTGTTCATAAGAGTGATTTTGCTTGTGCCAGCATTTTCATTGGCATCCTGTTAGCAGGGAGCCAGATGATCCTGTTGGAGACCAGGCTGGGAGTGAGAACATAGAGCAAAGGAGTGGTGGAAGGACAACTTTCAAGTAGCAGCTCATGTGTGGCTTAAAGTGACTCTTTAAGAAGCCCCTGTTAAAACTGAACGTGCATGACACCTGCACAAGTTATTAAACCTCAAATTTCCTCAAAGAATGAGGGTGAATTTGTTTACAAGGTGTGTTTCCCACAAAATTATAATGAGTGCCATCAGTTACCTTCATCACTTACCAGCTCCTCACTTATCTTGCCAGAAGTTTATCTGTCTGCTGAGTCTGCAATTACTTGTGTTTGGGGACTTTGGAATAATCTTAAATCTTGTTGGTAGATTATAGGATCTCTTGTTCATCCATATTAATCCCCATATAATATAGGGGTTATTACTGATGCACTTGCTATGAATATGGACATTTTATCTGTGATTTTGAGACACTTTAGGTTCTGGCTGTAGTAGTCTGTGTCCTAGATCTGAATTCCCTGTAACAAGGAAAAATCCACTCACTTCCTTTACCCTATGTTGCAGGTTGAACGAGTTATTCCAAGTACTGCTCAGTAATTCTGACTCAGTAGCCTGAGGCAAGACCTCTTGACATGGCTTTCTCCTGGACTGTCAGCACAGCATGCTTTGCACACTTTGAGGATTTGTAGTCCTTGCTTTTAGCAGAACTTTGTAAACAATAACTTACTACAGAGTAGCACCACTCCATCAGCTTTATTCTTCTTAAACACTGTCTAAACAGATATTTTAATATCTGAATCATGCAACCATTCCTTTTTTTCTTTCATATTATTGATAAACAATATTTCTCTTTTCAGTGAAAATGTCCAGATCTTCCTATGTTTTAGGCACCAGTCATCAGAATATAAACAAATCTATATTCATTCTTGTGGCTTTCTTTGTCACACTGATTTATTTGTTTTTACAATGTGAAGCATCTTTTAACACAGTGCTTGCTTCCTTTGAGCTGCTAGTTTACTATCCTTTCTGCTTGTCCACTACCTATGGAACTCCCTTTAGCTGAAACCAAAAATTTTTGCGCTTTTGATCTCCTGATTATGTCACCTGTCTCACTGCACTGGGGAGTGAGCAAGCAGCTGTGCGGTGCTCAGCTTCCTACTGGGGTTAAACCAAGTGGTCCTTGTTGAAGGTGTCCAATGTGGAATTCAAAGCGTTTGAGGTAAGGACAAATTTCATTGGCATGTGCAAGACCAAGTTTGTAGCTACTGCAGCTACTCATTCTGCAGGGCTTGCCATGGGGCTTGCTTGCCTTACTGTGCGTTAGACTGTAGTGCTTGTTCATGGCTGCTTTCCACTTTTGCTGTTTGCTGTACTCCTTGTCATCCATGATTCTGAAGGGAGCTGTGCTTTACACCAGTCCACCCCTAGATTCTACCCAAGGCTTCAAAGAAGGAAAACAAAAGTGAGGTGGGCAGTGCACAGCACATTTGCTCATGCAAGTACACAGCTGAAGACACAAAGTCAGAGAAGTCTGGGCTTGCTGTATTTTATGATCCTGGAACTGACTGGCACTTACGATTTGTTTCTTGTAGGTACTTGTTCTGGTGCTGGAGCAGAAAAATCTGCTCATTAAACAAGTAGCAGCCTGATTGAGGCAATGAAAATCTGTATTCAGTTTTGGATTACTGAACTGGATTGCAGTGTTTATTCAGTTTTGGATTACTGAACTGGATTGCAATGTTTAAATCTCTGGCTAATGCTCAAGAATCTTAAAAGCAGCCAGTGATGCTGAGTGCTCTTGCGTTCCAGTGTAACCACTACCTGCTGCCAGGCAGGCAGGGTCAGCTGTAGGAGCAGACAAACTAGGGAGTTGCATGTGGAAAACATATCAGTAGGGCCCCAGAGCTCTCTTGGCTTTTGCTAGGGCTGGAAGTTCTGACAGAAAGGTGTGTTGTATGGATTAGGGGTGAAAAGCTGCTTTTCCCAGTGCTAACAGCATTACCAAGTGCTGTCCCAGGCACCTTCAGGCCTTGTGAAGGAGCCATGACTGCCTTGGTTTTGCTTGCTGGCCCTTCAGCTGCTCACTCCACTGTCTGATTGTGTTACTGCCTAACAGAGGGAGAAGCCCAGGCTGGATGCTCTACAGAGGACAGGGAGAGCCCACACCTGTGGCAGCAGTCTTCTTGGCTAGTGCTGCTAAAAATAGTCTCCACTTACCCTCTTTTGAGAGAAATCATCTGATCAGCCATGTTGGAAGGATCCTGAGCCTTCCTTGAACTCCAGTCCTTCTCCTTTCAGCCCCTGTTCCATAAACACATAGATAATCTCATAGCCAGCAGCTATCTTAGCATGACAGAGAGACACAAAATGTTTGAACCTGCGCTGTACCAAAATAGGCATCAGGTGCATCTACAGAAAATTTTCTTCCTAAATTGAGAAGCTTCCATGATTAAAGAAACTACAACTGAGGGGTTTTTTTCCTTCTCCATACAGGACATGATAGGTAGAAAAGAATCCTGTGCTTCAGGACAGATACCAATGACCAACCTCAGCTGCCTTGTCTATGCACTGGAAGAATGGACGATTGTGGAGCTCCTGAAGAAATACCTTTTTCATGTGATCATTGCCTCACTGACAATTAGTGCAATATTAGTTTTTTTTATAGTTCCTTTAACAATTGTCTTTTTCATTTACCTTACTAATATTTTGCTTTTAATATATCAGAGGAACAATGAGGTAAAAGCAGATCCCTTGAGTGATGTTTGGGACAGTGTAAGAAAAACTATAGCAAGCTTTTGGGATATATATGCCAGAGTATGGCATGGTAAGTACGACATGACTTGTCTGAAACTTTGAATTACCATAATTGGTAAATACACAAAAGTTTTAATTTTAGTTTGTTTTCTTCCAAATGGATGCAAATAAGTTACATTTATTATACTTTGTATGGCATCTTTGAACATTCAGCAGGGTAAAACTTTCTCCACGTCTTTCTAGGACTCTGCCTACTCCAACCCCATCCAAACAGCTCATGACAGGAGCTGTAGCAGGGATGGAAATGAAGGCAGACAAGGTGGAATGGAGCTCTTAGCTGGCAGAAGTTGTGGCTTTCCCAAGCCTTTGTATACATTAGCCTTCTAGTCTGGCTCCACCTGAAATCTAAATCAAACGTAGGAAGAGTCATGACAAGGATTCATAGAAGTCCATGTCAGTGAGGAAATTCCCTCCCCCTCTGAAGTGAATTCATTTAACTCTTGTGGAGAGAACCTCTCTTTGGGATTCTTACAGATTATGGTTTCTACTTGGACATCTCACCTTCTCAAAAAGATAAACATATTACAGAAAACTCTTCATTCTCCTTGACACAAAATGGAGACAATGACACAAAAATCATACTTCTAGATTTCAGGGAAGCATCCAGACTGTTTGCCTCTAATTCTGAAAACGAAGCATTTTCAGACCAGTTTCTAATTTTTTTAAAAAATCATTACTTTTGTACTATGTACAAAAAGTTCCTAATGGGAACTAATTACTTTAGTTCCCTCACTGGGGAAGATGTCAGGTTTGGGTGTGATCTCATGATTAAGCTGACCAACAAATCAGTCCAGTGATAAGCTGTGGTGTGTGAGGGACTTTCTCTCTGCTATTGACCAAAAGTTCCATCCAGAACATAATTATTTTAAAAGCTACTGCAGAAGCTTTCATAACTCTCTGCAAGTCATTTAAAAAAGGACTGTAAATGTTTTTCTTTAAACTGCCAGATGATTTACAGATATTGTTGTCATTGTATTGCTTTCCATCCCAAACAGGTTATGAGCTGCATGGTGTGCAAAACCTCCCAGAAGGACCAGCCATCCTTGTGTATTACCATGGAGCTATTCCTATAGACTACCTTTACTTTTTGTCTAGGCTGTTTCTCTGGAAGAAAAGACTTTGCCTCTCAGTAGCTGATCATTTTGTGTTTCGTTTACCAGGTAAGAACATGTTTTCTTGTATTTAAGCTTCCTGGATTCACCTGACCTGTTCTGGTTTTGGTGAACTTTACATTTACTATACTAGAAAGAGATCTTTTAAACTGAAACACTGCTTTTAGACTTTTAAAATAAAAGTTGGTAGATGAAAGAGGACAAACACGGCAGAATATCCTGTCTTTTCAGTGAAACTACTGGTAAACCCTCCAAAGCCAACAAATAGACATAGGATCCTTTTGGGATGAAATGTCATCCCTCAGTAGAAAGTGCTGGATAGTACTCTACTATTCCTTTTCTGTATCTTCTGATAGTGATGACTGTCCAGGAGAAGGTACAGAGGAGCAAAAATAATTCAATTTTAGAAAAACAAGGCATAAAGAAGAGCATCCAGAAGGAATAGCAGGGAGGTTATTTAAAGGCACCTTTATACCACTTACATTTAAAGCTGTTTTAATAATAGAGAATAAAGGAAGCTATTTTAGAAGAACACTCTTCAAAATGGCAGTTTCCCTGAAAACACTGGAAACAAGTAGCATACTCAAGTGAATTTGATGCAAAAATTGTATTGAGGTACCCCTAGAATTTTCTACGGCATACTTAGTAAATACTGTGTAGTACTGAGCATGCCAGAAGTATGAAGTTGTCACGAGATTATTTGCTTTTAAGAGTACCATCAAAAAAAGAGAAAGTTTCACAAAATGTTGCAAAGGAGACTCCTTTTTAAAGGGATAAATAAGAGGGAACTGCTTCAAATTGAAGTATCCATAGCACAGATTTTTATTACAAATATATAGTACATTATTGTTAGGACTAAGCAACATTCTCAGCTGTGCAGTTCTTGGACTACTGGTGTGTACATAACATATTGCTTGCATTATGTTCATGCTAGAGCAACAGAAGGTGGCAAATGTTGTGTCAACCTGTAAAAAGGCTATGAAAAGACATCTGGTAAGAAAGACTGCAAATAATTGAGGTTAGACCTCCCCATTGCATTAGTAGAAAATGTGGCTAAAAGTAACAGGCTGAGTGAAATTTCTCCCTAACCTTCTCTTGCTCTACCATGCTTACTTACTTTTTGCAAAGAAATGTTACACTTCACAGATTGGTTCTTTAAGAATGCTCATGAGCATATGCTGAACCTCAGTTCAGTGTATCTGCAGGATTAATTACAGTTACAGGAGAATTCTTCTGGTGAATTAAAAAGTCTCTCCATCACAGAATAGCTGCAAAGTAATAAAGTTACAAAAAAAAGACAAGGATGATTCAGAGGTGTTGCATGGCTTTGAAGAGCTAGGACATTAGACAGAAGCCTTGCATGGCCAGAGGATAAAAAAATTCTCTGAGACCTGGAAAAGGGGAATAAGGAGTGGTAATATTTTCATGTGATACATTATAATTCTCAAAAGTTTTAAAGCCAAGAAAAGGATGAACCTCTTTCCTTAATAAGGATATAGCATTCCTAATTTTAGGAATGCTATAAATATAGCATTCCTAAAATATATATACAAATATATATACAAATATATATTTGTATATATATTTATAAAATAAATAAAAATATATATACAAATATATCTGAGTTCACAAAGGGATTTAACAAAGTCAACATCTATCTTTGACAGAAAGATCTATCATATGTGATGCCTTGAATAATATTAAATACAATTAAATTACAGGATTCAGCACTGTGTTATCCACTGTCTTCCAAAGTTTCTGTTGCAGACCTCTGTCAGTCTGTAGTTGTTGCTTCCATTTGGTAATATAAAAAATTTATTTTCAAACTATGCAGGGAATTTGAAGACTGTGAAAATGCTTGTTTGCTTTCTATCAGAGTTCCAAACTGATATATCTAAAATATGAAGGTAATATTAGAAAGCATAGAGTACTTCCATGGTTCTCAATCTGTCTTTTAGAAAAATCCCAGTTATGGAAACAGAGAAAGGAGATTCGTTGAACTGTTCATATGGTGCTGAAATTGCCCTGCTAGCTTCTGTCATTCGTGCATCTCAAGAGTCTTACAGCAGTTCAATTTGATGGACATAGTTTACAATTTAACCACAAAATACTCAATTAGATAACTCAAAACCTCAATGTTTAAAATGTTAAACATGACATTTAAAAAGAAAACTAAGAACAGCTACTTGTCAGGTATTTCTTTTTGTAGTAATCTTCATTGTACTGATTTTTTTTCTGTATTAAAGTATGTAAAAAGAGGGAGAGAGGAATAGATGCTTATTTTCAGATTTCTAGTTATGACCCACAAGTTTTAGTTGCATAATTTGGTTGATAATTATGGAAGATAGCATGTGGAAGCATTTTTTTTAATTGAGATGTTCCTGATAAGATGGTTCATCTTCATAATATTTGGTCAAAAATATTGTCAACTATTTGTCATTTTGCCAACATTTACCCTGTAGGTGTCCTACTTCCTCCATAAAAATTTGCCTTAGTCTAAATATATAGCTACTAGATTTTAATTTAGCTGTGATTTGGCTCCTACACGCAAGCAGTATTGGGGATATGTTGTTATATTGTCATATTAATATGCATTTTCTACTTATTTATTTCAGGACTTAAATTATTGTTGGGAGTGACTGGTGTTATACCAGGTACAAGGGAGGAGTGTCTCAGTGCCCTGAAGAATGGATACTTGGTGTCCGTCTCACCAGGTGGAGTTCGGGAAGCGCTGTTCAGTGATGAAAGTTACCAGCTCATGTGGGGAAATCGAAAAGGCTTTGCTCAGGTTGCTCTAGATGCAAAAGTGGTGAGTACCATATGTTACCAATCCCAGTTTATGCTTTCTGCATATGTGCTTCATTATAAAATGCAGCTTAGAAATATTTGTTGGAAAATCTTCCAGAAGAAATGGTTGGGAAGTAGAGATTTCATTACCGTTTCCTTTCACTTTCCTCAAGCACATTAATCCATAGGGATCAAGGATTTTGTGGAACTGTCAGACATTTCCCTGACTGTTTCAAAGCATCCATCTCTGTGGTTCCATGCCTAAA
The DNA here is from genome assembly GCA_024500445.1 of Entomyzon cyanotis. NCBI lineage: Eukaryota > Metazoa > Chordata > Aves > Passeriformes > Meliphagidae > Entomyzon > Entomyzon cyanotis. The sequence continues at coordinate 23,439,618 of JAKEPQ010001005.1, forward strand.
GTTCCATCATGCAGGCATCCAGTGTCTCATCTTGACTGTATTTCAGGGGTCTTCACTGTGATCCTTCTCCATATTGCCCTAAGGTTTCATTCTTTTTGCTTATCCTAGTAGGCTTACATCTTTATCTTACTTCTGCATACCTAGTCACTTTTTTATGGCTCTTTAATGTAATATCCTCATCTTTCTTTCTTCTCATTTATTCTGGGAGGATCTAGGATTTTGTCCTTACCCTTACTTTTCTTCATGTTTGTGAAAGATCACATCAACTAACCCAAGATATGTCTTCATCAGTGTCTGGGTTTGAATCATGTGTGCACTTTTGAAGCAGTTTTTGTATTTCCCTCTCATAACATGCTTGGATTCACATCAAGGAATGTGCTAGAATACCTGAGCTGCATTCCTTTTGGCTGAAACTAAACAAAAATTGGGACCTAATACTCTCCAGTGTCAAATGGTCGTTCACTCAATGGTGCCAAACAAGAATTAGTTCTACATAAAAACAGAGCTCTGGAATGTGTTCAGTGTAGATGTCAGATCCTCAGCATACTCTAGAGATGTGCTTCTCTTGATTTGCATTCCACCAATGTGCACATGGCCAATATTTCAGTTAGTTTCCATATGGATGATGGTCTACAAATACAGCCTTCTACCACTAGCTCTGACTTCTTCCATCTAAATGTGTGAGACTGCTTTTCTGATACAGTCTCTGGGAAATTTTGTTATTTGGGATGGCCTGCAGCTGAAAGAGTAGCAACCCCGTCTTTTTCCTAACTGCCACTTATCACCTCTAGACACAAATTTTCTGCCTTATTTTAGATTTAGCATACCTAGTGCTTTTTATGTCTGTCAATACTGGTGCAAATCCAGGCTTTATCTGTTCTACCATGCACTTGCTGCTGCTCTCTCATGAATTGCACAACCATCACTTCTTCTTCACTTTCTTATGAATATCTCATCAATTGCAGTGCTTTTTGACCGTCCATGTAAAGTTTTCTGTCTGTATAGGAGAAGCTGTACAGGGATTTGAGTTCTTCCCATGAAACTTTAATTTCTTAACATCCCTTTCAGATTTTTGTGCAGTTATATTCCGTTTTCACCTCATCCAATTTGCGGCTTCTCAAACTTTGTTTTGGTCTCTTGTGCTGTAGCTTCTATTACAAAGTACCTGAAGCTTCAAAATGCATGCTTCAGGTTAATATGTCTTCATAACTCTATCTCTGAATTATTGTGGGGAGATAATTAATCACTAGAATAAACTTAGGGGCACTTACCCAATGGATAAAATAATTTTTGGCCTAGTGTCTTGTTTCTACATCTTGGCCTTTTAAAAGTCATGTTTTATGTGCTTCTGTTCCCTTTCCTGTCCTTTTTCTCAAAAGTGTGGGCTGGTAAATGTTAGTCACAATACTTCATATATTGAGTGGGCCTGTACTATAGGAAAATACCAGAATGTGAATGGGATAAACTCAGTCAAATTTGTATGGGCATTTTGAGTTCCCTAATAGTCTTCTTAATTTATGCATAACTGCTGAAGCAGTTAGAAAGATTTGTCACTGTAAAAACTTGAGTGATTTCTATTGATTTTGATTTCATATCTGCCTTTCAACCTACTCCAAACATCTGGACAATCGTTTGTCAGATATTCTCTGTTCACCTGTAGCTTTACAGTAATGCAATGTAATAGGTTGTGGATTTTTTTAAATAAAAATTGAATTAAAGAACTGAGTGCCCTTACAATCTGCCACCCCGATCAAAACACATCACAAGAATTCGTGCCAGTAATCCTCCTAATTCTACCAGTCTTCCATAATTTAGGAGCAGATGGAAATAGCTGAATTGTAATACCTAAAATTGTTAGCACCTTCTGTTGACAGAATTTGTGGGGTTTTTATTTGTTTGTTTGGGTTTTAAAATTTTATTTAATGAATTGGATATTCATGGAGGATAAGGTTCTTGCAGTGTGAAAGGGTCATATGGTCCTTCGCATGGTGCTTGGTAAAACAGGCACTATGTAGGACTGTTACCAGGAGGGCAGAGAGAGAATTTTATCCTTTGACAGCTACTAGCCTGGGCTTACCTCTGCAGTGCTGCTGCTTCTTATATCTCTTATTGTTACCCTCATTCAGTTTTGTGGGTTTTTATGATCAGAAGTCTGACTGGATCCCTGTTTGTGAGCATCACTGTAATTGGCTGGCAAGCTTCCATCACTGTAATTGGCTGATGCTTGAACATGTTTGATGTTTCTTTGGAAATCTGTGATCAGACAGACCTTAGATAACTAAACACTTAAAAAAAGAAGTGCTGTGCATTTAACAATAGAGAAGGCAATATTAACCCTATGTATCACTTCTTATATAAAGCTAGGCCCATAGTAGTCACTGGATCTCATCTTTTGGCACATTTCAAATTTGATTTTTTCTTCTTGCTGTAGCCTTTCCAATACTGGCCAGACTAATCTTGCAGGTTGACCAAAGACTGGGGTGTAGTGATTTAACCCTGGCTGGATGCCAGGCAGCCATCAAAGCCTCTCTATCACTGCCCTCCACAAGTGGACAGGGGAGAGAAAATAAAGCAAAAGATTCATGAGTTGAGATAAGGACTGGGAGAGATCACTCAATGTACACCATCATGGGCAAACCAGGCTCTACTTGGGGATAGTGATTGCATTTATTACTAACAAAATCAGAGCAAGATAATGAGAGGTTATCTTCCTTACTAAAGAAGTAAAGTAAAGTAAAAGTCTTAAAACCACCTTTTGCCGGCCCCCACCCTGTTCCTTGAATCTCCCTCCTTCCCTGCCATGGCGCAGGGAGATGGGGAATGGGGGTTATTGCCAGTTCATCACACATTGTTTCTGCCACTGCTCAGAGAGAACAGTTCTTCTCCTGCTCTAGTGTGGGGTCCATCCCACAGGAGACAAACTTCTTCAACTTGAGTCCATCCCATGGATAGCAGTTCTCCATGAATTGCTGCAGTGTGGATCACGCTTCAACAGGGTGCAGTCCTTCAGGCACAGCCTGCCCCAATGTTAGCTCCCCACAGGGTCACAAGTTCTACCAGGAAACTTGCTCCAGTATGGGCTCCTCTCTCTGTGGATCTGCAGGTCCCTGCCAGGAGCCTCCTCCACCACTGTTTCCCACGGGTTCACAGCCCTCTTTTGGGCATTCACAGTCCAGTGTGGGTCTCCTCCATGGGCTGCAGGTGGATCTTGGAACCCCCTGGACCTCCCTGGGCTGCAGGGGCACAGCTGCCTCACCACTGTCTGCACTACAGGCTGCAGAGGAATCTCAGCTCTGGTGCCTGGAGCACCTCCTCCTTCTGCACTGACCTCGGTGTCTGCAGGGCTGTTCCTCTCACATATTCTCACTATGCTCTTCTCTGGCTGCAATTACATCTGTGCAATAATTGTTTTTTTTCCTCCTTAAATATGTTATCCCAGAAGTGTTATTATCCTTCCTGAAGTCTTGGCCTTGGCATGCAGCACATCTGTCCTGGAGTTGGCTGGCACTGGCTCTGCCAGACACGGGAGAAGCTTCTGGCAGCTTCTCACAGGAGCCACCCCTGTAGCTCCCCCTGCTACCAAAACCTGGCCACAAAAACCAAATACACTGGGGATAGATTCATCCAGCTGTCACAAGTTGTTCTATTATGTAGCAATTAATATAAATTTGCTAACACTTAGTCAGATATTTTGAATGAAGGCAAGATAGAATTATAAGGGCCTTCTTAAAATTTTTTCTACATACACTGTAGTCATCAACCAAAGAACCACACACACTTTATCAAAATGACTGCATGGTGGTTAATAACCTGCCACAGATTACTTGAATGGGGTTTGCAAGACAAAACCTACTTTATATATGAATAGACATCCCCATCCATCATATAATATTACAGAAGTTCAATAGTTCTTCCACTGAAAAAGTTGAAGAAAAGCAAACAAGGAAGGTACTTTCAGCCTCAGTCCTTGCCTGCAAAGTTTCCACAGTTGGTTTCTACTTCATTTTGTGTAACTACTTTGCTTAACTGGAGTCAGAGAGTGTTACTATTTAATGACTCCGTGTACCTCTGGGACATTTATTTGTCTCAGTCAAATTCATCCATGACCTTCAGAAATAGTCTCTGTCTACTGGCTTGGTTTTGACAGGCTCACAGGGATGGATCATTGTTTCTGAAGATCCCTGAATTTTATCTGTGCCAAAAAATTTGTTCAAGTCAAGTTAGGTAGGAAATAAAGAGGAGCTATGACTTATGAAATTCTCATATATGGGTTTGGACTACGTGATCTCTAGAGGTCTCTTCCAACCTCAACTATCCTGTAGTGATTTTTGAAAATTCTGTGATTTTCAAGCTGGCTGGATGTGATCCAGCTCGGTTCCAGCACAGCAAATATAAATCTGTAGGTTACTGCAGATCTGGTTGTGCTGCTTTACAAATGTAAGATTCTATGTGTGTACCTGTCTTTTCCAGCTCAGGGACTGAACATTGCTGCCTACTCTGAACCTCAATGGCTGATCATTGTATAGGAGTAACCTTTTAGTTGCCAGACTTCTTTATAGCCTAACATATATTTCTCTTGCACTATTCCTAAAATTTGAAGTGTTTTGTCTGTATGACTGATAGGTTTCAAACATTTTACCTGTTAGATGTACAGTATTCAATTAATAGCTGAAGCAAAGTGTGGTATCTTTAGTGTCCAGTACTTATATTTTTTAAAAGATGTTCCTGATTGCTTTTTAAGGGTTTATTTCTAACAATTTTCCTTTATTTCTCATTCTGAGGGATTTACTATTGCAACTTTATGCATGTTTGATATTTTTGTTCTCCCTCAGGTATTTTTTCCTTTTAATGGTTTCTGTCTCTATGAGTTATTTGTTAAGTTCTAGTTACTTCTTGTTCTTGATTGTTTTTTTCTCATCCTGCAGATTCTGTTCTGTGGTGGTGATTCTCAACAGTACAAAAGTTTTCTTTCATTACCTTCTGGACAAGTTGTTCCAACAACATGTTCAAATTAGAATTTCAGAAAAAGGAAAAGGGACAATAGTGGAGGAAAAGGTCTTTGCATGTATGGATACAATTACTGGCACTTTGTCTACAAACTATGAAATCTTACCTCAGGCTGTCAGACATGACTATTTCAAGTGCAGGCATCTCAAGCGTGTTTCTTTTCAGTCACAATAATGATGTGAACTTGTTCTGTAAGTGCTTAGGGATCCACCCTCCAGAAGGTGTGTAGTCCAGGTCAGTGAGGATACACAATTGCCTTTTTTGTCTCAGGGATCTGCAGAAGTCTTTTCCAGTGAAGTTTTATCCAAACATTACTGCTTCAGTGAGAGTCTATTTGAGAAGCAGATGAGATGGGCCAAGTGTGAATGTCTGCTTGCTTTCTGCAAGGCTTCACAAACTGAATGCTTTCCTATTCACCATTCATGATGAAAGCTGTAGACAGAGAAACTATGGAAATTTGTTTTATGTTCCAGTCAGTGATATAGCAATAAATACATAACATTGAAGTTAAATAAACCTTAATACAATGTCAATCATTCTATTTACAGATAGTGACTTTAAAACATGTTTGTGGGAGCTGAGAAATAGGATTTTATTTCCATTCTGGAGTTTTTTATATCAAGATTCCTTAACTGACTTATAATTACCCTCCATATTTGAATTATTTTCTTAGCTGCATTAACAGGCACTTAAACAGAAATTCAAACCTGGTATAACATTTCCTTCTCATTTTTTTTTGTGCTTCCTTAGCCCATCATTCCAATGTATACCCAAAATGTCCGTGAAGGCTATAGGATGTTTAAAGAAAGAAGTAAGAACTTAAAAATATATTTTATGTATTTAGAATATTTTATCTCTTTTCTCTCAGATTTCTCTTGCTTTAATCTTAGATTTTGCTTCTCAGACTTTTGCTAACTTTGGATTCTCTAACATTTGCTGTGGGTCAGAGGTAGCTCCAATATGGAAGTACTTTGTGCATAACTGGTTTGTGTGTGTGATTTGGTTCTTTAATGCAGTCTTATTTCTGTGATTTACTAAGTCTGTTGAGCTTTGTTTTGGTGGACAGTTACCTCAATCCTGTAACAACTTCCTGACTGTCAAATAAAGCATGCATTTTTAAGAAGTCTTCTACATTAATCAGATGTCATGTTTGGATTGTGTTTTCTGTGACTATAATCTCACTTTTTCCTCCCATAATCTATTTCAGGATTTTTTAGGCAGTTATATGAAAGCACTCGATTGCCTTTTACTCCTCCATATGGAGGACTTCCAGTTAAATTTCGCACATACATTGGGAAGCCAATCCCTTATGATCCAAATATAACTACAGAGGAATTAGTTGAAAAGGTAAGTTCTCTTTCCTTGCAATATTGAACTATGTACTTTGCTCTCTATTATATATCCACTCAAAACCAGTTTTTTGCATGCTTGAATAAAGGCAAATACACTTCTACTAGCTTGTTAAAGCTATGGGCCGTTGAGTTCTGGGATTATTTAATGTACAAATACCTACAAGTAAATATTGACATAGTAATACTTGATTGGGATGCCCTCATCCTTTTGAAATGTGGGAGCTCTGTCTTCTTGTCATGGTAACTTTGTTTCTCCCATACCTTTGATATCTTTGATAATAATTATGATAACTGACATGATGTAAAATATGCTTTAAGTGTGGTTTTGGGTAACTATGAAAATAAATTTCATAAATAACAAATAACATTGAGAATCTTCACCAAATAGCACAGGGCTCTAGAAGCAAAGTTCCATAAGAGCTTCAGTCTCGGTGCCGAAATGAAAATGTTAAAAAAAAAGTTGCATCCAAAATATGAAAATAGTTGGATTACCTACAGCTTGGTGAAATCAGTTGTGCCCAGGAGCATAAAAGTGTTTATAGGTCTAGAGTTTAGGCATTTTTCAAAGTATTAAACTAAACCATAAATACAGCTTTTAAATTTTTTTGTGGAAGTTGATAGGAGGATTTTACGCAAAAAAAAAATTAAAAATCTGCTATGACCTAGGAATACATGGATCAAAACAAAATCACTTACAAAAAATCACTTTGCTGCCCCCATAAAGATGCAGCAAGGCTAGCTTCTCTTTCTTTTGTTTTCTTTTTTTAATGGTCTACTGCAGGTTGTTCTGAGCTTCATAAAAGTGAAACCAGAAAGACAGGTTTGGTCTGTTACAAGGGAACAGCCCCAGCAAGCTGTGGAGTTTGGTCTAAGCAGCTTTAGGAGTCTGGAAGCAATATGACTGCCCTTATGGTTATTCATATTCTTGTATTTTGGGGAACAGTATTTTGTGTACCTGTGAAAGTGAAATTTAAATTTCTCATTATATTGATTTATTTTACTAAGTCAAGCCTTTGGCCAACCTCTTTGACCACCACCCACTTTGGTGGGAGTGCAGTTAGGTCTTTTGGGGCTGATATTACTTAAAGCAACTTAAATGAGGTTTGAGGTGAGCAGTGGCCTGGCTGTCCTCTATCTGATCCTGTTCTGGAAAGGAGTTAGGACATGAATCTATCAGGAAGGGGTTTGCTACTTTTTTCCTAAGTGATATTCTACTATAACTCTGGGAAATATCTGTGGAGTATGTAGCTACCTTTATTTCAAGTTTAAATACATGAGGGAAACCAAAAGGAGATAATTTCTTATTTCTTTTAGAAATACAGGATATTGTATTCATTCTCACCCTAAAATTGCATTTCAATCTCATGTAAATGATGTTATGAGTTTTCTTATTATGTGTATGCTGTATATGATAAAATTATGTGATAATTCATGTTTGGAAGGACAGACAGAGGTTCCTACTCCAAATTCCTAGTTCAAGAAAGGTCAGCTATAAGATCAGGCGAGGTGAGTCAGGCTTTATCCATAATTTTTGATTAAAATTTTCAGGGATGGGACATTGCAGAAACTTAACATTTGCATGTGTTAAAGGCTACTTTGACTTAGTAATGACCAGGTTGGATAAATCTCAATAATTTGAGCCTACACAAACTGCAGTCATTGTTTTTGTTCCTTTGTTTTCCAAGAAAGGTGTTGTTAGGACAACTAGCTAATATGAAAAACAATTTTTTTTCTTACAGCAGACTTATGTGCGATTTGTCTCTCCTGAACTTCTGAGAAGTCAGTGATTACACTGTCCTTCTATGCATAAATGGGTCTGTAAAGGCAAATTTCTCTTCTCTTTTCAGACAAAGACTGCTGTCCAGGCTCTCATAAGCAAGCACCAAACAATCCCAGGCAGCATATGGAAGGCTTTACTGGAGCGATTTGATAAACGTCGCAAAAGTGATTAGAATGCTTATGTTGATATCATTGGTTTTACAGCATACAGTAAAAAACAATGTCCTACAGTACTGGTCACTAATAGTTGGTGTTAACCAGTTTAGTTTACAGATTTCTACAGATTTCTACAGATTTGGTGGAAGAAAACAATTAACCTCTTGAAAGTTCCCCCATGTCTTTGAGAATATCCTGAACTCACAAAGATTGAAGATGACTTGTGTATAAAATAGCAATGCAACAGCTAAATTCCCTGAAAGGAAATCACATAACCAAGATTTTCCTGGTTCCTAAAACAAATATTTACTTACATCCGAGAGCCTTAGTGGTTTTACCTAGATCTGTGGGTTTGTGTTATGAGCACTGTTCAGTCTCAGAGCAGAACTTCAAAGCCAGTGTTGTCCCACCACAGACCACCCACGGGGGGCACCTTCCCTGATGGGCCCCATGCAAGACAGTGTCAGAACAGAAACTGTCTAGCTTTAGGTAATGAGCTTAATGTTTAGACCATTTTCCTAGAAACTATACGAAGAAACATGATCCCATTAAAATACATATTAGACTCCTTCAAACACGTCATCTTAGTGGTTCATACCCTGGAAAGCAGGACTGCTGCATCCAAGACTTTTCCCCCACAAAAAAGAGGTGTCTCAAAGAGAGGGGGAAAAAAAAAAGCTTTAGTTCAGTGTAGCAAATATTGCAAGTACATGTAGAAGGTAGTTTCAAGTCTGAGCTAGTTCGTGCATGCACTATTGCACCACACCATAGTTGTTTAGTGGATGAGGCTGCCCCCAGCCTGAAAATCCCTGGATATGGTGTGTGCAGTACGGATGTGCTGTATTTACCCGAATCTCCCAGTGAGCAGGGAACAGGCTTGGGGGGGAGCTTTCTCAGGCAATGCATCCCTGAGGCTTATCATCACTGGTGGTTTGCCTAGAAATGTAGTACTGCAACACTGCCATCTCCATACAGATTGAACCAAAATGCCTGTTTGGAAAAGCAGTGTTGTCTTCTTAATGCAACTTGTAGAAAACTGAAACTTACTACAAATCAGAATGTGTTTTTAAGGGCTGTGGGATGTTGTTACTGGTGGGAGTGGCAGAATTTTATGTAATCTATCCAATATGCGATTAAATGCAACCAAGTGAGGTGCAAAGACCAAGAAATGTAATTTCTGTGCCTCATTGTTCCTTCATGTCCTTCTAATACATAAGTAATCTTTCCTAACATTCTAAAAAGGTTACATAGCATCTAAGGAAATATATATAATTGCCCATTTTTCAGTAGAAAACTAAATCTACTCTTTGGATGAAAATTAATTCTTCCTCAGCCCTGCTTCTTCACAAGTATTTCTTGCACATTTGGTGAAGGGAGAAGGATAGACAGGTGAGTTATTTCCCTGGGCCAAAAAGACAGGAATCATGTCCTGAAAAAACCCTCAAATCTGTCCTTAGATACAGGAATCTTGACTTGAACACCTTAACTATAACTGCTGTATACAGGCAGAAAGATTTTTCTCCCAGCAGAGACTCAGCATACATAGGAGATGATAAACTAAAGCAGATCATGATGCAGACTGATATGCCTGGACATAAACAGGAATTCAAACCATGAAGTCTTACATGGCACATTCCAGCAATACAAGCTAAAATTCAAACCCTGAGTTTAAGTCAGGGGAGAAAGGGAACTAAAGGAAAAGGTTGTAGAATACTAAAATGGACACAGACAAAGAAGCAAGAGGAATTATGAGTAACCAGAACATGAAGGCATTCTTTGTATTACAGAAAATGTAGAAGGGCTAAACAGAATCTTTGTCTGACTACCCTAATTTTCAAGTACATTAATACTATTATGGAACGTGCCCAAAGAAGGACAATGAAGCTGCTAAAGGGTCTGAAGCACAAGTTTTATGAGGCAGGTGGAGTTGCTCAGCCTGGAGAAACGGAGTCTCAGGGGGACCAACAACTGCAACTACCTGAAAGGATGTTGCAGCCAGGTGGGAGTCGGTCTCTACTCCCAGGTAATACGGGACAGAACAAAAGGAAATGGAAGTTGTGCCAGGAGAGGTTTAGATTGGATATCAGTAAAAAATTTCTTCACTGAGAGCATTTTCAAGTATTGGAACAGGCTCCCCAGGGCAGGGGTGAAGTCACTATCCCAGGAGGTATTTAGAAGATGTGTAGATGTGGCACTTGTGGACATGGTTTAGTGGTGGGCTTGGCAGTGCTGGGTTAATGATTGGACTCAGTGATCTTAAAGATTGCTTCCTAAACAATTATGATATTGCGACTAACACTTCAGTCACCAGAATTTGCACAACCTTTCAAATGCCATGTACATGATGCTAGGGGCTGTGCTGCAAATCACAGTGGAGCACTACCCTTGGGTAGGAGATAGGTAATCAGAGCTCTGGTTCTCTTTCAAAGCAGAGATTCCTGCCTCTATCTCCCCTATTGCAGACAGCTGTTAATATTTTCAAATAATGTTTAAGTTTTTCCTGGGCTATTACATCTTTTAACAGCATCACTGCATTACCTGCAGCTTATCTGAAGCGAGCTGGAGTAAAAAATAATTTCTGTTTGTTGTGCTTTGTCAGTTATCTTAAGAGTTTTTTCTGGTGTCTCAAGATAATAGACAAAATTATTATTGAGAAACAGGAATGATTTTGAATGATATATATGTGATTTTTCTACTAAAAAGTTTTAGAATTTTTTTCCAGAAACATTATAATACTGCTCTAATAATAAGCAGTTATTATTAATTAGTAGCTCCCTCTAAATTTTTTTCTTTTTAGAACAGTATTACAGAAATTAGAACCAAAAACTGGTATTATAGAAACTAGAGCTGCTTGTCATACAAATAGAAATGTAATTGCAGATCAAATCACTCCCCTGCTACCCTTGTTTTTTAGCCTCTCCATCATACAGCAAAAAAATAAATGAAAACCAGCAAATGACCTGTGCCTGCCTCAAAATGAAAGCAGCATTTTTGACTCTTGTTGGGTATAGTTTGCCCAGTAAATAATGCAGGGAAATCCTGTTTTCACCACTTTTTGTATAAAAAGTTTAACCAGCTCAAGCTACAAGATTTTGCATTGGGGAAAAATATCATACTGGTAACACAGGGAAAATAAATTAATAAAATCATAGAGTCATAGAATATTCTGAGTTGAAAGGGACCCAGAAGGATCATCAAGCCCCAACTCCTGGCCCTGCACAGGACAGCCCCTAGAGTCACACCATGTGCCTGTCCAAATGCTTCTTGAACTCTGGCAGGCTTGGCGCTGTGACCAGTTTATTAATTGGATGGCAGTGGAAACAGTTACACAGTAAACTGTGTACAACGGCTCATTTATTAATTGGATGACAATGGAAACTGTTAAGCAGTAAACTGTACAACTGCTCATTTATTAATTGGATGACTATGGAAACAGTTAAGCAGTAAACCGTACAACTGCACAACTGAGCAGTCGCGGACGTCAAAGAGGCAGATGATGTACCTGTGGAAGAGAGCTGTTCAGGAAAGCTCAGCAGGCAAGGATCTGCAAGGGCTGGCCAAGTTCATCTCACCGAAGGCTGGGGTGCAGCCATGGCAGTGTTCCGTGTTGTCCTAGCAGGTAGGGTATCTGCATCAATACTTGTGTGTTTGGAGCAGCACCTGGCGTCACTGGAGCACTGCTTATTTCTTTGACTGATTTTGTCTTGACCCAGAAACCCAGGGATTACATCCACAGCTGTCGGGCAGTCGGGGATGCTTTAACGGCACTGTGAATGCCGTGTCAGAACACTAAGTGTCTGGAACGCTGATTCCCTGCAGTGGATACGAGTGGGTACCAGGTATGGATGCTGCTGGAGAAGGAGGATTCCACCCCCTGGCAGGTATTGGGGAGGGGCAGCTGGCAGGTAAGCGGTGCTCAGGGAGGGAGGGTGAACGGGCAGGACATGATATTTCCCAGTGGGTGCCATGGCTGAGTGGCCGAGGGTGCTGGAGGTTGTTTCGTCTGGAGAAACGGAGACCCAGGGGTGACCTTATTGCTGTCTGCAATTCCCTGAAAGGAGCTTGCAGCCAGCTGGGGTTCGGCCTCTTTTCCCGGGCAACCAGCGACAGGATGAGAGGACACAGTCTCAAGCTGCACCAGGGGAGGTTTCGGTTGGTCGTTAGGAGGAATTTCTTCACAGATTAGCCATCCGAATGGGCCTCAGCGGGAGATGGTGGAGTCACCGTCCCTGGGGTGTTTAAGGAAAGCCTGGATGTGGCACTCAGTGCCGTGGTCCAGCTGACACGGTGGTGTTCGGTCGCAGGTTGGACTCCACGATCCCGGAGGTCTTTCCCAGCCCAATCCCCTCCGGGACTCGGCGGTTCCGAGCTCCCGCCCTGCCCGCCCGCGCCGCCAGGCGGCGCCCTCCGCCCCGCCCCACCCCGCCCCGCCCGCTCGCGGGGAACGCGCGCCCCCTGGCGGCGCCCGCCGCCCTCGCGCCGCGGCGGAAGCGGCGGACGGTGCGTGCCGGACGCGGTCCGGGCGGCTCCCGCGCCCCCGGCGGCGCGGAGTTCCCCGCTGCCCTGCGCCCCCCGCCTCCGCCCCCGCTCCGCAGGGCGCCCGCTAGCCCCCGCCCCGCCGCCGGGAGCCGCCCCGGCCCGGCCGCCCCGCGGGCACCCGGCCTCCGCGGGGGCGGCGGGCGGAGAGTAAAACCGGGCCCCGGCAGGGACGGGGGCTGGAGCCGGAGCCGCCGCCGCCAGGGGAAGGTGAGCGGGCGCTGCCGGGCGGGTGGGGGATCCCGGCCCCGGCCTGGCCCCGCTGCCGTATCTGCCTTGTGGTGGCGGCTCGGTCGGCACCGCGCTCGGGGCCTTGGTGCAGTTAGCACGGGACAGGGCTGCGGGCGGCGCGGGGAGCCGGGGCGCGGCGAGGCGGCGGGCGGGCCGGGGCTGTGTCCTTCTTGTCAGCAAAACGAGCATCGAGCCCTCCGTCCGCCCGCTGAGGGAACCACTGACCAGCCGCACAGAAACCAGGCCGGTTCTTGTGGCAAAACGAGGACTAAACCACCCTCTCACTTCTAGGGTCTCTTCTGTCGCAGGTGACATTAGCAGGATTATCAGGGTCTTCTGGTATTTTTCGTTTATTTGGTTTTTTTGGGTTTGTTTTTTTTTTTTTTTTTGGTGTGCTTGTGGTGGCAGTGCTAACTCTGGTAGAAACGCCCTGTGTAGCCGTGTGTTTCTGTTGGCAGGAGCATGTCGTAGCTGCTGGTTTGCAGTGTCTTTCTAGTTTGGAAACACAGTGGGATGCCCTCCAGAGGTTTCACTTACACGTTTCATACACTCACTGAAATCGTGCTGTGTGTGCTTTACAGCAGAGTGTGGTGCTGTCCAGAGTCGCTCCTTCTGTCGTGATCAGTAGGGTCTCAGTTATCCCAGCATCTGCTGTCTCCAGCTGAAGGCCTCTGTTGTAGTGTAGTTAAGGACTTTTCTGGGTCATGTGCTAGAAGTCAGTGAAGGGAATTGTTTCCACTTCGTAAAGCCAGAATTGTACACATAAGTCGGTGTGCAGCGTTGCTAGTCAAATGAGAAATTGCATCTTTTTGAACTAGTGAAAAATGTACGTAAGCTGCTGTATTAGGGAGTTAGAATCTGAAATTATATATTTTGAACTGCTCAACAAGTTGGAACAGACCAAAGTGTTGTTATCTGTTAGTAGCACGTGAGAACTAAGTTGAACCTGTATTCATTGTGGAGTTCCTGGGCTTTTTTTGATCATAATCTGCCTTCCCTTCTTCACTGCCACTGTACCCACATTGTGAGGGCCTTACTGGTGATTTTAATGAGTGGTTATAGAGAGCAGGAGGTAGAATCTTAGCAGCAAAGGAACAGGAGGCAACAGACAGAAGCTGTAGTAAGGGGAACTCTAGAACTAGCATAAAGAATAACTTTTCACCGTGAATGGATTCAAGCACTGGATTAGGGGCCCGAAGAAGCTGTGGGATCTTTGTCCACGGAGATACTACAAACTGGACTGGACGTGTTACTGAGCAACCTGATTTAACTTGTTAGTTAGGAAGAGATTAGACAGATGCTTTTCAATGAGTCCTTCCAGTATAAATTGTGTGATTCTCTTCAAGATGAGGAAGCAGCATTGTTCAGGGTGGAGTTGACTATCCCTAAAGGAAGGCAGTATTTTAGCTCTTACCTCTCTGGTGGATAGCACAGAAGATGATAGATTTTAATTTCTGTTTCAGGTTAGCACACAGATATGCAAGTAAACTTATAAAACTTTGGTGATTGCATTTGAGGTATTGCATCGAACATTACAGGCAAAAAGACACAGTATTTTGCAAGACTGACATGTGTGAACAGGACTTTAAATTTAATTGACGGAGGATTTGGGGTTTGGGGCAAGCCATAAACATTTAAAAGTATATAAGAGGGAGAGTATAGCTTTAAGTAGTCTTTTAATCTACATAATTACCTCTCAGTTTTGAAAAAATCTTTCTGTGCCATAACCCATGCTCCATATTGTTCTCTAGGTAGTAGGTGGAGCCAGTGGAGAAGTCCAGGCATAACAATCTGATAAATATTGTGGTGTTGACTGCTACTCCTGAATCTTGCCTGGTCTCACTAGTTGTGTTTTTTATACTTGCTATGGGTGTTTGCTGCCTGACAGGTTCTGGAATTTGGCTGTGGCAACTGGAATGAAAAAGAGCTTTCTCTTCCTTTCCCACACACTCACTCTCTCCTTTCCCCCTAGTCAAACCCCAGACATGGGTGCATGAAATCAGTGAAGGGCATGCCACTAGTGCTATGTGCTTATATGTTGCTGGAGATAAATCTACTGCCCGTCACATTGTGCTGAAGAACATACCGAGGAGCAAAATGTTGTAAGCCTGAAGTAGTGGAATAGGCATGGATTGTGGGAGCAAAGATCAGCTTTCTTATTATTAATAGGAGTTATCATGAGTAATGTGGGTAGAGGCTGATTTCAAAACCAAAGGAAAAGGGACATCCTTTCTCTGTCAGAATGAGGGAAAGTTGAGATAGGAAAAGTAGTGAAATGAGTTCTGCTCTAGGATGTGTTTCAATGTTTCTTAGCAAATATGGAGTAAAATTGAGCTGCGTTGTAGTTTTTGTTGTCAGTGGGGTCCTGATAGCAATATTGTCTTCTGTGTGTAAGTCTTGTTGCTTGCAAAAACAGAGCAAAAAAATGATAGGCATACATGTCTGTCTAGGCATGGGAGCTCTGCAGTCATACCTGCTGAAAATCACATTCTAATAAACAAGCTCCAAGCTTAGATTCTTTCACAAATACTGTTCTTAATAAATTTCTCTCTACAAGCCTATGAGTTGCAACATGTTTTTCTTCTTGGTCCTGACTAGCAGAACTTGGAGTATTGACCAACCAGGTTTTTCTAGCCTAGAATAACTTTTGTACCCAGAGGTATTAGGTTTTCTGTTCAAGCACAGTGGCTAGAATAGCTGAGCATTTAGGTTGTCCTGTGTTTAGAAGGTGAAGTGAATAGCAAGTTGCCCCTTAAATTGTACAAAGCTAAGAGAAAAACTTATAGAAAGCCTGAAATTCATTCCAGGCTTGACCTCTGTGGGCTGGTAACTTCTTAGGAGCTGGCATTGGAGTAGAGAAGTTCTTATACATAGTCACAGTAAAGCCAGAGCAATTAAAACTCTGAGGAGGACTTTTTATGATCTTTTTTTCCTTGTCCTTTCTGCTGCCTCTCAGTGTTGTGCTCTGGATCTTGATGTTTCACTATCAGTAAATTTCCAGGTACAGATAACGGTTTTTCCAGGGCTGAGACTTTCTTATTTGAGACAATCTTCTTCCTGAGTCATCCGATGGTTGTAGTGAGTGGAAGGGTTCAGGAGGTTTTCCTTATAGCACTAGATTTGAGAGTGTGCTGTTTCCTGTTGTAGTTAGTGCTTGAGAGAAGGTTTTTTTTTTATTGTAACAATGAGTTAGGCTAATCAAAGCAGCTTTCTGCAATTCAAAAATACAGTATTAATTGGTATTGGTAACAGTATGAATGTTCTGGATCTGTGCAAGTTGAACAGTTTTCAATGAGATAAAATCTTTGCCTGGAATTAAGCAATTGCACCATCTTTCTCAATTAGAATTGTCAGCATTTCCAGTACACAAAAGAAAAGGACTGTAAAGATCAAGTTTTGCTGTATGAACTGTTATGTTTCTAATAGGTGCTGCTGGAATGTAGGGCAAATGGTATATGAATAAAATTCATCAGGGAGGTTTATTATATGATTAAACAGTATAGGCAGGTCTATCTGTTTGGAAGATGTATTCATCTACTTTTAAAAATTTTATTTTAAACAGGAGATGACAGGTGGAAATGAATCCTGTACTGCAGGACCGATACCTATGTCCTACTTAACATGCCTGACTTACATTCTGGAAGAATGGACTGGTGTGGAGCATATTGGAGATTATCTGAGTTATGCATTCTACGTTGTATGGGTGCTTTTTCCACTTATATTAGTTTTTGTACTTCCGGGAGTTATTGTTGTTCTCTTCTATGTTTCCATTCTCGTACTTCATATTTATAAAAGGAAGAATGAACTAAAGGAAGCTTATTCCCATGATTTTTGGTCGGGTGCAGGAGAAACGTTGGCTACCTTATGGGATGGACATGGAAGAATATGGCATGGTGAGTGAGATCTGATATTTCATTAAGAACTGCTGAAGCTCTTATTCCTCATTTAACTTTCAAGATTATCAATATGTGCCTGATCGTTGCTATGGTGCATGCCAATTCAGGGGTTTTTCTGTTTTATGAATGACTGTTAGTGGTGCTTGAGAGAAAAAAAAGTAATTGAGAACTTTTTGAATGTAAATTTTTTTTGTCTTACGTATTTATTGCATTTCTGCTATAAAGTGAGATCTGTGTTCTGGTTTACTATATGCACAGTTTTTTAAATTGCCCTTTTTTCTGTTTTTTGCTTTTTGTAACAATTCCAGAATTTTCCCATTTGAAGAAGACCTGGAATGTGTATTGTGTTAACAACTAGATCAATTAACTCTATCATTTCATGGTCAGTGTATGAAGACTGAAAGTTAAATGCCAGTTCCCTGATAGCTAGTATGTCAGCACATGTTAGCATAATTTAATTGTACTTTATCAGTCTTACATAAAATGCCAAATGATGGCTAAAAGGAGCACTTAGTGTCAATTTACTCACTAGTTGCTTCTTGAAATTAACTTCAGAGCCTGACATTGTTACAGAACCTTACTGTTTTATTTGTCTTTGTATTTCTCTAGTACTTTCTCTACTAGAATGTCAAAACTGAGGGCCCTGTTCCTTGTCCTTCTCCTATTATTCCTTTATAAAGACAGACTTAATAAATGATTTGGCTTTTTTCTCTAAGGAAATCATAGGCGTCTTTCAGAGCCATTCAGTCTAGATGCAGCTAAAGGAGAAAGAGGTACTTAAGAGCAATTTACATAAAGAATAAGTCCTTCTTGAAAATCATCTCTATTTGTTCTCTAGTCAAAGAGTAGCGGGTTTTCAAGGCATTGATAACCAGATGGTGCAGCAGCTGTATCAGATAGGCTTTGTAAGACTAAGATGTAACTTTCAAATCTAGGAAAGTATACTACATCAAAATCAACAGCTACATCAAAGAGCTTAAAATGCTCACTTCACAATAAAAAGCTATTTACTTTTTTTTCATAAGAAAATTATTTTTTAAGGCTTTGGCTCTTTTAATCCTTGTAACTTTTTCTTTTGATAAGGTCTGACATTTTATTTGTGCATAAAAGATTCTTATCCGGTCCCTCATTGACAGCTGTGACTTTTTTCTGCCCTGCCAGCTGCTTCCCTCTTATCTATACACTTGTCTTGCTAAAGAATGAAATGTTTTCCAGTTATTTTTTCCCCACTTGATTAATCAGGATATCATAAGAAGAACCTTCCATCCTGTAATCTAACAGCATTAAAAAAGAAGATAAAAAGAAGAAAACAACCCCACAACCAAAAAGCCCCAAAGCACCCCCCCTGGTGTGTGATACCTGTAACTTCACATGTATTATGCCAATGCAATGGCTGGTGTGGAGCGCAGTTGATGGTCCCTTGGGATGGGATAGATGTTACACTTACAAAATGTTGCAGCTCCACAGATATACAAAGTGAAATGGAGAAGAGCCAAGAGTATCTTCAGTATTAAATATAAATTAGTGTAATGGGAGTTGCAGAACCGATTGACTTTGGAAGAAGTGACAGGATTTGGTTGAGGGTTTTTTTGGTTGGTTTTTTTTGTGTTTTAGCTTTTTTTGCTTTATTTTATTTTAAAAAAAGATACCATAGCAGTACTACTGGATATTAACTGAATATGTTGTATACTGATGCACTTTGACATTTTGTGTTAATTAAATATGTTCTGCACTGTAACTTGAATAGAAATGTGAGGTCAGTATGAAACTGAAATATGAGGTCAGTGTTTTTCAGCTAAGCATATAAAGTCCCAACTAGCTTTTAGCATGTAGTGATGGAAAGCTGGAACAGGTATAACTTTGAGAGAAGTAGCAAAGATAAGCTTCATACCCTGGAGTAAAATGAGACCTGTAAATGGGTGCTGTCATGTGAAATCTTCTGAAACAATCACTGGTGGCAAGGAACTTCGAAAGGTTAATAATAGCTTGGAATAGTTGTTTCACCACACCAATCTGTATTTTGATTTTTCTTGAGTGATTGATTCAGAGGACTTTGCAGCCTTGAAAACAGTGAACTGAAAAAATAAGGAAAATTATACAGCTCAAGATAGTGCGGCTGGGTGTTTTGTTTTAATGTTGGGGTTTTTTGCTCTTTCTCGAAGTGTGGTGCCTTAAATGAAACTTGTATCGTCTGTGAAGCAACTTGTATTTCTTGTAGATGCTGCAAGTTACCTCTTGACTTATTAGCGGTCACTGTGCTCTTACCACTTCTCAATCCATGTTGGATTCAGTTTGCCAGCTTGCTGCAAGTTAGTTTCTTTGGGATAAAATTGTATAAAAAAGTAATATCTGTTCACTTTTAACTCCTGACAGGTTATGAGCTTCATGGTGTCGAAAATATTCCTCAAGGAGCGGGACTTGTTGTGTTTTATCATGGAGCTACTCCTGTTGACTATATCTATTTCATGACTAGACTTCATGTGATGCAGAGGAGGCACTGCAGTGTAGTAGCTGATCATTTTGTCTCTAGATTACCAGGTAATACACTTCATTGTAAGCAAGCACTTCTGGAATTGTTATTTTATTTTTTAAGAGCGTAATTAATAAAAATTGTGTTGCGGGAACACAGCTTTCAGAACAGACATTCAGACAAATTTAGTGATTTTATTAATATAGGCAGAATGAGTGGTGTGAACTGCTTAAGATTTAAACTATTTGGAACAAATGCCCTATAAGTTAAGAATATTAGTCTGAAGGGACAATGTATTTTCTTATCCCACCTACCTGAGGATGGTGGGCAATGGAACCACTCCCCAGGAAGACTGTTTCGAGCAGAATCTGTTTTGGATGAAAGCTGGAGAACAGCCCAACATGTTTGTGTGAAACATGAGGTGAAGCAGATAGAAAATGAAAGATTATGTTTAGGGTGAGATTTTGGCAGTGAAATGCACTGCCAATTGGTGAAATTAATTATGTAAGGGGTTTGTTTTTTTGTCTATGTAAAATACAGTAGTACCCACTTCCTTTCCCAAGTTTGGTTTGTGACTAAAGGCCTGTCAGTCCACAAAATGAATTACAAGGACTGTTCTGTAGTGTACTGGTGCTTTTAGTGGAGCCACCTCATATAAGACAACTGTTGTTTTGTCAGTATATATTTATTTCAGACTTAGTCCCTGATAACAACTTTTTCATACTGATCACAGCATGGTTTTGCCTCTACAACTGCTTTTGCCAGCAGATTCATTTGTCAGTTGATTATCAAATCTTTTCCACACAGATGACTAACACAACCTACTTTGTAATGCAGATTTTCCTCTATATTGTATCTGTTAGGCACTGTTGTTTATCAAATGGGAGATAATGTTTTACTCCATTTCTGCTTTAAAATAAGGCTCTAAGTGTGAGTATAATTATGAGTCCTCCAAATATCATTCAGTTGCATTGCAGAAACATCTCGCTGAATGGCTGGTCTTGAAGAACTGGTTTCAGCAGTACAGTGTCTAGCTAACAGCTACAGGCATTCCTCAGGGATTGATACTGGGACCACTGGTGCTTAATACCCCTGGATGAGGGGTTGGAGCATGCACAGGAAATTGATGACACTAAACTGGGGAAGCCATCGATATACTTGGCATTAAAGCTTGTCTTCAGAGTGACTTCACAGAAGTCAACTGGCAGAAATATTATGAAATTCAACAAAAGAAAATGTAGAGTAGTGCATCTGGGATGGAGCAATTCTGTGCAACAGTACTCTGGGTAAAAGGGGCTCTGCAGGAAAGGACTTAAGATTCTAGTAGACAGCAAGTTGAATGTCAGTCAGCAGTGTGCCCTTACAGCAAAGAAGATGAACTGCATGCTAAGTTTTTTTTAGCGTGAACGTAGCCATGGGGTTGAATGAAGAGTTTTTTTCCCTTGGCGTGGCACCTGTGCAAGCACATCTTGCAATATGGTGTACAGTTTTAGACTCCCCAGTACAGGGCACACTGACACACTGGAGCGTGTTCAGTGGATGGTGGGGGTCTGGAGCACTCAGTGTACGAGGAGAGGCTGAGAGAACTGGATTTGTTTGGTCTGTAGCAGATACAGGTGGGGAAAGATACTACTGCTGTCTTCAGTGACCTAGTGGGGAAAAGAGGGAGTCAGACTCTTCTTACAGGTGCGCAGTGATAGAGTGACAAGCAACAGAGACAAGTTGCAACACAGGATTAGATATGTGGAAAGGTATTTTACTATGAGAGTGATCAGACACCTGAACAGATTGCTTAGACAAGTTGAGGAATCTCTATCCTTGCAGACTTTCAAAACTCTGCTGGGTGAGGCCCTGAGCAGCCTGATCTAGTTGGACCCGCTTTGAGTGGGAGGCTGGACTAGACGACCTCCAGAGCTTCCCTCTAATCTACATAATTCTCTGGCTCTGTGAAGGAATTAAGGCTGTTAATGGAGACAAGCACAAAGAACCCAGAAAGTGTTCCCAATTTGTTTCAAAATAAGCACAGTAATCTGTGACTGGCAACCCAGGTAGATGCTGCTTCTCTTGTGAATCAAACCAGAAAGACTGCATAATTTTATCCTAATACTAAGGCTGTCTGATCTTGATTAAGTGTTCAGATTAAATTGGATGCCTTTTCAGAAGATGTTTTAACCAAAAGTTATTATACTCCAGGCAGGGGAAATGGGAAGGGGGGTGGTGTGTTTGGGGAGTCTGCTAGACACAGTTGGATGTGTCAGAATTGTGTCAGTATTAAGTATGCTTCTGTTGCTTGCATTTTGGAGGAGAAGGTTATGAAATATGATCATGTGAATTCTTTTTTTCCTTCTTTATAACTAGAAGTTAGCCACAGGGAAAAACAACCCCAATATTTCAGTTTCTGGTTCCTTTAGACTCTTAGCTGTGTAGGGCTCAGAAATACATTGATTTCTCTAAACTTAAGAGAAAGCCTTTTCCCAAAGATTTCAGAAAGGGCTGAGATTTCACTTGTGTTCTTCATCATCATCCTCCCCTATACCAGGGGCCATTTTTGCTTCCTAAAGTCATCTGGGAGCCCTCTTTAAAAGGTTGCCTGCTATTTTACGTAACTAAGGCAGTCCCATTCCTGTGGTGTTCCAGAGGAAAGGAGCTTTGGATTCTTGTCTGTTACTTTGCAACACTTTGTGCATATATCTTGTGCACTAGATGCTCTGCAGATAAACATGTGTGATTACCTGCAATTGTGGAAGTTTGGATTCAATAGTCTAAGTGGTTCCTCTCTGTCTGGGGTCCTAAAGGTCAGCCTTGGGAGAATAATGACATGCTTGCCATCCTGCTACCAGGTAGCTGGCAGGCCTGATGTTACAGTCCGTGGGGCCAAGATAGAGAAATGTATATAGAGCACAAGTTGAGAGCAGTGTTGCATGCATTGCTGGATTCTCTCCAAGGGGTTTTTCAAACATTTCTGCTGACGCAGGCTTATGGAAAATAGAAGAGTATGCTGGAGCAAAGGGCATAGTTCAGGTTGTACTGTGTAATTAAATTAAGTTTGGACTTCTTGGTGTCTGGAAGAACTAGCATGCTCTGCGTGGCTGAAAAATTGTGTTTTGATAATTTTGAGAGTTGTTTTGCTGTTTAAAATGGAAGAATAGGTTCTTGATCACTTTCATGCAATGCTACCTGGTAGTACCCCAGTGTTTCTTCTAACTTTGTGATGACCTTTGCTTTGGACACAGGTACCCTGGCTGTCCTGTCAGGGACACTGCATCAGATTCTGTCTCTCAGCTGCTCTAACGGAGCCAGGTTCTTCTTAGATACTGAAGCAGAGATATTGATAGTAATGTGTGATCTGCTGGCAAGGTTATGAAGTACAGCTCAGAATATAAAGTTGATGCTAAAAGTCAAGGGGGGAAATACAGCTGAGAAATTTTGTCAAGTCTTGAAACCTCTCTGCTCAACTATTCTATAGTACATTTTTTTGTTTGTGTTCTGTCAATATTCTGTTCTTTTTTTACTGATATGTGAACTGACAGACTCATGGTGTTGCTTTATCACATGCACCCTCCCCCTTGCCCCATTACCAGTGTATCCAATGCAGAAAGGAAAGGTGTTGACACAGTCTCTGCTTCCTTGGAGTCTGCTTTCCTGCTCATCTCAGCTCTTCTCATGACTGTTTTGTCTGTCTCCTGAGCTCACTGACAGAAAGGACTTAAAGACAAGCAGCTTTTTGCCACTGGGTACATTCCAGAGGGTTTTAATTAGTTTGGGAATTCAAAGCATTGTAAAAATCAGCTATTGAAAATCCCACAAAGAAAGCACCTGAAAGAAATTAATTTCCTTTAGGAAAACTCTATTTCAGGTGTTCCTCCATGCAAATGCTACTAGATGAAGACTGAGTGTCATCAGCAGTGCATGAGGCAGGCACAGCAAAATATGAGACAGGTGTAATGCAGCTTGTGTTCTGTAGTCACGTGTACGAACAGATCCTGATTTTGTATAGATATGAATCAGGAGTGTTTTACTCACTCCAGCTACAAAGAGTAGTTAGAGATCAGGGTTTAGTTAAGAATAAACTAATAATGTGTTGCCTCATGCTTTTCTTCCCAAGCCCTTGGTTTATGTGAGCTGTAAGAGAAGACAGACCTCTGTCTTCTTGACTATATTCAGACTCTCCTTTAGTGTGTATGTAACAAATACGTGTTTATAGTCACAGTAGTCATTTGTTACTGAGAGGCAAACTCAACTAGATCAGTTTTTTGTCCTTGTCTATGGCTGATAAGGTTGTTTGCTTCAGTGGGAAGTTTCAGAGAAGTAAGGTTTCCCATACTACCCCTTCATCCAAAGTTCCCATTTTGGTATGCAGTACTCATATATACTGTATAAATTTAGAATTTATTGAAGCAACTGAAAGGACTGATTCCCTGCAAGCAGAGGTTTATGCTAGTTATGTCCTTTAACATCAGACTAGTGGTCTAAATTGTTCAGATGTGTTCACATTTGATGCTTTTAGCAAATTGTTGATGTTCTGCTGTTTCTGGAAGAGTACAGTCAGAATGACATGTCAAAGGTGATATGAGGAGTTTAGGTAACCTTAGGCGAAAATCTTCAGTTACTATATTAACAGAAGGTGAGTGTACCCAGCTGAGGCTTGCCAGATGCCTCTTTGTATGAAAGGCTGTCCAGGTACTCATGGACTGAACGAGAGAGTCAATTGCTGCAGTGATCTGTAATGCAGAGAATGATGCATTTTCTTTGTCATTCTCCTTCTTATGCATGACTGCTCTTTGCCTAAATTCACAACACAAAGCCACAACAATTTCCTGGTATTGCTTCTTGTTGCTCTTTATTTGGACTATGCTATGTTTGGACAGTAGAGTTTGAGTAAGGAGCAAGTGCCCTGGAGTCAAACAACTCTTTTGAAGGGATCCCTGAAAGGTGTCGCAGAGTGCTTGACGGTTCTTTTTCAGTTTAGTCCTGATTGTGGGATTACACCTGACTTTACTATGACAAAAAGCCACTGAAACCCCTAAATCGTCAACTTTGCAGGCCAAAATCTGTAAGTTGGACTTAATGCTTCAGTCCCTCTTGGGGACTTGGAGCTACAGCTTATTAGACAAGTAAGTTTTAGCCATAGTGTTCTGTGCTGGGAGTCTGTATTCAATGGTAGTATGAGTCAACATTTTCTGAATTCATATTGTCTTACTCTGCAGGTTTTAAAATATTACTTGATGTACTTGGAGTTATCCACGGACCAAAAGAAGCTTGTGTCAGTACTCTGAAGAAGGGCCGTCTGTTGGCCATTGCCCCAGGTGGAGTTCGGGAAGCACTCTTTAGCGATGAAATGTATACTATTATGTGGAGTAATAGGAAGGGCTTTGCTCAGGTGGCCATTGATGCAAAAGTGGTAAGTATGACACATAATGGAAGAGAAGTAAAAAAAGTTAAGTTATTAGTACTTTCTTCCAGAGAAAGCTGTTTCGGTTATCATAGATTCAGTGTTAGATTTCTGACTGTCATGAGTGTGGTCTAGTTGCTCTTATAACTACATTTCAAGACTTTTTTTTTTGCTTTTGATAGGTAAGAAGGCTTTAGAGTCAGCTAAGAATAGTGTGGTCAGGAAACCCAGAGTTAAAAAGAATAAGAGATGAAATACAGGATGGTTTCTCCATGACAAGCATGTGCTGTTTTACAAATACCTGGTTAGTATTGTGATGGCTTAGCATGGTTGGGAAACAGCCCTACATATCAGAGAGTCACAGAATATGCTAAGTTGGAAGGGATCATCAAGATCATAGAGTCCAACTCAATGTTTCTGCTTCTTCTCTCACTGAAGTGTGGTGTTACCCAGCAGGGTAAAGACTCACTGGCACTATGTACTGTATTGGCATTTTATGGTAGTGAGGGATGTCCAGGGTGTACAGCAGCAGGAGATGCTGGTCACAAGTGTCAACTCCCTCTTCAGTGTATAGCATTGGGCTTGGTCAGCAGGCAGGTAGCTATTCACAGGGGACCAACTGTTAAGGTGTGATATATTTGAATTATAACTACTTTAATAATCATTTCAGAGTCCTTCTCATTCTATATTTGTACTTGAAAGATGTGTGCATATGTCCGTAGGTCTGCAAATACCTAATTTAAAAGCAAGTCTCACACCAAGAGTTTTATATTTAGGTACTGTCAAAGACAGACTAGTTAAATCTCTCAATTTTATACAGAAATAGAATACTTTTAAGACCCAAGTGTGCGTCACTTTTCTCACAAGGAAAATAACACTATTTAAACAGGGTATTTTCAGCAGGTTTAGATTTTACTAATGTATTTTAATAGCATGTGAAAGGCTATACTTGAGATTCAACTATGGCTGTACTAGTTACATTTATTTTATTGGATGTGTGTTGGGTTCCCTTTATGCACTCACAAGGGTCTTGTATCTTCATCCTTAAAAAAAGCCCTGAGAGATGCAGTAATATAGGAAGAGTGTCAGAGGCAGGCTGGAAGTGGGAAAACATCTCTATTTAGATTATAGATGAACTTTTAGGTCACCTTGAGTCATAAGCAGAACTCCTTATGGAAATGGAAACTTCCAAAAAATGTACCTAAAACTGGGACCTTCAACTTGCTGAAGCTGTCTCATTTCAGCAGGTTTTTTTTGCCAGAATTTTTGTTATATAAACAAAAATTTCTACCTCTGTCAAAAGTAAGGTGTTCCAAATAAGATTGTTCTAGAATAAAGGTATTTGTATCCATTCAGTTTAGGCAACTGCACTTCTTTTTATTCTCTGTAATTATTTACAGACTTTTTTTTTTCTCTCAAAAGAACCCCAACCTGATGCATGTCTGAAAAGTTACATGTGCTAGCTCAACTCCATACTTGTCTTAAAAAAGTTTAAAAGAATCTGAGTGTCTGAAAATCCCATGAAGAGTTCTGTATTTCTGATGATGCTGTGTACATACTATAAAATGATACTGAAAAACTTCATATAGTAGCTGATCCCCTCACAGTTCTTGTAAATCTTGACAGCTGTTTGCAATTTCAAAAAGAGCAATAAAAACTTGAAATATTCCAAGTATTCATCAGCAGGAATAAGTCATGGACATGTATTGAATATGACACATCAAGTGTGAAGCAATACCATCAGCATAGCAGAGAGGAATCAGACAAGTTTAGTGTCCCAATCCTGTGAATTCTTCCCTTTGAGCATAACTACAAATTAGGTAAGAGGTTTAAGCACTTCAGTCTCAACTGTGCAAATACTGCTAGATAGGGGGGAGGGACACCTAAATGCTCCATAGGTTCTAAAATTCTGGACTGCTTTAAGAAAAGGGACTTGCTGAAACAGTGACTCACTGAAATCTTGAGTATACTCCAGTTTGAAACATCATGGCAGAAGGTCACAGATGAACTTTAGAATACTTGTTTTGCTCTCTAAATGTCCTTGTCTGAGAAACACTTCTAAAATTAATTTGCTTGTTGGGTTTAAGTGAGGTAGAAGTTTTTTAGATAGTGCTATCTTCCTTAAATTCTTAATTATTTTTTTTCCCTCCTAGCCCATCATTCCTATGTTTACACAAAATGTTCGAGAAGGCTTTAGGACATTAGGAAGAATAAGTAAGATATTTTCTATTTTTTTGTAGTTTATTTTTTCATATGTGTTTAGCCTATCTCTATAGAAATAGTCCTCATATAAATTTGAGATTTAACACAGCCTTGTTTCTCAATGTTTGCTCTCTGGTAGAGTTCAGAGATGTTATTAGGATTTAATATCAGCATTAGATGTGGTATTGGCTCATCTAAGTTATTTTTCACATAGTGTTCTTTTACAGAAGCAGTAGAAGAAAGAAAAAAGGAGCCAGAAAAAGGCAGGAAGATTTACAGCACTTTTTTCTCTGCTTACATCTGCTAGGCCAACCCTAGGTTTTCTGCTGTCTGTTAAGAAGCAAAGCAAACAGCTTTGCAACAGACACATAATTCCTTTAAATGTTCTCCTAAAGCTCTGTGCTTACACCTCTACCTGTACTTAAACTTTGAATGATTTGAACTACATTTAATCTGTAGTTGCTTTTCTATTCTGCACTAGACCTGTGGTTCCTTACAAAACCTTTCATTTGTCAGCTCTCCTTCCTTATCTCTATGGAACTTTCAGCCACAACATGAATAGATGGGTCTTTGTCTGAAGGGTCCATCTCTGGGATGGTTAGATGCCCACATCTCTGCTCATTTCCTAGTGTTACACTCCCTCTGTTTTATATTCTCTTAGTTACTATCTGGCAGAGGGGCCTGAACCAGTCTCCTCCACACCATGTGTTCTGCTTCGAGTATGGCATCATCACCTTCATCAGAGGACTGCAGGGCAGCACAGTTTCTCTCCCCCTCTAATTAAGAGCTATATATTCCATGGAGAAAGCCAAGGCATCAGATGCAGAAGCTAGAACAATTCACACATTTGTCAAGTTGTACAAAAATAAACAGAAATTAATTGTTGCTGTGTTCAGGAGAATCCCAAACAGAAGAAATTGAAGCCAAAATAATTTATGGTACTTGCATTCTATAGCAGAGTTGCTAGAGGAATGTAATTCTCTTGATTACTGGAGGTGTTACTCCAGTTTCAATAGTTTTGTCTTTGTTTTCTTAGGTTGCGTACAGAGAATTCCACATCTTGATCAGTAAGGTTTTTCCTATGCCAGCACCCCAGTTAATGGAATTTCTTGTCTGAAATTGAGAAAGATAACATTAGCACATGTTCTTCAAAGAATCTCTTCTGGGTACATTTTGGATAATATACCCAGATAAATGTTTAGAAGGTGGCATGTGGGGAAGAATGTGTCCTCTTAGAGCTGATTGAAATACCTGTTTTTTCTCTCTTTTTATATTGTTTAACTGCAACCAGTGTGTGACCTGAAAAAGCAAGAAAGAGTATGTTAGCATGACTGACCTTTAGGCAGATAAGACTATTTCTGATCCTCTAGATCTCAGTGGGACTGAACAGTGCAGTCTTCCAATACTAGTTGCTAATGCTAACCTGTTAAATGAGCTGAACCTGTAACCTGCATTATGTAGCATTCCCTTCCTCCCCAGAGAGGCAGCTATTGAATTTCTCTCCTCTTCTTCCTTCTTGTTTCAGCTACTCTTTGGAGGAAAAATTTCACACCAAGTTAGGATAGAAACAAGTCTGATACTAGCATTAATGCAGCTTTTAGGAAATGAAAGTCAAGGGTTTAATAGCACTGAGATGACATACTGTTTGAAAATGGGGGTTGGGGCTAGGTTACTTTACAAGCCAGTTTCAATGTTAAGACATACTGGGGCAAAAATTTTACAGAATAATCTCAGTCTCCGTCTCTTTCTCTCTCTCTTCCCTCCTTCACTCTTCCTCACTCCCCCTTCTCCCTTCCCCATCTTTCTTTCTCCTGCTTTCCCCTACATTTTTTTCCCATTAGAAATATTTAGGGTGCTATATGAGCGTATTAGATTGCCCGTAGTTCCTCTGTATGGGGGATTTCCAGTCAAGCTACGTACATTTATTGGAGAGCCCATTCCGTATGAACCAAATATTACTGCTGAGGAACTAGCTGCGAAGGTAAGACAGATATGTATATATATAAATTTAAAATACTGAATGTTCTGATAAAAACCACTACAATAGTCTTGTCAAGTGACTTCTGTCTAGGAGCTAGTTATAGAAATTGGTGGAGTCATAGTAAGTTTTGGACTTGCCTAAATCTGAATGTCCTTCTTGAATACTATCTTTTTATTGCTATACCTTGCAGATGTTCTAGGTCTTTTAAAGTTTATTTCACCCTATATTTGCTTCGAGAAACAATGTGCTTTAAAGACTGAAGAAGTTCAGTCAGATAAGACAGCTCTGGGTTGATAGAGAGAAGCACTTCACCTAAGAGGAAGCGTTCTGCTCCTTGGTATTTTCAGAAAAATATTAAGGAAGCATTTCAACCATAGCAAATCTATGTTCACAAAGTTCTAGAATTACATAAAATAATAATAATAAAAAGGTAAATAATTTCACTACTTTGTCTAGTGTGTTTCTATTTTGTCCAACTTTTCACACAAAAAATTAACTTTTAAATGTTCCTCTAATTCAGATTTAGGTGCTACTTAGAAAGGATTTTCAGGTCCTCATGTTCATTCAGTTTATTAATAGATTTCACAGTGCAAAGACATAAACCAGTTAAGGGGTGGAACAGTGAGACAGAGTGGGCTGAAATAGGTATTTTTGAAAGTTCCACAGATGGTCACTTATAACATTTTGAAAACTTCATTTGAGAGGGAGACTTTTCTTGACCATGCAGGTGTCATCTGTTTACCCTCTGATTAGGACTCTACAAAAAGACATAAAATGTTTATCTGCACTATCTTAGGCCCTGGTTATGGAAAACTGGTTGTTTCTTTTGCAGGTTCAGTCTGGCAGGACTTCAGAACTGCTGGCTTTCAGCAGAGAATGTATTTAAATTATTTTCAAACATGCTTTGGCATCTTACATTTGTGCCAACCCTCACTTAGGTCTGACTTAGGTTCAGATTCTGCTAGATAAGGCTCCTAGAGTATGAATTCCCTAGAATCCTAGTTAGAGTGATTTTAAAGTTGTATCTCATGTTTCAGGCTGTGGGACAGTATGCATTTTCCCATTATATATAGAAAAAAAATTAAGCTCAGATTTTTTACCTAATGCAAATTTTAGATCTGAAGAGTCACTTAGGAGCAGGTGTATAAAGTCATTTTCCAAGGACTTAACAGTTGATAACTTACTTCATATAAACTGTGAGAGCTTGTACCCAACAGCGTGGGGTGCCAGCTTGCAACATTCTACCAACATCTCCTGTTGCTGACTACTGGTTTACAAAGACAAATAGTTCTCTGTTCTGTTTCTGGCCTTAAGAATTCACTAATCTGTGCCTCTCTAGGCAGAATAGGAAGATGACGCTGTGTCGTCACCACAGCTTTTGCATATTGCCCTGCTTTTGGATGTTCCCTATGGAGGTTTTATATAATGAGAGTAGCTGCTGTGCACTCCTTGGCCTGTTTAATTTTTGAGTAAAGTGAAGGCTGCTGTCGCATGCAGCTAAATGGCCTGAGCATGTTCTACAGGACCTGTTCCTTCAGGGGACTTGGATCCAGAGGGCATTACTTTGTTCAAGTCAAATGTGCTGAGACACAATGGTGTTTCCAGTGCCACTTCTGAGCATGTGTAGAAGCAAAGTTGATGCCCATTGGAAGAGTGGTATGATGCAAACATGGGCATAAGCAGGAGTTTGAGTTGCAGTACATCATGCAGGTTCTTGACATGCTTTATAGGCCTAGGTCTCTCCATTAATTTACTCTATTGTCATTTGAGTTTTGTGTATCACTAAGAG
This sequence comes from Entomyzon cyanotis, assembly GCA_024500445.1. Lineage (NCBI taxonomy): Eukaryota > Metazoa > Chordata > Aves > Passeriformes > Meliphagidae > Entomyzon > Entomyzon cyanotis. The sequence continues at coordinate 23,470,409 of JAKEPQ010001005.1, forward strand.
AGCTTGTGAGCACAGCTACCACAGATAAGAGATACCAGTTTGTCTGTTTCATGGCAGTGTTGCCACAATCACATCCTGTGGGCTTAAATATGGAAGAATAGTATTTTGAACTTGCAGTAGTTCTGTGGCATTTGAAAGGATGAAAAAGAGCCTAGAAATTGTGTTATTATATGAGCAGTGTAAAGATGAGTTTTTCTGACCAAAGCTTTTCTTCTTTCCCTATAGACACAAGCAGCAATCCAAGCTCTCATAGACAAACATCAGAAAATACCGGGAAATATATTTAGGGCTTTAATGGAACGATTTCAAACACAAAAGAAAGAAGATTAAGGTCTTCTGAACTTAAACTTCTATAAACTACTATTTAGTTATAATATTCTTAAAACCACATTTGTAAATTATTCATTCTTCTAATAATAGGTTTTAAATACTGTCCTAAAGATACTGTTGTATAATTTAAGATAGAAATCACTTGCCCTTGCCCTTTCCCCTGTCCAGTATCAAGCTCAGGAACCCAAACTTCAAATCATTTGTAATGCGGTGAAGTTTAATTTTTGATAAATGCATTTCTACCTTGGAAGTGTCTGGTTTGTTGATTTTGAGTTTGTTTTGGTTTTGTTTTGTGGGGTTTTTTTTGTTTCAAAATGACACTGCAAGCCTTTATGTATATGGTCTGTCTTCCTTTTGGTCTATCATTGTCCCCCATCCCCACCATGGTGGATATTTAACCTGAATGTTAAACCCTCTGTAGAGCTGGAATGTTAGTGTCTTGATCACTGTAAGGAGGTTTTGGGGGCCAAATTAATGCTGTACAATGTGTATGAAAATTTCCCTGAGGTTCTTACTCTCACGCTGCTGGAAAACAGTCAGCCACCTCTGGCCTGCAGAACCTGTAGCAATGCCTTCAAAACCTATGTTGCAAAGTGTTTTGGTTTTCTGGGTGAGCTCAGAAAGAGTTCAGAGGAGTGAAAATGCATTTGAGAACTACAGTGATCCAGGGAAGTTAGTTACTGAAACCACTCTGATGCTGTGAGTGAGATCCCTACAACACAACTGCTGTTCCAAACCAAGCCATATTGGATATCTGCCCTTGAGTAGAGACTTGTCTCATGTATTTCTTATTGACTCTACAAATTCTCTTTTGAAACAATGAGTCAAATGTTCAAAAGTCAAGAAGTGGAAATGAGAATACTGTTTGATAACATGAGCTCAAAAAGCTTTATTTTGATGGAAAGAGAAAATTATTACAACACTCTTTGAAAGTAGTAGTTCTTTTGAAAAACAGGATAGACCTTCCCAAATACCCTTTAGATTTAGTATATGGGTAAACTGTTAAACGTGCATATTCTTCAAACTCTTATTTATGTAAGTTATTAAATCACAGTTGAGAGGGAAGTTCTACATACTTTCCTTAAGTGAAAACAATTGAATCAACGAGAGCGAGTTGCAGGATCTGGCTTACAGCACTTACAGCAAATTATATTGTTATATGTTTTTCTGAACTAAAGCCTGTGTTTTAATGTCCAAATAGGAAATATCTGAAGTATTTCTTCTGATTTCCAGCCCAGCAAGTTTAATCTACAGTTCTTAAATGAATATCTGGGAACTTCTTAGTTTTGAGATGAGGACAAATTCCTTAAGAAAAGACAAAAGAGATTTTTGCAATATCGTGTGGTCTCCTTTCAATATTGCTGGGGTTTGAACTTTCCCTAAAAATAAAAAATACACCCCCAAAAACCCCCCCCAACGAATATGCAACTTTTGAAGGAGCAGTTGTATTTGATTTACTATCCATTCCTCTCACCACTTAAGCACATACTTTGCTTTGTGCTCTTTTTTTATGTGTAAATTAATGACATTTATTAATGACATATCCACAATGTGGATGATGCCCTATGTTAGCAAAAAAATCACGTTATGGGAAATTGTCTATCAATTGTGGTTTACAAGAAGCAAAAAGCTTGCTTACTTTATGATATCATACCAAAACCATTTTATGTTTAAATTAGATTTTTTAAAGCTTTGGGAAGAATCATGTTATATAAAAGCAAATGCCCACTCTGAAGTTTTTTAAATGACTTGGGTTTTACTTGAAGGCAAGACTGTGTTCTTGTTAATTTATTGGAATGTGTTTAAAAAATACTATGTTAACACTGTACGTCATTTAAAGTAATAATGCCAAATTCCTGCATTCTAATATAACTTAAGTATGACCTTTTTTACTGTCTGTCTTGAGGAAAATGTACATCAGTCTATGTTGTGAACATCTCAAAGGCAGCTGAACATATTTCATGTTGAGGCTGCATATATGTAAAAGAAAACTCAAATCTAAACAGTTCTCTTAGACACGAATGGATGTTATCAGAAATTTTGTAAAATTTATTTTACTAAGGATGTGGGCTGTTTGCTGCAGTTTTGTCCCTTTAAGTATTGAAAGATCAGTATAAAAATTGAAGGGCAGTATTGGTACTCTCTTAAATGTTCATATTTGTATAGGCCTTTCATATTTATTTCTGTGTATTAAAAATATATGAAAAACACCTTTTGAATAAAATTGACAACTGGAACAGACTTCTGAAGTTTTGTGTTGTGTTTGAACTAAATGGAATGTCCTGCTGAACCTTGAGTCACTTTGAGCGACATCCCCCTGAGAAACCTTTCTCGCCTTGCAGTGTCTGAATAGGGATGGAAGGAACAAAACCCCAGAAGGAATGAACTAAAGGAAAAATAATCCAGACAATAGTGGAATAAATAAAGGACAAAAGTCACATAAAGAATAAGGTATGAGTTTTAATAGTTGCGGTCAGTGCTGTGCAAGGCCTTTACAGGCATTGTAGTACAGGTAGTTAAAGGTTTTGCAAAAGAAAATAGGCCATAAATACTGACTAGTAAGGTTTATTTGTTCATGTTTGGGATGTGAATGATTGCTTACTTGGTTTTATTGGAAAAGAGGCAGACATAGATAGAGACTGTCACAAATAAGGTTGTAGACCAGGCATCCTTTTAGCTGATGTGGTTTACTGTGCATCAAACAGAAGCATTCAAAGGGAATTTTAGCAGGGTTAGGCTAGACCACTGATTGCCTGGTTAGCTTTTAGATACACTGAAGTTGTTACCTATTTCCCCATGTGAGCAGCATAGGCAGGATATGTATTTTTAGGTTGTTTGGAAGCAGACCAACTGCTGTACTGACAGGTATTCATCATTATCTCTCAGCAAGACCCAAATCTCCTACTGGCCAATTTACTGTCCTGTTGTGTAATAACAGAGCTCAGTCTGAACATCTATTATTAGGATGCTTTCACATGAAATTAATCCCTGCAAATGCAAGGTAGAGCAGTTAATCAGCACTGTCAACACAGCTCTGTGGCTCATCCGGTATGGGGTTTCCTGTACAAGTATAGCATTATGTTGCTTCATCCTATTATTTTGTGGACAAGATACAGCTATGAAGACAATGTGTTAGCTCTACAGTGCTTAATCCCTATTAAGCCCATCACAGATGCTAGGATGCTTTTTTTGGTGTTATTTTTGCATCAAAAAGTTATGGTACCGAAGTAAATGTGGAAATGCGTGGAATTGCTACAAGGGCATAGTAGCACTGAAAATACATGTTAAGTGAGATAATTCTCCAAAATGTGTCTGCTAAAACTTCAAGAGACAGTGTGATGGCACTTTTCTGTTATCTTCACTGTTTTTTTAAACAGAAATAGTCAAAAGAAACGATAGTCTCAAAATTATGAAGATGATTGGAGAGTTGGGGTTGTTCAGCCTGGAGAAGGCTCTGGAGAGGCCTTGGAGCATGTTCCAGTGCCTGAAGGGAGCTACAAGAAAGGTGGAGAGGGACTTTTGACAAGGCCATGTAGTGACAGGACATGGGGGAATGGCTTTAAACGAAAAGAGTAGGTTTAGATTAGATATTAGGAAGAAACTCTTGTGAGAGTGGTGAGGCACTGGAACAGGTTGCCCAAAAAAGTTGTGGATGCCTCATCCCTGGAAGTGTTCAAGGCCAGGTCGGATGGTGCTTTGAGTGACCTGGTCTAGTGGAAGGTGTCCCCACCCATGACAGGGGGGTTGGAACTGGATGATCTTTAAGGTCTATTTTTTTTTTTTAACATAATTTTGTTTTGCACAGATGGTTGCAGATTTGCCACTTGCAACCTTGAATTTTGTCACAGCATACATCAACATGCATACCATATGTTACCTCTTGAAACATTTTAAAATGCTTGGAATTATCTCTTCATGTCAGAAAATTGGTCAGAAAGATGTAACAAACTTTTGAACTATAGGGAGCATTTTCTTAAAACCTGAAGTGTTTGTTAACACTTCTTGCTTTTGCCTGTGTGTGTTAAACATTACAAGGAGAGATGTCATTTGGAATTAGCATCGGGCTGCATATATAAAGCAGACCCAATATTTTTTACCCTTCATGCAGCTGAATTGGGTGTTGTAGAGCAGATTCTATTCCACTGGGCCTTGTGTTGCAGCCATCACAAAAGAAAAGCCACCACTCCTTGCTGTCCATACCAGTTACTGCAATGAGCGAATGCAGCACAATTCATCCAATCACCTTTGGCTCTTGTTTTCTTGCTAAAACCATGGCATGCGCTGGAAACATGAAATGCCAAAGTTCTAACAAAACACATATTATTCGGAGAATATCTTGAAAGTTTTAAAAAATAGAAGTCAAGAAATGGAACTGTTTTAACCCAATTCCTTTTAATGAGAAACAGAATGTTCCAAACATCAGGGAGGGTAGGAATTTAGAATTTTGTGTCATCTTTACACAGAATTTGTGGCAGATGAATTGGGATGCAATTGGGACTAATCTTCATATATTCCAGATGGGTTTGCTTTTCTATTTCTTTCATTAGTGTTTTCTTGTGGTCAGGTCTACACTTTGCTCAGAGCAACTTATTTTTCTTTCAGTTACTTCCTGAGGGGGAACAGAAATGGAGACCCCAATGAACATTTGTTAGTTCTCTTTTACAGAATCACAGAATCATTTAGGTTGGAACAGACCTTTGAGATCATCGAGTCCAACCTATGACCCAACACCACCATGTCAACTAGTCCATGGCACTGAGTGCCACTTTTCTTAAACACCTCCAGGAGTGGTGACTCCACCACCTCCCTGGGCAGCCCATTCCAATGCCCAAACACACCTTCTGTGAAGACATTCTTCCTAATGTCCACTCTAAACCTCCCTGATCTATTTGAATTCTACCAAAGGTACCTAGAAACATTTCTGAGCTCTTATTTCTCTAATGGAGTTGCCAGCTCTCCAGTAATTTCTTTAATGATCAAGTTTCTCCCTGCCATATGAAAAACACTGCTGATATATGCACCAAAACTTTTGAAGCATCCTGTCTGTTTAGAAGTGAATTGTTTTCTTTTGCTCATTATGCAGTGGATTAATTTTCTTAACTAGTGGGCACAGCATTTGCAAGCTTGCTTGGTTAATGTTTTTTACCACAGATTTCAACTTTCCAGACAAATTTTGGTGTTTGATCTGGCTTTGTGAGAACAAGCTTGAAGGGAAAGGCTGACTGCAGCTTGGCTCAGTCTCTGAAGGCATTAATGAAAATATAAAGCAAATGTCACAGCTGAAGCAAGCACACCCAAACCTGAAACTAGCTTTGGAATCCTAATTCTGGGCAATCTTGAGTCACATTTATGGAAACAAAACTTCCTGGCTCGTTTCTTTCCTTGCAGAAATTACTAGCACAGAAGCATAGCAGCTTTGATGGCATTTCCAGGACCAAAGTTGTCATCTGAGTTGAGCAGTGGTGGGGGCACTTACCCTGGAGGAACAGGCTCAGGAGAAGACCTCAGCAGCCCCCAGGGCCTAGTTGGAGCAAAATATAACTCAGTAGTATGTAGTGGAAGATACACAGTAGTCAATGACGTATTAGACTTGCTCATCATTCTCACCTCCAGTCTTGTGGTTCCCTCTCAAGACCAAGCTAGTAGTTGTGGTTGCTACCCAAGTCCTCTCTCTGCCACTGGTTTTGGTCTAAAATCTTTCCTGCAGACATCCCCTGTGATGACACCTGGGGTCGTTCAGGACAAAGCTTAAATCCCACTAAAGCTTTGCCTTTGCAGGGGGTGAAGTGAGCTCGAGTGCCTGCAGTTCCCCTGGCGTGGGACAGTGCATGGTGTGGTGCTGCGCTGGGCTGCCTTTGCAGAGCAGTCAGAGGAAGAGGCAGCAGCCTGGCTGACCCAGCCTCCCTGTTTCCAGTGCCTTGTGTGCCCTGGAATGTTTAGTTCAGCCGAGGGCTGGCTCAGGCATGGCCAGACAGATACAGCAAGTTAGAGCTGAGGAGATAATGTGGTTAAGTTTGGTACTTTGTGCACATCCCACCACCTCCTGAAGATACCCACAGAGAGCAAGCTTGATAAGGGAAGGCTGTGGTTCTAACGAGAGGAAGCTTTGTATAAAGAATTTCTGGTGGTTTTCTGTCAACCTACAGTATGCACAAATACCATTTCTGGGAGGCAATAAGCTGTCTGCATAGCAGCTCTAATAAATGAACCAATAGACACTTATACTGTGTAATTTATTCCCCCCTTCTGGTGCAGCAAAGGGTCTGAAGTTGTGCTGAACACACCACCTTCAAGTTGCTCTGGTTACTCCCTGCCCAGTGCTTCATTTGCAAAGCTCTCCTTGCGAGCCAATGAATATACAGTTTGACAAGCATTTAAATTTGGAGGATGGCTTTTGTTGTTGTCTGCAGCAAGGTGAGTCAGAAGAGCCTGGCATGTGGGCAGCTAAGCACCCACCAGAGCCCAAAAAAACACTTCAAGAAAGGATGAGAGTAGAGAGCTGACCTAAAAAGGCAGCCAGAAAATCTCAGCTGCTGGAATGCATCAATCCATCTTTAGTTTCTTAACTTATAATAACTTACCATTAATGACTGCAGGACCAGATACTGTCTGACTTAATATACACAGCAGCATAGGTAAGTGTATATGTGTGTTTTTGTGATGCCCTGTTTCTTTGGTAGAGCCAGGAGCATGGAACCTACTTCAGCTGCTGTTGCAAGGGAAATAGCAGACCATTATCATTCAATCCACCTGGGCTTTGCAAATGTCAAGATGATATCACTCACACTTGCTTTGTCATTATTACACTTAATCATTTTTATTAGCTGGTGAACCAAACAGTTTCTGTAGATGTGCTGGTTTCTAACAGATTGCCCCTTCAAAACATGCAGCAAAAACAGATAGCAAGCAAATAATTATTTCTGTAACCCAAGCTCCTTATTTTAATGCAGACCTATATAATTGAAGGAAGTAGGCCTATAGGAAGTTTTCATCATTATGAATTTGCCCATCTCTGAGGATTTGGGCCCCATTTCTAATGTCAAAAGTAGAAGACAGCACCTGTGTTACCAGCATGCTCACATTGGGGCAAATAAAGCCAGAAACACTCAGGTTCCTGAATAATGTTTCCACTTCAACAAATATTTTTTATATTGTATACATCATAATATTCCTACACTCCAAAAAAAACCCAAACCAAACCAAAAAAAAAAAAAAGCAACAAAAAAACCCACAACCAACCACAAAGGACTGACAGGTTTCACAGTGAGGGAAACTGATATTTTCAAACACACAAGTGTATTTCACCTGTGGAAAGGGAATGTCCCAAAAAAGACTGAAATTTTCATATTGGCGGTTTGTTTCTGGAGAATCTTGATTTCTTTGGCAAGCTGTCCTGTTTCAACAGTCCCTCCACCTTTCCAGGCAGTGTGCCAGGAAAGAGACAGCGGCGGAGACAGGCAGTCAAAGGAAAACACGTGAGTTTGTAGTATCAGCTCTTTTGGGACAGAACGAGGGCCTGCTTCCATCAAATTTAATCAGATTTAATACTCAACTGCTGGGAGCAGTTACTGTTTTGCAACTGGAGAGAGCAAAAGATGTTTGGCTGAGCACAGGCAGGATGTGTTGGGAGAAGGTGGTGGTGATTCAGCCCAATATAAATGTGCCACTGCTGGGGTGGGGCAAAGTCAATTTTAAGAGGTGCAGCAAGTGTTGGCAGCTGCATGAAATAAATTAGTAAGTCAAATGAAGAAAACAGCAGTGGCTCCAAGTAATTCATACGCCTGTGACCCAAATTTCCCTTCCTGGCATTCCATACTGCTCTGTGCGTGTGCTGGGCTTACCTTACATTTCAGCAAAAAGCTGAGGGCTTATTTCTCCCACGAATCCATTTGTATAACAACAATGCATCTGGGATGGAAACATTTGATCCTGTACAGGTTGCTGTGCTGTTTTTTTGCCCCTCTTCGTTGCATACAGTTTTGTTTAGTGAGCACTGCTGCCCCATTACAACCATCCTAATAAAAAATCACCAGCTTTAGCTGCCATTAGCACAGACATCACTTACCAAGGCAGATTGTCTTAAATTAGGAAAAACTGTGAAAATGCAAGATTTTTGAGAAATAGCTGAGGTCACTTGGTCTGTTCAGCCTAGAAAAGAGGAGACTGAGGGGAGACCTCATTGCATTACATGACTTCCTCTTGAGGGGTAGCAGAGGGCCAGGGATTGATCTCTTCTTTCTGGTGACCAGTGACAGGACATGAGGGATTGACCTGAAGTTGTGTCAGGGGAAGTTTAGGCTGGATATTAGGAAAAAGTTCTTCACCCAGAGGGTGGTTGGTCACTGGAAGAGGCTCCACAGGGAAGTGGTCACAGCACCAGCCTGCAGAGTTCAAGAAGCATTTGGACAATGCTCTCAGGCACATGGTGTAGCTCTTGGGCATGGTTCTTGTGCAGTGTAGGGAGATGGACTTGATGATCTTGTGGGTTCCTTCCAACTCAGGATATTCTATGATGGCTCAACATGACTTAGATAGTGCAGTTTATTCCCCCTTGTAAGAGGAAAGAAGAAAATTTTTATGTGCCTGATTCCTTAAGATGTTTGCCCTGGCCAGCCTGAAAGCAGAACTCCCTGCCTCCCCACCTCGTGTAGTTAGGTCTGCTCAGTTCACACTTACAAGTGCCATAACACATATCATGGAAAATCCCAAACATTGCATCTCCTTTGCTGGCATCTGAGGGCAAGGGAAGGAAGGATCTTTGAATGGGGAAGCTTGCAGTGTGAAAAGGTTTTTACCCCCAAGCATATTGGTTGTAAGTTTGCAGTTAGTGTTCTGATGTCAGGAAGAATAAGGACATGGGGAATTTAAAAAGATTGCTGCCTTGGCACAAGAGGAAACGCACATTGCTGAAGCAGAAATTATTCCTTTGAACACTAGTTGAGCATCTCTGAGCACTCACACCAGCTGCTGCATCCGAGTCCTGACAGCTCGCAGGAAGAGCTCAGAGCAGCGCCATGCACCACCCGAGCCAGCTGCAATGTGAGCTGGCACACGGGGAGCCAGTTGCTCTTGCAGCCTGATGTGGATTGAAAAAGCCAGCATGAAAAACTTCTCTTTGCAGCCTCTGCTTAAAATCCAGACATGTGAGACCTGGAAAGTGCCACAACACAAAGCACTGTCCTGCCACAGATAAAAGCTCTGCTCTGGCAAGGCAACAGGACATGGTGCCCAGCTCCATTACTCACCCTCCCTACTGTGGCTGTGTGTCCTTGCTGGCTCTGCTTACTCCTGCTGCACTCATGCCTTGACACCTAACCACAGATTTGTGTATTTGTCCCAGGCAGTTAAAGATAAACAACAGAGAGATCCTGAGCCAAGAAACTTCTCTGCTTTCTTCCCCCTAACCAGCTGCCTTCACAAGAGGCAGAGCATCTCCCTTGGGACCTGTCTTCCCGTGTGAATTTGAATGGCACCGCTTCAGTTCTTTTGAATCGAGGTAGTAGATAATGCAGAGCAAATGACTGCTTCTGATAACTCAGGTTTCAGAGAAATGTCAGATAAAGTCTTCAAGGCAAACTGTAATGAACACAAGACTTTTATGTTCTTCCAAGATTTTTTGTTTTTCTCTAAGGCTGCCCTGTTTTTTCTGTCGCTTCCTTTAGGAAATATAAGAGCTATGATCTCAAAAGAGGTTGCATATGTGCACACAAGAAAAACTACTCCAAAGGATAAAAGTGCAACCAAAACTTCACTTCCTATTTTAATTCTGCTTCAGGCAGAAATAAAAAGAGAGTATATTATCTCTATGCACAGTCAGGAGCATCCTGTAGCATAGGCTGCTGGTAAAACTGAATTATCTATGCAAGAAAAGTTAATTTAAAAAAGCATTTTTTGAGATCTGTATTCAAAACAACATTAAAAAAAGTTAAATTTAAAATTGAGGTTTCTCATGTCCTACTTGCATGCACTACCAGGGCAATGAGATACCTAATTGGAAACATGCTGAGGGAGGAGGTGTGCCATGCTGGATCAGATCCTCAGCCTGGTCACCATCTAAACCATGCACTGGTGAGGAGTGCTAAGTCCAGCTTGCCCTTGTGCAGTTTTATAGGGCTGCAAGGTTGGTGAGATGAATCCAGACAAAGCAGCAATGCTCCTGTGCTGAGCAAGAGGCATGAGAGCCTTTAAAATGGGCAGAAGTTAGAGGAGACATCCTGTAGGTGGTTGGGTGACAAGTTCGGGCAGGGGGAGAATTGGTCCTTTTCATTCCCTGCTCCCCAGCCCACTTTTTAAAGTCTCACCATAATGATGTGTCAGACATTCAGCTGAGCACTGAGAATGAATACCAAGGACCACACTCTTTGGATCCCCAAATTTCCAAGAATGTTTCCCATTTGATTGCATATTTTCTGAAGATGTCTGATTCTAGCAATTTGTACAAGGAAATCAAAGACAGACGTTTCACCCTGAAATTCTTTCTGCAACAAAGCCTCACAGAGATGCTTTACAGGCAAGGTAAAATAATTTTATGTGCTAGATAATATACCACTAGAATGAAATCCTATCCCATTAGGGTTTTGAAGAAATTGCTATCACTGAAATCTCATGTCTTATCAGCACAGAGTAACAGTTTGGGATCAGGTTGGTGTGACCAAATGTAAAAAAACGATAACTACATAAACAGAATGAAGTTGGATGGTTATAACTTTCCATAGGAGATGGGTCAGATATATAACCAAAAGCCCATTTAATGGCAAAACTTGATTCAGTATTAGTTACAAGTCACACATAAGAGTTGATGCCACTTTAAAGGAAGATGTAGCCATGAGGCATAATTATTCTTCATGCCCTGCCAGCCATCAGCTGGGACAGAGTGGGGAAAGCTGTAACAACCCCTGTGTGAACATCAGTGCTTCTCACAGGAGGCAAAGCAGCCCATTTCTGCCTTTAAACCATATAATGGAACTGAAGCTCCAACCTCATTTTTCCTTTACAAATGCAATACACACTGCACTGTGTAAGCTGCTCACATGAGTAAGACGTTTGGAGATGTCATTAAGGGATGTCATTAAGACATGCTTTATGCTTTATGCTTTATGCTAAAGCAGGGTTTAAGCACATGGCAATTTGCATTCCTGGGAAATGGTGAATGCTCCAGGGCAGTATGGAAGAGCTAAGGAAGGATTTCCTTCTTTTGGGTTGGGCTCTTCTAGGTTTTAAAATATGGGCTAGGTGAAGTCACACATAGAAGTCACAGAAATTCCAAGTCAGCACAACAGATCCTGGGGTGAAACTGTAAGCAGAAGATGGCACAGAGTACCTAACAAAACACTGACAGGCTAGGAAGTTGAGAGATGGGTTAGTTCTGCTTTTATCAGGACATTGTTAGAATATTCCTCAGGACATCAGACCTCTGACGAAATGTCCCAAAATGTTACCTGTAATGTAACCACACAGCTCCTCACAACTGCTGCACCAACACAGTCAGCTGGAATCAAAGTCAGCTCGAGAAGGTGACAGCACTTGAAATGTAGTCTCAAACATAACAGATGGCAAGCAGAGCCCAAAGCAAAACAAATCCCCAAAGGAAAACACAAAAACAAATATCAGAGGCAAATGGGCATTTAAAATAAATGAAGAAATGCATACAAAAAGAAAATGCCTTAAAGGGAGAATCTTGGAAGAGTTACAAAATCATCAGACAATAAAAAAGATCAGTAGGTATAAATGTGAAATGTGGAAAAGCTGAGTTGTGTAACGCTGTTCAGTCAGTCTGAAGGAGACTCCAGATGTTCTCTCTTACTTTCATATAACTACAGGTTGTGAAATAGCTGGTTTGAGGAGGGTGGCTAAGCTGAGGCTGGCCCCTTGTCTCACCACAAGAGTGAGAAACTACACCAAGGGAAGAGAAACTGCATTCATTTAATTGCAGTGATGGATCCACTGACCTGGCAGAAGAATGCACAAAGCTAACAGAGGAATACAGTAGGGCCAATGCTGGTGAAGATATAGAGGAACTACTACTAGTGGCTAGAGCCCCACTAGTCATGGATGTTAAAAATGAAGTTAGGTCCATATGGAAAGGATCTGTGGAGTTTAATGAATTGATAAAATTCCAAATTTGGATGGCTTACAGTCTTTACAGACACAGGAAATTTAAAATTAGTACAAGATTAGCATGCTTAAAACGACGAGATAGTTTGGTGATGAACTGCAGGAGACCACAATATCTCAGTTCCAATTATTTATAGTAGTAATGGACTCAAACTTATCCTTCCATGTTTTGGGACATTGTCAGTGGTCTTGCCTTCCATAAACTGGACAACTAGGTTAACAATGTAATCCTATGAGCACACGTAGCAGTCACACAGCAGCAGGAATGTTAATACCTGTGTGTGACCATGGTAGCAAAGCTTGTGCCCACAACCCTTAACAAAAACCTGATTTAAAATAAACGACCTGGTGGCTGAAAGACACAGTAGTAAGTATGAGAATCAGTTTTTTTGTGTACCTTCTTCTGAGTAAGAAATCCTTCCACCTTGGCTAAAGCCTAGTGCTGAAGAATGAAGTCCAAGACATGCTCGGCCTGTTGTGCTAGGTGGCAGCAAAGGCAGGGAAAGCCACCCTTCCAGTCAGCCTGGCTCTGTATTCTCCAGAGCTTTTTGTCAGCAAACTGAGCTCTCTTCCCATTGGAACAGAGTGCACATGAGCACGTGAGAATAACACTGATGTAAAGCAGTTTAAAAAAAATCATTATCATGTGAACAGCACACTTTGGAGAGTGTTGTACTTTAGAGTTTGCTTAGCCCAAAACCATGGGTTTCCAACCCACCTTCACATCAAATTCACCTGTGGTTCTGTGCTTGACCATGGGTTTGAAATGCTCCCACAGCAAAAATACTGTATATCAGTTCTTGCTTTTCTGTTTTCCAGGTTTGTTTCGGAAATGACGGAACAAATGTATCTTATACCTGGCAGCATTCAGGAGAAAAAGAAAAAATCTTCTCATCTCTAATATACCTTTCCAAGTTTAGCATTGCTGTGGTAAGAGGACACTGCTCCTTCACATGCACACAGGTCTCTGGGTGCATTATTAGCACAGTATTAAGCCATGCCTCTTACTAGCTCCTAAGCTAAGTAAAGTAGGAGAAAAACCCTGCTTGAATAATTTTTCCAAGACACTTGGGACTTCTATTACCAAGTCCCTGTATTAAGTTTTTCAGATTTTCTCTTTTTCCCCTGAAACTACAGACATGTCTATTCTTTTAAGGCAGGAGAGACAAGAAGTGCTCTGAATAAGCACTTTTCAAGCCACTTGCAAATTTTTTCTCACGTTCTGTTGTGGAGAATCTAATTAGACTGTCTACTACCTTTGTTCAGCCTAAAAAGAAGCTGCTCTGATTCTTTCATGTAGGTTTTCATTAAAAGTCCCCTGAAGAAAGCTTTTTCCCTAGAGGTAAATAATTTGCATAAAACCGTGCAAAATAAATCCCTTTTACCCCAAGACCCCACTGTGGCAGCTGCCCACCCAGTTAATGTGTCCCTTGCAGCCTGCATTTGGGGAGAGGAGTAGGAAACCATGCTAAGGGTAAAAAAAAAGTTAAAGTGTGTTTCTATCACTTCCCTACTGGTTTTGGAGCCTTTGGTGGGGATTCACAGGGTTACAGGGACTGAGGATTTAGGCCTTGTGAAATAATCCCAGTAGTGCTGCTGGGCTGCTGCTCCCTCCATTATGCTTTTCCAGGTTAAAAAAACAAACTACTCCTTTCAAACCCTTAGCCACACAACAGACACACATGAAAAACAAACCCTCTTATCAGTCACATATCATCCCTACTTGCAAATTCACTTGCTTATGATATATACATATGTATTCTTTCCTCCTGTTGAGCTCATGACAGATATTTAATTGTTTTGTGGGTCGTTTGCCCCTCATCTCCCTTTCTTGATCACCCAAGGAAGGCCAAGAAACAGTGTCTAAGAGGGAGTGGGAACATGGCTATGGGACAGAAAGGATGAGGGATCTAGGGGTTGGCCTTTCTTGCACAAACTTTGGCTGCTGCTTGAGGTGGCATTGCACACACAAATGTGGCAATGAAGTTCAAGAGGGCTATCAAGGATATTGGAGATGCTGCCAAAACCAGCAACAACTTGTGTAACAGTTTAATGATTTAAGCAGTTGCCCAGGGGGCAGAGGTAGAACCATCTGTGTTTCCCTGGAGTTTTTCCCAATTATTGGGGTCAAGATAAGACTGGGATGAGGCTCAGCTCTCCCTACTCCACTACTCAATGGGTATCACTGAATGATGATCCTTTCAGGAGACTGAAGAGGCTTTAAAAACAACAAATCACCTTTGTCTGTCTCCTGTGACTGAGGCCCTTCTCATGTAATGGAAGAATCCTGCTTTTCTGCATTCCCCTGACAGCCCTGAGATCAGAGCCCAGAATTCTCCCTTTCCAGCAGCAGGGTCAAGCTCCTCTTGCCTCTGCCTTCCTTGGTGTTGTGAACTGGCCAAGGGGCCAGCTGTGGTCCCTGTTTGGGGAGTGTTTTGGCTGAGAGTGGCCTGGGAGTGGGGAAGACCTGCTGACCTGCTCCCTGGGCAAGGGCAGCTGTTTTGGAAGTTCTCTTTCAAGACAGCACCTAAAGCCTCATCCATGGCAGCCAGGGCACCCTATTCTGCTGCTCTGGGTGAGATGCCTGCTGGGGTATCTCATGATTTCCTGGGCATCCCTGCTGGAACAACACCTGTAAGGTTGTCCAAAGCCCAGGTAAAGTCTTCTCCCAGCCCCAGGGGTAATGTGGAAGCCACTTGCATCACTCCTGCATTCAGGGATGGGAGCTCCTGTGGTAATATTGCCTGGAAGTATAAAATAATTACTGGTGGAGAGGATCTCTAGAGATCATCTGACCCAAACCATTGTCCAAGCTGCACTGACTTTTGTCTTCTTTGCTAATAATTTCAGAAGCTCAAAATTAGCATCCTTTTACTGACCCATTAGGATAAAAGAGTTTTAATAAGGACTCAAGAGACAGGATAAAATGACCACAGTGTACTTTATTTAATGATTTTGGTACCTTGTGTTGCAATAAAATAAAAAAAATCTACAAAATCCAAATATATAAAATTTTCAAGTTTCCCTTTTAAGTTTTACAAGAAAAATCAAGTTGTAACCAAGGAAATTTGTTAGTATGAAGCACTACTTTCAACTTCATTTCATCACAAATTGCAACTTACTTAACAGACCAAAATAACTATGGTACTGCAGTACATCAAATACTTCACACACTGTGTTCTTTACTATAGCACATGTAACCTCTGCCATGGGAGGCAGTGGTCTCTAGCCAATAAAGACACTCTTCACAATCTGAACTCTAAAGGAATGTTTGTATACATGGATTCAGAATATATATATTTACAGGAAGATTTCTTTTTCTTTTTCTTTTTTTTAATAACTATTTCGATTCTTCATTTCAAATAAAATACCAAATACATTTTTACAATGTTTACAAGTCAAAGCACAAGTTCTGCAATGATTATCATTCACCTCTAGTCACTGTGCTTGTACTGGGGGGGGGGGTTGGGTTGTATCTACACTGTTCTATAAACACAAATGTGATCTTCCATAATTTTATTTCTGCAGTGGTGACTAAAGAGTATAAGCACAGTAACAATTCTTTTAGCACAATCAGTGTATAATGCAACAGTTTACAACAGAGAACTGAGAAACTATTGGTCCATTCTGTTCAATTTGCTGTTTATTTGCCAACTGTTATGTTAGTCTTTGTCACATAAATTGTGTACAAGAGAAGAGTTAAATAACACAACTTGAATAGGAAAGAGCATACATTTTTAAGGCAAATTAATAAGCAGCTTATGGTGTTTTTTTGTTAAACTATATCCCAACAGAACCTAAAAATATAATGTATGTTCTGCAACTGTCAATAATTATGTCTTAAACTGATCTCCTCTCTAAATTGATCAACATGGCTTTGAACCTGGTTATTCAAAATTGAAATAATTCCTCCCCCCAAATCCCCAAATATAGAAAGTGCATGACTTCATATGTGCCAAAACAAAACAAAAGGCAGCTGAGGTAGTTAGATGTAAAATGTATTTATGAAGAATAACTTAAAAACTAAAACAAGACATGTAGACTAAAAACCCACTCATTTGGAATTAATTTTATATCATGTAACAAAGCAGGAAAATGTATGACTTCTGGAAAAAAAAGTAATAATAACATATGAATGAACACAGAATATACTATTGGAATTTTAATTTCAAGTATTTGAATGTATTTGCATGTGCATTTTTTACAGGCTTTGTATAGTATTAGGAAGTCATTTACTTTTTATCAGGCATCACATGAGATCTGGTTGACTTCTGGGACTGAAGCTCGTGGAAGGCAGAAATACACTGTGAGTGCCTGAAGATATGCCACCATGTGTGCCTGGAAGCACCATCATCTCAGCTTGGGTGAACTTCTACACACCCATCCTCTACTGAGGTCACCTGAGAGTGACAGGACCAGGGATGCTGCACCTATGCCTCCCAGGGACTGATTGGATGGGTGTCCTGGGAGCTCTGGGATGCACCCACATCTGGATCCAGGCGGGATGTGCCCGTGTGGTGGGGATCCCCCAGGGGATGTTCCTGCAGAGCTGGTGTGGATACATCTGACCCAGGCAGTGACCCTGGGCACCAAAGAGAGGATCAGCTTCCACTTTGGAGCACAGTTATGGCTCCTCTTGGGCATTGCTGCCCATGCCTAGCACCATGGCATTTCAGCTCTCACAGGGACCTTTCCTCATCTAGAGAGAGGAACAGTGTTCCCCCTTGGACAGGACAGTCTCCAAGAAATTGTTTGCTTGAGTCCACTCAGGATGAATCTGGATTTCAGCTCACATCATGGTCCCAGAGCTCCACCAACAGCCCCTGGCCCAGAGGCAGACCCAGCTTTCCCTTCCATTCCTGTCCAGAAAGAGGAGCAGGCAGATTCTTTAGCAAAATGCCCAACTGGAGTATGCAGGTGCATGAAAAATCTTCAAGCTCTGGGAATGAATTTCACAAAAAAAAGCTCCTACGTGTAGGGGACAGATCAATTTAGAGATGTGTTCCTGTCTTCAGTAGCAACAACCTAAAACCATTGCATCACTAAGTGTGCAATGTTCTGGCTCTTCTGAGTCCTACTGTTAGATCCCTCTGCTGACGGCCACAACATGGGTACATGTAATTTAGTATCATGAATTCTGCACTAGGCACCTGGCTTGAAGAGCACCACAGCAGGGAGCATCACAAACTGAAATTGTTCTGGTGTTAGTGGTTTTCCTTTTTTTTTTGATTGGCCCATGTAAAAAGTAGAATTTATACTTCAGAAGTGTGTGCATATGTCATCTTTTATTTTCATTTTCTATTAAAGAAGGAAATTCTGAAGCCCTTTTGTCCCTTTCTTTTTTTAAAAAAAAAAATTTTATTTCTTTTTTCTTTTCCCCTTAATTTTACCCTTCTAAGCTCACTGTATTGTAAATATGATTTTCAAAAGTGATGTGTGATTTTGGACAACTTCACCTCTGGCAGCCCAAAATGAGGAGTTGCTGATGTTCACAGAGTGCTGAATGTATGTGCTGTGGTGGCAGAGCTAGTAATGGCCGATTAGACTTGGACATCCTGCACATCAGGGTCATTTTATTTTTTCTGCTAGACCTACATGGAAAACTAGAAGACTGGACTGTGAGATTTCTTGATGTGGCATGATATTGCAGTTTTCTTCAAAATGTTTGTCAGGAGTTTCTGCTCAGTTGTTCAGATTTTTTGTGCATGAGAGGGAATTTCTCAGAAAAGTCAAGGTTTTATAGTTTTATGTAAACATAAGCAGAAAAAGATGCTCTGATTTTGAAGAGGGGAGAAATATTTTTTCAGGTCTGATTTCATTAAAAAAAAAAAAAAAAGATGTTAAAAGGCACACTTTTACAATGGATGTAAAAATCTTTCTCCTGCATGAGAAACAACAATAAAGACAATCCTCTACAGCCCGTGGAATCCAGCTCAATGTTTCAGTGTGTTGGCATTGTGAGTATTTGACATATGTAGACATCCTCTGCACTGTGTCGTAAATTTAATTGCCACTTTTCCTTTCCAATCACAAATAATATTTCCAAGTCTCAGTACTCACAATCAACATCTGCCCCAGGAAGCAGTGGTCCCCCTTCTCATCACCAATTCAGTTGTGCCACTGGCAGCCATTGGAGAAACTGGAAGACGATCTACCTGCACCTGCTTGATCCCTATCCTTGCACCACTGAGCTGCCACTCTCCTCTTTCTGTGTGACCCAGCATGAAAGAATGAAATGAGATTTGTCAGGATCCAAATGCAAAATCTATTTGCAGGGATTTCAGTAGTGAAGAATGACAGGCAAGTTTCATGGAGGGTTGGGGTAGCAGGCTGGGTAGAAAAACAGGATTCTTGCCTGAGCTTAGGAAAAAATTTCACCTCCCCAACTTGTCCAAGTTTTTCCCTGGAGTCCAGTTGGCTATAAGGTCCAGTTGACTTGGACTTTATAGAAAGATGTCTATTTGTCTTGAAATTAAAGCGTATAGCTCAAATAATAGTTTTTATTCCATAGAGAATATTAAAATATAATTAATATATTCACAAGCTATCTGAAAGTTTAAACTTAAACTTAAAAAGTTTAAGACTTTTTAATTTATCCTGGAATCCAGCCAGGTGTCTTGGCCTTGTCCAGTGACTAACAGAATTGGAAGACTGAGAAATGCTTTAGTATTATTTGCAGTGGACTGTTTTTAATACAAAGCCTGATATTCCTTCCTCAGACATTTTCAATAACTTAGCCAAATCAGTACAGGGTGCACAATGACTGACAATTTCACTTGACAGTAAAGTTCAAGTGCACTGTAAAGTAGTCATCAAAGAGATTCCTTAAAAAATAAATTTTACTTAGACTGGCGTTGTGAAATTTAAAAGCAAAATGCCCACGTGCTTTCTTCTGGGGCTTCTTGGATTCCATTGAAGTCAAAAGAAAGCAATTCATTTGCTGTGGTGGACCTTCAGGGAAGCCCTTTATGATTATAAACTGCCTGTAATCGAAGCAAATCCCAGTATAATAAGTACTCTTGTCCAGACCACTGGTGTAAGTATGACTTATTGACGTGCAATCAGGCAAAATTCCTCCATCAGTCCTTTAAGACTGTCTCTTTTTTTTTTTTGGTTTTTTTTTCTCTTTTGTTTTGGGGTTTTTTGTTGTGGTTGGGGTTTTTTTGTGGGTTTTTTTGGTTATTTTTTTTTGCTTAGCTGTAGACTATTGTAGAAGGTTTTGTAAACACATCTGTTATAAAGTCTGTCTTTTAGGATCATTTGCTTCATGTGAAATTGCTTTGGAATGCTCCCTTTTTTTACTAATAGCCTAGAAATACTTATGCACACGTTTCCCCAAAGCAAATGAAATCCACCAGTCAACCTGAAAACAGACTTGGAGTTCTGCATATTAAGAACTGGAGGGTGGAAGAACACACAAATTAGTTAGCCTTATCTGAGTATACATTTTACTGTAATGACTGGAGAATATGCTCTTTTTAATTAGTACTGGGTTAATGAATATATTTTGTAGGAATCCATTGGAAATATCCAATGTGAATTAATGGACCACGCCTTGCACATTGCAAATTTCAAGAGAACAATGTATGCTGAGGAAGAACAATTAAAAGTTGGTTTTATTTTTTTTTCTTTTTTTTTTTTTTTTTTTTTTTTTTTTTTAATACAAGAAGATTACAGAGAGCTGCACAAAGATTCAAAGCACAGCTGTGCTCTGGAAAATTGCTATAAAACCAATATGATAATGAACCGTGTTTATTGCGTCCCAGAGGGTGCCATTTCCGATGCACTTGGCTTGCAGAGAGAAGATGAATCTCCCATTTGCTAATGCCACAGGTCAAATCCAGAAGTCAAACTGGGTTTTGCATGGCTCTGCAGCATGCGAAATAACAATTGTTAAGTTAACATTTGATTAAAGAGGCAGGTGAGCAAGCTTGGGAAGAACAGAGCCAGCTGCCTCTGTTGAGACAGTCATATCCACAGAATGGCACCTGCAGGAAAATACAGTGATTCTCATTTGTTAGAATAAACATTAGCTTGTTAATAATACAGAACTCAGAGAATAGACAGCAAAATATCTGTCCCCTCAAGCAGAACAAATTACACAGGGGACAGCTTCTGCCCTTGAGAATCAATGGGAATTGATTTAAAGGAACTGCAGGCCTATTAAAACAGAAGGGAGATCCTTGTTTGCTAATCCAACACGATCCCTATTAGTAGCTGTTCTGAGAGTCAGAAACTGTCTCAGAAACTAAAGATACTGACTTCCAGGTTGCTGTGGGCATATACCAAGGCTTTGAAATGATGAAGTAAAATCAGCTGAGCTAAAGTAAAATCAAGATATGACAGATGTCTTTGTTCTTGAGAAAATTACTTCAGTGTTCACTTTTAACTTGGTTTTCCATCTTAACATAACAGAGATTATGCCATAGCCAGGTGTTATGCAAAGGAGATTTTGAGTTTCTCATGTACTACAACATGAGAAAAGAAAATTTCTTAGATAACCTGAGCATTGTCTTTTCTCATTGGTGAGGTTTGCATATAAGACTCATAAGCATGCAAGAAAAATGGAAGCAATGGAAAACATCAGAACAGTATGTAGTAAACTTTGCCAAATTTTGAGTAAGTCTTTGAAGAAAACAGACCTATCATTATATGCTACACTCATGGATCATGCATGAAGCTATGGATAACTCCACGATATTTTCTGCTGAAATCGGGATGAGACTGTTCCACTACTGAACAAGCAAGAATTGATGATAACATCTAACATAGTTGGAAGTCTTTGAGCAATAATTTCCATGATGAGCTGAGTGAAAGAATACCTGAGCATGAACAAATGCTATGAAGGCTCACCTGCTCTAAAGATTCACAGCTCTCTCCTAATTATAAGGCTTCTAGCACATAGTCTATGGATCTCCATCTTTTTTTCCTTCTCTATGCCTTTACACTGTCCCATGCATGTGTTCCTCAGCTGTGCATGAAGAAGTTGATGTGAGGACTATTAGCAATAAAGGAACATTCACCTGAAAATCCACTGTTTGCTCATGGATGCACTGTGTGAGAAACTGAGAGCATGAGAAAATGCTCAAGCAGTTGAACAACACCAAACCTATAATACTTCATACACAGAAAATACTTCTGAGCCTATTTTAAACCTTATATTTTTTGTGGAAGCCATCTGAGATTTATCCTCCATAAAGAAAATAATAAAGTTCTCTGACCCATAATCTATTACAAAGACCCCTCATTCCTAAATTTAATAATCACTGGCATAACTGCCATACAAAATACTTGTCTCCCAGGCCTTAGTTTGAGACACTTTTGTATCTTATTGCTAATAACTAACTCCTGTCAATAGCAACAAAGTTATATCTAAGAAGTATCTTTCACTGTCTCCTTGTGTGTTTCAGTTAGTTTGTAACACATCTAGCATTTTCTCAGTCAACATCTTTCCCAAAGGAAAGCGCAATTGCACCATGAATAGTATTTTGGCATTAAGGTTTGTTGGTTTGAGTTTTGGGGTTTTTTTGCTGTTAACAGACTCTGCTCCTCCTTTTACCCACTGAAACATCAGGGGCAGCTTTCCTACAGTGTTTCACAAACATCTCCTAATCTTGACCAGAGAAATCACCACTTTGCTTTCATGTCTTTTGATCTCTGGCATCCTTGCAAAGGTCACTAGAGGAGATGTTTCCACAATAAAATGTGTGTACAGATTATTCACATGTATGCCCTGTGCAGCTGGACTGGAGTGGGCTGTGACAGCATCCCACCTGAAAACTCTGTATCAGGAGGGGCCCAAGCCAGAGCTGCTGCTGAGTCCCATGTTGCTGTAGTTGTGTTCCTTCAAGCACCAGAGTTAGGTTAAATATTAAACCACCCACTCATTCCTGCTGATTTTTATAAAACTGCACATGTACTAACCAACATCCTTTCTAATGATGAAGAAATTTAAGTGTTTTGCTGACCAGGAGCCTTCCATTATTCAGTTATCTCTGTAAGCAGCATTGTTTTTGTTTTACCTTCTGCTTCATCTCAAAGTAGCTAAAATCCACCCATGTGTTAAAAGCAATGAAAACCAATACTTTTTTCATTCATTCACCCAATTCTTAATGCTGTTGCTAAATGCAGTATGAGTTTTGTTACAGTAATTTCTCCAGGATTGCACAGTCAGTACAGTCATCTCAAAAATGAAACAGTACTGCTGCTGTTTCTGTTTGCAGAATTTTTTTTGTCTGTTAAAATCAATAGATGACCAGAAGGAAATTTGTCCAATTCCTCATTGATGGTAACTAAAGCTGTCTCAACCTTAGCAATCCTCTTTAAAATACAGCTCCTTGCATGCATGAAACAAATCCAAGAGATAAATGTCTCATAAGATGAATGATGAAAGCTTGGCTAGGATGAATTTACTATTGTTACATTTCTTCTAGATCTCTTCCCAGTGTGGGCATCTCAGTGAACACAGCTACCAATAGTTTTCTTTTTTTCCCCCTTAACTGATTAATGTTTGCTCACAGGACCTTGATTACTGTATTACAAGCCACAAATTCGCAAGATTAAAAATGTCTGTTGAATTAATTAGCTGCAAATCAACCTAGGCACAGCTCGACAAGTTCCAAGCAATTCCAGTAAAATAAAAAAGGAGGAATCGATAGCAGCTACAAATACATGACAATATGTTGGCACTTTGTGACTATAAATAGTGGCAGCTGCCCTCTCTGCTGACAAAGGAAGATTTTTCATTGTCCATACAGTGATATCTAAAGGCTAAATCCTGCCCAGATTGGTGTGGCAATCTCACTGATAGCTAAAGGGCTCTCAGTGAAATATGTCCCATGGGCCAGCCTGATAACCCAGGGAGAACTGGAGCTGAAAACAGGCTCCCTACCTTGCCTTCATTTTCATCCAGAGTGACCACCACAGTGCCCAGGCCAGGAGTGATCACAGCACATGTGGGTGCTGGCTGACAGGAGGATGATGTGTGTCCTAAAGTGGAAATGCTGGGAATGACGCTGAAAGTCATTAGTGACTACTCTCCCTCTGCAGTTACAGCCATGGTCTTATGCAGTTATGACAATTTTAGATCTCTCTGTCCATAAATCAGATCCTGTTGGAAAGTTACACATTTTTTCAAATGCTGCCCTTAATGCTGAATGTTGACAAAAGGCAAGAACTCTAGACATATATCTGAACTTCAGAGAAGTAAGGGCTTTCACTGTCTAGTAGTCTCTTCCTCAACTTTGTAAAATTTAAAATTAATACTTATCAAATATTGTCTAAGAAGCAACCTGGGATTGACACACAATAATGCAGAACGTTTTGAAAAGAGCATCAGCAGTTAAAATTTCAGAAATAGTTACTGCATATGTGTGGTACAGTTAAATTGTCAGAAGTATAATTTTCAAAGACATGCATTTGAAATTTATCTTCAGTACA
The DNA here is from genome assembly GCA_024500445.1 of Entomyzon cyanotis. NCBI lineage: Eukaryota > Metazoa > Chordata > Aves > Passeriformes > Meliphagidae > Entomyzon > Entomyzon cyanotis. The sequence continues at coordinate 23,494,292 of JAKEPQ010001005.1, forward strand.
TAATCCATGCAAGAGCAAGTCTTTCATTCTGGCAGCTTGTATCAGGAAATTGCATGAGTGTTGGATAACAAACCTCCTTAATGTTCTTCAGTCAAAATGCAAATAAAGGATCCTAGTTATTGCAGGTCATTTCCTTCATAAACTACTGACAATGATAACTGATAGTGAAACAAATACAACCAATATTAAATTACATGAAGCAAAAGTTTAATTGATCCCTTGCCATTTTTCTATATGATTGTTTTTTTCCTTGATTAAGTAAATGTGATAAATCCTTTTTTTTTTTTTTTTATTTTACACAATTATCCCTGCTCTATTCTTTTACCAAAATATTTCAGATGTGAAATACAGCATTAGACATATTTTCTCCATAACTTCTTGTTAAAGTGCTGGCACATTAAATCACAAGGCTGTTTCCAACAACGACTAGAATGTGTTTTCAAATAATATTATTTTATTTTTGCAGTTATCACTTTTTTATCCTTGATGACAATGCTCCAGATCCTTTTTTTTTTTTGTTTTAGGCTTAAGATTTAAATGGATTGTAAGAGTGAATCCTAATAGAATCTCAAGACTCATTGTCATGTGTATATACAAACACACACACACATATGTATATACACGTGTATATATATATATACATATATATGTATATAGATGCATTTGATACTGTAAATTTGCTCCCAAGCATGAGATAAGATCCTACTGTTTTTTATTATAATAAAACAAAACACTTTCACAGAGAGTATTCATTCTAGCATGCTGTGGACACTGAACATCTTGCATTCACCATAACCTGGGCAATTTGCACACAACGGTTGTTCAAATGTACCATCCAGAGAAACCATGTCTGCCCCACATGCTTCACTAGATAGCACAGAGCCTGTTTGCCCTTTGCTCAGCCCAAACTGACCAATGTTTGGCAAAAGAACTGGCATCTCAAAAGTGTATGAAACTTGGGCTCAGGGAACAATAGATAAGCTACAAGTGTAGCTCTGGTGTCCAGACGAAGCGTGCCTGAGCTCCAAAGAAAAACCAGGTGATCGTGGCCAGAGTAGCACACAGTGCATTAATAGACCTGATTCAAGGCAGCATGTAGAGATTCAGGCTTTGTCACAGTGCTAACCATGTTCATACAGCTTTTGGTCAGGTTGGAAGGTGAGCAAAGCAATTTTGATTCTGCCCCAGGTGTTTACTGCAGACATTGCTCTGGCTGGATGTAGGCAATGGCACTGAATGTGCTCAGCAAATTCAGAGTCCTCAACACTAAAGGGACTGAGCATGTCAAAACACTAGAAGTATGTTTACACTGCACGTCTACATTGGTATGTCCACATTAGTATTTCCCACAAAGAGGAAGAACAGTTCAAAATATGAGGCAGGGAGCATTGCCCTTCTCCTCACTAGCATGCAGCCCTATACCCTTCCCCTGAGAGATAGTAGCCAGAGTTATGAATCATTGCTAGCTGAAGAGATCATCTGGCTCTCCACTTGGTCTCTGCCTACCACCAGTTTACTGCTGGAAAAGCCCTCATGAGTATTTCTGTGCAAAGCTCCATCTGATAGCACCACAGAGGACCCAATTCTTTCATGTAAGATGGGCAGGAGACTATTTGCTCAGAAGATCCTGGCAGGCTTAGGTGGGAGGTAGGCTCTGAGCTAACTTTGTGCTGTGAAGACCAAGTTGTATCTGACCAAGTCCAGGAGGCAAATTTTGGGTGCTTGAGCATCTGGCATTAAAAATGTTCAGGAGCTCCACGAGCCTGAGGCCCCTGATGTGCCTGTGACCTCTGCACCTGCGCTGCAATGTGCCAGACACCTGGTCCCTAAGGATTGTGGCTTTCATCCAGCCCATGCACATGGCTTTCCTTTCTTTTGGGGGCTCTTTGGTGCATGAGGTGGGGAAGAGAGTGCTGGACTATGACCAGGCCTTGCCCTGAGTGGACATAGAGCACAAAAACACAGTCCATGCCTTGCCTTAGTACTGTGTTATGGCTCTGCAGGCTCCTCTAGACATACAACTAGCAGCTTTTTTACCTTGGGGAAATCACTGATCTGTGAAATCCTTTTTTTGGAGTACCTTTACACAGTAGGTGGCTGAGTAGACACACCTATTTCATGCTAAAAATGCTTTCGTGAGGTTTAGTTCAGTGCAAAAAACTACTCCAACCTCAACTCTTTGTTAAAAGAATGTGGACTTTCCTATAGCAGAACAGATCTTGTGCAGAAGAGCTGCTGGCATGCCTAGAGCTGCAGTGTGCCCAGAACTAAGATCCAGAAGCAATTGCTTCCAAAGATCTGAAATGAGAGGCCAAAATCTACAGATAGAGAAAATGTTTCTACTCGTAGCAGTCATATCTTTCTTTCTATGAATGTAGCATTTAGTTACTCTGACAAATCTCCTACCTTTTTAAATTTAGCTCAAACATTCCTTGAAATGACATTTTTGGTTACACTTTAAAGTTTCTTGGCTGATTTTATTTTACACTGCCTTGCATGTAGAAGCTGAGATTTGATCTATTAGTTGGCCACTTATGCCTCCATGTCTTATAAATCTCTATCAATTAATATAGCATCTACAAGTCTGTTGAAATTTTGCAAAAGCTTCTGTCTGACCTCTCTGACTCATGCAAATCACCCCATAAATGTGCTGAAGAGGGCTTTTTGCCCTGCATCTTCCATATCTGTCCTCTTTGTCCCAGTATTCAGAGTAGGCACATGGTTCACTAATAGTTATGTAAGATCCTCTGCATAAGAATCAAATGCTAAGCATTCAGAGCAAAATGCAAGTACAGGAGCCAAGCTTACATGTTTAGGAAAAGTTCCTTTTAATGAATGTGCTGGTGAGGAATTGGCTTTGTAAGAATCACTGGAAATGACTGGTTTCAGAGACATTTTTCAAAGTCTTCTTGAAAGGATTGCAAAACAGCAACTCTGTCAAAGTGGGTATATTCTTGAATGTTTGAACTAAAAAGGAAAGAATAAGAAATCTTTGATTCACACTGACTTTGCACTAACTTTAGAGTATCTATTTCAGGTTGAGCCAAGTGACATGTAGGCTTTTTTGGCATTAAGGAAATCTCCAGCTGAGTTCAGTTTGGAGTGAGGAGGTGAAGACTTCCACTGCCACGGTCTGAATTCATGTAGTTCACTCTAGGCCAGGGTCTGATTCTGACATATTCATATCAGTGAAGAAATCTCACCAAAGTTCTGCACTGAGGTCACTAAGGCAAAAAAAAATGGTGCCAGAGGATCCCTCATGTGTTAAAACAGCTCTGTAAATGATCTCTTGATCAGTGACACCATTCCCCTAACTTTGCATGAACTAGGCTTTGTAATGTCATCTCTGTGTCTCCTGTAATGAAGTCTGCTCATACCAGATATGAGAAATCATCTCAGAAGATCACTCAGCAGTTTGCAGCCAAGTGAATATGATGGCAGAATTTGTTTTAAAAAATCACTACATGTGAACTGCAGTAATCTGTTGTGTCTTTTTTTTCCTTAATTCCAAATTTAAAAGAATCTGTTCTCATCACATTTTATCTCTTTTATCAGAATAAAGAGGAATGGGTTCAATGCCATAATGAAAAGACATAGTTCTATAAACAATCAAAGGAGGGTTTTATAACTTAATGTCTCTGGTACACAGATGGCTGTTTGCCACTTACTCCATTTGGCTTTCTGCTGAGAGCATGGGCTTCATGTGAGCTACTCTAATTGCTACCATTAGCAAAATTAAATGGCTCATTGTGTATTTAGACTATTCTTCCCATGTCCTGCATTGTTTTACTGCAGAATTAGTAATTGTGGTGTTGGGCTTGTAAATTCACAGACATGAGTTGCGATTATTTTCATCACACACATTTTGTAGGGGCTTCACTTAAATATGCTTGCTCAGATGGATGCACAGATGCAGTTTACTCTGCTTCCCACCATGCACAGGAGCAGGAGAGGCAGCTGTAGGACCCCAGGAATCTGCTGAAGTCTTTTCCTTGGCATTGTGCAGGCAGTGCAGGGGGTGCAGAGTAAATCACAGCATCTCAGTCACTCTGGATTGCACAACTTCAGGCAGGGAGAGGAGACAGGGCAGTGGCTTTGGAAGCTGAATCACTGGCAGAGCCAACCAAAATGCAGTACAGTGCCACTTTTAAGGCTCTTAGGAGTGATATGATCAAATCACAAACACTTCAAAATTGTTTAATATGTGTTCTATAAAACCCAACAGTCTAGTTGTGAATATTTGCTGGCCAATAAAAAGTAAATGAACATATTGCATGACTGGGAGTCCCTTTCCAAATAAAGCAGCACTTCTACTTTTAGTACCATTTATGAATTGCTCTTTTGGGGAGATAATGATGTATTGGCAAGACCATCATATGTTTTAAACTAATACAGATTTAATAGCTATTCACCACATATTAAAAATTAAATCTCCAATAAAACTGTAATTTACCTCCTCTGCTTGAAAGTTTACAAAATTGGGCAGATGAGGCCTAGCATTAAATTTTGGAAAGAAAATTTTCTCCAATTTCATAAAAATTAATTAATAGAAAATTTGTTGATTTGACAATGAAAAATACTGTATATATGCCATCAAGTCCATACAACCCAAGCAAAGAAACATTGTTCTATCACAAGAAGCATATTTAAATTGACATAACCAAAATGGGAAATTAGTTTTTTCATTATTAAATATGCATGGAAAGAAAGTATTGCACATATTTGTAAAGACCTTTAAAAGAAAAATTATCCTATTACAGAACAAATAGCTTTTAAAATAAGTCAAATGTTTTGTCTTACATTTTCTTAAATGTTTTGTGAATGAACATGTGTATACATTACCTTTTCTTTATTTAATTAGCAATAGTAGTTGAATTGTCTTTTCTACAACAGACAAATCCACAACTCTCAAAATTTTCAGACCAAGTCTTTAACCAGAGAAGTTACCATTAAATCTGCTGGTAAGTTTGTTTGGTTCATTAGAACAATGGTCCCATAATTCTTACTTCTAACAAGTAGATGTGATTGCTTTTCTTTACCAGAATGTAAATATGAAAATATGAACGTCTTTATTTTCCTGTATTTTGATATGAAATTTAAAAGGCCTGATTTTTTCATTATTTTAAAAGGAAAAGTTTGGGGATTTTACAAGGTTTTTTTTTTTTTTTTTTTTTGTTATTGCTGTCTCGGTTGAACTTTATTGATTTTACAACTTTTGGTGGTAATAAGAATAGTGCATATTAATTATTAACTGTCCATAAGGCCATAATGGAATTTCAACATGGACTATGTTTAATCTTGGCAATTTCTATAAAAAATTCTTACAGCTTTTAATGTGACTATTCATAGCAATGCAAATTATAAGACTGTCCATGTAGTCATGCAGAGTGTTTAGATTTCAGTTGCTGCCCTGTTCTCAGTGCAAGTAACACTGATGTTATGAATGTCACAGAGCAAGATTTTGGAGAGCAAATATTGACTTAGTGTATAATAACTTCTACCCCTGCCTCAAACAGCCTGATTGAATTCTGAGGACAAGGTGGATATATGTAGTGTGTATATATAAATATATGTACACACACAAACACATATATGTCACTCTGCACTCACACCCTGCAGCAGTTTGCTCAAGAAAAACATTTTTACAAACACTATTTAAAAAATTTAAAAGTGCTATGAGAATAAAGAAAAGAAATGCTAGGCATGAAAAAACACATGGATATATAATACCTCTGTGTCCTTCCTTCCAAAACCACACAAGAGCAAATCAAACAAACCCGTCCCAAACTTTCTTCAGAAACCTTGCAATGCAAGCACTGGTGCAGACCTTGACCCTTTAAATTCTGTATGAAGCAACATTTCTTCAATTCTGTAAGCCTGACCAAAGGGCTCACAGCGCTGAGGAAGAGCAAGACAACGAGAAGGACATCAGAAGAGGAAGAGCCTCGCTGACAGCAGCGATGCTGCCCCTCTCCCCAGGAGGTGCTGGAGAAAGGCTGGAGCTTGAGAAGGCTGCCCACTGAACCTCACTCAGGCTTCAGTTTCTGAGCTGTTAAAGCAGCAGAAAACACATCAGACGATTTCCAAAAGAAACCCTCACATCTTGGATCACAGAGTTTACATTTGCCTTGCTTGTAAAGAAAAAAAACCATTCCCTTGTATGAACTAGAATTTGATTCTGGAGTGAAGGGTCTATTGAATTCGGCAGGACACAGCACTTGTTCCCAAAATCTTTTTCTAGCAGTTCTTGAAGTGGTATATTTTCTAACAAAACATGAGTGCTTTTCTTGGAATAATCAGCTATATCTCCATGAAGAAAAGGGTAATCACTCTGTAAAAAGCTTCAGGTTTGGACTATCAAAGAATTGTTTTATTAAAAAAATTTTATAGAGGCATTTGGCCATTGCTTAATTTGAAAATATCTAAGAAACCCCTGAAGCATATGTGTTTTCTCATCTGTGTAAAGTTCCCTCTGCCTTGCAGATTCCTGCACTTCCACAGATTTTTGTTTTGAGGAACTTGCCCCAGCAAAGAACAACAGGTATTGAACATTTCACTAATAAAAATAGTCAACATTAAAAATGGCAGAATGCATACAAATAAACATAGTCTGTGTAACCTTGGCCATTTCATAGTACAAATATTTGTAATAGGAAAGACAGAAATTAACCCAGCAGCATACACAGCAGTGACTACACTGGATATATCTGACAGTGAAGATTACAATACCAATTATCAGGTCTTCTCCATCCTGACAATGCCATTTACAACAGTAACTCTTCAGTTCTGCTTCGCTCTCCTAAAATGGATGGAAAGAGTTATAGCAAATTGTTTCTCATGGAATCACTTGGTGTCTTTACAAGCCACTTACATTTGAAGCAGGATCCACAGTTTATAGAGTATTCTAAAAGTACCCATGTAGGCTTTCATATGGCATTACACTGCAAAACAAATCCATAATGTGTGAAAACCAGGTTTAGTTCAACCTGCAAAAGCCATTTGATAAAATTCATGGACCAATTCTTAAAATCTAAGCTATAAAGAGAATGAAATGTATTAAAAGATTTGAGATTTATAAAAAGTAACCTTTTATACCATATTTTACTTTACAAAAATATTGAAATAATCCATGAGTTTTTCACTCTGCACCAGCTTTAAAAAAAATACTATCAAATTTTGACTTGCACCTTTAATGCATCTGAAAGCACCATCAGGGGATACTTTTAACATAAAGGATAATACCATTAACTAGATTTAGGGAGGTATTTTAAACCCAAAAGCTTGCAGCAAAAGCACTCTATTACAAGAGATTCAATGCAATTTTTAGACACGTCTGGACACAAGTCTTGAACAGGCAGAAGAGGCTCTTCCACACAACTTGTTTATATTATACTTCGGTGAATATACTTACTAAGAGGTGGCTGAAAGCCTTTAAAAGACATCACTTTCACCTTGGGTGGGAAAAATCAGAGCTGTCTCTACACATTGAGAGCTTGGTTGGTCTTTCCTGCTTCTTATTCTGGTAGGGCTTGTGCCACTTGTTGTGTCCCTCACACAATATCAACCTTGCAGTTATACAAAGTTTGGCACTAGAAGGGTATGGCATGTCACAGTCTCTTGTCACACCTGCATACATTCACACACTGAATCATGCATTCTCAGTCCTGAAACAGAGAAGTTTCAGTGTGTTCAGCTCCTTGTAGTTTCTTCTGAAATATCTGAATGGGGTCCTCCAAAAAGTTTAGAATATGAAAACTATGCTTCCTTGTTCTTTTTTTTTTTTTTTTTTGCAAATTGAGCACTGAATCATGATTATCATTTAATGAATATCACTACGTGCTTGAGGTCCTTATTACTACTCAAAACCAGAAGTGAGCTGCATAGAGTTTCTGTTGAAAATAACATCGAGAAGTTAAATTGCATTTTAAAAAAGCTTTGAAATTCCACAGAAAATAAACAGTTCTGGTAGTATTAATTTTAATGATCTAATTAATCAGAATTTAGTTTATTTTCCATTGACAGCCTTATAAACATGATGATGTTTCTTTTTAAATAAGAACTATTTTGCAAACCTCTTCTAACCTGAATGGTTGATTTATGGGAGTGTTGAAGACTACTAAGCTCCTATTTTTCCCCCCAGAAAACAGTTTTCCTAACAGCAACACTGTGTGCTACAGTTTTGTTATTTTTGAAAAGGAGTGGATTTTTTGTTTTTGCCATTGATTATGGAAATATCAATCATTTGTTTCTATAATTAAATGCACTACTGGCTAAAGTTGAAAGCTCTGGTCAGAGCCTTTTTATTGGTTTGATTGTAAGTACTGTGCAGTCAGAGTTTCATAGCAGAAAGGGGTGGTGGGTGAGTTCCCCAGCTGATGTAACTGATTTGTATGTGTGGGTCAGGGTTTGGGGTTTTTTGAGGCTTTCAGATGATGCTGCTGTATCAGTGTCCTGCAGACAGACTGCACACAGTGGATCAAATGATAATCATGATGATAGCCAGACTAAGAACACTATAGCTTGCTGCTCTACTTGTAGTACGCAGTTTAGTTATTCCTACAGCCCTACTGTCAACCCTTAATTTGGACTGTCAGGTTGGAGCTCCTTCAAGCCGTGTTTTTGCTTTGTTTACAATGTGGTTTCATATTCCAAGCGCTCCTGAATAAGGGCATCATCTTTATACTGTAGCCGCGGAGGAGTAGGGGAACATTCAAATGCTAAGATTGCCTTCCTCAGGCTCCTGTCCAACACGTGTCTCTCCCATGCTGGGTACCTGTTCCTGAACAAATCGATTTTTATGACAGACTCCTCAATCCTTGGTGGCCGGGATGAAGGTGTGGATGGTGCGGTGGGTCTCACCTGAAACACAGGCACACACCCATCCCTCTCCGCAAATTTTTGATCCCTCTCGCTCGTGACACTCCGGTTGTTGGAGATGGAGCGCAGCGTGCTCGTGGCCACTTCTGGGGGAAGGGTGAAGGTGGTGGCAGGGTCCTCACAAGCACAGCTTGGTGACTGCCCAAACCTTGGTCCATTGGGGTGAAAGAAGGCATAGTACATTAGCATAAAAACAATGCCTGTCAGAAAGCTGCTGAACACTACACACAGTGCTGGTATGGCAAACGCGTCAGAGATCGGAGGGGCCTTGTACAGATACCAGAGAACACTCAAGGCGGTGTTTTCTAAAAGGATGACAAAATAGTAAATGAAAAGCCTACAGCGTGTCCTTCCTTCCTTGACATTGAACCAGCTGAAGATATAGATTATCCCAACAACCATGTCGAAAACTATCTCCTCCCATTTAGTGATGCAAAACTCTGTCTCGCAGTGAACGATCCAGAAGGTCATGATGCACCAGTGCAGCACTATGAAGATCCCAAAGTACAGCTGGAAAACTGAGGCAAAGAGAGCAAAAGTAATGACCCTTGCTGCAATCGTGAAGAAATGCCAGCAAAACTGGATTATAACAGCCATATAACTGATGGGTTTCTTGTCATCACGGGAGTCACGGAGGGCCTTTTGGTAGGAAGCCAAAGCCCAAGCCAGGGATACGAGGGATGCTGCAGCAGTAAGACCTAGGAGGAAACAGGAGATGCAGTTAAGGCATAATTAGCATGTCAGCACTTGGCTGAAAACAATGACATCCTTGCTGCTTTAAATACGTTCTCCACCCCTGGCACAATAAAACCTCTTCCCTCTCCTTTAGCTCAGAGAAATGGACCTCAGCTGCTGAGATTTCATTGCCCTTACAATGCTGAACACACACAAACAAGAGATGCTATCAAACCACACTCTGAACCTCTTCTCAAGCAATTACATATTTGAAACAAATTAATTAATTCACTACTTTGAGCAAGTTGGGAATAGGCGTCTCTGTTGGCTGTGTGATTTAAGGGGACCTACTGTGGTTATTTTTTTCAAGAAAGAATATGAATTTGCTGATTTTGATAAGTCATTAAAGAAGCCTGATATAAAGCAACCAAGTCTTTCTAATTAAAATGCCAGCATAATCTACATATAAACTAAATCAATAACAATGTGAGCATAAATCTACATGTTAAAAATAAATTTATGTTGCTCTTGTTACATCAAAATTTAAACTGGCTGCTTTACTCTTGCTGAGGGAAAAAAATGCCCATTTTGATATTTTCACTACTTTTAAACAGAATTTTAATAAGTAGAAAATGTCAGAACTTATTGTCTTCCAGCTGGAAATCAAATTTATTTTAGAAATGATGGAATTTTTTACTGAATTAAAACTGCGAGTAAAGATGCTGCTAAAGTAGGGAGCTATATATTTTAATTTATATAGCCATTCTATCTCCTATATATCACAGAATTGCCTACTTACAAAGCCCTAAACTATAATATTTTAGTAAATCCTGAGAAATATTTAAAGCATTCAATGAAATTATTTCTCATAAGATTTCAAACATTAGTTTTGTGAAAATACTAAAACAGTGAAACAATTTTAAAAAATAGACCTTTTTATACTTATTTTGAATGTGTATTATTATTTTCTCCTCAAGGGAGTTTGATTCTTGTCTATAGGTAAATTTAGGAAAAAATATGTTGCTTTGAAACCGAATCTAACTTTTAAACTAATCTGTTGCTTCCATGCACTACAAGAAACACCTTACATTCTCGTTTCAAAAATTATATAGTTCAGCATCATTATTCAAATGATTAATACTTACAGAACATTCTGTTAGAAATGAAAGATAATTTTTCTTTACTAGAAGATTAATTTTTATTTACTTACGACTCGTATCAAGCTGCTTTGGATGGAAATGGAATTGCAATTGAAATGCAAAATCCCTGCTTTTCAAGAGTATTTATTATTTAAATAAAATTGCAATAAATGTTGTATACAGAGGAAAAAATGTATCAAACATTTTATACTTAAAACTGGTTTATTACCAAAGCTATTTTTACATACAGCTAATGAATGAATTCATAAGTCTCAGCATCCCAGACTGAGAATTTATTCATAGACCATTTAAAGATAATGATGCTTCAGCTTATTCTATTTCTAAGCAGTTCCTTAACTTTGAACTAGTTATTGAAGTAAATCAAACTGACATGAAGAAAACATTTTTGTCTGCTGTTAAAAGCTGTTTAATCATTTCAACCACCTTTGGTTCTGGATGCACAGCCAGTATTTTTCCTCCCTATTAAACAGCTTTCTTTAGAACTTAACTATCAAGAATATATTACTTAAGTATAATATGCTTTATGAAATTGAATTAATACAAAATAGTAAATATAAGCCTAAATACATGTTGCTATGTACTTTGCGGGGAAATAAAAGGTCATTTTAAAAGAGAAGAAACGTAGGTTATGGAAATAAAATCTATTTAAACAATTCATTTGGCTTCACACCCTAAGATTTTGCTCAGTAAGTAGTACAGAAAGATTCATTCCTTTCAGGAGAGATTGTGTTTGCCAGTGTTTCTCCCGCTCTGGCAGGGTGCTAATAATGTTGTGAGCTCCCATGAATCCATGAATTTTAAACCTCTTTGTTTTAAAAATAAAAACAATAACAAACAATCAGCAGAAATATAGACCAAACTTAGGATTCCAGCGAGAATTTTAAATAAAATGTCATAATTTTTCTTCCCATGCAGATGCCTGCATGACAAAACACCAGTGTTACTTCTGGAATCTTCCTTCATGGAGAAAATATGCTATCAGCAATGAAGACAGGAAAGAGACATGGTATAAATTGGTGTTTTCATTTCTGACATGTATATTTGCTTTTTCACACTGGGTTACATTTCTGTGTCCATTGTCTCTGATGACAACCCTTGGAGCTGAAAATGTAAGTTCTTGTTTTCCTGTAGGAATGTTTTAAGTATTGAAAAAACACAGTTCATTTCCCTCATGAAATGGAAAGTTGGGTAAGGTAGATGAATAGGATAAAGAATCTTCCAATATAAACAAGCTGCTCTGAACAAGAACTCAAGAATAGCATTATCAGCACAGGGAAAAATAATGTGAGCAAGAAATCCATATATTTTCTTTGCAAATCTAACTTTAATGACCTCACACACTCCCCCAGAGGTTTGTAGAGATATCATCAGTTTTGCATTAGGAAGTGTAAAATCATTCAACAATGCACACAGAATATAATGTTAAATTCATAGGAATTTCCAGTGTTCTAATGCTAATTAATTCATAGCCATTGTCTGGGACATAAAGAAGCAAGTACAATAGCTGTGTAATTCTGTTATTTAAATAGTCATTAATAAGGAATCATCCTCTGCTTTTGCAGAACAAACTCAGGGATGCTGGCATACAGGAGAGAAAAGGAGACAAGGGAATGTACAAAAGGGAAGAATTGCCAGTTAATATAATATGTATCTGCCCTTGGCTATTGGCAATGGTGTTAGGGATATAGAATTAAGGTGAAGTTAAATGCTTCATGGGCTCCATCCATTTTTCTTTATTGATGAGGCCAAGCACTAAAGAATTATTGAAAGCAAATTAATAATGAGAAGAATGATGTAAAAGTGATGCAAATGGCAGTTTGCTAATAAATGTCACTATATAAATAATTAATTGGGAATGGTTAGAAATAAAGTGGATTATTGTAACATTGAAAGGATAATTCATTAATTAGAACATATTGATGCATTTGTTGAGTATATTTTCATACAAACCTCTTTATCCCTATTTCAAAAGAGGACCTAAAATAAATTTCTATTACTATCAAACCCAAACTTTAGCAATGCAGGTAGTTTGACTTCTGCAGTCAGAAAGGCTTATTTGCCACTCAGAAATGAACAGAGATTGGACATGATCTGTGGAGCCACTGTTCATGAAGAACAAGAACCAGCTTTCCCACTTGCCACCTGCAGTCTCTGCACACTCTTTGGGTACTGCAGCAGCTTTCTGGTGTATTTCTCTGTTTTGCAATATGACAGTCTTGTATTTAGGGCCTTGATCTTGGAAATTAAGACTAAATAGCCATTTCCAGTGAATATGTACACAAGCAACTATATGCTCATCCACTACAGACTGTTACAAGAAGAGGAAAGCAAGAAATTCTCTAAAATGGCCTTAGGAAGCAGGAAAGCATGTTCCTGTTTCTTTCTTTTCTAAAGCTGAACCTTTAAACATTTTTTGCATTGTATGATTTGATCTCTAAATTCTGTACTGAAGAGGAAAGAAATGTAGGCTTTGCACAGGAAAAACATCACAATTTGCATCAGGTAAATGATGCTTTAATCTGGTACTAAAGTGGACACCTGAAATACTCTAAATAGCAAAGAGTGGGAGTGCACATACCCACTTTCAGCCTTTGCAGCATAGCCGATCAACAACAGTCACAATAGCAAGAAAATAGTGCATTGTATCAGGACAACTTTCCCCCAGGAACTAATTATAATTTTTTTTGAGTGAAAAATAAAATTTAACCTCTCTTATTCTGTGAATGGTTTGCATCACTTAATTATATTATTTGTATAAAGGAATGACAGCTTTTTAATTACAGATATTCTTAAAGTAGTGTCTATCAGACTTTCTGTCTGATAAACAAGTAACAGAATTGCCTTGATTGAATTATAATTTTAATTAATTTCCCTGAAATTATTAATTTCTCCATATATGACATGTACTTGCATTTTATAGATTGTGGCATTTCTGTATGGATACTTTAGATATAATACATAATACACTACAATGACCTACAGCTCACTAAAGACAAGATAAAAAACCCATAAACATGAATTTCACAAGTGAAAGAAGACATATATGAAGGAAAAGAGAATGTATACAGAGAAGAATACATTCACAAATGTAATATTATTTCAAGGAAGCAAGCAAGCTCAAACAACTAGATGAGAGTCAATGAAATTCTTCTCAACAGCATTTGTAAGAAATCTGACTGAAATGTTTTGTTCATGAATAATCCAAACAGAACTGCTTGCAATACATAGGGGTTGTCTATATTACACCTCATTACATCTCTGCTTAGCAATTCACAACTTAATTTTACCCTACTGACACCCCTGCCTTTGTATTATATCCCACAACATAACCTTTTGACTGTGGTGTAGGTGAAAAAAATATGGGTCTCATTCTCCCACTAATTTTCTTTAACTCCTGATTTGGATTTGAAAGAGTAAAGGCATATCCAGGTCCATAAATGACTTTTTCTCTAATCATATCAGTCCATAAATTCTATATAGCATAAGGACAGAACAGCTCGAGTCAGCTGGAAACCCTACAAATGAATGAACTGATCTGGAAAAGTGCTCCTTGACATTCAACCTGATTTCAGAAATCAAACTCCTGACAAGGCGTCTCTCTCTGCTTCATCTTCCCTTTTAAGCTTGTACTCATCTCACCATTTCCAGGAGTAAATTCATCTGAAAGCAGGAATACCAAATGCAGCAGGACATCTGGGCATGGCAACATCGCCTGGGATGTGAGACTTTGAAACATTATTTTAAGAAAGCCTATTTTGTGAGTTTCCTACTCAGCTAGAGAAGTGACATTACATGCATCCAAGCTTCCAGGTGCTTCTCTGAACCAAAGCCAAGGATCTCTAATATCCATATCTAAGTCCTTTAGGAAACCATATCGTGACTGCATCCCTGCAGCTTCAGAAAATGTCTTGCTATATTTACACAGCTTTTACCACATTTCTCTGCAAGTGTGGGCACAAGCTAAAGATTCACGTGGAGGCAGCCTTGCAGGCGGCTTGACAATAGTCCATGGGTTTCTGCACTAACTCTTTTCTCACCATACACAGTGTATGATAGCAGTGTATGACATGGTATACATGCTGTGCTTCCATATGTGGTTTAGTACACAGGAAGCTCTGAACACTTTAAGGACAGATTTTGGTCATATCAAGGACCACGTGTTCAGGTTGTCAGTATGTGTTTCATGCTCATGGGTCTCATTCCCTGACAAAGACTATGAGATGAAACCTAAAGGTGAATCTTACTTTTTTTCCATGCATTCCTATTTTCTAAAGGGATAAAAATATAAACTCTTGCCCTCACCTGAGTTATTTCCCCATAAACATGTTGCCAAAATAATCCTGCTACTTTCCCACATCAGCCAGTTGTCATGTATTAGCTATCCTAAATCAAGATCAAAGGCTTTCTGTTCAGCTGAAATAAGCTGCCTGAGGTCAGAAAAGAACATATTTCTTCTTTCTTGAGTCCCACTATATCTGATTGTGCCCAGATTGAAATGGCACCCTACTGAAATGTTCTACTCCTGTGGTTTTACACTCAGACTGTTTGCTCCCCACAAACATGGGAGTGTCAGTGTTTGAGGATGAGTCTCCGGTAATTCACATTTCCAATTTTTGCCGCAGGCTTCATTCAT
The DNA here is from genome assembly GCA_024500445.1 of Entomyzon cyanotis. Taxonomy (NCBI): domain Eukaryota; kingdom Metazoa; phylum Chordata; class Aves; order Passeriformes; family Meliphagidae; genus Entomyzon; species Entomyzon cyanotis. The sequence goes on from JAKEPQ010001005.1 coordinate 23,509,637, forward strand.
AGCTGGGGATTTTCAAGGCAACATAGATGGTTTCATCAGCTTGCTAACATTCAGCTCAACTTTCTCTCACTGATACCGAGGTGTATTAATACAGCACAATGGGTGACAGGAACTCTTCCTTGTTGAAAAGTAAGTTAGAATTATGCCTGATATTACTTCTCCTATATTACACAATAGTCATAGAACATGCTAGCATATATAGGAATAATTTCTCCCATGATTCCTCTCAGCTGTTTTCAATAGACACTTCTGGTGAGACAACTTCCAGTTGTTTCTTTAATTTGGCTCCCCACAACAATTTACCATTGCACTGAAAATCTAGAAACATTCTCTATATCAAAAGTTACTTTCAACTTATTAATTTTACTTGTTCCTAATTTTTTACCAGCAGTGGTTTAGACTCTGTGCAGGGGACCAAGGTTAACTGGGAAAAGTTTGGCATATTGTATGTATTTTTAGCAGTTTCTTAGGGTCTGTACAGGACACCTGCCTAATGATTTATCTCTTGCTGCACTCAAGGTCATATCCACCTTAGCAAATCTAACTGTTAGTGTTAAGAAGCTTCTGCTGAGCAGCAATCCTGGTCTTGGCTTTAAATACATGGATGAAGGTCATAATTTTGTTTCAAGATAAAATCAAGCACAGTTTCCCTTTGCCTTGTCCCTAAATCCAGACTAACTATTTTACTCAGTTTTTGTTGTTACTATTTCAGGATTTGTATTAGAAACTGAATGAAATCAGCACAGATAAAGACAGGCAACTTGGCATGTAGGGACCACTAGAACCATGAAAGTTGGCTCTCTCTGTAGTCTTTCAAAAGACTACAGTAAGCAATTCAGGTCTCTCTCTTCACAGACAGCAAAAGCTCCATTACCTTCTCAATCAATCTGTAGAAGTAATTGGCTCTTTCAGATACTTCAATGGAAGTCACACTGCCAGAACACACCAGCTAAGACTAGTTACTGTCTCACATACTGGGTGATTTCTTCCCTCTCAATTACATTTTTCTAATATTTGTTAGTTTCTTGTTCTACTAAAGATGTGTTATAACTTTCATTTTAGGAGTCCTTATTAGCCACCAGTCAAGCCCAGTCCCTCACTGGCAGTGACAACCGCCAGGTACTCATGTGTGTCATGCAGTCTGTGTGCTGCCAGGCTTGGCAAGACAGCATGAGATCATTTTGCCTGTTAGGAATCTAAACTTAGACTTCTGTACTTTCACAGCTAGACTCCTTGTCTGTTAGGTAATTTGGTATTTTTTATTCCAAGTATGTGCAGCAAAAACATACCCACTGACTCCAGGCTCATTTCCATGATTTCTACATTTCAGGGCTTTCAATGCCTGGAGCTTGCTGCAGAAATCTTAGCTTACAAAAATCAAGGGATTATTTGGAGGATGCAGCAACACCAAGCAGGACAAACCCCTGCCATTAGCTCTTAGGAAACATCATGACAACATAATGCTAAGTTAAATATAGGGCACCATCTACGGGTTCCATAGTGCCAATGGCAGCAGCAGGATCACTTCTCCCCGCCACCAAACAGGAGAAAGAGAAAAAGATGCAGTTTACTAAACATGTAAAAAATCCTGTTAGAACTTTTGAGGAAACAACCTTCTGTTGATCCACATTTCTGTGATTTTACCTGTACTCTTTTGTTGAGCTTTTATATGTTTTTACTTATGCAGTGTCTGGACAAATTTTATCCTGCTATATTTCACTGATTTGGAAGAACCAGATACACAAATTTTCATTCCATGGCATCTAACAAGATCAACTAGAACTTTTTTTGGAATTGCTTTGGAAAAATATTGAAGTGAAAAAACCCCAAAAGACGTTCACAGTAAATGCCATTTAGATGATTTCAGTTTTCTATTGAAGAATATAGAATTAAAAAAAAAATCCAACTCTATTGTACTTAGTCCACAAGAGTGCGTAAGCACGACTACGGAGGAAATTAGTACTAGCATTTGATTTTTTTTTTTTACAAAGTCATTTTGTCACCTGCCCCAAGGTCTGTATGCCATCCTTCTCAGCTCACAGGGCAGGGATCTGACCTCAGTGCCAGGCTTGGTGCTGCTGCGGGTGTTGACTGAACCCACACATCAAAAAATGGCAAGAAAGTAAAACTTTGGAATAAAAACTCTCAGAGGAACCATACAAAACTAGAACTGAAGTGGTACAAAATTTGGAAATAAACCTTTTGAAGTGAAAGCATTGTTTTGTTAGAAACAGTATTGGTTTCTTAATAAATTCTCCATGAATCTAATGGTTTTCTAACTGTTTTCTAACTGGGTGTCAGGTGTGACTAGCACAGGTCTTTCTCGTGAGAACATTTTGCTACATTTCATAAACAAAGATAAAGTTTGGATGTTTTGCAAACAACATCTCTGGATTAGGTCAGTTCGGGCTTGGCCAATTGGGCCTAGGGGGAGGTCTCGGGCTGACCAATCTGGGGCACCTCTGTGAACTCTATATATATGGAAATCAAAACAATAAAGCTCTCTTCTCTCTTTCCTTGTCTGAGAACCTGGGTCATTCCTCAGCTAGCGGCTCAACAGCGACAGTCAGGTGCCCGGGTGTTGGCAGGTGGACACATGGGGTGACCTCTATGAGGAGAGGTCAGGGCCTGTCCCATGCCAGACACAGATGTTTCCAGCCATTTTCCAACCAGCTCCAAAATGAGCCACCACAGGACACAGCTGAGCCCATCAGCCAATATGTTGGCACCTCTGGAAAACATATTTAAGAAGGGGCAAAAATGTCTGATAGGCAGAGGGGGAGGGGGGGGAGGGGGAAATAAAGATGAGAAAACAGCAGTGAAAGCGCTAAGGTGAGAGAGGCAGGAAGGGGATGAGGTGCTTCAAGCAGCTGTGGGAGAGAGCCATGGTGGGGCAGGTAACTTCCCACTGCCACATGGAATGAGAAGGCAAAAAGGTCAGGGATTAAAGTGTGAAGCTGATTCTTGTAAAAAGGGAATACAGGGGGAAAATCTTGTTTTAATTTGTCTGTGTTTCTCACCATCCACATTTGGTTTCACTGGCAATAAATTAATTTTCCACAAGTTGAGTCTGTTTTGCCTGTGGTGGTAACTGGTAAAGTATCTCTCAGCCTTTATCCCAGCCCACAAGGCTTTTTATCCTCTTTTCTCACCCTGCCCTGTTGAGGAAGCAGAGTAAATGAGTAGCTGGTGGTTGTCTGACTGCAGTCCAAGGTCAACACATCACATCTAATCACCTCACACCAATATATATTTGCATTCACAAACTGTACACATGGCCATGGATTTAAAGGCCAGGTTGTACCTGTTCCTTCCAGAACCACTCAAGAAAAAGATTTTTTCCTTGCACAGGGATACATGAAACATTCCTCAACATTCTGTAAATCCTTGTTCCTCTGAAGGGTCTCTTACCACCTCCCAGTGACCTACAACGTACTGGCTGCCTCTGAAATGGATGTCTGAGAATATCAAAGCTGTCACATTATTTCCTGAGATTTAATGAGAGGATGTGGGAGCATAATGCACCTAATACTCAGGAGAACTGGAGGGTTACTACAAATACAGTTTTTCAGTGCCTGTAGAGAAAAGTATAAGCTCTGAAAAAGGAAGTACCTACCAGCATGTTTTGGTTTAGTTTAACATAATCTCAACTTATTCACTACCTTAATTTTTTATAGTGAAACACAAAAAAAATGGGATACTTCAGTAATGTGTTTCACAGATGTAGAGATATATTTAAAGTGAGATAGCACAATGTCTCTGTGCTATCACAGTACAATCACAGTGTGATTGTATTTTACAATTAGTGTAAAATAGAAGCCACTGCCTCATGAACACTGAGTGAATCCCATATTGTGTTCAAACAAGTGAATATGAATTCAAAAGTTTCAAACAAGGGAGAAAACATCCCTTCAAGGGATATTTGCCTTGACTTTAAAAAGATATATTTTTTTCATTTTGACTTTATCTACCTTTGGTTTTCAGCCATTAATTTGGCTGAAATTCTGTAGGGTTCAAATGACTCAAGCACAATATTTAATGGACCTTCAGAATTCTAAAAATTAAAGGTTTCCCAGGACAGCAGCTTTTTACTCAGAAGCCCTCAATACTAAATAGCTGAAGACAATTTTCCTAAACCTGAAATGAGCTGGTGAAAGACATATTTTTTTTACTATTAACCAAGCTTTTTGACATGTTTTCTGCCAGCATTCCACAAGCAAAACAGCTGAAAATAATCATACTGGCTGCAATATAGTGGAACGTTATCAGAAATAGTATCTGGCAAATTCAAACTATCTCTTCCGAGTATTTTTTTCAGGACATAGTGAGTATCATAAACTACAAATAGCAGCATCACACTGGCTCTAGAAATGTCTGCTGAGGATTTGGAAAAGGAAGGGCTAAATCAGTACTTCAAATACAGCAGAGATTTTTATGTTTTGGTGGTTTTTGTTTTTTTTTTTTTTTAAAGATGTTGCACTAGCTGTGGCCAGCATCCAACACAGGCAAGGCTAGAAGCCAAGATGCATTTTGGCATGAAAAATATCTCATGTTCCTTATACTAAGTTTTATTACAAATCAATAACATGGGACCAGGTCACTGGCAAGAGAATATTGACTCCACACAAAGATAGCATGAGGCCCTTAAATCTCCTTAAGTCATGATTTTAGGATTGGCTTTCAGTGGTTCACAGGCTCATATTGGTTTTCTGAAAGAGGATAAATTTCAGCCCTCATTAAGGAACTGATATTTCTCCTACTTGCACATTAAAATTGGTCTGAAGTTAGCACATTATTTGACACAATTTGTCTAAGAAATATTTTGTATATGTAGCATTTTTTGGTGTTTGTCTTTTAAACTTCTCTAAGCTCTGAACAGATGCTGAGGATGATGCCTGATATGGTGCTCTGGGACAAAACACAATTAGCGTCACTCTGAGAAAGGAATCAATTTAGTATTTGTGCAATCCCAGCACAGGAAAAAATGGAGCTATTAGCTCATGTTAGTACATGATGCCATAGAAGTGTCCTTTGGATCAAACTCTTTGCTATGTTTTTTTCACTTCAAAAAAGTTCAAATATAGTTTCACAATAATTCATTGAATAGACTTTTTTTTTCTGTTAGAGGAAAAGCAATCACTAACATCTTCTCCTCCATCTCAAAAGAAAATCCATAGTTTCACCTACTGCGCAGATAATGTAAATTGAAGCAAAGTCTAACAAACTCTTTTGAAGAATATTCAGAGTATTCTGGAGATTAGTTCTGCTTCCAGCTCATGCCAGGCTTGGATTATTTTAGGTTTCATATTTATGCCTCTGTCTTCAATATTGATTGCAAAGTTATCAGTAAGGAAGTTCTATAGCTATATATCTGCCTATTTCTGATAGAGTTGGAATATATACACATGATATATGTAGGTATTACTTACATTTTGTACATATGGTACTTTTAGAGTCATATACTACATGCAGACAGATAAGCTAGCACAATTTGAATATACCAAGCAAAATAATGACTCAAAATTTCCTCTGAAAAGCTTTTCCAATATTTTTCTGTGGCTTGTGCCAAAAATTTGCACCTTGTTGCAAGTTTAAATGAATCTAATTTCCATTTCTGCTGCTTGTCTAGAAGATTGAAAAAGTTCCCCTGGCTCCTATCATTAAGCTTTTTTTTTTATGTGTAAGTACCCAGAGAGAGTGATTGAATTATTTCTTCAACCTTTTCCCAATATTCTAGGCTCATCAGTTCCTACAAGACTTATATTCTAATAGTTGATTGATGGCCTCTGGACCATTTTTTTCCTGTCCTTTGAATTTCCTTCAGTAGCTCCATCCTCCAGGAAGTGTAAGTCACAGAACAGGGCACAGTGGTCTTATTGGTGGTGTTCAAAGTGGTTTGAGATTTTTAATGTGCCTACTGCATATTATTTTTCCTCTTCATCCATGGATCAATATAAGGTTCAAATTCCCAACCTGACACCGAGATATCACAAAAAACCTCTCCTCTCTCCTGACTGTTATGCCATCTTCTGAATTACTGTTTTTCAAAACAGAATTTCCCATCCTATGGGTGTAGGCTGTGTTTCTGATTGTCAAATTCACTTTTCTGTATTAAACCACAATTAGTTGGTTGTGATAATTTTGGCCAAATCACTCAGATCGGCCTGTGATGGCAGCTGTCCTAAGCACTATTAACTGCCCTCACATCTCTGTGCAAAGCCTGGAACTGCCAGTCACTGGAAACCCAGCTGGCAAGTGATACATATCATCCATAAGGCTATCAAAAAAGATGAGAGCAAGGACAGGCATTCAATAGGTGCTCCTGAGCACTTTGTCACTCATTCTTTCCTAATTTTCATATCCATCTAGATGACAGATTTTAGTACACTTCGTATGAGCTCTACTCATTCCTAGTTTAAGATCTCATGTCATTTAAAGTCACATGAACTTAAAAAAATATTTATACGTTATTCATTATAGTTGCTGTCATCATTCTAACTTGTGAGCTTGTCAATGAATGATAACAGGTCAGGGTAACAAGACCTGATATTCAGTAAAAAATGTTTGCAGAATTCTACTGTTTTGCTTCTAATTCTTTGTTACCTGAGTAAAAAGTTGACATTTAAATTATTTTGATTCTGAATTAGTCAGGATAATCCATACCAATTTTTATCTCTGTGCACCTTTTATTTTAAAATTTTTAGATTTATTTCTTTATACATCTGCACATCAGTCTTCTCCATGGCAATTGTTAAGAGTGGCCAACTGATTTCAACAGAATTTGACACAGAAACAGATGTTTCAAAGATACTAAGTTCCATGAAGTTCAGGGAAGATGGCAGCTAGAGAAGGGCCCAAAGAAATGTTCCCACTTAAAGTATAGTGGACTTCAGACATTTCATTTTTATGCCTGAATTTTAGGCATTTTTATGGCTTCAGGCATTTTTACTGCAACAGCTAGGGACCAATTAGTAAGTGAATAAATATGTCCCTGGCAGCTGGCAAATTCACATAGATGTAACTTTGAGCTAATCCCAGCAGATATTGCCTCTTTAGCCATCCTAACCCAAAGTCATGAGAGAGAACTTGGAATAAAGCAGGGAGTGAACAGTACAGTGTGACAACCCAGGGGATCTGAGAAAAAAAATGGATATATTTTCAGGGCAGTGGTTAAGGCAGGAAATGAGGCTTCATTATTTTTTTTGCTGCTTGAAGAACCTATATTAATAGGCACTCTGCTTTTCTTGAACTCATCTATTTCTCCAATATTTTGTTAAAATGTAATGTTTCAGTGTCTATAGACATACACAAGAGTCCTCCAGTCTGGGACATGGTGTAGATCAGGCTGGATATAGAACACACAGAGGAGCCTGCAAATGGAACTCAAAGATTTAGATTATATTTGAAAGATTAATGAGCGTCTACCTCAAAGTGAAAATAAATGGGTATTAGTTTTACACCAGTGTGACTATATATCAGGTTCTCTGCAGACATAAAGGGGGAAGTTACAGTCAGCTGCACACCTAATATTTATTTGATTTATTGTTTTTTTGATACAGTGTGACAGCAGATTAGCAAGGCATTTTTCTGACACTGATGATCAAGAAGTTATCAATGCACATCACTGGGACATTTTAACAAAAAGAAGAACAATAATGAGGCATTCAATCTATAACAGTTACCCAAGTAAACAATTTGATTTAAAAATCCAGTCTTTTCTCAACCTCAGCAGCAGTAGCAACAACTGGCAAAAGCCCAGAAGCAGTAGTTCAGAACATTCTGGTGAATATACTAGACTAATACAATACCTTTACCCTGGTCCACCTTGTTAATTTTGATTTGGAGAGGAAACAGGACAGTGTGTGTGCCCTCAGTTGGAGGAAGGTGATGATATGCTATTCCCCTTTAACTTAAGCTGTTTGGATCTGCAACTGTGAATGACTCTTCATTCAGCCTGCAGAAAAATAGCTTCTCTCTGCTACTGCTACACTTGGATAACTCGTCCCTCTCAGACAATTATAAATGTAGCTATTCTTTACAAAACAGAGGTCACAGAAAGCCCTCTGATCCATGCCATAAACACACTGTCAAACAAAGAGTTGAAACCAACACCATCAAACTAATATCCCATTTTGAGATTTGAAAGATAATATGAAAATACACTTCAAAGAGTTCGTATTCCCAGTTAGAGAAAAAAAAAAGTGCCATGATCAATTTGAGTAAATGATCTTCCACAGAGAGAAGAAGTAAAAAGGCAAATTCTTTTTTTTTAATTAATTTTTAAAAAATTTTACCCAGTAATTGTGCTTCTTAGTAGAGCACATGCAAAATACCTTTCCCCAAACACTCAACCACTGGTGGAAAAAAATACTTCATGTTAATTAAAAATCCATTCAGTGTGCATGTGGATTGTCTCTAAGTCTCTATAAGTTTTAATGTTCGGACACCAAGATGAGTATATTTTGAGCTCCTAGTATTTAATTTCAACTCTTAGCACTTCTGGCCTGGTTATACCACAATGAATTTCAGATTTTTCTATTGCTATTAATGACTGTTTGAAACAACATATTATGGGCACTGATACTAGCTATGGAATAAATGCAAACACTCTCGCAATAACCTAGCATACTTAAATAATTAATTTTGTTTTTTAAAATCTTAACCTGATTTGGGAAGCAGGATACTGAGAGATTTTGTTTTGATTGTGATTGGAACAGTATATGGGTACAAAGTTGTTTAGATATTTTCCTTATTCTGTTCTTGAAAAAAATGTGTATCAAGGGGAAAGAATGTGATTCAATTTATATTTCTGAGATACTCAATATTACCTTCTCCTCTCACAAAATAACCACCATAACCCATGGCTTAAACACCTTGTCCATTTCTGTTCTACATATTTTCCTTCCACTGTTTATGACCCTAAAAGAATTCAGCATCGCCCTCCTCCCAAAAGTTCCCTGAAACACCTTCCTTTTCTCTTTGTCACCTCTTCTGCGAGGTTTTCAAACTGCTCTTTTCCCAATGCTACTTATATTTACTGCTTTCCCACGGGTTTCCCACCTCATGGATTTATTTTCTGTTGAGGTGCTCCAAACTTTTAGCCCTCCTCCTCCCTCCCTATGTCCATCTCATCTGGTATCTCCACAGCCCATGTACCCATCCTAGCACTGGGACAAGGGGCCAAGGTGTTTGCATTTAGATAAAACCTCTTGATGACTGCAGCACTGAGATCAGAGCTGTCTGGTTCAGGAATGTGTTGTGGTCCACCATAAAACCAGACAGCTGCTACCTTACGTTTACTTCTCTGGCAGCAGCACCCTGTCCCAGCAACTCACTGCTCTGCTTTCCAGCCTGTGTGTAGTCACACATAGGTCAAACCTATTTGTTGTTCTTCAGGCTTTCCCCCCAAGTCACTTCATCTGCTTTCCTTAAACCGCCAATTTTTTACTTTTAAAAAAATTCCTGTTAAACAACTGTGGTTATTTTTTAGAATTTTTTGTTAAAGATCCTGCTACACAATGAATTCCAGAGGAAACTAATATTCTTCTTAATTTTAAAGAAGTTTTAGCTGTGTTACCTGCTTCATATTTTAATACAAGATGTCATATTGAGGACAAAGGTCTGCTTGTATGAGTAACTATCAAGTCAGCAAGTGTATTCACTGCTTCCTAGTTTTTCCAAAGCAGCCTTCATTATCTAGGGCATTTCAATTCACTTTCTTCTGTTCTGATTAGCACTTCTATTTGCTAAATTATGTCATCAGAATAACCCCTGGCCTGTGCCTCTTTACATTTTTATTACCTCTCTTTCTCATAATGAGGTGAGGAAACTGAATACAATAGTCAAGAAATCAGGTAAAGTTCCATAGAGTGCAGGAATATATTTATAATTATTTGCTGTCATAAATTCTGTCTGCGTTAAAATAATTTATGCTATTCACAGAGTACCTAGATCCATAAATTCATAATTTAACATTAAAATAGATAAAGTCACAGGCTTGATCTGAACACAGCCTATTCTCAGTGCAAAGAGTTCATAAACTGAGCATCTCAGAGGCTTCTGGCAAATGCAAGTGATGTTCATACAAAAAATGGTGTCTGACAATATTCAGTTAGTAAAACACATTATTTCTGTCCCCAGTACAAGATTCCCTCTCCTTTATCCATGCTGAAAAGGTGACAAAATTTCCCCTTATAGCTCCATTGTATCCCTCTAAGCTCTTCAATAGGAGCAACGTTAGGTCCTAGAATGTGCCTGTTCCTGTGAATGGAACATTTAACAATTCTTTGTGGATCTAACACTTTTTCTCAAAATATTTTAGTATTCTCTGTAGTCATTGCATTATTCTTAAAATAGCTAATGAAGAATGTCAGTATGACATCCATTTTCCTGATGCATGAACCAGAGAAAAAGGAACTGAATGACTTGCCTGAAATATCAACCTACAAAGCTTTTCCAAGAGCAGGAACCCAGGAGTTTTTAAGCAGTCTATTGTCTCAGCTGCACAGAGCATGGCTTCAACGGCACCTCAGTACCACTTTGCAGCAGAATCCTTGGCTAAACTTTCAAACACTGAATTATCTGCCTGCATTGGTGCTGTGTTTATCAGTGGACTCAAGCACCACTGGCCATGAGCCAGCACTACAATCTGTGCCTGCACTGCAAATATTGGTTCAGCAGCATCAAGCTGGATCTTTGGAAACTTCTTTCCTGAATGATCAGTTTGCCAAAAAGATATACAACTTGTATATTTTGGAAGCCTGTTGAGTCCCACTTAATCTTTCCAAAGCCACCGGGCTTTGAAAATAGGTCAACACATAAAGGAGACAGTGTTTTCAAATTAGGCTTTTTACAGTTCAGAGAAGTGACAGGTATTTATTTCATTCTTTCAAGCACTTGGTTAGCAACTACAATTCAGAATTATCACAAGTGCCATTTCTCAAGAGCTACATAAATCAAGCTATCTTACCAACTTAGCAGCTTTCTACATTCTAGATTAAGAAGAGCTTATTTATCTTCTTACAAGTGAAGGTGAAGCTCTGTGCCTCTGCTCACCCAAGAACAGTGTTTAACCACTATCTTTCAAGCATGCTGAGAATGCCTGCTGTGAACACTGGCATGTCTTTGGGTGAGTATGAGAGACATTTTCCTGGAGTTTTTCCAACCTTAGATGCCATTCAGAAGATTATCACAGTGGTGATAGATTTTTTCAAGACTTCACATTTGTGCACAAAAACTTATGGGTTTCATGCTAATTCACTGGCAATAATGTTAGGCGAATTAATTCTTCTTAGATTAGTTTTGCAGAGGCATAAAATTTCAATAGCTTTCCTCATCTGAAAGAGACTTGGGGACTGGGTATTTATGAGCATAAATTCTATGGGTCATTAGCGGAATTTGGTTTACTAAACCCTTATGGGCTTTTTAAAAATGTCTTATCTGATATACTTAGTACAATTATTCAATCAAACACTGCAGCTTGAATTTATTATTTTTGGCCGATAGCACATTCCAGAACAGCCCCATCTGGAACTTCTGAGCTGTATAGGGTATATACTCTGCTGTTTAAATAGCAATTTAATAGCAGCCCTGTCTAAATAAGGATAAATCAGTTATTTTCTGAAATATTCAAGATTTGCCACTTGTCTTAAAAAACTTTTGCATCTTTAGAAATCAAGCAGCAGTTTTATTGGCATATTTGCAACTGGAATATTAAAAAATTTCCCTAACTCTACAAAAGCTAATGTATACTAGGTGTCACCAACCTGAACTGAATTATTACTGCATGATAATAATCTCCTCAGAATAGAAGTCTATAATGGGAACACTTAAACTCATGTAAAGAATGCCAATTATTCTATTACTCTGCTCAGTGCATAATTACAGAAACTGGAGAATATTCCAGGCTTTCAGTTTCTCTATTGTTGGATTGTTTGGTAAACTTGACTGGCAGCTTCCCTGTTAATTTTTTTTTTAACCAGCAGGGAATCAAGTCATGCAGCCATTTTGAGTGACAGCTAAAGAATACTGACTAATGAGCAAACACTCCACACTGCATTTTAAAAATGCAAACACCACCCAGGAGAAGGAATTGAAGTAGCCAATTTGTATAATAAATGATTTTATAAGGCAAGCATGAAAACACAACTGAGGAAAAATGGGATGCCAGTCCAGATGGGCTCAATGCAACAGGCATCCACAGCACAGGATACCTTTATATCTTGAAAGGCAAACACCACATACCTCGGCTAAATTGTAAATTAATTAAATAAGTTGCCAATATAATTAGTTTGCTCATTTTTGGTTTCCTGGGATGAAATTAATGAAAGAACCCTTTGCACTTTTTAAGACAGACACATAATCACACATATTTGTCATAGGAAACTTAGGTGCTCGGCCTTCAGAGCAGGAGGACAGATGGAAGGAGTTTGCCAATATGCTGTCCTGGTATAAATTAAAGCAGCTTGAAGGTGGCTGTCATTTGCCTTTGCTGCTGACAGTTTTAAAGGATCATTGATCCAGCTGACAAGCTTTGGAGGAGTGTAGCCATGCCACCTTTCCCAAGGCCACAGTCTTTGCCCAGGAGGCAACAGCTACTTGCCTTCCAGGACATGAGGGAATCATTGCACACTGGAAAGCTCTTCTGCAGTCCCTGGCTGTGAATTAAGGGCTGCTCTGTGGTGGGAGTAATCACCTGTGTTTGTGAAATAGGTCGGCCTGCCAAGCAATGCAAGGCTCTTTCCTCAGTTGCAAAGCATCAAAGCTTTAGAAATCCACCTAAGTTAAATGTTTGTGAGAGGAGCTGGTAAGGGAGGGAGGGAGAAAGGAAAGTTGAGCGAAGGTTTGATGCACTGTAAGCAACCAGAAAACACCTGTGAGTCTTTATGTGAGGAAAAATAAAGCTCACTAGAACTGCTTTTCAATAGAGGCACATAGTCACAAAGAAGGAAAAGAGTACTGCTGAGGAACATAAAGAGCTGTTTTTTAATACAATTCTCTCTTGTGCTGGCTATGCTTGTCAACATTTCACCTTAGGGGTAAAACTTCTTGTTTGTTGATCCGTTGTACAACGAGGTGCAAAGGCAATGCATAACTCAATAGGATTTGAGTCACGTTAAATCCATCATAAGAAATTTGTGAAATGTCCTGTTTCCAGTTTCAAAAGTATCTTAAGCTTCAGCAGTAATTAAGTGCTTAACCCCCTGATGTCAGTGGGAATTAGACATTAAAGCACTTCAGATGAAATCCTATGGGCCAAGATCTCCACATCTAAAACCAACATTGATGTTAAGTTTGCTGTAAGACTCTTACTACAGCTCGAAATAAACCCTTATGTTGAATCCTTAGTGCCAGTTCCAATTCAGTTATAGTTTTGGAAATGTAACCTGAGGGCACATTGACCCAGTCCCTTGTGGAGAACATGTTCACTGACTGTCTGGGAAAATTAGTTCCCCCAAGACTTGAACTATGTTTTCAGTGGTAGAATTCTTGTGCTAACTGTTAAAAGCTCAGTCTTCCTATGCAGTTTCCAGGGCTCTATCCAGCTCAGATACCTGTGTATCTTTTTCTTCCTTCGGTCAGTCATGTACTCATGAACTTGCTTTTCTTCTATGGTGAAGCTCCTACTTAAACAATAGAACTCTATGAAAAATCGAAGATAAGGCTAAAGCACCATTAGAATAACTTTCCAGGAGGGAAAGTAGATGTGGATAACTTTTCTTCAGAATTAATTTAATAAAAATGCTTAGAAGAAGTAGCAGTATAACAAACAGCTTCACTAATGTTTACCCAGCTGAAACATCGAATAGCAACCCAGAAAATGTTTAAAAAACCTATCCATTATTCTTACGAAGCTGAAATTATTTTTGCCCCCCTAGAGTTTGTGATTATCTTCTATAATCCAAAGGAACCCTGTGCCATAAGTTTCTTATGTCAAAAATTTTTGTTTTATTCAGAAAAATTTCAATAAATGTTGAACATACTTCAGGAATTTTCAAGGTTAATTGTCAAATCCTTCATGACATCATGTCAGCTTCTCTGTGGTAAATATAGGCTTGTGATCAGCAGACTGTCAACTGTATTTATTTATAAGCCAGTGTTCCTAGAAACACATCTAAAGGCTATACTTAGAGGTTGTGCCACAATACTGCAGTGCTGCAAAAACTGGTCACATATGGAGGTAAACAGTTTTGAAAGGTTAACTCTCCTCACTTGTGATATGCTCTGACATCCTGTGGATGCCAACTGGCTGAACACGACACAAGAGGAAGAGCTGTGGGTATGTCAGGAAAGAAGACAGTTGCTTATTTGGATGAAAATTTACAGCTTAAAATGGTAGGATGGAAAATATGCACAGTACTTTAGGAAGGTCAATGATATGGGTGTTAAGACCTGAAAAAGGCTCACAAGTGACTTAGTCCTGAGTGAGTTTTATGCCTGAGATCATGAATATTTATTCTAAGTAATCAATTATTTATAATAGATAGCATGCAAGTACATTTATTATAAATATGTTTTAAATACAGTATTAGTTAAAGGAGGCAAGGCACCTAGTCACTCTAGACAAGCATGCAAAAATTCTCAAAAAGATTTTCAAGGTCTAATTTTGTGCAGACTTAAAATAAACATGTCTCACACTCATCTATTCTGAGACAATCTCCTAAGCAAATATGAGCTGAGTGACAGTAAATTCAGTTTGGTATGCACTCCTCTTCCAGCTAATAGAGCCTACACTATCAAACAAATCTCTCAATTAAAGTTCCTTCAGCATTTTCTGATTGAGCCTCCAACATCCTGGTAAAGTATTATTATGTTTCTATTCTCATTTGATAAATTAAAAACTGATAGATTCCTTTAAGAAATGTGGCTTGTTTAACCATTTTTTTTTAGTGTTTGGGCACTGATGAACCATCAGTTCATCTCATTCTCTCTGTGTAGCCATGTTAGGTATTTTCAGAAATGAAATGCAATCTAACTCAAGTCTTTGTCCTTGGTAAAAGACACCTAGGTAAAATTTAATGGAGGGAGATGTACAGACAGTTGGACCTTAATTCCTATGAACTCCAACTGTCCTAACAAGCATAATGACATCCAGGAGAAGTTCCAAGATTAATCCATTTTACCATGTCTCAGCTCCTTCCTTTTCTACAGGTCTCTATGTTCTCTTGCTAAAAAGAATAGATAATTCTATGGTCAGAAATATTTTACAGAAAACATCTTGCTTTTTCCCTTAAGCCCATCAATAAGTTTTCAAATACATGCAGTGCTCTGATATTTCAGAAGGCATTTTCCATGGAGACAAAGAGATTAGAATGAAATGAACAAAACCCCATCACCCTGTATATAAGGCATAACCTTTACCAGCCACATGTAATCCAAGATAAAAATACATCACTTTGTTGACGTCCAGTGAATTAAAGCAAAGTTGTAGGCCATAGTCTATATATCCTTATTCGTATCAGGTAGAATTGTCCTGTTCCCACATTAGCAGGGTCATTATTCAGGGTCATTGTAGGACCACTGACTCTATTCTTAATGACTCTTTGCATATTTGAGAATATGCAATACTCTTTTTCTCAGAAATGTGTTGTGATGATCACAAAAGTACAATTCAAAAAGGCAAACAACCTGTCCATATAACTCTCTGCAGAGCCAGATTGTTCAACTTGTTTGATAGATAAAAATGTAATAGGAATAGCATCTGATCATTAAATATATTGCTTAAAAAAATTGTGATTGACTCCATGACGGTGTTGAGGGAACATCCTCAAAGATAATGGTCCCGACAGGACCATTGGTAAGGTTAGGATAGGTTTCAGATGGCTGGTGTGATTTCTGCAGGAGTCCATGCTATCCCTGAGGCAAGGGAATGCAGGTGATGGAAACCTAGTCCTTGTAATTGAGAGGTGATAGCAACTGATGAGTCTTACAGGAGTGGATTTTTGCGTAGTTGAGAGAAGTATCAGTAATGGTATGATACTTAAAGGGCTGATTCAACAGGCACAGGAACCATCTTGTGATAATTCATTCAAATCTCTTTCAAGTACCTGACTACCTGCAAAGAACAGTGTTAATGAGTCATTATTTTTTATTCTTAAAATAGCAAAAGAAAAACATAAACACAAATGAAGGAAGATTAAGAAGACTTAGTTGCCACAGGGGCTCAGGAAAAGATGCAAGAAGCCTCATATGCAATATGCAAAGATGTAAGAAGCCTCTGGCAATGGCCCAGATCAGTCACATAGGGAAAGATACACAAATAGGACAGCTGAGCTCTTCTCTTTCCCCGAATGTAAATTTTGTTTCAGCTACCTTCAATGTTCTTTCTCTTTAATGACTGCTCCCTGCTTTGTTTTGGACTTGTCTAACCACCCAGAACATCCTTGAACCTTAAATATACCCTATATGAAAAATGTCTGTTTATTCATTCTTAATGTACCATCTGCTAAATTCCCTTCTTAGTCATCAGACAATGTCCCAAGTGAAACTCCAACCACTGGTTACTTCTCATTGCATTCACAAGTTCTTATTTCATACACATCATGTGAGCTGTCAGATTTCAGAAGAGGCTGAAAACACGACCCATATGTGTTGAATGCCTTTAATGTAAAAATGCATCTACTTTTGTTCTCCAGAGAAGAGGAGCTGCCACTAGGATAAAGAGACTGCAGAGCTGAATCAGGCACTATATGACTGACTCACCCCTGGTGGACAAAAGCCAACACTAGTTTTTTCCTCCTGCACAGTGGGCTGTTCCAGTCAGAAAGATGAGGGAGAAAATGACACAACTTTTCAGTAAACTCCCTAAGGATGAGACCAACCCAAAATTTCCAACCCAAATAAATACTTTCTATTTATTTCCCAATCTTCATTTTTATACGTTTTAAAGAGCAGTGAAAAAGTTAAAGGTGTGGTCTCAGTTCAATAACTGCCACTAAAAACCTCACCAGACATTGACACGAAGATAGTTCACAGTGCTCAACACCATTGATGCAGAATTTCAGCAAACACAGGCACACATCAGTTTCATCTGGGGTTGTTTCAATTTACTTCATAACTATAGGAATTAGGAACTTTAGATAAACCTAAACAGAGGTTCTGGAGGACAAAAATACCAGCATCAAACAAAACCAAGTTACCTGCCAACTCATCTGAACTGAGCTTGTGGCAGAAGCGGCAGAAGCTTTTATGTGAGATTTTCCTTACTTTAGTCTCAGTTTCTGAGACTGTACAATTACCACAGCACACACCAATATGTCAGACACATCCTGTTGAGGAGGGAAGAAACTGGAAGAGAACCAGGTTGATTAAAGTCAGAAGACCCACATGTATTTCTTACAGACACAGGAAATAAAATTATAAAATGGAAGCCTTTAATACATCAGTCACTCAGTATCTGTCTGCAAACCACTGAAATTTGAATCATCAGGCCTATTGATGTCGTTTACAGGAAGAATCAATGCAGTTAAGAAAACAGTTAAAGAACCCACATAATTTCAAGATGTACCTTTGCCATGGGCTTGCATAGAAAGCAAAAACAAGCTGTTAAACCTTCTTACCTGAGCTTCTTTCATTACTAGATTATATTTTCTGTTTTCCTCCAGAAATATGGAAGAAAGAATGGAGAACTGACACCTGCTTGTAAGAGGAGTGATTATTTTGACTTGATGGTGAAATCAACAGGATGTGTACATGACCTACTGCCCTCAAAGTCCCTAAAAGCTGCTTCCTTGGACAATTGTTCTAGGTTCAATTTTGCCAATTAAGCAATTTTTTAAAAGTGTTTGCCCTAGAGCTGTTATGGTATCGTATTCTGAACCAGCAGTTCCAATTAGCTTTGGAAAATATAAGTGACAGATACTTTAGCATGAGGGTCCATGCACCGAGGTTTTCTTTTCCTGTGGCCATTCCATGCATGTATTTCTAGGGGTTGTATAGGAAATTTCCCCGCTATGCATGTATGTGTCACAGGGACTTCATCTGTCACTGTTTTCTTAGCAAGGATGGCCAGCTTGTATCTTTTGCAGAACTTCATCACAAGGGACATTCTACAATGAGAGCAATGCACACTGTAGTATGCACTACCAGTTGAAAATATGCACAGAAAAAATATATATTCAGTCTCTTGAACTGTTACAGCACATAGCGATGAATGCTAAGAAAACAACTTAACTCAGTAAGCCTTGCCTGCAACTCAGGAAAAAAAAAAGAGGAACCTTCTACCTGGAAAAATCTGTGTTATTGGAAACAATACAGCTTTGTACGGAGTCTGAAGAATTTGCTACTTGAATAGAGTGCAATGCTCAACTTAGCTATGGCAGCCCCTTGCTCAGCACATCAGTTTTCTTCTTATGAAGAAATACATTTCTTCAGTCGGGGAAATGGCATGTTTCTGATCTGCTTGTACTGCCTGAATGATGCAATAGATGACACAGTGGAAGTTTTCTCCTTCTTTATGGTTACTGAGTGTAGCAATAGGAGCCTCTTAAAATAACTGGCGGAACTTTAGATTCTTTATCAGACAAGTCCTCACCCATTTCAATATAATTTCACTGAAGATATCTTGTGTAAAGTCTAGTTTTTCTGCTTCCCTGTTTTCCACTAATTGATGGCCAGGCCAAATCTGATTCATGGGTCATAAATACACCTTTCATCCAGTTGATAGAACATGTTTCTATCAAAAACATACTTAGGATTCATTGCTTTGTTGTGGGAAATTATTAATTATTTCATTATTTAGATTCCTAGCCCAAATAAGTTTCTGCCCCATGGTCTGAGTATTTTCATGTAATTTAATTTCACAATCAATCTAGTGTCTCCCCCAGCCAACAATAAATGCTGTGACAAATAAATAAAACAAAATCCTAGTCACCATGCCTAGCTCCCTCTATAACACTAAAAATGAGCTTTCCAAAGAGTTTATAAGATAACTAACTGAGGCCTTAATGGATCACGTAGGAAACAAAGTCTAGAGCTCAGAAGTTCATCATAAAGAGCATTTGGCCAAATGCACGAACTTGTACCAGTGGAGTTGCACTACTTCAGCAATACCAGCTGCAACAGTAAGAATTGGGTTGCACCAAATTACTCAACTTAGAAGTGATAACAGCTGTTGTTTTGGCATGTTACTTGAAAGGGAGAACATGGAGGAGTCTTGCTTCCTGAGTTATTTTGGTATCTGTGCCTGCTGTGTAGTGAGAGACTGAACTCTGCAACGACAGTGTGAGATTAGACGCTGTACTTAAATGCCCTAAAAGCACAAGAAAATGCAGTTGGTTATAGGTAGCCAAAGCAGAAGGAGGCTGCTATATATGCCTGTGATACAAATCATGCCATCCCTGTTTGCTAATATCAGTAGGATCCCTTGATAATCTCTATGAGCTTTCCTCCATTTATCACCTTTCTGTCCAGATTGATTTATGCATGCCCTTTCCAGAACACCACACAGCTGTGAGCACATCACATCTACTTGTGATCCATACTAAAAAGACCTCATGGCAGGAGAGCAATTACCTGCAGGTACTCATTAGGTCCTGCCAGAGGACAAAAGAGGAACAATGTAAGGAACATATCACCCATCCTGTTAGACCTACACTGCCTTTCACAGTAAGAGTTCACAGCTTCTCACAGCTCTAGAAGAATCAGCACTTGTAACTTGTCCCTTCTGCTGCCAGGAATGGGTGAATAGGTCATGCAACCTCTTTTCCACATTCAGATTCCAATCAGATTGGTATCTTTTCAGCACTGTTTTGAGGATAGTATAGATCTTTTATCTACAAAATAACTAAATGAGGAAAGCCCAGCTATTGACCACTGGGACTAGACTTCTAAATCTGTTTATGAGTAGCAAAACAAACCATTGTTGATGTTGTGAACTGCCAATACATGTGAGAATTTCTCTGACTATTCATCTGCGAGTCTGTGAGGAAGAATAAAAGACAGTAACGAGTTGCAGAAATGTTCAAGATAACATCCTACTGCCTACTATTGAAGCAATAGCCATAGAAAAACTGTTCCCAATTGACATTGTAATAATTCACAAAGAATATGACTTCAGTTATCTTATAAACTTGTAGTGCTGCTTCATGGCCAGTGAACTTAGGATTTTCTGAATTAATTAAATTGAAGAAAAAAAGTGCATTATCTCAGGGAAAATTCTGCCTGTTTGCCCAAAATACAGCATTTGGCTTGGTAGTAGAAGCATTATAGTGTATCTGGATTGTAAACATTATTCATTGAGAATACTAGATGGAAATTGAAGCTGATATTCATTTCATGGTTGTCCCATCTACAAGCATCAAATATATATTAGTGGGAAAAACAGTACTGTAGTGGCAAGTTGTATTATTGTCCTCTGGTCTGGATTAATCCCGTCCTGCAGTCTTGGCAAATTTTAACTGCCAAATGGCTTTTTAGATAAGAAGAGTTAAATGCAAAGAGTAATTAAGCATGCAATAAGTATTTTTCTCATAAATGGCTATTGAATTTCTTATTCTGATGTTTCTTTGATTCAAAAACTCCCAAGAGTTCTTTGGGTATCAGGTAAATATTTAAAAGAAGTAATACAGTGTTTATATGATGTGGATGATCTCTGATACAGTTGCTTAATTAAACAGTAGGGTATACAGAGGCACAGCCCAAGGCACAAAGCTCTGTTTGATTTAGAGCTTGGCTATCAGACAGCCATCAGGGTGTGGAAAATGTGTTCTTAAACTAACAGCCACCTTTCATTAGATGACAGGCACTTCTGTGGTAAGGTATATCAGAGAGAGACCCTAGAGTCTAAAAACTCTTTTTGTTTTTTAGTGAGCAGAACTAGAAAGAATTTACCTAAGGGTTTTCTGTTGGATTTGTGCATGAGTCCTGTTTACATTCTTATGTTGGGTATAGTTTCTGATGAAAGTGTAAGCTGTGCATTTAATAATTGTAAAGTTTCATACAGTATCTATCACTGAAGTGTTACGTAGCTGAAGTATTTTGATACTGGCAAAAGGATATCCATACTGGCCAAAAACTTGAAAGTTAAAACTGTGGATTTCTATACCTGAAAAAAACCAAAACCAAAAAACCCCACATTACAATCTGAGCTAAATAATACAGATATTTATTATTTATACAGAATAATAAAAGATTTGCTAGGCAGCACTGTATAAAACTAGGCATAGCTGTCAAATGACCTACTGCATACATCCTAATGGGATGCACAGTGTATTATTGATCCAAGTTTAAACAAAAATAAATTAATAACTGTTAGACTGATATGTTTTTATTCAAAGTCTTTTAGGATCTTTGGCTCTTATGTAAGAATAATTGCATATTCCAATTAAATATGAAATACAAATATTAATAATAGTACTTATATTTGACAATGTAAGGTGACATCATAACTGTAAAAGAATTTTATTGACAGTGATTTATTCACAGTCTACTAGAGAGTAGACCTCTCTCATACTTGTCTCTGAAGCTTTTATAAGCTAGATAGGGCCAGACTAGGTCAGATCCAGAAGCAATTTAGAGGTGCTATGAAAATTTAGATATTCTAGTTGAATGCCGCAGTGATAAAGATTTGGTCTCACTTTTATGCAAGTATTTCAATTAAGCTGAAATATGGGTCTGTATAGAGACTTCTAAAGGACTTAACTTATGAAAGTTTAGTACAAAAAGCAGTTGAAATGTAAACATAGTATTTCTCCACAGATATTAAAAGGTTCTGCTCACATTACATGGTCAGAATATTGTTCAGTGCAACTTCAAACAAATGACTTCAGACTCCTCTAGAAATCCCAGTTACAAGTACAGTTGATTTATGGAAGTAATTTGGGATACAGTGGACACACAGCAAGATTTTGATTCATAAGCATGATGAATACATGATTAGTATGATTGGAAATTAACCATTTTTCATTTGCCAGATACAGAAGACAGGCCAACGCTGTCCTCTCTTGTGTTCACAACCTGGCTCAGTTTTCTGCAGGCCACTGCAATATTGGGGCAGCGTGCTGAGTGGCTGGTGTAAGCCCTTGGGCCTTCATCCATCCTTTCATCCATCAGCAGTGAGCCCCTTTAATAGCAGGGCTCCCTGTGAAGGTCATGCCAGGTGTTATGTTGGTACAAGTGGGTATTGCACTTGAGCTCAGTAATAAGGCCCTAGAAATCAGCCATTTCACCATGCTTGTGTGTGAGAACTGATTAGTTCTCCTTCCTCTCATTCCTCTATACTTTTCCCACTCTGGGTTAGTAATGCCATTGCAAAGGAAACCCTTTTCTTGGATCTGGAAAGGCAACAAAAGAAGCTGCCTTGATTTTCTCAGCCCCTGCTGACGTAACACAGTTATATAGTGCATTACTTAGGTGCTGCATGGATGTGAAACAGTTCAAATGCACCTGTTAAGAGTGGATCAGATAAACGTGTCGTGGATTGACTCATCACTGTAATTTCAGCTGTTAAGAGGACTTATAAACCAGAAGGAATGCTTGGAATTGCTAAATGAAAGTTACATCATTCAAAGGTAGCATTTCATCTCTCTAGTGCATTTTTAAAAGGAATGTCAGACTCATAGCTAAGAGATTCTCTGATAGTGCTGATAGTACTGTGATCAACCAGACTTTGTAGACAGACTCAAAACTTTGCAGCCACATAATGGTCACTACAGACATTAGGAGCTGCTGAAAAAATCTTAAGTGAGGAATTAATTTCTGCCAAGTTACTAATCTAAACCTATGTCGTTTCCACTTATTTCAAGGAACAGTCACATGCACATCTAAATACATTTCAAATGTTGATTTTTTTATACACTCAACAGCCTAAGAAATTCTTATTTTATGATTACTTTTACCAGGTAGGCATTATAAATGTAACTGGTGGCCTTCTTGTGCCAAAAGGCCTTGCCTTTCCTTTCCTTTCCTTTCCTTTCCTTTCCTTTCCTTTCCTTTCCTTTCCTTTCCTTTCCTTTCCTTTCCTTTCCTTTCCTTTCCTTTCCTTTCCTTTCCTTTCCTTTCCTTTCCTTTCCTTTCCTTTCCTTTCCTTTCCTTTCCTTTCCTTTCCTTTCCTTTCCTTTCCTTTCCTTTCCTTTCCTTTCCTTTCCTTTCCTTTCCTTTCCTTTCCTTTCCTTTCCTTTCCTTTCCCTATTCTTAAAAATGCCACCTCTAAGAATGAACAAGGAGCTTATTAATGATCCCAAATATCCAAGGTTACAAAAGTCTTTCAAAGATAAGGATCTTCAAAGTAAGTAGCATGCTCACATTTTACATGGGATGAAAAATTAGAGTGGAGAGAGACACTTCAGATCTGAATTTTAAACTGAGTGAACATGGATTTTCAATGTTGGTAAAACTAAAGCAGAGTGACAGAGCTATCTAAGGAAAAGAAACCACACAGCACAGCCCAGATAATATCAGTTCTGTTATTCTTCCAATACAGAAATACATTAAACAGCCATGAAGGAACCAACTTTATAAGTGTTCTAGGTCCTGTTAACATTGGTGACTTAGGGATCCTGGATTTTAGATTTTGTGCTTGATGAAAATGGGATATTCATTTTAATTAGCTGGAATCATCTTCCTCTAATGTTAAACAGAGGTAAGAAGAAAAACCTGTGCATATTTACTCTGGATAAAAAGCAAATGTAGGAAGAGATCATTTCTAAAATGAAGCAGGTAAGATACTGTTGTGGATTCTGACTACTCCAAACACAATGAAGAGAGACTTGCCTGGATGTGGAAGCTTGTAAAGACCATGGTTTAAGTAGAGTTTAGTCTCCCTCCATTTGCTCTGTATGCAAAACAGTAAATAAAATATTTCAATCTGAACAAGCTGCTGGACAATCTTTTCAGTTGGCCACTACCTCAGCTCAGATAATAACAGACTGCAAAACTCACATTATTATCGAAAACATTAGGGGCTGCCTTGTAGATGTAAGATGAAAAGTGGTCAGGCTAAGTAGGACAGCACCCTTTCAAAGAAGGAAATTACATCTCTTAGAAACTGCTTTAAAAATATAGCTCACACTATACTGATATACTGATAACTTCACCCACAGTCCCTGTGGTGCTGCACATTGCAGAGCAATTCCCAGGGCTGTGATGAATCCCTTGCTCTTGACCTCAGAGAGGTATGAAACAAGATGAGGTAGGTGGCTAAGGAGCAATCCCTAACAGCTTGAATCCTGGTTGAACCAGTTGGAAAAGCTGAAGAAAAAGCTGAATCACATAACCTCCTGGGCTTAGGAACTTCGAAGGGACGGATGCTGGAGATGAGGCTGAGGTGGGTCCATGCAGTGAGGACAGAAAGCAGCAGGACTCTGCTGTGCCAAGGGCAACAGGGCTGGTTTCCAGACTGTTTTTGTTTTTGGTGAACTGACCATGTGGAGCAAGATGCCTACACTGTGCCTTACAACTTAATAAATCATTTGAATCTTCAAACTGCTGTGCAAAAGAAGTAATCCTTGCTGAGCCTCTGTGAATTATGTTCAGTTGCTCAGCCACTACCAAGGTGAATGCACTGTGCAGGTTTGGATAAGAAAATTTACTGTCTTAATTTTATCTCAGGTGCAAACAAGGTAGGGAGGAGGTTCGGAAATGAGCATGAGGTCTTGCAGTGATTCAGAGGCTGAGACTACACCGAAAATTATTTTAAAGTTATTATGCTTAACTCTCTGCATTACTCCATTCTCTAGCTGATTCAGGTCACTCAAAATGGGAACAAGGTAAAAAGGGAACACAGAAAAATGTTTGGATTCAGATTTCACACAGCTAAGCTCAATAAAAATAAACCATTACCCAATAGGACTAAAATAAAGACAGAATCCTGTTCAGACCAGACTTAGGACTAGTCTTTAAAGAGCATAAAAATAAATATTTTTAGCTCAATTGCTGACTGACTTTACCTGTCAAAGCTTTCTCGTTTTTTGTCAATGAATAGCTCACCCTGTAAATTATTTATGAGTTTTGGATTGAAAACCATATTTTTTTGTGTGTGTGAAAAGACAGAGGAAAAAATTGTAATACATGCAATGATTTTACTTCATATCAGCATCTCCTTTGCCCTCTCTAGATATCAGAAGCACAAAACAAGTTACTGTCCTGACCTTATGAAGAGCTGTTGCTGAAGATTGAATTCCTTGTTTTTTGTAATGATGGTAAAGTTGGCCAAACCATTTCTAACATACAAGTATTTGGTTCCATTCCTTCAGGGACATTCAGATATTCTCACAGTACTTTTACATTTCGCCTTCTCTGAGCAAACTTCTAATTTAACTAACAGCTTTCTGATTAAACAAGGCTTTTTGGGTGGTGGGGAGGACTCTCTCCCACTGGAAAATAAGGGTGAGATCTTTCAGCCCACCTCTCTTCTCCACAGCACTCCCAGGTGTCTACTCAATTGTTTTTACTCCTGGTCCAACTTGTGCCAGCAGCAACTCTTGCACAGTTTTGCAGTTGGTGGTTTGGCAAGATGATTTGGGTGAAAATTTGAACAGTTTGTTCATGCACAAAATTAGTTTCATGAGGATCTGTGTGGTCCCAAAAGTCCTACCAGTAGAAAACAGAAAGGTAGGAAAAGTGCCAAGAGGAGGATGGGAGGACTAAGCATTTAATAATGAACATGACTTTAAATTGGTGCAAGTTCCTTGAGATACTGGCCATAAAAACTGAATTTTATGCAACAGTTATTTTATATTTCCTACTCTGAGAAAATACTAAATAGAAAAATGCTTTGAAAAAAATTGGTGTTTTGCAGTCTGGATCTCTGTGTGAATCTTCTGTGGCTTCAGCTGTTTCATTTCACTGATCAGTCCACTGTTATCTTAAAGATGTACACAGTCTGCTTTGGCAGGGCTAAAGCTTCTGAAGGGCTACCTTGAAAAATGCCATTTAAACAAGAAAAAATAAGATATATCATTCCATAAGATGTGTTCAAAGACATTCATCAGCTCTATAGTCCTTAGCAGGGAGAACTAAGAGCACCCAGATTCAGCTGAATGCATAGATGAATGTGTAACTTTAAACAATCAAATCTACCTACGTTTAGGAAAGTATTTTAAGTGAGGTGTATTCTATTTATAATAAACTGTAATAAAAGCATTTAAATGCCTAAGACCAAGTACCTGTTTAAGGGTTTTGCTGAAGCAGAGTAAAGGAGAAATACAGATTTGAAAGATCAACATAGTCATCTATAAAGAGCTGACCACGGAGTGATAGGGTGACTTTTTTCTTTAATTGGTTTCTTTTTTAATTGGTTATATTTTTTCCCAAACTTGTTTTTTCAATGGGTAAAGGTCTCATCCCGCAAACTTTTTACTCAGTAGCAACACTGGCTTAAAAAGTCCTTCTATCTCTTCTGTCTCTCCCATACACCTTATTTATCACCTCATCTTCAGAAATATCTATATTATGAAGGAAGCCTTTGAGAGAAATGAGTTTAAAACAACTTGATCATTGAAGTTATCCAGTTTTATGAGTAATACCATAAGTAACTACATCAGCACAAATGTGAGTGATCAGTTTCAGGAGGGGGCAAGAATGAAAAGGTTGCATTGAAACTTATCTTGTAGTTACAGGCTGAATTTGAATGACGAGTTTATGAACCCAGCAGTTGTCAGCATCACTTAAGATACATAAAAATTTGTGTGTGCCTTTCTACTGCTTAGGTGTGCAAATGATTAGTTTATATGCAAATTAAATTACATGCTGACTGTTTGCATGCTGTTTACATGCTGACTGTGGATTTCTTTAAAAATGATGCCTTAAGCATGGTTCTTTGCCGCAAAGGTACTGGAAGAACAATATTGCAGGAAATGTATGGGACACAGTTTGTTTCTTTCAAATCTAATCGACCTAATGTACAAATTAAAAGTGTGCTGCTTTTGCTTCCAGTCATATAAATTCAGAATATTCTTAAAAGTGATTATACTGTCTTACTTCAGCAACTATGAAAATTGTGCGCCTGAAATTTATGGCTAAATCCTGGTTCATAGAAAAGTGTCTTGGTGCTCTTTTGACTACATAAGGGGCAAAAGCTTCCCTAGGACTGATACAATGTTGACTGACAGAGAACTATGACCATAATACTCTAGCATGCATTGAGTTTCAGGTGCAAAACTAGATGTTTTTCCCAGATGTTACAAGAGGAGAATGGGGAGCAGTACCCTGTCTTCCTCTGCACTGCTAGCAATTGTTTAGAGGTGCTTGAAGACAGAGACAAGAGTCATTAATTACTCAGATGATGCACAAGAGGAAACAGCAGCACCCATTGTAGGTTTGTAAGAGGCTCAAGGACCATTTGGGTAAAGTCTGCAATGATGCTTAGGTATTGTGTTCTACTTGGCACAGCTTAAACTGGTTGGTCATGAATGACAGCTACATGAAACTGAAAAAAAAGGAAAACAGGACAGATGGTTTACAGTCAGACTCACACTGTGTCACCTTGATTCCTCTCAAATGATATTTTTGATGGAGGAAATGGGCTATCTATGGAGTTCAATGAAGGAACTTCCCAACATAACTTGAGAGCATCAGATCTTGTACAAATTAATGTAAGAATTGTAAAATGTCTGTAGTTTTTAAGCATACCCATAAAACCTAGCGCTGTTAAAAAATCAGAATATATATGCCTGGTTACTTTACATCCCAAAATAACCATGTGAGCCTAAATTGACAAAAAACTAGGGGGAGGAAAGAAGCAATTAAAGCTGCACAAAGAGTTAGGTTGGCTGTGGTTATTGTAGGGGGTTGCTATTTTCTTCCCTTAGAGGAAGGATTGGGATCAGCTGTAAGTTGTGTCATTATCTGCAATTCTTTTAACAGCAGCATGGTGAAAAGCTGCCAAAGCATTTAAAATTAATTCAGTCAGGCTAAGAGGAGTATGTCAAACTGACTTCTTTGCCTGCAAATTACAAAATTATCTATAGTTAAAATTAGCTTCTAACCATCCTGGAGAGGGAGGAGATGAGCTCCTAAAACTACTGTATGCTGTGATGAGTCTGCAATGTAGGCTTGATAGCCCATCAGCAGGACTTGCAAAGTCAGTCAGTGCTGTTAGAGCTGCTGAGGTGTATACATGATGCACATGTGATTACCACTGCAAAATGAAGGAGGGGATAATAGTAACTGTAAACTATGAATAGCAAGTTATTATAATGAAAAAAGATAAAACCACCTAGATACTGAATTCTGTTCTCATTTTCTCTTCAAAAATCAGCACAGCATAGCCTACTTAACTCTTGCGTAAAGTAAAATTAACTTTTTGAATTATTACTACTAGCTCAAAATGCCAATAAAATTTCCCTTAGCAAACTTGGTTTCAGCCACATCTACTGATTACTGTCCTTCAGCACAGGGACCATTACAGTCAATTACATTGTTATCTGACTCAAACATGTGGACAGCTCAGTCAGTGACTTTAATTACTTTCTCATCAAAGCCATGTTGGACAGTCTCTGAAATTCCTTCTTTGCCTCTTAGGACATTGTAAAGGACAAATGATTTTTGCATTCCGTTCATCAAACATGACAGGAAATCTTTTAGTTTAGTTATCACAGGTCAAGTTCTACCAAGAAAATGTATGTATACCTGGATTGTCAATGAGCTCATATCCCTTGGGATCTGGCATCAGATCTTTAGCTTCATGGATTATTTTCAAAAACAATAGGCAAAAATCCACATCTTCAGTAACAGTCTGAAATCAATATATAAACAGAATCCTTTCCTTAAATTATACCTTTCACAAAGCAAAAATATTTTCAAGTGGTCTCCCCTGGAATGAAGATTCACAACATCTTGTGCTTACATGCTAATCAACTGTGCTCTGCTTTAGCCTTGCCAGAACTTCTGGATGGGGCATGTATGTTTTTTTCACATTGAGTAGGGCTTCTGGTCCTAGCTGTCCAAGACATCAGTCTGCAGTTATTTCTAGCTTGCTCTAGAAATTCAAGGCATCACATCAACAACAACAACAACAACAAAAGCTCAAACTGTTTGTAGATTATTTTGAATGTTCAATGAACTTAATAATACTTAAGTGCTTATTGTTACTGAAGTCCATGGGCACATGGATAAAGAAACAGGATGCAATTACTGGGTGTTCATGTCATCAACAAAAGGATGTTGCATTATTGTAGAAAGCAGGAATTTGCAGAAATACCTACAGCAGATGCATCTCATGAAACTACTAAAACAATTGCCCGATGGGGCCATAATGGAAACTTTTTAATCAAGAACACTTATTTCCACAGGAGGTGTATTTCAAATGTTACTGATTTCTGTTTGATAGCCACAGCTGCCAGTCCATGTGGCTAGCACAGGTTCTTCCCGTGAGAACATTTTGCTATATTTCATAAACAAAGATAAAGTTTGGATGTTTTGCAAACAACTTCTCTGGATTGGGTCAGTTTGGGCTTGGCCAATTGGGCCTAGGGGGAGGTCTCGGGCTGACCAATCTGGGGCACCTCTGTAGACTCTATATATATGGAATTCAAAACAATAAAGTTCTCTTCTCCTCTCTTTCCTTGTCTGAGAACTTGGGTCATTCCTCAGCTAGCCGCTCAACAGCGACAAGTCCATGCATCTAAAGGTGACATTTGAGCCAATGTTTGAATAAAAATAATCATGGCCTCAGACAGAATAAAATTCTATGAAATTATAGTCTAAATACTGTTGCCTTTAGAACAAACAAAAGTGCAGCTGCGCATTTCATGAAAAACAGATTTAGACACATGCAATCAGGGTGAGAACTGCTCCGAGATGTGATAGCTCTCTGATTGCAAAAGGGGCAATTACTCCTACAGGGTTTCTAGAATCAATGAGGGACCTGGGTCACCTAGTCTAACTCCTGCTCAAAGCAGCATCAACACTGAACACAAGCCAAGAGATTCAAGCCTTTTGATAATCTCCAAGGAGAGAGGGTTCACAACCTCTCTGGACAATCTGTTAATTGTCTTCTTGATGAATTTCTGTTCCCTCTTACATGCAGTCAGAACATCTCTTGTTTCAATTTATGACCACTGATTCCCATACTCCTGTTGTGTAACACAGAGGAGAACCTGCCAAGAGGAGGGAGCAATATTTCCTACATGTTTTCCCTAAGTATCTCTCCCACTGGCCACTGTCAGAAATAAATTATTGGTCTAACATGACCTTCAGTTTTATCAAGTGCAGTGCTTCATGTTCCTATGACAGAACCTCCATCACTTTTCTACATAGACCACTGAATGATAATTACTAGTTTTTAGCACCTCTGCTCAGCAATGACTAATGTATAGAAAAATGAAGGGGAAAAAAGGGTCTGATCTACAGATATTACAAACGATGTTTGTTGTTAAATGCCTTGCATTTAACATAGAAAACTGGATTAATTTTCTTGATAAAACAACACATGGGAAACATCATTTAACAACAGCACCTGGTGAATTATGGAGCAGAGATGAGGAATAGAAAAGAGCATTGAGAAAGAGCATGAAAAAACCTGTGTAGGTGCCAAAGGTGCATTTGTTACTATGTGTCACTATGATTCTGAACTGGAAAGTCCCATCTCCCACTGCTGTAGCACTTTCCACCTCTGTCCTTACATAAATGTGCAGGAAGAAGAAATTGCAAGTTGTACAATGGAGGTGGGGATGCATGATTACAACCACCCCCACTATGGGAGGCACCCAGGCATTGCTGAAAGAAACAACAGGTTCAGACCTGAGGGAGTGCAGTTTGGAGGGGATGAAGCTGTTGCAACTAGTGACCTGACCGGTTTGTTAGCATGGGACAGAAGCACGTGTACCATAAAGGGTTTGGGTAATGCAGTGGAGTTGCTATCACATGACAAGAAGACTGTTCAATAGGACTTAAGCAGAATCATTATCAGGAATTAAAGCAGGCTGGTATTGAGTTTATGCTCTGAGCACACTCTCTTGATTTCTTCACACAGAATTCACATAGACTAGCAGAGTGAGCTCAAATGTACCATTTAAATATGTCATATTAATTTCTGAGTATATGTTGCACACAGAAGCACGTGAGGAACTGAGATTTCTGTACTAAATCTTAAGGAGAAAGTGCTGCATGCACTGACTTCTGTCCACTATTCTTTTGTAACCTCTGTATTCATCTCCTTTATACTTGGAATTCTTAGCCTGTGCTGTAAAACCTGCTACTTCTTTAAAGAAAATAAATTACTTTAGGATAAGTTTGTAGAGGGAAAAAGTACCTTTTATTATAAAAACTTCACTTATATCCTCAGAGCATCATGATTCCAATGTTATTTGAAATTCATCAGAGAAAAGCGGATTGCATGCCATTCTTAGAACTGTGATCCTCTCTGGCTCTGCCAAACCATACACTAGCAGTCTTCAACTGGCACTTCCAAAAGAAAGAGATTTGAAGAACATGTTATGCAGAAGAAGTTTCTGGAATATTTTCTTGAATTAAAGGAAAGCCAAAATGCACTCTCAAGTCATTGTTTCTTATAAACACCAAGTAACTTGTAAATACTCATTAGAAGCACAAAGCATGGCAGATCTTTTGCTCTTTTTAATTTTAATTTGTTAGTTTTAAAAACTTTTTAGACTTGGTTTATAAAACAAATAGTGGTGGGGATTTTGTTTGTCTTGTTTCTTGTTGAGGTAGTGCATGGAAGAACATATCTTTGGCCACATAAAAAAGGTGCAATCATTAAGGCATTGCAACTAGGATCTGGAAAATTTGTACAGATTTCTCAGTTGTGCTGTGGACTTCCTTTTTTACTATAGACAAGTCTTAAAAAACCTAATACCCTTCTCCTCCAAACTTTGTTTATTTGCATGGTAATTTCACTTGAGACCATAACCTAACAAATGAAGGCGGAGTATAACATGGACCAAGATAAATGTGAATCCTACTCTGTTTACTGTAACTGCATGCCCTAAACTGGCAATGTTGCCAGTTAGTTAAAATATTAATTGCTGCAAGCATGTAATTTTCCCCCTGAATACACAAATATTTTGTCTAGGAAGCTGCAGAAAACTTTTACAAGGCCACAGATAAGCAAGCTTCATGTGCATTTTTGTGTGGTATAAGGGATTTCAAGTTTTAACATTTAGTGTATGCCACTAGTTTATGTATTAAGTGGAGCCACTTAAACTTGTTTAAGAAGCTGCCACCCTCCCTGCCTTGAATTAGTTTACACCTCTACACTTCCCGCAGTGCTGTCATGGCACATGTGAAATCATGGCTCTGCAGCAAACTGGATCAGTTATGTCATCCAGCCAAAACTGTTTCTGTCCATGTTATCCTTCAGCAGGATTAGTTCTGCACAAACAGAGAGCGAGGGTTGGATGGTTGGGCTCAGAGGCTGGTGGTTAATGGGATTTATTCTACCCAAAGGCTGGTGAGGAGCAGAGCATCACAGGGGTCTGTCCTGGGACCTTTATATCTTTATCAATCACCTGGAGGAGGCAACATTCATCAGATGAGCACATGGCACCAAACTGAGGGTGCCAAAGGGTGCCAAAGGCAGGGCTGCTTCCTGGACAGGCTGGAGGAACAGGACACTTACGAAATTCAGTAAAGACAGCACAGTCCTGCCCCTGAAAAGAAGAATGGTTGTCAGCAATCTAGACTGGGGACAGACTGGTGGGTGAGTAGCTCCAATGAAGAGGCCTTGAGGACCATGGCAGACAGTAAGTGGCACAGAAGCCCCTGTTCCCTGGCTGAATGGCATCCTGAGTACTGTCATTAGAAGCACAGCCTGTAAATTGAGGGAACTGAGGAATCCATTTATGCAGCCCATGTTAGGCCATGTTAGGCCACACAGACACACAGATATGTCCAGTTTGGGGCACCCAATACAAGATGCATCAATCAACTGGACTGGTCACTGTCACTGGTCAGAAGGTCACTGAGATGGTCAGGGGCTGGAGCCCTTGCCCCGTGAGAAGATGCTGCAGGACCAGGGCTTGCTCAGCCTGGAGAATCTATGATCATCAATAAGACGGAGCCAGGCTCTTCACAGAAGTGCAAGGCAGGACGATGAAGGCAATGATGTTAAGTTGAAACAAGGGAGGTTCAAACTGAACAGAATGAAGAAATTTTATCCCCATGAGGACAGTAAGGCAGTGTCACAGGCTGCCCAGAGTGGTTTTAGAGTCCCCAACTTTAGAAATGTTCAAGATCTGACGGCATAAAGCCCTCAGCAGCCTGGTGTGACCATACTGCTGCTTCTACTTTAAGCAGAGGTTGCTTCCAGCTCCAGTGACTCTGATTCACATGAAAGTCAGGGAATACTAGAACTGGCTCTGTTATGGATGAAACATTTATGGAAGTGTGCTATTTATCCCCAGGAACAAGCAGTTGGGGCATATCATATCAGCAAATGAAACACAATACTTTCAGCCCCTAAAAACACATGAAAAAGAAATACTGTGGTATTACACTCTATTCATTAACAACTAATGGATAAGCAACACAAGGAACTTCATTACTGGAGATTGTGCTTATCCCTCTCCATATATATAGTCTATATTTTTGTGTATTTATATCTGCAAGTTGGCAAAGGTATCACTGCTTGAAAGGTTTAGCCCACACAAGAATTACTCTGTACAGAGCATTTTTTTACAGTGTTGCTTACATTTCTTAGCTGTCCCTATAGTGAGAAGAGTTAAATGTTTCAGAAGCTTTTGGAGGGCCAGAACTGGTTATGAGGGTGTGGAGAGATATGGACTATGCATCACTGATTATATGAAATCAAATGATCGATGAAGCTAATCTCTATAGACAGACTTGTACTGAGTGATTGCAGTACTACACGTGCGTAAGACTATCTTGGATATATTAGGAAATAATTGGCTTGCTGTGCTTGTGTGCATTGCACTTCTCTTGAAGATAGATAAAATGCTGGATTTCAGAGTAAAATAAATATCAATACTTCACAATTCTAAGACTCTCACATGATGCTTGAGACATGAATTACCGATGTTCCTTTCACACTGTACTGTAAGGCAGTCATGCTTGATCCTCGCCCTCTCAGATGAAGAAAGAGATGCACTGAAATTGAATGGCTTGCCCAAGATCACATGCTAAATCTGTAATGGAATCACAAAGAAAACCTGCGTATTAAGGGCAGCATGTCCTGTGCCTTTCTAAGCTTATCTTCCATTATGTTTTTCTGCTAAATAAGAAGGTTACTGGGTCAGAGGAGCTGTTTTTTACCTGCCTGTGAGCAACCAATTACAACCTACCTTGGTACCAGTGTTATTCCTTAACTTAACAATGTTATTCCAGTCTGTGTACAAACATGAGTGTCAGCTTTACCCTGGTAGGCAGCACCTGCAATTGGAATGGAGCTGCTGTGAAAGATGTTGATATCCATCTGATATAATCTTGTAATTTAGCTTTGTATGAGCAGAAAAAAGAAAAAGAGATATTGGGAAAGGAAGAGCAAGAGAGAAAGAAGGGAAAGAAATGGAACCCCTTTGTGTGTTATTATAGCCATAATTTCCAAGTTGTGGTAGAAAAATTAAAATATGAAAAGGAAACATTAGTATTAACAGTCACACCAGGCCATATAAAGTTCAGCCTGATCTGCATAGTAAACTTTCTGGAGATAAACTTATGCTTAGTATAAGAAAGTGGAAAGTTTATTGTAAGGTTCACTGCATCTCCTAAACCAAATACGTAACAAAATACACTCAAAATAATGTATTGCACGATCACATAGAAAGTGCATCATTGAAAATCTT
This sequence comes from Entomyzon cyanotis, assembly GCA_024500445.1. NCBI lineage: Eukaryota > Metazoa > Chordata > Aves > Passeriformes > Meliphagidae > Entomyzon > Entomyzon cyanotis. Next base: position 23,544,334 of record JAKEPQ010001005.1, read on the forward strand.
TATGATACTTTTTTTGCCAGGCTCCTGAAAAAGGCCTTTGAATTTCATTCTGCAACAGATACACAGCTTTTACCATGTGCACCACCACAGAAAAAGCTATTATTATTCTTTCATTTAATTAATTTAAACTATCATATCTTCTTTTTAAGATGCCATATTTGGGAGTTTAAACCCTTATCACTTGTTTTTTTCCCCCAACTTAACAGGGTAGCTGGAACATTAATAATAAAGAAAGAAAACTGAGATTTACTTTTCCTCATTCTCTCCAAGGCTAAGCAAATGTATTTAAACAAGGAATTTTCAAGTGAAACATACTGTCATGTGTAGATACTTCTGTGTACAGCTGGAAGTCAAGTAATTGTATTAAAAGAAGATTCAAATCTACTTGGCAGAATTTTCTAGAATAAACATTCAGAGAGTCATTACATTATGGTGTGAATAAATACCAGCTAAAAATCTGGAAAATTGTAGATATTTGTCAATTGAAAAAAAAAAAAAGGTGAAAATTTAATTTAATGGAGAAAGATGTATGTAACTATCTTGTATTTTTTCTGCGGATATACTTTGCTCACTTTCTCTCTGTCATTTCTGGAAAGTATATCCAGTTTAGCCTGCCTTCCTATGAAAGTTTCTTACATCCTTTCAATAAAGTAATACAGGTGAAAAATATCATCTTTATCCATGTGCAGAGAGTGGGTGGGCACAATGTGCCTTTGCCTTAGGTCTGGTATTTCTTACATCCATACTCTGTGTCTTAACTTTTTCCATTTGGAGGCACTGACTGCTTTCACTCTTCTGGGTAAAACACTGTCTTTCTTCTTGCAAGGGTGAGGACACTGACATTGATTCTCATCAAGCTTTAATTTAAAGAGGACAAAATAATCGAAACATTATGTGCACACTTGTCTGCCTTCAGCTCCACAATTCATCATAATTCAAAAACATTTAATATGTGTTTTCATCTGAGAATGCCCTTTCTGGGCAAATGACAATTTTTGGTGGTGGTTTTTTTTTTGAGGTTTGCCCTACAGGACACAGTAGACAGGAAACAGAGATTAAATAAAAATGACATTAAAGAAAAACCCTAAGTACAACAGTTTCCTAGAAACTTTACTGTCACTACTTTTCAAAGGTGACCTAACATAGCCCTGCAATGGGGGTCAAATGCTACCAAAACACAGGAATTTCATGTAGTTTTGTCTGCTGTGTGAGGGGAAGGTGTGAAATGAGGCAAATTTGTCCTTTCTGAAGAGCAAAAACCAACAATCAAAGTCATAGAAACCTTAGGAAATCTGGTAGTGACACATTGCTCCAAGGCTGACATCCAACTTACCGGAATACATTCCTCATCAGCTCAAGGTACACCGAGAAGAAATGAGTGAAGCTATCATATAGGGTGGGATACAAAACTCTCCTGTTTTGTGAGGTCCCCACACTGACCTCACCTGGCTTCTGCAAAGGCCAGCAGCAACCCAACCCATTTCTGTGCACCCAGTCTTCAACTGAGAGTGATTATCTGTGCTTAGAAGGGGTGGGCATGTCTGAAAGGTCAGCTATTCCACATCTTTGTGCTTGATTCCCCAATCTGCTGGGAATAAATCTAGTTTTGATTCGGGCCATTCAGTAAGAATAAATGTGAAATGTGATATTAAATATCATGATTTCTAGTCCCCCAAAATGAAGCAGCATGATTTGATGTTTTAACCATGCTGCTAAAACATTCCAGCCAGGTTTAGAACAGATCCTTCTAGCCTGCTCAGGAACAGGGGCCTTCCCAAGGGGCAGGGGGGCTCTGGCAGGTACCTTGTGCTGAGCTCCCTCCCACCACTGCTTGCAGACAAGTGAGTGCTCCTCACAACAAACCCACATCACCATCACTAGGGCAATCAAAGTGAGGTCAAACTAATTATCCAAGGTGGTGTTACAACAGTTGTTAGGAAAAAACCATGTAGCACTCAGGTGATGGCTGTCTTTTGAGGGGTCTGTGGCAAGACAAGATGAAGATGATTAGAAACTAGTTGTAGGTATTTCTCAGACTGGTCTCAAGCTGTTTTCTTTTTGGTTAACCCTCTTCAACCCTCACTCAGGCACCAGTAAAATTGATTTTCAAGATGCTCATAGTTTCAAAGGGACCACATGTTGATATCAGGAAAAAGATACTATCACTGAGGGTTCAAGAAAGAGAATGGTAGGATAACTAAAGAAGATAAAGTGGTTCCAGAGATCAGTGCATGAACATTTCAAGTCTTGAAATAAATTTGACAAAAGGATGATACCTGTTTTGAAAACCAAATTAGAATTTTCAAAAGCAGGCTCTGGTCTGAACTTTGAACACTTAAAAATGCCCCCATTGAGACCATTTAGGTTTAAGACAAATACAAAACAAAGCACCAAATTGCTGTTCCTTGGTCTTGGTCTGATTTTCCAGAAGCTACCATACTCTGCATACTATTTTCAGTTCATGAACTGTTTAGGACTTATTTCACAGCTAGAGTACACAGAATTAAAGAAATGCAGTGTAGAAATTACATGCATTCACAACCTGCACTGTTTCTCCTTTAAAAAGGTGGGTAAAGAGTGGCTGTCATTTTGATTAAGGCTGTATATGTCAGCAGGAAACTGAGAGTACATGTCTGTTGAATCACAGGATTTGATTAAAAATAGATTTATTTAGTCACTGGCACAATTAATCACGTGTGTATATATATAGATACATAGACAAACTATTTATAGATTTAAAATTTCAGTAGATATGCATGCCCTTCAACAGAGCACGTTTGATGGCAGCAAGCAGAAGGGTCACAGTAATTAAATAGCCAAAGTGTAAAACCACTTCCTGTTGTGTGGCTGATGAGACCACTGAAAATCAAATGTTTCTGGTTCTGGGTGAGAGGCTGCTGATGTGGCTGGTAGGTAAAACACTCTTTCCCTGGGGGAATGACCTGACCCTGGCCTTTCTGCTGCCTCCACCATGTGTCCCACCAATCCCACCACCAAGGAAGCAGACCAGGAGGATTTTTCCCATTTTCCTTTCCTTCTCCTGGGCTCAGACTCCCTCTCCTGGCTTCTAGCACCACTGCACCTTGTCCCCCTTCCTTTTTAAACCTGACCAGAGATTAAATTTGCCTTCAGTGTCAATATTTCCCACAGAAACTTGGGTTCAGTTTCCCAGGGCTCCACCACAGCACCTACTTGTGTCAATATGGACCTGCCTTTTTTACCTCTAGCATAGAGCTATCCAACAAAGGTGTCACCAGAAAAAGGTGACAGTTCACAGCATGGGGGTCTGAAGGGATGTCACATCTAGACATCTCTTTTGTGAAGTGTTTCTCTGGGTATCATGATGACGAGATGAGCTGCCACCTTACCTATAGGGACTTGCTGGCAAATGCCCCCACTTGACAGCATGGCCAGCTCCTCTGGTTCCATCATCAAATGAATTTTAATTTTCCAGCTCTTAGTGTCAAACAATATTTCTATTTCAGTCTTGGAAAAGTTCCCATTTTCAGAATAGTTGTGGCTCAGAGGAGGCAAGATGTGGGTACTCCTGATGGTGCATGCTGATGCCCTAGTAAAGTGTGTGTGCATTCCCATAATTTCTAGGGAGATAGAAAGGCCTTAGAGAAGATTTATTTGTGGGTTCCACAAATAATTGGAGAGAAGATGGGACTGGATGATGTAAAGGAGCAAGAGAATGGACATTGAGAATAGTGTTGGATATAAAGCAATAAGAAGTAGAGGAAAAAACCTTGAAGTGCAGGAACATGCATAGACTCATGAATAAAATGGGCCAAGAGCCATTGTCTGGCCCTGAGAACATAATCTGCATCCCTGTAGTTATAATTTTCTTCCTGCTTCACTTCCATCTCCCCAAAACCCCAAATACAGACAAGCAGGACAGTGCCATGCAAACTGCCCTCTGGAAGCAGGCCCTGGGCCTGTACTAATTCCCCATGTAGTGTTTAACACCTCACTTTGGTACCAGTGAAAGCAGCAAGAAGGATAAAATTGCTCATCTCAATAGCCTGATACTATCAGTGAGCAGTGTATGACAGTGGCATGGCTCAAAAACGTCATTCATCAATAAGTGACATAGTTACCAGATCACTGAAGCAGAATTTACCTGCTACAAAGCATTTAAAGTTGATGAAAAATTTTTTGTATCCTCTGTGCTCCTGCCTACCACTCTAGGTCTCCCTCTTTCCACTGAGGTTATGGATGAGATCAGAAGTCAAGTCTGGTGAACTTTTTCATTCTATACTAACTCCAGAGTTAGTGTCAATGAGAGTTGTAGGTGACAGGAAGAGACAGCAACAATCCTCTCCATTCTGTGATCAGTGAAATGGGGAGTACTGGCTCTGACTGGGATGGAGTGAGCTTCTATCAGCCCATATGGCACCGTGTGTTGGAATCGTGGTTGAGAGTGTTGACAGCACACTGACATTTGGGTACTGCTGAACAGTGCCTGCACAGCACCAAAGTTTCCTCCTTTTCCTATTCTGCTCCCCCTCTCTCCTCCTGAGCAGCAGGCTGAGGGTGAACAAGAAGCTGGAAGGAGACACCGCTAGGACAGCTGAGCTGAACTAAGTAAGGCTAGTGCATTGTCCTAAGGTATCACACTCAGCAGTAAAAACTGTGGGACAGGAAGCAGGAAGTTGGGAATTTTGGCTTCCAAGGTGGCCATTGGTCAGACTGGCTGGGCATTGATCTGCTTTTGGAAGCTGCTGAGTGATTGTCTTTGCAACACTAGTATAGTTTTTTTCCCTTTGCTTCACTTATTAAGCTGTCTTTATCTCAACTGTCAGGAGTTTTCTTGGGTTTACTCCTCCTACTCTCTTCCCTGTACTCCTGGAGGAGGAAAGAGGGGTGAGTAAATGGTTGTGTGGGTGCTTGGCTGCTGGCCAAGGTCAACCCACTACACTAGGGTTTTATCCCAGCCTTGTAAAACTTTTACCAAAGTGTAAGGAGTGTTACACATATTTTTCTTTCATGCATAGAAACACATAATATATCTATATAAAATATGATTTTGTTAATAAAAAGGAAAAATAAATAAAGGGTTGATTTAATTGCCAAATTGATTGCAAATTTTAACGTTGAAATATACATTTAACCAAAGTTGTTTTCAATTATATCCCAAAATTTGAAAGTGCAGAAAACTGCAGAAAAGCTGTATTTCCTAACTAGCCTTTTACCTTTATGGTTGTAACACTAATCAGCATAGCTGACTTATTTTGATGACTGCATAGAAAAATCTTGCAGTGACCCATCCAAAGTAATTTTTTTCAGCAGAGACAAAAAACCCTTGAATATCTAAAGGCAGAGACAAATTTTCATTCCAGTTCCTACTTGCTATAAAGACTCAGGCATAAAACACAGAAAATTAATATCCTTCCTCATCTGGAAATTTTACTTCTCAGACTGGGCATATTTATTGGAGCGCACATAGTGTCTTTATCTTTTAATAATCTTTGTGAAATTAAGTTTGTACAAAATATAGTTTGGTCAATTATGTCCTTAATTTACCGCGATTCTTCTAATATTGTTTTCTGCTTCTGAAATGCTGCTCTGGCAATGACTTCTGGAACCAGACTGTGGTGCTGCCCAATCCGGGACACCAGTTGTCCACAATGTACTAGAAAAAAACAAGCAAGACCTGCAAGCCATGTCTCAGACAGTGGATAAGGAAAGCTAAAAACCCTTTAGATAGGTTTTTTAGAGAAGGAAATTAATTTTCTCTATTACTGCAATGTAAGATTTTTATGACCTATGATTTTGTTCTTAAACAAGCTGTATTGGCATAAGAACACATCAATTTTTCAATGCAGTAAAAATTGCATGGAAAAAATGTAAAGAAATGCCACACTGCACAGATTTCCACACCTTATATTATAGCCATTATAACAGTCTTCTGGACCTTCCTTTTTCAATACCAAAATATATATAAATAACTGAAGGGAGAGTGTTAAAAAAAATGGAACCAGACTCTTCTCAGTGATGCCCACAACAAGAGTCAATGAGCACAAACTGAAATATAGAATGTTCCTTCTGATCACAAACACTTTTTTTTTTTTTTTTTTTTTTTTTTACTGGGAGGGCCATGGAACATTGAAATGGGTTTTACAGAGAAGATGTAGTCTCCATACTTGGAGATACTAAAAAACTGTCTCAGAGTGGTCTGTCAGTAATGGCCTTGCTTTGAGCAAAAGGGTTTGACTAAGTGATAACCAGAGGTTTCTTCCACCCTCATCTAATATTTTAGATTAGATTTTGTGATTTGCCATTTGTTTCTTCTTCTAACCATTGTGGGAGGAAATTTTGGACCCTTGGTTTTCATTTAGTTTTGCAGCCAGCTCTCCAAGGCACACAAATCTACAAACATGGATTTACAAACCCCATAAGAGATTCATGCAAGTTTGTGTATCTGGAGTGAACGGTCCTCTGCTTGGCTCTGGATCCTTTTCTCCTCTCCTGGATAGTGCTCTATAACATAATATTGCAGTACATCAAGGCAAACAAGAAATGGCAAGGTCCCTCTCTTGGCCTGACTCGTGTTCAGTCATTTCTTTCCAAATCTCAGGAGGCATTTTAACCCTGTCTACACGACTGGTATCAGTAGGGATCATGTACAACCTTGTAGATTGTAGATCCAGTTGTTCAGCGTAGCTGGTTTGTGCCTGGATCCAGAGAAGGAAATGAAGCTCTTTGGCCAGAAGTGCTCCAGCTTCCTGTCAAATTCAGATGTATTTTTGATTTTCTTTGTAATATGGTGCCTTGTCCCAATAGAGCTGGGTCAGCTGCAGCTGAACAGCTGTTCTACTTGATGTTGTACTAAACAGATCTTTCTCTGTGCACAGTCTGTCTTCCTCTGATCAGACCTTTCAGCTTGGAAGGCTCACCACTTTATTGCACAAAGACTTTAAATTTCTCCTTGGGGTTTAGGGACTTAGGGTTCCTCCTAAGTCCTTTCTGCCATTTGCTTCACTGTCACCATGACAGCTTAAAGCTAACCTTTAATGTTTCTGTCCCATGTATCTCCTAATTGTAACTTTCTGTTCATAGATACCTGCCAGATACCGGCTCTCAAAAACAAATAATTCAGTGATGCTTTAGCCATTTTTTTGATTTAGAAATCTCATTTTCTGACTTTCTCTAAATGGATAAATTTCTGATCCTCCACTTGAATGATTCCAGAGCCTACATGTTCCTCTTTCTGGCTCTGTTTTTCTCTTCCCTGAGCGTGACCTGCAACTTCTCAATGCTTTGCATTTCACATTACAACCTGGTCTCCCTGTTCCTTTTGCCTTTTTTAAGCTTGTCCTGTCAACTAGCATTTCACCCCACACATCACCAGTGACATACCCCTGTTCTGCCTGTGTTTAATGCACAGAAATAGCTCCTATCTTGTCTTTTCCACACTAACAGCACCATCCTGTACAATTATAACAGGCAGCCCAGCAAAAGGAGACAGAGGGCATCAGGCAGCGTACCTGTTGCAAAGTAATGAGGGCAGAGCATCCCCACCCACTGTATGAGGCAGATGACATGATCTGGGGCATTTCCTGGCCCTTCTCTCCTCCTGAATGCAGGGGCAGCAGGGCTTCGCACAAAGCAGATGCAGAGGAGTGCCAGTTGTTAGACTTGGGGCTGCATTGCACCATGACACTCAACAGATAGGACAAAGGGAAATTGAGGAACACAAAGGAAAGAGTGGGTGCTTGTTTCAAAGCCACACTGCCAGTAAAGTGAGAATTGCAGAACTAGCTCCATATTTGTGACCTAGCTGTAATGTAGCCACAAACAGCTTCTAGTGCACAGGTGTCTGGGTGGGGATGATTTCTTAAGCTTTGCTTACAAAAGCAAAAGTGTTTGTGTTACCAAAGTAGGATGGAGGGAAAGCTAAGGCTGCTGAGGTTGAATAAATAAATGTAAATGTGGGAAAGCAGCCCTTGTGCCAGTACTCATGCCACAGAGTAAGGTACTCCAGGGCTCTTGATCTTGCACTGAGCTCTTCAGCTCTTGCACTGCTGAGTTTCTAAGAGGCTCTTCACTTTTGTTCACTTACCCAGATTCCAGCAAGCTATGGTCAAGGGGTCTACTGTGCTAGCCAGCCCTAGCCACCAGAAAAGAGAGCAGATGGCCTCTTGGAGTCATTTCCAGGAAAACCACTGTCATTTTTACTTATACTAACTGCAAACCCCATATACCCTGCTCCACACCCCAATAAATTTACCATCTTGTTGAGGACAAAACCTGTCACATCCTCCTCATAACTGTCATCACAATTACCTCATCTACTGCCTCTCTGCCTCTGCTTTCCCCAAAATACAGCTCCTCATTGTCCATCAGCCCACATCTTCTTGTTGCTCTTTTGTAGTCTCTCCAATCTCTTTCAATTACAGCAAGAACTTCAATAAAATACCTAGATTCATAACAAAACTATCCTCTTCTTTGTTCTCTTTCTGTGCTTCTTCACATCTCATCTCCATGGATAGGTAAGGCAGATGGCAACCTATGAAACTGTTTATTATATTCAGTGGTAGCAAATAGACTGTTTATCTTCCCTTTCCATTTTTTAATGTTTCTACTTTTACCTCCACATATTTTAACTCACTATGAGTTACTCTTTTTAGTATATGTAGGCATGGCATAGAGCACAATTTTGCAAGTTTGACAAGTACTTATAAATATTATCCCAATTTTAAGTGCTAATTAAAGAGAAGGAAAGAAATTCTTGCAATAATTTCTGCGTATTCCTATATGTACCTTGACAGAATCCTGCTTATTTAAAACTTCTTCAGCTTTCTGTTACTTTTCTGTAAAGACTGTTATGGTATACCCTCTGATTCCAATTTCCCATCTTTATGTTCTCAAAGTCACACTTTGAACTTCAGCTTCAAAAGACAAGATATCATGAAAGAGACACTGTTGAAATTGTAGCTCTAGCAGACCATTTGTGAGAAGAAAACAGGATGCTTTCATGTATTAACTTATTTGACACAAATGCTCTGTTCTGCTCTGAATTCATATAGTTTGAAGCAAACCAGGAAACCAGAATTTTGATTTAACAGCATAAACCACTCTAAATTTCCTGAAAAAGTCTGAACAATAGTAAACTTTTAGCTGAATGCTGCTTGAGTGTGGAAAGCAATCAGTATTTGAGTTTGAGGCAGGAGCAGGCAACTCGAATGTTAAAGTGAACAATTTTCATTGTACTGTAACCATTTTGTTGCTGAATAGTGTAGTGTTCCTGCATACCACTGCTCTCTCCATTACTGAGAGCTTGATTTCTCATTGCTTTACACCTCTTGAAGTGTTTTATGCCTGTGTAAAGTGGGTATTTAAAAAATACTCTGTTGGTTTAATCATATTTCATACCTTCTTTGTGCAGTATGAAGAGAACAGACTTTATGTCACTCCAGATGTCCATTACTGTAGACATCATGATCTCTTAACTGACTAAATCTGTCTATATTTGGAAGCATAAAACCATACCCATTTCAGGAACTAGCGCCTTGATGTATTAAATTGCCATTTTTAAAGTAGTTGACTTGCTTGACTTTTGCACCCCCATTTTCCCTTCCCCACATTAACATCATAATGGGAACATAAAGAAGCTTAAAGATGCCAGATGGCACCTCTGGGGATGAGGGAATACCCTGCCAGTGTGCTCCTAGACTACTCGCTCCCACCTTCTTAACTAGAAGCTGGAGGTTCCTATATTCTAAAATATAAACATGGTAGACAACATCTGGTTCCTGAGGTAGTTATTAGGGAAGATGAAAATACAGGAGACATGCCGAACCTCAGCCCACAAAATCATTAACTCAATGAATGCACTTTCATTTTTACAGTGTTCAGACCATTAGATGACAGGACAAGATTAACAGAAGAAAAGGAAAAAAGAAAAAGAAAAAGACAACTTTAATCAGAGCTTTGTGAAGTGTGCTAATTATCTTCAGGGAATAAGATGCCACAATGAAAGACTGTGGTTTAAACTCCCTTTACTGAGACTCTGGAGCTTGCATTTGTTCTGAGTGAACAGTGTGTTGGGTAGGGACTCTGGGGTAAACCTAGAGTGGATGTGTTTTGTGATCAGTGGACTGTGTAATGAAATACTGATGCAATATATTTCCCTTTTTCCGCAGGGGAGTCCCTCTGGGATTTGATACAGCTACATTTGATAATATAAAGAATTTAAAACTGGTAATAAATGTGTGCATATCTGTTCCTAAACAGCAGGTATGAATGTTGATGCACTGACTATTTATTATGTGTGGAGCGCTTTTTTTGCCAAGCAATATAACAAATGTGCCTGACTATGCCTTCTTTTAGCAGTTTGGAACTGTTTTATATGCACACCATGTATTAGCAACCCCAGCAAGGAAGCTGAAGAAGCCAGCAGGATGAGTGAAACATCCAAACAACTGCAAGTCTACATGAGTATTCCTTTGGTGGAGCCTCCTGCTCAGCCTGCTCTGTTTCCAGTTGCTTTCAGCTTCCCCTTCACCCATCTCTACTGTGGGCTTCTGGTAGTGTATTTACTCTCAGACATGCAAGAATGAAGTTCGATCTGAATTCCCAATTGGGTTTTTTCAGCTTGATAAACTCTAGATTATGTGCCCCGTGACATCTATTCATCCCCCAGCCATCCTGAAGAACGCCACCAGAGCACTTCCAAGTCTGTCCCAGGTGCTTAAAACGCCACAGACTATTCTTTGAACTGCTGGAGTCATCCTCTCCCCTCCCTCTTCCCTGCTCTTCAGCAGCTGTGCAACTTCTCAGCACCTCGGACGGCCGCGTGGCCACCAGGAGATGGAGTCAAAGCACCCTTCCCTGCAGAGGGAAGCTCGGGAGGAGCTCCAGGAGCCCTCGCGGGATGCTGGCAGCAGCGCGGTCCGGAGCCGGGCTGCCGAGCGCCGCGCTGCCTCCCGGCTGGACTCGCACTAGGTGGCACTGCGGGGCTGCGCCGCACGGCAGCTCCGCGCTCCGCGCTCCCCGCAACAAACTTTGTCTGAACGAAGCCCGAGCGAGCTAGGAAGGCTTTCCCGCACATTTTGACAGCGAAAGAAAAACAGGATCTGCCAGCAGAATAGTCCCGTTCCGTCTCTCCAGCGTGAATGACGCACCGAGAAGGATTTTTCTGGGCTGTTTCTTCCGGCAGACACGAGGAGAGTGCTGGTTTCTGTCACACAAGAATCTGCGTGGCCTGAAGGAGTGGGAAATCATGCCTCACAGCTCAGTTTTGAATTGTACCACTGCACTATGCTAATGTATTTTAGGAGATCCTTGTGCTCACAAATGCTTTGCATCTTTCAAAATTCCCCAAAATAGATCTGACCTATCTTGGAGACCTTGGTCTAGCCTCTGTAGAAATTTCCCTCCCAGACTGAACATGCACACACAGCAGCCAAAAAACAACAGCATTCCTGATGTGCTGGGGGAAAAGCTGGAATTTCTTGATTCTGCACACGAATGAACTAGCTGAATCCAAGCTGCTTATTACAAACTCTGTCAGAGATGCTGCATGAAAGACAGGGTGGAAACAGATGAAATTCCATTTTAATTGCAGAGGATTCAACTTTGGCTAAAGTGGGGCACAGAGATGCTCAATAAACAGCAGTGTTAGAAGCAATATCAGCCTTTTCACATTCCACTTCCCAAAAGTGAAGAAATAAACATGATGTACCAGCAAGGCTTTGAGCTTGAATACCTGAAGGTAGCATTAAGCCTTAAATTAATACACTGTTCAAGCATTAAAAAATATATGGAATTAATTGCAAATGTGACCTGGGCTCCTTGGCCTTGCAGCAGTCCTCAGTTTAATGAAATTCCTGGAAAGTGTTTGTTGGGGTAACTAAGAAGCGCTATCTGTATACAATGAGTAAACTGCTCAATAGTAGAGGTGGATCCCATTCTGACTGGAAGAGATTTCATTTCTATTAACCTATTTGGCAAAGATTTGATGATTTAAATTCCATACCAGACTGGATATTTAACTGTCATTATGGTAATTTTTGAGGATGTTCCACCTAATTATGGGTCTTCTTTTGAAGGAATACAAAGCATTACTTCCAAAAAAACTTCTAATATTAGGATGATAACTTAGTATTTACATAAGACACAGACACAGACACACACACATGTGCAGATACATCTGGCTCTGTAAATCTCTGTTTCTACTGTGTCTGTGATGTAAACCTGTTTTTTTAGGGAGTTTAGTCAAAGTAGAGAAATTCTGAAATAATGTGGGAGGGACAAAAGATCTTTGGAAATCATATGATTATTTGTCATGAGGGAGTTGGCAGTGAGTTTCTGGAAGAAAAGGTCACAGTTGAGATAGGACAACAGTGCTGTGTTTCTCCACCACAAGGCAGATTTCAGACCTAGAAAGGTTTTGCTGTTTCCTGAACTCTGTTTATCAGAGCTCACAGCTGTTAGGACAAGTTTCTAAATAAGCTCTCATGTAGTCACCTCAACAATGGCTAAAGAAAGCCTGGTCAACCTTTACAAATGTGTTCCTCTCTTCACCTTTTGTATAATTATCATCCTAATCAATGCCTGAGTAATTGAAATTTCCCGAGACCAAAGTTGTGACTCTAATTGTCCTCCTCCTGATCTACTTTCTCTAACTCCTGTAGCGAAGGAGAGCAACATCCAGTGTCAGATGATTGGCTTTGTTGTGCTAAATGAGAACCAGTCTGCCAAAATATATCCTCTCCTTACAAGCTCAATAGCACCCTTTCATTTGTGCTTCTGAAATCTCATTATCATTTTACACATTAGAAATTAGTAAATATACTGGTGTTTCTACATATAAGATGAAATTTCACTTTCTTATCATAAATTGAACATCCTTTTTAAGCTCAGTATGTTTTTTTTTTAAATAGTTTTCAGAAGAATAAAATCATACCGCTACCAATCCAGTTTCAATTCTTATCTGGTTTTGTTTCTCCTGGTAGGGATATCCTGGCCACAATGTGAATTATGATAAACTTCAGGTGAATGGAATGACTCCAAGATTTTTCCTTGTAAGGATTTTTATACTATTCCCAAGGTGTTTAGATGTAACTAGATTATATGAAAAACCTGATACTAATATTACAGTAATTATTTTTATTTTTAATGTATTACAGTAGAAAGTTTTGAATTACGTAGTTCATTTACAAATCATCACAAAATTATTATAAAATCAAGGGTTTCTGCAAGCATATTTCAAGCATTTTTCAAATGTTCAAGGCTTTGTAGTTCACAGGTGAAAAATATCCTCAGTCTCAAGGACCTGGAACTTAAAACCTTAATCTCATAATGGAAGCCAGATCCCTGACTCCACCTGGATTCTCAGTGAAATCAGCAGGTCTGAATGGTGTAGAAATATATACAAATCCCATTTCCAGACTCAGTACACACTCATGATGAAAGTGTAGAAAGATGCTCTTAGACGCTGGTGGCTTGCATGGGCTAATGGGATGTGGCAGTAGTAAACATTTTGCTATATATTTTTAAAATCCTTTTTTTTTTTTTTTAAACCAGAAATTCAGTTGTTTGGTTTTTTTTAACTTATGTGGCTTTTATAATGTACCTCAGTGCATGTAAGGTGGTAGCATTTGGAATGATTTTCATACATTAGGAAGGAGCTGAAAATCAAGCATGTTACAGTAAAGAAAATGATGGCACATCACATTTAGTACTAGAGGAACACGTAGAACTGTGCCAGGGTCTGTATATTAAACATTGCCATGGATTTCCATATTGCAATAGGACAGCTCTAGAGAAATCATAACACAGGACTGATTTGTATTTAACAATCTGTTCTTTCAGATAAGAAACATTTAATTTAGATTTTTGAAGACTTGAAATAATTAGTTTTCTACAAATTTTATCTTAGAATTGTGTAGTTTGCACTTGATCAGTTATTTTTTCCTAAGCTATTCATATATGTTAAATGTTGAAAAATTTCTGCTGGGTTTGGGGAATTAAGCAGATTACTGGTCATCAGAACTTCTTTTTTTCAAGACTAGTGTTAAGTGTGTTTTTTTACTTCTGCTGTCTTTAATTTGTTCTTGTTATTTTAAAAATCAGATCTTTCGATTAAACAGCTTGAAGTTGCTGAAGTAAGGAAAGTTAGGCCATTCCTATCAGAATTAATGAAGGCATTTTCCATTATTTGTGTCACTTGCATAATCTCTCAAAGTAACAACAATATCTATCCAAAACATAAAAGATTCAGCAAGCAAAACCAGCCAGACATAATCCAGCCTCCCCAGCACCATGTACCTTCAATTTACTGATTATTTCTATCCAATATACTTCAGAAGCAACTTCACAGCTCAGGCCTCCTTGGCTCTATTAGCCTCCTTTTTATTTGATTTGAAATCACTCTAAAGGTAAGAAATCATTCTAGCTGCTAGATACTATCTGTTAATTGCTCCTGCAGATAATGAGCACCCTAAGGGTCGAAAGAAGGTTGCAAGGCCTATAGGGACACATCAGAAATGTATAATTTATGCTTCTTCCAGCAGTTAACATTGCAATGTTTCTGTGTGCACAGTCTATCTTAAGATGTTCAGCCTCCAGCTTTCCAGGCATTTCATTTTTGGATGGTTCACCATTGAACAAACTAGTGAAACCTCCCAAAATCTCCTTAGGGCTTTTTCCTCCTAAATCCTTTTCTGTCATATGCCTCAATTATTTGATGGTGAAGGATTTTCCATTTCTCTGCTCTTTGTTCCTCTCCTCACTTCCTCACTTGCAGTCCAAAATAAGTGCCAAGACTGAAAAGTATTTAAAATAATTAACTTGGCATCTTGTACAGCTTGATTGAAAAGCAGGAATTATTAGTACAAATGAGCAACGCCTGTAGGACCTTTAATATAATTGTTGTTTTGTTTATGCTGACAAAGTATAATGTTGGCATCTTGTTATTCAATTTTTATTAAGATTTTGAGACAGTGAAGTTGTGTTTACAGTATAAATGAGGCATTTATAACTATTATAAAGAGCACATTTCATACTCCATCCCTAGGAAACCAGTTACCTTATGGATGCCTCTGATAAAGTGGGATACAGGCACTTGCAATCAAGCAGATTTTTTTACCTCCTTTGTCCCAAGAGTTCTCTGAAGAAGCTAACAGAGGCTGGTAGTGCCTGTGTTAATCTTCTCAAATGATCTCACTCATGAAATCTTATGTATCTTCTGATTCAGTGAATTCAGATTGTGTCTGCCAGTTTGAATTAGGCAAACCAGCTATATGAGGATAATCCCAAGGTATCATATTGGAGCATTTTCTGTACAAGGCTGAAAGGCTGATCTTGTGGCAGGTGGAACAAGCTGCTCCTTCCTCAGAGAGCAGCACTGTCATTTTTGAGGGCAGACTAGATATTATAACTCACTGTATGACCTGTAGCAGTATTAACTCACAAACATTTGTATTGTTTCTCATTACTGCAGGTTTGAGACACAACTGTGAATTTTTTAAGTGCAGCCCCTTTTTTTCATACTCAACAAGCTTTTAATTTATTCCTGTTTGATAATGCAGGAAACTTCTGTGGTGAAGGAAAACAATATTTGTGAGATTCTACAGCAATGTAATTCCCTGGCATGTGTATAAAACCATGTGAAATCTCTCTCCACAAATTTCTCAAGCAGCTATCTTGCAGTGAAAGATATAGAAAAAGTGAATGTGTGTTCATCTCCCTAGATTTTAGCCCTGTTAAAGTCAGATACTGAAACTATATTAATTACCTGAACTCCATTTCTAATCCATGGAGATATGTGAGCATATCTATAGGGTAAATCATCCCGTCTGTATTAGATGCCCCTCAAGAAAGAATGTCCTTCAGGTGCCCCTCTCTCTTAACTGGCTATAAAATAGCTTAAACAGAACATCCAAGTTTTAAACAGAACTATAGTTCAGCAAGATTAATTCTACCCTTAACATGCAGTTTCCTCATATCATCATCACAATTCAGCAAGGTATTTAAATACATGCCCAGCTTTCCACGGCTGAATAGCTCTAATCACATGGACTGGTTTAAGTATCTTCTTATACCAGGACTGGATGGTTTCTTGAACAGAAAGCTTAACACTCTGCGTGGCTGCCTCTGTTAGACTCCAGGCTGCTTGTTTATGACACTAATTCTCTTTAGCTTTCTTGAGCAGCAGTGTCAGTATTTTAGAGGGCAAATGGAAAAAACAAAACAACTGTTTCAGGTATTTTCAAAAGAAATACATTGCATCATTTACTGCCTTGCTCTGTGCTGCATGTCTGACTAAGAGTTTGAATTATTTCTGCTTTCTTTTGCCTAAATATTTTAAATTTTTTCATTCTCTGTTGTTATTTACTGAGACTGTTTTATGTAACTCTGTTAAGTGTTCGGGGACACTTTCACGGTATGAGATGTTCCACACATAATAAAGAGCCATTGTTCAGGCAGCTCCCATGGCAGTTGATGGTAGAGATTGCAGTATTGGGCCATAAATTGTATTGGTATTGTGTAAACAGGACATTGTTGATAATTTATGATCCAAATTGGAAAAAAATTCCAAAAAATCTTGCCAGTTTTTGAGCAGCTTCCAGTAATTTCTTTACATGAGAATCTAAAAAGCATATTCAGATAGCTGACATGTCTCTGGTGTCATGTTGATTTCAGGCAAACTTTTCCTCTACAACTGGCTCAGGAATATCTAGTTTAAGACACATTTTCTCTTTTCTTGACCTAACTAAACATGTTCTTGCAAAAAACCCCTGATGACAAGAAGAATTGGATGTTCAGAGGAGTATCTATAGGAACAAGTGCATCAAAAGTCCACTGAGACCAATGGAATATGAAGCCCCCACCCAAGAAGAGATCAGAAAGAAGAACATTGCTAAAACAAGCTCATTTGAGATAGCTTGAATTCTGGCAGTAAACAAAACAAGTCGAAACAAATGTCAGCTCATTTAATATACAAGTCAGAAGAAGAACCTGAGCCAGATGATTAATGATGTTTGAGAGCATTGACATATTCCACCAGAATCCTCTAATATAATCACTCACAGTAACCCTGTGACAGTGGATGATGTCTGAGAAGCATAACTGAAAATCACTGAGCTGAAATGAACCTGAAGCTGAGCCAAAACCGGAGCAGATCACCATCTATCAAGCACCACAGATGAAACTGAATTTCTAGTGTGAAATCTTTGTAGAATTCCCTTGTGTTCTCCCTCCCCTCTGTCAGGCAGCCATGAAGGGGGCCTAATACTCCAGGAGTGGCTCAAACAGCTCCAGTGTGGTGAGGGAGCAGCCTGCCTCTGGCTGATGTGAGGCTGGCTGTCCCAAAGGTCACAGATGTGCTTGTTGAGGCTCACGGGAGAATTGGCACTGACACACAGTGTACATGAGGCTCCTGCGATTCCTGCAGGTCTGAAAACAGGAGTTATTCCAGGGCTGGAGGTGTGGATGGGAACCCTGTAGACAATGCTTAGCAGAGGTGAAGACCATGCTTCTGCAATGCTGCTGTGAAGGTCTAGGTACTGCTCCAGGTGCTGGTGTAGCAATTGTTCTAAGATGGAATCTTGGCAGGAAGAAAAGAAATGGGCCATGTGCTTTTCTTCAGCACGGTGCTGCAGAAGGACTCAGATCCACGATGCCTCACAATGGCATTGAGCAAAGCTTGTGCAGGAAGGAGAATTAAAATGTAAATTCAAGTTTGGCAGCTCAGTTACATGCTTGCACTCTGCTGGCCAATACCTTTATCTGTTTCCTTTTTCTTCTCTGCTCAGAAGAGCACATTTCTGCTATTTTAGATTTAGCTTTTCCGTATCCTGGGGTTATGGCACTTCCTAGCAGGAAGAAGGTATAATTTTAGCATATTTTAATTTTTATGCCATGCTCTCTCAATCTGCCTCCTTATCTCCTTTTGTTCTTTTTCTCTTAAGCAGAAAGGCAACAGAAATCAGGCACTGAGGCAAATGAACACTGCTCCCTGACAACAAAATCTAGAGCCAACTGTTGCAGTCAGTTTTGATTTGCATTCTCTGGTGAAACCCTGAAGCTTACTGGGACATGGAAACACACAGGCTAGAGCAATTAATGATCGTGCACGTAGTTACTGCTTTTTTTTTTTTTTTTACCTTTTTTTCCTTGCAGTTGTTTAAAAGAAATGTTAGCAGAGATGCAGACTTCTGACAAACATCTGTAGTTTTTAGGACGTTCACATGCAGGGTGAATTTTCTGTCCTGAGAGAGGAGAAGAGGGCACATTTCTCATGCCCCTGCTGGGGAACAAGACAAATTCAGTGCCAGTTTGCACAGAAATCTCAAATTTCAGTCCTAAATCCCTCCACACATAAATACATAAACCACTCTCCACAGTTCACCTATTCTTGCCTTGCTTTGGACATAGTTAATGACGTAATGCTAATTTTTTGGATGATTATTTTGCATTTTGTAGCATGCTATTGTTTGATTCTTTTCTTTGTGTTTCATAGCAGGAGACTGAATTTGGTGATCCAATATTCCTCCTTGTCTGACACATGACATTAACTATTGGGAGAGACCATAATAAAAACACAATATGAGTTGTACCATTACGGCCTTGGTAATGGCTTTAGAGGGCTGAACATATTTAAATGATTGTGTTCAAAGACACTCAGAAGCTAAAGCATCTGGTTTTGACAACAGAAATAGTGGCTGAAAGCGTTACCTCCCTTGTCTTCAAAATTTATGACATTTTCATTAAAATCAGCATCTTTTGCAAACGACTGTGAGGAGAAAGTGTGTTTGGGTGGGAGAATAGAGGGGAGGACAAAAAGGAGGAAATATGACTTGTCACCATGGATTAATATGCCAGAGAATGAATGTTTAGGCAGTAGTGCCTAACTGTAACCAGCATCAAATAGACACTGTGAAAAACTAATAAACATTTTAGCACTCACCAGTGAGGTGCTAATGAAATTGTGTGTGTGTTTTTATGTCCATATGGGGGAAGCAATCAAAAACTAAATATTAGTTAACTAATTAATGTTATCCTTAAGGAAAAAATTTGTTCCTCTTGGCCATCTTATCGGGCAGCAAAAATGTAGACTCATAAGTACGTTTATAATCTGAGAGGCACAAGATAAATCAATCAAAATGCAAAAATTAAAGAACATCTAATTGTACTCCAGACAAATATATTTATTTAAGGAAATATATATATTCAAAATTAGGTAACGATTTTATAGTGTTTATTAAGGGAGTCAAGAAAGCCCTATAAGTTGTCAAATATCTTGTGACTGGATTATTCTTAGTTACAAGACTACAAGATATTAATGATATCACAGTTGATCATAAAAAGACTCAAATATTTTCATGGTTTTCAATGATATATGATTTCAGTTAATGGGTTAAGCTGTCATTTGGATCAACAAGTATTTAGAGAAATCCTCTGTAGCCTCAATGTATTTACAAACACATAACTGCAAATTTTTCTTTAAGTAACACATGTCCATTTGGAAAGCAGATTACATATTTGTGTGGTTAACTATGGATCCCTTTTCCTAACTTGGGCCATGCAATTTTTAAAGGTTCTGTCAAAGTAAAATGTTATTGGTGTGTTATAGGAAGAAACTAAAATGTGATCCCAAAGATGTCTCTAAAAGCCTCGTGTTTTCTTAATTACATTCCAGCTTTCCTAAGGCTTCAGATCTTATCTTCTATCCTTATAGACTTGGCAAAACTTTATATACAGTTCTTGGAACCAGGAATTTAGTATCTGAGTACCATCTTTCCATAGCCTTCCCAGCAGGACTATTTTACTTAATAGCAGGTACAGCTCATATGTAGAAAAATGTGTGAAAGTCTCTAACTGGAATCCTTTCTCAGCTGAAGCCTTTGTTCCACAAATTACTCATGTTCATATATTTGTCTAAACATCTTCTATAATACCTTTCAGTCTTACTTTTACCTTTTGTATATTCAGCTGGATCCTCTGTTTCAAGGCTGCATAAAGAATGCTCTAGTTAGAATCAAATCTGGAAATTGATTCACAGTATGTACAGATACTGAGACTGTCAAAGCAGAAGATATTCTTAAAGAGTCTGATCTTCCTAATTTGTTCTGCAGACCCAGTTTAAATACTTCTGAATATGTGATCGGAAGGACTCGGTCTTGATGACTGCTGTTGATGAAACCTCAAGTAGGGGAAAGAGAAAAAGCCCATAACAAAGACGAGTTCCCCAAGTGTAGTAACAGACGAACATAACACAAGTCAGTTGTGACGGACTTGCTACTTCATTTGCTGATAACAAGTAGAGCAAGACACTTCACTGAATGGTATAAAAAATTCTACAATAAAGAGTTCAGGAATAGCTTGCCATGAAGAAAAATGCTTTTTCTATTTCAGGAAGCAGAAATCTGAAAGATACAATGGCTAGATTGTAAGCATTTGCTGTTAGAATGCTGAATAATAATAATAATAGTACTCATAATAACAACAATAATAATAATGTTCTTCAATCCTTGTTCATCTTTACCGGTGTTGCTTGTCCTCAGTGATACTTGACAACAAAGGGATACCTTATACAGGCAAATGTTATAAAGATAACACTTCCTCAACACACAATTCATACTTTGCCACTGTGCAACTTAGTGGTCCTTTAGCTTTCATGTTAGGTGAAGTATAGCTAATGTGCTTTCCTAGAGATCATTTGCGGCTCTGTACATTTTATCCAGCTGATCTTTTCAGAAGTGCTTTTTTCAAAGCTCTGCTCATTCTCATTGCCTCAATTGTATCTCAGTTTCAGAAACAAACACTGGACTCTGTCTTTGAGGAAGCAGATTTTGCTGCCCTCTCATATTTTAAGCTTTTTCATGCTAGGAAGCCTTTCATAAAGAGATGAACTGGTACTGCTTTTTAGATTGCTCTGGGTCTTGGCCCACGTCCTTGTTCAAGCCCCAGCTAAAAGTGAATTCTTACAGCTGCTTTAAGTAATTGTAGAATCAAAATTTAGAAGTGAAATGCTGATACCACCTTCCCCATTACACCATTTAGCTGCTTCTGTCATGAAGCAATCAGCCGTGTATTGTAAGTGACTGTGTTGTGAGCCTCTCTGATCTAAACATGTGTTAGCTTAAAATATCAATTCAATTGCAGTGCATTATGCTCTGCTCTGAAAACCCATCTGTCTCCAAAGGCTGCTGCCACCGGATGTGCTGCTTCTGCGAAGCCAAAGGACTGTTTCTCCCCTCGTTTGCACTGCTCTGCCTCTCAAGGAATGGCATTGAAGTAGCTGAAAGTGAACCACGCCAGAGCAGGTGTGGGGATGAGTCGGCCAGGTGTATGGCTACATCATGCAAATTTCCCAGCTTGTTTTCCCAATTTTGCTGCTACCATCATTATCAAGGAAGTGAAAGAAAACCTTTCAAAAACAGAGAACACCTTTGGATTTCTTTTCAAGCAAATGATTGTAACCCCATTTCATGCCTTCTGAATCACCATTCAAGACACTTTCAGGCATTTTTGAGATATCTCTTTAAACAAAACTGTCTCTATAGGGGAGGAAAGTAAAATCACGCGTTTTAAAGGAAGTGCCAAGAAAAAAGATATAAAATATTCATCCCCTAGCTGAATCTCTTTTCACTGCAAATTATTTTAGTGTCTACTGTGCTTGCAGGTGAAAATACCTCATTGAAAACCTCTAGATGAGAGTTCTAGTCTCATGGCGTGAGAGAGATCTGCTAGGACTACAGTGGGTATGAAGAAAAGGCACAGGGAACCATTTTCAGTTTGCTGTTGCCTTGGACTCACATTGCACAATTTCTGCCTTCTGCTGAGCAAAACCAGCTTAGAAGCCAGTTACTGAGGAAAGCAGTTATGTTTTGAGCTATATTTAAGGATGACAAGCTGCGATGAATATACAGAGAGTAAATGCTACCATGCCACTTAGGGTCAGGATCAAGAAGATCACCAGAGCTCAATTTTTTTATGGCTTTGGGGCAACTTACTTATTAAGCTTCATTACCAAGAGTGACTAACCTAGTAGTCCAAAATGAATGCCTTTCTATGGCACGGGAGACCTGGGAAAGATCCAGTTTAACTAGGTGGTGAATGAACAGCTCTTTCCTATCTATCTATCTATCTATCTATCTGTCCATCTAATCCATCCATGTGGTGATAATGAATCACTCAATACATTTATCTACAGAGCAGGAAGGAGAATGTGAGAGCACCAAAGGCACTCATTAAAACCTGAAAAGAGCCTGAAGTTGCATAAGCTTTTGGAGGGCTTTGACGCCGGGGTGGCAGCAGATGGCTGAAGGAGGGGTACACCCCGTCGTTCTCTTGTCCCTGTGATGGGGACGACAGCACAGCTCATGAAGCAGCCCTTGAGCTACTGTAGATTTTAGCGCAGCATAAAGCAGCAAGCTGAGTTGGGGGTTAGTTTATTTAATTTTGCAGACTGAAAACTGCAGCGAATTGGGAGGTTTTTTGTGAGTCACTCTGCTGTCCCCACTGCCGGGGACACGGCAGCAGCCTTGCTCAGAGCGATGTGGCAGCTGGCAGAAGGCGTTTGCTGCTGCTGATCTCTGCTACACGTGAGCCCTGAAAGCCCCATGGTCCCAGGGCCCAGAACCTGCAGGATGCTCCCAACCAGTCCCTGAGCTGCTCTCTGACCCTGCCAAGGGGTTCCTGGGTCCTCCCAGTTTCACTGGGTAGGTGCTCCAGGGAAGTTGCCACTGTCAGAGCTCCTGCAAAACTCTGTGACAATCCTGAATGGCTGCTGGAGGGTGACAGGGAGCACTACTTGTGTCTGTGCCAGGAAAAGTCACACTGAGGGAGGATTCAATTCACACTTTTGACTCAATTATGTGAGTATGGAAGGATTCCTTTGCATCTTGAAATGTCCACAGGGCGGGAAAGGAAATGCAGAGGCACTGTCTGTTAGCTACTTGAGATCAATAGTAATTCAGTAACCTCATACCACGAGATTCTTCCTGCCCAGGCTATTTAACTCCCGAGAGCACACTGGCCACCCATGCACAGATGGTATGGTAAAAGCCCCAGTCAAAACTAAAACTAGAAATTCTCTCTTCAGCTG
Source organism: Entomyzon cyanotis (assembly GCA_024500445.1). NCBI lineage: Eukaryota > Metazoa > Chordata > Aves > Passeriformes > Meliphagidae > Entomyzon > Entomyzon cyanotis. The sequence continues at coordinate 23,567,396 of JAKEPQ010001005.1, forward strand.
TAATGCAAAAGCCATTAATGGTTTGTTTTTAAACTCCATTCATTATATACAGAGAAAAGAATAGAGTTTACCACTTTATTAACTGACATACTATGAGAAATAACATGCACTAGAAAAAGAAAAATATTATAAATTCATTTTCATTATAATTTAGTTAGGAAACCAAAAACTAATAAAACACATTTAATAGGTTTGTATCCCCATTAGGTTAGGTAGAATGTCATGCTTAACACAAAAGACAGCTACTTAATACCTTTTTGTAAAACAATGCTCCTATAAATCCCAGCCCAGTGAATAGATTTTATAAAACAGTTCCACTGAATTCAGTGAGAAGGTGCCCATGGGGGTGAACCTTCTATGCCTGACTGGACCTTTTTTTTGAGTCTTACTGTAACACTGATACTTGCAAAACTCTGAGCACAAAGCAAAAATGCAATGTTTATATTTGCAGTTCGATACTCACCTAACACCCAACTGAAAAATAAGAATATGTATAAAACAAGTTATAGATACCAAGTCCCATGCAAATTTCATCATTTGGATTTTGTATATCCTGTATAGAATTAAACTTGAATATCATGCAAGACACGTTTTAAAACACTAATTCCCACTTTAAAACATGCATTCCCACTTTTGACTTTTGGACAAAAAAAATTAATTCTGCAGATTAAATCACTAACATGCAGTAGCAATGAAAATGACAGAAAATTTCAGATGCATGTTTTTGGCATGAAGATGGACACACACACTGGCTCTGTGCCTGAAGCTTTAAAGGTCACTGCATGATGAAGAATTCACATTAATTCTTATTTTTGAGGTATTGTACAGTCTTTGGGTAAGATACAATCACGACTAAAATTTCTCACTGCTATATTAGACACGGGAAGGCTTTTTCTGTGCCAAGCATGCATCACTTTCTTTCCCATCCCTGAGCAAACATACCAGTCATAAAAAACACAGGAACCCAAAACGAAACTGGAAATTTTTCCCTTGGCAAATGCACTTTTAGCACAACAAAAAGGGAGCAGAAGGATATGCCACCAACTTTCTGACATTCCCCAACAAATAAAATTCAGTGTGTAGGCAATATATCACACTTACAGAAACTAAATGCAGTACTTTGTGTCTCAGGCTGTCTTTACCACTATGTATACATTAGCAGCTTTGTGAAGGCACTATTAAATTTAAAAACCTGTAGATAATGTGAAAGTAAATTTCATTGGGTTTTTTTGCCATTCCCTGGAGCAGTACAGAATTTCTTTTCGCAATACCTCCAGGCTCATAATGCCCTTAAAGCCTGGATCTTCACAGGGGAGCAGCTGGTCCACAGGAGAGCAGGGCTGTCCTGCAGAGGCATCTCAGAAGACTAGGAGGAGTGACAAAAAGACTTACAAAGGCAAAGGAAAGCTCTTGCATGTTCATATCATTTTGGGTCACCAGTACTGGAAACACTTTCACAAACAAGTGAGGCCAGTGAAGGGCCAGTGAAATAATAGAATCATAGGATGGTCCTGTCACTACATCCTCTTGTAAATAGTCTCTCTCCATCTGCCTTGTAGATACTGAAAAGCCTCAATTAGGTCACCTTAGTTCTGCCTGAAAAATCCTAATTCTATTATCCTTTCCTTGTTGGAAAGGTGGTCTGTTGGAAAATAGAGTTTGTACCAGCAAAACGTATGTTAGTTGAACAAGCTGGACAAGGCCTCAGTAAAAATCCTAGCAAAGTGTTGTGAGAAAGGTACCAAGAAAGTGCATCTGTGCCTCTGAGAAATAAGGGAGTACTGTAAAGAATGTACCAAGAAGGAATTCATGATTAAGAAAGAATGAAGGAGGAACACTAAGAGTGTGAGAATAGAATGCAATGTAGATTGTAATCTGTGTAGCTATAATTAGAAACATTGTAATAGTATATAACCTGCTCACTCCGTGAAATAAATGGAACTGGCTTATATCTCACATTGAGACTGCTGCTTGCTCGCTCTCGCCACGATTTCAAACAACAGTGCTCCACCCGTCTGATCAACTTGATGGCCTCCTCTGGACTTGCTCCAACAGGTTCATGTCCTTCCTGTGTTGGGGGCCCCAGAGCTGGATGCAGAGCTGGAGCCAGAGCAGAGCTCCAGAGCTGGAGCCACACTGCTTTTGACCCAGCTCAGGATATGGTTATATTCTGGGCTGTGAGTGCACATTTCTGGGTCATGCTCAGCCTCCCAACCACCAGCACCCCCAAGTTCTTCTCATCAGGGCTGCTCTTGATCTGTTCATCCCCAGCCTGTGTTGATACCACGAGCTGCCCTGACCCAGCTGCAGCACCAGAACTTGGTCTTGTTAAACCTCATAAGGTTCCCATGGGCAACTTCTTGAGCTTGTCCAGGTCCCTTTGGATGGCATCCTGTCCCTCAGGTGTGTCAACTGCAACACTCAGCTTGGTGTCATCTGCAAATTTGCTAAGACTGCATTGATCCCTTTGTCTATGTCATCAGCGAAGATATTAAAATAACACTTGTCCCAATATGAACCCCTGAGGAACACCACTTGTCCCTGATGTCCATCAGGATTCTGAGCCGCTGACCACTACCCTCTGGGTGTCACCATCCAACCGCTTTTTCCTCTAACAGTCTGCTCATTTGTCAGAGACTGAAATAGTTTGTGCCTCAAACATTGAATAAAGTTTTGCTCATTATAGCAAAACTGTATAAACAAATCATCAAAACCCACCCCTTCCTAAAGGTGCCTGACTGGAACTTCGGGCTCAAAGTCAAACTGCTGAGATTAGATAAAGGGAAACCATTGTTCAGTCATCTCAGGCTGAGGGGAAGGAATGCATCTACAAGAAAGCCAAACCCAGCAGATGTGCTGAGAGTCACCTCTGGCTGGGTTTTGGTTGGGGTTAAACCACAAGGCACAGAAGCCAGGTTTACACAGACTCCCCCCTGAAATGAGGTGGGGAAGGCAGGGGGAGTAGGTTTCGGCTGTAACCTCTGGTCAGAGGCAATGAATACCCATCCTCCCTTATACAAACTGGCCCAGCTGTGGAGCCCCCAACCCCACAGGCCACATCCACAGGATATTCACGTGAGAGGCAGCTGAGGGGGAAGTCATAATCCATCAAAGGTCCCTCAAAGTGCTCCCCAGAGGCCTTGCACCACAGGACTGCACGTGATACAACAGATCCAGAGTCTGCTGCTAGAGACTGACCCCACTGGGGGTGGTACTTGGATATTGCCACCTGGCCTGAGTGTATATTAACCCATGGGATTCTGTGCTTTTGGGGGGACCTTCACCACCAAGAAGACCGGCTGGAGAGGATCAATGGAACATTGTTGGGATCCAAGGATGGTGATATTTTCTTTATTCTGTCTCTGCCACTCTCTTTCTGTCCCCCCCACCTCTGTCTCTCTCTCTCTCTTGCTCTCTCTCTCATTTACTATCAAATAAAACCCGTACTGTGACTTTGGCATATGGTCTCATTTGCACCTTAATTTCTTATAACTTTAAAACGGGATCATGACATCATCAAATCCATCTCTCTTTAATTTAGAGAGAAGGATGTTGTGGGGGATCATGTCAAAGGCTTTACAGAAGTCCAGGTAAATAACATCTGTAACCTCTCCCTTGTCCACTTGTAGCCGCAATGTTAGGGACTAGAGCTTACGGTGCCACCTGAGCTGGGTTTGTGTGGCCTGGGGGAGGGCTGGTAGAGAGAGCTGTGAATCAAGAGGAGAGATCTAATTGCCATTTTCTGCTGCCTAGAAGGAGAGTCATACAAAACCCTCAGACTTAGAGGCACACAGTGAAAAAGTCAAAATTACAGCAAGGGAAGTTCTGTTTTACTGTAAGAAAAGAAATTTTCACCAAGGTGGTGAGCAGTGGTGCAGCTCACCCAGAGAGGCTGTGGGCTCTGCATCCACAGAAGTACACAAAACTCGAAGAGACATGGCCCTGAAGAACCTGATCGATTTTTTACCATGGTTGTGCTTCCAGAAGGTTTTAGACCAGATGATTGAGTGAAGACCCTTTGACCTATGTTATTCTTTCATTCTGTGACAAGACATTTTATCTCTCAATCAGTATGATCTGGAAATACCACACAGAAGTGAGATTATCAGCTTGGTACTTAAACAAGTGGAATCAAAAAGCCTTGAGAAACCAGTCCTTAAATTATATTCCTATGCAAACGTAAGTTTATAAAGCCACTTATGGCTCTTTTCTTTCAGCTTGGCATAATACTTCTAAGGCATGACAAAATATGTATCAAAAGTTGTGCTCAAATATGTAAATATATGACAAGATTTTTCAAAATTTAGAGAAGGAGGCATGCATCTACTATCTTTGGTAATCAGCTGATTTATTGAGGCCTTCCAACAGGTTTTTGAAGCTTAACTGGAGACATCTCTATCTCCAAATGTAGGATAGCTAATGTGGCGAGAAGTATGAGGACAAAAGAAGTAGCAGTAAAATGTATACTAAATCATCTTAATACTGTTTTAAAGGTCTTTTTTCTATTAAAATTACAAATGCAGATTTCATGCTGGTATGTTATGAAGCCTTATTGCCATTCATTCAGAATGACCTGCATAGTTTATTCATTTTCCTGTGATGTAAGGAGTGGAAAAAAATGGTCAATGAGCGGCAAAGCTTTACAAATGAAATTTTTTGCATCATAATGCAAACTCACATTGATACGTCTATATAGTCCTGTGTGATCCTCTTTGACCAGTTAATAGGGAATAAACAAGGATAAAGGTATTGGCATAAACTCAGTAAAAAAAATAGTCACCAGAACATACTATTAACTCAAAAATGTTTGACACAGTTCCCCTCATTACTAATGTTGCTAGAGGAATTAGAGTTTTGTTACTGCAGTTAAACAGAAAGAATAAAAATGCTCACTAGTTTCTTCTCCAATTGACTTTCAGTGATTGAGGTCTTGTAAAATGGGTTTGTTAAGAAATAACACCACAACTCTGCCAACTCCTCATCTTCCTGAGAATACTTGTGTACATTGACTCTTTCGTGTTTACAAGTTGTACTGATGTATCATACTTATAGACAGATGAATGGACAGGGATGGGACATCAAGAAACACAGGAAATAAACACAGGACATAAAGCATTACAGGGTTACAAAAAGAACTATAGGAAACAGAAACACCATGGACTCATAATTGCTCCCTGGACATGAGTCCTGAAAGGGATCTGGTATTCAGAAAAGATGGATATAATGGTAAAAGCAGTGTGTGTGAATGGAATGACAGCAGGATGTTTCAGAAAGGGTTCCCTGATAAAACAGATTCTGTTTGCATACAAAATCACTTGGGGGAAAGATAGTGGGTAGTTGTTAGAGTCTGCTGTAGAATTCCAGAGTTAAATTTGGATATCGATTGAGATGTTCAAACCATTATTACAGGGAGAAATTCTGCACAGAATTGTCTCATTATGGCAGCTTCTGATTTGTCAGATATAGGCTGGAGAACAAGTGCTGCTGAAGGCAGCCCAGATATTTTGGAGTGTGACAACTGACAGCTTTTCTGAGAGAAAGTAGAGAGAATTCTTTCTAAACTTAGTTATGGAAAGTATAGAGGTTGTTACAGGACATCTAACTGTAGAAAAATAGCATTGGATCACATGAATGTTGGTTTAATCTATATAAAATGGAGGGATAAACAGAAATAGATCTGTTAGTAAGCCTAACAGAATTTTGGCCAAATGAGTGAAGGCAGCAGAGGTTAATTGTTCTGGGACTTCTCTGTGGGGGAGACTTGGATTTTCTTTGAGGCAAAACACAGAAGGATTTCTGGAGCTTTTGAACGCTGAAAACAAACAAAAAAAATCTGGAAGAAACCCTCAAAACCTACCTCAGAAATGGTTCTTTGATGGAAATGAAAAAGGATGATGAGCAATAAAGGTTGTGACTTACAGGAAAATTTTCCTTAAGGGGTCTTGAAATAAGAGCTCAAAGACAGAGCCGGCAGATAGGAAATGGGAATAGAAAGGAAATAAGAGCTCAAAGACAAAGCCAGCTGATAGGAAATGGGAATAGAAAGGAAATCTGTATGGCTGTAGGTGGAAGCAAAACTCGAAGCTCCTTGTTTCCACCCAAAGCAACAAAAACCTCTCTGTCTTAGGATTCAAAACAAGATGATATATGAAATCCTGCTGTTGGTGAGAAGCATCTTAAATATCTCCTCTCGGAACTGGTGCCATGTGACTGAAAAGGAGTAATTTCACAAGTACCTGGCTGGAGCAGGACTACAATGTAAGCTTTAGAACAGGTTTTAAACCAATAACTAACTGAAAACAAAAGTAAACTAGAACTGTACAATGGCTTGGGTTGAAGAACCTTACAGATCATCTAGTTCCAACCCCTCTGCCATGGGCAGGGACAACTTTCATTACATCAGGTGAAACCCTGTCCAACCTGGCCTTGAAATATGAAAGTATATGAAAAATAAGGGGTATCTAAAAAACAAAGTAGATCATAAGAGAGCCAGAGTCTACAACAGCTCTACATCTTTTGTTTATAACCCCTTTCTCAACAAGTAAAATGTGGCAGATCTAATCTATCAAAAGGCAGAATGGTGCCTACAATGCTAACAGGAAAGCACTGGCGACGCTTAAGAAGTTAGGGAATAGCAGAAGAGAAATAAGGCAGGTAAAGGAACTAGTTAAAGATGCTGCAGATTATGTTGGAATGCTAATAAAGAGCCCTTGGGATGGAGTAGAATTACTTTTCCAATACTGATTACACTTGGAACCATGTTGTCTGAATACTTCTCTTAATGACCTTTGTTTAAAACATAATGAACTAGTAAATGTTTAGGAGACTTTGTCAATGTAGGAAAGGAGAGTGATGTGTGGAAAAATCAGGTGCACCTTGCAGGCTGGAAAAGTAGAAAAGAGATGAAATTTCATTGCATGCATTTAGTTGCTAATACATTTTGTAATGTAATTGAAGCCTCCTCAGAGTGACATGGCGCCAGAAGAGCCTGTGTGTTTTAAAGGATCATGAAATAACTAGGATTAACTAGTGCAGTACCTGGGTGAACAGGGAATTACAACTCTAGATCATACCTAGTGAGATATTGCCATGAGAAATATGGGAACTCTGGATAAATGTCATCTGGAGTCTTCTGTGCAGTCTTGGTCATCTACATGCACCAAAGATTAATTCAGACTGGGACTGGTGAAGAAAAAGTCTATGAAGAGAATTCAGAACCTCTCATGAGATGAGAGAATGTACAGCAGGAGGAATGATTCTTAGTTTCCCATCAATTCTTACTTTCCCATCAAAGTATCTCTTATTCCCTAATCTCATTTGTCAGTCACAATAGGGGAAAGCAGTGCAATTCCTTGTCTGGAAGGATGCTTACTTGGGATGACTGATGGATGGTATGTAACAAAAAAAATATTGGCTGAAGTCTGTTTGCTTTTCCCTGCAGTGGAGGCTCTCTTTTCTTAATTTTTTAAAATTATAATTACTTTTATTTATTGTTTTCTTCCTTTGGTATTGACTGCTTTTGCCCCAAAATTTAAAGAAACATAATTATCACTGAGATGTTTGCTATCCTTTTATACTTGATTGAAATAGTGCAATGGATCATAAGTACTTAAAAGTCAGGACTGAAGGACAGAAATGAGCTATAAAATTGTATGAATCCCATTTCCTTAGTAGACGAGTGTAGAAACAGGGATGGCACAAGAATAAATATGGGCAGACTGCTGATAAAAAGTGACGACAGGCATCAGCAGGCCTCTATAAATCAGAGAATTAAACTTTCAACTGGTATATTAGATACCAAGGGTATAACTAGCTTTAAGACTGTAATCAGGTTATGAAATGGATTATATGACATGGTCGCCTTCAGGAAGTCCTCTCCTGTACTATCAGAAACAAGGGTATGCTAAGATGATGTCTCTATCCTAATGAGCGCAATGTAACATTTCTAAAATTTGCAAAAGGACCTACAGATCAGTTTAACAGTCATTTGCACAAAGCACATTTACTCCATAGTATATCATACTTGTTACTGAAAATCTGTTTTTTCCCAAGTTTCAGGCAGAACCTGTAATATAGGTTGCTCTGTTTTAGTTTCTCTCTGGAAAGGCTGGGTGCTGGACTGCAGTGGTGCAGAACTTTGATAGCACAGAGAAAAGTAATGGCAGCTTGCCCAGAACTCAAGTGCTGCACCTTATTTCCATACAAATATACATTGAATTGTATAAGATGTTGCATCAGAATTATTTTTCTATATTTATGCATTTATTTATTTATTTATAGAGCACTGCAAATGTAGGCAGCATTTTACCGAGCAATCCAAAATTGCTGTGAGTGTAATAAAAAAGAAAAGCTGTGCAAAAGCATAATGTTGTCCACACAAAAAAATTGTAGACTTAAATGATTTTCAGTTTACTGTGCTGATATGAAAAGAGTCTGAATTCCTGATGCACAATGTTGAGCTTTGACAGAGGATTTTTTTAATGAACTAGCTAACAACATAATTTGCTTCTGCCAGATAAAGTTAGGACCTATCAGCCATGTCATAAACTGCTATCAAGTCTCTGAGTTTCTTCTTTAGCTCAGGCAGGAGTAGCAATTTGTTTGGAGTAGGAGGACTGGAGAATGATGCTTGGTGGCACTGTGAACTTTTGTACACTGGCTGTGGTGTCAGCATATGAACAGTGTAGAGTTTCCAGCAGAGTTGGTAGAAAATGGAAAATGTTTGGCCAGGGAGATTTCCTAGTAGTGCATTTTCAGCAGAATTCAGTAGCTCTGCGGTGTGTGGTGACTTCAATGAAACTTGATGAATTTATAAACTGGTCCAAACTTTTCATTTTGCTTCTGCGCTGCTGTCATTCCCCATTAAGAAATGCAGTTTTATATGATATAAACTTTGATTAGACTTTGATTGAACTTTGATAGAGACTTTGATAGCATTGTACAGAGAAGCCAGAACAAACCCCCCGGGGGCCAATGAAGAAAAAATTGTCAATGCAGTAAACAGGAATGAGAAGCTAATCTATAATTTAAGCAATGTGTTAATTAATACAGTATAAATAATGAAATCTGTGGTAAATCTAGGGAGTAATCTTGTCTATCAGTTCATCTGGGTGTAGTTAGAACACCATGCCCTTGAATAAGAAAATAGTATCTCTGTGATAATGGAGAGTCTCTTTCCAATCAGATGGTCAGCAGGATTTTTTGCTTGTTGGTGTTTACTTGTTTTAAGATGAGGAACCTTTCTAAAAATCAAATGGCATAGTGGGAAAACCAAAGTAAGTGAAAGGAGAGTGCCAAGGGATGACAATCTGTGAGAAGGACACCAAGACGAGGTGCCACATGAAGGCACAGCCCTGACCCTTATTACCGCGCTGGTGCTGTGTCCTCCCTTGCTTCCCCAGGGCTGGCATTATCCATTGTGTGACATCCCCCTATGCCTGGGAGTACAGCTGTGCTCAGAGCAAAAGCAGGAGAAACAGACTGCCATGAGAAAAAGAGGCAGGAATTACTTATTTCAAAGCACATCAGTCAGTCTTCTAGAGAGCAGATATTTCTTCAGACTCAAAGGAATCACCAGAATGGAAAAGGTGGAGGTAATAGGGGCATTAGCACAGCTCCAGTCTAGTCCACTGTCAAACTGAAGTTGTTCATCTTCTTGAGGAATTAGCACCTAGAAATCACCAGCTTCCCCCATAAACAATTTCACTCCTTCCACTCAGGTGGGACCTGGCTGCTGGTTGTAGGCAGAATAAGAATGAACATTGCCTCTAAATGTGCCAGTTTTGATGAAATCCTAAAGAAGAATCAGATTTTTAGATAATAATTTAATTATAGTTTCATAAATATTCGGATACCTCTGGATGAGGATGCAGAAGTGAGATGCCACTCCATAGTGACTGTCAAGGGTCTCCCACAAAAGCCCTGCTCTGCTGCAGGGTCATGATAGGGTGGTACAGAATCCTTGCTAGAAGTTTACCCTGCAGTTTTTTAATTCATGCCTAGGGAGCCCAGGCAAATGCTAAAGGATCCCTGTGGTGCATCCTCTGGGCTTTTGAAGTGGTCCTCACTGCAGTGTATGGGAGATTGAGAGGGAAGGTTTCTCAGGCATTGCACAATATTTTTCATGTTCCCCACAAGGATGCATGTACATGTCTGTACATATTTCTTACCTTGATTAGCAGGGATTAATTACTGAAATAAGAAATAATCTGAACCAAGCCAACACCCACTGCAAAACTTGGAATCCTCAGTAACACTGACAGAATTCTCCTGTTGGGAATGATGCTATTTTGTTGCATTTGGAATTGAAAATACAGAATTTCATAAATAAAAAGACTTAGAAGTTTTTCTTCCAGTCATTAATTGATTAATTTCAGAAATACCCTGCTTATTTCCCATTCATTTCCCATGACAAATTTGTGGTTTGTGAAAGTAATTTACTTTTAGGACACGGACCAGTGATGTCACTTAACAGTTCTCATAATAACTTTGTCCTGTGGGACAGAGAATTAAAAGAACAACAATAAAAACACAGTAGCATTCTCTAAACAAAGAAAATCAATCAAACACCCTGTTTATTGATCCACGTCAGAAATCTCTCTAACAGGCTCAGTAAATGGATAGCTTGCTGAAGCAGATACCTTATGGCTGGGCTTTTTAAAACACACAATTGCAGTATGATACCACTGAGAGAAATTATGCTCTTCTTATGCAGCCTCACAGCTAATCCACCATCCTATGGTGCAATGCATTGTCCTTATAATTTCTTTAAGAAAGGAGAGAGAACAGAGAAAGGATTTTCACAGCTAGAAAGATACTAAAACATATTAACTTTTACCATGAGAGTAAAATGGTAGTACTGTTTAAGAAAATACTACAACCTTGTTTAATTTTCTTAGTCTTTTATAAATGAATCCTTTTTTCTGTGGAAGATGGAGGAAAATGGGGAAAGAGAGCATAAGTAAATACCTTCAACCTTCTCAGCTGAAATCCATAATTATAGTTTTATTACTTTCTGGTTTCTGATCCATAGGTTTCGCAGAGCTGATTGCAGGCTCCAGGAACCACTTTTGCCTTTTAAATTGAAGCATTTCAGGTCTTCTCTAATTAACAACCACTTGCAGAGTGTAACATAGGCTTAGTGCCTACTCACCAGGCACATTTCTCACAGTCAGATCTGTTACTGCTCTAAAGTGAGGACAAGAGGCATTCTGTATTAATAGTTTATAAAGATAGCTAAATTACAGCTGACCACATAATATTCTTTCTATGTTCTTCTCCTAAGTCTCTCTCTGGACTCAGTTTTTCTGGGGAGACAAATCTTGAAGTGATAATACCTTCTCCTCATTGATAATAGTTTGAACTTGTTGGTGTGGAGCATCATCATTTTGAGAAATAGCTGTAGGAAGTGCTTAGGCAAACTTCCTTGTACAGAGCACCAACTAATTAAAATAGAAACTTTGGTTTTCTTTTCCCCTTAGGGTGGCAGAGTTTTAGATCTAAAGAAACAAAAACACAGGAAGAAGGACAGGTCTTTCTTAGATGACAGTTCAGAGCTGGGTAAAGGAAAAGCCTCTGATTTATCCACAGGAAATGGCCCAGGATCAAGATCTTCACACAGTTACCCACTTTGTGCCCATCCTTTTTTTACCCAATCAGACTCACTGCATGTTACTCATAATAAGCTAACCAGACCCAAAATTTTCTCAGAGCAAGGTGCTCTCACATTTTTGTCTTGTAAGTTCCTTAAAAACAAATGACAAAAATTCTTCATTTGCTTCCTCCCTCTGTCCCTCTGATTCTCCCCTTCTCCCTTCATTCCTTACTGCCTCATGACATTTTTGTCACTTTCTGGATCCCAAGTTCTCAGTCAGTTAATTCCCTTGTAAAAAATTCCATCCAGGTGCAGCCATAAGGCAAAACGATGGCACAATTCAAAAGGACAGCTGTCAGGTAGCCAAAAGCAGCATGAAAAAAGCAGTAGTGAATGAGATAGTCTAATATCTGTGTCACCAACTGACAAAACCATACAGCAGAACATATGCATGTATTTCCTATTTTATAGAAGTAACCACTTGCTGAAAGCATCAGGCTTAGAAGGAAACCCGGAGTGTGAGGGAATGAATACTGCTCAAGAGATGATTTGTATTATTTCAGATAACCATGGCTGAGCACTGATGGGCATAAACATTGGCATTTTCTTCACAGAATTGCTGTTATCTCCTGTGCCATCTTCTGTTTTGCATAATGCCATAGGAACCTCATTAATGCAGTTGCAGGGTTTTGAACATTCACAGAAAAAAAGCATAAGGAGAAGAGCAATAGTTTGATTGATGCAATTTTCACATTGGCCCAGTTGATAATCAGAAGAGCTCTTCTATTACAAGGACATGCAGAAAGCAAAACATTATAAATCCTACCCACAACCCAGGACCATTAAGAAAGGCTAAAAAACCCTCTAATAACACAGGCTTTCTTGGCAGAGTTATTGTTAACAGCTAAATAACAGCTAGCAGGCAAAATCTGCTCTTATGCCAGGACTACAAGGCACACAAGCAGTTTGAAAGAAGGATAAATATGTATGCGTGGAAATTACATCTTCCAAAAATTATAAAAAATAAATAGAATAAATGAACCCCTACCTTGGAGAGCCTGGAGTGTACGAGTCTGTACAACAATACAGAGTTGCAGGACCAGCTGTGGTGCACTTTCCAGAAAGGTGGCTAGCAAATGCAGCATACTCACATCTGCATACTCATACACCATTTTCCAATAAAACCTCCATCTGTCATTCTCTCCACTCTGTCGACTCCGGATACCCAAGTACATTGTGTGAAAATACCTGGAAATGAAAGAGAGTGGTTATAGAAATGCAGAATGAGATTTCATAGGTTATACTTCTACTTGCGAATAACATTTTGTTCAATGTACTTCAAAATAATGAACATTTATTTAAAAAGGTTGTTGTTTTTCAATTTATAATAGTTGATGCGATAAGATTAAACTAAACTGAAGGCAAGATGAGCCTTCATAAGGCCATTAAAAAAGCTTAGCATTGTCTTATTTGTTAAATCATATTCCTTTCAAGGACCCAGTTTTCCAATTTGAAATATAAGGGTGGTATCTTGATTATATGGCCTTCCTCAGAGGTTTTTCAAATAATGAAGGGAACAAAGCTAACTCTTCAGTGAGAACCTGCACAGCACCAATCTCCTCCTGCATGGCTCTGTGAGGACTTGGAGGACCACCTGCCCTGCAAGTCTGGGGTGGTCTTAGCCTGGAACCCTTCTGTGGCCGAGCTTATTGTCCTGCTTTTCCATCTAATGCACTATCATGTTTCAAATACTGCCAGATATATAGTGGTTTTTTCTCATAGTTTGATTATTTTAGTTGGAGAGGAGATGTAGCTGTGAGTTCCTATTTTAGGAGGTGTGGAGATCTGGTTGTGGGTTCCCTTGGAGATCAGAAATGACTCACTATGGTAGCTCCCATGCAGCAGGAGCCAGGAACCCAACAGGCTGCTGCTGCTCCCAGTAGTACCAACAGATAAAGGGAGCAATAGTCAAAGCATGTCAACTCTCATGACCTGTGCAATCAGTAAGAAAAACACCTGGCAGCCAGCACATTAAGTAGATTTTGGTGGGTGCAGGAGTAATGAGTGGTTTTAGAAAGCAAGGGATGTCTTCTGAAGGCCAGTGCACAGATGCTGTGATGCTTGTAGTGACCCTTGCAGAGCTTGCATCAGCCTCCCATGACACACCTGAGTCACAGCACAGTGATCACTCTGGGCAGCCTTTGATCTGCTCTGTTATTCTGATGTGATCTCAGTTATTCTGTGTCAGAAAAGCTCCCACATTGTACCTACAATTTTAGTTCCAGTTTCACTTAATCAAAAACTCTGAAGATTAAGGTTTTGTCTTGCATCAGGATGCCTTGTGTCCTACTGGAATGCCCCGGTGAGCTACCAACTGATGTAGACCTTTGTTTCTCTTTTTCTTGAGGTATCTTTCATATCCTGTTCATGACAGAATTCTCTTATGATATTTTTAATATGTTTTTACATATTTCACATTATTCAGCAATGTTTTAAAGTGAGATCATATTTTACAATTAGAAAAATTTTAGTAAATTGTAACCACTTTCAATATGAATAGTTTTAATTAGTTAAGATAAGTGTTTCAGTATTTTTTCTTTCCACAAGTTCTTGTCTTAAAATCTTTCTCAAAACTGGTGGAACATTGTGAATTGTGATATCTCTTTTTACAAAGGTTGCGTGCAACCTTTGATCTCTACTCTGTTCAGCTGTAACTCTGGAGATGTCGTATGCTGAGGAGAAGACTTTTGGCCTCTGACTGGCAAAGAGCCCGAGACTTGGTTGCCCCCTTGAAGAACAACCCCATGAACCCTTGTACCCAATGCACTCTTCCACCCAACACACACTCTATTGCAGAGCAGCAGCTTTATCCAGGAATACGCACCAGACACATCTAGAGAGTAACACAGAGAAACAGCTGAGAGCACAGATCTGAGCCTGCAGCATTTCTCTTGACAATGCACATCACAGCAATATAAAAGGAAAACACATTAAACTCACATTTAAATTAAAATCACACCAGGTGGCTTTGAATTTTATCAAAGTCCCACGTGGGAGTGAAGCAGCAACAAACTGCTCAGAGACTGAGACCACAGAGGTACAGTAAACAAGACACCAACTGTAACTCTCATGCAAAACACTGAGCAGGTCTAGATGGGTCAGAGGGTGATGGGCTAACTGGGGCTCTCTGGTGTCCTTGGGGTTAGGTAAAGTGAAATGGCCTGCTGCCCAGATCTGAAAGCCACTGAGCTGGAAAGGCATCTTTTGCTGCACAGTTCTGTTAATGGGGTCCATTGGACCCACAGGTTCTCAGTCACAAAATATTTAATTGTTCCTAGCCCTCTCATTAAAATCCTGAAGCACAACAGGAACGGGTAAGGCTTTTATTTCCTTCTACAGTTTATTGTTTGGGTGGGGTTTGTTTGTCCTGCCTAACTTGTCCTCCCAAGGGTCACACCTTGGAATATTGCACGTAGTGGGAGCAGACAGCATCTTCAGCATCCTTCTTTTAAACTATCACTAATCCTTGCTATAAATTCATACAGGAGCTGTGGCTGATGAAGGTTGTGCCAGGAGGCTCTAGCTCTGCCAGTGGAGCCATCTGCAACTTCAGCTCTACAGCATTTGTATGAAAAATACTTTTCTTATTACGAGAATGACATACTGTGGCACGTGAGGACCCCTAGGGTTCTTTACCTGTTCTGCAGAGTGGTTGTGCATGGCAAATACGTTGTGATTAATGAACCCATATGGAAATATTTCCTCTCCCATTGCACTTTATTGTGAAACACTGGCAGTGAGTTATTGGGGACTAGGGAATCATTGCTCTTTGTCTACTTAGCTCCCTGCAATTTAAACACAAGATGTAGAGGAAGAAGATACTTTCTCTTTTTACACGCTGGGGACCAAATTTCAGCCTAGGGGGGTATTTTTTTCTGTCCTTTAAATTTTGGCCAAATTAATTGCGGGCTGAAATGAGCATTTACACACATAATTACTGTCACTGATTTATAGGCACAATCAGGTGATTAGACAGCTAAACATTCTGATTTGCATCCACAATTAATTGCACCAGCAATTGATGTTAGGTGTGCAAATTAGCAGTTATTAAAATAAAAAGATGGTCTCATAAAATGATTCATATATCAAAGACACTTTTTCCTGATAGTGAAACAGAAGGAAAAAATGGGAGAAAATGCTTTGTTGTAGTGGCTTCCAAATATAGCTTAACACTGCAGTAATGACACATTCCATTTTATATATATATGCATTATGTAATCCCACTTTAGACACCCTCACTGGAGGCCTATTGTCAGCAAATGACATACAGACACAGTGAGAGGTAGTTCCTGATTTAAAGGGTTTTTATATTTTGGTGTTCTGGCATTGTTTTGGTGGAAATTCACATTTTTATGTGTCAGGGTTGTGACTCTTATATACAATTATTACAGAAAGATATAGGAATAAGTAGGGAAAATTGGAAAGCATTGGAAAATGTCTTAGGCTTATTATGGGGTAAACTGATGTCAATGAACCTGAAAGAGCAGATGTGAATGTTATTATTTTGGTTGTGGTTACAGCCAGTCAACTACAGTCTTCTGCAGGTGCTTTACAAATACACAAAAACTGCCTATCCATGTACCTAAAGAGTATTTAATTGACATGAAAAAGAGACGAAAAGGATTGAAGAACTGAGAGTTAGAGCACCCAACAACAAAGGGAAAAGAGGCAGGAATTGAAAGTGTGGTTACAATACTGTCATCTAGTAAAGTAACTACTTTGTCTAACTAATCAAGATAGTCCATTAAAGTGCCTTATTTCACTAGAAGAGTAAAACAAAATAAAAACCCACCACTCCACCCACTCCACAAAAAGACCCTACAATTTCATAGCTCCCTTGTTTGTGGAGAAAAACTCAGATGTAACTGAGTTTCTTTGAGATTTTGCAGTTAGAACACTATGAAACCTCTCACATGAAGTCAGGATGAGAAAGTTGAGGTTGTTCAGCCTGGGGAAGAGAAGGCACCAGGGAGACCTTATTGTGGCCCTCCAGTACCTGAAGGAGACCTACCAGAAAGCTGGAGAGGGACTTCTTAAAAGGGCTTGTAGGACAAGAGGTTATGGCTTCAAACTGAAAGAGGGTATGCTTAAATTATATATAAGGAAGAAATTATTCATCGTAAGGGTGATGAGACGCTGGAAGAGGTTGCCCAGAGAAGTTGTCAATGTCCCATCCCTGGAAGTGCTCAAGGCCAGACTGGGTGGGGCTTTTAGCAATCTGGTCTAGTGGAAGCTGCCCATAATAGGGAATTGGAACTGGATGATCTCTAAGGTCCCTTCCAATCCAAACCATTCTTTCACTCTGTGATTGTATGAAATGTACTGTGAAAAAGCAATATCAAAATCTTAGCACTTTAAAAATTACTCTTTTACTCTCTCTCCCTCGTTTTTTTTTTTTTTTTTTGGTGAACACAGACCAGTGCTTGGGTTGTCCATGCTGATTTAAAGAAGCTTATATTCAGAATTATTACAATGGAGTGAGAAGCACTGTAACACTGATAATCAGATGGCAACATATAAATTGTTATTGAGTCTTAATGTCTTTTCTAACCTTTGGAGGAAGTAGAGAACTTTTCAGCATTTTAATTTGTTTCAGTGCATCACACAGCACAGTATACAGACCACCGATAGAGCATAACCCTGAAGGATGCGAATCTGAGACAAAATCACAAGTGATATTCTTTTTCGATTATATTATGAGGGAATGCAGTAAAGTCAAAAAAACCATACAGAAAACCAAGCTACTCCTTGTGCTGTCCACAACAGGTGTCCAAGACGCAAGACAAATACAAATAAAAAATTGCCTACGTTTGTATTTGGGAAAAAATGTATTTCTGTTCTAGGGAAATAAACAAAAGAAAGTCCCTCCAGTATTTCCAAAATCAAGAGTTCTCATTTTGCTCCAGGTTCACATACCAATCTTGAGGATGGTCAGCATAGACTGAGACATCCACATTTGAAATAATTCTGGCAACAATTCACTTACATGATTACAGCATGCCCACTTGAGCATTTAATTGAGATGAGGTAATGTAATTATACAATAATACCAAATATTTATAGGAGTGCTTTCCATTTTTAAAGTGTTGTACAACCATTGCTTGATTAACTAGGATGAATGTAAATAATCTCACAGAGTTCATTCCTCAGGAGTTGGCAGCTGACCAACCTAGCACCCTTCTACAGGAGCAACGTATAACTTTCAGTCAGCATGCTCAAAACCAGCTGATTTTTCAGAAGCCCAGGATTGGCAGGACTTGCCTTTTTCTTGTGGGAAGAAAATTCTAACTGCTTTCTTCCTTATTCTTAGGAATGCGATATGCTGCCCTAAATTTATGGACAAAAAACCCCAAATTCTCCCCAGGTCTTGCTCCAGTACAAGGCAGGCATTATGCTTCACAGACATCATTGTTTTTCATACAGATAGCTGAGGCTTATAATAAGTGGAACAGGGAAACCAAATCCTGATTACTGGTGGACATGTTGTTCCCATGCATGTGGGATTGAACTGTTCTTGCTGCACCATAGTTTGGCTCAGACGATGTCTTTCAGTCTTCTGAGCTCCTCTGGGATTCCCACCCCATCGTTTGCTATTTGCTTTTACCTCCTTCCTTCCAGTCCCACAGCTTTTGCAAATTTTTAGCTACAAATTCAGATTTTGAGATTTGGAAAAGTTGTGTTCATCTGCTGTTCATTTACACAGTGTGCACAATAAGTATGTCCATATGCAAGTGCGGAGCCATATGTGAGTCCAGTCTGACTATGGCTCTGAGCACTTGCTACAGATTTTCACCATAATGAAATTAACTATCTGATGATAATAGATACAGCTCTAGAAAAATGTCTTCAGTTTAGAAGTGTCAAAGACTTCATTGCTACCATGTGCTTTATCTAAAAAGTCCTTAGGATGATTCACATGAACAAGAGACCATTTACATTCTTTGGACAAATGAAATTATTCTGATTTCATGCCTCATGTAGTCCATTTTATTGCAATTGCCTAAGTCTGTAGAGGACGCCTGCTTATGTTGCATAATCTAGTGAGGCACTTGTGAGAAGATCAAAAGTCATTAATGGCTATTTGGAGCAGTCCTAGACATTTATTCTGATGCCTAATTTGCCCTCACATCAAACACTATATTAAACAACTTAGCCGTACCATAAACAGTTGTTCTTTCTGTGTTTGAGGTGTAGAGGATGAAAATCACTACTGCAGAGCTAAAAATCAGTAGAATAAACAGCAATTCTGATAAGTGGTATTTTCTTCTGTTGCTTAGTTACAAGAGAAAACTTAACTGTATTTGTATTTCAACAGAATTTGCCATGTTAAATAACAGCAGATTGTTCTATTTTACTTCGTGTGTGCCTTTTTATTAGGTGTGCTTGAATACTTTATAAAAAACGGAAGTTTCTTTAGCAGGAATACTTATTGCCTTAGCAGTACATACTAATGCTTACTCTCTTTGTTCTGAAGAAACAAACAAATCCCATCAGCTTTAATTCCTTATTATAGGAAGGAAAAACCAGCCAACTTTTAATTTTCCAATCAAATTATTTTTGATGGGACCATTAAGGTTTAATGTGCAAAAGGAAACTGAAATGCATTCTGGAGCACAGCAGTGACCAAAACTTCTCCAACCAAGCACAGTTCTGGCAATTTAACAGCAGTCAAAAGTCTGGACTTAATTTAATTTAAATTATGAGTGCAGCATCCTCATCTGTGTCCCTGAGATGAGATCCATGTGAGGACAGATCCCAGTGGGGAATATTTCATCATAAGAGACATTAAAAGGCTTATTTCCAGAATGTGCATACCCTAGAAAGATAAAAAACAAAACCCAACATGTTGTATTTAATTTTCCTTTGCAGTATTTAAAATATCAGAAAAATAACTGCTTTACTTCCTATAACATAAAGCAAGGCACTTTATGAGC
Organism: Entomyzon cyanotis; assembly: GCA_024500445.1. NCBI lineage: Eukaryota > Metazoa > Chordata > Aves > Passeriformes > Meliphagidae > Entomyzon > Entomyzon cyanotis. Next base: position 23,586,983 of record JAKEPQ010001005.1, read on the forward strand.
ATAAACAAAATGATTACATCTGTTTCATTACGATCTATAAAGCATTCCCCGGCATCTTCTATGACTGGGTGATCCTTCTCAAATGGCCATGAGTCATATTACAGCAGCATTTCATGGTCATCTAAATTTTTATGGCCATCTGAATTTAGCTACTTTGTGAATTCCCCAACTGTAACTGGTCATACCCAGCATTTTCCTTCCTTTCCTGACATGTGCAAACTGCAGACCTCCAGTTTGTGAACCACTGGTGAAGGGAGATGGCAGGTCTAGGTTGGACTATGTCCAGGTTTAATGAGGAGAAGGCAGGGTGGTCTAAAGAAATCCCTGATGCAGCCTCCTCCCCTCCTAACTGCCCTCACCCCTGGGGTACAGCTGCTCAGCTCCACTGCTCAGACTACAGACTCGGACTACAGATTCAACCCTGTGTGAGGCAAAGACCCGCTCCAGGAAATAAATCTTGTATTGGAACAGAAGTGCAGCCTTCACGTTTGCATGGAATGGTATGGATGCTGGGCTCTTCACTGCCAGCACCCCTCCAGCCTTACAGCAATTTGCTGTCCCTTCCTTTTCTCTGTACCCTGCAGATTCAGGTGAGACAAGCAGCAAACCCTTCGCCTCTGCACACAGTGAGGTGATATCCCCATGCCTGCCACATGCTGCCAGAGGAGACAGAAGTACCCCTGCACGTTTGCTGTTTAGTTTAGTTTAGTTTGTCTCCATGTTTCTGCTCTCAAAACTGGGGTATTCCCAGGATGCATTTGCCTCCCAGGGCTCCCTGTCAGCCTGGAGGCTTTGTTGCATCCCAGTCAGCCTGTGAAGTCCTGTGCTGCCAGGCTGCCCCTGCCATGCCCGTGGTGCTCATCCCTGGGTCACCTTTCCCTTCTACACTGTGGCGGACCAAGGGCGGGGGGGCAGATGGAACTTGGTGGCCATGGACCCATCAGATAGGCAGCTGATGGTGCCACTGCTGGTGACAGGGATGGCATAACCTTCTCAAGAAGTATGACACAGCCACTGGCCACAGATCCTCTACCTGCTGCCCAGATATTTTTCAGGAGTAAACATCAGTGCATTTTTTTGCACCATCAACTATTGGATAGAATGGAAAAGGAGAATGCAGAAGTGAAATAAAATAATTCACAGTATGCTGCGACTTTGCTATATATATATAGCTTTGCTTTCCAGAGTTTCTTCACGAGGCATTGCCACTGGTGCTGCAAAACAGCTACCTTTCCTGTTTCAATCAGGAGACAAGGCCATTTAGACACATTCAGCAGCACAACTAAAAAGTTTTCCTACACTGCCATTTCCTGTATGGCATCACACACCTCTGTGCTCTTAAACTACAGGTACTGCCTCATCAAAAGCTGATGAAATCACTTTGGGCCTCAGAGGTTCTCAGAGGCTTCCTTGGTTTCCACTTGTGGGAAACACTGGAGTTTCTTATGTATTGTCAAGGCTGTAGCCCTGGAAGTGAGTTCAGACCTCTAAAGGCAAGCAGCTTCCCAAGAGATCAGATATCTGCCCTGCTCTGTATCCTCTGAGAAGCTGAGAGCTTTCTTGCTTTGTTGAAAGGGTCCTTATGGGCTTCCTGAAGCAATACTCCACTGAAACTGTTAGGAAAACATGGCTCCACTGGTAAATGCCAGGGCACTCTGAAGAGATCAGTTAAAATCCTGATTCACAGTCTGCTCTTCAACTCTCTTTTTGTTTCCTCCCTGCAGCCTTACATGGTTTTCAGGGTGGTCGAGTGGAAAGCTATTTCTGTCCTATGAAGAAGAGTTGAGATTCCCAGCCAACAGTGGTTTACACTTTCTTTCTCCTCTTCTCCTCCCTTCTTCCCCATGTCATATTTTTCATTTGCTTCTAAGCCTGTCTGCCTCTTAGTCATCCTAAAGCACCCCAAGAAGTGAATCCTGGTTTGCCTCTGTCTCAGGCTGGAGTTATCAAGAAGAATGAGGGATCAGAAAAGCACAGAATCCCCCAAGGAGCTCCAGGCATTCCCTGGAAAGACAATTAGTCATGGCCAAGGATCTGTACTGTGCAGCTGTCACTGGAATATAATCATTATCATAGGCATCCTCACTTCACCAGTCCCTGGGGCTGCAGCAGGAATTGAATTGTTTCTCTGTTCCTCCCAGTTCTGACAGAATTATGATGATAGCCCTTGGAAATGGTCCTGAGACCCCCTCATGTGAGACTGGCAAGGAAGATGCACCTGCCTCCCTATCACCTATTTGACTGCACTTGAAGAAAGGATCTCTTGTAGAGTTAAGAGTGGGCACAGCTGGTGAACAGTGTTTCTGGCTGCTCAGCTTGGGGTACCAGGTGTATTTCGCAGCTCTGTGGAGAAGCAGCCAGGCAGCATCCCCTCACCACATAAAGATAAGACCAGGATAAGGTATCAAGAACCCTTTGCCTACCTTACCACTGTTTTCACAGGAGCAAAGTGTACAACATGACACTTTGAAAAACAGTGTTCCATGGCTGGAGACCCTGCAGTCTGGAGACAGGCTCTTCCCCTGGGTGCCAGTGTTTATTATTCACACTGAACACAGGGAGATGCTCAGGCCCCTCTGGGACAGCTGAGTTTCTCCCAGCATCCATCTCTCAGCCCACGTCCATAGGGACATGGGCTATTTATCGATCCAAACATTTCACAAGGGAGGCTTCAACACGGAGAGGGAGCAGCGGAACTGCCAGTGAGGTAAATACCCTTGAGCATTCCTGTGCCAGGTCACAACTGCTTTGTAAGGGAACCCTTCAGAGGCAAGTTCTCAGCCTCATGGTCAAACTCACCATCTGGAAGAGGGAATACCTTTACACCAGTGTTCACAAGAACCCATGTTGTTTGTTGCTTTCCCTGATGCATTTGGTAAATTAAGTAGATAAATCTGCCTGCTGATTATGCAGCTTTCCAGTGACAACTTTCACAGAACAGGAGCAGGGAACTGTGATTTCTTTGATCCAGGAGACGAAAAAATTGCATTTTTAAAGCAGAGGAGTTGCCTGCAGTATCTTTTGCAAAAGTCAAGAGAAGCAACAGTAGTACAAACACTAGAGAATCAGAATGGCTGGGGTAGAGGCTATATTTTATGCCCACAGACAAAATGTAATGTGTTTCCTTCCATATAAACATCTTTCTTTCATGACCACTGGTGTGTGCCAGGATGGATCTGGGTTGTGTCACTCTGGGGGCCTTGCATGTTATCTCACACTGTGAAACAGCAGGAGCTAGCTGCCTCCACTAACCAGTAAAACTGAACTATTGCCAACCTTCCCCTTCCTTCCTCCAAAAAACCTTCCAAATTGCTTATAAGAGCTTTTATAGGACCTGCTTGCTCTTTCTGGCTCAGAGAAAACACGCAACTGAGAATTCTGTTTGGAAATATCTACGCTGTAAATAACTTTTTATTCATCCTATTTATATAGCAGCCTGTGCTTCAGCTTTTTTCTTTTGAAGTATTCAAGAAAATCCATTTGCTAACTGTCCAGTATAAAACTCCTAATAAATTGAATGGTCATTGTTTGGATGTAGCAATCTATAAACACTCAGGAAATAATGTGGGATTAGTCACTCATTAAGATATAGACAGGCAGTGCTCGTGTGATCTTTATGTGATATTCAAATGCCTGGCAGTGTTATTTAACAGGAATTCAGGCTGACTTCCTCTTGGTGCTTATAAGTGGTCTGGACTAATGGAGAATGTTCTTTAAATGTTGTCTGCTTGAAGAATTTTATATAAGAATCAATTCAAAAACAAATTTGCCAGCAAATAGCATTAGTAGGGCTGAAAAGCATCTCACAAAGAAATGGTCTTGAATATAATGCTGAATACCTCACCATGCATTATATCTACGTGCTTTGCAAATGTAGTATCCAGAAACCTGAGGAATAAAATTTCTGGCTTGAGTTTTGCATAGGGAAAAAGCTCTAGGGCAAATGACAGCATTTTCATGTCAGCCTTTCATCAATTCCCATAGGCCAAATCTAAAGGGTGTCTGTGAGAAAAATACTCTGAGGAATCTAGAGGGAATTTTGCCATGTTACGGATCTCCCAGTTTGTCCCTTATCAATATATTAAAGAAAAAGAAGCAGGAATATAAGAGGTGACATGCTGGCAGCATACAAGCCAAAGGAGAAAATAACATGAGCTGGCAAGACAGCAATTACATTTAGGACTTGAAAGCAAGCTGTGGTCATTAGAGATCTACAGTTTTCAGTCTAACTGGAGTTCTGTATTCCTATATTAGTTCCATCTTAAAAAATAGCCCAAAGTCCAAGAAGCACTGAAGGATAGTAAAATGCCTTCAACAAAAATGCTTCAAGGAATGGCTTGTTACAAAGGGCATGAATTTATAACAAATGCTGAGAGTGAGTCTGAATTCAACAGCCATTTTGTCCACAAACTTGTTTAGAAAAGAAGGCAGAGATAACACAGGCATGAAACAAGAATTAAGAAAGATTTTTTTTTTTTTTTGCTGTGGTAGGAGCAGAAGAAAGGTTTAAAAACGTTCAGCTAAGGTTTGGTCTATGAACAATTTTTTAATATTATTTTTAGCTGGATATGAGATCAGTTTTGCTGCACAAAACACAAACATATTTGCATACATATGCATATGAATAATCTTGTAATTCCCCTGCAGTTTAGGCATCTTATTCCAGCAGAGAAGGATATAACATCTGATAGAAGACTTGTAAAACTTGGGAGACCATATTGTTGCAATGCTACAAATACAACTAAACAAACATAAAATCTGTGTGCTGTAAGTCCCAAACTGACATATGTATATGTATAAACAAGAGCGGCACTTTCAGTATTGTGTCTGAATTCACTGTCACACTGAAAATTGCTAAAATTAAGAGCCTGATGTGGAACAGGAATGCTTTCAAAGTGGTAAAACTGGACAGGACTTGCCAGGAACAATAGGGCCATCTGCTCCACACCAGGGTAAGCAGGGAAATGCCAGAGATGGAAGGCTCTTCTGGGACTTCTGGAGGGAATGCTTGCTCTCCACAAAGCATCTGGCACTATCCCTTTGCACCTGGGCAGAAAACATCCCCCAGTGCTAATTCTCCTAAACACAATGAAGGTTAAAACAGCTATGAAGGATATCCAAATCCAAATCCTACTTTGCCCAGCGTATATCCATTGAAATTGGCAGATTTAGTGTGATCTGCTTCACCCTTCCATTGCAATCTTCCATTCACAGAATTGCTGAGTTTTGGAAGGGGCCTCTGGAAGTCATCTGATCAAGGAGAGCCATCACCATGTTGCTAGGAGCATATCCAGACAGCTTCTGGACATCTCCAAGGAGGAAGACTTCACAACAATCCAGAGTAACTTGTCTGTGTGCTCCATCACTCTCACAGAGTGTTTCTTGACGTTCAGAGGCAACTCCTGGGTTTCATTTTGTTCCCATTGACTCTATTCCAGTCACTGGGCTCCACTGAAAAGAGCCTGACTCTGTCCTATTGGCTCCCTCCATCCAGGTATATAAGATTGTCCCTGAGCCTCTCTTTGTGTTTACAATCCCAGTTTCCAGCCTTTCCTCAGAACAGGGATGCTGCTGTCCCTTAAACATGTTTGTTGCCCTGTGCCAGACTCTCTCCAGTACTCAACATCTCTCTTATACTGGGGAGACTGGAACAGGTCATCACACCAGGCATGGCCTCACCAGTGCTGAGCAGAGGAGTAAGATCACCTCCCTCGACCTGCAGGCAGCCCTTTGTCTAATGCAGCCCAGGACATCATTAGCCTTCTTTGCTGCAAGACACACCGCTGGCTGAAGCTCAGCTTGGTGCCCATCAGGACCCACAGGTCCTTTCCTCACAAGCTGCCTTCCAGCAGAGTGGCCCCAGTATATACTGGTGCATGGGGTTGTTCCTCCCCAGGTGCAGGACTTTGCATTCTCCATTTTTGAATGTCACGAGGTTCCATTTCTCCAACCTTTAGGGAACCCTCTGGTGTATCAGCCGTTCCTCCCAGGTTTGTGACATTAGCAAGCTTGCTGAGGACACACTGTGCCCCACCATCCAGATCACGCAACACTTCTCAAGATGCTAAACAGGAGCAGAGCTGACATTGGTGCCTGGGGTTCGCTGCCAGTTACTGCTCTCCAAATAGATTTCATGCCACTGTCACAGCCCTTTGAGATCAGCTGTGACCAGATGGTTTTCAATCCACTTCACCAGCTGCTTCTTCAGGCCATACTTCACCAGCTTCTCTATGAGGATCTTGTGGAGACAGGCAAAATCCCTGCTCAAGTCTAGGTAGAAAACATCCACACATTCCCCTCACCTACTAAGCCAGTTATTTCACCATGGAAGGTTAATACAAAAACTAAGAAGAGGTATGGCAGTACTCATGGTCAGATTTTTAAGTACAGCATCGATAAAAATGGAAGTTTAAAAGTAAACAAAATATTTAAAAACATGTTTAGGAAGCAGATAGATCTTTTAACTATCCATGCCTGCCACTGAAAATCCCTCAGACATATGACAGATGCCAGTGATGAAATTCCTTATTTAGACTGACACCCCATCTCCAAAATGCCACATGCTAGAAGTCTGATTCTCAGCCTAGACTTCACTTTATTACTTTTTCAAGGAAAATACGATAAATGTCTTCCTAGATCTTTGTATAATGAATAAAAATTCCCTAAGAATCCTAAGTGCAACTGAAGTTATAAATAACACTAATAATAATACTGTTAATAATAATAATAATTATAAGACTGCTTAGCATTATTTGCTTAAATTGAAAACCATTCATATTAATACAGACAGCAAATTGCATGAACTTCCTTTAACCTCTGGAAACCATTAAGAAATTCAGTATTTTTGGCTAATTACAGTTGCAATTCATGGGGTCTGCTTCTAAGTTAGCTAGGTAAAATACTACCATCTTCCTGAAATTTCCTTCCTCTGTGGATCCCAGTCATCCAAATGCAGAGCTGGGTTTTCCACATTTGTAATCACTCTGAATTTAAGGAGTATTTGAGGTGAAGGTGGAGAGGGATGTAAATGTGCCTGATAAAGGAGGCAATAAAAACTACGAACTGCTCTTCTCAGCTTTTCAAAAGCACAATTAAGAACTTGCTTTATCTGCTGGTATAGATGAGACCAGAAGCTAAAAGAGCTTGGGGAAGCAGGAAAAAGTAATTTTTGCAGTTACTTTCCTTTTTTGTTTCTTTTCCCTATGCAGAATATTTTAAAGAGAAGCTTTCCCTTTTTAGACCTACCAGTTTCCTTTCTAACAGCAATCTGCCTGATTGCCTCTGGCTTCCAGGCCTCACATGTGCCCTTGGTTTCCAGAGGAAATTCAAAAAGAGGTAACGCAACTCGTAAGACTGCTTCTATACACAGAAATGTGCACGTATAGGGAGTGTAAAGAAAAGATACAGGGATACAGTGAACAGCTCCTTCTGGGTGCTCTGAAGGAAACAAGTGACCTGTGATGGGTTGAGAGGATGAAGACTATGCAGATGGCTTTTCCTCACCCACAGCCATGGCTGGTCCCTGTGTGTCCCTTGGCACTTGCACCATATTCCTAGGATTTTAAGTCTTCCATACTCTGCAGCAAAATAAATTTCTAAGGCCTAGTAAACATTACTGAAGCTAACTCTACCAAAGACCTGTGTATTAGTGTTCAAAGATGCATATTATTTCCTACAGCTAGAGGCAGCCATTTAGTTTTGGCAGATGTTATTTTATTTGTTCAGGCTGAAAGGTCACTATAATTCTGTCAACTTTATTTTCTGTATTTAAAATGTCACCCCAAACAGGTAGCTAAGGTAACACATTTGCTTTCTACATGTCTTTTACCATTTTTCATGTCAGAGAAGGTCTTTTATGTCTTAGGAATACTAATTAAATTTGAGAACTGGTCTTCGAAAAAAACCACTCAAAGGATGTGAAGCACCTTTTAAAGATGATTGTCTCAGTTCCAAGAGCGCTCAATTCCATTGTTTTTCTAGGAGCTTTGACATGTTTGCTTCTGGCAGCATTTCTTTACTCCCTCAAAGCATCTCTTCATGTAAGAAGACAATTATAATGATCTGAAAGGTTTCCTGCTACTGTCCTCTATTTCTGTGCTCACATTTACTTGTGCCTCCAGTTTGCACCTACAGAGATAAACGACAAATGTGCCCCTGTGCTTTGAAGGCCATTTCAGAAAAGCAATTAAAGCCGTGGCTATAGGACACCTTCACTGATCTGTCTGTTGACGCCCACCATCCATGAATCCTGGCTGTACAAACCAATTCACTCCTTCACGACAGCTACTGAACATGGCTGAATCTGTGCTAAGCTATTTTGACATGTCATGCAGGTCAAGAACTATCCCTGTTTTTCTAATTTAATTTTAGTTTGTTTTCCTGTCATTTTAGCATGCTGAAATGGCTTCATGAGGACCACAGAGCATTAGAACCACAGGAAGAGGCAAGAGAACAATAAGCCATGGGCAGACAAAGGCAGGAGGAAGGTGGAGCCACACCAACCAGCACTTGGATGGAGTGCCACTGCCATGGCAGGGCAACTTCACCTATTGGAAAGACCTTGGTGGCTCCAAGGATGCAGTTTTGACTTACCATATTACCCCAGGGAATACTTAGCTTTTTTTCCTAATTAGAAAGTTCCTACATTTTACTGACATTTGAAACACAGGTATCTAAATGCATTGGAACTGTCATGGCCATCACATATGGCTAACTGTGCTCCAGAGAATCCCATCTGCTTATTAACTAACTTACACCAGGCACATAAAGGTAATAAAGATCTCTTGCTGCATTGATTAATTCAATGCACTACAAATTTTATTTTATTTTTTCTTAACTGAAGAATTAAAGCTCTTATTTTGTGGTATAAATGACTAGAGAGGGAGTTAAAAACATTCTGATTTTGAGGTATATTTATGAATGGTTTTCTTCGAACATTCTGCTTCTCCATCTTGTCCTTGTCAAGATGGACATGAAAGCAAAAAGACCAAAAAGTACTCTACAAAAGAATACTTATTTTCCTTGTAAAATACATTAATGATCAATGCTGTCTCTAAGGACTTGTGATTTTTTCTTCCATATTGTTGTGCAAGTTCTAAACCAAACTGCAGACTGGCATGCTATACTTGTGAAGCACTGACACCCTAGGTCAAGATAAAGACCATCATTCACTCTTAATTTTTCTTTGAAATTAATTTTGAAAAAGACTGCAGAAAACCTGCTCCTTTTTACCAACTATTTAAGTATTTTCACAAATGATTTATTTTTTTTCTTCCTGACCACATGGTTTGAACATACAGGTCAACGTGACCTTACAACTTCCTAGGGGAAAATTAGTTGCAGAGAGATGGCATGCAAAGAAAGAGACACTGACAAAAAATCAGTGGGTTTTCTGCAAAACACATTTACTGCTTCTTGGCAGTCTCTGCCCTCAACTCCCACCTTTGCTTTAGTAGCATCTGCTCTGATTTTCTTATCTTGCACTGAGTGGTCCAACTAGAATTCCATTATTTGGAAAGTGCATTCCATTCACTAATGTGTATCTGATTAAGCTTGGCTCCAGATTACCTTAAGTTAGAAGCACATTACAGCTGCATCTTCACAGAACGCTGAAACATCCCACTTCCCAGAATATGTTGGCAGAGGTCCAAATTTACTGAAATCACCAGGACTGAAACCTCTAATTTCCCTTAAATATTGAGACAGATTGACAAAATGGGGGAGACTCAGGATTATATATGCAGGCATACATATATATGTATGAACATGTTCAATGCATACACATTCACATTCTGTACCATTCTATTTTACATCTACTGGACCCTCTGAATGATTCTGCATGCTTGTGTCCTGACTTTTTTTTCCCAGAAGCAGACCGATATTCAACAAAACTGCTCAAGGTAAATGAAGGCAAGGAACTGAGACAATGTCAATTAAAGCTCTCCCACTTAAATCCACCAAAATGGTACATTCAGAAAGTTCAGACAGAGGCAGAGAACAAGCCCCAGGCTGTTTCTTATGCCAGTCCACCTCGTGCAGTGCAGTTCCCCCAGTGGTCTCAAGGCTCATGTGCTACTTCCCTGGGCCAGAGTTTGTGGTAACTGTCTCATGCTACAATCCACTGTCTGGCTCTAAATGTTTCTGCTACACCTCACTGCCCACAGGGGTGAATCTGGTGTTTAGCATTAAGCTGCCATAGGTAGGCTTAGGCCACTTTGTCTAAAAGAAGAGTAGATTAAAAGGAAATTAACCTGGTCTCTGCTATTCAAAATGAAAAGCAAACAAACAAACAAACAAAAAAACCTGCCCTGAATAAGCCAGTCCAAATCCCTTCATTTAGCTGGCTTTTAACATTGTTTTTTTCCCACTCTGGGACTCAAGCAGGCCTGGAAACTGATGAAACAAATTTCAGCAGTCTGGGAATCTGGCCTATGTTTGCAACGGGTGGACCTGAACTAGACACAGGGAGTGCCAAAAGTCATAAAGAAGACTGATGATCCTCTTGAGATCTCCAAATTAATTTTAATGAACTGAGGAATTTGACTAAGCTCCTGTTAAGCTTTTCACATTTGGAACTGCTGTTCCAAGGCAAACCTATGCGGTTTCATTCATGTCTATCTTCCTGGCTTGATTTGAACTCTATCCGGATGACAAAGGGAAACACTTCAAGCAGTAGGGAGGAAATGCTATAAAGATTAGCCTCAGCAGTGAGGAAAATCCAGTCCTAATTCTCATTCCGTATATCTCGCATAAGCTTGCAGAATCACTTAAGTGGAGAAAGGCTTACAACATATTCAGTACCAAAGTTAAGACAGAGGTCAAAAAAAAGCAGGTGTGCTCATGGAGTTGAATGCAACTCAATTTAAGCACCTTCAGCCAAAGACTGATGAAAATCTTGATGACTCCTCTGAGGAAAATACAGATACCCGTGGTATCTCTAGTTTCATCCACTAGGAACACCAAAACTATGGTAATGCCCAGACCTGCTACCACACTGACCCTGCTGAATAGCTCTGTAACTTCTCCTTGCTCTTATCCATCCATGTGGGATGTACCAAAATTTACATGCCTCCTACTCTAATACGGGTCCAGTCTTGCCTATAACCTCAGTCTTCTGGCTGAGTAACTCCCAGGAGATGTGGGACTGAAGCTGGGATCCCCCAGCCTGGGGAGAACCTGCAGGAAGCCCATGCATACTCTGCCCATCACAGTGTAGGTTGGTCCAGTTACTATTTCTACAGTTTTTAGACAATTGCCAAGAACCAGCAGCTAATTTTCAGCATCGAGTACATAACAAAAGATTTCAGGTACCTTCTCAGTACGTATTTCTTTGTAAGTATTCTCCTGTGCTGAAGGTAACATGAGATGAGCCATTAATTCTAATGCAATACAGCATTAGCTTTATCTCCTTGAACATCTCTCATCATGTCTGTGTGGGAATGGTACTGTTCAGTAACATTGAAGGTATATTCAGAGGCTAATTAAATTAGGATCTGCAAAATAGTAGCTCCCTGGGAAAGCAGGTGCTATATAAGTGAAAGATATTATATTTAAAATGTCATGCTAAGAGAAACTTTTTTTTTGCAGAAGATTATCTCTCAGAAATCCTCGATGAGTTTTAAAGCTGAAATTTCATTAGCAAGTTGTCAACACCAGCTCATCCTCCCAAACCCCTCTTTTCTCTCCCACTCTTTCCCCAAAACACCACCCATCTAGAAGCATCTAGAATGGCAAAGGAAAACCTGGCACTTTTAAAAGAGGAAAAGAATCAAAGTAAGCAACAGGAAGCTTATTTCTGTTTAGGGCTAAAAATGCTTCCCTGTCTCACACATACAGTTACCTTACACACAAACAGGCGTACAAACACATTCACAGAATGCCTATGTACCATGCTTGATAGATAAATTTACTCACAGGAATACAACTACAGGTTAAATGAAACAAAATACTGTTTCAGTAGCAGGGAAATTACTGGGGACTTTTACCCATGTTGTTCCTCCATTTTGAACATTTTTAAGCCTCGTTTTCTACTCAATGAGTAGGCAGAGGACTGGTTGCATTTCTTCTAAAAGAGCTAGATGCAAGTAAAGCTCCTATCAATTCAGTTTTGAGAAGGAAAATAATCGCGGTAGATACTGATTAAAAATCAAAATTGCATGTCTCCAATCCATTCATGGCAATTTCAGATACTTCCTAATGAAGACTGCTACCCTCCATCTGTATCACATCAGCCCCTATTTTCTCCCTTGCCTCTTAATGTACACTACAGTTTCCAATGGTTATTAAATGCATCCTGATCAGCTATTCTTTAAAATTAGCATCCCCCATAAGATGCAATATCCTCCCGAATTCCCCCAAGAACCATTGCAGCTGTAATCTGCACTTAATATTGAATTTGCACCAGAGAAATTCATTAGCTACGAACAGTATAAGACTTCCTTTATTCATGCTTTCATTTCATTCATCCAAACCCACCTTACTCCTTGGCTGCAGCAAACAAATTTGGCCTCTTCCCAGTAAAACCAGCTGTTAATGCACATACCAAAAAAAAGTCCCATGTATTCAGAAAAGATAAATTACAGCTTGGATCCAGAAATTTTACCCTGAATATCTTTTTAGGCTTTGGCAATGGCTTATAAGTTATAATAATCCTATTAATTACATACACATTACAATACTCATTCCACTTATATTCTTAGCAAAATCTGGGAATATGATACAGGACTGTCATAAGAGTAATGGACTACAATTCTAAAATCAGAGCTAAATAGATACTGGACAGATTTAAAGCATTTAAATATTTATTCTCCCAACTGTAAATTGAATATTAAGTTGTGGAAACAGACCTGTTGTGTTTTTTTTATAAATATACAACATAGAAAATAGCACTCTATATACACATATACACACAAATGTGTAAAAATATTGTGTTTTTGAAACTTTGCATTCATACTTGATAGGACATATCCATTCAGAACAAGTAGCAAAACTAGTATCATGCCCTTAAAAGGGCTTGTAATATTGTAATTGATTACTACACTCTTAGCGATCCCAATAAATAGGAAAGAGCCTGAAAAATTAGTCTTGCAAAGCTTAAACTGAGAAGTGGGCAAGGGTACTGACTTGAGCACTGCAGTATGCATAAACTAAATAATCTGTCACTTCTTGTCTTAAACATAATGAAATCTTGAAAAATTACTTTACAGCTTTTTCCCCTAAGGAATGTGGCTATACACAGTATAATTCTTGGAAATGTTTAGTTGGAAAAGACCTGTAGGATGATCAAGTTCCAACCATTAACTCAGCACTGCCAAGTCCACTACTAAAGCATCTCTGTGTCTTTTAAATGCCTCTGGGGATGGTGATTCCACCACTTCCCTAGGCAGTCTGTTCCAATGCTTGACAAGCCTTCCAGTGAAGAAATTTTTCCTAATATCCAATCCAAACCTCCCCTTGTGCAACCTGTGGCCATTTCCTCTTGCCCCGTTCCTTGCCTGGGAGAAGAGACCGACCTGCACCTCACTAAAACCTCCTTTCAGGTTTCTCTACAGCTGTAGAGATTAATAAAGTCCCCTCTAAGCTTCCTTTTGTCCAGGCTAAACAGACTCTGTTCCCTCAGCCACTCCTCATCAGATTTGTGCTCCAGACTCTTCAGCATCTTCATTGCCCTTCTCTGGACATGCTACAGCACCTCAATGTCTTTCTTGTAGTGAGGGGCCCAAAGGTGAACTCAACATTTTGAGATGTGGCCTCACCAGTACCAGATACAGGAGGAATTACAGCAGCATAACTATAGACAGAAGCTCTCCAGCCCTCCATTTTAAAGGATACAAAAAATCCTGTAATTGTATACCTTTCAATGACTGTGCATTAACAGAACCACTGAAAGCAATTATCTCGGCAATCTAGGATTCTTGACAGTTAAATTACAACATCTGACATAAATGGGGATAGGATGCTTCAATACTTGATATTGTGCCTTTTGGAGTGAACAGACCCAGAAAATATGTAGGTTCCTCTGTATATCAAAAAGTCTTACTTAAAATTCATTAATTAATTTGGACAGGCTAATTCCCACACTTTTCCCTGAATGTAGTACACTTTAATTACTATATTTTAATAAAGCCTTTCTTAAAAGTCACATGCAATGAAGGTTCAGAACCAAAATGAGCAATGCCTTTCTAAAATGCAATCACTCACGAAAATTAAGATAATTCAGCTATATACATGTAATGCAGAGTAGATTTGTCAGGGATTTGAAGTAGCTATATCATCCATTTCTTTTTCTCCTTAGCATGGGCTTCTCTGGGCCATATAAACCAGACCCAAACTGTGGGTACCCTAGAAAAAAAGAATATATTAATGCACTGTATGGCTGGTGCCTTTCAGAGGTTAATTAGCCTTAAACTGACATAATCAGAAGATACAGAAGCTCAGTATCTCCTTTAAATAGTTTTTGCTCAAGTGTCTTTATTTGAAAGTAATGGGCACAGATTATCTATGTGCAAAACAATGGGCCAAAAACCTCACTGTCCTTCTTTACTATACAAAGATTTATTATATCTGTGGCAGGTCTACCCATATCAGTGCAATTACACCAATATTTGACCTCGACTTGCATATAGCAGGGCAGAAGTAGAATTACAGCCCACTCTCCTATTTCACAGTTATTTTTCTACTTCTGAATTATTTCTGATGACTGCAAGCTTGTGTTGTCCTCTTCTTCATACTTTCTGCACTTCCAGGTCCTAAGGTGACATTACTAAGCCCAGATTAAGTTCAAAGTTCTATTTTGGTGATCATTAGCGTACAGTGAGGATCTTTGCATCTCAATGGGGAATCAATCTGTGACCTTCTAAAGCACATCTTCCTAGTTTGTAACCACTATTAATGTCCTGAATTTTCCTTCAAATGCCATTATAATGATGTGACTTCCTCATCCTGCATTTGATTAGTCTTATAGTCAACACAAATATCTGGTGCTGTCAATAAGCTTGACTGTTCAAAAGTCCAACTTCACTTATATATGTTTCAGTTTATAACTGAAATTTGTCAGTTATAGAGTCAGTGGATTAGGGACATTACTGCAATAGTGCTCCCTTGCACTCCACAACCTCCTCCAGGCAATACAGAGTCAGACTGAAAATTCAGGTAGCAGTAATAAAAATATTGTTTGAACTAGGGCACTTCTATTCTGTTCTTTTATAACCCTGGATCTTACACACTCCACCTGCAAGCAGGAAAATACAGTAAGGGGATATGTTTGGCAGCTGCCTTTACTATTTAAAATGTCAAGCTCACATTTTCAACCATTGCCTTAAATTCCAAGGCAGAAGTTAAACTATTCTAGCTTGTGGAGTGGAAAAACACAGGAGGGCCAATATTGCGTGTTTGATTTACAGGAAAAGCATGAGATATCCTGCTGATTTTTTGTACTTGTCTATACCATGTAGCTTTTCTATGTATTCAGATCTTAGTGGCACCAGCAGTTAGCTTTACAATTCAGATCTATTTACTCACCAATAAATACTTAAATTCTTTCCAGACTCTACTCTTATGTACTTTTCTTCATGCAAAAAAAAAAAAAAAAAGTATTTTAAAGATGCTTAGAGAATTTTATTACCTTGATGGTGTTTATTGGTTCAGATTTTTGGGGTTATTTTGTTCAGAAATTTCATTTACCCTACATGTTCCAGACAAGAAATCTTTGTGAGAATAGTTATAACTAAAGCAAATTTTATTAAATTTTTGTTTGTTCTGGACTTAGGAGCATAGGTATTTCATTTCACTGATGCACATTTTCATTTCTTGTTTCATTTATTTTATGATACAAATATTTAAATTGCTAGAGTTCCCAGCTGTTGCATACAGAGCATAGACCAAGGACTATCCTGTTGATTAGACTGTCTAATCTGCCTGCCTTGACCAGAGACCACTGACAAACTCTTCCCTCTTCAGAGTAAAATCCATGCATTCAGACATGTCAGTTTGCTGGACTTTTGCTGAATATCAAAAGTTGAAGTACTTTGCAAATAAACTTCAAAAGGTTTTGTGGTGGCTAATGAAGACATCATTTGCTAAAAATATGAAGAACTTATGCACTTGAGTGAGCTGGTACAATTTTCTCTTCCAAAACACATTATTTCATACAAGCCTGTATGAATTTACATTGCCACAAATATTCCAATAAAGTGCTGTATTTACCCAGCCAACTGAACCTCATCACTGTACCCTGTCTCAGAGTGCATCTTACCAGGGTTTTAGTCTTCATGTCTTGGTGCCTTTACCCAAAGCAAAAACATTCAAACCCAGGCAGCAGCCTTCTGTAGAGTATTTGTGATCATCTTGACATATACTGGAGTGCAATAGGCTCAAGAGATTTTTTTCCTGCTCCTTCTGGGACACTGAGAGTGTGAGAAAAAATCTGAAGATCATTCCTTCAATTAAGTGATTTAGAAAGCCTTTAGAAGTAAGGTTTTCAGGAGATGAATATCAATACCATATTGTGTGCATATTTATATTTTCACATTTCTGGAACACAATGGCCCAATTCTGCTGGGCTTTCTATGCCAGCTTGTCTCTACAGACAGCTGCTCGCACATGCCAACCTTTTCCTGCTTTTCAGGTTTCCTTTCAACTTTGATTCTCCATTGGTAAGACAAGATTTTCAGTATCTTTGAAATCAGGAACAGGGTCTTTTAAGATGACAGCTCCTTCCTCTGTCTTGGCAATGTATACCAAGGTGATCTCATTTGAGAAGTGGTGATATTGGATATGGATTGATATGAAGTTATGATGTTTGATATGGATTTAAGATAGATTAATCATGCAGGAAAAGAATACTAACACTACTTATTACTTTAATTTTTCTTGTGTTTGGTGTTGACCTTACTTGAGTTAAAAAAGGAAGACCAGCATTTCACTGTCTTATTTATTTGGGATTAATCTACTGTTTATTCTCAGCTCTTACCAAATCTATTGTTTCCTGCTTAGCTACCTGCCTTGCTTTTTTCAGCTATTGTTCTGAATCCTAATGTAAGCGCTTTATGCTCCTCAAGTCACCCCCTAATTTTTTTTTTTTAAAGAGAAGTGTAGGTTTTTTTTACACACCAGGGCTGTAGATAAGTAATTGACTATGGCATTAAGCTACATTTTTATCAGCAGCTCAGACACCTTCTTCTCAAACATCCCTATAATTCCTATATGAACAGTGGCTAGACCCACTATCTAATTGCAGTTTATTCCACTGTTCAGTTTTTTAACATCTCATCTCCCATTATGCCCAGATTTCATCTGGAAAAAAGAAGAGTTATAGTAGGAGAATATGCCTCATCCTCTATGACAGACACTAATGCAAAGTCACAATCAAGCTGCTTTGAAATCACATTTCAAACCTGCCTTCCTCTGACGCAGGGCTTTTACTGCAGCAAAGAAAGAGGAAAGAACTGCCCTCTCCCTTTCTACATTGGATGCTGGAAAACATCCTTTGAAGATGCATCTGCAGCTCAGGCAGGATGCTGGGCTTCTGGGGCAGGAAGTGTGGGCTACCTGGCAGAGCTGAGAAATCTCTCATTTTCCTGTTTTTTCTAACTTGTCTGTGTGTTTAGATGAAAAACACCTGTGACCAGATTTGATGGGAGGAAGAAGTAAAGGTCAGTCCTTTGAGAGGCAGTAAGTATGGAAGCACTTGCTTCTCTCTGTACCATGGCCCTTTGGCAAAGCCCACAGTGTTGTGGGGATGCAGGATGCCTGTGTTACACTCTCTTCATGTGACGCTGTGTAATTCTGGGAGATTTTTACCTTACAGACAGGAATTTTGTGGTGGCTGGTGCAGCACACACAGGCTGGCTTTTCCTCTGGTCTCTTCTGGACTATTACATCTATTACATGGTTTGCTGTGTTTGCAGGCAACAGGCTCAACGATCCATGAACTGTCATCCATTCCTGTGGGGAATAATTGGGGATAGCAGTAACAAAATCTCTGCTATTTTAGAGAATTTGGGAGTCTTGTTCTTTGTTTCCCCTGTGTTCTGCAAGAGTTGCTGTGAATTCTTTAGCTTCCCCAGCTTTCAGAGGTGTAAAAAGGTTTGCTGGGCTTGCAGACCTGTCTGGGAACTCAGAGACACTGAAAAATAGCAACAGAATGGCTTGATAAAAAACCAAAGGGCTGCTAGCCAGAATCTGTCCTTTGCCAGATGGTCTTCTTAATAATACTTTGCATAAATGTAGCGTTAGGAATTTGTACTTTGGCCTCTGAAGTGGATACATATCATTAAAATTGTTTTACAAATGAGGTAGCTGAGGATTGAAAAGGTGCACTCAGCGGCCACCACATTGCTAAACACATACGTGAGTAATGCCAAGAATTTTTACACACAAGTTATGCAGAAAAGGTCTTAGTGGCTACACTGCATTATGGAGACCCTTGGAGTAAACTGTGATGTTCAAAGAGAACACAATATGTCTCAGCAGCCACACTACAAACCCAGGCTAAAGGCGATTGCTGATTTTAGAGATACATATCTATGTACGGCTGCTTTCGGATATCAGATTTTGCTCCATGCCTTATTATAAAGGATGCTGTCATTCAGTCAAAAGCTACAGCCAAGCATCACAGCAGAGTTCAGCATTGACAGTGACCCAGAAGCTGTGTTTTACTCAATGTGCCTCAACAGGTCAGTAGATTTTTGTCAATATGTTCAGCCTGCACCTTTCATGGACAGATAAAAGCTTGTTTCTGCCAACACCACAAGCAGGCATCAGTTTAGTTTGCCTGTACTCCAAGGTAGAAAAAAGGACCATGCCCATATAAACTTGGGCTTGGAATTAAGCAGAAAAATTCATTTTTCCTTAAATTTCATCATGTAGGTCTAAACAAGGTACCAATATGGATGTATGATTTTTCTCCCACTCTAGTTATGCATTGATATCTGCCTTAAAACACAAAGAGTAAACACATCTTCAATCTTGCACTTCTACACTAAACTCTCAGTAGACTTCAGGGTTTCATTCTTCTCATTTGGTAGTGAATATAATTTTGAAAGAATGGAGAACTATGCCTTTAAAAAGTTACTCAGTAAGACATCCTGCCAAGAACACTGCAAAATGTCTAAACTCAAACTGTTCTTCATTTTAGCTCCTTTATGTTCAATGTCATTTGTCCCTTGGCATTCAAGTGCAATTTGATACAAAGGATACTTTAATAAGGATTTAGGGCACTATTTCTGAACCAAAGGGTCACAAACACAGAAGGACAGTGCAAATAAATCAGGGTGACTTGAAGTACTGTAAATTTTATTATATTATAAAGCAGAGAGAATGCTGGTTTCCAATTCTACGCACACACCCCAGCCAACCAAGGTCAAATAATCTGTTAACCTCTCCAAACAGACACATGAACATAAGCTTATACATCCTTCTTGCTACTGTGGATATATTCTTTGTTCTTACATCTACAATAAGTGGAAAGAAATCATAAAAAAATGATTAAGACTCTGCCAAGTTGAAAAGCTTAGAAATACTGTTCAAATTTATGTTTTAAGAAGAAAAAAGGTTGGGAATACATAATCCGCAAACAGCTGCTGAAAATGGTGTCTTAATAGGAAAGACTTTGAGAAAAACTAGGCTTAAATAACAATATGTGGAAATAATAGTCCCTTTTATATTTTGGAAAAAAGTATCATAAAAATGTTGATGCTCTAAGTGCTATAGTTATAAAAGCCTCAGTAAGTACATCTTAATGGTGATATACTGCTATGTGCTCCTATTTATGCTAATGGGATGTATGCTAAATACTTTACTGAGTACACTGAGGGAAAAAAATTGTAGCATGAAACAAAGTAAGCAAAAATTATTCTCATGTGGCATGTACATCCATTGACCCCACTTCAGCTCTGAAGTACCTAGACATTTGGGAATGCTGTTTACAGAGACCTTCAGAGACACAGCTGACAATCATAAGACAAATAATATTTTGTGGTATCACCTGTACTTCCAAAAAAGAAATTACAAACCACCTAAGTACCTGTGAAGTACTGGGAAATATAATATAAACAAATGAGAAGCAGGGACACGAGCTTACCGGTGAAGAGAAAGAACCTGCTGCAATATTAGAAACAGAGGTATAAAAAGCAAAGAGGTCAACTTCCCATCGCGTCACCCATGAAAACGTATGAATAACTTTCTTTTAGTACTGAACCATGGAGGAAATGTCCTGGTCCTACAGTGGCAGAGTTGCTTTGTTTAACACAAACTACTCAGGGATTATACACAAAAAAATACCGTATCATACAGAGTTTGGCATCTGCTTTAGCAGCTGTCACCCTAGTCCCGCAAGGGAGCATTCAGAGCTGCAAAAGAGGCCAAAGGGGACTATATTCTGCACAATCATCACCAGGAAAAGAGGGTGCCAAGTGGGTATTTGAGTCAAATTTATAAACCAACTTGCTATAGAATAGTGCTTCTATTTTTAACATGCAGGGATGAGCCAAGAAACAGTGAAATAATGCATTACAAATTACAGAAAGATACGGTTCTGCCCTAAGTTTCTCCCTTGTGCTTTTAATATTTGAGCTTGAAGGCTGCATTCAGCTTTGGGGTAGGTGTGTGCAGCTTTATTTAGAAAAGGAATAAAATGGAAATTGCTTACAATAATTCAAAACAAGTGCTTAAAGAAAAGTACCATTCCCTGTCAGCGATTGCTTAGTAATTTATAAATTATTTTGGCAGGCAGTAATGAGTAAATGAGCTAAGTCTTCACTTAAATAAAATGAGCCATGTCTTTTGGTTCAATGTTTCATTTTACATTAAGCTAATGTCATAAAAGAGTATTAAAACTATGTTACTCTCTGCCCAAGACAAGGCAAATCTGATGTTCTCATGTTCTTCAGGTATGTTGGATAAATGTAAAAATTCTAGAAAGCAGATACCCAACTGCTGAATTTCTGAAGATTTCTTCATTTACATATTTAATAATTTTAAAATTTAAATTTATAGAAAAGCAGTATAAACCTCTGGATTTACCCACAGTACTCACTCTTTTGGCTTCTGATTAACACCATTTTAATAACAGTCAAACAGCTACACACAGAGCTCTCAGTATCACTGATTTGGATCAGCCTCAGTTTCTCAATATTTTGAAATCTTTTACACAAATTTACATTGTGGATTTTCATTGTGGCTTTCAATAGGGTCAAAATATGTCTCCTAACACCCACAGAAAATTACCACATAACAGTGAATAAGCATATGCAGCCCCATTACCTGACCCAACTTGCAAAGTTTTGATATGACTTTATTCAGAATTCACCATAATTTGTGTGTCCAAACCTGCAGTATCAGTGGAAGAGCCTCATATTAAATCCATATAGAAATTAGTTGGCTTCCTGGTACCATCAGCCTGTGTTACTGCTTGTTGCTGGCCACAACAAGCCTTCTGGAACATCAAGTTCAGCAAGTCTTTTTTTCCCATAATAGAGAATGTTTTAACAGGTCAACAGGGCAGCTTTCAGCACAAATGCGTGTGATCTCCTCACACTGATAATTCATGCTCAAAGCAGCTTTTTGTGAAGAGATGAAGACGTGCTATCCTCCAACTGACTTATATACCATTGTGGCATTAATTCTGCATGTTATGCCAGGTTGAAATCAGGGGTTTGAACTCCATCCTGGCTTCTGTTTAAGTCCCCAGCCTAGACCCTTTCCTCTCAGCCCTTGTTTTTGAAGCACACTACTCTTCCAAGGTCATATTAAGGTCTACCAAACACATCAGCAAGGCAATGGAGCTTGTTTTGGTCTTTATACTCTCAAAACAGGTTTGCCTGCAGCAATTTTGTTTCAAGTATCCTCATTCCCAGGTCAGTACAGTCTATTTTTGTTGTGAATTTACCCTGCCTCCCTGCCACACGTATTTACCCTTGGACAACACCTAGTTCTCAACCTCACCAGCATTCAGCTGCTACTTTGCAAGCTGTCAAACAACCACTCAGGTGTTAAAAACCCAACCAAGTCTCTCTAGAGCCTTAATTTAAGTGCTAGCAGGGAGCTGAAAATTAGCAGCAACATTTCTGCCTGCAGCTACAAGAAAAAGTGAGAAATGACACTTTAATGATTGCTAAGAAAGGGTGGGTAGTGAGTTTGCTACTTGCTCTCCATTTCACCTTCCCTGCCAACTGCCGGATGTGAAAGCACTGAGCCTGCCTACATTCCTCCAATTTCTCTCATAAGGGTAGGAATCTGAGCTATGAATACAACTTTGGACAGTAAATGCCCATGTCAAGTACATTGGTGAGGCCCAGCAACCTGCTTGGGAAACTCTAGAATATTCCTCCCATTGCTGACTGCACTGCAGAAAGTTTTACACACGGCTGTTTTTGAGTGCTTTTGTCCACAAAATTCCTTCTTAGAGATTTCAGAGCAGTCACCTTCTTCAGCACCTACTGTTTGTAACTTTTACTTCCCTGATCCACCTGGAACTTCTCTATCGGTTTTTTTAAGCTGATGATCTCTTCTCAGGCATTCCTTTTCCGGTCCCTGTTCTTGGTCTTTGAGAACTTACTGCCTCTTTGGTGCTGAATTAGCATTACATCCCATACAACCATAAATGGTGCTTGCTCTGCTCAATGCTTTTAAACCAGTTGTGTGTGCTTTTCACTTTCAAATCATCTCCCCATGTGCCCTTGGTGTACACGACTGCTTCTGTGTCAGGGCAGCAGCTGGTTCTAATACACAGAAAGTACATCTCAGCATTTGCTTTGATTAGGTTGATTTTCTACCACCAGATGATAAAATTGGCTACCAAGACAACATGAGAAATACTGCAAATGTCAAATTTGCTAATCTGGTGAGGGATCTAACACTCACACCCTTCTGATATTTGCCTCGTTTGCTATTTCCTGCCACACTAGTCAAGGTCCACTTGTGTTATGCTCAAAGTGCAGTTGTGTGCAACCACGCTGTTTAGATACTGTGTGACCCAAATCCCAACTCCATGCTGTCACAACTGAACAATATCACTCTGCTGAACATTCACCACAAAGGTTTTTCAGTTTGAAGACCAGCACACCCCCAACTTCCTACTGCAGTTTTCTTTCCCTCCTCTCTTCTTCTACTTCATCTTAAATCTGAGGATCTTTGACGGTCAGTTTAGCTATGTCATAACTTCTTAGTGGCACAGTAGCATCTTGCCAGCAGACAAAATGAGCTCCAATCTGATTCTGTGTTGAAAGCCTATCATTCAGATGACAGTATCTGACAGACTGCAGTACCTCTGGTCCCGCCTAAATTGCTGGTGGCCATAGCCAATGTGTAGGCAGCACCCACAGCTGGGCTTTCAGGACAATCTGTGGGGGCTACATGGCCAGATGCACATTATGATTAACTGCACAGGGAACGATCTGCTGGCCAGGGAGGCTCTAAACACACTGAATGCTGCCAAGATTGTCATGGTTTGGTTTGGCCACTTGTGTACGTACTAAAAATAAAATTACAGCAGTAGACACCAGGAAAAGCAGTTAACTTTTGACAGAAATCTGAGTGACAAGTATTAAAATCTCCTGTCAAAAAATTTAATCTAAGACATCATAGGTTCATCTGAACTCTGAGCCCAGGAGCATTTTCCATCTGGTGGCTCTGCTGTACACCTTGGCTACATGACAGCCCAAGGCTGAAGATGTAGGTGGGATGGGGACAGTCACCCTGTGCCCTGGCAGGTCTGTGTGACTGGGGCTTAGGGCTGCCAGGCACAGAACAGAATGCATCCCTCCCATGGTTTAGGCTCTGTGTGATAGAAAACAGGGTGCAGGAAGCAATGAAGACTTGGGAATTCATATCTTCTGCATAAATAGCTTTCTCTACATGAACTTTGACATCTCTTAATTACAGTGTGCAGTTTTTCATAATAGAGAAGATACTTAGGATACTAGAGGGATACGAGGTTTGGTGGAGTATGGGCAGCTTTAGAGATAATATGAGCAACAACCCTCAAAATATGAGGCATTTGAGAGGTATTGGAGTAAGTGCCTATAGCAGTTTATGAACAGATTCAGAGATGATAGTTCACAGTTCACCTATAAAACTGTAAACAGTTTTGAGAGAAAGATTAATTCCATAGAACATCTTGGAAATCTAGTGTTCAGCTGTGATATTCTCCTAAAAGTTAAATGTATTTGTAACATCTTATACAACTATATCAGGGAAAAAAAAATCTTTTTACTGGAATGAGTAATCACCACACAGTGTTTAGTAGTGTGATTCTTCCTTTAATTGTCTATTCCCTGCTGCTGGTTGTTTCAGTGATCCACGAAAAATATCAAAGAATAAATAAAGTGGATGCTAGAGATTTCTTAATACATAATGATTAGGCTTCACTTTATAGATGAAATCTCAGACATTTCAATTGTTACATAACCAAGAATCTCATGGCAATTGGGGAATTGCTGTAGATGAAGGCTGATTTCTCTCTCCTCTGCCTATCCTCACCATTGTTTAATCATATTCTATTTCTGACTTAAGTTACAGCGCCTTACTGACAACACAACGAGCACTGATAGTATCTTGAAGACAAAGGAAAACTGTCTCTCTGAAGCACTGCATAACTGAGTCATGCATAGTATTACCCATTTTTAAAATAAAGTAACTCACAATTTTCACATGCATTTCAAAGAAGAAATCATTACAGTGACTAAAGCATACCCCATCCCTAGAAGTGTTCAGGGCCAAGTTGGTTGGGGCTTTGAGAAAACTGGTCTAGTGAAATGTGTCCCTGCCCATAGCAGTGGGGTTGGAGCCAGATGATCCTTAAGATTCCTCCTAACTCAAAGCATTCTAGGATTGATGCCATGCTTTTATGGTTCAAAATAAAACCTGCCATCTTTCTCTTTGCATGGCTTCCAGGAAAAGGCAGTGGTGTTTTGGGTACACTCACATCAGTCTGATGACATCCCTCTACACATCACATATTGTCTGAATATACTGAGAACAAAAGGATGGCTATAGGACAAGGGGGCATCAGAAAGCACACCCATGATGACCATCGCTACAGGCTTGTTTCTCTAGTGTTTTTTCATTCACACTGTACCCTTGTTCTCTCCTCTGCCTTCATTTAGAGTCACCAGAACCAGTCCCAACCTCTCTTTTCCCTGATACACTGCATGCCTGTGGTTGAGGTGGAATTTGCAGCAGTCTGCTCATGCACATCAACTGGTGGCAGGAGAACTCATGCTCAGGATGATAGACCTTGTACCATTTCTATCTGAACCTTAATTCATGTATTTAATGGACCTTACTTCCATCCCTCTTTACATCTAGCGATATTATGGTTTAAAAATGAAACTTTGAATTTTATGGAACTTAGAATTCCATAAAAGCTTCTTTTTACCCCTTAGCCTTGCAATAGATATATATTTTAAAAACTGAAGACACCACTATCCCCATCTACTTTTGTTTCCTGGATAACAGAAGTTAAAAAGAATATCACCCAGCAGTTACCTGGGAGGCCTCCATTTTTCCCTCCAGGCACTGTTTTCTCTCATTAGGAAAGTACAGACAATGCACTCATGTTGAACTCAGGTCTCATATGATTTTTACAAACAGCAGATATCTCAGTGCCTCATTGTTGCCATGTGATTGACAGGAGGAATGCAGCTGGTTCAGCGTGAGGCAATGTGACAGCAGTACAACAAGGGCAAGAACCCAGTGCACCTACCATCATCATCATCCAGCAAACTGTATCCTGAAACCTCACATCCTGAATAACAGCCCCAAAAGCCAGTTTAGTACAGCAGTGGCATCAGGGGTGGTAAACTGAGACCTGAGAATATATGCCCAGAGAAGATACAGACCATACAAAGAAAGCTTTAAGAGAGTCCATGTTGTTGGTCTAAACAGAAAATGGACAAGTGCCTTCTCTTAGGTTCTGAGGAGTACATACTTTGTTATCAGTGCTCTAATTACACTCTTATTTAAGTCCAAATGAAGCCCTGAGCCATGCTCTCATTAAAGAGCACTTATATTCCTATAGTCTTTAGGTAAGCAGCTAATTTTAAATGGCTGGAACATAAATTAATTGCATTAATTTTAATAACATTTCATTTAGAAGTCTAGGAGAAAACTAAATGAGACCAGTTGAATAGATAATGGTATAAACATTCTCTTCACTTACTGATTTATTAGAGACACTCAATGTTATTCAAGCAGCTTCCCTGGTAGAAAGGCTGCATGGTATGAGCCATGATCATGTGTAGCAACAAACCAAGATGCTTCATCCCTGTGATGATCCAGCTATGGAGCACTGCTATGGGCATTATGGGGTGAGGTCTGATCATCATTGAGGCTACTCCAAGTGGATTTTTTCATACACCCCCAGCTGAGACCAATTAGACAAGTGAAATAACCTCATTGATGCTACTTCCCTTCCTAATAATGCTAATTTAGAAATTAGAATTCTTGACTGGGTTTTGTTACTGCCTTTCAGAGCAGTAAACAGAACATAAGTAACTACCAACCACCTAAAATTGAATTTCTAAGACTAAAAATAATGCCTTTCTATAGAGTTTGTCTTAAATGTATAATGGAAAAAGTTACAAATATTTTATAATTTTACTTGTGAAAGCTTTCTGAAATTCCATACTTGTTTCGCCATTTCAAATTTTTCAAAGTATATTTTACTGAAAGGTTTTTTTTAATTTTCGGAACTTTGCTTCAGAACATGTAATGGACTGACAATGTAAACGAGATATGCTGTGATCTCAAATCAAAGACTAAGATATGCAGCTAGGGCAGTAATATTAATGGGGTTTATGTTACACAATGAAAAAAATATTATCAGCCTGGAGCAGTTTGAAAGTTTTTTCCTTGCAAAACATAAGATTCAAAATTCTGTGTTAAGTCAAGGATACAATTGTTTCCTGGAGAAAACCCCCAAACCCACGTGTCCACCTCCTACTGGAATGCCCTGCCCACCAATCTACTGAATCACAACCTACATGCCCCTGGACATGTAGTATGTCCATGACAAGGTCTCATTTGGTTGCAATTTCAATTACTATGGCATTTTCAAATAGGGGAATCTACCAGAGAAGAGGAGGCTCAAGTTTCAGACTGTCCTGCACCCTGTCCCACAATGTTTCTCATGTTAAAAAAAAATTCTCTGGCTCCTGCACAGCAGGATCAGTCTAAGTAGCATGTCAAAAACGGTCTCAGTTGCCTCAATAAAACCTTTCCATCCTAATTTGATTTTTCCTCTCATGGGTGTTGCACATTGACTCCTGCAATGATTTCCCTGCAGTTATTTAATTAGAGCCTAATCTTACCTTCTCACACATGGCAAGTCTTCCTTGTACTCATAAACTGCAGCCAGATATTTGGTAACAGTGGTGACAAAAGCAATTTTGTCCTCTTTAGCACCTCTCTAGGGCAGGATGTGCTGTTCACTTCTCCCCAGTCTTGCTACCACTGCCCTGGTCAGCCATTCAGCAAAGGGAATCAGGACAATGAATTCCATGGTCCAGGTCAGACCACAGCAAACACACCCAGCAGGAGCTGGGATACAGAGGAGAAGGAGCAGGCAGGTACTGATGATGCAACATACTTACTGCTAGGGAAGGAGGTGCCCTTTCATCATGGATGAGGAAAGAAGAATAGAGCCAGGAGCAATTACTTCAGGCCAGTCCCCAGTTTGTGTAACGCTGAGGCACTGTGAGGCTCTTAAGTGCTCATCTGGAGACAAGGCTCCATTACATGTTACACCATTACTCCAGTTGACTCTTGTCATCAACACCTTGTTCAAATTAACCATGTGCTTCTAAAGCAAGTAAGAAAAACAGTGATGCCTGGACAGGCTTACCTAAAACAGAGGCTAGACAAAGTTAAGAGAATAAAAGCACTTATACTTACTGAAGTGCCTTCAGACACATTTAGGGCAATCACAGCCCACCCAGGGGCTAGACCCAAAATGGATGACGAGTCATGGGTTTTTCATAATTTGTAAGTTTTGTCTATTTGCATATTGGGGGTTAATCCTCCAACTACAGCTTCAGGTAATGAAGTCAATTACTCCAAGTTTGCTCCCCGCAATTCACTGTTTACATACCTTGGGGCCTGAGACAGTGAGGTGTCCTTGAGTCTCAGGCCTAGAAAGGAATTATTTTGTCTAAAAATGAGAGAACAGTAGCTTAGCACCCTATATGGTCTCTAGAGTTACACACTAAAGATTTACAGGATTACAGATACATGAAAAATATAGAAGCTATAATCCTAAGGCATCAAAAGTGTATCACAAGGGAAGTCTGGATCTTCCCTCAGGTATGTTTTTACAACATTCAGTGGGACCAGAAAGTGCAGAACAGACTATATTGATGATAAATGACATTGGAATAGGACTGTTTGGTTTTGTTTTTTTAATTACTACCTTGTAAATTCTTCTACTTCTTAGATAGAAAAGAAAGTATTATTAGGCAGATTCTCCTGAGTGTCTATATGGCTGCCTCCAAAGCCCAGGGGAAATACATACTTTTCTTCACATCACTTTTGCAATTTCCAATTTCCCTTGTGTTAATTACTATATTTAAAAAGTAGATTTATATTATATTAACAGACCAAATGTTCCCTAGCATCTTTGGCAAACTTTTTAAATTCCATATTCACATTCTGTAAGCCCTAAAAGTATGCAGGTCACTTTTCTGGAACAAAAGCATTTGTGTTTCCTTGGGACCTTGCCTGCTTCTAGTTCGGAGCATGAAGCGTGCAAACCACTCGTAACAGCCATAAGGGAACCTAAGCAAAAGTGCAGGATCATTCAGAAAGCTAACACAGACACAGAACATAGATAATCTCCTTTTCACCATGAATGTCCTGAAGGCATCTTCCTGTAAGCAATATTCATGGGAACATCTTCAAATATATAACTACATGCCAGGTTCCTGAGCAGAGGCATCTCTGGAAACGAGGTAGAATTATCAATCAACGGTTTTTACTTATGTAGAACGGAAATTGTAGCAAAGTGGAGCAATCTTCTGTCACACTAACACTGTCATCTGATTTGTGCTATGGGGTGCAAGTTTAAGTATCATACATAGGAAAAGAAATATAATCTGTATTAGTGATTTGAATTACATGAGCTGTAATCAGAATATGCACTCTTATGTCATACTGATGTGCTTTCTGTGCTGTAGGAGATGGAGAAACAGCCTGCCTGGCTTGACATTTGCTGAAGTGTTCAGCTGGGGATACTGTCCCAGCTGCTGATAAAACAGTCGAGGGGAAAATGCGGAATAAGCCCAGAGCGAATGAAGAGGAAAAGTTACTGTCTCAATGAGAAAGTGAGGCTGCTGGGGTCCATAAGCACAGTATACAAACCAAGTTTAGGAACACAGTCAGCAGTCAGGCCAAAACCTGCTCTTCACAAAACTTTAAATGGGAAAGAATATCCCAAAAAAGGAGCAGAGCCTGGATAAATGAGGTAAGGCAGCAACAAATCTGTCTTAACGCTTGCAGAAGGCAAGATAAGGAGCCAAGAGGAGGAAGAGGGAGTTTGTGACGTTCAGAAGAAGCAGGTCAGAGCAGATTCGCAGGCAACCCACAAGTTCCCAGCATGTCTTTATTGTGACAACAGTGCTTAGGGCACAGCTTCTCTCCAAAGAGTTCAGAAGTAATAACCTGGGGAGTGATTGCCCTCAGCCAGAAACAGCTAATTACAGAGACCATTCAAGGCATTCACTGACATATGCACCAATTTTTTTTTTTTTTTTTTGCTAAGTTGCCTGTTATAACTGCATAGTTTTCCCAGATGCCCTACGTCTTTTGAAATTCCAATAAGGAATAGACGCAAAAGACCTCAAGACCCCAAAATGCTATTGCTCCCAAAAGAACAAAGGTACAGTTTTGTCTCAGTTCAATCTACTGTTTTGTCATTTTTATACCATCTTATACTTTATTGCATAATCCTTTTGTGTGTCTGTACAATTCTGAATAGCCTCCAATGAGTAAATTAGTAAATATCTGATTTAATGGTTTCTAAAAAAAAACCAAAAAACCCCAAAAAACCCCTATAAGCATCCTCCTGTACTATTTGTTATCCATAACTGGGAATTGGTTTTATCACAACCTAGCACCCAGCCCAAATTTTTGTGCATAAAATTTTTAGTAAAATAGCCTAAACAGCAATAATCTAGTGTTGGACATATTTCTTAGTGCTCTGAATTGGTGACAGAGAACATTTATGAGCAATATTAAAATTAAAACATGCAAGGGAGAGACCAAAACAAAGCCTTGTTCTCTTCCAGCAAAACACAAAATGAAGCCTTTTGGAGAACAAAAGCATTGATTTTCCCATGCTTTTTTCCCTGACTTAGTCACTATTTTTTTTTTTTCAGAACTCTTCTGTCAACGTGCATTCCAAAGTTTTATGTGAGAAAGCTGGCCTCAGAATGGAAACACCAGGCAGTCTGAGTTTAATGCTGAGTTTCCATGCCTGTCAAAATGTTTTTCATCTCTTCCCTTTCAATAAGATTGGAAGGAAGAAGACAAAAGTCCTTGTAAATTTCTGACTCCATTTGTGATCAAGTGTTACCTAATTACAGGGCATTTTTGGTGCTCTGTACTTGTGACCTGACCCAATTTTCATAGAATCATAGAATGGCTTGGGTTGAGAGGGACCTTAAAGACTATCTAGTTCCAACCCCACTGCCATGGGCAGGGACACCTTCCACTTGACCAGGTTGCTCAGGGCTCCATCCAACCTGGCCTTGAATGCTTCCAGTAATTTTATACTGCATCTCGATGGTTCTTGGAGGTCTTCCCCAATCTTAATAATTCCATGATTCAATTCTGTGATTGTGTGCTGTGCTGCCTGGAAAGGAAAATCTGTGACTGTGCTTCCCATGGGTTCAAATCACTGAGTGGAGAAGTGGTTCTATGCTCTACAACCAAAGTTAGCTCTAAAAATACAAGATCCATTGTAAGTCTGAAATAAAGTATTCCACATGAGGAATGAGGAAAAAAAGAGAGACAAAAGGGTTTCTCATGTGTCTATCTCAAAGACCATTGCATATATCATTGCATATCAATGTCAATTTAGAACAAGAAATGCTCCAAGTTGGTTGTACGTGATTTTCCAGGTAACTTATCCTCTTTCCCTATATTTTATGGGATATATTATTCCTAATATACAAATTTAGTAATTAATCAAGCATAAATAATATAAATACATTTTATACTCTAAATTAAACAAGTAATTTCTGCTCTACAGTAACTATTTTTTGATCATGCTATTTCTATAATTAGGAATGATTAATTTTGGTGGTTTTACCCCTATCATCTCTTTTTCAGAAACAATTTTGGTTTTCTTTTACCCTGTGCTTTGCCAATAAACTTTTCATTTGAACAGAAGATAAGACCATGAAAATCTCATTTTAAGAAGTTAGCTTGTCCAGAGGGAACCCTGTCTCTGACCAGTGCACTATTGGCTCGTCTGAGATGAAGGCAGATAAACACATTGTGGTGGGGTGCATTTGGAAAAAGAGTGCAATGCTGACCCTAAAAACTACTCCAGTCCTAAAACAATTGGGAAATTCAGCTTATTGATAAGTCCTTCCAAAGGGGATTTAAGGGAAACATTTAAAGAACATGTTCCCAGCTTAATTAGGTTGCTATATGTAACATGTATCTAGTAATTGTAGTAGAACTCTTTCGTTCCATCTTGATCTAGTGCTGTAAGATAAATCTGACTAGTAAATGTGAGGTTTTAGTTTTGTATTATTTTAATATCAGCTCATGGTGACAGGAACTGGGATCTATTTCACCAATTTTTCAAAACTCCATGAAGTAAACTATGCTCCAATAGGGCAGAAAAAAATAGTGCAATGAGAGAAAAATTCAAACAGACTGGCAGCAGATCAAATGCTGGCAGAGCTGGAAATAGACCTTAGGTCTCTAACACCCCACTCCAGGTTTGCATAATCTCATCTCATCTCATCTCATCTCTCCTGTCTCATTTATTTACACTGTTTTTTCTTTTCTGCTGCTTAAATGAGTGACAGAATCTACGTCAATAGCTGCACTTGCAAATTTGGTTTATAATTTTAATAAGAAATGTTTAAAAATTTCATTTTGTCAGTGGTCATAGATCTTGCACTAGCTCTCTTCCTTCTCTGAATACAAACATATGCTGCTTTCATTTGTGTAAGTTACTGATCATTCATCTAAGGCTGGGGAAGGCAATAATGGCACTCATGATAACAAAAATCAATAGAGCTGTAAATAAGCTTTGCTACAGCTCCTAACAATTTGAAGTCATTAATTAGCTAGAAACATAATGCCAGCCAAGGAAATACACTAGCTTTCTATACTAGTTTCTATACTTTTCCTGTATTTGGACCCACCACCTTCCACTTATGGGGCATAAGAGAGGCTTCTGTAGACCCTGTAAAGGCAATGAACATGCTGCCAACCCTATTACACATAATGTAATGATTCTGCTGAATAAATACATGGAAGAAGATAATCAATATGTTAGCATACATTCACAGAAACTTCTCTGTTTCCTTCACTGCCTGCTTTTTGGATCAAATCCTTTTTCTGAGCTGCCAGCCAGGTTTTCCAAAGGTCTCCAGGAAGAACAAAGTAATTTTAATAAATTCCAGTCACGTTTTGGCCTATGGATGGACAGTCAAAACATTCAGGGCACAAAGAGTTTACATCGCTAGGATTAGAAGGTGAAACATCAGAGTGTATAAGGACAAGGCTTCACAAGGGAAAAAAAGCATTTGAAAAAAAACCCTGCTGCTTAAAATGTGCTAAAATGGAGACACTGAATTTGAACCCTTTCAGAAAGGCAGTGAGCAGAAGGGGAATTTGACAATCTGACCGGAGTAGTCCTGGGTAGGAGAAGACTCAAGTACTGCAGTAAGGTCAAATACATTGGCTATGGGCTGCCTCACTTTTCATTCTGCCTTAAGAAAACCAAAATATACTGTGGAGTAATGGAAGAGAGCATCAAGAGACAAGACAGGTGAGGAAAATGCATGGCATTTTGAGGTCCTCTTCCAAATTCCTGAGCAAAGTAGTGCTATACACCATATCCCATACCACATAATACATTCAGTTCAGCTCTTTTGATCAAGAAGCAGAAACTTGGAGAATTTCCACAGGCTTGTTAGCCAGGAATACTTCCTAATTGCCAGAATTTTTATACTTCAATTGAAATTGACTTTTTTCTTACAACAGTATGAAGTTCAGGATCCTCATATACTTTTGAAGAACAAGTTGGAATCTGTGGAGTTCAATAAATACAGTGGAAAAATGTGAAGTATTAGAAATCCTGATAATCTTGATGTGTTTTTCAGAAGACCATGAAAGAAAGCTGGATTTGATTGCTTGCCAAAGAACAGAGGAAAAGGTCTTTAAGCTAAATCTTACTGGATCAAAGATGACATCTGACCACTGAGAAACAAATCTTTTGCAGTTTAGTAAGTAGCAAAAGCCTAAACAACTCCACCAGAACACCATATATTAACACACATCTGACAACTCTTCCAACAGGAGCTCTTTCTATTTAATCATAGAGGAATTTTGGGCTTAGCCTCCCAGGCAGAGATATAAATATTTTCTGAAAGAAAACCTGAAATTTCTATGCAGAGTGCACACATACTTTGCTTCCCCATACCTCCCTACAGACAGTGCAAAGAGACCTGAACCATGTCAGGTATTTTCAGTCTGAGACTGAATACACAACCTCTGCTTTCTCATGTGAGGCTCAGATTGTCTGTATTAATTTAAGCTTGAAGTTCACAGCGGCTGAGTTCCCTCAGCTTCATCTAGAGTCCAGCACTCGAAAATAAATAAGAACGTAAATCAGATTCCCATGGCTGATCAGTCAGATTTACTACTAGACATGATAGCAGATACTTTCCCAGTGTAGCTATCCTCAAGGAACAGCTTATCTCCTAATCTGGGAGTCATTAAAGGAGGAAGATTTAACTTGAAGAATGCTCTTGTCCTAGATACCTACAAACACATTTGTCTCAGAGCTCAGGTGCCCCAGTTAATTGGCACTGACTCTATCTAGAGCCCATAAGAATATTCATAGAATTGAGAACACATTTGTAAATGATTCATGTTGCCAATCCTCAATTACCCATTTGCAGCACCATTACCATATTAAATATGTGATGATATGTGCACTCTTCATTATGTTCAATGTCATCCTTTATTCTATTTATAGGCCAAAATCTGAATCTGAAACAGACATATCAATTTCTGGAAAGTCTTGTCATAATTTTAGTGACTGAAACCTTGATCAGGGTTTGGGAGGGGGAGGGGAAAAACAGAAAAGAAAAGAAAACAAGAGTTTGCCTGAGTGAAAAATCATTCTATAGCAATACAATAGAAATACTGCTGTAAATTTATAAATCAGATAAGCTTGTCTTTGAACTGCCAGCATGAAGCTGTATCTAGCTTCCAAAACCCAGATTTAGGAGACCCTGTAGTATCAGTTATTCCCAGACAAGATTTCATCATAGGCACCACCCTAATACAACAAAATTTAATGTATGCACCATTTCACATTTCCTCCCACACATATTAGTGTGCAGGGCTTATGCAATGTGTCTCACTTCAGAATCACCAAGCTGAAATTGCTCAGCTATATGTGGCTTGAAAATAGCTCCAGTGTGGCTCCAGTTTGGGAGAAATAGCCTGCAATTAATAAAAGGTATGCCTGACAGGACAGTTGTCACAGGTAAATGTGACAGTTGCCACATTTTATTGCTAAGGCACAAGATTGCAGCCTAGCCATGCCCTTGAGGTAACCTTTGGAGACTGGCTTGATACTCCTGGGACAATCTTATGTGAAGCACTGTAGGCTGCTTCTCAGCATCCCTGCATCTGCCTGCTGGCCCAGCGGTTGGCTCAGAGAGTACACAAAATCTGAAGAGCCAGGAAATCTTCAGCTGAAAATTAAACTCAGTATGAACAGACTAACTTCAGCAGTGGAAAGAAGGAGTTCATGAAGGAGAGGGTGAGAATTAGAAAAGGTTGTGTGGAAATTCAAGTTCCAACCAACCAACCAACCAAAAAACAACAACAGCAACAAAAACAACAATAACAAAAAAAATGCAACAAACAAAACAACACCCAAACAAAACAACACCCAAACAAAACAACACCCAAACAAAACAAACCCAACAAACAAACAAAAAAACACCTCACCCCCAAACAAACAACAACAAAAAAAAAATCCTCAGAGCTTATTTTCAGAACCATGCAGCTAGATTGCATGAGTATTTTGGTAACTGCAACCCTGACTTATTTTGCTACCATTATTTTGGTAGGCACTCCTCCAATACAAGTTCCAAAAGAAGTTAAGAGGTCAGGCTCAGGAGACCTTGAAAGGCCACAGAGAATCAAGGCTGAGACAAAGCGATTTAATCCTATGAGAAAAATAGTACGTTTAGGAAAGATAATGGATGTTAAAGTTTACCTTTTTGACCTGTTCCTTCCTTCTTGTTATAGTCTAATGAGGAGAAAAGCTTTCTTTTTAAAAAGTTGTTCTCCATAACTATATTTTCACAGAAATCATAGATCTGTGAAAAACCAAAAGCCTCTTCAATAATACATTTGCTAAACAGGGGGTCCCATTATCTATTGACCCAGCTAAGTAATGTAGTGACTCATGTGTTTCCACTCTGTTCGAAGCTTTGGTCAGGCCAATAATCTGGAAAGAAGTATTCATAGAGAAAATCAAAGACACTGCATGGTCATCTCATAACAGTCAGCTCTGTATCATCACTGCACAGTGTGAGAGCATGACTGAGTGATCAGATAGATTGAAGGGCAGGGAGGTCTAGAAACATTTTCTTCTAGAAATAGGAGGTTTAGAAACATTTTGGAGAATCAGTGGCTACATTTTTACTAGAAAATAATGTGGTCTGAGACCTTACCCATAAGTCAGCTGTCTTTTGGGATTGTGTTAGTGACCAGACACATCCATGCCTGCCTTTGATCATGTATGGGAGTGACAGCTGGCCCATGCCAAAACTCTCAGGGATGAGGCTAATGGTGAGGGCAATCACATGCTGGTGCTTTGGCCTTGCTTCATTATGAGTATGAACACAGCCAGTGCAACCTGCTATCTGTGTCCTGATGTCTGATTAGGACATGCCACTGACAGCTTGAGCTGTCACCCACCTGCTGTCCAGATGCTAATACTCCTAGGTCAGGAATACTCCCTGGACACCTACATCTCTGCCACTGATGAGCTGAAAAGCCATTTAAACTTCAGCTCTCATAGACCTGCTCCATGTCTTGAGACATACAGAACCAGGGAGACTTGGAAGAGGACCATGGTTCAGGTTGGGGAACACGAATTTCAGCAGCAGTCATCACCACTCCTCCTGTGGACATGCCCTGAAGGGACCAATGCAACAAACACACTTAACATCCTGCATTAGGTATGTCACAGCTGGGAGGAGGGACAGGAAGCTTGCCACCCAAGGCAGAGCAGGGAATACAGGTAAATAAATGCAAACAGCTAAGAGGGAGCATGAAACGGAACTGGTTTTGACAGCAGAGCATGGGTGACTTAAATACCTGATCTGAGCTGGACGATCAGTTCCAGCAGTTATTGATGCTTGAGGACAAGATTGAAGACAAGAGATGTGACATTCACCTTGGCCTACCCGCCATCGTCACAACCTCAGGTACTGAGATGCTTCCCTCTCATACACATCTCTCCCATTTCACATCTAACTAGCCTCCATCAGCTGGATATTTTCTGCACACCTTTCCTTGAAATTCCGCCTGTGCACATACTGTGTTACTGTCTTGAAGCCAGCAAGAGTAAGTTGTTGCAACAGGAAGTAAAATAACAGTTAAATGACACTAAATATGGACTTTGAGGACCTGCAAGGAGATATGCTATCAATGTGCACATATGTGACCAAATGGATATGCTCAAACAATTGAAATCAACACATGCTAAGGCTCAATCTACATTGTGAAAATCTGCGGCACTCAGGCTAGCCCTGTATCTTGTAGAGATGCAGAAACCATCACAAAATAAAACTGTAATCAGGGCAGCCTAATTTAGTAATGAACTTGGATTTACTCTGAGAGCTGCACTCAGCAATTTCCAATTTCACAAAATATTCGTGCATAGATATTCCTACCACTAACCCAGTTTTAGCAGAAATGATATTTAATGAAAAATGAGAGATGAGCAGTAAATACTGATAACAGAAAGTGAAAGGGAATGAGGAATAAAAATTAAATTTATCATAAAGGAAAAGCATACAACCTATTTTTACTTTTTTTTTCTTGTACTTTTTTTCTCCTGTGTGGTGAGAGGAAATCAGAAAAAGATTGTGATAAACATGAGAAACTTTGGAACTTTGTGTGTAGACTGGCTTGAGGGTCACTGCCATCCTCCCAGATCTCTGCAGAATTTTGATTATTTGATGCAATCTGGAAGCACTTCAGTGCCAAAGAACAGTGGCTGCCTTCCATCACCTGAGCCTACTGATCTGGTTTCCAGGTTCAGTGATTCAGCCCTTCCTTAAGATTAATGTTATTCCTGTACTTATTCTTCTTGTCGAAGGCATTTTTCTTGACTGTGATTATGAGTGAGTGAATAATCTTAGGGAACAATTTAGCTCCATGTATACATTGCAAAATATTTGCAAGCACATTATAATTCCCTTCAGTTTATAACACAAAAATACTTGATGCATTTTTTTCTTCTGTGAACTAATCATTAAATTATTTGTTGTATTTGATATCTGAACTGTGCCGTTTCATTGCATTGGTCAAACAAGTTGCCCAGTCTTGTTTCAGAATAC
The DNA here is from genome assembly GCA_024500445.1 of Entomyzon cyanotis. Classification (NCBI taxonomy): domain Eukaryota; kingdom Metazoa; phylum Chordata; class Aves; order Passeriformes; family Meliphagidae; genus Entomyzon; species Entomyzon cyanotis. The sequence continues at coordinate 23,624,812 of JAKEPQ010001005.1, forward strand.
TTTGTGGTGCAAGATCTTCACCTGTGCTAGTGTTAAACAGCAGCCCTGCATCTATTTAGGTATATTATTTCACATCAGTGTTTTCACAGAGTTTCGCTGGTAAAACTCCATTCCTTGAAAGCTGAAGAAGGAGCAATGGAAGAAGGCAAAGCTGACACGTTTCCTGAAAATCTGGAATAAATAATTGGTGAAATAATTACAAACTAGACTTGAAAGAGACGGCTTAAAAGGTGTCATTTAAAAACCTAATTCTAAATCTTTATGAAGACTCCAGGACAACTGCCTTCTAACATGGCAGCACCAAGGCTCCCAGGGCACTTCAAGGTCAAAGATCTCCCCTGAAAGCAAGAGATCTGCACCTAACCACACCTGTAATTCTCAAATGCCTCTAGGTCTGGCTATGTGACTCAGTACAGACACCTACAGCATTTCATCTGCAGTATTTAAACTACCTTCAGCAAATCCACCCTACACTTTGCTCCATTTTTTTTCCCTTTAGTATTTCTCCTGTAGTATCCTATATAGTACTATACTACATTATTATAGTACTATAGCATATATATACCATAGTACTACAGTATATTAGTATTATATATATATAGTACTATACTACAGTACTACAGTATATTAGTAATACACTATATTAGTGTATTATACTATAGTATACTATATTTATTATTTTCCCATAGTATTTTTCAGGCTTTTTTGGTTTTTTGGGTTTTTTTTTAGGTTGCCAGGCTCCCAGAAGGACGAATTTGCCCACTCTGTTCCATCTCCAGCACCTCCCTCTATCTGCACTGCTCTCCTGAGGAGAAAAGCACAAGGGAGGAATAGCATCAAGAGATCTTTCCCGGCCACTGGCTTGCTCTGGTGCTGGGTAATGAATCTGCCTGAGAGCAAAGGCTTCTTAGCTGGTGCAGGCATGCTGCAACCATGCTGTCTGCAAACCCTGAGCTGGTAAAATCTGTCTGGCCTCATAGGGGACCTCATCAGAGACCTCACAGGAATGGACCTGAAGGTGATTACACACCAGCTAGTGGAAACTTCTACATGGTGGGTAAGAACAGCAGAAAGGTAATAAGAAATCACAGCAGTGGAGGACCCTAGCCAGGAAACCCCATGTAGAGATAAATGATCACTGTGCATTGGCTTTCACTGAACTCAGTCCCTGGACAAATAGCAGATGTTTGCAGCTTGGAAGGAATTTTGTCAGACTATCTGTTAGAAAGTAATCAATGCTAATTTTCTTTAGGAAAAAAAAAAAATAGATGCCAAGGCTGGGGTAAGTACATTTGTACATTCCCCTTCATACTAATGAACTTTCCTCTGCCAGGCTGTGAAAGAGTCCTTAGTATATTTGGCACTTGTCTTAGAGTTGAGTACTATTCAGCACTGTTCTATTCAGGAACTTCTACCCCAGAGCCGTAGAAAGAGCCCATGATGAGTGAGATAAAAGTTGGCATCAGGCACAGAGTGTAGGCACGAGCACCATGTCTGCTTAAAAACCAAAGAACTCTCAAGACACACTGCCATCATTATGGATTTTTTTTTTATTTTTTATCCTCTGCCAGATGGAAATGGGTTGTTTGTTGTGTCAGAGTGATTTAAAGAGTTACTGAGCACCGAACTATAGTACAAGCATTTGGCTGGAGCAGACTGCTTCTCCTTTCAAGGTACATACTATCTGCTGCTGCCTCTTACACATCCTCTCCAGCTGCAGTCCTTTTGGCTCTTCTCAGGAGGGAAGTGCCCCAACCTGACTGCCATATCATCAAGAATTTCTTGTTTATTCCCCCAGTTATTTTTCATTTCCACTTCCATACAGCCCTCTACATCTTTCCTTCTCTCAGTTCCATCATATTTTAAAAAAGGAGTAGGAATCCTTTACTCATGAGGTTGTGCATTGGTGCTAGTCCATAATTTTTGGCTTTATCTTTCTTAGTGATTGTATTACAATTGCTTTTTTCCCCCTCATGTTTACTGCACCCATAGCACACATCTTTGTGGAGATGTCTCTGGTACACAAATGCTTGTTGAAGCAGTAGCAGGAAGATTCAAGTTGACATTGCAAACATGCATTTTCACAAGCATTAGTCACACTGAAAATACATTACTTATTTGGTACCTGGCAGCAATCACAGGGCTCGCAAATATTTGTGCCAACATTCAGTTTCTTGACAAATATCTATCTATAAATACATTTATTTAGATTTTTAAAATCATCATTAAATCAAACTCTAGGCATATCAAACGGAAGCCTTGGTCAAATACAAAACTGAACAACAAGCAATATCACTTTTAGAAATAGAGCACTTGACAAGTTTGCTCTCAACAGCCAAGAAAATATTTGTTATGATGAAGCAACACAGTTTTCTTTTAAAAATGCACCTATAAGAAATTTATCAGTTTTGTGAAATAACGTTGACTGAGAAGTTGCTTTTCAATGGAAGAAAATCAAAAGTCAAATTTTGATTGATTCATTCTTTTAAGCTATTAAAACTTAATACTACTTAGGTGCCTACAGCTGATGTAATTTTTAAATTTTATATGGATGTTGCACTAATGAGAAAAACCCCAAACCATCAGCACTCATGTTGGAGAGAATGAGAAGAGAAAGGAATTTCTCTTTCATAAGAAACTGAAATTAGGGGTTTCTTTCCATTTCACATTAGCACAAATCTGCCACCAACCTACGCTCCAAATGTTGGAATTATGCACAGATCTGAAATGTCTATTTCCTACCAAATCTGGTTTCTATTACTGTGTCAGTCAAAGCCTTCGATGTGCTAACCACTGCTCCCTTCACAAGAAAAAGCCTTAAAGAAATAAGCAAGCCTTTCACAAGTAGCAGGGGGTGGCACAGTTGGACCTCAACTACAGGCTTAACACTGATTCCAGCTCCACTTTGGAAACTCCCTGCAGCCAAACCTCTGGACATCACAAGTGTGTCATCTTCAGCACGAAATGCAGACAGAGCTGTTGACAAGTAGGATTTCCTGATGGCAGGAAAGGGATATTTTTTTCTGTTGTTATTGAGTCTCATTTCGGTCAAAATGAGACTAAATGCAAATCTTTATGTATTTCCAGAGAACCAGAATTCCCCTGAGCCTTGCAGCTGCTTGGTGAAAGTGACTTTTCCATCAGACACTGCTGATGCCGTCAGGGAAATAGATGCTACTCTTTTGAACTCTGCTTTGGTTTTGTGGAAGATTTAATCAAACACAGCACATTCTGAATCAGAGAATTCTGCCCCAAGGAATGAGAATTTCAGGATGAAACTTTGTTCTGTCAGACATTTCCTTCACATGGTACTCAGAGACACTCAGTGACTGCTGTATCATATGAGTAGGAAGAAACTTTTTTCAGTAATCAGGACCCAAACTCAGTATTTGCACTCAAAGGGAAATTTAACTAGGAATTTAACTAAATGCAAAACATTCATAGTTGTGCTGCCCTGCTGTTTCCTTTGCTAAGTATTTTTAATTTTACCTGGTCACTTTTTAATCAAGACTACTTTTACAGCATAATTATGCAGTATATTTGCCAGTTAATTTGATCCTGAAATACTACCTCTTCTGGGAAAATCCAGGATCTTTCACAGATGATGCATAAGAAGATGGCAGTCAGCTTAAAATGGGAGTTTGCATTGATCAAGCATTCCTTACCATCAGATTGCTCTAGCTTGTGCTGTGAGCCTCACTACTTGCAAAATTGCCTTTGGCATCAGTACACTCTTTTACAAAGTTCAGTGTGTGTGACAGTGCCTTAAACCAGGACGTTTTTATGGATATCCTTTTGCTTATGATCATTTAAAGTAGAAATATCTTGTACAGTAAGGTTCCATAGCAGAAGTGCTTGTCACAGATACCAGAGAGCCCCAAACCCAGCAAGCTGCCACTGATTGTCACCTCATCCAAACCTCAAATTCAACACTTATGCATAATCAAGGCATCTCACTTTATGAAATACATGTGCTCCTACAGACCTAGTGTAGAAATGTGGAAGTGTATATGGTCTGGAAGGAGTACATTTGCTCTTCAGGGTGATTGCATAGCCTGAGTCTACTCAGCAAGGAGCTGCATTTCAGCTGTGCCCTCATATATAACACAGGCTAATGTCATGCCATGAAACATTTCATTACCTAGAGGCTGAGAGCTGCTACCTGGTTTAGACTAAATGTGTTAAATTAAGCGCTTTAGGCAGTTTTCTATGAATGCAATTAAACACAAGGGGATCTGAAAGGAGGAACAGAAAATGAGGAGAAATGTAGCCTTGTTGAAGAGTCTGAAAAGCAGATTGTCCTAACACTATTTGATGCTTCTATTTAAGCCAACAGCATATTCACATGGGAGACATCTTTGGATGAAAATAAAACAAGATTTATATTTATCACTCATTTCTTTTTATCTCCTTTGCTAATCTAGTGTCATCAAACTTGACATTGTGCCAAGACCAGAAAACAACTGTTCCTGGGCGGTTTACAATATAAAATATTCTCTGTGTGTGTCTGTGCAGATCTTTGGTTTGATCTGCTAATCTTCTATCATAAACATAAATTATATGAACAGTATCCAGACTGCAGAGTGGGGATGATAGACAGAACTGTGTTCACTCAAACTGGACTATATCCAAAGAACCCTTATATGGAATGAAAGACTTTTGTCCAGTCAGTTTAGCAGTGCTTTTTGTAGGGAATCACTTACTGGGAGTTACAGTCTCCTCACTGAAAGCACTAGAGATGATTTTTATTGCAGAGTTTTTGCATAAATAGGGAAATTCAGAGAAGCACAGCACAAGTTTGCTTCTTGCAGTGTGATAGAGGTTTTAAAACCTTTGCTAAGGATATGGAATGATAGCCTCTTCTTAAGCATAATCAGTTTCTCATGGTTTTATTGCTTTTATGATTCTAGGTTTCTGCAGAAAGATGTAGTTTTAAGGATAAGAAGCCTGTCCATCACCCGAGTAGTGATTTCAAATTAGAAGTAAAATTAATGCTGCATGTACTTTAGAGTCTTTTCTAAGCTACTAAATAACACACAGGTCTAGCAAGGAGACACTGTTAGCAGTTCTGTATTTAAAAAACCTCACCTGTAATGCCTGGTTTCTGAAAGCACAACAAAGAGACTAAGGGGAAAAAAAAAAAAAGATGAAGAAAGAAGAAAGGAAAAAGAGAAAGTAAGCATAGACTCATAGAAATAAGACAGCACTAAATGTCTGACTACACTGAATTTACACTCTACCACCATTCTTTTCACATACATGACATGTATAAACCAAAGTCTGCAATTATAAATCATGTTATTAATAACAGCAGCTACATTCTTGTTGAAGAGTCTTTTATTTTAACAGCCATCCAACTCATTTGAATAGCACTTTGACAGGAGGAGTATGCTACCACTCTATATTTTAATGAAGATGTGGAGATGAAAAATATGATGTTACTGTATGCAAAAGGTATGACTCCCTGAGAGAAGTTTAGAGTCCTTAGGGCCCCTGTTGAACTATAAATAGAAAACTCCAATCACTACATTGCCATAATTCATTCAGGTGTTTGCCTCTTTCCATGAAAAATGCCTATGCTTTTATCTCAGCCCCAAAACAGGATAGGCTGAGCTAAATATGCTTTCCTCATCTAGCTATAAAACTGAAAAACATGTGCTCTTCCTTTATAGAAGCAGTATATTATGCTCACTACACCATTTTGAGAAGTCTGTGATGGCATCTGGCTGATGTCTAGGTTATTTAGCATAAGCAGTCACAATCTATCCATTATGTTAAACGAATAATAATATCTTCTGGGCTATGGAATGACAGAAATTCATAGTTTCATAGACTTTGAACAGGTTTTTGCTGATTTAGCAATATGAAGTTCCACGGTTGAGTACTCATTCTACTTTAAGGGAACACTAAAATAGAGAAAATGTAGATGTTTGTCTCCTTCCTTCCCTTCAGGAGAAAATTAAATTAGAATAGCAGTCAAAATAATTTCCTGTCAAAATAAATATGTAAGTATGGCCATGTGCACATTATTTCTTCACAGCAATAAGTAAAATGTCTTTCACCCAAGATAGAAAAATATCTCCTTAATCTAGGGCTTTACAGAAGGACCAGCCTCTATGAAGGATGAGCCTGACTGCACCATTTCATCTGGAGAAGGATTTCTTTGAACAAAAAAGACAACAGTCTATTCAAAGATATGACACAAAACTTTGCCTAATTTGTTATCCCTGATTTTGCCTACATCTAATAATTTCCCAGTGGCACTAGGAGGCCTTTACTCACAAAACCATTTGAGATTTGACCCCTCAGTTGTATTTTAAAAAAATCAGATTCCTGGTACTGTAAGGAGCTGAATAGGAACTCTCTGAAGGGATCAGCTGTTGCTGATATGTAAAATGAAATTCAATAACCTCCATTAGGGTTCATTTATAGTAGCTTGATAACAGTTACTCTGTATTTAATGAGTGTTGGCTTCTTTTTAAACATTAATCAAAATCCAGTGAGTCACCCTAGGTATGAAAATTGTGTCAATTACCAGCTTTGAAGAGCTACATCCACCAAAAGTAGGTCTTTTGAGGTACACACCTTATCTTTCTGCCCACAATCCACAACATAAATAAGAACAACTATGCATAAAGCATTAATAAATGCAGGTCCTATATTTACAAATTTAAAAAAAAATCAGTCACAGCTTGAGTATGCAATATTAAAAACTGTAGGGCAATTAAACCATTTATATGCAATTTTAATTCTGCTTACAGAAGCTGAGTAGCACAGCTGGAGCCACATCTCTGTAATTCTACCACAGGATGTCTATAAGGTGTTAAATAAAGAAAAGAAAAAAAAACAAACACTCTGAATTTCTCTGGCTATCACAGAACAGCAGCTTCTCCTTCTCCCAAAAAGGCACTTAGACATTTAAAACCAGTGACATGGAATCCCTAAAGGAAATTAATTTTATCAACATCATCAATAGAGATGTTCAGAACTTACAATTCCCATACTGTTGACAAAGTCAATATTTAAGAAAAGTTTCATTTCAAATTGGAAAGATAAATGTTTCTGGGTAGGGATGCTTTCTTAGAATGCTTACTGGGGAGAGAGAAAGAACTACACGTTAGCCACAACTACACGTTGTAAAACTTAAGATAAAAGTAGAGACCCCAGTTATGAAACGTTCTAAACAAGAAATCCTAACAGTCTGACATTACAGCTCCTGTTAATCCCAAATTAGAAATATAAATATGTAAATGAATAAGCACATAAAGCTTTCATCCTGGTAAGAAAATACACAGAAATGAACATTTTAGCAAGCTAATATTACCTGTCCTTATACAGCTGGCAAGAAGGTGACCTAAGGCTACAAACCTGGCCTAAATTACATATAACGTAGTTCTGACTCATTTGGCATGTTTATACTGCCTTCTGATCCAGCACCACACAGCCAGGGTGTACAGGACCCAATCCTACAAGCTTCCACACAGCCCTAATTCCCAGACACCTCAAGGAATTAGCGGGGCTGACAAAACCTTGCATCCCTCCAAGCATCTCTCAGGCTCAGACTACCTCTGAGCACACGACCAAAGAAGTGATGGGAAAGGTTTCTGCCAGGCAAAGTATGAGGAAGAAACCAAGCCCACTGGTTAGGTGATCATCAAAACCAACTGACTCAATCCTTTAAAACACTCTGTTTTAGCAAACAGCCTTCCCTGACCCTCCTCCTAACCCTCAATGGTAGAAAAAGAATTTTTCTGTTGTTGGAAAAGCTCTTGACCAGACCTGAGAAGTCTTCAGAGAAGAGGTGACTTGGCTATTTAATGATCTTTTTTTCATAACTCCTCTCTGACTGTCAATTTAGTTTATATCATAAATCAAAGGTTAAGGATAAAATGAACTCATGCAGAGAATTACTTAAAAGGCTCATAGCAACATCATCAGAACTTTATACAAAAGTCAAAAAATCAGCAAAAGGTTAACTTTAAGTGTCTAGACAAATAAATGTTTTAACCAGTAATCAGAAGAGAATTCCACCTCCATGAAAACACCTTAAAATCTTCAGGAGCCATAAAGTTCAGTCTTGGGCTACATAACCTGCCAAATCTTACATTAACAAATGATCAAGAGTTTACAGAGATGTCAAATATTTTATACTAGAGTGGTTAAGTGCTTGAAAACACAGTGCCAAAACCTTTGAGTTAATATCCACCATTAAGGGGGGGGGAAAAAAGTGTGAACCAGGAGTGATATGTCTTAAAAGGAGAGGATTTTGTACAGTTTCTCCATAATGTCATGACAAGACTAAACCTTAAAGAAGATACTTGAAGGAAAGAAGGAACTCGCTGTTAAAGGTCAGAGTAATCAGCCCACAAAATGAAAGTTATATGTAGATTAGTAGTAGTCCAGTCTTTTTTTCTGATTGAAAAATATCCCCAGTATAGTGATTTTTTAAGTGTTAGATATTGCTATGTATTATAAATTTAAATTAATTTGCATCTCCCTTCTTAGAAGCAAAACACTATTTTTATATGGAACTAGGATAAAAGAGAGATTTCATGAAAGTGCTCATATTGTTGTCTCACTGTGCAAGAGTTGATACAATCTCAAAATCTTTATGTGCTCTTGCAGATGGGCAGCTACTATTCAGATAACTCTGGACAAAAAAAGGTAAATGTTTTTAATAGCAGAGAACAATTCACTGATAAAAGAAATGTCTGCACCACTCATATCCAAGGGACCTGAGAACAGGAAGGACCAAGCTCTTCCTGAGCATATGGAGGATCACCATATTTAGTAATATGGTGATTATTTGAACACAAGCAAAGCAGCATCTGTGAGCTCATTTCAAGACAGTGACAGTGCATTTGGTGACCCTGGCAAATATTCAAAGACTCCTAAGGAATCTGAACAGACTATTCAGTAGGTTGTGATATGCTTTCATCAAAACCTGCTCTGTGAGAAAGCATTTTGTGAAGCCCACATGGGAACTTTCAAATAGGTCAAATTTGATAAGGAATATACAATTCAATGCCACTGACTTTTCAGTCCCTTAAAACAGAAGCAAAAATGTGATGCTCAATGGTGAAAAACAGAACACTCCCCTCCCCCTCCCAAACAAATACGACTCCTCCTTCTTCCTCAACCCTCCTAAAAATTCAGAGCCCTCTCCATGTGTGAGTTGTTTACACTTTAAAGCATGTACTCTTCTGTACCTTAGGTTAGCAGTTGTCTAGGAATAACATTAAAAAATCCCATTGGCTTGTGGAGGTAGTGTAATATATCAAAACATGTCAGATACAGATCTGCTGCTCATTGGCCCTGAACATCATGATAAACTAGTGGTGGTGAAATATAGAAACGTATCTGGATCTGCAAAAACAATATGCTTTCAAGCTGTATTGCTCAGACAGAACAGTACATGAAAAACAGAGCAGAAGGAATAAATAGGCTGTTGCACCTTCTGGATGAAGGAGTTCACGTAGAGTCTGAGAAAAGGTTGTACACGTGACTCCTCCCTCCAGCAATAAGGTTCATTATACAAAATTTCTCCTTGGCAAGGGTGACATGAAATTTTGCCATTCGCAATATTCATACCGCAGGAGACTCATGCCATTTCATTCAACCATCTGGCCACAGAACTTTGTTTTTCAGGGTATTATCCAGTCTGCTCAAATTTAGATATTGCATCATCTCAGTTTTACGTGTTTGGCGAAGGAAGGCAGTTTGGCTTGCCCAGCTTCTCAACAAGTCAATGGAGAGAGTCAGATACCTTTGAACACTTGTAAAAGTATATGCAGTCTTCCTAGCTCACCTATTTCTCCTTTTCTCCTGCCAATATATGGAATTCAGGCATTTCCAGATATCATCAGTGCTGTCTGCTTAAATGATGGGTATATCTTTTCACCTGAGATCAGAAGAAACGAAAGGAAAATCTTGCACTGCTCCATTCACTTAGTCCACAGAGTGGTGGCACTTCAAAGAACTGCATTGGCAATAAAAATGTGTGAAAGGAGTGAAGATCTGGATGCCAGGCTATCTGATCAGAGCTGAGGTAATGTCTCAGAAAAGTGGCTTAGTGATTACTCAACCAAGCGCTCTTTAAATACCCTGTCACTGTGTCCAGAACATTGAAGGGGAAAAAGTGCTGGAAAAGCCCAAGTCCAACTTCTTAGTTAAAACATTCAGTTGTGAGAGGACTTACTTATGCATTTCTCATTAAATCACATCCTTGTCATATTGCAGATAACCAGGGGCAGAAACTTCGATCATATCTCTTTCTGCCATCCTGGTACTCTCCTTGTATGAGGTGAAGCGAGACACACATATCACACAGTCTAATATTTGGATCTGCTGGCTTCAGGTAGCTTTCTGCCTCATCTTAGATTGCAATATACCTTTTGTCACTCAATTCCCCAGAAAGCAAGGCTTTTTTCTGCACACAGACTGACAAAATGTTAGTGCCTAGGGAACATTCAGACTACATGGGAGGTATCTAATGAATTTCAATGCCTCATGGATTTAATAGCCTTACTAAGTAAGCAGGCTGGATCAGTGTCTAGGATTCAGCAGGGTTAAAGCATTCTAATCCTATTGTAGGCAGGATTTAGACAGACTGGATCATAGCCTCACTTTTTCATCCTTAAATCAAGAAGTAGCAACAAATACTCCAAATTGCAGTCCACAAGGTATTGTAACAGTTCACAGAGACAAAATTCACCAGAAGTTTCTGATTTCATATATATATATATGTTTGCTTAAATTATCAGTAGTCAGCTGAGATCTGATGTAAACAGTACATAAAATAAGCTGACAAGTTTTCAAGGGTTATGAGACTCCAGAGTTATCAAACACCAACAGCTCACTCCTACTCTGCTAGTTATGCTACAGAGCCTGTTTGCCATGGTTAGAGGCTTGTATATCAAAAGGATAAAAACGAATGAAAAATTCTCTCTATAAAGGCCAGATACTGGTTATCCTATTGCCTGAGACAGAACTCTTGAGCAGTTAAAATTTTATAGTGTATGACAAGGGAATATACCAGATCTATACCTGAAGGTCTGTTGTCCTTTCAAAAGTCTCTGATATTATGCCTTGCTCACACTCATTAAACCTAATGGTACTTTCTTTTACTTACTTTTACTATTGTTTTTGTTGACCACACCTCCCAAAACAGAAGACTCTCAAATGCAAAATCAAGTGATAAACCTGCTAATTTAAGCACCTTTGCTATAAAAGCCACTGAAGATTTGAGCTTGAATTTCTTTCAGTTTGTGAACTCACGCCAAGGAAATTAAGACAAGACCCTTCATATATAAGTGGCATGCACTTCTAAGAGAACACAATGTAGTTTGCTGTAAAACTGTCATTCTCAACTGCAATACTGTATGCAGAGTTGGTTACTCCTTTCAAAAAGAATATTGCAGAACCAATTTAGATGCTTAAGAAAAAGAAATGAGAACACTTTTCAGAATTGATAAAAAACCCCACTTCTGTCCATGATATTTGGAAAACACTGTTACTGTCAGCTCAGTGAAAGAAATAGGAACGATACAGAACAGATTTGATGCTTTGCTTTGCCTGCAGAACAGAGGGCTACATTGACAAGACTGAGAAACAGGTAAGGACCTCTAACCTCAGTTCATTCCTCAATTCCTGCTATTGATATAAAAAGAATAATTCAGCTCTTAGACTCTTCCTTTCCTCTCAGTACATATCAGGTTAAGTTAAGGAACAATTTTCAAGAAGAGAGACTAAGATTATCTCTTCTCAGTGTCTTGTGCAGGCTGGGGATAAGGCATTCTCTTCCAATGGCAAAGGATGTGAGCTGAAACCCTCCCATAACAAGAGGGATTTGTGCCCAGATCCTGTTAACTACTGCTCTCACTGGCAGGCTCTCAAAGGTAACAAAGAACCATTCTTTCACAAAAAAAATAGTAAATTAGGCATAATTGCTTTGGAATGAACTATTTTCCAGTTCTTTTCAATTTGTATTTATTAAAGCAGAGCAAAATACAAATATGCAAAATAATTCAGGTGGAAATGTGAAAACAGAAGTTACAAATCATAAACATGAAGTGAAAGAGAAAAAATAATATTGCTGCAATTTTAGGCAGCAGCATTGACTCTCAAATTTCCAGATTTAAGTCCAACTCCTATTAATCAGAAGGAAACTGGAAATAGTCTTCACCTTTGTCTTCCCTGGATTCTCGCATCCTTTTTCTGAAGAAAAATTGCCCTACAGAGATTCTCACAATTATTAGACTTTCTTAACATGTGGTCTGATGTAAAATAAATATGTCTATCTTCCCTTTATTTTTCTTTTTTTTTTTTTTTTTTTGGCGAAGACACCGTAGTGTAGTCCATTTTGTTAGCCAAAATTCTTTTGAGTCTAAATTTTATGTTAACAGCTTCTCTGTACATGCAGCCAAACTAGAATCACAGACATGGTTTATTTTGAAGCCGATTGGTCTGTTCATGACCAGTAGTTAAAACACCAAAAAAGTAAAAAGCCAACCAAATCTCAACCCTCCAAAAAAAAACCCCAACCAACCAAACATAAACTATGCACCCCCCCAAAAAAACCCCTGAAAAGCAAACCAGCAAAAAAAGTGCAAAGTATAGAAAGAGAAAGTTATGACCATTAGGAAGAGTGCTTAATTTTCAGGGGAATCTCATGGGAAATTGCTTTTTCAGAATCATGATGGAAAGATTATCCTGGGAAGACTGAAACATTTATTCATGAAAGGAGCCCTTCTCTTTATTCCAGCCATCAAACACCTGAAATACATTTATAGTCAGCACATCACATAGTAGATGAGACTGTAGTCAAATTTGCTTTTATCATTTAAGTATATGATCTTGTTTGGCAATGTTATACTACTAAAGTGAATTCAGATTTAAGTCACAACTTTGGCTTGCTACATATCTCAGCCTATTCTGCTTCAGTATTCAAGCCTGACTGCTATCCTGTCATTTTGCTTTTCATTGCTATCCCTAAGAGGAAACAATAAAGCTTTCCCTATCTTACAAAGTTACATTAATAAATTTAAATGCTGAAACATCACTGATCATAAGAATACAAAATATTTTTCTAAAATAAGAGATTCAGACAGCATTATTTTTAAAACAGAATATTACATGCTACTTTTCATAAAAATCTCTGAACCAAATATAAATGCATGCAAGAGAAAACAGATCCTGGCAAGTCTAGACAAAGGCTGGGCATGATAAAAACACAGAAGCACATTTGATACTACGGAGCTCCTCTCCATCCTTCTGTTGAAATGTTAATAATTTTAGCATCTTCTTCACAAGGCATTTCAGTGGTATCTATTCCATTAGATACACACTGTACTGCATGACCTTAGATCCCCCCAGAAAGGAAAAAATCTATATGAACATACTGCTCATCCCTCCATGGGATGGAATGGCTGTAATGTTTATGGAAGTATGTCACAAACCCCACCTGGCATTCTTCTTTGCTGGCTGCATCTGCTCTTAACATGATCTTATAGCAGCTAGAACAAATCAAGGGACATTAAGATAAGAATATGAGACAGCCAGACATTCCGGTAATCTGAGGAAAGTTCTTCTCATCATGGAGGAATCTAAGCTATAAATATGAGATAATGCGAATAAAGCCCTATCAAACCACTTTTTTTTTTTTTATTGAGAAAAAGTAAATAGCAGTGTGAGTTACAATTGTTGTACACTTACTCAATAACTCTCCTTGCTGGAGATGCTGCAGTGTGTATCTTGAAAAAGAAAAAAATTACAGTGACTGAAATTTAAAGCTAAAAACCTCCCACTTAATCATGAGCTTGATTGTAAAACAAATACCTTAACTGGGATTCAAGCTGCTTTTTAAAAACACTGCATTGATAAAAATTGAGAAACATCATAATTAATTCTAAACTGAAAATAAAGAAAAACATCTTCCTCTCCTAGAGGAACAGCTCTGCAAAACCAAGGTGCTTGCATTAAGTGCTCTGTTGTTTGGTTTTTTAAATATTTTTATTTTCTTGCTAAATATTTGGCCCGAATTTCAAGTGTAGGTATAAAAGAATAATATGTTTTACTGAACTCGGTAGATCATCAGACTATGATGGGGAGAATACTGGACAAGACTATCAGTGCTGCTCCATAGGATCCATACAGCAGGTGAAAGAAACCAAAACCAAAACCAAAACCAAAACCTAAGCCAATCTCTGTCATGGATCACCTGGAATTTTGAGCAAGGGATAGCACAGTAAGACATTCATATAAATTACAACCCACGCTTAGTCACCTGGGTGCTCACAGTCATCGAGTGACCTTCTTGCATGTCTTCCTGGATTGACACTACTGACTGGGAAAGAACCCTGGAGGATCTCAGAGCTATGGACACATAGAGGCCAGAAGAGAAACAGGTTCTGCTGTGGGAGCCTCACACTCAGACTCCCATAACAAGAATACACATTGCTCCACACAGCCACCTCACAGAATACCACACAACAAATGGAAATATAAATGCCTCCTCCCACTCCTGAGCAGCCTGGGTCTCTGAGCAAGCTCTAGGAGTCATTGGAGAAAGGACTGCTATGAGTATCTCATAGCAGATTTGAATATTTAGCAATTTGATTCTGCTTGGCCCTGCAGACTATGAAGAAAATTGTTGCATAACTCAGTTGTCCTACATACATTGCTTTTCACTTGCTAAATACCTGTGTAACCTGAAGTTCAGATTGTTAAAATAATTAATACATTGCTACATTAAACACAAATATTACAGCATTAATAAAATAAACTAGCAAACCTAAAATCCCAGGACTGAAACGATCAGGGATGTTATTGCACATAAATAAAAGCCTCAGCGCTGTTATTGAATGCTTTTTTTTTCAAACATAGGAGAGCTACCAAAAGAGCAGTTCCTCTGCTCCCCCTTCCTAATGATGCATTTCAGAGTTCGGCAATGTCAGAAGAAAGGTTGCCTGTGCAAAATTAAACCAGTCCCTTTGGGTATACGCATTATGATACAGGCTTGTAATTACACATTCACACACCATTTTTTCCCTCAGGACCACTGCTGTATTCAGCTCGCAGGAAAGAAGAGTGTTCTGCTAAAAATCAGCTGGACAAGCTTCTGTTTCTCTTTTGTTTCTTCATCCAGGGTCGATATGTGGTCCTGTGCCACCATATTTACTGCCTCCTGATCATCCTTTCTCCAGTTAATAGAGTCAGCATCCTCACTGCCTTTCCAGCAGTGCTCATCACTGTGATATTCAAATTATTGACATATATTAACTGATTTATTTTCTGAAAACTTCTCTGACTGAGATTATAATTCCTCCTATTTGGCACGTGAGGAGCTGTGTCATTTGGAATTTCAGGTATAAAGTTTCCACTCACCTTGAGTGGGCATAAACCAAGAGTTAATGAATTCAGCTGAGCACCCGGAAGAAAAAAACCAGATGCAATCAGTGTCCATTTGTGAAGGTCTGGTTGAAAAGATTTATCTAGTATTCTTCTATAGAACTTATGGCAGGTATAGAATCCAGGTTCACAAAGGAAAATTTAGCTGTCTTGAGCCTGAAACTCTCTTTCTGAGCTGCCTTGTGCCATTCAGAAACTTTCAAATTTCACAGAAGATTAAAAGGCATTTTACAGAAAAAACCCAAGCTCTTTTACTGCACAGCCCAGATTTACTCCATCTGCCTCTCTCACTCTAAGAAATTTGGTAATGTGCTCATTGTTTGACTCCTTCTGCTCCACCGCTGTCTTTCTTACTCTTGATTCTCCTTGTAATCTCTCCCCCTACCACCACTTTTAATGAGAAGATAATTTTATTCTAAACACACTCCAAATCCTGTTTAAATTTTTGAAAGACAACCCATAGACACTATCTGTAGACAAATCTGTAGACACTAAATTCCTGGAATAAGCAATTCCTGCTGGTCACTGTAGAGTCTGGCACCTGCACAAATAAAGAACTTTAAAATAAATGGAACAGAACTTTCATGTCATTTTAGTGAAAACTGGTATTTTTATTCAATAGCACACACATGGGGAAGGAGATTTTTATACAGTATCATCCTTTTAGGTACAATGCTCCTTTGAAAGAATACTTACATCTGCAGGAGCTGCGGACTGTTTATGCCTAAATTTCTTTTGGTATGAGGAAACCTTTCATTGACCTGTGCACTTCTTCAATTGGGGACATTCAGTCAGTTTTCTTATATAAATCATATCAGTTCATAATTTTCAAAGCATGAATAGTAATGAAGTTGCATTTATGATGTTTAATTTGATTTTTAATTTGGCCTCTGTGGGTCAGTGCCTCAGAGATACTGCTGCTGCTGCTGCTGCTGCTGCTAGGCACCATCATGTGAAGAAATCTGCATTCAGGCCAGCTGTGTTTATGTATCATTCACACTGGTACCATACAATGAAGAAAATCACAAATTTGACTTTAATTGTGGCAGCTGTGTTCAGTGAAGTGTCCAAATTAGAAGCGACCTATAAAAGACTGTATTACTTGTAAAAGGAATGTGCTCTGGGGCATTTTATACACAATGGAATATTTGGAAGCAAACTTTCAAAACAAATAGGAGATTATGTGTGAATAAAAACCATGAATGATGCATGTAACCATGAACGAACTTTCTGAATGTACCTTCGTGCCCTTTGATAAAAAATATTTCTCAAAAGTCTCAAAACATTTGCATTTCATGTTCCAGTAAAACTGATTGAAGAAGGACCTGACAAAAAAATCATTAAAGAACACTTTTAAGAGACAAGGGTAAGAATATTCTGCAAACATTAAAACTAAAGCTCTGCATACACTGAAAGCAAAAAATGTCACTTCTGCAGCATACATTGTCAAACCAAAAAGCGTTACCTCATCCAGAGATCTGAATCCAGGGATTCCAGACATTTTGCTAGTCTACCTTGTGGTTTTGTCAGCTGTATGCTGGACTTATAAGTTACACCTAAACTCTTCTGTTGTGCCACACAGATATCACTGACTGAAGGAGTTACTGAAAATTCTTTGCTGGAATTAATGACACTTGCCTTGTAAAAAACAAAACAAGCCAAGAATATTCACTTATATTTTCAGGTATACTTAAAATGTTTTTAGTTCAGTTTTTATTCAAAACGGTGGCTTCCCAAAAAGTCCATACATTCAAGAAAATATATTTATGGAGATTTCAGCATTCATTATTTTTTCTATTTCAGTATAGCCTGCACCACAACAATAACCTGGCACTTGCTTCACTGAGTGCCTAAAATACTTACAGAATAAAATAAATTTAGAATGACTGAAGCCTCTCTCGTCTTCCAAAAAAAAAAGAAAAAGAAAAAGTTTTAAAATTTCTAAGTGAATCAGACTCTGACAAGATTTGGAATATGCATGTCCTGGTTCTGGGTTACAGCAGATTTGTTGCAGAAAGATTTAAATAGAACATTCAATTTGTGGCTTAGTACTGCAGCACTCTGAGCATTTTTTGCTAACTCCCTGAAATAAAACTGAATTCTTTATCTCCTAACCATAAATTCCACTCTTAAGTAGGTCATTAAGGTTAACTTTATGTAAAGCGACCCATAATATGCAGAAAGCAGTATGACATTTCCATAGCCTTAGATGGTCTAGATAAAACCCTCCTAATAGGACACTTTTCGGCTTGAGAAAAGCTCCCCCAAAGCCCTATTAAAATAGAGTTTGGTCAAAATGAAATGGTTGTCCAAAAAGAGCTCTGTGTGGTTTCACCTGAAACCCATATCAGTCTTTTTCAATGGATGATGGAACAAAAGGGGCAAGAATTGCAGATATTCCAGCAGAAGGATTAAAACTCAGTGGTACCAGGAATTTCAAGGAATAGCCTGAATTTGATCCTATCAAATCCAAGATATGAAATCCAAGCATGTTTGGAAAAAAATATGAATTATATCAATAAGTGAGTAATGAGTTGCTAGACAGCAGTGGGATCAGGAATAACAGCAGGTTATGGACGAACATGTGCAACAGCATGACAATGTTGCACAAATGTATCCAGAAGAAAACCTTCTGGTCTGCTTAATTAGTGCTGACACAGCTGGAATACCACGTCTGTTGTTTCCCTAAGCATAGTAAGGCAATGACAGGCAGACTGGGGAGAATTCAGAAGACAGCAGCAGAAATTGTTAGATACAGTGTTTGGAAACACAACATTGCAAGGAAGAATTGGAAGACTTACATTGGTTCAACACAGACTAAGGACAAAAAAGGACATGTAAATAGTGCACATACAAAGACAGTTGATAATGAAGAAAATAAGGAGAGTGTTTTACTAAATTATCTATCTCTGCTGCAATATTGATATGTTAAGCACACAAATAATAATTGGATTGTGGGTACTGACCCACTAAGATGGCTGTGCTTCCAGCTATTTTTTTTTCCTAGATTAGTTAAAGATACAAACATGTAAATGTAGAATTCTGAAATGCTGTTATACAGCACCTGGATAACACAGAATGCCATAAACAGGTTCCTGGAAGGTTTTCTGAGGTTAGGACTAACCTTCAGCATTCACAGCAGGAAGACCTGTGCCTGAAAGACGTAGGTGCTGAGTGTGGAGAAAGAGGCCCATAAATGAGAGCTATATTCAGACGTAGCTAGGGCTGTTGAAGGTAAACCACATATGTCTTATACAGAGAGTTCGGCATATAGTGGAGCATCACCACCTCTGTCAGGAAGTGCCCTCTTTCTGGGTCAGGTCTTCATTGAGTCATTATGCATATTACTGCCAACTACAGAACTCAAACCCTGCAGCAGAGGTGGCAGGATTCAGGGGAAAATGTCTGAAGTAAATTTCTGTACCCTTTCTGTTCAAGCCTGAATAGGCTTCAGTCACATATTGTATGCTCTGTTAAGATAACCTCTGTCTCATATGAGAGGGCAAGACCATTTCACAGCTTCTGTTGAAGATCTTGAGCTACATTCTGCAGCTGCATCTTCAGAGAGCAACCCATGGCTGCAGTCTCTCTTAGGAGGGAGGCTGGCTCCTGTTCCACTGCTGACTTCTTGCATTCCAGTCTTACCCACATAAACAGAGAACCCTATGGAGAATAAAAGGATAATTGGACCTCGTGGGTGATAAAGAGGCTGGAGCTTTTATTCACATATTGACTTGCTTAATTTAAAAAATCCTGATTATTTCTGAAGTTTGGTTCTATTTCTCTTTGGGCAAACATACCATGAGGACCAAATTAATTTTCTCAGTGCCTCTCTGTTAGCAGCAAGAATGCCTTGGTTTTTTTTGTGTACAGTGCTGTCTCAATGGGAAAATAGCTTGAGCAACAAGTGATAAAAATGCAAGCAGTTTAAATCTAAGAAAAGGTACTTCTTTGAACTGAATAATGGTCAAAACAGTAGACTTGTAAGAAATATATCTTAAAGTTGACTTCTTTGTCTCTGTTGCAAAATGTATGCTGGCATGCTTGAAGAAAGCTTACATTTTGCTGAAATACTGGAGTGATTTCAGCTTACTCATACCTGGACAAAAGGTAGGGAATTTTTTTTTTCCATTTGCAGGGCTGCCATTAGAATAACAATTTTAGGGAAAAGAAAAAAAAAATATTAGAAATAAAAAGCCTGTAATTTATAGAGAAACTCAGAGACTGATAGGAGTACCTTTGACTTGTCACTTTCAAATCTTCAGCTACACATATTTGTCCAAACAGAACTAGTTAATTTGCTGGTTTAGTTATGTATATAATTATAAAGCATTGACGTGAATTTAGTCTCTAGTCCATTCACTGCGTTTAGTGCACTGTACTTATTCTTTACACTGCAACATTATTTTAGACCTCCCTGCACTGAAATGCAATCTTCTCGGATGTTTTTCCACTGCCGTGTAATCACACACCATTCAATCATTTGAGACTATTATCTACTCCTCACTCTCTTCTGCAGCTCTAATGGATGACCCTTGTTCCAAGTTTGCTCATTCCACCTTCACGACGTACGGCACCCAACGAGAGGCACTTCCATCTGACTAGCAGGAGGCAATGCAGAAGCAACACAGACATTTGCATTGCATTCAGCTCACTCAGAGCAGCACAGTTGATCCAACACAATCCTACCTGACATGTGTTCATTTACGTGAGTTCAATTTGCAGTCTGTATTTGATTTCTCCTTACAAAATTGGTTGTGAGGCTTCCTGGCCTTTTTTTTCCTTTTTTTTTTAACCAGATTGTTGTAAAATTACAGGTGAAAGACACATTGTAAATAGAAAACCCATGTATATGTACACAAAGGTAATAATTTTTTACCCTTTTTTTCCTGTTAAGGTGAACTAAAATCTAGAAGCAGAGAAAAAAGAGGAAAAAGAA
Organism: Entomyzon cyanotis; assembly: GCA_024500445.1. NCBI lineage: Eukaryota > Metazoa > Chordata > Aves > Passeriformes > Meliphagidae > Entomyzon > Entomyzon cyanotis. The sequence continues at coordinate 23,645,159 of JAKEPQ010001005.1, forward strand.
TTGTCTTTGCTTTTACATGAATGTAAGTCAACATACATATTTCAATTCCGGTATGGCTAATGTGACTTATGGAAAAATCTTAGGCCAGGATTTTCTCTCATTGCAAATCTTGATTGGCCAAAAATAGACATTTGCTTATATAGTTTAAATTTTTGAAACCATATGTTAATCAGAAATATATGCAAAAGCAAATGAATTCTATCAAAACAAATCAACAAGTAATAGATGCAGGGAGAAGAAAAATACAGGGAGGAGACAGGAAAACAATACTTTCATCATTTAAATATTTACATTAGACATAAAAAATACATCATAGGCACTTCAGTTTATGTGGTCCAATAGTTTTAAAGCACAGAAGGCTGATGTAGGTGAAGGTATCAGGAAACTGAACAAAACCAGAGATGAAGTCTTTTCATTGAATGGTGCCTGGAGCTATTAATTGGAGAATATTGATGCTTGACTATATCTACTCTAGCAAATAGTTTTCTTTTTTTTTTTCTTCCTCCCTTTTGGAAGAAGGAGAGAAAAACAAAAGACTGGTGATGAAGATGAATGGGGCTCTCTCTAGATGCCTGAGAGGGCTCTGAAAAGGAAAAATCACAATATCTGTGGTTTGTGGGCTGTTCAGGAAAGCAGCTGAGCTGAACAGCATTTCCCAAAGCTTGGGAGAGAAGATTAAGATTTATGTGAAAGCAAAGGTGTGATTTGAAGCTTTTTTGCCTTTTACCATTTGTTTTGATGACCGTTAAGCAAGCAGCTAAATAATGTTCTGTTTTGAATAAATTACTTCTGACTTGCTTTAATTTAGTTCCAGGTATGAAAAAAAGGACCAAGATAGCTGAGATGGAGGTAAAAGATGTATATATCACAAGTCCTTCAAAAGTCACATAAAATAATTATTTCATTCTTCTTTCACCCAAAGAGACTGAAGCACATCTAAAGTACAGTTAAAAACCTTCTTAAAGGCTGTAAACAGCAGCTGTAATAGGAAAAAATAGTTTTCTCTGCATTTCCCATTGCCATTTTACACATATGGATGGATGGATGGATGGATGGATGGATGGATGGATGGATGGCTGGCTTCTATCAACATCACAGGAGAAATCCACCTACAGTTGAAAGAACGGAGTCCACTGTTCAAAGTCCTCAATCACACACCATTGCTCAGAATCCCCTCCATTCAGTGGCCAACACAGAAAAGTAGTACCGAGAAACCTGTACAAAGCATAGACTTTCACATGCAGTACATAATACAAGGCAAAACATCTCAGCGCAGTAATTCAAAAACCCAACATATTTAAAGACTAAGTGCTCAGAGCTCACTTATCAGAAACATTTTCTAGACAGTTGTAGCTGATGTCCTATTTCTCTCCAAATCTGAAGTACCTGATTCAGTGCTACCCCAACAATATTCTTGGGCCCATGGTGTGACTCTTGGGAATGGTGCTCTCCAGGGCTGGGAGCTTGACTTGGTGATCCTCATGGGTCCTTCCAACTCATCTTTGTGATTCTGTGATCTCAGGCCATCAAAATCCAGAAAGCCTCACTCTCTGCTGAAGGAGACCTGCCTCCAAAAATCAACCCAATAAACCCTTCCTTTTCCCAATGAGGTAGTATTTTAAATTAGATTTTAAACCACAGGTATGTTTTATATTCTGCTGAGACCAGTCTGTAAGGTAACATCTTCATGATTAGAATCACATTCACACATCGGAGATATTCAATTTTCCTCTTCCAGCTTCAGGCATTTCCAAGAGTGTGCTGCAACTACCCAGTTAAAAGGGGCTGAAAATCTTACTGAGACTGAGACCACTTAATGAATCTGCAGAACAGAGTAAGGCCTCCAGGACTGACTCCTCCCAGCATGGTTCCTCCTCAAAACACGAGTGTTATATAGAAGACAGGTACCATCATTACATTCTCTGATGGGTCCATTTAAAAGAGTGCAGAATGTTTTTCCTCATGGAAAAGGCCTGAATCCATTATTAATTAATTCAACAGTTATCCTAGTGTATTAATAGTGTGTGGTGGAAGTACTACAAATGCATTACCATGCTGCATCCTTCAGCTGCTCTTTAAAACCTTTTGAAAAGTATTTTTCTCATAATCAGAGTCATTAAAATGCTCTTATCAGCAGAAGAATTGATGATGATGTTCACTCTCCGCAACTGAAAAAGCATTAGAGGCTGGAGTCTTTGAACAGAGTTTTGAATGGCGCCAGTGTTAAAACTGGTCTTAAACTCTGTCAGTGTTTAGTGTGAAAAACAATTTAAGAGTCAAATATTCCTATAGCTCCTATCAGTGCCTCGAAGTGATTTAGGTTAAAATGATTTCCCTCAGTGGTCTTCATTTTGCAGAGAGAAGAAAGAGGACTGAACAAACCAGTGCAAACGTAGGCAGGGGTAAATTCCTGGAAGTTACTGCTGCAGTTCCTTTTCCCCATTCCCAGTCTGAAGTCAAGCCCTGGCATCATAGAATCATAGAGTATCCTGAGCTGGAAAGGTCCAACAAATAATCTTGCTGACCTGCTAAACTGAATTTGCAGGTACAAACTAAATATTCTTCCCTCCACCCTTGAAAAGATGGTTAAAAAAAGAAAATACTTATCATATACGCTTCCAATACACAAGAAATGTAACAATTAAGTCCTTTATGAGACACTTGATGGTCTTTTACCATCCATGTAAATCACACTTCAATACTGAATAGCCAAACTCCCCAAAAGGCAGAGTATTTTCAGATTTCTCTCATTCAGATTTGTGTTTACTGACATCTACTGGCTGTTCTGACTCATATGTTCATTTGCCAGTGGAATGAGAGAGGTGGGTCTGTTTGGAACTGATGTAAGTCCAGCCACATTGGTAGCATCAGCCACATGAGGGGAAACTGGCCCTTCCTTTCCCAATGTATAATACATTTGCATGTACTGCTTCTAAAAATTATCCTTCTGAAAATATGATTCATTAACAAGCTGCCTATGAAAACACCACAGGTAAAAGGACACACAGTGGAATACATTTGCCAAATTCATCCCTCCCTAAACCCTTTTCTGCTTTGCGAAACTCAAGCAGAATCCAAGGAGAATCTTCCTTTAACCAGGCAACACCTGCTTTACAAAGAAACACTGCTTGTAGCACACAGTCAATAGAATGATCTATTGGACCACAAGAATGAGTTGGATGATGCTTTTCTCACAGTATATTTTGCCAACAGATACAGAAAGAGATCATTCAGTATAATGCGATGATTCACTAGCACCTATTAACGACTTAGGAAAGAATACCCCAGCTAGTACTCTCAAATAAAAAAAAAAAAAATAGGCAAGCAGAAAATAATCAATACAGACAGAAAACCAAGAAGTGGTACATTTATTCAATGTGATAGAAGTTGCAGGAATTTTTTCAACTGAAGTCTCAATGGTTTTGTCACCTCACCTGAAAGACGGCAATTTCAGGGAAGGTTCATTGCACATCCTTCCATTGTGCCTCAGTATTTTTTGAATGTAGTCTGGGAGACACAAGTGCTTCTTGACTCAAAATCAAACTGCTCTCTGAAATACTGTCTGAGAGGAGAGGAAGTCAGAGTTGGCTCTTTGAGCGAACACAGCTGGTCAATATGAATGGCAAAATTTGAATCATCTCTAAAGAATGATTTCAGAATCACAAATTTTCTTCACTATAAAAATTTTTTCTAGGACTTGAATCAATCTTCCAAGAGAAGTATTCAGAAGATTAGCATTTAATTTACTACTAAATTAGCTAAAGTCTTCACAAGAATGTTTCATGGGGATTCACAGGAAGCAGTTTATCTCCAGGATGAATTTAAGACCAATAGATGACTCAGTCTATAATATTTTCCTGCAAAAACTGACTGTTCTCCTAAAATCAGCCAATGCTGTCTGATGACATCAAAAGTTGAGCAAGTAGCAAGGCTCATAACAAAGTGGCATTCTCCCATTACCAATGAGGAAAGAATTCTGGTTTCCTGAAATTCCACATTTTCCTTTCTCTCTTGCACACCGAAGTCTTTCAATAAAAGTATCATAGACATTAAAAGTACTTACTGCCATAATTCTTCCTTAAGTAGACAACTTTTAAAATATAAACATAGAACATTGGATAGGTGTCTGTTTTAAATTAATCATGCTTTCATGAGGTTCATTATGCAATGCAAGAGTTTTTGGTACCTGGATTATTCAGGTCAAATTTCCTCAATTTTAGAGAGGAAGAGTTAGAAAGAGCACTGATCTCTTGTGGATGAACAGATGAAACAGAATACTTATTGATAAAGAGCAACGCAAAAGAAATATGCATCAAACTGAAGGCAAAATACGGGATTTCAGGCAAAAAGCCTAACAGAAACCCGGGAGATATGAAGAATATCTGAATAGACACTGAAGAGTTGGACAGTAAACCATCAAAAGCAGATCAACTTCAGTTCATACATTCATAGTCTAGAGATTAATTAGAAAAATTCAATTTAAGATTCCAATAGTCTGAGAAAGCTTATCGGTATTCTGTGCCACATGCTGAAAAGGAGGTTCCAAAATTCTGTTATCACCCTCCTCTAAATATATATAAAAAAGTTTTACAGTGTCAAACAATACTGAATGCCGGAAAATTTTCATGGTGTTGCATTGCCAAATAACACTCCTTTTGTTCCATTCTGTTAGGTGCTACCTGAGATGGCAAGGGCAAATTAGGAAACTTAGTAATACCACAGAAAAATGCTCCCTTTAAATATGGAAATGCATTCTACAGCTCCCAAAATAAATTCTCAGATGAACATGCATCATCCTGTGAAGTTTAATTAACTAGTGTTTGGGTTTGTTTATTTTTTTAAAAACAGCAGCCTTTTTGGAACACTCTATAGAAGCTTCTTTAGCTGGCCATTGACATGTTCAAGGTCTAATTTTCTCTCTGAAAATGACACACTGGTTTCTGAAAATTCAACTGGTCAAATCTTTTAGCATGAAGCTATGAAAATGTTAAAACCAACACATTTTCATTAATAAAATACCCTTTCTATATAACCCTTCTAATAGAACAAAATGAGGGGCAGTCCACTAACTTAGCTGGAGTATCAAGCTTATGGTGCTCATATTGATTTTTATTTTTAAGTAACTTTAATTCTGCAATATAATCATTTAGCCATATTGCTAAAACAAAATTGCTGTCCTGTACATAATTAAAGTTTTATCTTTAAGGACAAAGTGCTGTCATAAAATGTCTATTGTTAGAATGACAAGCATGAAGTGCTCTTCTTCTTTATTGCTGCAGAGGGACAGACACCACTGGCTTGATTGGGCTTGATGGCTCCTCTTGGAGAGGTTTTCAGAGAAGCACACAAAAGAATCATAAAGCATGGTACCTAGGCTACAAGCAGCAAAGAATTCATATTTTAATATGTGAGACACATAATTTCACCACCATGAACAATGCATTGTTATTAACATCATAAAGGAGATCATTTGAAGAAACTCTACCGACAATAATAATTTTCTGTTTTCCTATTTTCTATAAACTGTCCTGAAACCTTCCTCAAAAGCAAGATGATAAAGCAGAGAGGTTGCAAATCCTGACAACCACCAACCCCCTGAAGATCTATTAAATCAGAAGCCATTTTTAGTAAACCAGTGCTCTAAATTACCATCTGAAGTACATCAACTCTCCCTGACAATCTAATCAACACAGCTCCTGAGTTTCAACAGAAATTAGCAAACAAACAGCAATGGCAGATCAGGAGGTACATGGGTAATACAAGGCTTAAAGAACACCATCTACAATCAAACATCACAAGGTAATATGAAAATGTAGTGCTGTGATTGGATATATAAAATAATCCTAAATTAGCTAATCCTAATTCTAATTTGGTGGAACCACTCTCCAGTAGTGTGAGGGCCTCATACAATGTGTTTTCTAAAGTGTTCCCACAGAAATAACTGCTTCAAGACCTAGCCTGTCTTTTCAGGATTATATAAGCAAAATTTCAAGGTTTTGTAAACAGAGGAAGCATATTTTTAAGCAGGAACAGTTATTACAGAGGCAATACAGATTTTAATACTTTTATGTCACTTTAAATAAAGGTAGCAAAACTATCTCTTTTTAAGCCAGTGAGTATTTTAACCTTTTTCAAAGAAGGTACACAGACCACATGAGATAAAATTGAGAAGGAAAGGGGAATGAAGTCTGTCTCTTACTGAAACAGGATACATTTTTCCACCAGTGTAAGGACCTTTGCCCATTTGTGAATCTGAACAGCTGAAGATCCAGTAAAACCAAAAACCCAAGTACTAACAGCTATCACAGATTTCTTGAGGCAGATTGCCTTCTGGAATTGCTAGACCAAATACATATAAAATTACAGATTACTTTGCTTACTCACCCATTACATCAACCTCCCTACTCTTGACTGTTGTTATTTATTAATAAACATAACCTTGCTCTAGAGCCTTTTATTCATAAATCTCAGAGCACCTCTCAGTATTAGTATTTAGTTAACTCTTTATTCTTAGAGACAGTGAAGCACAGAATAAACTGATTTCTTTGGTTTCTCTGGCAAGGTACACAAAGGGAAGGAATAAGGATTGATTAAGAGACTATAGTATTAAAGATACTACCCAAGTAGCAAGGTCATTAACTTCAATATTGAAATAACTCTCTTTTCATTCATCCTTACCAGAAATCTTCTTACACTTCCTGAAGGACCAATGAGTTCCCTGTCAAATTTCTATCTAAAGACATGCCGTGCCTTTTAGAAGAGTCCTACTTTCCTTGAGCAGTACTGGGAATGACAAACAGATTCACAACTGAGCTATAACAATCTAAAAAGAATTTGTTACCATGGTTTGTTTTCAGCAAGCCAAGCAGCACTGCATTGAAAACATACAGTATTTCATCACCTGGTTTATAGAGTTGTAAAGAGTTACAGAATGAACTCTAGCATGTGTCTCATACTTTGAATCCTATAATATTTCAAAAGATGCCTCTTGCCCATGTTTATTGCTTCTCAGTGATCACAGATGAAGAATATCATAGTCGGAGAGGCAGCTATTATTGTTAGTCCTGTAAATAAAGTCTGGAGTTAGAAAAGCTAGCTGTGTTCATCGTGATCATTTATCAGCAAGATTCTGACATTCACAACTTCATTAAATAACTTTGCCTGTGACACAAGACAGACCAATGTTCTTGTTATCCTGTAAGGCATCATCACTATCAGCCTCACTGAAAGGGTAAGAGGCTTCCAAAAGAATGACTCTTATTATAAGGAAAGTTCTACAATTTAATTCTGAATACATACAAAGAGGAAACTGATGAAGAAAAGATCATTTTTAAAAGCACAAAAAAGCCATCATCACCACTCTAAGTCTCATTTCAAAAATACAGGCATTATTTAATCCTGTTCCTACTGTAAATAGTATACCCAAAGTCCTATTAGAGCTTTTTTGTGACTTTATGGAAGACAGTTCCCACCCAAGGAGCTTACAAACTAATGTAGACCCAAGAATCTAATGAAAAAAACCTATTGTTTTAAGTGAAAAATAACAACATATATGATTCTTATATCTGTTTCTTATATCTGTTTTAGATTTATAATGAAATAGCAGCCTGAAAGCCAAATTAAACCAAAAATTTCTTCAAAATATTTGATGATGAGAAAACCATTTTGGAAAACGTTTATCTAATCTAAAGGTTATTTTATATATACATATGTATTTTTTTTTTACAGGTTCAGATATCTGATTGGCTCATGGAATATATTTCTGAACAAAACACTGAAAATACAGTGCATTAACATATTTAATATCTCAGTTTAGTACAAATACATTCTGAGATTAAATTGCCAGTATTTTTAACTTTGAAAAAGCAAGAGGACACATGAAAGAGGATGTGCAATTAATACCCCTGTTGAATTTCAAAGCCATTGGGAGGTATGGGAAAAAAATAAATGAAGTATATCTGTGTGGAACCTCTCCTGCTCCCCTATTGCTCATGAGATATAAGAATATTTGGAGACAACTTTTCAGAAAGGACTAGGTAAAGATACAATGGGAATTAGCTACAATGAGACTTTAGCAGAAAATAAACCCATGATGACACCAAACATCAGTATAAATTCTCCTGAAAGCGTTGCCATTTCTCCTATGTCAAATGGAAGCTTCACAGAAGAAGTTCAGCTTCTGTACCTGCAGAACACTTCTAAATGTCTTAACCAAGGTAACTGTGGCTAAGCACTTTACAGCATGTCACTCTTCGTTGACAGAGATGGTGGAGCTGCTCCAGAGTGAACTCAGTGACTGAACTAAATATTTGGGATCAGCTGAGAGAAACGTATTTCCATGTGAAACACGGCCAGAGCAAACTGGCTTGTGCAATCTGCATTCAGCAAGAGACTAATTTCTACTTCTTCAGTCTCCCTCTATGGTACCAGTCACCAAGAGGAGCATGTGCCTCAGTCTGGCATGCTGAGTATGGCTCCCTGGCTTGAGCTTACAGCATAGCCCTAATACCTAATTCTCCCCATGCTCATCTAAGGATTCTATATGCCAGACACAACTCTTCAGCAAATTTCATGCTCCATAACTCATATTTTCCAAAGGTTCATAGCCCTGGCAGATGGGACCTGCCATGCTGAAGTGCAGCAGAGTGTGAACTGGCAGCTCTGTGCTTGAGGAAACCCCAGCAGAATCCAAATTTTCCTCTGCTACAACCTAACCCTTCTCCATCAAGTGACCTTGCACAAATAAACCATGCACAAGCACAGCAAGGTGCACATTTCTGCATACATGAGGTGCTGGATGTTGAACAAGAGCTAAATGGAGATATCTGCTGAAATTCAAAATTCCCTTTAGAAGAAGAGTCAAAATCATGGAACTCCAAAATAATGCCAGTAGAAAAGGCCTAATGGAGGTCATCTGGTTCTACCTGGGGGCAACTTTGAAGTTCTATCAGGTTCCTCAGGGTCTTTTCCAGTCATTATGAATGTCTGCAAAAATGGAGATTCCACAAGCTCTCTGTGTAACCTGCCCTCTTGTTTGACTGCCTTTAAGGCAAAGAACTTGCTCCTTATGCCTGGCAGTAATTTGCATCCATTGTTTCTCATTCTTTCACTGCACAGGTTGGAAAAGGGTAAGAGCTCCTTTTTCTGGACCCACACTCTCAAAAGATGCATGTGCTTCTTCCCCAAATAATGAATTATTAAATGCCAAAAGAGAGGCATTGGTATCATTATCAGCCACATGAATGTGCTTTGTGGCAAGAAACAAGCGAAACTATAACTCCATAAGATTTTTGAAATTTCATTCTCTCTGCAATCTGAATTTCATTCCTCTCTGCAGGCTGGCGAGAGTGGGATGTAAGTCACACACCAGCAGATTTAATATAATTTGTTTTATTCTAATGGTAAGGTATTGGCATGGGTAATTTTCAGATCATTTTTTTTCCAACACAAATTTCAGTACAAACCTGCAGTAATTCTGTTTCAGTAACTGGCATTGTAGTAGTGGAGAACAGCTGTTATTTAGTGAGGATTCAGACATTTATCTTGTTACACATTCACAGTTCATTCAGCTGGGTCACGAGTGCAAACCAGAGTGTCTGACAGAAAACCTACAGGGTACTAAGGCTTTGCCCCAAAGAAACAGTGGAGAAAATATATTCCAGAAGGGTCAAGAGAGAAGAGAGAAAAGATAAGGAAACAATCACGTATATAAAGTGGATGTTTAAATCTTTTTCCTTCTGGAAATGTAAAATGACATTTTGGGTGAATGGCTCTCACATGATGCTGTCACCCTTCATTCTGCAGCTCTGGCTGAATGACATCTAACAGAAAGCTCTTTTCACCTCACCTTCAGGGATTAGATTCTTGGAGCATACTTAGGTAACTTCTAGATAAATGTTTGAGGCATTCAAATCTGTAAAGCAAGGAATAGTCAAACTGACAAATGCCTCATGGTTTCTTCCTGTATACACCTAATACACTGCAGTGTAGAGTAATAGCTATTGGCTTGTACAACCTCTTTATATCAATAGGCAATTAGTCATTGTTCTTTCTTTCCAGTAAGAAAATGTAGAAATTAAAAGCATGATATTTAATATACCATCATTTACAATGTTATCTGTGTACAGCCCATCTCTAACATGTGTGCTTGCTAGGCAAAGGACACTGATGAAGACTGCAATGGTAGTGAGAGTATTAAAAAGTAACTTAAGCTAACACGAGGAGTACTACTAAGCAATATCAGTTGATTATAAAAAGTTGTCTCTGTCCTACATACAACTATTCTGCAAACCTACTGCAGATATTTATTTTCATACTAGTCAGATTCTTCAGTAAAAATATTATTTATTTAAAACCTCTATAGCACAATGAAAAGCAGGAGTTGCAGATGGGTGCACAGAAAATCCTCCAAAAGGTCAGACAAGTCAATGTTAGCATTTTGAGGGAAAGGGTATTTGGATTCCATGGCAAGAATGTAAATGTATCAGTTACCTGATGCAAGTTTAGCTGTACTTCAGCAAATTTTTATCTCAATAATGTCTAAATGCTGCAATTTTGTTTCTAAAGCAATAACAAGCATTCAAGTCCCTCTGTTGCTGAGCCTTGGTATTTGCTATTAGTAAAGGTAATAATACTGTAGAGAAGACAGACTTATGTGGATGCCAGGAGCCACTCTATAACATCAAAAAGTTTTATTTTGTTTATGTGTTTGCTTCTCCAGAAATACCTCTATGTGTTTTGTAGCTATTATGGTATTAAGAGTATTACTCCATAATAAAATTGCTGTAATATCTTGAAATTAAGGACACATGATGGCTGGTGAAAAAGCTTTGCAGAGCTCTTAACATTCCACTACTCTAAAAACCTCAGAATTATGGAAATGTTCTAAATGGAGGTTCTTTGAAAGGGTGGGTACAGAGGAATGCACTGAGTGCATGAGAAAGGTCTTTTTCCACCCAGTAGATTGAGACTGAAAGCCTAATTTATCACTCACATTAATACGGTAGATTAGCATGCTATGTGGCATACATTGCTCAAACCCAGAAAGTCACTGCAAATTATCAAGGCAGCCATTCAGGTAAGTCAGCTAATGTATGTGGACATAACTATGCGCAGGAAGAGGAGGATGGCTCTCGTCTGAGCACGGTGCCAGCCTGGGGAGAGGGGGTACACACACAGAGAAGCACGACTTTGCCAAACTGAGCCTCTTTCCCCAAAACCCAGGGGAAGAGGGAAGGTCACAGTGCAGGACTACCCTGGCTCTGCCAACCATCATTGCTGGGGATGGCTGTGGCAGTTTCCCGGGCTACACAAGGCTCCTTGCTAGCAAAGAAACAAGGAAGGGGATTTGGGGTCAGGTCTCCTCAGTTTCATGCAATAAGTGAAAATGGGAACAGAAGATACACTCAGAAACAAAAAGGGTGTAAAAAGCTCTTGGCAATTATATTCTTCCAAATTGATTCCTAGGGCCCATGAGAATTCTTCATCTTTGCTTCAGAGATACTATTCCACCACGCTAGCAGCATTGGTCAAAGTATACCTCTAAATATTATAAACCTATTTACATAATGTACAGTCCATCTAATAGTTATCTGTCAAAAATGTACTACAATTATTTTTATTACTTCCAAGAAATGTTTTTCTTGTCTTTTTTTTTCCTTGAGTTACTATACTAAAAATAATAGGTCTTCCTTTTCTGTTTGATGATCCAAAATATTGGATAAGTACAGAAAACACAGTATAAACCTCAGATGAGGGTTCAAAGGGAGGATAGCGCCACTCAAAAATAAAAGAATTTTCTAAAAGTTGCTCAAAATATTTTAGCTAGATTAGCAAAGAGTTTTGCCTAGCCCCAGTCTGCAAGTTTTGGCAAATGACTACTGAAAGAATTTTGCCTGGGTTTGCATCTTGTATTACTTTGTGTTCTGTAAAACCTAGCTACACTTCTGTCCAACAATTAGATTTGAATGTGTGTACTGGATTTATACCACAGCTGCTTATTAAAGCCCTATCTTGCAATCTGATCCCAACTACTGGCATGTTGGCTCCCCCAGCTCCTGCTGAGTTAATGCTACACAAGTAGGAGACTTTTCCTGCATTGAATCACATAACCAAAACACCCATTTTTGCTTCTACTTCGGGAGAGGTCTCAGACTGGGATAACAACTGCTGACTCCCTGTAACCTTGGGCAGATTGCCTCACCCTTGCATGGCTCATTTTAATCTTCTGTTCAACACGCATAATAACACTGGAGAGGACTTTCATGTCTTTGGATGAAAGACTTAATATAGTACAAAGTATTTTTATTTAATATCAGAATATAGCTTTCACAGTAACATCTTACATGGAGTGGAAAATGATGATCTTATATAATCTGTTGTATACGGACACTGACAGCTTATCCTTGAGGGTCTGGCAAGAAATAACTATGAGAAGGTAATGGCTGTGAAGAATATTTTTCTCTGTCCATGACACATCCGCTAGGACACAAAGGTCTCAGCAATCAGTTTTGTTCCTCTTTTGAGAAAAACACATTAAGCAGTATCAGGGAAATCCTGTAGTCACCTGGGGAAATGCACCCAAATCCCAACTGCTGTTCTGTATGGGCAGAATTTTTTCTCATTTCAGGCCCTAAGGAGCCATATGAGTCCCTTCCAAGACAAGCATAATGAATGACCCAATAAATAGGCCCCATTTTATGTAAATTTCCTCAAAGGCACAGAAAATTAATTCTGGTTGTATTTTGAATACAATCCAAGCAGGAGCTCAGACTCAAACTCAAATTTAAACAGCACATCAGTGCAAGCCTCTCCCATTCACACACCCAGGGCAACTTCTGAATGTGTGTGGGCTGGAAGCTTCACTCCCTCCATCTGGATAGGAGTCTGGCCCATACACCTCTGGATATCATGTGGCTGTGCAGGAACCATCCTGGAAGGGTCTCATGCCACAGAAGCAGAAGGACTTTATAGCCCGTGAGTTTTACAGTACAGTCACTTTAAAGTACATATGTTTGCAAAGCACCAACCTACCAGCATCCTCCTTCATAGAACATATATTTGGGGCCAAGAAATTCTCCATATCTAGACCACTAGCTAATCCTTAATGAAACAAGCCCTAAGTGAGACTCCATCAGCATGGAGTGTGTTGAAGGGACTTCAGCCTGGAAACCCCAATTGAACATTGATGGAAATGCTTCACCTTACTGTTGGGAGAAAACAGAGCTACTCATCGATGGGTACCAAGCAAATATTTGCAGAGTGGGGGCTTTAATGAGTTTGGTTCAGTCTTCCAAGTCTTCCCTTCAGAATATGTCCCTAAAGAGAAGAGAGTTTAAAACAGAAGACTGGATAATCTTTGGGAATTTGATGTATGAAAAGCAGACATGAAGACAACAAAATCATTAAAAAAGTACAACAAAGCATAAACCCTTCTAAACTAATAACACTATAAGCACTATCAAGCTGAGACTGTGCTCCTCTAGTGTATTTCTAGATATATTGAAGTGTCTTGGTGAAAAAAAAAATCAGCATTTCTGAAAGCATTTTTCTCCAATTTAGAATTAGAAATTGGGATAGAACAATGGAAAGCAAGTTAAGAGATGTGTTAATTTAGAAAAAGGCAACAGAATTTTAGAAAAAACAATTCTGTTTTTTTCTGGTTTTTAGTGGTGGTTTTGGTAGTATTTTGGTTACTTACTTTTCACCCTCAGATGACCAAGTCAATAAACTGTGTGGGTCACACATGGCAGACCTGATAAATGAGCAACTCAAAGGATTTAAGTTTTATGTCAGCTTCTCCATTAAGGAAATATTCAAAGTATGAGAATACAGGAATACTGAAAGTTGAGTCAGAAGTATAGTGACACAGCTGGTGTTCCACAAATAAATAACCTAAGGAAATTTGTATCTACTCAAATGGAGAGGAGATAGTAAATAAATATTACCTGTAAATAAAACTCTAGCACATGCTTTTGTAAGACAAACAAACCTTTCCAACACAGTAAATACAGACGTTTATTTGCATGCTGCTGAAGCCAAAAATCTTTAATAATTTTGGCCATTAGTGTACTTACTCTGCATCTATTTGTCCTTTCCTTTAAATAGAAATCTAATACTCCATTCCCCCTCGAAGGCTTATTAGAAGATAAAATGCCAAAGGATAAAACAAACACAAATTAAATGGTGTTAGGAATCCCAAGAGAAGAGTAATTCAGTTTACATTTTGGGGGGTTTTAATTGCTGGTAAATTACACTTCTGAAATCATGTTCAGAGGATAAAATGATTTCTGCTCTGCTTTGTAAACCATTTTCACAATTTTCAGGCATGAAGCCAACTGACTACAATAACATATAGAAGTACAGAGCTCATAGGATCAGCATTCCCCATACATTCATTGGCATGAAGAAAAGTTCAAAGCATGCAGTATATTCGTTAAGAGAAAAATAATTGCTTCTTACAGTTTTGTAGCTTACCTGCTCATTATCTACTCAGTTACACACTAGTTTCCAAGCAAGAAAAAAATCATGACAGACTGATGATAAGCAAAAAGAAGCAAAGAAATTAAATGAAAATGTGACTATACCTGACTACATACCTTCTAAATAAAAATTAAAAAATATTAAAAAAAAATTAAATATTGTTGCTTGTGTAACCCCATCCCTAACCTGAAAATACAGCAAAGTATGTAGTTAGTAAATGGCAATTTTCCAGGACACAGCCCTGTTTTTTTTTTACTTAACTTCACTCATAATTGACACCTGACATTTCAGATCAGGACTTCCCTGCTGCTAAGGTCAGCCTTCAAGTACCAAACACCAACTGTGGAAAATAGGTATTTTATTAGAAACCAAGCAAACTACAATATGTAATGGCTACAAAAGCTGGGAGTGAGAGAAATGGAGCTGTTTATATGTTTGTTAGTTCATGTGATAAGCAACTAATAATAATGAAAGGGAGACAAATGCTTTGGTATTCAAAAGTGGGGATTATTTAAACACCTGTGCGTGTGTTTGTCATTGCAGTACCTTAATTATGGGCTGGGATGCACTGAATATTAATAGAGGTCAAGAAAAACAAATCTTTCACCATGCTTAATGTTCTTAGCTCTTAAGGGCCTAAATCTAATCCTTAGAGACATAAATGTCCTAAATGAGGGCTGGTAATAAAAGATCCATCCCCTCCATCTTAAAAGTAAAATTCATACCAAGGTGGATCTTGTAACAAGGTTTTATCTTCTGTATTTTTCTCTATTATTGTTCTACAGGATCAAACTATTGTTAGACAGCAGGACTCAATCATGTGAGTACTTAAAAATATTATGAGTCATCCCACTAACAGCAGTGAAATTAAATAACTCAAAGTCACAGGTGCTGTGTTGAAAACAGAGATGGTTACAAGGTAAAAATATGTTGTCCATGGGATCTGTGCAAGCTCCATTTCCACAGTTTCCCAGACATTTGGGGATAGTTTTTAAGTTAACCTGTTTTCTCTCTTGACATAGGCATTCAGCTCCTAAGACCTCACTAATTTTAGTTGGTTCATAAACAATTGTTCAGCTAATTTACACTTTCACAGCCATTAAAAACAAGCAATGCAAGCTGTCCCACCTCAGGAACAGGTATTTATTTTTTATTATCTAAATTAAAGAAATCTGAAAAAAATATAAATAAAGCAGTGGATTAAATTCATTGTCCTTTAACCATATAAGAATTCTTTGCATGCCAAAGCAATGTTTTCTGATTTACTGGCATTATGAAAGGATAGCTGTGTTTATGCTAATTTACAATGCACAGAAGAAAAGGTCTTTTGATCATAGCTTTTTATTTTCATCACTTTGATTGACTGTCAGCCATACTAATTATCATAGAACCATTGATCATCATTTGCTGCTAACTAGAAAATGTTGACATGTTTTCTATGGCATTATTTAGTATGCAAATTTAAAAAGAAATGGTGCTAGACCTAATAGGCAAAATTTTCATGTCCATTTCATTTAAGGAAGTCAATAGCTATTTAAGAATAAAATAAAGTTCAACTAGGAAAAATTCCTCAAAACAACATACAGAGTAAAGAAATGCAACTGTAGACAGTACAAAAATGCTATATATTTTTGCTCATATTGCCTCTAAGCCTTTCTTGCTGAAATCCATTCCTTACCCAAATCCAGCTCCTGAAGTAAAAAACCCCTTGAGATTCTGATTTCAAAAAAAGGGCTCTTCGAAACTAAGAATAAAGTGCAAGTTCAGCATAAGTTTTTAAAGCATATTTCTGCTTTAAGAACCACATTTAAAAATCATACCATATTTTGTCCAAAATAAGTTTTTCTCCTTTATGCACCAATCCAATATATAGAACAAAAGAAAAGTATTATGATACACCATAGAAAAGGAACTACAAACAATATTTATCCACAATTCAAATGGGTGCACTGTAGACTGTGGAGCTCTATCTAATATATTAATTAATAAATAATAAATGGTAATATTAATATATTATAATAATAAATAATGTATTAAATAATACACATATAAATAATACATATATATGATATAGTAATTAAAGAACAATAAATAAATAATGAATTATCATGTATTTTAATTGCTCCATAAAAGGTTTATGTAATCCCACAGAATCAACACAGTAAAACCCTGTTCACTCCCTTGGCAGCTTCTTTATTATGATCAATACCAAAAAAGCCAGTCACAGTTCCCATTCAGGACCAACACAATTCAAACTTGTAAATGGGGCTTTGAACAATAGTAATATTCTATTAAAATGTCCTCTAGCAAGCACAGAAATCCTGCCTCAGCAGTCACCTATTCATCATTATAGCATTGTATAAGTAAACACTGCAAAATTAAAAGCAGGACCTCACAAATTCCTCCGATCATGGGGTGCCCATGATGCTTCTGGAGCACTGAGAAACCACAGCAGTGTCACGAAAGATCTCAAGGAGCAGCTGCATGGAGGTTCACTGCCATTCATTAGAAAAGTAAACACTGCTGGCATTAGAGTACAAGCCTTTTTTAAAAAGGTGTAAAGCCACAAAAATATAGGGTTTTCTCCACCATTTTTTGCTGTCCCAGATGTGAAAATCAGCAGCTGGTTGATTAACAAATGTTAGATGGCAATTTTTATGACCAGGAGCAAACTATTGCATACCTGGACAATTGAATATTCTGGGGATGGACCTTGAGGGCTGCAAACAGTATCTCCCTCCCTCAAAAGTTTTCCTTGCATCCAAGGCAAAGTTATTGGTTTGAATTCATGGTCACAAATGAGTAAGAAGACATAAGTCATATGAGCTGACACTGTGTACAATCACTAAACTATATGTGTCTTTATTTTTAAAAACCCTCATAGAATCTTTGAAAATTACATTTTCTCTTTTTGGAAATATTGCTTGAATTATTGATCTTATGAGGGACAAATGATTCTCTGTGTGGGAACACTTCTCTGATCCATCCTACAGCCCATGCTTCCACTCAAAGCTGCAAAAGTTTAGGAGCCAAAACTGCATCCCTGTTTGGTCAGCAACCTCATCTGTCCTTATTCTTCTCCGTCAATTCAGAGAGAAGACAGATGCTAATTTTCAGTTGCATACTATAATCTGCTTTTAAAAATATTAATAGAAGCAACTCATATTACCAATATGTTTTATCAAATTATTTTCTTCCCTCAAAGAAAAGCATTTTTTTCTGATAACTTTGAAATCAGCATAAAAGATGATTCTTTCTGATTACTGGCAACAATGAAATGTCTCATGTGGTTCTATGACTCTACTAGCTTTGAACTCTGGATTTTTTTAAAATTCCCACTACTCCCTTCAAATAATTTTCTTTAGAAGCAGTAGAGGCTTTTTTAAAGTCAATGGGAAAAATAATGTAGGAGTGGCTTTCTTCTCCTCCTGATATTTTAAAATACCTGCATTTTCTGTTCTTAGGTCAAAAGCCCCCAAAATCATAAAATTAACCTAAGACCATAATCACTTTTACCTCATATTTAAAACGAAAATCTCTGTTTCTTTCCTCTTAGTGGATGAAAGTCTTTAGAAAACCCTACTGACAGGAGGCAGGTATAAAAAAGCTTGTTGTGCCTTAACTTCGAGGTACCTACAGTTTAAAAAAAAAAAGATTTAAAAAAGCCTTTGAAAAGCAAGTGCAGAGGGCAACAGATGTAGCTAACTTTGAATTACAATATATATGCTACTTTCTAGAAACTAAATTCTATCTTTTTGTGGTTACAAGAGTTGACTTGATATTGATGCAAGTCTGAATGTAAATATTACTGGTAAAAATAGCTTATAAAATTTCTTGTAGCTGTGAAGCTGGACTTACCAGTGGTCTGTATTTATGCAGTTAAATTTCCAGAAACCAATATGGTTGAGTCAAGGGAGCTGAGGGACAGAGGATGGGATGAGGCACAAGGGCAAGAAAAAGTCAACCTGTAGATTAAACCTATGAAAATGCCTCATCCTTAATCACTGTTTTATTCAACCACTTTATTCAGAATTCTAAATAATTATTTTGATATAATTAATTGCATTAGTGAAGACTAGTTTTGCTACAGTAGCACAGAGGTGCCTAAAATGAGGAGCATCACCCTACAGTGCTTCTCTGTGTGTAGCAACGTACCAAAAGGCAGCTCCTGTGTCACTCAGTCTGTCATCTAATCTGGTAATTAAAGCACAGGAAAGAGGATATTGTCCCCATGTTAGCAATAAAAGCAGAGCAAATGTATGGAGATTTGGTAGGAGCAGATACGGGAATTTATCCCAATCTATATTTCTTTATACCACTCCTTTCTTTTACCACAAAATCACTTTTAATCTTTTTAATCATGTCTACACTGCAGAGCCAGCCTGGCTACAGCAAACAAACTGGAGCCCAGCTTTGAGTAACTGTCTTGGCTCTGTCCAGGATGGAGTCAGCCTTCCCCACAGCAGTCCTTGCAGGGCTGTGCTTTGCTTTGGTAGCTGAAAAGTGTTGGGAGCACACCAGGGTTTTGGTACTGCTAAGCAGCACTGGCACAGCATCAGCACTGGCTCTCCATCATTCTGCTCCCCTCCTGCTGCAGGCTGGTGGGGGACAAGGGGTTGAGAGGGGACACAGCCAGGACAGCTGACCCGTGCTGACCAAGGGGTGCATAACATGTGACACAATGCTCAGCAATAAGAGCTCAGAGAAAGGAGGAGGAGGAGGGGCAATAATCATTATGGTGTTTTGTTGTAACGTGTGTCCTTCCCCTGATCCCTCCCCCTTGACCCTTCCGGGCTGGCTGATGTGAGCCAGGACCGCCTCCTAACCCCACGGATAAAAGCCCAGCAGGACCCGGAACCCACCCTCTTTGATTCTGGGCTTCATGGAGCAACTATCCTCCCCCGACTCTCCCTTTCCCTTCCCCACTCCCCAGTGCCATCCTTTATTATCCCAATAAACCACCTGAAGCCTGGAATGAACAGCTACCTTTCTACACCTGTGACGGTTCCTCATAGACCCAGTCTGACCAGTCCCACCGCCCGTGGCCAAGAAGAAAACATCCTGCGTGTTCCGGCTCTGGGGCAGCCCTCCCCCCCCGCAGCAGGGGAGAGCTGCCCTTGGGTACTGCACTGCTGCAGTGTTTGTCTTCTGAAGCAATCGCTACATGTACTGAGACCCTACTTGCCAGGAACTGGGTGGAATCACCTGCTGATGAAAAGTTGAGATTTAATCTTCACTAAATTGCCTTTATCTCAACACATGAGGTCTTGATCTTATTTTCTCCCTCTGTCCCGAGGAAGAGGAAGAGGAAGAGGAAGAGGAAGAGGAGAGCAGCTTGGTGAGCACCTAGCAGCCAGTCAAGTCCACCCATGACAATAATACATAAATACTGATAAAGTGTAATATATGCATCAACTGAATAAGGAAACTTATCATCACAGCTTGTTTGTGCTAGCATAGATAAAAAAAGAATGGCCAAGTTTGATGACTACACAACTGCATTTAGTAGTCTGCACAGACTTCATAGGGTAAAACTTTTAATCATAGAATGACCAGTTGTTGATTTAGAAGCCACTGAGTGACAGCAGCTATAATGAGGTTCTGTTTAATTTCAACAGTCAATTTTTAGTATTGACAGACATTTTAAACACAAAGGTGTTCTTTTGAACCATTAAAATCTATTCCTGTTGAACTCTTAATGAACACATAAGGTTTTTATGAAGTAAAATCAGTGTTATAATTCTCTATCAAGCTACAATAGTATTTGGTCAAATATCTTTGTTCTTAGTCACATATTGTATCAAGTAATGTGATAATATTGATGCAATTTTTCATTTAGGAACATTGGGCAAAGGCAGATTTCAGATTCTTAAATGACAGATTTTTTTTCCCAACAGTTTGTGCCAAATAATACAGTCCTTATACCCAACCTTGCTGGTTCTAGAAGGGACTTGACAAATAATTTTTCAGGTACATTTCACTGCTACAGACATAACTTTCTCCCATCTTTAAGTATGTCTAACAGCTAAAATGTGCAATTTACTTTCATATTCTTTATGCCTTCATATTTTTTTCTGACATCAAGATGTCTGAATAGGCTATTTAATCCCTTCAGAATCCTTCAGAGAAACCTTGGTATTGCCTGTGAAAAGGCTTTATTTTATGCAATGTGTTTTACTCATGCAGAAGGAAAGGCACAGTGAACTTCCAGTGTTCACTGCTGCAGCAACTAACCCCCTTCCTCCTGTGGGTTACCCATTCTTTCCCTTCTTAACTCTGGCCTTTCACATGCCACCAACCTTGATCACACTCCCTACTTTTACTATTTATTTTTGCAAAATTGTTACAAAGAAAAAATAATCAGGAATACCCTATATGATACCTTCAAGATATTTAAACGCCATTAGGGATAAAAAAGGGGAAAAAAGCCCTACCCCACATGCTCGGAGATTAGGTCTAAAATTTGATAACTAATAAAGAATAGAGAGGAAGAATTCAGACAAAGAACACATTTCACCTGCCAGTTCAAGGCCTGTGTGTCCTCTGCCCTTGCCAGGGGAAGAAGAGGCAGAGTTATGGCATGGTTGTACAGCCCATCTGCCTTTCAGCAGCATAACTGCACAGCCAATGACTTCCAGGCAGCTTAAGACTCCCAATCCTCTCCTGGCAGAGATAAGCTAAAGCCCCTCTCTCACAAGTTGCAAGCAGATCTAAGTCTTGTTGCTGCCTTGGATTTGTTTTGGTCTGTGTGGGAGTATCAGCCCAATGTGAGAATGGGTAGCATGGAAAGGATTAACTGTAAAAAGTTGTAACTGCCGTTTGATTTTTCCAGCAAAATTGGTATTCATCAAAAGTTGGGTTTTCTGACTGAGCTGTGACCTCCCCAAAAATTGGGTTTTTTTAAACATCATATGCTGCATAATCTTAAACAATAATAAAGAATAGCCAATATTAAATTGTAATAATATTTATAAGACAGACACTTGTAAATTCTGAATACAGTTTATAATTTGTGAATGCTTTTCAAGGTCAACTTTTTCAACCCCACCTCATATCTGGTACAAAGTCACTATTTATTTGTAACACATCTTCACCAAGAAATACCAACCAAAACCAGAGCTCTCACAAGACAGTCCCTGTATGAAGAGTCTCTACTCAAGGAGGTTCAGGCTAAATCAACAAAATTAAGTGTGTATTGAGGTAGAAGGGGAGAACCTAGGGGGAATGGATTCAAACTAGGAGAAGGTTGAGATCAGATATTAGGAAAAATTTCTTCACTGTTAGGGTGGTGAGGCACTGGAACACATTGCCGAGAGAATCTGTGTATGCTTCATACCTGGAAGTGTTCAAGGACAGACTGGAGGGAGCTCTGAGCAATCTGGTCTAGTGAAAGGTGCCCCCACCCATGACAGCTGAGTTTGAATTAGGTGAGCTTTAAAGTCCCTTCCAACCCAAAGCATTCTATGATTCCATGACGATTCTATGAAATCAGATGCGAGTAACGTCTTAGCAGTCCAAAATGTACATTGTCTTAAAGAGAAAGTTCCTCTCTAAAACTAACTCCTGGATACCACACAACCTGAGCTAGAATCACAAAAAGGCATTCCATTATCTTTCACATATAAATAGAAAGCCAGAGTCAGATCAGTTTCTTGCCTTGCTTCTACATAGTGCTCTTATATGGAAGTCAACATTCCTTTTCTACACAGGCATTTCCACATTTCTTAGCATGAAAAAAGTTTAAGGGGTTCTCTCTGCCCACAGCTCATTTCTTGCCCCTCTGCTACAGTTTGTCCTCTGCTGAGTTATGCCAGTATGGCTGTTTATGGGCTATTCCTCAAACGTGGTCACCAAACTAAACCAGAGCAAATCCAACCTTGTTTGACAACTGCAACAAGGAAGTAGTCCAGGAGAGACATACAAAGTTGCAAATAAACGTTTGAATAAACTCAGGTGCTGAGAGAGTGCTAATGCCATTATCCTATGTATTGATAATACTCTGAATCGCTGAAGTTGACTCAAAGTAACAATTTCAGTATTTAGCCAGAGTGATTTCCAGGATCATCTACGCGACAGGGGTGGTATGGCTGTCTGTGTATTGCTCACAGATCCTATCTGTGCTAATGAAGTTACTGTTTTACTAAATACCTCTGGGTAGATAGAATTGACCAAGATTGTGTCATGTCTCTCTCTAACCAGGAATAAGGGAAAGTCTCTTGCTAGAAAGACCTATTTAAGTGGAAACACTCCATAATAATGAGATACTTCAAAAAATCCCCCTTGGAGAATTTCTTTGAAGGAAGTGGGCTAGAAGGAGTGGAATTTCCTCAAAAGCAAAACAAAACCAGACATATTGCTGGGTTTCAGAGGCCTCAAAGTGTGAGCAACTTGAAAGGAACTGACATTCTCAATGTCACAGGAAAAAGAAAAGACGACAACTCTGCTACCTTTACACAAGCACCTACTGTATTTATCAGACCATAGATGAGGTAAAATGGCTACACAGAGGAATGAGAAAGTGTCCTTTTACTCAAAAGAGAATAATAAGGGGACCAGTCACAGATTCCACCCATGACTGTCATTAATAATAATTATACTCAAAAAAAGGTGAAGAAAAAGAGGAAAATACATAAGGATCTGCTTCTCTGTTCAAATGTATACACTTTTATCAGTTAGAGAGGTTTCCCTTCCTGCTCAAAGGTTTTCTTCCTGGTCAGTTCAGCTTTCAGATAAACATTAAAATGTTCAGGGTGTCCTTCCTTTGGGGTTTTGCCTTCAATCAGTTGCATGTTTCCAAAACAAACCTCCCAGCTGTTCTCGTTTACTTTAAGAAGGCACATTATCTCTCAGTCATAAAGAGATCTCAGGGCATGCAACTACTCTTCTTTTGGACATAAAAACCCCAAAGCCATGACACAGAGTGCACCTAACCCACTTGAATTTTTAGTGAGCTAGCCCAAAGAAAAACAAGGGAAATTCTAGCAGTGTGGATATGAGGACTTCAGCCAGTTTCACTACAGAGTGCCATGCCAGCTACTGCGAGCACATCCTCACACATTTCCACAGCCAGATATCCTAGGGCTGATCACAGATGCTTTTATTTCAGCATCGGGGTAATGCTGGGGACTGTCTGACAAGCTTCACAAGACTTCAGAAAATTTAAAAGCCTCCAATGCAGCAAACTGACATGTGGCAGTGGACACGTCCATGCAATTTCTTCTAATTTTTGCAGCTACTATCTTTTAGTTTTAAATTTACCTATTTCAAAAATTTCATTGCTGTGTTTATATCTCGCTTGATTGAAATCACTCTCTACCATTTTAGATTTAATCATAATTTCCAAAATAATGTAATTTCTAATAAAATACACATATTCTGAATACTATCAGAGACTGACATAGAGTATTTGCTAAAACTACACAAGGGAGCTCTTCTATGGACTAAGAAGAAAGAATGACTGAGACAATCCGTCAACATAAATTTAAGCTGTATAAATATTTTTATCTTGCAAGCTAATTTTCCAAGAATTAAGTGTTCTTCACCAGTCATGACAGCACATTTTATTCAGAGTTTTGTGAGGTTTACTTCATTCATTTAAAAAATTTTCTTTCAGAAACCAACAGCTAACTTGTTAAAGGAAATTTGATTAATCTTAAGTAAGCTACTTTTTATTCCACTACAATGCAGTATTAATGGGAATAACATAAAGGATAATGGAATTAAGAACTCAGTAACAGCTCAGACAACATCCCATTACATCAGACTAATTCCAGTGTGTTTCTGTAGTAATCTGTTCTGCACCACTCCAGTGTGCTTATGCAATCAGAGCAAAGAGCTGTAACCAAGGAAACCAATCAACCCAAGACCCCTCGTGTGTGGAAAATGCAGATATTTAACACCAAAAAATCCCATACAAAATAACTTCAAATAGCAACCCAGACCGGACCTACCTCTGACGTTTATTAGCTCATGCAAATGTGGCCATTGTTCTAAACTTTCAGTTAAATAATTTTGCAACCATGGACCGAATAAGAAAGTTTCTGTCAAAAAAAAATTAAAAAGTGTATTGGTCCAATGGAAAGAAAGGTTTATCCAATGTTATTAATTGCGACAAAAATGCAAGCTGCAGAATTGTTTCCCACAATTAGTTCTCCATTGGTTTTATTAAGCCTAGAGATGAAAATCCTAGGTCTGCTCTCAATGTTGGTCAGAGGAATTGTAATTCTATTGCATAGCATGAACTGATACAAAGCCTTGCAATCAATCAACAGGTTAATCATAAAAGAAAGGCTTGACTTTATCCCTTCATACCTTGTGGTAAGAAAGTTTTTTGCAAAGCTGCTAATCACAGTTAGCTACTTAGCAAATCGTAATGTCCAAATTTGTAGCAGTCCCTCTTGCAGAACTATCCGCTCAAGGTACACCACCAGGGGCTGAGGCACCTGAAGAGCCTTGGGAGCTGGATGAGCTTTAACTTGTGGCGACTCTGTGAGTTGCTCCCAAGTTCCTCCGGGACGGTGCTCATGAATATGCACCAGAGTTGTACCTAGTTGGCTCCTCACAACACCTCCCCTTCCTCCCCTATATGGTTGTCTTCTAGAGTGTTCTTCTTTGCTTCTGCCGTTAAGTTGCTCCCTATTGGTTCGGTTTAATGTCCCTCCCTCCTGTAAGTTAAGTTTATTGGTTGTGAGTTCTGTTCATCTTACCATACTGTGTTCCTATTGGCCTGTGTGCCAAACTCCTCCCAGTCGTGTGCCCCCTATAACCCCCTGCACAGCCTTGCTCGAGGCTCTCCTGTCGATGCTTCCAGCTTGCTATCTCCCTCCCGTCACCTTCCTTCCTTCCCTAAAATAAATCCACTGGAATCCTCACCTGAGAGCCTGCATCTCTGTTAGTAGTACACATGCCTATCTCTGCCATGCTTCTCCGAGAAGCTCCGCACTGCCTGTTGCAGGCACACTGCCTGATAGGCAAAGGCAAGGTCTGCGAACTCAGGGACTGCCCGCCACACAAATTACTGAACTACATGTTTACTGTAAATGGCTACAGAACTGGATACCAACTCAGCTGCATTCTCCAGCAATGTACAGACCTGGATTCTACACAGAGAGAAGCAGAAACACAAAGCCCCCTGTTCATCAGGGTTCAAGTTCTTAAAATTAGCAGCTAATTTTGCTAATATAGGTGGCTAAATTCAGAGGCTCAGCAGCAATGAACATAGATCAAATTTAAATAAATGCTTTTAACTTTCAGTTTCCCCTATACTAATTGAAAGATTGTTGTTGGAGACATTGTCTGCAATGGTAGTGGGTAAAATTCAAAGCAGAAGTTTTCTAAGCTGTATAGCTCACATAACTGGAGACCTGAGGAAAGCATTGTGCTAAGAGCGAGAAATTGCTGCCCATAGACACTGAGAGCTCTTAAATGACAATTAAGTCCTCCAAATGTAATTTATGAAAGCATGGGAATACTTCTTAAAATACGTGTGTAGATGGTGCAGAGCTACTTTTTCTTGTAGTCCATTAGCTTTGTGGCACATAATCTTGAAAATGAACCTGTATTTTAATATGCATAGTACAATTTACTGTCTCTAACAAGCACTTATGCTATCTTATTGTAGGACTGTACCTGTAAAGGACACACTGTAAACAGAAAGATTAAATTGGAAATTAATTCCTTACTGAACAACAGACGGCCTAAAACGAAAAGATTTTGAACATATGGAACTAACAAATACTAATCAAGTTTAACAAAAATTTGCATGCTTCAGGGGATTTAACAATAGCTCCAAATCATTTGTGTTACTAAATATGCACACACTGCTTTACAGAGATCAAACCTTCCAGTTAACTTCATTTGTGCTAATAAAAGTCAGAAAAGATAAGGCTGTCCTGCTTCACAGGTAGAAAGCAACATTGGAGTTGGGATGCAGTCACACAAAGCCCCAGATCACCCTTCTTTTTAAGACTGTGGAGAAGTGAAATAGTTTTTACAGAGGTATCTGTTACTTTTAGGAGAGACATTACAATAGGAAATTGATCCCTGTTTCTTGAACAGTTTAATTGAAGCCACAGTTGAAAACGACAATGTTTTATAATTGTTAAATTTAGTGTAGGTATATACAAAGAGAGCATCTAAAGAGTTCCTTGAAGCTGTGTTAACCCTAACTGCTTCTTATCTACTATCTTCACCAACTCTGAGAGCTTAAGTGTTATCTAGCTGTAAAAAATAAATAAAACCCTTTTGAGAGTATAGTTGCTTTTATTTCAGTGAAAGAGCCACAGGTCAATTTTACTTCATTCAGTTCTAGCATGAGCCAAACACTGAATCAGATTTACCTGAAGTATTCTACTGTTTGCTTTTACAATAAGCTTTCAAAGCAGCAGCCCAT
Source organism: Entomyzon cyanotis (assembly GCA_024500445.1). Classification (NCBI taxonomy): domain Eukaryota; kingdom Metazoa; phylum Chordata; class Aves; order Passeriformes; family Meliphagidae; genus Entomyzon; species Entomyzon cyanotis. The sequence continues at coordinate 23,672,031 of JAKEPQ010001005.1, forward strand.
CGTTCCTCCTGACCATGCTCCAACAAAATGTTTATTTTCACATTCCTTCACCCATGACCCAGGGAAGGAGTTCAGAACAGATCATAAGGAAGTCACCATGACTGGTTTTACACCAGCTGAATGAACATATGTATCAGGAATCCAACTACAATTGCCATGTGAAAGAAAGGAGGAAACTCAGCCTGGGGCAATAGCAAGGGGCTACTGTAGGAGTATTTTTGCATGCTGGGGAGTGGAGGGGTGTTTTGTTGTAAGAAGTCAGGCACAATGCCCAGTGGAGAAAATATGATCTGGTGAAGTCCTAAATCTCTCTCAGACAAAGAAAAAAATTCCTTTTTCTCTTAAAACCAATAAATTTCAGCATTTCTATATCATCAGAATGTTAAATAAAGCACCTTTCCTTCTGCTGCACATAGTACTTCTTTTTTCCCTTCCTTTTTGAGCTAAATAACTAACACATTGTCATACAATAAATTGAACATCTCAGTTCTTGCAATAGTCACTTGTTTTTTTAAAGATATACATTTCATAACTTTTTTTTTTTTCCATAGGGAAAGATGACTGCAATGAGCTATATGCTAAGTGTCTCCAGATTAGTTATGTGGAAGTTAACATTGCAAAAGTTCCGGCCTTTGCAAGTTAGTCTGGGTTTGGAAAGTCAAATTTAGTGTTTTCTGGTGCACACATCAGCCCTGTTTTATTTGAAGTTTGCACTGTAGTCTGTAGTATAGTCTTAAGGTGTGCAGTGAAGTGGTTTGGGTACCAAGCTAACTAGGGGTAATGGCACAGAGCACAGCAGGGCCAATTAAATTTACCATACTGTGAAGTAGACTATCCAAGAAGAGTAAACTGTCTGTCATTGTGCAGGTGTGGGCTTTGCTGGTTAATTTAGCTCAAACACCTCAACACTGCAATGCAGAGCAGCTAGGTGCATCTAGCAAAAGTAGTTAAAAAAGCTGTTTATGCCACTGAAGCTATAACAGTATTCAATACACTCCCTTGTAGTTTAATCAGTACATTGATGCTAGCACAAACTGGAGTAACAAATTTATTTCAGTAACATGAGCAGATGAGTTCTGGCAGCATCACAAGTAGCAAGTCTACTAACTAGTCTTTACCATATTTTATACTTATGCTCATTCTTTCATCTTTTTTTTTCACGGGAAGAACAAAGGCAGCACTATTGTAGAAGTATCCTCAAACAGAAGTGAATCAGCAAAAACTAATGACCTTGCATGTGTGCCTTGCTCTAACAAGTTTATGTGTTCACAGCACACACCCTCAGAGCCACTGGGCAGTTTTCATGTTATCCATCACCTCACAACACAAATAGGAACAGATTCTTGTTGGCAGTCAGACTCCAGGAACCCAAGTCACACTACACAATGCCTTATTACATAGAAAAAGATAACTACTTAAGTGTGAAAATATTATCAAGAAAGCATCTCCCTCTGTTAGCAGGAACGTAACTACTGCTGACCTGTGTTTTGTGAAGGTGTTAATGGAAGACATAACTACAGGATGTTTTTTGATCTTACTATGTTTAATAGCACACTTTTTGGTCTTCGGCAAAGAGAAGAGTTATAGTTTCCAGCATGCTGGAAAGGAAATCTTGAAGGCTGGAAATTCACTGCTTTTCACTGCTTTTCTCCAGCCAGAAACATCACTGAGACATTTTACAGCAATACTTTCAAAATAAAAGCAAATATTGCATTCATATTAATGACCATTAACACACTAAACCCTAGTTTAATAAACTATGACTTATTGAAAGTAGAAGATGAAGACTGACTAAAGAGGAAGTTTGAAATTAAATGCCTAGTCATTAATACATTCATTCTTCTGTGACCAGCTGGATTATTAAATGCACTGTAATCATTAACGGACTTGTAAATTAAGTTCTGAGGCTTTTGAAACCAAGCTTGACAGTAAAAGCTCAAGTAGAAATCATGGGTAAGACAATACACATTAAGAAAGGTTATATAATATATACACTTCATGTAAGGGTAGACTGGTCCACAAGAAGAAACTGGAAGTGTTAATTACTTCCTATCCACCAATATTTAAGACCAAAAATTAAGATTTGTATATATAAATGCAGCACGCAGTAAAAGGCACTAACCACTGCTGAACTGGAAAAGGTTCATTTATTTAGAGTTGAATTCAGATGGAAAGATGTTCATACGGCTTGCTGAATTACAGACCAAAATAGTGACCAAATAATTGTAGAAGTGTCATCAGAGGAACACAGTGCAAGTCTTGTGTTATGTAAGAAATACCAGTAATTGATGTAATATATACTAGCCTTATATTGAAGAATCGGTATACTTTGACAACTGCATTTTAACTATTATTCCTACCAGTTAGTAAAAATCTTGAGCAAATAATGTTCAGTGGCATTTCCCAAAATATAAAAATCTCAGCTGTAAACATTGATTATGATTTAATGTAGAAAATCAACAGAAATTGAAGACAGATAATGAAGTTCCCGTGTACTTGAAGGAGGACTTTTAATACACACCTTTTCATTAGAAGGACTAATGGTGGCTATAGCAACACACAGGAAAAACAGGACATATCATCAAGACAATAAATATTTCTGTTAGCATTTGGAAGAAATTGCATTAAATAACTTAAACAATAAAATTTATTTATGTCAACATCTACATTAATCTAGGCAGAATCAGCAAGCAAATGTGATTGCTAATAGCCTTTTCAGGTTTAAATATTCACTCAGGAATTTACATTTTGTTTTTATCACTCTAGGAAAGCTTTCTTCAGCATTAGCCTAGTTTTTACACTGCATTGCTTTAAAATGTTAAGTCAAATTAATAAGAAAAGTAATAGGTTTAGAATATTTTGTCCTTATGGATTTTTCCACTCTCATATCAAGGTATGCAATCTGTATGCAGTTTATGTAAACCAAACTTCCAGTCGTAATTGGTAAAGGAAAGACAAATCCCTACAACCTTTAAAAATTATGAACTGCATTTTCAAGAGACCAGGATTCACTTTGTCTTGTATTGGTTCTGCCTAAGCAAATGAATTGTAGGTGCTCTTTTTGAATTCAGTCTTGAGATCCACTTTATTTTTTTAATATGCTCTTATTTTTTAATGTGGATCCTAATCTATATTACAACCACTTTAGTCAACACTGAGATGAAAGTTTTTAGCCCAAACATATATACACATACACACATATATGAAAAGATATGAAAAGACCCAAGCAATCAGGCGGAAATAAAAGATGCATCCAAATTCCCTGAAGCTTGTTTTGACTTAGGAACATGTGAAAACTTGTTCTTATGAGGACTTCTCTAATTTAAAAATGCAGTCATGGTGCTTAACTTGCTGCTGCCACTCCTGATTCGAATCTTTTTTCTGACCAGGAAGCAAAGAGCTGAAGCACCACTGGAGTCAGCAAAAGACTGCAGAAATAGCAATCAAATGACTCAGCATTTAATAGCAGATGACTGCTAAGCCATTGCATATCTGTATCAGAAGGAAAGTTATAGTTTATGTAGATGAGAAATAGGAATATTCTTTATGCAGTGGACAAAACTGCATATTTTGGCACAATACAGTGTGCAATTAGCTAATAAGAAGTGGAGAAATCATAGTGAGACCAGTCTGACTTTTATAATGAGAAGAAATAAGTGCTATTTACCCATTCTCCTTGCATTATACAAATAATAAAGTGACAGTCTCTGAAAGCCTATAATTGCACCAGCAAAAGAATCTAATTTAGCCATAATATCAGGGTTGCCTATACAATGACACTAAAACCTTCTTTGCAATACTAGTATTTTGTTTTCACCATTTCCCATGAGCAATCATGACCTTGGGTTGGAGGTCTGCCTAGTGCCAAGGATCTTTTTTATCTCTGGCTTCTTTGCAACAGCCCTAATAATTCTTTCACTGCTAATTGCCATGTGGACACCTGTCCACTTGGAACTCTATTAAGAATATTGGGTTTGTTTCATAAGCAATTGCAAATTAGTAATGATTCTGGCTACTGTCAACCTGGGTGGCTTCAAACCAAGAATGAAAATAAAGTGAAAACCTTGACCTCCTTCCATTATGTAGGGCCGCTAAATTAAACTTAATCTATTATCTGTGGAGCTACATGGCAGCTGCTGGGATAATATCAAAATTACACAAGTCCTGGAAGTAAGACAGCATCAGGGAACTGCAAGAAACAGCCCTCTATACTCAAAACTCACATCCTGACTCTGGCATAATAAGTACTGACAAGGAAGTATTTCCCCCATTAAAAAGGGGCAATTTCTAGTGGCAGGGAAAGACAGGAAGAAAGAAGAAAGCAGTACTTTTGCATTTCTTTTAATACATTGTGACTAATCCAACTACATGACATACAACCATCCAACAAAGGAAACAAGATAGAAAGGTACATTTTTTTCATTGTGTTACACAGGAATTTAATTACACGACTCCCATAAATGTTAATGGGAATCACAATGATCCCATCCTTGTATGGTGCAATTAAAACGCACCCAAGAATATCAATCATTTCTCAGACCAGAAAAGGTAGCTTAACATAGCTACATGCTGAGATTAAAAAGGGTGTGCAGGGCAGAGAGAACATTGGATGTGAAGGCTGATTTGGGAACAGACCCAGGAGGGTATGAGAAACTCAAATTCTGTCATAATCTATAAAGGGCCAAGATGAGAATAAAAAAGAATGAGACAACAGATTGTTTACAGATAAGAAATGCTGGTGCTAACAGTCTCTGCAGATACAAATTCAATTTGGTTTAAGAATATAGCTAGGAGAATAGTTAAGGTGAAAATAGAAAGTGGAATCCTGAAACCTGTAATCCTTAGACTTTCCCTGGTTTACCCAGCATAAATGGGTGTTGTAGGTGAAAAACATAGCTTGGCCTGTGGACACTAACAGGCAGCTGGTAAATGAAAGAATGGCACATAGTGGGGTATGAATGTCCAAAACTGAACTTCTGTGTCCTCAAGCAGAAGCATACTCTTGCTAGCTATAAGTGGTACAATCTGGGAGGAAATTTCAGTAACACCTGGGCTAAACATGACTGGAATATCCTGAATCCCTCTATTAATAAGAAAACACGAGACAGTCACCAATTAGGAGGCTGGTTGCACCTTTTGCTTCTGCACAGAGACTATATAGACTGGGAAATTGAGGTTTTGGGTTCTGGATAAAACAACTGCTGCCAGAAAGGGTGGTAGAACAGAGGAGGTGGTCTCAGAAAGAAAAATCCTATAATCATAGAATGTTTTGGATTGGAAGGAACCTTAAAAATCATGTAGTTCCATCCCCCATCCCTTCCACTGGCAGGGACACCTTCCAGTCCAGAAAGCAGATTAAGATCTTGGCTGGAGGAGAAATCCTGGAAATTGGGGAAGATCCTTAAGATTTGCTTCAAGGTGATGGATGCTGTGGTATGCTTAGGGACCTTGGCTGAGGATGCTTGGAGATGGGTGACTGGAAGCAGTAATACAACATGAACCAGCATGACCTTCCCTCCCAGGGCAGCAGTGATCCCTCTGTGGGGAATTCAAGACCAAGGAAAGCAAGGGTGTGAGCTAACCAGGCAAGGCAAAAGCTCTGCTCTCCTTGGCTCTGTATGCAGGTCTGCTACCAGCTCCTATTTGTTCTGTTTCATCCAGGAGAACAGGCTACTGCACATTTTGAATCCCATGTTAATAATATTTCAGAGGTTGCTTCAGCTATGCTGCCCTCTAGTATTCAGTCTAAAAGACAAGTTTTGTTACACATTAATGGAAATTCTATTTGATTTCAAGTGATAAGGCCCTGTGGTTTCTGGTTAAAAATATCTTCAATTTTATTCCACCTTATGACCCAAAAGTCCAAGGCCCTGCTGTGTATTGCCTAGAAGAAACAAATCACTGGAGCCAAAGCACTGTGAAATCAAAGACAGTGAAGATTTGAGAAGGAGAAACACTTTTCTCAGCTTTCAAGTAGAGAAAAAAAAAAAGAAAAGGAAGCTATACAAGAAAATATTTGTTATTACTTATCACAAAGGGATAAAGCTAAAACTTTTACTTTCTGTGAATTAGATAAAGAGCTTATAGACAGCAGGTGTTATAAAAGTACTTAGCAAAAAGTAAATAGAATTAATTGTAAAATATATTCCTTGGAAGTGATCCTTAGAAAAAACAATTTAGACATTAAAGGAATGAGTTCTAAAATAAACTTAGTATTATTTTTATCATGATTCTGTAAAATATGCAAGAAGACATGCATTTCATTGTCATCTTAAAATCTAAAACTAGGTGGTAAAAAAAAAGTCCATACAAATACAAGGCTTCAGAAATTGTATTTATTCCACTGCTATATACAATCAAAACATGCTAAATAAAAGATGGACAAGGGGAGGCAGGAAAAGGGAGTAGGCACACAGGATAAGGAAGGTGAAGGATCTCCCTGAAGCTTGACTTGATACCAAATAAACCTCTCCCAGTCATACTTATTGGAACCATTTGATTTCATACTACTGAATTAACTTTTCAGTGGGTGAAAAATGAGGGCATAGGATCTTCCAACCACTCCTAGAGTCAGCCTGCTTTTTCCCAGCATCATGAGCATTTATCTATATGACACAAGAAAACTCCAATGGGAAAAAAAAAATTAGAGAGACTTATTCTGCAGTGTAAGGGAGACCCAGATTCATGCCTATACTCTGATCAGTTCTGTCTTTGACTGGGGAAACATACATGAAACATTCCTGTGTCTACCATAAGCCAGACTGTTGAACACAGATGTCCAAAGTGAATCTGAACTCACTCTACTATCACTGCTACTGGCTTTTCTTGCTGTTCAGCAAGAATTTAATAAAAAAACACTAAGAATTATTTTTTAAACAAACAGGTTGAGAAATTTTTCCAGCTTTTATCAAAACAGCATCTCAGATCGAAATCCTTTTGAGAAGTGTTTATTAAAGGTTAAAGGTTTATTAAAAAATAACCACATAACTATAGAATAGAAAGGAGGATAATTTATGTAAGGCAATCTAAGATAATGGATCTCTTTTCCCCCTTTTTTAGGTGCTAGCTTTGTGTTTCCAGTGATAGAAAGAAAAACCAAACAAATTTCGATAATTTGATAATTTTGATTTCTCTCCTTCCCTTGTCATGGTAGCCAAGGACCACCTGAGTGCTCTTCAGATCATGACTGACTCTGGAGCTGTTCATGGAATGCCATAAGTATCAGAAATTTGATGGAGGAAGAGCATGGCCACCTTCAAAACTCAAAGAACTAAGAAAAGGAAGGGGTTCCTGCATTAAAACAAAACAGGAAACAAACAAACAAACAAACAAACAAAATCCCTGCAAAAGCAAACAAGCAAACAAAAAAAATGACCCAGTTCCATCAGGAACTCAGAATTTCTGTAAGCTGCTGAGTACTTTAACTTTCTATTGTGTTGACTAGGAGCTGATGGAATTCAGTGATATACAGAACAAACAGACTAAATACCCAAGAGCTAGGAAGTTCTACACAGAAAACTATCATTTCATCTGACATGACGTGTTACAATAAGCAGAATGCAAAACTCTGCATGGGGTAAAGCTTTTGTGAATCTGTGAGGAAGTAACAAGTTTGCCAACATCTATCTGTGAAGGTGATCTATTTTTACTTCCTCTAGTACATCCCATAAAGACACTAAAACCCTTAACTGAGCACATAATCTACCCTCACAGTCTCCAACTATGGTTTTCTGTACAGTTAAGGGGTCTCTCTGGCTCCAGAAGATCACTGCTTCTTTTTGGATTCATGAAGCGCCATAGCTAGGATTTAATTAATCAATCATAGCATTTGTGTGACTAACAGCAACAAATGAAAATACAACAGAAGGAAGCCAAAGCTGTCAGACCATCATTAGTTTCATTTTACCACCACTGCATTCTATAATGGGGGGGGAAATGACAGCATCCCTTGTAAGCACAGTGGTGCTATTCCATCCCCAGATGACACTAGGAGCCACAAGGGGAATTATACAACATCCCACTAATTAGGAGATTATGATGATTCAGGGCTTCATACATTTATAAAATAAAACTAAATTACATCTATATTTAAATGTTTGTTCAGGGTCAGAAATTACCGCAACTGATATTATGTAGGGATTTCTTTTCCCCTCCTATTTTTATTACCTCTGGAAAATACATGAACAGGTGGGATGGGGTTTTGAGCTACCTGCTCTGGTGGAAGGTATCCCTGTCCATGGAACAGGGTTAGAATTAGATGATCTTTACAGGTCCCTTCAAACCCAAAGCATTCTATGATTTTTATAGTTATCCCAAATCTACCTTTCTTGAAAACAACTGGCTCTTTTCAACCACTGGCAGAGCTCTGCAAACCTTAGGTGATGATAAGAAAAGTATTTTGACCCCTATTTAGTCCAAAATGCATGTATTCTCTATTTCCTGAGCATAAAGAAGAAAATATTTTTAGAAGTGCTAAGCCAGCAAAAAAAGCAGAGTATTTACTGATACAGATATTGCATATTTTTCATGAAGGTCATGAGATAAAATTGGAATCCATTTAAAATAGCTTGTGCTTTGATTAGCCATTTTTCAGCCCTGCCTTCCTTCACACAGATTCATTAATAAACCCCTAGAACTATCATTATCCCAATATTCAGAAGGCTTCTAATTTCAAATTAAATACATTCAGCATCATTGTTCCTTCAACTGAAAAGAGATTGCAGAAGTACATACATTCCTTTTTCATAAATATTTTGCTGTGATAGCTGCCTGAAATTAGACGTTTTCCTAGTCCTTCCTTTCAAAATACTGTGATTGTTTCAGTAGAACTGTGAGGATATTCCAAGATCAAGCACCTCAGCAAATGTTTATCTGACTTGTCCTAGATGCTGTTCCCATCCATAGCCCAAAATACCGACACCACGGAGGCTGTGCACCACTTCTTGGGCAAGTCAGTGTTATCCTCTCAGCTGCTCCCTCTTTCTGCACAGAAAGTCTTTCCTAACAGTCACTCCAGTTTGAAGATTTCTTGGTCCTCTTGGCCACTGAGTACAAGTGATCACTTTTTGTCTTAAAATAACCATTTGGAATAGACTTACTTCTCTTCCCTTTCCATTATCTTGACAGGGCCCATGAATACTTCTGGGAAATAAATATTGAAATGAAATCACTAGCATAGCAATGGTTGCATGTCTAACAAATCACAGAATCACAGAATCATAGAATATGCTCCATTGGAAGAGACCTGAGTCCAGCTCTTGGTCCCGCACAGGACCATCCCCATAACCACATAGGCAAATCCTATTGTTTCAGAATCAAACCCCCATGATTAAGAGGTATAATTTCATGTTATACCTACCATCAGAATGTCTTGTTTGCTCTTACACTGCCTTGAAAATACCCAGGCATGGGATGCTTTTACTTCAAAAGCTTTAATACTAACACAAACCCAATGGAGCTTTCCAAAGGACTTGAACTTTAGTCTCACAGTAGCTGGCATTAATATTTTCACTGAGTGGCCTGGGAACCCAGCTCACAGAGCAGTCTTCTTGGAGATCTCATCCTGAATTATAATATTTTGAACTACAGACTATTAATTAAACAAATCATAATTTGCCCTTTCAGTTTAGCTTTAATCAGGAAAGCTTTTTGAATGTGGACATGATCTCAGTATTATTAATTAAAATCAGCAAAGCTACCTTGAATTTATGAGAGGGTGAATGCCAAAAGAATTTGGTATCTTGCATGCCACTGGTCTACTCAGTCTGTACCTTGGACAATAAATCCATAAAAACAATAAATCACAGCATATTCTAAAGCCATAAAAACCTTCAACTTGCCAATTGAAGCACTAAATGAACATGCAAAATGAGTTTTAACTCATTATTGATGAGTGTCACCAGAGCTGGTCAAGGCAGATATGTTGTGGTGCCTATTTTGGGAGGCATGCATTTTATTTAAAAAATTTCTAGAAAGATTTCTGTGAATAGTGGGAATGTTTAAAATATGAAGTAATCCAAAAAAGGCATTATACTGTGGGTTTTCTCTGTCTGCTCTATATCTGTTCTTTTTATCACTTCTCATGGGATCCACAATAGAGAACGGAAAATATTGTCACCTTATTCTCTGTGAGCTTTTAAGAAAAGAATTTTTTAAGATACTTAAAAGTCAGCAGTGAGATTTGCACTGTCAAGAAAGGGGTTTCTCAAGGTATCCCCCACAGAAAAAGAATTAACACAGCAGATTAGTCACCTCAGTGTTGAGATATTAGCACGTGATACGCTGCACCATACCACGTTACTGTTTCAGTGTTGCCAACTCATGCAAATCACACAATAATTAGTATTTTCCCTAAGGCTGGTTTAACGAGATTACATAAAAATAATACATCTTTAAAAACTAATACAATTCTGAGCCATATGCTCAGGAAAAATCTTGAAGTAATTGTCTCCTTGATCTTAAAAAGCCAACAAATAGAAGGAAACAAATTCTGAAATTCATTACAGTTAAAATTTCATCTTTATTAAGGCAATGGAGATCACCTAAAGAACAAGTTGCCAGTACTGCAAGAATGTCAGCACTGTTAATGATACCATTTCCAAACCACAACCGCTGTACACATTTTCTCCTTACCTCTCCATCATATATTATGTGGATTAGTTCTGGATTAGATCTTTTTTAATCTTAGCTACACATCACAAGTTCAACATTTATCTTTGAGGTGAAAGAAAATCTTATCTAATTGCAGTTATTTATTTTTTCATTGACTGGACACTGACTGCTGTTGCTTAACCAGTGAAAGACTACACAATTATGTGAATTCTCCCTCTTCAGTGAAACAACATGCAAAGCCAGTGGAAATGCCATGTCAGAAAAGAACTGACAAGGTGAGAAGGAAAATGAAAGAATTCACTGCATGAAGGGTCTGGGAGAAGCATCATTGACTCAAAACCTTCAGAAGAGAATTACATAGCACAAGCTGGAGTGCAGCAGGCTGACAGCAGATCGTGACCACTGAAAAAAAACTAGTGTTTTCTAGTTTCAGTTCATCAAATATTGCTAGTGGCAGTTTTGCTACTGTGCTATGTATTCACCATACACGCTTCTTTACCTCACCCAAAATTCTTTAAGTTACCCAATGGAATGCATAGAAGTATGGGTTTATCACCAAAATCATCCTCTATACACTTAAGGTTGTTCTTACAAGTAGAGTAAGAGATGCCTGCCCTCAGGTCTCTAGAACCCTATTAACAGGATTGCTCACCTAATTTAAAGCAACATCAAGTAACTTATTCTATTAAAAAAACCCAAAAACCTCTTCATGCCACGACTCTGCAGATTAAAAAACTAACATATTATACCTCTCAGTCATTTGAAAACAAAAGCTAGCAAAGCATGGACTTGCCTGTGTCACACGCATTATGGCCATAGGCTCGTATGTATGTCTAGAAACTCTTCAGAGGCCAATAAAGTGTAGAATGGGAATTCTCTACTATAGCATACGCAAATAGTAAGATAAGGAAATGTGGCTAGCACAGGTCTTTCTCATGAGAACATTTTGCTACATTTCATAAACAAAGATAAAGTTTGGATGTTTTGCAAACAACGTCTCCAGATTAGGTCAGTTCGGGCTTGGCCAATTAGGCCTAGGGGGAGGTTTCTGGCTGACCAATCTGGGTGACCTCTGAAAACTCTATATATATGGAAATCAAAATAATAAACGCACTTTTCTCTTTCCTTGCCTGAGAACCTGGGTTTTCTCTCAGCTAGAGGCTCAACAGCGACATCAAAATTTACATAAAATTGGTTTGGGCCAAAACAATCAGAGAATTGCCTTCTCCAAAGGATTCAGTCTCAGCTGGAAGCAGCTGAAAGGCACAATCTGACAGCATCCACTTCCATAAGCCATGACCTCGGGATTCCCTTCCTGTGTGGTCCTAGCTTTCACTCTGGCAGGTCAACAGACCCAGTTCTGCCAAAGCTAGGGTGTGTTGCAGGCTGTGGCATCTCTTCTCTTCTCTGAGCTGACTGGGGTAAGAGTTTAGAAATTATTGTTTATAGCCTTTGATGCTGTTTGACTTTACATACATACATTGTGATAGATTTTGGAGTGTTCCTGTCAGCCTGTGTTTTATATATAAGTATTTCAATTTAACGACATAGATTAAAACCCAAAAGGGAGATAAGAAGTGAGTATTCCACTGGTTTTCTCTATTTTATAGGCGGATCCTAAGACCTGGGGGCATAAAGAGTTGTGTTGGATATTTTCCAGTGCAGCAAGAAGCAGACATTCAGAACCTGAAGCACTTAAACCAGCAATAAATTATTTGTAGTTCTAAGATTTTTCATGGCATTCATACTGTTTTTTAAATTGAGTACAGAGAGATGCCTTGCAAAATTGATCCTACTGATTTATGCTCAAATTTTGCTCCACTTCCCATTTGTCTTTCATACTATTCTTTTCTAAAGATAAAATTGCATGAAGTTGGTTATGCTTTTGCTCTACTCAATGCATAAGAGATTTCATCTGCCTAGGGAATTTTTTAAGAAAGAAAAAAAAAGGAATTGCATACATAATTCTTTCAGTAATACTTAGCATCAGAAACAAAATATCTCAAAATCATTGTTTTTTGGTTTTCATTGTTACAAATTTGGAATTGACTTTCTATCAGGAAATTTATCTGCTAAAGAGGATCAATTATTGCATTTAAGTCCCTTTAGTCAGTAATTCATTGTTTCTGAATAAATTCAGTAATTTTAAATAATTATAATGAGACTTAAACTAGCTTTTACTTAGTAGTAGTTAAACATTATGCAAATAAAGATTATTCTACGCTGATGGAAATAGTCCCTCTTCTAAATCTTTCCCTGGTTGCACCATACCCTTAGAAATTACTTATATGTTCTTGGCAGATCTGCAGCTAAGAGACTGTACATTTGATTTTACAGAGACTCTTTTCCTAAGGCAACCCTCTTAGACAGAGTTTATCTTTTCCTGCTTTATAGAAGGGCCTGATATTCTTTCATCTATAGAAATCAGCTACAGCAATGGTCTCCAAAATTTTTTTAGGGTGAACACCTATCAGTAAAAACATTTTCAGCAAAATTAATTTAATTCATTAAATATATTTATGTTAACATATTAAGCGTATTGCAAAGTATACACAAAAACTGAAATAGAAAAGGAGCTAAAGATTAAAAAATTATTATTTTTTAAAAATTCTTAATAAATAAATAAACTATTATTATTTAATTTATTAATGGTAATAAAGGTATTTTCTGCCTACACCTCAATGGATTGTCTCATGTGTGGACCCTACTTTGGAGAAAACTGAGCTAGAGCACCAATTAACATGTGGGGTAAATGCACACCACAATCCTACCTGAAGTTTTGGCCTCTCTCACAAGATCAAGTGATATGCTGATATGAACCTTAACTTTCTTTCCACTCATACACCCAGGTTTATTTTTAGAGACACCAGAAGTATACACCTAGGTTTCATCATAAAATAGTGTCAAGGTGTGTTCCAAGGGTGAGTACCTAAAACCAAAAGAATGTCCTGGGTTCATCAGTTCATACAATGTCTTCATTGTATACCAGTCTCATTTTTCAGCAGGTCCTACTGAGTTTAACATCTGCAAGGGACTTCTCTCCAGAGAGAAGGCAGAACGACAAATACACAAAAGCTTCTTTAGAAACCATAAGAATAAGCAACTGGAGAAAACACTGACACAAAAGCCATCTTGTCTTCCCTAACTTCAGCGTTCTCCCTGAGGCCCCTGTCTGGCCCTTCTGAGTTTGGCCAGTGCTGTTCCTCTCTCTCCCCCAGGGAGCAGGAATGGAGAGTCATGATTGTATTCAAAATTAGCTAGTTCCTCACTTTTTCTCTTAAATGCCAGCAGAAGGGTTGTCTAAGGCCATTGCCCTGTTCCTCTGTGTGTCAGTTCATTTCAGGCAGAAATGAGCTCTTTAAAACCAGGTAACAGTTCAATAAAGAAATTGTCTAAGGCACATGAAAGTCATAGGACCTTCACAGTTCAGTAATGATTTTTACTGTGTCTTGGCTGTGACAGAGAGTGTGAACACAGGATCCTCAAAGGCTGTAATTCAATCTTCCATGGGATGTATAAAAATTCTGTCTTTCTGCTAAGTCCTTTAAGCTGATTCATATTTTACTTTAGGTATCCTTACAAAATATCAGCTAATCTTTCAAATGAGTATATTACAGTCTTACAACTGGAAAAAGGTTAGTCAGAAGTTTCTATTTCTAAGTATTAAAAGAGATTATGGACTCACAGCAACTCAGATATGGTGCATTTGCTCAAAATCCATCTCATTAGAAATGCTATGTAAAACTCCTCAATCCTGGAATGCTTCATAAAGGACACATAATAAAACTTTTTACAATCAAATATTACAATCAAGCAGTTTTAATCAAAGTGACAATTCTAGAAAATTGTCTCAAATGACACAGCATCCTGATGCCAGGATTTTACAGGTTACATCATATATCTCAAAAATTTCTTAGCACTTCTGGGGGGCTCTCTCTCCTATTTCCAAGTCCAAGGACCTCATTTTGCTCCCAGGGAGTCATGCAACTAGAAAAACTGATTGTTGGAAAACACTCTCTTGGTTTCATCAAGCTCAGACCCCAACAGGCAATATGTAATCTTGTCAGTAATGCAACTAGCAAATGTTTTTCAATGATCCAGACTTGACTTTTTTTAAGCAGATATTATCTATAAATCCATTACCTACAGATATCACTAATGCTAAATCTCAGTGTCTAGATTTCTCTTGTGTTCTTTTGTTTAATTAAATGCATTGCTTCTAGACAGGCGAAAGTTGGGCAGAATGGCAGACAAGTCCTACCAGTAATTCTCTTCACAGGCTTCAAGTGAAAAACTCTGGACCAGACTGCCCCCTCTGCTCTGATTTCACAAATCCCTGAATCTGGTGTCTTAGGTGCTGTCATGACATTTTCACTGCTGTCCTCTGAACTCAGCTAAGAAAGGGGATGAAATTAGATATCTTCACTTGAAGACATATTATTTAATACTTGGATGTCTTTTAGATGCTCCAGCTTATTCTTGTCTATCTACAAAACTTCATGTTCCCAAAAGACATTAATAATTTGCTTGAGATCAGGTCAGATATGCTCCAAAAATAAAAATAAATTCGTCTTAGGTTGGGTTAAAAAAATCAAAGTCTGTAGAGTCTAGAAGCTCTCCCCCTCTTGCATTCATCAGTGTTCTCTGAACTTCAGCCTGTCCCCACATTCTATTTCAACGTACACTGAAAATTTTCTGAGAAGGTGCAACCCTTTGATAAGGGCTTCTTCTGATTATTTAAATATGTCTAATATATACAACTATTTTTAAAAAATACCCCAAAGAATCCAGATTTAAGATCCCCCAGACACACCTGAATCAACTAATCTTTGAACAGAACTAGAAGGAAACTCTCTTTAAACAGCTAACTGTTTCTCTTTCAAGGATTAGCACTTACATTCCTAGTTGGGAAATACTTGGCTACCAAGACAATGTCTGTTTTATGGAAGACAAAGGGCAGAGTCTTCAAGGAGGATGCTATTCATGTATCCATGCCTCTAAAAACAACTGCATAGATGAACACTTGTAGGTTTTTTATTTGTGTCTGGTTCATAAAGCAATGAGTTTTTAAAGCAGCTGCATCTAGTTTAGCCTTGAACAGATACTCAAGAAGGGAAGAGCACAGTTATTTACCAGCATGCAAGTTCTTCCAAATCAGAGATATCTAAAAGATAAAAGCTCAGATTCACCCCACAATGCATGAAGAGCCATCTGTAAAGCTGCCAGTGTAATTGCTCACAGAGCTCCCCAAAGAGCCAGATGCCACCACTTGAACACATTCCCAACTTAGTCATCTGAGTACTGAAGACAGGAGGGAATAGCAGGAAGTTGAAGGGTCAATGGTGTGCCATTTATATTCTGAAAAGATGAAACGGATTTTTGGAGAAAATTAAACTGAAAGGACGTCATGCCAAACAGAATGTGCTTTAGCAGCACAACTTAATACTAGAAATAAATGTGTGTGTCACTCTGGAGTTTTTAGAATATGAAAGGCATGAAAATTGTGCTCTGATAATAATACAGAACGAAAATGTGGCAAAATTTCCTCATAATTAAAAGATGTAGTGAAGACACTCTTGCAACTTGTTTTTGATTCTCTGCACTCTTCCAATCAGGGTTTTGTTTCCAAAGCTTAGTCTTGCAGTAAAATTAAAACAGGCATTCAAAATCTCATTTTCTTATGCACCTGTTTCTCCATTTTACTAGCAATAGCTGCTGGAATTTCTGTAAGTGCTTGGAGGATGATACTTGGTCTTAAAGGCTTTTGCAACGGACAGAGGATAACAATAGTGGGTAATAAGTACAAAGATTCAAAGTACAATTAAAGCATGCATTTGATATTTTCTCAGCTCTGTAGCTTCTTTGTATCACATTATTGTTACAAAACACTGAGCTCTGAAGTCTTTAGGAGTCCACAAATTACTGACCACAAAAATTATAATAAAATATCAATCAAGACAAAAAGCTGATCAAGATAAATATGTTAGTCTCTGCATCAGTGGAGCAAGCACTACTTCTGCAAGACAGCAGCTGAGTCCTTATCCCTCTTTCCTGATGTTTTTCCAATCTCATCCCGATGGGGAACATGCCTTTATGCTCTTTTCTTGATAGTGTTTGGGTCTCATATGGCACCAAACTGGATTCTTCTCACATGTTCTTTATAATCAGCTGAAGGAAGAGGAAATAGCTCCCTCCCTGTGCCTGTAGCTGAGACAGTTAAGAAGTCCAAAGTGTCACAGCAGTGCCAGGAAAAATGGGACAGATGAACAGAGTGGCTCAGGGAGGCCCTTATGGGCATGGCTTACTTAGGTTTGTCACTCTTCGTCTCTTTCACCCCAACTTCAGACCTGCCACATCCAGCCAATGCTTCGTAGCTCATTTGGGAGACCTGTGGCCCAGGCTAAGGTGGAACACTGTTTACAGTTTTTGCACAGGAATCTTCACTATTGAAAGACATACCTGGGCTTCTTCCATTCCCTCTTCCTTGCCATTTTCCTTCCATTGTTGTGCAGATGTCAAGCCACATTCACAGTCCTGACTGCCAGTACTGTAACCACTCTTAACTCACATGATTTGATCATGTAAAGCTACAGATTAATTTGCTTTTTCTTTACACCATGGTAGTATTCTCCTCTTGATACTCTCATCTCAATGACTCCCTTACAGCTTATAATCAAGAGTGGATTAGGTCCATGGTGGTCTATTACTTCTTTCCAAAATAAAAAATGTCAACGTCTCTATTCACCTCACTATTTTAAAAAAAGCTGTTATTCTGTTCTTGTAATACCAGAAACACTTGGTATCTCCCTGCTCTGATGTTCAGAAACAAATCATATATAGCAATGTCCTGTGGCAAAAACAACTGTGTCATCACATGTACTTCATTTTTGGGGCTGCACAACAATTTTCCTTTTCTTTGATAGAATGAATATTATTAGTGAAGAACAATTTCTGACCCAAGAAATAAAGCTGCTTCTTGACTATAAAAATTGACTATAAAAATTCCAATACAAAAATCATATCTCAACTACTGGTTGCAATAACAGTCTTTTTTTTGAGCATTAGCCTTTCTTTGACTTCTTATCAAGTTACCAAAGGTTTGCCTGTGCAAGGGTCACTCAAGAAAGTTAATCTGAATTAATTTTTAAAGTGGATTAGTCAAAACATATTAAGTGTCTATGTAGACACTTTCATTCAAAATTACAGCACACTTAATTAACTCATTTTCCCTGGAAATTAAGTTAAATTGAATCAAGACATTTTTTAATTCTGATTCATAGTATCCACATGAGAGTTTAATGTCATTTAATTAATCCACTGTGTATTCACACTTCTATTTAATTTGGATTACCTTTTTGGAAGGTTTCTGTACACAGTAGTTGTGATGCTGGACTTGGGCCAGGATTCCCAGAATTTCAAAATAAACTATGGAGCAGTGATACAATTAAAATTCACGACAGAAAGCTATCCTCATTTGGTTTCTGTCATTTATGAAGTGTTAAATTTGACGAGTTAAAACAACAGTAGTCATTTGATAAACATTTTCAATGAAACATTATATTTAAAGACTCCTGGAACTAAATTCAGATGAAATCAATTTATTATTGGCACCAATGGAAACCCATATCATTAACAGATCTACACAGTGCAAGGCAGAGCTCACCAGTACCAGCACTGTGAGACCATCACAGCCTGAAGCAAGTGATCCCACTGACTGAGAGTAAATGGTCTGGAAAGTTTTTGTTCCAGGGGTATTCAGTGGGCTTCACAAATATGCAGTCCCAAAGGCTGTCCAGCAAGCCACCAGCAGAGGTGATTTTCAAAAGGGTTTATTTCTCATTCAAGGCAGGCCCCGATGAGGGTTTATGCAAAAACAGCAGGAGGAAGGACTGTGGGAGATGCTGAGCAGCTTGATGGTCCCAAGAGCCCCAGTGCATACCATTCTGCCCACCAATGTGCATACCATGCCTCCTCATATACATCAGGCAGCATCAGTGGGGCTCATATGGAGACTTCTCAATTTCCATCAACTGAAATGACACACAGTTATTCAGCATCTCTTGTCTTCTCAGCCACTACTGCTGGAAAACTGCTGCTAGGCCTTGAGATATCACTGGTGGAAACTGGAATTGTTCCAAGGATAACGGGACATTTGTAACTGGCTGAAATCAAGCCATTACAAAGCACCAGAAAGATGGCTGTAAAAATAGTGGGAAATGATGTATCTGAACGTGGTTGTTATTATCACATGTAGGTCTATGCACTAATCCTTATGCTCATGCTCTCTCTTATGACAATCAAATAGTATGCAGGAGGGAAGATCTGTGTTTGCTTGCAGGAATACAGATGTCTATGGGGCTTTTGTTTTCCTGGATAACTACCTCTTAAAAAGAAAAAAAATCTCACTGTCTAGAACAGAAAGGGGTGTTGCCTCTTGGCAGAATTCAAGTGTCCCTTAAAGAGATATTTTGCACTGACAGCATTCAAGTTGAAGTAATGCAATTAAGCACTTCCAGAAAATATTTAAAGAATTTGGAAATTTGTTAAAATACTATTTTAATCAAAAACTATTAGGAAATTTTACTCCATTTAGTAGGATGGCTTTGAAAAAGTAATTTTCCTGCCAATAGTACCAGTAAAGGCTTTTTTCACAGTTTCTAAGTACTGCAACAAAAATTGCTTCAAAGTGGAAATGTAATCATTAGTGTCATTTCTTAGCAGCAAAAGAACCAACAACACCATGACCCATCTGAGCAAATTTAGAAGTCAACAATTTTATAAGTACATGTTGGGGTCAAATATTTTTTGCTGTACAGATACTTGCTGACAGCTGTCAATAAGAAAGCTGGCTCTTATTTTTAGTTAACTTCTAATTATGCTCTTCCTGACTTCAGCATATGAATAGAAAGTTCTTTTAGGAAAATCTTTCACATCTGATCCTTTAACATTGGCAACACAGATGAACAATTTATTTCTTTTTCACAAAATCATGCTGTCACTTGTCTGCAGTTTTCTGAACTCACCAGAAAAGAAATGTGTTTACTTTCCCCTTATGAATGTAGCAGTGTGCATGCAAAACAGCATCTCTCTCATCTGGATTTACACCTGCCCTTCAGGAATTGCAGAGGAAGGACTGCTACAGGGACCATATCTTAACACACTGACCATTCTCCTCTGCCTGCCTTCAGCACCTTCACCCCAAGGTTGTGTCACGGGTCACTGCCAGTTCAGGGCTGTTCACAACTCCCAAGCACGCAACACAAATCTCTCTCAGGCTGTCATTCGGTGCTGCTGCTGGAGGCATGATGGCTTCAGGATGAAAGGGATGACGGCTTGTAGGAATGGGAAATATCTTTTATTAGTCCTGCTGATACACTGGGTGAAGCAGCCAATCATTAGGATGTGCTGTCGCTTCACCTGACATCACACATTCCCATGCAAAAGGATGTTCTGACTAAAAAAGCAGGCATCTCTCCCATCAGGAGCTCAGATACCCTACTTGATTGTGTTAATTTCCTGGAAATCCCCTCATTAGCTTCTGCTATTATTTTCTGATTTCAGGCATATTACCCATCATTGCCAAGATACAAATTTTATAAACACTTTAGTTATGGTCTCTGCCTGAAAAAGTTTACAGGTTAAAGGTCCAGCCCTGCTCAGCAGGCTTTCAAATGGGGCTACTTAGTGTAATTACCCATTGAAACATATTCTAAGATAAGAGTCGGGAGGTAAATGAAACAAATACATAAGGGAATAAAATTTGCTGAGAAGGGCTGAATTTCAAATTAACTGGGAGCTGACAACACATTTTTCTGCCTAGTATATAGATATAGTATTTTTGTTATATAGTTATATATTTTCTGCCTATATATAGTATATCTATATATACTTGAGAAAAAAACCCAAGATTTTCTTTGTGTATCAAACTCCATTTTGCTCGAGTAAATAACTATCCAGCTGAACAACAATACAGAAAGAAACCTCAAATATTTTAGCATGGATTCCCTTCATAATTAATTTGTAGCCAGTAAGGAACAGTGATCACAACTCACAACTTGCCTATGAGAATTCAGTCATCTTATATCTTGTTTAAAACCCTTATTCTATCAAAATCTCCAACTGTTTAAGAAAGAAACAAAACAGGAGTTAAACACTTTTTTGCTTAACAAAGAACAATAAATACTTTTGTTTTACTGCAGAAGGCAGTTTTCATCTCTGACCACATAATATTAGTATTCATCTATTTAGAAAAGTAAATTATCTATGAAATTAAAATAAAACCCCCAAAACATCATGAGAATCTATAAGAAAAAAGCTCTTCATAGACACTATAGTTTACATTTATGAAGCCTACCAATTAACCGGTATTATCATCGGCATTCAATCTTATATATAAAGCATCTATCTTTGTACTGCTTAACAGACTAATGAGATATGTCAATTCTTTTGGCTTTACAGGAAGAGAACAATGGCTTTTACAAAAAGGCTTAAACAGCTCATTTACTGCTGTAAGTTTTGAAGTCTGGTAAAAAAATCCTCTCCATACCCTACAAAATGAAAAAGGACAGCTATCTATGGTACAGAAAACTTATCGTTCTATCCTCAACACAAATTACATGATAAATATCACAGGATATGACCTGTGAGTTGGATCAATGCTACACAGGAGGCATTTGTGAACAGGAAAGGTAACACTCTCACCTTTAATCCGGTAACAGGGAAAAAGAATGATAGAAGTAGGCAGGGGGAAAGTCAGCAAATGCAAGAAAGGGACAGCAACAACAGCCCAGGGCTAGAAATACAGAAGCAAGGAAGACAGGAGAGAAAGCCACTTGGGGAGATATTTACAGTGCCTGACTTTTTCCCATGCTCCCTAGGTTCCTCCTACGGGCAGCAGAGGAGATGGGCTCTTCCAGGGCCATAATTCAAAGCACCAAGCAGCTATAACCAGGCTTCTGCCATCAACTCCCCTCCTGGGGAAGACTCCCTCCTCCAAGCTGAATGCAAGATTAGGTTTCCTAGGACAAATTCAGTCTTTGTGAATTCCCATACCACAGATTTTCAAAAATGTCAATCTCCTCACTCCCATTTTAAAGTCCATGGTAAAAATTCTCATTGACATGAAGGGGCAATACACTTTGGCCAATGCAGGTAGTCATGAGCAGCCTGTCCTGAGCCCCAGTCTGAGACAACCTCAGGGTGATCAGCAGCAGCTGCTACACCTGCACAAAGCCAAGGGGCACCACGTGGGTAACTAGCACAGAACCTGAAACGCCTGAGCCCATCATTTCAGAGATTCTCATCCCAGAAATATCCCCTGGCAACCTTGTAGACTCTCTGTCTTACTGCATCCCCACAACAGATGTGTGGAACACTTCTTAGTTTCTAGATCCCTGGCAGGGCTAGGATGACCCAGAACAAGCTGACCAGCTCTAGTAATGCTGAGATATTTCTACATGTCCTTTTTTTAGTCATAAATTTTTTAGTTCAAAATACGATGCCCACAATGTTCTCAGAGAGAATGTTTCCAGAGAGATAGTGTCTGAACTGAATTTCAGATTGAATTTTGGATGTAGATGCTCAATTGCCATCATACTTTTCTTTTTCTTTTCTTTTTTTCTTTCTTTTTTCTTTTTTTTTTTTTTTTTTGTTTAATTTTAATTGGTGGCATATTTTTACTTCTCTCAGTTCTTCCTAAAGCAAATCAAGTATTATCTAATGATAGTTCAGGTCATCCAGAGCAGTGCTATAATTAATCAATTATTCTTTCTTGTTAGGGAGATTATGAGAGAACATATTGTATGAATAATGTACTAATAATTGTGTTACTACTGCACTTCCTAATAACTTTTCAGATATTTGTGTAGCTAATGCATGCAACCATACCCAGTTCATGTTGTCCCGGTGATATCAATGGTCTTATACTCTGCAGAGTGGGTGGAACATGCAACACAGTAATCTTCAATCCAAAAAAGTACAACCAGACAGGATAGGAAAATACATGACCTTGGTCATACTGTACCATATTAGCAACTTATTCCATCAAATAATATCTGAGATTTTTCAAACAAATCAGAACTGCTATTATTTTTCTGTGATAAACCACAGTTTACCACAGAAAATAATCTGCCTTTCATTAGAAAATAATCTACCTTTCAATTTTGGGGTCTTTTTCTGTTAAATTTTTTCTTGTGGAACTTTTAATACTAAATTAGACAATCAGAAATTTTTTTTTTCTAAAAAGAAAGAAGGGAAAGAATATTCTTGGAGATCTTGTTGCCCTCTAATGTCTGTAGACACTGTTGTCTTGCCTGCTTTCCCAGACAATCCATAACTGGGGAGAATATAGCTCTATTAACCTTGCTTTATCAGCCAGCATGCCAAAATCTGTGCTATAAATCTTCATCTTAATCATTTATGATTAAATATTCAGATGAGATTATGTGCAACCTAATTCTACACATCCATCTCTCCTTCCCTAATTAACAACTGACAGCAACAGAGGGGAAAACCCACCACCTTTCTGAAGTAATGAGACAAAAGCAAGATTTTGTAGACAACTTTCATTTCTAAACACTTCTTTTTAATCACCATTTAGGAAAGAAATATGATTAATGTAGTTATGTATATCGAATTATACATCTGCTGCTTCATAATAGATTGCTAAATATTGCAGTATTAGTCCCAGTAGCCCCAGAAATTCTTATTTTTATGAAGCCTCACTGGTTTCAGTTCTTCCACATCTGTCAGAAAATTTGACATCCATACAATGGAAGTTGCATGGGAGACAACATTTCAGGGCTCAGTGGGTAAAAGTTCCTCCCTGTTCAGAAAAGCAATCTAAGACTTATGAACCACTAAAAATCCTCTTGGTCTTTACTTCTATTTAGAATTGCTTTAGCTTTAAGCACCAAATTTGAGCTATTTAAACCCTAACTTTGAGAAGGAATGCAAAAGTGTACCTCATACTGAAACTGATACACATCACCAGATTTTCAGAAAAATCAAACTTGAAAGCTACTAAAGGCATTACTTAAGCTGAGACAGCCAACTCAACCTGTAAATCACAGGCTCTAAACAAAAGGGATCTCCCAGGAAAAAACATAAAGTCTGTCCTTCTATGAGCTTAAAACTGACTTCTCATTATATTTTCTAGAACTATGCAAATAACAGATTCTTTGGTTGAACTAGATGAAAAAATAATACAAGAATAGCTCAATTACAATCTGATGTTGGGGAAGGAAAGAAGCAGGAAAAGAAAAATGCAATTGCATGTTTTTGCATCAACCTGGAACAACTATGACACAATTCATAAATGAAAGCACTAAATTTCAAAGTGGTAAGTTGTTTTTTCTTAGCATGAAACTTCTTTCCCAAACATGCAGGCATTTTCACAAAATTACTGGAATAAAAAAATTTGTCCCTTCTCAGCCAAAACTACTTGCTAAATTCAACCTGAATCCATTATTATTTCCCCAAATGACATTTTTCAAACTTATTTGGGGAGGAAGCAAAGGAGGGAGGGGAGGTGGAATTGCCTGGCTCCATCCTCTGCTGGTTTTTCTAATTGCACTTAAATGATCCGTGCAACTGGTCTCCTACCACTTCCCTGAGGGGTAATATTTCACAGTCTAGCTAATCTCACTAGTGAAATGTGTTCTGTTTTTCAGCAAAAATTTCACTGGTATAAAGCAGAACTGGCATAAGTTTTGTTGATTTCTGAAAGTTTTAAAGTTAGTTTTAAGATCAAGAAGTATATAAATACTGAATATCAGCAGATTATACAATCTGGATGGTGTAGCAGGGCAAACTAATCTGCCATCCAAGGTGCCTCGTGTCTACTTATGAGTCCAAGTCTTGGTTCAACAGTGTTTTGCTTTATCTGAATGAGCAATAGTTACCCTTTTAAAAAGAAGGAAAAAAACCCACAGGTGTCACAGTGCTTGCAGAACCAGAGCTTTGTATACATCTCTTCACTGTGAAGGCTGCTGAAACATTACTCACCAAACAAAAATCCCAGCTCTCTGGGAAAAAAAAAAAGTTCCACTGCTCTACTGCTCTCAGTGATTGAGTAATCCCTTTTGCAACTATTATTAGCAACATTACTATACAAATTAATGTCTTGATTCTATTTTTTTTTCCACTAGGTTGACTAAGACACTACATGCTTTGTGAATTTCTGGAGTCAGGAGGGTGATTAAAGGAGTTGGACACATTTTTAAGCCTGTGGAGACTTCTTATGGAGACTAAAGCAGGGGTGCCTCTGCCTGCAGACTGGCATGCAGGGTAATGTGCCCACTTACCTTTTGTACTTTAAACTGGTTTAACCCTCAATGAAGTACTGCCTAATTAGCTCGTGGCACTCTGCACAAGAGTGAAAGCATTCTAGACTCAGGCATAAACATTTTTTTTTTTCAGATTTAGTTTCTGAGGCACCTACTTTTACATAACACCAGGGAAAGGCAACACATCCATGTCTGAGGCTAAAAAATCTCTAGTATGAACCAGTCAACAAACACTACTGAACACAGTGTAAAGAAAGTGCTTCAACAGCATTCGAGACATACCTGTGTCATTACAACAGTAGACAAGGAATATATATTCTGGCCCAGTGATGCAATATTGTTCTTTTTCTCAGCTGGTCTCATTCTCTGTCTGCTGTGCTTATTCTGCAGAAGCAGGTGAGAATGTTTCAAAGTATTAAAATTAAAATTAAGATAGTAGCATGATGTTATTTCCACATTTTAATTTAAAGATAGTACAAGATTCTACACACACAAAACCCAGAAGTACCCCAGTTTGCAGAAACCGATAAAAGTACCCCGAACCCTCAAGCAGGTTGTCTTTCAAAGTCCAAGGCACATGGCCAAGTAAAATACCCAGGCTAGCTTTTGTTTTAAACAGTTTATCCCTACATGTTGGATCTAAATGATATAAAATTCCTCAATCTTCAGTGACAGCAGTTTCTTCTATCACTTTGCAGACACCCAACTAAACACCTGAATGCTCCCAGGTGATAAGCAGCCAATAAAGTCTCACCAAGACTAGGTATCTAAACTGAGTATTGTACCTTTAGAAAAAATTCAGTCCTGTGTATATATTGCCATAGCAAAGCTCAAGCAAAATTTTCTGGCATGCCACAACATATGGAAAGCTCCAGCTTAACTGTAGTCTCAGGATACGACACAAATATACAAGCTGGAATCCTATTTGAGAAGATGTTTAGCGGAAGCTTAAATCATTGACTCTGAAGTTTTTAACCCCCCTGATTCAATAGCATGTGACAATACATCTCTGTGGAGCAAAATCAAACTGTAGAAAGACTCAATTAGTTTTGACTGTATTTCTACCAGCAATTTTTTTTTATCTGCTCAGATCATGCCTGGAGAATAAACAAAATCCCAATATGCTCAGACTAGGCTGTGAAATGCAAACTTCTATCTGATATGAAACTCAGAATTTTGAAAACAAAAAGAGCTATAGTTTGGAAATTCTGGCAGAATGGTAATGCAGTGATTTAAACATATGTCTCCTGGATGAGAGGATAAGAAGAAAGAGGCTAAAAAGAGGGATGTAAGCTCTCAGTGTGCCATGAGCTTTGGGTCACTCAGTGAAGCCACCGAGTGCCACCCTCATAATTCAGCTGCATTGGTTGTACGTAAACACACCTGCTAGTGAATTAGTTCCTTTCATACTCTATGCTCTCCTGCTAATCCCCTTCTTGTCCTGCTCTACTGAGAGCTTCCAGGGTACCTCACAAGGTTTCCTGCCAGACAGAAAACCTGCAGCACGCTGTGTTCTATTATAAAACTCAATAGAGTACTGGGAGAGTTCTCTGGTCTTCCTGGCAGTGTTGGTCTTCAGTAAACTCTGTTACACTTTATTTCTTACTCACCCCTTGTCTTTTAACTGTACGTCTTTACAAAAGATTTTAAAGGAAAGGAGACTTATAGCATCACTTACTCATAGATGGAGAGTTGATGAATAATTTCATTTCTCAGATTCCTAAACATGTAGCTCTTCTCCAGTCTTATGGTACTATGTACATCTTAACAGATTCAAAATGCAGATGTAATTCACCAGCTCTTTCAGTGTTCTAGAAATGGAATTATTAATTCCCTTTGATTTTTCAAAGAAAAACTCATTTAATGTTGCTTTCACTGCAGTTGTGATTATTTCTGTTTCACTGTCATCATATACACTATCTGACTTCCCTTTACCACTATGCTAACATAATTGTCTTTACTGAAAAATGAGGGAAATCACCAAGTCTGTCTAGATTATCTTTCAGATCCACTCTCAAAAGATAGCAGCTCTCTTCCTTTTTCTGTCCCCATTACATAGCTGAAGAGTGTTCTGTTATTTGGTTTTTTTTTTTCTGTAAAGGCCAGATGAGCTTGGTTTTGGAAAGTCTCACTTTATCTCCAAACCTCTTGACCTCTGAGCCTTACTGCTGCTCAAACATCTGGGAAGGAAAGGGGGCAAAGTGGCAGGGAATTATTTGTAGATTCCTAATGGTGTTGCAAACACTTTGTTTAAGAGCTACATCCTACAATTTTCTCTCTTTTTTTGCTATTCAGATTCTGGGCAGTGTTAGCATTAATAATTTCCAAAAAATTTAAGATTTCTTTATATATTTGCAGGAGCAAATTTCTCTTACTAGCCAATTGCTTCAATTATGAAATTTTGCTCCTTAGGGGAAAACAAAACAAAGCAGAACAAACCATTTAGCAACTTTATTTCTTAAAAAAACGTAAAAGGAAGTTATTTGTGATCATGCTGTTGAAGGTTATTCAGTGCTATCATTCTTCCAGAGTGTCCTCATTCCCTACTGAGAAATGCTAAAAGTTCTAAAATATCGCCATAAAAAACAGAACACTGTGACACATCCTAGTACATTAGTTACTTGATGAGGACTGTCAGCTACCACATGAAAACATCTATGACAATTACTAAAAGGTTGTGATCTCCAGTACCCATTTAAGTAGTTTCAATCCCCCCCAACGGATAACATTTTCACAGATTTCTGGAATGTCTATCCTTCCCTTTTCACAATACTACTCTAGCAGCCCAATGCTAGCCCAGGTAAACCTCCTTTGCAGACCTTCTAGAAAATGAGTTTTTTAAATACAAATATTCTACTCTTTGAAGTTATCGTATAGTTAATACTTAGTAGAATACCAGCAGGTCTCTAGTTTCAGTTGTCTTTTCTTGGTAGCACACAACATTCAAGCCCCTATTTCCAGTCATGAATTCACATGATTCAAGTCCTGCACAGATGTTTCTACTTCTCTTTTCTTGTGCAGGTTTTTGGCAGGTCCATATTTCACCTTCTTCCTTAGGGACAACATTCAGCCACTGAACAGATCAAGCACAATCCTAGCAGCAATGTGCTATTGACACTTTATCAGTACCTTAGAGTTTTCTTTGCTAACCTAATTCCTATTAACATTTCTATATCCACTGTTATATCCTCATTTTCCCAATTTTCCTCCTCTTGCACTATATATATATATATATGTTTAAAGTCCTTCTTCCAGATGTGTCAGCACCAACCTGAGATTAGCTTCTAAGTTAGACAAGAAGAATACATCTTTAGATGTCTCTTTCATCCAGCTGCACAACAATGGCTGATGCTGCAAAACACATCCCTTGTAGCATTATGAGTTATGTGCTGATCACCACTGCTCCATCATATGTAT
Organism: Entomyzon cyanotis; assembly: GCA_024500445.1. Taxonomy (NCBI): domain Eukaryota; kingdom Metazoa; phylum Chordata; class Aves; order Passeriformes; family Meliphagidae; genus Entomyzon; species Entomyzon cyanotis. Next base: position 23,700,344 of record JAKEPQ010001005.1, read on the forward strand.
AATGTCTTAACCCACTGTAAGATAAAGGAAATTTCTGAAAATCTTAAAGAAACTTTAAATCAAAGTAGAAACACATCCACCACTGACCTAACGTCCCTTACTTCTACATGTCACTGACCTAATGTTCCTTGCTCCTTCCATGCATGCTGTATGATCAATAAACTGTTTCTAAAATGAAAATCTCTGGTGGAGTTCTGATGAAAGACCAGGTTAACCAGGAAGTTAAATAACAAGACTAAAATTACATTTGCAGCAATGAGCCAAAATCTGTGACATTACCTTTCCTCCAGTAAGCAGGAATTTTTATGAAGAGGGTACGTCTCCCCTTGAACCACTCCTAAATCTATTCTCATTATAGTGGAACTTTGGAGAAAGAATTACTCAGCTACAGCCTTCCTTGTAGGCAAACAGGTCGTGAAAGGAGCCCTGCTATCATTTTACCTTATTGGCCATATGAATTGGAGGATATTTTAAAAGTTTGAAGGACAATTATTTCTTTCTCAAGAATACAGAAAAACATTACTCCTCAGTCTCAATCCTGATCTGCTGTTCTCCTGGAAAAATACAGTCCTGGACTGCCTCATCACCAAGACAATTACAAGTCTATATGTATGATTTCATTATATATCTTTGGCATAAACACTGTCATAGACAGAAGGCTATGTAACAAAAGGCTTTCTAGAAGAAACAGACTGTGGAGAACACAAATGGCAAATGCATAAAATTAAGCATTGCACTTATCTCTTGGTTGTAGGCATCTCTTGCCTTCCATACAAACACACTTCTATGGATAGAAGGGAAATTGTTATGGTTTAAATTATTATAGCCACATACCTTCATAGGAATGCTTATTGTCATTCAGCCAAAACAGAAGAAAATTTAGGCCAAATTTGTGACAAAACAGCGTGAACCCATTTGAGCCACTCCAGAAAAAGCAATGTAGGAAAAGAGAAGTCCTAACCTGAGTTCAGTAGTTCTAGTAGTGCATGATACGTTTGCCATTGGTACACTACCAGTTTTCCATTTTCCTATCAACAGGCAAAAGCATTAGAGTGAGAAGGTATTTGTCTCTTTTTAACCACAGCTGTTTATGACTGCGAGAAACACAAATGTTCCCAACTCAACCACTAGCTAACACTCGGTGTTGGGCTACGAGTGGCAAAGGAAGGAAAAAAACCCCACCTGACTCTTTGTAAAAGCAAAAGAGCTAAAACTTCCAGAAAGCATGTTGCCCTCAATTGATGGATCCCATGTGTCAGACAGTTCAGGAAGGGTAGGCACAGCCTTTCACCCATGGGATAAATCAAAGGTAACTAATATACTGAAACACTGCCTCAAAGTAATAACTCAACAAGTTTAAAAAAAGTGACAAGTTTGTGAGATGCTATTTAACAAGGGACAGAGAAAATATTCACAAGCTTTAAAGCTGGTCCTGGGCAAAAATTTGGATTCAGAACACAAGCAAGAAAACTCTGATTTAGCATGTAATTAAGAAATCCTCTTTGAATTATGCAACTTTCTTTCACTTCTTCAGAAGATATGAGAACACTGCAATCACTTGCCAAGTTTGATCCCAACATGCCATGGGGCAAATGGAGACCCTAAACTGTCATATTCTATTTAAATCACATGTAGGCTAAAGTGAGAGCGATTGCTCACTATATTAAATTACTACTAGCGTGTTGATAATTCCTCATGAACAATCTATGGCTCTGAATTATTTATTGAGGAGGAAGTGGCTTTTGAAGTGAACATTACTTCTCTCTCAGAGCTAATGCTTGAATATGATAAAAATAGTTGCCAAGAGAAAAAGGAAATTAAAAAAGATACTTCTGTGACTGATGGTTCTGAGATTCTACCTTATTTCCTCATGGATATCTTCTCTTTGTGAAGTCTATAGGCTAAAATTATGTTCACATGGAAAAAAAGCAAAAAAAAAAAGAAAAATTTGGGATAGCCTGTGTACGGATATTGATTGCAACAAATCCCAGGTAGGTACACATTCAGTGATGGCAATTAATATCATTCCTAGACTATTCCCATGGCTTTGTGCTTCCTTGCTTTTAGAACCCCATACTGCTCATAGAAATACAGCTTTGAGGGAGCTGCAGAGCAGCCTTCCTCTGGCATCAAGAGTGGTACATCACAGAATCAAAGAGCTTTGGCTTGTAGTGCAGATGAAGGACACTTAACAGAGCATGGAGTGACAGCAGGACAGGGAGAAGGACCCAATTCTCCCACTGGGTCTTCAAACTTGCAGACAGACTTTTCAAAGCCTTGTCCCCTCAAAAGACTTCACAGGTTTTTGAGGATGGGGAATTGAAGGCACAGATGAAGCAGTGACAGACTCCCACATAGTAAGATAAATCCAGCGTGAGACATTCTCCATTATGACTAAATTACAATTTCATTGGTCAAAGAGGTATTCTCACAATAAAGTACACTCTTGAGTCACAGTGACAATATTTATAACCAAAACAATTACTTGAAATGAACATAAATCCTGCTGTCTTGTCCATGTCTATTAAGGTTTCTATTCATGAAGAATTCTCCAAAGAATGATTTATGAAATGCCATTAGAAGACATATTTCTATTGTTTATCTATTTGCAAATAGTTTATATACACTAAGCATGTGTGAGAACTTTTAGTAAATTTTCTGTGAACAAATTTGAATGTTGAGTTTATTCATAATTCAAGGTTATTCTTCAGTTTTCAAGGTGCCAAAGTTAATTTCTTTAATAACCAATCCTTTGTGCCTACTAATTAGCAATATCCAAAACAATTTGCTATTTAAATCATATGTCATTGCTTCTGATCCTTGATTGGATGAGTAATGAAATTAAGTAAGACCCATATGAATTGTGAATATTACTACTGAATATGTAATTAAGGTCTTGATTAATATTCTGGCACTCAGGCTTAAAATACACCTTCCATAAGTATTTGCACTAATAAAGCTCAAGCTCAAGAAATCAGTACAAGTCATTAACACAGTCAAACTGAATTCATAAGTGAACTTCAAAAGAATTCTTCTAAGGTTTTTTTATGGTGATGGTTATGTACAGTGTCCTTTTAAGTTTGACTCCTATATTAACACTAGCTGTCAAATAAAGCTATTGGCCACGTTTTCTCCTTAGGTGCTGGCATAAAATTAAAAACTAGGAACATAGCTTTTGCCGAGGTATTGAAAGTATCCCGTGTTAATACACACTGATAATTTAAATGCCAATTGTTTCAAAGCTCAATGAGTAATTTTGTGGAAATTTAAAATCCTTTAAGACACAACAATACATTTAAAAACTTGAATTTTTATGGTTTTTTTTCACGTAATACACTTCCATTTCCCACCTATAGTAAGCATTAGGACAATTTTTCATGTCATTACTGAAATATACTTAATTATGCTGACAGTCAACACTTTTCAAAATGTTCTCTCCATCCATTGCTTTCTGTGCTTCAAGAAAGCCAATCAGAGTACCTGATACTTAACAAATAGAAATATATGAATGTATCATTTTAGGGGTTTTTGTTATTTAAACCTCCCATTTGTAAAACAAAATAAAAATCATTGATAACAACTCATTAACATGACTTCTGAAGCAGTATGGTGTTCCACAAGCCTGTCCTACTAAAAGATAGACCTGTAGAAAAATTCTGGCTCTTATCACAGAAGGGGTTGACTCCCTTGTGAGAATGCCCACAGTGTGTAACAAAGATATGGGCAGTGTTAGAATAGCTAGACTCAAGGAGAAGGATTGAGTCCAGGTCTAGAATTGAATTGAGGATGAGTTAGGAAAGGCACCTGCACAAAAATACTCCTCTATTTTGGACATACTTTTAAGCCACAAGGAGTAACAACTCCTCATTACTTTTATTACAGAAGTACCCCTAAGCCTGCACAGAATATCATCCCCCTGGTGTTCTAGGAAATTTTCAGATGAACAGAAAGGGAACCTCCTTCCAAGCAGCTTGCCACCTTACCAAGGCAGGTGAATCTGGAAGCTGTTAATACTGGAAGAGGAAAGGATACACAAAGATTAAACACCTGCTCTGGGCTGTCTCAGGCAAGTACCACATGAAGAATCTCCCATGGCCCAAATCACAGCTTGGTTATGAGACCAGCATTCTCCCTCTAAAGGAGCTACACTTTTACACTGATGAATGCAAAGCACCCACAAACTCACAAAACAAGTCAAAATTCTCAGTCTACCTGACAGCACATGCGTAACAGGTCCAAACTGACGAGGGAACAGGTCCACTTCAACTACAGCCTTCTCAGCTCCTGGGCTTTTATGCTCTGCTTGTCCAAACCCACCATCAGGGGCTGAGTCAGCTTCTTCAGAGACAAACTCAGGGACTGATGGTGGGGTGACTTATTTTGCACCCTATGCTATTTTTCTCAGCAGCCCTCTTGATTTAATCTAACTATGAAGAGAGCACTCAGAACAATTAATTAAGTCTCTAACTCAATTGGATTATGAATGGAGTAGCTCTTCCACAGAAGGGACACAAAGAGAATGAAAACAGGTTATAGAAAAATGTACATGTCCAAAATTTTATTTTTTATGTATGGAAAAAAATAATGAATAGCATTCTTAAGGACCAAACATGGCCCTTAGCTCAGAAAGGTAATTTTCATACTATGTTATCATGAGTTCTTAATTTGACTGTGTGGTAAAAATTGCTAACAAATGGTTGTTGGCTGTAAATGCAATCCCTCCTTTTGACACATGCATTAATGCACTATTGCAAAAGTTCAAAGCTGTTATTATTGAGCTCTCTCTGCCACATTAATTATCCTCTGCACCATATTTGGCTTCACTTGGGTAAATCTTCTGTATGTACCCAATCTTTACTTACAGAGCATCTTCATTTAATATTCTATGAGGTCTGTTTACATTTTTTTTCAATAATTCTGTATTGAGTCCAGTTTCCACCAGTACTACAGGAAATGTTCTATCCTCAGCCTATTTGTCTGCTGTCAGCCAAACATGTCATTGTTTCTGAAGCTGAACTGTTCAGTGCTTGGAAGCTTCAGGTTGAAGTTGATTCTAGCACCTCCCCTTTGTTTAGAAAAATTCCTAACCATTGTTATTAGGCCATTTTTTTCCATAGCATGTTGGATCCAGATTAGAAAGCAAACTAACAAATAAGGAAAGCAACACAAAAGAGGAGGGGATGAACTAAAAAAAAAAACCAGCAAAAATAGTAGGTGAAGGAAATGGGGTGAAGGACAGAACTTTTTTAAGCTATATAGCATATTCTGGGTTTAATAATCATAAAGCCTTGTGGAAACAAATCTTTAAAATATTAAAATCTTACTTTAATAGCCCAATACTGTCCATTATAGAGAGCTGTTCCTGTTTTCAACATGTTTAACTTGAAACATGTTTTGACAGACACATTGAAATGATAATTGGTTTTGAATTGTTTCTACTTAGATCATTTTCCATCTGAGTATCTCAAAGTCTTTTACAGAAATAAGACTTCAGAATATCCATAGACTAGACTGCAAATATGTACTAGATAACTAAAGAATAAAATCTTCAGAAGTATGTTCTGCTTTTGACTGCCCAAATTGAACCACTTTAAATATCCTTCTCCTTTAAGAAAAATATTGTAAAAAGCTCCACTACAATTAAAGTAAAAGGGAGGTGCAGTTCTTAATTTCTGAAACACAGACTAAAGGCAACCAAAAGACAACCAAAACTATGCATACTGAAAAGTTGGGCTCCACTTGCTGTGGAGCTTGAGATGAGTTGGGAAATAAGAAGCTGGGACATGAAACAAGGGTTGATTTCAGCCAAAAAACATCTGCTGATGCTGATAAAAATCAACTACAAAAATGTTATCAGGAAATCAACTCAGAGCAAGAACTAAGAACTCAAGCTATTTTTAAATTGCTATTTAATTCACTTTTGCAGAAATGGCAGAGCAAAAGTGTGAAACAACTACTGGTGTAGACATCAAAACCACCTTTCTTCTACCTCTTTTTCTAAGTTTGACTACATGTGACAAAGAAAGGTTGATGAAAAAAATGAATAAACCAATCCTTCAGTAATTCAGTTCATCTGGAGTCCATCAGTTCATCCTATAAGCTAGGCAGGTCTTTACATGGAGGCCTGTATTATGGTGCTCTTTGTGGTTGTACAATACATGAAGCATGAATGTTTGCAGACAGAAATACTGGTAGTGTACTTTTATGGTAGGAGAAAGAGAGAGTTAAAAGGTGAAAAAAAGGTAGGAAAAAATTAATTAAGCAGTACAAAAGAAAGACGGAAATCTGTTCCTGGTCTCATTACAAGGTCATATTAAGTCTTCCTCTGTGGCCTCACAAACATGACATTTTCTGTCAGTGTTATGTCACAGTTCCAGCAGGAAGGGCAGTAAATGTCCCCATCAAGCCTAGCCTAAGCATCAGTGCAGAAACCACTCAGAGAGAGAACTAACCTTTCAGAGCTGGAAAGGGCAGTGGACTCAAATCTCCTAAAACCTGAGCAAATACTCTAACCACAAGGGCTGTTTCTCCAGTACTATAAAACAAGGCAGAGTCAGCAATATTTGTTGGGGATATAAGCTCATCATTGCTCATAAAGCAGATTTAAACGATGCTTGCCAGCTGGATCCACTAAGGGATTTTGGTGCCACTGCAGCCTAGCATCTGGTTTGCAATGGGCTTAAATGATTAGGAGAAACTCAGGCTCTTTGTGCTGGGGAGGTGCTGGACACAGCTAAAATGCAGGAATACAAACCTCTAGGCAACTTTCAAGTTGAACATTGTGGTCCATAATGTTTAAGTTCCACAAGTAACTTCATACAGAGTCACAGAATAACAATGTTTGGGGTGGAAAGGGACCTCTGGAGACCATCTAGTTCAAGTCCTCTGCTAAATCAGGTTCATAGAGCAAGTTGCTCAGGATCACATTCAGGCATGTTTTGAATATTTCCTGAGAAGGAGACTCCACAAACTTATTGGACAGTTTGCTCCAGTGCTCTGTCACCTTCACAGAAAAAAGCCTTCCTTACAAGGCTGCTAAGCCAAATTTTCTAGGTCATCTTTTCAGGTCTATATGCCTGAAGAATATCTAAATTCTGCTTTCAGAGCAAAGTCCTATTATGGATCTGTCTCACAGAAATATTTCCATATAAAGTGAGCCTATAAATATTAGGATTGAAGAAAAATAAGAGTAGACACAACTCCATCCATACCCTTCTTTTAGATAAACCCCCCCCCACATTTATAATAACAAAGCTTATCTTTCCACACAAGCCACTATTAAATGGTGAAAATATCAGCATAGTGGCTTTTGTTCCTTTCTATGCATGTACAGATCTCCCTATAGTTGAGGTCTGGTGCTTGGTATTTAATGGTACTTTTCTTGGACCTGCAGGAAGTAATCTACAGATCCTACACATTATACATGGAAAAACTCCACTCAAAGAAGTTGCCAGGATGCTAGAATAGATCAGATGTTTACATGAAAACATCCCATTAAAGTGAAAAACTGTGCCAATGCTAACCTTCATTTTTAAGGGCAGAAATCAATCTGATATATAACAGCTGATAGAGATAAGGAACACTGTCTTTCCATCTGTAGGTTAATTCACTTTTAATTCACCATAAAACATCTGCATCTTTCTCTAAAGCAGCTGGTACCATCCTTGGTACATTAGCCTTGTCTAAGTCACACCTTCAGCTTTAGAAGAACAGAAAATAGTTACTGTCCCTGTCATATCATTGGCTGCTAAAATTCGTTTGAAAACACCCCACAAAATAGTCTCATTCCATGTGCTCCAACTCATGACATCAAGTCATTTGTGATTGATAACATTAACCACCCCCACTGATTATCCCTGCCAATCAAAAAGATTTATATGGCTCGCCATACAAGTCTTATACCATGAACATACTGAACAGCACAGGCTTGTTGTCAAAGGAAAAGTAATGAAAATAATAACATAATATAGCAATTATTTTATCTTGGGGGGAAAAGTACATTATAACCCATTTCAGCCATTCAGGCAGGGAAACAGAATGAGAAGGAGAGTAATAAGAAACCACTTCAGCAATCAGAGCCCATGGGGAGATGATAATTCATGTTATGGTTGTCAGAAAATTCAGGTAAAATCTCTTGGAAAAATATATACCCAAGACCTATTATTTTTTAATTCTAAAATTTATGAAAAGATGTTTTCGAGTACTCTCTTCCCTGTCAGCTTATGCCAGACTGATATCTCACATTTTTATTTATCATTGTTCAGATGACTACTCACTGCAGTGAGAGTTTATCTAGCATTTTCCCTGTGTATCTAACATTTTTGCTGTGAATTTTCCCAGACATACAACTCTTCCATTTTCCTGCCTGCTTCTACAGTTTCTCAAGCAGTCACTTAGGAAATTATTCAAATAATCCCTCTTTGGTCAGTGGCTGAAAGGAAATAAACTGGAGTTAGGTACATAGTTATGAGGATTAACTGGTATTCCCATGACTTTTCAGATCCTGCTTCCTTTTCTATGTGCTCCCGCAGCTCTCTCTCATGTGCTCTTTTAAATCAGCCTCCTTTCACTTTAAAAATCAAGTAAATCGAAGCAGTTCTTTTTATAGCCTGTTTACCCCTTCCATGCCTATATGTCCACTTGACAAAATGTATACAACTGACAGCTGTGCTAAAACTGACAAAAAAGGTACCACTTTGTAAATATACTTTAGCAACCAAAAATTTCTACTTGAAGTGCAAGCAAAAGAGCTATTGATTTTGTCTAAGCCTGATAAATTCCTCCCAACCAACCTGTTTACTGAAAATGTAAGTCACTGTTGTGATTTATCTGTTATACATTAAAATCTACTTAATTGGAACAGAGAGACAGAGGAACAAGGTAGCACTGTTATAAGAAACATAGGAATTGATTTAATTTTAATTTATTGAGAGCTTTTGTACCTTTGTGGTCAAGTCAGTCCTTATGGACAAATATTAAGGATTAAGCCAACTGACAAGGACAATACTCTTCTGAACAAGTTAAACTGTGATGTAAATAATGGGAAGAATGAAGGAGGATAACTGAGGCTACATATCGTGCTGTGATGTCACACTTTCTTGCTTTCCCACAAGAGATGCAGACATGAAAACTGACTTTTCAGCAATAAATACTTCCCCTGATGTAAGTAACAGAAATTTTAACAACAAAAAACAAAACAAAACAAAACAAAAAATCCCTCATCTGGTTGCAAGAACCTTCTGCAAGTTTATAACATTTTGAAACAAATTATAATTTGAAGCATTTCTTGAATTCATGGTATGTACATATAGTAATTTCTGCATAGTGTCAGAGGACTCTAAAATAATATCTATATATGGTGACATGAAATCCTCTGAAACACAACCCCTTGCAATCTTACCAATTTTCCACTCTTGGAAAAAGGCAAATACAATTTTTTTCCCCATATATAAGTTTCTAGAAAGCATACTGTGTATAAAATATTAGTTTTCCTACTAAGCCAATTGAGTGATCCGAAGTTTTGGTGCTTAAGCAGCCCTTTGAAAATCTGAAAATTTATGTAACTGATAAATATTCTCTACAGAGAGAACGCTTGTTAATTATTAAAGTACAGTATCTTTCTTCTAAAGTACATCAGCATCTTTTACACATAACTAAGGTTATTAGAATAAACTGAATACCAAATCTGATTTGTATGCAGACTTGTAAGAGATTTTTAAGAACATAGTAAAGCTTCACTTCTGTGTTTCAAAAAAAATATGAAAGGCACAGACTTCATCTGCATACCACTGTCTTCAGAAAAAAGAAGAAAAAAAGAAAAGAAAAAAATCAAAAAAATCAAAAATTTTGAATATTTATTCTGCTGAATAGATTACCAAAAGTTTAAATGTTGTCAGGCCACTTACAGGGTGGGCTGCCCTTTCTAATCCTACTAAGAGGGAAAAAAAAAACCCTTTTAATTCCTGTTCCTGACAGTCCATAACCTTTCCTGAGACCTAAAGATACAGCAAGCAAAATAGTTAGTCAGCAGGACTTTAACTCAAGCACAGCAGTAACTCAATAAAAGAAATATGGCATTGCTGAGTGGCAGCATTTTGCTACCCTAAGAGACAGATGGGGAGGATATGCAATAATCTTGTCTAGGAAATGGCTATGATTCATAAATTTGGACTCCATGTGACAAATTATCTGACAGATTTCAAAACAGTTAGAAAAACTGCTGTCAGATTGAGATATTATCACATCTTAGTGTGAAGTCCAATGGCAGCTGGAATTATTGACCACCTAACTACACCAAACTCTGACACTGCTACTGAACAAAAGTGTCAAAACTACTATGTAGATCAAAAGTGAGAAAATAAATGAACTTATTTAAGTTTGGAGTTGAGCTGAGTTAAGACAGATGAGGTTTTTCTTTATTTGAACTACCTTGTTCACATTTCCAGCTTAGGGGGTCAGGTATGCTCAATAGTGAGGACCTGAAGAAGTCATAAGGATTTCTAATATACAGGGCACATACCATTTCCCTTTTTTTTTTTTTTTTAAACTTTTAAGAGCATCAAGTTATTGCAGAGATGAAGCTTATGAGCATAAGCAATGACAATTCTTTGGCAGATGATCCAGACCTGTGAAAAATGCTTCCACAGGGCACCAGAGAAATTATAACTCACCCTGGTCTCAGAATCCACCATCACCTTTACAGCCTTGCTCCAACTTCTTTTTTTTCATAATAAGAACCATGAGGGAGAAGGAAAATAACAGTTTCTTGGTATTACACATAAACAAAGGTAGCTAAACCATAGCACTACTTGTCAAGGACCAGACCCACTTTGGAACAGACACTTGTCCTGGACAATGCCACTGGGAAGGACCAGCAGTTAACTTGGTGTCTCCTCATCCTTCTCTAGGTGGTTTCCCACACAGCTAGAAAGTCTCAGTCAAACCCCCTCACTGTTGAGAGGGTTATACTTAATCATCTCAGTATTACTTAAGCAATCCAGAAATAATTTTAAAGGGTAATTTCCAGTCCTCTTCTTTCCAATGATTCACCCTTCCTCTGGCCTTGTTAGCTACAGAAACTTGACAGTTCCCTTTCAGGCACTTTGACAGCAGCCTTTCAGACAAAATGACAGACACTGTGGGAACTCCAAAGCCCTCTGAGCACCAAGGCAGACTGCTCACACCACCCTTCTGCAAGGCACAAGAGTTGTCTCAGAGAGTTACTTCTTGCTTTCCAGACACCACAAGATGGGCTCCAGCAAGTCCTCCAGTCTCCTCCTCTCACCCACCCAATTTCCCACTACCCACATTCCCCCCAGGGCTGGTTCTCAGGACTCCTTTACCAAGCTTCAGGAGCATGGCTATCTGATCCTGCCAGACCAAAGGAATCTCAGCCAGAAATTTGTTTTTAAGGAAATGAACCAGCTTCACAGATGCCAAGTGAATGCTATGATCTCTTACATCCAGTCACCAAGTCCTGCTATTAGCTGCAAAATCTGAAAGTCATGGCAAAGCCTGGGAAGCTTAGGGAAGCAAAAGAATGCTCAAGGGCAGCCGTTACATACTCTCAGGCCAGGCTCAAAAGGTAAAAATTTTTCTGAATCCTACTGGCCCTTAAACCTCTACATAGTCCTTACAGACTGTAAATTAAAGCATCCACTTTCATTTTTTTCCTTTCAATGGGATAGAAAGACCCTCTACATTACATCCTCCTTGTACCCCCCACCCCAGAGTCTACTAACAATAAGCCAGGTCTCTCACAGCACATATCTGGGAGAACAGGGCTCCATAGTTTGCCTTCCATGCCCACATGTTGGTAAAAAGCAGAACACACTAGAAGTATGGATAAGGAAATGTATCTATCTCTGAAGGCAGAATCTCATCAGTGGTCATATTTTAATGTGAAATTAGCTGCAAACAAATGCCTAGTAGCTGCAGTCTGCTGTGGAAAGCAGATCCTCAGAGACTTCACCTGAATTTTAACAGGTGGACAGTGTTATCAGGAAGTCTGTGAACATCCAAACTCCATAGGGAAAAAAAAGTATATATTCTTCAAAAAGGAGGAAATCAATATTCTAAAGTTTTTTGGGGGGAGAAGTTAAACCAATTTCAAAAGAAAAAAACCTACATTTACATTCAGAACTAATTGGCAGCTTAGCTGCTCCTGCAGCTCCCCTTTTTCACACTCTAGGAATAAACTGTTTTAGTAATTTTAGATTGCCTACTTACAGCATTGTTCCATGCTGCATTAAAGACCTCATTCATTTCCCATTAGCACATTTTAGTTAAAATTAACACATAATCATTTCAAATGATCTGGCTTTCAGTATATTTGTAAACAAAAAATTAATCTCAAAGGAAAAGATTTGAAATTGTTAAAAGTCATTCTGGCAGAACTAATCACTAAAAACACATTTTTACACTTTTTTCATTTAATTCAAGAATATTAAAAACATTGGGATTGTCAGTTTTGCCATGCATTTCACAGCATGACTTCCTTAAATAAGCAGTTGACACAGTTGCACCCAAAACCTTTGGCAATGGGACAAATAAAAGGAAATTGAAGAGCTCAAGATTTAATTTATTTTAAGAGGAGACAGAAGATAACAAATACCACGTGAAAACAGAATGATCACAAGTTTCAGTATCTTGACAATCAGGCACAAGCAAACTTTCTCCTCATTCCCTGAAATCCTCACCCTTACACAAAAGCTCACTTCTCATACCTAGGGCTCCTTGTTAACAGAGAAATAACAGACGTATTACTGTCATTTTTACTTGTGGGAGAGTCAATGCAATAAGTAACAGAAAACTTAAACATAGCTAGAGAGCTTTAACCAGGGGCTAAAGAAAAAGTGAAGGAAAAATCTGAAGGCTAAGAGGAAACATAATGAGAGGCACGGAATAAAGGGCAACAGGTTTTGTCAACCATTGGAATGGTGACCCCTGCACATGTGCACTTGTGGTGCTCACACAGCCAGCACGTTTTGTTCAGCTGTGTCAAAGAATGAGTTAGTCTCCAAACACAGGCAACTGGAAAACACTTCAGATTGTCTTTCAGACTAAATAGCTTGAGCTATTTGCTCAAGCAGTGCAGTGTCAGTGTTACACAATGGAGCAAAAGTTCTGGACTACTAAGTGTCTGAATACAGGTGCTATTTTCCCGAAAATTTTCACAGATCATGTTAATCCTGACACCATGCACACTTATGTACAGAGTTTCCCAGGGTTTGATGTGATCTGTCCTCTTTGGTGCTGATTATTAGCTGTAGATGCCTCCAAAGGTCCTCCTTAATCAGGAATATATGTAGGGAATTGAAACAGAGCCACTTTAATCAATTATGAAGTGCTAGTATAAAACATTCCATACTACTGACCATATATTTTCTAAGTTCGTGGAAAACTGCAAAGAAATACTACTATGTCACTGACAGAAAAGCAATTTTGCAGCTCTGTTTCACCGAAAAAAGTGTAACAGGCTAAACCATAAATAATGTCCTAACATGCCTCATCAGTTTAATATTCTGGTAGTCTTACACTGCTGCACATAACACATGAAGAAAAGCTACATATGATCAAAAGAGACTCATCTAGCTTTAAATGTAGAGGACTAGGTGCTCTTGCAAGGAGCAAATCTTATGTTAAAAGGCACTGTGCTTCATCAAAAAGCAAGCAGCTGGAGAGCTCTAAATCCCAGACACCTCCTCTGACAGAAGTGCTGTACAGTATCAGATCCCACCCTGCTCCACCCACAGCCCTCCCCGCTCTTTGTGTTCTCCAATACAGAGTCGTGACACCAGACCTTGTAAAACTCTCTTCTGTGATACTCAGCATGATCCACACTGTTTGACTTTTACATGTATGAGTATCAACACAAATTTCTAAGTAAAATTGTAGCCACCGTACTTACTTTTCTACCTCTGCAGGGTGGGGACTAAACATTACACAAAAATCATCCCATTCAGAAAGTCCTAAACTTAACTTGTGTTAAACAATTTTGAAGGGAGAACACAAAGGAGCATACAAGCATTCGAGATCCAAAACAAACCATCACCCTTTGTTAAAAATTCTGCTTCCCTCTCAAGTCATGTTATTGTTAATATGAGCACACCTGTAACTTTGAGTTAGTTTCACAAGTTTAGAAAATTGTATTTGTTACAATGAACCAAGTACTCTGGAAAGCAAAAGGTACTTGGCTATGGCATCCTAAGGTCTTTGGTCGATTATCTAGCAGCACTTGGACTTCTTGATGCTTAAGGGCCACAAGCAGAACTGAGCTGTACTGGATACTGCACTAACAGAGCAAAAGACAGCCTTTGCCCAAAAGGATGAGAAAGATATTAAAAGTGCCAGCATTAGAATTGTATAATAACAATAACTTAAACTCTCTAATGAAATAATTGTGAAAAGTCCCCAGTGTTTCCAAAACAGAAAGATGACATAATTTCTTTCCATTCAACAGACAAGAAACCCAAAAGATATTTTCAGCTGTTACTTAAGTGCACTTGCCCTACTGCATGACCTTCTTCAACACAGCATCTATCGTCTAAAATTTTAAGTAGAAGTTTTACCTCTTTATACATTATGCCTTCTGAACTCTGCACTTTTCAGGCAGCACTAAATATATTTGCAGGGCATTCAGCCTCTATATGAATCTTTCCTGGAAATTTGCTAAAATTGAAGGAAAACTTTACTTTTGAAAACTGTGATGTCATCTCCTTTTTCATCAAGCGCCTACCACAACCTGCTTCAGCACATCCTTTCCACAACGCACAGTACGTCGCATGCAGATGGTTTTGGGAACTGCTACTCAAAAGTTTGATTTGGAAGACATTCCTTTAGTACATCACATATATAGAAAACGGATATGCACAGCAAGGAGATGACTGCTAGCAGCAAATGTACACATAAATCTCAAAACAGAGCATCAGGGCGTCACTGGAAAGTAACTCTTCACTGCCAGTGAAGTTCCCTGCTGGCGGCAACAATGTCCGGGGCACATGTGAGGAGACTAGCAGATGTACACTGCCAGGGCATGTCCCCTTTCCCCCGCCGGTTCCCTTATTTTACCGAGCCCCCGGTGGATGTTGCCCAGGAGGTTCAGGGCACCCGGCGCTGCGCGGGCTGGAGACAGCCGGGTGCCTCCTGGTTCGGCGGCCGCCCGGGCAGCACAGGGCACTTCGGGACCCGGCGGGGCTCCTCTCGGCACCCTGCGCCCCGTCAGCCCCGCGGCGGCCCAGCCACCCTGACGGCCCGGCTGGCTGGGGCGCGCCGTCTCGAAGAGGGACCCCGAGTGAGGCAGGGGACCGCTCGCCGAGCTCAGTCCCGCCCGCGGTCGGGCGAGCTCCCCCGTGGCCAGGGGCTCAAGCCCCAGCCCCCGCACCGCCCTCACCCCACTCCTCACCTCCAGACCTGCCCCAGCTGCAGGATGTGGACGAGCGACTGCAGGAGCCAGATGCAGAAGGCGCAGGACGCGGACCGGCCGCCGCCAGAGCGGGGACCGGTGGCGCCGGTGCCGGCGGCGTTGCTGCTGTTGCTGCTGCTGTTGGTGGCGTTGCCCTTGCTGGCGGTGGACGCCTGTCGCTGCGGCGTGCTGGGGCGAGCGGCGTCGATGTCCGCGGCCGCGGAGCTGCTGCTCACCAGCAGCTTGCTCTCGGCGGCGGGGCAGTGCCCGGCGGCGGCGGCGCTGTCCTCGGTGCTGAAGTCGTGCGCGAACCAGCGGAAGCTGAAGACCTGCACGGAGAGGGAGCCCAGCAGCACGAAGAATAGGGTGAGCCCGAACCACCAGCGCTGGCCCCTCAGGTAGTAGTCGACCGCCAGCCAGATGTCGGTGCCCACGTCCGCGAAGTACACGGCCAGGGCGGCCAGGATCCAGAGGCAGTCCCACAGCGAGTAGCGCCGCTGCTCCCTGCCCAGCCGCAGGCACAAGGAGGACGAGCCCCCGCCCGAGCCCCGGGAGCCCCCGCCACCGCCCCCTCCGCCGTCTCCTCCTCTGCCGCCGCTGCAGCAGCAGCAGCAGCAGCACCGGGAGCCGCCGCCCGAGCCGTCCCTCCGCCGCCGCCGCTGCAGCACCCGCCCCCGGGCGCCTCGTCGTCGTCGCTGCCGCCGCCCGGCCCGGCGCCGGCGGGCAGCCCCGGGGCCAGCGCCTGCACGGAGCCCGAGTGCTCGGAGTTCTGCAGCGGCGTGAACGCCACCTCGCCGCCCTTCTTCATCTTCCGCCGCCCGTCCGACTTCGCGGCCATGATGCCTCCCTCAGCCCCGCCGGAGAGCGAACAGGAGCGGCGAGCGCTCCTTTATCCCGCGCCTCCTCCTGCTCCTCCTCCTCTGCCTCCTGACTCCTGCCTCCCGCCCTTCGCCGCGGCGGACCCGCCGCTCTCCGCGTCCCCTGTCCCCGCTCCGCGCCGGGCTGCGCGCCCGCGGGCGGCTCCTCCGCGGCGGCCGCGTCCGCAGCGCCGCCTGTCTGCGGGGAGCCGCGCTCAGCCCGCCCGCCCCGCCGCCGCCTCCGCGGGGGCCGGCGGTGCCGGGGGCCGCCGCGCGCCGCTCGAGCCGGGAGCAGGCAGGGCTGCGCTGCCCGGAGCAGCGCATCCCGCACCCGCCTCCCCGCCCGCCTCCGCCCGCACCCGCCGCCGCCACCACCCAGCTGACTGACGCCGGGAAAGAGGATGACCTCATCCCTCTTCCCTCGCTGCCACCGCCCCCCGCCCGGCACCGGCACCGGCACTGGCGCAGGGGCGGGGAAGGGGGCGCTCGGCGGCCGGGAGGGGAGGGCTCGGCGCTGCCCCGAGGGTGCGGAGCACGGCCCTGCGGCGGCGGGGGGAGGCGGTGTCTCGGCCGCCCGGCCCGGGGAGGTGGGCACGGCGGCGGAGAGGGAGCGGGTCGGCGGGGAGAGGTGGGGTGTGGCCGGCGACCCGCGGGGCCGGGCCGCCGGAGTAGGGGGTCGCGGAGCTGCCGCCGGCTCCTCTGCCGAACTCCGGGGTCCTCCGATTACTTTGGGTTGCTTCTACCCCGCCGGCTCAGGGGTGGAGTGGCGGAACGCGGGTGGATGCGGACGGGGCGGCCAGGAGGGCGGGGGTCCCCCCGGGCTTCTCATTGCGAGCGGGCACCCTCGGGCTGGGGTAGCCGCCGCCCCAGCGCGGTGACTGGGGGCAGCTACGGGCAGCGATGCCCCGCCGTGACGCCCGGCGCGCGGAACGGGACCGCGCCGCACCGCGGAGCCGCGCTGAGCGCCCGGCCCGGCGAGTCCCGCGCGGGGCGGCGGCCGCTGTCCCGGCCGTCCCGTAGGCAGCGCTGCTGTCGCTCCCCTAACTTTGTGAAACGCTGTTGCGAGGTGCAGTTCTCGGGTTGTGCCGTGACTCACGCTGCCTCAGAGGCGTTCGGGGGAAGGTGAGGAGACACCGTTTTTTTCCGCCACCTGGAGAAATCGTATTTTAGGCGTAAAATTCGCCAAGCGAACTCACGACGCCTTTCACAGCTCCCCGCCCCTTTCCTCGCAGCCCCGGCTGCCCACAGAGCGCGGTCTCTCCTCAGAGCTCACCCGGGTGTTTCGGTAGCTCCGCCGGCAGTTCGCAGCTCGGGGCGGGGGGAGCAGCCGAGGTCGGGAGCAGCCGTCCCGGACGGAACTGGCCCCGCTCTCCGCCGAGGAACACAGACTCCCCCGGGCGGCCCGCGGTTGCTGTCGCCTTCGGAGCCCGGCGGGGGACACCAGTGAACGGTGACTAGCCGGTCGCGGGAGGCCACCAGCATCCTGCCTCCGAGAGTCACACGGGATTCACAGGGCTCGGGTTGCTGGCGGGGAGGGGGCGCATTTACCGCCCACCCTTGGCCCTCCTGCCCTCTGTCGTCCTGCATCTTCAACTATACGGGATGAGCAACTAATTGACCTCTTCACCTTTAAAAAAAAAAAAAAAAAATTTAAGCCTCTGGAATATTTTATGAGCATGCCCTCTCTCTTCTTAAAATAGAGCAGTGAGTTCGTTCAACCACGTTGCTGGAATATCTTAATAGGAATGGCAGTGAGACTGTGATAGGGCAGTGTTACGTTAAGCTCTGTGACTAAATATAGTCCCTTTAAGTTCATTAATTAAACAGATGAAGTCATATGGACAGCTGAAAAATCTGCCTTCTAACTCTTAAATGTACATGGTAAGTATAAAGTTGCCTTTAGGAAATTAGCTTTTACTGATATATACCCAAGATTTCAAGAAAAGACTGCTGCATGCATTACAGTATCCAAAGAGTGCTGAGCACACAAAAATCAAACTTAGGGAGGTGAAAAGCACAGATGAAACTAATTTGACTAGTTATTTTGCATGTTATCACACAAGAGTCTTTTAATTACATTGTCACATAATGGTTCTTAAATAATACACATTTGCTATGCAATCTCTGTTACAGTGGTATAGCTGTACTTTATTTCTGTTCCTTTTGAACCCTGTATTTTATTCTCATTACAATCCACATGATCTTTCTTGCCTGAGACTTGTAATACAAATTGCTTCTTTCTCAAGATATCTTTTAATAATTCAGTCAGCACCCATATATAATACAATATATTCACTTAAGGTCCCTTTCAACCCAAAAAATTCTATGATTCATTCTATGATTCCAGGATTACCTTGGGAGCAGAAAAGGTGCTTAATGATAAAGCTAATTAAGCTGCAAGTTTGTGGGTCATAACAAACAAATTTTCCGCATTATTCTGTTTCATAGAATGGGTTGGGTTTGAAGGGACTTTAGACATCATCCAGTTCCAATCCTCTGCTGTGGCCAGGGACACCTTCACTTGACTAGGTTGTTCAAAGCCCCATCCAAACTGTCCCTGAACACTGCCAGGGATGGTGCCTCCCCAGCTTTTCTGGGGAACAATCTGTTCCAGAGCCTCACCACCCTCACAGTAATCAGGTTTTTTTCCTAACAGGTAATCTAAACCTGCCCTCTGTCAGTTTGAAGCCATTACTGCTTGTCCTATCACTACATGCCCTTGTAAAAAGTCCCTCTCCAGCTTTCTTGTAGGCTCCTTTAGGAGTTGAAGGTGCCATAAGGTTTCACCAGAGCCTTCTTATAGTTGCATATTCAATAAAATGGTTTAGTGTACACTTTAAGTTACTTTAATTGAGTCTGTTTGACATATACAGGTCTAAAAGATGCCAGAAACTTATAATGGAGGTTATAATGTGATACATGAGTGGTGGTGGGGGAACAACTGTGCTCCTAGATCTGAAATCCTAACCTAAATTCCTTGGGCTGCAGGTGGGGTAAGAGAGTAACTCAACGGTATCAGATTTAAGAAGGAATGAATAAAATGGAGGAGATCAATGTTCAGCATACTAAAAGGGCAGAAGGTGCCTCTGAGCAATGCAGGAGATATTTAAGAACATAAATGGTGTCAGTCTCACTGTACATCACCTTCAGAAGTCATGGGAGCCTGCTTAGGGCTACTCTGTTTGCCAATTGAAAAGGTGACTGCTGGGGCCAAGTGTCCCTACGTCCTCCCCTCCCTGCTCCATATGTGGGACAAATTTTCTGGTGTATTTGCCCTGAACCACTTCACTAAAGGATAGAATTTTATAGAATAAGGAGGTGACCCACCTTCCAGGAAGATTTCAGTTTACCCCAGTTGGCTCAGACCTGTAAATCTGAAAGGTGTTCAGTTTGCCAGGCAGCTTTACACTTTCTTTCCTACATATTTCCATCCGCTCCCCTTGTCTCTTTTTTTGCTTCTTTTGTTTGGTTGGTTAGGTTTTCTCTCTTTGGATTCAGCTACTGTTGCATTTGAGAGGAAATAATATTCTCTCACGCTGATTTTCATGTTAACAATAGCTGTCTGTTAAAAGAAAGGCAGTGCAATAGATGAACATTTACACTTAAATTAAAGGCTGTTTGATACTTGATAAGAGCAATGTCTTCTGGTTTGTTTTCTCACTTTAAAGATAACAAATGAAAAGGATCCCAAATAATAATAATAATAGTAACAACAGAACCAAATTTCCTCTTTGTTAGACTGGCATAACTTCTGTGGAGCTGTATCAAGGCCAGAAATGTTTGTATACACACAGTGTACAAACCAGCATGCATTCACCAAGCCGATGTTGTTACTAAATCTCAGAAATTATTAATTACAAAATATAATTGAAAGGCAAAAATTAGATCACAGACATAAATATGTGTTTCATAAAGCAAGTACAAACAACTAAGTACACTCATTTCTCAGGTAAAGCTAATTTTTCTCTGAAGGAGATTTTATTCATGGCTTACTTTTTCTCCACCATTCTTTAAAGAAAACATTTTTATGGCTATCACTGCTTTTGCTTTGTTCTGAGTTACAACTGTTTCCTTTTTTTCCCCTTAGAATCTTGGTCTACTTTAGGAATACTTTTCGTGTGTGTATGTCCCTCTGTTTTTTCACTGTAAACCATTATCAACTCAAACCTAAATGTCCAGGAAATAAGCTTCCAATCCTCTTATCTTTAAAGTATTTTCCAGTTCTTCAGGTTCCTAATGGTGGTAGTTTTGCATCTCTTCTTTAGCTGTGTTGTACAGACTGCCCTTTCAAAATACACTCAAACTTTTGCTTCTATATCTCTCTTTTTTGCTATTAGAATATCATTACACTCTACAGGTCTAATCAATTTTTGCATGCATCTGTTCAAAATGATTCAAAAACCTACTTTCTTCTGTTTGACAGTACTTTTGGCAATTGCCGTTTAGTGCTTTAGTTTCTGCACTTTCTTCTAGTTCAGATCACCTGAAGCATTAGAAATGAGTTCATTGTACCTGGATTTGACACCCTATGGAAGCATTGTGGCACAAAAGCCTGCCTTATTCTAGTCAGCCCTCTGGGGAGTAGTTCTGCATCAAGAAGATATTGTGCATAATCCCACTGTCCTGGCAGGGCTTGCAATGCTGAGCAGAACTCCTGAGCAGCCCTTCTCAGAAATAAATGAACTCCCGAGTTATAAGGAGTTCCCTGGTGACATTTTCCAGAAGATCTGATGAATCCATCCTTCCTTCCTTCCTTCCTTCCTTCCTTCCTTCCTTCCTTCCTTCCTTCCTTCCTTCCTTCCTTCCTTCCTTCCTTCCTTCCATTTTTCCATGTTAAAACAGTGCTGTCAGGCACATATGCACATGTAATCAATTTCTTCAGGAGCATCAAGTGAGAACTGGTCTCCAAAATGTTTGTGGGTTTTAGGTATTTTCAATAGATTCAAGTTTATACTATACACACAGGTGTCAGTGGAAATTGTAATATCGGCTGTATGTTTACCATTTATGCACTAAAATACTTTGTCTTTTTGCCTAATTAATTTCACTCATGCAGGCACATGCCACTGTATGCTGTGATACTTGAGTATTTCATTGCACAGGGAGGATACATTTCCATTCAATTAAGACAATATTTAAGCAAATTAACTTAAGCACAAATCAGAAATACATTTGTAAATTGGTAAACTGTTTAGAAAATTAATATTTAAATACTATCTATTCTTAAAAGTATGAACAGCAACTGGTTTCTCTCTTTAGCTGTAGATTATTTTATGTATACATGTATACAGGTATATGTGTAGATTCATTTAGAAACATTTTTCAAACTATGTACTTACTTTTAAAACTGCAAAAGAAGGATAAATCAAGTATCTCTGTATGTTAGCCCACTTTTGCAATTACAAATAATATTCTGGAAGGTTCCCTGGCTTCTGAAAGTACTTGGCTTTATTCTGATACTGGTGTGTGTATTTGGTGCACCTTGGTCTTTTCTGTATCATGTTAAGGTTCCTACACGCCTACCACATGAGACCTGAAAGGAAGAGACAAAATGTCATGGGGTCCACAGCTAAATTAAGGTCCACAGCTAAATTAAGGAGGGCTATAAATCAGAGTAGTGGGACTGATTATATACTTAGTGTTTAGGCATATACTCACATTTTGGGCACATAGTTAATTTTCATAGTGAATTGTGGCTGTAGTTTCTTTTATTATATTTCTAGAATGTCTAAATATTAGACACATGTAAATATATTCAACTGTACATGATAGATAGATAGATAGATGATAGATATAGATAGATAGATAGATAGATAGATGGTAGATAGATAGATGATAGATAGATAGATAGATAGATAGATAGATAGATGATAGATAGATAGATAGATAGATGATAGATAGATGGATAGATAGATATATAGATAGATAGATAGATAGATGATAGATAGATAGATTCCAGGTTTAAGCAGATACGAAATAGCCATGCTTTGAAGATAGCATATGGATTTTTAAATTACCTATGAAAGAAGAAATTATTTCTTTAGATGTTTTTAAGATTTAAATTTCTTAAATTTCAGGATTTCTTAAATTTGCATTTATTCTTGAGAAATGGATGTCAGTCACCTTTCAAGTTGCTTCATAGCTTGTATTTAAATACATAATCAAAGATAGACATAAATATATAAGGAATGATAGCAGAAGACAGACATATAGGAGAACATTAAGAAAGCAAGCTTGCAACCTTATAAAATGCTGACAACTCTTTTGCTGTTATTGTGCATGCAAAAACCAACCTACTACCATGCACATCACATTTTATGATAAATGGGAAAAGCGTTTATAGAATGCCTAAGGAAATATTAACATGCCTTCTGACACTGTAGATGTAATTAAGAATTTTCAAAAGTTTAAAAAGAAAACTAGAAGTCCTATTTTCTTTCACCTTTTTGATTCACTGTTTAAAATTAATTTAAGTCAAGAAAAAGAAAAGTTTTTGCCACAGCACAGGAAGTTGTGAAACTGCTTTGCACTGCTAAGTACAGAGGATTTTATAAACTTTTCTAGTCTACTACTTTTCTTCACAGAGAAGTGCAAAGGACCATTTCTGACTGATATGTGAGCAGAGGTTGCTTATATTTGCAAAGACATTTATAAACACTAACAATGAAGGACTAGATGGTATTCATCCAAGATGTCTAAAGGAACTCAAAAGAGCCCTTGGTACTTCCTTTTTTCTTACTCTCATGCCATTTCCACAACTACAAGATGGATAGATGCGATGTAACTGCTCATATGTACTTAAAAGGAAGGAATCCTTTCTTATGTATGATTAGTTTCAGAAAAGCAGTATTTGGAGCTGCTGGGAGAATATTAAATGGTCCAATGAGCCAGTCAGAACATGGTTATATTTTTTTCAAACCCTTAACATCAGCAGCAAAAGAAACTGAGACACTTAAGGACTTAGAAGAGCAGAAATGTGTCATCTAGATCAACCTAATAATGGATATATAACAGCACACCAGGAGAGGTGGATGAAGAAAAAGGATAGAGTTAACTAACACTGGACCCTCAATGGACATTTTCAGACTCAATTTGGTCTAAGAGTCTATGATATGGTCTACAGGGTAAATATTTCAGCACCCAATTTCAGGCTTTCTCTGCAGTGCAAAACCAAATGTCTAGTAATAATAGCAGCAAAATCCTCTAGCTTGCCTTCTTTCACAGATCTTTGACGTCAGGTCGCAATAGGGAGAGGCAGTAGAAGTCAAATCCTTCTCTCCACTACAGCCTTGCCTCCTCCAGCTGATTGAGTTATCTCACTGCTCCTTCCTAAACATCTTTGTTTGTCAAATTCCTACTTTAGTTGTTGACCCAGGCAGTCTCTTTTCCATGCTACATCTCTGTTCCCCTTGGAAGCATTGGTAGTGTCAATATCTGCCCAGGCTCTCCATAGGCAGGGCAGGCTGTTGGGAGGAAAAAAGCAGGGAAGCACCCTTGCTGTGTAGGAACAGCAGAGTGCACATGAGGAGGCACCTCTGTAATGTCCCTGTCTTTGGCCAGCAATTTTTCAAAAAATCATCCCACTGGCAAGGGACAGAGATTAAGTCACTTCTGTGCCAAACACAGCACACATCACACCATACCATGTGGAAGAAGCACGTTTGGGATTTGGCACTAGTTACTAGCTAAATATGCTAACTGGCATGTCTTCCAAGCATGACCTGAGCAGGAGGTTATATGGTATTTCAGGTTTTCTTATCAAAGTGTAATCCCCTGCTATTGTGTGCTGCATGCACCCATGATGCTCTTGAAATGAAGCCCTCTGCAATGCTGGTCCTGTTATTGAAAGGGTTAGAGAGCTGTGTATATGGCTCTGGATCCAGGGAAGCAAATCCAAAACCTGATTTGGACACCGTACAGGTAGAGAAAACAATTTTCAAGTGTGGAAGGCAGCTGCAGAAGGAGGGTATCCACTGTTAGTAAAGAAAAACAGATTAGGAAGGCATTATTTACACCTGATAAATCAGAAATGGCATCAAAGCGAGCTAGTATTACGAACTATTAATGAAACACATAATAATGAAATAAATCACATAGTAGATCACAACGAAGTGATTCAGTGTAATGAATACTGATACTAAGTAAGTGAACTGTGGGCTCTGGGGATACAATTTCAGATCCATTCCAGTGAGCATGGTAGCAGTGTGAGCAGGAAAAAAAATTTACTGTTCCGTTGCTCACACTGACCACATCCACAGCTTACTTTAGTTGTCCTTTTGATGACATAGGTAGATAAATGTAGACAAAAATTACATTACCTACCAAAGCCAAATATATGCATTGATTATTTTTTTGTGTCAAAGTAACAACTGAGATCTCATCACCAATGCAGATGTCAGCCAACTGTCCTAATTTCCCAGAATAGTGGGAGTAAATAAACATTAAACATATTATAAAGACAGCCAGACAGTGTTTTATCAACACAGGTTACAAACTCATTTAATTCTGATAAGTATAGAAAGCCTATTGCTGCTACAAAACATGGTAGTGTCTTGAGGGTGAAACAGGTCTAAAATTCTGATTTTCAGAAAGATTTTAGATTTTAGAGGTACAAAAGGTGAAGCCTTTGATTAAGAGAGGAATGCCTTATATAGCTTATATACAATATTTTTATTTTGATCACACACATGAAACTTCAGATGGTGTGCAAATCCTTATTTAATTTCAGACTTATCTGTGTCCTAACCCCTTCCTGAGTCAATTCTAGCAATGTCAAAGCCTACCAAATCAAACATTAATTTGTGCATTTATAGCTAAATACTTTTTTTTTAATTGTGCATTTGCAAAAATAACTGGAATTTTTTTCTTTGACGTAAAGCCATTCACACATGTAGCACTGCAAAGCAAGTTTGATAGCTGAGGACAGGCACTGCAAAAATCATCAAGCTGAGCAGGGAGCTGCTTAAGCCTGCCTAAGCTATTGCAGTGTTGCTGATAACAGCCTCTCTTAAGAGACCCTTTGGATCTAAAGGTTTTCAGCTGAGGTTCTGGCTCAGCTACAAGATTTTACAATCAAATGTCAGTGAGAGGCTTACCAACACAGGGTGAACTTCTGAATAGTGAGATTGTATTACTCTCTGTTATGGTATTAAGAGAAGCAATATATGGCAAGGTTGAAGCATTGTGCAGTTTGGAAAATGATTGTGAGAAAATCTAAATTTTAATAAATGTTGAAATGGAAAAAAATCAAATCATCAAATTAATACATACTGACAGATTTGAAATGAGCTAAATTTAGCTTACCCACAAATCATTACTGAAACAAAAATATTTGAGTATGTTACTACACATGTTTACAATTATGATTGCTCAGATCAAGTGCACAGAATCATGTTACAGATTTAAATTTCTGATATCTAAATTTCTGTCTGCAAAGTTTTTGAGCATCTGTAATAGGATCAGAATTCTGTGTTCACATTAGACACATTTATTTTACTGTGATTTTTTAAATACATTATTTTGACTTTTCTTCACACCAATTAGGATGCTGTCAGAATTCTAAAAGACAAGTAAATCAAATCAGCATGAACTTTGTGAAGCAGCACACTCAGAAAGAATAAGAAATCAAGCAGCTGTGGATAAAGTTGTGCTTTGGTGATGACATCACTTCCACCTTCAGAAAGCCACCTTAAGGGAAAAACATAAAAACCTGTCATAGAGACAGCACATATAAAACCTAATAAACAGTGTGGTGGTTTTGACTGGCCCAAAACATCAGTGAAGTGTTTTTAACATCTAGGAGAAATTTGGACCCCTCAGAAGCTGTTGTAGTAGGCCTAGGGAGGTGTCTGAGGGGTGGGGTGTGGCACAAAGATGGCTCCTGTGTGTCCTGAGTGAAAGTTCTGGAAGTTTTTACATCAAGTCCAGCAGAGCCAATCTCTGATGGCTCTGAAGGTGATGGACATGCTGCTGGCCAAGTGTGAGCCAATTGGAGGTGCTAGTTACACCTCTGTGAAAACATATTTAAGAAGAAATTCAAAACAAAGCAGGCACGCACTTCTTTCACTTCTTTGTAGTTGGAGGAGGAGGAGGTGGAGGTGAAAATATGTAGAGGGAGAACAGCATGGAGACGTGAAGGTCAGTGAAGAAGGTGGGGGAGGAGGGGCACCCAGTGCTGGAGCTGAAAACCCTCTGCTAGCCACAGTGAAGGCCATGGGGGGGCAGGAGGTCCCCCTGCAGCCCATGGAGTCCACAGGAGTGCAGAAAATCACCCACAGCCCACGCCAGAAGAGCAGGTGGATGCCTGGAAAAGACTGTGAACCAGTGGGAGTCTCATCTAAGACTTAAAACTGCACAAGGCCTTGACTGGGAGAGAAAGGCCTTGCTCCTGGAATGGAAGCAGCCTGGCCTCAGCTTGAGAGAGTCTGCACAGCACCCTATGGACAAAAAGACTCATGCTGCAGCAGAATTCAGGCGGTATGTTGCTCGTGAGATTGGACCCACACCAAAGAAGTTCCCAGAGGACTGTCTCTCGTGGGAAGGATCCCCTGGCTAAGTAGAGAACCTCTTTTCCTGATTGGACTGACCAGAGAACCCCCCAACCTGCCCCCTGTCTGTGTTGCTGGTTTGGAAAGAGGGAAGGGGGGGGTGGTGAGTGCAGAGACTGCTTCTTAAGAGGGCGGGGGTGAGAGCAGAAAAAACTGTCTGGAGAGAGAGAGAAATAAGTAGAGATAAAGAGTATTTGTAGTAGAAGAATTGTGGTGATGAGTAAATTTGAGAATCTGCTCTGTGGACTGAAAAGAGACCCCACACCCTGCCCCCCCACCACCCGGCTTGTTGACTGTAAAGGAGGAAAGGGGGTGAATACTACAGGTTCGTAAGAGGGAGGGGGGAGCGAACCAAAACTGTATGAAAAGTTTATTTTTGCCTGCATTTATCCTCCAACTCTGTTAGGTAATTAAAACACTTTTTGCAACTTTCAGCTTGGAGCCTGGTTGCCCTCTTTTCGTGCATCCTCCTGGCAATGTCCTGTCGAAAACCCATGACAACAGACAACTTGTGAGAGCCTGGTTCTGCACCTTTGATTTTCTGGGAGTGTTTTTACATTGGTTTTTAGAGAAGCAGAAACCAACCTGAAGAAAATAGTGGCTTTTAAAATTTTTGGTTTAGTACTCATATATATGTAATTTTAAAGTGTAATTAACTTTATGAATATATTTATGAAATATATGTATATTTTATTTGTTGCTGATATAGGTAAGTAGTAGATTGCTCCAAAGAATGAGATAAAATCAGGATAATTTAGAGTAAGGAAACCTGTTCTGTGATAGCAAATTATTTTCCTTGTATTTCATTCCAGGGACTCTCTCATATCTCTTTTTTTGGTTCACAAAATACTGAGTTGCAGGATGGGCCCAACCCTTGCTTTGTAAGGGTCTATGGGGGTTTTAGTGTTGATTATATGAGAAATAGGCCTGAACCCAAAATTCTGGTAGACTAATTTTAACTGGAACCATGGATACAGTGGTAATAATTTCCACAGAGAGTTAAAAATCTAATATTTTGGAAGGTTTATGACACCTGATGTGATATCTACTAAAGGGGTAATGTGGGAGGGATTCCCAGACAGTTAGCACAGCATCAATGTAGCTCACATCTGAAGTTGCACCATTCAGCAGCTGGGAAATATGGCTGAAGATAAACAATTCCAGGCTGAAACACTGTGGATTTTGGCAGCTAAAACTGCATGTCAAAGTCACAGAGCCCAGGAAAGGTGTAAGCTAGATAACAGACATTTAAATGGCTTAGCAAAGGATTCAGGTTTCTCAGTGACAAATATCTTTTAGAAACATCAGTGTATTGGAGGAGTCTTTTTGAAGGAGAATGAACTCATTCCCCATCCACACAGTAGGCCATGAGATGAGGAGCCCCCCGAGGAGCTCCATGCCTCAGCTGGAAGAGGGATGTGAACTTGGAGTTTCCTGTATCTGAGGAGTGCCCTGTAGCCTCTGGGTTGCTGAGTACTCTGGGGTTAACCTCCTAATCTCTCATACTAAATTCCATTTTGAGTCAGCAGGTGTACTTCAAGGTAGGCACATAGCTCTGCACCCTCCAAAGCCCCAGTTAAATGTCCTTGTCAGTACCATGTGGAATCAATCTGTGCCAGTCACTCCCCCACCTCAACGATGTGATTCAAGTCATTGTGTTGGTCTCTTACATACCTTTTTGCTTTTACTATAAGGTTTTAAATAAAATTGGAAAAAAAAAATCTCTGGGAAAAAAATGTTTGCTGCAATCTTCTTCAAGAATCTTCCTCTAACTAGTGTGGTCTGAGAACTCTTACAAGCAAAAGAGTTGAGGTGGCATTAACTGAAAATCCTGTCATGGATTGTGTTGCACACCTGAGTGATACTGTGGTTTAAGGACTTTTGTTCATGCCCACTAACTTAAATTTAGCTATCTAAAAGGTTAGAGAGTATCTGAGCATGCATTTGAAGGAAGTTAGATTAAGGGAACTTTAATATTGTTGGAAAAAGTTTAATGTTGTTGAGGTCAGTAACAGCCTCACATTCTCATGATTTAGGTTGTAGAGTCCAGCTGAGTATCCAAGAGCTTAAAGGTTACTTTTTTTGGGTACAGGGCTGGGATTTGGCTTCCATTAATTGTCAAGTTTATAGAAATATTTAGGTAAAGGATAAAATTAAATATTCTTGGCTACCATTTCTGTTTTTAGGTTACCAGGTAACATTCCTCTTTCTAAATACAGAGAACTTGTAAATTTTCACACTTCTGTGTTCTCCAGACGCATCAAAAAGCTAATTTCCACTTGGGAGGAATGAATATGTTTGTGTCAGTTATTTATTCTGAAATTCTTCAAGCTGTGAACTATATATTGTAATGAACAGTCACTTCACAATATGCTTCGGTTTAATTTCCAGTTTTTGAAACTGTATTGTTTCAGTTTAATGCAGTGTGAAGTGCACCTTCTTTTTGCACATTAGAAGCCCTTTACCCCAACAACCCAGTACTCAAATACATTTCTAAATTTAGATCATTATACTTCTACATGCCATTATATAAAGATTTTTTTAATCTTTATCTTATTTGCTGAATGTATCTTGGACCCATACTACAAAAACATTGAAAAAGAAGGATATTCTAATGTTTTAATGTTGTTTTTGCTCAATAAAATACACTACTTTTTCCTTGAGTTTTGAATCTGTGCTGTCATATCCCACCATCCTCCTTTCTGATTCCCTTCCATGACTGTTTATTTACCCTTCATATGTTTGCCAGAGCTACTTATGCGCTGATGCTTGTGTAATGGTTCACCAGACACCTTCTCCCTCTTGAAAATATATATGAATACTTTTTCTTGGCAAAGCCACTAAATTGTTTCACTCCCTCACCCGGTTTTAATTGCTTGGAAAAATATAGTGTCTTCCTCTAACAATTCTTCTGACAAATTGGTTTGAAGTTTGCCAAAGGGTTCAAGAGTCACTGGGGATGGACTGATAGGAGCATAACATTGTTAAAAAAAAAAAATCATTACTGTCTTAGAAAACCAGAGAGAAGCAGCTGTGAGACTTGTGGAAAAGAAAACAGCATGTACAGAGTGATGATGGACTGATCTACTGACCTGTTACAGTTGAAGCAATGCACTGAATTCCTAGCTGCATCTAGGAAAAAGGGATTTCCACTTTTTCCAGAAACCAGCCACTTGCTTTAGAAGGAAAAGAAAGAGCAAATTTAATATTATCAAAACACAAACAGAGCATAAGAAAGGTTTTTAATTTCATTTGCCAAACCTCGTGTGGTTCAGTTCTTGCAAGTGCATTCAACATCAATAATAAAACTGAAACATAGATGATTCAAATTATTATGAATTTCTCTCAGTCTTAGAGGGAAGTTCTCTGATATTTTTGACAGAAATTGTAATGGAAGATTTTTGTTACAACTTAACTCTTTTTTCCATATTGAATAGAACAGGCAGTAAGACAAATGAAAGAGAGTGCATGGTAATATAGAATATGTTCTTGAAAACCCATTTTGCCCTTTGTGGTACTTGGAAATGCACTCAAAATGCACCCCAGGTGGGCATTCTACTACTCTTTTCTAACTAATATATTGATATGAATGTAAACCCAGTGGTGAAACTGAATGCTTCTCATATCCCTATTTTTCCAGCAGTCATGGTTCAGAATAGCATTTTCATTTAGGCCAACATTCATATTTGTTTCAGCTTTAAGAAGATACTAAATATTGTACTTTAATCTCCTATTTTGCTGTGTGAAGAAATACCTTAATTCTTGTGAATAGGGTTTTATATCATAGAATATTAAATATTAGTATTTTAAAACCAAAACCAATTTTTTTCCATATACAATCTCTGTGCTGATATCTTTAGTTGTATTTGCCAATGCAAATACTTAATGGCAACATTTTAAAACTAATTAGGATCATACAGCTAGTAGCTGATAACCTTTTGGTATTCTTTCCATGTCCTACAGATAAAGAACTATATCCTATCTAATTATTTTGGTTTTCAAATATTTGGACTAAGTACTAAGCAGGCTAAAACCAGTAAAAATATTTTTATTTGTAAGAAGGCTAAAAATGTAATATAAAAATATTTGTAAATTGTGTAAATTTGGATAAAATGTAAAGGTATAGCAAATGTTTCTTGTTTTTCAATGACATTTTCAAACAAATAGCTGGGGTAAGTAGGCCCTGAAGATGTCTAAGTATCTCATCTTCAAGATTCATTTATTGATATTGATATTGTGAAGTACTTTTGAAACTCTTTTATTGAAATCTTGTGAATGGTTTAATATATCATAGACTCTACTTGGAATAGATGACCTTTCATGAAGTCTCTAAATCAGAGTCAAGATTATCAAGAATAAAAATTTACAGTCTCTCAAATTTACATGGCATTTTACAAAAGAATAGAAAGGCAAGTTTGCTCTCTTGAAAAGATTAAAATCTAATGCTTCATTTTTATTGACAAAACTCCAACAGACCTCACTGCAATCTCCAGGTATGGAGAAATCTAGAGGTAGCTAGGAAATATTAGCAAACAGATGAAACATGTCAAAGAGGTGTAACATTTGAGGAAGCCTGTGGGGATAACAGCTGATGTGACGAAAGACACTTGGAGTTAATTTCAGAGAAATATTTGGAGGAAGGCAGTCATGTCTAAGATAAATCAACACACACCAGCTCTGCTAGGAAGGTACTATTAGCAGCTATGTGCTGTTGATCAGGACACAGAGAGGAAAAAAATTTTTTTTGATAGTTTAGGACCCAGGAAATAAAAGTTCAAACTATTTTTCCCATGCAGACTTCTGTGTGACTCTCAAGAGTACTAAAACTCTGCCAGTGTGGAGTTCCCTTCCCAGATCAGATCTAAGCTGAACTGTGGGCATGTACAGCAGTTATCATAAAGAAGATGGAAGTCAGCAGGAGGATCTTATTTATAATAGATATTTCAAGAGTTTGGTGCTTTTTCTGTTTGAGTTTTCAACACCATGACATATACAATGTGACTGGGTAGTTAGGGAAAAACCCCAGCTGTTCAACTTTTTCCAAATAAGAGCTGCTATTTGCAGAATTTTTCTTGGTTCATCCTTGACATAATAAACCCTTTGCCACTTTATTATGCCTTATGAACTTAGATTAGTCAGATTTTATTAAATCTAAACCTATTTCTTTGAGATGAGTTAGGCAAACTTCACCTGACTAGAGTATCTTAGTACAATCAGACCTTTTTGACTCAAGTTATACATTCCCTGCAAATTCAGTTTATATATTTGTATATCTCTATAAACCTGTGTGTACCTTGATATCAGTATATCCCTAGAGGTTTTTAGCACTATTAGGTGTAAGCTCAAAAGATTATATGCCCTAGTCTTCTGTTTCCTTTTCATGTAAAATTCAGTTTAGAGGTTTTGTACTAATAGCCACATCCTAACCTAACATCAGGGCAGGACCTGGTGCACACCTGTGTTCTCAGACTTTCACAACAGGAAGAGCTGTATGTGTGTGAGAGGGAGCTACAGCATTCTTTGAGCAGAGTCCCAAAAACTGGCTCAAATCATGGAAAGTTTAGCCTGCAGTTTGAAAATTTAGTAATATCTTATTTAAGACATTTAATAAGGGGTTTGGCTGAGCAATGTTTGAAGGATACCATCTGAGTTTTATGTTAACCAGATCTCTGTTAGAAAACAAATCATGGTATAGTCGAGGGAAATGTGGTAGATGGAGGGGGTGAAAACAAGAGCAGTAAAGCTGACCTCATTTGTACAGATTTGTATTAGCTAGCTGTAGCAGTAGTGTGACTTCAAACACCTTTCCAAATGTCAGGCAGATCCTTAAGCAGAAGATTTTTGCAAGGCTAGTAAACACAGAATACCTTACCAAATCCTTTCCCATCGTGGCCAATTTCAATTCAATGTAAGGTGCCTATTTTTATTTTTTTGTCTTAATCTTGAATGTATCAACCTTTAATATTAAAAGACAGTTATTAAAAATATTATACCAATGTTTGGAAGATTAAAAATTTGTCTAGGTCAGTTCTGAGACCAGTTCAGGTGTGAGTAGAAAGTCAGCATAAGTGAAACACTGATCTGATTTATTTTCCTTACTGAAGATGTGTGGCATAGATCCTCTCCTATTAGGTCTCAGTTTAAACACAAAAGATTCACTTTTCAACTTATAGTATGACAATCCCTGCCTCTTTCTTGACTTTAATCTACCAGAAAAACATTTTTGGTCTCATGAATTCTCAAATGAATTCATGATATGTAAATAAAAATTCAGGAACATAAAGGCTTTTACTACATGTACCATTATCTCTCTCAAATATGATATACTTTAATTTAAAATAATTTTTTTTTCCTATTGCAGATTTTAAAAAGAGATCCTTTTTTCCTAAGAGCTTTGACATTACCAGCTACCCATCCACTTAGCTGGATTGCAAACAGGATTTCTACATATCTGCTCTTCTTTTTTGAAGAGTAATGACATCTCCTGTGTAGTACCAGGCAGAGGGAAGTACTACTCAAGACACATTTTTATTTGCTCCTTGTGCCTGTAGGTAACTAGATTTATTAACCTCCTCAGCATGGAAAACAATTCCTGGGTAAATATCTTTTAGAAGACAGTCACAGATATCCTGGCTGAAGAAACTCAGACCAACTGCAGGTAAGAAGATATTTAATATCACTGGAGGTAATGAGGTAGATCTCTTAAGGAATATATTTTCACTGGAGTTCTAATTATTTAATCATTACCTTTCAATAAATCCACAAGAGAAATTTACAGAGCATATATATATTTCTCTTTTGCTTAAGGCTAACCATCATTGTACTCCATTGCACAGGTGGTGACCAAATGGAGTGATTCCTTTGCCAGAGTAATATGTTTATTAAATGAGGAGAACATTCAGCTGAGGTACATGCAGAGAATCTGCATTCTTATGCAAATATCTCCATCTGAACTAAGGGTATCTGAATAACAGCCTAAAGCATGATGGATATCAGAATCAGGTTGATGTCTATGGTTCCAATTTATCTACTTATAGGCTTATACATTCAGTGAGGCTCACAGCACCAGTTTCCATGGCAAAGTAAAATGATGGGATGTAAGAAACTGATGTGTTCTTGTGCGCGATATTATAAGTTTATGCAAGAGCATGGGATAGTGCACATACATGCACATGCACAGGAAATGCATGCTCTGCATTTCAGAATGAGAAAATACATAACTGGGCACATAAGTTATGTGAAGATGTATTTGGGACTAAGAGATGGAAGAGCAACAGAGACAGCTAGATACAGGAGAAGTAAAATGTCCCTTGGTTACTCCAGTGAAAAGGAGAAACACAGGGAGAGCTGACACAATACCTCATGTAGTGATGTGGAAAACAGCAAAAATGCCTCGAGTTTTCTAAAGAACTTGCATAATTTAAAGTTTGCTTTTCCACTACAAAAGTGGACACAACCTATACGATCTGTGTATTCACCTTTCCTCTTTCAAAGGGGTTTTGATGCTCCAGTGACTGAGAGAGTTGAAATACCTCAGATTTTTCCTCATTCCCAAATAAAATAATATGCACATTGGCATCAGTCCCTGCTCCCCTTTTGTCACCAGTGTACACTTTATTAGTATATTCTGTCAAATTTTCTACTTGACTTCCTTCTTTATTCAAGTTGTTCTCTATGTCATTCTTTTATTTCTCTCCTCTAATAACAAAAGATCCTGGGATTTCTCTCTGTATTTCAGCCTTATTTGCACCCACAGAATATTCTCTGAAAAGCGGAACCACATATGTTTTTGTGGTAAGTAAATAATATGTTAAACAAAAATATCCTATGAACTTATGTGGAACAGTTAAAGGGGGCCATATTTTTGAAATACCTATTAACAGAATAACTCTGTGGCAGTTACTTTAATTCAGTGTCTGCTCAGTGTTTTCCACTATTATACTATAAAAAATCATTCCTATCTTTACGTAATATACTTACTCATTCACTTCAAATACATAGATAGAGTGCTCCTTTGCAGCTTCTTGCACATGCAATTTTTTAATCTCTAGTTAGCAGTCTGCCAAGAAGGAAAAAGAGTATAGTGAAAATGTTGCATTGCATTGTCGCTGTTGAGCCGCTAGCAGAGAAAACCCAGGTTCTCAGTGAGTCAAGAAAAAAGGTGCGTTTATTATTTTGATTTCCATATATATATAGACTTTTCAGAGGTCACCCAGACTGGTCAGCCAGAAACCTCCCCCTAGGCCTAATTGGCCAAGCCTGAACTGTCCAAATCTCGAGACACTGTTTGCAAAACCTCCAAACTTTATCTTTGTTTATGAAACACAGCAGAATGTTCTCACGAGAAAGACCTGTGCTAGCCACATTGCATGACAAGAAATTAGGAAGACTCTGATGTTGGTATAATGGTGTCATTCTTACTATATTAAAACTTCATTCTTTAATTAATTTATGAATGCAAACAATTGAGTTGCAAGTGCTGGAATGACTACAAGATTCTTTATTTTGCTCCTATTTGTAAAGCTCAACTTAGATATTTAGGAGAAAGCATTTCCTTTGTCTTAGTGAAGCAAAGGAGTGTTGTCCTCACTGTCCTTAGACAGACATGCAGAAAAGATTCAGCATGACTCAGGCAGGCACATTTGAGAAGCAAGAGCAGAAATACATGTCTGGTGCTTCCTCCTCATTGACTGGCTGACAAGAGGGTTTGAGCTCTGTTCCACATGCAGCACAAAGAGGATTTCATTAGGTGGCAGGTGTGAAGTGAGTTCAGCAGCTCACTGTATCCTTCTGCTGTTTGTGAAAGATTGCTCTCTGACTTAATCCTTTTTGAACTTCCTGCTGGGGACTGCAGCTACATGGCCTGAATCTCTTGCCACTAGTTGGTCATGAAGACTATTCCTTTTCCCTTCTTTTCTTTGTCACTTCAGCCCTGTTCAACACACTGCATTCCAACCTCTTCTACTACTGTCCCTTTAATTATATCAATAGGATATAATCAGGCTACTATGGAGGAATCTAGGACATTGTGTTATACTCATGACCTGTCAGGACAGAGCGTGGAGACAGTCAGAAGATTCAGGAAGGGACCTTGAACCATCTGATCTTAGAAACTTGCTCTGGTACAGAATGAAATCATAAATGCACTAGAGAACATTTCCTGGGCTGATCAGTCCTGCAGGGTACATCTGACTTTAAAGAGATTTTATGGGGTTTGGGATTTTTGGTTAAAAGTCTTGGTCCAAACTAGTCTCAGTTCAAATAAGCCTAGTTACAGTATGGACACCGTTACTCATCTGAAGTGTTTTATCATCTAAGTAACTCCTTAGGAAGAAATATCTATTATACATCTGTCCAATCCTCTCTTCATAGCACACCGAGAGGCAATGAGCCCAATGCCTGTCTTTTGTGAATTGTGTTTTCAAACCTGAATGGAAAAGTCTTGCCTGTCATGCTCTCCGTGGTGCCCTTTGGCAACACACAATTGCCACATTAAGTGACTGTCAATCAGACAGATGGCTGCAGTTAACTTTCACAACTGAAGCAGTGGGAAACAAAAGCAGTGAGCTACATGCCTTGCTCCCCACAGCAGCGTGGCAGGGCTGTTCCTCTCCTTCTCTTCCCTTCTACAGGAACTGCAGCTCCACACTATACTCCCTTGGGAGTGACCAAGGCAGCCTGTGTTGGGGTGCAGGATGCATTGACCAGCCAAGGACTATGTACATGCTTACTGCCCGAATGTCACTGTACATGCTTGGTCGAAATCAGGTGGTGTGTCTGAAAGGTTTTTACGAGGAACCTACAGATGAGACAAAAAAAAAAGATAAATTCCAAACATAGAATCCTTGTGTCCTTAGAAAACTGTCTGAAAATGGTCAATTATAATACATAGTAATGATTTGCAATTATACACCAAATTTCATTAACAGACTTCAAAAACTTCATAATTAATTCTTTGAATTAGTAGCATGATAGCCTTCCTACAGATAAAGGAAGGAGATGTTGAGGTCAAGACAATTTTAAGGAAGTTCAATGACAAAACTTGCTGACTGCCTAACAAAGGTAAAATTTCCCTCTGAATGTCACATAGAGGAAACAGAATAGGTAGGAAAAACAGTGAAAATAATTGAATCACAGAAGAAAAATTAAACAATACCAATTTCTTACATAAGTTATAATTATTCTCCTAGATAACTTATTAGTAGAACATGTATTAAGTGCAGAATATAATTATTCATCCTAATTTTCTATTCTTTATTCTTGTATTCAAAGGAATAGTTTACTTTCTTGATGCAATAATGTTATAACCTTTAGATCCGAGGATTTTAATATGTCAAAATGTAGGATTTTGCTTTATAAAATATTACCCTTTAGCAAAAATAGCCAAAAGGAATTAATTAGGATTTAACTCTGGCAGTGATTTTGTTGCCTTTAACAGGAGGCTAGCTGTGTGATTTACATACCTGACTTGAAAAAGTAAAAAGTATTTTACCTGTTTTACTGCTGATAAAAAGAACAATTTTTTCCAGTTCTCCCAATGCAGCAAACCGTGGAGAAGACGTGGAATCTGTCCTGGTGACTTAGATGGGAGCAGAAGGGGAAAAGGCCAGAGAAGGAATGAAAATAAGGCAACAACGGAGGTCCAAGGTGTGTGCAGAAGAGAGGGGCTAGAGGACTAGAGAAAGATGCACATCCAACGTAGCTCAGGCATGATCTGACCTGGACATCCTCTGCCCATCATGGCTGGAGGTTCCAGGTGAGTCCAGCCAAGGCAAGTAGGATGTGTTGACTCATCATGGCCCTGATACACTGGAGTCAAGCAGAGGTTGCATTCATGAACTTTGGATCAGATCATACAGTGGATAGCACTGGAAGAGTCCATTGTACAAAGTGCAATTTAGGGAGATTAATGTAGGCAAGGGTAGAGGGTTAAAATGCTTGAATAGTGTTCTTTGTTCAGATAGTGTGACCAGATCATCACAGGACAAATGTAGACAACAAAGCTGTTATCTCTCTAGTGTACTGAACAGACTGGAAGGGGGAAAGATTAAAGAAATCTCTGAAAAGAAATTACATAAGTGTATGAAATATATAGTAAACATATATGAATGTTACAACTCCATTAATTTTATAAAATTCTCATTATTTTATAATCTCAGTGTGAATTATGGCTCTCAGTTAAATTTGTGGAAATAATCAGTTTGAATGTGGCATAATACTCTTTTTATTTCACCTTTTCAATACTTTATTGTTTTGCCTTAAAACCTACAGTAGTGCAAAATTGACCTTCTGAACAGCCCTGTGTGTGAGAGGAGAGAGACAGCACCATGTCATCCCTGGGGATTCCTGAGGTGTAAGCATCTCAAAGGAAGGTACAGTAAAGGGAAACTATTTATGTATATACTCAGCTGGAGGCCTCTGCTCATTAATACACCCAAAGGCAGATCTCGGGGGTCTGTACTATCAACTACATTTTGACAGCTTCAATTAGCCTTTAGCATATGCTTGAGCACCATCCCAAGCAGAAATAAAAAAAAAAAAAAAAAGGAAAATATATCTGAGATAAAATGCTAAGGCACTCTATGAGTGACAGAGCTGTATCTGAAATTTAACATCACATGGTTTCTGGTTATGGTGAGTGTGATTAGCTGCTTTCTATACCAATTAATACAATACTGGTCTTGCTTTTGGCTGAGAAAAGGGAGAAAATAAGTTAGATTTAGAAAGCTTTCAGAAAAGCATATCTGTTTTTCATAATAAATTGCAAGTTCATGTGTGTAAATATCACTTTGAACTCCATGTGTACCTCCTGCTGTGGAGCTGCTTAAAGTTCTCTTGGACATAAATGGCAAAGATTTGGGGGAATTGCTGTCCTAGATTTTTCTTCACAGTGGTTACAAATCCCTTCTTAAAGATATCTAAAGCATGGGTGGAAAGAAATAAGAATCACAGAAATTACCTATTTCATTTGTTTGTTCTTTACTTAAACATATAAGTAATATAATAACTATTCATTTTTTGTGATTTTTTATCTCTTGGTTTCAGAGTGTTTAGAAAGAATAAAAATATTACCAACAGGAAAAAAAGAAAGCAAATAATAGAAAAATTATTTTTTCAACCAAGAGGTCAGTGATGGGGACAGAGCCAAGGTCATAATGACTCCAGTCTCACTGCCCCTTTATCATCCATGCTGCATCTTTCTCTCCTCGTTTCTGTGTATTGTACCTGCATCCTGAATACTTCTGCACATGACAGTGACCAGTCCTTTGCAAGGGGCACACTCATGTGCTTTAGGTTAGTCTGAAGGCCCTCTTTGTTCCAATCTTGTGTGTAGGAGACAAAAGCCATTGAGCCCTGTCCTGTACCCACACTGTGCAAGTGGTCAAATGAAAATAACACCTCTAAGCAATATAAAATCTAAAGCCTTGATACAAAATTTACATTTTCAATTGCAGCCAAAATATGCAAAACCCCCCAAACCTCAATCTCTGTTACTTCTACTGAGATTATCCACATATTTCTTTTCGGATGCTTTCACGCACCTCACTGAAACTGGGCCATAAGTTCCAATCCAAAGTGTGTTGAGGTAGTTGGTTTTACATCTATTTCAGCTCACTTTAGATGAGATGACTTATATTTTACCCAAATAAATCATTTGTCTTCTGCATAAAACCCAGGCACAAATTATTTGAACGTTAAGTATCATTATTTTCTCTGTTAATTAAGTTAGTATTTATTCCATCATATGGCAGCATTCAGTAAGCATCACATTAGAGAATAGGGTGGATTTTAGCTGAAAGGATTTCTTTTATTTTACTTAACCAAGGTGACAAATGTAAGAATTGTTGAGCTAATTTTAGGAAGCATAAATATTTGGAGTACATAAAGGTAATAAAGCTGAAGCTTATATGCAGTTTTGAGCTGTTATTTACTGAGAATATTTGTTTGGAATGTGCAAACAAACAACAAAATCGCTTAATAATAAATGAGCTATAAAAAATCATGTTGTTAATGTCAATAATATGAGCAGCTGAGGACTAAACAAAAAATAGAAATATTACACTATGGCAAGAAAAGTATATTTCTTATAAACTGTCCTTTGTAGCATATAATAATGTTTCTGTGCAATCAAATGAATATTGCATTTCCCACTTTATGGTACAGAAATTAAGCTGAGTGGGAATTATTTTCCTTTATACATTTTAAAGTCTTACAGAGTCTTTATGAGTCATTAAATAAAGACAATAAAAATTTCTGTTTTGGTAAAGGTTTCTATTGTAATACTAGGACATGTTAACCTCCTGAACCACTCCAATGCTTTGAAGTAGATTTATACCTACTTTTAAGAAAGTGCATCTTTTAATGGCCACTGTATAGGCAATTCAATCCATCTGTCTCCATTAGGAGAAAGAGGAAGTGTTTTATTTATGGTGAGACTAAAGGTATCCAGGGTTGATGTGTTCTGTGTTTTAAAATGACGAAGAGACAACTGGGATATGTTGTTTTTCAAACTCTGGAGACCAAGTCTCTCTTTATAAAGCATTCCCAAATCAGACGGTAAATATATCTAGAAATCAACAAAACAATGAGTTAACATCCAAACAGAGATATACAGAAAAATGCATAGGTAGTCTACAGGAAGAGAGGAAGTTTGCTCTAAAGGGGTCAGCACAGTCCTGGACCCATTTGCATCAGTCTTGGTGCTAAAAGTCCCATTGAGTTCAAAAGCAGCAGAACCAGGTTGACTGTGGGCACATTTTAGCTTTGTGCTCTAGGGGCATTGACTGTAATTGTTCTATCAAATTCAAATTACATACGACAATGATTTCTAATGTGAATAAGTAATGTTAATGCCATTTAAAATTGTATGCATTATTAACTATGACTATTTGTTAGGGACAAAAATAATATGCTTGATCATCACGAACTTGAGAATGCCAGAAATTAAAAACAAAATCTGGCATGCAACTGAAAACTTCAGTTCTGATTTTCTTGTATATTTAAACAATAATACCTCCTATATTTACAGCACTACATGATTATTTCTCTTTAAAAGGAAACTCAAAGAAAATATTAAAATAGGCCAATCTATATATTATTTTACATCATATGTTATTTGGTTCTCAGTCTGATGTTCCACTTTGTTTTCCATGGAAACTGGATTTGACTTGCCGTTGCTTCCATAAAAAAACCGTAACCATCTTGGATATATTTTCTGACAACTTTTCAAATTCTGGTTTTGTTTCTTCTTGATGTTTTGTGAAATAAATCCTCCATCTGCCTTCTGAACAAATAAAATAAAGAAAATAAAAAGGAAAAAAATATTCAGGATGTTTCTGTTTTCATATGTCAACAATGCTATTTTATATAAAATTTGTAAGACATGATTTGGTGTACATGGGGAATATTATTTTATGGGCTTGTCACCTGGGAATTGATCAGCTCCCTAAGTTTATTGCCATTTTTTTGCTATTTCAAAGGGGAAACTATTGTCAGTACTAGTAAGTGTAATGACATATTGTGATGAAAATATTCTCACATTCTTATTTCAGAACTGATTAATAAAACAGTCAATGTAATGACAGAAGCTATACCTGAATTCATATTTTCTCTTCCTAAAGGCCAGGCAGATGTGCTTCTCCTCTCCTGAACTTCTAATTAAAAAAAGATCCAAATTAATATTTTTGTAGAACAGTGTCTATATGATAATAAAGGTGTGTATTTGTGTCTAGTGAGGCAATTGGCTAAATATTATATCACTTAGATTAAAAGTTTAACTAGGAAGTGTACAATGTGATTTTCTATTTAAGCATCATCTCCTAAATATCATCCTATTAAATGAACTGGCTCTAGGGCAGCCCCTTTATTAGGAAATGGTTGTAACATGAAGATTCAAGTATTTTTCATTTTAAAGCATTTCTGTTTCATTTGTACAATTTATTCTCTGGATGAATGAGCACTAATTAGATGTCTTTAATGCCCTTTCTAGGTGCGATATTCCTCCCGTAGATGGATTTCATCAGGTTGGTATAGATCAAAACTGCTTGTAAACATTAGGTTGGGACCCAAACCAAAAAGAAGAAGCCTACATTTGAATTGATAACTAAGATTGGATTTGCCAATTATTGGATAAAGAAACTCACAGAAACATTTGTCCAAATCAATGAAATCTCATAGAAACAGAACTAAATATTCCTATTTTTTTCCAGAAAAGTCCCAACATACAAACTAAATCAAAGCTGAAATTATTTCCTTTTGTGCAATAACAGTTTCCTCCTTTTCTTTTTGGTTTGAAATGGTCAGAAGTTAGAGATGATAAAGCAAAGGAAATGGAATGAATTGGAATCTTCTTTAGTCTCAAGAGGCTATTGCTGGACAAGTGCCAGCAAATGCCCTGGAAGTTAGGAAGAAAAAAACTAGAACATGTTCTGTAAGCCAAGGACTCATCTATACTGTCAATCAACCTCTCTGAGAAGCAGGAGAATAAATGCATCTCTCTTAGAGGTACATACTGGGCTTTGGTGCCTGCTGATCTTGTTGGAGTGTGCTGTGGGTCCTCCCAGCTTGCACAGCAGCTTGTTTTGAAATCCATGCTTGTATTGAAACCACGACACAGGGAGGTGGTGTGGGGGGGTGACATTCCCTTCCTGTCTTGGCAAAGAGCCCCAGGCAGTGGGGTCAAAATTGCTCATCTGTGGCCTGATTACTCACATGGTGTCAGTCAAAAGTATCTCCATTTTCTGGCAAAAGCTGTCCGAACAGTATAGCATAAACAATGTAAATCACTCATTTTGAATTCAATGGAGACATTTTCTCCACTGCTTAAAAAGAGTTTTCCCCACTTTTTACCTCATTTTTACTCTGCCTAGCAAGTAATTGACAGAGGTATTAGAAGCTTTAAAAATAGTTTGCAAATGTAGAAGTAAGACTTGGAGAGGCAGGAGTTTGCAAAAAGGAATAAGACAAATCTGT
This sequence comes from Entomyzon cyanotis, assembly GCA_024500445.1. NCBI lineage: Eukaryota > Metazoa > Chordata > Aves > Passeriformes > Meliphagidae > Entomyzon > Entomyzon cyanotis. The sequence continues at coordinate 23,743,123 of JAKEPQ010001005.1, forward strand.
TGCCATTTACGCCACTGAAAATCTGGAATAAAAAAGCAGAAATTATCCTCTGGCAAATAGTAGTTATTAAGTGGTACTAAAATACAAGTGTTCAGACACACTATTTCCCTATAAAATGACAATGTTCTACTGGAATATTTTAAACCATAACTTGTTTGTAGAAGCAAATCATATAGCTGCATTCTCCACTTTGGAATGAATTTCTTATCAGATGATAGTTTGAGGATAGTATTGACCTGTAGCATCCAGAGTTACTGAGGCAGATCTTATTCCATCATGTCTGTCTTTAAGTCATATTTGAGCCATAAACAATGTTTCTGTCCCAGAAGATGCTGGATTTTTCACAATAATCTTCTCCAGAAGCCAGTCAGAACCTCTTCCTTTTTCAACAATCATCCTTTGCAGAATACCAGTATCTACTGCTCCCACTTGAAAAATATCCACCTGAAAAATTCAGAATAAAAAAGTCATATGGAAAGATAACTGTGTAACTAAATTATCAGTATATTTTGAAAATATGAAAGAGAGAAGAAAATCAGAATTTTTAAAATAATTCAATAAATACCAACAGAACTAGAGATGATGAGTTTAAACATGCTAAATGCTTGCATCAAGAAGTATTTATTCCCTTTGTGGTTCTGCTATTTACAGCTAAACTGCCTCTTTGCCCACACAGATCTATCAGTTGCTTATGCTCACTTTGTGAGAGATTTTCCTTCCCAAAATTGATCTTTAATAATCTTCAGGGATAATATTTTAAACATATCTTACTCTCAACAAAACAGACCCCAAGGGCTACCATTGAGATGAAATACAGGGAATGAGAAGGGCAGAAAGGAGCATCGCAGAAGGAACCTCTCAGGAAAGAATGACAAACTTGATTACAGATTAAGGAAAAATATTAGATAAAACTATGTTGAAATAAGTTCTGTTTTTCTCTCAGTTAAAGAGGCAACACTACTTTTACAATGTTTAGAACACTGAAATAAGTTTCCTAAAGAAAATTGTGATATAGATTAAACATTAAACACTTTCATAATATGCAATCTTGAGTTCTTTGTGGGTCTTCTATGTATTTCCTGTGTCCTCAGCTGAAAAACAGAGATGAAATCCTTGGCACAGAGACTTTCAACATTTTTTGCTGTATAGATTTATGAATTATGATCTCATTTTTATCAGGGTTGATAACAGTTAAAATCTAGTGCTATTTGTGTTGGAATTTCCAGCATGATTTAAAGATACAAATATGTTTTTGAAGGGACTAGGTAGCAGTAATGATGAATACACTTGAGTCCTGAGAAGCCTTCCCAGTGTAATTCGCACTGAAGTTGCTCTTCCAGGGCAAGAAGCAGCAACCCTTCAAGGTTTATGCTGAGATGAAACAGAGAATAGCAGTTCTCTTGCTCCACCAGTCAGTTTCTTTCCTGGACAGGTTTTCCAGCTGAAGAACTGATGAAAGATTTATGTCACAAAAGACAAACCTAACCAGCTTGCACCTTAATAAGACACAGCATAAGCTCAAATATTGAGCTTAAAGTTGCATATAATATGTGACCATCCATTTTAAAAAAGAATCCCCACAAACAGAAAAAATTTAAATTTGTTCTTCAACTTTTTTCTTGTTTTTCATGAATATATGTACACGTGAATATGAAAGCATGCTTGTTTGTGAACTACACCTTTAACAGTCCCCTGAAAAGAATAACTAACTTGTCATTGAATTACTCCATGACTTCTAGACTGAAAGGTCATGTAAGTCAAAATCTTCTACAATTCACGTCTAATCATCACTCCTAAGTTATCATGTGAAATGGGAAAATGAGACAATTATTTTAAGGAAAAAATGTGAGACACTTGAATAGCTATACTTCCCTACAAGGAGTCAAGTTTATCATCTGCTTAGTGAATTTAGCAGCAGAGCAAATACATTGAAATGGCTAAAATTCCAGACGGAGTGCAGAACTGCAGGAAAAGAGACTCCTCTTCATGTTTTCCTCAGCTAAATCAAAAAATTAAGGTTTGGTGTCAACACTACCATTTTATTTTATCACCTTTTGGGCCAATTTGATATTTGAATACCGTTAATTTGAACTCTTAATTTACCTTAATTGTGATATTAATTTGATCACTCCTTTTTTCCAGCTTTAATTTAATTGTTAAAGTTAAACCATCATGCCTGAATAAAATGAATTTGTTACACTTATTAAATAAAATGTATTAAAAACACACAATTAGGAGATGACTGAAAAACATGGACGGAAGCAAGAAACATACAGACTCCTGTGTCTGTTAGTAATAAAATATTTTAAGTTCACAAAATGTGAAAATTTATCCTAAAATTCCTGCTAGCTCTTGTAAATGATTACGCTTATAATAATGCATGATTGTTGAGGTTTACCCCAGCCAGTAACCAAGCCCCACACCGCTGCTCTCTCACCCCCTCACCAGCAAGATCAAGGACAGAATAAGAAGGGTAAAAGCTAGAGAACTTGTGGGTTGAGATAAAGTTTAATAGAGAAAGCAAAAGCCATGCACACAAGCAAAGGAAAACAAGGAATGAATTCACTGCTTCCCATGGGCAGGCAGGTGTTCAGCCATCCCCGGGAGAGCAGGGGCTCATCGCATGTAATGGTGACATAGAAAGACAAATGCCATCCTTCTAAATGTGGTCCCTTCCTCCTTCTTGCCCCACCTTTACATATAGAGAATGATGCCATATGGTCTGGAACAACCCTTTGGTCACTTGGGGTCACCTGTTCTGGCCGTGTCTCCTCCCACCCTCCCAGGCACCCCCAGCCCCCTCACCAGCATGGCAGCATGAAAAGCAGAAAAGGCCTTGGGTCTGTGTAAGCCCTGCTGACCAATAATAAAAACACCTCTACATTATTAACTCTGTGCTCAGCACAAATCCAAGACAGAACCTCATACCAGCCATTGTGAAGAAAATTAATTCTACCCTATCCAAAACAAGCAAAATAAATTATTTTATCTGAAACACACGAGAAAGCTCTTGTCAGATACTTGTTAGAATAATTTCTTTTTAAGAGAAAAGCGTTTTCCAGAGAATTACTAATTTAGTGGCATGATCATCAGCATCTCAAAAAAAATCTGTTCTCAGTGATCTACTGTTGGAAAGGAGAGCTAGGAATACAGAAAAACTACAGACAATATTCTGCTGGCTTCTAGACTTCTGTCATCTCCAGAAGGATTGTTGGGTTTGACTTGTACCAAGCTTGATGGTTAACAAACTCTTAGTACTTATTAACTCAGTGACTTAATAAATCAGGGGCAGCACATACTATGGGGTAGCTATGACCTGGAGGATCCAGGCACAGGTAACAGCAAGTTTGTATAAATAGCTAATACACAAAAGGTTTTCCAAATCCTTTTTCCTCTGAAAAGTATTTTGATGGAATAAACATTTCGGAAAACTTTGACAAATGATAAAGTAGTGTGCCTAACACAAACAAAACATCAAAGTGACATTTTAGCAAACTCACTTTAGAGCATGTAAAATCTCAGATGTCCATAGTCAAATCGGCAGACTATTCAGATATCTAATAAACTGCAAGTTAAGAATCTATGAAGTAGAGAAGAAATTGTATCAACTGGGATAAACTCACTTCACAGACAACATTACATTTTCTCTTTATGTCTACATTTGAAAATCTACATAGTGTAATGAGCTTTATAGTAGTCAAGAGACCAAAGAACAACAGAGAAAGAGCAGCAACTATAATTATAGCTAAGAACAATTGGCTGGAGATAATTTATTTGCTAAATTTAATTCACTTTTCTTTTCTCCTCTCAAGCTTTCTGCAAACAGACAGATTATGACATATATTTCATTCTAATTTTATGAAATTCAATTATTATTAATAATTTAGCTAATATTTTTGAGACTGATTTGAGACCACGGATTAAGCATAAAATTTTCTAAATGCTTGAGTTGTTGATAGGTCTTGTATGTCACATGATACTCTATATTTTATTTGACTTACAAATGGGTACCTTTTAAATTACTGGAGGGTTAATTCTTCTGCAAAAAGAGAAAGAGAGAGGAAGAAAACACAGAGAAGATAAACAAACCTGTAGAATATGAAATTTATCTTTATCATTTTCCCCTAGGGAAAAAAATGTTAATTGTTTTTTAGTTACTACTAGCAAATTAGGTTTCAATGGAGAAAAGCCACCTTAAATATTGATAATAATACATATTGTCTAATTCAGCAGAGCTTATATTGAATTTTCTCAGAATAGCATTAGAGCAATTTGTGTGTATGTACAGCCCACTAAATTTTCTTAATCAGCATTGCCTGGAGAAAGAAAGATATTCTCCAAGACTGAGCAGCTAAGATTGACAATGGTGGAGCCACACATCCTCTGTGCCCCAGAAGAGGTACCCTAGCAAAACAAGAACTGGCACTTTTCATATTTCTTGGCTAAGAAAACAAAGAATTTCTCAATGACAATCATTCCAGGAAACCTTTCAGAATATTTAAAGTTTGTTTTTCTCCTTTTTCTCCTTTTCAGATTTTCTTCATATGTTTCTTTTTTTTTCCCCGAGACCTATGTTTTGAGCATTTTCTTTGAATCTATGACCCAGTTTGACTTTATTCAGTACTCTTCTGTGTCAGTGCCAGCAACATATTGCTGTCTGCAGCAGTTTCAATAGCTCTTGAAACAGAAGAAGCATGTGAACAGTCACTGTGCAATATTTACCTTTATAAATGCCAATCATTTTACAGTCTTGGTATTGAGACTTGATGGTTGGTTAATGACGATATTCCCGGCAGAACTGAAAATGGCAAGTCAAGACACACCATATGCTTCATTTCATCAACCTGTATGCACAAGTGATTTCCCATACTGCTAATGTTAGTATCATTTTAATAGGCTTTTATTGGAAAAGGAGTCAGAGTGTCTAGATAAAGGACCTTTTCTATTAAGCTTAGCAAACCTATTGATTTGCTGCCTGATTATTTTGATCTCACTTGTTAATCTGGAGAAACTTCACTGAAAACAAAGGAGTTTTAACACAGGTAGGCAAAATAAAACCCCCTATAATACTGAGCCCAAATCACAAAAAATGTGTGAATATTCCTGTAGGAGAAAAAAGAGAAAAATTACTTTTGCCCCTTTGGACTGTGATCCTATGGGCTCTTCCAGTTGTGCTGAACTGAACTTCTCCACCACGTCCCAATGCTTGTCACATCACTACCTTCTCTTAGATGGACATTATCACCTTTTCAGTTGTGCCAGGATAACAACAAAATCAGCTCCAGCCAAATTTTATCAAAATAGACCAAGTGAAAAAGCCCAAATCACTAATGATATTAACCACTTAAACTGAATAAACATTTGGACACAGCAAATGTATGTCATTGTGCCAACAGACTTCAGAGGTGGAAACACTGGGTGGTAAGCAGCAGTAATGACAAGCACTGGTAGCAGTACTGTTTTGTCTCAGCTCAGTGGAAGGATGAACAGTGCCTCTGACTGTGCCCTCAGTGTCTTGTAGCCAGTGTTCTGTACAAATGCTTCTTTAAAAATAGGAGTTCTCATGCATCTGAAAAAGCCAACCCTGAATTTCCTTCTATATTCACACTTCTGCAAGCATGGTTTTGTATTATGTTAAAGTCTCAGCTATAAATTCTTTGAAAATTTTTATCTCTGCATGAAAAAAGTAATGTAAATTATAATGAATGAATAATTAGAGGTTTCTGATAACCCACATTTATCACAGTTTATCGATCTTCAAGATTAGTGAAGAATCAGTGAAAGAATAGAGTAGGTAAAAAACCCCAAATAGATTTGCCCTGCACTCACCCTATGTTAATTTGCTTAGTATAACTGGAAAGAAATATTTTTGAAACGAGACTTCTATGCACAGAACAGCAACAGGAGTAAGAAAGAGTAGCGGCATCTTGTAATAATCAGCAGCTGTTAAGCATTCAACTAACTAGCTAAAGACATTTCAATCAGACTTTAGATAAAATGTATTTAATAAAATGCCAAAGGACTGTTACGTAGACCAGTATCATCAGCCACATCCAAAGCTGCAACCATAAATAATATCAAACAAAAGAAATTAAAAAACCAAACCAATAACAAAACGCAAACAAAGACAGCCATCACTTTGGACAGATTCAATCACATCTGATGCAGCCTGATTGTTGGATTAATTTAATAACAGTGCAAGTTTGAGATCTGGTTTAACAGGCAAAGAAAATAGGATGGATGTAATTTTCTTCAACTTCCATAATGCATATCATTGTATAATATTTTGGTTAAGACACTATAATCAAATATAATAATGGGATAATAAAATGTCTAACTGTATGTCTCCAAGTGTAGCTGTAAACAGAATATTTCCAAGCACATTTTCATCCAGTGAGGCCAGTTAATAAGCTTATGCTCTTTAATATTTCCATTATTTATCTGGAAGAAAACAAGATTTCAGAGATTATGCAAATACAGTCTCTAGTTATGACACTTGAAGTAGTAGGGTGTTAAATTGAAGAGTGCTTGGAAAAGATTTGTGAGAGTTAATAAACCACTGAAAAGCCTTCCTTTCAGTGAATCAAGCAGAATAATCTATTTAACTTGTCAAAGGCATACTGATTTTCTAATTGTCATAAATACTGTCAAAGGTAGTAGAAATTTGGTGTAAGAGAGCTACCCAAACTAACAGTCAAAAGTGTGACAAAATTCAGTTCCTAGAAGTCAAAGTTTGACAAATTCAGTTCAGGAAATAGTGTGAATCTCTAATATTTAAAAGAAAAAAAGCATCCTTAAGCTTTGAAACAACTTTCCAGCTAGATTTAAACTTCATCACTCGTAGCCATTCATTTGAAGCTAGATATATTTTCTAAACTATTTAATTTGAACTGAATTTAATTTAGATCTTGCTGCATTCAGGAAAATGATTGAATATTTTATTTCCTGAAAAATGCACACTTGTATTACCTATTACTAAGCTTGATTTTTTATAAATCAAGCATATAAATTTAGCTGCGTTTTATTTTAAAATTACCTTGTTTATCAAAAACCTGAAATGAACAGGGCATAAAATTCACTTACCCAACTTGGCCTATCTAAAATTATTCTATATATTAAGACAATTTCCTGCAAAGAAAGCAGCAGGTACTCTCTTAGGCTGACTAATTCATTTTAAGATAAATGCCCAAATGAAGGGAGAAGGTAACCATCACTCCCTTTCTGCAGCAGATGCGTAAACCTTCACGTTAGAACAAATGTGTTCAACACAGGCAACTAAAACTAAGTGAGATGCATTTCAGCTTCAGAAATGTCACTAACGTGTTTTATTTTTAAGATATATATAGACAGAACAAAGTGCTCCCCTCTTGCAGTTAATTTTAGCATTAATTAATTTTTTCCAATTTTTAATTTTTTGGAATAAAGTTTTACATGTTTTCTCGCCCTGCAAGATTATGTCAGGAAACCAAAATTAATTAATTATTCACACAGCTCTAACCTATTGGCCAGTGCTGTGTAGGCAAGATAGGTGATTGCAATGGTATGTTCTGACCCTGCGCCTTATTGACTGTAACCACTGACTGGGAAATGCCATCCTGGAGGTATCACTGAGAACTGCACGTGACTCAAGTATCTGCCACTGTCTCCTAGGATTTTATAAAGCTCTAATAATGTTCTTTCTTTGTGCATTGCTCCTCCCAGTTTCTGACAACCTTCACCAGTCTTTCCTTCACTGTGGTTGCATTCCATATTTTCCTAGCTCCCATCTGATTAATCCTTCTGCTCAATGGATTTAAACATGTTGTAACCAAATGTAGAAGTCAAGTGGCCAAGGCAAGCAGCTCTGGTGCTGGCATGATCAGCAGCTGAACACAGCAGTGTGGTGCACAGGGGATCTTCCCAAAGGAACCTCAGGGATAGCAGAGAGAGTCACCAAGCCTGCAGCTCGTGCCACAGTAGGTGACAGCATGCAGGGCCCAGGAGCAATGATGGGCAAGCTCCCCACATGTATAGAAGAAGCCCTGAAGGCGTGCAAGCAACAAGGACTGACAACAACGGAGCAGGCAAAGGCTGAGGGAAAGGCTGAAGTACTTATTGCCATCTTTGCCTCAATCTCTAATAATAAGACAAATTGCTCTTCCAGCCCCCTGAGATGTAAGACAGAGAAAGGGAGCAGAATGAAGCCCCTACAATCCAAGGGGAAATGACCAGCAACCTGCTGCAGCCCACAGATACACACATCCATGGGCCTGGGGGGATTCACCTGAGGGTACTTAGGGAGCTGGCACACGTGTTCACCAAGCCTCTTTTCATCATTAGCAAGCAGTCTTAGCTAAGTGGGCAGGTCCCAGTTGACTGAAAATTAGCAAATGTAAGAGCCATTGATGAGAAGGGTTAGACAGAGGATCCAGGGAGCTACAAGCCTGTCAGCCTGACCTCGATGCCAGGGAAGGTCATGGAGCAGATCACCTCAAGTACCATCACACAACACACATTGATTATCTTAATCAGGGGATCAGGCTCAGCCATCATGGCTTCATGAAAGGCAGGTCCAGCTTGACCGACCTGATGGTCTTCAATGACAGAGTGACCTGTTTAGACAATGAAGGAAAGGTTGTGAATGTTGTTTTGCTGGGCTTTAAGAAAGGCTTTGATACCATTTCCCACAGCATTCTCCTGGAGAAAATGGCTGCTCACAGCTTGGATGGTTGCTCTGTTCACTGGATAAAATCTGGCTGGAGGGCTGGGCCCAGGGAGTGGTGGTGAATGGTGTTAAGTCCATTTGGCAGCTGGGCATTATTTGTGTTCCCCAGGGCTCTATGGTGGCCAGTCCTGTTTAATATCTTTATTGATGATTTGAAGGAGGGGATCAAGGGCACCCTCAGTCAGTTCACTGACACCACCTAGTTGGGTGAGATTGTTGATCTTCTGGAGGACAGGAAAGCTCTGCAGAGGGATCTGGACAGGTTGGATCAATGGGCCAAGGCCAATTGCATGAGGTACAGCAAGGCCAAGTGCCAGGTCTTGCACGTGGGTCTCAACAACACTATGAAATACTACAGGACCAGGGAACGGTGGCTGGAAAACTGCTTGGTGAAAAAGGACCTGGAGACTCTGGTTGAGAGATATGAGCCAGTGTGTGTGCCCAGGTGGCCAAGGCAGCCAAAGGCATCCTGGCCTATATCAGAAATAGTGTGGCCAGTAGGGCCATGGCAGTGGTTGTCCCCCTGTACTTGGCACTGGTGAGGCCACACCTTGAATCCTGTGGTCGGTTTTGGGCCACTCACTACAAGAAAGATGTTGAGGTTCTGGAGTGTGTCCAGGGAACAGCAATGAAGATGGTGAAGGATCTAGAGCAGAAATCCTGTGAGGAGAAGCTGACAGAACTGGAGTTGTTTAGCCTGGAGAAAAGGAGGCTCTGGGGAGACCTTATTGCTCTCTACAGCTCCCTGAAAGGAGGTTGCAGCCAGGTTGGGGTTGGCCTCTTCTCCGTGTAACAAACAGCACAAGAGGAAATGGCTTTGAGTTGTACCAGGAGTGTTTTAGACTGGATATTAGGAAAAGTTTCCCCACTGAAATGGTTGTCAAACACTGGAACAGGCTGCCCAGAGAAACTGGTGAGTTACCATCCCAAGAGGTATTTAGAAGATATGTAGATATGACAGTCAGGGACAGGTTCAGTAGTGGACTCAGCAGTGCTGGGTTAATGGTTGGACTTGTGCCTTGCATGGGAGACAGGAATTTTATGAGTTTTTGCAGTTTGACAGACTTTAAGATAGCTAGTTCCCCAAGACTTAGTCCCATTCACAAGATTCTTTGATATCTGGCCTATTTGTCTAAAAATACCATTTATTAGACACAGAACATAACAAACATACAAACATAGAAAAAATTGACACATATAAACACACAATGAATACATAATTGCAACTCTATAATAGTTAAAAATGCAATTATGGGGTAAAACCTTGCTTGAACTATAAAAATAGTTAAAAATGCAAGAAATGCTTGCTTGAGCTAGCTGAAATGCAAGTTAAGAAAGGTACCTATAAGTTAGCCGGAACAATACAATTTAGGAAACTCGATGATCTTACCAAATCCAATTTTTGGAGCTGGGGATACATCAGCGTCCTCACCCAATCCCTCGGGAAGTAACCACAGGGCTGCGTCCAAACCCTGGGGAGAAGGCTTTTACTTCATGCTCCAATGTCCATGTAGAAAAGCTTCCGCCTTTCTGAGATTTCGTGAGCTTTTTATAGGATAAAAGTGTGTATTTGTAGTCACTGAAAATTTCTCACATTCTCTCTACACTCCGCAGGGGAGTGTCTTTTCAGACTTTCAGTCGCCAGCACTAGGTAGCTGTTGAATGGGCTATCAACCTAAGTTGAGCCATCCATTTCTTAGGACTGATCAGAGAGAGAAGGGGGAGGGGGAGGTCCTGCCACAACTTGATCGTAAAGGTCTTTTCCAACCCAAACAATTCTAGGTTTCCATGAGCAGACTGATTTAGTGTTCATTTCTGTACCACAGTAACTTGGCCAACAGCCTACCACCGTGATTAATACGTTTGGATAAATGACATTTGGCAATTATTTAATCATTATGTCAGACATGCTTTCCATAGGAAAAGGTTTATTTGCAGCACTGTCAGTGTGATGGGATGTGGATATTACTGGCTTCTTACTTGCGACCTCAGAATACTGTCCCACATTCTGACCTTTCTTAGTGTATTATGGCACACATGGACTTTTTCCTGAAGTATTTTTCTTTTAATTGTCAGTGCTTTATCTGTAAGGGAGTACTGAAACGGAACACCAACAGTCACCTCTCACTGACAATTTTTGTGTGTTCTGCAGTTACCATGGTACCAACCTGAGCAGTTGATGTCTAAATATAGGGCAGGATAAAGCATATATCTTTTCAAATACTAATAGAATGAAGTAAAAATTGTCAGGGAATTTAGTGCTTCAGTAACTTGGAGTACTTGAAATACTGGCCACTTTCATAAAACCTAGATTAAAATACTTAAATATCAGTCATAACATCTTCAGTGTAGTTTATTGGTTTTGATGGAAATGATCTGAAAAAAAACCCCACATTCTCAAAGAGGAAATTTTTAGATAAGTCAGAGCCATATGACAGACCAAGTCTATCAAAGGCCATATAAAGAAGCATAAAGAATTACATTTGCTGAAAAATGTTGGGTGTCAGAAGCAATGTGGAGATAGTGTAAGGATTTTATACAACTGGGCCCTGGTTTTCACAGAATGTCTACACTGAGTACACTTGGTTCAAGAAAGTATTCATAGCAGGTAACATCTATCAGGCTTAAACTCACTCACAAAGTATGAATAAACTTTATTAAGATTTGAAATGAAAGCTGAACTGCATGAAGAAGTGTGCTGAGATTGCTTTGTCTGTCCTCACAGTTTTTAGGAGAACATCAATGTCAAAGCAATTTGAAAGAACTTTGTTTTGCAGGACAAGTCCTCACACTGATTTGTCTGAGTAGATCATCAGAAGCTCAGCTCTCTTGGTGACAGTGCTGCTTTCTGTCAGGGGTGAGCTACAGGGGCTTACTTGTGAATTAATAGTATCATGCACATTACTTTATCTACAAGTTCTCTGATGGTTTCACAGGTGTAAGGACCTTGGAAAGGCACAAAGCAACTTTTCAGATATAAGATGCTAATTCACTTTTTTACTATATTGTAATTCAGCTCATGAAAATAAAAGACCTGTTAAATGAAAAATAATATCTCCAATCCACTGCAAACTTCACCGAATATTTAAACATTTCTGTGTATTTCTGCACAGCTAAACTGTTGCTTGTAGCAGCCCTGACATTCTGTGAGACTAACACCATATTTTGATGTGATTTCCAACAGAAACACTGTTCCAGTTCACTAGCTGTTACTGTGTAGTCAGGGGGAAAATTATTGCAAGGAAAAGCACATTTTAAAATGTCAGAACAACTCTTTAAGATTCAGAATGCAAATTCTGCCTGTTATACTCCAAATCCCCTAAACCACCAAGTGCAGACTCTGACTGCAGAGGTGCCTGGCACAATATGTGATTGGGCTGGTATAGAAAGAGACATTCTACACTTGAGAGTCTTTTTGGAGATTAATTTTAAAGAGAAGGAAACATTGGGAAATTTCCAAAACATATAATGAAAAAATGCTGATGCATAAGCAGGAGCCTTGCTTAAATTTTATATTTTCAATTAACCAAAAAACTTCTTTTTTCACTGACCAAAGAGTGAATCAAGACTTTTATGTGTTTCTCTATTACTTATCTACAAGAAATTTTCTTTAGAGCCCTAAAATACTCCTGTGATGATATCTACATTTAGAAATATAAGGATACTGTGTTACATTCACACACTGCTCCTATAAAATGTCAAATAAATAATGAAGAGATGGCTACATGCCAGAACTGCATCATACTCCATAAGACAGAAAAATTCTGAGCTAAAGTGAAGTAGATGAAAACACTATAAAAATAACCTTCAGGTTAAAAATCTTTGTGGTTCACTTCTGCATGCGTAGTCAACATTTCCAGATACGCATCCCGCGTCCCTCTTCATTAAAAACTACCACACTAGAAATCAGAAATTACCTAGGGTTAGGGTTAGGGTTACGGCTAGGGCTAGGGTGGAGTGATCTAAAGGGCCTCCAGCTGCAGGCACACTGCCGCTGGAAAGAGCCTCCCAAGGCCATTGCGAGAAGGCCCTCACATGGCTGCTCCGCCATCTTCCTCAGCTGGCCAACACAGGCACTCGGCTCGAGTAATTAAGTAGGGTTAGGGTTATGTCCTAGGTTGCAATATAGAGTTATTTAAGTATTCTATTACCACCAGCTGTGGGCCGTTAGCTGCTATCACCTGCTAATGACCCACCCCGGATGACAGGCAATGGGCCATCAGGGACCCACTGTGTGACTCATGGACTTATCTCATCCCATTGTGGGATGCTCTGCCCAGGAGGGAGGAGCCAGGTGTTCCCACCTGGATATAACCTGGCCTTAGAACTGCCTGAGCTAGCCCTGTCTACTGGGTTCCCAGAGGACAAGAGCTACCACTGGACCTTCAGCTGGAGACCAGACCTTCACAGGATCACCGCTTGAACTGAACTACTTCAGTTGGACTGCTACCACCACCCTAACAGGGTGTCAGGTTGTATCTGACTTTGTCAGTGCTTTTCCTTGTATTATTTGACTTATTTTTAATTTCAATCTTGACTTGTGATCTCCCACTGGTTTGTTTTCAAACCAATACAGGTTAGGGTTACGGCTAGGGTTAGGGTTGAGAGATCTAAAGGGCCTCCAGCTGCAGGCACACTGCTGCTGGAAAGAGCCTCCCAAGGCCATTGCGAGAAGACCCTCACATGGATGCTCTGCCATCTTTCTCAGCTGGCCAACACAGGCGCTCGGCTCGAGTAATTAACTAGGGTTAGGGTTAGGGTTACGGCTAGGGTTAGGGTTGAGAGATCTAAATGGGTGGCATCTCTAGAGATCAGTTAAATAAGCTTATCAGTGAAGTCTAATCTGAACCTCAGCATTAGGGAAGGCAAAGGTGACTTTATCAAATCTGAGTACTGTTATCCACACTGTTTGATCCCTTAAAAATATATATTTAAACTCTCCAACTTTTCATATTAATAAGTTTTTCAAGTACGTTAAATCCACTTAGATAATACCAAGTTTCTATTCCCTTTGAATTGTCGAGGCAGGTAGTAGTTATGAGCTGAGCTCCTCCTTATCACACATATTATGTCTCTGCTTTGGCTATCAATCTAGACTGATTTGCAAGCTTGCATCCTTAGATAAACTATAATTTGTTTGGCAGACAACACCAACAGAAGAAAATAACTTACTGGTTGCAAGACACTGGTGGAGTTTTTTCTAGACTTTAACTATTCCAACCCAAATTTTCTGTTATAGATGTTTGTTTCAGAATCTTTATAAAACTGTTTCAATCCTCAAAATCCTGTCAAATAAAGAGCCAGAGTAAATACATGCAATTTGTTTATTCCTTGTTTAAAATATCTTGTGATCTTTTTAGCTGAAAATTTCACTCTCTCTGTCCAGAGCTTCCAATGGAGATAAGGTTTTATGTCAGACATGCATTTTGATGTAAATCTACCCATATATTCAGTACCTAAATTCTCTCTAATTTCTGCTTATAATGGCAATGCATCAAGGAAATGCATCTCTGGCAACACTATTGGACTTTGACTGGTCTGTGTCTATGAGCTGCAAGACTCACTCCTGCACAGTGAATAAATGACCCTCCTAGGTGAACTGAGAAAACTCTGGAGGATAGTACCTGACCATCCGGAGAGACCATGAGCCAGACTGAGGGGTAGACAGCAGAAACCAGGGGAAGGTGCCACAGTCTGAAGAATGGCATGGGAAGAAAAGAGGTATTTAAAAGGAAATTGAGTCTTTTTATAGTTCTATTGTGAAGCAAATATGCAGGAAACCCAATGGCATTTCACTGAAGACTTCCAATATTTGCAAAACTGAATATGAAAGCACTTGATATAGTCACCCTATTACTTTCCAGCGCTCTTAGCATCAGGTACATAACCATTGGTATTTTCCACATAAGGTAGATGTATTGATAAACACATGCACTTACAATCACAGAGCATTGCAAACTGGACTTTGTAGACTGCCCTACTTCCACTAAATCCACATGAATTGGACTGGGTGCTAGAAGTGAAAAATGTCATGCAGAACTTATAAGTATACCTTTCCTTTAATGAAATTATCATCTCCTTTTCTAATTACCTTTCTTCTGCCCATATCTCCCAAGGGGGCTTGCAGCATGACATACACATCTGCATCTGTTCCTGACCCAGGTGTGGCTCCTGTAGTGATGTAGAGAACAAGCTTTTCACTGTGGGGTAAAAGAGATCAAAGGTTTACTAGAACCAAACTTGTTAAAACATGTGTTCTTTAATAAATTACTACTATTATATTTTCATTTTTCATCCTATCTGGAGTGATCAAAAGACAAAACTATATTGTAATGCTTGGAAAAGCACACAGATGCATTGTAATTAGAATTTAAGAACTTCTATTATAAAGAATAATAAGCTAAATAATTTGAGTGGGCCTGAAACATAGGCAGAAGGAAAAATTAAAAAAAAAAAACCCACATAACAAATTGGTATAAAAACATGCAAATAATACTCTGTCACCACTTGTATGCATTTAAATACATAACACTGCAATGAAAAATTCCTAGGCTAAGGATGATAACAAATCACTCAACAAGTGGTCTCTGCTCTGAGCTTCATGGAGTTCAAATGAAGCTAGACTCTGTCAGAAAGAAAGCAACATTTGTATTTCCTCTGGATCATGGTCCATTCAGTGGCTAGTCACTTTACAGAGTACCAGTTGCAGTCACTGTCCTTAGGAGAGGAGATGCCATATCAGAGAACACACAGTGTGAACACACCACCCTTCAGCTCAGCACTTCTTGAAAGGCTGCTAATGTAAAGTACCTGCTTGTACTCCCAGAGAAATGCATAGAACACTGGTGATATGGCCCCTAAAAGAAGAAAGAAATCACATCCCCTAAACATTCAATTGAAAATGAGAAAGAAATGTGGGTAGAGGTGAAGAAAAAATACCTGCCCTCATGTTAAATGCTCCTCAGAAAGAGGAGCAGCGTTTTTAAATATTTAAATATCTGTGCTCTTCCAGAAAGAAATAAATCTAAAAGTATTTAAAGGCAAAGAACTTTCCCAAGGAATATCCCAGCAGTACTCTTCTAAAATTCATATTCAAGAAGCTTCTACCTAAGTGCTTTGTTTGATACTAGCTTTGAAAGCACAGCAAAAGAGGCAAGGAATATACAGATTACTTCTGTGCTTAATCTAAACCCTGAACTTCTGGAGTAGCCCAGGATATTCGCATGGTAGAATATTCATTTAGGGTAAGAGCTCTTCCATTCTTCTCTAACTTTGGTTATAGAACCTTGTAAGAAACATAGCAAACGAAAAATATCCAGTCTTATGGTGACCAAGTCACAACTCTAAAGGAGTTTGATGACATGTAACTGCTAGGTCACACAAAGAGAATGCCTGAAATTCTAGGAACACAAACAAGAAGAGATCTGTTCTGGGGGGGGTGGGGGGGCATGGATCTCCTTCTTGTATGAAACAAAGATACAGGAGTTATTTCCTCTGTATTTCCCCTGTTTACTCTGTGAGAGAAGCAGATCATATTGTTGAGAAAAAGCTGAACTCTGAGTACTGTTCAAAACATTTCAAATAGTTTCAGTGCCATATGCTTGCTCTTTTATGTGTCACAAACTGATACCAATCAGATTTGGGTGAACAATGCTCAGGTATGGGATCTAAGATACTAGTTTTAAACACTGGAGTGGAGTGGACCTAACCATTCTCAACAGGTGGAAATTAATAGAACATATCTGCGAAATCCTTCGTACTGCTCTGAAAATCAGCCATCATCACTGACCAAATCTATTCCAGTGTTTTTAATTTGTGACAAACCTGCTGGGAAAAGAGAGCCAGCTGTGAGAACTGGAAGCTCAGTCAGTCTTCCTCTTTCTTCATTGACAAAATTATGACAAAATGGAAATTCTGGAACATTTTTAGTTTTTCTGTGTCAAAGCTTTACCTTAGCAAGGAGCAAAAAGAAATAACTTCAGCATCTATTGCACTCTAATGCAAACTATAGCTAAAGACAAATAATTAAACAGCTATGACACATCATCTCAAAATTTAAAAGTAAGAGGAAATAATTTTTTCTAAAATGTTTTTGAAAGCAGCCTTTTAAATGAGAAGATATAGATATCTTTCCCAATTAAAGGTAATTAAAATGTATTGCTGCAGAGACTGCTGCAGTGAAGGAAAAAGAGATTTGGAATTGTTCAGAAAGGCTCCTTTATGTAACCTATTCATCCAGAATGTGGAAAAAAAGTGTTGATATGGGCACATTTCGGCTTGTGAGAAATGTCAATATGCCACAATATTTTTCAGTGCAGAATGTTTTCTTATTCCAGGTAACAGGAGAAAGAAAAAGAAGTGTCTCTGGGAACAACTGAAATACAGAAATTTGGAATGCATTCTAACATGTACGTATGAGTATATGTGTATCACTTGAATATATAGAGTATCATACTAAGTATTTTCAATCTCTATGAAATTTGCTGTATAAACTAAGAAAATGGTGATCCTGAGCTATGTAGCTTATTCTTACTACAAGCAAACATATTTTAATAATGAGATATCTCACACTGTGGTACTACCAGCTACACTAAGAGACAAAGTCCCATTTTCTATCCTATTTAAACCTAGACCAGGCAGCATATTTGAAAATATGTTGTAGGAAGCAACCCTGCTTTGAAAAAGGCACATATAATTCACTCATTCAATTCTTCATGACCTAACTCACTAAAATGTCCAAACCTTAAAACCAGTGAGCAAAACCAGCTTTGGATGGGAATTGTCACTAGGAGATGGTACCGTTATTTTGTCTTCAAAAGACTCTTAGTATTTTTCATTTTGACAGACACACTGAAAAGATTTTCTTAAATGCACTGTGAGGTATAATGCTAGCACAATTTCCCTTTCTTATTAATATCTACATTCCTGAACAGTTTATTGAAACTCAGATTTCATTTACTGTGTTTTGTTTCTTCAAGAAGTGAAAGAAGCAAGAATGAAGATGTTAGCTATTATATGCTGCAGAAATAAAACATATCTTAATTAATTTTGTTCTGGGCATTATTTTATAATTATTTCAGTTTTCTCAAAAGCATCAGGATTACTATTTTGTAGTTATGGCTATAAGAATGAATTCTGAATCTAAATATGGAACTCAATGAAGTACACCTGCATTTACTTTTGATAGAAGGGGGAAATCTCAGACTCTCTGGAGGTGCTATCTTGTAAAATCAAAACAAAATAGTATAGAAATAACCATGCTGCTTCTAACCAGCAGTGCAAATATACTGCTAAGCTGTTTATAATAGCAGATATTATCCACAACCTCCTATACCAACCTAGTTATTTCATACAAGGATCCAGCCAGTCCTGCTCTAAAAACCATGTAATAAGAGGAAATGTCTTCCTAAACCCCAAATAATTTACACGTATCCCAAAGCAGGTATATTTATAATTTCTTTACCTCCTGCATAAGGTAAATGTGCATCTTTTCCTCATCTATATAAATGATCCTGGTTTTTCTTAAACTGAGCTTTGAGTGATTGTTCTGAGCTAATGAAGTAAACCAGACTAATAGATGTCACTGTTTCCAACTGCCAAGTTTCTGTTCTGAAATTTTTTCTGTGATCTACTGTCTCCTACAATACTCCAGAAGCAGACTTAATTTTGATAGATTTGTTGGATGACTATTTCATCTGGCTATGAAGATGAAATTAGCAACCTGCCTAACATTTAAATGTCAGGGAGTTCAGCTCACTAATGCCAGTATGGGAAAAAAAATTTCCAGTTTGTAATGAGAACAAAATTAAAAAATTACTGGACAAAAGCATGTCTGCAATTTGAAAGAAGATGACTCTTCCCTTTAGAATTGTATTTTTTTTGCCAGCATAAGAAGATGAAGATATTTTTTTGTGTAGTGAAGTGCCACAGCAATCTCAGTGTGATGTCAGATTTTAGCTGGATATCAGAAGAAAGATTGTCACTTTTGCTATTCACTTCTTTTTTCATATGCCAACTTAAAAGGCAGATAGTTTCATCAAAATGCATTCCTAGTGTCTGGCTTAATTATTTGCCTTGGATCATTGAATCTGCAACATGTAACAGCCAATTTAGAGTTATGTAAATACTGCAATGTATGCCAGTGGGTACAGTTCTGAAAAGACATCACTGGATGTGCTACAGTTGATGGCACATCTGTATATATGGCTCTCCAGAAATCCATCAAAGTTTACAAGATTTTTGTTATCCACAGCTATCCTCGTGTTTTGAGCAGTCTGTGAAGTTAGCACTCTACAAGTGCTGCAATTTCTGTATATTAAAAATTATGCAATTTCAGACAGGACTGAAAACTGGAAGAAATAGCAATAGAATATGGAAAGCAAAAAAAATTATATATATATATAATATATATATTTAATATATATTTTTATATATTTATATATATATTATATATACACATATATATACATATATATACACACCTATATACACACACATATATATATAATAGAGACAAATAAATAATTGCTTTAGGTTTTAGTTTTCACCTCACAACAATGCCAAGTCTCTCCTTCTCCAGCTTCTCCAATTTCTAGGTGAACTTTGAATATAGTATTAAATCTCTTACTTAGTTCAATAGAAGACTCATAAATCTGCTCTTTTTTAAGGGATACTTTGGGGAATATGACTGAAGTACAAATTCCTTTTTCACCACATATAGTTAGAGACATTTTAGGGTTCATGGAACTAGAGGAAATATCACTAGTTGTGACATGGACATCCCAAGACCCTGTTGAAATAAAGCAGCAGAAAAAAACTAATGGGTTTGTTGAATATCCAAAATAATACAGCAATTTGTAACAGGTCGATTTAGTGAGTGACTAGCAAGCCATTCCCACCTTTGTACTGAGCTCAAATATTGGCACATAACATATTCACTCCCTATCATTGATTTATGGGAAGCAAAAGTGGACACCAGTCCTTCCATAGCTGTAGCTGAACAAAAATAGAAAAATCTTTTTTTGTACTAGTCACCATTCAACATACTACTGTTTATCAGGTTTGCCACTGGTCAGGGGAAGGTATATTTTCATTTCAACTTTTTGGGGATTTACTTAAATGAACATGTTAAAATTTGCTCCATACATACTCTAGGAAGATGGTGACAAGATAAACTAGTTCAGAGCTTGAAATGTGATATTTTTATCACAGATCACCACAATTATCATGACAGCAAAGTACAAAACTTTATCCATTTCTTCCATGAAGATGTGATGTTTGCTGAGAGATTAAAAATAGTCCTATACAGCAGCACATAGATTTGTCTACTTTAGGGACCCAGGAAACACTCCAGGGGTATTTTTAATAGGTCTTTTTGAAGCATTCAGTCACTTAAGCATTTTAGACGAATTGACAGATCCCTGAAGGCTCATAAGGAATGCAGACTGATGCCAGGTGGGTTTCTAAGTAACTTCTGCAACTCTGTATGGGACAGATATTTGGTTAAAACTTCAACCAACAAAACAGATATTTGGTTAAAACTTCAATCAACAAGACAGGTTTGAAGATCAGAAACTTGTACCTGTGAAAAAAATCTCACTTATATAGCTAGCTTTAATATTGTAATTCATATTATTAGAATATATAGAAAATTCGGGGTTATAAAAATCATGGTTTCAATTTTTTAAAATTGTGAAAATCAGAATTTTTGGTCACCTGGGCTGCTGAAGAGAGAGAACTTTTTGACATGACTTAGCTCTGTTTATGCAAAGTGAGACAAAGTATGGATCTGATAATTTCAAATAGATATTTTGTAAAACAGGTTGTTTTAGTCTGAGTAATGGAAACAGAGACTCTCTGAGTTCATGTCCATCCATAAGCCTCTGCTTCCCACCTCAGCTTCAGAATGTCTAGTCACCTCAGCTTCCTAAACCACAGTAGTAAAGTCTTTTTCTCCTACTATAACTAATGCAAATAAAGCTTTATTACTTTAGATCAGGTGGGGATCTGTGCCATAAATCCAGCACTTGTTGACATAAAAGTTTAGTACTCATCGTCAGTAAAATCCTCTAAAATAACTTCAGTGTTACAACTTCATGAATAATCCTAAATCTATTTTCATGCCTATGAGCATTAAATGTCAATTAAACCAATGATATCTGTGAAAAAAATGGAAGTCAAATAAAAATTTATCATATCCCACATGACATAACGTAGGATATTATAGCCCTTTGGTACTGAAATACTTGGGCTTTACATTATCCGTATATAGCTGCCCAGAAAGACTGAATAGAAGGACTATGCCTGTTGGATCATACACTGCTATAACACATAAATAGTATCACTTCTGATGAGTTTGTCAAGTTCCAATTTAAAAGCAGCTTTCTTCCTTCTCCTTAGTTAAGTATAAAACAATGTATTTGGTTTGCGTGGCCAGGTTTTGGTTGCAAGGGGGCTTCAGAGATGGCTTCTCTGAGAAGCCACTGGAAACCCCCCATGTCCATCAGAGCCAATGCCTGCTTGCTCCAAGGTAGATCCCACCCCTGGCCAAGGCTGAGCCCATCAGTGGTGGTGAGAGCACCTCTGGGGTAAGGTTTTTAAGAAAGTGGGTGTAAAGACCGACACAATTGCAAGAAGGAGAGGAGAGGAGAGGAGAGGAGAGGAGAGGAGAGGAGAGGAGAGGAGAGGAGAGGAGAGGAGAGGAGAGGAGAGGAGAGGAGAGGAGAGGAGAGAGAGGAGAGGAGAGGAGAGGAGAGGAGAGGAGAGGAGAGGAGAGGAGAGGAGAGGAGAGGAGAGGAGAGGAGAGGAGAGGAGAGGAGAGGAGAGGAGAGGAGAGGAGAGGAGAGGAGAGGAGAGGAGAGGAGAGGAGAGGAGAGGAGAGGAGAGGAGAGGAGAGGAGAGGAGAGGAGAGGAGAGGAGAGGAGAGGAGAGGAGAGGAGAGGAGAGGAGAGGAGAGGAGAGGAGAGGAGAGGAGAGGAGACACAAGAGAAACAATTCTGTAGCTCACCGGGTCAGTGTAGAAGGAGGGTAAGCAGAAATTCCCTTGCAGCCCATGGTGAGGCAGCTGTGCCCCTGTGGCCCATGGTGGTCAACAGTGGAGCAGAGATCCACCCAAAGCCCATGGAAGACCTCATGATGGAGTGGGTGAACATCCAAAGGAGGATATGACCTCATGGAAGCCTTCACTGGAGCAGACTCCTGGCAGGACCTTATGGGTCCATGGAGAGAGCCTGTGCTGAAGCAGGTTTGTTTCTATAGGACTGCACCTTGCGTGAGGAACCCATGCTGGAGTTTCATGAAGAACTGCAGCCTGTTGGGAGGCCTCACTGTGGAGAAGTTTGTGGAGGACTGTCTCTTGTGGGAGACACCCCATGCTGGAGTAGAAGAGGAAGGAGCAGTAGAGACAACATGTGATAAATTGACTGCAGCCCCCAATTCCCTGTCCCACTGCACAGCTGGATGGGAGGAGGTAGAGAAAATTGGGAGTAACGTTTAGCCCAGGAAGAAGGAGGAAAGGTGTTTTTAGACTTGGTTTTAGTTGTCATTATCCTACTCTAATTCCATTGGTAATAAATTAAGCTAATTTCCCTTAGTCAATTCTGTTTACTTGATCCCTCAACTGCTGAGGGATCTCTCCCTTTGCTTATGTTGACCCATGAGTCTTTTGTTGTGTTTTTTTCTCTCCTGTCCAGCTGAGGAGGGGAATGATGAACAGCCTCAATGGGCACCTGGTGTCCAGCCAGGGTCAACCCAACAAAAAGAATGCAATGCTAAAAATCTAATCTTTCTTTGTTTCTTCCTCAGAAACCTTTTAATTCTCTCAGAATTGCATTAATGGACTGCTGAAAGCCATTTATTTTTATGACAACTTTGTTAGCTTAAATAACTCTCTTCCCTCCTTGATGTGTAAGCCACCATTAATTTGATAGGTCACTACTGTGTCCATTTTGAGCATTTCATTAGCTATTCTGAATCTGTCACTTTTTTTCCAATACCCTTTTGCAACAAAGACTTGCCATTTTCTCAGTCATCATATCTTCTTTACAGCTATTCCAGCTTGAGTCAGTCCTTCTGGACAGAGGTGGCCATAATTACACAGAGCATTGCTGGTCAAATATGGTTTCTCTGTAGAGCTAGGAATCCACTTTGATTTTGACTGATAATACCTACCTGCACTGTGGGGTCACAGTAACCCCATAGCCATGTCACATTATTACTTCAGAATTATCCTGTGATCTTATAACAAACCCAGGTATTTCTTATAGTCCTCCCACTGATGAATTTGTGTAGCAGAAATCATTACAAAACATGTTGATAAAATCAAATACAGTATTTAAACCCTGAGCTACCACTTATTTCCTAATTCTAAAAGACCCCAAAACAACGGAAATCAGGACTGTGTATCAGAATTGAGAGCTCAAATATATCTTTGAGTTTACACCTAATTTTATACAAACTGTTTTCCACAGAATTCTGTTCTATTGCTTTCCTCCAGTTCTCAGTTTATCATGCAATCTCTTTGTCTCCTGATAGCACTCTCAGCTTTGCAGCACCAACAGATTTCATTAACGTACTCATTGTCTCTTCTCCAGCTCTTTACAATTCTGCCTTTTACTACTACTTTTCACTCTCTTTTGATTACCTAATAATTTCCCATAAAGAAAATAAAATTCAGTATTGAAATTTAGACAGATTAAATGTCATTACATTTGTCTTACTGCAAAATATTTCTGGAGTATCATCTTGTTTTACAGTCTATCTTTAATAAAGTCATGGTGCATTCCTTCTCATTTCTTCTCTGCCTTTATTGTTTCAACTATCCTTTCCTTCAAAATGTGTTATAAAGGTTTTCATGTGAACAATTACTAGGTCCGTATTCACCTATATTATGCTTCTGTTTTTCAGATGGAGGCATTATATTTGCTGTTGTTAAGTCTTCACAAAATTGTTTTAAATCCTTGCTATTAGATCTGCCACTTCATTTCCCAATTCCTTCAGGTTTTTTTCCTTCAGTAGACTAACTACTCTGGTTGTCACTGTTTGACTAAATGAAAATCAAAGTTCTATTTGTGTTTCAGATTTGCCGATTTCCAATATCCTCATTCCCATTAGTAACTTTGCTTTTGCTTCCCTGGCCAACATTATGATTCCTTACTGAAAGAGAGACAAAGCATCCTATTTATTTAGGGATTTTTACCTACATGATCTTCAGTCTGAACTCTACTGTTACTGAATAGTTACTCAAATTTGAAGGTTCTTTTCAAAAGTGATTGAAGAACCTTTACTATTTATTTTAATTCTTTTATAAAATGTGACTCAGCTTGAAATTTAGTAAGTTCCATTGTATCCATGTAGTTTCTGATCCCTAAGGTATATTGCTCTTTGCTGATTTGTCTTTTATTTCTTCATTCCTCATAGGCTCTCTGCTTACATGTCATATTATTTCTGGATTTATTATACACCCAGACCCAAAAATGATTTTCAATAGATACAGCACTGAGTATTAATAACCATAGACTTGAAATTATTAGCAAGTTTGTGCTAAGATTTTTGAGGACTATGTGTGTGTGGGAAACCAAGGAAGGAAATTGTTCTTGCACAGCTATATTCAGACATTAATCAAGGTACATAAACAAGGATGCAAGATATCTCTCCCTTTTCATATTATCAGTGAAGAAAGATGTAACAGACTTTGACCAGCCTTGGGCTTCTGCTCTGAATTACCATCAGGAGACACCTGCCTTGCTCTGTGGATTATGTAGGACACCTATGGAATCTACTGAATAGAGACCTAGAATATTTGCAGTGGTGAAATACAGCTATTTCTTGTGTTGAAAGTGTCACTACTCTGGCTGCTTGTTCTATGCTTATATTTGCATGGTATTCTGTTCTTCTGTTCTATCAGTAACATTATTTTTCTGTTTCCTTAGGTGATATGAGATATTCACAAGTGGGCTAACTATAGATGGCTAAATATGGAGATATGATCTATTAGTTTCATCTGCAAATATGTATCATATAAAAGGAACATGAAATATCCAGGAGCATGAAGTTAGTAGAGATCAGTTTACAAAATGGCTGACACAGAATGCAAATTCACACCTTCAGATTAGTTAAACTTTACATAGCTTGGTCTACCAGTTCTGATTCAGTTTTCATAAAAGGACCCAGACCAGAATTTTACACCTCTTCAAAAAAGACACATGAGAGAGCTAAAAAATCCAGTACACTGGCAAAGCATGAGTTCAGTGTCTAAGTTGTTTCTGAATTTTGTTTGTTTGTTAATTAAACAATTTGAATAGAATATTGAGTTCAGGTCAACTAACTGTTTGCAAGAACTTGTGCCATTGATATAAGTAAAAAAGAAAACTGCAAATAAAAGCAAATGCTTTCTGCAAATATGTGAACATAAGGGAAAATCTCATTCTGCTAAAAGAGTTTTTGTATCTTTTCTTGAGATTTCATCACTGTTGCAGGAGCCTTCTGCTCTGCATTGAATGCCATATGGAACAACCTACTTCTTTCTGCTTTAGCTTTTTTTCTAGCCTCAACTAAAATCATAGTACCTTCATTGCCTCCATCATTTAATATCTCCCTTATACTATAGCCTTTTTTCCCTGGGCATTGTAATTGTATTTACCAGCTCAGGAAAATGTTTGGAGAGACTACTGGTGTGAGAGATGCAATTCACATTCAAGCTATACTGTTTCTGTAGTTTGGTTTAAGACTTAAAAATAACAAAAAAACAACCAAACAAAAAACATAAATTACAATTAAAACAAATGGTGGAAGGAGTTTTGAAGATTTTGGACCTTACCATTAACCTTGTCCATTAACATTCCATTCCTGATTTTTTCAAGAAGTTTCAATGTTCTCTCCATCTGTGCATCACCAACTCGACTGTCTAACCACTGCTGGCAGAGAAATACCTCAGTCTTGCCTGATTCATGTGTGTCAGTTTGGTCCAGGTACCATCCGGCTCCATAACCCACATTATGGTGCTCAACAAGCACTTTGCTTAACTGTCCAAGGTCTACTGCTCTCATTTCAGAGATACAAACCTGAGAAGAGAGAGGCAAAAAGAATAGCAAACTGATTAAACCATAAATATATCTTCTGTCTTTGAGAAGTTTGAGTTTGGAAAGATGGATTCCTTTCAGTGCTGAATTATCTTTTTCTGAGAATAGTGAAAGACATTATAGGCTGACATTCATATTTGGAGAACCTGTTCAGAAACCATGTGAATCCTTGAATATGTACATCTTTTCTTCTTCATGATCACTGCAGCTCAGGTTTTATTACAGAAAACATCCCCCTGTTTTGGGTAGAAAGAAACCTCTGATCAAAAACCTAGAGAAAGCTCATGAAAACTGAAGTTCAACTAATCCCTCATAACTGAAACAAAGGGAGTTCTTCAAGAATCAGAACAGACCTGGTAACTTAAATTTTTGTTTAGATAAGGCATTTTATTTTTAAACATTTCCAAGTATTTTACATTCTAAGACACCCTATTATTCAAATAGGAAATGTTGTATTATTCAACTCTGAACAGAAATACTGTTGATGACTATGCAAACAAAGGAAGTTACTGACATTAGAAACTATAACCAAGGCTGTGCACGCATACAGGCAAGAATTGATGTGCTCCTCGGATGTAAATAGACATCTGTTTAAATATTGCTACGGCTACCAGTAAACAAAAGCTAAATGGCAACTGCACTAGTGCATGTTGGGATGAATAAATTATGTGAGTGAGAGAATGAATGTGTTCTGGGAGAGATAATATAAGTGGGTGGGTAGATACATGGGCATGTGTGTGGGTGACATTAAAAAAACCCCAGATGGATAGTAGAAACAGACGTTATAATTTTTATTTGTTGCCAACCAATTTGCCACCAGGCAGGAAAAAGCATGAGGACCAGAAAGCAATGAAGGAAGAGATGATTTTTAGAACAAATGATGTCATCTGGTCCATTCTCCTGTCTGTGTCAGACTATTCTCCTCAATGTGATCAGAAAAAGAAAACACCCAAGTTATTATTCCTATCACAGCCTTAGGACTTCCAGCATTCATACCTTGTTATATCCACGATCTCCTCAAACAGTTACCATGGCAAGTTATACCCCTGCATGTAAGTAAATGTAGCCCAAAATAAGATCTATCTGGGAGGAACATATTGCAAATAACTTTTTGGGAGCACTCATTGCTTTTTAATTTTATTCTTTGTAGTTCCAAGCCAAATATAATTTTCCTGTCAGTCTACATGACCCTTGACTTAGAGGAAATAGCCTGTATTGCTAATATTCATGTTCCTTCACAGCTAACTCTAGCTGAGAAAGGGACCTATCATTAGTTTCATTCTTTGTGATAATAATTAACATTCATTAGACAACAGTGGTCATAATCACCCATTGTTATCAATGAATTCTCATAATAATACATTAAATTGCCTACTCCCTCAGCATTAGTAAGAATGTACTTTTGGTTGATGTCATTACATTTCTTTTTCAGTATAAAGACATTTGGAACTGTGTTAAACACACTACTGGAAGTACAATTAATGAAAGCCAAAAGGATTTTATTTAAACTATTTTGCAAACCTATTTTACTATGTTTTCTTACACTTTGTTGAAATTTTCTGTCTTCCTGGGTTTTCCTTATATTTATTTTCTTTATCAGTCAAGAGAGATACTTTTATTTTTGTATCTCAGGTTTCCTTAACTTTGTTTCCTTTGTCCATTCCACATGTTTCAGGGATATTGCTGACATAATCTTGTCCCTCAAGACAGCTTGCCCTTTACATTCCTTTCTTTCACCTTCTATTCTCAGAAACTCTCACTAAAACCTCATTCCAACTTTTTATTGA
Source organism: Entomyzon cyanotis (assembly GCA_024500445.1). Classification (NCBI taxonomy): domain Eukaryota; kingdom Metazoa; phylum Chordata; class Aves; order Passeriformes; family Meliphagidae; genus Entomyzon; species Entomyzon cyanotis. The sequence continues at coordinate 23,770,692 of JAKEPQ010001005.1, forward strand.
TGTACTTCTATGTAAAAGGAATGTAAGACTGGTAGTAGTATTTTAAATTGCAGATCCGTCTAGTCCAGTATAGTGTTGCCAACAGCTACCAGTAACAGATTTCTAGGGAAGAGTTGAAAAACAGGGCAAATATATAGAGATGCTTCTTGAATATAAAGTCTCTCAGCCTTTAGCAATTTGTGGTTCAGAAATTGCCTGAGCCAGAGATCATGTCTTTGCACTTAACAGCCTCAGTGGAAAGTTGTCTTCCATGACAATGTGCAATGGCTTTTTGCACCAATATGTCTTTTACCATCTGCAGCATCTTGTGCTAGAGAGTAAAATGCATTAATTACACATTGTGTAAAAAGACACCTCCTTTTGTTTTGAATCTTCCACCTGCACATTACATTGAATGCTCTTGAATTTCATGAAGAAACAGAAATGTTCATTTTCTCTGTGCCATTTTGTATTTCTTATGTCCCTCACCTTTCCTCTCACTGTCTCTTTTCCGGACCAGACGTACTTGTTTGCTTCATTGTTCCTTGAATGGAAGATATTTCATATCACTTGACATTCTTCTTGCACTTTTTATGATGGTGAATCAGAACAAAAAACAGCATCTATTATACATCTGCACCAGAGAATGTTTTTGAAGGCATGGCCGTGTTTTGTACCTTGAAGTGACTGGTTTTTTTCCTTTTTAAAATAATTTCTAAACATTTTATTTGTTCTGTTTTCCTTTTGTTTTGTTGTCACTGAGCACTGGGATGATATCCTACAACTTTCATATTTCAGAACCAATAATTTTGTATGAAAATTTAAGGGGCTTTCCCCCCTCACAGCCACTGCTTTTCATTTAGCTACAAAGAATTTAATCTGCCATTTTATTACCCATTCACTCTGTATGAGGCTCTTCTGCAATCTCTGCCACCAGCTTTAATATTTATTACCTTAAATAGCTCAGTATGGTCAGAACATTTTGCCATCCTACTGCTCAACCCTTTCCCAGGAACCTATTGAACAATGAAGAACATGAATATACAGAATACCTAGGCTGAAAAATGCTTTCATTGTCTACAGCACAAAAACTGCTCCCTGAAAACAAAGGAACTGCTTGGGAAGACATTCAGCACTCTGCTGCTCAACATAGTGGCTCTGATTTCTTTAACAGACACACCACTGACTCTGTATCAATGTCCAGCATGACAGTGACATGTGAATTATTTCTTTTTAGACTTCTTTTCCAGATTATGTCACTATGTGCCTTTACACATTTTATTAACCCTTCTAAGCACCCATAAATATTTGCCCTCAAAAATGTCAAGGATTAACCTATATTTCTAATAATATCCTCCAGACAATCAACATCATAAAGGTCTTCCTATATTGTTATAGCACAGTTTGGACTAAGACAACAGGAATCTTAAAAAAATATTATCTTAGAAAAAAGTATTACTGAAGAGTCATAAAAACATATAGAAAGGTCTAAGAAGGATGATCAAGGAGATGTTCTATGCAAGCAACAATGCAGCAACAAGACAAGTGCAGAGGATAAAGGTCTATAAAAGCATGGGAAAAGCAAAGAGAAGATGACATGGAAGAAAACATTCCCTGTGTCTTTCAATAAAAGATGCGGAATGAGATTGAAATGTGAGCGTTTAGTTTTACACAGGTAGCAGATCAGGCGCAATTATACTGCCATGGGAGGCTGCGGATGCTCACCCCATGTTGGTAGAAGAACTTATACAAATTCATGGAAGAAAAGGCATCAAGAACACAATGATTTGTCTGGTTTTGAAGTTTCTAAGCTCAAGAAAATATTTTGGCATAATAAATCTAGTGAAGGAAGAGTTGTTAAGGGCAAGGTTGGGAGAACAGTGGAACAAGTTGCCTAGGAAAGTTAAGACATCTCAGGCATGAGAGAGCATAAGAAACAGTATGAAAACCTGCAGAGGATTCTGCTTGTCCTGTACATTCCATTGCACAGGATGAATTGATCAAGTGGTCTGAGTTCAGGGTATGTGTGAACATGTACAGATATAATCATTGCTATGGTAATAAGCAAAGGTTGACCAGAAAATCTCTCCTAGGATTTATCTTGAGCAGACAACTGTGTTTACAAGCAGCTTTACCTGTTTGCAATTCTACAGATAAATGGATTAATTAACATATGATGGCTGATACGTTTAAAATCTTTCTTTCAACTCTATCTGGGTAGATCTTAAAAAAATATTTTAAAGGTGCAGTTACAGGAAACAGCCCTGATGTTTCTATACTAGATTCACCAATAGCTGAAAATTAAGCCACAGAGTTATATATATTATTGGATTCAGTTCCAGATTCTAAGAACAGTTGCTGATGATTTGTGGATTTTAAATTTATTGGTCCTCGTTCTATTCTTAAATGGTAACCTCAGTTCAGGTAAAATGCCTATACTTTGTAAGAAAAACATTCTTTCCACAGGTTACCAGAGCATAACATCAATGCTGGTATTTCATAATTGAAAATAAATATGGTATTAGAAAATAATAAAATTAAATACATCAAACAAACATGGAAGGAAAATGACTCAGTACTAACCTGCCCTTTTTAAAAATTTGAGTGTCTTAGCCTCCTTTTGCAGGAATCTCCCCACTCTCCAAATACTGTGATAAATACATCTGCATCAGTTCCTGATGCAGGCAATGTTCCTGTATGGACATTGATTGAGTATAGGACTTCTGCCATGAAAAATCAGTGGCACAAGACATTATCAAATCAGATTATTAGCAATGTAATTATCAAACATTATGAACCAATATATTTCAGGTACAAGATTAATTTCAAGACCAAGGAATTAAGTTATAGGAATTGACATCAATTTTCTGAGTTTCATATAAATTTCTAGCTATCTCACAGCACACACTACAGTGTTAGGGATGAAATGTCCTTTGTGAATCAATGCAACAATCCATGCTTGCCTTACAGGAGAAAATGTCCCACTTCTGGATTCTGAAGTCACCTGAGTCACATTGATCTTACCAAGCTTTGTAAAAAAAATGGGAGGTACCATAAAAATTATAGCTCTCAATTTGAGTTAGGTTTTATCAACTCTAACATTTTACCAAGGAAAAAACTCAGAAATAACAGATGATGAAAACTGCTTTTTGTTCTGGGTCAGCTGAGTTGTGTTTTAATCTCATATTTTGAGAATTATGGCTAGCATCATTTAATCTGTTCAGCAGAAATGGCTCAGCTATTTATGCAAATATGCATTGTTACTATTCTTCTTCACAAAAAAAAATGTCTTGCCATGACTTTTGGCTGATGGGTTATATAATACATATTCCTTGAGACAGCATGACAGAGGATTTTTAATGGATTCTGTGAAGAATTAAATGTTATAACTGACTCTTAAGATACATTTCCATTTGGAGTCTAGCCTCCAGTTAGATATTACATGGAAAAAGCTTTAAATATTTTAACCAAGACTTATGTTCATAGAGTATAATGAATGAGATTGCTTTTCTACATATTTTAAAAAATGCAATCAGAACAAAAGAAGATGTTATCCTATTTTAAATACAATGATGAAATGAAATATGGCTTTGGGGGCAGAAATGTGGCTTGAAGGAAACCCAAAAAAAATTGCATTTACTCTTTGTGATTCATGACATTATGACTTTGCACCTGCCTTCTTTTAATCTGTGATTCAGTCCCTCATTAAATGTAAATCAGTCATTTTCTGAAAATTGCAATTAAAATATACTAACTGGGCTTTGTACATTTTTCAGTCTTTCAAATTGGTACTTAAGCTAGTGAAAATACATGTCAGTTGTTTTAAAACAGAACAAAATGCTTTAACTAGAGACATATAAAGACCCCGTGGTTTATTGAATGAATCTTCAAAAGTAATTTTGAGTTGTTTTTTGATCTACAGAAAAGGCATTGCAATCTTGTCCATTGCGTTCATCCCATTAGGGAGTTTATAATTCTCTGTGTGTGTACGCATTTGCTCATGTATTTATTTTTCCCTTCAGCAGCATACCCCTGAGTGGTGGCTGCTCTGGCCTGACTGCAGCAAGCTCTGTCATGGTCTCAGATCCATCTTCTCCAAAGAGACATGGGGCCTCAGTGTGAAACCCAACTCTTGTTTAGTGTCCAGGTTTTTTAGCTGAAGCTGCAGGGAGAATCAGAGAAAGAAATTCATGCATTTGAATTATTTAATTTCCTATTCCCATTCCATTGAAACTGACATTTCTTCCTATTGCTAACTCCTGCACACACTTTAAAAGAGCTACCTGATTCTGCATAAGAGTTACAGCAGCTTCTGCAAGCTGCTAATTCTGCAGCCTGATGTTTATAGGTGTATTCTTCATTGCATATCGACACGAGCGGAGGACCCATTTGTAAAGAACCAATGAAAGATACAGCTTAAATTGACCTGTGTGTGCTTGCAATTTCAGAATGTCAAATGAATGAATACAGTTACATCAATCTTAATAGCAGATGCCCATTTTGCAAAAACATTTGCTTTGCTACTTTTTATTTATTTAAATGAATCTTGCTAGATCTCAGGTAGGATTTTCAAAGTTGGCAGAAATTAAGTGTCCAGTGGCTTTCAGGGCTGCCCGTGGAAATAACTTATTTGAAGAATGAATTCCAATAGAATGGTCAAGCTTAGGTCCAGCTTCATTCCACTTGGTTTTAAATATTTATTGGGGAGTGAAAAAATTAGTTTGTGGATTTAGAACCTCCAAACCAGCTGAGCACAGCACCTCCAAGCACAGCCTTAGAAGCTCACCTATCCCAGCTGAGCTGGTCAATGTGGAAATCAGATTCACAGGAGGTCAACTCAGATCATGCACTCTATCCTAGGTTATAAAATATGGAATGAAAATCTGTCAAGTATATGCAGAAGCATTTCTGGTAACTATTACACGCAATATTGAACTTTATAAATAGCTGACGACTGCAAATTAATAGAAATTTTTTTTCAGTCTATAGAATCTCTTTGTATAGAAATAGTATATCCAAGATATTAAAAAAAAAAGGAAACAAAAAGACACAAAAACTTAATTTCATCAGGACAGTAATTAATTGAAATTCTTAGACAGGGATACCCAAAATTATTGTGGTCACTTTTTACCAGTACTGACAGCAGCTGCAACACCAAAACTTTGTGCCCATTGTACAGAATACAAATACAAGTGTTTGGAAATCCTGAGTACAGATTTCCTCAAAAAGATTTCAAGTGCAAGCTTTGAAATGTATAAATATTTTTATAACTGAATGAGATAAATTAAATTATTGGGAATTTGACAGTTCCACTCTAAAATTTGTCAGACTGTCTTGCCCTTGAGTTCTTGGGAATGTAATGACCTAATATTTTTCATTATTGCTTATTCATTCTGTCCAGTGCTTTACAAGATCAGTCACAGGGCTTCCAGATGAAAGAAAACAGCACCCCATGACTATTTCCAGAATTAAACCATTAATTACTTGAATAAAAGGTAGTTTTATTTAGATAGTAATAAATTCCACTAAGAATTCAGCACATTGTTTATCTATTTTTTGCACTTGCAATAACAATATTTTCTTACACTGTGTATAACTTCTTATACAAAAATATTCCCCCTAACTTCCATCAATATATACAACCCTAATTAAATATCAATATATATTACTAACTCCTATCTGTCTTAAAATTGCACTAAGGTTTGCCTGCAGATGTAGGCAGACAGCCTGCAGACTCATAAAAATGGACTCATAAAAATGAGGTGTGCAAATTTATGCAGACTTTGGCCTTAAAATAAAACATACCTGACAAATTCTTACTAGTTCTAAGATTACATGTATGTGTGAACTGTATCTTCAATTCATATAGCATTTCTATATTCTAAACAAAAGTGAAAAATAGGTTTGTATTTTATTTTGGGAAGGGCCAAAAACTATTTTTGAGCAAGAAAGAAACGCTCATTCTACAGCACATAAATCTTCAAAAATTAGAGAACATACATAAATTTTAGCTAAGGTTATATAACTTGCTACAGAATTTAGCAGAAAACTGTAGGAGATAACAGGAAAAACCAGTACTTGGAAGAACCAAAACAGAGAAACATCAAAACAGAGAAAATAGAGTAGCAAAATGAATGTAGGTATTTTATCTCCTTTTTACAGATTCATCTGTAATCTGTGTTTCTGAGAAATTTCTGAAACTTTGGATATTACTTCTTTCACTTCAGAAGAAATGAAGGAAGGGAATTCTCCTCAGTTGGGGCTGGGTTTGAGCACTGATTCATAGTGAGCTCACACACACTGACTGCTGCCTGTAATTTTTCTGTTTCTACAAAATCTCTATTTTTTACTTCACTGTAAGAGTCCTATCAGAGTGAGACCAACTCATTACATTTTAGATTATGCTTCCATGAATAAATAATTTATAAATAGACTAATAAATCAGTGTTAGATATTATCAGTTTATTAGTGGCACAAGCAATATATGTTATTGTGGCTTACATTGTGGGTTGCACATGCATACCAGTGCAAGAGACTACACAGCTCTATAGAAACCTACTGACTTATTGTAGATTGGAACAATTTATAATAAACCTAATAATAAACCAATCTAATAAACCAATTATTTAATAAATTGTGAAGTATTTGAAAATACGGACAAAAAACACTTAACCAGTTGCAGAGGGTTGTTTTGGAAAAGAAAGCAGAAAGAAAACTTACATTTATGAATTTTCTGCCATGTTTTAGCCACCAGGTCTGGAGACTGAAATCTTATATTACATAATCACACAATGGATTTATTAAAGGTAGTGTGGACATATTTTTGGAATGTTTTATCAAATGACCTGGAGATATATATTTAGAATGAGAAATTAGCCTTGCTTATGTATTCTTTCCATTTTTATCGCCTAAATTGAGACTAAAAAAATTAGCTGACACAGAACACATTTGGGGAGAAAATATAAATAAGATAAACTCCTCCTCTGTCCTCGGAGGAGCTCATAAATTTAGACTCAATGTCTCTTTGAGTGCCACAAGCCCAGTTGCATTTTATTCTGGAATGCAGCTGTCTCTTGTATTTTCCATCAGAACAGTTTCTGGAGTTTTTATGCATTTAAGGAATCACCTTGATATTTTAAATCCATGACAGGGTTAAGGGACTTTGTGGCTTGGTTCAGGAAAGGATTCTTCCACTGACTTCAGATTAACTCAGTGCTATGTCCACAATGGGCTTTTTTGCCCTTGCTGATAGGCAGAGCTCATTGGCACAATTTTATCTTGAATTAACCTTCAAGTTAAGTATTAAGTATACTTTTAAATTCCAATTCTACTGTAAGATTGACAGCATTAAGTCATTTCTCCATTCCACTTTATGAGAGTTCTCAAATACATATTAAACTACAATCAGACGTTTAAGGCCCACTGATGGCCATATTGCAAATAAATACTGACGTATTGGCTTAATTGGCTTCCACAGGTAGGTTGGTCTGAGTCTGGAGACTGTCAGTATTTCCATGCAGGGATTAACATTTCCTAATGCCAGCAGAAAACTGCTTTCCATGTCACAATGAACTATACAGAATGGATTTGCACACCAGTGAATAGCTACAGCTAAATGCACTTCAGCAGGGGCAAACAAGGTCAATCTGCCCACAAAGAGGTCTACAAGCCGTAGGCAGTCATCTGAAAACACCAGGTAACTGAGACAAAAGGTACCTGGCTTTGGTAGCATGTCACAAATCATAGCTAACCATCTGTCTCTCAACAAAAGTTATTTACTGCTATGTTGAAAAATAGTGCAAGTTTGTATGTAGTGTATTTGGAATATCTTGTGAAGTTTAATTCCTCTTCTCAAGGGTAGACCACACAACACAGAGGAGATATTTGTTATATCTCCAATGTCACCCATGGTCAACTCTTGGAAAAAAATGGCAATAATCAGTTGTATGCAACAGTTTGCAAGGCATACTTTAAACCCAATAAAAAGATAAATACAACAGGCAAAAATACTAGTCAATGAGGTTAGTGTTAGGGTGAGGAAGTCCTATTAAGATTGCGAGTTAACTTGGACTCGCATTTGTGTCATAAATTATGTCTATTTTTTACTGAGAGAATTGGTTGCAGAGAATAGGCTAGCCCAACCAAAGGAAGGAAATGCAAAACTGAATTCTGTGATTTCAAGACCAATTCTTTTCTTCTCACTTTCATATTTAGATTCTTTCTACCATGTCTTTATTCTTAAGCCTTAATCGAAATTTTGAGCTCATGATGATTCTTATCTCTGGCTATTGGCTCTGTTCCTGGTTATTCTAGTGCTCAAAAGGATAGCTGGTATCCATAAATCTTATCATATGATAAACTTTGCCATAACCTTTTCATGCAATATACAAATTACTATTTGTCCAGGTGCAAATTCATTATAAAGAGATACAGCTTCTAAGTAGTGCAAACACATTAGTTGATGTTTGAAAAGTAGAATGTAAAGGAAGTAAGGAACAGCTTCATTTTTAATTGTCTTGCTGTTAAAGCCTACAAGTCTTAATTCAAAGTTAATGAGGTTTTTCGCATCAAATTTGGCATTTCCTCAAGAGAGCTTTCCTAAGTAATATGCATTGGCCCACAAGTGAGGAGTTCTCCAAGCTGTGTTTATTTAAGACGTGTAGGTATAAACATTAACTCTGACAAATAAACAATCATTCCACACAATGTCATACACATTGGCTGTGATTCTTATTTTACTGAAACTATTTGGAAAGGCTTGTTTGAAATAGAAAAGAAACCAACCAAAAAGGGATTGTCACTCAGATTTTGAACTCTCTGTGCAGAGGATTTCCCTTTTCCTCCAAATGCAACAACTTGAATGTTAGGAATGTCTTTTGGTACTTGTGTACACTGCACCCATGTTTGCCATCATCCTCTACTTTTTGTATCAAAATTTTCTGTGGGAAGAGATGTCACAGATGTCTCTGCAATAAAAAGCCCCTATATTAAGAGCCCATGTCTAAGTTATAAGGCAGTATTAACTAAAATATTATGTTGCCTTGTAATGCTAGATCTAACACAAGAAATTCAGGAAAACAGAGCCGCAAACCCCTCATTACTCATGTTAGTCCTGTGGAGGGGTAGAAAACCAGGTCAGCTACTTCACGGATCCATGTCACCCTCACACAGAGGCCATGCCTGTTTTCTTTGTATTGTTGCAAGGGCAGGAAATGTACTGCCAGGGGAGAATCTTTCAATACTCCGTTTCCAAATTCTCCATGCCAGGCATAATTTCTTCCTCTTTGTTTACAGAAGGCACAATTCACCTTGGTCCAGGCCCATGCCCCTCACCATTGGTGTACCAATGATAAGTTCTTTCTACTGTGTGAAGCAACCTTCTACCAGTTGTGGTCTGCTCTGCCATGCAGGAGTGATTCATGGAAATGAAGGACACTTCTGCTTGTATTACCTTGGAGCAGAATTGCCACTTGTATAAAATCTTTCTTGCAGCATTTGTTGATCCAGACATTGAGAACAAAAACATATGCAGCAAAATGATTTCTTCTGTCACGATTTTTTCCCAAAAACACTCATCTGATTGAAAACAAACAGGACATTATTAATTTTTACCTCTTAAGCAACAAAATATTCTGTGTTCATAGTCATAAGTTCCTGTGTTAACCAAATAAATAAAAGGTTTTCTTTTGACAGCCTTAAGGAAATAAAACTTCTGAAAATATATTGGTTGTGTGTGCACATGTTTCTTTCTGTTCCACTACACTCCAAAATATTTGATGTTTTTATGTTTTTACAGATCTTGTGAAATTAAATGTAGGGATAGATTTGCTTTAATGATCTATTACATCTCAAAGTATGGAAAGGCTTCTGTATGTGATCTCTAGACACAAGTCCCCAAGTGGAAATTATATTATCAATGTCCTAACAGAATAGAGATCAGGATTTCTCTGACATTAGCCATCAGAAAATCCACTCAACACACAGCTTTCTTTCTGGTGAGGTTCCATTGTATCAAAGTAGGAACAAACTTCAGCTAGCTTTATCTTGATTGAGACCATTGTGTTGATTCCTTGGGGACAAAGCATTTGCAGAGTCAGATCCCTGAGTCTTGGCAAACTTGGTTACATTCCCATTGCTGCTGAAGTGAATGAAAGTTTGATTGTTCATTTTAATGTTACCATCTAGGAAATAGTCTCCCAGCCTGTTTTTCTGAGTCTGAGTTTAACCTACAGAGTCATTTTATAACCTTGGGGTTTTTTAGAAAAGAAGAAAGAACAAGAGACTCAGGTTATCATACTCTGGAACAATTTTATTTCCATTATCAACATTATCCGCAGGAGTAAAATATCTGTGGAATCTCTGTTCTGTTGCCTTTAAAAAACAATGGGCTGTACTTGTAGCTAAAGGATTGAAAAAAATACCAATTCATGACACTCTTTTCTGTTGCTATTTATTTTCAAAAAATAAGCAATTTTTTTTAGCTGCAACAGTTACTTTGGAGTCCAAAGCAGGATGACAAAAAATGCTGCAGCAATACAACCTTTTTATCTGCCAGTCAACCTCACATATTCAGGATCCCTTAAAAAATATATTTTTTAATGGATTAGAAGGAAAGAAGCTGTGAGGCCAGAACAGCCTTTCTTCTGTGTTCCACTTCCCAATCTAATGAACTGATTTTATGTTCTTGTCTTTACCTAGAAGCATATAGTCCTGAAAACAATTTTTTTTTTTTTTTTTTACTTATCCATCATCTGAAAATGTACAGGAAGACAAAATTTACAAAAGTCTCAAAAGCATGATGCCATATTGCTTCCTGAAAAACAAAAGCCTTGTTGACTATACTTATAAAAAGATAGAAACTTCTATAAAGAAAATTTTCATATACAACTTTACCATTTTGTATTGTCACAACATTTCCTTGAAATCCCTTGCACATTTTTGTAAAAACCAAGCTGGATCTGGATACTTGACACATGTAATCCAACAGAAATTATGAACAGCAGAAAAATGGAAAGCAATTTCATATTTTCTAGGATTTTAAAAAAACCAAAACACCAAAACTTCTGCATTAAAATACAGATGTTTCTGAAATTCTAGGATCTCCTGAATCTAACAATCTACATTATTATTACCCTACATTAACTGAAAAAATTACTGATCTTTTTTTAGACTTTTAAATCCAACAAGAACTTGATTCAACTTGTCAAGGTATACTGATTTGATTTTGAAAATATCCACCTGCAATATCAAAATAATCAAAATGGTATGTTAGTTAAACTTACTAGGGATGTGGTTTTGAGTATCAATTTAGCCTTGTGTGTCTGGTCATTGTTTTGCATCTCAGTGGAAGCAAATTTATCTCATTTATGCCATTTCATTTTCTGATTTCATAATTAAACATTACATACTGCATCTCATCTTTTCTTCTCCAGTTAATATTATGAATTACAAATATCAGATGCTGCTGCATTTAATAGGAAGTAATTTTGGAAGCATCAGATACACACACACTAGCAATAAAGTTCTCATTCTTCATACCTTCATGGACTGAAATAAACAAATCAGATCGGTTACTAGTGTGTTGAAAGTTACTTTGGTCCAGAACCTAACTTCCAATGAAATTGATGAATAATAGATGTCTAATAATTCTGAAAATCTAGGGCAATTTCATTTTCACCAAAAATCACAGTTTTTTCAGTGGGAATTAGGCATGTAAATGGGAATGAAGTGAATGGTATCTGTGAAGATTTCAACCACTGTGCTTTCTGGATAAGGATGCCTGTTGAAATCATCTCTATAACAGGTCAGATTTTCTACATATGCCAGATTTGAATGATTAATACACTTCATGGAATCTTTCCTTTTCCCTCTACCATAAATCTTTATCATTTATTCATCTTCTTGCCTATCTATGCTCATCTTTGTCTTTGGACATCTTCATAATCTCTGGGAAAGCTCACACAAGTGTATGCATACTGACACTGTGAACACGTATTGCTTAAGGTGTGTATTTGTTGGTTTCTTTTAACTGGGCCTGAGAAAAAGAGGTTTGGAAACATACTATTCATGAATGGATTCATCAAATCTTTTGGGGAACCAGCTGCAAATTTAAATCTCTATGGCTAAGACTTTTATTTCACATGACTTCATGAGTTATCCTGTTGTACACAGAAGTTGTCTTGGAAAGTTGGGTTGAGAGTGCAAGTTGATTATAAAAGTTAAGGATTAGTTTGTGGGTTTTTAAAAAAATAATAAAACCCTTGCATTGTTCCCAAAACTCACAATGTATGTGGGAATAATATTGATCAAAAGAATCACCTAGAAAAAAAGAGCAATTATTAAGAACAGTGCATTAGTCATTTGAGGGTAAATTGTAGTAAAGAGAACTGCGACAGAGTGAATACCCAAAAAGTTGTTACTCAAAATCTTTTCTATAAGAAGACAATTAGGGTGTTATAGCCCAGGATACAGAAAAGCCTGTTTCAGAGGAAGGATTTAGCCTCCTGAGCAAGCCTGTTCAAAAACTGACACAGAATCTGGATTATACAGAAAAAATCCTTGTGAATTTGCAGATGAGTTGTACTTCCACAGGAGTGGGTATTCACAGAAGTCAAGTGCTATTGTTCACATTTTTCTCTACAAGTTTTGTTCTTAGCAAAAATGTAACACAGTCTTATAAAACAGAGAATTTTTTTAAAGGTCAGGACAATTCAGTTTTTTGTAAGAAACAGGAATCAGTCCCTCTTCCAGTCTGTCCTGATACCTTACCAATTGTAGCAGGCAGTCTTGCTGTTCAGAATTCACTAAGACACTACCCTTAAGATAGGACTATTATCATCAAAGAGATTAATCTATACATTGCTATATATACATACAATACACAATATATACACAATATATACATTCCTACATTGCTCATTAAAGCAAGATGAGCTTTACTATCCTGTTGTTATTATTTTCAGATTTATCTTGTGAGTTCTGAGCAACCACTTTGATCAGTCCTTGATGATCATGACATTGGGCATGCATATTCTCTTCCACAATGGAAAAAGAAAATACAGGAATACAGAGGACATAATAACTAAGATTTTGGTTTGCCTTCATAGAAGAACATTGTGTCTTCTAGAATCTTTAAAAATAGTAAGAAAAGCAGATAAAATAAACTGGGCCATGTCTAAAGAAAATATGAAGCATTAATCAAGTAGATTTTTCCAGATTTCTGCACCAGAAAAGAAATTACTCTGGGTTGGCTGGCAACAATGAAATACTCTCTTCCACCCTCTCCAAAAGAAGATTTCTAGGTACTTCACAATGATTTTACAATTTCCTTAAAACAAAAATAATCTTCCAAGTCGAAATTCTAAAGAAACACTTAGGGTCTAGTGAAGCATCAGCTAGACAGGCCCTTATGATCTGAAAGAGATATTTCCTTTTGATCTGAAATTTGTTTTAGGTACTTTGTTCTATGTCAATAACGACTCGTGGAATTACTCTTCTAGGAAAAGTCACTTAATCTCAAAAAGTGACAATACGTTTACCATGTTTAAAAGCAATACGTGGGTGGAAAAATTGGAAACATGAAAAAATAGACTCTTCTTGGAACACTGACAGTGTCCAGGAAAGTTAACAAGAAAAGTTCATAGACTACTTTAGATGGAGTGGTTACAAATGCAAGTTATCCTATGGAAATGTTATCAGTTCTAACAATCAGGCATATTTTAATAAAGCAGTGATGGATCCCTGGCCTTAAAAGTCTGGAATAATAGAACAGAACTCTTAAAGAGCATTTAGCCCAACTCAAAATTACTTCTTAATCTTAACTGTTTCACTGTTGCAAAATGCTGATGATGCTTTAAAATAATATGTTTGCTATGGAGACAATCACTACACGGAACATAAAATATTAATATTTTTGATACTCTGTCTATGAAAGTTTCTGAAAACATAAGTTTTAACAGAAAGACACTGACAGATTCAGTTACATTCTCCCTGCCCTCTAGCAAAAATGATCAGGCTGTTTTTAGAGTTAAGCCATGGCTTCCCCAAGTCACTTTTTTCTCCTTGAATACAAAGATAAGCCTCTCCAGTGGGATCTGCCTTCTTCAAGTCCCCCATGTGGAAATGGATTGCATATTCCACAACTTCAGAAAAAATAGACAAAAAAGTCTAAAAAGTCAACAGGAGAAAATGGTCTTTGTCCGCTTGCCTGATGCCTGCATTATGTACTCATTTCTGGTAGAAACCATTGCAAATTTCACCAAAATCCCATACTGTACCACCAAATTTTTTTCTTTCTAAGACTATTTACTGATATTTCTTTGTTTTTCCCTCCCTCTATTTTTATTTATCACTATTTAGACCATAGTCCTATCACAATGTTCTTAGATTAAAATATGTTAATGTGAAACAAGAATAATGAATTAAAAATTCTTTCAACATCAGCTTTAACACATAAACAGAAAAGCTTCTTCACAGTTTGTATCATTCTCCAAAGAACCCTCCATTAACTATATAATAGCCCAAAAATCCAGGTCAGCTAGGTGAATTTTGAGTTTAAGGGAAAGCATTACTGATTTTCTCAGCTGTTGTCATAGTATAGAGATTAGAAAAGACACCTGTGTCCCCTATATGAAGCTTCTGCTTCTTTGCCTCTTTTTGTCACAATACATAGGGAAGTAACGCAGATGAGACAAAACTGAATTCACATCAAAGAAACTTCATGGAAATCTCCTAGGTTCACTTTTTAAATGACCTATTGTAGCCCCTGAGTTTATCATGGAAAAAAGGAACAAGGAAACACTTAAAGAGAAGCAGGTCACAGTCTCAATAGTCATTGTTATCTGCATCATTTTAACAAGAATCTCAGGAAAAAATAAGAAGGGGTTTTGGGGGGTTGATTTTATTTTTCTTCTGGTGTTGTGTGCTCTTATTCAAATTATAATAATAAATATCCTTTGTATAGTGTGTTCATTTGGGCTCACTTGTATAGTGAGCTGGAACTGCCAATTTAGGAATTTAACTTTGGTGGTTATATTAGGACTGAGATCCTCATGTAGTCAGCAGGGAAAGGCAGGTGCTATAGAAAACACCTCTGATGAGTTCCCATATATTCTAGAAATAAACACTAGAACTCCAGAGTTTAAACTTAGATGCTCTAAATGTTCCTCTGCTTCCAACCACAGGCATAATTTCTTCAGCCTAAGAAAAAAAGCTACGATCTTGTAGCAATATATGTTTGTAAAATGTGCCTGTCTAATATTTTTAATAAGGACAGCATTTTTATTTACTGTAAAATGCAAAGTCATGTTTGGGATGTGGGTAATGAGCAATGCACACATACAAAGAATGTAATCAAGAGTGTTTGTATTATCTCTTGAACTTTTTTTTATCACAAACATGAAGACTTTTTTTTCTTTTTTAAGAACTGAGCAGCCTTAAAATCCAACATTTTACAAGTACTGAGCTATCTTTGACTACCACAAATTATCAGCCCTTACTCCCACAACCTTCATCACTGTAGCAGTAAAACATAGACAACATCTAGACTATGTGACATTTAAGTGCTGGAGAAAATCTTCCAGCCTCACTCTGCCACTTGTCCCTCCCTGGAGCCTAGCTGGCTCAACAACATCTGCTTTCCCAGGAAAGTCATGTGTGCAAAGAAGGGGAGGGACACTTTAGACAGACATGAAGCCAAGGAGAAACTAAAAAGCACTTCAGTTTCACAGTTGACAGTACAAGCCAGAGAGCACTGAAATACACGTTATTCAAGTCTGAAACATATATTTCAGTCTAATGTACATCATAGGCTACATGAATATCGAAGTATACATTCTGGAAACATCTGATATTTTCAGTATATTTTGCTTCTTCTATCAAATTTATTCCAAGATATAAATGGTCTATTTAAGCAAATTGTACATTCTTTAAAAAGATTATAATTTTGAGAAATTTCTAGTAGGTTTAAGAATGATTCTATGAACACAGAAGCTAAAGCTGGCACTTAGTTTCACGCGTAGGTGACAGGAAAACAGGGACGGAAAAAAAGTGTTCTGAGGATATTTATTTTTAAGCTTTTCTTACAGCTCTTTTCACAACTTGATGCTATTCATGTTGAGTGTTATAATCAAAAGGTCTGAATTCAAATATTGTGACATCTTATATAGCTACTTCTTTCTATTTCTAAAAGAAAAAGGTCATAAAACTGGATTAAGGGTTTTAAAGAGTGGGTTTGTATACTGACTGTAAAATTAATACCTAAAAGGATTCATTAAATAGTAAGGGCTGTATCAGTCTGCTAATAAAAGTGTTCTCATTTCAATAAACTGCTGAAATGTATTCATTTCTCTTTATCTTTTACTACATGATGATGATGTCTGAGAAAATCTGTTTGCTTAAAAGTAGCTTTATTTCACTGCAGCACTATTTACTTCAGGGACTCCCCATGGGATATTTTTTTAAAAATAAGTTAAACTAAGGGCTGGCAAAGTTGATGGTATCGCTCATGTTTGATGATAAGAGGTAAACTAAGAGTTTTCCCAGCCTGGAGCCCTAACATATCTCATTCCTTTCTTCAAGGCAGTTAAATATGCACTGCCAGGTAAATGACAACATGGCTGCATTAAACTCAGCATAGCTACACAGACTTGATCTTGCTGGAGTTCCAGACAGTTGAAAGTACATGAGCTGTCCGCATGACACTTTAGTTAACCAATTTAACCAATGGCATTTTTGCTTTTGGGGGAGTTAGGATATAAAGGTAAATTTCTGTGTTATTCTTTCAGAATGTTGGTTGTCTGTGTAACTGGGCACATGAGTAAATTTGTTGAAGTCAAATGCTATTTATAAGAATAAGATCAAATATTTTGGTCCATGGGTCTGACCACTCTTGTGGGGTAGATTAGAAATGACAGTGCTCATATCTTTACTGCTTGAATCCTTGTCCAGAATCCTTAATGTACAAAATCATGAGCTTAGCTTTAATCACACAAGTAATGTTCAAACGAGATAGAGTTTGAAAATTAGAAATGTATATAGAGTTTCTGCTGAGTAGGTATTATCCACTGAATCTGCTGAATCTATTGATGCATAATTTAAAGCTCAATGTAGTCATGGCAAATATTTCCTATTAATTTTCCATTATTTAAGTGAAATAAAAGTATACAAAGTAGCCCAAATGAAAAGAGTCATAACAGAAAGGGCATATTAGGAAATGGTCTAAAAGTTTTTAGGTTGAGTTTGAGACCATTCTGTTTGTGCTGCATATGAACAACATACCACAACAACTACAATCTACTAAGATAAGATGTTCTGTTCAACCTTATCATTCTCTGGCTCTTCCCAATCCTATTTATAAAAATTCTCTTTCAGATGTAAGCCAACACAATGCAAAATTACAAGTGATCACCTAATGCTCATTTAAAAAGGAAAAAGGAACTCCAAAAATTAAAGATAGGAGAGTAAATACATATTAATTTTTTAAAATCTGTTTTATTGATTTCTTGTGTGTGTATTTGGGAATAAAACCAGAATGCAACAAAGAAGACATTGTAGACTGAATTAGTACTGGGGCCACAAGGAGTAAAACTGATACTAACACATCCAGTTGTAGATCACTAGACTCCACAAAGTGGTTTGTGAGAAACTTCTTAGGCTAGTAGATAATCCTATCAATGAATGAATTTTTAGGGAGAGTAGATATACATCTTTTCCCAGAAAAATGATGTTTCCAAGAAAAAAGCCCCTAACTTTCTAATATAACTCAAAAATTAGTTACTTTACACATCAGAATAATGCTTTCAAATGGCATATCCGTTTGGCTCATAGCATAAGAGAGGCTTTGAGGGGTGTATTCTAGTTTTTGTTTGGTTTTTTTTAAATTTTTTGACTTTTTATATGCAGTAAAAAAATTTAAAGTTTTAATTTAGAAAATAATTGTCCATACTTAAAATTCTTCTCATTTTTTCTTAAATTAATTAGGAAAATAGGTATTTTTAACAAGCTCTAGAATTGCTGTATTCACGATTGCCCATCCAGCATATATTACATCAACATCCAATGTTTTTTTTTAATCTGATGGATGAAAACCCTAAAACGGTTAGATTTTTCAGTAAATGAATACTAGGTGACTATTTTTGTTTTAAATTATGCAAACCCACACAAACACAGAAATTTAAAAAATCTTCAGTGTTTTTGTTCAAGTTTCAACTTTCACTTGGATGAAGTATTAAGGAAACTCTCCTTAGAGAATGGTATGCAAAAGTCCACGTGGACTATTTTATTGCTTTTTCTGGGCTGCTTCCATCTTTTTCTATTAGTTTCTGTTTAAGCAGAACACTCTTTGTAGTATAGCCTCTAGCAATAAACCTCTTAACTGACACTAAAAGCCTCAAAAGCCTCAATACATGATCTTTACTATTTCAATCAATCCTCTTTATTCTAATGAGCTGGATAAATGGGAAGCCTGTTCTTAAGTACTAGTGATCAAGTTATCAGTATACAATTAGTTGTTCCAGTTGGAGGGGTGGTGGGTGGTTGACAGAAATCACTTAATTATTTCTGGCATCATACCATTCACATGTGTTACTAACAGCAGAGAAACATGCAACTTACCGTATATTTTTGTAGAATTTAACTTGCTGTGCTATAAATTTCTCACTTACATCAATAAAACCCTAGTGCAATTGAAATTCTTGGATATCTCTTTGCTGGCTAATTGATGCATTTGAAAAATTCTACATTTGTGTTTTAGGGAGTGTGCAATTCATTGCCTCTTTACTATGTTTCTAGATCACATATATTTCTTTGTGAATAGGAAGATACAAGTAATATCACAGTAGATGATATTTTGTACTCATCTTCAGCTGACATAATATTAATTTGAAGAGCTAATAAATAATCAAGATCTAGAACTGGAATATCATCTAACGTGAAAGAAGTCAAATATTATGTTTGTTATCAGCAATTAGAGTATCTCTCATAATCCTCATACCAAAGATTTCTCTTTTCTCAGCTTTCTTTTGTGGGAAATGCACATGTAAAACCATCATATTCCTTAATATCAAATTCTTATGGAAATCCTTGCACAGTATTTTAGGCCCAAAAGAGATATACTGATATTGCAGAGACAGATCCTGACCCCAGTATCAAAAAAGGACATCGTTTACCAGGCAAAGGCTCCTGATCTGCATAGAGAGTTGGCAGCTCCAAACATTTGTCTTCCTTAGGGTTGAACCAGCAGTCAAAAGCTAAAATCATCTCTTCCTTTGTGCCTGTGTGTTTCACATGCAGTAAATCTAAGTGCCATGGCTGTTTTAGCTCACTGTGTGGGCCAGTTACCTGAACTTTGTAGACTGAGCCAATATCTGCCAGTTCAGCCTACATGAGGAGAAAGAGAAGATGAATGGATCTCATTTCAATTGTGCCAGAACAAATGTATGTATGCAACTAGGCAGCTGTAAGCAACAGTTGAACAAACTTCAGTAGTTAAAGAATTGGGGCAGATTTATAACCAGTACTATTTTTCCCCTTTCTAATCAATACAAAATTGATTTAATAATATGAATGAGGAGATGGAATGTTTGAGGTTTGATATTAGGGAACAAGCAATGGCAGCCACTGCTGAAATTTGTACACAGAACAAGGCACAATGTTCATATATATTACACAGATTCAGTAGATTCTTTTCAGGCACAGAAGCTTTGGCCAATTTTTAAAACTTTGAACACTATTGGAAATATTTCTTACAACCATAAAAATGGTGCAATTAATTATAATTTTGAAGGAGAACTAACCCAATTTTGAGGAAACATCCAAGAGATCCTCCATCTTCATTCTAGATCATACAGAAGCTGTATGTTAAAATCTTGCATTCATATTTGAGAAAAAAACCAACCTAGTTCTACGGGGAATAATGAAGCATCTGTAGGACATACCATTGCTTGAGTAAGAGAAAACAGAGGAGGCCTTAGATTCTATAATTTTTGGTTTAAAATCAATATTATTTCCCTGTAAGGAGAAAAAAAAAGGAGAAAAGAGAATTTGTCTTTTCCCCCTCTTATTCTGGACTTCTTAGATTCTTTCCCCTGCTCTTTCATTTTATATCTGCTCAGATAGTAGAAGTCCATGTGACTTGACTTCAGCCTTTCCTCTGACAGACTTCCAGTTTCATACTATTTTTTTGTATTTACCCAGAGTTCTTGAAAATAACAGGAAAACCTGAGTACTCCTCATTTTGGATCATGTTTGTGGTTAGTCTAGTCTGCTTAGTTCCTCTTCCATTAAATAGGAACATCAAAATACAGAATTTCTTTGCAGCTCAATTATAAAGTTCAATTTACTAAGAGGAAAAAGAAAGTGACAGTAAGTAGCAGGGGGGGAAAAAAGAGAGAAACCATACTAGAAAAAGCAGTTCAGGGAAGCTGGTGGCAGGGAGGAATAAATTACATGAGAGAAAAGAGAAAAATTAACCTTCTGTACATTTCATTTAATTTATGATTCTTCCTTCTCTATCATCCGCCCCAAAAGCTCTACAGTATCCGGTGGCATATTGTATGCTTACAAATTGCTTATTTTTGTGAGATCAACAAAGCCTGTAAATCAGTACCTGCAGCGTGGTATACACTGTGATATTCACCAAGGGACCAATTCTCTCACTTAAACATTCTCAGTATGAGACACTTGGAGAATTTGCTCATTTGAAAACCATTGTTCATATGTTGCTACCTACAAACAAAAATGATGAGCTGTGCCAAACTACACAGAGGACTTAAAAATCAATTTGGTGGTTTAGTTTAAAGAAACAATTTATCTCAGAATTAAGTGGATTATTGGCTACATGATTCGTAGGCTTTTCTTGTGATAGAGAAAGGTTGAAGTACTTTGATCTGAATTGCTTTTCCTCTGACTTGAAGTGGCAACTTTTTGTGACTCAGGTTGCAGTAGAAGATAAAAGAAAGGCGTATTGCATCCTCTTCACCACTCAAGTCAGATCCAGTGATATCCATTATCCAGAGACTTGATGACTTCATGTTGATTTCAGGCAGTTTAGGACTAAGAGTCGACCTTCTACCTTTAAAAATTATCATAGAGAAAGGAAAGATGACAGCACAAGAGAATGGCATAATCTAGCAGGACCGTAGCCTTTTCAGTACACAAACAAAGCTCTTTTTGCAGGTTATGTGGTATCTATAGCAACTGCTCACAAAGAATAACACATCAATATCTTTATTAATTTATTTTTTTTGCAAATAATTTAGCAGCTTAATATTCTTTCTGCGATTAAAATTTTGTTTCAAAGGCATTTTTTCATGCCAGTGTATTTTCCTTGTCATATTTGGAAGTAATTGCTAAAAGAATATTCAGTCTCCTTTTAGAGGTCTAAGTAATTGTTCTTTAAAAAGTACTCAGTGTTACTAAAGCAAATTTATCATTTAGGAGCAGGTAGCCATATGTCACATGTAGGCACCTAATGCAAAATGAACAATTCTAATGAACTTTGCTTGTAACAAGATTTTACCTAGCAATATAATATGTGCTATAATTGTGTGAGACTGACAGGTAACCTATAATAAACACACAAAATTATTTGCCAGATCCTCAGAAGATCAATATTATTATCTTCCTCTCTCCTGCTTCATCAATTAGTGTTATACTTCATTTTAATTCTGTTTTAACCATTCTAGGGCAAGTGAAAATGATTTAATGAAGAGGAACAGCTCAGAAAAATGTACTTTCTACAACTCAGAAAAACCACACAACTGAATCAATGACACGTTATGTCTTACTCCCTCTAGACAAACTTTTGTAGTTCATTTCCTTTGCATTGAATTGGTTTCACCGGCTTGAAGGAAAAAATCTTTTTCTACTTCTAAAGGACTGAGGATCCTGCTATAAGTGTTCTTTTGCCAAGTACATCCAGGTTTAGATTTGCACAAATCATGGTGTGGTAGTAGGGGTGAAGTGAGCAGAAACTGAGCATACCAGAACTGCTGCTTTGTGCTGTGCAATACTCTCACAGGTAAAGACTAAGCTCATTTCACTGAAGTAATTTTTCTTTGGATTTCAAATGAGATTCTAGGCTGAAAAAATAGTGCATAAAATTTAAGATATTTATCCCCATGAGGTGCACAACCCAAGCTCTGCTTTTTATCTCTCACTGAAATATGCTGTGTTTAATCTGTTAGGCAAGTGCTCCATACACAACATATTGACAAGATAGAATTATATTAACTTTGACCTTACCAGATGTGGCTTTGCTATAACATTAAGATCAAAGTAAAATTCTCACAAATAGTCTCACATAAACCCAGATGAGTTTCAAGCCAGTTCCACAAAGGAAAGACCCATTCTTCGGCTGAATCTCGTGACTCCTTGACTGTCACCACCTTGAGGTACATCTCTGCCCCACAGCCTTCTCCATCATGTGCTATGACCACTTTCTGCAAATGACTCAGAGAAACAGCTTCCGCCAAAAATGAATCCACCGGCAAGACAAGGAAATACTTGATAAAACAGAATTTGGACTTGAACTTCAGAGAAAATATAGGCCTGGATTCATCCGAGAATTTAAAATTTGTGTCTGTTTCTTTGTAAAGTTTAACGCAGCATCTCCCTGCTGAATCTAAGAAAGCCCACACTGATTATACCTAACATTGAATCTTATAAACATAATTAATGACACATTGTAATTTCATTTGATCTTTGGACAATATGGATCACTGCATCAATCATTTCATATTATATTAAAATCTGTATACCTTAGCTTCTGACAGTCAGTTATGGCACAATTTTGGTTCTAACCACATTTCTATCTTTCAGTTATCTAGTTTCTAAAACTTACCATACGAGTCTAAGTATTTATTAATAGTTCTAAAGAAAATTTAGAAATCTAAAGAGTATGTTTACTCCAAGGTAGTTTATAAATTCTTCTCCGACAGTTGGAAAAGCCTGACTTTTTGCTTTCCTTAAAGTATGAAAAATATTGTGGAAACAGCAAATACAGAAAAGAGTAAGGGAGGAAGTTAAAATGAAAGTGAAGAGTAAAAGATGAGAGATGGGAAGGGAAGCAGAATGGAGAATGCAGAGAAAGACATGAGAGAAGTAAACACAAGCAGCAGTAGATGAGAATAGGGGCCAGAAACACAAGGAAAAACGTGAAATGCAAAGAAAGAAATTATCTGCCCCACTAAACTTCTGCTTGTTTCGTAAGAAAGCCAGATGTTCTGTGTAAGGCCCAGCCAGGGGCCAGATGGACATCATGATAACTGGTAAAGGTTAGAAAGTTATGAACAACTGAAGTTTGAAAAGCAATGTCTAGGATTATAATTAACATCATAATTTGAATTAAAAAATTCAATAGTAGGAACTTACTAAACTAGATGTCAAAACAATTAAAAAAAGAAGGTATTAGCAAGCTGATCTCTAAAAAAATACAGTAGTTGCCAAAGTTCTACGTGTTGTCCCTGATACTTTTTAAATAAAAATATTGGAGAAGTAGATTTTTAATATTGAAAGTACTTTGAAACTACAAAAAAATAATTTTTTTCTTATAATAGTCAGAACCCAACAGCAGACTGTGAGCAGAAATCATTGACTTTGTTAATTAGGATATTTTAGGAAATAAATCCATGTATGGACATAAATTAAAATAATTACAATGGAGTGCTGTCTGCTGTATATAGTTCTGAGAAATTCACAGAAGTGAAATTGAGAAATTCTCTCAGTGCATTACAGATTCCACTTTTACCCTAATAAGTGCCATGTTAATTGTCTAATAAAATTATTTCACAGAAATCTAAGCCTCTCCTTGACAATGTACACTTTGGCAGTGAGTTTTTTCAGATTTCCTTGTTCAGTGAGTGAATTTCAAGAGAAGAATTTTATTTATATCGGTAATCTAGAAACACTGGATTTATATGCATTATTTTTCTAAGTGGGATTTTTGTTTCTTGTCTAAACTTACTGATAGATAGAGTTGGTGTTTCATGTGGAATTGTGGCTTCAGAAACATCACAGACTGCAAAAGTCTCACAGAACTCTGTAACTTACTTTGAATCACTGATTTTTCAATTCTTGTTGTTCTATCCTAAATTGGAACAAAAGAAGTCAGAAGCATGATCACAGAGGTTCTACCCACTAATCTTTGTATTGCTCGTGTGGAGCCTTTACTGCCATGTGGGTACATTCTTGTACAGGAAATAAATAACACTGGCATTGGTCTACTGTGAATATCTGGAAGATAAATTCTGTGAATGTTTTCAAATTCCTGCCTATCTAGCCAGATGTATTCTGAGCAGGCATTAATAGACCCTTAATGCAGTGCTAACCCCTGCATATGTAAGACTGCATTATTGTGCCATTGCCTTGTTACTTTGAAATTTTCTTCCTTTTCTTAAAGATGTATTTGTTTCTTCACACCCGCGTAACCTCTTTTGCCACAAAGGGTGATATAAACATTTGAAAAAGTCTCTGCTCCCCAGTGGTCACCAATATATACAGAGACAACGTACTTTTAGATTTTTACATTTTTTTTTGTACAAAAACAAAAATGAAGTTTAATTAAAGCTGATTAAGTACAAGGTGTACTTAAAATAAAACAGCAGCACAGAGTATTTAGTAAGACTATTTTTTTTTAATTTCCACAGCTACAAAAGAATCTACTACAAGGTGAATGAAACAATCAGGTTACTCTTTATCAATCTGATCTCTTCATGCTAAGCTTAATGAAGACTTTCCATTAACTTAGAAATTTGAAGGAAAGTAGACTTGAACAATTTAGACTTATGATTCCAGACAAATTCTTGCCAATTCTGTTTTATTGTGCAAGATCTGGAAAATAAGAACTCCTTGAGTTAGCTCAGGGACCGTTAGAAACTGAATTATCTTTGCAGTACAAAATAGCTAACACAGGTCAAAGAGTAAGAATAAGGTTATGCAAACTGGAATAACAGAGACAGATGCAACATAGCATCTGGATGTAGACATGACATAAAACTTATATGGATATAAAAATTTACAAAATGCACTTATTAACTTAAGGAAGGAAACTATAAACTCTTTGCCTCTATATTGATCCTCTATAAATGAATTTCTACAGTTAGATCAGATTTGCTTCTGAGGAAGATCATTAAATTGCATATATATTCAGGCTCGTACAAAAAACATACCCAAAAAATTTCAAAAATGTCATTTTTACCCAAAAATGTCATTTTTACTGTACAGTCCTGCTGAGTTAACATTTAACTAATGTAACACTATAATTTCTTTTAAGGTCGTGAGTCGGTTATTCAGGGACCAGAACTTCTGGAACTTTAGTTTAGCAAAGCAGTCATGTCTCTAATTACTTTTATCTCATGTGTAACTGCTAACTTTTCTGAACAAATGCAGGACTTCTGTAAGTCTTCACATTCCAAGGGCATCTTTAAATACACTCTGAAACTTTCAGCATGGCAAAAAAAGTAGTACTTGGAAAAAAGAACACCAAACTTTTCTGTGCAATAAGTCTTACTTTTGATACTTATGTTAGCAAGTAAACCTATTATAGGCTAAGTAATTCAATGGTAACTCCAGAACAAATCATTTCCATGGCTTTGAATGTGTTCCTTTCCTTAAAAAGTCCAATTATATTGTTCAGTTTTTCTCACTTAAAATCATGCAGAAGATTTAGCAACTGTAAAATCCAATATTCAACTTAACTAGAAAATTAAAATTTAAGTGGTCAGCATTCTTGCAGTGTATATATGAAGACAGGTATAGTAGAGCCACTGAAGATACCAAACCCAGTAAAAGTGCTATATTATATCTATGGCATTGATTTATTTTCAAGTTAATTTACAGTATTTGTATCTTCTTGGTGCTTTTACCTGGTAAAGTTTTCTGGTTCTTAGTTACTGCAAGGAATTCTTTTACCAGCTCCTTGTCTTCTCTCTTAAGAGTGAGCCAGCAGTTACATTTAAAGTTCAGTTCTTTTTTGTCGCTGTTGAGCTGCTAGCTGAGGAATGACCCAGGTTCTCAGACAAGGAAAGAGAGAAGGTGTCTTTATTATTTTGATTTCCATATATATAGAGTCTTCAGAGGTCACCCAGATTGGTCAGCCCGAGACCTCCCCCTAGGCCCAATTGGCCAAGCCCGAACTGACCTAATCCGGAGACGTTGTTTGCAAAACATCCAAACTTTATCTTTGTTTATGAAATGTAGCAAAATGTTCTCATGGGAAAGACCTGTGCTAGCCACACTTTCTTTGTATACAACTCCTCTAAGTGAAAAGACTTCAGATTCCAGCCCTTAAAGCCTGGCACATCATCACAGCTGACTCGAATCTTGTATACATCTCCCAGATCTCCAGTCTCGACCTACACCAAACAGGATGAGGAAGAGCACACTGTTAAGTCTGTTTCACTTAGAGAGATTTTTCCAAATCCCAATGTAGAATTCCTAAACTTAACAGTAAATAATGGAAGAGGTGAGTTTGAGGCTGGGATAAGTATGATGACAGAGTAAATCCTTTTTTTCATGTTATAACCACAGGTGTGTATCCTATGTTGAAATATAGATGTATTTATTATTCTATTACCATGAGCTGTGGGACATTAGCTGTTATCTCCTGCTGTGACTCACCCCTGATAACAGACAATGAGCCATCAAGAACCCACTGCATGACTCATGGATTTATCTCATCCCATTGTGAGATGCTCCACCCAGGAGGGAGGAGCCAGGCATTCCCACCTGGCTATAACCTGGCCTTGGAACTGCCTGAGCTAGCCCTGTCTACTGGGTTCCCAGAGGACAAGAGCTACTACTGGATCATCAGGTGGAGATCAGACCTTCCACAGGATCACCACTTCAACCTAACTACTTCAGTTGGACTGCTACCACCACCCTATCAGGGTCTCAGGTTGTGTTGGACTTTGTCGGTGTTTTTTCCTTGTATTATTGCATTTGTTTTTAATTTTCCTATTAAATTATAACCCTGATTTGTGATCTCCCACTGGCTTATTTTCAAACTAATACAATGTGTTTGTCTCCCTCGTTAGTGTTGTAAGCATGATACTGTACCTTCAGAGTGAGTCAAGGTTAAAATTAGTAGGATCTGTGCATTTAGGCTCTTTAGACAAAAGGTAATATGGAAAACTGTGGCCCTACTAGAAAAATAGGACATTGACTTACATATATAAATTCTAATATCAGTAGCCAAGGGAGGTATTAATTTAAAGGTGATTACCTTAAGCCTGGAATCACAGAATTGTTAAGGTTGTAAGAGTCCTTTAAGATCAGCATGTCCAACCATTAACACAGCACTGCTAAGTCCACCACTAAACCATGTCTCTGCCACACCAACATGTTTTTTGAATACCCCCAGGGATGGTTACTTAACCCCTGCCCTGGATAGCCTGTCTCAGTGCTTGAGAACCCCTCTGGTGAAGAAGTTTTAACTAAATTCTCATTTGTTAAATGATTTGGTTTAGGATATGAAACTACTTTATAACCAACTCTTCATGAAAAGGGATATTTCTGAATGAAAGTAAATAATTAATGTTACTGAGATAACTCTATAAGACAACACAGCCCTGTTCCCATACTTTGTGTGGGAAATTCAATAACTGGTTGCTGGTTGTGGGTAGTGATCTTCATGACATTAACCACTGCATGATAAGTCTTCTGAAGAGCAGGAAGTAATGTGGAAGCCATTCACTGGGCAACTACAAGAAAGACAGGGAGGGAAGTGATTTTTGAGTGAAACAACTGAGAACTAGTATTTTTAAAAGGCAACAATTCTTTTTATTAAGTATCAAAAATACTTAATACAGAAAATGTTGCCAGTAGTTTTGTTGTTCTCCTGTATTGCTGCTTTTTTTTTTTTTCCCCTGCACCAGTCACAACATAAGATTTGGTGATACTCCAGGGAATAAATCCTTTGTGCACCCTATAGCATCACAATAAGAAACTGAAATTAGCCTTACACAATCATGGTCTGGCTCTGGCAGCACCACCAGAAGATTGGCTCCTAAGACAGAGCACAGACCTCCTAACAGATTCATTTTTTCTGCTTCTCAGCAGAGCTCTGGACGTGAGTGACAACACTTCACTGCTGGCCTTGTGTACTTAAAGCTACTTCATGTGCATTTGCACAGTGAACTCATACATGTGGGGAAGTATCAGCTACCCTATTCTTATTAGAGAGGTACCATATAAAAAACAAAGTGCTTTTCTCATTTTGGGAGAGTTGACCACCATTATTAATAACTGCTATGCAAACAAGAAATAGTAAAATATCAGAGTATGAAGAGGAATAATTAATTGAAAATAAAGCAACCTGCCCAAACTGTATTACAGGTACTTGAACAGTTTATGCTGCAGAATTTATAAGAAGAGGCCTTTGGTAGGAAGGAATTGCACTTGATGGATTGAAAGATCCCTTCCAGTCTGAATTTCTTAAGGTAATTATTGTAAGTGATTGCCATGCCCCTCCTACAGAATTTCAAGACTCAGGGCATTGTTTAAGGTGAAGAACTCTTTTCCGTTGCCTATATAACAACCCTGGGCTGCGTCTCCACAGGACTCAGAAAAGCCCCACAGCAGTAGTTTTACATCAAAGAAGAGGGCACCAGACTTGTCCTCTCTCTAAGCCTAGCCCACCCTGCCTGTCTCTGTGCCATCGTGCTTACCAAGCTCAAAGCTCTCCCTGACTTGGTCTCCTTTCTTGCACTGTGAAAACAGAAATACGTGGGCAGAATTTCTCATCAAGATTTTTCATTCATGCTGTGTGTGCTGCAAAGGATATCATTAGCTATGTATCATTAGCTGTGGTGGACTAAGTGGATTAATTCCTCGCAAAATGTGCATTCCACCTTATTAAACTTAACGGGAATTATTTGGGTTCATTGAGAGGAGAAGTGCACGGGTCCTGCACCCATCTAAACTATGGTTCTTTCACAAGTAACAAAATCATCACTTCTATTTCAGAACCGGACTACTGACTTTTAAAGTTACTGCCTGCAGATTTTCTTTCTCATACATGGACCCCATGACTGTATCACACAGCTACTCTAAATGCTGTGAACAACTTATTCCATAAAACTCTCTGTTTGGGACTTGCAAAAGCACAGAACTTGGTTATTTTTATGTGACAGGGCAAGCTGTAATTCACATTTTACTTTGTCATCTGTTACCCAAATTTGCAATTCTCTGGGTTCCTAAGTTGTCATAAATATATTTGCTATACTTCTTGTAGAAAACGCACAGATGAGATACATAGGGAAATAATTCCAGGGTACAGGGCAGACTATTTAGTAGCCACAATTGTCTGTTTTGTTTCTAGAATCACCATTTCAATTAATTCAGTGACTGCCTTTCCACAAGCAAGTACTAATAATCATACTGTTTATGATCCGTGGAATTAAACAACAACTATTTTCAATTGCGTGTATTAGATTGCTGCCCTTTCACATGGGTTTGTTTTTTCCCCTCACAGTTCTGACCAGCATTAGCCTTTTTGTTCAGATCCATCATTGTAACTCAGTGCTGCCATTACATCATTCTTGTAATCCTTTTCTGAGCAATTTAATAGAAGCATTTTTCCTTTGGAATATGATATTCTATCTTTGATCCCAAAATTGTCGTTTCTTTCCATCGATGCCTATTAATTGATGCAACATGAACTTCAAGGCAGAGACAGATATATAATCCATCACAAAGTACGTATCCAGTGAATATCCTGGTTTGAAATTTTTTGAATGTTTGCAAGAGGATACTTTACCTCATTCATTATTATCATTTCCTAATTAATTTTTTCACATTTATTTCTTCTGAATAGTTTTATGTAATATTCAGATCTTGAAATCTTAGCTGAGTTGGGTGCGATTTGTCATATACTGAACAACACAATATATTTTCCATTTCCTTCCACGACTGAAGGAGCATGGCTCTTAAAATCAGGAGGAACCACTGAGCTTCTGAAGATCTCTGAGACAGGTAACTGATAAAGATGATTCAAAAATTTCATAACATTTTAAATCTTTTCCTTTTTGACTCACACAGTGCTTCTCAGAGATTTCATGCCTATGATAATTAAAGTTTTGTAAAGTTTATTGTTTGGGTGTATATTTAAATTTAATTGTTTTTCATTCTTTTCACTGTTGAAAGAAACAAACAAACAAACGACAACCCAAACCCAACAAAACTCCATAAATTATTCTAGTTAATAGGGTGTGGTCAAAGCATCCTAAAATTCAATTGAACAGCCATCTGTCATATACTCCAGAAATCCTTCTGCTTGTTGTTTGGAACATCATCTTATACTGTGGAAAACACATGGATTGCTGTATTATGTGATTTGGAACTTTCTGTCACCCTCATGGTCCTTAACACAAAATACATTCCATATTTATTGTGTATTTACCAACAGTCCCATTCAAAGAGCTCTATTGCTCATTTTGTACTACCTCTGCTAGTGTTTTGGAAAATAGTTGGGAAAAAAATTCCACCTCTGCACTGGTTTCTTGCCCTGCTGCCTTCAACACTACAGCTCCTGTCAGATTTCATAACATTGACACATTCACCTATTTTTCAATTTAATTTTAAAACTTAGCTGTTCTAATTAAATTCATTTGTATTGAAGCAGCTCAACTACCACACTACACAATTCTGAGACCACTGAAACCCAACTGTACCTAAGAGAATGTTTTTTATTTTCTCCCTTTAATTTATTCTTTATCCTTGCTCTGCGCAATTAAACTACACCTGTTCTTTCATAGGATTTGGTTGGACACATTTTGGATTGAGTAATCATTATGAATATGATACACATCTGTGCATATACTTGTGTGAGAACACCTGGTAAATCAGGAATTTACATGCCTTTCTGTCCTCAGTGTGCAATAAATGTATTTCTGAGATCAAAATTAGGCTTACTGTTTCAAAACTGTGTAAGCTGCTTATAGCACATAACCTGTTGTTCTTTTTACTGCACTGTGTTACTAAGGATGTTTGTCTAGGACCAGGATCTTGGGGGGAAGGTTAAAAGTTCATTTATTCCTGCTTGTTGGAAAGCTGAATTCACAGCTTGTCCTCCCTATGATATCACGTTCATGCCTCCAGCCTGCTGCTACAGTGAGAGAACATAAGCAAAGCTTCTGCATTCTTTTGCATAGTCTTTGTAAGAACAAAGAAAGGGAAAGTAAAAAGGAAATGGGTTTATTAGCTCAAGCACCTAAAGAGGTATGAGGGTATTTATAGAGATACCTGTGAATCCCCAAATGCCCATTTATATCTGAGCTGCTATTCTGTAAGCTCTGTTGTAAGCAATATGGCAAAGAGATAAAATGCCATGCACAGTAAATAATGCTCAAATAGTACTAAGTTCTTCATACAAAGCAATAAAAACAAGGACACAAATAGCCATGGCAAAACTACAGGCACTAACCCAAGTCTATCCAAAGTATGAACTAGCATTCAGAAAGCTGCTGTGGTGGAAGGGTACAATGGATAATGTACTGTGTACCAAGGATGGTAGACTATGAGGGACAACCACAACTGGCACACAGAAATACTAATTTCTCCTAGTGTAATACCAATCACAGAAATTAGGCAGCCTTAACAAGCAATATGTGCCATTTGGGAAATTACCAACACGTTGGATGTAATGAAGGTCTGCTTTATGCAATGATGCTTGCCAAAACTCAGTCAGCTGGTGTTGTTGCTCCATAGATAGATTCTGCCTCTACTGACCTCTTCAGTTTATGTTCGTGGAATAGGAAGCTTGTTTCATTGCTCAGTGTGTTTCCTGTGTGTTTTCTGATAAGCAGCTGCTTCCTTGTCTTTAAGAAATGCCATTTATCTTTTCATTTACTCCCCATAAAGTTACTAAATTGCTTTAGCTTGTTATTTAAACTAAAAATTCAGCCTGGATCAGGTCATTACAATGAAGCTTTGACATAATTTTCTAAATGTAGCTTTGCCATTGTTTTCAGAATGTTTATTGCAGCCATTGAAAAGTCTTTCTGAGCTGTATAAAACTGCCTCAAATTGCAAGCTATTTCTCCCATCTTTCTGGCTAGAAGCTGTACTTGATGCCAATCAACAGAATTCACAACGACTTAGCCTAGATAGCCAGGAGAGAATCTGAACATTTAAAAGATGCCTCAGAAGAATCCTCTCAAAGCAGCTGCATGTGTGTCAGGTTTACAGGTGGTCAGGACTGTGTTAGGGCTGATTTTCATATGGCCATATATAAGCTATTGCTTCGGAGGTCACCACACTTAGATATGCATGAATGCATTCCCCGGTGATTTATGATTATCCAGAAAAATCCTCTGCCTGCTGGCCTGAGAGACAGAACTATCCTGGGGAGAGTGGATACTACTTTACAAAGATGGAAATGAAGGAAAGAAAAGCCCACTTATGTCCCCTGGGAATGCTGCCCAATCCCTCATATTCTGCATTCACAAATAATTGTATATTGCCTTTTGTATGAACTTCAACTCAAGAACCTTTAGGGAATTAGAAAAAATGAGACATGAGCTGGTGAATGCAATAAATTACACAAAAGAGTCCATGGAGCTGGCTATTGCAGAACAGCACTACCAATAGCTGACCCTGTGGCAGGACAAACACCCCCCCCCCTTCTCTCTCTCCCTGATCGCTGGCTAGAGATGAATGGCTCAGATTAAGTTGATAAACTTAATCCTGGCTATCTAGTCCTGGCGCCTGGAAGGCCAAGGTGAGACACTGAGAGAATGTGAAGAATTTCCAAGTGACCGCAAATACACACTCTTTTCCCTATAAAACACCACGAAAAACTCAGCAAAAGTAGAAGCTTTTCTACATGGACATTGGAGCGTGAAGAAAGGCTCTCTCCCCTGAGTTTGGACGCAAGCTCTGTGGTTACTTCCCGAGGGATTGAGTGAGGAAATCTTAATGCATCCCCAGCTCCAAATTGGATTTGGTAAGATCATTTGAGTTTCCTAAATTGTATTATTCCAGCTAACTTATAGGTACCTTTCTTAACTTGCATTTCAGCTAGCTCAAGCAAGCATTTATTGCATTTTTAACTATTGTAGTGTTGCAATTGTGCATTCACTGTGTGTTTATGTGTGTCAATCTGTTCTATGTTTGTATGTTTGTTATGTTCTGTGTCAAATAAATGGTATTTTTAGACAAATAGGCCAGATATCAAAGAATCTTGTGAACGGGACTAAGTCTTGGGGAACTAGCTATCTTAAAGTCTGTCAAACTGCAAAAACTCATAAAGCTCCTGTCTCCCATGCAAGACAGACCCAAGACCTAAACTTATGTCATTCCATCTTTGTAAATAATTACATCATTTTTTACCAGACAAATCATGTTATATCTATACATACATATATAATTCTATTTATGTATACACACACATATATAGATATATATTGCTTAGAGGGCAACGCCATGATGAGCTGTGTATATTTCTGGCTTACAATGAATTCGTCAGTTGCTCTGGGGAGAAAGCACACAAATCCTGGGGGTTGTGGAGAAAGCAGAAGCTCATCATTTTTGCCCTTCGAGCCATAAATCACAAGGGTCCTTTTAGACTCCTGTGGCTTTGGGGAATCTCCATCTGTTTTAACCTGCACTCTCCACTATTGTGCTAGAACAGGGAAAAGATTTTTAGCATCAATGTATCAATTAAACATTTTTAGTATCAATTGTAGAGAGGAATGGATGCCTTTGTTACTGTCACAACAAGGAATTATAGATTACCATAAATTTGCATCCCATTTAATATAAATAAATAATTAATAATTAATAAAAAATCTCTTGAAGATAAGTATATCTTAGACTTGATAAATAAGACAGTTGCTGATGTCAGTATGAAAACAGAAATTAACACCAAGGAAGCGGAAAAAGGACACATCCCCTAGGGGTGTTTTTTGTAGTCTTTGTAACAAAATAGTTACTTTAATTACAGTAATTATTTTAATAAATTTCACTTCTTAGAATGTTCTTATGTAACATGAAAAGAAAATTAACATTTTGAAAGGCTTGTATGTGTTCCATTTGTAAGACCTGCTGGCTAATACACTAGTTAAACAATGAAACTTCAACTCTTTTCTCAGATTTTTTTGAACTTAATTTGGCATCTCCAGTCTGCTGATTTGTCAGACCAGATCACTCATCAGGGTTGAATACAAAACTTAGGAAATTTTGAATAGATGTTTGGGCCTTTTTGAGGTTGTTTTTTTATAAGTGACCTGTACTCATAACAGTGTTAGAAGTCCAGTATGCAACTGGGAATCTGTTTTGGGTGTGGGAAAAATCCAGTGCCTTAGATGGGCAGTATAGATTAGGAAGATACTTAAGTGCTAGAAGGCAAATCATTCCCTGAATTTAAATGAATTATTTGTTCAAAAGACATTTGATCTTGCATGGCAAAAGGAACTTAAGAGTGGAAGCAAATGAAAAGCTTTTGTTTAGACTGTGGCCAATACTGTGATAATACAGTAATTTGCTAATGCAATTGATATAAAAGAGAACTATTTCATGATTGTGCATAAGCCTACAATAAAATATGTTGATAAAATTAATTTTAGAATCAATTAATTCAGAAATAAATTGGATGTGACTTTTTCTTACAGAGTTGCATGCTTTTTTCCTACCTTTTGTTTTCCTCTGCCTTCTTAAAGATGGAGACTGGATGAAAATTTGCTGTGGTCTCTTTGATTTATGATTTTTCTCTTTTTTCATACTTTTTTTTCCAGCTAACCCTGTTTTTCCCCTTGTTATAGAACCTGTTTGTGCATTATATCTGCCTTTTCCCTGACTCTTCTGGGCTCAGCTACAAAACAGCAGGCAAATACTCATCTCACAGCCAGTCTTCTGAGTAACACACTAGCTGAAAGGATCCTTCCATATGAACTCTTTTTTTAAGGTCATTTCCAGCAATGAGTCAGATGTAGCGTGTGGAAGATCCACACTTTGCCTAATGAGGAACTTTTGCTGTTTGATAAATGTGCCAGCTTTGAATTTTATCTCCATGTGCCAGGTTGGCATGTGGTACTCTTCAGGGTGTCACACTTGGTGAAGTCAAGCATCGTTTGAGCTTTTGCTGTTCCTGAGCACTCCAAGGCTTTATGAGGAGCTTCAAAATTTTACAAAGACTCCCAACATAGCCCTGAATCTCTTATCCTGTCCAACCATGCCCCATTTTGAAGGCTGTCCCAGGAACACAGCAGAGAGGAAATTAAGATAATTTTGCAGTTTTGCATTTCCCAAGTGAGCTTTTTTTTTCGTCTTAGTAATAACCCTCTGCTCCAGGAGAGAGCAAGCCCTAAGTTAAGAGAACACACAGATGTATAACTGCCTGTTCTCCTCCTCAAAGAGGCAGCATGCTCAGAGAAGGTATTTTAGGCAAGGTGATTTACTTTAATTAATATCCATGATTGTGTCTTTAATTTTTATTTCAGTAGGAAGGCTAAGACACCAGTTGGGAATTTTCCAGGGAATAAGCCAATGGTTACAGATTTAAGGTCTCTTAGCATCTGTGATTCTTTATTCTTCTACACTTACTTTTAATGCTTTTACAGTTTGGTAAGTGAGCTAACACAGACTGACTGCATTTTCTCTCAGTTCAACAAATTCATTTAACCTGCTCATGCCAGAAGAATCAAAAAATCCTTTGTCTAATATTCTATTTGCTTAGACAGCTACTTGGTAAGGATGGCTACATGAGACAGAAAACTGATGCCAAATATTTATTGTGTTCAGTGGTTTCTATATCTCTTCAGGAGTGCAGTTGTGGAAATGAGAGCTGGGCTTCAGGAGGTCATTTTCTGCATTTTGTATGTGGCCACATTAGAAAAGAGACTTTTCCCCTGGTATCAGTGAACTGTGTTAACTTCCTTTCAGAGTGATTAGTGTGCTTGTGTGTTACTGTGCTTTTATAGATTATGTGTAAAGCTATAGCCATTTACTTTGAGACATCAATGTGGGAATCACTAAAATAAATAATAGCGGAAAAAACCCAGAATTCTGTGAAAAAAAAATCTCAGAATTCTGTCTTTTCTATAATGATATAAACAAGAATCTGATTAACATTACAAAGATTTAACCAGGGATATATTAGAATTAGGGGTAATTTCTCGACTTTCAGAAATTATATGGGATCAGTCATAACAATTTCCTTACAGAGACACTTTTAACTACCAGTCAAGAACCTGAAAGCTCCTTCATTAAAACTGAAAATCAAACCTGCAATGACTTCTGTACATGGAAATCTGGGCATGACAAAACCTGAAGTTGACACTTCCTAATATAATTCAGAAAGATGAAAAAGGAAGGCTTATTTTCTGGGTCTTTTTAAAAATGAGAAATGTATATATTTTTAGAGGATTGCCAAAACTGTTCTCACAATACACTATTTTGGGAGTTTTTTTCACTCTGGTGTTTCTTAAGACCTAGAATGATATTCACTTTGTTAGATGTAGGAGTGGGTTGCTTATTTCCTGGAGATTGTAGAAATTTTTGTTGCCTTGAGTCAGAGCAGTCAGTCTGCTTAATTCTTTTTCTTAGGGATTTCCACCTCCGTCTTGCAACAGAAATGCTCTGTCATTGTTTTTTTGAAGCAGGACCATTCAATTTAAAATCTGAGAATTCTATGATTATTCTTAGTCCATTAGCAAGTACTTGCAAGGTAGGAAATAATTACAAAACAAAATTACTCATGGCAGAATTTACTGAATATTTTCTCTTTTCATACAAATTTTCTATATGTCTTAATACCAAAAACCTTGCACAACTCATGAAGAGCCAACCTAGAAATATCTATTAATTGAACTCTGTTACTGAACCATACTTTATTTACCACCCACAAAAACCCACAAAAGCACAGGACACCCTACAGGAATCACATTACAGGAACCCAGCACCTTTTAGCTGACTGCAGTGAGGACATCATTGGAACATACTGTGTCCTGTCTCCTTTCTTTGAGAGAAAATTCCTTCCTATGTGCTATTCAAATACTTGTTTATTTTGAGGCAGAAAAGAAAAATAAATGGAGAAAACAGAAGGAAAAAGTAGGAAAATATCCCTCCCATGTAGAAAACTTTTAGAGAGTGATGTAAAGTCCCATTCTCCCTCAAATCAACTTCATTTGAGAGCTGAGAGCACCTATCTGCCTTCTCTACCAAGGCAATACACTTTCTCTATTTATCTTGCATCAAACATACAAGAAGGAGTCAGAGACATACAAATAAATCTATTCCCATGCCTGATTTACCAGAGCCTCTCTGTAATGTACAACTGTACAAAGGTTTCTGAGAAAACTTGATATGGGCAGACTGCCTTTTGGCAGAATCCGTAGCTAGCAGCAGCAGTCACGGGGATCTGGGATTTATGCTTCATTAAAGCTGGCATAATGCCAGCCTGGCTGAAAAAGGACAAAGAGCCCTCAAGTAACCTACCTAGCAATGATGACTTTCAAAGTTTGCTCTTTGGCTAGGTGGTTGAACAAGTTATTAGCCTCATCCAAAATAAATGAGATTTCCGACCTTCAGAGTGACTCATAAAGTATTTTGTTCTGTAACCCTTGCTTTAGACTTGACCTAAGCACATTGATCTTACCCTGAAAATCAGCAAACACTGAATTATGCCAATCAGCTTTTTATGACTTTCCTTGAAGACCTTTGCAGAGTGCAGCTCAAAAAGAATATGACCACATAAGTGCCTAAAACATTGGCTCCCTAACATCAGAGCTTCCACTTGCCTCTTATTCGGTAAACATTTGTGACATGGAAAGTTTTCACCTCCACTCTGAAGGGGACTGCTTACCACTATTCTACCATGTAAAATCTTCACTGCTACAGGTGCTGGGAGAATCTACAGCAATTATTTTTTCTTCTAAGGCCTCTGTATCTCCAGAATGTTCTCTTACCAACTCTGATATTGGTACTGTATCATGATAGATTGACACAGAACTGAGTACAAGATATTTTTCCAAACCCCTTGTGATTGTTACCGTCCTATAAAGCTCAGTCATGCAAGGTGTATGAGATCACTCATACGACAACACAAATTAAACTGTGGAAAATCAGTCCTGATCATCATCTTTTTCACATAAGGCATAAAAGCAGCCTATCTCTAACCTATCAGCTCCTCACTGGAATGAGCCCATGGGTAGAACAAAGATGGCTGAAGACTAGCTCGAGCTAAACGGTCACATAGCTAATTGACTGATAACTTCCTAAAAATGTTCTTCTCTTTTATAACTTCTATTTCCAGAAGTTCTGATCTCAACAGTCTCTGGCTCCTCCTGGACATCTTGACAGTGTGATGTTTCAACAGCTGGTTAAGAATAAGCCATTCCTTTCTCCTCATAATCAATATATTGAGTCTGATCACTCTTGACGCTCACAGGCACTGAGCAGCCTGTGCGTCTGTGCCTGCTTACTATAACATAACGGAGAATGAAGCTCTGCTGGAAAAAATTTTGAATGGGTAGTAAAAAACAGTCGATTTTCTGAACATAAGGTGAAATAGATCTTATGGTTGCCTCTCGCAACTGTGCTCTTTGCAGAATGCAGAATCCAATTCCAAGTCACTCATGAAAATCAACTTTCTCTGTGAGAAAGTCTTTACTTACCCAGGTTCATCAGTCTCCTCTTGTCAAAGTTATGTTTTTGTGGAATAATAAAGCTGTTGGCTAAACTGTTTGATTGAATGCAAATTATTCCATTTTCACTGAGACTGGAATTAGCTTGATAGACTAGGACTCATCCTACAGAATGCAAGTCACTGTTTTAAGAGACAAATGTAAACACTACTTTTTTTAGTTTAGTCTCTCCCATAAAATTCCCAGACACAGTTGCACAGAATAGCCATCTACAGTTCAGTGTTCATAAAAAATACCTGTGCCAGTCTGTTTCTCTTTTCTGCTTAGGAAGAAACACAGAGATGGTATCTCAAATTTTAAACACTTGGGAGGAAATAGTACATTACAGGGATGAGGCTGTCTTTGTAGATATGAAAACAGTAAGCTGGGTGGGGAGTTTTTTATTAATGTCCTCTTATTAATTCAAGCAGATTTAGCCAATTGAATGCATGTACTACATTTAGCTTCACTGGAGGATCTGGAGTTTAAGCTTGCATTATTTCTGGCTACTTTAGAATTTTGACCTGAAAATGCTTCCACTGACACTTCACAACACATTTTTCAACTTGCTGATGTTTGCTAGGGGACCTGTCCCCAAGTATTAAATGACAGTGACATAGGGGTAAACAAAACAACACTTGAATCTCCTCTCAGAGGATTTCCTGGTTGGTTCCAGGACAGAATAGTAGAAATAAGAAGAAAACCAGAAATGGTTTATTTTCTCAAT
Source organism: Entomyzon cyanotis (assembly GCA_024500445.1). Lineage (NCBI taxonomy): Eukaryota > Metazoa > Chordata > Aves > Passeriformes > Meliphagidae > Entomyzon > Entomyzon cyanotis. The sequence goes on from JAKEPQ010001005.1 coordinate 23,810,016, forward strand.
TGTTTATAAAGGTCTGGTCCCTTCTGTAGACTATTGCCAGCCAATTTGTCATTTTCTCTCGCAGCTGATATGCAGGACAAAACATAAACAAATGAGGTCACTTGCGCACATATTTGTCACAATACTGATTTAAATTCAAACAGCAAAAACTATGGTGTAGAAAACAGTGGCTGGAAAACAACTCTTACCTTTAAGGAATGCCTTCATTGAACTGCCAGCCTCTAAAATATGAGCAGTAAAAATAATTGTGAGCTAGCTTTACTATTACTTTTTTCCTAAATTATGGTCTTAATTAGAAGGATTCCTCAGTAATAATTAGTCATGAAGCATATACTGTAGTGCTATAAAAAATATTCTTTAACAAAATACTTACTATTAGCGGTTAGCTCCCTCTCAATTTTCCCATCGTCTTGATGTTCATCTAACCATAATTCATTGCACAAACAAAAATAATAAGATTAATAAAAACTGTTAGTATTGTATACATCATGTGACCATTACCTTTTGTCTCCAGTAGTATTTTCCATACTTCTTTTATTGAATAACACCTTGAAACTACTTCCAAGATCAAAGTTTCTTTTATACCTTCATCACAGTTGGCCTTATTCATACAAGAAGAATTTGGTTCAATTTACTCCAGGCAGAGAAGAATTTTCATGGTAGCTGTATGAAGTACTGTAGTACTATATGGAGTACATTATATGAAATACTGATTATTTACTGGTTCAGAGACTCAACTGTACATATGAGGGAGTTATATAACTTTTAGTGGTTAGTAATATTCAATGTACTGAAAATTACATATAAAACCTGCAGGTCTGGAAGTTTCTAAATTTTTTGCAGATCTGCAGCAACAAACTGGACTTCTGTTCTTACTTTACTTTTCTTTTACACTGATGAATTTAAGGAGATTTTCTGCAATATCATTTCACTGCAAAGATACACCCATATTTCTTCAGTCGAACCCCCTTGTTCAAATAATACTTCCCAATCTTCAACAACTTCACTCATTTAAAAATAAATACGTGCTCACTATCAGCTTCTATTCTATTGACTCCATGAAGATTTTGTATTTGTTCAAACCCAAGAATCCATAACATATTTCACTGCTTGTATGTAACAAAACTCTATGAATAAATTTGATATGCATGAAGTCTAAACTCCACTGTATTTCAACTCTTGTTGCAATAAATAGCTTGATTAACTTTTGAGACCTATCTCCTCATTCTGTCCTAAGGAGAAAAAGATCACTAGCAGTTTCTAAAAGTAGAACTCAATTTTTCCACAAAAACTGGACACAGGATTTGAGGCCTCAACAGTGCCGAGTACAGGGGGACAATCACTGCCCTGGTCCTGCTGGCCACACTATTTCTGATCCAGGCCAGGATGCCATTGGCCTTCTTGGCCACCTGGGCACAGCTGGCTCATGTTCAGCTGCTGTTGACCAGTGCTCCCAGACCCTTTTCCACCAGGCAGCTTTCCAGCCACTCTGCCCCAAGTCTGTAGCACTGCGTGGGGCTGTTGTGATCCAAATGATCTCCCTCAGTATGCTTGTGTGGACCACATCCGGCCCAACTGACTTAGTTGTATGTCTAAGTGCTGCAGCAGGGCACTGACTATTTCCCCTTGGATTGTGGGGGATTCATTCTGCTCCCCACCCCTTTCTTCTATCTCAGGGGCCTGACTACCAGGAGAACTGGTATTACTGTTAAAGGCTGAGGCAAAGAAGGCATTAAGTGGCTCAGCCATTCCTTCATCCAGCAGGTATCTTCCCTACTTGGCTGCCTCACCATCTGCTTCAGGAGCTTCTCTTCTATGGGCTCCAGGATCCTCCTACACTCCTTCTCCTCTGCTGTGTTGTATTTGCAGCAGACATAAATCCCTCATGAGAACAATGGCTGGTGATTGGGAGGTTTCTTCCAGCTGCTCACAGAACATTTTGTCTGCCTCTTCCTCCTGGTTGGCTGGTCTGTAACAGACCTAGACTCTTCTACCACGATATCTGCCTTGTTGGCCTTCCCCCTGATTCTACCCTTATGCACCCAACTTTATCATCACCAACACCAAGCTCTAGACAATCAAAAGACACCCTAACATACAGGGCTACCCTACCACCTCTCCTTCCTTGTCTCTCCCTGCTGAAGGGTTTACGGTCATCCATGGCAGCACTGCAGCTGTGCAAGTCATGCCACATTTCCATGATGATAACTATGTCATTTCAGATCTCTTTACACAATACTTATTGAAGGACTGAGAACTGAAAGCTTATTTAATTTCACGTGGTCTCTGTATAGTTTAGATTTTTTCAAAAAGATCAATGCACCTTTCCTCTTCTGCAGCATTTGGTTTGGGGCTTCTCTGTGTTAGGCTATGACTCCTTCCTATGCCAATACAAGAACTTTTTCCTTGTCTTCAGCTGTAAAATTTTGCATCCCTTGTATGTTGAAAAACTCTGGGGCATTGCTCAAACATCTAGGTGGTGTGCATATATCTGTTCTAAATTTTTTTCATTACGTTGCTGGCAGGTAACAAATTCTTTTTCTCCATGAACGACATACCTATTACAAGGAAATACAACCTCCTGAGCTTCCTCTTCTTTATATTTGATGACAATCTTATCCAGGAACCATCCGCTGCCTGTGTTGAAATGACAAAAGTTTATCATGTGAAATAATTTTTTTTAAATAAATTTTAAGAAAAAAAGCCCAGATAATCTTTTTCTAGCAGAAACACAGATCATATTAAGACAGATCTCATCTAAATAAATAAGATATATTAACAGAATGAAAGCTATATGATTTTTTTTATCTGTCATAAGAGATGCAATTCTTGTCTGTCTTACCCTGTTTTAATTTTAAGAGGGGTGGGGTTTTTCCCTTGGAATCAAATACATGCATACATCTCTGAACTGTCAGCACCATTCACATCCCAGCCTACATATTTTCATTCATGCGTAATGAGGCACAAGGATGTTGGGACAAATGTGTTTATGCCAGTAATCAAGATTTGTGTGAAACCTGGAAATTTTTGTCCCCTGTGAGTGAACTCCTTATTGCACATATAAAAATATTAATAAACAAATCTTTAAAACAAATGCTTTCATGTGTAGGTGGAGTGGGGCTGCAGCTTTGAAGGGGCTTTGTATGTCTTGGTGCCAGTAACTGGCAAAACTGAGGATCCAAGGACCCAGGGCTAGCAACCAGATTGACTGCCTAAGGCCAGCTACTGGAGGCCTTATACATCCCTACTGTGCATATTTTTTTATATTTGACATTGATGGACTGTTGTCCTGATCAGCTGTAGAGGGTAACAGGGCAAGGCCACTTGTACTGTTTGTGTACATGCTGAGTTCCTGTCTGTGTTGTTTTGCATGGCCAGCCATGTGCACACATATATGTGTTTTATAGACGTTTGTGTGCATGTCTGCTGGGAACACACACTCAGCCTTGCTGCTATGAGACCAGCAGGCATGGAGCTGTGCAGTTTCACTTCCACTGGGCTGCTGAATTAATCTTCTCCCTAACTGCAGTAACCACTGGCACACCCATTTTTAGATCTCTTCCAGTGACCATCCTAGTGACTGGTCTAGTTCTCCTGCTACACCCTTCTCAAATATCCTGTTCTCAGTGTGTCTGCACCACTCAGTATTTGTCATATTGCTCATGAGGTTTCGCCCAACCCACATCATTACCTATCAGCATATTGCAGCAAAACAGCATGAGGGATGTTTTGGTCAGAAGCAAACAATCATCCTATTTATTCTTATGATTTGCCTGCCTGGCTGCATATGAGTCTGGAAGTCCCTAGAAGGTAGCAGTTTCTGTCACATAGGAAGGGCATCCCCAGGCAGTGCATGGAGAAAACCCCATTCTCTAGGATAAAATTCCTTTAATTTCCTCATTCACAGTGGCTCTGGGAGTAGATCTGTTCCCCACAGCCTAGGACCCCCAAAGGAAAAATATGTTCTAGAATCCTTTCAAGACAGACTTCAAGTCAAGACTAAAGACCTTCATGCCCTGTCACTCAGGCAAGTGATGAGAAACAGGGATACCCCACCTCTAAAGGTATTCTCCTTCCTCCTTCTCAACCCCCAAAATGTTGAAACTTTTGATGGTCTCTCTCCAAAGTCATCATCCTTTTGCAGTTCTCAACACCTCAGTCACCTCGGGCTAGGCTTATGTGGAGCTAATTTTGGATGCAGTTCAAAAGAAGTGTGTGAGATCACTCTGTGCTGAGTACAATGAACAACCTTCTGAATTACCAAGGCACACATTTTGTTACAGATAGAATTCAATCCATCATCCTGTTCAGACAGTCCGTCAAACCCACAGATTTGAACTCCAATGTCAAAGAACAGCATGAGATAGCTGAACTGGGTTACAGATTTGTAATGCTGATCCTGCTGATCCATGCTGCCTATCAGAGAGATGAGGGAGTAGAGCACGGTATGGTGCTATGGGGAATAGAGGGAAGGTGGGCTCCACCACAGTGCCCTCTGTGTTATGTCTTGGGTTACTATGATGGGAAACTCTCAGGTGTACTATCATCCATATTGCTGAAGGCAGCAAATGCTATGGAACTGCAGATACAGGAAACAAGGTTACACACCATTCCAAGGCTGCACTATTATGGTTATTTCTGTAACAGTCACAAGCCTGCTCAGAGCCTCAGGCACTACAGTCAGTGAGATGGGGGTTGCTTGGGGCCATTTCAGAACTGAGTAGGGTAAAAGGGCTTTTTTAATCTGTTATCAGTGTGGCCCGGAACTGCCTTAAAAGTCCTTTTCTTCATCTACCTTCTTCCTAGGTACTAATCTGCAAATATATTTGCAGCATTTACATATTTGGTGCTTTTAAATGCTAGATTTCTCTTCATCATTCCAGAGATGTAGACTTCTGCAGGGGCCTGTACCCAAAATTCATTTCATCCCCAAATTCTCTCCTTTTTTCTGGAAAACCTACAAGCTGAATGCAATGTCACTCACTGGAACAGCTCCACATTGATTTACACAGATCAAATATATAATCAAATCTTCTACATTTGCCCAAAGAAGCAAGGTCATTGTGTTACAGCTACTCAAATTTTGTCAGGTAGCAAATCAGCTACTAAATATCTTTAATTCTATCCCGGATAGTTTCCACTGTTTGTCTAATGAAAGGTTGTCTTACTAGTGTGAAATACACTTTTGAGAGTTTTCTATATGCAAATAAATAGCACTTTTTTATCAATAATCTCAAAAACACAGAGTGGAATGACAGTATTTGACATTAAATTCATGCCCCTTTTTTTCTGTCCATTACCACGGTTTTTCATCATCCCATCACAGTGATAACCTGCAGGAAGACTTTTTATCACTGCAAGACCTTCTGTCACATTTTCTGTGAAGGATGCAATATAAACAAAGTGCATTGGGTTTAAAAAGGACTTGAAAACAGACTGGTCTCTAGGAAATTAAATCCTACCTGGACCTGTTCCATCATGGCTAATCAGAACTTTCTCCAAGTCTCCCAGTGAGATAGCCTTTATGCAGAAAATATCCATCTGTGGAACCATGCAAGGAAAATGATAAAGGTCTTAAACACAGCTATTGCTTTGACCCTAGCAGTATAGAAAACTTTTTTTTTCCTCTCTCTTTTTCTCTTTTTTTTTTCTTTTTTTTTTTTTTCTTTTTTCAAAATGAATACAGTTGTTTTATATTGATCCTGGTCAGACAGGCCAGGAAAACCAGATCCTTTAAATTTTTATAAGGTGAATAACACCTGAAAATTACTCCACAGAGATAGCCCTTGATACCTTTGGCATGACACAATGATCAGTTTCAAACAATTATTTGGTTGTGTCTCTATGATATTTTCTAGCCCTATCTGCCTCACCAAGATTAGAAATCTTGGAAATTGGAAATTGGAAAACATCCTTAGGAATACAGGTTTCAAACCCGATTCTAAAATTCGGAATGATCTGTTCAGGACAACAAAACCGTTATTGTTACCATTTTATCTATATGTGTAATTAAAATAACCAAGAACACCCAAATTCTAATATCTAAAGCTCTCAGTAAATGGTTGATCAAGCAGATAAAAACTATCCCTATGATGTAATTATATCAGCAATTTTGAATAAGGAAAATGGTAAATGCTTGAATAAACCTTGTAAATAAAAAGATATTTACAGTTGTTGTTGAACCAGTTTTCTAGCCATAATTTACTCTTATTGATCAGAAGCAGCACTGTTTTTACTTCATCTGTCCATGTCAAAATTTAACTTTATTATTCTTAGATTTATGGAGCTTCCTTTTGCCAGCATCTCCTCTTGTCCCAATGTGGTTGACATAAATGTTGGAATCTGTTTCAGCACCAGGTTTAGCACCTGTGTATACATGGACCTCATACACCAACACTAGAAGATGAAAGAACTTGAGATTATCCATGCAGTTTGCACAAGATTCTAAAGTTTCCTCATCAAAATTTTGCCAGAAGACCATACTGATTTTCAAGTTTTCTAATATCAACAGTGTGGTGGTTTTGATTGCCCCAAAACATCAGTAAAGTATTTTTTAACATCTAGGAGAAATTTGGACCCCTCAGAAGCTGTTGTGGTAGGCCTGGGGAGGTGTCTGAGGGGTGGGGTGTGGCACAAAGATAGCTCCTGTGTGTCCTGAGTGAAAGTTCTGGAAGTTTTTACATCAAGTCCAGCAGAGCCAATCTCTGATGGCTCTGAAGGTGATGGACATGCTGCTGGCCAAGTTTGGGCCAATTGGAGGTGCTAGTTACGCCTCTGTGAAAACATATTTAAGAAGAAATTAAAACAAAGCAGGCACGCACTTCTTTCACTTCTTTGTAGTTGGAGGAGGAGGAGGTGGAGGTGAAAATATGTAGAGGGAGAACAGCATGGAGACGCCAAGGTCAGTGAAGAAGGTGGGGAGGAGGTGCTCTAGTGCTCCAGGTGCCGGGACTGAAAACTCTCTGCTAGCCATGGTGAAGGCCATGGGGGGAGCAGGAGGTTTCCCTGCAGCCCATGGAGTCCACAAGGATGCAGAAATCTACCCACAGCCCATGCCAGAGGAGCAGGTGGATGCCTGGAGAGAGCTCTGATCCAGTTTGGAGTCTCATCAAAAGAGTTAAAGCTACAGAGGCCTTGCAAAGGAAGGAAAAGCCTTGCTCCCGGGATGAAAGCAGCCTGGCCTCAGCTTGGGAGAGAGTCTGCACCTTATGGACAAAAGAACTCATGTTGCAGCAGAATTCAGGCGGGATGTTGCTCATGAGATTGGACCCACGCCAAAGAAGTTCCCAGAGGACTGTCTCTTGTGGGAGGGACTCCACAGCTAAGTAGAGAACCCCTCTCCCTGATTGGACTGACCAGAGGACCCCTCAACCTGCCCCCTGTCTGTGTTGCTGGTTTGGAAAGAGGGAAGGGGAGTGAGCAGAGAGACTGCTTCTTAAGAGGGTGGGGGTGAGAGCAGAAAAAACTGTCTGCAGAGAAAGAGAGAGAGAGAGACATAAGTAGAGATAAAGAGTATTTGTAGTAGAAGAATTGTGGTGATTAATAGGTTTATGGATCTGCTCTGTGGACTGAGAAAATACCTCACACCCTGCCTCCCTACCCGGGCTTGTTGGTTATAAAAGAGGAAAGGGGTTGAATACTATGAGTTCGTAAGAGGGAGGGGAGGAGTGAACAAAATAATGTATGAAAAGTTTATTTTTGCCTTGCATTTTATCCTCCAACTCTGTAAGGTAATTAAATCACTTTTTGCAACTTTAAGCTTGGAGCCTGTTTGCCCTCTTTCTTTCTTCATGCATCCTCCTAGCAATGTCCTATCTCATTTGACTCACGAGATTGATCTGTATTTTTGCAATTTTTTTCCTGTAGTAAGAGAAAGTCGAGGTGCCTGGCGTTTAGTTAGGGTCAAACCCCAACAAACAGCTATTCATAAATTTGTCATGTCTAGGTTCAAATCTTTTAATTCTCTTCGCAAAAATATGAAAACACCAAGCTTGAAAAAAACCACATTATGCTGAGCATTTCTATGCATTGCTCAGCAAAGCAGTTAATCAAGCAAATGTTCCCTAGTGCTCAGTGTTCTTCTCTTATACTCCTTTGATTATTCATGATTTCAGGACCTGATTCACAAAGTCTTTCTTTGCAAGTTATCTGGAGACCACCTAACTATGCCTAGTCATCATCTCAAATAATAGCTCCTTTTCACTGGTACCAAAGCACTTTCAACCTTCAGATTTGTGCAAAACAATTATCTGGGTTGTTAACCTTTATTTCATTTTAAAAGAGGAATAACAATCACAGATCCTAGGGGTTTTAAATTTTCACCTCACAGACAAAGGTGGGCAAGCAGATGAACAGCTCCCACACCTATAACAAATGAACAGTCATCTTGCTTTTGAAGGTTTCAACTTCTGTCACTAGTGAATGATAACACTTTCAAAACCAGCTCTCAGTTAAAATACGTTTACAACTTCTTAATGCCTCTCCTTGTAGTGTAAATCAAAGTCTTATACACAAAAAATACATGTGTCTTCAAATAATCCTGGAATGTAATTCAAAACTACTGTATTAACATGTTCTGTACCACACTAATGTTATTTTTTATAACTATCTAATGTGCAAATTTATTTTTAAAAAATTATTGCAGTGATCATGTACTATTATATTTCATTTCAGTTTTCTTACTGTGACTTTAAAAAAAAATCCTGTTTACATTTTAATGGCAATTTTTCCATGCAGTATTTCTATTTTAATCACAGCCAGCCATTTCTGCTGCTATGTAGTAGATCACAGAGAAGGTTATAGTTTCATTAGTGTGTAATTTTAACAGTTCTTGGGAGTGAAGAAAGGTAGTAGAAGTCCTAACAAACACAATTAGTTCCTTTTAAGAAGGACCAAAGATGAAAACAGAATTGGATTAAAAAATGCTTGAAACTGGATAATATTCTACAAAAACTTGTTAAAATCCTGACCCTTAAACCACCAAATTACTAGAATCTGACATTTCCATAAATTTTTTATTCACTGGATCCCAAGTCAGCTTATAAAACTGAAATATCATGTCATCCACCATCACTGAAGAACAGCTACTTCTGATTCCCAGTAGAGAAGCTAAACAAGTAGTAAAATAATACTGCAAATACTTGAGGGAGAAAAACAGCCCCACATGTGTTAAAAGATAGGAGAAACATTAATGGGTAAAGTGTAAGCTTAACCAAATTGGAGTATTCCTTTTAATCTGTATAAAATTATTCTAAAACATAGTGTCTCCAAAACTTAATCATTATTATAACTGTGACTTTAAATAGGAGTGGTGTTCCTTGACCAGTTTTATTATTTTCTGTAATTCTAAGCATTCACTTCAGCTCTCACATCCATGCATTAATGTACCAACACAGCCTGTGACATATAATTGATCTCAATAACACACACATCTTCAAAGGTTTGACAGAGCCTTATAAAAACTAGTTTCAAGGGTTTTAACATTAAAAAATCATGCTAAAACAAATTGTAGGTATGAATAACAAGTAGCAAAGATAAATTGACCTGATAATTAGCATAATTGAGCTATATATCCAAATTACATTTGATATCATAACTGCTAATATAATCATAGCTGGCCAAAGGGCAGAGGATAAGGGGTGGCAGCAAACTATGACAGAAAATGTGCAACAAAGCAAAGAGCTACATGCTCTTTTCCTGAAGGGGCAAAATCTTTAGGGGTGTGGAAGGAGAGAGGTCACATTTTCAAAAAAAAAATGCTAAAAATGATAATAATTTGTGACCAGAAATTTTAATAATGGGGCTTTACTACCCATGAAGCAGTAGGCTGCAGGTAGTAAAAGAAGAGACATAACTGACACAAAGGTTCCTCCACACTCTTACATTCTTAGATACATTCTTAGTTTTGAAAATGCAAAACATCTGTGGAGGGAAAGGAAGGAGTATAGACTGTTTATGTTATGACTGTTTACATACAAAGACTGGTATCTCCATTACTTAAAACTACGAGTAATTTTCATGAGCAAACCCAAAAAATTTAAGCACAGTTTTAAAGCATATGCCAGGCTTTTTTTTAAGAAACCCTTTAACAATAAATGCTTACAAAACCAAAATACCAAAAAGGCCTTTCATTATGGAGGAAGGATACACAAGATGAGAACAAGAGGTAATTATAACACAACACAGAGATATTAACAGATAAATAAATTACAATTCATTTTGTAGCAATGTGTATCTCTGTGGTAACCAGAGAGATGATAATGATCTCATCATTAAATGCAGCGTTCTTTTGCTACCAGCCTAAATAAATCAGTCTGAAGTAGACAACATGCACATCTTGAAATCTTAAAAAAATGGAAAATATTTTTCGTAGCTCCTTGTGTCTATACATCTCTCACCACCTGTAAAACGTTAGGTTTGACATTTATTTAAGCTACAGAATCTGTATTATTTATAAAAGAATCTTCTTGATAAAAGAGAGCAGTTTGCACTCTAATTTTTTCTACAAATATAGGCTACTACAATACAGGTTATTATACTAGGATAATAAAATGAATATTTATATTCCTTAACTTGAATGTATGCTACAATGCATTCTATAGGAGTCACACAAAAAATTAAGCAAAGAAAATATTCTCCAAAACACACATGCCTAATTAGAACATAGTGAACATGGCCACCATGGTGAAATGCTTGCACATCCAAATAAATATTCACTAAATAGTTTGTGGAGGTCAAGTCTTTTCTGTGAAAATGAAAACCTAGGCAGAGACCAGCCTGGGAGAATGCAGATTTTTCAAATTTTATCAAGCCATTCCTCTGGATTGCAGACATCTACAAAAGGTGCCAGTGCTAATGGCCCCTGAGCTACAGACTGCTTAAAACTAAAAACAAGAGTAATATTGCCACCCTGTACCAGATAAGACAAGGTACACCAATTGTTTGATGGGACAATACAAACAAATCTGGAGAACCAACCTACCCACTGAATTTACTGCTGAGACAAAAAGATTCACCATATGTGACATTTTTCCACTCGTAGTTTTCTGTTTATTGTTCACAAAACACATTTTGTTGTGTAGAGAGCAAAATAAAATGATCCTACAAAATGTGTTCAGCCTCTGTGACTGTGGTTTCAATTCTTTTGAGTGACTAACCTCTGCTAAGGCCCCTGCTGCAGGCCCATCTGCAGTGGAGACTTGCTTCACTGCAGGAAGAAAAAGCCATCCCAAAACTCTGAAAATTAGAACTGTATGGCCTGATCCCCTATTCTGTAGTAGTAATTTCATTTTACTATATTTTAATCAGTGAAACTACACCAGCTGTAAGCTGTAAACTGGGGTGACAAAACAGAGAGAGGCCAATCCATAGGCAAAAAAAGAACAGCCTGAAAGGCAAAAATGTTGAAAACTATTTCATAAAACCAGGCACTCAACAGAACTCAAGAAACAGTGTTTCAGCACTCTGAGGGATTCAGCATTCTGTTAGACTCACATCTAGGCATCTGTCCAATGTGGAGCACATCAAAGTAATAGAAGAAATGCCTTGGAAAACACAGTAACTTTGATAAAGGATATAAGAGGATTAATTAACAGAGAATAACAGGGAAAAAATCTCAGCTAGCACTCAGTAAAAAAGAAAATTACCTTTCAGAAAATAAGTGATTGAAATCTTCAAATTGCTCACAGGGTAACTTTAGATAAGCTCTATAAACCAAACAGAAAAATCTGCAACATGGATGCATGGATGAAACAGTTGAAAAAATGTTTTCAGACAGAAGTAGGGAGCTTCTAAAAGGCAGACCTTAAAGCAGTATAATAACTGTGCTAAAAAATGACAGAACCAAATATACAAAAAATACTGCAGGAGTCACTGAGCAGTCAAGTGTGCCAGTACCAAATTTCCAGTTGCTCAGTCTATAAAAATGCTATCTCTTGAGATACTATCATGAGGCTTCAGGTGTTTTTTTAAATCCCAACTCCAGCTTCTGGCATCTATTGATAACATAAGGAATTAGCTACCTTGGACAAAAGAGAGAGGGAAAGGAAGTTTTCCTGGTTATGAAGAAAAGGTAACCTAAGGGCATACTAAGGGCAACAGAATGTGAGTTAGAGAAAACTTTTTTTACAGATTTCCTATTCTGGGCACCTGAATCAGGTTTTCCAATGTAGAAAATTGATATACTCCTGATCATTCAGCAATGATAAGAGGTAGTTTGGCCTCAGTTTGCAGGCACAGTATGTAATTATCAATTCCTTTTGAAGAAGTAATGTACTGAATTCAGTGACTTATGACATTTGCCTTTGGAAAATACAAACAGTAAACAAGCATCTTGGATTGCTTTGGATTAAAGACTAAATTAATATTTTGATATGTTTTAGGAGAATGAAAACACCCAATTAAAATTAAATAAAAATTTGTTGTTGGGGATGTGAAAATGAAAGTTTTCATGGCAGAAATATTGGTCTCTTTCTGCTTAGCACAAACTGCTCTCCTATTGTCAGCTCTTTTCAAAGTAATTCTATCAAAAGAAAAGTGCATTTGTTATTTGAGAATTCTAGTTAGAAGCAAATTAAGATCCGCAACTGTCTGTGCCTAATGACACTGGTTTGCCCACACCACCACTGAATTCCCTGGTTGGCTTTCCTTCCTTCTTTCTGGTGTGTAGCATGGAGTACTTTTAAAGCAAAGAATTAGGTTCTTTTTGGATGAAACTACAGCAGATAATACATTGCAGGAACACAGTTATGACAACCTTGACACAAACTGGCAGTTAGTCTGTGGGAACAGACTAGAACAAGCCTGAACTTCCCTCTAAACTCCCATAAAGAACATATCAGACACTTAACTAAGTGGGTTTTCAGCACAAAGCGCTTCACTAAGGAAATCCACTCCCACCAGGCTGCCAGTGTAAACAGACAAACTGGCCAAAGAGCACGAAACCTGGGGAGATGTTAAATGATACACAACATTAAAGTTGTCCAACTGTTTCCGTTCAGTCCTCCCTTAATGCTGGCCATGCAAGACAGCAGAGCAGTATTACACAGTATTGCTCCAGGTTCTGCCTTTTTTCCATATGACATGTCCGCTTGAATGAAATGATCATTTTGGCTCAATCTGCAAACAGCAAGGTTGACTGTCTGGTTTTATCACTTGGTATTTACTACCTTGGTTTCACAAAGACTGTTGGGTGTTTTGCCATGACAGAAGGATGAAGATAAAGGCTAGTGCAGTGTTAAGGCTAAAAGAGAACAAATTCTTAATGGCTGATAGTGGTTAAGAGTGACTATCTTCCTCAGAAGTGGTGTATATATTAATTTAGAAGACACAAATATAAAAACAATATCAGGTGTTAGGACACTTCAATTAGAATTTTAGTTCTCACTCTAGTTTCTACTAAATGCTATCGAATCTCCACTATTACTATTTGCAGCGATAGTCTAAAAAATATCTATTCTTCATAACATGCAAGAAAATTATCAGCTTTGAAAAAACACATTTGCTAATGAATTTTACAATAAAGAAGAGAAGCTTGACTATTTACCTATGTAGTTGGTGGTTCCTGAGTGATAAAACAGAGATAAAAATTTTGTAGAGATAACATTTGTGTCATTATTATTTTCTTTGGCCACCTTTTGCACTATTTCAGCCAGTGGCCTCATTCTAACCTTTCTGTATTTGCCTGAAAACTTCTCCAAGTGGAAAAGAATACTAAATCTTTGGAGCTGGAATTTTTCCTGCCCCAGCCTCAGTATGTCTTTTATTTCATTTCAGTACAGTTATTCCTTCAATTATGTGAACAGGAACAGAACACATTTACCCATTTATATCCTCATTTGACATTTATGTTCACATAATCACGGCAGTAAGAGAATTCAATACCTCTTGCATCAGGTGCCCCTTTAGAATAAAACTTCAGCTGTATCTGAAGACAACCCATGTTGGGATGTGTGATAAAGGTCTGCACATTCACAGAGGAATACAGGCAGGGGGCAGTCCAGGTGACACCCTACTCTGGCTTCTCCCAGGCCCATCACAGGAGCCATCAGCCCATCTCCACAATCACGGATGCACAAGGGCAGGTGGGACAGCCACAGAGACTTAGAGAAAGAGAACCCTCTTCCAGCCTCTGCAGGACTGTGCCAAGAGTCTCAGTCTGGACATGAAACCCACCACGATGAGACAATTTGGAGTATTTATCATACTTACAAGGTTGGATGCCTAAGACACAATGTAGGGCAGAGGGGAAGAGCATTTCAGAGGACTTCTGAGACATTTAGGAGAGGAACTAAAGGTAGGGAAATAAATGGATCTAGGTGAGGAGCTTGGGGAGGATCTGATGTTAGCAAATAGAGAGATCACATATTCTCTTTGTGTGTGCATGTGTGGGTAGGGAGTCTAAGTGCCAGCATCTGCACTTGGAGTCCCGCGTGACAAAAACTGGAGAGACTGAAGGGAATAAAATTGTCAGTGAGTGGAGTGGGGCCAGGGGTCAAAGACCCATGTCTCTGAGTGCAAACCCACATGAGCAGCCAAGTGTTAGAGGAACATAGGAGTCCCACTCATTTGCCATGGACACCTTGGGGTATGTATCTCTAGAGGCGAGACCTGCTAGAGTGGGCGTGAGGAAATGGCTTTTAACTGCAGCTGGAACAGGGCTGCAGCCTCAGAGGCTCACATGTCCAGCTGCCAGCTACTGGGGAGGATGGGATGCTGGGGAAATTGCAGAGCAGACACAGTGCATGACCCCAGCTGTTGGAAGTATCTACCCTGTACACATCTGTACACGTGTAGAGCCCCACTGCTGCACATCCATCCTGCTCAGCCAGAGAGAAGAGCAGGATGAGGCTGCTGCTGCTGTGTTTGTGCAGCTGCTCTGTGAGTCTGGGTGGTCTGTGCTGCTGGCCTTGATGTGTGGTACCTACCCGTGCTCTCTGTGGGTGCAGACAGCAACATGTGCTGAGTCTTGCTGCTGGTTGGCCCTGGGGCAGTGCATCTGTAGCAGCCCCACTGAGCTACACTGAGCTGCCACATCTGCTCTGATTCCCCCAACACTCCTGTGTTCTTAAGCTAAGTCAAAATCATTCAGAGTAAGACTTCTGTCTTATTTTCATTGAGTGACACTTAGGATTTACCCAGCTCAGGGTATGATTACAAATTTCCAATACCTATCACTTAGAAAATAGTTTAACGACTTTATTTTTTGCATCACAGTGTAACTAGGGGATGAAATCATATCAAAACCGCAACATGTGAAAAACCCAATGCTTGCAAAGTTTGGTAAACTAAAAGTATCTGCAATTGCCAGGAAAAAGAAAAAATAAAGTGCAAGACTGCATAGAAGAATCACAGGAGAAAAAGCCCAAAACAGGTTGGAGCAAACCTCCAGGGATCAGCCAGTTCAACAGCATGCTGAATTCAGGGACAACTTCAAAGACAGATCAGGTGAAGTTTTTTAAATCTCCAGGGCCGGAAAAACAAAAGTGAAGATGTAATAGGAAGAGAAAAGGGAGCCACAGACCCAGAAGTCTTGGCAATGTGGAAAAAATAAGAAAAGGGAAGACAAAGGCAGACATGCGTTGGAGGGATAAGAAACCTGAGTTAGGAAAGGAAGTTGAGACTGATGGGGTGGAGAGATTGAGCGAGAATTGAAATCAACTCTTGGAGTAGGAGACCAAATTAGTGTAAATTTTTTTGGAGTGGCTGAGGCACAGTCAGAAGAACTAAGAGGGGTTATAAAGGTGAGAAATCTGAATGGAAAAGAAGCAAGTTCAGAGAGGAAGGTACAGAAAAGCTAACAGATTCAGGAAATAAAGTCAGAACTTCTGAAGAGATGCTAGAAAAAAAGAAAGCCAAGGAATCAAAAATCAGTTCCAAGGCCTTGGGTCCACATTGGTGGCATAGGAAATTTTGTCTGGGGGAAGGGAGAAAAAAAATGAGGAAAAATTACCCTTGCTTCTAAGAGGGAAGCTGAGAAAGGAGGTAAGTGTTTAAGAACAGCAATTAAAAGACCAATGCCTTCTGTGCTTAGTTTGCATTTGTTTGCTTTGATTAAAGTTTCCAGCACATGACTTTTACACTTAAGCAAATCTAGTATAACCAGAAGATAACAGATTGAACTGAAAGCACAGAATACAAATTTCTAAATTATATCAAATCTTCATTAAGGAATTAGCAGCATGTAGTTTCTTCTGCTGGAGAAAGCGTCTTGATGTGGTTTGTTCAGTACTTGTAAGCAATTAGCTTTTAAATGGGAAATGAAAATGGATAGCGTTTCATTTGCTTGTTCTTGAGAAAATAAATAGAAATCCTTTGGACTCCTTGCTGAGTTTGTATTGATGTTCAATTTAAATGTGCCTAAAATCAATAACTAATTAGTAAAACTTAAATTTTTTGGAAATTTCCAAATGCTTTTGGGAATGTATTTTTTCTTGAATACATAAAACATATATTTTAATAACGTTCCTGCAAGCACAAGGAAATATGCAGTAATACAATGTTAAAGACTAAATAAATGTGCAGTTTTAAATATATTCCCAGCCTTTGATAAAGCGGACTTGATATTGCATATACAAATATAGAAATTTAGTGCACTGATCAGAATATTAGTACTTTTCTATGAATGGGTTTTTCAGACTGCATAATGCAGATTTGAATTATTGATGCTGAATAAGTGTTCCTACAACTTAATTGGCTTCTGCACTATTTTTTCATTGTACCAGTAAATTACACATATGTCACTCTGAGTGGCATATGGTCCTGTGGTGCATGTCAGTGATCATAGGGCTTGGTTCATCCTGATCAGTCCCATTTTTTGAAGTCTCTTATTGAAGTCAGTAACTATTCTGCAGTATCATTAAAAAGAAAAAAGAACAAAAGGGAAATGTGAGCTGGCTCGTACATGTTTCTCAGCATCTTCTGGCCTCTGTAATAAAACATTCACATATCACAGTCTTAATATTTTTCTCAGAGAATTATATTCTTTTGACTTAAAGGTTTTCACTTCTTTGATATTTTCTTCTGAAATTGCTTGATTGTCTAAATACAGGGTATTTTTTATGTTGAATTTTTATATTGATATTTTTTTATGTTGAATCCCTTACACCTTACAAAACTCACTGCATCAGTTTGAATCCAATTTGCTAAATGGTAGCATCTATGTAAGACCTACCACTGTCAGACATTATTTGCCATCAACTACATTGTTGTCATTCTCTTAATGTAAAGAGAGTCTATTAAAAAAAACCACACATACTGATTATAGTGGATCCCTATTTCTCGATAAAGGCCCAGGACTTTTAAAATAATAACCTTACACAATGCGTTATTTCCCACCTCACTTGAAGAGAACAAAGTGAATCAAAGCTGCCATAAACTTTGAAGCACCAAAGTGTCACCCTGCAGCTAACAGTTTCTATGTGAAGGGCTGTGACTCAAGCCTGATTTGAAAAACACGTGTGATGATTGAGATCATGGATTTCTGGAAAAGTATGTTTTATGTAGGACAAGAAAGGATGATCTCAAACTTGCTAGAAGGAACTAGATGTTGCATGATATTACATACCTTGATATGCCTTGATTTGCTGCCTGATTTTAAAGAGCAGTGATGTATGGGCACGCTGAGAAACCAAAAATTTTACAGGGTAGGATACCCTGGCCACAGCTATTATTCTGATTTTGGAAAGGAGAGAAGTTAAATGATCACTTCCCTCTCCTGTGGAGCTAGAAAATATCTGGAAGGGATTGCTTCATGGTTACACTGGCATTTGAGCAGGCTGCCCTGGAGGGAATATGACAAACTGTCATATACTCACAGGATATGGTTAGTGAACACATAATCTAAAACACTGAGCACGAACATGGCAAAAGCTCCTCTGCAGGGGTTCTTATTGCCACTTCTCTTCACATATCATCTTCATCCTTGTCTTCTGCAAGCCAGCTCTCTATGGGGAGACAAATCTCTTCTTCAGAAAGAGGGACTACTGTTTCAAGTCTGACTTCCTTCAGGTACCAACTGGGATCATTTCCAGTGTTTTCATGGCCAATGCAGATTTTATATAGCTACCAAAGATCTCTGAGATTAATCTTTAATGAAAAAAAAGAAAAATCCAGATTTTAATAACAAATTACAGTGTTCTCTTTTAGCCATCCTTCTTATACTGGCCATACAAGCTAAATGTGCGGCTAACATAGTCAAGAGTAATCGGTTTTGTTAGAAAACTAAGCCTTAATACACAATGAATACCAGAGAAACAGAGCAAAAGCAGATTGAGTAGTCTGCAAGCGCAATTTTATTGACTTCAGTACCATATTATTTAAAGTGACTAAAGGGCTCAGACAACGCAGTCTATTTCTAGACCTCTACATGGAAGCCAGTTTGTAGTGTTAAAATGTAAATCTCTATTTCTAGACAAATACTTTAACAAGCAGAAGTAAGTTCAGTCATTGCTACACAAAATAGTACATTTGGAGTCCTTTCAGTTACCATCAGTAGAGCCCTATTAACTATTCCTACCACTTATCAGTCTGCTACTTTTCTTTTTGAGTCCTGTTTTTATGTGCATTAGTGTCAGGGTTCACTGTTTCTGTAAGTGCCAGTGCCACACTGCAGCAAATTTAAACAATAAAACATGGCTATGTCACACTGAATACTGCAGCCTTGGAATACGAGCCACTATGTTTTGGGTTGCAAAGTTTTCTGGGCAATCTGATGGCAGGAACCTAAGCACAAAAGCAGGGTTAACCACTTTCAACCTTTTTTTTTTTTTTTAAACTTCTTTTATCATATTGTGTTTGAAAGGTCATGGTAATTGGGAAAAAAATCACCAAGTAAAAAAGAACAATAGTTGTTTCTTTTACTACTATAGCAATTTTGTACTATTTCACATTGAAACAAAAAGAAAACAAACATCCTTGAGGCAAGCCTGGCACAACTCAGTCTCATAAGGTGAGAGCAGGACACATAGGCTAGTAGTAAAAAGTCTGAATACAGCTACACTTATGACCATTGTAGCAGGTTTTGCTATATTAAAACAGTATGTTAAAGTAAGATGTACTAAATGAAGACACAATTATAGCACTAAAGCAATAAAACCATGTACATCAAAAATATGCTGCTAATACTCACAGCAGAATTCCAGCAACAGATAAAAAGCACTCTGAAACTAGTCACAAATGCAGCCAGGACATAGGCTAAGCTGCCCTAATAAACCTGTCACCCAGCTGCAAAACAGAGACCTCTGCAGTGGGCAAGGGACTGCTAAGGTTGCCTTGCAAAAAAATATAAAAATGTATTAGAACTCTCAACCGTTATTGCAAACTGAGTAGAGTATGGTGTCGGTGAAAAACAAAGGTGGTGCTCTCCTGAGATGTAGGAGCTTGCTGCTACTTGTGGTGCAGGAGTTTTAGAGGGCAATTTAGTAAATAAAATACTGATATCTTGTGATCTCATGTCCATTATTAAATTCTGGCTTAATCCCTGTTGAAAGAGAAGCATCCCAGCCACCACAGGTTATTGTATACAATAATCATTACCACGATTCTTGGTCAGGACCAGAAAACTCTGTCAAAGAGCCTCTTTCAACTTCTGAAGCATCTAATCAGTCATTTGGCTATGAACACACGGAAACATTGATTAAGCAAGTCCTGCATATCTGTAGCATATATATAATATCAGTTGGCTCAAAAGTGAAGCTATAACTTTCTTAATTATATTTATTTATCATATTATGCTAAAGTGGATTTTTTTCAGAAGGAGGTCTGAGATGGGAGATATGTTTCCCTGCAAAGACCATGGACATGCCCTTCTTGTTCTTCTCCTCCTGCTGTGCTCCAGCAGATCCATTTCTTTCTTATGCTGAAGGCCCCAACACTGGATGCAGCACTCCAGGTGGGGTCTCACAAGAGCAGAATAGAGGGGCAGAATCACCTTCCTCGACCTGCTGGCCACATAATCAGTAATGTTTGGCAGACCACTGGTGCAACTGAAGAAAATATCACAAAAGTAATCATATGTAGGAGAGCTGACCAGAAAAGGGGAAAAAATGGTAAAAAAATCTGGAAAAATGAAAAAAAAAAGGAAAAAAATAAGAAGCAATTTGAAAAAGGAGAGGGAAATTATAAAGCCCATTCATCACCATATCAGCATGCAGGGACTTCCTGTTTCTGGATAAGCAACAGAGCAATCCATCAAACCTAAGCAAGTATAGTTTCAAGAAAAGTCCATAGAGAATAGAATGTTCTGTACAGACCATTAGGTTTCTCCAGAAGATGCATCTAGCTGCAACTAGTTAAATTAGATTCACTGAAGTCCTGTTTAGCATCTCTAAACATGTATGTTCTTGTGTCTTTCTATACTTCCTATCCTTCCCTAACATTCACACTCTAAAAGCAGTTGCAATATAACCAAATTAAAGAAATTATAACCATGTGCTAAAGGGGAATTTGCCCAAAGTTTCAAGTCAAATGTATTTGCTCACTTTCAACTAAAGGAAGAAAGAGTATAAAGCATTCCTGTCTACTTGACTCAGAAATTAAGAGTTTTTTGGAATGGTAAACTGTGCTGGACTTACAGGTAATGGCATATTTCTGAGTTTGAAAAGTCTCAAAAATAATTCAAAACACAGAACACTGCCCATTTGATAACATGCTTAGTAATATGCTTAATTTTTGTCTAATATTCTGTTTCTGAATAATTGTTTATGGATGATCTTGGAGGGAAAAATCACGTTTATTCTTAGGTGGAAAATAAGGCAATGGCAGAGGGGAAATCAACAGTATATGATGTTCTGAAAGATGTATAATGCAATTACAAATATAGTTTCAGTACCAGTTGCATTTTTGGGGCTCAGAACAATTTATCTTGATGTCAGATCAGATACCACATTGGTCTCTCAGTGGTATTGACTTGCTAACGCGTTAGTTTTTGTCAATTGGAATCCTGTCAAATGTATGTCAAATTTTGCTCTTGCAGTGAAATGCAGAGGAAAATATTCTCATAACACAGCAGAGCTAACGATATTCTTTTGACAACATAAACAATGTCTTGAGGTTGCCTCTTCCTTTCCTGTATTGAATAAATTGCCTTGAACTTCTGCATGACTTGAACACAACCTGCCATTTAGAAATCTACTTTCACAGCCAGAATGTTCTGTAAAAAGTTGTAGAAAAAAGTTGACTTTGTTGCCCTTGTAAACAACATGCTTACAAAAACCTTAGTCTAGCTGTTCTGTGTTCCAGCACCACAGCTGCAGAAGTAGCATTCCTTTTTTATGTTGAAACAGCCATTCTGATAGATCTGCAATAAATGTCCAAAGAGGAAAGGATGGGTCCCTGGACTAAAACATCAGTCTGAAAATCAGGCAGCTAGATTCTATTTCTGGATCTGCTTTAGGCTTCCTAAGAAACATTACCTGATTCACAAGCCCTTTTTGCTTCACTTTGTCAACTATTCAACAAGGACAACATTTACATGTCTCTTACAGGGACGCTGCAAAACTCTCTTCATAAATTGTGAGATCCTCAGAAAAAGGCACAACTCTGAAATCCTGTATTTTTTCTTAAACTTTCTGTTCATTTTGGATTAGTTGCTCTTTTTCCATTACTCAATTGAGAGATCAGAAGCTATCAATTGTAATGATTTAGTAGAGTTTGGACATAGAGGGAAATTCAAATTCCTTTATGATGTGGCTTCCATCAGCCACCTATAGAACATAAATAAGACCTAAACTGCAGAGGTAACAAACAAGGGCATGGAAACACAGATTGAATAAAGGGATCTAGAGACTTCATACATCAGGTATGATGATCTTCTTAGGGATGGTCTGTTAGAGAAATCTTCACCAAATGCCAACCTCTTGCAAGGAAAAGATTTTACAAAACACCTGAATCATCATCTACACTTAACTTGTTAGTTGATTGTGAAACTCCTTCTGATGCATCAACCAATTTGTGTTAAATTCTGTATTAAGTTCTAAAGGGGATGGGCCTCATATAGACCTTGCTTATGTGACAGACTGCCAGCATTTAATAACCTTAAAAATACCATTGTGACTACAGTGATAGTGGTAATTTTATTGTCTTCATAGCATTTTTCTTCACATTATTATTAACATTATTGTTGTAGACAATAATATCAACACATCATATTTCATAATGCAAGTACCAGCATAAATTATTGAAAAACTGTCCACCACTTTCAAGAGGGCCACATTTTCACACATAGTATCTTTGCTTTAGTTATATTCTAAATGTTTGCAAGCAGTTGAACTAGACTGACCTGAATCAATACACCTGTATGCACTGTTCATCGTTACTATTTATTTTTTGTACAAGCAGAGCACTAAATTATCGTCTTACCAAAGGCAATGGGAACATTTTCATTAAATCATGCATTAGACAACTTGGCCTTACTTTTTGAAATTGAAGCTTAACAAAGCTCATATTTTACAATTTGTCTCTAAGCATAAATTGAAATCCGGGTTTATCAGCAAGAAGTTCTTCCTAAAGAGGATGCAAGGACTAAATTTTAATTCCATTTCTAAATGAGCTATGCAAATACACTTTTTTGGTCCCTAGCATACCTGTGATATTTTGAGTGGAGTCAGTATGACCTATATTCATGTACTTGAGGTGTTTATCTAAGTGAAAAGTGAAGTTCCTTGTCTGAACAAGAAAGGGTTCAGTGGAAAGATACATCAATAAAAGGATGGAAAGAATATATGTAATGACTCCATTTCTCTTTTATATACTAGAATAAGCAAAATAATATCACTGCTTTCCTGTTGTGCAGAAAGTATCCTGCAATCTCTTTGGGATAAACTCAGGCTAGCATGAAAATTGTTTGGATAAATCCACACTTCAGAGGCAGCTGCACTGAAATCCCAATGTCCAACACACCCAGTAGAGAATATGCTTGACAGACAGTTATTAATTGCATGTAAGGCCACTTCATTAACAGAATTTCAGAGAACTCATGTACAGCAGCTGGATTCCCAAAAGAAAGAAAAATCATTGACTGCATTTGTTTAACTTCTACAGCATCGGCATATAATAGAGAAATCTTTGGAAGTAAATGATATTTTTTAATTGTGAACATGAAGCTAATAACTGTTGCCAAAAATACAAGAGCTATTATACCAGTACAGTACCCAAGGTCCACCCATACAGCTTGCTTTTTCCAGATGCCTGATTTCAGCCAATTTATTAATTGTGCCAAAAAAACTTGGCACAATTAAATACTGACTCAAGAATTAGAGTATGCCACAGGTGCTCACACAGAAGGGTAGCAGTGTCATGAAAAAGGGTGGCTACAGACATGCAAGGAATGGGATTGAAGACCACACCAATATCAGTATTGTTTTTTCCTACTTCACACCTGCTTTGGTCACAAAAATAGACTGTGTAAACAAATACTGCTCATTGCACAGTGACTGTTAAACACTTTCTTTTCCAGTCCACTCAAGCTCTGAAAGAACTTTTCTTTTACTGTGGAGTTAATTGAATTATGCCAACAGCAAGTACATATACACATATATATGTACACACACTCGATACTGCAATACATACTGCCTAATTACTCAACAAGTAGCACTACATTTCCCACGCCCATTTCTTGAAGATGAGATGAGCTGTGTTTTTGTCCGAGATTTTTTGTGAGCTCTTTACAATCCCTCTGTGCTGTTTCTTGGAACAAGCTAAATTTTGTTTAATGCCCAGCCTGTAGCTGATGAAGGTCATTTTACATTTTGTCTTTTATCTCAGTAAGGAATGACGTGCATCTTGTTATCATATGCATTTCACAGACAGTGAGAGTTTCAAATGGAGTAACAGTCATGAGTATGACTGTCATATGCTGCCTTAAGCATATCTGACTAAAGCCTGAGCTTCTCTAAGTTTTATTCAACAATTTCTGGACCTAAATGGTCATTATGGAAAACAGGGACAGCTGGAAAATAGCAGGACACAAGAGATGTCCAGCTTTTAGGCATTGTCAGTCCCATGATTAAGAGAGTGGATAGCTACATTAGTGCTTATATTCACTTTTGCAATCTTCCCACTCTGGAAGGATTCTAACTGAGGTCATTTCAGCCCCTTTTATTTGAACATCATGAGCAAAAGCATGAAAATGGATTTGTTTCAACCTATTTTCACAATATTTAGTTTTCTTCTCACTGCTTCTCATTTTACTCTGGAGATCTCAGTTTTGACTGATTAAAGAAGAACTATGGATCCAGTGCACAGGAATGAAAGACTCACAGTGAAACACAACAGATTCTTAGAGCCTGTAGGGTTGATTTTAAAGAAAGGATTTTTAATTATTCATGTGCAGGTTATTTAAAATTACCCATCATTTTATTTAAACAGGAGTAAAACAAAATGAAAAACAATAGATAAGGTTCTAAGTGTAAGTGTAACACATTCCTGAGATGTAGTACATCATAAAGATGTACCTGACTAACACAACTCTTTACAAAAAAAGTAAAGCATAATTGGAAGGGAAAAGGCTGGATTTAACACTTTAACAGTCCTAAAGGAGCACTATTTAATAAGTTTTATGACATTAAGTATCTCTTACAAGCACTAGTAGGACACTTGCTTTCCATCTCCCTATGTTAATTTCTGGTATTTGCCCTAGACCACAGGAGTGTTTAAAGGATTTTTTATGCAGATGAAGAAACTCTGAATCATGTAAATGGATGTGGTACCAGCTTTAAAAGTTAGAAAAATGAGCTCATGCAGCAAAATTCACACCAGGGATGGATTTCAGTTTCCAGTGCTCCTAAAATATCATGCATACCTCATGTTCTGTACTGAAAACATGGAACAACCAAATTTCTTACAAAGACAGCCAACAGCCACAAAATATAAGATTAAACTGAAGATTTTGAAGATTTCTTAGGAAAAATTCCAGCACTTCTAGTAGCTTGATATAGTGTTATTTAAGATAAAATTTGAAATGTGTTGAGATTTGTAAGACTGACACTGCCCTGAAGAGATTGAAGAACTGATAATGAAGCAAACTCACAAAGCAAATAATAGAAAAAGTCTTGTTAAGGAAATGCTAAGTCCTGCCACTATCACTAAGGTGAGCAATATTTTGAAAGCAGATCTATCGAACCAGTCAGTGCTTTTACTGACTTTATTATTATTGTAACAACAGAACTTGTACCCGAAGGTATGGAATTATTATGTATAGAAGTAATAAAAATTGAGATATTTCAGCTGGCTTTCTCAGAAGATAATAGGCTTACAGCCTTCTGCTTAGTTCTCTTTGACACAGAAGGGAATATTTGGCATGACCAAACATTAAAAGAACACTTTTGAAAATAATTTCTTTATCAAACAGTGTGTACACTCATAAGAGATAATTTGCCATGTTTCAAAGAATGATGATGCAGAATGCAGGGCTCTGGAGAATATAATTTACAATACAATTAAAGCTCCAGTGTCTTGAGCAACTCAGCATTCTGCCAAAATCAGTATTTTTGAAATACTGAGAAATACGCAGGGACTGTGATGACACCAGAGGAAAACGCAGGAAACAGATCAGAGTTGTGATGAAAGCTGTAACTTATGGTAGATTGATATCCCTCTACTGGAGGAGAAACGACTCTCAACAGAAAAATTATGCCCTAAAAACTATGCCTGAATTGTAACAGAAGCAGAAAACCATAGCCCAGAAGTAGTTTCTTTGAACACACAGGAACAATTGCAGACCACAAAGGGAAATCCATCAGATTTAAATTTTGGTTTTTTCCTGTTCCCATATTGTTTATTCTTGACATACCCATCTGGTAGGAAAAATTGCTAAGCCACAAGGGCAAAAGTTGTACAGAGTACATATGACTGTCTTGTGGAAACCTAGAAGCCAGGACTCCAGTCTGAAACCAGAACTCCCCACCACACAACAACTGTAAATTACCTTCAGTCAATTTCATGTACTGCCATCATATGGAAATCTCCAAGGGTAATAGCCTTGTTACATTATACCTGCCTTACAATGGAGTTTAGCCAGTTTTTAATTTAATTTACACAAGCTTTATTCAGAGATAGCCAAGGTTAGTGAAGTTACACTGGCTCTATACAGCAATGCAAGCAACACCAAAATCAAATGCTACATGAGCAATGAAATCTCAGGAGGATATAAAGGAGCACCAGTTGATTTACTCAAGTTTTAATAACTTTCTTTTTTCCTTATTTTTAACTGTACTGAATATTCATTGTATACTTTTAGGCATCAAAGTTACTGTGCAGTTAACTGTGCTTTCTATCAGACTACTATTCTTGATTTTTATTAAGACAATCCAGTACAGTTTGGTCTCATTCTCTTTTTGTGAGCCATTTCTCTGTCATTTCTTATCATTGTGTGTGTGACTGAAGGGATTTTAAAATTATATGGTATTTTGATGTTTTTGTGAGGCATGATTGTGTTTCCATTATATTATGCTGAACTCTTGCAACTTCCTGCATCAGTTAACACTTCTTTTTAAAGAAACTGTCCTAGAAAGTTTCTATATGGTCAATTTTGACATCAAAAAATACTTTCTGTCCCATCTGCCATCTGATTCCCCATCATCTGTTTATTATGCATAAATTATTTAAACCTAAGTGACATATCACAGATTTAACTACTGCAACAGGTACAGTCCTGCCTGAGGCACTACACAAACTAGAGGAAATGGCAGGATTTACAGGATCTTGGAGAAGTCTTGAGAAATATCATGTTTCTGAAGCACATGTCATAGATTTGTCAGTAGAGAGGTCTCCATTTCCTCGGAGAAGCAGAACACTAATTTAAATCACAAAGAATTAACTTAATCTGTGTGATTTCCACCTAGTTTCTAGCCATCCCCCTTTCTTTCTTACTTTCTCCATGAAAAAGTTCGCACAACAGTGCTTCAGTGGAAGTCTGAGGAAGTTCATGGAAGAATTTACAGTGGACGCTTCCAAAGATGGATATAGAGCACAAGTCATAACCAGGACTATCTTAATATGTAAATGCAAAGAAAGTTCTTTTTACTTCTTCAAATGAGCATCGTCTAGAAACTAGTACATCAAGAAGATGCAAGTGTGGAAGCAGATTCTGAGATATGCCTGTCTGATGCAGACCCATTTCTGGATCCATTTCCTGATTCAAAATTCACTGCCAGAAAATTCAGCCACTCCCTCAGAAGTATTTAATGGTCCTTACATCTTTCTTTGAGTCTTTTTTATTACCTCTATTATCTAGTTTTGAGAAAAGCTATTTTGCATATGTTTTGAATTCTCCGGTGTTTATATAATAGCCATATTATACCTTAAATGTATCTTCACTGTTGGGATTAAACAGCTGCTGTTTCCCAGATCCCAAAGTAATAGGACCAGAAGCTTTGTTTTCTCAATAAGCGTAAAGGGATACTGTTGCTGTTGTGCCAGCTGTTTCAAAATCCCCAGTGACTACAGTTAACTTCCAGTCTCCTTCTGTAATGGAAAAAGAAAATCAAAATGCTTTTAAAAATGTTACTTGTATGAAGCAGTTTACTTGAAAGATATAAATGAAAGCATGGTTTGGCCCAGGGACTGTGACTACAAGAGGTGGTGATGC
Organism: Entomyzon cyanotis; assembly: GCA_024500445.1. Classification (NCBI taxonomy): domain Eukaryota; kingdom Metazoa; phylum Chordata; class Aves; order Passeriformes; family Meliphagidae; genus Entomyzon; species Entomyzon cyanotis. Next base: position 23,837,599 of record JAKEPQ010001005.1, read on the forward strand.
TGGGAGATGCATCAGAGGATTGGCCAAATACCACATCATTCAAACTCATCTCAAGCAAGTTATGGATCAAGGATCCGGGAGGTTTGCAGTGCACTGAAGCCAGAAATACAAACACAGAGCTTAGTGAGATCTCTAGCGATAGCCCTGAGGGTCAGCACAGAAGACCAACATCCAGAATTTGGATTATGACAATGGTATAACCAAAAAATGTAACAGGAAAAATGTCAAAGCATCCCAGTTAAGTACAATTTCCTCTCATTTTAGGTTGATGGGACACATCAACAGAACTCCATTTGCCTGGATGGAGGCATGCTATTGAAATCAGCATGGAAAAAAAGGGTTTTGTAGAACATTCTGAACTAGATTAGGACTCATTAGAAAATCATTTTATATAAAGCTCCCTGACACTAAAATGTCATCTCTGCTCCCATACAATGTACACAAGTTATTTAAATATTCAAAAGCAGCTTAATATAAATCTTATTTTAAGAAAGAACAATTCATAATTTTAAAATGCATTTCTACATCTGAAAAGCTGGGATTGTATGCTTCTTCACCCCTCATTGATTGCAGCTTTTGTCTGTGTGAAACAAGTTCCACTTAGCGACGTAAATTTATTCTGTTCAAGGCAAACAACAAATGAAATACCAGCCCACAGTCATCTTATAAATAAATGTGATCTTACACACTGCAGTTTTCTTAGTAGAAAGCTGTCTGGTAATGCCTGCATGATTTAAACCTGTTGTCTGACAGAAGTATTTATCTTGGGCCAGCCTCATTATCACTCGGTAATTTCCCCCACAAAAATTGCACTGGAGTAGGAAGTTTGATTTCCTGTGTTCCAAGTCTTTAGGGGTCTGGCTGATGTCTAGTTTGGGAAGGTGATAGAATTTTAAATACCCATAAATACACAGCTGGGAATTCAGAAAGCAGCAACAGCTCATTTGGTCTGACCAATCATGCCTGGCCCACAGACTGAGGGAAGGAATTCTCCCCCTGTATTCCACTCTGATGAGAGCCCACCTGGAGTACTGCATCTACTCCTGGGCCCACAACATAGGAAGGATGTGGACCTGTTGAAGGCCCAGAGGCCCAGAGAAGGGCCATGAGAATGATCAGGGGCTGGAGCACTCTTTGTGACGAAAGGGTGCTTGGAGAAGAGATGGTTCCAGGCAGAGCTTATTGGCAGCATTTCAATATATTAAGGGGCTTAAAAGAAAGGCAAAGATTTTTTACAAGGGCATGTAGTGATATGACAAGGGAAAATGGTTTCAAAGTGAAAGAGGGTAGATTTAGATAAGACATGAAGAATATATTTTTTTTTACTCTAAGGATTGTAAGACATTGGAGAAGGTTGTCCAAAGAAGTTATGGATGTCCTGTCTCTGGAAGTCTTTGAAGCCAGGTTGGATGGGGCTTTGAGAAACGTGGTCTAGTGGAAGATGTCGCTGCCCATGTCAGGGGCTCTACTAGATATCTTTCAAGATTTCTTCCAACCCAAACCATTCTACAACTGTATAAAGGAAGTGAACTATCCAATTTTCATTAAAAATTGTCAGACTCCAGCTTGTAAGAAACTCTTTTGCACCTTTGAAAATCTGCATCCTCACACCTTTCTCTATAGACTCACTTTCTTGATTAATGAACCATAGCACCAGAAAACAAAAGGATAAACATCAATTAAGAGAGTGAAAATCCTCTATACACTGACGGTGGAAACAAAGTGCACTAGGCAAGGGCTCCTTGCCCCATAGAAAAAGAGCTTGTTTACAAAAAAAAATTTGACCTTTTCCATTTTCAAACAATATAATATTAATTTCCTATATTAATTTAAATATAATATATATATTTCCTATATTAATTTCTTTGAACTATTTGACTGGAAAATAAGGACAATTCCATTTACAAAGGCTTATGAAGAAAGGTGCAGGCAAGAGGTAAAATATGGCCCACTAGTCCTCCTAAAATTCCAAACATCATTCAGCAACAAATATTCATTTTAAAGCAGGTAAAATGTATTTTTCTTTTGGACATGTTCATTAATTAATTGTGCTTCAAGTGTCTTTGATGGCCTTTTCCATTTTATTACCCTCTCAAGGTCTGTCTTTTGTTAAGCAATGGGGTTTTGAAGTGATGCCGTTGCTACTCTTGAGGCTATATATTCTACCTAGTTCAACCTCCCAAGAATAAGCTTATTATCTATAAATTATTTTGCACACAACTACCCCTCTGAAGGAAAAAAATGGAATAAAACTTCCTCAAAAACATTATTAAGATGGGTTTTGTTTTGAACTCCTCTCACTGACTTTGAGGCTTGTTCCTTTTTTGTGGATATAGAATGGACTTGTATTCAAAAGACAATGTGGGTACAGGAAAAAGAATCCTTAAATTTCTAATCTCTTTAATGCCAGAAATCCTTATTGCATTGTACTGCATGCTTCCAAATGGAAAATGGAAACAGCAAATATTACAAAATCATCATTTTTGTTGGCATAAAAAGCTGGGGTTGCTCTGATGAGGTAGAGTATCAATAGTTCTTTAGTGACTGTAGAGGAACACACATTGAGGGGAAAAGAATACAGATAAATATGTGATGACATGGCTTTCATTTAGCATACATAGAGGAAAGGTGCAACTTATCATCAGGTACATCCCTAGAGATATCAAAAAGTGGTATCTGCCACAGATGACTTTCTAGACTTTTTTCTTTTGTTTCCTAGATTATTAAAAACATTACAATGAACTAAGATGTTCAACTTCCCAGAAAAATAACTCTGTTTTTCAAAAAACAAGTGATACAGAATGAAAATGAGATATATTTAAAAGCTCATGGGAAAACAATGTTAGTGAACAAAATCTCAGACCAAGCACTAAACCAGGAATTGGAGCAGTCCCTCTAGGTGTAGGATATACAATTTCAAATCTCTTTCACACTGATCCATGTTTTACCAAGTGTCCCAAACAAGAAGCTAATTGTTTCATACACTTTTGGCTGCCTCACTCTGATTGAGACATTTGCAGAACTTAAGTGACACAGCCCAGAAACCCAGCTGTAGGTTGGAAAGGACTAAGCAGACTGATTTGAATTATGGAAAGGAGGATCTCTCAGGGCAGGCCATGCAAAAGTGAGGTGTGCAGAACAGCTAAAACGCCAAGAGTGGTGAACAGAGAGCAAATTACTGCCTTTTAAAAAAAGCATAGAAAGGAGGCAGGAGAAAGATACTGGGGATTGAAAAGGTAAAGCCTATAACGGGGCTGATTTATTTATTTATTGTAAAATAAAAAATAACTGGGCAAAAATTTTATCATTAGCCTCTTGTCATAGGAAGAAGGTTTAGGACAAGATATTTGGGTCTTCATGGATATTTTGATTGATACAACAGATTTTGAATAAACATCTTCAAACTTTCTCACAATGTGTTCTAGATCATTGTTCAACCTACAGCAGGAAGCATTTCTCACAGCTGAGAAATCCTAATACAGTATTAAGAAGTTTAATTTAATCTGCTCTGGTTGCAAGGACAGAAAAGTCAACCTGAACAAATGTGAAATCACAGGTAAAAAAGAAAATTAAAAACTATCACTGAGAACAAAACTATATATAGGCCAAGAAAAATAAACGTGTTTTAAAATGTTAACTATAAAAAAATTGAAATTAAGATAGATCACAAATAAGTACTAGAATAGGATTTTTTCAAAGAAGCAGAGAGAAAAATAGCATTATGGAAAGAAAGTGACAGAAGAAAAGAAAGCATAAAGAAAGTTATTTATTGTTTAAATTAAAATGTGAAGTTCAGAGTTTACTAAAATGTTTGAATAGTGTGCTATAATTAATTTAAAATAAATACAAATGGCAAAAAATGTGTAAAGCAATTAGTTCTGAAACAGAAACAGTCTTCATTAAAAGCAGAAAACAAGAGCAGCATTTACCATTTGCTTCTTGCATTTTCAGCTGCTGACTTCTTTTAAACTCTGCCCAAAAAAATCCATTAATAAAGGGTCTATCCTTTAACATTGCATAAAAGGTTTGAAAGAAGAGATTCAAAAGGCCTTCAGTGTTTCTAGCCAATACAAGAAAACCTTTTCTCATACATTCCCTCATTACTTTCTCACTATCACCTATAGCAATTATATAAATCCTGTTATATCAGAAATATAGCAAAGGAAGCTGCAAAATTGTCAGCTCTCATATTTTCAGTGTAAAATCCCCCCAGATTTCTTCAGAGGAATAGAATTACAAATTATTGTTCTTACATCCATAAAGTTACAATAAATCTTGCCTTGAGGGTACAGCTCAATTTCTGAGTGGATTATACCTTGGGACATAAATAGAATCCACCTAGAGAATAAGAAAGAAAATAAGAAAGCAGGTAGGAATCAATTTTATTTATATTACCATATAACTGAATGATCCATATCTGATTTTCATACTGAATGCACCTAACAGAAAAGGGTTTCTACTCCTAAAATTTTAGTATTCAATTTGATATATGTTAAAGTAGAAATTATTTGACTCAATAAAGTACTTCATTTGTGCAAAAGTAAGAGCTATGTAAGTGTAAAATACATTTACATCAGATTAAGAGACTCGTGTGTCACTACTATACTTGGTTCTATAGCTAAACAGAAGGACATAGCACAGAACACTTTTTCAGTATCATGGATTGAGTGGTAATTTATAATTTGTATGTGTCTATTGCAATATTTCTTAAAATCACAGTTCAGTGTCGAAAACAAAGATGGAACCAAATACTGCTCTTTCTTATTCCTCCTATAAATTGAGGGCAGGTAGATGAGTCTAAAAAAGGACAAATCAAGGCAAACATTGGTTAGGTTTCTTAGTCATGTTACTCTAGGCTATGTATACTTTTGAAACCTTTTCATTCAGAGCATGGATTACTAACAGTTTTTTGTTTCCTCTTGCTTGGTAAAAAATCAGCTCTTTTTTCCAGAAAAGAAAAGCAGCAATTTTCTGGGCTGTTGTTTTTTATTTCCTCAGTCTGCTTCCATGGACTCTCCAGGAATGACCTAAATTATTCTCCTGTGAAACCTGTTGGGATTCCAGTATAAGCTGGGCAAGAAAATTCCAGAGCAATTTACAAAAGTTCCTTATTTTTTGTCTTGAAAACATTAGTTTGTCAATTCATATTTGATTCAACAGCTGGTCCACATCCAGATCTACTCAGAGAAATCCTCAGTTTTATACTACTGTTAATAAGCATCTTACTGGTTGAAGAAAAATCTCAGTTTTAGAGAGTTTGATCAAGGTGAGAAAACATCTTTATTTCTGTTTTTGAGGATGTGACACCAAGAATTGCAAGAAGCTGTTCAAGGTTATGTAACAAATTCATTAAAATCCAGACAAAATAACTAGGCAACCTACATTTATTAAATATTATTAGTTACATATTATTTATTCCAGCATCTTGTCCCATAGTCATCTTTTTTTCTCTTCACTTTCTTTATTTCACTTGAGTCATGCACATACCCATGAAATAGACTGCAAACTGGAAACTCCAAATGTGGGATTACCATATTTTTCTAAACACGTAAAATGCAGTATTTATCAATTGACTTTTAAGCTGCTCATTTAATAACTTAAATGGAATAACCACAAAATAGTTCTGGGCATCATATTTGTCTCTCTAGCCATGCTGTTGTTCATAAAGAGAGTGAATGCTTCTTCTAGGTGAAAAATCTGTTTTCTTACCCGTTTCGAAACACATTTAATTTAGAATGTTTTGGGCGCTTCATCTTTCCTTTCTAAAAGGTAAATCACACTTACAGTACTGATTCTGTAAGATGAGGCTGTACTCTAAAACCTAGTAACATGGACTCAATACAAGTGTTTAACCTTTGCTATAGAGAACATTAACTCAAAAAATCTGTTCAGGAACAATGTGTTTTCTGTATCTTATAAAACTGCAAAATAATCCAAATATGTCTTTGCTGGAAAAACTCATATTTAGTACATTGATTGACATAATACTTTTAATGATACATATTGAAGAATATTTAAGAATATTGTTGGAAAAACTACCTTTCACAATTGAAAACATATTCTGAAATTGAAAACATATTCATATTGTTCTCGGCTTCTCTGACAATGACTTTATCACAGCACCAATGCTGGGACTTGGTATTGGCCTCACAGTGCAACAGCACCTTCTGCAGCTTCCCAAGAGATACAGCTTCCACTTCAAAAACACTGACCTGGAAGACAGAGGAGACAGCACCCTTCAATTTGCCACCACTAAGGCAGTCCAAAAACTGAAGTGTGTTAAAAGCCTGATCAGCTCCCACAGTGTGCAATGATTTCAATTGGTTTTAATTACAGCTGGACTGTATTCAAGGAGTTTGGATCTGAACAGTGTCTTTTGATATGTGTCAGAGTAAATAAGAAAGCACAACCAAAATCAGGATGCAGTAATATTCCCAAATAAATTGGGCTCCTACAGTCATCATCCAAAATGCTGCATACAACCCTTCAGAATTGTTTCAATACCTTGCCATTTACATTACTCTTCTCTGGGAAAGAAAGAGTTAAAGCTGCTTTTTCCTTTGTTGATATTATTTTAAAACAGACTTTCTCATAATTTTCTCTTTTTTGTTTCACCTCCTCCATTTACATTTTATTCTCCTGAAAGAAACTGAAATCTGACATGCCATTTTCCCCTTGTTATTCATCTAGGCTTGTGCTTATAGTTGGAAAAGATTGTTTTCATAGGAGCATGAAGCTGATCAGGTTCAGGTTGATAATTTCCTGTCACAGTAAAAAGCATACAGCTTTCTCTCTCTAAATGTAATGGTCCAGATCGTTCTTCTCAGTAAAAAGAAAATGAAGGAAAGAAATACACTGGAAAATTCATATCTGTAAAGTTCTCAGTCCTCAGCAAATGGCAGAATTGAGACTGCCTGTGCAAGATTACTTATCCCTTGTGTATAGATAATATATGATCACAAGCTCGTCTCTCTGAAAGATTCCTGCCTCAAAGTGTGCTCAGGAGGATGGCAGATTTTCAGTATCTCTTTTTATCTTCATTATCTTTATGACTCTATGCATTATTTACTGCAACCACCCAAAGAGCTCAGTGAAATAGAACTGATTTCCCCAGTGACTTCACCTTTGCACTTCTTCTGTAGCACCCTGGTTTTCTGCAACTGCTTCATCTCTTTTTTGAAAGGCCGTCTGCATAATATTTCAATTTACCTGCATAGTTGAAGCACAGAGTTTATTGCCAAAAGCTGTCAAAGATGCAAAGTGGTGTGGGTGCTCAACTGAGAAACAGAGGGGTTAATTTACTGACATATTTAGCATTTCAAAGAGCTTACTAGGTACGGAAAAGAATTCTATTTGAACTCAGTTACAGTTATGGTTGTTCAGAAAAGTTAAACTGCTTATGCAGCAATACATAAGCATGAAAAAGTGGTCACTCAGGGAAGCTTTATTTTAAGCAATTTACCCAATATAATGCAGAATATCTGTGGCAGGGATGAAATCAAGTTGTTCAAGTGGCACTCCACTACCTCTGCCATAAAATGATGTATCCCGGTCCCTGCTCTGCTGCTCCAGACAATCCACTGTCTCATTCACCCATTTCCATAACAAAGTGCACTTTGAACCATTTCCCTTAGCCCCTGTATAAATAATATGCTGAATTTACTATCAATCTGGCTAGAATAATGCCCAACAGAAAATTCCACTTAAATTCTGAATTTTAGTTTGAATAGAACTTTATCTCTCATACATTAGTAATGCCATAAAATATATATTTTAAAATAGTATAGATATGTTTAAAGTTTCCCAGTGGGTTATTGCCATTTTTAGCATTTTAGATAATGCTTTTTATTTTGTAATTAAGTGTTCCACTAACAGCTTGATACCACTGGTTGTACATACAATTATTAATCCTCAATAGATCACAAAGGAAAAAACAGGCTCAATAGACGGTCACAAGAAGGCTAGTGGCAGAGTTAACATTAAATTCAGTAGTTCCTGAAATTCAACCATACTGCAGAAAATCAGGATGATGTATATTTTACTTACAGAAGAGCTAGGAGGTAAAAAATTGAAAGAAAAATTAATTTAAGTCTCCCCTGTATTTGTCACAATACTTTACCATAATGCATTAAAAGAAGTACAAAACAAACAGACCTACTAAGATCTGAAATCATGAAACAATTTCTGTTTGCTTTTTTTTTAGCCAGCTGTAACTCATCGTACTTTGAAAGGATATGTTTTAAGTTCATAGGCAGCTCTTCTTATAGTCTGAGAGTGAGGCCCTCAAATAATTTTTCTTCCCCTTTTCTTGCCTATGTGTTCATTCATTCTATTAATTCCTGGGTCAGTAGAAGACTATTTTCCTTAGTTCTTGGAAATTATTTAGCTGAACTTCTGTGATTTTTTGGCTTGGGTTTTTTCTTTAATATTATTAGGAACCTCTAAGAGTTACTTAAATATATTCCTATGGTTAAGCAAATTGTTTTTCAGACTTACCATCCCTCTCTGAAATTTCACTGGTATACCACTTTTATGCAGAAGTCTTAGACCAAAATCTTCTCTTTTTCCATAGATATAAAAATAAACTGCAGAATCTGTATCAGCTTGCTCCAAGTCACCAGTGTGGACATAAGCACGGTATAAAACACCTTCCAAAAAGAGCCAAAAGAAGAAAATGCTGGTTATGTGTAATCACAATTAATTTTACTCACTATTATATCTTAACGATAATGACAGCAAGTCTGATTTACAGTTAATTTCCTGGAAGATACTCTCCAGAAAACAGTCAAACCATTTGCTTTTGAGACTGCTAGGACCACAATTCAGATGTCATTAATACTGAAAACCAGGTAGCCAATATATACATAACTGTACACACATACTTGAATACATAGGTTTTCCAGCTTCCACTACTGGAAGTTCACACAGAAATTCTCTATCATCACGATTCTTTGATATCCATGTGTTTGCTGGCAAATTCAGTTTTCTTGCTCTTTAGATGTTGCAGTACCACCTGAAGGAGAAGCAATTCCAGCTATGACTCAATTCTCTCTTTCCAGTGCTTTGCTTCTCAACAGCAAAACATATTTTTGTGTATTTTTTTTTCTATCTCAGGAAACAGTAACACAATCAGTAAATATGACATACAAAATTGCAGTATGAAAATATTTTTATTTTGGCCACTACTATGCAAGAAGTCTGAAGTTGAAATTTGTGGATTTGCTATTAGAAATATCACCAAGTCTGATTTCAGTCAGTAAAACACCTCTATGTAACATTGCCTGGACTGAAGACTGAAAACCTTCTGATAGCTGCTGTTACATGAGACTGAGCTTTTGAAAGATGAGGAGAGATGGACACACATTTTTTATTTTACAATGAAAACAGGGTGAAATTCATCGTCTACATCTTTCTGAACTTCAGCAAGTAGAGGATACATCGGAATTGTAAATCGATTTGTATTATCTTTGGCTCTTCAACAGCTGAACAAAAGCCTATCTGTGTACCACCACCATCTCTATATTCATCTTAAGATGGTTAGAATTCAAATTCTCAATTTGCTGCTGTACAGTAAGGTAGCTGCCTTACTTGTTTCCTATAATTACAGCACTCTTTATTCTCTTTTATGAAAGCAGTTTTTGTTGGTCTTGAATTACAATGCTTACTACAGGGGTTTTCCAGAGGTCTTGACTAGCAAAAGGAAATCAAAAATTATCTTTCTTCAGTTGTGTTTTTGAGTGTGCTTATATTATGCATAAGCCTTGCAAACAAAATTATGAAAACAAGTACTCACATTCAAATTCTAACACTTAGGGAATCAGAGCAATAGACGTCTTTATCTCACTTTTCCAATAAAATATTATTTAAAGTAAAATGAACACTGCTTTTAACACCAAAGCATGTATTTATTCTAACTTGAAATACTTTAGCAGCACTGATTCCTAATCTCTAATATTTATTGGCAGAGCCCCCCTGCTGATTCATAACAATTGCATATATTTACTGCTTTTTCAGAAAAATACAGCTTTCAACATGTTTTATTTCTTGAAGTGAAAAGAAGTGTTTGAAATCCCAGGGTTACCCTATAAAAATTTGGAACAAAACGTTAAAAAAATATTTTGTAACCACCAGGCTGGAAAGTGGGATTTCTGCAATCACTTGAGTAACTGATATATTTATACTTACGTTCAGTTTTACTACAGTTTCAGTTAGGGCCTGTGGGTTAATGTCAAAATCTATTATTATTGCCTAATTCTGATAGTCTAAATCAAGCTTTTTAAGATTACCCAAATGAAAAAGAATAAACTTATGTCCTTTGCAAATTCAATGTAAGAAACAGACAAAAGATACTTATCCCAGTCTGAAATAAATTTTACATGGGTGTCAGTGTTAGCAAGCATTTAGAATAAATTTAATCTAGTGAACATCCCTAAATATCATAATAAAAGTAGAGTTAAAACAAAACAAAGAAGAATTAATTCACCAAATTGAAAAATAACTAGCAGCTTCTTTTTCCCTGAAAATGTTCATAATTATGAGGTATGGTGGGGCCCATTATAACTTACTTAGCCTACCTTTCAGCAAACTTTGTTGTCATGGAATAATTGCTGGTTCATAATTTTCAATTTTTCAGAGCTGGAATTTAAAGTTAGAGTCTCCGTAAAACACACTGAAGAGTACAGAAACACTGAATATCATGGCAAACTTTCAGAAAGCAAAGCTTGGTCAAACACATCAATACAATGAAATTGCTGTCTGCAGGAATTAGGAATAATTGCAAAATAATCCTGCATATTTCCATCCCTTAGGAGATGCACTGTATCAGTGTTTTTGTCATCTCTAAGTCAATCTAAAAACACAAAGCAATAACTTATCCCAGTCAGCATTTATTGATTCCTGAAGCTATGTCTTTATGAAAAGATGGGCCTTTAGTTCACATAAAAATTTAAAAATGAGAACAAAATCACAGTAAAAGTCTTGCCCTTTGTAAGTTCCACTCTGGTTTTTCATTTGGTAATCCATCAAGTTCAGTTCTTATCTTGGAGATATTCCCAATGCTATTTATTTTAACCCGAATAAATTCAGAATAGTACAATATATAACTACGTAAAATTACATCTTTATCTTTGCAATTGATTCCAGATTTATTTGAACCATTGTAGTATCTGATCGTTCAGAAACAAAGGATAATATTTGATTGGCAGATTTGGGTTTACAGGATTCAGAAAACAGACTGCTCCTGTTTCATCTAAGCAGATTTCTGTCTGAGGCCCAGTTTGACCAGATTATAGCTTAGTGGAATCACAATGCTCCCCAGGAAAATGATTTGGCAAGTTTTGAACTCTTCAAGATTTCAAGAGTAAAAACAAGTTGGTGAGGGCTGTTCATGAGAGCAATAAGGAATACAAAATTACATCCTCTAAACAACAAGTCAGAAATCTTTCATAATTCTTCACAGTTACATGACCATAGACCTTTGTCTGTCAACATGAAGAATATAAAAGTTTTGGAGACCTCAAACTATAGCTCCCAAAAGCTGGCAGAACATCTGCAAAACTTCCGAAGTCACTTATGCCATCTTTGCTTTCTGACTATGATTTGCATTAATTTGCACTTTCTTCGCACTTTCAAGCATTATATGTGTTTACTTATGAGAACTACTCTATGTAACCCTATCTTCAAAACTTCAAATGAACCCTCACTTATCTAGGGTTCATTTGAAGTTTAACCACTATTTAAAGCAAGCATAAATAATTCTAGATAGTTTGTAATGTACCTTTAGGAAATGAAAAGTAAGTATGTTATTACACTATTTCTCAAATAATAATTCTATTCATAAAAGATTGGTAACAGCCTATTGCTCTCCATCATTTACATCCAAAAAGTTGTACAAAATATACACTGTACAAAAATTGTCATTCTCTTAGAAACACTATTAGTATATTATCGACTCATTCTTTATCTTCATTAATAAAAAATACTCTTCTCATTTCAGAGGTCAGAATAACCTCATTTCCTATATCAGTTTTTTGGCTATTTGTATTTTTGTATAAAAAGCTTTTATGTTATAGACACAGCATTTCCAAGTTTTAATCAAATATTTCTAGAAGCAAAAAACTTTTACTCTGGATTTCCTGAACACTGAAAAGCCCATTGAATTTCACAATGGTTTTTTGAGTAAGAATCTGTGGGTTTCACCCCTGTTATTTGTATTGCTATACTTGTTACATCAACCTGAATTCCATTAACCAAATAAATGTGAACACCAGGCTTGCAGCACTGATGTGACAATATAGTTCCTGTCTTCACCATTGGCCAAATGAAATAGCTTTGCTTTGCGAAGTCAGATCCTGATATCTTTGCTTGTGCTGCATAATATTCCTCTCTAAACGTAGTCTTATTAGAGGTAACCTGGAGACTTTAGTATTAAAGTAGTACTAAAGTATGGGCATATATTCAGCTTCAATAAAAAAACACCTATTTTCCTTCCCCCGTTTCACAAACAAACTAATCTACTTCTCAAGCAATATGGGATATGGTGTCTTTCACAGAGCTGCTGTTCACTAAATATACAAAGCTATCTTGTTGTCTGTTTTTACTAATAAATCCCTCTTCAGACTTTTGGTTAATAAAGAAAAAATATTGCAGGATAATTTCATGTATCAACACAATACAAGACAAAATGTAGTGGACAAAGTGAGAATGCTAAGAGTGACTTCTGCCTAAATCAAGTACAGGTCTTCCAGAAGAAACACTCTGGTAGTCTTGATTTTTCTCACGCAACAGTCTCAGGAAAGATTAAACAGTCAATGAAAACTCAGATGGGTAAAGTAAGAAAGGGAAGGCCACATATGAAAGGTTTTCAATTCTTGAGTTAGTTCTTCTCAAATTTTTCATAGTTGCACATGTTGCTGATAAAGAGAAAGGTTAAAGGACTTTAAACTGATTCCTAGTTGCTGGATTGTTCCAGCCTTTCAAATGCTGCTTTCTTCCTAGAACTCCTGGCCAGAGCTATGATCAAGTTGATTACTGTAAAAATAAAATCTGGTATCCTCTGTTCTGGAATATACCGGTGAAAATATAAAAGTTCAAAGACAGAAATGCTAAGAAGAAGACGTAATTTTTCTACATCTTACATTCCTACCCTCATTTCAAGACCTACCCTGTTAAACAAGTACAGGATAAAATTTAAAGGGAAAAGGAGAAAAAAGAGCTCTTACTCATAGGCTTTTTTTTTGTGGATTTATCTACTGCAGACTAAAGAGTGAGAAGCACTTCAGTGACATTTGCTCTTTCATGCCTGAAAGCAATAGTGTCAATGTGATGCAAAGAATCATAGTAGTAGCCCCAGGTGGTGAGAAAAAGATCCTGCTCTCTCACAAGATCAATATCTGCAGAACACAGCCATAATGGGCCATATCTGTTTTAGAGAAGAAAAATTGGTCCATCTCTTTTGAACATATGGATTAACTTTGCAAACATGTCATTATCCAACACAGTTTATAAATTATTCACTAATTAGGAGAACAGGACTCCCTGTGGTTCATAATATATAGCCTTATATGCTTAGAAGATGAACATTATGGTAGGTGATCTCCCTGCCTATGCCCTATTCATAGAGAGTATTATTATTAATATCATTGACAGTAACAATCTTGGATTGTACTAAGATTGTATTAGAAGAGTTGACAAGAGCAGGAAAAAAACGTGAAATACATAACTTCTGCTTTAGCTAGCTGAGGACAGTGATGTTACATGCATCTCAGACAGAGATTTAAGCAAAACAGAAATTTTTGCTCCTTTGGTAATTCCCTCTCAGCCTACCTAGACATAATTTCCTTATTACAATAAAGGTGGGGTTATTCTTAAATAAAAGTAGAAACACTGTGTTTTCACAACATGGTAATACATGGATTTTATAGGATTTTACTTATTCTATAGGTAAACATTCTGGCATTTCAGTCATTTATAACATGGCAGCTCTAAAATGTGTTTTCTTCTTTAATTGAACCAGTTCCACAGCATACATTTTATAGTATGCTTTGAAAACTGTATGCCTGAAAATTTAATTACTAAAGATCCCTAAACAACATGCAAGTCTTATATCAGACATGGTTTGTTTCAGAATGAATAGTTTTTAAAGCTAGTTTCAAATCAATTGCCTTAAAGAAATCAATTTACTTCTGCAGTTGTCCCATCTGGTCTACTATATGAGGGAGGAGGTTTAAAAGAAAGATTATTTCTTCTGTTGCTTACTATAAATAACAAGCTGATTTAACACAGAATTCATGGAGATTAGATACAGATTTATTTTATGTAGTAAATATAGGAGAAAAACATTTTTTATTTTCACATGACAGGGTAATCCTTGGAAAGGTACATACTAAAATAATGTTCTTAGCCTTCATTAGGTACCTGAAATTCATCTTCCTGCCTGGGAAGAAACAGCTGCTTCCTGTTGTCCTTGCCAAGAGTTATTGGTCCAGCTAATCCTCTGTCTCCATATATCCAGAGAGCAACACTTGCTTCAGTTCCTGCATTTCCTGTCAGTATTGACACTTTCCATTCATCATCTGAAGGAAGGGGACATTCACCACCTTGGGGATTTCTCATTTCCTCTGTGAAATACAGAACATTACTGGGAGATGAAAATTGACATGAAACTGCCAGTTGCTGTTGTAACTTCAGCACATAAGGAGGCCATAACAGCAGGGGGATTGTATTTTTTTTACGGCAAGTGAGATAGTCTGAAAAGATTGATTTATGTTTCTTGTCTAGACCAAAATGTACTGATTAGTTGAGCTACAAGAATCAGCTGGAAAAGAGCAAGTTGTCTCTAGCACACGCTATCATCATATTCTTTATACATATTCTGGAGTAGAGTAAGGATGCTATGGTGCAGAACTATGACCATTAAATTGACATTTCTGGCACCTCAGTCTGACATTTAGAAGTAGAAATGCTCTTCTAATGCCTTGTGTTGGGACATCATTAGCAGAGTCACATGTCAGAGAATAGAGACAATTTTCATTTCAAATTAAAAAAAAAAAAAGAAAAAGGAAATGAACTTTCTTCAAGTTAAACATCAACTAAACACTGTAAAAAAAAAAAAAAATCAAAAAAGAGCTCAATATAGCCTTGCCCAGCCATACCTATGCAGTGCCAGCATTAGGGTTAAGGCATGCTCTGCATGAATGAAACAATAGCAGCACTGCAGCACTTTATGGATAAATTTCACAGTTCTAATGGCTGAGAAAATATAATTATGTAAAACATAGCCGTCACTTTAGCACCTAATGATCTACCACCTACCCTTAAGAGAAATATACATACATGCAAAGACTTCAAATGACACCTCTGTACATGAGATATGGAAAACCCAGGCTCTATTATGATAAAGGAATTTAGTTTTGTGTAATCTAATCAAAGTGGAATTTACAAACACCAGATGTCTGGAACGCTACTTTTCAATAATGGGACCACTGACCATGAAGCCTTCTCCAAGAGAGGGAATCCTTGCTGCCAAGAATTTATAGTCTGCTCTGACACAAGAGGCAGTTATAAACCGCAAATTTGAAAATATGAACCTACATATTACCAATATACTGTGTCCTCCAGGGGTTCCCAAAATGTTCACGTCAACTTTTTCCATGCGACTGCAAAGAGACTTTTTAATAACCCACCAATATGAATTTGTTGAAGAATTCCCAATGCATCACTGTGGATGTTTCTGCTGCACTACATAAGTTATGTAGTGGTATAAAACTCCTTTGCTTTTTTATTTACCTAATTAAAATACTGTACTGGATTTCTCTGGATGGAGTTTTTCCCTTCACTTATTGCACTGTCCTTGCATCAAAGGGAAAAAACCAAGCAAACACCCAACCAAACAAAATCAAACCAGAACTAGACAGAAAAACAAGTGATGGAAAAGCTAGCACTCACCACCAGCAACACCCCTTTCTTAAGAGTTGTACTCAAAAGGAATTACACAGTTGCTTGGATCATCAGGATGTCCTATATTTAAATCAACATGGTAATTAAAGCACCAAAACTGAGTTATTATCCCATAGCATTGATATCTTAAATAATGAGAAATATTTATGCAAGGAATTGTAAAGGACTTAGGATCCAGTAAAAAGTTCCATAATAAATAAGGACTGACTGCTGGAATCACAGGAAAATCAGCACTGGCAAAGAGTCTAATATTTGGTTAATCAATTTTAAAGAAATTCAGAACTGTAGTAGTATGACTTTTAGAGCAGTTCCTCTAACAGTAGGAGTATGACTTTGGAATGGTCACAGGGATTTAGAACAGGCATTACTGTCATAATAATGGCTGTCTTTATTGTTTTCTTCATTATAATGGAGAGCAAGTTATTCTGAAAGGAAAAAGCAAATTCCCACACCAAAACTAAGTTGAGGCCAATATCTTGTGGCCTGAATAAAAACTTTACCTGAATAAAAACTTAATTACACTTGTCTTTCAGTGCCTGAAATTCAGAACTATAGCAAAGTAATTGCTTTGGTATGATAAATATTTTGAGAACTCAACTATACAATTTTCTGTAACTGTAGTTACCGAACTTCTCACCTGTATCTCTGAAAGTTAGAGTTCCTCCCAGCTGTCTAAAACCACACCTTTCTTACAGCAAAGAGATTAAAATGTTCCTAAAATGCACAGGTGTTCAAGAAACATAAGGAGTTCCACACTGCTCTGTGTGCTTAGGACAAGAATTCCATGCTTGGGCAGTTGCTACCCAAAGCAGTTACTGCAACCTCAAACTGCTACCTCTTCAACAATTATAATGCACAAACAATTCACAGGCTTGGAGCGCTTTTTGTCTCATAAATCACTGGCTCTTCTTACAAATGGAAATCGGTAGCATTGATTTGCTACAGGCTAAAAATATTCCAGTCTGAAAAGAGGATTTGATGGTTGCCCTGCATTACTCATGGGATTTTACACACTTCATGACACCACACTGTGAATCTATTGTGACAAAATTAGTTCTAATAGGTCTGCTTGAGAATGATGAAATCACAACCCTTTACACAATTTCATAATTTTTTTTTTAATTTGCTTACTTGTCCTAAATGCAACACAAAAAGAAGATTATCTTGTCTCAGAAGACCATATGATTGAGTGACACTTTTAAAATGAACCATCAGAAAAATTAATCTCTGGAGCAGAAGTTTGGGCAATAAAGTTGATGTATTTTTATTACACCTGTGTGTATCATCATTTCCAATGTTAACTGAGTGGAAATGAGATCAGATCTTATTTGTATTTTATAAGTAAAATGTATTAAAAAATTAATAGTAACTAATAATACCAGACATACAGGAAAAGAATGTGGAAGATGTAGAGAGAATTTCTCAGAGATACACTTTGTTAGTACCAAACCACAGGGGTGCTCTCAAGGTCACAGACTGCATTTGTGTCATGGTAGTTAATGACATCTGAGATGTCAAGTAGAAGCTGGGAGCTGACATCATCTCTGTACAATGAAAGAAGTTTCTTGGGGAACACTGAACTCAGAACACAACAGGAAAACCCCCAAATGCTGCAGCATGGTTTTCAGTTCAATGAATACTGAGTCAATTATTTGTGAAAACAGAAACCAAAATACATCTACCAGCTAGCAGATACAGACATAAAAATGAGGCTCTGGTCAGTCAAAGAGTTAATCTGCTCTGAGTTTGCCTACTAAGCCTACTGCCTACTAAGCCTACTGCTCAGTACAAACATCACCCTTTTTTCAAATATTAACTGGGAGTGAAAAAAGCAAATGAGTATTTAATGAATATCAGTTTAAAACTCAAGGTTCACCTGTACATGTCAAAAGACACATGTTGAGTGAAAGTATCTTACTAAAAAATGTCTATTTTCTTTGAAAGACAGAGTAACTTTGATATTTCTATTCATTTTCCATAAGCAGAAACTGTATCTATGAATGCCAGAAAAACTACTTACAAAGTGCTATAGACTCTAATAACCAATTTCATGGCAGATATTGCTTCTATAAAAGGATCCTTTGTATCCAACCCTAAAAACATCCAGCTTTTTTGAAAACAGGTTTGATGGCTTGTGTATTGTTGCCATGGATTTCGGACACAGCACATCTGCTGACAACCCACCACATTTTGGGACGGGATTGTGACACAATGATATAAGATGAAGTCTGACAGATTAGAAATTGGGTGTTTTGAGCTAAAAATGGAAAAAATATTGCCAGAAAGAATTAAGTATTAATAATGATTCACACCTATGCTTGGAATTTAACCAGGATACTTTGGTTCAACTGAATTTAATTAAAATCCTGCCTGATACTTCACATTATACCCTAGGAAACAGTATGACAGATTTGATGTCCTGTTCACATAGCCAGACATTTCATGTACACTTTGAAACAGCAGTCTGAAGGCTGAGCTCAAACCCAAGTCACCAACCCACCTGAATCATTTGCTACATGAATGCCTTTGAGACCATCTGTAGCTGAATAAACATGTCTCCCACAGTGGAAGCTCCAATATAACCTTGACTTTAAAGCTCCTTCAAGATAACAGATATCTTCCTGCCATATGAATGTACTTCAATGTGCTGTGTGGAGCTCAGGATTTTCCATTTACCCCACCTGCTTTTATGGTTATATGACACAGTTCAGACTGTCAGAGCCTTTGTGTATATTGAAATAAAAGAGATGCAGGAAGCAAACACCATCATCTTCACTCTTTAACTGATGTACCAGTCCCTGTTTTGTTTAGCTGTCTAGTTCTTTAGTTTGGTTATTAAGATGCTGAATATTCCAAAAATTATTGTCTTAGAGAGTTTATGAAATTTCTGTGGCAAAAGAGAAAGCATTTTATTATAGAAAAACACATCTGATAGACCATGACTCCAGAACCATGGCCAGAACATTGTTTATCTATTCCTACCTGCAAAAACGTAGATGTAAATCTAGCATGCAATGCATCAAAACCTTCCTCTTTCCTCCAGTGAACCATAAAGCAGAAAACATGAGTGTGAAAGCATGAATGAGGAATATTCTATTAGTTTCAGTGAGCATTAGATTGGGCTCTGCACCATATAAACCTCTGAATTTCCACAGAAATAGCCTTTCAATAGATTATTAGTTAATTTAAAAAAAAGTAAAATTATTTGACAGTTATCTGCTAATTGTTGCTTTATCAATAAACCAAATTTCAATGCCCCTTTTAGAAAAAGAGTAACAGGCAATGTGTTTCATGTTGTATGTTTGTGTGCATAATTCAATAATCTAGAAAAGCTGTTGATTGTCCTTCCTGATGTAAGTCTCTGCAAACATGCACAGAGGACAAGCATAAAATGTGCTGTACCCCAAATGGTTTCTGAATTGTCCCTTACTTGAGGGTGGGAGAGTCGAAGGCCGTTGAGGTACTGGCTCCTGGGCTTTTGCTGGTTGGAATTGAGATTCACTGAAGTCTTTCTGGTCTTGTTTGGGTGCTGCAGATGTTCCCATAGGCTTTTCCCAGCCAACTGAAACAATGAAATGTAAAGTCTGTCAGTAGCTACAAGCCATTTGCTTTTTCTTGCTCAGAAGCTAATAAGAGATCTCACAGTTGTTCCACACAGTAGACATCCAAATCTTTTCTCTGTGTATTACACAGCTACTAGCAATAGGATTTTATTGTTAGCAGAATGTCACAAAAAATGGAAAAAAACTTGATATACCAATTAAAGTCCATTCAAAGCTTTAAAAATCTAAGCAAAAATTTAACATTAATGTTGGAATAAAATGGCTTGTTAAAACATAGCTCTCCCCCAAATAAGCTTCTCCACCCCCAAAATGTTTCCTTTTTAAGAGTGGAAATGCTGAAATAAAAATTGTTGGAGGCCATTTGAATAATATAAAAAGCAAATTGATATTGTTAATATGAACATGTTAAGCAGACAATATTTATTGCTTGCATAGAAACTATTAGCTCCTTTTTATATTCCTTTTAGTGAGCAACATGGATTCAGGAGAGCTGAAGCCTGTGACAAAGTAATATTTAGCTTTATTTAATGACATTAGTAAGCACTGCCTTCTTGAGAATTTCTGTTGAAATACTGCTATTGAAGAAGGTAATGAAGGAAAATAATTTCCTCATTTCTACAAGGACACAGTGATCAAAATATTCTTTTCACCTTGCAGCAGACAGGGACAGAAAAGGAGGGATGCTATTACAGTGTCCTTCATAATGCTTCAATAACAATATACATGGAACAATTAGCAAGACTGGTTGTATGTTTTGATACTTTCTTTTTGCTGGTGAAAGAATTCAAGGTAAGCTTTTTTTGCTTGTGTTTGGAAAAAATCTGACTAATTTCTCAATTGAAAACTGATGTCCAATTTAGACTTTTCATGAGTTGTTTCGTTTCCTGATCTCTGTAGTCAAGCCCACCAGATAAGAATACATTTCCTGTAGAATAGGGTTTCCTGCAATTATCATCTAAGTCAGCTGCCTATCTTTGGCAACCAGCTTTTCACCAAATTAAAAACTTCATTCTGAAGAAGAAGAAAAGACAAGCAGGCAACTCAGTGACATTAAGTCCTGAGTGTGCTGAGACCTAATTTCTGAGTCCTGGCTAGATGACTAGGTCAGCTCTCTGCTGAGGAAACATTTTTACTGCAATAGCTCTCAAATCTGACTATTGGACAGAAGAATAACATAATGAATATACTGGGCCAAGCAGGCCCTCTTGAAAGTCTACTAATTACTCTATCTATGGCAGAGTTGGCAGCAAGACAACTTCTCCCAGGCTTCCAAATTCTGTGGCCAGAATGAATACACCCAGGAATTCAACGCCATCTTTATCTTGTCCCCTGTTCCAATTCTCATTTTCAAAAGTTTATTAGTAAAACAATGGACATCTACTGTATCATTATTATAACAAAAAGAAAGAATGAAGTTAACTGAATATACAGCAGATATTAAGTGTCCATACAATAAAATTTTCACTTTTCAAGCTACTGAAACACAAGGGAAATTGTGTCTATGTATCTTTTACACTTTTGGTTTGAATTTTGTCAGTTAGAAAGACTAAACACCAAATAAAACCATAGACTATTGAGAAATCACATACATCTGATGACCTGTAGGTAAAAAAGAATATTTCTGTCTCCAGTGTTAATGACTGGTTTAGTTTGGCCATCTTGCAGAAGACCAACATATATTCCTTTATTTTGCACTGATTCCAGACTCACAGATCCAGTTTCCAAATTCTTCTCAATTTTAAAATGACAGTATTCATCACCTGTGCCCTAAGAAATTGAAAACAGAAACAAGAATTCAACAATTAAATTAATGTAGTTAGAGAAAGTTTTTAAAGTCTTACTTATTATTACTTTCCAATAATATTTCAGATTAACTTTACATTCTTCACAATATGTTGCATTACTACACACACAGACATACCTGCACCTAATCCCCATTATTTCTTTATGACCAGAAAGACTAATCACATAAGTAAGTGAGATAAGTAAAAGATCAAGTGAAAGCATTCTGATTTATGTCAGGATTTAGGCAAAGGCTAGGATATATTCAAAGGAGTTTCCCACTTAAACAATTTTCAGATGATTAAGGAATCTGAAAATGTCAATTTCAGAACACACAGGATATTTCTATACAAATTTTATACATAGCTAATGCTACATAATATAACATATATTAAATAGATGCAATTTTTTTCCCTCCATTTAAGAGCATTTACAAGTTTAATTTCAAAACCTTTACCCAGTGTCACTTTTTATCCAGACCTCCCGATCCATTGGTGAGAGCACTGCTGAAAATAAGATACTCACAAAGCCTATATTCAAAATATGGATCAAATATTTTAATCTATATAAGTGTACTGGAGTCAATAAAAAACCTCTCATGAGCCTCACATCTGAGTACTTAGCTCTATTTCATATTCAGTTGTCTTGAATAGCCAAATAAAAAATATGCAAGACTATTTCTCACATAAATTTGAGAATTTTAACTTAGATCAACATAATCACACTTTAAAAGTCAGTGCAGTATACAATTACTTACATCTTAGTTATTCTTTAATGGGTTTTACCTTCATCATCTATCTAGCAGCACATAAGTTTTAACTACATACATATTCTCAACAGTTTAAAAATACAATCAGATTCAATCAACCACTAAATTGACATGGCACCTTCTCTTGCTATATTTTTCTCTCTTTTCCTTGGCAAATGAAGGAAAACATTTTAAATCTGAACAAAATTTTATGCCATTTTTATCCAAGCAAGTAAAAAACATTATCTCCTATAACTGACAATTCACTCAAACTGCAGAGGGAAATACAAAAAAGAACTGCTTACTGTTCCATCCCACTGGTCATCTTTGATCTTCAGATGCATTCCTGGCTTTTTCACACTTTCAAACATGCAGAGTCCAGAGCAGATTCTATGCAGCTTCCAGTAGGATTCCTGCTGCTGCTGACCTGCTCTGCTGCAGTTCCCATCAGGTCTACGGGACAGAGCCTGGCAGAGACTTGTGTTGAGCAGAATGATGGCACCATGATGAAACACACCCTTTAGATCACAGAAAAAAGTCCTTTGTGAACAGCACATCTTTTCTCTATGTTAAGCTTTGATATTGATATTGCACCTACTGTTTTATTTTAAGAACTTGCTCATGCATGCCCTTATATAAAATATAAAGGAGTCAGTCTCAAGTAATTCAAGTATACCTCCAGACTTGGAATATTTGCTACTTTCGGTGCAGGCACTATACCAGAGCCGTGGAAATCCTTCCCTACTCTGCAGCATCCCAGCTTTTTCTTGCTCAGCAGCAAAGCACAACATCCGGAGCACAAGGAGAGGGGCAAATTAAGGAACTTGTATCTTTTCAACAGCAGCTCTCGCGTACTACTTTTTGAAGGTCTGCTGGAAAGTTTAGGGTCTCATCTTTCCCGTGTTACAGCCCACCCTATTAGCCTGTACCAGCTGCAGTATCCCGGCATCTCTCGCCCCAGGAGAGCAGTAAAGGGAGCCTCATCCAGTGCCGCCTACCTGTTAAACTGTAGTTGAGCTCCACCTCGTGGAAGAGGATCCCTCTTTCAGCTTGCAAACCCCTGGCACTCGATTAGATACAATCTGCTTTATAACAGGAAACTTTAGAAGAGTCTTCCTAATTTCCCTTTGCCCACCTCACCTTGACGTGCACAACAAATTCCTTGGAAATCCCAGCATATCCTGTTGTTTCATCAGCTACTTTGCCTTGGAGATTTAAAGCCACAGTGTGCCCTGTGTAGCTGGCTGACTCAAGAATGGCACAACCATTTGGTTGAAGGTGAACACGGAGCTCACAGCATGCCTTGTCTTTGCTCTAACATAGTCAGAGAAGGAATAATAAATTAGATTAACTATAAGGCAAAATCCAAACCAGAGAGTATCACAGTACACTTTCTGTATTGATCGAGTTCCCACAATCCTACCAGTTTAGTACAAAAATCTTTCCATTCTTCAGATTTGCTTAAGGGCTAAAACTGTGGACCCTGTGGAATTTGACAGAAAGAGTTCATTGTAAGAAGACATGGATCTGGCAATAACATGAAAGATACCTGGGTGCCTCACCTGGAGAGAGTTATTATCACAGCCTATAAGCATGGCAAAGAAGTATAAAATTGATATAGATGGGAAATGAAACACCATAACTCTTGACCACCAGCCCACCTTCTCTTGCCTTTGTGTTTGTCCTCATTCATTTGTACTGTTCTCACAAAAAACCCTTAGAGACTCAGAAACTTTTCATGAAAGGGTAAAGAAACAAGCTTTACTCCATGTTTGTCTGTTCAGGTTTGCAGGCTCTGTGATGCCACTGCATAAAATATGTAACTTAATATTTTATCAATACATGTTAATACATATTTAAATACTTTTATCAACTCTATCATCATTCTCATATTTAAATAAAACTAGAATTTTAATCCATGTAAAATACTAAAATTCCTTCTAATAACTGATCATATTTCTGACTTACATCTTCCAATATTTTTTCAGAATTTTCAAGACTAAAAAGAATCAAAATTTCTAGGAAAAATTTTCACTTTCAAGGCACTACCTTCTGAAGAAAAGGCTAAAAAAACCCTGTCTATCAGATTCAATATACCTTTAAAAATAAAAGAAAAATTGTATGGATTTTGGGAGTAGTTGTGAAACAAGTGAGTCAGCATGTCCTCAAAGTACAATTAAGTATGTACAGTAAGGCAAAATGCAATTTTTTGTTGCCTTTTCATTGCTCCACTGCCTGAGAGAGTGCTGTTGTGTCTTACGGGTGTCATAAACCATCAAAGACTCCCAAAGCACCCTCAGACTCATTTCTGGGCCCTTTCACCAGAGGACTGAAAGCTCCCCTGCATGAGGGGGAGGTACCTGGGCATTCCCACCTAAACTCCTCATATAAACATTGCATACATATATTTACACACATTGACCATCCAGTGTCATTTCACTCTAACCTGAAGTGTTTTTGAAGGACATACATGGACTCCAAGATGGTATGGCAAAGACACTTTATTGCAGAAATCCAGGTTCTTAAACTGTTAGTTTGTTATGAGTTTACATACTTGTGAGGCACAACAAATGTGCTTAACCAACCACCATAGACCACGACTGGAACAGGCATCAGATGTAACCAACCACAAGCCCAACGATGTGACCTTGTGGTTCTAATAATTGTTCTACAATTATGTAACTTGTTTTTCACCTCTAGTTTAGCTGAGTCCTTCCCAGAATGCTTTTCTAGTTAGCTAAAGTAGCAGAAGGGAGCAAGGATTTTACAATGGCAACAAGGCCCTCCCTTTGCAAGGCCTTTCTGCTCCACACACTAATCCACCCCAATGAATCTATTAACAAGAACCTGGATTGCTCTCCTCTCCTGGGATAGGTCATAACATTCAGATATTAGGAGAAGTTCCTCACCCAGAAGGTGGTTGAACACTGGAACAGGCTCCCCAGGGAAATGATCCCAGCATCAAGCCTGACAGAGCTCAAGAAGTGTTTGGAACACCCTCAGGCTCATGGTGTGACTCTTGGTGCTGTCCTGTGAAGGGCCAGAAGCCAGACTCCCATGATCCTTGTGGGTCACTTACAACTCAGGATATTCTATGATTCTATGATCAGAAGGAACTGAACTCTACAACTCCATTTACCTACATGTATACTGCAAGTGCTGAGGAACAAAGGTCGTAGTAAAACTTTGAAGCTGGGCTGAAACAAATCAAAATGCATCAAAACAAACCCTGGATTATGACAGCTGTCTTATGACTGTCATGTTACTTAAAAAAATCCACACAAAGGAAAAAGGGATATTTAAAATCAAGGCAGAGAATTTTTCCTTATTGAAAAAGAGGAGATATTAGGGCATTCCAGGTAACTTGTCAGCATGTGGCAAACCAATATAAATGACAGCTTGGAATGGCCTGGTATTTCTGAATTTAAAAAAATCTTACCAAAGAATAAAAAGTAAACTGTGAGAAAACAAAACCCTATGTCTAAATCCACCTAAATATCAGCAATTTCCTCAGTTCAGTTCTGCAATTCTTCATTCCTTATCTGATTGGAAATACAATTATTTATTAGACAGATTTTAAAAACTTTATTTTATTTTTTAATCAGACAATGACATTCCATTAAGAAGCAGAAATCAGTAATAGCATTTCCTACCTTTCCAGTTACACGGCCACTGACAAGAGCAAGAGCAAGAGCAAGAGATGGCATCTGATGACTGCTGAACATACATATATTTCTCCTTTTGACATTTGCATCAAAAAGACCTAAGAGTTAAATGAAAAAAAAGTTTGAATAAAGTATATTAATTCATATTTGCATTTAATTATAATTGATGTTTTATCATTTTCAAGGGAAACAAATTAATTAAGTGTTTAACTCAACAGTTTGACCTCTCTGATCAATAAATTCTCTCATTTGTTCAGGAAAGGGCATCTAGGGACTACTGTCTATTTTGCTGCCTTGAGGAGAAAAACCCTGAGAGGTAATGATAAGGAACAAATTTCTTTTTATCAGCACATATGTTTTAAAAAAAATCCATAAAAAGGAGCTGAGAACTCCAGCATAATGAACTGGGCTCTAGCAATGAATTTAGATGATAAATAACAGACGATGTGGGGAACATAAAGCTCTCAGGTAAGAGAAGAGAATTCATTTGCTCTATATCCATATTAGAATTTGTAAAGCAAATCCTGCAGCATAGCTCATGGCTTCTAAAATTTTAAATCTGGCCAATTTTCCAAACAATTAACTCTTATAGCTACAAAATACTGATGAAAGGTAAAGTCATGCCATTTTTATTGTTCCCAGGAACAAGAGCGATTTTTTAAGCAACTGTTCTACCAGCCCATTATGTTGCCTACTTGTAAGATGCAGCTGTCTCTGCAGGAATCCTGTGCTGTCCTGATGCACTCTTTGGTGTGTCCTGAAATATTCTATCACTTCCAAAAAGATCTGTGTAAGGTCCCTGGTGAGGTGTCAGAAAGACTGAGCAGCTCTATCACTACCAAGGGGAAAAAAATATATATGCCTAATATGATGTGTATTAAAGTTAAGTGTTATTAATGCAGTAGGATGAAAGCTGATAAAGGATGGAACTGGTAGACTGCCATTAAAATCAATTACAAAAATAGAATAAAATTAATTTATAAATATACATATATATATATGCACACACACACACACATATACCCCTTATTAATGAACTCTACCTAAATTTGAATTGTTATCTTAGATAGACTGAGTTGCCAAAGACTGCAGCTGTCCTTGCCATGTGAGTTCTGTGGGAGCACTAAGCTGCAGATGACAAGAAGGTTCTATTTGGTAAAGGAAAACCAGTGACAAGGCACCACATGAGAATCTGTGTGTGTGTGTGTGTGTGTGCGCGCGTGTGTGTGTGTGTGCGCGCGTGTGTGTGTATGTAAACTAGGCATATAATTTCTGAGTCCTTATAGTCATTGTTACATATATAATTTTTAAATAAGGAAAGGGCTTAGTACAATTATCTGGTCTTATCCGTTTTGGGAATCTCTATATTGAAGTCCTCCTTTCTTGTATCATTTATGCATACTTCCCACATGGAAAATACTCTACCGTATTTGCTTTTCTTGTCACCAAGAGCATCAGCTCTACTACCTGGGCAGAGGCAAATGAAGCCACGTCAGCCTGTTGTAAAATTGAAGTGTAATGCCTTTCCGAAGCTTCCACTTTTCTGCAGCCCACTAGTTTTGTAAACAACAAACAGAAAAGAGTTATGAGAAGATGATACACAGGAATTTGTCACACAAAGCATTCAACTGACCTAATTTCACTCAAAGCACAACTTGAATGGATTAAATTAAAAGGTGTATTCTTGCAGTTTCTTCTGTCTTGAGTTCCAGCTCTTGTCCTATGCAGATAAAAAGAGTGTGATTAATTTACGGAGTTTCTTCATTCCCTTTGAGATGGTTCTCCTCCCCACCAATTTTCACTTACTTCCAGAAAACATGCTGGTGTCTGTCACAGGCAGCTCTCTAGCAATATTTCCATCATCCTGTCCTTGGTCCAGCCACCCAGGAACCAGAACCTGTTTCAGTAATAGCCTTGATTGGCAACTTCCAAAGCATGCATGGCTCTTTGATACTGACACTTGCTGTCCTATTCATTAAAGTCTCAAGGCTGACAAACAGCAATATAAAATTCCAGCTTTAGTGAAAATAGACTAGCACTGGCAAAAAATTATTTTTCTTTCTTGTTCTTGGTGAAATATAAATAAATGTTTTCCTGGACTGAGGTACAAGGGCCTAACCTAATTACAAATCAGATAACTCATATTCATCCCAGATTAATAATGAATTGTGCAGTGGTAATGATGTTTGTTGTTCCTGTCTGCAAGAAGGCTACAGCAAGATGCAAATTCTTCCATGCCCTGGAAATCCCTAAACAGGGAGGTTAATCCAACACTGACAACACTTTCACCATGTCTGAACTATACTTTTACAATGCCTTTGTACACATCTACTTATGTAAGTTAAGTCTAACTCCATTTGAGTCAAAAGCATTCACACACTCAGAGGAAGATAGCAAGCACTGCATCAGGCTCTAACAATAACTAGCACATACCCTGTATTTTTCTGCCTGAAATGGATTTGAACTCTCCCTAAATTATGTATGAAGCCAGCATTATAGATCTCTTCATAGCAGTTCATCTCATCTAGAATACAGACTCAAAATTAGGTCAGGCAAGGATGAGGTGCTGTATCTGATAGGCAGAAAGCCCTTACTCACACATAAATCAGTTTCAGTGTGCACATCGCTCACTCCGAGCTGTCTCAGGCAGTTATTTATTCACTCAGAGAAGTGAGAGGAGGAAATAGAATTGGGGTGCCACTGGCAAGATCCAGCTAGACTCTTACGTGACTGGACTTTACCATTCCTAATATTTGCACTGATATTTATCGATTAAAAGTTTCCTATAAGGTGTTGAGAATTAATCAGGCATAGATAAAACTGTAAATGAGTTATAGAACAGAAGATTCAGAGCAGCAGGATCTGCAGGGGAAAAAGCAGGGAAGTTAGGTTGCTTCAAATGGCTTTTCAGCTCAATGACAGACTACAAAGCAAATGAGAAAAGGAGATGTGGTCAGGTAGATGCATTTGTGATTGCCATTTCACAGGATCTTAAAGTCTGAGCCTGAGCTCACTGAACCCCAAATTAATCTCCATACTAACCTCAGTAAATCAGGAATGGTTTGCTAGAGAGACAGCAAATAACTCTTCTGAAAAACCTTGTATTGCATGACATGGAAGAACAGATGAACATGCTGGTGTCAGATGCAAGGTGTTGGATATGGGAAATGTATAAGAAAAGTCTTTCTTCAACAGTTCAAAAGATGCAAGAATGGAAAGATCCCAGGCTGAAGTTTTTATTGCTTTTTCCTTAGTTCAAATGCACTAGAGGTTTGGGGCAGATACAGCTCTTAGGGCTGTAAAAAGAATCAGATCATCTCAACTCACTTCTTAGGAAACACATCTTTTCCTCTACAGGACATTTCAGGAGCAAAACTAAGGGTAGCTACATATTTATTAAAAATCTAACTTAAATGAAACACCACCGACCTGTGACAAAGAAAAGTATAGTCCAAATCTGTTACAGGATCCTTGATTACAACCTTGTGCAGAAGCCATCCATTTCCTTAGAAGAAATAAAGTTAAAAAAAAAAAATGTTTGTTCATGAGAGAAAAATTGATGTATTAAATTATGTCAGACTTCCTATAGCTTGCCCCCTTCTACTGGAACTGGAAAATCTGCAGCTCCACTGGCAGGTTGCTAGAGTCACTGCTTCCCTGATGGTTAGAGAGAAGACAATACCTGATCTAGGTATTCTAGAGCTTCCTTAGGGGCTTGCAAGCTGCCTGGTTTCTCCCTGGTTACATCCCTTGCTCCTTTAACATTGTCACAGTATGAGACTTAATTGTTTTGCCAATCAAAATATCAACAAAATTACAAAGCAGCTTGTGATGGCTCAAAATAAGTTGCTATTGTGGTATTTAGGCTCAAGAGTTTGAAAAATAGAACTTGTGACTGCAAGCATTTTAAATTTCACTATTAATTGGAAGTCCAATGACAAGACAGACTTACAAAAATACTCAGTTGCATTTTTACAGTACAACTGATAATGCTAATCCATCTAAAATTATAATATCTCATTTTAACTGTAATACAAGACACAATCAATGTCTTAACATGCAAACATTCCCCCTCTTCACAGTTTTTATAGGGATTAGTAAAAATTACTATCAGATGGTGTCCTTAAGGTAATGGGTGAGAGTATGGTGAAAATGAGATTTCTGGCCTGATCCAAGCCCACTGTGTCCTATAACAATCTTGTGCAAGTGTCCAAGGTGCGCAGCTTCAACAGCAAAGATGTCAGTCTGTAATCAACCAACAAAATTTCAGAAAAATCTAAAAAGCAGAGCATTCTTCAGCCACGAAAATCTGAAGACCCACAAACCCTTACAAGTCTTCTGTCAAGGTTTTCATTTGAAATATTAGCTGATGATAAAGTGAGGGCAAAACAGGAAGGTCAGGTTTTCTGAAAAAGAAGTAAGCTTGATCACCTTGCTAATGGAAGTAGTTCCATTCAAATGAATGGGATCAGAGTCAGTAAAGAGAAACCTGTTGAAAGCTTCAATGGCTAAACCATTACAAGTTACAGCAGATTCCAACATTAGAAATGCAGATATAAAATGAAGTTTCATTTCCTCTTTGATTATTTGATCAAATTTTTAGAAGAATGAAAACCAAAAGTACACAGCTTACCCATTTTAAAAATTAAAATTTGCACTTCCAAAAGCACTGGTATAACTTTAGAAGGTATTTGGAGCTCCATTAGAGAATTTTGGGAAGCCATTGGAATGCAGTAATTTTCTTTTCTAATTGAACCTTTCTTGGAATAACTACCCACTACAGAGAGAAAAACTAGCAAAATATATCAAAAAATGTCCTGCCTTTCACTTATTTGTATTTTTAAAAATTTCTTGGATTTCTATGACCTGAGCACCTGCCTTGATCCTGTATCACCTCTTTCTCCAGAGACATAAATATGGACATCAGCCTCAGTTGCAGCATTCCACAGGTTTCCTGTTGTTGCATGCACTTCATAGAGAGTCACTGCCAATAAAAGATGACAACTTTTCACATCACGAGCACTATTATAGCTACAATAACATCTAGCTGGCTGTAGAGTCCAAATATATCTGCATCTGCATCATATTTAAAATCCTATTCAATAAAATAATACACAAAGTTGTTTTTATGTTTTTTAATGGTTGTTACATTTATGATTGTGTCCCAGGCTGTCACTAGTGAGGGATGCAAACAGAAGTTAATTTAAAATGCCTAATGGAATATCTTGGTCCTGCAGCATCATTTGAAATCATCAAAATGAAAAATGAAAAGTAAATAATGTAAATCCAAGATTAATGTCACCATAAGTGGTGGGATCAAAACTATAAAAACCAATGGGAGCCATTAATATTTTGAATGTGCTGGTTAATCAAACTGGCTAAAATCTAGCCAGCTATAATTTGAGTTTTCTAGGACATCAAAACTCAGAAAACTGCATTGTTTCATTATTTTTGCAATTCATGTCATAGGGTAGAATCACAGAATGATTTGGTAGACACCTTTAAAGATCATGTAGTCCAACCCCCCTGCCATGATCATGGACAGCTTCAGTTACATCAGATTGCTCAGAGTCCTGTCCAAACTTACCTTGAATGTTTCCAAGGATATGTAACTATCACCTCTCTGTATTCCATATGGAAATTCTTTAAAAGATGAAAATTTAGGAGAAGAACTTTTTATTAATTTCAATAAATAGTTTATTTTTAAAAAACTGATAATGCAAGTAAAACTAAATTTGAGGTAAAATCTAATAAAACTGAAGTAAAGGCTATGATAAATAAAAATATCTACCAATATAAAACCATGGTCCTTAAAATGCAGATGTAGGAATGCCATAAAATTCAGAATTAAGATAAAACCATGCAATTATAATGTTCAGTATACACATAGGAAAGGAAAAATTTATGCCAATGTACACTAACTCTATTTTGCTAGACTAGGTGAGGTACAGAGAGAATTAAAAGGGAAGAGAAAACCTCATTTTCTGGCACAAAAGCTCTTCTTTCAAGTGTAGGTGTCCTTGTGCTTCTCTGTCTTGCAAGCAGAAATGAGTTTCTGAACCATTGGGTTCAAAACAACATCAACATTATCATCATTCAATTGTCAGTTTCTATTTGAAACATTTGATGCAGCTTGGCTATAATTCTCTAAAGGAGGTTGCTTCCACATCTCACTCTTCTAATGGCCAAACATCTTCCTTTAATAAGCACTGAAAATCTATTCACCATCAGTCCATATCTGCAATTATGCAAGGTGGCTGGTTGGTGTTACAATTTTTCCCTTCATCCTTATATTTTTATGATTATATCTCATTTATTTACACAAAATTTTTTGTGCATGTTACTAAAGGAGCAGTCTATAAAGAATTTGGTTTGGATAATGGTAACAATTTGGCTAAAACATTAAACAGTCTGCACAGGTTATTTTAATGTGCCCACACAGAACACTAGTGGTAGTTTGCTTCTGGCATGAGCTAACTCATTTTGAGATGAGAGCCTCTGAACTCTTCTGAAGTATTGCACCACAGACATATGTTATTAATAAATCTTGCATAAATCCTTAAAAGTGAAAACTTAAAAGTTCAAGTAATATTCAAAAATTTTTACACATCTTTTTACCTCTCATAAGCCTAGGGATCATCCCAGCTTTATAATAAGTATTTATAAAGCTTACAATTCTTATTCTAAGAAATTGTGGTTCTCTTAATGGAATGAAGCTGTCAGGGGAATTTCAGACTGAACATTAGGACAAAAGCTCTTCGCTGGAGTGTGGCCAGTCACTGAAACAGACTCCCCAGGGAAGTGGGCACAGCAGAGCTCAAGAAGTGTCTGGGTAATTTAGTCATATGGTTCAGCCTTAGATAGTACTGCGTGGAGCAGGGATTTGGACTAGATGATCCTTATGGATCCTTATGGATCCCTTCCAACCTGAGATACTTAGACATACCCAACTCAATTCTATGATTCTTTCTTTTAGGTATTCCATGGAAAAGTGTGCAGAACAGAGATTAAGAAAATGAACTGTTTTCTTTACACACTTTCCCTATAGTTGTAGAATGTTACATTTGTAAATGTAACATTCTGAAATTAGAAAGTGTAAGGGTTTAAGGTTATTTACAAAATTCAGTTCTTTCACCCATGCCTCTAAATTATGAAATATAGAACAAGGAGGTAAAACACATATTTTTTAAGAGTAGCTTCTATTTGGGGAAAAGCCAGCCACATTCAACACACAGAAGCTTTCGACACTCTTTAGTTAGCAGCATAATCAAACACTATGGCACTATTTTTCCCAGAGTAAACCTGTCTCAATAACCAAAATAGTTTTCATTTAGCCACTGTTTATTCATACTGCATTTTACCCATATAATTTCACAACATACCTGATCTATTTACTTGCCCAAATTTCTCTTTGCAGCATCCACATAAACAGATGCCCCACGGACAGACCACGGCAGGGGCAGAGAATTAATTTCTCTAGACTGACAATTCCATGCACAGGAACACAGCCATCCTCTCTATTGCTACAATTTTCTCCTTCAATAACTACCTACTTTCCAATTCCTGCAAAAAGAAAACAAAGGTCCAGCAGCTGCCAACACTGTGCAACCCTGATTTATTCCCAGGATATAATTAATGATTGTGTCATAAACCGTGAGCACCCAGGGACAAAAGTAGGATGGCAGAGGATAAAACGTCAAATGAATGCTCCTCAGTCCTCCAGAATTATAGCAACAAAGCATCTGTGTAACACTTCTTAACAATTTAATTCCCATATTTTTCATTTGAATTAAAAGGAATGTTAAATCAGAGAGTGTTTCAGCCTCTTTTTATTCAGAAATTGGTTTTAAAGTGCCTCTCATCATCTCTTTTACATTGAATCCAGACCTCTTCACTGTTCTGTTATCAAACTATATTCTCTGAAGTTAAAAGCTGTGTTCCCTTTCCACTGCCTCATGCGGAAATGTAACACTGGCAAAAAGACACAGAGGCTGTCTTTCAATTACTAACTCAGAGATGAAACTGCCTTCTCCAAAGCCTTCTGCATGACCCCTTTTACAATGAAGCTGGTAGAAATACACAGAAGCTCTTTTCTTCCTCCCCTGTGTGAGAGAGAAATTGGTAACTACAAAATGCAGATTGAGAGGTTGGTTGTAAATGTGCCTTTGTGCTTTTCATGCATGAAGATTACTCGATAATAAAAATCTTTTATTATATCTTTATCTCAGAAACAAGGAAACTTGCTACTCAGAAAGAGCTCAAAAATTAGGAGGTTCAAAGAATCACAGAACATTCTGAGTTGGAAGGGACCCTCAAGGATCATTCAGTACAATTCTTAAGTGAACAGCCCATAGAGGGATAGAATCCACAACCTTGGCATTATTAGCATCATGTTCTAAGCAGCTGAGGTTGTTGAGATCTGCATTTCAGAATATTTAAATAAGAGAATGTTTGGGGAAGAACAGACACTGCAAATAGGGGAATTCAGCATACTCAATATAATATGTTAATTATCATTAATTAACATATTAATATAACAATATATATTATATTGATATATTTATTCAAAGGAGTGGGGAGGTGCTTGACTTTTATTCCAGTGCACTTGAATGTTCCCCTATACAAACAGTATTAGTCTCCTGGCCAAAGAGACCAAACCTAAGAGGAAGCAAACTGACTGCCTCAGAGGCTTCTCATGTCATGAAGATCATGACCACCCAAGATCAAAAATCATTGTGGTTAATGTGGATGGGCCTCTCTCTAGAACATTTTATGAGCCATTTACAGCTGCTAAGTACATCGCTGGGGGAAATCTCTCCTGCTATTCCTTTTCTCTTAAAATATACTTTTGAGGTACAAACTCTTTTTTCTGCTCTTGTCAGCTTCTTAATCTCAGAGCTCAGTCACCATAGAGAGGCATAAATGTAACTCCAGGCCACCCATCTCTTTGTTAACTGTCCCATGGTATGTTTCCCCACACCCATTGGCCATTTTCTGAGCTTCTACCCCTTGATTTTATCTGTATCTATCCTCTTCCTCTAGTCTGCACACACAACAGCTGTTCTAACTGATACCTCTATTCAAATTTCAGTTTTGCAAGATCAACACAAGGGACAATAAGCATACCACCAAGCACTGCTAAACTGTTAGACATTCTGGAAAAGGGGTTCCATAGTTTTTAGAGAACTTAGAATGGACGTTTCTTTCATCCCATTAATTTTGTCCTCTTCAGCTGATATGATTTTTGGGGGAAGAAGAAGAGGACATGTCCCAGGTGAATATTGCTCTAGTGAAGTCCTAGTACAAGTAATACCAGTGGTGTTATGGCTTTTCCCCCTCTAGCATCACACCCCAATGGGATGGGAATCTGCCACAGCATTCTTACTCCCTCAGCCACATCTCTTCCAGGACAACTGATCTGTCTATGCCCTTTTAATTTGCTTAGAAATTTTCAAGAAAAACACAATGCCAATTGGAGAGAAGGGAGGAACAATCACAGATTTCCACCCCCTCTCCATTGATCAAGCAGAGGGATCATATAGCAAAAACATCCAGCATGGGTGACAGGGACTGATGTGGTAGAGCAAGACACCAAAACAGTGTAACAGCAGCAACAGCCAATAATTTCCATACCATTTGGCATCATTAACCTTTAGAATTTCAATACAATCTTTATGTGAATAATGAATATTTTAACACTTATAGCCTCCTGAAATATTAATTCTGAAAGTTTTATTCCATATCCAGAAATTAAAAGTATTCTGGAAGTCTGAGCCACTTACCAGAAAGAAACAGAAACAGCAGCTACAATAGTAACACTGGAGCTATAATCCTCATTTATTGAAAACAGTTTGTGTTCTGACTCATATGCTGGCTTCATGGTGGTTACATGTATGATGTGTCCTTACTATTGCCTTTATTTTAAACCAAACACAAGTGCTGAAAATCTTACCAAACAAGGACTCCATGTAAAGATTCTGTGAAATTTAAAGCATTAAAAACTCTCTCATTTCTTTTCAGGTGCTTCTTAACTTTTTACCTGAGTATGCACAGTAGCAAGAGGAAAACAATGCAGAAAAAGTGTTGTAGCAGCCAAAAACTAATAGAGAACCTGATGAAAAACAATGAACTCACCTCTATCAAAATTAGTCTGTGGTCTGACTTTGCTGATGTGGTGTTGTGCTTACCTGGAAGAACAGGCTGTCCCTGCTGTAAAACAGGAAGCTACACAGATATCTCCCCACCAGCCTGGTCCTTGGCCAGCCATCGACGTGCAGGGAAAGACAACTGCTCCCCTGAGGAACGGTTCAGCAATTGCACCTAAATAGCACTGAGAATTCCAATTTAACTTGCTGATCTCAGACCAGATGGAACAGAATGTGAAACATGTGGGATGCTGCTGAAATCTGTGCAGGTAGAGCTCTGTGGATGACCACAAAACCATGGGTTTGGAGCATTTCTTCTCCCTGGATCCAGCTGCCTAAATCTGACTATTCACTCAGTCATATTTGAAAGCTCAGGGCAGAGTAACTCAAGTGCAATGAGAAACAGATTTTTGTCAGCTCAGGGGCACTCCCACAAACTCCAGCTGTTGTTCCAGCTGGTACATCCATGGGGACTGGCACTAGGTGGCATGGCTTACCAAAGACGGAACTTCTCACTGGGAAGCTTGTCAATGCTTGTAGCTCTATTCCTTATATTCTTACCAGAACAGGAATTAAAGGAACAGGTTTTGATTCTTCAACACTCCTTGTGACATAAATAAACCAGGAAAGTGCTAGCCCCTACAGCAGTTGAGGCCTACACAATGCCCTACATTATTTTCTTCCATGCCCAGCTTCCAGCATGTAGCAGCAGAAGGACCATATGCACACCAGCTGAAGGAGGAAGGGAGGTTGAGTTATTTTGTACTTCAAAGTACTCCTTAGTAAGCACTTCAGAGGCTGCTGGATGTTGTAATAGTCCCTGATTATGCTAATTTATACCCATATCTACACTAGATTTTGGACCAGCAGAGAGAAGGAAAGACACTCCTACTTGTAGTTTCAGTCTGTGTTTTGCAGAATCTAATCTCTTTAATCTGAATATTGAATAAACTAAGAAGTACTGGAAACATTTTTATCTCTTTTGCTTCTTGAATATTAAACTTTAAAGACAAAGATTCATCTTGTCTGAA
Source organism: Entomyzon cyanotis (assembly GCA_024500445.1). Lineage (NCBI taxonomy): Eukaryota > Metazoa > Chordata > Aves > Passeriformes > Meliphagidae > Entomyzon > Entomyzon cyanotis. Next base: position 23,874,490 of record JAKEPQ010001005.1, read on the forward strand.
AAACCTGGAAGATCTTGGCCTATCAACATCTGCTGATGAAACCTGAAAGGGAAGCTTCAATTAGCAAAGCAACACCTTCATGGGCATTTCCCAGTCTGATACCATCTCAATACAGATGCAGACAAAAAAACTGTGGGGCACTGATGGAGGACTAGTGTGCCTAACAACTAAAAAAAGCCCTTCTGTTGTAGAATACTCTCTTTTAATTTTAGTTCTTCCTGAAAAAAATGTAGGTTTCCCTAGGAACAATGATGCTAATTGTCTGTAGGTTGTTTCTCTCCTGCGAGGTCTAGAAATCAGTAGCTGCACTCCTTTGCCTCTGAACCACAAAAACACTACCTGTAGGGTTTGATCAGCTGAATGTATATGGTTAATTTTTCTTTTCTTTTATTTTACTTTCTGCCCGAAGTTGCAAAGAGGGAATGACCCAACCCTGCCTGATGAACCGCTCCCTAAAAACTGTGTCTAATTGACTGAGATTCTGTAAAGAGATAATTTAAATGTATAAATAAATAATGAATGAAAGACACTGAAATATTGTGGGGTTTTTAATTTTATTGTTGATTTAAATTAATATATCCTAAGTGGAAAGAAAGGGAATAATAACTTTTAATTTTTCTTTTATTTTGTCAGACTTCCTCAGTCTCTCAATTTAAATGTCTGTCCCTAAAAGACAGTATTGCTGGAAAATGAATACCTAGGCTTTACAATCAGGCAATCATCACCTGAATTGGAAGAGATATAATCCCTATGATTCTATCATGAAACCTCTCAGAGTGATTGATATTTCAGTGTAGACATGCACTGGCTAGAGGTATGAACTCACAAGACCTTACCTAAATTTCAGTTAACACTTCCCAGATCTCAGTCTTCCTTCTAAGTCCCACATAAAACAAGCATCAAATAGCCACAGGGTCTGAGCACTGATCCATGAATATTTTACTTCAGTGGCACTTTGCATTAGATAGGTCTAGATATGCCACAAATTATAATTTTAACATTGAGTTTACTAGCAGCTTCTAAAGCTCTTCATAAACTGCAGTCTTTTAGCTGAAAGATAAGATTAACTCCAGCACAAAGGTGGAAGAGTTTCAGGCATGCAAAGGATATAATTGGAACACAGAGTACATCATATTGGACATTAGGGATAAAAGTCAGATCCTTTAATTTTCAGTCCAGAAACCCATACATTATGCTTCTCAACCAAACCTTGAAATGGAACTTGTTCCTTCTCTTTTCCTTATTAAATTTGCTTTACCTGCATAAAGACATTTTTTACATAAGGAGGGAAAACAACCTGTTATTGTCTTTTTCTCCTCAGGGACACAGAACAAAAATATTTGCAATGTAGCTCTGGTGCTGTGCATAAGGACCCAGCACCAGCCACAGATTTCAGGACACTATGTTCAATGACTTTCTGGGTTTAAACAAACTCTAGACACTTTGTAGCATACAAAGACTGTAGAATACTCAGAGTATAGCAGCAAAGTTAAGCAGTTTTTCTGGTTGCCCAGCCATGCATTTTTAAAGAAACATAATGTATTAAACTGCAAATAGCCAACCAACACATCATAAGCTGCCTTTAATTCCACACAAAAACATTCCTTCATAAGAAATACCTTAAATGAAGGTGAAAGCGTTTGATGAGGCTAATATAATCCCAGCGACTTTTTTCTTACTCATATTTTGAATTCACTGTCATAGTGACTGCTTTTTGACAGATAAAATTCTTTCTCATTTTTACCTGCTCACAGGGCCAGGCAGGGGAGCTTCCTGCATTTGTATGTCCTATGTGTATTTTGTAGAGATGTCCTATGTTTCTAGTATTGACCTGTAAAAGAAACATAACTAATGAAGCACAGAACATTTGTTAAAAAGAAAAAAAATGCAACAGAAAATCATTTAGTAACTGTAAGGTGAAACTCTTGATTAGAGGAATTAAAAATTCTGACATTTAAAGAAGCCTTTCCAATTTATTTCAGATAATCCTTAGATTTTGGTCTTCTAAAGAACAACCCTCAAAAATCCTATTGGCCTGCCAATCCCATTTAAATAGCTTCAGGATGCTGCTGTAGCAGATGCACACTTAATATTGGTCTCAATGGGAGTTTAATATAGTCTGCATGACTAAATTGCATGACAAAAAAGCAAAATTATCTTAACCCTAATGCGTGTCTCAGTTTAGCATCTATACCACTGGCCTGCCCCAAAATTATTTTTGCCTCCCACATACCTCTGAGTTTCTCCCTACCCCTCCAGAAGAGTATACCTTATATTTTTTTTGACACAATTGTGTTCAGCTTTGATACTTCTTTTTACAAATAATTTCAATTAAATCAACTTTAAAAGCTGTATTTGAAAGATTAGCTCTTGGGCAGGCTGGATGAATATGTCCAGAACAGATAATAGGGTGCTGAGAGAATAACTTTGTGTGAAGGTTATTCAAACCACTAATATGAACCTAAGTGTAGAAATAGAAAACTTATCTACAAGGAACTGGAGACACACCATCAGTTCTTCTGTCCTCACTGTATAATTTATTTTGTTATAATGTAGGCTTGGTTTTCTGTCCTTCTGTTGTTTTCTGTAGAATTAATTTTCATGTTTTCATTGACATTGTATAGATGGGTGTAAACTGAGTTCCCTGTATCATAAACTTCCCTTAACTCAGTGTTATTATAAATGAAAAAGAGACAGAGCAGCAAGGATAGACTACAGTTATGTTCACATACAGTGCTCTCAGAGAGACTTTTCTCTTTCTATACATTTCAGAGTAGTCTCTCCTTAATTGTATTCTGTGCTATGGATACTTTCCTAACAGGGGAATCCTAAATCCCAAACAATGGCACTTTCATATTTTGCATTTGAAAGTAATTGTAGGTGAAATTATTTGCAATAAGAGAACAGAAAACAGCCAACAACATCTTATTGTGAAGAAGGTCTTTTTATCTGTCAGGACCTACTTACTTGTTTTATCCACTTCTTTCAATCTGGCTGGTTTTGATATCACAGATGGAGAATAACATTCTGTATCAGGGGTTTTGGACTCTTCTGAGAAACTCCATAGGCTGAAGATGGATAAGAACTGCATTTCCTGCATCCCAAGCCTCTACAGGGCTATTGTGGAAAAGGTGACCTCTTCATCAACGCTGCCATTAAACACCTTTTCTCAGAAGAGCAGTTCCTGTGCTAGATACTAATAACGGAAGCACCTATTTGTCCTATGGCCCTATAGCAGACACCTATAGACAACCCCTGGCAATCCTATATACACACTAAAGCTATGCAGATTGAGATAGAGGACCTATTCTGGCTCACCTAAATCACCATGTTACAAGACAGATGGAGGAAGCTTTTTTTTTTTTGTGTAATGGGAAGCTGAAGCAGTTTCAGATAGACAGATTTATTAGAGGTATAAAATTTGCCACTATTTCAATAAAGCAGAAGGTATTTAACAAAGTTAAAATTTTATGCTATATCCTAATTCTTCATTTCCTCATTTAATTTTTAGTATTGTACCCCTGTTTCAAATTTGCAAACTAAACAAGTATCTGTTGTCATATATTTCTCGGTATTTTCTTGGTCAAAATGAAAATTAAACAGTAGTTCTTCAACAGACAATAAACATGCTGATTCAAATCAGCTTTGGATAAGTGAGTGGGAAAGGATACTAAATTTAACTCTACATTTAAGTCCTGTTTCTCATTTCTAGATATGTGTAACACACAAAAAGCTGCCTTTTCATCACATAGCGTTTGAAATGTCATGTGATCTGGCAGGATGCAAGAGGGCAATACGATGAATATACATTACTTACTGTGAAAATGTCTTCATTGCCTCTCTGAAATAATTTTCCCTTCTCTCCATCAAGGAAAATAGGACCCAAACTGCCACGATCCCCATACAATATAATATAAACCTTTGAGTTTGTTCCTGTGGATGGCACATTGCTGGTGAGGACTGACACATTCCATTTCCTAGCTATCAAAAGATAAAAAGACTCACTGAATTACTTAAACTCGAGATTCTTACATAAAATGCATTTCAGTAATCAAAATTCTAAATAATAGCATGTCAATGAATACAGAAATATGTGTTCCACAAAATTACACCAGGCAAAGAGTGAGTTTGCTATGTTGGGTATGTCAAGAAATGTCAGGTTGCATTCATAACTTTTACTCTACATGTCCTATATGACCAAGTCAAATTTGCATGAACGTAGATCGCCTTTCAAACACAGTTTTGAAATATTGTATTAAATTGTATTAAATATGGGCTTCTGTTTACTTAGGATATATCAGCTCTGCTCAATGCAGTGTTGCATAATGACAGCCTTGACACTCATCACTCTAAATATTAGGGACTCTGAAAGCAAATTAGCTCTGCTGAAAAATAACTGTTTAAGAAAGAATCTGTATCTCTGCCAAAGTGTGATCAGCTACACAAATGTAACAGCTGGTTTGGAATCCACTGAATTTTTACCAGCACAGGGAGGACTTTGATCTGCTGGAGAAAGTCCAGAGGGGGCCTGCAAGCTGATCAGAGGGATGAAGCACCTCTCTAGGAGGAAAGGCTGAGAGAATCAGGTTTATTCAGCCTAGAAAAAATCAGGCTTCAGGGTGGCCTTCCAGTAACTGAAGGAAGCCTGCAGAAAAGATGGAGAGAGACTATTTACAAGAGCATGTAGTGACAAGGGAGAATGGCTTCAAAATGAAAGAGGACAGGTTTAGACTATATATTAGGGGGAAAATCTTCACTGTGAGGGTGGTGAGGCAGTGGAACAGGTTACCCAGAGAAGCTGTGGATGCCCCATCTCTGGAAGTGCTCAAGGCCAGGTTGGATGCAGCTCTGAGCAGCCTGGTGTAGTGAAAGGTGTCCCCAACCATGGCAGGGGGTTGGAACTACAATGGGTCTTAAGGTCCCTTCCAACCCAAACCATTAATTGAATGGAATCTAAGTAACAATGGAATAGAATTAATGGAAATTCTCTCACTGAGTGATACTCTCATCAGCAAGTTAAACTTGATCAATTCCAGAATTGTCTTAGCTTGAACATATTAAACAAAAGAATAAGTAAAAAACAGCTGTGTGGTCTGAGGAGGAGACATAACTGGCAGGAACACTTTTTCCGTCAACAGAGCAGTGTGAACATCCTGAAAATTGCTGTAATCTGCTTTTCCCACAGCTGAAATTAGCTGATGATTGAATTCCTTGTTTTGTTTTGCTTGTGTCTGTACTTTTTGTTTTACCTATTAAACTGTCTTTATCTCAACCCACGAGTTTTCTCTCTTTTACTCTCCCCAGTCCTGTGAGTGGGGAAGTAAGCAAGCAGCTGAGTGGGGCTTAGTTCTGGTTGGGGTTAATCCATGGCATAAATTAAGCAAATTGCATTAAGTATTCGCCATAATTCTTACAGTGGATTAACATTGTGATTAGATTAATGATATTTGATATCACTAGTACTATAAAAGTCAAGTTGTTTGTTTAATAGTGACATGTTGAACAATTAAATGGTCTTCCTTTCCTCTGAGATCCTTAGAATTAAGGGAAATATGCCTCATGCATTTCAGAGACTACAACCATGATGATTAGAGGAAATGGAGAAAATACTTATGTAGGAGAAAAAGTTAGGAGTATGTCTGATTTTCTTGGTAGGTACCAAGGAGGAAAAAGACATATCTAAGTAAATTAGAGTGATGGCTTTGGAACACTTATATAAAGTGGGCTGAGGATGGAAACTAGAAAACATTTAAAACAGACATCAGAAGAAGGAATCAAGCTCAAGAACATCTGTCTGGTGGAAGCTGTAATGACTATAGAGAAAAAGATTTAAAATAAGATTTAGTAATTAAATGGAATTACTTACCTGATTGTGTAGTTTCCTTCTAGCAAGCAGCTAAACTAGATAAACTGAGAGTTCCTGGGACTGTGATCTATATGTTATGTTGCCTGGGGTGTTTGTTTTTGGGTTTTTTTAATAATGGCAAGACAAAAACTGAATTCCTTCCAGAAGTATGGCAAACTCTGTAGAAATCCCTTGAATGATTGCTGAATTGTTTTTTATCCAAGTAAAGTAGCTCGTATTACTCCTCATGGTGTTTTTACCTCTGTCAATCAGTATGTTGCTCTAGTCACCAGCATTGTGAAGTTCTCTCATCAGACTTCACCAATCTTACCTAATGAAAGCAACTTTATTTACCTGCATATCTCAGACACTTAATATTCTCTACCTTTGCTTCAAGTTGCGCCAGGGAGGGTTTAGATTGGATTTCAGATAGGATGTTAGGAAAAATTTCTTCACTGAGAGTGTTGTCAAGAATTGGAAGAGTCTGTCCAGGGAAGTGGTGGAGTCACAGTCCCTGGAGGTATTTAAAAGATGTGTAGACATGGCACCTGGGGATGTGGTTTAATTTAGGTGGACTTTGCAATGCTGGGTTAATGGCTGGACTCAGAGATCTTTTCTAACCTAAATGATTCCATAATTCTGTGATCCTCTCTGCACCGTTCATGAATATATAAACCCTATGACAATGGCACATCTCACTGTCAACCTTTTGTCCTGCCTTGAGTGACCATTTTGTTCCTTCTCTTTCAGTTAACATATAGAAATCAGAACGAAGTCCGTCAGTTAATGTTCATTTCACCACTTGCTGTGGTCTCTGCTAATTGTAACCTTAGGGAGTACCTCACATCTCATGTTTTGAGTGCTTACTTTGCTCAGTAACTCTCAGTAATAAACAGTAATAAGCATCTGATTAAAGGTTCCTGAACCTTGATCTGAAAAAGTTAAGGTGCTGTGAATGCAGCACAGAATACTGTGAATACAGCAGAAAGATTGTGAGTGGTGGAGACAGAAATAGCTGTTAATTTGCCTAACATTTAGATATTACTTAGAGCATAGAAGTTTGGTATTCAGAAGGCTGTATGACATTCAGATGGATTCTAGTAATTTTGAGCTGCATTTTCCAAACATAGGTTTTATTTCTTTATCAACATGTAAAGGGTTGAAAAAATACCATTGAGACTCCTCACTTGGAGCAGTTCTAAAATGTGTGAAGGAGGACACCAAAAGAAGTGGAGATGGACAGAAGATCAGAAACAAGGCCAGCATAGAAAATAACACACAGCTATTTGGTGTGAAATAGATGAGATAGTACATCTTGCTTTAGAGTTATGACATTAGTTTATTACATAGAATACACCACTTCAAACCACAGAAACATAACACATACTTGGGGAGAAATATATCACTGGACTTCTAAAAAGAACTGAAGAGTGCTTCTAGGTTTCCAACCTGTGCTACACACCCCCTTTTGCCTCACATCCAATTTCTACTTACCCTCCACGTGCCTTCTGTCCTACACGGGCACAGTCAAAGCCTCTGGGCCAACAGGAATTTGCGTCAGCCTTTTATTAGGTCCCCAATCTGGATAATCAAAGGATCATGACCCAGGGCTTATCACAGCATGTACGTGCTAGTTATTCTAGACACAGCCTTCAGGAGTACAGAATGGCCAAATTCTCATTCTCTACCTGAAAAGTGGCACCTTCTTTTTTCAGGTTTATCTCTGACTCCATTGACATTGAAGTGAGGTACTATGCAGTATTAAGGATTAAAATCTAACCAAAAACTGAGCCACTCTACCTAAACATTATTATTAATATTAATTTAATACCTTAAATATTTTCCAATTTTATGTGTTACATCATTTACCAAAAATTGTAAGCTATATATAAATGCTTACTACACACATGCAGTATTAAAAAAATGCTGTAAACAGGTAACCAAAATAACTCTAATAACAGATTGAAGGATTCTGGAACATATTGCATATGCCTTGTATTCTCAAAATACAACATATTTACAAAAAAAAAAAAAACAAACCTAAAAAAAACCCCAAAACAACAACAGCAACCAAAAAAAAACCCACGAAACAAAGAACCCAAAACAAAACAGCACAAAAACACATAAACAATCTTTAAAGTACAGAGGTTAAGTAAGAACACACAACTGAAACTTGTAGTGTATATAGAACAATTTTAAGAGTAAGTGGTGCTGCCTCAGAAGGAAATATGGCAAGACCAGTCAGAAAGTCCATTGACAAGCAGTCTCCATTCTCAGTTCCTAGATATGCCCCTTTTCTAGTGTCCTCTGGGTTAATGAGGCCAACTTTATTTGGTGTCTGGATCCTACACATGGATAGAAAAGTCTCTTCACTTGCATACATGTTCTATAACTGGCCTTTAAAAACTCAAAGAGCAATTTGATAATGTACATCTATATAAAATTAACATGAGTTCTGTTTCCTACTTGTTATTGTCTTACAGCATTTGGGTAGTTATTCCTACTTTTCATTTCAAATTAAACATACCACTTGATTTTGTTCTGGCAAAAGCTTTTCGACTGAAAGGCAGTTTTCAAGCTCCTTCTCAAATGTCATGAAGTATAGAAATCTTGTCTTAAAACTTGGGCAGGTGTTTAAAATTTTAGTTCTCTGTTCAAACAAGCAGCCGTCATCTCTCTAAAATTAGATGATCGGTATATAACCACCTCTTAACAGATAATATTTCAGGGAAAAACTGTTTTCTAGCCAAGAAATCATTACCTTAGAAGAACAACTTTTCTTCCTATGGTGGTCCCCATAAAATTTTAATAAATATTTGTATTTCAGCAGTGATATAAAATTGTGACTCATGTTTATCTAGGTATTCACACTAGGAGTTTTATTGGTTGCACCATTCAGCAGCTTATTACGTGATAGTTTTTTTCTGAAGATGTTTTTACTAATCCAATGTTATGGAAATTCCAAGATCTTTATCACAAGTCTTTCTCATCTTTATGGTTTCCACTGTTCATTGTATAAAAGCAAACTTCTTCTTCTTTGTCTTCTTCTCCTTCTTCTTCTTCTTCTTCTTCTTCTTCTTCTTCTTCTTTTGTAGGAAAGGCATTTTTGTTTTTCAGATTTTCAGAGACTTTGTGTTCAATGCTATTTAAGGAAGTGTCACACTTCAAAAATATTTCAGAATGACAGGTTTCTGCTGGATCTGCCAACATGGGAGAAAATTTTTCTCCAACAATATAAATGAAATTTATTCTTAAGGTTTGACATATTTTTGTCTTTCCACTGGGTAGCTCAGTGTTTGTGCCTGTGACAAGATCACTGGGTATATGTTTGGATACATTATTTTGACAATTTCTGACTTCCATGGGGTTTATATTCATATACTTTTTAATATGTAGCTTCCCTAAATTATTTGTGTCTTTCAGAGTTGAGGATGCAAGTATTCCAAAGTTACTAATAAAATCTAAGGTGTTATCAGCATAAAACCTATTAAAAATATTATTGGCAATCTTATTGATAGAGTTATTATTCCAAGTCACATGATTATTTTTGTCTCTCAAGTCTTGACCTGACCATTCTAAATGTTCTCTTTTTTTGGCCAACAAATATGGACCCAACTGGTTTTCAATATCACATGCCTTTTGGTAGGCATATCCTCTCTGTTCCTCATTAATTGGTATTACTGTTACCATCAGTATTGGACAATGCTGGCCACATATAGCATGAAGTCTATCCAGAGAATCTTCTTCTTCTTGAAGAGCACTTCTATTAACAGTACTAACAGCAGTTGGCTGAGACTGTATGGGTGCAGCATTTAAAGGCTTTTCCAGTGGATGCACCTTGTTATCAGGCAATCTAAATTCTACAGAAGAAAAGGCTGGAAAATTGGTGTCAGCCTGTGTGGAAGTAGAACCTACCATGGCTGATGGATTGGTCTTTCCTATGTTTTCTGTAGGAAGGATCTTACCATTGCGACTTGGTTTGCCTTTTGTATTTACCTCATCCTGAAAGGGGTCTGAATCACTATTATGAGGCATATTGAAGTAGCTGCAAAAATTTTCAGGGGGTTTAACCATGTCTTCAAGCTCTGAAGAAGGGATCTCATCGAGAGCAGGATACTGGTCCAGATTGCCAAAGTGAGAATATGGAACTTCATCACTGTCAATTGATGTTGTGTCCAAATTGCCGTACATTCCATTCCGTTCAGGTGGTGATCTTCTTATCAAATGATTTTCTTTCAGAAGCCATTTGCCTTTATCTATCAATATTCCTTCATCTTCACTGGCTTGAATGCTAGGTTGACAAGGCTGATTTGGAGATTCCCCTAAACAGTCGTTAGTATAACTTGTCTCTTCTCTGTTAAGAGTAGGTTGTGGTGCTGGTAAGGGAGTATTTTCTCTTCTCGATTTACTGTTGTCTTTGTTTACATTTACTGGATATTCTTGTGATGGAAGTGAAGAATGGGACAATTTCTCTGCAGAACAAGACATAGGTTCTTGAGAAAAATAAATTATTTTTTCCCCCACTGCAGAGTGGAATCCTTCAGTATCCGTTTGAAATGCTTTTGATGTATAAGGAAATCCCTTGTGAAAGTCAGGCTTAAATGAAGCTTCTGCCTTTCCATAGAGTCGTTCAATTGTTCTCTTTACATAGCCAGTATTATAATGTTTTTCAATTGCTTCCTCCCCACTTTCATTGGTCAAGTCACTGGATGCTCTAAAGTTATGATCACTCTCTTCAGTATCTGGTCTGTAATCTGACCAGTCTGAAGTTGCAGGACTTTTTAAGCATTTTTTTAATTGAGAAGTCTCAGAACACATTTTATTCTCCAGTTCTTCTACTTGCAATTTCTGTTCTCCTTCGGTCATGTCACATTCATTAATTTGCTTTGATTCATAACGAAATGATAATGGAGAGACTGTAGATAACCTCTCAGAGGTTTCCTCAGATATTTCTGCATCTTCTTTGTCATCTTGTACCGAATAATCCTCATTATTATATTCTAAAGAGGTTTCAGCATCTAGCGTAAGTTGGTTTTTTGGGGTTTTATCACTATCTGGTGACTTTGGATCAACATCCTCATCTTCACTTTTATCAGTAGTAACATGTACAGTATCTTTTTCACCTTCTAACTCAGAAGTATCCTGATCTAATATACAACTGTTATCATTAGAAGTTACACTATGAACTGTGGAGTTAGGTTCTACAGAAGATTCTGAGTCTTCATTAATGAATGATGTATCAATGGGTTTATCATGAGTTTCTTCACAGAGGCTATCAGGCATTTCTTCATTTCTTTCTGATGTCTCTACAGCTGATTGAAGGCTACAAGTATTTGAATTTGTATTGGCATACTGAGCATCTAGCTCTGTTGTGGGAGCAATCACGTCTAAAGTCTCTGTTTCTTTACAACAATCCTTCTCTATACCAAAACAGCTTCCTGATTCTCCAGTTAATTTTAGAGCTTCTTCAGAACTGACATTGTCTGTTGCAATACAAGGCTCAACTGATTCTTCATGTTCATGCAAATGTATATCATTATGAATTTCAGATACAGGCATATTCTCATGTGTGGAGTCCTGCTTTTCAAGTTGCTTCCTAAGGCATAATAACTTATTTTCTGTTGATTGTTGGAGATGTGAGACGACAGCCTTCAGCTCATCAGCTTGCTCTATAGCTGCAGTTTGTTTCAGACATTTTAACTGTGTAAATATTTCAGAACAGCTACAGGCACTTTTTTGCATATCATCTGTGATTGTCCCAATCAAACTCTCTCTCAGATTCAGCAAAAGGAGCCAAGCTAGGAGGGCATTGGAGGAAGAACCAAAAGCTGAAGGAGAAAGATCTGAAAAGCTGCAAGCTTTTCCTATGCATGCACTATGTTCTTTCTGCAGACCAAGCAAAGTTGACTGTAGTTCATGCAGCAGCATGCTAGACACACAATTATTCTGGACATCGATTCCAATTTTCTCACTAACAATTGTGCAATCAGCTTGAACAGCAACTTCAGATCTTTTTCTTTGGCATAGGTTGGCAACTTGAACATCAACTTCTGCCATCTTTTTATCATTGTCATGTGTTTCATGAAACAAATGTAGCTTTCCATCCTGATGAAATTCTGACTTTAGTGAATACTTTGTTTTTTCTACTATAGATGTATTAGAATGAATCAAAGAGTCAGTTTGTCTTTCACCTGAATCCTTGGATGACTCTTCTGAAATTCTCAATTTACCAATAGGTTTTAATGGGTTTTTTGTTAGATTATCTTCAAGCAGATGGTTTTTCCCAGTTATATGCACATTATTTGTGATAAATTCAGTTTCTTTATCTATAGAAGCATCAGTGTTTTCTTCAGGAAAAGAACAGGCACTGCTATTCTCTATGGTCCCTTCTTTTTTCTTTATAGGGGGTAAGACAGAATTTGATAATGAGTTTTTCAACCAAGTTTGGACATAGTCTTCACGTGAATGTTCCACACTCTCCTCATGAAAAGCCTCGTGGTTTAGAGCCTCTAGTGTAATGGAACCCTCTAACATTTTTATCTTATTTACACCTTTACTTAGATTTTTCTTCATCACTTTTTGCTTTTTCTCTTTCTTTGATGAAAAATGCTCCAAATTATTCTTTTCCTTTTCTCTTTCAAAGCTAAGGTTCTTTGGCACTTCTGACAATGTCTTTGAAGTCACTGATGAGTTAGGTGTCTGTTTGAGAGGACTGGTTATAAGATGTGTGCCTTCTTTCTCAGTACCAAGTGTATCCTGACTGTGTTCAGATTCATTGTTTGAATCAGCTGTCATTAGACCATCTTCACGCTTTGCAGATGAAACAATACTACCTTTTTTGCCTGACTTTGATTTTACCTTGGCCAACTTCTTGTTATTACTTCTTTTTTTTTTATTAGAAGATGATCCATTTTGCTCCACTGAATTCTGGTGATGGAACTCATCTTCAGGATTTATGCCTTTGTCTGAATTGGCAGACCCATCATTGTGTTTTACAAAATGCTCAGATCCTTTTTTCTGAGGCATTTCAGAGTGTTTATCCATAGCCTCTGTTGTGGAATCCTGTGTGGTATGCAATCCCTCACTTTTAATTATCCCTGAAATTTCTTGATGATTTTGATTTTCACATGTATCTTGATCTAGAAAGCTAGATGAATTTCTTTTCTTCTTCTTCTTCTTTTTGGTGAGGGAAGATGCAGATTGGCTGTTATCAACAAGTGTTGTCATCCCAGATTCAGCCTTGGCACTGATTTGATTCTCACTTTCAGTAACAGAAGTAAATAATTCAGTTGTTGGATTTACTTTCTCTGTAGGACCCTTACTACATGGAGGTGCCATCACCTTCATCTGACTATGGCCAGGAGAGGCTGAATGTACTGAATCTTGACAAATAGTTATTAAATCAGCAGCTTGGCATTTTATTTCTTCTTTTGATTGACATAATTCTGAATATGTAATGAAAGAACTCACTGATCTTTTTATTTGTTTAATATCACATGACTTATGGATGTGATCTGCTGTACCTGGCCTAGCTGTCTGGTAAGCTTTTGATGATGGTATGAAACTACTGATGTTCGTTTTGGAGCTTGATACTAAACTACTATATGCACCTTGTCCCACAGCTGATTTCTCCAATATATTCTGCACCAATTCATCCTCATCAGGCACTTCTAATGTCTTCCTATTTGTGGTTTCTATTAATTCACTACTTTTGTGGCTTACTTTAAAAAGCATTTCTTCTTTTATATTTTCTGAAGAAAGCTTTAATAAACCATTGTCACTCATCTCATTAAACTTTGGACTGGTGACATTTGATTTTTTTCTACTTGAATGAGCTACCATGCAATACTCAGATGTTTTTTCTCCATTCTCTATTTCCTCACTGTAGGAAAACTGTCCTATTGTCTTCTCTTGAACCTCTTTCTCAGATACCAAGGTGACACTTTCAACTACTGCTTTCTTTTGTCTAACACGCCTTGGCCCAGGGGTGGGAGGCCTATAAAAGCGAGGTCTGGTAGTTTCCTCAGGTACATTGCTTAAGTCTAAATCTGTACAATTGTTCTTCTCAGAGACATTGCAATCAGCAGTTTGCAAATCAGACTCTGATTCTTTGTTTGACACTTCCTCATTGGATTGCTGTAATGAGTCTTCCTCTTCTTTATTGCAGCTCCTCAAAAACGGAGCATCTTTTGGATTTGTACAGTCTGATACATTTACATTGGATGAGCAGTCTTCCACCTGCATTGCAGAAGAATTGCAAATGGAGATATTTTTGTCATCAGAAAGGCCAGCACGACGTACAGTGGTTGTCCACTTGATGGTTTCTTCCTCTTTAATTTTGAATCGAACTTTCATTTCCACTGTGATACTGCCATCTTGATTAACATGAACAGATTTCTCAATGTCATCTTGATACTGTGCCACAGATAAGTCTTCACCAATAACTGACCGATTTCCCTCTATCCCATTATGACTGTCAAGAGCATAGGAAGAATCTGAGTTGTTATCATTTGAGTTGTTATCATTGCTGGACCCCTTATCAGAAGAAACAGAGAATATCTGAGATCTTGAGCTAGAGTCCATTTCAGCTCTCACTAGCAGTAATTACATTGAAAGAACACAGATTCATTCAGGAAGTAGGAAGCAGAGCAGACAAATGTCATGGATAAGGATCCAGATGATGAGACAGCAGACAGGCAACAAAGGAAGAGAAAAGAAGAAAGGAGAAAAATTAGTATTAAAGATACTAATGAAGAGTATTAATTTTACACACTTTGTTTTTTTATTTATTTTGCATTAGAAAATACAGGAAAAAATGGCTAATCTTGCTGTTAATCTAAGAAGTTTTTATAGAAAGAAATATAAAGAAATCTTAATAAAGCATTAAGCACTTAAATACTTTTCCACTTAATATTATTTTACAGTAAGTTCTTTCTAATGCCAGATCTATAGTCTTATTTGAAACTCCAAAGCCTAAAAATAATAGATTATTTCATTTTATACCTAGCTGGGAGCTGAGGGTGCCTTGAGCCTTTCAAGGGATTCATAGGCCCTCACTTGTTTTGGGCTTTAAGCTACAAACTTTACTTCCTCTGCATGCTTTAGAGATCATTAATATCTCATTTCCCTTTAGTTCTTACAGTTAGTACTAAAACATGTCAGTCAACATGTTTTAGTAGATGTTGAACATCTCCTTGGGCTTAATCTAACAATCTATAGTACATGAGTAACTACTCTTCATAGTGTCACTGACATATGAATAAAAGGTTCATATCCAATCCTCTGGACTGGTCTTCTATAAAGAAGTAAACATTGAATTTCTTGAACCCCTTGTAAAATCTGAACTTAAATCATGACATTCTGAAACATATTTATGTATTTGTACTGTAGACAATAATGTAAAACTCAGCAAAGCCAATGAGGATACTTCTAACTTTGGTGAATTTTGAATGTGGCTCATAATGTGTTAGCATACACAATATACATTACCACCATATGTTTTGATTACTCTGCAATAACTTGGGTCTTTAAAAAAAATTTATCTCATCTCTCTCTCTAGTAGTTGTTGCTGAAGAGATGTAAGCTAAAAAACGTGAAATAGGAATAAAGTGTTGCCACTGACATCTAAATATATATGATCCATCATTTAATGGAGAGGTTTCAATTTCAGAAAGCATTTTAACACATGTAACATTAACTTATCTACTTTTCTTGAATTTAAGCTTTTTTTGCTTGTTTGTTTGTTTGAGTGGTCTCACATCAAGACTTTTACAGTAATTTATTACCATTATAGGTACATGTCTATAACTTCAGGCAAAGCGCCTTGCAAGGTTCTCAAGCATATGTTTCACCATGAACTGAGTAAGAAACCAAAGTCTGCACTCATTCTTCTAACACAGACCACAATTTATGCTTCCCAAAGCAAAAATCTCACCTTCTCTGTCTCAGGAAATGGAATTGGAACAAAGAGCCTGAAATTTCCTTTTCCATGCTTTCACATAATCAGTGATATGTCCTACACCTGATACTTTTGAAATTCTCAGGTTAAAGACAAAAAGAAGGTTGTTTTCTCCTCCCTCCTCCTATGATTACTGTCAACTAAGAATTAGAAGCAGGAGATAATCCGATTCAGCAACTCATGGGGTTTTTTTACGATTGCAAGGCTCAGTCTCTCTCTCAAAGCAAAATCTGGGTAGGATTTTTTGTTTCTCCAGAACTTGCATTCTCAAAATAGTCTTATTCATTCTCTTTTGACTCATTAGTTATGCTCTGCAAACATGTCTCACACTGTGCAAGCCAAAGTACATGAAGGCTGAAAAAAACTAAAATTAATGGCTTGGTGGGGAGATAATAAAGTGCAAGGAAAGTGAATAAAACTCGCTCAAGTAAATGGAAATAAGTGTCTTCTATATTAATGTGTTCCACAACACTGTCAGTGTTACTGTGGAAAGTCCCAGTACAGGAACAGTTACAGTGTTCCCTGGGTTCTCGAGTACAGCACAAAACTGTAGCAAGAGTACAGAGTACCTCTGGATTAACTGAGTTCCTGTAGACAATACCTCAACCCTACAGGATGCTCTAATGTCGAGAATTCCCACAGGACCTAAAGCTCTGGTACTGCAGCATTTCATTTCCTTCAAGCTCAGGCTATTCATCTAGCCTGTCTCCTCTCCAAGAGCTCCTCATGTTTATCTCTCATCCACTGGCCACTTCACTCTCTTCCTGACCTAATCAGTTACAAAACTCCGTGAGTAATCAAAGGGAAAGCACATACTTGTGAATCTTTTCCCAAACTTATTCAAAAAACATATATCACAGCCATGAGTATATAGGAATGGACAACACTCTGTTTAAGCAAAAGCAGCTTCAAAAACATGATGAATTTGTGAGTGGATGGATGCGTAGTGGTTTTCCTATTTATGTGGATCGTGGCACAAGAGAAGAAGTATAAGTCATGGCAAGCCAAACCTCCATTTGATAAGTTCTGAAAACTGAACAATAGTTTTACCCAAACAATTCAGCCAGAGCCTGAAGTAGCCTGAGATTTTTCTTTTACCACTTTCATTATTAACTCTGACAGAAAAAAAATTAATAGCAATGGCAATCAAGTGAATTACAATAAAATAGACTCATAGATTTGCACCCATGTTCTTAGTCTGTCAGAAGCAAAATATGCGTCCTAGCGGAGTACTTAGCAGAAATTTGCATTTTAAAAAGAAAATTAATACTTTGATCTTTCATATGCTTATAGAAGAGTCACAGCAGATATAAACACTTTCAACTGGCCTTTCTGAATATCCTTGATCCTAGTAAGATTGTCACTGTTTATGTCTTATGCTGAGAGAGATAAACAAATTAATAAAATACAAATGAATTCAAAGAACTTACTCTTTTCACTTTCTGACTTGGCATTTGCTTTTGGGTACACACGATTTCCAATTGCAAGCAATTTAGCAGGCCGCAAATACCCAAGAGATTCATAATTGCTTGGTTTGAAAGGCTCTCTGCCTGCTGCGACTACAGCTCCAGAGCACAGTATCAGGGCCTGAAGATTAGGAACCTGGAAAAGAAAAAAGTAACATTAAATTCTCTGCCTTAGTAACCACCAAAAATAATGTAAGAGATTTATTCCTTTCAAGCTTTAATATCTTCACTTCTTAGTCTCTACATTCATTTGCAGCAGACTATTAAATATGTATCACAGCACAGAATTAATTTTTCAATTCCTATAAGGCAATTCCTATTTCTGTGAGGATATATCTCGTTATATAAATATATTGGATAATTACTTCAAGAAGCAACTTGGATCCAGATCGAAATTTTCTTAAAATTTAAGTGTTTCCACATGTAATTTTGTTTCATCGTTGCACAGTGACTGTTCATAGTCATGAAATGTGAATATGAATTCAGAGGTGGGTATACATATGAAGACATATTTGGAGGAAAAATTTAGAACACACCACAAGCAGTTGACTCATACTTCCACAAAGAAATAGGACACAATCACAGAGCATTATACTTTGGAAAAGACCTCTGGGGGTCATATAGTCTAACCCTCTACTCAAAGCAGATCTGACTGGATCAAGGTGCTCAGAGCCCTGACAGTTTTGAATGTATGTTCCAAAATATATTATAAGATGATGCTTACAAACTGCACTTCACTAAATTGTAGATAATATGGACAGTTTCCCAACCTAATACTCAATTTCAACAAGTGGAGGACAAACAGGAGATTTCCTTTGAACTCTTGGAGTTGTGCATAGAATTCTCTTTCTAGATACCTGCTAAGTGTAACTGTAAGTGTTTTTCTGTTGTTAAACAACAGACAGAAAAAACACTGAGATGAAATTATGAATGCAGCATGCGAGATTGAAATCTGGATTTTTAGTGCTGCATCATCTGAGTTTAGAGGTACAGAACCTGGTCCATGGTTTGAAAACTATAATAGGCAATCAGGTGTCGGAGTTCCAAGTCATTAATGGCAAACCACTCTGCATTTGTGCAATGATGAAAATATGCGTGGCCATTAGATACTACTCATCATGTTCTAAAACAATAAAAATCCCAGATAAATGTTAAGAATCAAGGACGTTTTT
This sequence comes from Entomyzon cyanotis, assembly GCA_024500445.1. NCBI lineage: Eukaryota > Metazoa > Chordata > Aves > Passeriformes > Meliphagidae > Entomyzon > Entomyzon cyanotis. The sequence goes on from JAKEPQ010001005.1 coordinate 23,892,931, forward strand.
GTGTAAATGGGTAAAAGTATAGAATTGGGAGCATGCTTGAAAGAGGCCTAAGTAAGAGAAATAAAAGTGTTTTTACTTTTGCTTAAAATGAAATGGGTTCTCACTAGTGTCTTTCAGTTTCCAAAATTCCAGTATATTTCCTCCAAGCTAGTAGACCTTCTGAAGAGGGAAAAAGCATAGAATGTTAACAGGTGAAATTTAGCACATCAAGACTATGTTTTCAAGCTTATAATGAACACAATTTTTTTAAAAGCTAAAATAATCTAGAAGTAATCATAAAAAAAAGTCAGTACTCATCATTATTCTCACCTTTCTGCCATCAGTGGTATAGAGTTTTGCAACTGGATATTGCATTAATTCACTCATATAATCCAGAAAGGCCTCAAATGTTTGTGTATTTTTCTTTCCCAAAACTATGGTGCGTCTAAGTCTTACATCCCCATTCTTGAAAACAAGCATCTTTTTGGGAGTTGTTATTCTGCTTTCTCGATGGCCAAACCCATCTTCATTCTGCCTCGCTAATTGCACAGCTCGATGACGAGCACTGACAGGCCTGCTGATCTGCCAGGGCAGTGGCTTTTTGCTGGCCTGTTCCAGGTTGATGGGCTTCATTTTCCTCTGATGGGAGCAAATATAGGATTTTCCATCTTCAAGATCCTCCAAATTGGTAATGCTGTGTCTCCCTCTTGGTGTACTGATATTTCTTACTCCAAAAGGTAACGGGACGCGTTTGGATAAACTATCCAGCAAGGCATCAAATGTTTTGTAAGACCTGCTATTAACTACCATTTTGATTCCATTAAACTGGGGATCTCCACTTTTATAGAAACAAATCCGTTTTGCCACAACAGGTTCAGTAACATTGAAATGGCGGGTGGATAAACTCTGTTCACTCTCAGAGGAGTTTGGATGATTCACTGAATAACTGCTTGAAGGTGTTTCACTCATTTTGACAGCAATCTGGAAGAAAGGGAAGATGGATGAAAAACTTTTCCTATGACTAGTGAAAATACGATCTTCATTTTGAAAGGTAGAGAAAGAGGATTTATAAGAAACCAACAGCAGTGTGTTGTGCCAAAAATCATTGGATTTAAATGGATTCAAGCTGTTATCACTAAATTCCACAAAGACTCCAATACTGTCAGATTAAGTTAGCATAGCTCTACTTGCAAATATTCCCAAAACTCTCCAGTGTAGTTTCAAATCTCTTATCATTTTTGTACAAGAGACCTCTCCATACAAGGAGGTGGTTTGTCAGTCCATCCTTTCTTGAGGATGAAGCTAATGACATTTCACATTTAAGATATTAGAAAAGTCCTTATTAGGAGGGAGCAATTTTTGCTTTGGTACAAGCCTTTTTTAGTCCAAAGTAGCTAAACTGCAAGACAGAGTAATTCATTCTCATATTATACACTAGTTTCATACAAAGGCCAAACCACTGGAGTCATAGAAAAGTCTCCTGATTTACTGCACTGCAATCTATACTACAATAAGACCCAAAACGTGTGCTGGAGCGAAGTTGCATCAGAAATTGACAGATCATTTGCTTTTCTATTATAGGTTTTATATCTCACAATGCATATCTACAACACTTGCATTTACACTGAGGAAAAAAACTACTGGCAAAATAAGGCATTTTTAGTAAAAGAAAAGTCTTTATGTCCTTTAAAAAGACACAAAATATTCAGGTATTCTTCAGGAGAAGTAGCCTTGAAATGAAAAATATTTAAATACTGGTCTTGTAAACAACAAATTATTTCTGATAATCATACTGATAGTCTTCGTGCTTGTAAATAGACTACCCTTACTACAATCTTTCCATTTTAATCCAATCTAAACATAGACACTGTAATTAAAAACCCTTTAAATTACTAAAATAACTTTATCTTAATGATTGACTTTCTTTGACTGGAACATAAGGTAAAAACTGTCAGCTAATCAACCTCAAGGAAACAGTTTTAGTAGAGTTTTACTGAAAAGTTACATAGCAGTCTGTGGGAATGTTTGCCACCAAAATAATATAAATTAAATTTTTCGATGAAGTCACCTTGATATAGCTGCCATATTGAGTAATGGAACAATATCTGGCTACTATATATTTTTCTATTTTTTTTAATTTTAATACTATATATATCAGCTCTGAAATTGATTAGAAAACATTATGTTTCAAGATAGTGAAGATTCAAATAAAGTCAGATTTGATAAGATTTTGTCTTACTGTGTTCTTACAGCTTTTCCAGTAAAACACTGCTTCAGCTTACATATTTTGCCTTCACTAGGAGTTAATTATTTTGAACACTGATTGGAACACAGGAAGAAATGTCTCCTTTTAACATATAATTGATGCTGTAAAATATACTCATCTATAAACTGAAAAATACCCAAAGAGGTCTGCATTAGAATCATGTACTCCAATGTACTGATTTAGGTAATCACAATTCCATTTAAAATAAATAAATTTTTAAAAACCTAGAAAACAAAAAAGAAAAAAGCATTTAATTAAGGAATACATAAGAATAAATTTTCAAGGTTGGTTGCAGCAACTTACACAACCCAGCCCACGATGGCTAAAGAAATGGATTACTTTCTATAGGAGGGAGGAGCTCCACTTCAACTGAGACCACTAGGAGCTATAGTTGTTCATCTGTTTTGACACTTCTATTCATTAGCTGAGTGAATTTTTACTTTACTTCTATACTGAGAGGTTGACAGGTGAGTTAAGACTAGGGACACAACTTGAACTGGACATTTTATACTTCATGCATCATTCTGCTTAGCTGGATATTCCAAGAGGAAACCTATAAGGGCATTTTTGTTGCTAGCTTCAACACAAACTTTCCTACTCTCTTTGGAGAGCAAATATTCTACTCTGATAAAAGCAGCAATGACAGAAGATCTTCAGTCAACTGAGCATCATGTTACTCCATTTCAACTTGCCAAGACTGGAGTTTGAGAGTCCAGTCCAGGATCTCTGGTGGAAAAACATTATTGTCAACAATGGCCAGAGACAAAACCAAACAGACACAGCTCCTCAGCTACTCTTCTACCCTGCTTTTCACTTCGTGAAAACAGAGTGGAATTTCCTTTAACGTTACAATTTGATTATTCACTCTTACAAGAGATAAAATAGGTGGATTTTCTCATAAGACCACTGACATTAATCACTTTGGAATTAGCCTCTCAGAAGCTGTTCTAGATATTTGTGCTTGTGTAAAACATTCAGTTATGTAAGCATCAATATTTGGAAGAGAAATACAATATATTTTACATAAAGATAATTATTAGACTTAGTCTTGACATTGTGGAAGTACTGAAATCCATGACAAAGAGAGAATATGCATATCAAGAAAGAAAATAGACAATTTTCAATGTAAATATGAAACAATTTGAATTCAAAAACAAAAAAATAAGTTTTCCTTAGCAAAATGGATAACAGGTCTTTATTTGGCACACCATGTTTCTAGCATTTATTTTAATAGCAAAAATTGCTTATAAAAATTGCTTATGCATTTTCCAGGTACCTTATAATTGCATTTTACAGACAGAAACATTTCAACAATGAACAATCAACTTATTATAAATGTTACTTTTTCATACTACAGGCCACCACCTTGTAATAGCGTAATTTAATCAAAAACATACTATCAATTTTCATACTTAAATTATATTATTCTAAAATTAAGAAATAGCTGATCTGATATGAAACAGGATGTCTATTAAGATATTTTGGCAACTAAAATGTTGAGAAATTTATTCCCCAAGAAAATCAAACAGAAATCAAAACTTAATCCTTTTCCCTGTGCTCTCACAAACAAAACCACTCATGCAAAATTTATGCACAAAGCTAAATTCTACAAAGACACTAAGTGGAACACTTTGTTCTAAATACATAAGAATACCTTCAATGCCATAGAGCTGGTAAGCATTGCATATAATTTTATCATACTCACCCACAGTCCTATATAAATAAAATAGAGTATAGCTTGTTTTCAGAGATTTATAAATTGTACATGTGGTTGTCTATGCCATATGAAACAACATCCTTAGTCTTATTCCAAGTATGCTCAGCCAGAAAAAAACATCATAATCCACTTGCTTAATCTCAGCTAATGTGAATCACCAGACCAGGCTCACCACAGGCAGCCACTGTTCAGAGCAGAATGTCTAACATCTCATCCAGCAAGTCCTCTTATATGATGTTAAAACACTATTTACCTTTTAAATCTTTTGTTTGTATAATTTTCTATTTACTTAGATTGCTCAAGAGACTAATATAACCACATAAAATAAAAATGTGGGTGGGGAACATAGATTATCTAATCTACCTTCTTGTCAGAATAGGTTAGTCATCCAAACTAAATTATTCAGTGATAAAAATTTTTAATATGTTAAAATGGATCTTCTACCACTCACCTTCTGAGCCTATTTATTAACTATCTCTAATTATTGGCTATCCCAAATTCCTGCTTTTGTTCATTAATTTCCTCAAGTTGATCCTCTTTGTGCTAAAGACTCTCCCATATTTTTCTCTAATCAGATAATGCAGTGAAAATAGTTCCACAGTTTCTTTAACAATAGTTAGTAAAACATGACAGTCTGAAGGAATTTTGCCATCCACAAGGCATTCTTTATTTCTACATGTTGGAAAAAGGGCAATGATTATTAATGTGTGTGAATATAGCTCAGGAAGAGACGGGAGGATTATGTTTAGCTGTATCTTAGTTATACAATGGAATGTGGGGTTTTTGTTTTACTTTTTCCAGTGGAAATACTATGTTCCCAGGTGGTAACTGTTCCATCTAATTGCCACCAGATGTATAATCTGATTTGGAGTTTATTTGCTTAATCAGGATTACATCAAGCTCTCAAAACTAGCTGTGTAGAACAGTAACAACAGCACTGCTCAGCAGACACTACCACTACACACTGTAAGGAGTTTTTAACTAGTCTCCTTAGCAGAGAATTCAACATTTATAGAAGCCGTAAAATACCACTTCAGTTCCACTTTCATAAGATGCATAGGTACAAACAAAGATTAAAACATAATCTTCCACAGATATTTTGTTATAAGCATCGCTTTTTTAAATAATATATTAATATAATTATTTAGGGCCTTAATCTGTTTTAGCTAAAACACTTGTATTCTAGTCAATATTCTGTTGTTTGCACTTTTTCAGAGGATGAACAAGTGCAAATTCTATTCTGATGTCTTTAGACTAAACTGCTTATAGCAGGAATTTATATTGGGTTGCAATTCCTTACAGGACTTAAAATATCACTGCTACCCTCATTAACTTTCCAGTGCATGCAAAGACACTTTCAACAAACAGCTAATCCATCAGTAGCTTCCAGGTATCACCAGAACTGGGGACTCAAGAGATCACACTTTTGGGACCTGGTGAAGATGACAATCAAGTGTCACTGTTTGACAGTGTAAATTCCCCTTACTTCTCTAAGACTTCGAAAGGCTTGCAAAGCTTCTGTCCAGACATATGTAGCTTAAAGGCCCACTGCTTCATTCTAGTACAACAAACCCTTCATATATTCTGAAGAGACAGAAGAAATCACCAACTTTATAGTAAAAATAGCATCAATAGAATTATGCTTTATTCAGGCTTAAAGTTAACAAGACCAGCAAAGTACAGCATCAAAATAATTGTTACAAATATTTTTATCTCTATTCTTTCTGATTTTGACCAATAACTCCTCCTTTTCTAAGGACTTTGCTTTGGTAACTGAACTAAAGTTAAATTAAATTGAACTGATTAAATGTTACAAGTACCTAAATGTAACCTAGCACTTTCCACCTCCTACAAGCCCAGAGCGTTTCTCAAGACCGTTTTCATATCAAGGAAACTGATGCTTAAGAAAGGAAAAGTATGTTAGCAATTACGTGAACATATTTGCTGATATATTCTTTTTTCCTTAGCAGATAACCCCCATCCCAGGTTGAGAAACACAAGCAACCTTTTCTGTAGCATTATCCTCAGTCCTAGCAGGGTCAGAGCCCTGTGTGCAATCGATTCAGACTTCCCTGCCTGGCAATCCTACGGTCTTTGAATGACACCCTTTGTTTAAGCCAGAGCCACATGGAGCAGCAGTTAACACTTGAGTTTTTTTATCATTCAAGAGTCACTTCTTCAGAAAGGGCAGTTGCAACAGCAGTTAAACTATTACTGTTGATCTCATGCCCAAGAAAATGCTGATAATGTGCTTTATATTTCCAAGTCCCTGCAACCTCTTATACTTCTGAGGTTTTTTTTTAATTGGACTGCTCAGTAAGGTATGGAACTAGGAAGCTGCTATCAAGCTAAAAAGGAAATTATCACATTAGAAGCAGGGGCCTGGGTCAAGTTCCCTTCACTGTGCCCAGCCTATTTACATCCTTTCCAGCAAAGCCTTCCAAAAAATGTGGCACTATTAATATGTTACTACTGATAAGATTTTGAACCATCGCATTACAACAGCATTTTACTGTTTGATATACATGAACTTCTTATCAAGTTAATCCTCACAGACTTTTATTCATTAAATTCTCCAACAGAGATTTGATAACCAACAGCTGAGGATGCAGAATGAGAAAAAAAAATATGCCTCTGGGGAGGAAAACAAAACAAAACTAAACCAGTGTTCTGCTTTTAAGAGAACTCTGCCTGGATGGTTAGCTGAACTGAAAAACTCCTGTTTGAGTTGTTCTGGTTTTTGACCACCACTATACTTAACTCAAATCTGAATACCCATTTGTATCCAGTAGACAGAATCCTATGGGAAATGTCTGGCCTTGCAGAAGTACAAATTGACCCATGATCTCTAAGTGAGTTAGAATTTAATTTTGGAGTGTACAGCCTATCTTAGATTTAAATGCACAACCATTCTCAGATTTGTTTTGCTTATTTTCTTGCTTCAGATATATTTAACTATCTACACTTGCCTTCTGCTCTGTTATATATACTAATTGAAGGGAAGGGTCAGACATGTTCTTATTTTTTTCTGAGTATGAATATCTGAAAAAAGAGCCATCCTGGACTACATTTTTCTTGTTTGCCTTACATTTACACAAGTCACTGCAGAGATATGTGAATGCTTACAGAGCATCTCAAATTCTTTAAACTGGAAAAAAGTGATTAGAAATTTTTCACTGTCCCTAGTTTTCTTCTTCTACAACATTTCAAAAAATTTATTTTCTTCCTTGTATATTTGCTTTCATGACCCTCCCAGCATTTTCACCAAATTAATAATGCTGTCATCTATGTACCAACCTTAACACACTGTGATTTGTAAAATGGTCATGTTATAACTAACTCCAGATCTAATCAGTGATGTCAGCTAATTAAAGATTGATTTCTTACTGTATTGGTTATAAAATCTTCTTGTTTTACTGCAAATTTCCTCATTAAGACAGCTAGGGTTGTCACACAATCTCTTTTTAATGATTTTTTACCTTTCTTGTGTTTCTTAACAATCCATTAATTTATAACTATTATTCTTTGCATTTCCCAAAGAGCACGGCCAAAGGATTAAGCAGGCAGAACATGAGTTCCTTGGTCAAGTTGCTATTAGTTTACCTTACCATATGCCTCAGTTTATCTATCTGAAATTCCATGTAATGGCCTTGACAACTTTTTTTTTTTTGTGTGGAGACACTGTGAAGCATAAACTCAAGAAGCCTCCAGCTGCATAAGTGACTGTGGGGGACACATCTTTTGGTTCCTTCTGGAGGACATAATAAAATCTTTTGCTACGATCTGCTTATATTTCCTTGATGGCATTCAGAGGCTCTTTTTAGAGTGAGTTCATATATTGAGGCCAAAAGGGGAAAAAGACAAGACTTAGACATTGTACAGTTTTGCCTCCTACAAAATTAAAAAGTTTTAAAGTAAAAAATTACATCTTCAAACACTTGCTCTGATCTGCTGCCTACTCCTGTAGGTGCCCAGGTTCCTGAGGCTCCCAAATTGCTAAGAGCACAGCTTTGCTGCTGGGCACGTGTACAAGTATGCCAGCTCTGACAACACTAAGCTGCTTAATGTCTTATCTTTGGTGCAATGCACAGCTCATCACTGCTTTGCCAGTCTTGCCTGAAGAAACCTGACCATCCCCTCTCACAGCCCAGGCAGCCAGCTCTTGCTGTCCTCCATTCCTCTGGCTAGTAAAGAGCTCTCTTACCACTCTAGAGATCCAGTTCAGTGCCTGAGTCAGAGAAAGAATTTAAGTCTGTATATCTAAGCCTCCAAGTCAGTGAACTAGCTCAATACTCCTCCTCCTGTCTAAATTGTACATAAAGACTTATCAGTGCACAACATTCCACAACAGACTTCACAGCTACAACCGCCCGGTGGCAAGACACACCTAATTTTAAGCTTGGGTTTAGATCCCCAGTTCTTTGACGCACATAAAATAATGCCAAATGTAGACCGTGATCTAAAGGCTCTGTATCTGCCCAGGATTCAGAGGCCATAATACCTAACTCAAATCTGGGCATTCCTGGATGAAACAAGCCAGCCACCTCCACACTGTACCACTGTGCCTGAATCCCCAGCACAAGCCTGGCTCAGTTTGTCAACTGTAGATACAAGCAAAAGGTCTGAGAAAATACAAGGACTACTGACTTTTATTTGGCTGTCACACTTCCAGCACTAGGTGTGAAAAATGGAATTAAAGGTATGTTCCTAGTATCAACCCAGGATTTCCACACTGAGATTTAAGCTGAAGTCAGTCACCACTTCTGTTACCATAGCTCTCTGGGGTACTTGGTTTTGCCGTTTCTGCATTTACCCTTATGTATACATAAATGTTGTAATAGACTGCATATGCATGTTTATGTCTAACTGACTATGTGTAGATACACAAACATACACCTACACCCACAGATAAACTCCACTCAAATATCTTCAGTTATTTTTATATCTTTTAGATTAAAAAGTCATTTTCTGGTGTCTTCCTTGTATATTCCCAGGCCTGTTGTTTCCCTCTCATTTTATCTTGGTTTAGAAATATATTCCTCTGAACTCCCTCATATGCTGAACTAGTGTTTTACTAAAGAATCTTATACATATATAGAATTTTAAGCCAATTAAATCCACAATTTTTCAATGAAGATTTCCAGCTGGTATTTCTGCATTGTAATTTTGTCATAGCACCTGTTTCTAATCTCAAGTAGTACCAAAAATTGACAGTAGGTTGATAAAGATTTTTTGACATATGCTACATTAAAAATAGAAAGGCAATGTCCATCTCCTTCAAAAATAACCAAACCGTACTAGCTGGTATCACCACCAAATTTCCATATATCACTCTTTTCCCTTGTCTAAATGAAGCCCCAAACATAGTTAGCAAAATTTTTTCTCCACACAGTAATATTGACTAAAAATTATATAAAAACAAAACTTACTACTTCCTTTTAATTAACTGTTCGGTAGCAAGATTATGTATTTTTAATTTAATAAAATACTTTTTATTGAAGTTATTAATTTTTAATCAAGTTATAATTAATTACCAAAAGCCATAAAAGTATTTGCTAGTAGGAAGTCTGTGAGATGAATACATGACTACAGACAGAATTGTAAAATATATTGCTGCTATTTTCAAGTTCTTTCAATAAAATATAAGAAAGAGTGCATCAAAGTTCCATTATGTGAAACACTGAAATTAGACTAGATAAATTATAATTTTTTCTTTTAAGAAAAGCTTACATTGGTCAAGTTAAAGAATAAGTGACCCACTAATTTTTTTTCTCTTAAGCAAATTTAGTCAAATCAGTTACTTTGCACTTCTTCTCCGTGGTGCCAACCAATAGAAGAGGCAATGGGCAGAAATTGATGCACAAGACATTCCACCCGAACACAAAGAAGAACTTCTCCACTGTGCAGGTGACCAAGCACTGGAACAGATTGTCCAGAGAGGTTGTGGAGTCTCCCTCACTGGGGATGTTCAAGAACCATCTGGACACAATCCTGTACCAGGTGCTCTAGGAACAGGGAGGTGGGACCAAATGACCTGATGTGGTCCCTTCCAACATCACCCATCCTGTGACCCTGTGATTCTGTGGTTCTGTGAATGCAGCTGCAGCTGCAAAGGAGGTATGTTCAGATCCTCCACTCCCCTTCAGGATAGGGCTGCTACATTATATTGTGCTGCTCTGTGAAGTGTATTCATGCTCTTATCTTCACTCTGCTGAATATTGGACAGTAAATGGTGATACGTTTTTATTTTCTAAATTAAAAAATGAAAATTTTTAATGATTTAATTTTTGTTATTGTCCTTTAATTTCTTGACAAATTCCAACACTAATTAAGAAAAAATGATCAGATTTTCAGACCATGCTGAAGGAAAACAGTATCCTTATATAGATCTAATTGTGTCTAAAGGGATGTTGAATTGGAGAAATATATTCAGATCAATTTTTGAAATCTTGCAGTAATGATGAAATATCACAGCAACAAAGAAGGCATGCTTTATAATAAAATATTGGCCATGCTTCCATAAAATTCTAAAGGCACATTTATGCAGTTACACTTTTCTTCAGAAGAGCAGCAGCTGACACTCTCTTTTTGAGGTACAGCCTCTGTATGATTCTCTGTCCTCAGAGAATCAGAAGACAGCACAAAGCTGTAGAGAATGAAAAATAAAAAAACCCACAGAAATACAAAACCCCCTCTGCTTGGAATCACAATCCTCATGGCTTTCGCTCAGAATGTGTTAAGAAAAAGAAAAGCAACTTGCAAAAAGTTATTTGAATGTTACTGAAATAAACCAGTATTTGCAAAAGCACCTCTGATAAGGTCAGTCAAGGTCAACCCTTGGCAATCTCTCCGGTGCCATGACAGAACAATGGACTCTCCACTCGGAGCGAGCGAGCAGGCGCAGGTTCTGCGGCTCTATCTCGGCAGATAAGAGTCCCTGTGACTTCAAATAAATCACAGCTAGCGGAAAGAGTTCTCTGCTCATGTTTTTCTTAGCAGACTGCCACAGGGAAATACTCAGATGCTGAAGGATGTCTGTTTACTTAGAAGAGACTGATCTAAAAAGAAATGACACACTATAATCTGGTCACGCGAACTGTCTCTAAGCAATTAGACTGTCTTATTGGTTTAATGTTATTTTAGGCTTAATTTTTGCTTTTGGAAGTAAGACTTGCTGCTTGAAAAACACAGTACACGTTACGCCACATCGTCCGTGCACTTATGATGATATCAGAGGCTATTACAGTCATTGCATCGTTTTTGTTAAGTGTATAACCTCAAGCTGAACTGAGCTACTCCTTTGCCTTTTTGAACTACTAAGAAAAAGAAAATGTAATAGACTTTGTTCAGAGTGTTTTCTGGATACTAGTCCTTAACTTTTATCTCCTTTCAGAAACTGAACAGAATGCAGGTGAAAAATAATGCTTGTGTGACCCCACTACAGGCCAAAAAACCAAATTTTCATTTAGATATTCCTTTCACTTTATTGACACTGATATCCCTTAAATTACAGGTTTTTCTAGGATTTTCTCAGACTAAAAATATAAATTGAGAGGTAATTCCTACCATAGACAAAGTTGTTTATACTGAAAAAAATAATAACAAACTTGTTTGCAACTTGGAAAAAATGCTCCCCATCAAGGTGTAACCTAAAATAGCTGCAGAAGCAAAAAGGTAAGACAAGAGAGTACTAAGTAATAGCAACATTTCTGTACACTATAAAAGGAGCTGATTCAAAATAGGTTCATTCTTGTTTGTGTGAACCATTCCTACCAGCTTGGCAAACCAATGTGCCAAACAAGAACCATACCCAAGTCCCTTCTACACATGCACATATCCTCAGGCCTTTAATTCCCATTACTTTGATTGAATTTTACCACTGTTTTTGCCCTTCCTCAGTGCAGTTGTGCATTTCCTTCATTTGAAATGCATTAGAGCTTTGTTGAACAGTTACATTTTGATTTATCTATAATCAATAATTCAGTTTCATTCTATATTGCGTGTCCTCCCAATCACATTACATACACTACACATACATGCAGGACATATCGTGTTTCTGTGATCAGTTTAAGTGGGAAAAGAAGTGTAAATCTCAAAGCTGGAGAACAAGGTCATGGCAGGGATAATAATGACTCATAATTGATCTGCTCTCGTAAAGCATATTTAACACCTAGTAATAAAAATCCTTTTAAAAGGACCAAATTGTTTACATATGTGAACTCAGAATAGATAGATAGATAGATAGATAGATAGATAGATAGATAGACAGATAAACTGTTATTTGAAAGTGGAAGGGCTTTTTTATTCTGTCAAGACCAGAGTTTTGCTACTTCCACAACTGTCTTAGACCATGTCATTTTTTATGTCATGTAGCAAAGATATATCCCCTGATTTATTTTTGAAAGCACTCTTGTCAGGGTTGCAGACAGACAAGCTCGTGCATTGGCTGTCCATGTCAAGGTTTTGATAGCAGGGGGGATGGAGGGAAGAATGGGAGGAGGCTGAGGCTGCACTGTGCTGGACACAGCTGATTCCTGTCGGCTCCAACAGACTTAACACATGACACAGCTGTACTTATCATGTTCACACATCTGTGATAACATATTTAAGAAAAGGAAAAAATACTGGGCAGGCAGGAGAGGAAGGAAAAATGGAATAAGAAACAGCAGTGTAAGCACCAATGCAAAAGAAGGAGAGAAGGCACTACAAATGCTGGAGCAGAAACTCCCCTGCAACCCCTTGAACAGCCCACCCTGGAGGAGATATCTAAATGTGGTCTGAGAAGACCTCTTGCCAGAGCAGGTTTTTCCTTGTAGGACTGCAGCTCATGGAAGGACACACACTAGAGCACAGGAAAGGTATTAGATGGAAGGAGAGACTGAGAGGATCTGCTATGGACTGACTGTGCCCTTCACCATCCCACACTGTACTGCTGGCAGGGTGGGTGGCAGGATCTGAGAGAAGTTGAGCCTGGAAAAGGGAAAGGAAAGATGCTGTTTTATTGCTTGTCTTTGTTTCTCACTACCTGAATCTATTTTCATTGGCAATACATTAAATTAGTTTTCCCCAAGTCAGGTCTGTTTTACTCAGAACATTAATTTGTATGCAGTTTCTCTGACTTTATCTCAACCCACCAGTTTTCTCATCCTATTTTCTTCCCCTGCCCCCTGAGCTGGAGTGGGTGAGCAGCTGGGTGGGTGTTTGGCTCTTAGCAGTGGCTAACCCACTGCTTCTCCCCGGGAGAAACACAGATCCCTGAATTCAGAAACTGCATTGCCTTAGTTGTGCAGCTCATCTAGGTGAAAATCAAGGTGTTTCGTGAGAATTACTGCCTCATAAATATTCCTTTTCTAAACACAATGCCTGCTAGCAGCAGATGTAGATAAGAGACAAATGAGGCTGAAAATACTTTTTGCTTTAGTTATCTTCAAAGGATTCAGAGCTAAAATCCTCACTCTTATAATAGGAAACCTTTAGTCATAGCAATATTTCCCTCGATACTGGTGGATTTCAGGCAACCTGCCCACAAACCATGTCCTTTGGCCAAGCAATCCCATTCAGGTAAATGAAACTAATACTGCGACCAAGGGGTTTGGAGTCAAAGTTGGCTAAATTGGAACTGTTCAGAGCAAATTTTGTTCAATGCATTTTAGTTATTAACATGCTCAAAAGAAAAAAAATTAAGCTCTCTAATACCTTATTCTTCTATTTTCTAAATGAAATTTCTGTTTTCTGGATGGAAGACATTTTTATTTCAGAAACTTACCATATGTTTAAAACAGTAAAATAAGTGTATTAAACCACTTAAATGAAATATTTTTAACTGATCAGAGCTTTTTTTATTGGTTGATGCCCAATTTTCTTTTTCCCCTCTTTTGAGCCTTTAACTCTGGCTTCACAGAAAAGGAGAAAAAAATAAACAACGGAAATCTCAAAAATGCTTGCATGATAGGAAAAGGCAGTGATTAGAATTTAACAGGACAATTAGCATTATAATCACATCTTAAAAAGTAAATCCTGTTTTTTCTAACATTTAAAACAAGAACATAAAAATTGCATAACTGGGAGCCTGCCACATGGCAGCTGACATAAGTTGGCCTTACTCTTCTAAACACCCAGGGACTTGTAGAAAATTACAACAGAAGATCAAGTGGATCTTTCTGTGATATTATAACCATTCTGTTCAACTAATGTCTACGAGCAACTCAGTACTACTGATGCATGAAAAACTAAAACATTACTTTAGGAGTGCACAGGTGTACCAATAGAGTTGCTCAAAAGAAAGCCAACAAACATTATTCAGTATTAAAAGTACTTCAAAATTATTAGTGCATGTTGTTGAAAGAAGGACTAATATCTTTATGTTGATAAAAAGTAATGTCTCTTTTATACAAAGTACTTGCCAAATCGCTCCTTGAATCTTTTCCTCCCCACAACAATGTCAGTAATTAGCCAATACATTTCAATTATAAAAGGTAACTTTTTCTATTTAAAGAAAATTGGGTTTAAATTCACATGAAGTCACTGCATAGCAAATGTACATCCATCTAAGAATCAAATTGAGCCACTGTATCCTGCTCAGTTCAGAAGCCTAATGGGAAGTCAATAGATAAATACAGAGAAAAAAAATCTTTCTCCCAAAGTTTATGAAGAAGTAGTAGCATTGCATTACATAGGCTTTTGTTCTGTTATTAGTATCCTACAGTAGAAACTCCTATGGCATAGTTAAATATTCACAAAAGAAAGGGTTATATCAAAACCAGATGCCCCATAGGGCCAGAAATAAAAACCCTGAGAGATCTGTGACACAAGGGAGCAAACCTGTCCATTCTAGGCAGGTAAAGCTAAAGTGAGTCAATTTCAGCAAACAGAAATGCTGATGCAAAATCCATGTAAGGAATGGAAGCCCATTTGGCTTCTCTTCCAGAATCCTGCTGTTTCCTTCTAAAAGCAAGAGATTTGAATAAAATAAATTATACCAACGGTGCATTTGACCTAGTACTTTCAAGACCTCTCTGTTATCATCTAAGAATGAGAGTGACTTGTTAAAGCATAATGTTTGCAATATTTCTGGAATGCATCCTATAGCAAAATGCTCTGGGTTGTACAATGCTCAGACAATTTTGTTTCTCAGCCCCAGCTTCTGGAAAAGACACACCTCAAAACACATAAATCTGAAAAATGTAATTTCAAACATCTGGGATTCTCTATTTGCTCATATTTTTAATACTAGACTGATAGAACAGCTAAAACCAGGGTACTTTTGAAATGTCATATAAAATTATTATCATTTAACTTCATCAGGATATTTATAACTGATGACAAAATTTACTCCTGTGCTAGAACTGACTAATACTGTCCACACCCATAAGCCTTTTACAGTGCCTCTTTTCAGTTTGTGTTTGATGACAGAGCCTTATCTACGAAACAAACCCATCAATTTCCAGACAAAAACTGGAAAGAGATTAGCTCCCTCCCTGCTGAGATAAATCACTTCCCAGTGTACTCACTTGCAAACTTCAACATTTTTCATATGGTTTTCACTCTGACTTGGTCTGTGAAGGAATGTTAGCTTCAAGAGAATTAACACTTCCATGACATAAACACAGAACTGCAGGCTCAATTTTCACTATTGATTGGTACCATTATTCTTTAAGTACATATAATGCAAACAGTTATTTACTTGTTTCACATGAATGAACATATTGGGTTTTGAGCCAGGCAAGAAAGAAAGACAAATACTCTTTTTGCATCTGTTCAGATTAATTTGATAGTTAAACATTAGAGGAAGACTTTAGAAACCCGTGTTGTACAGCTGCAAATATATTTATGATTCTACATGTGAACATCATAACACAAACACAGATCTTATAAGCTTCTGGAAGTATTCCAGCTTTCTAGCACCCAAGATCCCAGTGTAGACCCTTTCTCTAATATTATGAATGTTATGCAAATTCTTGCTTTATAAAAGCAGTTATAGTCTATAATTACTCCAAAATAGATGCAAAATTAGGTTAGCGCATACAGTCAAAGGCAGTGAATTATACATATAGAGTAAATAAATAATATTGTTCTCTTTTACAAAAAAGAAAGCGAGTATCAATTAGTCCTTTAATATTGAGACTAAATTGTTTGTACACCAAAAATTCACTTATTTGTTACAAGTGCCTCTTAAGACATATAAACAAGCAGATATTTTTGTCCATTCAGATAATTATAAACAGCCCATTAAAACATAGTTTGTAAGGGTTTTGACTTGGAATCCCAGAGCAGCTGATGTTAGAAAGTGCCTCTGGAGATCACCTAGTCCAACCCAGAGCTCAGAGCAGGGTCAGCCATAGCAGGTTGCCTGGAACCATGTCCAGATGGTTTTTGAATATTTCCAAGGATGAGACGCCACTGTCTCTGAGCAACTTGTGCCAGTGTTTCATCACCCTCGCAGTAAAAAAGCTTTTTCTTATGTTTTGGTGGGATTTCCTGTATTTCACTTTGTGGCCATTGCTCCTTTTTTTTTCTCTAGATACAACTGAAAGAGTTTGGCTCCACATTTTTCACCCTCCCCCCTGCCACCCACCGTCTATTTATATGCATTAACAACCTCCCCCTGACTTTTCTCAAGGCTAAACAAACCCAGCTCTCTCAGCCTCTCTTTGAATATTAGATGCTCCACCAATCCCTTAATCACCTTAGTGACCCTTTTCTGGACTCATACCAGACAGTGTGTGTCTTTCTTATAGTGGGAATTGTTCCCTCTTTTGCTTTTTCCTTCTCTCTTTAGATTTGGAAACATCTATTTCACTTACTAAATATGTACTACAGCCGAGTAAACTTCACTCCCAGGATTTTTATCTTTTTTAGCTACAGAGAGTCAACCAGTACAAGTTCATTGGAAATAGTAATGAAATTACTCCCACCCGGGAGGGGGAAAAAGTTAAGTCACCTCGGCAGCACAGCAGAGCCTTCTGCTTTGAGGCATTACTTGTTCCTCCACATCCAGGTAACAGTCTAGAGGTGAAATAACATTTTCTCATGTCCTTTTCTGTTGCAAAAAATCAGATGAGCGTCAAGGTGTCAGGACCACAGAAACAGCCAAAAAGCAAAAGCTCTCTCTAGGAAAGGGAGGAGGAAAGATTCTTCCTCTCCATTGCTGCTGGAGTTACCTATGGACATCTTTCCCAGGGTGACACTGGACAGAGGATTGGAACGCAAACACTTTTAAGCAGACATTGGCATATAAGAGAAAGCAACTTGTCTATTGGTTAGCCCATTTTCAGAAATCCAAGTAATCCTCTCTAAAATTCATTGTAATCCCTGATCACACAGGAAGGAAGCTAAGGTGCAAATGGCAGCAGCATTTGTTATGAGTTTTATTGCCTGGGGATTTTAGCACACAAAATCATGAATTAAGGACATTAGATATCTAACACATGGTCACTCACAGCTTTCAACCTCGCAAAAGAAAAACTAGGATAGGCTTTGTCATGGGATATGTTTGTAGAATAGCTGCTGGAGTTTAAGGCCCACAGAGCTCAGTCTGAGAACAGTACCAATGCTATGTCAGAACCTGAATAAATTAGCTAATTATTTTTTCTCTACCCTTGTTGTTATTTTGAAGCCATCATTAAACAATCTGCAGGCAACTCTCACAACACCTTGATTCTCTTTTTTCACTGAAATAACTGCAATCCCAGTCTTTAAAGACTGATGTCTGAGCAGCTCATGAAACAAGGTTAATGAACATTCAAATCCTGGCTCTATTAGTTTTGGAAAGACTAATTGGAAAGCGCAGTATATGCATCATCTAAGCTGCTATGTGTTATGCTGCTTCGAAAAAAATTATTTATCTGAACACAAGTAGGCCATCTGTCCTGGTGGGCACTCTCCCTTGCCATGAAATGGTCACAGCCTTATTTCTTTTCATTTTGCCATGGTAAAGAGGCCAATAGTTTAATGTCACAAGCTAAACTACAAAATATATTTTCCTTTGGCTTAAGTTCACCTGTAAGTGGATAAAATGTACTCCAAGCAAAACATCTGCCTAAAAGTGAAGCTGGAAATATGATTTGCTTTTCTTGCTCATCAAGAGAAGGGTGTAATGAAGTAAATCTAGTGTTCTGTGATTTCAACAGAAGTGCAACACTGACAATCATTTAAGACGCAAAAAAATTACAGAGAAAAAGCCCTTCCATTAAATTTCCACTCAGTAACTACAGAAACTTGAATTTGCTGTGTCTGAATAAGATAGGCAAAACTGATCAAAATCCCTTAAGTTTCCAGTAGCCAAAATGAAATTGTTGTGTACACATTTGTCCATCGTATCAAAGGTATGAAACTGTACTTGTCAAGATAGAATATTTTGATTTTCCTGTGCCACATGTTGTTTTCCTCTTCCCAAAAGGAGAAGCATGCATGATGAAGGTTCATGTTTAATGAAAAGCTTTGATTTAGATTTTTGTTTTATACTCAACACTACAAATTCTCAGTAAATTTTCTTGGTTTTTTTTGGAAAAACAAAGTGTCTTTTCTGCTGAAACGTTTCCTCAGAAGACGAAAAGTGAGAGAGGTGGAAGGTGTTTTATTCACATATTTGAGCTAAGTCTAAAAAAGGCTATTTCCACAAATTCCAAGCCTTTTTTTTAGAGACCTCCTTTTCCACGTGAAATTATCGTTTTAATCTGTATTTAAGATGATCTGTAACCAGGCCATTAAGCATCTTTTGGGTAACCTGAGTGAAAAATTCTGTGGGAAGCCTGCAGAAGGCAAGCTGGCATGTTCACAATGCATGGTGCTGCTGGGGAGATTTCAGCAGCAGGCCATTTTCCCAACCAATGATGTCTAGGTTTATCATTTCCTTACAGACAGACCAACACTCAGGCCACAGTCCAGTAAGTCCCAAGAAATTTAGAATCAGCAAGGAATATGGAAGGAATTCTCAACTACAAAGCTAAAGGGTACTTTATGAAAGTGCATTTTTCACACAAAGAAAACTGCATAACAGACAAGAGCTTTTCGTTGTTCTGGGGTAGCATGACAATAAATGTAGAGCTATAAATGACCCAAACACACAGAACTACACCCAGTGTTGATGCAAGAGCTCCTACTATCTGAGTGGTTCAGCTTCTATTATAATACCTTCTAAATTGATGTGATGGAAAGACCCAGTGGATTAAAGCACATAAGTATCTGGTGGCTTTATGTTTATAGCCTGGCCTACCTGAAGTCAAAATTAAAGGGAGGAAAACTCTTAAGTGATTAACAAGATAAAAGCCTAAGGTTAAGTCAGGCAGATCATGTGCAATGTTTACCACCTTCAACTACTACCTAACTTAGCATGAGCTGTCTAGTAGCAGCTTTCAACAACATTCTTTGTCCCCTGCCCAAATTTTTCTAGATGTTGACCATTCAGGTTTCCTATAAAATGTGCCTTCATTTGTTTATCCATAGCAGGGTTTGAATGCTTTCTAATTGCAGAAAAATTCCAAAAGAATTTTTTTTCAATAAATGAAGCTTTACACCATTTAAGACCATCTCTGTCTTAACTGTTTTCATAAAAATGCCAAAATGGAAATTCATAAACATTTTCCAAATTCAAAAGCAAGATTATGTAAATGGTAACTAACCAGAGTTAATATTATACAGAAACACAAAACTAATGAGAAATAGCTGCATTCCTGATCTGACTAATTATATAAAACAAACTGATTGAGTTTTTTAAACTGGACAAGTGAAGTTGTTAAGTAGGAGAAAATTACACAGTTTGTAGACAGTATATTCTATTTACTAAAATAGCACACAGAGTGGTGCTCTAAAAGTACAGTATCTTAATGCAAAAATTTTACAATGCACTAGAGAATCCTCTCTTTGGGGCATTCTGAGAGGCTGATAAAATTGTTCTTTAGAAAATAATTGTAATTTAGGCTGATGAGAATGAGAAAATACAATCAATTTTCAAGTTTTGTAACTTTATGGGGGTTTAGTTCTCAGCTCTTGCTCCCACCTTTTCATCCTGTAAATTTTGAGATTTAAAAGAAATTTAGGTACCTGATTTTAACAGGGAAGTATATTGTTAGAATAAAGGCCTCAGCACCTCCCTGCAGAGAACCAAGGTCAAAATATATTTAGAATGAAGTGCAAATATAATGTTGAACATCTTACGCTGTCTCTCCTACTAGAACAAAACACAATTATGGTCTGAATTCTTAGGAATGTACTGTCTGAATTTGGGGACCTAGATCACTACGTAACAATAGGACGTCTGCTGACTGAAGAGACTAACAAAAGATGTACAGTAGATACTCATTTAGAAGGGGACCAAAGCACCCTCACATTGAGAAGAACACTGCTTTGTAACAGAGCTGTTAAAGGAACAAAAAGACAAACTCAAAGCTAGATTATTTTTAAGATGAGTGGGCCTGCATATTCAAACGTTTGGGAAAAGTACAACATTTTTACTGCTTGGCAAATGTAAATCACTGGGAAAAAGATCTGTATCACAGACTTGCTGCTGGAAACTGCAGGTAGTAGATATAGAAGTTTTGGGAGGTATTTTCTTATGTTTTTGTGTTGTCTTTGGTCTTCTCATTTTGATTGTTTCCTGTTGCTGTAGGGTCTGGGAGGGCGGCACGAGGCAGCTCCCCCTGGACCGGGGTCCCTAGTCTGCGTAATTCCACCGGATTCAGAGCGGGCGGCCCCCGGGGTCCCGCGGTGTGGTGTGAGTCTCTTAGCCACAGAAATTCAGCAGGAAATAATAGAGGGATGAAGAAATGAACTGGAATCCATCTCTGTTCTGCCAGGGAGGTTTATTTGGGGTAAGGAAAAAGGGGTTCCAGGGGAAGAAAAGGCAGAGGGAAGCGAGGCATAGTAGCAGGGGCTAGCAGCTCAGAGATGAAGACCTCTCTCTGATGCAGACACTGGCTTTTAAGGGGAAAGGAAGGGGAGGGACTGTCTCCCTTAGAGCCAGTCCCAGGAGGAGGAAGGGAAAATTGGCAGGGGGAACACACCAATAGGTTTTCAGGTACAGCAGAATGCATATTTCAAAATGAACCAATAGCATACAGAGCAGGGAAACAAAGGAAGCCACATGGAATCCTAAGGAACTACATTGCTACAGTTTCCTATTTTTTTTTTTTTTTACTCCTAATGACTGTGCTCTTATTGAGCCACAGAAGAAATCCATGACATCCTTGTGGCATTTAAAAAGCTAAGGCCCAACACTGAATTACCTACAGTCTATTAAAGCAATGTATCAGAATGTGGAACAGCAGAGTGTGCTTTGGCTAAGGGGAAGAGAAGGCATGTACAGAACAGAAATTATGTGGAATGTGCTGCTTTGAAGGAACGTTACCCTGAAATGTTGCTGCTAATGTGTTATGTTTCAAAGAGCTCACTCTCACAATTTGTGGTAGAAGTTATTTCTTAGCTCTGCCTTGACATGTAGAAATCCTTCAGCAGCAGACATATTGGGCATGTGGACAGAATAAAACAGTCCTGTTGGGTCATCTGTCAGCAGCAAAACCTGGGGGGTGGAGGAAAGGGTGTTAGGTTTAAGTGATTGTGATAGGATACCATGAATTATTTGGAATTTCACAACAAAAATACCCAGTTTAAGGGCTACTGTCTTCCTATGCCAGGATAGCAAAAGCAAGGTTTTCATCTTTTTGAAGAAAAGATCTTTGAACTTAAGACCTTTAGGGCCAAGCCAGAGCAAAAAGCAGCTTAGCAAGAGTGACTGACTACTGCCAGCAGAATCGTAGGGACGAAGGCCATAAACATAACATCTATCACAGATGCTTTCTCTGGCCCATCTAACTTGCCAAATTCCAAATTATGAGAGGCATCCTAAGTCCTAAGGTTCTTACGGACCAAAGTGTTCAACAGTTGTTGATGAATACATTCTGCCTTAGCTTTTCTTTATTCCTTCCTTTGTCTGTTTATACTTTTGAGCATCCATGACAGGTATGATAAAGATTTTCACAATTTCAATTTTGTGGGGAAAAAAACTCAGCCTTTTAACCTTTTCCTTTCAAATTTGCTGCCTGAAAGCTACACTGGCCTGGCTGTGAGAAACAGTATTTAATTCTCAATGTCATGCCTTTTTGAATTTATTTTATTTTACTTTTCTTGCTCATCCCTTTTGGCTATTCCTTTTACTCGACTAAACCAGCACAACATAAATTAAGTCACATTTAAGATCTGAACAGGCCAATTTCCAGTGCAGTGAAGAAGGTACCACTGTCATGTTTTAATCTCAGCCACCAACCAAGCTTCCTACTCACTCTGCCACCAGTAAGATCAGGGGGAGATTAAATGGACCAGAAAATAATTCCTAAAATATGCCACTGAATGGAGAGGCTTCATGAAATATGGAGCATTATGGCCAGCATAACAGCAGAGCAGGACAGATACAGAAAAACATAGCAGCACATTTTCTGTGCTATCATTCAGGCCAAATCTCATGGATAGCAACTTGTGTCACTGAATACTGAACAACTATGACTTGACAAGCCATTCCCAGGTGATCTTTTATCACATATCAGAACACAAAATGCAATCACACAAGCTATATGGTGTTCTTGTGTTTAGTTTACGGTCTCCAAGGACACTGTTTATTTTGCAGGTGGTGCTGACACAGCTGATCTCAAGGCAGTAGAACACAGACCAAGAAACTGAAAGCACATATTGCCATGGTGCAAACAGCACACACACTGAACATTCACTTCAACAAGGAGGTGGCTCCTTAATATATTTTTAAGGGGTTGTAACTGGAGAAATAAGCCACTTCCTTTTTGACGTGTACATAAAACTCTTTATATCATAGAAGATAATAACATCTGAGAGTGTGTGTTTTACTCCCATTAGGTTAGTTAGAATAAGTTCAGCACTAGAAACATGAATATGGCTATGTCATTCCCCTTCATATTAGCAATCATTCCTAAGCACAATCAAAAGAAGTAGAATACACTTTCCTCTTAAGCATATCAATGACATTTAAATCCACCTTAGCCACTGCGTCTGCAGTCCCAAGATTGTGATCTAGGAACCTCACAGGGGAATTCTGAGTCTCCAGAATTGTTTGTCTAGAAAGGCAAACACAAACTTGCTGTGTTTATACACTCAGCTTTGAGACGTATGTCAACTCCAAATCTATCTCTGCGTACCATATCTGGAGCCAAATCAAAATAAAATTGTACTGCTGAATTCAATTCTGCAATAAGATGGATCTGTACCATCCCAAACCCAGGAAAATGCATTTATTACTTCTTATTCTGGAGTGATTCATGGCTTTTCTTGCTGTTTCTTGTCCTACTTAACAAAACTATTTTCATATTTTTATATTGTCTGAGCACGAAATTTAAGTTTGACTTTCAAAAATCCTCAAGTCAGGTCTCTGTCATTCTAAAGCAATATAAAAAGCTAAGATCATTCATGCACTGCTTTCTATTTTAATTTACTGACTCCAAAAGTGAAATCAGTGATAGTGTCATCCAAACATGCTCTTACATCTTTGTTCTCTGGCAATGGGGATAACAAAATGCGTCTCTTTACATCAAGATGCAAGTCCAAATGTAAGGAAAGGCACTGTTTTCCCAGCTTGGCACTTTGAAAGCTTGTATACAAAATTTTTTGCAACAATTTAATACTATTAAAATTGTCACATTGATTTCTTTACACAGAGCAGCTCCTTCAATCAAACATGTCTTTTATCTTATGAAACCACTGCATGTGTTAGTCAAAAATTGAAACCTTATTGATTTTGGGTAAACTGGCTTCTTGCACTACAAAATAAAAATAAAGTATCTGACTGAAGAGATTCCACCTAACCAATTAGATGATCTTTTTAGATCTTTAAAGTCTGCTTTACATTAAAACCTTAATCTTTACAGTTCTTCATGGTTTAATGTTTCTAAACAATGTCACTTAGACTAAAAATAGGATCTCAAGGGTATGGCAGGTAAAAGGCTTCTATCCTTTCATCACACTTTACCTCTCCATATTTAGCCTGTGAATACTGAGACAGAAATCATGTTCAACAAGTTGTTCATGCACTGCCTAGCATGGTAAGACCCTTGATTTCACAGTAGGAGGTAGGCTTGGCTCTACAACTGCAGTTGCATGCTACTGTTCATAACATTACAGTTTTCCTGTCTAGAGAACAGTGGTCTACATCAGCATGTGTTGTGTGAAAGCTGTGAAAGGTTGGTAAAGCAAGAATTGTATAATCAAAAAAAAAAAAAAATTCCAATGGAAAGACTATAACTGCTCCTGCCCAGTATAGAATATTTCAAGCAGAAATTCACTGGAAATTTGAAGTAAAGGCCAACTAATACAGCCTAAACTTTAGAATGTCTGAATTAAGAAACTTCTAAAGCAAATACCTGGCCTCTCAGGAGATTTTTCAAAGTTTTTCCTCCAATAATCATACAGAGCCAGAGCTTGTGTGTTTTGTCATCCTATTCCTAAAGGAAGTACACAGTCATAGATGCAATCTCCCAGAATAAGAGTTTGGGACACACAAAGATGGAGCACTTTGCAGCAAATCTTTCAGGCAGGGTTGTTTGGTTTTGTTTTTTTCCAGGGAGAAAGAAGAGGCTTTATTGTCTGTTTTTCTCTAATGCTGCAAGCAATATTTTAAGGATGTATCTGGCCACTCAGCAATGTTGTTCTCATGGATTTTGGATGGAATACTCTTAATATATTTTGCCAGGCTGGAAAAATCCATGAACTTGAATTTATAATACTATAAACATATAACAGCACTGACAGATAGCTACTATTCCTTGGTAATGTAAATCCCATATTCAACCAAGAGGCAATAACACTATGTGACAGAAAAAAAGAGGATAAAATAGAAAATTACTGTGCTCAGGATCACTGCTGGCACCCCTGAGTGTAAGACACTATCTTTTTCATGAACTCAGTAAAATGTGGGAGAAAATTTACTACCTAAGCTAGTAAGCCAATGGTTTTGGTTTGTCTATATCCCAATATAATTAACAGGATTCTTCAAAAATTTTAAGTCAAAGTTTCTGCAAATTAACCTCTTTTCATTTGAGATGTGCAAGTGGTAAAATTGGTAACAACTCTGAGAAACTAGTTTTCAACAAGGCAAAATATTGCATCTTGACTAAAAATGCAAAGTCAGATTCAGTAAAAATGCAGTTAACAAAGTATAATATGAACTGTTCTTTCTCATGCTCTAGCAGAATGCACTAATTTATAATTTTTAATTGGCATCTCTTAGTCTGATCAATTCTGAAGGTGTATTCATAATCACTAACACAACGCATTATAAATATAGGCACCTAAGATTGAGCATTCAAATAAAAATAGTTTCTTTTTGAAGGAAAAAGAGTCTGTGACTGAAAGTAAATGAAGTTGCCAAGCTTCTGATCCTGTGGATATGGAATTAAAGAGTAAGAAAACCGTATATGAAGTAATGTGATTAACTTTCCCTATCAAATTTAGATGCATTGGTGCACATTTTTCCTAAGACTGACTGAGAAAATACCAGGTAGAACAGTGTATGCATTAAAAAATTTCACATTTGTCAAAATTTTAAAAACAAATATTTTGGCACAATCGGTTAAAAAAACCAAAAACCAAACAACCACAAATATAATATGCTGCAGTGTAATCAGAATATAAATTCATCCTGTTATATTATCACTCTATAGAAATAATAATATGGAAAAAAGTGAAAGAGGTATTACCAGATGTTCTAGAAAGTAAGTTGCTAGCCACCACAGTTCCTGAGGTGTTATAATATGTGAGAAAAAAATCAGAGTCACATAGATGGCATTTATGAGACAGATACTGCTTCTTCCTGCTCACACATATTCCAGCTTCAGTGTGTTCCAAATTCTATTGGCCTACCTGAAAACAAATATTGGTATTAGCTCTGAATCATTTTCTATACTACCTATAGCAACAACAAATACATATTGAATACTTAAGTAGCAACCTGATTATTCCCTTATCACAGTTTCAGTTGGTAATCTCTGAGTGGTGTGCAAATGCTATCCTGTAACATGTGTCTTCTGCACTGTAAACTTTGCCTTGTACAAATGTTTTCTTTCACAATATAGATCAACACTGTAGAGAAAAGAATTATTTATGCTTTTGGAAACATTGTTTATTTAAGATCTCATTCTACTCCTCCAACAGTCATATAATTGCTTATGGGTATCATATAAAACAATGCACAAACATTAGTTAATGAACCTTTAAAATATTTTCATGTGAAACTGTATTAGATGTATTAAATGTGGGAAAAGGCCAAGATTAGGGCAACAGAGAGATAAATTATTTGAGGGTACACTGAGAGAAATGTCATATTCCTCTGACCACAGTGGTACAGATTTATTTGCTAAAGTTAGATATTAGGTAAAGGGCTTTGCTGTTTCAGGAATGTATGACTTGCTGAAGGCTCAGGAACTGTGGAAATCCAAGATCACATTTAGAAGGGCTTAAGAGCAGTTCCAAATCCTACACTCAGGCCTAAAAATTGATGCAAATTATGAAATTATGTAAAAAAGGGTGATATTATCCATTTGCAATTACATGAGAGGTATGATAATGTATTACTGAGAACATTACAGAGAAGCACTGTAGTTTAGAATATTGTTTAATTTAAATTGCTGCAGTTACATGAAAATGGAGGAACATGCTGGTGAATCAGGATATAATATAATGCCTAAAATACACCACACAACATATTCATATTTCAATGTGTAGATGAATAACTTCTTGTCTGAAATAGAAACTGGTTTTGAAGAACAATATACCAAAGCATATATCCTGGCCAAATCCTGAGGTATTTTTTCTACTCTTTTCAATATTCTTTGCAGGTTTTCTTTCCAGCACAAGGAGAAAAGGAAAATTCAGAGAAGCATAAAGTAAATTAAACATATATGATTTTTTTTTGAGTTCCAAAATTTACAGTGACATACCATTAAAATAAATAAATAGCAACAGGTTCAGCTCTTGAGATTATATTTTTAAATGGAGCAAGAATTCCTCCTTCCCCCACTGTGTATCTGATCTTCTTCAGACCTCCTCCTACATCCCACCTCCACATCCCATCAACAGATCAGTAACAGGCCATATCAAATGCAGGAGTAAATGAGCCTCATCCCAGCCTAAGTAAATGACTGCAGAATCTAGGGAACACCACACCTCTGCATCTGTCCTACACTATTCTCTCCTTTGAAGAGAGGACTTGCTGTTGAGATGGGATTATAGAAGCCAAGATTTAAAAGGTGACAATATGTGTACAGCCTGTGTCTAGACAACACAAGCAGTGGTGTCAGTTTTCTTGTGGTTTTCATAGCCTGTGTTATCTTCCTTAAAATACCACAAAAAGTGAGAGTTTCAGCTTTCACTGGGAATAACCACATCTCCACTTATAGTCACATGGGCAGTTCTGAAGAGACTAAGCCAGCAGTGCCCTGGCAACTTGCAAGCCAGATACAAATAAATTGAAACCCAGAAGTCCTCTATATTATCATGATTTTTTTTTTCAGATGTTGAATTATGACTTTTAAGAAGCTTGGAGATGGAACGCTGGACTTTCCCCCATAATAGAAGGATATAATATTTGATATATGTAAGAGCATATATCACAGTATCTGTCTAGAATAGGTAGATGATCAGAATGGTATTTCCTATTTTGATTCCCACTTGATCATTTATCACCAGGTAAGCATAACTTCATACAAATTGTGCATGCAAAAACTGTAGTAAAATCTTTATCAAGTAACATACAGAAAAACAATCAGAATACTAATAATGTGTGTTCAGAAAAACAGCAGTCTGAAATTGTAGTATATGAAAAGTGGGCACAAAGTGACAAAACCCTTGAGCTCCCTCTGTACCTGTGGTGTGTGATCAGAAGCTTTCCTCACTTATCAGTTTATCTGTTGTGCATATTGATGCCAACTACTGTAGTTGTGAAACGTGTCATGGACAGTTTCTACAGAGATCTTTAAAGCAAACAGAAGTGTTTTTAAGCAGTGCCACCCGGAGGTGAAAAAGAGCTTCTCATCCCCGATGACGTCAGGGCTCATTTTTTACAACAGCTATAAAGATATCATAAATGCAAAAATCTCTTCGTGTTCTAGGAGTCCTGTGATAGAAATGGTCCTGCAGAGAGATCACCAGTGGGTGTGGGGAGGAGTGCAATCTGCACTGAGACAAGTTTTATCCTCAATTTGAAGTGCAGTTTCAGAGTCCCAGAGCTATAGTAAGGGCAGAATCTCATGGTTCATTTTGTCACCCAGGCAAATAAGTCTCTTTGCTCTGTCAGAGGGCTGTGTGCTTCTTCTTTGCTGTAGGCAAATCAGTATTCAGACCTCTCCTCCTTAAACACACTGTCCCAATGAAGTCACATGAAGCTGGTTCCCTGGCTGCCTCAGTGGCCCTTCATGAACACATCCCAGTTTATTGTTGGTTTTTTGTACTGGGGTCCTAAAAATGGACTCAGTATTCTAGCTGCAAGCTAGATAAATTCAGCCAGGAGTGATCCTGCATTCATGTGAGGAAACTGCAGAACCCCTTGAGGTTCTGCTCCATCTGTTGACACAGACTGATGTACAGTTTAATATACATGCCTTAATAAAAGTGAAGTCTGGAAAGTTCTACCTCTTTGGGTATTACCAAAGAAAAGTCTACGTCCAGCTCCTATAACAAGGTCCCATTGCTGACCACCCCATCAAAGTTTGTTTCCAATAAAATCTCAAAGAAGCAACAATCTTTGGAATGTCACCTGTGTCATACAGCGCAGTGTGGTTTCACAATTTGTTTCTAGAAATATTCCTTGTAGCCTCCCCATACAGACTTATCATGCAGTGAGCACATCTTAAAGTAATTCCTACAAAAAGCCATGAGAAAACAAAATAGAAATAAAACATAAATAACTGAAAGGAAAAGGGAAAAAATGTTCCTTGCTGTCAGGGAAAAAAAAAATTACCCCTTCCCATTATCTTCACTGTTGACGCAGAGATAAATGTCAACAGAATGCAAAGGAAAAAACAG
Organism: Entomyzon cyanotis; assembly: GCA_024500445.1. Lineage (NCBI taxonomy): Eukaryota > Metazoa > Chordata > Aves > Passeriformes > Meliphagidae > Entomyzon > Entomyzon cyanotis. The sequence goes on from JAKEPQ010001005.1 coordinate 23,921,925, forward strand.
GAATAAAAGTAAAATAAAGATAGAATGCAAATACAAAATTTGGTGTTTTCAAAGTGTAAGATGAGTTATTTGACAGTCTACTAATGCACCAAGTCAATATACTCTGCCAAGAGACAACTCCTACTTACCCAAAGAAGAAACAGGAGCTGTGCAGTGCACATTTCTCTTTAATTAGAGAGGGCATATTGTGTTCAAACCCTACTGTGCTGGCATGAGGAACTGGGCTTAAAACCTGCAAACAGATTTTTTTGCCCAGAATAAATGTGTATATGAGCAAACACTTGACACAAATACCTTTTTGCCAGACTTCCACTGAAATTCCATTATTGCAGAGAATGTTTCTATTTCAATAAACCAAATTAACAAAAACACCCCTTCAGCTATCTTTCTGTGAACTTCTAGTTAGGCCTTGCAAGAGGTATTCTTGAAGTATTAATGCCTGCTGCCTCAAATTAGAGTCAACTTATATTAGAAGAAAAAAAAACCCACTGGCTTAGTATTTATTAATTTCAACCTAAGAGAAGATTTTCAAGCACAGTTGCACCATTGAAACTGTTAAAAATTCAAGGACATACATAAATGAAGTTTCTCACCCCCCTGCTAGGCTTCAGCCCCCAAGCACTTCCCACTTAGCAGCTGATGTAGAAAACATCCTGTTTATACCCTGCATTCTAGTAAAAAGCGTATGAACTTATACCTGTTTGCAGGAGTGAACTATAAAATGGCAGAAGATAAAAAATTCAGTGGCACTTTTATCACCTTTCAAATTATCTCTTGCAATCGGGATGCAAGTCTCATACAGCAGCTGTTTTCCTCCAGAAGAAACCTGTGCTTTTTACCAAAAATGTAGTGAACTGCTCTGTGTTTTTCCATATTCCAAAACTGACAGATGGTTTTGAATTCTTCCCATGTCTTTTTAACAGGGTCTCTCCTAAAAACAAGAGCATAAAACTCAAAAAATATCAAGAATCAAGCACTGCCAAGCCATTCAATGCTGGAGCTCTGATGGCACTGACAGAGTGCCCTGGCCCTGAGCAGCTTCACCCAGGACCTGAACTCTGCCAGCTCTCAGGCTCCCATCTTAGCTCCCTGGGGCTGCCAGACCTTGCCCCAGTGAGGCTCCAGCAGGGCTGCTGTTCATCCCAGGGAGATAGATACCTGGGGCTGCCCTGGTGCCTCTGGCTGCCCACTCCTGGCCAGGGTGGTGGGACAGGGACTGCCTTGGGACACCGTGCCCCTCCACAGGTCAGGGCCTCAGAAAGCCACCTGCCCATGTCACACCCTGACATTCATAAGTAACTAAACAATCTGTTCAATCTACTGAGATAGCTACGGCACTGTTTTGCGCCTTAAAATCAATGAATGGCACCCTAGCCTCTGTTGTGCAATTCCTGTAAAAGCCAACACAGAAGTACACAAGCACACAGTGTTGGCTGTCAGACACTACACCTCAAATCTTTGCCACTTCAAGTATTTCAAGTGTGAGAAATAGGAAGGCAGAGGAACATAAGAAGAAAGGTTATTTGATTACAATTATGGTTAATCTTTACATATACCCAGTTAAACTGTGCAGTTGGGTTTTGTTTATTTAAAAAGTTTCCTGGCTCACTCGGCAGTGTAGGCAGCTATACAGGACAGACTGTTTCTACAGTCCTGTAAAAGTACTCTACCAAAAATAAATGTGTTAATTATGCTCCCAAGGTTCTGCTACACCACAACGAAAGTATAAAGAAGAGAAAAATTCAGACAGGCTCATGTGGCACAGACTTCTAGAACAAGGAAGAAAATCTGTTTCTAGAAGAGAATTACACCCAAATCAAAAATATTTAGATTCATGATTTCAAGTTGCATAAAACCAGATGTTTTATATGGCTTTAGAACAAAGCCTGTGTTGCTCACAAGTTATGTGCAGATTTATAAAGGCTTTAAAATTAATGTTAACATTGCCCCTATGATATGCTGAGTTTCTGTACTCTAAGCAATAAAGATCCTACATATCACCTTCTTTTTAGAGTAAGTGGGATCAAGAAGATGCTATACAAACTTCCAGTTACAGGCATCCATCCAGCGGCAAAATGAGCATAAGCAACACATTGAAACAATGAATCTCAAATGTTCCTCTTCTTTCTCCTTATTGATGATATACTGATGACATAAACAGTGGAATGTACTGTACTAGTTGAAGAACAGCTTAGAGAGAAGGCAGAGCACTGAGCTCACATGAATCTGCTGTCCCTAAATTAGGGCTTTTTTTATCCTCCCACATCAATTTTTAAAACAGGTCAAATAGTCTGGAAGACACTAAATTCCACCAGGATACTTGACTTGGTGCCACAGTGAAACACAGTGCTTAAAACAACACAAAATTCCTCTGTTGATGCCACCCTTCAATCCAACCAATGGCAGGAGCACAGAACAGGCACAGAGAAAGTGTCTGACTTAATTGTAGGGAGAACAAGCCACTACTCTATTACCAGTGTCTTAAGAGAGGACATCCCTGTTGTCAGAATAAGTGCTTCTCCTTCGTAAATCATTCTTTGCTTCAGAGAAAATACGTAGCTGGACAAAAATTGTGATCTGAATGCTTTCTTCTTCTGCTTTTGCTGAAATCTGTATCGCAGCTATCAATCACACATCCTTAAAACTCTAGGTCAAGAGAAGCAAAGGAAAATAATATGTTCTGACTCTAGAATGTTACTAAGCAATTTTCATGAGTCAGGCACAAGACTAGGCTTATTCATATAAGAGAGGGCAGAGCTGAGATCCCAGCTCACTGCCACTGAAGAGAAACTTTTTCTCTGAAACACAGATCCTCTTTCACAGCTGCAGGTAAGTCCACAGAGCTTCTGTGAACAAGTACCAGTTTGGAGTTTGCCTGAACAGTGGTTTTCACCTCATAGAGAATTTCGTCTGTGGTAGGTTAAATGAAATGGCTAAAAGTTTCACAATATTTTGTTATTAAAAGAAGAAAAGCACATCTATCACTTCAGTGCAATTATCTCCAATGGTTGCACACTTCTCTCTGTGTACAAACTTTATAAATCATGTAATACACACTTGAATTTCTTCAATCAGTTGTAGCCAGCAAAATGTTTCATCCACTAATGCCTTTCATCAGACCTTTTAAATTCTCATTCTTTTCAACCAAATTAGCCGGGGCTCTACTCTAACCCTCTGCGAGCCATTCAGCTTTTTCAAGCACTGTGTCTCAGAGCTGTGAGACCCAGGTTGCAGCAGGGCTGCCCAGGCACAGCATCTCACTCAACTATAGAATATCATCATATTGTAAACAGTGTCTAACAAAGAGCTAGCTTTTCAAGTCAAACAGAACTTAAAATAAGCAATAATTCACCTGAATGGCGAATGTTATTTATTTACCACGGACCCAACATTTACATCATGAATCGTAATAAGTGCTAGGAGTACCTCTCCAGCAGTCTACTCTTAACATGATTCTTTTCCTATTACACATACAGTTTCAGAATTTTTGCTACCCCAAGACACCAGATTCTGAAGGACCAAAATATGAATTTTCTGATGAGCAAACAGGAACATAACAGTGATAATAGTTTTATGTACAAAACCACTGAAGAGTTAGATCACACTTTGTGCTAGAAAAATAACTCTTGGTTCTCATTCCAGTTCTCTGCACAACTTTACCTTATCCATAGAATATCCTTTTTCAATTTTTCTTTTAGTTCGTACCAATCACATAAAGATGTTCAATAGTGTCATAGGCAAAAGAATTACTACAGATCTTATTTCATCTCTTCATAAATTCCTTCACTTTAATATGTACCATATATATCACAAATTATTTAAAGTAACCCTCACCTACTTCATACAAATAAATTTCACACAGATAATTACTTCTTAAAAGCAACTCTAAACATCTTTTTCTGCCTGTATCAGATATCTCTGAGCAGATTCTAGAGCATTTCTAAGATGAATAACACAACACAACACAACAGGTTGGGTAATATTCACAGGTTCAGAAGCACTATATTGTCTGCTCAGTTGCACATCAGTCACTGCAAGTCCTGAGGACCTCTGTACATCTCTGGACAGAGATATCTCCAATGTTTACAAATGTATTTTTCCTGCTTAGAAAATGTGATAAATGTTAATTATACTGTCCCACTGAACTTCAGAAAAGTCTCTGCCAACTGCAAGTGCCTTGGGGAGGTGTATTCCTTGAACTCAAGAAGAGTTACATTCTACAGCTGGGATGACACTACAAATATAGAACAAAACCCAGCAGGCCTTGCACAGCTATTTATAGTCCTGGGATTTACCCTAGTGGCATTTTCTGGGTTCAGCTGCTGAATTCAGGTTTTTAAATTTTAGTGCAGAGATTGCCTTTCTTTTAACTCTACCATTATATTTCCTTGACTAACGTAGTGATTGGAAAAAAACCCACATTAACTGAAAACTGTTTTTTTAACAGCATCTCCTTAGGCAGTGGCTTAAAACTCCTGTATTCTCTTAAAAATGTTTATATATAGCCTGGCTGCTGAGCTACACACACTGCAGCAAGTCTTCCACCTGCTGGACAAAAGGCAGCACTAAGCTTCCTTAACAGGAAACAGATGCAACAAATATCTGAGAGCAACACAATGACAGAAGGGGGGAAAAAAACCCAAACCAGCATCAAGGTGTCCTTGCTCTCATCTAAGTGCAGTAAGTAAACAGAGGAGAAAATGCAGCCATCTGAAAAAAAGGATACAGAGGTCAAGCACCTATGGCCGAGGAGGGGCTGCTCTACTTTCCCAGTATTCCTCGTTTTGCAAACTGTTTCTACAAGGTCTCTTTATTTGTGCTTTTACAAAGGACCTGCATTACTTGAAATGGAAATACTACGGGCCTTCTGCCTTTTGGGCTGTTCTGGGTTGGTAAATGCCCTAATCAAGGAAGCAGAGAGATTTCCCTCTTTGTGTTCTTTACCTAGTTCAGGTGGTTGGCTAAATCAGAGCATCATGTATTCTGTGATCCTAACCCAGCTGGGCCATTGCAGATTCCCATGCAGATTCAGACTGGATACCAGGCTAAGCGCTGAAGGCTTTTGGCTTCCAATTCAGCCGGAGAGAGGACAAAAGCTGTTCCCCTGCGCTGCCGGGGAGACGAGCAATGCTGCAGTGCCTGAGGGTGGAGAAGGGGAAGATGCTGCTTCCTGCTCAACCTGCATCTCAATAAGACACGGAAAAGGCTTTCAGCAGCGTGCAGCTCTGTATCAAACTGTAGGGTGTTATCTGCTCATTCAAAAAAACAGGAACATGGTCTTAACGAAAGTTCACTTGGCTCTTTCAAAGCTCAACTACTTTTTTTATTATGTAGCTTGCTTTGAGACCCCCAGCAGCATTTTACCCTGAGATATTGCCTAAGTCTTGAGCCAATTAAGGATGCAAAAGGAGAGACTGCTGGTCTCCTTTGGTGTTATCTAGTTCCCTCTAAAAGCTACATATTATCAAGAGGGGCGAAAGTTGTGAAAGTGCAACCAAAGTTAGGAAAAGATGGGTTACAGAGTCTTGTGGGAGCATTCAGAAATCTTAAATAGGATTAGCAGACATTACCAATAATGAGAGCTGAGCCATAATAGGGGTATTATCATTTCTAGATCTTGATAACAAAAATTTTGCTACTTTTTTGCATAGAAAAATTATACTCATTACACTGCCTTTAATGATAACCAGCAAAAACAGGGCTCAGTGTTTCAAAATTCATGTTCAGGAATTAAAGACTAAACAAAAGGTGCAGATGAAGTGTGTTGGAGAACTCATATTTTATGTTGCCAAAGGCACCACGAAAGAGCCCTCCCCATATATCTGTACACACGTGCATATAGAGATTCATATCTGTATCAGCTATTAAAGGGTCAGTGTCACAAAGTAGTTTAGTGACACTAGTTGCAAGAAAATATCTTTTTTAAAGGCATAATAATTTGAAAATGAGACAGTTCCTCAAGAAACCACAATCTGAGAGACAAAAAATTTCAAAAGTAAATAAAATTACATAGAAGAAATCTAATTACAATCGAAAAAATTCATTAACACCATAAAAGAATCAGGAAAAAAATGTAATGAGTAAAGACTGAGAATTGGTTTTAAGCAAATTAAGAATAAATACAATGGTGTATTTGGTAATGGTGTATAATAAACCATAATAACCATAAATTTTCAGTGATAATGTGATCACAAAATGAATAGTTCAGTAGCCTGTTTTATGTGTGGTTAACCAGATGCAGTCATACCATAAGGCTGATGAAATTCTAAATTTGATCAGTAATATTTAAGGAGGCTTCTATATAAAGCTTTAAAGATGGATATTGTTCATTGAACAGTCAGGGCCATGAGTTAGAAAAGCAAATGGCAGAAGAATGTTTCACAATTTTCAGGTCAGAGGATTCTACAAAATATTCAGAACACTTAAAGAAAGTCAGTCTGTGTCATTAATAGCAAATATAACTGAGGTATCTTCAATGCTATAGGATCTGCCAACCTTTAAAAAATCCTGGATAAAATAAAACAGTGCCAGCAGCAGCACTGAGTCAAGAAGAAAGCTAAGAAGAGTAATTACATGCTAATTTATGTGTGTTTACATCAGATCATTGGAACTGGTTTGATAGGTTTTTTGATGCCATTACAAGTCCAGCTGATGGTTACAAACAGTCTCAGTACTTTCATACCTGCTCCACCCATGCTCTCATCACTTACTGTGATGGGCAGCCAAAGGCCAGGCTGGCTGCGTATTTCCCATCCAAAAGCTTGGAATGTGCTTACAAGCAGGATGTGCTCAGCACTGGACTAACATAACCACAAGGTATCAGGACATAAACTGTGTTTTTAATGGAAGTCCATAGGATTAGTTCTTGTCACCTCCAACTTAAGGCTTCTGGAAGGAATAAAAGTCACTAGAGAAGATGTGAAGACCAGGAAAAGGCAAATACCAGAAAGGGTAGAGCTCACTGATACAGAGCAATCAAGATCACATGGTAACACAGGCACAAGCAATCCAAACTTGTTTTAAGATAGGTAAATGAAAGTCATGCATAGGAACAAAGACAATGACTTCTGTTCTGGTGATCAGAAACACTGAAAATTAATATGGACTTCTAGTGAATTCTGTGCCCAGAGGGACTATGGTGATTTTGGGATATTTAAAATGAGGAATATGAAGCAGGAGCAGAAAAATAGGAGCACAGTAGTTCCTTTACCTCTGTCTTTGGCAGTGTTGCATCACTTTAAAAATTAAAAAAACCCAAAAACATAACCTGTTTTCAAGGTAATATGCTAAAAAGAACAATGTTCAACTACAAGATCATCAAAAAATGTGTACAGGGATGATTCAGAGGTTTGATGGGGCATGATTCATAGACTCAATCTTTTCAGCTTAACAGAGAAAAGCTGAAGCAATGATTTGATCATGCTCTTTAACACCCTGGACTGAGAACAGTGACTCTGCAACATTTTTCAGTCTAGCAACACAGATATAGTAAGACCCAAAGGCTGAAAGTTGAAGCCAAATATTTAGAAGAGACAGAAAACAAATATAAACAATGACAGTACTTACCTGTTGGTTAAACCTTTTTTTTTTTCCAATATTGAAGAGTAAATATCTAAGAATGTAAGATTATTCTGAATATTGAATATTGAAGTAACATGTATTTTTTTTTAATTGATGTAATTACATAATGTACTGTATCATGTATCATTCAATTATATCTTACTGTAATTTTCACTACAGGACACAGTTTTAAAATGACAAATAGATAAACAGTATCAGATTGTATTAGGTTTAATTATGAATTACATAAAGATGTGTCATTTTATTAAATTAGACAAATGGTAATAATATTGCAAAAATAAATGTATTCAAAATGCAAATTCCTAGATAAGCTGTATTTCAAGGTACAGTTCAATTTTAGACTGAAGATTGCTAACAATGTAAGACAGTTGATTGTTTTTGCATAGACTTCCAAAAAGACCATCCTCAACCATAGATGAGATCTGGAAAATAATACTTCCAAGGGATAACTTTTAACAATGGAAGTGAAAAAAGTCCTTAGAATAAAATTCTTTGAGAAGTTAAGACAAAAGTTTTGCAGTACAACTCAGAGGAAAAAAACATATTTGGAAGATAACGAGTAGTGTAAGCAAATAAACATCCTGATTTACACACCTCAGGTATCAAAAACTCTCAGTATTTCATTCACAGGAAGAAGATGAAATATCTAAAATATTTTCATATCTCTTCATGTATGAACATACATGCATTGAATACACTAAAATGCTATTTACTGGCAATCACTTTGTAAATTCTAAATTAAAGCCAAAACAAAAAGGTTAAAATTAAAATTTCATTCCTGTTCTCAAAGATCAATTGTTTGGCCTTTTTTAAACTTCCTGTTTTGCTATATAGGAACTCTTCTTTATCACACTCAATTCAGGGAACATGCTATTATTGTTTTGCTTTGCTTTGCTTTACTCCCCATCAGCAAAAAAAACTACTGCACCTGAACAAGACTCTAAACCACTTTTCCATGCATGTTTTCTCACAGAATTAACTGACATCAGTAGATTGTTTGCTTTTAACCCTGACATCCCCCTCCAACCTATTTTTGAAACAAATTTTATTTTAGGATGTCCTGACTCTGATACTAAATTGGAAACCCTGGTGTGAATTTTATAGAACACTATTTCCTTTTATAGAGGATGTTCACAGCTAATCTGTCATCTAAAGGGCAGACAGAGGCCAGAAGGTTAGGAAACCAAGACAGGTGGCCCAGCAGCAGCCTGAAATCTAAACTTTATCAGCATTTTGTACCTAATTAAAATTCAAGGAATCTGAGTGTTTTCTCACTGTACCATGGCTTATTAATATTAAAAAAACCTCAACTCCGTAACAGAATAGGCAAACATGGAGCAGAACTTTCTTGCAGAACAATTCTTCCACTTGGGTAAGGATGGACAGCAAATTCCCTGTTTCCCACAGATCTTTTCCCAAGAAGTTATGCCAGGAAATGAAGAATCCGGGTTTGTTCAGGCTTCCCCTCAGCCCTGCAAACACAGACTTGTGTTTCTATGTTTACAACATGCTTTTCAAAAAACATATTTACCTAGTCAGCAAGTGACACCTATCCCCCCTCATTCTATTATTATTAATAATGTAACTGAATGAAGTTATTGTTATTTTCAATCACTAAAAATTACTAGTTTTCTCCTTGCCATCTAACTCAGTGTAAATACACAGCATGGCCACTTTGTCACCAAAGCAGCCACCTACAGAAGGTCTTTGACTCCTCCCTTTCCATAGCACATTAGCAGTCTCTAGGAGGCACACGTAGGATGTAGTTCCACACTTCTTACATCCTGGTAAGACAAAGCACAGTTCGTCCCTGTGTAGACAAGATAGCTTGGAGATATGGAGCCTGAGATCTTGCATTGAGAGCAGCAGCAGAGAGAAATGGGTTACATTAAATCACATGGAGCTACTGTGCCAAGATTCTACTTAACTCCATGAGGTAGTGCACTTAGTAATAAGGAAATGGGGTTTCCACTGTGCCCCACATGTGCAAGGTAGGTATCACCCAAATCACGCAGTGGAAACCTTCTCCTGCTCTCCCCAAAAAAAGATGTGGAGCAGCAGCAAGTCCTACTTTGGATGCATGAGTTTTCAGCTCAACACTTGCAAATCTACATCACCCATGGCATCAAACAACAGCTCAGCCAGAAGGTAGGATTTCCTCACAAGTCATCAAAACAGAATGGAACACCCCAATATGGTCCAACAGCACATTTGCTTCTTCTCTTTCATATCAGCCTTCCATTGAATTGAAGGTCTTTATCTGGGCACACAATTTGACTTTGCAGGCATCAGTTAGCGTGTCTTAAGAAAAATTCCTCCTGAAGGCAGTGCTTTGCAGAAAAGCAGAAATTCAAACATGCTTAACAACTGTGTTGAACTCAATTGAAGAGATCCTGCTAAAAGTACAACCCAGAGCAGTTAGCTTACTGAAAAAAATTCCCATTTTGAACACAAGTAACACTGTTTTATGCTGTTATCACATTAAAGGCAGACACCAATCTACTATTGGGGTAGGGGCTTGCAAAACATAGAAAATATAAGTGTCTTTGTTTATGTGTATGTCTGCAAATGGGGTGGAAGTAACTGTGTCAGTAAAAATAATTGCCACTACACAAAATAACTGTTCGTCTGTATTACAGTGTTTCCATTTATTATCTACCACATATAAACTATTTTACTGAAAAGGATACACACTGCAGACAAAGCACAGAAAAGCGAGATAGGATGTACATTTTGAGAAAATTCCCAACTTTCTGTTCCTGACAATTTCTCTGTCTTCCCAGACATGTAAGATAAACATAGCTAAACGGACTTCAGCATTTTATGGTTCATAGCCCTCAGTCCCAAAATCTACCAAAATCTGCATGTACAGAGACAAGATATCAAGAATGAAACAATAAAATGGTTTTCCCCTCTGCATTTTTCTACCCTATCCCACCTGCTAACCATTTCTCACAGAAGTATATTTTATGCGTAGAAGTGTTCTTTCTAATTTGGACTTCTGCAAGTAACACAAAATGAAATAATTTGTGTATCTCTCAACAAATGCTGCAGCATTCTGAAAATGTCTCTTCTTAATAATTTTTCAACACTTTTGATTTTAACTTGGGAGGTCTTTGAATGCAAGAACAGGATGTCAGACAAGTGGAAGACAAGTTTTATAAACTTGAGAACCATGATACTTGATCCATAAATGCCACACTAATAGGCTTTTTGATTGTCCCTCCTCCCAGTGGCCCTATGCTCTTTTTCTGCACAAAATTCCTCATCTCTTTTTTAAGCTAGAAGTAACAGTTCTACCAATTCAAAGGTTATACAGTGATTATAGATTTTCTATTTGCTGAATTTGGGGCATGCCATTTTATGTTATCTTGGAACACGTTTTTACACCAGTTAAATATAATTTGTCAGCAATTACTCTCATTTTGGTTAAGCATGTCCTCTGTTAATTAGAGTAGCCCCCTAATGTAATCTTGCCAAGTATTTTAGCTCTGGAGTTTGCAAACCCCTAAGCTATCATCAATTTCACAAGTTTCTTAATTTACACCTGCTGAGATAGGATCAGCAGACTTGGGTTTGTTTAAATGAAAATTTCTGTTTGGATTACAGACGGAGGCTGCCTACCCATGGGCATACACTTTGGGATAAACAGCCACCATAGGTGGCCACTCTCCAAATGAAAAACATTACAGAAAGTTGGCTGTACAGATAAAAGAAAATAAATGAAGGTATAATACAAGACAAGCATTTGTATTTACTGTATTTCAAACAACGCAACACTGATTTTGTTAAATTTAGCATTGCACTTCCATAAGCATTACAAAAGTCTTTAAAGACAAGGAACTGAAATGATGTGTGTATATGAGAGAACAGTTATACATAAACCAAAGCTTTCAAAACTGACTAGCAGTTGTTAGCCAATTTGTATCAATTCAAAATTTTATTTTCAAGAGTCTAAGTCTTCAGTTTTTGGGAAATACAAATCAAACAAAGCCATTTCCACATATATGTGGCATAAAGGCATGTTAGAGTATTTTAAAATTAATAGGAAATTTATTTTCAGGTTTCTTATTAATAATCTTTACCCTGAAGGTTGGTTTTCAGTGACTCTTTTTAACAGGAAGAATAAAGAACTCTGTTATTCATTAATTATGAAAAAAAACTAAATGTAATTTTCAGAAAATATTTTAATGCTGTTTAACAAAAAAAAATTAAAAATCAAAATATAGCTTTGTTTTGCAAATGAAAGGAGTCAAGTATTATAAAAGTCAAATTTCCAACTAAAGAAATCTGCATTAAGTAAAACTTTACAAAATATTATCACCTTTTCTGCAAATGCATTTATGTTGGAAACAACTAATTTAGTCCAGTCTAAAATGTTTGGATTAATCTAAAGAAAATTTACTCCTAATTTACATTGTCTGGAGACTTAAATATTTCATTGTGACCAGCAATGTTAGATACTTTTTTATATTGTTGGGGATTTTTTTCTCATATGATTCAACTACCATGGTTGATCTAGAGATTTGCTCCCTACTGCAATGTATTTAAATAAAGTTGGCAACTAGGAGCATAACATGATAACCTGGCCATGTAAAAGGTTAAAGTCAACAATTACAAAGCTTTTAGTTGTGAAAACAACCAGTAAATCTTGAGGCAAGCCAATAACATTTTCTTCTATTTTCTCACCAATTAAGCAAGATCCTCTTTCCTGGTCTGAGGTGCATGTAGGTTATCAGGTGTGTGTGTGCTTTTAGGATTAGCTGTGTTCATGGCAATACAATTTGCCTGAGGAACTGCAAAGAGTTTACACAGTCCAAGTCCAGCTTTTCCACGCTCCATCTCTCATGTCACAAAATACTACACAGTCATTTAATTTCCACTGATTTGTTGCCTGAACATTCAACTACAACAATAATTATGAATCATGGCTAGAGTGTATCAGACAAGGTCAGTGTCTCTGGCTCTAACTGATACTAAATTAAATTACTTACCATAAGTCATCTCTGTTTCTCAATCTGGTCAGAAGGCATGACTGTGGAAAAATTCACAAATTCATCGGGGCTGAGTCAAGAAAACCATCAACAATGAGCAGGCTTTACCAGCAATGGAAAATATTTCCAGGGCTATGATATTTTTCCCTGCAATTTACTTACTATTTTTCTCTAAAAAGAACTGCTACAGCAGTGATCCTGTACTCAGCACTGCAGTGGCCGCATCTTGAATCCTGTGTCAAATTCTGGGCTCCAAAAAAGACATTGAGGTCCTGGAGTGTGTCCAGAGAAAGGTAACAGAGCTGGTGAAGGGCCTGGAGCACAAGTCTGATGAGGAGCTGGGGGTGTTTAGTCTGGAGAAGAGGAGGTTCAGGGGGGACCTTCTCTCTCTACAGAATGGCTGAAAAGCTGAATGGCTCTCTACAACTGCCTGAAAGAAAGGAGAATGTAGTGAGGCGGTGTTAATTGGCTTTTCCCAGGTAACAAGTGACAGAACGAGAGGAAATGGCCTCAAGTTGTTCCAGGGGAGGTTTAGACAGATTAGATATTAAAAAGAACTTCTTCAAAAAGGATTGCCAAGCATTGGAATGGACTACCCAGGGAAGTGGTGGATTCACCCTCCGTGAAGGTATTTAAAAGACGAGCAGATGTGGCACTCAGGGACAGGGTTTAGTAGTGGACTTGGCAATGCTGGGTCAATAGTTGGACTTGATAAAAAACGTCTTTTCCACCCCAAATGTTTCTATGATTCTAAGGACATCCCCTTGCATGGTTCAACAGCTAGAACTTTGCTATTAAGGAAGTCTCTACAGGAGACTGTCATATGCAGAGGTATCAAGTACTTTATTTAATAGGCACTGCATTGTGAAAAATAATTATCCAGTAAGTTTTCCAGCTAAGCTGCAGTGGAAAAAAACCATGAAAGGTGATATTTTTTTATATTTTTAGTCACATATGTACACACACTTCTTCCCACTGTGATGCATGCAGCAAACTGTACTCTTGTGATACTTAGTTTTACTCCCTATATGCTTCCAAAAATCGTAACTTCTCTTAAGTAGGTATGAATTGAGTATTATTCTTCCTTCACTTAAACCTCTGACTTTCATCAGTCAGCTTTTTCCAGCCATTTGTTATGGATGGTCTCTTAATTCCAATCTTTCTGTGTTGGAGGGCTTTTATACTGTACTTAATTATACAGTATCTACTGTGGGGATCCTTTCTGGTTGTCCTCTTCCACAATGCAGATGATTATCTTCAAACAATGTTATGTTTTATGAGTAAAAATATAAAATTCAAGCCAATTTTGTTCTGACAATTTCCCACTTGATCTATGAGATCAAATATAAAATCAGAGTCTGATCTTTGCTTTAGAAAAATGTTCACTTAAAATTTGCAGAAACAGCCATGCAGTAGATGACTTTAACTTTCTGACCACACATTACAGAGATTAGTGATGTCAAGTATACTGTAAGAATTAAATGTGGCCCTGCATATGTGATTCTTCATGTTAATTAAAATATTAATATAAAAATATCCATGCAAATTATAAAATGGAGTCATACAGAGCATACATTGCAGGAACTAATGAAAGTTATTCAGCAGCATGTGGTGCTCCCTGTGAAATACTATGTGAAATATTTAATATACTAATTTCTGTAAAATTACATATCATCTCATGAACAACGCATTCTATTCCCTAGCACTGCCAGGAGTAGGTGCCTGCTCCTGTACAAGTGCTCTCAAGATGGGGCAAAGTGTGTGAGGTTACTGATGGTGAAATGCGGAAGACATCTGAGGGTGCTGAGTTCCTGGGGTTAATTTAGAGGAGCAATTGAAAAGGGAGGTGGTGGAGTCGTTTACAGTACAGCTGGGTGAGGGGAATGCCTTGAGGAGCCACCAAACAGGAATTCCCTGTGGCATTTAGTTGTACCCAGTTCAGTTCTTTTGCCTGCAGTCTGTTGCACACCATTCCCTCACTGCTGGGATCCAACTCAAGAAGCAAGGGAGCAGCCCTATGGTTGTATCCTTGTTAACACATTTGAAGAACTTCATGCTGTTTTGTTGACAAAGAAAAATATCAAAATGCATGTCATGACAATCTCTGAAATATTATTTGATCACACCACATTTTTATATTGTGGAAGAAATTGTTTAAACCTAGAACAATTCCATTTGCATTGAAATGGTACTTTACTTATGTTAGGGGGCAAATAAGTTAAGATAAATAATTTTGCCTTGTTACCAAAGAGAACAAATGATCACCATCTTTTCATTTGTAAGCAGAAATTGAGCCTTCACTCTCTACTCACAAATTATGTTTTCAAAGCCCTATCCCCACCCTTAGGTTATCTCTATCTTTCTTTTTTCAAGTGTGGTGTGCAAACATAGATGCAGTGCTCACCTGAGGTCTCTCATAGTGAAATAATTAACTCCTGTGTGGCACACGTGTTCTTCTTCATGCTTGCCAAGATGACCTCTCCTTTTTTTTTTCACAGCAGCTTTGTTGACTCAGATCATTAGGAATGTGATGAAAAAAAGAAGAGATTGAGGCAATGTATTTTATTTTACACTGCAGGGGACTGGGAATGTAACTGCAGTCAGTTATTGTGTCTCAGATGAGGTGCACCAAGAAACAGCAACTACTCAAACTGCTCTGACTGAAACATTCATAACTCACAGGATTCTGCTGAATAAATGGCTTGATTCACATGCAGCTATCGCTTAAGATTCTCCCCCTTCTCTTTTGTAACAACATTCACAAAGTCAGTTTTTCTCTTATTTATATTTGTGCATTTTTTTATTTGGGGCTTTCCTTAATTAAAGTTCTTCTTGCTGATATCAGGCTATTTCTCCAAATTACCAGGATAATTTTGGCTTCTAATTTTATAATTTATAATGTTTTCTGCCTTTCCCAAGCTGAAAAAAATCTAGAAATTTTGTTTAATATAGTCTAGAGTCTTTGCTTCTGATTCATTATTAAATGGAAAAATTAAATAAATAGGCCTGTAGAATGATTCCATCTGAAAGAATTTTTTCTTTCCTAGGTAAAGACACTGATAACTGTTCTTAACTGATTTAATCTGCTCCATGTATCTTCAATTTAGGAGAAAGTAACATACAACTTTAAAACTTCTACTATCATCAAGCTACATATACTGCCTCTCCCTCAAACACCCAACCACTTACACTGCTAACACAGGAAATCATGGTGAATTGATACAATTTGTTCTTGAAAAACCTGTTTGTTTTTGTTTAGTTTCTTTATCCTCTCACTACTTGTAATACTAATTGTTTGGCTTAGCATCTTTCTGATTATCAGCATTAGGCCAAAGGATTTGCAAACGTCAGGGTTTCCTTAAAAAAATACTATGTCCTTTATTATCCCAGGGAATCTTCTTCAGGGCTGTGAAATAGAATGTCATGACTATTCTCACTAAGTTACCTCAGATTTTTAGATTGTCCACCATCATTTTCCACCAGTGTCAACATTACTAATTGTAGAAAATTTGAGATTGCATAACTACCACTTTTGAAAATTGTAACAAGAGCTAGCAGTATAAAACTGCTGATTTGAAGGCCTAATACAGACAAATCTAATTGCCTGGTTTCCTTCCCACTTGGACCTTATTTCTCTTCACTTCTTGACTACTGTTATTTTTTCCATTAGCTGTCCTTCCTCAGTGCTTTGTATTTAAGATGTTTTAAATAAAGTGCAATGCTTCAGAGGATGATCTCCTTGCTCCTGCTGTAAGAGGAGGAAAAACTTGTCTGACAAATGAGCTTTCCAAGCTGAGACACTCCTTGTTAAAACTGACACTGTTTGCCTTCCTGTCATCAAGGATAATGAAGGTAAACTTTGGAAATCAGTTAGTTTCTCTTGCTTAAAAGTCATGAGAACTCATGGAGGTTACAGATACTGGAAAGTATCTGTAATTCCTGGATATTATTGTAGTTCTAATTTAGGAAGTATGATGAGTCGAGTTGATGTGGTTTGTTTATATGGGACGTCACAACACTGTTATTGTTATTCATCACTTGGCACAAAGGGGAACTTGGAGCATTTCCAGGCCATCTACAAACTGGAGTAATTACACAAAACACTTGAGACAGCTGAAGAGGCAACATCAGAAATGGAGTTTTATCTAGCTCAGACACCAGGATCCACTCCCAGCTTTTAACTTAGGAAGACTTCAGATCTGCTATAAATTTAGCTCCAAAAGGAGCTACTTATGCTGCAGGAGGAATGACATATTCTAACAAAGATGCTCCTCCACAAGGACACAGGACTTCAACACGTCCTATGTGATGTCTGCCAGCCTTGTGTCACTGTCTAGAATACCCCTAGGACATCTCAGGCCCTCGAGTTTAGAGAAGTATAGCATTATCTGGAAGGTATTTGGGTCACAAAATCCACAGATTTAAAATTTATTGTAAACCTTGAGAGAGTATTTCTCAGACTGCAGATGAGAACACAGAACACCAGAATGATTACAAACTTATCCAAAACTCAGGAATATGTGGTGGCCTTATTGCCGATGTAAATTCAACCACGAATTTAAAGACAATCTTACTGTCACATAGCTATAAAATGCTTAAAAATTCTGCTCTTTGTTTTGAGATTTACAGTTATTACATCCCTAGCAGAGGTAAGGAATCTCTAAATAATGAATAAAAATTAATAGAAAGTCTGAAAAATTATCTGAAAAGATTAGTACACACCACAATACATATTTGCCTATGAAGCCTGTTTGAGAAGATTTTGTCTACAGGAATACAATTTTCCATGAGATAGGAAATCGTAGGAAAAGGCTGTTGAGTTTTCAGATCTCTAACATCAGTAAAACACAAAAAAAATTCACATAGAGAGAAAAATATCCAGAATATTAAAAAGATTCCCCAAAAACTTGGTGAAATGTATATGTTATGGTTACAGGTCGTGTTTTAGACTCTAACCTAAAAAGGAGTGTTGATAATGGCAGCACCACTGTTACACACATGAGCCGTAAACTTGCTGTGATAGCTTAAAAGAAAATGAAAAGTCAGTTACTTGTCACTACCAAGTGCAACTGGAAATGTGTTCTGGAGGTGCAGAATGGAAAAGTGACTAATACAGGAACCACAGCAGTGAAGAAAACCAATATTTCCCTGAGGAAGAGGGGACTCCTTGCAGTTTCCATGTTGCAAAGGTGGGGAACAGTGTAGGTTACACTGCAGAAGGAATCCCATGAATTTCTAATATTTCCCTCCAGGGAAAATTCTAATCTTATGTGCACTTCCAGCCACACCTGCCACTAGCAGATCACAACCAAAGAAGAACACAAGCAGCCAATATTTCTCCTATGTAAAATAAATTCTTAGCAGTGTAAAGTGAAAAGCTAAGGTATTGCATAAATGCAAACTAAGGTACAATAAACAAAATGAATTGTGGATGATGAAGGGCACCTAACTGTCCTGCTGTAGCTGAGGATTTGCGTAGTTATTTCTGCAATACTGCAGTCATGTGTGCACAGCAAATTATATGAAGGCCATTTGGGAACAGTGAAATGAAAATTCTTGCTCAAGGATGTGTGTTGTAGCCAGGGACTGTTACACAAATAGAGGAAACAGCACAATTATGTCAAGGTTGTCAGGCAACAGAACAAGCCTGAACATGTTGTGTTACTGCTGTAGGTGGCTCCTCTGCTGCAGTAAGCTCTTATTGACTGAATTATTCTCAGATCGTATATTTTGATAGCACTAAGTAGTCACTCTGAATTACTTCCTGTATTCCAGGTCAATCTTGATTCCTCATCCTGACTGGACGAAACATTAAGGTTGTTAGGAATGCAAGAGTATTCATGTCCAGCTTACTCCTAAAAGGTTTCAGGTATCTATCACATCCTTTTTTTAAATGCTGCTAAAACTAAATAATTATCTATAAATACAAGAAAGCAATTGGCTCTCTGCTTCTACACATAGACTGCATACAGCACATTGCAATTTTTTTCATAGAGAATTCTAATCCTAAATCATAATCTTAATTATAAAATCTAATCTAAATCATAATCTTCTATGGAAATTATGATTGTGCTACAACAAGTTATTGTCAGATGTTATTTGTACTTTTTCAGCCATCTAGCAGTCATGTTCCCTGGTGAGATTTCCCCTGAAGATGGGCAACATGGCTATTCTTTGCATCAACCTAACTACACAGACCTTCCTGAGGGGGAGCAGCTATTCAGGTTTCATAGTGCAACTTTGATTTTTTAAATTTTTGTGATGAAATTGAATAGATAATTGTGAATTCTACTCCACATTTAAAATGAGCAAAGTATGAAGCCAAATTAATAACAGCAATTTTCACTCTAAAAGAGTTATGAGTTGCTGCCATGTTGCTGTTCTGGTACTACAACCAGAGGGTTCTATAATGTGGTGGTTTTGATTGGCCCAAAACATCAGTAAAGTATTTTTAATGTCTAGGAGAAATTGGGACCCCTCAGAAGCTCTTGTTGTAAGCCTGGGGAGGTGTCTGAGGGGTGGGGTGTGGCACAAAGATGGCTCCTGTGTGTCCTGAGTGAAAGTTCTGGAAGTTTTTACATCAAGTCCAGCAGAGCCAATCTCTGATGGCTCTGAAGGCGATGGACATGCTGCCGGCCAAGTCTGGGCCAATTGGAGGTGCTAGTTACGCCTCTGTGAAAACATATTTAAGAAAAATTCAAAACAAAGCAAGCACGCACTTCTTTCACTTCTTTGTAGTTGGAGGAGGAGGAGGTGGAGGTAAAAATATGTAGAGGGAGAACAGCATGGAGATGTGAAGGTCAGTGAAGAAGGTGGGGGAGGAGGTGCTCCCAGTGCTGGAGCTGAAAACCCTCTGCTAGCCACAGTGAAGGCCATGGGGGGGCAGGAGGTCCCCCTGCAGCCCATGGAGTCCACAAGAGTGCAGAAATCCACCCACAGCTCACGCCAGAGGAGCAGGTGGATGCCTGGAAAAGACTGTGAACCAGTGGGAGTCTCATCTAAGAGTTAAAACTGCACAAGGCCTTGACTGGGAGAGAAAGGCCTTGCTCCTGGCATGGAAGCAGCCTGGCCTCGGCTCGGGAGAGTCTGCACAGCACCCTATGGACAAAAAGACTCATGCTGCAGCAGAATTCAGGCGGGATGTTGCTCGTGAGATTGGACCCAAGCCAAAGAAGTTCCCAGAGGACTGTCTCTCGTGGGAAGGACCCCTGGCTAAGTAGAGAACCTCTTTTCCTGATTGGACTGACCAGAGGACCCCTCAACCTGCCCCCTGTCTGTGCTGCTGGTTTGGAAAGAGGGAAGGGGGGGGGGGTGAGTGCAGAGACTGCTTCTTAAGAGGGTGGGGGTGAGAGCAGAAAAAAACTGTCTGAAGAGAGAGAGAAACAAGTAGAGATAAAGAGTATTTGTAGTAGAAGAATTGTGGTGATGAGTAAATTTGAGAATCTGCTCTGTGGATTGAGAAGAGACCCCACACCCTGCCCCTCCACCACCCGGCTTGTTGACTGTAAAGGAGGAAAGGGGGTGAATACTACAGGTTCGTAAGAGGGAGGGGGGAGTGAACCAAAACTGTATGAAAAGTTTATTTTTGCCTGCATTTATCCTCCAATTCTGTTAGGTAATTAAATCACCTTTTTTGCAACTTTAAGCTTGGAGCCTGGTTGCCCATTTTCTGTGCGTCCTCCTGGCAATGTCCTGTCTAAAACCCATGACATTAAACACTACTATCAGAACAGAACTGGACTGAAGAAAAAAACCAGTAGTTTAACTTGGATTGGTGTTACTGCTTTTGTCACCTTGGAAGACAGTGGAATAAAAACCTCAGATTTGTCAGTCAGGGTAAAGCCCTGATGAAGGATTTTCAAATCAACTGTTTTTCTTCTTTTAGAAGTGGTGCTCTGAGTTTGATTTCACTGAAGAAAAATTTTATTTATATCTTTTACTTGACATCTTGTCAAGGCTCTCAAAGTTTCTTTAGAAAGTGTTTCACTGAGTGACAGGTTGTTTTGGGAAATTGTCTGTCCTGAGACTAAATTCATCTGGATGAGTTTTTTCATAAGTTTTGAAAGACAAAGCCTAGTTTTCTGCCTCTCCCAACTAGGACAGCCTGTAAATGACTACAGAACAAACTATTCTGAACAGACAAGTGATTACATAAGCTTACATGAATATGCCAACCACTGAATAAAATAAACCCATCAGGATCGAGGTAGCTGTTGCCCACATTAATGACACAGAGTATAAGTGATGCTACACATGCTGGGAAGTTCATAAAGCATCATTTAAGGGATGTAATTGGAAATCAGACTCATGAATGAAACACACCTGTCTCTCTAAGACTCCTTGCAAGAGGATGCTTGAACTGGTTGAAGGAGATGATCTCTTGCAGTCATTTCAATATGCAGCAACAAAAATAACAACCTTGTTATTTTTCACATTTCCTGTGGGAATTTCGAGACTATATCTGAGTAGGTACAAACGAGAGAGTTATTCCCTGAGACATTACTTTGACCTATTCAGGAATAGCAAAATAGATCTTCCCTTTTTTGTTTTGTGGGTTTTTTTTGTTTTTTGGGGTTTTTTTTTACTTTTGTTGTTTGTTTGGTTTTGCCTCAGGTTTGGCCTTCTCTGCTATGCAATAATATTTGCAGGGAAATAACTTAGGTAATTCTGTCTGAGAATAAAAGCAACAGCACTTGTATCTTGAGAAATTATAGCAAGTTTTCCATGCATTAAATAGCTCTCTACAGGTTCAACCTGTGACTCCAAATCAATGGTGAATTAAGTCCATTCTTTTTTAAGCAAACCCAAGGACATTTTGATTCAAGGTTCTTATATCAGTGCTGGTGAGTATTTTCCCAGTATTACACCTCCAGTCATCATACCCAATTCCAAGGTATGAGAAATTTATGCATATTGTAGACTTCTGATGGCGAATCTGCTTCACCTTACTCAGGGAAATCAGTTTTGACTGTTGATTTTGCACAGGCAAAATTGTCATAGGTTGACATATAGAAAGACTATGCATGTTAATTAAGGAAACACATGTAATCTAGCTCACAGTAACTTGTAGGAGTGATACTTTTCATTAAAATAATGAAAGCATAAAGCAAAACAAAAAAAGAAAGAAAATAAAGACCACATAACCTGGCTCTACCTCAGCTATTCTCCAGTAATACCAATCTGTGCATTTGAAACCAGAATTTGTATGGTATCAAACCATTCAGGTCCATGAATTCTCAAATATTGGTTCACTTTTCCAGTTAATTTGAACACAACCTTTACCCAGAAAAACATTCTAATATTCTTTATCTTTGTTCAACAGGGGACAAATTTTTGTTTTAAACAGGATGTGTGCAGGATAAATTTTGTTTCTAAATGGCAATAACAAGAAGCTTTAAAGTAAATCAGACACCATAAAGTGATTCCACAATGCCTTGGAAAGAACCCAAGACTTGCTGGTACCTAAATATATTCTCTGTGAGTAAATGGAGCAGCCACCCTCGATGTGAACAATAACCATATTCCCCTGACAACTCTATGGAATACTCCATGAAATGACTTCTCTCTGATAAGGAAGAGGATGGAAATTCACTTTCTCTGAACCGTTGCTTTTTAAAATGCAGAAAATGCTGGTATCCTTCTTTAAACAACTAGAAGATAAAAACTTATTTTGATGAAGAACTTTGTTTCTAAACCTTACTTCCTTATTTTTCAATGTCAGGTACCTGGAATCAATTTGTATCACAATACAGCTATGATATAAAAATGAATTATTTAATAAGGAGAGAACACAGCCATAACCAAAGAGCCTCAGTAGCTCAAACATTTTTACTTCTCTTGTTACTGCTCCACGATAGGT
The DNA here is from genome assembly GCA_024500445.1 of Entomyzon cyanotis. NCBI lineage: Eukaryota > Metazoa > Chordata > Aves > Passeriformes > Meliphagidae > Entomyzon > Entomyzon cyanotis. The sequence continues at coordinate 23,944,359 of JAKEPQ010001005.1, forward strand.
GAAAAATATTCCTAAAACAAGTGTTTGGAAAGAGTCTAAAAAACAGCTGGAAACAAAATTGCAATTTATATAATTATGAAATTTCTGGAGTCCACATAAAATCTCAGATATTTACTGATCTCTCAAATGGCATTTCTACATTTGTTTTGAAATACTCTGTATTTTTCCTCATGCTCTTCATTGAGATTCCTTTTACTGAAGGACTCATGACATCATAAGTAGTGTTTCACTTTTATCTGTGTTGGGTGATATATACCATGACCTTTGAGTGTTTCAATTTCTTTACCTCAAAAGTTCAAAACTTACATCATTAATATTTTAAGACCTGTGGCAATCTCAATTTGTAAAGATACATAAGTTATATTCATGCTTTAATTAAATCTAAGAGAGACACCTTAGAACTGCTTTTAATCTCAAACTATACAAAATGCAGCATATGACCTGGACATTAAAACACCTCATGAAAAATCCCTTGTCTCCACATGATCATGTGCCCATTTAATTATATACATTTTTAAAATACTGGGGTAAGACAAAATGCTTATTTGTAATTTACCTGGCAAGAAGTATAAATTAGACATTATTTAAGACTGCTGCCACAGTTTCTGCTCCACTAACTATCCTAGTTTTCTCCATTTTACACTGCAATCTGTAACACAAAATTTAAAAATCTATACATCAATTTGTATTCATGTAGTAATCTCTGCATATACAGGCATAAATGTAGCAGTTGCTAAAATATTTCATATATTCCACTTCTAAGTCCATATTCACTTACAAAAGTCTAAGAATTTCAATAAACCAATCAATTGTTTTAATAATATCTGCAATGGGAACATTATTCCTTTCACTGTATTAATATGGAAACTAATCAAAGCAATATGGTCTCTGCAGAACAGCTCTAAGGAACTGAAGAAAAATATTTTATATATATGATTAAAATACCTAAGAGCCTCCACACCCTGACTTCCAGCTAACCAAACTGGTGGCCTTGGATATATGATGACCTTTGATTTATCATGACAGAAGGTAACAGTCCCTTTAAGAGTTCCAGAAACTGCTCTGATAACCTGAGTGGACTGGGGTAGCCGAGATCCACCAGAGATTAACATGTACACCATTTATCAGCCCATAAACTCCTCATGCCGCAGCTCCAGGGAAACAACAGTGAATCAGTGAGGAATACTTCAGTCTGCACCACCCACACTTCCACATCGGGAGCTGCACAGACAAACCCCAGCCACCCAAGGAGCCACACAAACCAGCCTGGTACCCACTGCACACAAGGGAAGCTGCCAACCTCGTTTCACTCAACTGAGAAAGTGCTCAGTGTGGCCTTTGAGTACAAATTTGAATATTCCTGTGAAGGATTTCCTGAAAAATACTTGGTTTATGCTTGAACAAATACATCAGTTAAGAGACTTTCCCATCCCTCAATTAAGTGCTCAAATGCATTTGAGAACTGTACTCAGAGGATTTTGAATGTGATACAGATGCCTGCAAATAAAGTCAATTCAGACTTCCCACTTCAAGAGCATGAAGTCATCTTCCTATAGCTTTAGCAACATGTTTGGACCACAAATTTTCCACCCCAGTCAGCTGACTCCAGCAGAGCACAGGAGTTTCAGCTAAAACTGGTCAGGTATTCCTGAAAATAAAGGTAGAGAAAATAGGTTCTTTCAATCATATCATATCAAATCAATTTTAGGACTCTTTTGCAGTAATTTTAATATTTAGCATTCCCTTGGTATCAGAGGTGTGATTACCATTGTCCTACATGGAAAGCTGCCCAAGGTCTACAGCTGAAACTCTAAAATAGAGGCTAGAGACTTTAAAAACCACGAGGAGCACTGGACCATGACAAGTGAAGCAGGGAAGGCAGGAGAAACAGCTTATAAAGATGAAGCTACCTCATAGGATAACTGCAGAAACCAACAGAGGGAAGAGAAAAGAAAGAAGGAAAAAAAAATATGAGCGTTTGCAAGGGGGTAGAAAAGAGGGCACAATTGGGACTGAAACATAATCAGGAGACACTGAGGAGCAGAGATAAGGATAAAGAGAGTGGGCAACTAAGAACATGAAAGAATTAGAGGTTAAAAAAAAAAAAAAAAAGCCAAGTGACCAAGGAAAGGGACAGGATACAGGTAGATTTCAGTCAAAGGGGGAAAGCTTGGTGTTAAGAATGGAACGAATGAACAAACCTGGAGTGAGCATTAGTAAAGTATAGTTAAGTATAGTAAAGTATAGTAAAGGAAAAAAGCAACAAACTAACAAAAAGGAACAAACTAGGCAGAGTGCAACAGGAGACTAGAGCAAAACGGAACATACAGAAAACACTGTGGCAAAGTAACTGATGCCATTCCCAGAATGGGAATTGAACCAATTATTCCACAGCCCCAGCATCTTTTTTTTTTGTGCTACATATTATCTCAAAACCCCACTGACAATGTTTGTTCCTTCACCTTGCAGCAGATTAAAATACAGGCTTACAAAGACGAGGAGGATTAGATGCTGTTATTTGGTGAGGGATTCCCCAGCTGGTGCTTCATTTGATGCAGATGATGGACAAAGTTCTAGGCAGAAATCAGTATTAGATGGTCAGCCACAAGACAAAGGGAATTCGACTTGGGAATTGGAAGCTGGGAAGGAAAAAGTGCTGTAGGTGTTATAATTAGGGAGCATTTTGGTTTCAAACTTCATGTATGACTGGACTCTGTTTAACCTTACCTTGGATTTTTTAAAATTAAGCTTACTTCCCTTTCTTACTTATCTTTTAGTGGAGAATTTTTTTTTTTTTTTTTTTTTTTTACTTTCATAACAGAATTCAGCTGGGTACTGAGGCTATACTATCGTACTAGAAGAAAAAAAGTGTCTTAGGACATATCTAGTAAATTAATATACAAAAAAAACCAATACACACAAAATTAATATTACTTCAATATACCTAAACACATATTCAATGTACCTAGTTTGCTATTATTCTGAGGGGATTTTTTTTTTGGAACATTTCTGCAATAGTATGAGAAAGAACCCCTCTTACAGTTTTAAGAGTCCATAACTGAAGGAGTATGATCACCATGAAAGTGATCAGCAGTTCTGGTCATCTAGGAGATAAGTGGAACAATCCAATCTGTTCAACTAGAGTTTTCACCGTTGTTAGACCTCTACTAGCCTATAATTATATCAAATATTTCTATCCAGACAAAAATATTGAAATTACATAAAATTACATTTTCTGAGTTAATAAATAAAACATTATCTGATCCCATGTTTTGACTAGGTTTGTTTGAAAATACAGCTAGCTCTGTGTCCATAACTTGTTTAAAAAATGGTCACTGTCATACAATTTTTATAAAACCAAGCATAAATTGCACAAATAGAATTTTTGCTGGATTTCTCCACCTACAACTTAGTAGTCTAATAAACTAGTGCAGGATAAAGTACACTAACCAAAAAAATATTTGTTATTGCTAACCACTTTTGAATGGACACTTGCAAATTAAAATATCAGAAAATGTCTACTGCAATTATTTCGACTCCAGCCAGCATCTTCCAAACATCAGAAGAGTGATGATGTAGTTGTAGTCTTGCAGTGGCAGAAATGTCACAAGAAAGCAGTACAGGTGAATATGCTAAAAAAGAACTGTTTTAATGGTCAATTGATAGCAGCAGTTGATTGAGTGTAACAAAGATGAGCACTTGGGCTGCATTGTTTTTTCTGCTCACTTGTATAAATCTGAGCCTGAACTCCATGGCACTAAATGGAATGAACAGTCTTGAAGGTCAGTTGCAGAAATTTTATAATTTTTACAAACAGCTTCATCCTGTCTGTGAATCATTTGGTTCAAACAGAAATTACTATGTACAGCAAAGTCACCTGCACATCAACAACTTTCCAAAACCAGTGGCTTTCCAGGTAGACTTTAAAATGAGTATCTAAAATTTACCTAGCCTCCTTTTTTTCCAGAGACTGGAGTTTTTTCCCAATCCATTGATGTAAATTCAGTTGGCACTCAAATCAGACGGAAAAAACCTTCAAACGCACACAAGTACAGTCACATGTTCTGTACTCCAAGAGACGGAAGGGCAGCGGAGATATAGCAATTCAGCTATGCGACAAGAATACAGCCACACCTGGGAAAAGACACCTTAGGTCCTGGAGACCCTTTCAGAGTCATTGCCATGGTGAAAGAATCACATCCTAACTGTATTCAGCATCCATCGCCTTAGGGCACGACAGATTTAACCTTAGATTAGTCTCACTCAACGCTCACGTGGCCAAGAAGAATGACAGAAAGAGCTGTACGTTCATTTATTTTCCGGAAATACAAAAAAACCAGATATAGTTAAAAACACAACTAAAATCACGTTCTGGGCAGACAAGTAACAGTGCTGATGTTGCAAAACTAACAATAATCACGCACATGAACGTAAGGAAAGAAAACGATGTAAACGTTCTATCGCACCAGACAAAAAAACAGTTTGAACGACGCTTGAAGCCTGCAGGATAATCAGGATAGCAGCACATTTCCGCCCGGAAAAAGTCTGTGAAACCGTCCCGACAAGATTCAAATAAATTACATAAATAGGAGCGGGGCCGGGCGCCTCGGTGCCTGTGTCCGTGCCGTGCCCCAGGCAGCCCCTCACAAGTCGGGGTAGCCGCAGTAGTAGACGGCGCTGCTGGCGTCCGACACGGCCGACGAGATGGGAGCCGCGCCCTCGGGCGACGACAGCGCGGCCGCGTCGTGACCGCCGTACGACAAACCCAGCTCGGGCTTGCAGGCGAAGCGCAGGTACTGTTCGAACTCCGTGCGGTCCACCTCGCCCAGCAGCTCCTCCGGCGGCAGCTGTTCCAGCTGCTCCCGGCACGGCGCCGTCTCGGGCGGCGGCGAGGGCTGCCCCACGGGCCCGGGCGGCAGCGGCGGCGGCAGCGGCGGCGGGGGGCCGCGCCCCGGGCCCGGCGGCTGGCACGCCTGCCCGTAGTACGCGTGCAGCGGCGCCGGGCAGCCCAGCAGCCCCTGCAGCGAGCCGCCCGCGCCCAGCGCCTCCCCGGGCGCCAGGTGCCGCCGCAGCGACGCGCCCGACGGGCTCTCGGACGCCGCCGCCGCCGCCGGGTACTCGTTGGCCGCCGGGTGCGGGCCGTAGCCGTAGGGCACCAGCGCGCACTCGTCCTGCAGCCCCGCCGCGAAGAAGGGCGCCTCGCTCTCCGCCGCGTCCAGCGGAGAAGGGTCCGGCGTCGGCAGGCTGTAGCCGTCGAACGCCGCGCCCAGCGGCGGACAGTCCCGGTAGTGGCCCGCGCCCGCCGCCGCGTAGCCCTGCTCGCCGTACGGCAGTCCCAGAGCCTCCACGCACATCCTGCCGCCGACGCCGCCGCCGGCGGCCACTTCGCTGCCCAGCCCGGGCCCCGCCGCCGCCTCCGCCAGGCCGTGCTGCAGGAAGCCGCTCTCCACCCGCTTCAGGCGCTTCACCTGCTTCCGTCGCCGCGGCCGGTACTTGTAGTTGGGGTGGTCCTGCATGTGCTGCACCCGCAGCCGCTCCGCCTCCTCCACGAACGGACGCTTCTCCGCCAGCGACAGCGCTTTCCACGATTTACCTGCACCCACAACAACACCGTCAGACCGGCCGCCCACCGACGGGCACCCGCGCCCGCTCCCGACAACACCCACACCGCCCCCGCCCGCAGCCAGGACCCCGAGCCCCGCCCGCCCGTGCGCCATCCTCGCTCGCCCTCGGACGCGACCGCCCGAAGCCCCGCCACACCGAGACACCTGCCCGGCAGCCCACGGATCTCCCCGCTCCCCATCCACACTCCAGACCCTCAGGTGCGCCCGGGCTCCTCGCTCTCGCCGATCCGCCCGACGGGATCCCCCTTTCGCCGGGATCCCGCTTTCGCCGGCAGCCCTCGCCCACCCGCCCGGCCGCCCGCGCTCACCCAGCATCTTGCTGAGCTCGGCGTTGTGCAGGTCCGGGTTCTGCTGCGCCAGCCGCTTGCGCTCATCCTTCGCCCACACCATGAAGGCGTTCATGGGACGCCGGATCCGCGCCTCGCCCTTGCTCCGGCCGCCCGACGGCCCCGAAGGCGCCGCGCCGCCCTTCGCCTTCGCCTCGCCCAGCGGGCTCAGCGACTCTGCCCAGGGGCACATGGCCGGCATCATGATGGGCAGCGAGCACCTCCCCCGCACCTGGTCGTCGCTGCTGGCGTAGCCCGCATCGGGGCTGCTCATCTCGGGATGGCACGGCACGGCACGGCACAGGACGCGCTGCCGAGCGCCACCAACTCCGGCCAGCCCAAGGCACACTCCCTGCCCTCGGTCCCCGCTCGCTGCTGCCGGAGCCGGCGCTGGCCCGGCCCTATTTGAGCCGCGGCGCGGCCAATGGGGCGGCGGGGCGGGCTCGCAGCCGGACGGCGGCGGTGGCTCCCGCGGCGCTGCCCCTCGGGGTGGCCCCCGCGGCTCCTCCCGGCACCTGAGCACATCGCGGGCTGCTCCGCGGGCAGCGCTGCCCCCGCCCCGCGGGACCCGTGCGGGGTGTGGCTCGGAGCACCGACAGCGCATTCGTGAGCGGCACTCGGCTTCAACCCTGCCCTCTGCAAGGGCAGCGGAGACCGACCCACCGAGGCTGTGTGCTATGAGCAGAGCAGATACAGAGGAGGTGGAAGGGACAGAGTATTTGCAGTTGTGCCGAGATACCCTGTAACACTCTGAAAGGCACAAGCGGCTTCTTCTCTAGGCAGATCTGGGACATAGCTTGAGAAGAATAAGACAAGTCATCATCTGTGCCTTACGCTCCATCTTCTTACCCTGCAGTGCTACCTGAGCAGGTCCGAGCCTCCACGCTGCTCCTGCTCTGCCCCCTCCACTCCATAACCAACTCCCCCGAGGGTACGGCGCGGAAATGCTTCGGTGTAGCCGCGTTCCCAGTTATGGCGGGGCAACACCACACACATAGGGAGATTTTTTTTCCCTTCTGGCTGCCACTGTCGCTGCCTCGCAGGATCCTCTTCCCGTCAGCTCTATATGCTTTGCCTCCTTGGCAAGTCGGTTTCACTACATCACGACGAATTCAAAATTAAGCCAAACCTCAGTTTATTGGAATGTATAGAAAAGCTGTGAAGCCAATACTGTTTGTTTTTCCTGAAAGTAGGTGTTGGGTTTGAGGGAGTTTTAATTATTTTTGCAACTGTCCTACTGCCATCATATTGAGAGTGGTCCTGATAAATGGGACCTCCTCATCAACTGAAATAATTCTTCCACTTTCGGCTTTCTAATATTCGGTCATATTTTCGGTATCACCAACAACCCCATTTTTCAACGCGTACCTCGGAAGATGTGTTATCAGTGCCACATTCCACGCAAGATGAATGCAGAGAAAGTTTGCCCATGAACGAGCAGTCGCGCGACTTGCAAACCTTGGCATGACCTGGGATATGTTTCTTGGAGTATTTTCTTATGCAGTGTAACTGGACAAGCTGAAAAGACGCATCCGTGCCTTGATACATGAGATCACACCTTTTAAGATTAGAAGAGGCGTGAAGTTACAGTCGGGGAAAAACAAAAAAACAAAAACCAAAACCTAAATAATTCCTGCCCCCATTGATAAAGTTTGCCGGTCATTAATGCCCTTTTTTTCCCCCTCAAATAAGGCGCACTTTTCCATGACAGCCTATCTCCGCCAGGTATATGGGGCTCCTGGCCCGGACTCCGTCCAGGCACTGCGGTAACTGCGGGTGAGGAGCTGGAGCAGGAGTACTCTCAACACATTGATGCACTCGGGGAACCTTCGTCTTCTCTCCAACGACGGACATAGGAATTATTTAAGTCATTCTACAATTTCTTTCCTGATACCTCTGTGTTCATGCTTTGTTAGAAGCAGAGACGATATAATTCTGTGTTAGCTCTTTACAAAGAGCCACACTAACCCGGGTCAGTTAGAGTCCTTCATCTTCCACGTAAGTGTGTAACCCGGAGAAGAGAATGTAGATGCCTGCAGGCTAGGAATGTTCGGGGGGCAGAATACTTGTGAAACAACCCATTGGTAATTGCAATTATATCAGCCTAAATCTGAAATAACTCCTTTCGGACAGAAGTTAGCTGAATATATTTATATATAAACCCTTTAAACTGTAATCACAGTAAAAGTGATAATCACAGACAAGTTTGAGTTGGAAGGGACCTTAAAGATCATCTAATTCCAGCCCCCTGCCATGGGCAGGGACACCTTCCACTAGACCAGGTTGCTCCAAGTCCCGTCCAACTTGGCCTTGAACACTTCCAAGGATGAGGCATCCGCAACTTTTTGGGGCAACCTGTTCCAGTGTTTTACCACCATGGTTGTAAAAAAACCCTCCTTCTTTCTAGTTAATCTAAATTGACCTTCTTTTATTTTAAATCAATTTCCCTGTGTCCTATCGCAACACAGAATTGTTTCTCTGCTCTGATTTTTAACATGCGTACATAACAATATAAAAGGGAGTTAGTTGTATTCCTTGGACACGTATTTTAAATTTCCCCAGGATAAAAACTAGGCAGCTGGTTAACTTGGAGGAGTTTTGTGGAGAAAATTTTGACATCCTCAAGCACAGGGGCGACTGAACCTGTCTTACAAGTCTGCATTGCTTTTAGTGGGCTGTCTTCGAGCCTGGAGTCGCACCGCTGCCCTTCCAGGCCGCCTGCACGGTGCTCCCCTCCTTGTTTCACCCCTCCGTGCCCCTCACTGCACTGTCCGTTCTCGTTGTTTGGCAGCGCTACAGAGGGACCACCGCAGACTTTCCCATCCCAGAGGCTGCCGGGAGGGCGCTAAGGGCGGCGGGTTGGGTGCTGCACCCGCGGGCTGCGCCTCTTGTGCCAGCCCGGTTAGCCTGGTAACTGGTGCCCACTGTCCCTGCCGGAGCATGTTGGTGACATGAGTGCCGAATATTGGGGCAGGAGACACCTGATCTCCCGAGTTTGCCGTAGGTTTTCTTCAGCAGACACGAACTGGGGCAATTCACAGCTGATCGGGTCAAAGCACCCGCCGGCGAGCAGAGTCACGCAGCGATTGCATCACGCGATACATTCAGTCATACCACGTAACAGCTTGACAGCATGAGTTTATCGGGCTCGTACCCTAAAGCAGCTCTACCGATCCATCGCCATCAGCAGCTCCTCTGAGTGCGAGTGACTTCCGAGCAGCAAATATAGAGATTCAGCAGCCCAGATTTTAAGGGGAAAAAAAAAAAAAAAAAAGAGCGCGGCTTTGAAACGAGTTTCAGAAATAACACAATAACACAAACATGTAATGCCACCCGATCTTCAGCATTGGGACGCCTCAAGCGTCTATGGGACCCTGTAATCCAGAATACGAACAGATCATGGGTTAGTGACATAGCAACGACATCCGGGTGGCTTTGCAACCCTCGAGGCAGGGAAGGGAAACAGATAACCTGACCTTTCTCTGCACTAGTGCAAACGCATTCATAATCTGTCATTTTACAGTGTAGAAAGTCCAATCATTTTCTTTTTGTTCTTTAGAAGTTGTGGACTTTGAGGTTTTTTCCTAGCGCAATGGACAAGAGCGAGGATAGGTTTTGCAGCATCCAAAGTAGAGAGAAGTCACTCACGTATCAGCAGGAACAAGCAGGAATTACACAGCATTTGCTCTGAGACAAGATTAATATCTTAGGTGAAATCTCTTTATGTGGCGGACCTTCTGAGTAATTCAGGGTAAAATCATACACTTAAAATACTAAAATATAGCAGTCTGTGAGAAGCCTTGACTGATCTGTGCACTGTGTTAGACACACAGACAGCTGCCGTATTTAAAAGCCTCTGTCCAAACACAGAGAAGGTGAAAGAGATTCCTATTTTCATAAACAGAAAGCTGAAGCAGAGCAACTGAACTCTGATCTCGCAGGTATTTAATTAGTCAACACATTACTTGACTGTTTAACGTGAAGCGAATGTGGGTGTGTAATTACTGGTTTTCACAGCTCTGTCCATCCAGCTCGTCCCTCGGTGCAGCAATAGGTGCAGTCAGCCACCCAATGCACATCAATATCGCTTGTCACAAGGCTGCGAATGGCCTGTCCCTGCCGCCCGCTCCTGATCCCGTGCTGGTATGCTAATAGTTGTCAGGAGTTTCTGCCATCCTTCTCACGGGAGACTGGGAGAGGATTTATTACAAAACGAGAATAGGGTTGCCACATGAATAAACTACATTTGTACACAAGGAGAAATTCTTCAGCAGTATTGCTGCTAATGTATTCTAGTGATTACTGTCTTTCTAGCTGGAAAAGCATACAGCTACAGAAATGGGCAGGAATTCACTAAGGTAATATTCTATTTTTTTTTGTGTTTTTTGCTTTTTGGTTTGGGTTTTTTTTTTTTCCAGAGCACAAAACCACTGCTTCCTGACATTTCCAGCTTCTCTGCATTAGCAAGTGTGTTGTTATTCTCACCCTCTTGCTTTCCTGCCACCTGCCCTGTATGGACGAACCTTGAGCTGGCTTTAATTCAGTACCTAGGCCTGAAATCTCTTTTTTCCGCATTAGGCCTACTTACTTTTCTACTCATATACTTAAGGAACAGAGAAAGCATGCACACACACACACACAAAGACCACCAAAGCAAAAAATAAAAAAACCACCCCAAAACCCCCAACCAAACAAAAAAAGGCCCCACACAAACTAACAAACCCACTCAGAAAAAACAAACAAACAAACAAAAACCAACTAAAAAAGCCCATAAACCACAAAGCCAACAACAACCAACAAAAACTAACAAACCAAACTCTTCTAGCTGCAGGGTGACACCAAAGTGACTTGGCTGTGCTAAGAAAAATCGAAATGTAACTACGGATTTATTGTGCGTTTAAAAGAGAGGGACAAAAAAGCCCCACAAGCAAACAAAAGACAAAGAGCTGAATACCTTTTGGGCATAAGGGATCTCCGTGAACTTCAGGGAGTTCCATCATTCATGTAGGAAGGGGCCCGAAGGCGCTGCCTAGGTAATGCCGTTGTTTAACTAGAGAAAGAGTTTTGGTAAGGTTAGAGAGGCTTTGCAGATGTCACCCGGTCTTTGTGATTTACTTTTTGGAGTAAACCAGAACCTCGGTTTGCAGGGAGCGTATTGACCCGGGCGCAATTACCGGTATCGGAGAGGCACTGGCAGACCTCCACTCTGCCTGAAGAGTGCCGCAGAGCGAGGGAGCCAGGAGAAACCTCGGTGTGTGGCACACACTTGCTGCCTTCTCCACAGCCCACCGGGACACGTAGAAACTGCTTTCACCGCCTGGCAGAGAGAATCTTGACGCGGAAACCACTTGAGAAAAAAAAAATATTCAGTTTGGGGTTCTTCTTTTAAAGTGCCTGCTGTCATAGGCAGTCGTGGGGCGTGAGGAAGGTTTAACGCTTTCCAAAGGGCTACGGGACAGATTTGGGTGTCTGTCATTTAGAATCAGAAAGTCAAGATGCTTTAAAGAAAATAGTTCTTGGAGGGAGCTTCAGAAAATTTTGCTTCGTGTATATTGGCAGTGCGTAAATCTGCCGCGTTTCAGATATTTTGAAGAAGTTTCAGACAGCTCTTCTCATAGGGAAGGGCTAAAAAACAAGAGCTGCATATCTGGCTACATACAGGAAAGTAAAGCTTCTTAGCTTTGAGTCTGTGAAAGTTCTGTGAAAAGGGTTGCTGGAACACCTGCCACATCTTCACCACACACAGTTTGGCACACTCTTGTGGTGTGTGGGACTGTTGTCTTGGCCGACAATCTTACCAAAACTGGTGTATTTATTTCAATTTAATGTAATTCACTTCCGGTATTATTATTAAAAAAGGAGAAAAAAAAAAAGAATGTTTTCAACCTTCTTTATGAGCCACTTACAGTTTCAAACCTGCATCAGGCTTCAGCTGTCTGACAAGCTAGGAGGGGAGCAAAACCTGCATCTAAAGGAAAAATGAAAAGAAAGAGTGGCTGAAGATATTAAAATCTTACTGATTATTTATCTCCAAAGCCAACCAAAGTGATTTTCCCACAGAAAGTTGTGAACATGTGAGAAAAGGACAAAATTATTTTAATCCTGTGGGTTAAAATATCATTATAAAAGGAAAACTCAACCAAATATGAAACCTTCTTTCATGCACATTTAGCTACTGGGTTTACATATCTGTGTTTTGAATGTAGTATATTTTTTCCAAATTAAAGTGTCGAGAAAACATATCCTTGCTCTGAAGTATCACCTCGTTGAGAATTACATCATTTTTCTCGTGTGCAGTTGGGAGAGGGGACGAGAGAGTGGCAGGATGGGTATTTTAGGTATATCTTTGAGAACTGAAGACTGAAAAGTAAAATGGGAAGATTAAGAAACTAGAAGGTAGACTATTTCACGAAATCTTAAGGGTCAGGATGCCTTTTAATTCAAGATTCACTAATAGTATACAGTTACTAAGTCGATTTTGGCCAACGACTCTGTGCTCGAATCTCACTGATTGAGGCTCTTTGCATCTGTTTTATCTTTCACGGGTACAAACATAAGTTTCTTTAATTGTAATTTGAAAAGGCACCCAATTTAATTTCCCGTCCTCGTGGAAGACAGGTTAAACAGTGGGCAAGTCTGCCACTTCGGCCCCTGTCCCCTCCTCCCCGGGGCTCAGCTCCACAACTTTATCTTAGGAAGCAAACGACCCATATGACTGTTACCTCCTCCCCCTGATTTAAGCAATAGACATAATTAATTTATCAGTAACATCCCACAGCTGGACTCAGTACTAACCCCTAAATGAAAACGTCTTTTTTCCCCCCCAAGTTTAACTGCAGGGTGCACATTTCTCAAGCACGAAGATATTTCTATCTATAGACGCCATGAAATAGATCAAGGGATATTTTTAGGAGAGAAAATGTAAGATTCTGGGAGGGACGGATGAAGGTGTCGCCGTGGCAGGGTGCCGAGTGGGCTGCTCCCGGCCGGCCTCCCCCTTTAGAGGCTCGTGTCGTAATTTTTCACCTACTTTGAATCCTGATTTACAGCTCTCGTTCTCTGCAGCGGAGATGTGATACACCCCCACCGCCAGCCCCCTCCCCGGCGCAGCAAACCAGATAAGGGGACGTGAAAGACATTCGCTCCCAGGAGGTGCTTAAACCAGCGTTTATCTGGCTGTTTCAGCATGGCACTGGCATCAGTGTGTCCATGCTTCCATTAAAAACAGACTAAAATCTACCTACTTCAGCGGGCGCTTTCGTATAAGATTTTACGCTTCAAACATAAAATGGGTCTCTCATTTTTTCTTTTCTTTTTAATTCAATCATAGCAATCAAATGTCTAAGAAAGCACCAGTAAAGTGGAAAAAAAAACCAAAACAGGAGCCTGGAAAAGGCAGTTACTGAAGGCTTAAAGTTTCTGTCTATAACTGCAGCAGGAGAGACAGAGGAAGACTATGCCCACAAAAAATGTGAGAGCACCTAATGCTTAGTGCAAGGGACAACTGTAAAAGTAGTTTAAAAGGCAGTAAAAATCAATTACAAAGTACGATAAGATCTCTTGGAGGAGTTAACAGAGACCAGTTTTATTATTTTCCCTTTATTTGTAAAAGTGCAAAATTATTCTGTACAAATCCATCATATAAAATCCAGCACTCTGTAAAACATAAAAAAGCACATGGATCTCTAACAAGACCTCTGAAATTATATTCTCCGTGTGCCACTAGTATTATGATTCCACAGCAGGAACAGTTTTACATGTCACTGTCGGACAGTGATGGTAAGACCTGCACCACCTGGACAGTGAGATGGCACATCACCTTTTAAACCTCGAGCAGGTCACGGATACCCTGTCAGTTCTCAAGATTCAAATAAATTACATAAATAGGAGCGGGGCCGGGCGCCTCGGTGCCTGTGTCCGTGCCGTGCCCCAGGCAGCCCCTCACAAGTCGGGGTAGCCGCAGTAGTAGACGGCGCTGCTGGCGTCCGACACGGCCGACGAGATGGGAGCCGCGCCCTCGGGCGACGACAGCGCGGCCGCGTCGTGACCGCCGTACGACAAACCCAGCTCGGGCTTGCAGGCGAAGCGCAGGTACTGTTCGAACTCCGTGCGGTCCACCTCGCCCAGCAGCTCCTCCGGCGGCAGCTGTTCCAGCTGCTCCCGGCACGGCGCCGTCTCGGGCGGCGGCGAGGGCTGCCCCACGGGCCCGGGCGGCAGCGGCGGCGGCAGCGGCGGCGGGGGGCCGCGCCCCGGGCCCGGCGGCTGGCACGCCTGCCCGTAGTACGCGTGCAGCGGCGCCGGGCAGCCCAGCAGCCCCTGCAGCGAGCCGCCCGCGCCCAGCGCCTCCCCGGGCGCCAGGTGCCGCCGCAGCGACGCGCCCGACGGGCTCTCGGACGCCGCCGCCGCCGCCGGGTACTCGTTGGCCGCCGGGTGCGGGCCGTAGCCGTAGGGCACCAGCGCGCACTCGTCCTGCAGCCCCGCCGCGAAGAAGGGCGCCTCGCTCTCCGCCGCGTCCAGCGGAGAAGGGTCCGGCGTCGGCAGGCTGTAGCCGTCGAACGCCGCGCCCAGCGGCGGACAGTCCCGGTAGTGGCCCGCGCCCGCCGCCGCGTAGCCCTGCTCGCCGTACGGCAGTCCCAGAGCCTCCACGCACATCCTGCCGCCGACGCCGCCGCCGGCGGCCACTTCGCTGCCCAGCCCGGGCCCCGCCGCCGCCTCCGCCAGGCCGTGCTGCAGGAAGCCGCTCTCCACCCGCTTCAGGCGCTTCACCTGCTTCCGTCGCCGCGGCCGGTACTTGTAGTTGGGGTGGTCCTGCATGTGCTGCACCCGCAGCCGCTCCGCCTCCTCCACGAACGGACGCTTCTCCGCCAGCGACAGCGCTTTCCACGATTTACCTGCACCCACAACAACACCGTCAGACCGGCCGCCCACCGACGGGCACCCGCGCCCGCTCCCGACAACACCCACACCGCCCCCGCCCGCAGCCAGGACCCCGAGCCCCGCCCGCCCGTGCGCCATCCTCGCTCGCCCTCGGACGCGACCGCCCGAAGCCCCGCCACACCGAGACACCTGCCCGGCAGCCCACGGATCTCCCCGCTCCCCATCCACACTCCAGACCCTCAGGTGCGCCCGGGCTCCTCGCTCTCGCCGATCCGCCCGACGGGATCCCCTTTCGCCGGGATCCCGCTTTCGCCGGCAGCCCTCGCCCACCCGCCCGGCCGCCCGCGCTCACCCAGCATCTTGCTGAGCTCGGCGTTGTGCAGGTCCGGGTTCTGCTGCGCCAGCCGCTTGCGCTCATCCTTCGCCCACACCATGAAGGCGTTCATGGGACGCCGGATCCGCGCCTCGCCCTTGCTCCGGCCGCCCGACGGCCCCGAAGGCGCCGCGCCGCCCTTCGCCTTCGCCTCGCCCAGCGGGCTCAGCGACTCTGCCCAGGGGCACATGGCCGGCATCATGATGGGCAGCGAGCACCTCCCCTGCACCTGGTCGTCGCTGCTGGCGTAGCCCGCATCGGGGCTGCTCATCTCGGGATGGCACGGCACGGCACGGCACAGGACGCGCTGCCGAGCGCCACCAACTCCGGCCAGCCCAAGGCACACTCCCTGCCCTCGGTCCCCGCTCGCTGCTGCCGGAGCCGGCGCTGGCCCGGCCCTATTTGAGCCGCGGCGCGGCCAATGGGGCGGCGGGGCGGGCTCGCAGCCGGACGGCGGCGGTGGCTCCCGCGGCGCTGCCCCTCGGGGTGGCCCCCGCGGCTCCTCCCGGCACCTGAGCACATCGCGGGCTGCTCCGCGGGCAGCGCTGCCCCCGCCCCGCGGGACCCGTGCGGGGTGTGGCTCGGAGCACCGACAGCGCATTCGTGAGCGGCACTCGGCTTCAACCCTGCCCTCTGCAAGGGCAGCGGAGACCGACCCACCGAGGCTGTGCGCTATGAGCAGAGCAGATACAGAGGAGGTGGAAGGGAGAGAGTATTTGCAGTTGTGCCGAGATACCCTGTAACACTCGAGAGGCACAAGCGGCTTCTTCTGTAGGCTGATCTGGGACATAGCTTGGGAAGAATAACACAAGTCATCATCTGCGCCTCACACTTCACCTTCTTCCCCTGTAGTGCTACCTGAGCATATTTGCCCTTCTAAACCCATGAAAGATCTAACCTCGTCGAACTGAGGAATACTCAAACCAGAGTAAAGTCTATGATATATATCCTATCTTCCTTTTTCATACTTCCTAATAAAGCTATTCAGTATTTGTTAAAAGCGTAAATATTTATTGTATGTAGTTATTGCTAATAAGTTGGACTTTGCAGTACGTATTGTTTGTTGCATTGCATTATCAGGATTTCTCTGATTTGCCTGAAAAATAAACTATAAGTACAAAGAGATGTTTGAAAAAGAAATCCATCACTTCAGAATAAACTGAAATTCTATATCAGTACCGTTTATGTTCTGCGTTGGCATACAAACTAATGTAGAATACAGCGTTTTCACGGGCGCTTTGGTTAACATTTGCATTGTTATGTGGTGCTATTAAATGCATCAGTGCTTATTTGAGAAACTGCTCAGCTTTAAACTGAAGATCAAAGAGGTTTATTTTGTTAAGGACACCTTTGTTTGGGTAGCCACTTTGATCAAATAAACCAATATTGTAGGAATTCTCGCTGAAATTAAATGAATGAAGCCAAAATCACTATTAGAGTATTCTAATATTGAATTTCCTGTTTCACACAACTTAAACCTGCTTCTCTACACTTGACAGCCACATATTCTAAAAAGAAGAGCAGCGTAGTAGCGTTGCCAGGGACTAACGCCGGTGAAGCAGGAGCTGCCAGGGACTAACGCCGGAGAGGACAATTTCCGAGTAATTTCTACATTATGCTTTCTCCTCCCCTTTGTGTTTTAAAGATTATAAACAAGCTATACGTTTCTAGCATAATGGTATAGCATATTTATCCCTGTTCCAAGGAGTCGATAAGTAACATTGCCAATAGACTGGTATCCGCCCAAACCAGATCAAAAAGCTTTAGTTTTCTTTTCCCCCTTTCAAACACTCGCGCTAGTCCAACAAGAGAGGCAGCGATTCAAAGAGCCCTTCTTTTTCTCCTTATATAACGGGCGAAAACAGTGATTCTACACGTGTGTGTTTAAATTGATCTCAAACTAGTATATAAATAACACCATACTTGCAAACGTATTGTGCATTTAGAGTTGGTCGTAAAATAAGTTAACTGGGACACTGCGCTTGCAAAGCCGACCGTCAGCCCAGAACTGGGGATAGCCAGCAATGCGCGTTAGGAATAAAGTGCCTTTTCACTCGTTTTTGGTCCAGCGCCTTTGGGACACTATCTTAGGGCGCACCTGGTAAAGGCTGGTGTACTAATGGCTTTAGTTTTATGGCTGAGGTTGTGACATTTCCCTACCCGACGTGCCGGGACTCAGAGTCCTCCATCCCAGGCCAGCTGCCCCGAGACTGGTCACGCACCGACGCACGGCCGATACCCAGAGAAAATTCTGAATTAAACAGAATCGGAATCTTGTTTAAAGTAAACTCATGCAGGAGGAAAGTGTGTGTATTTTTCCCTGCAGATAACAGAATACTCAGCTGGGGGAATAAGCAACATGACTTCCAAGCAAAACAAAACCCAAGAAGGCAACAACGCGCTGCTCTAAGGGAGCCTGTCCGTTTCCATTGACTCCCAGAGCAGCTCCCAGCTCACACCGCGTTACTGATTCGGACAAGACTAACCAGCTAGGAGTTCAAACCGTAGGAGAGAGTATTACCTTTTTTTAACCTGCTGATCTTGTTAAAACGCCAAATTCTCCCTTTCGCTCTAATTTCCAGAAACATTTTCGTGAGCCAAGGGAACAAATCCCACAGGGGCTTGTGCTGAAAAAGTTCAGCGAGTAGAGAGACTGCTTGCAAATAAAGCTTACAGCAATTTTTAGAGCTGTCACTTTCAGCAGAAAAGAAAATGTTTTTCTATATAATGAACATGAAGTAATAAACTAAGCAACCGCACTTGACTTTGTTTGAGAGATTTGTTGAAACCATTTCTACAGCTCATTGATCTGGGATCAAAGAAAGAAAGGTGTGTTTTGAATCCAAGCCGAGAAAGTAAAAGCTCCCTGGCTCGTACAGAAAATGTTGGCAGTTTGTGACCCTTTCAGTGCCCCTGGCGTCATAGACAGATTATCTCAGTTATTTTCTAGCTTTTTGTTTTGGCTGTTTCGGTATTTTCGAATTGTAACTTTAAAACACACAGCACCGCGCTGCTTCTGCGCCTAGTCGCGCTCTGCGCTCAGATCTCACTTCCCCGTAGAGATTAATAGGGAGCTTCTTCTGACACTCCTGAAACCTTCGTGGTCGCACGACTCCTGGGGTCATTCGTTAACTTTCCCAACCCAACAATGCCACCGAGAGTTCATCCTTCTGATTTATTGACCTTTTAAACCCGCCGGTACACAGCGCGGGGGCGCGGAGTGGGGATCCTCCGGCGAGAGATGTGTTTCTATTTCAGGTCCATTACAGAATGCGGTGTTGGAAGTGGTGCTCCCAGCGTTATCAGAGCCGACCACAAATGCCACATGAAAAGCAGCAAACATCCGGAGGGTTTCCTGCAAATCGAGCAGTTTCCCAAGACAAGAGCCTTTTTTTTTTTTTTAACGTGTATTTAAAGGCAACACGCTTTGCCCCTTGAAAGCATTCAAAACCACTAAATGTAAGCAGCCCAGTCCGACAGTGCTGCATACTGCAAGAAATCTCCCCAAATAAAGACTTTTCGGGACTTTGCTTTAGTAAAGTGATTGCATTCCAAAAGCCCTGGTCAGGAATGACCCTCTATTAAACGGAAAAAATCAAAACCCAAAAAATGAAAAATGTCCCTTCCAGAAGCTCTAATTATCGAAAGAGCATTGATTTTTTTTACAGCAAAATAATAGTCTCCAGCATCTAGAAAGTTACTGCTTCGCCTGCCTCACTTTAATCTGCAAGTTGCTTTCCAGCAAACGCACGCAGACCTCAGGAAAGCTTGCTGCTCGCAACTGCCCTCAGCATCCGAAGCGGAGCTGCTTCGGTAGAATCACATCCCATCGCCGCAGGCTTGGGGACAGACAATTGGCTGTGGGACGGCACAGCCCTGCACATGAGTTCCCTGCATCTGTGCGCGCCTGCCTTGGGGGGTGTTAAGAAACGGTGTCCCCTCGTTTTAGGACTGAAGGGCGTCCGGCGGGGGGAGCGGGACGTGCGCGATTCCCATTCCGAGGTAAGAGCGCTTTGGCCTCCCGGCGGACACGAGCGAGGTCCCCGTGCCAGGTGCTGTGTCCCGGCGGGAGGCTGGGGACGAGGCTGCGCCCTTCTGCCACCCCGCTCGGCCCTTTCCGCCGGCGCTCCCCTGGCTTCCCCTCGGGACTGCCCGCTCTCCCGCAGCCCCCTCCATGCCGAGTTGAACAGGGAAGTCTGTAAGGGGCCAGATAGATGTCGTGCATTTATCTACACAGGGTCCCCGGGCTCAGCCGCAGCCAGCCCCCCATCCCCTCCACCGGGGCAGCGCAGGGATTGCAGTGTTTCTCTTTGGGCAAGCTCAGCTCTGGGTCTGCCGAACGCACTGTGGGAGGACGGGGAGCCATAAACGATATTTCTCTCATCCTTTCTTCTCGGTGCTAGCAAACACATTCTTTATAGATATACATATACATCTTGCCATCCGTCATTCTTCCAACTACATAGTGCCATGCACCATGCCCATGTCACTGCAGTGAAGGACGGCCAGAAAATTTTCTTGTCTAAAGGAAACGGCTTTTCAATGAAGTTATCGAGTGTTAATGTTGGATTCTGATGGTACACGTCCTGGAGGACCTGCGGTGCAGGAGAGAGCCTGGATCATGACTCTCCTAGGAAGGGGTTAACTCTCGCCGGCGGGACTGCTTGGGCTTGGCTCTAATGCGCCTGTAACGCCTTCCCTGCCCCCGTCTCAAGGCAGAAACCAAATGTATGGGAATCAGTGGGAAGCGACCTGTTTACCTGACAGGAATGCTAGGTACTTCTGTAATACCTGTTCCAGACAGGCTATATGAGGACCCAAACAAAGTTTGAATGGTACTGAAATAATATCATTTTCCTGAAGAAAGCCTAGTGTCCCCTTTCTCAAACTAACAATGTAATCTGGACCCAAGGCTCATCACCCTTTATATTAATAAATTTACATAATCATTTAATATAAAGATACATTAATAAGACTAATATTACAGACCTGTTGCATATTCCTTTGTAAGAAAAAATTTCAACAGTTTGATTACATGAGTGTCCGACTTCATTCTGGTTCCTGTGCCCTTTGGTTTGAGAATGAGTTGCATAGGGCCATGAAGAAGTACAGTAGATGTGGCTAGTTAGAATCCCCTTACACTTGAATTTCGAAGAACAGAAATCTTAGTACTTTTCATATTTAAGTACATACAAATCCCCCCCCCCCCAAAAAAAAAGCAAAAAAAAAAAAAGCAAAACAAAGCAAAAAAAAAAAAAGCTTTATACAATGCTGGAGCTATGCCAAAAGTTCAGGGATCTGATCTGACCTAGGCAATTTGGCCTAGCCTCTGTTTGTATTTATGTTGCTTTTGTGTCAGTAGAGCTACTGTTAACTTGTACTACTGTAAGCTTTATTCTGACATGCTAGATATCAAAGTGATGGACTATTGAAGGACAGGTCATATAACTGTAGAATTCAAAAGCTGACCCCAGTTACACTGAAGTGAAAAAAAATTTCTTTATTGGCATCACTCAGCTCCTAGAATAGCCTTAACAAGCCCAGAAGAATGAACGTCATAGATATTCTCTAGAAGGTGAGCTATACTACAGTGTATAATGCTATTGCAGTCCTGTAATACATATCTATACATTGCTTTATTTAGCAGGCAGCATGATTTCAAAGGGTGAAGTTCTTTGTTGTTAGCCAGAACAAAACTGTTGTAATTATACAAATGAGAAAGTAGCTAGGCTTGGAACTGGGCAGTTACTTCCAACATGCCAATTACTTATGGTCACAGAGGAGATGATCTGTGATTCTAGTGTATGGAAATAATCCAATGCTAGTTGTTTAGCAGAAGTATGTTAGTAGCACTAATAAAAATACTAAATGAAGAGTAAATCCAAACGTCAACAGCTTGCCATCTGCAGTTCTGATGAATCAGCAGTGATGAACAGATAAGGTCAGCAAGAAATTAAGAATGGATTTAGATCCTCAACAACAGCAAACATGAATAAAACCTTTTCCCAAAGTGGATAATAGGATACACTTATTTTAAAATAAATTCATAATCCCTGAAATTAGAAGCAACATTAATATTTGAAAATACCTGTTCTGCTACCTGAACAAAAAAGGGTATTCTCTACAAGCAAAACTTAGGAACACAAAATTTGATATTTTTCAAATTAGGAAACCAAATTGTTTAAGGTTGTAATTTTAAAATGTCCCAAGTTGGAAGGTTTGAAAAATTCATTTGGTTTCACTTCTTAATAGCTGCAACTGTTTTGGTTTATATTTGTTTTCCTTGAGTACTCTTAATGCAGAAGGTGAATTTTAATTTTCATATTCATTATTTTCACATTGGTTTATTAATATTAATTAAAAAGAGAATCATGTCCATTTAAATATAATTTAAAGTTGCAGATTATAGCAAAAAGACATCTGTACATCTTCCAGATTCAAAGCAGTCAATTTATCATGCTTCTCACAGGACTTCCAGTACCTCACATCTGCTTGCTCTACTGGGCATGATGAACTCCACAATTTCTCTGCCTAGAGCAACTACTATTCAATATTCTGAACACCTTTGACTGCCATTGAGCTGTGAGAGAGAAGGAAACAGCCCCTCATGGGATCATGCCTGACCCAACTATTAATGACAGAAAAAGACAGCTAAGCTTCACAAACCTCCAAGCTAAGCTGAACAATGCAGGTTGGTGGGGTTTTTGATCCAAACATTATTACCTGGGCTTGAGGTATGCTCAGAATTACCTAGCTGCAGTTCAGCAGCCACACCTATTTCATTTCCCTGGCCTGTTTCTGTTTGACTAAAACCCAAGGCTGAAAGTCCCCTTTCCTCCTGCTCTGTCCCCTTAACATCACCTTTTTATCTTCAGAACACCCTTTGAAGGGTGTTTACTGAAAGGATGAGAGAGCGGTTATCACACAGAATTGAAAACTTAAAAAAAGAAGACCAGGAATTTCAATAAACTTTCTCTGTAGCTAGATCAAGGACTAGAGATCCTCACTCCTACTGCAAACAACCTGCATACCCAGCTATCTCCAGTTTACCTGTTCCATTAAGACAGAATGCCTGTTTAACTGAGTTCTAGATGCAAATGTTGCATGAACATGCAATTTAGAAATCTTGCTTCAAGGACAAATTTAATAGCCTTTTCAGTTTTTAAAAAATCAGTCAAATCTTCTTTAGGAGACAGTTTATGTAGTACTAGGTGTACAGTGTCAACAGACCTCTACCATCAAAGCCTGGAGAGGTTTGAATTAAAGAAGCAAGGTGGATTACTAGAGAGCTTTACTTTCTGGGCTTACATGTGTGTGAATACTGTTGCCACAAAAGGACAGCATATTCATGCTTCTTTGATTCACACCAGCATCCTGCAAAAAGTAAAGGTAGTAAGTCACTCAGCACAGGATAAAAGGAAAAATGCCTAAGAAATATTAACCAACTACACTGGTGATATACAAAAGCCAGGGCTGGAAACAAAGCACACCAAAATAATCTGACACAACTGTAATACCTAACTTTCTATAGGCATCTGTTTGTAGCAGTCTCCTAGCCTTCCCTCCCAGCTGGTGAAAAGTTGCAAGATTTATATTGCAAGCCCTCTGCTACTCCAGGAAATAAAGATGATGAGTGTTGACAGTTGCTAGGAACACATTATATGTCACTACATGCGAGGGCTCAAGTACTGTGAGAGTACCATTTGAAAATAAAATCTGAACTAAGACAACCCAAAACACGAAGGTAGGTCAGTTGACAACCACTCAACCACTCACCAGAGGGAGCCCATTTTCCCCAAAAGCCAACATCTGTAGTACAGCCAACCTGCTGGGGTCTCAGAACTACCCTGCTAAAAACTCAAGGAAGCCACAGGGACATACTGTGAACAGGAAAGGACAGAGTGTAAAGGATTTTTGTAGCTGCTTGCTTAGTACTTTCGGCAGAACAAAATGTTCTCAGCTGAAGAAGCTGCTGCATTTGCCTTTCAGATGGAATGTTTTTGAGAGAAACCAGTCATGTATCTACAGCATGTCACTGACAGATGTAAACATTTTATACTGTCCTAGGTAGGATCCTTGTAACTGTTTGCTAGACTGTATTTGTGATATATTGCCACTGAACACTTTAAGCCAGGTTCTTGTAAGAAAAGTACTATTTTTGCAATAGAAAACCAAAAATTTTTCAAAGAAAGACACTTCTCACTTTACCTTTCCCCAAGGGGAGTACCAGCCTTTTAACATATTAGTGTATCTCATACATTCTTTAAAGGCCAACAGAAAAACTTTAGTAATATAATTTGCATTTTAACTAAGCACAGAATTAAGCCTGAGCTCATAGCTAACACTGGAACATGACCTGCTCAGGAAGGACCTGCACCTCCTTCCATGGCCAGACTACGTGGGCACACCCAATGTTTGGAACAGGGCATGATACAGAGGTCCCTTGGCAGCTTTCAGAACCTGACAGACCTGTAAAAGTGGGGATTTTTATGTTGCTGGATGGTTAGGGTTTTGTGTTTTTCTTTTTGTTTTGTTTTGTTTTCTTATTTTCTTTTTGTTTATGTGTTTTTGTTCTTTTTGTTGCTGTTGTTGTTCTATGGTTTTTTTGTGTTTTTTCTAGGTTTTTTTTGTTTCCGTTTGGTTTTTGGATTTTTTATGTTTGGCCAGGTAAACACAAGATCTGTTCAGCAGCAAAACTCCCCTGCTGCCTATCTAAACAGAAAAATCTTGCTACTGAAGATATAGTTACATCAGCAAGCAGGTGCTTCTGGCACTAGAAGATTACCTACAGTTTCATACCTTCTGGCATCTACCCTTTTTTTCCTTCAATATCATGAAATATTATTAAGTTACTACTTTTGCTTTTAGTGTCTTCTTTGTCCTTCATGTTTGTTTCTTAATTACTGATTAATACACTTCCTCAGAACTTTTCACAGATACTGTGAGCCAGCAGTCAGTAGATGCTACTGCACAGACTTGAACTACTGATAAGTAAAAATCAAGCCCCATTGATTATTTTCCTTCCACAGAAAGCATATCTGTTAGTTCAGTTACTTTTAAAATTTCTCTTTCACGTTTGCAACAGTGCAGCCACACATTTTTTGCCACTTGTCAGACTAATTCAGTAGAAAAATCCGAGTAACAAAAATTTGATCTGGGTAAGTAATAGTGGTACTTAAGTTCCCAATTAATAGCTATACTAATTTTTCAAACCAATGCCTAGAATTTTCTTTGCAGCCTGTAGCATCAGAAACATCCTGAAATACAGTCAACTGATTTTTATCTAAAGATGTGATTACAGAGCTGAGGCTGACTCTATCACCTGTCTTTGCAAGGGTTCCACATTAATGGGGGCTTAATGGTCCATCATAGACATTGAACCCCAACATAGCACAGCTAGACAGCAGCTTACCAGAACTTCACTTTACAGCAGCACCTAATTAATCTGAAATTGAAACAAGAATATAAAACAAAGATGTTCACTCACTTATTTACACAGAGGAATGAGTATCAAATCTGGGAAATCCCTTTGACAGGTGCATACAGGGTTTAGGGCTCAAAAGAGTTCTTACTTTTAAGCACACACAAAATAGTGACATATTCAACACGTAATTTTTACCACAAAGAGTTAAGTTACATGTCTTTGGGTGGTATGATTACTGATTTTATGCATGTCTTTATAACCACAGTCTTTTGTGTCATTGGCTCAAAGTGAAATTTCAAGTTTCCTGTTTCAAAATTTCCTGAAAGAAAATCAAATACTACTGCTCATAGTAATCTGTAAGTGATTAGTAAGCATGCATTACTATTCAAAGAAAAAATTACTCAAAACCATTTTTCCTTTGCTAGTGATTTTCAATAAAATAAAAATTTAAGAAATCTGTATTTGAAAACTAGTAAATTGAGATGTATGTTCAGATTCTGTCTCAAAGAGAAGCAGATTACTTGCACAGCCTTTGCAGAAATAGTTTTCCAGCTTACTACATCTGTACTTTCACATGTTGAATTGATTGGATTAAAATTACAGTGTACTGTACTGTAGTAAAAAACTAACAGTGTTTTCAATATCATACCATAAGTACTATAGTACCATAAGCAGTGATTAGATAGCTGCAATGGCAGTCTGCAAAAACTTCAAATGTAACACTGAAGTATATAGGTGTCCAGGATGTATATTTAATTAGGATTAAAACAAACCCCTTTGTTATGAAGACAAGGACACAGACTGCTGATTATTGGCTGCTTTTATAAAGCACAGATTATTGTTCGTCTTTACCCACGCAACAAGAGTTATAGGTTCACATATATTTAATGTGATTTCATGCACAGAATAGCCTTACATTAAAGTAATTATTTATATAGTTGTAGGTCAGAATCTATCCTACAATACTGAAGTAATAGATGCGTAGAAAGACATATCTGTATGACAAAATTAGTTAGAGATACAGCGAAGAAATTACCTTGTCCAGCTCTGCAAATACCAGTGATGTAATTTAGTAAATAATTAATTAAATATATTTTAACAGAAAGAATTTAAATAACAATGTGAATGAAATACAATACTTGGCACCAGAATTAATTTGGACACATCACTGGGAAGATCACAAAGTGTTCAAGGTTGCATTTTAAATTTCCAGCCAGAATCAATATATCCATCCTCGTTGCTGTACAAATGTAATGCATTCATCAGGGAAATTCTTCTTTCTAAAACTAATTGTTATCCAATACTCTGGTAAAAGTAATTTAAAAAATGGCTAACCAGATTGAATCTTGGAAGAACTGTTGGATGTGAGGTTTATGGCATTAAGACAATTTTTCCAGAAAGTAACAAATCAAAATCAATTCTATCAATTTCACAACAATAAACTATGAAGAAACCAAAGTTCTTGATTCCAAGTGTTTAAGGTTTTGGTTTTTGGGTTTTTTTTTGAAAACCTAAGAGGAGGAACTCTGACCAAATCCCAGTTCTGTGGAATAACTTCATCTATAAGAGAAGAATGGTCCAGGAAGGAAGAACCTGAGTGCTGCCATTTCAGAAGATTTTCAAGGGTTTACAGCAGAGCAGACCAAGATCACAGAAGCAGCTGCAGCTCCAACTGTTTGTCAGAAGCTAAAAGGGACATTATTTTAAGTGGCCATTATATAAAGAACCACAGCAAGACACTGAGGAGATACAACACTCCTTGAGAATTCCTATGTGACTGAAACACTAGATGATCAATTAAAATGATGTTTATCAGGCCTCTGTCTACAGCTCTCACCTTGAAACTAAGGACATTCTGAAAAAAATAATTAATGCTTTTTTATTTCTAAGTCAACCTTTTTTATATGTCATCTCACTCCAAAGGGCATTTCAATGCTATTTTTCACCCAACAAATGCTTTGCAAAGACATGTCAGCATTACTAACACTATTCTGGGCCTTTGGGAATTCAGGAAAAACAAATGTTCAAGCTAACTTGTCCAGAACCATAAAAGAGCAGAAGAAGGTTGGATCATGTGCCTCTCCCTTCCCCTTCTCCAGTTTTAAGCACAGTTCCATGCTGAACTTAAGAAGATTGGCTTTAGACTCCTTTTCTCCCACATTACTGTTAAAATTCTGGCAGAATCAGAGCATCATTAGGAGTCTTTAGCAGATTTGTCTTTGGTAGGGTGTCTAGTCAGGGATTAGCAGTCACAAGTTGATTATAGTCAGTTGGGAAAGTGGTAAATCAATAGTCCTAAAGAAACTCAACCATGAGGAACCCAAACCTTCACTTCTACTGTGCCTTCTGTGAGCTGTTCTCGAACTGCAGGTTAACTCTCCTTTCTTAAAGCTTAATTAGCTTTTTCCATATTGACCCTAGAAAAATGCAAAGTGGCAAACAACACACACACAACAAAAATGACATTATTATATATATATTACTATACAGGATATAAATCAGTATTTACTGTATACTACATTTGACTACATAACCAGTACTAGTGTACCTATTTCTTTCCATTATTTTCACTACAAAAAGCACAATGACAAGCTGAAGACTGATTTTAAAATTGTACCAACATCTCTGATTACAAGAAAAGCAAACCAGGAAATAGTGAATCATCAGCTAACTTTTTGTAGTAGCTCTACTGCTAAGTACTGCTGACTAAGTATAGGTAAAATTCTAATTGAGATAATTTCTTTTGGCTCTTTATTGTTTTGTTTACACAGTGACTTTACACAGCCATATTTCAGGCTCCTAGATTAGGGATTTGAAATAATTCATTAAAGATAAGTAGGAAGAACCTCCAAGAAAAAAAAAATAATTTATTTTGCATTTTTAAGCTCTGGGTAATTCCAGTTATAAATTACTAAACTACAGCTACACTCCCTCCAATCAACAATGACATTTTTGTGATAAAGGTTTCCTTATATATAATTTGCATAGAAATTTTGAATCCTTCACAGTAAGGTCCTCTATGAATATGTATAGTTAATAGAGATACAAATTTGCACTGTCACATATATATTTTTTCCTCTGTAGCAAAACTTACATAGAGAAGAATTTCAACAGTAAAATTTTAATACGTATTTTCTTTGCAAAACGAAAATCAGAGATTGTTTATCAGTGGTTCACTATCAAAGTGGAAAGATTACCAGACTCAAGTTTTATATGGATCAACCAGTAGTAAAAATAAATGTTTTCCCAAGCTGACTGAAGGAGGCATATACTTATTAAACTTACAAACTTCCAGAAAGTGAGGGTGGGCATCAAGAAGTTTCCAGAACATGACTAATTAAAACTATCTTGAAATTTACACAAATGGCCTAAGCATAGTAAGATAAAACTCAACATGAACAAATGCAAGATATTTTAGTAAGGCTGGAATAATCTACATTAAAGATGAGTAACAAAAAAGTAAGAAGCAGTACCAAACAAAAAGTCTTGAGGGGTAATTGTAGATGACAGGTAACACCAGTCAAGAATGTCATGCTGCTGAAAGGAAGAGAAAAAGCCCACCACACTGGGCTATGTAGCTATGCATGTTCTCTCCAGCCTGTGACGTAATTTTCCAAAAGACAAAATGAAAGTTTTCACCTCCCTAGAGTGTTGATGGAGTATATATTTATATCCACTGAGGACAGGACAGAAAATAATTACATACTTAACTTGCATTGAGAAAAATTTAGCTGTAATGATAGGAAAAAGATGATGCTCCAAAGAAGCTGATGACAGGGAAGTGTTGGAATATACTGCCTATGGATGAAGCATTCCAGTTTTTATAAATAGAGAGGAAATATATTTTAAAATAGGATGACAAATACCTGTTAAAAATTACACACCTGCAACTGATTTTGCTTCAAGTCACAGAATCACAGAATGAGGCTGGATGAGACCTCTGGAGGTCATCTGGTCCAACCTTCCTGCTCAAGTAGAGTCACCTAGAGCCAGTTGTCCAGGATGGAGACTCCATAGCCTGTCTGGACAACCTGTGAGGGGGAAGGCTAGTCAGCCCCTGAAGTTCCTTTAAGCTTCAGTTTTCTGAATGAAATGAAAAATGAAAACTTATCCTGATATTTATATTTGACTTTGAAACTTGCTAATTTATCTTCATTTTATATTTAAATTCTTATTTTACCATTTCAATTTCATTATACAGCCCTGTTCATTTTGGGATTGAAAAAAAGCATTTCTAAAATAGAGTGAATAGATTTTATGCCCAGGAATGATGCAAACAAATAATCTCTTGGCAGTGGTCCCCTTGAGAAAACATTGTAACTGTGCAGTTCTGATTTTGCATTGCACACTCAGATCATGCTAGTTCTTTGTAGTTTAATTTTCAACCTCATGCACTATGAGTCCCGTTGGTCATTTTTGCAATGAAGATAAGGTAGGTGTTCCATTCAGGCTTTGATATCAAATGCCTCATGAGCTATTTAGTATTTCCAGTGAAAAGAACAGAATAAATCTTTTGCACACACATATGACTAATTTCTCACACAAAGCCGTGAAAAAGTGATATTTAAAACTATAAGGGCTACACAAAGTAAGTATATTCTGAAAAGCTTATTTTTCAAATTGGTTGCAGGGATTTTTTTCTAACCCAAATGTTGGAGTTAAGAAGGTTAAAATCAATACTGAAATTTGAAAACCACCTCAAAGAGAAAACGACAGAGATATCTTTCAAGGAAGCATACAGTTTCTTCCTCCCATTTAACAATCCAGAATCACATATATTCAATATTGACCTTGTAATTTATATGTAAGTACATGACAGATCACAGGTAATTAACATCTCTGTAAGCATCTCTATCCTACCACAGTTCTGCTTTAAGATACACTGCTACATCCTAGAATACCTCTCCTAAATAAACTCCAGAAGGTAAATACTTAAGACAATAGCAAATGAGGGGTGAATGAATGTAAGAACATCAAAGGTTCTTTGAGGGAGCTGAACCACAAGAGAAGCTTTGAACCCAGGTTAAAATGTCACAGGGTGCTACCTGAGCACTGCATTTATCAATTTAATTCCTTCAGAATCAACAAATAAACTCTGTGACAGAGATAAAGAAAATTTAAACCTGTGTTTCTTAAAGCTGTCTTTGAAGTTACCTTACACCTTAATGTATAACTACCATTTTAGACACACATTTTAGAACAGTTAAAAAATTCCCAGCAAAGTAATAAAAAGATGCAATCATATTGAGTGACAGACACAACACCTCCCAAAAAGCCTGATTATCATCAAATGGTAAAGCAACAGTAAAACTGGTTGTCATTTTATTAAGAATTTTGGGAAATATGTACCATTTTTCTACTCAAGTAGTACATTCCTCTTTCCACGATGAACAACCACAGACATTAAATACAGAACAGTATCTAACAAAGGAAACAACATTACAGAAACTAAATTAATGAGAAATTCACAGCACTAAAAAATATGCCCAGATCTATCAGCCAATATTTTAAAATAGGGTTCTAGAACTGTGCTTGTGAATCTGAGTATTAGTAGCCAAACCTTTGTTTGCATTTGTATCTGTACTTAAAACAAAGATTTCTTTCATTGGTACAAGTTCTTTGTACAGTAATGCATAACTGAGAAGTGCTTCTAAAACCCTCCCCCCCAAAATCACTCCATTTACTGAGGTATCAAACCAGGATTTTTTAAATTTGTTAAGTCTTAGTGAAATCCTATCCAATCAAAAGCACTACCTCACACAGTGGAAGGATGGGCAGACAGCCCTAGTTATTGTTTTTCTTTTTCTCTTTTTTTTTATTCCCTCCACTTTGACATTGTCTGAACCTCAGCAGACAAAAATACCAGCTTCTGATGTACAATGAAGACGGTGAGGAAAAGGAAGGTCAGCTTTCTCATGCTTCCCATAATTAAATGGAATCAAAGAAAAGAAATGGCCTGTGATGATTTAATTGTAAATTAGAAAAAGTCATATTTTTCAGAAGATGGATGTATAGGAATATGTACAATGGAAGAATACAATGGCATACTAGGTGTTGTTGACTATTTAGAAAGGATACCAACTTGATTTACTGTATTGAAATTTATAGAGAGATTTTTTAGTTCTCTTAAAAGCAAAGTGATTTGTTTAGTGGTGTTTTTGTTGGGTTTTTTTTCTGGGTTTGTTTTTTTTTTTTACCCAGAGCAGCAAGAATGCTTCCAAGAATTTGTGAGTACAGTAACTGAAAAAAAAAACCAAGCCTCTGGTAATAGTCACAGTTTTAACAACTTACTGCTATACTTGTGCAGGTACATTCACCGCATCAACCACTGCTTTTTCCACTTGCTAAAGAGACCAATGCCACTGTCCACATAAAAACACAGCTTTGGCCAAATCCTATGACTTTATGTTTGATTTTTTTTTCAGCCTACTACCTTCAGATATTTGGAATCAAGCCAGTGATGAGTTTACTGCAAAAAATATGTGAAATACACAACAATCATTGTTGAAACAGATAGAATTGACATTGAAACAGTACATTTATGGAATTTTGTTTATTTTACACCAGTATGGGAATAAGAAAACACACACTGCATCTTTGAAGGAGTGAAGGGAGCTCAGTATCCCAGATGATTAAATGTAGAAGATTAATTCCCAGTAATAATTCCTAAAAGACATGGCAAATTTCTCTCAAGATGTAGGATTTGGGAGTACTGTGGTGGCCCAGAGTAGGGTACAGGTAGAAAGCTTCATTCTATAGACTATTATGCTCAGATACCCCTTCCCTGGAGAAGACGTGTCTATGACCAAGGACAACATGCAATGCTTAGTAACAGATTTATAAAAAATTGCGTGAAAAAGGAACGGCAAAAAATCCACAAGATTTATTTTCTAATAGATATTAATAGAGAAGAAGTTCATAGAAAATTCTGTTTAAGGAGTAAATATCACACAGTTATGCAAATAGAATGTGTTTTCTCAAGTATCATGGAACCTGACAGGTCAAGACTCTCTGCAGAAGTCTTTCAGCCCTGCTTCGACAAATGTTGTGCTCTAACACACATATTGTCATGAAAAACAGCTTTAAATTGGAGCCCCATGATCAAATGCTGGCTTCTTGGACTCTGACAAGCTTTGTTGTTTAGTATGATTTTCTGATAAAGAACTTGTTCTAAGGCTCTTTAGGAGAGAGATGACTGATTTTTAATCCAAAGAGTTTATGAACGATGTATGTACATTCTTTCTTCAGGAATACCTGGCAACAGTGCTGCAGAGTGATTCCAACGAGACTATCTGTGTAAAAGATAAGCAGATTTAGCCAAACATGCCTTTATCCAGGATTGCAATGCATACACAGAATCCTGAAAAGCTTCCAACTTCAGAAATTTGCTGTTTGTTTTGGAGCACCTATATCAATAACAGCAAAACATGCCACAAAGGTACTAACCGCTCATCTGCCTGACAAAATTGAAAAGGAATGTTTTGCTTTGAAATCTGAGAAGGAATGGAATAAAATAAAAGGAAATGAAAACGAACTATTCACATTTAATGAGAAGAATCTAAACTTACAGAGCCTTCAGTTTTTGCCATGACAACAATTCTAGGATATTTTCATGTCTGGAAAATTAAACCATCTCTGCATTTTTAAAAGGAAAATTCCGTCAATATCATTCCATGTCTTCTCATACATCCTAGCCCTGTCATCTCAAAATCTTAATTTGAGTTCAGGGTGTTAACACATTTATGTACTAAATAAAACAAGGTAGTTTTTAAAATGGAGTCACAGGTACCAGGCAGGAAAAAAACAAAAGGATGCACAAAGGTACATGTGCTTGGCTAACAGTTACACAGCTGGCAATGTGCTGATATCCTGCCCCAGCACAGAGCTGAAAATTGGAGAGCAAAAGTGGGAGCCAAATACCAGGTTTAGAATAATTATCTTCCTTCTAGGTAAGAGACAGTCTTCCACTAGATCTGTCTCTTTGAGTGTCTGTTCCACTATCTATTAGTCACTCTTTGCCTGTTGCTTTCCTATGACACCTTAGCCACATCTGTGTGGATTATTTAGCATTTTTCCCCAATTGTGTCTTTCTTGTGTGTTAGGAATAGGATGATAGATATCTTATTTTGTTTACATATATGTCTATTCTAGTCAAAGGGGATATGTTTTATCACATGACCATTCTAGCCACTAACATGAGTATTATGATTTTGCTTTTTTTTATTCCTCATTATACCAACAGTTTTTTGTTAATTTACTAACCACATTTCTTTCCCATCAGCCTGATTTCTTTTTTTTTTTGTTCATCATTCTTCTGCTGAGATAGCCTGGGTTTGCAGAAGCTGACTGACTTTTGATGATGTGAAATAAAGCTTGAAAAGAGAAATCCAAAGCTGTGGAATATTTAGGCTTAACTCCCCCTTCCATATTCAGTATTGTCTTATGAAACAAGATCCCAAAAGAAGAGCTCTCCAAAATCAGTGCACAAAAGAGACACACTCTCTGTGAAACAATTACATGCAATACTGCTTTCTACTAACAGTTAGGCAAACGATTTGGGATGCTTAAATGGAAATACTTAGATTGCTATACCTCATATAATAAAAATGGAGTGTTTCAGAAATGCAACACTAATGAAAAATTAATAGCTAACAAAGAGTAAGAAACAAAGGATACCTGCCACTTAAACCAGCCAAATGCCACCAATATACAAAATAAAACTTGGAAATCTTTTATTGACTAGCAAGCTCAGCATGTTGGAATAATAAGGAAGTTTGGAATTTCCTCTCTCATTTGGAGTGTCTTTGCAGAAACATCAGCTGGTAACTACATCAGACTGTGCTATGTATAGCTTTGTTGATTTACAGAGGTCTTTAGAAAGCACACACCCAATGTTTTTCTTCACATGAATAACCCTTATAGACAAACTGCCTAACATGCCCAAAGTCTGGAGAATGAGAGAGAACATTTAAACCAAACTTTTTAAAGTTTAGTTTACAAAAAAGGATAATTGTTTAATTTCAGCATTATAAAATTGAGGTAATATAACAGAATTAATTTCTAGTTATGCAAGTTATCCCCCAGATTTCCAAAGGACAACTTCTTGCAACACAAAGAAAGAGTAGTTATGAAGAAAAGTTGGAATACATTACTTCATCCCAATCCCTTCAATTAATGTAATTCATCTGTTTTTATTTTTTCAAGACATATTTTGGGTTTTTCAATAGTGTTAATTAATTTTTTTTACCAATATTTTTGATAATGCTAGATGAAAGAAAGTAGTACTAAGAAAGCAAATGGGAACATTAAATAAACCATTGAGGGTTGTTCCTCAAATATTCCAAATTATTTAAATGTTTCAATTATTTGCATTACAGCAGTATTTTCAGAGACAGGGGATAATGCCTTTGTTTTCCAAAACACATCCAGTAAAACAAAGAAACAAAACAAAACAAAAAAACCCCTTAATATTACTCCTTTTAAAATGATAAAGAGTAGAGTTAGAGGCTGTATGATTCATTTCATGCCATATTGGAAAATCTGTGGCAGAGTTCCAATTAAAACTCAGTCAGATGAAGAAAAAAGTGCAGTCAAGGGATATTCACACAAGCAACATTCTTAATATAATGTGTGGTGGTTGCTGTGCTTCACAGTAAGTCATCTCCCCACTCAGCTTGCTTTGCTCTTTCCTTCTTCACATGCACAAATTCTGCCCAGCTGTAATGGGAGAAGGTGAGCAAAGGAGGAGAAAAAAATACCACACTGATTTCTGGATAAACAAACAAACATGGTTCTGATGATTTAGTGTTTCTAATGGAACAGAATTCATATAGGAATTCAAGTCTACTTTCTTCAGAAAATTATTAAAAATGTTGAATGCAAAACTGTAGTTTGGACTGAATCCTGCACGATCCCATGGAGAAATGTTCAGCATCCCTATTCCTTCTCAGCATTTCTGCAAATCTGCAGATTTTTTTGAAGTTACAGCAAGATTTAAGGAAAGAAGTCACAGATCTACAGATAACAGCATGATTTCTAAAAGCCGTTAGTATAAATACTCCTCTAGCAAGAAACACTGTGTGCATGATGAAGGGTTTACTTTC
The DNA here is from genome assembly GCA_024500445.1 of Entomyzon cyanotis. Classification (NCBI taxonomy): domain Eukaryota; kingdom Metazoa; phylum Chordata; class Aves; order Passeriformes; family Meliphagidae; genus Entomyzon; species Entomyzon cyanotis. The sequence continues at coordinate 23,979,086 of JAKEPQ010001005.1, forward strand.
CCAGAAGTGCTTGTGGGACTTAAGATTGCACAAAAGGGCTGTGAAATGTGTTTCCCTCAGTTCTGGCTCTTTGGTTCCTGGAGCCTCAGGTCACATTCAACTCATAGTTCCTATCAAGCTTTTCCCAAAGGACCTTTGGGCTCCTGCAGTAGCCAAACTTCCCTGGAACAGGAAACTCTATTTACACTGATGTCTTAAAGCCTGGTGCTCATCCATAAAAGGGAAAAATAATACTTTTAGGAACTGCATTTTTCTTAACCTTTAACAGACCACAAGTTAGTCTAAAATGCACATGCTGTAAAACAGAATTTTCACAAAATCAAGAAAAACTACTTCTGAATAAGTAAAAAACTCTCATTTTCCTGAAGTGCCTGCAACATTCTGACAGTATGCAATGTCTTGACAGGAATGTCAAACAGGAAAACTTTTCCTGCCTCATATGAAAGAAAGACTATCTATAAGCATTAAAAAATAAAAATGTTAATATATTTTATCTGCATAATTTTTGATGCAGGTAAATTTTTGGGGGACATTGTCTAGTGAGTGGGAAAAGTTCTGTTCCAGCTATCCATTCATAGGAGAGAACCATAGCCTTCCCTGGGAGAGAGCTTTGAAAATTATTAAAAATAACCCTCATTATGTCAATGTGGCTCCTGAGCAGAGAGGTCCTGTAAGATCTTCTTCTTATGGGACAAATTACAGCAGGCTACTAGGAAGGTAAAGTAGAGGTATCTCCTTTTCCCTTCTTGTATTACATATTTCTGTTTGTCATTCCCCTTTGTTATTTCACAAAGAACATATGTGACTTCCATTGGTCAAGCAGCTTTTTAATTTTTTAACTGCCATTTTGCATACAGAAGAGTAATCAATTAAAAGGTCAAGGTGAGGATTTTCACATTAAAAATCCCTGAAGACTTACTCTGACTTCATCTAAAGACGCTTTCTAATTTTAAAATAAATTTATCTTCATGCACATATGAGTTTCAATTTGCATTTTTTTATTACTTCAGTGCCAAGGTCAAGGGTTCCTGCATTACTACATCTTATAATCATATCCTCTGACTTTCCGTCCCCATAACATCTTTTGTTTACTGGTTTCTTTTTGTCACATCTAAAGTGAATGACACTGCCAGCTCTGTAAGTTTCTGTAAAATGTTTAGCACTTTACCAGCCACAGAAAATAACAACATCAACAGCACAGGATAGATGTGCTGAAGGCTGCTTTGAGATACTGAAAAAATCCTTCTGAAAAGCTGTTGAGTTGTTTGCATGGATGATATAAAAAAAATAAGTGTCAGTTCAGTGCTGCAGACAACTGAGTCTCCATATAAAAAGGCTAAACTTTATATTCAGACTGAGATTTTTCTTTTGAGAATGCCTTGATGTTTTCAGTAGATGTTCCTTAATCACCACTACTCTTCTTCCAAAACCATCTTTTCAACTGTATATCTATTCAATAAAACAAGATATTTTAGTTTTGGATTCTTACTCATATTTTTACAGAAATCTACTTTCCAAATATAAACAGAGAGATTTCAACTCCTTTGTCAAACTTCCTTTAGCTCCAGAGAAGAAATTGAGGTGCAGACGATATAATCTGTTTAGAAGTGAAATTGCCTTTTTTAATCTAGCTGTACATAACTACATTAAAGATAAAGGTGTTGTTACAATAGCATATTTTTGGTGATGACATTATTTTGCTTGAGGTCAGCTATTACATTTTTGGTTTAAAGGTGAAAGTTGAAACATGCAATCACCTTGCTTACTAAGAATAGCAAACAGTATCTGCATGGCCTTTTCCAAATCATCTTTTAATGCAAGGTGTTTAGGACATTTACTATGACTTCTTGGATGGATAAACCTATTTAATTTGATTTCAAATGCTGTACAAATCTTGACCTCAGACTAGAATTCTGGAGACATTACACATATTTTCTAGGAGATTAAAGAGAGCAGAAGGACACAGGGGTTTTCCACAACTTTCTTTCACTAATCACAAGGACTTGACAATGTAACATCTCTAATCTGTCATCTAGGAAATGAGTAAGGTCCTAAAAATAATTGGGAGTATCCCAAGGTGAATAAGTGTAGATCTATGAAAAAAGTGATATATTATCTCTGTATAATGCTACTGGTTTATCTTGGCATTTGTCCATCTCTGTCTCAATCTGGTGCTGAATTTTCCTATCTGGCTATGCCTCATCATCACCTCAATTCTACAAGCTCTTCAAAGTAACTGGCTATATTTTTCATTACTTCCTATTACTTTATTCTTATTTAAAGTTGAAATGTAAAACGAGATAAATTTACTATTACTAGCAAAAGTTTTATTACAATACGATTCTCCCTCCAGGTTTTAAGTATCCAAAACATTGTGTGTGAAACAAGAGACATTTCCCATTAGTATGGAAATGCTATTTTCCCATCTAGATCTTTAAAAAATATTAATGCATTTAATTTGACTGGATTTTTCTGTTCTGCACTCATTCTTTTGCACTTATGACTAATTCATTGATTTTGAAAAATAAAATCTACCATAACAATTGCATAACAAGTATTATCCAAACACAGGCTTTTGGGTTTCAGATACAACATACACAATGAACCTGCAAATGGATCTGTGGCATTACTAATTTAAATCTGCAGTTGAATATGTTTATAAATGTTTGCTAATTTAAAATTCTCAAGGCACCTAACAGACTCAATTTTAGTGTAAACTTTGGTAGTTTACTTCCACTAAAACTACTACAGAAGGCAAGCGCTTATTGATACTGATAGAAAAATGCTACCTTATAATGATTAAAAACTCCACTAAAGTTAAACAAGGTCTGACACATTTTACAAAGGTAGAAAGTGGTAATGTCTGAAAGAATAAAATGTCCCTCTGATGTGATACATATCCCTCTTTTTAGATACTTTCCCACAGAAATAAAACATTTTAAATGTTCTGGTTTGCACATATAACAGAGGCCTAGAAGCCTCAGCTCTGAACTCCCTTTCCTCATCTCCTTTCCATGTCAAGTTCCAAAGATATGTGGGAGACTGAAGACATAATTGTAGAATGTTAAGGGCTTGGAAGGGCATTTAAAGTTCATCTAGTGTCACCCCCTGCCATGGGCAGTGACACCTCCCAGTAGACCAGGCTGCTCAGGGCTTTGTCCAACCTGGCCTTGAACTCTTCCAGGGCTGGGTTATCCACAGCCCTCCTGGGCAACCTGCTCCAGTCTCTCACCACCCTCAGAGCAAAAGATTTCTTCCATACATCTACACTTAATTCCCCCTCTTTCAGTTGTACCCCTCACTCCTTGTCCTGTCACTACAGCTCCCGATGGAGAGTCCCCTCTCTGGCTTCCTGGCAGGTGTCCCTCTGGAAGGTTGCTGTGAGGTCTTCATGTAACCTCCTCTTCTCCAGGTTGAGCAGCCCCAGCTTTGTGCAGTGTAATTGGATTATCTAGACTTTCCTCTGTATTCATTTGGACCAAATCTCAATGTTCATCATCCAACTAAAGCAAAGATTTTCAATGCAAATCGTGTAGTGCTTTTCCACATTTGACTGATGGATCCTTGGACAGCACAGTTCCAAATACATGTTTTTCTATCTAAATATGCAGTTAAGAGTTACCTTTTTACTATTTGCAATTGTTTGTCACAAGCTTTCAGTCACAGAACAAAGAAAATCTAAACCTTTTAAAATGGCAATTGATAAAATAAATTGAAAACTGTATCAACTGGTAATCCAAACAGTAGCTTGAGCTTCTACAGGTTTGTAGACCTAGACAGAAAAAGCTAGCCTTAATAATTCAAAAATCTATGCTTAACAATTACAATTAGAAGGTCATTTTTAAAATGACAGAATATATTCAGACAACGTAAAAGAGATTAATTTTCATTTAGTACCTGGATAAATAACATGTTTGTCATACTTTTAGACCAGCTTGGAGTCATATTTAGGAAATACCAAGAATCAGAGAATCATAGAATGGTTTAGGTTGGAAGGGACATTAAGCTCACCTAGTTCCAGCCTCCCTGCCACAGGCAAACCTTCCATCAGACCAGGTTTCTCAAAATTCTGCAACCTGTACTGGAATACTTTCAAGGGATGTATCATTCACAACTACTCCCAGGCCTTTAAATATCCTAAATTATACAACCATATAATAATTATGTAACCTTAGCATGAATAATTCCCAGCATGTTTTATTTCAGAGATATAACCACATGCATAAAACCCAACTACCCTTGCTTTAATGCTTTCTGCACAGCATTAGACTGATAAAGTTCTCTGTTCCTTCATGAAAGACCTCAATTCTGTCCTTTGCATGGGTACCAGGACAGTTGTACCCTAATTTATCACATTTAACTGAATCTCTCAAATGCCTCACATTTCAAGATTTCCACCAAAAAACCCAAACCCTTTTAAAGCAAATATTTTTGAATGTTTGTGTGTAGCTTTTAAGAAGTTTTTACCATTCTTTCAAATAATTTCAGTAATTATTTATTTCAATTTAGTGCTTCATAAAGCAATAGATGAAAGAAAACTGCTGTCCCCAAAAAATGTATAATGTAAGTATCCATCTAAAAATAATTTTGCAACACATATTGTGTTTACATGCACGGTCCAAGAAGCAAAGCATAAAATAAACATATGTTTACGGAAAAGTTGATCGGAAATAACTAAGTATTATAGTCAAAGTGCTATGTTGGTTTATCTTTAATCTTACCATGTGCTGTATTTAGATGATCAATTACTAAACTGACAAACAAATCTCTTCATGACAACTGAACATTTTGGGCCTTTTGCAAGTGGTGTATTTTAAGGAGGGACATTTAAGAGGAAAGGGTGGAGGTATGAAAAGGATTTGTTTAAAGCTGGTGGCCAAATTCACATATAACAGGACACTACCAAGTTCAGATTTTCACTAGAGATAAATTTGAAGTAGGGATTTGAAAGTAGTTTCAAGAATTCCATCATCATACACTGGGGATTGTTTTATTGGAGAATTTTCAGAAACATGAGTTCTCAGTCATTTCCTCTTCCTTTTATTCCTTCATTCTTTCTTATCTTAATTTACAGTGATGTGTTTATAATAATAACTTAGTCAGACACTGGTTAAGTGCAGGAATCATCTTGAAGTGACTTGAACAGTCACATGAAAACTGCCTTCTGCACTTGTCCTTGACCTGGATATAGGAACTAGCATGAAAGCAGAAGGCCTCACAAACATCAAAACTTCCATAAAATTGACAAACTAAATTTTTTGTTATCATGGGATCTCACATGAACTGTATAACTATTGTTTTGTTTTATTATTTTACTGAAAAAAATTAAATCCAACCCAAACCATCAAAAATAAAATCCCTGAATTCCTGCAATTTCTTTCCAAAGTATTTCAGTTCCTAACTGATTGAAAATAATAATGCCTGATCACTTCCCTTCGTGACTTGACTTTAGAAATGAGTAATTCTCAGGTCTATACAGTTTTGAAAAGCATACAAATTCAGTATTCCAAGGGAGGGTCTCTGACTTAAGTGATGTTATGCAACCTCTTCCTTTAAAATCAGAAATTATGATCCTAATGAGCAATAATTTCAACATAGCTGTGGAAGTCTTTGAGAAAATGTTCAGCACAATGCTTTACACAGTTGTACCAAGCACACCATGAAGGTGGCATGTACAAAATCTGACCACTTTTGTAATAGAAGTGTGTGCTATTCAGATTTAAGTTATAATTTAAAAATATTAGTACTTTTTCCTCACGGTAGGAATCTATTCTATTACTTCTTCCCAGCAGCACAGGAAGTCAGGGACAATAGAAGATTATAAGAAAGACTCATGGGTGGTCAAAAAGGTAAAAATCCTGTGTTTCAGTAGACTGAGACCAAGAGAGACCTATATCTGTCTGTTGTCTGCCCAAATCTCCAATAGTCCCCTGAAACCCACTTTTTCAGGCATGTCTTTATTCTCATTCTCTGAAATATGACCTGATCCCTTACCCTTTCCATCAGAAATTATGATTTTCCCTGTCCAGAATTTCAAAATCTTCATTGATGCCTCCATATCCTTTCCTCTTCCCTCCTTTTCCCCATGTTTTTTTATCCAGTACTGCAAAAGCTAAGCTTGCATAAACCTCAGATCAGGTCTAGCATATCATGTGCAGCTCTCAGTTCTAATGGATCAGATTGTCCTTTATTCCTAAAGCTAAATATTTGAACCAATAGCTAAAAATGCACTGAAATGCATAAGAAAATATTGTACATAAATATTATACAGGGATAAAGGCAGTCACAACATGTACCTGCACAACAATTAAAATGTAACTCTAGCTTGTGTTGACAAAAAATAATCAGTTTAAAACAGCATAAGCCAGGTATCAATACAGCCCAATAACACAAAATTCAACATCAGTTGCTAAGACTAAGCTTCCAGGTAAGCAGTGACTGAATCCTGTGTTATAAGTTCCCAAACTGGCAACATGAAAATAAGCTTCAGTAAACTTAAATGAAAAACATGCCATCTTCAGTAAGAACTAAAGGCATATATAGAAAGAAGAGAGGTAATTGCAAATCCAGTTCATATATTGAAATGGACTGCAGATGGAACAAAAGAAAACTTGTAGTCCTTAATTAAAATTGTTTCTGTAATCTGAGTGATGAATGTTAATTATTCAGATGATAAGTACCACTTCCCTTTTATGCCAAACAAGTATTTTTCTATAGACCTTGAAAATATGGGTTTGATGTCAGTCATGAATGTGACTTTATTCTTACAGAATGTCATTCATATGATTAGGCAGTAAAACAAAGATGTAAAGAATTACAGTTGGGGCTTATGCATAGATAAGACTGGTGCATGACAGAAATTCAAGAGAGAAGAATTTCATAGACCTGTGAATAAGCTCTCTCTAAGTCTTCATTTAAGAAAAAACATTTCAAGTCTTCATACTGAAAAAAAATTTTAGAAAAATTATGCCAAACTGCATAAACAAAGGACAGAATCCTACAAACTCTCTGTGTTATCTGGTGAGCCAGAAGCAGACATAGATGAACCATTTTCCAGTCAAATTTCAGATTTTATTTTAGACACTTTTCAGAAAGTAAATAAAAATTCTTAAAATTTTGGTATTGACAAATGCTTTACTGAAAGATTTCACTTATATCCAATATTCTGGTAGTCATAAACACTTCCAATTTTTGTAACGAAACCTGCAGAAAAATTAACATTCAAACTGACACTTCAGAATGGGGGACCAAATGGTCTGGTGGAGATATAATGGTGCAGAAACTACATTTCCACCAGTAACAGTGTGTGAAAGATATTCCTGACAAAATTTTTATGTGAAAATGGTTGATATTTTTTTCTTTTGTTAATAAAATTTACAAACCAAGCTGAAGGGACTGATCTCATTAGCATGTATATGATTCTAAAAGTGCAGTTACCTTTGTGCAGATGGAAAGGTTATATGTATAGATCCAAATGCAAGAATGATGTCTCAGTAAACCAGCAATACATGTGAAGACTCCTTTAACCTTTAATTTAAGGTCTTCATTTCTATGTCAAGGAAGTTGCAAAACTAAAATGTATGCACTGAAGAAACTACTTTTCTGTACTTTGTTCATTGTAAGCAATTCAGCCAACAGGACTGTGGAAAATTAAAGGCAAATCGTCTTTTAAAAATCTTTTAAAAATTCATATTGATCCAACTATAAGTCCAGTGGAAAAATTGTAAAAAAAACCCCATTTGTAAAAGTAATGAGCACATTAATAGGTCACATTGAAACAACTCAAAAAACATCATAGGACCTTCACTAGCAATTTAGAACAAACAATACCTCAATTTGGTCTTGCTTTAAGTCTTCTGCGCACATGTTATTGTGTATCTATTAAGCTGATTTTGATGATCTAAACCCTAATTTTTTAGCTATGAGAATCAGTGCAAGGAGGGACTGTCATACCCCCAGACCACAAAAGAACCACTGCAACCTTCTTTTCTGTGAAGAGAATTAGGCACTCAGACAGAGATCAAATGATGACTATATGGCAAATACTCAATGTTTTCCTGATACCAGGGTACCTTCTACACATTTCTGTATTAACACAAAACTGCCCTCCTCCAAATAATGCCATACAAGTCAAACTATATAGATAAAACCATGCCATCCTATGATGAATGCACCAGCCTGGCTGGTAAAAATGATTGATATAATGGCCTCTTTTTTGGGGAAGAAAAGGAATAATTTTAAAACTTGTGGCTTATATATTTTTTATCATCTCACTGTTGCACAACCCCAGCGTTGACATTATAGACCTTACCTAAACTGCAGCTACTGTCTTAATAAGTGTTGTACTTAATAAGGCATGAATTATCCCCTCTCTATAATCCACTTTATATAATGGACATTCCCTTGCTTATGTATGGAAATATTTAAGACTAAGCACTAATAAGCATGAAAAATTTCCTTCTTTCCGCAATGAGATTCAGTTACTGTACAGAAATCAAAGTAAGAAGTTAAGCTTTTTAACTACTATTGACAGTGCCTTTTCTCTCATTCTATCATGAAGATACTTTGCCAGACACATATCTAATTTAAATGAAGCTGGGAGACTCTGGCATATCATGCCACAATATAAACATGCACACACACACATGTAAATATATATAAAATAAATTATGTTTTCTAAAACAACTGTGTTGTCTTTAAAATACATTAATACTAAACAGATACTAGTTTTCTACATTGAATTGAATGGGGATGTTTATTAACTACTAATAACTCCATTGCTAATATTTTATTTACATCCTACAGAAACTGGGATCACATTCTTTCTCACCACCAATGGACACATAGTATATCTCAAGAACATGAGACAAAACCAAGTCAGAAATGTGCATGACAGACAGTATTGGACTTGCTCTCATGTTTTTTTGATAAAAAATGTCAGGCAAAATAAGAGGTCTTTTCTAGTAGGTCTTCTACCTTTCCGACCCATAAAATAGGACACTTTAAATGATTCTTACAATTTCTCAAATCCTTACTGTAATTAAAATGAAGCCAAACAGAAGAATTGATTTTAAATATTCTGCTTCTTTTAGATATAATTAAAATCGACATTTTTTGCTATGAAATATTAGATTATTAAACAATTTGTATTCTTTTTACTCTAAGACTCTGCTGGTGCTATGGAACCTGAAATAGAAGTTTATTCTCTTTCCCTGCGTGACTCATAATCTTGCCGATCATGACAGAAGAGACTAAAAATACAATGCATTACTGCATGCAGCGTCTGTAAATCCCAGGAAAGAGGTGGCTTTTAGACATTTCTCCAGCGGCTCCGGCGACCGAGCGCTGCCGAGCGCGTCGGGCAGCGGCTGCAAAGCGGACACTGTGTGCCGCTGCTGCGAGGACAGGAAGCATTGAGAGTTTCTGCGGCGGTGCTTGGCCTGAGATAATCCCATTGTATGGCAGGCTGGGCGGCCTCTCCCAGCGCTGGGAGCCCGGGCTGGCGTCTGGCTGCCTGGCCCCCGGCCAGCCCGGGCTGCTCTGCGGGGAGGGCAGGGCGGCTGCTGCTCCGGCAGCTCCGCGCACAGCGCGGCCACACCTCGCCGGGCAGAGGAAATCTGGCCAGAGCTCCAGACTTTATGACTTCTTCTTTACGAGTCCCCTCTCTTTTTTTTTTTTTTCCCCACTTTGCTCTGGTGTTCGCGCCGGGCTCTCAGGGAACTATTTAAAGTCGCAAGCAATAAATGAGCTGATGACAGGATTATTGGGAAAAGTCATACTTTGATACCCCAAAACGCACATTGCATTCCTCTCACTTTTTAAACAGTGGCAAATTACTGTCACCGCCACCCACCATACAGAAGAAAAGATTAGTTTCAACAGGCTAGTTCTATGATCGCCTTAATTTTATCCCCTTTAATTCTATCACGTTTATTTAAGATATATGTTCTGTTTAAAACAGACATTGTTCTTAACACACAAAGGAGTTCAAGGATGTGGCATCAGTGTGTTCCCACCCACCATTTGCTCTGATGGTGTTAGATTCTCTGAAAAAACATGCAAGTCCCAGAGAAAGCATTGTGCTGGATATTTTTTTTTTAATTATGTGTTTCAGTAATGGTAAATCAAAGATATTAAAAGTGTGTTTCAGTAATGGTAAATCAAAGATATGGAAAGTCTAATAAAATATTTCCCTTTACAAAATCTATGTGAAACAACCTAAAACCAATCAGAAAATATAATACATCACAAACAACATCTGCTACCTTTGCTGCAGAGAAGCCTCATTTTGCAGCCCAGGCAGCTTCCCCAGGAGCACATCTCATACACCTTCTAAGATACTTTTAGGTATACACATAAGTGCTCATCATACTGAATTTAAGGATGTCCTGAAGTGTTCTTGTGAAAAAGTAGCAAATAGAACAACAGTAGGTATGGCTAAATAGTAAAAATGCCAATATTTGCGTTTTCAAAAATATGAGATATTTATTAATATCAAAGGAAAGTAGTGTAAGACAAGGAGTAGATTTCTATATCAGCATTAAATAAGTATATTCTTGTTTTTATATTGGCACTAAATAATTTCTCAAACACTATGCAATACTTCATAGCTTAATTTTATAATAAAATAAAGTGTATTTCACAGGTAAATCACCTTCATGTATATTTTTATACAAATATTTTAATAAAGTCAATTATAAAATAGTACAAGTTTAATTGTTATAGCAGTAATATTTGATACAGCAATAATTCTGACTAGTCACATAACTGGAGTTTCTTTTTGTAACATTATTTTTATGCCCTTAGTAAGTCAAATCCCCATAGCAACAAGACTTCAGTTCCTAAACAGCACATGCAAAGGTGGTTTTATATTTAAGGCTCTACACTTAAACTGCATTTACAGAAAAATTGTGTTGGGTATGACCTTGTCCACAAGAATTATAATCCATGTACTGTGAAATATCAGAAGCCCCAAAATTCAAATGCCTGAGTTTAAGGACAATTCATATTCTGAGACAGATCTCAAAAGTAAACAGTCCCTAACTTTAAATTTCATGTTTAAAAATAAGGGTTTTCTTGGTCTTTTTAAGTTTTAACTTCTATGATTAGTATTTTCAAGCTGCTCTGTAATCAAAAAAGCATGAAGAATATTTTAGTGTCACACCACATTTTTAAGTCACTTGGCATTCATAAGGGAAAGGTTTCAAAGGAAATCAAAATAGTAACTTAACTAAAGCTTGGTTTGAATAAAACAGTTTAGATATATTCTAAAAGAATATAATGGCAATTAAATTATCTTGAGTTTCTCAGTCAAGCCAATACAGTCACCAAAAAGTGACCAATTTTAAAAGATGTAAAATCATAAATAAATTATTTTATTGCATATGTCAGCATATTAAAATACCCAGAGTGATATAGCAACATTAAAAAAAAGAGTTATTCTGGATGACAATCTCACAATTCTTAAAAGTCATATATTTGGAGATGATTGCTCAATTAATACAAAAAAGCCATCACTTATTTTGAACAATTGAGAAGGAGAAACTAGCACACAGGGTTCTTTGATTCCTATAAAAGTTGTAGTAGAGATGAAGTCCCAAAGGGTTAACCTCCTCATTGTGTCACCTATTGTTTTTATGCAGTGACAATATATAAAACCTGGTAGCAGCCTAGACATGACCCCTCAGTAACCTGTCTGCATGCACTGCTCTGATTGTCTCCTTTGCCTGATCCAGCTGCTTGTCCAAAGATCCAGCAAATATTTGCATGCACAGCGTAAGGCAGTGGCACTTTCCGCGCAGAGCTGGTAACAAGAGACAACATCTCAGCTCTGAGTCAACAGCCGAAAGCAAACAGTGGCTGCTAGTGGAGAACATCCACTCTCATGCCACAGGCAGCTCCCAGGTACTCATGACCGTGACCTACACACTTTATCACGCTTTGATCAGCATTGTGAAAGCAGACACTACAGCCGGGGCTGCCTGTGGTGTAGCCTTGCAGGCTCGCTGGTCTCAAAGGAATCTCTCTGGTCTCCTCCTCTCTGTGTTTCTTTCTTTAAGTACACAGGACAGAAACGACATGATGGACCATGATGTGTCCGTGTAGATATCTATGTAACTGCTGATCTCAAAACCAGGTGCTAACCCTAAAATTCAGCCTGCAGTCCAAGGGAAAAATTGACAGTTGCATGCATGCTACTATTAGAGGTAGGAGTCCAAGGAACTAGGCAGCAAGGGGCACTATAGGCTTAGGCACTGAACAGATCAAAATGCAGTCAAATTTAATGAGTCACCTGAATTCAGCATTTTACCACATGCATGTATTTTTCTGCCCAGGAACAATAGTGGCACTGCTTTTTCTAACAGCTCAGGCTCCTGCTCTGCCTCACAACTCTACCATCCATTCTAAACAAATGAAGAATAACTTGTGTTTCAGTAAATTATATGTGACTCAAACAGTAAGGATTACTTTGCTGCAGGGAGGTAGCTCTACACAAGAACTTAAGTAAGACATGGGCTTTGTAGAGTCAAGATACTTTCTAACTAATCTAAGACCAGAAATAGTTGAACCCAGGTCTTGCAATTATCTTAGTAAGATATTAATGAGTGCATTACCCATGTCAGCTTTTCTGCAGCCTCCTGCAGAAAGAACTTTGGGCTATGGTTTCATATTGATCTACTCTTATACTACTTTTCACCAAGGACCCATTTGTTAAATATCTTAATATCAATGTTTTAAAACTGTCAGTCTTGATTTGAAGTAAAAGTTAAAGGAAAACAAATTATTAGAGGGAGATAATGAAATATTATCATTTTCCTTGTCCATTTCATTAATGTAAAATGAAAATTTTCATATTTTGACAATAATCAGAACTTAGCCCAGGCTAAATGCAAACACATTTGTGAAACTTTTGGAAAATTTTTGATCTCTTCTAAAGAAGCTCGAAAAAGACATTTTATTACAATGCATTGCATAACACCAATGATGATGCACACTGTATTTTTATATAAATTAAAATACAGACAGATGCTGTGTTATTGCCTTCTACAGAATTTACTAAGAGCATCTTTCCAAAACTTGCAGAAAGAAAATTTAAAATTCTTAGCAAAATTGGTAGTTTTCCAACAGATGAAGGCTGGAATTTTGAAAGAAAGAAAGTTCTTTTAAAAAAAGGAGTCACAGTCAAGTAAAAGAAAAGGTGTAAAAATAAATGTTTGTTGTGAGTTCAAGAAGGATTAGAACAGTAAGTGAGTTGGAATTCTTTCATCTCTGCCCTTTCACCCAGAGAAGTCTAAGTTGGAGCATCACAGGGTTCAAGCTTGAGTGATAATTTTAGACCGAAGTGGTTGGCAAGGAATTTTGTGATCAATGTCTCTCAGTGGTTGGTGGATTCGAGACTCTCATGAAGTAACTCACTACAGGGCAGAAATCAATATTCAGACCTGCAAGTAACAAAGATCACATGGCACTTCCTCAGGAAAAAAAAAGCCCCATGGAGCACATGGCAGAATGGGATCACAACAAAGCTAGGGAGCCACAGCTTCCATATGTTTTGTGCTCACAAAGAAGAGGCAATTTATCAAATGAATTTTGAAAATACTTCTCAGTGTTTTTAGCTGGACACCAGCATCCCAACTGTATCTTCCTTTGCATGTTCCCAAGGTTTTCACAGGTTTCCTCCTCTTGTCAGCATTCTTCTGCTCCTCCACCACCCCAGTCTTTCTGCTGCCTCCTCACTCATCCACACACTCGTCAGTAGTGATCTGTGCCCCATATTTTCTGGCAGTACCACTGCCCCTTCCACATCTGCCCAGGAGTAGGTTCAGCAACACCAGCAGAGAGCCCAAGCTGCTAAGCCCTCTTGTGGACTGTTATGATGGGAGCAAGGAGGGAAAGGTAAATGGAAAAATTATTAACTTTCCATATGTGGGTTATATGTGTGGCTTTGACAGCAGTGGCTTTATTTTATTTCCAGGTTCTGGAAAGCAACTTTTAGACTTTTCTGATTACTCTGTAGACTTTTCACTCACACAGCATACAGTTCCTACCTACACATTTGCTTTCTAATTCTAAATAATTTAATGCAATTTTTATTTTCTTCCTGTGTATATAACTCTCCTTTGTCCCTCCCCTAACATGATGGTCTTCCTCATCACATACCATCTCTTTTTTTCTCCCAACTCTTTGCATTGTAAGTTGCATTCCTTTCTTCAGGATGCCAGAAAGAGGAGAAGAAAAACAGGAGGACTGTCTCTGCGCAACTTATGTAGCTCAGGACCAGTGGTGAAAAAGGCCTTCCTTAACCTCTACTACTGCATTTTGTGGCACACTCAGTAGTGGCAGAGACTCTTCATTACATTACAGCTTAAAATCTCATGAAAACTATGTGCATCTGAAATTTGTTATTTTCCACCTATGAAAAGTACAAGAGGTATAGAGCCATGGGAATTCTCTTCCTCCTTCCAAATAAATGAAGTTTCAAGTCCCTCAGCCAAATAATAGAGCTGCTGTATTATCATAATTTTGTATTAATTAAATACTAAAATTCTACAAGAGGACTAAGAGAAATGTTACAGTTCTTGATTATATTTGGGAAAACCTCAGCTTCAGAATTTACATTATATTCTGACTGAGTTAGAAAATAATATAAAATATAAAAAAATACCCACCACAACCCAGAAACTCAGAGGAAATTTTTCCATTCCTTAAAGGAGATTAAGGCACCTGGGTTGAGACCTGACACAGTGCAAAGTGTGATTGGTTTCAGTGTGATCAATGTGATGTGATGTAAGAAGGAAATTCCAGTAGAAAATTCCAGCAGAAAAGTAAAATTTCAGGTTTTCTGGCCATTCAAAGGTATGATCTGCGTGGCAGGTTTTTAAGGCTGAAGTCCACAATGAATATGCAGATGTTTTTGAATATTTTGGTTCAAAATTCAGTATCTTGTCAGGAATAAACACAAAGTTATAGCAATCTGAACAACTGCACATGTTCAAAGATACTTAAGAAAAGGCTGGTCTTAAGGTGACTGAATAGCAGCAAAAGCCATCCTGGAATCCTGGATCAGGACACTGCCCTTTCTGTGCTTTTCAACCTCACATTAGAAAGGAGACGAGGGGAAGAAACTGAAAAAATGTTGGTTTGTAGTATGATGGCAGAGGGGGAAAAACATCCAGTTCTGCATTGCACTCGGTCATCTTTGTGTGCCTGTGGCCAATACCTGGTACTGAGCAGTTCTGGGTACAGGGAAATTCTGGGTGCCACTGCATGGAGTGGGGCTTGCAGGCTGACTGTGCTTCCCAGGAAGTCTGTACCAGGAAAAAGGAACCCATAGTACAATGAAAGATGCAGTTGTGCTGATTCACTAAAACAGAGGACATGCTAAATATATAATATAGAAGTGTATGTAAACAGAAATTCATCCCTATCACTTTTGGGAAGGATAATATTTTTAGTGAGAAGTTGTTCTATTTGATAAAAAATCAAAACAATAGCACAAAAGCTTAACAAGGTAAGTGGAAGAAGGGAAATAAACATTCCTTTTAAATGAAGTGGAGTGGCAAGAACGCAAACCTAAGTGATGAAAAAATATTTGCATGTCTACAGGCAAAATGAACCATTTAGAGGATGCATATTTCCTGCTCCCTATGATTCTACAGCATACAGACCCTACCTTTGCTTAATGCAAACTGAAATAAGCAGTATCAAAGTTGTAACACATGATGATTTCATTCTATGTGCACTCTATATTTTTATTTCTGCTGTGTCTGGGTCTATAGGAGCTCCACCACAGACACATTCTACTGCACAGCTAGCGACTTTCAAATACCTTATCTGCACAAAGGAATCAGGCGAGGGGGAGGCTGACTCACATTCTTGCTGACAGACATTGCAGCATTACAATGTAAGGAAATAAAGTAATGCAGGTTTAACTGAAATAGTTTCAGAGGCACTACTCCAACTTTTCTACTGCTCTAAACAGCACCTATAACATGGCAGTGACAATTTACTCTTCTTGTACACTAAATGTGAAAGATTCCAGGGGTAACTTTCTTTTTTAAACACATTTATTTTTTCCACACTTCAAATTATATGCATTAAATAACTTGCCAGATATATATGAATATAATCTTTTAAAATAGTCTTCAATTGCACTGGGGTGGGTCTTTAGGCAACAACAACAAAATAATAGATTGCAGATACATATGAATTAACACTGATTTTTCAGTCTATGAACAGGTTACAGCTTGATGCAGCACATGCCTAGAAATGTTTCCAGATAAAATTGCCCCATGTAGACCATTCACAGCATATTTAATGTTTTGATTATGGATAATATTTTGTTTGATTATAGGAAACAAGTTATAGCAATCAATATCTTTAGATATTTTTCACTGTGCAGAGGATCAGTTTGTGCAGGATGGACCATATTGATGACACACACATTTTCTAAAATATTTGAAATTCTGTTCATAGCAAGAATTTGATTGGGAGTAACAGCTGCATATTTGAATAAATAGAGCTATTTTAGGAGTCCAGAAAATTTTAAAAGGCATGTACTAACCCAATATTCTATCCTATCTATATATCTTCATAGTTTCCAAATGTGCTACATCATAGTATTGAAGTTCCTGTTTAAAGATAATCTGTCATGAGTAACAGTTAGTATTATTAATTGAATTTGAATTTCTTAAACTGCAGAAGCAGTGAAGACAGCCCACCAGCAAGAAGTCTGCTTTAGGAGTCTTGTTAAGATTTGATACTACCAAGCTTAGAAAACAAGAGTTACTAAATCAACACTTTTCTATACCATGACTTAATTACTGCCCTCTGTAGTGCTGCACCAAGGAAGATGTATTCAAGGCTGATGTATTTCAGCTGAACCAGAGAGATGAAGCTAGAAGAGAATAGCTACTGCAGTGAGACATTAAAGTATTTTTTTTCTGTCCATCAAGTTAAAATAGAGATTAAAAGCCTTTTCAGAAAGACCCAAATATAACCTCCATATTTTTAATTGAATTCTCCCCTAGAGCACAGTCCTCCAAGCTGGGAGCACAGGACAGGGGAAAGACAAGCTCAAACAATTTGTCCAAAGTAATCAGCAAAAAAGACTTGTTTTTTATTGGAGGAAAAGGTATGGAAGCTAAACAAAGATTTTATGATTTTTAAGTTTCCCAAAATTTGGGATCCTATGCATACTTTTTTACTATTTTCATGTCGTTTTTCTTAGAGCATCAGCACAACCAGGTCCCTGGTATGTAGTGGGCAATCTTCCTTTTCTTCTACATGTAAGGTATGGTATTGTAAACGTTTTATTCTTAAAAGTACTTCTCTTCTAGAAATTTTTGGGTTTTAAATCTACTCAGCAAAAACATTTGATTGATTTCACTGACATTTTAGAGTTTATTGTCAATTTTCATGTATCTGCCTATATTTTTTTGGGACATGTTCTGTGATCTGGCAAATTTTTAAAATATTTTACTACCTAGTAGCATTTCTAGTACAGAGCCAATCTTCTAATGAAAAATTTATGAAATTTAATTTTTTTGGTATATATTATCTCCAGTTAATTTTTATTTAAAAGACACAAAACTCTAATTTCTTAATTTCAACCTAGACTACACAATCCTTCCTCCCAGTTTGTGCTAAATAAAAACATAAGTTTATTCAGAAAAGATGCCCATTTTGAAGAAACAGGCACATGGTCCTGTGTGCTATTTTCATATACACTCTTTACTGGAGGTGCTGCTCTGTCTAGGCAAGGAAATTTATGGTGGCATTACCCCTACTTGTTTGCACAGTCCTCCACCAGTAGCAACCTGTGCTAATTTTTGCACAGGTATGTACCGAAATTTTGGCACATGTTTAATATAAGCAGGCCTGGTCTTGAATTCTCAGCACAGGCAAGTCTCCAACAAATCAGTGAACCAGCAATTTGCTTGGCTCAAAAAATGCACGGTTTCATTACATTCTTACTTTAACACACACAGAAAGAAGAACAGAAAATCCTCACTAAAAGTTTACTTCTCACAATCCAGCTGAATAGACAGCTTGATATGTCATACAGCTCTGTCAGGAGCTCTCTCAACAATTTTAAGAAATGCCACCACAGGTTCAAAGTCACAAGGCTACAAAAACATCTTTTCGATTCTACAAACAGAACTGTATGAGGGACACTGAAAGCAACATTCTCTAGGCTTTACAAATTTCCACCAAACACAACTGCAGGATGAAGATCAGCAGATCAGCAACCACCACCCCAAAAAAATAAATCTCTTCAATCTACTCATACCAAAGTGAGCATGCTGACATTTTCATGTGGTTGACTAACTTTTCTTTATGGCTACCATAAATTCAACTTGTTATAATTACTGTCAATAAAATTAATGAAATTACAGGCTGCTCAACAAAAGGAATATCAATCTGTAGCATTTTATTAGGTCAGTAAGACCTTCATTTATCACTGGTACATTTTGTGTAAGGCAGGGATTTGGCTCTTGATTTGTAGCTCTTGTAATTTCTTAAAGTTACATTCCAGGATGTTAGAAACATCTCATATATTGATTCTGCTTGCTTGATCAAGAAAAAAGGTTTTCAAAATAACCAGAACTTCTAAAACTCTTTCTAAAGTCTCAGAATAATTTCAGTCCTGAGCCAAATGCAAAATGTATAGCAGTTTGAAAGACAAAATGCAACAAATTTTAAGTAACTGCCAACTTGAAAAAGTACCTTAAATACAACCCCCCCCCCTAAAAAGGGTTCTCCACGTTGGAACAGCAGGGATGAAGAAGTCCATACTGCTTTAGTTTCCTGATTGCTATAAAACAATAAGGAGAATGCCACACCTTTTTTCATTTGTGATATAATTTTTTGTATGATTAAACTGAAGTCACACAAAGACATTTCCAGTATTAAAAAAAAACAAACACATGAGCAACACATTTAAAACACAGAGAAACACAACTGCATTTTTTCTTCATATGTTACATGAATAAAAATATTCTCAGTGATTTCATGTTCAACTAATAACTGAATTGCTTTCAAGATATTTTGACTGGATGGTACTCTGGTGTCAGAGTTTAATTCTTGAATTCCCGATAACAATGACAATAGGAAACACACTGGAATTTCACTTTTGAGGTGTTAGATTGTCTTACTTTCAAAAGTGTCTAAGTTATTTCACAACCTGAGTTTCGTTTTCAGCCATGTCCTGGCCAATGAAGAATTCAAACTTCACTGAAAGTCATTATGACTTAGAACTCATACTATGGGAAATTACAGGCATTACTCTAGAAAACCAAAGGAAAACTGAGTAAGACCCAACACAATAAAGCAAAATGATAGTTAGACAGGTTTTACTTTATAGTAAGACATAAAAAAAAATATTCTTTTTTTTTTTTTTTTTTTTAGTATCTTCTTACCTTGTTTTAGTAAAAAACTGATTTTGGCAGATTATGTTTAATGATCACAAGTTTCTGTTAGCATTCTGGCCACTCTATGAGATAACCAGCTGTTGTTCATTGGAACAACAAAGGTGTAATCCTATTTGATTTTTTTTTTTTTAAATGCTGCAGCTTCCAGCCATGAGGGAAGTCAAAATTATTAGAAGCATTTTTCATAACACTGTACCAAGCTGAAGTGTAATATTGCATACCATCAAAAATCTATGCTTAAAATCTAGATACACAAGTTATTAAGTCATTCTGTTAAATTTAGCTAAGGATGAGCCTGGGCTTTTCCAGACCCATATCTCTTTAGGGTTAGAAATGTAGTCACTTCTCTCATGATTATTTGCCTCTCAAATACAGAAAAGCAAGACTGTTCTTCACTTCTGGTTTTGGAATGCCCTCAAC
The DNA here is from genome assembly GCA_024500445.1 of Entomyzon cyanotis. Classification (NCBI taxonomy): domain Eukaryota; kingdom Metazoa; phylum Chordata; class Aves; order Passeriformes; family Meliphagidae; genus Entomyzon; species Entomyzon cyanotis. Next base: position 23,998,939 of record JAKEPQ010001005.1, read on the forward strand.
AGTCTCTCAGAAAAAATCTTAGAATTATTTATCTGGGGTTTTTCTATTAATGTGTTCCTCAATACTTATTCCAGGTGAAACAAAACTTAAGGCACTACAAAAAAACCTCTTGGGAGAGTTTATCAAGCAAGGTCACGCTAAAGAATGTTAGGTTATGTCTTCTGATAATTATTTAATTTAGAACAATAGGGTTGTGTTTGGGAATTATACCTAGCACTTTAAAGTATGCCTCCTCCTGATTTAACACAGATTCATGGCACAAGTTTCAATGTTATGTCAAAATGAAAACAGTGCTTTTTAAATGACAGGTCAACTGAACCTGAGTGATTTTAGTGAAATATGGCTATTTGTAATTATCATCAAAATTTGTTGGGTTTGGATATCTATCGTTAAAGAGAAAACAAAGCACTTACAAGGTGTTTTCATTTTCTGCGATGAGGAAATAATATTCAATGTGAAAATCACTCTCCAGTAACGTAGAAAAAAATCTGAAAAACAGTGAAATCGTGGGATTTCATTATATAATTATTTCTAGTCATAAGGAAGCAGCACTTAGTAGACCTTATGAGAGACCAAGTGCAAGAACTTACACAGATACTAACCAAACAATTTTTATTCAAAAAAGATTACACTGTCATAGGTCATAATCACTTTACAGAAAGACAATTTTAATTCATCTTTTGTTTTCACCAAGGGCTCTTGTGTGAACCCCACAATGCAGCTGCTTTGCTCATCACTTCTAAAAATCTGAACATTCACAAATATTTTGACTTTTACTGCAAAATACAGTTTTACAGTTGTCCTGCAAAGTGTAGTGAAGAGTACTGGGGACAGATGAAGTGCTTCTTGAACACTGAATCTCTCTCTTCTCACCATTTACAGAAAACACAGTAGTTACCAAAGTTCAGATTGTTCTGTGCCATGAAGAACATTTGTTATTTAACACAGATGGGGGTGGTATGTCATTTTCTAAGAGCCCTTCTGTAGAATTTTGCTCTGGGCTGCTGAAGTTGGTTCAGTGAAAGATCAGACTGAGGAAGGCATGAAGTCTGAGATGAGCAGACCAAGATTCCTAACCTTTGTGTTCACCTTAATTATGCTGTAATTGTTAGGCCTATAGAAGAGGATAAATTAATCAAAACTGTTACACCTGAAATCTCTGTCCCTCACTTATTCTGTTACTGTAGCAGTGTCATTTCAGAGGATAGGTCTCTGTTACCATGGCATTTCATTTACAGACTCAAAATGCTGAACAGCCTCAAGTAGGGAGGAGACGAGGATCATATTCCTGCAGGATTAAAATGTCACCTTTCTATAAGTCACCTGATAAGCAATGGCTGCTCCAAACAAAACAAAATACTTCCAAGCTATTATTAGCTTCTAGTAGATAGTAAGATGTTATGAATTTTCAATATCCTATATATTACAGAATTAGGATCAAATGGACTTTATAAACAGAAATTTCAATTGAATAATAATTTTACTCTTGGAAGACATAATGCCAATGGGGCTACATCAGTTTTATGTAGAAAATCCATGACTGAAACCAGTAGGTTTATAGCACTGGATTGGCATAAATGCATAAACTCATGTTATCTCTTTTTTACTGGCAGAAACCTGCTGTGGGAAAAAAAAAGCATTTCTCAACCCAACTGTTTAAATCAGGGCAGTGGCAGACAAAATAGGCTGTGCTGAGATGTCACATCTACTGTACATCCTCTGGCAAGCAGGCCCCAATATTCTAGACAACACATAAACAAGTGTCTTTTCACAGAGGGACAGAATGGCTCCAGTTCCAAATCATAGCTTCCAATAACAAAGCAGGGAAGTGGAAACTCCAGTTTATTTACAAAATGTACGTGCTACAAATGACAGAGATAAAAGTCCTTCCGAGAAGAAATTCAAGGAACGTCTTGACTTGCAGCCTTACAGTGCTCCCTTTGAAATACATTTAGGGTGGAGATATATGTGTCACAAGCCAGCTGTGAAAATGTAGTACAAGGTGATTTGAAACCTTATAAAAATATGAATGGTATAATAAGAAAAGTTAAAGAGTACTTATATCTATCTTGAGAAAGTGAAAGCTGTTACAGAGGGTACAATTTCAGCTTTTGAAAGGAAGAAATACAAAGGTTTTTCTCAGCTCTATATTTTATGGATCAACTGCAAAGACAACGAGGAAGTCAGGAGGAAGAAGGGGTTTGCAACAGAAAAGAGAATGTGAGAGAGAAGAGTGAAAGGAAAGAATTAGATGGTCCTGCATGTTTTCCACATTCTAAAAAATTTTGTGCAATTTTGCCATGCCGTTAATTTCTTTACATCCCTTGTTAGTACGTAAGTTACACATATTTAATTTTTCATGGCCATTTTTTTCTAGAAGTACATCATATTTAAATCAGAAAAATGTACCATGTCGTTTACAGGTAATCCAAACCTGATTACCCTACTTTGTAGCTTTATGATCCCTGAGAAAATTTAGGTTATGCAACTATCCTTGTGAAATCTTTTCAAGTTTTCCTGACAGATAAAGTAGAACATGCATGAAGTTTCCAAGAGTTCTGATGTCCTTTAGAGAATTCACCTGCACCACAGAGAGTCTGATCTCAAACCAATTAATACCTACAGAGAGCTGTGGATCAGAGGAATGTCTCCGTAGCCCAGCAGCTGGAGGGTGCTGATGGTTGAAGGAGGGACCAGCCATGCTGGGCATCAACTGCTGGCAAGTTAGGTACTCAAAAATTTGGCAACCAGTACCCCATTTTTGTGCCATAAATATTTAAATGTAGGGGGAAAAACAGCAATAGAAATTCCTGAGGTTTTTCCTGCAATTACAAAAATGACAGAAAGTTTATTTTATTTCACACTTGTCTTTCAGTTAACAACGGCACAACTGAGGAAAAATCCTTTTGGATATTGCATACAATGTATTACCTTATTTTTGGACAATTGCACAATGACTGCAGCTGTTTTATAGGAAACCATGTTTGAAAAAAGCTAATTATATTTCAAGTATTCCAAGGGAAGTGGCCAGAAGAGAGGATAAATGGCAAGGATATTCATCAGGCACTGGCAGGAGCACAAGCATGTTGTGATTGGGATTTTAACACATTTCAGAAGCCTGCTGCCTGAGATAGTTTTGTGATTACGTACTCACTCATCTATTTCCCCTCGATGTTTATGTTGGAAAGATGGCACGTTATTTTGAAAGACATGGAGAAAAAAAAAAGGAGCTTGCAGAGGAAACTGTAGAAACTAGTCCTGATATGGAGTAGTTTAACACTGAAACATATAAGCAAAATGCACAAGTCAAATGTTTAAAAAAAAGAATGTACAATACTAGTGGTTTAATGCTTTCAAAGCAGTTTGTGTATTATTATTGTCCTGAAGTAAGTGTGAGTCTTCGTCTTAGCTCTCATGGACCCTGAATTCCAGAACTTGTGTAGATCTTCCTGGTTGTTTTGGGAGGATGAAATTTGCTTTGCTTTGTGAGGAGGACAGATTATTCATCTCAGACCAGAGGCCAGGTGTGCTCACCACTGCAGACAAAATGCGGGCATTACCTCTATTGGCATTTCCTTCCTCTTTCCAGTTGTGTTGTGCCTCCCTATATTTCTTCTGATTCAGACAATTCCTTTGGTCATCACTCAACTGGAGCAGTAAAAAGAGCACTGGAATTTTTGTGACACTGCATGGCACTCAGGACAAGGCAGGGTCTTGTTTCCAAACAGTGAAACACACAGAAGCGTATTTTTCTTCAGACAAGAATCTGTTGGTACTTTTGTCACCACAACCACTTGAAAGAAGTATAATTTTAAAAAAAAAAACCAACAAAACAAAAAGCCAAAAACCAATCAACCAAAAACCTGGAAAAGATTTGGCGGCTGTGAGTTTTTTAAAATAAACAGTATCTTATTAAAACCTGTAGTCATGTTTCATACATTAAGGAACTGAGAAAACAAATAAAATCACCATTCTTTTTTCCTATAGTAATAGTAAAATTAACTAAAAGGAAGATGAAAAGATTTGTATCTGCGGAAACTGCTGTCATTTTAAAAGAAAAGCAAAGAACTCTGTCTTATATCCTCTTTCTGGATCAACTAAATTTCCATAGCATGACAGGATTTCTCCACTGACTATCAAAAACGTTGGTCAGCACCTTTTTTCAAACAGTGTAGTAGTAAAGTTGCAAATAAACAGATTGACTTCTAATGCACACGTTAAAAAAAAAAGAAACAAACACTGAGGTCTTCAATTAATGAAGATGAATTTGGGCAAATGATTGTCTCAATGCTCACAGGCTGTGCACAGGGACTGTAACAGGGTAGCTGAAGACACAGTAACACAAGGAAGACTCACAGAGAACATAAGAGTCTCAGAAAGCATCTGAAATATTGTTTGTATTGGTGCAGTTCACATTGGATGCTACGTCACTCCTATCCAGGACAACAGTCATGATACAACACTAACAGATTGACCACGAACAGGGATGTATTACAAGCCAAATATTACAAGCCTGAGGCACCCAGTACCTTCTGTTAAGACCACAGTCTTACAGATAAATGCATATTTTAGATAAAAGACACACTTAAGAAAAGCATTTATCTTTTGTACTAGCTTGTAATTCCTAGGAAATATGACAACATATGTCCTTTTGGGTTAGGTTCCAAATACTTGTCACCACATGTAAAAGAGTTCAAAAGAAGGCACAGGACAAAGGCTATCCAATTCTCATAGGATCCAAAAGAGATCACAGGTTCACTTGGATTACAACTGTAGTGATTTTCTCAGAAAATGCTGTGCTTCAGCTGAAAGTAAAAAGGGGAAATGACACTGCATGAACTCCTGCAGTAAAAGACAGGGAAAAATCCCTGTCCCAGGGAAGATACTCCAGTATAATAAATAGTTCCTGGAAGAAACCAAGGTCAGTGTTTTGCAAGGTAAAAGTAGCTTTTCAGCTACTCACAACAATATTCTATAAATTTTAATTTGAGAGGGCCAAAGGAGATCTCAGGGCCTTTACTGCTACTTCACTGACTCAGAGTTAACAGCTGTCTTAAACTGGGACAAGTGAGTCAAAAATCAGATTTGAAAGCAATTGTCCTTGCCCAAAGCTGAAAATAAATTTGACTGTAAAACAAATGTAATTATGTCTCTCCAGGAAGGAACACATCCAGAACGATCATGAAGTTGGTTGTAATCAATGACCTTTTCCGAAATACCTTGAACTCTTTCTTTTGTTGATGGGACTTTCTAAAAGTATACTGGGAGCCATAGGTTTCTGGCTTGTACCCATTTTAAACATTGCTTATCGCGCAGTGCTACAATTTGTTATCAGATGACCCTGTGCTCATATACAAACACAACCACTATCAGGCACAGACAGGCTATAATCTGGCAATAACTTTAAAAAACAGAAACAAACACAATGTGTAGGGAATATTAATAAACTCACGGAATTCTGGCACAGCATTATTAGACTACTACTAAGTATCTGGAGGGAAGTACAGTAAGACATGATAAAAATCCACATTAATTTCAGTCCTATTCCCTATGACACATACTGTCCTAAATAGCTGCTGTCGCATGAAGTGCTCTCTTTAGAACAGTTCAACATCCTTTCGCATTTCTAGCTTTTGCAAATGTGATGATTACCTTGTTTTAAAGGTTTCTATTGTGTCCAAGGAGTTAATACACAGACATTTGTACAAAACCAGTCTTTTCATTATAACCATTATTCTATCTTTAAAAGAAAGGTCTTACAAGAAAGACTCTTCCTTAAGCATATACCATACTACCATATATTACAGGACAAAATTATCAAATTTCAGAATTCTTCAGTACTTGTAACAGGAGTCATTTTTTTAAAAAACACTCCCATGTAGTAATGTGTGTAAGGTAGTCTTATTTCAGCAACTGCCAGCAACTACCATGGTTCATAATGTGGTTTAGGTTGACAATCTCTTATAGTATTGCCTTCTCAAAAATGATACTTCATTGTACTAACCTTCAATAGAAAATAAGTGAATAACTGTTGTTTTCTCTAAAATGGGGATTGTTTCTCTGCCTTATGAGAATTTAATGGGAATGGAATCCAGGAACAAATATGCAGCTGTCAGATACTTTAGTGATGGGTACTATGTAACTAGCTGAAAGGATAAGAACAGAGAATCTAATTGCATAGTTCTTTTGTCAGCATAACTTCTGCCAAGTATGGTGGCTTTTTGCTAATTAAACAAATGATCTGTGTAAAAAAAATGCATTTATACTATTCATTGAAAGCTGCACATGACTTTTTGAGGGCCATGACATGCAAAATACAAAGGCAATAAGATTCAAATTTAAACTTATGTAGAAATGGTTTTTTGTTTGGTTTTAATGGATTTTATTGTGGAGAACAATATGTTTGCCCAGATGAAAATTCATCTTCCTTGGCCAGTGCATGGATAGTCTTAAATTCCACATTTTACATCCCTTTTCTATCAATTCATCTGGGACAAACATGGAAGAAGACCAACCACACAGTCTCTTCTACTGGATCCAACCTTGGGATCCAGAGGTCAGAATACAATTGCAAACTAAAACTCTCAACTGCAATATAGAGCAGGGCACAGTGATGGAATAGATTTGTTCAATACCAAGCCTCAGCAGATAGTATAAATGTTTTCTCTTTATATTACTTTTTAGATTGTTTAGAAAGATTATGGTATCTTTTTTGGATCAAACCTTGCAACACTTTCATGTTATATTAACAAAACCAAAATCCAGAAACTTTGGTCAGCAAGTGTGTGTGGCATTAATAAGGATCACTTAGGAATTAAGCTTACCAAGAGTGGAAATAAATGGGATTCCATTTAAATGGTGCTTGTTCTGTCTAACCTTATCCCTCAAGCTGATGCAAATGTTCCTGGAAAACTTCAAGCTTTGACATTTTGCAGATAGGCTTATTTAAAAGAGCATGGAAGATATTTAAACCACTCAATACCATTTTTCTTAGATATGTGAGGCACATTCCTTTTTTTTTAAAGATTTCAGTAGCTTATTTGCAAAATTAGTCAAAAAGAAACAACGTTGTTCAGTCAAAAGTTTGATTTTAGAGAATCCAGTCTGTGGATTGACCATTTCTCTGGGTATTTTAATGCAGGCACTCTTCTCTCATCACTACCATGACATCATTGATTACAATATTCCAACTGACTAATCAGGAAGGAGGTTGTGCCTAAACTGGATGAGGTTATGACTCTAAAGTATTGTTAACTTTTTCTGCTAAGGAAAGATTGGTCAGGGAACTCCTACTCAGGAATCCTTTCTTTTGTGAACTGAAGGGAGGCTGAGGTGCCAGTTCAATTTGGTTTGCCACATACATTGGGAGATTGTGCCCCAGTGCTTAGGCTGTGAAATAAATCCACTTATTGTTGCTTATTACCACAAAATATTCGTATTTCAAAAACACTCACAAGTCTCATGACACATTTACAAATGTGAGAAAATACAGTTGAGTTGCTCCCTAAACATATTTATTAATTAATGTTATCAAAAGGTGATAAGGAAAAAGAAAGAGAAAGGGATATAATGACATTTTCATAAATGTATATATGTATGTGTGTGTGTGCTACCAAGATCAAAAAATTGTGTGATAGGAGGATTTCCATGTAGAATAATATAATGGAATCTCTTAACTATTCAGCTGAATATGTGTTATAAACAATTTGTATAGGGAAAAGAAGGGCATAAGGTACATTTAATCTAAAAATAGATATTTTTAATCCAGCAAAATTATAGCTCAAGAAAAGTGTTATCAAATATCTGATAATACTTGTTTTCCAAGTAATCAAATTATTTAATGAGAATTGGTTCTGATGTTAACATTTCAGAAAAATGCCTTAAAGACTTGGCTTAATTTTTAAAAATGAGGAAATAATTTGAAGTTGGAAAATAGACCTCGAAGAAAGAGGCTAAAAAAAATCTCTGTAAAAGAGACTGTGAAATATTTGGACTACAAGTATGTACAAAAGGAATACTCTTTTGATAGTAGACAGTGCTTTAGTGTACCAGGAAATAAAATGTTGAGATGACTGGAACTGATGGAATTTGACATAACTGGAATGCTTCTCTAATTTACCCCAGGAGTATTTGACATGGTGTTATCCTGAGGTTTTTATGATGGTGATCACATTGAAAGTTGATGATGTTTAAGATTTGTGAATGCCAGAGTTTGGATTAGTGATTATTAATAGTATCCTCTGACCCTAAAATATGGTAATAAAATGGTCTCTATGCACATGAGAAATTTAATAAAAAACATTTTTGTCCTTAAAAGTGTGTGAACCATAGATTATTCCTACATTTAGATGTTGCTAACTTGTTCCTCATGGTTTTGAGGCTAATTGGTCAGAATATGAGAGTGACTACACTCTTCTCTTTAGCAAATTGAAAATATTTTAATTTAAAATAGTTATTCAAGTCTGCACAGCTGAGTCTGGTCAACTAAGGTCAGTGGAATCATTCTTTACACATCTCTACTGTCATAGAGGTATTTCTTGTGGTATTGCATTTTTTAGTTCCTATGAAAGCATCAGTGTAAAAACAGCTTTGTAAGCAGAGAATTCTGTTGTTTCACTGGGGGTGCAATTACATCGGATTTTGATGCATTACCTTCAGTTCTTTTACATACTGAACTTCTGCAATATTCTCCCTTTAAAACATTTAGATCAAGGAGATATATTCCTCAATTGATCTAAACTGACATATGGCTATTAAAATAATTGCAACGTGGATTTCATCATCCTGAGAGATGGATTCTCAGATTGCAGAAAAGTGAACATAAAAGAAGCAGAAAAACTTTCCCTCATCCTTTTCCTTTTTGTGGGTTTTTTCTCCTTCTTTTCTCTATTTCAAATTGTGTATCTAAAAGAAAAAAAAAAGGTATCAGTAGGAAATTACAGAGTGATCTGCAGATGATAGTTGTTTGAAAATTTAAAGGTAAGGGTATTTCCATTTACCGAATTTAAATGCATTCCAAGTGGCACAGCCAATACAGTGTCAAGTTTTTTGCTGTGATAAGGCTTGAGGCAGGAAGCCATGAGAGGTCAGGAAGGAAGCACTATCAGGCCTGAGAGGGGACCAAACAGCAAAGGGAGCAGCAGAGCCTCTTGTATTTAGGCTGTGTAACAGCTGCACTCTTTTCCAAAGATGAACAGCTCCAAGTGTAAAATCACACCTACTGTCCCTTTAAACTTATTGGGGAAAAAAATTCCTTGTTTGTTGTGTTTGTCTTTTGCTTCTAGTGGCTTTGTAATGGGAAGAGAGAAGGAGGGGAAGGCAACAGGGAAAGTTGCCTATTTCACATAAACTATTTCACATAAACATTTCTTCTGGGATGCAGACCTGTTTGTTTACAGCAATTTAGCTTTATCCTGGGCACACCAAAGGAAATAACTTTAATGCTGGTTTTGGTCCATCATGCCTGAGCTCGATCCAAGGCATTTAGTTTGCACTGGTATGTGTCCAAACATCACCGACATCACCTGCTTCCCGATATACTGCCCAATGGGAAAAAGGTCAGGGAGAAACTTAAGGAGAAAGGGAAAGCTCTAACAAAATTTGGCTTATAAAAGAGCTACATACACTGTGTTAGTGAGTCCAGCTAAACTGGGCTGACAAGTCATTTTCCCATCCTATGAAATGAGGGAATTTATATTTTCTTCCTGTTCCATGCTGCTATGAAATAAAGACATTTTACATCCTTTGAGAATGAAACCAGCAGGAGAGCCACTTGCCTATTTGAGTGTTCTTTCATTTCCTATTTCATCTACTGATGTTGAAGTTCTTGCTCTGGTGTTCACTAATACTGGGGAGGGGAGGGTGTTGGAGGAAACCTGGCAATCTGACTTCTGGTAGTTTGGAGACGTTATCACTAAAAAAACAACTGATGCTGAAAGAGATGATCATTGAATAACTGATATCTGGTAGGACAGCCATGAAGGAGGGAACAGATCCATACCAGAGCCAGGAATTGTGATGATGAATGAGACTTCTTAATATTTGTCCTAGATCTTGTTTGTTATTCTTATTTTCTTGTTCAGGGAATATCAAGTAACCTAGAGAGTGTTATTGTCTTTCTTGGTTTCCACTGTGAATTTTTCAGGGTTTTTCCTCTTCCTCTGATTTTAAAATTCATCATTTTCAGAGAAAAAGCAAGCAAACAAAAGAGCCAAATGTTCCTCACTAACTCCTAAAGTCAGTTAATGTAAAAATATATGGCTACATCCCAGCAGTTCTATGACTTTCAAGCACAGAGAGACTTTAATTTTGTTGTGACTATTTTATGCTTATACAGTTAAATGGAAGCCAAGCAATTTACTATTGTACAAGGCCATCCAAAACATAAAGGGTGCAAGCCAATGCCCACTGCATTTAATGAAAGCAAGATATCAAAAACAGCACCAGCTCCAAAAACCTGTCTAAAATTATAATTACTCACAGTGGTAAACTTGTGCACATGCTTTGGGATCAGTGCCCAACTCTGTGCACAGGAACTCATTCCCAATTAACCAGTGGGATTGTTCAACTGCACTCTCTTGAATCATGGAAGGATAACCAAGAAGCTGTCCAACCTACAGCAAAAGAGACCAGTTCAGTAGGAACATAAGAAAAAATCAGTACTCAAGAAAATGTATCTCAAACATTGGATCATTTAATACATTTTAAGAGTCAAAGCTTATTCCTGCTGGAGAAAGGCAAAAATAAGTTCATTTTTGTGAAAATTTATTACCTACCTGTGCTGCCAAGGTCAGTGAGACCTGTCCTGCATTGAATAAGTACTGCTGGGGCAGAAAAATCAGACTGGGCTTTAGCCCAGTAGCTTTAACTTATGAACTACTATTTAGTTGCTAAACTGCCCAGGGAAGTGAAAATACACAGAGCTAAATTCCACAAGGTTTATAATCATGTGATTCCATGACCATAATCATTTTCGTATAGAAGTAAGAGAGAAGAATTTGGTTCATGGCATGATACTTGTCTAAAAGTAATTCTTTTTTGCTGCCGTTAACAGCAAACTTGTGCAATGTTATTGTGTGGCACTTCCATAATGGGAGAGTTAGTGGAGCCTGACAAAATCTGGCCCAATTTTAGATCAGGTCTTGAGTAAAACTAGGACAGTTTCTGGCATGATCTAGAGATTTTTATTAAATTGGAACAGAGGTAAAATTGGGTTGGTCCACCTAGAGCTCAAAATGAATTTTTACACTTACTTGAACATCAAAGTACAGTTTAAGAGCAAGACAAAAATAAATGAACTGAAAGTATATCCACAAATCCTGCAAGTCAGACCTAGCAAGACCTTTAAAAAGCTTTTCCAGCTATCATTTGCTAGGCATACCACTCCCTATGTATGCAGCAGCTATATAAAATTAATACTAATACATCATGAAAAGAACAATATTTTGTTTACAGTAAGTGGCATGTTCAAAGGCATCAAGTTCAGCCTAATTTTTCTTCCCATAAATTAAATCTGACTGCTTTACTTGCCCTCTACAGGTGCTTTTCTCCACGTACAGGTAGCAGAGTCCTAGTGTAGAGACAGAGATGTGCTGTACAAATCCAATATATGTCTAATCTGCCAAGCAGACATTTCTTCTCATTATTGTGGTTCACTAACACATCCTTTCTCCTTTCCAAGCAGACAGCTAAAAGGTATTTTTCATAAGATTACACCCAGCAACACTACCTCTGTACGTTGACTGTAATACCTGATTAAAAATGATAGAGTGATATGAAATTCAGGTGACCAAGCCGGAGGACAAATGATCTGACCTTGTGAAAAAGTAACAATACAATGCTGTTTGGAGGATACTTTAGAAATATCTTGAAAAATAAATTTATATAAATGGAAGTAGGCTTCACTCTGTAACTACTTTACTCCAATAATTAGGTTCTGAGGGCTCCTCCCAAGTTTCTTATTCCTGTTTGTTGTCTTCCTGAAAGTCAAATATAAGATTATTTTCTTGGTTTGAATCAGAGGTACTGAATTTCTTCTGTAAAAAAATGTTTACACACCAGATAAAGCTATTTACCTACTCTCTCTTGTGTGCTGTTACAGAACTTAAAAAATATGCCTTATTTTATTTACAGAACCAGAAGAAACATGAACTAAAAATTTTTAAAAATCAGAACAGCTGGAGTAAACACTATCCTTCCCCTGTTAAAGACTCTCAGAGGGGGTCTCAAGCATACGGTTGCAACAATTTAAGGTATGGCAACAGTTTGCCTTTCCTCTCTGTCTTCCAGAGATAACTATCCCCAGAGCATGTACTTACTCCGGCAATTCCAGTTGATATCATCTCATTGAAACAGCTGACAAGGCTGAGCCACACCACAGGAATGAGAAGGGCTGAGGTTCAGTCACATACATTCTGCTACCCTGCCACACGTGCTCACCTCTGTGTTTGTAAACCCACCAAAACTAAGTCTTCCACAGCCCATAAATCCGAGCCTTTCCAGAAAGAACAAAATACTGAAGGATCTTCCACTCCCAGAGTGCTTCTACACTAGTTTACTCTAAGGATGAAACCCCTTTTCCTCCTGCTTGAAGGCTGGAGTTGGCTTAATGAGGGGTATAAAACTGTAAGGTGAAAGATTTAGTGGGGATGTTGTTTGCCACTAGAATTTGGTTTGGAATTCTAAAGAGCTTTCAGGAGACTTACCAGATAATGATCTGAAGCCACAAAATTCCTCCAGGCATTTCTCCATCCCACTTTGTGTAACACCATCTTCTGTGGCTGCTGAAGAGCCTTTTACTTCTAAGCACAGGGGCTCCCTAATCTGTTCTTAAATGCTTTTGTCACCAGATTTCTTTGTGTTTGTAAGCAAAGTGAAATTTAGTGCTTGAGAAAAGTTCAAGGATGTTGATATACTGGGTACTGACTCTAGCATAATAACTAATAGCATTCACAAACCTTCCATGAGGAAGTGAAAATGAGGTTGTTCGGTACAATTTCAGTATCAGACATGTTACACACCCTCTCCACTCACTTAATAATCTAAAATTTAGTTATATCTTCCTAGACATCTGGTGCAGATCACAGATAACCACAAATATTTGGAAAACAGGTGACAATATTCTGTGTGAGAGTAATGTTCTAAGCAGACTTAATTTTAGGTAAATGTTGAAAACGCGCACACACACCGCACACCTCCATGTTTGATGGTCCCATGTCCATCAGCAGGTATGATGAACCGCTGTCCATCAGAAACAGACCACCAACTGGGCAGACAGGTAATAGAAAAAGGGATTCCTTTTTCCAGGGTTTTTGGGTTTTTTTACAAAGCGTGAAAAGAACTGAATGATACTGTGATAAGCACTAATAAATGTCAAATAAGCAGATGACAGTTTAATTTGGAAAATTTCCTCAGATCCTTTTGCTGAAGTCACAGACATCTTTTTGTCATTCATACCCTAGTTTCACCTCAACAAAAGTAATCTGCCTTCCTATGCTCTTAAAGGCAAAAATAGAGATTTGGGAACCGTAAGATATTACTGAGTCTAGAAGGCTGATGAATGTGACAGTTGCACCCTCTTGTCAAAAAAGCAACTGTCAGTCACACCTTCCTGGGGCGTTTAAGCAAGCAGGGAAGTAAGCAAGTAACCCAGAAAGGAATGGAAATATCATCTCTCATTCCAACCAGCAATAGCAGATGTGTGGAACATATTCCAGAACAGCTAATTTTCCTAATGGTACCAGTGTGACCATCTTGAGAGAAATCCTACTCCACAGAAGCCATCTTATTTTTGTTATTTTCTTAGTACATAATATGAGTGAAACTTAAATGTTCTCCATTCATACTGAGATTTTCACATGGGAACCCAAGATATCATCACTTTTTTTGCTGTCATTTGTTACTGAGTTATTTACTGGGATATATTCCTGAGAACTTTAACAGGAAAGAACAGTAGCTGACATCTGGCAGAAATATAGACAGTTATGTAGATTATAAACAGAATGATCTATCACTTTTAGCAAATATATACCAGAACAAAAGACATTAAGTAGAAGCCTAAATGGCAAAACATCGATGGCAGGAAGAGATCAAAGAAATCCTGCTCTTTGCTATATGAATAGAATAGGTGAAATTACTATACAAGGAAGAGTCTTATATAAAATTAGCATTGATATGTTTATCCTTGTTTTGAATACAGCTTTGTTTGAACTGAGAAAAAAATCATAAAGCAGCCAACAGTGCTCAAGCGTGGGTATCCTTTATTGCTGTGTTATGTTTTCAGGAAAGATTGATTTCCACCCTCTCCTTTTCTTACCCCCTGCCATTAGACATAAACGTTTACTCCACTAATACGTTTTTATTCATTTGAAGCCATTGAATAGAAATATTACATAGAAGTTTGAGATAAAATATATGGAGAAAAAACATTTCCTTCTTAAGAAGTACATTAAAAAAACACATATTAATAGAGCACTATGTGCTGCAGTCAAAAAAGAAAATATTACAGGACTGCCTTATTTCTCTCTCTTAACAGTACTCCCAGATAGAATTTCTTCACCTTTTTTTTTTTTTTTTCCTGGGCATTAGCAGTGTAAACTCAGTTGTTAAACAACACAAAAGACTCAAGCCCGAAACTGCAACCAAGGTCACTAAATATTATAATTTTCATTAGACTAACCTTGTTGTATATGTAGGAGCAGCTGTAACCAAATGGATGCTATGACTTGATACCTGAAGGCTGCATTTTGAACACCAGCAACCACTTCTGTGGCTTCCAAAATACTAATGAATTGGCACTTAATAAAAGTTACTGTAGATGCAAGATATTATTGCTGTTTGTCTGTGCCTTTATGCCAGTGATGTTATAGAATGAGTGAGGCAGAATGTTTGTGGATGCCTTAGATATTTCAATAGATGATCCAGACTAAACTGCTGGCAAATGTGACTTTGAACAAAATGGTTGATTTTGTTCTGATCTTGTGGTACACATATATGTACATATCATTAAACACTGGGGTTGGTAATCTGACTCAGAGTCAGCATGGGCAATGTAGGACCATGAACTCTGCACTTTGATCCACTGGTATGTCTATGGCAATGTCTCAGTTGGACAAGCTTTGGTTCTGACTTAGTTTTTTCTGCATGAAGTTGTTTCAACATAGCAATTGTGAAACTGTTGAGGATAGCGTAATGAGAGTCCAGTCACACTGCTCTCTATCAGGCAATGCTAAGAAACACACTAGAAATTTTGCTCAAAAAACCAGGATCAGACATGCATCCACAATATAAGAAAGATTTAAAGCTATTAGAAAGTGTCCAAATGGGAGCTACAAAGACAGGGAAGGATGAGGAGGGAAGCTATATGAGGAATGGCTGAGGTCACTTGGTCTGTTCAGCCTGGAGGAGACATAGGGGAAACATCATTGCAGTCTGCAACTTCCTTGTGAGGCAGAGGAGTGGCAGATGCTGATCTCTTCTCTGTGTTGCCCAGTGACAGGAACTGAGGGATTGGCCAGAAGTTGTGTCAGGGGAGATTTCAGTTGGATATTAGAAAAAGGTTCTTCACCCTGGGGGTGGTTGGGCACTGGAACAGGCTCCCCAGGGAAGTGGTGAGACAATGCTCTCAGTCACATGGTGTGACTCTTGGGGTGTCCTGTGCAGGGCCAGGAGTTGGACTTTGGTGATCTTTGTAAGTCCCTTCCAACTCAGGACATTCTGTGACTAAAACTGTGGGAATGGTACTGCAAATCATGAAGACAATAGATATCTGGCCTCCTAAAACTTAAATAGCTATTGGATAAGACAGACAAGGATTTTATTTGTGTATGCTGAAGAATTTTATTTTACAGTGCCTTAAAACTCCCATGTGGGTTTTTGCTATGTAAACGTAGTGGTCTCATTAAAAATATGAAAATGTAAGATGGATGATCCCATTCCCAAATTCTACCAGAAGAGTTGCTAAGATGAGCAGTCTGTACTTCAGTGGCTCTAATATCTGGTATAAGGGAATTTCATTAATGGAAGTGAAACATGCAAAGTATAACAAAATAAAGTTGGATAATGCATCATATAATACATTTTAAAATTTGTAGTAGAGACAAACTGAAGCAAATCAACTGAAGCAAATCAACAGTCTACCTACACCAGTGTGGCAGTACTCATAAAAGGCAGGTATTATGGTCTGAGAAGAGAGCTAAAGAAACTCTGAAAGATTCATTTATAGCATAATATACACAAGTGAAAGTTTCTTCCTAACTACTTTCAGCACAAAGTTGCCTTTTGTTTGGAAGCAGGAGAGTTCAGTAATCTTTCAAGTCCCTGGGATTTGATATGTATTTAATTATCACACTATCTGCTTTGTTTAAATTACCTATAAAGAGGGACTGACACTATTTAATGAATTTTGTTGTTTTTTGTGGCTCAGTAAAAATTTTATGTGCCACTAATTTATATTAACAGCTGTTGAGAAATTTTCCATCACTTCTGACAGAATGTAAAGATTTGTGGATATTAAAGCATTTTACATGAATACCAGTACTGTATTTTTAAAATTGAAGCATTTTGATCTCATGAAGACTTTTACAACTTTTTGTTCAGATTCATCAAGTAGCTTTATATTTTATTTTCACAACAATATACAATACTAATAAAAATAAGGACTTGAGCAACAGTTGTTTTGTTTTTCCAAATATAATAAGATATTTCCAAATATCCTCTCTTGCACAAAATGAGAATTTTTGCTCCAGGCCAGATATGTTTTTTGCTATTGTATGCTTCATAGTTAGACCTACAGATCAGCACAAACTTACAGGGACCACATATACGTGTCTGTGTATGTGTGTGTATGTAACCTACTCTTCTGCTCTTGAATTAAGTTTTTGATGACAGCCTACCTAGGTTCCCTACATAACAGATTCCTTCTGAGAGTCACTCAGAGCAGGTGCTGGAAAGCAGATTTTATGAATATGAAAGAAAGTGGCCTACACCCCAAAGAAAGCCCTACAATATATAAAAGGAAATTCTAGACAGTATATTCTGTAGAAATAGTAAAATCTAAGCATATTATAAGGAGTTTGGAAGTTTTCTTCTTTCCTCTCTCTAGCTATGTAAGCTTGTTAACTTTTTTTTTCTGCAGAGGTCTTTTAGTCCTTGGCTGCCAGCCATGATAAAACAGCTGAACATCTTGATTATCAACAGCTTCAGCTGTATTTCCATCCTAGAAATAATTCCTTTCCTGACTCAGGTGGCAATTCAGCCACAGAATAACAGGAAAATGAACTTACTTTTCCAAAAGAGTATAAAACTTCTGGCAATCACACTTCAGCAAGAAACTTGACCAGAAATGTGAAGTTCTGCAATTCAATTTTAAAACCAGAAGGCTCAGAAGGTACTCAGCCAAGTTGACTCTTTGTAAAAAATTATATCTTTAACCTCCTGAGGCTTTCTTTCTGGGTTAACAATGACAGCAATAGTGGGCAGTATACTGGTTCCTTTTAGTAGAAATAAATGGGATTATCAGAATATATCAGAAGTTATTAATGAAATTTAAGTCTTTTGAGGAAAAATGTTCCATTCTCCAATCTGAGAGCAACTTACTCAAATATAGTTTGAATGCAAGTATGACTGGACATTTTGTATTAGATTCACCAGCTGTGAATGACAAGATCATCACCAGCTGTTTCTGTCCTTTGAAATTTTGGATTAATAATTCATGTCCCAGATCAGCAGGTCTGTCTTACAAAAGTGTTATCCTTCAGCATCTCTGACTCCAATCATTACTGCATTTAGGGAAAGAGGATGAGCAACTAAGGAAGAAGTCTTATCAAAAACTCTCTCCTGTGAATTGAAAATGGAATACAATTTTTAGCAGTATATCCATGAATTTGTTTGTCTTTTCAAACCCTGGAGTTTCAAATTCTGCTTAAAATACCTGTACAGACACTGCTTCTGTTTAAGAAGTCATACAAGTATTACCTCTGAAGAGCAGGTGTTGACTTCTAAAAGATGATTAATTGCCAAACTTTTACAGTTTTAATTTAAATATGGCCTTTAAAAATGAAGCATAAAGGCTGGTCCCTACTGTATAGATGCATAATGTCGTTAGTTAATCAGAGATTAATTAATAAGAGAATCTAAGTAAGAATTAGAAATTGAAATGCTGTTTTGAGCAAGATTCATTGGCATCTATTTCATGCAGCTGTTATCTCAAAAAGCATTGCTAGTACATGCAGATACTTCCTATTATTTCTGTTAAAATTGAATGTTGGTGTATGAGTGCCCCTAAAGGACACCTTTTTAACAGCAATGAGCTCATTTGTCTTTTTGCTATGAACACTGATCATGAAGCTATATTCAAACATGCTCTAAACACTAGATGGTTTTGTCATGTCGTCCTAGCTTTTATGTGTCAAATAAACAATTTTATCTAAAGAAAAATAACTTGTTTTCTTACCAGATGATTTTTTAACACTTATAAAACTTCAAACCTCAGGCTAGGTTGAGTAGTTCTTCTTGACCTAACCAGGAATTTAGTTTCACAAGCTGGAGAAATGGCCCATGGGAATCTCATGAGGTTTAACATGACCAAGAGCTGATGCTGCACCTGGGTCAGAGCAATCACTGGTATGAACACAGAGTGGGGATGAGCAGGATGAGAGCAGCCCTGTGGAGAAGTACTTGGGGGTGCTGCTGGAGGAGAACTTGGAGGTGACCCAGCAACGTGCACAGGCAGCACAGAAAGCCAATTGTGTCCTGGGTTGCATCCAAAGCAGCCTGGCCAGCAGGGCTGGGGCGGGGATTCTGCCCCTCTGCCCTACTCTGGTGAGATCCCAGCTGGAGCACTGCATCCAGCTCTGGTGTGCCAGCGCAGGAAAGACATGGACCTGTTGGAACACGTCCAAAGAAATGATATTATGTTGATCAGAGGGATGGAGCTATGAGGAAAGGCTGAGAGAATTGGGATTGTTCAGCTTGAAGAGGGGATGGCTTCAGGGTGACCTAATTGTGGCCTTTCAGTATCTGAAGGGATCTTACTGGAAAGATGGAGAGAGACTATTTACAAGAGCATGTAGTGACAGGACAAGGGGCAATGGCTTCAAACTGAAAGATTGTAGGTTTAGATTAGATATTAGTAAGATTTTTTTTACTGTGAGGGTGGTGAGGCACTGGACCAGGTTGCCCAGGGAAGCTGTGGATGCCCCAACCCTGAAAGTGATTAAGGCCAGGTTAGATGGGGCTCTGAGCAACCTGAACTAGTTGAAGGTGTCCTTGCCCATGGCAGGGGGTTTGGAAATAGGTGATCTTTAAGTCCCTTCCACCACAGGCCATTCTGTGATTCCGTGATATTTTTTTACTGAGGAGAAAGAAACACAGGACACTACAGACCCCCAGGGTCACTAAGGCTAGGTGTCTGCACTTAAAGGGCAGGAGTCATCTCACCAAAATTCAGTCATGTAAGGGTAGTTATCTGCTCCAAGGGTCCTTGATGCAGACAGAAATTCCTCTGATTTAATCACTTATTTTAGTCTCAGACTAAGACACAAATAATCTCTGCCCATAGAAGGACTATTAATCTTCAGAAGTTTCTGATGAAGTAAATTTCCTTTTTTCCTTGCAGCACATTCTTAAGGCCTTTCTTAGTGTCCACAACACGGGCTGGGCCTTAGGGACATTTTGGTTCACTGTTATTGAAGAGAATGAGTTTAACCAAGCAGAGCACTGTAATTAGAAAACAGACAGGTGAGACAGAAAAGAGCTGGGGAAAGGGAAACAGTATCATACAACTCTGTAGAGAAAAATAGTGTCCCTGCTAAAACTAGACTAACAAATAGATTGATTGATACAGCCAGAAAGAAAAAAGATACCAGGCATATATGGGATTTCTTTTGAAAATTTCACATGTCTGAAAGATTGACTGTTTTTTCAAATTCTTTAGTTGACCCAGCATAAAATGTTCCCTCTACAAAGTTTTCCTCTGACATCCCTTATCTGAGAATGCTGTAGAGAAGACAGCGAAAATATATGCTTCTTTATGCTTTTGGTTTTATTTTTTACTTTTCTCTCTGTTACTTTATGTAATAGCTTTAAATATAACAGTTTTCAAGAAAACATTTTGATCTCTTGAGGCCTCCAGAAATTTCATTTTATGTTTTATAAGCACAATAATATTAATCTTGGTGTACTCTTGTTTGGACCTTTCTGGATTTTTCATCTTATCTAAAACCACCTCTCATTTTATGGGTATGAAATACATATTTCATTTTAGTCAAGCCATTGTGTATTGTTGTCATGTTTGAAAATGTTCTCACCAAGCACCCTGAAGTCCTTCAGCTGCTCTCTTCAGCTGCTCTGTTCAGCTGCTCTTCCCTTTGCAGAAGCAGAGTGGCTGCTCCAGAGGAAAATTTAGAGCACTGCATTGCATTTCTAATTTACATAATTCTGGATCAGAACCTCTCTTCCCAAATAAAATGAGAGTCTAAGCATATTAGGTAGTAAGTAGGAAACCTTAATTGGATGCCTAAAACTAGAGAGTGTGAATGTTCTTCCTGCTATTAAATAGATAGTATGAACAGCTTTAAATATAATTAAGAAAGACATTTTAGCATGCAGTCTTATTTGTAGTGGCATATGGCAGTAAGGCTATGGGACACACAAGGTTTACAAAGGAATTTAATAACCTTAGATTATTAAGCCATAACAGGGGAAAAAGAAGACTAATTTTTGAGTCAATAAACTCTTTAAATGTGTTGAAATTTAAAAGTCTCTCTGCATGGCAGCCATTTACACTGGTTCAAGAGGAACCTGAGAAAGCCAGAGGAAAGGAAATTCATAAAGGGTTACTACCTACATAGAAACCATATCTAGCTCAGGAAATCCCAGAGCTTCAAATGTTTGAAAGCTGGGAGAGCATTCAGGAAAACAAGATATACGTTTGCCCTGTTCTTAGAGTTTCCCTTAGGTATTTGCTTTTGGTCACTGCCAGAAATTGGATACTGTGTTAAGCAGACCTTGGTCTGACCTAGAACAGATGCTGTTATGGACATTTTTATGTTTTTCAATAAATAAACCATATTTTTTTCTTTTTCAAGAAAGGCACACATTTCACAGTTCAAAAACATTTTCCAGGTGGCATTTCAGAGAATTTGTCTTTGCATGCATATAATATTAAAAATTCCTCATTTTTTAAAATAGGTTCCATTTTTGCTCAAGAATTACCTAGTTAATAAAAAGCAGTAGATTTAGTTCAGGAGATACATTAATGAAAGGCATGATATTTTCTAGGGAGGCACTGATACATTCTGTTTACTAACAAAGTACTTCAAAGCCTTTAGAATGCATCCTCACCCTAATTTAGCTTGCTGTTTCTCTAAAAAGTTTAGGAGATGAAAGCGAAGCTAATCCGCAATCCCTCACCATCCTGGTTATACAGGCAGCACCAATACAATGCCTTCTTGATTAGAAGTGAATCAGGTGCAGAGTGCAAGGAGAAGACATCAATAGAAAAGATGCAGATTACTATTGTTTTAGTCAGGAATGGACATCCTCTCAAGCCTAATCTATGCAGTGCTATCAGGTGCTAAAATATTCTCTCCAAGAGTACAGCAGAAAACAAACAGGGTCTTCATTGTACTGCTCCCAAGTATCTCATGTTCACTTGTGATCACATGCTGTTATAAGAGGAATGTGAAACAATAACATCACAGCCCTGGTGAACACATTCACAAGATTTACCTGTCAAGAGGACAGCGGACGTGCTGCACTGAAAGGCAGGGATGATAGCTCATTTCCTTGTTTTGTCTTGTTTGCAGAAAACAGGACCATTTGAGAGGCCTGCTGTTGAAGAGAGGGAGAGTAGCCTCTATTTATTAAGCTGTGATTTGATAATGCTAAGAGAATTTTAGTGCCTAAGCTGTTTAATGATTGCCTTATAACTCCATACAAGCACAGTGCTACCTTACAAATATATTGAAGTCCTTCAATTACTCTAAAGTAGGGAAATTAGGACAAAAGTTGTGCTCAGGGATATAAACCATGGGCCTGGCATGAAACTTTTATCACATTCTCCTTTTGAACTATCTACTTCCTTAACCAGAATTTTGAGGTGATTTTCAAAATAAAATGTAAAGCCATGCTTGAAGCACAAAAAATAGGTGTCTTTGCATTGGCTCTGCTCTACCTGCAAAAATCAGCAGAAAACCACAAGAAGAATAATTCTCTTTTTAGTAACTGGTATCTACTGTGAGCCCTAACAGAAATCAATTGACTCAGACAGTCCACTAGCCTCCAGATATTACCTTTTTAAGAAAAGGGACTGCAGCTTTAAGACACAGATACTTAGCAGCTTAAGTTTTCATTGCCATAATAATTATTAGTATCCACTAGTTGTACTCTTAATGAAAATCACCTTGAGACCAAAACTAACAGCTTCTGCTATAGTGCAAGTAGATTAGATAAAATGCTGGGTTGTCATACAAGGAGAGACTGAAGAAAAGGTTTGTTTCTCTTAAATCTGGAAAGGAAAAGGCTGAGGGTAATCAAAGTGATCAAAGGTCATCACAAAGATGGTGAATGAGGTGCATGTGACAAAGCTGAAATGGTCAACCACCAGTTCTGCTGCAGCAGAATGAGAGGAAATTTATTGAAACTATTAGAAATGGGTTTAAAAGAGGTGAAACATTTCTTTACACAGAAGGCAGTAAACTCTGTGAATTTGCTGCCATGTGAGGCAGTCAATGGCAGCAGGTTTGAATAGGGGTTGGTCAAATTCAAAGGCAACAGCTCCATAAACAGGTTCTGAAGGGATCAGGCAGAGACATCACCCTAGACATCCTTTATGCAACCACTGTGGCTAATGGGAAGTGTAAGAAGAAAGAACCACAGGATGTGGTTGGGCTTGCAGGCCTCTCCCCAGACATCATCTCCTCTTGTCCCATTGGAGTCAGATTGTGAGCACAGACCATACTCAGACCCTGCAGGGCATTTCTCATGTTATATCATGAGACTGAATAGGAGCTTCTTCAGCCAGTGAATCTTCCTTCCTCTCAATTTAAATCATGAGCCTGAGGCCTATAGGAATAGGTAAATATCCTTCAGCCAACTTTCCCTCCTATGCTCCCCTCAAAAGAGCATGCACTAATGCTTAATCTTAAAAAGCATAAGGAATTGTGTTGATTTTAGTCTTGAAGTTTAGCACATTTGTACCTGAAGTATCTGATATTCAGTTCTTTGGCAAAGCAAAGAGAACTTAAGGATTCATATCAGAGAGATAACAGATAAAACTACAATGAATGAACAAACCAAAACATCATTAATTGCTTCCTATTACAAGTAGCCCATCACTTCCCTTAATTGATGTCTCTCTCCATCCATCTTTGACCTTCTCTTACTAGTGAAGTAAAAGTTTGCCCTCATGTTTCTGTCCTCCTTTTCTCTTTGACTTTTTAATTAATCTTTTCCATATTCATTCTAGCACAGTTACAGGACTAAGGGATGAGGATCTTAACTAAAACATATAGTGTTTTGGAGAACTTCTATGGGGATCTCTGGATCTCCATCAATGAAGAAAACACACAGAATTTTTTGCTCTTCTTAAGGTGCTCATTGTGGTGCTTGAAATGTGCTTTTGAGGAACTTGCAAGGAAATGCTATGGGAACTCCACATACTGTTCCTAAAGTCCAGAGCACACAGAGGACAAAGATGGGCTGCCAAGATCAGCAGAAACATGGTGTTTATTTGTTTTCCTTTTTTGAATGCTCTTTTTAGGTTTTAAGGTTATACTGATATTTAATTCAGACTATTAGGGTCTGGGCTTTTTCTCAAACATGCCACTTAACTCATGGACCCATGCGGAATCCTGCCTCTATAAGGGAGTGAACACCAAATGCTTTAAATAAGAATGAATGAAGTCCCAACTGCTTACAGTGCATATACAGGGAAGAGTTTCCCCTTAGACTTCTAAACTGCCTCTAAAGGGGTAGCATATTGAAAAGTTTGCATCCCTTGTAGCAAAATACAATCATATTTTTTGTATAAATGTCTGATCCCTTTTTCGACCTGTAGGAACAAAAAGATGAGAGAAAGTAATGATTTCTCACATTGTCTAGCTAAGATCTGCTGACTGATAAGCAGGAAGGTGGAAGGAAAAGACATGCATGCCTGCTGTTAAAGAAAAGCCTATTTGCACATAATGCTCTGGAGAAATTATTGAACATTTCATCCACATAAAATACAAGCCCTGTCACTCTGCCAGGGTCAGTGAGACCTGGGCCAATCTATTGAGTCAGTTCTAGTTAAGCAAGTTAAACGGTTTAGTGGTTGCTTTAATTAGGAATCCAATTTTATTTACAAACTCACAAAAAATGGTAGCAAAGAATGTTCCATGCCCATGCTTACCAGCCCTAGTCCCTGTCCTAACCCTCATCCTCCAAAAAGGGTTTCTTTGCCTCCTTCCGCCCATGTCTGGCAAGTGGCCAGGAAAACATTCCAGAATATAACAAACATAGGTATTGCAGCATAAAAGTGAGATGTAGCACAAAGCATCTCTTCTGTGAGAATCCCATGCAGGACGAGGACAAGGAAGGCTAAGACATTACTGGCACTGTAAGGAAAACAACAGGAATTTAAATTAAAGAACAATAAAAAAAATTATTGCCATCTTCCTACATCTGTTAACAACATCACTGCAAATGTTTTCATTGTGACATCAATCTTTCCTTCACATAATGCTTTTTTCTCATTCTTATCTCACAAACATATCCGTACCTTCTTCCATGCTGCTCTTTCCAGCACATAGGAATGACCTCTCATTATCTGTTTGTCCAGTTTCACCTTTACCTGACACACACCCTGGCCAAAGGAATCTTTTTAGAATGTTGCTTCATTAAAGTTCTCGAAACTTTAAACTCATCAAACATCTCAAACACTAAGGATTTGAGGAGTTGCATCGAAAGTGACTTTGTGACTTCAGTGCTCTGCAAAGTTGAGGCACTTCGCATTACTCCAGATGACATGATGAAGGGACCTGTTCTGACCAACTAATGCCATGGTCAGTCATGTAATTTTGTAGTTTGCAAACATGCCTAATGAATCAGGAGACTGACCCTCCAAGATGTACTGAACTCCAAAGAAAAATACAACAAAATTTGGGCTGCAGCAGGACCAGACATCCTGTTCAGAGAAGTTGTTCTTCTGTGCAGTTTCCTTTCCCCACTTCCTCTTGGCTTCCAGTCCTGTCCTCAGGTCATTAGACCACATCACTTCCCTGTTGTTAGCAGGTTATAAATACTGAGACAGATATGTACTGACATGATACTGATAGCAGTTTGATAGCAACAGATCTACATTATCAAATGTATCGCTTGCCTAAAATTAACAGAGATTTGCTGAGTCCCACTTGCTACTGAATACCAGCTGCAAATTTGCATCTCCTTTTCTTTAAGCCTTAAAAGTCTTTTCCCTGTCAACATTCACTCAGCTTTGTCATTTTTTCTACAATTCACAGCTGAAACACAACACTGCACAGAGCACATGAAGATCTGTCCATCCACAAAAAGTATTTTTTTTTTAAAGAACAATTTAAAAACCCAGTGGTTAAAAAATGAAGCAGTGCAGCACATTTTATCACTGATTAATACAGGATTCTTAAACCAAAGCACTGCTGATCAATTGTGAAATACCTAACACTTAGCTTTATTGATTATGTCTGCACAGGCTTAATTCACCGGTTAACCATCCTGGCTCCCTAGATCTCCTCTTTGCTGAACTTAAACAGAGTTTTCACAGAGTGGAGAGTATCTTCCTACCACATTTTTGATCTTTAAGCCAGTCAATACATTCTAAATTTGTGTTGGCAAGTGCTAGAAAATTTGGTGCTAGTTTAACCAGAGAGAAGAAGGTTTCTCAGCTTGAGCTCAGTTTTCAGCACAGACCACAAAGAAACATGCTCTTATTTCTGTCACATAAAAGAGCACTGATGAGCTGATGCTATCTGGATTTCTCAGACCTCCTTGTAAAATCACCTGAATTATTTAGACTTTTTCCTAAAGCCAGAAGTGATTCTTTTTTAAATGGAAACAACATCAACAAAGTTCCCATCAATAAACCATGAATTTCAGGAAAATCTCCGTGTGTGACAAAAAGAAAAATGCCAATGTTGTAACAGATTTCAGAGGACACTGTTTGAACATAGCCCCTGTATTTGCAGGAGGAATCCAATCAGTAAGATGTCACCCAGCTGACTGAAGGAGTGAAAATCTGTGCATTATAATAAGATTCTTGGCAAACTTTGCAAGTTCTTCTGTAAGTACGTGCTCTGTAATGGCCAGTAGGGATGTTGTCACTGGTCTTTAGGTATGAGAGAAGACTTCTGCTGTGCAGAATCCTGTGGGAGTGAAGGATTTGTGTGAAGAGAAGGAAAAGGCTGGGAATAGCCATTCAGCAGTATATCAGTGTATCTTTTCACAGCTGTGCCAACCAAGGCAAGGAGGGGAAGATCCATAAAATTTCTCCCAGGTCTTAGCCTGCATTCATAAGGGGCATTTGGGGTGAATATTCATCTCTTGGTGGACTGTACAGCTTTCTGGAACAGGTTTGCTGGAAAAATATTTGAGAAGTGAAAGAGTAAGAATTTGCAGCCTTACAGATTGCACTCACTGTTCAGACTTGTTGATGGTGTTGGTTTTACTGCCTTTGTCAAGTTTTTGAGACATGGGTATGACATTAGTTTCTGCCACATACAAGTTCACCCCAGCACCTACATTACGACCTTTTGTAAGCAGAATTCAGCACCACAGTGTAACAATTTTAGAACTAAAACAAAGAATACAGCAGTTGACCAACATTACATCTAAAGACACTTGGGTCCTGGCTTAACTTTAGGTGAATGTGACCATAAAAAAAAATTTTTCAAAATTTTGAAAATCTCACAGCCTGGCTGTGTTAAGGGACAACAGTTACCTCAGGCAATAGCACAAGGTCAGGTGCCTTGCATTGGCCAGGGTCAAACCACAACAGTGGGCCTGCTCTGTACCAGCACAGAGTCTCTTCCTAGACATCATGCAATTGCTTTGCAAACCTTGGTTCAGGATTTCTCCAATGCTGTCTGGAAAAGAGGAGTCCAGTCTGGTAACTCTCCATGCATCATATTCTGTCCCCCCATATCTCCCACCTAAGCAGTATTAGGCATTCTTAGTTTCTCTAACATCTTATTTGTGGTTTGCATATTGAGCTGTTGTATTGAACACTTCATGCCTTCCAGGAGATGACCTAAATGTTTTTTAAGATATTGGGTAAATTACAGATGTCATTTCAGAAACTGCCCATGTTTAGAAATAGATGTTGAGAACCATCTGCAGAAACATGAGTCTTGTTGTTACTCCCACAAGTTCTACAGATTAAACTAATTATCTTTTTTCCTGGAGGTGGAGCAAGACATCTATTCCCTCCCAAAGCATTTCCCTCCCAAGGCTAAGTGATTTCCTTAGATGTTCCACTTAATAGGTGGAAGAAACTGGACAGAAAGCTGCACTGGCCAGGGACTGGCAGTCCTGTGAAGAATGGGGAGAGCTTATTGTGTGAAGTAATAGCTGTGGCTCCCCAAGGAGAGCGAAAGATGGAGGGGAAAAGAAGGGAGGGCAAATGAAGCCCATGTCAGATTAAGATCTTTTTCCCTCTTCCTTCTCGTTGGCTGCAGCTGGGTCTCACCCACCCTCCATCTTGAAACTGTCAGCAAGCCAATGCCTGGCACAACGGCCAAGTAATTACTGATGACATGTGAGCTGTATTTTTCCAGATTGGCTTTCCTGCCTTTCTGCAAGAAAAATAAACCAAAAGCTGTACCCCAACAAACATGACAGGAAAAATAACAATACTTGTATGGGACTGATACTGGAAATGTGCTGCTCCTCCAGCTGCAAACTGGAGAGAACTACTAGCACCTTCACTCTTCATCGTCTCAGCAAGGAAGGGAAAGATTGAAGGCAGGATGGGAGAAGGGTTCTTTCCAAAGGTCAACACAACTTTTAGTCACACTCAATGCCACGCAAGAACAGGGAGAAGGCAGCAATACAAAAGTCACCGGGTATGGCAGTAACTGAGACAGACATAGAACTGCTTGTATTTGGTTTACTGGAAAATAAAAGAACAATATCATTCAGTCCTCTCCTCTCCTTTCAATCTGAGTTATATGAGTAATTCTGCCATCTTTTAAAGAATAATCAGCTCATATCTGACCTGTCATGCAAGTGGGTCCTCCCAAATGATGATTTCTACAAGTTTTTCTCAACCATTCTCTTCATTTTAAGATGGGAAGATCAAATCTAAAATTCCTCTCCATACTACCTAACTGGCCTCAATGTTTTGTACAGATCTAGCCTGAAAATTACCAACCAGCCAAAGTACCTATGATATTCAGTGACCTATGTGATCTCAAAAGAGGCATGGTAAAACTTTATAAAAATTTAGATTTCCTTGAAAAAGGGTGCAAAATCAGGGCTTGTTCCTACAGAAGTAAGTTATCAAAATAGCATGCTTTAAGATGATTTAAACCAAGCCATTGTCCTCAACACCACAATAGAGCAGAACACACACAGCTAGTGTTCCTCAGCTGAAGGATAATAACTTCCTGCTGAGCGCTGGTGGCTTCTCTGAATGTGTTAACTCATTCACTATCAACCCCATGCTCATGTCTATGAACAACTTGCCAGAAGGTGCTGCCTGTGAAGCAACTGTGAAGTATTTACCTAGCTCTGCTCCCCAGAAATCTTACCCCAGTCATTCTCCTGGTTCAAGTCCTTGACTCATAGTGCTGGTGGAAGAGACCACTCTCCGTCTAATGGGGCAATTGTCTCTGACCAAACAGCTGAGCTCCTTCCTAGGCAGTTTTTGTATCACTACAGTTTGTCTAGAAAATCTTAGTGACAAAATAGAAACCAGTACTCAGTCTGTGATTAGTGATAGACATAATCTGGATATGGCATTGTAGCAGGACAGAGCAGAATGACAGCTCTCTGAGACAAGCACAGAGAGAAGTGTCAAAGAAGTGTCAAAATGAGAAGATAACCAGATGCTCGCCCCATGACAAAACTGAGCCTTCTTTATTTATTTTCCTTCTTAAAATATATTTCACACATAACTTCAAAGAGCATTATGAAAACATGAAGAGAAATTTAAGAAAAGAAATTTCAGAAGTAAGCCTTTATGTAAGACATATCCGTGTTGCTCATGAGCAAGTTTGGACCTTCTTCCTCTGGCACTCATTTTGAATGGCTTGACACATGTAAGCCTGCCTATGAAATATAGAAATGGTTGTGGTAATGTTATTAAAAAATTAAATTACTCTTCAGCATACTTGGACAGATCCTAAATAGAGAATGCATTTATGACATACTAACAGCACACCAATCACAATCTGCCTCACAGTTACTTAGGAAATCCCTGAATTTTACCCATTTACATTACCCTCTCTTCTGCTCTGTGTCCAATGTACCGGGCATGTTTCCTGCCAGGTAATCCAACAAGCCCAGTTCCTTGCACTGGAAAAGACTCCACCCAGGCATTTTGCAAAAAACCAGGTGCTGTAGATATGCTAATGTGCACAGCACCAAGGGTATGCACGTACTACAGTGTATATGTCTTCTATTTTTAGTTCAGTTTCTAGAGCTCCTGCTTCAAATATTCAGTGTAATCCTAGTGTGTCAACCAGACTGGCAGTTACTATCATCCCTCTGAAGTACATCTGTTCTGGAAAGTGGGTGTAATCTAGGGTGTGGGGATTCTTTTCACACTGCTCCCCTAACAATGCCTAGAAACTGCTCCACTGGTCCATGTCATACTAAATAGGCAGAGTTTGGCTTTTCATACTTCAGCTCTGCAAATAGCTGGTTCTTTTCTAACTGGGTGGCTTCTTTTATGGCATGCTTCTTGTTTCTCACTACCATTTCTTGCAAGAAAGAAAATGGGAATAAGGAGACATGTACAGGAATTTGACCATAGTAAAATAAATCCCAGTCTTTCTGCTCCAGCCACAGTGTGGCTATTTTTACAGAGTCCTATTGAGCACAGAGGTACTGGGATGAACGAGCTGTATCTCCAGTATAATAGGCAGATGCAGGTGATTTCTGTATGGTAACCTTAAAGAACAAAAAGGGAATAAATAAACAAACAAACAAACAAATAAATAAATGTGAACACTAAGAAGTGTGTATGGCAGGCTCTATATCCTCAAAGTTATGTTTGCATTATTATATTTTATTTTACTTAAGCCTGAAGACTCCCAAATTCTTTATTCTGCAAGCATCACATCTTCTTCCATGAGCCCTATTCACCTCAGCTGCAGCAAACTCTAAATCATAAGATTATATGAAGTCTGGGTTTACACAAGATACAAAAACCTCACTTGGAATTTTATTATGGTTAAAAGATTCAAATACAGTAGAGTTGTTTTTTTTCTATCCCCCCCCACCCTTTCAATCCTTATTTTCCCCCATTTTATAGCACTCTAAAGTTGGATTTCAGGGTGTTAATAAAGCACTGAGCAGAATTTTGGAAGGTGTCCAGCTCTGCACCCCACCCAGATGAATACCTGGAAGCACACTGTTAACATGGCTATCCTGCCAGTCCAAAATCAAGTGTGGAACAAATGTTGAAAGTATGCCCTCTCAAACAGGTAACCAGAGGACTGATACAGCAGTTTACAGTTTTATACCTCTCTGGTAAATAATTTCATTTTACTCTACAAATCCTTTTGTGGTAGAATTAGAAGTGGCTGGGGATTTTGTGGAGTATAAAATGCTTCATGTGTGCTGTTTGAACTTCCAAAAGGTTTCACCAAGCCCAAGGCAGGCACCCAGTAGAGCTCTCCAGCCACTTCTACACACTGATTTAGAACCAGGGATATTCGTGCTCTCTTAGGTCCTTGGTTCTAGCTCCAATATGCTGCAGCAGAGGACTCTACTTCTGAGGTCTAAGGTTTGGGTACAGCATCTTCAACAGTACAACACCTCATTTATGCCAGAGGAGCCACTAAAATCCCTGACTCCAAAACCGCTGTTCAAGGCTTTCTGTTCCTGTACCATGGAGTGAGGAGGCTGAGATTACAGGTTGCCTCCCCATCAACCACTGCTGACCTCATGGATCTGCACTCAGGATAATAATTTCTGGGTGTCCCACCTTCCTTAAAGCCACCCCTTGCCCTGGGATCCCATATACCCCCAGGAAATCTGCATGATGATCAGTGTCATCGCTGAGTGGCAGGAGGGGGTGGCAGGAAGTAAGGAGGGTTTTCATGCCAAGGTGTCATCCCAGTCAACACACCATGCTGTGTGACATTGTTTGAAACACAGTTTGGATGGGAACTATCACAAAGAAGACTCACAAACCAGCAGACAAAATCAGCCGAATGTGAACATCAGAGCTAAGTCAACAGCTTCCTTTCCAGTGCACCCTGTCCCTCACCTGGACCCCTCTGCCCAGTTGAGGAACTGCTGTAACTCCTGTGCTGTGACACAGCAATGTCAGGGGTAATGCTGGACCCTGCTCCCAGAGCTGGGCAAAAGCCCTACCTTCCTCACTGCCCTTCACTCCACCCAAGAGAGGCTAGAGGGCAAGGAACCTCATTGCCTTCCTCTGTTTTCTGAGCCAAAGCACAAAGCCCTTCTCCTTCAGGGTGGTGAGGTTGGCTGATTTGTCCTCTGTGGCAGGCAGGGCTGTATCTCTGGAGACAAGGTTCCTCCCAGGTCTTCCTCTGTGACAGCTGGCTCCACAGAGCCTCTGCATCAGTCCCCATGTGTCTGCCACCGAGTCTGACTGGATTGATTTAGTAGTCCATTGTCCTGTGGGAAAAGTGCTTAGTGGTAAATACCAGAACAGGATCAATAGCACAACATCCAGAGTCTGTGTTAGAGCTTCAGTGCCAGGCCTTGGGCTCCAGAAACACCACAGCAACACCACTGTGAACCAAGCATTTCCTGGTGAAGGGAATGGATAAAAGTAAGAAGCATCAGAAACAGGCCAAGGACACACACTTTGCCTGCTCCAGGTGCCTGCTGAGATGTCATAAGTCATCTGATTGTAACATATAAAGACTGAAAACCTGGGGGTTCACAGGCAAGAATCTGATTTCATGTACATTATTTTAGCACTTCTGAGGAGCCACTGATTTCAGTGCATTAGATCCTGATTTTTGGAACTGTGAGGTCAGGCTCCAGCCTTTTAATTTTTAAAATGTCAACATTGTGCTGTCACCAACTCTAAGCCTGGAAACATTGGCAGTTCATGACATGTCACATCCTACTTCCCCTTTCTGGACCCCACTCCCTGCTACCCACTAATACTCCTACCATGGCACAAGTAAATCAGGAGCAGTATGATATATTCTTGTAAAACAAAATAGATGAGGTTTGAAGAACATAAACAGCAACGTACTAACCCAGTTCATCATATGATCCCAGGCTCAAAACAAAAGGGCAAGGGTGGGGCCCACAGACCAGTCCAAGTGTCGGGTGGGTCCATGTTTTACGAAAGATAAGAACATATTCTATTAAAAAAAGTCTTTTGTACAGTTGCTCTTTGCGACCCTGAAGGGGGAAAAAATTATCTTTGTGCACAGACTGCAGTGGTATGAGGCTGTGCACGCACATACACATGCCCTTGCAATGGTGTTGCCAGGCACTGGGGATGTGTACATTATTCACAAGTCAGCACTGCCAAGGGAATGTCGATGGAAACTCCATCACGCCAGGGCAGCATGGTAACAGATTTGCCCTATGGTATATTTTTATCTTCTTCTGGTTTTTTTTTAACCTCTTTCTCTGGTTATTATTGTAAACAGCAGTTCTAGGATGCTTCTTTTTCCTATTACCAGGATTTACAAGGACTGGGCATATATGTGAATGAGGATATCCAGCAAAATGATTCTGCCATCAAGACAATGTGAAAGTCTTCTTGCTTTTAAAGACACTAAAATTGAAATGACCTACTCATGGTCCTGATCTGCAGTGAGTCTGTTTTACATGGGCCTTTTGAGGGTCTCAAATGTGGGGTGTCCACACCACTCCAAGCCAGCCCCCAGTCCCTTGGGGAGCAGCAGCACAGCCCACCAACTCCTCTGAGCTGGGCTGAAATGCACCCAATGCCCATACCCTAGTGAGGCTGCATGGGAAACCCAGCAGGGATGCAGTGAGGAGCACAGATTTAAAATTGAGTCCAAGAAATCCAAGCAAATGTTCCCCTGGGGAAAGTACTCCCTGAATTGCCTGGGACAGATTTTTTATCAGTTTCAGAGGCAGAGAACAGACAGTTGATTGAACAGGTATAAGTACAAGCATAAGCATGAGCATAAGTACCTTGGAAGTCTTATATTTCTTTGCTGTTATGTTGTGCTCACTGCAGCTGAAATGTCTTGAAAGTAAATTGGAACCTGTTTCAGTCCAAAAGGAGCCAGATTTAAAATACTGATCTACATCTGAGTTCAGATTCTTCAAATGTTTTTGGCTGCTCAGAGGTCATCCCATCTTAGGAATCACCACAAAACAAGTAGTCTTACTGAAAGAAAATTAACACACTCCTCTGAAATCAAAATAATGCATAAGTTAATTTTTTCCTGTTTCTCAATCAGAGAGATTGAAAATTTTATGTAGTTGACTTTCTGTAATACACATGTTACCCTTAGCAATTCAGTCAAGGATTTTATTCCAACCAGATGTTTGTTCTTTTCAGGAGGGGTTAATTATGCCTAAACAAAATGTATGTTTCTTAGGAAGTAACTTTAAGTGTTTAGGAAGGCACATTTGCCTGTTTATGCTAAAGAAAATCAGTCCATCAAATTTAATGACAAGCAATATTGTCCCTAAGAGAAGCTTTGTAATTACCCATCTATCCCTTTCTATTCTTTGCAATTATTCACTTGTAATTATCTCCATCCTGTCTGATGTTTTTCTAAATCCTGCACGAATATAAAGTAAAGCAACAGTCAGATAAATCATGATAGTTCTTTAAATTTCTGCAAGTGTCTCTGCAGTCAGAGAGAGGATGGTGTGGAAGGGGTTACACTTTGTGCTCAAGTTCCTCTTTTTGTCCCCAAGGAGAGGAAAGAAGCAGAATACCTCCAGAAGCTAATGAAACATGGAAACAACTTGTGTACAAGCAAAAAACCAAGGCTTGTCGTCTCTCACTGCCAATAATAATACTTTATTTCCTATTTGTACTGTATAATGTTCAGGATGAAAAACAAGTGATATTACTTGGTAATTCCCAAAGATGTCATTTTTTAGGTAATGTGCCCATCTCTCTTAGCTCACTGTGTGTAGAAATAACTCTGCTCCCATGCAAACAAGAGCCAAGAGCTACCTATTTTGTTTTAATTCAAGAACTTTGAAATCTTCACGCAAACGTCAGGAATTTTGGCTTCTTTGAAGATTAAGACTTAGAAATTAAGCTATTATAAACTAATTTAAACCTCTCCATCTGCAAAGGAAACCTGTTAAACCTCCTTTACTGTTAGTATTTAAAGCCATATTTTTGCTGAAAACTAGAGAAGGTGGGGAACAGCACAGGGTAGGTAGCGTGAGAGGTTGATTACAGATCAGCAGTGATTATCATTGACAGTTTCCTCCAGAAAGAATTGGTGTAAAAACCAGTCCAAGCTTAGCCAGGATGCAGCCTCATTGCATTCATGGAAATTTCCCTCTATTTTCACTAGATGTGGATGTGTCCAGGGAAGCAGCTGAAACTACCTTCTAGAACAATGCACAAAGATGCTGAATTTAGACCCCCTGCAAATGACCACTGGGATAATTATAGCAGGTGCCAAAATCCCTAAGAATAACTGAGAAACAAGACCTCCCAGCCTGCCTCTGGTGTCAGATCAACAGAGATAAAACAACAGACGAGGTCCCAGTGGGTCTCCCCAGGCACTGCAGGCAGGGAGCTGAGCTTGCCGGCAGGGCTTGGCCTCTCTCTGGGAGTTTGTTTGTTGCTCCCTTTGGAGGAAACCTCTCTGCTGGTGGCATACATCCCCTCAGCAGGCACAGCCAATTAAGAGCCTGCTCTACGGTCCAGGAATGCAAGCTAAGGCCAGCAGCATTTCCATAATGTTCTTCCAGAGGCCTGAGCAGCTGACACTTGCTCCACTGTAGGCAGTGACTGCATATTTAGCAACTGCCTTGGCCCATCTGCACTTAAAATTCTCATAAAAACCACAGTGGGCTTGTCTTTGATAAAATAAGGTATAAAAATAGCAGTACTATGTACATAGTACATAGAAAGAGGAACTTTCAGGGGTCTGCTACACTGTCGTAGCCTGTTTCAAACTCACAGAAACCTGGAAAACTGCTGACAATAACTCCTGGCTTGGCTGATCAGCACTGAGAACAACCCGGAATATGTCCTGGTCTAGTGCAAGGTGTCCCTGCCCATGGCAGGCCGGTTGGGACTTTAGGTCCCTTCCCCAAACCTTTCCATTACTCTACAATCCCTGGTGCTGTCTGTTATGTGCCTCATCTGCAGCAGGTTAAAGCCTCAGATCACATACTAGCCGTGCCTGTATTTTTACAGAATGGTAATGATGCGGCACCAACTAGTTATTACTTGAAATATTGGCCAGACCTGCCAGCTTTAAAAAAAAATAGCTTGAGCATCGTGCTGTGTAATAACTATGATCAGGCAAAAAAAAAAAAAAAAAAAAAAAGGAGATGCAGCCTCAGCCCTGTCAGCCTTTTGCATGCAGGTGCCTCAACATCAGACGTGCACTGGTGACACGTTGTTATTGGAAATACAGTTATATTTTAATTTCCTAACCCTCAGACAGTCCAGGATTTACATGATGCAAGAGTGACATTTTTTAGTCATATCCTTGTGAAGTCAAGAAGGGGGAGCTCTGTCTGTACCTCCCTTCCCCCGTCACCACTGCAGTACTGCCACAGAATGTTTAGTAAATATAGGCTTTGGAGATAGAGTTTGGGAAGCCTACTCAGTAACAAAGGGTGCTTCAGACAAGAACTCCCTATCGCCAGCTCCTGGCTGCTAAAACCAGGAGACAACCATTCAATAAAATGCCTAGAAAATCACGAGGCACTCAGTTATTAGAAGTTTCTACTTTATTCACAGAATCAGAGAACAGTTTGGATTAGGAGGGACCTTTAGAAGCCAGCTTGTTCAACCCCCTGCCACAGGCAGGAACACCTTCAACTAGATCAAGACCCTATTAGCCTTATAGTTCAAATTTAACAGCCACCAATCCCCAGCAGGAAATATATTTTCAAAAGCAATATCTAGTGTACTCATCACACAACAGCCCCCTAATGTATGTCTTGCTTTCATTAAACTCTGGTGCTCTTCTGGTCATATCCACAGAAGTTATCTGGTATGAGAGAAAGCTTCAAGGGCAAACCCAGCCTTTGCAGACCCCAATGAGACTAGATACTATGGAAATGAATTGCTAATACTGTTGACCAGCTCCATTGTTTAAAGCAGTGCCCTCTCAGACTTCAGCAATAATTCAACAGTGAAATAAACAGCTCTGATCAGATAGCCAGGCAAATTAGATAAAGAACACAATAGCTGTGAAGATAGGAATATTTCATGGAGAGACATATATCAGTTTATTCCTGATTTAAGTCCCTTCTGATTACTCTCTGTTTATACCTCACATTTGTGTGACAAGTCAGAAAGAAAGGTAGAGATCTTCTCTGACAGAATATGTTTTCCCCCAAGAAGACGTGTGCACATTACCTTCAGGACTTAGCGCTCAGCCATCTCCTTGTGACTCTTTCATGTTACTTGCTTTGAAATAATGACTGTGTTCCAGGACATAGCAATTTCCTCAAAGCTAGTTTTCATACTTTAGTGTGCTCCCGGGATACTAAACCATTCAAAAGTGCTCTTTTCCTCTGCGTCTGTTCCCACAGAAGACCAAGGCAACTCCTTTGAGTCTCAGGACTCTATTTTGAAATTCCACCCCTGCTATCGCTTTGAACATAAGCAAGTTAAACACAAGGTTGGCGCTTATTTTATGCCCTAACATGCTCATTTCTTCCAAAGTGACTTAACCACAAAAATACTCCAAATAATATAAAAAATCCAAGATGCCCAGATATAATGGATTTAATGGGATCACCACATTCTTTAAATACTATACTTTCTAAAAATGTTACTGAGGGTTGTTCTGGATGAAAGAAGCTACAGGCAGCAGGAGTAAGTGCTCAGTGCTGGGAAAGAAGAAATCTCCATCCTTGTCAAATGGGGCTACTGTGGAATTCAGGATGCTCTGTACACACAGCTGGCTATAAAACTCTTCACATCATCCAGCACTGCCTCTCCCCTAGAGCAAACAATTCTCTTTGCATTTCTTGTTGCTCTTATCAAAGGTAAATAGGCTGGGTATTTCATAGTACTCTAGGGTTTTTTGAGGTTATTCTTAAAATACCTGGTCAAGCCAGAGGACCCCATCTAAGGGAGGAGAGGCTGTTCTCTTTATAGGTTTTAGGGGCTACTTTCCAAACTAACACATTATGAAACATAGCTTTTCTTCAGACAGTTTTGAGAGGTAGGTTGATACCAAGCTAAAACATATCTATCTAGGTTTTATAACCATTGTAAATAATTTCAATATCTGATTTGTTATCATAAATTCAATATTGAATATTTTCAAATTACTAAATTTAACCAAAGCGACCAAAACTACTGGTTTTCCTCTGCCTTTTTATGGACATGCCATGCAGATAATGGCCAGGCATTCTCACTGTTTGAGAATGCCTACTTTCAGTTTGTCACTATATGTCTTAGGAAACCATACTTTAAATAGCACAGGTAATACCTACCAATAATAAAAGC
Organism: Entomyzon cyanotis; assembly: GCA_024500445.1. NCBI lineage: Eukaryota > Metazoa > Chordata > Aves > Passeriformes > Meliphagidae > Entomyzon > Entomyzon cyanotis. Next base: position 24,036,764 of record JAKEPQ010001005.1, read on the forward strand.
TCAAGCACCTTAAAATTTTACTTTAAAAGTAACCACAGAAATCTAAGAATCTTTCAAAGATATCCTCTCCACCCCCAATTTGTGGGTGAGGATCTTGCTATACCTCAGCTTCAAGGATGTGGTATGCTCTTTCAGCATGTTTTTCTCTGAGTTCCCTGGATTTGAGGACCTCCTACCTGCAGCATTCTTACAAGCAGTATGATGTTTTAATCACCATTAATTATTCTCAATCCTAATTTACCTTCAGTAAAGTATTTTAAGGAAATTTCCTGAGCTTTTTCTCCCAAACAGTTCTACAGGAAGAACAAGTTCATTTGCAGTTAGGAGAACTTCGCTATGGAGGGATGTTTTTCTGAGGTGATGAGCGAGTTCTAAGCATTGCATAGAAGTCCCCAAAATTCCTTCATACTGTCAGTCTCCTTTCTCTCCAGCTCTCCAAAAGTAGATTCTCTTCCTCCTGCAGTTCTGATGCTGCAAGCTGGAGCTAGTTGCCAATAGTGAGAACCCATGCAGAATTAGCAAATATCAAACTTGTGATAGATTACAATTTCCAATCATAGTGATAAATAAGTTGCTAATAATCTCTCAAATTTTCTCTATAATAAATATAGAGTAAATTCACTCACTGTAGTAAAGTTATTTTGGAAATACCTCACTGTAAATGAGGCAATGTTTTGACTCTGTTTCTTGAAGGCAGAACACCAATAGAGAATGTCTTAGTGTGAGAAATCTAAAAAACCCACAGTTTTTCTGCTCAGGTATAGTAAATGCAAAGTATTTTTTAAAAGCAGTAAAGTACTTGAAAGCCAAGGTGAAAGCCACAGGCTTTACTTCTTATTTAAGCAGGAGTAGCAGAAATCAGAATCTGGTTTTTTGTCCTTATTAGCAAGGGGAGAAGCAGAGGCACTCACTTTAGTAACAACTGCAAATACAGCTTCTCTGAATTGCATGGCCAAGTTCTGCAGATGAAAATAAGATCTGAAGATAATTTTAGATGAAAAGTGCGAACATTTAACAGTGATAATTATTTTTAATTTTTCACAAATTGCTAGAGCTAGACATAAGAAAGTTGTGTACATATTTTGCAAACACTCCACTATGGCCAAATCCTGAAACTCTTACTTGTGTAAGGTATTCCAATTGGGCAGGTAGGATTTATTTCACAAATTCACATATTTAGGATTTGTAGCACAAGTCTTCCCAATGCTGTTTATTCTTTTAAAAGATCCCCAGCATATCAACAGGAATGCAGAGCATATCTTGAGTTGCATCATTAGCTTCAGTTTCAGGAATCACTAAAATCCCCTAAGCTACAATTTGTCACGATTCTCATTCTTGGGAAATCCTTTAAAGGAACTGTTAAAGTAATTAAGCTAGTGTCCTCGATTTAATCTTTGAGGCTGCTTAGCCAACATTGAGTCACTGAAGTCTTCTAGGTCAGACAGGAAAAGAATTGACGTCATTGCAAAACGCCACTGCGTAAGTGTCTCTGAAAAAAATGGCAGCCAAGTGTACACAGTTGGATAATCAGAGGCTGTGAATAACAGGCAGCTCAACAGGTGAGCTTAGGGAATTTGGCACTTCAGAGATGAACCAAGTGTGTCCTTAGGCAGATGATAAATGATACACAATACACTTTCTCTGACATAACATATTTAGCAAACTTATCAAGATGTTTCCTCTGTCCAGAAAGTCAACCAGCCTATTAGGAATGATAATTTGGCACACAATATGCTCGAGGGACAAATACGATAAGGGATGTTTCATACAAAGGGGCTTCCACTACTAGCCAGCTATGTCAATCTGCAGCTAAAAACAGAGCAGCATAAAAATAAACTTAACTCTTCACCCTTAGCAATTAAGCTGTTTTCTAACAAAATAAGCACAGCTTAAACAGGCACCAGGAAAGACAGCTACAGCTCTGCTATAACACTTACTCTTGAAAAGACAAAACCAAGCATTTGAGCAGAGCACAGCATTCTATATATTTTCCCATTCAATATTTAACATTTCCAAATTCCAGGTGAACAGGAGCGGATCCACATAGTTCAAAGAGAGACCCCAGTTTCCTCAAAACCTGAAGACCCTTCAGAGGTGAACTGTTCCCGCTCAGACTCATTTTTAGAAAAGTCACAAACAGGAAGTGCATGTGCTGCTGTCCACAGGCAAATGGAGGGAGAATAAAACTGTGTTTAGGCATACACTAACCTTGAACCTTATCCCAATTACTTGTACCTGCCCCAGCACTAATCAGAACACTTTCGTCATGACTAGAAAAAGCTCACATCCTTGCAGTGATTTGAATGATTCAGAAATACACCTAGCTCTGGCTGTCCAAAATCCTTACCCTAATCCTCAGTATAGCCTCCTTGCTTCTCAGAAATCCTTCCCACACCAGAAATAAAACCAGCACATATTTGTTCTTTAAATATGCTAATGGTTCTGGTCTTCACTTTATCTCTAGGAGCTTTATCTGTCTAACTGTAAAGCTACCACTGTTGGAGTTATCCTAAACCTAAGCCCAAACCCAACCCAAAGCCCACATAACACATGGCTGTTGCAGAATTCTTCAATTTGATGTCCACCCCAGTTCTTCCTGCCAAGATCACTGACACAGCATTCGGTAACAATCTCAGTCCTTTAGCCTTCTTTTACAGACAATTTAAATATATTATAATTTAATGATAGCCCTATGGCATCTCTCCACAACAAGAAAACTTCCTCTGTCAGGACCTAGACAAGCTGTGACTCTAGCAAGACCTAGCACAAACACACATCTTCCATGTTGTGAAAAACTTTACTCAGTCCTATCTTGAACCCAAGATTTTAAATTTTTTTATTTTAAAAGTTGCCTTAAATTATTCTCACTTGTCAGACTGAACTTTCATCCTAGCACTGCAGGGCTTGTGGGATCCAGCAAAGAACTGTCTTTATCTTTGATACACACAGTTAAGGCATAATCATTGTAGACTGCCTCTCTGTAGCTTGCAGCATAAACAATGATACAAAATGCAGACTTCAAAGCATACAGCTCTGATAACTCTGCCATCATCCTTTTAATCAGGCTACAGTCACACCTTGAGGTTAGAGTTGGTGCCCAGGATTTAATTACTGGACCTGCAGATTTACAGTAGGATGAAGACTAAGCCAAAAAAGGTGAATGAGTGCTGAGCTCTGGCAGAAATAAAAGTTTGTTGTGCTGTACCTTACTCTCTGTGCTGTACCCTAAGGTACAGTTAGAGTTGGGTGCAACAAGAAATGAAAAGATTGCTTTATCACTGAATTTTACAATACCTGGAGGTCTATGATGAGGGCAGGGCACTCAGAGAGATGCCTGAAATGGATAAGATGCAGACTGGTGTTGAAACAACCAGCACTGACAGGGTTGGGCTTAACGAGCTATAAAAGTGGGGCTAGAACTGGCTAAAGCAGAAGGTGGTGTGCAAAGCCCAGCAAAGGCTGAAAGCAGTAGCAAAAGGCTTCACATTTCTTAATGTGGATGGTGTCAATCATGTCACAAACCTAAACATAGCATTGAAGAGGGGACTCTTAACTCAGGATAGTAGGAATTAAAAATCTAAAGAAGTTGCAGGATCCTACAGAGACAGGCTATGATCCATTTAGAGCAGTGACAAAATGGATTGAGTTTCTGCTTTATGAGAAATTGGTTATATAGAAATATAAAACCATGCAGAATATGTTTACTGTTAGGACTGAGGCAGCAGATTTGCCTATTGACCCACATACATTTCCACAATTTACTGTCTAAACTTGTCATTAGAAAAACCCTGTAGTTTTTATAGGATCCAGAAAAAAAAAACCAACAAAACCAGAACCACACAATTAGTACAGGGCATATCATCTTAGCCAGGGCATCCTGGGCCCTACCCCTCACTCTAATATTTTAGTTTTAACGGTGCCATAGAGATTTCTAGCAGTCACAGAACTAACTATGGAGTAACTAGTGCAGGTCACTCTAACTATTCTCCTTGCTCTGCACATTTTGCAAAACCCAGCAATAAAGCCAGCTCTTCTTTGCCCCCTACCCTGAAGGAAAACTCTTTCCCCAGGCAAAATTCTGGCCTGCCCATACAATGCTGCCTTACAGCATTAACAAGAATTCAGTTGCCTCTGCCTGCCCTGGTCCTTATCCTCATGGTGCCAGTCTTGCTCTTCATTCCCCAACGCAGAAACAGTTCCCAAAATGAGATAGGGTTTTTTATGAGGAGGACTGAATAAGACTATGGATTGCAGCATTTCCACCTTGATTTTGCCCCTCCCCTAATTTCCATTCTTAGTTTCCAGTTTCTCTTCCCCTCCCCTCTGGCCCACCAGTGCTCTCTTCTCCAGCTCTGCAGCATTTTCATCATACAATATTGATGCAGTGTGCATGGTGGAGTAGCTGAGTGAGTTGGGCCACAGGGTGCTTTACCACATGAGTTTGGCAGCAGCTGATTTGCTCTTCCCTTCACCTCTTTCTTCCCTTTCCCCACTTCTCCTTCCTAAGTGTTGGGAAACTTCAGGGCAGCAGCTGTCCCAGACCCATGGGACCAGCAATTTTCCCAGGGGATGCTCAGGCTGGTCAGGACAGTAAGAACTTCAAAACACATCCTCAGAGTCATATTTCTGTGGGAAGGGTGACTCCTTGTAATATTTCTGGCATAAGCAAGAGGCTCAGCAACCAGCAGAGCTTGGAGCCAACTATGGCAGCACTGGTGCTGCAGTGACTGGGTACTCTGAGCTGACCTGGCCCCCAGGAAAACACAGAACTGCTTATCTGTGGGTCTCATGTCCCCACCATGCTGCACTGTGGAGTTTTGGGAAGAGGGCACAAAGCTGCTGAAGGCACAAGGGTTTTTTTGGCAGTGGAAGGCAGTGCTGGGTACAAGAGAGACTGTAGGTGCAGGAACAGGATCCACAAGCAGTCACACACAGAAATGCAGGGACAACAGTCAGAAAGGTGAGGTGTACGCCAAACTAGAGAGCAGAAGTGAGGACTTTGTCTGACAAATTTGCATTACCCTATTAGGAAAAGTTCTTGATTAGGGAGATGATCAAAAACATAAGTGACTGACACTGGGATTTCTGATCCAGACATCTTGTGTGATCATGGACAGGTTTCCCTATGCCCCACAGCAGCTACCTTACATGATACAGGAGAACCACCTTTATTTTCTAAAGAAGTGTGAGATAATTAACAGAACACTGTGAGGTACTCAGATAGAATTGCAGGGATGCTATAGCCATGAATCAGCCAGTCCTATTTACCTGCGTGTATGAGAATATTATTTTAACTATCCCTAAAAAATAACTTGCACCTGAATCAGAGTTTTCAACCAAAGAACTCCCCAAAGCTTTTGCAGTTTTGGTGAATAAATTATTCAAAACACTTAAGGTTTCATTTCAAATATGACAACTGAAAAACAATGATTCATAAAACACATGAAAAATGTGTCTCTAGTGATATTCCTCAGTACTACCAAGTGATTCTTTTACAATACAGAGATCTGATAAGTTGTTGTTTATGTGAACTTGTGCTCTGATAATCCAAACAGGCTTTTTTTCCAGTTGCCTTTAATATCCAGTGCAGAGTGAAAGCATTGTAAAATCCAGGCACAGTGAGTTCTGACTCCCTCTTTTCCAGTTTGCACCAGGAAACTGGAACACAAAGATGGGTGTAGTGATAATAAAGGCATCCCTGTGAGTAGGTGCCACAGAACTGGTAAAGCCTAACACAGAGAGTGGCTAAGATTTATGCTCAAAGCCTCAGTGACTCTCCTCCTTAACCTTTGGAAAACCAGGTTTGAAAACACTGTGTAAATAAAGCAAACAAAAGACAAATTCTAATGCAGCTAACTTGGTCTCTAAAAATAAACAGGCATTAGCACTTAGCCTCATCCTTAATTAGACGAAATTGTATTTTTCCTACAATAGGTAAGAATGACATTCAAGTTACATGAGTATTTATCAGAAAAGATGTTCTAATTTTCTAAAATAATGTCCTAGATTTGGAAAAAGAGGTGGCCAGGGTCCAAAGAAAAACAAATCCTTTTTAATGAAGCTCATCTTAGGTCTGGAGAAAACGTCCAGTGGGGAGAGGCTGATGGAGCTGGGGTTGTTATGCCAGGAGAAAAGGAGGGGGAGTGTTAGGGGGGAACAGACCATGACCTGAAAGGAGGTTGTAGAAAGGTGGGTGTAAGTTTCTTTTACCAAGTAGCAAGAGACAGGACAAGAGGAAATGGACTCAGGCTGCACCAGGGGAGGTTTGGATTGGATATTAGGAAACATTTCTTCTCAGAAGGGGTTGTCAAACAGTGGAACAGTCTGCCCAGGGAAGTGGTTGAGGCACCATCCCTAGAGGTACTTAAAAGATGTGTAAATGTGACACCCAGGGACAGGGTTTAGTGGCGGACTTGCCTGTGAGGTTTACAAGAGGACCTACATGATTCTATGATTCGTTGGTTTTGAGCCTTCGAAGCAAAGCTGGCAGGTCAGGGTGCCTGACGCTGCTCTCCCTCGGTGGCTGTGCATGGCAATCCACAGCCCCTTCGTCTGCCACCTCACCAAGCACCTCATTTACATGCCAGCGATTTTCACCCTCTGCAATCACAGATAATGAGGCTGCCTGGTGACAGAAAGGGATGGCCATTTAAAAGGCAGGCCTATATTTTTCACTATCAAAACCATAAATATCCAACGTCATTTTAAAGCACTGCAGAAGGGGAAGGGTAAGTGGGAGTTACGAAAGGACCAGCAAGAGCTGTAAAACTTGGGCCAGTCTGTCCCCCTACCACAGCACCTAAATTAGCAGTGAATGTGAGCAATGGGTGGGCTCCCAAGTGCTGTCAGTGAAATCTCCTCTGCTCAAATTTTGAGCAGAGATTCTCATTTCCACGTCTTAAAGGTAACAAATTTCCTTCCAGGAGATCCCACCGTTTCTACTTTTAACTTGTATCTATTCTATTAACTGTTAAACAAGGAACACAGGCAACCTTGATCAAAACCACAATCACCCTTGATCAAAACCACAATCACCCTGAAGAGCTTTTCAGATCATTCTCATGGTCACTTGGCCAATCACGCCAGCAATCACTTCTACTGCATAAGTTCCCCTCCTTGAAAGGTTAGCTTGGCATTCCTGCTTCAACTAATGTGCAAATGTCTTCTTAGGGAAGCAAACACAGGCTTGTCCAAAGGACAAGAATAAACTTGTATGTTTAGCAGTCCTTCTTCTCCTCTCCTCCTTCTTTCCCCCATTAACATTGCACTTTACAGTGGCAGACAGAAATCCAAATCAAGAACTGCTTGGCTCCTGGGGAGAGTTTGTATCAGATGAGCTAAGTAGTGTTTACCTCTAATTAAAACCTTAACTACTACAAGGGACTGTCTGGCCACACTATGGATTTGCTCTTTGGAACAGCAGCCTGTCAGCACTTCTTCCAGAAAATATTTTTCCAGCTGAGAGTCTCCAGAAACTGCCATAAACAGCTATAATTTAAGGACACGTTTTAGACAAACATCACCGCTATTTTCAAATTTTTTTTTGATCTTGGAAGTAGTTAACAACTCTTCTAAAATCAGCTGAACAAATGCACAAACATATTTTTATAGGTTTTGTAACCCTGAAATTTCCACTTTTCAATTTATGATATTTCAAAAGGTTACATATTTTCAAATGGTCACTTTTGTTCAGGTACTTGCAGGAGCCACTGGCAAAATTTGAAAGTGCAGGCCAGATTATGAAAGCAACTTTGTTTGCAAGTCAGTTCCTGGTTAAGAAACTAAAGAAGAACAGAGTGGTGAAAAACTTTGCCATTTTATTCCCTGCCATTTACTGTCCTACTAGAGGAATGTCTCTCACTGTGGACAGCCTCTGCTTGGCTGGCAGAGTACATTATGTACGGTCAGGATACTGCATCCTGGATTGTCATACCTTTCCCAGACCTCACAGTTTGGCTGCCAGCCTGTGGTAATAGGAGGTGCTCGACTGATTGCTAGCAACAAGCAGTACCTTTGGGTCTTTACTGGCTGGTAGATGAGGTACAGTATGTGCTGTAAATTACATTTCTTATTCAAAAGGAGAAATTGTCCAAGCAGGGAATATAAGGTAAGCACAGAAGGCAACTAGGCAGAATAAGGTTTCACTCACAGACCTCCAGGTTTCTAACTTTACCTCAATGTTATTTCAGTGTCACCTGAAGCATCTGACAGCGACAATTTCAAAAGGTACTAATTAGCAATAACATTGATTCAGGAAGCCGTAAGAATCTCAGCTTTACAGCAGAGAGTAGGTAAGCCTGTCAAAGATCTAAATAAAGTAGATGAATGAATGCAACTGTCTGTCACAAGTGCATTGTGTGCAACAAAGGTAAATTTAAGTTGAGCTAAGGATGTTTAAGAGCAAGTGTGCAAAGCTGAGCTTCTGAATAGGTATTATGTCCTATCAAGGACTCATTGTTTAGCAGATCCTATATCTAACAATGCTCATTGTGAAGGTTCCAAAGATCAGTGCATTAAATACCAGTTTTTCAGACCCCTTCACATTTTCAGTGTCTTCCAGTGCTGCAAGCACTTGGATATTCCTGCTACACCCATACCTCTCTGTGGTCTATTGGCTGTCTCTATGTTGTTCTGGGAGAGGGAGAAGTAGCTCAGATTAATGGGTTCAATGCTTCAAGAATTTTATTCTGCCCCCTTCCAAAGAAATCTTCTTTTTGGAATACTGGAAAGCTACTGCACACATGAAAAACAAAATCTGGATTTCAAGAATTATTCCACCAGGATGGCTATTTCCAGCAGAGACCAGGAGTAATGGCACTGTGTAAGGCCATGGGTTAGCATGCATTTACAAGTCTCGACTCTGTGCGTGCAGCTGGAGGGAGGGTATGGCCTTCTGTAGGAGCAGAAATTCCAGTTCATTGTGCAGGAAGTGGCTTTATGCAATGCTGTCATGAGCAGAGGGGGACAACAACTGCTTCCCTACTGACAACTGAAGTATGTGAAAATGCTGTGATCTGATTACCAAAAGTGAGTGGAAGGCTGATGACAGAATCAACATCAGAGAGGAATCATGGTGCAGAAGTGCCAGCTGAGAGATCTCCACACCCCTACTGCGGAGAAGGTGAGACCTAGCTCTGGATTTGTAAAAGCAGAGTCATGAATTGCAGCCAACATTTAATTGTCATTAATTCCAACAGGAGCTGTGTTTATGGGGCAGACCTCTGACACAAGTGCTAATGGTGGGGTATCAGTAGCTCTGCCAACCATTATGGGTAATTAAAATAAGGATATTCATTTTCTTCCTGCCACAGCCTCCAGCAAGGGACTCTTGGGGGCAGGCTGGAGGAGGAGGAGGAAGGCAGAGTGAAGGGGGGATACAGGGTGTGTGTAAGGGGAGGAGATCTTTGAAATCACTGCTTAAGGGGACGCTTTTGTGGCTCTGGCAACTCTCTAGACCTCTGTACAGGAACAGGGAATCTGGAAGTTTTCAAAGAAAACTAAAACTACTGCTTCTTTTGCTGGCAAAGGTGAAATAAATGTCCCTCACCCTGGAAAAGTAATAGTTAATAAATGCCATACAGCAAGTTTGACAGAAAGATTTCTCTAGACTTCTCTCTCAGGCTAGTTATTTTCAGGCTTGAATCCCAGATTTTACAAATATGAATTTCTGGTCCATCTTCGTGTCACATCATACTGGTGCTGAGCATTCAATTAGCCAGCCGCATCATAGCAAGAGGAAACATTGCAATCAAGTTTTGTCACTGGATGGCAAATCGGCTTGCTGGCAGTTTGCTGCCAGTTTGAGCTAACTCAGCTCAGTTGGGTTGCTGAGAGGCACACGCTGCATTGAGTGTATTATTCACAATAAAATGTTCCCTTCAAAGCTTATACATTTTACACATATCTGAAGCCCCTCTATAATAGCTGAAAACTAGTGAAATATCACAAATTAAATATCACAAAGTCTTGCATGTGCTAGACTTGCTGTTTTCAAGCATCTTTAGATAGTAAGGGCAGCCAGGGTCTGTCTACACAAGGATAGGATGAAGTTCAAAAGGCACGTCTGTTAAGCACTATAAGTCAGGGCAGAATGTGGTTGCATAGTTGTGAAATCAGCCATGTTAAAGCACAATTAAGGTTAAAGATGTTTTCTTCACCTTTCTGTTCTAGTGCTTTTGTCACTGTGTTTAGTTAATTAATTTACAAAGCTCCTCCCAGTTAGAAAAATTTTCCATTCCAGAAAATCAATCTAGCAGTTATTGCCAAGTCCCCCTGTCCCCACTCCCAACAGCCTTACTTAATTGTGAAGAAGGAAAAAAAAGAAAAAAGGCTGAACTTGTCTGTGTTCAAACATAGCAATCCCCAGCATTTAAGTGTTTCCAAACAGATTTTACTTCCAAATTATAACTGGTGAGAGATTTGACTCTTATATTAACCCCAGGGCAAAGTAACATTTAAGCTCAGCACCAGTTTTGAACTGCAATTTAAAATTAAATGGCAGTCCTTCAGAGCTGCTCAGCTCAAGTCAGCCATGGGTTTTCCAGCTTGGGCCAGCTTACAATGGTTCTGACTGTGATTTAAATTTTGTCAACATAGAAATGCTCTCCATTGTGTCTTCCCATGGCATTCAGTGGCCCTGAATTTCTGGCACTCTCATTTATTCCCTTAAAATTGTAGAGTTTTTATCTGATTAGCTCTAAGTGATCTCAATAACTACTCAGATCTAGTTATTTCTTGAATCCATTGCTTGGAGATCAAACATTACATCACAAGAACTCTATCCTGTTCCAAATGAAGCCAAGGACAAAACTGCCATTGACTTCAGTGTGTTCAGGATAAGACCATAAATCTTTTAAAAACCGAGTGTCCGATTTTCAAATTAAAACATAATGAGCTTAATAGTCTTGGATTTAAAGACTGTTGCATTTTGCATCTTGCATGATATTCTGTAGCTGGGTTACAAACACTTCTAATACTTTGATGCTAGGGAGAGTAATTTTCTGGGAGCTCCCATCATTATCTATCAGGCCAGTACACAAAACACACAATGGAAGTGATACTGCCCTGATGGCAAACAATGTCTTTGGAAAGCTTCAAACAATTTCTTTGTAAACAACTGATCAGGGTAATTACATTTTCTAATCTGAAACTGTGTTGTGACATTGTTTCAGGTAACACATGAATCATGCTAAAGGGTTTTCCTCTGCTAGCACTGGCTACCTTATCTAAGCAAGCTCCAGTCTAAGGATGGAGACCTAAGCCTGATGAAGTATTGTACTGGCACTGCAGGTAGTGGCTCCATCACCTGGCCCCAGGTCTCCTCCAATCCACTGCTCCTGTTGGGCAGACAGCTCGCCAGGTAATTAGAAAACCCAAGGAAACAGTGGAGCTGTGCCTAATGCCTCATGATCCCAACTCATTTTCTTTAGAAGATGAGGTGTTAGATGGGACAACCTTGCTGCATATCTGAATGATGCTGGGTCCAGGTGAGAGAGCTGCAGCTTCACTTAGCGGAAGGCAAACACGGCTTTAATGACTTTGCACTTGCTAATGAACATAAATGACCTAAAACACAACGAGTGCATCTCCCACAACCTCTCAGCCAAGCTGCCATGTAATAATGTGGCTGTCAAACCCTCACTATTTCATGGGATTGTGTTAATAAACTAGTCCATGTATATTACACAAATAATTTGTAATCTTGCAGAAGAAGCAGCCCTAGCTTTCTGGCTTATTTGGTTTTGTTTTCAACAGCAGTTTCAAAAGGAAAACTGCAGTATGACCTGCCCCTGCAGTATTCTTTTATTCTTAAATCTCTTGTCACAGATGCAATCTGCACATTGCTAAATTTTTGTTATCATTTCCCTGGATATCTACCAGCTATGATTGTAATGATTAAATCAGTATTAACTTAATTACAAAGGGCTGTACTCAAGATAAACAGCGAAGAAGTGATCCAGAACAGTGAGAACTGCACTGCTGAGTGAGAGCGTCTGGCAAAGGCCTTTCAGGCACTCCAAGCCATCTTTTTTTCCTCACTTAAGTTTTTGTTTTGTTTTGTTTTTTAAACCAGATGTGTTGGTTTTGTCAAATCCCAGAAATTAAATCAGTCTGTCACCTCTGAGTCTGACCCCTGAGCCTGTCACTGCCTTTGGCCATCTTTGCTGCTGTCAGAAGCTACATTTTCAACTTCACTCCAAATTCAATGCCATGGTGGTCTGCCAGTAGTCAGGCACTGAGGCTTTCTCTAGTTTTCTCCTCACAATGCCATGAAAAAAGACACCTGGATTTGGTGCCCTTTCCATGTTTATCTCCTCCTCCAAGGTATTTTCATTCTGCAGGACAAACACATGGTCATTCAAATACTTATGATGGAGGGAACCATTGCATTTCTGCTCACCTCTCTTATTTGACCATGCAAAAATTTAGTTATAATTTAGACACTGAATCTGTCCCAGCTGAATTTTACAGTAGAGCTCTCACAGATTTTAATATGAATATCAGTCCCTTTCTAATTAGGATAGTGATCATGTATTAGTGACACAAGAGATGACAATTCAGCTTTTTTTAACGCCTTCCAAAAATCTCAACTATTTTTTGAGAATACTGCATAGAAAATATACATAATCACATGCAAAGAGACAGCAAGGGACCATTTTGGGATTTCAAGTGAAAAGCTAAGAGTTTAACACAAATTATACAAGATTTGCTTAAAAGTTTAGGAGCTAAATTAAGTTTTTAAGAGATTAGGGACTATATATTCAGCTGTTCGATATACAGTCTGTGGCTAACCACTATCTATTCACCTGGGACAAGCCTGGCAGAACTTCCATCAGGTGTGCAAACATCCTGGTTTTCCTCAAAGTTCTGCCTTCTCAATAGACTCCTTTAACATTCTCCTGAATACTATCACCAGAATAGGAGATGTGGAATTCAGTATAAAATTCAGTCCTCTGAGGTTCTTTTTCTGCCACCTGTGATAAAAAGAACATATTCCCAGATAATGAATGTCTCCTAATTTCTGATGTACATATGTCCAGAAATTTTTCTTGTTTTCCAGTAGAAGGAGAAAAAGCTGCTATCACACTCTTTCTTGCTTTTAAGATCTGAAATAGGGTCCTGATTATTACACATTTCATAGTGTCATAGAATCATAAAATGGTTTGGACTGAAAGGTACCTTTAATATCACCTAGTTCCAACTCCCCCTGCTATGGACAGGGACACCTTCCACTAAACCAGGTTGCCTAAACCCCATCCAGCTTGGCCTTGAACACTTCCACGGATGGGGCTTTGACATTTCCATAGCAGAAAGGTCAGGGGGAACTAACTGATACCTTCTGGTGTCAATATCTCATACACTGATTTCTTCTACACCAATTCTTTCATGATGTTCCTCTGGTTTTGGTTGGGTTTTCTTCTTTTTTTTTTTTTTTTGTTTCTTTTGTAAATTTTCCCTAATTATTGAACACTTTCTCTGAAGGCTTGAAAATAGCTTAATTAGGTTTGTGTCATTTCTGTTCATTGTTTTTTTCTTCATCTTGGCCAGTGAGACAATTACTTAAATTCCTCTCTGCTGCTTTTTGGCCTAACACAGAGTAGTGTGCTCCTCTGAGGGAGTTAGACCTACCCTCATCTGTGAAGGACCTGAAAAATCCTGCCTGAGACTAGGCAGTAAAAAGCATGATAAAGCACAGAGATTCCATGGTGCAGAGCCATAGTTAAGGGATGAAGGCTAGTTCCTTGTCCACGGGCTTCTGGAAAAAGTCAGAAAGTTAAAACTCAAAGACTGATACATAGGAAAGATCTTCTTGTGGAGGAAAGGACCTTGGATTTGCTGATATCCAGCGTATATCCTTGCTGGCTGACAGCAACTTCATAAAGCTCAGCAGAGCAGATGTGAGGTCCTTCACATGGGGCAGAAGAAGCCCCTGCAGCAATGTAAACTGGAGATTGACTGGGAGGGCAAGCAGCTCTGCAGGGCAGGACCTGAGGTGCAGAATTTGCTGAAGATGGGCCAGCAGTGCGCCCTTGAGGCAATGAAAGCTAAAACATGCCAGGCTGCCTCAGCAGAGAGCAGCCAACAGCTGTTCCCTTCCAGCGAGGCCACATTTGGAGTGCTCTGTCATGTCCACTCCTGGGCTTCCCAGTAAAAGGCATTAACATGTTAGACCAAGTCCAGTGGAGCAGCACAAAGGCTGTGGGGCATGACATGCAGGGCGGGCTGAAGAAACCAAATTTGCCCTGTCTGGCGAAGAAAAGGCTGGGGGTGGAGAGGAATGTGGCTATGATCTTCAGCTGCTTAATGGGGTCCCACAGTCAAGACAGAGTTAGACTTGTCTCAGACATGTGCAGCCAACTGGCAATAGGCAATGGCCACAACCTGTGGACAGGGAAATTCTGAGCAAGGGTAAGAAGAAATAAAAATCGGGTAAGAGTAGTTAATCCCAACTAGAGAGGTGGGGGAATCTCCACCCTCAGATGCTTTCAAAACCTGATGAGGCAAGGCCATGAATAACTTCATCTGGCTTTTAAATTAGCCCTGTCAGGAGCAAAGGGTGGGACTGGATGACCTTCAGGGGTCCTTTCCAATCTAAATTATTCTGTGGTTCTATAAATAAGGCAGAGGTTGCAAGAAAAAGGAGCTAAATCAGATTCAGGAGGGGCATGAGTCTTTCCTGTGTTGAGAGGAGAGAACAGGCTGTTGCTACTGCTGACCTCTTTAACAGCTGGGTGATTGAAAATCACTCCTGGATGCAGCAGAGCATGTGTTCCTGGCACAGCACTTGCATTGAGACATTCCCAAGTTTCTCTAAGCAGTGGTTTTATCTGGGTGGGGTGCTGTCAGTCAGACATTTTTTCCTTCAATTTTGCCTCACCCCTTGCCATTGCAGTGTGTTAAACACAGCCTGTTAAAAGGACTCACCAAACCTCCACACTCCAGGAGCAGGAGTGTGTTTTTTGCAATAATTTTAATATTGTTTAATATAATTTCTTGGGAAAAAATTTCCGCCTTTGAGGACGGAAGTGTTCCTCAAGTAAAGTGACCAAATATACACAAATCCTACTTCTAACCTGGAATCAAAACATGGAGGAACAAATGAACTTGCACGAAAAATATTCTCCTCTATTTTAGCTAAAAATTACTTTACTTAAGAGAAATAAGGATCCATACATCTAGTTACTCAGGTGACTCAAAAAGTCATTACCTGGCATAACATTTTACATGTTGGGTAATTAAACTGGTGGAATGTATGCTCTAATTTCTATTAAAATATTTTTACTCATACCTTAGAAAAGTTTTACTCCTCTGTCAGCCATTCACCCAACACACAGAACCCCACTTAACCTGTATTCACTCCAAAAATTATACACTAATTTAAAAGAAAAAATTGAGTTAGATTTTCAGACTAGTCAGTTGGAGACAAAAATAATTTTCATCTGATAATACCCACCCCAAAGACTAATCAAGCTGCCAAAATAGTGTTGGAGTTTGGATTTTCTTGCTGTAGGAAAGGACATGCAAACCAATGAGCAACCTTGCACATGCAATTCTAATAATGTGATTTCTCTTGTGCTTAAGGTGTTCCCTGTGATGTTTCATAGGTTTGGGGCATATGAGAAGAGTTACAACATATAGTAACAGTAACAAGAAAAAGTCATTATGCATAAATTCAAGGGATTTTTTAGGATCCTACGTGTTTCACAAACAGTGTGTCACTCCATTCTTTCAAGACCCCAAATTTTCACATTTTGAAGAAGCTCCTAACTTTTATCTCTTCATCATTTTGTGTTAAAGTATCACATTTCCTTATATTCAAAATTTGACATTGACATGTCACAGCTAGTAATTTTTACTTCTAGGCAAAAAACCAAAAGATACATCTATGCTGCAAAATTATTGTCTGGCCTGAGAACAGGCTCACGATGGGTAATTCCATTTTCCAGGTCCTCATTCAGAATTCCATACCATTGCCTTTTTGCCCAGGCAGAGCTCAAACTCCAAACCCCCATGTTGTGCTTATGATGAGCCAGATTCAAGAAATCTCCCAGGGTCTGTAATATTATACCTGATCTGTCCAGGCTGTGGGCAAGGAAGCTCAGATCACATCACAGTGTGTGATCCACCTTTCCCACATCTGGAGCCAAGGCTAGTGTGACCATGGATGTGTGTTGCACAGATGACTGACAAGATGAGTCTCGGTCAGGGTCACGGAAAGTAAAAAAGTAGCCTCAAGATGACAGTGAAGTGGGCCTTCTCTTTAGCAGATGACCATTTTATGAGCTTCAACAAAATATTTTATACCAAATCAGTTTTGTTTTCAGATTTTGGGTTGCCTCACTAGTCCTTATATATAATGAGGTATATATACTTTGCAGACAGAAAATTGTCTTCTTCATTTTCAAAGGGACCCAAGTCTTAGCATTTTTTTAGCCATTAACCCTGGGAACTCAAAAAGACATGCAAAAGTTACATGAAATCAGATGTGGAAAGAAAAGACTGACAATAGTAGCTCACATGTCCCTAGCTCTTGTCTAGGGAGCCCAACAAATCACACATTTTAGTACATGCTGCCACATCCCAGACCTTTTACAATGCATGGCAAAGCTCCCAGTGATTTCAATAGGAGTAGGTTTTAACGCAAAGTTGGCAAACTTGAAAAAAAAAAAGCATAAGTATTTTTAAATCTTCATGTTAGAACAAAAAGCATCTTAGAGGGTCTATATCAAAAGTGAAAACTGAGGTTGGAACCTAACTCCAGCTTCATGAGTACTTCTAACCTTTATGCCAGTATACGGACCAGTTTCTTTAAATACAATAGAAACTCTGTCACTTTGAAGATAAGCCCTCACAGTTAGCTTAAAACAATAATTCTGTACTTTCTTTCCTGTTTCTAGATTTATTTTAAGTATTAGTATAAAATGTCAGGGTCTGATAGCAGCCAGATCAGTTTGTATAAAAATCGACTGCCTGTTTGTAGTATATTACAGGCTATATTTGACACAGGAAAGCACTTAATCATGAATGCTATCAGCACACCACACCCATCTTTGTAAGTGCCTTATAAGCTAGATTTATCACTGTGAACTCAGACTGGATAGAGACAAGTAATAATGAATAATGCGACCCCCTTCAGCAGAGGTAGGGTTAAAGGTGTATCATCCACAATATGACTGGCAGACTACAGTTCAGAAGCTGTGCTTTTATCTACTAATGACATGGGGGCACCAGGAGCAACTTTGGATTAATGTCCAAAGCATTATTTCCCGTGAAGTTGTCAGGCTCAGATAAGCAGATAAAAGTGAGAAGAATCTGCCTAAAATGCATGATCATACAGACTATGCCCATTCGGGTATTTTAAATCTCTCAGCTCACTGTATTTGCACAGCAGAACTGACAATCCTTCAAAAGACTTAAATTCAAACCAGAAACACCTTTACTGTGTGTCAAATTTGATATTATTTCACTCGCCTAACTTTTTGTCTCTACTCTAGCTTTTGAGCTATAATGTGTCACTTCTTGGATGTGTGGACTTTAGAAATGTACTGAAAAATGTACACAGTGTGGAGGAGATAGGACCTTTCTTCTTTTCTCTGCTGGCTCATGCAGAGAATACTGCTCCCTTCCACAGAGGCTGCCCCTGTGGCTGGCACCTCTGTGGTTCTGTGCCTATCACTGCGCAAGGGCTTTTCCAAACTCATGTATGGAATCATAAATGGAGAGGGAGCTAAGCCACAGAGGCCAAACTTCAGCCATTTCCCCAGCTCACTTCTGCCCTTCTGGTCTCCCCAGCTCCTAACAGCAGCGTGTCCCAGAGAAGGGAAAGATTTGGGTGGCTGCCAGGACTGCCTCTTCTCTGGGCTGCCCATGATCCCCTGTCTACCTCTTCCCCGCAACCACTATGTCCTACATCAGCCTGTCCATAGAGAAAGGAAGATAGAGGGATGCAACAGGAAATCCATGTGACTGGGGCTAGACTAGCAATGTCCTTCTCTCCTTGACAGAACATGTCAAGAAACCAAAATCTTTGCCAGCAATACAAGCAAAAAATACTTTCCAAAACCCCCAGCATTTGAAAAAGCTAACTGGAGAGTAAAATGTGACAGTCACTGCAGGTTATGCTGTGGCTATTCACATTTATAGCACACACTCACTACTGAATATAAACTAAAAGAAGTCCCTTTACCTATTAATGCCATTTGTTCACAACAGCCCAGTTAGGAGTCTCTTTTAAAAATCTAAGTCATTAGATATTATCTTAATTAAATAAGAGGAATTTTGGCTCAGGGTTATTAGCATATGAGTTTAATCTAGCTCAATCACTTTTCCTTATGGAGGAAGACAAAGCTTTTTGCCTTCTATATCCTCACAACTTAAACAACACTTATTGGAATGGTGGTAAACCCCCAAGTGTGTTACAAGTTAGTGCATAAATCAGACTATTATTAATTTGGAATCTCCAGAACATGGAATGTACTGAATATACTCACGGGTGTGCTGGTCTATATTTCAGCAATTCAAGAGAAATTTCCATAAAAACATTCCTTAGGTAGAACACTGTCTGTGCAACAACCTGGAGAAAACACCCTGGAGTTTCCAAGGGTTGGTATTATTTCTCATCTGACAGATGCCACCTCCTTGAACAGACGGTGCCCAGGTGCAGTGGTGAAGGATTTTTCCATGGACACTCAGAGGGCAGAGTGCCAACTGCTGTGCTGAATCACCAATGCTTCCCGGAGTGCCCACGAGATCCTCGGTGGCCCAGCCTTGCCAGTTTGGGATGAGGTAATATGGCTGCAAACTAAATAAAGACAGAAACTATCAAATTGAATTTAAAAGGATATGGCAGAGTGATACATTTTGGTTTTCAATAAATAAAGGTCATTCTCATTCAGTGACCATGCAGAACAGATACACATCCCTTACATAACTTCTTTTTGGATGTTGCTAATAAATATTTTCTGTTAAATTAATGGTCCCAGAATATATGTATTCAACTGCATAATGCTGTACCTGAAAGAAATAACTGGGTACCCCTAATAAAAACTTTAAGCACTGGAAACAAGATGACACTAGGAAGTGTGTCCTTTATTTCATCACTCTAGCCCTAGCTTTTTTAGCTCAATCTGGCAGCCAATACTCTGGACTGCCAATTTATTCATCACAGGTAGTTACCCACAGTTACCAGATCTAAGGTCAAAGCAAGGTACAGAAAAGCAAAAGATCTGTTAATGAGATACCATTGGTATTCAGAGCCTTCCATTACCTGAGACATTAAATTAGCAAAAGAGAAATCAGGAATATGTATAGAGCAATCAAGATCCCAAATCAGCTCATTCCAGGTAGGTGAGACAAACAAGTAGCTTCAGAAAGAGCAGGGGTCTTTCTGAAAATTCTAAAAATTATCATGGCTAAAACTCTGAAAAAATCTCATAGAAAGCTCAAACAGAGGGTTAAAGACAAGGATTTTGAAATCACAGCATCATAGAATGGTTTGCATTGGAAGAGACCCCAAAGATCACCTCTTTTCAACCCCTCTGCCATGGACAGGACAACTTCCACTAGACCAGATCACTCAGAGCCCCATCCAATCTGGCCTTGAACACTTCTAGGGCTGGAGCATCCACAACTTCTCTGGGAAACTTGTTCCAGTGCCTCACCACACTCATAATAAAGAACTGCTTTCCAATATAGATAGACCTCACCTTCCAGGTAATCTGAAAGTTTCCTCAAAACATTGTTTAAGAAAATAATTCAAGTAGGATGTATTATACTTAAAAACCATAGGCAGATAAATAACAGAATATAAAGGCAGTACTTGGGCATGGAGAAGCTTAAATTTGCTACTAAATTAATGGCAAATGAATGGACATCAAATCAAATGGCAAATATCTATATGTTTCATACAGGTAGCATTGGAAAGAAGTATTAATCAATCTCAGCTCATTAAATTGCTGAGCCAGCCTAGCCACTGTTCACCCATGGATTCCTAAGCCTGCCATCCTTCCTGTGAGCTGCTTCTCAGGATTCTCAGGTCAGATTTATCCCTAAGGGTCCTGCTGTGACATACAATCAATGACATATGAGCAGAAACAGAAAATAAATTATTATGTCTAATAATCACTTCTAAGGCTACATAAATTGATTAGCCCTCTTGGGATTTTTTTTCATTTTTGTAATTGAAGTGAGCTTGCATCATCTTTTTGTCTATTCTCTTTTGGTGTACAAAGTGGATCAAATGGAAAAAATACCTCTATTTTCATTATGGCTTCAAAATTCCTCTGGAGAAGCAGACTTCAGCTGGAAAGGGGTTTTACAATACAAATACCAGGGAAACCAGGGGCCTGAAACAAAGACCTAAGCAGTTCTGAATCTATGTTTTCATGTTGCTGTTCTTATTTTCCATGTCCTTGCCAGGCACTATGGCAAAGACCCCTGCCCCAAGCACTTAGTGTGTAGTTTGAAGGGTGAAGCAATCATGAAGGCTCTAAAGAAGGAACAGAAAGATGTCAGAAGATTTTCCCATGGCACAGACACCAAGCCTGGCTCCAAAACCCACATGTGAGCCAAATCCAAGTCCCTACCTCAATGCTGGTGCTCTGCTGCCCTGGTTATGAACTACCATATACACAGGTAATTCATATTCTACAGGTTCTAGAAGGAGAGAAGCTCCTTTCAGCACACAGACATTTCCTGAACAGAGCTTCATAGCAGTTTAGCTAATTATTTATAAGAGGTTAAGACATGATGAACTTACCTGCCTTTGCTATTTTTGCATTCAACAAAGGAATCACAGTATCTGAGACTATGGAAAGTGTGAAACAGAGCCTTTGACCCTGTGAGGTTTTAACACCAAGACTGTTCACGCTACTGTCTGTAGCGTGATGCTACAGACTCTGGTGCTTACCCCAGGCTGTAGCACACCAGTATCAGCTGCCCCAGGGTCTATCCAAGGAATCTATTCTTTTTGGGAAGGTGTCCAGAACCCACAATGTGCTTTGGCATACACATTTTATCCAGCTAACATTTTAAAACTCTCCCAGCAAGAGTAATGCACCAAACTGCAGGAGAAGCCCATGACCACTCATCAGATGGCACTCAGCAGCCCACAGCTGCAAGAAGGAAAATGTTGGAAGAGTTTCCTCTCCAATGTCACCTATCTAGGCTTTCTTCCACCTGGAAACCTGGAGGTTGTGGCCACTGCTCATCAGATCACACATATCCACACCTCCTTCTCATGGAAGCAGCCTGGGTTCTAGGGAACAGACATACCCAGCATCTCCACAAAGAGCCAAAAAGAAGAGCGTGCAGCTGGATGCTTGCTGCACCCTACAGCTGTGGCACATCTGGGCTGGGGAGCAGTTGTTACAGGGCATGAGTGCACAGCTCCTTTCAGCCTTTGCCTTGTGCTGGGCCCATTCACACAGCCCTGTGCTCAGCACTGCAGGTGTTAGTGGGGACACAACAGGTGCCAACACTCCCAGCCTCTAATGAGGACTTGTAGCTGGACATTAGGCTTGGGGCCATGCTTTTACTGGAGCTGGATAAATACAGAGGAAAGGGGGGATGTTGTCTAACCCCCACAAAACAGTAATGTGCCTCACAGAAAGTTCAAGCATTGTGGTGGCAAACTCAATGCAGAACTACTCTGCATATAGTGGTCTCAGTGGCTCCCTGAAATGTAATCCAGCATTTCTAGTGGAGGACAAGCAGCAGTGACAGAAAAATCAAGCACAGCTGACTATGCTATGAATTTCAAAGGTGGAAGTAGATCCTTACAAAGCTACACAGAGAGCTCACGTCTCTTGTCCAGCATCAGGATGCTTGAATAAAAAATGGCATATAGATCCATCATAGGGTATTTAATATTGTTAGTATTCAGAACTGGCCACCCCAGCACCCCACAGGCATTTGGCCAATAGATTTAGTATTCCAGTCATCAGTGCCATGTTAGCAAAGGCAGAGGTGGCTTGGTTATGTGTTGTGCCTTGTGAGGAATGCTGCCACTGCCCCAGTTGCAGAAATCATACAATCATTTAAGTTGTAAAGCCCTGAAGATCGAGTGTAACCATTAACCTAATGCTGCCACATCTACCACTAAATCCTTTCCATCTGATTTCTCATCTTTCACTCCAGTATTATTATTAGTTCAGCTTAGTCACAGAGTCTTCCATGGACAAACAAACCCAAATTCCTGATGTTAAAAAAACAAACAAACAAAAGAAACACAAGCAGAGAAGTGAAAAAATCAGGAGGAAAATGTGTCCTTTGTGCACTGCACCACTGTCAAAGCAAAACACACCCATGCTCCCCCCTACTTTGTAGTTCACTTTTAATTTGTGCCGTGGCCAACAACTGAAAGCTGTCTCGCCACTAGACTGGACACGGGGATGTGCCAGAGATTCCCTCTTGCTCCCATGGGTGGGATGTGAAGAATTCCTCTCTTCATAGCTGACATTCCTGCTGCACTGAGACAATAACGTACAATTCTTGTCCAAACAATCCCAGATAGACACTGTGATTTTTTTTCTAATTATATAAATATTAGAATGTCCATTGGATATGAAGCTTCCTGGACAAAACCTGTATTAAAAACAGAATATCCCACGCTCATCACCTGCACTTAAGTGACATACATGTTCTTATCCTACCTTCCCAAGATTAATTATTCAAGGGAAGGGGATTCAAATTCACACATAGCTATTCAAATAATTCAAAATTACTCCTGGGAGATGCAGATGTAATATGGTCAACTGGTCATTTCCCCAGTATCAACTAGCACAAGCACTGAAATCTGTGGCATTGTGTATTGTACCTAAGCAAAAGCCAAGTGTTTTAACATGAAGTCGTAACGCTTTACCAGCAGCTTTAGAATAAAGTAATTTTTTCTGATATGTTTGTGCTGCAGGGATGGGGTAGAAACAGAGGGGTTTGTGGTTGTTTGGGGGTTTTTTTTTAGGTTATTAGTTAGAAATACAAGCATGAGTCAAAACTGAATATGGGTCACAAACTGCCAAAGTGGTGTTTCTGCTCTGAAGACATTATTATAGATAGCTGAAAGCAAATTTCACTGTTATCACTGTCATCACTGTTAGGTGAGATTCTGGTGGAACCCAATGCAGGCAAGTAGAGGAAGGAGATGGCTCTGATCTTCAGTTCAGGTTCTGTATGTTAACAACCCACAAAAATTGAAATGTTTATGTCTGTGGTTCCAGAGCAAACCAAAACGAAAGAGAAGTCTTAACTGCAAAATTAGGGTTTGGGGGTTGGACAAATTTCCCACTGCCTTGCCAGGCTGAGGTTGTCAATATCAATGATTAACGTCCGTCTGGGTTGTGAGATTGTATCTAATCAGGGACAGCATCAGAGCTCTGTGTGCACCAAAGAAACACTGGGGTGCCAGGCCTGTTTCGTTGTATGAAGTAGTCACCCCTGATTAGATTATGCTTTATTACACTCCAAAGATCTCAGCAAGGTTATCCTTGTACCTTTGCTCACATGAAGCTTGCTCCTTTCTATGCAGATTGCCCCAACAGAAAACCCTTTCTCCTCTCAAGATTAATTAAAAGTGTCAGCTTTTCATTACATGGGGTTTATATACTTTATTCAGTTTTTTAAAGCTTGTTCTTTTTCCTTTGCCCTGGAATCTGATGGAGGAAATTTGGAATGACAGCACAGCAGATCCAATGTAGCTTGTACTCTGTTCAGAGCAAGGTTATCTTCCCATTCAGAAGTAGACTGATGGAAAACAGGATTAACTACATAAAAAACTAAATTTTTCTTAATGTAATTTAGTGATACTATAGCCCATGAGTGAGAGGTTCTGGCTCCTCTACAGAGCTGCTCCTTTACAAAACAGCCAGAATTTGGTTATCATTACATACTCTTGAAATATTCCTTGAATGCATGGGTCCATGTCTCAGAGCTACTTCATGGTGATTCAGTGTTTCTGATTTTACATACACAAAATCCAACAGCTTCAGTCCCTCCACAAGGTCTTGGCTTCAACTGTGCAGAATAGGAATAATTTTAAACTGCAGAAAAGTTTAGTGGTAATCAGACACCATTTTTCATTCACTTTATCCAATTCCAATAGAGGAGACAATACCCTCCAAAACTTGACTCTGCCTGTAACCACTTGTCCACAAAGGAATCTGGATTCTGGATGACTGGAAATATATCAACAGATGTTATGGAGAGATAAGAGTTCTATCTTCTGCAAGAACTAGAAGCAGAGTATCCATGGGACAAGCTTTGGGAGTTATTTTACCATAAAAAATAGATTTATAAGTGCACTTACAGACACTAGAACATGTACAGATGTATTGATGCATAGTACAAGCTAATTTTCACAGAGCAGACATCATTTGTGTTCAGCACCTTTCTAGGCAAGTCACTGGCTATTAGCCAAGTACATTTTTATAAACACAAGAAAAATGAAATCACTTACTGGAACGAACCTAGTGATTCATTTTTGGTCACTTTCACCACTCAGCCCAATGTCCAGGCAACAAATGACTCCTTTTCCTGAGCTGGTCAGAATTTAGAAGATGCCAGCCAAAGCCGGGTTCTGCAGAGCTGTGTGGGAAGGGGAAGCCTTCAACCTACGATCTGTAGGTGAGGAGCTCACTGGGAAGTTGGGCTGGACCCTGCTGGTGGAGAGGTTCTTTATTTATCTAACCTTTCATCAAAATACAGAACTTTGGATACAATGCACAAACACACACAAAAGATAAACTAGTTTTTTAAGTCGCATTTACTTACCTAGTACAAAATAATCTTTGTTAATTTTTTGTCTTTTTTTGTTTGCCTTTTTTTTTAGGAAAACAAAACCAAAGGCTAGAGGGCAATGCAAGGAGTAGTGGTATGCTATACTATACAGAAAACACACATACTGTACTGAAAATTTGGATATGACCTTAAAAAGGACAGCAGTTAGTTTTACATCCCACAGAAGGCTTAGTTGCCATACGATGACTGCATGTAAGTCTGGGCCATTTGGTTTTTCCAATCATGATTTCAGAAGTTATTGCATAAAATCTCTGCCTTTTCTCACTGTGTAATGAAAAAAGAGTTCTCTGGTATTTCTGCTGTTCTTCCTCCTCCTTCCTAATAAATTTACTAGTAATGCTACACCAAGCATGTATTTGATGGTAAGCAAACCTCTATTAAAGAAGAATTTTGTATTGCTCATTTTATTTGGATTCAGAATTAGGCAGCTAAGGTGGTGCAAACAATCCTATTTGGCCACTAAAATTGCATTATACTGATAGCAACTGCCCAGCAACATGCAAATATAAAAGGAGTGCCAATTTCATTTTTTCTATAATACAGAAATAATGCATACTAAGTTACTCTGGTGACCACATGCCATAGGGAAAAGTGATTCATGGCTACACACCACTTAAATTTCCTGCAGTTTTTCCTTTCTGTCTCTGTATGTTCACATTTGATTTTGGAGACTCCAGTTAACATTGTTGTGACTAAAAATCATCTAGTGTTTTCTATCTATGTGCAAATCCCTTTATATTAAAAAATGGTGCATTTAATAAAGAAAGTATGCAAGATCTTGTCTCTCACTTTTTATTTAAAGTGGTTTGGTTTTATTCCTGTTCAAAACCACAGAATACATCCTTGCTGCAAATATCTCAAGGCTACATGGGGGTTTTTTTGTAGGTTGTAGGTTTGCAGATTTTGTGAGCTCCTTCACCACTAACTTGTGCATGAGCCTGCAAGCAGGAGGAGGTCAGGCAAGGTTCCAGGTGCTTCATCCACAACAGTCTTTCTAATGGAAATATGGAGCAATGCATCAGCAAGAGAGTTGCAGAAAACTTAGATTTCTTTGGTCAGGCTCTGATGCACTCATTTAGTGTTGACAGTATGTTGGGTGTTTCTCCAAATACCTTCCATCACTTGACCAAAATAGTGGTTTTAGTCCTGCCCCATGAATGATCTCTGTTAAACAAATGGTGGTGGGTCTGTGGGAGCAAGCAGCTCCTACACACACTTTCTCTCCACAGTCAAAAGAAGGGGAAACAAGGAAGAGCCATTATATGTTTCCAATCACAGCACTTGCTGCTTGCTATCATTACAACCTTTATATGACTCAGTGCTGGTTCCAGGTTGCTCTAGAGATGGTATCACAGAAGCATCAGTGGGTGTCTCACTGGGGAGTCACTGATTGATAATGAAGATCAATCAGTGATCAGTCAGTGACAAGTCGCTGTTGATCATGAAACTCTGACAACTACTTTCAACACGATAGGGAAAAACAGATAAACCCTGCTCTGAAATGGAAATCAATTTCTTGTGATCACCTGAATATTTCTTCACCCCCCACCTTCTCCTTCCGCAAGATGATTTTTTTTCACATAATATACCCTTTACATGAGCATCTCACAGACAGCTCTACCTGCATGCTGTTTTACAACCATGTCATGCTTGCTGCTCCCCCTTTTCTGGTGCCTGTGTGTGTGCTTTTGTTACTTGTATTGTATGAGGTGCCTTGGGATATTCGCATCCTGTGCATTGTGTGGCATTGTGTTGAATAGGAGGTACAGAAATTAAAAGCAGTTCTCCTCCTACCCACATATGCCTTTTCTTTGCAGGTTTTCCTGGAAGTTTTGTGCAGGGAGGGAAGGGAAGAGGTAAAATATGACTTGGCTGAGACTGCCGGATGCTGAATCAGCTGCGATTGCCTCACGTTTTCCTTTCTTTTAAAATAAGGGGTACAGTTTTCAAAAATGCCCATTGGACTTCTCTACAGGCCCTCCCCAGCCCATCACTTCTCAGTAAGTCACTTTTTAAAAGTGCATGTGCCTTGCAATCACATGGGCCTCTTTGGAGAACATCTCAATAATGCCTTTCTCCTAGGTCTAGAAATATGATGTTCTGGGATTACAAGGATCTGGTGCAGCTGCTGCAGGTTACCACAGTGCTCATTATCAGGCACACGTCGTTTTCCCCTCCCAGAAATGTTCTTTACAAAAACAGATGAGGCAGCCATACTGATTAACTCAAAAAAAAATGCACCACCGCCTACGCCCCAAACCACACACCATCTTAAAGCATAATTTTGTTCTGCTGCACTGCTCTGGTTAAAGGAGCCAGAAGCACTGGCTCCTTGCTGCTTGCACCTGCACACACTAGCACAGGTCGCCCTGATGAGGCTGGTCAGTCACACTGTGGTGATGCAAAAGTCAATGAACAGGGAAGAACTTCAGACGAAGAAAACAAGGAGTGTGGCATCAAAATCCTAAAAGCCCCAGAGATGGCTCTTTTCAGGAGGCTTACACATCATGAGGCTGCAGACAGATGAAATTAGACACTGGTTAGAGGTTAATAACAGCTCTCTGGAGGTGTGTCATCCATTTTTAGCAGGGGTCACTATTTTGCTTCCATAGCATCCTTATCTTTACAAAGAAAGGAGGAGTTTGATGTCTTTTAGTTAAAGGACGAACAGCCCCATAGCATCCAGCCACATACATGGTGTTCATCTTTTCCAGAGCTGCTTCCCTGTTGTGCACTAACTCACACAGATAAAGATTCATCCAGTCTTGCTTGCTACTGTGACTGAATGCTTGAAACCCTGGCAAAAGAGCAGAGGCAAATGGAGTGTTAATGAGGGCTGTGCCCTCCAAGCTGTGCAAGAAAAAGGACTGGCACCTGACAAGCAATGCCCTTGCATTCAGAGGTGACAAAAGTAATTGTCAATTGCTTTTTTTTTCCTCCTCTGTAGAAATGTGTATATATTCACCTGATACAGCTAGAATTGGAGGTCTCGAAAGCTGGTTTTATATGCTTTCCTAAAGGTTATTAATTCTTCCTACGCTGTTCCCAGTTAGACAGGGTACCTTATAATATAACTTCCTCATTAACATCAAGAGCTGTGATTATACAGTTGTGTTACCAGGGGCTTCAAAGACACGAAGCCTAAATATAATCTTACAGTACCTTGTTACAATACAAAGCACATCCTCTAATACATTTTTTTTGTTTGCATAAAATGCAGCACAATACTGGTTCACTTGACCTTTGCCCCTCTGTATAGTTCATTTTAACATTGTTTGAGGAGCACAGAGTTTGCATTTTGCAGGGCACAGGTGCTCTGCCCCACACTGGAGGCTGAGGCTCAGCCAGGCAGAGTGGTGCACCACTGCTCCCTGCCAGCAGCTGGACTCAGGGGATTGCTTTTGTGGTCCACCAGGAATTTCCTGTGATAGAATATCAGAAACCTACTGGTGACTAGTAGGAGGTGACTTCACAGGGCAAAAGTTCTCTCCCTACAATAAACATTCTCAGCTCCGCTGTGGAGATTTCCTACACAGACCTGACAGCCGCCAGTGACTTGTCATCCCGACAGAGAACGGCTCAGGAAAGGCATCGTCGCTCTTTGCAAGCGTTTGCCACTGTAAAAGTGAAGCTGCACCCTGCTGCCATTTTATTAATGCCTCCTGAGAAAAGGAAGAAATCAAAATACCCATACTAATTTAAAAACCCCCAAGAATATTAAATGAAAAGACTTTTACAAATATACAAATCCACAGTCAAAGACAGAATATACCAGTATCTATATAAATATATAGTCCATGAATCACATATATCTTGGTGTCTAGAGGTACCATGATACACATACTGTCCATACATACCATATATCCTGGTACCTGTAGGTACCATGATACACATACTGTCCATACACACCGTATACCCTGGTACCTGTAGGAACCATGACACAGACATGGTCAGAAAACTAACACAGCTATTAGGAAAACACTGTACTCTCTCCATGCTCGGGGAAAAAAATCACAGGGATATTCCTCCATCAGACCTCTCTCAGGGCACTGTCATTTGGAGGATCCAAGTAGTAAATCTGAGCCTGACACAATTCCCTTGGCTAACACTGCTGAAAGGACTGTCAGGGGCACTAGATTTGTTTGGCTGGCTGAAATATCGTGCAACTGGGCAGATTGCAGTGAAGTTTAGAGACTGAAATAGCTTTGGGGAAACAATACATTAATTTCCTGTGGAAAATACATCTATTAAAATGGAGACTAGCCTTGGTTAAGTCCCGCATGGTAAAAAAGTGTGCTGTAAACCCTAGAAGAAAATACAGCTCAGTGCTGGCTTGGAAGTAGGGAAGTGCTGAAAAGTAATATTATGCTCAGAATCAGGACTGTGCAAGGGTCCACCTTGGGAGAGGAGTGAGAGAGAGCAATGATTTCCAGAAGTTATCTTTAAATTGTCTCACCAACATCTCTATATGCTCGAGCACTTAGGAACAAAGCCTGCAACCATGGCCTTTACCATGCACTTTCTGAGGTTTCCAGTTCACTGGACAAAATTTAACCCAAAGCAATGCTGATTTATTTTGCCTCTGATATCTCATCATCAGCTGATGGCCATTTCCACAGGTGAGTCTTCATAAGGGCCGGATAGAACTTAACCATCTCACATCTCGCTTGGCTCTGCAACTTTTGCATCAGGAAGAAGGAAGGAGAAATAGGCAGTAAGAAATCTGTAGGAACACTCAGCAACACTGCAGATGTTTGATGCTGCACTCCTTGTTTAATGTTCCTGAAGTGGTTCTGTATTCATTGGCATTTGCACAGAAATCACTGCCCAGCCTGGTCAGAGCAGTCTGTGCCCATAGGCAGAGGCGGGAGAACTGAAGGTTCAGCATTTCAGCTCCTTCAAACATTGCAGTGGGGAGGGTCCAAGCCCTGCTTTTAAAGGTTGTTTCTCCTATATGATCAGATAAACTTTTCTTTTTCCCCCAGACATATACAGACTATAAACCAGTATGATTTCCATGAGAGTTCTGACCATTCCCTCTTGGAGGGATTAGTTTGAAGAATTAACATCCACCTTACCCCACAGTCTGTTAATGATGCACTGGGAGACGAGACCAGTGTACTCACCAAACTTTTAGTGACAAAGAGATGTTTGTGGTGAGGGAAGACTAAGTCCATCTGTCAAGTCTTTTTTTTTTTTTTTTTTTTTGTGATCAAGGCTGATATTTTTAGTCTCAGTGATTGGATTTCCAGTCCGTCACTATGTACTCAGGAGGAAGAAACCAGTTTGGTTAGCTTTTTTTCTGTTTCTCAGCAAGTAGAACACTGTATTCCATTTCTGTGGACCGTGACATCCCATGGCACATTAAAAGCCTTATTCAAACCACAAGACAGCCATATTTTACACTCAGCAGGAGACTCTAGGAAGAAGTATGAGACCAGGATTATTCTGGCTCTGGACAGCTTGTCAAAATGGGTATTAGGAAGAAAGTTTAGGACATTCTCTACCAGATCATGTGATCCTGAAATAAATAAGTAGAAGATTGCTTCAGTTGGGAATTTCCTTATATTATGAGAGACTCTGCATAGAGGAAGGTTTAAATTCAGAAGGAGTTGAAACTTCCCTTGTGCTTTGGTTCTAAGTCTCCGTCCATTGTGAAAGTACCACAAAATCTGCAGAGAAACATCAAGGGCAGTTCTGAAATAATAAGGATTTTATTTTATTGTCTACATCTGAACCAAGCAATTGAACAGCAAGACCTCAACTTAGTTCATAAACCAGGTTCACTGATATCTGGGAACTCATCTTCCAACATGGTCCATATTGCATGTGATGATTCATAGTTTTACCTCAAAACCATAAGAAATTAATCAGATAGTTGGAGAGCTTGAGAAGTCCTTTATTAGTCTGCTCAACATTTTATTCTGATTGAACTTTTCAAAGAGATGATGACAGAAATTTCAGGAATTACTTCTGCCTTCTGAAACAATAATCTGTATTTACTGAATTCTATAGCAAAAGTCTCAGGTACTGTTCATCACACAAATGCAGAGTACATAATATTTCCTATGGCTATCCAGTCAAACTGGAGAGGGGTCTTATATATCAGACATGTATCAGCAGCAGAAATACACTGATCCCACTTTTTGTCATCCCAAATTGGTCACTCTGTGGCTGGATCTACAGAATGGTACCTTACTTGATTTTAGGGTGAAAAGTATTCCTTTCTGTAGGATATTTAGTGTATCATGCTACAAACATGGACTGCACATCACAAAATTGGGTTTCCATAACACTTTGGTTGTGGAAATGAACATGAGAATGCTGTGTGTTTGTTCTAGATCTGATTTCCCAATGCCACTTTTTCCAGTATTTGACTGCTTGATGCTGTTTTCCCACTCAAAAGACTAAGTCTCTGTATACATTCAATTCTTTAACTTGTGAGCAGAGCACAAGAGGAATAAATTTGCTCCCACCAAACAGCCCCACTGAGCTGCTTGTGGGGCTGTTTGGAGAGTGCCTCTTGAAATCTGGTCCAAGCAAATACATAATACTTAATGAATACTTTCCACCACCGTTTAAATCTATTAAGAGAAAGAAAAGGTGTCTTTACAAGAGACCTTTGCTTTTTGTATTGTTAATACTTCTTTTCCTGACAATCTTAAAGGGTTCACCACCCCTTCATTATTTCAGCCTAATGAGAGTATTCATCTTACCCTTTCTGACTTACAGATATCCTCAAGGATTGCAGCTTTTAACACCAGGAAATGTAAAGGTAATATAATGGCAGCTTTCCCATTTACTAACCACTATCTTTCAAAACTCTTCTTCCACCCAAAGCTATTGCTTCATTAATCACCACGCGTGACTGAAAGCGTTAAAAGCTTTCACGGGCAATTCATTACAAAAAAAGACTTCTGGGGGACATTTCCCATCGTTTTAAACGATGCAGCTCGCTATTCTGTGGTGCAAAACATATTTTGAAGCCCCCGAGAGCTGCCGTCTCTAATCCGAGGCTTTCAAGCCCAGCGCGGAGCAGGACGCGGAGCCCGCCGGCTGTCCCGGCGCTCGGAGCCCGGGCTGCCCGGGGGAACATCTCCCCCCAGCGGCCGCTGCTCCGCTCTCCTTCTTCCGAGCCTTTGGATGTTCTTTCGGAGGGAAAAACAAACCAAACAAACGCACTTCAGCCTTAATTATAATTTCTTGTAAGGCAGTGGAAGTGATGGGTGTACCTCTCACTGTACAACTCTGTGTATCTCCCTGCTGATAGCGACAGATGCTGCAGTACTTGCAAAGCTCTGCATATTACCATCACGACTGGCAAAGCTATTCCAAGTGAATTAAACTCAGCACGGTAAATTGAATCTTCTCACGCTGCTTTGTATCTGTCTCCACTCTGTACATTTTTTCACTTGCCATTTCTAAACAAGAGCAACAGATTTTGTAAATCAGTGTCAGAAAGAAACACACTTGAGCACCTTATCCACCAACGGCACAAACCCTACAGTAAAGAAAAATATGCCTGCAAACTGGAGACTGCTGCTGCCTTCCTTACTCCCAGCCCTTGCAGCTGTGGGAGACATCCAGCTCAGCTCCAGCCCTCACAGGGCAGCTGGCTGCTCCACCTTGCTGGTGCTTGTATTTTAGCAACAAGAATGTTTTGGTGGCTAGATCCCCTTGGGAGATGCCAGGAATTACCAGCCAGTCTCTTTCTTGAGCAGTAAAAGATGTCATCCCTGCTAGCCCCACGCACAGCTCAGTTAGCTCCCTTCTTGCTTCCCACCAATTCACCCAGGCAGGTGCATCCTTCCAGTTCCAGCCAGAGAGGAAAAGAAGGTGGTTCCTCTCACAAAGAAGACTATTAGCAACAAAAGAAAGAAATTTTTTTTAGGCAATTTGAAAATTGTTTTCATCTGCAACATCGGCTTAAGCATAATATTATTCTTTATGGTTGTCTGAAGTAATCAATACAGGTAACCACCAAGTCTTGCATGGCATAAGTTTGGATGAAGGATAGAGGTTCATGTCACAGAAATTTAGGATATTTTCTTGTTAAGAGAATCTTCTCCTACTCTGATAGCAGCTACCACTTAGAACTTTTATTCTTTGTGTTGATTTGTGTTGTATATCTATCTGTTCTGACTCTGACCAACAAAATATCTCTCTTGCTTAGAAATGGCAAGTGAAAAAATACCCATAGCAGCATGTAAGTGGAGGCAAAACTGGAACAAAGCAGTATGTAAAAATTCAACTTACAGACCTGAATTTGTGTTAAATACACTTGTAATATATTTTTGAAAGTTTTAGGCCTGTTGATACGAACGCAGAAGGTTCTAGTTCTAAATTTTCCAGACCTAAGGGGCTGTTAAGTTTGTATGAATCACAGCACAACCAAAAGAGCAGTTCTTACTACTGTTACAAGCAGTATTATGACTGCTGTGACTGAAAAATACTTAGGGAAAAAATGTTTCTACTTTACTTTTGACAGGATATTCTGTGGATTTGATTTCATCCTTTCCCTCTCCAGTCAGTACCTTCATGTGTATATCTTTCCAACAGCACCAAGGGCAGCAGATATGTGCTCTCACCCATGGCTTATGAGCAGCACCACTGCTAAAGCCTGGATTCTCCAGCTGAAATCTGGGAGCCTGGGTTTGCTGTCTGGTGAGAGGAAAAGAATTTACTTTTAAGCCCCAGTCTATGGGGGACATGTGAGCCTCCACTCTCAGTCTTCTTTTTGTCTTCACAGGACTTGTGGGACCTTTCCCTCTTAGTACTTCTACTCCTCCATAAAGCAGACCAGAAACAGTTTGAGAGGTTTCAAAAGAAATGTCAAGGGATACACAGGCAAGTATGTGCTGCTGCACAACACCTTTTTACTTAGGAAATCAGACTAAAACACAAGAAAACTTGACTGTAGCATTCCCTGAAGCCGACTAAAGGAATTAGCTTCTGACTATGAGGATATTATAAGAAGCCACCATATTCTAGGAGTGTCTGCTGGCATTAGTGTTAACTACCAAAACGTATTTCCCCTGCTTCCTAGGTGGGGCTGCACCTGAGAACTCTGCTATCTAGTGAAGTAGCAGCTATGGCAGCACAGCCAGCTCTTGCTCTATCTGTGCCTTCTAAACTTTGTGACCAATGGAATACTAGTTATCAACCTCCCAGAAACTCTATAAACTGCCAGGCATGCCAATCAAAGTTTTACTTGAAAACTCTGTAAGTTTATATACAAGAATGGTGTATTTTTGGCCACCAGGCTGCAGTTTGATGAAATCAGTGGTTTATTTACACTATGATTTCTACCAAAACAAAGTAGCAGCCAGGGAGTAGCTTGCTGATTGGATTTGGATTATCAGTCAAGGGGCAACAAACTACATTATTTTCATAGTAAATAAGGGACACATTTGTTTTCAGATTGGAGGTGAAAAAACCTCAAACATATGTAATCTAATCGAACTGAACAAATTAGTACAGATGGGTTAATCAGAACAGAAACGTGCCATGAGTCAGGATGACCTGTGTCCTGTGGGACTCAGACATTTCTCTCATTTCTCTCCATGTCATGATAACTTTTCCCTTCATAATAGACCTTTGACCTATTTATTTTAGTGAGCATTTTCTGTTCATGTTATTAATCTGAATAACTTGATCACACATACAAAAGAAATTCATTCATTCTCCAATGACCACAAAAGTTCCATCATTACTTAAGTAACACTGTATAGTATAGCTTAATGCATGAGCCTGTACTTCACCATGATGTCTTTATTTGGACTAGTTGATAAGCTTTTATAGGAAAGTGGAATTAGGAGTTTTCAAAAATTCCTGTTTCAAAAAGAAGTCAATAACACTATAGGCAGAAATTATCACAAACAGCTGACTTCTTCTGCAAAAGAGTATTAGTTGATAGAGATTTAAAAAACAGTTTTTCAGTGTCAAATTACATATTTGCTAGTGCTTTTCTCTAAAACAAATACCAAAAAAGCCCAACAAACAAACAATCTCAACACTGTAAAATCTTCTACCTAAGGTTTCATCAACTGGTATTTTTAGAACACAGCTGTGTAAAATGCAAGGGGATATGCAGTGGGGACACATCCTGAGTCACAAGAAGAAAAACTAAGATCAAACAGATACACTGAGCTTTAACTTTCATTTAACTGTAACTTCGGCTGTGAATGAAATTAGGAAATGCTGCAGTACTGCATATTGGCAAGTGTATTACTAATTCAGTAACATTATCAATAAAATACAGGCAAAATCCTGCAGCAGTGCAGTACCCAAGGGCAGCTCTCCCCTGCTGCGGGGGGGAGGGCTGCCCCAGAGCAGGAACACGCAGGATGTTTTCTTCTTGGTCACGAGCGGTGGGACTGGTCAGACTGGGTCTTTGTGGCAGTGTAGCAGGTCTAGAAAGGCAGCTGTTCATTCCAGGCTTCAGGGGGTTTATTGGGATAATAAAGGATGGCACTGGGGAGTGGGGGAGGGAAAGGGAGAGTCAGGGGAGGATAGTCGCTCCATGAAGCCCAGAATCAAAGAGGCTGGGTTCCGGGTCCTGCTGGGCTTTTATCCGTGGGGTTAGGAGGCGGTCCTGGCTCACATCAGCCAGTCCGGAAGGGTCAACAGGGAGGGATCAGGGGAAGGACACACGTTGCAACATATCCACTTTTTCTCTTATACAAAAGAAAAAAAATTTTTTAATTGTTCAGAGTCTTTTGGAGCTGGTAGAAATTTCTTCAGTAGGGCTGGAGTTGAAGCTGGTTGGCTGAGATCAGGTGTATCTTGCTGCTCTGCTGAGCGACGGGGCTGGGCTGTCTGCAATGCCCCCCCCCCAGCTTTGACGTGCAGGGGGAGGGGCAGAGCTTACACACAGCCGGAAGGAGACCGGGAATTTTTGGGAAAAGGAAGTTTTTAGAGAGCATGGTAGAGGGGCTATTTGGGGAAGAAGAGGGTAGGGAAAAAAGGGGGTGAGGAGTGATTTTTTAAGGATAATGGTACAAGGGGGGAACTGGCAAGGTGCCTGAGAGAATCGGTAGCAACTCAGCGTCGTTTTTGACGGGATGCGGCCTTGCCAGTTACCTCCTTATCAGAATGGGAGGGAAGAAGGGACATGGGAAGGAGGAAAGGTATTAATAGGGGCAAACAAAAAAATACTGTAACTAAAAAAAAGGGTTTCAACTAAAGAAAATACCTTTCTTTTTTGAGGATTGGGTGGAGAGGGCCTTTTCCGGAAGCCCTCTCTAGCTCAATTCTCAAAATGCAACACTTGTTAATCTGTATAAGGTAAAAAATCAAAAAGAATGGGCTGGGGTTTTAAAACAGAGCCCTACAACCTGCCGTGTTCTATGACTCAACCATTCACACCTCTGCACCCCCTCCCCTGGGGGGTGCCTTCAGCCATTCACACGTTTCCCACCCCCTCCCCTGGGGGGTGCCTTCCCACCCCCTCCCCTGGGGGGTGTCTCCAAATCACATTCATACAAACATTCACACCTCCTCTGCTGCAAACTACACCTTTAGCAGAGGTCCAGGGTCGGAAAATTTCCCCGATAGGCCGTGTAGATGCTGTCGGCTCACCACTAGAGCCTCTCTTACTCTAGGTAGACTTTTGCCGACTGACAAGACTGGTCACCGCTTTCCGGTCCCTTGCAGTCTTCTTCGTCACTGTTTTGTCCTCAGCAACGTAACACAGATTTCACAAGCTTTCCACAAGTCCCTTCAGGGTCCTCTTCTTGGGACTCGCCTGTGTCTTTAAAGAGTCTCACAGCTCGCGGCCAACGCGTGTGCTGCACAGCAGAGATGGTTTGGCTGTGCAGAGTTGGTCTTGGCGGGGGAGGGGCGCCCGCGACACAAAATGGCGGCTCACAAGATGGCGGCGCCCATGTGCAGGCCACGCGGCCAGCGCGGTCTCTGTCTGCAGTGCAGGTAGCGTCCCGCCGCATTGGCGGCTCGCCGCCGCGCGTTCGCCGCGCCGTCGTAGCTCCGCGCGGCCAGGCAGGGCGGCGCTGGTCCCGCGGGGCCCAGCGGCCCGGCGCGGCCGCGCAGCCGCCCAAGAAGGGCCCGGCCCGGCCCGGCGCGGCCGCGCAGCCGCCCACGCAGGGCCCAGCCCGGCCCGCTCCGCGGGCTGGCGGCCGGCCCGGCTCAGCCCTTCGGGCCGGCCCGGCCCGGCGCGGCCGTGCCGTCGGCCCCGCCGTTCCCCGGGCGCCGCCGGCTCCCGCCGCCCCCGGCTCCCGCGGGCTCCGCCGGCTCCCGCCGCCCCCTGGCTCCCGCGGGCTCCGCCGGCTCCCGCCGCCCCCGGCTCCCGCGGGCTCTAACTCCTGCCCGCATTCTCCACCATTTGCAGCAGTGCAGTACCCAAGGGCAGCTCTCCCCTGCTGCGGGGGGGAGGGCTGCCCCAGAGCCGGAACACGCAGGATGTTTTCTTCTTGGTCACGAGCGGTGGGACTGGTCAGACTGGGTCTTTGTGGCAGTGTAGCAGGTCTAGAAAGGTAGCTGTTCATTCCAGGCTTCAGGGGGTTTATTGGGATAATAAAGGATGGCACTGGGGAGTGGGGGAGGGGAAGGGAGAGTCGGGGGAGGATAGTCGCTCCATGAAGCCCAGAATCAAAGAGGCTGGGTTCCGGGTCCTGCTGGGCTTTTATCCGTGGGGTTAGGAGGCGGTCCTGGCTCACATCAGCCAGTCCGGAAGGGTCAAGGGGGAGGGATCAGGGGAAGGACACACGTTGCAACAAAATCCAAGTGAAGTGGTGGCAAAACTTGTTATATAAAAGGGAAGTATAAGTGGTCTGACTCCTTGGATAGTCAGAAGTATCATTAAAGCTCTGGCAATTTTGGATACAATAAAATCAGAAGCGCCACAGAGTTACCTGCCTTACTTGTTGGTTCCTACCTGACTGAATGCAGAGTTTTGAGAAAAGCATGTGAGTCTGAAAGATCATTCTCTGCTTTGGTATGATCATAGTTGGTCTTAGGAGCATGCAGAGCTAGGCCAGTGACTGTCCTGACTGGGTCTGACATTGTACAAAGAAAAGAGATGCTTTTTTCCCACATTGCCTTGTGGCAGCTGATAGCAGGGCCTTGCAGGCATGTTCTGTCAGAGGAGAGCTCTTCCAAAGCCCTGTGTTAGGCCAGGAGGCAGGTCAACCTTTCAGCTCCCAATCCCAAACAAAGCAGTTCAACCCAGAGATCTGGGCCAGGGGGACACAGGCTACTCCCCATGCAGGCCACAGAGTGGGAGAGACCATGGGAGCACCTGCCTGGCTCTCTGTGTGCCACCATCTCCAGGCTGGTACATTGCTGGAGGACTGCTGTCACCACATGAAATAGGTTTCAGGGGGAGTTTTGAGCACAGGGGATTGCTCTGAGTGATTTCCCTTGTATCATGGTTTAACCCCATCCAGCAGCCAAGCCCCACACAGCCCCTCGCTCAATCCCCCAACCAGTGGGACTGGGGGGAGAATTGGAAGGGTAAAAGAGAATTTGTGGGTGGAGATAAAACATTAATAGGGAAAGCAAAGGCCGTGTGCAAAAGCAAAGCAAAACAAGGAATTAATTCACTGTTATCCATGGGCAGGCAGGTGATCAGCCATCTCCAGGAGAGCAGGGCCCCATCATGTGTAATGGTAGCTTGGGAAGACAAATGTCATCATTTCAAATGTCCCCCCTCCCTTCCTCCTTCTTCCCCACACTTTATATACTGATCATGATGTCACATGATCTGGAATGTTCCTTTGGTGTGTTGAGGTCACCTGTCCTGGCTGTGTCTCGTCCCAACCTCCCATGCATCCTCAGTCGCCTCACCAGCATGGCAGCACAAAAAGCAGAAAAGACAATAACAAAACCATCTCTGTATTATTGTCACTGTGTTCAGCACAAATCCAAAGCCCAGCCTCCTACCAGCCACTGTGAAGAAATTTAACTCTATCCCAACCAAAACTAGCCCACCTTGGCTCTACCTGCACCTGTTCCCTTGTCTTCATGCTGAAGCTCCACACCACACTATTTTGGAGCAGACATATGGACCTAGATCTACCCTTGGGCAGTACCTGCTCCTTGGGTACTGCTGCTGCCAGTGCAAGAGCACAGGAGTGACAAAGACTGACATTCTGAGTGGGTTATCCAGAAGTAATATCTACCAGTACATAGAGATGGAGCTCTAACAGATGCCCGGCTTTTTTTGTGCCTACTTATTTGATACTAGAGAGCTTTATTTTTTTCCTTTGCTCTGAACAAAGGCAGGAATCCAGCACTTGTTGTCTGATATAATGGAAACAATTGGCTTAGTCTGACCAATTAACAAAACTTCCATTACCTACCAAAAAAAAAAAAAAAAATAGAAGGGTTATCATTCTATACAACATTCCTTATAAACTCAATGATCACAGTCAAGGCCTTCAGGCCTTCAACGTCCCCAGTATTTCTCTTTCAAAGTTAATAATTTGAAGTCTATTACTTACCCCTGATCAAAGCCATGCTTACCTGTTCTGTAGCTCTTGTTTGAATTAATTAATTAATTAATTAGAATTCAGTTTAGAAGTCAGGTTTCGTGAATTTTAAAAATAATTACTCAAAGTGACTCTGCAAATTAATTATTCTATAATCATGCTTGTGAGAGGCACCAAAAATGGCTGCAAGCGCAAGTGAGAAAATGTAGCTTTCACTTCAGGCTAACAGCACTGGGTGATGGTTTTGAGACATGGAATTGCATCAGTTTTCCCAGAAGGAGAAAGAACTTCAGTGCATGTATGTATTTGGGCAGCTTTGCTATTCTCATTCCTTGTGTCACAGCACTTTGAAGGGAAATTTGCCTTGGGAATATGCTAGCCTTCTCTCCAGAGGCTCATCCTATCAACAATTGTTAGCAGATGAAAACTCAGAGGATTTTAAAATACACAACCTTTATTTTTTCATGGGCTAATTAGAAACATGCCACAGATACAGAATCAGAGCCATATGTAAAGTTCTGAGTGAGATATAAAAGATTATCTGAAGGAGAAAAAGCTTGCCTTTTCCGTTCAACAACACAGGGCTTGTGCAAGTTCCTAGTTATTTCATTCAGGAAGAATCAAAGTTTCCTTTCAGGCACACAAAAACATTGAGCTCTGATTCTTTGTGTAGTCAAACACAGTGCTAGTAGCAACAGTCATGTTGTATCAACCTTATTTCCAATACTTAATTTAAATAACAAGAAACATTTGAAAGACAAAATATTCCTCCCAGTCCAGTCCCGAGGACTGCTCCAAGAAGACTTTTTTAGGGCTTCAGTATAGGGTTTTGTGTGAAACCCATTAGCATGGGGAACCACTAAGACCCTCTGCAGTCTACTTTTGGAGTCAACACAGTCTTACAAGGAGATGACTCCTTTGGTTCATGTTGGGGGTCTGTTTTCCTAAATTTATATGGCTACTCCTTTTGGTAAAAGTCACAAACAATTCTCATCAATATTTTATACTTTTGAAATGTTACTCTACATAACCCAAGAAAAGTCAGAAACATTCTGGAAAAATCTTTCAGCTAGGTTTTATTCTTCTTCTTTAATATGCAGTTTGCTAAGGCCCAGAACTCAAAGACTTTCCAGCAGGATCTGCAACGATGATGGAACAGGTAGTGCTTTCCAGGTGGCAGCCCAATTGTAAGATGCTACCCTGGTCAGCAGACATCTGTAGGAAGAAAATTCAGCAACTCTGGGAACATTCCATTGCATTTGATTTTGGATTCTTTAACACAGGATGAGCAAAAATAATATAATTACTGCAGTCAGCCACGACTTTTTTAAGAAAAAGCCAAAAACCATGATGTTCTGAACTTGTTGTTGATTGTAATCAGCCACCTCAGTTTGCTCAGAGCAGCTGGCATGCACAGCTCCCAGGAGACTACATCCAAATCCTCTCCAACACTTCATGTGAAAAAGCCTGCAAGCTAGCCAAACTCCGTCTTCAGAAGAGTACACTAGAAACAATGAAAACAAAGGCCAAAAATGATGGTGAAATAAATTAACTATTCACTTTGAACACTGAGAAGTTTAAACCTTCCAAACCTAGAAAAGAGATAGTAAGTGATTAAACTCCAGAACGGAGTGAATTCCCAGAGGAATAAATGCATCTGGTCACTAGGTGTCAGCCTTGCCTCTACCTGGAGGACACTGGACCTTCCTCTCCCCACTAGGCAGCTGCAACTCAGCATTACAAGAGACCATAGCAGTCTCATAATTAGGGTAGAAGAGCAGAGAAGGATGTTCGTGAAGGATGCTTGTGTACCTGGTAATATAATATTTGTGACCCTCTGGTTTGGAGGCTGGAAACAATGACAGGTTTCTTTCATGCTGAGGAGACGTGACTGGACGTCAGCTGCAGAGACAGCTCAGAAATTATGCTCTCTAACAATGAAAATATCAGCAGGGTATAAGCAATGAATGAGTAAGTGTTTTGCAAGCCTCACAGTATTTACTGTTTATCCTGCAGCACCAATTCCTGGAATAATGCCATCACATGAAAATGCTGGCTCCCTCTTCTCAAATTTGCTTCTAGTCTTGCTGGATACAGGAACAATGCTTGGAAACAAGATTCCTGCAGAGCTGAAAACTCTAAGGACAACAAAGAAAACCTAAAATGTATTCTTTAAATAGTTTCTTGAATACTTACCATTCATAACAGTAAAGTCAGCAAAAACAAAGAGCAATTAAACATGCAGCAAAGTTTCAGTGGTGTTCAAGAATACACATATGTTTTTGACTTTGGAATCTTTCAGGCAGATTTTCATACCTTGATTATCATGTTCCCAAGCCTCAAAAATTATCTTTTCTTTTGCCCTGGCCAGCTACAGTACCATAGCTGCATGTCAGTGCCCACAGTGATCTGCTGCCATTGCAGTTTCCTAATATGCTGTAAGCAAAGTCATCCAGCTCAGCCAAGAGCAACAATTGGAATTGGGAAAACATGCAGTGGAAAACATGCTGTTTTCACAAGATGCAGCAAAAATTACTTGACAGCTTTTTACCTCCCATTTTCCTCTTAGGTTCTCTTAATGGACAGATAGGCTTTCCCACATCAGAGACAAAATCAGAGCACTCCAGTGCTTCAACCCCCCCAGAGACATACAAATGAATGCAGAAAAACTGAGCCAGAATTTTACTACACAATCACATCCTCACTATGGTAATTCCTTTCATGATCATCTCACAGTAAACACCTGTCTTTAATGATGAACTTGGAAGGGCTGGAGCCTTCCAAAAACAACAATAACAACAAAACCCAACAACAAAGTCACAATTAGCCCAGACATTTTACCTAGAAGTCAGGGCAGCAGCAACATCACATCAGCCAAATCTAACATAAAACCAGTAGAATAATATTTTGTCTGGAAGAGTCTCAAGCCTTGTACATGGCCCATACTCAGACTGCCTGCTGCAATAAGTACAATGGGCTTGCCAAGAAAAGAAAAAAAAAGAAGAAGAAAAGAAAAAAAAAAAAAAGAAGAAAAGAAAAAAAAAGAAAAAAGAAAAGGGATAAATGATTGCCTGTGCACAAAACCTAAGTACATCGGTACCAAATCTGTTTTACACAAACATCACAAGCTGTCACTGTAGCTCTAGGGGGTGCTCTATCAGACACACTGGATGCATCTTGTCAGACAGCAGTGAGACACCTGTGTTCAAGCAACTCAATCACCTTCTCCAGCCATTAAAAGCACCACTTGCTGAAGTAGACACCTCAAGATAGTCACCATCCTGCTCTCCCATTTTTTCTTTTGTGAATGCAGGGGAGCCTCATTTCCATGCTTCACTTACAGAGGAAACAAATACATTAGAACTAGCACATACATCAGCAATGTATGACACAAGGGTCAAAGAAGGCAGGGAGGCAAATTTTGAGTGGAAATATCAGTGCAGGGCTGGGAACTGGAAGTCATCCGCCTTGAAATTAAGAGGCTGCCAGGTGGGGATGTCACCAATTCCTGTATCCTGGAGAAGCTGCTGTCTCCAATAGTTTTAAAATAATATTGTCTGATTGCCAGCATCTCACCTCTTGTGGCACCAGTATGTCCTCTAGTTTGCTTTTTTCACTAAATAACTAAAAACCATGATTATTTTCAAAGACAAATACAACCTAATACAAGAAGCCTCACAAGTTCCCAATGGCAAGCTAAGCAATCCACACTGGTGGTTTATGTTGCTCCTAAGGAGAACTTCTGACCATTAATTTCAAACAACTTGGGTCACTGAGAACATAGAGTGGGATTCAGCTCCAGATGCTTATGTTTTGGGTGCATACAATAGTGCCGTTATAACTCCTCTCACAGTCAGTGGAGTCTAGTGTCACTTAATTGCTTGGATGCCTACTCCAATCTAAACATGGTGATTCTCTAGGCTCTAGATACTGACAGAATTAATCACATTGCTACAAAAGTAGTGAAA
This sequence comes from Entomyzon cyanotis, assembly GCA_024500445.1. Lineage (NCBI taxonomy): Eukaryota > Metazoa > Chordata > Aves > Passeriformes > Meliphagidae > Entomyzon > Entomyzon cyanotis. Next base: position 24,079,971 of record JAKEPQ010001005.1, read on the forward strand.
CTTCTGTGAGAGAAGTTTGAAGTATTGCCTACATGTGAGCAATGTCAATTTAGACTTGCATTAATTTTGAAATTAACTCAATACCTCACTATACTAACTTTATAGGGAACTTGGATTCCAGTTTTTGAAGCACTGATTCACAGCTATGTTCAACTAAAAATGCATCTCCCTTGTCAGACATCAGGTGATTTTTTTCTTAATTTAAGGTACTCTACATTGGGAGCAAATTACACCAGCACCACAAAAACCCCTAGAGAACTAGTTTACTATAAATTTACACACCAACTCATTTTTCAGAGGCTGCTCTATGTCCACAAACTTCTAGCTATCATTACCTGCCCAACAAAAAACAAAGGGCAAATTTTCAGGCTAAATATGGACTAATCTGCCCATATTTATAGACTAAAGCCCAGACAGGACAATCCTACCATGGGATAGAATGAATCTTACAGAGGGTGGAGAAAACTGCAAGGAGAGACAGATTTGGGCATTGGTGCACTGAATGCAAAATTGCCTATCCTTTCATATTGGTATCTAGCGTGTGCAATTCTGAATTAAGTGCGCAGGCACTCTTCTAGGATGTTCACTGACTGATAAAACACCAAATCCATTGTTCAAAGAGCCCTCCAAGCTGCTCGGCATATGTCTTGGAATCTACAAGGTTAACAAGTAAACAACATTGCTGTTGACATTTTTAACAACAAAAGCAACACCAGTCCAGGAAACTTGAGCCACGAAAACCGCCCCCATATAAACAGATGCAGGAATGATCAACACTTTTCCTGCTCCAGAAGCACATAAAACAACCAGACTTTCAAACCCAGAGTGGGCCAGACAGGATGACACTGTGAGAATGATTGAGCTCTGTAGTTCCCACCACTACAACGGGAAAGGTGAGAAGAGACCTTGGGAAGATGCAGATGCATCAGACGGAATATTAAGTAAAGGCGACAGAATAGATCTGAGAACAGTTTGCTTCCACTGAGAAACCATGCTTTTTTAGACAATGCCATATATTTCTGCTACAAAGACCAAGATGAGCCACTTGGGTGGGAAATAAAGGAGCTTAAAAAGTTCATAATTTTCCTCTAATGGGTAAGAACTCTGTCACACTTGGACCTCTCTTTTCTTGGACTAAACCATAACAATCAACTGAACTGCAGACTGTAAATTATGTAAAACTATTCCTGTCTGATCACCTTTCAGAAAATTTCAAAATACAAAGCTGCATATGGAATATTGAACTGGACATTTTGGATAGACAGAGTATCTTTCTTATTTTAGGTATATATAAACATAGCAGTTAAATATTTAAAATGTGGGATTTGTGCAACAATTTCACATTACTTACAGAACTTGCAAGTGTTCAACAGTGCAAAATCATTTTTGAATTTGCATTTAAAATTTTAATATAGAAAATAATAGAAAATAGAAATAATAGTAAAAAAATTATAAAATAGCAATGGGAAGCTATCTTCGTAATTGATCACTTTTATATGACTTCCTGGAGGACTAACATCAATTATGCTTCTATGTCAAAACAATGCTGGCACACTGCCAGTGAGGATTCAGATCACAGCCACCGATTTACTAATTTATTCCTTTTTGGAAATCAGTGTACAGTCAACTTCTGACTGTTAAACACAAATTCTGTATGAAATATAATGAAGCTAGGTTATCATTGTTGTACATGTGAGAGAAGGGAAAACACATATATTTTAATTCACTTTGAGTCTGCATTCAGCCACCTGTAAGTATAGCATTGACTGGTTGCCATCAGTAGAGTCTTCCAAAGAAACAGGTGATTTCTAACTGTCACAGTATGAAACAACGAGGTCTGTACTTGTTTACAGGCCTTTATTTTGATTGCAGTCTCACATCTGTAATCAATTTTACCAAGTAATCATTCAGAAGTATGATGTTGCAAATAGAAATTGACATGGCTTTCAGCATTTTGTGACACAAATAAAAGATCCATTTCTTCAGCTACCCGAGGGTTTTCCAGCCACAGCAGATTGGGTGCTTCTTGATGTGTCACACAGTTGCACATGAAAAACCCCTATCAAAACAGGATATCCAAGGCAATCCTTTATCTTACAAACATGAAAACATGGTTCATATACCTATGTAGAGAATGGCTTTAGATGCCCGCATTTTCTTAGTCTTGCATCAAGAAGTCTCATGTATAAACAACAGTCCTTTGGGACACTGTTTATTATGGATTTATTAGAAACCTTGTCAATAACTTACTTGTGCATTTGATAATTCTGTATTTGGTTGCTAGGAGACTTTTTCCTGATGAGATAAAATGAACAGGAAATCCTCTATAGCCTTTTGACTTTTTGCACTAGTAAATAAAAATTCAAACAACCGATATAAAATTCTGGGTACTGTTAACAGCAGTGAGAAAAAAAGACAAGCCTTGCATATTTTAAATAAAGGAACATACAGCCCTTTTCTGCCGTCTCCAATTATATGATAAAAGATCACCTTTATAAAGTAGAATGACCGGATTTTGTGGAACGTGGCTGTTTTGGCTCCAAGGTATTTGTAGTGCTGTAGTATCAGAGCCAGGATACAGCTGCCTTGTGACTAAGACATCGTTCTCTGAATAAGTGCTATCCAATCCCTCAACGTCACCAGACATCTGTTTCCTGTTTTCATTCTTTCTTTCACTGTTATCATTTTATCCAAGTTACCCTTTCACCTGAAAACCATTTAGAAACCTACAGAAACCAGCGCGTGCATGCGTGTGTGTATCAAAGAAGTTGATTTAGAAAAAAAATTGCTGAGAGCAATTAGTTCATTTTAATACAAAGAGCAGAAATGGAAACAAACTTGCCTTCCCCCATCTTCTCCTCCCCAAAATACACAATGATACATAAACACTTTTGTCTTCTGGTCTTCACTAATATGACTAACTTCCTTCTTCACTTCCAGTTAAGTAGCTTTCCTGTTGAGTACCACCACCTCCACAAAATACAATTGTGAATTGATTCATAAAAACAGAAACATTATGGCACAAATAAGGGAAGGCAATAAATACTCTTCCCCCTCTCCAACTCCTTCCCAAATGGAGGCAGTAGTAATATTGTTATTGTAAAGTTATTGTAATAACAAAAACTTGGGGGAAAAAAAAAGTATTGCTTGTCATTTAAGGTTCCAAACCAACAATCATCAGGATGCAGAACAGGATACATCTAAAGTGAGAAAGTTATTTACTTCACATTCAAGTTAACACCAACTGTACTTTTTTTGGCACACAGTATTATTCTTAACGTGCCAAAAATGTGTTGGGCACCTCATAAAATATGAATGTTAATGCCACTAAAACCAAATTCCTGCTATTCATAATCCAATTTTACATTGCTGTTGTTTTGCTATGTTTCACCTACACTTAAACCCCAAGTCAGGAGAGCAACCACTACTGATAGCATTTAACACACATTAACAAGGAACAGAAATTGAAGTCTAAGTTGTCAAAATTTAGTGACTTTCTATTCTCAATATCTTGATTAAGATTAATTAATCAGATTATTTAATCAGAATGAAAAGACTTGTTTTATTTAGTTTTGTGATTACAGCTCGTCGTATTAATTGATAAGGCAGGTTGTTGAGTGAAGGAAAAATCCAGGCTTGTTGACAAACACCAACAAAAATTCATCCGCTTCTTTTTATTATCTGAAAGACAAAGAAGGTTTTCCTTAAATCCTCCCCCACTCAGGCATACCAGCAATATACAGGTGCTATACAGGAGAAAGAGGAGATTCTAGCACATAGAGGACTTTCCCTATGAGATGGGATGGTTTGGCAACTACAGGAAATTCTAAGTAGCATTTCCAAAGGCACATGAAAATCGGAAGCAAGATGACTTCTCATGTTCTGGTCTCCTGGACTGTTTCCTGCATTATTATAATCAAATTATGACGATTTTAAAGCTGAATGCAGCTTCCATTAAACCACGTAATTATGAAGCAGCTCAATAACTTCTGAGGAGTCAGAGCACCTTCTGATAGACTATCTTGGTCTCCTCTCTCATCCTTCTTTACTGTCCGGTTATTCATTTCAAATGCCCAATACGAAACTTCCACATGAAACCTACAATACTCTTGCATAGTATTCTGGAGAGACTGATGAAAGAAAGCTTTGTTTGTTTCATTTTTCAAGACTTAATCAAATTGGTGTGATTAAAATACTGTTTCCCATAAAAACAATCTGTTCATAAATTGTGTGCAATATTTAAATTCATTTGTCCACTGTCACACATGCAATCTGCAATCAAGCTGAAAACTGAATCCTAACTGTGTACTTTGCCCATCACATCCCCACCCTTCATAATCTGCTGTCACTGTTGTACATTGACTCTGGATTCTACTATGCATTTTTCTTAGTGAGATTACATTTGTAATCTCACTAAAAGAGATTAGAAAAAAGGACAAGTTTTAAATTCTGTTTGAATAATAAAAGCCGTTGAATTAAGATAGCTATCTTCCCTTGCTCCCCCCCAAAATTTAGAGTTATTTTAAACTGCACACCCTGTCTTCCTCAATTGCATATGAAGAAATAAAAACCAAGATCTCTCTCTAGTGCTATTGATGGCAATGGCAAAATCCAAAACATGGGTATTGAAACAAAGACATTAATTAAGTCTTTAGCACTTTGTAATTTCTGGTTCTTTTTATTTCTGCCCAACCAAAAATACCTCTTAGACCTGTTCAAGATACATTTTCTAGAACTTATAGTTTTATATAATATGGCTGTAAAATTAATTAAAATTCTGTACAGTCATACTTCCGATTTTAAATTGAGAGGGGAAAATATAAACTAATTATTAGGTCAAATTATTCTTTGGAATTATCCTCTGAAATAAATGCAACACCGAAACCTTTTGTCTGAAAAAATAACTGGCAAACCATTGGAAGAGAAAGTGCCCAGACTCACACTTTACTCAGACTCCACTTTGTTTTCAAATGTTAAGACTTTTGATACACTCTATTTCAACAATAAAAAAGTTGAGAGTTACACCAGAAGATTACATGAAGAAAAATTTATGTTTTGTCTAGTATAATAGGAGTCTTAAAAACAAACAACCACACACCACTTCTATCCATTATTTCATACCCAGATGTTTCCTGTACACCTGCAGTTGTCTCCAGTCCAGAATTCATGAGCTATAGTACTTCAACAGACTCTCATCAGTTGGTTTTAAAATTTTCTTGTCTGCCAGGTTTACGATCCACCCTGGAGCAAGACCAAAAAATATCTGTCTAGGATCCTTGCGTGCACTTAACATCTTAAAGAGTTCATCCTTAGTTATGTCTGGTAAGACATAGCCATATTTCTTGGCAAGTTCCAGCCTGGCTTCTGCAACCTTCGATGGATCTGCCAGGTAGCCCCGATTCCTGGGATCTGTGTAGTAACGGACAAGGTCTTCAGGTGGGAGCATTCGCTTTGGGATAGGTTTGCCACGCAGAAAAAACACTGCTGGTTTACATAAAATCTCTGGGGGGGAACATGAGAGAAGATTAGTGACTACACTTCATAACACAGATTTTAAGACATTAAATGACACCTTCTTATTGAGTACCAAATTAATTCCTATGTTCATTTCAAAAAGTACCAAGCAAAAAATCAAATCTCAATATTCTTGTTCAGAATGAGATAGTGGTTTGCAAGATTCACTTAACCAAACAAACAGCTCTGCTTTAACTGGTATTTATAGTGTCAATCTGGAGAAGTTGCTACTTCTAATACATTTAGAATGCCTGCTTGGGAAACATAACCATAACTAAGCTAGATGCTACCATTTATTTAAAGGACTATTTCCAGGTCTAAAGCAATGCATTTGCATGGCTATTTACACAGTGTACCAACAAATGTCAGATTTAGTGCTTCTAGAGGTATATTAAATAAACTATAAATGGCACATACACCTATTTAATCCTTTGTGGGACTATCCCCTCTTCCACAAATTTTACTGGTTTTAGGCAAATGATATTCTAGAACCTTTTAACCTTATTATTTTATTATTTTCTGGACTGGAAAAAAACCCCCAGAACTTGTATCACTCCAAAGTAACATATTCTGCACACTAAAAATGTCTATTCCTCTTCTTCTCAGCCTTATTCACACATGAAAGCTGCATTATTGTCAATAAAAACTGCATGAATGAATGTTAGGCAGGATGCAGCCTCTAGCAAAGCAAAGCCTCATTCTTCAGTGAAAGTGTTCTGAAAACAATAGCCATTTTAACTGGAATGATTCTGAGCTTCTGTAACTTACTTCCTCACTTTAAGTGAAAAAGCATTTTAAATTAAAAATATAAACATCCACAGTGTTTTTTAAATCTATTTTTTCCTGAGTTTTCTTAGTGCTATTAACATGGGAAACAGAAGACAGAAATTCAGAGGAACAGTATTTTTAATTCTTCTATTTACAAAGCTATTCAGATTTCCTTAACTGGTTGATTGATATACAACTACTAACACTGGAAGGACTAAACAGGCGAATGGTTAAAAAAAAGCAAAACTGAAGATGCATTATTGTTCATTACTGGGGGCTGGAACTAGATGATCTTTAAGGTTCCTCCCAACCCAAAGTATTCTGTGATTCTATAAATATACATATAACTGTTTTGGAAGCCTTTATAAGTTGATGACTCTCTATTAAGAACTGTGTTTGAAACTCTGATTTGGATAATTTTAATTTTTGTTCATTAAAAAAAAAAAAAAAGGCAGAAATTAAAGTAAGTTCTTACCCAAGCTCCTTGGGTCATAGAAAGATGTTGTTACTACGCCTCCATTTTTTTCTATGGCTGCAATTGCTAATTCAGATGCCCTCTGCACTTCAATATTTACTTTTGCTGCAAAAATATCAGCACCCTGTAAATTTCAACACATATCACAGTAACATTAAAATGACTATTTTAAGACATACATTTATTCTTCTCTGAAAACTTGTAAGAAACATTAAATCCTGCAAAATATTATGAATCGTCTGTTCCCTGCACCAAGTTAGGTAACCAAATTGCTCTCAGTCACTTGGGTTGAATAAAGAAAAAAACCTTTCCATTCCCAAAATATTCATACATTTCTTTCAGTTCGTTTTAGTTTTCTGTTGTACAATACTTCCTCGGCCTTTTGTTATGTGCTCCTTAACTCTCATTTCTGCAACCCCTCGAGTATGAAAACATCCTCCTGAGCTCTTTTTTTGCTGACACACAGTGCCCTCTAGTGGGTTTATGATCCACAAAAATTCCACAGCAAACTAATTTGGAGAATCAAAGATGCTTCCAAAACATGGGAACGACATTCTTAAAGCCTGAAGTACTACATGTGTTGTCTGCATACCTCCTCCACGAGCTGGACACCGTAATCCCTCTTGAGAGGCTGCACTGTCACACCCCTGGCGTTAGTGAGCTGAGTTAAGTCAATCGGCTGCGTGGGGTCAACTCTGCCCAAATCAATCAGGTACTGCAGCCTCTGAAGACTGAGAGGTTGGTACTGATGTCTGAGGCTGGGGAGAGAAAGACAGAAAAACAATCAACCCAAACAAAACAATGAGAAATTTACAAAACTGAAGTTTTAGTAGCAACTGATCAACTGAGATAGTCTGGTTTGTACCTATTCCTAAACCAAAAAAATACACTCTTGGGTGCTTCACTGATAGTCAAAAAAACAAACATCTCCTCCCATACAAATTTAGTCAAAGACAATCAGCCAAACCCTGTACATGCTCCTGCATAGCTTACATCCAACAAGATTTTTCAGTCCACTAAAAAGCGATGCCTCAAAAGTATTGAAAGGAATCTCCCTCCAAACACCATCACAGAAGAGAAATATTGAGAAAATACGCATTAACCCACATCCCCAAAAGGGAGCTGGAATCTCCTGGCAACAGCTATTGGCTTCAGCAGAACCTACTTCTGTGTTTTCTCAAGCTCTAATTTTACTGTACAAACCAATCTCTAGCACAGCTTTCCAATGCCAGTGTCTTTCCTGTCTATGCACACCATTTATGCCAATGCCCAAAACTTGCTCCTACAATACATTTGATGGCTGCTATTGGAAGTCTGTGAGTGGTTGCTGAAAAACTGGGAAGCAGCTGATCTCTGTTATTGGCAAGCCATATACAAAAGACAACAGAATTTGTGCTGTCACAGTCCCTTACAGAGCAAAAGTTCAAGAAGTGGAGGTAGAAGGAGGAGTGAGGTGAAGATAACCAAGCAAAGACATTGCTCAGTGTGCTCCTTCCTGTCCCAAAGCATTGCTCGAGTGCACTTACAGTGGTGACCACAGAAACATTTACAGTAGCCTGACACTGAAATTTTGCAAACAACATTGAAATTACAGAGTACTTTCCAGGTTTTCACATGTAATCAGATGTTGTTAAAAACAGCAAGATCCTAATAATTTCTTGCCACTGCAGGAGGTTGGATTTTTGCTATTGGTTATCCATGAACTTGTGACCACTGTTAACATAAGAAACTGACTGCCTGCATTCTGCAGCATTTCCTGCGCAGGACTGTGGATCTACACTCTGCCTGCAGCTATCGAAAGTGCTTCTTGTTTACCCTTATAACAATTTAAACAAACAGGAGGGAATCACAGTACCTGGAAATAGAATTTGAATCACATTTCAAAATTATTAAGACTCAGAGAAAACAATTTAACACCTGGGACAGATCTATAAGTTCTACTGCATGCATAAAGAATGGAAATATAAGAGTGCTTAGCTATTTGGTGAATTTGTATCAGGAAATGGAACACAAAATCAAGTCTAACAATTCACAAACAAATAAACATTAGTTTTTTCATTCTTGAACCATCTGCTGGCTGTAGCAGGTGCTTGTAACTACTGCCTGTAACAGCATTATATGGACACAGAAGTTTTCAAGACCAGATCTAAAAGCAACAAAATGGTTACTGACCCATGTAACACAAAAGCTATTTTATGAAACAAACACAGCTTTAAAAAAACCCAAACAAATAAAAAAAATTTAATCAAAATTTTTAAATTGTCAATACAATTAAAGTCAAGGAAATTTGGAAAACACTAACATACATCTCTCCAGGTAAGAACAGTGAGTGGCGAAAAGCATGTTAGGAGAATAATCTTAAACAATAAGAAGGTGGAATATGGATATTGCACAAGTGCAATGAGAAAAAAGGACAAAAGTATTAAACAAGGCAGAATGCCCAAGCAGAACAATGGTGAATGGTGACTTAATACCTCATCCCGCAGATTTGGTATTAAAGAGCTTGTTAGGATCCTAGGTGAAACAGGCAGGGCACAGACACACAAAGACCACAGTGTCACAGGGCTGAAAGGGTAGAACCATGAAGAGAAGCAGAATTGTTTGGCTGGCAGTAGATCAGAGCTTCTGGCGAATAAAGTGAGGAGAAACAACAAAGCAAGGCTTTGGATTGTACTTCCATGCCTAACATCCTCACTCCAGTCACTGGGAGTGCTCCCAGTCAGTTCACTAGGTTATGAGCTGAAGAGAAAAACAAAAGGTATGGAGGAGTGGTCTCAGAGGAGAAAGTCACTCAGCTGGAAGAGGAAGCATAGTCTGCTATACAAGGGATTATAAAGAGGGTAAATAAGCAGATGTGCAAAACATAAGTGCATTAATTAAAAGAATAATCTCACAAGAAATGGGAGATTCTTCTGGTAAAGTAGATAATAATCTGAGAGGAATTTGGGTGGCCTAAGTCTTTCAGTTAGGCCTGTTTTGGCACATTAGATTCCTGCTTCAGGAGAAAGATCAAAAAAAGCAGACAATGATTAATTTTTGAGTAAATGTGAAGAAACTTACCTATGTCCCTCATTAAATCCATATTTTGGTATGGCCAAGTAAAATGGAGTTTGACCACCCTCAAAGCCTAACCGGGGGCGATTCCCTCTTTGTCTTTCTCCTTTGTGACCTCGGCCACACTTCCTACCTCCATATCTTCCACGGCCACGTCTTCTTTCCTTCAAAACAATCACAGATACATTTAGTCAACTACTTCAGAGACATGTATCTATGGAACATAAGATTTCAGAGATAAAAACAACTGACCAAAATGCTGATTCTTGAGGCAAAATTAAAAGATAGATCTTTTCTAGGGGAAAAAATAGAAAAGCAGTTAGTGTGATTTTTGTAGAGCACTGCTTTAGGTTGGCACCACGAAGTTTGGGGACAAGTCAGCTTCCTTTGGTGGGATGGTCGGGTCTTGCACAGAACTGCATTTTAATTCTGTACTGTTTAGTAGCTCCAGGGAGTCTTGAGCACTTTTAGGAGAGTGCTGCTTGCTGTTCCTTTCTCTACCCCTGTGGTTTCAGCCCTTGAACCTCATCCCCCTGTTCACTAGTACTCCCCCCAAACCAGGAGGGTTTCTTCCTGGTTTCTTAATTTCTCTACCACTTTAATAAGGAGACAGATAACAATTTTGTTTTCGAGAAATAATAACAATGCTAGCTAGCACCACATTCCTTTCCTTTGTAAACCTTCTAACCCTCCCCTTCCAAAGATATAACTCCATCCCATAAACATTTGGTATTAAATACATTTTACTATTCCCCTCCAGCCCTAGCAAAGGCCCTGAGGTTCAGCCAGCACCACTCATCTGCCAGTTCTCTGTGGGGATGGCAACAAGGCACGCAAAGGATAAGCACCGGGCCAACACACACAGCAGTGCCATCCACTCCTTTGCCTTTCCAGGCTTATTCTGGCCAGGCCCCTCTCCTGGTCGTGCCAGGATGATTGATGTCCTCCTGACAGCCCTGCAGGCAAACCACACCAGGACCGAGCGCTCCCGCTGCCGCGGCACAGTCCCGCCGCCAGAGCCCACCCGGCCAGCTGCAAGCACTCACTCGCTTCTTGGAGCCGGGGTTGGGCCGCAGGTTGGCCAGGCTGACCCTGGGCAGGGAGCGCAGCAGCTCCAAGGCCCGGTTCGCACCGCTCCCGCTCATGGCCGCTCGCTTACCAAGGGCGCCGCCGGGGAGCGCGCCCCGCAGGGCGCTTTACGGCAGGACCGCAAACCGCACCGCCCGCGCCTTCCCAGCAGTGTCGCGCAGCCGCCGCCGGGGCGGGCCCGGTGTGTTAACGGCGGCTGGGGTCAGAATTCCAATGGTTGGGCAAAGGGCCCTCGCTGCGTTGCGTTTTCCAGCACCTGCTGTTCTAGTACACAGACCTCAGCCAAGCGTTTCAAAGCCGAGCCTTTAAAACGATCAGGCTGCATGTAAACGGGCTGGCCGGTGGCGCACGGAGCCTCGCTCAGCTGGAGTGCTGCGCGCCGTGTCAGTAGGGACAGCTCACAGACAGGTAATGGAAACACCCGCTATGGTTGGAGACTGGCGTGGGTTAACCCCACACAGCAACCAGGCCTCACACAGCCACTCACTGCCCACCAGTGGGATCGGGGGAGGACTGGAAGGATAAAAGGTAGAAAACTCATGGGTTGAGATAAAGACAGATTAATAGGGAAAGCAAAAGCTGCGCACCCAAGCAAAGCAAAACAAGGCATTAATTCACTGTTATCCATGGGCAGGCAGGTGATCAGCCATCCCCAGGAGAGCAGGGCCCCATCATGTGTAATGGTGACTTGGGAAGACAAACCCATCACTCCAAACATACCTCCCCTGCTCCTCCTCCTTCTGCACTTTACATCCAGAGCATGATGCCATATGATCTGGAATATCCCTTTGGTCAGTTGGGGTCACCTGTCCTGGCTGTGTCTCCTCCCATGCATCTCCAGCCTCCTCACCAGCATGGCAGCATATAAAGCAGAAAAACCTTGGCTCTGTGGAAGCTCTGCTCAGAGATAACAAAAACATCTCGTATGATCATCACTGTGTTCAGCACAAATCCAAACACAGCCCCATGCCAGCCACTGTGAAGAAAATTACCACAGCCAAGACCAACACAGAGACTTTCCTAGTACTGCTGCAGTACTTGATCACATGTGTTATTTCAATCTTTTAAATTTAAATGTGTACCTACTGGAAAACCATGCTGCAGTTTCCATTGGTATATTGGTCTGGTGGGAAGGATGTGCACGGTGCAGGCATAGTGCAGTGAACCAAATTGTAGATGCTGCCATTGAGGAGGTACAGAGCAGAAAGGCCAGTGTCCACTGTGAAAGTCAGCTGATACTCCTAGGTGTAATATCCTGCTTTCCATCCTGAAACTTCTATTTGACCAGTAACTTCTTCCATGTCAAATTTCTGCTTCAGACTGGAGAAGAGATCAGGTAGCAGCTCTGCTAGTCCTGAGAGTAAATGGAGGTAAAATGGAAATCATGCTGCAGAAATCTGTGAGTTTCGGTATGAAATCTGTATAGCTTCTTATCCTCTTAAAAAAAAAAAAAAAAAAAAAAAATTACTATGTAACAATACACAAAATATTGGTATGGACAACCATCTTATCTAAGCCCATTTTAACCTCTAGGGCAGGTAAAAGTATGTAATTTATACCATGTTTTGCCCTGTAATGCTCTCACTTCTCTAAACAGAAATTTCAAAAAAGGTAGAAAAGTTTCATACCTATGATAGGTATCTCACTCCAGAGGAGACAGCCAATGTACCAGTCTTTGAAAGGGTCACAATTCAAAAGTTTTCTTCAATTCCTTCAGGATTCCGGAAGGTCAGTTTCTTGAACACTTGTCTGTACCCAGCAGACTGCCCCATGCCCAATCCATGCAGAGCTCACATTTTTCCAGTGCCCCCAGGGCCATGCTGGCAGCAACCAGGAATTCAAGTAAGATCATTCCAGCTATACTGTCTAAAATATTAATAGCTTGTTCTGTTTATGAGCAGATTATTCACTTCTTAGGCTGGAGGTTCAGCAGCAGCTCACCTTGTGGAAGTGGCATTTACATGGTAAATAGCAGAGTAGAGAGGAAAAGCAAAATTTTGTTCATGTCCCAAAAAGATGATCTACAGCAGGAGTCAGATTTGGCATACTTAATAAGCACATGATTTAATGTGAAACTACTAGCCTTTGAAGAATTTTTAATGCATAAACGGTATTGTCTTAATGGACTTGAACTGGGTACAGTACATGAGGCAGGAGCACATGCTAAATTAGAGACAAATCAAGCCACAGAAAGTTACCTGTGAAAATAATCCAATTTTAGCAATAACACGGATGCCCTGGCGTAAATACTATGTATCAAAGCAGCCTAACAATCATGGCAAAAGAAGATGCATGTTCAGTGTTACACAGTTGGCATAAAGGCTTCTGCAATAAATTTTATGCAGCCAGTGCTGGTAATGTTGATGAGCAAAATCTTTGTGAAAAATCATCCCTGTTTGGTATGGAACACAGCAGTGGGAAGGACGTGAAAGAAGTATAGTGTGCATTCAGCTGCTGTTGGAGCTGCCAAAAAAGCATCCATGCCAGCCAGATCGCAGCCGCCAAATACAATGAGCATATTGATTTTCTGGGAGTAAATATCTGACAAAGATGTATGGAAGAGAAGACAAAGAATGAAGTATTCCGTTTTGATCGAAATGTGTTTGCCATACATATTCAGAGCTGGTCTAAGTATTTGGAATGGACTGGAACGATCCAGTAACTTCAACCAGAGTGCCTGAATAGCCTAACACATTTCAAGATGAGTAAGAATCAGTGACTTAGGAGCTGTAAGCCAAGAGATTTAATTCGGTGGCAAAGGCATCTGATCCGATGAGGACAGATAAGCCCCGTCTAACAGTGCCGTTTGCTATATTTGCGCTGGTTTTCCTGCCTGGCCGTGACTTAGCCTTTTCTATTTTACCTATTTAAGAATCCCGTAATTTCCTTTTTCCCCCGGGCCTTAGAACGCAGCGCAAGCCGCCCGCCCGCGCCCCTCCCACCCGGCTCCCGCCGCCCTCCCGCGCCGCCTCCTCGCCGCTGGCCCGTGTCCCGCCGGCCGCCCCGCAGCCCGGTGTATGTGCGGCAACAACATGTCGGCTCCTCTCCCCGCCATCGTCCCGGCCGCCAGGAAGGCGACGGCCGCCGTGAGTGCGGGCAGGGGCGCGGGCAGGGAACGCCGCCGCCCCGCTTTGTCGGGGCGGCGAGCGCGGGCGGCAGCGGGCGGGGGGCGAGGCGGCCGCGCCGCCGGCTGAGGGGATGGCGGGCGGCCCGGCCCGGGCGGATCGCTGCCGCTCCTTCCCCGCCGGAGGCGGGCCGGGCTCGGCACCTGGGAGGGCAGCGGTGCCCGCGGGAGCGGCCGCTGATGGCGGCGGGGCCGGGGAGGGGAAGTGAGCGGAGTTTTCTTGTGAGAAAGTGGTGCCGTGCTCCGAACTGTGCCTGACCTTGGGTGGGCGCCTGCGGCTCGTGAGCGAGGTGCGTTTGGTGTTTCAGTGATCCTAAACCGCTACCTTTGTTGTCTTTCTTTTCTTTCTTTTTTTCTTTTTTCTTTTTTCTTTTTTCTTTTTTCTTTTTTTTCCCTTGTTTTTTTTCCCTCAGGTCATTTTTCTTCACGGATTAGGAGACACCGGGTATGTATTCTGGTCTATTGCATGCTCAGTAGCTATTATACTTTCAAATATAATTTGCATGTTTTGAACACGTGACCGGTTAAAATTTACTTAAGCTTCTTATTTTGCCCTTCACTGAATGCATCGGCCAACAACAGATGAAACTTCGTGTGTCCTGCAATGATGGTGACAACTATTTACTTTAAATTTTCCACCAAGTCCTCAAAAACTTTACTCACTCGCCTAATTTGGTCGTAATGTGATCTCTCTTTTGTTCTTGGGGCAAACTTGGTGGAAAAACAGGACTGGTTTTTTTGATCATTTGCTTTCCTGAGAGTTTCTGGTTATTCCTGTGCTTGTCTAAATTTAGAGTTCTTTTTTATTGTGGGCTTGTGGATTGTTGGTTTGCCAATAGGTACAGTTAGTCTGTGGCTCCTTCATCAATGCGTTGTACTTATGCTAAAATCCAGACCTATTTGATTTACCTAAGGAAACACCAAAGTAGTCACCTAATATCTACAGATTTCTGTCTCTGAAATACTGTCTTCAGATTCCAGACCACACCCCCCAAATAAAATGTGAAATGCCCCGTTACCTTGTTTCTGTTATTTCCATATTTGAGTAGTAATAGAATAGTAGGGAATTTCTGGGAGGCATTCTAGCTCTGGTATAATGTTTCAGTTTGAAGCTTGTGTGTGCCCAGAAATAAGCCTGCATTCATTAAAGCCATTGAATTAACAATAAGAGAGTGCTGAAGCCTTTTTAGTGGAAGACTTTAAAGGAATTGGCACTTAGTTACTGAAAATAAGTATCTAAGTAGCGTGAATGCTTTGTCTATTGTGCTCCCTTGTGGGCAAAATTACATAATATTTTTTTAAGAACTTTTTTTTTGTTACCTGGAACTTGAATGTTGCTGCTAGATTGAAACTTGCTATGTTTAAGATGTAATTTTTTTCCAAAGAACTAACAAAAGTTAGCTGTTAGAATTAAAACTTGCATGACCTGGGCATTTAGTTAGTTAAAAAAGAGTCAAGCCCATGCACTTGGCAGTATTCTACAAGTGGAGATTTTTGCTCAGATTTGTTTTGCTGGCACAACACCTTGTTTGCATTATCCCTCTTCCTTTCTGCTGGTAGGACGCAGCTGAGGCAGCAGTACTGCCTGCATCTTGGCACCAAATGTTCAGCAAGTGATTGCAGAATCTTTTGAGCTTTTGGAATTTGAATCCTTGCAAATTGGGTTGATGTTGGTTTTGGCAAGGGGTGAAAAATAGAGACTTGCTCTTTAACCTAAGTTGTATTCCTTAGACAACGTGGCATTTCCATTTCAGTATCAGAGCTAATGCACAGCCTCAATCTTGCAAATGCAGTGAGCATACTGGAATGTCTGCACTTAACAAGACATGACACGAAATACAGTGACTTAGTTGTATTTCTTCTTCTAGTCCACTGCAGATTAGATTAGATAGGCTGCCTTTGACATACTGCTGTTTGGGGTTTTGTTCAATAAAAGCTGTAGTAGTGACACCAAAGATTGTCTGAAGCAAACTTGTTAACAATTTTATAACTTCACCTGTTCCACTTCACATGAATTTCTAAATTGACCACTTCAGTTTACCAACTGTATTTTTCTAACTCCATAAAGTGTCTAACAGGGGTTATGTTCTTTTTCTGTCTTAGCTCCTATATAAATGGCGCTTAAAGATTAATACATACTAGTCAAAATATGAACAAAAGGTGCAACATAGGGAATTGTTCTGAGGAGCCTGCATAAATGTGTATGCAGTATTACTTTCCAAATTTGTCAAATTATTTATAGTTGGCTAAAAAAGGGCCAAATTCCTATGTAACTATTTTTTCTCAGTCAGATTTCTCCTTTAGATTCTTATTTGGCCTTCTGTGATACTGCAAATATTGTGCAAATCTTATTACCTGCAATTTGTTAATAATATATATAAAAGTTCTGGTGGAAAGTAGGCTGAGATACACAGTGATGTCTGTGCTGTCAGTGTGTTGGAAATGCCTTTAAATAGCATACATTAACTTTTCAGGATGATATTAAAACTAAAGCAAACATGCTTTTATGGCTGGTCTGCTGTTGCTCTGATTAGTTCAGCTGTGTCACTGATGAATTTGTTAAAGGTGTTTCCTGCTTAGAACTAAATTTCCAGTATCTAAATTAGCAAGTGAGTTAGGAATACTAAATGATAAGAAAAATTAGGAAGTACAGGGGCTATTGAGTGTTCTGGAAAGCCAAGTGCAGGCACTTGCAGTGGTTCTGCATGGCTTCAGATTTGGGTCAAGGTCAGTTCCTGTCTAGATGAGGCCTGGACTGAATCTCTAAGTTATGGTCTCCAGTGTTCCGGTTTGGAGGAAGCTCATTAACTCACCTGCTGTGCAGATCTTGTGTTGTTGTGGGCATTCATACACAGTATCTGCTTGAGATTAAAAAGCTACTGCGATCTGGAGTGTTGTTCAGGACTGCCTGAATCTAAGATCATTCAAGCTGAGCTGAAGTTAATAGGGTTGATTGATTAGGTTGGCTTCATGTGGAGTTAGCTTAGATGTCAGTTTGCTACTGTCCCACGTCGTGAAATGTGGTTCACAAACTCTGCAGGAGCAGCAAAAGCAGCCTGTGAGCTGCCTGGAAGGAGGACACCTGTGTGCATCTGTTGTGGCACACAAATTAATAAAGCCAGACAGATACAGAGCGGGCTCTGCCTGGAGCCAAAGTGATATTTCTGTAGCTGCACCACAACCATGGCAGTCAAATTAGATCAAGTCTCCCTGACTGTATGTACATCACAGTCATTCAAGGGCTGAACAAACATTCTAAGTTTAGTACTATGTTCGTAATATGGGGTTGATGTAAACATTTTCTAGAAGTGTGTTTATATTGATCTAATTCAGCGTATTTTGTACTTGGTCTGTGCTGATGCACCAACACAGAAATAAGATCTAAGCCAAAACATAAATGCATTTGAATATATTTTTGTTAATAGGCACGGATGGTCAGAAGCACTAGCAGGTATCAAGAGCCCCCATGTGAAATACATTTGCCCACATGCGTAAGTTTGTAACTTTTCTTGTTTTACCTTTTCCTGTAGAGTTGTATGTTAAGACACTTGGCACAAATGATGAAGTCAAATGGCATTTAGATATCTCTGCATTTTGGTTTCTTACATAAAAGCTCACTCTAAAATAATGTTGATGTTATTAAATGTTTCTTGGTTTTAGGAACTGCTGTGTGATCTATTTTGGGGCGAAACTGCATTTTTATTTGTATTTTGGTTTTGTTTCTAATTTAGACTGAAAACATATTTGGAGAGTTTTGTGTGCAAAATTGTATTATTTTGTCCTTTTTTTTTTCCAGTATATTGTTTGTTGCCTTTTTTCCCCCCAACAGTTTTTTGTCAAAAACAGTTTTATCAAGGAATATTTTTTTTTTTTCTGTATTTTACTTACCATTACACATAATTTGTATTAGGTACATGTACTTAAACTTGGGGGTGTGTGTAGTAGATTGAAACTTGCTGTAGGTTAAAAGGAAATTTAAAGATACTCAGGATTTTCATATTTTCAGCAAACGATGCTATTTGACATGTCTTTGAGTGCAATATGAGAAGTGAAATACTTCTAAGCATGGTCAGGCATTAGTAAATAAGGCAGTAATATCTATCTGGTGTTTACTTAGTGGTAGAAAAATGAATAAAGTATAATCTTAGTTTATTTTAACACAAAATTCAGAGTGTCTTTTGCTCCAGCGGTCTTGGTAGATGTGGAGCAGAGGTCATAGGGACAGAAGGAAGCAATGTTTTGGTGTATTACTGAGCTGTGATTTATTCTTTTTTTTTTTACCACATGGCCAAGCTTTGCTGAGCCATTCAAAAGGAGCTTAGCAGTATCTGCTGTTTTCTTTGCTTGCCCTTTGTCTTCTTTCAGTCCTTCCCCAGAGAACCGATGCTGCTCCGTATCCATAGATTAAAACTAAAGCCAGGTTTGATCCATGGTATGGTCCATTGAAGCTGTCTTAGTATAGCTGAAAAGATGCCACACAGCAGCACAGGGGTAGGAGGGAGTCCTGCAGTGAATTTGCAGTCCTGCAAATTCAACTCATGAGAGAAGCCTGTGTGGCCAAACTTGGATCCACCACATGCTGCATTTGGCTGCTTCCTGGTGATGCTGCTGTATAAGGTGCCTTAATTGCCTTAATCCACTGAACATGTGTGTGGAACTGTGATAAATAACTCCTACTTAGAAATAACTGAATAGTGTATGTATATTAAAAATATGCATATTGTATGTGTGCATTTGCTCAAATACACACACACATACATTTAAAGCAACCCATTAATGTTTTGCTTGCTTTCCATAGAGAATGGTAATTCAACCCGGAATATTAAATGTGTTAGGGCTGGCAGGTTTCATGAGAGTTTCTTCAACAGATGCTGCAAAGCATCTAATGTTAATTACTGCTTAAAAGTAAGACTGAGTTAGGGGATATGTAATTTCATGACATAACTGCATCTGCGTTATTGAATTTCAGTATATATCTTATGTCAGTGGTGTTCATTCTCATTTCTAGGCCAGTTATGCCAGTTTCTTTGAACATGAACATGTCTATGCCATCATGGTAAGTATTTGTTCAAATGCAGATGGTTCTAATCAAATTATATCTGGGGGTATGAACTCATTGTTCTTAATTTAAGATCACAAACAGCCTGAGTGTCTGGTTTTAATCACATGCAAGTGTAAACACCTTTTTGCTTTAGTTCTGTTCTTGTAAAAGGGCTGTCATCAGTACACTCTAATTATCCTTTTGTATCTGTGGTAGTGGTTATTCCTAGGACTAATCTGTATGTCTTAGAACAAAACCCCATTTTATTTTACAGTTATGGTCTGTAGTATGCACTGTGTCTGAATTCACAGTCGGTAGAAGTAGAGACTTGGAGTGGAAATATTATTGCTAGTAGTGAGTAATATTTGGTGGGTCAGTAGGATATGTAGAAACTGTTCTTTAGAACATCCATTCTGAATAGAGAACAAGAAGAATATTGTCAGTTTTAATGATCTTAAACCAGTCTTCAGTTTTGTTGGGTTTGGGGCTTTTCTTTTTTTCCTCCTAATGTAACCTCTGTTTGTTTTTGTTGTATTTCTTCAAACCATATTTTAATCTGTACATGCAGCAGAATTCCTGCTAATATTTTTGGAGCAAATATCAAAACTGAGCTGCTTAATCTGCAGTAAATTACAGAAGATGTCAAAACTCAGAAAAGCCTTGTTGACTAGATCTAGTTTTTTAGCCACATTCACAGATTGTCCACTGTTTCTTGCTATCTATGGGTAGTTGGTATTAAACAATATGACAGCTAACATTTTTATCGGGAAAAGATCCAAATTTTATTATTTGTCTATTAAGGAAGTGGAATGGATGCTTTAATGAGTAATGCTCTTGTTGATGTTTTTGTAAGGTTTGATATCATTGGACTTTCTCCAGATTCACAGGAAGATGAAGCTGGTATCAAAAAGGCAGCGGAGAGCGGTATGCTTAGGAATATTTTTTATGTCTTAAAAGTACTTCTGGGTATTCTTCAAAATGAATTAACAGTCTGAAACTGGTTTTCCAAAGACAACATTTTAGGGAAAAGAATATATGTGTATATGGTATTATCACTGACCAGAGTTTAGCTAGGTGAGTTGTTTATTGTTTGTTTGGTTTTTAACTTTATTAGTAAGCAGAGTAATTCACCAGTATAAACACTTCTTACTTTGAAATATGGGGAAAAGTAATTTTTTTATGAGCTTTTGGGTAGTACAGCAGGTTAGAGTTAAATTAGCATCCAGATCTGTAGCTTTTACTTGGAAGAGGATGCCATTTTCCCAGGAATTGGGCTTTTGCAAGACTTATTTGCATGTTTTTCTCTTTGGAAATACAGTGGCCCTGAAATTTCTGATTGTGCTCTAGTTCTTTTGATACTTTTAATGTATAGGAGCCTAGATTTTCCTTTCACTAGCTTTCTGTTGATGCTAGGAAAAAGGCATCTTTCATCTTCTGGACTTTCTAGAGAATGGAGTGGATTTTAACTACTGGCCTTTATTTATGTTGCAGTTAAAGCACTGATAGATCAAGAAGTGAAAAATGGAATTCCTTCTAATCGAATTATTCTGGGAGGCTTTTCTCAGGTAAGGTATGGTTGGAAAGAGCCATTGTCCTTTTTCTAGGGAAGTAACCTACCCTTATTAACTCTGGAAACCCTGACACTTAAATTAAAATCAGATGCCCCTAAAATTTTAAGGTGTCAATTTTCCTTTGCATTAGCATATGAAGTTTTTTAGTTTTATGCAAATAATTATTGTTCATGGGACAATGAACATACATGTGTAAAAAAGGTACTAAAATTAATAGTCTATTTAAAATCTTTATGCACATAACCTACATAGTTTTGCTTGAAAATCTTGGTAGTATTTTTAATTGAATTTGGTAGATATTTGGTGGTCTGGATTTATTTGGGAAATCTTTCCCTTCATACTTGCAAGGCATCTGGGGTAGGTAGGTTAGCAGATTAATTGGTCCATACATCAACTCCCCAGTATACATGCAAATAAATTAAATATTAAAGTAGTGATAATACTGGTGTGAGTAATAGTATATTTTTTTTGACAGCTCTTAGTTACAGTAAATTTGCTGGTTTACTTCTGAATTGATCACATAGACTTGGAGGGGAGGAGAAAAAGCAAAACAAATGTTGTACATAAATACTGTTTTTAGTGTTGGCTCTAAATAAAAATAGATTGGAACAGACAAAGACCTTTAAAGGAGAAATCAGAGATCTTGAAACAAACATTATTGTCACTATTCTAATACTTATATTCCTTTACTTTAGGGAGGTGCTTTATCATTGTATACAGCTCTTACAACACATCAAAAATTAGCAGGTGTTATAGCCCTCAGCTGTTGGCTTCCTCTACGGGCCTCTTTTCCTCAGGTATTTGTTTCTTTCCTAAGATAATTTGCTGTTGGGGAATGATTATATCTGAAGATTGTATCTTGTGCAGGAATTAGTGGCCATCATTATTACCAGATGTTGACAGTTCTTCGATAACTTGGAAGTTTTTAAAATAGGGTCTGGAACTCTTAGATTTTGGTGAGTAAGAAAAGTGAAGAAACATTCTGTAGCTATTTCTGCTTAAAAAATGACACTCCTAAAAATGTAAAGGAGATTAGAAATTTGTATTGAAGATTTTCTATCTGCCACTTGTTCCATCTGCAAGGCAATATTTTATTAGACTGGGTGTTTGAACAAAGTGTCAAGTTTTTTACTTGGCCAGAAATAATGATTTTTCTGTTATAAAATCTTTTGCCAAAATTTTATTTTCAAGTCTTTGAGCCTAACGTGTTGTCAGGTACAGAGCTTACTTCATAAGGAGTTTTCAGACTATACATTGTACTATTTTCCCCTCAGAATTCAATTTGTGTACTATTTTCCCCTCAGAATTCAATTTGCTTGTCATGCCACAGGGTATAGTGCCATGGGGTTATTTTATTTCAAGGGTGTTAGCCTTGTCTCTACTTAGTGTCTCTCTCTTCTCTTGTTCTGTCTAATTCCACCCCTCCCAGGGCCCTATCAGTGGTGTGAACAAGGACATTGCTGTTCTTCAGTGCCATGGGGACTGTGACCCCCTGGTTCCTTTAATGTTTGGTTCCCTCACCGTTGAGAAGCTAAAGACTATGATAAATCCAGCCAATGTAACCTTCAAGACTTATGCTGGCATGATGCACAGTTCATCACTTGAGGTAATTTTCTCAATACACCATGTTTTAGCTGAGTATAGTTAATTCTTTGCCCTCAAGACAAATATTTATATGCTTGGGGGGCGGGGGTGTTAGTGTTTAGTTGGTTGGCTGGTTTTGGTTATTTTTTTCCAATAACAAGTGCTTCATGCTTCTTATTTTGGTGAGTAACTGAATGCTGGGCTAAAAAAGTATCCAAATCAAAAGTTTATATGACTAGTGAGCACTCCCTCATAAGACTGCAGTTTGGAGTCTAGGCAACTTGGCCTATAAAGTGCTCTTTTTCCCAAATTTTTATTATTTGCTTAGTAAAAAAAGAAACAAAACTTAACCTGAATTAGAAGACAGATTCTCATAGCATAAATTGAAGATGGTATTTTGGAGAGAAGAATCCTGGTAGTTCTGTGGATGGAGACATGGAAGGAATAGGGAGGCAGGGCTGACACTATGGAAGAGGCAACCTCAGAACCTGTATTTATGGTTCTGGCTCAGCAGACAGCTGAGCTGATGTAATAATTTCCTGCTGCTAGAAAGGGGTGGACTCCCTCTGCTTATGACCTTTTGGCCCTCACTTCCTCCTTGTACCGGCTCTGGAGCAGATCAGAAACTTCCTTGAACTATTTGAACTCGCTTAAATGGCAGAAGCTGCTGCCTTCAGTGTTTGCAGCTGTAGGGAGCTGGAGCATCAGAACTCACACAAAGTAAGTGGTAGGTGCTAGAAATCTTAGAGGAGGTGAAGAACAGATTTGCCATTTGTCAGCAGCAGTAACGTTGTTAATTTGTTTTGTTGCATCTTGTGGGAACTGTATCTTTGAACAACCTCTTTGTAACATTTACAGAGTAGAATTGCATTTAGACTGTAATATTGCTGAGTTGTTACACAAATATAGTAGTAATGTGTTCTTTCTTACAACAGTGACTTAATAAAAAAAAGATTAACATGGATTAGTTTCTCAGTCTAGTTTGCTGCATTGCTTTTCCTTAAGGAAGGAAACATTGTGAAAATTAAACCAAATGGTTCGGAGGAGGAGTTGCTGGCTTTTCATGCTGCTGCTAATTTGCTAAAGTTTAAAGTATACATGAAGCTGTGGCCTTAGCTACATTGAAACTCTATACATAGGCTGGTGCTGAGATCTCTTGATGATTAACATGTAGCTTTCCTGTTCAACTTCAGAGAGAGAGAAAAGGTAGTCTTTGCTTTTTGTCTTGTATTTTAGCCTCTCAGTGGATAGGGCCTTGAAATTATCAGCCTTGACTTGTGTTCAGAGTGATAATCAAGTAACTAATTGCTCAATATTTCTAGCCCAGGGGCTCATTATAACTGTAATGTTAAAGAATGATTTAGTGAAGCTGATTATTTAATAGTAGAGAACTTCAACTAATACATACTTTTATCTTTGAACAGGAGATGATGGATGTAAAACAGTTCATAGAGAGACATCTACCTCCCATAGACTGAACTGATCTGTGAGGAAAGCCTTCTATATAAATACACCAGCATCAACTGTGGTAGAGTGTTAAATCTTTTCATATGCCTGATAGGAAACATTATTTCTATACCTGCAGTGTTACTACTGTGTTGCAAATTTATACTTACAATGAAGATTAAATAATACACATCTACAAGAAATTATAATCTTTTTAGTATTCATCACCCAGTGGTAGGAAGGATATGAATGAGGGAACTAGGTAACAGTGACAGAATATAACTGTTTTAAGATGTCTGATTATTTTTATCTTGATTGCAGCATTTCAAACTATTTGTACCAGTAATAAAAAACTAAATTTAAGCGAGCAACATAGATGAGAGCAGTTTAGTTTTACTCAAGACATGATTTGCTCTTAATACTCATTGAAAACATATGACAATATTTCTTTTATATAATGAATGCCTAAAGAACACAACATAAAACACAGTGGGCATAAAGTACAGAACATGTAATGTAGTAGGCATATGATGGTAGAATAAATGAAACCAAGGATAAAGCTTTAAGGATTATATATTAATTGTTTAACAGATAAGGAGGGTTGTTCTATAGTGGCTAGAAGTCAGCAAAGGTATTTCTTATATTTAAACCACCTCAATTTTAAACTGTTCATATAGGTAAATACTGTGGAAATTCTAAAGGGACTCATTCTTTATTAGACTGTTTTTTGTCACTTATTATCTTTTTTTCTTTTAAACTCGTTGCAAATGTTGACTTGGAACAGAATACTGAAGAAGTGCATAGGATTAATTTGAGTTTCATTTAAAAAAATTCTTCCGTTCATACTGAATGTTCATCTTATGCTTTAGTTGTTGTAGCTTTCATTTGTTTATATATTTCACATGAACAACTACAGAATATAGATGTTTTTCTCTCTGCTTTGGAGTAAATAACTGAAAATAGTGCAGGTGCCAACTTCTGTGTATTGTTGAAGTCTCATCTGTAACAAACACATTGACTTATTTGAATTATTTTTTACTAGAAATATAAGTGCAATTGGGATATAACTTATCTAAACTGCTACTTTTAGATGACAGCACAGAAGACTTTATCTTATTACATGTTGAGACTTGATTTTTATTTTTTTCTGAATAGGATCAGAGCATTTTATTTTCCAATCTATCCTTCTACATTTCCCTAGATCAGTATAGCCTAGGAATATGAAGACCTATCCTGGAAAAAAAAAGTAAATTTACAAGATGCAGAATGTTTCTTCTTTCAGAAGCTTAAAATTGTAGAATGCACTGGCTTACATGAGTTGATGCACACAGCTTTTTTTCAGTTAAGAGCCATAATTTACTTCTGGAAAGAGCTGTTCTGTAGCATTCAGAGGCTGTCACCATGCTCAGAATGTTTAAAATAACGCACTACACTTTTTACTGCATAATATGCTGCATAACAATGTTCTATCCTGTAATTTGCTTTCAGTCAAAGAATGTTTCTATTTTGGATGTATCTGTCATGTCAGCACTGTGCTTCACACCTGCATTTAAGGTACTTTTCCTCTCCCAGGGATCCTCTTACAGTGTATGTGGATTTACATCAGGCAAGTGCCAGTACATTTGTGAGGAATTGCACCGTTACATCACTTCTTTAACATTGCTGCTGCCAGAGATCTGACTTGTTTACCTAGTCTAAGTTACCAGTTTTCAGTGCTTTTTTTTTAATATGTTGCACTTCATTTTGAAGAAGCTGCTTCTTTTCTAATCCAGTTTCTCTGGATTATTAAACATCTCTTAATATATAAAATGGAAAAAGAGTTTTTTTCCTAAATGGTAATGAAACAGTTTTATATATTCCATCTGTGTAGCTAAGAGGGCATTTTTATTAACTCTGAAGTTTAATTAGTCATTTCTCTCAGTCACTCTCTTCTATAGATCTGCCAATTTGTCTTTCAGTTAATTTAGTTCAGAGAAGAAACCATAATATTCTTATTGTAGTTGTGCCAAAGTTCTCTTGAGAAAACATTGTGTCCTAGCTGGGAGTCATTCCCAAATTGCATTCACTGATTTTGAAATCCTGCTGAATTGCAGTCTTGGTAAGAAAACTATATGTTATTTCTCCTATTTTTTAGATTTATCATCATTCCCCTGCAATCTAAATAATTCCCTGAATATTGGTGTGTTTCCAAAGTTCTTGCACAAGCTTCTAATTTTTCCTTCCTTATTTTCATATGCTGTTTGTAGATTTGTTGATAATGTTGTTCAGCTGTCTTAACTTCTAATTGACTGTGTGCTCATTTCACATATTTTTCCTTCTGCAATAATTAGTTTTAAAAAGTATTTCTAAGATATTAAAATGAGACCTGCCCTAGCTTTGTTCTGTGTTAGCTTCATAACACTTTCTTCAGTTTGGTGAACTCTGTTTACAGCTTGTGGTCACTTTCTAGTACTTAAACACACTAATCCAAGTCAGCTTCAACTGTCATTGTCGTGATGCTTTCAGATGTTTTTTTAGAAATGCTTTGTATGTGTTAACTTTGTTCAAATATTCAACTGTCATAGCAAGATTCCTTTTCATACTGTTGTTTTGCTGCTTGCTTTATCTACGGAGAGCTGTGTTACCAAAGTAAATATGAGTAAATGTTTTGACTTACTTTGAATTTCTGTATGCTAGGAAGAATTCTCCTCATTTTTTTTCTGCAGCAGTGTATGTTTATACTGTAGCTGGGGGCTCTTAAAGAGTCCAGAAGATGGAGGAAACTTCAAGTCTGTGTCTCCTCCCATATTACACTGTATATGTTGTCTTTTGTAACTTCCCAGCTGGTTTGAAAGCTTTTTGTATGTTCTTGTAGCTGAACTTCTTCACTACCTGAATTGATGTGATGCTGGGATTGTTGTTATAATGCATGTACTTGAGGCTGAATAATAGCTCAGTCTCGTGGGGGAGTTTTCTTAGTATTCTATTAAAATGGAGAAATTGGACTGCCAGTGTTCTGACTACGATTGTCCTATCCTCATAAACTACAATTTGAAACTGTCCAATAATGAAGTTTATTTTTTGTGATGTTAGACTTTCTACCAAAGGAGATGATGTCTATCAAACCGTGAAAGTATTGATAAGAAAATGCCTTGCTTGTAGATCAGTTTGTTTCAACAGGTGTTCTTAATTTCAAGATGGTACTTAAATTTGACTGCAGTTTTGTGCAGACAAGAAGTCTGACTTCTTGTTGGAATATGTTGCCCGCTTTTCAATAAACATGTTGAATTATGTATTATGAGACAAATTTTCCAGCCATTCTTGAGGTAAAACTGTTCTGGGGTCTGTATTATGGTGAGGGCTGCATGATTTGGTCTCTTTCTCCTATCTTGTATAATAACAACACAGTGGTAAAAGTACTGTACACTGTAACTGGTATTAGAACTGTTAATTAAAACATGTTCTCTCTAATGGAGTATACTGCACTTCATTGAAATCATTTGGATGCATCTTTTATGTAGAGGTGCTATTTGAGTTGATGGATATGACTGAGGGCAAGCTGTGAGATGTTAATGAAGCCATATGTACAAGGTCTATGTCTCTTAAATTTTATAATCAGATACTGAACTCTTACTCCTTGTGTTAAGAAGTATAAGCCATGTATATTTAATATAAACAGCTAAGATGTAACTAATTTTACTAATTTTTGTGATAAGAAATCTTAACTTTGAAAATTACTTCTGTAGTAGGGAAAATGTAAAAGCTTTCTATTTTTAATTATTGTGAAATAAATTTCAATTGGCATTTGGGCAAGTACTGAAGATTTTTTTCCATACTTACCTGAAGGAAGTTGAGCTTTAGTGTGCTGTGAAACAGGCACTCTGGAGGCTCCTTGCAAATGTATTGTATGGTAATGTATACATACTATAATCCAGAAGAAAAATCATTTGTACTTACTGAAAAGAAAAGAGAATCACTTACCAAATTATGTTTTGCTACTTTGTTGAAAGAATCCTAAATATGATTGGAGGGCGGTTTTCATGTTCTGGGTTAATTTTATTTTAACTTGTTTTCTTGGAATTTGCAATAAGAAGAAATTAAGGTATTTTCTAGTAGAGTTATCCTAGAATGCTGAAGAGCCAAAGTCTTCTCACTCTGTATTGCTACACCTTTCTCTGGGGGCTTTGTGTTGGAAAAGCTTTGAAGTTGAATTAGGTTTGGCATACACACCACTTAATAGATTTCTTAAAGCAACAATTTTCAGGTCAGGGGTTACATGTTCTATTTAGTTTAATATTTGAGGGTGATCAGTGCTATACATTGTGCAGGGCACTCTAGAGAAAATGTGGGATTATCTGGACAGAGAGGGAATGGGTTGTACATGTGGTAAAGGCAGACTTCCCCCCTCAAGCAGCTTAAAGCAACTAAAAGACTGCTTGTCTCCACAGACTGCAATGTCCAAAAGTCAGTGTGGAGTACAGTGAAGAATTTAATGAATGTGTGGGAATGTAGATTCAGTGCTCTATGTGAAGATGTTGTGGAAAATCAAAAGTTTAAGAATAGCTCGTAACAATAAAGATGCAACATTACGCAGAGTAATCTGCCAGTTTATATTTTATGAAAAACATTTTGAGTAATGTTCAGTTTCTATTTACTTTCAGCCCTGGCATCCCTGATAAGGTACTTGTGAGGAGAAACATTGCCTAAAACTCACATAGTAAAAACCCTCAAAACAACCAATGTAGTATTGTATTAAATTTTATCAAATATAGTATGAGAACTGTGGTGTAAGTGAAGAACGTGACTCAAGAAGTTTTCAGAATGTCTGTGGGTTAACTTGAAAATATGATTCTTTGAAGATTAATAGCTGTAGAACAGATTCCCCCTTCCTGCCCCCCTTCTTTTTTTCTTCCTTTTCATTGCTTGCCACTCTCATCTTACTACCATTTGCCTTTGAAATAACAGGTTTTGTTAATTCTCTTTGAGTTAAACAAGTGCCTTTGATGTAGCTTATTGAAGTTGATCTAAACAAAGTACTTGTATAATTTAATGGACATCCACAAAGTGAACCCGTAGATAATGTTTTTCTTTTAGTACCAATTACTAGAAAAGAGCAACCCATTGCCTCCTTTTTTATCTGCAAATCTTGTAAAACTTAAAACTTCCAGCCAATTTGCTGAGGTGGAGTGAACTTGCTTCAGGCATCTAAGTGGGAGGTTTAGCTTGTGTGGAAAAGATAGACTTCCCTCCTTTAAGGTTTGCTTTAAAGAGCTATTTCTCTGTATTAACAGATGGACCAGATGGAGTCTGAATGTTCCTTGGTTGTGAATACAAGCTAGTTCTTTAAGTAGTTTGTGCTTGAAATAATTTGCTAGCTGTGTTGTAGCAACAACACACTAGAATTCAAATTTCAATAATTTGAAATTATTGGAGGGGATCTTCAAAAGGCTTAAATATTTTAAGTCTATATTGAAAAAGTAAGTAAAAGTTTCCATTTTAGAACAGAGGAGTCTAACAAACTTAACTTTAAAAACTAAAAATGAAGTAAAAACCACAAAACAATTGCTTATTTTTTTTCATTTTTAAATGCCTGCAGTTACTGGTTCTAAGTAGAAAAATGTGAAGACCTTTTGAAAATGTAAATAACATTTTGAAAAAATAAATAAAATATCCCAACCCGTCTGTTGTATAACAGATAGAATGACTAATCAAGATGTATATTACTATTTCAGAAATATTTGAAGAAAATCTTGCTGTTATGAGGAATTGGAATTTCTGTTTGCTAGAGCTCCCCTTATGTGTCTGTGATTGGACTCATCTCCTCTTCCTCTGCCAAGATTGGGAACCAGCTGGCTGATTCAGACCAGCTGAGATTCTGGTTTGGTAGACCTAAGTCATTGTTGCACTCAGGAGAGGGTTAATAGCCATAACATAAAACCTTTTGCAATGCTGTGAATATCATATTTTGCACAGTTGTGTTAATACCTAATTAGAGGAGCTTTTCCCATACAGAATATCAGTCCTGAAAGAGTAGAATTTTAAATGCTTTGATAGCAGTTCGGAGATCCTTTACAACAAATTCTGTAGTGGTAAAGTGTGCTACTGTGTTGCCCCTCCTGCCCCAAATTTCTGAAGATGCTGTCTCTTATCAAATGAGACTAGTTAGTAAAAATATACATTATTTCATATATGCATTCTTTTAGGAGAGACATCTCTGCCTGCTAAGTCTAAGTATCGTAGAAGGCCCTGTGGTCCATCAAATGACAGGCTCTTGGGAGTTGGACACAGGATTTTGCATGAGCACAGGTGTACAATAACCTTTGGAAAACGTTGCAAAAGAATGATGAGGATGTGCTATAACAGGTAAGCACAGTGCAACAAAGAGTGTGTTATTTCTTCCTTCTCATGGGTTAATTTAGGAGAAGGAGGACAAACAGGAAAATGTCAGTTAGGTCTCTTTTGCCTCTCCTACTCTTCTTTGGACTTAGAGTGACATGTTATAGAAGAGGCTGGTACTGAACAAAGCTACTTGGTTTAGAACCAGCTAAAAGAGAAGAACCATGTGGAGTGCTATGTGTTTCTTTTCAATAAAGAAGTGCTGTCCCAAGCATGATAGAGCAGCTGATATGAAGAATCTGGTTAGTACTGGTTCAGTTCATTGATACTGGTTCAGTTCTGGAATATTGTAGCATACAATATAAATAATGTGAGCTTTATTACACTTTCTTTTAGTGCATCCACCTGCAAAAAAACAGATGTGCATTGCCATCTGATTATTCTTTGATTTCCCTACTGAAATATTTCTCTGATGCTACTTTTTTTTTAAGATTAGATGTTAAATAAGTGTGATGTGCTTTGCCTTTTATAAGTGCTCTCTTGGGATTTAATTTACAATTGTCAGTTTGTCACCTGATACATTTTGGATGTTAGTAGATTTCATCTGCATTTATAACCTCTCCGTGCATTTCCAGTGATGTAGGTGTTGAAATGTATTTTTAAAATAAATTTTAGAAAAGTCTGGATGACTTTATTCCAGAGCTTAAATACATTTAAACTAACCATACAGGCTGATTTGAGATTTCTAGTTTTGTGATTGTGTTGTCCCTGACCTAAGTTGCACCTACTGTAGAACATGTACAAACTTGTTGATCCTGTACTGCAGCAATAGCTCTCAGCTGCCAACACCCTGTGTGTTGCTTTTATCATCTATGTGATTGTGGGGAGAAATGATGCTAAACTTCTTTTGAGGTTAGCATCAGGTTAAATACTGGTGTTTGATTATTACAGGTACTAGGTAACTAAATCTAGACAAAATAGAATTAAACTTGAACTGGCACTATCCCTTAAATGTTGTGACAACACTATTTTATTTTTGTCTCCCCAAAATCTGCTCCTGAATGAAAAGATATTATTTTCCTTAAAGAATCATTTCTTTGTTCTTGTGGGGACTTTTTACCCCCTGTTGGGCAGAATAAACAAAAAAGTTGCAAAGTTTTTGTATGCTTGTTCAGTTCATGGCCCAGATCTAACCTGGGGGAAGATCCTGTGTAGGTAGCAAATAATTTTAATTGCTTCTAATATGTCTGTCTCTGTGCAGACCTTACACTTGACCATTGTGTGCATTGAGCAGGATGTAGAAGTGCCCAAAGCCCACCTGTCTCTATTTGGCTTCAAAACACAGGACAGTCTTGCTGCCCAGTGCATGATAGACAAGTCTATTGACAGTTCTTGCCATAATGGGTTCCTTGAGTGTACTTTGAGAAAAAGGCCTACCTTGCCAATTCTCCAAAATGTACATATTTTACAGTCCTCAGTTCACAACTGAGGCATCCACAGCATTCAGTGAATAATGGATTTGAGGGGCTGTGTAAGCAACCTCCTGGATCTTAGCAAGGGATAATCATTCTGTTACTTTCAGATGTGCCTACTGTTTTTGTGAAGTAGACACTCCTGTTTTACAGTAAAAATGGTTTCATGATGTTCTTCTCAACTAAAAATCTTAGTAACAAGGCATCTAGCCCAGTTGGATGAGCAGAATTCCATTAGTAATGATATGTAATACTTATATGTCAAACTTTATGAATGTGATATGTCTCATTGGAACACACACAAGATTTGGATTAGATCTAAGAGTTAGAAGCACTGTAGCACCTTGCAGTGTGACGCTTGACCCATGCCAACGTTTATCTCCAGCTCTGCTGTACTGACTCAAAACTTTTATCTTCCAAACTTATGCTGAAGTTGCAATTTGAAACCCTCACTCCATTTAATATAAAAGTAACTCTTAGGCTTCTTAAAACAAAACATATATATGTGTGTGTGTATATGTATAAACATATACAATATGTTATATATAAACATCTTTTCTGTTAGAGGGAAGAGAGGCTTTTCCCTATCCTTTTGACGCTAATAAAAGTCAAGTGTGTGCTGTAATTCTGAGCCTCCTGCCAGCCGAAGAAAAGCTCGGTGGTAGGAAGGAGATTCCGGGCAGCGTGGTTCCTATGAGCAGGGCAGCGGAGCGACTCCGAGCAGTGTTAGCAGCAGTGCTGGGAGCTGGAGAGGGTATGAAGCTCCCAGAATCCCAGACTGTCCTGATTTGGGAGGGATCCACAGCGATCATGGAGTCCTCCTCCTGGCCTCGCACAGGACACCCCAGCAATCACACCATGGGCCTCAAGAGTGTTGTCCAAACGCTTCTTGACGTCGGTCAGACGTGGTGCAGCGCCCAGTGAAGGTTATCTTACTGTACTTTTGCGGGGTTTGGGGCTTTTTTCGGGCGGTGCGGTGGGAGAGCGGCCACAGCCCCGCCCCGCTCTCGGCGTGCGGCAGCGCTGCCTGGCTCCCGCGGCCGGCGCTCGACACGCTCCGCCTGGCGCCGCCCGGGCCGCCGCCGCCATGGCCACGGAGGACGAGATCATCCGCATCGCCAAGAAGATGGACAAGATGGTGCAGAAGAAGAACGCGGTGAGCGCCGGGACGGGACGGGGCTGGAGGCGGGTCGGCGGCGGTGCCGCGGGCCCCGGCGCGGCCCCGGCCGGCCCCGCGCTGCCTCCTTGCAGCGGGCGCGGGGCCTGTCCCTTCCCGCCACGGTGTTTACCCGCGCTGCCCGGCGGCCTCGGCGCTTTCCTCGGCGCCCCGCGGGCTGCGCCGCCTCCCCGCGCCGCGCCGCCGGAGGAGAGGCGCCGGCAGCGGGCTCTGCGCCCCGGGCGAGCGGCCTCGCCGCCCGCGCTGCAGCCCTTGGGCCGGGAGGAGGTTCCCGCCCGGGCACCGGCCCTGCCTGGCAGCGGCTGCGCCTCCGCTTCCTGCTCGCTGGAACCGCGGCGGTGGCCTTGCTCGGGGACAGCCTGTCACCCCCGAGAATGCCTGCGGAGATGACCCCCGGAACGTGGGGTGTTGTCGCTGTTAGGCGCGAAAGGTGGAGTTTTAAGCGGGATGTAAAAACTAAGATCTGAGTGAGGAGCCCAAACCCAGCTGCGGCAGGGCCAGAGTTGAGTGGGTAAACTTCACGAACAGATGAGGAATGTGAGCCTTGTTCTTTCTCGTTTTAATGTAACCTGAAACGCTTTAATTATGTTTGTTAATCGGGAAAATAACTTGCGCCTCAGAACGGAGGTAGAATATAGGTAAGATTCAGTTGGCTTAACTCAAGTGTTATTGTCATGTATGCCCTTCATACAGAACTCAGCTAACATATGGTGTTTATGCGATGCCTACTAACACATCCAAGTAAGTGAAATGGGAGTGTAGAGCAACAGCCAGATAAATGACTGTGTTTATACATAAAATCTCTGTTTGCTACTTCTTTATCACGTAGGCTCATTATTATTCGCTGGAAATTTTTGCTTGTGTTTGTGATTGTTGTTCTTCCTGTAAACTACTATTATGTACATAAAGGCTTTTTTCTGTAAGGTCATGATAGCGCATTAAAAACTTAATAACAGTGATAGTTTAGAACTCAACACTGTGGAATTCCACTTTATGTAAGTATTTTTGTTATTGCTTAATACTGGACAGCATAAAGAGCATTTTTAATAATATTTGCATATTTATAGAAATACTGATTGCATTAAACCAATGAAATTTGTGTAATTCAGAACAGAAACAAATTTGTTGCAAGTACGCACAAGCTATGCTTCAGTCCTTGACGTTGTATAGTATCATAGGGTTTAGCTCTAATATATTTGAACTCTCAAATGATACATTGTGGCAGCAAGAACCTCATCTAGAGGAAAGAATTTTTTATGACCAACATTTATAAATTCCGGTATGTTTTCCTTTGCTTTTATTTATATTCATGCATTTAAGCACAAAAGCATTTGCTGTCTCACTTTCTCCAAAACTGAAATAGTGGCTCTTTCCTACGAGGTGTTGAAAGGGGGAGAACTTACTGACTGTGAAATGCCTAAATATCACAGTAAGAAGAATGATAAAGGACAGCCAGCTCAATTTTGTTTGTAAAACTTCTGACAACAGAAAGAAAATGACCGGTCTCGGGTAACATGAGAACCACTGTTGATCTGGGGAGTAGCTTAACCAGGGATGCTGCAGGTGACCGCAGAGTATTTCTCTGTGATCTGGGAGGCTTAGGAGTTTGTATAAAGTTTCTAACAGTAGGTGGAAACACGTATTCACACTCTAGCATGTGTAACCTAAGTAACTTTCAGAACGCTGGGGAGGCAGAAAGTTAAAGCACTGCTTTAACTTGTTGAGCTTTTGTACTTTGTTGAAACAGAGCTCCTTCACTCCAGCTCCTTACTACACAAGTGGCTCCATTGTTAGTTTGGTGTTTTCTCAATGAGCTAGCACTGTGGCCAGGAGTGCAGGCTGACAGTTTATCCAAAGCACATATGTGTAGCATGATAAAAACCCTCAGCTGTATCGTAGTAGAGGATGTACGCTGGTATTTAAACCAGATGTCTGTGTGCTTTTCATACTAGTCTTTGTCGTTTACAAGGTATTTCTTTAATTGCACAATGTGATTTCCTACCTAATTCTGCCCTGCAGTTAAAATGCTAATTTTAGTAAAATTATTAAGGTAGTCTCTATGAAGAGGTACTTTATTGTCTCACAAAGATGAGGAATTGAGAAACACTTTCTTACACAAGTATCCACTGAATAATGATGGTCTTGACAACCTCTTGTGTTCCTTTCTCCATTTTTACTCATCAAGAACAAGTATTTGGTCTGCGTCTTTGAATGAGAATGATGTGGTGAAACCCATCAATAATAAAAGAAAGAAAGAAAAAAAAAGCTTTGATACTTGCTCACTCTGAAGCTGTCAAGTCAGATGACAAGAAACGTTTCATCTCTCATACAAAAGGTGACTCTGGCTTGTGGCAAAGCACTCTGTGGCATTTCTTTTGATGAGTTGAAAGGGCAGGCCATGCAGACACTCTTTCTGAGTCAGACTCTTGGTGATTTGCCTTGACTGAGTATTTAATTGTAGCTGTGCCGATTTCATAACTATTTTAGTGAAATGATATATGCAGTTCTTTTGTTTCAGAGGAGGAAATAATATGATGTAGTATTAAATGCACTGTGCGATACAAAGGTTGCTTCAAATTGAAATTGATATTACTCCTCCTTCAGAACTGTGATTGGATTAAAACCTGTAGTGCCTTCCTTTGAGCTTTTGTTGTAAGTTCACCTTTCATTAAGCTGCTGTAATGAATAGGTATGAGAACTAAGGCTGCACCCATGGATTAAAAAAAGTCAAGAATGCTTGAGTAAGTTTATAGAATAAAATCGTCTGTGTTATTGAATTTATACTCCTTTAAGTAGAACAGAATTATACCTGGATAGCTCTGCTGTCTTCAAAAATGTACTCTATTTTCTACTGCCTGAAGCACACTTTGAAATATGACTATGAATACCATTCTGTTGTGTTGTGATCTGACCAACTGAAGGAAGCTGAGAGGAGTAATCTGCTGAATCTGTGTGAACCTGACTTCTGTTAATTTCAGTGACAAGGTAAACCGGGAGCCACCCAGCCTAGGAGAATGGGGCATTGCCTTTAATTTTCTATAAATTTATAGAAATGCCTTTAAAAGAAGATTTATAATGATGATCTTAACGGTGGGGGTTGTTTTTGAACACAGAAGTCTTACATGAGGAAAAAAAGTAATTACAATTGTACTGTGCAACTTCCACACTGCTTTTGAGATACAAGAGAGCCTTTTTCTATGCTAAGAGAAGTGGTTATGAAAAGTTGTTTAGTTGATATGAGTTGAAAATCAATTTAAATTTAGTTTTAAAGCATCTAATTCTTGGTGCACAGTATAATTGATTAGAGAAGTGATTAGTGATTATTTGTGGGGTATTTTTGGGTTTTTTTGTTGGTTTTTTTCCATTTGTTTGTTCTCTGATCTTTTTTTAATTGTTGCATGGTTTGTTAACCAGCTGTATATCAAGTTACTAGTATTGGAAGACATTATCTCTGGGAATAATAAATTTGTTTTCACATGTACAGTTGGAAAGGCATATAACGGGCAAAGGAATTTTGACTAGACAGTATTTCTAGTGATGAGATGAAGAGAGTGCTGCTTTGCATTACAGTGTTATTTTCATGTTGAATTTGCAGACTACCATAAGCTGTGTTTATTTTGAAATTACGTACTGTGTACAGTTTGCTAATAACTTAATTGGTTTGGAGGTAAGTCTTATCAGATTATATTTTTAAAAATGGCACATTGACTTCTGTCATTAGTTTTGTTTTGACTAAGAAAATTTTCTTGAATTTGATTTTGTTTTGTAGCAGTGAAGATAATTAACTTGCTTTATTTGGATCTGTGTTTGCACAGAAGAAACCACACTTATGGCTGTTGAGAGAAAGCTATGGTTTAGTTTGCCAACTCAATTTAGCACCTGAAAACATCATGACATTTCTCAGTCTTGCATCATTGCTGCTAAAATTCTGTGGTTAAGGCTGGAGAAGTTTTGTGTATAATGAATAAAAGTTAAATAAGGCTTTTGCTGTCATGGCAAAATAGTAAAACTTTAGTTTTACATATTAATTGAGTTTGTGTAAGGTGAGGTTTAGTGAAACGTTCAGGTTTGGAGGCTTCTTTGAGTCAGAAGTGTTTAAAAAACAAAGATAACAGACTTTTGAATGTGTCCACAGCTGAGGGTTTTGGGATGTGACACCAAAGTTCCACTTCCACCATTCTCAACCTCCTGGTGGTTATTTTGTCTTTAGTGGTTAAATTGTAAGACTGAAGATGTAGCAGAATATTTTAAGTTTCCTTGCAACAGGTGTCATATTAGAAGTTGGTTAGGGAGAATTTGAAAAGCAAGCAAAATGCAAAATAGCATAGGTTCAGTTGAGAGGTAAGGAAAGAAATAGGAATCAAATTCCAGATTTGGAAGATGGAAATTTTATGGGATTTATTTCCAAACCTCATGAATAAAATAAAATAAAAAAAAAAAGAAAAGGAAAAGAAAAAGGCGGGAAGATAATGAACTGAGCCCGAGTAGAATGGCCTCTTGGATGCACAGGCAGTTGGCTCCCTTCTGTTCATAGCTCCCAGGTTTAGCACCATGTGCACTTGAATAACAGCCAAATTACCTCAGCCTTCGGGAGGTTTGTGTAGTCTAACAGCCCACGTGCACAGTCAGAAGTGGATGGTGCAGCACTTTGCTGAAGTAGAGTTGGGAAATCATCCAGGTTGGAGAGGTTAAAGAGAATTACAGAGTTCACATTTATGAGAACTTTATTGAAGTAAGACCTGCATTTCTAAGGAATGAATTGTTACTCAGAGTAGCTGTGTATAGACTTTGTTAATGCCTAATCGTACAGTCTCTGAACTTGACTCATCTATCTAGAAAGCTTCTTATGCAGAATTAGTTAGTGCCTTTCCTAACAGTCTTAGCAGAGGAAAAAGAAAAACCCACGATGTGTGGCTTTACCACATCACCACAAATACAGTTAAGAATTATGTCTATGTGTGTTTTTTATATACATATACATGCATTATTGATGGACTGTGCAGAGCTTCTCAACTCCAAGACCTTTTGCTAAAACTGATGTGTTTGTTCTGAACTGAAATTTGCTGCTGCTGTCTGGATTGTTTCTGATACTGTTAAGTGAGGTACCCTTGAAGATCTGTGTTGGTTAAGTAGTAATTGACAGAATGCTTTGACTGGCATTTGAGTTATATGGGGTTAAAACTTCCCTAGTCTTTGAGTGAATACTTTGATTTCCAAATTAAGGCCCGTTAATGTGTAGAGTTTGTGAAGTGGAACATTCCATGACCTAGTTCCTTGGATAAATTGACAGTTTGAACCCAATCTGTGACCCTGAAGGCAGATAAGATTATATTGTTGATATTATATTTGAAGTTCCTGATTGCTACTAAGTTGATTTCTTTATTTTCATTTTTTTTTCAGGCTGGAGCTCTTGATTTGTTGAAGGAGCTTAAGAATATTCCCATGACCCTTGAGTTGTTGCAGGTATGATTTTCTTGGTGTTGTTACATTACAAATTTTAACTCCATAATGATGAAGGTGGAGCCAGCAGACTTGAAAGAAGGTTGCTCTATTAAAGTAGAAGTCCTTGGAAGCATCAGTTTTGATATATGGTTATGTAGTTTCACTTCACCTTATTTAGGGCACTTATCTGAAGTATTTTCGTCCAGCAGCAAACTCTTAAAGCTTATCTTTTTTATTAAGTTGAGAGTAGTGAATTTTGTTATAGACAAAGGAGAAGAGCTACTTACCAATTTACTGTACATAGAATCTTACATTTTTACTCCTAACACAAACATGATGTTTCCTTCCTCCTGAAAAAGAATACACCTGATTACAGACGATACCATCTTTTCTTATGTAATTAGTTAAGGTTTTGCATTGTAAGTGAGGAAAAACATAGTTGATACCTTTTGGCAACTTGTATTTGACACACACTCCACATCCCCACCTGCTCTGAGTAGTGTATTTTTTAAGGTAATTATCCTCCTCTTTTACTCCTCTGGGCTGGAGTGATGGAGGGATATGTCTGCCAGTTGCATGGATGCTGTCACTCATGTTGCATAGATTCACATCTATAACACAATATTTCATATATTATTTGTAAATTCTTTCAAAAAGTAAACGTGGTCAACTTTACTTACATGTCAAATTTCAGAGCTTGTAGTGTAATTCACCAATGGGCAATATTTGTTCCAAAATACCCAGATATTCTGTATCTGTGAAAATTTTCAAATGTCAGAGTTAAATCTGAGACCTAATTTGCTGTAGCCACTTATATTGGAGGAGACTGAAAAGTAACTTTTTTCTAAGGGGCAATTAATGGTCATGGATAAAGAATTAGCTATGAAGTTGACACTTAAAAGTGTCAGAAGCAATGACATTCTTGATTCACACATCCTATATATTTGCAGAATGTACTTGGTAAGTTATTACTAATGCTATTTCTGACAGAAAATAGGAATTTTAAGGTGTCACTTTCATGCATGAATGCTGGTATAACTCTTGGGACTTTGTCCCCTAGTTTCAACCTTTAAGAAGAAAACAAACTCAAAACCTCACCAAAAAAATACCCCACACAAAACAAGAACAAAACCCAGAAAGCCCCTCTGTTAACCTGATTCTTTGGAGTTCCTTTGTGCAGCTCTTAATGCAATATATTATATATTAAATAATTATTATATAATTGTATTATATTTTATATAATTATTATTCTATTTGTATAATAATGTTCTTTTGCCTTTGGAATGAAGAATCTCTCTGCAAGTGCTCTGGAAATTCAAGTATTTTGGGATACTCTTGCGTAGTGCTTTGACTGTACCTTTGTTAGAAAGTTTTTCTTAAATATCCATTGCTGTATTCAAAACAGTTCCACTATATAAAATTGCATTTAGCAACACATTTGGAGTAATTTTTTTTTGTTGGTTTTTTGAGTTTGATAAATATATAAAGTCTGACATAAACTTTCTATGTTGGCCCCCCAAATTTGCTTAAGCAATGGTGGACTTGGAGCAAAAGTTGAAATGCAAAGTAATCATACTCATTGTTCTGGTGGTGGATCATTAGTGTGCCAGTGTCAAGAAGGGTAATGATTGTGAGAAAG
The DNA here is from genome assembly GCA_024500445.1 of Entomyzon cyanotis. Classification (NCBI taxonomy): domain Eukaryota; kingdom Metazoa; phylum Chordata; class Aves; order Passeriformes; family Meliphagidae; genus Entomyzon; species Entomyzon cyanotis. Next base: position 24,119,682 of record JAKEPQ010001005.1, read on the forward strand.
TGGAGGAACTATATTCCTTTGTGTAGATCAAGACTTCTGACAAACATGCTTTAATTGATGAAATGCAGGACACAAGTGAAAAGCATACTTGCATAACCATTTTTAAGCAGTTTTGAAAGCTGGCTACATTAAGAAAATCTCTGCTAGTTCTGTTAGTCCTGTGTAATAAGAGAAGTGATGATTTTTCTTGTAACACCACTGCTGCTTCAGTCTGAAATGATGAGGTTTTCTGACCTGTTTACAGGTATGTGGAATAGGAAGGTGCGTATGAGTAGTTGGGACTCATGCTGGTGTCTTGTGTCTTTCTTGCCACATTTTTTTTCCACAGAAAGCTGAAGTGATTACAGGCAGTAATACCACTGTGTCACATCTAACGAGTTTTATGTAAGCAAGCTGATCCTTGCTCAGCTAGGCAGGGAGCCAGTAGGCTTCCTCACACATCATTTATCTGGTGGTCTGACTTGCAAATCTGTTTAGCAGCTTCACAGCATTAAAGGCATCATGTCCCTGGTGCTAATTGTGGTTAGTGTACAGCTAAACAGTGAGTAAGACAGTCAGGCTTTATTTTAACAAACAGGTTTTACAGGAAATTGCACACACATGTGCAGAACTGGGCTATGATGTGCAGCCATTGTTAATGGTTTCATGTCAGTTCACTGGCAAGCTGTGGAGACCTGGCAGCCTGGAGATGGTTATTCTGCAGTGGTTGGCTTGGCTCTGCTTTGGTCCGAGTGCTCACCAGTTCTCTATCCTCATACACTTCCAGTTTAAAGCTGGTAGCCCCTGTGCTTGCTTCGGTGGTTGCTTTTCCTCCCCAGCTGTGTTCCTTACATTTTTGCCCTTGTTCTGCTTTAGAGAAGACCTGCTGCCACAGTATGCTCTGCTTTGGGTTCAGTCATAGGTTATTTATGCTCAGTGCTGCTCACACCTACTGAGGGCTGCTGGCCAAAGCTTCATTGCTTCTGGGGTGAAAACAGCTGTGTTATGCTGTCTTTACTCTGAAAGCAGGTGAAAAGTGCTCTAGAATTTGAAGTGGGGAAGAAGGAAAATACTGGAGTTTTTCACTTAAAAATGGTAATCACTAGAACAGCTCCATAGACAGGAAGACTGAGGAAATTTCAAATACTGGTTTGAAATGATCACCTGGTTTGTCATTAAAACACATTCTGAGAAGATAACACTGATCTTTTGTGATTATTTGCATCAGTTAGCGGGCAGATAAGTTAGTAGATTGTTAATTCCTCTCTTTAGGTTGACCTGATCCAATGCTCTATAAAAGCAAACAAATGATCTCTTTTTATGTACTGCTTTAAGAAAGCTGGCAGTTCAGACAATTCCAATAATTTGTCTCTCTTGTGTGATCAGAAGAACGTTTTTTAGTTAGTTTTGAGTTTTGCTTCAGTTTTTGGATTTTACTTAACTAAGTAAGACTGTAAGTTCATGTGTTTTCCCTTTGCTGATGAGTACAGGCTGTCGTTGTGCCCAGGTATTAATGTGCTGTGCCCAGGAGGGTTGGGTTTTTGGTAGATACATTTTTCTCATCCAGATGTGGTGTTTTATGGATTTTTAAGGACATATTATTCTTTATTGTCTGAACATAATGTTGAGATTTAAGTGTTAAAAATATCAAGAGAATTGGCCAATACCATTAATCTGAGTGAGCAGAGTCCTTCTTGGAATTCTTTAGTTACAGGTGAGTAACTGTCTGTTTTCTTTAATCCAAAATATGTGTTTAGAGCTGATACTCAGGCCTGAGGTTATTTTATGTGTTTCTTTGGCTGAAATAGCTATGGATTATTTCAGTGTGTCTCCAGTAATTTAACACATCCATGTTGCCTCAGAAAGTGTTGTTTGGGTTGTAAGAGGAAATTTACAGGAACAAATAATTTCCATTTTTAGCAAGGCACAAAGATTTAAATTTTCCTGTAAAGAAGGAGGAAATTTATGGTGATCTATTGGAAAAGTAAGTAGAATAATTTATGCTTAGTGGGGCCTGTAAATGGTAATGTAACAAAACTAGGCATCTTAAGAACAAACAAAAAAGTACAGTCATCAGTCAAAATACCAAATGATAATAAAATCCTTATTTGTATTGTTAAATGCTTTTCTCCTCCTAAGCTAAAAGGGTGAAGCTAAAAGGGTGGAAACTTTGTACTTGTTACAAGAACATATTAGCCATAAATTGAAAATGTTAGTGTTGAGCTAACTTTATGTCCTCATCTTCCGGGTCTTAAAAGGCATGGATTGTAATTTACTCTCGTGTTCACTCTGTAGGTGGCAGTAGTGGCAAAGGTTTAAAGCTTCTCACTGTCTTGGCTTTTTCAGAGAGAGATAGGATAGCTCATTCTTTAAAATCTTAAATACAGAGAGTTCTGCTCCTATCTAAAGTCAGAACTCTCTCTGCTGAAGATTCTAAAGAGTCTCAGTATCCCCAAAATTTTTACATACCTAAAATGTGCTTGCTTCTAGCTGGTATTACAGCATCTTCCACAACCACTAAGTGGGAATTCTAAGAGTATGATGTCAGTGAAGAACTTAGCAGGCTTCTTATAATGCTGAAATATAAATACAGTCCTGAACCCTCCTGCCCACCATCACTTCCCATCCCTCCCCAAACTTTTGTGATGAAGACAAATGGTAATCCTGTTGTATTTCTTTTTAAAATGTCCATGTTGTCAAAATAAATCTTGTAAAGGCTTGCAGCATTTCATCCTGATAATCTTATGAAAAAAGAAAACAAACTCACCACAAAATAAAAGATAAAAAGATACTATAAAAAATTGTGTCAAAGCAAAGTTTATATGTATTTATTTGTTAAATTGTCTTCATTTCACTTGTAACAGTGTATATTTCTATTTCTTTTGCAGTCTACCAGAATTGGAATGTCAGTGAATGCCATACGCAAGCAAAGCACAGATGAAGAGGTTACATCTTTAGCAAAATCTCTCATCAAGTCTTGGAAGAAGCTGTTAGGTATGGCAACAGAAACGTCCCTGCTCTTGTGTGTTTTAACTCTAAGTAGCCTTGATGCACATCCTTGACACTGCCTTGCTTTAGATATGTTTGTGCTCTTGTGTGAATGTTAAAACTTCCTGCACTGATGCAATTGGTTTTTACTCTTTTTTTTTTATGGTATAATGTCACCAGGGCATTACACTGTGAGAGTGTATCCAGAGAAACAGTTAATATATTTTATTTGGGCTGGCAGGCAGTAGGAAATCAGCTTCTCTGACGTGATTCATTTCTGAAGTCTCGTTGACTGCAGTTGAGCTGAAATGACTACTGCAGCACTAAGCACTAACAAACCTCTTCTTGACTGTTTTCTTTGTCTAATATAACAAGTACTCTGAAGTACCAGTGCAGAATCTCATGTGAGAGTGTGGAGGCTTTGAAGTTTGGTTATGAAGTGATTTGTGAAGAGAAAAAACAGTAAAAGTGATACTAAAATCTGTTAGAACTTACACGTAGTGAGAAATAGATCTGCACCTTCTAAAACCTTCATAATTTTAAACAGCTTACTAATTAGTGACTTAATACTTTTTAAGTTCCTTTTAAGCACTTAATACAGTTAACAAAACCTTTGTGTTAGGGTTTTATTCAAGGGTATTTGGTAGTACTTAATATATTTCAAAACACTTAAATGTCAAACTGTGTTCAGATATTTTTGTTCATACACTGTGGTGCACTATTTTGTTTCTTTGTATGTAAGTTTAGGTAAACTAAGATCTTTGAAGCTTAAAATTTTAAAACAGAAAAAAGCTTAAATTACGATTTAAATATTTACCGTTCTATCTGGAAAATTATGCCAAATACCAGGAGAGTGTTAGAGTTCCCTACCATTTGAATTCAGCCTCATTTTTATCAATTGTGAAGTATTTTATCAGATACTTTATTACTGTCTTGTAAATGATGTAGAAAATACTCTGTCTGTAGAAATGGACAGTTTGTCAGAACTGTAAACTTTGATGTTCTAGTAAGAAGCAACAGCCTCTACAGCAAACTTTTTTAATCTACCTTAAAGACCTTCAACCTACCTACTAATAATGTTACTTTTAGTAGTTAGAATCAGATAATACTAGACATTCTGATAAAATACCTTTAAATTTATAATTACCTTTATAATAAAAGTAAATGGTTATAAGGGATCTTAATGTAGGATCTGATCAGACTTAACTGGTTAATAGTGAAAATAATATACTTTTTATTTTTAAACTTAAATTTAGAGGTCCAGCTTTATTATGTCAGTACATAAAAGTGGTAAGGTATATATAAGTGGAGAAAGTGACTTGCATATTAGCGTCAGTTACTATAAAGACGTCTAAAAGTAGCAGCTGGATTGAATGATTTAGCTCTCAAGTTATTAGAAGTTATTAGTCTAAGTTTTAAAAACAAAACCCTATTAATATTTGATGAATTTTTTTTTTCTTAGAAGTTCAAATTTTTAATACTGCAACTTAGCTGAGGCAGCAGAGTAGAGGAGATACTCTTTTCCAACAGAATTCTCAACTTTTGGGAGTGTGCTCAGATGTTCTCTTTGGGGAGTGGGAGATCTGCCTGATTATCACTGTCCTTTGACCAAAAGATTTGTCATTTGCTTGTTGAGACACTAAAAATAGTTGTCTCATTTTTTTAACACTTGAGTACCTGAGTCAAAATTTTCTTACTATGTAGTTACTTAAATCTGATTGGAATTTAAGTGTGAAACATGGGGAGTGTCGCCCCTGCCTGGAGGGTTTTCATGCTGTAGAAGTCTGGGGTAAGAATCTGGTGCCTCATGGTCACGGCAGGTCAATCTGGGTGTAGGTTGCCTCTGAAAGGAGTGGTCCTGACTTCACTTCTGCACAGGTGCCTCTCTGCTCCCTCCTGTGTTACAACTAGTCCTCAACTGGCTATCCAGGAGACCAGTGCTGGTTGGAACAGTTGGAAATTAATTGTTTTGTTTATTTCTTCTTGCTTAAATTTCAACTATCATTTTTTGGTCCAACCTGTTAGCAGTTACTGTTTCCTGCACAGTGATTGTAGCAGTAACAAACAGCTGGGGCAAGGTGGACCTTCCCCTTTTGTAGCTTGCTAGATTCAGATTGTTTTAACACAGCTGGGAGACTCTACCTAAGGCTTCTTGCATGAGGTAAAGTCAAACATGTGAGGAGCTGGAAAGGTAATAGGAAGTATTTGGCATTTATCAGAACTGAATACTTCGTGAGACAGTGAGTATGTGACCTGCACTCACATGCTAATTTTTGTTACAGGACAGATACTATTGTGTGTACATTATTGTGCCAGGTCTAGTATAGTTGTGGTAATGCACTTACTACGTAAAATCAAATTATTCCTGAAAATACAGCACTGCTTACATTCATAAATTAGGTAGTTAAGTTTTCCTTGGTTGTAATGTAGACCTTTTAATAAAACACAGTTAGGCAAATGTTTTGCCTCTTTTATCACTGCTCAGTAATTCATTAGAATGTAAAGTTTCATAACTGTGAAAGACAGGGTGTAAGTATGGGTGGGAATCTTACAAAGTACTCTTATTCTGTTTTATCATTAGTTTTGACTTTCTCGGAAGAATACGAAATACCGTATGTTGAGCTGCTTGAGAAATCAGTTTCGATTATGCTGTTTATAGTGCATGTAAAATGGTATGGAGCAAAGATGGCAGCAGAAGCGGACAGCTGTTAATCGTACCAAGCATTGTACTCAGAGCTCTGAAGTCTTTGTGAGTTATTTTTATAAATGACATTTTGAATTTAGGCAAGAATTGTTGACTGTTCAGGCTGCATGTAATGTTTCAGTTCAATGCTATCAGAATTTAGTTTTTAGGAATGCATGGGAAACATGAGAAGAAGTCCAAGTGAGTTGTGAATCACCAGATCGTGGTGGCTTGACTCAAACCTTGCCAGGTTACCAGTGGGTTTTCAGGGGGGGGTCAGAAGCTGCACAGCAGAGGGTTTGTGAGTATTGTCTGAAGGGACTCATTGGGTGAGCCACAGTGCAAGGTCCTTTTCAAGATACACTCTGAAAGTTAAACCACACAGCAGAGATGGTCACAATTTGCATAAGGAGCTAAATTCAGCTCTCAGAATAAAATGCTGTTCAGTTATAACATGGGATTTACAAATTATGATTGTTTTGCCAAGTAGCTGAGTATCCAGAGTATACAGGTAACGAATCTATGCATGCTCATTTAGGTTGTCCGGAGTGTTTCTTACATTAGAAAAGCAGCAAAACATCCTTAAGGAATAATATAACCCCCATCAGAAATAATTACTTGCTGAACTGGAAGAGTATACAGTGAAAAAGAACATCCAGACCTCTAAGTAACCTTTCATCCAGTCGCTTTGTATACTGAGCAAAAAATGCAGAATCTACGCACAATAGTCTTAACATTAAAAGATCATCTGTTGCCAATATTGAAAAGTATATGTGAGGCCACAAACATTTTGAAATGCCTATTTCAAAGAAGGGCATGCTTGAGTAATTTTATTTTGAAAGAATGTTTAAGTGTTAATAACACCAGTCAGGCTTCACAGAAATATTTTACTCAGATTACTTTGCTCAGAAAATTCTTTGTTATTTTGAACCTGGATTTGATTCTCCTGAGCAAGTAGGTACAGTCTAGGACTATCTTACAGGTATGGTGATGCTGTCATTAGGTGGAGATATTCAAAGACATTTTGAAACCCACTGGCTTTGCTCAAAAAGAAATGTTACTGGCGAAACAAGTTATTTAATTAGAGTCTAATAGTGTTTAAGAATATTATTTACTATTATAAGAGGAGTACATGTCTTTATAAGACATCAAGTGTGAAAACAATGTCAGTAGTTTCATTTTCATATCAAGTCTGTGCTGTGGAAATCATCTCCTGTCAAGTGTATATTTGGAACTGTTCATGTATTGTTAGTAGGTCTATAATTTGTTAGGCTAATCAGTGGAGAGATAACACATGATACATCATGCTATATAAAACCCGTGTACTGAATAAGTCCATGTGTCATGGTCTTTTGTCACTGATGATAAAAAAATCTTTAAAAATAACAAACAGTTCATAATTTTATTGTTTATTTATAGATTTTTGATATCTCTCCTGCCAGTGCTACTACTGGAAAGAAACTTTACTGATCTTACCTTCATGCCTTACTACATCATGTAGACGAATTGCTGACAAGTGTAGCTTCTTGTGCATCTTAAGATTATTTGGTCAGAGTCTGGGAAATGGAACCTAAACAATTATTAAATATGAATGTTTCTTGTTCTCTTTTCTCTTTCTTTTAACTTATTTAAATTGAATAGTCAGAAAACTTTCCAAGTTCAGGTGGTGATTCCTGAGTAGGTAACACACAATATCCCACTAAATTAAATTCCCTTATGCTTCCAGGTAATAACCAGCCACCTTTCATTAATGTTTCTGGAAAAATGTTTGCTTTAAAAATTTTCTTAATCTAAAGTTAGATTTATAGATTAATAACATTATATTTTTAAATTTTCTAATTTTTTTCTTGTAACTAGCAAGTGTCTAGTGTTGGCTTGTCATATAGTTAGAAAAATGTAGGAGAAACCTGTTAATGACTTCTAATTTTCAGATTAATTATGTTATCTGGCTGTATATTATTACATTAAAATTTTCAGTTTGATAACGAAAACTATTATCATGTCATGTTTGACCCTGGAGAGATTTTTTACTGGAGAAGCTACAAGTATCTTTCAAATTAATTACGAATTCCAGATAGAAACTGCAGCGCAGTCATTAGGCTTTGAATGTCTTATTCCAATGGCTAATAGTCTATTCATGTTAATAACATGTTCTTTATATTTTAAAGAAGTATTAATATAAATTAGCTTCTATGATAAGAAAAGCCTTGAGGTTTTTTTATGGCCTTCTGAAGATGCAGTAGGTTACTGCATCTGAAACTGAAAACTGAAACTCTGAAGTTACAGTTTTCAGTCCTAAAATTGGTGATAATTTCTGTTTGTTTCTGAAGAAAAATTTGGTAAGTTTGAATAGCTGTATGGAAAAAAAGGAACTGCACAACTTGTAATTCATATTGTATAAATATTTATAATGTTCTATAGACTTCCTGAGGTGAATCACATTGGAATTTTTAAAGACATTTCACAGAAGGGCCATTTTTTTCCACCTTACTTTGTTAGAATTTCTGTGGTCGTTCATAGTTCCCATTAGATCTCATACTTCCTTTCCATTAGACTCTGGCCATTGAATGTAAAATAAGTTAATTAGCAGGAACTTTTAATTTGTCAAGGATAATTTTTCTTTCCCTAGAGGATAGATGAAATGCTGTCTAGCAGGCTGTTAATTGCACTCTGTTCTTTTGTCAATACAGTATTTCAATTAAGCAAGATATCCTTATTAATGTGTGACTTCAAAAATAAATAACAGCTTGACAGTGGATCTCTTCTAGTGCTTTCCAATTTATGATCTATAAGAGTGACTTAAACACTTAGGATAATATTATTTTCAGCTTTCTGAAACTAGATTAAGCAAAAATCTCTATAAACTCTTGAGTGATTAAAGAAACTGTGGTTTTGAAGACATACTTGCTGAAGATGTGCAGTCTCAGTTGCTCAAGTCTGACCTTGGTTTGAGACATCCTTGCATAGACTGGTCTGCAGCTGTAAGAAGAGCTGTGCTTTTATCTCTTGCTGTGTGCCTTGTGTAGATCTTGTCCTCCATAAGGGAAAGAAGCCATTGGGGTATTGGCAGGTGTTCTCGGGTGCCTGCCCTTGATGAAATGGTGCTGGGCTAAATGGAAGTATTTGATAAAAGAAAACTGGGTGCCAGCTATACCACTGTGGTGTGTATGATGCAAAATGAGCAGGAGAGGTCAGATCGGAATTTGACAACTTGAGTGCCAGAAAAAATGTGGAGGTAAATGGGCTGAAGCACACAGCTCCTGCTTTGCAGGACTTGAGCTGTATCCCAAGATACATGTTTGATCTACTGGTTTGTCTTAAAGCCTCTGAAAAAAATGATCATATACTTAAAATATTATGAAGGTAAATGAGATTGCATGCATATTTAGAACATCTTTAAAGATTATATCATGTAATCAGTTGTTGCCATAGAGAGAGTGAGTATGCATGTTAAAAATGGGAGTTGTTTTCATTCTCTTGGTGCACTTCAGTTGTCATAGCAAAGAACTTGTGTCATCCATTCAGTTTATAGTCTTGTTTGCTTTCTTAGTGAAATTACTTTTTTATAAATAAAAGTTGTTAAATTGCTATCTTTATTAGGAATTCTTTTGAATAACATCATCAGCTTATTAAAGACAGTCAGTCAGAGTACATAATCTACTGTGTTTAATTTTCTTTTTTTCCTAAATGAAGAAATTTATCAAAGATTGAATACAACATTACAAACAATGGGTGAGCTCTTGAAGGCTGGGGGAATACTCTGGAGAAGTACCTTTTTGAGCTTTTCTGGCTCCTATACTATTTTGTGTGCATCTCTTTATAGGTACAGTCGGAGACAGGATAATAAATGGGTGCCTGGTCTGATCCTGTACTGCTGTCTCTGCTCTTCTTTTAGGATGATGATTTTTAAATAAAGTGATATTTGATTGGATAAATTCCTTAACTCATAGGTTAAGGAAAGGATCAAAATCATGTTCAATTTATTGTTCCTCTAGAAAGAAAGCCAGTACAGTTATTTTCTACTCTTTAAAAATAAAGAAGAAAAGGCTCGATGTTTGAAGAGACCTGAATTTGTGTGTTATGTACAACCAAGTTCCTCTGAGAAGCACAGGGGTGGGGTTCCTCTGGAAGTTAGGATACTTTTAGATGCTTGAACAAGGATTTACATGCTTAATTCAAGACATCTTTGTTGGCAAGACTGAGCCTTAACATACTTCCCTCTTTTTCTTGTTCTGTTTTTAATTAATTTTAAAGTTTGTAATATATGCTTATTCCAATAATACAGTCTATGAATTTAGAAGTGTAATAGCAGCTTTATAAGGGCTTGGAAAAAGGAATTCACAAAATCTGTCAGTTATACCAATCTCACTAGGCTTTCTCTGTAGGCAGTGGAGAGCCAGCCTTTCTAGAGAGCAAATCAAAGCAGGCGCTCAATTTAGCCACCCTGAAATCCTCTCTACAATAGAAGAGTGTACGTGTTCTTGCTATGCAAGAGTTAAATGTTGTGATTGCTCTTTTCCATAAAGACTTCTGTATTTATTCTTTATAAAATCATAGTGAAACACAACCTGTATGGGAAGGGCAAATTCAAATATATTTAAATACTGAGGCAAATAATTTAAGAGCTATCACAGAAAATACTGTCTGTGTGTCTGGAAAACTCCTTCAAAATATGAAAATGACTTTATATTTTGCCAACCATGGTATCTTTCACAATATAATTAAAAAGAATTGCATGTATGTAGTAGGAACTTACGTATATAAAGCATGGAAGACAAACTCTGGAGAGTTTGAGTTTAACGTGAGAAGTTACTGTCCACCTAATGCACGAGTGTTAGAAAGAATAAATCATAAAAAACTATTCTTCCATCATGTTTTCACTGCCGGTTTAAGCAGATGCTGGACTTGACTTGAAGGATCTGAAGTGTTGTCATGTTTTCCATTTCCTGCATTGGGAGGTGTTGGGAAGTGGAAGGCTGTACTGCAAGAGAGGGTCACAGCAGAGAGTGGGAGCTGATAGCATTTCCAACTGGTTCAGGAGAAATCATGATATTTTACCACTGCTTTAAATCATTTACTATTTCTGGGTAGAAGAGAGTTTCTCATGTTTTGTATTTCCAGATGGACCTTCAACTGATAAAGATTCTGAAGAAAAGAAAAAGGAACCTGCATCTTCCTCACAAAACAGCCCTGAAGCCAGAGAAGAAAGGTGCTTAATTCTTAATGGCTGTGCAAATAATCTCACTCAGTATAAATTAACATTAAACTATTTGGTCCAAATTTGTCGTATTAGAGACAGTTGCCATGTTCTTTTCTGAAAGACGAAGTTGTACAAGAAACTGTGTTGTTAGGGAAGTAAATTGTGCTTCTGTTGACACGAAAAAAAATAAAAAAGACAGAGGCCAAGATATGGCCAGACAAGTTTATTGTTTATTCTATCTGTTGGGTCTGTCAAATACTCTGTCCTCTCTCAGTAGTAGCACACAGTTTTGAGAACTGTAAAACAACTTTCAGTCTCTGCTTCGTGGGAATTGTATATGCTGGAGATTTTGAATACTTCTTTTGTATGTTAGCTTTTATGTTTAATAAACATTCTGCACTTTTTTTGGTAAACACAAAATATGTTACAAAAAAAGAAGCTTACATTAATGTCACTGCAGGAGTTGAAGAACGTTTACAAAAGAGTATTTGCAAGTCCTTTGCTTCGATACATTTCTGAGTTTAGTGATCTCTTTTCAGCAGTCATTTTAAAATTGAAATTTAACCTCTAACTATATGTCCAGATGGAAGCTGAAGAGTTGGGTTACAGTTTGCAAAACTACGTAGATTTTGGGGTTTCTTCTGTGACTGTGGTACCCCTCCAATACTGTAAGCAGATTGGGTGCAAGGCATTCGCTGCAGAGTGAATGTTGGTGTGATGTATCATCACTGTATTTTAAAGTAAAGTTCTGTGGGAGGAAAGATTTCATGTTAATGTAAAGAACTGAGAATTAAAGCTTAAATGCCACATAATGGAATGAAATACCTGCTGTGTCTCTATTGTGTGGAATACCCTGGTGAATAGTCTAAAGACACTTTAGAAACTGTATTGACTCTAGAGCTATAAATAACTTTTAAAAGGTGGCCTGTGTTCTTATTTTGGAATACCATCAAATGAATATAGTGAAAGACCCATATTTTGCCCAGAAACAAAGTTATTTGAAGACGGGGGGGAAAAATATTAATATTGGTATTCATTTTGCCTTTTTTAGCAGTTCAAGTAGCAATTCCAGCAGCCGGAAGGAGGAGGGTAGTGCTCCCTCAAATTCTTTCATCCCTTCTTTTCCCCGGGCTCCAAGCACTTCAGACTCTGTACGAGTGAAATGTAGAGAAATGCTCTCTGCAGCTCTCAGAACAGGAGGTGAGCTTTTTAGACTATATTTTCAGGTTTAACTATTTCCTTCTCTGTTTCTGTCTTTCCCTCTCTTCTTTTTTCTCCTGCCCTTTAGGGTGAATAAACGCTGTTTGTGTCTGTTTGCATGTGTAGACCCATAAACCAGTTCACCCAAGGTGCAAGTAATGAATAAGCTTGACAGCGTGGGAATGTTACAAAATGCATTTTCATTGCTCATGATTCAGGACATTTTGTGGCTTAGTTCATTTGATATCTTACCAACAGGGGATCTTCTTTTCAGGAGGGTTATTGCTTCCTTAATACTTCATTTAAATCTTTTTGTTGAGGCTGCTATTTTTTTTTTTGTCTCAGTCTTTTTGACTGAGAGAGTGCCACTATATACAAGACTGCTTTTCTTACATCAGAGGTACTGGGGACCTGATTTTGGTTTTCGAAGGCTGCCTTTCTGTTTTGATTTATTCTTGATGTTTCATCAAGATACTTGCAATAAGAGAATCTTGCATTGATCTTAACTTCGTGCCTTTTGGGTATCTGTAAATTCCTTGACTATTCTGGGGTTTTTTCTTTTTATCTCTCATGTACACTTGGGTGTCTTTAAATGACAAATGGAATGATATGCTAGATAAGGAGCAAACTGAAAGCTGGACTTTTTAGAATTACCTGCTTTTTTTCTGGTGCATCCTTCTCTTCTATCAAACTTACGACCCAGCTGCTTTTTCTCTGTTCGTAGCTTAGTGTAACTTGGCCAGTAAGTGGGCTTCTGAATCATCCGTGTTTACTCTTTTCACTCTTTTATTCTTTCTTTAATTAATATAAATTCAGGTATAGACAATAGTCAAAGCTGACTAAAGACCATGAACTTGTGGTCGTGTGGATATGTAGTTCATAGACTTCATTTGGGACCAGAAAGTCACATACAGCAGCTTAGTATTCATAATTCTATGTTAGTCTTAATTTTAGCTAGTTTTCCAAGAATCTTTTTTGCTACGTTGCTTTCTACTGCACGTGTAAACTGATCATCCACGAGTTAAAAAAATGAGATTTTCTTGGTTTATGGTCTTTGGCATGAGATGGAAGGAGCAATGATGTTTGGATTACTCACTGAAGTACACCCATGTTGAAATGAGAAGGCAGACACTGTATGTGATTTGTTCTTAAGCTGTCTTGGAAAGGCAGATGTCTTTGTGAGGAAGCATTTTGGTCAGCAACAGTAAACAGTTATCTTGAGACATTTTAGTTCAAATGTAGAATTGTCTTCAAGACTGCTCTGATCTGTTTCTTCTAATTTTCATGTATTCTGACACATCTCTGCTTTGAATTTAAGAAAATCTAATAAGATTGTTTGTTATTTAATTACTATGTTTCTAATGAAATCTTTCTCTTCCATGCATGCAAAGCATTTATTTGCTTATTCTTGTATGGTGTGGACTAAAACAATTGATTAAACACAATATAAAATGTTTCCTTTTTATAATAGTCTGTTCTATGCACAGGCTTTGGAGATGGGAGAGATGCCAAGCCAGTTGGAATACTTTAAATTTTTCTGTATAGCAACGTTTTTTGTTTCTGCTTCTGTTTGCAACTACGTGTCAGAAGTTTTTTGGTTTCTAAAGTTTTTAACTTTATTTCTAAACTTCTGTTCTGCTTCCTTTCACTTATGTTTGTTCTTCCAAGTAATAAATTTTGAAAGGATAAGTATGCAATAAATTAAAATTGCCTATACGAAAAGAACACTTACTGCAGGTGTTTTATAATTTTCTGAGTTTCAGAGTTCTGAAACTATAGGGATCTCAGGGATATAGAACACGATTGTCAAGTTGCTAATATTTTATCATTTGTTTTTCTCAGATGATTACATTGCCATTGGTGCTGATGAAGAAGAGCTGGGTTCTCAGATTGAAGAAGATATCCTTTGTTGTATATCTGTGTGCTCTAGAGGAGAAGTATTTTTAAAAAATGCAGATAATTTTCAAATGAATTAACTTGATCTATATATTGAGTGTTTTTTTAGATTTCATATAAAACAAAAAAGGCAAGCTGTGTTCAACACATCAGTACATAAATTTAGTGTTTAAAAAACCAGCCCAACCTAAATGATTTGCCTTAAAATATGTAGGAATGCATGTAGGTGAGTGTGTGTGGGTTTTTCTCGGCTCAATATGTTTTCCTTGCAGCAACAGTATTATATCTTACTGAAGCATTCTTACATAAAATGCTGGGCTCTTCTGTGCTATTTAAAAGTCTTTTCTTGTTAACAGTCTTAATAATTTTCTAATGTCTTCATTTAATTTTCTACAAGTTTATTTCTAAATGAATTCGGAGTTTTCAAAAGGGTGGTTCTGGTAGCAGTGTTTAAATAGCTCCAGAGCAGAGGTCTGGGCTTTTTTTTTTTTAATTTTGTTAGTGAGCTGTCATTGTTTCAATATTTGGTTCAGAAATTAATTGCTTCTCAGGAGGAGGTCAAGAAACTGAACATAAACTTATGGGTGACTTTTTGCAATTTCAGTTGAGATCCTACTATCCAAAAATTCATATTTCGCTGACCATGTGTTAAACCATGGTTAGGCTTCAGAAGGTTGTGAATTCTGCTATGTTGAACAAGAAAGTAGCTGTTGGTTGGGGTCAGGGGAAGACTTGATGGACAGTGGAGAAGTGTATTGGTTTAGGAGTTGCCCCCCAAAAGGAATCCTTTCTAGTGCTCTGTTTTACTTGTTAATGTTTTACTGTATTTTACTTATCCATGTTTTGTTCCTTAAATCCAAAGTACCTATTTTTCAAGAATTAAAAAACACTGATATGAAATACAAAAATAGGGTACGAAGTAGGATAGCGAATCTCAAGGATGCAAAGAACCCTAACCTAAGGAAAAATGTATTATGTGGAAACATTCCTCCTGACAAGTTTGCCAAAATGACAGCAGAGGTAAATACAGCACAGGTCTTGAGCTATTTCCCTATTGGATTTACATCCTGGCCTGTATTTATTAGCCATAAAAGTAATTTATTCAAGCTGCCTCTACTTCTGAAAGACTGTGGCTTTTTTCTGGCTTGCACAGTCTGAATGACTGGGCTGTGTTAGGGTAGAGGGGACGAAAGTGTCTTTACAAACCAAAATAAACCTAGAAAGTCACATGAAAAATTAGATTTTATGGGAGAGAAAAATGAAAGCATATTTAAACATCTTGTTTCAGTTTTGTTGTTCTGCTTCTATGTGTTGGATTCTACCCACTCAAATGAGGTATAGAGAGGTGTCTTGGAGACTGAAAGAAATTAAATTTATGTTCAGCTAATGAAAATCATGACTAACTTTATTCCAAAAGAAAGTTGTGGTGGTTTTTTGGTTGGTTGGGGTTTTTTTCATATAGCTCTACATAAATGTTAGGGCAAGCAGAGGCTGGGGAAAGAATGTGTAAAAAAAAAGTAAACTGTACTACTTAATTTATGTACATATGCACAAACATATATTTTGTCCAGTCTGGTGCCCATTCTTTCTTTGGTTAATGTTTTGGATTAAAAAAATGGTAGTGGCTAAAACCCGCTCAGTATTAAGATTGCTTCCCAAGTGAAACAGCATTGATACAAGATTTGAATTCCATATCTACATGGGATGTGGAATAAAACTGTATTGAAGAAAAATGGAATGAATTGGTTTTGCTGTGCACACTTGGGTTACTACAATTATTAGACATTATTACTACAATTACTGGACATTGTTGAGATCTTGTGCACTAAAACCGTATTAAAGAAAAAACAAAATGGGCAATTCTGAACTCTCTGGTTAGTGTTTGGAAACTAAGTGTATATGATTTCTGGTTACATATGGTAAATTATGGCTGTACTGTATTTATCAGTATGAATATGGAAGTAGTCAAAATAATGTAATTTTTTTCCTACAATAAATCCTATGTAGGTCAGTGAGATAATTATCCATGGATGTAGCCTAGGGAGAGGATCTTTTTTGCCCCTCTGGAGGACTTTTAAGTCCTCTACCTTGTCTCTCTTACATTTCTGAACTTCAGAAGTGCATTTGCATAGAAATGTTTCTAGATGTTTGATGTAGCTTGTGCTTCTTTTTTTCTATCTCTGTTAAAAAAGAGAACATTTTTAACTTTTTGTAGCTTCTGTGCTGTGAAATATCCCAGCTTAAATCTTGTAAAATTAAAAATGTGTAGGGCTACGTTGCCCTTCAACAGAGTTGTTGTTCATGGATTCTAAATAAAAAATTGTATTGGCTCACACAGTGGTAACTTGTTTTAAAGCTAAAACTCTCTAGTAAACTCTGTCTGCTCTTTGTCCTTTATAGGAAATGGCAAGTGATGAGCTGAAAGAAATGCGCAAAAATCTGACCAAAGAAGCTATCAGAGAACACCAGATGGCGAAAACAGGAGGTACCCAAACTGATCTGTTTACATGTGGCAAGTGCAAAAAGAAGAACTGTACATACACCCAGGTGCGTGGTTATTCAGACTCTTCATTTTCCTTTCTCAAAGCTTAAGTCCTATATAAAGATTGTCAGAGAAAAAAAATGGAATTGCAAAATGAACTTTTTACAAAATGCTGACAAATGTGAAGATGGCTGGATCTACTTAGTTGTGCTTATGTAAAACAAATTTGTTGTATTTATTTGCCAAAGATTTTATTTAGATCCAAGCTGAGTATCTGTATCGACTAAAACTCCAGTTTCTTTGCAATGCTGAATTTTTGCTAGTTCTTCTTAATACATCTTATTCATAATGGTTTTATGTGGAGGAGAGATACTGTTTTAATGTGTGTAAACTTTTTTTTATGGAAGGACTGAATAGCAGAAAATTGTATATACGTATATACACATGTACATTTTAAAATATATTTAATGTACCATTTGATTAACACTAGACCCTGATTTACAGTCTTTCCTACCACTGCAAGAAGGGGGATTTCATTTGCTTAACAGTGCTTTAGGGAATGTAATTTTCATCATAGGATCAGCTGCATTTATATTTTTTATATTTTATATTGTATATTGGTGCTTTAAGTGGCAAGCTGTTTTTCAGTCATGAGCCTTATAAGCCTTTGCATTGGTAAATGTATGTGAAGCTGTACTAAACATTGTAGTTTTAGTGCAGAATCTGTTCCTAGAGATAAGTGCACAGTTTCAGTGCAGAAATTGGTATTTTAGTGCTTCTAAATCTCTCAAAATCTAAGTTTATAATGGCTTTATAGTGAGGGAAAAAAAGCAGTGTCAGTTGATACATAAAGTTAACTTGCATTTTTATGCAAATTTGTTTCCTTAATGTTAAACTTTGATTTAAAAACAGTTACGCTGAACACACACTAACAAAAGTTGAAGATACTAATTCTCCTTTTCCGCTCTGACTCTTGCCTTTGCCAAAGGTTCAAACCCGCAGTGCTGATGAACCCATGACAACGTTTGTTGTCTGTAATGAATGTGGAAACAGATGGAAGGTAAGAGTGTTAGACTGCTCTGCATATTTGATAGCAGGCAGCCAGATCCTGTGGTTAATTTTGGTTTACAGTAAATGTGGTAAATCACTTGCTGTTGACTTTTAGTTATTTCTTAACCCAGTAATGCTATTACATGTTGATATTGCAAAATAGCTTTGAATGAGAAATGTATTTTTGACTGAAGGTATGAGATCTCACAGGTAGGTTGGTGGCAGAGGGGGAGAGAAGTCAGGACGTAGTCCTTGTGTCATTTAGTTGCAATACTGCTTTGCCATACGAAGTAGTGACAATCTAGTCACTGTGTTTTCTCTTTCATCACCCAAAGTTCTTTTAACTGGTTTTAATCTCTGCTTTGATGAGTGTAACAGGCCTTTTTAGACCTTTTGTTGTTGTTGTTGTTTTTTCTGGTTTTTGCTATTCTGAAAAGAAGAGGCAATAAAAAAGAGAGATGACTGCTGCTGTAGTCCTGTGTCAGGATAAGTGTAGGGCAGTGATAACTTGATTGAATCTTTTTTTTAAGTTCAGGAAATAGGAATTTATAAGGCTTCTGAGGAACACTGGTAGTTCAATAAAACGGAGAAACACTGAACTGAAGGTTTGTAAAATTTACAGTTTAAAATGTGATCGCATGCAGTAGGAGGCATGATAACCTCTATTGTTCTGTGTTAAGAATACTGGAGCTCTGCAGAGCCATGCCACAGTATACATTAAGATTGCCACATAAAAACATACTTTATGCATTTTGGTTTACATAGCTTATTGCTGCATATTGTTCAAAATGTGCTGCAAGATACCTAAATAATATATGAAGCTTAGAAATTGTTTGATGGAATTGTTTGCAGTACCTGGAAAAGTATGTTTGTCCTTAAAACCTTTGGTAAGGTGGCAGTTACAGAAGTGTCTGTATACAAATGCCTGAAGGAATGGTTACAATTAAAACAAATGCTTTAACTAGTAATTTCCATATCCTAAGTATGGTGCTGTATTTCTATTTCTTCTTGAAAGATTTAGAACTAAGCTGTATAAAGATCTCATAAAAAATTCTTTTCTTTTGACAGTTCTGTTAGAAGAAGAAATTGTCAAGACATCTGGACCAGTATGAACGAGGATTTTGTAATTAGCTTTAAAAACTAGGCTAAGCATCTAGCTTCCTGCAAATGAGAGGGTTTTTTGGTTTTTCTTTTCTTTTTATTTCGAAGCAGCATACATGCCTCAAGTTAGCCTTTGTTTTGACACAACCATCATTTCCTTAAATGCCTTCCTATAGCTGGTAGCCAGTAGGGCCAGGTTGCTCAATTGTATGGTGAATTTTAAAATATTTTTTCATTTTTATAAGTAAGTTGACATTAAACTTTTACCAGTTAAACATTTTGGTAATTGTCTTGGTTTTTTCTAACTATGTGAATAATGTGCTGTATTTTTTGTGGTCTGAAATATACACGCTTCTCCTGTGTGTATTTTGCCTCCACATTTGCTCGGTTGTAAGAATGAAATTTGTTTCTCTCTACTGTGTTTGCTAGCTTTGCAAACAGAAAAGGTATATAAGTTCCTCATAACATTAAACTCAGTTGTTAACTAAAACAATTTAATTAATGTGCTCTTTCTGGACTGGGACTAAATTTGGAGTCATGGAGTTTGAAAATTTGACCTCTTTTACAATGATTGGTTAAGCTTGTTTATGTAACCAGCTTTGATCATTGCAATATATTTTATTGCCCAAAGCATGTATTTTACATTCTATCAGTAGGCATTATTTCTAAGAATGTCTTAAAATAGTTGGTTAAATCTGATTTGAGTGTTTGGTCTTGCTTAATGTGCTTGACAGCCAGCTTGGGTTTAGACTTTGTAAATAAGCAAAGGCATTGTGTTGTAGGCTATCCTAATAACACCAGCTAACCAATTCATTACATTAAACTGGCTGGGGAGGTAGTACTATACTCTCTTCAAATAAATGGCATTGATTTTGTTCATGAACTGATTTTTGAGATGTAGGGTATCCAGTGTCAATCATAGACCTGCATGTGGGAATAAATTTAGTTAAAGTTACAATCTTTTCCATATGAGGAATGATATAAATGCTGCTTTTTTAGAGTTTGCTTCTTAACAGCGCACTTCTAGAAATATTTGCAAATGTATTTTCAAGGAAAAACATGTCAGCATCTTTAGAAGAGATTAAATTCTTTCAGTATACCTAATTTTATATTAATTAATTTGTCAGAGTTTGAGGCTGAGAAGGTCTAATCTGGCTCTGTATAAATTACTAATGAGGGGACGGGAAGAGTATGTGTGGCTCCTGGAGAATAAATTCCTTGAATGTAAAGGAAAACCAAGTTTTTCTATGTTGAATATTTTTTTTGTGTGATGGTGGCAATCGTGACAAATGAGTTGGAAATAGTATGATGACACTTGAATTTGAGACACAAGAAGTGTTTGGTAAATACTCTATAGAGCAAGCTTTTCCAGTCACCTTATGCAAGGAAGGAAACATGGCTTTTCTGCTGAAGGGAAAAATTATTAAGATAGAAGAACTTTTGTTACACACTATTTTTTTTAGGCAGAAAATTACTTAGCATTTAAAGTTTCTTGCATAACTTCTCATATATAAACATATTAAGTTATATTAATGCCCTTGAGAAAACATTATTTTTTTCTACAAGCAGCATGGGTTAATTTTTAGCCCATGTGTAGGTCCTTTGGCAGGATTGCTTCCTAAGAGTTACTAAAAGATGCAAAATTAATTTTTTTTTCAAGCTGTTGAGGACAGCAAACTAATTACAGATGTTTACTATCAATTAGAGTGCTTGCTTTGGGGACCTTTCTAAAGGAACAAGTCCAAAAAATTGTGTTAAAATTTATTGCAAATTGGATGCCAAGTAGACCTAAATTTGCACAGCTGTTAACAACACATAGATACAGGGCAGGCACAGGTTGGTGTGCATAACCTTCCTCATGCTATATGTGCTTTAATCTTTGTGCCTGATGGTGACACTCAGGAGAAATATCTTTTGAGAAAATGAGTAAATTGTCTTTCTGTACTCACCAGATCCTATTTGGACTTCATGAAAAGAATCAGAACTGTGGTAGCACTTTCTGTGATGTAGGTGTGTCCAAGAAAGAGTTGAAATAAAATGTGGTTTCACCTGATGATACCTGATGGCTGAGTAGCAGCTTTCATCCTTCTCTCTTCTGCCCCCACGGTAAAAAGAACCATTTCTTTTTCCCAGTGAAAGATGGAGCACAAGAACTAGATCCAAAAATGCATCTATTCTGTTCATGCTTTATTTTGATTACCCAAATCCAAACATAAAACTTTCCAGTACTGATCTTTGGATGCACCTCTCTTTGCAGTTGCTGCAGTTTTCACAGCTGAAATTGCTCTCTCTATTGGAGAGGATGCAAAGGTGGGGCTGGGACTGTCTCTTGTTTCTCCAGCTGGCTGGCTTGTCTACTGGGGTGCATTTGTGCTATGACTGACCCAGTACCTTGGGATATTTTATGCACTGAAACATGCCAGCAGAACTGATGATGAATCTGTCCCATCTAAGAATAGCAGGTTTGGTTATTACCTTTATGGACACTTGAATTCTCTCAGATGGAGCAGAATTGCCCTACAATTTAAGGTAGTTTGTACACTAATCTAACAGAGAGAAAGAAGAGGCCACATGCTTTTTAAAGTGTGTATGTTTGTGTAGTTTTTTAAGGATCCAATCTAGCAAGGCTAGAGGATTCTGCTGATCAGAAAACACAACTTCTTTATCCTTCCTTAGAAGACATGTTCTCATATATAATACATTTCATTATATATTCTGTTATCTCGTTCAGGAGAAAGTATGAGTTTTAAAATATCTCGTAGTGAATGGTTCTCTTTGACTACCACGAAACAGAAGGGAAATATCTGCCCAGGGATATTGGCATTTGTGAATCCAAGGAAGTGCCTAGTTTATTTCCCAAGTTCAGGATTCCACTTGTGATCACATAAATGAATTTTAAATTGAAACTCACAACCCTTACCATCCTAGACAGAACTTAATTCATCAACATGAAGTCTTCATTCTGTAAAATGTGGTTGTATTAGCTTTCAAGCACATGCTTCTGGAAATAGATGTTGAAATAGTAGTCATTCATATAAACAAACGTGAGGAGTTTCACTTCTTTTAAGCCCAATTTTATACAACTGCATATTTGCTTCTGTTTCACTAGATCATCGCTACTCTTGAGTTGTTTTACTATTTCAAAAGGTCTGGGATTAATTTAGTTACAACATTAGTATAGAAAACTTGCATAATGTCATTGAAATTATATCTTTTATGGCAGAAGACACGTTCCTAAGTACTGCTTATAGCAAAGTTGTTTAAATATTACTTAACATTTTGATATGGTAGCCTTTCTCATCACTTTCTCTTTTTTCTGATTTCCTTTATAATCAGAAATTGCATAAGTACATGTTGTGCGATGAATTTTAATCTAACTTTATATGGTGGAGCCCTTCAGAATATATATATGATTTTTTTTCTCCATTTGTACTGTGCTAATGACTTCGGAATTTAAAGGTCACTGTAAAGCACAATATGTTGGCTGAAGGAGCCCATGCAATTTTAATAGTGCTTAGCAGGCTGAAAAGAGCAGTCCTTAACAGTGTGCATGTTCTGTGGGAGTTACTGCTTTATGATGTGCAGACATTGGAGGAAGAATGCCAGTGGACTGGAAAGTTGTTACTGCTTAATGATATCCTGCAGTTTGATAAATGCCAAGGCAAACCAACTGTGCTTATTTGCAACCTAGGATAAATTGATTTTGTGATAATTTCTTACATGATTAAATGATATCTTATGTCAAGATGATTATTTTCCCCTGCTATTCATGTAACAGTTTGTCTGTGGAAACTTTTTGGTGCACCTTGCTTTTGTCCTGAGAAGCTTATGCACCATGAGCAAGTATATAATAATGAAATGTAATTAAAAATTTGTCTTCTGTGTGGGTAGGTTTTTGTTTTCCTCTCTCCCCCCTCCCCCACCCCACCTCCATGCCATTAATTAAGTCCAGCATTAACCAGCCTCAAAATAGCAAGATATTTAGGGAGTGGGTTGTTTGGGTTTTCAGGAGATATTCTCAGGACATCTAGAGATCAGGATTCTGTCACTGGTGGTGGGTATAAGCTTAAGCCTAAAGCACAGCATTGAGATTTGTTAAGATATTTCAGGAAAAATTGTACATTGGAAATGTCAACATACTGTAATGCAGAAGTAAAATGAAAATTCCCTAGAGGATATAAATTGCTTGGAAATTGTGGCGCATGGAAAATAAGCTTAGAAATTATTACTTTCTTCTTTTAATAATTTCATGTTAACTAATAAAATACCCAAACCAATATAGTTTTCTCTCCCCTCTTAACTTCATTGCAGTTTTTTTTTTCTTTTTCTTGCAGAATAATAGAATATATTGTTTGGTATGAAGTATGAGTGTTTGGTCTGTCTTCCAGCTTTTATTGAAGTATCTTTGCAGGAAAGAGAGATAACTTAAAAGAAATCAGGTCCTTCATTTTGTGAGATGACATGCTTTGAAGTGGTTTTTTTTTTTTTTGATGTGTGCGTATGATCTTTCCAACAGGCTGAATTTGATCTAGTTAAACTTGATTTGTCAACTTTAAGGTTTAGAGCCCTGATTAAAACAAGTACAGCATCAACTGTTGGACTGCAAGCTCCTCATGAGCGCTGCCTTATCTAGTTTGTTTTGTTTAAGTTGCTACTTACAATACTTTATGTAAACTGAAATTGTATTGGTAGTGCTGTGTGTGTGTTAAATAGAAATTCAGCTGAGGTAACAAGTATTGATAGGTTTAGCAGTGGCAAACACTAACTGAACTGTGTCTTTAGTGATATATGGAAGGGTTTCCTCTTAACTTAGTCATCCAGCACTGTTCTACAGAGGGCAAAAGCACTTTGATTTGCTCTCTCTGGTTTTTTGGTTTACTTTTTTGTGCTGACATGTTTAATAGTGTTTTGTTGTTGGAAGGAGATGATGAAAACAGGTCGTAGAATCATAGAATGATTGGGATTGGAGGGTACCTTAATCTAGTACCAAACCCCCCTGGCAGGGACACCTCCCACTAGACCAGGTTGCTCAGTGCCCCATCCAACCTGGCCTGGAACCAATCCATAGCATGGTTAACTTGCCATGTACTGGCTCTTCTCCTGTGGTGCTGTGTAATGAAAAAATCCAATCATTATGTGCTTCAAAATGCAAATGCAGTAAGGGGACAACATGTCTCCTGCCAAATGCTGGAGGAAACAATTAAATTGGTCTCTTAAATTCTATTTTGTTATTCCCATTTCCCTTTTTTTAGAGAAAATCCCCATTTTGTACTTTGCGTGGTGCTGGAATTGGGCAAAGAGTAGATTTTGGAAAGGCTACAGTACATGTCACTGAACTATGCCTGTCTGGTTCTTCTTTCTAGGGCTATTTATTTTCTTTCTCTTTTTGGTACATCTTTTTCCAGCCTACATGTGTCATTTGGTTCATTTAAATAAATACACAGGAATTAAAATACAATTCAGTGGAAATCCACTATAAACTCCAGAGTTTAATATAGTGGAATTGTAGTCAATCCTGTAATTTAAAAGAAAGAAGACATTGGAGTAACGGATCTACACATAGTTTATGTGGATTCAACTTACTTTCTTCCTCACATTTCCTGTGATTACTGATTTTGAGATATGACCAGGAATTAAGGGTGATGCTTTGGATATACTGTAAATGAACATGGTTTATTACTGGATAGAACTGGTGCTGTTGGACAGTCTGAAAGAGTGCTGTGTCAGACCACAAGTTCCATCTTCCTGCTTTTATGAATTAAATTGTGTGCATATCTGTAATGGAACCCTTACAAGATCTGTCAGGGCATGGGAGAATTTAGTATGTACAAACCCAAGCTGGCTGGTAGTGCCGTCCTTGTGGGAGCAAATAGTGAAGGGTTTTACATACACCTACTGAGGGAAGAGAAGAACATGTGGGAATTTTGTGCTTTATTTTGGAATTTGAATTCCCAGACTTGTCTTTCTCTGAAGTAAATAATTTAACTTTATGAACATCAACAAAGGGAACTTAATGCTTTCAGCAGATTCTAGTAGTAAAATAACAATTCTTCAGCAAAAGTTTTTTTTTATAGGCAGCATTATTTCAGCTGGTAACTTTCATTAACTTTTTTTGCCATATCAATTTCCATTAGTGCACTGTGTGTGCATTAAACGTACCAAAACAAGGGGAGTGTACCTATGCCAGGTATGCTGGCACTGCCTAAAGTAACCCAGTATTGACAGTAATATTTTTACTTTGGCCACAGTGTAGATGGGCCAACTGGTTCAGTTTTCAAGAAAGTTCTAACACTCCACTTAAAAATTAATTTTAATTTTTGTGCTCAGTTGGTATTTGTACCTCAGACACAGGTTGTAATTTGTGTCTGAATTGTCTTCTGTGTTTGAAAAAATACTGCATTTTTCGAACAATGTTTCTTCATTCTCTTCATTTCCTTTTGCAAAATAACACTGAATTTAATTAGAAATTGTATTTAACTGATTGTGTCAGAGCTTTGTGCAGATTTAAATTATTCAGTCTGTAGTAAAACTTGCCCAAGTTATTTTCAGGTAAATATCTGATTAATTCTAAATTCCCTGTGGATTTCTGTAGCCCAGAGTTCCATTTGTTTTAAAATAAATACATTTAAGAAAAAATTCTATGCTTCAATGGATTTTTCAGACAAGGACTGAAGCAAGTCCTTATAAATAGCAGAGTTCATAAACCGTGGGTAAGAGTCTCTGTGCATTAAGGTATAAATTTGAAGCTGTGCGTCATCAAAGGTGTGTTGTGAGGGTTCCAGCATATTTCGGTTAATAACTTCTCTTACTCTGGAGTCCAGACTGACCTGTGTATTAAAATAGAAAGTCATGTAAATAATAGTGGTGAATAGTCCAGGTGGGGTCCTAGTTTTGTTTCAGTGGTTGAAAAAGCCATCTTTTTTAACTGTGTCAGCTGGTGTCCTCCAAGACTGTAAAAATTGCTAGATATACTTAGGCAAAAAAATATTCTGTGAAAATTTCAAAGTAGTAATATCTTGAGTATGAATAGAGAAATGTCCTCACTGAGGTATCTTATTTGAACAAAGCTGTCTGCAATCCCATTATTGCTGAGACCTGAGAGACCAATGGGTTATTTCCAGACCAACTTCCTGCTCTGTAGTAGAGAGGATTTATAATTTTTTGTGACAGTTCATTTCCTGGAGAGTTAGTGCTGTTGTAAAGAGACTGAATTTAGAGTAAGAGTATGATGCAGGCGGAAAATGTAACCTGGGAAGCTGTTGCTTAATCAAATTGCTGTTAAAAAGCAGGGTGAATTGATGTGAACCACAGGTAGGGCTGTATAATGATTTCATACGATGTACAGTAATGTCATTTTTTTTCTGCAAGTCTCTAGTATTTGTAGAGAGATATTAGTATTGCAGGAGCAAACTGACTAGCTTTAAACGGCATTTTTATAAGCGCATGACTGGCACCACAAAAAATTAAATTGCAATTTTGCAAGGATGTTGGAAAGTTTAAAATTCCAGCCTGCTTGGCAGGATTGTATTCAAACTGAACTGAGGTGTCTTTGAAACTTGTCACATTTGCTAACAGCAAAGTGACAAGTAGTTTTGAAAATTTTGGGGAAGTCATTGTGTTTGTTCTATGCCATATTTTGTCAACTGCTCTTTGAGCAATTTGTGCTTTGAAAATAACACTTTATTTGTGATTACTGTGCTTTTGGAGAGACACATACACCCCCTCCAAGTGTAACGAAAAAAGGAACTGATTTGTCCAACTAATGCGATTTAAGTTGAGCAAAGATAATGTGATCATCCTTATATTTGTGCCTCAAACTAAAAATTCCACATCAGCATGCCAGAGTAGCATAGGAAGAGCTTTCTTACAACCAGTGAAAGTAGTTTTGATCATCTCACTTCAACTTCCCCTAAATGTCTGCTTGATGGCAGTGGAATGTGTGTGGGGGAAAAGTTCTCTCTGAGTATTGGTGTAGCTTTAAACACATGTTAGAACTAACTCTGCAAAGCAACATCAAAGAATGCATGAGGGAAAACCATATACCTCTTTTGGAGAAAGGATAGAAATATAATCTTCATAAATTAGTCTTGCTTTTTCTTCAATGACGCTTTTGTTGGATTCTTGTTTTAGCTCTTCACAGGCCATCCAGAAAAGCATGTTTTCCTCACTGAATTCTGTTCGTAGAAATTCTCGAAAAGCATTTCTGCCAGCTGGAGTAAGCATCAACTTGTCAAATGATTGAGCCCAGGCATTTACTTCTTCGAGAGTAGGAGCAGGGCTTAAGGAAGAAGACCAAAAGAAGAGAGAAATAAATGATTGTTATTCAAGCTGTTTGCAGCTGGCAGGAGCCATCTGCCATCACAATGGAACAAAATTGTAAGGTTCATGGGGTTCTGATTCCTCACTGGAACTACCCAAGTGCAAACTCTTGTAAACACATTTATAAGGTGTTTTTTGGTAAGTGTGCTTATCAAAAGCTCTGATGCAGGTGATTGCCTCTGCTTTGATGCAGAAATTGCAGTTTACTGTTCAAAGTAATTGCAACGAAGAAGTACCTCTGCAACAGCTAGACATTTTTCTATCCCTAATATTCCTTGTTAAATTATGGTTAAAAATTGAATGAAAATTAATATAAAGAAGAAATTATTCAAACACTCTGAAAGGTACCCACCTGTATATCACATTTTGCAGGTGCTTTTACCTGTTTAAGCAATTCTGAAGAAGCTGTTGTCTGACTTGGGAGGATCTAAACTCCACTTTATTTTTTTTTGTAAGGTTAAGCACTGCCAGTTAGACGCATTGCATATTTACTGGGGAGGAACAGGGTGTATTTTCAAATTATTTCAGAAAAAAGGGAGACAGTTTACAATGCTGATTTTAATTTGTCATGTTACGAGAGTTACACCTTGCATATAAATAAAGTAAAATATAGATCAGATCTTTGGTTCATTAGAAGGTAAAAAAACAAGCGACTTACAAATTGAGTATAAATGACAGATAGATAATAATTATTTTCATTTGTCAGGTAGTTCATTGCAATTACTTAGTATGGTTTGTTGGGTTTGTATCATTTTAGCTTGACAGAGCTCTTAATAAAGACCATACCTTTCCTCACAGTTGGGAATGCCCTCTGCTTGGAGTTCATGAGATGTTCTCCTTGCTCTCTCTTCTTCTTGATTTCTAACAGTAAGACTGAAAGGTAGCAAATGAAATTTTAGTGAACTTTATAGAAAAAAAGGCTGAACATACACCAGGTATTTTTCCTTTGATATTAAGAAAAAAAAGCTAAAAGGACAGAAGCTAGTGATAGACACATTACCCTTAGTTACATTCCAACCTTAATTTTACAGTTGTATAAACCTGGCAAATTTGAATGTAGCTGAGTGCTGTTTAATATTCTATAATACAGACTTTCTGCAGAAGGATCATAGCTCCATAGAGTATCTCAAGTTGAAGGGACTCAAAAGCACCATCAGGTCCAATTCTATGTATACGTACACACAAGTGTGTATATGTATATGGGATATATATGTATACATGTATACCCTTTATCACATACCAAATTTATTGTCCATTGATGCTTCTTGTACTGTGTTTGCTCAGTGCAATGTTTTTACTTAAGCTGGACCTGATGCACTGGTTTTATGTGAGTTAGATTTTAAGGTAGGTGGGTTTGAATTTGTTTGCTTTTTTTTTCTCCTTGGCTATGATGAGGGCCAAGACTGGTTTGGAGTTGTGATACCATGTCACAGGACAGCCAGAGTTCAGAAGCAGGACACAAGATTCAAGTGAGCTAGAGACTTCTGTATGTGATATTGGAAGTGTAAGCATCTTCCAGAGTTCAGATGTAGATACAGCCAGATTGTGTGGTAATTGATAACATCTTAGGAAATTGCTAAAACATGCTTCAAAATGTGAGATCTGGAGCACAAAGAGCGGGTCTGTCATTGCTGAATATAATTTTGAGTGTGTCTGAATGGAAACACTTGTAGCATTACAAAACCAACGTTTGCTGCAATCACGAGTGATCACTGACAGTTTTTGATGTCCTGTGGAAGGGTAGCTGTCAACTCCTGCTTCTTTCACCCAGTGTTAGTTTAGATGGCTCTAGTTTCAAAAAATTTCTTTTAAAATCATCAGTTGTAGGTGATTCTTTTTCATTTGAAACTGGATTTGAAAATGTAAATATTTCTTTTTAGGGAATGGAACTGGAACTACATTCTGGTTCATCCAGGCTTTTTTAGCTTAGTGAGAAATGCGTATGCATGCACACATGCATTCATATAATCTGTAAAGCTGCTTAAAATATGTGAAGAAGAAAAGGTCCCAGTGAGTAACTTGTTATTTATATGAAATGGGTCCTCCAGCTGAAACAGAGCAATACAGTTGCCATAACTCCTAGGGAAATATCAAACTTAATTTCTTAGTTTGTATCTTGCCTTTCTTTCATGCCTATGTTCTAATCCCTGAGAATCTCATTTATCTCTAGGAAGATTTTTTTGGTAAACCAATGGATTTTTCTTCCTGTTCTGCATTCTAAACTCTGGGCTGAGTCTTATTTGCCGCTGTATTATTTACTGGGCATCTCCTTCTCTCTCTCTGTCTACTTTGTAGACTTCATCTGCTTTGTTAGTCCATAATCTGCAGAGACCTGCTTTTCTCTCTGCCAGGGCAGTCCATGTGTTGAAAAGGTAGGAAAGATTTCGTATTGCTCAGATGGAGAGCAGATATTGCAAACATCTTTTTTCAGCAACATCTGAACCATATGTTCAAACCAGTGAGTTATTTCAAATTAAATTTTTTTGGGGAAAAAAAGTAAGTAGTAATGCTAATTCTTTATTCCTTTAGGTTATATAAGTCTCAAGCCTTTACTAGCCTTTTTACCAGTGGTTCTGGCCTTTTTTGAATATGTAAAGTGATATGTATTCCTCACACACAGACAGGAAGTGATACTCTTGTCAGACATATTTTTGGATTGAGGGGAGCCAACAGATCCAATAGAAAGGAAAACAGTCTTCATAGGATAATGGACAGAAAAGGAAAAAGACCAAAGAAATAAAAAATTCCCTAAGAGGACATGCCATGCCTCAGAAAATCACTTACAGGCAGGCTTTTTCCCTAGAAATGTACAAGTAAACAATAAAGAGACTAGTGCAATACTGTATCCTCTCAGGATCTGGAAGAGTAACAGGCTGGAGGCTTGGGTTTGACTGTAGGAATGAACACAGGCTCTGAGCATCCAGCTGAGAGACTCATTTCAGTTCATTCTGAATCTACTATTAAGGGTATGCTGAATATTGGATGTTCAGCAGCTCAGCTGCATGACTCATGGAGACTGTTATTTTTATTCCTATTCATAATTTTTCTGTTCCAAGTGCTTGGGCTATTTTGAGGAAATGGTCTATGAATAGGGAATATAAATAGCTTAATTACGGTTTGTTTTGCATTTCTTGCTACTAGAAAACAATCGTTTAAAAAAAAATTCAGAAATTATTTTAAAGCTGAAACAAGCTGCTCTGTTTCTGAGCCTGTATTGGTTTCCCAGATGATTCTGAAATGCAAATAGGAATTTTAAGCATCATGAAATTTGGGTACTTTCACAAACCCTATTGAGTAAATTGCTTTCTTTGAATTGTTTGAATAGTGAGGTACACAGAAAATGAGCATCCTGGAAAATATCAGGTAAAATGGCAAAAAAGGGGCACTTTATATAAACAATTGAAAAAGTAAAATTCAAATTTTTTATGCCATGACTTAGTAGATGTGTCTTTTTTTTCCTTTTATGGAAAACCGTGTTTGTATAATGCAGCTCCAGACTGAGCCACTTGCAATTGCACTGGACAGCTGCTGAAATGGCATTGGAATTTGTATGGGATGCTTTAACATAGATGCAATAGGTAGAAAACTCTGATCCTGTGCAGGCAGAGTATTAATGTCTCTCTAAATTCTACCTTAGTTTACCTTAAGCACCTACTGTAAAGCTTGGTAGGATCAGAGGCAGAGTTCTTGGCACCTCACAAAAAACCCCAAACCTCCAAGCAGCATTTTGTCCTTGCAAAATATTCACTATTTGCATTAGGGAGGGCAGAATTTTGTGTGTCTTGGCTTCTGATGAGCTGAGTACCAATAGCAAGGATATTATCAGTCTGCTCTTCCCTTGCCTTCTAATGGTGTTCTCCAAAACATTTGCCACAAGGTGCTATTGGAAAACAACATTAATGGAATAGATTTCTAGTCCAGGCTGTAAGGTTATCTATTACTACTTCCTGTCACTTCAGTGCCAAGTTTCCGTGCTCTGAAGTGTTTATATGGTGGATAGTGAGTTTCTAAGAAGCACTCCTGTCAGTGTTTTGGTTGAACTCCTATGCCTGCTGCAGATTTTTTGTTTATTTGAATGCAGGTTCTGGTCTCACCCATTAAGTAACACTTCACCCCAAGCATGTACAGGGCTTTTGAGTATAGGAAAATTTACTTCAGTTTAGAATGAAATCACTTGGATCTGGAGGAGCTTGGAGGAGCTGGTAAGAAAGGGAAGGTGAACACGTTTAAGGAATCAACTTACTCCTTTTTTGCTTAGATTGATAATTTTTCTGCCTTAACAGGAATGGAAGTTTTGTAATAGGAATTCTTCTGAATTATTTCTGCTTAGCTCCTCATCTTCAGCAAATACCCACAATGTTTAAAGTTTCTGGTTCCAATGATTATCCTCATACAAGTTGCAGGTGCCGTGAGTTGGCAGTACTAGTTAATGACAGCAGATCCAGTTACCTTCAGGGGGAAAGAACAGTGCTGGGCACCTGGTTATTTGTTTTCTGACCTACAAATTCTTCAGCCTTTTTCTAACTCCATTTAACACATTTGGTGCTGCTTGTCAAGTCCCAAATTTAAATCTAAAGCTGTGACATATTCTGGTATTGCTTTCAGTTTTTAATGGGAGCCTTGGTGAAGCTCACTGATGAGGAGAACCTGTCCTGCACAAAAGTCATTACAGAGTATTGACAAAAGAAGTGCAATAGAGATGCTGTGCAGATATTTCTTTTTAAATCTGTTATTTCAATGGCAGGGGAAAGAAAGAAAGAGTACACAGGAGTAGAAGGTTGTGTATAGTAGTAGAGCACAGCTATCTCTTTGTGTCCCAGATTTGCAGAATTATACAAGTGTTTTCTTTGGCTTATGTTGTCCTATACACAAGCTATGTGTTCCTTCCCTGCTATTCTGTTCCCCCGAGGCTTGAATGAGAGGGGTTACCATGAGCAGCTGCAGCAACAGCACCAACAAAAGCAGCAGGCATTGGACCCTCGATTTCCTGTGCTGAGCTGAGCCTGTGCAGCACCTGGGGTCTCTGGGGTCGTAGCCATCTGCCGTTTGCGTATCTCCGTCCTCTCTGATCCCATGGGCTGCAAGCAACAAAGGAAGGGGGAAGTAAGAAACAACTCTCTCTTTTTCCCCTTTTGTTTGTTTCAAAAGTCTTACCCAGAAGTGCTGAAGGCCACAGCCTCAAAGGAACTGAAAAGCTAAATGCCTGATTTTCCCTCATGGAAGTTCTTAGGTGTTGAATCCTTTGGGAGATTCACTCATTTAAGTGCAGTGATGGAAGGCAAAGGGCTAATGAATTCTTCAGATGGGTGGGAATACAATGAGAAGGGAGTGGTGATGCAGAGAACAAAAGGTACAATTGAGGGGTCTTGGAGAGCTAGAGTTCTTGGCAGAGGTATATAAGCCTAGGAGTTGAAAAGGGTTTCCTGAGGTTTTGACTTCAAGGCAATTCCTAAAGAAAATGCTACAGAATAGAAGTAGTTAGGGCCTCTTTTTTTTCCTTTGTTTTCTTTCACTTGATTAGGCAATGTAGAGGCTTCATGATGCTTGACTGAGACACCTGAGCTCTCCTGAAAATCTGGCCTTTAGTGAGTGTTGAGGATGTCTCAAACCTGCCGGTTCCCCTTGTAGCAAAGGGGGAAGGGCCAATGCTCATTTCTCCATTGGAGGTCTGACTGCCACAATTTTTTAAAACATTTTTCTCTGTGCTTCTGTGAAGATGAGGAGGAAACACATAACTAGATGACAATAATTACATGGTTTGTGCTGAGTCCCCCGACTGAAGACAGCATGAAACAATTTTTGGTGGATGCACGGGCTGGTTTTTTTGCACTCTTGTAGGAAGCCTTTTTGGAGACTGCATTTTGCCCATTGTGCAGATAAGTGGTGTTGATGAAATGACGAGTCCCCTTGAAGCCCCTGTTCCTTTCTGACCTATCTCTGAGCTTCACATTTGCTCTACAGCACTTAATAATGATCTCCCTGATCATTTATGCTGAAAGTTGTGCCATATGTAAGTGACAGATGTCTTTTACAGATGAAATGCTAACTTGTACAAAGATGAGTATGTCTTTCTTAATTTTATTTGTATTTGATTTTTGGATACATAGCTAGTCATGCTCCTGTGTCACGAGATCCCTTTGTGTGTAGGTTTGTTTCACATTGCTAAACCTTCTTTTGAGGCCATGACAATTGTGAGGGAATTAAAATTAGCTGCTACCAATTTTGAGTTCTTTTTTAAAATGTATAATTTAATTTCAAACTTGAATCTAGTGACATAAATACCTGGGGGCTAAAAGTTGGTTTCCTTTCTAAAATATTCATCCAGGTTTAGGAAATATTGGTGTTTTAACTTGAGGGGGAATGTACAGACAGTATCACGGATTCGACAGAAGTGTCAGGAGAAGAAAGAAGGTTATTTTAGCAGAGTGCAGCATTACATTTTGCTGCACTTTGGCTACTGTTGTTTTTTTAATGTTGAATTTCTTTCTGTCTTATAGAGGTTAATAGTTTTTGTATTTGTGAGAACCACCCACTCTCCCAAGAGAGAAATGCCTGACATGGTAGCAGAAGATGCATCTGTGTAGCAGGAGGAATAAAATACAAGAACAACAATACAGATAGAAATTACAACCCATCTTGGAACTCTGAAGACCCAATCTGAAAGCAATGCCTAAATGACCAGAAATAGAAAATCAGAAAAAGAACATAGCTTCCAACCCCCCTCCCCAACCTTTCTTGTTTCAAAATGTGGAAGGATAACTAAAATGTAGAATGTGTTTGTAGATTCAGATTTCTTTCAGTCATCTGCAGATTCACATGAATGGAATGAATAAGTATTAATTTCCTTCCAGATACCTATACTTTTTTTAAATGGACCATTTTCACATTTAAATTAGAGATTGACAGCATATAAAGCATTTTTGGAAGGATAATATATCTAACAATATTTCAGGCTGCTTTGGACAGTAAACAATTATTATTGATTAGAAAAATGTAACTGGGATTCAGACATTCTGTCTAATACATCCACTCTTACTTCTGAGATATTTTATGTTCATACATAATCTGTAATCCATACTAATAATGAGTTGCCTGGGCTAAATACAATCCAGGGTACATGTTATAGGATGGCAAGGTAGAGATCTGAGCAGTGGTGCAGATTGTTACAGAGTTGTAGAAAGTCCTTTGGTGCACATAGTATTAAGACCCATAGGACAAAACTATGTCAGGCTGGTCAGGTTCACAGAGCAAGCAATGAGTAAGTGATCTATCCCAGCATTGTCTATCTAACTTCAGAAGAGCCTTATTTTATGTATGTAGATGTCTTTCTGCTACTTCTAATATATCCAGAATTTCACTGTTGGACATGGAAGTTTTCTATCACACTTTGCTGCTCCTTGCTGCAACCACCAGAGCTGTAATGAGCCTTGCCAGGCAGCTGCTGGAATTACTGGTTTGAGCTGTGCTGTGTGCAGGAATGGGTAGTAGATTTATCAATTGCTCCAGTGAATATTCATAGGAATTAACAAAATTCCTTGCTCCTTTATAGTACAGCCCACATTAGCAACAATTTAAACAATTGCTTGACTGACTTGTGGATCTGTGGGAATTGAGGTAATTTTTTTGTCTTCAGTAGATTTCAGGCTCCTTCAAGGCAAAAAGGACAGAGTATTTTTAGACCCTGTAGTAAAAAGGTCTTTTATTCAAATAATTTTACAGTTGTTAATTTGGGGCATCAGATATGCAGACCTCCCTGAAGGTGCTATGAGAATGAAAAAATCGTGTGAGAACCCTCTGAACTGGATGTTCTCTGCCCTTTGAGAACTGGGGTCTGCCTTCTCTGTCCCCACCATCTGGAGCAGTGATGTGCCTTGTTTGAAAATGGGTTAGAGAGGGAAACACAGAGGATTAGAAAACTGGAGTTGGACTGCTGTCTTGTACATGTTTTCTAAGGAATCAAAAAGTGCTTTTAGACTACTGATGGAATTACGTAAGATACCTTTAACCAAAGGACTTCAACCCCTACCATCTCATGCTCTGTTTAAACTCAGAGTGGGTATGGTTTTAGCCAATTGCTGGGTATAACATGAATAGTCAATAGGGTCTAATTTTATGAATATTGAGTAACTGTGAGGAATCAGATCCATGAAGGTGACAGTCAGTCATTGTCTAGATGGCGAGAGAGGTTTCTATTGCACAGGTCCTCACAGTGGTGGTGTTGGCTGGGCCATATGAGTCTCTGGGTCATGCGTTAATGCTCAGATCATACATGTAACTGTCTCATGTGCCTTGGGAATGCTCCAGTGCATATATGATCCATTCCTGTGACTGTCTGCAGCTACAAAACATCTTCTACCTACCTAAATTGTGTACATGAGTGTGTCCTGCATGATCATTTCTGCATCTGCAGGAAGTTTCTTCTGACTACAGGCCACTTACTGTGGCCAGTGTCCTCTGACTACCTGCAGTCGATGAAGAATTGGGTTGGTTTTGTAGCCTAAGAGTCTCTGGATATTCTCCATCCTGGATGTTAATCAGCACACTGGAACATAAAGAAACTTGTCTAGGCACTGTGGGTCCTGCCAGGAGAAATCCACAGAACCATCCAAATTCTTCATGGAGAGCACCTATTAGTCAAATGCTTAAATGAGAAAAGGGAGTAGGAGTTGAGATGATCAGCTTGTCTCCCTTCATTTCATTGTTTCAAGCCAATCTAATGTAGCATCTCTACAGCTGCCTAAGTAGAGAGTTTCTGGATCTCCTAGGGAAAAAGATATCCTTCTCTATGTAGTGATAACAAAAAATTTAGTCCATTATAAAATTGTCCCTAAAGAGCAATGAAACAAAAATAGAGGAAAATTAATGGCACGTGTTCTTGCTTCTTATCCAGCTAGATAGCATCTATGAATCACATTAAAAAAGTATGTGTTCTTATTATTGAATGCTAATAAGTAGTTAAAAAAAAAAGTCCAAGGATTTAAGCAAGCATTTGAGATGCTACTTTCGACAATAGTGGAAAACCACTGTATGCCTTAAGAGTAATGTTGAGGTGGTGAAATAAGAAGGTCTGTCATACCTTTTCCACACCAAAGCATACCTATCTGACATTCAGATTATGAAGCATTTCTCTCCGTGTAACCTTATAAACACGAAGGAGTGTAAAGGTCAGGAGTGAAAATTATTTCCCTAGTTAAAAACACCTCAGGTGATATTTGGCTTAGTTGTAACATTTATAGTATTTGCTAATTTCTCAGCAGAAAGGTGGGCTACCAAGAAAATAGCATTTCCAAAGGAGGAATATTTAAAATCTAAGCCACAAATGTCAATTTAAAACACAAAACAAAATCTCAACCAAATAAAAGAAGCCCAAACCCAGGAGTATGCAGAAGATTGTAGACAAAACTTTATACTTTTATCCCTGCTTTATGCTAAAACACTATGACATTTTCTCAGTTCAAAGTGCAAAGATTCTATTACTTAAACATAGTTACTGAGACATATTGTTTCCTCCTTTTCCACATTACAGTCAGGTAGGTGTGCAAGTCTTTAGCTTGTCCTCAGGGCTGATTTGCATGGCCCCAGCATGAAGCTTTCACAGCAACTGCACCGCCTGGAAGCCCTGTGCTGACAGCCGCTTGGAGTGAGTGCACAGATGTGGATCATATAGTCCAGTTATTTTTCAGTAGATACTTCAGGCCTGATCCAAACTCGACTAAACCAGTGAAAGCCACCTCTTGTTGTCTGTGAGCTTTAGGTGAGGTTATGTAACTCTCACAATTGCTGCTTTGTCTTTGGATCCTCCCAGTAATGATAACCAGTGAGTTAGAAGAGATTCTGTTCTTATCTACTAATGTCATAAGAGGCTTGCAGCTGGGGTCAAATTCCAAATAAATCTCTGAATCTATATTTTAACAATTTAGATATATTTGGGGCTGCAACAAACTCCCACTGAAGCCTGTGGCAGTTCATTGTCAACTGAAATATGAACAGGAAACTTGATGCTCGTGCTTCTTCCTTTTCATTGACAAATGTGACAAGCAGGCTTTCTGCATCAAGCAGTCTGCTATTTTAGATAGAGAAGAATTCTAATATATGTTAATGAACTCGCCCACACATATGCACGTGTTTGGCATAGTTGTCAGATTGCCCACTTAGTAGGTTAAGAGCAAGAGCTCCTAGAAAGTTATATTATTGGAGATTTGGCATATTGTAGTGGTGTGGCTGAAATGGTTGAGAGTTTGTGACTGCAAGACAGAGTTTAGCAGAAAGGAGACTGGCAGCTGGAATAAACCAGCTTTTTATGTCACTGCTGTGCCCAAGTCTGTTAAAGGCTTAAGTGGATAAATTGCAAGTGAAAGTGTTATCATATAACTAACAACTCTGTGACGCTTTTATATTAAATGTCCAGAAACTGAGTGCCTTTACCTGTTTTGCTTAATTTGTTTTTCCAGAGGAGCAGCAGCTCAGAGGAGACAAATTCATCTATCTGGCATAAAGTATTGCTTTACTTTTCAAAAGGAATGGCTGAAAGTGTGTCGCACCCATATAGTAACAGGTAACAGTGCCTTGATCGTGTCATCTGTAACAGGTGTTTTTCTACCAATGGCTTAGATGTCTTCTGCTCCTTTTTCTTTGGTATTTGATTCTGACAAATTGGCCACCATATCAGGCCACTGCCTGCAAAAACTTGCAACATTTACGTCTTTCTCTGAGCAAAATCTGACTTTTCTGTTAAGAAACCTGGTTACCTGGGGCTTCAGCGGGATTTTTGTGGGGTTTTTTTTTGGTTTTTTTTTTTTTTTTAAGAGAGGTGCCCTATATCACCTCTGAATAAAGAATATCTTTATTTTGGATTTTATCACAAGAGACTTCACTGAAAATGTTACTCTAACATGTAATTAGCAGGGTCACTCTCATTATTTCTCCTGTAATAAAGGAATGAGATGAGAGAATTCTTTACCAGTTGCATAGAAAAAGCAACAAAAGCAACCTGTTGTTTCTCTCCAGCTGATTATATGGATACTATGACAGCGGAGCAGTGTGAATATAAGTATGGATATAACTTTATCCCATGC
The DNA here is from genome assembly GCA_024500445.1 of Entomyzon cyanotis. NCBI lineage: Eukaryota > Metazoa > Chordata > Aves > Passeriformes > Meliphagidae > Entomyzon > Entomyzon cyanotis. The sequence goes on from JAKEPQ010001005.1 coordinate 24,157,655, forward strand.
TGAGTCCTTCACAAACTAGGTCACTGCAAACTACAATTAAGTTAAATCAGTGTCAAGTTCTCCTCTGCACAGCACAAGCTGTCAGCATCCCTTGCCTTGTCTTCTGTGGCAGCTGGGGTCAGCCTTGGTGGATGTATGTCAGTCACATTGACTGATCAGCTCTCTTGGAAGCAAAAACCAACAAAAAACCTACAGGCTTCTCCAGTGTTGGGAGTTTTACCACTGCTTCAACCCTGCTTTGGCTGGCTCAGATGTCAGAGAAAGTATCGGCTTCTAGTTATTTTTATGCAGCTTGTTTTAAGAAACAATACAATTTTAAAAAAATCATTCATCGTAATATTTTACAAACCTCTCTACTATGCACTGAAACTGGTGCCTATAGCAGTTTGCTCTGCTCACTCCCATTATCTCCTCCTGAGCACTTGGTTGCATTGTGCTTAATTATGAATGGCCTCCGAAAAGCCCATTTTACTGTACTATGAAGTGACTCACATCACACAGAAGCTCTGACAACTCGCACTGGGTACTGGAGGCACATGGCGCTGTATTAGTCAGTGACTCATTTCACATTGTACTCGCTGCTGAGATCTGACTCACATTGAACTGTGAGAGAAGCTGACTGACATTGTACTGGTTTGAAAGCTGGTTTGAATCAGGATGACTCACCCTGGAGTGCTTTAAGTGGTGATTCACACACTGTTTCCTATTGATTCCGATTGTCGCGATTCACTTCGGATTGTACTACGCCGGCATCTGGATGCTCTGCAGGGCAGGCGCTGTGATAGCAACCCTGTGCCTGGGGAGCTCGGCTGTAGTGCCAGCCGGCACAGTGACAGCCAGGAGGAGCAGTAGTACCAAAGTCAATTTAAAGCTGAAGGAAAGTTAGAATTTGGCTTAGCACACGTTCGCTTTGGCCATGACACTTTCTGGGCTTCTTCTCTTCAGCTGGCTCGGACAAGTTTTGAAAACAGCAAGTGAGGAGTAATGAACATCTAGCTGAGAATCCTCTTACTTCTGAATGCCAGAAGATCTCCCCATTATTTCCAAGACTTTCTGTCTCCTTTGTCACTTTCCTTAGTGACAAAAAGATGGGATGAATTTTTATGCGTGACTGAGTAATGGTACTTGCTTAAACACTTGAACATCATCAACATTTGACCTGAGCTCCAAGGGACACAAGCGCCCATAGTCTGAATACTTCCTGGTACTTTAAGCTCAGCCCTTGGACATCACTACTCACTTTGAAATATGTTCAGTGTTCCAAGCAAGGGGCAGAGAGGTGTGTAACAACTGAGGTGATGCTTCCATTATTAACTATTTGGGACACAGGGTGAAGATATCAAAGTAAGTATTGATGTCAGGAGTAGATAAAAAATTAAAGGGGAAATAGAGTAACTGTTCTCCCATCTTTGAGCATTTTATGAAACGTAGTGTTAGTTTTACATTCAGTTGGCTTGAACATGCTCTGAGTCTGGAGCGACACTCCTAATTTTAACATGACATTCCTAATTTTAGGAACCACAACTAGGAATCTCCTAGCTTATACTGGTTCTGGTGCTCTGTTTAGTGTCTCTACTGCTTCTGGTCTTGTAGTACAGCAGTGGTGTAACTATCTCCACAGTCCGTAGCTCTGCAGAGCTCTGGATTGGGTGCTGAAATTCTGTGCAACAGAGGTACAAGGAGACTCCTTGCCATTATGTCATAGCATCAAGCGCCATATTAAAAGTTTTGATTTTACATTTTTCAACAACAAAAATGAAATAATGGAACAGTTGCATCAGGTAAATTACACTTGTATTAAATTACTGTAGCTTGTTACTTGAGTGTACAAGGATAATCTTATTTTACTTTCTGCATGTGTGCAATTTTTGTTACCTGCTTTTTCTTATTCACTGACATTGCCTAATGACAGAGCCCAGGAAGAGCTCTGTCTCTCCTCTAGGGATGCTTGATGAGGCAGGCTGACACTGGAAGACTCTCTGTGGAAGCACACGCCTGTTGCTGCTTATCTCTCTAACTTGGCAGGGGAGCCCCGGGCTCGGAGAACAGACGCACCGCGGGATTCCCTTCGCTGTGCCCGGGGGCACAGATGCTGCCTTATCTTCGGTCGCGCTCGTGAGACGAGGCAGAAGGGCCCCTGAGCGCATGGCGCGGGCTGAGCCGAGGTGCCGCTGAGGCCGCGGAGGTGGCGCGGCCCGGGGTGCGACCCAGGGAGGGATTCTGACCCCGCTCCCGGAGCAGAGGTCGGCCGGGTGCTCCCCGGGCTCTGCGCGGGGGGCGCGGTGGGAGCGGCGCTGGGAGCCCGTGGGGAGGGACGTGGCGGTGCGAGCCCGACAGCCGGCCGCTCCCGGCTTGCAGCGCCCGACCCTCGGGGAGACCGGGGGAAGAGCCTTTTGCGCCGCGTCCCTGCCGTTCCTCCTGGGGAGAGCGGCCACAGCCGCTGTCCCGCCCCGGCCGCGGGGGCTACGGCTGGCAGTGCCGCCCGACCCGTCCCGTCCCGTCCCGTCCCGTCCCGTCCCGTCGCGTCCCGCTGCACCGGGGGCGGCTCCAGCTGCTGCACGGGGGTCGCTGCCGGCGACGAGCCCGCACCTGCCCGGAGCGCGGGATGCCGTGCCCCGCTGTCGCCGAGCGGGACCGAGCGCTACTTACGGTGTCGGCGGAGGGGCCCCGCCGGGCGTCCTCGCACGCTTCCCCTCCGGTCCCGGCGGGCTGGGCGACCGGGAACGGCGGCTCGCCAGCCCCACGCATGCGCTCGGCCCCCGCGGGATCGTCTCACGGTGCGGCCGCGGGTGGGTTCGCTCGCCGTGGCCGGAGCCGGAGGGAGAGAGGCCGGCAGCCCGTGCTCCCCGCCCCGGCCCGGCCCGACGGGGTGGGCTGGCGCCGGGCCGCCCCGGCGAAAAGAACACCGGGGGCCGCTACGACTCAGGGCCGGTTTGCAAGGGGATGAAACGCAGCAGCGCCCGCACCGCGGCGGCGGACTGGGGAGGGCGTGGGGAGAGCCATGGGACCCGCGCCGCAGGGAGAAATGCCGAAGAGAGAGCTATGAGAGCGTGTGAGTGGAGATTGTGTGTGTGTGTGTGTGTGTGTGTGTGTGTGTGTGTGTGTGTGTGTGTGTGTGAGCGCTGATGGGAGGGAGTGGGAAGGGCTTGGAGAGGCGGCGGTGCCGCCGTGGGGCTCGGTACTGATGCTTCGGTGTTCACAGATGCCTTAGAGGAGAGCCGGGCTTGTCAGCCCGGCGCTGGAACATGCTCGCATTTTAAGTAACTGCAGGGGATGCACGTCTTCCCTCCCCTAGCCGCCTCCCGCTTTCCAGCGGCTCACAGCTCGCCGCCGCCGGGCTCTCTCGGGCTCTCTCTCCCGTTCAGCGGGGCAGGTGTGACACGGCTGCGGCAGTAGCGCAGCGCGGCTCCGGGCAAGGCGTGTGCCGGGGGCCGCCGGGCTGGGCGCTCACCCCGCTCCTCCGGGGCCACCCTCTCAGCAGCGGCGCCCTTAGGAACACCTCCACGTTTAGGGGATTTTCTCACCGATAAGGATCCGCCGCCTCCAACCCCCTGGCAGTCCCAGGCGCCGTTTGCCGGGACAAGGGTTAACGGGACGACTGCGGCTGGCTAGTGCCTCCGCCGTTCCCGGGCAGACCGACCCTGTCTTCCAGTGAAACCCAGACTGTTCCGGTGCGTGAACGCTCTGCGCGGTCCCTGAGCGGAGCACCCGGTTGCCGTCGGGGCTGTTCCCTTCTCGCCCTCGCAGCGGGTGCGGAGCAGGGCGGCCGCAGGAGCCGCCTTGCCAGAGCCAGCAGCCCCGGGAGCGCTGGGGATGGCAGAGAGGGACCAGCGGGCTTCGCCTGTGGCGCCCGGGGGCTTTGCCGCGGGAGCTCGCCCTGCGCCCCCGAGACTCCCACGCCGGTGCCGGCTGAGCGCACGTGGGCGAACAGCGGCTTCCCTGGTGCGGGGAAGTAGGAGGAGGAGGAGAAGGAAGGGGTGGACGCGGCCCCACGAGTGGTACTCACGGCGCCGGGAGGCTCGGGGGCAGCGCGGGGCTGCGGCGGCGCGGCTCCGTGGCACGCCGGGCATCTCCGGCGCTCCGGGGGGAGGCGGCTGGGCGGCGGCGGGGCCGGGGCGGGGGCCGGCGGAGGCTCAGCCCAGCGGCCCCGCAGCAGGGCGGCGAGCGGGCAGCGGGCGGGCGCTCCGCTCCCGGCCAGCAGCGCAGCCAAGCCCGCGGGGCAGAAGCGGGGCTCCGGGACGTCTCGACGGGGAGCCGAGACGAAGTGCGGGCTAGGTCGGCGGGCAGGGAGCTGAGGCCGCAGGAAGGGGCTGGAGAGCAGAGCTGGCAGCCAGGCGAGGGGCCTGGCAGGCCTCGGAGTCTGCGGCGAGCGGGGGAGGTGTGGGAGTGGGGGGACAGGGCGGGAAGAGAGAGAAAGAGAGAGAGAGAGAGAGAGAGAGAAAGAGAGAGAGAGAAACACAAAGTGAGCATCACCGAGGGGGCAGGCGGCGACCCTGCCCAGCCCAGCAGAGCCCCTGCACCGCAGTGCTAAGGCGAGCGTTGGAGGGGTGGCAGCCGTGAACCCACACCGGCTGCCCCCGCAGCTCCCCACATACTCTGTCTTGCTAACTTTTCTGAGCCGGTCCTTTAGGTGAAGGCTAGAGGACACCTCCCCTACACAGCCCATTGGGGTTCGGGGCTGGCCATAGTGCCAGAGGAGCACGGGGGCGAAGTTGGCCACTTACAACCTACATTCAGAGAGCACCCCCATAAAATCCCCACCCGAGAAGCCAACCGCAGACGACGGACGGAGCTGCGGCGGCGGGGAGCGGAGCGAAGCCACTGCCGCCCGGACCTGTCCAGGGTCCTGAAGCTGCCCCGCCGCCTCCCGCCGCGGCCGGCAGCACGACGGGCTCGCCCTGGTCGGCGGGAGTCAGGGTAGCGTGACTTTGCCCTTCCTTGCTGAGTGCCATTGTCCTTCAAAGAAGGAGCCACCTTGATAGAACACGGTCCCTGAGTAGGAATGGGCAAAAATCACCGCTCTGCTTCCTTTTTCTCTAGTAATGATTTCTACCTGCTCTTGTTTGGGGCTTCATTATTACGTCAAGGTTCAGCCCGTCCCAAAACATCGTCCCTATTTCTGGCCTACAACCAGACACCAGAGAGACAGAGAAGAACTGAAGTCTACACAGTATGAAGAAAGCCCTTCCCACAGTGATGGTGCTGTCCTTGAAGGCCAAAGGCACTGCTACAGCAATGGGAAAATGTGGCTGTGGTGCCATTGATGTCAGGGGAAGGTGCTCGTTAGAGCTGAAATGAGTGGGGAAAGCTGCCATTCCTACACAGAAGGAGAGCTTGCTGTTGCTTAGCAGCAGAGAGTTCCTCTAGGTCTGTTTGGAGAGGTAAACTACGGTGGAAACTGGACAATGTTCTCAGGAGAGCAGAAAAAATAGAAAGGTTAATTCTCACCCCACAACCCTACTCAATATTTCTCCTGCCTGGTGGCAAGGAGCCCTTCTGCAGATCTCTGCCCTTTTGGTCATGACAGAAAGCACACAATTGAGATGTTAAATAGATTTCTATGCCAAACTACAATTGCCAAGGCCCAGACAGGACCTGTGGAGGTTTTACAGGTTTGACAATTAGGATTAAATGACGCTGCCTCACTCCTTGGCAGACATAAGGGAACAAAGTCTCAGTAAGTGTACCAAGGTGGTTGTTTATGTGGCTTGAGACCAAGCTCAAAACACCTGTTAACACCACTGGCCTTTGAATTCATCACTCTTCATCACTCTACCAGGACAGGCAGTCATTTCAGACTGGTGAGTAAATGCAACTCCCCTAAGACCTCTCTGGACTACAGTCCTAGGTGGCTTTCTAAATAATAGCAGGAATGCTTGATCAAGTTCAGGTTTAAAATGCTGGCATAGTGTAACCCCTTTGGAAGGTATGTTCTTGCTCCATCATCCTTTCCATTAGTCTCAGGAGAGTCATGATCTGTTGTCCCTGCCCATGGCAGGGGGTTTGGAATGAGATGATCTTTAATGTCCCTTTCAATCCAAACCATTCTGTGGTTCTAAATAACACCTTATTAAAGCAGGTTATTTTATTTTTTTCAAAATCCACGGGGCATAGTGATGGTGTGTAGTATTGTATAAAAATATGGCATTTATGCTCCCTAGCATAAATGGTGTTAGATTAAACAAAGCCACCTAGCTGTCTTCCAGTGATTGGTGTTTGTAGACAACTCTGTCTTGCTCTGCATCACTGCACATGTACACAACCACATCCTGAAACAGCTGAATGGTGTAGAGGCATGAAGTCCTCACAGAATTGTTAACATAGTCATCTTCTCCTCCTTTCTCCCTGAATGAAGGATGCAGGCTGATGTGCAGCTGCATGAGACAGAACTGCTTGGACAAGGGCTTGGACTTTGATGAAATGGGGTTTAGAGTTGAGAGAGAGCTGAGAGACACAGACTGAAACCCTTTTTCTCTCTAAAGGAATGTGAACATGCATTCCTCATGCATGAAAGAAAATTCCCTCAGGCATCAGAGTAGCTTGCTCTGCGTGTGTCTCTGTGACCTTACTCTTACCCCACTACTGCTCTACTTCGTTCAGGTTAATCCAACTTCACTGGGACAGAGAGAAAGCAAAATGTCAATCTAGCGAGGCATGGCAGTATTTGACCTTGCACTTGTTTCTGTTTCATAAAATAAGTTATGGACAATTGAGAGCTTACTTGTGAACTGTGTATTTAATATAATTAACCCATATAGTGGCATCTTTTTTTTTTTTTGTAACATACAAGGTAAATAATAAATCAGGACCTGGTTTCAATATTGATATTATCTACCAGTATATCAGGCATTAGAAAACCTACCTTCATCCTTTACTAGACTTTCCTGAATAACTCACATTAGACTACATAAGCTATTAATAAAATTTTAGGAGGAAAATCTATCCAGAATGCAGCAGTTTTCTTTTATTCTATATCAGAAAGGGATGGCTTTATATGAGGGTATCCTTGCTATGTAATATTATTCCTCTGCATGTTTCTTAGACTCCACCCTCCCTCTTCCTGCAAACTTGTCCAGTTAACACATTTTCCTAATTTTGTCTCTGTAGGAGTGAAGAAATCTGTTATTTTTATTTATTTTATTTTTTACTGAAAACTTGTATGGCACATTTTTTTTTTCTTTTAAATTTGTTCTCACTGTTCAGAACAGGTTATAAGAAAGATAATACAGAACACGTATCTGTATTTTAACAACATTGTATTCCAACATTCTTGCAGTCACACTTCATTTGGTGACATAATGCACATAGCTCTTTTGGGGCCTGCTTGGCTTTATGATGTGAGGGCTGATTGCTGGTTGCGTACCTGAACTTCTTCTCCCTGCCCAAGGAGAGGTCATACATATTTGTATGGCAGCTTTTGTGTACTGGTCTATTTCAGTGTTTCCTGCTCCCTTAAATTGTTAAACAGAGCGTTTCTAGACCATTGAATGGAGCTGATTCATAGCGAATTAGGGAGCAATTCAAACAGAGAGTAAGAAGCCATTTTTTCCTTTTTTTCATTGACATTAAAGTGCACCTGTTACAAATCGTTTCGAGACTGATAGGCTTTTCTGGGAAAAGAGGTATTTTCAGAAGGAGAATCAGTTTCCAGGGACTTCAGCTGAACTTCAATTTTCTTCATGTATCAGCAGTATTCTAGCATTTTATTTCTCTTATCCTTAATAAAACTAAACATCTAAAAAGAAAAATAAAATAAAAGATGCATTTAAATAACCATATTTTGAAGTGAACATGATACCAGTGATATTATGGGAAGCAGCTTTGCTGAACTTCTGAATATTTGTATCTTTTCAACATCAGTTTCTTACAGGCCTAATTTTTCTTCATGGATCTATTAGTAATTGGTTTCAAATAGGAAATGTAGGTTCAATATTGTTGGGAGGCAGAACGAACTGGACTCTTGAAACATGTAAGCCCAACCATTAAGTAGCATCATCCCACAGAGCATTAAGTTGTCCTGTGTGTAGGGATGCCTGTTAGTACTTAACTTTTCCATCAACATTGATAGCAGTGCATTAATTAATCAGTAGAATTAATTTTGTGTAAGCCAAAGCATGAAAATCCCACTGTCATGTCATTCACGCAGTCACAGGGTGTCTCTTAGCCTTTTGCTGGAGAATTAGGTTTCCTCAAGATTTGACGCTAAAACCTGTGATTGTGTTACATTGAGGCTTGAAACGTTATCGGAATGGTTAGACTTGAATTAGATTTCAGTGCATGCAGAACTTTTTGCAGTTGGTGGCTCTGCTTAGTGCTTTGATAATTATTTCACTACTGTAAGGTCATTTTCTGGGGTGATGTATTTTCTCAGGGCTGTCCAGTCCCATATATATGCTCTGACAAAACCCTTAGCTTCAGTATTTATATCTGTCAGTGTCTGCTCCAAAGCTGCAGGAAGTCTGGGAATTAACCTCTGCTCTCTCCACTCACAACTGTTTCTCTTCCACTCCTACATATCACATCTTTGTTACTTCTAAGGCAGAGGAAACTTAGAAATAACATTTGAGCTGGAATTAAATATTAGAGATAAGGATATGTTCTCCAGTAATAGCATTGAATGCCAGGTTTCAGAGTGTCAGAGTCAGCTCAATGATGGTTCTACTCCCCATTCTGGTCCAGTCCAGCTGATGGGTGCAGGCTCTGTGGGGTTTGTGAGCCCTAGGAGAGTTCTCTGTAGCCCAACTCGTGTGCTTAAAATCCTTGGTGATGCAGAGTTTCCTGCAGATTGACAGATTACCCAGGAAGCCAGTGGCTTGGGCAAAGAAGGTTTAATTCAAAACTGAAATGGGACACATACAAAAAATGGAATCTTTGCTGAAGTGCAAATGCACTAAGAAACTGTCATTCATTTAATTTGTCATGTTTGGCAAGTTAAATCTTCACTGTATTCTCTGATCCCCTCACCTGATGTATGACATTAAATAATTAAACATATCATGCCAACTACATTTTTTTAAACCATGTGGTTAGCATACATCTCTAATTCTATCCTCTATTTTTTTTCCTAAGTAATTCATTAACCTTTGAATTATTTGGAATCATTAAAAATCCTTACAGGTCAGGCTTGACTTAAAAAGAAAAATCTCTTCCATCATGAAAATGTACTGTTAGTATATGTGCCGACAACATGATAGACCCTGTCTGGTCAAAATGTTAAGCAAAAAATTAGCTTCTACATACAAAAATTGTGAGTTTCCAGGCGATGGAAGAGGCTCAGGAACGCTCACTACAAGCTTCCAGAAGGTGTCACTGTGCACCTACAATTTAAATGGGGACCCTCAAAATTTGAGGATTAGTGCCAAAGCACTACTCCTCCTTGTGCTTTTAGGGGTCCTTTTCTCTGCCCACACGGAAATTAAAAGATCTGGAGAAATTTTTTTTTTCATGATAAGGAAGGTAAAAATATCTTCATAGTATCACTATCACTTGAGGTGCCTATCCAACCATCAATACATGACCTGCAGAATTATTCCTGATATTCTGGGTCACACATAGTATAATTATTCCACAGGATCCTTACCACACGTGCTTGCTAGGTAACAAATATAGTTAAATTAAAGAAGAAATCAAAAGTGCCACGACTGCAATTTTTAGGTCTTATAGAGCAGTTTGTAGTTACATTCCATAGCAGATTCAGACAGGAAGATTAACGGGGCAATTTGGAACCAATGTCCCTGAACAGATCAAGGTTTCAGAGCAGTCGAGTAGTTCAAAGCAAGTCTGAAAGCCTGGCTGCACAATGTGGCTTCACAGTAGCATCCCAGCTTGACAAGATTCCTGAGGAAGACATGGTGTTTTCTGCCATTAATTTTCATCAGGTCTTGGACCTTATAAAATATGTATCAATTGGAAAATTATGCAGCCATGTTAAAAGCCTGATGGGAGAAGATACAACTCACTTATAGGACATGGTGGAGAACATGAAAGGAGAAATACACTATAATTCCTTTGAAAAAGAAGAACAAAAGGATAAAGAGCAGGCAATGAGTGACTGCTGAAGAGTATGAGATTAAAGGGCAGTATCAATGAGAATGTTGCAGACTGGTGCTGCCATGAAGAGAAAACTCTGTATTTGTTTCATTGCAAACTAGATTGAGCTGGCAACCAGGAGTGTTTATACAGCATCTTAAAAAGACATATGAATGATGATGAAAGGAAAAGGAGTTGATTTGATAAGAATGACAGTGAGGAGAAGGTATGAACATATTTTGGAAAAGGGACTTCAGTTTTTATCTATCCTAGTGTACTGATTTATCTCTTTTAATAGTCTTTTAAATACTCTTTTAAAGAGGTCCAGTTATCCCTGTTATGTAGAAGTGAGTATCCCTTTGGAAGTGAGTAGAAAGCCCTGTAGTTTTCTTGTAGAATCTCTTACTAACATTTATTTCAGAGATGCCTTATGTGATTTTGCCCCTATAGGAGTATCTGCCTAGATTAGAGAGACAGTAATTACAGACAGCCCAAGTTACTGAGTGAATGTCATTACAAATGGTATCAGGTAATGGTTCCCAGGTCTCCCTTGACACCACAGATCCAGAGTTACAAGTTAAAACCAGAGGATCTCAAGTAAACAAAGAAATAAAGAAACAAACAAAAAAACCCCAAAAAACAAAACCAACCAACAAACAAGCAAACCAATAAAAACAACAGAAAAAAACCCCCAACAAAGAACCAACTCAGAATTACTGAGCTTTCAGGGGAGAGACTTGATGTGTTCCTGTAAAACCACATTTCTCCTGTTTGATGTACAGAGAGACTGACTGACACTCCATTCTGCAGGCTGGGCTTTTCCTCTGGCCACTCCAGGGCTGTCTATCATTGCACTGCACTTTGCTGTGGATTCTAGACTTGTCCTGCGAGAGGGGGAACAGTACTTCAGAGGCACGGAATTTTGGACATACCTATTTTTGTATCCCATCTTTGTGTATCACTGTTCAACTCACTGACAAAGCCACACCTGAGACTTGTTTCCCTGCATTACACTACTGCTTTGAAACACCATGTTCTCCTCCTCAGAAGACAAAATGTCCCTTCCAACCTCCTTTCAGCAGTTCATTTCAAACATACCTCCTGACTAAACACAGAAAAGACAAAGTGGGACTGAAATTGTCCTGCCTAACCTCTTTCTCTGATCTGTAACACCTCTAACTTATTTCTCCCAATGATTTGGACAGGCTGGTAAGAACCTGTTTAAAGTGTGCCTGCTTAGAACCCAGAGGACTAATTGAGAGAGCATGGCTTTTTTATGAGTCTGAACAAATTTTATAGTCTGAGCATGCCACTGTTTTCTCGGTAAACCATTCAAGAAGATGATATTCTTGTACTGAAATTGAGGGCATGAATTTGTCTGTACAGAGTCTGTATGAACAGAATAAATGCAATGCAGTGAGGAAGACCAGTCTGTCATCAAAACAGCAACCATCTTTCAGAACCAAACATTTCAGTGTACATTAAGTAATGCTAGTTGGAAGAAATGTCCTTGGCTTTTAAGGGCTGTGACTCACTTTGTCAGTCTTATGACTGGAAAACCATTCCATGCCAAACCATTCAAAAGATCTGGATGTAAACTGAAAAACACAATTTAACCCTCTTATTTTGACTCCATATTCTAATATAAATGTTATAGATGTCTCATGTATTATCACGCAGAATTCTGGATAATATAAATCTGTAAACGGAGCAAAAATTTGCAAATGAAAAAACAGTACAAAGGGTCAGACAGGAGCAACTCAGCTACTTCTCCAGCACAGTCTGAGCACCTCTGCAAATCTGAGCACAAATTCCAAGTACTAAAAGGCACAAGAGGTGTGAGTGCAAAAGCTTATCTGGGATACTAAACTACAGGATTAGCAAGGAAAATCTCCTAAAAGGAGATTTTCTTCCCCAAAGACATCTGTCTCATAAGAATCCTTGTGTTTAAACAAATTAGTTTGGTAATAAAAAGTGCATGGCTTTTACAAAATGAAGCATTGCAATGCAAGAAAATTAATACTTTAAAATATTGTAATCTGCCTGTCTCTCATAATAAATTGTTACGTAGTTCAAGAACAAATAATTTATCCTATTTTGGCCTAAGCCTGACCCACTGTTTTCACTTTTGATTACTCTCAAAGGAAACAGAAGTCAACAGAACAGTAAGAACTGTTTTCTTCTTTATTAAGTCCTAAAGTAAATCACACAAAATGTCACAGGAAAAAGCACAGCTACTTGCTGAAATTCAGCTGTGTTCACAACTGGAACTGAATGCATAACAAAACAAAGTTGAGTGTTTCCCCTTTTTCTATATGAATTCTTCAGCATAAACCTGACATCTCTAGGCTCCGGAAAATAATTTCATCCTTCTTGTGAGAGTAATTAAGTGCTTGCTACAATGATCCAGGAAAAATAATGCGACATTTTGTGAGACAAACAGCTGCTGCTTGGCAGGCGTCATGGGGCAGGTCCTGATTTATTGTAGCCTGTTCTTACCTTTAACAGCTGATATGGTATTTTAGATCAGCTTTATTTTGAGAATGACACAAAAAGTATCATATTGAAGGCAATTTGCCTTCAGAGCTGTTTCCAACCACATAAGGTGGCAGAATAAAGATCTGTTAGGTTAAAGATCTCAACATCTTATTTCCTGAAAGTTTTGGAATCACCATTAGGACAGGGAGGGACTTTCAGAAAGGAAAAGCCTTCTGAGACATCCAGAACTGTCAGTAAGCAGGCACAGACCTGCTGCAAGCCAGGCTTCATCAGTTCACCTGCTCACAGATCCTTGCCATTTCCCGAGTGTTACCCCTCAGCCCACATTTTGGATGAGTCTGATTGAAAAATAATGTTCTGCCTGCCTCACTTTTAAAGTTTAATGCTTGTGAAGAAACATACAATTATTATATTGTACATAAACAAGGTGTTTTCATCCCCCACGTAGTCTCTGGGAGAAGAGTGACAGTCTCTCCTTTGCATTTTCTGGCTTGGCATGGCTTTGGCTTTGACCTCCTCTCAGAAGGATGCACCTAGATGTCAGCAGCATGGAGCTGGGCTTTGAAATGAAGATATTTGTGATAGGATTCTGATCTCTTTTTGCATCTCTCTTTTGACTGGTTGAAGCTGCTTTATGAAAAGATGCAAATAAATGGGAGAAAAAACTGTCCTGTTAGGGCACAGAAGGGGCCAGCAAATGTAGCACTGTAAGTAAGTGTTAAAGTAAGTATTAAAAGGCTTGAAATAAACATTTATTTTCCTGTATTCCCTGTCTTTTGTGGAAAGAAATTACCATGAAAAAACATGTGTGGAGATCATGATTTTTGTGTCTTTGCACCAGTCATGGAAAATGCATCTCAGGTAGCATGCATTGCATACCAACAGGTAAGGAGAAGGAGTAAATTACTCTTCATGCTCTCGGTGTATACAGCAAGGAGTAATGAATTTAAACAACAGGCAGGGATATTTAGGATGATCCTAGCAGCAAAGGTCAGATGACACTTTCAAACTCCCATCCAGAACCACCTTTGATAATCTTGGATCACAGAATGATTTGAGTTGGAATAGACTTTAAAAATCATCTATTTCCAACCCCCCACATCCCCACACCCTATGGACAGGGAAACCTTCCACTAGACCAGGTTTCTCAGAGCTCCATTCAGCCTGTCCCTAAACATTTCCAGGGATGGAGCATCCACAACCTCTCTAGGCAATCTGTTCTAGTGCCTCACCACTCACACAGTAAAGAGGCTATTTAATCCAAACCTACTCTCTTTCAGTTTCAGGCCATTTCCCCTTGTCCTGTCACTCCATGCCCTTGTAAAAAGTCCTTCTCCAGATTTCTTTTAGGGCCCCTTTTAGGTACTGGAAGTCAGCACTAGGATCTCCCTGGAATGTTCTTTTCTCCATGCAGAACAACCCCAACTCTCTGAGCCTGTCTTTGTAGGAGATACTGAGCCCCACATCATTCTCCTGGTCACTGGAAGGATTTGCTCACTAGAGTGGAGTGGCTGATACCTGCAACTTGTTGTGGTACTTTGGATTCCTCTGGCGTTCAGAAATCCCTGAGAAATATGAGCTGAAAAAACCCCATACACCAATTCCCCTTTCAATTTGACATGAGGTGTATTTGAAATAAATCAGAGTACAATGGGAATGCTGTGTTCAGGTGATCTCTGACACATTATGGCACCTAGGCTGAACTGTAAGGCAGAGCAACACCACTTGCATTATGCTGGGCTGGTGAAGCAGAAAGGGATGTCATTTTAATTTTGAATTTTACTGGAAGTCATTTACTTTCATCAGTTTGGGTGTGAGAGACATATCATGGATTAAAGGTAAACTCCCTCTGACTCCCAGACACCCAAAATAGATGCCTTTTTAAGAAAGTCTCAATGGTCTTCCAGAGAAATGTTGCTTTCCCCAGTGTCCTTTATCTAAATTGTTAATTCTTGCTGGTGAAAGGATATAGTAAATTAATGTATTTGTAAATCTGAAGTTACCCATAACTCAAATGAGTTGATTTGGATTTAGGCTGAGTAGGTTATTTATTAATCAGCATGACATTTTGTTCCACTTAAAGAAGGTCATTGTATATTAATAAAAACAATCTCTGTAATTCAGGTCAGTCTAGGATTGTTTTGCTAAAAATTTCCAGAATTAGTGTAAAAACACTTTGCCTTTTGGTTTTCATATTCATAAATTCTTTCTGACAGTAATATCTTAATCAGCCCAGGAATCTGCATTTTTCCCATTTCAAAGGTGCACATGTGAAAAGGAGGCTTTAGGACTATTTCAATAGTAAAATATGTAAATCACTAAATTAGAAAAACACATTATTGCTAATTAGTACAAATTATCTGTGAGAACTAGAAAATTGGCACACCATTAATATGCAAGTAATCCAGCCATTAATGTGCAGTAGATTATTATTTTGACAACTTTTACAAAAGAATGCCCTGTCATTGCTGTCTATGCAGCTATTATTGGCTCACAGACAGTGCTGAGCAATACACCCAGATATTTTCTGAAAAGTGCTTCTGGATGCAAAAGAAAATGAATTTCTGAATTAAAAATATTATTATGCCATGTACTTACAGAACAGTTAAAGACTCTTTGAAGAGTTTTTTTTTTTTTCACAGAATAGTTGAGATTGGAAGGAGGCCTCTGCATATTGTCTAGTGCTGCCTCCTGCTCCTCAGGCTTCCTAGATCTGTGCTGAGCAGGGTTGGGATACCTCTGTGGATGGAGACTTCAAAACCTCTCTAGGCAACCTGTTCCACCACCCCCCCAGTAAAAGTACACAACTTTTTCTGTCCGATAGAATAATTCTTGCTTAAGCCAAATTCATCTGATCTCACTTTCATGCATAATGCTAAAGACTAAAACTCCTAAAAAAAGCGTTTTAAAAGGAGTTATATGTAATGTTTTAAGCTGCCTGGAGCGGAGTAGTATATTATGGACATCTGGAGAAAATAAGGGAAGAAAACCCCAAATGCAACATGAAAGATCTCTGCAAGGCTGCCCAGGGGTAGCCAGCAAGTGGTGAAAGTGAGTCCCATCCACTGACAAAAGCTAAGCCAGTGGCTCACTGCATGTCTTTCAAGGTTAGATCTGCTGAAAGGTGCCCCATTCACAGCACACTGTGCTCCTTCACTGCCCCCAGCTGGACCCACAGAGCTGAATCAGCCTCTCCTGGCCAACTTTTCCCAGTTTATATGTTGGGCATGACACCCTATGGTGTCACCCAATGCTCCTTTGGCCAGTTTGGGTCAGTTCTCCTGGCCCTGCTCTCTCCCAGCTTCTTGTGCACCTGCTCACCAATAGAACATGGCAAACCAAAGAGTCCTTGACTTAGGGTGAATGCTGCTTACCAACAACTAAAACTTCAGTTTGTTAGTCATGTTACTTTCACACTGAATCCAAACCATAGCTCTGTACCAGCTTCTTGGAAGAAAATTAAGTTTATCCCAGCTGAAACCAAGACAGTACTGCAGGTCTCATAAGGACTGATACAGTCTGTAAAAATGTGCAGGAGTAGCCCTTTTTTAACTACTGAAAGCACTTCAGGGACAGGATATACTATTGTTATAAAGGATACAGGTCCAGAAAACAAAATTAACCACCAGAGAACATCACAGAGAGATAATTTTCTCCAGCTTGTCCTAGAAATAATTTTGCTTACCTTTAAAATTAAGTGAATATGATTTTATATTATCTTAGTCTATAACTATTTGGCAAAACACCCACTGTTTTCCCATGAAAAAGTATATTGTATCATCAAAGAAGTTGTCAGTAAGACTAGTTGCTCATAATTTGGTGGTCCTAAATGCCCTGTAACACTCCTATATCTCTCCCAGAATTCTGTCTCCCTTTGAAATGTTGCTCCTGAATAAAACAGAGTATAAAACATGTCTCAAATTTTACATCTGCTGCAGAAGAATAACTATTTTGGCATAGACAAAGAGTGCTGGCTGCCAAGTGGTTCAATCCATACCCATACAGTTTGCATCTCCTGCCCATCTCAAACATCAGAGCTAGGTAAAATGTGACTGTTAAATTATGTTTTAGCCTGTTTAACTATGCACAGCACCTGTTCAAAAGAACAGAAGGAATGTGCCCTTAGTATATTATACTGCTTGGTTTGCTCTCAACACCCTCTGACAATCATAAGTTTTCAGACATACAAATGCTACCATGACTAAGTATGAAAAACATACTGAACCAAATAAACACTCCTGATGTGAAAATGTACTTGGTAGGGATAATATTGACTGAAAAGGACGAGTGCATTTGATAGTACCAGGACTTTTTCTACTCTTATAAAAGAAAAAGACAACATCTGACTTCAGAGGGACTATTAAGAGCAATAGAAATTAATGACTGACAGCACTCATCAGCTGAAGACACTAGAGTACTTGGATAAAAGCAGTGCAATTACTCAACTTGCATGCCTTCCTTTGCAAATAACTTCTATGATTTTTGACCTTTCTGGAGTTGTTTGTGAATTGATTCCTATTTTATCAAAGAAATTGTGATTCATAGCAGTTGCCAAATAATTGAGGTGAGGTATGCACGGCCATGAGTGAGTTGCACATTACGAGAAGTTCATAGAATAATGTTGGACATCTTGAGGACCAAAGGATTCCTGCAGAGCTGAGATAGCGAGATGAAGGATAAAGGATGCCATACTTCCCTGGGGCTGACCCTTTGGGCAATATTCTTGAGGCCATTTCCATTTCTGCCTGGTCTCCCTCAGAGAATTTGAATGGATAGGACTTGGCAAGCAGAAAAGCCACGCTGGTACAACCAGGGTATCACTATGCCTCAGCCTAAAGGTTATTGTTTAAGGATTAATACTTGCTCTCTACCTCTTCTTGGCACATACCTTCTCACTTAGCATTATGCTTTTCTTCACCTCTCTGCTCCATGCCCTGGAGAGGAAAGAAAGCCCTTACAGATGAGAAAAATGTCAGCAGAAGCTGGAAAGAATTCTGCTTGAATACCCAGCAAGAACAGGACTGCTCCCTCAGGGAAAGTGAGCTGGAAGCAAGGGGATCTCACATTCCATACTGCAATACTTGAGCAAGGCAAACTGGACACAGAGAGAAATTCAAGAAAGCTCCAGATCATGAGACAGTATCACAGCAAAGTGGAAGTCAACTCCTCAGATCAGATTTAAGATCAGGTCCCACAACCACCAAACAAGCCCACACTGACAGGGAACAGCCCAGGGTGAGGGGTTCAACCAGGTGGCTCCACCAGACAGCTACCACTTGACTGGAGACCATCACTTCTTTAGGCTCAGCTCAAGGGAACAGACCCTCGAGGCTACACTTTAAATAGAGCTGCTGCGCCCATGGGGGAGGGTGGAGGCCCCAGCTGAGGCTGGTCAGGGCCATGAACACTTATTAGTGCCCTCAGAGCCCTGACATTTCTCTACTATCTGCACTTGCCAGGTCACTTACTGTCTGTTTGTGTATTACTCATATAAACCCAGCCAAATCCGGAGACTGTATGCTTAGAAATTATAATTATGTTATAGAAGCGAAACAGGTTCTGTCCAGGTGTAATCTGGACATGAACTAAAATGTGGCAACTCTGTGGAGAACATTCTCACCCTCTTCTGAGGAAAGGATAGCAATGAGCTCTGTGGAACAGGACGTTGGCTAAATTTTGTAAATAGGAAAAAACTGTGATATATTTGAAACCTTGCACTTTTCTCCCTATGCAGTGTAATATTTCTGGGTTGTTTATTTTGCTAACTTGCAAAAAGCTCATTGGAAGCACACACAAATGTATCTGTGTTAGCTCTGGGTTAAAAAAGTCCTTGTATCTTTGTGTTGATACTGGTAAAAAGCAGCTTATTCACTTTTGGTTTTTAACAATTTTATAAATTAAGATGCAAACATGCCAGAGGGAAATGCTTTCTGAGCAGTGGAAACGGAGATTAGAAACAAACAACTCATTGAGTTAATTTAAATGTCATGAAGAGAATTAAAGAGGCCTTTAAGCTCTGCCTATTGCTTTTCAAAAATATTTCTCGTAATTCAGTTTTAAAGCACATTCAAGAATTCTTTTAAACATCTTTAACATTCAAATTCTTTTAAAGCACATTCAAGAATAAATAAACTTAATTCAAATATTCTGTTAAAATATTAAGGTTGTTGTTTTTGTTTTTTGTTTTTGGTTGGCTGGTTGGGTCTTCTTATTGAAAAATTTATTTGCCATTTTGGCTTTTTACTCTTCAGCATGTTGAATTAGATGCCAACTTGCTCTCAGAAGCAGCCACTAGTCACATTGAGAAGTATCAAATTCAAAATCTCATCTAAAGTGGAAGGGAACATGGGAATTAATGAGGACTGTGGAATCAGTCTGATCAAGGACCCTGTCAGTCACACAAATTACAGGTCTAAGAACATAATCTCTCTATAGCAACCAATGTCACATATAGAAATGTTTTATGAAAAGAACCTGAACTTTCTGTACACTTCAATGCCACCAGGAATTATTAAAAAAAAAAAAGAAAGAAAAAAATGAAAAAGAAAAAAGTTTTAATGTGATCTCCTCTATTCTGGAAGTGTAAGTGTCAAACAGGCCTTGAACCTTACAAATTTCAAGCTGATTTCCTAAATACTAATAGGAAATCATATAAACCCTCTGTGCTATGGTTCCCTAACAGTAAAAGAGAAAGGTATTTCCTTCCTATGTAAAGTAAAGCTTACAATTTATTTTAGTTCCCCAGCCTTAGGGCTGTACACACTTCTTGGTGGGTAAGTTTTCTAACTTTCAATCTCTAACACAATCCTAGTAGACTCATTAACTACTAGTAACATTGCTTGCATTATATATGTGAAGGGATCATTTGCTGATATGGTTTATGAAGTTTTGGAAACATGTTCCCCCAGAGAATGTAGCCTCATACCTGAGCTGCCACATGACAGCAATTTCAACTCAGCTAAGCTCAAGAAGTGGTTACAGAGCATCTCGTGGGCAGTCCCTGCAGGCTGTCTCTGCTACCAGAGATGAGAGCCACACCAGTAGAGCTGCAGCATTCAGAAAAAAGCATAAACAAAGTAAAGGATACAGATAGCAAGCAGGAGAAGGGAAGCTGGCAGCAGTGCTGTTAAAGGAACTGTGGACAGTAGCTGGCTCTGAACCTTCCAGCAGCAGTTATGTATAAAATACATAGATAAATCCTTTGCAGAATAGAGAAATAATAAGTTGTCTTCGGTGAGGTCCCTGACTCAGTCCTCATGCTCTCAGAGACTCAGCAACAAACTACAAAGTCAGGTGATATCTGCAAAAGCAATCAGCAAGCTGAAGGTAACAGTTCACCTGGAGTGAATTAAAGAATGGCTAAATGAAAAATGACTGGGGACATGAGCTATGAAGGACTCAGTATCTGGGTTTCAGAAACTGTATCTGTCAGTGATTAACTTCAGGAGCCATCGTGCCTATGTCAAAATCCCTTTTGCCTTCAAGAGGGCCAAGAAGTCCCCAGGCTCATATGCCAAACAGACAAATAACAAGACAGAATGACATGAAATTCCGAACAGAGTGTACTTCGTTCATTATCAGGAACAGTTTTCTGATAGCAGCGAAGCAGGCTGAGCATTTCCTCTCAGCAAAAGAAATGAAAGTAATTTAAGATTTTTGATGAGTGCAGACCTATAATTCAAATGAAATGGCCTCTTGGAAATGGATGTGCTTTGGCTAAGGAATTGGGATGGAGAAGTCAATTCTGCCTTTAACCTGATTTTTGTAAGGCAGATGTGGAATTGGGAATGGCGTCTTCCCCTGTTTTGCCTTTTACCAACCCTGCCAACAACCTCAACTGGATGTCTCAGCCCTTTCTACTCTGGTTCTAAGTCTGAAAAAAGACAAAGTTTGTGGTTCCAAGAGTGCAGGACTTTACTATCATATTCTTTTCCCTATGATGCACCAGGGTGAATCACTTTTGCTCCAGAGCTTTAATAAGATACTGTTTCTTGCATTTGTCTGTCTTGCTCTGCTGCTTCTCCCCATAAACAGTATCAGTTCACCCCGCAGGCAGCTTTCAGGCTGTTGACAAAATCTAGGAGATACATGACCGTTGTTTTTAATTAAGGAATTCTCTACACATTCACTAAACAGGATTTACTCTAACTCCCTAAAAGATTGTAGTACTATGCTGTGTTTGATTTCTTTGGCATATCTTCTTTTGTCAACTATCAATAAAAGTCACCTCACATAGTATCAGTAAAAACTGCAGACTTCTTCAGTGTCTAAACACCATGAAGTAACATATTTTCCCTCACCCTTTTAGCAACAGATCAGCTTCACAAAATATGAATAATTTTTATGAGTTAGATGGATGTGTTTAATATGTTCTTTGAAAGCAGACACTTAGTGGGAAGGCGGTTCACCACCTCCTTTGTCACTGTAGTTGCAACACACTGAGGAACAGAGGGCAGAGGATGAGGCTCAGGAATAAAGGAAAACTACATGAATAGTGATGAATTGGTGATAAACAGCCCATGGCTGTTATTCATGACATTACCACTTTCTTTCTCCTCCTTTTCAGACACACCATTTCACCCCCTCCTGCGGGACATTTGGATAACCAATCCTGCATTGTTTTCTTACCTTGAAAATCCACTGTACAGCTTTAATATCTGCTTCATCTTCATTTTGGAGGTTCTCCTTTGCTTGACAGTTGTCTGCATGGTAGCTGTGAGTCCTGAAGTAGAGCACAACTTGCCTCCACATTTAGAAATAAAAAGGCTGTTCCTGAATCAAATTTTAAAATTACCTTTCTTGGAAAAGCACCACTTATATTTAATGATGAAACTAAACCAAATCCCAGACATTGGGCTGAATGACAACAACATAAAGATTCCTTGTCCTTACACTGATGGACAAATGTCAGGGCCTCTTGCAGCTTGCCAGCTCTTCCTGCATCCTCCACAGTTCTGGAGACAAACAGGATTATCTGCCCTCAGATATCTGCAGTGTCTCATCCCCTCAGCATGTGCCAGCTTAGAGATTAGATTTACAACTTTGCAGGTTTTAGTAAATTGCCAAGGAGAAAGACAGGCACATAGTGGTTTAACACATCAGAGAAACAAGCTGTACCAATCATGAGACATTTTTTATCACCTCAGAGTGAATATATTTCATTTACAACTAGAAAGAAGAAGGAACTAAGCACACGGTTATACTCTGCAGGCAGCACCAAATGGAGATGTCTGTCTTAGGTCAGTGGTACCTGTCAATCACATGTTTTTCCTCATCGGCTGAACAGATGGTCTGCTGGTAATCCTTGCAGTGCCAGTGAAAACAGCACATGAGCCACAGCCATGTCTCAGGATAGAGACAAACTAAATATAAAAAACAAGGCTCCAGGTAGATTATTAATAGATTATGTCTCACAGCTATATAGAGGGCTGCCAGACTTTGGCCAACATTCACTTGCTATTGTTTGCATCCTTTTTCAAGCTGAAAAATTTGTCTGACCCAACAATTTTTTTCTTCCAAGAGTCCAAAATTTTGACAATTCAGCATTGTAGATACAAGGTAGATATAACACCATCTGCCCCCACAGCATCTCTTGTAAGAAGAGCTGCCTCAGTCACATTTCTCTCTTTTTTTCAGAGAAATCTGGTAAATGCTGAGGGGAAAAACTAAGAACAATGAGGCTTGACAAGGTAAATTGTGTTAGAAGGCATTGTGCAGTAAGCACTGGTACAGAAAGCTGTAGCATAAACTCCAGTAATAAGTTGACTTTGGCAGAGTTGCTGCTGAGCTTCAGGAAGACAACTTTTTTTTTTTTTTTGTCCTCTTGCCAGGCTTACCATCAGCAGCACTGGTTAGCTCAGCACTTCATTTTTTCTCCAAAAAGCTACTGCTCTGACCGTACCTTTTCCTGTGAGAAAGGAGATGAAGTTAGAGGACTTACTGCTTTTTTTTAAATTTTTTTTTTTTTTTTAAGCCCAGAAGTGAGCTATATTTCATCTGGTACAGCAGCAATTTCTCAGAGAAGAGCACTCCTACACTCTCCAGATGTGGACACCCTTGTATAGACAAAAGCTTTTGGAGCAAAGCTACAGAGACTGATGGTGAGAGAAGGAGATGGTGTAGGCTCAAAGACTGGCTGGAGACTCTGAGACCCTTCACTTTTCAATACAGAAATGCATGTTCATGAGACAGAGACACTTGTCCCTACTCCCTCAAGTAATACACTTTATTATTTTAACCCCAGATGCATTATTTCTCAAGGCTACAAACAGTATTGCACTGGCCTTTCTGTTCCTGTTTTTGCACAGTACTTCACTTCCAATTTTCTGGCATAACAGAATCTGGTTCCATTATACCAGGGGAAAAAAAAATACAAGATGTATTTATTAAAATAAAATGTTCGGTTTTTCCTTTCAAAAAGACCACTCCTATTGCGGGTAAGTTATGTGAGGTTCCTTCACCGAGCATGCAAAACCCAATTTCAAAGAGGTGGTAGAACAATCAGAAGGTTGCCTGTTCTAACATATGCACAACTGTGGCATATTGGCTTTGCCAGATCCTTTGGGGCCGGAATCTGATTAATTTAAAAGAAAAAATGATCCAAGTTCTATGACCTAGAAGTCAGATAAGTCTATATTGGCTGCAGGAAGCAGGAGTTACTTGTTAAAAAAGATACTCACAAAATAATGTTCTCCCACCATGACACACACAATAAAATAAAGATAAAATAAGAGGAAAAAACGAAGACAGATGAAGCAGTAAAAATCCAGTTCACAATGGGCCAATCTTGCAATAATTACTCAGGAAAAGCATTTAGTGAAGAACTTCACATTTCCTACTATTGAAAAATCACTTCTGTTTCCATGCAAGGAGGCCTCTTCAATGACAACCCTCCACAGTTAGACAGGAGAGAAAAAAAATTACTTTTAAACATTTTGTGAATTAGAGAAGTGTGTTCACTTTCCTGACCCTCTAAGTATATTTTGCTTGGGTACACTTTCAAAGCATTTTCTTCTATACATGCAGGCATTCTATACTTGTGCAGACATGCAGGTGCCAGATAATGTACAGAATGCTGAAAGGTTAAATGGCAGGTGTGCAAAACACTTCTGTAATTTGGAGAATATGTGATAGACAATGATACATTGTTCTTATTACAAGAAAGAAAGGAGAACAGAAAAACACTCTCACGATCCAGCTGTCTGTAGTTTTAGTGTGAGGATGACTCATCTGCATTAATTTTCTAGTATAAAACTACTGAGAGTTCTTATTCTTTGTGATCCAGGAAATTGATGACTTTTATTCCTGCGTGCTGATGTGCTTTTCACTTTTCACTCTGTTTCACACATCAATAAAGTCATCTAAACATAGCAACTTCGAGTCAAGTTGTGTTGCCAGAAGTTAATGGACAAGCACTGATGTCACCAAAAATAGTTAAATGAGAATGGTTTTGCTCACCTGACTCCTAAAAAAAAATAAAAATAGGCACACAGCACTTTCACAGTCATTACCTTTAGCAAGATGCAGAGAATCAACCAGCATGAATCAGGCACCATGAGATGCTCCAAGCTGATGGCACAGGATGGGTTTGTAGTGGTTGCTGAGAATTGCCTCTGGCTGTCATAGTGGTGACAGGCACATGAGACAGGCTCCTGTAAGGACTCTACAATGCTTTCCTTTCTCAAAGCTTTCCCTTGCAATGCAGTGAAATTCCTTCACACAGAGAGTGCCTTGTGGGAGTCTCACTGAGTGAAAATTTTCAGATGTTTTGAAGATGGGGGATAAGAGCACATGTGAATCTGCAGCTCACCCATCATCCTCTGGCAAGGGGGTTCACAGTGTCACCGTACACTTGTCAAAGGAGCAACCCTGTCACCAGCAGTGTTTTCACTATGCTATTCACCTCCTTTCTCAAACATTTCTGAGTGTGTTGAACAGAACAGACACCAACCAGATGCTTTTTGCACTCTGCTGCAGACCCTTCTGTACGACAAAAGCTGCTAATTTCTTCCTACCCTCTCTTGTATGTATTTCATTCAAGAGTCATGAATCAATGCACAGACTTTCCCTTTTAACCCAGGAGAGTTGTTGGAGTACCATACCTTACACACCTTGTCTACACACATGAAGAACCCTGCAGAGGTGTGAGACAAGACTGTCCCTTACAGAGCTATAATAACTTTTTATTAATGTTTTGCCTTTATTCCATTACATGGCATAGAAAAATATGTAAGTTAAATATATCTTTATATAGATATATTCAGGAACCATGTATTTTTTGCAATCTTTAACATGGCACATTGGGTTCACTAATTTGATTCCTCTGCTAGAGTAGTTCCTAACACATCCCTTGGAATTCATGTTAAAAAACCCCCGTAATTACTATTACAAGTATTTCTCCCCTCTTTCCCATTCTGCTAATTCAGTAGATGCATACTTTCAACCATTTTACCTTACTACTGTGGCGAGCACAGATCTTTCCCATGAGAAATTTTTCTCTCTTCTTCCTGTGTTTTATAAACAAAGATAAAGTTTCGATGTTGTTGGAACAGTGTCTCAAGATCTGAATGATTCAAGCCGGCCAATCGGCCTGGGGGGAGGTTTTGAACCGACCAATCTGAGTGACCTTTGAAAGTCTATATAGGTTGAAATTAATTAATAAAACCAGACATTTTTCTGCCACACTGAAGACTGGTCTCCTTCTCTCTGCTAGCGGTTCAACAGCAACATACTCCAAGGTTACTGAAAAGTTACAGGGAAACATTTTTTTTACTGTAGTCTCTCAACAGCCTGGGAAATGAATGCTAAAGCCAGAGTCTGCAATTTATTATGAAGCCAACATGCCAAATCACACCTTTCAAAGTTTGTTTTCTATAGACAAATGACTATGTTGCCGTAGTGTCAAAATTTTGATTGCAAATAGCAATCCACCTTCCTTTAGCCAGACTCCAGGCTGAATGGATGGTGCTAGACTCTTGCAGGTGGTGGAATTAGGCACAAAAATAGTCTGCTATAAAAAACAAATACCACAGATGACCTAATGCATATTCCAAACAAGAGATCACACAGGGCACCAAACTGAAACCATGAAGTTATTATTCTCTGCTTACAGTAAGGTACTGAAACAACATTGGAAGCAGGAACTGGAAGTGAGAGAACCCCAATCCTGTGCCTACCTGTACTCAGGTTCAGACAGAGTACTGTGGTTCTCTTGGGTTAAGCCAGAAGTGTGCTAAAGGGGTGGAGAAATATGCTGTGCAAAGTAGACTACAGCATTTTGGATGATTTCCTTGAAATAGGTGATCCCTGGCAGAAGAAATGGCTTTGCATGCCTAAGCAAGAATTCAGGACATTACCTTGCTAGACATAGGGGTGATGATGGGGAGCAACTCTGTTTGTGTCTTAAAACTGGTAGCTAGAAATGCACATTAAGAGGTGCTGATCCAGTTTGCAGAGGTTTACTTAAACTATTGGACTGAGCTTGGAAGGGTGAGGATGGAAGAATACCATACCTGGCCTAGGTAAAAGAATGCACAAAGTCATCAGTGTTTTCAGTGCTGGGACAGTTTGGGGTTTGGGCAGAAGTATCATTGTGGACAACTGAGGACATTTCATGGAAGCAGAGCCTGATGTGCCTGTAGCTACACGAGGGCTGAATGGTAGCTTGCAGGATCACTGTACAGGCCTTTGAAGCCTTGTTGTGGTTTAACCTCAGCCAGCAACTAAGCACCATGCTGCTGCTTGCTCACTTCCCCCCATGGAACGGAGAGAAATGGAAGAGTAAAAGTGAGAAAACTCATGGTTTGAGGTAAAGGCAATTTAATAGGAAAAGCAAAAGCTGCTCATGCAAGCAAAGCAAAACAAGGAATTAATGCACCACTTCCCTTTGGCATGTAGGTGTTCAGTGATCCCCAGGAAAGTCAGGCTCCATTATGCATAACAGGTACTTGGGAAGACAAGCACCATCACTCTGAATTATCTCCCCTTCTTTCTTCTTCTTCCCCCAGCTCTATATGCTGAGCGTGATGCCACATGGTATGGGATACCCCTTTGGTCAGCTGGGGTCAGCTGTCCTGGCTGCATCTTGTCCAAACTCCTTGTTCACCCCAAGCCTGCTTACTGGGGTGGTGGGATGGAGAGAGAAGCAGAAGAGGCCTTGGCGCTGTGCAAACCCTGCTCAGCAGTAATGAAAACATCCCTGTTTTCAGCACAAATCAAAACACAGCCTCATGCTAGCCACTGCATAGAAAACTAATTCAATGCCAGCCAAAACCAGCACATGCCTTCATTATGCAAATTGCATTTAAAAAGCTTCAAACCTTGTTCTGTTTATCTTGCAAGATATTTTTGGCTTTGGTTTCTTTTTATAAAATGGGTAGAACCATATGTATCACCACTGGTAACGTGATTTGAAATGACTGGAAAAGGTGAATATGTTTATTCCACATGCCTGATGCTGGATGCAAAAGGAGTGGCAAGAGAGACATGCCATAAACAGACAGAGCAGAAGCAGGAAATACTGAATGCCACTGGACAGAAGTTATAAACACTCTTTTAAAAGAGGAACTGGTTTAAATAAGGCCAAATTTTATCTCTCAGCTATGAAGCAAAAATTAGATTCAAATAAACTTTCAAAGTAACAGATTTTTATTCAAAATTGTGTGGAGATGTCTATGCTAGGGATCAGGAGCTGTGCCAGCATTTCTTATCACTGTAAGTAAGCAACGTGCAAGAACACAAATTTGTTAGATTAAACCTCCAAGCCCCACACATTTGATAATCCACAGAATCACATTAATGGATGTATTTATTACAGACCAGATGACACAGAGAGTGCACAGGGCTTAGGGAGCCTTCTTCCAATGAAGCATAAAGAAACGCAACTGCAAAATTGCTTGGACTGTACCCGGGATTTAAGCTCGTGTTAGCAAGAAACCAACAGTTTTTTGTGGTATGCAGAAAGATGCATTTTGAAAGAAAAGTTCTATGGAGGAAGTGTAAATTAGTGGCACAGTAATGACAACCGTCCTTGAGTTAAAAAAACCCCACCCACTGAGATACTTGCCAGACATAATTTAAAGAGCAGTGTATCCTCTAAGTGGAAAATACAGAGACCCTAGAAAAATTAAGTTAGCAGTAGACCAGCTCTAAGCAAGCTCTTCATTGGCTTGCTCTACACTGATCTGCTCACACACGACACCCCGATTATTTGTGTTTTCTCCTTATATGTTAGCAGAATGACCTCTCGGGATCATTTCTGACTGGAAGTGGTATGTCTATGCACTTTAGCTCAGCATGACTGGAAAACCTCACTCAGCAACTGAATGCAATGAGATGTTTTTTCTCAGAAAGATGGATGTTTAAGCCTGTCACTTCTGAAACACATGGGCCTTTAGTTTAAAGTTTCCAGCACCTTTTGACTGCAGAGGCAAAGCCCAATGCATACAAGACACTTTCTAAAAAATGAAGGAGTTGTGCAGGGTGTATTTTCCATTGAGATACGACTTGGGAGGAAGGAAATGGCGTGATGCCGATGCCCACCCTGGAGCTGAGACACAGCAGGCTGAAGGCTGGCACAGCACAGGCAGCCAGGCACAGGGGCCCAGGAATACCTGTCTGCTTCCCAGCTGTAGGAAAGAGCAACCTTTGCATTTCCACTGCAGCATGAGGGGTGGAAAGCAAGAAAATGCTGGGTACTGGAAAAACGACGCAGAGCTCAAGGAGGCATTTCAGCGCCCATTGCCTGCCATCTCCCCAGCCCTATGAGCTCCCACGGCTCTCTCCCGAGCTCGGCGGCTCCTCACCGCTGTGGGGTGCAGGGAGAGCCGCAGGGATCTTCCCGGGGACCAGGAGCAGCTTTCCCTGGCGGGACCCTCCCAGCCCTTCCCAGCCAGACTTGCGCTGTCTCTGTGGAAACACTGAGACATTTCTTGTCACCAAATAGCACAGGTGAGCACCTGTGGGCACAGGCTTTATCCTGCCTTCCCATCATGGGATTAGATCCGCTATATAAAATCATGTATGTATACACAGTCTTGCATGTGGGTCAGGGCAATCCCAAGCCCAAACGCAGGCTGGGCAGAGAATGGGTTGAGAGCAGTCCTGAGGCGAAGGACCTGGGGGTGCTGGTTGACAAGAAGCTCAACGTGACCCAGCAGTGAGCGCTCACAGCTCAGAATGCCAGCCCTGGGCAGCATCCACGGCAGCGGGGCTGGAATCACATGATCTTGAAGGTGCCTCCCAACCCAAACCATCCTATGGCTCTATGACACGTGTGGGTACATACAAACGTGTATATTTCTGCGCTCTAAACACGCGTGGGCGGTTACACCAGCACAGACGGGCAGTCACACCACTGACCGCGCAGGCGCGGGTTGTCCCTCGCCGGCCGCCGTGGCGCTCACGTGAGCGGCGTCACATGACGGCGGCAGCGCCGGGGCTGTCCGTGCGCGGTGCTGCCCGGGCTGCCCAGGGCTGCCCGCGGCCTCCTCTCGCTCTCGTTTCTTCCTTCCCTCCTTCTTTCCCTCCCTCTCTCCACGGCCCTGCGGTGAGTGGGAGCTGCCCCGCGCCCGGCGCGGTGGGTGTTGGGGTCGGGGCGGGCCGCCGCACGGCCTCTCGCGGGGGCTCTGGCGGGCCCGGGGGACGCGAAGGGCTGCGCTGCTTCCCCGGGGCTCTGGGCTCTGCAGGGCCTCTCGAGAGGCGGCCGTGCCCGTGAGCCTGGGCAGGGAGCCGCGGGACCGTGCCTGGTGCTGTATCTCCCTGTCCCAGGCGCCTCTCGGCTTAACTGCAGCTCCTGAAACTAACTCTGCCCTCGGGCAGTGTTGGAATGGCTCTGGGTGGGTCAGTAAGAGCCTGGAAACCTTCAGTCGGCATTGAGGAACACAGTGGTGCCGTCTGTGTGCGTGTCGTCTGCTCATAGAAGTGATTTCAAAGGGAGGATGTATGTCCTCCTCTGTTTGCCCCAGATAGTCCCTGCTTTTTTTTTTTTTTTTTTTCTTCCCTTTCGTTAGGATAGTATTATCCTTCAGGCATACAAGCGAGATGTGCTTGCTAGTGATGGGCCTGAATGTGCCAGTTTGCACTTGCTTTCTCTGTCAGAGGGGCCAGAACAGTCCAGAAACAGGCTGCGTGGAGAGGCTGGGTACAGTTTGGGTTGTAAGGAATTCCAGCTCTAGCTGGGTCTGAAGTCTCTTCAAACACACTGCTTGTTTTGGCATCAAAGTTAGGTGGAGATTTAAACCATAAAGGAAGGGAAAAGAAGTGGTGAAGGTCACTGTCTGTGGTAATGTGGCATATCCTGATAAAGGGCTTTTGTTCGCATTTGTTTTCCAGTTTGTTTTCTGTACACTAATGATCTTAATTTTCTTGTTAGTCTGTGTAGCATGGTTTTAATTTACATACTTAATGGGTTTTTTCCTGAAGTTGTAGTTTGCATGTTCCTAATGTCTAAATACTAGACAAATACCTGAAGCAAATCGGTCCTAATGTGTGGGGGTAGGGAGGATATGCTCTGAATTTTAACCCTGGAAAGAAGATTTGGAAAGAAGACAGCTTCTCTTATCTGAAGGGTGGATATTGCAGAAGAGCCACCTTAATTCAAATAATTTCATTGTTTCAGGCTTTACAAGATGGGGAGTTATTTAAAATGGTCTGTGCATTTTATTTTAGTAAACTTGTGATTTGCCACGGTTGAGTGTGTAGGTTTGGCTTATTTTTATTTGTTTCCAGTAAGGCACACTTTAAGTACTTTATAAGACTTTGGTTTTTCAGAAACTACCTAGTATAGTGTTAAGGAATGGGACACCTGGAAACAGATTTTTCTTTTTACTACTTTAAAATATTAGACAAATACTCTGCTCTTTAATAAGAGGTCTCAAATCTGACTTTCATTTCTAGGTACATTTTAATTAGCGGTCAAGATGGATATTCGAGGTGCTGTAGATGCTGCTGTCCCAACAAACATCATTGCTGCCAAAGCTGCTGAAGTTCGGGCAAACAAAGTAAACTGGCAGTCGTATCTCCAGTAAGTAAAAACTTTCCACATTTTTTTCCCCTCTTAAGTTCTAGACTTCTTGAGACTTTAGTCTACAGTGGAACATTAGGTTGCAATGAAGAATGTTCTGTCTACATGGAAATAGTTGGAAAAGATCTGCTTTAAATGGAAGTGGTTGTGGAAAATTTTGTTATGACTTATTACCAGAAGGGGAACTTTGCTTTTGTCAACTGAGTGCTATAATAGCAAATAGTATAAGTTTGCGCAAATGTGTGGTAAGACTGTCTGGGGTTTTTTTCCTCATAATTCAAACACCAGTCACAGTTTTAGCCTTATTGGAGGACTGCTGAATTAAGAAAAGTTTACAGTAATAATTGTCTTATGTGTAGGTGTGGTATGTCTATTGCTGAAGTGCTTTTTGTGGGAATACAAATTGTACTAGCAAAACTGTAATGGTAGTCCAGGAAAATAAGCTGTGTGTTAAGTAAAGGATAATAATGATAAGTAAATAATACTGGAGGACAGCTGAAGCAAGGAAATCGGGGAGTAAGGTGAAACAAATACTTCAGTCTGGGGAGAGCTGTGCTGCTGTTTCAGGAAAGCTCAGAGTTTCCTTTGGCATGTGATTGTATATCTGCATGATAAATCTGAATAAAGAAACTGATCTTCTGAGGAAATGTTTTTTGCTTGGCTACTTCTGAGATGCATCAGTTCCTGGTTCAGTGTATAATGTGGTAGTCACTGGCTTTGCAGGCAGAAGAGAAAGGTTTGTGTGGTAACTTGGCTGTGACAGCCCCCAAGCACTTTTCAAGCAATCTGAGTGGCTTTTGCTGTTACTGTGTGCCCTGTTATCTGTCTGATAGGAAGTGTGTCCCAAGGATACCTGAACAGCTGTTCCTGTGCTGTCGTAGTGGCAGTGAACGGCTAGTTTGCAGTTACTCGGGATGAAAGTGGGAGTACAGTTGTTCGCTGTTTATGGAAGTGAATATGAGATTCTTTCACTGCGTCTCTGGTGCTCCTGTGGGGCTAGTGAGAAAAATCTATTGCTTTTGTTGGTATAGGGGATGATTCTTTTTGACAAGGAGTTGTATTTATGGAGTATTATAATTTTCATTCATTCTTGGAATTCTCTTTCTCTGGTGAAGTATAAGAAACAGGGAGTTTTGTTTGTAAATCAGGCAGCAAATTTTTATATAACTTCTTCTGACCAAAAGCAGGGTTCTTTTTTAGATTTTACCAGTAGAATTTGACTTTCTTTTGTTCTGGAATCTATGAAAGAAGAATATACTAGTTATTTCCTCTCTTTGAATTAGCCAGGTTTTGGAGGCTATTGTAGTGCTTCTGGCAATTGTTTGTGATCCTAGGAGAGAAGGAGCAGGACTTTTTGACACTTGGTGTCCTTTGTATGTCAATAATAGTGTGTTCTCTTTATTATTGCTCTGAAATGAATGTAATTTTTGTGTCTTGTATTTACTTGTAACAGCCTGGCTGTCTGGCTAAGTTGGCTTCAAGGATTGACTTAAATGGTGCCAGAGGGATTGTGGAGCATCTTGCAGATAACTAGTTCTTTGGCTGAGCAGTTTCCTTATAACTAGTTATTGAAAAACATCAGCAGATTTTTGTTGCTTCTAAAGGAAATAAAATCATTTCTCCTTTAGGACATGTCCTTTTTACAGTGGACAGGTTTGGATGTGATGGTGTCTGAGGCTTTTAAGGGATTTCTTGGAAAGTCAGTCAGTGCAGCTATATTGACTCATTTCTGGAATGAAGCACATTATTAAATGAATGGAAACTACTTTCTTTGATGCACCTGTTAGAGGCAGGTCAGAGTGGTTTGGTTTGTAGATCAGAAGGAAAATGGGGTGCTTGGAAGGAGAGTTCTCTTTCTTTTGAGCTCCTTGTTCTGTCAGTCCGTGCACTTACTGTGGTCTACTTGCAAATAAATATATGCAAGTCATCAGATGTTTTTCAATTAGAGGAAATATTTTTGTTTTCCCTAAGTTAACATATCAACTCAGGTGTGACATAATTTACGCTTCTTAAACTAGCAATAGTATTTATGTAGTTGAAGAAACTGTAGATAGTACTTAGGTAGTTGAAGTCAAAGAACTTCACAAGGTATTCTGATGAAATTTTTTTCCCCTCTGGCTCTGGCAGTAGTATGTGTATAAAGGTGCTTTAAAGATTGCATCATTTGCAACAGCATAGATAGGAGTTTAGGTCACACAGAAGGGCATTCTGAAGTTTTTTCCTGCTCTCTGTTCTTCAGTGCAGAAGTAAAATGGCTTACTAGTAGTTGGTCAGACTTCAGTAGCTTGATTGTTCTTGAAGAGTCAGTTCAAGCTAAAGATTAACTGCCATAGTGTTTATACCATCTCTGAAAGTTGTAACTGTAAACTAAATATCAAACTACACTAACATACAACTGCTGACTTTTGAAGTTTTTTTTTTATCCTGTTGGCGTAAAAGTGAAATACTTAGATTTGATGATTGTATATATTACCAGTTTACCAGTGCATTCATTGCTCCTTACAAAATTAGACTGTGGAAAAAGATAATTTGCTTTCTGGTGCTAAAATTTGTGTTGAACTCCAGCTGGAGTCTATGTCTGAGGGATAAGAAAATAACAAAGGCTGCAACCCTGGAAGGTGACATGTAGGTCTGCCTGTGTTCTGGAAACTAGATGTAGTTGAGGCCATTAGTTCTGTATGGACTTTGCTGCTTTTGGATCTTGAGACTTACAGCAGTTTAGATGTGTCAATGCCCTCTGTGAGGGGAAAATGCAGTTGCTGCTGTGCACTCTGTGGTTGCTTTCAGCATTTGCCTCAGGGTGTCAGAATGCCTGGGGAGGATGTGTTGGTTTGCTTGAGGCAGGTTAGGGTTTGCTTTCTTAGGGCAAAAATGAGTTCTGTAGAAAAATAAAATTATTTCAGAGTTTAACTTGCATCTTACTGCACTGTAGGTTTTCTAGGTACACAGCATTTGACAATAATTTTTATTTAATCAGGGGAGATACTTGATGGCTAATTTGTACGTAGGTTACCATGTGCTTTCAAATACTTCACATACACGTTTGTCAATTCTGATGCTAAAATATCTGTTCTATTTTCCTGGAGGTGAAGGAGAGGAACCTTCTAAAGCAGGTTAAATATCTCAGATTTTAAAAGCGAGTTTTGTCTGACAGGAAATGCAGAAGTTTCCTAATTCGTAGTGTATGAGGTTTTGTTGTTGGTTTGCTTTTGTTTTCTACTGGTTGAGTCTTGTAGAGTACATTCAATCTGTTTTGCTGTTTTAATTTTGTGCTGTTAAAACTGTTGTGTGATTGAATAAATTTAGTGTTTCTAGGTACAAGCAAAGTACTGTAGGTACCTGAATAAAAATGCAGCACATATGAACATCATGTGTGCTGCAGATGTAGTAAAATTTTTTTTATATTAAAAACCCAAAACAAAATAAAAACCAAACAAAAATACCCATACCACCAGAGTGTCTTTTGTTTAATCATTCAAACAAAAAAGGGGAACAAGAGTTGCTGGAGGAAATGCATAATTAAAAGAAGGAATCACAAGCTTCTGAATCATATTGAGAGATCAGGAGGTTTTAAAAATGGTGGTCTAGTAAATTCATGCTCTGTAAATCTTACAGTTTCAGTTTTTTCTCCTGTAGTGCTTTCAGAGGCAGGTCTTGGTATCTCAGGCATAGAGCTCTGTGGTTACAGGGCTCCTGACCTAAACTTGATATGCTCACACAGGAGAAAAAAAAAGGAAAATTCATGTTTTGAGATAAACAGATTTTAATAGGATAGAAAAGGAAGAAGAAAAATAGTAATAATAATAAAAAAAAAATTTCATACTATATCTAGAACACAGTACTGTACCAGTTACTTGGAAGAATATTAACTGTCCCAGTTGAAACTAAGACACAGCTGAAGCTCGAAGTGACTTCTGTAGATGTAGACAGATCCTGGAAAATAACAAATTAAATGGCTGCTAGGAAGAGAAATGGAGGGAGGCTTTGGTTACTTGTTTGCTGAAAGGTGCTGGGAAATTTCTGATGCTTTGAAGAAGGGATGAGGAAAGTGTGTAATAGCATCATGGGATCCAGTATCAGCTGTCTGAGGCTGTTCTGCACTTTCTCATGGTTTTTGGTTGTTTTTTTTTTTCCTCCCACCCTGCCACTTGTTTTTAAGGTTTACTGTATAATCAGTTATTTCAATTTTAAAATAAGCTGAATGGAAATAGATACATTTGAAATTACTAAAACTATTAATGAGATGTATGACTTCCTTGATAAAATATTAATAGCTTGTTTAAAAAGCTGTCAGATCTCTTGTAATGTTTTGTATGGGTTGGAAGGTATCTTTTTGAATGGTGCTAACAAAGCAATAAAGAATAAACCTTAATGTCTTTTTTTTTTCTCACAGCAATATCAATCCCCACATCTTCTTTTCTTTTTTTCCTGTGGCCTAATGTAGGATAAAAGCAAAAGCTTGAAAGCTTTTTTCCTTTGCAATTGGCAGACCTCTTCTAATAGCTTGACTGTAAAGAAGCATCTCTTCATGGGCTGAGGCTTTCTCCAACATTAAAGCTGAAAATGAAGGGTTCATCTTATGTCATCTTTGAAGTGTTTTGTAAATGGCAATATTCTTATAAACAAGCAGCTTATCTGGTTACGTTTGTATCAGTATGTCCCATGAGTCCGTGGCTTGGTCAGTGTTATTTGAAACAAAAGAGGCTTCTAGCTGTGGGTCTTTAAATCCAGTGTTTGTGGCAGATGAATTGTCCTAATCTTTCCATAACTATTCAAATTCATCCTTAAGAGGCAAGAAAGAACATAGGTCAGTCTAAAAGGCATGTGGTAGCAGCATGGTCATCATTGGCTAATCACATATAATCAATCTATAATTAGTTAAGTTTTAGTAGAAGTTAGGCAAGGACTATCCTACCACTGGCTTTATGAATCTTCCATCTAGTAAATCTTGATTGCCTTTCCTCAGTGCATATGAGTATATCTCTAACAAAGCAACTGGAGTACAGGAATAGCACACATGGTACTGGACTACTTATGTTTTTTACTGGAATAGTAAATAGGTAAAAGATGACTCTGTGATGAGGCCATACTCAAGACATAATCATTTTAGTAAGGGGAAAGATAAGAACATATTGTAGGTCTGATTTCTGTATTACGAGAATCCAGGTGAGCCAGTTGAAAATTGTAAGTGAACACTTCCTGTAAAGTTTACAATGATTTTAATGTAACCTCTAGTTATGGAACATCTGAAAGCTGACCCTGAATATGGAAAAGATGGGTGAAAAGTTCCTGCTACATAGCTTTGCAAAAGTGGAAGAGGTGTTCCATTCAGTGGAAATGTTAAGAGGAGGTTAGTCTTGGAAATAACTCAAGCAGGAATGTCTAATGCTTTCATCCCCTGTGACTTCTGTACTGAGGATGATGTGCATGATTTTCTTCTTTCCTGAAGCCATCCTGGTATAACCTGGTAAAGCTAGTCACCTATTAAAATCTTAGATATTTTTAGGACTTCTTGATTAAAAATTACTTTTCTTACCTGAAGAGTACCTGACTGTACTATTTTGACAAGTTTATTTCTTGTGATGTGAAGTTTTATACTACAACAAAATGTAATGTTCTGCAAGTCTATCTGACTCTTCAGATGATTCAACAGCTTTCTGAAGTAGTGCTGATGATGGCAGAAACCACTTGAACATTAAGTTGAAGAGAAGATTCAGTGGACATGTGTTAACTTATAGGTGTCCAAAGCAGTTCACTATATCAATCCCCCTTGCCATGTGTTTGGATTAACTTGCATACATATCAGCTTTGAAACTACCAGGAGAAACTGAAATGTTGTAATTAGTGAAAGCTAAAAATAAATTAAGAACCATGATCTCTAGTCTCCTTACAATTTTCTTCAGTGCTTATGGTAAACTTAAAATAACGATTCTGTTTTTCAGCACTTCTTGTAGACTGTTATTCATATTATGTATTAATTTTGGCGTAACATGCCAGCTGTGTGTATTTTAGTTCTTACCCCTGACATTGTATTCAACCCCTGGAAGTTTAAAAATTATTTAGAGAATAATAAATTGTTCAGAAGCAATGCGTAGGGAAGGCTCCAGAGAGATTATTCCACCTTCAGCTTTAAATCCTTTTACATGAGATCCTTTGCAGAAAGGAGCTTCTTACATTTACTGTGGGATACAGCATTGGTAAGGTAATATGGTTGATACTGTATCCCCTCTACTCAGCTCTCAGAAGACCCCACATGGAATGCTGCATTCATCTCTGGGGTCCTCAGCACAAGAAAGACATGGACCAGTTGGTGCAGGTCCAGAGGGCCAAAGAGATGATCAGAGGGCTGGAGCACCTCTCTTGCAAAAACAAGCTGAGCTGATGGCTGAGGTTATTCAGCCTGGAGAAGAGAAGGCTTTGGGGGCACCTTCCAGTACCTTAACAGGGCTTATGAAAAAGAGAAAGAGGGATTTTTTGTGTGGGCAGATAGTGACAGGACATAGTGTAGTGGTTTTAAACTGAAACAGGGAAGGTTTAGATTAGATATTAGGAAGAAATTCTTTATTGTGGGGTTGAAGAGGCACTGGAACAGGTTGCCCAGAGTGGGTGCCTCCTGCCTGGAAATGTTCAAGGCACCCTGGCTATCTGATTTTGTGAGTGATGTCCCAGCCTGAGGCAGAGGGGCTGGAATCTGATGGTTTTCAAAGTCACTTCCAACCCATAACATTCTACAATTCTATGGTTCCTCAAGTTGAAGAAAACAAGGTTTGTGTGGTGGGTTGACATTAGCTGGACACCAGGTGCCCATCAGGACACACTTCCTTTGTCAAAAGAACAGGAAAAAACATGACAAAAAGCTCAGGGATTGAGGTGTAAGGACAGGGAGATCACTCACCAAAGACCATGGTTCTTAATGGGCAAAAAAGGCTCTACTTGGTGAAATTAAATTAATTTATTGCTGATTAAATGAAGTAAGTTAATTAGAAATAGGAAAAAATTTAAAAAACACCTCCCACCCCTTCCTTCTTCCCATGCTCAACTTTGCTCCCAACTTCTCTGCCTCCTTGCTTTGATTTGATGTAGGGGAATGGTATGTGGAGGTTGTGGTGAGTTCATAATACTCAGGCTCTGCTGCTCCTTCCTTCTCCCACTCTTCTCCTGCTCCATTGTGAAGTGTCCCACCCATGGGCTATGGGTGGGACACTTCACAATGGACCATGGACCATGTACCATGGGCTATGGTCATATCACAAACTCATCCAGCATGGATACTTTCAGCACATTACAGTTTTTCAGGGATGTACTGCTCCAGCATGCATCCCCCTTGAAGTCACAGGTCCTGCAAGACAACCTGCATGGACTGCAGTTTCCTGTAAGGCACATCTGCCTGCTCCAGCATGGAGTCCTCCATGGACTGTGGGTGGGTCTGTGCTCTGCTGAGGATCTCTATGGGCGGCAGGGAGACAGCTGCCTCACCATGGTCTTCACCACAGGCTGCAGGGGAATCTCAGCTTGGGCATGTGGATCACCTCCTCTCCCTCCTTTTGCCCTGACCTGGCAGTCTGCAGAGTTGTTTCCTCCACATATCCTCAGTCCTGTCCCATGGTTACTTTTGCATAGCAGTTTTTACTCCTTAGATACCTTATCACAGAGGTGTTACTATCGTTACTGAGTGGCTCAGGTTTGGCCAGCAGTGGGTCTGTCCTGGAGCTGGCTGGAACTGGCTCTGTCTGACATGGCTGCCACTTCTGGTGTCTTCTCACAGAAGCCACCCAGGCAGCCCCCCACTAACCAACCTTGCCATGTGAACCCAGTACAGTTATTTCCAACTTACTGTTCATGTTACTCATGTTTTCATGTTTTGTTTTTCAGAGGTCAGATGATTTCAGGTGAAGACTGTGAATTTATTCAAAGATTTGAACAGAAAAGAAGTCCAGAAGAAAAACAGGAGTTATTGCAAACAGAAGGCAATCAAGTAACTTTCTTTTAATGATATCTCTTTTGGGTAGGAGGATGGAAGGAAATTTTTATACTTATTTTTAAATAAATAAGTAAATGAATAATACAATTCTTGTTGTTGGCTGTATACAGTTAAGATGTTATATTAAAGATGAATAAGTGTAAAGTTTGCTATCATGATTCTTTTATTTTTCCTTAGATATAGGTTGGATGTTATTTTTGTTATCTTTATTTTGTTATCTTTAAAACCTACTAAATAATTGTTATCTGACATTGGCTCTGTTGTAAGAGAAGCTAGCTCAAATCTTTCCAGTTTACTTTGTCATGCACACTTGTACTTCAGTCAGTTTTTTTTTTACTTCTTTCTTTATAGTTTATTGGTGACAGCTACTACCAGTAAGATTGCTGCTTAGTTAGCTAAGCAATTCTAATTTAGTTATAGCACAGAGTCCACTGACTGCTTAGGTGGATTCAGTCCTGACTCAGCTCTGTCCAATGCAGAGGTCTCATATCTTACCGTGCCTAAAATGACATGAGACACCCATGTATAACTGAATCTCCCTTCTCTACTCTTGATGTTCAACACATAAAAGTTTCTAGCTGTTTTTTCTACTTTAATTTCAGGCTGTTTGGTTTGGTTTTGTATTTTCTCTCCAAATTGTATTGTGTTACTGCTATGTAATAGATCATAGTTTGCATACTAACGAAAACATGTGGTGTACCTAATATGTCACTATATAATTACGATGTAGCAGTTTAGAGTTCCATTTTCTCTCAGTTGTAGTAGAATGGGGGGAAGGAGGAAGTGTAAAAAGTAATGTTGTAACTATTTCAGCTTGTCGCTGAAATTGTAACATTCTTCAAAGATGAACAAAGTTTTCTCTTCAAGGTACTTAGTAAGTGAATAGGGGAGTTACCTGTCTTCCTTCCTCCCATTCAAGTTGCTAAAACCTTTTTTGTACTGTCTGACTTAGTTGCTGTTCTGTCAATATTCTTGATCTTCTCGCTACCATAAAAAAAGGATGCTGAGGGAAACTTTTCTAATCTTTCAACAAAGCACATTGGTGATTTTCACTAGTGAGTACTTATTTATTTTGAAAGCCATAAGACAATTTGTAAAGGGTAACATCCAGTGTGACAGAAAATTTTCTTTGTGAGATAATGTCAGATGTATTAATCTCTTACTGCAATTGAACAAGATGTTGGGATGCTCAATGCTTATGTAAGACTTAACTGTGAATTAATAAGGTCCTGTTTTATATTATCAAAAAGAATGAAGACAATTGCTAATATTAATTTTAATGTCTCTCTTATTTTTCTAGTGTGCTAAAACATTTATAAACTTGATGACTCATATTTCCAAGGAACAGACTGTTCAGTACATTCTGACTATGGTTGATGATATGCTGCAAGTAGGTCAATAATCTGTATCATTTTAAAGTCTTTAAATGCATGCTTAAATGTTTCCTTAGTGTAATGCATGTTTCCTCAGGTGTTTGTCATACTGTGTTAAAAATATTCTATTAAATTTTCAGATCTTGTCTTCAGAGATTAAATGTTAGACCCAAAGTTGTCAGGGTAACTTAGTCTTGTAATATGTTCAAATTCTGGAAATAAAACAAACTTGTATCCTTGTCTGTTGGTTCTCAACTATGTTTAATGCCCAGCTTGGATGTTAAGGCTAGTATTGCATAGTGTTTTCATTTTATGTGATCTTAATTTGCAGATTTTTTCCTAAATGCTTTTTACATTTGATATATTGGTTTATGTTGTGTTAGACTTGTCAGTGTTAGATTAATGGTTGGATTTGGTGATCTTAAAGGTCTTTCCCAACCTAAATGATTCTAAGATTCTGTGACTTGTGACCTCAGCCTTTTCCTGTGGTGTAGGGAGGATATGACTTCTCACTTGAAGTTGTTAAAGCTTTTCCATCAAAGGTGTTAATTTGGCTACCCTCTGCAAGATGTAGTTTCTGCAGTTTCAGGTTTCCAATGTAAGTTAGGCTGTTTAGGACATGTTCTGAAATTCTACATGGTTTAATTATAAACCAGGAACTTTTAATTCAATGTAACATACAGCTCTTTGTGGCTATGAACAGCAATGGCCATAGGTTTAATAACCTATAAGAGTAGGTTATTAAATTTGGTCTCAGGACTGCTGAGCTGACTGGGACAACTCAAGAGGAGGATTTACTCAATCAGATAATCCTGCTTTTACATTTTCTTGGTCTGAAGTAGGCTAAGAGAAGGCATTTGGAGTGGTGTAACAAGATGGGTTGAGTTCTGTGATTTTTTTCTTGGTATTCACATAAACTGTCTGTGTTTGATAGTTTCTCTTCTCCTGTTTTATGTTCTATTTGGTACAAGGATACAGTTAAATGTGTCTAGTGCTATTGGTTTAGTGTATTGCCCTAGGAGGTGAACCATGTGAGTTCTAGTTCCAGCTCTGAGTATTCAGTATTTCAGCAGGTGAGTTGAAAAGCATGAACCTCTCCACAGTTTGTATAAGATGGGGACTATGGTGTATTTTCAGGTACCTCTAATACTGCCTGCGTATTAGAGACCTAAGTGAGTGGCCTAACATCTAGGATAATAGGATGATAGCTAGTGGTGGTAGCAGCAATTTATTCATCTATAGCTTGGCCACTTTTTGTCTTTTAGTTTTACTGTTTTTCAAGTGTGACATGAACACTGAGAAGCAGAGAAGAGAAAAATGAGCCTCAGTGTCATTCCTTGGTTGGGACACTGAGTTGGGAATATCTTGTTTTGGTGTACACAATGGATGACAAACTTTGGCTCAGTGTGTGAGAACTCTGTTTATTATGGCTACTTTTGTGAGGAATGGGTCTTGCTCTCTGTGCATCAGTGGCCAGAGAAATCATCGTTTCACCTGCCCTTTTTCAGAACTTCTTGTGAGTGTTTGTAGGTCTTGTTGTGCTAATGTGCTTTGGCATTGACACGTAGTCTGTGATTCGCCCCAATCA
The DNA here is from genome assembly GCA_024500445.1 of Entomyzon cyanotis. Lineage (NCBI taxonomy): Eukaryota > Metazoa > Chordata > Aves > Passeriformes > Meliphagidae > Entomyzon > Entomyzon cyanotis. The sequence continues at coordinate 24,199,147 of JAKEPQ010001005.1, forward strand.
AGCCCAGAGACGCTTCAGAGACTAAGTCAGAGAAGTGGGTATTTGCTTTATTCAATGCACCGGGTGTATGGGAATTGTTTCCACCAAACACACACACCTCAGTACCCCCAAAGACACAGTGTTAAAGGTAAAATTCATGAGTATTCATTACATTCCCCAGGATTGGAGTGGTTATAGAAATCATTTCACGGAAGTCATTAATATCATTAGCATGTGCACCACGCACTCTCTGTATGTCCTGGTGGTCTTTGGAGACCTCCAAAGACCCCTCCAGGGTGAAGGTCCTTCATGGGATTATTCAGCAGTTTCTGTGCTGGTTTCAAATGCATGCTTGTATATCTTAGCTGATAAGCCATCAGGCCAGAGCTGTTACCTACATTCACTCCTCTCTGAGCTGTTAGCTGGAATTTGAATTTGAATTAGAGTTCAGCCTTCAGCCCTGGACAGGCACCGTGCTGGTGGAAGGGGGCAAAAGCTCAAAGAAACAAGGATGGTTGAAGTGCAAATAGATTTGGGTTTTCTATTTGACCACTTCTTTCTCATCTGTAGCTACAGTATGTGATAGCTGATATCATCTCCTGTGCTGTGGAATTAATACCCCACAGGTAAAGGCTTTCACTATCCCACTCTTGAACAGGTGGAATAGTTCCAGGTAGTCACAGAAAGTTGAGTAATCTCATATTTGCTTTTTTGTTTCTGTCATAAATGGCTAGATGAATGTTTTTTCTTGACTTCAACGTGGCTGTATTTTGGGCCTTACCCTGCCACAGCAATGGCATGTATGGAATTCTTAATGTTAAACATAATGGCTTTAAATTGTCCAGGCTTTATAGTGATACCAGAGAACAAAGATGTTAGTGCACACTACATATTTGCTTTTGTTTGAATTTGAATACCTTTTTCACTTTAGAAATCCTGCTTTGGTATCCGAAAGGCTGCACTGACTTTTGCAATGCTGTGTGTGATTGCATTATTCAGGGATGTCTTGCTGCTGGCACAGAAGGCTTATGTGCAGGCATCCCACATGGCATTATCTCAGAGTTTCCTAACCTGTGACATCTCCATTCAGCAAGGCTGAAACAGGACTTCTGTTTTGTTTTGGTCACATTCAGAGGGTGGAACATACTGCCAGTGATCCCTTATGGACCCTTGGTTGCATGTTTTCAGGGTGTAAGATTCTTGTCAGAAAGCAGCATATTGGCCAATAATGGTGTGCCTGTGAGTTTAGGGCAGGGCCTCTGCAGACTGCCTGGGCACAAGAACCCACAGTATCATAGAATCGTAGAATGGTTTGGGTTGCAAGGGGACCTTGAAGATCATCTGGTTCCAGCCCCCCTGCCATGGGCAGGCACACTTTCAACTAGACCAGGTTGCTCAAAACCCCATCCGACTTGTTCTTGAAGATCTTCAGGGATGGGGCATCCCCAGCTTCCCTGTGCAACCTGCTCCAGTGCCTCAGTCTTTTCCTAATATCTAAACCTACTCCCCCCCCAAAAGTTTGAAGCCATTCCCCCTCATCCTGTCAATATATGCTCATGAAAATAATCTTGCCCCATTTTTCTTGTAGTGGATATGAAGTCTCCAGTCTTTGCCTGACTCATCTTAATTCAGTACATTCAAAGATTTTAAGCAAGAAATTGTTCAAGGACATGGCCTATCATGGTGCCATTGACTCTGAGTAAAATTTGCCTTGAGAAAGTATGTTCGCTGCAGTTTCACGAGATGAACAAATAATATTTGAAGCTGCTTTTGGTAGCTGAAACTTCTAGAAACTATCACAGGTAGCCATATCCAGCTTTTGTCTGATAATGACTGACTGTGGTTCTTCTATTGTCTTTCTATGCTTTTCTTATGAGGTGGTAAAAATTATGTCAGCTGTGTTTTGAGTTCAGCAAAAGCCTGCTTGGGTGTCTAGGATTGTCCCTGCAGCTCTACTTACTGATTTGATGATCTAAGAAAGATTTCTTTTGAGTGCTGGCAGATATGAAATTGGTATGGTGATTACCTTACGAGAGGTTTGCATTCTGCTTACTTCTGAAGGTGGAGAGTATTAACATAATGGCATCCTTGAGGAAATATTTCTTACTATCTTCATCTGATAAATTCTTGGGAGCAATTTCTTTGAGTTAGTGACCTTGTCATACTGCACAGTCTGTTACTTATGAAGTCTGTAAGAACCCACACTGTAGTAGGTGCAGGTAGCAGTAGCAGAGTGAATTTCATTATGGTTGTGCAGAAATGAAAGCTGCTAAATTATTCAACTGTTGATGTGAGAACTTCAGGATTTTCTTTTTGTTAGTGTAGTCAGTAGCTTCCAAGGAAGGTGCAACACTCCATATTTCAGGGCTGTGGGGAATTTTCCCCCCCTTTTCTTCTATCTTGATCCTACACCTTAACAGCAAACCAGACAAATCTTCTGACTGACAGCATGTTGAAGTTACTTCAGCATTTCTGCTTCTAGACTTGTCTGTCTCCTCATTAGTTATGTTGTAAGCTGAACTCATTGATCTGGTAAGTTTTGATCTTTTTTAGCTAGACTGTTTAGCACAAGCTGATGCTAACAGTGATTTATTTGATCGAACTGCCATTTCTCATCAAAGAAGCCCTCAGAGAGTAAAAGCTCTTCACCAAAGGCTCTGTGTTCCTGAGATCGTACTTTTTTTTCATAGTTTGAACAACAAATTTTGAGAACATTTCTGGGTGCTTTTTTACACATGCCATGTAGAGAATGGATCGCTGCAGGGGTTGTAACTGGCACATAACTGGTGATATCTGAGTGTCCCCAGTCAGTGATAAGGGCAGCAATTTGCTTCCCATGTGGTACAGTACTGTCCTCATTTAACTCCAGCTGGCATCCCACACACATCACACAGCCACTCACTCACTCATCCAGCAGTGGAATGGGGAAAACAATTGGAGAGGAAAAGTGAGAAAACTTGTAATTTGAAGTACAGACTGTTGTTTTTAAGGAACGGTTGGTTGAAGCTCTAATGCTTAGTTAAGATGCCACTGTTTGGATCATGGATACATTCAGGTCATCTTGTGCTTAATGGATAATATTCCAGCAAGGAGGCTTGCCTAGCTTGTTCTTGGTCCCTAGAGTTAATAATAGGAGGTGGAATTGATGGAGAAAAGTCCTTTTTGCTAGGGGAGTTAGATAACCAAAATGTTTGGATAGTGGAGACTGACGTACTGTCCTTTTATGAGTTTCTCATTTGCCTTCCTTGATCTGAGTTGTGTACTTGGTTGTAGTAATTTGACTTCAGTGGGGAGACATCTCTTCAGGAGGAAAGCTTCCAATCCACCAGGCCGGAAAGCATATGGAAATGGTTGAGGAAAATCAAGAATTAATTCAAATGTTAGATTTTTTTTGGAGACTCTCTATATTTTAGGCTATTAGGAAACAGCAGAGCTTTTCTTTCTTCCTCATGATTTTATGGACTGTTCTCTGTTCTGATATAAGGAGAACTCTAATAGCTGCTTTGCATAGTGATTATTAAGGGAAATACTCAAAGACACTGTGACCAGTGCCCAGGTTCAGGTAGTTGTGGTCTCTTGTGGCTCAGTGTGGAAGCCCTGGAGAACAGACCTCTGGTGGCTGTGTCCTCTTGTGGATATGCAGGTTTCCTGAGATAACTGCTGAATCAGTTGCAGCCTCATATGGGAGGAAGAGCTCACTTCCCATTGAGAGGAATGGAAAGGCTAATTTACACCCCCAAGGTTTCACTTGTAGCATAAGTTGAACAACAGGTTCTTGTGTGGAAGAAGAAATATGTGGGAAACTTTGTATCAACTTTAATAAAGCATAACTGATTGGATGAAAAGCAGTTTTCCTCTTAAAAAATGCCAGTATTTAGCTTGTTTCTCATTTGTCTTACTCCACTTGCACGTTCAAAAGGATATACGTGTCTTTGCTCAAGCAGGTGTGGGAGTACTGGGATACAACTAGGCCTTCAAGTTTTGTTTCCCCCACCCCAAATCTCTAAACTTAATGTTGGAGTCCTGAAATAAACTGTATCCTTAAGTAATTGTCTGAAAAATTTCCATGGGCTCTTGCAAGCCAGGATACGCTCTGATAATCTGTACTGACATAACAAGGAGCAGTTATTTACTGCTTTATGTTGAATGCTTTTACAAGTCTGTCATCTTTTCCTCTCTCAATTTTTACAGGAAAATCATCAGCGTGTTTGCATCTTCTTTGATTATGCAAAACGTGGTAAAAACACTGCATGGTCTTATTTTCTGCCAATGTTGAATCGACAAGATCTCTTCACTGTGCATATGGTAAGTTTTAAATGAACCTGTCTCTGAAGATTGTGGAGAAAAATGCTGGTTCTATTTTTTCAGGAGATTTTGGAATTTGAACCTAAGCTTCTGCCTGGGCTGCAAAGTTTTCCTTTTTCAGTCTAGACAAGTCATTCTTAATATAAGCTTCACCTAACCACATTTTAAAAAGCAAAGTTATTTTCTTTATTGACATTGGTTTATTTCTGGGACATTAGAGCAGATTTAAAAAATTCAGAAACGCAGGGATTTTAGAATAAATAAGTACAGTAAAACATACCTGAAAAGCTTTTATTACCACTGCCAGTCAATACTATTCAAATACTAGAATTTAAGTTCTCATCTTGTGCAAGGGAAATACCTTTACCTTGATGAACCATATTTTCTCATGCTCAGATTGCCTGCTGACTCACTGAAAGTGTAGAGAGAGAAACAGAGGAGTGCTTAATGTTGTACAAGTGCTGCTCAGCAGCAGCTGAAACATTGATGTGTTACTAGCACTGTTTTGGACACCAGTCTAAACCATGGCATCATACGGACTGCTATGAAGAAAATTAGGTCCATCCAAGCCAAACCCAATACAGCCATGTGCGGTGTGTGTTTTTTGCTATGCTTTGAGCTGCTGTTTGCTGCTCCTGTATATGGAGTAACTTTTCTGGAATCTTAATATTCTGTCATCAGTGGTGAGAACTGGCCATTTCATCTCAGCAGGTTTTTCTTTTGTGGGGCAAAAATATGGTTGTATTACTGTAAATTCCTCCTGAGACTACAGTTTTCAACAGTGAAGCTTATATTATGGCTTGAAGAAAACTGCACAACTATGAATTGTTCTTCACTGCATATGTTTGTTTTGGCATGATATGGTAGAGTCAAATCATAGGTTCAAACTACAAACCCACACACTTGGCCTGCATTAGGCTGTGGTGGCAGAACTTGTGCAAGGATTCCAGGACACTGGGCAAGCCATGCTGTTTGCCCTTGGGTATTGCCAGTGCAGCTTTTTTTTGGGGTTGTACTGCAACTTCAACAGTGAGCTGGCTTGTTCTCAAGAAAAATATTAGGCTTGATTAATTTAGTTAATTTTTTGACCTAATTGGTTGACTGTGTGGATGTGAACCAGGTTTCTTGGTGTAGCTGAGGGAGGAGGTGAGGTGGCTGGGGTTTTTTTGTTCAATGTGGTTTGTTTTGTGGGTTTGTTTTTTTGGTGTTTTTTTTTTTTTTTGTGGTAATTCTACTGAAGACCCATCCTGCAAAACTGCAGTTTGAGCAGTCAGACAGTACTGACTGCCCAAGTATGCAGGTAAAGCATAATTTTTAGATCCTTGCAGTGCAAACTATTTAGTTTCCCTGGCATGGTGGCTTTTAAATATATAGTATAGAAATTCTGATGATCAACATTTCTCTATTCAGGTATTGTTTTCATTAGGTACTCCTAAAAAAAGTATACAAATAATTTAACAAGTCACAGAGAACTTCATGTGAAGTGAATCCACTTAAAACACTAAGTTAACTGCCTTATTAAGATTTTTACTACTCTTTGTGCATGCTTTTTTAAAGCACTTGAATGTTTTAAAAAACAAATGTTAGGATTGGGTTATTTTTGTTGGGTTTATTTTATTATTCTCCTTACTATGCACGCTGGAAGACTTTTGATGCCACATCATTACATCTGCTTAGACAGATGAAAATACTCATCCTCTGTGTAGGCTCAAATTCTGCTAAGTATAAATGGTCTCTCATTCAGGGGCCAGGTAGCAGTTTTAACTCAGAAGCACAGTTGATTAGAGAGCTAATATCTTGTGTTTTAAAGCTGGAGGGATTTTATAGGGTTATTTAATTGCATTCAGAAGGGTATTTGACATATTTAAGTGTAGAGATGGTTGTTCCAGACACAGCTGTAATCCCTCAAGAAATCAGTGGTGGTGGTGCTGCACATGTGAATGCAGTGAAGTGGAAAGGTGGCTGGAATAGTCTCCTCACTGCATTGTGGAACTGTGTGCCTGCAAATGAACCCTTGTTTCACAGTAATTTCTTGGTTACAGTGCCTCTTTATATATAAGCTGGCTCAAATGTTTTTGCAAACAAGCTGCAGGCTGCAACAGATTTACTTCAAATATAATTTGGAAAGGCTGATGTAGAAACATACTCTTGTTTAAGTATTCTTGGGCCATAGACACTGTGAAAATTCTTAACCTGACCACATTTTTACTCCCCAACTTCATTCTTAAATTTTACCTTCCATTTTGCTTTTCTGCTCTTCTTCTGGGAAAAGAAGTTTTTCTTCAAGAAACTTTTCTTGAAGATGACTTCCTTCAGTTTAAATACAAAAACCCTTCAATACTATGTTTACCATTTGTGTTGGCATATGCCACAGTTGCTTAAATCAACCCTGCATGTACTAGGCTATCAAGTGTCTTGCTTTTGATTGATTTCTGACTATAATGGTGTCCTACAGCAGTAGTCCATCGATGACTTCCATCTCCTTCTGAGTTCTTTATTGGTGCCTTGTGAACTTCAACAGCTACAGGGAACTGATAACATTGTGAAAATAAACCAATTAGTGGAAGTAGAAGCAGCAGAATGCTGAAAAGAAGCAAAATTATTGGGCAAGAAGAGTCCCCTACATAGAAAATGGGTAGATTTCTGCAAAGGACTATCTTTTATCTAAACTTGGTTTCCAAAGTTTACAGGACTTCTCACTGAATTCTGAAATTGCTGTGTTTAAAAAAAAATCTGTTTATTGCATTCTTTTTCAGGCAGCAAGAATTATTGCCAAACTGGCTGCTTGGGGGAGGGAGCTTATGGAAGGCAGTGACTTGAATTACTATTTCAACTGGATTAAAACCCAGCTTAGTTCACAGGTAAAAAAGCTACTTTTGTTTAAACTTTACAGTGACTTTGGAAACTTTTTTCAAGAATATGAATGTACAGACATGCAAACAAGAGGTATATTTTTGGTTTTGTTTTTTAAAATGAAATTTTACTTTGCCATTTTTAAGCTAAATAATCTTTATTCAATCACTCAGTTTTTAACTTAGTATTTTAATTTTTTTACTCTAGTCCTTAAAATGTAAATTAATTTTAAAGGTTCTTGCCTTTTCTGTTGGTTAACACTGTTTTTTCTTTTGAACACTGAGAAAATATGAGATGAAAGGTTTTTTTTTTCTTGCCTCTATTGTTTTGGTTATCAGAATTTTTTGCCGGGAAGAAAAACCACGTGACAGTGGAAATTCAATGTCAAAACCTTTTCCCAGTTTACTGTAGTACAAAGCTTTTAGTTTTAGTCCTGTGCCTTGAAACTGAATAAATTCTGACTGATTTGAACAGTGTTTTTATGGTATTAGCTCAGTATGAGCCATTTACTTCTGGCTTGTCCTTCAAAGATGAATCATTCTCCTTTATAGTCATTTTTGGACATTTTTCCTTCAAAATGTAGTGATTTGTCATTCATTCTCTTAGTGTTGTAGCAGAAGTGGATTTTGGGAAGCAGAGAAACATTTAGTAGATTTAGTAATGGTATATATTCCATCATTTTTTGAACTGGGCTTATTAAATTGGAGTTTTATTTTTTCCTCTGGAAGAAGAATCTTAAAGTTGGAATTCATGTCAGAAAGATTCAAGAGTACAGTTTGCAGATTCTAAGATGAAAAAATGTCTTGAATAAATCCACACTTAAATATTTAAAAATTAAATGTTGATCTACCAGAATCAGTTCCAAGCACGTTCTTCTAGATATGAAGTATGTGTGGGAAATAAATATAATATGTGATAATATACTGAGCAGGAAAAAGATCTAAGAGTCTAAACATTATTTTTTTTAATTGCTAGAAAGATCGGAGAACTGAAAGAAACTTGGTAACAACTGTTCCTTAAGAGTGAAGAGCAACTCTGATTTTACTTTTAATTTCTTTTTTTCCTAGAAACTACGCGGTACAGGGGGTTCTGTGGATACAGGAGCAGTCTCTACAAGTGATGTGAGTATATCTTTGAAATCTGTCAATCTGCTATTTTGGGCAGGTGATATCCACTCCTCGGATTAAGGTGCAGATGTCTTCTGGTGCCAGTGATAAGAAGTACTTGGAACTGTACTTGTTGTACAGAACTGTACAACAGAGTGCCAGGTGATGGCGCCAAGAAACAAAAGTATTTTTGAGCACTGATTTCACATAGAATATTGGCAGTGGAAGCATATATTTTACAATTAGTTTGTCTTGTTAAAGTTGTAGATGTGTCTAGGATTCTCTTTGTTAAAACTTGAAAAAATTGTATAAAATCAATTTCATATTTGAACAATTTTAAGTCACTGACTTGCTGATCTTAGAAGTCTTTTCCAGCCCAAATGATTCTGTGATTCAGTACTGTCTGTTTACCACTGAGCTGTTGGACTTGTAGAAGAAACCTGAGACTGAGAAGCTTTTGGCTGTTGTGCTGTGCAGAGCTTAGAAAAGGACACATCAGATATTAAGCTGATATTGCCCCTAAACCACTGTAGCATGAAATTGCAAGAGTGCTTTCAAAGCTGTGAGCTTTTCATATTTGAATAGTTTGAATTCAGAGGAAAATAGATTGTCCTTTTCACATCAATATTTTTTTTAATATTCAATTTCATGTAGCTATAATAGCTGCTGAGCTTGGAGATGAACTGTGGCAGCATAACAAGTGCAAATGATCATCCTAACTGGATTTTCTGGGATCTTGTGGCATGATGAGGCAGTTTATAATAGCTCTTGAATCTGGAGTAAAATTCAGTTAGGTCTTTTGTTCCATCTGCAGCCTGAAAGTGGTCACAGTTTCTCAGGAGACTTAACTTGGGATTTGTTGTTCTTCTAAATGTAGTCATGGCTTTAAAGTGTTAGATTCCTGTAGAGAAGAGCCTCTTAAATTACCCTGTCTGGGGTTTTAAAGTAGAAAAGTTGAAAGACTGTTATGCATGATTTTGGGTAGGGTGTAAAACAATGACCTGAGCGTAGAAGTTGAAGTATTTCAGTATTTCATGTGCAGATCTGTGTGGCATAGTGCTAGGTTTTGCTTGGTTTTGTTAGACTGACTGCTGTCTGTCATACAGCCATAAAAGAGTAAATAGTTCTGCAGCACACACCACCACTTATTATGGAGCCATCAGCTCCTCTGGCTTGCTTAGAAATCTGTATTCATTGCACTGTGGCACTGCATGGATGTACTGTGCCATGGCAGGGTCCCAAAGCAGCAGAACTGAGAGTGCAAATATGTTCCAGGATAATTAAATTGGATAAGTATTGTCTTAACTTCGTTAGTGTTCGGATTTCAGATCTAGCTTATGAAGGATTTTCAAGTAAGTCCTGGCTAATTTCAGAATAAATTAGAAATGTAGTTGTAGCATTTTATACAGGAAATGAAGGCTGGAATCTATTATGAAATTTCAATTATAATAGTGTTGGAAGAGAATGCTTTTATGACAAACTCTTTAAAAAGAAAATTCCAAGTTCAGTAGTTACAAGGGTTGATGATGTAGATAAATTAATGCATTATTTGGGCTGGGAGAGCTGTCTGTGTTTATAGCTGTTTCATTTGCATGGGGCGTGAAAGTGAGTACTTTCACAGGGAAATTAATGTTCTGGATGATTTTAGCCCAGATGCACAGACTTAGTTTTTACATAAAGGGCTTAAATCTCTCATGAGAGACAGAATGAGTTACTCAGTTTTCAATTCTGTTTATTGCCTCCTCTCTTTTCGTATGGGATTGTCTTAACTTCTTTACTTCATTAAATGCTTGAAAGGTTTGATCTTGTATTATGTGAGTGAGCTACCATAAGACTTTCAAGGAAAAGGCTTATAGGGGAGGAAAAGAAGCAAGCAACATTTTATCAGCAGCACATTTGATTAATGTGTGGTTAGTATTAGTGAAGGTAATGCTGACAATTGAGTAAGAAGAGAGAAAAACATGCTCTGACAAATATATTCAAACAGAAGACAGCTTTCATTCATAGATACTGAAGGAAGGCACGTTCAAATGTTCTGATAATGTAAAATGGTATCGCTTGCATAACACTTCTTTAGTATTCAGAGCTCTCCTCCTTTTATGCCATTAAATGCCTGATTTGGAAAACTACTTCAGCACTTACTACCTGACTCTTCTTGTAAGAAGTGATGTGTTGTTGTGTTCACCCAGAGTTCCCAGTATGTACAATGTGTTGCTGGATGTCTGCAGCTGATGCTCAGGGTCAATGAATACCGCTTTGCATGGGTAGAAGCAGATGGAGTAAATTGGTGAGCATCTATTTCAATTTATATGGATATACCTGCACTTAACACTAGTACATTACCCAGTGACCTTTTTTGGGAATAGAACTCTTGTAATGGTCAGCTGTTCTGTTTGAGTACAAAAGAGATTTGTTTTCAAACATTAACACAGTCAAATAGACAAATGAAACTTGCACTGTTGCAGCTTTAATGCAGCTTTCCTGTTCAAGAAGAAGTGCTTAAGTATGTATCTGAACAGGAATATAACCATTTGTTTTCAGCTGAAGATGTTTTGTTTATTATTTAATAGAACAAGGAGTAATGAAATGAGTTCCTGCTAATCATCCTAGTCTTTGAGTTTGGAGTTGTTCTGCCTGAAAGTATTAGTGAAAGCCCAAACATTTTCTAGAGCTAAGATCATTTTTTTTTTCCTCATATGGCTTCAAGTAGGTCATTCTTTTATCCAATTCTCCTAATAAATAGCCTTGCATTAGGCTAGGATGTCAGCACTAATCTTATTTAAAGAATGCTTGCCTATAAATATTTTTTTTCTGCCATCCCTGCCTCTATTGGGGATGGCTGATATGTGATTTGCACTTCAATGAAAAATACCCCTTTACACTGAAACGGAGAAAAGTCAAAATTACCAATGAAGTAAAATTTCAGATGATGTTCATATGTGTCAAGATGACACTACTGAAACCAAGGAAGCTTTTTAATCAAGTATTAAAGCTTTACAATAAGCCCATGTTTCACCATGTTTGAACTTGTCTTAAACTTGGTAAGAATGATTTTGAATATAGATTTTTGTAAAAAAAAATTTTAAATTGAGTTAGCTACTACAGAATGGACTTGTAAATTGTTTATTAAATTTTCAGAACTTCAGCTGAGCAAACCTGCATGATTTCTTCCTTGAGATCTTATGATACTATTTTTTTTCTAGCAGTACTTTGTATATTTGTGTCTATGAGCCCTTTTCTGAGAACTCACTGTTAAATAATGAATGCTTCAGCTAATTTCAGACACTTCTGTGGACAAGTACAATTAAGTAAAGAAATTCAATTTGTGTAGATTTTGTTCTGTCTGTTTATTTCTTCTTAACTTTCTCTGTTTCTTCTAGAATGACAAATTACCTAAACATGCCAATAGAAAAACTGTCTTGGTGAACCAGAAGATGGTTACATTACTACATCAGTTCTCATGGGGAAAGATACTTTGTGGCTCTAAGGCTAAGGAGAACATAACCATATCTTTAAAAGATGGCTTTTTGAACAAGCTGCTTATACAATGATAAATAGTGATGCAGGTTACTGTGAAGTGTGTGTTGTATGCTCATCTTCTGCATCTCTTTCCAATAAGTTCCTGTTACCATTTCTTTTGTGTTTCAGAGTGGAGCAATGCAATCTATGCAGTCATTATTTAAAAATTAAATGTGTACTCTGTCAATTTTTCAGCATCATGGGTGTCTTGAGCAACAAATGTGGTTTTCAGCTGCAGTATCAGATGATTTTCTGTGTGTGGCTGCTGGCATTTAGCCCTCAAATGTGTGAATATCTTCGTCGGTATAATATTGTCCCCGTGCTGTCGGATATTCTTCAGGAATCTGTCAAAGAGAAAGTAACCAGAATCATCCTTGCAGCATTTCGGGTACGTATCTGTTGACTGCAGTTGTGCTGTGCTTCTCTCATGAATTTCTATGTCTCAAATGTTGCTGATGCAGAGCTGTTCCTGCTGGACCATGTCAATAAAGTGATTGAAAGCTTAATTCTCTTTTTGTTTGTTTGTTTTTAGTTGGATTTTTCCTTTGTTTTTGTTTTCCTTTTTGTGAACTGAGTTTTGCTACAGAAAATATATATGCTATTGCTAGTAATAGATATCTGCTATTCAATTCCTTCTTAAAATAAGGCTGACTAAAAAAAGCAATGTTAACCCAGGCACTAGTGATTCCTCTTTTTTAATTCAAGATTCTTTTTCCTACTGGTACTACTGTAAAACCCTGGAGTTACTAATATCTGATAAATTTTACATTATGAAGCTTTAATTAACAAAATATTATTTTGAATACATATGTTTGTCCAACTGAGAAATTATTTTTATCTACTAGTCCAAAAATCTTTTTTTGGTGACTCTGTCACGGCAAATGAGAATATCCATATAAGAGTGATTAGTTGACTTACTATGTCTGCATTACCCAAAAATCACTGGTCCTATTTATGATAATTAGGAATAACTGATTTTCTAGGCTTGATAGTTTCACTGTGAGAGTACTGTTTTATGTTCATGGATGCCACTAGTTTTATGTGCATGCTGGTCAAGTGTCTTGTGAGTAATACAGAAATGCTGTAACAACTTGTAATGCTGATTTAAAGCAGCACTTGGTATCCTGAGTAGGAAATGTCAGTCTTGGAAGCTATTTTTTTTCCTGGATATGGATTATGTTCCAATAGTAAGTGTTGCAAGCAAATTAGAATGAGGAGAGGGAAATTGTTGTTTACTGACTTGCTGATTAGCAATGATAAACTATGTGGAGGTGCTTACTCTGTATCTCTGTGTGAGAACATCTGCCACTGGAAGATTTCTGAATAAGGAAGATCATAAGAATCTGCTGTTCATCTTGTTGAAGGAGTACAGTGGTATGAGGTGTTCAGTAGAGCTGTTCTTACTGTATATAGACCTCTGTAGATGTTGTAGTCTTCTTAAAGATCTTAATGTTAGGATTAAGCAGGGACATATTGCAAGATAGATTAGAAAAAAATTGAAGAAAAGAAAGAAGTTGAGAAGCTCAACAGTTTATATCCAGTGTCTTCCTATTCTGAGGTCATAAAAAGTAGGAGAAATAATTGCTACTTCTTATATTTACTGTGTTTTGCAAGAGGAGACAAAAATGGAGCTAAGTTTTTTTTAAATAAAGGCAAGGAAAGAATCAGGTGTTTCTGTCACAGGCTGTGGGGAGTGTAACTTAGCTGTTTCCTTTCTCCAGCATTAAGGAGTTGTGTTGGCGTGAAGATGAGTTGTTAACTGGCAGCCAGGAGCGTAATAGATTAGAAATTATACATCAGAGCTGTGAGTTCTGGAGCAAAATTAAAATAGGTAGCAGAGGCAAAACAGTCCTTTTCCTGTGTGAAAGGGCACAGTATCAGTTTGGGGGGGGGGGGGCGGGCAGGGGGAAGGGAATTGCATAAGAGACTAGGCTTGATGACTCCCCAAATCTGTCTGTGCGTTACTGAAGGTACTCCATGAGTCTTGACAACTTGGATGTCTTCTCTACTACTTGATTTCTCCTAATTTGTCGTATTTTACCTTTTTGTCAAGTTAATTGCCCTAAGTACATAACTGCAAATATAATAATTTTTTCTATAAAACAACAAGTATTGGGCACTCCTGTCTCACTGAATCTTCTACTTTCTCTACGTATTATTTTATACCCTCATTTTTCACACTTTTATTGCTTTCTACATTTGTTTCCTGGCTAGAACTAGTTCTACACCTTAAGATTTTGGGTTTTATCACTGAGTAGTTTACTGATCCATTCTATGTAGGCATGTGTTTGTGGTTTTACTTTGTTGATACATCCTTTCAAATTCGCTATGAAAAGCTTGAGTATCTCACTATGATGTGGTATACCATACTATATGGTATGGTATATTTGGAGTAGCTTCCCACATCTGCTTGTAATTATCTTAACTAGGAGGTGTTTGGAACCTTTATCCACCTGCTCCTTGAACCTGCTGAATTGTCTTATTTAAGTTTCATTATTTGTTCATTTGCTCTCATTAGCAGTTTTAACTCTTAAGTAAATTAGCATTACTTTCTGTGAATTACCTTTTAGTTTTCTTATTGAAGTAGAGACTGGGGTGGCTTTCTTTTGCACATTAAAGCTAATTGTATATGGCCTTTAAAAGCAGTACTATGACTTATTTTTAGTTTGCAAGTTTTCAAGTCGATTTGCAGTGTTTTGCCTCAGTAACTAATAAGATGTCTGATATCTAAGAAACCTGAAGTGTAATAGTTCTGTGACAAGACTGATGCAGTCAAATTCCTTATATATAGTTTCACTGATTGTTTCTGGTAGATGTTAAGTCTTATTTATACGAACACATGTTCTCTTTGTTAAGGACTTTGCCTTTTATGTGAAATTCATGTTTTCAGCTTTATCAAAAAGTTCAGGTGGCCAGCTCTGATTGAAAAACATAATTGAAAGCTGATTAAATTGAGTAGAAATGTAATGAATAAATGACACTGGAATTTCACTATTGCATTCTCTGCTTGTAATTCCAGTCTTACTAAGAAGCTTCTGATTGAATAAAAATGTCTAGCTGGAATATTCCCAAACTTGAAAAGAGCTGATTTAATCCAGATGGTAACTTTGAATTGGAAATACGACTTCAGGTTATTTTTTTAAGGCTCTGTGCTTTATGATATTGCTGCAGAGAAAGCTAAAATGATAATCCAATATAAAAGTAGTTGTTTATAGTGGAGGTTCTGGTATTTGGGATAAAAACCTGCCCTTTTTCTTTGAATAGTCTTTATAGTCACCTCAAATTGATGTGGAAAATATTCAGAACAGGTAAATTAGTACTTTCTAGTATTGAAGAGAGATTATTTCAGGAATTGGTCAATTTTGTCGCTTACTAAATTAAAAAGTTCCAATAAAAATTTCTTTAAAAATACTGCTTTGTTTCCAAGTAGTCTGTTCTTAAAATAAATACATCTTTATTTCCCTAGAATTTGTTAGAGAAATCTACTGAGAGAGAAACTCGCCAAGAGTATGCACTTGCCATGATTCAGTGTAAGGTTTTAAAGCAGCTAGAGAATTTGGATCAGCAGAAATATGATGATGAAGACATCAGTGAAGATATCAAATTTCTACTGGACAAGCTTGGTGAGAGCGTGCAGGACCTTAGGTATGCTTTGCAGTGTGCACTTCAAAAATTGAGGTTATGTGAATGTTGGTAGAACTTTCTTCTTTTGTAAGGCTAGAAAGTCTACAGTTATATGTAAATGCTATTTTAGTAAGAGCATACGGAGATGTGTTAGTTTCCTGTTGTATATCAGTATTTAGAGGCTAAATAGAAAATAAACCTTCACTTACATATGTGATCTTTGTAACTGACAGATTGTTAAAGGACTTCAAAGAGATCTTGAAGGATTTCCAGTCAAAACTGAAGACTACCTGGTTAGAATAAGTTTTACTGTCCAGATGAACTCCAAGTTTTTGTCAGTGTTTACCTAGTTCTTGCTCTTGTGCCTAAATTAAAGTGCATATTGTAGGTACTGTCACAGGTTTAATTGGATGGAAGGTAAAGACTGGAATCCTTAGTTGGAAAAGTTAAAACATAAAAAACCAGCAAAACAGCAAATTAAATTCCAAAATGTTGCATTTGTGTGACTAGGGTGGGTTTGGTTTTTTTTCTTTTTTTTTTTCCTGGGAATAGTGTTTTGGGGTGGATAGAGGGCTGTGTTTGAAAACAATTTTTTTTTTCTTGCCTCTCATGCATTTTCTTACTTTCAAACTGTTGAGACAGGGAACAAGTCTCATACTCTGCAGACCACTGACTTCTAAATGTGTCATAGCAAAGCAATAGCTTTGTTAGGAACAGGTTTAGGCATGTGGTTCAGAGTGTTTGTAGAAGCTTGGCCAACATGTCATTTAGGTCTTGTGTTGCAGCTCCTTTGATGAGTACAGTTCTGAGCTCAAGTCAGGAAGACTGGAGTGGAGTCCTGTGCACAAGTCAGAGAAGTTTTGGCGGGAGAATGCTGTAAGACTAAACGAGAAGAATTATGAACTACTCAAGTAAGTTTTCAAGTCTTGAATCACATGATTCTTTAATATTTTGTGTTTAAATACACCTGAATCTAATACAAGTTTTATTTTAATACCAAGTAGTGTCAAGAATGAAAGCAAGTCAGAACATCCTGCTTATTTTAGAATGTATAGGTTGTTCTGTTCAAAAGCAGAATTTTTATTTGCTTTTACTGGTCAAAATGTATTGATAGAGGGAATATCTCTAGCTTAACTTGCAAGCAGGTTTGATTTGATTAAAAATGTTTTTATTATATCTTAATCTTAATTTTGTATTGTGTGGTGATGTTGATCTGAGTAATGAATTCCTGTCTTGGATATTTGGGAATTGAAAGTTTTGGTATTGTTCCATGAAAAATTTGACTCATTGCATTATGTTGCAATCTGTCTATTTTGTGTTGAGATTGTTTGGAGTACATAGATTGTTAGATGAAGTGAACCTGAAGCTCATATTTTCTTTTGCTGTGAAGGACTGGCTGACTGGCATATGAAATTATGCCCTGTAATGATGCCTGGGTGTTAGTTGTTTAAAGTTCATGTTCATTAGCTGGTAATACCTGGTTTTCTTTCAGTTCAGGGTTTTCTATTGAATGCCAGACCTAACAGAAATCAGGATGTCGAGTGGAGCATGTGAGATGTTAGAAAGCATGGCAAGAGCAGGATGATCCTGAGCTTCATGTACATTTCAACTGCCCTGACACCTCACCAAAACAAGTCTGATAAATAATTCCCTGGGGGCATATTGCTGCATATGTAGGATTACAGACTTAAAAATTTTAGATGCTGACAACTGTGGCCATGAAGTTGATGTTGAGGCTTAATATTTCCAGTAGTGATTACAATATTTTGCTGTATTTATTTCTCCTTGTTCTGGGATTTAATTTATTGTGCTTGTGCTGCTACAAAGACAGTGATCTTCAATAGTTCCTTTAACATATCCCCAGCTCTCAAAAAAAAACCAACCCAAAAACTCCACAACACTAAACCAAAAAATTCCACAAAAAACCCACCCACCGTCCAACCCAATGAAATGGGGACACTCTTGCACCTCAGAACTTCATTTTTCGCATTGCAAGGCATTTGACAGATAGTACTTATTTGCTTAAAACCATACAATTTTATTTTTCCTTATCTGACTGCTTATTAGTTTTCTAAATCCAATACACTTACACTGCTATTATGCAGTTATGTTAAACTGCATAGTAGCAGTTACGTTAAACATAATTGTTTTCATACCTTCTACCATTACTGCCTGCTTTGATGGTGGACTTCTATTTTGTTCAACAATATTGTATGGATCTTTGGTGTCTTCTGATTAGTGTTACGGTTCAAGTTTCTGTCTCTACTTCTTGTTGAAAGTAGTTCTTTTCATTTGAGAAGTGCTTTTTCTGTCACTTTCTGCCTCTAGGGAGGCAGTGGCTGTGGTAATTTAATTTTACCAGAATCTTATTTTTTTTTAATTCCAGTTGAATTTTTAACTTACCTATTTCAGCTTGTTTGTAGCTTTCTCTGATTAGAACACATTTGTCATCTCACTAAGTATAGAATAATTTTCCAGTGATCTGTATGTTTAACTGTATGTTTTAACTGAGCCTAACCTTCATAATCTGTGTCGTTTTTCCCCCTTCTCATAACTGGCTAGAGAATAGTGTTGTAGCTGTTTTCCACTAAAGGTGGTTTAACTACTTAATTAAAAAATGTAGACAGGATTAAGAATTGAGAAGCTGTTTACTTCTTACTGCTCTGTGTTTCTGTGCTAAGAAAATAACATGTGGCACTGGAATAATTTACAAGGTAGTATAGCTTTCATTTTTCAGTCTTTGAATTAAGACAGAACTGCTTTTTAATATAGCTTATCTAGAACTCAGAACTGTTGGTCTTGAAGCCAAAGTATAAAAGTATAAAAAGATGAGAGATTTTGTAATCCTTAGTTACAGGTATTTGTGTATGTACCTCACTAAACTGACTCTAGTGAATACTTTAATTCTGTTAATTAGGGCATATTCTTAGTTTCATTAAGTACAACTGCATGTTTGAAAAAAGTTCTAGCTTTACTGTTTGGGTGACTTGTAAAGCATTTTTATGCTTATGGGCTTTGTTTTTTTAAGTCATCACTGCTTAAAAAACCCTCAACAAATAAAAAAGCCTTAACAAAAAAAGGAAACCAACCCAAAACCTAGGACTTGATTGTTTCAAATTCTTTCCTAGAATCCTGACAAAACTTCTGGAGGTTTCTGATGATCCACAGGTGCTGGCTGTAGCTGCTCATGATGTGGGAGAATATGTACGGCACTATCCCCGTGGGAAACGGTAGGAAAATGCCAATATGTTTTTGTTCCAGAGAGTAGCTGGAGTATGTCCTGTGCCTGTGACTTTTTTTGCTTATTTATATTAAAATATGCTACAAAGGGATTGCAGGTTATGCTCAAGTTTAATTCACTGGGAAGATGAGAAAATACAAGCTAGATCAGATGAGAAAATGCAAACTGGATCTTTGACTTAATATATTTCAGTGTCTCTTAATGGTTAAGGTAACCAACGTTTAAAGTAAGTATTGAATACAATGTTTAGGCTAAAGCAGAAGCCAGGCACCAGAAGAAATTGGAAGAACTACCAAGAGTTTAATCAACATACAATTTTTCCTCTCTGTTATGACTGATTGGACTGTAATTATTGGACTTAGGGTAGACATGGACTATTCCAACAATGATAAAGATTGTGTTGTGACTTAAAGACTACAGAGAAGTTTTTTTCCACAAACAATTGCTGTTGTAATTTCAGTGATGCACAGATTAAGTTGTCACTCTTCCATTTACATATGTTTTAGCTACACAAATACACCTTTTGGTGAAAGCATTCATGTTCATTATAAACCCAAATTCCTGGTGAAATACACACAGACACTGCTATATTTTCCTGCTTTAAAAATCTGTGAGCAAAGATGTTTACTGAGTATTTGCACCTCTAAGTAGAGACCACTGAAGCAGAAAGATGCCTTTGGTTTTTGCAGGAATCTGGCTCATCACTCACACGGGCATGTGATGTAATTTTTGTAGCAAAGAAGTGGTCTGTTCCTGGTTTCTGCACAGGGTTGAATGGATGTCATGGTTTAACCCCAGCTGGCAACTTAGGTCCATATGGCTGCTTGCTATCTCCCCACAGCAGGATGGGTGCTAGAAACAAAAGTAAAAGTAAGAAAATTTGTGGGTTGAGATAAAACAATTTAATAGGTAAAGCAAAACAGGGAATTAATTCACTGTTTCCCACGGGCAGGCAGGTGTTCAGCCATCCCTGGGAAAGGAGGGCTCCATCATGCATAATGGGTACTTGGAAAGACAAACACCATCACTTTGAATGGCCCCTCCTCCTTCTCCCAGTTTTATGAGCTGAGCATGTGGCCATATAATACAGAGTATCCCTTTGGTCAGTTGGGGTCACCTGCCATGGCTATGTCCTGTCCCCAAGTCCTTGTGAACCCCCAGCCCTCTTGCTGGTGGGGTGAGGAGCAGGGAAGGCCTTGTTGCAGTGCAAGTGCTTCTCATCAATAGTGAAATCAACACTGGTTTTAGTACAAAAAGGAAAATTAACTATCTCAGCTAAAACCAGCTCAATACGTAAAATGAGAATGGCCTTCTAGCCTTGTTAGGAATTTCATGAACACTTCTTGTGCAGACTGCTGTCTTGACAGTAGTAGAATCACGGACAGCAGACTGAAACTTCAGACCATATGTACGCTAGGAAGATTTGTTGACTCCAGAAATACTCACAGCCCTTTTAGTCTTGTAAGCAGCTTGAACAGAAATGGAATTTGGAGGAGAGGCAGATATCCTTCAGTAAGGTGGAAGCTAATATTGCTGCCTGCAAGTGGCAAAGCTGAAGGGCTAATACTGGTTGTTCTTGCTTTGAACTGCTCTTTGTATGAAATAATTTTGTTATGTGTTTGCCATAATCTTTAAACACCTTGCATGCATCTACCTGAATGTTTGTGCTAGTGTGGCCATGAAGTTGCTGGACCAAAGCTATGAAATAAGAAGAGTGGAAAACAGGACCTGTATCCTTCTGTCTGTAGGTGGTAAAATGCATAGCTGTTAGGACCACAGCTTCAGTCAGCTCCCAGGGTCTTAAGCCTATTCAGAAATGTGTTCCTGCAAAAGGACTGGTCATCAGCAAATAAGAAGTGTCCTAGATACTGTTCTAACCCACAGTCTTATATCAAATTCTAATACTTAGCTGCTGTCTGTTTACAGACTTGGCATATTTAGCTTTCTCTTCCAATAAACAAACGGAAATGCCTCAATCTCTTTATTTTAAAGAATTTCACTCGTAATCCAGTGTATTCTTACCAAATATGACTTCAGCAATTTTGGAACTAACTAAAAGCTTAAAATACATATGGATTATGTGTCAGTTCCAGCACAATAGTCCATTTCTTATGTTTTTTGATACATAGTCATGTACTGCTCCCATGCCTGGTTGGTATTTCACACTCTCATTGCATGACTCACTTTAGGAATGGATACTGTTCCTTAGTTTAGAAGAATAGAAGAATTCAGGTGTCTTAAATACTTTTGCTTCTGTTAAGTGCTTATTGTCAACTCTCAACTGGATCTTCCTTTAGCCTTTGAAGGTTGGAGAGGTGAATTGGAGCCTAAAACTACTTGCCTTTACCTGCTGCACACAGTGGAGACATGGAGTTACCGTTCTGGCTGACCTTTTCCTTTGTCTGACAAAAGAAAATGTTTGTTAAACTAAATGCAGTGTTTTTGTATGGCTGTTCTCCAGTGCTTAAATAATTTTTAAATTGCCTTTATAACTACACATTGTGGACCAAATTGTCAAGACAACAGCACTGTGGGCTTCTCTTGAGGCTCACCAAGATGCTTTTTCCTGAGAGTGTAACAGCAGAAATAAAGTGTGACACTGGTGCTTCCTGTCACTGAAAATAAATGCAGGCCTCCAGCACAGCTTCCATGTGGCCCAAGGGTTATTGCTATGTACTATCAACACTTTGAATTTCTTGATTGCTGTGAATGTGGGCTTTGTGTTTTACGTGTATAAGAGATGGAGACATAGAACCATTCTCTTCCTTAGCTCATGATTCAGAAAAAAACCTTGGATTCTCTTTTTTTTCCCTGGCCTGCTTTCAGTTATGTAGTGTGGATTTTGTATTTGTTTTCTGCTATAACAGTCTAAATTGTACTCATTTGTCTTTATCTTCAATGTCTTCTTTCTCCCTTTAAATGGGTCATGTTAAAATCTGGGTCTTCAGCATCCAGAAACTTTTTTGAAATGCCACTATTTTGCCTTACTGCAGGGGTATTACGGGGAGCAGTCACTGCAGAAGATATGCTCATACCATAACTGCTCTACTGGGCTCTATTACTGCTGTAAAGTAAGCAGCATTTGAGGAGAGGGGAAACTAAACGTAATGTTTTGGACACATTTGGAACTTGAAGGAACAGGACTCATTGTGATCCTTCTTCACTGTTTAGACCTTTGGGATGAAACCCATGGTTGGGAAGTGATTTGTACCTGTAGGCAGCATTATGCAAGAATGATAATGCTGTTCTTCAACTCTTCATGTTCTCAGCCATAATTTCAGTGATGTATTGTCACCTGAAAGAGCCTATTACCATTTGTGATTATAGGCTTTTAACTTTTCATTTTGGTTCTTGCATTCTCTTAGCATAAGGAAGCTTTTGAATTTAATGCCTTTTTTACATCCTTTCAATTCCTGAAAACCCAGTGGTTTAGGTCCGTCCTATAATAAAGAAAAAATTGTTATTTGTGTTTCATACTCTTGCCTTTGTGTGTAGTGGTTTTATATTTAACTCAATAAAAATGTGAGGCAGCATAAGTCAGGCATAAAGGTTTTTTGAATCTGTTATATTACTAATAACTTGTTAAATTCTTGGCAAGAATTTTCCAGCTCAAAACAGTTGCACTTTTCTGAATCCATTCGTGCTTTATAAAATGAATGTTTTAATATTATTGAGAAATAATATTCCCTGTGGTCTGAAGGATGGTTTTCACTGAGTTATAAAATGAAATTGAAAATTCTCTTCTTCATCTCCATGATATGTCTTCATACCTGTTCTGTACATTGTGTTGTGCAGCAGCAATGCATTAATTTGGCCATGGAAAGAGCAGTACTAAATGAAAAATACCTAATGCAAGCTTAGAATGGTAGGACAGCATCAGGTTAAGCCTAAAGCAAATGATAGTGTCTTCACAGGATGGTATGTGAAGTTTAACCACTAAGTGACTGGTGAGAGAACTGGTGTAAAAAAACCATGAAAGTCAGTGAGTAAATCAGCTTATATATTCCTTGCAAATTCTCTTCTAACTTACTGTTATGACAGACCGAAGTGCTGCATGTGAATCCATCTGGATGGTGATACTTTTTCAGGTTTTAAGTGTGTTGCCTTCCATTGGTTTTATTAAGACATAATATATTCATGACATGCAATACAAGACTTCATTAGTATTTCATGGGGGATTTAGTATAGCTGTTAAAAAGCTATGGTTGACTATGGTGGTGAAGTTTGTAGTGAAAGATGCAGCTGAAGCATATATTTTTTTCTGGAGATTATACCTTAACAGCCAGTTCTGCATCTTGTGCAGGAATAGCTGTGTCTCTAGTACAGTTTGAATGTCATAAAGCACTAAGTGTATAAGGTGGGTGATTTAGTAGGGGTTGGTGTGATTATAAGTGTTTTTCTTTATTAGACAGTGCCAAAAGGGATTGGGCTTTTATTCTTACAAAAAATGGAGTGACCTGGTTGTCATCCATTTATGGGGGAAGGGCACTACCTCTCCTACATAATAGTTGAAAATGCTGTAACCTGCCAACCCTTTTAGAGAGCAGATAAAGTAAATAACCCTCTCTGAAAAGGGTTCTTTTATTGATTATTTACTTCAAAGTAGCAAACAGGAGTCCAGTAAAAACACTTTCTCATGTTGTGAGTTCTTAAAAAATATTTTTTAAAAAATATCAGTAGTCAGTAGTAGATGATCTGTATTTGTAACATGTGAAATGATATGTGTATCTTGGGAAATAAATAATTTTAATAAATATTGTATAATTTAAACTTTACCTCTTAATGCCTTGAACATGAAGTGGTTGGATAGGATAGCTACCCAGAATTGAAACTAATGTAAGAAACCTGCTCCCCTCCTGTTTTTCAGAGTGATTGAACAACTTGGTGGTAAGCAGCTGGTCATGAACCATATGCATCACGAAGACCAGCAAGTTCGTTATAATGCACTACTGGCTGTGCAGAAGCTGATGGTTCACAACTGGTATGTGAAGATAATTTAACATACTGACAGTGAGAAATCTTGCGTGTGGAGAGAGGGTTCAAGACAGTAGATTTCTTTAATCTATATGGGGAGGAATAACATTTTTATGTTATGTTTAACATTATGTGGTAAGACAGCAGTTTTTAAACAACAGATCAGTATGATGCTGATGGTAAGAACTTAGTTTTTGTGTGTATTTTGGAAGCAGTTGAATTGAGTAGCTTTACCATACATGGTTGAATGTCACACAGATAATTCACTTGAACAATGTATTTTAGCTTAAGTTGGGTATCAGGAAAAGGCTCTTTGCCCAGAGGGTTGTTGGGCACTGGAACAGGCTCCCCAGGGAAGTCGTCAGAGTACCAAGCCTGACAGTTCCAAGAAGTATTTGAACAATGCTCTCAGGCACTTGGTGTGACTCTTGGGCTGGCCCTGTCCAGGGCCAGGAGCTGGACTCAAAGATTGTTATGGTTCCTTTCCAACTCAGTATATACTGTAATGATTGTATGAATTTATTTGAACTGCTCCTGTAATAGTAGACGTTTATGGGCTGGTTGGTTAGATGAAGTTGCAAGTCACACGCTGGTACCTCTTTTATCAATCTATCAAAATCACTGAGAATAGGATTTGAAGTGAGGTGTTTCTTTCATTGTTTGTTGCATAGGACTTTAATAACTGTGAAGTCTTGGCAAGTTCTACCACAGAACTTGCTGGTGGGTGATGCTGCCTTTCCAGCAGAATACAGGACCTTTACAGGGAAGCATTGAAGGCCTGAAGCTCTGAAAAACTTCAGTGTTTGTGGAGCAGCTTTGTATAAGTTGCCAAAATAATTAGGTATTCTAAGCATAAAGCATGGAGAGTCTAAAATACTAATTAGGAGTTTTTAGTCTGATTGTTAATTTTGAGTGCACCAGAGCTCATATTTTTAGTTTAGCATTGCCTTAAAGGAAGATAAAATACAGCAATACATCTGAGTATTGCTCAGTAACATAAGTGGACATAATGGAACATAAGTGCTGGGATACAAGAAACTAATTTAATTTTTAATTTAAACAACCTTTTATTTCTGACAAGCTTAGTTCTTGGACATATCTATAACTTTGGTCAGTTTTCTCACATGTGACAGAATGTGATCTTTCTGAAAGGCAGAGTAGGAATGATACTAGTAGGAATGTGAAAGTGGTAAGGGAATAGGGTCTGCCAAGCACCTTCTGACAGGTTAAGTCAGCTCCTTGCTGTGACAAACTGGCTAAGTTGACAAAAAAACCTTCTGCTGTCTCTCTGCAGTGTATCTTAGGTAAAACAAATTTCTCCCTTTCCTTCTGAAGAATATGGGTTTTAAGGTTTTACCTCTCATGCATGTTATTCATTTTATCCTACTCCCTCCCTCTCACATACTGTGGGAACCTTCTGTAACAGAGAAACATGTTTAAATACTCAACTATGAAAAATCCAGCTGATACTCTCCACCTGTAAGAAGGACTTTGACCAATAACATGGAATTTGAGTGTGTGGAGATGGAGACTAAACATATGGTCATGTTCAATCTAATTTTTGGTCATTATTGTATATTATGCTTCACGTTGCTTCTCAGTTTGATACATATCTTTTCTCACTATGCTGTTCTGATATATTTGAAACATTCTGAGTATTACAAACCAGCTGTAACTCAACAGATTACAGCATGGAAGGTTTAGTTACTTCCTTCTGCAGTAGGGACAGGTTTTATTTCATGTGTGTTCTGATGTCTTCAAAATCTGCAAGTAAGACCTTTGGTCTTTCTCCAGCACAAACATCACTGGTAGTAAGGTTTTCCTGAATGCCAAACCTGGCTTTTTCTTACTTTCAGTGTGAGAATACTACTTGTAAAAACATCACGTGTGGTCTTCTAGATTTGTTTTGTTTTTTTAATGGTATGAGCATTTCTGTGCCTGCTTTTCACAGTTTGTGACCCTTTAGACATGAGACTGAGAGGGAGATGACAAAAGTACCTAGTTTCACATCTTCAGAGGTGTCACTAAAAAGAATCTGTGTTAGTTAATGCTGCCTTCGGATTCATACTGTCATCTCTGTAGGAAATGTTTTCTTGTTTAATTCATAGTGGAACAAGTCTCTGGGACACATTGTCCTTAGCTCATGTTTGCCAAAGTTGTGTTCCCCCTGGCATGGACTTAGAGCTTAAGCTAAGGAAATGACACACTGTTTGTATGTGGGAAGCTAGATCTGTCTGTGTATAGATCTGGCTTTTGATGAATGTTGGGAGCTCTTCTGTTTCTTTGCTGTCTCTTCTCACCACACAAGCTGAGTCCCCTGACTGCTGCACACTGCAGTTTAAGTGCCTACTTACTAAGCTTTGCTTTGTCATAAGATGTATTATTCAGCAACTTCAAGGTTTTGCTTACCTTCCTCTTCAGAGCTGGGGAAACAATAAACATTTTTCCCCTTGCTTCCACTTATTCTGGAATTACAGTTATTTCACTCAAGCAATTGTGTTTTTCCCTTGAATTTGAATTGGCATAGAACAACTCAGCATTACTGTCTGTGACACGTGTGACAGAGGTAGTCAGGCTTTTCCTGAAGGCTAACTGAGAGAAGGATTTGAAAATAAAGCTTTGCTCTGCCACAGTGAGGCTTAGTGCAAGTGCTGTGCCTGGAGCCAGCAGAGTAGGGAAAACTTGTGGTACTTGAATTGAGGGAGTGCCATGGGGCAGCTGAAGTAGCATTCTGCCTAGAACACAGCTGTATCATTCGACTGTTAACTCAACTTAGAGACAATTAGCTCCTAAGTAATTTGAGTAGTTCATTACAGGCTGCTCAACTGGCTTTCCCTTCGGGGTTTTTAAGTCAGGGATAAATGAGGGTAAATCAGACTGTCAGTCATTCTCTTAAATGGTGAAGCTATGTTGGCAAAAGCAGTAACTGCTGTCAGCTTTTCAGATGAGATAAGTTCAAGTGAAATATTCCAGTTATATTTGCATGTTAAATGATCATACACTTGATGAAGCAAAGAGCAAAATTATCTTTTTAGCATCACTTAGTGCCTATACATGGGAATTAATCCTGAGTTTCAATCTGACTTGAACTGTATTAGTCATGGCACCCCATGCTGATAGTGAGAACCTGTGTATAGGTTTGACCCTGGGTGGATGCATCCACCAAAGCTGCTCCATCACTCCACTCCCCTCCGTGGCTGGAGAGGGGAGAGAAAATACAATGAAGATTCCTGAGTTGAAAAAAGAACCGGGAGAGATTACTCACCAAACACTGTCACAGGCAAAACAGGCTTGAACTAGAGATATTAATTGAATTTATTACTAACAAAAGCAGAGCAGGATAATGAGAAGTAAATAAGACCTTAAAAACACCTTCTCTCCTCCTCTCCCTCCTTCCCAGCTCTACCTCCTCCCCTAGGGGCACAGGGAGATGGAATGGGGGTTATGGCCAGTTCATCACATGTTGTTTTCTCCCACTGGTTAGGGAGAGGAGTCCTTCCCCTGCTCCATAATGGGGTCCCTGCCATGGGAGATAGTTATTTATGAACCTCTCCAACATGAGTCTATCCCACAGGCAACAGAAAAGTACTGCAGCACGGGTCACTCTTCTGTGGGGTGCAGTCCTTCAAGGACAGGCTGTTCCATCGTGGGTCCCTCCACAGGGTCACAAGTTCTACCAGGAAACCTGCTCTGGTGTGGGCTCCTCTCTCTGTGGGTCGGCAGGTCCCTGTCAGGACCCTGCTCCAGCACAGGTTTCCCATGGGGTCACAGCCTCCTCAGGCATTCACCTGCTCCGGCATGGGGCTCTTCACCTCCTCCTTGATACCAGCAGGAAGAGTATGAGTATGGTGGCAGATGCTAAACAGTGGGAGTTAGAATGTATCACTTAAGTATGATCAAGTGTGGTATGGAAATGGAGTTCATAAATGGCATACTGAATGAAGCAACAAATTGGACAAGCTTTGAATATGCAACAGGTTCATACATGATTTTCTAAATGCACAGCCCAGACAAAATTACTTGCTCTCCATCTTTTAAAATGAGGAGTTCTGCAGAGAGACAGTAAAAAATCTGAAACTGCCTAGGATTTGCAATATGCTGTATTTAGAAACTGTTACTCTGTAGATAGCCTCTGTACAATGCCTGCATTTGGGAGTGAGAAGTGCAGGGTGTAGTGATAGTTAACTGGCAGCCATGAAGTTTGCACCCACCCCCACCCCTTATTTTTTCCCACATCCCTACACTGAGGTGGGGAATGCTTAATAGAGTAGGAGGCATAAATCTAGGAAACAATGCCTACAGGATAATGACCTCCACTATATTTATTTATCCTGCTTCTTAGCCTTCATCATTGATACAATTCCCTTTCAGTAGTTAACAGAAGTTAACTAACTGAAAAGTTTGAGAAGATAATGTCCCTGATAAGAATTAGTATTTTTTAAGAGAACAATTCCTAGCTAGAATTAGAAAAGTTAGGCAAAAATCCAATTAGTTACAGGCACACTTGATATCTAGTGGAGTATTCCATCTTTTTATTTGAATAATAGTATTTATTCTTGTAAAACTTAATTCCTTATAGGTAGGGGCTGTGGTTTTTATTGGACATATGCTCCCTGGGATTCACACTGTGCTCATGTTTTCTGTCATGAGATCTGTATTCTTTGCAAAAACACATTTTAATATTTCTAGAGCTTGTGTTAGTGTGGAAAATATCAGACATTCTGCTCAGTTTGCTTTTTTTTTCAAAGAAGCTGCTCTTTTTCATGAACTATGCTGAAAAACATGTGACCAAAGAAGTAACTTTTTGACAGCTTACTTCTGATTAGTGCTCTTTGAAGATTTGATTTCTTGATAGGAAAATTCAGTTAAACATTAATTGTGTTGCTCAGTCTGACATATGCTGGGCAAACTTAAAGTGTTCAAGTGTTGAAAGCAACAAAATTCTTTGTGGTAATGAAATCTTCTGATTAAATGTAAAACCATTTTCAAACCACATTGCATGGTTTAGTCAAATGGGTTTTTTTAAATTCACAGAATGGCTCTGCATAAGTGTTAGCTCATAGTGCATCTTATAAGTGAGAAATGGCTTATGTTTTGTTTCCCTAGTGGAAAGGCATATATTGAATTGGATTTCACAGTTTATTTTCTTTAAAAATCAAATGCTTAAG
This sequence comes from Entomyzon cyanotis, assembly GCA_024500445.1. Taxonomy (NCBI): domain Eukaryota; kingdom Metazoa; phylum Chordata; class Aves; order Passeriformes; family Meliphagidae; genus Entomyzon; species Entomyzon cyanotis. The sequence continues at coordinate 24,227,916 of JAKEPQ010001005.1, forward strand.
TAATAGCTTTGTTATAAGAGCTCATTGATCTGCTGTTTCTTCATAGCTTGTATGTGAAGTTGTGAACTGTAAGTCTAGAATAACTGTTTCAAAAAATGGACAAAACCACGGAAAGTGCTGAGGGGAAAGAAAGTTCTTGCAGTGTTCCAGTTTGAAGACTCTTGTTAATGCTGCATTTCATGTTGTAAGGAGGGCTTTAAACCATGCTATGAGTAATGTTTTGAGTAATCAGGAGAAAATCTGTAGATTGTCTATTAATATTATTGCATTCAGCTGAAAACAAGGCTCCATTTGGAAACACAAGCCACCTTTCATGTAATGTTCATAATCGTTATGTACAACCGTTCAGACTTTTTAGTTTTAATGTGCACATCAGAATGTCGAGCATCTCTTTACTGTGAACAATTAAAGTGAACCAATGTCCTAGATTTATCTTAACAGTAGGGTTTTGTTCTATTTGTTTGTATGTAGTGGAATCTGTTAAACTAAATATTGAGAATTGCAGAAATGTTTGCAATATCTCTTCTCTCTTGAGATCCACAGCCACATTTTATAGGTCAAGGAGATATGTGGTGAAAATCACCATGGTTCCCCAGAAAAAGATAATTTATAAAAATATTCAGTTTGATGTGTTGGAGGCCCAAGCTGTTTGGTCAAAGTGGCTTTGATTCTGCTGTGAACATTTGTTTGTTTGCTTGTTTTTGTTGTTGGTTTGTGATTACTTACCTTCAGCACGACTTATGGTAGGCATTAGTATAATAGACACACATAATACCTTTTTTAAATTGAAATATTTCATATTGCATTAATCCACTGAGTGAAAGAAGAAAATTGTGTTCAGTAAACAAATGACAGAAGAGAACAGCAGTTCTCCACTGGTAGCACTCCAGTTTTGGCAGTCCTCCCAGCCCAGCTCTCTAGAAAGAGGTCTCTTTGTTTTTCACTTTACTACTTTCATAACTGTTCTATTTGTTTACTTCTGTGAAGAATGTGATAATGAGGAACATGTAATGTATATATATTTTATATATAATATATACAAAAATATATATAAAAATATGCAGTGGTAAAACTTTGGATCCAGCAGTAAGACATGTTAATATTACATTTCAGGAACCAAATATTAACATCACTCTGGGTTTGATTTGAGCCTGGCTTCTTTATTTTTTTTCCTGGCTTCTGTGACTGTGGCTGTGTGGTGAGGGAAATACATCTGTGATGGCCTCTGCCAAGCTCCACTTGCCTTTCTCGAAGCCACTGCTGGTGTTAATGTGACACTGCAGGAATCACGTTCAAGGGAGCTTATTTTTAGAAAGCAATTCACTTGAGAGTTAAATGAACAAAAAGTGCTGTAGCACCAGAATACCTTGAGTGCCTTGTGAGAAAGGCAGGTGTACACAGCTGGAATTGGTTAAAGGGTGTATGTTCCAGCTTTGTCTCCCGCTGGATTAGATGGAAACTAGACAGATGACTGCAATCTTGTTCTGGTGTTGCCACTTCATGTGTACTGCTCAGAGGTTCCAGGGATGGTTTATCTGGGGAGTGTTACGCTCATAAGACAACGTTTTCAAGGGTTAGTTTAGCCTGCTTAGAATTGGAATACATCAATTGTGTAATTCAAGTACCTATTTGTAAAGCCACAATAAATTATTAAAACTGGTCCATCTCTCTCTACAGTCTAACAACCTCTCCAGGTTACTAGACCTCTAGCAGAAATGCAACATAAAGCTGGCAAAACTGATCAGTTTGTTCAAACTATTCTGTCTGCTGCCTGTTTTGTGAACTTGTTTGTTTAACTATTTGTCATATCTTTATGATTTGTCTGTAAACAGTTGTGTTGGCTCTGTCTTTTCAGTGTGTTGAATCAAATGGCAGACTTCTTGTTGTAACTTTTTTACGCTTCTGGACTCTTTCATGAAGGGAAGGATTTCTATAGAAATGGCTTTTCAATTTAATTTTCAAAAGTATGGAACTCTAGGCTTATGTTTAGATAGAGAAAAATAAAATCAATATTTTTATTTTGGTTTTTGTTAAAGAAAGGCCTTCTGTCTCTCGGGAACCTCAGTCTGCTGAACTAAGATAGAAATTGCAGATATTCAAGACTATCAAATACCTTTTGATAACTTGGTTCTTTAATAAGCAGGATGCAAGAGTTAAAATAAATGTTAGAAAAGAGAAAATATAAAATTTTCACCCTTCCTTACTTCTGTGCTTCGTCTACTTTTCTTCCTTTGCCTGTTAAAAAAGTAATTTTCGGTGTTCTTTAAAGAACAGGTAAGTCTGACTGCACCGCAATTTGGAGTATAACACTGAAAGTAGCACTATATAAACTTCAAGGCTTGCTCCTTTTACTATATGGCCTCTAGGGCCATAGATCTGTTGTATGTATCTCACAACTTTCCCTTCTATCATAGGTTGTTGTTGACAAGGGTCTTTTAGTATATGGTATATATTAGTAGAAAATTTGTAGTGTCTTGTGCCAGTTAGCAATTATCTGCTTATTCCATACTCACTGAGTTTAGGGGATTACACATTGGATCAGTTCCATATGCCTTTTCCTGAATAAACTTTAGGCATTTGTTGCAATTCTGACATTTAAGTATATCTCAGCTTCAGGGTGTCAGTATGTCTCATGAGGAACAAAACCAATTAAATTAAACAAAATGGAGAGACAAATTGGAATAAGAATTTAGATAAAATTAATTCATGTATTCACCTCTAAGCTTCCTTTACTTCTTGGAAAAAGTGACTTGGAAACAGCAGAAATGTGTGTTTAAAAAGAGGGCCAAAAGAGGGGAAATTTCTGGTGTGAAAGGAATCTCATTTGATTATTCTAATAAGAATGAAAAGATTAATTTGCAAATGGAAGTTATTTACGTTTCACCATCAGACTTTTGAGTGACCAGGGAAGTGAAAATGTGAGATGTTTCAAGTCTTGTTGAACTGAGCTTTTATTGAGAAATGGAAGATTTTATAGTTAGTCTCAACAGTAATGTAGAACAATTGCATATTCGAAGCTTTTCTGCAGTGCAGAGGTAATATTTTTTTGTTCTTGTAAATTTATACTGAATCAATTGTTTCATGTTTGAATGCTGTTATCTGTAAATGCAAACTTGTTTGCACTAGCTTCATCTGCTTTTAATAAGGATGGTTTTATGTTGAAGGAAGTGAGAAGGTGGCTAAACCTGACCTTTTTGTAAAGGCCTTTCTGTTACAGTGTGAGGAAAATGTTTTAAAAGATCTTGAAGTGGTCCAATTAATGGGCTTATAGCTTGCAATGAAAAAAACTAAGTCTAAAACCTCATTACTTCCTGTTGTAGCATGTATCACAAATCTCAGATGCTATTTTGAATATATTGAAATGATTTATTATCTTGGTGACAATATCCATCTTTTCATTGTACATGCTCTTATGGTGCAATGTGTTGAGTGCTTACAATCTTACGGATGACTTTAATTTTGTGAGATAAACAGTAATTTTAAAATCCCAGTTTTTCTCTTAAGATTTAACCAAGTATCAGTGCAGGATAAATGAAAAATCTTAGACCCTTAATTTGTAATAGCGTGGGGATGGACACTTATGCCCAACTTCTGTGGGAATATTGAAGCTTAACCTCCTAATGTGATGAAATACCAGTATTTATAAAACATATTTGAATCTTTTTATTCTTTTAGTTTGTGTTTTAGCAGAGGGGGAACAGGGTCCTACTTAACATTTCGGAGCAGGTCCAGACGAAATCTATGAAGATGGTTTAGAGGGATGGGACACCTGTCCTGTGAGGAAAAGCTCGAGTTGGGGCTGTTAAGCCTGGACAAGAGAAGGCTCTGGGGAGATGTTTGAGCACCTTTACAGTACCTAAAGGAGGCCTACAGGAAGGCTGGAGAGGGGCTTCTCACCAGACCATGTAGTGATAGGCCAGGGGGTGATGGCTGTAAAATAAAACAGGGCTGATTTAGATTAGATATCAGAAAGAAGTTATTTCCTGTGAAGGTGATGAGACACTGGAACAGGTTTCCTGGAGAAGTTGCAGATGCCCCATCCTTAGGAGGGTCCAAGGCCAGGTTGGATGGTGCTCTGAGCAGCTTGGTCTAATGGAAGGTGTCCCTACCCATGGCAGAAGTTTTGGAAAAAGATGATCTCTAAGATCCCTTCCAGCCCAAACCATTCTGTGGTTCCGTATTCATCTGATCTAGACTGTGCAAGAGCTTGTCCTGAGTTAACCAGTGACACTCAAATGGAAGTGATAACCAAACAGAAAATTAACTGCTCCTTCTAACAGCTGGTGATCCAAGGTTTTTTGCATTTCAGTGGCCCTTGGTGGTAGCTAAAAAGATCGTGGGGTAGGACCACTGGCATTTTCACTTGGGTTTGCAGCATGACAGTGTAGAGATGTAACTGCAGGTGCTCATTCTGGGGAAATGGGATGAGAGCTTTTCCTTGACCTTGAATTTCAACCTCACACCTACAAAAGGTTTTGTAGGGAAGATACTGTTCTACCTATTGTAGAAATTGAATATGTCTATGAAGGCAACTAAGTACCTACAAAATGTGCTACTGCTCTGCCGTCTTGGAGATTTTTGCTGACTACACTGCACTCTGGTGGGATTTTTTGAAAGCTTTGGTCATGGATCTGAAACAGTGTAAGCTTTGCAATAGTTGTAATGTTACAGATTATTAGCTTGATTGATTTTCCTACTTCTAAGTAATGGTGTGGGAATTCCACATTCAATATGGTTCATCTGTGCTTGAAGAATAAATAATATTACAGGCTTATAATACGATGAGCAGAGCTGTGTATGCAGCAAGTGTCAGTTGCTCTCAAGACTGGATGTCAGAGAAGAAGCATTAGAGTCAGTACATGCATATAGGCATGAAACAAATGAAAAAAGGACACCCAAAAATATTGAGGGACCAGAAGGAGGTTTGGTTAGCTTGGAAGCTCTGTTTCTGGCTGTGTTTTTGGATGACTGTCAAATTTTGCTTTGGTGGTGCAGTTTTGAGTCCTGTAAAATCACAAGAGAGCAGCTTATTTCCTTCTTTGCCATCAGGAGTCTCTGCTTTGAGGGTGGTAGCCTGCCTGTTCATGAGCAAGAATTTTATCTGTTAAGTGGATCCCAAGCATTAAAATACTGTGATTCTACAGCAACCCCTGATGAAGCTGCAAATGAAGGTGCTAAATCATAACATATGGTTCAGCATACAAATTATGTGTTATTTTCTTTGCTAGTTGTGTTTGAAGTTAATGTTTTATAGGAATTTTTGCTTTTCTGGATACTTTATGTTAAAACTGAGAAAAGTGGTGTTAGGTGGTGCAGTTGAGGTGCTAAACTTTGTTTTGGAATAGGAGTTGCAATGTGTGAGGAATAACTGTTCAACAGGACACTAAGCTGAAAATTAGTTTTTTAAATGTGCAAAAAACCCAATATTTTAAATTAATTTTTTAAATAAAGCGAAAGCACATACTCTTGAGTTAGGTGGGGTTTTTTGAGACTTTTTTCTGAACATCATCCCTCTGATATGCTTCTAGTGCTTAACCTGTGTAGGTTGAAATATCTGTGTAGTGAGAAGGCACAGTACTAAGTGTATGATCAGCAGTAGAAAAAGAACGCCTACATTTCCTGAGTCCTGAAACCTCTCTTTCACTTGATACAGTGGTACAATTATTGTATTTTCTGTGACAAGCAGCAACCCAGGTACTATTATTAAAGGCCTCTTTCAGCTTTTTTGTGGTTCTGTGAAGTGTTGATCTGTGAAGTGTTGATCTGCTTTCACAAGAGAGAGTGAAGGATTGAAACATTCAGAAGAACTGTGCAGTATTTTTCCATGGAATTTAGATAGTGTTGTTCAGGGCAAGTGCTGGTAATCTCGGGAGTGTTCCAGTGTTGGGACAAGAGATAGAAAGTAAGTAGCTTAGTACACTTCAAAATGCAGGTGAGGAAAACACTTCAAAGAAAGTATTGATATGCAGTGGACCTGCATTGATTATCTCTTTCTCAGCTTGAATATGTAGTTGTTGAGTCAGTGTCTGTTTTGCTTGCCGTGGGTCGTATTGCCACTATGTCCTTGGTGTTACTTGTGCTCCTGCAGCTGGGTTAGGGGAAGGGATACTTTCAAATGTTTTTCCACAGCTTCTAAAATGTGTATTCAACAAGCAAAGTCAATGTACTTCATGGGTGTTCAGTAGCAGTTGTCAGGGCTTCTAAATGTTCCCATTGGGCTCTTTCCTTTTCTAAACAGCTTTGTTGATGTTTGGTTTATATTTTATTGTCATATAGACAGATGATGGATGCCAAAAGCCTGGGTACTTTCATTTTCGCTCCAGTTGACTGTTGACAGTAGACATTATTTGAACGAATAATTCTGAGCTTAAAACTTTTTCTTCTTTACCTGCTTCATAATTCTCACCACTATTCCACTCCCCTCTCTCTGAAACATTTCTCAATCTAATTTTTTGTTGTATTTCAGGGAATACCTTGGGAAGCAGTTGCAGTCAGAACAACCTCAAACGGCCACCGCACGGAGCTAAACACTTCTGTCAGTTCATGCAGTTCATGCTTACAACTACAGTATGCTTGTCTTAAGATTAATACAAAGGAAATACTGAAATCACGTGCTCTTTGTCTGCTACGGGTGCATAAACATTCCAACTTTCCTCTAGTGTTGTTGGCTTACTAAAAATTTGTTTGTTAACTAGTTCTACTGATTATGCCTATTAGCTTCCTGTTCTATTCTGAATGTATATGAAGAAATGTGGCTAATATATTGCATTTGTTTTATGTATTTATTCTCATAATAAAGACTATTAATAAAGGATATCCCTTCCATAATGGATATTATAATTAGCCTAGAAAAATTGTTCTCTTCTTTTAGTGGATTATCAGTGTTGTCACTTTCCAGGGAAAGCAAGTAGTCCGTTTAAGTCTCAGACCAATTAATAAAGTTTTGACTAAGTGTATCATAGAAAGTGCAAGAGGCTGAGAAATGTTGATTATTGGCACTAAAATATATACCAAGTCTCAAAACAGTATTAAAATTGTATATAAAAGCAAATATATGGGTGGGTTTTGGGGGGAGGTGGGATACTTCTCTTGTTAGAAGCTACATTAAAAAAATCTGGAAATGAGAAGAGGAAAAGAAAATGAACAGTCCTCCATCAGTAGAAACATACACGCAAGGTTATTAGTCCAGCTGTATAGCACCAGTGTTAGAGCTGTAGATCAGATATCAAGTTGGGGGTTTGTTTTTCTTTTTAAACAATAAATGTGCAATAACTGCTGAACTTGGAATTTCATGGAGTTTTTGGTTATTGAAAATACTTGTAAATGTTAGTGTTCTGCCTTCATTATAAAATCTATTGTGTTTATTTTATATTAAGCCAAATAATTTGGCTATCAATATTTTCTGTGTTTTGTAGCTCCTGACAGTATAAAGTATGTAATCATCAGTAAATCTAAGATGATCTTGACTTGGCATATGAAAACAGTTTTGTTGCGTAGACAGAAGCCTGCCTCCAGGCACTTGCAACACCAAGCAGTTAATATTCTTGTGATTCACAATTAGAATTTAAAAAAAAAAAAAAAATAGTGAACATAACTCAATCCTTAGTCTTGTCTGTAGTTTGAGCTGCAAGTCTCTGAGGAAGCTTAGAGTACTTAGTCATCAAGTGAAAAGACAAAATGGGAAAATTTTCATTATCCAGTCTGGATTTTCATCATCTGCAATTAAAAGTTGACCACTCTTGCAGTGTAAAGAGAGGACAATTAGGGGACTACAGGTGGATGATTTCTTGGTCTGCTCAATTAAAATTGGATTAATGACTGTTGCTTAGTTTTGCACATAGAAGGCAAAGGCTTTGATATTGCAGTTAGTATCATGAGGATAAATGCTGAAGCCTAAAAATAATTAACCCTCACTCCAACTAAAGTCAGTTTATCAGAGTAGGTCTTGACTCAGCACTGCAGATTCCCACAGTGAAGGGGGATACTGGTGGGAAGCAGTTGGGAGAACAAGGATGCACCTATGTTGCCATTCTTATCTTAGGTCAGTCGAATGCTCTCAAATGAACCTCTGAGTCCTCCCTGCATTTCACAGTTCATGTTACATGATGGTGTCAGTGCATGAATGGGGTTCTTCTCCAATAAAGCTAAAGATCAGGACCTACATCCTGCATGTTTTGTCTACGTGGCAAGTGTTCAGTCCACTGGACCATTTAAGATTTTAAGTATGGCCTTTAGAAACGCATACAAAGTGAAAGCTTCATTCTTAACACCAAGTGTCTTGCTCTAAAGTCAGCTTCTAATGTCACACTTGTTGATGTGGGCAGGGCCTGAGGCTGCTATGAGAGATTGGTCATATCGTTACATCTGTATTGTTGGGTCCATGAACTGTGATGTGGCATTAATGGGGACCAAGTATCCCCCAACCTTCAAAACCAAGTGTTTCCTTTTCTGAAGAGAACATTAAAGCACTGCTTGGTAAGGAGATCTGGGGTTGAACTGTATGAAGAAACATGATGAATGCTACCACTGGAAACCTCTTCAATTTCTGGAAGAGCTAGAAATAACCAAGTTATTAGTAATATGAAACAAAATTGCTTACAGGGGTTTTCCTGAAACATCTGAGTATTGTCTTCATGTATTATCCACATAAACTCTCCTGCTTTGCTAGTATTACCCTGTGCATATTTTAATTCTTCATCATGTGGTCTGTCTCTAAGCTGTGTGATACCTGGCATTCTCTGACATTTAGTTACCACCTTCTGTCCAACAGATTTCTAATTAAAGAAAAGGTTGTGATGTGTGACTTATATCCCTGCATATTATTGATGCCCTGGTGCCTGTGAAACCTGAAATCCTGAAAGCCCTGAGATTTCTGGCTGGCAATGGTAGCGTTCTGATGGCTCATATGTTTGATCTGAGTGAATTCCTGCCAATAATTGCACAGTAAGAAGCCTGGAAACATGCAGGGGACTGTGTTAATGGAGGACTTTTCTGTGCAGCCAATAATTTGGAGTGAAGTTGCCAGAGCTGAGATTTCTGCAGGAGTCAGAGTTCTCATGGTGTCCTAGAGGTCCTGGGGAATCTTGGTTTCCAGATGTAGGTGCTTCATCTCCCATCCTGTGGCTTGCCTATACTTGTAGGTACTGAAAGGCCTTCACCCACAGTCCCGAGAGAGAAAAGAGGGCAGAATTATTGATCTTTTAACCTTTGGAATCAGGAGCACCAACCAAAAGCTTTTGTTGAATTTTAATTAATTCATGAAACTTTCTACTGCATCTGTTTTTTTGTCTCACAAGTCAAGCTTAGTGTTAACTTTTGCTTCTGAGTGTTGTTTTGACTATTCACCTGTTCTCATTACTTGCTTAACTTGCTGAGCCTCATTCTCCAAAATCTGGCATGGTGCAGGCAGGCAGATGCCATGGTGGCAGATTGAGTGCTTCAAGGCTCTGCAATGACAGTGTGGGTAGAGCTCAGTGTTAGGAAGTGAAGAGTGTGCCAGCAGCTTCCTTCTTTCCCTTTGATGACATAAAGATTTAGAGATGGCTGGAGATGAGCTGCCATGGACCAAATGACTAGTTTGCTCCTAAAGTGAGGAGATACAGTCACCATCCTCCAAATTAGGGTAATCAATCGTCTCTTTGTGAAATTCACCATTTTCCTAACTTTTGATTTTGCTCTTGTGCTTCATCCAACAATAAATTGAGTTTAATTTTCCTGTAATTAAAGTAACAGAGCCTTTGAAACCTTTATATGAACTGCCTTTTAAGTTTTGCATTTGAGGTTTCTTCCCCTTTCCTGGTTAAATTATTTTCTTTGAACTTTGGTTTTAGTCTGAAATCTAAAGGGGAAATAAATTTGAGTAAATTTTCAAGATGCAGCAACTGTGAAAAGAATTTAAACCTGTAACAATTCTATGTAGGAGGGATGCATGATGAAGTACTGACGCCTAGAACTAAGGCAGGAAAATGCCTTTAAGCATGTGCTTACTGAATGTATTCCCACAAACCGTTCGAGATTTTAAGGCCTGCAGTCGGATGAAGAGGAGGCCAGCTTTTGCTCTTGGTCAGTGTGAGAAACTCTGCTGGAAACAAGCCAGAGCTGAGCAGGAAATGGGCTCCCCAGGCCCTGGGTGTACCATGCTACCTCAGACCTCTTTTCAGTATTTCATCTGAGCTTCAAAAACACCTTTGTGCACCTGCATGGACAAATGAAGATGGTCAGTAATGTCTAGTACTCAAAGATGCTGGGTTAATACTGTTTCAGGAATATGACATACTGGGTTTAGCCCAGTAAGTGACAAGGACTCAGAAGGAAATTTGTTGACTCAACTGCAGGCAAAAGCTTTTGCTTTTCCCTTTGGCAGCTTCTGCAGAATAGTTGGGAGTTGTCTTTTTAGAAACATATGTTTTCAGAGCTAAGAAGAGAGTTCGTGCTCTCACGATCACCAGGTATGTTATTAATTGTATTTTCTTCCCTTTAGACTCCAAAATTATTATTAAAAAATTCTGAACTGCTGTTGAGATTTTCAAATGGCCAAGAGTATCATCATTTGACTGCCACAGAAAGCAGAAACCTGTCTTGCAAATGTTAGGTGCTGCATTTAGGGAGTTACCTCAGAATTCTTACTTTGGGGTGTGCATATTTCATTGGCACAGATGGTTCTGAAATGCGTCAGACATTGCTGAACACAAATCATGCTAAAAACTGCCAATATCCTTTGTTTAAGAATAATTCCTTATGACCTGCCCCTTGGCCTTACTGTTGCTTTTAACTGAAATTACTGTATAGTAAGGGGCCTAATCTAAAAAAAAAAAAAAAAAAGGAATAATAACATTCTTATGCAGTGGTTTTTTCTGTTTTTTGGTTATATAAAAGATAATTTCTGAACTACGGGAAGGTAATTTTTCTTTGAGGCAAAACTGGAAAAAGGAAAAAAGAAACCTTCATATAAAAGTGGACAGAAAGGAGATATATATATCTATATAGATAGAGTTTTAGATATATAGATATACTTGATAATGTCACAGATATTCCTGGAAGTGCGCAATTTTTCCATCTGTGTGAAAACTAAATCTACAAAAGGGAAAAATCAAGTTTTTCAATAATCATCTTTGGTACCCTTTTGAGCATATTCATAATGTGATTTTTTCAAGGCTCTTCAGTTTACTGTGTTTAGATTCTGTGCGGAGACAAACTGTCAAGTTGAAAATAACTTTTTCAGTGTCATTCATTAACTATTTTAAAAAGGCTGCATGGACCCAGCTCTGCCAAGAATGGGAAAAGAAATTGGACAGCTTAGTGCGGCCATGATAGTTAAAACCTATTGATTTGGGAATCATAGAACTGCTACAATATCAGACTATTTTACAGGAAGAAAACATAATAAATCGTGGACTTAAAGGTCATCATTCTCTAGGCAATTTTCATGTGGTAAGGAAGAGTGCAAAAAGAGCCTATTCTGTCAGGTGTAGGTGGCTAAAATACAGCTTTGGATTATAAGTCTGTGAGTGCGGGGATCATGGCAACATCTTTTTTTTCTTTTTTCTGCTTGAAGATCACAAGCTATCTTAATCTCTGAGATTTGCAAAGATTACAATGCATTTACAAAGCATTACTTTATCTGGCTTCCCCAGCTGGTGTTCTTGAACAGAGCTGGTCCTGTCCTATCCAAGTGTCTGGGCATGAGACCACTGGTGAAATACTAAAATCCATCTGGGGTGTTTTCAACTGGTGGAGTCCTTTCACAGGAAGTACATAAATTGTACCTTCTGGTTTGTTTCTGAATGTCACACCTCAAAATTTCAATTTTTAGGTCTCATCTAGTTCTTTCTATATTATATCCTAATTTCTTTTAGAATTGGTAGAATTTCACAATTTAAATATATTTTGTTTCTATGTCAAGCAGATGATGGATGAGAATAAGGGAAATGTTTTAGAAAAGAATAGTTACTTTTCTCTGGTAAGAAAAGTCTATTTATGTCTCCTCTATCTTGTTGTATTTTACCTGTTTTTCTTACATATTCTAGTTAAAATTTTGTCAAATACTATTTCTAAAGAAAGAGTCAAGATTTTTTATCCTATTGCTCTTAATCTGGCAAGCCTGTTTTCTTTTTTTTCCCCCACTTAGAGACATTAAATGTCCTGAATTTTATCACCCCTGACTTCATATGCACTGTAGTGATTTTTTTTTCTTCTAAGAAATCTGGAATGGGAGGAAATCCTTCCTTAAAGAGAATGCATAAGGCTTCCTAGATTTTGTGTCTATGGAAGTTCCCACTTTCTTATCTGAATAGCCTTTAACCTGGGGGAAACTTCCTGACTGACTGCCCTGCAGGGACTAGGCACTAACTTCTTTATACTGTTTTGTTTGTCCTCTGCACCCTTTCTGGAGGTGAAAGGAATTCTGTTGAAGAGCGCTGTAATCTTCCTTTTATGGTATTTGTTTCCTAATCCACTGTAGTAATTAATAATTTTCATGAACTCTTGTGATGTTGCAAGTCAGCATGGAGGACAAGTGGTGGATCATTCCATCAAACCACTGACATATTCATTCATCTTCTCCATCCTGTGTTGCTGCTCTCAATTCACAGTCTGAATTTCCCGTTTGCAGGTTCATTGTACGTAAAACAACTGTACACAACTGAGGATTTTCATCTCTTGTGCTGGAATGGCCTCTGGTCTACTGTGACCTTCCTTTCTGTTACAGAATCTCTGGCATGTCTTATGAAAAATTTGGGTTTCTAAGTGTATTTTGAGGAGGTGGAGATCTTTTTTTCTGGAACAATGGGGTTGGAAGCCCATATCTCTTGCTGGCTGGGAGACTACAGCCTAGATTTTTGTTGTGTGGAAAATCACAGTTTTTAAAAAGGTTAAAAAAGCTATTTCATAAAGACTTTTTTCATGCAGTGCTTGTAGTAGATGTATTTTGCTTTCACTCTGGTCATATCTCTCAAGATCCAGGCTCTGCAGTATCAGCAGCATGATACTTGAAATTCAATCTTTGTGCCCTGAACTCAGTAGCCTGACAGAATTAGGTAATGTATATAAATATAACATAAAATTCTGAAATAAATAGTAACAAAAAATCAATAAAAGGTAACTTTCCTCATCCATTTGCTATTTACCATAAATTAGTAATAGGGAAGTATAAACGACTTTTTGAGACACACTGAAAGGAACTCCATTGCAGCTTGTGAAGATGATGCTAACAACTTAAAAGGAAGTTAAATCTTAGTCTTTGTCAAAATAGACTGATCTGGGCTATCTACCCCTCCCATTGCTAAGTTTAATTTCAATTATATCAAGCCATATTTAATTTCAAATATCTGTGATGCAACATCTCTAGCTGTTTTCTAGTTTGTCCCAAACTGAGGATGTTTGTGAGGTAAATGGATGCCAAAAGAGTTCAGCAAGTGGAGGAGCTCATGCTGCCCTTCAGCTGCCACAAGCTGGTATGGTCTTGCAAGAGATGCACAATAATTGATGCTGTTGACTTTTCTCCCCTTTCTCTATAAACAAACAGCTACCACCTGGCGTGCCTCAGGAAAACAATCCAGCAAACCCAACCCCCTGAGGACATGCTGAGGCTTCAGAGCAGTGCACATGTGGCTGTTTCGCTGTCCCCCTGAACGTGGCTGAGTTAACTGGCTGGTTCAGTGCTGTGTCTGAATACAAGTGCTGACTCCAAGGGCAGGGAGGAACCGCTTTGCATTCCCACTTTCTGGCTCTCTGGGAGCCTGGCAAAGCAGGAGAAGGAGTCTCATGGCTTGTGCTGAATGTATTTCATTGCTGCCAATTTGTTTCTTTCCCTAAGCAGACCTGCAGCTTCATTTTTCCCTGTTCCACCATGTCCGCAGGAAAACCTGCTCCTCCTGAGGCATAAACACCAAGCAAGCCAGGAGAGGTGGTATTTTCTCCTGGTGCAATTATGGCTAAAAAGCTCCATGCAGTTTTTCCAGGGGTGAGAATTGTTTGTGCTTCCTTTAAAGCTACTATTTCTCAGTCTTGATTATATTTTTTTTTCTATTATGTGAAGCTGTTAGAAATTGCAGATAAAACTTGCCATTTTATGAAGTGGTAGGCAAGCTATTTCCTACTGAAGTGCCTGCGAAGTGAGTGAAATAGAGTCAGACCAAATGATGCTTCTGAGACCTACTCAAAGGGCCAATAATAGTCTTGTGGCTTTCCACCTTTAGGCTGACATGTGCCGTGCCCAAGAGCTCACCATTCACCATATGGGGGCAGGAGGAGCTGGGTGGGGTGTGCAGCTAAAAATACCTGGCAGCAAAGAATCTGTGCAACTAAAGGATTCTGCTGTGTTCCTGTAGCCTGGCTGGGGAATTGTGGCAGGGAGACACTGCCTGGAGGATCCTTGGTAATAACCCAGGTCCAGGTGATGGGGAGGTTTGGGCAGTGTGAGGGCTAATGGGGGGAAATGGGCAGCAGCCTCTAGCTTCTACCTACATTCCTGTTTTGGTAAGTTCACCTTTCCTAAGCTCCAACGTCCTGAATTTGTTTCTGGTATTGGTCTTTGACAAATGGAAATGATGCCTTATATACTTGAAGTATGTAATCATTTCTGTTTTTCTTCCAGAGGGCTTTCTCACTGATGAGCAAAGGCTAAAACCCTTAATGATTTTGTTGACTTTCCTGAGCTTTGAGAACCTCTGTGGCCACATCAGCTAGTAACTCATCTGTGCATTTAAAGTACCTTTTGTCTATTGTATTTTGAATACAACAATTGCCCTGGAAGGCCCTTACAATGGGGTCTACATAAAGCTTCTCTAAATGTTTGGGATTTTGCTTCTAATAAACATTCCTTTGGCTGAAACGCCCTTCTCCTAGCATTTTTGAAAATGAGTGAGTACTAAGTGGTGACCAAAGTAGAGGAGAGTGCTTTTTCTCAGCACAATTTTGCAGTAAAGGAGCTAAAACTAAAGGCTGCAATATTATCAGGAGCTCCTGTGTAGCATAAGTAACTCAGTGATGCTGCTCAATTAAAGCAGTGCTTGGGAATGCTGTTTAATCACCACTGTTTTAGCCCGGGATGTGTAATAAACCAAATAGGTTAAATAAAGCAATCTGTGTTCTGATGCAATTTGTCATGAAAACAGCTGGGTTTACGCCAGGGGAAATGAGCAGGCTCCACAGCTAACTTGCCGTGTAGCCTCCCTGCTGAGGGAGGGCATCAGGAGGTAACAGGTTTGTATGAAACAAGAAGGTTTTCTCTTAGCAGACACCGTGACCAGTGCAGAGCATTGCTTGGTCACCCTGCTCTCCCCAGACTGCTATGGCAGCTTGAGCAGGGCACCAGTGAGGGACCTGCTGTGTTTAGCTGCTCTGGTGCACTGCCCGACCATAAAAGTGATCCCTGATTTCATCCCTTTTAAAGGCTACTTCAGTGATCTGTTTTCCCTGGACAGATCCTTGCAGAGGCCTCTCCTGAGCTGGAGGATTCAGACTGGTGCAAGTGTCTGTGCATGATGTGATGATGCAGCAGGGAGTAGAGGAGGTTTGCTCTGGGAGATGGGAGGGCTCTGAAGCAAAGTCATTCCCCTGTTTCTCCATTAATTTTTCCTAGGGCTTAACTAGTACCCCTGAAGGGCTGTGAATCCTGGAATTTGTGGAAGCAGAACATTGTCTTGTGGTTATGAGAGAGGTTCATATAAGATCAGCAAAGGCACAGCTTGTTGGTTCTGTGTCCCCATTCTCAGGGACAGCAATATCAACTGCCTGTGTCTTAGTGTCAGTTCTTTCTCCTGTTCTTCCTGCTGGGAGATTGGACCAGAAACCCACTCCTCTGGTGGATTTAAATCTTCCTACTCCCAGATCCACTGAAGCTATGGTAAGGATCACAGAATCACAGGATGGCTGGGGTTGGAAGTGACCTCTGAAGACCATCTAGTCCAAGTCCCCTCCTAACAGGTTCATCTACAGCAGGTTACACAGGAACACATCCAAGTGGGTTTTGAATGTCTCCAGAGGAGTCTCCACAACTTCTCTGGGCAGCTAGTTCCAGTGCTGTCACACTCCAAATAAGGAAGCGTTTCCTCCTATTCAGATGAACATGAGGAATATTCCCGCATTTCAATTTGTGCTTTCATCCTGCATATTATAACTTATTGTTGTGCTGGTATTTTCCCATGGCTGCCGAAACTCTGGCAACAGCAGCTCTCCCCTAGACACCTCCTTGTCATGATCTGATTATTAAGGTTATTAGAAATGCCTCTGCCGGAATTAAGGTGCAAATGAGACCATATGCCAAAGTCAATAGTATGGGTTTTATTTGATAGCAAATATAAGAGAGAGAGAGAATAAAAGGAAGAGATAGAAAATATGTGGGGGACACAAAGGGAGCGACAGAGACAGTATAAGGAAAACCACTACTCCAAATCTAGCTAGGGAAGAATCTCTGCTGCATTTGGCTTTTATTGTGGATGCATTCCTTTCCCTCAGATTTGTTTGTTTGCTTATCCCTAGGCTGAGATGATTGAACAATAGTATCTTAGCAGCATAATTTGCAGTCCAAAGTTCCAGTCAGGTATTTTCAGGAGGCTTCTTTGGTTGTAGCTTCTTTACAAAGTTTTGTTATAATGAGCAAACTTTGTATCAATGTTTGAGTCCTGAACTATTTCAGACTCTGACTCCCCCGTGGTAATTTAGAGGGAAACCACTTAGAAACACTGTTATCTCTGCTTCTAATAGGTCCTGATAATATCACAAACTCTGCTTTCCTTCTTGAGTCAGAATGCAAAATTCAAGAGCACCACTGACTTGATGTGTTACAGATGTCAGAAAGTCCTGACATGAACCTCACATCTGTGTTAGAAAGAACGAGTTTGTGTGACATGACTTTATATCTGTTCTCTATAAGGGAGCTGATGCCTCCTCCCAAAAAGAAAAATCTAAAGCATGAGGACCATTGGCAGAACTAATGAGATGGTGTGTAACTGGAGTATCAATTACCACACAGATATGCTGTGTTTTTATTGTCTTTACCAGGTCAGACTCGGCTTTCTGAAAAAGGTTGCAGTATTAGATCTACATTTAAAAATGCCTTAATTAAGTTTTTTACTCATACAGCTATTTTTTGTTTGCTTCTGTAAGAGAGCAAAACAGCTTTTGTAAATGTGGTACTTCATAATTATCTTGTGAGGGAGTCTGCTGGCTTGACTTTTTATTTCACACAAAAAGAACCATTCTGTGATATGACAATACACTTGAGTACTATTACCTGAACTTACTTTTTTTTTCTCTTACATCTGAGGAACTTAGTGGTCAAATATGTGGATCTTCACTTCCCTCTCAACCATCCTGAGTCATTAAGGCATTATTTACTATTGCTTTAATCCATTCCCATGATAATTTTCCTTTGAAGATTATAGAGGAAATCACTTCTGTTGTCTCAAAATCCATGCCCCCAAAGCTGTTTTCCCTCTTTGGGTAGTTTCTTTTTGATCTAAGTGCAATGATGTTCTCTTCACATCACACAGGTATTCTTGTTTCGTCAGTGCCATCACTGCGACCTCATAATTTATTTGGTACATTGCAAGGTGAAGATATGAGCAGAAGATATGTAGCATTAAAGCAGGTATTCAGACAGAGATAAATCTGTGCTACCTTATTAATCTGATGGTCCTTGAGGAAAGAGTCACTGCCTTTCTTGCTGACTCATTTCACATCAGCATTTAGGTTCTACCTGTCCTCCCCCATTTCTGTCATTCATTCTCTTCATCCTTGGCTGGCTGATAACTCAAAATATGGGCCAACATCACCTAATTCTTGGCTGTTGTGAATGAGCCCCTCTGCTTTCCTGAGGAATATATCTGGTATGATTCTATGAAAGCTTTTAAGGCTTTGAAAAATCATTGTATGGAAGGGTAAAACTTTTTATTTTAATATGTGTGTGTGTTTTCCTGATTTTTTTAGCAGAGAGGATGAAGCTTTCCTTCTTTCTTTGGTTCTGGAGCTAAGGAGAAGTTAACTCTCAGTTTTGCTTGCAAGACTTAGAAGTCTTCTAACATGTTTTCCTGAAATACAGGACTGTTTTCGCACGTGTGTAGCTACATAACAAGCTCTAATTAGGAGGATTTGCAGTCTTCCCCTTGAGCTGATTTGCTTCGAGGCGTTTCCAAAGTTTAACAGCATGATTGTTAATGCAGCAGAATTTTGTCTTATTTTTGTATTTTTAAAAAAATTGTTTAGGTGATGAGCTGTTAGTGATTTGTTTACCTTAAACAAATTGTTTAATAATGGTATTGGTAACTACTCTGAGCATGTTACCATCTCTTCTGCACATTTACCTTAACAAGAGAGAATTATTAGCTGTTGAATTAATGATGTAAACATAAGGGTCTCCAAGACAATTAACTGGGGGCTGGGGGTTCCCCAGTTTGAAATCAATATCTTTGGATGGTTGTAGTTTGTATCCAGCTCCAAGTGGACAGTGGAGCTGATGCTGCAAACAGCCTGTCCTTGGTGCATGACATTCTGTCTTACATTGCAAATGAAATATTGGGGCAGAGAATGGCACAAAATGGTCTGAACACTTGCTATAGACATAGAACACTGATCAAATGTGAGTCAGTGAATCAGCTACTCAGAATGGATCTGCTCCAGCAAAACTAATGGAGACACTTCCCAAGAACTCCATGCTCATGGTCCTGACGCCCAGCTGGAGAGACTTAACTAGTTTAAAACTGAGAGTTCAAATTAGGTAGATGAGGCATTTGAATGTGAGTATTTGCAACCTGACCACGTAGTCAAACCACTTTTTTGAGGCCTGGAGATTTTTTCATTTAGACTTAAGCTCATAAATAACTTAAATGCTTTTCAGACTTAATGAGAAGTCTCCCTAAATAGAATGGAAATCAAATCCAGCCAGGCAAACTTGATTTCTGCTTACATGGCAATATAAGTTAATCCACTTAACACCTTGATTGGAGATGACTTCCATGCACACAGAGGAGCTGATATAATATTGTTGTGATTTTTAATGTAGCAGTTTATTGTTTCTCTCTAAAATTCATTGTAAAATATCATCCACTTGGATAAAAGCAATATTGAGTGGATAACTACAGAATTTATTTGATTTATTGAGATGAAGTTTGCTCATAGAATGCCTACAAGCAGGTTGTGATTTCATCAGGGTGATTTTTTCTTTAATTTATTTGACTTAACTTTCTGATTAGAGCTGGGTTTTGCTTCTCTTCGTTATTGTTGTCAGCAGTTATGTAATTAACTGATGCAATTGGTTTGATCTAGATGAGCTGCTGTAATTACATAAGTCAAAATCTATCACTTTATATATGTTGACTGGAGGAAAACAGCTTTGCTATTAGGAGAAAAAGTGGAGGCCATGGGATAGGGAGAAGGATTTGACGCTCAGGAAGCGACAGTAAATGAACAGGATCAGGAAACTTTTCTTGGCCTAAAAGGTATCTAAAATGTCAATCCCAGACACAATAACCTATTTTTCTGTCTGTTCTGACTTCAGGTGTGAAATGAAATCTTTTTTTGTAAATTACTTGTATTGCACAAATTTCTCCCTGTCCCGATGGCCCTGTTGCCCTTTTTGCTTGGCATTGTGCTGCTAATAGCATCACCCTTTTTTGCCTGGAATAGGACCCAGCACCTCTTACTCTATTAGCTGCAGAGCCTTGGGGGTTTAGAAGTTGAGCATTGTTATTTGTAATTAGGACTTGAGCATGTGCAGTGGGCTGTTTAGCCATAAAATATATGTGAACACATTCAAGACAGTCATTTTCTTCTCAGCCTCTTAGGGGTGTAGAATACTGCAGAGGATGAATTACCAGCAGTCATGGACAGTGACAAATGTTTATTTGTTGACTTAGTTTGGTAGGGGAGAGATCTCAGTGTTAGGAGAGAAAAAAACCCATTCAGATAATTTTTGGTTACTGCACACTTTTCCCTGTGAGTAGCTGTCTGGCTCTTTGTGGAAAAGGCATCAGTTCTGCATTCATGGTCAGAAGATTGCAATAATCCATTAGCAGAAATCCCTACTGTGCTTTCTTGCAGATTTGCAAGGTGTTTCACCTTTTAAATTACAAAACAGCAGCTTCTCCTTTATTTTGGGGTACGTGACTGAGATTCGAGTCCAAGTCGATGGACTTGGATGCTGAGCTCCTGAGTTTTATTGTGAATCTTCATGAACTGAGCAAAGCCAACAGAGAGGATCACAGAATAGTTTGGGTTGGAAGGGATCTCTAAAGATCACCTGGTTCAAGCCCCCTGCCATGGGTAGCATGGACACTTTCTTCTAGACTCAGTTACTCAAAACTCTGTGAATACTTCCAGTTATGGGGGATCCCCATCTTCTCTGGAAAATATCCCACTCAGCTGTCCCACTAGCCAATAAATCATCATTGACCATCCCCCCTTCCCCTTCTTGGTATAGAATACAGATATCATTCCTTTGTGAGTGGAAAATCCCTTTAAAATGTCTAGAAAATGTCCACAAATATTCACAAAATGTCAGCAAAGTCACCCTGGACCTTTGGCAATTTTGCTTTCAGAATTTCTGTGATATTTAGTGACCTGAACTGTACAAATAAGAGAATAAGAGTTTTGCTAGGGTTCTGCAGGCTTTGCTGTGTCTGGCTTATCCCATCCTTCTGGGGCTATATATGCATTACATGATGTATGATATATGATTTGGAAAGGGAGTAAGCTCTGGCTGCCCAAGACAATGGGTGTCTGCAGCATCCTAAATTCCTTCTGTTTTCTGAAAGGGCTGTTGCAGCAGAGCTCTGGTTCAGCTGCAGAGAGATTAATATCTATGGAAACAGCAGGTGTTTTTCACTGGCTGAGGAACAACTATTTAAAACAAGGCAGGTAATTGCATGTAAGAGCTAAGGTCAAAAAGAGAATTGAATCCTCTGCACAGCTCTTTAGTGGTGGCTTCATTTGCATCTGTACAATGAGCTGGATAATCTGCTTTTTACTGGGGGATTGTTTGGTTGGGTTTTTTTTAAGGCTGAAACCATGTTCTGTCTGAATGTGTCTCCCATGATATAGAAAACCACAAATGTGATTTCGCCTAATAAGAAAAGTGAAATGGATTACTTTTCATGGAGTTTGAACAATATAATTCTTGTTTAGTCTTCGAAATTCATCCCCAGTATTCTGGTCTAGAAAGGAAAGTTCTGGTTCTTCAGTTTATTCATCCACCTATTAAAATGAGATGTTTGTCATAAAAAATTTCCAAATTCCAAAGTTCCCTATAGCTCTTCACAGAATTATTTTTCCTTATGCTCTGCATGATGGGCAGTCCAGTGTTACAGAACAATATTTATTTGTCAAGTTTCCAATGCTTTTGAAATCAGTGATTTATGTTTTGTGGGTTTTTTTATCACTTGTTATTACAAATGAGCATTCTAAAACTTAAACTTTGTTCTCTGAAAGCTGGAAGTACTCTGGAAATGCTAGCTGGCAGAGGTTTTCTGAAACACTACCTCTTTGTTACTCATTTTGAAATACAGAGGGAAAACATGCTGGCACATGTATTTTATTCTGTTTAGTTGAATGAGAGAATAAGAACAAAAAGTAATTTATTTTTTCTTAATTCTGCTTAAAGTGCAGAAGAGTGATTAATGAACCACCTGAAAATTTGGAATAATAGGTTCAAAGAAGTTAGTTTGGGATTTTTTGTTTCTTGTCAAATGGTAGTAAAAAGGAGAGAAAAACCAAAATAATTATTAAGTGGAAAATTTAACCATATACTCACCATATACATTTTGAAAGATAATTTATGATCTACATTTCAGAGTGAAGTAGGCAAGCTAAAGAATCTTTGTATGTTTTCTCATTCTCAAAATACCCCAAAAACCAAAACAATTTTCTGTTTTATGCCATACCTTGCCAGTGTGATTTATAGCTTATTTAACACTAGAGCAAGGGTTATCACTTCTTTGTTTTGTCTTAATTTCTGTCTCCAAACTCCTCTTCAAAATGCAGTTCCCCAAAAAAGGTCTCTAATGTTCCCCCAACAGTTTATCTGTTCCTAATACCTGAGAGAAGATATTCCTGTTTCTGGCTATCGGTGCTCCGTATGAAAAGCTGATGTGTTCTTGATGTATATACATACATATGTGTGTATAAATATGTGGAGAAAGAGAGAGTCAGATGTAATTTGGCACTGCACAAAAGACCAGGGACACTGAAGTGGACTGGAGTAAACAAAACAATTTTGTTTGTATAAAACTGATCAAATCAGACACGAGCATAAAGGCTGTAACAGTGAAGGCATAGCAAAAATCCAGGAATACAGAACTCCTCCAAAAGGTTGGAGACAATATGCTGTAGGACGCTGCAACCATTTTATATGGTTGTGGCAGAAATGCCTGGGAAATGCTCCGTTTACAATATGAGCTCTTCCTGTGCAAGGCTAGGAGGCAGCAGCTGGTGGCACAGCAGGGCTTTAGACCTTGAGCCATGGCCAAGGGCGAGCCTGCTGGGGACATGTGGGTGTGGGCTAGGTGACTGAACTGACAGCTGAAGGTGCCAAAAGCATTTGCAGGGCACATCCCCACCTGCTTGTGGAACAGCCCTTCAGAGTGGAGCAGGAGGCTGTGATTCTCCAGGAGATGCACCTGACACAGCTGTGTGCACAGGGCTGGTGTTAGATGCAGAATGTGCATGAATTTGCAATGTATCATTTCATGCCACATCAACTATTCTTGTCGTTTTTTGCATCTGCACCTGTGAGTACTGGAAGCTGTGCTTGTTGCCTGTGTGTTTGGAGGGAGGCAGTGGCAGAGGAGTGCTGGAGAGGAGTGGGTGAGTGTTTTCTCCCAGCTGGAGCAGAGCAGATTCCAGGTGCTGGGCAGCAACACATGTGTTCCAGCTCTGTGCTGCCTGTGCCTGCCTCTCACTGTGGGTCAGTGTCCCTGAGGGGATCAAACCAGGTTCCCTTAGAAAATGTGCAGGCATTGGCTCTTCTCTGCCTGGAGCTGAGCTCCAGGGTTCCCAGAGTGCTGTGAGGAGCAGGAGCAGCAGAAAGTGGTATAACGGATGGGTTGACATTCCAGACTCATGTTTTTTCAAATTTGCAGAGGCATCATTTCTCATTTCCTTGCTTTACGTGGTCTCTAAATTGTGTGGAAATGAGAAAGTGAAAAACATATAGTCTCTTTCATAAGCTCAGGTTGGAAAAAACGTCCATGACATCTGAACAATAGTACTTCAAATGAGAGGTTTAACAAATGCCTACTGGGCTGCTCTCCATGGATGCAGGAGGAGAGGGCATAACAAGATTTGTGGGCTTTTTAAATGATGAAAGGTGTGTTTGCAATTGAGCAGCTGCCAATTATTTAAAAGACGAAAAGTAAGCATATTAATAAAATTGAAACTTGAAAAAAAAGCAGAGGAATTGAGATTTAAAGAGATTTTGGGTTTCTCTGTTCAATAATGTATTGCTGGTTGTTTGGGTTTTGTAAGGTGACATAGGTACAGTGACAACAGGTTCATGGTTCTTTTGCTTAATAAGTGGATGCAAGCAAAGCATCTTCAGGTCCTTTTTGTGGATAACAGCACTAAAATTATGTGTATGATGAATTGAACCTAAAAGCACAGCAATTATTTTTGGCCAATTTAGTCACAGGTGGTTGGGAATAAGTTAAAACCCCTATCCCTGTGGCACTTACAGCTGATAAGCATTGTTTTAAATTTACATGGACAAATCCTCAGGGGTTGTAAACTATCAGGTTTAGATAATAGCTTTATAAACATGCACGGTGCAGTGTCTGTCAGGGTAGAATGAACAGTGAGCTTGTGAAACTGAGTCAGTGAAAATGCAGTTGTTTCACAGGAAGTTTTCTGATTATCTGTTCATCTTAGATCTGCTTTTAAAATGAGGAAAAAATGCCATAATTGAGACTTTTTTTGAGTCTGGTTTTGTGAGGTACAGCAGGTATTTAGCAAACCTGCTCTCATGGTATCTCATGTCTGGCACAGAACAAAGCTGAAGTTAATAAAATTAATTGTATGGGAAATCATCTGGTGACATTGCTGGATTGTACCTCTCCTTGTAATGGTTCTTCTGTCACAGAAAAATACGTGTGCATGCAGTTTGCAGGAAGAATATTCGTTATAAATATTTAGTTGGGTTATGGTAAGGAGAGTGCTCCATTTTTTGTGCTACTCTGAGGAATAAGCAGGTCCATTAGGAAGGCACCAGCCAACCTCACCATGTTTGTGGCAGGCCAGAGGGTAAAATTAATCCTTGTGCAGAAGGTTGGCATATGGGTCTCCATGGTATTAACAGCTATGGGAGAAAGAGAATAGCAATAAACTAGTTTGGCAGAGATCCTTTGCTTTCCTGGCAGGACTCAAGAGGGAAATACACACCTTCATGCTAGATAACAGGCTGAACACTTGAGTCTGTTGGAAAGCTAAAGCAACAAATATTTGTAACTCACTGCCAAAGTACTGAATGGCTCTGTGGATGTTTTGAGCCTGTTCTTCAGACAAATAGCTCTGGGAAGATGACTGTGCTACAAATGACTTGGGACGTTATTTATCTTGGGCCTCCTGGCAGGACTTGGAAAATCATGTTGTGAGAGTTGTCATCTGTTTTTTTCTGGGAAGTAAATATTTTCTTCAGGGAACTTTTGATCTGTTGTAGGATCAGCCTGCTTGGATAAGTTATGGTGTTGAAAGTGAAATGTGATTTTACGGCTCCTTTAATGACTTGTTTTATTCCCATCTCATTGGGATACCTTTCCAGCACATTACTGGCTGGCTGGAGTAGTGCAGAGAGGAAGAGCATGGGACTGTGAGGAAGGCTGCTCTTGGTAAGGCTTAAAGTCCATTTGGAAAACCAGGCAATCTCAGAAAGGCAGGGAAGAGGGGAAGGGCAGGGTAAACTTGGTACTACCCTGGAGGGTTTTACCAGTATCCCATAAAGTTCAGGAGCTTCTGGAGGGGGTTTATTCTGTTTGCCCCAAAATCTGTCTTTAATAATCTTCAGGTTTAACTGCTTTTGCATGAATTTGTCCAGAGCCATGTTGAACCGAAGTCTTCATAATTGCAAAGTTCTATGATGAAGTCCTGCAGTAAAACCACCTCTTGGGTGAAGAAACTCTGTTTTGTTTCCTCCCCAGCCCTGTATGTTCAGACATCCTGGAGCCAGCTCTGTGTCAGTGTGTGGGAGAGACCCTGGCAGGCAGCCTGCACACAGCCCAGTAAAGCACGTCATGGACACAAAATTATTCCTGGGAGCAAGAAACCCTATAGGCATTCAAACTCATTTTCTAGAGGTCTATTTTCCCTGTTTTACCTTCAACCTGTTAGGATTTAGTCAGAAAACAATTGCACACTTATTCTTGCTGCCCTTTTGTGAGAATAAATGCAGCAACTCAAATATAATTTTTGCGTCTCTTTTCAGCTGTGAAAGGTCTTGAGAGAAAGTAGGAATTCAAATTCATCATCAGTAAAGGCAGAGTTTTGTATATTGAAGTCAAGGAAAAAGTTGAAGTCTTCAACAAAATATGGTCTTGAACCCTCTGTCCTCATAGAGAACAGGATAACGAGGCACAAGTCATCCAACGATGAATTGGATTCTTGGTGTCATTTTCTTCATACACTGTGTTGTTACTCCTGGATTTTCCAAAGTACATTTTCAGAAGGGTCTTGAGCTGAATAATGTGACTAATAATTCAATGCATAATTTGCAGTATACTTGCCAATATTTCATTTTTTCCTGAAGCTGCAAATGTCTACAAGCATAATCGGAGTAATGTTGGCCCCTTTAAAAGTAAAATCCACTACAGTCATGATAAAATTTACCTCCACACAAGTAGTATTTTGAAGGGGTTTTTAACTGAGTTTTAAAATATTTAGCCTGAGTGCCACTATCTGTGACAGAATAGTTAAATAATGCAGTAGCAGAAAAAGATAAGCGATGTCCATAGAAAGAGCAGTTGCCCAGCTGGAGAGATTAAAGCAGTATTATGCCACTAAACCTAGGAAAAAGAAAAAGGACACTTAAATTTTTATCTCAAAAGCTGAGATAAAAGATGACTTTCAGTACCAAAACTGCTAATTTTTTTGTTCTGCTTCTAGTGCTTATTTTTCAATTGAAGAGGCCTCAGTTCTGTTACTTCTACTGGCAGACCAGAAGTTCTAAAAAGAATCTCCTCTGAGGCTGCCTGAGACCTGGAGCTGTCTGAACTCATCCCAACACTGGTGGCAGCAAAGACAGAGGAACAGCCACCCAAGGCACTGGTGAGTGCAGTGTTGGCACATTCCCCATGCTTTATGCAGGATTCCCTGAGGCATCCCAGGTGGCAGCAGGAGCTGACATTGGGGTCACTGAATCAAATCAGTGCATGGGAGATGCTTGGTAACAACAGCAAAGGAATGTTGCAGAGCAGAAAGGCCTTGCAAAGTGAGTGCCTTGCTGCCCTTGCAAAATCCTTGCTCACCTCTGTTACTTTGGCTAACTAGAAAAGCATTCTGGGAATGACTCAGCTAAACTAGAGGTGAAAAACAAGTTACATAATTGTAGAACAATTATTAGAACCAATAAGTGCTCACACCGTAGGGCTTGTGGTTGGTTACATCTGATGCCTGTTCCAGTCATGGTCTATGGTGGTTGGTTAAGCACATTTCTTGTGCCTCACAAGTATGCAAACTCATAACAAACTAACAGTTTAAAAACCCTAGATTTCTGCAATGAAGAGTATTTGCCATACCGTTGTGGAGATCATGTGTTTAACGCTGCAAAGGAAGCCAAAGGAGCTGTGAGAACAGCAGACAATTTGGCTGAAGTGAGGGTGGTCTGCCTTGGGGGTCTTGTTGTGACTAGACAAGTGAACTGGAGTGTGATCCCCAATCAGGACAGGAGCCAGGGGTTGGGGATGGTGTAACCTCATCTATATTCTGGTGCCTTCGGATACACTCCTCATAAGGGGTCTGTCCTTCCTACATAATTTCTGATTCTCCTCTGTGACATTGTTGCAGGAAAATGCTAATAGAAGTGAGAAGGATTTAATTCAGTGAAATAATCCACTGATATGGTGGAAGTTTTCCTGGTCTGCTCCAACCAAGCTGCTTATGAAATGCTGGTCTGAAGTGATCACAAGTTTGTGGTGTCAGACTGCGTATAAGCAAGCTTCCTGGTTTCAGATTATTCTACACTTGGGAGGAACCTACAGCTATTTTTTTCCTGTTACTATATTTTAGTACTTTTTTCATCTATGCAAACAGTTTTGTGAACTTTGAGATAGTCCTCTGTGCATTAAAATGTGTTTGCTGCCAAAATGTTAAATCAAACAGCAGCTTGAATAATTTTAAAGGTCAGGGTTACTGAAGCAAAATACATACTGCATACACCTTTTTAAACTGTTATTTTTCTTTCCTTCTTTTTTTTTTTTTTAAATTTAAACAGAACCTTGCATTGTGTACACAATACTGCCATTAAAATGTGTAGGGGGAAATAAAATTTTTTTCCTACGGGAATTAACAAGCATGATGATGTTTGCATCTTCCATTTACAATTCATAGATGATTAAGAAGAACACTAGAAAAATGGTAATGATATTTTCTTAAGAAGAGCCCAAGACAATTAATAATTCACCGTTTCAGTATTTTCTCTGCCACTCTGAGGCTCCAGAAGCATGCATGGATCAAGTGCTTCAGTGGCTTAAATGAAAGATGAGCTCTGGGGGGTGCAATTCTGCAACCAGGGCTGAATGACGCAGCAGATGCTGCAGCTGAGGGATTGCAGCTCATGAGGCTCAAAAGAAATGCTCTGGCTGCTACAGCAATAAAGCACATTAAACATACCATGTTAGACAAGGAGGAATGTTCTGCAGACATGCTTTGTTATCTTGGCTTTGGACTTTGATGAACCTTGTGAATCCTTTCCAACTCAGGATATTCTATGATATTCTATGATATTCCATGATATTTTATTAGGATGATCCTGTTTTTAGTTAAATCTGGTTGTCTGCCTACAGTTAATGTGTTAAATCCAACCTTAATGATTCTTTTCTGGTTGCAGACGTAGATGTTTGGGATATTTACAATAGTCCTAAGTTACAGTAAACCAGTAGAATTGCATGGAATTTGACAGTGGTGCTTTTGCACACACTGTGTTCTTGTGCGTTCAGGATAGAGAATTGCACACTCAAAAGTAAAAACTGGCTCAGTAATAACATCAGAGATGTAAATGTCCTAAGTGTTGCTGCTCCAGGTTACAGATACAAAGTCTTAGAGGGGATCAGAGAATTTAAAAGCTTTAGCTTGGGTTCAGGTCTTCCTGCTTAGACAGGTGTTCAGCCTTTCAGTATGGAGGCACTGATGGCTGCTTCTCCCTGCTGGAGTCCAAGTGTCCCTAGAATTTTGGTTCATAGGTTGACCATGGTCACACAAGAAACAGGAAGGATTATTTATTCTATTCTATTCAACGACTGTTATCTCCTACTTCATTAATTTCAAGACTGACTTCCTCCATTCAGCCACCCTGTGCACATTATATCTCATAGATTTTTTTTTCCTTCTTTTACCTTATTTGCTAATATGAGGCAGAGGTGATGGTGTAATTATTTCTGTCAAGATAATTATTATAAAACTTAATTTCATAAAAAGCACTTATTAAATTTTTCAACTGCAGTGGATGAAATTAAAAATCTAATCTTTCCTGTACTCAGGAGGGAGAGGATTATTCTAATTTGCATAAGTTTACATTACAATAACAACAACAAAAAAAGGACAGAAACTGCAATTCAATGTAGCTTGATATTTGAACAGCATTATTTTTTTCTCAAAAGGATGAACTCACCCTACCACAGTATAGGATTATTCATTCTCAGATGTTACTCCAGTATAGCAGAAACTGTCCATCATGGTTGACTTCTGCAAAGTGCTGAATGTCTTCTCTCTCTTCTTCACTCCCATTGCAAGAAGTGCTCAGTACCTGATGGTTCTTGATCAAATTGTTTGTAATTAAGGGCTTGGATCTCTGTCCCCCAAGTAATTTAGTCATTTGGCTCCTTTTACCTTGATTAGCTTTACTTGAAGCAGACACTATGTTTATGCAATATAAAAGAACAAATGTTTGACTCATACCTAAAAGAAGACGCATGTGTTTGTATTAGCCCCTGACTGTGTCATCCTGCAAGTCTTTTCCTGAAATAATATTACTTTTTTTGTCTATGTCATTAACATCCTTATGCTCTGGATCAAAATAATAAAACCCCCCTGAAAGCCACGCACAGGTGGTGCCATAAACGACTGAGTTATAATTTATTAATGTGACAGACTATCATCTAGACAGGGCCCAAGTCTGTAATTAGAAGTTCTGCAGTGTAAGCATCTGTTGACAGCAGAACATCAATATGAACATGGCTGTACACGCAGGGTGTTTCAGGAACTGAGGAAACAGGGTGCGAAAGTCATCTGTGAGGATGCTGGTGGAGGCAGTCAGGAGGAAAAATACCATTTGTTTCTGCAGCTGTGAGGTTGCTCATTCATCAGCATGTTTTCATTATCTGAAAACACAGGAATGATGCTTTCAAATCCGAGTGCCTCTTTGACTCTTAAACAGACTGTTCCGCACAATCTGATGCTATGGATGATATATGGATGTATAAAGACTGATGTGATTTGCATGTTTTGGATGTGACCCTGAATGGCAGGACCAGTTAACAGAAATGAACTGCATGGGTTTTTAAACAGAGAGCTGAAACTTTGGGAAAGCTTTTTCAAAATACTCACGTGCTTCACATGCAAAATTCTTTTTGAAATTTATTGAAATTTTAATGATTTAAAATCGTTTCACTGAAAGGTGAATACTGAACAGCAGATTTAGAAACAAAAATGGTTTGTCACCATGCTAAAATTCATTAACTTGACAGAGTGCTACAATCTGGACAACATCAAATTATTGTAATTAGTATTGCTGTGATGTAAGCAGACAGAAAAAACTGAGCCTCTGTTTTGCCAATTTTTCTGCATTTTTTTTCATTTCTCCTAGCAGCTGAGACCCTCCAGCTCCTGTGATTGTCCACTGTAGCTGAACACCCCCCAGATATGATTATACAATAACTTAAAGTCACATAAAATCAAAAGGATTGCCCAAACTGATACAATTCTGCACCAAAATAAATGAGTGGAGATCCAGAGTTTCTTGTTGCTGACACCTCTTGTGTTTGATGGGGCAGAAAAATGAGCCATACAAACTGCCTTTGCCCCCTTTCCTGGGTTCTGCATAATTACTCTGCTGTTGGCAGTAAAAGTGGGAGGTCATCTGAAAACCAGACCTTGTGGTGTGTGACTGTGGATTAGCAGCTTTCCCTGGGGCATTGTAAAGGAACTGAACCCCTCAGTGCCTGGCAGCATGGGGACCTGGACTCTCCTCATGCCCAGTGGCTGTGTGCCAGAATCTCAGGGTAATGAATAGACATTTTAAACCCATTCACTGTAAAAACATATGGGGTGAGGTGTAATATTATGCACAAGGCAAAATACTTCAGCTCCAGTTAGCCCCAGATTAAAATTTGTGTGTATTATTGGAGACTTATTGAGAGCACATGGCTTTTCTTGGTGATGGGGACAGCTTGCCTTTTACCATGAGCATGTATTTGTTAAATGAGGAAGATATGACATGGAGAAGTTCTCACCTGACATGCAGCCAGAACCCACAGACCACACCCCTCAAGCTTCTTCTCGTGGAGGAGGATAAATAGATAAACACAGGGATAAACTGCAGGAAAAGAATTTTACTGATCTTTAAAAACATCTCAGTGTTCTTGGAGCTGTGTGTTTTGTCAGACTTGCTAAGATCTTTAGCAGAGGAATGGGTAGGCAGTAAGATTAGGGTATTCACAATGTTCCCAGCAGTTTCTGTCAAAATAAACATTATTTTATTAACATAAAAAGCTATAAAGCCTATGTATTGTATAGAAGCATTACTATATTTTTTAGGGCATATTTCAACAGCTTTGGGATTAGAAAAGAGCATAATCATTTAATCACATACTTGTGAGCTGTGATGAATAGGGGATTTTTTTTCAAAAAAAGCCTAAGTGATTTTTTGATTTAAATTTGCTTCTCTAGTGGCTTAGGTATCAGAATGCTAGAATCATTAAGGTTAGAAAATACCTACAAGGTCATCAAGTTCAGCCTTTGACCAAACACCACTTTGTCAACTAAACCATGGCACTAAGTGCCACATCCAACTTTTTGTTGGACACTTCCAGGGATGGTGACCCCACCACCTCCCTGGGCAGTCCATTCCAGTCCTTAACAACCCTTTCTGTGAGTAAATTCTTCCTGATTTCCAGCATGAACCTCCCCTGGTGCAGCTTGAAGCTGTGTCCTCTCTTGCTGTCTCTGGTGGCCTGGGGGAAGAGGCTGACTCTCACCTGGCCTCCTTTCAGGCAGTTGTAGAGAGCAATAAAATCTCCCCTGTGTCTTCTTTTCTCCAGGCTAAACAACCCCAGTTCCCTCAGCTGCGCCTCACAGGACTTACTCTCTAGATCCTAAAAAAAAAATGTGAAGTTTCTTTGGAGATCAGGGGTACTTAGGTTCTAAAGATAATTATATGCATTTAAAACTATATTCAATGATTTGATGGATAAGCAATTTATGGATAAACTACTAATTCTGAATTAAACAGAATTTCAGGCTAATTTTAAGGTCATTCTAAAGTACCCCTAAATCTAATAAGATAGATAAGTTTATAATTGCACCCATAATTATCTTAATATATTGACATTAATATGCATTTTTAATGCCTATTTTAGGCTGTTTTTAGTGTTCTTAATAAAAAATTGGATATGTTCTAACTGCGTACTGTCCGAACTACTCCCCACCACTCACACCTAGATACACACTATTCCATTTCATATTCATTCCTATATACACACCATTCCATTTCACTATTGCTTTAACTGCTGTGTGAAAAAACTTCTTTACTTTTTAGAAATGAAATCTGTTCTCATTCTTCACAGGAATCAGCCCTTCCCCTTCCTAGGAAAATGGTGGAGTCAGTAACCCAGAGCTCTCTTGGGAGGTGGATATCTCTGTTAAAGGGCCTTCTTTTAGATCAGGTATGTAACGCTATTTCTCACAGCCCTGGTTAATGCTTTATCATGGGGACCTTCTCAGGATTTTGTTCAGGCAACAGGAGCCCAATTTGTGCAGCAGATCCCTGATAACCATCTCAGATTGATGGTTTCCTAGGCTTGGATCCTGCTTGTTATGTTGTTTTATTATCTGCAGAAATTACTTGGGGAGCAATACAAAATTTCTCTGCAGAGAACTGAGAAGTTCTGTACTTGCTTTTACAGCACTGTTGCATTTTTCCTCCCCCATGCCTTCACCTAATTAATGAATACTGCTGAAGTTCAAGGGGGTTCTGACAGATGTAGCTGTAATACCAGGCCAACATTTTGAAATATCTCATGGCAATGTGGGAAGAAATGCTCTGATTTAGAAAAGACAAAGGGCTGTTTCATATGAAGTATGTTTGTCTTTAATAACTTTAAAATTGAAATGGGAAGACTTAATATTATGGCAATACAATATTTGAATATTCCACTAATAGCTCTGCATGTTCTGAACTATTAACAACTTCCATGAAATATTGCAAAGATAGCCCTTTTATAGACAAAGAAGTGGAATTTAAAATGTAATTCTAGATTACATTGTGTGGTTCTAAATTAAAGAAAGTAAACTCAATGGCTTTTCAGACATTCATTTAATTATCAAGCAGAAAAACCTTCTGGATGTTTTTCATATCAACTGAAGCATTCAGAGTTCAGCAAGTCCAATGACCATAGGGAGTTACACTTTTGAGCATTTCTTGCATATGAATGAATGGCTGGTGAGGAAACATTAGTTAACATCTGACATTAGTTAATATTTCAGTGGTGTTTGTAATTGTTTTTTGTTGTTAGCATTCTGAGAGGAATTAGAAATACAATCAACTTTGCTGTTCTGCTGGAGGGTTAGTTCATCAGAATTAAGTGATGGGATAGCTACCCAGCCCTGAAGCCAAGCAGCCATTCTCATTAGGGCTTGTTTCTCCCCTTCATCAAGGTGGTTTTGCTTCATGTCTGGTTGTCAGATTGGCTGCCTATCTGGAAAGCTGGTTTGCAAACATTTTATTTTGACAGCATGTCACCAAATTCTGAGAAGATTTCTGAAAAAAATGCTACCAGAGTTTTAAATGGGTTTAAACTGCTGGATAGACATTCAAGGGTGGGGAAGATTGGACAGGTATAGTTTTAAAAATGATTGGCAACTGGTAACACCAGAGTGATTGAGTCCAGCTTTGCTGTACAACAGCTGAGATCTATCTTGTGTACTAGTAAGTAATTTTCATGGTATTTATGATGTAAATGAAGATAAGTTCAAAAGATAAAGTCTTGTCATAAAGTGTGTGTGCTTTTATTGTAGTAGAAGTCAGGAGCTAGAAACTCTGATAGTTACAGACACAGAAGCTTTTGAAGCCCTTACTGCAAATTATAAACTTCACTTTAATCAACTATTAGATGGTAATGCAGATAAACTTATCTTTATGTGAGGGAAGACAGAAAACCAAACATACAGATTCTGAGCTGTATTGTTAGAGAGGAATCGCTGAGGGAAATGTAAGCTTGAGTTTGAGATTACTGAATTGCAGAACTTCAGTCCCTGAACAAAATGAGGTAACAGGGAAGAGAAACAAATATGTTTAAAACTATGAGTAAATAGCCTGCTCAAGCAGGAAGAGAGATTATGTGATCTCAGCAAATATCTTGCCAAAAATAGTGACACCAACCTACTGAAATCAAGGCTTGTAAATAGCATCTTGGAACTCAAAGAGGAGAGCAAAGGGAAAAAATACTAAAAAGCATGAGCCTGGAAATGAACAAATATAACCAGATGTACATTTTGTAGTGACCGGCCTGCAAAAAGTCTGCCGGGAGATGATACCACCGTTGGAGTAAGTGCCATCAGTCATGTTTCTTCACATCAGCTTTGTTTTTACCAAGGAGATTGATGACATCTATTCTGCAAATTGTGGGCATGGACTGAGGTCTGCTGGTGCAGAACAGAGGCCATGAGGCAAGTATAGATATATATATGTTTATTTTCCTCTCCATCAAGACTAGATGCTGGATTTTCTATACTGATAGTGCCTTTTCCTCATGGAAGTGACAGCTTTATCTTCTAGTACAATGTGAAAGTGTTTTGAATTTTTGCATTACACTGGATATGAATCAGGCAATTTTGTATTTCAGGAAAACCTTGTTTGGCATTGAATTGCAGATGTTTTAGTGCCAGGTTATGTATTCACTCTCTTCTGCTTCCTAAGCTTGAACAAAACCTATATGACTATGTTTCCTTGACATCTAGAAAGCACGTAAATTTTCCTCAGAAATCTGTTTCTTACTCATGCCAGCAGGTTCATTTTACACTGGGATGAAATGTGTAAGGAGGTTACTGAATTTCACCCTGGCTATTGCAAGCTACACTCATATAAGACAAAGGAGTTGAGCAAATATGTAGGTTTGACAGTTTCCTTTGTCTTGCAGCTGTGAGACTTTGCCATAGGTCATGCCTGTTGTCTGTGCTTGGTCCCACTCTGTCACCCTCAATGTTTAACTCCACCGCCAAACTCTAGGACCTCCTTTTTTTGGGTGCTCTCATATGAGAGCTACAGATTTTGTATGTGAAGGACACCTTGGATATCTGAAAGCATAACCCTAAGTCATCCAAAAGGACAGAGAAAATGGAACTTTTAATGCAAGAGGTAGAATGAGGAGCACTCAGTACCTCTCTGTACTGGTTTCATAACAGATCCCATAACAAAGGTGAAAAGGACAATTTCACTACACTGAGTCTCCTTTTTGCCTGAAAAAATAATTTTGTTAGAAATGTAACTGGAAAGTGGATGTATGACTTCTCCTTGGTGTCTTCATTTCCTTGCATTAATTGGAAGCTTCTATATGGAATTCTTTGTGTTGATGTATTTGGGGTCCTTTTTGCAGATACCCTGTCCTTATCTTGTATGAGGAGTGGGCAGTTTTTCTGGTATTTTTGCTGAATTATTTTCATGCAAATACTAGAAATTTTGATAGTATTTTGGGCCTGGAATAAATTCCATAAAATTCAGCTATTTAGTTTGATATTACTGCTGAGTTTTTAGGTTCTATACTTTTTCAGAAAACTTGGAAAGGGCCCACCTCTCCCAAAAAAAACCCCAAACCCCCCTTCTACTAATTTATTATCCATGAGTAAATGGCTTCTGATTTGATTGTCATGAGGGAATGAACTCTAGCAGGCTAAAGAGAAACAGCACAGTGAACTTGCATCTAGCTGTGATCAGTGATTTTCTCTTGTAGCTGATGACCCTTTCTTTTTCCCTCTGTGAAAAGACTAAATCAGAAGAGGGTAACAGGGAATTCAGAGGCTATTTGCAATACTTTTCTCCACCTTTTTCTTCTTGTTCTTGACTTCTACATCCTGAATATTTTTTTAAAGGTGCCTTCAACTCTTTGGCCTTTGAATCATGCAGGCACCAGTGAAAGAATGCAAGAAATTGTTACAAACTCTAAGGTGTGATGTGGTAAAAGGCTGTAACTTTTTAAATGGTTGCTGTTTCAGAACAGTAAGGGAAATATAATTCAATATTTCTTAAGTATTTTATAGATTCATAAAACGTCTTGAAAACTATGCCTAAAATTTAGTTATCCACAGTACATTTTTGTCACACCTGAATGCTTAAAGTAGAATAATATAATACAAATTCATCTGTTTTAAAACGCTGTACTACATGCCTCATGTATTTATGATGCTTTTAAATACACAATAAATATTGCTATTCAAAATGGGATTGTTTTATTAAGGCCTAACATTTTGGCTGCAATTTTCTTTGGCCCAGGATTTGCTCTGGGCACCCATTTCAAGCAGAAGAGCCATGTGCAACTTTTCAGGTTATTTTCTATTGAGTTTGCTATAAACTGGAGCCTACTGAAAAATCCTCAGGGGAAGAGTGGCACAGCCTTATTGTTTTAAGGCTTCCCTCTATTTTATCATCTAATGTTCACCTACACTAATGCTCTCTGCTCCACTGGCTCAGAGCAAAGGCACCAAGTTAAAGTTATTGCAACTTTTGGGGGCTTGCTGGGTGCCAGGTGGATTAGCTGTGTGGGGAGGAAATATTGCAGAGACATTTTGCATGGCTTTGCAAAGAACATGCACATTTACCCTGGAATCCTAATGTGCAAATGGCAGGCATTCACCTTGCTCACATTTCCAAGCCTGTTTACAGCTAGGATTCTGCCTCAGAGCAGCTGCCTTGTGGTTTCCACTTGATACCACGTTGACATTAGGTGTTTTTCTTTTTGAACATTCTGCAGGTTTTCCAGCCTGAGAATTGTGCAGCCTGCCAATCAGGCTTTGATGGTATCATGAGGGCAGTCTGGAAAACTTGATTGCTTGCTCTCTAACATCCACCCTCACCCTTTCCCCCAGAAATTTCTATTTTTGATGGAATAACACCTTTTATTTGACCTCATATGAAGTGCTTTGTTTTGCTGGCCTTGCTCTGTGCGCTGGTTCTTGAGTTCCACTTCTGTGCTACTGAATTCTTCACCAAGCAGACATTCCAAAAAGTCAAAATATTTTTCTCAGAGTACGTGATTGCCTTCTGAGATGTCCAGAACTTGGTGAAATGTTTAGTGTTGTGTGTGAGCTGTTTTTCTCCACTCTTAAAACCTTTCCTGAAGGGACTGTGCTTGAGAAGTCTGTCATGGCCAAGGAAAACTCACAAGTGTGAGTGATCCAGGTGGTGGGAGCCAAGCACCAGAGTACAAGTGTTTAACTAAGAAGATCCCAGGGTAATCTTGTTTCTGAAAAACAGACATAATACTGGAACTAACATGACTGGATCCCACTTCTAGCACTGATAGCTCAGTTACTCAAAACCTCTAAGTTTTCTTTACTATGAAATCAAAAATGTTTTCTTAGAACGTCTTAAATGACCATCCTCCTGCATTTCTCAGTTTATTCTTCCTTGACTACATAAGTAAAGCAAGCCCTATGATATTGAAAAGAAACCTTTCAGTTGCTATAAAATTTGAAACTGAAAAAACAAATGAACATGGAACAAGTTTATCTTTTGCAAAGCTAAAACGCTGGCAACTTTCCAAAGGAGTAACAAACTATAAAGATCTTTTGACAGGAGAAGAAATTTAATTTCTTCATTTCAGTGGGTAAATCTTCCCTACATCCTTGGTTTGTTCAGTTTCATTTTTCAGCTCTTTCTGCCATGCTGTTTGTTGCTAAAAGCATTCTTTTATCTGAGGAATCACCCTTAAGTAGCTTGTGAATCTATTAGTGAGCATTAGAAGCACGCTGGGAGAATTCTCCTTTTTCAAGAGTCTTCAAGGTGTTTTTCTGTGGGATGTAGTCCATTCAGATTCTCAGGTTTAAGAACAAGGGTCAGAAATCTCCTGCCAAAATACTTGCAATTTCAGTCTCTATGGCATCAGGGGTTGGCAGTTAGGCATGGTTTTCTGCTCAGGCCCTTTTAGCAAGAATTTTAAATTAGTGATATTCTTATAGCCCGAGGGTATTTACAGACCAGACAACTTCAAAAATTCCTCTGAAAAGGCTGCAAAACTTCAGAAAAACCAACCCTAAAAAGCCCAAATGTCCTGATAGTCTCCTGTAAGTATGTCTGAATAAGGCAAACAGAAAGAAAATAATTATATGGGGTTAATCCTAATGAAGGTTCAAAATTCTTCCTTGTTTTCTTTGACAGTAAATGAAAATCATTATGGTGTCAGAGCATAGGACAGCATCTGGGTCACCTACAAGAGAAATCAGGTAGCTCTTCTGCTTCCAGAAAACTGAGCAATTGTGGTTTTTGACGCTCTTTTTCCATATCCTTCTTGATGACAGTTGGAAAGCAGAAACTTTGCCAGATGTGCTAGGCCATGCATGACTACAGGATTTCCTTCTGCAAGTCCTTGTCTGGTTGCCATGGAAGGATGTGACTGCATGGCAATGGTCTGCAATAGTTCTTCTTCAATAACTTTTGATAAGTTGACTTTCTTCCATGAAATTGAACAAAGGGGCCATAAGTGTTTCAAAGTGGTGAGGCAGCATGGGCAGGGGGGCTCAGTACTGATTACTTCAAGCACTTCTATTTCTACCTGAAGGGTTTGTCTTCCCTGGAACAATGGATTTCCTGGGTAGGCAAGCCCTCATTCCCTGCTGCAGAGATGGCTGAGCTGAGCATCTTTAGGGGGTCTGGACTCACCTCACTGATGAGAACTGGGAGTGGAAATAGAAAGGAGCTGCTTCTGCATTGGTGTTAAATTTTGTGAGTCTTTCATCTGTCTCTGAAAAATGTTTTCTGTACTGGGTACCTCAGTCTGTGCCTGCAAACTTTACCCCTTCCCAGTCTTCCCTGCTTCCCAAGTCTGTGACATAACACTGAAAATACCCAGCAATTTCTCTTTCCTAGGCTTGTTGTGGGAACTCTTCCATCTTTTCATCTTATTGGATTTAAAAAAAAATTTTGGGGGTGAAAAATGCTTGTGTTTCACTTCAAGTGGGCAAGACTTTGTACTTTCTGTCTGTTCGTTGTCAGAAGTACTTCTGCATTACCTTGTGATTGCTGTATCTTATCCTAATGGATATGGTGGTGGTGTGTACTGCCTGAAGCTCTTCTATCTTGGCCATCATCAGCATCATTATAGTCCCTTTCTTTTGTAGCTATTTTATTGTTGAAAAATGGAGATGTGGGACAGTGGCTGAAATGCCAGTTGCATCCAAATCTCCTGATGGGTGTCTGACTTCAATTTTGTGGCTTAAAAAGAAAGTCATTGCAGTCTTGTAGCAAACTGAGCTTCCCTGAATAGCACTGTGATTATCTTAACATAGGAAGGTAGTCCATGTTCTTGGTACAGTTACAAACTCCTTTACAAAGGCCAGAAAGCAGAACATAAATTGTTTTTAGTCTTTGAGACATGCAGAACAATGAGGCAACTGATGATTAAAGTTCCGTTTTTTCGCTCTCAGATCCTCTGTCCTCACAACAACAACAAAAAACCACACTTGTTCCTCTAAAGTAAATCTGGAATAAAAGATGGAAATGATTTTCATCTTAAAATTGCAATGGGCCTTTGAAAGCATGCATTAAAGTCCCTGTTGTGTCTCTGACTTACCAGACTGTAAAGGCAGCTCTACAGTCTTCTATATCAAAGTCTTAAAACAATAAATGATAAAGCCTTCCTTCCCTGCTCCATAAAAAGTGTTCAAACGCACTGAGGGAGTCTGTCCTAAAGTTTCATCAGTACACCATTGATCCTGACATGACTGGCTGTTTAATGTTAACAAAAGGTTACTAAGGTTTTAATTTTTAGAGGAAACTGAACTTGTCAAAATCTTCTGAAATTTTTTATTCCTAGTTTGGTCAGAAAATGTCTTTCAAAGAGCTTGTGCCTGTGTCTCTGTAAAACAGAACAGTTTTTATTAAACTTGCCTCTAAAGGCCTCTGAAGTTCAGCCTGGAAATCATGGCCAGATTCAGAAGAGAATTTACTTACCCCAGAATAACCCCTGAGACAGGGATTTGGTGTGTTTTCTATACTGGCAGCCAGTGCCTTGGGCTTTTGGGGCAGAAGAGTGGGCTGGGTGTGGGTATTATTTCAATATGGTTATTTTGTTTTCAACTTACTATGCTGATGGAGGCAATGCTGGTTAGATCCTGTTTTGAATTGGACTGTCCCCTTCTCCTTACCATTTATTTCAATCACTACACCACTCTTATCTTGGCCCACGGTTTCTGCCTCTTTCCAATCCTCCTCCCCATCCCGCTGGGGTGTGGGGGTTGGGGTGGAGAGTGAACGAGCAGCTGCACTGTATTTAGCTGCCAGCTGGGGTTAAACCATGACAATTACACTCAGAGAGATAATGCTGGCTCCATGACAACACCAGCATTTACAGTCTCAGAGGAACTGAGTGCATCCACCTGAGAAGGCAGATGTGGCACTACAGGAGGAGAACATACCCACGCAGGTGGCCTTTCCATCCTCACAGTTGCAAAGTGACATGTGCCAGCAGCCTGTACATCTTGCAAAGGTCAGGGCTTGCTGCAGGTGCATTTTTTCTATTTG
Organism: Entomyzon cyanotis; assembly: GCA_024500445.1. NCBI lineage: Eukaryota > Metazoa > Chordata > Aves > Passeriformes > Meliphagidae > Entomyzon > Entomyzon cyanotis. The sequence continues at coordinate 24,268,057 of JAKEPQ010001005.1, forward strand.
TGTGCCAGTTGCAAGCTCAGAAATAAGAGTCCCAGATCTCACAGAGGTGCTCCAAGCCATTGAGTTCCTCAGTGTGAATGAAACCCTCTCCATTTTGGCAAAATTCTCTCTTCTTATTTCCTCAGTCAATAGCTTCACATTCAAGCCTCTCAGATGTTTCACTGCCTAATCTATTTTCTTTTCTCCCCAGTGGTAAACAAGTGTCAGGCTGGTGCTGGGCTGGTGCTGGTTATTTGCACACTCTGATGGGCGATCACAGGGGAGAAGGTGATCCATCGAGGGTGAATGCTGCCTGTGGCTGCATTCTCATGGAAGAAAGGCTGGAGGGAAGTGCAGCCGGAATGCAGCTCAGAAATGAAGCACTAAAGTCTCCCCTAATACTGAGCAGGCACTCTCTATACTGTGAGGTTGTTTTCTTCTCTGAACTGAGAGCAGCCAATGTATAGCTCAAAGTGTTGAAACATCTTGCTGGATTGGCACAAAAGAAGTCTTTGATTTCTGCTTGCTTTTTCCTTTCCATTTGTCTTGCATGCCATGGGCGTGAAGACCTTCTGGTTAAGACTGTTATACAATTTTTTTAAACTGGTTGACTATTTTTCTTTCTTTGAAGAAAGATGACAGAAAACTCATGTAAAGAATGAGCTTTTCATAAAGCCAGAATTGAACACTGTCACACTTTTGGAAGCTTGGAATGCGCGGAATGTCATACCGAAATACAAGAGACAATGGCTACTGATTGAAAGAGTGTGGTTTAGATAAGATATGAAGCACTATGAGGGTGGTAATACACTGAAAAGGTTTCCCAGAGAAACTGTGGTTACCCCATTCCTGGAAGTGTTCAAGGACAGGTTGGATGGGGCTTTGAGCACTCTGATCTAGTGGAAGGTGTCCCTGCCCATGGCCAGTGGGGTGAAACTGGAGGATCCTTAATGATCCTTCAAACCCAAACCATTCCCTGGTTCTTTGAAATGCTTCAAGCCCATCTAAAATATACTGTTGACCCTCTACCCCTCTCTTATGACACACAAGCAAAACTTCACAGAACAAATATCACTAAAACTGTGTCCTTAGATAACTTTGCTGTTTACATGAGCACATTTTTAAAGACGTGCTTCAGACTGTAATGAGAGGTTACAGTGTGTCTCAGAACACGGAATAATTCTGTTTTAATTACAGGAAGCAGTTCTTCATTACTGAGTGCTCAAAGGGAAGGGTGAAAGAAATTTCATGCTGTTATAATTAAAGCGAATATAAAATAAAAAAACACCTACGTAATGACAAGTTTGATTTAATAGCAAGGGAAATATTTTGTTTATTAAAAAATTGAAAAGAGTGAAGTACCAGAAATGAAACAATGGTGTTCTGTAAAGAATCAACATGTGAGGAGGCAATATGAATGAGTATCCCTGCGTTTTTAATGTTCTTGTTAATCCTGCTTTTTCCTCTCCTTTTGCTGTATTCACTATTTTGCTTGCACTTTGTGGTCTAAAGGATCTGTGGTTGAATTACTTCAACAGCCAAGTCATAAGTTACACTTAAGCTCTGTGCAGGAGGGGACAACTTGAAGAAATTATGTTAAGTTCCTGTTCATTGTCCTTAAAATGTGACAGGAACAGTTTATGCAAATAGTGCTTTTAGTCAGTTGAAACATTGCTTTTACTAATGTAATTTCCTGTTTTCTGCAGATAAAGCATTGGCTGTTCACATGCAAAGTGCACCACTCTGTGTGAATATCTTGCTTTTATAAAAAAAAAGAAGTCCTTCAGTTTGCAAAGCACAAATTATTGTTAAAGTATTTTTTAATCTGGGTTGTTTTTTACTGTTTTGAGTAGATCTTATTCTCCTTTAGATTTTAGTAAAAGTTTTTTCCATCACTTTTAAGAATAACACTGACCTAGATATGGTTCTGAGTTTTTATTGGTATCATTGCGCACAGGTGTACAGGGATATTGAAGGACCAAATAATCTTTTTTTTAAACCTAAAGCAAGTGAGAAGAACTTCTGTCAAGAAAAATGATACTGCTCTCTCTTCCAAGTTGTTTTTTACTATTCCTTTTTCTAGAAACATTTATGGCAACTTACAACCAATTGCAGACTTGGTAGTTTGGTTTGTCTGGTCTTGAATAGATTGATTCAGAATAAATTTATCTCTCTGTTTGGAAGATAAATTAGACTGTTTATAGAGCACTTGTGTCTGACTTTGCTTATTTTAAAGATAAATAAAATCTTTCCTACACAAACTTTGCACAGCAGACCTTGTGGTAAAAATATTATCTATGTGAAAATATATCTGCAGTTTAGTTTCAGCCAGCCAAACTTCTGTAGCACATTTCCTGCCCTCAAAACAATTCTGTAATTCTGTTCACCAAATAAAGCAGGCATCCTGAGGAGAATGCTATCATTTTACTTAAATACATAATTATGGTACCCAGAAGACCTGCCTGGAAACTCTGTAGATCATCTCAATTTTGGCATTTTTGATGTCAAATTATTTGATCTGAATATTTTTGTCTGAATTACTTTGTGGGGAGTTATTCTTGCTGTTGCTTTTATTATCTTTAATTTTCATTCAACCTCCCCAGGATTGGCTTGTCCCTCTGTTCTATCAAATAGCTCTGGCAATCAGGTAAGTGTCAAAACATGATGGGGATGACAGAGGAACAGCTTGTACTTGGCATTTTTCAGGGTTTTCTAGTAGGGGTAGGCTGACAAAATTTCTCCTCTGTCTGATATCCTCAGCTGAGGACACTGGATACTGAAGTGTATCCACTGAAGAATTTGGTTTCCATCCCTCTTCTCCATCAGGCTGAGCATCATATCCACAGAAAATGACTCTTGGTTTGGGTTTATCACAGCTGTAGCTCTGCAGGTTCTTGGCATTCTGGAAAACCTTGGTTATAGTTCAAGTTGCCTGAAATCAAGAAAGCTGTGCCTTTTCTCCTACTGTTCCTTACCTGATGATGGAAATAAAATGGACAAAAATCCACTCTTTTCCCAGCATTTATTTTGCAGAAAAAGCTTTTTTTTTCAAAATTTTTGGGAAATGTTGGGCATTTTAACTAAAAAAAAACCCAAACAACCCAAAGTGAAAGCAAATGTTAGTCTAATTTTGTGTTGTCCATACAACTGATGGAGAATACACGTCCTTGTTGAGGAACTCAGGCTTGCTCAATTATACATTCCTAACAAATTGGCCTTTTTCTTTCTGGTAGAAAAATCCAAGGAAATTGAATGAATCCAGGCCAAAATCAGTGATTAAATTCTTCCAGGATGATTGTTTTAATTCAAAAGGTTGAAAGATATTTTGAAAAAAAGTTATCAGACTTGATGCGTTTGTGTGACAAATGTCACCCATTTGATCAAAATTCCCTATTTTATAATCAGAGGATGGTTTGGGTTGGAATGGACCTTAAAGATGAGGATCATCTCTTCCCAAACTCCCTGAAATGGGCAAGGGCACCTTTCACCAGACTAGTTCTGTTGCTCAGAGTTCCATCCAGCCTAGCCTTGAGCAACTCCAGGGATGGGAGGAAGAATAATCATTGACCTTCTTCCAGAAAGGTATCGGAAGCTAGGAATGATGTGAGAGTTTTTCTTGTCCTCTAAATACCAACTGTGTGAATTATTAGGAATGTGAAAGATCAGTCTGCATGTCTGGTGCTCTTATTACTTCTAAGAGTGTTCCTGCATAGCAATTATTTTATTAATTGATTTACAAAAGCTCTGGGTTTTGGGACCTGTATTTTGAGTAGCAGAGAAAATCAATCTGTTGCTAGCACACTGTCAAGTTGATCTATTTTGTTACATTAACCTAAAAAGCTACTTTTAATGAGCTGCCTGCTATTGCAGGCAGGTACCCAAACACAGCTGGGTGCTTTTTGTTTAAAAAAGGAGTTCTTGCAGGCTGTGAAGGACTCCAGGCTCTGTCCTTGGCCCCTGTGGAGAGTGGATGTTGTTGACTTCAGTACTCCAGAGCCTCCAAGGTAAAGCTTGCCTAAGAGTGGAGCTGTTTGCACCAGGAGCAGCTGAGCAGGGAACTACCAAGTCAATATGCTACAAGGGTAAAATAAACTTCATTGGTAAGTGGCTTTATAATGGAATAAGTCTCTGCCCTTTGTGTGATATGAAGCTTACTCCAAGCAAATCTCCTTGAATTTAAACAAACAGCAAAGGATTTATCTGCATATGCCTTCCCTCCCTCTTGCACTGCTATAGTGTGGTACAGGGCTGTATTTGCCAGTGCTTTGGGCTCTCTTTAAACAAAATGTGTTTAAAATCATCAGGCTGCACTAGAGCATCTTGCACTTTATGTATTTGATCTGTAAGCACAATTTTTCTTTTTGGATCAAGAAATCTGAAATTAAAGATGGATTATCAATTTCCTGTTGTTTTCTCAGCCTGGTTAATTGTTATGCACCAGAATTCTCTCCCTAGTGCTGATTTTAAATTGGGTGAGGTTACCTACAACTGCAGGATAACACTGTGGTGTCTGCAATTGACAGGGGTAATATCTCAATACACACAAGCTGCTGGCTTGATACAGAAGTGATGTACAAAATTAGGTTTGCACCATTTGGGGACTTTTCCTGGGACTTAGTTTTTCTGAGTTATAGAGCAACTTAATGTAAGAAATCAATATAAACTAATGTAGTATGGAGCTGGATCTGACAAACCCTGTCTTTAACAAGGTAACCTGGAATGCAGAATAAGAGCAGGAGACCTCTGGATTTCATCTCCACTCTTTGCTGTGCCTGTCCCAACTTTTATATCTGATTTTGCATAAATAATGGCATTGTTATCTGGTGGTCTGGGTTTTAGGTACCAAACTCCCTTTGAATAGCCCAAAGTTAGCTGATAGGATTTTATCTAGACTTGTTTTTAGGATCCTAAATTTTGGCTTGGCTTTGAATGTGAACAGTAGAATCTGTCCTCTGTTACACATAACTCTATAGCAAGAGATTTCATGCATTACATTGGTTTTCATTTTTTTTCTCGATTAGTTTACCAGCTTACCAGTTACTGGGATTTGGGAATGATTTGCATTGATGAGATGGACAGCAGTCAGAAGATGGATATGATATGTGCAATAATTTTGGCTAGTAGGCAGGGTAAGGCTCTGATTAAAGGCTTAAGACAGATGGATGTGATTTACCAAGAATCTAATAATATCTTACTCTAAATATGTTGTTATACATATTTTTCATTTTTATTTGAAAGTTGTGGCGATAATTGCATCTTGATGAAAAGTTAGACTTGTCCATGTTTTCTCTTATCTTTCTCTCAAATTTTCTGTATTATGTGTACATTACACACAGAGCTTTTAATCTGTACAAATCACACCCTTGTAAATTTTAGTAATAATCATATGAATTAAGGACTTGCTTTACTGTTAGCTAAGAGAAAAAATTATGTGGCCTTCATCTTAAGATTACAAGAGAGTTAAGTGTATGAAGGAAAATTACACAGTTCCACATTAATAAGAACTGTCCAGTGATGAACAGCAGTGCAGTTAAGAGAAGGAATGTGCATGGACAGGAACAGCAAAGCTTATAATCAGCAAACTAATGAGTGACTTTCCTACACAGGGTATTTTTGGTTGGAGAGAAAACTGTATATTGAGAGATAAATGTTAACTTTTGACAATATTCCCTTCAAGAGGAGACAGTGGAGATAGTCAAGGATATAAAAACTGGAAATAAGATTTTGTATTGGTAATAAAGGGGCATTCATACTCACTGAAAAGAAACATGAACAAGAGCAAGGTGTTTCAAATCCTACTTCTGTAAAGCATCTGAAAGACAGATACTTAAATCTGGAAGACATCATGCTTTATGTTTTCCATTGGAAAGGTTGCCACCACTAGACCATTCCCACCAGCTCTCTGCTTAGCATTCAAGCAGGAGGAACTCAGCCTGGGAAGTGTTGAGAGCCTGGCATGGTGCTGTGAAGGCTGTATTGGAGCAGCATGTCTCCCATTTTGGTGCTGCCATGCTGAAAATTCTGATTGAGGGCAAAGAAGAAGGACATCTACATAAAAGTAGTCCAAAAATTTAGTTATTTTTAGTGTAATTGTCATCTTAAGAGTCTAATTTTTGGTCTAACTAGTTGTTACAGAGGAATAATTGTATACCATTGAAACTGTAACACACACACACATGATCTTGGTTTTTATCCATTTTCCTGGGGTCATGCTCACCCTTCAGGAACCAAACGTTGGTGGCTTCACTCTGGGGTTCAGGGTGTGAAGGAGTGTTACAGTAGGTCTCATTTTCCAGGAGGAATATGGTGTTTGTGTTGCTGTTTTCCTCTCCCACAGCCAAACTCTACCTTGAGGAATGGCCTCCTTGTCCTCCTAGAAGCAATCAGAGAAAGCAGAAATCTCACTAATTAATAATTAATAATTAAAATAATTAAAATTATTGCATGTTTTGCATATTTGTTTCAAATTCTTAATCTGACAGGGAGGTTGCTACCTGGTGTGGGAGAGGGGTGGGTCTTTTATCTGTCAGGCATTTGCCATATTTCACACTTGGCTTATCAACAGCAGCTTCAGCTGATGGGGATTGAATTTGACAGACAGGGAAGCACCCTGCAGATGTGCACTATCTGCAGAGCCACTCTGCTTCCTGTGCTGCAGCTACACAGGACTGATGAGGATCTAATTAAGGAGCTGAGCTCCTAGATTGCTGGTGTTTATCTGGCTGTATCCCCACTCCCAATCCCTCTCTCCTTGGAGAAAGAGAGAGCTGAGAGAACTGTCTTGGAGCTGCAGTTTTTTATTTGGATGTTATTTTCCATATTGCCTGAGTGACTCTCAATTATATAGAGATAAATAAATGCATGGGTACGCATACACACACATATATATGATTAAATCTCTCTTATTTTCTTTATGTTAGGCTGACATCAAGCTGGAAAACAAATTTTCACCAAGAGTTATGCTGGAAATAACTACATTTTGAAAGACGTTCAGAGTGCCTAAGCATCATACTGGAAAGCACCCAAACATGGTTGTTGCTTTCATCCTACAGACATGGGTAGGAGTTGAATGTCTTGTCTATGAATGTGCCTTTTAAAGAGTACCACCAGTTATGCGAATTACTGAATCTGCACTGCAGTTGGAACATTCCCACTGACCACTACGGGTCATGTAGGCTTTGGCTATGCTCTCCTGCCTGCTGTCTTCATGGGCAGTGGTTGCAGACTGAGGGATTGTGTCCCTGACATGATTCAAATTAATTTTCTCTTGTATATATTAAAGATAACTGATGTGTTGGGAGATCTTGGTGTGATCTAAAATCCCACGCAAGTTTTTTTCCTAAGGGCTCCAGCACATACGGTGAACAAACTGCTGGGTAGAGGCTCTAAAACTGATATTAGAAATAGTTAAAATGCACAGTTCTTCAGGCAATTTTTCTTGAGTGGTATTTGAAGGGGTTTACAATCATGGTTCTGACATCTGTTGCTGAGACTAGCAGTAATCTTTCCCTTCTCTTTTGTGTATGACATACCAGTACAATCCTCATAAAGTCTGTAAAGCTTTTGTCAAATTTATAGGTGAAGTGGCACAGTAGAAATAATCCAGTCAGAAAACAACATTTAACAGTGCTTCCCTTCCCTATTTACAAAACCATATTTTCTCTGTAAAAAACAACTTCATTGGCAAGAGGCATACCAGATACTAAACCCAGTTGTGAAGACAGTCCTTATCCTCCAGGTTAAATTGTAATGAATGTTTAAGCAGGAGTTTATTAATTTTGACTGGCTGCTGAAGTCTTTGTACTCAGATTCTTTAGCTTGCTCATATCATCTATATATCAAGAATTGTTCTAAAAATTCTTTTGACATCAATATGTCTTTTTTGTCACAAATTTAAAAACATTTCTGTGAGGCCTTAAATTTCAGGATAAATTTCTCAACTCTGTCTGCAGTCCTACAAAAAAGGTAAATGAAATATATTTTTAAAATCTGTGATAATACCTCTCCAACAGTGTAATGATAAGGGAACAACTCTCCACAACCAGTTATTTTTTTCTCACGTCTCTTGTTTATTGGAGGAAGTTATTTTGCAGTTAGCAAGGGTGTAATAATTCATAGTAAGCTGGTTGCTCTGATCCAATTCATCTGATGATCACTCTGACCATGCACAAGACAGTTTTCCCCATTTTCAAAGGAGAACAAAATCCCTCACAGTGCTGATGCTCTCAGGGTTCAGCTGCACAGTCAAGATAATCTGTTTTAAACACTTTTTCATCATTGAATCTCAAGTCTAATGAAAATTTAATGCATAATTATTGAATACTTAAAACCTTGATACTATTTTGATGTTGTAAGATACTCAAGACACTTGTGTCTGTTATTTTAGGAGGATATAATTATTGAATCATTAAAGCTTTAAGGAAATAATGTGATGTTTTAAGGGAAAAGTTATAGTTGTCCTCCTGAAAAAATGCAAATAAATTAGGTACATCTATACATGTGTGACTGAATATGAAAACAATATGTAATTTCATTTCAGATACCAACTAACATCTTGCTGCTAATTATAACTTTTCTGTATTAAAACCTTATGGTATCATATGCTATTAATACACTTCTTAAATACAGAATAGCCTGTTGGGAAAGCCCCTATCTTTGGGATGTGTAATGTGTTCAAGCCACACGAGAACACTCAGTCCTTGCAATGACCAGATGAAATTATTATTATAATCATCATTATTATAATTATTATTATCATCATTATAATCATCATTATTATCACACAATAATTGTATGAGGACTCCTGTTTCAAACAAAGTGTAAGGAAAGTGAATTGTGCAAGGCCACTAGGATGGTAATTAAAATGAGAATTTCTACAAACAATTGCTGCATCCCATGACTGCCTTGAGTTCTGTTCTGATGCACAAAGCTGTTTAGGGGGGTGCTGAGTGGCTCTGAATAGGAGCTGCCAGCCTGGGTAGTGCAATAACACCCCTTATTGTCTCTTCTTACAAGAACCTCATCAAACTGGCAGGTGTGGAATTGCAGAAATGTGTTTGAGAACATGCATTTTCTGATGTTTATCAGTAAATTAGAAAGGATCAGCTAAAGGTATCTAAAATAAGGGAGCAGTGCAAAGAAGATCCTGGGAGTGATGTTTTGCTGGTTGCTCTTCCTCTGATCTCTCTGTCTTTCCTCATCTGCCTGTTCAGACTCTCTTAAATAGGCAGGACCCTATTAGTTCAAGAGTTACCACACAAATAATGAATGAGCTCTGTGAGAGCATGGCAATATATTTTCCTTTCATCATAAAAAATCCCCAAAATTTTTCTGACAAGATTCAAGGTTCTTCAGTATGGAGTCTTTTTCCAGTTTTTCTTTTCTTTGTTGTCATTGTTTTTACAAAGTATATAAAGTTTATGTTTTCTTATGAGACAGAAAGAAGAGTAGGCTATCAATTTCTTCAAATTAAAATGCAGAATTTCCATTGTCACATGGGTTTGTAGCAGTCTTCCATGAACATTCATGCTTACACAGATACAGACTGTTACCCCAGTAAAGGTGGTACAGCTCTGTGGAAATTAATGATATTCAGCATTAGAAGGAATGATCTCCCTTCACCTCCTCCTTTCCCACCAATAACCTAGAGTCATCTAAATGGTACCAAAGAGTCCATAGTTTTTAACTGATGAAATGTGTGACATAGAGGATGTTTCTGTGAAACCATTGGACTAGAAACTGTCAGCTTGTCTGTTTGTAGCATCAGAGAAGCAGCTGTGAGGAACAGTTGGTTTATATTCTGCTTTTATATATTTATTGGAAAGAAATATTCCATATACTGGAAAAAGAAATAAGATGCATCGAACAAATTATTTTTTTATTATGTTTAATACGTCATTACTGAGCTTTCTAGGCCACGGCTTTAGTGAGATCTTCTGTACGTCTCTATTTCAGTCATTAAAATCTGCATCCACCAATAATTACATCTCCCAGCATTTCAAAGCACAGTCTGGACAAAACTGATGCATGAAACCAGAAGGGTCACAAGAGGTCACTTTTCTGCCATTAGTGTGCAAATATTAGCATTTTCAAGATGGAAAACTTTTACTGTCCAGTGGTAACAGACACATGATCTATTCTTTGTACTCCATCTTGTATATTTTTGACTGCTTTTATTATTGACCCAAATTTACAAGCAAAAGCTGTACAAAGGGAAAATGCCTTAATACCCAGCACAGTGCTTGTTCTACGCAAAACAGTGACCAGGTGACAGGAAGGGAACATGCTATTTTTGAAACAAAGAAGTGCCAGAATTGTCCAAAGGATTTTAATATTGAATAGGTAGACCATCAAATCCTTCTTAATAGTTGTAGAATCCTTCCTGGTAAGAGGAGGCTTCAGGAAGATATAAGTGCAGTCTCACTGGAGCTTAATCTTTCAACAGGTCAAAGGAGAGTAAAGCAGATGCTGAATATAAAAAGGAGAATAATCTCTGTTCCTCAGTGCAACATCTGCTCCTTTTTATTTGCTAGAGGCTGCTACACCGCTGCTTCCCACAGTTAATAAAATGAGCTAAATAATTTGAAGAAGTTCACTGTTATTTTTTCAAATATATGTATTTTATACAATTAAAACAGTATGTGAGTGACATGCTGAGAATGGATTTCTGAGGGCATATTTATATAGAGGCTAAAATTTAAAAAATCCTGCATAAAACCTGGTTTGCAAAGATGAGTGAGAGTGGTCAGCAGAAAAGCAGGTGGATAAGGCGGAGACCAGATAATACACAACAGTTTAAAAGAAAACTTCTTGATGAACTAAGCTCTTTAAATTAACTGTTTGTAGTGAGGAGTCCATAAAAAGATGGTTTCTAAGAAACTTGTTCTTCCTCTGGCCAGAAAATCTTCACCAGTTCCAGATGAAAAAAACCTGGAGGGGGCTTGTGTTGTCATAATATTAAAGAGTGAGCACTTGTACTGTGTTACTACATGGGAGACCTCTAGAAAAGCTTTAGATTTGCTGTAGTTTTGACCTACAGAGAGGTTGCTGTAGTTTTCCTTATTCATAGCAACAGAAGAGAAGGAAAATGAAGGAGTGAGTTGAACTGTGAAAACAGGAAATTCAGTCACAGGTTACTGGATTGCAGTGAAACTCTGAGATATGCAGCAACTCTCAATGCTGATTCCATGCATCTTTCTATTTAAAAAAAAGTTTGTCAATGTACATATATACTTGTATATAAACTTCTTAAATAGATAATAGATTATTTATTGACTATTCATATATTATGTGCACATATTTGTTATATCAAGATTATCTCATGCTCTGTGTGTCTGTGTATACATCTGTTTTTCTACCTAAATACGTGAAAGTGTAACTGAAGGATAACCCCCCCCCCCCCCCCCCCCATTTGTACAGTCTGAATAAATTTCGGCGGTAAAGCAGGAAAGCTAATGATATTCCTTCTGGCAAAGAAACATGTGACTCAATAAAAGCAAGGACATGAGCTAATAACAAACATAATTTGTTTATTGCTCACTAACCTCCTGGGTTTATTGCACCCAGAGATACAATATTTCTAGGGAAACAGCAGCATATCCCAGTACACCTGGTCTGTGCTGTAGTATGTCAGGACAGAAAACCTTTCCTTCCCCTTCCTCTTCCCCTTCCTCTTCCCCTTCCTCTTCCCCTTCTTCTTCCCCTTCTTCTTCCCCTTCTTCCCCTTTTTCTTTCCCTTCTTCTTCCCCCAAACCATGTTAACAGTATTAAAATTAGAAAGAGTTATAACTCTCTTTAGCTACAGTCCCTTAAAATATCAGTTTTATTTATAGGAAATGTGTACCTTCCTCCAGAAATGTTCCTCTGGAAACTATGAACCCCATCTGGGCTAAAGTATTGATTCACCATATTTGATCCTATTAGAGAAAGTCTGTTTTGGGAAAATGACTGTCCCTGTTCATGAAATCATGCTATACAATTCCTTCTTTTATTGCTTTCAATTTCTCTCCCAGAAGTTTCCAGTTCTTGCTGAGATGATAATAGAATGGCCAGACACTGGCCACTGATCCTTTACACTTTTTTTTTTTTTTTTTGTCCCAGTTGCATCTGATCATGGAATGTCTTATTGTGTTTGTTTATTAACCTGGAGTCAGAAAGGTGCATGTACAGCTGGGCAGACTGGGAATTAATCCATGGATAGCAACAATCTCTCTCAGTGCCACTTTCCATTTTATGCAGCCTTTGTGTTGTCTTGTTCAAGATGGGAAGGAACAGATTTATGCTAAAATAAGGAAGACAATGCAAATATTGAGCTCCTTCCAGATGATGTTTGCTGTTTAAGAAGCTGGCCTGTGTGGAGGAGACTACTCAGCCTTCCCTTGATACCCAGGGCCTGCCAGACAGCTACAAGGCCAACTGGTGAGCTGCAAGGAATCAATAAAACTCAGAAGGGAACTGTTGACTTTAAATGCCCTTTTTTCAAACTAACACTAGGTAGATATGAGGTCTGGAGGTGCTGGAGACCAGTGATGACTAGATAAAGTAATGACAAGATGGTTGAGGGAATATCCAACCAGATGCCAGACCAGTGATCATCCAGAAAAGCCCACTTGACCTAGTGGGTCAAGGTGGGGAAGATTCCTTCCATCACCCTCCACAACATGCCTAAGGGAGAGAAGCAGCAGACACTGACCCTGGAAAACTAAATTGTGCTCAGTCAGAGAAAAACACGTATGTGGGATGAATAATACATTTATGAAAGGAACTTTGGGTGGCATGTTGTCCTTTCCCACGGTTTAAAAGGGAGTATTTTTCATCAGCAGTAAAAAGAGACAAGCTCACAGATCTCTGCTGGTGGCTCAGACTTTTGTGTTTGACCAGGGCAGCTGATGCCCAGCATGGCCCAGCTGGGCCCCACTGTGTGGCAAATGGTGAGTGTGATCCTCGTGCTTTTAGTGGTGCATCTTCAGTGTTGGCCCAATGCTCCTTAGAGAAAACCACTGCAGTGCAGAATGGCCTGAAGCTGGGCAAGGACAGGAGGAAATTTGCTTCCACTCTAAGTGGAGGCTGAGCAAGAAGTCCATTGCATGGGGGGAACACTGCAGTAAGCTCTGTGGATCATCTGATACTCAGAATTTGGTGCTTTGCTCAGTGCAGATTAGGTACTTCTGTAAAAAAACACTTGGAAACCTGTTTGTCCTAAAGCCAAAGCATTTTATTTATTGAGCAGGTCCTATACAAGCTGACATTTTTACAGTAACATTGATTTTTCCAGATTCCAGCTTGGATTCTCAGATGGAATAAGACACTGCCACTTCTAAGGAGCTACCTGTGGTAAAGCTTCACTTGCCTTCAAATGAGCAACTTCAATTTACACTGGCTCTCAAATTGTAAGAAGTTACAATTCTCAGTGATATTAATATAAATTTAGTTGAATGTTATGCATGCTCTTATGAGTGAGGAGAATGATCTTAATTACCTTATTTCCTCCCTTTCAGCATTCTTCTAACTAGAAGCAAGGAGAAATAGTTCTGCAGAAGTGACAGACCTATATCTGAAATTGAACATGGTGTTCAGTAATAATAAAGGTAAAAGCAATGGATTGTAATTAATTCTCTGTGTGAGTGGGTGTGGAGTTTTAGAAAGGAACCTGGAGAAACAGATAAAACCCATTTTTGCAAGAGGAATCTGCCTCTTGGGAATTTACAGACCAATATATTTAATGTTTGGAAGGTTATCCACTATCACTTCTGTTTTATTCACTCAAGTGCTGGGTTAAAAAAGAAAAGTGCTTCAGCTGAAAATACTGTGTGATAACAAAAGCTTGGTATTTATGTTTGTGGCTCTATTCCAGTTTTGAGATATCTGGATCTTTCAAGGACTATTACACTGAGAACACAGCTTTTAGGTTTTCAGACAAAATAATTTTTTGTTGACCCCTTCTACTGCACTTCAGCCTGAGAGGCTCTTCGCCTATTAGTTAAAGGCACCTCTGAACTTCTCCAGAAATGCAGACTTTACAAAGAAGGTGGGTGAAAGATTTTGAAACATTTTGTTGTCCAGGACCACTTCTATGTGTCCTCCTTATCACTCAAAGAAATTTGCTGGTACTTAAATTTGGGTCTGTGGCCTAAGAACCTGGACTGAACTCAACTATGTATTTATATATATATGCATAAGTATATCTTGGTTATTTAACTTCTTGAAACTGTATCTGTGGGTGAGACATAAACAATCAATTTGTCACAAATAAACAACACCTTATCAAATATTCATAATGAATTCTAAGTGACACACTGTGCCTATCAGAATGAGAATGTTTAATTTACATTGACAGAGCTACAGTAATGGAGATACTTATCCAACAGGGAATTAACCCAACTTTCTTCATTTTCCTGAAACCCATCTGAAGAGTCAGAGCCCACAAAGGTACCCCAATTCCCTGTGATCAGGCTGTTCAGGGGGGAGTTGGTTGAGAGCTGGAGGTTCTGACAGTGTTAAGGGCTGATGCTGCACAAAGCTCTGCTTAGCCCCAGAGCAGATGGACTCACTATGGATTCAGGAGCTTGGATTGACAATGGGGTTACCTGCAGCCTGCCTTACTTGCTGTGAACCTCTGTGCAGGGTATTGGACCCTGCTAAAAGCCCCTGGGCAGGACATGGAGAAAATCTGTTTTCTGTGGTCAACTAAATGCATTAGCTTTATCTAGTTTGTGAGGAGAAGGCAGAGAAATGCAGCAGAAGATCATACAAAACGAAACCACGCTGACACAAGGTCTAAGCACCTGCTTTATGCAACTGTGAGCTGAGGTGACACAGCTGCCATTATACTTGTAGTTTATGTGACAGTTCCACAGGCTCCAAATACATTTGGTTAATTTAAAACCCCTTTGCTATCTGAACTGATGCATTAGATGTGTTATGGGATTACTTTACACGCAAGACTTGTGGAAGATGACAGAATGATAGTCTTAGATCTTGGAGTCTGCTAACTTAAAAAAGGTGCAGGAAAAAGCCAGCCAAACTTCGTTTAAAAAAAATTTTATCTCTGTCTATGTCTATATATCTATATAAACTTAAGTCAAAGCTGGAACATACAGATCTTTGGGAAATATTCCGCTAGTAAAGTAAAATCCACAGCAGTTACAATATGCAAAAGGCATTTAAATCAAAAGAATAACTCTAGTGCTACCTAGACAGATTAGAGTTGGAGACAAAACAATTTAAAATCGCATTTAAATTGAAAAAAATGCAAATGGAGGCGGAAGGGAGGTTGGAAAGTTTCACATGAAGCACAGACCTTGAAAAATATAATGTCAAAAAATCTCACTGTGACAGTGGGCAGCAGTTCAACTATATATAGATGGTGATATTCTTAACCCTTTGTAATACTGTGATACTTGATTATGGCAAATCATACAAATGCAGAGAAAAACCAGACAGGTTTCTGCTGGTCTATGTGTACAGGAAAACACTATCAGGGACATAGATGTTTTTTCTGCTTAACAGATCTGCAAATGCAGTACACTTGACAGTTTGAAAATAATATTTTTAGGAAACAGGAAGGAAGAAAGGACCAATTTGCAAGTACAAATCATCTTCATTATCACATGTTCAGCTATTCCAGGAGTTGGACTAGATGATCCTGAGGGGTCCCTTCCAGCTCTGCAAATTCTGTGATTTTATGATTCTAAAACTTTATGGTAACAGCTTTATTTCGGTTAAAATTGGATTGGTTTCTCTGAAGGTAAAAATGCAAATGCCATCTGTAGTTTGACTGCTTTGCACTGCATTATCTGTAATAGCATTTGATGATTATTTTAATTTAGGCTACAGTATGTTTTTAGCTTTCCCTGAGTCTCAGATGCTTGTGATGGCATCACAGATGTACAATTGGAGGTATGAAATGCCTGCTTCAGAAAGAATGTCTCCTCTCTTTATAGATCTTTTCTCCTGAGTCTTAGCAACCTGGGGTGCCTGGGCAAAGAGCAGTTAATTGATATTTTGGCTCTGGGGAAGCCACATTTCCAGTGAACAGGAACTAGGCCAGAGATGCTGTGCTCAATAATTTGGCCCTTGGGATGTCTTGAGTCTGTGGGGGGAAACTTCTCCAGGCACCAAGGAAAGCCATAGAGCAGTTCCAGAGCCAGACCCATTGGTTTTACTGATATATGTGGATGTAAGTAGGAGTGGTAAGCTGCTTACCACTAAAAGAAAAGATGTGTGTTTAATCTCAAAAGGGCTGCATATGGTGGAAATTGCATTGTTCAGGCTTCTAAAATAAGAGCAGTGAAATATTACAGAGAATTATCCTGCCTGAAGAACTTTTTTTGGGTGGATGGATTACTGCTTGATCAATTTTGCAACTAAAAGGGCATTTGTTCAGATTAAATCCAGGTTTTACATTAAATAGGAAAAACATGAGTAGTACTGAAAGAAACCAATCCAAATCAGGAACTGCAGAGTTTCATTATAAGAGCAACAGAGCAGCTCATTTGAGATGCTTGGGTGTACAAATTACATAACAAGTGATGCTGAATGATGAGAGATGCCACTCTGTTCCAAGGAAGTCATCATACTCATAGCACCATGATACCAGTTTGCTCTTTCTTTTCTTTGAGAGAAAAAAGCCTTGGGACTGGGAATTTGGAATGAGAACTCTGCTTGACATGAAATTTTGACATATTCAGCCAGAGATACTGATTTATAAAACCCCAAATTTCACATACTTTCTTGAAGAGGAATTGAAGCTATGTGTGGGTGTGAATGTTCATTTCTCTGCTTTAGTCCAGTATCCAGGTATCAATTTTGGCAGGTTTCTTCTGCCCAGGCTGACAAGGACCTTTAAAGGCAAGTGTTGGTGTGGTGCACTCTCTTCCGAAGCTTGGGGCCTGATAAGGTCATGGAGATAAATGCTTTTTTTGAAGGAAAGGTCTGGACATGAGCAGCAGTATTCTCTCTGTCTGTGGTAGGTGTTAGCTCGAAGGACTGGAATACCTGACGATATCTAATCACCATTGACACAGAGAAACTTACATTACCCAAGTTATCTTTACAGAGTGTGCACAAATTTATAGAATGTACAAACTATGTGTATGCACTATGGTAGGAGCAGGCCTATCATCACTATATAGTACTTTTGAAACTTGTTAGGAGCAGAAGGCAGCTACTGCTCTGCTGTGAAATCAGGAGGTATCCATGTGTTTCAACAGCAATTCACTGAAACAGTCACAGAGCTCTAACCAGTGATCTGATGTTTTCTGTGATGAATTCTGTTTGGCGAAACATAACTGTTATTCTTGTAGTGCTATTGTTGGTTCTGCTGTTGTACTTCACAGACAGCTGCAGATGCCACCAAAGCTGGTTTTTTTTCCTTTAATTTGCTGCGGAAAAATGGTAATTTAAAGACTGAAACACCAGCAGTAGAAACAGCCCAACTACTCCATAGGGTTCAAACTGGTATTTCTTTCTATTTTGTTTCTCAGTAATCTTTTTTGATTGCTGATTCACAGTACTGGTCTCCCATGGATTATTGGTCACTTGTCTCTCTTTTTTGTCTGAATGTGTATTTCATTGTTTTAGAGACATGAACACTTTAATGGACTGGCACAATGTAAATAGTCTCATGTGAAAAAAACAAATCCATTTAGTTTGATTTTTCTCTTTCTGTGACTTCTGGAAGGTGCAGCTACCTAGGCAAGAAAACTCATTCAGGAAAAATCTTTCCATCAGAAAAGGCCTAGCATGAGCAACAGCAGTGTTTGCAGAAAATTTTCTGTTTATCAGACAGTTTCCCTTTCACTGCCAAACCCTAGACACTGGTGGGATGGTTGGGCTCAGAGGCTGGTGGTTAATAGGATTTATTCCACCCACAGGCTGGTGAGGAGCAGAGCACCACAGGGGTCTGTCCTGCAACCTTTATATCTTTATCAATCACCTGGAGGATGCAATATTGCATATTCATCCGAGGAGCACATGGCACCAAACTCAGGGTGCCAAAGGCAGGGCTGCTTCCTGGACAGGCTGGTGAACAGGCCAACAGGAAACTTACGAAATTTGGCAAGGACAAATTACTGACTGTCAAAGTCCAGCCCTTGGGAAGGAAGGATGGCTGGTAGCAGGATGTGATGGGGGTGGACTGGTTGGGGGGCAGCAGCTCTGCTGAAGGGGCTCTGGGGGCTGTGGCAGACAGGGAGTGTCACGAGCCCAGTGTGCCCTGTTGGAAAGAAGAGCCATGGCATCCTGGGTGCTATCAGCAGAGGCACACCCATATAACCAGGGAAATGGTGAGCCCCTTTCACTCAGAAACCTTGAGGTCACAGCAAAATTCTTCATTCAGTTTCAGGTCAGTCAACCAAAAAAAAAGAAAAGGAAAAGAGGTCAGTCAACTGGAGCAAGCTCAACAAAGGCTGTTGAGGTGGTCAGGGACTGGAAGGCTGGGGGTGAGGTCTGTTTTGGCCTGGATTGGAGACAGCTTTGGGGGCACCTGAGGGCAGACCCCAGGTATCTGTGGAAAGATCATCAATAATGGGCAACCAGGCTCTTCAGAACACTGCAAAGTGGGAGGACAAGGTACAACATGCACACACTGAAATAAGGGAGGTTTGGGCTGCATGCAAGGAAAAACATTTTCTCCAAGTGGACAGTCTGACTGTCAAGAGACACAGTTGTACTGTTGCCATCCTTAGGGCTTTTCAGGACCTGACTGGATTAAGCCCTGAACAGTCTGGGCTGAGCTTATAGCCCAGGCTACTTCAAGTGGGTGGTTGGATCCCTGCAGATCCTTCTAATCTGAATTTTCCTGCAGTTTTTTGGAGAGGCAGTGTCTATCACATGGCAACCTGCAAACTAAATGGAGACCAAAGATATCTGCTGGGAAACACAAGAAATGCCGAAAAAACTATAAAACATTCTTGATCAGTGGTATCCAACAGCTTTGGCAGACAGTGGTTATACTGTTTTGGAAATTTAGACTAAATGTCAAGTGTGTCAAAAATTGTGGTAATTGTGACTGTGGCCCACACAGACTGCAAATGGCCTTTTCTTAATAAAACTCTCTCAAGCCAATCTTGTCTCAAGGAGTGTTGACTATAAATACTGGTGCCCCCAATATAAAGGGATGACTTCTTATCTGAAAGAGGTCAGTGACAAAAATAAGTCACAGCTACTTTCTTGGGAGCTTGCTGTTTTCAGAGACCAGGAGAAATATCCAGCATAGAATATTTGTATGTATTTAAGTTCACCTTTTCCTCAATTTATTTTATTTTTTAATGCAGATCAAACTGGACTCCTAAGCATAATTATTAGAAATTTGCATTACTCTCTGCATCTGGATATTTTTTCCCCACATCTGGGTTTTCTAGTCTAATGGACTGATTTAAGTGCTATTTTCAGAATTATGCGTCCTAGATTAGCAAAGACTTCATACAGCCTACAAAGTGAATCTGACTGCTGTAAACTCTTTATAGGATGCTTTAAAAATCAAGAATGATTCATTTGTATATGTGGTATTCACACACACAAAATTTTGACTATCTCTTTAGTCAGAAGGATTTTTTTTATTTAAGAGGATTGACATTTATGCTCTTTCTATTACAACTCTCAGTCAAAAATTCCCTTTAAAATGATGGGAAAAAATTCTCATTCTTATTATCTTGTTGCTTGTCATCTGCCTCTCTCCAAACATATTTTGCACTTCCTCAAGCAGAAAGTGCAAAAGATATGCCCAAATTTGTTAACAGGAAATGTACAAATCTCTTTTGCCTGTGTGAAATGTATTCAGTGTCATAAAGATCGACTGATATGTTTAATTCATACTGCAAGGTTTTAATCTGCTCATTTGACCTTTTTGATATACTGTCAATAGCACTGGTGCTTGAATAATGAATTTCAGGTGTTCTAAGCACTAAACTGATTTACAGACCTCGCAGTGGGTTTTAAAAAGTGTCATGTCATTCAAGTGGTACTGAAAGAGAGCGATGAAGTGTTATAGAGGAAAATGATAAATATTGCCTTTAGCAAATGTCAGAGATACTGAGGCAAATTTCACCCAGCACTTCTCAAGAAGATTGATGAAATGTTTCTTTCTTTTCTATAAAGTATAAAAAGAATTCTTCAGTACCTTTTTATGAATCTCCAGCCCTTTTTTATGAATCTTCAGCTTCTTTCCTCATATTTCTCATGTATGCACTGGAGTTTGAAGTGCCTCAAAGTCTGGGCACAATGTGAACTGATATTCAGATAGAGTGAGAAAGATGCAAGAAAAACTGTGGAACTCTGTTTCTGTGGCTGGATTTTGGTATGGGGGAGGCAGTAGGGATGGCTTCCCTGAGACTAGCATAGGAGTTGCTCCCATGTCGCTAAAAGCCATTTCCAGTGAGATCCAGCATGGATCCATCACTGCCTAGAGCTGCACCCATCAGCTGCTGTTGCCTCTGAAAAAGATATTGAAGTAAGGATAAAAAATGATGTGCAGAAGCTCTGAGAGAGAAGTGAGAATATGCGAGAGATACAGCTCTGCAGACACCAAGGCCAGTGTAGAAGGGGAATAGGAGGTGCTCCAGGTGCTGGAGCAGAGATTCCTCTGCAGTTTGTGGTGAAGACCACGGTGAGGCAGTGAGGCTCCTCCTGCAGCTCGTGGAGGAGCACAGCAGAGCAGATATCCTTGCTGCAGTCTGTGGAGGATCCTGCACTGCAGCAGGTGGATTTGTCCCCTGCAGACCATGGAGAGCCCATGCAGGACCAGGCTCCTCGTAGGAACTGCAGCTGTGGAGAGGATCCCACACAGGAGCAGCTTTTACGGCAGGAACTGCAGTCCTTCATAAGTGATCTCCTTGTTCTTACCTCAATCCACTAGCTTTTCCGTGTTATTTTCTCCCTCTGTGCTGCTGAGGATGGGGGATGAGAGAGCAGCTGAGTGAGCACCTGGCATTCAGCACAGATCAACCCACATGACATAGAGATGCTGTTTTAGAATCAGTAGGGGTGAAGAATAGACAAAAATTTTGAAAATAAACCTAATTTCAACAGGGTTCTGAATTGAGGATTTCCTGATCTGAGCAAGGTTAGAAGTGAGTGGATGTTGAATAGGTGATGAACATGTATATGATTCATTTACCTGTATTCCTAACCATGGAGGTAGGTGGTTGTGATAGTTGTTAAATCAAAGAGTCTGCAGTGAGAGGCCACAGGCTTTGTAGATTTATGAGTATCCCAAGATCAGGGTGAAGAGAGATGTTGTCATACAACCCATGAAACTTCTTTTCACCCAGCACTGAATTAAGACTTGAACTTATTTTGTAATTTTCCTGTTGTGAGCAAATACGTGTTTGTGACAAAATGCTATTTGATTCAACCTTAAGCTGTCATTGTGAGGTTGAGGAATATTGCTGCCTTTCCCTCAGCAAATGTGATGCCCAGCAAGACTTGATCAACATTACAAAGAAATTTGTGTCTGAGATTAAACTGGAGCTTGAACTCCTGCAGGATCCCACAGCTGTAATGATGGTGTTGAGCTGCTCTTGGCACCAGCTCACATCAATCATAATGAATAAAGCTATACTGATGTTTTCACTACATCTCTCTCCTGAATGGGTTCCCTGCATGTAGCACAAATCCTGAAGGTAATAACAAAACTGTTCACCTCCTTCAAAATCTCCATGGTAATGCATATGCACAGGAGGGAGAGTTGCACAGATAAAGCCAAGTTAAAACCAAGCAATCTCCCCTCTGTCTTTTTTGGCTCTTCTGTGCCCAGCCTGGGGAGTTTCCCACATTGAAAATGTTGCATTTAAATAAGTAAATTTCAACCATGGTAATTAAAGGCAAAAAATATTTCCTCAGTAACATTAAAAGTGCAGCTGGACTTAAATACAGCACAAAATAGCTTTTAAAAATGGCTTAAAATTTTTTAAATCAACTGTTACAGTTTTACATTTGCATATTTATGTTTATGTTTACATATACATACATGTGTATGTACATAGAAAATATTGTGTTTTCAGAAGTTATATGAGACTGTCTCAGATCAAAAATACTTTATCAAATGTTTGTCCTTCTATAAATACTAGACACTATTCTAAAAATAGTGTCTGTTTACCAATAACATTTGAAATACCATTTGGATACCAGAATCAAGATTAAAAATCCTCTAAAAAGATTTTAATAGTATTTTGATGAGATTCAAGGATCTTTGAGACAAAGTATATTTTTTTGGTGTTCATTACAAATATGGATGGACATTACAAGATG
Source organism: Entomyzon cyanotis (assembly GCA_024500445.1). Taxonomy (NCBI): domain Eukaryota; kingdom Metazoa; phylum Chordata; class Aves; order Passeriformes; family Meliphagidae; genus Entomyzon; species Entomyzon cyanotis. Next base: position 24,290,284 of record JAKEPQ010001005.1, read on the forward strand.
TGTGATGTCCTTCATGCTCTATGATTTTTTTTTCTGGTGTTTGGATTGAATGAGTGCTGTGGTAAGGTTCTATGACAAATGTTAAATCAGGCATTTGTTCAAAATAAAATTGATATATCTAGTACACAATCCGGACATTTTTATACATTTTGAAGGACAAGTTAATCTTCAACCTGGGCTTGATTTTTGAAATTTCAAGAATAAACAAAATGTCAGAAAACAGCTTGTCTAGCTCTGGAAACATTTGTATAATGATAATAGCATTGACATAAATGCATATTGTCCTGAACCAGTAGAGGACCAACATCTTACCTGTTTTATGTGAAGAAGTTGTGGTTGATAGAGTTCTGGTCAAGATTTTACAGCCTTTGTGTGTCTAAATACATCTATCAATCATTTTTTCAATACAAGTGAAAAACATTTTTATTTCAAGTACAGGTGTACAACCAGCTCAATGCTGAAGAAAAACATGAGGTCTGTTGGTGCTGCAGACATGCTGTTTACAAGGTTAAAAAGCGTAGCTGGGGAACATCAAAGGGAAAACATTTATGCAGCCTCTCCAAAGGGCACTTCCCTAAGCTCTGTGGCTGCTTGAGGAAATGCAGCCTGGTTTCCTCACACCCTTTCATTCTTTCATTCCTAATGGGTTGAGAGAGTGGCAGAAGTGACAGACTATGACTGACAATTTTGGATACAATCAGACTGGATTTAGTGATGCCAGGATTTCAACTTGAGGCCATCTTACAAGGAAGAAAACATCAGTTAGATAAAACATTTTATTAAAGCTTATTAAATGTGCCTTGCCTTTGCCCTAGATAATGGCAGTTGTACAGAAACAAAATAACTGTTTATAATTATCCCTTTTATTTTCCTCAGAAATTCACAGAGCTAGAAAACCCAGGAGCTCACAGGGGAAACCTTGATTAATGATATAACCTTTTGATGACGTTTGAAAACATGACTGTTCTCATTCAACAAAGCCACAGTTAGTGTCATGCCAAAGAAATAGTGGCAAAACTGAAGAAATTATATGTACCCACTGCTGAAGGAGATCATGGGCTGATGAATCTCACTGTACAAGGCATGATAGTGTTACAGCTGTCTCCAAAATCAGGTGGTAAAGACTTTAGAATTACTGAAATAAAAGCAGGGCTAAGATTTGGTGTAAAAAATGTTTATTTCTGATCAGAATGGAATAAAAAATAAAAACCAGCATAAAATCCTCCTATTCTCCTATGTGATGTTGAGTCTTCAAGGTGCAGGTGGTTAGAAAACTGTCTTTTTATTTCTAGATTGTTGTATACTGTATTGAGACAGTCACCATGAAAATCAGTGATGCCACTCTTGCAGTACCCTGTGAGCTACAGGAGTATTCCAAATACAATAAAAGTAAACAACTGTGGAGATATTTTATATTTTTTATCTCTTGGGGATAATAAAAAATTCATTTAAAATTCTATTTTTTTACACAGGAGTGTAGCTATGTACTGACACAGTGGAAAAATAAAATGTTTCAAAAAATTCAAAGTAAAATTTGGATATAAAGATGAATATTTAGGGAAAATAAACAGAAACAAGAAAGAATACTCCATGCTGTTGAATAAGAGTGGGATTTAACCCAGTAATCCCAGTCATTTTTATAAGGTCAGGAGACTTTTCTTCATTCTCTCTGGACAGAATATAACCCAACCAGAATAGGATAAAAATAGCTGTCTGTGAAACTCCAATAAATTTTTTTTATATCCCTGTAGGACTATAATCTTCTTAAAGCAGTGAAAATGTTCTGAACATTTTGTATGTAATACTGGAGTCTAACATATACCGAATAGGTGATGGATTTCTCAGGAGGGAAGATTTCAGGTTGCAATAATTTTTTCCTTTGTATTTAAGAATAACTTCAATATCATTTCAAAGGATGGCATTAGGGGAGTCTGTAGGCATGACCATGTGGTTGTTAAAATTGGCTATAAACATTTTAAAGGAAGCAAATAATAAAGCCTGCTTACATGGTTATAAACTAATTTATTTATCAAGGCCTAATAGCAGTCCCAGAAGTTATGAAGCATTTTATTGATCTCCTGGCTAAAGAAGCTTGGGTAAGTCAAACATTTTTCAGAGAATGCTCTACTGGACATTTGGGTTTAGCAACAATACGTTCTTTTAGACAAGTTAGTGTCATTTACTCTGTTAATAGCCATGAGTGTGATTTGTGCTTTTCTTCAAAGAGACTTAAAGCTTGAACTGAATTAATCTATGGAGAGCATCCTCAAGGAGAACTGCATGATTGGAGATAGTCATAGTTTGCTGTTTCAGATTTAGGCAAATTAACAACCTGATCTAGTGGCCATTCTCAGCATGAGACCAGCCCAGTCTCAGTGGTGTCCCTACTAGGTGTGGCGAGTCTCTCTCACAGACTATAGTGGGAAGTTGGAGAACCAACTTTGAGCAGACAGCAAGTGCCCAGTGCCCTGGAGGAGCCCCAGCCCTGCAGAATGGCTGCCTGGTCTCTTTGGAGAGTAAGAAATCTGCAGCAGACATGGCCTACCACTGTGTGTAGGAAGGTCATTATAAATGATCTTAATTTTGGTTTGTGCTAAGCGTGCTGCCAGCAAGCAGTGATGGATGCAATGGATACAGAATAGGAACATGGCAATGTTCAAAATGCTCCTGTGAATGCAACTGGTCAAGCACTCAGTGCAGTGGCTGTCTTGGCTGTGGGTGCTGAAAACAACAATGACCATGAGTCTCTACCTGCCCTGTGTCTCCTATGGCACTCCTGCCTTTTAGGAAACAGGCATCAGCATTTATAACTTATTTGGAGCTAAAATTTAGGATTTATTTAATTCCCCTATATCAGGAAAGCATTGTCTCGGTGACTCATGACCCTGTGCTGTACAGAGCAGAGTATGCTAAGAGAAGATAATGAGTTTCCTTGTTGTTTGTGTAAGGACAGCAGGGTGGACTGTTACAAATATTAAATGCTCCTCACTGCATTTCTCTTTTAATTGAAAATATCCAATATGGAAGACAGGTTAGCTCAAAGTAATTTTAGATATTCCTGTCACATAAATGTCAGAGAAAAGATCTGAAATATCAGAGAGACCTTGATTAAAAAAATAAAAAGAGCTGTGGGATGAATTCACACAAGGTGGAAATAAAATAGCGGGTTAGGGAGAATGCTCCTGTAATTTATCTGGTTGGCTCTAATGTGTTCCTTACCACTAAGTGCAGCAAAAGGAGTTTGTGGGTAGAGATGGGTATTCTTCATTTTCCTGTTTCCAATCCAGTAATTAGAGCCGTGATGTATCAAATGCCAAAAGGTCACTTCTGCCCATAAGATCACTCTAAGGTTTGTTCTACCCACTTTAAGTCAGCATTATTCGCCATGCCACAGCTATTTCTAGGCTGCTGGACTGGACTGAACTTTCCTCCTGCCTGGTTCATGGGCATCTCACGGGAATTGCTGTTTTGAATCTCCCAAGCTGTACTCCTGCCCCACACGTGGGCAAGTGGGCAGGACCCCAACCAGTGCTGGTCACAGCAAAAGGTTCTCTCTGGGGTGTCTGGTTTTCTGGGGAACCTAGGTGGCCACATCTAGTAGAGTTGTGAGAAATTTCTGGCCTCTCCAATTCAGCTACTTAGATGCTTCAATCCAGTTGCTTGGAACCAAGCAGGTTTGTTGTCTTGGTATCGGATATGTCTGATAATTTACTTTCCAGAATATTTTATACATTTTATTTCCTCTGTTTTGCTTTGCATACACTACCCTTTACAAAGAAAAATTTTAGTGCAAGTCAGTCATCATTCTAGAGGATTATTCAATTTCCCCTGTGATTCAAGAATACCCTAAGATTTCTGTCTGCTTTTGAGATGTGTTTTTATAAAAAAGCTCCAACCTATACTCATTTCCATAACTAGGAAAATTGTCTTGCTAATCCGTTATGTTGCTAATTACAATTTTATCAGTGCTGGACAAAAACCCAGTAATCTACTTAGCCAAAATTATTTCTCTGTTTCAAATCCTCGCTTCCTGTTTCCTACTGATTTTGAAACTTAATTTCACAAACAAAGTATATATTAATTTTTATAAAGTATCCTTTTCAAGCCTTTTAGAGATTTAGTAAATATAATTTGTGATAAAGGTAACTAAAGTAAAAAGTAGGGTGTCATCTTAGTCCAAGTATAGACAGTTCTATCAATTGTAGAAACATAAAGATGCAAAAGTAAGTAGGAAGGAAAAAACCATCAACTTATGTTTTAAAAAATGAACCCATGATGTTGAATACTTATGGTTTAAAAGAGGAGGCAAATATAAATTAATTGTTGAATTGAAAGCAATCAACCTCATGCTGGTTTATGAAAATATGATGAAGGCACGACCTTTCCTTAGGGTAAGTGATGTTTCTAATAGTTTGCTCCTCTTTTTAAATTTTAGCTTCAAATCAAGGTAAAGCCAATGGTCTGATAATTGCATTGTTTTTCACATTGTCAAAACTGGCATTTTAAATGGGCTGTGACTGACCTACTCATAAAATGGGTTCAAAGGCAAATGGTCACTCAATGCAAAGCGCTTGCCAAGGACATGTCATACTATGCTTATGATGTTTATCTGCTTTCATGACAGCAGAATGGCCACCAGCTTCAGCCCTTCCTTGTCAGTCTTTACTTAGGATGAAACAAGTTTGCACTCTCTGGGGTCCCATTGCAACAGCACAGCCCTCCAACACTTGTGGGAAAAAGCTTTCTGAAAAAAGGAATTCACTCTTCTCTCAGTCATGTCTTCTCATCCCCAGGGCAGTACCATACCAGCTGATTCAGAGCAGGAGCAATGAGGTAATGAAGGTGCAGGAGCCCTTTGCTGAATGTTTTGGGCCAAGCACATGTGTGACAGAATTGCAGAAAATTTGCACTTCCCAAAGCCATGGGTCCAGGTGAAGAGCAGGAGATTCTTCCTCACTCTCTCCAAAACTGGGCCTTGGCTCATTAGCAGAAAACCACATTCTGTGCTCCAACAATAAATGGAACAGCATTTCACATGGTTTGGCTCTCCATGAGCTGTTGGGTATCACAAATGATGAATGTACTTTTGTGTGTGTCCAGTGACACATTTGACTCATTTCTCCAGGCTTTGTCCATGTGAGTAATTTTAATCTATAGCCAAAATAAAAATTTTTAACCTACCTCCTTGGTTTCCACATGCAGATTTTAAGCAAACCACCAACTTTGTGAGTGTTAATTGAACCAGTAGATAACTAACAAGAAAATACAATTATCAAGGTATGATAGGCTCTGCAAATTTAACTTCTTCCATTGGTAGCTGAAATGTTAGTCCAAATAAGAAACTGACAGAGAAATGAGTTGATATGTATTCAAGGAGATATACACCCCAGTAGCTTGCTTTTAATTAAATGAAAATTTTGTCCCCAGAAATGTCTGTGTGGTGATCTTTGTCTTTAAAATGGAGGAAAGGCTCCTCATTCTGCTTTCTCATCTATTTGAAATCATTCAGCTACATGTCATAGATCATCACTTATTTCCCAGCTGCAGAGACCAAAAGTATTCTCATCACTGCACTTCCTGTTCCTGTTAACCAATCTTCCAGAAGAAAAGAATGCATTTATTTCTAAACCTCTGGTCTTTTCCATACTTAGTGGTTATTTTCTGCCTAATTTTGATCTTTTCACCCTGAGTCAGCATCTCTGTTTCTTCACTAAATGTGCATTGGTTCTTCTTCAATGCCCTTGCTTTATTTCAGTGTAGCTGCAAGAGCTGAGGAGAGGAGTTCTTTCTTTAGTAACCACAGATGGGGCTTGGGTACAGAAACTCCTCTCTTCTGATAAATCAATTTTTATGAAAAATATTTGTGGTTTTCTTACTTTCTTCTGGAAACTGATTTTTCTGAACAAGTTGTTGTTTTCACTGATAATTCCTGATTACAGGAGCAAGTTTTAATCTTATAAACTTTAGATAATATATTTGATTTATATTGAACAAGTATGTTTCATTATTAAACTAGACTTAGGATAAAAATTATAGGATTGTAGAATTATAGAATGGTTTGGGTCAGAAGGCATCTCTAAAGATCACCTAGTCCAAACCTCTTGCTGTGTGTGGCAGGGACACCTTTTGCTAGACTAAGTTTGCTCAAAGCCCTGTCCAGCCTGGTCTTGAACATTTCCAGCAAAGGGGCATCCACAGCTTCTCTGGGCGATTTGTTCGCCCAGAGAAAGAAATTAGAAATTCTTTAGAATTTCTAATTAGAAATTCTTTCCAGATTAAATGTACTCTCAGTTCAAAACTGAGTACAAACCTTTCCCTTTGTACTGTTATTACAGGCACTTGTGAAATCCTTTCTCAATCTCTCCTATAAGCCCCCTCTAAGCATGGACAGACTGTAGTGAAGTCTCCTTGGAGTCTTCTCTTCTCCAGACTGAACAACCCCAACTAGCTCAGATTTTCTTCATAAGAACAAAGTTACAGTCCTCTGATAATTTTCTTGACCCTCCTTTGAAACTGCCCTAACAGGTCCATGTCTTGTAAAAAAATTCTTTATGGATTTGTTGTCACATATAAGTAATTTTTTTGGCATTTTTCCTTGTAAGGAGCTCATCTTCAAATTTTTTATTCTGTGGGGATTTTGCTTGTTTGTTTGTTTTAGTTTTTTTTTTTGTTTGTTTTGTTTTGTTTCGGTTTTCTTCTTTTCCCCTTAACTATAAAAAATAGATTAGACAGTCATTTATGGAAGATAGTTCCCTCCTTCTGCTGTTGTTACAATCCAGATCTCCAATGCATTTTTAAGCATCACATTTACCCTGAAACAGGAGACATTTCTGTGCATCTTTAACTTCTCTGAGGACAGTCCCTACTTATAAAAACCTCAACTATATTGGACTGGAGGGTCAGATAATAGTGTTTTCAGAATTCTATCTTCTTTTAATTTCCAGCCTTAGGAAATGGGTTAGGTTTGAAAGTATGCCATGGCTGGCATGATCTTGTGCTACATACAGAATGCCTACAGTTCAGTAGGTATCAAATTGCATCGCTTGTTTTTAGGTAAAATTAATAAAACTAAATGTCACTTGTATCTTTCTTTCTGTCTCTTTTAATGGCTTTTAAAGTTATTGGCCAATTTTAATCCAGTTTGTCAAAGGAATAATCAAAAGTACTTAATTAATGAGATATATTTAGTGGAGTGGTTGGATGGCAAAGAGAGAGCACATCAGGAGCCCCATGCAAAGCAGAGGATAAAGAAGAAGGATTTAAACAGGACAGGAATTGCTCCAGTACCTCTAGGACAGCTGATTTTATTTTTAAAGCATTTAGGAGTTTTTAAAAATCTCCATGGTGATCACTGACCTGGCTTGCCTTAGATTAGTTGTCTGGGGCACAGTGTACTATTTTATTATTTATATCAGGAAAGCAGAAACCAACAGAAGTGATGTACACCTAATTCCTTCCAAACCAAGTACACTTAAAAATGTACTATATGATGAAGTGTTTTATAAATTTGTGTTTTCCAAACGCCAGTTTGAGCACAATTTATTCACTGGGAGCAATGCATTTTTGACAATCTCTTACTGTCTGTAGGTCTGGGATTGAGTGGTTCTCTGGGAATAGCATGTTGATTAACTTCAGGGACAACATGTTCTTCTACATTTTCCTCTAGACTGGAATCATGTCATCTCTGCAAAACATATATAAACTGGATAGAATATATATCAACAAGATAGATTATTATGCTGGATTATAGCTTTGCTTTATACATTAGCCATGAAGATTGTGTTAGCATCATTGCAAGAGTAGTTTGTCACATGTACATTTTTTCTAATATTAGAAATGCCACTTGATATCCACCCTTGGTCACCCTTTCAAATATTAAATATTTTATTTAATTTTGTTCATAATCAAAAAAAGCTCATAAAAATGCTTTCATGCTAAATTATTGTTATTTTTCTTAGACACTTATGCATGGTAAATTTATGTAGATTTAATTAGATGTAATCAAATGACAACATAACTGTCCTTTCAAGTAGTTTTTTCTTCTTTTTTTTCTGATTTGACAGCAAAGAGGCAATTCACCAAATCCTTCTTATGAAAACTTATATGCAAGGTTTTCCACATGAAAGGTAGACAGAAGTCTGTTTAAAGATTTTTAAAGAAGGCAGGATATGCAGTTAGGAAGAATTCAGTGTAGAAAATGTCCATCTTTTGTGTACCCAAAATTTCCTTTAGTATGTTTTCTAAAAGCCATAAACACTGTAAATGTCAGATACAGTCGTCATAATGGTGAAGAAATGAATGGTTGTTTTATTCTGTAATTGTTCTGGAAAATGCTCAGGATTTTGCCTCTACTTTTCCTTTACTTTTTGTTACCTGAGATTTATTAGTCCTGTTAGCTAGTCCTATTGGAAATACCTCGGTGGTTTGTGAAACAGTGTCTGTTTTTGTTCTATAAATACATTCCTTCATCAAAGACTACAGGAGAAAACTAAAAGGGAAAGGCAGAGAAATGGGGAATAAGCCTTCAACCCAGGGTAAATTTCCTGCTGTTTTGAGCACAGGTTTGTTTTTCCAATTCCAAAAAGATGTTAATTTCACAGTGGTGGAGCTGAAGGCAGCAAATGTTCATCAGCTGATGGTCTTGCCTGAGTCTGCTCTTGTGGCTCTAGAAGGTTCTCCATATCAGACTAGAGAACAGCAGGTAACAAAAGGAGTCTAACAAAAAGAGCAACAAAATGACCTCACCAGCTGCAGGGCTGGATACCTGCAGACATCAAGCAGTGAAATCATAGAACTTCAGAGGATCTGGGGTTTTTTTCAAGCCTAACTTCAATTTGTTTGGGTGATTTACTTCAAAGCATTTTTTAAAAGTAGACTTAATAAATGTGATTGTAAAGGAGCTTAATTTTCACATCCACCTTGTAATGAGGTGGAAAATAAGTAATTTTATGGTATTTTCTATGGACTTCTGAAGTAAAAAGGCAACATGGAGGAGAACATGAACAGAATGATTGAATGTTTTTGCTTGGAAGATGTCCTGCTGAACATGGCTCATAGAAGAAAAGGTTGAGCAGTAAAATAAACTGTAAAATAGTTGTAGTAGTAATTCCCTGTACTAGTAATTCTCTGTTTGACTTGGAGAGCCTTGAGACTTGTGTTTGCTGCAGGCCAGACAAATCAAAGTTTCTGAAAGCTACTGTCTTGTGTCTGGATTTTGGAAAAATGTGGGGGCATATCACTCAAATCCTTACATTTTCAACTCCTTTTATTCTGTGTCATTCAATGGTTTGTGTGCTGATGGGATATGCTATGGGAGAAATGTTAAAGTGGAACAGATAGAAAAAACTATTAAAGTGCTCAGAATTATGTTTACTGTCTCTGTTCAGAAGCTAAAAAATAATCACAGACTATTTTCTTAGACTAGACTCTCTCTACAGAGATTATAATAAAAAATCTTTTTTCTTCATGTAGTTTCTACAGTTATTATGTCTTAGTCTAGAGGCAACAGGCAAACAACCATCTGTTTTTGTTCACCTCTGCCTCTTTCTTTGTCCAGTCTCCCCAGCCTTATAATATTCCTCCCTGTCCTTTCCCTGTGTATATCTTTTTCTTTTCTTCTTTACCAATTAGTCTAAAAATCATTAAACTAAAGGCTGAAAATCATAATGAAGGAAAAGAAATACAAGCAGATCCACTATTAAAAGTTTTCCTAAAAACTGAAAAACAGTGTCTCAGAGAGGACAACAGCTGAGCAATTCCTCCTGCTGCAGCAGTAAGTTAAAGGCTGATTTTAAGCCCTCTGGGAATAGCCCTCCACTGGGGAATATGGGAAAGGGAAGGGGCAGACTTTCTTTGCTTGCTGTAGATGGAGATCACTCATTTTTCCCCAGGGCTTGGATGATGCCTTTCTGGTTGCTGTGAGACAAGGCAGTGGGGGCCACAATCTTGTACCTGCTTTGTTGAACTTGGTGATTTGACAAAGTGGCTTAATCCCAACAACTACTCATAGCCATCTAAGCCATTGGGAACATTTTTCAAAGGAAGTATATTTTCTTAATGTTTATTCTGTTATTCCAGTTTTCAGTGGAAATTTATTTAGGACACAGTAGGTTAAGCAAACTTTTCAAATATTATTCATTCTGGAAGTGTTCTCCTTGTTAGTCAGGCATAACCTGTCTTTCTTGAGCTTGATGATTTTTAACTACTGACAATCTGACTTTACATGAAAAGGGGAATGATAGTGTTGGTAAAACCATACAACTCTCAGATGTTCAATATCACCTACCATTTTCTTTTCTTTTCATATAACACTTTTAATGCTGCTTAAATGGAAAACTTGGTGGGTGTAGAAATTTTTTTTTTTTATTTAGGAAGAGTAACTAAGCTTATCAGGATAAAATAAATTTGGAACTTCAGAAAGTAAGAAAATCTAAATGAACCAGGGAAGTTTCCTATTTTATCTCACATTGCATCTTCTAAACATGCCTATGTCTGTATCTCAAAAGGCAAATATGTATGTAGTAGAAATTAAGTTTGGATCTCATGGTAAAGAGATCAGTAGTTATAGGTTCAGAATGTAATTGCAGCAGATTTGATTGAAAAGGAAATACGTCTTTCCTGTTGAGTGAAAAAATATGAAAACAAAAGAAAAAAATATTGTTAAAAATAATCTTGGGGAACATTTAATACCTTAATTTCTTTTCTGGGGGGATGTCCATGTATAGTATTTTGGAAGCAAAAATACATGCATCTTCTATGGTAGAAGAATAGCTATGGAGCCAAGTATTTAATGGAATAAATTACTTTAGAGACATTTCTGAAATCTGTTTTAATATATAATAGAAATTTAAAGTCCCCAAAATTGAATCCTCCCCAAGAGGAGAAAACTATAACTTGGCAGATGTATCTCATATCTATGGTGGTTGCACCTATGGATAAATTTGTGTCAGAATTAAATGAATCATTGGAACAGGCAGCCAAGGAAGTGGTAGAATCACCATGTGTTTAAAAGGCATGTAGATGTGGCTCTTGGGAACAGGGTTTAATGATGGATCTGGTTGTGTTAGGTCAGTGGTTGTACTTAAAGATTTCAGAGATCTTTTCCAGCCTTAATGGTACTATGTTCTATGATCTTCTATCCTTTCTTATTTTTTCTTTTTCTCATTTCTTTGTTGTACTGAAAAGATCATAATGCTAAACCACTTTGGAGATCCATATATCCATTCATACTTCTTAAGAGATCTATTTCAAACCTCAAAGATGTACAAAATTTTACCAAAATTATAAGATCATGTGCAATTCATTTACCTTCTGGATACATAATTATGATTCAAATTTTTTTAGTGGAGTGTACCCAAAAATCTCTTTGTGCATTATTTTAAAGCAACATGGGGCAATCACAGAGAGAAAGAAGTATCTATGAGTATATATGGTGCAGAGGTTCAAAAGTGTTGAACCTGGATCCTTTCTCAGAAGCACCTTCTCTCCAGGAGGAATTATTAATCTGGAAATGGTAAAATCTTGCTTATCCTTTCAAGTGACAGAAACCATAAAAGAACAATATTCATGAACACAGTCTGCAAAATAGTGAGTAAAACTGATGTTCAATTTCTTGAAATAAGTTGCTGCAGAAATGATGTCTGTAGAGAGCTCACCTGTGATAGAGGTCAGGTTACTATTTCACCTTGTTGTCACCATCTTTTACCTCAGGTATGCAGAAATAATTGAGTTGCAACAGTTTATCATTAAATAGATATTCTATTCCTTTATGACTTTTCCCCTAATATATATTTGTTTGGTAAAATGTACTTGGCCATGGAGCAAACAAGCAGCTATGGAGTAGGAATTACAGGGAGAACGGGTGACCAGGAAAACCAGCAGTTTGAATAAGGAGGGTTAACAAGTCAAGGCAAACCACAGGCGCATAATAGCAGTGTCAGCTCAAACACACCACAGGGCTTCAGATTAATCACAGTGCAGGGGGACTGGAGGCACTCTGAGCCAAACCACCAGCTGGTCGTGGCACAGCAAAGGCTCATCAGAGCCCAGTTACTAAGAAGCTTCCATGGCAACATCCCTGAAAGAGGACCTTCACCTAAAACCTGGCATGCCTGCATGAAGCACTTCCAGGAGCAGTGGGACTGATCTTGTTCATGGGGCTTGGCTCAACAGCAGGGATGCCCATGAACTCTGAAGAGACCTTGTTGCTTTGTTGCCATGGACCTTCAAAAGAAGTGAAATCTAATTATAGGAAGAGCTAATGTGCTTTTTCCCCCCATGACACCTATAGAAACCCAGGAATGTATCTCTTTGCAGCAGCCTTAGGATCCTTCAGTGCTTTTTTTTTCAGAGGCAACAAAGGTAAAAGAGCAGGGGCCTCAAATGGTTTGTTCTTCTATTATCCAGGCTACATACAAAATTTAGAGTGTCTCTTCTCTTGTAGAATAGCTCTTGTCTCTTTCATTTTCTTCTGTTCCTAGAAGTTGGTCCTATTTCTCAGTATTCCTAATAATGGAGGGAAAGTTAATTGCCAGAGGTACCCTTCATTCTTATGAAAAATACAAAGAACACCTCATCATGATCCTTTGCACTCAATGGACCTGTGTATATAACCCAGAGCCTCATTTTGTTAGAATGTGGATTCATCCCTGAAAATATCTAAGGTGATCTCTGAAACTCTCTTCTGAGATGACAGGTACACTGTGGTTTCTGAAACAATACTGTATGGGTCACTGATAGGCAGCATGAGAAGGATTCAGCATTTTCAATTCTGAAATAAATGTTTTAATCCTGTTACACTCATATGACTGTTCCAGAACACTAGGACATAATTTTCCTTGAATAAGTTTTTCTTTATGACTTTTAGTATCCTATGTAACAATTTGAACATCATAATTAGTAAACATATCTTGCTAGAGGACCCATAATTTTGTCTGAATTTATTGCTGACTAGCTGAACCAATAAATCTTATAGGAATAGTTTTTGTCACTTTCCTAACTTTTCATTAATTTAAGAGGTGGATCAAGCATTCTACAAGCATAATGTAAAATTTTAAAGTATACAATATCCCATAAACATTTGGTAAAAATAAATCAAAATATACAGTCAGAAATTCAGATTTGAGTGACCAAAATAAGACACTCAAATTTGCACCTAAAATATAGAGATGATTTTATTACTTACATTGAAGTGTATAAGTTTTATTACTAGAATTTACAGGTTGAATTACTATTGGAAATTTAAATATGAATATTCTGGATGGAATGAAAGACATTACTGGTGGAACAGGCTCACTTGGTCAGTGTGTGGGAAATCAAGGCTGTTGTATTATCTGGTTTGGAGCAAGAAGGTGAGCCTGGGCTTTCCACATGTCTAGCAAAAGTTTTGGTTAATAGACTAAAGCAGCAATCTGTCTTTCTCTGAATACTTGTATATCTGCAATGGACTAGCTGCAGGAGAAAAGGCTAAAGCCAAAAAGTGCCATTTGCCAGCCTCAGCTGCTGGAGCTCCCCCTCTCTCAATCTTGCTGTGTGTATGCAGCCATTTCCCCTCTCCGGTAGCAAAAATGTGCCATTGAAATAAATGGCTATTTTGGTCAGGAACGAGTTATTTGCAGACCTCAGAACCACAGAATACTTTGATTTTGAAGAGACTTTTCAAGGCCATCTAGTCCAACCTCCAGTGATGAGCAGGGACATTCTGAACTAGATCAGGGTGATCAGAGCCCTGTCCAACCTGACCCTGAGTGTGTTCAGGGATGGGACATTTATCACCTCTCTGGGCAACATGTTTTCTGGCTTGATGAAAACCTGCTATGCAAGACAGTGTCTCTGCCAGCTGATCACAGGACAGTCTCAGGGAATTTGTGTTTGTTGTACAAAGTTGTTTAGTGGTGTACCTTATAAGAAGTGTTTACATTTTGGTAAACTTTAGGAGTAACACTGGTTTTAATTATGAAGCTGATTTTCTTAGAAACTGTATATCTGCATAAGAAACTGGCTGCTGGATTCAGTCCTTCTATGGTGAATGTTTTCTAGGAGAGTTTCTGTCTGTAGGAGGAAAATGGAACCATGGGTTACATGCCAGGAACATGACTGGCTATATGCACATCTTGTGTTTTCTAAAGTTAATCAGTAGGTGGTTTTTTTGTCGTTGGAATTAAGCATTTTTATGCATGTCTAATGCCTTGCCCTTCAATAGGCTTCATGGATAAACCCCAGATTATTTCATTTTCTTTGACAACCGTCTGTGTAAGATGCCTGATTGGCCAACTCTCCTTACTGGTAGAAAGCATCAGTTTCTGTCACTGTGTGGCAGAGCAAGTATGAAGTCTCAGGCAGTAAAGACACACTTGTGCCTTCACTTAAGTCATACTATTGAAACAGTGAAAATAAAGCCATTGGGCAATAAAAGACTTTCTGTTCTTGAGATTTCAAAGGATCTTTGCATTTACTAAAAAGATCTTTTGGTATGTAGAGCAATTACCAACCTAAAGCAATTAGTAATCTTCTTTCACCACAATGGAAAAGTACTTTGGAAAATTATCTGGTATGGGATTCTAGTTTATTATAATAAAAACGGACTGCCTTAGTGCCATTTACTTTATGAATATGCTGATAATTTGTTATAATAGGCAGTTATACTAACAGTAAAAGTGGTGAAATCAGAAAAAAAGGTCAAGACAACCCAATCACAGGACATACTTCAGTGTAATGACTAAGTCTTTGATGATTTTCTTTGTTCTCCTGCCAAATTGTTATTTCTCATTTGATATTTCTTCTTGATGCCTCTTGGTTGCACTGATGCCTAGTCAACATTTTCTCCTTCTGTAGGTTTTGTTCAGCTTGTGTTGCTCTTGCAATTTTCTGTTATATTTCTATTGATTTTCTTTTCCTTCCCCTCCTCCTTGTCTTTTAGATATGAAATTTTTAGCCTGGTATTTTTATTCTGTGAGCAGTATCATTGAATTTAGTGGTGTTACACACAGTATGTAATGACAATAAAATTGGACATAGTATTTTATATGTCCCACTAAGTACCTTTCTAAGGGAAGCCTGAGTTTTCCAGCTTTATACCTAGCTCAACTTTAAGCATTTGACAAATTGATTCCTGGCTAATTCTCTTCTTGCATTGCTTATTTAAACAAATGTCTCAAAAGGAGCGCTTCCATATGCTGCAAAACATTGGCAAGAGTTTTCAGATTCATTTTCACACTTTGTAATCTACGTTTTAGTAGCAGCCTCAAACAAGACAGCATAAAATGGCCATTTGTCCTCCTTGTGACATTTATACAGGAGCTTAATTTTTTTTTTTTTTATTTTATCAAATATGCTGAAGCAAATGACTGTGAAAGGCTTAAAATATGTACCTTGCTGTTGCTTGACACTGCTAAGCTGTTGTGAGCATGGCTACTCACAGCTTGGATGAATTTACTCTTTTCTGAGTAAAATCTGGCTGGGTGGCCAGGCCAAAGAGAGTGGTGGGGAATGGAGTCACATCCAGCTGGTGGTCGGTGACAAGTGGTGTTCCCCAGAGCTCAGTTTTGGGAACATTCCTGTTTAATATCTTTATCAATGATCTGGAAGAGGGGATTGAGTCCACCCTCTGTCAGTTTGCAGCTGATGCCAAGGTGGACAGGAGTGTTGATCTGCTGGAGGGTAGAAAGGTTCTGCAGAGGGATCTGGACAGGCTGGATCCATGAGTTGAGGCCAGTTGCCTGAGGTTCAACAAAGTGAAGTGCCAGATACTGCCCTTGAGTCACAACAACCCCAGGCAGTGCCACAGGCTTGGGGACAAGTGCCTGGGAAGCTGCCTAGCAGAAAATAACCTGGGGGTGCTGGTCAGCAGCAGCTGAACATGAGCCAGCATGTGCCCAGGTGGCCAAGAAGCCAATGGCACCCTGGCTTGGGTCAGCAAAAGTGTGGCCAGTAGGACCAGAGCAGTGATTGTCCCTCTGTACTTTGCACTGGTGAGGCCACAGCTCAAATCTTGTGTCCAGCTGTGGGCCCCTCACTACAAGAAAGACACTGTGATGCTGGAGCAAGTCCAGAGAAAGGTAACAGAGGTGGTGAAGTGCCTGAGGGAGCTGGGGTTGCTATGCTTGGGGAAAAAAAAGGCTCAGAGGAGACCTTATCACTCTCTACTACCCAAATCGGGGTTGTAGCCAGGTGGGAGTCAGTATCTCCTCCCAGGTAACAAATGACAGGACCCCAGGAAATGGCCTCAAGCTGCTCAAAGGGAGGTTTAGATTGGATATTAGGAAAAATTTCTAAAGGGTTATCAAACATTGGAACAGAGGAACAGGGAAGTGGTGGGGTCACTATCCCTGAAAATATTTATCAGATGTGTAGATGTGGCACCTGGGGACATGGTTTAATGGGCTTGGCAAAGCTGGGTTAACTATTGGAATATGTGATCTTACAGGTCTTTCCCATCCTTAACGAATCCTTCTGTGGTTCGATGAAATATAGGCAGGAAGAAATCTGAGCATGGCTACATGACAGAGCAGGCAGAGTAGGGGTGGAGAGGGCTGTGAAGGGTCACCTCAGTCCTGCTACCAGAGCATCTGCTGGGGCTCATCCCCCCTCACAGACAGTTCTTTCTGTGCATGCTCTGGCTAAACGGGCTTTCTGGGCAGTTTGACAATTTTTGGGCTTCACTCTGACCCTTGAGTTCGAGTTAGAGTTTGTCAGTTCTTCGCCCTTTTTTTGGTGTAACATAAATAAATGCAAATAACCTCACGTAATTGAGGGTTTGTTTTGTGAGCATTACTGGAACATGTTTAAGTAAGGTCATTTCCTCCTCCTGCACTGAGGAAAACTGTGTCCTCCAGGCCTTGTCTTATTTATGTCCACTCAGCACCACTATTACTGCACTGTTCTGCAGCTCTAGGTTCTCTGTAGCATTCACTGAGCGACTGAAAGGACTTGATTAGCTGGGAAAAGGGAAGGGGCAACGACTAAGTGGGGTTTAGCCTTCCCAACTCCATCCTGGAGTCAGCAGCTACTCCGTCCCAGGGTCAGCCGAGATTGGGTTAGTCAGCTGGTGCAGGCACAACCCTTATTCAGAGAGCTAAATTCATCCCTCTTTAATCACAACACTTGTCTTTAAGCCATTAATTATGTATGAATGAAAGTGCCAAAAACAGGAGGCAGAGGAGGTGGGAGGGGCAAGGTTTAGGAGCTGTATGAAAAATGTACTTTTCTCTAGCTTCAGCTACATCGTTTTTCAGTCTTACTTCTCCCAGGCACTTGAATAAGTCAACAAACAATTCTAAGTCTGAAGCAAAGATTAAGATTTAGGTATCATTGGCATATAAATCAACACAGTTCTTACCCTTCCTGGAAATGAATCATCCTTCTTGTTAAAAAGGTAAAGAGAAGACTCTGCAGGATCTTGAGCTCTTTGAGGAAAAGTCAGTACTTATCCCACACAATCCACTGGGATCATCCTAAAAAGAAACGACCAGGCTAATCTTAAAGTGTCTTTTATTTACTCCCATAAAACTTATGAATGGCATCAACATCATCTCCTGTCTCAGAACTAAAACTGAATGGAAGTTCAGGTTGTGTTAGCTGATCCCCACTCCCTCAGTGGAACAGTGTAACCACATACCAGCAGAACTGTGCTTCCACATGCTGGGAAGCCAACTTGCTGTGAAAGATGACTAACTGATAATTAGCCCACAGGAGAACTGTAAATAATAATTAGATAGATATAATTGTTTTGTTCTGTCGTTGTTTCTTTTTGTTTGGCTGGTTTGTGTGATTTTTTTGTTTATTTGTTTAGTTGGTTTTCTTTGTTAAAAAAATCTGTATCAGATGAGCTATTCTGTAGATCAGCTATCTGTATCTTTATACAGGCATCTGAAGAGTACCACAATTTTCTCCTTTAAAGAGAAGTCTTAAAAGTTGTTTTGCAGCTCACATTTAGCTGCTTTAGGCATCCTTGTGTTTCCTCTGGAGTAACAGCTCTAGCCTGCTCCAGGAAAGTGAGAAGTTATAAAACTTCCAGCTGAGGATCCTGATGAAATGAAATGCAGGGAAAATAGCAAAGTGGTGACCTATTTTGACAGTTCTGCCTCTGCTCCAAGGTCCTGGCATGTGTGCCATGGCCAGCTGTGACAGAAGTGCTGCTGGGGGGAGGCAGAGTGACAGCAGAGCAAAGCAGATGGCATCCTGCTGGGATCTTCTGAACTCCTAATCCCAGCCACGGACCTCCCCACTGCCAGTTAGCTCTTCTCTGTATAACTCCCCTCACTTTAAAAATCCTAGGGTCAGAAACCTTTCAACAGCTGCTCCAGTCTCTCCCTGCAGTTTGAGGGCAGCTGCTTTCTTCATACCTGCACAGGGACTTTTCTGTGGAAGGTGGACATGTCTTGGAACAAAAGTTATCTCAGTGCTCAGCATTTTATTGGGTAGGTTTCTCAAGGTCACAGTTGAGGTTTGTACCAGTAATTTTTTTAAAAAGTAACATGAACTTTTGTTATAGACAAGTAAAAGCAAAGCACAAGCCTTATGCTGAATATTTAGTCTGCTGTGAGCAAAATATGTGTACAAAAACTGATTAGAGGTAGCATTACATATATTTTCTCATCTCTCTCTTTCTCCCCTTCCTCTCCTTTTCAGGTCTTTGAAGAGCGTAAAACACAGCATTTCCCGAGAGCTGTGTTCACACAGAGAGCTAACATTTCTGGATGCAGAGAGACAAGAGAACTTTGTTTCCCTGGCAACTGGAGCCACCAGAAAGTGTTTCCAGCATCTCCTACCTTTACACAGGCTCACTATCATTGTAGCCTTTGGTCAATCACATAGTAAATACAAATATTAGCTGAAAAAGCATCTTGGCAGTGTGCCCCACTTAACTCATGTGGTCTCTTCTCCAGCCTCTAGAATAGAAAGTGATCTCTGCAAATGATCCTGTACCAAAGTATCCAATGTTACAGTTCATGGCTGAGCCTCAAAGTCTGTCCTGTTCTGCACACTTGACTTAAACCCATAAAGTGTCACGGTTTTCTAGGAAAAAATAGCAGGAACTAAACAGCTTTCACTCAAAGCCTGTATGTGCAGGGGTGATGGTGCTTGGTCTCTGCTGCAGCACAGTGAGCACAGGGCACAGTGCTGCACAGCGTCGTGCCAGTGATTCAACGTGGTTCATTCTTACCTCTGAGTCAGGGCTGAATTAATGTCCCACTACATAAAGCACTGTGCTGATGGGGGCAGCTCTTTAGCTTTTGGTAAGAAAAGAGACAGTGCTGAAGCCCTTCCTAACTACTATTGTTAAATATCGCATATCTCCCCCGCCCCATGTTTCTTATTCATTGAAAGAATTTCACGAGGATTGCAAAAGAAAACTCTTTACAGATACAAAACTGCCATTTTAGGGCTGCCCTTCCACTTAGATTTAGCAACATTGTGTAGCTGATTTTTGATTGAGGCAGAGAGCCTGGGGAAAATAAAAATTTCTGTAAATTCACATGTTGTAGTTCCTAGGTATCAGGCATCTGAACGTGATTTTTTTTTTCCACTTTTGAGGTCTGGAATTTGCAACTTAAACAATTTTCTATAATTATAGAATTTGATATATAGTTTTGTATTCTTAGTTTAAAAAGTCCAAGTGATTTCTGTTGTGTTTCCCAAAGTTCAATGATGTGAAAACTACTGGGTCTGAAGTATTATAGCAAAAAAATAGAGGGGCATGCAAGCCACATGTTTGTAAGAAGAAGAATTGCAGCTGAGTGGTGAGACTATGGTTTTTTATGCTGTCTTTCTTTAAATATTTCCTTTCTTTCCTTTGAAAGTAGAGCCTTCTGTCCAATGGCAGCCCTTAGAGGGAACAGGGATTTCTGGCATTGGTGTGTGGGAAGTCTGGGTCAGGTCACCTGCAAACCCTGACTTTCTCTGGCCTCATGAATTTAGGAGACTCCTGCTGTTTTCCACAGGGCTGTTGGGAAGGGCACACAAGCACTGAGCAGTTAGGTATTGAAGGAAGGGAAGATGGCGATGAACAGTGCCCTCTGCCCTTAGCTTTTCTTTGGCTATCATGGCAGCTGTTTCTGGTACCTGCAGTGAGACCAGTTACAGCTGAAAATCCAGATATCCAGGTTTTCATTAAGAAAGCAAACACAAGAAATGCAACGATTGTTTTGTAACAGTGCATATGATTTTGATTTGACTTTCAGAAGACAATGCATTTCCCTAATCCAAGTATCTTTTTCTGTATCTTCCTACTGTATCACAAAGCCCTACAGCAACCAAGAGCCAAACTGGGCCTCCAACATGGAACACACATAGACAAAAAGGCAGCTTGAACATTGCCTCTGGCTCAACCTGTAATTTGCGGTGTTGTGGTCAAACTCCACCTCATTCCAGCCCCATGTAGTTACAATGCAAAATGCAAGGTCAGTGACTATAACAGTGAGCACATCCTTTTTGTGCTAACTCTAAGATCAGTGGAGGGTTTCAGCACAGAATTTAGCTAGAGAATGAGCAGTTTACTGTCCAACCATTGGTGCTTGAAAAAGCTGTGCGTCTGCTATTTATCTTACTTACTTGTATCATCTGTGCTGTAGATCTACTCAGAGCAATAATAGGCTTTTCT
This sequence comes from Entomyzon cyanotis, assembly GCA_024500445.1. Classification (NCBI taxonomy): domain Eukaryota; kingdom Metazoa; phylum Chordata; class Aves; order Passeriformes; family Meliphagidae; genus Entomyzon; species Entomyzon cyanotis. The sequence continues at coordinate 24,310,883 of JAKEPQ010001005.1, forward strand.
TCCCCATACAGAAATTTCTAGACCCCTGTAGCAATGACAGTGACAAAATGATTGTTATAAGAGCTAAATTATCAATGAGTGCTAAAATATTGCTATCTTAAATCTCTCCTGTATATTTTAATTCCAGAATGTGGAAAAGTCTGGGGAAGATGCTAACAAGAAGTTGAAAAAGGCCAGTATAGTTATGTATGAGAAGACATAGCAACAGCAGTTCCTGTCAGTACATGGGCAGGAGACCATGGGTTGCAGAGGATAAAAACAGAATTGGAGCACATTTTATGTTAGGATCTTCCTTTATCTTCAAAGAAATGATTACTGCTCAGGTCTGTGTCCCTGGCTCAGGGACATTTTTGTTACATATTTGTTGTTTTGCATTTTTATGGATAGTCATTACATGTGAAACTTTTAAACAGCTCTTTACACATGATGGTGAACAGTTACTGAAGTTCTGGAGAAAACAGTGACCGCAATCAAAGCCATCATCACATTTGAACAAGCCTTTTTCTCTAAGTGAGGAGATTTTGTACCTTTTAAGCCTCCTACATGACTTCTCACTCAGAGCTGACAAAATATATTCTCTTGATTATAGGTTTAGAAAAAAAATGTTTTAGAGAAGAAAACTCATCCTGATCACAGACACTCAACAAGAGGAGCATGAAGTAAAGTTTCAAGCTTGAAGGAAACCCACAGCCTCTCTCTCTCTCTCTCTCTCCAGAGACTGTTTTTCTTCCTGCACACTTCTAGATGCAGCCAGTCTGGCTGTTCCTAGCCTCTTCCAAAGGAGTAGAAATAACTCAGGGTCTTGCCTCTTCTCTCCCAATTTGTCATTTAGAGAGACTCCTGGTGGTGATTTCAAGGTCTCTGTGCAAATTAAGGGACACTTGAACACACATATTGGTGCCTTACCAGCTCCTGCTTGAGGGACTATGTTAGGGATAAGCTCTAAGGGATGTGATTTCTGTACACACCATCTCCTAATTTCTGGGTGCAGCTGGAAGAATGGAGCTCTGACAGTGCTACATGGAATTCTTGGCCTCTCGAGTGGTGTGGGACAGCTTGAAAAAACTGTATAGTAATTGGGGTGCCCCTCTTTTCTTTGGTAGACAGCTTCTGACTTTCTTTGAAGTTGCAGGTGCAAAAGAGCAGCTGCACTATTACCCAGTGAGAAATGTTTTGGACACACAATTGTGGAGTTGAGGCATGAAAGAGCCAATGGACCAGGCAAGGCATCTAAACTTAAAATTCATCTTTTATTCAGTGTCTACTAGTCTGGAATCATGTGGAACTCAATAAGACAGAGAGGATTATTGCTTGAGGCCTGGGAGTGCAGGGGAATGGAGAAAAGACAACTTGGAAAAGCATATTAAAATAAACATTCATTCATAGCAGAACTTATTTCTTGCTTTTCTTTTAATTTATCTGCATCTCAGTGTTTAGAAGGAAGTCATGTGAGCTTCTGAGCTGCAGGGACAGAGACGGTGGAGAACGTGTGCATCAGTGCAGAGTGCTGCTGGAGCCCTGGCAGAGTGAGAGGGAGGCAGAGGGAGCCTGAGAGAGAAAGGCGAAGTGGTGGGAGCTGGAACAGCAGCAAGTGCTGCTGCTGCACGGTGCAGCTCCTGCCCGGGAGCTGTCTCTGCTGCCAGCACGCCTCTCCGAGGGCGCAGCTGCCTCACATTCAAAAGTCCTAGGTGGTCAGTGGCACTTCCAGGAGCCAAGCACAGCTGCTTGATTCTTTTCCTGCAAAGAGCATCTGTTTGAGGACTCTGCTTCTCTTCCTGGACTGAAAGAGGTATTTTTTTGTTATTAATGTGTCTTTTCTTTGGAAGCAGGTGTGGGATCAGGAAAAAATAACTCAGGGCAGGATGTTAAAGCAGGTGTGCAGAGAGGTGGTGGGTTTCTCTGTCTCCTTCCCCCATACAGCAGAGCTTAGGCAATGAGGAGCCCCTGTTAGGATACAGTTTGACTTAAAATAAGAAAGATGGGAAAGACGGGGTTAAAGTGTGGGGGTGGATCTGAGCTGTTCCCATCTGGTTTACTTCACTATGCAACCTTTGAAAGTGGAGGAAAACTTTCCTTGTGCACTTGGAGAAGCAGCATTACATAGAAAGATGCAAAACTTGCAATTATTTAATGTGAATGTGATTTGCTTAAATCTCTGCTTGGCAAACTGCAGTTCCCATCACAGCAGAGCTCCCCTTAACACACACAAGTGTCAGAGGTCTTACCATTCCGTGGCTGTGAAAACACTTCTCTTTCTTTCTCTCTCTTCCCTGTTTCCAGCATACTTGCCTCCTGCTGTGTGCACTCTCCTCCTGGTCTCCCTGGTGCCCGTGGGGACTGCACCCCTATGGATGCCCCCATCCAGATTTTCCGTGAGGAGCCAGACTCCACCTGCTCCCCACGGCCCTGCAGACCCCCCAGCACCAGCAGCAGCTGGCTCCAGGGCTGGGCAGACTATGACAGCAATGACACTGCGATCTTTGGGGACGGTCAGCACAACCACACCAGCATCTCCCCTGCCATTCCCATCATCATCACTGCTGTCTACTCCGTGGTCTTTGTCGTTGGCTTGGTGGGAAACTCCCTGGTCATGTTTGTCATCATAAGGTAAGAGCTTTGGGGTACTGGTTGGAAGAGGTGCAAAAGACTGTCCCTCAGTTTGGCAGGGTGGGGGAGAGGGTGGCTTATGGAAGCTCTACCACGAGGAACTGGGAAAAAGCAACTTAAATGAGCCAAACCTTGTCAGTCACAGTGGTTTGCCTGGACTTGTGTTAGAGGCAGAAGGGACAATCTGGTTAAATGTGATAAATCCTGCAGCCTGAGGGAAAGCGCTTTGTGCCTGGAGCTGTGTTCATTGGCTGCCCTCTAGGGATGAGGCGCTGCTGGTATCCTAGGGAAAAAAGCTCGAGTGAGAGAAAGAAACTTCTACAAGGCAGTTTTTTTTCCACTGTGAGGAGACCCCGAGGGACAGTTTAGGTGTCCAGGCACGTGGACACTGACACATTGCTGCCTTGGCACCTAATGGTTTGTTTAACAAGGAGGGAAAGCCAGGAAATTATAAAGATAGGAGGAAAGGCTTAATGTAAAGCAAGGGATTTTTTTCTCTGTTTAGCAGTGTTTAACTTCAGTTGTTGGTGTTGGATTGAGGAAAGCAGAGAAGGGGCTGAAATACCTTTTCCATTGTTATTCAGGAAAGAGGAGAAAGCTCTGTGTCTGTGTTAGTGAATGTTTCAAACTAAACCACTTAGTAAAATGAGCTGATATGTATGCTTGCACTAACACTTGTGTATTGGTTTATATTTTAGTTTGAACTATGCTTCCTCTCTCTTTTTGTCCTCTTCAATTGCAATCTGTAGGCATGCAGTTCAGCAGGGCAATAATGAGCAATCCAGGGGACTGAAATCATGCGACTTTTGGTACTCTTTCTCCACATCCCATTTGAAATCTCATGACATTTCTGGAAAAAAAAAATGCAAAATTGTGGAGTATTCATTGCTCCATGAAATCAGTTTATACATGGAAAAAATGGAGGTGTTGGAAGGGATTCTTGTTAGTAAATCAGATATGATAAGGGTCAAGCAATTGCAGGATGATGCAGTAATTGTCAGACTTGATATAAGGGGCAGTGACGAGAAGCATTGAAGTTGTTGATGAGGAACTTCAAAAAGATGAGTTATAGGTAAATACTGTTGAATAAGAAAAATGAAATTCCCTTTAATAGTCAGTGCAATAAAGAAAGATGCCTTTGGTCAGTTTAAAAAAAGTGGTTGGCTCCAGTTTTGCGATGCTGTGATTTTTATACCCCTGCATGCTCTTTTGCCCTTCATTCAGGGTGGAGATTTAATTTTGTTTTATATTTCTCCTGTAAGAAAAGAGACTGCATACTTGAAAGTCACACAGCAGTAAAGGCAGAGACTTTCTGAGCCATCAGTCAGTAACAAAGACAGTTGATTAACTGGCCTGGTCAGGGAAATAACTCCAAACTTAGCCCTAAAAGTTAGAATGTATGGATTATACTGGTGCATATGTATTTGCTTTTTTCTCTCCTTCTGTTACCCTCCTAAGACTATTTTTGTGAGACTTTAGATAACTATGGCTCACTTTCCTACTAGTCCCTACATTAGCCTTTCCTTGAATTTTCTTTTGGTCCATCTCTCAATTATATGACAATAAATAAAAAAAATGACAAAACATCCATTGGTATTTTTTATTTTTTTCCCCCAGTATTCTTCTCTCCTAGGTTTTCTCTGTGGTAAATGATTTAACCACTGTTAGAATCATTAGCTCAAGTGCAGGTGTACACAAGCCAACCATTTCAAACTTTTCTTATGATTTTGAAATATTTCAAATGTTCATGCAAGAGCTTTATTTTCTTCATTTTTACTAATCTCTCATTTTTTTCTCACATATACTCTTTGCATGATTGTGTCTTAGGATGGATTTTAATGACACGTGAACAATGCAACCTGCAGTGATGTCCTTTTGTGAGGAAAACCAAGGTCTGTGGGAAGTTTGTGACAGAAGATGGGGGAGGTAGATCCTGTCCCTCAGCCATCCCACAATACCTCTCTTCCAGCTGCCACCACTCTAAAGGGGGATGGGGACATACTGTGGCTCTTTTTTACCCTCCAGCTGAGTACAGGCTTTGTCTGAGGTCCTTTGCTGCCATTTCTCAACTCTGAATTTTAGATCTGCCCTCCTCTTCCTAACGCCCTCTGGACAGGCAGGCAAGGCAGGCATGACTCCTTCTCCTTCTGTTCATTTAAACATCATCTGATATTGTTAGAATAGATCATCTGGAATTATTACAGCAATCATCTAGTCCAACTGCCTGACACTTCAGGCCTGACACTGGGTCACCTTTTGGGTGACCAAAAAAGGGACCCCTTTTGTTCTGAGACTTTCAGTCAAACTGTTGAAGTGTCAATGCTGTGGTAGATTTAGGAGACTCCAGAGTCTTGAGATGCCTCAGAAACAGGCTCAAATTCAGCCATAACCTGAGGTATAGGCAGACCTTGGCCAATTCCTGCCTTTAGTACCACTACAGGACTGGTTTTGCTACTTCTGCACAAGGGCTGCTAAAGAAGCCCATGGAGACCAGTGAGTCAGCATCTCAGCAGCTTGTGAATAGAGTGCTGGGTAAGTGAAATATCTTACAGGTCTGGTGGGGTCTTTTTCTGCTGAGAGGGAAAACTCAGAGTTTCCTCAGAGAGAAAAATAACAGGAGAATGTCACTTCAATCACATGTACAAACTCCTGACAGAAAAATAGCTGAGTTTGATACAGCTCCTGTGAGGAGAGATTTGTGTGGAAGTCTGATTGGTAACAGTCCTTTAGTACAGTGTCAACAGCACAGCTTCTTAAACCATTTATCAGGAGACCTGGATTCTTCTCTTGGTTTTGTTATCAGGCTTCAGCACTTTTTCCTGTCCTGACAAGGTCACTTCATGGTTTCCTCACATGTAAAAAGGAGATGGTCTGGCATTCACTTTCTTTAAAAACACAGCAACAGTTAGGTTTAAAAGTCAAAGTTCAATCAATAAAACTTTTAACAGAGACTATTTTAAACACCTGGGCTCCTCCGATACACAGAGTGGTCATTTTAACGTGCAGGAGAAGCTCTCTGTTGAGTATCCAGTGGACTGGCACTCTGTTGCTGCCCATGGCAGTCAGCTCTCCCAGTGTGGGTGGGTGCAGGAGCTGTCCCCATGTTTGGATCAGCTGGGCCATGCCCAGGGCTCTGCTGTCAGCCAGCCACAGCTGGGTGGGTGGACAGAGCCTCACCCATGCCCAGCCATGGCACATGGCATGTACTATTCTCCTGTGGCTGCTGCTTTTCCTGGGGAGAGAGTAAGAGAGAAAGAGGGCATCACATTGCCTCTTGCACTGGTGGGAAATGCAGGCACTGTGTGGGAAGCACAGTTCTCCCCCGTGGAGGAGGAGGGGAGCCATGAAATGCATTTGCAGATACCAGGTAAAGGTATCTGACCCCATCTGAGGAAATTCCTACAGCTGTGTGACTCTTGGCATGCCCAGAAGCTACCTCAACCCCAAACCTTCTCTTTTGAGATTAGCTTTTCCTCTAGGGGGTTAGAAGATATTTCTGGATGTGAAATAGCTGGCTGGAGATGATAAAAAGAAAAAACTGTCCTTGGAAGCAGAAAGGCTTTTTTGTCCATTCCTCTTCCCTCATGACTTTTTTCCTCTAAAATTGAATGCAGGCTTTAAACAAAATGATAGTTTCTTGTGACAGATGGAAGGAAAAAGAAAGCTCCTGACTAAAGATACAGCTTTAACTATGGATTTGCACTTATCAAAACCATAAACATACTCTTGTAAAACTCAGGGAGATGCTGTCTCTTACCCACTCCAGATGCATTTTTTCCTGTGTATTTATCTTACCCTCTTTGTTTCTAAAGTAATTTGCTGAGACCAACTGATATCAACAGGATCCTAATGAGCCAATCCTGTATCTCTTTTAAAATTATCTTCCAATCTTCCAGTGAACTGAATTATTTTTTACATTCAAAAATTTTAAAGATGTTGTGTCACACATATGTAGGTTGATTCCTAAGCGGAAAGAGAAACCTGATAATCCTCTGCTTAGTCTAATGGTAACAAGTTTAGCCACTAATACATTTTTGTTCTTATATTCATTGAAATGAATGGCATTTTACATAACAGGAAAATTGTATTAAGAAATGTCATAAAATTGACTCCCTTCTAGATTGTTTTTAAAATTTCATCATTCATTGTAAACAAGAATGAAAATATTTTTTTAAAGTATGCAACAATGAATAGGATTCAATACACTGTTTTAGATTAATAATAGATTTTGATGACATCAAAAATTACTTGTAAATTTGCTTTAAATAATTGTTCTAATTTTATTAAATTATAGTTGGAAAGAATATTGTTCTGAAATGAAAAATTAAGCTCCAGAAGAGTCAACCTAACTGAATTACCTGTTCCCTATTTCTGGCAGTCTGTATGATTTCATTCTTTTATGAAATCAAGGGTTTGACTGTTAAAGGCAAAAGGCTGAACTGTACTATACTTTGTGAAGTTATGACTTTTAACCTTTTTTTTGCTAATCAAAAATCTGACACCTAACTATTACCAGTAGAGAGGCATCAATTCATCACAGATTTCAAAGAGCATTTACCCTTACCTCACTGAATGGAGGTAATTTTGATAAGTTCTGCAGCGTTAGTTCAAATGTGACATAATTTCCATCACAACTTTGAAGACTGATCATTACCAAAAGCTTTTACAGATGGTAAAAAGAGCAAGGCAACTGGAAACATGAAAGAGGACAGCCATACAAAAGAGTATTGATAGTTTGACAAGAACAGACCATTTAAACAAAATGTTAATACTTCTAATACTTTTAAAACCCTGCTAGACAGTGACTAACTAAGACCTGGGATTTATAAGCTGACAAGAAACCCAACTCATGGTCATGCTGTGATAAGAAGAGTTGATACTGAAAATAGGCAGGGAGAGCAGAGGAAAGGCTTGAAAGGAATATTTACTGCAGACAGTATTAAAGAGAGGCTATAGCTTATAGTGAGTAATGTGTTTGGCTTCTGAAAAGTAATTTGGTATCCATCCAGACATTTCCGCTGGGCTAACAGCCAGGTAATCATTTAGTTCAGAGAAAGGCATAACTGGAATCAGTGTCTGGAAGCAAGATGAATTACAGAGAACCTTTTCAAACTTGCAGAAAGTGAAAACTTACAAGAACTTTCCAATTTGGTTGCTGGCAAAGCAGAAAGCTTGAGTTAACTTGCCTGTTGTGAGATGGGAGAGTGATGGGAAGTTCATGATCCTGTAGGAAGCATGAGGAGAGTGCACAGTGTGGAGATGGTGCTGGGGAGGGCAGACTGGCTGAGCCCTTCTGGTGGAGAGGATGAAATAAGGGAAGAGCGAGGACCCTTCAATTAGTTTTTTTCTGAGAGAGGATTTTGAATTTGCTGAAAGGGTGTTGTGAAAGGAAATTCATAACTGGGTGATTTGGATTGCCTGAGAAACATTAAGGACAAGGGGAGATAATGTTCCTGTCTTGCCATCTCTCACTGCCTGTTCAAAGTATGATTAATTTGTCCCTTAAGTTAAATTCTCTGAAATAGATGAGTTCCCAAGAAGAGTTTTGATTCCAGTTACATATTTCTTTCTGAAGAAAAAAGCATCTAGAAAAACCTTGATAGAGTTTACTTCCAGGAAGTATACTTCATGTCTCCGTTTTAGTCCTCCCATCTCTAAATATCAGATAATTCTGGCAAAGTGTGGAATTTGTGCTCTTCTCCTTAAGGAGTACTTCGTGTTTGATTCATTATTATTTTGGCTTGTGAATTTAGAGAGACACAGGGAAAAGGCAGTAGGAATATAATTTTGTCTACAGACAGGCATGAGTGCAAAAACTGGATTTGCTGTGGTAAAGGGATGTGCACAGATGCAATGAAGATATTGGAAGAAGGATGTCTGACCATGCTGGCATTCCACAAAATGTAAAAAAGATATAAATAGAGAATATCTAAAGGTTCACAGCACATTTGAAAAAAGGTACACAAAAATGAATTTGATTTAAGATATTGGTTTAAATTAATACTAGATTTTTATAAACCAAAAGATTACTTGATAATTTGCTTTAAATTGATATGGTTCTACTGGGAAGTTGGCTTGCCAGGCTGTGAATTTATCTTTGAAATATTTATTTCTTCTGAAGCTAGAGGGTTCAGCTTATTAGATTCACCTTCTAATCCCCATGGAAGTGAAAATTAATTTTAGGAGGTTTGTTATTTTCAGTTTTGAGACATTGTCAATGAAATCTCTGTGTTCACTGCATGAGTATGAGAACACAATTTTCTTCAGTGTTCAAATTTCTGCAAATACATGGCAGGAAAGTGAGCAGAACCTTCCTGTTTTCTCCATTTCTTATATCAGTCCACCTTTGTAACACACAGCTGCTCATCTCTCCTCCAAAATTCAGCAACTCATTAACAGTGAATACCTAGAATTCCCAAATTTAGCTGTGCTGCATGTGGAAACAGAGGATTTTATATTTGCCAAGTGCACTTCCCACTGCATTGTTAGTAGTCCACTGTGGCTACTGTTGGGCAGCTAGCAAAAGCCTCCTTGGGTAGTGACAGGTGGGAAGCTGCATGGTAAGATTAGTTTTTTTTTACTATGCTGCTGGATGATGGACTGCATCAGGAGTTACTGTCAGACACACATTTCAGAATGACTGGTTTGTTAAAGGACAGGAGAAGAATCTTTTCACCATGGAAGCTACAAGCTGTGCTCTTCAGTTGACTGTGACTTAAAGTTTTCTGCATTTCACTCAAATCATCTCCTTTGGGAATGCATGTGTTCAGCTGGTCTGTGCTGTGGGCTTCCCTGAGGCAGGTGAGAAAAACAGATAAATGGGTGGAGTCCAGAGAAAGCCTCCCAGCTGCCTCCCAAGAGGAACTGATGGCTTTTCCCTGAGCTGGGTCACTTTTGTGTGCACTTTTCTGCGCATTTGTTGTCTTACCACATAATCCTATACTTGTTATAGAGGGAATACCCTTGTCTCCCATTCAACTTTATTATAGGAGTGTTGAAAACTCATGTCCTTTATTAAAAAAAAAAAAAATTTATCTAAGAGAAACGAACAACAAGAAAGGTGGGTGCTACCAGAGACAGAGATTCAATATTCACTAGAGCAATGTACTTGTGACAAGTAAGAAGGATTAGGATGGTCTGTGTAACACCCTGGGAACTCCCCACAGCAAAACTGGTCACTGGGAAACATCCTCAACAGCATGAAGTTTTCCAAGAGATAGAATAATTTGCTTGACAAGGTCAGTATTCATCTCTACTTATCAATAAAGAGCAAAAAGTCAGGTACAAAGCCTAAGTTAATTGTCCAGGCTCTTTAATAACATTATTAGACATAAGGATTTCAGATAAAGTACCAATTTTGTGAAATTCTGCATTCTCACTGATTCGTTTTAAGCCACAGTAAATCACAACACCTCTACCTCTGAGCTCTCCCTCCAAAGTTATAGAAGCAAAAATGTTGCTGTTTTTTTTTCTACCATTTTATAGTTTCTTCAAAGAGAGGCTCTTGAGCTCACATAAAAATATTACAAGCCTTTATCACAGAAGGAGAAAAATTAGCCAATTTTTGTTAAGTAGTGTGAATTTTCCTTCACTTTGACCAGGATATATGTAGACTTGATCTTATTCAGAACGCAGTTGTTCAGGTCAGGAAAAAAAGCTTCCACATCCAATCTAAATCTGAAAGATCTTACTCAGTCTCAGTTTAAGGCTAGTGCAGAGAAGTAAGAGTAGCAGAAAATTGTAAGGATTTTAATTATACCTCTTGACATTCACATAGATTATGCTCCCTGAGGGGAGAAAAAAAGACAAGATCATGTTTTTCTTTTTTTAAGCTGCTTTAAAATAGTTTCTTTGGATATTTATTAGTAAAGAGAATTCCACTTTAGGATATAACTTTGCAGACAACAATTTTTTGTCAGGTCCTAAAAGATCTTCTGTTTAAGACAGGCAGCCTTTAAATATGTGCACAAATAATGTTTGTCTTTATTTTAAGTGTTACCCAAGGTCCTCTCTATTGCTGAATTCTGGCTGTCATTCAAAATTGGATAATGTCATATAATGCAATATGAACATGAAAACTGCAGCATATTAAATTTTATATTCTTTAAATGACCTTAGACTTTATGTCATATTGGCATAAGCCTTTTATATTGGATTATGAATATCCAAGAGATAGCTGAGCCACCCTTTCAACATGCTATAAGTTGGTAATAATTCCCCCTGGATTGTTTTTTTTTGTTTTTTCTTCCTGTTCTGATGCAATATTATACTCAGTGTACTCAGAATATAGCCTTGAGATTTAGAGCTTTCCTGACTAAGCTTTTCAGCTGCTTGATCTCCATATACTTCATTCAGAGGAACCTAGTGGAACAGGGCCTGCATCCTGCTGATAGGTGTTTTTGCAATTTGCTTTAGATGTGCTTTAGCTTTCATTTTCATTCACTTACCCAGGTATCTGTGAAAAATCTGTGTTTGCAGTTCCTCATTGTATTTTATGCTTTTGAACTTTCCCTCTGCAACTGGAGAATGTTGTAGTATATTTGTTAGTTTTCTCTCTACCATATTATTTAATAGGAACACTTCATCACTTCATCTTGTTACAGTTACATGAAAAAGGTTTGACCAGAGCCTCCTTCTCACCTTTTATCAGCTTTTCTAATGCTACAGTGTACTTTAGAATCACTCTCATCTCCTCTGGTTGAGATAATAATTTTAAGGGGCTCTACTAACAGATTTTATCCTGAAGGCACACCAGATCCTTAGTCGCACGCTTCCCTCTTCTGTTATCACAATTTCACTGATAGCATAGACTGGAGGTGTGATTTCTTCTTATTTACTGTCTTAAAACTTGTTCAAATGATATTCTGCTCCAGAAGGAAAAGAACAGTAATGATGAGTTGTCTGAGAAATGGGAAAATTTCTAGGGGTCAATCTAAAGTCAGCCTCAAAGAACTTTCCATTTTTGGATAGTGAGAGATGCTGAAATTGTAATAGTTTTGAGATTTTACTTTTGACACATAAGTAGACATAATTTAAAACTTGCTCCTTAAAAACTTTCATCATATACCCATAAAAAAAAAAATCCAAATGAAATTGTAATAGTTTTGAGATTCTACTTTTGACACATAAGTAGACATAATTTAAAACTTGCTCCTTAAAAACTTTCATCATATACCCATTAAAAAAATCCAAATGAAAGTGTTATGTTTCATCCTGACTATTTTTCCTGCTTTGATATATCTTCCAGTTTAGTCTACAGAGACTTGAGGCCTGCTTATAGCTTAACAGGCAGTCTTGAGTTCCACTAGTTTAAGTGGTCAGAGTTTTTTTGCCACTTGAAATTAGATTCTAGCACCTGGTTTAAAAGAGGGATTTTCTATTCCCATGTAGTATTAGAAAAGTTGCCATTCTGTCAAGAAGTCCCAGTATTTAACCAACCATTTTCTAGACATGGGATTTCCCATGAGCAGTTCATACAGCCACGGTTTATAAATATTATAATAATCTTTGAAACTTGTCTCTCAGACACTAAGAAAATGTTTGTCATTAATTGCCACTGTGCCATCTGTGCTGTAATTATGTCCAGGTTTCCCTTATCTGTCCTGCTAAACTAATTAAAGCAGGTAGAAACATTTTTAACTTAAATGAATTCAGGTATTTGATCAAGAATTATAGTTTTTCAAAGGAAGACAAGGTTCCCTTACACAATCACTGTTTTGGCCTTGTTCAAGTGGCTGGAGAATATGGTGGAAAAACCCCAAACCAGACAAAATATTTCCTTCTATATTTTGGTGCAATAGAATGAGTTGTGAGAAAGCAGGCAAATCCTTCATTTGTGGACTCTCTCAGGGTCTGCTTCAAAGGGTCTGACAGCATCAGCAGTCACTCCATTACTTTATCTGGACTTTTGATTAAGCCTGCAAACATGTATCTTCAGAGGCATGTGGGCCTTTAATAATTTTTGGGTGTTTAATTAAAAATATTCAAAGGAGCTTGGATGATTGAGTCCAGATTCTCAAAGGCATTTTTGAATTTTGTGAACTTCTAAATGAATATATGATTTAATCTATACTGCCTAATAACTTTAAAGGCCAACACCTCATTTACACAGAGGCCAATGTTTCCAGGCAAAAGTAATCAAGATCTTTACATTACCAATGTGAGATCAATGAGTTTTAAAGTTGCATCAGTCAAACATGCTCGAATTTAGCATTTCTCAAGTTTCCAGTGCACCCTTCTTCCCTGAGTTAGGTCTGCATGATCCCCCTGCAGTGCCTGATTGCCTAAATGCAGTATTTGTTGGGACAGTATTTATTTGTCTCCCACCTTCTTGTTCAAAGTTTGTCAGAGAAGGGGTCAGGTGCCTATTCTGGTGCAGAATGAGTGGTACAGGGAGGCATCTGTGTTTTGTGAACAGAGGTGGATTTGGGCAAGGTCAGATAGTCATGGCATTGCCAGGCCAGTGAGCTGTGGGATGGACTAGATGCACACCAGGTAAGATTATTAAGGCAAGGATTGATAGGTGCATATCTACCCCTGAAATGGGGCAACTCTTTCACAAAGCTTTTTGGGAGAAATGGCATGCTGTGGGTTTTTCTTTTCCCTTTTAAATTTTCATTCCCATGTACAGCTTTGACTTGGTTACATTGTAAGTTGTCTAAATGCTGATGCTGGAATGACTATATTTCTTCTACCTGTGAATGTTAAGACACCCTTCCTGTTGGATCAATAGCAATGGTGAAACTAATTTTCTTTTATGTGCATGTGTTGCATAGTCCAAATAAATCAAATTTGCTCAATTTACATACAGAACATAAGCAGTGCATACACAGAGAACATGCTTTATATGGCAGCTTCAAAAATTTGGATATTGAAGATGCCTAAAAATCTAGCCTTATTTTACAACAGTTCTTTCCTATTCTTCCAATGGAAGGCTAGGGAGGAGGAAAAGGGAAAGGGGTACTGGGAAAATATCGTATATATGGTTGTAATGGCACATGCATAAAAGAAATAAATTAAGGTAGCAAGGAATGGGAAATGTGCGATATAAAGACTTTCAGATATTTGCTTTTTCAAAGCTAATAACATCTTCTTCGATATTTTTCCAGTTTCCTGGTTTTCTTAAAAGAAAAAAGATCACACTAATTCTTCTATATTTTGAAAGCAAATTTTCCCTATCCAAACCCTTGGTGAAGTTTTTAAAGATCTACAGCAGTAATGATTCAGAATAATGATTAGTTGTGTCACCTCTGCGTATCAAAGGTCATTGTATTTCATTTAATGTTCCTATGTTGAGTTTAGTAGCTTGTATTTTACTGAAGCAGACCCTTTGCAAAGCAGCAGACCTGATTTGAAGGCATCAATGGATGGAAAAATGGTGGTTTTCTTTTTCCCAATAATAATCACCTTAGCTGTTAGGAAAAAGCTGTCGTTGTTTCTAAGCTGAGTTTGTCTGAGTTTTACGTATTTCTTCTTCTGCTGCTTTTTTTTGTAGTCTGAAAGAGCTCTTTGGTACCTGCAATTTTCTCCTTGTGAATGTGTTCAGACACTGTAATCAAATCAATTCTTGGTGCTCTTTTTGACTAAATGTGCTGAGTTCTTTAAGTAACTCACAGAAAGAGTTTTCTCCAGTCCCTTCACTTATTTTTTGGTGCTTTTTATGCAACCATTCCAACTTTCCATAGTCCTTTTTTTCCAGTAATTCTAAATATCATCAGTGATATCCGTAGAAGTAAAATCACCCTTCTACTATTCTACATAATTTAATGGAAATTAGTCCATTTTAGCAGAGATTTTTGAGTGTTTAGTGAACTTTGTTCAGTCTTAGAGCTGTGATACACTTGGAAATAATATCTTTTCTTCTTTTTTTTTTTTTTTAACGAGAAGGAGAATTCCTTGTCTGTTAATATGTCTTATATTTGCTTTTTCTAGCCGTAAGCACTCATAATTGTGTTTGAACTGTGTCTTAAGGGCTATAATGTGATCTACAGGACAGACTGGCTCCTCTGCTGGAGGGTCTGTTGAGGAGTTTGATCTAGTGGGGGGCAGAAGCTCAGCTCTGACTGATGGTATGGGGCTGAGAACGATTTAGTCTCTCTTCCCTGGCAGTTCTTTCCCTGTGCTTCAAACCACCATGAGGCTTTATTTCATCGATAAGTCTTAATTAGAGTGTTTTAGAAAAGCCAATGCTATTTTTAACATTTCATATCGGTTATAAAGTGAAATTTCTGCCCACATTGTATTTAATAGCTAATTTACATATTGGGCACATTTTGACAACATGGTTCAATTTCTTTTTAAAATTATTTTTTATTCTACACATCAAAGTTTTAAAGGCAAATATACGCATTGGCCTATTTGTTCATTGACTGAACTTGTTGAATCTTGTATTTCCACTGTAAGTTATTAGTGACATATTGCAAAATATAGCTACATGTGTTTCTGTGTGTGTTATATGTGCACCTTCCAGTTTGGACACACACGCATTATACAAGGCTGAAGCAATTTTGAGAAAGAAAATCTCATTAAATCAAATAATAAATTAACAGCAATTAGCAAACACAAGTATTTGAGGGGAAGCATTTCAGAAAGGAATACTAGGTATATTCCCATGTTAGCAGGTTCTCTGTCATCCTTTGTGCCCATCAGAGAAATGGAAGCAATCCTCCACAGGCTGTCTTCTAAAACTGTAGTTGGGGCTGAAAAAAGCAGGGTGTCACCTCAAAAACAGATCCTATTTTATTATGTAGGCTGAGGTTCCTACCAGCTGGACAAAACAAGGACTTACTTTTGATGACATTAAAGGAGCAGAAAAAAATGCTGCTATGACAATTTTTTCCCCACTGTGGTGTCCTACTAAAACAACAGTCAATTTTTACATTATCAGTCATAAATGAGAGGACTGGAAAATACTGCTTATAAGAGAGGAGAAGAAATTGGCTAGAAAGGAACAAAGAAGGGAAATGACCAAGACTTGTATCAGCTGGAACTGTGGGAATTCAAGGAAGACAAACTATCATATAAGAAGCAATCTGGCCCAGCAGACACAGCAATTAACTTGGATTCTTACTGGAGAATGGGATAACTCTTTCTTCCACAAAACAAACTCAGAAACCTCATAATCACTGACAGATAGCCATAAGAAAAGGAAACGAAAAGCATTTTGATCACTTCCAAATGTAACAATGGTATTTTCTTGTAGACCAATTTGAGAAAATAGAATTGAAATCAGCATTTATCTGACTAGATTAAATGCATTCATATACTTGGTTTGCCTGTGGTAAATAGCTCTAACTGCTAACGTAGGTGGCTGAGAGACTAAATAAAGTGTGCTCATTTTTATCCCAAGGGTCTTGCATTTTTGTACATTTCTATCACAGAAGAGAAAAGGCATAAAAAACCCAGCAAAGCCTGACTGATAAACCATTGCATGTCTGAATGGGCATAATCATATTTTGGGCATAATAAAACCTCACTTTTTTGTTCTGCAGGTACACAAAGATGAAGACAGCGACCAACATCTACATCTTCAACCTGGCTATGGCAGATGCACTTGTTACCACCACCATGCCTTTCCAAAGCACTGAGTACCTGATGAACTCCTGGCCCTTTGGTGACATGCTGTGTAAAATAGTGATTTCTATTGACTATTATAACATGTTCACCAGCATTTTCACCCTGACCATGATGAGTGTTGATCGATATATTGCTGTGTGTCACCCTGTGAAGGCTCTGGACTTCCGTACACCTCTCAAAGCAAAGATAATCAACATCTGTATCTGGCTACTGTCCTCATCTGTTGGTATATCAGCAATAGTTCTTGGAGGCACCAAAGTCAGGGAAGGTGAGTGTGAGCATTCAAAATTTAGTCTTTTTATTTCTCAACTGACAATAAAATGTAGGTTCAAGTATTGAAAAAACCTTAGTTATTCCTTCTTCAAAGTACATCTAAATTCTAGACATTTTGAAATATGTTGTGGAACATCACAATACATCATGTAAATCATTTAAGTTCAGATGCCCTGGCCAAACAAAAGAACAAAATGCACTTTGGAGCACTGTCTGTGCTAGAATGAGACCATCAAAAACTACTAGCAGACAGCAGGGGAAAATTACCAGGATTTATCACAGTGGACAGATCTAGGATCAGTTTAGGTTGAAACTTGAAATGTGGGTTTAAGGGGTTTTTTGCAGGTGTTGTAAGAGTAGTTCAAATGAAGTCCCAAGAGCAGAAACTAGAATTCTTGGGAGTTTATTAACACAAGCCATTTCACTGAGCTTGAAGGCATGGTAAAGAAAGGAAAAGTCAGTAACTGGAGAGAGAAAATTAAGATAAATTACGTTTGACAATATCCCAAGGTCTTGTTTAAAAGAGGATGAGAATGTATATGGAAACCTGGAAAAACTGAGAGTAAAGATTGGCACAGGAATGGAAATTCAGGCCATGGCAGGAAAACAGCTAAAAGAACACAAAGTCAACAAAAACTGTATGCAGACCATGTGTAGGCTTTGCTTGAAATTTATATTCCATGAAGGACTGTGGATTTAGCCCCTATAGCTCCCGAGTCATTGCCCTGATATGGGGTTAATCTGATTTTGAGATCTTCCTTGAGAAGGAAGGGGGAGAAGCATTTTCACACACATGTACTTCATACCCACAAGCATAAGTGCATTGCAGGGGCGTCTCAGTGTCTTCAAAAGGCTAGAGAGTTCTAATGATGTCCTTGGGTTGGGGTTATCCAATTAATAGATGGCTTGATAAAATACAAGGCATTTATTTGGTAGGAGTCTTGTTTGAGATGTAAACAACCTTTTGAAAAACCATTCATAATTTTCTGCACTAACAACCTTTTCTACTCAGAATGGTTTATGTTTACCTAAGGACAATGTTTATCTGCTAGAGATAATAAATGCTCATGTTAAGCTCTTTGACACAGATCAATGTGAAAAATCATTCCAGTAACAGAGGCTCAAGGGCTGATACATTTGGCTGAAGATATATAGATTTTGTTCTTGCTGTTGGTCTTCTGTTATGTAGGTGACAGAAAAGTCCTCTGGAAACTTTTCTTTCAGTGCTTTGGGGGATCACATGTCCTGGTTTGCAGTGCTGTAGCTCTTCTCCTCAGGAAAGTTTTGACAGGCTCTATAAAACACTGTCTAGCTGGGGAAAACATTAACTTCAGGCATATTTGGGAAGAATCTCTTGCTACATTCGAGAGATCTTGAAGGCCATGGGACATTGGCTCAGACAGGTGTTTTGTTGGAGAATGCTCAGCTAACAGAATAATTCTGTCATTCACTGTCAGCAGTGCTTTTAGATCCAGAGGTCCGCTGAGGCCAGCAATGATTAAATGCCTTTTCCATGCCATGTAGCAGGCAGCCCTTTTTTTTTTTTACTTATGAAACAGAGGCTGGTAATACAGAACACAGCTGGGCTAAATGAGGTTGGAAATATTGGCAACTGCTTGTCAGCTGCTGCTGTTCCTCCCTGCTCGTTTGATCTAAGGTCTCTCCTGAGCATTTAGTGTCAATTACCTTGTCTGGTGTGTTCATGAATTGCGCTGATAAATGCCGACTTGGAAAGGCGAGGATGCTCCCTTTGCCTGACAGCTGGAGCTCAGGCCTGAAACTTTATGGTATTTTGGGCAAAACAGTTGTCGTTTATGTGCTTCAGGGCCTCTGTTGGATTCAGATTTAAGGAACAACTAAACAGCAAATGGAAAGTGATTATATTTGAAGTTCCCTCACCGTGCTCAGTTAATCCATTTTGTTATCACAGTTCAGAATTGCTCCCAGGTGTGTCCTTTTGGATACATTTTTCCTGCAGAATAAATTTTACATCTGTGTAAATTTTCCTGCTCTGGCCTTAATGGAGCTTTTCTTGCTGAAGAATTGTTCAGCTACCAAAAAAGTAAAGGTATAAAATTAACTATTCATATTGCCAGTAAGGATATTAAGGGTATGAAAATGACACGATCAATATTATATATCTAATATACATATTTACTATATCAAGATTAATATTAATCTTAACTAGTAGTTTATCAAACACATTATGGAATATATTTACACCAAAATACCAAATAGAATGCAATACTTTTCCTTAAATATATCAATGTCTTTGGAATATTTGGCTTTCAAATTGGAAAACATCAGTAAGAAATCTTAAGTTTATGACATTATACATAGCTCTGCACCTTCTCAGGCAGTAAAAATAAAATACAAATTGGATTTTATTCTGTTCCACTTCCAAAGTTCCAGAAAATTAATATGGTACTGTGCATTATGACCAGAATTTCTATTGACTGTTTCCTACCTGTAAGCTAGAAAAATGTAAATGGATTCCATAAAGTACTGTGTTATGGCATTGCATATATCAAGTACAATACATGGATATTAATGAATTTAGAATAAGATTTTCCATAGAAAGTAAACTCCAATGAGATGTAAGATAATAATTAAATTTTTATTTGATAATTTGGAATTCTAAAATACCATTGCTGACCACAAAATATGGCAAAATATAACAAGGATAACCTAATAATTTTGATAAATATGTGAAGTTATGTCAGTAGATCTGAGGAGGCTGTTTCACCTGGGAGTGGGTTCCAGTGAGTAGTTGGATGGGGAGTAGTTGGTCCGGAGCAGCCAACATGATCACACTTCATTTTTGTCCCACACATCTGGAGGCAGCTTTGCTAGTTTAGATAATACAGCTGCATCCTGATTTTCTTGCTGCTGCTAAGCCTGATCTACTACAAATAAAGTAATAATTGACATGAAAACTTTGAAGACGATTGTTGGCATTTCCAGAATGAAATTAAGTAAAAGCAACTATGCTTATGAAAACCATCACAAAGGATTTAGACAAATTCACTGAGAGTCAAGACCTGTCATCTGAGTATCCTGCATCAGACTTGAAAACAGTCTTTTCAATTTTCTGTTTTTACAATCATACATATTATTTAAAATAAAACCTCAAAATATTTAGCTTTTTTAGCTGTAACCTTTTTATCTAAATGTTTCAGTATTAAATATTGTCTGGTAACAGCTTTCTGATATCTAACCATGGAAATGTCTGTATGATGCTATAATGACAACTTCCTCCCCTAACTCTTCTTCAAAACAAATTCTCTGCAATATCTTTGATTTGGGAAGCATTTTTATAGCAGGGAAATAAGGCCTGATTTTTTTCTTCTGGCTTGTCCTGATGGAGACAAATATGAAAAAGTGATGTGCAGGAGTATATTGAATCATTCCACTCTTATATCTGAAACGATGAAAGACAATACATAATAATTTGTAGAGGAATGACAAATTCTGTAGGGATAATTATAAAAAATCCAAAGAACAATGCAGTGCATTACAGGATAAAATCGAAGCTATGATTCAGAATGAAAAATCCCTGTCTTACCCTGACTTCAGCGAGTTGAACTGCTGATAGCAGTTGTAAATTTATCCCTTCTCTTGCCTTTTCATTTATCTCATTGCTTGTTTTCCCATATGCTTTATATGCTGGAAGGCTCCAATGAGGTCGGCAAATGAAACCTCAAATATATTGTTCCTTATCTGCTTCCTGTCAGATGAAGAATTTCTGTAACATATATTCAAGTGACAGTCTGTGGCTCCAAATCCTGGCATGGGAAATGGGAAAAGGAGTGGGCTGATCTCTTTGCCCCAGATCCTGCAGTCTGTGCACAGGTTGCATTTTCAATGGCATGATCTGCAAAAAGAGTAGCTTCCATTTGATTCCATGCACACATGTCTTTTATTTGCTTCTATTTAACAGAAAGGAAGCTGTTGCCAGGAGGTTTTCCGAATGTAAGAATTTATATGTATTCTATTTGTGCTATAAAAGGCACATGTGGAAAGATTATGACACAATTATCATATATTGGCAAAATTTTCATACTATCAAAACTTCCTTCAGCTTCTACCATTCATGTTATCAAAAATCTTTCTCCACTCACAGACAAAAACATATATAGTTTGATAATAATGATGAGATTTCTACTTCACTGAACAGGGTACTCAGTCTGGTTCTAAATCTCAGTGAGACTCAAATGGAAACAACTTTACAGGTTTTGGTTTTGGGCACTACTTTTTTAGATCCTCCCATGGGAAAGAAATATCATACAATATTTTGTATTTAAAAAAGCCCAAACTTCAGTAATTTCTAGACAGCTGCGTAAAAGCAGTTTCAATTGTAACCGAAAGCTTCCTTGGAATGATTTAATGATAACTCCATTTATTAATATCACAGTACATGATAATCACTTTTCCTAGCTTATGCTATGATAACTGCATTGTTTACAGTATCTAATAACAAAGCAATTTTCTTCTTGCTTCATTCCTAGATACTGCTAGCACTGAATGCTCCCTGCAGTTTCCAGACAGAGATTATGTGTGGTGGGACATCTTCATGAAAATCTGTGTCTTTGTCTTTGCATTTGTTATTCCAGTTCTCATTATAATTGTTTGCTATACTCTGATGATCCTGCGCCTGAAAAGCGTACGACTTCTCTCAGGGTCTCGAGAAAAAGATCGAAACCTGCGTCGCATCACCAGGTTGGTTCTTGTGGTTGTGGCAGTTTTTATTATCTGCTGGACTCCTATCCACATTTTCGTGCTGGTTGAAGCCTTAGGAGATGTGTCCCACAGCACTGCTGCCATTTCCAGCTACTACTTCTGCATTGCTTTGGGTTACACCAACAGCAGCCTCAATCCAATCCTTTATGCGTTTTTGGATGAAAACTTCAAGAGATGCTTCAAGGACTTCTGCTTCCCCTTCAAGATGAGGATGGACAGGCAGAGCACCACCAGAGTCAGAAACACTGTGCAAGACCCAGCTTATATGAGGGAGGCAGGTGGGGCAAACAAACCTGTATGACTAGTCGTGGAAATGTCATCTTACTGTCCTCAAGAGAGAGAGGAGTCCAATGACCTAGGACTGACACAGATTACCACTGCAGTCTGAACTCAGCTCACCCAGACAGACATTTTGGGAATATTTCAGAAATCCCAGCAGTTTGAACTAAAGCAAATCTATTATGGATAAACAAGAACCTCCTGAAAATGAGCTCAAATGAAAAGGACCTGGCTGATGGTCAGGTTTTGGCACCATGTTTGCTGTGCTTGAGCACTTTCACGGAGTGAAGAGACAATGTTGCACCAGGTGATTCTCGATAAGAAAAGCTCTGGCTCTTCTCTTTACAACATATAATACTGTATTAAGCAACATTTGGTCATAAAACTGAGTTATACCAGAAACTTCTGCCCCAACAGTGATTACTTCTAAAGTATGGAGTTTGACAACTTGACCCTCTTTTACAGTGAAGAGTGTTAGATTTCTCTGAACAATGCCAGAGCTATAATCAATATTGTTCTCAGTTAATATATCTGTAACCCTTGTCTGTGCTGTGAAAATCCAATTTAAGCATGATCTACCTACCCACCAAAGTGATTTTATTGTGTCTCTGTATGGTGAAGCCTTTTGGCATTCAAAAAACATTGAAATTTAAGGAGAATTGTTAGCACATGTTTAATCACCTGTGTGTAAAGTTTTGTATGTGTGATTTTCCAAGGTGGTTGTTTCTTTATTGAGTCTGAATAATATAATATGCATTTTCAGAGTGTATATTGAACAAGAGGCTAGAAAACTTCAAATGCTTCACTTGTTACAAAATTGACAAAAGTTGTGTTACATTCATTACATAGAGGAAACACTCTGACATGTAACTCATTTTCCTGGACAATTTGTAAGCAGACTGGAATAAATATTTGACAAGCCAGAAACTAGTGAAATAGCACATGAACTAACTGGATTGATACAAAGGAAATTAAATATTACTGGACGCTTTAATGGCATTTGACTGAAAAAGTTCTTGTTTTATTGATGCTGATACATTTTCTTTGATACAGTCCCATGAATTCAGAAATTTTCTCTGTTTTCCTGTGAAGATGGAAATGTCAAGGCACAGCTAAATAAGATACTAGCTTGCTGAAGGTAAGTTTATGGTAAAACTGAGCCTAACCTCCAGTCTGTAGTCTTTTGTCTTCCTGATGTTATATATTACGACTCCCACTACTGTTGTTGCTGAAATTTGGAGGAATGCTCTCATTATCTTCACCCTGAACATACACACCATATATATTGTTAATTTTGTTCTTTATACCAAATAATGAATAAGGTAGGTGCCTTCATTGCATGGCAAATTCTCTCAGAAACACAATTTGATTTGGTCCTATCAGAACAAAAGTTCTTTATGCACACCAGTATAAATGATGAGATTTTTTTTCTTGTAGCTGGCAATTCAGTTCCTATGGAAGTGCTGTAGGAATTCAGCCTTCTGCAGGATTCCACATACTTTATTTTTAAAACAATCATGTATGTCAAATATTTTTAATATCAGGTATTTTGATTAATGCAGTTGTTGAAATGTTCAAGATAACTTTTTCTGGACAAATCTAGCACTTTCTGATTCTTTTACATGAAGAATGAATAGCTGACCTCAGGATGTTTGCTTTACCTGGGGAAATGAATGATGTTTACACAACTGACAAGTGAGTCTCACCTCCTATTTTTTCCCGCATTAAATAATTTTTTAGCATGCATACACCTTTCTAAATTAAGTGCTGACCTTCAAATGGCCCCAGAAAGAGAAGGTTTAAGGTAAAATTTTAAAATTCAAGGTATTTATCAAGTTAGGAGCAAGTGAAATGGAAGGAACTAGACTCTAATGAACTATTTTCATTCAAAATAGTCCGTGTTCTTGTTCATGACTTGCCATTTGCATATGTATATCTGTGCTTGAATAGAGTTATTGTTCTATGAATTATGTGCAATGCTCTGCATTGTAATGAAAAACCAATGTTCTTAATTTGCTAAAAGGAGATTTCTAATAATACTTTTTTTTGGTTTTATGTTTTTAGTGAGGAAATCATCACCTCTATAACATTTGGAGGAAAGTATAACATCCTAACAATTAAGCTTGCAAAGAGGTATAAGAATGTGTCCTAGAGGTTTATTTCTATAATGGAACATTAACAGCCAAATTAGCCTGGATGCAGCAGAAAGGTGTCTTAGAAGTTTGCTTGTCAAACTGGGCAGCTTACCACACTTCACTGAACAACAGAAGAAAACTGGCCAAGATAATAAACAAATGAGAAAGTATATTAAAAATAATATTATGGTTTTACTCATGGAATCCACTTCCAGATGATTAAACTCCTTCACTTTCTATGTAACTCCAGGCAATCGGCTTGTCTTCCCTCTGGTGTAGGTTCTGGGGGCAGTGAGTGGTGAAGGCAGGGTGAGAGCTGCCTGACCCAGGGATAGTTCTGGGTAGGGAATGAGGCAGCAGGGAGAGGCTGTGGTATCCCTTGGGTCCTGGAGGAAGGCAACATGGGGCAGACACAGCCAGGCAGCCTGGGGATCAGCTGTGCTTCCTGCAGCCACTCTCATCTCCCTTCTTTCTGGAGGTTCCAAAAATCCGATACTGCAAAAACATGGTCATGGACCTGCTTTCATTAACCTGTGGGGTTAAATTCCAGTCAACCAGTGTGGATAGTTAATATGGCACATTCTGTGTTTTCCTGCTTCTTTTAACTGAGAAATCTTTTATTTGGAAAATATACCTGGTGTTCTGGTTCAGTGCAGACCAACAGACAACAGAGAAATGATTCTCAAATGCGGAGAAACCCCAAGTTTAGTTAATGAGCAATATCTCAACATGCTGACAAATTCAGAGGAAAATTGAAAATGAAATTTTTGTCCTGTGAAAGACAAAGGGAAAACTCATTAATTTGAGTCAGAATTTCTCTTGGTGCTGGTAAATTAATGTAGTCCTTGCAAAGAAGACAGGAAGATTGTGCTGGGATTTTTTTCCCTAATTTTTTTTCAATTCTTAATCAAACATAATCATTGTTAATCTGGCTGTTTTCTTCCCAC
Source organism: Entomyzon cyanotis (assembly GCA_024500445.1). Classification (NCBI taxonomy): domain Eukaryota; kingdom Metazoa; phylum Chordata; class Aves; order Passeriformes; family Meliphagidae; genus Entomyzon; species Entomyzon cyanotis. The sequence goes on from JAKEPQ010001005.1 coordinate 24,335,439, forward strand.
TGGGGTTTTTTTCTTCAGAAAAAATGTGGAAAAATTGATTAATTTTGTGATAATTTATGTAATCTGTCAAATAAAAAAATTAGTTTGCCTGGATAATTTTTAACTGTATCTTGCAGGTGTGTAGTACAATATATTGAGTATATCTACTCATTGCCAGAGTGATAGACTGCAAGATATTTCAGCTGACTGAATCAAAGTATTTTGGCTCGTGGGTTTTTTTTTTGTTGGAGTGCATATGGCTTGAGAAGTGTTGCTGCAAGGTGGAGCAATCTGAGACTGCAGATTTTGATCACTTAGTGAAAAGGGTTTTGATGTCCATCTGTGTGGCTAATGCAAGGGAGTGTGCAAGCACTGGAAGCTGCTTGCTGGAGAGAAGCAGCTGGGAGCAGGAGCTGCTTCTCCTGCTGCCTTGAGTAAAACCTGTCACACACGGCACAAGGATTGCTCAGCTTTATGTTGCACCACTGTGGTTTGTCCCCAGCTGGCAGCAAAGAACTATGGACTTGCTTTCTCACTGCCCATTCCTACCCCTCCAAGAAACTTGTAGGTTGAGATAACAACAGTTTAATAATGGAAACAAAGTAAAATAAACTAATATTAATACTAATGCTAATACTGTTAGTAATGAAAAGGAGACAATAAAATAACCCAAGACAGAAAACAAATGCCCAATAAAATTGCTCACCACCCACTGAGCGATGCCCACCCCATCCCACACAGTGCCTGGCTCCTCCTGGCCACCTCCCTCCAGTTTATACACTGAGCATGACATCCCAAGGTATGGAACATCTCTTTGGCAAGATTGGGTCAGCTGTCCTGGCTATGATCCCTCTTGGCTTCTTCTGCACCTGCTTGCTGGCAGAGCATGGGAAACTGGAAAGTTCTTGACTCAGGGTAAGCCCTGCTTAGAAACAACTAAAACATCAGTGTCTTAGAAACATATTCTCTTACTAAATCCAAAACTTAGCACTGTACCTGCTGCTAGGAAGAAAATAAATGATAATCCAGCTGAAACCAGGACAACTATTTATGGAAAATCATGGAAGTTACAAGCCTGTTCAGTCTGTTTTCTGTCCAATGTTGCAGCAAATACAAGTTCTTTTATTCAATTCCCAGATTGGTTTATACAAATGGCAACATCTCAGATGGGCTTAGGGATCTCCAGAAGGGAAATACCCATCTCCTTCATAAGTAAACAAGCCCTGGGACAGACTGATGGCTGTAGGAATCTAGGTTGCTACTTCCCTGCTAAAACAAATATCAAAATTCCTGCTGCTTTGTACTCCACTGCAAAATTGCAGTAAACCCTGTAGTAAATGTCCTGGAGGTGTTAGTATCTCTTAACAATTTAATGATGTAATGATAATGGGTACAAAGTATGAGAAATTCATATGGTATTGACAGAGAGCAGTTGCTTAGGAAAAGAGTATAAAAGCTAGGAGATGTGAAAAATAGGGATTGTGAGCACATGTCTACCTATGATTGGGTGTACAAAATCTCTTTTTGCTTTTAATTTATAAACCCTGATTTTATATATTTATACATCTATATATAATAAAACAAACAATGTCTCTTCAAATCAGCAGAAATGTGTTCTAAAAGGTTTGAAAACATAAACAATTTAGAGGGCCTCAATGTAAGGAGATAAAGTAGACAAGATGGGTATTAAGTACAAAAGAATTGACAAAGGGGGAAAAGGGTGTAAGATAAAAGGAGGAGTTGGAAACTACTCTAAAATACTGCAGACTTTCTTGGTAGTGGCCATCATTTCCTGGAATAAAAGTGCTTATTACTGCTGATGCATTTCCTTCCAGACTGTCTCTCATTAAAGAAAATACTTAGCTGTCTGACTCCAAAACAGCCACTATAATTTTAAAAATACTTTTCTGTACAAGTAGGTTTTCAGAAAGCAACACCAGGAAGCAGTCATGAAGGCAGTCTGATGATAGGCCTGCAACTAAGTCTTGCTCTTTAGTTAATGCTTAGTATGGGCAAAAATCTGTTGACTATATTTATCTTCTATTTCTAGAAACCTGAAACACAGCTTTGAAAGTCTGCATCTGTTGGACAAATATTTGATTGATCAGTGAAAATACCCTTGTGTTGTAAAGTTGTAATGTACTTGGCAAAACCATTGTTAATTAGCCCCAAGAATGGTAGGATGCATTTTAGGGATATGTACCTCCTTCTGTCTTCCCCGAAGAAGATGTTTTAATGGCCAAAAATGCACTAATTGAAAGATGGCTTTATTCAGCTGAGAACTAGCATGAATATGCTGTCATTTGTAGCAGGTAAGCTGGTATTTTGTGCTCTTGGAGCACTTTTTTCCTCTCTCTGATGATATTTCTTATCTCTGTTTTTTGTCATGCTGCAAGAAGTGTCTGGGGTGGACAGCCCCTGCATAGAAATTAGGCTAATCCAGTGTATCATTCCCCCTCTTTTTTCAACTCCTGCTTGAGCTTCAGTCTTCTTCTTCACTGAAAAAAAAAGAAAAAACAGAAATTATGTAGAAATCCATATTACACTTCTTTTTTTTCTTCTTCCATCTTAGCAACTCCTATATGTGCCTAAAACTCAGAGATTACCTCCAGCTATATGAATCACATTAAAATATGGTGCTTTTCCTCATGAGACCTGTCAGGTGTTAAAATTCTGCCCCATATGTGAATATGCACATACAGTGCTCCCTGGTATGGAGTTTTTCTTTTCTTGTCTGACAGAGAAAAGTAATATTTAGCCACTCTACTGCACCTTGTAGTTGATTCTAAATTGTATTTGTGCATTTTAAAAGTGTTTTGTTGCTGATTGTGCCACAACCCAGATGTACATACAAATTGATTCCTCAGAGTGGCAGCCATAAAGGTGAGAAGCAGTAATAATAATAATAATAGGATCACATAGAACGTTATGAAAATAACATTTTTCTTCACAAAATGAGACATTAGAGTAATTTCATTCACTTATTGAAAATAAAAGCCTGTACTGTCTCTGGGATCAGGGGAGAATAGAAGTATTCTCATCCCAGGAGAGGACTTCAGTTATGGCCATGGGTTTTATTTGATTTTATACAGTGGAAAACAAAAGTTTTCCAAACAAAACAGCAATTTCCACATTCAACAAACCTTCTGCAACATAGAGAAGTTTCATTGTGCATTTTCAGGGTGCTTTCAGCTGAGCAATTGATACAAATTTGAACTTTATGTAGGAAACTCAGATCAGCATTCGAGCATGGTGTGTGTTTAGTGCTCCTTCCCCAAGTTAATGCTTTTACTACAATGTTATTTTCACCTGCTTGAGCACCAAATAGTAGCAGCTGCAACTGCACTTGATGCTGAATCCCAAGAAGCTTATGGGAGAGGTTTCCAGCCACAACTCTCAGGCAAAAGAATGAGCTAAGCACGGAGTTGCTTGGGTTTGGCACAGGCTTGTCATAAACAAAGCAAAAATTTGGACATGTATAGGCCTATGGGTTTCTGTAGGAGTAAATGGCAGCTGGGCAAAACAAAGTGTGGCATTGCTGTTAAAACTTCTGTGAAATTCTAGTTATTCTTTAAAGAACAGCCGGTCTTTCTCTCCACAGGCTTTGCACTGAAAATAATTGCTCTATGTGTGACAGAAACCACATTTCTGATTTCACCCTGATAGATGAATTTTAAACAGAAAATAAAATACAGTTAAGTCACATAGACCTAATGACAACCCCATGAAGATCACAGCTGCAACTAAAACCCCATTAGCATCAGATGAGTAATATAGAGCTCTTTTTATGAACTTACATGCTTCATACAAGTTCTGGCCAGAAGCAAACAAATTTGGAATCCTATATATAATATGTATGCAATGTTCCCTCATACAGGCCAAGTTCCCTCATACAACCACTGTACAACATTGGTGTTTGTTTCTAAATTGGTATAGAAAAAGGTAGAAAGGTTTAACTGAGTAATATTTCTCATTTATGTGGCTTAAAAGAATTGGACAAACATTATGTTGCTCCTTAGAAAGCATTTTGTCTCACTAGAGAGTGCAGAGCTTACAAATAAATTAAAATAAAACAGTATCTTTTTGTAGCACTTTTCCTTTGGAGGGATCCCAAGGTACTTTAAAAATACAAACAATGAGTAGAAATTCTTTTCCTTCTGAAAATGCAGCAAGCTATTTGGTTATTGAGAGAAGGGAACAGAACTCTTCATTGAAGTGTAAAGCCAGAGAATTTAACGTAGAAGAATTTTGAGAGATTTTAGCTCCTTCTAGACAAAGCACTGATATTGATGGGGATATGCATTTGGTTTGCATGGCCAGGTCTTCATAGCAGAGGTCTACAGGGTTGTCTTTCTTGAGAAGCTGACAGAAGATTCCCCATTTCTGGAAGAGCCAGTTCCAGTTGGCCCCAGGATGGACCTTCTGCTGGCAAGGGCTGAGCCCACCAGTGACGGCGGAAGTACCTCTGGGGTAACATGTTTAAGAAGGGGAAAAAGAAAACTCTGCAACCACAGCTAGAGAGGAGTGAGAATATGTAAGAGGAACAGCTCAGCCAGCAAACACCCACCTGAGTGGCCAAGGAGGGGGAGGAGGTGCTTCAGGCACTGCAGCTGAGATTCCCCTGCAGCCCATGGGAGAGATCATGGTGAGGCAGCTGTGCCTTGCAGCCCACAGAGCACCACAGGGGTGCAGAGATCCACCTGCAGCCTGTGGAGGAGACCCACACTGGAACAGGCAGATGCTTGAAAGGAGGCTGTGACCCTATGGGAAGCTCACATTGGAACAATTTATGAAAAGCAGCACTTTGTGGGAAGGACTCATGTTGCAAAATTTCAGAAGGACTGTCTCCTGTGGGAAGAACCCCACACTGGAGCCGGGGAGTGTGAGGAGTCCTCCCCCTGAGGAGGAAGGAGTCACAGAGACATGTGATGAAATTACCAGAGCCCCCATTCCCTTTCCCCCTGTGCCATCGAGGGGTGGATGAGGCAGAGAAAATTTGGAGTGAACTTAAACCCTGGAAGAAAAGAAGGATGGGAAAAGGTATTCTAAGATTTGGGTTTAGTTCTTATTACCTTACTCTGATCTGATTGATAATATAATTAATTCCTCTGCGTCAAGTCTGTTTTGCCCATGCCAGTAACTTCTGAGTGATCTCTCCCTGTCCTTATCCTGACCCACAAACCTCTTGTTATGTTTTATCTGCCCTGCCCAGTGAAGCAGGAGAGTGATAGAGCAGCTTTGGTTTGCACCTGGTGTCCAGCTGGGGTCAACCCACCCCAGGACACTTATCTGTTTGCCAGCTAAGGCCCTGTGTGTTTGGGAGCAAATGCCATGCCAGAAGATGTTATAGGAAAAATTAAGACAGGCCACAGTCTCTGCATACCTATTCTTTTGATTTATATCCACTATTTGCAACAATTTTTTTGTTTCTCAAAAGAAGACACAAAATATGTTTTATTTTAGCTCTACTGGCCTATTTTATTGCTCTTAAGAGCAATAAAATAAATCTAGAAAAAACTCAGGCAGGGCCTAGAGAGTAATTTTTTAAAAGTGATTCCTTGGGGAAACAGGTCTTCATGAGATGAGCTTTGTGGAATGAGTTTCCTTCCCCCTACAAACAGAAACGGGTCAAAATCTGTCAGTGAGGAAAATATTTGCGGGTTACTATGATATTAGCAGCTTTTTATGAATTTTTAAGCTGACTTGATTTGATATGAACATTTCACACTTCCTGGGTGTGTCAGCCTTGCAAGGACCCTCTGAGTCATTGCTTTAACAAATGGAGGAATGGAATTGAAATTTGCTACTTAGCAGGGAAGGAGTAGGGAGCTGGGAAAAGTTGCCTTGTTTATTAATAGAGCTGATCTGAATATGGATTTCCTTTTGGAAAAACATTATAATGGATGGAGGGGGGAAAAAAAAGAGGATAGGAAAACACAGTCTTTTTTTTTTAATGTTCTGGGGGGAAAATGGTGTCTTGCTGGTAGCCTGACATATTGGTACTCAGCCTCTGGGAAGAGGAATGTGCCTTTGGAAACCTCAATATTACCTGTCTCTTAAAAGATAAATCTGAAAACCATTCAATCTAACCTCTGAGGAATCACAATATTGTTTGCAAGGACAGAGAAGAGCACACATATTAGCAGTGTGAGATACCCAGACTTTTCCCTGTTGGTCTTTTCCAGAAATAGCAGCTAAACTGCAAAGTAAATGAACTACTTAGGAAATTTCTGCTTTATGGTGCTAGTCTGGTATGAATTTGCCAGATGGTTCCCTCCTTACCTTCTGGATGCACTTGCAGCCCAGAAAGCCAACTGTATCCAGGGCTGCATCAGGAGAGCAGTCAGCAGGTTGAGGGAGGTGATTCTCCCCCTCTGGAGAGTGATTCTCCCCTTTCCCCCACCTGGAGTGTTGCATCCTGCTCTGGGGTTCCCAGCATAAGAAGGATGTGGACCTGTTGGAGCGAATCCAGAGGAGGGTCATGACAATGAGCAGAGGGCTGGAGCACCTCTCCTATGAGGACAGTCTGAGAGAGTTGAGGCTGTTCAGCCTGGAGACAAGAAGGCTCTGGGACAGCCTTCTAGTACCTAAAGAGAGCCTACTAGAGAGTTTAAGAGGGACTTATGACATGGGTATGGGGTATGGCTACTGAAAGAGTGTAGGTTTATATAGATATTGGGAAGAAGTTCTCTGTGGGGGAGATGAGGCATTGGAACACATTGCCCAGAGAAATTGTGGATGCCCCATCCCTGGAAGTGTTCAAGGCCAGTTTGGATGGGGCTCTGAGCAACCTGGTCTAGTGGAAGGTGTTCCTGCCCATGGCAGAGGGGTTAGACCTAGGTGATCTTTAGGGCTCCTTCCAACCCAAGCCATTCTATGAGTGTGTGTTTCTAAGACATTAAAGAAGGATTCATATGGGAATAATGGAATTTTTCTTTAAGTGGTCTTAGACTGTTTTCATCTGGATTGTTATTTGTAAATTGTGCATATATTCCTGACATGTCCCACGCTCATAGTGTGAAGTCTCTTTATATCTGTTTTCCTCAGTGCATGTTCTTGCTGTAGTTACCAATTCTAGAAAACTATTATCTGATATCATGCTTCAAAATGCACCTGGTGTTAAAAGTCAGTGAGAAATTAGGAGGTTAAATGTGATGTTTGATGTGTATGATGGGTTCAGAAGTGTGGTGATTTTCACTCTGCAGAGTCATTTGTCACTGCCTCTGTGGTAGAAAGACACTGACCTTGCTAGAGCAGCCCACCAATTTGACATGGTGAATCCTACCAACTTTTGATTAAATCTTTTCCAGTTCAGCATTCTCCATTTTCCTCAGGGGAGACAAATACACTCATGTAGTGAGCATAAGGTGAATTTCCTTGCAGACATGCAAAAAAAGGCAGATTAAAAAGGGAGCCATATCCATAATTTTCCAACTTAATAAACAAGTTAAACTGGATACTTTAGACTTCCCTGAAAATTCCCACAGCACTTTCCTCCTTGTCATCTCTTCCCTTCCTTCTCTCACGTTTTTGTTTGTTTCCACTCTACACAGATGAGCTGTATGCAGTGAAACCAAGCCTTGCATTAAGCACGCTTAAATGCTACACTTGTTTTTCATGTCTGATAAATGTTCTCTTTCTGATTTTCAATTTTCTGGTTGACAGCTTGCCAGAAAGTTCTTCACTGAAAACTAGCTTACTGCTAATTTTGACAGCTGACAGAAAAAGTTCCTGCCTATGCTTTTATTTTTGTAAACAGCAAACAGAGCTCACCACATCCCAGTAATTAGCATACAATGATGCCCTAGGATGCAACTGTGAGAGTTGTACTCATGACTGGGAACTGTTGTTTTGTCAAAAGTGAAATTCTTTCTCAATGCCTTTGCTCTAATAAAATTTTTCCAGGGGAGGTTTCTTAGGGTGAATTTTTTAGTGAAAACAAACACAACAGCCTCCAGAAGGGCTGCAGTTCAGGTGCTTTGTGCTTACTGAGGATGAGCAAGAGGAGGAGAGAGAGTTTAGTATGGCTGAAAAGGGGTGTTCAGGGACTGAAATGTGGATGTCCCATGTCCTAGATAGTGGCTTCATCTCTGATTGAAACCAAACCTTTTGGCACTCACTTTAGAGTTTTACAGACCTCATGTCTTGATAGACGTGAGACCCAGGTATGGCTAACACCATGATGAAGACAATCTGCATGGAGGGCTTGGGGCAAGATATGTTATTGCCAGAGGCTGGGAAGGCAGGACACAGCCTTTTAGCTGTGTTCCTCAGAAAGTGGGCCCTGCCCAGGCAGTGTCACACCTGCTGTGTCAGGCCCAATACCCAAGGGCACGAATGGCGCGAAGCAGGAGAGAAGCCATGATGGAGCACTGCAGAAAAAGTGAGCTACAGCTCTGCTGGAGAAGGAACTCAAGTAGGGAACCAGCTGGATGAGTGTCTCCCCGAGTGTGGGAGGCTGTTCAGGTTTGTGTTTGAAGATTTTTCTGTACCTTCCTGAGCATTTTCTGGCGGTCTGGGTTTTGTTGCTACAAATTAAATTCTTTTTTTTCATGCAGCCTGAGCAGCTGCTTTCAGTTGAAGAGAGTTATCCTCTTTTTACAGCTCTTTGTTTCTTTACCCTCTGCTTTGTTAATAAGAGTTAATGAAGGAAATATTTTGATCTATCTGAGGCTTGATGGTGTAAGAATTCATACTTCAATGTATCACATGCCAAAGCTCAGGATGTTGGGCATAAATGAATGTGAAGATGCTAGCTCTGTTCCACACCGTATTGTTAATTTCCTTTGAACAAGTGAAGATAAATAGTATCCATGGGAAACTTGCCCTGGTGGAAATTGGCTGTGAATTCCAAATTTCCTTTTAGCTGAAGTTATTAGTATACTTGTGTCACTTACAGAAAAAAAAGCAAACCAAAAAATAAACCCACCCCAATAAAAAGCTGGTAATGTTTTCTGCCTTACAAAGCTTACAGTCTAACTCTGCAATAACAGCTCTAAGAGTGGAAAGATGGTCCTGCAGGTATCCTGAACTAGCATTTGGAAAACTGGAGCCTGGTCCCAGACACTGCCCCAGGTATTTGTTGTGAGATAAAGAAATCAGGTGGGCAAAATTTGCAAGGTAGTTTCAAGCAAGATTAATTTGGAAATGCTAAGGCAGCTGACTCCACGGAGGAGTTGGGTGCCAGTATGTTTTAAAAGCAGCACTGGAGGCGTATCTGCTGTTTCAGATTCCTTTACAAAGATGGTCTATAGGATTTAAGTAACTTGACATCTGTAATGGTCCCATCTCTTGCTGGTTGAAGAAACTGTCTTGGTATAGGTCTGGCTGTGATGAGCAGGTTGGAACAGGAGCTCTGAGCCTGGGGTATATTGTGACTGGGTATATGGTGACTGGTTGGTAGTGTGAACTAAGACCTATTATGAGAGAGGTAGAGAAAATGCCTGTAAAAGCCCATTTCTACATATGAAAATCATGTGTGACTCAGATACTGCAGTGATGGGATGGAGGTAAGTGGGTTCCTAGAAAGCAGAACTGATGATTTAGAACCTGATGCGTTTTTTGTAAGTAATCCAATTATTACTAGAAGTGAATGTAAGGCATTATCTATCATATGATGGGACAAAATATGGTAAATGATGTGTTTGCATAACCTTAATTCTGCTCAGAAAACTTATGGAGCATAAATTCTGTGTGTTGGACTGTGGCACAAAACCCTTTGACATACAACTGAAATTCTCCTCTCTGATTCATGTTTGAGACTGAAATGGTGCTTGAAAATAACATGGCAACTTCCGAAATTTTGGTAATTGAGGTAAACAAATATGGTTTTGTTAATTTAATAATCTACTGAAATCAAATTGCAGTGTATTTGTCATGCAAGTTACCTACATTGATATTTGTTTAAAATGCAATAAGACACATCTCCTTCAGGGCTCCTTCTGGTGTTTATGCCTCCAAATGCTGATGAGTTATTTACTTTGCCATACTCCTTTTGTTTTTTTAAGGAGCTTCAAAACTGCATAATTTTGTTGAAATTTCTGGCTCCTCTGCAGGCATTTCTGCTGTATATTGTAGGTGCATGCAGCAGTTCAAAAGGGCCATATGTGCAAACTTTGACCTTTCTGAACATTGAGGTGGCTGGAGAAATATGTTGGGTAACCCTGAAGTCTTCTGTTGGCATGCTGTGGACCTTCAATATTTAGTTTGATATCATCTCTCACATGTGGTTTACCCTTCATATGGTATATGAGAATTCTGAGGTAGGAATTAGAAGGCACCCATTAGAAATGGGTCAGTTTTTTTAGAAAAAGCCCTAAAGAATGCAGGATTTAAAACACAACATGCACTCCTTACCTCACTGTCAGATGGGCAGATGCAAATATGGAGACAAAGGTACAGGTAAGCTGATGGAAATCATATGGTTTTAATGTGTTGCAGATAATTGAAAATCACAGGAACACTTGTATTTGCAGCTGAATGTCTTGTTTTCTTTAAAAGAATATTTTCTGTAGGCTCTGTAGACTCTACTGAACTTTCACTAAAAAGATAGGGATGAATGTTTTTAAAAATGGGAAATGCTTTTGAAGAGACTACTGAGACTGTATTGAGAATACTGAGATTTATAATGAGCAGTTCCAAGTATCTCATGTCTACTCTGCCATCTTTTTTACTGATCTCTCCACTCTTGTGACCAGTGACAGGACTCAAGGAAACGGCAGGAAGCTGAGTCAGGGGAGGTTTAAGTAGGATATCAGGGAAAGGTTCTTCACCCAGTGGGTGGTTGGGCACTGGAACAGGCTCTACAGGGAAGTGGTCACAGCACCAAGCCTGACAGAGTTCAAGATGTGTTTGGACAATGCTCTCAGGCACATGGTGAGACTCTTGGGGGTGTCCTGTGCAGGGCCAGGAGTTGGACTCAAGGACCCTGATGGGTCTCTTCCAATGCAGCATATTCTAAGATTTTATGATTGATTCTATGATTCTATGATTTTATGATTGATTCTATGATATTTTGCTCTTAAAAAATTTAGCTGATCGAGGAACCAAAAGATTATCCAACAATGATTGGCAAACTCTCAGGAGCTTAACACAGCAGAGACAAGAGCCAGTAAGAAACAGCTGCTGAGAAACACCTTAAACACAAACCTGTAGTTCAGTACCAGAACAGAGATATTGAGGCTGAGGATCTTCTATTTTCTTCTGTACCAGCCTAAACCATCGTGAGTGTCCAGTCATGAAACTGATGTTAAAGTAGTACATGACACATTAATAAACTAACTCAAAGCCTCTTTTAACCTGCTTGAATTTTTTTGTGCTGGTTTTTATGGATTTCTGAGATGTACCAAAGTTGGAGGTGTGTCAAAAGTGACCTCCAGAAGCTGATATTTAGTGATTAAATGATGTTCATTGTTTTAGTTTTGCCACTCAGTTTTTACGTTTACCAATAACGTAACCAGAACACTACAAAGAATTTATCCTGGTAATGTTTTTTCAGTCTCATGTCTTTCAAATGATATTTCATGCTGAATTATAGGTATTATAACTGTAATGACATTTACTCATTTCTTTATTCAGCTTCTATGCCAGAAAGTTTTTTTCATTTTTATCCATTATGATAATTTCTGTCTCCTGACAAGTATTTCTTGTTCAAACATTTATTTATGTTTTGATGTAGGATTTTTTTCTGCTAAGATTTGGTACTGTTGGCTACAATCTTTTCTGCCTATTCCTTGTTCCTTTCTTGGGTAAATTCATCCATAATCTGATCCATCAACATTTTTGGGATGCTGGTTTGATAGAGGCAATAGGGAAGGGAATGTTTCTCTTAACCTTTTCATGCTTTTTAGTTATAAATTTCCTGCTCTTCTCAAGGACAAACGTAAAACCTCACCAAAGCCAAAATGAGGCCTACAAATAAGCAAACATATTAACATATTTTAAAAGTCCTGGGCTCAAAAGCAAACCAATTCACAGACTTGTAAGAACATTTCCAGTACAATTTGATCTTTAAATTTTTCTCCAGGATTTGAAAACTTTGCTGATTTTTTTTGCAATAAAATATGGAATCTATTTGAATTTATGATCTCTCAAGAATAGTTGAATTTAATCTCTGTTCTACAGGGTTGTTAATCTTAGATTGCTGTAGGTCAGTACTGTAAATTGCTAATTTTGATTTATGTTGAATTTATCTTGACTGTGGGCAATGAATGTTAAAGGCAAACATAACTACTTATAGCTGGGGTTTGTTTTCCATACTTATCTCTTACTTTTGTTAATATGACTCTGAAAATATTGGGATGTTACTTTTCCTTCTGGAAAAAAATTCTAAATACATGAATGTGCTATATTCCTACTGAAAAATTTTTATAACTCTGCAATTAAAAAGGGAAGAGACTTTGTAAGTCAATGCCACACTGAAGACCAAGATGTTTCATAGTTAAAATTGTTACTAGGGTGTGGTAAATTAGCCACTACTCAAATATGCCTCCATATGAAAACAGAGTTGTGGTCTTTAACTTGACTAAACTTGCTTGGGTGGCTGTTTTTGTCACCCTCATGATTATTGCGTGGCTTTACTTTTGGAGTAGAATTTAAAATTCTATTAAAAATGAGATGAAAAGAAATCAAGTTGACTTGTTGGTGCTTACATATAGGGCTAAAAATCAGAAAAACATTACTTGTCAATCGAGCTCATCAATACTAAAAATATTGCATTGTGGTGCTCTCAGTTTTCAGAAAGAAACCTGTAATTTAAGGTTTTATTAACAAACTTACCAGTTGGTTTTCTTACCAGCAATTGCCCCCAGAATGGACCTAGGGAAGGGCTTAATCTGGAAAGGAAAACTTTAAAATAATTCCCCCATATTTACAAGCCATTAAAGTAAGAGACACGTATGAGGGGTTCATCTTAATTTGTTTAATGGAAGCTGGGACATGTTCGGTCTGTTTGGGCTCAGGTTTGCTCAGGGGGCAACAGAGGCAGAGCCACTCTCACCCACCGGTGGGAGGAATGAATCTCCCTCCTTTGCCTGCAAGAGCAATCTAAAGAGGCTCTAAATCTCAATGTTCCTAAGGCCAGCATCATCCTTGGCTGGCCTGTGTGCACATACTGAAGCGAGGGCAGTGCACCCCAGAGATGCAAGGATCTCATTTCTAAAGAAGAAAGTGATTATGTGCAAGCTGTCAGAGCCAGAGGACTTCTCATGTCTTGTGTAGTTATGCAGGTTGCCTAGGCAATTTGCAATTATTATGTATGTAAGAGCAGCTGGCACTTCAATGAAATAAAATGTTTCACTTTAAGTTATATGGTTCTTTTTATTAATACCAAGAAATCATCAGTGAGAAAACATGCATTTATCAAGGTCTAAGTAAAAATGTGATCTTATGAAAAAAAAAAAAACATGAGAGGGAAAAATCTGAGCATACCTTTCTCAGCCAAATGGTTTAGCAATGTGTTTTTGTGGGTTTTGTAATGAAATACTCACAAGAGGAGAGCATAACAACGCAAAAAGCTTTCCTCTCTTAAGATAAGGCAGACCTGAGCTCCAGATAATTCTGAAAATTTCCATCTGCCAAGTTGTTAAAATACGATGCCTCAACTGCTAGGGCTGATGCATGCTACTGCAGGTATGTCAAGAGAGGGACATGATTAAAAGGCCTCTAATAGAAGTGCTAATGATTTCTTTATCCCTCTCACACCAGCAGTGGTGATATCAATGTTACTGTGACTGGATGGCTGAAGTACAGGTTTGCTCCTCATAATACAGTACAGTGAAACCTGGAAAATTTGACTTTCATGTTAGAAATTTGTATATCAAAATCCAATAGACATGAATGCAGTAACTTTTGCTGGAAGGAAATATTAGATTTTTCAATTTTCCAACTGTCTGCTAGGAAGTCAGGCTGAGAGAGCTGGGCTTGTTCAGCCTGGAGATGGGAAAGGGGGCTTACAGGAGAGCTGGGAGGGGACTTTTGATGAGGGCAGGTAATGATAGAACAAGGGGGAACGGCTTTAAACTGAAAGAGGGTAGGTTTAGATTAGATGTTGGGAAGAAATTATTTGCTGTGAGAGTGGTGAGGCATTGGAACAGGCTGCCCAGAGAAGCTGTGGAGCCTCAGTCCTGGAAGTGCTCAAGGCCAGATTGGAAGGGGCTTTGAGTTACCTGTAGTGGAAAATGCCCCTTCCTGTGTCAGGGAGGTTGGAACTAGATGGTCTTGAAGATCCTTTTCAACACAAACTGTTCTATGATTCTTTGATTTTATGTTTCTAGGACATCTGTCTTTTCTGTTGTATTAGAAAAATATTTTTTCCACATGGCAGTGAGGATATACAAAAGCTCATATTTTTCCTGAAGAAAAAATTTATGGTTTCAGAACCATTGTAATTTTGTAATAAAATATTAAAACATGAAGAGACCTTACATAAGAAAAAAAGGCATACTTAAACAGAATTTTTCTGAGCTTGTTTACCAAAATGAAACACTTACATACACAAGTACTTTCTATATACAAGTACACATCATTAATGAAATGTAGACTGGAAAACAACTCCCTAAGCAATTACTCTGAGGAAAATTCTAGAGTTATAACAAAGCACTGACTGCATTTCACTGAGTGATGTGAGAAAATCTGGGGAAAATTTATAGGCAGAAGTTCTGCAAAATAAAATTATTGAATTAATTTTTTCCCCCACATTAGAGAAGAAACATTGAGAAATGTAGAAGTCACTATTTGTGTGATTGCACTTCAAAAACAAAATGAAAAATTGTATGTGTACTTTATAACTGTAAGGGGAGTTTACAGGCTGCTGTGGAATGCCAGGGAGGGACATGGTGGAATTTTTAAACTATCTATCTTCACATTGAATTTACTGACAGGCTCGGAGTATCAGTAGCTTTTAAAAATGGATGTACATTAGAGTTGCATAGAATTCCATGAGGAAAGTACCTAAAGAATGTTGCTTTGAAAATATGAATTACTATTTAATGTAATTATTTTTGATAGGAAATTGATTACACAGTGTGAGACCAGACTAGAGTATGAATTTGCAATATTTGGCAGTGATGCTCTCTGCTCTGTTCACTCTGTTCGTTGTGTATTAATTGTGATACACAAAGGATATTTAACAGATGTTAAATTTATTTACAGGTTAAGTTTGAAAATTTTCTCTCAAGTCCCGTTTGAGAGACACATTTGTGAGCATTTTTGTCATTCATTCAAACCTTTTGTCTTGCAACAGCATTGTTTATTTACAAGTCAGTCTGATTCTGATCTCACAGAAAGTTCTGTAAACAAGCATTTTAGTTGTGCAATAATGTAAGAGAAATAAAAATCAATCTTCCTTAAAGAGGTCAGTTGGATAGCTTCGTGCATTAGATGAGCTTATTAAAGTGCTCTTATCAAAAGAAAGTAATAAATAAAAGGAAGTTAAAGTTCTCCAGGGAAAGAAGTTAATGTGGTTTTTTTTTTTTCAAGGAATTGCAAGGAAAAAATGCATAGCTGATATTGAAGTAAAAGATGCATTAATGTCCAAGCATAATTCCATAGGGCAAATTCAGATGAAGGACCAGGGTAGAACATCTGATAGTAGAGAAAATGGGTTTGTCCCACCTGATTTTAAGCAATAATATATAAATACATATTTGCCAGAACAGCTGCATAAACCTAAAGCTTTTATTTCTAAATCAGTAAATTTCTTTCTTAGTTATTAAACTTTCTTTTATTTGTTAATCTGAGATGTAGATGTTGCTAATTTTTTGCCCTCTGGAAAATAAATATCATAAGTCAAATATCCCTTATGATTTATTAAGTCTCTGGGAATTTGCCCTGTATAAAGAACATTGGATCTGACTGGAGATTTTTCATACATTATCAAAATTCTTTCTGGGTTAATTCAAAGAAGCCCAGAGAATAAACTACATTACACTAAGAAAGGCACTTATGAAAATGACTGTTTAGATCACAGTTAACACCTACAGGGATTTCTTTTTCTTAGGACTAAGACAGCCCTAATTTGGATTTGCTTAATTCACTTTGAAAATTATGCCATACCATATTGGTGTCACTTTAATTTTGAATGAAACTGAACACTTAGAGGCTTAACTCTGTTTAACAAATATATTTAAATTTTTTGCTAATTTATCTGAGTGAAATTAAATTTCCTAACTAGTAATATGTAGTCCAGTTCTCTTTTAAAGCTGACTGTGGAAAGTCAGCAATAGTTTCTGCCTAAATTACTACGTAAAATGCATATGCATATAAATTCTTGGATGACTTTGGAAATGCTTTGTTATCTCTGATACATACTGTGATATTTACAAACTGCAGTTTGTCAGCTTTCATACTTTTCCCTACTAGGAATAAAATTAGCCTTGACATGAATGTTAATTATAAACTTTATTGCCAATGTATTATGTTATTATAAATTGTAAAAAAGCATTTTCCATAATCCTTAACCTTCTTTGTAGATGCAATGACTTGTAGTAAAATCAACATGCATCTGTTTCTAGAGCCTGTTGGTCTGCTATACACTTATTTCAAGTATCTTCATTGTTGGCTCCTGTAGACACTTTTTTCCTGATGTTTATTGTTTTATCTTGAACTAAGCAGAATAACATGTACTCAGATCTCCAACTTTATTTTGTCCCCTATACTGTGCCAACTCCAGATCCCTGTGTCAGCCTCCAAACTCCAAAATGCCCTCTGTAAAATCTGATTAAGATCAGTGTGGTGCCAGTAACTTCCAGCCTGAGTTCTTCATATTTACATTGGTATGGATATAAGTAGAACAGGTTCACACTGGAGCAGTGCTGTCAGAATTATTATTCCTTCATGAGTTCACCTTTGTTTACATTTTCAAATTACAGATAAACTTCAGTGCTTGCGCATGAGCTTGTCTTAAATACTTTCAATATCTTTTCCTCCATGATCCCCAGAAGTCTTCACTATTTTCAGATCATGTTGACATCTGTAAAATGTGGCACTCTGCTCTGCCTGCTTGCCCTGGGCAGAAAAGTTTTGTTCAAGCCTGCACTCAGCACTTCAAGGTAAAGGAAGAGGCCAGAGGAAACAGACCTTATGCTCTCTTATCACATTTCCCATCACACAGAACAGATCACAGAGGCTCAGTGATACTCCCTCAGCACTCCCTACTGAGCTAAAAAGATGTTACACTATCTGTGACATTTGCTTCTAAGCTTATTTAGTACAGACATTTTAAATAATAGTATGTTAACTCAGAAAAATACATTTTTAATGGTAGAAAAAAATTTTTATTGTGAGCACACAGAAAGATTATAATGCTAAACTAGAGTCTAGAAGGGTTAAAAGTTTTCTTCTGTAGCAGAGCTATTAATTTCTAGTGTAATTTACATTTTGGTTAATGCTAGATCTGGCATGACTATAAATTGCTTGATTGAATTAAAGTGAAGCCCAAGATATGTATATACTAAAACCTGATAATTTTGTTGCAAAATGCCAGTTAATTTACTTCAAAACTGTTTATGGAAAAGGATTTTTCTCATTGACCTTTCTTCCTTTTTGAGTTATGAAAATATTACTATATTTGATTTCAGATTTTTAAAAATTACATAAAGTTGGGAATCAAATGGCTTTTTATGGTTAAATCTACATCTTGATTCACCTTTCCTAGTTGTATTTACTTAAATATTACTTCTGTAATACAAATTGAATTTCTAAGGTTCTTCAGTGAACAATGGAGTAGACCTTCAGGGAAGTATCTATTCTACCCTGCAATAAGTGTCTGAGAACTGTGGTATAAGTCACTTGCTCAAGCATGATTTTCCGAAACCATCTATCTTTTACATGCTTAAAAACAAATGATCTAAGACTTAGTTGCTATTTCTAACATATAGAAAAACCCCACAAAATCTCCCACAGACAAATCCTTAACTAAACCCAAGATGAAACATTTTATTTAGATAATTTCAAATGTAAATAGAAAGTGAGTTGATACATTTAAAGTACCTAAATAGCATAGTTGATTTATGTGTCTGACATCCCACGGTGTTGGCTGTATGGGGAGATTAAGACACTGTAGTTATGGTTTTAGGTATATAGATTTCTTTATTATTGACACTGTTGGTGAGAGGACCAAAATCACAGGAAATGGGAAAAATCTCAGCAGCTGAGAAGGGATGTGCCACATCTGTGAAAGTCCTTCCAAAGATGCCAGCAACAGCCAGGTGTCCTCCAATAAACCACATCACATTTGCATGTGAATCTCTGTAAAGTGCAATTCATCAGTCTTCCTTTTTCAAATTTGGGTCTATCCTACATTTCTCGGCCAAAAGCAAGTCAGAAAATTGTTAAATTTGAGAAACAGATTGGTGTGTGCCCTTCTGGGATATAAAACCTCATGCAATGATTAGCAGAGAATGGACTCTGAAAAGATATCAGATTCTTATTTCAAGGAAGGAGATTTGGTTTTACCTGGATTCTGAAGCATGAGAGTGAGGGAACTGTTAGATCCTATTTCTAATTCCAGTAGTCAGCTTCACTGTGAAATCCTGTTTTCATCAAGTCTGTGCTCACCACTGACTGATTTCAAGGGGAATTTCTCAGTGCAAAAGAAGCCCTCTCAATCCATCTGTTCCTCAGTTTCTCCATTTGCAGAGCTGGAATAAAACTCTTTGAGATTCTGGCACTTGTTTCAAAATATCTGAATGCTCTGAAATTGGCAAGCTTTCCTTCCTTCTTTGCTAAGGATGTTCCAAATGTAGGAGGTAAACTAATTCAGCGAATAAAGCCACTACACTTTGGGAAAATTTGGAAAAAGCTTTGCTTCACAAAAGAAGAAAGATGCCTGCATGTTTGCTATTCAGCCATCTGTCATGTCTCTTAGCTATCAAGTTCTCAAAAATCTGGATGATGTTTAGTTGATTTGTTGATTTGTCATGCTGCATTATGACTATAGTTTGGGGCTGTGGGCTTCTTGTAAAAATTTACTTTTAGTGATTTTTAGCAGCATCCTTGCATAAATTCAATTTAATTCAAATTAATTCATTTTCTACCTTACTTTGATATAATTCACTTGCTTTAATTTTTATCATCAGCTTTCAAAGAAGCAGCAATTTGCAAGCACAAATTTGTTCTTTTTCATTTTTCCTGTCCTTTCTCTGGCTGAATAAAGTTTCTGATGTTTTTTAAATGATTTCTGAATTGTAGCTTACTTTATGTGGAGAAATTTTAGGTTTCTGTAATAGTAAAATGGCAATTTCCTCAGAATATGCTTTAAAAACTGACAGAACAACATATGAAAGACTATATTTCAAAACCCTTCAAAAACCAATAGGAGTCTTCCCATAGGTTTTTTGAGTTTAAGATCAGAATCCTTGTTGATCCCCTTTTCCAAGTATATAATGATTTTCCAAGTGCATCTCTGGAACAAAAATGTAAGTATAGCAGCTGGTTGGTCAGTCCTGACTATCTGCATTTACAGACAGTGAAAAATGCACATTTTTTTCACTGCAATCTAAAATGCTCTGTGATCATATACAAAATTAGGCTTGATCATTCCCTCAATTAAAAACAGCTGTAAAACAAAAGTAGAATAGTGAGGTGGGAGACGAAGATGGTGAAACAAGGAATGCTCTACAGATTTTTGCAGATCAGCTTCATCAGTGGAGAGAATGTGGGGCTTGTGGAAAGGCTTGGGGATGAGCGTAGACATGCTGTGCATGCAAAATGGAGCAGAGGTGTAATAGAGCAATGTATGAAAATTATAGAAAGACTTGCCAAAGACAGGAGTGAAGTAAATATGCAGTAACATGTCAAAAAACTTGATCTGGGTAATTGGGCACTATTGTGACTCAGTGCACAGATTTATGTTTTGTTATTTTCTTCGCTCTGTTTTTTTTTTTTTAATATTGCTAGGATTGTAACATTTCATTAGAGACCTGCAGCTACCATGCAAACATATTGATGTTTGCAGTGCAGAATGATTTCTTCTTACTTAGTTATTAAAGCTGTCAGAAGGTTGTAGATTATATAGGATTTGTTGAACCCTGGGTCTGTGATAAGAAATAAGAACTTTTTCATTTCTTTCTTTCTAAGGGCAACATATCTTGAAAGTCCAAGTGAAAAAAACATTTTACATTTCTCTCCTGGAAGATCTTTTGGAAAAACGAAGTGTATTTTTTGCTTCAAGCTCTGTGAGCATCATTACTAGTTTCTGTGAGCTTTGAACAGGGCAACTCAGAGAGTTTTGGGAGTTACATCTGTTTGTGCAAACCCAGCATTGACCCTGCAGCACCAGTTCTGAGGCAGAGCGGGTACTGTGCTGGAGAGGTTGCTGCTGGCTGTCATCTGGGGGCATCCAGGTTCACCCTCATTGCCTGAAACCTGTAAGTGGATGAGTGTTATACAAACCCATTATGAACAATTCTGATAAAAAAAAATAGAAAAACAAGTTCTCTTCTCTACATCTAATGTTTAGTACACTGTGTTCTCAACAGTGTTAAAAGCTTGCTGTCATTCACAAATGTTGTTCTTTATTTAATACTGGAACAGAAGCTGAGATCCTAAACAATTGACCATGATGTGTTTTTCTCAGATGATACATAGCCAGGCTGAGTTTAGGGGTGTTGAAAAAATTGAATAAAAACCCTAAAAACCTATGAGGGCTGCTATGAGCAGATTTAAGACTTTGGTCCTAAAGAATGATATATTTCTGTGTGCATTTACATCAATTGTCTGCTCTCTATGAGATCTAATTTTACATGATTTGATATAACAGGTTAAAACACCATCTGGTCAGTGCTCATTAGGAATCTTCATTAGGCTGCATTCTGGATTGAAGTCATTCATCACCTTTGCTGAAATGACAGTCCACCTCAACACCAGTTCTGGTCTTTCCTGTAAAACTGACATTGGGAAAGGTTTAGAACATACTTACTAACTCTTTCTAGGAGAAGATCCTTTAATCAGAGTTACTGCATGAGACCTTTGTCCATTCTTAGGAAAAGGCAGAACAGACCTTTCACGAAGCGAAATCTAAATTCCTATAGTGAGTACTTACATGTAATGTTGTGTATGGAAAGTAGGCTAGGGGAAACCAGCCATGACAAAATCCTTTGATGTTGGGAATAAGTAGCTGGACCTTGGCTCCATGGAGTTGTATCTTCTTTCAGTGAACCTGTGGTAAGAGTCCACAGCAATTCATTTTAAGGAAAGACTTGAAATATTTTTATCCCTCCTCTACATAGAATTTGGGATACCCCATTTTTTATTATTGCCTGAGAGGTCTGAAACTCTCAAGTTCAAGGCAATAAGCAGCAGACTATTCAATGGAGATGCTTTAGGTATATTGTTACTCTAAGGACTGCATATTAGCATGACTGAGTTACACAAGGCCAGAAACAGACTTTGAAAGTGTGGACAGAAAATGGGATTTACCTTTTCTGAAGAGAGCTGCCTAATGGTCATGCTTGATAGTGGTCATGCTGCAATTCTTTTTTTCTTAGTGGCTCTTCCTGACTGAATCTTTAAAAGATTTTATTTCTTTCGGGATGGAAGGAAGTCCAAGTGCATCTTTGAGGTCTCTGATCAGAAGGTATCGAAGAAAAATTGTGAGAAGAGAGTGCTATTTTGTGTGAAAACAGGTATTTCTACTCTCTTTGAAGACAATAGTCATAATTCAGTTTTTAGACATTTGATCACCAGGGTAAAGAGTCGCTAGGAAGAAATGACATGCAGAGGCATTTGTACATCCATTATATTTTCATCCCTTTTCCTGAGACGTACTGGCCTCTCTTGTAACAAACAAATCATGGCATGCCATGGAGTTGTACCAAGTTACCAAAAGTCTTTCAACAGCAGGTGCAAGGCTGAGCATAGGAAGCCTTTGTAAATATGGAAGGTGCTTTGCAAAGACATCCATGACCATTAAATGCAGCTTTCTTCAGATCTAGTGGTTTTGTTACAAAAAAACCCCAAAAGAACAAATGAAGATATTTCAGCTAAATGCACTCAAATCTTTCAGCTGAGGTACTCAGTGACTAGTTGTACTAATTATGGCATTTAAGACCATCCAGGCTCCATATAAAATAGGATGATTGGCAGCTATTCAAGGGAAGAATGCAGTAAGATAAGAGTCTATAGGCGAAGAATAATGGAGGACTGAAATGAGCAATGCATGACAGTAATGAAAATGTAATGTTCCCTCTCCTAATACAGACACAAAAGAGTGACTTCAGATCTGGAAGAAATTATTTCAGCTGCATTCTGAACTTGGCCTCATAGCTTTTGTTTGGAAAATGTCTTCAGGTAAGAATAGATTTGATAGTAATGAGAAAGGTTCCAGGCAGTGAGAAAATAGTTGCTTCTACATTAATGAACAGACAAAATTACAGTTAATAACTAAAAACATGGACCTCTTAAATTGAATAAAAATCATCACCTTATAAGCTTCCAAGATTTGGTGTCACTCAAAGAAAACCCAGTTGCATTTCTGCTGTGATTATTTTTAGCAATTATAATTTTATATAGATGACTCCTGTTGAAATGGGTTATTCATCTGCAACTACTTAACAGTTTACATGAAGAAAAGACAGAAAATGATTATCAAGAACATTTTCAAAGCTGTTAACAAATTATGCTGTCATTTAGAGAAGTGCACCCAAAGGAGAAATTAAAAAAAAATCTTTTAATGACTTTATGTTGAAAGACATTATTACTCCTTTGCAGAAAAAATAATTGAAATAATTGTAATGGTTGTTTCAGTTATTATTTACTGCTGTGAATATGTACTATTGTGACTGGTACATAGCTTCCCCTAAAGATTGCACTATTCCAGTCAGTAATGGTTTGAGGTTGATGAACTGTCTGACACACCAGAGAACAGCACCCATTCCAGCTTGACATCATTTTGCATACACCTTTACATTATATGGCTTCTATTATGCAATCTGGTTGGCTTCAAGATCCTTTCCTTCCTCAAAATGAGTTGGTGGGAGAGCAGCTGAGCCTGGAACTGATCTAGGAACACGAGATTTTATGGGCACCAACATGCACACGTGCTACATGGGGTGGTGGGAACAAGCATGGCAGGCTCCTGGAAGCATGTCCCAGATCTTTGGGCTTTAAAGACATCAATAGATTTGCTAAAGCTCTATCTACAAACTATGCTTATTAAATTTTCACAAAGAAACAAATATTGCTTTATGGCGATATTTTGATTTTTATTTGCTTCACAGTTTAATACCATCATGAACAAAACACAGTGTTCTTGTTAGGGTACACTTGATAGGCTGGAAGCAACTACAGCTGGCTCTTCTCTCTTGGGGTTGGAGTGAGGACCAGATGATCAGGGTCACACCAGTTCCAGGAGATAGCTATAAAGAGGGCAAGGAGGCCAGAGGCAATTTTGTGGCTCAGAATTGATCCCACAGGTTTTGTCACTGCCATTTCTGCCTTCCCACTCGGAGCTGTTGGGGCTACCCACACACTGTCGGCTACAATTAAATATAGACACCAGGCATGACAAACAGACAGGGCTTGTCACACAATATGAGAAACAGATTTTGTGTACCCTCTTCAAGTGACTGAATTACTGGAGGCACAATAAGACATGTAATACTGTAGTCTGAGGTAAATAAATAAAAAGGTCTGTTGCAAAGCAATAGAGATGGGGCAAATTTTATATCTGTGAATCCCACAACCTGTGATAAATGGAGTCCTGACATGTCAGGTGTCATAGATCAGGAATGGAAAACTGAATTTCTGATGTGTTTCATAAAAATCATGATTTTCCAAGTTTTCAGGCTTAGGCCAGCCTCCAAATGCAATTGAGTATCTGGCGAGCAGCTGAGAAGGTTGAAAATTGCAGGATTTTACCACTTGGATAAACCAGGCTGTTAAGAAAAATCAGTGACATCCTTTTCATTTAATGCCAACTTGGTGAAATCATGTTAAGAAATCAAATTTAGACTCCATCCTTTCATAAGTCATGTTGAAGATAACAAAAACCAAAAAAACCCAAACCCCAAACCCAGTCCAGATAGAGTTTGTTTCCATAACCTCTCTACTTTTGGAGTGAGATATTTGAAGGAGGTTCCAAAACTCCAAAGAAACCAAACAGTTAGCTATTGCTGTGAGAAAAATGAATAGTTTAGTCTCAAACACCAAAGCTGCTGTGTTTTATTGTCTGAAGTGAGCCCAAAACTGCTGCAGAAGCAGAGACAAGTGTTTTTTAAAACTGATTCAGAGGTGTTAGGTTCTTGTTTCTGGAATGAGACTGAAAGAAGTATCTTGGCATGTAGTGAAAAATACGGCCAAGAAAAATTGTCCTGCCTGATGTAAAATGATCTGTATCGAGGACACAAAGGATAAGAAGCTACTTCCTTTCATTTATTTTTTATTCCGTAACATCAATTAAAAAAAAAAAAAATTGAAACTATCCAAAGTTAAACATTAACTGAGTGAATTTTATACGCAACATTTACTAAAAATGGTTGTATTTGATCATTTTCTGTAAGGAAAAACTATGTAGTATTCACTTGGAAGGACAAACTTTTCACTGCAAGTTGTCTTAGTAATTTGAAGAGATGTAGTTGATTTGATATTCTACCAAGTGCTTCAAATGAAAAAAAAAATCTTTCTCACAGATGTTCTGTTTTTCTTTTGGCAAATAAATTCTGCAGTGAGAAATCTTATCGTTGCAGACCTTCTGTTTCCAGTGATTTAAAGAGGCTCTCATGGAAGCATATTTTTCTGTGAATTATAAGTCTTCTGCAATTGAGGTAATTCAACAATTAACAGACCTCAACTTGTAGATTAAAACCAATTTCCAAGATAAAGCTATGGCAACGGCAGAGTTGAAACAGGAGAATAGGACAATCTTGCAAAAGCCAGGTGGTGTGTACCCACAACAGGTCTTATTCTCTCTGAGGACAAACACTGTGTTAGCTTTAGAGTTTGGTGGAGCTTTTTTGTTTTGTTTTTGTTTTTGTTATTTTCTTGGTTTGGTTTGGTTTGGTTTTTTTTGTTGTTTGTTTGTTGTTTTGCTTTTTTTTTGGTTGGTTGGTGTTTTGTTTTGGGATTTTTTGTGATGATTATACACTACAGTATTATTTGTTTTAGTCTGACTGAAAGGTGACTAAACCAGAAGAATCTCTCTGAGTAATCCTAGGCTTAATAGAAACAAACTGCTTGCCTTTAGTGGAGAAAATGATACATGTTGATATGGTCTGTCTTGTAATTTTTCTTGCTGTCCTTTAAGTTGCTGATATTAGTGAAGTGTTATTGTTTTCTGTACTGGTAACATGATTTTATTTTCTCTAATTAGATCTGCATTCACAAACTCATCTCCTCCACAAAATAGGAAGAACATCAGATTTTTAGACTCTGAGGCATGACAAATATACTGAAATCAAAACAATAAATATTCCTTAGGCTTAAGCAGAGTGAAATATTTTAATTTTTCCCCTATTATTTTTCTGGTTTTCAAAAAATAGCAGTCTTTTACCGGAAGGAGAGATGACTTGAGTGAATTTTAAATGCTAATTTTCTAACATGTAAAGTGCTCAAAAGATGAAGAGGCACGAGAGAAACCCAAAAAATTAAATGGTTGCCCTGAATGCTGTGGGGAACAAAACCCTGCAAAAACCAGCAAACCCAAACCAAAGTGTTAAAATAACATTGCCAGAAAAACCCCAAATTTGATGAACAGAAGAGAAATGTCTTGGTATGCTTTACAAATATAAAATTAAATGCTGCTCAAATGAAAAAAAAGCCAAACAACTGTGACACCATAAGATGATGTTGAGATACCTTTTTACTGAAATGTGAAAATATATTTTAGAATGAATCACAGAAGGAAAAGACAGAATAGAATCCTTAATTCTCTTCATGGGAAATTATTAAAGGAATTTTACTGATAATGAAGGGGGTCCCAATGAGCTATTAAATTATTAGTTGAGAATTACTAATAAACAGAATATTTATGTTTCATATCAGTTGAAATCCTCTGGGTTTCTTCCTTCTTTGTATTCTGTTATTAAGTAGAAATTCTTCATTTTCTTGAGTTCCATTGTAAAGAGTGTTGTTTACAACTGATTAACTTTGAATCAAAACTACTCCTCTGTAGAAACATACTTAATATTTAGTTATTTCAAAACAGATCTTTTGGTTTTCCATCTCAAAGTCTAGTAGTTTTTTGTGCCTGGAAGCAGTCAGAAAGTTCTGTCAAAGGTTCATCTTCTACATTTGTAGAAAGTAATGTTTTGCTGAAGTTCATGAAATCTTTTTAGGATTAAATTCTATCACTGCAAGAGGCAGAGGAACCATATGCCTTAGATCCAGTTCCATTAATTCTAACTCTGTCCTACTTCTCACTTTAGAAAAAAATTCAGCTCCTACTGTGTTTTAAACCTGGTTACCTTGCTTCCCTTTTGGAAGTTCATCCTCCTTGCTCTCTTTCTCTCATATTTTTCTCAGACCATTTTGACTTCCAATAGTTTCTGTCTTATCAGGTAGATGGTTCAATCAGCATTAGTAGCAAGGTTTACTCTCCCAAAAGGAACATTTCCTCCTGAGCATAATCTGTCTTTCTTCTCTTCAGGATCTCCATTATCCTGTGGGTGTTTGAGTATTCTTTCTCTTCAAACTATTGCTCTCCATGTCTCAGGTAGGGAAGAGCTGCTGCTGCTTTGGGTAATTAAAGGCTGTTGTAATCTAACCCCCTTCCACATTGTAATCCCAGATCCTTAACATAGAAAGACATTTGCCGCAATGAAAACTTCCCATGACTGACCAGAAATGGCTGAGTATGGAGTGGAGGAATAGGAGTGTACAGTAGATCTCTTCAACAAGCAAAACAAAATTTTGTTCAAATGCCGAGAATGTCCATGCCCATTCATGATGGATAGTAATTTTTAGACCTGTGTTCCTCTGATTTGGAGTAGTACTTCCATTTTTTAAAACCTTAATCTGTTCTCTGCTACATTTTTATTGCAAGGGCAGTTGAGATAGGCGGAAGGTAGTGCAGATGATACAGGAGACAGATTTACCTAATATTGCTGCTATAAAAATCTATTCAGCACTTTCAGCATCACAGTTTATTAATTTTGCTTTTGGCTTGCTGAGATGGCATACTGAATGGCAATATACCATTCAGTTCAAAAGGAACAAGTTGAATACATAATTTGTTGAAGTCTGAAAAGTCATTGCTTATCAGAGAGAAGATAATTTTTTTTGGTAAAGAAATATTTATGTTTATATCACTTAGCAGGAGGTGGCAAATAATTATTTAGAGTCACATTATTAGACCACATCATTAGTGTAATTTTGCTATATCAGTGGAAGAATATCTGAAAGACATTTGGCTATAATGTTCAATATTTCCATATATTTCCAGGAAAAGTTTAGTTGTACACAGTTTTAAAATAAATATTATAAAACAAATATTTTGCTTATTTTCTATGCAGTCCTCTAAATTAGATGGAGTCTAGGGGGTTTATAATGAAGGGGTAGATTTAAGCTCTGTATCGAGATACCCTGAATCAACTTTGGAGCCTTATTGACCATATTAGTTCAACTATTGAAATTAGTTTTCCTGATAATCTCCTTGCTCTTTCTAATTCTCTTTTCCCTGCTGTTTTCTGATAATGCCTTTATCTTCCTTCAGCATTGCTCTTACCCTTTACCCTTAGTATAATTCACCTGTTCTATCAAAGCTCCTCTCTTTATAACCTTTTTAAATAAAGGTAGGTAAAGATTGAAGAGATTAAACTTTTTAGTGCACATCTTTTGGTATTCATTCAGCTCACTGAGGAGCAAGCTCTTCTGGTCCCTTTGGTTAATATTACAGTAATACCTTGTGGGCAGGAAGGAGAATAAAAGGATGCAATGTTTAAAAGCAGTTAGTAAACCACAAACTTTATCAGCATCTGTCAAGCAGTTTTTCATTTTTTTACACTTTTGGAGGTCACAGTTGTTTTCAGACAAGGTGGTGGCTGTTTGAGAAGATATGTATTGATATCTTCTGGGAGTGTTGATACCCATCCAATTTCAGACTGTCTGTAACAAGGTTTTCCTCACTAGCTGAGAACAGAGAAAACAGACAAGATTTTCTGGTCAGGATACTTATTTTAAGTCAAAAGAAAGACCAGTCCATGATAATGTAAAAATAAGCTTTTTCTCCTTGTGTAAAAAAGACACACAACAAGATAAAGGCAAAAAATACACCTTATGTAGCAAATACAAAAGTATTATGGCTTTTTTGTTGTTGTTGAAAAGATGAAGAGAAAATAAAAAAATATAGTGAACAGAAGGTGGCAATGAATACTGAAGATTGCAAATGTCATAGAAGAGCAACTGCAGTTTTTTTGAAGTTCATATAGGTGATATTGGTTAGGATAGGTAATACAGTAATATAGTAGCTTACATCTGGATCTGTGGGAGGTGTTATGAATCTAATTCTCATTGAAATTCACTTGGAGAGGGATGTGTAACATTCATGCTGTCTTTTGTAACATAGATCCTTTTAATCTTTGTAGGAAAGTCATGGAATTAATTTTAATTTTGTGAAAACAACCTGGTGCTCAAGAAAATAACCAGCTATTATTACAGTAAGCATTTGGAGAGAAATGGTAAATAAGGACTTCTAGGAGCTATGTCAAATTATCACAGCTGTGGAAATACTGCTTCTATTAACTTCAAGTGATTGTAATCACTGTGCAAAACAGAGTAATCCTGAATGACTGGGATTTCTAAAGATTGTGCTCTTTTCCTTTTTAACATCTGCCGAGGACACTTTTTAAAAATAGGGAGAAATATGGCTTACATAAAGGACAGGACATGAAATTGAATCATGTCAAGTAGGCATTAAGAGATACTGTATGTTCTAACTGAGAATAAGACATTTTGTAATGATTAATATTAATTTGAGCAACTTCAATGGTTGATGTGAAATAGCATTTTCTGAGAGCAAAAAAAGGAATACTGATGTAAAGAAATGCCCAGTCTCCAAGATTTAAAAACACATCTCCCCTCCCCTCCCCTCCCCTCCCCTCCCCTCCCCTCCCCTCCCCTCCCCTCCCCTCTCCTCTCCTCTCCCTGCACTGCCTGTGGGTCAGGAGCTCTCTCACCCTGCCTGCCTGCAAGGTTCTGATGTGTTGATCTTGCTTCTCCCCTGGCAACATTGCCCAGGTAACAGAACTGCACTGTAAGGGATATTTGCATCTTGTGTTGCCAAGGTGGAAGAAGCAAGGAATTTTAATGCACTTTTGATTACTGCTATGTGCATCTATTTATGATAAGGGACTTTGAAACACCAGCAGGGGTGGCTGAGTCAGTGGCTTCCCATTAGAAACTGTTATTATTCACTGAATGCATAAACCTTTCCAAAAGACCAAAGCCTTTGCCTTGTTTCTCCCTAACTCTCTCTGTGGACAAGCAACAAATAGGGAGAAGGCAGGGCAACAACACACTCAGGCTATATTTATGCAGGGGAATAGTAATGATGGCAGAGGTCAGAGAACAGAAAATCCCAAGCCACAGTGAGGCTGCCTGTTTCTGTCATGTAATTTAAAAGAGAAAAAAATGATCCAAGGGCTCAATTCTGCAGTGGCTCCTGATTCAATAATAAGAAGAGATGATTCCAGCAGTTTTGCTAATAGGCTTCTGCAGTTCCAGTCTCAAAAGAAGGAAAGTATGGATTTACCTGGGGAGAAATTAAATTAGGTCCTTTAGGGTCGTCTGCCAGTTAGCAGGAGTGGCCATGCCTTGTCACTAGCTCCAAAAGCCATTTTTCTTGCAGTCTGGTAAAAGCAGCATCTTCTTCTGAGACTGAAGATGGGGCTGGTTAAAGGAGAGAGCTTCTCTCAGCTAAATAAATAAAAATAATTGCAAAGTTTTTATCTTCTAAACCCTTCACTTTGAGATAATGAATCAGCTACAAAGTAAAAAATAATGGAAAGGCAACATCACAAGAGATTATTTCCTTAAAGCAGGAAAAGCCAGCAGTGTTGTTCAAGATCCATATTGCCAAAAACTGAATTCAGTCTGCAATGAACTGTGAATTCTAACTGTAATAATTTCAGTTGAGTTATAATCTCCCCTAAAAATTATTCCTTTTAGAAAAATGACAGAAAATGGAGAATATATTTTAGTTGATAACAAGTTGATTTATCTGGTGATTCTAGTAACTTTTACTTTTTTATTTCCCTTACCAAGTATTTTCTGATTGGAATCATACAAAAAAGTGAAATTTTGTTGTGCTTCATAGCTGAAAAGGCGAAAAATAAGTGGGCTAAATGTATTGCTCTAACTGCAAATAAATACTGTGATAAAATTTCTGATTAAAGAGATGCTGACAGTTAAAAAAAATTATATTTATGCTTAAGTTGATAGTATTTGGAATTTAGATTTTTTTTCTCTTTTTTAATCAGTTGAAATTTTAGGAGACTGGCTGAGAAAGCCCCTTGTGAGGCTTTCTTGAAGGCCAAAATAGTCCAGGAAGGCTGGATGCCCTTTAAGAAGGGAAAGCACAGGAACAGGCTGTCCCCATGTGCCAAAAGGAGTTGTTGGGGTTGAAGGACAACATGACTAAAGAGAGAGCTTTGTCTGGAACTCTGAGAGAAAAAGAGGGCTTTTCACCTCTAGAAAAACAGGCAGGCAGCTCAGGAGGGCTACAAGGATGTTGTGAGGTCTGCAGGGAGAAAATTAGAAGGGACAAACCCCAGAAAGAATTAAATCTGTACACTGCTGTGAAAGCCCATAAAAAGTATATCTACAAATACATCAAAAAAAAAAAAAAGGAGTGCTCAGTAAAATATCCATCTTTTATTGAATGTGGGGGCAAACACAGTCACAAAGGCTAAGGAGAAGGCTGAGGTACTTAACACTTTCTTTGCCTCAGCCTTTAACAGCAAGACCATTTGCTCTCCTAGTGCCCAACCTCCTGAGCTGGGAGACAGAGACAGGGAGCAGAATGAAGGTCTCATAATCCAGGAGGGAGCAGTCAGTGACTGCTCTATCACTTAGACCCTCACAAGTCCTTGGATTTGGATAGGATCCATCCAAGGGTACAGAAGGAGATACTCACCAAACCACTTCCCATCATTTACCAGTAGTTCTGGTTAACTGAGGAGGTTCCAGTTAACTGGAAGTTGGCTGAGTGAACTGAGGTTATTTAGTCTGGAGAAAAGAAGGCTCAGGGGGAACCTCATTACTCTCTAACAACTTCCTGAGAGGAGGGTATAGCCAGGAGGGAGTTGGTCTGTTCTTCTAAGTAACGAAGAACAGGATGAGAGGAAACAACCTCAAGAGGCAGCAGAGTAGGTTTAGATAAGACATTAGGAAAAATTTCTTCATGAAAGGCTTGTTGAGCACTGGAATGGGCTGCTCAGGGAAGTGGCAGAGCCATCATCCCTGGAAGTGTTCAACCAATGTGTGGATATGTCACTTGAGGACAGGGTTTAGTGCTGAGCATGGTGGTGGCGCTGGATTAAGGGTTGGACTTGGTGATCTTAGAGGTATTTTCCAATCTTAACAATTTTATGAATTTTTTCGATTAAGGTAGTTTGGATTTGCTATAATTCTAGTCATTAGAATATACACGATTGGTGATTTTTTTTCCTTAGCAATACTTTCATATCCCTAAAAGACCCATTATATAAAATGTTAAGGCAAAATTGAAACTCTCTGTTACCAGAAGGGTTGACTATCCTCAGAAACACTGCAAAAGTAGTTTGACAGATCCTTTCAGGTGGAGAAGGAGGGTGGAAAACACCAAACAACTCTGTGTATGTGATCCTGATAGAATCAAACAAAAAAATCAATGGTGATAACCTGAGATGTGAATTTACCTCAGTGCATTCCAGATTCTCAACATAAATACAGAGGAGTGTTGCATATCCTGGACTAAAAGTGCAAGCTATGCCCCCCACATGAAAAAGATGAGAAGCACATTCAAAACTCAGTAGGAAAGTGTGTGAGTGCTGAGAAGGTTGGAGAGAAACAACATGCAGCAGAGGGAAGAGAGCACAGAAGGATAAAATTGTCATTACACCTTCCTTCAGTCACCAGTGATGCTTCTCTGAGTCCCTGCTGTCGCATGCTATAACCAGCTACTGCTTCAAAGCAGGGATTTCACAGGTAGAAAGAGTTTCTAGGCATGGGGAAAAAGATGTTCTTGCCCAAGAAATGGGAATAGTGTTTTTCTGCCAAAACAGAGTCAGTTTTGGAATAAAGCTAAGGCAGAGATGAAAGAAAAATGTGTGCTTTACCATTGGCCAACACTTTCAACAGATGCTTTAGCAATAGGCCAGAATATGTGAAAGATTATAGAGAAAGATGAGTTTCTAAAACTCTTTCTTCACTGAAGTGGGGTTCAAAAATTTGAGTGAGAAAACAAGTAGACTTAAAGAAGCACTGATGGGCTTTTATATAGATAGAAACCTATCAGTCTACCAGCACTGACCCAGGAAATACAATCTGTTCAGGACCTCTTATTATAAACTCAGAGTGCTAACTTTAATGGCTGCCAAATATTTGTCTAGGAGATAAAGTATAGCTGAATTTTGAATGGAAAGATTATGGTATCCTCATGTAGATTATTGAGACTTTTATCCTGAAATGACTCAGACTGATTTTAATAACATTTGTTCTCCATAGCAAATGAAAGCTGTATTTTCATCCACACTTGTAGAGCTGTTTTATATCATGACACTGTAAGGCAATAAGGTAATTGAAATATGGGTAAAATTGCAGTCCACTTCAATTTAAATTAAATCAATATTTATTTAAATTAAATTATTCTGAATATTAACACTATCCATAGGAAGCAAGTAATAAAGTTGGTGCTTTTGTTGAGGTAACTATATTGTTTGTAACTGAAAAATTAGATTACATTAGATTATACCTTTCAAGAGTCTTCCTTAAATTCAGAGAAAGTAAATGGGAGAAAGGACTTTTGCTCCTGGTCTTACATTTAAACTTGGAGATTGTTAATAATTTGGGTGTTTTTATTATGATTTACTTAATAATTTATCGATAATCTTTCTAGTATGCTGATAGGTATAGCTATTTCTTTTTGGTCTAGGTTCACTTTGCATGTTCCAAGCCTTAGGGACCAACCAGGCAGAAATATGCACAAGGTAGGGAAATAAACTCTATTCCTTCTTTCTCTCCCCATCTTCCTCTCCCATACCACAACCTTAAAAATTATGTTTTCTTAGCAAATTTTATTTTCCTCCTGTCTGTAGCTATTCATTGCATTAAATTTGTTATTGGCCAAATGAGGAATGATTTAGCCCGAGATATTTTTCACAAGGATTTGAGGATTTGGACATAAACTGATGAAATTTCTTTTGGAAATTTCAGCTGGTAGATACTGGTTTCACTGCTGCACAACTGTCTTCCCAGTTACTCATGAGGGAATAGACTTTTGCATGGTCATCTGCTTTATTTGGGATCCACTTTCCTATTTGCTACCACGCAAAGAAGAAACATATGTGTAAAAATAATACGAGACAAAATCATACTTGTACTTCATTAATGTGTTCATTCTTTTAATTGAAAAGGAAAAAATATTCTTTTTCTTGCAAAGAGTTGACAGACAAATGTAGTCCTGGTTAAAAAAACCCCAAAAACCTAACTTAAAGTAATTTGGATAAAAGTTTTAAATATTTTGATGCACTCCGGAACTGTACGGGTAAGTTGCACTGCTTTAAATCAAAAGAAACCCAAAAGCTTTGTCAGGAACAACTTTTAATCCCCAGAGTGGGAAGTTTTGTCCAGTTTGTCATTGTTTCAGGTGCAAAATTCTCATGTCACCTGCATGAATGCATGTGTGTAATTGTAGTTCACCTTATGGCATGAAAAAATATCACAAAGGCACTGGGATTTTGATGTGTCTAACCAATAACTGTGCAGAGAAAAGATCTTTTTTTCAGAGAGGAATGATTGCAAATACATGGCTTTAAAGTATTTTAAATACACTGAAATAAAATGAAATTTTGGGGACTCAGCTTGTTATTATTTTCTTTCAGAAGTTAGAAACATTACATGATTTTGGAACAAAAATAAAACGAAAAACCCCCAAATTATTCACTAATTATTAATTAAACCTATGAGCAGGGACAGAACCCTTCATATGCCAGATGTTCCTTCATAGGCCACATTCTGCAGTTCTTTGGACTGCAGCTGAAATTGAAAATCTCATGGATGGATGCTCAGAATTTGCAGGCAAAAGACTCACTTGTTGAATACTGTGGGCTGTGTTGAAACCTGTCAAGTTTTTATGACATGCCATAAATTGAATATACAGTAGTGGATAGCTTTGCTATTTTAGTCACAGAAAATCTGTTGTTCATTGCCCTAAACTTTTAAAAACTGCTGAAGCTGTGGAAACATTTCTTAAAGCTCAGTGAAACTTTTAAGTCATAAGTGAGACTTTTGAGTCTGAATTTCCCCTACAGGTGACCCCTAGAAGGACTTAATTGTATTTATTGTGAAATTTCAGTATGTAAAATTGTGGGAGGTTTTGTGTTTGATTTGGGTTTTTTTAATTTAATTTTTTTTGTTTGTTTAGGGTGGGGGTTTTTTGCTTGTTTTTTGTTGGTTTTTTGGTGGGGTGTTTTTGTTGTTGTTGTTTTTGGGGTTTTGTTTGGTTTGTGGGTTTTTGTGGGTTTTTTGGTGGGTTTGTTTGTTTATTTTGGGTTTTTTGGGGGGTTGGGGTATTTTTGGGTTTGGTTGGTTTTTTTTTTGGTAATGTCAGGAATAGTTTTCCAAAAGACTGTAGCAGTTCACCATATAATAAACTATCATTTCTGCTGTCTCATTTTGCTGGCAAACTTTGCTTGTGTGAAAAAGGCTTTATAGTTACATATTTTTCTCTGTAAAATTTAATTTTTTTCCTTACTGATGCCTATTGAAGTTCATACTTGAAAACAGATGAGTGAGTAGAAATGCCAGGTGTCTGTAAATTCTGTCACATTGCTTCTCTGATAATATTCAGTGGTTTCAACACAGTAAATGAGATTTTCTTTGGGGTTAGAGCAGAGGTGACTTTCAGATGCTAGCAGAGAAAAATTTGAAATGTGGAGCTTCAAAGTATTAAATCTTTCCAGCACTTCACATTGTGATTCTTGGCAGTCTATGAGGAAAGCTCTCACCTGGATTATCTTCAAGGTGTGATGAAAGTTGTCAGTACAGGTGGAGCACACCCAGGATGTAAGGGAACTCAGTGTAGGACAGAGGTGGTCTAAATAATTCCATAAAGTCTGCTGTGGGTATCTTGTGCAGAACAATAACTTATGCTGAGCAAATTCTAGGGATATTTTTTTGGAGATAACATGATGTTATCTACCTCCACAGCAGCATGGTTTCAATGTGTGTGGAGTTCCAGGGAGGAACCCGAGAAAATGTGGTGTTCTTGGGGGCTGGAGGGCTTCTTGTTTTGGAAATGTGTGAAAAACTGTAGGGAGAAACATTTTCCTAGAACCCATTTCAATTTGACAATATGTGTTTCATTTCTTCGCTCCTTCAGAAAAGAGTTGTGCAAATGAGCGTTAGAGGAGAAACTTCTCTTTGAACGACACATGTTCATGTATAACCATGAATTTACATAGATCTGTTAGCCATAAAAAGGGGTTGCACTGGCAATCCCAAGCAATTCTAAAGCCATTTTATATGAAAGAGAGATGTGAAAACAAACAACCACAGATTCTCCAACCTCGTGTCTCTGACAAGTGTCTGTCCCTTCTCTGCAGTGAGACTGACCTACTGGCTTTCCAGCAAGAATAATATCAAGAGTTTGGGCTTTATAGTAATCTTCTGGGAGTCCTGTTTCCCCTGTGAGGAGGAGAGGTATGCTTTTACCCTAGAACCCTAGATGGAGGGCCATGGAGGACAAACACAGGGGGCAGATCCTTTTGGAATGACTGTACAGGATCACCCAATGGTGAGATGTGGTATTTGGATATCTCTGTCAGAGGTACCTCTCTGCTCTTCTGTGGCAATCTTGCCTCATTATCTTTTTTCAATGTCTTGGCAGGGTGTCCTAATGCCACATGAGGATGAAGAAACTTGGTGGCCCAGCTTACACCTTGAGCTAATTCCACTGTATGCTGGGGACATAAACTGCAAAATCCTTCATGCAGCGCTCAGCTCTCATGCATTAGTGTTGCGTTTTATGAGGTCTGCAGACTTGCAAAACTTTTGTGATCAAGAATCTTGGAGCATGTGAACATTGAACTTGACTGGTTGCACTTCATCTACTTCCTCCTTAAACCCTTTCCACCAGGCTCCTGGATTCAGGATGAATGGGTGCCACAGTCATCTTTGGAAGATTTTGATGTTTATTTTGAAGAATGTTAATCACGTAGGTAACATTAGAAGAGATTGCTGAGCTGTGTGCTGTAAAGTGTGGAAGCTCCCTGCCAGTGGGCCAGATTAAGCATTCCCTTCTTCTCAGAAGCTTGTGTGAGTGTCCCCATCCCATCTCCTATGGATGATGGCTCCTGTAGGGAGCCCCAGTGTGTAAGCAGATTTCCTGTAGGATGAGTTATGTAAAGGTCAACTGCAGCAATAATGGACAGAAAGTCCCTTAAAGACCTGACTCAAGGCCTGCTCGAGTTCTCTGCAAAGACATCAATAAGATTTGCTATAAAGCTATTGAGGAGCCTCTTCAAATTTATAAGGGTTGTGAAAAAACTAAGTCCCACTGAGACAAATTTGTCACAAGATCAGACTATAGGTCTATGCAAAGGATGTAGGGCTAGTTCCTTCTCTTTAAATGTTGTGGTCATACTGAAGCATCTCTGTTTATTAATCTTTATCTTTGCCTGGATTTCAGAAAACATACTTAGGAAAATATAAACATGTTATATAATCCACAGAAATATATTTTATTATCTGACAGTTAAGCCTGCAAAATACGTGAGTCTGGAAACATTAAATTCACTCATCTTCAATGCAGTTAGTTCAATTTGCCTGTCAAACTGGAACAATTATTTTCCTTGCAGAGTAAAACATCCTCTTTTTTCCCTCCCTTGAATTTCAGTTCAAAAAAAAGAGAAGACGTTCTCATCTTTCTGTGATTTTTGTGAAAATGCATTAATGCAAATTAAACTATAATTTTAACTCACACCTGTCTTTCAGTGCCACTGAAATAGGTAACACTAGACAACACCCCAAGGATTTTAGTTGTTTTGAAATTTTCTGTTGTGCATAGAATCTGTTTGTTTTCTTCTTCATAGCTTGTCTACATGTCATATTTAGTGGAAAGTGAGCCAAATGTAAATTGCATTAATATTTGTTTTTTCCAAGCTTTTGCAAACAAAATTATACAATGCTTCACAATATCACCAGAGAGACTTTCAGGACAATTTTAATCACGATTTTAGCCTTATGTTCTGGTTTATAAACAGCTTTTCTAATCTCCCTGACTGCAAAAGATATATATATATGTAAATGTCACATTTTAAACCAGATTGTGCGCATTGGCTGGGCCAGGCACATATTTAAGATTTATCTATTGGCTTGAATCCAAGAGCTCACTTAAATTACTCATGTGCTTATGACTAGATGAGTGTTTAGTGGTTTGGGGCCTAGGAAGACAAGGCTTTCTTTTCCCAGTCCTAAACTTACAATGCCCTATTTTTTATAGCTCTGAAAGTTTTTTCATTAAATGTAATTTACCTTGTAATTCCTTCCTTTTGCATTTCAGTAAAGCAGGACAGAAGGAGTGGTAAAAAACCAATGTGGTAGAGAGAATTAAGAGGATGCTAAATTAGTTATAAAAAAACCCAATCAGTTTTTGTTGGTTATGACTCATTTTTGTCAGTTTGAAGGGAAAAAGAAGATCAAAAAGAAGGCACAGGTTCTGGTCAGGTTCTCCCAACTCGCCTATATAGGACTGCCTCAATGCAACTTGTAGAACTTCAAAGTAACATGGCTTGAACCTTCCAGTTTACTCTCTCCGTCTTGAGTTGCAAAGGATTTCTGAGGTGGTTGCTCAGCATGAGTGAAGCATATTTTAGTCTTAAGAAAGTGAAATAAAACCCAGGAACAATTAATGGAGTCCCTTACCTCCTCTTTCTCTCCTTCTACAGCTCTCCTTGTAAACACAGTGCTATTTTTGCTTTTTTTTTCCTTCAAAGTTATTAAACAATGTAGGAATATTTTAAACTCTCAGAGGGATGGCAGAATGCAAAGGCTGGATCTAACTGTGTAAGTTGTTTTTTGAAAGCCCCAGTCATATGTTGCTCTTTGTACTCCCCTATTTCCTTTTTCTGCGTTGTTGATTTTCAGATAGCTAAGTTTGAGGCAGAGACATCTATGCCCAGTAGCTCTCTTCTTAGAGAGCTACCCGTGTTGAAATGGTCCCCAAACATCTTTGCTTAAGCATGGGAATCAATTCCTAATGCTGTGGCAAGATGCAAAACAGGAGGAAAGGAGCGATGTGACTCTTCTACTGGTAGGTTACATGAGGTCAGCAAAACAAACAAATGGAAGTCAGTTGATGGGCACCTTGCACTCACTGTTCTCAGCTGAAGAAGGGCAGAGTTTGCTGATGTACTCTTCCTCCGGGTGACCTTGGCTAAAGGGTTGATGGTCAGCTAAGATCCTTTCTGCAGGTCTTTTCTTCCCCGGGGTGAAACTGTCTTAGTATCAGGGTCTGCCACCTTGTATAATTCCTTTTTATAAAAATGAAAATAAGTAATATATATATAGATGAAATCCATAATTCCTCCCTATTTTTGTAGCCATGCTGATAGTTTCCATAGCAACTTGCCCAGAGTTTGGAAGGAGGTGCTCTGCCTGCAGGAGGGAGAAGGCAGAAAGGTGACGGGGCTTGTACTCTTTTTCATATTTTTTCAGTGTTTTAGTCATCTTTGTCACCTGAAATACAGCTCAGGAAATACTGCTGACTCTTCTCAGACTTTTAATTCTTCTCTTTTCTCTCTAGCCTGTAGTGCATGCAAATGCCTTACTCCTATTCATGGTCACTTAGGTTAGGCTGTGAACACTCCATTGGTACCAGGGTGTCCTGGTGCCCCTTCCTCTCCTGCTCCTGATCAAGCTCCAAAGGCTCTCAAGAGCTGGCACTCAGCCAACAGCATGTCTGAATGATTTAGACACCTGCTGACACCAAAGTTCCAATATCTGGAGGTTCATCTGTACTTAATTGTAGTTATCTCCTTTGTCAAACAAGCCAGGTAAAGGGAGGAGTGGATGAACAGCAGAGGGGAGGTGAAAGGAGGGCAAGGTTTGAGAAGCACTGCAAGAGTACACAAGCAAAATGACAGAAAATATTTGATTTTAATTCTGTGGTCCAACTTTATGCATACTGATTAGTCACTGAAGGAAAAAAATGCATGTTAAAGGCAGGAATTCAAAACCATGGCCCCTTAAAGAAGCAGAGACAACACTGCCATGAGTAACTAGATGACTTATTCCCTCGCTGTAGTCCACATCGTCTTTTAGGAAAGAACACCAGTTCCAAACAGTGGTCACTTGGCAGTTCTGATACACAAGCTTTCCTCTCTATATAAATTTTGGTTAAGAGGGCTTTTTTCCCCCTCCTTTTCAAATAGCTGGGTTTCAATGCTGCTCATTTTGAACTTAAATCTGATGGATTTTGTTTTTAGTTTTCAGGTGTAAACTATCAACCAAATGCACTACTGAAACTTTCAAAAGGGGGACATTTTCTAACTTGGAAAACCAAGCTAGAAGAAAAGAAAACAAAATCCTCCCTGGAGATAATTTGAGAATTGCCAATTTTTTTATGTCATGAAGAAGCTGTTTCTGATCATCATGAGGTTACAAATGAAAATTATGAGCTTTGGAATTTGTATCTTGCGGAACATGATCTGCACAATGCAATGAACCAATTGAAAATACTCCTCTGAGTGGAGTGACTGTTTCTTTATCCATTTGCCAAGTAGCCTTCACCCTTGTTGATGTTAAAAGCTTTAACTAGAGACTAAATATTATATCTCAGTCTTAAAACTCATCAGAGGTTCTGTCTGTGCTGCAAGAAATAGATGGTATCAGCTGCAGGGCAGTAAAATGAATTTGAGGAGATGTGACTGCAGCTAAATGTATGGCTTGAATCTGATATGCAAGATCCTTTAAAAATACTGCTATCTTCTTGAAACTGCCATGGACTTACACTATTAAGGAACTGAGTAAATGGCATTCCCCATTAACTCTTCAGTGTTTAAATTCTCTGTTTAACAAATTCCTTCTCAGAACCGGATGCTGATGTCCCTGTGTGGAGAGATTATTTTACACTTGTGCTATCTGAGATATTGCAAAGGACTCAGGGAGGATCAAAAACTGATGGCTCTAAAAGGTAGCAGAGCAGCACAAAGGAAGATTTTTTTCCTTGTAAACCTATTTTTATATCAAAATTGGACT
This sequence comes from Entomyzon cyanotis, assembly GCA_024500445.1. Lineage (NCBI taxonomy): Eukaryota > Metazoa > Chordata > Aves > Passeriformes > Meliphagidae > Entomyzon > Entomyzon cyanotis. The sequence continues at coordinate 24,375,807 of JAKEPQ010001005.1, forward strand.
CTAAAAATCCACCCTAAATTCCAGAATTCACTTCCAGACTTTGAAGTGAGGAGGCAAACAAACATGGAGGCAGTAGGGATGCTTTGCTTACAAGGAAGCATATCTTTAAAAAAAAAATGGAAGGAGTACAATTACCTACCAGTACTTCTATAAACCCATCTAATTCATATTAATGGAGTGAATATGGAGATCTGTCTTATCAAAACTTAGAAAGATAGCAAAAATTTATTTGAAACCTAGGCCCTTACAAACAGATGCAGTAGAAACACTCTTGAAGATATTTCAACTAACATTGTTCCCTTTTCCTCTGTTTCTGGTTACTTATCCTCATCTGTGGTGGGACAGCTTTTGAATTTGGTTGCTGCAGTCAGTTAATGAATATTTCAGATCAAGCCAAATACCTGTTGTCTTTCAAAGCAACTAATCTTTTTCTTTTTTAACTTTTGAACTTGTGAGCTTTAAAGAGTTCAGTTTGGATTCACAGCAGAAAAATCACGGCTCAGCAGGTTAGAAGTCTGAAACTCTGGTGGGCTAGAGATATATCTTGGGTAAAGAAGATCTGTTTTGTTCCATAATGAAACTTGCTCACTTTCACTGGAATGAGACACACAAATCTTTTCCCTGGGAAACAGCTAAAACCTCCCCTGAATTGTCCACATTCATACTGCATTAAAAATTTCATTTCTGTGTCTTAATTCCTTTGATATCTATTCCCTTTCTCTTCCTATAACAAGCAGCCAAAAATTTTGCAACTTATACACTTTGTGTGGGCTGGCAGGGGTCCTCAAGAATGTGGTCGTGAGAAAATCTAATGTTCTGGATAGTACCTTAGCTCAGCTCCTCTACTCTTTGAAGGGCAAGGATCCACCCTGTGAAGGGATAGCTCCCCTGGAGGCCACCCTGAAAAGCCTCTGCTCAGCTGTTTTCCTGCCTGGTTTAACATAGATCCAAGTTTTCATCTCTGCTTAGTGACTAAAAGCTTAAGATAGCTTTCTGGTTTTCAGCTACACCCAAATATTTTGTGGGTTCTCAATTACATTGAAGCATCAGACAATCTCACTTACACAAATTGATGTTAATTTAAATATTACAGTGGCATCAAAACAAAGCAGTTGAATCAATGTGGACTTGATGGGGTCTCTCTTTGCTGTTTTGTCAGTTTGCTGAAAAACTTAGACTTCCTATGATCCAGTTTGGGATTGCTGCTGTTGGTATATTTTTGGCAGGGTTTGAAAAAAGCTTGAATTTCCCTCTTCCATGTTTTTCTTTTTCATATTCTGCATAGCAATAGTAACAACACATAGCCAACATAACACTTTTTTTCCTGCATTCTCCTTTCCACTGAAGGTAATGGATACAGAAGTGGAGAAGCCAGTGAGAAACCAAGGCTATTGGTGAGGCAGTAGTTCCTGTGGCTCGACAGAAACCTTTGGGAAATGCACAAAGTGCTGAAGTGGGCAGAGAGTCTCACAGGATATGTGCCAAAGTGTGATTTAAAAGGACAGCTCCACCCTGCTGCCAGGATTTGGGCAAAACTTCTCAGCAGTGCTATTTCTTGTTAGCTGGTGAAGACTGGGGTTCTCTGTGGGTTAGAGGCACTTATTCCAATGCTGCCCTGTGGGCTGCTTCATGGATCATCTTGGTGATCCTTTTGTAATAATGGGGTGAGGCTATCTGAGATTGCACTTCACACAATTTCAATTCCCATTAGAACTGAACATTAGAGAGATGAAGCAGCACCCTACACATGTACACACAAAAATTTCCTGTGTTTGTGCTGTTGTTTCTGCATCATCATAGCTCTTTATTAAAACTAAGTCCAACAGAAAAATAAGCATCATTTTTTTGGGTGAGTTAATCCTTATGGAAACTGATTTTTTGATCCTGCATGAAAAAACATAATCAAAAAAAGAGTAGAATTATCTCTCTAAGTTATAGTAGTGACAATAAGTAGGAATTTGAAGGAGGATCAGCTCTGTGGAAGGAAAATTCATATCAGAATAAGTCTGAAGTGTGGAACAACAGAAAATGTGCAATAGAAGATATCATACAATGAGTGCTCATAGATTATGTAATTCATTTGCTAACGAGTTATAGATCAATGCAATAGACATGAATAATTGATGTTTTAACTCCTGGCAAAGCTCCTTCAGAAGGCAAACTATTTCCATTTAAAATAAGGGCATTATTTTGTGCATTTAGATTATCTCTTTCATTGAGATACTATGTTATTAAGGGACTACAGATTGGATTACTGGAATAATCTGTAGTCTGCATAACTGTGGGATTATATACCTGGGTGAAACTAAATATATGTTTCTGTATCCTACAAAACATTATTAGGATATCAATAGTATTTACTTTGAATAAGTCAGAATTAGTTTTTTACTAATGAAAAATTGTTTCCAGCACTCATCTGCTTGCATAAAATGCTGTCTCTTGGAAACTTCAACGAGAAAATATTTCCTCTTGAAGGTGAACATCCTCATACAAATGGTGAGTAATCTACCTGTAACAGCCATAATGTCACCTGAAATGTCTTTCTGACAGTGCAAAGACTATTTTTCCTACTTAGGGTTTTTGATAACTAGATGACTCCCCAGCTTTTACTTCAAGAAAGTACAGTTCAAGACATTTCCATATTCAGCTCAGCTAAAGCAGGTTGTCAGAATCTAGTCAGGTCATTGTATTTTCTGTCAGGCAGAATTCTCCCCTGAGGAGTTAGTTGACAGAGGATAGCAAAACCAACCTCAACATTTGGACAGGCCTCCATTAAAGCATGTTAGCAGACCTTATTTATTTATTTATTCCCACTCTGACGACCCTGAACAACACTTCTTTGAAATGTACTTCACAGTAGTTTTAATTTTACAACATATTCTGCATTAGATCTTTGGCATGCATATCTCCATTGTCACCTTACTGAATTTTGAGTAGCTATCTCTCATAAGAGGGATAATAAAAATGACCTGTTAGATCATATTCTCAGCAATATTTTTTGTTTGTATTGTTTCTCCAGTTTAGCATATTTTAAAAGTTCCTGATCTGTGCAGAAAGAAGAAAAAATCAGTACACTGTTTGACTAGGACTTTCATGGGAAATAGAAAGGTGTGTTCAGATGGCAACTTTTTCCACTTTAGGAAGTTAAGGTGCTTCTCGCAGAAAGATATTAAGGTGTTCCTAGCAGACAACAGATAGTGTTGCAGGGAGTTTACTGAGGTAAGTCTTTTTCAAAGTGTATGTTGCCCTTGATTGCAATATGGCCCCTGAAAAGACCTGGCTTCTGCTGTTACTTTGTGATACCATCTGCAAAGTGGAGAAAATACTGTGCTCACTCTTGCTCTCCTTTTCTAAAGAGAAATTAATATGACCCTGCAAGGTGTCTTTGCTGTACCCATTAGTTTTTCAAACTTGTTGCTGCCTGTCATGCTTGTGTTAGTGATGTAGGCAAATAGTCAGAAAAAAGAAACTTGCCTTTACAAAGCCCTTGTCAGAGGCAGTTGAAAATACTTTATTAAAGTAACTTCCTAATAAGTGCAGATTTGTTGAGAATGGGTTTCTGCACTCAGACATGACAGCTGCAGTGAAAACAAGAAAGCTCTTGGATACAGATCAAACTCTGGTTAGATAGAGAAATATCCATTTGCAACAGAGGAAATCATTAGTTTTGTTGTAGATAAACACAGTCTTTGGTGGTGAGTGTCCTCAGGGAGGCTTTTTGCATGCACACCCCTGCTGCAGCCCCTCTCTGCTTTAAACTGGTACAGAGTTAGGAATAGGCAGCCTTTGGACAAGTAACTGAATGAGACTGGAAAGAGCACCTCAACCGCACATCTTTCCTTGCAGTTGGGCTTTTTACACAATGCATCATTTATACACTGAAAGGCACAAAGAAAACATGAAAGGATAGAACCAAGGACTCCAATTTTGGGTTACTTCCTTGCTTTTGCCTATGCTCATCCCACTTCTTAGAGCAAATTCTTTCCTGTTGCTCCCTGTTTCTCTGAAGAGTTGATCTTTTCCCCTTGATCTTAAGGTTGGTGATGGAAAGAGTCATCATCCTTACTCTGACTGTAGTGAAATAGCTGCTTCCAGACAAATGTTGCCAAGGTTTGCATTTATAATTTTAAAGTCCTGGATTCGGTTTTGGTTTTTTGTTTGTTTGTTTGTTTTTGTTTGGGGTTTTTTGTGGGTTTTTTTTTGTTTGTTTGTTTGTGATTTTTTCCCTTCCAAACTACATTTGATTCCAAGAGCTGAAATATAGTGAACAGCTCTGATTTAATTTTCATAAGACCAAAGTGCTCTAGGAGGTTTTCATAAACTTACTCTATTTAAAATAATGTTATTATGTAAGAGCTTAGTGCTTAAACAGTTCCTGGAAACTTATCCCCTTGCAAAACAAATAGCAAAGCTCTATAAAAGTCCTCATTTTGGAAAACCTTCCCTTGTTATGATACAAAGAAATAAATAATCTAAGATGAAGCAATATTTAAGGGGGAAGGAAATGAAAAGCTTATTAGCAAGTCTATAATCGTACTTCCAGCACTTTATAATTACACAGTGCATAAATTTCGCAGGCATTAGCAATTACTTTTAATTTTTGTAAGCAGAGTTCCAAAGATGCAGAAAATTAATTTTTAGCTGTAGTTTTCTACTTACCATATTGTAGCTACAGTTCTACATGCACAGCATGCAATAAAAACACAAAACCTGACAATCAGATTTTTTGTTTAATAATAATAAAATATTGTTCAGTTAAATTTTCTGTTAGAAAATAGAACAGAGTTAAAAACTCTGTAATTTAACTTTAGAGGAACTGAATTAACTGTACTATGAACAGTGTTGAAAATATAGTTGTTGGGCCAATTCATTGCAATAAAATTGCAGGGAAAGTGGTTGGAAATTTTATGTAAGATTTGGATGATTTCCATTAATTTAGTAAATTATTTAAGTTGGCTGATTCCTTGTATGTATTAGTATTATAGCTTTTAATAATTAACACGTCTTTAGTTCATAGCATTCTTTTTTTTTCTCTGCAATTTCATGAAAAAGAAATTACAGGGTTAAATCCACAATTTCCTCATTTAATGTAATAAATTGCTTCATTTATTTATGTGTTTAGTAGAATTTATGTATATAATTGCAAGTATAGCCTCTGGTAATTTTACCATTGCATGTAAAGGAAGTTCATAACCCTTGTCTGAGAATTTCATTGTATTCTTTAGACAGTGCAGCATCCCCAGCATGGGAGCATCTCAGAACCATTCTTCTCCCCATTCCTATTAATATCAGCTAACTTTGGATCAGATTCTCCTCTAATAAATTGTCACAAGATGTTTTTCTGAGTACAAGCACATTTTAACAGCAAAGGAAGAAGTTATTCATTTACGCCACATTTTCCATCCTCTAGGAATTGACATTGTTGCTGCCTTGCTTTGCTTTTCTCTTCTTCATGGCCCCTGACAGGTGTGTACTTCTTACCAGGTAGATTGCATTTCCTAAAAGCCTTTGCAGCACACCATAAATGACAATTTCCTCTTGCAGAAGCAGTGGGAGGCATTGCTGAGCAGAGTGCTGGAGTCTCCTAAAAGTAGACAAGGGAGGAACAGACGAGCAGCTGACACTTCAACAAAGAATATGTAACTTCCCCTCATTCCATTTTAGTGGTAGCATAGACATGATTGAGGCAGTTCAGAAGACAAGAGGAAATGCACAGTGAAGTCTGGCTCTCCGATAGGGACATGTTAAAGACACTGAAAAAGTAGAAGAAACTAGTTTTGCAGAACACTTGTGAGCTTATAAAGAGAGGCTGATGAAGTATGAATGATGGGGCAGAAGTAAGCACAGCAGGAAAAGAAGGTCCTGACTTAACATCCTCAGTGAATAATGTCTGAACTTGAGAAAAAACACCAGAACCTGGACTCCCCCACAGAAGTATGTGAGATCTGTCTTAATTGTAGAGCCGTTTTGAAGAATTAATTTAATGTAGCATGTAGGTGCTCATAATAAAGTCACATATTGCATCAATAATGGCATTGTATATAATTCCATTTGTCTTTCAAATGCTATGATAAACTACAACAGGTATTCATCCTTGCTTTAGGGATTTCCTTATCCACCCTCTCTGAATCAGTGGGTAAGTGGATGGAATGCATTCGCTCCGTGAGCAGCTGTAACTGGTGCATGGAATTGGGCCCTGTTGGCATGCAGCAAGTAGGGTCATCTGCTCACCTGTTCTAGCTTGCTAGAGAACCTCTGTCTTCACTTTTGTAATTTTTCTTCTCAATTTTTAGGCCGTATTTTGGAAAGAAATTGAAGTTTATCCATAATTCATGTATTTGATTTGCTTTTCCTACCCTTAAGGTGCTTTAGATCTTCTTCCTTTGCCCACTTACTTCCTTGTCTTAAACAGACTAGATTTAATTTTATTTAGGATCAAAATCTTTTAGTCAGTGTTTTGCAGAATGCCCAGCCCAGGATTATCCTACTTGGCCCTCTGCATTCTGTCATTGTACAAATAATAAAAAGAATGGTAAAAGGTTTCTATTTCTGCCTTGCCAGATTCAATTCTGACAGGTAGCAGTGTTTGCCACCTGCCCACACACATTATGTAATAATGTCCTTGAAAACAGCTGTACATCACCACATCATGAAACTTAATATAAGATCCATTAAAAATAGACCACTTGACACAAGAGACCAATGGTTTGATCCAGAATGGTAACTCTGAAATAGTTGATTTGTACCAACATTTTACAAACGGATATTACTTTTCTCTTTTGGAATGCTTCTAGCTATGGTACTGTGACTCAATGATAGTGGGCCTTGAAAACATGAAAAAAATTAGCTGTGTAGTATAGCCACTGAGAGCCACATAGTTTACTACTTAGTCACAGAGGGATGGAAAGTGGCCATCTCAGATTTAATCAGCCTTGAATAAGAGTCCAGTAATTGGTATAGGAAAAAATTCAAAATATGTTTGCTATCTACAGTGGGGCCTATTAGAGTGGTCTCTGCATTGGTTCTCTTGTCATATATTCTGGTTTGGCTTGGTTTATATAACTGTGTTCTAAGGTATTTATACCAGGAGTAACTTATCTGGATGACATTTCTTAATGTGTTTTTGATTTTAGTGGAGTTCAAGTAAGAATCAGCAGAACTCTTCATCACACTAAGAAAGCTGGAAAACAGGTTTGAAGTTTGTTCTGAGATTTTTGGGATAGCAGTTTTGATGAGATGTTTAGCATTTTGGTATTCTCTTTACCACACATAGCCTCTGTGAATGAACAAGTATGTAAGGTAAGTATGAAAACCAGCTGTGATCTATCACACCAACTCTTGCTGATAGTTGAGTAGGTTTAGCTCACCACGGAGAACAAATGCCAAACCTTAAACCCACCAAATATGAAGACAATAGCTTCTATAGGTACCTCATATAAATCACATGATAATTTTATATAGCATACTGCTGCTATGTCACTATGCCAACAGAAATCAGCCTTGTTTTTTGTTAGCTGAAGATCCATTTTATAACACAGATTCAGCAAATGAGGCATAAACGCCCACATGCAATTTTTCAGGTTCAGTTTTAAGGTGAATCTAATGCAGAAGTGAAAAGTACAACTTGGGAAATACATCTCTCCTGAAACAAGGAGGCAAGCAAGTTCATGGTCCTCCCAGTGTTCCAGGAGACCATTGTCCCCAGAAAAATAAGACAGTGTCTGTCTCTGTTAGATTGCAAATTCTTTTGCGCCGCTCTTAATTTCCTGTAGGTGGGTGAATGTCTGCCACAATAACCCAGACTGGTTAGCACCTCCATGCTACCACAGCATCAGCAGGAAATAACAAGAATCAACCAGCACCTCCACTACTCTAACATTTTCCTACTGATTGGATTTGTCCTCAGTAGGCAGGGATGCAATGCAGAAGAAAAGCCCCTAAGAGCTACAGCTGAGGAGTTCTTACCAGGTGGTGTAGCCCAGATTTCCTCCCACAGGAAAGGGATCTGCTGCCACACAGGCATGTTGTATGACTTCCATCCAACAAGAAACATAAGTATACGCTGCAGTGTGTAAGGGGACTGTAGCAACACCCAACCCTGTAACATTCTATAAAGAACTATTACACTGTTGGCTATTCATTTATGAAAATCACACTAACTCTATCCAAGCCCATTGTACTACTTACAGACCCCGAGATTCTGACAGATATTTAAATTATTAAACTACTTGCTCCTTATTAGAAGCATGTAGATTTTCTTTTCCTTAATATGCACCTTAAAATATTAAAATATTTTGGACATATTTTCTTTAAAGAAAATCCCCAGTTTTGTTTAACAGCTTGAGAGTTTTGGTTGAGAATCTCTTCCCTTACAGATCTGTCTACTGTCTGAACTAAAAATTTCAATTTGGGAGCAAAAAGGAGTTTTAATCTAGGTTTAACCTGAACTGCACGTATTATCTCAGCATACTTTGTTCAACCAATACCTTTTAAAAAGTACTAATCTCCATTTTTAAAGAATCTGTGTGAATTCATGCTATTTTATATATATTTTACAAAAAGAAAAACAACAACAAAAAAACCCCAGTTTTTTTTGTTTTCTCTTGCTAATTTTTATTGATTTTGGCATATCTTCTAACACTGTCCAAATTAGTTCTCAGGAACATTTTTTTTTTTTTTAATCTTTAACTCTGGTTTGGGAAAACAGTGATGGTTTGTCAGTGAAGAACCAGTGCCATCTTGGGGCTGAAAGCTGAAAGGACAAGAAGCGTCCAAAACATCAAATACAGACTGGGGATAATAGGAAATAGGGACAGAAAAAAGGGAAATAATGCGAGAAAAAGTCCAACTAAGGAAAATAGTGGGAAGCTGAGTAAGAAGACACAAAATTCCTTGCCTAGAGGCAGGTGGGGCTCCACAGGACTGCCCTGGTTTGGGGAATGGTGTGGAGGAGGGTTGGCTTCTGCCTGCTGACACAGCCTCTGCTTTATATCCGTGACAACTGCCCAGTGCTCCCCCAAACCCCAAACCAACCCCTCTGGGGTCCGACTGTCGGGAGTGGGGATGTGCAGGACCTCCTGTGTTCTCAGCTGCATCCAGACGCCATTCCTCTTTCCTCTTGGTAAGAATTCTTGCTATACATTGGAAGAGGACTTTATGAAGAAACAGAAAAATGGCAAGCGGTTTTGGGATCACACCTCTAGAGAATTCTGACCCCTTATTAAAGCTATTTTACTATATTTCTGTTTATCATAGAATAATGAATTTGAATAAAATTTGATGAAAAACACCTTACATACAAAAATACACGCTTAGTGTCAGGCAAGACAGCAGAAATTCTTTTCCAATCAGTACATTTGCTGAATAATTTGTCGTTGAACTCCCTCTGGTGGTAGAAAGGTTTTGTAAGTAGAAAAGCATTTTGGAAGCATTTGTGGAACCTCAAATAGTAATAAGTTGGTGGTTTGTTCTTCTTCTTTGTGCTTCCTAAAAATGACTGTGAAAGAAGATGGGGAAAATGGAAAATATATAAAACTTATGAAGAGTTTAATTTATTTTTCTTTTAGTTTGCAAAGCAGAAAAAGAGGTTGCCTTGTGTTGCAATCCTGCTCTAAACTGGCAAAACAACATAAAGAATTTGCTCTGTTGAGATAGAAAATTTTCCTATTGTCCCCAGTGGAACTATTTGGAAGCAGAAAGAGGCCAGACAAGCTGAGGGGGCTACGGACCACATAACTGGGATGGGTTTGTCTGCAAGGTGCTCACTGACACTGGTGAGAAATTAGCCCTTAGCCAGGATTAAGACATTTCCTTGTCACGGCTGGGCTGCTCATATCAGCAGCTGCTTACCAGAATGAGCAAAGGAATCACAATTTTTTTAGTGAAAACCTGTCTGCATTGCACATGTGAACATACAGGAGTTTTGCCAGCTGTATGTTTTGCTGTGTGTGTTAGACAATGTCAATGTAAGACTAAATGTAGGTCTGTTAAATTAAAGTCTTTAAACTGCTGTTTCATCTGTTTTCTGCAGTGGGTGAATAGAAGATCCTTTTTTTCTCTTTGATTAATTAGAAATTAATTTAATTATGCTTTATTTTAAAGATTTTGGATGTCATGCCATTGAATGGTTTGGATGCCATGCTGTTGAATGGGGCCTGGGAATAGTCTCTGGAGAAGGAATGTTTACTGCATTTCCAGGCCCTGAAAATTTCAGAACTTCTGAAAACTATGAAAGTTTTCCCCTTTCATAGGGGAAAACTCCATCTGCTCAAATATAACTAGACAAAATTAGTATATTCTTTATTTAAGATAAAGTCCTTATGACAAAAATATTACTAAAAATATTAGACCTAGAAATAGAGCATTAATTTTCTTTAGAATAGGGAGTGTTTAGTTTGGCAAAGTACAAGAAAAGAGTGGAAGATTCTGCTCTCAAAGGTTTTATTAGGAAAAAAGTATCTTTTGCATCAATTTAAAGGAGCAGGAACTGGAAACATGCTTAGGAGTGGTGGTCAACATCAGCTTTGGGTTTGGGGTAGCTGGCTCAGGAATAGCCAGGCAACTGTGCTGCTGCTGAGAAAGTATGCAGGGTGATTTTTAAACACAGTTTATAGAAAACTCATGGTCCTGATATCTTTTTTGCTAGATATCTTTAACCAGAGCTCCCAGATTGTGTCTCAGCCACTGAGGGACACATGCACTCAGAGTTCCTGGCTGAAGGGTGCTTGACTGTCACACATGGTGTTACTCTCTGGCTCTCTATAGCTTGCTGTATAGAGACTGTAGGGAGATGTTCATTAAAAGCAGTGCATGTCTTGAGAAGTCAAGGCATTGAGAAGATCTGGTGCTGACAGTCTATCTCAAACTGGAGGCGTGGTTCTGTTTAATCACATTATTTTGACATGTGGGAGGCTGAATACTGACTTAAGCAGAAAAAAATTCCACTGTTCTCTCCTGCCTTGACTTATGAGGCTTTACTGCAATCAAACCAGCAAACCCCTGTTGTAATCCTTTGTGCTCATCTGAGGCTCAGACCCTTCTGGGTCCCAGAACTCTTCTCATCCCTGCTTTCTCCTGAGCAAGACATCTGGCATTATCCAGGTGAATGCTTCTTGTACTCTAACTAACCACAGTCCTGAGAATAGAGCTCTGTCTACTCCTTCCACCTTGTTCCCCCCCCAAGTATCCCCTCCTCTCCCCCTCCCTCCAAAATTTGCTGCATGCTTTTAGGCAGTGGCCAACAGTTCAAACTGTTGAATTTAACACCATTCAGGGTGATACAGAGGGGAAGGATGAAGTACAAATAACCAGAAAATCTAGTTCCATTATATTTATTTACGTAATCTGTTTTTCTATTTTCTCTGCTTTCATCTGGAAGTCTCTATCAAATTTCTACAATATCAGTTGCAAGATATAGTTAGGCTGTTGAGAAAATGAATTAATTTTTATTTTACTCATTTTCATATATAAAAAATACTTTCATATATATAAAATACTTCCTTACAGCAATTCTACTGTCTCACAATGTGACACTGTTAAATTTCATTATAGCTGGGTAAACATGGGCTGAACAGGAGCATAAATTCCTCCTCCAGAAAAAGAAAAGAAAAAATAAATGCTTAAGGGGAGCAAATTTATTGTTATACAATCACTTTTTTTCTGTTCTGGGAGACAAAGTTTTGCTGGGCTATTGCTCAAGCCTCAGCCTGCTCTGTGACCAACAGCCCTGGGAAAACTCCAGACATTTGGAGAAACAGTGAATTCTTCTCAGATGTTCACCCTACTGTGAAGAATAGGTAAGATGTGGCTTTAGAATGAGAAGGAATTCAGGGAAGGATTGTGTTTACCACAGGAGATCTTCTGTTTGCATTTTTATAATTCTAATTAAAAAAAAAAAACCAAAAAAACAAACCAGTCCAAGATACTTTGAAGTGAAATTTGCTAATAGATAATTCTTCTCGTATTTTCCCCTTTGGAAAACAAAAAATGAGCTTGGGGAAGACAATGAAATGAAACATTGACTAAGAGGGAAAGCATACTTTGAAATGCTTTCCTATTTCCTGAGAAATAAATAGTAAGATTTTAAAGAACCCTGTCCACACTGATCTGGATTACAAAGTTGTTTATTTATTTAAAAACTTGAAACAGATTAGATTGTTGAGAAACAGTTAAAATTTTGGTATTCAAAACTAGATAAAAATGAAATACAAATCAGACTCTTCTTATAACTGACCGTTACCATCAGTCAGCATCTTAGAGATGTGTTTGATGTGTAGGTACAGAGTAGGTTTTTCAGAAGCACAACTAAACTACCTAAGTTTCAATAATATTTCTGGGATAAAAAGAAGCCCTGACAGGTGATGAGACAAATGTAACTGCATAGCAGCATGACCAAAGCACTTAGGAGGTCACTATCACAAACAATGTTCAAATCTGTGCCACTAAGGTGACTATTTGACAGGGAATTGTACTTAATTTGTCAGTTTTCAGGGCAGGATCACAACCAGCTGGTGCACAATGGTGCTGAAGATGTCTTTTCTGTGAATAATACTGTTTATTTTTTAAACTGTATGCAGTCTTTACACAAGTAATGCTGTTGTGAATGTGATGACTTAAGAATACAAGAGAGGTGGTGTGTGTGGCAGCAGCCTAAACAAAGAGAAATTTTGCTACTTGGCCCATGCAAACTATATTCTTTCTCCATGGCAAGTGACCAAGCAGCTGGTGGGAAAAGTTAATTACCTTTTGGTTCAGGCTGAAAGATAAATTGTGGGACACTGCTCTTGGAGAACATTTTTCCTCTGTGTTGTGGAAATGGGTACTCCATCCCTTTTGGGCTTGGTCTTTCAAAGACCAGCTTCTGTGTCTGATGGAAGTCAAATCATCCAGCCTCCAATGAAACAGAACAACACTGTTATTCCCCAGAGGAGGAATTCCTATTCCATAACAGCTAGACAGGGTATTGAACTTAGCACTGATGATCTCAGAGAATATTAATGTCTTTTAAAGAGAAATTATTTAATTATCAACCCAGTTATATGTTATTATAAATGTCAGGCATGCATAATTGCTAAAATCTGAAAGTAAATTTTTATTTGGAGTTTCTTTGGAAGGATTAACAAAAGAAACTTCCCATATGCCTATGGCAGGACTTTAAACTGCAGCAGTGGGAAAGGACCTGGTGCAAGGTCTCTCAGGAGCAATCTGCAAACTTGAGCATGTGCCATACAAATCCTTATGGACCTCTTAAAACTCATCATCCCATCGTGTGTAGGTGGAAATGCAATTCCTTAACTATATTTCCTTATCTCTCTGTATTGAGAGGAGGTGAAAATATCTATCAAAAATTGTGTTACACTGATTTAGCATCTGCTGCAGGGAAAAGCACTGAAGACCACTAAGATGAGAAATGTTAAGTCATTGCAAATATTTTCTCAGATGTCAACATTTTTGTAGTTTTCCTTAGAGGGCTAAAAGAGGACATGACACAGGAGGAAAAAATCTTATACAGTGTTCGGACACATGAATTCTAGTGAAACTTTCATTCACCCTCTTCTCCTTCAGGTAAAATTAACATATATTTTGGGTATTTATTTTTATTTTTATTTCATTTGTCCTTCTTAAGAGAAATATTAATAAATCTTACCAAAAAGTGGAATACAAGTATGTGAAAGATAGTTTAAAAGTAGCCTATCCACTGCATGTTATTTGTGATTTCTAAGGGAAGAAGTCAAAATATTCCCTATGTTTCTGAAAGATCTTCTCAAGTGCTTAAAAGGTAACTGGTTCAGAAAATACCTTCTGATTCTGTTTTCTAGGACAAAAAATTAAATATCTGTACGTGCAACAGACCATAAACACATGACAAATAATAAAGTAATCACCACTTCTGATATAAACAAAAGCTGCACTTTTTGCAAACTGCAATGACCAAGCATACTGTTAAGCTATTTTCTGTAGCAAGTGACGCCAAACCCACATCTGTGTATTTTATTCACTAGGGAGGACTTGCTCTTTTTCCTTGAATTCAGACTAATATCTCTTACCTGTTATATTGGATTTTGACTACCTTATCTTAGTCCTCTGTAAAATGAAATAAGTTGAGTACTTTGTTTTATTCCTTATCCTTTGGAGTTGTGCCTTTTTCAATATTGTTAGGTTTGCAAGACTTTGGGTAAGCAGGTCCTGAAGGTAGGAAAGAGGCTTACGAATCATTAAGCAAGACTCTCAGTAACACATTTTTATTGAGCTTTACAAATCACCAGTAATTAAGACAGTCATGTGGCTTGAGTTCAAAGAGCAATACCTTTAAAAAGGGAAAAGGGACCTGTGGCAACTCTGTGAACTTCAACCCTAGGTCAGAAAGAACACTAGAGAGAAGGAATTAATAAAAACAACAACAAACAAACAAAGCAACAACAACAACAAAAAAAACCAAAAAAACCCGACAGAGCAAGGAAAGCAGTGCTAAGGAAATGAGCTCAGGACAGTTGAGAAATATCCTCCTGGCCCCAGTTTGTGTCTTGGGTAGAGAGACAACCTGAGGCCCTGTGTGCCATCACAAGGAGACTGGAGAGAAAGCACTCTCTGGGCTGGAAACACCCAGGAAAAGCAGGTGACTCTGAGAGGCACACAGGACAGGACGGAGGGTTGGGTTGGCTCTATGAGGTGGTTCTGCAATCTATCAGTTTGCGAAAGCTCCTCCGGAAACTGTCATCCAAAAAGGCATACAGGAAAGGGTTGAAGCAGCTGTTAGCATAGCTTAGGCTGGTGATGAAGTAGGAAATCCCAATGACGAGGGGAGTTTGTGGGATGTCAGTGATGAGGGCCACCACTGTGCTAAGGTGAAAGGGCGTCCAGCAGAACAGGCACACAGCCAGGATAACCACCACCATCACTGTCACCTTTTTTTTGGCTTTGCCCAGGGCTTTTGCATTGCAGTGGAGCTGCACGTGTCTCAGTCTGCACAGCATGGTGGTGTACAGGGTGCAGATGGTGGACACTGGGATGACAAAGCCTAAAATAAAGGTGTAGATCCGACTGCCTTTCCACCACACACTCTCAGGCTGGGGGAACACGAAGACGCACTGGGAGCGCCCCTGCTCCTTGTGTATCTTAGCAAAGACAGTGAAGGGCAGGATGATGACAGTGACAAAGGACCAGACACAGAGGCTCACAATC
The DNA here is from genome assembly GCA_024500445.1 of Entomyzon cyanotis. Taxonomy (NCBI): domain Eukaryota; kingdom Metazoa; phylum Chordata; class Aves; order Passeriformes; family Meliphagidae; genus Entomyzon; species Entomyzon cyanotis. The sequence goes on from JAKEPQ010001005.1 coordinate 24,390,987, forward strand.
TTGGCTGCTCTGTAGGTGCGGTAGGACATCTTCCTGGACTTGGTGGTGGCCAGCACTATGAGGTAGCGGTCAATGCTCATGACAGTGAGGAAGTAGATGCTGGAGAAGGTGTTGTATTGGTCTATGGAGATGATGAGCTTGCACATGAGCTCTCCGAAGGGCCACTGCAGGAGCAGGTAGTCAGCAATGTTGATGGGCAGCACCAAGGTAAAGAGCTCATCAGCAATGGCCAGGTTGAGGATGAAGATGTTGGTTACTGTTTTCATCTTGGGTGCTTTGAGGATCACGTAGATGACAGCAGTGTTGCCTGTCAGTCCCACGGCACAGATGACTGAGTAGATGATAGGCACTGTGATGTAGTACTTGGGGCTAAGTGGAGGAGTGGACATATTCAGACCACTGTGTTCTCTCCCAGTGCAGTCTGCACATGAGGAATTGATTTCAGGGAGGGAGGAATTCTCCATGACTGCTGGAGAGGATAGCTAGGCTCAGTGGTGGTGAGGATGACCTGGAAGTGGGGAAAATGGGTGAGACCTCTGTTCTTCTCCAGGCTGTCTCTTCTGGCACATCCAACTGCCAAAATCGCACATGAGCTTCCCACTGCCACCCTGATGGGAGCAAAGGAGCATCACCAAGGGCTCAGCGAGTAGACAAGTGTCCCAGAGGCTTCCCCTTCCCTCCTCCCACACAGGTGAGTGCCGTGCAGTGTCAGCGCTCAGCCTCGGGCTCCCCCGAAGTGCCCAACCACCCCAGGGTGACAGCGCTCGCCTGGGAGCCCAGCGGTCCGACCCGCTCGCCTTCCACGCCGACACTCTGCGGCGCCTCCGGGTGGGGGCTGCGCTGGCCGCGGGGGTCCTGCCCTAGGGGGGAGTCGGTGTCCTCGGTATGCTCCCCAAAAGGCAAAAGGCACCCCCCTTCCCCACTGGACAGAGCGCTCGGGAAGGGGAGCAAGGATGCACTGACCTGCTCCAGCCCGGCTGCGCTCCCGGAGCGGGGGATGCGGCGCTGGGTCCGTACCGCAAGGATGTGCCCGTGCCGCTCCTTTGCTCGGTCCCGAGAGCTACAGCCGCGTCCGTGTCGATCTGGGCAGCGAGGGACAGGTAAGGCGAACAGCAGAGAGGGTGGTTTAGAAGTCGGAAGCTGGAGCACTGGGAAAGAGATTTGTGCGATTACCTGAAGTCACATCTCTTCCCGAGGTCTGGCGGTGCAGCAGCGGGGAGAAAGATCCCAGCTGTAGGTGGCAGCTGCTGGTCGTGCTGGGTCTGAGAGCTCAGAATTCGGCACCTGCCTAGCCCCAGGACTGTCCCGCTGTGGGGCGTGGGCAGTGTGATGCTGTGCATCAGGTTCTGAGCAACATGATCGAGTTGAAGATGCCCCTGCTTACTGCGGGGGGGTTGGACTAGATGGCCTTTAAAGTTCCCTTCTGACTCAAACTAATCTGTGATTCTGCAATCTTGCCGCGAAAAGGCATTTTTCATGGGGTGTGGGCATCAAACAGAGGCAGGATGGATGCACTGGAGTCCCTATGCCTCTGCCTGACAATGACTCCTCCATGCTGTGCTAGTGATAAACTGGAATGTAACCCTGGGGAGCCAATCTTTTTTTAGAGGGTAATTCAGAGTTCCTGAATTTGTGTTTTACATTTTATATCTAAAAGTACATGGTCTAAAATCTATCTAACTTCAGTTTCATTTTTGTTGGCTTTTAAATGAGAGAATCCTATGGGCTTGTACTACATTTGACAAAATGTTTGTATCTCTAAATCAGATGTGTAAACTTTCTTTTTTTCTTTTTTTTTCTTGTTTTTGTTTTAGGGGGTTTTTTGGGTTTTTTTTGGTGCTACAAGCAGTACTGACCATAAACATTAACAATAATTACTAATAATGTAGTATATGCATCTTTTGGCAAATTGGCATAGCTGTTTATTATCTGTAAGCTAATACCCTGGAGAGAGATAAACACAGCATGGCTGTGATTCTGCCATATTCTGGTGCATAATTAACTAGATCAGCAGGATATCACAAATCTTAAAATCCAAGCAAATAAGTTATTCAGTAAATACATGAAAAAAGACAAGCAAAGTACCTTTGCTTCATTGTGGCTACGATTTCTCATAGTGCTCTCACTTATTTTATTTCACACTACTAGGTACACTATATAGCAAAAGATACTTCACCATACAGAATACACTCTCTACTCTGTGATTTGTCACTTCCTTTAGAGAAAGTTTTAAGGAGAAAAGGTGTTCACATACTTGTGTGCTCCCATGAGAATGACATAAATACTATGCTGCAGGCTCATCATGGAGAGTTTTGCTTCCCTTTTTTGCCTATAGTTTCACAAACCGAGGAATGAAAACATCACCTTTGCTATGGAGTTTATTAGAAGCTAACATTTGAGTCAGGTTTTGTGGCCTAAAGATTTAGGCACAGTTGTCTTAAAGTGAATATAGCTTTGGAAACTCAATGTACTTATTCCCCATGCTGCATGCAGTAGTATGGTAGAGATGCCTCATCATGCTGAGTTCCTAGGAGAGACTTGGGGAATTCCTGCATATTGGTTTTTGTAGGCATTTTCTTGCTTATATGCAAGGGCTGGAGGCGATCTCAGCTAAATGTGTGCAAAAATTTTATCCTAAATCTTGTGCCAGGGTGTTTATACCCACCCCCTTCCTTTCAGTTTATCATTGCCTGAACTGGGAACCTTGTTCTCCCCAGAAAAAGATCCCCTAATGTTAGCAATAACTTTATTCTGTGGAGTGAATGTCTTGGGTTTTTTTTTACTATGCAGGGTTAAAAATGCAATTCTAATAGAATTTTCCCTCTCTCCTGGTAGCTGAAGAAATAGATTTTGGGCCTAATAAATCTCCGATGCTTTTTTGAACTGCTGTCATTACTCAGGGAATTGTAGCAGTCTGTACAGCACACCTATGAACAACTTGCCTCTACTACCAGTTGTTCATTGCTGTGCAATGCTTGAAGGCATCAAAAGATATCAGGTCTCACACACTGCCCTCAAAGTAATTATTTTCCCGTTGTATACCATGAGTTTCCCACAAAGGCAGTCAAAGGGCTTTATAAGTTTATGGCTGACTGCTATAAACTTAGAAATTCTGTTCTTGTGTGGATATGTTCAAGCCACGGAATGTATCTCAATATCTCAGCAGGTGCACAGACCATCTTCCTTTCAGCTGAAAGCAAATAGAAATGAGAAGTGTTAGGAATAACTTGATAACTCCTACAAGGCGAGACTGTCAGGATTTGAAAGTTTAGACTGACAACCACAGCAGCTTCTCTAGGAGCCATTAAAAACTATAGGCCAAATCCAGCTCTTGGCCAATGAAGCATGACTCTGTTACCTCTGGTGGAACTGTACCTGCTGAAAAAGAGTTGTACCAGAGGGCCATTAGGCATGTTCATATGTATGAGAAGATACTGATTTGTAATCATTATCTGTGCATACAGAATATCTCGGACTGTGTTTCCTTCTGAATACTTGAAGCAGTGTATGCTGCCCAAGACGTCATATGACTTTTTTTTTTTTTTTGAGCAGTTTAAATAATATTTGTTCATTGCTATATTTCGATATCATTATCTGGTGACCTAGATGAGCAACAAAGGAGAAAATGACTTCATGAATTACCACTAAGAGCTGAGATTTTGTCATAATGAGCCTACAAATCTTGTACTTCCTCTGTTCAGTTGTTCCATATCTGAATTTTAGAATATATCCTTTCCTACTGTGGGCTAAATCCATGTGAGAGAGATCCATTTTAGTGGTGAACTGGGTCAGTTTTGAAGAACTTGCAACATCTCAAGTGGGATAAAAGTACCACATAATTCTCTTTGCAGGAGTGCCTCATCAGTCAGTAGAGAAAATAGCTCAGCAGTGGAGCTAGGATGCAGTTTCTGTAATTTTTTACCTTTGGCACTGACTTATTTGCCAACACAATGTGCAGATGTGGAGGAGCTAAAAAATATTCAAGTGAGAGGCTCCTTCTGTGACTCCTGCCCTTGAGGGAGCAAAGATGTTGGATTAATAGATCTATTTATTAGGTGGAAGGGCATAAACTTGCCAGGTGACACCAAGATCAGACTTCTCTATACCAATCATAACAAATTCTTTCAATCTTTTCAATTGCATTTGAGTTCTTTCCAAAAATATCCAGCGATGGCAGAACCACAGCCTCTCTGGATAATTTGCTCTGTAAAATCTATTCTTCAAACCCTGACCTTTTGTTACGATTGTAAACCCTTTGGTTATTTTCCTGCCCCAAATGGAAGCTGAGAACAGAACATTTTCTGTCCCCTGTGATGGTCTCCTCCATGTATGAACACTGCAATTTCTTTTCTCTAGAGCTGGCAAACACAGTTCTTACTGTCTTTCCTTTTGCCTCATCTGTTTGAGATCAGAGGAGCAGTTATTGACATTTGATCCATGGCTGGTTTTATTTTTTTGGTTGTGTCTTCTATTAGGTTTTTCAGTATTTATTATATGTCCTGTCTTTGTGATTGTTTTGATTTAGCCAGGGCTGGCAGGCTTCTGAGAACTCAGTATTTGGAGAAATAAAAAGTCCTGTATGGTAGGACTGGAGCATCGGGAAGCTGTCATGGGAGGATACATGTGTGGTCTATTTTGCACTGCATTACTCAGCAAGGAATCAACCTGTGTCTATCACATCTTACTGTTTTCAATTTAATATCAACCCAGTGAGATGAGCTTGTGTCCCACAGAGTGAAATAATCTCTCTCTGCACTGTGTTCTCCACAGCTGCAGCCTGTGGAAGCAGCTGAGTTCTGGCACTGCAGCAGTGTGAATAAGTGTTAGACCTCAGTGTGCTGGAGGGGCACACAGGTGGTGAGGAGCTGCACCATGCAGGCCTTAGAAACCAATTCTAATCTTTTTAAAAAGATGATTGGTATGAGTGAGCTTTTTTAAAACAAAAGAAAACTAAACACCTTGTTCTAAACCCAAGTGTGCATACATATACATACATCAATACATGTACATATATATATGTGAAGTTAATTAGTACAATATGACTACCATATAACATAGGTAATTGAAGAGAAGCAAAAGCAGTAGCTGAATAATAATAAATAAAAAATCTAACAGCAAACCCTATGTACATGTTTTTGTTGTCTTTGGGGTTTGGGTTTCTTTGGTGATCAAAAACTCACTGAACTTCAATATATTCCTCATATTTCTTGGTCTACTTGTGAAAGAGAATGTCCTGACTCATCAGTTTGATGAACTTAGTAATTTCTTTACATTCATTAATTTCAATAGCTTCTTACACACTTTTTTATGGGCTTATACCAGACTTTGTGCTTGCTGTATTGGGAATTAGTTCCATTAATTCTTCGTTGTGTTTGCTATTCTAACATGAGAATTGGAAGGACATTTGAGTTGTTAGGGAAAAGGAATCCACTTGGAGGACCAAAAACTAGCAACAGAACAGAAGTAATTGCAATACAAAATTCAGCTGTCCAAACTTGGTCAAAACTTCTGAAAGACTTGACTGCTCTTCAGCCTACTAATGCTGAAATAGAAATGTCTGCCTTTTATCTTCTCTATTGAAGTGGCTAACTTATGGAATTCTTTTTCTCCTAGATAGATTTTTTATAAAAACCCAACAAAACTGTAAGATATTTAAGATCATCTGTGCAAGCTCCAAAAAATGGGTTCAAATTTTTAGCTTTGCCACTGTGAGACATCACAGCCAATCCTAATTCTTACTGTTTTCAGCACACAATGAAGGCTTCCTGGGCAAGCATTCTGACATTTAAAGAACATTGTTGGGCATGATGAAGTTTCTTCTTATATACCTAGTCTATCATGATGCTTCACTCCTCCTCCTACCTGATGGAAACACAGTCAAATTATTTTGCTTCTTCCTTCTGCCAGACTTGTCGTTGCATGCCAGCTCACACTCTTAAACTCTTTCTTATCTGCTGCTAGTTTTCTTAACTCACTGTTAAAGCTCTCAGGTTATAGGATTGAATTAGTATGTAACTCTCACTTAAACTTTGTAATTCTCCTAAGAGGAATTTTGTGACTGAAATGTGGAAGTTATCTGGTAAAATTACACCAAAAAGGCAATAAACTTCTTAAAGATTCTTTAGCAATTGCTGAAGTGCAATTCAATAATTGATAATATACCAGATCTTCTTTCTCAACATGCTGTTTAAATTTCCATAGTGTGCCCTTTGATTTGTCTGATATTATTCATAGCTGGTGTCTTCAGTCTCGAGTTTCACACACATCTTCCAGATTTTCATATTGGCTTTTATTGCAAGCATGTCTATATTAACTGAGTGTGTAATAAGGCACAAGGACCAACAAAGTCAGTACATTGCATTGATGAAACCAGTGTGGTGTGGTTTGGATTAATCTTTTTAAAAGCAATCTGTAAAAGTAAGGTAAAATGTAAAAAAATCTCCAGCTGTTAACTTTGGAATAATGATCAAATATAGAAGATGGGATATCCTTCTGTACATGGGTGTTACTACTACAAAGATTGTTGTAAATTCATAAGTCACTGAAAGGAATAAAAAAATGTGGGAGCAACCTCAGGTTCGAGAACATCCAAGGGATTGAAGAGTACATTCAATGTAACCTTCACAATATTTTGAATTTAGTTTTATTTATACAAACATAACAAATTTTCTCAAATAAGAAACAAAGTTTTTTGGCCTATAATGGAAAAAAAAAAATCCACAGAAATATTTAAAGCTTGCTAGAAAGGATAAAAATTGTGATATATCAAAAGATACAAGTTTGTCAAATGTAAATATTGGGCCAGAGAGGGGAGGGGAGTGGCTAGTGGCTTTCTTTTTAGTGGGAGTACTAAACTGGGAAATACTATTCCTAAACCATGACATGTTATGGAGTGAAGAACTAATTTGGCTGCTATTATTGAGCTTGTCCATGTATTTTGGAAACAGTTCTGTTATTAGGTTTATCACCTGTGTAAGCCCCATGTTTCTGTACTTGCTGCACTTAATGTCTGTTTTCTTGAGGATTCTCCAAGCAGTCCAGTAGATGCAAGCTTACACCCTCTCTCTGGGTTTGCTGTTGCAAGCAGGGCATTTAAATCTCCATTTTCTGGGGGACAAGTACACAGCTGTCTCTGAGGAAAGCCCTTCATTCATTCAAACTGTCTAGTAACTATCCATAAGGGTCTAAATAGTGTGTTCCTCTTTCTGTAGGGAATATTGCATCAATGCTCATGCAGTCTTCAGAAGTGATGTGTTACCTCAAGGTTCACAGTGTGGTGATGCTGCCTGAAACAGGAAAGCCAGACTGGGAGGCCTGCAAACTTCTCCCTTTTGTCCCTGTTTCTTCTGCAGCCATGGCTCTGGCTTTATATTTTGGTTTTCAAGTGAGTAAAGTTTCCCACAAGTTCCCACCACTGAGCTACATCATCTTTAAATGCAAAACACCTAAATTAGGCCTTTGGCAGCTGTGGTGTCCAACTATACAGTAAGCAGAACTGTTGGTGAGCCTTTGCTATTAACCATTGACTGGCATTAAACATAGGAGTAGGAAGACAGTAGTATTTCATATCTGAATAAGTAATTCTGCAGGAGAGCAATTTTGTTTGAAATAGTGCAAATAATTAATAATATCTTCTAAATATACATATAACAAGGAGATTTAAATGGGAAAAAAGGTCAGTGGGAGTGCTTGGGGCTGCAGGAGAAGTAAACCTTCCTGCTGCAGAAAATCTTGTTGAAATAGGAATCAAGGAGCTGGGCAGAGTAGAAAATACTGATTACTGGATATTATGATGAAACTACATGGTGTGGTGTCTTTTTCTTTACAATATTTATCAGGCCAAATTTATCAGTCTCAGAGGTTCAGGTTTTCCTTCATACCTTTTCCACCCCACTGCTCTCCCACTGCTTTCCCTTTAGTTCAGTGCTCAAATAAAATCTTCCCAAGCTTTTTTTAGTCTGTGAAACACCAACATCTGGCACTTTGTGAGTTGTTTCGTTCCCATTTCAGAGGCAAACACAGTCATCTGTGCTGGGGCAAAGCCAACTCTGGTCTTGGGGCTGCTTAGCTTTCATCTCCCTTAGCCATGATGTGTTTATCACTACATTCAGGCCACTAAAATCTTCCCCAAAATGAGGAACACTGTCAGAAAGCCCATGCTATTCAAATAATCACAGAGCATGAAGAACAAGCTTATGTACTTCTAAGGCAATGCTCTGGAAATACAATGTAGGGACAGAAGACAAAAAGCTCTTGTAGCCTTTTATCAAGAAAACCAACCTCAGAGATGGTTAAAAGCAATTCAGAGATTTCTTTTGTGAAACACCCTCCAAAGTAAAATAAAATAAAATAAAAACACCAAAAACCCCCTAAAACAAACAAACAAACAAACAAACAAACAAACAAACAGAAAACCTCCCAGTTCATAGGCAGAGAGGACTGGAAAAAACTGGAAGAAAAGATGTCTATGAAAAATAAGTTATCACGTACAGTCTGATTTCTGTGGGATGGGGAAAACAGAAGGTAGATGTTGTACAAGACACTTACTAAGAAATCATTTAAAGAGCTAAATGAATGAAGAAGCAGATCTACATCTTCCACAAATGTAAAATAGGAAAATAAACAAGGAGGGAAACAATGCTACTTTTAAACATATATGGGGGTAATTATACATAGTATAGTCCCCATTTCCCCCCTAGCTTACAGCTTAGATGCTGGCTAACGAATGATTTCTATATGTGAGCTGAAATACGAGGACTTACTGGCACTTCACGCAGAAAACTGAAATAATTTCTTCTACACTCTTCATGTTACCTTTAAATTTTGTGCCACGCAAATGGCAAGCACAATACTTGTTTCATGCTTTGCTTGTGCACGTGCTGTTTCCAAGACTCTGAAGTTTTGGAATACTATTACATATTTTGTGATGAGTGCCCTTGACTGAAAATTTTTCATTGTTTCTTGATTATAATTGCTTCTGTTGTCTGTGTGTGGCTTCAGCCAGATAGTCATAAGTTTGATTGCTATGGTAAGTGACTCATACATTTGTAGCCTGAGGCCACTTTGTAACTAGATTCACATTAGTTTTCATCTCTTTGACCAGTTCCAGGTCTCTGCCAAGCCTAGACATAGACTGTTCTCCTTCAGTTTGCTGTATATTCACAGGAACACTGGCATTCTCAGCTGCTGGGGGTTAGACCAGCACAGCCATGTGCATGACAATGGTTTTAGGTAAACTGGTTTATATGGGATACATAACTCCAACCTGTTGTTGCTCCTACCATGTGTAAACACAGAGCAATATGCTTGCTGATGAACTAATATACCTAAATTGCCAGCTGGACTGCCCTAGCCTAGGAATACTTCTCTCCCCTCTGTCCTGAGACATAACCTGTCCTATCCTATGAGCACCATGGAAGGTGTCCTTGCCCATGACAAAGGTGCTGGAACTAGATGATCTTTAAGGTCCCTTCCAATATAAACCATTCTATAATTATGTGATTATATTTAAGTTGTGTTTCTTCTTGTGTCATTAGTTTTAATGTTTAAATAAAACCGAATAATTTTCAAGGTAGAGTAGAGAGGCTTGCAGTCAATTGCGAAAGCTAAGATAATATAGAGAGCCAGAGGAGTAGATTTGGACCATCAGCATTTCTCACAGACAGCTTGAACAGGAGGACCTGCCTCAGTGCTCCAGTCAACCTCTTGGTAGAGAAACAGGAGTATGTTCAACCTGGATGTTGCCCTTTCTGTTGATAACTCTTTTTATAGGATGAGGAATGAGACAGTTCAAGCACCTCCATCTCTAATCATGGTAACACTAACACAGATGGAGTTTCCCAAAATAGTTTGTTTTTTCTTTCTTTCTTTCTTAGTAAAAAAATGAGAAATTCATGACATCTTCAACTCAATCTGGATAGTATCAGGCAGCCAGGAATTCTCCTGGAAAGAATATCACAGTGCTAGCAAGCAAAGAATTGATTTAAATTTGTCCTTAGGATACATAATGTTGCCAGTCACTATAAAAAAGAAAAAAAGACAGGTTTGTGGTCAGGACTGTGAAAAATGGGTGCATCATTAACTATTCTGGCTTGCACTAGAATCCAGCATCCAGTTATTTCTGCTTCATATTGAATACTCAGGTATTGAATACTCACTTTTTTCCTCCTAAGCGCTAAAATATAAAAATTTAACTTGCAAAATGCAGCAATTGGCATGCAAAGAAAACTAATTTTGGATATGCAGTGTGTAATTTTTGTGTCTGCATGAGGAAAATTAACTATTATCTGGAGTTATTTATTACTTTTCAGACTCTGATGCCAGTAGGAATAAACAGTGAGCATCTTTAGTGCTGAATCCTCTTTCCAAATTAAGGTAGCTTGAGGAGTGCTTCCCATTAAGAATGTTCCTTGGTCTCCCCTGAGCTGTGCCAGGGAATTGCTTTAGAAAAGTGGCTGGCCCAAGTGCATGACACATCAGGGAAAATTCATAACGCATCCCATCAGGGAAACTTCAGATTGAAAGAATAAAGTTATTGCTGGAACTATTACGTGTTCTAAAAGGAAAAATAAATTTTGGTGAAATTAATGTTTCCCTGGGTGCTGTTTAGCTTACATGTGTGCATGTGTGTGGACCCAAAGGCCTGGAGTCAATGCCTGTCAGCAATGAACCCAAGTGAGAAATCTGACAGTCCTGTCTCTTTGCCACCAGAACTATTTACTTTTCCTTGCAAATACTGATCTGTCATTTATTTCAGTCACAGGAAGTGGGGTTCTTGTCTGCCTGGAATATGTCCATGTCATATTTAAGCATTTTAAAATAGGTAACATTAGCTTTTCTTTCCTTTTGCTATAATGAACAGTCTAATAGTTATATTACTCTAGAGGTCATCAATGGTGCATTGTTTAGTCAATGCAATAGCAGAAGGTTTTTTGAGGTTAATTGAGAATGCTTGTGTGAACAGCTTAAAAACAGCTTGAAAATTATATAAGGAGTAGTTAATGAGATCAGCTTGAACTCTGAAGAGCCAGGCTGGTCACAGTGTGGGAAGAAGTTCGGATTGTGGAAGAGGTGGTCTGGAAGCTTTCTCATGCCAAAATCATCTGTTCACGCTTCTTTTTTGTTGCAAGTGAAGCAAGTTGAGAGCAGAAGAGCTGCCAGAATGTCTCAGAGTGGGAGGTGGGGATGTAGGTCAGGGAGGAACATGACAGGGCAGGCAGCAGTATTTGTTCCAGGTCCTTTTCTCCAACATGTCCATGGCTGTTCTTGGTCTCGCCTTCTTAACCTGCTGTATGAAACATAGATCAAAAGTCAGTGGGAGCAGTAAGCTAAGTTTCTCTGTGAATCTGAGGCTCCTTGGAAATGCTCCCTTCACTCTGTTAGTCCTGGAAATCTGCTTATCTTCCTTTCTGATTCTCATTTTATCACTGTCAGGGTTTTTTCATGTATTTTCATGTGTTCTGCGTTTCCAAGTCTCAAGTTTTTATATAATTTCTAAACCTTTGCTTCAGCCCCCTCAAAGTGATCCTGAGGAGGATATTCCCTACTCCACTCCCACAACATTGCCATAAGAAACTTCTCATTTTCTCTGGATGCTAATTCTAGCCAGTAAGACATACAGTCTTTGGAACTTCACCAGGAGCATAACACAACTGTGCAGACTTCTGAGATTTTTCTCAGCACAGGTGAAAGGACATAGTATCCCTTCATAAATATTTAAAAAATTTCTGCCACTTTTCAGCCACATTTCCAATGAGCCAGAGCTTCACAGGCATGCTCAGCTTTCAGTTCTGATGGAACTCGATATGAAAATTCATGAAGAAGCCCTTTGTTGCTCTGTAGCTTTGGAGACATGGAAACAACAGCCTGCCCAGAAGAGTTGCTATGTTGGCCTGGCTGGTGCCCAGCACAGTGAGTGTCAGTGCTCTGATGCTGCAGGGTGTGCTCTACACAATTCAGGGGTGCAGACAAGACTCATGGCTTTGCACAAGTGCTGATAACCAAGTGCCTCTCCCACAGAGCTACTCATCAAATGGCATCCTGTGAACTCAAGGAAGTGAAGGAAGACAGCAGGGGACTTGGGTTGAGGCAACAAGGGAAAATGGGGAACGTGTTCGCTTTGGCTGGAGTTGAGGATTTATTTTTAGAATAAATTAAGTCTTAGAAGGGGGAAATTAAGCTAAGGTGGTAAATGCCAAGAGTTTTCTTTATTCCAAGATCATGTCTTTTTTCCATGGTCAGGTGCCAGTTCTCAAAGAATCTTCAAAAAGCAACGCTACTTAACATGTCCACTGGGGCATCAAATGTATCACACAGAAACAGATGAAAAAATGCAGCTTTTTTTTTTTTACTTTTTGGCAGATTCAATATGAAAAGACATCTGTTCCATTAATACCATTATCAACAACTACACCTTTCATATGTTCATATTTGCCAGCTGCAGACTGAGAATACCAGTGCATAATCATTTTTGTTGCCTGAGTGTTTCCATTGCATCTTAAATTTTAGCTCCTTTGTGGGTGTGTGAAGGGAGTGAGACAAAAACCATACTTTAATTTAGTTTAATGAAAAGAAATTACTTATGTCCATGACTTCAATGAGGCACAGATGAGCAGGAAAAAGTATTTTCCCTGAGCTTCAGCAACTGGGAAAATTGGAAAATTCATGATTCATTTAATCTATCAACCAAACCAGAGTTTCCAACATAGGCTGGTAGTGACTTCGAGGCCGGCATAGACTCTTGCAGAGGAGTTCTTGACAATAAATCATAGAAAATAATAATAAATAAAAATATAGCTGATAATAATAAAGCCTTAAACAGCTGAAAAATTTTAATGAGCACTGGACAATATGTCTCCACATAAACTGAGTAATAATATGCCTTTTGAAGCTTATTCCTAATAGATTGCAGTAGCTAAAAGCTGTTTAAAAAGCTTACTCTTAATCTATTCTTACCTTTTGCAAGAACCCATCCTTATGCTTGCCAATCTTCAGGCATAAATACTAGAATAGACTTACACAATCCTCAGGCAAAGGCAATAAGGATGTAGCCTTTAATACTTGTGGGATTATTGACTGGTGGTTAAACCTAGACATTCTCTTGTTTTATGATTTGGATTAAATAATGCTATGAAATGCAGCAAGACAGTGCCTGAGAAATAAATCCACACAAATATATTGATTTTTGACTTATAATACAATAAGATATCTTTTAGATGGGACTGTTAAAGCTGTGATTTCTCTGTCTTAGAGTGTTTTACAGGTAGAAATATTAAACTGTGGATCTGTACCTTGACTGTCAGTTTCAGATATCACACTAATTCCAGATAACAGTCAGTTTTCCTTCTGGTTTTTTTAAATGCCGGTTGCTGCATTTTGCAAGTTAAAATTTTGTATTTTAGTGCTTAGGGGAAAAAAGTGAGGCAAGTAGGAATGAAATACCTGCCGTGAACCCCCACTTTCATCAGCACCGTTTCATGCATGGGGACAGGGGAATGGGCTGCAGTGCTGAAAAGCTCCCAGGATGCAGTTCTTGTTTCTTTTGAACAATGCCAGGTCCTAAGGTTAATAACAATAATAATAACAACAACCTTAAGTATGCTAGGTGGTGAGCACATCTAATTTGGACTTGAAAATCCATGAGCTTTCAGGGAATATGGGAGTCCTGAAGAAGTGTGCAGAAGTGTGCAAACATGTCTACATCAGGAAACTATCATGCACTGTACCATGCTGTCACTCCTGTCGGTGAAATTGTAACAGAAGATATTAGATCCCCACAGCTTCATCAGCAAAACTGCATCTTTTCTGAAGCTAACCTTTTTGTTAATTAATTAGACATATCTTACTATGAATACTTATGAAGGTATTGATTTTCATTTCTTAACCATATCTAACAAAAAAACTTTACATCTTTGAAGGAGAAACTATTTTAAAAATACCTTGTTTATGAATTTGCTTCATAGATGAAACCCCAAAATGTGTAAATAAAAAATCTTTCAAAACATTCCTTTTTGCATCATTCAAAAGAAAACAAAGCCTTAACATACAAAGCTCAAGAATTTTATTATGGGGACAGACATTCTATACACCTGTAAAAATCTCCAGTAAACTTCATCGAGCTTCATATGCCCACTGAATCTCAGTGCGCTGTATTTGGATTGAGACAAAAGAAAATCAGTGGGATCTATTCTTTAACCAGTTTTTTTTCATCTATTGCCCCCCCCTCAGTGACTGTGGGCACTCTGTCATTGCCCATGCTTACCATCTTGCATGTGGACTGATGGACTGTTTCTACAATTGCCTCCCAGTACACTATTAATCCAGGATGAGAACAGTCAGATGCAATGTCCCTCATGTCAAGTGATTGATAGTGACGTTTGCTTCCATATTACCAAGCCCTTTTTAATATTCTGAAATTTGATTTTCTCTGTGTTTTTTATTGTCCTTGACTCTGATTTATTAATCAATACTTTTATTTACGCTCCTTGATGTTTGTCTTCCACAGAGGGAAATAAACAATCATGGAGACTTTAAGGGTTTCAGTGAATTTTGAAGAGGGTTACTTTTAGGAACAGAATGTCAGAGTGACACTTACTCAGTCACTCAGGGAGATTTCAGACTTTACTCCATTTATGTCTCATTCACCTTGCACAGATGTTTACCTGTCTTGGAATGCACTGTGATGTAAAAGGTTGTATGTAGCTGGTAAAGCAGATAGGTGGCAGACAGATTTACAAAGCAGATAGATTTACAAAGGTGGCCTGTGTAAATCTGTTTGAATGCCACAGTTATCCATGTCATGCATGCTGGGATTTGTATTTCTGGGACTGGAAACAGCAAAAGTCCTGGAATTAGCTAAGTCAGTGTGTGCAAAACTTGTCCTTGGCTCAAGGCAGCACGAGACCTACATTTAAAAGTTCACTTTACAGTGTGTTGTTCCCCCTCTTATCTTTCATACATCTATTTTTTTCCCTTTTATGAATAAAATAAGGAGGGATTCACGGCATTAAACATGCCCAAACTAAGTACTGCTTACTCATCATTAACAGGTTCTACCTTTTCAGCTGGATAATTTATACTAGAAATAACTAATCCTCTTGTCCTGAAAATATTGGAAAGGAAAAGGTAAGGTGCTAAAACCACAATTAATCTTTAGCAAGAAGCAAAGTTGTCCATAACTGCTTAGTGTTGGATGGAACATGGTTGGGTTTGCTTTTTTTCTTTTGGATTTTTTTTAGCTGCTGAAAAATTTGCCATCTCTCATGTCCATCTATTTTAATATAAAATTACCTTTTTCAACATAAAATATTGAAGTCTAGGAAAATCTAGAACTCTTCATATGAACTGCTTCTCTTTCTAGAACACTCAGATTGACTTTATCAAAAAGGAGCAACACTTAGCTCTGTTAGCATGGCAATTGGATAATGCCAGCAATGACTTAAAAATTGATTCACAAATTTTAAAGTTAGCTTTTGACAAGTATAGAACAATCTTTAAAGATGGGTCAGCTTGTGTATGTATAGAGTGGCTACCAAAGAAGCAGTAAAAATCTAACATTAAAATATTTGCTAGAGGTCCAATTCTTTCTGAAAGATATCTTCTTCAGTTCAGGGAACAGCATTTTGATACTCCAGATCCTTAGGCTGAGACACTCAAAAAAAAAAAAAAAAAAAAAAAAAAATTCCAGTTGGAATCAACAGAGAGCTAAAATTCCTGTTCCCCATGAGTGCAAAGACCTCACAAGTTGTTCAGATACCAGAAACAGAAAAACATTGATTGTACAGAATCTAAGGTTCTGTTGACATCAGTGTTTCAGACTTGCCTTCTCACTTCCATTAGGTACAGCAGTTTCAAATACAGAGCCACTGTGTTGTCTGGAACAGAGAGGTACCACTGGGATGTAATCAGGCTCCCTGCAAATGTCACAGGATTTTACTAGGAAGTCACCTGGTTTATGCCGTGATTTTGCGAATCACACTGCAACAATGTGTGTTTTTAGTAACCACCTGCAAATGAATGGTAAGGATAATTTGGGTAAATTTGAATTTTTAACCTAAAAAATGTAAAATGATTGAAAAACCTTGAAATTCTGCCCATCCACCCCATATATCTGGGAGTTTTGCCACTCACCATGTTGTGAAAAATAATTTATTGTTGGTTTCTTGAGACTTAGGGAGACATAAAGATTTTTTTCCCCCAAAAGAACAGTATCTTATCAGAAAATACACACTTTTTTCTCAAAGTGTCATAAAAATACCTTATGAAAGGAGCAGGTATCCATGGTGATCAGCAATTTACCATCTTTTGTTCTCAGTTCTCACTTCAAAGAAAGTAAAATAATGACTCACTATTTTGCCTAATGGCTAATTTCTTCATAAGACAAAATAAACTGCAAAATGTTAGAACACAGTTATAAATTACTTGCTAAAAGTATTAGCTAAACTCATCTCTGGCAAACGAACACCTTCAGCGTAATCATGTCATTGATAACATATTTTCATTCTAAGTGAAAACAAGATATTGCAAGACATTATATAAGGAGAGGTAAGTTACCTACATATTTTTGGGAGGTTTTTGTTTGTTTTAAATTAAGAAATTAAAAATTAAGAAATCTGTCAAGACCGAATATCACAATCTGCACAGGAATAAGGAATACATGAATATCTGCAGTTTCCTCCTTTTAGCTGCAGAGTGGTTGCAAATTCTTAAGATGACAGGGTTGAATCCTTCTTACAAGCTCACATTGATGTTGTTGCCCTATTGGAATTGTATTAACAAAAAGATTATTTTAAACTTTTCTTTTTCTTGTGTAAGAACCACAAGATCTCATTTTCTTACTACCACTTATATTTATCTTCTTAACTCTCACACCCAGTATTAAAAGACAGAGAAGATGTTCAGCAACTGAAACTTTGATTTGCTCCATGTTGTACTAGAATGTACAGAGAACTCTTTAGGTAGGATTAGTGAAACAAAGGGAAAAATAAGGAAAACCCTTTTTGCTCTAGTGAAAATTGCATGGGGCTGAATGAACTTGCCGCATACACTTTGGCACAAACACTGAAGCCAACTGAATTTGATGTTATGGTTAGACTGAAGCAGATTCAGGAGTCACTCTGTGTCCTGCACTGGGAGGAGAGGATGAACTCAACAGGATGTACTGAGTAGACTTGTGCGAGTTTTTTGCTTTTCTGCGTCTCCTGCTAAGGAGCTTAGTCCTCTCATTTTCAGCTAGGAACTACAGCTAGAGCTAGTGGCTAATGGCCATGGCAGAAGACAGGTTGCCAGGCTGAATGGGCCTCTGGCCAGACCCAAACCCAGCTGCACTTACACTCCTTGTTCCTTAAAAACATCCACTTATGCAAGGAACATATTTTCAGCAAAGCAATGGAAATGAGGTATTTCTCAGAATTATACAATGTTATTTATATTTTATTCATTAATCATAGATTAACGTATAAATACGGGTTTGTAGTATGAATAACTAAAAAAGATGATGGTAGTTGTGAAGTTTATGTATTTTCAAGGAAAACAAAGCTTCTATCTTTTACATTTTCTCACTCATTATTATACAGCCAAAAATAAGACACAGCTTAGAATTTGAGTAGAAGAAAGTATTGTATGCTGTAACTTTGAAGAATTCTAAAAAGGGGAATTTACAATAAGTCATTTTATTATTATTATTAATTATTATTATCAAAAAAAGAGATCAGCATTGATACCAGTTAATGATTTGTCACTTTTACATCAGTGGATGTAGAGAAAACAAAGATTTGGGTTACACATTTTGCTATTTTATTCTTCCAAAATTACAGAACATGTTGCAGTGAAATAGAGCAGTTTTCAATAGCAATTAAAATCTCATTTTATTTGAGTTATTAATCCAGAATTTAAAGAAACTTTTCTGTAAACTAAAAATGAAAAAGTGAGGAAAAAATACTGCTCCTCTTGATGAAGCTTAGACATTGGGACTGTGTTTTTGAGTCCTATTAGTCTTGCAGTCTTGCAGGCCAACCACTCCAATTTAGTCAGCCTCCTAAGTACAAAAAGTAGATCACCGGGAAGCAAAGATTATGAAGCCAGCGCTGTCTGGCTTGCAACTCTGAATTCAATGTCTGCTTTTAGATAAATGGGGCTATTAGAACTTGACAAATTTGTCACCACCCTGAGACATAGGTTTCTAGCAAGCTGTATTGGTAAATAAAGCCCTTTTAAATTGCTTTTCAAGTCAAATGAATGCTTTTCTATCTCCAAAACCAAGATGGAAAGGTAAAAATTGGTAAAAGTCCAGACACCAGTCTTTTAGTGTAGAATCTCTCTGCACTTAGATTACTTCTTTTTTCCCAGCCTTTTGTTACAGGATATTTTAGTCTGGTTTTGATTTAAAGTAATTTGCTTCCTTGGTCACTTTATCTGTCAAGCAAATGAATGGTCCTCTGAAACTTTTTGTTTGCTCTACAGCCCAGTATTCTGCAGATATTCTAATTTTCTTACAATAGCTCTCAAATAATTTTTCATGGAGAAGTTGTGATGCTGGAGATGCCCAAATAGGCAGCTGGGTAACAACAGTTCTGACTTTCAACCTTTTTCTCTCAAAGTGATATTCTCTGGTACTATTACAAATATTTTCCAAAATATCACTGTGTCATACGTGTATTTCCTGGCATTATTTATAGCTGGATTTTGCTCAGAGCCTGTGAAAAGCAAGGAAAGCAAAGCTTTGCTTGAATGTTCTTTGTAGTGCCCAGAGCTGTTGCATGGGCTGTAATTATCAACACCATCATGGAGCCACATGGGAAAACAAGCCCTTCTCACCCATTAGCCCCAGAGAACAATTGCTCAGCAACAAAGAGTGGATAGTAAATAGTTAAAATGGAAACCTGGTGAATAAAAAGGAGACTGTTACATGGATAACAATGAAAGCTGTCTTTTCCTTTCAGGCCGTTATACTGTGATAGGACTTAAGAGACCTTTATACAAGGTGTCATCATTTCAGTTCGGTTTGCCCTTTTCCAGACATGCAATATGTCCAGAGTCCAACAGCAGAACCTAGAAGGGTATTGCTGGTGGAAATTTTTCATCCACACCTTTTCCTGCACACTGCTGCCATGTCAAGGCATTCAAGTGATGCTGTAGCCCACTCTAGACTGCTTGGTCAACACCTTAAAGTGTACTCATTCTTCCTCTCCCTCTTCATGGCCTCACAGGGCAAAAAAAGTAGGTAATAATAAAGCCACTAGAAGACTTTTTCCTAAAGTATTTTGACAAAGAAAATAAGTATTTTATTTGGTTTGATTCTTCTGGGAAGACTATTGGGATCTCTATAGTGAATGAATGGCATATTTTGTCCTCAGGCCTCAGAACCAGAATAATAAGACAGTGACTCATTTTTAGAATAACAGCTTGTCAGATCTAGCCTTCTTATTGTTGAAACAAAGTACCATCTTTTTATATGATTAAAAATTAAATAAAGTTGCCATAAAAGAATATTAGTTTGTCATACTAAATGCCTGAGTTTTAGAATCATGGAAATATGTTTCTTTCTTTAATTATGAAGCTGAACTTGACACAGAGGAATTGCTCTGAGCCCTGTGGGGTGACCAGTAGCAGGCGCTTGCTAGCAGGAAGATGTAGAATTTTTCCTTCAGCTTCAACAGATTTGTTGCCAGAATGTTTTTTTTCTGAGAAGCATATTTGTAGCTAGATGACAGTATTACCCTTGGGACTAGAAAAGACTGGCAGTTTGGATTTTCTACAAGTAGTTATCTTAATGTTACAGAATGAGGAGGAAAGCAGGTTTGTGCGAGCAAGGCCAGTGTTAGCCATACAGGCCGCAGCAGTAAGATGGGTGCAGGGCATGCTGACAGGACAGAGTGCCCTTGAGCTCTGGGAAAGTACCATGAGAAAAATGAGGAGGAACCCTGAAAGTGTGAGAATGGAATGCAATGGAATGCAAATTGTAACTTTTAGTAGTAAGCATAAGCACTTGTAACAGTATATAAGCCACGCATACTGTGAAATAAAGGGATCTTGCTTATAACTCATATTGAGCTGTTGCATGTTTCCTCTCGCCTCCTGAAATCTTAACTCATGGAAAATCCAGGTAAGCCTGGCTGCCTTGGTAGGACTTCTAGCCAGCCTGGTTGTTGGGAGGGCTCATACACAGAACCAGTCAATAAACCAGAGCTGCTGTTTTTAAGCTGGGATAGTTCATTGAATCTTTCTGGATGCCCTGAATTCTCAGCTACCTCAGTGCGTATTCATCACCAAAGCAGGAGTTTCTCAGAATGTTAACACTACTTTTATCAAGGGATCACCAGAGCTTTTCAGGATAAAATTACTGCAATATTTTTATCTGTGGCATGAATATAACATCACAATTTACTCAGATACATATTGGTCTATGAATACATTTAAGTGTCTTTCCAGTCTATTTATTGCTCAGCTATAAACCTTTATATTTATACTTTTTCTTTGTATCAAAAATGAAATTTAAATGCACTTCCTGGGAAACAGACCACCTCACTGTGGCTGGGGCTTTCATGGATGTTCTGCCTTTGCTGTGGAACAATTCCTA
Source organism: Entomyzon cyanotis (assembly GCA_024500445.1). Taxonomy (NCBI): domain Eukaryota; kingdom Metazoa; phylum Chordata; class Aves; order Passeriformes; family Meliphagidae; genus Entomyzon; species Entomyzon cyanotis. The sequence goes on from JAKEPQ010001005.1 coordinate 24,411,562, forward strand.
TGAACAGATTTTCCAATATGACTTGCAGGAACAGGTTGTACTATGTCATTTGAGGAAAAGATAAATTCTCTAATTAGAAGCCAAAATAGTTCGCGGAATGAAATTAAAGGTTCTGGTGAAAAGCATCACTGAGTGAATGCTGAGATCTATTGCACTCCCCTCAGCTAATGTGAAAAGTACTGTGAAGTGCTCATCTCAGCACTCAGAGCTCAAGCACCAAACCATCATTTGGTTTAATTTCACCAGACTCCCCATCCATCACAGCCCACTGTAAGGATTCACAGCACAGCCACTCCATCTCTTGCTCCACAGGTCAATAAAGTTATTGCCTACAGGCAGTGTTTTACCATGTTGTTATCCTTCAACCATTCAAAAGATTCAGTCATGTCTTCACAGGCAAACAGATCTGTTGCCAAAGTTAAATATTGTTTTCTAAACCCTGTGCTGCTGTGAAGCATAAACTTAGCTCAGCTTTAAATGTTTACACTTCAAGTCTTTCTCCCTTCTAGGACTGGAGTGTCACTGGGGAGAGCCTTGCACAATTTTTAAATGTCAGTAAGATATAAATTGGCACAAATTGAGCTGGTGGCTTGGGAGAAGTGTTTGTGAATAATGTAGCACATTTTTCTCAGCATTATGAAAGTTCTGGAATATTTCCTATTCTGAAACAAAAAATTGAATTAGATATATAATTTTCATGAGTGTCGACTACTTTAAGGGCATTGTTACCAGTGCAGTGGTATTAGATAACCTCCACACTGGGAAGTGCTCTCCAAAGAAAAGTAAACTTTTGTTCATTATATGTCAATATTATGGGACAAATGTTGGAATAACTTTCTCATTATTTCTATTTAATATTTTTTTGCCAATTTGGTCAAAATTAAAATACAACAAATCTGTACAACCCACACTAATATAATTTTAACTTTCTTACAGTATTGTGTCTGTGTATCTAATACAGTCATACGTAACAAACTAAATACTTTGAGACTGTATATTACCAGTGATCTTTTGATTTATGCTATGGATACAATATAGCTCCACTGCCTGCTCCCTTAAAATCTGAAATTTTGAAGGTGCGTTAGTTTGCATGTTTGCTAGGCATATATCCTGGATTTCTTGGGTTTTGATTTTTATGGCTGGACTTCAGGAGCCAAGGTCTAATTCTCACCGCTCTATGCTGCATCATTGGCTGTACACTAGTCTGGGAAATCAGTGTCACAAAGAAATACTTTACCATGCTAAAAACTTATGGGATTTAGAAGATCATCTTGGAACCTTTGTCCACTGCTGAGCTCCACAATCTGCCAGACTTCACGAAATGCTGTGGTTAATAGACAACATAAACTCTCTGGGTCAAACAGTCAACAATTGAAAAGCCTCTTTCTACTCACATCTCTCTTGTGTGTGTATGGTCCCACCAGGAACCAAATCAGGAATGTGTGCTCTCCAGCCTTACCACGTGTGCCCTCAAACCAGTTCTCTGACTCTTTTCTCTCTATTTGTATTAAAACCTTTGTCAACTGTTATGACAGGTTTAGCAGCAATAGAGCAGAGTGCCCTGACAGATTTTTGAAGCTAGGACATTCAGAAATTTCAGTCTCTTCAGTCACCATTTTCAGCAAAGGAAATTTCTGATGTGTGCAAGAAAAATATTTTGGCAATGAGAGACGTCAACTACTGGAGCAGGTGACCAGAGAGATTTTACAACCTTCATCCATGGAGATGCTCAAACTTGCTTGAACATGGCCCTGAGCAACTTCATATAAATTGGAAGTTTGATTTACTTTTAAAGGTATCCCTGTTTTCAATGGGGAGTTTTAATGAAATTCCCATTTTTCTTTAATGAGGTGATCAACTTCTGCCTTGAAACTCTCGCACTTCTGCAACCAGTTTAGAAGATTATAGTAAATTATTGAGAAGCTTCATAGAAAATGGAATGTTCAATTTAGGTGCCTTTGTATTTATATGGTATGTTTAGGAATATTTAACTTTTTGGTGTCCCAGTTTTCACAGTTCCCATAGCAGAGGAGTAAATGGTGGTAAATTGTCCTGTTACCCTTTTCAACAGATCGTAAAAGGTCCAACCTTTTCATAAATGCAGTATCTGGAAAATTCTGGGGCTCCACAAGTACAAAGTTAATTCCTGTACCTAATAACTGGGTCACAGTTCTGTGGGATATCAGACGATTATGTCTGCCTGCTCCGAAATTCATGTTGTCCAGTTCACGTTTCTCTGGGTTGATTTAATCATAGTGAAAATCCACTCACATGTATGGCAGCATAAAACCAAAACCAGAATTTAAAAGCCAGACAACTTGTTGACCTTAAATACTGATTCTCACCCGCCCCTCCCCAAAACTTTTCAAGCATATAACTCACTGTTTTTTAATTACAATTGAGAATATTCACTATATTTTGTTTACAGGAAACTTACAGTATGAACACAGAAACAGAAACAGAAGTGAAAACAGAAAGTATGCATTATATATGTATGTATGTATAAAGTATGCTATAAAAGATATGGTTCTCACATGTTCTCACAAGGCTTTTTTGCTTTCTTTTTTATTATTTATTTTTGTTTGCTTGTTTGTTTGGCTTTTTTTACTTCCCCATCCCCCCCCCCCCCCCCCGAGTTAATTGACTGAATTCTAAGACAAGTGCATTGAAATTCACTGAGGACAGCTAATAGTTGACAAATACAATGCCTTAATCTGGAGACTGGGAGAACTGCAGACACAAAATGATAATGACAAATAGACTTGGCCATCTCTTGTGGCTCAAGTCAGAATATATCAGAAGACCTAACAGATAGTGAAAAGTTGTTAATTACTTTTCTTTAGTTGTGACTGTAATTTTGAAGCAAAGTATATCCCTGGAGTCTTTACGAAGTCCTTTAGCTTCCAGAAAGGCCACTGGAGAGCCCATGGGAAGAACTTTGTATCTACACTATAATAAGCATTGATGGAAACATTGAATTAAGATCATTAACAGTAAAAAAAGCATAATTGACTTTGAATAATCTTTTTTTGATAGAGAGTAATAACTGTGACTTTTATGTGACTGCAGTTTCCTTACAGATTGAAATTCTCTAAACCAGAGAAGGCCCAATGGTGAAAACAAGCAGGACCACAGCTCTCACCTATTGTTTGGGAAACCACAGCAGACTGGAGAAAATAATTTGTTTCAATGCTTTGGCCAAGGGATAATTAGCATAAAACCATTTAAAAAATCGAAAATGTAGGAATGTATTGAGGAAAAAACAAGTCCTGCATCCTCTCATGCTTTTGAAATAGCTGGTCTTATAATTCAGCCTCTTAAGCTGCAGGTGCCACAGCAACAATGCCAGTATACCAGTAGCATTGAATTCATAGAGGCAGAATAATGAGGCCAAGCTTCATTATGTTGATTAAAAGATGGTTTCTGAATTCTGTTCCTCGTGCTGGGAAAAAAAAATTCTCTGCATCTGAACAAATTACAAGACTATTCATTATTGATTTTTTTCCCTCTCTTTTTTTCTTCCTCCACATAGGAGGAGGTACATAGTGCAGAAGAAAATGTGAGCTTTTCATTTTCCTGTTGTGCAAGCCAGCTGTTCAGGCAATCAGTCAGGGGTTTGAGCCTCAGAGCAGGTCCACATCCAGTGAGAAGGATTATTTCCACGAGAAGTAAGGATAATGGTACTTTTGAAGGCTAATCAAACATATTTGAAGGGAGGAAGTTCAGATGAGGGAGAAATGGAAAAAAAAATCTGGAGTACACTAAAGACCATGTCTAATCTTTGTGAAGTGAGATTTTGAGAGCTTTTCCTAGGAGTGTGAGCAGAAGAACTGGTTTAGAAGGAGAGTCAGCATAAAAGAAGCCATTGAATTCTGCACTTTTGTGACTGCATACAGATAAGGAAACAGATAAGGACATATATAGTCATTAGAAATGGAAATGCAGGATTTAGAGATAGACAACCTTTTTGCAGGAGATGTGATGTGTTTCACCACTTTGAACAATGCTCTCTACCTTTTCTCTCCTTCATTGACTTTTAATGTACTTTGTTAAAAACAGGGAAACAAATGAATATGCTGCAGCTCAATCAGCCTATGCCATCTTCAGACATTTTGGTCAGTTTTTACATTTGTTGCTTTAATAATCTGTCACTTAAGTAAAACAAGGCTCTCATTCTATCTATACTATGTTCAGAAGTAGCGATGGCTTCAGACCCAGAAAATAAAAAACTTAAGTAACTTTTTTTTTCTCATTTTTTTGTTTGTCCAAAGCATTTGCTAGGAAAATACCAGAAGAAATATTTTGAAGATATCTTTATAGTTGATTTTGCAGCCTTGTCTGTTTACTCACAGTTTTTCCTTTATTCCAGATAATAATTGAAATCAGTCCTATCTTACAGAATAACTGCACATGAAGTGGATTATTCAATAAATTTTTTTCCAGTCCTAGTGGCTTTGATTTAGGTACTCAATCTAATGAAATGCAATTAAACCATCATTCAGAGTATGACTGGAACTGGATTCACCAATCATCAGTCACAAGCTGGCTTGCCTAAATTAAAGTTTAACACCAACAGAGATAATATTAATGTAACATTCATATTGTTACATCTACTAAGAGACAAAGGAAATATTGCCTTCAGAAAATGAGGATAGGTTCCGGGCACTATTAAGGAAAGCCAGGGTTTCTGTCCTCCAATCCAATGCAATAGGTCAAATAAGACATCAAAATAACATTTGAATCAGTTATCTGAACTTCAGGTTCTGTACTGAATCAAAGACTATTTATTATTTCTTTACCAGTGGAATGGTGTAAGACCTCTTGTCATGTTACTAGGAGGCAATAATTTATTTAGATTATCTATCAAGTTTATTTCAGCTGGTTGCAATGGTTCTCACCACTGTTTTCATCATTTCAGATGTGAGCATGCCCCATGGAATCACTGCCTACTGCAGCAAACAAACCACTGTTGTAATTTGTTGTGGTTAGGACAGATCTGTGCCTACTTTGTTGAAATGCTGCATACTTTCACCATTGTGGTTTTAATGGAGTTACCAGGTACTTAGGGTACTTAGTACTTAGGGTACTTATGGCATTTAGGGGAAAGTAGGAACCTAACAACTGAGAGGATGAAATCTGGGGAGAATTTTTGAAGCCCTGGGACCAGATTCTCATCTACAATGAAACTGTACATTGGTCACCTTGAGGTAACATGTGAGGAGGGCAACTCTTAAGTCAGCTCTTAGATATCCCTGGTAGAATAGAAAACAGTAAACTAAAGACTGTTCTTGATTACATTAAAAGAAGGATTCTCAGAAACATATCCTGGTTTTATTGCTCTCTATTTAACATTTAGACAAACCAGCATTTTTTTGGGCACAAACCAGCATTGTTTGTGAGATTCCCCTTAGGATCACAGAGCAGCTGCAATTGGCATAAACATGAAATTCACTTTGCATGAAGAAGGTGGCATAAACATAATAAAAAGTTTTTAATTTGAAGTCTTATTTGAAACGTTGCTGGGAATACTGTATTCAATCATTTCTTATCTGTGAGGTTTACTCTCATCCCAGATGACTTGTTTTGCTTTTGAGGAGGTCTTGTAGCGCTAGAATCTGCCAAATCTTCTCTCTTCTGTCCACAGGTTACAAGAATCCTGTGGACAATATTCTGCATTCAATTCTTAATCCCCTTCAGCAAACAACGGGGGAGTTTTGGAAGTCTTTTTATATTAATTTCTATAGAAGAGCAAATAGCACCTGGTGGAAGTAATGAATGTCTTGGTATTTGGTTAAAAAGAATTGGAATTCAGATTAAAAATCTTAAAAGCAGCTCCTATAGTGAGCTCAGCCTTTCCTGGAAAAGTGCCGGGGAGTTGCTTTTTATAGAATATTCTTTGAGGAGTGGTTTAAAGTAAAGTAAGCTGTAAAATTGTCTTCCTCAAGTATTCTACTGAGACCAGGAGGAGAATAATTATGCAGCTGAAAAACAAAAAGTTGCAAAAGACATTGTGTACTCACAGGTTATTCTTAAACAAAAGACAGGATTCTTCAGCTCTTTAAAATTTCATTAAGAAAATTTACTCGGCTATGGTTTGTTTCCTATAAATATTCAGATTGTGCAATGACTCCTGTTGCTCCCAACAGTTCTGCATCTTCACTGGAAAAAACCTGCAAATCTCTCATCCATTGGAGTACCCAGGTCTCAACCATCAGAACACAGCTTCCTTTTCCATGTGTTTTTACCATACTGGCAAATTCAGTAAAATTTTACAAGATCTTCAAATGTGTTTGGTGCTTGCCAATTTTAGGAACACGTTAGGAGAAATATAAGTGAAACAGTGAAAGAGAATTTCGTTGTTTAGCTCAGTTATGGATGAATCAGTTTTTTGTGAGTACCTATTTGAAAAAGAAATTGAAAGTTATTTTAAAGTGACCCATATCCTCAGCTGTTGGATTTTTCATTTCTTCTGAATGGTTTTATGACAGAAAAAAAATATCCACTTGTGTAAGATAACTTTGCAGCTTTTTTTTTTTTTTTTTTTTTTTTTGGAAAGACCTAATGTGTGACATTGATTTCTACCAGTGATAATGACCCACTATCCTCCCACTCCAGCAATGCAAAAGAAGAATGGCAATTCTTCTATAGGTAATGTTCTGTATGAGATACCTTGGGAGTTAACAGAGTTTATTTAAATGTAGTTTTAAATACAGTATTAAAACCATGCAGAATTCTTAGAAGTGTAATGTAAATATTCTCAGATACCAGGTCAATAAAGTGCTTGAAGAAACCTTTCTCCTTGTGATGCCTCTGCATTACAGCTTTAATATGCAACTGAAGTCTGAAGTTTAGTCTAAAATTTAAATGAATCCTGTGAAAACTTCTGTTCAGTATTTATTTGTATTAGCCTCATAGTCTTGTTCCTGCTTACAGCTGTTAATAACATACATATGACTTATTTCAGCTGTGTAAGTTTAACAATTTCAATAGAAGAAAAAAAAGAAAATGTATTGATTTCATGAAGGAATAAATATTGTCTGAAAGCGCAATATATTCAGTATAAGAAGAACCAGATCACAGTCTGTGCATTATAACTAAAATTTCCAGGCTTGCCTGTGTGTTACCCTGCACTGGTTCACTTTGCTACTCATTTTCCATTCCATATTATTTTTAAGTAAATAATTGTGTGTCCTTCTACCTTAGCCCTCAACTACATTTGGTATTTGAAGGGACAATTCTGTCTCTTAAGCAGAGGTACTTAGCTACAGAAAGGAGGCAAAAGATAGAATCTTGTTTTGAGTAGGACAACTACTCTAGTTATCACCTTTCAGTATCTCTGCCACGAGTCATTATCAAAAAGCAAAGCTTCTTGATGCTAGTAGTTACAACCACTAAATATATTATTTGACTTTCTTATTGTTAATTTTTCTTTAAAGATTTTTTTCTTTTCAGAATTCTCTGCCTCCTTAACCTTCCCATCAGAGACAGTGAGATGGTGTCAACACAACAACCCTTTCTTTTAGAAGATCACAGTTTTTGACAACAGCATCTTCTTACATAATATTTCTCCAAATTCTTTCAATGAGTGTGTTACAAATGTTCGGAACTGCAGGTGTCTCCTGCTGCCTACTCTGTTTGCCCTTCTAATGTCCTCAGTCAAAGCATCCTGTTGGCAGTGGAATTGGCACTATGGCAAGGGATCAATTTAAAGTTCTAAGCTACAATACAACAATTCTATTTGTTGTTAGAAAGGAATAGCAGGATGTAAAAGGGACACATGTGACACTAGAAATATAGCGATTTTTGACCTGTTATAAGGAATTCCTTTTTCCTGAATTTATTATTGCAGGAAGTAAAAATGTTAAAAGAAATGTTAAAAAATTCCTAACTTACCTAGAAGAAGATAGATTATAGTGTGGCCCTGTTGTAATGTGTTAGACATTCTGTTGAAGTATCTGATCCTGGAACAAGCTTGGACTAAACAGTCAGTGGAATGAATCTAAAGCAGATTACAGCTAGGACAGTAAATATGTCTTTGATGTTTTGCTATTGTTTGAGCATAAATTGGTAAAGCTTTCTAGATTCTTTGAAAGCCTTTTTTTCCTCATTAAGTTTTGAGACCTGACTGTTCTGTCCCAGGGTCTTGCACTGTCTGTTCCAACTCAACAAAATAAATTCCTTTTCCTCCTTACTCTTTTCAGTGAGATGTTCATAATACCCATAATGGCGATTGAAGATACTTTATACTTCTTTCTAGGTAACCAGAAGATGACAAAATTACATCTGAATGCTCCTTTGGTTATATTGAGATCTTACTAGAGGGTAAGATCTGAACATGTCTCCTAATTTCATACAGCTGAAAAACTAGTTTAAAGTGGGTTCAGCTAATCTAAAAATTACAGACGTTACTTACTGCCTTGGTTTCTGTTGATCAGATTACAGTAAAAGAAAATATTTTGAAAAGACTGTTTCTAGACACATAAAAAAGAAGAAATGTGAAAGGCAAGAAAGAGACTTCTTTATTCAGTCTCATATGTTGAATATAGGCTTAGATTCCTTGGAAATAAGTTCATTCACTCAAATTTTCTGAAAAATTACATGGGAATATTAGAGAAATCAATAAACAATTTGTATGCAGGTGTATTTGGAACTATTTGTAGTTTCAGAAATATGTCTTCAAAGCTAATGTCAGCCACTAAAACTTCATTGCCACTTTATTTTTTACCTTCAACACAGTCAGAAATCACACAGGACTGTGCTGAAGACTGAGGTAGACTTGGGGATTCAGGCACTCCAGAGAAACAAGTGAAAACAGAGGACTTGACTGAAGTAGTGCTTAACGTTTATCAGAGAGGCTCAGATTTTAAAGTGATTATGGTGAAATGAGAGTAGTGAAGGAAATGAGCCCAAGAATATAAACTAGGTTAGTGTGTAACAATTGGAGAAAGCATTGTCTCACATCCTCTTCAATATCCAAGATACATCCCACCCATTCTGGGATGATGTTAGATGTCCATACTCTGCTTATGTCAGAAGTGAGCAAATTGCCAAATTCAAATCTGTTGCAAAAATTGTTCCACATGGCACTCTTCTAAAAGACATAAATCAAATGTTTAAAATCAAATTAATTTTGCTTTCATGAGATTCCTTTGACTATTAAAAAATGCTAGGAATACAGAGCCTGTGTTGGAATAGATGATATCTGGGAAACTTTGTATTACAATTGCTCAGTGAAGCAATTGCACACTGAAATCCAGTTTCTTGATTTTTACAGTATAGCTCTGAGCTCAGATCTATTCCGGCCTCAAAGGTTTTGTTCCCTACCTGATGTTATTGAATATTAGAAGAGTTTCTGACACAACGTTTCCCAAAGGCAACAAATTTCTGTAATATACCATTGTTCAAAAAACATGCAGTACCTTAGTTTTCTCATATAACTCAAAATAAGGTTATATGTCCTAGGGAATGTAATTTTGCGATACTGTGGGCTACAATAAAATCCCACTATGTAATGTTCTGTATAGTAACTGATCTTAGGAAATGGTTTCTTAGCTGACTACTAAAAACTTGCACTTCATTTTCCTTAAGTCTCTGCTTTCAAAAAACAACAACAAAAACACATAGATGCAATAAATAAGCGAACAAATACCTCAGAAAAATCCAGCCTTGATTTGTTTTTTATTATTTTTTTCCTTTTTCAGCTTATGCCTTCTAAGTGATGGCCTGAATTGTGAGTGGAATTTTTTCCTCTAAAGTGTTTCCAAAATCTTTCTGGAAGTAGATTTTGGAAATAGTATCTTCACATATATTAGTTCCTCACTCTATATTTGGCAGTTTTTATTTCTCATCATTTGGCCACACAAATTATGAGTGTTTGTGTGGCTTTTAATAGGTCTCATTGCATTTTTAAATTTCAATTAATTCAATGATTTGAATTTATCTGATCTCATGTATACTAATTTGAATGTACATCATATGTTGAACTTCACGACTCTCTGAATCTTTGGAAACAGCTTGGAATAACATCTGTCTCTTTTCACAGGTTGATCACAGTACTGACTTGTGGTTGGAAATTGCCTGCCATATCCACGTCATTCTCAGTTACCTAAAACTTGTGGGAATTTATGGCGGTTACAAAAATGTAATTAAGTATCAAGTGACCTTAATTTTTCCTACAGAGTATTTTCCATTTTCATCTGCATTGACAGTGCTCTGAGCATAGGTTTATCAGCAAATATCACTGACATCAAAATAACATGGTGCATGCCTTGTACAAAAAGTTGCAGATGAAAATAGTCAGATCCATCCCAATTCCCACCCTTCAGGAATTCTGGTAGAGAAGTCTCTTCAGGTAATATTTTTCTTTTCAGTGTTGTCCTTCACCCCACCAAATAATTCACTGATAATCACCAGCCATTGCCAATCCCTACTTTTGCTGGTTTCCTACATATTTTATATTTCTTCCAGATTTTTTTGTCTTTCTTTTTCTTCAGGAAATCTTTCATTCATTTAAAATATGCATTCAGCTCCGGAAAACAAATAAACATTTTCCACTGGAAAGAAGGACATGGTTTTCCAGTTGGCTCCTGCTATTACTATTAAGTCACTACATCTTTTTGGAACTCTGAAAATGCACATAACACTTTGAAATAAGCTTAAATGAGAGATGTCTTGCATTCATTTTGACACAAAAGGTAAATATTACTCTCTCATTTTTTAGCATATGTTTATTTTGATTAGCAATCTACGTCAAAGATTTTGAGCTAGTAAACATTCTGTCTCTGTTCCCAGAAAAGTTAAGATCTTGAGTAAATACTGGAAAGCTTGAATGGTGTCACAGGTAAATATTGACAGAATAAAATAAATTACTTGTGAAATGTGGCATAATGTTGTAATCAACAGAAAACTGAGAGGTGGTTAAGAGGCCTGCTTGATGGAAAACAAATGTTCAGAAATTCTAATGGGAAGACTAATCTACTGATAGATGAACCTCACTCTGAACAACTCTGAAGGTCAACATTTATTTTGTACTTTGAATCACAGAATCAAATTTAAAGGTTTGAGTTTAAACCATGAGTAATTTAGTCAGATTAATCTTGAAAGAAATAATTTTCAGATGCAACTGTGTGGGAGATATAGACATCTACAGGACAGATGGAGAGATATTGCTGTTTGTCATTCTTAGATGAAGGAATGTGTTCAAATATTTTATCCTAATTGTATTTTTATGCTTGCTACAGTACATCACTTATAAAGGCACTTATAATCTGTCAGTCTGGCACAGCTTGCTTTTACTGAGAAAAGTAGAGAAGGCATGAAAAAAGCTGTGATACTCTTTAATATTTGTTGAATAAAGTGCCAGAAGGAAGATTTAACATTTTTCCTCGTGTCTGTTTTAAAATGCAAAACCATTTTTCTAGAAATTGATTACCAGAGGAATTAAGAAGCTAAATTAAAGACTAGCAGGTTGGTTACTGAAAGTAGAATGAGATGTGAAAATAAGAACATAATAGCATAAAAATATACATGATTTGAAGTTTTAAATGGAATGTCTGTGCCAGGTTGTCTCTGACTATGTGATAACAAAATTCTGGCTTACAGGCAAAACACAGATCTGTTTGTTTACTTTGAACACCTCTTTTCTCACCATTGGACTCTCAGTTACACATCAGATTTTTTTTGTCTTTTAAGACCATTCTGAAGCTGCCAAATGCCTATTGCAGCTATGGCACACTAAAGTGGTTCCATATTGATCACAAACTTTGAAATCAAGCTTTTGAATACACTTGGATCCAAATATTGATTGCTTGGCTTTTTTTTTTTTTTAAGAGATGGTGAGATGGCATCTATTACAACCACTGTCAGTTTGAAAGCTGAATTTCTGTTTTTTGAAGGAAACTTAGAGAAATCTTTTTTTTTTTTTTTTTTTTTTAAATATGCAGTATTTCTGTAAGACATCATCTGGAACATAATTCTCTTAGCAAGTCCTAAGACCTCCAGCTTCTCTGGTTTTTAAAGGCAAGTAAACAATTCTTAAGCTTCCTTCCCTAAAGTTTACAAGATGAATGGGATTTCTTAATCAGAGGAATGTCTTTCAAGTGGAAAGCTGTGTCATGAGCGTACTGATATCAGGTCATACACGTCTAATTGTTCACTTCCTTGAATAACGCAGAAGAGTTATTGGGGTCCCTGGTGTGAAGGCTGATTACCCCCATTTTGCTCTGCTGCCTCAATGGCATGGTTGTTCCTCAGATATTGACTTGCTAGAAATGGTTTGTCTGGAAATTCAATTTGACTTTGGCTACAGCTCAGAAAATAAAACAGCATAAATTAAGGTTACTAATGATGATGTTTTGATCTTATGAATTTCGCAATACCTTTCTTATTAGAGGGAAGTGCCATTTCTCTGGTGTAGAAAACACAACAGTTCATATCATCTTGTATCATCTTCACAACAGTTCATATCATATAATATCATCATATCATATCATATCATTCATCTAGATAATGTAAGCCTACAAGCTCACTCCTTCCCAGATAGATGAGATTTATTACTTTGTGAGGTTTTTCTCGGGAAACAGACAAAAGTTAATTTATTGAATTGCCTTTTAGTGATGACTTTTAGATGTGTTGTTAAATTTCAGCTTTCTGTGCATGGCAAATCCTAGTATAGTTTTTCATAACTCTATCTAGAGGGTATAAAGAGTGCCTTTTTTAAAAGTTATTTTTGTCCTTTTTTCTTTTTAAGTGATTAAACAGTCTCTGATATTTGATGGATTTCCTTTATTGTTTGTAATATGACTACTTCAACAAATAAAATGGTTATTATTGTCTTTTATAACGTCATACAGTAGTTTTTAATTTCATTTAGGTATATCAACTCAAAAGTACAAAGATTTCATGAGTTTTGAGTAGCACCTGATACAATAACTGTCCATTAAATTCAGAATATAATTACAGACATGCACAACACAGGTCTGAGGCCTGATTAAACAGATGTTAAATCTTAAATTGTTTAGATTTTAGCATTTGGACTGTCAATTAAATTACATTAATTACATTGCTTAAAATATTTTTCCAGCTATGAGTGAGTGAGTGATAGAGCAAAGAAATCTAACTGTTGAAGAGTAACCATTATTGTGAAGTCCAGGCTAATAGAGTATGAGTAGCAGTATCTGACACAAAACTTAAATCTGCTTCAGGACTCCTAGATGGAAAACTGCTGTAAGCAGCAGCTGTTTATCAGGGAAATCCAAAAATCTGTTTACTTAGAAGTTGATAAATGTGGCACTTCAGCTCTCTCTTTTGCAAGGTTTCCACCTTCTTCTCCTCATATTCTCTGCTTGGTAGACCTTCATTCAACTACAAGATAAAACTCCTGCAGACTTGACCCCAAAATGAGCCACTCTGAATTAATTCCCATTATTTAAATGCAGTTCCTGAACATTTTTATATTAAGAATGAATGTCATGATGGAAGATTTGGTTCAATAATTACAGCCTGTTGAAGTCAGTGGGATTTCTGATAGAGCAAAGAGTTACTGAGCATTATGCAAATGAGCCCAAATCATTATACAGTTATTAAATGTGTGCACTAGGAAGGAAGAAAAGCCGTTGGTGGCTATAAATGCTTATAATTAACACTGATGGAAAGAAATGGAGCAAAAGGGCAATCTAGGCTGAATGCTAGAAAAAGTACTTAATGGTAAGTTCTATCAAACTGTATAAAAGTTCACTGACTAATGGAAGCAATTTTAAGTTATAACACTGAACCATACAAAGAACTGAAATATGTTCTATGTTTTGTGACATAGCAAACTGAACAGTGACTTTTCAGAATATGTGAATAATTATTTCCTTTAAAAATCTTGTTAATCAGGTTGTAGGTTTGGGCAGCAGCTTCCTTTCTGCCCGAAGATTTTGTATTCTGAGTTGCAGGTAACAGGGAAATATGTGCAGCTTGGAAATATAATTCAGGTTGTGTGACAGGTACAAATTTTTCCAGCTGACTTTAGAAAACAAAAACAATGGGAGTTCAGGACTTTCAGGAGAAATCTAAACTGAAACGTTTCATGCAGAATTGAGAAATGGGAGAATGGCCACAGGCTACAGAAAATTGTATTTAATTCCTTAATGGTTACCACAACCACAGAATGGTTGAGGTTGGAAGGGAACTCTAGAGAGCACCTGGTTCAATCTCTGACTCAAGAAGGGTGACCTAGACTCAGGACTGTGTCCAGTCAGCTTTTGATTCTCTCCAGGGATGGAATCTCCAGAACCTCCCTCATCAAACTGTGACTCTCCTTGGTCATTCCCACATTCAGAAAGTGTTTCTTTTTGTTCAGAGGGAACTTCCTGAGTTTCAGTTTGTGTCCATTGCCTCTAGTCCTGTCACTAGGAAAGCAAATTACCTGGTTACTAGCCAACATAAATTTTTGGGGTTTGGATACTGTTTACTAAAATGGCCAAAACCTATCCAGACTATTTTTCCCCTTTATTTAATACCAATTCCAGTTGCTAGCAAAGAACTCCTTAGGAAGAGAAAGTTAACTCTGTAGCTGTGTTTTCAAACTCTGATTTTGGAGAAGGTGAGAAAATGTAGATCGTGCATGGATTTCATATCATCTCTCTGATGTGATGCAGTGAAGCTTGGGAAGGATTCTGAAAAAGCTGAATTTGTAGGCCTGAAGTCTGAGTTGTTCAATCATGTGTTGTTCAGTCCTTAAGAAGTTGCAAAATACAATATATCCCACATTAAAAAACAGACTGGTTTTACCTGTACCTTCTGGTTTTATGATTAATATTTAAATTGGAAGCATCCAACATTCCTTTCTTAGATGCTGATAAAAAGAACAAGAAGTTGCGATATTTACTACTACCTAAGCAAAAGCATCTTAGAAGAAAGTTTCATATAACACTTTTATTACTATAGACCTGACAACAGTTTGTTCTAGGTTTTCATGAGCGCTTTAGCAGAAGATTCAGAAGAACCAGTTCAGTCCAGTATCTACATAGACAAATATGTGTTCATATACAGTATGGGAGGCCTTATGTACAAACTTTGGGTTTACCATAATTACCAGGAGAAAATTTAATCACCAGAGAAATACCTTGAGAAATTTAGTAAGCAATAAATTCATAGTAAGCATTTTATATATAAAACTAAATACTTATTTGTGAATAAATATGCAGAAACAGTTCCACTTATAAGCTCTGATTTATTATTCATAACAAATAAAAGAACTTGACAGTAATTCAAATTCAGAATAATATAGAATAATTTTTTTCAATATCAGTGACAGATGATTTTTAGCTTAAAGTGATATAAAATATTGGAACATGACTTTGGTACCTAACATATAGCTGCAAAGATTTAATGTTGCTGGACAGCCTGCTTGGATGCCTTTCCAATGATTTGCAAAGCTTTGAGGATTTCACAGTGATTAGGTTTACCATATGTTTTTTCCCAAAGGCCAATTTTGCCAGGTCATCCATTTATATGCAGATTGAACTGGCAACTGTGACCAAACTTTCAGAATCAGGTAAAGTAAATGTTAATTGCTTGTTACTACTTTTGGTTTTCTTATTGCAATTGGAAAGTTACAAAACAAATAAGATAGGTAATATCCTGAGATCTCAACATCTCTCTGCCAGGAGGGAAAGAAAACCTTGCTCTCAGAAGGCTGATGAACTGCTTATATCTGGTTATAGATGGCTTCACTTAGACAATAATGTTTTCTGAATTTATGGGTATGTGAGGAATTTTTCCTGAGCAAAAAGCTAAATTCAAAGTCCTGAGTGATTTCTGTTCTCAGAAATCTTGATGCTATGAAAAGGGATAAATCTGAAATAAAAGGCAATGAGAGCTCTAGTTTTAGAATTTACCTGTGTCCTTGGTTTGCAGTACCCTTCTTTTGTGTCAGACCTAAGGTTTATGTAAAAGCAGACACACAGCTGAGCTTGTGGTTAGATAACAATGGAGGCCTCTGTTAGATGACAGAAAAGGAGAGATCTTGCACTGATACTGACAAAAGCTTGCAGCTTGTTTTATTTCTGTGAACCTGTTAATTAAAACTTTGTAACTTTATTGTCTAATTCTGGATGTGAAAATTAATTACTAGCATTTGATTATCCTATGTTCTTTGCAAACACTAAAGCATGTAGATAACTACTCAGTGCAACTTCCAAGTGTCTTCATGGAGAAAAGGGACATGCTTTTGTTTAGAGGAGCTAAAATATCTTGTATTTGTAATACAGCTTTTCTGAGGTGGAAATACCTTTGTGTGATGAGAGTCAACAGTGACTCCCTGATGATGGGAGAAGCCACCAGAAATTCAAGGGTTTACAGTATGTTTGTAGATAGCTTCCTGCTCTTTTAGACTGGAGACACTTAGAAGAGGTACTGAAAACCAGGTACTGAAATCAGTCCTGGTTTACATTAATAGATCTGGCACTAATTGTTATGTCTCAGAAAAAGGTTTGTATGCTGAACTGGTAATGCAAGTTCAGAATTAGGGGAAGAAGAATTTTATTCCCTTTAAGTGAAGCTTGCTTAACCATATTAGTAGCTCCCATGGTGAAAAAAGTTAGCATGTTCCTAAAAATGCACAACAGGTATTCAGTAGGATGAAGTTTTGTCTAGAGGGGAGAGGCAGGAAGTTTGAAGACTGAAATAGATAACATAGCTTAGAGGTGGTCAAAATTTAAATTAGGCAAGCAAATGGAACAAGAAAGAGGAAATGAAGACAACGATTTAATGGATAGCAAGGAAATGGAAGCATTATCTGTAATTAAACACTTATCAGGGGAGACAGAAAATTAAGAAAGGCTGAAGTGAGGAAATAAGTGATTTGTTAATCAAAGCATCTAAGGAAAATCAATAAATGCATCAGGGTGGTTCATCCTAGAGAGAAGAAACTGCACCACCATGAATATAAATGACTCAATAAGAGATAAGATTATGCATAGAGATTGAGAGACTAAATAAACAGGAGGTGAATTATACCTCATTAAAGAGCAGGTGTAGGAGTACTTGGAAACATTGCCCATATTGACCATTTGAAACAATATACCCTTCCCATGATACTGGTAAACAAAATCCATTAGGACCGAAATTGGACATAGGGATGAACATTTCCCAGATTTAAAATCCAGCTCAAATAATAAAAGTAGAATAAATTAGATGTCAGGTCATGTTTAGAGGCACATATTTTAAGGATATAATTAACTTAGTTAAAAGTTGTAAACTTTGTGTCAAGAAAATGTGCTGTTAAGTGTAAGAATTTGCCACACCTCAAGAACATTTACGGGGCTGCCTTTTTTATTTTTATAGGTATTTTTTCTGTGAATATAAAATGGAAAATTTTAAGAGACCAGTTCTAGAAAAAGAATAGGTTTAGTAGACTAAAATAAAGTCCTTTAGTAGATTATGCTAATGAACAAAATATGTCAGTAATTCTTTCTTTGTTGGATCACAGGAGCTCTCTTGGGGTGACCAGAAGGTGGGGAAGGAAGGTCACTAACTCTGAAGAAACCTTTATTGTATGAAGGAATTGAGCAACAGAGAAGGAAGCTTTCCCAAAGCTCTTTCTTGGAGACAATATGGAAGAAAATATGAGGCATGTGGGAAATTTAATTGCTGACCTCAAGACTTCCATGTTACTTATGATACCTATTAAGGAAAACGGAAGATTTTCAAATCCTTTGGAAAGGATTTTCCAAAACTTTTGAGAAGATTTTTCCTTCCCATTATATGTATACATGTATGGAAAGAGAAGACATGACACTTGGAAATACAGTAGCAAGGAGTAAAGAAGGAAATAGAATGAAAATGGCAAAAAAGAAGAAAAACATATGTAACAAAATGCCAAGGCTAGTGGACATAATAAGGAAATAGCTGACTTGTATTTCACTAGTTTCATAATGTTAGCCCTTGTGTTAGAAGAATATGTTTTAAGGGTATAACAGACTGAAAAACTGCCTTTATTTTCGGTTGCCACCTTCAGAATTAGTGTTAGCAAATTCTCTTTGTTCTCCCCCTCTCTCTCTCTGCCCCCCACAGGAGAGGCAACCCAAGAGCACAAGATAATGCTTACTGTGTCCTTTCAAAGGGATATGCAGGAGAAAATTTTCCATTCACACTAAAACCCACTTTGGTGGAAAATGAGTGATGCATATAGAGCCCAGAGTAACCCACGTTTAATTTATCATCTGTTTGGTGTTGCAAATTAGTCTTAAACTAATCAGTCTGCATCTTGAAAAAGTGGATGTGTATGAGGTAAAATTCCTGTAATGCGTTGATTGTAGAATAAATAACAGGAAGTCATTTAGAGAGCCAAACATAAATGGTTAGATGAAAGGCACCTATATTCATGCAAACACTATGAAGACAAGACAGGTGTGACTGTCACAAAACAGAAGAAAAATTTTGATTCACTTTAATATTGATCCTAAAAAGTTGTTTGGTGATATGGAGGTATATTTATAAACAAGCCTCCTTATATTTTCTGATGACAATGGTACAGCAGATGGGTCTTGATGTAGAAGTTAAAAATGCATCTTCTTATTGCAAAACATGGAGATAAATCTTCAAACCAGAGGTCTGAATCTAGGTCTTCTCTACTTTGCAAGCCTCAGATGGCTGAGGTTGGCAGGCACTTCTAGAGGCAGCAGTCCAGGCCCCAGTTCAAAGCCAGGCCAGCCAGGGCAGGATGCTTAGTGAAATGTGTGGGTCCCTAAACCCAGAGGTTACAAAGAATGTTCAATTTCTTTCTTCAAAGTCCCACAGCTGGAGAAAGAGTAGGGATGTGTTGTTCAAGAAACAACATATCATATAATCACTTTGTTTAGAGCGTGCTGGGAATCTGGGAGGCGCAACAATAAATCAAGCAGAGGAGGTAAATAGAGATTTTTGGATTAGTGCTCCAACAAATACATTACAGCTTGAGGCAGGTTCTTCTAGGCAGAACCCATCTGGGAGAGAAAAGATCCTTTAGTGGCTCTCTGGCTTGTTTAAATATGCTGCTCACTTATTCAGCAATGTAATTCTGCACATATACTAGAGAGGTATCTTGTGAACTTTACAGGCAGAACCTTCCTCTGCCCCAGGCTTATTTTTGTAGAATCAGAGATTCCCCAGGGTAAGATAGCAGCTGGCTGGAGGTTTTTGGAGTTATTTTGGATTCAGGGAGAAACTTAAGACACTCCCTCTCGCTTTCAGCGCATTTTTATTTGAGCTGGTTGCTGGAATACAGTTAGGTAGATGGCGACATAATCATCTGTAAAGTTGTTCTTTTCTGCCCTTTAAAAGGAAATTGAAAACAGCAGATAAACTCAATTGATAAGTAATTACAATGACTTCTTAATTGCCACAGTGCAGGTTGCCACACCAGCTGATTTGCTGATGGGGTGATCAGAGACAATCTGACATTTTCTAAGGGCCCTGAGAAATGTGTGGCTGAGCACCCAGCTGACCTTCCTGCTGCACTGGGTAAACTGCAGGTTGCTGGAATGATTTGTGATCCCACATCTTGCTGCATCCTTGAAATGCCTGCTCAATTAGATTTGCCACTGGTGAAGGTGGATGAAATGAAGCTGCTGAGCAATCAATTAGGGAAGCAAGGTAGAAGCATATGCTCCTATTTTTTGTCTCACTACAAGGATATTTCCTCAGTGATGGGACAGAGAAGACTGTCATCACTTCTGAATTGCTGAAGGATATCTTGAATCACATATATGTGTGCAGAATAAGAACAAGAACCAACTTGTAAAAGTTTTATCTGTCTCTCCTAAAAGTAAAGGGATTTTAGTGCTGAAGGAAGAAATTGAATCTTGCTGTTAGTGTACCAGGTCTGAAAGATTCAGAAGTGTGAGTCCTTTCCTGCTGTTTTCTAGACAGGGTTAAGAGCCTTAGTCAGGAAAGAGGATTTGATGACCTGCAGACTCCTGCAGACCAGAGTGAAAGGTGGCAATCACGTTGAGGTCAAAGTAAGTGAAGGATCAGGGTGAGATTTGTTCAAACCCCTGGGTGCAGACTGTGAAAGCTCAGTAACAATGAGTGGTGCCTTTTGTTATGCACTATTCTATTAGGAAATGGGCTGGAGGTGAGGTAAGATAAAGAGCTGATTGATGTGATTGTCCTGAAATCTCAGTGTGTGTGGGAGGAAATACAGAAAATATTCCTCTTGTCAGGCACTCCTCTTTACTCAAAGTAGAAGAATATGTAATTTAAATTTAATATATTTTTCTTCTACTTTGCCACTGTTATAGGATGAAAAGAATGGAAACTGTAGAGCAGCAGCCAAATGGAAAGTCAAAGCAGAAAGTACAAAGAAAGAAATAGCATAACGAGGGAATGGTTTTAACCGAAAAGAGATTTAGATTAGATATTTGGAAGAAATTCTTTACCATGAGGGTGGTGAAATGCTGGTACAGGTTGCTCAGAGAAGTTGTGGCTGCCCCAGCCCTGGAAATGTTCAAGGACAGGTTGGATGGGGCTCTGAGCAACCTGGTCTAGTGGCATCACTGCCCATAGCTGGGCAGCTGGAACTGGATGATCATTAAGGTCCCTTCCAACCCAAATAATTCATTACCATGATTTTACAAAATATTTAGTTCAGGCTGAAAAGAAGTTTAAACAAAATTAAATTGGATGGGAGGAGGAAGGAGGGAAAAGAAAACCACTGATTTTGGATAAATTTTGGGTTGATTTGGCTTAGATATATTTGATAGAATCTGCTATCTTTTTAACTTCAAATTAAATTTTGAAAAGATTTCTCAATTTGGAAAACACTTTCCAAAACCACTTTCAAATAGCCTTTTCAGAAAAGCAGAATTCTGGTTTAATGAAAAAAAGGTGATGTTCCAACTCTTGGTTTTCTTCCATGAGAAAAAAAGGAAAATCAAGAATAAACTTTATTCAAAAGCTGCTGAAAGTCTGTTATGTAGACACTGGTTAAGATCTCAAGCCTCTCTTGCGCTCAAATACTGCATTCTGAACCAGAGAAAACATTTTCTTTCACTGCTGTTATTATTTCAACGATAGGCTTCCACAGTAAGTCTTTTCAGAAATTTGATTTTTTTAATTACTCATATATCCATCAAATAAGAGCCATTGTAATATACTATATGTTTTGTTTGAAAAAAATAATTATGCCATATATTTATGAAAATTCAATTCTCTGTGTTATTGGTCTATTTCTTACACATGTACATAACGTATTTCAAAGCACAGCAGGAGTGCATAAAATAAAAGGGCTGGGTACTGGTTAATATGGAAGGCTATCATTAGTGAAAATGAAATTAATTGTATTATGCATTATGTACTGTTCATTTTCATGAAAATATTGGAACAAAACAGCAGGATTTCTTGAGAAGGGAAAAATCCTATAAACAAAGCATCAAATACCTCACCAGGAAGCATTAAACTTCCAAAAACTAGAAAGAAATGAACCATAATTTCTAGCCTAATGGGGAGGTTAGAATCACATTCTCTAAAGTACTGTCTGTACTTCCAAGTCACATCAATGACTTTGCTTAGTCTTTTTAGCCTGTTGCTCATAAATTCAGGTAGTCTTCAGAGCAACTTATTTCACACCACAGAAAGATTCTTCAAACCCTGGTCAACTGGATAGGACTGGATCATATTTAAACACAACGTCCACATTTGTAACTTCCTTCATTCTGCTTGAGAAATTCTTGGAAATTTTTTAAATCAGTTTTTGTTTTCAAATGATAGAGAAAATTCTGCCAAAAATAGATTGCAAAAAACTGGCAGAAGGAGTTGTTCTCCTCCATCCATATGACCTTTCAAATTTTTCCTTTTTGTGTCTGTGTGTGTAATTCTATATTGATTATACATATATTGAATTGATCCTTGAATTTTTAGTGAGCTAATTGCTGTGATTCTAGAATGTCCATCAAATAAACAGAGGCTAGCCAAGTTTGCTGTTATCCATCAAAATATCCACAGGCTTGGAAACATATCCCAGTTGGTTTTTTCAGTGTAAAGGCATAGATTTACTGGATTCGTGTAGTGCCAAAATGGAACTACTATAAGTATTTTTAATTCATCACAAGACCTTGCAGCATATTCTAATCTGGAGCCTGAAAACTACGTAGGCCATAAATCTCATCTGAGTATTTACAAATTCACTTCTATTTGAAAAAGTCACCAGAAGGAAAATTACACTATCTGAGTACTTTTCCAAATAGAAGAGAGCCTGAAGCATCCATTAATTTTTTTTTTTTGTGACATCTTTAATACAACATTGCTATGTAATATACACTAAAATGTGAAAGTTTAAATATCTAGACTGTATACAATGAAGTATTCAATTCAAATGGGCTTTAAGAAAACTAAATAGTGCACTACTGCAGTAATCTGTAACTGTTGTTTGCTTGCTTAGCAAATTTCCTTCACAGGTGACAAAAAATTCATGAACTATAATTTTTTTTCAGTAATTTTTCCTCAGTTATTTAATTTGGTGCTTCACTTTATTAGCTCTTCAGCTGCAAATTGCACTGCAGATCAGTATGACACAAAATTATATATTTTAATGGAATAACAAGATGACCAAGAGTGATTCAAGTGGAAAACCAAGAAATTAGTTGGAGCAGAGAAAGAGAAGGACTCTGAAGAGTGTCCAGTGATGCAGATGGAAAACAGGAATCTATAAAACAAACCTTTTGACTTGTGTCTGTGGAGTGAGCTTGGAGTAAGAGTGCTATCCAAGACCCACTGCTGTCCTGGGTTGCAATATAGATGTGTTTAAGTATTCTATTACCACCAGCTGTGGACCGTTAGCTGCTATCACCTGCTAATGACCCACTCCGGATGACAGGCAATGGGCCATCAGGGACCCACCGGGTGATTCATGGACTTATCTCATCCCATTGTGGGATGCTTTGCCCAGGAGGGAGGAGCCAGGTGTTCCCACCTGGATATAACCTGGCCTTGGAACTGCCTGAGCTAGCCCTGTCTACTGGGTTCCCGGAGGACAAGAGCTACCACTGGATCTTCAGCTGGAGACTAGACCTTCACAGGATCACCACTTCAACTGGACTACTTCAGTTGGACTGCTACCACCACCCTAACAGGGTGTCAGGTTGTATCTGACTTTGTCAGTGCTTTTCCTTGTATTATTTCATTTATTTTTTAATTTCAGTCTTGACTTGTGATCTCCCACTGGTTTGTTTTCAAACCAATACAACTGCTTAACATGATGAAAGCTAGGACAGCCAGCCAGGGCTTAGTCTTCATCTGGAGACTGATATTTCAAAGAAAAAAAAAAAAAGAGCCTTTTATAGGAACAGCCAAATCACTGACAAAATATTGCTAGAAAGCTTTAAGTTCTATAGAATTCAACAGAATTGTTTGATTTTTTTTTTTTTTTTCCCCTCCCAAGTGACTAAACTGGCATGAGCAAAATAAAACTTCCAAAAACAAAATGAAAAATATTTCATTTCTGGAATTGATAATCACCAAGAGAGGTGTAACATAAAATGCTTTTAAAAGTTTTTGAAGATTATTAGGTCTCTTGTTTGTAAGAGTGATTTCTAAACTGTTTTGAGGCTAATCTATCCCTGAGTAACACAGAAAAATGGAGATGGAGCACTACGCCACATGGTTTTCAGTGATACCACAGCTATAAAAAGGGAAAACCCATAAAACCTGACAAATCTTATATCTGATTTTTATAGGTCTTTTTAGGGGAAAAAAACCCCATATTCAAACTAAAAAATTAAATTCCTGCAATATCTGTTTTCCTCTGTTTTCCTTAGATTTTGTTGCTTAGGGTCAAGGGATTTTTTGGTGTTTTTTGTGTTCAGGTCACTGTTAGTAGAAACTTATGAGGTGATTTGAGATATGCAGGTTTAAACAAGACCTAAAAATTTGCTAACATTTGGTGTTATCTCCAATACTGTGCATTATATCATAACAAACCTTTAAAGATGTGCTAGGCAGTGCTATGCACAGCTTAGCAGGATTAGCTTAAAAAACATCCAAAGCATCAGACTTACCTGAAGATAAGTCAGAACTTCTGCCTTTTTCTTTGGCTTTAGGAGGTGCTAAAGAAGAGTTAGTTAAGAAACACTTATTACATCCTCATATAACGACCCTTAATTTTAAAATAAAAGGAATGCTGTAATGTCTCAGGTCTATAAATGTGTATTTAAATGGTGACTTTGACTTCCTCATTGGCAGGAAGCATATGTAGTGATGTGCCTAAATGCTTTCTTGTACATTATCAGCCAACTTGCCTAAAGGTGGCATCTGAGTGAAGCAGATGAGTAATAAATATCCCTTGTAAGGTTCAGAATTAAAACTGTGGTCTGTGAGGAGACTGCTGGGGCATTTTCTACATTTTCATAGGAACAGTAGGACAGTATACCAGTACTTCAGTAATATTAATTTGGACCCAATGAGACCATTCCTTGTGGCAGACAGTAAGACACTTGACTGTTGTGCACAGAAGCATGGACTCCTCTGATATCTTTGGTATTTTTCTCTCCATTTCTTACCATTGGAACTGATATTTTTGCAGTATCTCTTATCCTATTTTTAATTTTGTTAAGCTTTCTGCTTCACTACTATTTGTGACAGTGAATGACAGCACACAGGACATTTGCTTACTCTGTGAAAATCACTATTTCTGCTGTGAAATGTGAATTTGGTGCTTCTGGCTTCATGCAGGGAGTCTCACCTTGGCTTTTCAAGCTCATCTTTGGATGTGCTCAAAAACTCCGTGTATATGGTATTATAACTATCCCAAATACAGAAAAAGTTTGTGTATCTATACTGCCTTTGACAACTAACATGATGTGCATTCCTAATTTGCTTCCTCTAGCGGGGTTGAGTTTGCAAAGCCTTTGCAAGAAAGAGGCAAAATTCAGTCCTGAAAGACTGCGTGTGCTTAGGTGCATTGGATCCATGCCTAACTCAAATAATAAAAGGCTGTGGCATTGGCTTGGAAAATACCAATGGAGAAGGATCATTAAATAAGGCAATAGTCACACAGAGTTAATTGTCAAAGTACTCTTCTGTTGCATTTCTACGCCTAGATAAAGGAATTTTTATTAAAAAAATTTCAGTTACATTGAAGCATAATTTTGTTTTGAAATTACATCTTCATTTGATTTTAATTCATGAAAATACAAATGCATTTACATTCAGTTTCCTTCATTAACTTTTGTGTAGATCTGAAAAGCTGACTTGCCATTCCTTGTTTTTTGAGGTTATCGTCTCATGCTCACAGTGATAGCACTGCACTTGTTCACAGATATAATAGTACTTTACCAGATGGATGAAAGCAGATGGGCTAGTTTTATTTCTTCTTTTTTTCCTCCCTCTTAGTCTCTAAATAAGGCTAAATTTCTTGCACCTAATAAATTGCCCCTAATTTTGTATGGGAAAAAATAATAAAATTATTTCATAAAGTAATTCTTTAGCCATAATCAGCAATTCACGCCTGAAAATTTAAAAATATTCAGAAGAATGTTCATAAAAAATAATGCAAAATCTTTAAGTCAATACAATTCCTCCACTGAACTATAAGAAACAATTCAAATGCAAATTCTTTTATTATTAACCTTTTATTTAAACTTCTAGCTTATAGTCTCACCGATGCATTTCAGAAATTCAAATGAGTACTTAATTTTATTAATTCCTCTAAACAATACTGTTTAAAAGGTTGGTTGTACAAAACTATGTGAAGCCTAACACTTTTGTTGCCTTTAAATTCAGATTTGTGCCTATGAAAATCTTCCTTGGTCCTCATTTTATTCTTCAGCAAGAAAATAAAATCAAGTCAATAACTTCTTCATCAAAGACATTTCACGCACTGGTGAAAAGCTAACCAGGTATGTACACTTTCAGACATTTTAGCTGCCTGCTTCACAGGAAGCACCATCTTCTTTCTAAAGAGAAATTGGACATTGCTGCTCGAGCCAGCCCAGCCAGCTGATGTGTTTGGTACAGGGAAGATGTGGGCAGAGCTGCAGGGACAGCAGGCACTGGCAGGCTGCCTCTGCCATGGTGTCTGTGTGAAAATACTGTTCAGCTTCTCGTGGAACAAGACAGCTGAGCCTGAAAGAGCTGTAAGCTCAGGTAAGATCTGCCTAAGGAAACAACTACACCAGCAAAAAGAAGCTTTTAGTAAGGAGGCTGAAGGTGAACACAAATTGGTTTCTTTTGTTTGTTTGCTTTGTTTTTGTTTCAGCAGCAGCATGTTTGCATCAAGCAGCAAAGTCTTGCAAAAGAACATGTAGAAAGGGTTTGTAGCTACAGAAAAATTCCACCTCCCACCCCATAGCAAGAAATAAAACACAAAGCCTTTTGGGAAGTTATAGAATCCCAGAACCATAGAATGGTTTGGGTTGAAAAGGCCCGTGTGGCCCTCATGACACCAGGCAGGCTCCAGGTCAGCGGCCACCTGCAGGGCCTGGCCTGGCGCTGGCAGCGGGCACTACTCATCCAGCTGTGCTCTCAGGCAGGGGCAGCGGAACAGGCTGTGCAGCGCCTGCCTGAAGCAGGACAGATGTTTCTTAGGGGCAGCTGGCTGCTGCCTGAGGGCCTGGGCTCCCAGATGAGGAGCTGAGGGGCTGGGGGAGAACCAGGGGCTGTGGGAGCCCTGCAGGAGCTGTGGGTACTTGGGGTTGACCCAAATGGTGCGGATGGTGATCTGTTCCCTGTCTGCTGGTGGCTCCTCTTTGTTGCTGTCATCTCTGTCTTGGGACAGCGCTGGCTCTAGTCTGACTTCCCCTTCAGAGAGCTCCCAGTCAGAGGAGAGTTCCCCTAGGGAAAGTACTTGGCTGCCATCACCTTCTTCATGGGACAGCTCTTCGTCTGTCTTGTCTTGCCACTGGAATGGCTCCTGGTCCATGGAGTGCTCCCACCTTCCCTTCTCCGCAGCCAAGTCCTACTCCTCAGTCTGTGGCCTTGGCAGCTCTGCCCCCTCGGCTGCCCCCTGCCACTGCTCCCTGAGGGCTCCCAGCTGGGGAGCTGAGGGGCCTGGGGGGCAGCAGGGGCTGTGCAGGGCAGGACCCTGGCTCTGTGCTCCTGTTGCATTCAGCTGCTCAGCTGAGGCAGGAGAAGCTGCTGCCTTGGCCGAATCCTGTGAAGCAGCGTCAGGGTCCCTGCGGGAGCTGGGGGTACTTCAGGTTGACCCAGATGGTGCAGATGGTGATGCACTCCCAGTCCTCCTGTGACTGCTCTTTGTCACTGCCACCTCCCCTTTGGGCCAGTTCTGGGTCTTGTTGGACTTCCCCTTCAGACAGCTCTTGGTCAGTGGAGTGTTCCCCTTGGGGAAGCACTTTGTCACTGCTATCTTCCTCTTGCAACAGCTCTCAGGGTCTCTCAAATACCCACAGGTAGAGATTACTCCACTGGAGCAGCTCCTGGCCCATGGAGGGTTCCCCCTCTCCTTCCTCCAAGACCCAGTGCCAGTCTGGCAGCTCTAGCTGCTCCCACTGCTCCATGCACCCTTGAAGCCTCCGAGGGTCTGGGGAGCAGCAGGGACTGTGTGGGGAAGGGCCTTGGCTCTGTGCCCCAGATGTGGGGGAAGGAGGCGACTGCCTTGGCACAGCAGAGGCTACAAAGCCCTGGCCCCCCAGGCAGCTGCCCTCCGGCCCCATCCCAACTCCCTCCATCCTCTCTCCCTCTGTCACTGGATGTCACCTGGGGCCTCATGCACAGGCCCGGCTGCTCTGTGGCAGGGGGCAGTTGGGGTTCACCTCTTCCATCACCATCTCCATCATGCTCTGTCTGCTGCAGAGGCTCTGAGGGGAGCTCCTTCCTTGTGAGACAGCAGCTCTCCTGGGACCTGGCACTCCAGGGCTCTGCGCTCCTTATGTAGCCCTCCAGCAGGGTGGGATGGGGCTCTGCCATATCACAAAGGCCTCTGGGCACCACATGTCCTGCATCAGCAAGGGCCCTGACACAATGCACCTGTGCCACAAAGGACCACACACAACATCCCCTCAACAGCCAAACACACTGGAACTGGCATGGAGCAGTCCTTGGACTTGGGCACTTGTAGCCCCTGATGTGCCCGGAGCCCTATGAGGCTTTGGACACGGTCACACACAACAGCCTGAGCCCCACACTGCAGAGCTCTGGCTTTGGAGGGTGGGCTGTTTGGGACATCAAATTTTAATGTGCACTTGTTCAGTAGGAGTATTCTTGTGATATCTATTGTATTTTCCTGTATCACCTCTCATCAACGATGAAATAGAGAAGATAAAACAGCACCCTTTAATGAAAATAAGATTGACTTAAGTGAGCTTAGGCTGAAGTCTGAAGTTATTAACAAATAGCACTATATATCTAACAGTATGCAATAACAAAATTACTGTTTGCTATGTATTCCTAGTCTTCTTCAAAAATTACACAGCCAATCAGAAATGTGATTGCATTTACCATATTCAAAGAGTATATTTCCACACTAACAACAAATAGAAAAAAACTTCTTTACTTTCACACATAATACCCTAGATACCATCCCAAGAAGACAGAAACCAGTTCTTCATAATGGAGAAGAGGGTATATGGGAGAGCACAGGCACAACACAAAAAAAGAGAGGTGCTGGCTGGATATATGGAAGTACATTTCCCCGTGAAGATATTATGAATCACTTACGTGGATCTGGTGAAGTGTATCCTGTTCAGCTCCACCACGTGAAGTGGCAACACACACAATTGGCCTTGCATATGGTTTATAAACATAAAATCAGGATAGGTAAAAATTCAAGCCATCCTATGGAAGGTTTCAGTTCTTCCTGAAGAATGCTGAAAGATTTATGGGAAAAGCAGTTCAAACTCAAAACCACCTTAGTGATGCTTTAGATAGCTAAAGCAGATGGTAGAGCCTATGTGTGAACATTTTATTTATGCATTTTGAAAGGCACCAAAAAAATCCCTAATTTATTGCTCTATACTGATAGTCTAACAAGAAGAGAGAAAATTTAACTTCTTTACCATAAGATCTCTGCTAATTTCTTAATAGTCTCTTCCTTAATAATAGCAATAAGGTTCCATTTGGAAAAAAAATTAATGTGAGAAGAAATATTTCAGTGGCATTTCTCTGAACAAATGATACAAATGTGGCATTGTACTGACTCAAAATGTAGTCTGAATTTTGTCTTTTATCAATATTAATCAAAAATCCAAGGCACTTGCTGTTGTATTTCATGAAAATTGTTGTTCATTCATGCTTTCAGAATTCTAAGAGACTGTGTGATCCCAGCTTGCCAGGTATCTAACACAGCTCTTCAGTGTACCATGACCTTTTCCCTCTGGTTCAGCTAGGGGAGGATATCACGTGGAATAAAAGTAATTAATTTTGTAATTTTCTCCAGAGTGGGATTTCTGCTTTTCAGTTCCCTCTAAACCCAGTAACTGTCTTCTCTGTAATTCTCCCTGGTCATGTTCTGAGATGGTAAATAATTGGATCAAGTTACACAGCCAGATCTCAAGGGGTGAAAAATACTAGTGGAGAAAATTAGCAACCTGAAAATATTCTAACTAGGTTCCCAAGCAGAAGAATTGAAGCTGTGTTTCAAACAGGAATTCCCATGTCTTGTAAATCCCAGATACCAAATTGTGCCAGACCTCCAAGTACAGTTATCAGCATATTATTTCTTACAATAAAAGAATAGGCTGCTTCCAGCCCTGATCCCTGCTCCTATTCTACTGTCTTATTAATATATTGTGACACTTGGAAGGGGGAATTAATGGCTGAAAATTAAACCAGTAGTGAAAAACGGGTATTTTTAACTTGTTCCTTGTCTATCACACAGCTCCACAAACAATTGTAGTGGTGCAAATGAAGCAATGAACTGGAGCAATAGCTGACATGACTGTTCAAAGAAATATAAGTTTAAACTCACAATTTTCCTTCATCATGATGAGCTGGGTATAAGTGAGTCTCCCCTTCTGAAATTATCCTTTGAGAGCTGTGAACTGTGAATTAATTTTAATGAAACACCAACTCTGAAATTTAAAGATGTTGGAGTCAACTGCATATTCCTTCATCACTTATTATCCTAGCAGAAGGAGCCAGCTAATGGGATTCTCTCCTGATTCTGCATTTCCATTTCAAATATTTGGAAACCAAATGCACATAAAATGTTCAACAAAATCAACAAAAAATTCTTTGGTTTCTCTTCCGCACTCCATTTCTTTCCAGACTTCATGGACGTATCTGCTACTGAACAACTGGAACTATGACTTTCTTAAATACGTATATATGGTGAAATAGATATTCATATTGATTCATGCTGTCTTCTTTCCTGACCACATTTTAGTGCAAAGATTATAGCTGAATAGATAGCATGCCATCTTCGCCTTTCAGAACTATGTAACTCATAATAACATTCTTTTGCTGAAAGTGGTAGTTTTTCTTTGATTAGTCTCCCCAGCTTTTCTGCATGTTTCACTTTTCCTGTTGTTTGATATGATTATTGAATTGTCTTGAAGACTGAATATCTCAAAATAGTAACAATCTCCTGGCACCAAGTAAAAGAGGGACAATCTAAGATGTTTTCTTTCTGCTCACATTAACTTGCAGCTCTAAGGTCCTCTCAAGCCAGTATGAAACACTCACTGAACATATCCACCAGATACTCAGAAAGCATGTGAATGCCTCACTAAAATCATGTAGCATATCTTTCTGTTATGAAGACATATTTCTTACTAAATAATGTAAATGCTGTTACTGAAAGAAATACTTAAATTCCTCTGTGAAAATTAGTTCTACTTGTAAATGAATAAAGTTTTCTTTTCAGTAATCTTGTAACTCAAAAAGTCATTCAACTGACTTTTTGTTGTAAAATTTAAATTTGGGTAAATTGTCAGTTTTTTAACACTTTTAGATCAAATGCATGCAGAAGTAGGACCACAGATTTTTAATTGGTTTTGATTGATTAATCAGTTTTGAGGGAAAGAGGTCTAGTTTGCTCACACAGTATGTATGCTACCATAAGTCTGTATTCAGTGATGATTTTTGAAAGTAGCACATATTCAGTTTATATTTCAGCCATAGCGGTACAGAGTAATGATGTTTCTTCCACGTTTGTCTCTCCTGTCTATGCTCCTTTCTGCAAACTCTACGTTACTAGATGATATCCCACTTATTTTTCAAAATGTTTCCTCAATTTAAGTGTTTGTTTTGTTTTTAAAGAATGGCTTTGGAAATGCTGTTTCAGAACATTTCTTTAAGGCTGGAGTTTGAATGAATATAATTAAAGTTTTCAGTCTTGTTTATCTTTAATATCTTTAAATTAATATCTCTATCATGCAATAAATCCCTTAAGAAGGTCGGAACAAGAAGCTATGCAAATAATTTTATCAGTTAGAATCATCAAAGAAAAATTTTTTAAAATTAATTTTCCCCCTCTAACTTTTATTGGCTGTTTCCCATTAAGGACATGGGAAGACAAAAATTTTTTAGACAATTATTTCTCAGATATTCCTTACTTTGACATCTCTAAATAAACTGGAGCATGACTTTCCATACTAAGAAGTTCTTTTCCACTGAGTTGAATTCCATTCACCTTTACTAGAAGCAGGGTGAATTCCTGGAGGGGAGGAAAAACATATTTTTAAATAGATTTTGCACTCAGGGATGGTAAAATGAAGATAACAAGCTGTCACAGTTACAGTACAACTTTTTCATTTCTCATAATGTTGCTGGTTTTGAACCTGCAGGCTAGCTTTAGGTGCTTCCTCCATGCAGGCAGAAATTTGGAGAGAGTTAGCTATGGGTTTGAGTGAATTTATTGGCCTGATCCTACTAGGAAGAATTTAATGTGCTAGTTGCTTTATCACCAAAACGGTTGCTGTTCCTTCCCCAAAATTTTAGGTGTTTCAGTAACTCAAGCAAATTTTTCAACTTTCACACGTTTTGCCTAGTCAAAACTATGGATCTAATCAATGGAAGCGCCTTTCCTTCATACATGCACAATACATTTTTTGGTTTTCCATTACCATGCCCTCATCTCCTGCAGAAAAGCAGCTTTTTCTTGCTGGCACAGTTCCAAGGTGCTGTTGTTTGAATGGAAGATTATTCAGGTTCCCAAACACTTGTTGCTATACCAACCCAACTGATGGCACAGCCTTGCTGCTGAGCAGCTGGCTTGATACAAATGGAGGTTTTACAAGCTAAACCACAAGCAGCTGGCTTGGTTCAAATAAAGGTTTTACAAGACAATCGACAGCTCCTGAAATCTGCATGAACACATTTGCTGAACCATATATGAAGCAATTGGTTGGACATGCATTCAGCTGTAGCTCTAAAACTCTTAAGTTTTCATTTAAATAGTGCAATTTCTATTCCCATGAAAAATAAGCTGTATTTATGAAATCTAGTTAACAAAATCTAACTGCTCTGTAACAAAGCTCCCTACTGTCATTGATCTTCATGATCTGTCAAGACACTGAAATTAAAATTAGAGAGCTTTCATATATAATCTGGAGAAAAATCTGATTTGCTCTTGCAAAATTCTCTGCTCTTTTATCACCCAGGAAATTATTTGATAAAGTCTCAGTACAAGAATGAGGTAGCATTTTGGAATCTCAGTTAGAGCTGACTTGCTTAAACAAATGTAATTTTTTTTTTATTATTTTATTTCTAAATCAACTAGTGTGCTTTATTACCTCTATGTAATAAAGGATGGGCAGCTCTGAGTAAATCAGTAGAGGTTTGGCTCTGGCTGCTGGGGATTAACCCTGCAGAAAATAGCCTGGGATTACAAATGTTGGGATGGGATCTAATCTGCTGGGATAATGGTAGACAAGAATTTAGGTGAAATTGCAATGTGCCCCTGTAGTGATGATGTAGTGATGATGTGGCTGCATTAGCAAGAGTGCATCAAGAAGTTAAGGGAAGTCATTACTCCTTTCTAGTCAGCAGCTGAGAGGGTAAGTCTGTCCTCTTCTGTGTACTCCTCCTCCCCAGTATAAAAGAGTGTGAGACGCCAGAAAAAGTCCAGCAGAAAGGTTCTAACATGCCTGGGGTGCTGTACCTTAACATATGAGGAGACACTAAAAAAGATGGCTTATTTCAGACTGGAGAAGACTAAAGAGTGTAACTAGTCTTCAGCTATGTAAGTTCATGGAAGACTCTCACTCCAGCTTCTCTATGAAGTGCATAGCATGACAGGCAGTAGCCACAAGCTGTAGCAGGGGAAATTCTGACAGGTACAAGGAAAACCAAAAAATAAAAATGAGAGTGGTGAAGTGCTGGAATATGTTGACCAAAGATGTTGTGAAATCTCCATCCTTTCAGATATTTAAAAGATGACTGGACAAGGCAAGAAGTCCCTTCTAGCTTAAATTATTCCATGATTCTAAGGTCAAGTTAAGCAGAGAGGATATCTGTTCTTTCCCAAGAAAGTAATAAATGGCTACATTTAATCACTTTGATAAGGTCAGTGAAAGCAATAAATGCTTCCCTAGAACTGCTGGAAACGGATTAAACACTGCCTTCAGCTAAGCCAACATCAGAGCTATCACAATCTGTCTACTCTTTGCCACTTAGTGTTCAGTGACACATTTTGGCAGTGATGATTAATCAGATAAATCTATCAATTGCAGAGCTGAAACTTATTTTGTTTAGTGAAACTTCCCTGAACATCTATATCATCTCCTTGGCACTCCACATACTCTGATTACAATTAGTCTGCCTCAGAGTTGAAGGGTTTTTTGTATCTTGTATCTATTTAAAACTATGACACAGGCACTATTGTATTGCATTACACTATCATTTATGGAGAGAGGTGTTCATAAAATGTAATCTTGACTTTATTGAAACGAGTGCTTAATCCCCACTAATTGTAATAAGGAATGCACTCCAGTCCCTCTTCATGGAAATGGTGTATTGAGAAGAGTCTAGAGAGAAACACCCACAATTACTTCCAACAGCCAAAATGAAGGAAGAAATTATGCTTTTCCCAGTCATTCATTCAACAGCAGTATCTGCAGCAGTTTTATAAATCAGCCTCTCAATGTCTCTCTGAGAATGTATGCTCATAAAAAATGCCACTGGAGACAGCATTACCGTCCGACACATTAGAGGTCAGAAAGCTCTGCTATTTACCACAAAAGTATAGAAATGAGAAGAAATTGTATGTCCATGCAATAAGTTTCCTGTTCTGTCAAAAGATACTTTATGTTTTAAAAAGCGTGCATAAAAAGGTTTTGAGTTTAGCATTATTTTATGTATTATCTATGAAACATTTCTTTTTCTGTATCTAACTTGCTTCTACACCTACAACAGCATTATGTCAGGAATGCCTTCAGTTTGAATCTTTTCCAAATGATGACACAAACCAGCTGGACTGTATTTTCATTTCCCAGGAATACTTCCTGGCCCAAAGCATGACTCTGTTTAACAGTTTTATATTTTTAACTCTGTGAAATAAAACTTGAGCAAAAGCTAATTATTCCCAAGCAAAAATCCCTGACACATATTATTTGCTATCCAGACAGTGACAGTGGCTGGCTGTAGTCCTGGAGCACTGTCATTTCATCATTTTCAGGTTACCTCTGAACACAGACAGACTTTTGACACTCCTTAAAGGGACTTTAAGAACTCTTCACTGACTTTCAAAATAGTATGAGGCTTGGGAAGATATCTCTGTCTTTGTTTAGTTTCACTTTCTTTTCAGAGAGAAAAATGTGGGGCAGCACTGGTTTAGCATGTTTCACTCTGCCTTAAAGTTTCCTTGACTGAAAATCAGTCCTCTCTTCAGTTTTTTTTATCTGCCTTTTTAAATCAGCATTTTTATCAGTATTTACCATTAACCTGACCTGAGTGTGGCAGTACTGAAGCAATTCACCGATAATTTTCAGATTATTTGTTGTGCTATGGTAAGAACTGCTTACCAGATATGAGGAGCTCTTTGTAGTGTCAAGACAACTCATACTGCTCTGTTGTACTCAATATACTACTCCACTATCCTGAAACCAATTAAATCATGTGGTACATTAAAAAAAAAGGACATACTTTCATTTGTTAATTTAGGTTCACTGAAGAAATCTAAGATAATTCTGTTTGTTATTTTCTCTAGACCATGTTTCACAAAAATATTATTGAAATATATCCTGAGTATAAATTTGTCACTTTTTAATAAGGCAGGAAATAGTCTTTTCTAGTTTCCCCTCTGTAGGCTAGATCTACCTCTCCAGAGGGAGTCTACATCTTGTATCAGAACACTCTAAAGTGTTCTGAGACCTGGAAAAGGCTTTGTGATCAAACCTATGAAGAAGGCTCTCTTTTTCAGTGTCAGCTATATGTTTGTAACTAAGATTGTTAACTAGAATTTTCAATTTAACTTTCCAAAACCTACTGTCCCATTTGCCAAAAAGCATCACGATTTTTAACCTAAGTTTTTGTAGGCTATCTCATTTGTCTAAAATGCAGTGCCCTGGGACCCATTCACATAGATTTATGTAACTTTTCCATTTTTATTTATATGAACAGCATATTTCTTTTATGTCTGCCGTAATACTTTTTCTTGCTTTCCTTTGAAACTGAAATATGTTGCCAGTTTCTTGGCTCTGCCACATTTAACTATTTTGACTGT
The DNA here is from genome assembly GCA_024500445.1 of Entomyzon cyanotis. Taxonomy (NCBI): domain Eukaryota; kingdom Metazoa; phylum Chordata; class Aves; order Passeriformes; family Meliphagidae; genus Entomyzon; species Entomyzon cyanotis. The sequence goes on from JAKEPQ010001005.1 coordinate 24,447,143, forward strand.
CTTTATTTTGCTCCTTCCAAAGATGCTTATAAAAAAGTGTACTTTTATCCATCTGTTATTACACTGGATTTATTGTTGATATGGCTCAAGGCAAGAAAAATTCAGATGAATGCTTTTTCAGACTACAGAGCTTTGCTGCATTTAAATTCATAGATAAAGTACCTGTTTTAATCTAGTTTTCCAAGTCCTTAATGATGAGACTGTCAGTGATGTGAAATTTTGTTTTTTTTTCCTTACATATACAATGGAACTTTTTTTTTGACCTAATAAAGAATTCAAAAGCACACCTTTTACCAGAGTATCTTTTACATTTATCTGGTTCTCTTAGCTCTGGCTGTGAGCTGGATGTGGGAAAAAGGAAATTGGAAATGACTGAATAGTACCAGAAGTTGATAAAAACATTCAGCATCTAAGATTTCGGATACTGGATTATTTTTCAGATATGGACATCTAGTTTTAAAATGACTGTGAGCCAAAACACAAAGTCACTCCACTGTCATTTTTCAGAAACAGTCACTGAGTATAAGAAAAAAAAAAAATCTTTGGCCTTATCAAGATACAGTAATTAGAAATAAAAAGAATGTTTCTTGATTGTCCATACAATTACTTTTTTTTTTCTGTTATTAACCTCTTCTCTCAAGTCTAATATGAAATGAAAATGTAGGATGTGTCCTGCCCTTCTGTTATATAGGTTTGGCTCTCAGCTGTGTCATAAAACCAGTAATGCCATTTATCTTTTAATTAAACATGCCACAACTTACTAAGAAAATGAAAAAAAATTACGTAGTTAACATTTGAAATACTAAAACAAAAACAAAGTTAAGCAAAACTGACAACATCAATAAAAGATGTATCTTTTTATATGCAAAAGTAATATCTTTTAAAGTGAAAAATGTCTAACACCATAAATACCATCAGTGATCATAGCACATAGCCTTATAGAATATGTGATTCCATTTATCAGTTATCAAAATCTTGTTTGCAATTATTATCTTTCACTGTCATCTAGTGTCCAAAAATACTTTCTGCAAGTGTTTGGTGAAGAAGACGAATGCAAGAATGCACAGAAGAGTGAAACACTAATTGTTCCCAACTTAATTTAAAAACTTTTAATCAGAAAGTAATTTCTAACGTTGGATATTCAAGGTCTACTTCTGTCCATCTAGTTCCTCAGTCTTGAAAAGTCCATGCTGCTGAACGTGCATGGCCAGTAAGAAATAGGAAATGGAGAGGAAATACAGAGCTTTAAAGACCAATACCATTACAGAGAATAGTGGAACAGGGATTTCAGGTCTCAGTTGTGTCAGGGCCTTAAGGGATCTGCGGACTAGAAGAAAGTATAGTCAAAAGAAGTCTGTCCATTTGAACAGATGAAATAAGTATATATATCTGGTGAAGAAAAACATTAGAACATATTGCTAAATAACACCTCCTCTAAAAACAAAATTTAGTTGCCAAAACAAGGACATGCGCTAAAGGTATTTCATATGTTCCAATGAATTTTTCATCTTTTCTACATAAAGTAGTAAGAAAGCAAACATGGCAGGTCTGAGTTAAGCTCTCTTAGGGCATTTGTGAGGTATTTAAGCGAGCACTGTTTCAGTTTGCACAGTGAAGAATGGAGACATATTCATAGTTTATATGTTTGAGACTCACTCTTCATAAACACCCATGTTTATAATTTTAATTAGCAATATTGCACTGAAAATATTGGATCACCTTTTAACGAAATATTTATTAGTTTTCAAAATGAATGATCATATGAAACTATTGTTTCTACCTACATGTTCTTGCCACAGCCACGTGACCAAATTCAGTTTTCATTTCACAACATTCAAATACTGCACAAGTTATTCGGAGTAAACTGAGGACTGTACTCACACATCCAAAAGGAAACAGGATTAAAAATAAACATAAATAAACCGAGATGTTAATCTATGTGGCCCTGGTTAACTTACCCTCAAGGAACCATGGCACTAGATATTTAAAATGACAAACTTAATGCAGAGCATTAATATCTGTTCTTGAGTGTAACTTTGGTGCCAAATGTACATTACCTGTTCATAAATGTCACTCGAAGGGCAAAAGGCAGTGTACTGAATCTAAGTAACCCAAAATTACATAAGGGCAATTTATTAACATGAAAAATATTAATAAAAGGGGGATTTTTAAAATTCATACATAAAAAATTTGCCCTCACAAAAAAAACCCGAACCAACTAACAAACGAAAAAAAACCCAAAAAAACCCCAAAAACCCAAACAAAACAACCCAATAAACCAACCAAAATACCCACAAAAAACCAAAACCCCACCAATTATTTTTTGAATGATAATAATAATTGAAAAACAGGTAAATATTGCACTGATTTAAAATTTTAAAAAGAATGGATTCATATTCATCTTTTCATCCTTGCACAGTGGCAGCAATATTATTACAGGTTTTGCTGAAGGAATCTGAATTGGTGTCCATACAATTTAAGATTAAAAAAAATAATAAAACCCTCACAAAAAATCATTTAAAAATATTTATTTGGCAATTAGTGGAAGAGTAATATAAACTCAACATTCTTGATTAAGGTAGATACTGAACATAAAAAGGTAAAGAGAAAAAAGGTTTCCACCTGTTTAATATTAGTTTTCTTAACTCTTTTCTTCCTGTATTTACTACATCTAGAAATAACCAATGATATTGACCAGTTTTCAGTGGGCAAGAAAATGCTATTTCTATTCCTTCAGTTAGTAACTAACAAAATTTCAGTAGCTGAAGGTTCTGAAAGTATTTTAACTTGTTTTCTGTAAAGAAAACAATTTCTTCCATAAATTTGAAGTATCACTTCATTGCATTAAAATGTGGTGAAAGAAAATCTCATGACAACTTTGGAAATCAGTGGAAAATACCATACCAGAGATGACTGTCCCACCTAAATTTTTGTTCAAGAAAACAAACAAAAAAATTGTCTTTTTTTTTGTTACGATTATCTTTGTTTTTTGAACACAGTAATTTTCAATTGGAACATGGAATTCATTAAGCAGTTCAAACAAATTCAATCCTTTGTGAAATTAAATATATGTATCTAGTAAAAACCTCTAAATCAGTACTTAAACATTTGATGTCATTCTTCGTTGAACCTCTAAATTTCTGCTTGCTGTTTATTAGAGCATTAGAAATATTGAAGGATATAACTTCTGAAAATAGTAAAAGACTTACAGGAAATTTTGCAACCAATTGACTGTAAAAGAAAGAGAATTAAGATAAAATAACTTTCTGAAAACTCTCCTAGCCTCACAAAGGGCTCTACATACAACATTCTGCTTTGGAATTCAGTAGATATTCCTAATATTGGCCTCTAATGAAAAATTCCAAAACCATATCCATCCTTGCTAAATGAGAGATTGGAAATATGCTTAAGAACCAATGAGAGAGAAATAAATAAATTGCACAGGACTGGCATGCAGGGTGCTAAGACCATTGTGCTTTTTAATGTATATATTTTCTTGTCTGTTCTGGGATGGCTGTCTTAGTTCTAAAAAATGCTAAAAAAATAAAGAAACTATTTAAAAAAATATTTCTCAAAAAAATCCAAAAGGAAGTGTGAAAACTTATGAAATCATAGATCAAGAGTGGATATTGATCCTCGATATACTCTACACCATGTACACTTAAAGAATTTTAAAAAGCAACTCCTATCACTAAATTGAGAACTCCAACACTTGCTTGCAGACAGATTAAAAATGTAAAGACTAGCAATGACCTCTAGTGTTGCCGTTTCAGTACTGCAAAATACTCTTGCTAGCAATAAACCTCATAATCCATGGAGCATCCACGGAATTATAGACTCTATAATTCAGTTACTAGTGCAGCACAGAAGGAGCTATTTTAAATAAGAAAAAATGTTTTGTCTATTAACTAAAGCTAAGAGCAGCAGAAATACTCTGTAATTTCCCTTAAAATTAGTTTTTTAAAATAGTAGAATATTGTTTGGGTTGAAAGCATCTGTTTCTGATGATACAGTGGGTAACTTTCTGTACTCTTAGCATCTGTTTCAAGAACATGGATTATGTATCAGGTGGTATGCCACTCTGGCTGGTTTATAAGCCCAGAGCAGGTAGGACAAGGGGAGAAGGAGATAGTGATTGAAATTCCAAGAGGAAGAGTAAATAAGAAGATGTTCTATTTCGTACTATTGCTGGACACACATCTTTTGGACCATTTGCAGAGAAAGGACAAAGCAGGGTTGTTTTCTAAGATGATTTTCATGCATGGAAAAGACTAATACTGTCCCCTTCACAACTAAATGTCCCTGTTGCATATTGCCTTTATCAGCTATGGGAGTGAACAGAAAAAGCCTAGATGCACAAATGTGGTTATGAAATGACAAAACGACAGTACTGAAACCTAAACCAATTGCCCACTGAGGCTTGAAAGGAAACACATTACTTGTCTTTGGTAACACCACAGAATTCTTGTCCTTACTCTTACAGCTCAGACCTTGCTTTTAGATTTTTTTGCACTTATTTAGGAAGCGGGATCTTTTTTTTTTTTTCCTCTACTACATATTGAATAAAAAAGTCCACAGCTTCAGTGAAATATGAAAAATTGTCTTTAGGGACAAATCACCACAGCAGGATGATTAAAAAGATCATATGAAATTCGCTGTGAAATCCTTGTGTGGCTTACCTGACAACTGAGGGGTACTTCCCAAACACAGTTGAACTGAAATCACAAAGTGATCTTCTGAGGTTTTCCAGGGCTTCCTCTGGTCACCAAGCACTGAAGAGAGTAATATTTCTGTGTCTAATTCCACTTTTGGATCTTGCCTACTCTCACTTGTGCCTCATTTTTTTCTTAATATTTCCTTCTTTTTTCCCCCCTAACAATGTTAAACAGACTGCTGAGCTATTCCTTACCGCTGTAAGAGTTTTCATGTGCTCTCTATCACTTTGATTTTCTTTAAATGCCCCCATTTTATTGCTACATCCTTTATCTATGCAGATATACTGGTTTTTTCAGAGTACACCTGTGCAATACTCTAGCCAATCTTTATCTGCAATACAAGATTATTTTTATCACAGACTTTCAGAAATGTCATCCTGTAGTTAAAGCCACCATAAAACCTCGTGCCAAAGGCCTGACTCTGCTAGCTGTAAATTGGTAGCAGCACTGTGGTGCCACAGCTGCAAGAACATGGAGCTCAGGTTGGGTTGACTCATTGTGGATTTCCCCTTCGCTGGTTCTGCAGCCACACGATGTTTCCTACAGTTGTGTAAAGCAAGTTCTGCTCTGCTTTGATGAGATCTCACATAGAGCATTAGCAGTGTGTGTTCATTCTTAGATTTGCTGTCTGCAGTAAAATCACAAAACACCCTCATTCATGCTAGAATACACTTCATAAGAAAGTTAATAGGCACAATGATCTTAAGGCTGTGTGGAAAAAAAAAGGGGGTTTGAGATGGCAGTCTGGAGAATTTCTGAATTACAGATAATTGCCTGAAATCCTTGAATTTCTATACATCATTGGAGAACATAATGCAAACCCAAGATTAGGCAGGCTTAGATTATAAAAAGTATTTGGGACAGACCAGGTTTTCTCTTCTTCTGCATCCTACACAAACACATAAATGAGTTAATGTTTAGAGTAATGATAAAAATTCTTTGTGACAGTTTCTCCAGCACTGTCTTTAAAAAATAACCTCATAATTAAGATGGGAAAAAACACCAACAATTTCTTCTGTAGATAAATCTAGATTAACTAGCTTTTGTGACTGTTCAGTGACCACCAACACTTTTTATTTTACATTCAAAACAGATGTATTTGTTACGACTAAGGGACATATGTAACTTGACAATTACTTTTGATTAATTTTCCAGAGATCAAAGTACTGAGAAAAATTAATTGAAAACACACATACAAATTAAAATGTAGATGAAAATTGAGTATCTTAAAAAGGATTTAATAAGCAGACAAAAAGCCCAAATTCCACAATCTAGAGAGTACTACTGCTAGGAGCCTTCGCAGATTCAGCACTTACATAAAAATACAGTTTGAAATTAAACAACAGCAGTAACAAAACTAATCAGTATTATGCAACAAAGTAGAGGAAAAGAGAAACTGGTAAGAGTAACGTGAACTTGAAGCTATGAAACATGGTTCATAGCCAGTCAAGGCAGGGGTCAGTTGCTCTTTTTCCCCCAAGGTCCTAGAACTAAACATTGAGCCTATAACAAAGTACTGAAACGATTAATGACATGTAAATTATTTGCTGCTGATTAAGAACGTTACTGGACAGACATAGAATTTAAGCAAATTGAGGTAACTTGGGGTTGTACATTGTGGTCTACTAAAGTTAGTATTAATAAAAAGGTGAAAATCAGGGAAACTTCAGAAGACTGGAAGTATTAATGTTAGGACAGTGTTCAAAAAGGGCAAATAGATAAGACTATTTAATCTATAGTCTCATTTGATGCCTATACACACTATTTTTTTATTATATCAATGGTTCAATTCAGTTAATACAGATAGAAGGGTTAAGAACAGTTAATGTTGCTAAGAAAGGTTTTGTGAAAATGGATTCAAACCAGTAAATTTTAATTGACTGTAATTATGTGTATGAGTAAACCACATGCTGCTTACTGAAGTTAATTTCTTCCCCGTTAAATAAGAAAAAGTGCCAAATTTTATGTACAAATCTGATTTTGTACCTACACAGTTAAAAAAAAAAAAAAAAAAAGGCAAAACCCCAAAGCAGTCTTCAAGGAAGCAGGAATATTGTGCCAGGAGCAGGGATTTTGGACATCCCTAGCTGAAACCACAAGCCACAAGCCAGCCAACATCACAGCAGTCAGCCTGGAAATGTACATCACCAGGCACTCCAGTGAGCCAGAATTGGCATCGCAGTTTTGACGTAATTTTCTTTCTTTCCTGTGCTCAAATAAGTAGGCAGGTATTGATCTCTATTACTTCTAACTCGTTTATTTCAGAAGAAGAGAATAATCTGTAATTACTAGAGATTTGTATGTGTTTCTATCTGCTTGTCCTTCATACACTGGTGTATAATTATACTAAATGAGATAATTTTAGAAACTCATTTCAGAAAGACATTAATTTAAGAGCCTTGGTATTTCTAACTGTAAAATAGCCTATGACAATCTCCATCAATCTAAACAATCCCGTCTACACACATTTGAACATGAACTATGCATGCTTTTAAAATGCACGGGAACCATAAATGATGCAATCAAAGCAGCAGCCATCTGAGCTGCTGCATTGGAAAGCTCAAGTGAAGAGCAGATTCCAAAGCTGCAAAGCTCTGAAAGAGGACTCTACCAGCACCCACGCCTGATCTCATCAATGAATATAAAAAAGCTCCTAAGAATGAGTAATGAATGCAAGTGCACTCAGAATAGTCAGTTTTCTTTCTTTTTTTTTTTTTTTTAAGATGATTTTAAACCTAGTGTAAATTAGTCTACTCCCACAGCATCTTTTAAAATAATGTAACTAGGTATTTAGGAATACTTGAAAGGTGTAGTCTCTTCTGGAAATGCAAAGAATCGTCATTTCAGTGTATTTAGTTCATCATTTCAGTTTACTCTGTTAATTGAGGTCAGTGACTAATTCTTTGAATTCAAACCCTGGGAGCTGTAAAAAAAGGAAGATGGTTTTGTTTCTATTCCATTCAGAAATAAAAGTGAAAGAAAAGGGATGAATAGTATAAGTTACCAGAACAAAGGACAAATACTTAATTCAGTATGTTAAGAGATTATATTTTTACTTAACAATTCATCTTTATGTAAGTACAAAGTGGGTTTTATTTATTTGGTTTAAGGCTCTTGGTAATTTATTTAAATATATTAATAAAATATATTAAACAAAGGGTTTCTGAATAATGAATTTCTAGTTTGTATTACTAGAAAGGTTGGGAAGGAGAAGGGAATTTAGATGCTTATTTAAAAAGTCAATTAGTACTTATTAACAAAATGTAAAAAAACTCAAATGTCTAAATTAGTGACTTAGATTAAATATAACCATACTTTTCCAGCCTCTAAAAATAGCCTGCCCATTAAAAGCTAAATACAGAAGGAGTGGACATAGTCTAGAAGTATTTAACTCTCTGGAGTGCCTGATGAGGTACATTTCCAGGCCAGCTGCTGTGATGCTGGGCTGGCTTGTGGCCTGTGGTTTCAGCTGGAAATGCCTAAAATCCATGGCACAGCACGCCACTTGCATCTGGATTCCCATATTGTTCCAGGGTTATAGTGACAGATGTTCACTGGCAGGGCTAAGGGAGACGCTGAAGCTTGTACCCCTTGGTTTATAAATTCTGTCTTTATGGTTACAGAACCAGGAGAGTGAGTGATGCAAATCATGAAAGGACCAGAGTATGTCCTCTGTGAACAGAAAGATCATTAGAGTGCTGTTTTGTAAATGGGGACAGTATATTCTTTTTCATAACTGTAAAAAGAGGCATCAGGTTTCTAGCAGTGCAGGCCAAACGAATTCCTGGTCTAATTTCTTCAACTGAAATATCTGCTTATGTAATTAATTTTTTTGCTAGCAGGAATTAAATTTTAAAACTGATTGAATATGTGAACAAGGAGACCTCCATGGATTAACACGGAGCTCCTGGACAAAAACAAGCAGAAAAGGGAAGCCTACAGAGGGTGGAAGCAAGGACAGGTAACCTGGAAAGAATAGTGCCAAATTGTCCCAGCAAACAGAGATCAGGTTAGGACAACTATAGCCCTGATAGAATTAAACCTGGCCAGGGATCTCAAGGACAAGAAGAAAAGCTTCTATAGGTACACAAGTGGTAAAAGGAAGACTACGGAAAATGTGGGTCCAGTCCAGAAGGGAACAGGGGAGCTGTTTACCAAGGATATGGAAAAGTTTGAGGTACTCAGTGACTTTTTTTGCCTCAGTCTTCACTGGCAAGCGCTCCAGCCACACCAACCAAGCTGCAGAAGGAAAAGGCAGGGACTGGAAGAATGAAGAATTGCCAGCTGTAGAAGATGAGGTTCAAGACCATCCAAGGAACCTGAAGGTGCGCAGGTCTGTAGGACCTGTTGGGATGCATTCGTAAGTTCTGAGGGAGCTAGGACAGAAAGTGGCTGATCTACTTTCCATCATATTTGAGAAGTCATGGCAGTCCAGTGAAGTTCCAACTGACAGGAAAAGGGGAAGGGAATCCTCCATTTTTAAAAAGAGCAAAATGGAATGCAAGCCTATGACTAATACCAATTTTCTCACTAGCATCTCTCTAACTCCAGTCCTTACTAAAGCTCTAAGATATAAGAAAGGAAATTTTTACAATGAAGGTTTTAAAATTCTGGAATAGGGTGCCTGAGAGGTGGTGGACGCCCCTCCCTGGAAACATTCAAGGCCAGGTTGGACAGAGCTCTGAGCAACCTGGCCTAGTTGAAGGTGTCCCTGTCCATGGCAGGGCAGGGGTGGGGGTGGTGGGGGGGTGGTGTGTGGAGCTAGGTATCTTTAAGGTCCCTTCCAATCCAAACCATTCTATGATTCTATGAAAATAACTAAGTGCTTTAATATAAAAAAAACAAAGCTGATAGTAAAAAAATGGGAAGTCTATTCTTAGTAACACTAAATATGCAGTAATGCTTACACAGCAACTTTCTGTAAGTATGACTAACAATATTACTCTTCCACATAGTCTTCACTGTAATGCTTGTTTGACCTTGTCGTATTCAGTATCATCTAAGTGTTGAGGAGAAGTGGTGGTATGGGAAGGTCCTTTACACAAATGGAGCCTCTTAAATGAAAATGCACAGCAGGGGATTTTTATAGGATTATTCAGGCTGCCTGTTTTCCCTTGAGAGCTTCTGTCCTTAACCACTTCTTAGGGTATGTCCATTCTGACTTATTTTATCTGAGGTTTAAATGTCCTTAGCATATTTCTGTCCAGGACCAAGAACTGATCTCATGACCTAGATGCTAAATTGAAGCTAACTATTCCCTTCCTGCAAGGAGCTCTGTCAGTAAACAAGAAAAATCACTTATGAATTCAAAACTTGTGTAGTCAGAACTACTGAAACATTGAGAAGCCACACGATGTTAAAACCACTGGTTAGGAATGATCCATAACAAGGTCAGAGGGAGTGGCATGCTTTCAAAATGGCATCAGCTGCTCTTGAGTCACTGACCATTCAAAAACAAATTAGTGGGTGCTTATGGACTAGTCAGTGCTCTGGAAAAGAAGCAAGAGATGAAATAGGACTTGCTGTTTCCTATGGACTGCCAGGCTATATTAAAGGATAATCAAAGTTCTTGAAGCCTCTCTCAAAACATGCAGGAGCACTTGTGTTGTTGGAGACTGGTTGCTTTGCCTATTCCAGGTCAGAACAGTAACATACCTTTGTCCTTTGAAAATATTTGGTTTTGAAGTGGTTGTTTAGTTGGAGGAAGACTTAAATTGAAAATGAATGCTTGTTGAAGATTACTTTGCAAGATGCCTACAAAGCATCAAGAGAGAAGGAAGGAACTTGGGTTTAAAGCATGAGCCTGATCTAGCAGGGGGACAAATATAGTTGTTCCCAGTATTTGAAAAGGGGAAAATGAAAAATGAAACAAACAAAAAAAAGCCCAACAAGACAAAAATCAAGCAAAATTCATGAAGATAGCAATGTGTTCTGGTTTTGACTAAGGCAGAGTCAATTTTCTTCTTAATATCTGGTACAGTGCTGTGTTTTTCTTATTCAGTGTGAGAACAATATTGATAACATGCCGATGGTTCAGTTGTTGCTAAGCAGGGCTTACCCCAAGTCAAGGACTTTCCAGTTTCCCACGCTCTGCCAGTGAGCAGGTGCACAAGAAACCAGAAGGAAGAATAGCCAGGACAGCTGACCTGAGTAGGCCAAAGGGTGGTTCCACACCACAGAATGTCATGCTCAGTGTATAAAGTGGGGGGCAGGGCTGGACATTCATCACTGGGTGGTGAGCAACTGATTTAGGCATTACTTGTCTGTTTCAGGTTTTATTTCTCTCTCTTTTTGTTGTCCCCCTTTCCACTATTACTATTATTTTATTACTATTATTTTATTTCAATTATTAAATTGTTTTTATCTCAGTCCATGTGTTTTACAATTTTTTCCTGGTTCTCCTCCCCATCTCACTGTAGGGGGGGAGCTGTATGAGCAAGCAGCTTTGCGGTACTTAGGGGCTGGCTGGGGTTAAACCAAGACACAACATTAAGGGAAGCAGAAGTACACAGGGAGAATTTATGGCAAGCAGAGCTAAAGAAAATAGGAAGATGTGGTTTTTGAAGTACATTTGGAACTAAATAAATACTGACAGTATTAGTCCATTATCGGCATGGCAGATAACAATCATACACAAAAACTGTCACCAGACCTCACAGATACTGTGGGATTGAGCCCCTTGTCCATGACAGTGCCCCTTGCTGCCAGCCTTGGCTCCCAGCCGGCCTTCCCTTGAAGAGCAGCCTGCTCTTTTTGCTCTCTGACTACAGCTGCACAAATATGTAGTTTAAGAGACACATTCTTTGGTATACCAAATTTAGCACCCAGAATTAAAAGCACATAGTGAAAAACTCCTTCAACCTTCTTGGTTATTTTACAGAATGTGAAAAAAATGTATAGGTGGATCTTAAACAGTATCTTGAAAGAATAATAACATACATTTGGTACAGTACTTTGAAAATATGAAGAATTCTCAGTAGCCCTGATTCAATGTTTTCTTTTTGTATGTCCTAGAGCAAAAATTTCTTCATAAAATGCTGCTTTTTTTAGGCTAGAACTGCTAGATATAATGTTAAATTTTAGGTTTTGTTCAGACAGGCTCATGAAAAAACCCTGTAATTAGTTGTTTGGCATGACGTGGCTCTGAAACACTTTGAGAGGAAGCAACATAATGAAATGTTACAAGAACAAGCCAGAACAACCTGCTCTGCTAGCAGCACTTTGCTTACTCCCCAGAACTGAAGTTCCTGCTTCACTCCTGCCTGAGCTGCCTCTCAAATCAATCAACAGCTGTCCCACACGTGCTGTAAAAACCAGAACTGTGTTTAAGTGCCTGAAGCCTCATTTTATGCAATTGTTGAGAGCCTGAATGGCAGAGGTGCTTTGCCAGACAACTACAAACCCTGTCGGCACTGCCACTTCAGTGTTTGAAGAGATGCTGCTGCTTCTCTTGCCACTGTCTCATCTTCTCATACTTCAGGAGGTCACTCAGTAGTTTCCCCTCAAGTGAATTTTAATGAGACTTCTTGGTGCTTCAGGCTTACTAAACCTCAAAGGGTTTTTTTTTACCTCTGATAATAGCATGCATGGCACTTTTTCTGTCATGTTCTACCTGGATATCATTCCTTTCACACTAAAGGTTAGTCCTTCATCACTATCAAAAAATTCACAAAGAAGATGACCATTTTAGGAGATGCAAAAAGCAGAAGTTGACATCTGTAGAACTAAAATAACACAGCTTTGACATAATCAGTGTTATATTACAGAAAGAGGCCTTAAATTACTTTGACAGAAACTTGTATTATATTTCTCATTACATTACATCTGTTTGAGTACTGATGTCTTCTCAGCTCCATTCATTGTTGTAGCCTGAAGTACCAGAGGCATCTTTCAGAATGTGGGTAATTTGGATGCATCTCCCAACAGGCTGCAAAGTTGGGGAGTACTTGTTTATGGGGTGTCACAAGGTGGCAACTGGGGGTTTTCTTTAAAAGGCCGAGAAATTCCTGTCTAGACTATTCAACATTGTCTTTAATGTGTCAAACAGGCAGGAACCTCTCCAGCGTAGCAGATGTGGCTACTGTGAGTTTACTGTGTAAACCATAAGTCTGGTCCAGCTTGTGAGAAGTCCCTTAAGGTACTGGAAGGCTGCAATTAGGTCACCCCAAAGCCTTTTCTTTTCCAGGATGAACAAAGCAAATTCACTCAGCCTTTCCTCATAGAAGAGATCCTCCATCTCTCTAATCAACCTGCTGGCCTCCTCTGGACTCTTTCCAGCATGTTGATGCCCCTCCTGTGCTGGGGCCATGACATGCTTGCACTCTTTTTTGCAATCCTCTTCTGATAGGCAGAGTATATTCTATAGCTGAGTATACTCTGGCCACAACATTATGCTGCCTATGGTGGATGTTAGGGAAGGAGAGGTGAAGGTAGACAGCAGAGAAAGTACAATCCTGCTGTATGCTGTGTTCAAGGGATCTTGGCTGCAGGATGTTCTCAATGCCAGCGTTGTGATCCTGACCTGCAGCTTCAAGTCAAACAAGCCCCTTGCTTGTATTCCTCTCCAATTCACTCTTTGATTTATGTGGAATTGTTCTCATCCCAAAGAAAAGTTCTGTGGGCTAAGTCTCTAAAGAAACTTCTAATAAAACCGAAATGAAAAAATATGTGTGCAAGGTTCACTCTTATTTTCTCAGACAGGAATAAGAGGCCAGTTTCCACCCTACAGCTCACGGGCTGCTTTATGTCAAAAGCTCTGAGTCCCCACAAGGACCCATCCTCCTCGCAGGGGGGAGGCAGTGTGGAGCCTGGCCTGGACAGTGAGTGCACCTGGAGCCACGCTCACCTGCCAGTGCAGGGATAAGTTGAACGTTTGCTAAATTGTGCCTAGCAACTGGAAATGCAAGCAGCCACCATCTTAAATGCTGAAATAATAGTCAATGCCTAAGGCAGAAAACCCATATAGTGACAGAGCTCTTCATTACTGTGCCAGGAGTCCTCCTATTTTAATTTATTCCAGGTTTATCCTTGCCAGCAGGTCTCAACTTTTAGTCTTAAAAACTTCCTTTGTGTTTGGGATACAGACATATCCTTTGGTTGGACTGGCCATAAAGATCTCACTTTCTTTAAGTGGCAGGTAATACCTAGAAGTTTGGTAGGAACTGGTATCAAGTTACATTTCATAGCAAAATTGTTTGATAAGTCTCTCTACAAGGAGCTGACTTTTTTCTGTTTCTGCAGAATATAAGAAAGTTTTTAAAGTAATCTAAAGCCATCTTTTTATAAGATTTACTTTTGAAATTCCAAATGTCAAAGAAGTGCACAAGTTATTTCAGTATAGTTTTTATAATAAAACTCAAAACATACTGGACAGGTGTCTAAACCTCTCTCTAGATTTCCTAAACCTCTGATCTCTTGTCATCTCAGTTTAAAACAAAGTTGAACCTCCTGCACGCGTAAGGCCGAGGGCCCGAATTCCAAAAAACAATCACCTCCCGGGCTGCATCAAAAGCATTGCAGCCGGGAGGGCGAGGGAGGAGATTCTGCCTCTCTGCTCTGGTGGGGTCCCACCTGGAACACTGCATGCAGCTCTGGGGTCCCAGCACAGGAAGGACATGGACCTGTCGGGACTGAGTCCCCAGGAGGCTGTCAGATTGGTCACAGGGATAGAGCACCTCCCCTATGAGGAAAAGCTGAGAGAATTGGGATTGTACAGCTAGGAAAAGAAGGCTTCAGGATGACCTAATTGTGGCCTTCCAGTGTCTTAAGGGAACTTGTAGGAAATATGGAGCAACGGTGAATGTGTTTAAATTGAAAAACGGCAGGTTTAGATTAGATACTAGGGAAAAATTCTTTACTGTGACGGTGGTGAGCAACTGGAACTGGCTGCCCAGAGGTAAGGTGGGAAGATCTTTAACACATCCCTGGAAGTGTTCAGGGCCAGGGTGGATCGGGCTCTGAGCAACCTGCTCTAGCGGCAGGTGCCGCTGCCCAGGGCAGGGCGGTGGATCCAGACGATCGTCACGGTGCCCTTCCAGCCCACACCGCTCCCGGATCGCGCCCGGGGCGCTCGCGCCGCCGCCGCTTCCGCCGCGCGGTCCCTCCCGCGGGCCGCCCCCTCCCGGCAGCCCTCGCGCCGGAAGCGGCTGACGACAACAACAAACACCGGCGGCGGCGGCGGCCGCGCCAGGCAGGGCACCCCCGGTTCTCCCGGCTCCCAGCCCGCCCCGCCGGCCCCGCCGAGCCGCCTCTCCCGGCCCGCCGCCTCTCTCCGCCCGGCCGCGGGCCCCTCCGAGGCGGTGCGCGCCCCCGCGGAGCCGCCGGGCCCGGCCGCGGGGCGCGGGGGGACGCGCCGCCACCGCCGCAGGATGAGCGGCGCCGCCCGCGCGGGACCCCGGGGTGAGTGTCGAGCGCTGCCCGGGGACGTGCGGGCTCCCCCGCCGCCCCGCTCAGCCCCTCCCAGCCGCGGGGAAGGCGGGGACTCCGGTACCGGCCGGGCGGCCTTGGCGACGGGCGGCGGTCGCGGCGCCGGGCGCAGGGCTGTACCCGTGGGGCGGGCGACAAAGAGCCGCGAGGCGGCGGGGCGGGGGTCGAGCAGGAGCGGGATCCCGCGGCTGGAGCCGCTCCCGGGGGCGGCGGGGTGACCCCAGCGCAGCTGCCGTGGGGGGGAGGCGGAGGCTGCCAGCCCGCAGAGGGGAGCAGGGAGCAGCGGCGGGCGGGCCGGGGTGCTCCCTGCCTGCCCAGGGCTGCGCTGCCAGGGCGAGGGATTCGCGGTGAAGTTACTACAAGGAATGACTCAGCCTGGCAGCGCCTCCGTGCTCGCCGTCGGCGGCGGTCGGGCGAGCGCCGTGCAGAAGCGTTGTGTGTTTACAAACGTTGTTCTGCCTCTCCCTCGGTTGTTTACTTGGTCCTGCTCCCGAGGAAGCATGTGTCCTGTGATGAATTTTCCCGTCGGTTGCTGCTTACGGCTCTTTAGTGGACTTTCAGGCTGTCCTGTGGATCAGTGCTCGCTTTTCTTTTTCACTGACCCCCAAAGTCTTGGCTTGCCAGTGATCCAGAGGTAGAAAAGCTGATATAAATGCTGGGAGAATTAAATGAGCTGATCTTTGTAATGTCATGTTCCTCACTTAATGTCATCTAGACATGAAATAAGAAGTCATGTCTGGTCCTGAGGAGCCCAGAAATGTTAGTTTAGACCTCATACAACCATATCTTTCTTTCTTCTTGTGTCATTTGTTTTTGTCTGAAGTAATTATATGGTATGTCCTGGCCACAAGCCATTTCTTGTGGTTCATATTTTAAGCTTTACCTTTATTTCTTTATGGGAAAGAATGAGCAGGTTGAGGCTTTGGGTTTGTTTTTTTTTTCCTTCTGTTGACATATATATGTGTCAGAAGTAGTTTATGCTGTTGGCTTTACAGAAGGACTTACACTTCTGGAGGTGTGTGTTTAACTGTATGGTAAAAGATATCTCAGCAATGCTTGAGAAATAGTAAGAATGGAAAAACACATTTCATACAGTTGGATTTTATACATCTGAGAAGTACTGTGAGGAGTAACACTATAAATAGAATCAGAATTATAGAATGTCCTGGGTTG
This sequence comes from Entomyzon cyanotis, assembly GCA_024500445.1. Classification (NCBI taxonomy): domain Eukaryota; kingdom Metazoa; phylum Chordata; class Aves; order Passeriformes; family Meliphagidae; genus Entomyzon; species Entomyzon cyanotis. The sequence continues at coordinate 24,463,456 of JAKEPQ010001005.1, forward strand.
GAAGGGACCTTTAGGGTCATCTGGTTCCAACCTCCCTGCCATGGGCAGAGACACCTTTCACTAGACCAAGTTGCTCGAAACCCCATCCAGCCTGTCCCTAAACACTTCCAGGTATGGGACATCCACAGCTTCTCTGGGCAACCTGTTTTAATGTCTCACCATCCTCACAGTAAGGAGTTTCTTCCTTGTATCCAACCTAAACTTATCCTCTTTCAATTTAAAGCTGTGGCCCCTTGTCTTCTTCCATACATACCCTTCTAAAAAGTCCATCTCCATACTTCATGGAAGTGTGTAATAATAATAATAATAATTATAATGAAAATGTGCACTATTATAGTATATTTAAGTTGTGAATTTTAAGAATGTTTGATATGTAGTACCTTGGGAAATTTTTAAAAGATGGAGCACACGAAGAAAGGATGTTACTGTTAGCTGATGGTCTAAAACAAACTTTTGTGCCAAGCAGCAAATATTAACTAGAAAGCATTTAGATATTCTAATATCATTAAGTTTAGTTTAAAGTGTGCAGAGGATATATTTGTACTTATTCTAAATGCTGACTGGAACTCAAAATAGTTTTATTATGTTGAGAGTAGTAAAGATAATGACTTGCTGAAGAACACATGGTAAGGGACTTTAGCTGAGCCAGTTTTAGAGCTGGAAATACAAACGGGATCTTTTGGGATAATGGATTATTGTGAGATGGACCTAATTGTGCTTTGGAAGTACATTGTTGTTGTACACTTTGTACAAGTAGCTGTGTGTTTTGTAGATTGTAAAATAGCAATCTATCTTACCCTTAATTGTGTTGTTCTAGACTTGTGCTCAGCACAGATTTGGGTTAGTAGTTTCTGAGATCGTGTTCAAGGGACTGTCTCTCTCCCCATGTCAGGTTACTACATTTATAATTAGAAGTGTATTTAGCAGACTTGTGCTCTGACTGGAGAAGAGGGCAAGGGTTATTTCGGGGTCTTTTGTGGTGTCCGTTTAAAAAACAGTGTGTCCCTGGTATCTGACCGCAGCTGAGATTAGGTAGCCTTGCAGAAACTAAGGTGGAAAACGTAGCTTCTACACTGAACTTCAGTTATTCTGAAGGTGACTGAGTGTATGTTGGGGATAAGGGAGTAGCACATGTTGATTTGTTGTTTTTGATAAGCGAGTGGCAGTTACAGTAGGATCACTGGAAAGAATTTTTTTGTATGTTATCAGTGTGTCCCTAAGTCTTTATTTGCTTTTAAACTAGCAGTTAGTTTCTGTGAAAGCCTAGCTTAGAGTGGTGTGAGGTTCTTAAGACTTACATTGCACAGGATGGGTTCATTAACATGTCAAAGTAAAGTAAAAATAGGAAGTTAAAATGAAAAACTATAGTGTGCGTACCCAGTTGTCACACAAGCCACTTCAGTCATTTGGATAATGCCCAAGCAGTCATGTGTCTCCATCTCCATATGCAATATTGCTCAAGAAAGTCGTGTTCCTGATTTTTGGTCCACAGCTCAGTGACATTATATGAACAGTTTCTGAAGATGAGGAGGGGAGAAAAAATACCTTATTACTTTCAAGGAGCCTATTAGTAGTTAGCATTCTGATGCAGAGTTGTTAATCAGTATTACTGAGTAGCAAACACTTGATTACAAGATGCCAACTTACTTAATAATATTGTATTATACTGCAGGATCTGATTGAATGCATTGATACAAAACAGGCAAAAAAAAAAGTATCATTAATATGTAAATTACTAATCCATTTGCAAGAATTACAGAATGTCTATTTTCTAGCTGATTTGCCAGACTAATTTCTGTTTTGGTGTACACGTTAAAAGATCCTTATGAATTGCGTATTGTAAAAGCCTATAGCACGATTAATGGTGATAAAGAAATTGCTTGGAATTATTTTTGTGAGCTAATTAACATTCTGGGGTTACTGAGAAAGTCACTTGTCTATTTATGAGTTAATTCATAGTGCAGATTCACTCTTTATTTATGTTTAATTTGAATTTTAATTTTTTAAATTTAGTTCAGTTGAAAGGCAAGTTGGAAGACATAATAGCCATGTATCAGCTCTTTCTATCTTTTCTATTTGTAAGCAGGTTTGGAAGTGGATGTACTTTGTATTTCCTAATAAGATTCAAGCATAACTAATTGTTAATAATACATTAATAATATTTCAATACCAGTTGGAAGTTGTCATTAGAAATATCAAAATGAATTTATTGTTACCACATTTGCATTCATAGATTGTGATAGGGCTGGTCAGGAGAAACACCAGGGCTGTCAGGTCAATTCTTGCTTGTCTTCTATCCATCTCCAGGTGTGCATTTTCCTGTGTTGTTCAAGTTTGCAGTCCATGGTTCAGCAGGGTTCTGAGCTCAAACTACCAGCTCAGCAACAGCTCAGTGTAGCTTTTTGTGTCCATCCAAGATATTGACAGTTTCTTTTGGAAACAGATTTTGCAGCTGGGCCTGCTGTCTTTATTGCATCAAGGTGAAACGATTATGATGTGCGATACATAAAGCTCTAGTAGTTTGTGCATCTAGAAGATAAGCTATGGTAGAATGTGGTAGCCTATTTTCTGTGTGAAATTCATACAGCATTCAACTGTTTTGAGTGTTGTATGAATTTTTTTCTGACTTGTGTTGATTACTTGTTGATGGAAAATAAAATGTAAAACTGCTTTGTTGACTAGCTGGGTTCCAAATGTCCTGCATCTGTCTTGCAGTGTAATGCTATAGGATCAATGAGAAGAATGGTGTGTATTTGAGAGCAACTCTGCCTAAGTAATGTTCTAATGGGTTTTAAACTGACTTTAGAACATGATTTTATTTTCTCTTTATAAAATAGTTAATGCTTTCTTACCTCTTAAGGCTTTCTTTTGGAACAGTATTTTTTCTTTTTCAGGAGAGTAGGGAAGTTGTGGTGGCTATAGTGAAATAGTGTGTTCAGTATTTTGATTGCATGTTGTTTTTATTTGGAGGGATTAGGTGGAACTAGTATCTGTATGATACATCAGTCTTCATTATTATTCTTGAAGATGTGTTTGACAGGCCAGCATGCTGTTTTCATTTTGAACAGATTGAAAACAGTATGAATTTGAGAGATAGAATGGAGTATTGAAGAACTAATTATAGGGAAAGTTTTGCATACATCATGGATTCAAAAAATCATACCACCCTTAAAAAAGCTAAAATACAAATTCTTTAAGAATTACACTTTGCTAAGATCTGAGGTTGCTGTTGCTGAATTCCCAAATTTTATTTTGATTTAGTGTTCAGGTTTTCTTTTAACTGACTTATCTGCAATTTTTTTTTTCCTATGATCATAAGAACATTTTATGCACTTTTGTGTGTTGTAGATACAGCTGCAGTACTTTTTGCTTTCTATTACTTGAATGGTGGTTTTTTTCCTGATATTGAAGGGACTTTCAATGTCAGTGGTTTATCTCAAACTTGATTTTGAGTTTGTTGATGCTAAGTAGCTGTGTTGGTACATCAAAAGTGTGAAAATTTGACCTTTATTTATTGTAGTTTTGCTTAGGATAAACAGTTCATTCTGGGAAAATGGTGCTTTTATTTATACAGTTTTTCTTCCATCCTCCACAGTGTGTATTTTTATTAAATTCAGATGAAGTGAAGATTCTTACATAAGAATATATTGTGTAACAGGACTAGAAGCTCTCTTCTAATACATTGTGCTTGTGCTATATTGCAAGTGCTCTACTAGTAAATTCAACCTGACTTGACTACTTAAAAATATTCTTTACAAGTACTTGTGTTGTCTACTGATTGAAAAGAGACTTGATTCTCACCCAGTGAATGGTTTGAAAATATGACTCAAAATTCTCACTTCTGTCTGAATGAAGGGGGGAGGGGTAATGTGTAAACTTGCCTTTTTATTTGAAAGGCTTGGTGGTAAAATACGTATAAATTTCAAAAAGGAAATGGATTGTAATGACATTTTCACATGGACGTTATGGCTGTAAACAGCACAACCAGGGTTCAATAAGGCAGGAGTATAGTTGTAATACCTCAGTCATTGTAAGTTGTGTTTTTCTTTGGTTTTCTTGGGGTTTCTTTGGTGATTGTATAGTTCTTAAGCTGGTAATACCACATAAAAGGATTTATCAACTCCTTTTCATTACTGTTTTAAACTACCAAAGATTTATATTCTAGAAAGGTGAAGAAGGGCAAATGAGAATTAGCAAACACCTTCTTGAGATTAGAGACAGTTTAATATTCTTCAGACAATCCTGCAGCATTTCTCATTTCTCAGCACATTGCTGTTACCTTCTTTCACATTGATGCCAATAGAGATCTGAAGGTGATTTGTAAATATGTGGTATCCAAAAAGAGTAATGAACTGATCTGAGAAGAATGTAGACATTTCTGAATATATATTCCTTGGGAGACTGGGGATTATATTGGCTCTGCATCTTGCTGATGGTCATTTACTTACCTGTTTCAGATACCACTAAAAATAAAATGTTGATAAATAGGAGAAGGTTAATAGGTGATGTGAATCATAAGTATCTTAAAAAAAGAGAAATTGGATTAATTCCATCTTTAGATCATGAAAGTTCAAAGACTAATTTTATAATTAGTATAGGATAAGAAAAATTTGAAACAAGTTTGGAAGTTGCAAATCAGTTGAACAGTTTACCAAGATGGTAGTGGATTTCCGTATTACTAGAAAACTGTAATGGTACTTGAAAATCTGATTGCTTATGAATAGACATTAAGGAAGAACCTGTGACTTTTATGTAGGCAGTCAGACTAAATCACAAGGATCTTTACTTGCCTTTCATTTCATTATTGTCAATCTTACTTTCTTTTCCATCTGTGGTGTTTTCATTCCTGTGAAGTAAATGCCATTTATTCAGTCTTATGTTCTGTGTTTTCATCTTTTAAATAGTTCTGGCCAAGATTTTTCTCTTTTCCACATAAAAGTTGTAGCAGTAGGATGTTGCATCTGAAGAGAGAACAGGGGAAATGGCCTCCTAGACTGTATTTTGACAAACTGTCCTCAGTTACATCTGTAGTAATTGCCCGTTTTTAAGTTCTCTTAGCCTGCTCTTTAGGAGGGTACTGGTTTGGGTTTTTTCCAGTTTTCCATTTCTAAGAAGTGATCTATTAGTAACTGAGGATGGCATGGGCAGTTAGAAATGTGAATGATGCCTTCTGAAAATTTTCACTTGTCTTAAATGGTGGTTCTGATGTTCAGTATCCTCTGTACTCGTTGGCCTCTTTCCAGCCATAGTTGAAGTGTAGTAGTTTGTGGAGTTGTGTAGTGAACCAGATCATGGAAGCAATTTGAGCTATCAGTATCCTGGGGAGGTATGCTGTTTCTGACTTATTACAGCAAAGTAATCCAGTTTATTCCATAGAAATATGGATAGTGCACCACTGAAAGTTAGTGTAGGGAAAGGAGCAGAAGAAGAACTGGCTGAGGAAAGGGATTCATATGTCTGGTGCTCTTTCTGTTACCAGAGTTTGTGGTCTTAGTTATTCAGAGTGTTAGTGGAAGAAGGATTGGTGCTGACTTGTCTGAATTGGGTGTAAGAATGAATGGAATTTTTATTGTCTGTTTCTTGCAGAATTGTTTGCAAACACTGGAACATTTTACATGCTAATTATTTTAAAGAGTACATGCCTGCAGGAAGAACCTTCCCACCAGTATGGTGTCAGTCAGTAACTTGAATAGAGCCACCTGAAGTTCCATGTACCCGAGAGCACCAGTCTTTGCAAAGAGAATGTATTAATATCTGTAATTTGAGGGAGGCTTGTACTCCACAAATGCTTTGAAGTGGCAAAATTATACATTAAAAAAAGAAAATTCTGACAAAACCTTCAGTTAACTTTGTCAAAAACTAGGGTGCAGACAGTTGTGGAAAGACTTGTTTCCATCAATTAAAAACAGAAAAAAAAAAAAAAAGGAAAGAAAGAAAAGGGATACTTCTACAGGCTGTGGGCTGTTTCCTAGCAATAAAATTGTCAGAAATCCTTGATTTGTTTTCCGACTTGTACCTGTTAACTGAGGCACAGAAGTTTCACTTTGTATCATATAAGAGATGTGGGGCTTTGAAAAATGTGGCAAACTTATATTTACTGTTGAAAGAGGAGAACCTTTGTCTGATCTGTTATATGGACTGTGCTTTGGCAGCTCCTCAAATCAGTGAGAACAGCAGTGTAAATAGATGCTAGCCATCAGATCTGGAGCTTTATAATCACGTCCATGTGGAATCGTGACACAGTGCCTAATAATGGTCTTGTTGCCTCATGAACATGTTTGAAACTATTGCTTTTCTAGAATTCACAGTGTAAGTTTTGTCTGAAGTTGTGAGAATCTGCATTGTTTTGGGCCACGCCAGTTTCAAAGCTACTCTTTAATGCACAGTGGTTTTGTGCCTGCCCAGGTGCATTTGCTTTTGATCTGCACTTTCACCCTTGATGCTGAGGATCTCTGAAGGCATTGCAGCACCTACTTAGCTGAATGAGGAGCTTCCTTGTAATTCAGAGTTGCCGGAGCAACTCTGAATATGGCAGCCATATGCAACTGAAATACTAGGTTAGTGTTATATAAAATGATTCATCTTAGAGGAGGGGAAGGGGGGAAAGAAGCCTCTTATACTGTGAAATACTGAATTACTGACTTCTGAAATTCCTCTTTAGTGAATTGGGAAGTAGAGGCTTTGGAATGTGTCCTGGTTGCTCTGCAGGATTGCAACTTGGCTCTTGGGTTGAGTAGAAAAGACTTCCTTTGCTGACCAGCAGCCGAATTTGAGGGCTGTTAAGAACAGTGACTGTTGGAGATGCTGTAATTAAGTAACCGCCTCTGTGCCTGATGCACATCTCAACACAGTATAAATAGAGCTCCAGATGGCACCTTACAGATGTCAGGGATTGACAGCCTTTCTTTAAGACTACAGTGTGGCTTGAACATGAGGTTTATAGGCTTTGATATAAGGTGGTAATAGGAGATAGGATCTCCACCTGCAGTAATATGTATCTCGGTGATTAAATTTATTTTGGAAGAGTAGGGGAATTAAATTGTTCTCTGCAAATGGGTCAGGAGGAGCCCTACTACTTATTCATCACATAGCTTAGGATTTGTTTATTTATTTAGTCAGTTAGTTTTTCTTTCAGGTTTTTTAAGTGCCTTTTAAAACTTTCAACAGTTGTCTGTCCGGGAAAGGGTATGCATTTACACTTTTCAGAAACATAGCCATTTCTGTTGCATAAAGTATTACTAAAGAATGTGTGCCCTCACAAGAAGGTAATTCTTTCTATTCTTATGGTGGTGGTAGTAGTAATGTTCTGAAAAATGAATGTATTTCTGGTTAGGTACATTGGTTGCAGTATTGAAGAAAGCTCCTTGAAGCCTGCTTTTAGAGACGATCTTAAAACTAACATGAAGAAAGGTGTTAGTTGCATTAAATTCAGCTTCAGTTTCAATTTTTATTTTCCTTTGATTTATGTGCTATATATTCTGCTTCTGGGGTCTGCAAGAGAACATTTTTTGAGAAGGGCACCTGAAACAAAACAAAGGAAGTGGAGGTAGAAGACAGGTTTATAGAAGAAAACAAAGTGTAAGTAAGTATTATTCTGCACTGGTCTTGTACCTTTGTGTATTATAGTTGCCCAAGTCGAGATGAAGCGCGAAATCTTGCTCTGAAAGGTGAAATCACAGGAGCTGCAGCATCTCAAAGGCAAACCTTAAGATTTGCCTTAATGGCAATGAAGTATGGAAATGAAGCACAATTTAATAGCTTGCTAATGTGCTTCAAAGTTGACTCCTTCTGGAGAGGTAATGAAGATACATTCGCCTTGAGGGGAGATGTTACCCAGATATTTTCTGAATGAGGAATAACACTTGAGTCTTTTTAAGCATGTCACAGACTTGTCAGCCGTTGCCTCAGACGGATTGCCCTTTAGACAGGCAGAAATACCGCGGTGGTGTCCTGTGAGACTCCTGACCCTTGTAATTGGGGGTAACATTTATGACTCATGTTTGAGACAGTTACCTGTACTGCAGCCTCAGCGCTTCTGCAGTAAGGAAAGTGAAACTTCTTTATCAGCAGCTCACAGACGATGATCACACAGGGCTGTGTGGAAATGCAGGCACTGTATGAACAGTCTTGCCTTGATCAGGTAGTTTAGCTAGTTCTGTCTGCTTTCAGGTTTGAGCCCCTTTCAACCTGGAGATATACACAGGGTGAAAAGAGTTTGGGCCTCTTGGTCTTATCTGACCTGGGAGATGACTCACTGATGAGTATTAAACTTAGCATACAGATGTGGAGCAGTACTGCCCTGCTGTTCCCTGGGAACAAAAAGCAAGGTACCATATACTGCTTGTGTGTTGCTGTTGTGGATAAAATTTTACACCAGTGAGTTTAAAGGAAAGCCATTACTTTAGGATAGTTGAGTTTAAATTCTATGGTGTTAAACAAAAATTTATCAGTATCTTTGTTTGCTCAAGTTTAGTTTTTAATACAGTTTATAAAGGAAGTATGGGAAATGAGATGTCAGAAGCATGAGCATGAACAATTAAGCTAATACAGAGGGAACTTAATGACTGAAGTGGAGTCAATTAATGTGCCATTAAACCCAAACAGCATAAATGTTGATTTCTATCTTTTTCCTACTCTGGCCGTGATTCAGTGTTTTGGTGTTTCCTAGGTTAATGTGACAATATACATATTCTCAATTAATTACCAAACCTTTTTCTACTTTGTGGCATTCTTACATTTTTGTAACCTCATGTGTTTTCTTTATGCCTATGATATTATGTTTGCTCTGCCAGCTGTTACAGAAAATGTCAAATGTTCAGCTATTTTTAAATTTTATTACTGATAATTCATGGCAGTTGCTCATACAAACTTCTATTCCATAATGTGAAGTATGTAGTTGATATGTTAGCATGGATCTAATGCTGCAGATCACAGAGTTTGAACAAATAATCTGGATGGATTAAGCGTTTGTCTGATTACATAGGTAGCAGCTCTTTCTTCAGTAACTGTCAAATTGTGTAATTGTTAAATGTCTATTAAAATGAATTAAAATAATTTCAGCAATGTAACACTAAAAAACTTAAAATTTGTAACAGTACATAAGAGTTTAAAGCTATAAATAAAGCCTGAGATTCTCCTAATGGACTGTTGTGGTAATACAAACAGAAGAATAAAATGTTTATGGCTGTATTCTGTTGAAGCTTGATGGTGTGATTTTCACTCCAAAATTACGCTAAGAACTTGTTTTACTGCTGGATGATAACAATATTCTGGAATACTGGGAACAAATTTAAAGGCTAATTTGTGATATGTGGCTGACCTTGCCTGTAATAGTCTGCAATAACCTGACCTTTGAAAGAAAAGAGACCTAGGCAACTGTGGTAGGTTTTCAGTGCATACCCTCTGTAACTTATCTTGCACTTTGAGCACAGTCAGGCAGATGTTGTCCAGAGATGCAAGACAAGGGAGAGCTCTCAAAATTAATTTTCTTCCAGTGTTGTGAAGAAAGGCAGCTGGAGAGAGGTACTTGACATAGTTTCTGCTAGAGGGAGGGAGGGAGGGCTGCAGTGTCTCTCTGTTGGACCACTAAATCTGCAGCAGAAGTTGCTGTTAAAAAGTCATGTATTTTCTGGAACCTCACTTAACATGTTTCCTCTCTTCCTGAAAGTGTTCACTGAAATTTGTAACAACCTTGAGAGTGGGTGAATTCTGTGGAATTCTGTGAATTCTGCCTCCTTTTTTTTTTTTCAAAGAGTGATCTGATACAAATTTGTCCTTCCTCTGTTAGTGTAGTCCTTTTTCCCCAGCACTGTTTGGTGAAATGTTGAGTGGAAGAAAGAGTGCTTGTTTTTTTTGTCTTCTTAATGGTTGCAAAGGAATTACAAAACTAGAGAATATTGTGTTTTGTTTCTCATTTGTGGCAGAAGTGTTTCAGTAGTTTCATGTTAATGTGCATTACTTTGATCTAAAGCAGGTACTCATAAATTCATTTTGCTCAAGTAAAACTACTGACTGCTGATAGCTAAACTGGAGGAGGACACTTCAATTACAATATTTCTAACAGCACTTAAGCACACTGATTATTTCCCTTTTATTGTACTTTTGTTTCTGGTAAAATGTCATGTGCATTTTGCATAGGAGTGAAGAGGGAGTGGAGAAAAGGGAGGAAGATAACTTTTCCGTTCCATGACCATAAAATAATTTTTTCCATTATTATAAGGTTTTCAAATATGAGATGGAGTATTTTTGATTTATCTGTAGTAGCATGGGTTGTATAAAATGGTTTACATGTTCTAATGGTTTTCAGGCTTCAGCAAGCCTATTTTTAGTAATGGATTATCACCCTTTATAGTGCCTGATCATCTTCTCAGAAGCTTGCTAGGGCATTAGCATGATAGAAATAGTGTTTGCTTGCAGTTTGGAGTTTGTGCACTTGCTTCATTGCCCTGAGCCCAACAGCTCATCAACATACTCTTTGCCAAGGCTCCTTTTCCTTTGGCACTGCTACTTAACTGAAAACAGTTAAAATGAACTAGGGTAGCCTAAAAAGATCACCTTTGCTGATCTGACTCATTTTGGTTGTTGTAGTTTCCATTGTAGTTTAATAAAGCAGTTCTGGGAGAGGAAGCCCCTGGCAAAGATGCCAGTGACAAGCAGCTGGGAATGCTAACATCTTGTCTATAGAAAAAAATAGAATTAGTATATCTAACACGTGTTGAAAGTAGGTGAATGGCTTAACAAAATAGGTTACCTTGTTTCAGGTAAGGAAGGTGATACTAATTCCTGAAGGAATCTGTGGGAAATAGCTGCTGGATAAGGCTGTTCATTCAACAGCAGTAGCACGTATACCTTTTGATGCTGGATTTTCTTGCATAAATTGCATTGTTAAGACTTTCTCTATTGCTCTCAGCATCACTGTATCAGCATTCTGCCCTGGTTCTCAAAAAATAATTTCAGTTAATGGAAAAGCAAGCAGTTCTTTATAAGTGAACTAAATTTCTCTCCTTGTAAACACTCAAAAGTATGATTTACAGTTATTTGAAACAAAAATGATGAGCAAAAGTATTCAGATGTGTAGCAATTCTGGGCAGGCTTGTGACTGGATAGTGTTGTTAATTAACAAAACCCCAAACAACTACCACATAATTATTCTTCTGGCATTAACATACACTGATTTCTGGATTAGATGCAATTATGACCATAAAATACTGGCATTTTAATAATAACTGTTTAATAATAATTACATTCTGTATCTTTTCTTTGCAGATCTTCTCTGGCTTTGAACAGCCATGCCACTCTGTTGCCAAAAATCAAGTTAAGCGAATGTGCGCAGTTACTCTCCCCTTGAATTTGAAGAAGGTGGTAGCTCTGTATAGTGCCTGAAGGTAATTCTTTCTTTGCCTGAAGTTAAAAAGTTAGAGACTCCTGATGCATGGCAGATACTGTCATCAATATTGTTGATCTTGATTATGTCTTTTCTTTCTATGTTTTACTTAGGTTTATTGTGATGATGTGGATGGGTAAATGCTTGATCAAAATGTCACTTTTTGTATGTGATGGACACATTCTCTCTGAAATATCACTTTAGCTTGGAAAGTAGTGTTTACATGAAAACTAGGTACAAGTCTTGCCCTGTGCTTAGATGGAAATTTTGGGTTTTTTTGCTATGTGATCCATGGTGCTTGCTTGAAACATTATATTATTTAAAAATTGTTTCTTGGTCTACCTGGATTGAAGTCACAAATGCCCTTTGGTAAAACAAGGGTGTGTGCATGAGATTTATTAATAAATTCTTGGACCATGTTTCGGAATTGATCAAACAGGAAACTTTTAGTTAGTTCTCGGTGTTCAGCAGTTTTTACCTGTCTAATAACTTAGTTTATATAGTATATGCTTCTTTTTCTGATACAAAATGAAGCTGGTGCCACTGAATACAGTAGAGTTCAGGTGTAAGGACAACAAAACTCTATTCAGATCAAATTGTTTAACTGGTCCTTTTTTATTTGATGTAGTTCTGTTTCTGAAGCCTTGTCGGGAAAATGCATATTTTAACTAGGACTATAATTAATGCTTGAAAAGTGTGAGGATAGCTGCTGTCTTGAAGGAAAGCTCTTTAAACTTTCTGAAATATATATTCTGATAAAACCTCTCCCCTCTCCTCTATTAATGGCATGTTTGGTATTTTTCCCTGTGGTTTGTCAGTTTTTCTATGTGTAGGCAAAAATGCGAACTCAGACTAATTTTAAAGTAATATTAGTTATGTAGACCCTCTATGTGTGTCCTATTAATATTTCAAGGAAAGAGGAATGACTTATATTACCTGTGTAGTAGTTTAATCCAAAAGGTCATTTTTATAATATGAGAATATTGCTTAGTGGCTAAACTTACAGCATAACTTTTCATAATTCCTTCCACATAAAAAATTCAGGTCATTAGTGACTGCAGTGCCAGTTGAATTTCTGCAGCAGCTTTGGTAGTGTGGTGGAAATTACTCATAAGTATCCTAGCTCCAAAGAGGAAGAGAATAAGACTCAGAAGTATGGAGTACTTCAGTGATAAAATCTCAAATTAAATCTCAGTGTTTTATGAGGCAGGTTAATGGTTTTCATCTGTCACATACACTGGAAAAACATGTATATAGAGTCACTCCTCCAGGTTCTTGTAGGGCACAGGATGTAAAATGTGTGTTGACCTGCTCGTTCTTACTTGAATACTTCATATTTGCTATCGGTAACAAAGAAAGTAGCTACAGATTTAGCTTATGCTGATTACAGAAGAAAATATTTTTAAACCTATTACTTATTGTAGAGAAATACATAGAGGAGTTTTACTTTTTTTTTTTTGCCAATGCTTCTATTTCTGAGTGAAAAAGTATGCATAGAGATGGTAATGAGCAGATAGATTGAGTAGCTTTAATTAGGAGGAATTAATAGATCATGCTGCAGTTTGTAAAATCTACAAAATATGTCTGGAAATTACTACCTGGGGCTTTAAAAAGGTATTTCAGAATTGAGAAAAGCCAGGTAATGATCTGGGATGATGACTTCTGCAACTGGAAGTCATAGTTTCTTTTTTTCTTTTTCTAATTTAGTTTCTTTTATTCTTCTCAGTGTATATTCTCGTGTTCTCCTAACTGTCTGTATATGCGCCTTGCCCATGTTTCTGGCTAGAGGAACATCATCTATCTCTGTCTTTAGAAATGAGTAAAGAGCTGTGGAATGTGGCCAGTGATGTATTCACCCACTATATATCTGAAAGTGTGTTTTCAAAAGCATGTGCCTTTCTTTTTCATAACTCCTGTGAAATTAACGCTTGAAATTTTTGTTTCAGTTTCTAAATGATTTTAGCAGTGGAAGTTACAAACTTCAGAGATCTAAAGAAATCATCATGAAGCTATATGTATTTTTGGTCAACACTGGAACTACCCTTACGTTTGATACTGAACTTGCTGTACAAAAGTAAGAGAGCAAATTAATTGTCTATTGTTTGTTTTAAATTAAAAAGTGTGTGTACTTGTTATATATTAAATATTTGGCAGATGAATACTAGGTTGCTTTTTTAGTATGTCATTGTCGTTTTCTTCTAAGATTTCCTGTATTTGAGTGAATTTTGATGGTTATTTTCCTAATTTTTTTTTTTTTTTTGTGATTAGCATTTTCAGTGCCTTGCTAGGTGATTGTGTGTGTTTGAGATTCCATGAAAGAGTAGAGAATTATTTGCCTTCTGGGACAGTGGCAGAGGCTGACCTGCTCCTAGCTGAGTCTGTTGTTGTGTTTGGTGCTTTTTGAAATCCTGTCAGAATGACTTCTGGTCCTTTGTGCCCTTTTATTGAATAGTATTTTTATTTGAGATTTCTCTATAAAAGGTTTATTTTTTACTGGCTGGCATCATAGAGGAAATACTGCAGGTTGTTCTTTTGTCAGTACACTCATCCTGAAGAAAATGTGTTCTCTGAAATGTTTTTAGATTGGATGCTATAGAATTGGCACGAAGATTTTTGTCTCATGTTCTAGATGGGTAAAAGTTGGTTCTGTCCTGTGTTGTAAGGCTCCAAACTCTTCTACATGATTTTTTATGTAAAACTTGAACTTCTGAATGTGCAGCTGCCTGAGGTGTGATCAGTGTTAGAGGATCGTGGTTAAGTCCCAACAAATTTAATGTTTGTATTTTTTTTCACTGAATATTAAAAGCATCTTGTAGATGTATAGATGCTTTTAGAGAGGTCTGTATTGTATCTTTTTTCATTGTTCCCATGTGCAAGACACCGTGGGGGTAGCAAGAGCCAAGCTTACTTGCTGTCTTCATATTCTATCAGTGATGAATGTGTTGCAAGTAATCAGGCATGAAAGGTTTTTACCATGGATTTTGTTCCCAAATTAATTGTTTCCTTTCTCCTGAATTCCTATTTGTCATTTTCATGACTCAAAAAAGACTGTCTAGACGGTTTTTGTGTGTTCTTCTCTAAAGCCAACTGACAGTCTGGGTATTACTGATCATGAAATAGTGTTTCAGCCATTCTATTTCTACTGGGTCATTTACAGGTGTGTCCACACCCCTGTAAGCTGTCTGGTACATTTAGACATTACATTTCTAAATCATGGTGAGTGTGGTGCAGCTCCTAATAAATCTGTAACAATGAGCCCACTTTTTGCTCGGTTGGATTGTTCTTTGAGGAAGCTTTCTGGCAGCTGAACCACACAAAGTCAAAGACTCTTTAGTTGAACAGTTTACCTGCTTATTGTGTATATCTGCATGTATAGATTTGCTCTTTCTAGTAAGACTAACTTTCTTGGGTTCTTCGCCTGTCTCCTTGTGCATGACAGGCCAAGTTCTCTCCTAAAGGCCGTGATGGTGATAGGTGAATAGTTAACTGTAACACAGCTAGCAAGTACAAGCTTGTGCTTGTGAGAGGTTTTTAATGAATTTGTGATGTCTTGCTGAATCATGGTTGTTTTAAATAACAGATCTTTATGATCGTTTGCAAGTAACTGTGACACTGTTACGTTTCCTGCCAGTTATATCAAAACTAATGATGCTTATATTACTCACTTCATACTCTGAAGCTTTTTGATACCTTTGCACAGGTGCTGCCACAGTGTGCTGTGTTATCTGGGGTCACTGACTGGATCAGATTAGTAAATTCTTGTTTACTTTGCTGTTTACATATGTCTTAATGGCAAAGTCTAGAACTGTCTAAGCAGCAGAGTGAAGATGTCATCAGCTAGAATTAAATGTATGAGGCTGGCGAATTTAAAGCAGGAATGGTCTATTGATATACTGTTTCTGTGTTAAAGTCTGTGATGTTTATATTAATTTGTTGCATATATATTGATTGTTAAATTTCCTTCTGTTAAGTGCTTTACTGCACTCGTGTACAGTAAATCAGTCAGAGTTTATTAGGTGAAACTGTGGTTATGTTATGCATAATTAAGTGTTAATTGTCATGTTTTCTAGGACTTTAGCAAGTCAGCTGTTTGGTCATAAAGTATAAATTCAGCAAACACAATATGACTTCTACAGTTGTTATGCTAAATGCTTGGTGTGACTTAATGTAGAATTTCAGCATGCTAACAGATCTTGGCAAAAACATTGCTGATGACTTGTCAGTAATGCAAAGTCTGTTTTCTTTTAGCTGATAGCTTATTAGCTGGATGTCCAGAATGCAACACGTTACAGCACATAGAAAACTTAAAAAAATATATAATTGTACAGAATAAAAATGGTTCTTTTAAAAATGTTCTGCTTTGACACAGACAAGTCACCTATGTCTCTTACAGAAATATGTAAAATTAGAGACAGAAGTAATCTGGTAGAATCATCTTCTCTCCCCATTTTTTTTCAGTGTGGCTGATTTGAAACACGCAATTCAAACAAAGTATAAGATTGCCATTCAGCACCAAGTACTGGTTGTCAATGGAGGAGAGTGTATGGCACCAGACAGAAGAGTGTGTAGTTACAGTGCTGGAACGGTAAGTGCATACTGCATTCTTAGCCTAAACTGCCATTTATAGGGGAAGAAAAAGATTTATTACTAAGGGGTTTTTAAATATTTTTCCCTAGTGTGTTGTTTGCTGAATTTCTTTGATTTGAGAAACAGGTGTTTATGTAGTCAGTTTATAAATGTAGATTTTAACTTGTTTTCAAGACATGTTACCCACATGAGGAAATAACTGATGATTCAACAGTAAGTTGCCTTTACTCAGCATTTGGTTTTCTTTCCTTTTTGAGTGTAGGACACCAACCCAATTTTTTTATTCAACAAAGAAATGATCTTGTGTGAACGTCCACCAGCTATCCCCAAAACCACGTTTTCAGCAGAGAATGAGATGGAATTGAAAGTAGAAGAATCTCTTATGATGCCTGCAGTGTTTCATACTGTAGCATCACGAACACAGCTTGCTGTGGTAAGTAGATTTTTTTACTGTATTTGCACACCAAAGGAAAATATGTCAGAGGGAAAGCTTGATGGAAAATATGAAAGTTTCTTCAGAAGGCAGTAAGAATGGCGTATTAGTGATGATGTTTTCTTCAGAGCCTTTGTCTCAGAGTTTCAAGGTAGATATTGAAATGTGCTTGCTTCTTCAGCATGTTCAGAGCTTCTTTCAAAACTGTAGTGTAAGACGCCTTTTGGATGTGTTCCTTTACAGCAAAACAAAAGCATCTGGCTTGCTTTGGACCATGCCTTAATACACTGCCTTATTTTCAGTGTCCTCAGTCTTCCTCAACCTGAAATGAGAAAAGTACCTTAGGAAGCATTGTTAACCCTAGTAGAAAATTAACAATGTAATTTTTAAAAGCACCTTGCCAAGCTTCTGTTTAATGTTACGGGTCTAAACAACTGGTGATGAATCAATAAAACTAAGCTTTTTCCTAAAATTTAGGTTGCTTATTATTGAGTACTGCCTCTTATTTGTACACTGAATACATTTACTTGCAAACTGATCAGAATTCCAATTTGATTATTTCTGTGTTGTTTTGATAGGGAAAACTCACTCCCTGCAACTTGGTCAGTAAGATACCAAGTGTGCATGCAGTAAAAACCAGCTGCATGTTCAAGACACTGATGCAATGCCTTCAGTAGCTGGACTGATTATGTTTCTTTGTTAAGAACTGACCTAGTTTTCTTTTCAAATTTTACATTTAAATGGATTAAATATTTTTCATATCTCTAAAGATTATTTAAGCTTCCAGTGACTGGCAGCAGGAGAATGGTTATGTGGAGCATTTAACACAAAATGAATAGTCATGTTTTGTCTTGTTAATAAATTTTTTTAGTTTCGGTGCCAACTTCAATGCAGTCCAGAACATTTAGCATTTGAAGTGGCTGGGGTTTAATACTGTGCAGCAGAATTCAGAGAAAAGTGTTAAGTGTTGGATGTAGATCAGGGATTTTGTTTTCCCCCTTGGCATCCTGGCCTGTCAGGAGGGGGAAGGTTCTCCTGAATAATGTGACCTTTACATCTTGTCTGATTTAAGGCAAGGATTGAGTCCAGTAGATTCTCTTTCTCTCTCCCCCACCTGTTGACAGTTAGAGCTGACTTTGTAAATAGGACCATGAGTTATTAGGTATCTGTGAGTCATATGACTGTCATATAGAGAAGAGTGGATATCAGTGTGAATTCAGCTAAGGAGTAGGAGGTTTTCAACTGTGCTCTGTGAAGAGTGTGAGAGTTCTGGTTTTACCAGCTGAAACTGAAAGTGCTTTAAAACCGTTTCTTGTGAAGTAGTTAGAGGAGATTATAAAAGTAAGACTGATAGCTTCTAAGTACTTAACATTGATTTGATATGAAGGGAGGGCTGTAGTAATTACTACAGTCTTTGTGTTTTGTTGATGGTAATGGAAGTGAAAGGTGATGATACTCGGTCTCCTGTTTCTCACTGTTGTTTTACCTGGTTTCTCTATTCTGTGCCCTGTTTTCTGGTCTTAGATTCTTAATTTGGCTTTCAGCTTGGTAAAATTACTGTACAATGATGGAACATGTTTAATCCCTCTGGGGTAAGCTTTTTTTATTCCACTGTTTCTTTTTAAAAATACTCCTATTTAGACTTGAAAAGAATTGGTGGTGCTGCCTAATCTTCCCCCTTTGATTCTGCAGATTGTATTAATGTGCAGAGCAGGCAAGTTTATTGCAGTGTTTATGCTTTTAAATATCTTATTTAGATCTTTACTGGCTCATTCTAGTGGTAGGTCTATAATACTATTAATATTTAGCTACAGACTGGAAAGTTTATATAGAGAGAGTGATCTTGAGTTGATTTGCAAGAAGAAAATAAATCTTTCCATATTTAATATCACCTATTAGCATTATTGAGGGATTGGGGAAAGCTGGAGGGAGGAATTGTCTTTAAACATGGATCCAAGTAGAATGAAAGTTTTATTTTTAGCCTGCAGATTTATTTTCAGGAAGATTATTATTTGTTCCCCACTTTAGACAGTTATTCCCTGCTAGCAAATTAGCCATAATGATGGTATTTGTTTTCTCATGAAAAGCTTGGAAATTTATTTAAAGGTTAAATAGGTAGTAATATTCTTAAATCTGATTCACCTGTGCACCCACGGTTAATTTTATCCAAGATTTTAAATGTTCTAAAACTACAGGCTCTGTGTTAGGCTGTGAAAATGAATTGGGTACTTCTCTGGGATGTCAGGGGAATGATAATTCTGTCATATGTGATGGAAGATTAATAAGTAGTCTGTGATTTTTAGATGTATCAAGGTGTGAAAACTGTATAAAGAAGTATTGCAATGTTGTACTGAAGTAGTTTTTCATGATGCCAACTTGAAGCATATTGAGCAGTAATTCAGAAGAAACTGAGGGAGGACTGGGAATGTGGTTAGAGCATTAATCTTCTCCAAGGTTCACTATAAGCCTCTTGCCTGGAGGAAGAAGGAACATGGGATATTAATCCTTCTCGAAATCCATGAAGATCTGGGGAAAGCTAGAAAGGCTCTGAATCTCTGTAGTTGTGTGATTGTTGCATCCAAAGCCACACTGAGAGTACTGTATGGGAGACTTCCTGCAAAATAGACATGAAAAATCCAAGCTTTGTCTTTTTGTTAATTCTAGCGAAATGGTAACCTGCTTTACCAGAAAAGCAGAATGGTAGTACTTGATGGAGAGGATTTTGCCTGTTCTAATTATTTAGAGCATTTTAATTTATTAAATTACATTAATTAATATTTACTACTAATACAGGTGCTGATATGATGCTGTTTAGTAGTAGGAGATTAAAGGTTGCATTCTAAATTACCGCTCATGACAAAGTCTTACCTATTCTTGTCAACAACAAGAAGCGGTGATGTGTAACTATGTAAAAGTAGGAGAGAATATTTGATGGCTACTGGTTTGTATTTAATCTCGTATTATCTCTGCCCAGACGATGTAGATTATGATCTTTAAAATCAGACTTGATATGAAATTGTAAACATACAGTGATATATGGCCTCTAATTTTTTTTCCTCTCAATAAAAGCAGTTCTAGATTCTTCTTTAACAAGTATTTTTATTAATCCATGCCATTATGGCCTCTCCATCATTTTTTTTATCTAAAACTGGCCATTATTGACTTAAATTATGCTTTTGGTGTCTGTATTTTTTTTTTTTTTTGCATAATCTGTTGTTACTACTCAGATATAACTAGAAGTTGTGTTTTAATTCATAGTGGAAGTCCTGGCATTCTTATGGCCTGTTGCGTATACATTTGTCAAGAGTATGTAAAAACAGCCATTTTTCCCCCCTCCAATTAACACTATTTTTTTTAACTTACATGTAACCTTTTATTAGATTTCATAGCTCCTAACCAAAAATCATTCCTGTGTTTGGTTTTCCACATTACCTTGCGTTTGGTTTTCCATGGCACTGTGTTTGTCATATCAAGATACATCCATTTTCTATTTCTTTCTGTTTTCCTGATTTTACCATCTATTACAGATTTGCTTAAGTTCCTGTGTACTACTTGTGATCTCATTATGTAGAATTCACAGTATAAAGATTAGGTAGCTTTAAAGAAGCTACGTCTGTTCCCTTATCTTGTTCCTTTACCATTTAAACTGAAATTCTTGCCACAGGTTTTGTCAGTTGCAATATGATGTCTTTGTTTATATGTTTTTTAAAAGGCTCAGTTAAATCAATTTACTAAGCCTGTTTCCATTTTATGTCTTGGCATTCTGGTTTCTCTTGGGTTAAAAACTTAACTTTGAGATGTCTCTGCCTAAAGAATTGCCTTTTTAGAACTAGCCTGGTCTCCCACCTTTCTTCCAGTTCAGCATTTCTGGCCTTGAGCTGCAGCGCATGGACAGTGAGGTGCACACAGTGTTTGCAAAAAGTTGCATACACACCAGCTGAGAGAATACAAGCTGTTCTCTACACAGTTTGTTGTGCAATAAGCTGTGTTGTGTCAATCTTGTGGTCTTTTAACACCACTGCTTAAAATAAGTTCTGGTAGTTTAGCCTTTAGGAAAGGATTATGTATTATTTCTTTTTAGTGATCTTACTGAAGTTCCCATGTAATTTGTCCCAGAAGGATATTGAAAACTTGGACTTTTTCTGAGTGGGTATGTTTCATATTTCATGGGATACTGCTGCTGTCATAATCAAACTGTTAATTCCTGTGAGTTCTTCTTTGAGAAGTGGAAATGAGGATGAGAAACTGTGTGGTCAATTCATTTGGTTGCATTAAACCATGGCTGTAGTCATAGTACATAGTCATAGGT
Source organism: Entomyzon cyanotis (assembly GCA_024500445.1). Lineage (NCBI taxonomy): Eukaryota > Metazoa > Chordata > Aves > Passeriformes > Meliphagidae > Entomyzon > Entomyzon cyanotis. Next base: position 24,484,168 of record JAKEPQ010001005.1, read on the forward strand.
CATTCTCAGTTTAGTTTCAAACACTTCAAATATATAAGCCAAGAAGTATAGTCATGCTTCCTGAAAGCTGTGGATCTGCTATTTAGAGAAATGCTCTTTTCTCTTCTACTAGAAAGTTGCTTTGAGACTCTATGGAAAGAATTACTTTAAAATACTATTGTTAAGGTGCGTAGTGTTTGTAAGAATTGTGTGGCCAAATTAATTTTGGTTAATTATTCATTTAATAGTCAGACACACTTCTGGGTCCTCTAAAGAAGTCCAGATATCTCTGTACCTCAGATTTGTGATCAATCTCAATCTTTTAAAGTAATTGAGAAGTGTGGGGTAAAAGGAAGTAGGTTTTATTTTATCCTAAGGTATAATGAAAGATTTACTCTAAGGTATATCATTCTAAATACTACTCTAGCATTTGTTTTGTTTGATCTTTGTAACCAAAACTTTAGATCAAGATTTTAAAAAATTGATCAGAAGGAAAAGGGTTGAGTGACTTGGAATCAAGCTAGTGGAACTTAACACCTTGTATCACGGTTTGTTTCCCTCACTGTGGTATTTTATGTGACTTCTCAGTATGTTTTTTGATGGTAAATTCTGTTACTTGACTTCTCCAAACCTGCTTGTAATGTCAGAGAGAATTAGTGAAAGCAGTACTGAATGAAGTCATTAAGCTGTGACTTAAAAAATAACTTTTTCTGTATTATGCTGGTGAAGTAAGTACTTTCTGAGTAGGAAATAAGTCATGAACTGTATGGACAAATGTCCAAATGATGCAGTCACCAAAAGTGACCAATATTGAAGGAGAATGGAATAATCAACTGTCTACTGAGAGGAGACAAATTTCCATGAAATATCCGTCTCCCTCACAGTGAAGTTAACTGCTCCAATTACAGGTTTTAAAAACTGAAATCTTGAAGTGGTTAATCTAGTATCTTCACTGATGTTTTAGCTTGAGTTGTATGCGTTAGAGATAATGGTCTTGGTTACTAATTTTGGTAAACAAGGAAATGTTCCTTGTGAAAGCATTTATTGGCTGTTACAGTGTATGAGTTTGTGGAATTTTGCTTTCAAGGATCTTTTTTATTGGTCTGAGGTTGATTTTTAGGATGATTGAAACCTGTAATGAGTCCCTTTTACAGGGTTTCAGACATATGGCAGTAGAGAACTTTGACTTATTTCCTTCTACCACAGGGATGTAGAGAAAGGAAAGAACCCTGCATTTTCTGAGAACTTTAGTTCTTTAGAGGTAAGTCCAAAGACCAGTTAAGACAAACAGACGTTTGTCAGATTTTGTTCATTCAGATGAGCAGAATTGTGATAGCAGGATGCAAAGACAGTCTTGAAATTGATCCTAAACACTTCACCGGGTAATTTCTGCTTTAGATAAAACATACTTTGTTGCTTCTCCTGATTTGTGTTTGAAACCTAGAAAACAGAATTAATTATAATCTGAAGAATCACCTGAATTTAAGTTGTGACTCTCAAAGGAAATAATACAACTAAACATTCTGTTACCGTACCCAGCCAAAGATGAGGAATGCATTCTCGTGGCTCCGTGGATTTCTTGAAAAATTGAGTAGTGAAGTGTGGCTAGCACAGGTCCTTCCCGTGGGAATATTTTGCTATATTTCATAAACAAGATAAAGTTTGGATGTTTTGCAAACAAATTCTCCGGATTGGGTCAGTTCGGGCTTGGCCAGTTGGGCCTAGGGGGAGGTCTCGGGCTGACCAATCTGGGGCACCTCTGTAAACTCTATATATATGGAATTCAAAACAATAAAGCTCTCTTCTCCTCTCTTTCCTTGTCTGAGAACTTGGGTCATTCCTCAGCTAGCCGCTCAACAGCGACATCGAAGATGTCTTTATTTACTATCCAGCATAACAACAAGTGGGGATTAGTCTGGGTCTTGGTACTCTTTTTCTGGTAGTGGTGCTTTTTTAGGTCCTCATTCCAGTGGTGCAGTGAAGCGGTTGGTGTTCTAGGTATGCTGCTGTAGCCCAGTAGGATGAATGCAGCCCTACAAGGCAACTGAAGTTAACTTTTGTTCTCTGTGAACCACTGGGTGGCTGCCAATAAGAGTTGAGTGTGTCTGTGAACAGTCAATGACAAAAGCAAGCTTGTTGTCAGGCAGGCTTCATTTTCTGTGCTGAAGCTGGCAACCTTACTGGGAAGTATTAAAACATATGTTGGATTGCAGGCCTTTATTTCTATGCCTGACTTAATTAAGTTTTTAGACTTTATACATTTAGCAGAGAGCTGCTTTATTCTTTCCTGCATAGAACCATACACTTATATAAAATAAATTGCTTTATTGCATTCTAAGGTAGCTTGAGATCTCTCACAAAAATGTTATCTATGGAGCCAGACAAGAGGTAGGAAGAACAAGCCAGATCACCTGAAGCTTTATTTCAGAAGTGATGGAAAAATAAGAAAAATACATTTGTATATCCTTTAATTTTGTAACTTTAAAGAAAAAAGTTAAAAGTTAAATTACATAGATACTCCAAAGGAAGCAAAACAACTTCTCCACTGTTTTCTTGCTGGGTGCTTTCACATTTTGAAAGCAGGGTTAACTATAACCAAACAAATAAAGTACTGGTTTAACACGGTGTTATTATTGTATGCACTGGTATCTGCTTAGTATAGTCTAAGACTGAAACAGTTCTGGCACGTGGACAAATAGTTACTCCATGTGGTTTGACCTTCATTAGAACCATCTGTTTGGAACCTCCTGAATTCAGAGTAATATTCTTTACTATTTGAGTGCAATGAGCTTATTTCATTATATGGCTTAAGAAACCAGCATCAAAAGCAGTACTGTTTCTGTGGACTCTAATAGCATTCAGGTTCATCCATGCAGACAGAATTTTCCTGTTTGCCTCCTACCACCTAGAGTGAATTTCTTTGGCACATATAAAAATAACTTTGAGAGGATGATAATATGGGATGCTGTTGTAATGTAACCTTGCATATGTGCCCTGAAACGTGTCTGTTCATTTGTACAATATGACTTGTAGTCTGTTAGCATATGGGTAACTTTGAAAACATGTTACTTGAGAGAAACTTAGCTAATGAATTTTGATCTCAGAGTTAGCTCGGAAAAAACCATTTTGTCTCTGAGGGACATAACATGCCTCAATGCTTATGATTGAGATTATATATGAGCAATATTTGATGGCTTTCATAAGGGGATTTTTATTTTGATGTGCACATATCCTGTATACATTAGGAAGCTGCAGCTCATCTGACAATGAATACCTGGTTGAATACTTAGATGGTATTGGGGTATTTCTATATAATAGTTTCTTTGGGCATGTATCTGTTTATATCAGAGATTCTAACACTCGTTAAAATGTCCTTCTGTTACAAGGTTTCTGAAAAATTAACAAATATTAATTTGCTACTCCAAGAAGTACAGTTTTTTGCTCTTGCTTTTCTGGGAGCCAGACTGCTGGGACATGAGCTTCTGGTTTGGTTAAATTTGAATAAATTGCCACAGGTTAGACTGTTAGATACAGTGTTTGTGCCAGTTACCAGTTGTGTAACAAGCAATCTGAATTGTGAGGATTTTTTTTTTCTACTTGCAACTTCTGTTTTGTGTTTGAAAGTGTTTTGCTGGGGAAACAAGCTTGTTAGAACTACAATGTTAAATTGGCAACACTTAGAGTCTGAAAGGAGTATCAAAAATGGCATATAATAAAGCTTCAAAGGGAGCTCTAACTTGTAACTTATGACTTCTGTTGTGAGCACAACAAATGGATCTAGCTGAAAAAGCAAACATTGGCCACTAGTTAAGAGTATGTTTCAGGGTGGAACGTTTGGTCATATGAAGCCTAGTGCATACTTTAACATGTTAAACATTTGAGCTGTGCTGTGCTAAGTGAGATTGTCCAAAGGAAAATAGAACTGACAAAAGCCTCTCCACAGGGCTTTTAAAGAAACATATGAATCCAATCTTTACTTTGCCTGGTTAAACTGTAATACTCACTTGGAGGAGCTGCACAAAAAGACTTTATGATGAATTTTGATTTTGTAGCTGGCTTATGTTGTTTTAAACTGTTTCAAACTGATGTGTGTTTTTGTATATGCTCTCACTTCTGGAACTACTGCTCATAGTTTGGAGGAAGGTTGACTTTGAGAAGAGAATTTTTGTGAGTTGAAAGTAAAATGTTTGTGTACCTTTCAGGGACATACATTAGAATGCAACAGAGACATTCACTTGCATTTTCAGCTTCATATTTTTGGTGTATTTTTTAGTATTCTTAGGTTAAAACAGCTTGTGCCTTTGGTTCTTACTATGGTAACTGAAGAAGCAGTAATTTTGCTTTTTTTATATGCTGTGCAATTTTCCTTTGAATAACTTGTTTACAAAATTCATTTAAGAAAGTAAAAATTTGTTCAAGTTGTCAATATTGCATTAGTCAGCTTATGTACATTTAAATTGTATAGCCCAAGTGGGGGTAGTCTGGAGAAAATGACTTGCAGATTTCAGCAGTGTCTGGATACCATTTGGGTTGTGTTACTGGTTGATTTGTGACTTAGGAAGCAAGAGTTCCTGCAGCAATTAAAATAGCCATTCTTTTCAAAGAATGGAAATCCTCATTCTTGCATGCACAGGAAACTGCCAAAATTCAGAAAACAAGAAGACAAGTACCATCTTTACTACAAAGTCATAAGAATTTGTGATAACTTTGGATTTTTTTGGAGATGCAATAAAAGTACTTTGTATATTCACTGTTCATCTACTGTGAGTTTAGCTAGCAGTGATTTGAAGGACAGTAGAATTTTGTCATACTGCTTGAAACAAGGCTTGGACTTTGAAACAGGGAGGATGCTCTTAACTTTCAGGTTTTGTTAATATGAATTCTGAAACATTTGTTTAAAATTCTGTGCAGTTTTGTGGTTTATTTCAGAAGGTAAGTGTTGTTGGTCCCTAATTTTTTTTGAGTGTGCATATGTGCTGCTAACCACACGTTCAGCAGCAAATGCATTCTGAAATATATGGATGTTTTTCTAACACTGCTTTCTCACTGTATTTTCTATAACTTGTTTTTCCATGCATGGTTTTCTCACATGTATGATAGCACAGGAAACTTGTGTTCCGTCCTGGTTTAACAGTATGCTCAACCTGTAGAAAGTGAAAAGACCTTTTTTTGAAGGTTAGGTAGATACTAAAACCTAAAGTACAGGTATGTGCAGGAAAATATTTTCCAAGGGGTGTGTTACAAAGTTTTGAGCTGAAGGATTTATTGTATGACTTTTCTGTTACTTTTTGATGTTTTAGTAGGCCCTTTGAGGGGGACAGCCTTTTTCTTAAATTACTAAACTTAAAATAGTTGCTCTTCCTACTAGTTAAAACTTTGGACTTGGTTATAATGGGCATTGCTGTTAGTACACTTTTAGTAAGACCTGGTAATTGCCATATGTAGGTCTCTGATTTAACTTTCCCAAGTGGGGTGGTAAATTCTCAGCCTCTTATGTACAGTAAAATGCCTCTGTGTCATCCAGTACTTTAACAGAAAAACTTCCACATTGGTTTGCAGATACCAAGTTTCAGGGTATATTTTAGAGTTTTGTGGACACTCTGTCCTGCTGCTCATCATGTTGCATCTGATTTATTAATCAATGAAAAACATAAATTATTTGCCCTGCTGTTTCCTCATGCGTCTCTTCTTGCATCTGATGCACCTGCACTTTTGCTGAGTGATCCTGCAGTTCATTGTCTTGTTCTGAGCTTCTGCTTGGCTCATCAAAAGTGTTCTCCTCATTGGACCTTGATTGCTAGTTTTTTCTATCATATTATTAGTACAAGGGTTATTATTAATGTGTGTGTCATGAATTTATTATATTAGCATCATTTAATTAATTTTATAAGGTGTTGTTGGAACTACACCTCTGTGTTTTGAAGATACTAATCAGTAAATAGAATGGTTTTTGTTATGTGATTAACTTCCTTTATTCTTAAATAAAAATATTTTTTATGATGTTGTAAGGTGTACAACTTTTTAGCTATCATAAATGTCATATTTTTCTTGTTATTATCTTCAATAAAGTTACAACAATAACCTGATTTGTATTTTTTTATTGTTTTTTTCAGGAAATGTATGAGGTTGCCAAGAAGCTTTGCTCTTTTTGTGAAGGTCTTGTACATGATGAACATCTTCAGCATCAAGGCTGGGCTGCCATAATGGCCAACTTGGAAGATTGTACATACTCTTACCAAAAGCTGCTTTTCAAGTTTGAAAATGTGTATTCAAGCTATTTGCAGTCTATAGATGATATCAAGCTGAAACTTACACAGTAGGTTTACTATTAAATTCATTTTCAATTTTCAAATTTGCTCCATTTTAATTTAGTTTTTAAAGTGGTTTGTGTCTGGTACTTACTCTGAATAATCAAGCATGTATTTGTTTGATTGTGTGTCATGGAGAACTTTTTTTTTGTTCTATGCTAGGTACTTTTTTTAACTGACATTCTCCTGTCTATTTATTAGCAGAAATAAACCTATATTGAATTATGTGGAAGATAAGCTCGTTAATGAACAGCTGCTTAAGAGCTGGAGTCATTCCAAATAACCACTACAGAAAGCTAGATAATAAATTTAGACATTAACATTTTAAAATGCCTATTTACACTTTTGATTTAATTGGTTTTTAATAACTTGAACTGATACTAAGAATTACAATCTGTTGAAAGTATCAAGTCAGAACACAAACTTTGAGTGAATTTGTATACCTTTGAGTGGGATGGGGGGCATGTATGTATTTTATATTTTGGGTGATTTTTATCTAAGATTTCATGTTGCATTTGCTCCTAGATGCTGATTTTTTTTTTTCTTTTCACTTTTTAAAAAAAGCTTGGGTTCTGCTGTTTCTATCATGGCCAAGATACCACTGCTGGAGTGCCTAACAAGACATAGTTACAGAGAGTGTTTAGGACGACTAGATTCTTCAGCTGAACATGGAGGAGCAGAAAGTGAAGAAACTGAGGATGGGAAGTCTGCTGAATTGGTGCTTTATCCTGATATACCTAAAGTGAACAGTAAATCAATGTTAGCGTCATTTTGCAAGTCAGTCGAACATTCAGCTTTGGAAGGCACAGATCCTGAAAATGTAAAAGATGATAAGGAATCTGGTCAAAATGCTACTGTCCAGGACAATGAAATGTCAGTAGAATTGAAAGATGATGAACAGCCTTCCTTCAATGTGTCTTTGTTAGACTGGATAAATGTTCAAGATCGACCTAATGATGTTGAATCCCTGGTCAGAAAATGTTTTGATTCTATGAGCAGGGTAAGTTAATAATTCTTTTAAAAATACAACTGCATTGCATTGAATGCTGCTGCTTATTTTCCAGATGCAGGTGCTTTTGATGTGACTCAACTCTGTTGTAACTTCTCGTTTCTCAGCTAACTTTCTGAATGAAGGCCAGAGCAGAGACTAGGGAGGTATAAGTGTGGGAAAAGTGTTTTATGAGTTTGAATGTTAGGAATTTGTTCTTTAGGAAAATGTATAATTTTACAATGAATGCTTCTTGCCTTGCTTATTTCTCAAGTAGCCATTCCTTTTGGAACCCTAAAGTTTCTTGTAGGGTATAAGCAAAGTGAGACTACTATTTCTTTGCCTTCTTCAGAGGAACTACATTTATAATAAAATCAAAGGTTTTTCTGGACCAAAGTTAATGTTCTTTGAGTTTGAAATAGTTGAGCCTCTATTAAAGTATAGAATAAATTCACATGGTTAATTGGGAGAAATTTATATACTGTATCTCTGCATTCTTTATTAGCTGATGCAGATGTGCTCAGAAGGCCTGAATTGGTCAGGGCAGTGTCAGTTTGTATCTCTGCTGCTGGAAGAATACAACAGGGCTCAGTTTACTTTCCAAATTATTATTTTTATCAGTAAGCATTATAACCTTTTAAAATTATTTTGTCTATAGTTTTCCTTCTCTCTTTGCTTTCACTGTAGTTGGTACTTTTTACATTGTCTGGCCTTGTTTGCGTATATACAATGTACTATTGCAACACAACATACCTTGAAAAAAGAAAACAATTTCTATTGTCTTTGACACTTTATTTCCCCTGTAATGTAGGACTGGAAGACTGAGTCAGTGATTTCTAAAACCCATCTGTTGTAGGGAACATAGTAGTGTGGTCGGCTCTTTACATTGATTTTTTTCAATTCTGTCTTAAAAGTAATTGGAGAGTTTGGTTTAATATTAAGGGCTGTTTAAAATTTTGAATTGTCAAAATTTTAGTAGTGTAGAAAAGGCTAAGGAAAAGATTGGACGTGGCAATTTGTTTTTCTTGTTAGCAAAGACAATAATTGATTTTTTTTTTTTTAAGACTTCCTGTTTGCTGAAGTCTGAGACAGTCCTCTGTTCTGTTTGTTCTGTAATGCTATAAGGTACTTGCTTCTATTTTAAAACAAGAGTAACAGAACCCACTAGTTTGGTTATGAGAATATAAATTCAATTTCTACATAATATTAAGAGAGCTCAAATGTATTATCTTTTAAAAATCTTTATTTGAAGAGATGGACAGAGATTAAACAATATCTTCCAAATAAATTATAGTGATCCAAAAGACACAAAAATGCAAAGAATACTTTGGTTAAATACATACTCTACCTTTTTTGATCAGCTTATATTCTTACCTGACATAAATCATATGTTTTAGAGGCACTGTTTTGTCTTTTCCGTCCTTATCTAAAATTAGGCAGAAGTCCTTTATTTCGACTATTGTAATTGTTTTGTAACTTCAGTCAATTTTTGTAGGGAAAATATGTGATTGAACCTGCAAAAAATGAAGTTTATTTTTGTATTCTATGCATAAGCAAAATTGGCAGGTAGGGAAAGTGCTTCAGTCAGAGTATTCTGACCACCACTAGAGCAGTTGTGATTGATCAGTCCTGATCCATTTTGGTTCACAAAAAATCTCCAAAGCTTTGAAGTAATGTGTTTCTGATTCTCCTTAGGAAAACATTCATTTACTCTGTTTTGATAGGAACATAGACAAAGGATTGAATCTTTGCTTAGCACTGATTTAGAATTAGTTGAAAACAGAAGTGACCTGTAGCTGAAAAGTAGAAGAAAACCTTAAATAAATATCTTGCAACATAATTGTTCTTTTAATATTAATTTGAGATGACATTTTAATATAACAAATATCAGAATAATAGAATAAAATGGCAGTAACTTAAAAAAATTGTTCTGCCTGCATTGTCCCCATGCCCTTTTTTTCTTGGAAACATGAACCATACAAATGGTTTTTGATTGCAGTTCTTACTTGAAAAACTGGATTCAGGTAAGATTTTCCTGAAAGCTTAAAGCGCCAGAGTAAGAGTTTATTATCCATTTGGTACCGGTAGTCATGACATAACTGGTGTGTTGCACAGAGTGCTGCTAAGTTTCTGATGGTTCTAGCCTCTAGATCTTTCTACAGAATGACACTTCTAATTACAGAAACCTAGGCTGCAATAAAAGCAGTGGGTAAGTAGGAGCTAACCACGTGTTTTTGTTAAATGCTCTTTCAGCCACTTAAATAAGAGGCTAGAAAATGAAGCTACTTTTAATGGAGAGCAATATTATCTACCAGTGAAAGTAGAGCTGGATCCTACAAATGCGGTTAGGTTAAAGACAGGGTGAAAAGAATGGATGGAGGAAATAGGTTGGAATAGAATGAGGGGAATAACTAACCGTTCTTTGTAAAAAGAGATAAAACATCATTAGTTTAAGAGAGTAAAAAGAGAAAAAAACATACCATGTTGTTCTTTAGTGTTTTGTTTGTTAAGAAGCTCCTCTGGATGCTGTAGTGGACTGATTCAGGATGTCATGGGGAGTAATTATGAATGGGATGGCAGTGAAGATGATCCTGTAAAATCAATCTGGTGAAATACTTTTGTTACTGGTTCTTGAAGATGGACAAGTGACTTGAGAAAATACCAAGATTCATAAGACATCACACACTAAAAATTAACCTTTGTTTTCAGAGAATTTGGATGTATTTTGTCACATTAATAACAGCACTAATGGTTTATTCTAAGGAGTTCTGGGCTAATTACTAGGTTTTGGTACTTTCCCATGAAGCTTTTTGTTGGTTGGTTGAGGTTTTTTTTGGTTTGAAGTAAATGGAAGACCTGTTTGTTATAGTTGCTCCTTAATTTGTAACATTTCTCCTCTCCAGGTTCCTCTCTCTATATCCCAGAAGGTTGTTTCCAGAATGAAGAAGTGCTGTGTGTAAAAACTTACATGTAGTTAAATAGTAGAGTGAGGGGAAAATATACTTCTACTTATGTTACTATTGAGTCAACTAAATGCTTTCTTTTTTGTGGGTTGATCTGTGTGCTCTGTAAGTGGCATAAACACTGCATGTTGACGAAGGAAGCCAGTGCTGTGGCAGCCAGTGTGACCTCACAAATAGAGCCCTTTTCACTAGATGCTCATATAAGAGGTGGCGTACCTTAACCATTTTGGATAAATTTGGGCAAATTTGTTCATCTTCTGCTAACACCTAATGATTTTTTCTAGGTTTCTAACTAATATATTGCAGGTTTATACTAAACTCTGACCTTCATAAGATGTTGCAATTATTGATGTTGTTTCTAGAACTCTTATTTTAATTTACTACCATTATAGTGAAGCTTGAAGAGTCACCCTTAGTATCTGTGGACAGTGGTAGACTCTTTAATGTTTCAAATACTTCCTTCTTTCGGGGTATTGATCTGTGAAGGAATGTTATGAAATAACTTTTAAAATGTGTTTCTGTTTGAAAAAAAACCCTAGCTAAAAGTATGGTAAACATACAATTTTTCCATGGGGTCATTTCCAGTTGCTTCAAAATTATTTGCTTGTCTAAGCAGTCAATTAAAACATTCATTTAATGGGAAAAGATTGATGGTTCTTGCAGCTTTTTCTCACTACCCTCCAATCTGCACTTTCCACTGAGTCACATTCATCATTGGTTTTGGTTGTAGCTGTATGGACTCTGTCCCAGGGCAGACTGTCCATTAGCTATAAAGTGCCTCTTCCCTGTGCACCTTGCTTTGTCCCCTCAACCAATGTCCCTTTCTCTTACAAGGTTCCCAATTTCTGTGATGGTCTGGTTGGAATACTTCAGAGAAATTCATGCTGTGATATAGAATCCACAGAGTCATTTACTTAGAATCTGAAACAGATGATAGATGTTAGATTAAAAAAAAAAAAAAGAAAAATATTGAGGTTAAAAACCCTCATTTAGCTAACTTAAATTGTCTTTTAGTGTGTCAACTACTAATACATTTTTTTTTTTTAGCTTGATCCAAGGATCATCCAACCTTTTCTGGCGGAATGTCGCCAAACTATCGCCAAACTAGATAATCAGAACATGAAGGCTATTAAAGGTCTTGAGGATAGACTCTATGCATTGGACCAGATGATAGCAAGCTGCAGCAGACTGGTGAATGAACAAAAAGAACTTGCTCAGGTAATACGCGATTGTGAGTGCAGCGTTGGAAGATGGTAGATTTTTGGTATGTGTATGCTGTTAAAGTTACAATGAAACAATTGCATGTCTTTGTGCAAGATAGTTTTCAGCATATCACACTGCGATTGGTCAATAAGATGCTATTTCATAATTTGACATTTAAATTTTGGCAGTGTTTACATGTTGTCATGTTTTCACATGGTTTACAGCTACAGCTAGAAAATCAGAACTTTAGTTGGAGATATGGAATAAGAGTTAAGTAGATTAATTTTAATTTGGAAGGGAAGTATTGAGTCCTTAGTGATTTATCATTCAGTGATACAAGATCAGGGAATAGGTTTATGGTTGATCATCAGTATTGTAGTAAAGAGAGAGATCAGTGTGCCTTCACTGGACAGTGGCATTTTAAGTGATATGAAATTTGATTAAAGACTATTTTAAATACAAAAGATGTGGCTCCTATTTTCAAAAAACACTCCAGTATCATATGAAAGTTATTAAATACATTTCTGTAAAGTGCTTCAGTTAACTTGATAATTAAGATTGTCCTTTAATGCCTTGTTTGCAACTGAAAGTAAATAAAAGTCTATTTAGAAATACATAATGATCAGATTTTCACCATGACCTTGGGACTAGGACTGTGAAGAAAGGTATGAGTTTCTTAGTCCTGCTTGCACATGGATATATTATTAGTAGGAATAAATAAACAATCTTACTTTGCTATCTTGGGGGAAGGGGGTGGGAGGGCAGGTTAGAGGCCCCTTCTGAGGAGGGCAGTGCTGGGCTGCGAGTTGTGCAGGACCCAGGCTCTCTGTGCCTCTTCGGTCTGGTGTGTAAAGGTGGGTGCTACCAGTACTTCTGACAGCATTGTTTTATAGTGGAGCCTGTCTCCAGATAAATTCAATGAGTAAGTTTAGAAGCAAGTTTGTGTTACATGTCAGCCTTGTCGTGTTTATATTGTAGGCCAGTGTTAAATCCAAGTGAATTTACCATGATGGCTACGCTCGTCTTCCCATCCTTATGCCTGGTTGTCCTGTGGTGGTTTTAGCTATTTTTTCTTTCTTCTTGAATGAAGAGCCTACCTCAAGTTTATTTTGGAGTGACAAGCCTAACAGTCAGCTGGAAAGAGACTTTGTCACCTTGTTTAAATGCTACTGTAAATTTAGAATTTGTACCTTTTCAAGACTTGGCAGAGACTTCAACTTTCAAATCTGCGTCCTTGCCATTTCTTTTTATAAATTGCCTATTCCTTATGATGTAAGGATGCATTCTACATGCAAATAAGATGTGTGGCTGTGATCTTGGCTCTCAAGAAGAATTAGTTTCATGTGTGAATTTCTTTATGCCAGAAATATAAATTCTTTAGCCCACAGTAGTACTGAACATGCTCTAAGTTGTTGTTAAATCTTGTAAATGCCAGAAGAAGATGGTTGTTAGCAGAAACTAGAATGATGGTTGATCTCCTCCATCGTAGTAGCTATGTTTCTGCTGTGTTAAGTTTTGTGATCTTGGACTGGTGTTGGTTAGTTGTGTAAAGTTCTATTAGGGTTGTGATGGTAACTGTTAGGGAGTGAAATGTGGAACAAGATTGATTTGGACTGGATTATAGAATGGGAAGAAAGCAACTTCGACACTTGATTTCTCCATGTATCGTTCTGTTATACTTCTCAATGGTTTGTTTGTTAAAATTCTTGCATCCTTAGAGAATATGTATTGCTTTCATGCTTTTTGATTGTCACAAAACTTGTGTAACAAATATCTTCTTCCTCTAGGGATTTTTAGCTAATCAGAAGAGAGCTGAGAACTTGAAAGATCCTTCTGTGCTGCCTGATTTGTGTTTGAGTCATGCAAATCAGCTGATGATTATGTTAACTAATCACAGAAAACTGTTAGATATTAAACAGAAATGTACCACTGCCAAACAGGAGCTTGCAAATAATCTGCAAGTCAGACTGAAGTAAGTTAAAACTTTTCAACTTTATATTACCTCCACTTGCAGGCGGCAAGGCTGTTTAAGGATTGTGTGTTTTAAGGAAATTGTTACAGTGAAAAGTTGAGTGCATATCTTGTAGTGTCTCTGTTAGTATTTAATGCCAGTTTCTCTTTGTTAGTACATGTTCTTGATTGCTTGATGTTGACTCGTTTGTATTCGTTGTTTCACTTTTGCTTCACTTCTGTCAATATAAGCAATTTTATATGGTTTCTTATTACTTGTGGGATATATCTCCACCTTATGTCTTCTCTGGTGGCACAGTTGCTGTAATGTTTGTCCTCAAGCACACCAGTTGATCATCTTTTCAGTAGTTTTCCTGTGGTTTAATTATATTGGTGTCTATGCTTGAAATTTATCTATTGATCATATGATTAAGGGAATTGTAGATGTGGTTATAAGATGTGAGAATTCGTGTGTTACAGGGGCTGTTGCTTGCAGTGCGTGAGTACATTGTGTGAACTTCCTAAACAGTGTTGTGTTCTTATTTCATTGACAACATTTCAACCCTTAATACCTATTGCTAATGCTTTTTGATACGTGTTTATAAGATTTATAAACAAAAAGTAGGCATTTTTTTGCTCAGGTTGTATCAGCTTTTTAAAATTCTGCCAGAGAAAGTTGCATTATTATTACTCCTAAGGTTATTTATGCTAAGAACTTCACTTGTCAAACAAAATGTTTTAAATGGTGGTATATGTTTATTTCTTGAGCACTGATGTGGCTATTTTATTGTGAGAAACTAATAGGATACTACAGGGTGACTACTGAATTCTGAATAGTTTGGTACTTTCACTTAGCATGTTGTTGTCCCATGTGAAATGTGTCATTGTTCATTTCATCCAGAAATGTGTTGCTAATCTAATTTAAATGAAAAAAAATACTAAATTGTGGTCTTCTAAAGTGTAACCTACTTTTGTAGGTGGTGTTGTTTTGTAATGCTTCATGCTGACCAAGATGGAGAGAAACTACAAGCATTGCTTCGTCTTGTAACAGAGCTCCTTGAAAGGGTCAAAGTTGTAGAGGCTCTCAGCACTGTTCCTCAGATGTACTGTTTAGCTGTCGTTGAGGTTGTGAGGAGAAAAATGTTCATAAAACACTACAGGGAGGTAAGTAAATAAAACTTTGGGACCAAACCTTTGTGTTTAAATGTGTCTAAGTGTATAAATTAACAACTAACTACATGTTTTTCCCTTTCACAGTGGGCAGGTGCTTTAATAAAAGATGGGAAACATCTATATGAAGCTGAAAAGGCAAAAAGGGAATCTTTTGGTAAACTATTTAGTAAGTACTTTCTCTTCTGTGAAATCAGAATTGTGTTGAAGTATATGTCTTGTCATTGTAGTTAAAATATTGCCTTTATATTATAAATTCAATACCTGAATTTTTTTTAACTTAAATAGGAAGTGCATGTTGATCCTATTATGAACAAAATATTTTCCTAATAATCAAATAAATTAACTATTTCATATAGATTATCCAAAATAACGTGCAAGTTGCGACTAATGTTTGTGAAAGATAAAATTTGTCATTATCACTTTTGAATGCAGTTTGTGCTTAAACATGCCTTCTGAGCTTTATTGTTCTTCTAAATAACACTTATAAAACCTTTACTGAATATTTGGGTACTGCTATGACTTCCTGTGTACTACTCCAGAAAAATGCAAGAACTAAGACCCATGTCTAAAGAGCTTCACCAGAAGTTAAAAAAAACAAGACAAAACTAAAAATAAAGATTCTGCTAAAAGAATTCTGATTACTTTTTCTTTGAAATCTGCAACTTGTGTTCTGAATGGACAGCTAAAATAAGAAAACTGAGCAAACGTTTATAAATTTTTCTTTGAAAGGACATGAGCAAGATGATAGTGAAAATTTGGAAAATAGGTTGAGGCTTTTGCCTGTGTAAACATTAAGCAAAAAGAGGCTTCCATGAAGGGAGTTTTGCTTGAATGGTGGGTTTTGCCTGATGTTCTTTTGTCATTTGCAATTTTATGTAGTCAACAATATAAGTAGTAATGCTTTCAAATGTAGTTCAGCTATTAAACTGATGTGACTTTAATTTATTTTTCTTGAGACATTGTTGCATTTCTTCCTTTAAATCAGTTGTTTCTTTCGGTTTTTTCTTCAGGGAAGTCTTTTCTAAGGAATCGTTTGTTTAGAGGACTTGACTCCTGGCCTCCATCCTTTTGTGTATGTACTCATATCCGTGGGTTTATTTAATTTCTATATAGTTTCATAAATTAAAAACCTGGGATTAATTCATTGAGGCTATATTTCTTTCACTTTGCTGTGACACAAATGAAAAAGCTGGGAGCTAGTGTGCTTTGCCATTTCAAGTGACCTATATTAACATTGGTTTGTAACTTGCAGTGCAGTGGGAGAGGAAAAGTCAACTCTCTTTTTTAGCAGTCCTTTTTTAGTCTGTGGTATTGAAAAAAAAATGCTCTTAATGGTAATGAAAAAGAAGCCAGAAGGAATAATTTGATCATCTAATTGTCTTGTGAATAATAGAGCAATAAAGTTAATTGGATGGTAAAAGCAAGTAAAAGTTTTCCATGTTTTCTGATAATCACTGGATGACTGGAAAACCATTTTTGTCTCTTAATTGGCTGATAACATGAGGGCATTGTAATTAAGCATTGCCTGTTAGCTTTGATTTCATGCAGCGTGGTTAATTGAAGTAAGCTAACTCCCTGATTCTAATGTTTCCACTCTCCTTTGCCTTTTTAACCTTTTCAGCTTCTCTTTTCACCTTTTTTTTATTTAAAGGATACTCGGAAAATAAGAATGCTACTCATTTCAACGTTTCAAATACTGGACTGAATGAATATTTGTATGTGTAGCAGCACAATAAATAAGGCTTCAGTGCCATCTCTTATCTCTTAACTTCTAAACACATCCATAATAATTATGAAGCTTTTTAATAGGGAGGAAGTTGGACTAGATGCTCATTGTAGGTCCCTTCCAATTGAAATGCTCTACTGCTGCCCAAGCACCATGGATGGTTAGTCATTACAAATGTAAGGGTTTTTTTGGGGGGAGATGGGACCAGACAGGGTTACTTAAAAATTAAAAATTTTTGAGAAAGAGATCAGTTTACCACTAACTTTTCTGTGTTATTTATTAAGCTCTTTTTAATCCTTCTTTAGTAATCTTGATACTTGTCTTAACAACAATGTGTAAGTTTATATCTTCTTTACAGACACGAAAACCTCGCAGATTTGACAGTGAGCTTCCAGATATCTCATTGAGTGACTTGCAGTTTTTGCAGTCTTTCTGTCCTTCAGAAGTACAGCCATTACTCAGGTAAAGCACCTTTTTTTACTTCATGTGTTATGGAAATAACTTCCCCCGGGGGTCCCATTCCCATCAGTTTTCCACCCCCTTAAGTAATTTTCCATAAAGAACAGATAAGGATATTTTCTGTATTGTTAACATTCTTAAGCAATGATCTTCACTGACTTTTTGCAGATACACATGTACTCAAGCTCTGATGATTTAAACATATCCATTCTGTATTGAGATATAAAGGATTTTGGATGTTCCTTTGAGCTGCCTCAAAGCTTAAAAGCAAAAATGTGGTCATCAGTTTTAAACTGAAATAAACTTATAACTGTATTTTGTCAGATCAAAATGAGATTTGATTATTTTTTCTTTTGCTTTCTGTTGTGTGGTATTCTGGAGAAATAAAATAAATGTCTTTACCTCAGCATGAGATTATAGAGGTCTCCTATATTCAATTACTACTTTTTCTCTGATTTTATTAAACTGATTTTACTAAAAAGTGTATTCTTTTACTGCCTCTGCTGTCTATGTAAATCCATCATTTTGAGTAGAAGCTCTATTTCTGTGTTTCTTACTTCCCAGCAATGAGGCAGACATGCATATGTAGACAGGGAGGCTACTGGTTTGTCTCACAAGCAATTTACAGGGTTACTTCCTTATCTAGAACTTGGACATATCTTTATGAAAAAGATGAATGTTAGTGTGAGCTTCCAAACTCTTGTGTTTTAAATGTAGAGCAGTCAAGGTGGATAAATGCCAACCAAGATAATCGGCCAGAAATAGGCAGTAGCAAGTTCTGTAAGGTTCTGTCTAGGAAGAGATCTATCAATATGACCACATTCAGATGTTGCACATATCATCATCCTTCTCCTAAAAGAGATCTGCAGTTAGAGATTTGCTGAGATTCCCTCTTCTTTGTTTTTTTTTTTTTTAGCCCCAGGGCCACAGTCCTACAAAGTTGGGATTGCATTTACAAAGGTAAATGCAAGAGGAGGATGCTTCACTGCTATCTGTCAGGTTCACCATTAGTGTCAGCCTGATACCTATTATTGATGCATAAGGCAGGAGCTAAATTCACTGCATTTTTCACCTATATTTTTTACTGGCATTCTGTTTAATTCAGAATTCCTAACTATCTTTATGGTGTTGTTGGTGGAGTTAACAGTAAGTGTAGTGAGCTTAGCCAGCTTGACAGTGGATTTGCCCTAGGTCACGTTATAGCTGATGTACCCTGGTAATTTCTCTTGTTCTGCTCTTAGGTTTGCTCCTCACTGATTCTGCTGGGGAAAAATATGTGCAAGCTGTAGGATCTTATTGCTAATGCTTGCATGATGTTTAGATTTGTGAGAATTTTACAACCTTCCTGGGAAGTTTACACTGAGTTCAGGAAGAATTTTGCCTTGCTGTTGTCAGAAAACCAGTCACCAACTAGGGTATTTTAGTTGGTCCAAATTGTAGTGACAAAGCTTTCCACTTGATGGCAATAGAGGTGGGATTATGTCTTGTTCCACCTGGGTTCTGGACTCAGGGTTGCATTTGGTGGAAATACAGATGATAGTGGTGAACTTGCAACTTGAGTGGGCAAAAGAATCACACACCTTGAGCAGATGCTGATCTTTAGAAGAAATTTGAGAGCACTATTTTCTTTGGTATTTTCATTTAACATTTAAAGAGCAAGTAACAAGCAAAACAGAGAGCCAGCACTAAGTCGTTTTCTATCACCACTGAACCTCTGAGCTGCATAATTAAAATGATGTTTTAATTTACTTATAATGCTTCAGTCTTCTGAAATTATGTGTTTGGGCAATTATAGAAATCTTAATTCTATAAAAATACACTAAATGACACTTGCCCTATATATTGAATGGGAATAGAGAGTGTAGACTATATTGAAGTGTAATCTGCATTTTCTGTATTGTTAACCTAAATGGGCTCCTGCTTCATGTTTTCAGCTTGTCTTGCAACACTTGAAATGTGATCACAACACATTAATCAGTCATTTAATTTAGGTTACCTACCATAAAAATAAAATAGTAGAGAATTAATTGCTACTTCAAAGGAAGAGCTGGATTGGAGAGAATCCAACTGGAGACAGGAATAGAGTCATTTGCAAACACAAGTGCTTCAATTAGAGATCTAATCACTTCTGTTACTGTCATTGTAACTAGCTACTACTGGCAAATGTTTTCCTTGGAGGGAAAAACTGACATTACTTGGCCATCATTGTGTTTATTGTTATCTACTTTTTAAAAGCTCCCAAATTTTTAATTTCTAACAGAAATAGAAGGTGGTCTTAGTAGACTTTTTTCCATGTAAAATAGATGAAATTAAGAAGTTCAAACGTTATACAGAGGGAAGCTTTAGTGTTGTTGAAATAGACACATAATAATTTCATAGATTGGAATATTAAACTAACAGTGTGGGGAAACAAAAGTAATCCTGTACTATTTTTTAAGGGTTCCTATACTTTGTGACTTTGAACCTCTTCACCAGCATGTACGTGCTCTACATAACCTGGTCAAGGCAGCACAGAGTTTGGATGAAATGTCACAAACCATTACAGACCTGCTGAATGAACAAAAGGTATTTTTGCTTTTCTTTATCAATAAAAAAGAGAATATTATATTTAAATCAGTGGACTATTTTCATAATATTGTTTTATCAAACAATTTAGAATGCATCTTTGTTTTTTCTTGCTGTAAAGACTAACTGCCTAAGTTTCCTTTCTAGTAATGAACTAATAAATATTCTGAGAATATTTAACAGATACTTGTATTCCACAGAAGTTGTAGAAATAGAATTGCACTGTTAATATTTTTGTGTTCTGTCATTTTCAAATCTTCTGTCTGCAGAATGTGTGCATTCTGCCTTCATTGCTTTAGTATATATTCAGTGAAGTTGTTACTTCTCTAGATTTCTGCATTGTTTCTTAGGTCCTTGTGGCACAAGCAGTTAAGGAGATTTTAGGGCTTTGGTTGGCTGTTGTGCAGTCTTTTTCTTTGAGTATAGAAGGAACAGATGGTAAAAAGATCTCTTCCTAGTTTCACTCTGCCTGTCAGGTTCCTTCCCTAAGAAACTATATTTCTGCCAATCACTTTTGCTTCTCTGCAGTCAGCCTCTAACTTTCATAATGCACCATATAGGTTCCTTTTAGCTTCTGACTGCAGCCTCTCTCACGGAAACTCTGGGTGAATTTAGCAGTGCTATTTTTTGTGAAGTTGACTGCTTCAAATTGGGTTTCTTTTGCTGTAGAAAATCAGTAGGTTTTTCGGGGGGCTATACTATTGTCTGTGGTGTAAATGGTTGTATGCACTTGGCTGACTGAAAACATCTTGTATAACACCTAAGGCAATGCACATGTTTAATTTTGAATAGAAATTTCCTGCTTAAACCAGGTGACATGAAGTTTTCTATCATTTTATTTCTCTGGGACTTGGACAGGAGATTTATTTTAAGTCTTTTATTTATGTAAAATCTGAAATCTGGGCTGCTTTTTGTTCTGTAATGTAAAAAAGTTGTGTCATTTAAGTAATTTCCCAGCTATTTCTTCTCTTCATGATGATTGTTTTTCAAATGAACAGCCATTAGGGATAAGAACATTAGGGCCTGAACAGTGTAATAGCTACTGAAATGGCTGGAAGTGAAATTCTGTGAAATCTTGGCCTTTTCTGAACATGCCCTTACAACAGACCTTCTCTAAAATACAGTTCACTCCCAATATGGAGCATCCTGAAATTTATCTTGTAAGAAACCAGGATGGTGACAGGTGTTCTGATGAATGAATTTTTCACAAAGGTTTGAAATGTCAGAAGGGTGTGAAATTTAAGTTTTAATTCAAAATATGCATAAAGTATAAAAATAAACAGGAAATATACCTGACTTTTTGAAGTCTTCTTAGCTTCCCATTCTTTGTTCAGACTTGTTTATCTGAGAAATTTTTATCAGTATCTGGCTGTACCAAAAAAAGATGTTTGCCAAATCAGGAAAATATTCTTTCCATTCTTTTCTTTTGCTGTGCTTTGACCAGTGTGGATTCTTCGCTCACACGGAAATGTCAGGTGCTTAGACAGATTCGGATAATTGTCTCTTTCCTTAGAGTAAATTGCACTGCAGTCAGAGCTGGGCCATTCATGATGTCATCTTGAAAATGTCCATCTCTGTGTGTCATTTCAGTGATTCATTTGAACTCTTTTTAGAATTGAAGCAAATAGATTTGTCAGAGATTTTTTTCTTCTCAAAGACAGTGTTCTTGTTACTACTTGATGAAAGACCCAAGGTCTTTCTCTATGTTGCTTTGTTCTGAAGATAATATAGGAGTGTTTTTTAAATTATACTACTTTTGCCTATGTAGAATTACTGAAATATGTTTTTAAATTATCCTTTTATATCCTTGATATTGCTGGGAATTCACTCTAAATAATTAGAAGGAAGAATAAACATTTCATAATTGTCCTGAAGATGCGTACATCTCCATGCAGGCACATGTTCTGGTGGTGAACTGAGATACCATCCCAGCTTGGTGCAGGTTTGGCAATAACTCTGCAGGTGTTGAGAGTGTTGCCCATATAGCAGATTATTGATCTTGTACTCTACCAAGGAGACACATTTGAGTCCAGCCTTCCTTTCCATACTAAGAAGCCTGGCTCTTCAAATTGAACTGGGATAGTTTCCGTGGATTGTTGGTAGTGCAGCAGTTGAATTCTCTCAGGGTCAAGTGTGAGTTTATCCTTCTGCATCAGCCACAGCAACTGGTCTTTTAATAGCTGCTTTAGGCAGGAGAGAAAGGGTTTGACTGCAGACAAGTGAGCAAAGAGTAAGTCAAAGGGGATCTAATACCTTACTGGGGGTATTGAGAACATTTCTTTTTAATTGTTCCCATAATTCTTACTATTTCAGCTTTTAAGTTCATAGAACGTTAGTAATGGTATGCTTCTCTATCCGATTTCTTATTTTAGTATTACATCAGAGTAGTTAAAGAACATTGTTGAGGTTATTTGTTTAATGCGTTGCTAATTTGAAATACGTTTTCATTTTTAAAACTTTCTGTTTATTCTTTGTAATTTAATAGCCTCACGTCAAAACTGTTGCTGTGCCTTCTTATTTCCATAAAACAAAGTTTAAGCAGATCAACAGTTGGGTTAAAGTTTTTCTTCAGGAGCTGTTTCTTTTCAAGATGGTCATGTTTCTTATATGACTAAAAATCAAACAAGTTATTAGTGATGAAGGATGGAAGAGCAAGGTAATGGCTGAGGTATGGTGTTACAATGCATCTGAGATCTGTTGGAGCACTGATACATTCAGAAAACTCTGCATCTCTTCCAGTTTGTGATCCTGATGATCCTGTGCATACCCTGTGATTCTGTTTGCCTTACGTATTTTAACTGTGTGTGTTTCACTGTAATTTTCCTAGGAAAAATAGCTTTGCTATCCATCTTGTTACAGACTTTTCCAGGAATGTGTCCTTGGTGGATATTGAGTCTGTACGTTGCTTTTTGGCTTACACTGGGATGTATTCTGCACTTGCTGAAGCTTAAGGTTTATATTTTTGTCTTAAGAATCTACAGATATGTTGTTGGCGTTAGGTCTTCTATATTCCCTGTTGTATATGACAGTTAACAGCATAAGGTACTAAGGGAGTGTAGGCTGATCATTTATTTGTTCCTAGTTCTAGTAGTTGTAAAGATAGTAAAGGAGAGGACTACTCACTTCACTTCCTCTGTCAAGCAAAGCTTACCAAGCAATAAATTTATTGTGTTTAATCTATTAAATTGTGAAGTTAAAAGAATCTGTAACTGAATATAATCTTTTGGACACATCATGCTGTAAGATTAATTTTTGTCACATACACAAAGCGTGAATGTCCCAGAACACAGGCTGGTCGCACAATGTTGAAGGCTGATGTTGATTTTTTTTTTTTTTAAAAGCATTTCAGAATGGAGTTTTACTGAATTGCAGGTGCAAAGAAGTGCATGCAACTTGGCCTGAGTTACAACTATTATAACTATGATAAATCAAACTTCAGCTGAATTCACTTAATTTCCATGGCAATATAGAAATACATAGAAATGTATGATGTCTTTGAAATACCAAAGATTGATCTTCCAACATGCAGTTCAGAGCAGGGTGTGCACTGGAACCTGAGATCTTTCTTTATAATTTGTATAGTATTGAGGAAGAATTGATGATAATGAGATTTAAAATGTTACCTAATCAAATCAATTTTCCAATTAATTGCGAAGGAAAGTTTTTAGCCTTTTAAGAATCAAAAGCACTGTAACTGATGAGAATTACCTGGGGACAGTTCCATGAAGGTGGAGAAGCTTTAACTGATCTTCTTATTAGTTCACAACCTGCTTTTACTCATGGATTATTATGGGTGATTATTCTACCCATTAGCTTTGGAAGTGAGTATTGAAGGATCTGGTGCTACAGAATCAGTCTGGGTTGTTTCCAGGGTTTAGAAGCAAAATGACAAAAATTGGTAGTACATGAAGGGGGGAAAAACTCCACTCTGGCTGTGATGCCTTGCATTCTGAAAAGTCAGAATGTTGGTTTTAATCAGAATGTGCCTTTCATTATGCTGCTCATTATGTTCTACACTCAAATGCAGAACAATTGATACATGGTTTTGCTATGTTAATAGACAACAGTTTTGTTATAGTAAAGCTGTTTGTAAACCTTAGTAGTGTATTTTAAAATTGGCCTGCTTTTTTAAAAACAGTATTGTCAATAATAGAATAAAAATATTTCAGTAAACAAATTTTTAGGAAAACTGAAATAAGTAGGCTGTTAAATACAAAAGCCCATTTCTGACTGGTAAGATACAGTTGGGTGTGCTCTGCATAGGACTTTTGGCTGGATGAACATTTAGTATTTATGTGTTTACAAATGAAGCTTTTCTGAAGTTTAATGGAAGATCTCCCTGAATTTCTGCATTTTTTCCTTATATTTTAGTAGTACATATTTTGAACTGTTTCAAATAATAAAGCTGATTTTTGTAAGTTCTTTTTTTGCATGGTAATTTTTAATTAATTTCTAATACTAACAGTCTTGCTTATCACTTTAAGAGTTCATGTCTTGTTTTATAACTTGTAGGCATCCAATAGTCAAGCATCGCCACAATCTGCTACCACACCAAGGATGGAAAGTGCTACAGGAACTGCAATTGCTACCTCTTCAAGAACTCCTCCATCGCTCAGTCTTCAGGGTCCCCTGTGTCCTCCTGTGTGTCCCCCAGCTCCATTAGAAGAACTGTCTCCAGACAGCATCGATGCTCATACATTCGATTTTGAAACTATTGCCCATCCAAACTTGGAGCAAGCTCTTAAGCAAGGATCGTTAGACTTGGATTCATTAGCAGAAAGTCCAGAATCTGACTTTATGTCAGCAGTTAATGAATTTGTAATAGAAGAAAATCCAGTGTCTCCTAATGTAATAAGTGACCCACAAAGCCCGGAAATGATGGTGGAATCTCTTTATTCTTCAGTTATTAATGCAATAGACAGTAGACGTATGCAAGATACAAGTTCTTGTGTAAAGGATGTTTCAGTAGAAAATGCTTCTCTCAATGTTCGTGTGGAGAAGTGTAGGGTTATTGCTCAAGACTCAAAGGTACATTTAAGAGGTATAAAGGAAGATCTTTGCCACTTCAGAACACTTGTACAAAGAGAACAGTGTGACTTTTCTAATTCTTTAAAATGTACTTCCTTAGAAATAGTAAATACAATTGAGAAGGTAAAGCTTTCACTTGAAAAAGCACTAAACGATAAACATCAAAATGAATTACAGTCTTTGAAAAGTGAATATGAAACTAAAATTAATAAATTATTGGAGGATGGTGAAGAAAGTAAAAAGAAGATCAAAAAGTTAAAAGGTGACCTGCTAGGCCTTGAGGAAGTTCTTCAAAATAAGAATGATGAATTTGCTTTAGTGAAAAATGAGAAAGAAGCTGTAGTTTGCCTTCAGAATGAAAAAGACCAGAAATTACTTGAATTGGAATGTCAGATGGAGACACAAAATTCTGAAATTAGGGAACTGAGGCAGTCACGTGAAACAGTACTTGAAGACTTGAAAAAACTTCATGTTGAAAACAACGAGAAACTACAACTCCTGAGGGCAGAACTTGAGAGTTTGGAGCAAAGCCATTTAAAAGAACTGGAAAGCAACCTACAAGCCAGGCATTCACAGGAATTTGAGAAGGTCCTAGCTGAGCACAAGGACTGTTTGGATAAATTAAAAAAAGAGAACCAGCATAGACTTGAACAAATGCAGGAATCTCATGAAGTAGTAATGCAAGAGAAACAACAGCAAGTAGAAGAGTTACAACTCAAGGTTTCAGATCTGTCTGACTTGAGGTGCAAATTAGAAGTTGAACTTGCCCTGAAAGAGGCAGAAACTGATGAAATGAAGCTTCTTTTGGAAGAAAGCAGAAACCAGCAACAAGAGACCTTAAGATCTCAGATTGATAAGGAAACGGAAAGCCTAAAAAAGGAGATAGATAAATTAAACAATAAACTACAAATTAGCAGTGATGAATATCAAGTGGGCTTATCAGAACTAAGGACTCTGATGACAATTGAGAAAGATCAGTGTATTTCTGAGCTAGTAAATAGATATGAAGAAGAATCAAATTTGCTTAGAACTGAATTAAATAAAGTAACTCTTCTTCATCAAAAAACTGCTGAGGCAGAAAAAAGACTTTCAGAGCAAATAACAGAACTGCAAAGTAAGTTAGAGTTGGAAGCGAGTGCCCTAGAGAAGGAAAAAACAGAAAAATTGTCTCTCTGTGAGCAGCAGGAAAAATATGAAGCTATTATTCATAAGCTAAAGGAAGAGAAAGAACTGTTAGTATCTAACCAAGAACAAGACAGGCAGTTGCTCATTCAGAAGCTCAATTGTGAAAAAGAGGATGCAGTACAAACTGCTTGTAAAGAGTTTGAAATACAGAGGGAAGCTGCTGAAAAAGGGCTTTTGGAAAAAATACAGCAACTTGAGATGCAAGTAAATCGGAGGTACTGTAAGAATTAAGTTACTGTGTTTTCCTAGTATTTTAAAGTAATCAATATGGTATATTCATGGCACACTCTGCAGTAAGTAAAATTTCTGTATTTGTAATAGTGTTTATCAGTATTGGTTTCAATATGGACACAAGTTACTTCCCTTTTATACGTAGTGTTGTTCCCGTGTCTGTAGTTAATCTCAAAGATTGTAAAATATGTTACACAATATTATTTTGAGGCAGCAATGAAGGTTTTATATTTCAGTCTGTTAATGTTATGTTGAAGGTGTGGTTCCACAATAGCAACTTACTTGAAATTCTGATTTTGATGGTCTCAGCCCCTCTCCCCTTTCCCATCCTTGTTCTGCTGTTAGCACTGTGAGAGCATGCAGTGACTGGCTTTTAGGTTAGCCTCATAACTTCCTTTCTTGGCTAACTGTACACCAGGTTGGTGATAATGGTGGCATAAAAACTTGTGTGGGAATTCATACATGGCTGACTGAGAACTGTCCCAATATCACATGGACTTTCATTGACTTTTGCTGCCCCACTTACATATTTCAGGGTCTTCAGTTTGAGCTTCATAATGAAATACAGGGGTGCAACATAATCTTAAAGAACATCCTAATGTCATTGTTTTTTTCCTTGTTAATTTCTGCAGAGATTTTCTGTTGTGAAAAGAAAAATATATTATTCCCTTGCCAAGAATGCATAGAATTATTCTTCATGACTTCTCATATCTTATCTACTTACGAGCTTGTAATGCCTGCCAGCAGCCGTGTTGTTAGAGATTTTAAACAGTAGAATTTTTCAATGTGACTAATGCTTAGCAACTTTTTTTTTTTAATGCTAGCATTTGTCTTTTATGTTCTTGTAGTGTAAATCAATGCAGTGGGTAGATCTTGCTTGTAAAATATCTTAATAGAGGAGTTTTTTCACAGGTATTAGGCTATACCAAGTATGCAAAATGGGAAGAGCTTAATAAAATGGACAGAATGGGTATGAAAGCCAGAAGACTGCTGCAGAAAATGAGTACAGACTTAAGTTAGCTTTTAACTTTTGAATATCAATGCAATGTTAAAAAAAAATGGTAGGAGAGGGGAGGTCATGCAGAGTCCAACAGCAAAGTGCAAGGAAAATGGGAATATCTGCTTCACTGTAATTGTCTGCTACCTCAGGATTTTCACATGCCAGCAAACCCATCATTACGTGATGCTGTGTTAGCACCTGTGTTTGCATGTCAGTATATAAAAAAATGCATCAAGATAATATTGCTTCTTTGAATTAAGATGGGAAATAATGAAACTTAAGAACAGCCCTTCTTAATTGAAGATAATATTCTCTTAATGAAATATGGTGAAATGAGAAGAAAAATTATAAATTCTGCTTTCTTTTCCTTTTCTGTGTATTAATGCATTGTAGAAATTTGAAGAACTTGACTCAACAGGAAAAAGATGTAGCTGTGTCATCAGACTTTTTAAAAATCCATCTACACTTAAATATGAACTTGTGAGCACAGCTGTGTGTATTCTTATCCAAACTGGATTAAAAAAAATGCATTTCAAAGAAATATTATCTGCTTCAATCTAAAGAAGTGCTGTTAGTTTGTTACAAGTTCTGTCAAGTAATTTAATTTTTAGTGCGACATTGAAATATATTTTGCCTCCTAAGGCTTCTTCTTATGCCTTTATTCTGCTGTTAGGTTTTTTTTCCTTCTGTAAATCAAGATACATTATGTTTTATCTCCAGACGGCATATATGTTAAGTAAATTTGTCCTAATATTTCAAAGTCACTGTTTAGTTGTTTGATTTTTGAATTCCTGAAACCCTAAGCTGCAGCAGTAACTCGGGTTGATTTGTTATCCTCACTCATTGTTTTGCAGTTAACTTGTCATGGTAGAAACCACCTTGTGTTTGGCATGTGACTATATGTTTGCCAGATAAAAGTTGTATTCTGCCAAAGTAATGTTACATTAGCCATTCAGAAGGTACAGACAGAGACAGGGATCATTAAATTTGATCTGAGTATTGCACTGGTATCAGGAATTTACTTTTTGAACTTTTCTGAAAGCTGACAAAGATACTTAGAGGCAAAAAGAAATGTTTATTGTCCATGTATTACCACAGTGTAAAAATTGATGTGATTTGGTGTGTCTGAAAATCAAGTGGTTTTGATTAGGCAAAATTACAAAACTGCAAGGCAATTGTAATTCTATTTATTCTTTCTACACTATTTAGTACTAGCCAGCTGAAAACCACAGTTTCTTTAATGATTTATTGTTAAGCAGTTTGAAACAGTTTCCTGGTTAGTTAAAAGATTGTAATACTGTAAAAGATGCTAAGAGTAGAATAGGAATCCTGAAAACAGAATTACTGCTTTGGTATCTTCCAGTGTTAGTATTGTCCAGCAACTTCTGTCAGACTACTGTTAGTAGTAAAGCTTCTGCACAGAGCATGTACTCTCTCTCTCTTAGCTAGGCTTCATTTAGAAATAAATTGAAATTTAATCAAGCATGAAAATGTTTTCTCAGTGGCACAAAAAAAAAATTTGCCTGACTGTTTCGTTACTTTCTTTTCTCTGCTTATTTTACTTCTGACTTCTGGAATGTCAAAGGATATTTAGCCACTCTGAGAACTTCAGTTGGCTTTCAGAGCTCTTTTATTTAAAGCTTCTTATGGGCTTTTTGAGTGATTAGCTGCTGTATAAGTGTATATTCAGTATATGCCCTTGTGGTAGAACAATAGCAGTATTATTAAGTACATCCTTTGTCATATACGAGTGTTTGCTTTCAAAGAAACCCCAGTCTGAAGATACGTGCTTTTGGTATCTTGAAGATAATAAAGTTCGGCATTGTCACTGTTGCTGTAGTTGTTAAGACCTTTGCAGATTAAATATGTAAACCTCCTGCCTGATACAGTGATGAGGTATAAAAACTGGCAGTGTGCTAGCATCCTTTGCAAAACAGCAATATCCTTTACTTGGCTGTCATTTGCAAACAGTAGTCCAGGTAGCCCTTCTGAGAGGCAGATGATTCCTGCTTTGATTTAGGTCAGCTAACAGCTTTGAGTTTAAGTATGATTAATTTTAATATTAATATGGTTTAAATATTATTCTGGTGCAGATGAATAATAGAAATTTAAAATAATACAATTTTTGACAAATGTTGCCTAACAAAGGGGTTTCTCTATTCTAAAATTCTTCAGAGGTGGTTCTTGATACCTCAAGCTAAAGCACAGAAGAGTGTAATTAGTTTTTGCTTCAGTGGTGAAAAATACTTGGCATATGTAACATTGTTTGTTTCAAAACCCATTTAAGGTCATTATACTTCCTGCTTCTTTGACTGTTGATGTTTTCCTTCCTTTGTGATCATTACTGCTGTCCTCCAGATTCTGCAATCCAGAGTTTTGAATTTCACATCTGGATTCCCTAATATCAGATTTACAGCTAAATTGTTTTCATTATGTGGTAGTTCTGAAGGCTTTGCGTTTTGACATACTAAGGATCTTCATGAAGTTGATAATTTTTTGATCTTTTTACCACTTTCCACACCTTCTTTTACATTAGAAAAGGTATAAACAAAAGTTGTCCCCCTCAACAAAACTTCCAAGTCAGAGCCAGCTTACTGCACAAAAAGAACAGAGTGCCCAAGAGTAAAAACTGGTGAGATGTTCATGGTAAAGTAGAATTGAAGTTAGAAATGGCTTAATTGTAATAAGTATTTATTAAATATTTCAGAACTAATGTTTCAAAGTGAACTTCTGGCTTTTTGTGTGTGTGCTTATTTCATGTATTGTGGGACTTGGTATATGCAGCAAATTTAAAGCCTAAACATTTTCTTTTAAGTCCTCCTGCTGAATCATCTGCTGAATCAAACTTAGTTGCTGAGCTTCAGGAGAAGCTACAGGAAGAAAAAATGAAGTTCTTAGAGCAACTTGAAGAACAAGAGAAAAGAAAGAATGAAGAAATGCAGAACATCAGAACATCACTCACAGCAGAGCAGCAGGTAAAGCTCACTTTTTTATTACTCTTGCTCCCATGACAGTTGTATTCTTTTGCTGTTCTGAAGTTAGAGTTGGGTTTTCTCATTTGCACTGTAACAATTCCACCTTCTAAATGTGTGCGATTATCTGAAGCCAGGATATGATGTGTTAGTGGAACAACATTTAATCATTAAAAAAATAACCCAAAAAACCCCCCCCAAAACCCCCATAACAGCAGCAACAAAACCCAAAAATAAACAAAACAAGCCAACCCCTCAAACAAAAAAAAAAACCAACAAAAAAAACCACACCAAAAAAAATCAAAAAAACTAAGCCAATTACCAAACAACTGGCAATCCAGATTAAATTTTTGTGACTTCTTTTGCTTATGTGCTTGGAATTTTTATTCATTTCTTTAACTGCAGAAAGATACCATTTATTACAAAAGTTTTGGACAACACTAAATTAATTATTTGAAATACTAATTGATTTGGAATGCTGCATACTGCCTTAAACTTCATTAGCCTGGGCAGGTGGTGTCTGAGGTTCAAAGCCAATATATGTTGTGTTTTGAGAGTTCAAACAAAGAATGTTGCATTTTACATAATAAACTTATAACACTGTGTACTTCATATCTTGATTAAAAAGTCTTATTGCACTGGATTAATACTTTGTATCTCTATCCACACATTTTTTCCTTTCAAAACATCTTGAGCCTTTTAGTTTCTGTAGATGTGTCTCAAGTTCTTAAATTAAATCTCTGTTAGTAACAGCTATTATCTACAGCTTTGTTGCATTTAAACACCGAGAAAGAATTTTCTGTTTTAAGCACCTCTCCTTACTGTAGCTATGGTAGGATCAAATAAGGACAAAGAGAAGGGGTGAACGAATGCTATGAATCACTTGGTGCAGGGAACACAAAATTGCAGATGGTTATAAAGAAAGGAATATTATTGAAATTCTTGGGCTGCAACCATTAATACTGACATTAGCCTTACACAGTAGATCTAATAGGAATTTTTTTCCTACATTGTTAATCATTAGCTTTATTTTCCATCACAATATTCCTTAGTATTCCATTTTCCACATTATCTAATAGTGTTCTTCAGTTTTACAGCAGAGCATGGAAGGAAAGGTTCTGAAGCATTGACAGCAAATTCCAGGGAAAGCTGGAACTTCTTCAAAAAACAACAACCAAATGAAAAGCCCCTCCTCCTCCCCCCCAAAAAAAACCCCAGCCAAAACAAACCAATATGCCAAATGCAGAAAAACAGTGTCTCCTTCAGAGCTGACAGTTTACTGCACTGGCTCTGCTAATTACTGAATATTCTGAGTATTTAGCCTTGCGTTTGTCTGTTTTTGGTTGTTACTTTATTTCTTCTGTGAGGCTTCCTTAGAGGTGTCACTTAGGCTTGTGGTGTGATAGTTATGCAGACATATAACAAAGGCCACTGTGCCCTATGTGAGGTGTGTAGTCCACCAAATAGTTTGCATTTTAAGACTGAGAGTTGATACGCATATGTCAAAGCAATCTTAAAATTCACAGAAAAAGTTGGAATTAACTTAAAATACCCATTTAATAGATTGTTGTTGGCAGGTTTTGTCTGTCTCTTCAGCAGCACCCTAAGAGTAAAAGGGCTGAGGGCCTAATGGTCAGTAGAAGGATTGAAGAAACAGAGAGATTGGTCAGACTTGTACTGAAGGCTATGCTGGCCTCTTTTTACGTTCACTTATTCAGGCTATTAATAAGGATTCCTGTGTATCTTTTGTAATAATTAATTGCTCACTGAGGAATTAACGCACAACTTGAAATGTATTTTTAATTCAGTTTGTAGTGTATTGGTAACAGTATTTTTATTTTTTGTTGTATGTAACAGGTCTTGATGCAGTTCAGCTTTATCTTAATTTTAATTCTTCAAGTAACTGTTTTAAATATAGAATGTTCAACTACTTTAACTAGATTATAAAGTATAATATTTAAAGAAAAAACTTAGTATTTTTTTAATTATTTCTTTATTATTGTGCTCCTTATGTGTATCAGGCTTGAGGGAATGAGAAGGTTAAAAATAAAATTAATTAAAAAAAATTAGCAGAGAAACATAAAACGTAGAGGCATTTTATCTCTTCACTGCAGTAGTAAGTAAGAAAGTTTTAATTTCTTGTTTAATTATAATGTAGAAAAATGAAATGCATGCTATCTTTTGTACTGTCTTGCATTATATATTTACAGTACATTTCTTATTTCAGTAATACTTCCTTTCTGTTTTCAGACCAACTTTAACACTGTTCTGGCAAGAGAGAAGATGAAAAAAGAAAACATAATTAATGATCTTAGTGATAAATTAAAAGTGCTTACACAACAGCAAGAAAAAGATAAGGGTAAGCAATTTATGAAGAAGTATTCATCTTTTCTAATAGGACTATTCCTTTCTCCACAGACAAGTTTTGATCCTTAGTGCTGCTGTAATTAGAAGAAATTCTGTTTGTGTCATAGATTTGATTGAAACACTTTCTGAGGATCGAGCTCGCTTACTTGAAGAGAAGAAAAAGCTTGAAGAAGAAGTTAATAAACTGAGAAGTAGTAATTTTTCTCCATCAACCTACTTGGCAGCAGCATCAGAAGCTTGTGGAGCCTGTGCAGCTGAGGTTCCCACTGACACAGACAGATTGGTTGCTGACTTTGGGGCTGAAGGGAGAATGGACTCCACAATGGAAACCAGTATGATGGCTGTGCAGTAAGTATGGAATATTAGAGTAGAAATATACAAAGCATGCCCTCATTCAGGAAATGTGTGATGTTGGGTGGTGTGAAGTACAAATGAGCATGTTGAACTCTCCTCCTGCCTTTGCTGTTCTTCCTGAAATATTCTTTCAAACCTGCATGTGCATAAAACTGTGGTGTCACAATCATCAGGAATGTGTAGGTTTAATGACTTTGAATTATGAATTCACCTCAAGGTGAAACTTGGCCCCAAAATCATGACATGAAAGAATATACCCAAGTATATGAAATGTAAGTCAAACAGAAGAAAAACTGTAGTAGTGAATGAGCTGGGTGGCTGCATGTTACTGATGTATTTTTTTAACAGTGTCTCACTTTAATGCTACTAGCTTTTTGAAGAAGCCCAGACTTCTACTCCATACTTTTCATAGAAGTCATGAACCTTACTGGGAAACAGACAAGAGGAGCAAGGTTTTTACCAGAGGAACAAGAGCAGAATTGTTAGACGTACTTACATTCCCTTTAATCAGTGCCCATCACAACCAAAGCTGCCTAACCCAGCATCACATACCCAGAACAATAAATGTGGAAGCAAGGAGGAAAACAGTTTGCGCTTGCCAAACTAAACTTGCACTGATAATAAGACAAGTACTCTGTCTTTAGAAAAAGAGCGGTTTTTTACAGTAATTGTTCTGGTCTTGCACTCTCAAAACAGATGTACAAAAAAAATGAAGGTAAGCTTCTGAACAAAATTACGGCTAAATGTATTATAAGTCATATTAGACAAAAACTTTTATAGGTTTCTGTTGACTGCTCTCTATTACATGAGAGCTAAACAGCCTTTTAACTGAAGTAATGATTAGTATGGCCTAATTATAATCTGTTAGCTTTGCTGAGCATTTTCTTTGGTTTTATAGCATGTTTCATCCCAAAACATTTTCTTTTCCCAACCAAATCAGCTTGAACTAGAAAATACATTTTTTCTTCCCTATTAAACTGCTTTTAAAATACATTACAACTATAAGGAATTAGTGTTTATGTTCTCAAGAAATTACCTGGGATGTTTTATATCATGACTCGGTGCTCAAGTTTATTGCACAGATAAATGGAAACAAGTAGCAAGTGTCCCTTCCAGAGAGTAGCAGGGCGCTTTAAGCTACGCCCTAGTAGGCTTTAAGCTACAGGCTAGGAAAATGGGATATCATAGAGCTGAATTGCAATATCAGGTGTTTACTGTCAAAGCATTTGGAGCTGTATCTTTCATCCTGATGTGTTGAAAATAATGCAAAGTACCAAGAAACACCTCCACATAGCTTGGTAAACTAATCGATGACTGAAAATTCACCAGCTTGTTGTGACAAAGAACTTTCTTGGTTTAAGGGACAGAAAAAAAATCCAAAATGCCAGGCAGAAATATTGATGCTGATTCTTAATGTGTCTTTCTATGCTGTTCCCTCTGTGCTAGTAAATGTATAACACTGTTCTCAGAGTGAAGGTAGCAGGTGGGTGTAGAAAAGGTAATTTTTGATCATGAAAACAATTTAATTTTTAACCTGCCCGTTTTCTTTCTCTTTTAGTGAAAATGTCCATATGTCTGAAGAAAAGCAGAGGATCATGTTGTTAGAAAGAGTGAGTAGATTGTTTGTTAGGTTAAGTGTTATGACTAAGTACTTAAAAATATGAACATGTGAAGTTGATCTGCAGTCAGTTATATACTCTGATGTACTGTAGTGTCTGCAAGGATTATAGACATGATTGCAGGGAATGTTTTTTTCATTGTACTCTTGGATCAGTATAATTCGCTGAAATAATTCAAGATAACTTTTAAAACATGACTCTTGGCCTATTCTTGTTCTGTTTATGTAGGCTTTAGTATGAATGACTCAGGTGTGTAATACTTCGTAGGAGTGACAGATCATTGATCCAGAGGATTTCTGTAGGAAAAAAAAGTTGCAATTTCTTTTTCCAGTTAAGACATACAAAACAGCTGGACAGGATTTAAAACTGATTTACTGGTTTGTCATGGAAATGAGTAATTTCTCCTCATAGGTTGTATCCTTGGTAAAATGTGAGATTAACTCATACTGGTTACACTGGAGTATTTCAGGTTCTAGTAAATTTTAACTGTCCAGTCATATCTGATTCCATCTCAGTTGTCTTTTTAAAGCTAACTTTAAAAGTAAGGGTATCTTTAGCATTCAGCTTTCTGGGATCGCTTGGACAGAGAGAACAGGAATGCTTTCTGATAACGGACTGTGACACTGTTGCACTGCTTGGGTGTTTTTAACTGTGAGCACACACATGCTTTATTCTGTCATCTATTTAAAAGATTTTGTCATGAGTAGAAGTTGTAACATAGTAATATATTACATTTCTTTTGCTGTTCTATCATGTGACATGTTTTTCTAATTGAAAGAGAAGTATGAGTGAAGAGGTAAAGATATCTTAGCAGTGGGGTTTGTAGCACTGGGATAATTACTAGATTTCAAGGGGTTTTTTGCATATCTTTGTTCAAAAGATAGTTTGATAATTGTTTTAGAACTGAAAGATGCAGTATTGTACAAGTAGTTGGGCTCTAGTCATACCAGAACTTCATTTTAATGTTTATTCTGTATAAGGTATAATAACCAGTTAATCATATTAATATTTTTTTTTTAGACTTTGCAGTTGAAAGAAGAAGAAAATAAGAGATTAAATCAAAGATTGGTAAGTATTTGTGCAATGCATGTTTTAATCCTCATTAAAAATAAAAAAAACTTAAAAGTGTTAAGTTTGCTAAATCTAAAAATGTTTTTTTATTAAAAAATGTTCTAAGTGTTAAGGCAAGTGGTAAATAGGTAACCTGATAATCTTCCAGAGGTACCTGACCTTAGTCTCCTGGAAGAAGATTCACAGGACTGGAGAGAGACTTCTTCCCAAAGAACACAGACCATCCAGGCTTGGGTTAGGGGGTGTTAATTTCCGGGGCACTATGACTCAGTTTTCAGCAGCAGTAGATTGAAGGCCAGTTTACAAGAACATAAATATGCCTGCACTTTAGGCATAATTGGGATTGTTAGCAACAATTTATAGATTGTTTTGGGAAAATTGCACCTGGCAGCTTTGTAAGGTGTGAAACTGTAATTCTGTCTAGCAACTGAAAATGCAGGCAGCCACCATCTGAAATGTTCTGTATAGGAAGTGCCTATGGAAGGAAAAATAATTTATTGACAGAGAGCCCTTGATTCCCATGCTATGGATCCTTCTCCTTTTATAAACTATTCCCAGTTTATCCTTGCTTGCAGGTCTCAACTTTCAGTTTTAAAAAAACTTCCTGTGTGTTTGGGATACAGACACATCCTTTGGTTGGACTGGCCATAGCAATATGACTTTTTTTAATTGACAGATGATACCT
Organism: Entomyzon cyanotis; assembly: GCA_024500445.1. Lineage (NCBI taxonomy): Eukaryota > Metazoa > Chordata > Aves > Passeriformes > Meliphagidae > Entomyzon > Entomyzon cyanotis. The sequence continues at coordinate 24,519,994 of JAKEPQ010001005.1, forward strand.
AGAATTCTAGTAGGGACTGATATCTGTGTAGTGGGAAGTTATATTTCATAGCAGGTTTAAGAAAGGATTGCAAGGCATCTAAAAGCATATTTTTAAAGCATTATTTTTAATTCAGAATGTTAATGAAGTGTAGATGTTATTTAAGTGTAATTTTCACAGTAAAACTCAAGATATACTGGACAGTTTCTAAACCTCTGTGTAGATTTCCTGATCTCTTGTCATCTCAGAATAAAATAAGATGGAAGAAAACACTGTACACAAGACACGTAGAAGAGTATTCTGGCTATAATTAATACCAAGCCATGTAGGAGAAATTGGCAGTTCATTGGTCTCTAAGGCGATTCAAATTTGATTTCTAAATGGGCATAAAAACTTCGTATCTTTTCAGTTCCTTACTTATAAATGGAGTTTTTTCATAGATAAGTTTATTATTTGTGTCTTCATCCTTCTTTCCCTCTCCCCCTCCTTTTAAATGCACTTCTAAAATTGAAATACATATCAACACTTAAATACCAGTGTTTATCGATTGCGATACTTCAGATAAGGAGCTCAGAAGACATTCTGCATGAAAAAAGAAAATCTTCAAAGATCACAGACTTTTGCAGAAGAACTTGTGGGTTACTTCTGCAAGGAACAAAAGGGAACTCCTTTTAGTACTTGGAATGTTATTACAGGATTTTTGTTACAGTATATGAATTACTGAGAAAGGGAACTTTTTTTTGTATAAAGACTATTAGAATTGTACTCTTAAAACATTCATTACTAGGTTTTAATGGAAATGTGCTCAACATTCTAATTTGTTCTATTTTTCTTAAAGTAAGAAATCAGGAAAAAATTCATAAATCGAGCTATTTTGTGTTTTAATTTAACTCTTATTCCAGTTTTGAAAAATAGCAAGAAAATACCTGGTCTTAATATCTGAAAAGAACTCTCAAACACTTCTGTGAACAGTCCAAGCAAATTTGACAAATTTCATGCTAGTTGCAACTTTTTCAAGAAAGGAAAGTAGCCTCTAACAAAAGGAAAAAAAATCTGAAGTTGGATCCTGTAAAGAAAACTGCTGGAAGTGTCATCAGAATTTGAGAGCTTTCTGTGATGTACTGCATTCAATTTGGACTCATTCTTTGAAGAAATGAAGGAAATGAGCTGTGAATAGGCTTCAAGTGCATATGAAGACAGGCTGGTACTGCCTCTGGGGAAGACAGGGGGCAAGATTGACAATAGGAAGGAAATATGCTGTAGGGAACAACATTTGAGTTACAACTGAAAAATCACATGCTAAACTTCCAAGCGTGAGCAATCTAGATTTGAATAGCATGTATAAATGGTCCAGGAAGTAGGATTGTGTGGAAAATCTGCAGGACCTCTAGACAGAGTTTCTGTGGAGCAATTATGAATTGTCTTCTCTTGTAAGGAGGCTACCAGAGGGTAATGAAACTGATTTACATCTGATCAGCTTTTTCAGCTACTTGCCTGCACGTGGGATTGTTATTCCTTCCTAGATAGAAGTAGTGTTACCCATTGTCATTTCTTGTTTTCATGGTTACTGAGAAACTTTGTGTACACTTACGTTCATTTTTAGGTCTAAATTAATTTTAGGTTCTTTATCCTATTGAAGTTGGTCCATGTGCCAGTGTTAATTAATTTAAACAGAATTAAAGGCAAATATTATACATACAGGAGATAATCATTCTGTCCAAAACCTCACATAAATAAGCCTTTGTTTGGTCTTACTAAGCAAAGAGTTATAGACTCGAGTTTTATTCCAGGGAGTGGTGCTCTGTCTGTTACAATAAGCTTTATATTTTGTGACTGTGCTTATAAAAATTGAGAGACCATGTAATTGTAATAAATATGTTTAATCTCCAGTATTCTACCATCAGCCTTTTCTAGTGCCCTTGACTTCTGTGTTAGAATGCACAGTTGGATCATAGGTCTTGTCTACACTCAGGATAAATCTTCACTGACACTGATCTGAAAAGCACTTCTCACTTTTAAACAATGGGGAAGAAGTTAGTTATGCAAGAAATTTTATAATCAGAAGTATCTGTTAAAAGAAAAAGCACAGTAGTGGAAACCAAAAACAAATCACAGACCAAACCTACTACGGAACAGGATGAAAAAAGTGTGCTGGGTTTTCTGAGTGAATATAAAATCTGCAAGACTAGGCACTGTTTGAAACAGATAAAAAATTATCTTGCTGTGTTCTTACCTGCAATGTACATTTCATTATAGCTTGCCAGTACTTTTTAACTTTTCTCTTTTTTATAGATGTCCCAAAGCATGTCGTCAGTATCCTCAAGACATTCTGAAAAAATAGCAATTAGAGAGTAAGTAGATGTTAATTTTCATATAAGTAGATGGATATGTTTTCAGTAAAATAAATGTGTAGTTAATGTTACAATTCTGCTGTTCTTTCTCTGTGGTGAAAATATGCGTAGACCTTCTCTATAATTTAGCCATCAATTGTTGAACCATCCCAGTTGAGCATAAATCAAATTTATAAAACCTGTATGTAAACAAAAAACAGATGATTCTGAATTCTGTATGTCAGTGACTTTCTTGAATTCTGTTTTTCATGGAATTTCTAGAATTCTCTGAGTTTTCTTTTAGATTACTTTTTGTTTATTTGTAAGCTTGAAGCCTTGCTAAGAAAAAGTAGAAGGAAATCTGTTCACCCTGAATATGCATAATGCTGTATTATATTTCAAGAGAAGTCTTACCTTCCTGAAGTCTTCAAAATTCTTGGCTTAGTCTGACAGTGTGAAAGAAAATTAATGCAAACATTTTGTTAGGTATTATCAGTCTGTTAGCAGTTGCATGTAGAATTGTTGCTGGAAAAAAGTATCCTTGTAAAATGTAAAAGCTACAGAAAACTTCTTAATTAATATTAGACTTACAAGTTACTTGAGTAATATAAAAAAATGTTTTAGAAAGAAAACCATCACATATTATTCTGTTAATGTTTTCTGAATTACAGCAATTTCCATTTCTGCTGTAACAACATCAGCAGGTGAAAAATCGTTTTGTTCCCTTTAGCATCTGAATATTGTGGCAACTGAATATTGTGGCAACTGCAACTTCTTTGCAGTTCCACCTGCATCCCCAGAGGAGTAATAATATTTATTTTTAGAGCCCCTTCATGATCTAATGCTTAATTTGTATATATTTTAAACTTCATTTCATTAATGGGTAAATAATTTACTTGCAACCCATTTGCACTGTGAAACAGAAGTTTGGAGACAGAAGTAGTTTGATTTCTTTTACTGGAACTTCACATGAGAACTTGGTGGCTTTTTGTGTTACCCTGGCGTGTCAGGGAGAAGCAGAATTTTAAAGCTTTTTATATGCAGTCACCACGGTGTTTCTTTGGTTTTAATCATTTGATCAAAGATAAACACTTCATGCCTTCTTTGCCTTGTGTGCTTAAAATTTTAAGATTTGAAAGCTCCATGAATGTTTTGACTATATTTTTCAGTGTTCAAATTGGCTTCAGTTTAAAACATCAAAAGAATGTTTGTAAATACTGCTACAGTAATGGTTACCTTGAGAACTGGTGAATGAAAATAACACAAAATTGAAACATTAGTGTTCAGTTAGGTACTTTTGATTATATTTTGAAGCAAAATTGGCAGTTCTTTTGAACAAAAAATTGAGCTGATGAATGCATAACATTTGAAAAACACTTTTAAAAAGTAGCCTGCTTTTGTTGATTTCAGAAAATATGAAATGTATGAGCTGGTGTAGCAAGTGGAAATGTCTGTGCTACTGTTCAACTAAGTCTCAGTCTCATGCAATATACAGGGGGAAAATGTTGTGTAATTAATGTGGTTTTAAGGTTCTGTGCTTTTTAGTTAAGTTCTGTGATTTTATTTTTTTTTCCCCAGTTTTCAGGTTGGCGATTTGGTTCTCATTATCTTGGATGAAAGGCACGACAACTACGTGTTGTTTACTGTTAGTCCAACCTTGTATTTCTTGCATTCAGAGTCCCTTGCTGCATTGGATCTCAAACCAGGTGAGTGTGGTAAGTGTCACATTTTTTCTAATTATTATCTCCTCTTACAAATAATACTCCTAACTTTCTATCACTAAGTGATTTTATAAATATGTGTGTGATAAATATAAGGAACATGTAATGTAGATAGTTGTCAGCTATTTTTGTAGCTTTTGCTGTTTGTTCTAATGCAAAATATTTTTCAAGGCAGAACACTTTTTTAATCAAAAGTTTAAAAAGATGTTAATATCTTAGAAAATTAGGGAAGAATATCTGCATCTTCAAAGTATGCTGAAAAAAAAAAAAAAAAAGAGGGAGAAAATGCCAATTTGGTACACACATCGAGTATGTTAACATTCCCATCAGGCTGCTTTAACTACTCAGTAATATGAATAATAACAACAAAATGTAGAGAACAGTATATGGGAATTTGCAAGCAATCATTTTGCTCATAGTTTTTCCACCAAATTAAAATTATATTCATTATAAATTTTCAGAGAAGACTTTCTGTATTTTTTGTTTATGTTCAAGTTGATTGCACATTTACTTTTTTTCTCCCTTCAAGGCTTTTTGTTGTCTGGTTTTGGCAGCTATCTAAACTTTGCTAAATTGAAATCTTTTTAAATGAGGAAAAATCACAATGCTTTGCACTAAACCATGAGCTACACGAAGTGTATTCATGGAAATGTCTTTAAACTACCGTGTGTAATATTTTTTGCAAAGCCACCTGTGTTCCCAACTTTGTAGAAATGTCTAAGAATACACATCAAAACAAAATTTCTGTTAATTCACTGACCTGTCTGTTTTCAAATGGACTTAGCCTGCTCCATTCCTTATCACTTTCTGACCAGAGTTAATCTTAAAATCTGAGAAAACTGCACAAAATTCAAACATGAAGACTTATCAATTCCCTGAGGGACACATCTGTCTCTGTCTCAGTGCTTCAGGAAACCATGTCTTGATTCTATTCCTGCATCAGGGAAGTGGGGAAAATGAAATTCAGAACACTAGTTGTATTTGTGATAAGTTAAAATTGTCGTGGACCTAGGTACTGCAAATTATTGTTCTAAGGGCCATCAAGATGTTGCATTTAAACCCGACCTTACTTAATGTTTGTTCGTTTATTTGAAAAACTGAGGTTTTTAAAGAATTTCTGCTTTTAATGAAAATATAATGTAATATCCTGGCAACCTGTAGTTGCTTATCCAAAATATTAAATATATTTTCTCTTCAGCATCTGGTGCATCTAGGAGACCTTGGGTACTAGGAAAAGTAATGGAAAAGGAATATTGCCAGGCAAAAAAGGTAAGAAAATAGTAATGAGAATTCATTTGTGATTAATAGAGAAGAAAGTGAGTTTTAGTATTCGTAACAATTGTGACAAGTTTTCTCTGCATAACAAGTTAGATGAAAATTGTCCTAAGTTCCTGCTCTTGAGTCAGTGAATAGCAAAAGTAGGGGAACTAGAAAAGAGCTAAGTGAGCAGTGGGTTGGGTATTTGCCATCCACACTGCCCAGAACCTTGCCAGACTCCTAAGGGGCTCTTGAATACTGAGAGGTGGGAATCAGTTTGAGCTTAAAAATACAAAAATCAGTAGTAAAATTCTGTAGTAACAATAGTAGTAACAGTAGTAGTAACATAAAAGTAGTACCATTTTAATTTTTTTTCTTTTTTTGTAGGCACAAAACAGATTCAAAGTTCCTTTGGGTACAAAATTCTACAGAGTGAAAGCAGTACCATGGAACAAGAAAGTATAACATAACAAAGTTTTGGTTCCTTCTGTCTCCATTCTTTTTTGACTTGTCCTTCAGTGCTCGTTCATTGCTCCAAATACCAGGCCATCTTTTTATACTGAGGTCATGTGACAAGATACGTCATTGATGTACTGCTTTTACTTTTTAACAGGTGACATTTTAGAAACAAAAAAATTCATCAAAAACTCTGGCCCTAACTGCTTCAATTTTTTTACCCAGATAACTTTAAGAGTGTGGACCAAATGAGTTCATTTTCTCGAAGGGCAACCACATGAAACATGGTTTCTTTGCCATGTTAATTGCCTGTTAAATATACATTAGCTTGTATTTAGATGTTAAATGTTAGTTACCATTATTACCAGCATATGTCTTTTTGTGAAATCATTATCAAAGTACTTGCACTCTTTAACAGATTCTTTATATGTGTAAAATTCATCAACTATTTAAAGAAGGTGTTCATTGCATGCAGATAATCATATAATTTTTCTTCGACATGAGTTTGCCTCAGTAGATAAATAAAAATAACTACTGCAGCTTGTTTCATTACATGAAAATGCTCTTTAATGTTAAAAAACCCTTGTAATTTGATGGACTGATTTTGAAAATCAGTCACAGTTAGATCTGCAATCTTCAAAAGCACTTTCGATGGATTGATCACACAGATTCTGAAGGGAAGGCACCTGTGCTGTTGGTTCAAAGTGAAGCACTTGTTCTTCCCAACAAACCAGAAGTCTTGTATTAATCTATTTAGAAAAATCATATTGATGAAATTGTATTTCATGGTTGAGTTTCAGGAAAAAACTCATTGTACATTAACCATACAAGAGTCATTTAAGTAACAAATTATTGTAATTGTAAAAGACATGTAGAATTTTAAAACAATAAAGATTTGAAACTGTATGTGTTTGAAGTATTTGTGTGCCTTTTAAGTACTATCTCTAATATTTATTTAATGTTAATTTGTTGCAGCTTCTCTGTGATTTCTCCAGCAGTTTCATTACATAGAAATACCGAATTTTTTTATGAGAGGTAGTAATTTTCAACAACATTTGGGAATTGCAAGAATTACTTTTTAATCATAAAAAAGAATTTAAGTAGACAGAAATTTTAATTTTTGTCAGCATATTAAATGGATAAAGGACATTTTTATGTAGTTATACTGCCTACATTTTTAAAATGTAGTCTTATTTATTTTATTTTTAATAACAGTATAAAGGGATGTACAATAAATATGTAGACAATGGAAAGTGAAATCATGAGTTCAACTATGAGCTTATGCCTAGGACTCAATCAATAGAATTATTCAACTGTGATATATCTTCAGGTGTGGAGTGGAAGAGGAAAAGAGATAAAGAAATGATCACATGAAAATCTCAGTGCTTCTCCCCCTATGTCAAAAATAATATTTCTCTAGACTAACCAGTCCACTTGAATACCCAGAAACATCTGTATATGCTTTATTTAAAACTTTGTTCCATAACAATTTTAAGTTCAGAATTTTAAGTTTATGGAATGCATGGGCTTGTAACTGTATCATATCTTTGATTAAATAAATCTAAGATAATTGACCTGTGGAAAACAATATGTTATTTTGTCAAGTTGCATTCTTAGCTGGTTGTTAAATTTACTAGATGACGTACTGTCTTTTGAAAATTAGTTCTCAAATGTGCCTTAATCTTCAAGAATAGTATTGAGTACTGCCCAGTGTCAAATATGTAAATAGCACAGAACTATAGGACAAGTTTAGTGTATAAAAAAAGCAAACCAAAGCAACAACATGATGCAATGGTTTTTTTAATCATTGAATTTTTCACCTTCAGCTAAATGGGAATTCAGTTCTGTCTGCAATTTGGTGCAGTCTTGTTCCTTTAGTCAGCTGAGTCACAAGTGGTTTAAGAAGTTGTGTGCATAGCATAACTCATTCATTTTAATATGTCAAATGCCTTGATATCTTTTACTTATTGACAAAACTTTCCCAGCCTCAAATAATCTCCCTACTGCATGAATATTATTTGTCCTCCAGGACTAGTTATCTCTTGGAAGGCATCAGGCTTTGCTAAGAGGCACAGAGTCCTTCTATTTTTGGGAGGACAGTTGTTCCTTAACTAGCAGCAATGAATCTGTGTAGCAGTGGGCAATCCAGCACTATAACCACACTTTTTTATTATTGAATAGTCCACTTCAAAGATGAGTAAAATTTTGCTTTGAATTTTCTCCATATAGGGAAGTATGTGTTTATGGTCAAGTTCTTCCAAGTTGGATAAAACTGCTAATTTGATGATGGCCCTACATGACAGGGTACCTACAAGCAGCACTCCTTTTAGGGCATACAAAAATGAAAGCGTTTTTCTTATACTGTAAGTCATTAAGCACTACAGGCTGTGTGTCTTTTTGCTCTGTGTTGATGAAGTACCATGAAGTTCATTTGTTGCAGGCTCTGAGATGGTGCCCCCTGGGTGCGGAAGTAAGGTGAGTACAGAACTTGTGCTGAGAATTAACCTCCCTGCCAAAAAAAAAACCCCAACAAACCGACTCAGAAATTCCTTTGTCTATAAAAACATTTAAATTGTCTAGTCTCATTTTATTGTTGACAAGATTAAAAATATGTACTTCTAAGCTATGGACAGTAGCAGTGATGATTTATGATACTATGAAAGTTGGCTTGATTTCTAGTTTCAGATAGAAAAAGACGTGACTGAGGTTTATATAACTCAGAAACACATGAACAATATATGAAAGTGAACTTGGGAAGCACCTAAATAAATTGATTAAAATAAAGTGCTGTAATGCAAACTATGAGGGAAGAAAACGTCCTTCCCTGCTGATATCTGCCACTTACAAGAATGCCAGGATGTATCTGTTATTGTTACATGACATCATATTTTTAAAATATAAATAAACAGCAATGGCTTTGGGTTTTAGGAATATTTGTCATGTGTTTCATTTTATAATCTTTATGTGTATTCAAAATGAAATTCTGTCAAACAAACTCATAATGTATTCAGTAATGATTCTGAACAGTCATTGAGAAAAATGTGGTTTACATATTTTTTGTATGTCACAGCCTTACTAGTTCTTGAAACTATGTTTGTTATGTACCACCTATGTGCTTCATCTTGCTCCATAATAAAACTTTGTGTATAGCTGTATAATTTGGATGAGCAGCATGGTCAGGAGGGAGAAGTTGGAGGATAAATTTGATGACCTCAAATTTCCCTAATTCTTTTGTGGAGCTGCATGTTGGAAGCATAGCAAATACTTAAAAAAAAAAAAAAAAAGGTTCTTGTGCTACTGCTAGTACATGTTTATTCTGTAAGTCTGGCTTTAGAGAGAGGCAACTATTTTTTTGAACTGCAGAAAGGCAAGTGAGTGGTAGAGAAAGTTGATTGAAAGCAAATGCTGTCCTGCAGACTTAACACAGAAGGGATGTGATAATTTAAAAGGGATTTTTCCCAGTGTTCTTGGAAGGCTATATCCATTTGGATAGTCTGAGAAGCATACCAGGTTTTGCACTGCTCTGCAATCAGTCTCAGGTCAGGAGCTTGTGCTCTTTAGAATTCAGCTGTGTTGCTTTTGAATCTTGAGATGGTTTGAGTAAGACCATTTTTTTCAGTGAAGCATACACTTTTCCCTAAGTTACCTAGTTTGAATAGTAGAACTGGGAAAAATTATTATGTGCCTTTTTGCAACGCTAGTGTTCTTTGTGACTTACATTGCATCCTTGTTTTGCGGAGTTTAGCTAGAAGCCAGAATGGCTGTAAGCAGTTATGGCAAAAATTGATTAGTACTTTGTGGTGCTGTTTCATTCCTATAATTGTTTTCATTATTAAATTGTAGTGCAGGGAATTACTGCTTAGTGCCAAATTAATAATTCTAGAAATGGAGCATTCACCATAAAAGAGCTCTATTGCCTTTTCAAGCCTTTTAAACTTTGGTTGTCTATCTCAGTGCTGCTTTTTAAGGTCACTGATGTCTTTAGCTCACTTTACAAGCCATTCTGCAGTCCTGAAGCAGTGATGATAAATGATAAAGGATAAACAGTTACTTCCTTTAGCGCTCACTGTATTAACACTCAGTCTTATTAACAACATCCACCTAAAATACTGAGGAGCATGGGAAAGTCTAGTCCCCAGACTCCAAATACTGGCTAAGAATTGAGTTCAATATTGATGCTCTCAAGCAGCATCGGACTCAGAGAGCAGTTGAGGCTGTAAGGAACCTCCTGTGGTTGTCTTGCCCAACTCTGCTGGGGCTGGAATCTGTGATGTTTTTAATAAAGGTCTTCAGTTTGCAACTAATTTTGCAATTGAATGCAGTATTTTATTTAGTCCTTTGTTTTGAAGCCTGAATTGAACATGATACTGTAATTTGAGTAATTTTTAAATTCTCCCATATTTTTTGCTCAATTTTCTGAAATTAATTGTGGATGGCATCCTTTCTTTCTTTTTCCTAGCTTTTGCTTCTTGAACTTAAATTCACTGTGAGTTTGACTTTTTAGGCAAAACTCCTCAGTAAGTAGCAGATTTTTTCTGCAGTATCTTCATCTGCATGTCCTAGTCAAGAATTTGTACTGTTTCCAAAAGGGAAGAATTTCTCACCATGCTCAGATTAATAAGTCATGTTTCTGCCCCAGATCTCTACATGAGACCTACCTGTTCTGAACACATGGACGCATGCTTGTGCACATGCCTTTAGTAAATTTGGCAACAAGCAGCAGCTGTTTACCTGAGCTGGGAGTATTAAAGGTGCAGAAAATTTGATAAGTAATGCCTCATTTTTTATTTTTTTAATGAAGATTAGATACAGAGCTATGAGTTATGTATAATGAAAACATTCTGTTGTGTTGGAATTTTACACTTAGTAGCTGACACCTTTTACAGTCATTATCAAGGGCATGATAATGTTTATATGTCAGTTATCAAGGAGGGACAAAAAAAATGGCCTGGAAATCCTGCATACTTAAGGGCTAGCAGTCAGTTTTAAGTACCAGTCCATCTCTGCGTTAATTTAAGCAGTTGAAATGTTAGCACTTAATGTCTAATGTAATCAAAGTGGTAATGAGGAGACTGCTAAGCTATGCTTCTTGTGGGGTGCTGGTCAGCATTAATTGTCTACCATGTCTCTTGTGAATGGTGGGGTGTATTTTTAGGAATGATTTAACAGTGGTTGAAATGGTAGAAAAAGGTTATACTTACATCGGATACAGTACTGAATATTGTAAATAACAAAGTGATAATTTTGTAGACAGTGGATAAATTTTTAAACTTCAGAAGAGACCTCTATTTTATGCAACTATACACAGAAAAAGGTATTTATTTTCAATTGAAATCAGCTGACTAAAATCAACTGTCTGCTTTTAAAAGGCTGTAAGCTAGAAATAGCCGGTTTTGGTATGTACTAAGATTTCTTGAATTGGACTGAAGTAATTTTTCAGAGATTGTATCTTTAAAAGTATTTAATCAACAAAACAGCTAAGCAGTAAAACATTCTCTCTTTATTTTATTATTTATGTAATACTAATCATATTTCTACTCCTTATGTTTGTAGCTCTTACTTAGAAGTAAATTTTTGTAAGCTCAAATAATTTGCCCCAGATATGATGCATGCAGTTAAATATGCTTCTGTTGACTTTCTAACACTACATTGTAGAGGTGGAAAAAGATTTCCAAATTAACGGTGCAGTGTAAATGCATATACAGTGTTGTTGCTACTCCAGAACACCAGATCTTTTGAACCTAGGTATAGGGTAGGATGGCTAGTAATGGTTTTAAACTAAAAGACGGTGGATGTAAACTAGATCTAAAGAAGAAATTTTTTTACTATGAGAATGGTGGAATACTGGTACAGGTTGTGCAGAGAGGTAGTGGGTGTCTAATCCATGGAAACATTCAGTGTCAGACTGGATGGACCTCTGAGCAACCTCATCTAGTTGAACATACCCACTCTCATTGCATGGGGCAGGGTTGGACTAGATGTCCTTTGGAAAGCCTCTGCCAATCCAAAATATTCCATGATTCTGTGTGTGATTAAAATGTGTATATATACTGTGATGGCATATGCTTCAATTTTGGCAGTTTTTAAGCACTGAAAAATTGAGAAATGTCAGCTTATGACTGCTTGTCAAACTTGGGTTTTATATGCCTGAGGATGCACTTTTCAATTAGCTAATTAGGTGCTCTTTTCCTGCACTTGTACTTCCACATCTGTTCTTAGTTATGCATTAAAACCTTGCCTTGAACATATGATTACATTCTTGTCCTTTTTATGGTGGCAATTTCTGAGCAGAACGCTTGCTATGCGTCTCTTACGTAAGACCTGAGTTTCTCCAGATAATCCACTTATTTTTGGTTCCTGACAATTGGGGGTGACCAATTTGAGTTACTTGGGCTGCTCTTTCAGAGCATAGCAGTTTATATTTTCAAGTCCTATGCTCCCACCAGTTGTGCTTTCTCCATTATGTAAGCAAGAAGGTGAAGCAGTGTGTTCAAAGGCATGTGACACTTCACTTAGAAATTACAGCCTTGCTTCTCTGCCCTGTTTGACATTTCTGATTCTCAGGCATCTCTGGAAAGTGTGTGTTGGTATCTGTGTGGGTCAGTTTTTGCTCTGTAAACCAGTTTCCCATATTAATACAAGATGTGCAGTTGTACTGTGCTGTGTGATAAATCACGTACTTTCGTAGTATTTTTCTTTGACTGAGACCTAATACACACACAAAAAAGTAAATTTTTTACAATTGTTTACCTGAAAATGGTCATTTATTTTCAGTGGACTTTTATAGGTTTCAATTTCTATCTAGAGAGCTGCTGCACTTTTCAGCTTTATATTAGACTTCCATAATGTATTCAAAAAAAGGAAGGAAAAAAAGAAAAATCAATCTTGACACTTCTCCATCTGCCAGGTTATATCTTTGCAAATCTACAAGTGTCATCTTGAACTTTCAGACTTTCTGTTCCTGTAGTCACCTAGCAGTCATCTTGAGAAATTTTATTAAACTTAGGACCGAATACTGCACAGTAAACAGGACGAGCCATGATTCTTATATGGTGCTTTTGGACTATTTTGATCTCTTTCTTCTACCTTTTTAGTCCCACTTCTCTTCCAGCTCTTCAGTGAGTTCAGAAAGAGGAACTTGCCATTGAGAACGCAAGTCCATGCCCTGTATCCCTGTATGATTAAATGAAACAAATGCGTTTGTCTCATTGTGTGGATGAATCAAATTTTCCATTGCACATAGGTAATTTAGTCTATTCACTGGTGACCAAAAAAAGTTGTGCAGAAGCTTTAATGCCCTGGTGCTGGAGCTGGTTGGTTAGTCTGTACAAAGTTCTTTTTTGGAAAATCTCAACTCTCAGGCGCTTGAAATTTCCACCGAAGTACATCTAACCTTTAGGAAGCTACTATGAGTAGAGATGCCACAGTGTGGTCTGGCATGAAGGGGATTATCTGCTGTTGAGGGAAAACACCTGACTTCTAACTGCTGGGTCATTGATTAAATAGCCTTCTCCAAGGGGTCTTAGTGTTTGGGGTTTAGTTAGGTTTTTTGGGTTTTTTCTTCTTAACTGCAAGAATTAAACATCGAAACTGCAACACTTCCTGTGCAGTGGCACAGCTGTTTAGTAGGCATCGGTAGCACCAGTCTCTCTCCTGCCTACAAAACAATCTTATATCCAAGTGTTTTAATGGATACATTAAGAAACGATGATAAGGGGAGATATTAAAATGGTTTTATTTTCTGTAACTATTAAAAAAAGGTGTATTTTAAACTTTTTTACGAACTTCTTTTGTTATGTTTTGTTCCTTTACCCATCACACAGTGACTTATTTATTGGTTTTGTGTTTCTCAAGCATCTGAAATCAGTACATCTGTTATATCTTTTGTTTTAAACAACAGGCTACATAGCAGTTTATTTATCAGAAATCTCTGGGGATGTCATTGACTCTCAGCCTAGCTTAGGTAATTCTGTAATATCACTGGCAATCAAATTTTGAGACAAAAATCAACATTTGAGAAATGGCGTTGTCTGTTCTCTCCTTGCTTCCTATGACAGCTATATCAGATGAAATCGTAAACCTATTCAGGTGTTCAGTGCATAATTTGATTTTTTTCTAACTATAGAAATTTTTGTTCAAGCATCCTTGATACAGAGAACCAAAATTATACTAGTAAGTATTATTTTTAAAGAAATCTGTAAAGTATGTCTTTTAAGCATAAATTAATATAAGAAGGAAGTCTAATGATGGGGTTGTTCAGTCATTGCCCAGTAGATATTCTTGGAAACTTGATTTTAAAGATGAGGTAAGAAAAATGACAAATCTGCTATGTTACACTAATGGCTACATTTCTCTTTTTCTGAACTTTGCCTGTTGACCAGTGAGAGAAGAATATCCTTAAGAGTTTGTGATAAACATCTCCGCTGGTGATATTTTGCTTTCTGTTTGCCACAGAATTTAGACCGTCTTCCATAAATACTCGTCACCTGCCCTTCATGTTTTCAGTTGCTCCAAATTTGTTATACTTAACTTGTTTAATTATTTCCCTGAGTTGGTGGGATTTTTTTTTTTCCCCTTGGAAGATTTCTGCAGAAATGGAGTTGCTGTGCCATATATGGGGTGGATATTGTTTTCCTTTATAGTCATACCTTGTGTTCAGTAAATACGGAGCAAAGGAGGGAGTGGATGTTGGATGTGTGCTCAGGAGCACTGGAGCTCAGCGGTACCAGAGCTCTGGTGCTGACAGTGGCCTGTGATCATCCCCACAACACAGAGTCACAGGCAGGTTCTTTAGGATGCTGATTTGCCTCAGGTCTTTTCTAGCACTGATGCAGGCTTCTGTGGCAGTTCTGATCCTTGATGTAAGGTGAAGAAGAGGACATCAGGATGAGGAGGGGGTTGAAATAGCTGTGCCAGAAGTTTCCTGTGATTCCTCTTAACATTAATCCTAGGAACTGGTACCCAGATGGGAAAACCATTTGAGCACAAGTTTTACAGCCTTGGCCAGGAGAACTAAAATTTATTTCTGAAACTGCTCTTGAAGTTTAACCCTGAAGCATGTCCTCTGCAGGATCACTGGTAAAGCGGTTCTGCACATGTTCTCAAAGAAACCCAGGACACTGTGTGAAGCTCAGCCCCTTTTCTACAAAGTGTGATGCTCAGAGAGGTAGAGGTTTATGAGCCCCCACAAAAATTCAGTCAGCCGCTCTACCAGCTCGGATGTTTCCCAGTCACAAATATTCAGCTCCAATGACTTGTGGTTGAGGCATTTATATATCCTTAATACACCTCCAGAAAGTACAGTCTCCACATTTTTAGCTTCCTAAAATAGATGATTAGTTTCAACAGGACAATGTCTGTCACTGTTGCATAACCTCTGTTGAGTTCTTTCCGAGAGAATATTTTTGTTAAGTCTATGAACGCAGTTATTAGATAAATGACAGAGCAATAGTAGCACTTCCATTTCTTGCATGCTTAGTTACTCCTTTTTAAACAGCCATGTGATTATGCTTCCAAATGAAAGTGGAAGGAGTTGATTTAGTAGTTATTTTCATCTGAAAACCTTTCTAGATGGGGGGGGGCGGGGGGGAAAGAAGGAAATTCCAACACAGGGGAGGTCAGTAATTAAACTTTTGAATGCGTAAAATGGATTGTGGTAAGTTACTATTTTAAATGTGTCCCAAGAATCCAGGAGCCTTTTTATAACACAAGATCTGTGGATTACTTCAATGAGAAGAAAAAAAAAAAAAAAAAAAAAAGGGCTATTATTCTCATGCAGTTTTTTTGACATAAGCAATGTTTCAATTTATTCTTAATTATATAGAACTAGGTGCTTTCTTATTTTTAAAACCAGAGTTTAAAAACAAAGGTTCTCCTTTATTGAACTGCATCCATTATGTATGCAGGGTACTTAAACAGTTATTTTGTGGGTTTGAGGGAATTTCTGATTGGTTTTGGTGATCAGTAAAAGCAGAGGACAAATGTGGTAGCCCCTTCAATGGAATTCCTTGCTTTCTTCCTTCTGTGCTTCATCCTTTGACTGAGGCAATATGCCTGAGCCCTGCCTCTAACATATGTTTCTATTTAGGTTATGTAGCATGAAAAGAGCATTGCTGTATGGATATCTATGTGACTCTGTGGTGTTTTGAATATGCTTAATGTGAAGCTGATGATTACTGTTGTCTGTTTCTGTCTGACTTGAGATTAGTCCTTTCATTAGACCAACTCCCTCTAGGCCTGCTTTTAAAAGTTGCATATGTTGAAGATGGACATAAAAAAAGAGTAATTTCCTGCAAGGAACTAGTTTAGCCTCTGTTTCCTCTCTTTGCACAAAGTTCTAATTTTGACTTGTGATAGAATATATATTCTTTTTAAAAAATACATACAGGGAATTATAAGGGAAGCATGGGTCTACACACTATGCTTCTGCTTTGAAAGAAGAAAAACCCACAGCTTTTTGAGAAATACAAGTTTTGTAACAAATCTCAAAGGGAGAACTACAGATAATGGATAAAGTAACTTGCTGGTTATTGGACTAGAAGATAATTTCCTGCAGATAAGTAACAATATTTTACTATACTTAGAGAATATTTTCTTAAGGATAAGTAACACTGTTTTACTGTACTGTAGTTTGACTTCCTAAGAGCTGTTGCTCATAATTCCAATCACTTCTCTGTATCACTTATTGGTAGGTGGAAATAAGGGTCTCAATTGAGTTGTTTCTCTAGATCCCTGCAGGCCTTACAGTCTGCAGCTGCTTGGCATATTTTTCCTATTCTCCAGTTTGTGGTTTCTTTTTTCCACTTTTTTGAGCCCTTGTTTTTTTTTTCTCTTGTCTCCTGATTTCTTATCTCTTATTTGATTCAGTGAGAGAATATATATTGATTTTTTTTCCGTGAAGAAATTGTATCACTTGCTACCCCAAAGTCCTGAACTGTGAAAGAATATAACAGTGCCCTGCCAGGCAGCTAAGGCTCATCTGTTGGTGGTTCTCCTTCTGACCTGAAGGCTTCACACTTTGAGTGCCTCTTTGGTGGCAAATGTAAAGGGAAAAGGGCTGCTTGCATTTCAGGAAGATATTAAGACTATGACAAGGCAAGAAAAGAATTTGTTGTCTTCGGGGTAAAAGTGTAAATTGATTATTTGTCACATAAGCTGCTTGAAAAAGTTGCAGTACTTGTAAGAAATACCAGAGTGGAAATGATGCTATTCAGGTTCAAGGTGCATATTAGCGATGCAATACAGATTCTAGGATGATCCTTGAAGTTCACAGAGTAGATGTTTTTATGACAGAAATAGCTTTCAACTTTGAAGGAAATTTTCATTCATGTTGCTGTGACCAAAAGTAGAATCAGGGGAAGGTAGCTGGGTGCAGACTGCTGGCAGAAGCAGGGTTCATGGTGCCTGGGACCCCAGGGTGAGCCAGTGAAGCTCTGGGTGACATCTGCAGAGCAGTGTCTGCTGGTGTGAGCTTCCACATGGATGGAAAGGTGACATCCTGGGAGTATCAGCCATGTACACAGCCATAGCACAGCTCAGTGCAGGCTGTGCTGGTTTTTTTCTGTGCTGAAGATTTGGGATGCTTTCTGAAAGCTCCCAGGTGCTTCACTGAGTATTTTGATGGGTCCTCATTTTCCCAGTGCCTCTGGTTTTCCAGGATGGAAAAAAGTTCCCATAATCTGCACTGTTCCCAAGGTACAAATGTGTGGGGTAAAGACTGCACAGGCCTGTAGCTCTAGAGCAGAATGATATAGAGATACATTAAAATAATACATGTAAGTGTCTGACCGGTTCAGAGGTTTGAGAAGATCTTTCCAAATACAGCTTTTGCTAGAGATCTTGAAGAAATGCTCAAGGTTGTGCTGTACATGTTAAAAATAAAATCAAGACACGCAAGAAAGCCCAGGCTGGTGGCTTAGGGAAGATCAGTGCTATGCTGACTTTTCACTTGCCTTACACTGCGACCCTTAATTTCTCATGCCATTACCCCTGTGCAGTCTGTGGTGTAATGTTACTTACTACAGAGAAACATCTGTTGCATGATGTATGCAGAGAGAAAGGTGGTGCTTTCTGATAGCAGTGTTTACAAATAAGGTATCTTATAGAGGATTAAATGTCTTCAAGACACACAAGAAGTGAATTCAAAATGCCAGATCTTCTTTCCTGCTGGAGGAAAGCATCTCTCTTGCTTTGAGACCCAGTGATGCTAAATGAAATTCATGTAATTTCTCCTGATGGCAGAGCAGTGCTATTTAAAGGAACGCACAAGTCCAGGCAACAGCCAAACATCACCTATAAATTAGAAGACTGATCCTAACAATTCAGAGTTTGAAATGTCTTTTGTCACTTTCTAGGAGGAATAGAGTTATCTTTTTTTTTTTTTTTTTTTTTGGTCTCTTTTTGCCTGTAGTAGGAATTTGAAAGTTTACACAACTGTTTCTTTATTAGAGGGAGAAGGGGGTAGAGGTTATTCTTTGGGAAGGCGGGAGCAACTGGATGGGTATCTGTGAGAAATGCAAATTTGTTTTTTTATGCTTTATAGGTCTGAATTTTACAACCACAATAGTGGGAAATTCCCATGAAGTTATGAAACTAATAAAAAAACTGCTGTTGCTTTGAAATATTGTTTTCCAAATTAGGAAAAAGTCATCTGTGACAGAAAAGATGAGCCAAAAGGCGAGCCAAAAGACGACTTATTATATTGCCTTTGATTTTTTTTTTTTTTTTCATTATTCATGAGAAGCCTTATCTTTAGTAAGAATGGTTTCTATTAGTGTCTTGCTGAGATGAACCTTTGACTGCTCTAACATCTGCAATGCCATGGACAAGGTAGTCTGTTAACTTATATGGAATGTTCTGCAAGAATTCAAGCAGTCCTGTATATTAAACACACCATGGGAGATATTGCAAGATCATGCAGCTTGGTCAGAAAAATGGTGCAACAGCCTTTCTCCAACATCTTTAAAATAATGAAAGGAACCAGCAACCTTCTGCAGAGAAATAGATGTGCCAAAATAAAAAAAAATCTTGGTGAGAAAGACTGCTTTTTGGAATTTTATTAAAGCTTTCTATCTGTTTTACCTAATTTAATGTTTGTTTTTTCCAAAAATTAAAAAATTAAAAATCTAATCTCATTTCTGAAAAAGAATTTTAGATTTGCACCAAATATGTTCTTAAAAATCATCCTGTGCATCTGATACTTGAGGCAAACTATTGAAAGTGGAAAACAAAAGAGGAGAAAAAAGCTGATGATAATTTATCTTGGGAAAAATACAACAGTCATGTAAAAATCTCTTGGCATTATGTTGTGAGACTAAACAAGTGTACATGCATTATAACGATCTTAAACATCTAGATAACTATTTTGGGAGCTGACCCTTCAGAGTGGTCTTCCAGTACAATATAATTAGATTAAGTGCCTTCAGTAATGAAAACAACCATTGAGTTGTGAACATTAGCTAGCAAGTATGATCTTAGAGTAATCTTTGTGGTGAGAAAGTGTCTCAATTATGGATAAAAATTAATTTCTTTTAAGTATTTCAGTAGAAGTCCTTGTATTAAAAAGTAAAATACTAAAAAACTAAATAATAGTTTTTCTTTAGACAGATCTATTTCTACAGTGTTAAGGGAAGGCTTCAACAAACTGTCTTCAGCCAGCATGAGGAATTCTACCATCTGCCAGAAAAGCAAGGGATAACTTCTCTTGCTGCTGTTCTAATGAGTATTTTCATACTTATTTATGTATTTCTAATTTTATAGTGTTTAATTCAGAAAATTGGTTAGAACACTTAGTTTGGCATTCTTAGTTTGGCCATTGTATTTTTTCCCTGTTAGTACAGAACTGAACACAACTTGCCTAAATAAAAATAGCTTAAAAAACATGAAGCTTTCTTCCCCAAGGACACTTAGTCTTGATGTCAAGACTCTCACTAATTCATAAGTATTTGTTACAGTGATTAATCCTACCTTCTAAAAATAAGAAAAAAAAAAAATGGACATTTGCCCATGATCCTTTGGTGTTTGTACACTCTCCAGCTTTGTGACTAAAAATCCCAGAGCTGACTGCCAGTCCTGAGGGTGGATTTCAAACTATCTCTAGGGCAGATCTGCATTGGCTTAGTGCTCTGTTGCCAGGGGAGAAAATGGCTGAAGGTACTCTCATTGTGTTGGATATGTAGTCATCATACTGAAGTATTTATTTAGAAATATTAGAAATCAGAATATTTTTTAAATTAGTCTCTATTCAAAAGCAGTAACCAGAACTGATGTGTTGATCTAGTTAAATACTGACAAAAAGTGACTCCACATGTCAGTGCTCAGGTGACTGACAAACCTTCCAGCAGATGATTCCCTCCAAACCCCATTAGATGTAATTAAAATAATCCCCAAAATAATTTATCAGTCTCTTCATGCTGGCCTTCTTGAAACGTGATGGACATTGATAAGTTTGGTTTGTTGTTTGGGTTTTCTTCCCCCTAACTCTATTTGAAGCTAAATTTAGCTTTTTGCTCTTTCTCTGGTCTGGTTTTGTTAAGTAAAATGGTTGCCTAATTATTTTGATAGTGTAGGTAATATTCAGGATCCATTTAAACACAGATGATGGACTCCTTGACAGCCAATGAATGGCAAAGCTTCCCACACCTTAGGATTTGAGCCTCAGGGGAACGCGATGCCAATGCTGGGAAGGAGCAGTTGAGTGGGAGGTAGCACACTCCTCCTCTGTGAGCATCTTTTCAGCTGCTGTAGATGCCAGATGTGCTGAGATCTGCAAACAGGTTACATCTCCTGTGACATTCATGCTGTGGGAGGTGGAAAACATCCAGTACAGTGTCCAAGGTTCCTAGGAGCCATGAAAGATAATAAATATGCCATAAAAAAGAAAAAAAAAATTTCTCAGATATTAATCCATCCAGATAAATTGTCACTGGGGTAGCAACAGCCCTATTTAGCAAGATATAAACTTCCCTTTTTCCTAAACATCATGGGTGTTATGGAATTTGCAGCTTAAACAGCTGAAAGGAACAGCTGAGGTAGTTGAGGAACTGCATTGCATAGACAAGTAGGGTCATAACTTATTGAAACATTTGCAAAACACATTCCAGTGAGATGAAGTTAAACAGTTAGAGCATCTTCCCACGTAAGAAAGACATTGCAGAGCAGAATGGGTAATCATGGAAATAGGCTGCTCAGACACATTCCTTGGATTGTTGAACCCAGTTTTGATAACTGAGCTCACTATCATTAGCTTTTAGGGCAAATTCAACTGGTATTACAGAACTGATGCTGGAGTTTATGTAAGAACATTTTCCCCCTGTCACACTGTATTTCTAAGCTGTATGTGATTGTAGGCTGCCTTGACAGCATATGTTTTGGTCAGAAATAGAGTAGTGCGCAACAAGCATTTCCTGAAAATCCTGCATATAAATAGCACAGGTGGGAAAGATGAACTCAGTTATTCTCTAGTTCAATGGCAGCTTCAAAACTGGTCTGGCAGTCCTGGTGCAATGATGTCATATTGGCAATGGTGAGCAGGAACAGAGCCAGAGATTTCAAAATAGAGCCCAGGGCTCCAAGGCTGCTTCCCTGTGCCCCGTCCAGCACACAGTTAGTTCAGCTGCATGGTCTTGGCTCTCTCCCCTTCCATCCCTGCTAGCTATGGCATTTTGAGGAGCTAGAGCACTTCATGGTATATCCTCCAAAGAAGAGGCAGGATAGGTGGGGAGATTCTCTCCATCACTTTCTAGAAGACACGATGCAGCTACGTGTAGTGAAAGTGCCTGCCCTGCACCTCTAATGGCAAATGCAATGTTCACAGGTGCTGATGAAGATGAAAGTGTGAAGCTCTCTGTGCAATCTCAGAGGTCCTTGGTGAACTGGAAACACATACCCCTTCAGAAAGCTGCAGGCACTGTTCTGAGGGCAATAAGCATGTTAGAGAGATTTTGTTTATTTGTCTGGTGTCACAAAGTTGTTCTAAATATTAAATAATAATTACTGGCATATGCAGGATATAGTCAGACTCTGTACTCTCCACAATTAGCCATTTAACCTCATACAGAAAACCACCTCACTTGCACTGCAGAACTCAAGTGCATCATCCCTTGAAAGCTTCATTGAATAATGCTTGCACACGATAATGAGTAATATCTGCAAATAAATCAGTGAGTACTGTAACTGAAAGTGAACAAAAAAGCAGAGATCATGGTTTTCATTGGCCAGTTCCTCAAGATGTGCAGAGTTAGGATTAGTTACTCTTAAATCATCAGTACACACAAGCAAGGCTGGGTGCTGATAAACGTCACATGCTGTTGCATTAAGTGTAAAAAATCGATTGTTTTTCTGGCTCTAAGGCTAATTGCTATTAGCCCAAATGATCTATCAAGGTGATATGATAAAGACCCTGTTGAATATTTATACAAAATTAAATTAAAGACGCATGTGCCACTTGCTCTACAAAGTACGTAAGGGAAAATATGACTAATACATAAGAGCAAAGATTAGTTTACTTGTCAGTTTGTGATCATGATATGGATGGAATTTCCTTCTATAAAAACAGCATGACAAAGAGCTCATGAATATTTTCATCAGTAGCTAATGTTTCCATTCCCAGAGGAGAGCTCTAGGCCCACAAACAAGAAAGGCTGCTATTTAGATTTAAGATTCAAGGGAATGTCATCACAAAATGTAAACTGTCTGTAAGAAACTTTCTGCATTGATAGTTTTATCTCATTAAGGAAAAGTGCATCCCAGCTGTGAAGTGCTTCATAGTACAGGCCTGACCCATATTTATAATAATCTTTGGCTAATACAGCATTTTGTTATATTGGAAATCTGTGCTGGGCTCCACTGAGAGCAGTAAGGGTTTGTAGGTGAAGGGTAGTATTTTGTTTTCATTTCGTTATCATTTTCAGGTGAAAGGTGCAGCATCTACAATGCTACAGGTGTGAGGACATATATTCAGAGAAAGGTGTAAGGAACTTTTATGCATTTACTGTCAGACATCTAGTTTTTTCGTAAATGTAATAGTTTCAGTTATAGGTTAATAAGTAACATAAAGTCACATTTTGATTTTGACTGTGTCATAAAAATAATTGGCCTGGTTTAATAGTTTAAAATGAGTCCCTCCTAGAATAATGATAGTTCTCATAAGTAAATATGAATTAGTTAATTACAATTTGACTTTGAGGCCTTGTGTAAACTGTTTGTGCACTGAGCTGATTTGAAATAGCATTATCAAGTATTTGGAGCTCTGTGAGCTTCTGCCAAAATGATACCTGTGTATCATTTTGATCATCCTTGTCTATTTTTATCAGGCTTTTTATCCCTTCTTCTCAAAATTGGGGAGGATATGTAAATAAAATTGGAAGGAATTTACCCAAATATGGCTAATAAAGTAATGCTGCAGCAGATCTGCAGAAGGTAACACATAGGAGGAAGTAGCCCTAATAGTAAATGAAGAAGGGTGAGGATAAAGATGAAACAATATTCTTAAAAGTGGATACTTAGCAGAATGAGTTTGAGATGACATAGGTGGGGGGAATAGTTTTATGAAATGTATTAAGGGAAAAGGCTGGCAGCCTTTGAAATGGGATAATGAGAAAATCAGCAAGTTTCTATAAAGGGAAAACATCCTCAACCATCTAGAAATATTTTTATTTTCAGTTGAGTGCTGTGACATCTTTTCCACAGGAGTACAGAAATTCAGGAAGTTCTTATTTTAGCTGCTGAGCAACCCAAATGGGCAAACACTTAGGTTTTTCCAAATTCATGCAAGCCCTAATGGCAAACAGCAAAGCTCTAAGAAAATTAGATAATTAAGTTATGGGATTGCAAACATTTAGTTCTAAGGCAGTCTTGAAGAGCATTTTACTACATTGCTATTGTTTATATTATTTTAATATCTCTACTTAAGACACAGCTGGCCTGTGTCTGTAGCCCATGTTATTTACTATTCTCTTTCATGGGCAGTGTGGTCCCAGAAGCAGCCAGGATTTATCTGGAGCGGGATTCAGAGTGATGTCTGAAAGCATCCAGGAAAAGCAGGGTGTCTCTGGGCTCCCTAGTGATGCTGAGTTCTTAGGGGACACTTGGGGACAGCTCCTGCACTGTGTTACAGAATGAACCCATGGCACCAGGTAGGTACACAGTGTGCAATGAGTTGTGACATGAGCACTTGTGCCCCTGATGCCACTGAACATTTGTCCTGGCTATTTGCCCAGGATTCTCAAAAGTTCATGAAAATAACTTAACAGTCATGATGCAAAACAAACAATCATGAGCAAAATGATCATCTCTGAGCACTTCTGTCTGGGTTACTAGATACCAGTTGAAATCTATTTCTCTGTCTCAGTTTGGAGATATTTTGTTGCTGAGTGTTGCTTTGTGCTAGTGAGCAGCAAGGCCCAAAACCAGAACATGAAGGAACAGAGCAAAATGACATTAATTCAATTAGTATGCTTTAATACATCATACATTACTATGTTGCCCAAAATCAAATAATTGTAGTGAATTTAATTACATGCAGTTAATAGCCACTTGAGGGCTAAAGCCTTAACTTTTTTATGCATGAGAAAGATGCTGCCTTTTGCCCTTTTGAGCAATAAGTAAGAATGATCTAGGTCCATTGCATTTTGGTCTGCTTTGTAAACCCTGGGCACACGCACTGGAAATATACTTTATTTGCACAATCCATAGTTTTGAAGCATCTACTGAGAAAAAGCAGAAACTAGGTCTAAATGCTTTTTCTGCACTTCATAGCCTAAACATACAGACTTTTGTCTTCGTTGAGCAGCAACATCTGTTACTGTGGAAAAACAGATGTGTGAAGTATTTTAGCAGTTGGGAAATATAAAAAGACGGTGAAGATAAGGCTTCAGCAGCTTCAGAAGCGGCAAAGAAATTGGGGCAGATGTGCTCATGAACAAGGAGTGCAAAAGAGAAAAAAAAATATCGTGTGAATTGTTTAATTTGGAATGATAAAGGAAAGTTCTAGGAAGAAAAGTACAATATTGTAAGGCCTTGCTTATGTTTTGCTTTCTTTAATCACATTCCTTATTTCTAACAGAGCTGATGACTTAGAGGTTTTCCAGGAATCCTTTCATAGTTTTCAGTGATGATTTATACTGAATCTCAGAGGTTTGTTATGAAGGGGGTTTTGGATTAGTTGAACAATAGCTTGGTATAATTCTTGGCCATGTTATAGCAAGTCATGAGATGAAAGTCTTGCTCCAGGAGATCAAATAGTAGGTTTTTATTTGATATCAGCACTTTGCCCTGTTTTTTCATTTTTTTTCACAGCTTGATCAGAGAGAAGGGAAAAAAAGAAGTGCTGGTATGCTGGATGTTTTGTAGTGTCATTAGAACAGAGAACTGCCAGCCCTTGTAATCTTGTGATTACTTTAAAAAAAACCAAAGAAACCTTGAACCACGGAATTTAACGCTTTATCAGTATTTGTAGACTTGGAAAATTAGCTTGACTAACTAAATGTTTTAATTTCAGATTTGTAGATCGAAATTTAATTATTAAGAAAAAATTGTTATGCTTTTAAGTGTATGAAGTGATGATGATCCATAGTTCTGGAATGCTTGGAAAAGGCAGACTTGGATCTCCCCAAGTTTCTCAAATCCTGATGTGTTTCAAAACAGCCTTCTTGATGGTGCAAAAGTTGACTAGAGGTCTTTGCCCTTTCTATCCAAGTCCAGCATGAAAAGTCAATGTTCAGAAAAAATTATTAAATTAATAAGTATAGTTCAGACAGCACATTTTAGCTTTTAAGATTTGATCTGCTCACTGTTTTCCCTGAATATTTGCTTCTCCCTTTGCACTATTTAAGATTACAAAAACTGGGAGATGTTTTGATACATTTCTTCCTTGGGGGAAGGATTCCTGACCCTTGTATGATGCACTGGTTCTTTGGATGTCTTCAAGAGCATTTCAGTCTCAAGGTTGCAAGCTAAATTTAATGCTGGCAATAGCTGCTGTGCCTCTGGGCGCCCTGGAGGGGGTTAGCAGAAAAGCTAAAAGTATAATTGAGCTGGCATATAGGAAATACCATCTTGGATTAGGTCCAAACCTCACCTAATCCCATACCATGTCTCCAGCAATGATTAGTGTCATATACATCAGACGAAAATGGGATTACGTGGCCTTGGCTAATGCACAGACATTTGAAGGCTTATTCTGCGTTGTAATCATTTGAAATTTGGTTAAATCCTGAAGGCTGTGGTTTAATGTCTCTTGCACTGAATGGGTTGTAATGAGTGATACTGTGGATGTTTCTGTCATCCACAGAAATGACTGCTCTCTCCTCAAACTTTGCTGATGTCTCAACCTGAGCAGTTTTTCATTGCATCCATACTTGAATTGCACTTGGGGTGAAAACAGCTTTGGAAGTCTGCTTTATCCTGTATTCATGGTGAAGGACCAGAGAAATTTCTTGACTACATGCTCTGGAACACTGGTTATTTCTCTAATAGTTATTTCATATGCTGTTATCATGACACCAAATTTTCCTCTTGTTTTCAGGTTACTTCACATGATCGAGGGATTTTATTTCATGTTTGATCATTTTCAGGGCAATGCTTAGACTTCCTCTGTCTGTCCATGTCTGACACTGATTTTCAGGATTGCCTATGGAGGGAGGAATTTGTTAAGCAAAGAACACTGCAGGTAGTATGTGCAGAGAACCTTCAAAGGCACAGCAAAGGCTTTTTGGCTAAGAAAGAGCAGCAAAAAAAGTATTGAAGACAAAAAGGTGGGAGAGTAAGAGGCAATTTCATCATTAACAGGAGTAGTGACAAGAACTCAGAGCAAGGAAATCTCTGGTGCTAGGAGGGACAAAGCAAGCAGCAAAGTTTGCAGGCACCCAATCTGGGATGAAATGTCTGAGAAGAAACTATTATAAAGTGTGATGCTGAAACAAATTTTCATATAATTTACTTTCCTCCTCCTCTAATTGTTTCAATTTTGTAGTGAAAAATTTATCCCCTGGTTTTTCAAGAGTCAATAAAGACTACAAATAGTGAAATGTTTTATATTATCAACATAGTGTTAGATGACTACAGGTGCCCAGCTACAGAAAAGAATATTCTAAAACTACTGCATGAACTTTATTGACAGAATGTTTAAGTCTGGTCTTGAGAGGAGGCAATCGCCTTGCATTCATTTGGAAGCATGCAGTTTAGGAAATGGTAAATGGCATCTTTGTCCTGAAGAACAGTGGTTTTCAGGCAGCTCTTGCATTTTGGTCTGTTGAGCTTATTTATGTTGCATAAAAGGGTTTGTATTATTTGCATCAAAATACAAATAGCAGTTAACTGAAACCATTTACTTCTACAGTCAAACCGCTGTTGCCTATTTTTTGTATAATAGCTGCAGCTAAGGGGCTGTTTTGTTTATGGCAATGTTTCAGCCTCTTTCAAAGAATCACACATGGATGCCTGGGGTGTCTGAAATTGGTTTTTGGACTATGTATGGTTGTTTGAATAATTTTTTTGCTTTCTCACAGTAGGAGAATGCTATTCTCAGCAATCCATGCGCTGTGCCTGAAACACAGTCTGGCCTCTTACATGAGGGTAATTACAACACTCCTTGCTTTGCAAACCCCTGTTACTAGCCAGGTGGGTGACCTCAGTGCCCAGCTGTGTGACACTGTGATGTCCCTGTGGGCAGCAGAAACCTAAGGCTCCCATAGAACTAAACACAGGCAACAATTATTCACTGGGTTCCTTAATACAAAAAGTGGAGCAACCAAATGGAATTAGCAGGCAGCAAATGTAAAACCAAAGCAAATATGTTTCTTTACATAAAGCATAGTAAAATTGTGCTGCTTATTGCAATAAGATATGTGTGTGCATACGGATATCAATGTAACTGCTGGCTTGGGGAGTCTCTGAACCTTAGGGTGCTGGAAACTGGGTGTAGACAGTGTTCATACTTAAATTCCTTCTCTTTTGTTACTGGCCATCATGAGAACTAACTAGGGCAAAGCACCTGAGCTAAGGACCTTTGTTTGGACCATATGATCATTCATACTTTCTCAGCTTGAGGAGGCAGAGGTTTGCAGGAGTTTAATTATATCACACACAACACAGCTCAAGAATTATTATTGGTTTTTCCATTTTTCTCTGGCTTTTTCACAAGTGTTCCACCAGAAAAGTCCTTGTGATTCTGTACAAAGTAAATTAAACTAAACCAAACAAACCAACCAATCCCCTTCCCCAAAGCACCTTCAAAACCTGCAGTTGCAATGGCATATTAATTATCTTCTCACTTGTGTTTTAGTGATGCTATAGGCACAGAAGTAACTGCTCATCTGACAGCTCAGGATCCAGCAATGTTTTCAGTGTGAAAGCAATTGCAAATAACAGAGGTAAAAACTGCATACCTAAATACATAAATTTTCTAGGTACCCAGTGAGGTGCCATGCTTTATCTGGAAACAATTCAGTACCAAGCATTTTAAAAAGGAAACTTCTTTTGCTCTTCAGTGTCCTTTTTAAAAAAGGAGAAAAAAAAAAGTGAAGAGAGAAAGAGAGAGGAGAAAAAAAGAGAGAAATTTAAAAAACAGTAAACTAAAAAAAAGTGTTGTGTGTTTTTTCTCTGATCTATTGCTCTCACAGCATTTTTCAGATGATTCTCAGTGTGAAAACTGCTGCATCCATATGCTTATCAAAAGTCTTGCCTTTACTTCAGAGCCAGTCCTGGGGCAGCCAGAGCAATCACACATCAGTGGTGTATTCATGACATTCAAATAGCTGTGGGCTTGATTCTGCGAGGCTCCAGGCAGCAATGAGATGGGCTGAGTTTGTGTCCATCCAGTGAAATGGTCTAAGTTAAAGGTTCTCAGGTGTAACCTGAGAAGTCCTTGAAGTTTCCATTGCACGTGACCATTTTCCATAAATCTTCAAGGAAAGACAATCACACAAGCAATGACTAAAACATCAGCAACCCTGTTAAGAGATGGGTCTGTGTTAGTGACCTTCTGGTTTCTCTGCAAGTTCTACTGAAATTACTTCTGGACCACAAGGAGCCCACGAGGAAAAGGCATTTGAATAGGCTTTTCTATTTTTGGCCTATGGGTGTATTTCTATGTAGATTATGGACCATTTTATACAAATAAAATAAATTGAGAAATCAATATGTGCCAGAGACTATTAAAATCTCAAGTACTTAGCAATACCTGTAAGAATGCTCACATTTTTATACTGTGTTCCCCATATTATAAACCTAAATTTTGTGGTAACTTAAAAAAAACCCCAAGCTGTCTTTTCTAGGTTGCCTCCACTCTTTAACGCAGAGCAAAACATACTCTCTGAGTGAGCCCAACTTCAAAAAAAGAAAAATAAAAAACCACAAACGAAGTAACTGTAATTGTGTGAGATCTGAAATACAGCCTGTTTGATTAAGTGTTTTATATCCTTCCTTAGCTGGTTTGCCTGTTTACGTGCTGTGGCACTGCATCTTCTGTGGGGCTGTGGAAGCTCTAAAACACAATTCTAATCCTACACACGATTCTAAATCTAACTCTAATAAACACAGTTTAGATCCAGTGCTTAAGCCTTAAGGTTGATGGATGGACTGGTGAAAAGAGCAGAAATCATTACCTCCCAGGCACTGCAGGTGGTGTTCAGAAGACTGTGGGCTTGTTGCTCACCTTTAGTGATTCTTTATACAAAAGTAAAAATTAAACCTCTGCCAGTTCAAAACATTGAAATGTTTTTCAGCTGTAATAGACACATCGGGTTAAAACTCAGCTGCATACTCTGAACTGAATAAAAATCACTTTTCTAGTTTAGATGGATTTTCTGGTGCTGTTGAAAACATCTCCCTTCTAACCACCTTTAATGCTTCTAAGAGATTTCAAATACTAATTGACATTTTTAACAGAAATTGCTACAATTAAATTGGGAGAAGCAGAATTCTTCAGAAATATTGGTTGATTTTATGTATGAGTAATAAAAACATTCACACAGGAAATTTTAATTCAGAGAAAAAATAGCAAAATTGTGACTGATTAAAGGAGGTTTAGTAGGAGTGATTCTCGCTCTTGCACTTGATAGAAAGGACATTCTTTCCTAGGTAATCCTTCAGTATTTCAATTCTTTTATGTGTCTTATAAATCATAATGAACTAGGTAATTTCCTGCCATGGTCTTGGTTGGTATAAGCTTCTGAGTTCTTTGACTGTTAGCTGAAACAATTACACACTTTAAATTAATGGCTGAACTGACTAAAATGACATGTAGAAAATAAGTGGGTTTTTTCATATAGGAGGCATTTAATATTTTATCACAAGGATGTTCTTAAATTTATGCTTCTTTGAAGACATTTAAATTTTACAAGAAGAGAAATCCATAAAACACTGCATTTTTCGGAATAGGAAAAAATGTCACTTTCCACATAACACAAATTAACAGGAGAGTTTTTAATTGTTATCCTTATTGACTTGGTACTGCAGAAATCTATTTACTCTATGTAAGTGTACTCTTGTTCTAAAACTACCATATTCAATTCAATATTCGAATATGCTTTGACAAGAAAAAGGTTTTTTTGGTGAAACTTCTGGTTTGGCCTCTTTATCAAGAAATTAGATTTTATTCACACCACGTTTATTTTAACTTTTTGTTACCTTTTGGATGGGTATGTTGGATGGTGTGAGTTTGGAAATAAGAGACAGCAAAGTTTCCCATTTGGGATATTTAATACATAAATCAGAGGTACTCAGAGGCTACATTCTGCCTTAATTACAAAAATGGTAATTATTGCTTTACCTGACTGCTCTAAGCTCCACAGGAAATCATTTACAGGCTCATGGATTTTTTTCTTCGCTATTGTGGGTAAGCCAGGATGTAGCCAAATGTCTGAAGTTCTTCAGTTTTTTGAAGCCAACCCAATCTCTTCCCAAAAGAGTCCACAGCCTGCCCTGCTCCCTGTTTTCAGTGTAAAAACATGTGTTAGTCCTGCTGAAAAAAACACCAAAAAGGAACTCCTGAACTCTGGAAGCTGCTGTCTATTTTGGGAGCAGGTATGACAGGGAAGAGTTTTGCAGACTTCCTCCAGATCACCTGTAGAGTGTGGCTCATGCCCTGTGTAATGCAATCAGCTCTTGGTATCACAGGATTGAAGGAATCCATTTCGTTTTAGACAGTCCATCCACTGTGCCAAAAATTAAATCACTGCTCTCCCTTACCACTTAAAAAATTAACTGATCACAAAATATCTCCCACCTTTATGTTTTTTGGCCATTACAGATATGGACTGGACTTAATCAACGCTGATACTACATCTGTGTCCTCATATGCTGGTTTACAACTGATGATGCCTTTTCCAAAATTCTTTTTCAAAACTCTAGCTGATGACACCACTTTAAAGGCATTTTTTCTTTAAGTTCGAACTTCATCTCAAAGAAGTTTTAAAATGTGTGCCTAGTGCCTTGCTCCTGAAGGCCCCATTGAGCTGAAGCATTAAGTGATTGTTGAGGGCATGAATAGCTCCAGAACAAGTGGCAGGACTGTGAATTTTTAGGGGATTTTGTGCTTTGAAGGCTTTAGTACTCCTCTGTCACTAATGTACATTAATGTGTTTGACTTTAATGATTTTATAGTCCGGTTTGACTGATGAAGCAGAGAAGGTTTAGGGTTGCTAAACATGTTTGGTCTGCTCTCAATTCAATTGTGCTGGTTCCTTGTCCCCAAAAT
The DNA here is from genome assembly GCA_024500445.1 of Entomyzon cyanotis. Taxonomy (NCBI): domain Eukaryota; kingdom Metazoa; phylum Chordata; class Aves; order Passeriformes; family Meliphagidae; genus Entomyzon; species Entomyzon cyanotis. The sequence continues at coordinate 24,551,433 of JAKEPQ010001005.1, forward strand.
GTTATCTTATACCAGAATGGGTACCTGTAGAATAACCATGCAGGTCTGAGTTGCTCCTGCTGTGTATTTTTGTTAGCTAGCAAGTCCTTCCCTCCTGAAGTCAGTCACTGCTGGACTGGTCTTGTTCACACTAACTCAACTAATAGCACTGCAAAACAAAAACTATTATTTTATTTTGAAGGACAAGATTGTTAAAGGACATGATTGATGAGGGATACTGGTTTGGATGCTCACTGACACAAACTGCTCATTTACAGTAAATGGAATCTTTATTTTTAAAGTTTAGCTATCTTCTATTGGCTTTTTACCCCATACTTATACTGTGGTAAAAGTATGCAAAACAAGTTTCTGGGAATAATAAATCCTTCATAAAACTTATCTTCTAGAAAAAAATGTCTATTAGAGAAACAAAACCCAAATGAAGCTATTAGTAATTCTCTATCTGTAAGACCAATCACGGTACCCAATCAGACAGAACAAACGATGATCGTTTATTTTGCTTTTATTTTTGCAAAAAGTGGCATAGAATAGGTTGTTATCTTCTCTACTTACCCTTAAAAACATTTCTGTTGACTTGGAGCTCTTTACTGAAGAGGAGAAAAGTGAGCCCAGTTGAGCAGTCCAAAAGAATCTGATTGGACTTCTAGCTGTGATTGAGTGTGCATTTTCTTTTGGAGCTCTCCTAGGAGGAGGCTCCACTCTTAGTGGAGCCAGGAGGAGCTGCTGGTATACTTTCTGTAATAGGAATAGGCCACTTGGTTTATTCGATTGATGGAAGGAAGCATTTAGTGTTATTGATCTGATATGGAAACAGAAGAAGATGAAGAGAAGCAAAAGCTAGTTTGACCTAGGTATGAGAAATAACTAGAATGTGTGTAAATTATGAGTCTGTGAAGATTCCATGATGTTTTATGAGATTCAGGCCCATAAAAAAATGCCTTTTCCTCTAACTTTCAGAGCCACATGTGTTTTGTTACATTTATTTTCAGTAGCTTCCCATCAGAATAAGGATTACTTTTAAATAAAAGTGATACGGTTTCAACAGTGAAAACATCACACATTTTGAGCTATTTTGCCATAGCTTTCTTTCCAGCACAGCATTTTGCATGGGAGATTCCAGTGTGATGAGCTCTGAGTTTTTCCATCTGTTCATCTGCTGCTGTCTACCACAGAAAGAGACCATTTTCAAAAGGATGCTCTTTAGATGTGTTATCCACAAATCTGGGTAAAACTGCCATGTAAAAGTGTTCCATGTGAAGGAAAAGAGATCAGACCAAAGAGTCATTACTTATATAGTCAGCTAAGTAATCAGGAAGTTTGCTTTTCTGTTCAATATTGTCTCATTTGAGATGGAAAAAGATTAATAAGAAACTGAAAGAAAAAATGTAGATGTATCCCTCATAATAAACTTTGGTTTGTCTTTTCAAATTAAGAATTTGAAAAATATAAGTATTTTACCTTAGTAACATAGGTACTCTACAACTGTTAAATCTGTGAAATAACTTGATATATTTTAAAAATCACAGTTTTATCTAACAGTACCGGAAACAAAGTGCTACTTTGCATATTAAGTCTATAATGAATAAAAGTAGATTGGTCTTGTTATCAGCAAAGTATCACTTTTTTGTGATTTTAATGAAGTGGATGACGTTTAATCTCCGTCATGGCACAGGTCTGAAGATATTTTACATGTACTAGACTACTTTTTCAAAAGTGAATTTAAAGACGACCCTAACTGAAAATTTGGGTATAAACAAAGATAAAGTTTGGATGTTATTAAAAACAGTGTCTCGAGATTTGGACGTGGTTCAGGCCTGGCCAATCTGCCCAGGGGGAGGTTTCGAACTGACCAATCTGGGTGACCTTTGAAAAGTCTATATAAGTTGGAATTAAATAATAAAATACTCTCTTTTATGCCACATGGAGAACTGGGACTTCTTTCTCTGCTAGCGGCTCAACAACGACACTTCTCTGTGTCTTTGGTGTGGAAATCATCTCTCCTCTAACACTCCCATCACTGGGGATGTCTGAGCACCAGGACCTAGGGAATAAAATTGATGTCCTCCTGCCCAGGCTCTCAGTAACCCACAGAAAACTGGTGTGTGACTGAAATCTTTCCCAAATTAGCAGTTCTCAGCTCCATTAGGAAATAACAAAATACAGACTGGTTTGGGGTTTCACTGACCCTTTAGGGGAACTGGGTGCTGAAGACTCAGGCAGTTCAAGAAAAACAGGTGTAAGTCTGGCAGCTTTCATGGGGAGAAGGGAGAAGGGTGGCAATTTCTTTTTCCACTTTCCCCATCACCCTCGCACAAAGGGATAGGACAACTAGAGTATTCAAGTGAGCAAACGTGCAGATATGAATATGTCAGCTGTAAGAAATGCCTTGAAATTACATGCTTTGAGCCACAGTAGCTAACCAGAGGTGGCCTGGACCTTTCAGAGCATTGCCCTCATCAATCAAGGACAGCAGAAACACCCTTCAACAAGTGAACAGCCACTTTCTTCTGGGAAGAATGCCACAAGCAAATTTGGGGTATTGTAAACAACACTGGGTTAATGGGTTTGACATCAATGCTAATACTGAAAAAGAAAAAAAAGGTTTCTATTTAATTTCAGCTGCTAATATTATTCTCTCTGGAGTATTTTCCTGATATCTGTATGTTGCTGACAAAACAAACTGAATTTATGTTGCTGAAATCATCACAATGAGTCATTAAAATCATTAAAATGAGTCAATAATGTGAGTCATCAAGTGACAGATCTACACCTGCAACCAGCTCCTGTCCCCATGTTATGCAATTAAACTTTTGATGATGGGCTTAAAACTTCTGGCTGTCACGTTGAAGTGTTTCTTAACAGCTTGTACTGCCACTGGAGTTATAATATTTAGTGCTGCTGAATGAATCTTTGTGATTGAATTAAACTGTTAGTCATGGAAAATAGAACCTGCTACACAGAAATGGAACGTCTTTGCTTGAAACGAAGTGTTCTTTTGAAAACGTCCTCATAAGCCTATGCTTGGGCAGAAATAATTGGTATATCAGAATTAGCTCTCAAAACTAGTATATATTATGAAGATATACCCTGCTTTCTAGATTTGAGTTTTTTTACACCTTCATTCTTGCACTGGTAAATTTATTATTTGTATGAATTAAAATGGTTTCATATTTTGGGGGAAGGAAATTATATTTGAGAGTTATATCTATTAATATTATATAAATTAGGCACATAGTTTTTTAAGGCAGGGGACTACACTTTACAGGTATCTGTGTAATACCTGTTTCTCCCTCTTATAGTTGGCGATTTATTAATTTAAAAAACCCAACAAGTCTTATCCTTAGTTATTATGTATTGGGTTTTATTTGCCAAATACTGAAGATTAGAAGTTTCAAAATTGCTAGTGATTGAAGATACTTCATTCATTTTAACACAAATTTGATCTCTGCATTATTTGAGATTTTTCTTACCTTAAGATGCAATATTTAAAGCCCCAAATTTGCAAACTTGCTTATGTAAATATTGACTTCAATTATATTTTTCTTTCCAGAATTCTTTAACAAGTTTCTTGATTTCAGGGACTTAAACATAACTTTTGTTGTCAACCTTTACAAAGCCATTAATGAAAAGTTTGGCTTTAGGTGTTGGCATCAGGTTTGGGAAAGGTTAAATTAGAAGAAAAAAAATTGACTTGTTCAACCACTCTTTTTTATTATTCTAGCAGTCTCTTTCCAGCTTTTCCCTGTCAGTACTCTGAGACATAAACAATCTTGTAAGAAAAAAACATTTCCAATTCTTATATGATGAATAAGAGGAAAAATAATAAGGAAAAGGATGTAGAAGCCCAGTGGATCAACATGTTCTTTTAAAAGAGTTTGAGTTCATTGATAAGCAGTGTAAGATGGTGGAGAGGGAATTTACACCTTTCTCGTGCCTGCCCAGTCCTTTTTCTTGAGTGGGCTTAAGAAGTTCACTGAGGAATTAAGGAGTTTTAGCCTTTCTTACAGTTTCTCCAGCAGAAATTTATAACATGTAGCAAAATGCCTTTTCTAGACAGATTACGCATTTGTTCTATGAGTCTATTTCATAATCTGTCAGCTCACAGAGAGGTACCAATGGGAGCTGCCTTTTCTTCTGTGCTAAGCTTCTATTTTAAAAGTGATTCACAATTCCTAGACAGAAAATCAGAGCAATAGAGCTGTAAAATTTATTATTGTGATCATATCACCTTTCTCTGTGGACTTCTGAGTATTTAGTAAGTAAAAGAGAGAAAATCCATCTTTCATGGGTAGTATATAATCTACACAGTGATGGCAATCTTTCATTTTACTTTGGCTTGCATAAACAGGGAGATACCATTTCTGTGGGAAAATCTCTCTCAGGTGGTGACATCATTTAGATAATTTAGCTTTAATTTGTTTTTACCAGTCACATACCATGAAGCAGAATAATGGTTTGGCCACTAAGTAATGATTCTTTTTCTTCATATCTGTTTGCTACTCAGGTACACTGCTTGCAGATGGACATGTAATGAAAGTCGTGTTTGGGATTAACATCTAATATAACTTGGACAGAAGAAGGAAGGAAAAAGAAGGGGATTTTGAGAAAATTAATTTTTGGAGGAACCCTTTCAGTAAGGCTCTTTGTGAAGCTAGAGCCAGATTTGCTAAACTAAAGCAAAGCAGCACTAGCAAGAGTCCCAGATCTGTGAAAATCCTGTTACTTTTACATTAAATTCCCTTTTTTTCCTAACTGCTAGTGTCAGAATATTTCAAGTAAACACATCTTCCAAAAATAATGCCTCCGGCTGAATTTTCTGCCTTGCTTTATATTTGCTTTCAAGTTAAATAACACAAGATGAAAATCAAGAGCACTTTTATTCCTGTTCTTTTCTCAGTCTTAATGTTTCAAAAGTCTTAAGGGAAATTCTCAAAGGACTCTAATAGGCAATTTCAGTAATGCAGCAATGTTATAGATTCTTGGCTTTTCTGTAAGGTGGACTATGATTTAAGAGACAGATCTTTTTTTATTTCCCTTAGTCCTCTATTAAGGAGTTTCTGCCTTCCTGGAAAAATGCTTATTTCTATTATTGATTGATGTCTTCAGTGAATCACAGTTAAAAACCTGGTTCAGGGGTTAGGTAATTCTTAGTGATATGATTTAATATTTCTAGACAGTAACTTTTGCCTTTAAAATCTGTAATATTTATATATTTTGGAAGATGGTGCAGATTTTGTTGCTTTACATGCCGTAACCAGAGCCAAGCCTGCAGCAATGGTCATGAGAATTTTCTTATATTAAAAACCCCCAAACAATAAAGAGGCAGAAATCTTCTCTTGGGTTCCTGCAATGTCATGGGCCCTCAGAAAAAAAATAACAATCATGGTCACTTGTCCTCCATAATGATGTGTGTTACTTAAGGGAAGAGAAAATTTTAGGAATACTTGAAAATAGTGTTCAGTAATGTTAAAGGTAGATATGGAAGAATAAGCACTCACCCTGTTTTAATTTGGATTAGGAATAATATGTTTAAATTATAATAAATGACAATAAACTGTATGGAATAGAACTTTCTTACAGCACTGAAGTAGTTTGCTTTTTGAGATGGGAGAGTCTCCTGCCTCTGTAGACTCTTCAGAGCAGACTGTGCAAGCAGCTGTCAGAAAGGCCAGTGCTGTGTGTTGGAGAAGGCTGAGAGATTAGATGTTATGTGATAATCACTTCCAGTTCTACTTTCCTGTGAGAAGAGGGAACTTGAGAACTGCATGTAGAAAGAGCAACTCTCTTCTAAAAGAGGAGAGTGGAGAGTATGCTTCCCATGGTGCCAATGCTAGACCATCAACCTGTATCTAAGGCATAGGAGAGCAGCATTATGGTCTGTAATGGAAGGATGACAAAGGCAGAGCCATTTCTCTCTTGTGCCTGCAAGGCGTAAGCACCCTCTGCTTTCATCTGCGCTAATGGAAGAGGAAGCATTTCCTGGCTGCAGGCTACCTCCAGAGGAGACTCTGACACAATTCCTGCTCACGCAGTGTCATCCCTGCAGGCAAAAGGCTCTGAGAGCTCAGCCATTGCTTCTGGCTCCCAGCAGTTACCGCTTAGCCGAGAAAGGAACAACTGTGCTTACAGGAAGTCTCTCATCTGAGGACCTCAGGGTGCTACTCAAGCAATTTTACACCATTTTACAGAGAAAGGTAATGGCTCACAGGGTGTCTGAGTGACAGTTCAAGACCAGTCAAGTACTCACTCCCTGTCAACCTTAGGTAAAACACAGGAGTTTGCTCTGTAGTTCTTATCTGAATGAAGCATACTATTGTCCCTATTGCTGAATGGACCAGCACTGTATTCCCAGGAGACCCTCAAAGAAATATGTTGAGACTTCTTCAAGTTTAAGCATTCCTGATTAATTCCTGTCTCAATAAACTCAGAACTGTGAAAAAAATACCTCCTCCCTAGAAGTATTTAAAAAACTTGTGGACGTGGGACCTGGGAACATGGTTTAGTGATGGGCATCGTGCTGCTGGGTTAACAGTGCAACTCAATTATCTTAGAGGTCTTTTCCAACCTTAACTTTCCATGATGTCATGTTATTAAATATAATGCCAAATGGGAATGATTCTTGTGAGACACGTTTAAAACAGCAATGGAACTGGAATAAAATTAAAGAAAATGGGTGATTTTAAGTACATTGTACTGGGTACAGCAATATTGCTATAATATTGAGAGACTGAATTCATTAAAAAGTGTTTTACAACCAGGCTTCTTTCCTTGTATAATCCATTGGACCCTCAGTGCCTTGTTCCATATCCACTTGTGGGGTTTACATTAACTGTGGTGGACTCCAGTAAAACATGTCACCTTTCAACTAGAGCTACATTAAAAGCTTTTGATGAAATTGACAACTAAGAAGTTCTACGGGAAAATTCACTCTGCGAACCCAGTCTGAAGTTCAATTGGTACAATTCCCATTTTTCTCTTGGGTGTTACTGCCAACCTTCCTTTATGAGGTGGATAGACCTTTGTTTCTTTAGGTATCTGCTGCTTGGGCTATCTGTGCCTCACAGTCAGTGCAACAGGTAGTGAAATTTTTATAAAGCCTTTCCTGATCTTGAATTTACATTTCTACCAACTATGATGGGTAACTGCACAGAAGATCTGTCTCAGGTCCCTATTAAAAGAAAAGTGGCAAGAGAAGTGAGTCAGAGGGAGTGGGATGGTTGTGAAACATATTTTCCTAGCATCTCTTTTCTGAAATGGGGATCATCTGACTTGGCTATACTCTTGATTGGACTTGATCAGAGTTCAAAGGGGAGTGGATCAGGGATGTTGTATCTCGAAGGCAATACACATATTGCCTACTAGGGAATTTCTTTTTTCTTGCAGAGTCCTATTTAGGGCATCTGGATTCTCAAGTGAATTTTGGTATGTTAGCCATGTAAACCTTTTTTTTTTTTGCCATCTAATTTTATATCCCTAAGGTCTATAGCTGTAATATTACTGTTTTGACCATCTTTTTTCTATTTGCAGGAGCTCGTACTCCTGGTAAGCTGGTCAGCTCTGGGTCTAATAATTTCAAAATTTAGTTAGAGCTTGTAATTAATTATTTTTCCCAGCTGATAATTTTGTTTTGTTAGTGTGGCCTTTATTGCATTTACCCTTTCTAAACTTTGTAGGTTAGAAGTGTGCATAGTGTTTTAATAGAAAGTATTTTGAGTTTTTAGCCTCTATTTATATGCCTGAGAACGTGTTTATGCTTCTAAGATTTAAATCTTGTTTATAAAGACATTGTGTTGTGTTTTAATTTTTATGACTTAATATGAAATGTTTGGGGTTCACAAATGAGATTTTTCTAATTAGACCCATAGCAAGTTAGCCAGAAACCAAGAGAGGAAGGTATTACATATCTGTCATGACTGAACAAATCACTGTGTTATCATTAAGATAACTACTCTAGGACAGACCCTAAATGACAGTTACAAATTTTGGATGAAATATTAAAATGCATTTGTTGTTTCATGGCATGTTGACTTTGATCTTTTATTTTAACATAGCCATTCCTTTGAAATTAGTAGATTTAAACCTAGCCCCAAGTCTACTGTAAACTTTCTTCTAGTTATGCCAGTGCACAGAACACACAAAAGAGAAGGAATCTTAAAGAAAGGTACTAAAGGAACTAAACCACCTACAGTTAAAAGGGTCAGCATCCACTGGAACTTCTCTGTGTGATCTGGAGATGATCCTGACTGGTGAAGTGATGATAGCTCTGGTCTCAGGTTGTATCACTTTGCCTTCCCTCCCATCCCGGCGCATTTGGTAAAAGATAACAACTCATATATTGACTCAACTAATGTTTCAATTAAGTATTTTGCCAATTCAGACACAACCTCTGTTATAAAACAGAAATAGATAGAAGAGCTCTGACCTTTGAAACCCATGGAATGATTTGCTTTTCTAAAGAGAATACCAACCAAGGACCAAAAATACGTTTCTGTCGGTGACTAGCTACCCTGGGTTTAATTTCTCTTTTAAAAGCCTGTATGTTATGCATGGGATCTCATTAAATAGGAGGCTGTTCCTCATCCAAATATAGGTTATATCTATATATATTGATGAGCTGCTGTATTCTCTCTGTGCATGTCTCACTGAATCAAGAACTGTATGGTTAGAGCAACACATTGCTTGACACCTGTGCTCAATTACCAATCTTTGTTTACTAATATTTATTATGAATTGATTGATTCCAATATAATAATCAATATGTGATTACTTCATGTAATAACAACACTTCATATAAGTATAATGGAGTGCATTATGAAATATGCTTGTTATGGATCTCAATAAAGAATTAAATATATAATAATGTTTTCCTACTTTTCCAAGAATTGAAAATTTTAAGTGTGTTTTCAGCCTCTTAATGTCTTGTTTTCCATTCAGATATACCTTAGATTACAGCAACAAATCTGGCACTCTGATCTTGAAGTCAGTAAAACCGTAAGAGTTCTTCTGAAACCAATTAGATGAAGAGCATGTATGTTTCAAAGCTTCAGTAACAGGTGAAAAAATGAGGTAGATTCTTATGTTTCTGAAACAAAAACCCCTCAGGCAGATTTAAAGTCAGCAGTAATGACTCTAAAATTATTCAGAGGTGAATGAGAAACCAATGGAATTCATAAATAAACAGAAGTATTGATGTTCTGGCAACTCTTCTGGCACTGTCTGGAGACTATAGGAATCATTAAGGCAATCTGTAGCTGGACTTTAGGTGTGAGAAGACTGACCTCCTTTCTAAAAAGGTCAAAGAAAAATTGTTGACAGTAATAAAGGCTCACATGAAAAAAGATGTTCTGAACTGAGAGGACTTCCTGCCATCTTGTCTTGATGGCTGTAAGTTCTGTGTTATAAATTACATTATTTATGGATGTCATGCACCGAGTCAGCTGTGAAAGTCTGGGCCACAGCTAAGTTAAAATTTTACACTGTAATAAAATCAAGTGAAACACATGTCAAAAAAATGATCTATGATTCTGGCTGATTCTTTAGAGTCAAAGCAGAAAAGAGATCTAATGAGAAATTAAACATAGAATTATATATGAAGAGAAATTCAGCAATATATATATATACTAATTTTTAAAAGCTTGCTGTCTAATTAGTTTTGAAAGCTAGGGCAGAGGGAAGAGTAAATTCAACTTGCTTTCTTTGGCTTCCGTTCCAGATTCTATCCCTGCTTTTCCATTCTCTTCTCCTTTTGAATAGTATTGAAAGGGAAATGATGTTGGAGGAGATATTATTGGTATCGACTATGAAACAAGTGCAATAAAGGAATGAGCTCTTATAAAGGACATTGGATACAACTTCTTTGTTTTGGGTTCAAATTTTGCTCAACTCAGCTGAGCCTGTCATGTTGGAGGCATCCTAAAAATGCAATGGATTATTTGCTATTTTCCTTTGGTCTCTCATGAGCTGTTTCTGCCACTAATTACTAGTTCTCCTGAGCATACCCAGACCAGATTAGTTTACACAGGAAGGAATATCAGATTACATCTGTTTCTACTTCATAACAAAGTAAGGGAAGTTGAAGTTACTCAGTTCTGCGTCAGATCTTGTACTTCCACACCTAAACTATCACAGCTTGAATTTCATTATTTGGGTTGTAGTGAGTGAAAGAATATAATTGGTTGCTCTTAGTTTTATTGAGCTGGGGAGAACCTATGAATAACAGAAATTTTGCTGTATTTTATCATGTGCAATTTATAAGAACATAAATTTAACATAAGGCAATTTGGTTATATTTAATAAATTTTATAATAAAAATTATTTCATAAATATAATGGAAAGCAAATCTGCTATATTCATTGCTAAAGCTAAGCTTTTAGAAGATGACCTTGAACAATACCCCTTTTGCATTCTTTATCTGCTACTCCATGACCTCCTTAACTGAAGCACTCACTTGTGGTTCTAATGTATAGTATAAAGACTAACCTGCTAAAATTGCTGTCATCACCATCTATGGCACTTTGATAATGTTGGAGTGACTCTTAGGAGAGAGGCTAGAGGTTAAAAATTAAAGTTTGTGGGTTTTTTTCCAAGACAAAGAAATCCTTACAGAAATTATTTTATTTGCTCCCATCATTTCTAGTCACCACTGTTATACCAATCTCTCTGATTTGTCTTTTAAGTCTGTTCTTTCACTTCTAAGTCCAGACTTCACTCCAGCGAACTTCCTATTCATGTAAGGATGCTCACTTGTCTTCCACTGCAGTGTTGTCCCTACCCTTTTTTCCTGCTGCTTCTGGCCATAGTTCTGGCTTTGTCCCTTGTGTCCATCTGGCTGTAGTTTCGTTCTTCTTCCTTGCATCCTATGTTTAGACTGTACCCAATGCCTTCTGTCTCCTCACACAGAAGTTCAGAATTCCTTTTGATATCTCTGTCCCAATGTTTTCAAATCATCTTAATGGGTTTGTTCTCTCCTTTACCAGGAAAGACAATGAACTTTTTCAAGGTTTAGATTAGGGAGTCAATACAGAGTACAGAGTGGAGGCAGCACCAAAGGCAAGAGGCAGGGATCTGATGAATCATGGAGCTGCCTCAGCTGGCACAGAAAGCTGCTAGCACTGTGATAGAGAAAACATGAGAATGGGGAGAAGTAAATGTAGCCTTTAAAGTGAAGCCTTTAGCAGTCATCTTCTCTGGTCAAAGTATAATGCTGCATATAAGTCTTGCAATCCTCTTCTGTTGTGGTATGGTGAAGGTCTGTGATGTTATCTTGTTAATGGGGCTGCAGGTTATACTGACTGAACCTAAATCCCAAAGCATTTCAAAGGATGGGAAAGAACTTCAGCCAGTATTATATTCTTTGTGCCAGATGATGCATTGGGTTTGCATGGCCAGGTTTTGGGGACAGGGGGGCTGCAGTGGTGGCTTCTGTGAGAAGCTGCCAGAAGCATTCCCCACGTCTGAAGAAAACAATGACAGGTGGCTCCAGGGTGGCCCTGCCACTGGCCAGGGCCGAGCCCATCACTGATGGTGGCAGTGCCTCTGGGATAATGGATTTAAGCCAAGATCAGGGGGAGGAAACCTGAACAGCAATTGCAGTGGGAGAGAGGAGTGAGAATCTGGGAGAGACAAAGTCTGCAGACCGCTGGAGAAAGAAGGAGAGGAGGTAGAGAATTCAGGAGTAAAGTTAATCTTGGGAATAAAGCAGGGGTGGAGTGAAAGTTTGGGTTTTCTTTTTCTCCTTATAAGCTTTTCATTGTAATTTTTTCTCTCCCCTGTCCAGCTGAGGAAGGGAGAGACAAAGTGGCTTTGCTGGGCACCTGGCATCCAGTCAAGGTTAACCCACCACAGATAATTACCAACAGAATAAACATATTCTTATTTGCTCTTCTCTTTTGAGGACAAAATAAACCAGGTTTTTTTTCATGGAAACCTAATATTTAGGTACTCTTCTTTTGTGTTTCAAGATAAGGATGGAAGCAACCAAGTTCAAAAATATATTTTTATCACATAGGAAAAGATATATACTTCTTTTAGAGGAATAATATAAACTTTCCAGTGGTAAAAATAGCAGTTCAAATGGATGTATTGAGATTTTTTACAAGGGTTGGTCCAAACAGTCAGTGTAAAAATAGTTCAACTTTCTTTCTGAAAATACTGTCCAAAGAAAGAAAAAAATTGATATGATTCTGTCTTACAAACTTATTCAGAATGGTTTAAACTGTATATATATGTGTGTATGCTTCAAGACACATTCCTTTGTGTAGCTGGCAACCTTTGATGTTTTTTTTTCTGAAGGCTTGTTCAGTCTTCCTTTAAATGTTTTCTTACATATGTAAGGCAAGTTGCATTGCCTGAATTAGGGGAAGTAGGAAGTGGGAACATTAAAACCTTTCAACAAAAATGGACCAGGCATTTTTTGCTTGCTGTAACATCTTTGACTTCCAGATGAGCATGTGAGTGCAAATATCGAAATAACTTGAGCAGGTGTTTTGGTGATGTTTCGGATCTGAATGAAAATCTCACTGTATCATCTGATTCATTACTGAGCCACATAGAGAAAATTAACATCTACATGTTTGCAGTAATGCATTCGAAGCTTGGCAGGTGAGAAATACCTGTTCATCCCTACCATGATCCATATTAAACCCCCAAGATGTCCCCATCCTAAGACAGCAAAATTACTAAATATTTCTCCTCACATATTTACTGGTTCATGTTAATCAGTACTGCAGATGAGATCTGGAGAACCTAGTTAATTGAGTAGAGGAGAATTTTATGTGGGAATTTAGGGAATATGTGCTGGATCCAAATTCAGTCAGTTGGACTAGAAATGAAGCAGAAATTCAAGTTGTTACTAGCAGGTACTATAGGTGTACATCCCTTTTATCTCTCTGTAAGTCTCTGACATGGATAGGCAACCATCACTAGTTCCTCTAGGAAGTCAGGCATTTAGCTCAAGGTTGGAAAACAGGTATTTCTTTCTTATGATGTTCATATCCATGATGCTTATCCTGTAGTTAGGAAAATGTTAATGCAATCTATATGGTGGTGGGAAAGAGAAAAGGAGTGTTGAAAGGGGAAAACGAGTTAATGGCTTGGGAAATTTTTAGAAAGGAGGAGAAGTGCACTCACTTCCTGTGCATTCCTGTGAATTTTTGGCTGTACAGATTGGAGCACCTGTCAAATTTCAAAGCCTTTTATTTTCAAGCAGAAAAGGGAGCTAGCTTCGATTTTCTTCATTCCAAGTAAATTTTTAACCACGGTGTTAAATCATCCAGTATATAAAGACCCTACAAAAACAGAAGTGCCTTCAGACTACAGCGGGAACCATGATTAGGTGGCAGATAAGTGTGGTATTTTGAGGATCTAGAGATTTGATTTAGGTATTTAAAGGAGAAGCAAAATGTCTAAGTCCTTTAATGGATCTGTGGTGATTAGTCAATTCAAAGGCTTCTGAAGACTCAAGAAACTTTTGGGAAGGGTCCATTTTCATCTAAGACAGTGGAAAGTGAACACCTGAGAATGGTCATGGAAGTAGTTAAAACAAAGCAAATGGTTAACTCCTGTGCCAAAGCTGTGAGATGTTTTGATGTGGACTGAAATATGCTGGGAGAAGATACATCTGTGAGAAACAGGATTTGAGCTGAAGTCACCTTGTGTCTTGGCAAGCTGTGCAAATGCCAAAAGAGAAGATTTTGAATATGTTGCATATTTCACCATTTGCATACTCAGACCCTTGAAGAGGCTGACTGATCTTTGTGAAGGAGTGAATGTTTGCGTGCTCTGAGTCACTCAAGAAAATACATCTGTACTGCTGAGAGCTATAGAGCACTCAAGCCCAGTAGGTACCATCTGGATCAGAAAAAAAACCACCAGTGACTTGGTGAGGTTTTGCTTTTCTCTTCTGTTTCTTTCATGCTGATGGCACAGCAATCCCAGCTGATTTCTGTTTTTCTTGTAGGAAGTGAAAGGAGAAATTCTGAATCCATCTCATACACCAGATGAGGAGATCCTTTGCATCACCAGTGACACAAACCATCTATTCAGGCAATTCACCATTCTCATCCCCCAAAGCTTCCTGCCCATCAACTCTGCTTTTGACTGTACCTTCCCAAAGAGAGTGAATACTGCCTGCTGAGTCACCCTTGGCAGCTGCCCAATAAGCATGAGAGACACATCAGAAACCAGGAAAGGAAGACTGCAGGGAAGAGATGCCTACAAACCATGAGGTAGCAAAGGAAGTTCACCTGCCTGAGTGCCTCCTGAGCAAGAATGAACAGTGTACTTGAAAGGCTTCAATCCAGTAGGCTGACATCATGCCTTGGGGTTGACTTCAAGGGAGGCACCAAAAGAGGATTCCTTAATCCAAGAACTACCTGATATTGGAACATATGAAAGTACAGTAATGTCCTGGTTAAAAGCCCAATAATAATAATAATAATAATAATAGTAAAAACTTCAGGATATATAGAAGGATCTGCCTGAATATCTACCTATCTCTCTTGAGACACTTGTTGCATAATTTTTACTTCTGAAGGAAACTGAGTGATCACTGCCATCTATTGGCAACAAATAAGCTAACATTACTATCCCACTAAGAAAATGTGCTAGAAATTGCATAATTGACCTGGAATTGAAAATTCTACATTGTTAATGTTGATTTTTTTTTTTTTTAGTGAGAGCATTACACCACAAGAAATGCATACTTCTTATGCTGGTTTTCTTTGTCTTTGATGTTTTGTCTCTTACAATGCAAATCTCCATGTATATGATTCACATGAGACTGTGCTCATTTTCAACCAACACCTGGCTAGGACACCTCCAGAGGATTAAAAAATTGGAATTTCCAAGTATGAGGCAACTTGGTTGCCTAAGGGAAAACAAGGTATCATGATACAAGTCTTGTGAGAGGAAACACCGTGAGATCTTCTCAAAGTAATGCACTGATTGTCATGTTTTTGTTTATTATTATCACACTGGTCTTAAAAGAAGAAAATGGAAACCCTTGCTGCATGAGAGTTCTGTCAATTCAAACATGCAAAGGAGAATTGTCCCAACCAGAAGCTATGAAATTAATCAAGGACAAAACAAAATAAGTGACAAACCTCTCATTAGTATCTAAAACATTTCTCTTTGATATTTGAATATCTAAGGGTACTAATTGTACAGAACTAACAAATGTAATAATCCACCAAGTAATGTTCTTCAACACCTTTAGTTTGAATGTTCAGTGTTCAAAAGATTTCCATACCTACAAATAAATAATTAGAAACTAATTGTAGACACATCCTTAATGGCTCAATGTCACTAACTTTATTAGAAGTTGGAGATATTTATGCTAGAAATACGAAAATATAAATTTACCATGAGTGATGTCATAATTGCAATTGTGTTGTAACTAACACAAAAATAAGTTTTTCTGCTGCATGTAAATTTATACTTCAATGACATTATTGGAACTATAGATTAGAGAATTAGTCAAAACACATTTGGAAGAAAGATATTTTTTTCCATTTTTTAATCAATGGCCTATAGACCTTCCTAAACACATTGAAGGAAGTTAGTTCCTCTTGCAAATTAACTGATGTAATTTTTCAGAAGCCCCAGAATTCATGCATATTTGTGTTCCAATTATAGATTGGAATTTGAATTACTTCAGCTGACATTCTGTTCCCTAAACAAACACTGTAGATTCACCACAGAAGATAAAAACTGATATTCTATGTAAAAGCAGAATGATGATTCAAATAGCCCAAGATTTCATTTCTTATTAATTTAAAATGAATGTTTTTCAGGTGCTTGGAGCAGTAAAGAAAAATTTGTAAACTTGAAACACAAAAAAATTTTAAACTTCCAGCTTGCAGGAGGAAACCACTCAACACAGACCAAGTACTTCAGGGTCTTGTGCTATGGAAGTACAAGGCAAGTAAAGCTGCCTGACAAGCTTTATGAATGGTTGTTTGAATTCTGTAAGAAAATATTTTCATAGAGTTGTAATCCTTTCATCTTGAAAGGATTGCTGCTTAAATTCCTGTTAACAAAATCAAGAGTGGGAGGCAACAGAGGCCTGCCAGTATTAAGGGGATCAAAGCATGTTGGCATCAATGGATATATTTATGTTGCAGGTTTACTGTATTAAATTATTCAGGTATTTCAGAAGAGAAGAAACAATTCACTATCAATAAAAGAAATGTTATATTGCTAGCTTTAGTTTGAACTTATTTCTCTTTTTCAAGAAAGTGTTTTTAATTTGTCATTATCTAATAAATTTGCCATCAACAGCAAACTGGGAGGAGCTGTCGACTCTGAGGGCAGAGAGGGCCTGCAGAGAGACCTCAACATATTGGAGGCCTGGGCAGTCACCAACCATAGGAAGTTCAATGGGGAAGTGCTGGATTCTACACCTGGGATAGGGCAATCCTGGTTGTGTGGGCAGACTGGGGAACGAGATGCTGGAGAGCAGAACTGCAGAAAGGGACCTGGGGGTCCTGGTTGATGGCAAGCTGAATGTGAGTCAGCAGTGCCCTGGCAGCCAGGAGGGCCAAACCTGCCCTGGGGTGCATCAGGCACAGCATGGCCAGCCAGGCAAGGGAGGGGATTGCCCTGCTCTGCTCTGTGCTGGAGCAGAGGGCTCACCTTGAATATTGTGGGCAGTTTTGGAAGTTACAATGTAAGAAAAATATTAAGTGATTAAAGAGCATCCAAAGGAGAGCTACAGAGATGGTGAAGGGTCTTGAGGTGAAGCCGTATGAGAAGAGGCTGAGGTCACTTGGTCTGTTCAGCCTGGAGGAGACTGAGGGGAGACCTCAGAGCAGTCTACAGGTTCCTTGAGAAGGGAAGACGAGGGGCAGATACCAATCTCTTCACTCTCATGACCAGTGATAGGACTCAAGGGAATGGCCTGAAGCTGAGTCAGAGGAGGTTTAGGTTGGATATCAGGAAAAAGTACTTCACCCAGAGGGTGTCTGGGCACTGGAACAGGCTCTACAGGGAAGTGGTCACAGCATCAAGCCTGACAGAGTTCAAGACATATTTGGACAACACTCTCAGGCACATGGTGTGACTCTTGGGGTACCCTACACAGGGCCAGGAGTTGGACTTGATGACCCTGGTGATTCCCTTACAACACAGCATGTTCTATGACTCTATGAAAAAAGATTCAATTTTTTTTTTTTAAGAAAACAAAATGTAACATTTTTCTCTACTTGTTTAAGGCTTAGGGGAAGAAGTGGTTTCCATATCCAAGAAAATCAAATCTTCATATGAAGAGGCTTCCTGAATCCTTTACACTTCTTTCTCATTATAATTTTCTCTTGTTGTACATACAAGGGGAGGAAAACTGTTTCTAAAATGCAGCATTGCGTTTTTGTATTATTTGTCCTTCTGGCCAGTCACCTGTGCTTTCAAGACACAGAATCACACAGAATCACAGAATGGGTCAGGTTGGAAGGGATCACAGAGGGCCATCTGGTCCAACCTTCCTGTTCAAGTAGGGTCATCCAAGAGAACATTGAAGAGGATTGCATCCAGGTGGTTCTTAACTACCTTCAGGGAGGCAGACTCCACAACTTCTCTGGGCATTCTGTTCCAGTGCATGGTCATCCACACAGTAGATACCTGTGTGCCTCTGCCTCAGTCTTCTCTGTCTCCTCTGCTCTGTACATTGACTAGACAAAACCACTGTCTGGTTGGTTCAGCCAGCCAGGACTTGATTCCTCAAAACACTGCTTGTGCTTTTGGCCAGCTGAAAGCAACATCCTCAGGATATTCCTATGGCTCTGCTGGCCACCTCCTTCAGCAGCTGCCAAAACGGAGAGCTTGCTCCTCTGTCTGAAGCAGTGACTTACATATTACAGCATTTTCAGCCTTTGCTATTCTTTTTTTTTTTTAACTCTTTCCATTAATTTGCTCCTTGGTTTAAAGAACCAGTACCAGAAAGTCCTTAGAAAGAGCTTAGGATCCTCTCAGCTCATGCTTTATCTTTTTTCTCAATGTTGCCAAACCGAAGAATGTTTTTTCTTACAAATAGGAACAGGAGAAATTTAAGAACAAACATTGTTGACAGAGACATACATATTTTAAAATTTAATTATAATACTAACATTTATTTCCTCTTGCCTTCCTATTTTCCTCATACTTAACAAACCTTGAAAAAGCATTTGGTGATGGTTGTTTAATGTAGGACTGAAAAAGCCCTACTCTATCAATTTAACCTCATGCCCTGGATCATATTTAATTGTAATAATGTGCAGTGACAACATCATGGCATTTTTTATAATCAGCTGGGGTCCCTGCAATTATCTTCCCTAATTTTGGCCTTTAGTTGCCTACTTAGAAACTTCATGGCAGAGAACAGCAAAAATTTGGTACGGTCAGCTGGAATAAGGATTTCATTTCTCACAAGAAATAGCATTTTAAAATAGGTGTACATGCATGCAGACACCTTTTGCTTATATATAGACACATGCATGCACACATTCGTATTTCTTCCCGGATCTGGATGAAAAGTCAGAAACTTGACACTTTTCATGGGAAGGAGACCCTCCTAATATCTCTCTTGATCTGTTAGCTGCCAAGCTCCTTTGCTCCCCAACCCTCTAACTGCTTTCCTGGATGCTCACCTGCCCAGCTGCCATGCTGGCTTGCTGGCAGCCCAAGGAGCCAGCTGCTCCAACAGGGACATGGAGGATTACGGGGAGACAGCACCATCCCACCCTGCTGCCAGCCAACGGGCTACAGCCTTGTCAAGAGCAAACCTGCATTATTTCTGTTCAATTATTTATGGACTCCTGCAGAATCCACGTGGGCTGCTTAATCCATGCTCTCTGATGGAGCAGCAATGCTTCAGCAACAAAAAAGTAATTTTCCTCACTAAAACAAGTAATTTTCTGAGGCATGCAGAAGTGCTCTTCCCAAATGTGTGCTTTATCTGAGACTGCACTAATGTGTGCTCAGAGGTATCAGAACTGTACTCAAAAAGGGCTCAAGAAAAGCTAAAGGAGAGCCACAGAGGTTCCAAAAGCTGACAGTAGTGAAAGATACTCAGGTATTTCAAGAAATAAGCAAACAGGGCATTTCAGAAGGATAGGAATGATCTCAGAGGATGGGAGGAATCTGAGGGGAAATCCTGATGAGCCAATGTGTTTACCTTTTAGTCATTAGAAAGCTATAAGTGTGTCATGCTTCAGAAATGCCCAGAGTCAATTTATAAAAGCTCAGGGTTGTTGCATGAGTAGAGGATAGCTAAAAAACATCATCTGGGGATATGCAATAGCAAAGCCAAGTTCATCATCTTTCATTTACCTTGGTAGCAAACCAAATGCCTCTGTAATGCCCTATGCCACAGAAAATGTTTCGCTTTGGGATTTTTTTTCAGCTAGTAAATGACATAAAATCCAACTAACATACCAAACAAAAGCTATTTAAGACAATTTATATTTGAGAAGAGTGTATGAAAAGTATCTGACCAATACATGTATGTTTCAGGTATGTATTTGGTGACATTTTGACAGTGGTTTTTCTCCCTAAATTATTATATTTGAAGTGGTATTTCTCTTATAAACACCTCTCCTTCAGTATACAGAAGTTGTTTGCTTGGGTTTTTTACTTCCCTTTTCAGATGTTCAATTCCAACTTAACTCTCCTTGTGAAAAGACACCTTCATTTTCTAAGAAAATACAGTGAATATAATATTTAAACCAATACCTCAGCTTCTTCCCCTTCCTATGTCAAACACATGGTTTTTGTTTTCCATAATTTCCTTTCCTACCACTGATCACTATCCTTCTTGTCTACCTCATCTTTCCCAATTCCTTCATTCCTTCTTAATTTGCTTCAGCATCTTCACTTTATAAAAAAGGTGTGGAGCACAACTTCCTTCCTTCAGCCTATTCAGCCTATTCTGTCTTTTCATTTCTTTCTCCTTGCCTTTCTGATTTCACTATAAGAAAATTCTTCCTTCCTTTTTACATTCAACTTTTTGATTTCTTCTTAATTACCTCCTCCTACTCTGCATTGACTCAGACTTTCTTTTCCTCCTCTTTTAACCCTTCTCTGCCTTATATCTTTCCTCCTCCCTGCATTACTGCTTCTGCACCCAATTTTTTTTCTACCTCCTCCACTAGCTTGTTATCTTCTCTACTTAAATTCTCTCCTTGACTCATTCAGTGTTATTATTGTTAATAATAATAGTAGAAAAGAAACTTTCCATAGAAAGCAAAAGAGGTGTCTGCCAATGAACCTGACAATATAAAAAGAGATTATAGAGACAAAGGTGAATAAAACAAATGTGAATAGAACTGAAGAAAGCAATGGCACCTAATGGGACAATGAAGTCCTTGTTTAGTTCTCCATCATTTTGTTGTTTAAGTAATCTTCTACTGGGTGAAGATTGGGCTAGGGACTAAAATACATGCAAAGCTCACTTTAGATAGGTAGCTGTTTCAGATAACCAAGTGGGAGTGCTTCAACTGTGTCACTGGAGCCATTTGTCAGAGACATCCATATTCTTTTTCTTTTCCAGCATCATGTGTAGTATTTATTCTTCTGCCTTACAGAGCTGACACTTTGTCACTCAAAGCAAAAAAGGGTTTTTTCTTTTTTTTTTTTTTTTAATCTAAATTGTTCTTCAAATATTTAGTAGTGCTTACATCCAAATAAGTTAAACTTGCTGAAATCACATTTAGTACAGGTCCATATGTTACTGGCAGGCAGTGTGGAAGGCTATCCCTAATCTTAGTCTTTCTCCTCAAACAGCTAAGGGTCTTTGTCTGGGCCAAGGAGATCTGCTTATCTCAGATCCACTAAGTTTAGTAACACATTTTTTTCACAGTGTTTTATAAACAGTCTAAACATCACATCTAGCAGAAAAATCTGTATAATAGATTTTTATTTCGAATTGTAGGAAAGAAAGGGCTTTGGAAATATAGCCTTTCCCTAGCTTTCTGTTGTGTTTTGCATATCTTGGTGTTGCCTAGCAGGTGAGTGCTGACACAACTGCTGCAGGAGCCTTGTGCAGTTTGCTCAGCAGCATATTCAAATTCCTGCAATGATAATGAAATGAGAGTTGTGGAGGAAGGAAAACAGGAGATGAGAGAGGAGAGATGGAGCAGAAGCAAATGCAGTCCTGGGTCTACTTCCTACTGAGTCAATTCTCTCTTGACCTGGGAAGGAGAACAGAAAAGCAGGGCATCCCTCATAAAGGTCTTTAGTTCCTTTTGCTCTCCATGCACTAATGAATTGCTTTGCCTTTGGCTTTTATGTTTAGAAAGATATGAGGATATCTTTAACTCTTATACATTTGTCAGAATGGTTGAAATGGCCAGTGCACTCAAGCATTGCTGTGATGGGCAGAGAGCACCACAGTCTCATCTGGGCATGCAAATTTTTGAACACTGTAAGTCAGCAATGCTTCTGGAAGATACAGTCGTGCTCTGCCTTGCAACCAGCAATTCACTGACGTCTCCATGGTATCCACTTCTTTGTTTTTTTCCCAAGAGGAGTTGTGAGCTCTACACTGGGCTAGGTGGGGGAATTAGCCATTAGGAACTAATTTCAGCTCAAAACTGTTACTGGAGCCAGTTCGGCTTTTTTTTCAACCTGTGTTATCCCATGACTCTATGATCATGGCGTGCCTTGTATTAATCCTGTCCATGACTGGAAAGGATTGATAGATATTTGGGTTTTTTGTTCTTTATTTTCTGCTCCATTTGGTCCTTTCCTATATCAGAAGTGGTCCCATTTGGACAGAGAGATGACCCTGATGGAAAGTGGGTTACTTGAACTGGGGATCCCCTTTCTGGTGAACAGAAAGGGATCCAGTGGAAGCCATTATGTAGGCACAGCTTAGCTCCCACAGGGTCACACTGACAGGATTTGTGGCAAAAGATGCAGTAATTCAGAATAAGGAATGTACAACCTCAGCACAACTTCCAGTTTTAATATTAGTTTCAACTAGACTGAAAATAATCTCCGACAACAATACACCATGTAATTAACACAGCTTGATTTTCTGTCAGTCAATCTTTATTCTTTTAAAAATGTCCAAGTCAATTTGGAAAAAGAATCTCACAGGAAAAGAAAAAAAGAAAAACATCACCACCACCAAAATGAAAATCATTATTAAAATTAAATAATAAAAAAACGTAAGAAGTATTATTAGCTTCTTTATTAAGTTGTCATAGTTCAGGACAAAAATTTAGTTTAGCAGAGATTTTGTGTGTGTTTAGTATGGTTTATTCATCTTTTCCTTGCTAACAAATAACTTAACTAATAGCTTTCTGTTTCTTAGAAATACAAGGGACATGTTAAAAACTGCATGAGTGAATGCATTTGATATTTAAGCTGTAGTGTCAAGTGTCATTCTAATGAAAAGAAAAGAAAAAGGGTGGGGGATGGATGGCTGAAAAGAGGAAGGCAGAATCAAAAAATGTATACCAAGGAGAAACTGAGGCAGTTGAAGGAATAGGTGAGGTAATGATTTTAGAATTAGGAGTAGCATGGCAGGAAGGACATTAGAAAAGAGGACAAAAAAGGACACAACTGAAGAGGGTTTGGAAGATCTAGTTCTTTTATTTTTTTTATATGATTTTGGAGTTGAGTTCCTCAACTGTGCAGTCTTGCAATACAGAAAGGAAGCAAAATTAAATGCTTGTTTTTCAAACTTATCAGAAAAAAATCCACAAATAAATTATATAATGTGTAATTTATTAGTGTCATTTATGGTCATCAAAAGCTTTAGCTGGGATGAGGGATATGGCAAGGTCCTTAAAAGCATTTTAAACCTGATGCTAACAAATCAAAACAATTTATTTCTTTTATTCATAAGGTCCAAAGACACTTTCATGTAAGTTGTTATAATGTGATTTTTCTCTGCCTTTGGCTATGGATTTTTACAAAATAACTTTTATGAAAGGATGGACATATTCAGAAATAAGAAAAATCTACTATCAAATATTCCTTTGAACCATTATTTAATTTAATAAGAAAGCTGGGGGGTGGGGATGGAGAGGGAGAATATAAAGCCACTGGTCCCACTGCGCCTGTAACCAGAACAGAACCATACCTAGAAGTATTCTGTTAAAAATAGTGAGTGACTATATCCAAGTGAATTTAGAAGTTACAAGAACACTGCTCAACTATTTCATTTCCATTGCTTTAACCCCATGTTCTCACCTGATGAAATAGGAACTATTCCTTAGATGACCCTTTGATGCCTCGTTTGCCTCAGGAGGCAGAGAGGAGGAACAGATTGGTATTTTTCCCTTCCCTTTGAGTCACTGGAGACTTTCACAGCTGGAGACAATATGACAAAAAAAATCCATTAGTAATTTATTAGATTCTCAGCTGCTTGGCTAGTTTATCATAATCACAGGTTCAGCTTTAAATCAGTCACCAGGGCTGGAGTCATCATGAAATTTTTCCTCTAGGTCAGGTAGGCAGAAGAATTCTGACATTCATAGCAAGGGGATGATCTGCTTCCTCAGGTTGGTTTATTTTAAAAATCGCCTACTCCTACAAGGCCTTAAGGCTTTGGCATTGTTCTGGATTTTTTTCCTGAAGTGCCTTCAGATGTTATAGATTTACTTTTGGCCCATTACATGCATTTTAAATTTGCTGTAGACTATTTAATAATTCTGTGTCATCTGGAGTCTGTAGGGACATGTGGAGGGCATGCTTTATACTCCATTTGAAGTAGGTCTCTATTGCACTCTTATAACTTCAGGTTTATGGACTGAATGACCATGATGGTCTTTCACAAATTCATGTTCCTATATTAAAGAGATACCGAACACCAAATTTGTTTCCTGAGTACATATTTTTAGACCAAGCTCAAAGTTCTTTCTGATAAACGAGTCATTTTTTTTAAAGTACTTTTTCCAAACTTGAAAGCATATTCCTAATTTGTCTCCAGTTTTTGTTATTCTTCCAGAGGTGGGAATTGAAGATTAAAGTACAAGATTTGATCAGCAGTCTCATCAGTGAGAAACAGTATTATTTGAGATTCTTCTTTCTGGACATCAGCAGCATTGCCTTGGCCAGCTCTTCTTCAGGAAGGAATCCACCCTCAGGGATCTTCACTCTCTGCATTTGGCTGTGTTCTGATTGATTGTGCCCCCTCAGTCTCAGAGCCCATACTGGCCTGCAAAACAAGACTGATTTTCTTTACCTCTTGCCAGTCTAAAAATCAATTCCTGCTGAAAATCTCTTTCCAAATCAACACTGTGCATTTTATACAAATAAACAACATTACTCCACTAATATTTTTAATATTAAGCTCCTCAGTGAACCAGTTAATCCACTGAATTCAGACCATGTTAACTTTCAAAGTTCTTGTCTAAACTGTCAAGTGGCACAAAGTCAAATGCTTCTTAGAAATCTTTTACATTGAAGCCATCAATATGCAGCAGGTCTGGAAAGTTTGCCAGTCTGCTGAGAAATCAGACAAGAAATCAGCAAGGATTCACAGGAGACCACTGTGGAAAGCTATCCTTAATGTAATAGAAAATCAAAATATATCTTTGCTGTATGGAATGGCATCAAATGTATTAACTTCTGCTCTGGAAGAAACATGAACTTGAGCTGGAGGAATTTTTCATTTGGGGTGGTCCCTCCAGTTTCTCTAAAACTTTTCAAGCCTCCTCTTCCATCACTGACACAACCCTTATATCCAAATTTTCTTTTCTTTTTGAAAAGTTGATTACTTCAGTGGTGGAGGCCAGTGAGTTCTAAACTCAGGCCACACTGCTGCAGCACACCTGGAGTGATTCTACATCTGCAGTGAAGGCTGCTCTTGAACGTTTCCATCCATAAAAATCCCTAGGTTCAGGTTCCCCTGATGAAGGCTCTCATTGCCAGATGAAATTAAACTTTTTTTTTAATCAGTGGCTCCATGATTTGAATGTAAAATCTTGATATTGCCCTTGTTACCTTGTTACCTTGTTACGGAAAATATCACCCAGTCTTTGGTGTTGTTGAAAGGAAACCTTTGGGTGATGGCCCACATGTTGGGCAGATGGATTTCTTTGAGGAAGACGTGTCACCTGCATAGTTATTCTGGTCACCAGTCAGCTTTTTGGTGGTGTCAGCAAGTTGCTGTCATGAATCTGCATGTGGTGAAGATGTCTCCTGTGCCAGGCAAGAGATTTAATTTAAACCTGCTGCATCTGCTAATAAACTCTTTTAACTGCTATGATGACAGGTGTAATGAGCTGTCATTACCTCAGAAAGGGAACTTTTGTCTTTTGCAGTGCATCTGACAGAGCTGAGGATCTGGGTTCAAAAGAAAAAGACTCTAACCATTGGGACACTTTGGTATCTATTTTTGGTATGCTAGGGTCAGACAACAGCAGGTGCTTGCAGCAGGATTCTTGTGGGGAAGGGTCCTTCTTAAATTTAATTCTGGTCAAAATCAAAAGCTGACAACAAACCAAGCCACTACTGGATATTTGCTAAAATAAGCCAAACTACCAGTCTTAAGACTCACGCTAATACAAATAATTGCCCTCCCATCATTCATGTTCCAGCATTTATGAAGCACTGCAAGCAGTTCAAAGGGTCCTTTGGTCCAACTGATTATTGCTCAGCCCTCAGCACACCACTCTCAGGTCCTGCAAAATCTGTCAGGGTTTTTCCATTTTTCTTCTTTGAAAAGCTTGCAGAAGATTTTGTCCAGGAAAAATTTAAAAGGCAAGCCTTGTTCATTTCTTGCTATTAAGTTCTCAAAATCAGTTAGGTTAAGAGAAAAAACTATTTGCATTAGATTCTTGTGAAATAACATCTATAGACTCAGACTTGGTAGTCTATCCCATGTGCTACTTTCAGCTGAACAGTCCCAGTTTCCCAATCAGTCAGTGCAGAAACAAAACCTTCAGTACTGAAACTGTTTCAGAAAAAAAAAAAAAGAATAAAGAAGGACTTATTTCACAGTCCTACCAAACTCTGCTCCTCGGTTTTCTCCCTATATCTTCTTTGCTTGCTGCTGAACAACTTGTAGGTTAGTTTTCAGCTTATTGTTCAAAATGTCTGTGTCAGAAACTTCTTCACGTTCCCAGGTGAGCCTTTCAGAGCACAGGGGAGCCAAAGGTCCAACAAAAATGATTCATTATATCTTAACTCCAGGTGCAAAATACCCCCTAAACTTAAAGGTGGTGACTCCATGGTAAAATTTCTTAATGATAAGGCCAGTAAACATCATTATAGCTTTGTAGTCAAAAATAGTTACACATTTTGGAATAGTAAAACTTATGTGCTGTTCTTTAATGGGAAAGATGACGATCTTTATGGTACAGAATAACCACTGGAAGCCGCTACCTAAAATTCAACTAAGAATGCACCACAGTTCTCTGCTGTGCTATTTCTACCAAAAATGTTCAAAAAATAGCATCAAGTTATGAGATGCTCTAAGTTTTCAGTTAAGATATATATATATACAGCACACTGATTCTCACATCTCTTTTAGTAAAACTGTTTTATTTTAACTGCATGGCCTTCCCCTGTCAGACAGTTCATTAGCATGTTCTGTGCCTTAAAAGCCACTTGCAAAAAATCCTATAGATTCATAGAAATAAAGGACTGCAAAAGGTATTCAAAAGGCCATCTGATCAAGTCCTCTTCACTGAGCCTCAACAGGCATGTATGTATGTGGCTGTGTAAAAACTCTGATTTTAAGGAAATGCTGTGATCTGAAAGCAGCTGGAATCCTCTGTTAATTATCAGAAATTACAACAGCCATCTATAATTTACTGCCTTGGCTAATACATTCGTTTTTTTTGAGGTGATTTTTCACTTCCTCACCTCTCCTTTAGTAATAACCCTGCATTAAATCCCTGCTCTACAAAGTCAACAGGAAAATTCCCATGAACTTCAACAGAAACAGGTTTTCTCTGTTTTTCTTCTTGATTTAGATGAGTGGCCATGGAAATCTTTGGCTGACAGATTTATTTAGAGACAGAAAGACACCTAAACTTTAAATCTTTACTTTAGCCTGTCTTTTATTTGAGTGTGTGCTTTGGGAATACATTTAGATAATTTTTATATTTCAGTGTAAATCCCGAGGTAAAATGTCACTTCTAAGCCAAAATTTTTCATTTAATGGATTTGTGATGAAGTGTTGAGCTTGATGGGAAAAATTAAAAGTTTTTTACTGAGCCCTGATGACGTAGGTACAATTGTCTCTGCCTTGAGCAAGGGAAAGCACTAGATCATCTCTCTGAGTCCCTGTCAGCCCTATGATACTTTGACATAACTAGTTTGCTTTTAACTTCAGTCAGACATACTTGTGGCTCAGGCAGACTAGAAAATAAAAAGCACATGTCACAGGAAAAATAATGTGATGTACCTCTTTAAATCCATTAGCTACAGGAAGCAAATTATCAGACTTATTTAGGCTCACTACTAACAGGTTTTCTGTTCCTAAATAAGATGCTGAGTGAAGCCTTAAGATGGTCTCTTTGATGTAAATCTCACGCTGACATTCTTTCTCCATATAATGATGAGGAGAAACATTAGAGCTACAAACAAAAGGGCCAATGAGAATGGGGTTTCATCCTGCCAGAATTGCCTGGGATTAGTAAAACATCATCCTCTGGATGCAGTCTGGTCTTCCTTCTTTCAACTTCTCTCTGATGAATTCAAATATCAAAACAACTTAAAAAGAGAACAGGCTTTGCACCATAATAGAAAACAAACCTTTTTGTTTGTTTTGTTTTAAAACAAGCCTTTAAGGTTCTTGAGCATAGAAAAAATCTGAAAAAGCTACTTAAAACTTGTGATTTAGATGTGCTAAATTGGGTTCTAATTGGTTATTTTCATTTTAAGGCTTGTCCCAACTCCGAAAAAAGTGAATGGAAATCTTTGCAGTAATTTCAAGGCCTGGTAGATCTGCCTCTCAAGCTGCTCTGCAGGACACCCACTCTCTTGTTTTCTTGACTTCTAGTTTCTTCTTTTGAAAATACCAAAGAATAACATAAAAAATTGGTGAGAAATTAAGCAACCTACCTGTCAATTTTGTCTAACTTAAAACTAATTATGAAACAGTTAATTGCTCTCTGGCTGGGTATGATATCCATCCAAGGAAAGAAGGATGCAGCTCTTCCAAAGGAGAGAAACAATTTACAGGAGAGATAAAGGACAAGGGTAAAACTGGACAGCTCATAATGTTAAAAGGCTTAGTTGGGTTCCAATACAAAACTTCAAAACCCTCAATAATCAACATGTAAATTAAAGAACAAAATTTACCGGCCTTAATATTTGCAGCAGCATTTGTATCTGAGGAACCCACTGAGTGGAGGTGAAATATTTGGCAATCATTGATTAAGGAGTTACAAACTATCCCAAACTAGCAGCTCCAGCATGTTGTCCATTAAGATTGCATTGTCAACCATGGCAGACTGCAGACTCCCTAAATCTTCTCTGGAGAAGTCCCTTGACTGGGTTCATGTCAAGGCAATACTTTGGCAGGTTCCAGAGAAAAATTCAGTCCCATTTAGTGGTGTCAATATGTGTCTCTGAAGGCAAAATAAAAGAATAATAAAATAATAGAAACATATAAGCAAATGGAGAGAAACTTTGGAATTCATTTTGGAGCCAGTTAATTAATATGCTGCTTTATTTCGCAGCTTATTACTGCTCCCCTTTCCCTCTTCACTCACCCTAACCATCAGCTTGACAAAATCAAACTCCTCATATGTACCCAATAAAGATGCAAAAGCAGGAAATCATGTAGCAAGAAAAAGAATGGCACCTTGCTTCAGTTATCCACAGGTCAGACCAGTGTATCTAGTGCAGTACACTGACCTCTAAAAACATTTGTGTGATAAAACCTTTTGCAAGCCTTTACTAGTTAAACTTGGTTGGACCTCTGATCTTTGTGGGATCACAGCCCCAAAGGTGAGTGAGGATGGCACAAGCACAGGAGGATGTGGTGAAGAAGCTGGTTCCCATCACCAGCAATGACACAGTCCCTATGAGATACAGCCAGAGTCTGTGCTGCCTGAGATAATCAGAGAAGGATATGAATGAAAGTGTTTGGGGAAAGAGATAAAGTTTGTAGGGAAATGTTGTATGCCACACAGATTTAGAATAGTTTAAATCTCTTTCAAATCTAAATTCTCCATTTTCACATCTTAAAGGATATCTCAAATATTTTTTCTTTTTCTCCGGCTCTTATTAAGTAAATATCTAAGTGGTAACTTCTGACAAGGAGTTATACTTGCAAAATCACTCATAATATAAAATATTGTCTGGTATAATTTAAAAAACATGTATTGCTTTTCAATCTATCAAGACCATCTGCATACAACTGGTCTCTGAAAGCTGAGATTTTATACACTAATTTTTGGCTCATCTATTTAGGGCTTTAGGAGACAAGTTTTTTAACCTGTGGGTTTAATGGTTTCATTAGCTTAGTACCAGTTTTGCTTTTTGTTAAGTCTCATTGTCAAAACGTAAAAAAGCTGCTTTAAAGAAGCAAACTTTTACAAGCTTCTGTAAATTCACCTGCCAAAGAATGACTACCACTTTCCTTGCCATCAAAACAGAACCAAATTTATACACACTTCAGACTTTGCTCATGGCTTCTCGGTTCAATAAAAAAAGGGGGAATTAAATAGTTTTCATGTTGTACTCCCAAGGGAATCCCGCTAAGTTAAAGCACATTTTAATCTCTTGAGCCAGCAGCTTTATTAGTAAGCGTTCCCCAATCTTCAGGGAAATCTAATTTCACAAATAGATCAGAGTCACTTCAAACGCAGCTTTCAGTTGCCATCCACTGGGGGACAAACGGGGAGGAGGAAGTTTGTCAGAAAAGACCCTCTCTGAGCCCAAGAGTGATTACCAGAGGTGTCTCCATCGACTGCCACCCACCTAAAGTCGATAGTACTCAGATGAGTACGCCGGTGTGGACTATATAAGAGAAGCGCATGGCCCTGGAGGGCGCATCCCCCATCTCCGGGCGCAGCACCGAGCGCCCCACTCCGCGCCCGGCGGAGCCTCCGCGGGGACACGGGCTCTGCCACGGCGGCACACGACCTCGCTCCCCAGCCCGCTCGCACCCAGCCGGACTCGCCTCCGCCTGAAGGTAAGCGGCCGCCCGCCGGCTCTCCGGAGAGGATCCTGGCGTGGAACTAGGGGTGTCGCTGCCCCGGCAGCGAGGCGCGGGTCGTTCCCCGGGTACTCCCCGGGTTTGCCGTGCGCTCCGGCGGCTGCGGAGGGAGGGAGAGCCCGGAGCCGTCGGGGTGAGCCGGCTCCCGTGAGGCTCCGTTAACTCCTTCGCCCAAGAGGATTTGCGAGGCAAGGCCAACTAGAAAACAGTTTGTAAATAACAGAATTTCCTCCCCTCCCTCTTAATCCTACCCGTTTTCTATAATTAGAATAGCTTACTTAGGGGCATTAAGCGCCGCTCTCGAAGCCCCAGCCTGTGATAATTGTTTTCGCCCTTTACACCCAGATTTGCGGCACTTCCGATGTAACTCGCCCCGCACTGAACTCCACCCGATTGCCGTCCGTGCCCGCTCCCCGAACCCCGCGGTGTGGCACTGCCCGGGCGGCTGGACAAGGCTGGCCCGTCGCTGGGGCTCTCCCGCCGCCCGCTTCTCCGCCAGAACCAGGAGGCACCCGCGGGCGCGGGGACTCCAGGGGCAAAGGGAGCCGCGCAAATCCCCCGCAAAACCCCGTACCGCCAATATGCGCTGCGCGGTTAATAACCTTCCCCTGATCCGTGACTATCAAACGCACCCTCCGTGCAGCCGGGCGAGCGCGGCGGCACTGCGCGGGGGCTGGCGGGTGGCAGCCCGTCGGGTCCCCGCTCCGCGCCCCCTCCGCCGGCGCTCCGCGGGCTGCGCCCGGCCCGGGAGTGCGGGAGCGGCGGGCGGGGGTGCCCCGGGCGCGGCATGGGGGGCGCGGCACGGGGGGCGGGCGGGTGGGGTGCGGGCCGGGCCCGGCGCTGACCGCCTTCGCTCTCTGCCTCCTCCCAGCGCCGCAGAGATGCGAGGGGCGAAGAAGCGCCAGGCGCTGCCCGCCATCGTGCTCCTGCTGCTGGCCTCGGCCCCGCCGCCGCCGGGCGCCGAGGGCAGGGACGTGCCCGCCGCCGGAGCCGAGCGGGGGGCGCTCCTCGACATCCTCCTGCAAGCTCTGGGCGACGACGGCCGCCCGCTGCCGCCCCGCCCGCCGCGGAGGGACCGGGTGATCTCCCGGCGGTACAGCGGCGGCGGTGCCCCGCCGACAGAGCCCCGCGCCGCCGCCGCAGCCCCCCGGCCGCCCCCCGCCGCCGCCGCCGCCGCCGCCCCGCCGCCCCCGCGGCTCTTCGCCGCCGCCCGGCACGGAGGTAAGAGCCGCCGCGCTGCCCCGCCGGGGAGCCCGGGGTGCACCACCCTCCCTCCGGATCCCGTCCCCGCCGCCTCCTCCGGCGGCCGAGCCCGACGGCTCCTCCGCTGGCGCATCCCGCTGCGGCAGGGAGCGGGCGAGCGGCACGCGGGTCGGGGATGCTCTCCCTTCGCCCCGGGGCAGCCACGGGAGGGGCTCTGCCTTGGCGGAGTTGGAGCCCCGCTGAGGGCAGCACAGCCCGGCCCCGCTCCCCGGCTGGAGCTGTGGGGGAATCCGGGACGGAAGGGAGGACAGGGTCACTGGGGCCTCGGCATCTTCAGCCGGGAGGTCAGCTTCGGCCACCACTGATCTACAGGCCCTCAGAGCGAGCCTTCCAACCTCCCTATACTGCAACGTAGCACTGAGGAGTCCCAAACGTAGG
Organism: Entomyzon cyanotis; assembly: GCA_024500445.1. NCBI lineage: Eukaryota > Metazoa > Chordata > Aves > Passeriformes > Meliphagidae > Entomyzon > Entomyzon cyanotis. Next base: position 24,583,171 of record JAKEPQ010001005.1, read on the forward strand.
ACTGCTCCTCTGATCTGCACAAAGAGCATAAATGACCAGTCTGAGTGATAGCTGTCTGGACGTACTCCTGTAAACTTCCTCTTCAACTTTGCTGTTCCCGTGTGGTGCACTTGTCTAGTTTTGCAGGGCAGGTGCAGAAGATCCAGACTGTGCTGGGCATGGGGCTTATTTCACCTTTTGGAGGATGCTTAGACTGGGGCAGGGAGCCATCTCCAGCACTGGCACGGGCCAGGCCTGGCAGAGACAGCAGGACAGGTCAGAGCCAAGCACAGCTGCCTGGTGATACACAGTTCAGGGCCAAGCACAGCTGCCTGGTGATACTCACAGTGTCCCTGGCCAGGAGACTGACACTGCTAGGTTTGATGCAGAGCTATGCAAACACATGTCCTGCTGGAGTGGAGCTGCCTGAGGGGTTTGTGTTGGTTAGGATGATGCAGTTTAGCAAAAAGGAGACTCTAGTCACTGTCCTTGGCTGTAGCCCGCTAATATTTTTCTCATTGCCTGCCAGAGACCTTGCTGGAGAGAAACCAAACTGAGGGAACCCAAGGAAGTTTGATTCCTTAGGGATTTGTGTCCCTGGAGAGCGCCCTTGTGGCTGATGGCTGGTAATGGGTGGAGATGCAGCCCTCCCCAAGACTCACTGGTAGACTTTTTTCTGTTCAGCTGTGTTTCAAATGAAATTAAGCCCCATTTTGGAAAAAATTGAAGTTGGGTGAAAAATTCAGAAGTTGCTAGATGAATAACTGAGTGGCAGAGCAGGCACTTGTGCAGGGAGAGTGCTGCACATTCTAAGGAAACTGGGCTAAAATTTATCAACCAAAAATTAATCAATGCTCTGGCCTTGGAAGCTTCTCAGTGTGATCTGCTCCAGGTGTTGAACTGTACATCAGTAAGGGGTTGTATTGTCCTAGTGAACTTCCAGACATTCTTGCTTTTTCAGACTCTAATGTTCCTGGTAGTTACAGAAAACCAGCCCAAACCAGATTGCCACAGATCTGTGTGCTGACTGGAAGAGATGCTGCTGGTTATCAGCATGACTGGTCATAAGTGTTTACTTACTGTGCCTTGAATTCTTTGCGTGCTGTGGGCAAAACCTCAGCCCAAGAAAAAAATGTGAAATGGTCGTTTCAAAGCAGAATACATGAAGGTTTACATGTGTCTTCTTTTCAAGAGAATGAAAGATAGAATAGTATAAACATGAGAATTGCCCTCAGATATATATTTTGCAATGATTATTGCAATTTTTACTAGTATTAGGTGGCTTGAGGAAAAATTCTGTTTTGGACATCAGTATTTTCCATTTGAGATGTTTGCTCTTAACTAAATAATTCTATTTAACTATAGAAAGTATAAATATTTCATAATATTTATATAACTTTGAAGGGGAATTTTCTTGTATCCATGAGTATTATACACAGTAAGATTTTGTTTTCTGTTAGTTGTTACTTTTAGTAACTATGTTGTACACAAAAGGAACAGCTGAACATCCTTAGAGAAATTCTCCAGTTGTCCCTAGCACAGGTGAAGTGTCCTGTGGGCAACTACAAAGGTAGCTTTCTCACCAGCCTAGAAAGAGCAGATCTACAGTTTAGATAATAATGACATTTTCGTTTTCATCTCATTTTTTGTAACCAACACCAAGGATACAAATTAGTACGTGTAATGATGGTGTGTACTTATTTTTTGGGATAGAGAACTGTGACAAAGCTTTCCTTACAAGTAAATAACTACTTTTTTAAACTCTTGTCACCAACACATTAACGGCAACTTTCTACTCCAGCTGGTAGTACCTGATCACTGGCTGAACAGAACAGCTTATCTTCCTCTTAGACAGGAAAGTTGTTGCATTCAGTAGAGTACTCAGCCAAGCATTTGAAACTGGAGTTACGTATTTTGATTGTCTGTAGCTGCTGAAAATCAATCCCAAGTGTCTGATTTAAAAGACAATTGAGCAGCTAATTACCACTTTTGTTTGCAACAAAAAGCATCCAGTATAGTGCTGTATACAGAATAGAGAATTCAAGACGAATAATTTCTGTGTGTTTTCTCCTTTTCTTTTTTTTTCTTTTCTGAGGATGCTACTCTGTATTATCAATGAGTTGAATAGCAGGAGGACTGAAATGTGCTTCCCGTCCTGTTCTCTCATTCCCTCACTTTAAGGACTCTCCCCAGCTTTAGTCTAGCAGCTTGCTGAGCTGCACCAGCACACTCACCTTTCTTTTACTTCATTTAGGGGCTTGCTTAACTATTTTTATAGTGAGAAAGCTGACCTGGAGTACCACTGGGTGAATTCTAGGAGCAGCACAGGAAAAGTGGCTACAGCACATGTCCAGGAGTGAGGTTTGAGAGAGGATGGGACCTCCTCCTTAGATTGATGTGGTCCTGCCAATTTAGCCCAGGCTATAATGGAAAAGCACAGCACCATAGGGTGTCTTTGATAAGGCAGGAAAAAAGAGTGAAACACTTACCTGTCAGACATTGCACGTATACCACTCAGTTATAGATGCCTAAAGAGGACAGGAAAGCAAGAGTGTTTTTGGTCTGTAGTACTCCATCTGGATGTGGCTTGCAGGGGGTTCACAGACCGGTCCTGGGCTAGAGCTATGCCATGGGAATAAGAGTTGTGGTCTACTTCATGTGGTTTTGTCACAGAGCAAAAGGGCATGACTGGAATGGAGAGGACACTCAAACCTGCCCTGCCGTGTTGGAACAGTGAGATGATGTGACCTGCCTGGAAAGGACTCTTTAGGTCTTTCTTCCCCTTTAATAATCAGGGTTATATCCTGTGTCATGTGCTTCTTAACCATAAGAAAATATGTGTCATGGTTCTTGTAGGACCCAGGACACTCACATATGCAATAGAGATACCAGTTTCACCATCATTTTAGCTGTCTTAACTTCTTATCTCTTTTATCCCTACATGTTCAAAAGTCTTATCTCACACAGATCTGTCCCTGTTTTTCTTGGTGACCTGATTAATGAGAGTGAGCACTTGCTCTGAAGGGTACCTTTAAAAGAAATTCCAACTAACCAAAAGGCAATCTTCATCTTTTCTAGGATTTCTGGTAGGATGTCACTAAAAATACAAGTTCTTCCTTTGAATTATTATATCCAGTGGGATTAAAATATCTGTCATAACATCCTTTACTTGCCTGATTTCCGTGAAGTTTCTATGCTTGAGTGTGATTTTATTTTTTTTTCACTAAAAAGTGTCTTAAAGTTCTTTAAGCTTAGTGATGAAAGCTCCTCAATGGGTAATCTTTTTTATAACTATACCCTGCTTCTGATGCATAACTGTGGTCAGCTTTTTTATGAAGAAAACATGTATTTTCACAAAGAGAAGATTCAGCTCCAGGTTATTTTTGGATGTCACGTCAGGGGAACTAGAATAGTTTGTCATTCTTCTTACATTTTCTTTGTTACATTTATCCAAACACTTTCCTCAAAACCAGAATAGCTTCCATGTAATTAGATTTAAAGAAATCTTGAGAAATAAAAAAATCTGCATCGACTATTCTTTCCTTACATATTGCCCACCACAGTGCAGAAAGGAGCTATCTAAACTGACAAGGGTTAGGGGGCTGAAATTTCCCTTTTGTCCTGGGAGACCAACAAGACATTTTAAAACATGTTGAGCAGTTATTCTTCAAGCATGGAGGAATGAAGATAAATATTGTTCTCAGTTTATGAGTATGTTCAAATTAGCCTCCTGAGCATATCTACTTCAGTTTTAGAATAACATATCAGAGAAGAGAATTTGGCCCTCAAAATATTTAAACTTTAAGGTTGCACTTACGAGTTCAGTTTTATGCCAAAATTTCTTATACATCATCAGCAGAAAATTGTAAGTTGTCCTATTACATAGTGGTAGTTTAACCATTATTCAAAATTAATTAGATTTGAAAGATATGTTTGAGGTTTATTTTAGTTTATGGTTAAATCAAACCCATGTATCCTATCTAAGGCATAAGAAACATTTTGTTCTTTTCCCTCGCTTAAAAGGATCTCCTGTAAGTGTAGTGATGGTTACAGCTGGAAGTCCCTAATTCTGCAAGACCTGCTGTGCCTGATACTAAACTACTTCAGTGAATGTAATTACAGATCTGGAATAAAAAAAAGGAGACCATGGAGGAATGCAAACTTTGTCTCTAAGAAATTAAATGTATGGTATGAAATAACACAGAGTTCTTTGTTATACTCAAGCTTCATCTGACTATTATTCCTGTTAATAAGCTTTTTTTTTCTTAGCGCATTGTGTTAATGGGAGTTGTTGGACATTCAGACTTAAAAGAAGATGAAAGTTCATAAAAATGACATGCTTCAAAATCACGTTAACCAAATCAAACATTATCTTAGAAATTACTAAAACAGTGGATGAAATTGGTTTAAAATAATAATAACTGTTCCATTAAAAAAATCCAAATAAAGTCTTCTGATTTATAGTAATCATTCCTGATTCTAAAACTGACATTTTTGAATCAATTATTTTTACAGTCAAGTTGGTAGGTAGGCTTTTCTGAAACAAAACCAGGCAAACATAATTTGCTTTGAAAGCTTAATATGATCCCTATTCCAAATGGATAAGGGGCTTATTTTTTTTTATTTTCAATGAGGTTGACATGATATAGAAATAAATTCTAAATTTACATATTCCTGATCTAATGGTTAAAAGAAAATATATTCTCATAGATTAACAAATGTAATGAATTATAAAATACTATTCCTCTCAGCAGAAAATCTATATGGCAATGTCCTTGGGACAGGGCAACCAGCTTGGGTGCTGGAAGGAATGAAGATTCCATAGGGCAATAGGATTCCCAGGCTTCCCAGCTTACTGAGGCAGGATCAGAGGGGCTGTGAGGATCTCACGTTGAGGCATAAATATAAACAGTACCAGTGAGCTCAGTGGAGATAACCATTATGTCTGCTTGTACCATGGTTTGGTGTCAGTTCCACCCAAAAAATACCAGTGGGCAGGATAGATTTTCATTTCCTTTGATGAAAGGAAGTCCCAAATACTGCAGAGATTGTATATACCTGCAGTTCTACATAGCACTTGGATCAGCCACACCCCTGCTACTTTCTTTTTCCCTTCCTGCTTGGGTTTTTAGGTATGTTGTGCCATATGCCTTCTAACAGCTATTCTCTGTGTTTGGCAACCACAACTGCCAGACAGTAGAGCCAGACCACTGAACAAAAGGCATCTGAAATCTAGGAAAAGCCAGAAGTCTTCCATATCATGTGGAGAATGTCAAGCCCATGGATTGGTCCATGAGAGCTGATGAAGGTATGAGCAAAGTTAAAACATAGTTGTTGCATACATGGAGACTTAAAATATAATGAAGTACATCAGAGCAGTCCTTCAAATGAAGGGGTCCCCAAGGGGCTTTGCTCTCACTCCCATTAATCCCAGCAAAGGGCACTCAATGTCTGAGATGCTGTGCTGTCCTGGCACAAGAAAGGAGAAGCCTTGTTGAACTGCAGTACCCTGAGCAGCAAACATTTGAGAGTCCACTGTGCTGTCCCAGGAGCAAGATAGGCTGTCATCAAATGGAAAAACTTTGTACTTCGTATTTTTGTAAAACTTGTAATGAGCATGACAAGACACACAATTTCTAATGTGAGCAGTTCTGGCCCCAGAAAAGTGGATGTCAGGATTTTCACTGTATTACACTAGGTTTTGGTCTGATGTACACCAGGACTCCACCAATATGTAGGGGAGTGAATAACAAAGAAAACAGAAGTTTTGTTTCAAAGTAGATCTGCATGCATTACTATCTGTAATTCAGGAGCAGCATGTATTTTGTATTAGTCTAGCTTGGCCCTGAGCCTGTGAGCAAACTGAAGAGCTGATATATTTTGTGTGGTGTTTTTCTTTTCTTTACATTAGGCACAATTTGATTTTTTTATCAAGAAAGAATGTCAGGTCTCTGTGTTTTAGTGGTTTGTTATTTCAGGTTTTAGTCTGCCAGAAAAGCCTCTGAGAGGTGGGAGAGTGGCAGTGCACAGGTGTAAGGTTTTGTGATACATTTATTGTTTGATAGATAGCCTTTAACCTTGAAAATACACTGCTTCATGTATGGAGATGATGCTGCTTTTTACATAAGTATGTATATGGTGAGAAGGATTTAAAAAGAAACATACACATGCATCCATACAAATAGGTGCACAGACTCCTCTTTTAATTAATAGGGTTTGAGGGCAATTTGTGTGAGGATGACATGATGTTTCAGACCCACATGTGGTTTAAAAGTTCCAAAGGTGACTTATAAAGGCTTGTATTTTCCAAAGCACTTAACACAACATAAAAATAACTGTATAGTACTAGTCACTGTGGAAAACTATAAGCCAAACTTCATAATCAATGAGACACCTGAGAAAGATGCACCATCTACAAAAAGAGCCACTGAAAGGCTGCAGGGAGAAAGGGGTGACTGATTCCATGCCTAAAGTATGTGTAAGGCCACTGTCTACATTGGGCTCATTACATTCTTACAGAAGAACTCTCCAAGTGACCTGAAAGTAGTTTGTAGGAAGGGGGATATTTGTTTTCTAAAGAACTAAAATTTTGGATGTTTTTCTAGTACATGTCACAAAATTAAAAAAACCCCAAAAACTGAAATGTGACCATATTAATAATTTGCAAGACTTTTTAAAAAAGCATATAAAATAAATACAGTTTAATAGTCATGGTAAATATATTCTTTTTCGGTACACACATTGAGATGATATTGTACTGAAAAAAAAATATAATTTGTTGCTTATGTTTGGTTTTGATGGTTGATTGTTAGGATTTTCTACTCCATTCAAGGATGACTGCTTCATTTTGTCACTTGTGAATTAGAGATTACTACTTTTTGTGAAGTCCTACAGGCTATTTACTCAATTTTTGTGGGTTTTTAATGTAGGTCAATTGGAAAACAGTTGCCCTAGTGACGGGTTTAATTGACTATTGATTACATACTGAGGGCACAATTCTTTAGGTTATAAACAAGATTTAACACATGAAGGATCCAAGCATTTAATTGATTAGTGGCCACTTTTATATTATCCTTTATTTTATTATGTCTGCTCTGGAAAAAATCATTGATATGCAGTGCTCCTGATTTTACCAAAACAGTGCATAAAAATATGTTTGTTTAATACAGACTTTAACACCAGTGAAAAATACTGTTTGGAGCTACAAATTGTGGCTACTTGTTGATCCTAATATTTTGTTTTTAAACATATAGTGAAAATGCATGTAGTCAAGCAAAAGCCACTCATGGTAAAGGCACAATTTTGAATACTAAGAATATTTAAACTTTTTTTTGGGTAAGCTTCTTGTTGGGTTTTTTTAAAGTCTATTAAGTCTTTCTCTGTCAATTCAAGTAAATTGGTTCAATTTCATTTTAGTACATGTTATCTTACCACATGATTTGAAATCTGTGTCTTTGGCTTAAAGAAGAACATTTAAAGTTACATCAGTAAAGCAATTCTTGTCATGTTCCTTGCTGCTTTTAGATAGCTTCCTGAGTGACATAGCACAAATCTAATTAAGGCTTTGTTACTCAAATTATTTTCTCCTTTTTTACTCAAGCCTGTAAAATAAAGTGAAAAGCAAAATAAAACCCTACTGGAAAACAGTCAGACACTTTTTTTTCCTTAATCTTTGCTGTTTATGATGTGTTTCAGTAGTAAGAACCTTTGAAATGAAGTGTTAGAAAATGCATCCTCGTCAGTCTATGTGGCAGTAGTGGATATATGCCCTGGATTAGTAAAACCCTTAAATCCCATTGGCTTAAAGTAAGGAGATAGCTGAGATGTTATTACTCTAATCATGATAGAGTAATTACTTCTTTGTCTGTTAATGACATAGCATGCCTAACACGAGAGACTTCTCTGCTCTCAAAGGAATTTCAATTTAGGAAATTAGGAAAAAGATTTTCAGAACTTGTCTTTGACACAGTAAACAAAGAGTTGAGGCCAAAACACACTAATGTGAGGATTTCTTGTGGTCTCCACAGAAATCTTCTGGGTCAGAAGACAACCTAGAGCAGGTTAATTGCTTGCATTTGATACTATGTGCCTAAAGTTTGAATGGACCTCTTGGTCAGTAGTAATTTAGCAACGCACCACAATTTCGGTTTCCAATTATTATGTGATCAAATGCCAAGTTTCCATGTGTAGTTTACATATATAGATTTCCCCCTTTATTCAGTAACAAGTCACTTTCCCACATATCAGGAAATTTTTGTTCTTTTCAAAAAGGGGTAACTACTAAAGAAATAATTTGTGTGGATAAGATTGGCACAGGTACAGCAAACCCACATTTATATCTACTTCTCATGAACAAGGTGACTCTGCATTACCTACGTGGTGGAGTCACTCCATGTGTGACTATGGGATTCAGCTTCATGAGAATATGGTGAATCCCTTATATAAGATGCAGTCATGGCTTTCAAAATCCTTGGAAAAAATCCAAACTACACATTTATACTGAAGCCCACTGTCCCAGAACTGAGCAGCACCTCCAGAAAAGCCTTGCTTCTCCTTCTTTACTTTTGGCTGGGATAATTGTTCCTTTCCTGTCAGAACAAAGAGTGATTAAGTATTACAAACAAGTTAAGTGTTATCTTAGAATAAATAGAAAACCTCTCAAGTATTAAGGGTATCACTTTCTCTGCAGTTACACTCTATCTCAGAATACCAGAATATTGTAACAGTGACAGTGGTATTGAAAAATCAGAGAAATGTTAAACTTTTCCAGTCCCAAGATATGGAAAGTATTTTCTGCTTTTTTATTTAAGGTCAGCTTTTCCTGCTGAGCACTTTTTGGCCTCCTGAAATGCATGTTTGCATGTATTTTACTCCTACTTGTTATCCTTGAAGATAAAACCTCCAATATTAGTATGCAGAAGTAGCTCACCACCTTTGATTCATTTATATGTAACAGTCAAATAAAATATTTTGATCTTAGTTATTATTTATAAGAGGTCTCCTTATGTAACTGTGATAGGGTAAAATCACCCTAGCTTGAGTATAAACCTGACGTATGATCAGTGGGAACACTTTTCAAGTAGTAGTTTAGAATAAAGGATTTAAAAAGTAGAAACAGTGAGTTATTAATATATTTGTGATAGTTCTGTATCTGTTCTAATTTGGAAAGAAATAGAAACATTTCTAAAATAAGCACAGGAAATGTAAAGTACAGTTAAACACTACCATTTGCACAGCAATCAACCTGGAGCCTATTCATATTTAGAAAAAAGAGCAGGGTCTAATTAAACTCTGGCATACTCGATTCTGTTTCTTTTCGCACCAATGGAGTTTGCCTATGTTTGTCAGTGCTGAGTTTGGCTTGTATGCAGTTAAGCACATGTCATCAGTTTTCATTCAGTGGATTCAACCAGTTCATACATTGCTTTTGATGTATTGCAGCTGTTCTTGTGTTTAATTTATGCAAATATTCCAGAATCTACATTTATTAGCAGCCATGATAGCTAAACCAGAGTACTTTGCATAGAGTCCTGCAGAATTGCAAGAAGTGAATTTCCTCTTCATGCTTATCAATGCCTAGTCTCTGTATCTTATTCTAAGAGTGGTTTTGCCTTCAGTCAGGAGCCCTCCAATGACATCCCATACATAATTTGGGGTCTCTGGATTCATCTGAAATATCTCCCTTGGTAGTGATTTCAAGTAGCTGATAGATGAATTCATGGAAATTGTTTTCTGTTACAGAAAAAGAAGATTATGAATAGGAAAAGATAGCTTCAGTAAATAATGCCTTGAATAGTTCGACCAGTCTTTCTGATATGTCTCATTATTTTCAGTGAATTATTCTTTTGTAAGTTTAATGAACAATTAGTATTGTAATACATCTTTCCTCTTGGGAAGGGAGAAGTGCATATTCACAGCTTTGTATTCAAAACAGGCAGGGTTTTGTAATACCCTGCATTTTCTCATTTGAATTGTTTGAGGGATATACTATCATGTTTATTAGATTTTCTTATTTAAAAAAAGAGGACTCTTCTGCATAAACCAATACATCAGTTCTGAGAATTTTTTCATCAGTTTTGAGATTTTTTTCTTTACTTTTCAAAATAAATATGTATTTAGGTGTTTTCCATGTTTTCCATGTTCATGTCTCTGACAGGAGAAAAGAAAAAGCTGAAGTATGCACATCTGTGTGTGTGTGGTGCTGTTCCAGAGTCTCATAATGCAAAGTCTAGTTGCTAAATAATTTTTTATATTTCAAATGAAAACTTAACAGAATATGTTAACCTAGATCATTAACCATTCTAGTTTTAACTGTTGTCTAGAGTGATTGCTAATAATAATAGAAAAGTAACCACATACACTACGTTTGGCTTATTTCTTGATGCCACGGCATTTTCTGATGGAAACAGGGATTTGCTGAGAGGAAAAAGAGAAATCCATGCTTCTTAATGTTCTTTTGCCAAGCTAATATAAGGGTCTCCACAGGCAAGGATTAACTAATACAAATATGCTTTCTGAGCGGCTATTGAAGAATTACTAATAAACATAATTACAGCTGAGTTCAAGATATCCAACCTTGTAAATATATCCTGTTATAATTTCATTATGGTTGGCTGAAGCCCTAGGAGAAGTCAATGTTTCAATCTCTTTGTTCAAGCCTTAATGAATTATTGGAAAGTGGCTGATTAAAAAGCATTGGCTCAGAAGAGGCTGCTGCATTCTGAATGTTGCTCTCTTTGATGTTGTTTACCTCCCAAGTTGGCTCATTTCCTTGGCCAACAATCTCAATACATGCAGCTGTGAGCCCACTTTTTTTCGACCATTGTATTGTGTTTGGAAGACAAATGTGGTAGGTAGCTGTTTAGTGAACATTTTAGTGAACATTTTAAGTGTTCACTGAAACTCACACCTTAGAATAGAATTCTCCCCAGAAGTGGGGCAAGACTATATGGCAAAACTATATGTACTAAAGTAGCTGAAGGGGATACAACGAAATAAGTGGGATGCCCAAGCAGGAATTTAGTTTCATCTAAGAAACAACATTTTTCTTTCTTATTCTTTTTTTTTCTTTTTCTTTTCTGTTTGGTAACCTGTTTGCTACCAGTTTCCAGTTGCTTCTGAAATTAATGACTCTTCAGCTATCCAAGGCAGAGTCTATAATGTGAAAATGAAAATATTTGTTTGTGACACTGTGTGCCACTGGGTAAGAGCTGTGTCCCACACTACGTACCAGCATATACTTGTGGAGAGCTTCCCATTTTAGTTAATCAAAAAAGAGCACAGGCATAAGGGATTAGTATGTGAGTGCATCTCATCTTGAGATTGGAGTCAGATCCTTGAGTAATTCCTTGAAAGTGAACGTATTCAAAGATGTGGATGAAGTTTGAGGAATTGGTGGACCCTTTTCAATGGCTTGGCCTTGTTCTGTTGCTTCCCACAGCACGCAGAGGAGGGAGTCCAGCTGTGAACATTCCCATTTCCCTGCAGATCAGTTCCACACTGCATCCTTGGTTGAAGTAAACTCAAATAAGTGCAGTGTTAAACTGCATCCTGGTTTTTTTTAATCTCCATTAAACTAGGTCTCTCTTAAAGTTCTTTTCATTGGATGCATCACCTACAATAATGTAGAAAGAGCAGCCATAAGGTTCCCCACTCAGGCAATAGCTGACAGACACTTTCTTCAGATTGAGTGGGATTTTTCAGCTGAACCTGTCTTTAGGTTATGCTTTTGCAGTCTCTGCTCCCTTGGGGTGGAGACAGGGGTTTAAGAAGTTGGCATGCTCAGATTGAGGATCTTTTCTTTAGGGATGAACTTGCACTATGAATTAATTATTAAGCATGGCCTGCACAGATAGAGGTGACCCTGAGTTCATGGGTTCAGAGCTTCTCAGGTGTCTCATTGGTAACATGCCTTGGAAGAATCCTCAATTGTATGGCTTCTGAAATCCCACAGAAGGAGCATCAGAGCAGACTATGCTTTTACTTCAGTTAAAATAACCTAAGGGTTATTTAAAGTAAACCATATAGGTTTAATTTGAAGAGGCAGGTATACAGGCTGGGAATATTTGAGGTGTGGTAATGAGGGCTGTAGCTCAGGCCTAGTAATTTGCTTTTTTGCATAAGAATACGATAAAGATTTAGAGGGTGCAATAGAGTAGGAAATAACATGAAAGCTGATTTTGTCAGACAGGTAAAGACTTATTCATGCTGAGAGAATCTCCAGCTGGGAAAATCCATGGTTGTTATAGCCTTTGTGCCACCAGAACAGAAAAAAGGGTTGGCTCAGAGACGAGAATCTGGCTCAAAGAACTTAAAATAAATATCAGATGTCGGAGCTGTGACTTAATTGTTTAGCTAAGTAGATCATGTGAACTACACACAGATTGAGGACCTGGTTTTGCTCCTGTTGAAATCAACGAGAACAGAATCAGGGCATACTCTCCTTCCAGTGTTTTTCAGTCTTCAAAAATGTGTTATTTGAGAGTACACCAGCTCCTAGAATAATTGTACCAGCTGGGAATCCAGAGAGCTGCTTCTACACAAGTACTTTGTGGTTTAGTACTGTAAACAGAAGCTAAGACTGTAAACAGAATGCATTTCCTTAGTTGCTCTTGGTTTTTATTCCAAACTTTTACCTTCAAACAATGACTTCTGTGACTAACCATGGAAACTGGAAATCCAGGTTCAGACAGTGGTTTTTGACAGTTGCCAGTTTCAAAGAGATACACCAAGATGTACATGTATTTTTCTCCCTTTATTGTAGTCTTGCATTACAGCTCTGCCAGTCTTGGAATTAGACATGGGCCCCAACTCAAAGACATTACCTTATAAATATCACCTTGGGAAACTGTAGTTTTGAATGCCTTATAACTTCATAGAGATTTTTTTTCTCGTCATGAACATATAAGAGATGTTTGTTACTTTTATGAATAATAGTAGATAACAGTTTTTTAATCTCACCTTTACACTACTGAATGCTTCCTTTAGTATTTTAAAATTCTGCACTTAAAAAACCCCAAAAAACCAAAACCAACCAACCAACCAAGCAAAAAAAACAAACAAAAATCCATGTTTAATTGTGAAGGCTTTATAGAAGTTAGGAAACTATCAGAAGGAGGACAGTAGCAGCTGAAAACTTGACAGGAATTTTTAGTTACAACCAAAATTAAATTACCTCGAGCTGATAATCTTACATTCAGGAAGAACAGGATGGTTTTGGGAGAAGACTTCACATGTGCAATTGAAACACATTTCTGTTACCTGGCTAAGATCCTTCACATAGTACTAGTGACAAGGTGAAATATTGGTAGATGTGACAGAAAGAAAAATGTTTGGAAACATCTACAGCCAATTTAAAGACTGACATATATTTGCACAAATTCTGTCTGGATGAAGAATGACTTGGTACAGCATGTAACGGATGACTTTATAAAGGAACAGAACATAGAGAAATTATTTAGTATCATATTTCTGGACATACTTGGAAGATACTGTGGGAAATATTCTGATTTAGATAGGGCAGTTCTTAGGTGCTGGTTTCTGCATTCATACTGCAGCTAGGGCTCAGCTTCTTCAAGTTCATGATAATGATTATACCATTATAGTAGTCTTTTAACCAACAGTAAACTGTGATTTCTTTTTCTGAGAAATGAAAGTGTCTAAGTTACAGTGTCTAAGCCCTTAGTGAGCAATTACGTTTCCTTCACAAATGGTGAATGAAGTAAAGAAAAATCAAAGTTTGAGGGAAAGAGGAGGAACATAATATTCCCAGTGATGAAAAACCTGAATAGTTTACAGCAGGCAAAACTATCCTCCCCATTCCCTGTCCACCTTTTCTGACATTTCAGACATGATTAAATATTTCTTCTGTAGCTTGAGTGAGTTATCTCCCTCCAGCCTCAGGTTATTTCTTTCCCACACTTCAGTGCCCAGTCTTGGAGGAGCCAACTCTAGGGATAATCTGTTGCCCTTAAGAGGATGTTGAACTGGAGGCTGGCAAGCCCTTTCAGGCCGTAAATAGTCATTGCTGAGGTGAGAAAGCCTCCCTGGAATTACTGTTCATGCCGTTAGTTGTCTTCATAGCAATGATTGCTAACTATTCCTGTCACTCTCTGCTCCCAGTCGTGGCTCAGCAGAGTCCAGACAAGGTGCAGAGGCCAAGCAGAGCTCAAGGGAGGGGAGAAGGCAAAGTGCAATGGCTTGGCAAGAGTAGGGCAGGGACAGGGAAGAGTGGGGGAAGTATCTGTCTGTGCCCTTACTGTGGGTATGAACAGATCTGTATCATCCTCCTCTGATTGCAAGTCAACATTTTCTGCTTCTAAGACTACTAAAAATGTTCTCCATGACTACTGAAGAGTTGACCTAGGTGTGGGTAAAGGTGGGAATGTGTCTTGTATCCACTGAAGGTGCTCCAAGTGAGACAAGATGAACACCAAATGCTCCTATGCCTGTTTCTCCTACTTCTATTCCCTTGCATCTGGATGCATTTTCCAGTGTCCACCCTTGTACTGTCACAGGCGATTTTACTTTTGAACGATATGGTGATGCTGATCACAGAGAGTGGGAAACTGAGACTAAATGAACAGTTGTGGTATCTCAGAGATGGTCCTTGGAGTTCAATCAAGTCAGGTTATAAAAAAAAAGAATTTCTGTACTCTTTCCAATTAGCAGCATAATAAAATGAAAAAGAGCAAAGTCAAGTAAAATTGGTATGTGTTTGCTTTGTTTACTCTTCGTGATTTGATTTTGTGAAAGTTTTGGTTGAAAAACTAATTTCAGCTGAAACACAGAAAAACCTGGAGACAAAAGATTGTTTCAGAGGATTTTGTGTCACTTCATCTCCCTCCACATGCCTGAGAGAAGGCAAGTTTTCCAGAGATTGTGCTTGGGATGGACTGTTCAGTCGAGAGTGACATGTTAGCTGCAGTAGCACAGGATCCTTGGCCAGGGCAATTTGCTCTCAGTGTGTCCTGAGATGTTTAATAGAGAAGTACAAGGATTATAGAGCTAAAGGTCTTGCTTTCTCAAAAAGACTTCATTCATTTTCCACCACAGATGAATGGAGAGAAAACTGCAGCAGTGAAGAAAATTTAGAATACAAATGAGCACAAATTTAGAATATAAATTTAGAATAGAAATGAGCACATAACGCCTTCTGAGACAGCAGCACAATTGTGGCTCTGGTGCTTCAGAAAGAGAAACTTGAAAAAAATGGACTGCTTTAAAAGTTATCTGTCTCATGATGTACACCAAAGTTCATTTGCTTTTCATAAAAACAATGATGTTTTACAGTCTGAAACATCCAAAAAGTGCCTGGATAATGGACACCTTTTCCATAAAAACTAGCTGAATCAGTAGGATGCTACAGATTTTCCAGAATACTGGCAAGGAGCTTGAGACGTTTAATTTCTAATCCCATGTACTCCTTTGTAAACTAGTGGTAAGTAAATTGAATTAATTCAGAAACTGACTCCATTTAATGATTTGCAGTTAATGAAGAATGGGTGGGTTAGGAATAAAACACTGTAGCAAAAAAATATATTTCTTCTCAAGGTTTAAGAACATGTTTTGATTCATGGTTTCCAAGCTTACATCATTTTTGGGTAAGATATAAGCATTTAATCAGAAAGACCCCCGGAGAGAGGTAGTTGTAGGGATTTAAAGAGAAATTATCCCTCTCAAGTGTTTACAGGTCATGGCCCAATAGGGATAATAGAACATAAAACATAACTGAGATAGTTACTTTGCATTAAGATTGGTATTTCACACTAAAAATCATTTGGCTGAAACCTATTGGATTTATTAAATCCAGCTACCTGCTATTTCAGGCAACACATCCAAGAATCTTGTTCATAAACTTTTTCAAAGAAATGGAATGTGCCTAGCTAATGTAAGACTTGTCTTGCCTGTTTATCAGTTATTAGAGATAAATAAGTATCCCTTTATTCTTGAAGAAAAGTTCAAGTCACATATTTTTTATTACTATTTATATTATAGTATGTACAGAATCTTCCATACTATTTATAACAGTGCTGCTAAAATTTACTGCCCCATTGCTCAAATAAATTCTATAAATCCAACTGAAATTAAGTGTCTCATATTAGTCATCTGTTTTCTTGGTATCCACCTGAAGGTCTCTGCAATAACAATACAGCTGAAAACCATTTGGGTACAAAATGCCTTCCCTAATTCTCTTGTAATCACATGAATGGGGTGTTGATGAGTGAGAGGGAGAATACAACCATCAGTGAGAGTGGAATTTGACTTTGGTCACTGTAAAAAGGCAGCACTTCAAATTAAATTTCAAGATTATTTTTAGAAATCTTAAAAGAAATAATGAATATTCTACTCCAAGCAAAAGGTGAATAATGAGAGATTTTAAATACTTCAAATTTACTCACATCTGTAGTGTGCAGATGTTAATCCATCAAACAAATTTCATGAGGACATATAAACATATAGATCTACAGAAAAAAATTAAGCATGCTGAATTGGGAAAGATGTATGCCTTTGCTCTTTGTTTCTAACATGCTCATTTTCACATTTTACTACTGAAAAGTTTGTAGGTGTCTTTATCTGTTTTTATTGTCAGTTTTATGATTCCCTTTGTTCAACAATTTGCGCATTTTTTGAAACGTTCAGTATTTACAATACTGCAATTTCGCTAGAACCAAACTGATTGCTGCTACATCCCTGAATGCCTTGTGGATGTTAATCCCCCTGGGTTTAAGGGAGCAGCTGATGTAGATAAGACTTACAAGGGTGAGTAAGAGATATGGGACATACATGAGGAGACATTCTGGGATCAGAATGAGTGGTTGACACTAGAGCGAAGAGAGGACAAAAATAGAAATCGTGACTAAATGCCAGACTGTGATTTTGGAAGCTAGTGCTTCCTTTTTCACCCATCTTTAGCACAGCTAATATTTTTTTGTAATATAATACTCTTGGCAGTGGTGATTGACATGGTAAACTTCATCAACCACTGTGAAAGCAGACCCTGTTAGGTTTTCTCTTTGGGGTTGTTCCATTGTACTTCTAAAGTGCCTGATGTCACAGCCCACCCCACTAGTCAAGTTCCTGGTGAATGTTCCAGAATAAAAACTTAAAACTTTATGTATACAGGACCAGATATTGTGTTTGTAACTAAATTTGGGAGAATTTGAAGATAAATCAATTAATCTGCATTTAAAAATTATTATTTGCCATGTTCACATCAGGAAAACATTACTGGAATGAATACCAAGGAAAGTAAATGTTAAGTCATTGGTTTAAGTATCCTTAGAAGCACTGTTTCAAGCCTGGAAAAATAATTAAACATGGAAGCATTTATTAGACATGGGAGCAGAACTAGTATTTTAGGACTTGACTAATCATATATCACAATGTGCCTTCCAAATATTCTCTATAAATAAAGTTGTAATGCCAAACAAAAATCTTATGGACAGCAAATAAGTCCAAAGAGATTAGAATATTGTTTATGTCTACTCTTTGAGAGGATAAATTGACCAAGTCATTAATTATGAATTCTTAATTGCACTCTATGTGTAACCCTTAAGCTCTAGAGTACACTTTGTATTGCAGGAACTGAAAGGGCTCCCATTAGACAGGGTAATGGGAAGCCTGGTAAACTCTGCGCTCTGAGCAAGAAGGTATTCATGAGTACTTTCAGCATATTCTGCATTCAGTAGATGGCAGTGGTATGCAGTTACATATTAATTCAGGATTTTCTCTTGAGCAGACACTCTTATCTCTGTGAATCCAAGCAGTGTTGATTTGGGGATTTATTTGAGGCTTTTTCTTCCCCAGAAAATACTGAGATACTAGATAATTCTTCACTTGCTAGTGTAGACAGTGACAGAAAATGAAAAAAATTTGCTAATTTATTGTACTGTTTGTTACACAGCACTTGGAGGAATATGGTAAGTTTTTAATTTCAAACAGCAATGTTACATCCAGAAAGGAATGTGTCTGTCTGGAGCATTGACTCATTTTCCATCTATGCTTAGTGTGTACACATCAAAGTCTCAAAACAAAAGTATTCAGTAAGTGGGAACTGTGTGTGTTACTCAACAGGAGTAGTAACACAGTGACTTCTCGGAATACTGTGCACAGAAATAGATATTTTCCCTAAAAGAATGAATTGCAGATCTAGTGGGGGAAAGCAGGTTATTTGGGATAGGGGTATATAAACAAAAAAAAATTACTAAGACAATTAGAAATTATTATACAACTTTTAATTGTGGAAAACTGGAAGAAAAAGAACATAACAAAAGCAGAAATGCAGTTTATGTAGTAGAAATTGCACATGAGTAGTCTAAGAGAATTAGATTACATCATTTAAGTAGATGTTTTCTCATATGGCAGTTATTTCTAACACAAATAATGTAAAATGTTTAACGATTTATGACTGATAATGATGGAAGGAGTTGCTCTTTGTTGCACAAAGCAATGGGGTTTTTTTCCCTCTCTATGGGAGACAGCAGTAGGAAAGACATTAAATCTATTAGTCTGTGAACTGAGTTGTAATAGAACCCCAAATTCATCCTAAGGATTTTGGGCACTCTTAAAGACATCAGAATCAATTGGTGGTCCCTTAGTAGGTAATAAAAATGTCACACATTTTCAACAAAGAAGTGCATACTCTTGTTCTCTGCTGTTTCAGACACGACATGATGAACCAGAGAAATATTTCAATCTATATTGACATGGATCTTGTGTACAGAACAAAAAGTAATACCATTCTGATAGCAATGGAATAGCAGCATAGAAAAAATAGCATTTCCAGCCTAGCCAAAGCTGCTGGAAGTCCTCAGTTTTTCAGGTAAGGACTTTGTCCAGCCCTGGGCCCAGAAGTAAGAGTTTTGTGCAATCTGGCCACAGCCAATGTATAATAATGAAAGGAGGAAATTAAGACCTATTAATTGGTTGGGGTACTGGAGAAAGAAAGAAGGGTATGCTAATTGATTCACCTATGCTTAGCGTCATCTGCTGCTGAGGGCTGTGTTAGGAGCTGCCCTCCCGAGCACTGTGAAACCACGGTGTGGAAAAGTGCCCCAGCCAGAGATTGGGATCAGCTGCCTGTGACAACTGCCCACAGTGGTGACCACATGTTTCTGTCTAGCAGAAATACCCCGGTCAGATCTCCAAGCACATGCTTCATGCTCCATTTATTCACTGGGTATTTTATCATGTGATTCCCAAGTATAACACTGTAGTCAAAGACTTATGCTTTACTCCACACCACACTGAATTCTTATCAAATGAACTTTAACATTTTTTTCTCCACTAGGATGCCTTATCTTTGCTCTTTGCACTGCTTTCTATTTTGAGCAAAACTCTTTTTATAATTTTTTCTAAAGTGAGGCAGTACATCTATTTGTAAAATTTGTCAGAATAGATACATACATAGATTAAATCATGAAGAGAAAGGATTTCTTGGGAAATTAAGGTTGCTGAATATCTTGCATGTTGGTTTTTTTTAAGCACTGTTTTTGCAGGAGTTCATGTATATTTAGGACAATCATGCTGAGGATACTCTCATCCTGGCATTGCAATGTCATTCCATTCAGTCCTCTTCCTAGCATATCACTTTACTTGAGTATTATTGTCTTGTTCTGGTTGAGTTTCATCTCTGCTTCTTCAATTCTTCTGGGAACATATAAAATTCTTTATGAATTTACATTTGAAAGATTTTAGTTTCACTTTTATCATCAAACACTTTATTTTCGGGCAAACGAAACCATGTTGACATTGTTGAAAGTATGCAAAACTCCTCCTAGTAGTGTTTCACCTTGTGGTATCGTCACAATAGGCAAAAGTTACCATCTGTAGGTACTGTGTAAGTAAAGAAAAGCTCCATCCAAATAAATTTGTCTGTGTAAGTTCTTGAGACAGTTTTGCTGACAGTGTTCCAATATTTGTGGAAGCATGATATTTCAATCATTGCAAGATTTATTTGTATATCATGAACAAATATAGCCTTTGTATAAGTTGAAACTTTGGAGAGTCTTGTCCTTTAAAATGTCACTTTTATTTAAAATTCCACTAATACATACTGTGTTGTAAGCAGTTTCATGACACGAAATGAACTTTCTGAAAAACAAAACAAAACAAAACCAAACCCCAAAACCCACATGCTATTTTCACACCAAAACATTTTGGAAGGCTGCATCTGGATTTTTAATAGAAGTGTCAGCTGCATCTTACTGCTGACAGTTTTCTTCTGCCATTTTGCAGATAGAAAGAAGAAAATGCACAACTGCAGTGGGTTGACTCTGGCTGGATGCCATACACCCACCAATGTTGCTCCCCTGAGCAACTGGACAGGGGAGAGAAAAATAATGAAGGTTCATGTGTTGAGATGAGGACCAGGACAGATCACTCCCCCAGCACCATTGTGGGCAAAACAGGATTGAATTAGAGATACTAGTTGAATTTATTGTTAGCAAAATCAGAGCAGGATAATGAGAAGTAATATAAGACCTTAAAAACACCTCCGCCCCACCTCTCACTCCTTCTCAGCTCTACCTCCTCATCCTCAGTGGCAGAGGGAGACAGGGAATGGGTATTAGGTCAGTTCATTGCATGCTGTTTCTGCTGCTGCTCAGGGAAAGGATTTGTTCCCCTGCTCCAGCGTGGGGTTCTTCCCATGGGAGACATGAACTTTTCCATCTTGAGTCCATCCTGTGGGCATCAGTTCTCCAAAAACTGCTGCAGCGTGGGACACTCTTCCATGGAGTGCAGTCCTTTAAGGACAGGCTGCTCCAGTGTGGGTCCCCCATGGGGTCACAAGTCCTAGCAGGAAACCTGCTCTAGCATGGGCTTCTCGTTCCACAGGTGTGCAGATCCCTCCCAGGACTCTGTTCCAGCATTCCACAGGGTCACAGCCTTCTCTTTGCCGTGGGGCTCCTCCAAGGGCTGCAGGTGGATGTCTGCATCCCCCAGGACTTCCATGGGCTGCAGGAGGACAGCAGCTTCCCCATGGGCTGCAGAGCAATCTTGGCTCCAGCACATGGAGCACCTCCTCCCCCTCCTCCTCCTTCCCCGCTGACCTTGGTGTCTGCAGAGTTGTTCCTCTCACATGTTCTCACTCTTCTCTTCTCTGGTTGCAATTGCATCTGTGCGATAACTTTTTTTTTTTTTTCTTCTTAAATATGTTATCACAGAGGTGTTACCACCATTTCTGATTGGCCCAGCCTTGACCAGTGGAGCACTTTTTGCTGTCAGATTCAAACTAATTTTCTGAATAAACTAAAAATATACAAATGTTGCCTGTTAGGAGCATAAACAAATGGAGATCTTGGGTTTTTTCTTCCTGAAGATGTGGAGGTTTTATGTTCCAAGTCAACAAACTGTTATCTGGAGTTGGCTTATTTCAGGGCTGTGATCACAGCTCTTTTTATTTATACTTCATCAGGACATGAATTTTCCTGGCACAATTATGGTGACATGATACAGGAGACAGTGCAAACACAGGGTAACAATCAGCACCTGCTGTCACAACTTTGCAGTCTGAACAGACAAAACACAGAGAAACTGAAGGCACAGAAAGGTGAAAAGACCCATTGAAGGTGGAGCAACTATGTCTTAAATTGAAAGCTGAGGACAAGCCTGAGACCAGGCTGTAGTTTATTTAATCTCCTACCTCTTTGTGATTTCACCCAAATTACTGAAAAATTAAATGTTTCTGTCAGTTGCTGTGTGCTGAATAACAACTGAAAAGTGGGCAGAATAATCTTCTAGGGAATTAGCTTTACAACAGTGGTAAAATCAACTTTGGAAGGTTTACAACAAACTGTGAGAAAGGAGTGCTGCATCAGCTCTTGCTTACTGATTCTTAGCTCAGACCTTGATAGCTCCTCCCATCATGCCATTTATCCCAGCTGGGATAAAACTCAGGCAGATCCACTCACCTCTTACCTAAAGCCATGAGATCTTCTGTGAAATGTCACAGCTTGATAAAACTAACAGTATGGATGGTTTAGAACCAACTTAGCATTATAAATTTAACAATTCTGTCTGTGAAGCAGAGTTGGAAAACTCTCTTAATTTATCTTGTCCTCAAATTTTACCATAAATATTGAAGATCCAGTAGCAAATCTATCTTAGCACCATTTAATAGCTGGCCATGGCCAATGCTGTGGAAGGATGTAGGACCAGCAATATTTTGCCCCAGATATGTAAATATCTAAGGATGCATATAGAGGTCCTAATATAAATAAGAAATAAATCCTTGAACTGTGGTTATTTATGATTATAAATTGAGATTTTGTCCAGGACAAACACAGGGTCACTAGCACCAAGTGCCTTTTAACTCAGATATATTCTGTGGTGAGCAGTGCAGACTTAGTAAGCCGTAAGAATGCCACAGTCTAAATATTCTTCCAGCTGATTAAAACTAATGTTACCATATCCCATGGGTATATAATGGCTGTATTTTACAGTTTGTGTAATATGGTTTTGAGTCAAGAATGGATTGAGTAAACTCTCTCCACTCAATATTTCCTGTTCATGTGGGTTTCACACTTAAAACATTTTATTTTTTCATTTTCCTGTTTCTCTTTTAGTTTTTCCCAGTGTGACTCTGAAGTGTTTCGATTTTAGTAATACTTTGTCCATCTGTCTTATCATATTAATGCTTCCTCTTTTCTTTTGTGAAATTAGTATGTCAAAGGAATTTAACGTGCATTGTGAGGATGCCTTTGTTGTGAAAATGGACACCTTAATAGGTGATAGATAACATATAGATAATATAGATAATATGACTGGAGCAACTAAGAGCTTGTTAGAAGTGAAAAAAAGCTAGTTCAGGGGCTTTTTCATGTTTTTTTTTCCACTGCTTTATAGAAGCATTCTGTATGGACTCGATATCCTGCTTCTGGCTGCAGTGTGATCAGGAGTCAGTGACACATATTCTATTCAAAGAAGATGTTCATTAGTTTGATTGAAATGCTAAGTCCTTTGAGACCTCAGGCTCGCAGTTGTGTACAGACAGAAGGGCTTGGGGAAGAGGGGAGAAAACGACTGTGCTTGTGTTGGGCAATTCATAGTTCAGGGGGAGTTGCCTTTTCTATTAGAGCCAGGAGCGTTCCAGCGACCTGTACTGCCCGTGATTCTTATACAAATGAGCTGAGCTTGTTTTTGTGCGGGGCTGGGGGCTCGCTGATCGTGTTTTAGCGAGCAAATGCACTGTGCTGTGAAGCAGAGGAGCCCTTGCAGGAAGCTGGGCCACGGGCACATGTTGGGAAGCGGATTGCTGCCCGCAGGGAGAGCAGCCGCAGCGGGGGAGCAGCAGGCACGCAGGCAGTGTCATTCGGCTGCTGTTCGACACACGACTGACCTAGTTTTCCCTTTTGGGGCAGGCCAGGCTGGGCTGGTGTGAACCTTGGGCCAGCGTGGGTTACTCGTGGAAAGCAGACTCTGCAGTGTTCCTTCTCAGGCTTACCAGCACAACTACAGCTGCAGTTTTATGCTTGTAATGCATAGCTCTTTGCCAGAGCATCAATCTGCCCTCCTGTTTCACCTTCTGGGCATTAAGGGGTGGGGTTTTGGCTGTATTGTATCATATATAGGCTTTTCCTAAAGTATTTTATGGGGCAGATAGAGAATTTTATGGGGCAAAAGGCAGCTACTGTTCCCATATGGAATTCTATGTACTTTGCAAGTGTTTGTGTCTAAATGTTGTCTGAGCAAGAACGGTCAGTTCCTAGCCTACCCTTCATCAGGCTGTGGTTACTCATCAGTACTTGTCCACTTGAGGCATCTCATTCAAAACTCACACAGATTGTTTCCCTATTTTGCCTTTTTATAGTCTCCATTCTGTTTAATTTTAAACTACTTGACATTTCATATCGGTAAAATTCTAAGTTTATTGGAGAAGGGGTAGTATTTCACCTGCAATAAGGCAAGAAATTAGTTAAAACTGATATTTTAAAGGAATACTTAAGCAAAGTAGGTCTCCTAACCTTGATGAGTTGCAGTAAGACTTGGGCATTTTAGCTTAAAATCCCAGCCTAAAAATACACCCATGTGACCTCTGAGAAACTGCCTAAAGCCAGTGGTAAGAATTTATCTTGGCAGAAAACCAACATCTTCCTGTAGTACAAAAGGAAACTTGCTTTCTTCTTAGCTAAATGTTAATTTAGATGGGGAATTGAGAAAAAAATATAGAATACAAAGATTTAAAATTACATTAGCTGTAAGGAAATATTTTTAGTGAATAAATATATTTCACTGCAAGTTCTAATGGTGCAAATAAGTAACGTTCCTTGTATTACTACTCGGGAAGGTTCTTTGAATTTGACATAACAGGCAGCTGTTACTGTCTGCAGTAATTACTGCAGGCACCCAAGAATTTTTTTATAGTTTTTCAGTGGAAAATTCATGGGACTGGAGGGAGGTGTACTAGTTCTGAGAAAATTTACTTGATTCAAAAGTTTCTGCTCTAAGCTAGAGGCAGCATCCCATTGACAAAAAGGGAGGAAAAAAAGAAAAAGTAGATTTTTTTGTGTGTGTTAGCTCCATTTTCTCTTCTTTGTGATTCTTTATAGAAGTTCTGAGGTTTCTACTCTCTTGAAATTTCTGGGGGGAAAAAAGCCATAAATGGAAAGGGAATGTTTTAAAATTCACAGCAGTTTTCACAGGAGAGGAGGACCATTTTTTGACTAATAGTGCAACGAAAATATCCATGCCCCATGTCTATCTTAGGTGATTTGTAGGAAACCTTTCTCTTCTGATACTTCTTGTTTCAAATCCTGAAAAGCGATATTTAGTTTGTATTTATCTACATATTTCACATATTTTGTTCAGGTATTTACACAGTTGTCATAACATGATAATGTATTTATATTATTTGTTGTCTTTCTCTACTTATAGCCCCACTCAGACCTAAGATGTACAGAAATTATTGTCAGAAAGTGTTCATTGCAGGATGACCCTTTGGTGATCATCTGGGAATTATCTGAACAACCTCACACTGTTGTTTAATCACCTGCCTCCCCTCCCCACCCAGTTAATTTGGGAAGCTGTTTGGTCTGTGCACGTGAGACATCTTGGCATATTATCCTTTCAGAGCTTTTATTGTAATTCCTATGCTACATAAAAACGTTTTTTTTCTTCTCTCCTCAGAAATTTTTCCAAGAGATTCCAGTCTAAAAGACAAGTTCATAAAACATTTTACAGGTATGGCAGCTGCTTGTGTTTTCCTACATGTGCATATTCTAAATACCTACAAGTGTCACACCATTAATTTCTTTGAGGCTCAACACCAATATTAACATTTCTGAAGTTAAATGTGCATATTTTAGAACTAGAATTTTTTTAAGAACTCTAGTTTCATTGAGTAATCAACTGAATTATCTAGTCTAAATTAACTTTCAAAAGGTGGTAAGTTAAAACATTTATTTAAAAGTTATTGTTTCATTTTTATCCTCCTATTGATGCTTCCCATATTTATTTTCACATTCACTAATTTAAAAATTTCTCATTGGACTGCACATATTAAGAAACAGACCTTTGTAGCCCTGTAAGTTTTCACTGTATCAGGGAAGCTTTTTTGCATCTGTCTCATTATGTATACGTGTGGATGCTTAATTTAATAGTGGAAACAGATAGAACAGGGAAGGATCAAATTAGTGTAAATTAAAAATAAAAATAACTTGCTGTTTCAAATACGAAAGTTTATGATGATTGCAGTCAAGTACTTGAAAACTGAGGTGGAGTTGTAAAATGCATTTAACTTTGGGACTGCACTGTAAGCACTGGGAAAAACATTGTACCTTCTGAATATATGCAATAAGAGTTGCCAATGGCAAGGTTCTTGCACTGATTCTTTGCTCTCCAGTTCCAGCTGCTCTGTATCTCAGAAAAGTGAAGGTCTCAAAGTATGGCTCTGCAAATCTGGTGGTGATTTTCAAGGTTGTTTGAATTATTGAAACTAAACCTAGAGAAATTGTTGGCTGTTGGAGCACGAAAAAGAATTGGAAATAATTGCGCATTTCCCCTTTGCTGGAAATTTCAGGCAGTCCTTGACAAGAAAGGAAGGGATTTGTTGTCTCTTTTGCATAGGGGAAGTGTACTCAAACCTTTGGGATAAGCACAACTTTAAGGATCTTTCTGCCAATGGCTCACTGCAACCCAACAGCATCTACAGGAAATGTGCCAGAGCCAGCTGGCCCTTCATTCTTGCAGTAAACAAGAGTAATTGTGAACCTGACCATTTTCAGCCCATATGAGAAAGAAATGACCATAGAGCTTCAAACTATGCTATGCTGTGTAGCACAGCAATACTGAATATTCCTCTCCTGGGAAGGACAGACAAGAAAGATTTGTTTATGTTACTACTTAATCCATTTCCTTTTCATTTTTAACTTTGGAAACTCCTCAGCTACTATAAAAAGCTCAACATAAGAATCTGAGGAAGCTAAGTAATGAATACAGAATGAGTTTCATTACTCAAAACCAAGGAAAAACAACCATGAGTTTTACAGAAGGTATTTTGAGAGTAGTAAATCATAGAAAAGAAAAAGAGAAAAAAATACTTGGAGGCCTTTCTCTGGAACCGTTCATTAAATTAATAGTACTTTTCTGCATGAGTAGTTGCCATCAAAATTGCTGAAATTACTTGAGCAACATTAGCTGGAATGAATGAGGCAAGCAGGATCATTCCAAAATACTGAAAGTTTATTTGTTGGCTCAGAATTTCTTTCTTCCTTTCTTTTCTTTTCTTTTCTTTTCTTTTCTTTTCTTTTCTTTTCTTTTCTTTTCTTTTCTTTTCTTTTCGTTTCGTTTCTTTTCTTTTCTTTTCTTGTCTTTTCTTTTCTTGTCTTGTCTTGTCTTTTCGTTTCTTGTCTTGTCTTGTCTTGTCTTGTCTTGTCTTGTCTTGTCTTGTCTTTCTTTCTTCCTTTCTTTCTTTTTCCTTCCTTCCTTCCTTCCTTCCTTCCTTCCTTCCTTCCTTCCTTCCTTCCTTCCTTCCTTCCTTCCTTCCTCATTTTCTTTTTTTAAATATATACTCTTAAGATCTTCAATGATGGAGTTTTCAGCCTGTTGTTGTTTTTTATTTTATTTTTCATAGTTTTATTGGATCCTGTAATCTGTAGGCATTTTCTTAAAATACAGTGGAACTTTGGGTTTTGGTATTTTGTTCCTATCATAATCCTTCTAGCAGCCTTTGTTAATTAAACTGTTTGATTATAGTCCTTACTAGTTCAAGAGTTAGGACATCCTAAACTGATGAAGTTGTGAAAAAAAAAGAGAGAAGCTGAAATCAACATTATCTTTGTAGTCCATTGTCTTTACAGTTTCAGAGTTAAGAAAATTATTGCACACTTCTCATATACCAGGAGTAATAGACACATTTTAAAGCCAAATAAGAACCATATGTAACAGTCCTTGACTCTAGGAAAAATCATAAATAATCTTGTGAGTCATAAAGCAATCTATCAATTTAACTTGGAAAGCCAGCTGACACAGAGTGTTTTGTAAGACACAAATAAAATTAACAGCCTATTTTTGATGTCAGGGAAGAGAGCTAGAAAACCATATATTATCTGAAGGGACACGGAATTTATTTAGTGACAAAAGCCAGTGTTGTCTTCATATATGCTGGATAATTTCAAGTTACATACTTTTCCTAGAGCCTAATTACTAACCCAGATAAAAAAAAATGGCAGCAATATTCCAGTTCAGACTTGCAGAGGCTGCTTTTCCAGTTTATTGAAAAGCTTATTTGTGGCTGAAAAAAATCTAATGAAATCCATGTACTACGGTAAAATATATCTAACCTTCAAGTATGTTCACTGTCATGGAGAGGAATCTTCTCCTGAGCTCATGGGAATTTGGCTTCACTATCCAGAGAGAATTAGCTTGGTATATTTTACCAGGCTCATAAACCATCTTTCAAGTTACGAAATAAGTAATTTTTGCCCAAAAATGCTTCCTCTTTTCCTCTGAAAGGAAAGTTAGCCAACACAGTCTGCTTCATATGGATAATTTTGTAGCATTGATTGAAACAAGCTATTCTTATTCAGGGTTCCTACTTGTGCTAAATTTAGATTTACATTTAGTCTTATTCAGTTAATGTCAGTTTATGTCAATGTTTTCTGTCCAATCTCATCCCCACCTGTCAGTGATAGTTTTGCTAAGCAAATTGTGTGATGCAAATATTACATTTTTGCTCTCCTTTTCAACTTGAATGTCATCAGTAATACTTTCCCAGGGCCATCAGCAATTATGGAGGGGCTCTTTGGCAACTTGTTACATTTGAGCCACGTTTTTATAGAACCATAGAATGGTATGGGTTGTAAGGCACTTTAAAGATCATCTAGTTCCAACCTCCTTGCCATGAGTAGGGACACCTTTCTTATCAAATATTAATGTAAACAGATGGCACTGTAAATCCAGAGAAGGGAGCAGCACACTGTACCCTGGACAGGCAGGGATTTGCCTTGCCAAAGATGAGACACATCCTGCCCTCTGTACATGTGTATGCTTTTCTCACTACAATTATTTTAACAGGAGATCAGATTCCTAGATGTTATTCAGCTGTCATTTTTTCCCCCAACACCCACACTGTATATTAAGAATTTCATAAACCATCAATATGCTAATTCAAAGCATTAGTACATGAAAGCACTTCATCTTTCCAGGGATTAGAAACTCATATTTGCTTTAAGTGTTGCTTTTATTTATCTTTAGAAATAGTATCCTCATTCCAGGTGTGTTATTCCTTCCCCATTGGAGTAAAGACAATGATTGTGTGAATGAAATTCTACTGTAATTGCACCATCCAATTTTTCACCATATAGGAAATTTTACTGCAAATTTTGAATTACTGGAATTTCAAGGCTTAACCAGCCCATTATTTTCACAGGTCATTCTTCTGGTTTTTATATTATGAACATAAAGGCACAGCAACACTATTTCTTTCTGTTATTTCAGTGTCGCATCATAGTTGTTTAAGATATAGTAAAACACTCAGTGCAATTTTAGCCAAGAAAAAATGAACTTAATGCTATGTGTTGTTGTCATTCATCGAAGCTGCAGAGCAGTGACACTGAGAGCTTGTTAACTCCTTCTTTCTTTCAAACAGGGCCAGTCACATTTTCATCAGAGTGTAGCAAGCACTTTCATCGACTGTATCACAACACAAGAGACTGCTCCACACCAACTTGTAAGTAGCAAAGTACCTGTTAATGCTATCTGTGATACTTGTTTAAAAGCAACCCACTTTTCCTAATAAGTGTTTGATGTCCAGGTCCTTTTGTAATATTTCCTCTTTTGCACTACACTACAACACATACCCAAGGTCTTGTAATATACAAATATTTTCTGTTTATGCACTTGCTGTCAGCTGAATATAATGAAGTTCCTTCCAAGTGGTGCTGAAATAAATGAAATTAAACTACGCTGTTAAAAAAAACCTGTAGGGCAAGCTTATGCAGAGGGCAGACATGAAAGCATATTCTCCTTCATGCTCTCTTTAGATTTAGTTGTGCAATAAGATAAAATCTGAACCATTGTTTACCTTCTATTAATGCTCAATAGTATGGTAATATCTTGGGGGTTTGGTATATTTCAGCTTGTGTGGATAATTTTCTATTATATGCCCATTGTTAAACAACATAAAATTATTTGATTCATTATTTCTGTTATTGATACTTTCAGTTCTCATCAAACAACATTCTTCTGTGAGTCTGCAGAAGTTTTGCTTTAACACAGCCTGAATATAATCTTGTCAGATACACTAAAAGATAGAAGTGTTCCTGGATAAAATGGATAAAAAAGCAAACAAAAACCTCAAAGCAAAATGGATATTCTTAAATAGAAGTTACATCTCTAGTACAATGGACAATTCAATTAAAGTGAGTGGAAAATAAGCAGTCTGTTTTAATTAGAGAAGGTGAATCTTATTAGGGATGTGTAAGCCCAAACTGTGGACTATTGTGGTTGCTTTGGAAGCTTCCCAGGGTTTAAAATGAAAAAACAATGACATTTTCTGACTGCATCACTTAGAAGCACTGTTTGTGAGCAGCTGAGTTGCGCCCTCACCATAGCTCAGCACCTCAGAAGATTCAGTGTTTGAAAGGGCTGGAGCAGCCCTCATCTCCATGTGCCTTTACACTTATCAGAAGCTGGAATGTAGGAATCCATGGCTGATCTGAAAAGTTAAAAATACAGCTTTCTGAGTAGACAGATGAGTAGGCAAGGCATATCTATTACATGCTGTGCAACAAAAATACCATGTTGAGTGTTGTATGCCTTGATACATGGATGCAGAGTATGTGAATATTATTTGGACTCTCATGTATTGCCTGAGTACTTCACTGTATTTATAAAGAAACACAGTCATATTATTTATCTTCTAATTAAATATCTTTTCTTAGAGTTAAAAACAAGACTGTGGTTAGAATGGTGTGAAGAACTTATTTTTAAATTTAACTATCAAAAAGAAAATGTAAAATAAAAAGAATTATTAGTTTTTATTCTCCCTTACATCAAGCAAGCCCAAAGCATTCTAGTATAAATTCCACATTGAATTCTATGCAGTTTATTTTGAGGGTATCTGGCAACTGAGATTCATTATTACTGTGGGTACTTTTGTTTTATAGATTACAAAAGGTGTGCAAGGTTGCTAACAAGATTAGCAATGAGCCCTTTGTGTACACAGTCCTAGGATGTTTGCTATGTAAGTATCATTTCCCGCACTCATTTTTTGTTTGTTGAATGGTCTAGTGGTTTACTTTGCACTTGTACCTTGTAATCAGGTGTGCATACAAAAATGTGGTGTTAATAGAGTGTATCAACATGTAGCTTTGGCATTGCAGAACTGACTTGTTCCCTCTGGAAATACATAGAAGCACAGATACCTCTGACAGGTCCCACTGCAATTTCCTACAAGTCACTACAATCCATAATTATGCACTGGGTGGCCTCTTTCTGTTCAAAATTTCAAGAAGAAGTCTGCTTGGCAAAAGAAAAATGCCCAAAGACATCACTAACACATTTGTATCAGGCCATTCTGCAGAGAACTTTGTTGTTAATCCATGGAAGAAACAGAATGTCTTGGTCTCAGGTCTGCAAATTCCATCTTCATAGATAATCTCTCACTTCATTCATCTCTGGGACCCCTTCTCATTCTGATATTGTCTCCTGAGAATTTCTGTAAAGTTAACACCACTTCACAGTAATGGAAGGAAATTGAACATAAAGATGTGACAAACCTAAAGGCTTCACTTAACAGGCTGAGGAAGAAACCAGTCCATTCTTGTTTATGAATGGCATGTTAAATGTGTTAATTAAACAGCATTTGTCACTGATAAAAGGAATATCTCCAAGTAAGCTGTTTTCTCCTGTTGTTTGAATGTTAATACGACAGTTAAACTTTCAAATGTCAACTTGAAAAAAACCACACTGGTTGTTATTATTAACCAATAAATTGCATGCAATCAGTGAACTTTATTTATTTAAATATCTTTAAAAATGGTTTCCTTTCACCAGCTTCTCCTGACAGATACTGCAAGCCTGGAGCTTGGGGGAGTTGTGTATGTCACTCCTTTCTTCATCAAGACTTCAATTCATACTAATCAAGAATAAGAAAAGAAGAGTAGGATATGAGTCAGTGTTAGCTGATTTGATTTCTCAGTGGAGGTGGGATTCATTTTGGTGGCTGTGCTTTAAAGAATATGGCAATATTTCAGTTTTGAGAAGAAATGGCGTAATTCCTTTCTTTTCCTCTTTTCTTAAGTAATTTCAGTCTGTTTGGCCTCATGGCTTCCAGGTCTTGCAGATGGTTTTGAATATACCAATGAACCAGAGACTGACTAGGGATCTCATTATTTTGCCCGGATCTCCTTTTCATGACTAATGGCAGGAATCCATTTTGAATGCCCTATTTAGGGGGAAAAAAATAGGGGGGGTGCTTAAATTCCTGTTTGCTTTTCAGTGTTCTCTTTTAAATCCTAGTTTTCTCAAACAGTCCACCGCTCTCTCATTTTCTGCAGTTTTTCCTTTTTAGTCTCCATTTTTTCCTTTATCTGTATCCTTTTACACCTCTGGATTCATGTATCAGGGCTTTCAGAAAGATTTCTGGTGTTTCCAATTCTTTTTTCTTTTTCTTTCAAGAGAATGAGTCAAAGATCTGCCTACATATCCACAGTACAGAAGCATCTATCTCATCCTATTTCCATCTTTAAAATACAAAAGGATCAAAAGTTGCTATGATTTGCAAAGCCAGTTGTTTTAATTTGGCTGCCAAAAATACACTCAAAGACATGAAAAATGAGGAAGGAAGGTTTTCAATGGTAAGCATTGCTAGCAGCATGTGATCACTGAGTTCACTTAAAGTGGTATCTAGGCTGCCTTTCTCTCTACTCGGTGAAAAACAGAGAAAACATTATAGGAAAAAGTAGAGCCATGATCTGAGTGTTTCCCAGCTGTCTCTGTGCTCCCTCACCCCGTTCCTCCACCAAGTAGAGAGGATAGTTTCCATTACAAGTAAAACATCCTCAGATCTTCATGTTTACTCATATCCTCTTGATTCTTGGAATGGAAACATTTTCTCGAAGGGTGAAGGGTGGCAGGAGTCACTCTCTCTTCCCTGTTAATAGGGAGTGCAACAAAGGAGTTACATAAGTTCATCCCTCAATAACTTTGGATTTCTAGCATGATTCTCTGATTAATTTTACTTCATCTTTTGGCACAGGGGATCTGTTTTCCTCACCCTCCTCACACTAGCTTAGAGAGAACATGGCCATAGATCCTGCTGCCTGTAAGGAAATTTGCCTTCACTTTAATATCTCAAAGAGTCTTGGAGATTCTCAGTTGCCTTGAAGAAGGATTCTCTCTCACTTGAAGAACTGACAGCCTTTTTCCTGCTGGTACTAAAATAGGCTGCCTTTTCCTCATCAATAAAAGAGCTGCAGTTATGCAAATATTTTCCCCCCTCGCCTGTAAATAGCCCGGTATACAAAGGCGATGTGGTATTTTCCTCTTCGAAATGAACTTTTGCTTGGGGAAGGCCAAGCATCTTCCCCCGGGACCTGGTCGCCCAAGCCGTGGCGGGATGTTTCAGCACCATGGAGAGGTCCGGCGGGACGGAGCCCCGCGCCCCGGGATGTCTCCGGGCTCCTGATCCCGGACACATGCTGCCCTTACCTCTCCTAGAGCTTTGGCTGGGGTTGTTTTCATTTCCTAACTCAGATCCCTGCAAATGGAAGTAAAGCATTTGAAGACATCCAGAATGTAGAAATGCACGTGAAAGTGCATGGGGAGCTTCCCTGAGAGGTGCAGCAGCGTGGAGCACTGTGTGTTAAACCCTTGGCATGGATGTTGAGGATTTGCCACAGCAAAATTCATTAGTGTTCACAGGAGGGCAAGACCCACTGGCATTCTGAAGTTAATCTTAAGATTTGCGCAATCCTTAGGAAACTGTGGTTTATGAACAGAATTATACTAAGCGGTCTGTTTTTCTGGTTTGAAACAAGTTATAAAATGGCATGTCCTTTTCTTTTGCAGACTTTCTACCAAGGAGAGAATTCTGATTTGCCAAGAAAGTGCCTTGAAATCTTCAAAAATGGAGAAGACATCTTTTATCTTTTTGATTTACAACGTTTTGTTACTAGATGCATTTTATTTTCATATATTTGTCCGACATTCCATATTTGTGTGAAACATTATTTTATTTTGTAAATTTGTTGCCTATAGTTCAGACAAGCCAATTATTTAAATACATTGTATATAAAGAATACTAATGATATACTGATTAAATGTTATAACCATATGCAGGGAGTTGGTAAAATTTTGCTGTTTCTCTTGTTCCGTTGTATTTACATTGTTCTGCTCAGGCTCTTACTCTCATTATTTGCACTAACTTGAAATGCAGAAGTCTGTGTAACTGAAATCTGAATAAGCTGTAAGTGGGGAAGTTTTACTTGCCATGGAAGATATTTTATATTATGAAGCTTTGTTAATATATACATATATATTATTGCGCATCAGAAAAAATTTGCTCAGAAATGCACCTTGCTTTCAGGAACATTTGTATGACTATTCTGGATTTTCATCAGTTACATTTGTACTGGCACTTATGGAAAGAGTTGCAAATAATGTAAATATAAAGACTGGAAAACTGCAATGCAGTTTTGGTGGAATAAAGAACATAAAAATAAACTGTTTTACAGGAGGGGTTATTTAAGTATATTAAGAGGTTTCTTATTTAATATATAAATATAACCTATCTGGTTATGAACTTGAAATAATTTTCCACTGAGAACTTCAAACTTGTGGATTTAGTGTTTTACAGCATTTCATTTTCAAGTGGTGAATTTTATTCAACCATTTATTCTTCATCTGAATAAGGTGCAAACAAAAACTCATCATGTACCTAGTGTGAACAACACAAACCACCTGCAAGTATGCAAAGAGGGTAATAAAATAGCCCAACAGAATAAAAAATGCTTTAAGGTATAATAGCATAAATCCAAGGGGTATAATGAATGAATTTGGCCAGTGACACATCAATCTTAAACATTTGGGAAGAATCCAAGGCACAACTGCATGTTTTTTATTTTAAATCAAACTGTGTTGGTAACATTTGCTATCCATTTGTCCCAGTTCTTTTATTGCAAGCTCATATGATTGCTTTATAAAGAATGAAGTATGGGTTTAAGTATAAAGTATGAAGTGAGGGTTTTATGGTCAGACCCAGAGTAATTGACAACACACATTGATTGCTGTGCTCAAATCTCAGTTCTTGAGATGAATTGGCCATTGAAGTTAATCCTTTCAAAATAAATATTATCTCTAGCCTTTACCTCACTGTGGGCTTCATGAGCCCCTTAGCTTCTATGCCCAGAAGTTTTCCCTCTACAGAATAGCAGGAAAACTCTGCCCTGGGATTCCTAGTCAAGTAGTAAACAGCTGCCAAAGGGGTTTTCTTCCTTCTTTCTGTATATTCAGTGTGTTTCAGCACCAAAGCTGTACAGTGCTCTAAGCAGTCCAACCCACAACTTTTAGGAGTAGTTACCCCATTTATAGTCCTAGCTAGAAGGTTGTCCTATGCTGTTTGATTTTGTGATTACCTGGGTTGGTTTTCAAACTTTCTGCAGTCATGTTCTCTTGGTAAGTGCAAAGTTTTCAAGTCTCCTTCTAATCCATGCTGGAGGCAATATTCATACTGAAAGTCCTGGTGGCTTGAATAGTGAGAAGAATATTTTTGTTTCTCTGTGAGTAACATACTTCATAGAAGAATTATTGGCCAAAAATCCAACAGAGGAGAAAGGATGAGGCTCTAAACAGACAATCTCTCTCCAAGAAAAGCATTTGTCTTTAGTCCTGCTTTTATATTTCCACTCTGGTTTGCTAGCTTCTCGATCTAAAAAAAAAAAAAAAAAAATTCTTTCCTCAAGAGACTGAAAAGAATGAAAGTTTGGGTTTTTTCCTAAGAATTAGTTTTTGTGATATCTGAATTCCAATCAGAAAACCTAATTTGGATTATTGAATAAAATTTTTGGCCTCAAATCTAATATACTAAATCAAGAGCTTCACCTTCGAAAAAATAAATCTTCTTTCTATTGAGTAGAAAAGTGATCAACTTCCTTTCTTAGAGAAGATCCACAGATGTTACAAAGATGCAAAACAGAGATTAGAATGACAAAATATTTATGAGGGAAGAAAGTTCATGAAATGATTAACAGAATAAAACCCCAGAGTTCTTTCCCAGAAGTCAAATGTCTTAGATTTTTTTTTTTCTGGAAACAAATTATTCTTTGAGACATGTGTGGCATGGATCCCTTCTTTCTTTTTAGCCCATTTTTGATGCTCAGTATGTTCTGAATAGCTGGAAATAAACCCCCCAACTTTTCTATACTATCCCTCTACACATTTATTTGTCACTATTCTTCATCATAATTTTTAGATGCAAGGATACTAAATTTAGTGCCATAAAAATCACAAAGTAGCATAACACAATCACTTTCCTGTTTAACCTGAAACATAAGTTGTATTCCATCTGTTCTAAGATTTGTTAACAGTCCTGTGTTTCAGAAATCAAGTCTAGAAGCTGGTTGTTTGGAAACACAGTAAAAAACCAAATGCTGTAGAAGCTGAGAGGTGAAGATACATTTAAGTAAGCTGCAGTTTTATCATGTTTTCACATGATTATTTTCTCTCCCAGCTTTTCTTTCTTCTCCAGCAATAAAATCAAAAAATATTTTGGCTTCAGAAATACACCTTACTATGGCTTTTGCCATGTTGTCCTTGCATGCTCAAAATTTTTGTCTAATTTCTGTCCTGATAGAGAATATTGAATGGGGATAGAGCCACCATCTACAGTAGTGCCTTAACCCAGTTCTTCACTCCACTTAAGTGTTCACCTTTTGCAAAAAACGTCATTGCTCTAGACTTCTGAATTTCTAAAGAAAACCACTGTTGGCAAATACTATTGCTGGTCTGGCATATTGCAGAGAGAAGGCCAACAGCACAAGGCCAACAACAATTTAACCTGGATCTGTGTGAATGGAAACTGCAAACCAACGTTCAATTTTCTCTCTTTATTGCTGTGAACATCTTAATTTTTATCACAACACTGTAAAAATTGTCCTGGTCTGTGCTTTGGGTGTTATTCAAATGCAGGACAGACCCTATTCTCAGAGAGGTTAAAGCCATGGAGTAAAACAGTGTGAGGAAAGTGTACATGGAAACAATGAACTTTTGATGATTGGTGAGGTGGAAAATGACTCCATTGTTAGCTGTCTCAATACATCACTTAGAGATTTGACAGCAGAGGGCAAGACAGACAAGCAAGAGTTTTACAAGGAACTCTTTCTGTGATGAGGGCTCTCATTGTAGAGGGGCTTTTCTAAAAAAAAACTAAAATAACCCAATGCCACACCCACATAGGAAAAGGGTGATGGTATGAAAACCTTGTGTCAGCAAGTGAACTTTTAACATGGAATGAAACATTAGTTTTAAAAAGAAAATTAAGCCATGGAAGAAAATAAGAATAAGCAAAACTGAAAGAATTGTCAGAATCACTTTGGATGCAGTCACTGGTCACCTATTGTGAAAACCAGCAAAAGTGGTGGTGGAATAACAGAGATATAAAACAACAACATGAGTGTATGTTCAGATTGTATGCAAAAGATTTTATAAATTACTATGTTGGTTTTTACCTGAAGGAGGAAATGGGTGAAGTTGAGACAGATGAGATAGAAGAATACACTGGGCACAGGAGATGCAGAAATCCTAATTATTTCAACATGACCAGACATTAATTTCATCCCATCTGATCCTCCTTTTCTACCATGGGATGTCTAATTCACCTGGGCCAGAAGCTTGAACTGGTCAGCAGAAATAGAGGTGCTGGTTATAGACCTGTCAGAGCTGCCCAGTACAAGGTGGGACTGAGCTGTAACAACTGGGTGGTACAGAAGACCAGGATGAATAGCTGCCATGCTGGGAAAGAAAGTATCTGCCTGAAATATGTCCCACTGCTCTCACCATCCCATCATCAGGGGCTACTTGCACTGGACCTGAGCTGGCAAAGATCGCTATGGAGAAATAAAGGAGAGGTACAAATAAAAGGAGTGAGGGTAGGCAGCACTTAATACTCTGGAGTATGGATTTGAATTCCTTAGGCTTGCTGGTCTACATTTAATTTCTTTCCTCCTCCATTAACCATATAACAGCTGAACTTACCACCAGTCTTATATCCTCACTGTCTCCAGGCAAATGAAAGACTTATCCCCTGCTCACAGACAGGTATTAAAAAAAAAAAAAATCAGATATAAGCAATTATCATTAAAAGTCCACCAGAGGAAGAACAGGGTACAAATAATTTGTGAAGCTTTCATGTCGCCTCACTGTAAGACAATAATTCTTAAATATTTTGACAGACAGGTTTATACCATTTAATAGTATGCCTTTTTTTTTTTTTGGACTCAAGGATGTATAATTTTTTTAATCATAACAGCATCACTTTACTCTCCATGTAGAGTGTTATTAATGTAATTACACTGCATAATGTAATGAGTGTAATTAATTTAGCTTTGGTGCTCATTCATCCTTATCACTCCTGTAATTCTATGGAAGTACAGCAATTCTGCCCTTTGCTTTAATATTTGATTCGTTTGCTTACTTGCAGTATCAGAAATTTTTTGTGCCCACCTATTAAGAACATTTCTTCTAAAAAGAATAGTCCTGTCATTGGAATTGCTGTCCATTTTTACACCAAATATGGCAATTTTTGCATTTTATATACGAAGCAACAAGTACTAACAATAATTGCTCATTTACTACAAACAAAACTCTTACCTTTATTTGAAATATTCACTGATGGTCATGCACTGTTACTTATGAAGCACATTTTGCAGTAATCTGTTCTCTGCAATATGAACTCCATTTATGCCATTTGCCTCCCTTAGAACTCATTGTCTAAATAGTATATAAATAGTTCAGATTTGTGTAACTGATAATTCATTTCTGATATGATTCACTTTAGTTAGAGCTAAAAAATGATTTTATGCTTTTATGGAAATATTTCACTTCCATATCTTGGAAAATGTTGGCTTGGACCCATCATTATACCTGTGCATAAAATGTCATATGACTTTTCTCATATGCATTGCTTTATGATTTTCCAGGTCAAATTTATTACTCTCATCATTGCCCTGTCACTCATTATCTTAAGGTCTGATAGGAATCTTTTACAGGTCAGCTTTGATACTCAAAGTGACTTCTTATCATCAACAAAAGTACTTAAGATTGATCAATTTTTGATTGTGCTTCATAAGAGAGGGTGCATTTTGCATTTGGTCATAAGAGAATGCCAAGAAAGCAAATAAACTGTAGTTCCTTTTTTTCCAATTTGAAGCCTGCTTCTCCCAATAAATATGCCCCTGCCTTGCTATGTTCTCCCTGCTTCAGCTAGAAGATATGAGGATTTTAAATTTTACCTGTGCTTGAAGAGTTCCTTCATCTTTTCCATACCCTGAGATTAACTTGTACCTCTTACATGAATTGTGTAGCTGTCAGGGCACATTAACCAGGCACATGGTTTATTTACAGGTGGTAACCAGAGACAAAGCATAAAAAAGGCTGGTTCTGAACACTAAAGGTTTGACCCTGCCCCATCACACACAGACCCAGGGTACACAGCAGACTGACACAGCACGTAAGTCACCAGTTTGTATTTTGTTCTCACTTGAGCAACAGGAATGTGTTTTTAAGTTGTTCTGGGGCTGAATTGTTCTTGGTCAGACTGGATTTTGTCAGTTTATGGAGTTATATTGCATTTTCCCAAATGAAAGAAGTGTATTCATGATATTGCTTGAATTCTAACAGTTAATCCATACACACGGTCATGACTGAAGGCTGACATTAAACTGAGTATCAGAATTCTGAGGGAACTGCCTTGTTCTCCACTGTCTGTTATCCTCAGTCCAGGATGCATAACAGACCCTCAGACCCAATGCAAATTTAATGGAGAGTGTCAGAGTCATTGTCTCTGCTTTGCTTAAGTAAGGCTTTGGATTGAAACTATTTTCTAGTAATTTTTCATTAAGACTTGATGGCATAAATAATAGTGACAGTTTGAAAGAATTTTCTTTCCCATTTTAGTTTTTATCCACATTGAATAATAACAAGAAGCACTGATTGAGTCACACTCAATCTTTTCATCACGATACTGATTTTTGGAGAAGCAGCAAAAACTTGGAGACTTAGTAGCACAATACAAAGCAGCATACTTCAGGCATTGCTTCTAGTTTATTAGACTAGAACTGAGCTAGAATATTGTTAGACTCAAAGAGATACTGGAGACCTCACAGTATGGTGAAGACTAATGTGCTTTGAAAGAGAAGTAATCTTTGTTTCCATGTGTATAAATTATTATTGGAAAGAATAGAGATGAATTCCAGACTGGCTTATGTTTGAAAGGAAGGACTGATGGTTAGAACTCCCAGAATCATATTATACGCCTTTACATTTGTAAACAGAAATGAAATAGATACCGATGGAAAAACTCCTCTGGGCAAGTCAGGGAGGAGGAAAGAAACCTATGAACAAGTGATCAAGGAAATGACAACAGCTCCTTGAAATGAGTAAAATGTAAAATCTATATAGAAGCAGTTCTAGAGCTCTTGAGGGAGAAATATAGGGCAAATTACATTAAAAAAAAAAAAGAAAAAGGAATCCAAGATAGCATGAATGAGTGACACAGCATATCATGAAGTATGCAAATAGAAAATTTAGACTGTACTTATCTTTTTCCTAATAAAAAAACCCCAGCAAAATAAGCAACACTCTAAGAACTTCCCAGATATCCAAAGCAATGGCAAGTTCCCACAAGGGAACTGTCAGAAACCTGCTGTCTCAGGTGTAGGCTTATTAACATGCATTCTCTCCTGGTAAATAAAACACAATCCTTTTGGTTTGCTATAATATTTACTTTCCCATCATAAAATAGCAAA
This sequence comes from Entomyzon cyanotis, assembly GCA_024500445.1. NCBI lineage: Eukaryota > Metazoa > Chordata > Aves > Passeriformes > Meliphagidae > Entomyzon > Entomyzon cyanotis. The sequence continues at coordinate 24,623,616 of JAKEPQ010001005.1, forward strand.
CTATGTTATTATTTTGCTTTAGTAATACATGTGATGGGAGGACAGGGAAGAGCAGAGAAAAATGTATATGATGTTCTCAGTAGACTCTCTCGTGGACTAGGGAGTGCATATTCCAAGGTTTCTTTCCAGTTGGTGCTTTGCCCAGAATAGAAAACCCTAAACCAGAACCACAGCATGTGAAGCTGCTTCAATAAATCTGGCTTAAACAAGTGTTAAAGTTTATTAAGACTTCACTGCCTAAAAGCTGCTTGGAATTATTGCTACAGCTGGATTATAACATTCTCTCACTGGTCCAGTACTCTTTCCTCCATGGAAATCTCATAATTTATGTCTACTTCATCATGATGATTGCTAGCTTTGAGCCAGAGGAGGCACATGTACGATAATATTTTTGTCATGTGGAATTTTTATTTTTAAATTAACATAAGATCTAATAATAACTAGCAACATGATATTTGCAAAATATCTCAAAGAAGATGAAATCTAGTCAAAACATCCACTAAAAGAAGCTGTTTGGACAGCAAATCTGTCATTCCTAAATAGAATTCCTGTCACTTGCTAACTAAAGAAATGCAATGGTAAGAAAAAACTTGGAGCTGACCTTGAGTCTTGACTCTCACTGTAGAAGATTTAGCACTCCTCCTCAATGATAAAAGTTAGATTAATTTGTTCTATGTTTTGACATATAATCATATGGAAGAAGAGACCTGGAGAATGGGGAGAAAATGTTGAGACTTGCCTAGGCATAGCAAAACCAGTAACAGCACAGGTTTTAACTAAGATATTCTGATCTCACAGGTTTTAACTAAGATATTCTGATCTCACACATCTTGGAAAGTGCATTCTGGTTTTAAGCTTCATAGTGGTTCTGTGAGTGGAGCGTTTGGTAAAAATTATATACTCTCTACCTTTCTACCATCTCCCAGAGCAAACTTGGGTATGTAAATTAGCAAAGAAGTGCAGTTTGTTTTAACATGCTGAGAGTCTGGAGAAACAGATTAGAAGTGGGAGGAGATCATGTCTATTCACTTCACTGCCTCACAGTCTGTGAGATCCTAACTGACAATGATTATATTAGGAGCCCAACGTGAAATAAAGACTCTATTCATATTTTTTCACCCAAACTGTAGACACATTTATCCATGTGAGTTTTGTGTTCTAGATTTGGTGAATCCAATCAGCTGTTTTTTGAGAAGGCTGTATGTGCTGTTTTCTAATTTTAATAAACTTTATCATTTCCACAATCTCACCTATACTTTTCTTTCTATGCCCTATATAATGTGTATTTTGTCTTTAAAGATAGATTGCAAATAGTTGACAGGCTGATCTGAAATGAACTGCCAATGATAACCCATTATTAATTGGGAAAGTTGCTGAAAAGGCACTCCACATCAACTAATGTTTTTAAAGCTTATTTAATTTTTTTGATTTATGATTTGGAAGTATGAAGTTATTGCTGGTAACAGTCATGTTAAGTAATCACAAAAATGTAATCATATGGATCATTTGATGTCCAGACTGATTTATAAGACAGGCCTGCTTTAATATTGCATTAATATTAGCAAAACTAAGGCTACACGTGTAGATATATGGGATACAGACCATAAATACAGAATGAAGAATTACTTCCTGAAAACTCTGGGAAGAGTTCTAGTTTGTATTAGGTGTGTTAAGAAGTTTTTTACTGAGAGAAAAAAGTGGTGCTAACTTTGTGATATGTTGTATCACAGTGTTTAACTTATATTTTTACTTCCATATCTGCGGTTTATCTGTACAGCATCAAGATATGTAGATTTGTTGCATAAGTGGAAAGAGAGAGCAGGGATGGAATTCAAATGTCTGGGAGCTGGAAAATATACGTTAGAATGACAAAATTAAAAGGCTCAGTCTGCCTAGTTGATTCTTAAAGGCTACCAAGTAATGAATAGATTTCCATGTTTAATTACTTTCCCAAGACTATGGCACAAAGGGACTTCATAAATTTGTATGGAGAGGTACAATAAAGACTAAAAGCTGGAAGCTGGTGTTATGCAGATTTAAATTTGGAATGGCCCTAAATCACTAATGATCTGTGAAAAAAAGTTAATCTATTGAGGTATGTTCGATTCTCTGGATGCATTAGGAAAGAATTAAAGATGGAGAGTTTTCAAGAAAATGTTTTGAGATAATTCATAAATTATTAGACTTAGTAAGTAGCTAAACATCTTAAGATATGTTGGCCTGAAACACAGAAAAATTTGGATAATCTAATGATCCTTTCTGGCCTTAATGCCTGTGCTTTTTACTCTGCCTGTTTCTTTCTAAATAAGACTTCAGGAGATTGGCAATGTCTACACTCTCTAATTAGGTAGTCCTGTAAAACATTTTAGGCCTACCTTTTCCGGCAAGAAAATGAAGTTTTTTTATTCTGTACTTATAGCATAGAGATGATTTTAGTGTATCTGAAATTTCAGATGCAAAGATACATCTGTCAGAAACATTTTTGTGCTTCTAGGACAAAGAATAAAAAATATTTTGAATGACTGTTCTCCTCTCCTATTGCCTAAACTATTAAAATTGAGTTTGTTTCTTGACAGGTTTGTTCTATACACAGGAGAGACATGAACAAGCCAACTATCCCTGCTATATGGCTGAGTTAATAGGTAATGACACATCAGATAGTTTTGGCTTTCCCTCTTATAGTGGCTGTGTGTGTGACAGGAGATCAGATAGAGGGAACAACTGTTTTGTGTAACTTAACTTTTTCTGAAATTGACAGAACACAGTGACTTTTTTATTTAAAAATATTTGAAACACTTGCATGCTTTTCCAACATTACTCTAGTGCTGTACTCACTGACTGTGAGTAGCTATGTAAGTCCTGGATAACTGCTGGACAGAGAAATGGAAAACACAATATCTCTCCAGAGTGATACAAACTGCAAAGCACCCAGCAATTCTTGCTGTACTGTGATATTAAATTATCTGAGGATGAAAACCAGGCTATGGCTAAAAAATCCAATTCAATACTTTTGTAAAAAATAAAAATGCCCAGTATTTCAAAGGAGTTTTCTGATATTTGTTTTTTATTGGCCTGCCTTCCCCTAATGTAATTTACTTAAAAAAAAAGAAATATACAACAATCTTTGGCCTGACTGGTCACTGCAGAAGAGGATCAGCAGCAGCATTAAAATATTGCCAATGCATAGCAATGTAGATGGTATTTTATGCACTGAATTTATGTCAGTCACCATCACATTGGCAAATGTTTCTAATGTCTAGTACAAAAATAGAGAAATAAGGGAGTCCTGCTAGCACTATTTACTTTGGCTGTCATGGAATAGGCTATGCATCTTCTTCCATGCTGAAAAACCTCTACATAAAGGTCTGCTAATGTCTAGAACAGTTCCCACAGTCTTGGCTTGTGATGAAAGCAACATTCTCTCTGTGTCCTTCATGGCTTGCTTCCCATTTGGCCAAATCCGAGTCCCTGCATGCCAGAGATCCACACCATATGTCCTCTGTGTATCGGAATTGTGACAAGGATCAGCTGATATAAAACATGAGGAAAGACATGAGGGCCATGTTTGCAGGAGGCTGGTGACTGCAGGGGGCAGATTTGCACTAATTCGCATCAGTGGTGTGTGTCTTCAAAGAATGCTGAGCTCCAGTTACGTGCAGGAGAAGAACATCACATCAACATTGTGTTTGTGCCATCTGGCACTCAGCAGCACTTGTCTACAAGGTTCAGACAGACCTGCTCTGCAGTAGTAACACATCTATCGTGACCCTTTGATCCTATGGATGATTCTATAGATCCTCACTTAGGAAAACATGTTGCTCTGCAGCACAGATGTGATTTGAAAACCAGTTACTCCAGTTACACGAGTTACTCCAGCTGTCTGGATCATCAGGATTGACTGCATTGTCTTATGAAGATAATTTCAGAAATCTGTAAGAACAGATAAAAAGTCAAAACCAACAGCTGAGGGTGGTTCTTAGCATATCATTAAGCAACCTTATGGGCAATATATGAATAGCTCCATACACCTCTTTTGGTAAGGTGTGTGGAAGTTCTTCTGTGTTGTACTCGTGTCCTGTTGTGTGCTGCTATTAACCAGAACTCTCTGAGCACACCACACAGTGACACTCTCATGTAAGAATGACAACTGGCTCTTTGCTACCCACAGTTCATGTGATGTAAATTCTTCACTTCCTCAGAATAGATCCATGAAAAGCTAGTGAGCTGCTAGAAAGAGTATGTAATACTTAAGTTGAAGTCTTCTGTTTGCTGTTATTCCCCCTTATATTTTTCTTTTTGGTGTGACTAGACAATGCTAAATATTCTAGCTGCTATTTCCAAATAAAATTCTGTTATCAGGCACCACTCATCTTTCAAAGTAGTCTGGATGTATCGGGAGAGTTCTGAGTACTTTTCTGCTATATCTTTGCAGAGATGGAAAGATTAGGACCTACTTTTAAAATGGCAAGAAATTTTAGGAAATTAATTTGTGCAATAAACAGGACTTCTCCCTCTGATGGCATAAAATATCCTTCAAAAATAATACAATAAATCTGAACAAACCATCACACATATGAGACAATGGTCTTTCATTTTCCATCTCTCCTGTGAATGTTTATCCATCAGTGACTTTTTCATTTGTTGTCTTTGAAATACTAAATATTAAGAACAATAAAAGAATACAGTCCAGCAGCTTTGGTAATGCTCTTTGCAAAATAAGCTCTGTTTGCTTCTAAAAGCAAAGTTAGGGACTGGAAGAGACAGCTGAAATTTCAGCTGTACCAGGTTAAGGAGCTTGTTTGGAAAGTTGGGAGATAATTGCACTGAGTTTGCTTTTCTTTTTCTTATTCTTTTTTTATGCCTTTTTTTGCTTATCCTATCATGGACAGGATATGTGGGCACCTATGCTAAAAAAGACACACTTGCTTCATTGTCAATAAGGAGGATGCAACATGTTTTTCCAGAGAGAGTGAATATAAATGTTTGAGTACAATATGCTAAAGCAAGTCTTTCTTCCGGCCTTTTATTTCAGTTTTTTCAGCTTCCCTGCTTTCTGCTTGTTCTGTATCCTTTCTTAAGGATATTTACTTTTTTTCTCCTGTCTTATGCAGATGTGTATATCCCTACAAATGTATTACACAGGAAATATTACCATGGCAGGAGCAGAGCCATCCTAAATCTGGCCCTAGAAGTATTGACAGGAAAGTATAAAAGGCCAAGGAGGTTTTCTCTGTCTGACATTTTTCAGCCTCATATTTTTCTTTCTTTACTGCTTTCTTCAGAAGATGCCTTGGAACTACAGTAGGTGGTGAAGTTCCATAAAGAGAAAATATTGTTAAAACCATTGAGTTATTCAGCTGCCTCCTAAGTTTTTAACATTTGTATGATCATATTTTTTTTCAAAATGGTGAATGAGGTAAAACATAAGCACTAAAGGGAAATCATGATCTGACTTTATTAGTTTTCATTTTGTAGAGATTTATGTAGAATAACTTCCCAAGTAATATAGTAGAAGCCTTACTGCTTGAATACTTAAATGCTAATTGAACAAATATTTATGAAAAAAATGTATTGTAAGGAACACTTCTGCTATCAAAAAATGTATACCATGACTTCAAAAAGTGCATCTGAATTAGACTCTATTCTATTCTCACCAACAAAAGAAGAATCTATTCTCACCAACAAATGAAGAATCTATTCTCACCAACAAAATCTTGCAGAGCTTGTCTCTCATTGCTGCACCTGGTCTGGGCAGGGGACTTGAGATGAATATGAGCCTGTAATCTGAGGGTTATTCAAGCCTAGGTGATTAGAACCTGAAAGGGTAAAATTATTATTATATTTATGACTTAAAGACAGATGGTACAGAGTCGAGCCGAGGGACACTGGAAAAACAGAGTGGCAAGCAGTGTCTCTCTTTACTCTGGCTGATCAGACATTTAAGATTGCACAGGCTATTGCAGAGCTCTCTTTGATTATATGAGAAATGTAAAAGACAGATAAGATTAAGCTTTTACACACACTGGACTGATTCCTCAGCTGTCTCCACAGATGCCTGGAGGGAGATGCCCTGCCCAAGTTCTCTTCCCTACCCAATCCCTCCAGTTCCTTTTCCCAATCTACAGCAGAAATTGGAGCTAAAGAGTGATTGCACTAGCATTCCCTTTCCTAAGGGCAGGCTGATGAGACCACAGGGCTTTTCTAAGACTTCCTGGCCATGCTTTCTTCCCTGCCCAAAATGTAAACCCGTGGAGGCAATTCAGGGATCAATGGCCAAAGAAGAAACTGCTGTTGGTGTTTTACAGTTTTGTTTCATTCTTTGGAATATGTTGTTTGGTTTCTATTGAGCAGTACAGCCCATGCTTTGCCCAGAGTTGTAGTCCCTGCTTTTGTTCTAAGCTCACAACCCTCACATCTGTGATGCTCAGTAGTAGAAAAAAATACTTTAAATATCTCTATATTTGTATCTTACAATATTTATCCTTTTAAACTCATGATAGCATGAAAACACAAGGAACAGTAAGAAAGCCATGCTTTCTGTGGTTCAGTAGGAAAGTGTTCTGTAAAATACTAATTTCTCAGTCATCTGTTTTATTCTCTAAGCCACCTCATGTAGGGTTGTTTTACTGAGTCTGAACAGCAGTGTATTTTCACTTGTATGTCACTGCTACTGATCTCCTGCAAAGTCACTGTCATGTTTACCTTCTTAGACTGCTGATCAACTCAATCATTTTCCTATTGCCAAATCCAGTATTCAGATCCCTGGAACCAGATAAGTGAGTAGATTTCTGCCAGCTTGATAAAATGTTGGAACTGTATATGCATCCATAAATATTTCTATTTTATTAAGCTTACTGGTTAGAATAAAACAACCTGTGCTCCAGACCTTTGACCACTGGGATTAAAGAAATAGGACAGTAAAGCAGCCACGGCAAAATGCCAGTGGAAATTAAGGTATTATATTTGAGTATATATCACTGGAAGGACACCAGCTGGTTAGAAGGTTGGCAGCAGATAAAGTCACAAAATAATGTGTTTATTTCATTTGCAGCACACCTGTAGCTAAGGATAATTAAAATCCAATAAGAATCTCAGTTGGGATTGTGACAGAGACTCAGACAAAAACAGTGGTAACACCTAAATTAAACTAATTACAAATTGATCTAAAGTTTCCTGATTTAAGTGTGTTTTCATGCATATGATTGGGGTAGCAAAATAATCATGTTCTTCCATGAATGAGGAAAAAATAAAGCAGCAATATTTAAAAAGACCTTTCAGATGGATTATGTGATTTTTTGTTTCCTCTGAAGTATAGAATAATTCCTATGGGTCTTGTTTTTCAAATTATATTTTACCAAACCTACAGTTGTAACTTAAAAGAAACTGACAAGTTCTAACCAGCTTTTCAATATTTATTTCATCAATACTATTGATGTATTTGGAGCAACCTCTTAAATATTGAGATACAGTTTTTCCCAGGCCTGACTGCAGCATCAGAAAGTGGAATTCATTCATATGAATTAACAAATGTCTGAATTCTTTGCAGTTCTTTGCATCCTTAGAGGTTATTCAAAATAGCAAATTGATAATGACTGCAATAGCTAATATAGCAATCCTGATGTGGTAGCAATTAATCTTTTTTTTCCTCAAACACACCATTTAGAAGGGCTCATGCACAGCATAGATAATTCATGCTGTCTACTCAGACATCTGAGATTTTGTGATACCCCTCCAAACTTTAACCAAGCTGCAGTGTTGCTGCTAATAAAATAATATGCTTCTATAATTTATTTCATTACTATCTGTTTAATATAATTTAACAAGTGAGGGTCTTTGATCCCATTCATAGAATATATTTCAGGGCTGCAACACCTCCAGTATAGGCAAACAACATTCCAGAATTTATCTCTGGCCTATCTGAAATGCTTGTGCTGTGATTGTTGGGGTATCCTGTGCAGGGCCAGAAGTTGGACATAACAATCCTGGTGGGTCCCTTTCTGATTCAGCATATTCTATGTTTCTATGGTACTAAGAAATTACATGATCATTCAAGTTTCTATAGGCCTTGTTCTTCATTTTCATTCATCCACCTAAACTGCGAGCTGAATTACTGCTCGAACTGGTCACTGACAAATTTGAACGTGAAATTTGTAAATAAAATCCAAAAATTTCAGTAGAATTGTCCCAGAAAAAAAAATTTAAAACTATCAGTCACATGAGTGTTTTGTCTTAATGATTTTTTTAAATTAAAGGCAAATAAATCTCTCCCCCCCCACACTTCTACAACTGACTTTGTATTCAGAATTATTTAGAGAGTGCAGGAAACATCAGTTCATCTTTTCGGGGAAGATTCTGAAAACCAAAATAATTTCTACCATACACAGTCTCACAAGTATATGCAGCAAGTGTACATACTGGGTGGAAATAAAATAGATCTTGTTTTGTCTAAAAATTTGACATCTTTTCTAAATTTGCAACATTAATATCCTAATTAGGCTGAACAGAACAAACTAGTTAACACACTGTAGAAATAGAATATTTAGTTTAAATCCTATTCAAGGTTCTAATACATTAATATATCTTTATTCTAAGGTTATTCAGCTGGTTTACAAGATTATGGATGAGACAGACAAAAACGCTCTTGTCCCTAAGCATTTACCTGGAACCCAAATCCTTTCCTTTGCTTGGGGAAGACTAAATTTCTCAAGGTGTTAGAGTTTACAGCAGAAAATTCCTAGGGGTGCCTTTTCTTGGCATGTCCAGCCCTCTTGACAGAGCTGGTGAGGTCCATTAACCCAAATAGCCAAGGGAACTTGCAAACAGAATTATGTCTCACACAGGAAAGGGCTCTTGTCCTGCCCATACTGCAATGGCCATGCTTGCCCCTTGCAGTCCAGACATCACCTAGGCATGAACACAGCTCTGCTGAGGCAAGATGTTTTAGTTTGGGCACAAAGCCATACTAAATTGGATCTATAGCTTCCAGGCCACAGCTGGCCTGTGTCTGAGCTCAGAATGCTGGCACAGGAACTCTCAGATGTCTTTGGGAAATGTGTTGGGTAGATTTATGTTTCTCTGAACCCCATGGAGAAGAGAGGCATTCTGTTAGATAAGCATATAATGCTATTCCCCAATAAAGCACAGCAGGGGAGAAAAAAATAGCCTCTTAGGTCAGCTCTGATCACTTTAAGGTCCAGTCTGAAATCCTTCAATTTCTTGGGATGTTTTATACTCATTGCCAAATTCATGCTCCTCATTGCCAAGTTAGAGGGCAAAATTGTATGTTGAGAGGGTTTCCCAGCTCTTTTTCTTGAACCAGTTCCATTTAGGCTTAGTCTGATTGCACAGAGAAAAACTGTGCAAGCTCTTTCAGTGATGTAACATCCAGGGTTGCTGGTGGGGTGGGTTAGGTGTTTCACACCAAGTGGGAGAGCTTCACTTAGAGATTATGAATAAGCCCCAACCTGGAATACCTTGTGGTTTTAATCGACTGTGCATTTCTTTGTATGTTATGACAGAGTTGCAAACAGGAATTTATAAGGAAAAGGTGCTAGAAACCCACTTGGTAGTTTTCTGTGTTAATATACAAGATACCCAACATTCTTTTAATTTTAATGAAACAAAACATTGCCTCCGATATTAGGAAAAGGATTAAGAAGAACAGAAGTTTGGCAGTTATTTCCCTGCAACAGGTTTCTGTAGCTGAATAGTAAACCTGTTTCCTTCCATTATGCCAACTCTAGTTAATTACCCAGGGATAAACCCTGCAACAGATGTTTTAACTCATATCAACTTAGCATATTGCCGCAAGGCTTTCATGCAAATTTTCAGTGTTTTGAGAGCATTACAGAGCTTGACTAAAAGTTCAATGTGGCCTTTATTAAACAATTTAATAGCAAATACTGACAAGAATGTTTGCCTTAAAATAGTTCAATACAAATAGGTCTGTAGCAGCCAATGTGACAGGCCCAGCTCTTTGAAGTCATTAAACTTGGTAACCATGCCATTCCTTTTGCCTTTCATAAGGTAAGGACAGCACCATCAACTCCTTTGTGAAATTGTCCATGAATATAAAGTACCTGACACTTCTGACATGTTCAAACTCTCCTACGGGGCTTAACACCCTGCAGTACCACTTAAACCTTGGGAGCTGTCATTCTTTTAAACTCTTTCCCACCGTCAGGAAACTGTCCTTTGCATGGTAGTGTGGCTAATTCACAAGTTTCAAATGCAGCTTTGAAAAACACAGCAGATTGGACCCAAATAGAGCAGTGAACGTTGAAGGTAGTTGGAGGAAAAGAAATATATCCTTTTGTTTAGTGTTGAAAAAGAAAAAAAGAACCATAGTTTTACATGCAAAATGCTCTCAAGTGCCATTTGATCACAGACCTAAGGTACTGTGGCAAAGTGATGTAGAAATACCTCAGACAAAATGATTTATCTGCCCCTAGTTGCACACTTAACACCTGAAGGAAGGGGAAATGTTATTAAAACAGAAAATTATATGGCTTCCTGTTATGCTTCTTGACTCAAAATTCTTTTGCCACTGGCATGAATCCATGCAGTCCTTTTCTCCTCTGACCTGCATTTATAGCTTTTTAGACATGAGACAGTCATCTATTTATGCTAAGCAGATATGACTCTGCAAAACCACCTTACAATGTTTATACAATATATTGGGAGTTAAGCATCTGCTAAAGCAGGATATCTGTAAGAGAACTTGAAGACTCCTGCTTAGAAGAAAATGAATTTTTCTTTTCATTCATAGTGCATAGTGGCTGTCTGCTCTTGAAGGATCAGAGATCCAGTCAACACATTCCAATAAAACAGATTTCTGAATTTTTTTTTAATTCCTGGAAGCCCAAAAACATTCTAAACTGCTTGTAGGGCAAAAGCAGTAATGAACTCCATCTGGCAAGTTGATGGCAGAGGAAAAATAAAAACTACCTGGTTCAAGCTTGATATCTGCAGGCTTCAGTAACACAACTGGCACTAAGGGGCACTCCAGCCACCCGTAGAAACAAAGACTTCATGTTTATTTACATAGGCTTGAGCTGTGTATTCTTGACCTGGGATATAAATAAATACCATGTTTTGGTGCTGCAGCTTATAACTGACTCTTATAAACAACTGAAGATGTGGCTCAGGGGAAATGGCTGTGCATACAGGTGAAATTGGCACAGTAGACCCAGATAGAACTATCACATTATGGAGTAAATATTCAGATTTAGAAAGAATATATAGTTAATAAATGCATTTTAATGGCAGGGAAAAAATCCAGAATATTTACTACACACAGTAGAAAAACATATTCTTCTACTATTTTCTCAAAATGTGAAGCTGCATGTAATTTTGCACAAATTTTTTTATGAGCCTACAATTTTTTACACAGGAAAGATAGTATTACTATGCTGTAGGAGGAAAAGCGCCCCATGCTCCATACTGAGAAAAATTCTTATCAAAGGGTCAAATATAGCTTGGCTGCAAATTCCATCTATATAGGAAACATGTAATTACATTTTCTTAGGGATATAACAGTAAGCTGGTTTGATTCAGTTATGATACACCTTTGATTTTCTGTTTCCTCAGGCAAACAAACTGGATAGGAGTTGTAGGTGAAATTTTGGACAGTCTGCATATCCATTAATCAAATAAGACAGCTCTTCATGGGTTCAGTACTATTCAAACAAAATGTTTACCGGACTTTTATTTATATATTCAGAATTTTAGTTTCCACTACTTCTGCCTTACAGAAGTAATATGAGGACTTGTTAACAATGTAATTTTTCTGTATTCTAGAATTTAGTGAGATGACTATAAGCACTTTTTTCCAAGGTGTGAAATTTATTGATGTTTTCAGGGTACCTGAAGTTGGAAGGGACCTTTGGGGTCACATAGTCTAACTCATGGCTCTTCATTAAGTGGTTATGGAGGCAGAAGGGAAGCAGGAAGAAATTCTCTAAGTTTACCAAACAGAAAAGGAATATTAGGCATACTGGGGAGTGGAAGCAGAGTCTGAATGCTAGAAAAGCACAGCTGTCTGCCCCTCATATGGGTTGCACACTAAGGAGAGGAAAGTCCATCTCTTAATACCAGGCAGAGGAAACAGGCAACTCTCAGAACTTTTTGTGTCATGAGAGGAGAGAGAAGAGAGGAGAGGAAAGAGTAAATACCCAACCTCACTTTTAGCCAAAATTATCTTAAAATAGCTATGAACTGACAAACAGAGTTGGCAATTTTGGTTTTTTGTCTTGTGTTTTCCTTTTGTGATTGTTTCCATTACAAGAACCACATTACAGTCCAATCTTCAGTGGAGCTGAGCTCTCCTATCCTACATATTAAAGAATACTAAAGTTATTTAGGTAACCTAAAAACATACAGTGCCATTCCCACAGCAACATTCCATAGTTAGGGTGTATTGATTACTCCTAAATGACAGGCAACTCAGATCTGGGAGACCAAATAACCTACTCCCATTGTCCAAAAAGTGGTTAAAATCTGCCTTTTACTCTTGAATTGATTGTGCCAGTGTTGTATAGGGAAGAATCTCCCTTAGACAAAGGGACTGTTAATTTAGAGGAAGGCAATGTAATTTTTTTAAGGTAAGGAGGGAGGAGATATCTTTTGCCATTCCTGTGAGTAGCACCTCCAAAACACTCATTTTATTGTCATATTTTCTTGACACTGGGCAAGCATTACTGGTATTTGAATTTTTCTGATGTGGTATGATATATTGTGTTGTTCAGAGATTTTCTATCTTTTAATTGTATTACAAATATGTCTGCATTTTTTTTTTCACTGTTAGTGTACCAATTTTCTTGTATTTATTTCTATGTTTTAGATAATGAGGTTTAGATAATTAGGCTCATTGGATATACTTGGCAAGTATTTTTGTTTCTCAATCATATCTAACTCTGTTAATTCCAAAACTGTTAATTCCAGTGAAATTGTATCCTCAATTGTATGCTATGCTTTTTTTATGATTTTAGAAGCTCTTGAATTTCATGTGTTGATATATTTTCTAAATACATACAATTTTTTATTATTAAAATATATGTAGTTCACAAATGTGAGCGATTTCTTCTCTCTACCCTAAATGCAATGTTCCATTGATGTCACATTTCATTTTTATATAGGTTCTGATTTTAAGGTCACTGATTGTTTAAAACCAGAGCTACCTTCTACTTACATTTTGAATTCCATTGAGCTGAATTCAGAATTTTCCAGAGCTCAAATCTTACTCAATAATTCATTCCTTTCTCTTGGTAATACAATATCAAGTTATCTCTCAAAACAAGCTCTTTAACCAACATGTCTGAAAGTATTGTCGTTGATTGCCTCCACGAGACTTCTGAGAGGTAAAAACTGCTCTTCTGAACAGGTCATTTGTTGTCATCATCCAGACACAAAGCCAAGGAGAATTACTCTTGGGATCTTTTTCTTCATTGCATAACTGCTCTGTGCCAGCAGAGAGGGAAGAGCCAAAATGGATCACACAAATGGATGCAAGAACTATTACTGCAGGATAATCTCCTTTTATTTCTTTCACATTTATGAAGCTGTTATCAAAAAAAGTATTGATTTTTCAAGGCAGAGGATGGAAAAATTTGGTTTATAAATGGTGCTTATATGTAAAAAGATGACATATTGATACTACAAATGACACCTGAAGACACTTAGTCATAGGATTTCACGATTGTATGAGCTCTTGGTGGGAATACCTCTCTTAGCCTCTATTTACCAAATCTTTAGAAAAATTTAGAGAAAAAAAATGTAGCTGCTCAAAGAATGAAAGGTCAGAATTTTAGATCTACTGCTGAAATACAGTTTGCATTTGAAACAAATGAATGCTAGGGGTTCTTAAATTAAAAACTGGTGAATAATTACATTTTGTTACAATCAGAAAATAAATTCTCTTCTCTTACAAGGAAAGAAATACAAAATTCAGAAAGATCCAACAGGAAACGTGCTAATAGTGGAAATTAATAGTCTTTTTCCAACGTTGAGGAATTATTTAGATTTCTAAGTTAAAAATGTTTGCCAGTCTGCAATTTAAGATTTGACAACATAATCAATTTTTAGCTAATTTTCAATTATAAATTTAAAGAGCATATAAATAATAAAAGTATTTGAACGCAAATTGTAATCTTAAAGTTGTTCACTTTTGTAAGCTGTGTGGTATGTAGAATAATTTGTGCTCCCATTTCTTTGAAGAACTTTTAAAGAGTAACGTTGAGGAAATCACTAAGGTCAGCTCAATTTGATGAGGAAAGCAGTTTTATTCCGGATGGTTTTGCCTGAAGACATTACAAAGAGCTGATAAAATACCTTCCAGCAGTACACTGTATGTAGCAGAGGAGGGCTGGGAAATAGGTGAAGAGGAGAGAAGCAACAAACACCTGGGGAATATAAATTATTTCAGCAACAAAACTGGACCTCGGAGAGAGCACAAGGCTCTAGTGTGCTGGCTGGATCTGTGTGTGGCACATCCAGAAACAGCTGCTAAAGGTGCAGCTACTGCCAGATGACACCATGGACTAAGGAAATTGAATGTATGGGTTTGGGGAATTACTGCAGGAGGGAAGCAAAACTGAGCAGCAGGAGAGTAGCTGTCTCTATACCCTGTTCCAGGGATAAATATTGTTGTTAATGAGCTCATTCCTATATCCCTATTCCAGGGAATTAAGTGCTAATCCACCAACTATTGACCCTTCAACTGCACAATATTTTTGTAGAATTTTATTTAGGGAGTTTTGATACATTCTTGGAGGGAGTCAGAGCTAAGCCATGGTTGAGTGCCACTTGCTGCCTCTCCATGCTGACTGCTTGCTGACCAGATATGTTTTTGTTAGCTGGATTGTATAATGGACAGACTAGGCAGATAAAGACAGCCTAAATGGACCACCCCAAACCCTGATGGCCAGCAGCTGATTTACGTGGAGCATGCAAAAGAGTAGTTGATTTGCTTCCATGTTTTCGCAGATGTTACAGGGGCTGCAGTTAAGTTCTGGAGACCATTCCATGGCTCTTCTCCTTTTTAAAGTAAAATTGTTGTTCCTAGTTTAGTTTGTGAAGCAAGGACTGCACTTTGATTCATTCGAGCTGCAAAGTCCAGTGACTGATGGAACACTGTGTATTTGCCAGTAAGAGATTGCTACATGTTCAGCTTATGGTCTGTCTGAGAAAGAAGCCATGTGTCACAAGAGGTACAATAATGTTCACTTGGTGGGCCTGTCTTCAGCATATCAATCAATCAATCAATCAATCAATCACATTAATTGATCATTAAATGCAATCTACAATCACAACTGGTCTCCTCAAAAGAGAATTAAAACATAACCATTACTGGAAAGTGGGGGAAATAAAAATCTGACTCTCAAGAGCCATCAGCAAAGACCAATAAGTACTGATTCTCCAGACAAAGTAATCACCAAAATGAGAAATCATTAATGATTAAATCTATGATGGTTTATTTGTTGATGCCAATTCTGAGACTTTGAGACATTGGTATGAATAAACCGTAAGAACAGCATCAAACTTGTGCATACATTCTAACACCTGTAGGCCTTAGAAGAGATTCTGTAATAATGAGAAATTTTTGATAAATTCTGAAGGTTTTTTAGCACTTCCCAGTAAAACCTGATGTGAAAGTAGTTTTTGGTACTTGATGGCCTCAAATTTATCTGTCAACAATTGAAAGGGAGAATCAGCACGGCTCATAAAGGTGGAAATAGTGGGGATAAATGTATTTGGGTTTTGTGTTAAAGTTTGTGGCAATCAAAACTTTGGACCTGCTGCAGTGAACAGCAAGCATGAGGGTAATAAGAGAGTGTGAAAATCTTAGAATCAAGAATAAGCAGATTTTTATTTTCAGGCTGTAAATATGCTTGTCAAGAACACTGTAAATTCATCAGAACATACCTCTGAAGAAAGAGATTCTTCAGTAGAGTTTACTGTCACCTTGTGTCTTCAATTGTTCTCTATATTATAAATGTCATGCTTTAAATTATTCCAGCAACATTGTGGTTGTTGTACAGGGTAATTTTCTATTTAATGTATGACATAAACCTTATACACCAGAAATCTCAGATATTACAATATCTTTAATAATTTTCCTGGATATTATTAATATTACAGATATGGATGATGGTTTGTCATGGACTGGGAACAGGAGAGCAAAATCCTTCATTTCTATTCAAACAGCAGCTTGAGAAGTCCTTTGGTTAGAAGATGACTGAAAAACACCAGGATGAAGAGAGCATCTCTGAGTGGTGACGTCCCGCAACCCTTGATAATATGAAGCTACAATTGCCTTTGGAAAGGATTTGTTACCCATATGGTGATGTATTCAAATGACAGTATTTTGGTTTGCACTTCTAAGTAGTGGACTATTTTCCAGTATCACTAATTCTTAACTGCAGTGCTTTATCCTCCTGTCCTGTTCTCTGGTTTCTACCAACTACTCACAAAATCACTTTATCACTCTCTTTCATCACTTCTTTGAAACACATCTGTGTGATCATCTCCAACACCTTGAAACAGAAGTTCATAAATCAACTTATTTTAAGGCATGTTTGCCTGTGCTCCTACAGGCCATTGCAACATGGTAAATTCCAGAGCAAACTGACGGCAAACCTCGGTGTGCAAATCAATTGCCCAAGTCTGATCCTTCCTCCACGCCAGGCTCATTACACAAGTGGGGCACACCAGCACAGCTTTAGTCAAACTTCTGAGCCCAGCTGTGGCAGAGATGCCAACAGACATTCTTCCTGTGATTCCACATATCCAGCACATCCTCCAAAGCAGATAATTAGTGTTATTTGCAAATGGCTACTGAAATTGATGGGATGGTAAGGCGGCTTGCAATCAAGAATGCTACCTGACATGGACTATATGTAACAGCCCAGTTTAGCACCTCTAGTAAATCTGAGGATTGTTACATTTTTGCGTGTCAGTTGAGCCATACCAACTTACCCAGTGTGCATGCTTCACCAAAATGAGTTGGTTACGTCTGTCACCTTCAGTGCAGGATGACTCAAAAAACATCCAAGCGAATGACTTTCTCCTCTTCTTATGGGCTGTATGTATATGTATCATTTACCATGGCCTTGGACAATGCACAAGGTGATACACCTTGGTCTTGAAGCTGCTGTTGTCAATTTAAGTATCTAATCAGAGTGCAAAAGCTAAAACTTTGGGGTATTTTCTTCTTTTATGTGCAAAAAAAGTCTTCTAGCTCTGCTTAATGATAAAATTCAGATCCCTGAAGTATTCATCACTAGACTGTGTTTACCTAATCTCACGATTTTCAGCTAGCCAAAGTGAGGTATGTTCATATAGACTAACATTCAGGAGTATACCTTGTAATACACTTCTTCCCCCAGGTATAACTATTTCAAATAAAAAGGCAAGGTTTTTTGGGCATATTGTTAAAATACAATCATTCCCTCACAGGAATGCTTTGAAGTCAAGTGTTTATGCTTAGTTATATTTACAAATGTCTAACACAAATACATCACTTCCCAAGATGTATGTTATGCTTCAACAAAATGATTAGTTATGAAATTGTGCATTAATAAAAACAGTTGGTTCTCTTTGTAGCTCAACTCCCTTTGCCCTCACTCTATATACAATAATGTCAAATAGCTCTCTGCAGTACTTCTGAATGACTACAGCTACACTATAACCATAATATGTGAATTTATATTATGCATGAAAAGTCATGACCTATGAGGAAGTTAGTTTCTTTTCATGCATGTACTCCTTAAGAGCTGGCACTTATGGAAGTGAGGCAAAAAGAAAAAAAAACAGGCACTGCAAGGAGTGAGGTCTAAAATCTTGATCCTGTAAACAAAAAGGTGCATATATAACAGGACATTTGGTGAATAATGGAAAATGTACATATAAGACTCCCATATATCAGGGAATATGTGGATTTTAGTACCAAATAGAGGCCTGGATCCTGTAACCCAATTGAAAAAGAAACCTATATCATATATGTCAGACAGCAGAATTTATTAACAACCAATTAATTACAAGTGTAAGAGATTAAAAGATTTACATTCTTATCTCTTATTCAAAATACTCTAACATCAGAACACCATGAGACTTGTATAGAAATGGCAGATACAGACAGGAGAGTAATTAAAAAATTCTGACTTGTTGTAAACACCATGATTTTAAGGGAAGTATTACTCCTTTGATTTGAGATGTCAACTTAAATTCTTGTACCATGGATATTTCCAGTTTGGAAAAGGAGGTGATCATTGAATAAATACAAAGCAATAGTGTTTTTTATTTACTATCAATAAATTAAAAACTATTCTTGACTTCAAACACTGAATGAATAAAAAAAAGAAGACAAAATTCCATTTACAGGCAGAGGAATTCAATTCAGAGTATTTACAATTTTTGTTGCCCAAAGCCCTACAAGCTCTCTCATATTCTCTAACTGTGCTCTTCCTTTTTCACTACTGCACCTGACTTTCGTTCTTACTCATCTGGCCCCACAAACTCTTCCAGGTTGCAGACACAGAGGTAGAGATGCAAAGGACTTGCACTGGACCTCCCCTTGGTAAGAAAGGGGCAGAATCAGGCTGATATTGTCTCACCAGACAGATCCTGCCCTTCCTTCATCTCCACACTGCATAGGCAGGAGCTAGACTACAGAACCATCCCGAGCATCATCATCTTGGTACCACTGAGGAAGCAAATGCTCCTCTGCCCAGGCAGCACCTACTTCACCCATGGCTGATGTGATCCTCTTGGTAGAGATCTTCTGGAACTTTGCAATATTCTGCCATGCTGTGACTGAGAATTCACAGTACTAAAAGAAGGCAAACTTTGTTCAGCTCTTTGCTATGAGACAAAGGTTTATTTTAGTTGATACTGATGTCTTTTATGCGATAATCTCACCAGCACATTGCAGTTTATTTTCTAAAAATACAAATTATTTTGTAAATGATCAGGATAGGAATACACGTATTTAAAGCTAAGGAAGAATTCTCTTTCAATTATATAAAAATACATGGCCACTTGATATTTTGAATCTCTGGGTCACAGTTTTCATTTCAAGCAATAACTCCTCTGGCACTTGCACTAATATTTCAACCAAAACCAATAAAGTCAGGAAATAAATAAATGAAGGAAGGAAGCAATCATATTTTTACAGGCAAACATACATAGGTGCCAACTCCACAAAAATTAACTAGCAGATTTTGGGTCTCCCTGTGACCAGAAATGTGCCAAAACATTTGGCAGATAATGTGTAGGAGCAACACATCCTGTTAAGGAAGATGTAAGTGGCTGAGGAACAGAAAATTGAGATTGTAGGTAGTGTAAAACCTTACAAGAAAAAACATTTTTGCAGTCATTTATTGTTCAAAGCAAATGTGTTTCAAAAGCTCACATTTAAATGCATGCGTGGATAATACATGAATGAACCACAGTTGAAAATTCCTTTTGCTTTTTATCCCTAGATAACCAAATATGGCAGTTTTAAATATTCTAAAAAATGTTTCAGATAAACTTTGAATGTTCTTCCATTTCAAACTTTATCAAAATAACACACAGCAGTAACTAAATTGCAATATTAACTAGACAATACAATTGCTGAATTCAACTGAATTTTTTCTTTTGCTTTTTTTGGAAATGTGTGCATTTATATAATAAATTTTTTTTATATACATATATACACATTATGCATGTTGTCAATTTTTAAAAGGTTCCAAAACAAATGATCATTATAATAATTACTATAAAAAATTGCAGTAATTATTTTTAGTAATAAACAAGCATCACTAATATGTTCTTATCAGAAAATCTCTGAAGATAATCTAAAGAGTTACTCTACTCTTACTCAGCACTTTGCCATTTCATTTTAATTTTCTCCTTAGATTTCATTCAGCATTATTCCAGAAAATTATTTTCTTCCCTGCAATGAGCCTAATTCTTTAACTTGCCCTTTACTCATTTGATACAACAGTTTCTCTTCCAAAACAGAGAACTAACGCTCACCTCTTAAATTCACTTTTTCTGCACTGCCTGCTCACCTCTCCCTGCAGACGCTCCAGCTGATGACCAGGAATGCAATTCCATCTCTGTGGGAATGATTCAGGCCCTCTCTTCTGCCCCAGGGCTGGGCAGCACCATCCTAACAGGACTCAGCTGAGCAAACGGATGTGATAGGGACTACATCTCTCTGCTCTTCCCCATAAGCTGCCTAACCTCCTGTCAAGGGTTCAGCACCTGGATTTGAAGCTGACAGAAAATTCTACACGGAGATATTTTATTATTACTCGACAAAAACCATTCTTGATCATCGTTAATCCACCAAGAAGTTAAAAACTTCTTTAGGTTCACTATAGAAGTCTTCTGTCTGCCTTTTAAACATAACTATTTAACTAATATCTGGGGGAAATATAAACTTTGGTCCATTCATTTGTTGTTATACTTTCTTGAACTTGATCTAAAATTTCTTACAAAAACTCCTGTTAATTTCATTATCAATTAGAATCAGAGCAAATAAACCAAAACTTATACGATTACTTTACAAAGTAACATCATAATCAGCAATCTTCAGCAAGAGTACGTCAGGGCTTCATACAATATAAGTGGTTAGGGCTGGTCAGTGCAGTGCATGTACTGCATTACTTTTCTATCAGTTAAAAATGTAAAATTGACTAACAATTATCTTTTTTTTCCCCTTCTGGTAAATTTAAAGTATCCCAGCATGTCAGTGCTATGATTTTTTTTGCTGAGTCTGATGAGAAATGAATGAGTTGTCATGAGTAACATCACAAATAAATGAATGAACTGAAGAAGAGTTACTGAGACCTGATCTTAGCCTCTTTCATTTGCCTATTCTTTACAGAATTGTCATGGACAATAACTTTAAGGCACAAGCTACACTGTAACTCCTGGATATATATTCTTTAAATTCTTAAATGCATATTCTTGTTAAAGTTCCTGAAAGTGAAAAAAGAAATTGCAAAATTATTTTCCCATGTAAATATTTATTCAGGATTGAGGGTTTCTTTGGGATGTGATAACTCGTGTTCGGACAATATCAGATAAGAATTAAGGTCTTCATGTCTTCTTTATTTTAATTTAGTATTCCTTCCTATGCACTGCACTAAGAAAGGACTCCTGTGCAATTAGTAGTACCCTGTTTTTTTAAGAAAATAGCCCAGGTTACAAACACAAGGGATACAGCCTAAGGTGTGGAAATATCCCTCACAGAGCACTTAATATTGTGTTTCCTTATAAGTTACTCTGACATTTCTGTCATTTCTTTGGGAAGTCTTATGCATAGAAGGCTAGGTCAGAATTCCTGCCTCCTTCAGTCATACTTCCTTACAATGAACTACATTGAAAAACTGAGGTGATCAGGATTTTTTTACAGTTTTTAAAAATGACTCTTCTCTATATTGAGGTACAAGTAAAGACAACTCTTGGTAAACAGGGTTACTTGCTGTTCATTCTTTCCTTTTCTAAAGAGGTTGACCTCTCAGTTTGACATAATCAGCTAAAAAAATCTAAAATTGAGAGAGAGGTGTGAGCTGAAAAATGAGGTGGTCTCCAAGCAGCTGTAAATCAGTAAGGGTAATTAAAAATGTGCAAATCCAAAACCCCATAATTCATTTGCAAGAAACTAAGCTACATTCCTGAAACATTGCATTTTAAAAAAACAAATTAAAAATCTCCCACATCTCTGCATATAACTGCTTCTGTGGAACATAAAACTGAATAAAACATACAGTAGGTTTCACATTTGTTCTTTAGTTCCTCTTTAACTTCAGCAAGCTAGGTAAAATAGAGTGTTATTACTGTTTGCCTTGGATGTTTAGGAACAGAAGGTCAGACTAACCTTGTGAGCTATTCCAAGAGTTTATAGCACTGAACCAGAGAAAGCCAGCAGTGAGACCAAACCTTACATCCTCTTTTCAGAACGGATTTGGCTGGCACCTCAGCTAGTCAAACAACTCTTAACTGGTACAGTTTAGTATGTCTTTTGAACAAGGTTCTGAATGACTTTCACTTTCTCTGCTCACCAGAGTGAAGATTAACAAAAAAAGTCTGTTAAATCACAGCCTGTCCTTGTGAATACCTCCCTAAATGAGTTCCAACAAGGATTAGGCTTCCAAGGCATAAAGGCTGGATCTGTAGAGGAAATTTGTGCTTCCAGCATAAAGGGAGCCATGAAATAAACATCCATAGCTTTACGGGTATGATAAGATGATACCTTGTTATGTCAGTTTTCCACTCTTTTTATATTAAGTTTATAATCTAAGGCAGTCAAATAAAGGTCTCTTGTGCTTCCAATAAATTCTGCATGTTGAAGATAAAGGTTTTTCTGTGAGGCAGCAGTTATAAATATCACAAAAGATACTAGAAGTTTAGAGATATCACCAGGAAAAAAATAACCCTTATAGAAATAGACAACTAAATTTTCCACTGGTCAATAAAAATTACAAATTGTAATACAGAGACACTTTGGATTGTCTGCAATGATAAAGGCACCATCTGCTGCAAAGTTTTCATTCAAACAAGACTTACTGTTCATTTAGTGACATTAAGGCATTATATCATCTGTGTTGACATCTCCATCTGTCACTGTGATCTTATCTAATCTCCTTTTACTCTCTAGTTTTTTGAAACTATATAACAGCAACTTGACATTATTTTAAACCTTAGTAGAATTACAGACTGTAATTCTTAATTTTCTTAATTTTTAATTTTTGTTACTGTTTATCATTTTGTTTTTCTTTTCTGCATTATCTCCTATATTAACTGCTTAGTAATTTTTAGCTTACACTGAGCTGACCAGTGAGATCTGACATGCCCTGTTTCCTCAATTTAATCTCTTTATTTTTAGCTGAGAATTATTTCTCCTGGTTACGTGAAAGTACCTTTTGCTCAACTTTGTGGCACCGAGCAATTTTATCTCCATTTGTTAATGAAATCTTTTCCAATGCTTTTATTGAGCTCCTACCACCACTAGCTCACCACTGTGAGAGTTCTTTTTTTCACTCTGACCTCCTTTAATAGCCTAGTCTCCACAGTCTCCATCAGTACTTAACATAGTAATTTTTCCTATATTCAGTGCAACTACTTAACCCCCTATTTATTATAAGTCACCTGGCCAAAGTAACTACAAATTCACTTCTCATAACTATCTTCTGTCCTTGTTTTTCTTAAATTTGTGGAAAACACAAATTGGGTAATCTTGCTTTGTCTATTCTTAAATGCATTGCCAAATTCCAAGCCCAAATCCCTCTTTATCCTCATGACACTGCTCTTTCATGACACAGAGTCAGGACAAGAGAAAGATTTGAAAATTGAATGTGTTTTCCTCTTTGAAGAAGACCTAAACATCTTTTAAGAGAAAACTGATAAAATGTTAAGTAACTTCTCTCTTCGCTTTGTCTTGCCTTCCATCTCCTCATCACAGATGTTAATCTGGTATCCTCCTAATCCAATCTCAGGCCTCACTGATTTTATCCCTTCTCCTGATCTCTCTCATGATCATTATCTCTCCTGTTCCTTTCTCTCTCTTCTTTGCCCCCAAATAAAAGCATGTTTAACATCTTTGATGTTCTTCTATTAACAAGATGTCCCAGTTCAGGTCCTTCTACCAGTTCATCTTTCTTTTATAAGCTTATAAAAAAATTGTGTATAGTACAACTGGCATGCAAAATGGTCCTGACCCTCTGCACTCTCCTGACTCCACTGAAACCAATCTTAACTACTGCCTTGATTCTAACTAACCACAGACATCAGACTCCTTCATTAGAACCACTTGACTTTTTATCTGGTTGAATTTACTCTTTTAATATTGTTCTCAATTTGCTTCTGTTTTGTTGTTTGGCTTTTTTTTATTGTTTAGTTATTTGTCCACTGTCAGAATCACCGAAAGAAAAGTATAGTAAATAATAAGGCAAGGAGACCTGCTAAATCATCTTGTTCTAGCAAATAAGCATGCAAAATTCACCCTTGCATTACTAAGATCAGGACAGGTTTTAGGGAGGAATAGATAAAGTGGTTTTGACCTAAAATTTGGAGCTATAATATTGCTTCTTCTGGTACCATGGTACAGAGTGACTTAAAGTTAAATTTTACAGTGGTAGTAACATGATTTGTCTCACCCACTAGTATTTCTGTCATAAATTATTAGAGTTCATGGCCCATCAGACTGAGGCAATTAAAAAGGTAGAAAATAAGTACACTAGAAAAATCACAAAGAAACCTTCCTGCTGGCAGTGCCAATGTTCTCCATATTTTTCTGACTCTGCTACATTAATGGAAGAGAAGAATTGCCTCTTTTTGAATTGAGAGAAGTATAAAATTGTCTTTTTTGTTTGTTTCCTGTACAAACTTTAAAATTGTGTTATAATGGGGCAACAGTAATTGCTGTCTACATGATCTAGACATGATGCAAGTAGTTCAGGACGCTTGTTGATATATCTTAACTTCTTCATGCTATGAGAATTATGGGGTAAATGGCCTGATTAATTTTTTTTCCTTTCCAATGTTTACAGACTATCTAGTCAAGAATTCATGTCAAAAAGATTCGCCTTTTTGGGAATATGTGTCAGTAACTCCCATACTTGATAGCTTGTGCATGGCACAGATATGAGTTGCTGTTGGTGGTTGAAGTTTGTACTGTAGCACCTGCTTGCCACAACTTGAACATCTTACTTGCCTGTCAGGCTGGGATGAAATCTTCCGAATCTGAAACAAGTTTTTCATAATTGCACACTTAAGATGATGACATTAATTCCAAAAGAGCTTTCACTTAAAAACAATCTTATTTCGTGGTTTGCTTGATGAGTTTGTTTTTGTTGGTGCAAGAAGCAGTCAGACATCCTAGTTTCAACCCTAGGTAACATTTTTTTACTTCAAGAGGGACCATATTACTAAAGTCTTGTTCATTCCATGTTTTAAGTATGTTAAAACCTGAGAAACCAATACCTCATACCTTAAATATCTGTATTGGTGAATGTTGTGTCTTTTGGTTGACACTGATGAACAGTTTTACAGGACAGGTAGCTAGGCAGTCCTCTAGCATTTGAGGACCACAGGGTATCTTTCTTGCTAGAGTTCAATCAGATATAAAGATCTTAGCTTGAGTTTCATGACGTATAATTTCCACTGTGTGTTATGTATGAGATATGATTCTCTAGTCGTCCTCTCTACGTGCTCTACTAGTGATCTTATCTTCATGCTTGCTACAGCTTCTACTGAGCCATATTTTACACTCTAGACACAAAAACATTAGTTCTTCTATGTCAGAGGAATCTGTAGAAGAAACCAGAATCACTGAGAGCTTGAGGATTGGAGGGAACTCCTGGAGAAAGACACATCTGCCCAAAGCAGAGCCAGCTACAGAAGGTATCCCAAGACTGACTCTAGTTTGGTTGTTAATGTCTCCAAAAAAAGGGAATTTACAGCCTCCCTGGGCAACCTGTTCCACTGTTTGACCACTATCACGATAAAGAATGTTTTTCAAACTTTAAATGGCATTTATTGTATATAAATCTTTTCCTTTTACTTCTTTTTCTTTTACCTTCAGCTCCATCTTCTTTATCCTCTTCCATCAGGTAGTTTTTCACATTTGTAAGATCCCCCCTTAGCCTTCTGTTCTCCAGGATTAACAATGCCAGTTCTCTCAGTCTTTTCTTGTTATAACAGATGCTCTAATCCCTTCATTATCTTCGTGTTCCTCTGCTGGACTTGTTCCAGAATGTTCATTTCTTTCTCATTCTGGGGAGTTCAGAACTGGACGCAGCCCTTCAGATGTATCTCCATTCATGAAGGACAGTGATTACTTCTGGTAATGCTCTGGACGAGCTGATGTATTAGTTTGAAAACAAACTAGTGGGAGATCACAAGTCAGGATTATAAATTAATAGGAAAATTAAAAATAAGTGTAATAAAACAAGAAAAAAAAACAAAACCAACAAAAAACCACTGACAAAGTCAGATACAACCTGACACCCTGTTAAGGTGGTGGTAGGAGTTTAAGTGAAGTAGTTCAGTTGAAGCAGTGATCCTGTGGAAGGTCTGGTCTCCACCTGACGGTCCAGTGGTAGCTCTTGTCCTCTGGGAACCCAGTAGACAGGTGATGTATCAGGGTCTGGGAGGGTGGCAGGAGCCAGCTGCCCCCCGGACAGGGTCTCTGGTCTGTGTAATCCCACCAGATCTGGAGCGGGCGGCCCCAGAGGTTCCGCGGCATGGCATGAGTCTTTCAACCACAGAAATTCTAGCAGGAAACATAGTGATACGAAGGAACGAACCTAGACTCCATCTCTGTTCTGGCAGGGAGGTTTATTTGGGGTAACAGGGAGAGGGGTTGCAGGGGAGGAGAAGAGGGGAGGAAAGGCAGGGACAGGGTAAGGGCTGCCAGCTCAGAGAGGAGACCTCTCTCAGACCCAGGAGCTGGCTTTAAAGGGGAAAGGAAGGGGGCAGGGGCTGGCTCTCTCTGGGCCAGCCCCAGGAGAAGGAAGGGAAGATTGGCAAAAGGGTGCACACCAATAGGTTTTCAGGTACAGCAGAGCATATTTCAAAATGAACCAATAGTATACAGAGCGGGGAAACAAAGGGAGCACATGGAATCCAAAAACCCCACATTGCTACAGACAGGGGCTGCTTGTGTTGTTCCAAAGCCAGGTTATATCCAGGTGGGAATGCTTGTCTCCTCCCTCCTGGGTGGAGCATCTCACAATAGGATGAGATAAGTCCATGAGTCATGTGGTGGGTCCTTGATGGCCCATTGTCTGTTATCAGGGGTGAGTCATAGCAGGAGATAACAGCTAATGCCCCTCAGCTGGTACTAATAGAATACTAAATGCATCTATATTGCAGCCTAGGACAGCTGAAAATGCTCTCCCTAATGCAGACCGAGACATTGTGGCTTTATATTCTGCAAGGACACACTGATATCTCATGTTCAACTTGTCCACCAGAATGTGTAGGTCCTTATTTGTAAAGCTGCTTTGCTTTTCCTCAGCCCTCAGTCTGACTAGGAGATGTCTAGAGCCCAGTCCTCTGTGGGTGCAGGACTTTGCAGTTCCTTTTGCTGAACTTCCCAATACACCTGTCAGCCCATTTCTCCAGCTGGTTGAGATCCCTCTGAATAGCAGCATATCCATCTGTTTTATCAGCCACTTCTCCCAGTTTGCATCATCTGCAAACTAGCTGAGGGTGCACTCTGCCCTCTCACCCATGCCATTAATGAAGATATTAAACTGTTTTGAACACAATTTCAGCCCCTGTGGGACCCCACAATTGCTTGGTCTCCAGCTACATTTGAGCCTGGCAGTTTTCAGTCCACCTCACTGTCTGCTTATCCAGTCTCTACTTCCTCAGTTTGTTTTTCTGTAAGGATGATGAAAGAAATAGTGTTGAAAGCCTTACTAAATTGAAATAAACAGCAACCTCTGCTTTCCCCTCCCTCACCAAGTCAGTAATCTTATTTTAGAAGGCAGAAATTTTTTTGGGACAACTGGATGCAGGAATGAAACAGCACATTAAATACCATCAGTTAAATGGGTTTTTGTGCCCTCTTCAAATTATGCGTCAAGAAGACAAGCTATTTGTCAATGGTAAGAATGTTTGGCTGAGTTCAACAAAAGAATGCAAATTATTCTATTTTTAAATTGACTTTAAATCTCCATATTTTCTGGTTTTTTATTCTTAAAGGCTCTTGCTGCCTGCTGTTGAGAAATTGGATACTTTAGACTTTGTCCTCAGAGCATACTAGCATGTCTCTCTAAGTCTTTATAAATAGTGTAGAGAAAAATACAACCTTGATTTTTTTTTGCTTAAGTGGCCCCTGATGCAGTAGCATAGCCTTACAGAGAGACTCTACTGCTCACCCACATCTTTGGTTTCATGTGTTTTAATCAACTCTTTGAGGAAAGCACTTTTATAATATTTTCCTTCTGTCCACAAAGAGATTTTACAACCCTTCTAAAGAGTGTATGGCTCCAAGAGGCAGGAAATGTGAAGTCCTTAATGCTCAAAGGGAAAAATTGGATTCTACTGACGTCACTGGCTGAAAAAGACATTTCTGAATGCTGTCTTTCAGGTAAAATTTGATCACTTGGAAAAACATTAAAAAGAAAGAGTGATTAAACAATTTGAAAACAAACAAAGCATCATATTTGAAAGTATTTGCCCTTCTATCATTTATCTATCTGCATTAAATGCAGTGGAGAGCTAAGATTTTTATTTATCAACCCCAACTAATGCTAGGAGCACTGCAGACACCTTCCTGCCCCTTGCTTGCCACTCTCTGCTTTCACAGACTGGAATCCAGGGCTGAAGATATCAGAATATATCAGGATCTTAGACAGCTGGCCAGTTTGCAGTCTCTGAGTGTCAGTGTGTTGGCAGCTGTCGTTTGATCAGAGGGATGGATAAGACAAAAATATGTATTGATGAAATGTTGCCCTGAAAGCTTTGTGTGATAGAAACCTGCCTGTTTTTCTTAAGAAATCAGACCTGGTTAAAAATCTGACATTAACTTTCCTCCTTTCTAAATTTGTTTCGAGCTGTATACTCTGGAAACATGCTATGGACCTGACTTTTTAGGCATAGTACTTTATTAAATGTCATTGGAATTGGGTACATAAACTTCTGCTTTCAAGATAATTATTCTCTCTTAAAAGTTGTGGGAGGATTCTCTGCATGTGGCAAGAAATATGTAGCAGCACAGATTGCTTTATTGGTATGTAATACAAATGACACAGAAACAGGATTCAGACACAGTCTTATCTTCTTCTAAAGTTAAAGTTTCCTGCTTTTGTAATTTAAAAATATTTTTATATATCTAGTGGTAGTTTATCACAGTTGCTTATTCTAATTTAAAAGTGTTTAATGGAACTTTGGTACAGGAATATGGCTCAGAATCCTGTGTCACATATTCACCAGAAAATGTAAAATAATTTAAGGTAAACATTAGGGAGATGTTTCTACAAATATTTTTGCAGATTTAACAGTTATTTAAGATTAAATATGGGAGAAAAAGTTCTTGCAAATTGGAATGTTTTATTTCTGTCAGCAGAATCACATCTGTAAAAGAAAAAAGACTTGTGAGATTTGCTGTTGGCTGCTCTTCTAGAGTGAAGATAAAGAGCCTGGTAGTCAACACTGTGAAATAGTCAAGCAGTCACACTTTAGTCTTGGTAGGAAGCAAAGCTGTCTATAAGTAAAGGTTTTCTGTTGAAGGTTGTAGGAGATGCAGAAACAGAAGAGGTCCTACAGACATGGGTTACATGGGAAAGAAGCAGCACAAACTACTTTAACATTATTTATTCTACATTAGCATCTCATAGCACCATTTCTTACCTTGTACCTCAGTGTTATTCTTGGTGTATACTCACATACAAATACTTTGCCAAATCACTGGGTTCCCAAAGCAATCTGAGTGAAAGTATAAAACACAAGAGTGCACCTGGATCAGCACTGCTGGGAAATTCCAGGTGATAATGTTTGTCAGAGTAGTGGGCAGTTTCTTTTATATTTAAACCAGCACAAGTGAATATTGAGAACAGTAACTTTCAGTGAGATGGTCCCACCATTTGTCTAAGACACTGGCACTTGCTTATCAAGGAATAGGAAAGACGAAAATAAAGTTTTTGCTCCCAGAAAATGATAAAGACATTTTTCTAATTTCAGAGGAAAAGTGTTGAGATTGTGTTATGATTTCAGTCTGTATTAATAGGCCTCTGATAGGCCTTCCTTTACTCTTAAATGTGTTGAATTACATCAACAGCTCAGCAACACCCCTGGGAGGTTCCTGCTCATCAAACTGGCTTTGTAAGTATTCAGTAGAAACTGTTCCGGCAGCTGTAGAGGTGGTCATGCAAGACAGTATTTCATAAGGGAGTGAGAAGATTTCTAGTACACAGATTAATATAAGCAGTAGGAAAGTTGTGGAGGACACAGGACAACTGGTTCTAAGAACTCAGCAGAACAGCAACTTGGAGAGCCTCATCCAGTCCAGCTGAAGACCAAGCTGCAAAGAAACGTGCAACATAGGCTTTCCCTAAACCAGTGATTTACTATTTAGCCATCTGCTGATGGTGATTCCCAAAGAATGTGGTAACACATGATGATTATAATGATGATTAAAACATCCTGTGCTGTTCATTGTGAATTATCTTCTGAGTGATAGTTTGGCATATTTACTTTTTAATCAAATTGGCATTTCGTCCAGTATTTACAGGCAGATATTGTCCCAAAATCCTGCAAAATGAATCAGAAACTACCTACACATTACTGGTTAGGCTGCTAAGGCACTTCTGTTTAGGCACTGTCTAAAGCTTCTCTGGTATTTGCCACCTTTAAGGGCCTTGCATGTAGACATACCTAATGGATAACAGAACTGAAGAGACAACTTCTCTCATCTGTTTGCAATTTAGTTACTTCCCTGAATTCTACTTCTAAATAGAATTGAGCTTCCAGATAGTACCTGCTATTCCAATTTCCTGCTGCTGATGACATCAGAAGTTATCTTTATTGGCTTTCCTGGAGTACCATGTTCCAATCTTTGAGAAGGCACTACAGGTCATTCAGGGTTCAAATTAGCTCTAATGTTCAGTTAAATGCCTTCTTTTTATTCATGTGACAGTTTTATTCTACATGTAGGTTATCTTTTTCATCTTTTCCTCCTCTCTAATATAAATGGCTCTTCAATTAAGACCTCTAGTTCAATTCTTTGAGGAAGTGTGAGACATGAAACTGTTTGCTCTCTGAACAGTAAGTTATAGTGGCAAGTCTGTCACTCTTCTCAAGTAAGAAAAGAGATCTTCTACTTAATTTGCCTGGTAAATACATTATTGTCGGGGGTTGAGAATTTCTTCCCATTCCTGTTACTAAGCAACAAATAGTTAGATGTTTAGAGCAATCAAGCCTTTTGTAAAAAGACAAAAGCTGGGCTTGGGCGAGGCAGGTGAAGGGAAGAGGGAGGCCTTGGAACCTCTCTCTCTCTCTCGTGGTTTGGACGCTGAGAGGAGAGGCTGCTCTTTGCTTTTTGGCTGGGACCAGAGGGAATCCAACTGTGCCCTGTTTTTTCTCTTCTCCTGACTGGGTGAGCTTGGATTCAACCTTTTCTCCCCACGGGGAAGAGCACGTTTTCCCCCCCCGGGCTGCGTTTCCTCGCGGCTGCTGCTGGGAGAGTCCCGCGGCCCCTGCTGCCTCCCCCCCACCCTCTGCCGCACAAGACCGCGGCGTCTGCTGTGACTGCAGAAAATCCTCGCTAGCCGGCCGAGAAGAGAGAGAGAGAGCCGGCGCCCGCCCCTGCTGCCCTGCTTTCTCGCTGCTCCGAGCTGCTTTTCGCTGCCCTGCGTCTTTCTCAGCCTGCCCACCATTACCAGCTGTGTGAGGCTGACTTGACCCTGCGCCACAGCGCCACCTGCAGCCGCTCGGGAGTCATTGCGCCTGCCCTGCCCAGCCGGGAGCTCAACAGCGCCCCTGCTGCTTGCAACCGTGATTACACCACACGGGCAAAGGCTCAGCAGCTCACAAGCCATCTGCTATTGGTTTTCTGGTTCTAGTTGTGGTTGCTATTATTGTTATTGCTTGTTTATAGATACTAGTAAAGAACTGATATTCCTTTTTTTCCCATACCTTTGCCTGAAAGCCCTTGATTTACAGAATTGAATAATTCGGAGGGAGGGAGGAAAGGAAATCACATTCTCTGTCCTGGGGGGAGGGTTCAACCTCTCTTGGCAGACACCTGTCTTTCAAACCAAGACAATTATAAAATACCCTTTAGTCTCAATATCTTGTCTTCCTTGTAGACAATCCACAGTAGAATTAATTCTAATATGTTTCTTACACTCCTGATCTGTCAGGGATCTTCAATAGTCAGCTGGACTAGGTACAAAAGGACTGGAGCAGGTCTTTGTGTGTTGTGTGTATATCCTTGGGAACAAGGCTGCCTCTGGGGATTCTTGAAGTGTAGTGCAAATCATAGGTTCAGAGTTTTTACATGTACATAGCTACAGAAATACTACTAATAAAATAATTATAGAAAATTAATCAAAATTTGTGGAAATGT
The DNA here is from genome assembly GCA_024500445.1 of Entomyzon cyanotis. Taxonomy (NCBI): domain Eukaryota; kingdom Metazoa; phylum Chordata; class Aves; order Passeriformes; family Meliphagidae; genus Entomyzon; species Entomyzon cyanotis. Next base: position 24,655,684 of record JAKEPQ010001005.1, read on the forward strand.
TTTGAAGATTCAGCTGCCACACAGGTCTATCTAGCCCTACATAATTGCTGTCCATGCTGTCCAGTTTTTGATTAAAATATTTTATTTTCCTGTTTTGAGAACTGGACTAATGTTTCTGTAGAACTGCTTGTGATTCTTCCATATTTATCTTTTAGTAGTTACATGTCTAATTACATTAAAACTGGCAAGTGTGAAGCCTATTTTGGAGAGGTAATGGAGTAGCACAGCTGGGTTTTGTTTTTAATTTATTTTTCCCATTTCTGTGACAAACTCATAATCTCTAGTCATCTGGTTTTATGGATCAGATCCCTTATCAATTTACTTCAGTAGTACAGGTTAAAATTCCTAGAAAGAAGCAAAATAAAAGTAATGTAGATCAATATATCTATGAAAATACTTTCCTATGGATATATGTGAAAATGAGCATTTTAAATAAATTTATTTAACTGATACTTATCAAAGGCAATATAGTTTATTGAATGACAAATTTTCAAATCTTCAGCAAGTAAGAAAGCTACTAGTTCAGGCAAATCTTTGAATTATTGTACCTTCTTGTTTTATTGATAAAATTGGCTTGGCTATAGAACTACATTCCTATTGATTTTTAGGGCTGAATTTCTTATTACATAGGTGCAGTTGCTGTTTGAGCCTTGGCACTAAGGCTCCTGGAAAGAACATGGTGAGCTAAAACTGGAATACCAAAACATCTGAACAAAACATAAAGTTCTACACTGCTTTTCTGAAATTTTTGTCAAATGTAGTACTTGTATTTCTCTTAGGTCAGGTGATCATACTTTCTGTTCCTTTTTCTGAAATGCTTGTCTAATACAGAAACAGCATTACATATATCAAAATGTTTAAACCTGCACTGAACTTTCTATTTAGACATAAGTGTTTCTAGAGATCCTTTCACCCCTTCATTTCCGCTGCAGATATTGGGTATCTCACTGGCTTTGGGGTGTTTTAGGACTTCCTACATCCTAGCAAAGTGAAGTCACATGGTGTAAGAGGAGACAGGTTGCAAAGAAGCCACTTCCTCAGCAGCCTCCTGTATGTTACTAACTGCAGTCTGCAGAGCTGCAAAGCTGTGTGGGAAAATTACAGCTGACATGCATTTCATGGATGTGGATCTCAAGCAGTGGAGTAGTCCCTGCTTTCCTGTATGTTTCCTAAGCAACCAGAGTAAGGAGAGCGCAGGTAACCTCTCCCCACAGCCTGTGTGTAAGATAGAACCCCTTGTGGCTGTACCTGAGGAAAGATCTTGGTTTAAATACCACAGTCTGCTGTGGCTGCACATGCCAGCCATGTACCTCAAAGCAACTCCTGCTTCTGAGGTAGATTTCCCAACTTTAATTTAGCTTGTGGAAACAAGTCCAAGTTCAACTGTATTTCAGACCGGTTTATGGAGAAGATTTTCTCACATATTGAATGTTCCCTTACTTGGGACAATTGGATTGGATGATGCTACTTCCAGTATTTATCATGAATGACAAGTCCTAGTGCTGTCTGCTGTGTTTTTTTATTAAAAGCTTTTCAATTCCAAATATGATACTCATTCCTTCTGCAGGCAACCAACTGTAATGACCATTAGTGTACAGGACTGTTGGTTTGGCACATCTCCACGTACTATTAATTTCCATAACTTTTATCCTAACACCCATGTTCTGTGTTTTAACATCTTCAGGTGCTAGTCTCTTTCCAATAATAATATCCATATTAAGTAAAATAAATTTATTGTCAACTCTTAAGTTGGATGCTAAAATTATTTCTTTTTCCCAGCTTGAAAGGCTGAAAAGATGTTTGACTTGGTTAACAGTTCTGAATTGTACATTGTACAATTTTGTTAAAAATATGGGTTTTTAAAAAGTTTAAGGTGGTATTTTAAAAGTAATAAAAGATTTATGAAGTGTCTATATAGGACTGTAGCTAATAATTAGAATTCCATCAAGTATCCTTTTTTCCCTTTCAACTGAAATGAATATGAATGGTTTCTTGGGAAAAGACAGGAAATGTTCATGTAGGACATACCACCTGCTATTTTTATATTTATTGGAAGTGTATGTGTATGGTTTTTTTATGTTGTATTTGTATACATTATCTAGCCCAGCTACTTATAGAGGAGAGAAGCCAGTTAAGTTCAATGTGCTCTGGAATGAGCTGCAAAACTGACTTTAGTTTAAATAAGCATTTCAAAAGCTATTCATGATTTATACACAGAGGTCCTGAAAATAAATGGATGGGATTACAATTCCAGCATCTTTCTTTTTTTCTAAAGAAGTTCACTTTATATCTATAGTTGCTTAGTGTAAAAGATAATCAAACTATATGGATACTTCCTGCAGTTTTATTATATCATGTTAAAGAATAAAGGCTGTCCTTTAGTTCTAAAGGGCTTCACTTCTAAGCATATATTAAAGAACTGTGCTGTGTAAGTAACTATATACCTTATATTTATGTGAATAAGACATGAAATATGACACTTATGGAGAAATTCTATCACATTTAAGAATAGTAAAGATTAAAAAGGCTTCTTCAGGCTGTACAGAGCCTCTCCAAGTTTTCTGAGTGGTCAAAACTGTTTTTAATTTTTTAATTGAATTTTAATGCAACTGAGTAAGCTCTCTCTAAAATAAATTGTATCATGTTTAATCCTTCTTGACTGATTGTCTTTAACTTTAATGTTGTAAATTTTTACAATGCTGTTTTTAGTATTCTGAATTAGTCCATAACTTCAATTTCCTCTTGAAAACCCTTTTGAACCTTCTCCAAACCAGGAATCCTATTATTTAGCTAGCTCTACTTGGAGATCAGTCCTTAATACCAAACTTTAATCTCCTTTGTTGCAAATTTTGTAAATTATTGCTTACACTGTTATTGGTGAACATAGACAACAGTTGATCATTTTCCTCCATAGAAAGGGCATTAAACATCCTTGAAGATTGTTACCATATCCCAGTTCAATCTTTGGTCTTCTAGACTAAACAAGCTTCATTGTTTCAGCCTTTCCTCATAGGTCATTCTCTGCACTTCTTATAATTTTTATTACTTTTTTCTGGACTCTGTCCAATTTGTTTACATCTGTTGTAATGACTCAAGCCTGGTATGTGTCCACTAACAGTACCACATTCTTCCTCAAGTAGTTAAGACCTGGGTTTAAAACAATTAAGATTAAATGGTTTGATCATCAAGTGACTCAGGTGTAAAACATGTTTGTGTGAGGGCTATCTCTTCCTTACTCAGCCTAGAACAATGATGGTACAATTTTGTTATCTAAGACATACGAGAAGGTATGGTTTGTAACATATGAGATTGATTAAGCTAATTCAGGAAAAATCTTGACATTTCTTCTGTCATTTCTGACTATCTCTGTCAAACCAAAGGTGTCTACACAATTTTATTTCTTGGAGGGTTTTTTTGTGAACAATTATTGATATGATACTCCTGATCTACTTCAATACTTAGAATCTGCTGTTTAACTGGAGACAGAAACAGTCATTGTTCAACTGTTTCACATTGTTTCACTGGCCTTCGAGAAAGTTATGCTTTGCTCTTTATAAAATTAAAATTCTGTTATAAACATCAAAACACAGTTATCAGTTAGAAATTTACAGGAAAACCATAGACTTCACAGTCATGTAAAGTTAAACATTGCCTTTGGGCTTATATAAATGAAAAGCAAATTAAGAACTTGATCTGGCATTTGATATCTGTTCAGAAGAATGAAATAAAGAACAAAGGCAGCTTGTGTCTAGAAAAGTCTTATGAGGAGTGTCTGAGGGAACTGAGGTTGTTTAGCCTGGAGGAAAGGAGGCTCAAGGGAAACCTTAGTGCTCTCTACAATTGCCTGAGAAGAGGTTGTTGTGAAGGGGTGGTTGGTCTCTTCTCCCAGGTAGCAAGGGAGAGTATGAGAGGAAATGGCTTGAAGTTGTGCCAGGGAAGATTTAGTTTGGATATTAGGAAAAATTTTTCATGGAAGGAGTTGTCAGACATTGGGACATGCTGCCCAGTGAAGTGGCTGGTACTGAGAATTTAAACTGTTTGTGAACAGTTGGCTTTGTTGTGCTGCTGACATGTTGTGTGCTGTTCCATCCTGGTGAATGGAAAAGTTAAGTGTTGGAAATGTGCATGCTTTCTTTTTTGGTTATTGAGAGTTCCTTGTAGCAGCTGATGTCAGTTTTTATCTAGGAGATACACTTGGATTGAGAAATTTGTATCAATCATTCTCTGCATCCTAACTCCTCTGCTCTATATCTCGCTGTTGCTTTCCCAAAAAACTCACCACTGACTGCATACTGCGTATTTACCAATATCCTGTACACATCCCTTTCAAATTCATTTGGAAGTCTATTTCTGAAATACAGGTTCAGATCCAAGCAAGCACAGAATAGGCTTAGCAGACCACTAGGAGTAGCAACAAAATTACAGCAAAAGTTACATTATGTTCTTTACACCTTACAACCAGAAGACTGGCCTGATCAAGTTCAGTGCAAACTGCAGTCACAAGCTGGGAGGAGGGACAGAAGAGATTGATGATTAGCAGAATAAATAAAAATCATAGGAAAAGAAGGAAAAGGATAAACTGGAGACTGACCTGCATTGCGTTATTTTTTAAATAATTCGGGTGATTTCTTGCTTAGTACTTCTGGCTTTTATAATTTTATTGATGTCTAATTCATTATCACTGCTTTTTCTTATATAGATGTAAGCATTTAGCCTTCAGCTGCCTACTAATAATAAATATGTATAAGCTATGGGGCATGATTTTTTTGCTCCTCTTCCCTAAGAAATCACTTGAGAATTCGAAAGCATGTCAAGGGCAGGGGAGGGATCAAAGGAATTTTGTGACATTCTAGTTTTGCAAATATTTGAAAAAGGCTAGTTTTCTCCCTAGTCTTCAAAGCTCAGCTTTTGACCCTGTGAGGCTGGTAGAATCCACTGAAGGCTAGATTTAGTGTTTTACGTCATCATTCCTAGCTCTCCTTATGTTCATACTTGTTTGTGCCAGGCTTAATATGCAATGTGGGTCAAATTCAACCGAGTACAATTACTTTGGTAGCATGTCCCTGAAAAGAAAAGCTTTTTTTTTCCCTCTTTCATTACTCTGGTGATTTTTTGGTTGTTTTTAATCTATGTGTCTGCAAAAATGGTACAGCATGGGCAGGTACTTAAAAGGTTACACAATATCCTTTTGTCTGTGTTCAGTATAGCATGGGAATCAGCTTGAGGCTGACAGCTGAATTTAGCTTTCTGATAACTCTCTAGGCTTCCAGTGCTGTGGAGATGTAGTCACTATCAATGAGGTCTTAGTCTTGGTCTGATTTCTACCCCTAATATCATCCTCATTTTGAAGGATTTTCTTTGCACTTGATGAGACTTTAACTTGAAAGTAATTTTTAAGCTGATGAATCTTTTCTCTAGGAAAAACAAATATTAAATTGATGAAGAGAAAGTTTTGGGATTTGCCTTCATTTGCACTGGGGATACAGAGGTTATATACCCAGCCAAAACTTCCACCTCTCTGAAACACATACAATTAGAATAGGAAACTCCTGCCAAGTTCTCAGAATATTTTGGCATTTCCCTGCATGGCCAGAACCATAAAGGTAAGTGCAACTAAGGAGGAAAAGTCCAAACCCAATATCTCAGTCATCCACCTTCATGACTAGTGGTACATTTCACAATATCAGTGGAAAGTATCTGTTCATAATACTTGTTTTTTACTGTGTCATCTAAACAACGATAGTGGTTGTTTTCATTGGTTCTGTTCTGTAAAGCACACCCTTCTTTCCTTGTCCACAGTCTCTTGCTCCTTGGAATGGTGTATGGTACATTCTTACACATGAAGAGCTAATGGGTGAACTGAAACAGAAGCAATAGATTTGGAGACCCTGTGTGCAAAACCAAAAAGCAGCAAAGGGATCTAAGAGCAAAGAAACATTTTGCCTAAAGCTATCAGCTTCAGTTCCTGGCGGGGGGCGAAGTAAAAAGACTGTATAGATTTCATACAGTTCAACTCTTCTGTCAGCTCATAACTCTGTGCTGTCTTGTTATTTGAAATAAAGTGCCAGGTTTTCCTTGAATATGTCACTCAGGAAAGAATTAAATGAGATATATGTGGGGATGTATTCAAATGCAGTCAGGAGCTCAATGATCAGACAGATTTTTTCCATTACTCTTAATCAGGAGGTAGTGATGTGGGCCAGTGATAAAACCAGGCAAGCTCACATGCCTTGTAAGCAAGTTTTAGTCATGCACTAAACCTTAAAATAATCCTGAACACTCACCATTTTTAGACATGAGGAGGAAAAATATCCCTCAACCTTTTCAATATTGTCTGTCCGTTCCATTCTTCATTCCTCGGAGGTTTGGAAAGAGAGACCTACCACCTGCCTGCCAGACAACATGTCAAGGGATCCTTATCCTTTTTTCTGACTGCTTGCCAGAAACTGGGTTAAGAAAAAAAAGTAGGTTGAAGATGGGAAGGTGCCAGTCTTGGAAGCTTTCCCATGCCAGGAATGTGCTGAAGGACCAAAGGCACTCCCCTGCCCGGAGCTGTGCACGTTGCCATCACAGGACTCAGTGCCTGTACATTAAATAGGTTTTGCCTATGTATCTCCTTTCTCACAAGCTTATCATCTGCAATGTTTTTCATCCACAAATAGATGACAGCTGTGTATATGAGCCAGTCAGCTTTAAAAGAAACAGGCACTCTATGTACTCGTTTACTTGATGGGAGTAATATTTAGGTTAAGAACAGTGAGTCCTTTGGTAGTACTACCAGCAGTCCACAAGATGTCATACTATGACAAAAATGGTAATTTCTTTTACCTGGAAAGTACTGCAGTACTAACCTTTAAGAAACAGCACAGTGTTCAAGCAGCCTCAGTTTAAGGCATTCAGACAGGCAGAAGGCCACCCCTAAGCAAGGATATTCTGAGATCTATTGTAATCTCTGGTTAAGCATTGAGGTGCCAACTTGATTTCATCTCTAAATTATTAAAAGACCATGAGAAAAAAATGCACTCTCGAGCTCTAACTCATACACAAGTTGCAGACTCAGTGGGAGGAAAAGGAATTGCACCAGGTTGTCCAAATAGAAGCTTGGTTCTGTTTTCTGGTTTGGGTACACTATATGGTTAGGAATGGATCATAAATTTACTGAAGCCAAGAAAGTTTATAACTTCTCTCAAACCTCTGATTTTATGCAATGAGTACTTTGAACACATCTAGACATTGTTCTTTTAAGTAAAAATCACTTACTTTACTGCTGCACAGTTTTGCTTTTCAGAGCAAAAATAACTTACATCTTTAAAAATATCATAATGTTTTTCCTTTAGTTTTGTTTGTGTTCTGTATTGAGTCTTTCTGCTCTTCATATGTTTATAGGCTTTAAACTAATTTTTAAGAGTTTTGTTTCTCATTTGCAGTAAGACATCTCTACATACCGAATATAAATAGTGTGTGGAATCACTCTTTCTCCAATGTTTGTGAAGAGAAAAGGAAAATTTCAAAATGGCATTGTGAGCACTTATCAGAGAAGTGCCAAAGGAAGCATTTTGTGATGATTAAATAGCAGGTCTAAATAGACTTGTGAAAAGGATCAAAAACTCAGAAGATAATGCCGGTGTGTTCAGGTCCATACATACCAGTTTAGAGAAAACTTCATTAAATGGTAGCTATAGATTAGTGCCAAATGAAGAAAAAAAAGAACTTTCCTGATGGGCATTTAGATGCTTGGCTGTAAACTAGCATACCTTAAGACCATATCTTTGCTTTGGGTAGCAAACTTCAAATGATTAGTAACATTCTGTTGATTCTTGGGGTTCCATTCAGTAATTTCTGAAAGTTTAGAATGTAGGACAGGGTGAATAAATGAGTAAGGAGATAAACTGAAGAAAATCTGGGTGCTTTGTTGAGATATTTTAAAGACTTATTAAGAAAAAATATTTTCTTTTTCCTTTACTGAGAAATATTAAATGTAGTTGAGTTTGAACAAAACTAGATACCAAAAAAAAAACCAACCCAAAATGAATCAACATAACTTCATTCTCCTCCTTTCTACTGAAAAAAACTTTCACTGAAAATTTGCTTCTGTAGATGAAACTAGGAACTACACCACCTTTGTTAAGAGTGCAAGAATTACCAGTCAGTTTTGCACCAGGCTGGAACAGAACTGTGAAAATGTCAGCTGAGTTTTGGCGTTCTCTAGAAAAAAGAAATCAGGCATAGTTAATGACAGTTATTGTAATTTTGGCCCCACTGCAGTAATCATATGTTTTGTAAAAACCCCAAAATATTAGCAATATCAACATATATTATTAAAATGATACTCATCTTCCACCAAATACAGACTGAAGGATTCCTTGTTATCCTTCAGCATTTGTTACCAAGTTATAGATGATTTTCAAGGCCACTACCACATTTTTTTCCAGATTGTGAGCTGAAGCACTGATGTAAGAGGGTGTTAGTGGGGCAAGTTTTAGCCAGTCTTTATTAGGGTGACTTAGCAATGAACTGCAATGGGCTTACCATGGATCTCAGCTTCACTGAAGATTTTAGCTGTAGATTTTTTTAGCCATTGTTGGTGTAGGAAAAAGGTAGAGAAGTTCTATTAAACACACTGTTTATTTGGTGAATTTTGGGATACCAAACCCTGTTCTTTGAGTAATGAGAAAGAAGGTTGTTTTGTCTCCTTGTGTGTTGCACTGTTTGTGTGTTTCCCCTTATGCCCATGCTCAAGTGAGCTGACTAAGAAATATTAACTTTCCTTAAAGCCTCATCTTATTATATTTTCAAGCTGTTCTTGCAAAACTTCAGTCTGTTATGAGGAACTACTACTTAGGACAGGGAATATTAGATTCTTGGTAGTAATGTGGTTTAGGAGCCAGCTAAGAAAGTGGGGGAAACTGGCAGTACTGAAAGATAAGTATTGTTTGAAGTAAAGGTATTATTAAACAGAATCCTCAAGGAGTTTAACTCTGCTATTTTCAGTTAATGAGTATGCCAGGGAATTTGCTGAGGATGCAGGGCTAGGAGGTATGATCAATATAAAGGACATTTGAGATCCCAAAGATAACTAATGTCTAGATGATGTTGAAGCCTCAAGGAGTAGAATTGGAATAAATGTGATGAGTATAAAATGTAATATTCAAGCTGAAAAGTAACTGAGAACAGATGTAAAGTAGGCATATTTTGGCTTTCAACAGCTGGAGAGAAGGACATGAAGTAGTGATTCAGTTATCTTGTGAGCATGAGTCATGTCATAATGCCATGAGATGGCAAATTTAATTCCTATTTACCTCAGCATAGGTAGGCACATGAAAGATCATTGTAGAAAGGACATGAGTTATTTTGAATTGCTTTGCAAAGTTATGACCACTGACATTCAAGAAAGATGAACTCACCTTGGAGTAAATGTAAGAAAGGGCTATAAGTATGAAGCAGGGAAGAGATCTGAATTTTCTTGTTTGTCCGAGTCCTTACCAAATTTCATTTTTCTTAACACTGTAAAAATATATTTGTGGAAGAAAGTACAAAAGGCATAGAAAGAAGTGTATGAAAACTCATCAGAATTACTTTAACCTGAAAACTAGTCAACACTACAGAGTTATCAGAGCAGTGAGGTTCCAAAACAGTCTTCTAATAAAATAATGAGAGAGATACAGTGTTTTGTAAGAATAGGAGTTAGTGAACAATGGTTATAGGAGTAAGCAGCAAGTCTGCCTGAAAATTTCAAAAGGACCTTGCTCATTAGGACCAGTGGTTTTAACATAGGTTAACATACTGTTCAAAGGTTGACATACTGTTCAACATTCCCTTGGAATAAGCACACATGCTCAAGCTTCTCCAAATTAATATTTTTCAGTACTTAGTTCAGAGTTTTTCAGTATTTCAGACTCTGCAAGAGTGTCCTGTGCAGAACACTAAACAAACATTAATTGCAGCAAGCCTTCCTTTTATCCAGATAGCCAAAGTAGGCATTGGGAAGAGAGTGACTTCAGTGGAAAAATGGCATTCTTCCAAGTCACAAGGAAATAAAATATGTGATTCATAATTTGTAGTTCACTGTACAATGACCAGAATTACAAGAACAAAGGCTACAGTTCATTTCACTGGCATATATAAATTCCCATGTTTTTTATTTTTCTGCCTTTCAGAATTCCAGGTTCCATATATGTATTCAAGCACTTGTCAGCCTGCAAGAAATAAATTCTTTGACATCCTGTGCACTTAGTCAGACAGAACATCTCTAAAATAGTAGAGATATTAATTGGGTGACCTAATCACTTCAAAAATATTTCAAAATTTACTGGCAAAAGTCCTAAACTCAAGTTCCCTACCTGCTTGGCTGAAAGGTATTTTAGCTTGCTTGATGTTTTTACCTATGAACAGTAATATCCTTGTGTGAGGGTGGAAGGTCATGATTCAGATGCCTGGCCTGAATGTTGAAAGTGCTTGATTTAAACTCCCATTTATTGCCTCTCAGGTGAGAATCCATAATCTGAAGAATCACTTAAGATCCTCCACTAGTTCCTGCTGTTAGAGCTATTCTATAGTGTATTCTGTTGAGTTTTATACAGAAGATGTTGTAAAATTTTAATTATTAAAACCTGGAACAGAGTTAGTAGCAGCACCTGAAAGCACTCAGCTGTCCTGTGTGATGAACAGGGCTTTCCTGTGGATTAGTTTGCCATCATCCAACAGACGCAGATTTCTGAACCTGCTATGCTCTGCTATGTGGGGATTTTCCTCAGAAAGCTACAAGCTGAGGTGGAAAAAGGATCCTACTCCCTTAGCCTAATGCATGAAAATTTTGCCTTCTTTTTTCTTTCAAAAAATGATAAAAAACCCCTAGAACCAAACAAAACCAAATAAAGCCAACAAATACAAGAACTTTTTAGATTTTAAATTAAGTGGGACTTGTTTATTCCATTAATTATTTTGACTGCAAATTTTGTCATAGTGTCTATCCCAGATATGCTTAGAATCTATTAAAGAGACCTTTGAGGAAGCAGTGAATTTAACTGAGTTCGCCTCATCACGCTGATACAAACTCCAAATGCAACTAGATAATTTAACAATTCTTTTCTGCATTTGTATTCAGCACTGTTTTATCACTCACATATGATCTAACAGAAGTGAGATTTCAAAGGCTGTTGATGTAGTTAGTTCAATATTTAAATACATAAAAGGAGGAGATTCTGTTTCTTTTCTCTTGTGTAAAATCACACTATGAATAGTGCTTGTCATCATCTCTTATTTAGTGTTAAAAAAGATGCCCAAAAACCAACTTTTTTACTGAAAAAAGGCACTGTACAGGAAAATTACCTTATGTTCTTTGATATTGGATCAGTAAGACAATGTATTTTCCATTACTCATCTTATTTTTTAAAACATGTTGGGTATTATGTCTACCTTTTACAGTCTCTTTTAGCAATGCAGAAACCTTCCAAACTGTAATTTATATACTATGCCTCACGTCAGTTTTGTGATGGAAAATTTCAAGGCCAGGTTCCTTTTACATCATGGATATAGAAAGAAATCTTTAAGTAATGTTTATTTGACTAAATTTTATGTTTGTGCTTTAAAAACTTGCTTAGAACAACTGACAATCAAATAATAAATGGTTGTTCATTAGTGAAAGTAATGTTGTTAGCAAGCAAGGTATTATTTTATATTTTTACATGTTTCCTGACTCAACAACTGTGGTGTCCTGTCTGATGGTGAGACTGCCTTGAGAGCTTTTCTACGATCTATTCAACAGTTATTTATTTTATTTTATTGCCAGAGTACAATGTAGTTATTATTTTTTTGTGGATCGGAAACAGAAAGAAATAATTACTTTAAACTACCTACAGGTGAAAAAATCCCTCTGGAATATTTCATTCCAGTGTGTCATTCCTTCTCCCAAATTAATTTATTGTTTATTACCTGCCAGTCTCTGAGTAATAGTTAATTGGAAGAATAAGCCTCTGCCAATTTCTTTTCTTTCAAAGACAGCAAATGAGCCAGAACTTCAGCATTTATAGAGAAGTCACCAACCATAAGGCTATTGGAAGGAAGGCTTTTGAAGAAAACTCTCCATCTCTAGAAATGTGATGGTGAATATAAGAAAACCACAGAGAGAAAGGAACCCTCCATTTTAAAAATAAAAGGGATTTCATATTATGATTTCTTCAAAGAAGTTGCAATAATAAGAAGACGGGCTGAAAAGCTATGGAATTCTTATGGGAATCAGAAATGTGAATAAAATTCAAATCAAAATTTTGGAGCAGTAATCTTCTTACAGACTTCTGGAAAATGTCCCATAAAACAAATACTGTGGAAGTGCAGGCGATGGTGTGGTTTTTATTATAAAAAGTGTTCCTTTTTATAAGAATTGCTGGACTAGAATATAGTTGTTATAGATGTTATAGAAACCTCCTGTTTTCTATATTTATTCTTTTGTAATTCTGGATATTGTGTCTTGGAGACATTGACTGAGAAGATCAATCAAGATTTTGTGTTTAAACAAAGGTTGCTATGCCTTTCTTAGGGTCTAAAATGTCATTGTATGGAACTGAAAGACAACAGTTAAATGTGACAGCATTTTTAGGTGTTTCTCTTTTGCAAGTGTTTAGATCCCAAGGGGATGAAGTGGCACAAGCATCAACACATGCTACTTTAAGTGAGAGGAAACTGCTTTTACAAGTGGGGCTGTCGGCCACGGTCTTCATTTTGTGTACCTTCAGGAAAGTTTCACCTCCTGTGTGCTCACTGGCATGAAGCTCTGCAGTAAGGCATCACTGAAAACTTTCTGCTGGAGCATGAGGGGGTCAGAAAAGCCTGTACAGACTTTTCTTTTGTCAGGAACTCTGGCCAGGCATGCATCAGTTTTTCCCTCTGATGCAGTAATTCTCACATCACATGTACAGGTGAGGTTAACCACCTGCTGAACAATTTCAAAGAGCAAGTAGGTTTCCTCTCCATGTCTTTCTCCCACTCCCCAATACTACACTGCAGATCCTTTGACTTTTGTAATAATCTTCTAGACTGTTTTGAATGCTGTGCTGCTGTTTAGTTCATCTGTTCTTTGCTGACTGTTGTCTGACCCCCTCTGTTCACCATATTGGCAATGGTGAAACCAATGTCAAAAATGGCAAAAACATGTTACCTTGTTCTCCTGCAGAGCTGTTTATCTTTCTCTTGTTTGTCATTCTTTAAATTAGAAACTGAAATCCTTGCTCCACATGCAGCCAAATCTATCACTGATCCTACTAATAAAGGAAAAGAAGGTAATATGGGTGATATTTCAGTGAACATGGATTGTGGTAGTGCTTTCCAAAGCTAGTTTGGAGTCCATTCAGCAAAAGGGTTTAATTTTCCCAAGGGCTGATATCACGGTAGTCCAGAAGTATAATGCACAGATAACATAAATAAAACATGAAATTTCAAAGGCATATAAATATTATCAACTCTTGCTTTTGTGGGATAAGATTACAGAAGGCATGATCAAAATCCCCTGAAACAATAGTAACATGAGTAGAGAATTGTTCTGACTAGTCTTGGGTTTAAATAGGAAAAAGCTGAAAATAATGAATTTTGTTTTGGACAAGCTTTAGGTTAACATTTCTGCCAGTTTCAGGTTAAATCAGACAAGATGCTGGTTTGGGTTTGGCTGAGACAAAAATATTCTGAGCTTTTTTCAGGAGATTTTGGCAATCTTGCACAGCCGAAATGGAAAAGAGATTATTATTTACCTTCCGAAATTCTTGTATGTCATCATTCTCGGGGAATCAGGTTTAAAAGAATAAGCATTTTTATGATTTTACAATGAATTTCAACCAATGTAAGGAGAGGAATTCCACAATAAGAATTTCTGTAAATGTAAAAATCAAAGAAAGAAAACATGCTTAAATAATAAACCAGTCTCTTTCCTGGAAAGCTTTTCAGAATACTGTATTAAAATATGACTCTTGATGTTTAAAGTGGCTTACAGAGAATGAATGATGAGCTGACATACCCTGTTATTCTTAAAACAGTTTTTAAAAAGAACAAATTTGAAAAGATGGAAAATGTGCAAATGAAGAAAAAAGTTCATGTGGTTTTTTTTTCTTAGAAGAGGTTCTAGAGAACTCACAGGTTTCTGCCATTTAGAACATCAGAAATAACTGTTGGCTTGCTGGGGCTTCTGTAGGAATTTGACTTTGGCATGGCTTATTTGTCTGGTTTCCATTGAGTATTTGTATGTGTCTTTCATCCACCATGATTGAATATATTTTCAAGTGTGTAAGGTGGGATTGCTAGTTGGGAAGTGAGTACGATTTTCATTCTAGGTATCAAAAATCCACAATTTCTCATCAGTCTTTCCTAAATTGTTGGACAGCATCCTGGAAATCTCAGTGCTGCTAATTCTCGGTGGCTTTAAGGAGAGTCAGTGGCTATTTAATCATTCTTTCTTCATTAGGAACTGCAATTTTTTTCCTCTCCTGGTGAATTTCCACTGGTATCAAGAGTTTTTCCTTCAGTCAGTTGTTCCAATCCAAGCAAATTCTTTCTTCCCATGACACTCAAGTTTCAACTGTTCCCTAAGATCAACAATCAGTTGCTGATTGATATAGTTTTTGCTGTCAGGATGGGACTATTCCCCTTTTACCACCAGCTTTTGACCTGCAAAATAGTAATAGCGAGAGGTATTCCTCAGGCATATACCTGAAGGAAATGCAAACAAGATTTGCCTGTCAAGGATCTTTTGCTCTAATCAGGCGGACAACAGATTTTCAAAAACAGAGGTAAAAACTCTGGTGGGTATAGGAAAATAATAAATTAGAGAATAATGGCTTCATCTAATTGATAATCCCTCAACTTGATGAGGTCAATGTATTTTCAAAAAAAACCAACCCAATGTTAGAAATATGAGGAATGCTCAACTTAATGTCAATTCCTAGAAAAAGAATGCTGGATAAAACCATTTTTGGGCACCTAGGAAATAAACCACCAAATTTGTCAGGAACTGGCTAGATTTAACTAATGTAGCTTTCCTACAAAACCAATAGGCCTTGGCCTGCACAAGAAGAAGCAATCAAAACAATACTAAACTGTGAGAAGCATTTTGACACAGTTGCTGTGTACACTGCCATTAGCACTGGAAACCTGACAAAAATAAAACCTGACATCTCTTATGCAAGGGCAGAAATTGAGAGGGGAGCACACGCTTTTAAAATTACCCAGTGGATTTGATTCTGGAATAATCTCTTCTATTATTGGTCCATACTTTCCAGTTTTGACTTGGAGATGGAATTGGAAGTAATTTCCCAATACACAGTAATCATTTCATTAGAAAATCAAACTCCCATTAAGAGTAAAGTAACATTTGGGTAACATTTTCTGAAGTGAATTTTTAAATTTTTTTTATTCAAGCTGCATGTCCAACTAGGCAAATGTATGGAAGCACACCCTGGTAACATTAATAAGTGGTGCATATAGAGGTTTCTACCTGTATTCAGAGGCATGCAGTTTAAGAAAGGTTTGGATGATTGAGAGGATGTTGAGATGAGGAGCAATGAGATTACTTGGGGTTTGGAAATGGTCATGTGTAAGGACCAGTTGTAGAAACTAGAATAATTTACTCAGGAGAAGACTGAGGGGAGATCTGATGACACCCTCAGAGATTTTAAATGTTGCTTACTAAGAGGTAGAAACATAAAATCTTCTCCACAGACACTGAAACGGAGAGGGGTCTTGACCTTAAACTGCTCTGAGGAATGTTTAGGTTAGCAGGAAGAATACACCTTTCCATCTCAGAGGAATATTAAAGAAAGAAATAGTCTTGTTTGATCATTAAACCAGTGATGGTCTATCCAGAAACTTGCTGGACTTCTTAGGAACAAATAAACAGATACTTGCCAGGAGTGCAATGTATGAAACTGGTCTTGCTTGCAGTGGGTGAAAATCCTCTTTGAAGTCCCTCCACTTTTGTCTCCATCATTCTCCTAAATGTTTGACATAATCTAGCCCTACCCATATACTTGTAGTATTTTTAAATTTGGGTAGTCTTTGTCTGGAATGAGAGGGGTTTGGGTTTTTGCACCCACATATCTTAACAATCCACCGGTACCACAGAGATGCACAAAATAGTTTGATATTGCTGATAAATATGGTTGGCTCTCCCTCTAGTGGCATCACTCAGCTGGGATTTACTTAGAGGAAAGAGGTTTTCTTCAGGGCAGTGAAGCCTCATTGCCACAGGCACAGGGAAACCAGGGACAGATGTGCTGTAATCTCATATGCAGTTTAGCATTTCCCATCAAAATTCATGCTGTCCCTTTTAGCATTGCTGTGATCACACTTAGAGACTCATCTGTGACTCCTGGTTGGGGCAGGGGAAATAGAGCAGCTCTATGGGGAGGGTTTCCCAAGTCCAAGTTCACGTTAGCCCAGATAACAACAAAGAGGATCTCACATTTTCTATTCCAGTCTTTTTAATTTTAGGTACATGATGTTTTTAAGCCTTCAGTAAATTTCTAAGGAGTAGGCACAGATTTTGAAGGGGAGGTAGGCTGGCTTTTTGAAAGTCAAGCTACGAAATGGCAATGCTGGTCAGAATCAAGGGAAACTGCAAATAATTTGCAGGCCCTAAAATTAGTTTACAAGTTGATATTAAGGATCAAAATGCTTTGACAATCTAGTCAACTCAGCTTTCCAGCCACACTTGCAGTGGCAACCCCAGGTGCTTTGCCAACTTCCAGGAACTGTACTCAGTACATGGGCTTTGATCAGGATGAATGTGTTAGGCTAGGCACTTGTCTGTGTTGGACTGATGGTACTGATTCAGCATTTGTCTTCTTGTGATTTCCTTGATACTTTTATTCAGACAATTTCATACAGATTTAGAGGGGTGGGGGAAACTGAACCAAACCAAACCAAACCGTAAAAGGAACCTGATCACATTTATCCAATGTTTTCCTTTCTAACAAGACATAGAGAAATCAATCTGTGGAAACACTGTACCCTCACGGAAAACTGTGCAGTTCAGAAACTCTACTGCTGCCAAGTTAATTTTTTTATGTGAAAATGTAAACTTCTTGTGAAAATGTAATTGCTGTATTGTTATTGCTTCACAGTTGTTTTTTCTCTCTGAATAGTAAAACTGCTCTACTACAAACAAAATTTTGTTTACTTCTGTCTATTTGGAAATAGCAAGTAAAAAAAACTTGGAGTGAAAAGAAGCTCAAGATAGAAGAGACAGGCTTTATAACTGCATGTTTTTATAGCTCAGACAATTCTGAATTTTTACTGAGCTTCTCAAGGAATTTGGGGATTTCCACTTTTCTACTTTGCAAAGTTTTTATGAAGAATGTTATTCCTTTTTAGTAAGGTTTTGTGCTTTTACTGTTCATTATTATAATATGTGAGGGAGAAAGTATCTAAAGTCAAAGCCTTGAAATATGTATATATCTGACTTACATGAAAAGCAAGGAAGTTGTATCTCAATACCAGTATTTTAGATAAGGAATCAATAAAATTTAATGTAAATATTTTAAATATTTTGTATTCTGTTACTGAAGTTTATCCTCTTGACTGAATTATTTTTTTCAAATACACCCTAAGGAACTAATAATGAGTCATTCTGGGAGCTAGAATTGACCATCCCTATACCATAAACCAGAGTTCTCAGGCCACCTACTGGATTTTAAATCCGTATGAATTAGAAATCAAATTATATTCAGGTCATGACAACAGCAGAAGTGTTTTCTTGCTGCTGAACCCAATATTTTTCTTTCATCCAAAGCCACCCTCCCTTTTTCACAGAAGTGAGAATCCCTTAGTTCCATCCCCCTGTGATGAAGCGAGTGGTACAGAATAACAACCTAGACACATCCACACGGCTCCAGGTTCCAATCTCGTTCCATCCTTGGCTGAAAACAAGGACAATTACATTTCCAACGTGACTTGAAATGAAGCTGTTACAGCCCACATGTTGTTTGATAGGTCTTTTATAGAATAAATACTGATTAAAAATCCTAACTAAATAAATAATATTCAGAAGATGAAACAGAAAGATATATTTTGTGGACTCTGAAATTTTCTATAAGGAGGTTATTTCTGATTAAACCAGTCAGTAATTATAAATAAAGTTGCAAATGAATGCTGAATGGGAGAAGATATAAAATACTACTTTTTTGTGGCCAATTACATTAATCATGTAGACTATAAGTTACTGGTGATTAGTGTGCAATTGTTCTGAATAAAAGTGACCAGCATTTTATCACCACTTGCTATAATCTTCTATTAGAAATGTGGAAACATCCTTCTCCATTCTCTAAAAGTACTTTTAACACACTTCAAGTATTTCAATTGTAAAGCTTTTCTAACTGCTCTATGATTCAGTATCTTTCAGTAATTACGGTGAAACATTCTTAATAAATGAGGATGAAATATCACTATCTATATTGTGTCAACACAATAAATATGTGTATCAGCAGGTGGCAGTTTGATGTGTTTTGTTTGCATTATTAATTGATGAGGATGTTGTGCATGCAAGGTGAATTTCAGATCTATTGAGAAAGGGCAAAAAGTCTTAATTGTACATAGGCTTTTAATTAGTGAATTTTTCCATGGAAAATGCCTTAATTCATAAGTGGGGGAAAAGATGTGGTGGAGTTTTGAGTTCTATTTATGTTTCCCTATGTTTATTATCTATGATTAAACAACTCCTTTTAGTTGTGAATTTCTTGTTTAAAATGCATTTTCAGCAATAACAAGGAAGTCTCAGATATCAATTTATAGACTTCATGATTGAAGGATTAACCTTTAAAAAATGACCTAAAGGTTCAAAAGATGAACAGCAAAACAACTGAAACTTTTTTTCCCTAGTTCCATAACTATGGGCTTTATGAGATGGGAATTCTGCTAACCTCAGCTGTCTGAACGTTGTGTGTCTAGGTTATATATCATGTACTTATGGTCTGTCAAAGTAAGGAAATATTTACCTCCAGAGAATTTAGATTTATATTATAATAGAATAAATTGGACATAAATCTAATTAAAATTTGTATTTCTAGCAAATTCTAATTGAATTTAGGTACACTAGGACACAGCTTGGAGTCCCTGGGATACTCTCCTTGTGCCACTCAGGTCATTCTGATGAGTGTGAGGAAGGTTTCAGTGCCACTAAGAGCCACCAGAAGACACTTTTGCTTGCCTTGTCCTTTGTGGAGCCCACCCACGACTTTGCCTGGCTCACATAGGGAATGCTGTTGGATGGAATGGAGACCACCTTGTGCCAGAGGTCTGAACCCTGTAAAGGTTCTCCACAGCCTCGGATGAAGGACACACTTTGTTTTCGAACTTGAAACATGGTACTTTGTCCAAATCAGGTCAAAGTCTAAATACATGTACAACCACTTAGTTGCAATAGCTAAAAGTGACAACACAGTTACAAATGTTTGTACCTTTGAAAAGTGGTGTAGGTGGATAAACTGAAGAAAATCTCTGTGTAATTTGCTCATATGAAATGAAATACTTTTTTTACCTTCTCATCCATTTCTTTGTCTCTTGGTCCAGCAATGCTCAGGGTGTCTGCATTCCTCCTTCCTCTGGGAGGATATCCTGGGTTTTATACCTAGTCTCCCTTTCAAGCCTTCTAGACAGTGTTGTTACCGATCCCTGCAGCTTACATAGGAAGTATATGTTTTCTGCTGTAGTAAGAATCATTTTCTTGGTTAGTAAACTTACTTTTTATTCTCTTTTTTTTTATTAGGTGACTAATATTTCTCACTTAAGAAAGCACCTTTTACTGAACCTTATATAATAATATCACCATGTACTTTAAAAATATACATAATAAAACCACCCAGCTTATTGCTTGAAGTTCCCTGTCCTTTTCTAGTCAGATAAACTACAACATAAAGTTAGGAAGAAATTGTTATTTTCAGTTTGTTCAAACCATATCCATAATTAGTGTATTCTGTGGTGGCTTACAAGCCTGCTTTTCTCTATTTTTAGCATGCAAAATAGTAATAGCTAACAAAAGAGCCTTGACTAAAGACTTTTCATATCTTTTGCTGGTGCACTTTTTCATATGCACTTTTTTTCATGAACATATAAGGAATTTGTAGGAATATTAGTATCTCTCTATTTACAGCATCAATAACTGTCAAGAAAAATGGACTGTCAGCATGCAACAAAATAAATGTCTTCTGTTATAGAAATATCACATTTAGAACTAGAACTTCACCCTCGTTGAGTGTACAGATACTTTCCATGGTAGGCAGTTGCAGAATGCTTGGTGGCTATTGTTTGTGGCTCTTAAACAGCAGCTGGATATGCAAAAACAGTGAAAGAGTGAGTCCTCAGGTTTTGCATACAGGCAAAAGGCAAAACATTTCCATGGAAAGGAACGCCGTGTGCTCACAGTGAAAGGACCTGTGGAGTTAGACATTAAATCTTCCTATTACACTAGGTATGAATTCAGCTGTAAAACATTTTTAATCCTCGATTTACTATTCTTATGGCTAAGAGTGTAACTGCAAAAAGTGCATCTGAGAGAGCTTTAAGAAAAACTGCATTCAGAAGAAAATAACTATGTGCTATTGCAAGGCAAACCAACAAACTGGACAAATGCAAATGGAGTTTCCTGGGAAAAAAATCCAGTGTTTATGTGAAAAATATGATATGTGTCCTCCCCTTGAGTCTCCTCATGAGAATCCTGATAAGTAACTTTGTGGCTGAAGTGTGTTTTGAAAAACTCAGAGATGTAAATCATCTGAGAACGTAAACATTGTTTTCTGTTATACATTCGCAGCAGATCAAAGTATGAAGATGAATTTTGCCATCAGTTCAAGATTTGCATTAAACTCTAGTACCTCCTTCATAGCACAATTTACTGATCCACACCAGGTATAATAAAAATCAAAGAACCATGAAAAGAAATGTTTTGCAATTTTTATTTCATTTTCATTTGAAAATGATGAAGTGAAATGCTGATCCCATTGCTTTAATATTTGTTACAAATGATGCTTATGTAGAAAAAAATCTGAAAACACTCATGGCAATTATTACACAGTTACTTTAATTCATTAAGAAACACTTCATCTACATGTTTGCAACTACAAAATAATACTGGATTTTCTCCTTAGAAATAACTAAAATTAAATTCAGTTCTTCCACTCAAACTGTTTCTGACATCTATGGATGTCAGATTCATTGATTCTAAAGGGATGAACCCACAAAGGAGTCTACTAGGAACAGTTTACCTGTGACAAGGTTATATATGTGCTCTCCTCACTTGGATATTTTGTGTGAAGATATTTCACGTATTGTGATGCATAGTCACCAATAATAGAACATTGCATTAATTTCCTAGCTGGGGAAATATGAATTAGCAGTCTGTTGGAGGCTGCTAGTAGTTCATGGAAATGATGACTGTTCTATTCAGACAAGGTTTCTTATATTTTTGGTTAATTTCTTCTTTCTCATTACTTGTAGTCTCTGTAAGAAGAATGTGTTGATGGAGACTTCTGTGGGGTTTGTATTCCCTGCAATATTTCAATTTATTACTGTGGAAGCAGTTAGGTCACAAGCATACATTTGTTATTTCAAAAGGAATAATTTGCCTTACCAAGAAAATTAAAATTCAAATCTGATGCTTTGTATACAACAAAAGGCAATAGCTGAATAAAAGCAGATCCGCATTAACTTTTAAATATCACATTTTACAAAATAAATCTATATATTATACGCATGTGAGATTTTTTCGTCCCAACACTTTGTTACAGTATGGCAATCAAAACTTTTGGATGCTGCAATTAGCTTTTTAAGCAAATATTAGGAGAGAGTCATCCTCTGAAGGAGCTAACCTAATGTAGGCCATATCAGGCAGTTATAGATTACTGGAACATAAATTAAACACTGGGAATGAAATACCTGTGGAGTTACTATGATTAACTGCAACCCACTCTTATTTTTGATCCTTTGAAAAGACACTTTTCCATAGGCACCTATGCTGTGACCAGGAGAACTCCCCTGTTATGGAATATTCTGGGATGGGGTGATTTCAATTTGTGTGCTGAAGCTCTTCATTTTCAGATTTAACAAGATTAATGTCACTTACCATGAGAAGTATTTAATAAGAATGAACATGATTTTTAAGCCCCTTCATGGCTAAGAAGTTCCCCTAGAGAAGACACAGGGTCCAGAACTTTTACATGTGCTGTTATCTTGTCTTTGAGACAGAGCCCAGTCACCAATGCATCCACTTGGGAGATGATGTTGCAAATCTCCTCAGCCTTAACTGGCAATTGAACGTTGGTCTTATGAAGATCTAAATGTGCTGTTAAGCCATTTTTAAGTGGGTCAGGAGAAAAGGGTTGCAAAGTGCTACTGCTTTATGTAATCATTTTACAGTGGAGGATTACATTTCAATATTCCATAATACTTCCACTGTTTCAAAAGAGATCATCAACTTTCCACCTGTATACTTCAAGTATTTCACCTTTTCATTAGGCCCATGAAAATGCAAGATAGAATTTTAGAATATGTTAGAGTACAAAAATAACTTTCACTTAGAAACTGTTATTTTTATTTTCTTTGACTTTCCACCTGAGTTTTTTCAGTAGTTGCACCATTTTTTTTACCTTTTGCACCATAATCTTTATACTGCCTGTAAGGTCTGGTCTGTTTGTACAGTCAATCATAAATTACTTCTTTATATTTAAATGGTGAATTTAATTTATTTTACTGTGGAAGCCATTAAAGAGTGTCTTGCCTTCAACAAGCCTAAGGAGA
This sequence comes from Entomyzon cyanotis, assembly GCA_024500445.1. Taxonomy (NCBI): domain Eukaryota; kingdom Metazoa; phylum Chordata; class Aves; order Passeriformes; family Meliphagidae; genus Entomyzon; species Entomyzon cyanotis. The sequence goes on from JAKEPQ010001005.1 coordinate 24,678,451, forward strand.
TTATAATAATGTTTTATAGACTAAAAGAACTGTGATTAGCCTTCACTTTTGTATAACTCCAAAGTGATTTTTATCCAATAAAAACAGCTTTAATTTCCTTTTTAAAACATTCCTGTTTTGTCCAGAGCATTAATATCTAAAGCGAATTTGGGTAGGGAAAGTTCTCTCTTTAAAAGAGGTCTTTTTTTTTAAACTGAGAATTTGTCTCTAGAAGACTCCTATCCACAATGGAGAAAGTTTTTCTGTCCTTTCTTTCTACTCCACCAAATTAGAAACTGGTGGCTATCTGACTAATGGCTATCTATCTATACACTAAGTAGAACTAAATATACCCCAAGCATTCAAAAAGGAATGACCAAACACAAGCAAAGAATCCTCCCTCCGTTGCTAGAGAGCTAAAATCTTCAACTCTTAATTTCAGAAGTGCTCAGTCCAGTAGATACAGGCTATAACTATTCATACATGTATTTATTTTTCTCAGTCATAATTTTTTAATTGTTGATCCTCATTAAAAACACAAGTTGGCTTTCCTCAATATTACTTATTTCCATTAAGTTTCAGTGCTAAATATTCTGCTGCTCAAATACATGCTCCAGGCATTATTGTGGTAATGCCTGCACAACCTAATGTCACTCTTTATTGTGTGTATCTGAGTGCTGGAGTGACAGAAACAAATAGGAAGAAACATTACAGAAAATGAGGTTTTGACGGAGGAAGAAATGGGTTGGAACTGTGCCAGGCACACTTTGTCAGCACTAACAGTCATCTTGAAAAATTCAGAAACCCACAAATCCCACCCTACAAAGCAGAAACTGAGTGAAATGGTATTAACACTATTTCTGATGTAAGAGTTCAGGGAACAAAAGGCAGATCTTCAGTAATGCTGTATTGGAAAAAAGGAAATATATGCCCCATGGAGTACTCTGTCTGAGAACTAGAAAAAATTTAAATGTTCAACAGAAATGCTGGAAAATTCTATGATTAGTCCCACACAAACTGTTGCTACAATATATTGTTTGTTATTTAGGGAGTCTTGGGGTGTTCTTAACAGAGACATAAAAAGTTAGTACTCAATATATAAAGATTATGTTTCTGATTTCTTAAAAGACAGAAGGAAATGTATAATTCCTTAATAATTCCTTTTAAAATTAAACACATAATAGGGTAGTATGTCCTTATGCATATCTATCGGATATCTCTTAGCTTCATTCTGCCCTAAAATCAAGAAAATACAAGACCATTTCTTTTCTCTTTAGTATTTTAAAATGTTTCAAATATTTCCAAATCATGATTTTTCCTAATTAATTTTCAATTTTTTTTCAATATTTCTTTTGGATTATTGATGAATACTTAGTATTTAGTTTCTATCTGGCAATAGTAGGAAAGGAACTCTGTTCTCATGGAGTCTATTCTCTTTAATAAATTAAATTTCTTGTAATGACACTATACATTAAGCATCTTAAGAAATCTTGCAGGAAAACATTTAGAGTTTGTAACAGTACACAATATTACATGAAGTTAACCTTAAGTAATATTTTTGAGAGAGGGTAGGCCTCAGACTACTCTGTTTTCAACTCTTCTGGTTTACTCCAAACTTCTTCTGATCATAGTGATCCTTGAACTGAAATCAATAATTTGTGAAGTGTAGAAGAAATTAAACTTCTATTCTCAAAACAGCAGTATGAAAGACTTGTTTATATTATCTCTACCCCAAAACACGAACCTCAGAGCAGTTGGTTATTAAACTAAATGAAGGAATTCTATGTGATATTCCACTATGTAAAACAATTCAGAATTAAAAGAATTTATATCTTACAGAACAAAATCTGCATCTTTATGGTGCATTCCATAAGCAACTTGGATAAATATGTCATAGATTAGCAAAAGAACAGCTCACAAAGGCCAGGACCTCCATTGACTCTCCAGGCAAGCAAAAAATTTATCAGGACAAAAATGGCATAAAATTCTGCTTTCTTTACTGTGATAAATTTGTTTTGTATTGGAAAAATTACCTTCTTTCTTGGCATAATAGGAAGTTATGTTGTAGTGAGGGGGAGGGGTGGACAAGCATAGAGTTGATATCTCCATTTTTCTGTGTACTTCATGGTCTGTCAGGGGCACAGGCAGAGGCGTTGGCATTTTGTATCCCTGTTTGGCTGCAGAGCTGAGGCAAGAGATGAACCAACAGCTTTTGAGGAGGGAAAGTGGAGGTCATATTTGAGAAGATTAACTCAAAATGCACACATAAAAAAGAAGATGTACAGATACTTCTCCCTTTTACCTGTTTGAGTAAGTCTGCAGACTCTGCTGCAATGTGCTTGAGGGATAGGTAAGCAAAAGGATGAATTCCTTGCAGAGTAATAATAATGAGAGATTGTGAAGAGGGTTTTGTGCTAATTTTAGCCACACAAAATAGAATATTTTATCTCCTCTAGTAAATTTTACTTTTAATTTAATACTTTTTAATGGACTAAATTGATTTTTTAATGTCTAATTAATTTACTAATTAGTATTTTGGAGGGCTAGATAAATTAAATTGAAGATTCAGAAAATTTTGTCATTTATTTGACCTTTCCATTACTCCAATTCCATAAGGTATTGGTAGTTTCCCCCCAAAAAGGAAACAATGTGCCTGTAAGAAAGGGAAGAATTTCTAAACAGTTAATGCTACCACGGTGTGCTGTCATGCTCTGGTTAGAAAATATAATAATACATATTTAATTCCAGCTGTGATTCTGGTAGTGTAATTCTGGGCTGCCATTTTGAAACTGGTGAAGATAAAATCAAGACTCTTTATCCAAGACCATTCAGTTGTTTTCTAGGCTATGTTGAGTATTTTCCAATAAACAAGAAAGGGCATTTATACCAATGTATTTCTTCTATTCTCTTCTCTCTTCAAGTTAAGGACTTGACAGTTCCTGGTTCTGATCTCTGACAGTTTGATTATTGGGCAAAATATGAAACACTTTAAAGAGCTCTGGAGGATATTTTCCTGTGATCCTAGGATGCTCTTTGAAAGCTGATGTAGCTTCCTACATTCTATTTTTTTTTAGAGGCTGGCAAGAATGATCATATTTAATTCCTCACTTATGACAAATTACTTCTTTTGGGACTTTTGAGAAGGAGTTCTGGAGTAGCTGTAACAGTCTGGAGAATCTGTCACCTTTTTTTTTAATTTTATGATTTATCACAGGTAGCGTGGGTAAGAATCCAATCTGTTGCTGAAAAAGAACCACTTCCTCCCAGAATAGCATTTCACTTCCTTCTCTCTCCAACTCCCACAAAAGCTTAGACATTTCAGAAGCTGTCAGTTACTTTTACAGAAATGTTTTAGTTCACCACAACAAAATTGACAGGAACATCAGAGGAGAAGAGAAAAAATAACGCAGGCAGGACTGTTTGGTTATCTCACAGCTTTAAAATATGAGCTTTTCCTAAGCAAATTTGGGAGTGATTTTAATGAAATTTGTATATGTGTGGTTTATGTTGATCGACGAATTCCCTTTAGAATTCAAAGCTTAATCTCTGCAGTTTGTATTCATCTTTATACTTACACGTACCTCAGTTGCACACTATTATTATTATTATTATTATCAATTTGTTGTGCCTTACCTTAAAAATATTACTATGAGTACAGGCTGCCTATTTTACAAAAAAAAAAAAATAAAGACAACAAAAGGTCTGTTTAATTCCATTTCAAGAGATGTGCACTATTTATAAGCCAGCACCTGGGGTTTAAATTTTAATCTCCTTTATACTGGTAATTCTTTTTTTCTCCCATGTCCTTTCTAAAAGAAAAATCCACAACCGATTTACATTTATTCTTGTTTCCTCATTTTTGTCTTTCACTACTTTATGAACAAGCTTGTATTTCACTACAATATTTGCTCCTCTTCTTTTCTCTCACTCTTCCATTTTACTCATTTATGATTGCTTGGTATTTTCTGTTCATCTATTCCTGCAGCTGCTATCACTGTTACTTTGAAGTGTCCCTTAAGGAACTTCGACTTAATACAGACTTTAGTTTAAAGTTCCATCCTGTCTTTTCCAGTGACTTTTAAGACACTAATTATGTGATTATCAGTACACTGGTGTCATTATGCAGTGAGCCCTGTTACTCTTGTTCATATTTATCATGTCAGGACAGTCACTATTTCCAGTGACACAGGGTAATCAGAGTGATCTATGACAAGAGTATAAATCTACAGAGAGCTGGGAATTTTAGTGGGTGAAGATTGGAACAGACATTATCTGATTCCTTTCCTTCTGCCAGTAATGTGAATATGTCTTTTTCTCTCAGTCTTTCCCAGTAGCATTACTCAGAACACTGAGCTTTTCCCCCACAGTTATTTCCATTGAATGTTGTGTCAGTGATCTTTTGCTCATAGCCAGCACTACACAAAGACTTTAATTGTGATTTTTCAAGGTTTGTGGAAGAAAACACTGAACACTTAATCACCAATCATCAATGCAAAACTCTTCATGCAAATAACCTGGAAAGCAAATAGGTGTTTTGGCTGTTGTACAAAGGATTATTTCCTAATTGCTGATTGCCATAAATTTTTTATTGTACATTTAGTCTGTTTTCCAAACCTCCCAGTGAATAGATCTCATTAAATTCATTTTACACTGGCCCACTCTGGTGTTGATGTCCAGGCTTCCAAAATGTTCCTATCACCATCTCATAGGTTCATCTTCCATTCAAAGAGCCTCCATGCTGAAGACTGGAAAGTTTGTTTGACCAGTTTTCTCCTCCCAGTTGCATTCAAGACTGTGCATTTGACAGAACAGAAGTGTGTTAAGTGTGCTATTCCTTGGGCAGGCTTGTTCCCCCCCAGTTTTAACTAGTCCTCCCTCCTCCCATTACTGTAGTTATTAAATCCCTTTTGTTACTTTCCTGTCTGCGATGAAATCAGAAAACTTCAGATTAAAAGCCTTTTCTAGCCCTTGGAATTTTTCAGTAGCTGAAATATTTGCTGCATTTTCCTGCTAATCAACAGAATGATTGTGGAATGATGCCATGAATTTATGCTAAGTTGTGTTTGTGGGATAATCTCTGGCTTTGTTGAGAACACTGCGTAAAGTCTAACCTACCCCTTAGCTTGTGACATGTTTAATTTCTGTTTGAGATAAGCACACACATAGGTATTTACCTGAGGTAACACCAAACTCCAAGCCTCTGGCAGCCTAGAGCTTTTACCAAAGCAGGGGAAGCTATAATTTTTTTTTTTTATATGTTATTTTTACTTTGCATTTCATTAAAAATATACTCAGCAAACCGTATGGGGGTTATGTCTGGTCCTGTTTGTGATCCTGTAATTATTTTAGAGATGAAAAATTATTTCCCATATTTTATGTATAAGAAAACACTATAAATGAAGACCTTTGAGGGTGGGAACAACAGGGAGTGCAAAACCTTTCAAATTTACTCCTTGATATTTGTTCCAACATCCTCCCCACTACAAAATAACTTTTTGTTGCATTCTTTATGTGTAAAATATATGCAGTTTGCATACAATTGGACTAATAAAGCACTAAATAATAATCAGAGTGGTGGATTGAGAAGGAAGTAATACAGAAATTCAGACATTACTCTTCCAATTCTGGTTTTTCATAGATGTCACTTGCAGGAAAGCAAATGCTAATTTTAATTCTACTATGACAATTTGCATTATTTGTATAAGGAGGGTGCCTAAGACTCAGAAAGTCAAAGTGCTGAAAGTTGTTCCTGGGCACTTTCAACATAGAAATGAAGTTTTCTTGTTATGGGAAGTGGAATTCGTCACACACTCAATCATTCACACCACCTGAGACTTTAACCAGCAGGACTCTGTGGTCCCACCATGGTGGGCAGCTCCTCTGAACTGGCAGGTGGCCTGAGTTGACTTCAGACACACACACACACTTATGCAGATATTTTCCCTTCTGGCTTATCCCGAGGTTTCCCTGAGCTGAGCCTCAGGCAGAATTCAATTAATTAATTTGTGGAGTACAGTGGCAAAATGCATTCCAGCCGATTGCCCCCAGAGAGGGAACAGGGAGAAAGAAATTGAGCATTTAAAGTCTCACAGTCTAAGTTTCCTGCCCCTCATGTGACAGACTGGTCCAATGATTAAGTTAGGATCTTTGGACTCCAGGTTCCTTGTTTGGTCTCTTCTTTGTCTCTGGGCAGGCTGTTGGCTCTCTTATTTCTCAGGCTGCAATTTCAACCTTCCTTTCTTCCTTTTTTTCTGGTATAAACCAGCTCTGGAACCTTCTCAAGGAGGTGAAAGTTCAGCCTATCTGGGTGAAAGTTCACAGCTTGTGGCCCAAGGCTTCAGCACATCTAGCTACTGATGCTACATTAGTACATTAGTGACAAATTTCCTTCATTTCTTTACATTTCTGGAAAGGGAAACTCTTCACATGGATCCTATTCCAGCATTGTCAATGGAGACAGTCCTACTGACTTTCTAGATTTGATGTTAAACTATAAAAATAAGTCACTTCTAAATCCTTCTGAGCATTTGTAGATATTATAGAAATTGGGTTTGGTCTTATTTGTTAAATGCAATGCTATGTTAGACTAGCTTTAGTCATGCCTTAGTAAAAAAATCTGATTAAGGCAATCCTTGTTAGTGTTATATGAATAAGGATGTATGAATGGATCTTTTTCCCCCCTCTTTTTCCTCTCATATGATATGCTGCACTGATGTTTCAGTTCTGGTGTAGGCCAAGGTGGGCATAAGCAGAATTCCCCAAAAGAGAATGTGTGAGACAGGAATTTTGTGCTAGCTGCTCTAGGCAGACATGGACACTGAAAAAAGGCAGATGAAAGCAGATCATAGTTCCATGGCTTAAAAAAATACACTCAACATAGGCATAACAGCATTTGAAGTCCACAGTTCATTAACCTTTCTCTCTGAAGAGTATAAAATAAACAAGATGAGCTTGACAAGAAAAAGACAGTGGGAGGAAGTTCTGAAGAACAGAAACCAAGAGGGCTTTCTGAAGGAAGATTTATAACTTGCATAAACAAACTGTAAAACCAAATATTAACTGAACTATTAAAATGTTAACTCTTAAAACATATTCAATATTGAATTTAAGATAATATCAAGGAGACATTTGCATTTGGCTTTCAGATTTCAAAGTCCTCTTTTAAGGTGGTTTACAAGGATGTTATCCCTAATAGATGTAATGAATTTTATCTTCGATTTTATGTGGAATATTTTAACAAAATCATATAATCAAAAATCATATAGCTTAGGAAACGACCTTTAAGCTCAGAGAATCCAGTATAAAACCAGTTTTTAATTAAGTAGTATAAGTTTATTGGTGTTGCTTTTACAGTCTGAAGATGTGCTCCCCAAAAGGCTACAGTTATCTGGGAGAAAATTCTTAGGTAAGTAGTGATCTGCACTGAGGTATATAAGTATTTGTAGGGCTGAAGGACTGGAAGTAAACAGTAAAGAGGAAGTAAATGCAAAGTAACCTGCTGGCAGTAAGTAAATCTGTGTAGAGTGGAGTGGAAGTTTTGAATATGAATACATGACAAAAGAAGAAGCTGCTGCTGAGGATAAAGTTTGTCACATGAGCTCAAAGTTTGTGGAAACTTGTGTGTCTGTGTAAGGGTCAGGTTTTAAGATCAGAGTTCTTCAAAAGTTTGTCATTATAAGCTTCCCTTTTGCATAGTGTCACCATGCCCTTGGAGCTGTTTTTCTAACTTCTAACAAGTAAGAGTCTTTTCTTTTTCTATTTAAAGGAAAATAAATTTTATTGTGAGATGGTGTTATTATGGGTGTTTAAAAGAAAGTGGGAGCTGAGGGAAAATGCTAAAGAATGAAGAGGAAAATGCTAAAGAAAGAGGAAAAGTTAATGTGAAACAAAGCCAGCTGGTAACTTTATAATTGCATGACAGAAACTTTAACACTGTCTTTGGGTTTTGTAGGCAATCGAAACTTAAAGGTGTTCTGTAGATCCAGACAAAAAATTTTGTTTGCAAAATGAATGGTTATTTTTAGATAATAAAACGTGAACACATGACCCATGGTGCTGGAGTGGCAACTTCCCCTTTGGCTATCTTTGAAGGAAAGCTGTACTTGTTTTCATTGTTAATTTTGATGGGTAAGAGCAGAAACCTTTCTCTTGGAATTGAGGTAGTGATTCAGATGGTGTGAATTAAATTGCAAAAGGATTTTCAAAAGTGAAAGAGATGTCTTTTGCTTTTGTCAATATGCTGTAGTCCCACAAAAATTTATGAACACCTGAGGTGGGTGGGTTGCCCCCTTGGTCTCGATTTCTTTCAAATAGTTTGAGAAATTAAAAAGATTTTTCTCACACTCCAGGTATGACTATAATTTGTGGATACCTTCTGAAAAATGCCCAGAATGTCTCTCAGAGAAAAGTATGCTATTGTCAAATCCTTTGTCATAAAGAGAATTTCTAGGTTGTTTCTCCTAGAATTTTAATCAGCCTTCAGTGGAGACATGAAAATTATTTTTTAAGTATATGACAACAGGCAAATTATTTGAGTTAGTAGAAGATAAAGCCCCAAAACCTACCAATACAAAGCACAGCACTGTGAGGGCTGCTATGCAGGAAATTAGCTCCAACTTGGCCACTTCTCAATCATAATGCATTCCCAAATGTCAGCTGTGACATTCTCTGAAAATTGAATATTGTTAGGTGCTGGAAAGTAAATGTAGAAAGACATTTCTTATCTCCTAGCCTTTAAGATACAATCCCAAAAAAATGTCCATGTAAAACTTAGGAATGTATAAAAATAAGCAAATAAACTAAGCTACCTGCTTTGTTCAGCTTTCTGCAGCCTCTGGAAGGGGGAACTTTGCTGTGCCATTAAAAAAGAATACTTTGCTATTTTCTTTACTTTTTTCTCCCTGAACATTCCAAATGCTTCATTTTCCTCTCCTGTTTACCTGAGTAGGCTTAGCAGAAGCAAAACAGTAGTAAGGATTTTCCAAAAATAACATAACAACATAATATAAACATAAAGTAACATAACATAACATAATGTAACATAACATAACACACCATAACATAACAAACATAACGTAACATACATAACACTAATGCAAACCCCATATTTACATTCCAGATTTCTTTTCTTGTTGTTCCTTCCTTACAACTAAGGGAGTTGATCAGAAGGACAGGAACAAGTAAAACAGAATCACATGAAATGTAAATGTTTCTAGCTTATCTTGGTAGAGCATAAATATCTATACACTCTTCTGAATACAAATAATTTTTCTGTGTTATGTATGCTATCAGCTGAAATTTGGCAAAGTTCCTTTTTTTTCTGGGCCTTTTCAGGATCTGCATCTTGTTCTTTAGAGACATTTCTTGTTCATTTAATTTTAAGTTCTATCTGAGAACATAAAAGACACTGGTTTCCTTTGAGTGTTTTACTGTGAACAGAAGTAATTAGTTTAAATGCATTTCCAGGCAATATCTAGGATCACTAATCTTAGTCATGCAATTAACCTTATCATTACCTCTGTTCTGTAAATTCAGTGAGATTTAAATAGAAACTTTTTGTGAATATTTCTTTAATATTTGGATTTAATATATACCATGGATGTTTATATATGATACATCATTCTAACATGAACAATCTATAATAATAATTTTGAGATAGCTAGCTAAAGAACAGTAAACTTGTGAAAACTTGTGTATGCAAAGGGAGATACATTTACATATTTGTGTGTGCTTTTGGCACTAGGCTGAACCAAAGCTTCTCACCATGGCAGTCAGTTGTTCAAGGTGGTTGTGACACAAACTGCGACATAAAAACTATATCCTTTAGGATTTGAGCTTTACAATTAAAGGAAATCTGCTATCTTGTGCCTTGAACAACCATGTTTTTTAATGATTTGGCTGTGTGCTTCCAAAACACCTTTGTGCATACACAGAAAGTCTAGCATATGATGCAATGAAGTCAATACTGACAGGTCTGATATGCCAGTTGCCTTCAACCAGCCTGCCTAGGTGTAATAAAAGAGTATAAGATTTGGGATCTCAGCTGACAGGAAAAAAACCCATCACTGATATTTTACTTTGAGCAATAAAATTTGACCTGAAAAATAGTGACCAAACTGCTGGCACATAGAAATGCATAAAAGGTTTCTGCTGAAGTTGCAGCCTCTTTACTCTTTAAAGGATTGATTCTGCTTGTGCAAGTAATCTGTAATTTTCACAGGTAAACCAAAGATCAGAAATGCAGGAGAAAATAAGAAAACTATCCTGAGGTACTGTAGTACCTGGGGACCTAAAGTGGTGTGGTGACTTGTGTTGTATGTGTCCCTATGTATAATTATGCCCAAGAAAATATCCTATGTATTTATGAAAGCACCAAACATGATCATGTATTAACCATGCTTTGCTGTGTTTTCTATATGTCTTCATGTATTCCGACTGGTGTAAGTGCATTTATTACCTGCCCATATTAACATAAAGGGTCTTTTTACCTGTCCATATTAAATGGACTTTGTAGTGTCTCAGCTTCAGAGAAGAAGAAAAGGAAGCAAAAGTGACTGTCATGAAACAGAGAAATCATTGCTAACTCTTAGGAGGGTGAACTTTGAAGAGGCCACATTTTCATCAGTAGTTGTTTTAAAGCGTGTCATTTATCTTGAGTTGCAGTTGGGGGTCATGATAAAAATGATGCTAATTACCTCCCTCAGATGATATTCTTATGTTCAGTCCTAACCCCTTTCATGAAAGTCTGGTGCCATTAATCACAGCCACTAGTTTGCTTATTGGGAGTTACTAGTAAGGTTCTAGTCACTGTCACAACTTGTTAGCTCAAAATTGAACTGACTTGGAGCTTCCACATTAGCAGTGCATCCACCAGTAAAGTTTGAAATTGTGATAATGGATTTATTAATATCTATGAATGGACTGGCTCAGCGTGATCAGTAATAAAGAGACCCTTTAGGGTTATGAGGGCAAAGGGTTGAGAGTTTTGCTATGTGTCTTGAAGATGGTGAGCTTCTGCTGAGGCAATGTTCAGAGCTGACAGCCCTCTGGTAAGAAATTAAAACACAGCAAGAGATCTGCAGTCAAGCTCAAGCTCTGGTTTTGTATTTCATCTTTGCAAGGAATGCAACATCTTCTATCTTCACATCACAAGAAAAGACTGCCAAAGAGAACTGACACAGAAGGCAGCCAAGGAGCCTGAATTTTCTGGGTAAGTCTGCTCAAAGTCTAACGTTCTGTGTTGACCACAGAAGAATAAACAAATACTGCAGCATTTCCTTTTCCAACCTTTTGACTCAGCCTGGTATCATTCATCCCACAGTGTCAAGTCTCTTAACGTTGCTATCTTTTAACTAAATTGGTTTAGATATGCACATGGAGCAGTTGAATCACATGTGAATCATTTAATACATGGAGCTTGTCCAGAAATTCCATTCAGGTTCTTCTCTTCACACAGGAAGTTATCATATAAAAATATTAACTTGTGGTTTATATCAAATCAAGATTTAAACATTTTCTGACAAGTAAATGACACATAGTTAACTAGAAATCAATTAACTGATTCCAGTCCAGTGCCAGAAGTACAGCAGACACACCTCACTTACAAAATTTAAATGAACGTACAAGGTTCTAAATACCCTTTTCATAAGTAGTGCCAAAAATTGTTAATCATCCACACATTTCTTTCCACATTTATGAACATCTTATATTAATGGTTATTGGCATGGCCACCTTTTTTTGTGTTTCTCTGCTTGCCTACCCTGGTGGAGATGTGTTTGCTCCTACTTTCTGCAGTTCCCTACAATGTATTTGTCTATCCACTGGTAAGATGGCAGTCCATGAGTCCATGAATCCATGAGATAAAGACAGGGAGATCTCTTATCAGTTACTATCATGAGCAAAACAGACATGACTTAGGAAAACTTAATGTATTTAATTAATCAGTCTGTGATGAAATCAAGCATCTTAAATGTTTAATTCTTCTTCAGGTTGTCTCAGATCCAGATTTTGAAGAGACACTTTTTGAGGAAGTCTCTGGAAATTTATTTTCAAGCTCAATGGAAGAGGGAGGAAGCCAATGGCATGGACAGCAGAAGCCTGTAATCCACAGTCTAAAATACAGGTAGAGTTGGGTAACAAGTAACTTTACAAATACCATGATAAACCTGCTAGCAAACCTTCAAAACACTGGTTTTGTAAAGGTTTTTTTCAACATTAAAAATACTTCTACCTTTCTAATCAATTTCTTCTGTTCAGATGAGCACATATATTCTGTAGCTTCTTGGCAATAACTTAATATTTATGTCCACAAGTGCTGATGGTGTGCTAAGAAAAGCTCTTGGGACATTGTGCATCTTCAGGTGGTGAGGAAAGGCTCAGAGATTTTAAGCAGAAGTAAAGTTGGTGTAGTTTGGAAGGAAGTTGGAAAGGACTATGAAGTGACCCTTTCTAGTGAAATATTCACTGGATATTTAAAGGTGATCCTTGGATTTGGAACCATATTATGGAAACAAAACTAAACCCACTGCAGAAAACACAGTCAGAACCAAGATAATTAGGTTCTTTGTAAAGAAACAGAAGGAATTTCTAGGATGAGTAGGGGATTGATGTTATACAAAAGGGATATTATGGCTTTTGTGAGACTTCTCTTTCAATAAAAATGCTGCCTTTTTATCTATACACAGTTTTTCACTCCTTTCCATCACATCTTAGAGAGGTTTTGTTTGACATTTGCAGTAAGTGTCAATGTTCTATGGTAGTAAACCGGTAAAAAATTATTGAAATGAACGGAACAGTCATTAAGAATTACAGAAATAATTTGCCTGCAATGTCTAGTTATAGACCTCAAACACGTATTTAAATTCTTTGCTTTTCTCAGGTTGTAATGTTTGGGCTTTTTATTGTTTGTTTGATTTTACCTTTTTAGAGGAAGTATGCATTTATGAAACTCACACTCAAATTTATGTTTTGGAGAATATAGGGGTTTTGGTCATAATCCGCATGATAATAGTAATCCAAATCCAATCCTCTCCTTTCAAATTGATTTTGTATTCTTTATACCTGCCATTGAAATATTTACCTTGTAGTGTTTCTACTGTATTGTTTACACTACTTTAAACACTACTAGTAGTTTCTATTGCAGCATTTAGAAAATGAAACTTTTTTAATGGAACTTTCTTAAATAATTTATTGTTTGTATTTCAGGGCTCAGCCTGATTTGTCAGATTCTCTGACACAACAACTTAATAAACATATGCCAAAAGCATTTTAGAGCTGTTCTGAAATATTTGTTCTCATAACATCAGTATTAAAAGTTTATAACACAAAAAAAAAATCCTCATTACAAATGGAGATTTTGAAAGATTATATGAAATTAGGCTATTTTCTCTACAATCTTCTAACATCACTGGCTTCAATTTGAAAATGAAGTGTTTCAGCAATTTCTAAACCAAACATCCCCATTAAGCAAAAGGTGGTCCCGATGGGACTGCATTCCTTGGGTTTTTTTCCCTTTCCCCTTAATGTGTTTCTGTCAAGACAAAGCATATTCTCATTCTGTGCAACTTAAATTCAGCTTTGAGCAATTGATGGTTAATTCAAAATGCATTGGAAAAATATTATATATCCTGGTGTTACTCAAAATTTCTCAAGTTTCTCAAAATTCTGCAAGCTAATTAGCAAAAGGCTAATTTATTTGGCTGTTGACAAATGTTTTTGCAAGGCATAGCAACATATTATGTTAAGGACCTTTGAAAACAAGTTGAATAACTCTAGAGTTTCTAGCCCTTTTTAAAGAAATACATATCTGTTCCATTTGACCCATAAAATGAAGGGCATTTTCATTTTGAAGGGTATTGATATAATATACAAGAAAAACTGATTTTGTTATGCCTTCCAACATAAAATTATTGGCTATTTTCCAGTGTTATCTGTGTACTGATTTTATTAGGGAATATCATCCTCTTGAAGAACAGGGGAATATAAAATAATTTTTAGATTATTAAGCTCAATGTGACTACAGGTAGGTTTCTGAACAACTCACATTAACAGTGCTTGTTTTGCTTTCTACATTTTCTGCTTTCTGCCTTGCATTCTTCTTTACTTCCTGTGCTCTGTTCAGGTTGTCAGAAATTACAGAGATATCAGTTTCAACAGCTGCCAGAACAAGTACAATCTCTAGTTAACCCTGGTCAAGTCCCAGTGCTGAATTACTTGTTTAAATTCATGTGTTGCTGTCAATACAGCTGTGCAACAGCCCAATGTTTCCTTACCTTGGTTTATATCACTGTTGGTACTGATTTGCAAATGCTTCAAGATGTAGTGCAGCTTTTAGTCCATTCTGTGACTTATTGAACCAAACTTAGCTATACTGAAATGCTGGAGAACAAATAATGCTAAATTTTATTTGACTGGCAGCTCAGAGCAACCCAGCTACAAAAGTGGTGGAGAAATGAATTTTGAGGCATTGCTCTAAGCTAAATCAAATTTGGAAGCATCCACATGCTGAGTGGACATTCTTTATCCTTGAGGATTTTTAATTGTTCCCTTAACAGAAATTTGTGTACAAGTGCCTAATTATGAAATTTTATACTTATACTAACACAAAACATCATTCTCCATCTAACTGAACTTCTTTTGTCTTAAATTTATAGAAGCATTATTTCTTATCATGGCAGTTATAAATGGCTAAAATAAAATGCTGGTCCCATATAAACTTTACACAATAAAAAGATCAATTTATTGGGAAGTAATTAATCTTTCCCACTCCTAAATTCCTAGAACAAACTCTTCTTCTCAGAGGGAAGCTTAGCATTTGTATTATCTCCTTGGAAGGTTACTAGGGATTTTCTTGCATATTTCCTTCCGTGTACATCAGTGGAAACCTAATATCCCTAAATTATAAATATCCCTTTTTTTCTATTATGTGGTATGGAGTAGAAACTCCTCTATGCCAGCCTGTTAATTTCCAGAACCAGTATTGTGTTCATGAGAGAACAAACGGTCTAGACAACTTTCCTGATAAAGGTAATTTAGAGGATGTTAAAGCTTTGGTTCGTTTTAAGAAATTATGTTCTCTTATCTCCCTCTTGTGGCATGAAAATATATTGACCAGAAATTGTTAATCACAACAGAACCGTTGGAAAAGAGCACAGCACTTCATAGTTTCAGATTTGACCATTGCTATAAATTTTCTAATGCTCCATTTTTCTGGTGTTTTAATTGAACTGTTAAAATTTCTCCTAGGGGTGCAGGGAAATTTTCACCTTAAAATTTTTGTCAGATTTTTAAAGAAATCACTGCTATGTAGCTGAGTATAAAGAGTGCCCAAAGAGAATAAAATGTTTCCAAGTTCCAAGCCTGTTGAAGCTGTCGTGCAACAAGAAGTATAATTCAGAGGGAAGTGAAGGCACAGACCTGCCCTTCAAACATGGGCTGATCATGCAGGATTTATCAGCAGCAAACTCTCAAATCACTAAATTGCTTCTGTCCTTGTAGAACAGTGATTAGGACAGAAGTGCACACCCAGAGCAGTCAGTGCAGCCACAGAGTTTTAGTTTCCCATTTCAAAACAGAAATGAAAGTCTTTGAGGTGCTGTTTTGTTCCAGATTTTAGACACAACACAGCAAACAAGGGCCAAACTTTAAGCATACACAGCAAACCTTGAGCCAAAAGGGTTTTCTATCTCCTGCTCTAACTGCAGTCCTTGCTTGTTCTCTTATAACCTGAGAAAAGATGTACTCTTATATTCTGTAACTTAACCCAGAAGGGATGTTCCTGGGAATCTTTTCTGGCTATGCAGGGGTTTTTGACTGCATGAGATAAATGGCATTCCCTGAAAGAATGAGAGATGGGCTTCAAAACACTCTGTCTTATTACAACAGAAAAGTTTATGTGTCCCAGACAAATGCCTTAACCACAGAACTTTAAAGTAGATAAATGTTGTCTTGTCTGATGAATAAATACCATAAGTAGAACATCTTTTAACAGAAGAGGCTGCTAATAAGCAAGTACAGGATTCCTGGTCTAGTAGTTAATGACATTCCAAAAATCTAAGCAACACTTGCTCCAAGTTGGATGAAGTACAAATTTGAAAACAAGAGTAATACCTACAAAGAAAATTATCTTCTTTACATAAAGCATTTGCATACCTGTCAGACAAAGAGAAGCAAAAAATTTCTGATTTAACAGGAGCTTTCTGTAAAATCTGTCATATCTGGTTGGGGAATTGTTTTTCCCCATTCACAACTTGGTACGAGACTAGATTCTTTAATTTTGTCCCTGTTAAGTTCCACCTTCACATTCTTGTACACAGGAAACAAGTTTGAAATACTATTTGAAATGGTAAAAATAAAACCAGTCAGAAAGTGTGTTTGTGCTAGAGCAGCAGTGTGCCAGATATGAGTTAACAGAAAGAAAATTATATAACACCTATAAAAATCAGTGTAGATGTTGAATTGTGCCTATTTTTTCTTGTCAATACATGGGGTTAACATTTCTTTCTTATCTATCCTGACAGTAATTCAAGTTTGATTTAGATGTTTTATAGAAATGTTCTTTGCTCTTGCTGTATATTTCCATGGTGCTTTTTTTTTTTTTTTTTTTTTTTTGCTAGTAAAATTATAGTGCAAGTGACCCCATCTGTGCAAAATCCTATATTTGGTCATAAAGAATGTCAAATAAAATGTAGAATAAAAGTTATATTATGTCTGAAACAACAATATAACAAGTATTTAGCATTCTTTCTTTAGGAAATCAGTCTAATTTTGTCCTACAGAAACTACCACTGCAGATATGCAAGGCAAAATGGCAAAATTTCAGTCTGACTATAAGATCCTAGGTTAGCATTTTGAAAAGCTGTATTTGAACTTCCAGGTGGAATATAGCGATCCATAACAAATGGTGAGCACTAAGCAGTAACATCACTAAGGTGTTCCCTTTCCTACTATCGGAGAGCTAGAGAGCCGAGTGTCCTGTTGTGACTGCGAAGCTAAATCGGTACGAAATTGGTACCTGCCGCCACTGGGTGGCAGCCCGAACTCTTCTCAAACCCGAAAGCAAGAGCTGAAAAATCCAGCATCACTGACATCTCAGCACTTTATAAAATTCTTGAGACTTTCCTGTACATCTAGTCAGTCAGGTGTTGGCACCTTCATCCTCACGGTCTCACAGCAAGATGGTCTCTCTTCTAATAGCACTTCTAAGAGGCAGTTCCCATCTTGTTCTTAATTAGATTGTGATTAGTTCACACAAACTGCTTTTTAAAGAGAGGATTCTGAAATGAACACCTTCACCACGAACACTCTCTACTCACAGAATTCACTGGAGACATCTAATGGGTTTAAGGAGCTTATCTGGAAATTGAGGGGAAAGCCACGCTCTGAGTTGCCCACATAGCCTCGTACTTTAAAGCACATTGAAGCACCACTGAACAAAGTGAATTTTTACATCAGTGAGAGACAGCACTTTTGATCTGTTGCTCTAGGAGGCTCATGCCTGTGGCTGCAGTCATCACTGTTGTCTGTTCAGCTGTGTTCTTTCTAAGCCTCACAGGTGGTAAGCCTCTCTGGCTCTGCCTGCCAGGACCTTGGTGAGGGATCCATTGTTAGGATTCCTTCCTTCAGCCAGCAAGAAACAAAGGTTACAACAGCTTCAGGTGTCAAGAATCCCACTGTCTTTTCAGGATGGTAAAGAGAAATTACAATGTCCTATATAAAGAAAATACAAAGTAAATTTCCTTTAGGTACTGGAAGTCTCTCTGTACTTTCTGTTGGATACAGTTTCACTTTTCTTTCTTTTCACTAATTTAAGGGATTCTGCAAGGAGTTCCTTGGCATCATAGCATATATCATAATTTAGTCACTGTTTCACCAAAACCAGCACCATACAAGAAAGAAAATTTTATATGACTCTGTTGTACAAGCCATATTCTTTTCAGTAGAAGTCAGTTAGTTTAATCTAAGATGTGTAACCTTGGATTATTTCAGACACCTTCAAAGATTCCTTTAGGAAAGATTGAACTGTTTTCCTTTAGTAGATAAACAAGGTAATGGATCCTTTTTTCTTCCTATGGACAGGCCCAGTAAACTGGGTAACATTGAAATAAGACACTAACTGTGGAGTTTGCCCTGATTTGATCTCAGAACTGCAAGTCAGTGTGCTAGCAGCTTCAGAGCTGCATCATGCAGAAAGACACATTGTATATCACTTTTCAAAGTCTTTTGCATCTCCTAATCTCCAACTCAGATACTGAGAGATTTAGGAAATCAAACCCAGGCGAGAACAACCTGTTAAGGAAAATGATGATCCCTGAAGAATTTATCTGCACATTAATCTATGGTCCATATATTACATTACATATAGTGACTCAATTTGTGAACCTAAGAGTCCTTGAACTTTTTTCAGTAGAGTTTTGCTTTAAATGTTTTTAGCAGAGCTTATTTTGGAGATTGTCACTGAAATGGGTGTTTTATTTTAAAAAAACACATGAAGGAAAATGAAAGCTATCTTTAGTCTCACAGCAGGAAATGTCAGTTCTGAAACAGAGGTGTTTCTAACAAAACTGTCCTTAGGAGTTGGATGACGTTTTTTGTTGCATCCAAGTTACCATAAAAACATCCTCTTGCATTAGTTTCTTTCTTGCCCTTAAAAGATGGGAAGTATCAAAGGCTTCTTCATCACTGCCTCAGAGTCCAATGGGTCTGATAGTGCAAGCTGACGTAGCTGATTGTAGCTCATCAGGAAAGGTAAACTCTTCACACTCCCTCCTTAACTGCACAGGAGTTTTCTCATACTCAAAACAGAGATACATCCTTCCTAATCTCTCAGAGTGGTGCAAAAAATCCAGCCAGGACAAACTACAGGCCATCCCCTGGCAGCAAAGGTCACCATGGACATCACCAGGGCAATTGTTCCAGCCCCATACTGTGTATGCTGAAGCTCATTTGGCAGCATTTACTCAGATTTCCATGAGTTACCTGGGGGTCTGTGATCACATCTGTGATGGTGATTACTGACAGCATTTGAGACAACAGGCTTTCAAACAATGGCAATTTTTGGAAGAAATTTTTTTAGGAGTGAGACCTAGACTGTAATATTTGAATCTACGGGAAAGGAGAGTGAACATGGACCTCACCTTTATGGCCAGATATTTTAACTGCACTTGAAATGTCTTCCACCCAGACAAATTGCTTAATACCTGCAATGAAATAATGGAACACAGCAAGAGGAAGACTAACCTTTCTGTGCCTGTTGCTTTGTAATGTGGTGTGCTGTCAAAGGGTCTTTGGGTCTTCTGTGGAAACAATCTGGTCTCTGCCTGCCTGCAAGTGGGTCTCTGTCCCTCACCTACCTCATGAAAGAGGGCTTTCACAGTTAATTTTGTGAAGTGCTTTGCAATTACTACCTGACAGATGCCTAAATATGGGTCATGGTTAGTATAATAAAGTAACTAAAATGACCTTTACAGAACCATTTTTGCTGTAAAAACCTCTCCTCTCAGTACGCTCTGTTTTAATGTTCTCATCTTCTTTCCATTTAATTCTCATCTCATACCTTTTGTTTCTTTTCATTGACCCTTCTGGACAACTGTTTTTGGGAAAGCCTTTTTATATATCTCTTTTTCCCTTCTCTCTCTAATAGATACCATCATCTTTTAAAGAGCAGGCTCTCCCTCCCTCAGCTAAGTACTATCTTGGCAGGCAACTGGGGAGGAGGAGTCTTCTCTAAAAGGCTCAGAAATTGTGTTGTTAAAAAAATATATAAATAAAGCAACAAACCTTTTAATAGGGCTTTGAACAATCATCCCTTTCATTCCCTTATGGCCTTTTGTGCTTCTGGCTTTTTTATTATTTAGTGTGCTTCAGAAAAAAAATCCAAATGTTTTATGTTAAGCCATTAAGAGTTTATTTGAGCTGAAAATAAATAAATAAATGTGATGCTAGCAGTTGGGACTGTGAGCACATGCACTGTTGCCTGGCAGAGGCAACCTATAGGAGGCACATCAGAAGGCCAGAATAAGCTTCAGTAAAAGACCAGAACAAAAACATCAGCAGCATTTGTTTCTGGTTAAGTACTTTTGCATGAGCCTGACTACTGGAGTGGTTTACCCAGCTTTTATCTGTTTGAAATTCACCTCAGTCCCCCCAACCGCCTCTACAGCATCGCTCCAAACTGTAATTCATGGTAATTACATGGAACAGGAGGAAGCATGGGATTTTAAAAAATCTTCTTTTGTTTTATTTTTTAAACCACCTGATGGGAGCATGTGACTGATTGGTATTCAGCATTACTCCTGGAGTTATTAGATATCTAACTAAATGTTTTTTTCCATGACGTGCCTGAATTTTTTTTTGTGTGTATTTTGATTTATTTTTTAAAGGGATGAGTATATTTTGTAATCAGCCAGAAAAATCATTTTGTTCCATTTTTTTTCTTTCTACCCTCTTCCATTTTTGTTTGCCAGCTTTGCCTGTCATCCCCAGAGAATTCTGTATCAGGCTGGTGATTGCAGCTAGGTCTCCTCTCCGTGCATAATTAGTATCACTCTTGCTTCATCTCAGTTCCCTGGTGGAGCTCTTTGGGAGAGAGGGAAGAGTCTTTGGCATCAAATGCATTACTAGGTTCACATCTTAGCTCCCATGTGACCTATATTTGGCAAACCAACATCAAAACTCAAACTTTCTAACCCTCTTTCTCCATGAGACTGAAGTATATGGCAATTCTTGAAAGGTGCATGTATAAAGTGCAATACTGGTATATGAAACTGGTCTTTTTAAATTAGTAGGTTGCAAGAGGTAGATTGGAGGAACTCCTGATAATCTGAGCCTGACCTTGCTGTCCCAGTTTTGAGACTCATGAATAAAACAACCTGATACTCCTTGTGAAGTTGAATGGAGTCACCGACAGACCAGAGCTCAAAAATTAAGGGAACAGGTGTCCATTTCCAGACAGGATCCAAAGGAAGGAGAATGCCTAAAAGGCACCCTTCAATGAGTGCCATTTTGTGTGTGGGACACAGAATTTCAGGATGCAAATGACAAAAGGATCTTCTGGCACACATAATCTCAGGTGCATCGAAGAACAGAAATTCACAGCACAAAAGATAACATGAAACTCTTTCTAACACAGTGACATCTCCACTTTTTGCTCTCTTGCAACAGTGTTGCTGATTTTTATAGAATCATAGAATATCCTGAGTTGGACGTGACCCACAAGGACCACCAAAGTAAAAAAAAAATTCTCTTGGAAGTATATGAAAGTGTATGATCTGAACATAATTTTAATTGCTAGATTCTTTTAACTCATGCAGTTTGGTAGATTTCCTTATAAAAGCAAAGCACACCTTTCAAAATTTTGTTACAGGATCAAGAACAGAGAAGAAAAAGTTATCAAATATCTGGACTTGGGAGGCTTAATATTTTATAGACCTGGCACTAGTGTACAGCATTCTGCATGCTGGTGACTCAAAAATAGCTCCTAGGGCTCAGAAAAATCTTAAGAGGAAGACTAGTTGAGGTTTTCCCAGTCCATAAAACCGGGATTATAAACTTTTTACCTCATTGTGATGTGTGAAAATAATCAACTTACTATATACTGCAGTATTTGAGTAGGCAGGGTATGTGTTCCTGAGATACAGATAATTAAGTGGAAAACTGACGTTATTGGAAAAGAGGAAGACTAGATGAATGCCTTTCTATAATGCATTACTAATTTTAATGAGATGAGAAGAACTTATAATTGTAAACTTGAAATAAAAAAAAATACAGAGATCAGTAGAAAATTTCTTATGGTTCCAGTGTTTTTAGAAGTCTATACTAAAAAGTGATAGCAACTGTTGTATCTTTGGTGATTACGTGCAAGTGAAAGTTCCCTTGATATCTGTAAGTAATTGCTTTCAAAGGATGGTACTGCTTGACAAAGCACAACTCTGACCAAAAACTGCTTTTTTGTTGGATACTGAGAAACAATCATATTTGGTTTTAAAATCCCGAGTTACTTGGACAATTTTACTTGTAAGATCATTCATCATCCATATTTTAGAGACATTGTTTTCAAGTCTGCAAGAAAGAAATATATCTAAGTATTTTAAGGGTTTGTGTATTTCTAGAAAATGTTTACATTTTAAAAGCTTTACTTTTGTTATCCAGTTATTGGTCATGAACCATTCAGCTGCAGAAGAATATCAGCAGCTGAATGTGCTTCATGTCATACCTGGAAGAATCTTCATTCCTGGAATATAGATTTGGAAGAACATATGTCACAAACCTGTAAAACTTATAAAGGCACAAGACCCCGCAAAAGGAAATTCAGACTCATGTTTATTTTACAACATAATGTCACCATGTCTCATATGTTCCTCTCACAAACATCCATCACAGGTGTTTTACAACACTTGTCTTTTAGGCCTTTGAAAAAATATAAAAAAATATTTACTAGGGAACTGTTAAAAAGAAGTTGAGCATGGGAGGGGATGCCTTGGAGATAAGAAGTGAGGATGGTTTGGATTGTGTTGCAAAAGTAGGATTCCAGTGCTGGTCTGACAGTTAAAGAATGTAATTACAAAGGGATTAATGAGAACAATTATTTATCCTTCCAGACCTGGAAACAGCTGTTTGTGATTTATTGTAAGTGTAAAGAAAGGCACTGGAGTGTCTTGGTGTGAGTAGAGGCCAATGGTCAGCACTGGAAGTGTTGGGTCTGTATGGTAATTCTCTTCCTATAGGGAGCTAAAAAAGACATTTCTCCTTCTCTGACAAGGTGTGGCTTTGTGAATAGTGGGGTAAGGATATACAAAGAATAGATGAATTTAAAATAATATTTAGACCATTTTTGGAGTTTTTTTCTGGTCATGAAGTAGAGTAAGTCACTGAGTTTCTGTCAGTTTCTGTGAGGAGTCTGGAAGACTCTGAACTAACTTCTGCTGCTTAGCTGGGCTCCAGGGCTCCAAATCTAGATCCTGCACAAATTCCATATGTTCCTTTTAGATCCCTTCTGGAAAAAAATAAAGGTTATAATGAAGAAAATCGTGTGCAAGTACTATAGCAAACACACCCAGTAGACTAAGCAACACTGAAGTTCTGCTTTGACCTGATAAAGCAAATAAAGAGTAATGTTAAGACAGAGAAAGAGTAACACTCGCCTCCTCCTCCTCCTCCTCTGCACACACACACAACTTGTTTACAAAAGTGCCTTGTAGTGACTGCTGGTGGTGTCACTCCGTCCCATGCCCCAGAGCTATCACCGGGCCTCATGGGAGATGTGACTACAGCGTCGGACATGGGACTGTTTGTTCACTCACTTTCTGTGAAGAGAGTTTTGAACTGTGTTTTGAATAGACAGCACTTTCTTTGTGTGGTTGGTAAATAACACAGAGCAAAGTTAGTCAGCAAGTTGCATAGCTTCTGCATTCTGATTCTTTGGAGCCCTTTTGTACCAAGCTTGACAGGATGTTTTTAACAGAATGTGACCTCACTGGGATACCAGAGGTAAGGAAAAGTTTTTGGGGCTGTTGTGGAATATTTTGCACGGAGCTGACCGAAAGTACTGCTTTAAAATGCCTTTTGGAAAGAAGATGGTCTTATGGTGATCCAGTCAACACCTTGTGCAGTGAAAATCAATGTCTTTCAGTCCTTCATAAGTTATAGGAAGTCTTAACGAGATTTTCTATTTCCCACTTACAGATAAAGATGCTGATTTGCAAATCTCCGAACTATTATATACTTGCTCATCGAGCAAAGGCCCAGTTCTAGTGACAGAGCATCAAAATGTTTTCTTTCTAACACAGACCAGAATAAGCAGATCAGATCCAGTTGTTCATCCAAGTCCTAGAAGCAGCAGTGGGAGTATCGGAGCGGTGGCAAACCCAGCCAGACCAGGGAACGGCAACCCTGCGGACACCCATCCTCAGCCACTGGGTGAAGGTAAGAAAGAGAAGCGACACAAACCAGCGTCACTGCGCTCTCTGGGTAGGACCAGGTGTGGGTTTTCATCACGGGTGAAGCTGAGGCTGCTGAGGCAGAGCAGAGGGGTGGGATGCCCTGGGGGCTGCGGGCGGTGCGGGCACCCCTTCTGCTCCCTCCCTCTGCTGGCCAGCGCCGGGCGGAGCGGGGAGATCGAGCGGCACCTCCGGGCTGCCCGGCATCCCTGACCCTCTCCAGGGCTTCCCCAGGATGCTGCTCCGGCTTCTGAGCACTAACAGGATGGAGAGGTGCGAGCTTCAGCTGCGGTGAAAGGAGGGAGAGAAACAGGAGTGTTCCACAAGTCGGAGATGAGGATTTATTAAAAAACAAAACAAAACAAAACAACCCAACAGAATCAAACAAACAAAAAACCAGGACGTCAGATTCAGATAAATATACAGTATAAAATATTATAGATTCATGCTGAATATCTGAGCGATTTGTTCACATTGAGGATCTAAAAGTGTTTTTATGGAAAATGAAAGAAAAATGCATTATTACACAAAATACTTCCATGACTAATAGGGGTCTTGTTTTTCTGAAATTTAATTAACAATATGTGATCCACTTTACTATCTATACCAACAAAGCTTCATTGTTTTTGTGGTCAACCATTGTCGGGTTTCTTTCCAGCCAGTATAGGTGACTTAAAATTTTTTAAAACTTGTTTGGAGTCACTGGTAGAGCAGTGAGAGGAAATGAAGTACTCATGATATGTAAAACTGTTATTCATACTTAAAGACTTTCGTAACAAAGAAATCTAAAAATATGCTTTAAATATTGGAAAGTTTTGGGTTTTGCTGACAACAAAAGTGTTCTTTGGTAAATGAGGATGGAAAAGTTTGCTCATTTACTTATGACTAATTAGAGTTGCTTTTTACTGTAAGGCAGATAAAGAACTAGGGATTTGTTTTTTCTTGTGATCATTTAAAAAATGGATGGTTTGAATTTCATTTAGTTGTATAAAAGATGTGGTGAATGCATCAGTCCTCTCAGTAAGACAGAGTAATGACTTTGGTTTGACAAAGCATTTACAGTGATACTTTTATATTGCCAAGCCTGCTACTGTACTTTGATCCAATGGTGTGTGGTTAAAAAAGCTGCAAGCTCTGCCCTAACTAAAGCAAATATTTCCACTGAAGAACCTTCTAGAGAGAAGCATGTTCTGTGAAGCCGAAGTATGTCAAATGGGGATAATTAAAGACATTAACTTTATATTCACACCTTTAGTATTTGTGTTTCAGTGGTACTTCTGGTCTTCATCATGGGTCAGATGCTTAGAATTGTATAATAAAAACCAGGATTTTATAAAGCAAACATCTAATGATGACATAAGACATGAGATAACCGTTAAATTTAAAAAAAAGTAACATATTAGTAATAATAAATGTGCTAAGATAGGGTTTTCATATTTAATATCTATCTACAGCTGTGTATGTACTGTGAGGTGTTTTTTTAACAGATGATATTTCATGGTATCCTGTTCACTACAGATAAACTGCCAGCAGTAGTTGGAAGCTTGATCTTTTTATGATCTTCAGTCAGGGATAAGTTAGCAGGGTGGGACAAAATTTACTTCATCCCTGAATTTGAAGAAAAAAGTGCAAAAGTTCCATAAATGTGGATTGTTTCATATTCATGAAAGCTACAGTGAAGAAACCAGTAGAGGTCAGTGCAGAGTGCTGAAATGGAAGGAAAGTGCCAAGGCTTTGTGTATTTAAACTCTCTACTTTTGATCTTTAAGTTTTCCCTTAAAATGGGGTAAAGGCTTACAGTGGCTTACAGTCAATATTCCTATCCTCTTCGAAAGATAGATTAAACATACTTGTAATAATATGATAATGTCACACTGCTTAAACAGATCAATTTAAGCAACAAAACACTTTTTGTAGTATGTTACAGCTTGCAGACAGATGCTGGAAGCCTCATTTGGTGGAATCATTGAAACCAATGCATAACACTTATTACCTATATTGCAGTGATAAATACATCTAGCTGATGGCTATGTAGGAAAAAAAGTAGGAGAAAGGATAATTCTTAGGCAACAAATTTTCAAATATTTGAAGTTAGAGTAAGAACTGAATTTTTCTCATTTTTGGTAAAAAGTTTGGGTACTTATCATTATGTGGTGTTTTAAAAGTCTTTTCTTTGTGTATATACATAGATATGAAGGGGAGTGTGGGGAAGCAAATGGGCTCTGTATATGAATTTGAATTATCTTTTGTTTCACTTTTTAAAGCCATTGTTTGCTCGTGGTTTCCTTTTGTGATTTAAAGCAAGGAAAAGAATCACTGCCTATAGTCTGTGCATGAAAAGATCCTGCAATATATATTAGCTGCAAAATCTCCTCTCTGAAAAGCTTCTGTTCAAGCTGCTTTCTCTGGATCTAGAAAGAGCAACCTGCCTGTCCCCATTCTGTTTTCTTACACTTTAACTAAGTACTTTGAAAAGTAGCTTGCTAATTAATTGTGATTGTTGAATATCAAGGAATTGCAAAAAAATTACCATCATATAAAAGGGGTCATGTTCTCTTTTGAGTCTTATACAAACTTACATCTGCTGTCTATGATTTTAGGGAGAAATTTCACATACTTTCAAAGAGTGTAGAGCCACACAAAGAGCAAATATTCTTGAAAATCCTCTTCACTTGCTCTGCTTACCTTTCATGTGCTTCTTTAAATTGATTATGGAGGCATTGGAAAGAATCCAACACCTTTGAAAATCATACGTTCTTTTCATTTGCTTTATCATGCTCTTGAAAGTGGCAGGAACCAGACAGAAGCTCTTCAACCCTTCCTCACAGGCACTTGTGCTGTGTGCCATGAGTGTGAAGGAAGCTCCAAGGGCTTTAAAGGGAGGATTACCAAAGAGCAGGGATTCCCTGATAACTGTAGCAGCTATCAGCAGCATAAATTCAGGTGGGAAGGAGAGAGTGATGTTATAAACTGCTGTTGCATATCTGATTTGTGATATGTTTTTGTTGCAATTCTCTGAGTAACATCACACACAGGTCTTCCAATCCATGGGTTTTCATGTAAATATCTCCCTTTATATATGTAGTGTAAAGTGCTGGATTTGGGGACGCCAGTGAAGTGCTTGTGTTTGAATCAGTGGTGAAACCAGAAGCTTGTTTCACCTTTTTTTTCCATCAGGCAAATGAAACTTAGAAAAAATCTTATTTCTTTCATAACCCAGGATCAAATCTAATAGAATGGCATACCAGTGATGATATGTCAAATGACGATTTCCATTAATATTCCAAATTTTTACCAAAACCTTGGACTCACTTCCTCTCAGTTCAGTTCTTCCTTTAAATTGGAGAAACAACTTTGAATACTGATTTCATTCCTGGATTTGATTGTGTTTTGAAAAAATAAGCTGGAGTCCAAAAGTCAAAGCCACCTTCTTTCCCAGCGTGAACTTCTGGTATCCACAGTGTTTTGAAAAACAGTATTTTCCAATTGCCTTTTACATATCATTCTCATTTTTGGTTGGTTAAAAAGGGTGTGAGAATTTGTGTTTAGCTGAACCACAGTGGAAGTGAACAATTACTGTAACTGATTCTCTTCATTAATTATTTTTGGGAGAGAATCTTCCTCCACAAATCCTTGAGGAAAGTATGCAGAGGTAGAAGCTAAAGATACTACTTATAACATGCAATGCTCTGGTTTTAACCAGTCAATGCTGAAGTCCACAAGTCTGAGTGGACTCTTACTTCAATTAAGTTTGCATGTTTGTTAAATTTCATCAATATCTGGTCTGGTTTTTTTCCTTTTTTCTTCCTGTAATATATTGAATACAAAACCCCAAAATTAGAGACCAAAATAATGTTGCTGAAAACGTGTAGTTTAGTCAAGTGTAAAGCTCTGCCAGAAGTTTGGTGTTCCTATCTGTATCCTGACCAAAGACAGAAGATTGCAGCCAAGCTGTTCATGACTAAGAAACAGAAGGTCTATCTTATCACTGAAGTTTCCAGTCTCTCATAGATCAAAGCTTGATATTTTCTCGATTGTGGCATTACATCCATACATACAGGTATGTAGCACCATGTTCCCATTTTTTTTCCCTTCTCTTCTGATGTGTTTGATCCATTCTTTTGTTTTGTTTTGCTGGTTTGTAGAAGTTCTTCCCTTCAAGGTAGCTGTGCATAGTTAAATTATCCTGCTGCTATATAGCTATGTTTTATGTTTGTTTAACTCAGGGACATAGTTCTTCAATCTTAGTGCATATGGGTATAGGGGTGACTACCAACATCTTTATGTTACCTGATATGAAGGTATCTGTCATTCAACTATAAAGCTTTATATTCTGTTTAGGCACAAAACAAAAAATGTGGGCTTGTGTCCAGATGGGAATAGCACTGATTCAGTCAGTAGTGATCAGTGACCAAGGTAGCGGCACTAGTGAAAATCTCTTCATATTAACAAGGAAACTGTGGTATTTGCACCACCAATTGAATAAATTTAGGCTCCTTACTGGTAGTTACATTATCAATCTGCAGATTGAAAAATAAACTTAAATAAATTAGAGCAAATAAATTAGGATAATAAATGTAGGCAAATAAACTGTAATTTCAAACATTCCATAGGGAGGAAAAAATATAGATTTTTTCTATATTCTATTCCCTTAAGGAATAGGTATAATTCTGGGAAATGTAGACACATTGCATATATCACAGCAGTTTCATTTTTGGTGGTTCTATCATTTTACTGAAACATATCTGTGGCGGCACCTTTAATGTGTTTTAGGAATCAGAAACAGTGATTTTCCCTGATTATATTAGATTGGATTGTACAGCCAGGTTTGGGTGTTTCTCACTTTATCCTGGAGTCCTGTTGGGAGTTTGCTCCCTGCCCTTTTCACTGAGCATCCCAAGTCAATACTAGGCTTTTCTTTTTCATTTCTTCACTTTCTCATATGTAAACCTTTACTATAGACTCCAGTCTCTTCTTGATATCCTTTCACTCCTACTGAAATGCATAGAGAGCTGATTCAAGTTTTGAGTGTCTTACATATCTTGGGAGCAGAAAAAACACTCCAATCAACTCACAGTAAGGGGTGACCTAAAGATGAGGAACTATAGCTTCTATGATGTCAGCATTAAATCTGAGGAATATGTGATATTAAGGCTTTTTAGAAATTCTGAAAATCATTCCCTTTTCCTAAAAATTTATTTAGCTATTTCTCTTACACCTCTGTATGTCTAAGAGTTTAATACTCACATTACCAACTGTAAACAAAATAAGTGTGAATTCAATTTTTCTACTACATGTTCATGTTTATGTTTACAGGCAAAGTCACTTCAAAAGATATTAATGTTTTTAACAAGACTATTCTAAAATTGAATCCTGTATTTTGCTCTACTGTACAGAATAACTCTTCTATCAACACTCCATAACACATCAAAGTCTTCTGTAGTGTATGTTTGTGATTACTCGATATTGTGCAAGGGATTATTAAGAATATATTTACAGAATAGAAAATATTTAAAAAGTACATTTACCTTTTCTTTTTCTTGCATTTTCCATGGTTTACTTTTTCCTTTTTACTTTAATGGCACATCTCAGTTTCAAATTTGTGCACTAGGTTTTCCCAACACTGTAAAAATACAAAGAATAGCAATGTTATTCAAATACATTATTTTGCTATTCTTTGGGGATTTTACATTGGTCCAGAAAAAGCACTGTGCTCTTCTGAAAAAATGTATCTATGTTTATATATATTTTATTTTTATCAACACACTCATATTTTATATCAATATATGCATATGAATCTGTACAGAATATTAGGAAGTTCCTGCAGGGAAATAATACTTAAGAGCTCATTAATATATTTTATGATCTCAACAAGTTAATATGGACATTATTTTTTCCCAGGAATTACGATGTTAAACTTAAGAAAACATTTAATTAAAATTAGATGAAATATGGATAAAAGTCTGAAAAAATACTAACTGCAGCTTTAAACAGCATGAAACTGAAACACATTTCCCATGAACTTGACTCACAGAAATATTTTATCTATTTTTCTTGCTAATAATTTTATTAGTAGTGCTCCTATAGAAGTGTTAATCATGTGATTGTATGTGTCAAAAATATTCCATTTTGCTAGCAGATTTATACTACTTCAGAGAAAATGTATGAGTAAAGATTTTCTGGCAGGTTAATATTGGTGGTAAAGATGACCACGGAGAATATGAATGTTTATACCTGATATGCTTATACCACATTCTCTTACAAAGAAGCGATCTGGAGTAGCATGGATTTTGATTCTTAACCAACACAGTAACACCTGCAATGAGATGACAGGGGTGACTGGATTCATGTTTAAGGGGAGTAGAGAGTGTCATCTGCTTTGACTTAAGCACAATGTCCCAAGTTTTTCAGCACAATCTCCCATGGCATCCTAATACTGATGCAATGCAGTTGTGGACTAGATGGATGGACCTGTACATGAGTAGAAAACAGAAGGATCATTGAATTCCAGGGGCAGTGGCTAATGGTTCATACTCCACCTTGTTATCCGAGTTCCTTTGGGGGCTGTCCAGAAGCCCACCCTGGTTCAGCAACTTCATAAGTGTCTTGGTGGACAGTGGGTTAATTATTATTAATTATTATAAGCTGACAGTGAAGAAGGGTAGGAAAACACTGGGTTGTGTCAAAAGTAGACTATCGTTAGATCAAAGAAAGTTGAGATTTCCTTATACTTGGTAGTCATTATGCCACATCTAGAACAATTCATCCAGTTCTGGGTACCTCCATTCAAGATAGAAATTGATCAACTGGAGCAAATTCAGCAGGGAACTATCAAGAAGGTTGGAGGCTGCAACATATGTCCTGTGAAGAAACTCTGTGAAAGCAGGGCTTGTTTAATCTAGAAAAGAGATGCCTGCAGGTAAAAAAAAAATCATTTTTAAGCAGAAATATCCTGAGAAAATAGTGTAGCCACTTCTGAAATAACATTTGCCTTGTAAGTGAGTAGTGTCTCCTGCCTTCTAAAGAAGCTCAGCATTCATATGCATCAGGTGAGCTTGGCCTATTAAACACCTCTAATGAAACACTAAACATGGCAAAAGATTTCCTTCAAGTTAGGCACTAGCAGTGAAATACTAGTTAACTAATTTGTAAGGGCAAAACATTGTTTTTACATAGGTAGTAAAGAAAAATATTAAAAAAATTGGCATTCTAGATGTAAACCAAGGGCTTATCCAGGTCTCTAAACCTCCTGTGTCTTCTGGCAGGATTCTTCCTGCAGAGTAGCTCTTGCTGTTGCTCCTGGAATGCTGGAAATTTACAGAGTGCAGCTATTTGGCCAGGATGGTGAATGCTGTTGCTAGGGAAGAGATGGCCTATGGATTCTGAACTGTGCCTTGGTTTGATTTGATGGTGCTTATCCTCTGCTTTTTTGCTTTTTCCCTGAAATTTGATGTGAACATTTTTGCTAAGAAAGAAAGAACAGTGTCAAGGAAATCAAAAGAAATTTGATGTATTTTTGCTTGGAAATGAAAATAGTAGAACAAAGAGAGTGATTAACAGATATCTGTAAGTCTACCTTTTCCTTATGCTAAATCAACATGACTAACAGTGAGGATTGGGAGCTAAAAGTAGAAGGAAATTAACAAAGCCTCTTGGGTCAATGGCAGAAAATCTGTTTGGGAATGTGGAATACATTGTAATCAATCTTTTACTGTATGGATTTATACTCTGAAAGATATTAGGAAGTGTTTGGGAAGATACTAATGTAATCAGTCCTGGAATTGTGCCAGAATGTTCAATCTGTCCTGTCCAGATGTTCTTCTGTTAGGCCAAGCAAAATACCTCTGCCCAACTCGCTTCCTCCTTATTGCAGAAACAAGTTTGATATTTGCATTGCGTATTTACAAGTTTGGTTTGTAGTCCTGGCTCAGGCTGGGCTCATCAAATGCAGGACTACCCAGCAGGCAGCACTGCTTACAGGACTTGCATAATTTCTAATGAGTATTTTTAGATGCTCTTTTTCACCTCTCTAGTTAACTCTTTCCTGCTTCAGTATCCTCCCAAAAAACAGCCTGCCCCAACTATTTTTTTTTTCTCCACTGATCCCAGCTTTGTAGTTTCACTTTGCCAGGTCAGTATTTCTGAAACCATTGCTAATATACTCACAGCCTTACATGGAACTTCTGCTGCAGCTCCCTGGGCACTGCTGACCTTGCGTGACTGCACTCACCAGAAGGTCCCATGTGGTCTCCTTCAACTGTCTGTGAAGTCTGGGCAATGATCATATGAGTGTCTCTCAACTGCCTGTGAAATCCAGCCATTCTTCACTGCACTCTCTATATAGCTTATTAGCTTTGTTATCTCTCAATAGTTTCTTATTTACGTTGCATGGATAGTTTTAGCATGTCCTGTTCAGTTGATTTAACTGCAGGTGGGGCCCAGGCAGCAGCCTTGCTGCTCTCCTGAGTCCCAACATCAAATGGAATTATGTATATATCAAATGCCCTTGATGTACAGAAGCACAAAGGGAGATGAGCAGATAATGGCATAGGCACATAATGGCTAATGATGGAAAGTTGAAACCTCTTCAGGTTCCTTCCATCCATCCTGGCACAACAACCCCTCTGCCAGGGCTACTTGGGGGTCACAGTGCATGAATGGAAATGGGAGCAAACTCTGCCTAAGTTCCAAGTTAACAGGAAATGAGAAATCTAATATTGTGTGAGTAGGTATCACCACAGTGGCCATGATAAGCAAGCCTTGTTGGAAGGCTGGCTATGGCATCACCTTAATTCTTGTGGTAGCAATATGAGAGTTGGCTGACTTAATATATGACAGAGTGAGGTCTCATCTTCTCACTGTTTCACCAACAGACCTCATCAAAGAGACAGGAATTTTTTCTTGTCATTCCTGGTCACCGAGGACAGGGGAAGCAGAACAAGTAGGAGTAGCTGTTGTCATAGATGTCATTGCAGCATCAGCGTGGAAATAAACACTTAGAAACTGGATACTGGAAAAGTCCCTAGTTCTAATCCAAGTTAACCCAGGTAACTTCAGGTAGCTGTTCAATGGGGATGTCCTCTAGTTATGAGACATTGGATCCCACCACAGCTGTAAGGAAAAATGGAAATAGTAGAATCTGTTAGTGTTACATGAAGAAACAGGTCTTCAAAGTCATTGTTTGAACTTTTTGATTAAAAAGACTTAACCCCTCCAAAAAAACACCCAAAAAACCCAAACAAAAAATGCCCAAAAAACCCAAACAAAGAAGTCCAAAAAAACCTGTCTTAAATTATTTAAATTTGAAATGTTAGGAAAATTACATGGATGTTGCCCATTTTTCCACTGTTATCTCTTGAGAGACCATACTCAAACCCTTACTTAATGTGCATGTACATCTTAAAAATTAAAAGCTATACAACTTGGGTTTTTTTGAATAATTCTTTAATATTTTGGAAATAACATTCATTTGATTCATTGATGTAGTATTAGATCTTTACAGTACTTGGCTGCAAATCCAACAAAGACACAGCATGCATAATCATTTCGGTGATTACAGTGTCTGCTGCCCAGTTACAAAAACTCTGTACACCTGTTTATACAATCCTATAGATATTGCTATTGCAAAGGCATCAGGGTTTCTTTCATTGGTTTCTGGAGATCGGATTTCGTGAGCAAAGTGAATGAGGCACAATGGGCAATACTGAGTAAGATGGAGAGATAAAACTTATTCTTGTAGCAAGAAAAAGTTCAGGAGATTGGTGACAATAAAACTAATTCTCTTTCTGAAACAATGCTGGGGTTGCCAGTGGCAATTTCAGTAGGTTTATACTGTTGGAATATGATTATATTCTTGGATGGCTTTTGTTTCTTTGTTAAACACTATCCAATGCCCCCATCAAATATATATGCACCTGGTTATTATTTTAACACTCTTTTCTAAGTCCTGCTATAGAATTCTCATCCTTCCTTCAAGCAGCTGACAAATTGACCAATGCTTGTACAAGTTCTACAAATGTATCAAAGAATGGCTGAAAAAGGACAAACTTGAAATTCTGACTTCCACAGGTCAGAACCTGAGATATAGTTGATTTGGTAGAAAAAGACAAAATCTGGAAAAGTGAGTGTTTAATCTGAGCATTTATTTTACTTGAATGGACAAATCTTAGAACCCTTTTTGGGTGGTCTCTTCCCAATTAGTCCTTGATATTTGGTTACTTACCTGTGGTGATTGTGAAAGAAGAAAGCTGTGGTAAATTAAATGCTACTATAATAAGGTGTGTTCTGTGGTGTTTAGCCACCTTTGTGCACATAATCTGCAGATATATAGCATATGTATTAAAGATAATTCAGTATGAGAAATCAATGTCAAGTGCAAGTGTTACGTAAAACAATTAAAAAGCAGAAATACTCTGCTTTTTAGAATGCTAAAATGAAAATTTCCTCTCTTTTTATCTGGACTATGAGAGAAAGAAGCACATTGTCCTCTTTTTTATTAAGCTTTTTATTATGGGAACATTCCTCAATCAAAATGTACCTGGAGTCTAACATTCCATCTCCAAAGGCAAAACACATTCTATTCTCAACATACTAGAATGAAGGACTGAATCTTACTTTAAATTATTTGCCTTTTGCCAAAATATCTGGTAGATCTACTTAACTGAATTAAAAATGATCCTGAATGCTCAAAGTACTATTGTGAAATAAAATGTATGTTATGCATGTCCAATGACAGCGGGAAAGGAAGAAGCAGAGATTGCCAAGGACATTCTGAAAACATTTATTGATTGGAAACAAATCAGTGGAATTTTTTTTTGTTTTGTTTTGTTTTGTTTTGCTGGGTTGTTTTTTTCTTCTCCATATTACACGAAGTGGTCTCTGTCTGGGTGTAATTTTTACTTTTTAGTGCCATCTGCACCTGTGGCCTTTGGACTTAATGTTTATGACAGATGGACTGGACTGTGTTTGCACCATTTAGTGTATAATCCTTCTGTATGTATCTATGCCATGCTAGGCAGTGGCACTGGCCCAATGGGCATATTTATTAGTGCAGACTTCCTGTCTGCTTCCATTGTTCTGTTGCAGTGTCCTTTGAGCCTAATGGACCTTGCTTTGTGCTGGGCCCACCTACAAAATATTGTTTCTGATTCGTGCCAGATTATCTATTGCAGACTCTGATTTTTTTCTTTAACACATTTGCCAACTAGAATGCTTAAAATGGATCAATTCCATATTGTAAATGCTCTTCCTCTACTCTCAGCCTGCAAGCTTCATTTTGGAACAAGCTTGCTAGCTTTGTTTGCTGGTATCAAGATACTTGATAAAAACAGGAGAAGCATTTCTATTGAAAAATGTCACCTCTCACTAGCTGAGCTCCTGTTCTACTGGAAGCAGAAGTTGTCCTCAGTAAGACAATGACCCCTGTAAGAGAGGGTGCAATAAACATACCCTTGGCTGCAGGAGCTTGCTGCTGGCCCATGGCCTGTAGCCTGGAGCTGAGTGGCACATCCCATCCCCACTGACTTCATCGGTGCTGTGGGATGTGGGAAAAAGGATGGGCTGCTATTGAACAAGAAATGCTGCCTTCTGCATCTGAACAGCAAAACAAATGCAGCAGTTGATCACTTGCAAATTTTTAAGTTCTTTAACTGTTTGTGAACCTAGCAATCCACAGATGTGATATCAGGAAAACAAACTACAATTCATTATTGATTATTTAACGCATGAGATCATGAGGTTGTCTCTCTAAAGTTTTTGGGCCTGTTACAGAAAAGAAAAAAATTACCCTCACAGTTTAATTACGGTCACATCAAATTAGTGGCAGATTTCAAACAGACAATTAAGAATCAAACCCATCCTTTTCTAAAAATATAATTTTTCAACATACATGTACCAACAGTTAAAAAAGACTTAAAAATATTTCTACAGAAAGTAATCATGCCTCTGTAAACCCTCTCTGGAGTGATCACCTATATATCTTCTCATATCACACAACAAGGCTATGGAGTCAGTGCTCATATTATCATGATTGTGACAAAAGGAAACATTCTGCATCCTACACCCAGGACAACAGGGATAGTTTCTAGTGTGGCTCTACCTACCAATCAGATTTCTGCAGGATGAAGATCTGGGAGGGAGAATTCATCATTTCATAAATAAAAAATCAATTTTCAGCAGCAGTTTCATGTTGAGAAAAGGCTTCTTTATACTATTGAAATAGAGCTGTATAGTAAAAAACAAAAGATATTATGATGGCCTATTCATGGCAGGGATGTACGAAAACATTTATTTTTTCATTCAGCCATTTTAAATTTGGCATTGCTACTTTGTTGTAAAAACTCAAACTATAAAATATATATTTAGAATATATTACTGTGATCTTGGTCTTGAGAAGAAAGTACATAGAAGTCCATATAGAAATACACGTGTGCTTTGTATATCTGCCTTTTTCATTCACAATTAGTGCTGTTGAATACTTAGAAGTTTTGAAGATCAGGTACCCAAATTGCAAGGGTGGAACTCCACATAAGCAATTTTTGAGAAGAAATGTCTATTTTCAATCCTGAATTTAATATTAAAACACGATTGAAATTTGAAAATCCCATGGCAGTATGTTTTGCAATCATTTTTCACACCCTAAGCAATTTATTTTTCTTTCTTTTTGTGATACCTGGAAGAGTTTCATCAATTTAGCCTCATAGTTCCACATCTTGAAGGAATATTTTTAAGAATGCAGTGTAAAAAATGTGCAAGCTAGTTGTGAGCAAATCCTGTTTAATAGCCTTCAATTTGAATTAGCTGTATGCCTGTTCTGATTTTTTTTTCCCTCTACTTGCTGTGGCAGTGTCACAATTTGTTTCTGATAGATTATTGCTCACCTACTCCATGAAAAAGCAGTTTTCTAGTTTGCTTTTCTCTGCTGCCAGTCAGTGTGAGGATGAAGTATCCTCTCAAAAGTCCTGTAAAAGCTGCAGTATGTCTTTATCTGTAAAAGAAAATTTATATATTTTAAGGTGAGAACAGAGGCTGGCACAGAGGTATATCACAGAGGAGACATAATATTATTGAGCGTTTATTTTTTCATTTCTTTCTTTTGCTTTATAGAGTTCATAGGCAAAGTTCAGGACAACAATAGAGATATTATCCAAGTTTGCCAGAACAGAGCAGTAATCTTCTCCCACTAAAGTCTGTTGGTTACATGATAAGATTAGCTTTAAGGTTATTGCAGTGTTTGAGTTTCTGATTTGAGCCCTCTGCAAATAATGACCTGAGGGGTTGTGTCATCATGTAGACAAGCTACACGGCCATTCAGCTGTGATTATCCTAACTTCAGTGCCAGTAATATACTGTGCCCCAGAACTGTGGAGCTAGGTATCATGTCCTGCAAATGGAATTATTCAGTTAATCACGGAAGAGCCCGGGGACTGAGCTGATGGAAGCACATAATAGCAAGGTTATGCCTATCAAGGATATGCAGCCTAAATCTCCCAGCTGTGAGGCACGGTAGAGACAAGTGTTGTGTGACAACCCTCCCATGTGGATCAGCATCCTATCCCTTCCCTAGACAGTACCTGATTACCAGCCAAGCCAATAGACCAGACTGTCATCATCTACCCTGGCATCTGCAGGGTTGCATCTCAAATGCACACAACCAAGAGGATTTTGCATTACCCTGAACATAAGAGTCAGCCTTGTCTGGCCTTGGCTGAATTCACACTTCTCTTAGAGGAACTGTAAGTCTAAAGAGCTTTGCAGAACTTTCAAACTGGCCAATGACTACATGGATGTTGTTGGGGACATCAGACAGGGGACTGTGGTCATCTGCAAGCAGATAGACCGGCTTTCCCCATCCAAAACTTTCCAGGGGCTGACCAATGGATTAAGCCACTTCATTCATCCTGGTGTCTCTAGGCATGTTTGAGTCTGATCTTTAGGAAGACCAATCTCCCCTCCTCTAACCTGCTGGGGGATTCCAGTGATGTTCATTGTAAGATCCATCAGGGAAACCAGCTGCTCCTTTTGTCTGCTGAAACACCATTTGTTACTGCTAGATCACCTGTGACTTCAGAAGGTCCCACAGGTTACTCACAGGTTACTGTGAGCCACACCTGGCACCTCCTGGAGTGGTTCTGAGCATTGACTGATGGAAGATCTGCAGCTTTTTGCTTCTCCTTCAATTTTCTTTTTTAGTACATCTGCACATACTATTTAATTCCTTTGCATTGTTCTGTCTTTGCAAGTTATTTTTATTGTTAATACATTTCTGATGGTTTATACTTCGACATTAGGAGCAACTTGGTCACATTTGTCAGGCCATTGAATCATTCGTCATATCTGCTCCTTACAAAATCAAAGAATTCCTCCAATGTTGAACACTAAATAAAAGGATATGACAATAAATTCATCAAATGTGGTAGGCAGAATAGAGCTCAAAGGATTTTTTTGCAAATATATAATATAGCTGCAGCTTCTTTCTTCTAAAAGTTAATCTCACTTTGCGCACTCAGGAAACATACTTAAATTCTGAATAACTGCTCCTAGTTGAAACAGAAAGAAAAAAATTGTCTTTCATTTATGAGCAAAGCATATAATACAATGTGATTTGTGCCCCTTTTTACTGTTTTAGACATAGTTTAATTTTTCTTTTTTTTCTTGTAGACTGATACATACAAATGGCAATGTATAAAAATATTCCCATCGTAATAAAATTGAAAAATAAAAAAAATGCAAACATCAAAAACTGCAAATACTGGAATAACAAATGTTAAGAGAGTAAAATGAATGTATTTATAGAAAGCTTTTGTGAGAGATCTGTATAATATTCTCTTGTTTTAATTAAAGGGTTTTTTGCATGAAGACCTCCAGTTTTCATTGGTTCTGTTTCTCATTTTTTAGATATCATCAGGGCCTGCCTAAAAACTAAAAAGGACCCTGTGCACATACAACCCTCCTACATTCACTGTCTTTAACAGTGGGGAGTTCAAGCATTGAATAAAGTAGAGGGGAAGACTGTGAAGTAGTTGGAATTAGTTGTTTTTCTTTATAGGGACTCATAGACAGAGTGTGATCAGTTTCTTTAGCCAAAGCCAGTGAGCAGTCCAACAACTTAATTTAAAATCTGTTCTTGCGGTGCTCTTCAGTGCAAGGAAAAGTAGTTTTTCCCATGTTTGACAGCCCCACATGAGAACCTCACAGCACAAGTTCTGCATTTAACTGAGATCAATATGGCCAGCAATGGACTCTGTGTGGGATTATTTCAGTCGTCCCCCTCCCTGCCCTCAATCTTCTTCTTTTGTCTGTTGTATTTCCATTTCACCAGTTAATGCTGTGGTCAATTAGGATAAGAGAGTAATTCATCCTTTATACAGGTCTTAAGTCTCTCTTCTGTCTACCTACACTTTTCCCTAAATCCTGTGATTGCTTGGGAACGAGCAACAGAGACAGATGGAGATTGTCACATCTACATACAAATGATGAAGAGATGATGGCTGTTGGCCATTGGCTTGCAGTGGCAGACACATCTTTAATTTGTACCTCAAAAGAGCCCCTTTTAAGGATCTTGTCACCATCACCAGTTGCTGAAAATGGAAAAGCAGATCCTTAGCTCTCATGTACTCTGCCGTTGATTCACTGTGTTGCAACAGAGAGCCATTTACACAGCAAAACTATTGCATAGAACAAGAGAGTTTTGAGATAATAAGGAGGTGCTTAGTGCATATTCAAAATGTCTTGCAACATCTAATATCAACATAGAAATCTGAAATGGAACATGTCTTTCAAATGAGATAAATTTTAAAGTGGTCATTGCTATATGTATGTATTACCAAAAATCTGAATTTGAGAATAAATTACTATTTAATATCTCCTTAACTGAGGCTGATATCAAAGTAAGATTCTTTGTAACATTACTGACAAATTTTATGAGGATCTAGATAATTCAGTGAAAATGTCTTCACAAAATGGTATTGATAGGCTAAACTGGTAGATAAGGGCTTAGCCATTTGTGTGGAACATAAAAAAATGTAGCTGATCAGGTCACTGATGGAACTAACAGCTCAAAATATTCATAAAAGCTGCAGCACTGACTGCTGCACTTATGTTAAGTAGTATCTTCATAGATTAATGTTTGCTTCCATTTAAAATAGTAGTTGCATTATGTTTTCCCTCCGTTAATGTAAAAAAAAAATAGGTATACTTGGGGGAAACAGGAGAGAAGGGACCGATGAAGACTTAGAGTTTCCTTTAATTAATCAACTTCATTATGGAAAAATAATGGGTGAAATAGCAAGCAAAATATTATTTGTGTGTTTATGTGTGGAATAAATCCAAATGTGTTAAAAGACTGATTAATTCTAAGTTCCCAATGGTTAATACTAGCCTCTATTTTTGGCACTCTGATATTTGAGTTTAGAGAATATATATTCTCTTCCTTCTGACTACTCTGTAGTCATTTCTGTTAATTATCATCTGAAAGACTATGTAGTCCACTTCTAAGTGACATAAAAATGCAGTAATTCTCAGAAATTGTCCCACTGATGCCTATGAAGCTATTTGCAAGAGAAACTGCTGGCCAGAATAAGCAGGGGCTCTATTAAAAGGTTCAAATGGAAGATAAAGTTAAATATATGTTTACTTGATATATTCTTGTTCTCTAACATTCCTTTTGTTTAAATCCTTATTTCTTCTTCTACTTATATTTCTAACTCCTAACTCTTGCTCTGTTTCTTCTTCCTTTTTTATTTTTCTCTTTCCTCCTCCTAATATTGCATTTTAACAAGATTTTGTGAGTCACACTGATTCCAGGCAAACAAGCTGCTGTACTGTAAAATAAATAGCCTTGAAATGCTACAAAGTAAATCACTTGCCTTCAAGATTAAGCTTAAATGTTTGCTTCAGCTTCATGTCTGAACATCCTTCCACTTAACCAGATGATAGCAGACTTTTTGCCAACAAAACATATCTTTACTAAACCAGGGCCATCTTTCAATAAGAACAGAGCAGTATGATGCCCTCTGCCATCAAAACATGCCTCTAGCCCTATTTATTTATGAGGAGCTTTGTACTGGATACAAACTGATCGTGAATGTTATCCAGCTTTATATAAGACATCACATGGTATTGGTAATCTGATACAGGGTTTTAAATGGATAGCTACACTGCCAGTTTGAAGTGCCAGCATTTTTTTTTTTTCTGTTTTTGCTATCTATTGGCATAGCATGAAGAAATAGTCAAGCCTTCACTGAGTTTATGTCTCCTGCAGAAGCATTGCTACATCTTTATTTTGCCTTTTATTTTTCTGAAAGAAATAAACTGTTTAATATTCTTTATAGAGAATCCTGAAAATAGATTATTAGAGGAAGAATACTCTGTGTTTTACTCCCTTCACCCAAGTATATCTTTTTCACAACCTCATGTTTCCTCATCTCTTTGCTGTATTTTATTAAAATAGTTATACTTTGATTTTAAGGTCTGGAGAGTCTTGAGAAATAGATAGGGCTTCGGACAAGAAACATTGACTTTTCCTGGTGTTTATTCTTATAGAATTCTATTTGATCACATACACTTGCTATTGCAAATCTGGAGAATCAGCTTTACATTTGGATTAGGTATACATCTGACATTCGCTTCATGCAGACATGGAGAAATCTAACCTGGTGTGAGAAACCTGAAGTGTGACTAACATCCTGAATTTTTGCTTTGCAACATAATCTAGAGAATGGATGAGCATTAGCATGGAAAATCTAGGCTCTTTTTCCCAGAGGGCACCTTTGCATTATTGTAGCTGAAATGCTTTTTGTGCTCTATCACTTTGATCTGAAAGCAAAAATCTGATGAACACTTCTTTGAGTCTTTTAAAGGTAATGTTAGTAGCTTTGA
Organism: Entomyzon cyanotis; assembly: GCA_024500445.1. Lineage (NCBI taxonomy): Eukaryota > Metazoa > Chordata > Aves > Passeriformes > Meliphagidae > Entomyzon > Entomyzon cyanotis. Next base: position 24,720,240 of record JAKEPQ010001005.1, read on the forward strand.
TGATTGCCTTGAATCCCTATTTTAAATAATTTTAAGACAAGTTAAAGTATTATTCTGGAGCTGACCTGTCCATTCTTAAAGGAAGGAAAATTGGCTGATTTGTGCTTGACTTACTAGAAAGCAGGTATGAGAAAGAATATGGCAGAGGGAACATCTAAAAAAAAGTGAAGAGAACCTAATTGAAAATTTTCTAAGCAATTAGATGGTAGTATAGTAAAAGTAGTATGGTAAAGGTGTCGCAAGCCAGCATTTCAGTAGCTAATTATCTAGCAAACATTCATTTGCAATTGAAATAGTGTAAGTAGAGATGTGACTGGGGGCGGGGGATGGAACTGGTAAGGAGAATTGCATGCTCAATATTTGTATATATGTTTTTTCTACCATGACAGAAAGACCCGTAGCTTTGTATGCTTGCCTAAGTTTGCACATTAGAGAAACTGAATAGCATGACTGAGTTTAAAAGGGGTGACATTAATGTGAAGTCTAAGGATTCTTTATGTGCAGAAAACCATGATGGTTCATTCCAGGAACAGCTGCTAGCCAACAAGCCTTTTTAAAAGCCTTTTGGAGACAACATTGAAAATCAAGAGCTTACACTCTCACTGCAGGATTTGTACACTTAATTTTCAAAAATAGGGCACCTCAAAATACATGTTAAAGGGTAATGGAAGTGCCTCTTTGGGACTCAGGATGATTTTAATTGTATATCTCACTAACATAGTTTGACCCATGTCTGCAGCTAAGCTTCTCACAGCCACTTCTTCTCTCCCCTTGAATGGGATGGGGGAGACAATCAAAACAGTGAAAGTGAGAAAATTCATTGGTTGAGTTAAAGATGGTGAAATAAGTAAAGTAAAAGCCACACATACAGGGAAAGCAAAACAAAGAATTAATTTACCACTCCCTGTCAACAGACAGCTGTTCAGGCATCCCCAGGAAATCCAAACTCCATCATGTGTCACAGTGACTTGGGAAGACAATGCCAACACTCCAATCTCCATCCTCTTACTCCTTCCTTTTCTCCCAGCTCTCTATGCTGAGCATGATGCCATATGGTATGGGCTATTCCTTTGGTCAGTTGGGGTCAGCTGTCCTGGCTGTGTCCCCTCCCAGCTCGAGCACCCCCAGCCCACTCACTGGTGGGGTGAGATGAGAAGCAGCAAAGGCCTTAGCCCTGTGCAAGCCCTGCTCAGCAATAGTGAAAACAACCTGTTGTTCAGCACTGTTCTCAGCACAAATCCAAACTGTAGCCCCATACCAGCTACTGTGAAGTAAATTAACTCTGTCCCTGCCAAAACCCATTCACCAATGTAACATTGAAATTGCATCTTTACTTAGTACCTAACAGAGAAGTTGTTCAGTATTAAGTGTATGTAAATATAACTAGATGTCTTTGAAATTGCTTTGAGGTGGTGAGTTAATTGTCCAAGTTTAAATCTGAGTGAATCTGGCTCTTTGGTATTTTTGCTCCTGACTTTGTGCAGACTGCAGAACTCTCACAGTTTCAGTGAGCACACAGTGTTGTATGTAAGGGCTGAAGCCTACTAGTGAAGCTATGTAAAAGCTTCTAAGAAAAACCTTCCACTGAGCTATTTATGATGAGCTATACTCTAGGTTTTTGGGGGAGACTCTTTATTTATACTCTACCTGCACAGTGGTTCTGATTATTGACTAGTGCTATGCTATAGGAAATAAATAATGAAATTTATGCATTTGGTTGTACTTTGGGCAATTGCTGAAGATTCATAGTAACACTTCTTTTCTGCACTGAGAGTGATCTGGGAAATAGAATAAATCTTTCCAACATTAGAGTGAATATAAAAGCACATCTTTACTTGAAAGCTTTCAAATACACAATGCAGCAAAAATCCCACGTGGTACAATAATTTTAAAACTTTTGCAAGGTTAGTCGATTAGTATACTAATATATCATATACTGTCCAATTAAAAGGCTAGATGGTTAGGTAATAATTCCTGGGGTCCTGCCCCACAGGAAGCAGTCCAGAGGTTTCTTTTGCCCCAGTTTTTTTTTTAAGTCTGGTCCAGATTCTGGTTGGAAAACAGAACATCCTTGGAGCTGGTTCTCTTCTTGTAATAAGACTAAAAAATATTTAGGAATGTCTTTATAAGGTTAGCTTATTGTTCCTAAATGTAGGGAAGAAAGATAGGGAAAATACTAGAAGCTACAGCCATACTTTAGCAATCTACAAAGCTAGAAATATATGAAAAATATAAAAAGCTAAAAATCTTAGGCATCAAGGGAACCTTAGATATTAAAAGTGTGATATCTAAAAATGATGAGCCATAGGAAAACAAAACCAACCCATTTATAATGTATGTAAATAAAGAAATACGGAACAGAAGAGAAGATGTTAAGATGTTAGAAAGCTTTCTTCTCTCTTTCTCTGATGCTAAATTTTCTAGAAGCTACAGGATGGGAGTGTTAGTTCCAAATCACTACAAGTGTTCAGCAATGGTAGAATTGTCCATGGAAAAGAGCATCACATTTCATGGGTTTTACTGTTGTACATTCAGCACCAGGGTTTAAGGAACCACAGCTTAATCATGGAGAGATGTGGGCAAGCTGGCGAAGATACTACAATCACAGACCACTGTACAAAGATAAACACAATCAGCATTTATCTGTAACTAAGCAAGATATTTTAAGATGTGTTTCATTTTTTATTAATTTAAAGCTATCTAAATTGTAAGGGTTTGTGGGACTGGTGGTCAGTCCTACATGTCCTGACCAATGCATGGGAAGAAAAATTATATCCCTTTCTAATGAAATTACAAAACATTTCCTCGAGATCTGATCCTGTAGCTTAATAGAATTGTCTCATCTTATGGACAACTTAGCTAATGCTGGTGTAATCAGAGATGGCTGTAGTAGCATGAGTTGGAAACACATCATTAAGAACATACCAGCTGCCACTTCCACTTAAAATTTGTCATTATATCTTGAAGTATAAACATTCAAAATACAGTTTAAAAGAAAATAGGACCTTCAGCTAAGAGACTTTTACCGCTGAAATGGAATCAACAATAAAAATACTGGTGCATATACAATGGAAAGGCTCATGTATAGCAGCTTTGTGCTGTGCATTAGAGATTTGCCCCCTTGTGTCTGATGACTACAGGAGAGGATGTTTTTGATCACAGTCTTAAAGTACATTTTGCAGTTTTGCATACTTGATTTGCCACTTGTATGCAAATATATTTGCTCTATATTAGAAAACTGTCTCCTATTAATCGGTGTTGACCTTATTTTCTTTAGCAGATTGACTAACTTGCTTGGTGTCAATTACACTGTAAGGACAGCTTTAATAGTTGAGTTAGATGGTCTCCTCACTTTTTACAGTACATTTTATTAGACTAAATGCATGCTAGACAGGCTTAAAACCAATACCTACAGGTATCTGTTCAGCACAGTGCTCAGGAAATTAACCATGGAGCTCTCATTAGCATTAATAGGTGCTTCGTGGTTAATTTACTGTGCACCACACTAAAAACATTCCCCCCAGGGTGCTCACCAGGCTGTGTGGGAGATTTCTCCATGCTGATGGTACTGTAATTGTATTTTATTAGATCAAGTTGCAACTGAAAGATTTTGATTTCCATGGCAGCTGTGACTGACTGAGTCAAAGACAAAACACACACACCTGTGTTCATTATGAGTCAGCTGTGACAGCAAGATAATCCCTTCAAGGAGTTCTTGTAGAAAGCTATAGTAGGAAAAAGGACTACTATCAGTACTTCCAATTTCCTGTAAACACTGAAGTTTAAAGGTAATATAATTTTTTATTGATAAATATTCACCATTTAAAGCATAAGCTTTCAAAATAACTGTTCAGAAATTTGGAATAGACCTTGAAATTTTAGCTTAGTCTTACTATATACGTGTTTTCAATTAAAAAGAGAAGATTTCAAGGAATTATGATAAATAAACTGGAATCAAGAGTTTGGAAACTAAGTCTTAAAGAAGTGAAAATTTTCTTAGTCAGAGGTGCAAAAATTCCTGGAATTCAGGCTCCAATCTGAGATGAAGATTGTTTAGAATGTTCCCAAATTATGTTCTGAGTAATGAATTTTAAAAGAGCATGAATCTTAAGCAGAAAACTATTAAAAAATGGGGAAAGGAGAAAAGAAGAAAGAATCCTGTGCTTTGTTCGATAGAAACCAGTGGGATAAATGAAGATAACATCAGCCTATGCCTTTGTTTTGGAAAGAAGATTCTTATTTTCTTAACAAAACACAAAGATGGCAGATGTGACTAAACTTATCTTTTACCCAAAACAGATCCAGAATTATATCTGTTTCACTTATTAATGGGACCAATGCTAAGTGCAAAAGCAAAGGCAAGCTTATGAAAGCAAATCTTGCTAAGCTCAATGTATGAGTGTGTGAAGGAGATGGGGAGAGAAAAAGATTACATCCTTCCCAAAATACTGGAACATAAAATAACAATCAGACAGAAGGTGTTAAGAAATATCAGTGGCACCATAAAATTATGGAATAGTATAAATGCTAGCTCCATTTAAGACAGGAAAGAAAATCAGAGGCAGACTAATATGGATTAAAAATCCATCAGGAAGAAAGTTAGCAAATGTTGACAATATCAAAGAGATGGAAGAAAAAAGTGTAAAACAAAGGGCTCATAGGTTGTGGTAGATCAATCTCAGGTAAGAAATCATTTTTGTTTTTGTTAAAAGAAATAAAAGTCAGTCTAATTTGTCTGGACTTCAGAGAGCTGTGGCAAATCATGGGTTGCATTGAGAAAAATGGGGATTAATAAGAAATTCTAGAGTGAGTGAGGAGCTGGCTAGAAGCAAGATGAGTAGATTTTATTTTAATAGTAGTACATTGCTGGTGTATTGCTGCTTGTCTGATAATATAGATCCCCAAATATTATTTATCTTACAACTAGTTGGCCACTAGGGTTTTTTTTAAGATCTTATTCTTCACCATTTTCTGTAACGCTCTACTAAAGAGCAACTGCTATAATGTCTGCCACTTAAACCCATGTCATGAGTGTCACAGATTCTCATAATTCATAACGGCAGTATCATTCTTGTACATTACAGACTTTAACATCATTAGCCTGTGATACCCAACTATTATTATTTTTGTACACTAACCTTCTTCCCCATTATTGCACATGTACATGCTGAAGTGTTTGCTACTGTTTAGTGACCTGCTAATACCCTGGGTCAGCCTCACATCAACAAGGTACATAAAAAATATTTAAGTCAGTGATTTGCACTCTAATAGCTTCTAGGAAAGTTAAGAATAAAACTGAGCTTGGGTAGCTGTTTTTAAGACAGAGAAAGTGGTTGCCTCCAGATAGATTTTTAATTTTTTTCAGATATGTTTAGAGAATATCTTTCTAAAATTTGGAAGCATATTTAAAGTGGATATCTGCCCAAGGGTAACTAACAGATATATTACAATCTCCAGTCATGGGCAAACTGTAATGAAGTGAGTGGTGCAGGAAAAGCACAAGATAAAATATGATATATCACAGCTGGAAGGCTAATGTCTTTCTTTTCACAGATATACAGATTGACTGCATGTAGTAGTTCAGCAAGTAAAGAAAGGTAAACGTGGTTTCACTTCAAAAGGATGATTCCAGAGCAGCTTTGTTTGACTTGGAATAAAGCAGTTCTAGTGATACAGACAGAAGAAAACTTCAGGTCTTGCCTACCTTTCCCTCCCCAGACATATGATTTGTTCCTGTGGTTTAGGGTATCACAATCATCTGTTTCAAAAATTTTCCAAAGAAAATGGCACAGTGTAGCTTTTGTTGTCCCTGTATTTTATGCTTGCCAGAAAAATTCTGGGAAAGAAATTTCTACCATGTATTTTCAAAAGTGTCTGTTATTTAAACACTATCAACCTATCAACTAACGTTCCCTTGTAAAAGTGAGACAAGTTTTTGCACTAGGAAAAAATATTCCAAAATATATTAACTTTTTAGAAGCTTTGTGCTTGTTCTCCTCAGTCAAAAATTTATTTTCCATCACTGTATTCTTCAGTATTAGCAGTTTTGTTAATCTATTTCTACTTAACTTGAAGGAAGACTGAAAATTCTTGTTGAGTGGGTGAGGTATTGAGCAAAGAGCACTTGTAGGAAAGGGTAGCAGACAACAGCCTGCTTTTAAACAGCAGAGGGGGAAATAGAAAGTGCTACATTTATCACTATTATGAAGAAACCTGGAAAGAACGGACTATCCAGAGAAGCTCCTAAAAGTGCAAAATAGTTTTGTTACATCTGAAAAGATAGATGTATAGCAAAATGACAGAAACTGTTTTGCAGGAGTGTGGCGATCCTGGAGTAGATCGTGTACAAAGGGGCATCTATAGTTCCTAGAATATGCCCTTTCTTGTTCCTACCAGATGAAGACATCCTGCCCTCTACTATTTGTAAAAATAAAGTTCTATCAATGCCCACAGTAAGTTTCAGATGCTTCTGGAAAAAGTAATAAAACTTCATAGGAAAAAATCCCGACCCCAGTGAAGGACAGGGAAACCTACACACCAGCAGATGTGGAGTCTGATTTTGCTCTCTAATTAGAAAAAAAGTCAACTGGAAATATAGACAGGACTTGATGCAGTTCCTAACAAAGACCAGGTTCATCTTCAGCTTTTAAAGAACTTGAGGACTGAATACACTGTTTGCCATAAAAATCAGTTCTTAAGCTGAGGAGCAAAAAGTGCAAGGAGCTGAAAATGAGATGGCACAACTAATGATAGAGAGTGGGGTGCAGTATGAGTAAGGATAGTTTGTATATTCACTTTGAAGAACATTTAATGAACCTAGCATTTTTGTACTTAATAATTACAAATGCAATTCTCTGTGATATAATTTCATCTTTTACCAATATAAAATAATTTTGATGAGATGATCTGTTAGAAAAAAAAATGCCAGCAGAAAATTCTCATCTAATGAAATTGAAGCATATTGGGGGATGGACAGACACATGTCAGCTAAATTTATCTAAATTGAGACATTGATCTGCACCTACACAATATTATTTTTTCCAAATTGCTAGATACGGCTTCACAAAAATAAAGTCAAATAATTCACTGTAATGAAAAAGACTATTTTAATATCATTGACATTTCCCAGATATTATTTGTTTTGACTTTGCTTCTTCTTTCTCTTTTAATTTCTCATAAATAGATTTCTTTTGCTCTTTGCAGTGTGGACTTAAAAGGAAACTGCAAATTTCCTGATAAATCAGTTTCTGTTAGTTTTAAGAGTGCTCAGAGTTTCACTTAGAAGATTTTGTTGAGCCTACTTCCTGCAGATGAAGGCATGCATATTTGTTTTTCTTCATGGACCTTCACCTAGAACATGAGATTGGGTAACTTATGTGGTTTTGACACAGGGTGTGCACTTATTGTACTGCAACTGCTACAAATTGTTTTCCAATTTCCTAACAGTTGTATTTTTTATCTTCAGTGATAACATGAAAAATAATTCTTATCTAGACTCGTCGCTGCCTGATATATCTAGAACACAGAGATTGTTGGTTGGGAAAAGTGCATGATAGTGGGATGGCTTCTGTACTAGAAACACACATAAATGTTTAGTGGGTCCCTTAAATCTTTTTGTAAAACACCTGACATGCTGCCATCCTGCATGGAAATGCCAAAACTTTCTAGTATTCATCTGGACTGACTGTGACCTGCCCTATATCAGCATGACTGATGCCAGCTGAGAGTGTATTCATGTTTTTTCATGTACCTGCTGATCACATCCTCATTTACAATTTCCATATCTGACTCAGGCACATCAGTGGACTGTGCAATATGTACAAGTCCACATTGCTGTACACAGAAGGCTCCTGGACAAGCTGCCAACACACAGGTGCCTACATCTTCAATGTTGCACCTTGGCTTAGCTGATAATTTCAGATGTCCCTAAAAGGTCTGTATAACTTAAAGACTACTGCAGCCAGGTATCATTATACTCCTACTATACCAAATTTCTCTGCATCGCAAAATTAGTAGTAAGTACTATCTCATAGCACTAAAGAGAAAAAAGCAGGCAATATCATGCCCATATAGCATATGCCTAGTATATGGGCTGTAGTTTCCAAAAATTTTCTGCTCTTGTATTGCATACAGCTCTTCACCTTTTACCACAAATCTGTGGTGTTCTTTCCAATAAAAATGTGAATAGTGGTTTTCTGTTTATATAATCTCAGTGATGCTGTAGCTACATGGTATGACACAGATATATCTCATGTATATTTACAGAGAGCAGAATACAGTCTGGTTTAATTATGCAAAAATATTTATCTCCCCTAATACCATATCTGAAAAGTGTATTTCCCACTCCCACAGTTAAATGTATCCTCATATCAATTTCTCATATGTAGTTCTCAACACAATGCTTTACGTTTTCAAAGTGCTTTAGAAACATTAACTAATTAACTAATGCATGTCATTATGGGCCTGTGAATCTTGGATGTCAAAAGGCAAAAGACAAGGCAACCAGAGTGAATTAAATAAAACACAGATTAAATTGCCAGCATAGCAGCCCCCAACATAGCAAATTTCTCTGCCCTGTGAAAAACCTTCTGATCTGCACTACTCTTTCTTGCTTCTTTCTTCTGGTGTGAGGTAGCACTGCTTGGTGATAATCTTTCCCTTCAATTTAGATCCCATAATTCATGGCACTTGTCTGCTCCTGCTTTAATACATATGAGCACAAGATTGTACTGTCCTTGAGATGTGGTTAAAACAGCATTTTTCCAAGACATACTCACTGCACAGTCTTAGAATAGGAATTAATATAAATGCAGCAATCTTGACTTCTGATTCATAAAAAAATCTTATTTGTCAATTTTGATCAGAGTCACAGTCTGAAAGTAAAATCTAAATATGAGACACTGATAGGAAGTATTTATGTACTTTGGTACAGTTCTGATATTGAAAGGACTGTCTGTGTGAAGGTGCCTGATCTTTTTCCTGGGAGAGTGTCCCTCTTGTACTGAATATAGCCCAATAGCAAAAGAGGTCATTTGACTCACAGCTTATTTATCATCATTCTCTTTCCTTGGATCTCTTCAGATTGGGACAGAGAGTAAATTCTTGTCTAGATTAATTTTTATGGCTGTTTTTTCCTGGCCTTCTTTTTCCAAAGTTCTTTAAGCCTTCCCCTACACATAAATATATGATATGTTCCTCAAGTGATCCAGCTAAATGCTCTTTACTCAAAGAAGGATTCCTAATATGTAATGGTGCTGTTTTCATGGCTGGATCCATGTTTTTTCATATGCAACTGAATGTAACCTTCCCTTGACCAAAATAAAGACCCTTTTTATGGTCACTGAATGTATTCTCTTCCAGTTACACTGACAAACAATATCTTGTGCACAGGTGAAAAGCTTGAGGATCTAATGGTTTCACAGGAGATGGTGAAGCCAATCTGCTTGATGGGATAGGTGGATTGTTCAGCACAATTCCTCTTCTGCAAGAAGCATAAACCACCAGGTCTTAATGGTAAACTGATTCATTGAGAAAACTAGATTGTATATTGCTCATTAGATTCCATTCAACATAATAAAACACCCTAAGAGCTCCAGGGAAGGAGAGAACTGCAAAGGGAGAAGGGACAGTAGTGGAACACAGTAAGGCATAGGTGTGGCCATCAGGATGATACAGCAATTCATTCTTTGGGAGTGACTAGACGGGCAGGTTTGCTGAAGTGATCTGAGTTTGCAGTACAAATTTTGTAATGAAAATTACTTGCTGAAGTTATACTTAAATTTTTGGAAATATTAGAATTTACTTCAGTGGTTTTATCATCTTTCATTTTATATCCTCAAGCCCAACTCTTCAGTATTCTTGGGGGGCAAATAAAAGTTGTAGGTAAAAGGCATCTTAATAACTGCTGGATAATAACAAAATTTCTGACAATTTAAATTGATTTTGTACCTCACTATTAATAACTGCAGAGCCATTATACAGCTATTAATGATGATACAGCTATTATAATTACAGCTATTGTAATAAATGAGGAAATTATTTCACTGTCTTAAGCAGAAACATTATAGCATAATCTATATGAAATGGCAGTTTCCCCCTCCTGCAGATACTTCATTAGCACAATCATACTTCTCTAGTAGTACCACCTAAGAGTCCCTTATTGGTTTGAAAGAATTCCTGACAGCAGTGCCAAGTTGCCTTGCAGTTAATGTGAAGAGGCCTGAACTATAAATATTTTCTTGACCTTTATGAATGCAACCAGATTGCTAATTTTAAATGATAAGTATATAAACAGGTTGGAAAAGCTGGACCGTACTGCTGAAAATTTGCCATTAACAAATTTTTTCCCAGAAATGTATGTTCAAGAGATTAATTACTTCATGTTACACTTGTCATAAATCTCCCTGGTGCACCGTGCTCCCCCATCTGTCTGTCTCATCCCCACAATATCTCTTGCTCTAAGTGTAAGTGTAGTTGCTTCTCCAGATATGTGGTTAGATAGGCACCCAGAAAGAGTTTATAGAAAATGGAGGGCAGAGCTCCATCAAAGTACAATGTGCTGTTGATGGGGTTGTTATGCAACAAGCTTTTAGAGACAGGGATTGTCTTTTAATGGTGTTCACAGTGCCTCATTAAATGGGCTTCTCCCAGACTCACCACCCACGGCTGAGGTGTCTAATCTTTACCACAATCCAAAAATAACTGTATTCAGTTCAGACACATTTGTGGTTTTACTTTGTCTTTAATGACAGTAGATAGATCAAATCTGCCCTTTACATAATGGTTAATAAATAGTGTCCCAGCACAGAGGTTCTAAACAAGGTATTTTTTGGCTGCTAAGATGAAGATGCTTTCTCCAGAGCTAATGAAACTTTATAAAGCTGGATTGGTCCCTGTCTATCAGATCTTGGGGGAGAATTTTATAATCAAGGCTTAACGAGATAAATGTCTGTGGTTGGTGCATTCAAGGACATCTTTCGCAGCTTTGTGAATAAAAGATATTATCACCTCATATAAAGTAGGAAAGAGAGATGAGGTGCATGGACCTGAACTGTACATCTGGGGCTAGTTTAAGGAACGGTGCTTTGTAAAATGTGATAGTAAAACTAGACTTCCCTGAAGTTTTATTTGGCAGTTAAAAAAAAAGCCTGCTTTATTTCTTCATGTAATATCCACATCTAATATATATCCCTAGGCCAATGCGAGATGGAGTAACTTAATTAATTGAAAACAGTTTGAGATACTTACAATAACTTTTATCCTAGAAGCACATGGGTAGGTGTATGATCAAGCAGATATCTACTTATTAAAAAACAAGCGCTGTGTTTTACTCCTACTCTATACAACTGGTGCCTTTATGTTGCCTTAACCTTTTAAATTCATAACTAGGCAGTGATTTTGTCTTTTTGGTCGTGTACAGATCAGCAAAATTGGGTCTTCCAGTTATACTAGTGCTTGTGTGGGTATACGAAGACTTTATTTAACATACTGCTTGAGAGTCAGGGACGTTTCTTGTGGTTTATGTCTTGGCTATAATTCTATAATTCTTTGGCTCCCACCATTTTTCTCTTTCTCCTAATAAAAAACAACTACAACCCAAAAAAATCCCAAACCAAACAAGCAAACAAACAAAAAAAAACCAAGAAAAATTTCTGGTACAGTCTGAAGAGGAAAGTTGTTTGCAATAATGACAACATACCCACAAAGATCTGTGTTTCTTGCTTCATATTTCTACTTTATGCCATTTAAGTGAGTATGAAACATGTATTTTTTTCCATTTTCTCCCTAGAAATGTTCATTCTTATATAACTATAGAGTATGTATTGAAATAGAGTACATGCAAATAAGTTGTAATGAGAGCTCTGTTCATAAAAAGATTAAAAGCGATACCAAATGTTTAGTCAATTGTTAGTCTCTTTGATTAGATTCAACAGATCAATAGGCTGTTATTTTCATGAATTACTATAATTCTGACAGTTTCCTGTTTCATTATAGCATATGTTGTTTGCATTTATATTGTAATTTGCCTTGTAATTTGCAATGTAATCTTAAGGAAACATCAAATGTTTCCTTGATATATAGGGTCCCCTACAGTTAGATTTTCAAAAGTCAAGTTCAAATAAACCACTTGGATTTAAGCGGAAGAAAAGAAATTAATAATAAGATATTAATAGAAACTTTTTCAAGGAATTTCAGAACTTTGAGAAGAAAATGTTTGAAATGTGTCTGTGTTGAATACGCCCACGGCTCAATATGACATTGTTCACAATTATGGTCTTGAAACCTGACTATGTAGCATTTAAAACAGGAGTTCTGTCATCAACCATGTTGGGACAATAACAATAACAGACTGTACTGGGCATCCATGTGAACCACAATCTCTCACCACAAGGTTCACTAAGTATGAGCAGGGCCTAGAGACCATCAGGACTTCTCAGGAATGCATTAACCCAAAACCAGGGGGTTGATGTTAGCAAAATTTCTGCTGCGAGCAAAATTCATAAATACTTTTATCAGGAATTGAAAGTGGAGGTGTAGCAGACCCTCAAGGTGAAACACCTAACATCCCCAAAATTAGGGAGCTCCTTATGAGCTCCAGTACCAGGTAGTACCAGATTTAGGTTGCTGACTTTGACCCGGGACTAGAATTTGGATAATTCAGTGTTTCAAGTACATCAACAACAGGGATATTATATCTACTTGAAAAGGTAAAAAAAAATGAGAGTTCCTCCTATTTACTAATGTATGAGGGAAGATACAGTCATTCTAGCTCTGTAGAGTGCTATGGTAGCACTGAAACTGCTAAGACAAAATTTGTCTGCATATATTGATATAGAAATATTTTGTCTGCCTGTTTCAGGAACATCTCCTCTGCCACCCTCCCACCTATCACCACCAAGATAGAGATAAAAATGTGGTATAAATACTTAAATATTCACTCCCTTATAGGGAAACTTTCTAGGAAGTTTGTTTAATGCCTGAATTGTAAAAGGCATAGTTTCAACTTTTTGGCTCAACTCAGATGGAAATATCAGATTTCTCAAAATATCTTCCTATTGTCTCCATCTGCCTCTTCTTAATATCTCCTTTTTTCTTTGATTTTTTTTTTTGTCTGATTGAAATCAATAACATAACATCATTAGATATCAAAGAGTATTTAGATTTTCCAGACAGGCAATGCCAAATATATTCCTCATGTTACATCATGCAAGGCATGTGAACTGCTCCAAGTCATCTTTTGCAGTCTGACCACTCTCCAGTAATTGCCTGAGGAAGGATAATGCTTGAAGTTCAGAGCATTTATGAACCTAGGCTGAATCTGAGCATCTTCCCACCACAAAGTGTAAAAGGTGAAATGTGAGATGCTATAGGATAATGGGGATGTCCAGGTAGGATCCAAATGCACTGCAGGAATTTTAAAAGGAAAAATAAAGAGCTGGAACTCTTGGGATATTTCCATATATATTTACTGTTTGTGGAGCCATTGCCTTTAGAATTGTACAAATTATTAAATGCATTAGCTTTGCTTTATGATTTCCACTGTAGGCGCATGTGTTGGATATCTGCCTACTTGTAACTCCTTTCAGACAGCCATTTCTCTCCTATTTACCGGCTTTTTATCATTTTAATTACATGACAAATGCTACAGATTACAGATTTTTTTCCTGATTAATGTTGCTACTGAGGCATTCACTCTTGGAATACAGTTACAAGAAAAATATGTATTTATTCAATCTTTAGGATTGCTTAAATAATAAAAAAAACTTGTCACTTTGTAAATCTCCTAGAAAAACATTTTTTTTTGGCCAGATCTTATGTTTCATACAGACGGCATGCACCATGCTAACAGTCAAAATACAGTATTACTGTAATATCAATATTTTATACACAACGATTTCATAAGCAATAACCTTGCAACTTAAAACAATGATTCTCTGTCATAATACAGATAATTAGGGATGAGCATCCTCATTCTGTTCATTTTTGATCTCCTTCTAATCTCTGTAAGTAAGAATATTAAACTCCAGTAATCCATAGATAATATGGTGGGAGTGACTCACCACAGTTGTGTACAATGATCAAATTAGTTACCTCAGAGGCATTTCTTTTCCTACAAATGAGAAAAACAATCCAGAAAAGGAAAATAAAATAACTGGTTTGTATCCTCTCTGGCCCCCCTCACAGTCTTTCTGATAAATAGCTGTCTGTAACAAAAAATTAAGTGTAGTTCTAGATGTTATTTGGGGATTTAAATTATTTCCCTCTCAAAGGAGAAATCAATAGATTGTAGAATTTCAACAAGTCAGAAGAAAAATTGAAAATTATTTTGGCACTTTTATTCTTATCTTTTGAGTATCTAAGTGGGAGATTTGTGGGGGACCTAAGACATATAAAATATGCAAGGAAGGTTTAGAAGATATGACATGTAACCTTGTAGCTGTGAACCTACACATCAATGACCAGCACGGAAATTCTGAGGGTATTTTCTCTCAGAATGCTTGCAAATATCCGACAAACAACCTGCATTCTCTGAAATTTCTCACTTATCTAGACAAGCAAACTCAGTTTCTTCAGCCTTTATTTCTAAATCTTTTTTTCCAAACCTAATTCATTGCTGTTGCTTTCCTCTGGACTGCTTCCAGCTGATCCACATCTCCCTGCCAAAAACTCCATGTGATACAGCCAGAACCAAGTAGAGTGGAAGGATGGCTTCACGAATCTAACATGACACTCCTATTTGTACACTGCCTCTCCATCATTGTATTTATATACCACAGTATGATGTTTGCTTTTTTCTTCACACCACTGAGGTGCTTTTAAAAACCTGTCCATCTCTTGTCCTCCAAACACTTACTCACCTGCTTAAAATGACGTGAGTTTAAAGGGGTAATTAAGGTGTATAAAGCAATGCACATATTTAAGCATTATAAGGGTCAAGGCCAAATATTCCTGTCAAGGAGTTGTTATTAAAAAAAAAAAAATTGAAGAGCCAACCACAGTCAAACACACACTAAGCCAACAACAGAATTCTCTAATGTAATTAAATCTTTTCTGATCTGCACTTACATGGAATCCAAGTGTGGCATTTTATGAAGAACTAAATGCTGTAATAACAGTATTCTGCATCCCAGATCTGCTGTTGCTTATGGAAAGGAGGGAAAATTATCTTTTTTTTTTAATTGAGTTTCAGTTTACTTTTTAAGAATTTAGAATATATTTTAATTCACTGGCTTTCAAGGTTTTTTTAAGATACTAGCCAGAGTGAAAGCAGTTTTAATCAATTACAAATTTACATAAATGCTTATCATATTCTGTTTAGAGATTAAGCAACAATGGATTGTTCAAATAAAATATGTTTATTTCAAGTATGTTTCAGGAAAAAAATCATAATAATATCTGGTGTTCAGTTTACTTCTATTTTGTCACAACAAAATTCAGTAATTAATAGAAACTTTAAATCTAATTGCTAATTTCTTCATTTCTGCTATCTCAGATATGTAAATTTGGGTGGTTTTTTTCTTTGTAAATATTTTGTTATCATTTTTACAGACGCTGACAAGAAGCTTTTCTTTTCATCATTGATTTTCTGAAGATTCAATCCAAAATGTCTTTTAAAATGATATTGCTTTAAAAAAAAATTATTTGTTCATTTTTACCTATGTGATTATGTAAATAAACATTTAGTTAAAGGTACCATTATTGAACTGCTTTTAAGGATGTTCGGTACACAACAGCTGACCCATCATGATGTGATTACTCATGTTGCCTTCATTTTCATTTCAACCAGAATGCAGGGTTTTCTTGGTCCTATTGTAAGAGCAGAAAAACAATTATTTTATGCATGACTGATGATAGTGATGGAGACTCTATATGGGACACAGCAGGAAGCTGAGAACTGCTTGATGCTTCAAAATACTGTGTACTTACAGCAAATTCAAACGTTGTAAACCCTAAATATTCAGCTTAATTTTATTTGTAACTTTAGATTTTTAAATCAGCTTTATATATATTTTTTTAAATTCTAATGACATGCTGAAGAAATAATACTTTTCAAAAAATGTATAATGCATCAGTTTTAAAGCACAAATGAGTTCTGACTAAGTGGATGCTTTACTAGGCAAACTGGTGTTAGAAGTTAATTGGGTTTGACTAGCAAGTCCAGTTATTGGCACAATTTATAAGCTTTTGCAGAATTGTGACCATTCTGCTATCATATAGTAATATGCACAATGTGAGATTTGACAGTAAGTGCTTGCTGTCTGACAGTAAGTAATGAATACAAGTAAAAAATATCCTTATAAAATAGACCCCTTTTTGAAATGAAATGTAGTACAAGACTATTTTTCAGGATGCTTAAACATTTATTACATTGGCATATAATTAACTTTTCATTGTCTTTGTGTTCTGTGCCAAATCTAATCTGTTACAGGAATGGTCAGTTGTTGTTCCATGGTGGAGTAAAAGCCCTCCTAGTGGAGGAAGGATTTTTTAGACAATATTATTATATACCTATAATAACAGTATATCATATAGTATATTATATGTAGGGAGACTTCCTTGTTCTTTCTGAAACACAGTGCTATAATTTTAAATCCTACCACAGGATTTCATAAATCTTGGTTGTCTATTGCCATATGATATTTTTTTCTTTATGTGCATAGATTTCTGCAAATGTTTAGACATGCTGTAGTTCCTTTAGCATCTAGCACAAATTTGAAATCACTGAAAAAAATCATGCATATGTGAACTGTTGTGTGATCTCTTTTGGTTTGATTTGTTATTAAGTGAGTTAATCTAAAGAAACATTTAACCACATAGAGGTGAACATTACTGTGAAGTGCATAAAGTTTTGCAATTAAATGCAGTTTCATTTAGGAGAAGAATCACTTAATTTGCCTCTACCTCTGTGATGGCAACCTTTTTAATGTTTTGGGGGGATTGTGACTATTAGAGGTTGGTAATACATCTATCCCCCACTATTTTTCCCTCAATTATCCAAAGGCTGGAAGAACCTACCTCCCTTGAGAGCTTAACTATTGTTAAAATCCCTGTTTTCCTGCAGGATAACCAACTCCTGGCAATTGCCCTGGAGCCCAGAGTTTGCCTTTGCAGGCTCATGAGTGCACATCACACCACCCGTCTCTTTTCCTGACTGCCAATTCCATCCCAATGAGCTGGCAGGGTGCTCAAATTCACATCAATTCTGTTCCATGATATTTTCATCAAATTGCCAAGCCTTAATTGCATAAGTGGGCTACATGGTTTTTTTTGTGCTTGCACACCATTGTAAATAGGGCTAGCTACATGGAGCTGTCGGTAGGATATTTTGCATTTCAATGTTCTCATTTTTTTTCTGGGGGATCACTTTGTGTTTGTCCCTTCATAGGGTGCTTTTCTAGGTTTCTCCCTCATATTTGACCCAGAAAGTTTAGTTTGTGCTTGATTTTGCATCTCAGAGAAAGTCAATTTTTTTACTTTATCAGGGAATTCAGACGATTCTCTGAAAATATGCAGGCGTTCTAGTTCTTTTTTGTGATATTTCACTGGCACTTGGTGGATTACATTAGTTGACTGAATGCTTTTATAGAATGGGACTGATTCACCATCCGCAGCTGTACCTGGAATTGTGGTCTGACTTTTCCTTCCCTGTGTGTGCTCAAGCCTGAAATCAGCTGCTAAGGTGTTGCCAACAGCAGTTTTGGTACCACTGCAATGCAAACTCGAGGGTTTTGAGAAGGGGGAAGAACGTGGAGCGTGTGTGTGTGTGATTTCTGAACGGGACAGACTTGAGAATTGGGTGTGTATCTTTTGGGGAACTTAGTTCCATCACTGATGTCACAAAATGTGTTACTGTGATTTTTCTCTGGCACATTTCTAAAGCAGTAAGGAAAGTCAACATCTTGCTGTTATAGTTTATGTGAAGAAAAAGTAGACATGCAGATTCCAATACTGATGTTGAAGATGAGTTCAAAGATAGAGTTTGCCTTTGCTAATAACAAGCATTTAATAGATCCTCAGAGTACAGTCCCGAAGAAGAATTATTTCTAGCCATTTTTAGGAAGGTACAGGCAGTGGTGACTCATTACACACAGTTGTAATAAGATGATGGGGAATTTATTTGGATGCTGATCTAACAGCAAAAATTCAGGAAAGAAGCTTATATAAAGCTTAAATGTAGTACTTATTTATTCAAAAGTTTTCTGATTCCATTACCCTAAGGTACATCACTACAGGCCTGTCAGACTGACCTTGATACAGGGTAAGGTCATGGAGCAGATCATCTTGAGTGTCATCCCACACCACATACAGCACAACCAGGGAGTCAAGCCCAGCCAGGATGGGTGTACGTAAGACAGGCCCTGCTTGACCAGCCTGACCTCCTTTCATTACTTGGTTGCCAATCTAGTGGGCGAGGGAAAGGCTGTGGATATTGTATTCCTGGGCCTTAGCAAAGTCTTTTCAAACCACTTCTTCCCACAGTGTTCTCCTGGAGAAAGTGGCTACTCATGGCTTCAATGGGTACTTAGTTCTCTGAGTGAAAACCTGGCTGGATGGCCAGGCCCAGAGAGTGGTGGTGAATGGAGATCCATCCAGCTGGCAGACATTCCCAAGAGGTGACTAGGTCAGTACTGGGGACAGTCCTGTTTAATATCTTTATTCATAATATGGATGAGGGGATCAAGAGCATCCTCAGTCTGCTCACAGCCCACACCAAGTTGGGTGGGAATGTTGAAGTGTTGGAGCATAGGAAGTCTCTGCAGAGGGATCTGAACAGGCTGAATTGATGTGCTGAGGCCAGTGATGTGAGGTTCAACAACATGAAATGCTGAGTTCTGTACTTGGTTTCAACAACCCCAGGCAGCACCACAGGCTGGGGACAGAGCAGCTGGAAAGCTGGCTAGTGGGAAAGGGCTTGCGAGTGCTGGTTGACAGTGGCTGAACATGAGCCATGTGTGTGCCCAGGTAGCCAAGATGGCCAATGACATCCTGGCCTGTATCAGCAATAGCATGGCCAGCAGAGCCAGGGCAGTGGTTATCTCTCTGTACTCAGTGCTGGTGAGGAACTCGCTGGACTCAGTGATCTTAGAGGTTTTTTCCAACCTAAAAAATTCTGTGGTTCTATGATTCTGAATAGCCATAGTCTAGCTGTGCCCTACTGGCTGTGACTGGCTGTAAGTGAAGAAACTACTTCTGTCCTGTTCCCTCTGGTGGCCTATCATTAGACTTGGAGGTGAATATAGTTACATCACCTCAAATGAAATATTTATTAACTTACTTACAATGGGGGGTTGAATAAAATGAAATGTTGAGCTGAAACATATGTTCTTACACTGAGTATTGATTTTTAACTAAAATAAATTGTTAATTAGTATGTTTCCCCAGCAATATGCAATAGCAACCGATAGCTGTTCAATGTTTATTAACTGTTGTCCTTTGTATTTCTACATTCCCCTGAAGATTTAACTGAACACAGTTCAGTGTTTCCAGATCATTAATCACTAGGTGGTTTAGAAGTTCAAATAATTTCCCCATCAACTGGATGGTTTGGACGATGGTACTAAACACCTCATGAGAAAATGATCTCTTTCAAGATACTCCAGGACTGTAAAGAAGTACTCAGTGATTTCAAGAAGTCTTACAGAGTACCATTCATATAATTTTCTGCTTTCATTCAATGCTTAAAGAAACACGTTATGGACCATGTTCACGGGCAATACTCTCCTAAAAATAAAAAAATCCCAAATGTTGATTTCATAAATATGCACCTGATTTATTTTCTTATAATTCCCACCTGTGCTCTTAGAGAAGCATCTCAAAAAATTGTTATATGGAAATTTTTAGCATTATATTCTGAGTCCTCTATGGAGAACTCAGTGCCTCTGGAAACCTGAACACGTTCAGAAAAGCAAGTGTGTTAAAAGAACAAGACAAAGAAGAAATTAGACTGAAGAACCCAACTTGACAGGCTGATTCTTTATTCCTTTGCAGTCACTGAGCAAACAAGGTGTTATGCAAACCAGGAAATGCTCTTTTCACTCTGTTATGTTTTGAAATAATTATTTACTTTTGTCCTTGCTGATGTTTAGGTGGAGACTCTATTTTCTGTACTGTATGGCACTGTAATTCCATGCTACATAGGTTGTTTTCCCGAAAAATCACTGTCAGCCTCTCCAGTACTGTGAAGACAGAAGCCCATTCTAGTAGTGGCAACAGCTTTGAATAAGTAGTTCATTCATTTGGATGGAATATCAAAATGTACAGTAACCTATACATCTACCTGCATCAGTGGAATACGTTTCACATGCCTATTGGGTGCATCACATAGCACTAAAGTGATCAGGGTGACAACCACTGGCTATATCACTTGTACTGCTGTCACATGAACGTGCTGAGATTATTGACTAATTTGGTTTTGGTGTTCAGACAACATATAACAGTAAAATACTAATTCTATAGAAAGTGTGTGCTAAAAGGTGTTATTATGCTCCTTTGAGGAAGCATTGTTTTAGTCAAGTAAAGATGTCAATGCCAGCCAACAATTTAAGTAAACTCTGTGTTTTCTCAGTGTTTTATCATGAATTTCATGGGTGCCAGCAGTACCAAAGGTTTATATGGTTCTTGCATAACTAGTCAGGGAGCGGCATTTGGGATTTTTGCAGGAGTGAAGTCCTGGCTGGCTGCCCAGCCTTCCCTCTCTTTTCCTGGGGGTTGGAACTGTCAGGGGATTCCCCAATAACAATCAGTGACCTGCTGGCTCTTCTGGCAGCATGCCACCAAGTTGTGAAACTGCTGAGAATTACATGTCCTGATTCACCCTCACATATGCCAGGGAGCTTCCAGCCAGGAGAATATTCTAACCTGTTAAACAAAGATAATGCATATATTCTACCTCTAGTTAACCATTTTCCCCCCTTTTTAACACAGGACAAAATATGTTTTTTGTCTGTTGGACTCTTGTGCAAGCACATCCTGAGGTCTCTTTTCATGTTAGGTTTTACTGATTCAATAGAGGTTTTGAGTAATGTCTTCCACACTATTTTTTCCCTTTAATTTTCATGTGAATACCAAGAAAATCTAAATACACACTCCATACATTTTGTGTTTGTGATAATGCTAAACAGTTCTTAACAGATTTTAATCAAAGGTGATGATAATGATAACATCCATTTTACATAAACCTTCATTTCTCATTTTACCTATTACCTTCAGCTGTCTTCTGGCTACAAATGCCAGCTTGCTTCAATCTGCATACAGCACATTTTCGCACTTCATTTTTAGGCTACTTTTTTCAGCGAAATATTGGGTTAAATAATGACTATCTTGTACTTGTCTAGCTTTTTTTCTGAAGAAAGTTAATTTGCATTGGGTTACAACATCTCCATGCAATCCTAGAGGCTGGGGACAGATTGGCTGGGAGGCTGTCCAGCAGAAAATGACCTGGGGATGCTGGTCAACAGCTGGCTGAATATGAGCCAGCTGTGCCCAGGTGGCCAAGAAGGCCAATGGCATCCCGGCTTGTATCAGAAATAGTGTGGCCAGCAGGACCAGGGCAGTGATTCAGTGACTGTCCCCCTGTACTTGTCATTGGTGAGGTCACACCTGGACACCTATGTCCAGTTCTGGGCTCCTCACTACAAGAAGGGCATTGAGGTGCTGGAGCAAGTCCAGAGAAGGGCAGTGGAGCTGGTAAAGGGTCTGGAGCACAAGTCCTCTGAGGAGCAGCTGAGGGAGCTGGGTTTGTTTAGCCTGGGGAAAAGGAAGCTCAGGGGGAGGCTTTTTCACTCTCTACAACCACCTGGAAGAGCTTGTAGCAAGATGGGAGTCAATCTCTTCTCCAGGCAACCAGGAACACTAGCCTTGTCCTGGTGTGCACAGGAGGACACAAGGCACAGCATTGCCAGCCTTCCTCGAGGGAGGTGATTATCCCAACTGCAGTTTTGGGCAGCACAACATAAAAAAGATGTAAAACTATTTGAGAGTGTCAAAAAAAGATCCATGGAGGTGGTGAAGTGCCTAGAGGGGAAGCCACACAAGGAGCAACTGAGGTCACTTGGTCTGCTCAGCCTGGAGAAGAGGAGACTGAGAGGACTCACTGTAGTTACAACTTCCTCATCAGGGGAAGAGGAGGGGCACTGATCTCCTCTCTGGTGACAAGTGACAGGACTCAAGGGAATGGCCTGAAGTTGTGTCTGGGAAGGTTTAGGTTCCATATCAGGAAAAGGATTTTTACCCAGAGGGTAGTTGGTCACTGAAAGAGGCTCCCCAGGGAAGTGGTCAGAGCACCACCTGGACAGAGTTCAGGAAACATTTGGACAATGATCTCAGTCACATGAGTGATTCTTAGATGTCTTGTGCAGGCCAGGATTTGGCCTTTAATGATCCTTTTGGGTCCCTTCCACCTCAGGATATTCTATGTTTCTGTGAACTAGCAACAGGACAAGAGGAAATGGCCTCAAGCTGCCCCAGGGGAGGTTCCAGCTGGACATCAGGAAGAATCTTTTCTCTATAAGGGTGGTTAAGCACTGGAACACACTGCCCAGGGAGATGGTGGAGCCAGCACCTCTGGAAATGTTCAAGAAATTACTGGCCATACCACCACCAGTTGGTATGGTGGTGTTCAGTCAAAGGTTGGACTTGATGATCCTGGAGGTCTTTCTCAACCTTAATGATTCTATGGTTTTATTATTCTATAGTTTTACTGGGAACAGGACTAAGACACCTGTAAAATCTGGTGTGAAACCCTCACATGGCATACATTCTTGAAATCATTCTAAGAGAGTACTGAGTTATAAGAATCCATAGAGATTTAATGACACTCTCTGCTGTGAAAGTTAATATAGTGGTTTGGAGTTAATAGTTTCTTATCCTTCAGGGCCTTGTTAGGTACTTTATTAGGGTTTTAAAATATTTTCCTTGATTACGTATTTTATAGTTTCCAGAAAAATTGTATAGAAAACTTAGAGTCCTTTCAGGTGTGGTCATTGTAAGTCATAGATAAAGCAGGGTATCATGTATCAGTCAATAAATTAGTCTTATATAGTCAGTCACACACATCTCATGCTATTTTCAGCTTTTGAGAACAAATCATTCTGCAAACAATTGCATTAACCCTGCCAAATAATTTCTTGTAAAATCCCTTAGAATGCAAATTTTCCAGAGTTTTCTAACATACATTTTATTATGGCTTCATTTCTGGTATGATTTTGGATTTTAGTGCAAGTGGATTTTAATGGTTAAAATTTTAATGGCTTTTTAAATTAATGCCAACTGAAAAAAACCCTTCAAAAATCACATCTAAAGCAGTTACTGCTTTATTAAAAATCAATGTACCACCTTTTATAACATACATTCAAAAACTCATCTAACAGCAAGCAACAGGTTGTCTTACCCTTTTGGTGTATCAAAGATAGTTCACTGTGAAATTAGTTTGACCCTCTCTAAAGAAGAAGCTACCTACAGGTGGATTAACAGTACATGTATGTGTAATCATGTTTCATTCTTCTGAACCAGCAGAATGATTAATCTCCCCTTTAAAAAAAGACAGGAGATTAAAGGAAGTATTTGTTCAAAATCATTCAAAAGCTTTCAAGCCACTTAAGTGATTTCACTAATCTTTTGAGTTTGGTTTTGGTTTGTTTTTTTCTTTTTCAAATAAGCCTGTCTTTAATAAAGGTGTATTTTGCCTTTTTGTGAGTCAAAACTGTAACTTGTACTTTAAAGGAAATCAAGGTAGCTCTAATCAAAGTGACCACTTTTATTATTTTAACTTATTCACAAATGAAAAATCTATGGAAAATACGAATTAAAATGTAAAACCCCCATAAGATCTGTTTCTAAGTGGTGCTTAAAAATGTGGGTGTGGATTCTGCAAGGAGTTTCCTTCAAACTCTTCCAGTTTCATTGTGGTCGATTTTGGGCAGCCACCTAGTGAAACTGTAGGATTGTAAAATCCAAAGCTCTCCTAACTTTCTGACTCATGTTGCAGATGTCAGGCTGTGTCTTGAGAACAGGAGGAAGAGCAAATAGTGTCCTCTGTACCATATGTTTTCCCACTGGCCTACACCTGTTTCCACCTAGAGGTGTTTCCCTCTAAGTACACAGGTCTGTGATTGCATTCTCCTCCATAGGGCAGAGTTGAATGAAATCGTACAAAAACAGGCCTGTTTTCCCGAAAAATCACTGTCAACCTCTCAAGTACTGTGAAGACAGAAGCCAATTGCAAGCCTTTTTCCCCACCATGCATGCATAGCTAGACAGGGAATTGTGAATTTTTTTGATCAGATCATACCTCCTTTCTGGTACTGTTCCTCACATCCAGATTTGCCTTAGGTGATCTCACACTGGAAGATACACTGGCGAAATGCTCTTAAAGACACCTATAATTTAATGCAGGAAATCAAGTGGCATCTACCTTTTCTATTTTATTATTATTCTGGCAAGCACTCTCACACACAAATGAAATTCACATTTGAATTGAGACTTCATGTATCTGCTTTGAGAACAAAGAAAATTATTAAAATCACCCTGCAACATACTGAAAAAAATAACGTCAATGAAAATCCCGAACTACTTTAATGTACTGTGACACACACTACATTGGAATAATTGGGTGTGTGAACAAACTGAAAGCAACTGTATTACTGTTTTGCTATCTCTAACAGAGATGGCATTAAATACCTCAGCAGCTTTACACATTGCATCTCTGTTACTAATACTAATGATACCTAGATGGCAAACCAGAAGCATAATTACTTTGCCATCACCACTCCCATTATGTTATATATGAAAGAAAAATGAGACTCTAGCTCTTCTACATTCCAAGCAACACAATACCATGAACATGAAGCATAACTGTGGAACTGAGAAAACATATTGAAGAGAATACAAATCAAGGGCTCAATGACATAAGCACAGCTCCTTCATGTGCTGATGAGGATGTCCTCTGTGATGACTTGCACATGACCTGAAAAAAATGCACTTTGATTTTCAAATGTGCTTTGCCCAGCAACACAGACATGAACAAAACTGATAATTTTCAGTTATGTGGTATTTAGTGATGTATGATGGTTACTGCGTGTCTAGCTTGGAAAGAATTTTAACATTTTTAAAACCTCTGCCCTAGTACATATATTAACTGCATGTCATATTACTCTGAAAATATGCTATTACCTATTGCAAAACACATGCATGTCTAGTAACAAACATCCCAAGTCACACAAGTCTACCTAGACGTTATAATGCCAGGGCACGCACTTTGTTGTTTACAATCAAACGTGTAATTTCCCTTGACCTCACTGGGCATTCTGTATGCTAGACACTTGATGCAACTTTTCCTGCCATGGTAAAAGATCATATTTATTATTCAGAAATGATACCTTTGCACTTTGTGTATGTGACCATGGCACACAGTCTGCCTCAAAAATTCAACTGAGAGTTTTCTTTTCTGCACAGGAGATATTATAGGTTCAAGACAACACAATGCAGCATATAGCACAGCATAGCATCGTGTTCATAGAATTTACTATCAGCCATGTTAGAGAAACCATTTTATTCCTCCCTACTCCATTTTTTTTTAAGGAAAGAATAAATTATATTTCTGGTCCAGCTAACACAGTGACAAGGACTGTCGAGCTACATTTCTTCAGTTATCAATGAGTCCAGGTGTTAAACATGGCACATGACACTGGCAAGCACCATGCAGTGAGGCAGGGGCACTGTATGCTGACAGAGAATCAATAATGAAGTGGAAAAGACAATGACATTCTATGGCATTGTCTCTCTTCCTGACAGATCTGTTCAGCCCCAAAAGTATTAATTCAATTGCTTCAGTAGCATCAGACTCTTTGATTTCATTCAGAAATCAGCACTCGTGGGGAGACTGAGAGCAGCATCTACCATGCATAAATATGCTTCATGGTCCTTTCTTTGTAAATACTTAGTTATATAAATTGCTGTTACAACTGATGAAGCCATGGTGTGTTCCAGCCTTTTCTACTCAATGATAACCTTTGCTGCAGCAGAAATCCAATTTTGTCAGAGCTTCCCTTGGCTTGACTCCCTACTTGAGTATTTTAGGAGAATGTAGTGACAAATTAAGTTAAAAGTTAATTAATTCAGTTTAGACAACAGAGCTAAGTTACTAGTAGCTATATGATAAAAAAGTAAGTTGCATTTGTCCATTTTTCTCTCTACTCTCTCCATTCACTGTAATGACCACTGGGAATGTACAATGTTTCCTACTTTTTGTTCACCACTGCAAATACAGTCACATTCAACATTAATTTACTTCTATGTCTCCGTTTCTCCCAAAATGATGGCATCCATGTATTGAGAAGTCTCAATCACCAAATCCAAACAGGGAAGATCTGAATAATATGCTAGTAAAACACAACTGAATATGCTGGCTGGAGAAACTTAGGCAGTCTCTGCCACCAATATTTACCTGCTCTAGAGAGAAATAGAGAACTTGACTGAATGCTTTTTCAGCTTGCACAATTTTCACAAACTAATGTTACTTACTTAAATTTTAGATCAAGGTACCTAAACTACATTTAATTTTCATTCATTGAATTTTCATTAGTTGTAATGGACATTGCATGCTTTCAGCTTTTTTTTTTTTTTTTTAATTAAACTATTCACATGGGTTACTTAATCTTTATTTAAGTGTCTGGCATTTAAGGTTCATTTTCTGGATACTTAAGCCTCTATTTTCATGTGGGTTTGGGCAGAGAAATCAGAATGGTGAATTTAGATATCATCAGATCTGGTAAGACTTGTGTAATCACGATGGGCTTCAGCTCTACCATCCATGCCCATGGTTCAGTTTCTATAGGAGGCCATACCAGAATCAGATAGTGTCATTCCTACATTAGAAAGTAAAAAATACCAGTACTGGAATTGCATCTTAGGATGTCTACTCATGCAGGAACTTAAAGAAATAATCTGGAATGTAAACGCATATATTCTTCACTTGAGGGTTTTTTTTACAATTATCTAAATTCTAGTGGCCAAAGTTGATGAAAAGGTGTACAAAACCAGCAAAAAAGTATCATTTCAAAACAAATCTGAAAAATGTGCTTGAATCTGCTGAAAAATCCAGGGAGGGAGTGTGAGTTTCAGACAGTCATAGAAACTTTGAATAAACTTAAAAGGACACACTGAAGTTCTCAAGGCAAGTTAAGATCCCATCTAATTGCTGTTTTCATTTTACTTGAGTACACTTATTTTCTGAACTGAAAGTACCTTCTAATGTGAAAGAGAATGTCCACAGAGGGACCTGGTTGGAAATAGTATTTCTATTTAAGTTGTTACTGGATGTTTCTCTGAGTTAAACTGCCTTAATGAAATCCTGTTCTGTAAGACTTCAGAGCTCTTAAAATCTATAATTCATTCTCATGCTAAACCAGGAATACTGCAAGACATGCCAAAGGCACCATTTTGAAAGAAGATTTTAAGAAGTGGACCTTTGCACAATTTTGTGAACACAACTCCATGAAATGGAGGAAAACCAGATCACTTTTCACATCAGTACCTGATTTTTAAAAAATTATTTTGTCTATATTTGGAAAGAGCCTCAAAAATGCCCGTAGTATGACTCACTGATAGGAAGAATTAAGATCACATTGAAGACAGGGAAAGAGAGAGAAAGGAAGAAAGGAAGAAGCCTGAGTTGCTATCATTTTCCTCTTGACTAGATAGCTCTTTTTGCAATCTGTATTCATGTCTTTAAAGTGCAAACTACTGAAAATGTGAAGCCACCTTAGGAGCATTGTGTGCAATCTTAATTTTTGTATTAGAGAAATAAATATTGCTTACAGCATCTGAAGGCTGGGTGTACTGTGTAGAGCCTCATGTTACTCTGACAAGGGTTCCATGTCAAACTGGGGAAATTACATTGTCCCAAATTTTCTCCAATAAGACATCACAGCAGATTATCTGGCTGCCACCACGCATCAGGCTGCAGCTGTTACCCTGCTCTGCTTGCCTGAACCAGCTCCCTGTATCTCTGCTGAAGTCAGATGGGATGCAGGCCGTGCTTGAAAGCAGGTTGGAATAGCAATGATAAGGAGGCAGACTGTGCAGCCAGTAAAGAGTCAAACACGACTGGTGGTGCAAATCCAGGCTCACCCTGACTTTTGTTTGGTGCTTTGGTACAAGGGCTAGTGGGCTTTATCCATCACAGCATTAAAAATAAAAGAGTACATTGAAGGTCTTGACCTTAACATTATCCCTTTGATTTAACTTCAACCTCCTAATTTTGCACCAAAATGATGAGGTACTGCTAAAACATGTCAAGAATTGAGAATGTAGGGAGCACTAACAGGAATTTTGTGGCAATGTGTAGAAGCAGTGTATTGCTGAAGACATTCTCTCTCTACTTCAAAAGGTTTCATAATTCTGCAGCTGTATACAAATGATCCATTTTGTTAATCTGAATTCCTAGGGTCATTAAATTTTTTTTCTCTCCTCTCCGAAGTAGTTTATTACTTTGAGAGAAAAAAATCAGTTTAAAGCCAGGTAAGGGAGGAAAGCTGACAAAAACATAAATTAGAGGAAGAACTTAATTTAAAAAGTGTCAAAAAGGATAGATAGTCTTAGTTCAATAATAAAGCCTGGTTCAAGAGCCTTCTATCTTAAAATAAAGCATTCGAGCACTCTATTACCTGTATACAACCAATCTTTGATTTCCAATCTAAGCCTATTTTTGCTTCTCATGTGATTTGCATACAAATGCAACCAAAAAAAAATGTGGCTACTCTGATGACACCTAGGATGGGGTTTTGACTTTCATGTCAGTGTTAGTGAGAGTTTCTGTATGATTTTGAAGGTGAGTCATTAATTAAAACCTCTTGTTTTTCTTGAATCTAAATATCATCACTACTGAGTCAAGTTATGTCTACACTTCCTGGAATGTTCTGTGCTGTGCCTTGTGCTGCTTTAGGGACATACCAAAGAATTTTTAGGGATTTGACCTTTTCTGGGCTTTTATACTGTGTTTCTGAATGTGAATACCTGTTGAAGTCACACATATGCAAGAAAGGGAACAGTACTTGGAGAATAGAAACACTACCCAGAGTTGCATAAATAACTCTTGTTTTCCCTAGGATTTTATGCTTCCTGGAGGTCTGCCTGATAGAATATTCCTGGGGCAGTCCCTGTAAGCTACAGTCATGGTACTTTTAATTCAAGATATTATATGTAAGCATAATCAAAGCAACATGCTGCGAACTTGAGGAGAGAGTTGTACTTTGCATTATTTTCTTATAAATATTTTGCTGCTTCTGATATCATAGACTAAGCCTCAATTTGCCTCACAAGCCAAAGATCAGAGGCAACCTCTACAGCCAGTTATCATAACTCCTATGCCAAGACAAATCTCGAGTAACTCTACTAGAACCAGTGAATTTTCTTTGAATATATATTGATTTCCAGTGATGTTACTCAGTAAAATCATCATATTAAAAATAAGAGATGTAATCTTATTTTTAATTCCACAAACACATAATCTTAT
The DNA here is from genome assembly GCA_024500445.1 of Entomyzon cyanotis. NCBI lineage: Eukaryota > Metazoa > Chordata > Aves > Passeriformes > Meliphagidae > Entomyzon > Entomyzon cyanotis. Next base: position 24,749,752 of record JAKEPQ010001005.1, read on the forward strand.
TTGTAATTCCACAACTTAGTGTGGAGAGACCACTAACAAATAAGCAAAATGAGTCAGTGCAAATAGTGAGAACTGTGAGTTCCTTCTTACTGATCCATGCCACCAGCTTGCCTTTTTTTACAGGACCAATTGTAAGAGGAGATGTGCATCATTACATCTCTGTGGTTTCCTTTGGCTTTTTGCTGAGATTGAGAGCAGAGATGCCTGTTATGATGGTGAGATTTGTGAAGATTGTCATGCTTTGTTTGGAACTGGCCTAAGACAACAAATATACACATAGATCATGCATTGAGATCCTTTCTTTCTCAGTGCTGAGAGCAGTGAGGTCTGAGGAGTTTACAAATAACTCTAATCTTTGAATCGCTCAAAAAAAAACCCCACCCTAAAATTAAAGTTGTTGGCTATTTGGTTATTTAATTATCTTTATAGCAACAGCTGCATCATTTGCAAACACTCAAATCTGATTAAAATTAAAGATACTGAATTTACTAGCCAAATATTTCAGACTAATGATCACTGAAATGGCAGTTAGCCAAAATATTTAACAATTTAATTTCTGATAGTGCATACTGCTTGAGTTCTTTAGCATCCACTGCCTCATTAATATTTCATTTGTGATGAGTTGCTGAAGTTCTTTGTAACTAAGTTACCACACCATGGACCTGGTTACTTTGCATTTTTCCTCACAAAGGAAATCATCTCCTGGGAGATTATAATTGACTACTTGGCTTGGTCTCTGAGGATGTTGAAGGTCTTCTAGGTTCTTCATAAGTGCCATTTGTGTCTGTAATTCTTGGTCTTCTAAGACAAGCTGAGTGTCCAAATGGACCTGTGCTCTTAAGCTGTTCAGCTGCAGTGAGGTGACAGCCCTCTTGAGGGAATGCTGAAACCCACTTTTCAGAAGTACAGCTTCTGGTAGGGAGGGTGCTTGCTCGTTTTGTCCCTAGACCATCTCATTAGGAAATATAACTGAGAACCTGATTACCTTCTACAAATGCCTAGGTCAAAAAAGCTTGCAAAATTTCCACCTAAGTTTTATTTAGGTGGCTATATTATTGCTACTGCGTGCCTTTGTTTTGCTGCATCACTTTCTTTGGCACAGTTTTGCTCTTTCTCTTGCTTTGACTATCTCTTAGTTATTTAGATGAGGAAATTTGGTGTTTTTCTCTGTGTGGTACACAGACTCACTGACAGGATAAGATGCTCTCAGAAAGAGACAAAGAGATGTTATAAAGACAGATGTCTAAATACCAAGTAATGACCTACCTAATTTCTCTCTTTGGTCCTTTTTCTTCATTATTTCATACAGTTTTTATTTCTCACATAGTTGTATTTTCAGATATTGTGATTTTTAACACCTTTACTTTCATTTGTACTCTAGTGCACTGTGATAATTGTTCAAAGGAGTTGATGCTGACAGATGCACAAGCATAAGAAAATGTCCTGTATTTGCAATGGCAGTATAGCAAACATATATGTGGTTTTCTATAGGCTGAGATGTGTTTGTACCTTGAAAGCACTTTATTGCATGTACTGAAAGAGAGATCTTGCAGGATTATCAGATTCTGGTATGATATTTATTGTCTGGCTGCAGGACGCTTACTGGGACTTTCCACTATGTATGTCCAATTCTCTTTTCATTATTCTTATATATTAGAAGATTGTGTAACCTGTTTATGTGAGGAAGAAGAAAGAGAAATGGAAAGAAGAAAAGTAAAGAGCACTTATTAGCCAGTAGGAGAAAGAAATTTTTGGTGTGGGTTTTTTTCTCCATAATTTCTTCTCTGTTCTATTTTTTCATTTCCCAAAATTTTGGTTATGATGATAAAAGAAAATGTTACCACTTACCTGGCAGCTTGTTTGAAATGGATGCAAAATAGTTTATTTACAGTGTACTTGGGTGAAGACAATACTTTTGCTCTGTTCTATTCTTAGCCAGTTTACAGTGAGCTTTATGCTTACTCTTGGCAATTGCAATAGTTGTTGTTTGGGGTTGGGTAGAAATGTTTCCCTCAGTGATGAACTTGCAGATGTAGGTGAGTCTCCTCTTGTCTGTAAGGCTTATCTGTGTACATGATGTAGTTAGTTTCAGAATACTAGGTGACAAGCAGAGAAGCTTGATCCTCTCTGTATTGCTCTATTAAAAAAAAACCCCAAACAAAACAGTGAAAAAGCATACCAAAAAACACAGCAAAACTCCCTCTATCACCAGCTCACATGATACAGCAGCTACCTACATGCCTTCCACCCAGTCACACCAACCTGCCTCCAACTTGGAAATTTCCATCTCCAATATCTTATAAACCAAGTCCATAAGTCCATGGACTCTGAGAGGACTGATTAAAAAATAATCTCTTGGAGGGTACAGATGATGTCTGAGTGGCCTTCCTGGCTGCATTATAAATTTATGGCTCCTGTAAGCCACATTATTGGCATCTAAAGGTGCTGCATGGTCACATTTCCTGTTGCTTGTATCTTGTAGGATCTTGTGCTGTTTGTGGAGACACCATCACTTTTAACTACACAGTAGCTTCAACTTAATTCAAAATTAAAAATAAACACTTCCAGGTTCTTAGTAGCAAAATATTTTAAGAAGAATAAGATCCTACTTCAAGTCTGAATGCTTAAATTTTGTACTGAATGCATAGTTAATTATAGCAATTTCTACATTTGCAGTAAATAAGGAAGTTTGTAAATATAATAACCCACTGCATGAATACAATACTAACATGAATAGGAGGTAGAATCAGAAAAGAGGGTTAATAAGGCAGACATAAAAAGTATATTTTTATGTGTAAATTAAAAGATCTAAAATTTAAAATATTACCATGCACGAGAATTGGCAGTAGAAACAACAAAGCTTTAATATAAAGTACACTAATGCAGCTCAAGTATAATCAGGGTTGAATAAATATTCATCACCAGTATTATAGTATACTGTACTCTGAAGAGGAAGATACAGAAAAAAGTACAGGTCCATATTAAAATTCTGTTTTTGGCTTTGCAAGCTTGTTCAAGTCATTAATTTATATGCAGCTTTATAGCTAAGGGCTGACCAGTGTTGCTGCTCAGAGAATGTGCAGTTCTGTCAAAGTCAAAATGTTTCACTGAAGTGGCCAGTTTTGCATTAATTCTGTTTGAAAAGGGAAGGTGTGGGGGGAAATCCAATTCTATCAGAACAAAAAAAGGTTAAAAATTAACTTCAAGCTGATTTTTCTTGTTGACATTTGGTATTGTGCCTTAATACAAAATAACACAGTTGCTATTGAAGTCTGAATAATCAAAAATTATCATTTTAGATTTTGGTTGTGTTAGCCTTTGCTTTGGTTTGGAAAACAGCTATGCTTAGGGTCTTAAGTTTGTATACATATTTTAGAGTCCTTTTCAGATTAAAGGAAACAGACATCTGACCCTCCAAAGATGAAACTGGACTCTTTCTCAAGGCCTGGGAAACAATTTCTTTTATTTTTTCTTTTATTTTTAATATTTTACAACAACATTGCCCTTTTCTTAATTGTGGTTTCCTGCTTTGGTTCCAGTATTCTGTTTCTGCTAAGAGCAGATATCTTGCACCTTTTAAGTTTGCTTTCTGCTCAGGAGCAGAGAACACAGACAATAAATTGAAGTTGATGAAGAGAATCAGGAAAAGATCCTTTATAAAATTAACTCAGTACTGTGCCCTGGAAAGTCTTTCTTGTTCACAGCCTGGCTAATAATAATTAGAAACAAAGCTCAGCGAGAAGATCTGAATGCTGCTCATCCAGGGCGAAGTTACTCATAACTTTCCAGGCTCCTACCAACACTGTAATGAAAGCACACTGCATCTTCCAAGGACTGGTGTTTTCACATAGATAAAGATGTTGGGAACTTGACATTTTCAATACACTGAGATTCCTGATGAAAGTGATTTATTCACCACCCTGCACTGGTTAAGTGAACTTGAAGATTGCATTAATCAACAGTTGCAGATGGTTTCCACAGTTTTACATTTGTACTTCCAACCACTTTGGGTTCATGTGTTTCAGGCAGATTATTTTTTAAGGTGTCAAGTAACATTAAGTGTTATTCACACTTAGTCATTGGTTTCACTCACTGGTGAAAGATCCCCTCACAGGAACCCTTGAGGAAGCTGAAGTGAGATACCTTGTAAGAATATTGTTTCTTTCAAGCATTCTATTCTTCTGAGCCTCAGTTAATTATACCCATGTTACTACAGTTGCCCCAACTCAAAGGTAGTTAAGAGTGCTTAGTTATTCACTCGACTGTGAATAAAGCTCATAGCTTCACCTTAGGTGAAAGTAATTAGCTCAGAAACAAGTAATTTCCAGCTAGGGAGGTGAAAATCCTGTGAAAATTATTGATGATAGGACTATGAGTAGAAAACAGGTCATCTAGTTCTTGGTCCTGTACCTAAAATATGAGATTATTCTTCCTTCTGTGCTTTGAAATGCCATTCCATTCATCAAGTTAAATATACAGTGAATTAATGATACCAGTGTGTTCTAGCCAAATTATTTCCCTTTTGAGATTCTGTCATTGTAAATGACAATATTATTTCAGTAAGCTTTCATATTCTTTGTAACAATAACAAAAATTTTGGACAATATTACAGATATTCATCAGATCCTTTTAATGCAGGTCTGATTTGCAAATTGTTTGTTTCCTTTCTTCTTTACTGGATGAATATGTTACTGCTGAATAAATGTTTCCATTATTCAATTAGTTGTATAGACAGTCAAATAATGTTTAATTATTGACCCATTCACATTTTACCATCAATTGGTACTAAAATACTCACAAGTAATTATTTTCATTATTCAACCAGCTTTTAAAATGATCAAATAATATTATTAATTTTAATTCAATTATTATCAGCAAGCAAAGAAACAATTATTAGAGTATTGTTTTTCATTGTTTTCTTCCATGCATCTACCTGTGCCATGAACCTGTTTTGGGATGTTTCCTGCAAAAGTAAAATCTTTTGTACCACCAATATGACCTCATGAGGTCCCACCTTTATGAGAGATAAACCTAATGGACTGGAGAAGTACTGCAGTCCTCACTTCGCCACTGTTGGTATGCAGGTTGACCTCTTCCTTTGAACTGTGCTTCTGTCAGTGCTTTAGCATGTGGGTTTTTTCTCCCATATGAAGAACTATAAACTATTATTTCAATAAAACAGTGTTTGTATTTTAGTGATGTTAATGCTGTTAATTGGAATTCATTGCTCAGCCTGAAGGCAGATTCATTTGCAAGTTACAGGTTCCTTTCTCTCCAAGCCAGTTTTGGATTTTTTACACCACTGTTTTTATTTGGTATATTTTGAATTCAATCTGACATGGTGTTCAAAAACCACTGGTATAAATATGAAAGAATATTAGTGTAGGCACAAGAACACTGCAGTGCACTTGACAGATGGAAAAGGTTTACGGTGAATGTATCATTGCCCTATGGTGGAGAACAACACTGTTCATAGATTAATGTTCATTTTATTGCAGTCATATCTTACCCTCAATCTGTGTGTAGAACTCTCTGTGAAGTCGTTGTGATCTGTGTGCATCAATCAAGGGTAGTATATGACACTTAGGACCATATTTTCAAATGTCAGCTCTTGGCATCTGGAAACCCTCTGTCTTATGTGTCCAAAATATTTATTTATATGTGTGAATATTGGTGGTTATGGAATGTTTTTGGGAGTGAGATAGTGAACCTGATGGGTTTGAAAAATTCACTGATTATTTATTTGAGTTAAACTGAGCCACAGGCTCAAACTGGGTGAGCACATTCAAACCAGTTCCACAAGATTTCCATTCATGGCTGCATTAATGCCATTTCCACCTGGCTGTATGACAGTCCAATTCCCTTGCTGTGTAGCTCAGGATAATATCTATTCATTTAATTATTAAAACTATTAAATGGGGTTCTATATAAACCCAGTTAGCAATACCATCCTTCTGAACAAAGACTTTGGGCCTTATGAGGGCTTATGTTAACAGTTATTTTAAAAGAGTTTTGGAGATTTTGAGAACCTGCCAATTTGCATTGTTTAGATGTAAGCAACTACTCTTTATCACCATTGCTGATATCTCAGACCTAAGATAAATTTCAGTAAAAAAGTTGCTGAAACAAATCTGGGATAATCTCTTCTTTATAGCATACAGTCAAATGGAGAAACAGTGTTGTCCACACTTGCTCAATATGACCTCTACACTCTGTAAAATCAGCAATGACATAGGACTGTATTCTTCTAAATTGATATTATTAGAAAAGTCCTGTAACTGTTGAGATTTGAGAGGAATAATTTACCGTCAATATAATTTCCTGTGTCTCCCTTTGTGATGCTCTAATGAAGTTATTATAGTTTGGCCCTTCAGCCTATGACAGATTGAATTTTCCATGACTTGATGATGTGACAAAGTCATTGCTGAAAGGCAAATATACTTTGTAACTGATAAACTAATGAAAATTAATTTGTACTTCAAGTAAACCTTTATAAAAGGCCTCCTAGTTTATTTTTAAACTCAAATTAAAACCCGAGCACTATCATTATTTAGTGGTGGCAAGAAAGCAATAAGTACAATCTGTGATGTGAGAAGTATTACTACAGGATTAGGGAAGTTTCAGAACTTTAATCTTTTATTTTCCATACTGTTTGACTATGATGATGGCCACTGTCTTTTTATAAAACTTTAGCTGTATTATAGGCTGATTTAGGACAGAAGGAAGGACTGGATGTAAAAGTAATTTTCACTTGCCATGTTCATGCAAAGAATATGTGAATTATTACTCTCAACAACAAAAGCTTTACCCAGATTGTCAATTCACTTATTTCATTGCCTTTAGGCCAGAACTCTGGACAAGGGTTTGGTGCTGTCACTTATCCTTTTCCATCTCATTTAAGTGATCTGGCCTCTGTTTTGGGAATGCGTTTTTATTGTGCTGTTAAGCCCTGTGTCCCACACATGAATATTTCATATCTCTACTAAGTGCTTTCACTGAATATATTAGCCCCTGGTTTTCTTCTTTTTTTTTTCTTTTTTTTTTTTTTTTTTTTTTGGTCATGCCTGTTGCCACAAATAGGGTGGTAAGCATGGCCTAAATATACGAGAATAATCCTTTATGGGATGGGAATTTTTAGATGCCAATAATAGCTACTTTGTCAGGTTTTGGCTAGGCTATTGAAAATGTTTAAACATAATCTGTCCATCATATTACGTAAGCATTTTTCTATTTATATCTGCTTTACTAGTTCACAACAAACATAATGAGCAATAAATGAAGCAGTGGCCAAAAGACACGTTTATGACTCATGCAGATGCCAAGGGACCATCCTAATATGGGCACTGCTTGGCATTTCTGCTAGCAACAGACCAGAGTGCAACACTTATTTGACAGTAGTTTTTAAGTTTACAGTCAAAGCCCGCAGACTTCAATCACGGTAATGTAAATTAATGTTAAAATTACAATTGACTTATTCCACTTAACATGGGAGACATCAAGGGCAGGAGGCGCTGGCAGTTCAAACCACTATTTTGCATCCAAAACACAGTACAAACAAGAACAAAATTTTTCCTGTACTCTGGTAAAAAAGCCATATAAGTGTGCCCATTTGATACTATTCAGACAGACCTAAACTAAATTAACACTGGAATTTAGCTACACCTATTTCCTAAGAAATAAACTTGGCTGTGGTAATGACAAAGATTCATAACCTCATTTCACCCATTCTTGTGATGACTAGAATATTTCCTAACAATGAATCTCCTGATAGTTTATGCAGATTGCATCTATGGTGCTGGAAATAGATGTGCATTTCCCATGAGTGATTTTGAGATGACAATGGAAATGGAGCAAAGAAAGAGTTGATAAAAGGGCAAGAAGGATACCTTATATCATGTTAGAGAGGAATGATCTATGTTTTGGGCCCATATAGAAAACTTCTACCATGATATTCTAACTCAAGGTTTAAAAACATTGTGCTAGGCGACTTTCAATTCTTGTGTTTCTCCCATTCACACACTGGAGTTAAGAGCCAAAGGTACAGGTGCTCCAGGAGATATTCTTGGGGACTATCTGCATGTGGAGCACCTGACAGATGAACAGCTATACATAAACTTTCTATCCCATTAAACATTTCTTATTTACTAGGCATACTTTTGTGTCCTTTTGCTGTGGAAACAGGGCCCCTCTCCATCTTCAGAAGGTGCTGCAGGAATCCCTTCACTATTGTTTAAAATCATGGTACCCTTCCCTGCAAAATGCAAGGCTTAGAAGTGATGATCTTACCAATGTGCAGCTCTGAAATAGCCTAATTCTTGGCTACACAGAAGAAAGTTGTGTAGCATTCGGAGTCCTCCTCCATCAGTGCAGGACAACTTCAGAAGTCAGTTATATTATAATACATCTGTCTGACAGATAACGTGCTTTGTATAAAGTCCATTTCTGCTGATACAAACTGCTTGGTTGATTCCTTGTACTTCCAACAAGACCAATCTCCTTTATTCAACATGAAAAGTCCCTTCATCAAGAAGTTTACATGAAACTGTACAGTAGGATGCAACCTTTTGTTAGCAGGGAGTCAAAGAAGCAGTGTTATTACTCAAAGAAGAGAAACCCACATATTTACTACCATGGAGGTTTGGAATTTATTGACATCTCTGCTTCAGACTGGAGTCTTGCCACCAGTTTATCCTAAAAGCTTGAAGCATGCTGAGTTCAATGGAAGCTTTTTGCATTAAAACATGAGTGCTGCGTCTCAAACTCTAGGTGTCTATTTGTTGACTTTTCAGAAATAAACATGTTAAAAACCCTTTTTAAGGATTAGAAGAGGCTCCATATCACCAAATGAAGTTTTTATCTATATGTTTTATTTTGTATTTATTTTTTAATCATCTGCATATTAACATCTGATTAGCAACCGCTTGTTTAAGAGAGCATATCAGGTTATCTGGCTGGAGATAACAAAGCATGTTTTCCATAGAGGCTTCCAGACTAGAGGCTACACAGATGTGCCTGAGTTGAAAGGATCTCACTGTCTACTTTGAGAAGTGTAGATGGCTTCTGTATTTAGAGAAAACTCATCTGAAGCATCATAAAATAAAATGTACGGAAAATATAATATTCCATAATTAAGATTTCTAATGAATTGCCTTGTTAATCCATACAGTGTATGCATGTTGCAAAATTTCCCTGGCTTAATTAGTGCACTTGCTGATTATGTTTATTTCCTGATGTACACACTGATTAAGCATTGTCCATACACTGAGGCTTGAAGCGGGATCAGTCTACAAAATAGTACCTAGTCATTTAACTGGAGACTCAGAATGCAAATAGATCAACTTATGTAAAATTAAATTAGTTCTAATAGAACCCATTTTGACTGAGCAGCTGGTGACACATTATAAACAGAATTCTCTTGTTATGTGAAATAAAGGGCTTCTGCTAACAGATGCTTATATACTTTTAAGCCACAAAAAATTTTGGTTTATGTTTAAGGTCTAAAGTTAATAAAATAAGATAAATTCTGAGCTTGCTAGTAATACTTCTGCACTGGATGTCAGCATTCCTATCTGAATAGTGTATGAGGTCAGGTAGCCCTTTGCAATGCTCCACACAGGAGCTTAAAATTGAGTAACCACTAAATCATGAGTCTCACAACTAGCACACTAAACCTGCTCATTTTGACAGGCAATAGCTGTCAGATGATTTTTGAAATACACTATTAAGATACGGTACTTTCCCTTAAGTCTTAATCATTTTGTTGTTTTAATAGAAGTGACTACTTTTTGTTTATTTTTTTAGGGGGACATAATTTCAGACTTTTTATAGCACTCAAACTAGCCATTACGAAGCAGTTGTGTGCCGTTCCTAGTCAAAATTTGACAATGAACTGCACTTTAATCCTAGGAGTGCTGAAATGTTTAAAGTCCCAGTGACAGGCATTTTCTTGGTGGCAGAACATTTAGTGATTTTTATGAATGAGTTTAGTGTATTTAAACTCCTGGATGTACTGTTTATTTATGGTAAAATTGAGCCTTCAAGGCAAAGAACAAAATAACTTCAACGGAAATAAATAATTAAACAAGTGAGCAATATATTAAAGGTCTAAATTTCTATTTTCTGGATTTAATGGATTTAACTCTCATCATGGATTTATTTAAAAATAACTTTTTGTGAAGAAGACCTTATACTTTCTGGCTCCTTGATTCTTGTTCTGTGTTTGACAGTGCTTACCCTAGCAAAATTTCTCTCTTTAACTGACTTCCTACATATAGCAGCATACAAATTGATGAATATTGGTGCTTTAAAACATTATAAAATAAGTCATATCTTTGGTAAGTTAATTAGGAAAACAATCACATGCTTCATTTTTTATTCCATTCCCGGTGAATTTGTGACTAAATTTTGCTTTTTAGTCAATGGCACCTACTAAGCAGAATTAAAAATATTGGTTGATCCATTCACAGTCTGGTAGTTTTTTCTGGCTTTACTCAGTTTTAATTTAAAATCAGTGTATTCTTTGGAGGTAGAGGTCTACAGAGTTTAGTACCATAATATTTTAATCAACTCCTGCAGAACATAGATGAGTAAAGACAGATGAAAGTCAGAGCAATTTAAATATCTAATTCTTACAATCATTTGAATAAATGAGCAATAAAGCTTAACTCAAAGAATTGCATTAGAACTTATTTTCTTAATGCAAGTTTGAACTATGAAGATGGGGATTTTTGATTAGCATGAATCTTGTACTACATTTGCTACTTCTTTTTGACAACCTGGAAGATACATTAGCTTCACATTTGAATAAAATCATCTGAATGTATATTTCTTCAACTACTTATTTTGTGTATTTTGTTTGAAGAGGTAAAATTGCACTTTTTTATGTAAGGGACTTAAATTTTTACTCTTATAATTTGAGTCCCTGTTTCTGTGGGGAAATGGGAATTTAGCGTGGCACATAGGCAATCAAACATTGATATTACAATTGCTAGACAAAATTATAGTTCAGATATATTATAAAAACTACTGAAACATTCTACACTTAGAACTGATTTTTAAACAAAATGGTTTTAATGTGTTCCATGGTTTGCTGTTGTATGACTAGTCTTATGTTTTTTCACATGTTTATTCACACACAGACTTGAAGAAGAAAAAGTGTTACTGATTCTTCAAGACTTCATAATTAATTTTTTTTGCATTTTGAGTACCTAAATCAGAAAGGAATTATTCTTCCTGGGTACCCAAAAAGGCATGGTTCCTGTTTTCTCTGCTAGAAATGTAACAGCACCCTTTTCAAGTGTGAAATGCCAGACTCGTGTTTTCTAAATAATACTTTTGGAAAACAATGTTACTGTTTTCATTAATAATTTGAAAGGCTAATTTTAACATGAAAGGCTACTCTTTATAGTATTCTAGAGAAAGAATACACAAAAAAAATACACGTTATATGCTTGGGCAGTAATGCTAGGAGACATTTTGTAAATGTGAAAATAAATTTTGTCTTTAAAAACAGCCCTTTATTCCATAATTTCAATTAATAAGTGTGTGTGAGAATTAAATTTTTAAACTAATTTCCTCCACAGTCGCTTAAGATTTTAATACTGCAGAAAACAATTGAAATGCATGAATCTTTTAGCAATCCTCACTGGCACATTATAGTTCTGCTCCAAAGAGTTTCCAAACTATGAGGAAAAAAATCCATCTTTAGGACAAGTGAAGTTTTTTGCCTCCTGTCTCTAAAAAGGCAAGTGCCTTTATACCCAGGAGTTGTGCTTGTAAGTGTGGTAGGCTCTTCATGTGCATGCCTTATGCCTTAATGCCGGCCCTAATTTGGAAGGATGTTCTCACCTACCACTGTAATGAAAACATTTTAAAGTGTTACATTCACTAATCGTAGGCCTAACACAAAAGCTAGCACAATGTTTTTTTTGCAAATATTAGAAGCAATGGAGCAATAGGTAAGAATAGATTTAAATCTAAACAAAACTTTTGGAGACCAGACCATGTATCTGAATTCATATGCAATTAAATCATTCCTCCAATGATGTCCATTTTACCACATCTCACCTCTTCTGTGTTCCCTTGAAGACACTGAAAAAACCCCAAACCAATATGATTTATAATTATTTAAAAACAATCGAAATTTAAGTTTGCATAATCTCATTCTTTTTCTTGCTGTTTGTTGTTTGTCAGCAGCCTGTAATGGTGAAACATCCAGCTGACTGAAAAGCATTTACTGCTAGTGAAGCCTGTGTGCAATAGAAACTGAGGCTAATAATATACCTGGGCACTGGTTATTATGGTCACAGTTTATGTTCCTGACACTGTCTCTGTGGTCTCACCCATTTAATGCCCAGGAAAAAAGAAAAAGAGCTAGCACACATTCCAGACTGAAATTTAAACAGCCAAAAATCATTCTACCGTTAAGTAAGAAGATAATATGAAGCAACCAAACTAAATCCAAATACATTTAAATTGCTGCTTTAGCCTGCATGGCCTTTTCATATGATTCATACTAAAAATAAAACCTAACCTACCCCCGCCCCCCACAAACCCCAAAACAAAGAAATACCAACAACTCCCCCCAAAAGAAACATGAACCCCAAACTAAATTTTGATCATAGCTCTGACAAAGTCCAAAGCTTCATATTTTTCCCTATTTCTAAAATGTACCAACTGCAAAATGCCACTGTGCTAGGATCAAAATTAAAACCACACGAAGCGAAATATAAAACTTCATGCTCAAAAGAACTAAAAAGTTCTCTAGACACAACCTTAATTTAAAGAAACAAAATTACAAGAAGTCATGCAGAGCAGTATTCTCCTCCCCTCCTTGGAAATGTGCAGCTCTTTATTATGGAAAGGCAGTAGCCCCTCTATAGTTAAGGTTGCAATCAACTTCCATTATAAAGCCCTATTTTAGCCCCCTGTAACTTTGGCTTGAAAAAATTGGAATACAAATTGCCATATTTTCTCCAAAAGCAAAGAAGAATAGCTGAGGATTTTTTTGTTTATTTAGTGGGGTGTGATGATTAGGTTTTATTTTTAGCTTTTTTTTTCCCCAAAATTGAGGGCAAATTGTTTAACTGTTACAAAGTTTCAGTGAGTAAGGAAAAATTAACATGTTTAAATTTTTAGGGGTTTGGGGCTTTTTTTGCAGTTACTGCCATATCTGCCCTTATTAGTTGAAATTATTTTCAAATAATTTAATATAATAAATCTATTGCCTTTTCTCTATTAGGAAGGATGGGCCTAATTTTTCTCTTGCTTCTGACAGTAGGAATATTTTGCTGGTGACTTGTATGGAGATAGGACTAGTCAATCTGATGAATATTTTCAAAAGCAAGTAATGTTTGGGAGTGTGGTGTATATCCCAAAGTGAAGCTAATTCAGGTGTTGATCTGCTCGGAGTTTTTGAGCAAATGATTACTTTCTAGTGCTCTCTGCATATTCTTGGTTGACATTTCCAACACAGAGGGAATGACTGAGAGTTAAATTGAAGGACTGCTTTTAGAAATGCCAGAAGAAAACATATACTTAGTTACTGAGGGCTAGTGACTAATGACACAGTGGTTTACACTAGCCACTCCCAGCATTCAGTCTTATTTATCACGCTTGGCTCATTTCCTAGGATTAGGTCCAGAATAGCCTCTGGCCATGCAGGCTGTTCGACAAAGTGCGTAAGAAAAGAAAGCAAGTCTAGTCCATGGAAACACAGTTCCCCCTTTTTTCAGATGGTTGTTATCCCTTTCTGGATCTAAGCTTTTTAAATACTTTATGATTGAAGACGAGGCATTCTTGTAGACCTCATTGATTCACTGAGGAAAAAAAGACAAAAAACTCCTCTAACCGTTCTCCTTTACTTTTGTGTAGGCTATTTAGAAAAAGTTTATGGTACTATTTCCATTCTACTAAAATAGTCTCTTCAGTGTTAGAAAGAAGGGTTTTTTTTTGCCCTGAAGGCTTAATTATATTATGTATAAAAATGTAAAAGTATATATTTCTATATTAAAATATATAGTTGTATATAGATACTTGAAAACAGATATTAATTTACATATGTCTATTTATAGTGGTTTGGACAGCCAAAGTTTGCATATACCGTGTTATAACATTAAGTATTGTAATTGTTTATTGCATTAGTATGGAATTTTAAAATCCTAACAAGATGCACAAAATGTAAATTTAAATCCAATTGTGATCAAATACACCTACTGCCTTTGGATCCTTTTCATGCAATGCTTAAGATGTCCTTGTGAGATACCTGTGTCTTATGGCATAACTTAACTCTTTAAACACATCCCAGTAAAGTTATTCAAAGTTCAACAACATTACTGAAATGTTATTAAAAAAAACCAAACCCCTCAACAATAAAAAATTAGAAATTTTAACAAACAATGAAACCTGACAAGGTTTTAAAAATTTAATAGAAATCTCTGAACTAAGAAGATGGTTCTACTGAACAAGTCAGTCTGGTTTTAGTAGGATATATCTATAAAATATATCCTAAAAATTTAGAAGCAGAAGGAAAATCCTGTGCCAAAATCCTGGAGGATTAAAGAAGGAAGAAGATGCCAATATTTTCTGTCTTTATATCCACAAAAGATGTATTTAAAAATACTTCTTTCTACTGGCTGTTTTCATAGTGATAATTAATGTTGAGACCCATTTGAATTTCGCTTCACCATGTAGAATTTTTAAACCCCAGGAACACTAAGATCACTGTTTCTAAAACGTCATTAGGGTTTTCTTTGGAGAATAAGTATGTCCTTCACATAAGCTGAAAGGAAAAAGGAAAATGATGTGCAGAATTTCCCTGGAGGAAGCAGCTGTCAGGGATCAGGTAAGACATTGCTGGCAATAGGTGTTGGAGTTTTGTGTGTGTTGCTGAGAGGGCAGCAGAAAAGGTTGCTTTGGCACTTTCCCAAGGCATGGCTATCAACCACAAAACTCTGAAGAAGCACAGCTGGAAGCCTAGGGAAATCTGAGGACAGGAACTTAGGCTGCAAGACAGGTGTTCAGCAGATGAGTGTTTACCTGTTGAATTCTCTAATCTGGAAAACTGTGGAATGTGAGCAACAGAAACAGAGCAGGCAGACACACTTGCCTGCAGGCAAGTCCAAATCAGAGAAAGAATGTGTCCCATACAGCAACTGGAGTGCTCCTAGTTGCCTTGGTTAGGCTTTAGTAAAAAATACCTAAGGAAAAATACGAATGGAATTGAGGGAAAGACAGAATTGTCAGAGCTCAGGATATTTAGACAACTACGTTAGGTTTTGTACTTCTCAGGACTATTTGGATTAAGTGAGCTTTGTATTAACATTTTCAGGGCTCATTTGCTCTGCTAGAAATAATTATATTCCCAAACAATAGGCTGATGCTGCAGATACTCATTATGAAGTTTTTTGAGGCTAACAGTAGAAGTTAGAGGCGTCACCCCAAGTTCTTACCACATTTATGATGGTGTGTGGAAAGCAGGAATGGCATATACAGTCACAAACACTTAAAATAGGCAGCAAACAGATCAATAATTTAGAGGGGAAACATTCTCTAAAATACGGTTTACATAAACAGAGTAATTTTGCTTTTTGAGTTAAAACTAGAAAATTACTAATTTATGACATGATCCAACATTGTGACTCAAAAGAGTTTTTCCAGATGATCAGCTATCTAAAATGCAAATGAAAATCTGGTAGTGCCTAGGATAGAGAGTTACCACAATAGCAATATGATTATTGTTTTTTATTTATGCATTTAATAATACAATGATTAGAAGAAAGATGTGTTTGAGTGCTTTTTTTTAATTAGCAGTGAATGCTGAGAAAATTTGTTACTATTTAGCTTTATTATGAGAGTTTTTGAAAGGCTTAATCCATATTTGACTTCACCTACACCTAATTTTCAGTGATTATTAAATAACTGCTTTCAGTTACTTATTAAGGCTATATATTAAAGTAAATAAGACTGCAAATATACTATCTCTCCCCACCTCCCCAGTTTTAGATCTGCCTGTTTTCCACAAAACTGCAACTCTAACCAGCAATATTCTAATCTTGCTTTCAATGAGATACTACCCCAACAATAAGGCTCATTAAAATTACTTTTTTACATCCTTTGCTGGAGAATTTTCCAAAGTCCTTTGAGTATTTTTATAGAAAGCCTAAGAGACTTGGGTGCGTGCCTGCACTAAGAGGTTTCAAGAAAACTCACCTGAAGTGTCTGTTTTCATCTTTCTGTGGTATAATTTATTGGCAGGAAAGGAGTTCTTCAAAATTTGCTGGCTTTCTCTAGGGCAATATTGAGCAAACATTTAAGAAAGAAATTGGCTAGAGAGAAGATGAAATCTTTCTGTTATTTCAGTGAATAGAGTATTTCATAGAGAACACGCTGAAAACCTTTACATTCCCATGAGATAATATATAATTTTATTCAGTTAATTGTTCCCTTTTTAATATTAGTTCAGGTATTTTTTCTTCTTTCTTCTTTTTATTCCTCTAAACTGACACTTTTGAAGTAATATGTTGTACAAACATTGTTAGTACATTTTCTAAATGTCATTTCAAAGTTGAATGCTTAATGATTTGTAGTTTTTATGCTATGTATATATCTGCCAGCTTTCCTCAGCATAACGCTGCTAAAATAACTCACTCCAGGCTGATTTATTATTTTTATTCAACCAGGTGCTTCATGGGTTTGGCAACTTTGGTAATGTTATTGTCAAATTGTTATAATGACTCTGCACTTGGTGCTTGATGATGCCAACACGTGCGATGAATTTACTGGCACCAGCAGAGAATATTTCATTCCCTTATCTCTTTGTGAAGAATCAAGCTTCGTCTCCCATATTGCTTGTTATTCAATACGTCTCATGTAATCTCTCTGATTTCTTTGATACCTCTCCCTTTCAAGAATGTTTAGTTATGATTCTGCTGAGCTAATAGCTGTTCACAGAAGTAGAAATACATTTGTTATGTTGAAGTTTCTTTATAATTATTGTCACTGTCTATTTTTTCTCTCATGATGTCTCTTAGGCATCTCTGTTTTGTTTGGGAGGTAGCATCATAAATAAGTTTTGTCTCTTCTAAATAGATCTGAAATATCATTTGGTAAGATGCAAGGTTACAGAGAATACATCTATATCTGCAGAGGAAGGAAAACTAGGTTTTTTACTCTATTAGTCTCTCATAACTGGAAGATAAACTAAACTCAGGTGAAAACATTGAAAATTTTAGTGCTATTTAATACAATATTCATGGTACTTATTTAAAGTTCTGTGCATATTTAGCAATTTTGCCTGAACTTGAACAGCAATGAGGTAACTGCTGTACAGTCTACAAGGAAGTTTGCTTTGTCAGTCTGGTTTATCTGTATTATCACCATTAACTTACAATTTTATCTGTGGTCTTTGAGGAATATTTTATTTATCAGTTGAAGGTTATGAAGCCTTGTACTTGAGCATTCATGCACAACTTCTTACCATGACGAGTCTGAATAGTAACTGCTGCATATTGCAATGTACCTTTGTTTCATTTGTGTTTCTGCAACAAACCATCACACTCTCCTATTATATTTCACTTTTACCTAAGTAGCAGTTTGAGGGATAATTTAGTCTCATTAGTCTTGCAAGCTTTGAACCTCCTACTTCTTAGAGGGTTAAAATAGAATGACTGTTGCAACCTAAAGTTTTGCTAAGTTTCAAGCATTTTTATCCTAAGTGCATTTTTTTTAAATGGCTACTAAACACAATCCAATCTGCCAGTTTTCCATTACTTACTGGACTCCAAACCGTGCAAAATGCAAAATTTTGTTAAATATGAACATTAATAAGGACTGATTTAATGACAAAAATTTTTTTCTTACTTATTAAGTGTCTCAGTGGAATGTAACAAATAAATTTCAAATCCTTTTTTAGGAAGCAGTTTTCAATATGCATGGCACTACCACTGCAACTATATAGATAGTAATCATACAGGAAAATGTAATCTGTATCTACAAATTTTACTCATCCTTTCAGTCCCATGTTCTTCCCGTGTCCAAGAGGATCTGAATAGCTCTGCTAAATGAGCTGCATCTTGAAGGTAAGTGAGGTTCTTCACAGTCCAGGACTATACTTGACCCTGAAAAAAATAAAGACACTGACCTAAATGCCAATCTCTATGATCAATTAAGGCCATGCAGAGCAGATCAGGAAAAAGGAAAAAAAAAAAAAAAAGAAAAACTAGGAAAAGCTCCATCTGGTTCAGAAGACAGTGGCCAGTCCCATAAATAACACAAGCTGTCAGGAAAACATCATTCCTGAAGTATTCTTCGTATTGGCTTTCTGTCCAACTACAGATCCCCTACCAGGAGCTTCAGAGCTTTGCATAGGCTTGGACCAAACCTATCTCATCATGTCAATAAGTGCCTCATTTGTGAGTTATTTCAAATTAACAAGGTGAAGAATGAAATGTACAGAAGTAAAGAACATGGGCATATACAATTCTAGAATACAATTGCACATGCACACATACACAGATCCACACAAACTAAAAAATCCACACACATAAAAAAACTCTGAAAAAGTCTAGGCTTTCATTTCAGCTGAGATTTTCTGAAACAGGAAAACAAAACTTATCTGCAGCATTGTGTTTGGAAAATGTAATTGCAACCTCCATACAAGAGTGTGAAGTAAAGATGAACAATAAGCTTTACATTACAGTTATTTGTTTTTCGAATCATTCTGTTGGGAGCTAATAACATTTGTACTCCAGCAGTATCTATTACGAGGTCTGAAGGTGAGAGTGCTGGGTGATGCACAGTCATATGACAAATTAAAAAATGAGTGTTCTGGAAGTTTATGACATTGGTGCACAATAGAAATGTGCCTGTGTTGGTTTTTGTTTAGTTGGAAGACAGGTTTCATAAAAAATGGAAATTCTAATAGAGAACACGAGCAATGCTGAGATGTGTTGAGCTCTGACAAAAAAAGAAGGATCCACAGGCCCAGCACTGCCTCTGGAGTTTTCTATCACTCACTTCAAGAAAGCATCTGGCAGCCCAGTTTTCCTCCAGATGTCACTCGTGTCTCCTTACTGGTGTTAAATTTAGGGCTCAGGGTATGTGGACTACTAGGAGAGGATTGAAGATTGCTTTCAACAATCTTACCAATTTAGAGGAATTATCTTGTGTAAGAGGTAGCAAGCTTCCTTGGTTCAATTCTGCACTAAATCTTTAGCACATGATGAAGCCACTCCTTTCCCAGAGTGTTTCATCAGTTTTACTTAAACATTCTCCCCTCTACTGCAGAGGGAGACAAAGGATTCTCCATTTTTCTAAGGTCTTCCCTGGGGAAAAGAACAAAAGATGAAAAGTTTCTATATTTTCTTAGTTAAACATACAGATTATAGCTGAACTTTATTTCTGAGGAATCAAATGGTTACTCACACGCCCAAAGTGTTAAAACGTGAAAGCTCTGGCATGAACAGGGTGAAGAGACACTGTGAATATTTTCCTTGCTGAGGGGTAAAATGTTGATCACTATTCCTGTCTGTTAATCTGTTGAAGATAAATAGCAAACTGCTGCATTTACTTCTTTTCTCTCGTTTGCATTCAGAAGACAACACACAGAAAATTCACTTTGAAACATTTCCTTAAAGGTGCATGATCAATCCCTAGGGAGAAACTCACAGCCAGGAGAGAGCCTTGTGCTTGGGTTTGATAGTGACAGATAGCGATGGAATATGGTACTTAGTGCTCCGAACTAAGAGACCATTGTGTGTGCAACTCACAGTGAGACCATGGCAGAATAAAGCTCCCCCCAGCCCCACCCAGAAGTGTGGCTGCCTTTGTAATTTTAATTGGTCTGTGTTTGTGGAGTGGGGCCTCTATTTACTTATGGCTTGGGGCTTGTGTTTACCAAGCCTGGTGGAGGCCAAGTGTCATATCACTGAAGCTTAGTTCCTGCAAGCTCTCCTGCTATATCTTGAGGCACTTTTCAGTATCTGTGCCTGTCTAATTCACGAGCTTCTGTGAAACAAGCACAGGAGGGTACAAGGCCTACAGGGAGGAATTACACCTAATTACTCAAATAATTGCTAGGCTGTTGCCTTCTTAGTCACTGAAAATAATTTCCAGGTCCCTGGCTTTTATAGATAGTCTTCTAGAGGCAGGAGGACACAGCCCCCTTTTTAACTCAGCCCATTCACTCACAAAATCAGAACACTCGAGCCTGCAAAATTAATAAGCACCACTTCCATTACATATATTTTAGGTTGTTGTTGCCGTGGCGATAAAGTCAGGGACATTGAATCTCCTCTGTTGAGCCATTGTTATCATCCCTGGCCATCTGCTGCAGAGGAGTGATATTCCATCTCATTTGCATGATGACTGATATATGGGAGGTTTGGAAGGACATATGCCACAGCAATCATGTGATGAAAATTAAAGTGAAAGTTTTGGGCCCAGAGCCGAAAAAAATCTGTGTATGCGCATGAGGCTGTTGATGTGCAAATGTGAATCATATTGAGAAGGTTTGAATAGGGAGGTGTGACGTAAAGAGGGGACACAAACGCAGGTGCTTATCTCTAGGCAGTCAAAGGCGCTGGATGTCATATCATGGGAACTACCTTTCAAAGGCACAGCTTTAGTGTACAGTTCAGCACACAAGGGAGGAGAAACGTATAAGTTTTGGAAACAAAAATAAAGTAAGTTTAACAACTTTTTCACACTATGAACCCATTGATGTTTAAGCAACTTGTACTGTTAGTAACTTTCTGTTTTTTTTTTTTTGTTTGTGCTCTAAGCTTGCAAAAAGCAAAAAAAATTCTGTCCATATATCGATGTTAAAATCTTGAGAGATTTGTGTTAAGAAGTTTGAGGGGTTTTAATCCATGCTTTAAATGCTCTCTGCAAACTTTTCTTTTTTGTTTAAATGACACTAATGCTGTTTCTTCCACAATGTATGCTTGGTCATTATCTTAAATGCTATTTTGGGCCTCAATTAAAAAATAGCTACTTGTAACTGCTTTGAGAAAGCTTTCTGAATAAAATGTCATGGTGTAATTGCATTTATACTGCCTCAGTAAAGCCTTTGTTCATATACATTTTACAATTGTGCAAATTTGCAGCTCTAGCTATTTGATTTGAGGAAATGATCACAAGGACACTTTTTCTCTTATTTTGAAAAGTTACTGAACTTAAATACTGGCTTTTTAAGAAAGAGAGAGAATAAAATGAGGCGGGAGAGGGAGAGAGAATGGGACCAGTGTATTTTAGGAACTGTTCGATAGATGCAGGTTCACTTGCAGTTCTGTATTACAGAGAAGAGAGCTTTCTCATGATGTTTTACAATGCTTTAAAATCATGTGTAATGCTTTTGAAATGGAGATTGTTGATCGATATATTTATTAGCTTTACTCTAAGGGAAAAAGGGTCTTTCAAAACCTGGCATTTCTGTCCTTTAAATTATTTGGGATTCAGAGAGTGAATTGAGAGCTTCTGATTAAAAAAGTGAATACTGTACTTCAGAATGAATGTGTGTGTCAAGAAAATCTTTAGAAAGTTAAATGACAGTGATATCAGGCAAGGTTGAAGAATGAAATGGACCTTCTGGGACAACATTTTGCAGGAGGATAATTTTTATGAAATAGCATTTGATGTTAGAGAAAGTCTGTTTAACACTCTGATCAGCAATAGCTCTCTCTCTCTCTCTCTCTGACTTTCTTTTGTCTTTAACAAAGCACTTAGTTCAGATGTTTGTCTTCCTTCATATGTAAATAGCAAGGCAATCTTGTGCAAGGTGCTGTGAATTTTTCATTTAAGAGATTATAAAAGCACAAATCCCAGATTTTATCCTTAAACTGTAAAACTGTATGGGGTGAACTTTGTTACTTAAGGATCTTTGTGGCATTCAAAACGACCATTTATTACCTCTTTTGTCAATTAAATTAGTTAAGTTAATTGTATAGATGTGTCTTCTTTGGTTTAGCTGTGCAGTGGTTTTGTAATTCTTGAGGAAAATTACAGCATTTGTGATGAAAGCTTTCTCTGAGACAATAATATATTTCTGCTCTAAGGTGGCTAACAAATAATACAGATTTGGAATGAGGAATTTCTAAATATAGGCTTTGCCTCTTAACTTCCCAGTTTGGAGCATTTTATTTTTACTTGTAAATATCATCTTTGTGTTATAGTACTTTCATGCCTGCAGGCTAAGATTACCAGTCTTCCTTTTTTTCCTCCTCCTTCTAAATATTCAATTACTCAATGGTAATTATTATTATGTGGCCTTCTTGGCTTACTGCATTATTAGATTAATATAGATTTCTTGTGCCAAATTAGCGGAAATCACTGCTATACACAACAACGAATCACTTTTTTTTTTAAAAGTTTTATTTACTTTGTTGAATAACAGGAAGACTTTGACATCATGATGTTTTATTCTTAAGACTTTTAATATAATATGTCTTTGAAAAATGAGCGGCAGAGGGTGTCTTTTTGTTTTGCTTTTTTCTCCAGTAGGTTTCTAATAAGTAGAAACTTTGCTGCAAATATAACTTAATTTGTTCAGAGATCTACGAATAGGGATCTTTATGAAAGAAATTGCACTTCAAGCCCCCAGCTCTCTGATTCTCGTGACAGAGGTGTGTAGCAGAGGTGAGAAAACCGAAAATGAAAGAGGAGCTGTCCAGGGTACTGCAGCTGACTAATATTTCCTGTTACTGCACCGAAAAACATCTTTACTGAAGTGCTCATGAAATGCTGCCATTTGTTACTTTTTATTTTCCCCCTCAGAAATAGGAAAAAACACCCACCTTTCAACAAAGTCAACTATAAAAAAGCTGTGCATGGAAATCTTAATTTAGAAGCATGCCATTTTTCTGTGAATAGCAAATACATCCTCAGATCACAGTAACTTTTAAAAACTGCTTACTAAGATTAATTTTTATGCAAAGGTTTTTGTCTGAGTTACAGACAATAAAACTTTACCCGTCTAAATTAATCTATGAGTACAACACAAATGGTTTCTATGGTAGTGCTGTAATGTAAACAAAACAAAGGGAAAAAAAAAAAACCCCAGATCTCAATCTTGCATTACTTGATTGCTTTTGAAATGAATTCTTGTCCTTATGTGACCTGAAATGTTTGGTTATAAAGCTATAGAAATCCAAACGATCATATTTGTTTGATATGAAATGAAAAAAAAATAGTTAAATTGAAAGTTTAACATCATGAAATTCAAAATCCCAAGCGGTATATAAACATTAAAAGAAACTTTGGACTGCTAATCCTAGGAAATGAGTTTTATGGATTGAATTCAACAAGGCTTCAGAAATGGTTCCATCTGCTGCCTAGCAGCTGGTGAAAGGATAAATTTAATTCATTAATTCATTTGGAAAAAAGGATCCAAGTAGTAAAGACTTCATTGCTCATAATGCACATAGGTGAAAATCAAAACTGAAATTATGTCTAGTTGATCATCTTTGATAATGAGCAATATTTTCTTTGTAATTGTTATAATTATCTTGATCAGTCAAGTGACAGTATATTGACTATATGCTGTTAACCAGTGTTTTTGTGTCTTAAAAAGTTGAGAATAGTTCTAAAAGCATACCTCCTCTTCCAGAAGGATCATCCCTACTTTGGGAGTTATAGATTTTGTAGGTTTAAAAAGCTAGGTTGTTTCAGTGAAACAATATTGGTGCCTTTCTATGAGTATTTGCAGCTTGTCTCTTATTAAGTCAATTTAAGAACACAAAATAAGGGACCACTGAAATTAGAAAATAGACTTATGCATAGTTAAGTCACTGTAATAATCCAAACCCAGAACATCAAATGCAGTTAATAACTTTACTTTTCTATTAGAGTCACAAGCTTAATCTTTTTTTTCCTGTCTGCACCCATTTGTTTCATGTTAAGTGCTAAAAACTTAGACTATGACTGAAAAATATAAGTTAACAACTGAGAAAGGGTGATATTTAAAGACCCAGGGTTTTAAAGGCATAATTAATTGGACAAATACTTCAATAATAAATTGACATCCAATTTCTAGCTATAAAGTTTTCCAAAGTACCACAATCTCCAGATAAAGGCTTTTTTTTAAAGTGCTTGCCTCTACTTACTTTAATCTAAATCACAAGCAGGGAGTGCAAAGTTAGCTAAAGCTTTTGAACAGTAAGATGGTCAAGTGGAAAAATCTCATGTTCATCTTACACCAGACAAACAGGTGAACCTGTGCCTCATTACTTGCTGAGGAATACACAGGACAGATGAACTGCTATCCTGAAACCAGCTAAATATCTTCCAATGCCTATTTTCAATGTTTCTGCTTGAGATGGTGATTTCATGAATGATATTTGGCTTTTCCCATTTCCTCTGTAGCCCATGGCTCACTGTGGTGGGTTTGTTGGATTTACTATAAAGGTTCTGTTCGCACCCTGTGGGTTGGGTTAAGAATTAGGATTTATGCATTTACTTCTACTGTTGCTTTGTTTATACAGCTTTGGTTTAGTTTTGATCCCTTTTTTTTTGCCTTTGAGGCTCTTCCACAGTGTCAGCTGCTGACTGATAGTAGGAGAACGGCCTCGTGGTGTGAATGAAAGGGACCTAGCGGTTGGTAAACAGAGATAAGGAATAAATAGAGCACAGGCAAAAGGAGATAGTTCTGTGGGAGCCCAGATTGCCGCCAGTCTGTTCAAGTGAGATGCAGTGCCTGTCCTTTTCCCAGATTAAATTAGTGTGCGAAATCTCCAGTGACCTCCTCCCCTTCTCCCCATACTCTTTAGCCAAGCTGAACAGCCTCTGCTGTAAAGTATTCATTTTATCCAGGGACAAGTTGGACAATAGAACTCTCCCTGTTACTTATGGACAGCTGTCGTGATTCATGGAGCTTTTCAGCATTTCATTTTTCATAAGAGTTAAAAGGGTTTTACCTTGTAACTGACGAGAGGTTAGAAATGCAAAGATGCCAGCCCTGAGGTTGCCTGTAGTAAGGAAGTTAATAAATAAATATCACACACACACACAAACACATCCCCTCCCCAATGTGCGAAAGGCTGTGTGTTTTTGTTAGTGCTGCTCTTCTTATTTAAAGGGGTTTAATTGTGATAACGTGATTACACCGAAGCATGAACTGCATGGAGAAATTAACAAGCAGAGACACGGCGATATGCAGGGCCCCCAAGGTTCCCTAAATTAAAGGTGACCAGTGAAAACCCAGTGAGTGCCCTTTTCCCTTCTTTGCCCTTGCTTTTGCCTACAACTCCTATCAGTTTATTACCTGCAAATAACTCCCAGGAAAGAGTAAACACTCATGAGACACCTCTGTGGTCCCGTATTTTTTTTTTTTTTTTTTGTGATTTACTGCAAATATATTCAGCATTTTGACTGATTAAATAGACCTTCGGCAACCTTGAGGGTCACTGTGTAGAGTATGTACATAGAAAATGCATCAGCCCATTGTACCCTGGCAGCTAATGAGATTGGTCGTTAAGTAAATGACACAAAGCCTACAAAAAAAGCTTAGCAGCTCACTAGAGTATCACAGAGTGTCCCTGCACACCACACAACGACACAAACAGTGGACTAACCTAGCCCACCCCTGCTTTATTCTACATCACTGCTTCCCTGATGTCAGCGTGAGAGGCAGAACAAAGGCTAAAAGGCACACGGTAAGTCAGTCTGACAATTATGCCCTAGGGAGAAAGTAGAGCAAATCTTAGCCTAACCATGGGGTTGAAAGTCCGTTTCTAGACAAGTAGGTCATAATGAAGGGATTTTTTCCCCCCCTGTCACTTCATGAAGGGGAGAAAAATGTCTCTGGAATCAAGGTTGGGTTTGTTTCTTGTTTGTTTGTTTCCTTTTCTCTCTGTCTGATTTGCCAGCTTGCAAAAGTTTCTGGAATTCCGAAAGTAACGTGAAACAGTATTGTGAACAGTTTCGTGAACTGGATATTTCTCTTATAGTCTAATCAATTAAATATTCCTTTTAGGAACTGCCACACAGTAATCATTGTCTCAGATGTACATTACATCTGATGAACTTTACAGACAGAAAGTTTCTTTTTTACTTCTCTGTAAAAATCTGCTGAAAATATGTTATGTATATGAATACAAATTTCAATCCAC
Organism: Entomyzon cyanotis; assembly: GCA_024500445.1. Lineage (NCBI taxonomy): Eukaryota > Metazoa > Chordata > Aves > Passeriformes > Meliphagidae > Entomyzon > Entomyzon cyanotis. Next base: position 24,775,854 of record JAKEPQ010001005.1, read on the forward strand.
TAGACAGCTACTTACACCCCTAAATTCCTGGTACAGTTTTTACAAGTATGTAGATAAAAATGAAGTTGCTTATATAATTTTGGGATTTTTAAGAAAGATTTTAACATGATGTCTTTCTCCGTGCTGTCTTTTATGTGAGCTGAAATTAAAGAGTTGAAGATTGCTGTTTAACAGTTGCACAGTCATGACTTATTTTCTTTGCACAGCAGCAAAATGTTCAGCTGATATCTTAGAATAGCAGGTGCCTGCCTGTGTAACCAATGATAAAATCTTTCCTAGTAGTGTTTCAGTTTAGTACCTCAGGACCCTTTATTTTGCTGAAAAATGGCAACAGGAAGTTGCCGGAAAGTCTTGTTTGCATTGCTAAAATGTTTCTGTCTGCCTTGCACTTTGGAGGCTCAGGGGATGTTAGCTTCAAAACAACATGATATTATTGCAAGATGCCTTTGTGAATTAAGTAATGCTTCTCCTCTCCTCCTTGCAAAACCACTGCAAACCATATGTTTAAAGAATGCTTTATCAAATACAGAGAGTTAAAGAAGTGGGGTTTAGATATCAGTCTGCTTTAAAATTGATCTTTTGTTCAGTGTTTGGGGTTTGGTTTTTTTGTTTGTTTTTTGTTTTGCTTTGCTTTGCTTTGCTTTGCTTTGCTTTGCTTTGCTCTGCTCTGCTTTGGGAGACTTATCTAATTTAGAAAAAGCTTGTCAATATATGTGTATTTAGACGTATCAGGATAACCTGTTCACTTAATTAAAACTCTTCGCAGGTCACAGAAGTCAGTTCATTATATGTCGCTTACCCAGGAACATCCTTTTTACTGCATGGGCAATAGAATTATCACCACAGCTTACAGATACTAAGATAAAATGTGACATTTTAACAAATACATTTGATGATTCCTTGCAAAGGGGTATGAGCATATGCATATATACAAATCCATGTGCGGATATTTGTAAAGAAAGTTCACATATGCAAAAAACTATATTCACCTATGTAGTATCCCAGTTACCTGACACTCAGTATATATTAGGTATATTTGCAGTTATATCTGCATTTGCCTTTCCCAGTAATTCTGATTTAAGAAATATAATGAGAAAGTAACCAAACCCAAGTAAAATTGTGTATTTAATTTTACTTTTCATATTTTTTAAACTTGTGTATATCTCAGAAACATTTTGCCTATGTTACCTCAGTAAATATGAGATATTCAGGCATCAGAAAACAAGCTTTCTTTCTAAGTCCTGTAATTCAAACCTAGATCAACAGAGATTTGCCAAGCTTCAGGATTGCAACACTGTTTTGCTTTAAAATATTCTAATTGATATGAAGTTTTCAGTTTATTTTAACAGAAAATGTTCCAAGGTATTTGATGTTCAGGTGCATCCCCACAGCTTCTAAAAATTAGCATATCCCTGGGACACAGTCATATATGCCTTTTACGTAGCTACACCAACAAGAGTAAAGGGTATTTGATATTTCAGCATTCACCACATTAATAAGTTCAGCTGTTTATATTATTAAAAGCAAAGAGTGGTTTCATAGGGGTAATGTACACGCAGCAGTGTTACAGAAACCATACTGCTGTAATCTGACAATTACATTCTGTAATCCGACAGGTTGAGCCTCAGTAAGTTTTAGTAGTTTTCACAGCTTCATTTTTTTCCTCTTGTTTGTCATTTCTTTAGTACGCCTAAGAGAAAAGAAAAAGAAAACTTGATTTCTGATAATTAATGTCATTCATCTGATCTCCCTGATAAAGTGCGAAACACTGCAGATTTTTAGAAACCACATTTGACTCTACTTTTTGGACTATACAATCCAATATGAGGCCTCTACCTTTATCTTAGTGCACAGTGCAGGGCACAAGAGTATGAGCTGTGCATGCGGATCTGAAAAACTTTATGGTACTATGCAGTTGATTTGAATAACTCTAATTCAGTTTTTTGCATGTTTCTAGTTTTTCAAGCCACCAATTCCAAAATACCTGATATTTCTGACAAGCAAGTATCTCCAAAGTCACTGACAATCCTCTTGAAGGCCTGACGCTGTCGCTCCAAAATAAGGCATAGCAGATAACATGCGGAATAAACTTTGTATTTTACTATATCCACAAGTATATAGAGAATCTAGACCAAAGTCTGTTACTGAACTGATTGATTTTGGAAGCATATATATACACCTGGGATTGGGTCACTTTTTAGTTATTGTGCGTATAGTTGTGGATTATTAAAAACTACATACGCAAAATCTGTGTTTCTGGATTTTAATTACCTTGAAGTACTTCAGATTACAGATACTGTTCAATTAATAATAAAAAAGGTTGTCTCCCTCTTGACTTTTTTTTTAGCATTTACATAAAATTTCTTTGGAGGAGAATTGCTCTCTTTTATGTTCATGGAAGACTTTTAATGATACTAGCAACTCTTGCTTTCCTAAGTAAGAGATTTCTGGTTCAAAAAGAGGTGATAATCTAACAGCAAAAGTTACTTTAGAAGGAAGACAGGGTTTACCTTCTTGAATAGGTGAACACTGACAAAAACTTTTATACACATGAGTGATTCCACTGAGGTGAGGTCGGTGGCTCACTTTAATGCCGCAAAGCAGGTGTGTAACTGTTTTGATGACGAGGGTTTTATTGATTTGCTTAAGAGATTCGAATAACATTTGCTAGCACATATTCCAGGTTTGGTTTCATATGTGAACTTTTCCCTCCACTAAAGCACTTTGGTGAAAAGAGCTAGATTTTCATTTAAGGGCATGTATTTGAACTCTGCTCCGTGAGGCATTAGGTTTTAAAAAACACTGTAGAACTTTTCCAAAACACTGGTTCAAGGGAGGACTGGAGATCCCAATTTCTCCTTAAGAGTGGTCTTCTTTTTCCAGAGGTAGAGTCACTAGGTCAGCTCCCTAAACCTCAAGAGAAATTTTGACACTTTTGCTGCCCCTCCTGCCCCCAAGTTGAAGCACATGTACAGCATCTGGATTGGCACAGCAGAGCAGTAATGGCTCCAAAGGCACCGTTATGGACTATCAGGTCAATAATCCTTATGCTAAGAAGGATTTACATGATACAGAGTAATGGCTCTGTCATTTCTGAAGTAAAAATCCACTTTTTAATGAGCATAAAAATATTGGTTTGTACTCTTCACATCAGAGATACTATGGAAGCTAAAAAGACAGACAAACATAACTTCCTGAAATAAAAGTTCTCATTTAAATGTTTGAATCAAATAAATGTTAAAATACTGTAGGTAGACAGCTACACTATGCCAAACAGGGACTTTTTTGAACATGTAGTTATTGTTCTCAAATTTTTTCTTCCTTACTATATTAGAAGAATTATAGTATGTGAATATTTTGTCTTCAAATAATTTTTATGAGGCAGTCCAGAAATAAATTTGGCTTAAGGGGGATTTTTTTGTTGTTTTCTTTAATTTTTCTACTGTGTGACTTTCTCCTACTTCAGGCAGAGGTTTCACACAATCTAACACACATGATCTTGTTACAAAAGTAAGCTTGCAAGTAAGATCAGCGGTCATAGAAAACCACAATTGTGATCTTTTTTTCCTATTAATATGTTTTTTCCTATTAATATGTTTTTTTCCTCTAATTTAATTTCTTGTGATAAAAAAAAACCAAAAAAAACCCCACCAACACACAAAACATTTCTTAAATATGCCACATTTGGGGAAAAATATTTTCTTCACTAATAATGTGGTTAACTCAGACTCCATAAGAGACAAGGAAAGTCACCAAATACGAAACAGAATGAATGAGCACCGCGACAAAAATGAAGAGAATGAGTACACATGACATTTTCATTGTATCTCTAACATTTTATAAAATTACAGACCATTTTGAAGTATAGGTCTGATGGGAATCATCCTATATGTAAGCATTCAACATTTAGTGAACAGAGTGCAACTGAACACATAAATCACACTAAGTAGCATTGACACTTGGTCAAAAGAAACATATATTTATGGCTCAAGTGTATGTTCAAGCTAATCATACCTTGCCATTATTTTTGTGATAAACAGTACTGTCTACAAAAAGGGTTAAAGAAAATGCATTCTGTTGCATCTGCTTACTAAATCCCTTACTTTAGTAGAAATTCAAATTTTGTAAAGATTATTCGTTTTATTGATGCATATAATTATAATCACAAGCCATCTGCTGATTTGGCAGGCATGGTTAAAATTCTCTAACTCTCATAACCTTTCAAGTACAGTGCCCTTGGGACTCTATTTCACTTTTATATTTTGGAAAACATGTAGGGACAAACAAGAGAGGTCATCTGCCGAAAGTCAGACCTGTAAAACATTGAAAGAATAAAGACCATGATGACTGCTCTTGTTTTAATAGGAAAAAAAGAGTATTTTTTATTTTATTTCTCACTTCAGAAAGGATTATACTGGTTTTCATCACACACTTTGGGAATTTGAATTTTTTTTTCCAGGGATTAAAGCTCTCTCCTAGCACCTCTGGGACCTGGGTTCCAAGTTTAAACTAAAAGAACAAATATTGTTCAGTTTGGTTGCCACAGGTGAATTAAACATATTTAACCTTGGCCTTAATTTTTCTTTTTACACAATTCTCATTGCATTTCCATTTGAAATGCTTTAACAAACACTACTCCAATTTTTTTTTATTTGTTTACTGAGTTTCGCAGAGAGGCACCTATCATATATTTAGCTTTTTCCTGTGAAGCTCAAAAGAGCAATTTGATTTAGAGGGCTACATCCAATAAGGCATAAAATGAATGGCTAACATTCTTTGGCATAGCCCTTTAAAAACAAATGACTTTATTTATATTACCATACCATTGAGTGGTGGTTAGCCACAGTTGCAAATGTTTGGGCTTTTGGTCTGTGAGAAGTTTAATTCTCAATTTTCTGGTGTCCATCACCATGTGTAGCCAAACTATTTTATACTTGACGGTTCTTTCGTTTTAAAAAAATCTTTGTGGCTGTCAAAATGTGATGTTATGCTGTTGCTTCTAGCAGGAAACAACCACAAGGGGAAAACCCCCAACTTTTAAGGCTCTCTCTCTGTCAAAAGTACAAAAATGATCCCATTTCTACTAGTTGTAGCATATTGAAAATGCTGTTATTTAGGACAAAGAGTGTTTTTGAGAGAAAATACAGGAAGGTGGAAAAACTTTGTGCAGAATGGGATAGTCTGGTGGCTTCCTGATATTAGCAGAAGGCAAAGGCAGTAACATTTCAACAGAGTTGTCTTGGCTTGTGCAGTATTGATGTGTATCTCACAGGGACAAAAGATGCAACTCTCATTTCTGCTTAATTAATGTATCTGAAGGCCTGTATGCAACATACATGCTGCTTTACTCCTTTTGGAGGTTTGATTCTCACCCCACACCCTCATTATGAGAAGCAGGAGGGAAATGCACATGTTTAAAAGTGTTTTCACAGCTGAAACTAGGGAAGCAGGCCGAGAGTAGCTCTGGTTTATTTCACAACCAATTAAGTATGACATCTGTTGAAACTCAGGAAATAAGTCTCCCTTCCCCCTGTTCATATACTTACTTAAGCTGCCAGTCTTTTGTTTGGATATGATGAATTTCACCAACAAGACTTTTTCTTTGGGGTGAATACATGAAATAATAATAATAATAATAATAATTAATAATGAGAAGAAGGGTGTAGAATCTTTCTTTGCTTTGTTTTGTTTTTTACACTGCATTTCACTGAGTGCATATGACTCAGATCTGTGACACTCACAAATCAAGCAAAGAATTGTGTTAATAGTTCTTTGCCTAAACACTCACCTTACATGCTAAAAAATATTCATGGCAAGAAATGTAGGCATGATGAAATTTTAATTTTTGAAAATCTGGCTCTTATTAGCACCCAAAGGCCAGGAAAAGTTACAAGAAGGGATTTGAGTTTTAATTTATTTACTTTTATGGTTGAAAATTTGGCTCAGAATGGAAGACACTAAAAAAAAACAGGCCAGGTGGAATTATGTATGGTTAAAACAAACCAATAGAAAAGAATTAAATGCAGATCCAGTCTCACTGGTGACATTAGGTTTCTCCAATGTGCAATAGTTCATAATAAACCAAGCAAGAAACATGGATAAGTTCTATTAGCAACTTTTACTCATATCAGACACTTTCCATTTATCAGACACTAACCCATGTGATGAATTTACTCATCAGGAAAACTTTTATTCCTTCATAAAATATTGTCCAATGCAAATAATAAAAAGATGGTATTTCAGTCCATACCAAGTCTTAGAGTTCAGCTTCCCTCTGTTCTGCTTAGAACTTGATTGTCTTCTTTCTGCTGTATCTAGATAAGAAATATTTACCATATCGTGGTGACCATTTCCTTTGCCTCTTTGCACTGGATTCTCCTGTGTCTCTGAAACCTCACTGCTCATGTCAAAGCTGTAGCTAACTCTCCTTTTCTGTAAGTTTCACCATCTCCTAGTGCTCCCTTTATTTGTTCATCAGCTTCGCTTTGTTTGCCAGTTCTTTCCTACAAGGACTGGCACTGCCTTCATTCCTGGAGTATGGTTCCCTGTTCTATTTCTCTTGTCTTTCTAGCCCTATTTCACTACACAGCTCACATAGCAAACATTATTTAAGCTATAAGATGCTGTTCAGTGATTGCCATAGGTTCCTCGGTTAAGAATCACCACTTGGTGAAATGTCAGTGTGCACAGTGGAAGAGGCTAGACCTGAGCCAGTTATCCAGATTCCCTTGAGAGTCAGTGGAAAGAGACATTCCTTGTGTGCAATTCATCTCACCCTGAAGCAGAGTATGAAATGAGTAAGATGTATCACACATCCACACAGCATCAGAGATGCCTGCAGGTTGCCTACAGGCTACACAGAGGCCATGGGAATCCAGCAGTTATTGCCTCAGAAATATACATTTGCATTTCAGGCATGTAAAGTTATGAGGATGAATCCTTTCTTTCCCATCCAGCCCACAAACTGGACTTGATTTCTTCTTAAATCTTCTCTACACAGAAACATTTCTCACATTTTCATACAAGACAGTGATATAGATATGATACACCTTAGATCAAAGGTCTCCTCTTGCATATACATGACTGATGAAAATCTGTGTCTGCTCCTCTATTAATGGAGAGCAGAATAACAAAAGTGAATACTGCTATGTGCAGCTCAGAGGACTAAATTTTCTCCTGAAAAGTGCTTTTTACGAAAAGGAAGGTGTCAGTTCCTTGCTTTCTTTTTAGAAGGCATTATATTTCGTTTAAGAACAATGTTCTCTTTCTCAAAACTACTTCTCAAAAAAATAAAGAGAAACAAACTCTAAAGATTTAGCACTATCCATTAATTCAATAATACCTTAAGTCTGCTGTGTTTTTTAAATATTGCTGATAGAAGCATTTCCAGACATTTTCCTGTTGGTCACCACTTAGAGTCTGGAGGCACTTTTAGGGGTGGTTTCTCTGTCTCCTCAGGCTTTCAAGACTCTGTTTTTCAAGCTTCAAGGTAATAGAAAGATTGATTTGATTATGGTTTTGCACTGTTTCAGTGGATGATTATAGTGATTCAATATTCCCCATGCTTTCATAAAACCTATAAACAAGCTTTCAGACAAAAATTTCAGATTCTGTGCATTCTTTGCATAGATTTCAACTGTTTTATTTCATTTTTCAAGAGATTTGATAACACAGATTTTGATTTTTACAGAATTATTTATCACCCCACAATTTTAGCAAGCAGGTGTGTGTTTTTTAAACAAATAATCTTTTACATTTCTAGGGACAGCTTCTCAAAGTTCCTTCAGATCAAGGCAAAGTTCCTAAATTCTCTTTCTAAGTGGGCAGCCCAAAATTTCTGTGGGGTTTAAAGTTGCATGGAACTCCACACAGATCTGAGCTAACCCTTATGTAGTGGATGTTCCCTATGGGACAGTACTTGGCCATGCACTACCCTAATCCATCCCACGGAAGGCACAGGTGGGTCTTGGAAGCAGGGAGCAATAGCTGGGTCTCTCACAGTGCCTTTTCAGAGTCTTTCTCTGAGGGTAGGATAGACACAGCAGTAAATTCTGCTGTAAGATAATGCTCAGCTTAACCTCATTTTGAAAAGATGAGTTTTAGAAAGAGTGAGTAACTCTGTGTCTCCAGTAGCACCTTTACAGGTGAGACTCAAATTCAATGAAAATCTTGCACAAGACTGTGGGCATGTGAAGTTCATTATGGTATAAATTGGCACTAGTTCAATAAACATAACCCTTTATAATGCTTTAACATTTATCCTGAAAAGCTTAACTAGCTTACATATAATATTCTCAGACTTTTCTTCCCTAAAATCAACACTTTAGTGGCTATCATTAAAAAGTGTCTTCTTATGTATCCCTAAGTCATTCTGAATAGCATGAGAGAATAAACAGATTTATCCCTGAATGCTTTGGGCCCAATATTATTTATAGCAACAACATTAGCAATACCACTTATTTTTATTGTTATTAGTGTGACTTATATGCTCCTATATTGTGATCACGGGGAATAGTACCGTAATATTCAAGTGCAAGCTGCTTTAAATCAATGATTGCCAGTCTTCAAAGAGCAAGTTCAGCATTGCAGATGTTCTCCAGGACACACAGCTTACTTCCCTGGTTATTTGGGGAGGTTTGGTATCTATTTGTTAGTTGTGCGATGATCCCTGTCTTTTAAATTTACATGAGACTTTAGGAGTAAAGAAGTTTATAAGAGGACATGGTATGGAAAACATCGTGATTTTTGTCACCAAATTTTTTTTGTCCTTCCTCCTGAATCTCCAATAGAGATTCCCACAATAGGGATATTATCATCTTAATAGACTCTTTAGAGAAGCTGCCTTCTAGCATCCCAGATGTTTCAGTGTACAGCATGAAGTCTACTTCTTGTAGACAGCTCATAGGCCTGGGTACTGACAGAGTTCAAGTTAAGCAGACCAGATCTCAGAAAAGAGTGAAACTTGTTCTGAATGTTAGGTTTTTCTACTCACCAATTGGAAGGAATTTTTCCCTGTTTCCTGCCTGTGGATGAAGGAGGAATAATGAGGAATGATGTTCTTGAGAACTCAGGAAACCTAAGACAAGCCAGTAAGAAGAGAAAACCTTTGACTAGGTGGAGAATAGCCATGCTATCCCTGGGAATTTTTTTTTTTTTTTTTTACATTAACAATGAGGAAGATGCAGTGTGTTGGAAGAAGGAATAATCTGGTCAGCGGAAGAATCTGAGACAAAATGAGCATTACATAACAATTTTCCCTGGCCTGACCTGAGTGATCAGGGGTTTCTGTGAATCATTAAGCCCAATTAATGCACCTTCAGGAAATTCACTTTCACTTAATCCAGAATCAAGCAGGACAATTGCTTTTAATGGTGCAGTAAATAAATACCCGCCTTTTAAAAGAGCATAACCACATAGCTCACATTTTCACTCTGCTCAGAGTGTTCGAGCTGTCTGTACAGCTTGCACAACCTAGGGTGCCTGACAAACAGAGGTGGTTTTGTTACTGTAAAGTTTGAAGGAAAAAATACTACTAATTTCCTAGATTGAAGTGATCCCTTGAAATACCATGGTGCTTTTGCTTTAGTGTTCTCAAAAGGAAATTTACCATATTTTTAGCTGTCAGTCCCACAAGGTTAACCTGAAGCTGGAAGCTTAAATTTCTTCTTCCATCATCATATTAAGATGCCTATATTCCTGCCATAAATTTGTCAATTTTCATTATCTTATGTGATAGCTAGCAAGGAATTCTGACAAATAATAACTTCATGAACAGGCCTGTTGCAGATAAATCTGCAGGTAGCTGAGCTCATTCTCACATGACATATTCATGTATGTTGTCCCTTTGCTGTCTGGTGAAAATTTGCTTTCTCTTCCAACATCTGCAGATCTTACACTGAGGAAATCTCCTCGGATCAGGGCAACCTCCATACAGATATTTTCAGCATTAAATCATGTTATCAAGACAGTACCATCTTAGAGTTCTGCCCTCAGTTGCATGAAAAACATTTTCCGAATGTTGACTCAAACAGGACTTGAGCTTTGGAACAGTTGTCACAATGCCTGACTTTAGCCCCAGTCTTTGTAGGCTCCCACAACAGCTGAAATGACCAGTAGTAGCTACTACTCTTGATCTTATATGGCTATAAAAAATACATCCTGTTCAACCGAGCTAGAAAATGACATGTTCTATTTACTTGCTATTAAATTACCTGTTGGAATTACGTAAAAACATTAACAGTTTACTGAAAGTCTTAAATCATTGTCTCAATAAAGTTTGCCATATAAAATAATACCAACTCTTTCCCTAACTGCATTAATTTTTGTGCTATTACCTGTTATATTACCTAAAATAATATTTTATAAAGAAGTTTCCTAGTTCCCAGATCAGCAAACTGTAAATAAACATCCTCACTCAACAATCAGGTAAGATAAACTAGATGGCTACAGGGATCTAATCTTCCTTACATAAACTATTATGCAATATTGCAAAAAACCCCTGATTTCTTTTATGTCCTTAGATTCCTGCTCCTGTTGATTCATTTAGGAGCCTGGAGAACATCATGTTTGCCCTAAAAATAATGTTGTTTCCATGAAAAGAGACATGGGAATGGAAGCAGTTTTAAGTATTTCTATTTTTTTAAACTGCTTTGCAAATTCTTTGCACAACAAACCTCGCCAATATGTAAACAGGGCTCTAGCTACTGTGTTTGTCCACAGCTAGAGCTACAGATGAACACAGTGTAGTTGTGTGATGACAGGAACAGCTGACTCATTAGTAGAGAGCAGTGAAAGGTAATTAACCCTGGGAAAAGTACAGCTGCCATGCGAGCTGTTCCTTTCTGTAGGATCTGATTAGAAATTAGTGTTAAACCACTGATTCTTTAAAAAAATGTCATTGATAATTCACTTTCTCTCTCAGGTGTAGCCCCTGAAAGGGGCCTAGGATAGAACAAGCTTACAAAAGGTCTTCCATCTAAAAAGGTCTTTTCTGAAAGAAGTGCCCACCTGTTTGGCTGCTTCTGGACTTTTCTTAACCATGAATATTGTCTCAGCTTTCAATGTTTTGAGGACAGCCTCCAAGTGTTTGGGCAGTGCAGAGAATGCACTGTCAAAATGATTTAAGGTCGTTGGTTGCCATAATGGAGTCTGTAGTGAGGCTGGTTATTTAAAAGTCACAGCTACTACTTCTCGTGGTGGGACACAGTTTTGATGCAAAATGATGCCGACCTCTTCAAAAGGAAACAAAAATCTTTCTCCTGAATAGGTGAGCACAGCATATGAAAAAAAAAAAGAAAAAAAAAGGATTATGCCCTGAGCACAAAAGCCACCCCTCAAGCCACCCCTTTTTTTGCACACACTGGCATTTGAGGTTCCAACACAAGACATAGAGCCCATATTTAATCAGAGCCCGAACACAAGCCAGACTATTACATAGATATTCAGACACCTGATTAAGGCCTACTTATCTAGAATAACATAACTATCACCTAAAATAACAAATCTTCACTAGTGTGCTACTGGAATTTCTAAACTGCCATTTATTATTTACAGCTGTCACATGCAAAATAGTTTTTGATTACCTTGCTTTGTCAGATCTTCTGACTAGGACTGTGTGTTGTATACCTGTGTGATTACCACCAAGGGTATGTGAGTGCTTTCACATGAAGATAGCATGTATTATTGAGGAACACCAGAGTGCTCTGGCTGTTTTCAGTGCAGCCAGGCTTACACTGGGGAATCTGAAGGGTAACTGAGCTTAAAGTGACAAAGTTTGTAAGACATCTCTCCATAGAATGAGTTTTTTTCATCTTGCTCTAGTTTGCTGCAGTGGAATGATTACTATTATTTTGCCAATCTAAAATAGTATTACAAAGACATATTTCTGTAGGGTTATTTTTAACTCAGTATTGTTTAGTGGCACCATAAGTCACTTTCTAACCACACATCTAAGATGTTCACTTTGAAAGAAACTTTCCCCTTTCAAATTTGTTTAAATTAAACACACTGCTTGCTGTGTGTGATATTTGAACTTAATGATACCACAAACATATATATATATATGCACAGAAATATATATATATATATTTATACACATACACATACATATATATATATATATACATATATACTAAAATATATATATATATACAACTTATTGACATTTTCAGCAATGAGAGCAAAAATATTCAAAGGAAAACAGTTAGAGATGTTTTCTTGGAGAATGTGTCTCTGTACAGGCAAACAAACAGATTTTTAAGATAAGGGTGTGACATGCAAAGATTACAGTTATATCCAGATTGCCTAAGATATTAGGAAAGAAGAGAATGGAAATGTGTTTCAAATTATTTTGCCATTCACCATATGTTTGTTAGTACCCATTCTTCTAAGTATTGTCCTTTTTTATTTGTTCCATTTTTTTTAAATGCTTGAAGTTAAAGAGGAAATATTTCAAGTTGAGTTTCAGAGGGAGTGAAATGAGCAGACTACTAAACTGATGAATGCATGATGATAAAAATAATATTTGCTACATTAAAGTATGTTTAGAAATGCACAAAAGCACTTTAGAGCACTCTATGTCGTTATCCTCATTTAGCTGAAAGGTGAAAAGACTTGCTGAGGGGCACAGAACAGATCAGTGGCAGAGACAGGAAGAGAGTTCCAGAATCCCTTTTTTTCCAGATATTTGCTCAATCATGGTACACTCTATTTATGTCTATGACAGAGGACAGGTGTCATTTTAGGAAACAATCTTTGTCCTGCTTTAGAATCATAAAAGGCTCTGAAAAGAGAATTTGAACCACCATTCCTGGTGATGTCGATCTCTTATCATAAGTTTGAATAAACTGAACATGCTTTTGCTTGCTTTGTTTACCTGACCTAAACATATGATGAGCAAAACCTTTTGTATAATAAGTCTGTCCCAGGGAATATTTGACATGCACATTTGGACAAGTATTAGTCAATTTTTTGTATATCTTTTATTGCTTTGATTTGCAAGGTGGTATTTTTGTTCTTGGGGTTTTTTCCCTGTGCTCTTCAGCATGTTCCTAAGATCTTCAGCGCAGTGCAGTAGTGCAAGCAAGCCCCCATTATCTTTAGCAGTTAGGGTCATTACAAGTCTTTTAAATGGTGGCAGACTGTACTTCACATGGCACTCTTGAAGTTAATGAACATATGTGATTTGCATGTTGAGGGAAGGCACACTTCTTCCCTTTGTGTGACTTTCCCTTTCCTGGGACACGTCTGTCATGCTTAATGAAGAGAACTTGTTCAGAAAGGGTATGATGAATGCATAGGATAGCAGAATGGTAGTTATATTTCTTTTCATAAAAGTAGTTTGTATTTTCAGGTTTATTGTCTCTTTTGACTCCATGTCAGAAAATGTCCAGTGAGCTAATTAGCCATGGATTTTGTTCAGCATACTAATTTTGATGTCCTAATTCTGACTGTTAAAATATTCCTACAAAATATGGCTGGAACAGTCAGAAATCACAGGGAAGGAATACAGTAACCAAGATTAAGCCTGTAAGTGTTGGAGAAGTGACCACTTTTACTGCACCTAGCCAGCTTCAAAACTTCTGTAGAGATTTAGTGCAGCCATAACAGCACCCCCAAAATTTGCCCTTGAAACCCATCACATCCTAACTTACTTGCTGGAAATCAAGCACAGCACAAAGACTGTAACAGTGGTGGCTAAACAGCAGGCATGCAGCAAACATCAGAACCAGACCAGGATCTTCCTGATATTGAAGAAGACTGTAACAGAGTAATTAAACCCACATAATTTCACTGCCCTTAGTAGTGCTGATCTGTGTGCTCTGGTGTCTCCCACTGGCTTCAACCCTGCAACTACTGAGCAGCCCTTTGGTGAGCAGAGTGTGGTCATCTCTTGCTGAAGTCTGTAGTGGTCTGCAGTCCCCCCACACAGTGCCTGACAGCAGAGATGACTCCATGCAGGAAAAGTCATCCTGGCTGGAAAAGAGTAAACATGTTTTAAAAGAAAATAAACCCTGTGTTCCAGAGCCAGTGACGCATGCTCTTTGAAATTTTTTTTAAAAATTGCTCTGAAATCATAAGGTTGTTATGGTGTGGTTTTACTCAAAATAATGCATATCATTGTAACACAAGCCTTGAAGTTAAGTGGCTACTTTAATGAAACATAGTTGCCATAGTTACTGTAGGCGAGCAGGGAATAACTTTTAGTCCTTTTGAAGCTATGAATTAGTTTAAAAAGAGGGAAAGGAATAAACAAGCATGCAAAAGTTTATTATTCAGTGTTTCATGCCTGATCAACTCTTAAAAAGAAAAACTGTCCCTGGACTAGGGCATTAACTTTTTTTAGCTGAAATCTATAATTGCCCATCAACAAACACAAAATTACTTTTCAACTTTCCACTATGTCTGTTTTCATGTTTTCCCCCATTCTTTTCCCCCGAAGAAACAGGTTTTTTGAAAGTTCTGTTTGCAGAATTTTGTTAATAACTGTCATTTTACAGCATCTAAATTGCTATAAAAATGATGTTCTAAAGGCAATAATGTATTGCTTAACACAACTCATGAAATCTGTGGTCTAGCTCCATTATTCATTATAAACACTGTCTTAAAGCTGATGAGAGGGAAATGAGAATTTATCATAGTGACGATATCTTCTAGGACTAGCTTCATTGTTTTTCAGTTTAGCATTGAGATGTGCTCTATCCCTGAAGTGTTAATGGAGGTCACTGCTGTTGCTCTCCTTTACTGTGTCAAAGCACAAGAGTTCCTACATAGTTGACTATTGAGAAACAAAATGATGTTCTTTCCAGTATATCACCTTCAGCTTATGAGCCTCTAGAGCAGCAGTGATTAACAGGACTTTTACAAAGTTTCTGTGTAGTTACAAGGACAGCTTCAATCTTCTGTCATTTTTTTGCATTAGCTATGATTATGCTTTTACCACCAAAATGCATTTATTTTAAAGGTAACAATACAGACTCAGAGAATAGCTTATGTTTCATCTATATTTATCAGCACTCACTGTACATTTGTGTCTTCATTACCAGGAAATATTAAGGGACATTGTGCCATCTATTCCTGTTTACAGTTTATTATGCAGAGATAGGAAACACTTAGCATGTAAAATGAATGTAGAAATTATTCCTGGATAGAAACACGGACATTTCCCACTCGTTGGCTCTTTCTCCTCCATCACCGGATCAGAGTGTAATTGTCAGTAATCAGGCCTGCTTGCTGCTGATAAAACCACTCTGAATGCTAGCAGCCTTCTTTGTGTGATGACTCAATTATTCCAGAAGTGCCTCATCAAATCTGCCCCATCAGCTGGGCTAATAAATAAGGAGAAGAAACTGGCCCCCCAAAGCAAATTATAAATCCATTTGCATTAACCATTTCGCTGGTCCATGATCTAGGCAGAAATAAGCATGGCAGATTGCGTTAAGCTTATTTGAATATGTTTATAATGTTTACAGCTTGCAACCTTTTTTTTTTTTCACAAGGTGTTGGAATTATCGGTCATGAATAGCATCTAAATGCAGTTATGTTAATTACAGCAAAGCCTCCGGCATCTTTGAGGGATAGTTTGTTGCTTAAATCAGGTGAAAGTTAAACTCCTCTGCTAGGTGAATTATGATCTTGGCATTGCAATTACTGTTTAAAAGAGAGGATGAGTGCAAGCGAAGTTTTTTTACTGGTGCTAGAAGGACAACTGCCTGTGTTACCAGCCCATCTCACACTGCTAATGTGACCTCCTGTTCATCTCATGGTAGAACAAAATAAGACGAAGTTTAGCATTGGAGTTGAGAAAGAAACTGCAATTTTTGAAACAGCAATAATCCTGCTTCCTTTGTACTTTGCACTGAATAAAACAAGTGCAAAGACGAGTACTCTGCCCCAAGGAAACTCCTTTCTGAAGCTCAAATTATACACACTAAAAAGGTATTTCCAAGTGGAGTCCATCAGATTTCCTGCAGTGAGGGTGTAGGTCAAATGAAATGTGGTTACTTATGCACTGAAAATTTTACATGTACTTCAGGATCTTTCTGAGGTTTGTACAGAACTTAATGTGTAAAGTTACAGACTTCAGACTGTGCAGAATAAAGATCTGAGTGCAATCTAGAGCTAAATATAGCTTTTTTTATTTGTAATCATATATTTATTTCACATATTATTTTCTCAAATGTTAAATACCCTGCATTATCTTGTCTTGAGAAAGAGAAATCACTGTCACTGTAGAATCACAAGAAATGTTCAGGGATCATAATGGTGAGCACATTGGACTTTGTTTCCTTAGATGTTACTTTTATTCTGAGTTAAAAAATCACAAACTGTAGTGATTATTCATTCCCATATTTGCAATAAATCCAATAGAGGTGTGGTAAATGAGAGAAAATCAAATTAATCTGTTGGAAATGGAATGCATTATGCTTAAAAACCTTTTGGGATCCTTCACAAATATAGTACAGCTTTGAGTGTTGAAATTCTGACACGGAAAACAACTTCAGACTTCTGCTGAAATAATTCTGTGGTTGTACAATATGTTTTTTTCTCCTTTTAAAATCATCAGGAATTCTAGTAATGTGACCTGAATGAGTGCACTTTTACCATGATGGTAGGTCAACAAATAGTTGTTTGAAGGGATTTGTCACATACATCTGATGTTGAGGATCAGGACTGTGATTCACATCAGTATCCTGGTATGACTCATGGATCTCAGTAGGATGGCACTTCAGAGTCAGTACAAAATCATGTTGCACTGGAAATGGCTATAAACCAAAGAATGAATTGCAAAGGCTCCAGGTGACTTCACTGAACAATTATGTTGATGAATCAACCAACTCATATATTCCATCTTTGTGGGTTTATAAAGTTGAATTGAGATGATGGTTGAAAAGGGCGAAAGTTTTCTTTATGGGCAAGCAGGCTTCACCCTCTAGAATAAAAGATACTGTTCAGACACATAGACAGTTGAAGTTTAGGCAAAATTTACTGTCTGTAAATTGTTGTGAATTCTTGACGAAAAAAGAGAAGTGAGTTAATGTAAGCTATGAATAGATTGGGCCACATGAAGATACATGTGGACCCAAGGGGAGTGACCCCACCAAAGAACCTTGATTGACAAATAAGTTAGTTTGCTCTGCCTGATTTCCATCAACAATGATCTTACCATCAAAGTCACCAACAACCTAGTTAGATGTTCTTTGTGGGCTCTTGAGGCTGAAATCTTATTTTCTCCAGTTGGTATTGCAGACATCTGCACTTCTTGCAATACTTCAAAATTTGGCCCACAATCAATTTTATAACTCACAAAATTTACTAAATAAATTTTGTGTAAGACCTTGATACTTCTGTGAAATCAGCACCAAGCCTTTTTTGCTACCTGAACTATCAGATCCCACCATTTATATTTTAAGTATAACTTACTTCTTGGAGTGTGGACAGGGGTGACACATAATTTATGTTACATTAAGGGTATGTCACGTCCCATGACACAGCATAATCCTACAGACCCTGTTTATAGCATGACAGATTCATGACATTGTGTTCGACTTTTTATGAAACACCAAATCTTCAAATGTGGGTGCTCACCCACGAATCAGCTGAATGGCAGCCAGCACCCTGTTATGTGAAAGAAATCAAACCCAGCACAATTAAACTTACTAACTTCTAACAACACTAACTTCTGTTGTGTTTAAGCACAGCAGAGGAGTGCAGTTTTTGTGCTTTGGCACTGTTGCATGCAGTTTTTCAGCACAATTTTAAAGCCTGATCCCCAGATCTGCCTCAGTTCAAACTCCTTTTCTTAAAAGGAGAATTTTCAACATACTATCTTATTATTTAAAGTTAAATGTGAAAAGTTTTGTTTATTTTTTCTTGTCCTTTGTGCACTTTTCCGAGTGGATCTCAGCTGTGCTGTCTTAACTCTCAGTCCCTTAGGATGAGAGAGACAGCAGATGGGGTTAGGGCAGAGGGCTGATGCTTCTGACAGCAAACGGCCTGGTTGTTGAGTGGAAGCTGTGAGCGTCAGGAAGCTCCTGTTCCCCAGAGAACCAACTAACCACTGAAGAAAGTTGAAAATGAGCCCTTTGAGAAACGCTATTAAAAGTAGTAAAAAATTGTAATTGTGCAGATGATGTGCTGCTGTGTGGTTATTCGGATGCTAATGAGCTTGACATTAGGGAACTGAAAGGGTTTACAGCTACTCCCTTGTGTGATTTAGTTCTTTATTGGCACTCTTTGAGAAAATAAAGGAAAAATATATTGTTAATAAATACTTAACGTGATAGAAATTTAGGAAAAAATCTGTTAAGTTTAATCTTTAGAAAGAGCTTTGCTCCATATTGTAGTTATTCTCAGAGATCTTTTGTTTTAAGTTAGTGTGTTTTGAACAAAGAGGAAGAAGCAGGTAGAAGGCTTTGAGACTTCTTTTGTGGGTTTTTTTGGAGTTTCCTTAAATGAATGTTGAAATAGAATAACAGGAAAAAAGGCCTTTGAATATAAACAATATCTCTTTCTAGCAATATATTCATTAGAAAAATGCTTAAAAAAATCTTTTTGGTGTTGGGATGTTTTGTTCGGTGTTTTGTCCCTTTATCATCTTACATCTGTTGCCTGTTTCAGTATTTGATATAAGTGCACACATTTTAATTAAAAGTTCTCGATGGGACGAAACTAACGTCCTATCAACTGGGACATGAGCAGAAATGAGTCGGTCAATAAACTCTAGCTTTCCTGAGAATCTGTTAGGCATGATCCTTTTCAGTTTCGGAGATGTGACATTCCAAATTTTGCTGAAAAAACCCATCATCAGATATCATTAAATGAATATTTAAAGTTCCAAAACTTTATTTGCAAACTTTGTAATAATTGGAATATATTCAATAAATAGATCTATTTTACTAAATGTGCTGGATGATATGGACCTCTGAAATTGCAACTGATAGCAAAATTTTCATGTTTTGGTCACTGCTGTCAGGAGTGATGCCAAAGAAAAGTTTGACCTTAATAACTGCTCATTGTGAGATCCTTCCAGGTTGCAAGTGCCTATAACTTTAAATGTTAGAAGGGTTTGGGTATTCAGCATTTCTGAAAACAAGGATCTCAGTATTATACACTCAGATGTAAACTTTTGCAGCTCTACTTCCCCCGCTGTTACTGTTGATTTAGCAGAAAGTCCCTCGCAGAAAGGAATGAAAATCGAGCATGGAGAAATGTCAAAGATTTCCTTAATTTGGCTTATGCTGAGAATACTGTCAGCCTGCCAAACTTTAAACTTAAATATTCAAAATCAGAAAAAAATAAAGCTGAAGGGTTTTATTCTGTTTTCAAAATATTTCAGAATGCTTCTCATTTATTTTACATCATGTACTGAACGGTCCTACTCAGTCAAAGGGGTTCTGATGCAATTGAAACATTTTGGCTTAGGATTTCTACATACAGAAACAGTGGATTTTTGTCCACATAAGAAGAAAAACTTTTCTTAAAGCAGGTCTATTTCATAAGCTGTCAAAAAGGGCATGAACAATATAAAGAAACTACCATAAGGAAAGAAAAAACCCTATTCTTTATGCCTTTAAGAAGCATCATTGATGCCTCTACACCCCATCTTTGTAAAGCCTTTGAAGAAAATATTGCACCTGGATTATTTATCTATTTGAGTTAAAAAATGTCTTGCTTCATCTATATTTTACTTAGCATAGTTTTTGTTTTGTTTTCTTTTGTTGTTTTTTGTTGTTTGTTTGTTTGTTTTTTCCAGAGAATGAATTTGAGGATTATCTGTTAAATCAAGCAAGGCAACTTGGGCTGTGTGAAGAATTTGGTCCTTTGGAATCTGCACATATTTTCACCTGGAAACACGCAAAGGTGGGATTATTTACTTGCAAAAATTAATTTGAGTCAAAATATATCTATATATTAGTACTAGAATATTATGTGTTTTCATGTGTAGTATCTCGTGCACTAGGACTACTTTTTTTGCATAACATCTCCTGTTTTAAGAAGGAAAGTCTTCAACATTTGAGTACAGCAGCATTAAACAGTTGCACAGATGAAGATTTTTGTAAATACATAGAAATACTAGTTTTTAAGTTTGTGAATATAACTCTGGTAGCCATACATACTGTCAGTAACAAAAGTATCTTGGAATCTATATGATTCCAGGAATGATAATATATTTCATAATGCACTGCTAAATTATCATCTTTGATGGATAATTTATTAGTGATTTTTTTAATATATATATTTATATAATTATAACTGGTTTGGGATTTTTTTAACCATATAGTTGAGTGGTCTAAAACTTTAGTGTACTTAAAAAGATCTCAAGGCGTCAAAGCTTTTTCTTTTTTTTAAAATATTGACTCTTTCTCCCTTCTAAAAAAATATATTTAATACAAAATAGCACAGGGAATAGTGACAAGACTTTGAACTACATAAAAAATAATAATCCAGGAAGAAAAGCCTCCAGAAAGTAGCCTGAGTTGAGCTGTATTTCAGCATGGTATACTATATAATTTTTCCCTGAATTAAAAAAGCTAGCAGTTACCCCTTAATTTCATAAAGCTGTGACTCTGCCCTCTAAAGCCTTGGTAAAGAAGACTAATAGAAATACTTGGCACATGTTGGTTACCTAAGGGAATAATAGAACTATTTGCTGTAGTCGTTTGGCAAAAGGACATAAACATATGGCTTTGGTTTATATTCAGCACTGCCAGTTGTGCAAAGTTGCATGGATGAAGTATACAACAGCAGTGACAACTCTGAAATCAGAAGTGAGAATCAAAATAAATCATCCTCATTACAAAGCTATTCAAGCTTGATTCTGACTTAAGGCTTATTTTGTCGTTGCATATTTTGAAGTAGTGAATTTAATATAAAAGAATCTACTTTTCAAAAACATGCACACCATTCAATCACACCATAAAATGCCAAATTGTTGATGATTTATATCTGTTATAAACATGACTTAAAGTTTGCATTTAGTAAATGTACTTATTTTAATTCCTGTGAAATTCATAGAGCTGAACCAATTATTTCCATGTCATTCAACTTTTTCCTAGAGAAATTGGGCATAGCATTGAGCAAACTACAGCAAAATTTTCAAAAATAAAGATGAGATGACTCCTTGGTTAAGAATAGTCAAAATTACAGAACAAGACATATTTTTAGCAATAGTCTTTAAGAACATATTTGTAAATATTTTTGCTCTCTGGTCATCAACATATTATGAAAAAAAATGAAGATAAAGAAACTTTAACCACATTACAAGAATGTTCCTAAAAAATTGGTTTTGGATTCTGGATTATTTTTACTGTCAAAAATGAAAATATATAACTTTTTCTAGAAGTTGTTGTGTGTGCTCTTGGCATTTCTTTCTCTCATCATACTTCTCACCATCACCAGGAGATTAATACTTCATTTTAAAAATGTTGTCGTAGACTAGGAGAAAGATTCAGTCAGCATACATACAGACAGTCAAATAGTACTCTATACTTTTGGACAGCCTATAAAAAATATTGCTTTCAAATTTGTTAAAACATTTTTCTCTATGATTTTATTCCCTTTTTATGTGATAGAACCTTTAATGAGGTACTGAAAAGAAACATCAAAATATGAGTGTCAAAACCACAGAAAAGCTTGCTCTGAGTGTATTATTTGTTGTAGGGAGAAGCACACAAAGTGTAGTGTCACCTTGGGGCACAGTATAGCACAGTCCTGTTTGTTGTTCTTAAAAGTATCTGACTTCAGCTTTGAAGTTTGTGGCTTGTGTTGGAGACTTGAGAATAGATTTGTGTGCTTTAAAAATCATAGAGGTTTTTTTTCTGTCTGAGTTCACTAGGCTTGTGACAGATATAGCTGTCGTCTCAATATTAACTGAACTAATTCACAAATTAAAAAGAGTAAAGCTATCATTTTTCCAGACCTCTCAAAATCAGGTAAAGTTCATCCTAGTGGAATTTCCCAAATTTAATTTTGAAAATCTTGTGTAACTTTTAGTTAGAGAATCACAGTGCAATGATATAGCTTATACTCCTTAGATAAACTGGCGATTTCTTTTCCTCTAGCTAGTTATGCAGAAGGAAACAGGCTGACACTCCACCAGTGTGAAAACCACTCCAGGAAAGTCATGCTTGTATGAAGATTACAATGGAAGTTACAAAGTGCATAACCCTTACATGATTTCTTTCCAGGAGATGCATTTCACTTTTACCTATGTCAGCAGCACTGTTTTCTCTAAATCATAGTTTATTTCACAGTAATGTGCTGTAAAACTATCACACCAAGATAGTAGTACCAATTTAGTTTCTGAAATTCAAATTTTAAAATGTGCAAGTAAACTGAAATGGTTGCCATTATTATTATTGTCATTATTATAATTTATTGCACATGCCCTATTTTCAGCTGTTAGTCGTATTCTTGGATCCTATTATAACATCAGTACATGCACATGTGCACAGACAGACTCCAGGCACACAAAAAGCCAAAGTCAGAGCCAAATCCTGACTCTCTCACTCAGGGAAGTATTTCCAGGTGCTGCTCTCGAGTCTGTTAACTGCAGTGGGATGCTACAAACAAAAGAAGTACCATTTGGTTCCTGCAGCCAGGAACTCTGAAATAGTTTGCTCAGAAAGTATGATTGCTTCTATTCCACCAATAAATTAATCTGGAGAAACATGAATACCCTCTAGCAGCTAAATAGCAAATTATTAGGGTTTCAGCCAAGCCGAATTTGGAGTATTGTCAGTGACTCCAGTCAGTTTACTGCAATCTAGTTGTTGAATTACGCTTACATCTCAACAAACATTGAAGGAAAAGTGGAGGAAGGATCAGAATGAAATTCACAAAGTCAGACAGAGGGCATTCATAAACCTAGGGAGATTTGTTGAAACGTGTTTGCAGAAAATAATTCGACATCAATATCTCCAGTAAATTTTGAGATCACAGAAATGGAGTATAACTGAAACAGCAAGCCTTTATTTCTTAGCCTACTGCTTAATGATTTGGGACTGCAGAGCTGCTACGCCTCTGTCCTTGTGTTTCTGACTGAGTATTTCCCACTAATTCCTTTAGAGCCCATTAGCTGGCTTCAACTAATTTTGAAAAGAAAATGTTTAGATGAGTTTAAAATCCATCAAATCAGAGAATCTACCTATAAGACACAAAGATTAAGTGGACTTAATTCCACTATTCACTTGCCATTATTTTTGTCAAGCTTGCCCTTAAAAAATATGGGACTATAACCCAAATAAAATTTTCCTGACAAACATTTTATTATTATCCCCATGGTCCTGATTGCTAAAAAAATTAGTAGCGAGATACTGTGTGAGGATTTTGTGCATACATGACCATTCTGTTTACCCCTCATGGATTCTTGACTGAAGACAACATATGTAGTGGGAGGGAGACCATCCCCCAGCTTTGACAGCATGAAGCACCTTCCAGAATCCACCCAACCTTTACAGTGCAGAACAGTAATTATATATGTCTCAAATCAACACCTTCATAACAATTACCTCTAAAAATGTTGGCTAGAATTTCTCAGAATTTAATCCTTTTGTTGTTCAGTGAGTGATTTGAAAGTTTGAATGCTTCTTGCTGACCATCCTTTGCTGTAATTTCACATAAAATTATCACTATGTAGATGAAAAACAGAAGTGAGACACTTTGTTCACTTTGTATCAATATCAGGAACTACCAAACTCCAAAGATATTACATTTAAATTTCAAGCAAGAGAGACTTTTTTCTCACAGAGTTAAGAAATTTCAGTTGTATTCAGTTACTTAGGACTATTTAGTAAGTTTGGTGTTTTTTTATGTAAAACAGACATGGTGATTATTTTGATATGTGTATGCACCAGGCTATACCGTCCTATAAATTTTATGTTTGAGTTGATAAAAAGATATCTCATTGTTTGAATCTTTTACAAGGAAAGAAAATCAATTGAAAAATCACCCACATTGATTTTATCATTGGTTTTCACTCTTTGTGCAGTTTTTAAATATTCATCACAATGCAACCTGCTGTTTAGACAAAAGTAACTGCTGCTCAGTAGAAGCAGTGGACACTTTTTGTTTCATAATTAAAAGAGCAGCACTGTGATTGGTGTGGTATTTATTATGAAATGATGACAAAGGACTACCAGTGGTTTTAATAGTTTTAGCTTACAGGAGCTGTTGTTAATTTTGTCTGTAGAGTTGCAGGTGAAATAATGCACAGTGGATAAATAGTCTATATTGGTTTAACTGAACATAATATATAGTGTGTTCTGGAGTTGTTTGTCTCAATAGACTATAGTAATCAAAAGTAATGAACCTATTATGTGCAGGACCTTGGAGAGCATAGAATGGCAGTAAAAGTGTGGCACATAAAAGGTTTATTAAAGGAAATTAAAGTCCATCATTGCCACACCTGCTCCCCTATTATAAGTCTATGGCAGGTCAGTGCCTTCAATCACAACTCAACATCAGAGAACAGAGCCATGTTTCCCATTACCATTGCAGTCACATTGCAAAAACTCATTCTCCAGGTTTTAAGGATAGTAACAAGTAAAGGCTGCCACCAGCCCCACTACATAAACAGAAGCTCTCATGTTTTGCCCTTCTAATAATCAATATCAGATGTAAATTTAAACAGAGAAAAGATATCATTGTCTGGCTTTGATGTGTATTTCCATCAATTTATATTTTCATTTCAGATATCACTAACCTGTGTTCTAGTATTACACTTCTTCAAGTCCATGAATATCCTTTTCAAATGTTTGTGTTCTCTCCTGTAAATAGGTATTTTGATTCCAATAGCTCCTTATAATGTTCAAACACATATAAAAACAAATAAACCCCAGGAAATTAGAAAATGCTTTTTTTATTCCTTAGAAACGTTGACTTTAGTCTTTTCATTTCTCAGGTCAGTTTTGTCATGTTCTGCAATGTTCTTTCAGACAAGACCTTCAAAACATCTCAGTTGTCTGAGTCATATAGAGCTAAAAATAAAGCATACTCAGATCTTCAAACTCTGTAAATGGAAAAAGGCACAAGCAGGGCTTCTTGCATCTTCCCTCAGTTCAGTTCAGGTCAGTTCAGCTGATCCTCAGAAAGCAAAAGTGAAATAATAGTCAAGATCTTCTGTTGACATTCACATTTATCTTGTGGCATTTTGCAGGGAGAGATGGCAGGCAACTTCTGGTATCCACATCTACCCATCACCCAACCCAGTTTTATAAATCAGACTCTTGTGCCTGCAAACTGATCTGCAGAAGCCCATGGGAGTTGCTTTGTCTACAGTATATTTAGTCATCACCATTTTACAAACAGGGAAACTGAGATTCAAGTCCAAGACAGATAGCAATGTTTCTTCAGGGACTGAAGAAAAATTCCACAGTTCCTAACATTTTGCCGAGACAAAAATTCCTGGTGAGAGAGCCTTCCTTACATAAATGATACTTTTAGAGAGAAGAAGAGTTTGTCTCCCTGGACATGGTCAAAATTACACTGTTGTACAATCTGCTATATGTCACTGCAGTTCTCCACACCAGAACGTGAAATCTTAATCCCTTTGAATTTCAGGGGTTTGCAATAAAATCCATGGATTGAAAGCCTGCCCCTACAATTATGTGTCTGGGCAACATCCAAGACCAGAAGGTGCATCTTTCCACTTCAGGTTTAGATGTAGCCAAAAGTGTAGTGAGAACAGCTGATCTTGACAGGACTCTCTCATTTCAGTTAGAAAATTTATGACAAAAGCTGACTTCTGGGGGAGCCTGGGCTTTTTGATTGTTTGGGTTTGTTTTTCTGGTTTTTTTATGTAAAATACAAATCTGAACACTACATTCTCCCAAAAAAATTCCTATAAACTCACTGTCTCTTTAAGCAAAACTTCTTAAAGAAGTAGTTAAGTGGTGAAGTATTTCAAAGCTGCATTTGTGTAGTTATGCATTGCCAAGCAAGAAGATTTCATGTTTTAAGGATGAAGCTGTCAGAATTGCAGGTTCCTGAACATCTATAGAGCTATGCCTCAGTTGCAATAAAAATGCAGAGCTCCTGTAGGCACAGCAGCTTGCTGGGACCTTTTGTTTCTAGAGGTGGATGCTGAAAGCAGCACTCACACGGCATTACTCTTTCTAACCTTATGCCTTCAGCTAACACCTGTAGACCTCATCACTAAACCTTACAGAGTCACTCATAACCATCACTTTGTTAAACAAATCTGTATCATTAAAGGTATCTCCTAGGTATTTACTAGATATTCACAGATGGCTTTTTATCTCTTTGACAAGATTAATAAGCTATGATTATTCTTTTTTTCCTATTACTGTCTAGCCTTTGGAAATGCAAAAAAAAAAAAAGCATCAGAGCATTTTTTTTCTCAATGGCAAAAGGTATGAATTAAAGACCTTGTGTTAATATTACAGATGGATGCAGATGGGGAAAATAAAAAGCTGCGCACACGCTCCAAAGGAAGCAAGGGTGAGTTAGCAAGCACACTCCACGACCCTGTGCCCAGAACACCATGAAATATCATAGTTCCTGTGCACAGTCCTTAATGTGCAGTAAGAGACTCTGCAGCTTCCTTAGGGCTGCTTTTTTAATCAAGGCAGGACACAGAATGCTGGCATTAAGAGGCACAACGTTATTAGCTATGGTATAAAGAAAAGCCAAAAAAAATCTACTGTATGCTATTTTCTGTGAGGTATTTTTCAAAAAAACTAAAGGGTATACCTTTTATTATGCAAATATTAAAAAAAAGAGAAAAAAACGGAAAAAGAAAAATTATTTTCCACAGTGAGTAGAGTTGACAATATTGAATGGATGCTTTAAAAATAATATATCAAAACTTTGTCTCGGCCACCTGAATGTTTTTCTGTCTATTGCCATTAATTACCTATAAATTAGTTGTGTAAATGGTCCAGAAGCAAATATTCTTTAATCAAAAGGTGCAGGTGTATGTGGCAGAAGAGAACCTCGTGCTTTTTTTTAAGTACTGGTGCTCATGTTTCATTTGCAAAGTTATGACATAGTTGTACTTCCAAAATATTACTCTCTTTTTGTAAGGAACAGATGGAAATGCAGTCGTGAGAGATAAACAGACCCTTAATGACCTCAACATCTGGAAAACATGCCTGACTAGCAATACAGCCCTTTCAGGAAAATAACTTTTTATTTTAATTCATAACACTTTTCGTGACTCTTGAAAACAAGTGAAAAATGGATATACTTAAAAATAAATGTCAAAGTTTTGCCTACCCTGAGATCATTTTTGGTTTTGACTATTTTCAGAGGCACAAAGCACCCATCCTTCACTCTGATTTTAATGAGAATTGTGCACTCTCAGGATTGTGCAAAACAGACTACTTTGATTCGTTGTCACAACTGAGTAGTTTGGATTGTTAATATTGTGCCTTCAGGTTCAAGTTGTGGTCAGAATGAAAAATTAAAGAGTGGTTTGGCTTACTTCTCTATTTTCAAATTATCAAAAGGGCAAAAAGTGGTAGACTTCACTCAGGGAAAGACAGAAAGACATTGAACTCCCACAGACTGAATGCAGACAAGGGAATTAAAAAAAGGCAAACCTTTCCAAAAAACATAATCATTGTCATATCAAAACTTTGATGCAACCTTCAGTGAAGTTCTCTGAAATTAATATAAAATTCAGATATATTTGAAAAGTACCAGAACAGAGAACTTGGAAAGTCACTGAATGGGGAAGTTACTCACACCTCAGCATTAGGGCATGTCTTCTGTGTTGGTCAGGACTGAGTTAAAACAGTTTGCCTGGCATAGCAAACTTTAATTATAGTTTATAGGAGTTTCAAAACCTGTCACTCAAAAGGCTAAGAACACAATTTTGAAACCTTTGGATTTTTTTCCTCCATGTTTTTATACACGTGCACACACTCTTTTAGCAATTAATATATAAAGAACATTTTCCCAGAAGTGGAAACAACGAAAGTTGCCTCTGAAATATGAGTAATCCTTAGAGACACCTGTTGGCCTTGTCAATATGTTGTATACTCTTGTGTGGGCAGGAATTTGTAAACACCAGCCTTTGCAATTCCCAAACTGGTTTCAAATTCTGAAAAATAAGACATTTTTCATTCTATTTTCAGTAAAAACAAGGGTCTTCACTTTTACTTTTATTTTTTAATTTTTATTTTCCTTATTGTTGCACTGAAAATCATACTCCAGCTTTCATGCATCCTAAAATAGCTGTGAGAATTACACGTTCTTTTAACATTTGTGACTAGTAGTTACAATCCTGTGGTTAGCATGAAATAACCACCTGTGTTTTGATAGCCACTCCTCTGTCATTACAGATAGGCAGGTGCAAGGTTGCAGAAAGCACAAGGCTGGAAATGTAAACTAATTAATTCTTTCCTGCTTTTATTAACAGTTCAAGTGGACTCTATAGCTCAAGAGCTCAGGTAAGAACTCACATTTATTTTTTGAGTTTTATTTTCTTATTATATGGACAAATTTATACCACTGCTCTTGCTATCAAGTAAAGAACTAAGTAAATGTATTTTGTAAAGCTTAGCACCAATCTGAAAAAGGGTGATTTATTCAGATTCACTCTTTAGATATACCAAAAATTAAAGCAAAATGTTAGCAATAATTATGCAAGCATAATCAAAAGTAACATGAAGCTGGCAGGATTCTGATATGTTGTCTTTATCTTCAGCCTGTGTCAGGGCACACAACAAAATAATTTCTGGTGAATCTTCAGATATTCAGTCGTCTTTTTCCTGTAACATGTATTATAGTATTTCAAAATCTGAACATTCTAGGAGATGTTAATATCTTTTACTAGATGGCTTTTATAAAACTGATCCATATACCACTTCTAAATGCACTAATGGCTCATTCTTCCGTAAGTATTTTTTGAGGTCTCGTAGTTTATGGAAGTAGCAGGGAGTATTTCTCAAACTTGCATGAAGAATGGCAGTACATTCAAAACCACAAACTATACAAGGATATTTCTGACTGCAAATATTCTTGTAAAATTTCAACATTACTACTGTAATCTACCTATATGTGTACCAACTCCTAATAAGTGATCTAAAAACTTAGATAAAACTCTGAAAAGACTGGCAGATTATTCAGCAACAAATCTTCAAAAAAGAAAATATTAACAGGTAATTGCATATTCCTAGAGTTATTAATCAGTATTATGACTCACTACAGCTTCAATGTAAATGCTGAAAACACATTTGCAGAAAGATCTTTAGAGTTTTTGTAAATTAACTTATTTTCTCCATACCCATTTTTCATCTCGTTACTGAGCTGCTTGCTTAATCACAGCAAGAATCCAAAATGTGTTCTGGTGGGTTCATCCATCTAGGGAACAGAAACATCATCATGTCATTTATTCGATCAACCAAAATGCCCCAATCTCTTAAGATAGAACATGAAACATTTACAGGAAGTTATTTTCAGTGAAGACATACAATATTTTAAGGTTTTGTTTTATAATAAAACTGAGGAAATTATAAGCTTCTTATAGCTATTCCATGAACAGAAGTGTAGGCTAACTTTTTGGATAAATTATTCATGGTGAGTCACTCATTCAGCTCTACTGTGAATCTCATTTTTCTGTATGGCTTCAGTTTCCTGAGATTTAGTGCTTCTCCTTTTTTCCTCTGTGCATCGCTAATTTATGCACCAGAAGGATGCATTAATCCGAAGAGGCAGTCATCCAAAAATGGGGATGGTCCATGTGTTCCTAAGAGAAAAATGTTTGAAAAATAGAGGATGTGCAAGTTTCTGCAACATCAGGGAAGCTGTGATTTATGTACTGTCAATTGCTATAGTTTTGCCTAAGCAACTTTATTTTTCCCTGTGAAATACATGCTGTCTTAAGAACTACTGTGTAGCAGATCACTCTGTCAGAGATGTGGACTACCTCCATAAGGAAACAAGGAGAAAAAAAAGTGAGCTAAACAGCACATAAAGGCATTACCCTTTCCCTGGTATTTGTAATTTCTGCTGTGCCAAATTCCATATCTCCACAGTCAAGTGACTTAATTGGCATACAAGTCAGGTGATCAACTTTTATGAATCTATTTGTCCATGAAAAAGTAGAGGGAGAGAGGTACAGACCGCTTTTCGGAAATGCATTCCAGTTAGTCATACCCATATTTTTGTGGAAAACGACTGAACATTCCTCAAGAATTAAAGACTGAAATAGTCAGTTGTGTTCCCTGGATACAGATATTGGAACCACTGTCTTTTCTGACCAAGGTTCTAAATGCTGTGTTGGCTGAGAAATTTAAATCCATGCTTAATTAATTTCCCCTTTTCCCCTGGCTTATCCTATCTGACAAAGCACTTTTGCACTCCTTATTGAGTTTCTGTTACGAAGTGCCTTGGGATACTTCTACATGAAAAGCACTACATAAGCTTACATGCTCATTTTGTATTATTATTAATTTCATAACATTGATTGGTTCTAGAGCATTTGTTATCCTTTTCTTGTTCTGTAACTTGTGTTTCACAAAAGTAGAGAATAAAATTAATGAAAAGAAAAACAAAGAGTTTCAATCACCAATTAGATTCAATAAAGCATAAAAATTTCTGTCTTCTAAATTTCAGACATTGAAATCTTGCTTAATAAAATTCAATGTCAAAAAATCTCTTGATTTCAAGAAAGCCAAGATTTCACTAAGAAATCTGGCTGGTGTTGTTGTAATTATCCATCATCTCCTGAAATAGGACCATCTTTCTGCATAAAAAGTATATTTTTAGAAAAATATTATCTTAAGGGGCAAACTGCCCTTAATTTTTTTTTTTTTGCTTAAGAAAATGACTAAAAATTCTCTTTCACTGCACTGAGTGTTCAGAAGACAGTACTTTTCTTCCAGATATTGACCAGATATACACAACTGTTTATGTGTCAAACTTGCACTGAGTTCATATAACTATATGCCCTAAGGAATCCCAGCTTTCAGTGTAACATAAATAATTTATTTACACATGAATACTATTAATATTGCTGTGTTATTAGTTCAGATTTATTAGGGTTATTTTAACTATATCTACTGTATGTGATGAAGTGTTGAAGCATAGTATGCCATACTTAATAAGTCCTTCAAAACAGAACAGTTTCACCTAGAAGTCTGAATTATTTACCTATTAAGAATGTGAATTATTTTTTTATTTAGAATGTAGTGCTGTGGTGTTTTCATTGGTCGCTAAACTACCTTAAGAAAAGATGAGTCTTTTTATCACAAACTGAACATAGCAAACAATAATGTGTGGTAGAAACGAGTGCTGAAGCAGGGAGATCTCTGTCCCATACATTCAGGTTTGAATCTGACACCTTTTGGGCATAGGGGCTCTGCTGTATCCATCTTCTGTAAGAAGCAGAATGAAGAGGTCTTCTCTTAGACAATTTTGTCATGGACCACTGAAAGGACTAGGACCTTCAGCTGTGTTCAGGATTAGAATGGAAACCAAAGGAAAGTGAGGAATATTGGAGTGATGTATTCTCATTACTCTGTTTTATTTAACAGATGGGATACAGTACAATGAACCATCTGTAGGTTATGGAGTGGCATCTGGGTCAGACCAAGGAAGAGCAAATTGGATAGATGCAAGCACAGGATTGCAAAAGCATAGATGAGTTTGGCTAAATCCATATCTGAATACAAAAGGTACCTTTTCTGAGTTAGATACAGATGAAACCAAGAGTTTTGGGCTTCTGTTATTGATGATTAATGAAGACTCCACAAGGCACTTGTGTTTCAACTCATACTGAACAGCGTTGCTCTTTGGAGGAAATAGTTACACTTCCTCTAACTTTCTACACTTCTTTAAAAGTAAGGAAAATTAATTTTTTTTATCTGGAGCTCTTGTTCCAGATGTTTTGAGACATTTTAGATATTCAGAGAAGTTGAATTGTTCGTATGAATGTACAGAGTTATGAATATCTTGAATACTTTAGCAGAGAGAGAAGTAATAGAGCAAAGCAATCTGGATGTCTCCTTCTTAGACGTTACTGGGCACTTCACCCTTTTGCTGCTGTCTATTGATTAGGAGGGTGAGAAACCAGCAAAGCCACCCTGCAAGCAATGGAACAGAAGTATTTCAGAAAGTCCATGTTACTAAAATGTAATCCTTAATTTTACCTAAATGTTTTAAAAGGTACATCAACACAAGTACATATACTTGTGTTGTACACAAGTATATGATAACATACTGAAAAGCATTTAGCTAATTGAAGGAGTTATTCCTTACTCTACATTGCTGAATATTTTACTGTTTTCCCTTAGAACTAGTAAATTATATATATGAGATTATATCTGAACTCTGTTTAAGACAGTAATAGAATGAAGATAGTTTGGTAGATAGATGATAATTTGACCACTCAGGAAAAGTTCATGGCATGGTAGAAAATGACTGTGCATGCCTAGCTGCATTTAGGAAGGAATGATTCACTGGCAACTCTTTTCCTGAAGTTCATAATGTAAACAGATTTTTAAGAAGTATTTATAGGAAAAGGAAGTAGTAGTACTGTAGAGGACTTGACAAGGAGCTGAAAGTGATACTTAGATGATGGAAGAAGTGAGAACATGAAGCAAAATCACACAAAAAGACTCCAAGGTGTTTCTCAGTAAGAACTGAGATTATGCTTGATTTGTGTAGCTATCACCTTCACAGTACTGTTATCCCACAGCACTGCTTAGAAATGAGACAGAGACTGAGAAAGCTGTTTGTTCCTAGCCTGCATCTGGAAAAACTGTCAGGCTTGTCCTTTGGGCTTGGCTTCTGTTTCCACAGGAGTTGGTCATAGACTGATTTTCTGGAACCTGCTATGGAAAAGCACATTTGTCATAATCCTGAATAAGCACATTTGGAACAGAAACTGAGGTGGACTCTTGCATTTCCTTGTGTCTCATCTGTCTCCCACTGGCAGAGAGTGTGGGACCCTCACAGTCCTTAATGTGCTTTGCTGAAACAAATTGTATCTCTGAATTCACACACTTGGTAGTAAATGCTGACTGAAGATGGTCAATAGCTATAGGTACTGCCAGACATGTCTGAGCTTCACAAAAAGTCTTGTTTTGCACTTGAAGGTTGGGTTTTGACAGCATACCCTCCCAGCTCTCCTCCCCAGTGCTCCCCACAATGGTAACTGTCTGGTGCAGAGCTGTGCCACCTTGGCATTTAAATATTTCTCCATGGCATGTTGGATTAAGCACTTCACCTGAGACAAAGATCTGTGTCATGCTGTTTCTATTGATAACTGATCTTCAATTAAACAATGGGTATTAATCTTAAGAGTAGCTATTCCCAGGATCTGGTGACAGAATGAGTTAAGAATATCTACTGCTTGCTCTTCAGCTTGGAAAAGGAATTTACTCCCTGCCGCTAGCCATTGAAGAAATTGAAATGGTTATGGGGTGCTGAAAATATTAACCTCTGTCTCTTACCCCATGACTTCTGGTACAAGCAAGTCTGTCATATTAGTATGAATCATGCTTTCTTAAATTCCCATTAAATCTTGTTCATTTACTATTCTTTTCTGACAGCAACATTAGATTCCTAAGGAACTTTATCTGGTGTGCTAGACCTTGCTCTCCTCAAATAATCTGTTGAAATCCATGTTTTACACTAAGGAAAAATGGTTTTGTAGTTGACGTTTGATAGAAAGCATTGCACAGTCAAACACAAAAAACCACTGAAAAATCACTATGTGGTGCTGTTTACTGCAAGGCAAAGCTAAGCATATAGTCACAGTATATTTTCACAGTCATGGTAGTGACAAAGAATAGTATTAGAATTCACCCATCCTTCTTATTATATCCTGTATGTCAACTATTCTCATCATAACTAGAAAACCCAAGCATTAATGAAAATTGTAATGGCAATTGATTTGATAATCTGTCATGTCTAAGTTCCTCCCTTGTTTCCTCCTTCATCTCCCAGTCTCCCTCTAATTAGCCATCAATTGTAAAATCTTCAGCGTGCTCATTCCTCCTCTCCCTTCATTCTGCTTCTTCATCTCATTTCTTTTCCTCCTTTCCTCTTCCTAGTGTTTGGATAAGTTGACGAACCTCAGGCTTTTTGACTTCTCTATAGTACCATGATCATAATTCAGAGCCAAGTTGTTCTTTCAGCTCTGTTAAACCAGTAACCGAGAAAACAGTAAGCAACAAGCACAGAAAGAAATTCAAAATTTAAACATTTTCTACTTAAAATTTTCTTATCTCGACATTCATGTGAGTGGGTTAAGGCATGCCCAAAACGTTTGGAATATGTGTCTAGAGAACATCAGATAAGTTTTTTTACTCTTATTAAAATGTCACACTTTGAATGTAAGGTAATAAGGTAATAAGAACCTTCACACTTTTGCAATAAATGATAACATAGTTCTGGGTGACCACAAGTAATGACTTTAAATGTTTTGCAGGTAACCATGAGGTTTACAGTTATTTGACTTGAATATTCAGTGAACTGTTCTGAATAACCACTAAGATGGCTGAAATAAGAACTATATCTCATAATCCTCTTGAGACAACTATGGTTGGAGCTGTTAATTATGATTAATAATTTGCTTAATTCCTGTACATGTTCAGACCTTTTGATCTATGTACTGTGACCTCTACCTTTTCTTCCTAGATTTATTTAGAGCTCTTAAAGGTTGTGTTTCATGTTCAGATTTCCATTTTAGTTTGCTTTAGTCGATACTTTATGTGCATTTACGTTATAGATGACTTTTATAGCTCTCTTTAACAAGAACTGCATTAGATATATTTCTAGCATATTATAGGCCTCCTTTGATGTCTACTATGTTCATTTCAAGCCAACACCCACAGTCTCAGTGTCTCTTTTCTCTGTTATTATATTTGATTGTGGTTTTACAATTTTTTTTTTCTTAAAGCCTCCATTTAATATTAAAAAGGGTAATTATAATTTGGTTTCAATTTATGTTTTTCTGTAAGAGTTTTTTTAAATATATGTCAAATCCACATCACTTTATTGTGGTTCCTAGATGGAGATAGTTATTTTCAGGTTTCTTCTACCTGAGAGCTAGCTGTATCTTAGAATACTCCCTGCCTTGAACTAAAATTTTTATGCTATCTAATACATTACATGATTCATTGTCTTCCCCATCACAGTTGCTGTACTTATCAGCACATAGTAAATATTATCCTCCAAACCTACACAGAAATTTAGGTTTGCATATGTCTTCCTGCCTTCTGCTGCATGACAGAATGCATCAGAACATTATAGCCCCAAATGTCTGTTTCCTCTTATGGCAGACCTTTTCTCTCTAGATGACCACAAGCCATATAGACATGGAAACGCCAACCCGTAGCTTCTGCCTCAGATATATCAATCATGAGTTAAATATTATGGCTAGCTGAATTGCTGCCTCTGACTGATGTAAAGGGTGGATTCAGCCAAGCCAAAGTGAGCAGAAACAGACTGTGTACAGCCTGGAGATAGCATGGAAAGGGAAAGACTGCAGCCATGGGACCTCCTGCTACATTAAAGGGAGGTACTGCCTCCTGACAATGAATTGCTTACAGTCCCATTGTCTGTTGGCAAAATAAACCCCACAAAGCTTATCTCCTTTACATCTTCTTTAACCAGACTGTAGTTACCAATATGCTTTTTATTTAAGCATTTACTGGCAGGCTGACCACTCATGTGCAAGGCTTTCTGGATGCAAAGGTTGTGTGGATGATCTGTAGATTTGCCTAGAAACTTAATCCATTTTAAGCCAAATTCTTGGCCTGGGTCCCACTGGAATTTATTGACCTACTGAACCTGGACAGATTGAGTGAGAAAATGAAAAAGAGGCTAGGGAGGCTGGATTTGGCCCAGATCTTGGGCATTCATTCATATTACTGAGTTTAAGAACTTCTTGAGCTCCACACAATAAAAAGTATGTTTTCTCTAAACTGACCCTTACTAAAATAATTTGCCTGCTAGAAAAGGGTCCAACCACACAACTTTAACCATGTAGAGTTCTTGATTTATGAGCTATAGAATGACAGTGTGATGAAGTCATCCATTTCATTGACATAGTATTTCAATTTGAGGGTTTATAGGTAATATTTTTTATATGATCTGAATATCCTCATGATTCTACAAGCTTGTTAACTGAAAACAAAAAAAAAAAACCAGAGAAGCTAAATCTCTGCTGTCCTCCTCTGAGTTGCTTTTCCTTTGTGGAGAATCTTGTAGAAATAACAAAATAGTTTAATAAAAACTAAAAATACATTTAAAAAGAAAAATAAAAAGCCATTTCATGAGCCTATTGCAGCCTGAAATTGTTGTTCACAGAGGCATGAGCTTGAGGCATGGGTAAATTTCACCTCAACTGCATCTCTTTTCCTCTGTTACTGCTGACTTACCATTGCTCCACTCTCTTTACGTGCTTCTTTGCATTTGCTCAATCATTTCACAGTCCAGCTGTTCTTTTTGGTCAGGTGGCCTGTAATATTCAGTTTACTACCTGAAATATCTCCAAGCTCAGTACATAATGACTCAACACCATTACCCATTTCTCGCCAGCCTCTTCTTATGGGGTCTAATAAATCCTCTTTCACCAACAAGGCTATGACAGTTCCTTTGAATTTCTTGTATGTCTTTTTCAAATAAAATATATCTTTTAATATCTTCCTCGAGCCAGATTTCAGTTATGATACCATGTTTTCTCCACATTATCTGTCCAGTTCTGTTCCTTTTTTTGTAGCTAAACCTTCCATTTGTATATATAGAAGACATTTCAATACCCCCAAGTTACTGATCTTATTTTGCTCTGTATTAGTGTTCATAAACATAAATTTCCCTTTTATCTTTTTCCCATCTGTATTTGATGCCCATTCCTTTCATCTTGGTCCAGCTCTGGACTGAACTTCTCACAACTCTTTTAGAAAAAAGAGCATTGCACATGTATGGCAATAAACTTCTGTAGTTGTAGAAGGTCCTTTAACCCTGGAATGGTTCCAGGGCACAGGAACAGCCTCTGTCCCTTTCAAAGATACAGCGTGTAAGCCAAGTCTTTGAGTTACAATGGGATGACATGAATTTTTTTGTATTGTGTGTGCTGTTTAAAAATGAGAATCTGTCAGATTTTCTTTAATTACCGCTGGAGTAAGTCCTCCAAGTTCTAATGAAGAACATCCAAATGAAGAGCAATTCATTTTCAACACATTTTATGAGTTTATATTCTTTCTATTTCAGTGCTTTAAAATGTTGACGGAAGAAAATTATTTTTACCTGATGAATTCTTTCACAAATATATTTTTGAGGAATTTCCAGCTGGAATTATTTTCCCGATTTTTTTTCATCTCCTAGTCTGAATCAGTGAAATAAGACACACTCAGTCATGGAGTCCAAATGTCATACATTATCTAAAAGTCCTGTAGCTCACTTAATTCTATAAAATAGAAGAAATCATTAATGTCAATAACTCTGACTCCAGATGAACAATTAGGGCAAATACACATTTAACTTCTTGTCAGTGATGAGAACTCAGTGGTCCTTCTCAGGACTAGCCTTCAAAATTTCATCCATAAAATCTCATATCAGAGCTAACAAATGTCCTTTAATATTTTCACATAAAGCCATACGTTTTCTTTTGCATAATGTTTAGCTATTTTTAACAACTGTAAAATTATTTGAAATAGCTGGAAAAAAACTCTTGTTTCCTGATTTAGCCTGGACTTAGACTGCTAAGGAATTTTAGCCCAATCCTTCATGGCAATTTTCTCAGCTGCCAGTCACAGTTTTACTCCTTGAAGTTCTTCAGGTAGCCAGTGTGTTGTTACCTAAAACTTGCAAATCAAACAGTTGTTTCCACACATATGCAATTTTCCATCATCTGACAGTCCACAAATCTTCCTTTGACTTATTTTAAGTAGGTAGAATGGTGATTTCTTTCATCCCTTGCTCTAACATATTCCACTATTCAGGGATAAGATCATGGACATACAGAACATCTGTAAGCATAGTTTCACATCCTGCTGAGCAGAAAAATGTTTGGAATTGGAAAATTCATTGCAAGTTGGAACATCAGAATACAGTGACGTAGACATCCTAACATAATGAATTAACCTGTTTGTTAATCCATACAGCAGACAAGATAGGAGGCATTGAAAAAGAGATCTTTCTAAGACTGAGAGTTGAAGGGTATACAGATGGGTTGAAGTCCTTACAGCCTCTTCTTGAACTGCCATTCTCACTAATGAAAAACATCTCATCAAGTATCTTTCTTAAAAAATATAAAAGGGGTTGGTCAAGATATCCTTTATTAGACAAGTGATTTTCTTTATGTGCTTTGAGACAACTTGCTTTCTTTTGTATCCAGCATCTATATGGATTTTAGAGTGGAATAGAGTTAGCAGAATTACTGTTCAGCTGCCATTTTTCCAAGTGCATATAAGACTTGTTATATTCCAGTGTCTGTGATCCAAAGTGATGCATTTTGCTTTCTTTCTTTTAGAAAACACTCAAAAATATATAAATATATTCCATACATATATATATATATGTATATAATCTGTGACTAATCTATGTGTTTTAAAGACACTTCTATCTAGTTTTCTGAATCTAGGATTTGGCTTTCTATGCATTTAAACTTTGTGAATTCTTTCATATTCAATATGTAATTTCATGGCATTGAAAAGACTACCCTCACCCCTGGCTGTGGAAAAACTCTTGCAGTCCTCACTGATGCTGTGGACTTTCTTTCAGTTGAGATTCCAACTTCTTGAGGCTGTTTCAGTCTCAGAGAGACTTGAAATGTAACAGACATCTTTCTGTCTGTTATCCTTTTTAGAGCAACCTGAGCAGACAACACTCTCACTGAGCTATAAAATGTACATACACTCTCCACAAACAATAAGAGTTAATTAAGAAAGTGGAACATAAATCTGTTTTAACCTGAAGACAAACCACTGAGTGATAGTAACACTCCACCTTCCTTCCCAAACTCTGTTGTTCATCTGAAGTTACTCTGATTAGCAACACCCATTTGAGTTTTCAACTGCAGTGATGAGACTAGCAGCACACATTTTGAACTCTGACATTCCAGCTCCTTTCATGAACCTCTGGTATTCAGGGCTGATGTAAATTATATCAGCAATGTAATTTGAACTGGATGCAATCCATCCTAGAGCAGATCATCCCCTTTCTGTACCCAGTGCTAGTAAATTCTCCTGATCATCATCAGTTTATGAGGAACTCAAGATTCTTCTGTGATTTTAGGTGATCAGATATTTTCACAGCTGTAACCTAAACCCAAGGGAGTCATTGTGCTAGAGAGTTAGACAGAATCCAGTTCATCTGTGTTTTAGAGAACAAACTGATATAAAAGAGGACAAAGATGGGGACATGTCGCTGTTGAGCGGCTAGCTGAGAGAAAAAACCCAGGTTCTCAGACAAGAAAAGAGAAAAGTGCTTTTTATTATTTTGATTTCCATATATATAGAGTTTTCAGAGGTCACCCAGATTGGTCAGCCAGAAACCTCCCCCTAGGCCTAATTGGCCAGGTCTGAACTGCCCTAATCTCGAGACACTGTTTGCAAAACATCCAAACTTTATCTTTGTTTATGAAACGTAGCAAAAATGTTCTCACGAGAAAGACCTGTGCTAGCCACAGGGACATGTTCAGAATTTATCTTCCTCTTAGGTGTTTCTGATGATTAAAATTCTTTGAAGAAAGCCCAGCCACAACAGACACTTGTATGTTACTTCATGTACGCTTCATCTTATGCAAGTCCCTGAAGTTTCAAGTACTAGCTCTTCCCTCCTGTAAGGAAAACTTTATGACTACATTGTCCTAGGGCATCTGAAATTTGGGAAAAAAACTGATCAAGGTCTAAAGCATCTGGCAATATCTTTAATCACAATATTATTTAGGAGTAGTTAGACTAACCTTCTCCTTGTAACTACTAGTGTGAAGTTAAATGCTTCTGAACATCAGAAGATAATGTCTCCTTTAATTGTAATTCAGTATTTAGGCAAAGAGTCAAAATCCAATTCAGGTTAAGAATTTAAAATTATTTTCTCCACAACTAAAATGTTTCACTAATTTTTCTAACACAAACTCACACAAGGAGTGGGGTCCTTAAATGGCAGTAGAAATGTATTAGTATTCAAAGGTATTTATTGTCTCTCTTGAATTTAAGAAGTGTACATGAGATGTGGTGTGTTCTGGTCTTATTATTTTACATGGCATCCATTACAGGCATTAGTAAACACCAGTTTTCAGGCTGAATGTACCCCTAGTTTTACCCACTATGTCAATTCTTTGCTCTGTTTTCATGCTTTGCCAATCTGCAGGCTGCTGTGAATAAGAAAAAAATCCCCAGAGATCTGGAAGTCTTGCCAGCAGATTAACTACAACAAATCCTTGCTGGCTATGAAGTGGTTAATGGTTGGGTTGAAGGCTCAACACACACATTACTTGGATGAATCAACCAAAAAAAAAAAAAAAGCATGACTGTTTTTTAAGAAAAGCTTCATGTGTTTGGGACTGCTTAAAACCTCTTTCTTCTGAGACATTGCTTTGTGGTGGGGATCCAGTGCACTGTACTGCCTGTATACTACCAGTGTCTGAAAGATATGATCTGAAAAGAAATAAAGAGAAAGACCCATTAAATTCCCTACAAATATATATTGGTATGAAATGTCTATAAGAGATTTATCTTGGTTGTTTTTTTTTCCAGTATATGCAGCCAGGTCCTAAGTGTCTCAGATTTTAACCTCTTGACTCACACTGTGACAATTGATGCAAGACTGGCTTTGGTAACTGAATCATTAGCTAAAAAAAATATATAATAAAAACTTTGCTCATTCTAGATAGTACAAGCATGATTTGTTATCCATAAAATTTAAGCAGTTATACTGGGAAAAAAACCAGAACTATGTATTGGCTTTGGGCTCATAACAAAAAGAGCTTCTGCTGTTTTATGAGCCTCAGATTACCAAATAACCTTGACAGCTGAATCAGTGTTCCATGACAACAAGCAGGCCATTGATAAATAGCAACAAAACTATTAGACGTTGAATTTAAGAGATGAGTAATAGAGAAGCTAAATTATAGGTTTACCACTTGACAAAGTACAGCTTGACAAATCTGTGATAATCTACATGTGTGTCTATGTATAAATGAACACAAGGAAATGAGAGGAATAGAAACTTTTAAAAACAAAGGTGAAATCAGTGTGACATGAATGTTATAAAGGCATAAATATATTCTTTTCATAGTACCTAAATTCCCATTTTCCATTATCAAATCCTCAACAAATCATGTGTAAATACTTGAAAAAGCTGCCACTTCAGAAGTTTTTTCTGATTTTATTTAAATTTTTAATTTTAAGCACTGTAAGGCAGAAAGGAGAGGCATTTCTGATATGGGATAGGACTTTAAACTGGTTCCTGCAAACGAATAGATTCCAATTAAAACTCAAAACCAGCAGTTTAAAGAGCCACCAGGAAAAGCAAGAGCTGAAAAATCTCTTCCTGGAGTATGGATAGCAATTTGAACTTCCTAGCAAATAATTGAGAATTATGTTTACCAACTTCCTGTTATCAGAGTGGTGTCAGGAAGGATTTTACTACAACTTGAATCTCATGTATTCCGTTCTTTTAAAATTGTAGGATCTGTAGAGAAAATGTGGATGAGTGGCTGCTCATGTACAGAAAAAGATACAATAAGGATGGGCTAATACAATCAGACTTTCAATAGAGGAGAAACTTTCTAACATGACCAATGTGCTCCCAGGAAGATCTGTAGGCCTCCTGTCCTGACTTTGATGCAGCAGCTTTGGATTTGCTGCCATAAACTCTGGTGGTTTTGTCAGGTGGGATTTTTTGCTGTCATTTCCCAGAGCAGATCTGCAGGGGGCAGGTGGCAGCAGCATTCCCACACTGGCCTTGATCGTGATCTGCTGGCATCTGGGTTTGACTCTCTTTTCCAGTTGTGGTGAAAACTGATGTGTTTAATAAATGTTATGCCAGTCCACACTGTGGGATCTGTAACATTATGTTACTAGAAAAAGATTGTATTCCGTGAGCAAAAATACAGCAATGAATTTACCAGACTACCCTTGACTTAACTTGAGGTCTTTCCTTAACTTGCAAGTCTTGACAACAGTCATGCAAATTACAGGATTAAGGCTGAAGATCTAGCTGAAGTTCTGTGATCTGTGTTGCACATGAGGGCAGATTAGTTGATCCAATTGGATCTTCTATTCCAAAGATCTCTTAATTATTCTGGTGTAAGAAAGAGCTGTAGTTTTGTCAAAGGGGAATTAGACACTGGAAATTCATCA
Organism: Entomyzon cyanotis; assembly: GCA_024500445.1. Lineage (NCBI taxonomy): Eukaryota > Metazoa > Chordata > Aves > Passeriformes > Meliphagidae > Entomyzon > Entomyzon cyanotis. Next base: position 24,818,138 of record JAKEPQ010001005.1, read on the forward strand.
TATCCTCATCATTTTCAGGGTATCTACTGGAAGGTAACTTGACAAATAATGAGAAAGATCAAAAGAAAAACCTTTTGAAGGTTTGGTTGATAAAAACAATTGTGTGTGAAGGATTTTCAAACTTTTGTCATTTATTCAATTTTCCTGGAACAACACAACTGGTATGAACTGCCATTCACAAAAATGAACTGAGAAACTGTTGACTGTATTTCCTTAGAAACAAATTGTGCATATTTTTTGACAGTACATCCATCTCTGATAGCTGTTATATGGGCATTTTTTTCAGTGGTACACTGATACTACTGTGATTCTGACCTTTATTATGATATTCATGTTATCCTCTATTCATAAACAGAGAAATAACATAGAAACCATATTTTATTCAACTACAGCATGTGCTTACCATCCCATATTCCTGGATTTCAGATGCCATAGCATTCTAGCCTTCAGAAGATCAAGAATATCCAGTGTTTGAGATGTATATGACGGACTTCTAACATTCCCCCTAAAATGCAGATCTTTGTATTTCCAAGTCCTTTATGTTTGCAATGAGGGATTGCCAAAAAGGTGCTTAGCCAAAAACGTTTTTGTTTTTTTTTTTAACAAAAACCTCAAGTTAGTCATATGCTTCCATCCAAAACAATCAGAACCTGAGCCAATTTACTGCACATAAGATACCTTGGATGGATTAATTTATGCAGCTGGGCTTGTAATATGTGTAACCAATAGGAGTTCTGTTCATACATAGCCATTTTTTGCAAATCTTGCAGCTAAGTCAGTGAGCCAAAAGCAAAATCCAACACCTAAGGGCATTGTGTAGATTTGTAATGCACCCTGGTGCTACCTAAGGTTGAGAAACCATTGAGTGGATTACACAGATCCATGTATGTAGTTTTTTCATCTCTGACAGATATAATATGAGCACTATTATTCATACTACAAAAATTTCTTAGCATACTGTGTGTGAGAGAAAAATAAAATCATGTCAAATCACTTACATGAAAAATTATTAAGAAAAGAGGGTTGAAGGTTCCAGCCTCTTTCGGGATGTGTCTTATGTTGTAACACCTACACACCATGCAGACCAACTGTATGGTGACAAAGGCTTGGTTAAATAACTGCAGAACAAAATGAATATTCAGATCAATATATGGGTCTATTAGGAGCTGGAAGAAGTATATTAAACCTGGTAAAGATCTTCCTCTCTAAAATCCTGCCGTTCCTGCTTTTCTCAGTTGTGTGAAAGTTAGGCATCTGAACTGGGTAAGACCTTTCCCAGGGAACAGCTTCCCCTTTTATCACATATATATAGTTTTAAGTGAGATTAATAGCCCTTTGCAAGAGCCTTTTTTCATAGTCTATACAGAGACTGAGTAGAGCTTAAACCAGGTCTTTATGGCTGGAGTAAATTAAATGAAATCAATGCTCAGGACAAGTATTGAATTAGGGCCCCGTGTTACAAAATATTATCAATGTACAGTGTGTTTCACACAGGTTTTATGCTGTTGAACTCAAGGTGTGTCACTGGATAGTCATACAGATGTAAAGGTAATGGATCAAAGGCTCAGGATGCTGTAGTACAACTGGTGGTATAATTTTCCCTTTAGCTGTTTTTCTGGATTATCAACGCAGACTACAATTTTGTTCATCCCTTCCTTAAGGCTGTTGGGTTATGGGTTTTTTTGGTTTTGTCTTACTCTTCATTCCCCTTTCCCCAAAAAGATTTTGGCAGCAGTAAAAATAAATGGGACTTGCCTGTGGCCTGAACTTTCAGTGCCAGAGCTAAAATTAAATATCCACTAGACACAATTTGCTGATACTGCAAGTGATTTAATATTTTGCCAGTCCTCAGTTTTATACATAGAATTAAACTAGATGGTGGTGCTATTTAAAAAGAAATTTGCCCCTCAATTCTCCCACTTTTTTCTCCATCCCTGGGTATTGATCATTGCAGTGCCTACAAATGCTCCATGGCTAAGAAGAGAAAAGCTGAAGATCAGATATCAGGCGTTCCCGTCAACAAAAGGAAGTCCCTGTTAATGAAACCTCGCCACTACAGCCCCAGTTTGGAATGCAAAGAGGAAAATGAAGACAGGACAGAGTTACAGGAAGATATCAGTGTCCTTGAAAGCAGCTCAACTCCAGGTAGTTGCTTGAACTCTGCTTGAACTTGAATTCCACAGGAAGGGACATAAGAAACAGTATTTTGAAACAGGATGCAAGACAAGTTTGACTTCTAAGAGAGTTGGAATGGTTTTTTGTCCAGGTTTAACCCTCATATGTCCATTTATTTTGTACAATAGCTTCTCCTGGGGTCTAGTAAATGCTCTGTAGGTCACACAGAGGTGACTACTGCAGCAGGTCAGATATGGAGCAGCATCTGCTTCTCTACTACCTCTGTGAAAGAACAAACTTAAGGCCACCACTGAGAAAAGCACATTTATGAAGAGCAGATTTTCAGTGGAATATGTAGAGCTCTCAGGAAGAAAAAAAAGCTTAGCAAAACATTGTTGACTTTAACACTTAGCAAGGCAATTTTATGTGTGTGACTGCTGTGTGTGTTCTGTTTAACACGATTATTAGACTCAGCACTTTTATACTTGTTATTCCAACACTGCTAAGCCAAACACATCTGACAATTTATAGTAGCTTCCACATTGTGTATGCTGGAAAATATGGATGAGGATAGCAGGACAGAAAGATATAGCCGTAGTATGTTTTAATTACTCTTCCTTTTTAATATATTTTTTATATATATTCAAATTTAACAAAAAGTCTCAAACTGTATTCACATATTTAAGAAGTCCTGCCAAAATAGTTAATCAGACAAGTGAGAAGATATCAGTGGAAGATATCAGGAAGATGTTAGAGGTCACCTGTACACAGCAAATGTTAAGATAAAAGGAATGTGATCTGTCACTTGGAAATTAGTAATCATTGATAATATGTAAAAGGCATCAACTTATATCACTCAGTTGCTGGTTGCTATTGGAATTAAAATGCAACTTATTTTCCACTTAGTTTCTCTTATAAAATATTTTTGAAGGACAGGGTATTAGATAATCTCATCTAGGGTCCCTTTACCACAAAAGACTACACCAGATGGTGTTTCAAGGTCCCTTCCAGCCTGGGCTGTCCTATGATTTTATGATGAACTGAGATTAGAAATTTATGTATTTATCCACTCTAAGTTGAACTTCCTTAAAACAAAACAACCCCCCCCAAATTTTATACATATGATTACTATAAAACACACAGAAGAGGAAGAAGAATATCTTTCAGATTAAAGTGTCAAATCCTGATTTTACCAAAATCAGTGGAGGTCTTTGTGGCATTTCTATACAGCAAAGTTTTCAGTTAGCTGTCACTTGCAAACCTTAGAGGAGGAGATTTTTCCAAAGGTCTGGATCCCATTGCTGTAAAAGCCTGGAAGGTAGCTCCATCTTCAACCAGAACATTAATTAGCAAGGTGATACACAATGTCTCTGTCTTTTGGGTGACATTGTTAAGCAAAATTCATCAAGAAAAGTGTCCCATGGCTCTCAGTGCCTGTTCAGGCTGCAGGGAGTATTTCTATCTCTAACACCAGAAGGGAATCTGTTGGAGTAAGAGTTCCTGTATGGTTGTTGTCTTGGGGTTTTGTTATTGTTTGTTTGGAATTTTTAGGTATTTGGATTTTAGCTAAATTTTTTGTTGTTGATTCAGCCTGGTTCCTGACCATCCACAGTTGCCCTCAATATCATCTTTCTCTTCCCCTTTTCTGTCCTCTGCACAGCCCAAAGAACTCGATGAAGGGAAAGTACTATGATGGGTGTAAAGGTAAACTCTGTTCCACATACAGATGGACCTAAGTTATTTAACTGGTTCCTTTTTTTTAAAAAAAGGGCAAGTGTTGGACCAGATCCATTGAAGAAAATGTAGGAAAACCATGCCCTTCAGCCAAAACAAAAAATCCCACTTGATTTGAAAAAGATTTATTTCATACCAGTATGATATCTTCTAACCTGCTTGTGTCAGTGGTAATACCACCTACATATTTTGCATTAATTTTGCCAGCTAAACCCCAAATTTCAGCTAAAGCACACAGTTGGTCTGGCTGTGTAGGTTTACTTGTGATTTCTTAGTGTAATATTACCCACTTTATTATGAACTCATGAGTTTTGTCAGTTGATCAGTTAATTATTCAATTCGTGGATTGATGCAAGTGTAAACCAAGCTGAGTTTTGATTATTTTAAAAGTAAATTTACAGCCTGTAGAAGTAAAAAGCACAGCTGGGACAGCTGAACCATTAAGACTGATTCAACAACAAAATATTAAACATTGCTTTTAACAATTGCTGATTACTTAAGGAAAAAAATCTTTTACCATGAATTTATATTATTTTTCATCTTTCACGCAGAAAAATAACTGAAAAGACCTTTCACAATTATAATGTTTTGGGTTTTTTTTTTCTTTTGATGGGTGGGAGATTTCTTTTAAGCTAAATCTTGTTACTTTTTGAAATGATCCAGTGATGGGATTCAGTTATTTTTCAAATGGCAGAAAAGCAAATAATGAAAACCCATTTAACTAAAGTTGGTTATAGAGCCAAATAATCTTTCTTAGTTGCTGAGATGTGAAAAGATGGCAGACTTTATTCAGAATATTGCAATGTGTGTGGTACTAGACCAGCTGCTAAAAAGTTACACTAAGGTTTACAGACACTTCTTTAAATACAACTTTATGCACAAAGTGCACAAGGCCACCTCTCCCTGCATGAGTCCAATTTTCTGAAGAAGAATAAGAATTAATCAATATTTTCTTTTAACATATAACAAACAGTTGAACCAAACAATTATGTAAACTGGAAATGACCCAAAATGCTAACAGTTTGGCAGCAGTAAAGTGAAATGCATTGTGGTGCACATGTGCATTTTTGTCCCCCTTTTCCCCTCCACAATAATCTGCACTTAATAGGAATATTTTAAACTATGTAGCTAAGCAACAGAGGTAATTGTTGCTTTCTAGAGCTTTTGTTAGGCACTCTAACACAGCCCAAATATGCATAATTAGGTATAATGTCTATAAATCATTATTGTACACATGTGGGTAGTTAAGTGGATTGAGAGAATAGTTCAATGAATTGGACATATTCACTGAAAATGCTTTTTATTTGTTTTCTGTAGTTCATAATACTTTAAAATTATCATAACCCTTTACACTTTCTCTTAATAGCTCACTGTGTTATTGAGAGAAACTTCATTTGCCTTTTAGGCTATGTTTAATTCATTATTTAAACCTGGAGTTCTTCTGATTCAGGACAGACACATCTTGTGAAATAGTCTGTGCTTGTTTATCCATCCTCCTTTCTAGGAAGTAAAATGTTAAATTTTTCAGTTTATGTTGAATAGATCCCAACAAAAGAATGTACCCTATAATCAGCATTATTGAAGGGGCTAGTGTTGTGACTAAATTCTTCCCTTCATCCAAAAATGCTTTTAGTTACTATGGCAATATTTACTTGATCCTGGCAAAACCAGTGTTGATTTTAGAGAGATAATTACCAGAAAGGAAGATGATAGAGATGTATTTTTGAGTGTCCTTGTCAGAGGAAATGTTTATAAAAAATTAAATGAGATACAAAAGGCATATTGTCTTCCACACTGACAACCTCTCCTACATGCAATCTTTATTACCTGCTGGCTCCTGCTTTTCTTCTGAAGAAAGATGTTTATAAAGACAGGATGCACTTCAGTGGTGTCTTTAACAAGTCCTTTATGAGTCTGTACATAACAACCATTTCTGTTTGCCTGTGCATGACCTGATCTATCACTTAATGTGGCAATTTCAATGGTGACCAGGAGCTTGCCCTTTGTGAAGTATTGAGGATTTTTCCATCAAGGTCTTTCATGGGATCCAGGGTGACTGGGAAAGTAATTAGGGTTTATTTTGAGAAAATATTTGAGAATCTTAGATTAAATAAAAGTGAAAATAGATCAGAGGAATTTTTAAATGTATTTGTGTGCTTATATATATATACAAATATTATATAGATTATGTGTATATATGTATTATCGATGTATGGCATGTTATATTTACATAAATATATATAACTGTGTGTGTATGTGCATATGTTCTAAGATAATATATCTTTTCACCATCAGTGAGAAATGGGGATATATTTATTCCTCATATAGTGCTGGAACTATCAGGTAAAGTAGATATAATCTTAGAAGTGCTTTTCGTCATGCTACAAGCAGTCATTTCAAACACAGCCTTGGTGTGAATTCAACCATTTCAGAGTACCTTTTTGAGTAAAGAAATGGCAATTGGTAAGTAAATGTCTTCATATTACTTCTACAAGATACAAAAAATGGTTATTCTTACATATTTCTCTTGCCTTTTTTCTCATGCAGAGGAGAGTACTCCAAAATCCTCTGAGGAAACCCCTCATTTGGGTGGGCAAGAAAATTCCAGTCAAAGAAAAGACAACTACTCCAGCTATCAAGATGCCATGGCCAAATCTTTGATGAACATGGGAAAATTAGCAAAAGATGCACCCAGTCAAACAGTAGCAGAAAATCTAAATGATAGTGGCATTCAATCCTTAAAAACAGAAAGTGATGACACTGATGAATGTTATCTGATTAACTCAGCTGAAGGAAAAGAAAAGACTGCTATTTCTGACCCAAAATACTGCTCATCAGAGGAAAATGAAAGTAACTCTGAAATTATGGACAACGAGTGGGATAGCTCTTCAAATTTCTCAGAAGAAACTAGTGTAAAGCCCCATGTAAATCAGAAGTATATTGTAGAGTGTAATCAACCCAGCATCCTGGAAGTCCCAGAAATTAAGAAGGAAGAGGTCGAATACGGTCCTTGTGAAACACTCTGTGACTCAGAAACAGAGCTGAGAGCTCCCCAGGAGCCTCACCCAGATCCTTTCGAGAAGAGAATTCAGAATCTCTTCCCTGAAAGTGAAGAAGATGACAACGAGTGCCTGTCAGAAACCACAGACGTGTCAGTTGAGCTGGACAAAACAAAAGGGAACTTGAGTTTGCTAGAGCAAGCGATCGCTCTGCAGGCAGAGCAAGGGCATGTGTTTCACAGCACCTACAAGGAACTCGATAGGTTTCTTCTGGAGCATCTAGCAGGGGAAAGGAGACAAACCAAAGTTATTGACATTGGTGGGAGACAGATATTTAGCAGCAAACGTAAGGAAGTATTTTTGGCTCTTCTTGCTGGCTTAAGCATTTGTCCTGTGACTGATAGAGGATTCTGAGCTGGGTTTTATAGCAACAGTAAAGAAGCTGGAATTTAGCTGATAATTTTGTTAATTATGTACCTTTACACTACTGCCTCACGTCTAACCAGGTTAAATGCTAGGTACTTGGCTTCCTGCCAAACTGCTATGTGAAATGATCAGTAATGGGTACTAAAAGGGCTGTGGAGCTGGCACTGACAGTCCTTCTCATCCTTTTCCTCCTCCTCTGCTTCCTCCTCTCTAGGGCGCTAATACAAACCTCCAAAATTTTAGCAGCCAAAGACACAGCATCAAAACAGTGCTCAAGGGCAAGGTTAGGGTGAAAAATTGGCATCTCCCAAATATACCACCTAATTCCTAAGGAATGTGTTTTCTGAGTTCAGTCTACTTCACGTATCAACATTATATTTTGCTATATCCAGCACATCTGAGCCAGGAAAGAACAAGCCGTGCTCTTCTGCCTCATTCACCATCAGCAGAAATACCAGTAAATTCCAAAATCTTTATTGTTTCTGTGGTATCCTACAAACCCATAGGAACATCGCTCAATTTTTAGCACTTAATCAGGCTTCCAGAAGTGGAGATTTAAAAGATTTGGGTTTGATTCATAAACTGGGCTGTCTCGTGTGAAACTCCTCAATTGAGGATAATTACAGAACATCAAGAGATGTCATTTTATAAGCACACTCCCTGCCGTAGTAAGTAACAATATATTCATCTGTCCTTTGGCTTTTCCTTTTGGCCTTTGAAACATCCCAAGGTCACCCTAGAATTGAGGCAATTTCTGCTTTTGATAAATTATTTACTTTGGTATTTCTAATATAACTTTAGAGTAGTCCCTGTTGCCATTGCAACTATTACGGTAATTTACTTATCTAAAGCATTTAGTGGGAAAGAACTGACAGGCATTTTTAGGAGTTGCAACTATAAAATATTTCCTGCAGTATTTGGGAAGTAAATGCATATACCTCATTTTTGTGTCTCAAGCAGTGTTTTCATTAGCATGTCTTAGGCTGCACATGCATGGTATTAATCTACCTTTTTATTAAACTACATGAACCTTTATTTGCTCAGATGACTGGCATATGCAGGAACTTCATAGATATCCTTTCTTACCCTGAGAGCAGCTGTGTTCACGAGGCTCACATTGGTGTCAATGTGACTTTCTCACAGCACACATAGGAGAGAGCAGTGATATAAGAATGGCAGAATCTGTCCCTTCCTGATTTGCCTCATATTGTAATTAGCTGTGGTTTCCAGGTGAGTTCAGAGCTAATACTCATGGAGAAACACACCAGGCTTTTTTCAGGTTGTATAAACACCATATGACTGCAGTCAATGTTGTATTGGGTGCATAATTTTTTCCACTTTATATAATTAACAGGGTTTTATTTCTAAAAAATCTACCATCAAATCCATCAGCACTTAATTTTCATTCTTGGACGCTTGATCAGAAAAAAACCTTTTTCATGATAAACCTTTTCAATTACCGGGGGAAACACTAAATCACATTTCAGGGTCCCTTTTTATTTTCTGTTCACTATTGCAGCACATTCCATTTGCAGTGATTCTAAAAAGCATGTGGTTTCCTGATGATGCTGAGTCTATTTTCTTTCTTCCTTTTTTTTTTTTTTTAACCTAAAAAGTTGCCAGGAAGTTTAACCCTCAGCTGTCTCTGGTGATTCTGTCCCTAAGCACATCCTACCTCACAGTCCAGAAAAATGAGCTTGAAGGAGGCAGCTCCCTGTGCTGGCTGCAGCTGTTTTCTCCCCCAGCACCAAATGCTGTTGGCAGCCAATCACAGATGGAGCTAAAACCATTCTCAGCAATTTATGCGGCCACTTCCTCCAGATTTCTCACAAGAGAATTTCTGGACCAGAAATCATTCCTTTCTCGCCCAGACTTTTGATCCTGCATTGGAAATCAAATAAAGGTTTTCTGACCAGTGCTTCTTGCACAATTCTAGGTGCTTGAAACAGAAACGCACTGTGGCCATTACAGAGTGGTAGCTGTGGGGCTGGGCTGAGACCTCGCCTTTGAAAGGGTATCGGCTGCTCCATGCTTTCAGTGTCTTTGTGGGCTGCTCCACAAAGCGGCATTGCCATGTGTACCAGAGGGAGCTGCTTGCCTTGCCTCTCAAATGTAAAGTGGCATGTATTCAGTTTCCTAACAAAGAACCTACAGCCTAGAGATCTGTGATATTTAAGGAATGGCTTCTGGTTGAAATGCTTTTTGTTTGTTTGTTTATTTGTTTCACACCTCAGCTTTTATTTGGTTGTCCCAGCTTCCTGGAGTCTGACATTAACAGAGCAAAAGATTGTTTCTGCTTTTTTTATTTATTCCTTTATAGATCTTGCTGTTGGCTCATGCTGCCAGTTTTCTGGCTTATTGGATTGTGGCTTCTGTCCTGTTTGAGGCTCTGAATAGAATAAATGACACTGCAATCCTAAAGCTATATAGTTTATCACATAAAAGGCATATTGGGAGGGGGGGAATCATTGTTTAAAGAACACAGTGAAAACCAGAAGTGATGTTTCAGCTGCATACATATTTGTTGAAACTTTGCACAAGAATTAAATCTGAAGTGTAAAATAGAGAATATCATGCTATTAGAATCACTCAGTTGAGTGCAGACAGGGGATAAACCCAAACAAAATCCTTATCTGATTTCTCTGCAGATTCACCCAGGCCTGAAAAGAGAGAAACCAAATGCCCCATCCCAGGATGTGATGGCACAGGGCATGTTACTGGGCTATACCCTCACCACCGCAGTCTCTCAGGCTGTCCACATAAAGTTAGAGTGCCACTAGAAAGTGAGTATCATCCCCCTGCAGTCCAGAATAACAGCTGGATTTGTCTCAGTATCATGGGTAGTGTGTGCTTATGCTGGAGAAGAATCCCCTTTTTTCTGTGTGAGATTGCAGAATGAGACTGGGAAAGAAGCCATCACACCTTCTTTGCCCTCCAGCTCACAGTCACAGTCCTGCTTCCCACACTTGTGCAGCTCAAGTGCTCCTCAGCAGCATCATTACAAACAGCAGCAAGCTCCCCAGGTAGCCTGGGAAGAACAAGATCAGACAACCTCTCCCCACTCTGCCAGCAGACCTGCACACTGTAGTCTCACGAATCTTCAAGATGTTGCTTGCTCACACCTTTGTTAAGGCACAGACATCACCTGCTTGTTTCAGAGCTGTGGCCTCATTTGCCACAATCGCACACAGAGGCTGCTGGCTTTGGTTGCCAACAGCTGAGAGGCCTGGGCACGCTGATGCAGAGATGTTTCCAGTGTTCCCCTCACTGCCGAGCTCAAAAAGGTTATTTCCATCAGTACATCCCAGTGCTGGTCCACAGCAGGTCCCTGTCTTGTGACAGTATCACACTAACCCTTTTATGCCCAGTCTAGCCTGAATCTCCCTGCTTATTTCTAACTGTGCTGCTCTGATTACATTGACTTGTGTGTGTGTGTGTCTAATCCTGCAACATGATGCAATGACATGCTGCATAATAAGCCAAAACTTAATGTGAAACTATCCGCTTAAACAACCTAGTTAGTCAGATTTTTCTTTTTGGTGGTATGCATAACAACAAATTAAAAGGATATTTGCACTTTACCAAAATCCTCTTCCTAACTGTAGCTCTCCCTTTTTTTTTAAATCTGGTACTAAACTGTATTTATGGAAACATCTGCTGAATTAAGCAGGCTGCATTTGGAAGTCCTTAGCAACATTAACTTCCTAAAAAGTTAAAATTAACAATTTCTTGTTAATTATCACACTTCCAATTAGATGTGCTCTGTCCTGATGGGGAAAAAAAAATAGGTAGAATTTGGTTCCTGGTAGAACAAACCAATGGACTGAACAGTCAGCTTTTTTGAAACACTCTGTCCCAACAATGTATACTGTTTAACATGAGCATACATGTCAGTCTTGGCAAAGGTGATTCCCATCCATGTGCATAAGAAGTATACAGGCAAGAGGTTGTAATTGCTACTAGGAGTGTAAGCTGCTGCTTGGAACCATGACCAATTAGTCCAAGGTAGTTTCAGCACAGCTCAGAGGATCAGAAGGTGTAACAGTTCAAAGGGACATAGTCAAAATATCTGATAAATCATATAAACCTTAAGCCTTCCTGTGCTAGAGAGCTTTCCTTGCCTGGGGCAGAGAGAGACTGCAGCTCCATGCAGCAGGACTGTGTGGCCCAGGGCTCCTCTGTCACCTGCCTTCTCCAATTGACTCTGTTAGTGATGGCTTCTTGATGTAACCTCTTTGCTGACCTCCACCTATGCTCTTTTAAAGTCTGTAGAACAGCGATGTGCATGTGGGAAGTCACGTTACAGTAACAAAGAACTAAACTGGTGTATGCTGGAGGCACCATGCTCACTATAGTGTAGGCCCTTTGCTTCTCCTCTTTTTTGTGATAAAAATGTGAAAGAATTGAGAATCTGAGTTCAAAGAGGATATCTTATTTTTTTTAAGATATGTACTTTTAATTGATGCATGTTATTATCAACTATTTTTTTATTTCTGTTTAGTTCTTGCCATGCATGAAAATGTTTTAAAGTGCCCCACCCCAGGATGCACTGGAAGAGGACACGTCAACAGCAATCGCAACACACACCGAAGGTAGACCAGAAAAATTCCTGTCCACTTAAAATCTGACATGTACTCAGGAGTAAACTGATAGGCACATCTTGGAATTAGATGCTATGTACTACACTGAAGTATGTCTATGAACTGCAAGTGCAGCTTGTGTTACTTATAACCAAATAATTGTGTTTAATTCCACTATACAAGAAAATGGCTGCAGCACTGTAAATAGCAAATTCCACTATTATTTTTCATAGATGAGATTTAAAGCTACAATTTCATCACAGTCCTCGCTTCGAAAAATCATCATGTGCAAGGGGAAGGAATGAACAAATAAATTACTGTTACTACAACTGGAAACCCCAGAGGAAACCAGAACCGATTAGTTTTGCACCAAATACGTGCTAGTCCTTGACAGGGACTTCCAATCAAGGCACATTCCCTTTTAGCAAAACAGAGAATTTTAAGTGGACTATTTTAAAATCTGTTCAAAAGCTCCACTTATTACCCTCAGGAATGCCATCTTCTTGCTTGGAACACTCCTGTCTCTTTAACTTGCTGCCTGCAGGGAGAAAGTCAAATTGAGAAAAGCCTTCCAGACAGGCAGCTGGGGAATCACAGCTGGACTGCAGGTGAGGCAGAGAGTCAACACACTCTGTCTCCAGCAAGCCACTGCTGTCAGCACAGCTCTGGTCAGTACTGCTTTCTGCTGGAAGCAGTATATGCCATCATACTGCTTCTGGGAAAATACAATGTTAATCTTACAATCAAACTTGTGACATAAGAATTTCAAAACCAACTTTCTTTGCTGATCTGAATTTTTGTGAAATTTAGGGGTTTTTTTTGTTTATTGATAGATTTGTTATCATGTGAGTGCACAAAATTTAAGGATTCTCATACTATGTATTAAACACTAAAGATAGTAAGTCAGTCTTTACCAGACATATAACAAGCTTGTCTACAAGACTATATAAGGAACGAGCAGATATTTTTTCTTTGTGTTTCCTGTTTTAAATCCCCAATCATCTTTGAAGCACATCAGCTGTATCATGAGCAACCCATGAATAGGATAAGAAAACATGTACTAATCTAATAAAACAAACAGGAAAAAATAAGCTAGCACAACTTGAAATGACAAAATGTGTTCTTTGCTAACAGTCCCTCACATATCCCTGTTTTTTTTCCCTGAATTCACTTTCCTTTTAATCAGCAGGAGGCTTATATGCATGGTTTAGCTGATAAAGTAAATGTCATTTGTCAAAAAATTTACTAGTGACTTGCCAGACACAAAACATCAAAGCTGAGCTGTGGAAAACTCCTACATGATTCAGTTTCCAGATATATCACCTAAAATACACAGATTTCACAGTTTTGCATTAAGGATTGCAAAACAGATGAATCTGGGCTACAACAGCAGCAGTTCCCATAGATGCGCAGAGCATCAGAGAAGTTCAAAGTCACTGATTTCCACAGAAAAATAGCACACATCTCCCTTACTTAAGAATTAATTTCATTTTTTTTTCTTGTTTCTGTTCTTCACCTTTCCTTTTCAACAGCCTTTCTGGTTGTCCAATTGCTGCAGCTGAAAAGTTGGCAATGTCCCAGGAAAAGAACCAGCTCGAGTCTCCAAAAGCTGGGCAGTGCCATGATCAGACCCAAAGGTAGGAGCTCACAAACCAGTCTCTCCAAAGTAGTTATGCACAAACTCTGTTGACTGGTCCTCAGGTATTTCACCTACTTCAGATTTCAGCTTCAGTGGTAACCCAGTTTTCCAAGATGAACCGCTGCAAAGCTATCTGATTCTCAGAATAAACAACCATCTTTCTGTTGGTTCCTGTGCACATGGCTGACAGTAAAGACAAGAGATGTATCCTTGGAAAAGCAATCAAATATATCCTACTAAATCTTACTTCCACAAAAGTAACCTGATCAGAATAATTTGTTGAGTTTCTTTATTTTTACTTTATTTGTTTAATTACTTTAATTTGTTTTTATACAATGACATCAAAAAGGAGAAACACTTTTTACTACAATTGTATTTTGTTTGAGTTATATGGACCCTACAGACATGCATAATTTGCACATCATTGGCACCACGACCATTACAACCTATTATATTCAGGTCTATTTGGGGACACTTTAATTTGTGGATTATTGACATGATCAGCTCTAATGGTTCCTTCAGAGCCATTACAGAATATTATGTCCATGTGTCTGCCAACTGCACGTGCCTTAACTCTACATATGAAAAGTCCTTAGGAAATTACTAAAGACAAGTAGTTGCTGAACATTAACTAAATGGAATAACACACTATAAATCATTCATTCCTCCCAAAGAGCACAAGCAATTATTTCAGATCATCTTATATTATATTTATACCATAGTAATTCACAGTAAAGTGAGAATAATACCGATCCAAAAGAACTAAAAGCTAGAAAAAAATCCAGACAATTATTAGAACTAAAGGAAGCACTATGCTACAGTGGTAATCCAGCAGTAAGTCAGTAACTTCCTTGTAAATAGCCCAAACTGCAGTGAAAGAATACATTTTTCACTATCCTCATCTTTGAATTTGTGAGGTAGTCAAAGTACTTTTTGACTAATAGTCAGCCACCATATTTGTGGTGTTTATTTCTTTTATACATCCACCAGTAAGTTTTACATGTGATAATAACACACTTTTTTATTACGAGATGCTATCATACCTTATTTTTCAAGAAAAGGTTATTTAAAGACATTCTTGTCTTTCTCTTTCATTCTTTCTCTCCTCTCTGCAGGACAAATTTAGCAAAGCAGCCTGAAGTATCTCAGTACAGCTACAGAACTTCGCAGCCAGTCATCTCCTCCAGAGGCTCCCTGGTGAAAGAACAGGAGAAGTTTGGGAAAGTCCCATTTGATTATGCCAGTTTTGATGCACAAGTCTTTGGCAAACGCACAACAGCACCTGTGTCACAAGGTCGAAAAACACCTCAGTTTCTTGAATGTAAGTTCAAAATTCAATTTTCTCTTGAAAAAGGGGCAAAATGCTGATGACCTTTCTTCCTTTTTGCTTGTTCTGCTTTCAAATTTCTAGAATTCTTATTAGGTCTGTAGAAACCATCTTTAATTACTTGTGTCTAGAATGTCAAATGGAATCATTAATAAACAAAATATAGAATTCTAGAACACTAGATATCATCACTAAAAAGTTTACTTTTTTTGATGCTTCTTTTAAAAGCAGTTTTCAGTGGAAAAAAAGAGTGAAAAAGAATGCTTTATATTTTACCTGTTACCTTCTTCCTTGATTAAATTGTGATATCTTTATGGGATAGAAGTCCCATGGAATGTGTTTGCACAAGATGCAATGAATTGTAGTACAACTACATCCAAGTTAGGTTTCAAAGGTACTTCAGGTACCATTTAGAAAAATCCATACAGGTATTATTCCTCCTAGAGGAGCATGTGCCTCAGCTGCATTAATTCCAGGCCTCGACTGAATTTGTTTTGGCACCTCATATTTCTGTACTAAATCATATTTGTAGTCCAATGTCCAGTGCATCAAATTGTTATCAAGATTCCTCCGCTTGCATCATTAACAGATTTGCTGAGGTACTACTCTGTACAAATGAGATACCACAGTGAGAACACTGATGGCTTATTGCAGATGCTCTTCAGAATCTGCATGGGAAATATCAGCAAGATTCTGCCATTGTATTGACCATAATAAAATATTCTTTAGTTTAAAGAAAAAAAATTCTGTTGTAATGAGAGAAATGAAAAAGAAAAGTTTCGTTGCAGCAAAATTGGGTTCAGAAGAAAATAGATCCACAACAACGTGAAAAAAGACTCTTTAGTTGTTTTTTTTTCTGGTAATGACAAAAAGATTAGTAAAGAAAAATAAAATAGGAAAACAAATTTTGTCTTACTTACCCCAACAAAGAACATTCATAATAAGGTGAACAGAAAAGCAAAAAAATTTGTTAATGAATAAATTCATATATAAGTTAATTATAATATAAAATACCTCTAATACTATAAATTATTACCTGTTTTATAAGTTTATAACATTTGTAGATTTCTATATTTATTTGTGTATGCATCTGAGTACACAAAAACACACATATATGTTTGTAGGTATCTGTGTTTTGTTTATATATATATAAATACTTTATTTGAAATTGCAAATGAAAAGTAGATATTTATCTGACCTGGAAAATAGGCTTGCTTAAATGAAAGCAAATATATGCATTGCCAGCTTCTTGGGTGGCAGATTTTCCAATTTTGTTTGTAAAATTGAATATTCCCTATTAGCTGTCTCTTTGCACAGATGTATGTCTATTTCACAGGTTCATTTCAAGGAAAAAATGATTGAAATGTTTTGATACAAATGCAAATTCACATATATGCAATTTATTTATGAAGTATATCAGAGCTGAAGTTTACAGCCTGTTGTTCTTGCAAAGATTGCAATGTGCAGTTATTATTTTAATGGAAAGGTGAAAGTAAAAGAGCTGGGGAGTGATTTACCTATTCAGGTATACAAAAGTTGGCAATAAGAAGCTGATGATGTAGTGATTGGTTCAGAGTCCTATGTAAATATATAGCCAGCCAAAAGCCCATCATTAGCCCTCTGTGGATTCTGCACTTGTAAACTTGTTTTGTTAACAAAACATACACCCTTTATAGCCTGGGGATTTTTTTCTTTGGTTGATTGTTTTTTTACCTTTAAGATAGGTAATGAAAAATGCACTTTTCTGGTCTTTAAACACAATTTAAATTTCATTGTACTAACTGTTAAAAATTGAGACTTTCTTGTTTGTGTTACTATATTACAGCAGGGTAGATAAATCCTTTTTAATTATCTCTAGCCAAAAGGAGGACTGAATCATGAGGCTTTCATCTATTGCTCTACTGAGATGCCTCCAGTGCTTAGAAAAATGGAATATAGCATTCAGCTACAGTCAAAGCACATAAAGAAGCATTTCTTTTAGAGCATCCCAAGTTTGAGGAAAGATGAGTCCTCCTATGCCTTGTGTAGCTCTTAGCATTAAAAAGCACTCAGCCAAAGCTCTACATCCAAAGGGATCCAGAGCCTTGGGGCTCAGATCTTTAGGGAGCAAGCAGATGGCCATATGCAGAAGTGTTCTTGATGTATCTGGGTGTAGGCTGAGAAATTGGATTTTGCTTAGTTTATCTTTGTAGGACACTGTGAGGGCTGCAGACAAAAGAAGTGATTACTGCTTCCTTAGAGCTGAAATCGTGGTGTTGTGCTCTCCCTGTGACAGTTTATGCCATCTCAAGCTCCAAAATCCAGAAGAGAGAGCAGAGTTCTCTCTAACTGTTTTAGTGCAAATGCTGCTGATGAAGGACAAGACAAAGAACCAGACACACCACTTTTGTCTGTGAAAGTGCTTTTCTGTTCACCTGTTAGTATTTCATTCTCAAATGACTTCCCTGTGCCCAATAAATCTGTGTATTATTCCAAATATAGCCAACAAAAGACTGTAAGCCAAGATAATATGAACGTTCATTGCCATTATTTTTTAAATTTATTAAATTATGGACTTAAATTTCTAAATATTTCCACAAAATCAGCACTGAATATTCCTTACAGGTAATGTTTTTTTCTGATTGCTCTGCTGCATTCGAGCCCTGTCTTGTGCTCTTTAGTCACATAGGGAAAGCTATTTAAATAACAGACTTATTCATCTAAGTAGGGTAAGCAATGTTGTTTTAGCTAAGACTGGACAAGTCACTGTTTTTTTTTGCACAATAGAGCTCCAAGAGGAAGCCTTTATAAGAATACATTTATGATTGCATTTGCCTACTGGAGTGGTCAAATCAAAATGGATAACATATTAATGCTTGTTCAGTCTTTCCTTGGACATCATTGCTTTTAATGCCTGAGTTAAGGATCAATAAAATATGAGTAAAAATCTCAGAAGGTTTGTTGACAGATGTGTGTTTCTCAAGGAAAAATTAAATTATTGTGTTTCTGAAGACATTTTTACTGTAAACCCTTATCAGCAATAGGAAATTGATTGTTTTAAATGTGATCTTTGAATATTTTTTTATGTATGAAATCGTAGTCTGAGAAACAAAACTATTTAATGGGAAAAATTTCATACATGCAATTGCTAATCAAATCTCTCTTCAACAGCAAAGCATTTTTCAAATCCAGTGAAATTTTCTAATCGACTGCCTAGTGCTAGCGCCCACACACAGAGCCCTTGCCATGCCAACTCTTATAGCTACGGTCAATGTAGTGAAGACACCCACATAGCAGCAGCTGCTGCTATCCTGAACCTTTCCACCCGCTGCAGGGAAGCAGCAGAGATCCTCTCCAACAAACCACAGAGTCTGTCTGCCAAGGTAGGGTAGTCCAAGAACCTGGAGGGTGTGCTAGCTACTGAACTGTGCGAATAAACTGTCTTTCATGTTAGTGACTGCATTAAATCCCCCAAAAGGAGGCTTCTGTTTGCATGCTCTTTTGAAGGGAGACAGAGAAAAAAAATCAGTAACGCGGTGACCAGTTCTGATAAAACTAAATAAATAGCAGGAATTATGTTGTTAATTCTTTTCATAATTGAGCCCTAATTACAAGGGGGGAGTTTTCTGGGAGGAAAAAAGAAAAAGGTTATTTGAAATCCAACAACAATCTGTGATGGATAATGAGTAAGATCTGTTTTAAGAGGGAATTTTTCTCCCTCTGAAACCTGCCATTAGAGATCATTTTGGAGACTGATTTAAAAAAAATCATATGATTAATCAAGGTGATATTTTGTTAGCAATGGAACAGAACTACCTATGGAGTCTGTTGTGTTTGGAGCTCCTAACAGTTTGGCAAGGTGGAGAGGGGGGGAATAACAACGACTTTGGTAAAATTCCCCTATCTGCTGGCAAGAGTAGAGAATCAGGCCCACTGCGTTTGGAGATAGATAATTTGGGCAAGTCTGTCATAATGGAAATCTGCCTAATTTTGTAGATGTTTGTGTGGCTTTCGTGTTCTGGTTTCTGCTCTGCGTTTCCTCACAGATCTTTATGATTTACAAATGGTGCTGTGTGAGCTGTGAGCCTTATTTTCTGTGCCATTACATAGTATTACAATGCTGATGAAAATAGACAAGATTTCCTTCTGATGACAGTGGCGTGGGAGCACTGTTTATTATTTGCATTAAAGTCACACATGTTCCACTGCAATGAAACTTTTGAAAGCTCTTTGTAGATGAGAGGGAGTCATTACAAGAACTTGAGGAGGAATCACTGGGGAGTGAAAAGAGGTACATTTGTCAAAACACAGCATAGAAGGTGTGCTTCTGCTGTGGGACTCTGACTCATGGTGTTTGCTCCAAAAGACAGATGAACTTTCTTTCTACAATTCAGTATCACTCTACCTTATCTCTCCCTTATCTGAGCCTCACAAGGCTCTGGCTGGCTGGAGGTGGCTTCCACAGCTGTTGACCTACATTTTTGTTGAGTGTTCATTCACCATTATTAGGAGGTTAGCTATTAATTTTTGAGTGAAACCATTAATTTTATCACCAGCATAACACCTTGTTAGACATTCTGAGACTTGTGCCTTTTCAGAGGGGTATCCCCTACTTTGTTGCTTTTCATTTCTACTTGTGTGTGAAGTTTTGGATGTTAAAATCAATACTGAGAGATCCCAAAGCATAAACTTTTTAGAGTATGTCCACATTCCCTGCAACTCAGACATTACCTGTTCCAAATATTGCTCATAGAACCTTTCCTAATGTCAGATTGATCCTTGATATCTGCTGCAAAACAACTCCTTCCACCAGTCTTTAATAGAGACTTCTTCTAGTAGGGAAATGGAAACTGATGCCAATGGTTGGATTAAATTGCTGCAGCAGCCTTTGGCTGACCTCAGCAATAGACCTTTGTTGCCAGAGAAGAGCAGTAAAGGGACCAGGCAAAACCCAAAGATTTTCTCCTATGTACCTGCTTCACAGTTGCCAAATCAGGGGGATGGATTGAATGGAAGTGAACATAATAGTAATGATACAGAGGGGCACTTGGGGCACATAGCTTGCTCCTTTTTCACAGCCAGGAATCCAGCGTGAAAGAAAATCACCTGCCTACCTTTCTATTTGCCTGCCTCCACTTTTGCCAGACTTTCTGGAGGGCATACTGCTACAAAACATCTGACAGAAGAATCAGAATTAGCTTCTGGCCAAAACACAGACAAGTAAGCCCCAAACAGATTTGGTATCCAAAAGTACAAAACACATATTTTGATTTAGTTTTGGATATTTATTACTTTGATCATACAGGATTCAAACCAAAAAATTGGGGAATTAAGTTTCCAGACTCTCTTCAATGAAGGCACTTCCTAATTTTAAAATATGAAATAAAATAAGGCTATTTTTAAAGAGACTGCTAATTGTTTAACAGTATTTCTGAGCTGTTTTATGGCTGGTAGTGGCCACAAAGGTGAAGGTTGAATTGCTAGAATATCATACAAATTTTTAGATTATAAAAAACCCCTCTTGAGACTTTATCTGTATTTGAACTCGAATATTGCAAAGCGTTAGTACAGAGTTAATTGTTTCCTTTTTCTTTTCGACAGCACGCACATTCAATGGGTTTGAAAATACCTGTGTGGAGTGGCTGTGTTCAGAGCCCCACAGTGTCAGATGTCTCAGCCCTGTCTCTTGCCACATGCTTTTGTTCCTTTTTCTAAGAAAACCTGATTAGCATCATCCATAATTTAGCAGCTCAAAGCTCCTGACATGTAAAGGTGTTTGCTCTCTGAGCATCAGGCAGCCTCCCAGCAGTCCAAGCTTTGATTCTTTACAGATGGGAGGCTGTGTGGTGGTACAGCAAAGATATGTCAGGTTGCAGAGGACTTCCTAGGCTTCCTGGAAATACTTTGCCAGTAGTACAATTGTCAGAGATGTAAAAATATTGTGCTTCTAAATTTTAAAAGCAGAACTTAAAGTTCAAACTTTTCAAGCAAGTGTCAATTTCTTGTATTTGCTCAAGGCATGCATATATTACCTTGCTTAACCAAGTGGGGAAAACATCAAAACGCTTTTTAGCACAAGTGTGTTTCCAAGAATTATTTTTTCTTTCTGCCTCTTATATTATATTATTTGACCCCCAAAGCATCGTCCCTCTCTTAGAAAGATTTGGATGGTTTACCCTGAATACTCACCACTTTCCTGTATATACAGATAACATTTGAATGAAAAAGTAAATTATTTTATAACATAGTTCAAAATTCTGATAATTTAATGGATATTCAAACATGTGTCTCTTATTCTCTACATATCAGTTCAAAAGGGAGAGTCCATGACAACAAAAGAGAAAGAGAAACATAGCAAGGATGGAGAAGTCACATTGCACATTAACAGTACCAGTGGTAAGAAAAAATTCCAAAGAGACCTAATGTACAAGGTCATCTGACAAATATCCCAAGTTTAAAAATATTAATTTAAAAAGCCATTAAAAGAATACATTTATTCTGAAACAAGCAGTAAAATTAATCTTAAACCTCATCTATGAATTCTCCATCAGTTGCATACAAAATACTAAGATAATCAGATACCTTGATGATACAGTTTTCAAAAATAATTAGTACCACATTGATGTTACACTGTCTGAGCCATTCAACCTGGGACTGCAGTAAACTCTTCCCCCAAATGTAATCCCAACCAGCCAATTCTCACACAGTCAGTGCCCCAAGCCAGTCTCCTGGCTATATTTGATTTGCAGTTTTTGTGGCTTCATTCAGCTCCCATCGAAGTCACCAGAAGGGTTCCCCTAGGAGGCTTAGCCTGCAGTTTCTAGCACTGTGTAAAAATCCACATCATCCTAACTTCCAGGGATCTCCCCTGTTTACAGCCCACACCACACACATCTCAGTGAGGTAGCTGCAAGCAATAGTTTATCTCTATCCTCATCGCTACTGCTTGCCAAACATTTTGTTGACTGTTTTGGTGTTTTTCCCACCTGTTTAGACATAATGGCATATGAACATTATGCCTTGAAAGAAAACAAAAACAAAACAAAAACAAAACAAAAAAAAAACAAAAAAAAAATCATACTTGGTAAAAATGTTTAAAATTCTAATTCTGATTTTGAACAAAATTGTGTCATCTCTCCATTCTTGGATATTGATGATGGTGAAAATTATATATATTATTTAAAAACTGTAGTTAGCACTCAGCACATTTGTCAGGCAGTACTTTGCTCCAACTACCTTAAAGCCTAAATACAGGATGAAAAATCATCCAAGAGAATCACTAGGTAACATCCTGTAATACTGCTGTGCATATTGCTCTCTGAGTACCTTCCTGGCTAGCTGTTTTTAATTTGTGAACTGTTCTGGGCTGAAATTGTGACTCCATTTTTGTCTCAGATGTTGCTGGGTTGTTACAACTTTTCTCATTTTGACCCAAATTAATATTTTAATTTTCTGCAGAAGTACTCAATTGCTTAAATTTAAGTGTGAAGAATTGAGGACCAGGTGCATGTATTTTTGTTGGCTGGGAATAGAAAAGATTGATCACTTTTGGATGGACTTGCATTAAGAATATTATTTGTATACATGGCAAGATACTAGTTTCATTTACTCCCGATACCAGAACTTAAGAGCTCTTTTGAGCTTTCCAAACCAGACTGACCTGCTAGGGGGAATGCAAAATCATTGATCATGTTGTTTCCTTGGAGTTGCTTAGCATTAAGTTCTATGGCTAATGCCAGCCAAAGAGTATGTGAATTCCCTTATTTGTCATGACACAATCTCCCTAATGTCACAGGTTTGAAATAAGATCCATGCAGACACAATAATTTGCTCTTTCTGATCCAGCTGAGATAAAGCTTAACTTGTAATCATTACTGGAGACACACTGGAGAGTATTAAATGTTGTGAGTGATCAGATGGACCAAAAGCAGACGAGAAAATGCAGAAGAAATTTGACACAAGAAACTAAACAAATAACATCCGTTATTGTCCTAGCTGTTGTAATTCAGTTCTAAGGACAAGGCCTGATTAAGTACTAGAAAATATTCCCTAATATTTATGTCATGAGATAAAGGAGGCTGAAAAAGATGGACTTTTTCGTACAAAGCAGTGGGAGGGTATACAGACCATTTGTTTTTGTTTACATTTTTTATTAGTCTTCATTTTTGTTAATAAAGTATTATTTGTACCTTATCTTTTCACTGAATAGCCACTGGAATAGAGAAAATATGCTCTGATAATTTTTCTTTCATTTTTTACTCTGGAATCCTTTTACCAGCTGATTGTAAAATGTGGTGGGGGGGATTAGACTATCACTGATGAGGTAGTAGGCAAGAAGTAACCTGAATTTAATTACTGTGTGTATCTTCTCATACTCATTGATTTTTCTTCATTGCTTCAGTGGATATTTTCCTGGTTTACACCGGTGTAAATTTAATTGTGAGTAAGATCAAAATCAGGCTGTGAAGATTTTCACAGATTAAAACAAATGTAAGTTAGGAAATAAAAAGATACATTTGCATCTTTGTTTTGCTTACCATTTTAAGGAAGAATCAGAACAGTTTACATTGTTTTGGTAGCTATATTTTAAATATGTCATGATAAATGGATAAATATAGGCCTGCTCACACATGGACTAGAGTCAACAGTAATAAGATCTCCACTGAGGAGAACACAGCCTTTACAAGCCTGAGCTAAGCATAGTAAGTGCCATTTTCTGTCAGCATGTCAGAGCACTGCTCTAGCTATCTTTTCCCATTTGCCATTTTTGTTCTTTAAGTTCCATTTTAAAATTAATGTAAAAATAAATGTGGTAAAGCAAGCAAAGGAGACATATTGAGCGGAGGGTGGGATCAGAGTAGGAATGCAAACTGGAGCAGTAACTCTGACTTCCCTCTTTTTGCTCTGCCATTTGGAGTTTGCTAGGAAGGCACCAGAGCAATAGCTCTTTTATACCATTCTGAATAAAAGCCGTGCTGTAAACGTGTGATCCATCCTGCAATGGGCAAAGGGAGATATTTTTCCCATGACTTTATTTAATTGTTGTGTGCATCTGTGAGCTCACTTAAAACCCATCTGCACGCTACTTCACAAACACACAACCCAGACTTCCCTGATCAGAATTAGGTACGTGTTGGACAACCCAACTTCTGCGTGAATTTCAGGAAAGTGTTGAAAAAGCTTTAAATATCAGTGTTACTAAATGTTCTGCTTATCCCTCAGAGCTCCTTGTGGAGGCTATTGGTACCTGTTTCTCAGAGAGAATGATTTTCTGATATTATTCTATTCAATCTTCTATTGAGAAGGGGACCTTGATTGTTTTTGGTCCTTTTTGTTGTGCTGCTGCCTTCTGAGTAGTTGATATTTTGTCAGTGACAGAGAATCTGCACTATTTATGGGTTTTGCACTATAAAACTACCGCAGCCCAGTCACATGGCTTCCTTTCCTAAGCCATCTGTCACAGAGGTCTGGAATTTTATGTGAATGTTGGTTGTGCAGACTTAACCCAAGTTTTTTTATTATGAAAAATGTCAGCAACTACAATATTTAGCATTTTACTTTACATTGGTCATTAAACTTGATTACTGTAGCTCTGTTTCATTGCTATAGTTACATATCAACTATGAAGCCAAAAAACACTGGGGCAATCATGGCAGAGTTATATTGTCAGATCCTGGAGTGTGTGCTTGGCACTGATATAGTTAATATCTTGGATTTTTGTAACTAAGGTTTATTAATGCTGGTATAAAAATGTATTTGATATTATACAGATGGCATAAGATGTTGTGGTTACTAAGTTATTATCCAGGATAAGCTGCACTGTCAAATTCAGGGCTTAAAACTATCACAGGAGATTAAACTATTTACTAAAAAGGGGCAGAAAGATATAACCAAAGCGTCTTAGTATGAACATATTAGAAGTGTATTTACTTCCCATAAATATAATAAAACATCTCTCTCTTTAAGCTGTATGATTGAAAATGTGAACTTGGCTAGGCGGGAGAAGCAAACATAAGAGGTGCCTGAGTTTCTGAACCAGGGACAAGCAGATGGCTTGGTGGGGCTTCGGTCTAGGTAGGCATCTGTGTCAGGCTCATGGATACAAAAGGGAGTCATGCTGGCTGAGTGAGGAGAGGTAGTTGGGCCCTAAATTGTCATCTTCTATCAATATTTTCCTTCCGATTCAGAAGATTTAATCAATCACATTTTACCTTTACATGAGTCAGCGGTAGAAGACAAAGTTGTGTGAAGGAATTTGCATCCCCCATCCAACCAGGGTGGGCATGTAACACTTTCAGCACAGGTGGAGAATTCCCTGCTTTATCACAGCTCTCCTTAAGTTCCTCAAGCAAGGACAGTTTTCACTGGCCTATCTTTAGCAATTGAATGGTTGACTAATCATCATGCTCCAGCAATATTTCAGGAGAAGGAAAAGAATGGGACCCCTGAGGAAGTGGTCTAAGAAAGACAAAAAATTTGCCCACTGGGCATATCTGTCTCTTTATGTTTACAACACAACATCTGGGTGATTCACTTCTACTGTGAGTTTCCTATTATATTACTCAAGATATGAAAACTTGTTTTATACAACTGTCTCCTACAGCTGCCCAGAACCTTACATATCCACCCCAAATTCCCAAGTGTTATTGAAGCCTTGTGGTGATGTAAATTAAAAATAATAATGATGGCAGTAACAGGAGGACAATGAGCAGTGTTTATTACAGTATTCTATGCGTAGATCTGGCATTGATATTTATCTGCATAGTCTTTGAGTGTTTTCCACCTTATTCAGGGCAACACTGAACTAGACTACTGAGTAGTCCTCCAGAAGCCACCTTTCATCTCTTCCCCTACTTGACTTCACTAAATATTGGCAATTGCAAGGATTAGTCTTATATTCATCCCTATGTAGAAAATATGTCAATATGCAGTGCAGCATATTGAGCATGAGGGAAAATTTGTTGTTTCTTCAATTAGTAAGTGGCACTTTCAGCAGCGTTTTATCATTGCAAGAAGAGGAGTTTGTCCTCCTTTTCTGTGATCAAACAGGGTAAGGCAGAACAGTGAAATTTCCTTCCTTTGTTCTTGTACAGCCAAACAGTGTTTGCCCCTTTCTGTGAGCAGGAGAGCTTCTTCCAGACTGGAATGAGAGGATGGGTCTCTCAAACTGCACACACCTCTGCAATTAAAGGCTGCTCTTTGCTGTACTTCCCAGGAAGCAAAGGCTTTGTTAACTCAGGCAGAAGGTCTCCATCAGGGAGAACCTCTTCAAGATCCTCCTGTACCTCCCAGTCTAGTGGTCACAGTGCAGACCTGTGCCTTAGTGGGCTAGTCAAATTATGATAAAGGCAGTATGTGATTTCAAGTGATGTAGAAAACCCCAGTGAAAATTTCTCCCACTGTGCTACTTTTAGATATAGTTCTTTCCCCCTCCTTCTCCCCCCATGATGCAGATGTTGTAATGTTTCCAGGGTGTGGGGGGAAGGGAGGATATGTAATAGTAATGCTGTTGATGACCTAAACAATGCATTAATGCTTTTAACTGTGAATTGGGGTCATAGTTCTCTGTAAGAGTGTAAAGATCAAAAAGATTTAAAGCTAAACTTTTTTTAAATAAAACTAGATTTAGGGTGTATAGGTTATGGTTTAGCAGCATCTTATTTAAATTCTACTTACTATGTAAGCTGAGATGCAGGGATACCATTACTGAAGCTACTCTTAAGTCTGCCTAAGAGTTGGACATTAACTGACATAAATCGAAAAGCTGGGTTTAGATTCAGATAAATTTAAATAAAAGCGTGCATTTATATTTATCCTTTAAAAGCACCACATGGTTATTTTACAGCCTTACCATGTCCGTAGCTAAACATGTCTCTATTTCCTGTTGCATGTCAGGGAGCTGAGATAGAAGTGGATGAAAATGGCACTCTGGATTTGAGTATGAAAAAGAATCGAAGCCAAGACAAAGTTATGCCTCTCACTTCTTCCAGCACAGCACTTCCCACTCCTTCCTCTTCTCCTTTCAAAGCAAGCAGCATCCTGGTAAATGCAGCTTTCTACCAGGCACTTTGTGAACAGGAAGGCTGGGATACACCAATCAACTACAGCAAGACCCATGGCAGGAAAGAAGAAGAAAAAGAGGTATTTTTTCAGTTTCTGAGTGACTTTTTCCCTTCAATGAGAGACCATACGGTAGTCTTTGGGACCATCTAGTGCAGTTTAAAGGGAATCAGTTTTCACAAGTAGAGGTTTGTGAACATATAGCTGGTTTTAATGGTCTCTTGGATGTGATGTAAAAAAATCATTACTCACTTTGAAATATCTTGGTCTCAGAGCCTACTTGTTAATGTCTGTAAACCTCTAAGATAAAGGAAACAAAGGTATCCATCATTAGAGACTGCTTTTTAAATTTTGTTACTAATAGTTCATTTGTGTAACACAGACACCCAAATGGACTAATGATCACCAGGACAGAAGGAAAAACAAAACAAAAATAACCCAAACAACTAAAATTAAACCAAGATAGTTCTTTCATGCTGAAACAAAAAGTAATTTTTCCATACCAACTCTTTAGACTTCTAGATAATTTGCTATCTAAACATTTAAACACCTTAAAACCTTGCCTGTTATATTCTTTGATTGGAAAACCTTTTATTTTATGTACTGCAAGAAATTTCTGCCAGCGAGCCTTAGATCTCCAACTTGCAACATCTGCAACCAATCTTCTAGAGTGCCACTTCCAACTCAATAATTGTCTTCATTTTGGTTTTGTTTCTGTTTTTGTCTTTCATGTCTGTTTATCCTGTCTTGACAACAAGGCAGCATAACCTACCGTGGCCTTTCTTTCTTATTCTTCTACTTTGCCGTCATGTTCGCTTTTATTTATTTGATTTCTTTTGAGTCTGATGTTCAGGGTATGGACTGCTTTCATTTTTCTTAAATCAGGAAGGGATCACCAACTCTTTAAAAGGCTAATTAGATAAAAGCCTATGTTACAGCTTTCAGAAACAGACTAAAAGGTGTCTTAGTTAGATGGTTTTATACAGCTTCAAATACTTTACTCCCTGTTTGGTTTTAAATATCAAATAATAGAATTTGATCATTATATTTATTAAGAAATGATCTTTTGTTCAAATATCAAAACTCACACTTCAAGAAGACATTGATGGGGTAAATCTATTTATGACTGAGGTTAGGGGATCCAGGCCTCCAATTCAAAACCCACCTGGAATTAAAAGATAATTCAGATATGTGAGGAAAAAAATTTCTATCAACACTGGGTAGTCTGTTGCAATGTGTGCACTGAAAAAGCTTGCATTTCTTGGAGGCTTGGTTGTCTTGAAGAGCTCTTTGCAGCCTCCTCTTTGGGGCTAATTATGGTCTTTACCTCACCAACAACAGAACAATCTGTGTACCAGGGTTTTGGAGGGGGTTTGACATGAAGCAGGAGGCTGAGGGCTCAGGCCCTTCCACACTGATGCTGCACGATGTGCAAGCATATCCAGCTTGGACTGCCTTGCTGCTGGGACCAGGAGGTGTCACAGACATGGCAGGGGACTTGTGCCCCTTCTCCTCCCTGCTGCCACCACAGCTCAGCGAAAGAGACAAGGCCGGAGCACCTCCACGTTCCCCCCAGTCCATGCCTGACTTTCACAAGGCTATGATGGGTATCTGGATGTTTCCCTGCTCTTTCCCAGCACAGGGAGTTGGAGGCAACAAAACTACCCAACAGGACATAATGGTCCAATGCACTCAGGCACTGTTGCCCCTTGCACTCGGTGCGTTGACACTGTGTGGTTTTTCCCTAATTGAGGATCTGGCCTCAGACCTCTGCAGTGAGATTTTGTGATCCCAGGGAGCCTTGTTTGGTCCAGTGATGTCAGGGCCAGAGGCTCTGTTTTCAAAATCAAAGACTGGCAGTTATCCTTATGCAAAGAAAATGACTGATTATATCTATTTCTAATTCATTGTTATCTGGTTCATATGCACAACAGTTGCTTAATTTTGGTGGTAATTTCCAGAAAATATTGTCTCTCTCTCTCTCAGCAAAATAGCCTGTCCAGATGCCCCCTTAAAAAAAAAAAATCTGAATTTGGAAAAAGCTCAAAATCTCTCCAAAAGGAAAGCACTGAGAAATAACTAGAGCTGTCAGTTAGTTCAACTGTCAGTTCTCCAAAGATTTCAAGGCTTAAAAATGTTAAAAGTGCCAGATGCTATTATCTGTTATTCATGTTACCATTATGTTCTGGTCTTTGCTGAAATCAATATAAACTTCCATCTGTACATTAATGGAGTATCATTGCTTGCTTTCTTTCTGTAGTGTGCATGCATGAATACACACATGCTCTTTGCAGGAAATAGTAGTGCTTGGACCAATTGGGTTGGTTCCGATTTTCCTTTTAGTCTGAAATTCTTTAGATTTTTAATAGCATTTAACTATAAAGCCACTCAAATGGAAAAGGAAAAATCACACATACAGTTGGGCTTGACTAGCTGTGACGTTCATCACCCAACATACCAGAAAGGGAGAAGTGCTAAAGGTGTTTTCCCAAAGGATTATCTCTCCCTCTAAAGATAAATAACTGGAGAAGCACACAAGCCAAGACATGATGCTCTACTCTTAGTCTTAAGTGCAGAGGATCAAAAAGTATTTGTTCTTTGTTTCTGACCTGTGTTTCAGACAGATGCAACCCCTTTTGGGCCACGTGTAGTGATGTCAGGTTCTAGAAAGGCAGAGTTTCAGTATTCCTTTGTCTACATTTCCTTTGCACTGTCCTGCTTTTGCAGCTTCCACACATCTGAAGATCTTACGCTGCTTGAACTATACCAAGTGTTCCTCAAGGAGCTAAGAAAATGCTGAAGAACTCACCTGTTTAAATGTCTATATACCTCTCTCATTCTTAGGAAATGTACTAAGGGATGTTAACTAGGAAAAAACCTGCACAAAACTCTTGATATTTCTGTATGCCTATGTGTGTATTGCTTTAGTTAAAAAAGAAATTACAAATCTTAATAACTCAATTCAGGAAATTCACCATTAAGATTTTAAAAAACCTAATTATTTAGAGATAGAAATTGAAATACTGCAATTCTAAATCCTCTAGTGTCAGTTATACTGGTGGCTGTAGGTGTACTCATGTCAGTCTTCCCCATGAACTCTTATTTTTATGAAATGACTCAGTGAACTTATGTTGTGAACTACAATACTGTAGCATTTTGTTAAGCCTTGATATACATATTTCTCCATCAGTCTACTCTGTGCACCAGGTATCAGACAGTGATATGATGAATAACACACACACACACAAACACACACAAACACACAAACATTTCTGGCCCATCACCAGCAAAAGATCAAGAGATATCTCTCATTTAAAATAAAGAACACAAGTTGTACATATTAAAGTACTGACATGTCCTGCAGCACAAACAGTTTTGGCTACTCTGGTGTGCTGTAGGTGTATCCTGAGGTAAAGCACACAGCTCAGGATTGCAGTGGAGTGCCAGAGGGTTCTTTTCACCACCATCTACTCCAGGCTGCTCTCAGAAGATGCTGATGTATGCCTGGTTTAGATCCGTAGTTAGGATCCAGGAAAGGCATGCTTTAAATTTTTCGAAACACAGGGTTGGTCCTCAGTTCAGTCATGAAGATGGAACCTGCATCAGATTTAGCTGTTAGACAGGAAACTGATGAGCTAGCCTTCTTCAACCTTTTTTAAAATAAATGGAAACCATTTTACCAGCATTTTTTTAAGTTACTTTGACATCTGATGTTTTCCAGCTGGCAACAGGGAGATACCATATCGTTGTTTCTTTGAGGAGCTTTCAATTTTACAGTAACTAATACTAATGATGATCCCTGCTTGAATTTATATGTTTGTGAGGAAGGTAGGTCAGAACTTGTGGACAGAAGCAGTCAGGAATTCAAATTCCCTTTCTGCAGCTTAGAGTGGCAAAATCACCCCTATATGTCACTGGGACCAAGATTTAACCCAGCTTTGGAAAAGTGTCTTTGATGTTTCTTGAATCTTGAACAAAGCTGACATCCATTTTTTGCACTTTTGTATTTTAGCATTTTAGTTTCCATGTTTGGAGGATGTACAAGCACTTATTATTTCTGTACTAACATTTTATCAAGACCTTTTGTAGTTGCTAATTTTCTCTTTTGCTCCTTATCTCAAGTCCTCCTTCACAAATATCATTCCCAAAGCCTGAAATATATATGAGTTTTTCTATTTATTTAAAATAATTACTCATTAATTACTGTGAAAGAGTGTTTAGTAAAGATGAATATATGTATTTTTGCTTTCTATATTTGTAGCAGATTAGATTATTCCCAAACAAACTAACCCCGCAAATGTGGTTGCAAAAATCAGTAGTAATTGATACAGCAATAATATGGCATCGTTTCTATATGTATGGGTAGTGTGAGTTTCAGTAGGCAGTAGGTAGCCAGTAGCAGAAAGCAGAAGGATGTCATATTGAGGATCCAACCTCCAAACAGGCAAAGAGGAGCTGCCAGAATTGAGGACCATATGGAAGCTTTATCAGAAGAAACACCCCTGCAGAGCTTACAAGACCCAGTAGGCAGAAACTCCCTTTTCAGTCCAGATTCAACTCAGCCCTGTGCTCTGTGTTAACAGCTCTGCAGACATCCCTGCTCCTCTGTCCTGGCACGTTTGTCAGCTGCACAAGCCCAGAGCATCCATGGCACCAGCCCCACGAGTTTAGCAGAGGCTGGGACCTTCCCCTCTCAGACACAGGCAGCAGTTTCTGCTCCTACAGATGGTAATCTCTGGGAAATACCTGAGTATTGGAACAGAATCACAAAACCAACGTGAAGTCCAAGACGGGTTTAATGGAGGTCCAATAATTGATGCTATAAGCTTTATAAGCTTATCATTCAAGAATTCTCAAATGATAAAATATCCGCAGATCATTCCTCCAGAAAGAAAATACTTATCTTTCATAACAATAATAATAGTTGAAGGCATTAAGTCACAAAACAGTATAAATCAAGCTATTTTCAAGAGATAAAAGAAGATTTTTCAGAAAACAAAAATGGAATTTCCTTCCAGGACTCCAAATTTCCAAAATGCCTTCCCAAGGGAGTAAATGCTCGTGATTCATAGCATCCACCAAACAGCATGGTGGCAGTGATGATTTTGATCTACAAATAGTAGAAATCAAGAACTACCCTTGGCAGCTTGCTATTAAGAAAACTTCAAAGTCGTTTTGTTCTTGTGATTTTTATTTTAACAAGAATCTGCTCTTTGAATAAGATAACAAGGTATTCCTTTCCACACATATAAAAAGCTTTGCATTTACATTTGCTTACATAAAATAGTCCATTTTAAAAAAATTTATGATTGTAATTTGTAGTTTATGGTGCAGTGGTCACCACTTCAACTGTATGCAAAAGTCAACGATGTACTTACACAGAACATACTTATTTTCTCTGTGTACTTTTCTTTGGCATTTATCACCATCTTATAAAACAAAATCAAATTTCTCCCATGTACAGCTTAAACTAGCATCTGCCTTCAAAAATATTTACACAACATTTTTTAAAGTCTACCTATAAGAACCTGAAACTACGATGTACTAAACTTCCTTAATTTCTCTCCATCATGTCTTTTTAAGTTTTACAAGACGTTCTCTTCATGCCATGGCAAATTATTTCTTGAATATGTGGGAGGACTTGAAGAGAGAAACCTT
Source organism: Entomyzon cyanotis (assembly GCA_024500445.1). Lineage (NCBI taxonomy): Eukaryota > Metazoa > Chordata > Aves > Passeriformes > Meliphagidae > Entomyzon > Entomyzon cyanotis. The sequence continues at coordinate 24,850,655 of JAKEPQ010001005.1, forward strand.
TTGTCACATTCTCATCTAATATTTCAGAAAGATCCAGTGAGCTCTCCGGAAAACATGGAGGAAAAGAAGTACCCAGGAGATGTCTCCATACCGAGTCCAAAACCCAAGCTCCATTCCAGAGATCTCAAAAAGGAACTCATCACGTGAGTCACAAAAAATGCCACATTTTCCTTTGCCCTGGTAAAGACTGACTATGCTGCTATTCTGACTTCTGGTTTGAAGGAGCAGGAGCTGAGTAGGAAAACTTGCACAATTCACTGCCAGTAGTTAGTTCCACATTGTGGGTATGCAGACATGAGTTTTGGAGCTGTGACAAGCAGGCTATGCCTGGAACGCTGGATAGATTAATGCCTAAATTTATACTGGGTGCCACTCCTTATTGCTCAGATAGATAGGTAACAAGTGGGTAATAGCTCCTTCTATGAAACACACAGTTTCATAACATGTTACAGATCAGCTTTGCTAATGCTTACATAATTAAATAAGCTTTAATTGAACAATCGTCATTATAGATCCATTGCTCAGAGCTTGTGTAGAAGCAGTCAGGATTTCTCAGATAGAAACATGAAGGGTTCATAAAAAGATAAAATATAAGAGAGAAAGTCCCATAGGGTTTTCCAACCTGTAGGAAATATGTTTAAATCCTTCATTTGCTTCCTTCCAAGCAGAATTAGTTATTCAGTCCTGCTGAAAATCCAGTGGCTGTACAAATTCACACTCTGGGAATATAGGCTAATACTCTCTTTTCCCAAGTATTGAGATGCACTTGCTCTGTCTTAAGTTCCAAAAAGTTTGCTATCTAGAGCTGAAAATACATTCTATAAAATCTTTCTGCATGCAACAGCTTTTTTCAGTTTAGAATTGTTTACTAAAATTGTCCCAAGCAGCTCATAACACAAGTCACTTTTAAAAATCTCATCTAGGCTCTTCACAAAATCGTTTTGTGTTCACATCAGTATCATTTTGATATCAACACAGAGTTCTCACTGTAATGGTCAGCTAGGACCCAGCAATCATTGATAGCACTTTTACTTTTGTCCAAAACCAGAGCAGGTCTCTCTGAGCAAGTGCAGTCCATATCACTGAGTGATGATAGCCCATAACATATCACTGCAGGCTCACCCATAAATAAACGAGTCACATCCCGCCAACTTGTGTCCTGCTCTCCAGACTCGGTGGCACTGAAGCAGTTAGAGCTGCCTCTGTCTCTAGAATTTACATTTCCCTGGGGCAAGCTGCTGTGAAGAGTGATTCTTTCCCCTCATGTCATGCTGTCTGCATGTTGTCTACTCACCGCATTATATCTGCAGTTGTAGTTCATGACCTAAATTGCTACAGGTCAGGTTTGTTTTGCCTCTTCTTCTAAAACAAATGCATAAAAAAATCACTGAGACTTTATTTGCTGAAGACTAATGGCTTTTCTTTTGTAATATTTTTTCCTTTGTGATATTGACCTGTTTTGAGATGCCCGTAAAATACTTTTCTACTCTCCTAAATAATACCACCAGAATATTTACTAGGGCAATGGTGAGCTTACAGTGGCTGTACTGTACTATTTTCAAACAGGGAGTAGAGATAGCTATCTAAAATGCAGTTGTACAGAAAATGAAATAAGAAATAGTTTTAATTTATCAGAAGAATCCATAGGCAATATAGGGATCAGACTACATTCCTATGATCCCATTGAGCTCAGAAATTGTACCGAACAATTCAGTACAGTTGGCTCCATCATGAGGAAGCTTTTAAAATGACATAAGAAATCGCAGAGAAAAAATTTTGAATGTGGTTAGCGCAGTTACAGTGAACTACTGTACAAATACCACCTTCTAGCATGTGCTTTCTATTTTTCCATGTTAATTCTGTTGCCCACGATGGCATTGCTCAGGTTGAAATGGGCTGTGAAAATGAGACTGATGTCTTCCTAAGGCTTTTTTACAGATTTGAAAAGCTTCCTATCATTCTGCCAGCTCAGAGAAAATAGCCAGGTGAGCATCTTAGGCATCCCTTTTTCATTAGCATGGAGCACTAGCTAACACTTTTTGTACAGCATCTGCTCACCATTTTTGTCCATATTTCCAGTGAAAGGAAAACAGTCCTTTATAAGGCAGCTCTGCAGGGTTGGTGTTAGAGTGCCTTAAAGTATTGTACAAAGGTACATTTAATTCACCTCCCCCTCCATGAACAAGCTGCATTTCTTGGTATCTTCACCCTTTTGCAGAGGACTGTATCCCAGTTTAATAAATTAGTTCAGTGCTACAACTGAAGAGGGGATGAGGAAAAACAGAAGCTATAACATATTCTCCAGGTCAAGCATACCTGCATGTCTTGGCTTAAATGAATATATCTGTCCTGCTAAATGTACACCACTGTCTTAGTTCCGGCCAGGACAGGGCTAATTTTTGCAGTAGCCCGGATGTGTCATGGCTGGGACCTGGAGGCATGGCTGGAATCTGAACGTTATTCTATAGCCTCACCAAGGGAGAAGGTGTTCCTTCCAGTCGAGCAAGCTTGGCAAAGGCAGTGGTTGGACAACACCAGTCCCGAGCCAGAGTAGAGCTGGTTCTGAGCAATCCTGTGTCAATCATTTCCCTATCTTGTGCGCTTTCTTATGGATATTTCTGCTGTTACAACTCCTTTTCTTACCTCATTGCTGTTTCCAGTAAATTGTTCTTATCTCAAGATGTGATTTTTCACCTTTTGTGCCTCCAATTCTTCTCTCCAACCAGTGGCAGGGGAAGGAGGAAGGGGAGCTGAGCAAGCTGCCTGTGGTTTGGAGAGTCTCAGTGGGAGCACTAATTTGGAGAGTACCATTCCTAAACCATGACAACCGCCTTTGTATCACTTCTCAGTTCACCTGAGAAACATCTTGACAAAGTTCTGTGCTCTTTCTGAACTTCAGCTGTGTGATATTGACCTGCTTTCTGTTCTGCAGGCAGCCCTAACACCCTTCTCACTTGTATCAGTAAATAAAGATTGGGTGTGTTTTTAAAGAAGGTGCCTTATTTTAGTCAGAAGTCAAAGGAAGTTTTTTGAATATTACTGTTCGCTGGCCTATATTATATTGGAGGTCAGATCAGAAACTTCAGCTCTAACATTTATGAATTGCTGCCAAAATTTTGTACAAATAATGAAACAGTCTTTTTAAGAACCCCATTGTAACCAAAATACCTATGGAAAGCAGGGTGGTTTAACACCACATAGATAAAAAATTAAGGTTTTGAATTATTTACATTGTGGAAATAGGAGAAATTATTTTCATCCGTGATTCTAGTAATAATTAAAAAATAGAAGTGAAGTTTTGCTAGTTTTCTGCAGTGTCGTGACAGGGTTGAAATGTGTAATGACGAACGTGATTGCCCTAAGGATCATTACATAATTCACTGCAGGGTATGGTAAGCTATGTGGTGTATTATACATATTCTAATTTCTCATTGCTTCTTCTCTGCATAGCTGTCCAACTCCAGGATGTGATGGCAGCGGTCATGTAACAGGAAACTATGCCTCACACCGCAGGTAAGAAACAACAGGAAGCCTAAAACAGGAAATAGAGCTAATTTTTAGCTCTTGTAACTTTTGAACATTTTTTATACTAACCATGGATAAGTGTTCAAAAGTAATTTGCAGAAAATCCATACAGAAATGTGGCTGTTTTTCCTGGTTTTGTTATATTTGTGAAGGTCTGGACTTAATACACTGATACAGAGTTAGCAGGATATGCTTATTACAGTAGCTGCATTTCTTAGCTGAGACCTGCAGAGATGTAATTTAGTAAAGTCTGCATTTCCCTGAGTGTACAAGCAGTCTCTATACAGATGTTGTTGCATGTGATTATAAATGAGGTGTCTGCATAACTTTCTATGAATGGCTCTGAAATTCATAGATCTGCTATTATAACCTGAGGATGTTAAATATTTTCCTAAACATAGCCCACTGTCAACCCAGAGGATGAAACAATAATTTCCTGCTTTTCCCTTGGGAGCAGAATGGAAGTGTTTTCTGCCTTCTACCAACCATGTGGACCAGATTCTCTAGCTGTCCTTCATATATGAAACATAAAGGATGGATTCAGTGTACCACTGCCCCCTCATAGCAAAGCTTTACAGGGGCTAGAAACCTTTGGTCCTAACTATATATTTTTTCCAGTGATTTAAGGAACACAGCCTTATATTGGCTGCTCCTTCTTTGCCAAGAACAAATATTTGAGGGTATCATTTTAACCAATAAAAGTCATAGATTGTCTCAAGGTTGTTTCAGATAAAAATAAATGTTTTGGTTTAGTAAAATATTTCACATCAGGTTTTCTTTTCAGTGTTTCTGGGTGCCCATTAGCTGACAAGACATTAAAATCCCTTATGGCTGCTAACTCTCAGGAGCTCAAGTAAGTATTGACAATAGCACAAATGTTATTGTTTTTTATCTTTGACAAACATGTTCTCTATGTTATAGAAGTTGTAAATTTGAATTGCTCTGAGTGGTATCAAACCTTTGTCTGAAAGGTGGAGTGAATTGGTTTGAAAGCTTTTGAGTGGAATAAAGTTTGCTTTTCTCCATTTGTTTTTCTTCATTTTTGTACCACTTCATTTTCATGAACTAATCAGGACCTGGTGGGGAAAAATGGTAAACACTAGGAAAGATGCACTTTTCTCAGTATTTCTGAATCAGAGAGGAATAGAAAATATATAATATGTAAGACGTAAGATTGATCTGGAAAATAACTGATCCAGATAGAATTAATTAGAATTATTTAGTTAGAAATAAATCTAGTCAGAATAAATCTAAAATTGAGATTAGAATACCTGCAAATAATTTTTTATTATTTACTACCCTATACTATGAGTTTAATGTCACTGAAGCAGACATCAAGTCATATGATTTTGTGCTGGCATAATTCTCACCATGAAATGTCACTTACAAAAGGACTGTGCAGGCTCTGCTATATAGACAGATGTATAGGGACATATGAATATTTCAAAAATCTGTAGTCAAGAGAGGCACTGGCAACCAGTCATCTAGTTATTGAATTGGCTTTGTCAATAAGGATGTGGAGAAAAGGAAAGGATAATTAGAGTTCTTTCATAGCTTTCCCTCTGCAACTTGCAAATTGGATCCCATAATAGATGGCTTGGAAAAACTCATGAATGCATGTAAAAAGAGGAGAACCCCGTGACTGTCCTTTCTGTCCTTTAGGTTCATCCCTAGTCCAGAGAGAAGAAAATAAAGTCTGATCATGGCACTATTACCCTTTTCTAATGGTATTAATAGCAGATGTAACTACATTTAGGCTTGGCTCAGTGTTTGGCTTCCCCAGATCAAATGTTAGTGGTCCTGTTCCCTAGCCTTACAACTTAAATTATAATTGAAATGCTGAACTGATGGTAGCTATGAAGTTGAATGTAGAGGAGATGCAGCAAAATGGCAAAGAAAGGACATTTATATAGGCAGCTGTCCAAAGCAGTTCACAAAGCCAATAGGTAAACTGGCACACTGGTACAACGCTTCATGTTTTGACATCCCTGATCCTCAAAGGCATAAAATTTGGGTTTACTTTGTTTTAAAAGAGCAGAATGGTTAACAAGGAACTGAATTGCAAAAATGCTGACAAATTTGAAATCATTTGCTGAGTCATATATATTTGTCCCTGCTTTTATTGGCTTTCTGCCATACAAAGACACTCACACAAATATTTTGAATAGTTGCTCCTCATGCATCACCCCCCCCCACCCCATTCATGTGTGAATAAGTAAATTTGCATACCAATATGGTTATTTTTCCACTAAAGCTTCTAGAGTTTTGGTCATGCCATAAGGAAAGAGGAGCAACAGCATATGACTTAAATGACAAACTGCACACTGTACGCCATGTATAATAAGTGAGTTGTGAAAGACAAAGTCAAAGTTCATGGACATTTCACAGACAGAAATATGTTGCATAACGCACTTAGCATTTAATTTCAATTAACTAGAAAAAGAGCAAAAATCAAAATCTGTTCACAGACAATTCGCACAAGGAAAAAGGGCTAAATAAAATTATTTTCCACAAATGTACCACCTTAATTTAGGTTCCTGCAAATGTAGTTCAGGTGATATTTTGAACAAAACTCTGCTTTTGGCTAAATGACATGTTATGCCAAAATGTTGCAATCATGCTTGTGCTGGTATAGTGATATCAATAGTTAATTTTAGTGTTGCTATGTTAGCAGAGGGCAGAAACGCTCATAGAATCAGGCCAGAAAAGTACCCTCATGTAGTCAGGCATGAATATGAAAAAGCTGTGTATTTTTTCCAAATGTTATTCATGCTTAATTTGCCAGAATCAAGATAAGATTTTGGCTTTATTTATGAAACTCTCTGCCAGCAAAGATACAAGGCTTCCATGTGATCTACAGTTTGGAAATAAAGAAGATCTGCTCAGAAAGTGGGCCTGAGATTCAGGTTCAAGAAAATTCCGATATGAGGATTCTTGCTGCTGAGAACAATCTGAGGTGGTGAATTTAAAACATAATAGATTTGATGATGACTCAAATTTTAAACCTAAAAGTGATAATTGTGGCTGATATCCTATTTAACCAAAGAGCTTGCTTATCAAGTGTTAAAGAATTTTAAATATGTACTTTAGAGGGATATTTACTTACAATTTAGAAGCTTTGAGGAATAGGTGGTCAGTCCTATCCTTAGACAAGTTTTTGCTGCGGTTAAATGTCAATTTTTAGGAGAGATTTGAGCAGTTCTTCTGCATAGGTCCCACATAAGACATTGATACTGATTTATATTCCATAGGCAGCATAAAAAAATTTCAGTCAGCTGATGGTTTTCTCAGCTGACCTTTATGGGTTTGCCTTAACTACAGTTCACATCCAACAGCCCCAGTGAGCTTTTTAGGGAGCAAAGGTACCAGATGTGCTCCTAAACCTGCAGCTGACTGTTTAAATTTTACATGTAGCTGTAGTTCATTTTCCTAAAGATAAAGCAATCCTCTTGGAGAAAGGGACAAAACAGGAGGTATTCGATGCCCATTTGCAAAAACTTATACATCAAATCACTGAGAGATTTATTTTTGAATAACAAATTTGGAAGAATTATAAAGAAACTTGTAACCTACAGCCACTTGAGAGTTGACATCTCTTAATTTGACCTCCTGAGACCTCTGGGCCTTCATAGTAAATCATATTTTCTTGGCTCTGCACAGGAATTCACTATGGAAGATGATTCCCTGAGCTGGGGCAGCAGTCCAAACACCAGTTAAAAACTGATAAAATTTCACAGAATTACTGACTGCAAGGCAATAGCTTTTTGGTGTATTTTGTGTTGTGGAATTTCCCAATCCATACAAAGATAAAACCAATGTTTGGGAAACCCAACCCAGTGGTCAAGATTAAGAGTCTTGCTAATGAAGCTTTTTACTGATTTGCCAGTAGTCCACCTGAAATATCATCTTATAATTTTATTAATATTGGTAGTATCTCAGCCTCAAATCTTCAATGACCTCCTGAGTAGCTTGAGCTCCAATCTGGTTGGAAATCTGTCTGCTGCCAGAAGTGGTAAATACAGAAGGGATGATTTAAAATTTAGTTCCGTGTACTTTCTAACTTTATTCACCTGTCTCAGACTTTCAGATCTGAATGTCTCACACAAGAGCTTTTACTGAATTAAAGTCCACCTCCAGTCTATGCAGGGAGCCCTTCCATCTGTGATCATCTGATAAAACAAGTAGCCAAAATTAATATCCATATTTTTTGGCAGGTGTTCTGGATTTACTTGTGAGCATTCACACTCTCCAGACATCTGCCCTTGCTGCCTGCTCCACATGACATTGTGCCCAATCCTTGTCCCCACACTTAGACAGGTCAACATTTAGCTCTACACAGTGAAGCATATCTTGGCACTCTGCAACCCCCACCTTTACCTTTGCTGTCAGTGTGAGGCAAGTCGTTCTGCCAAAAATATTTTGTTCACAAAGTGTCACCATGAAATGTTTTGACATTTTCTTTGCAAAAAAAAGTCACCCCTTTCTTCCTTTGAAATGATTTGCTGAATTCTCTTTGAATCAATGCATAAATTTGTTCATGTCCAAAAGAAGTCGGATTTTTGACAAATTAATTGTTCGCAGAAAACTAGTTTTAAATATTCTGTGAAGAGATGCACCTGCACACTCAGATGTGCTATTACAATTATATTTGTAGGTGTTTTCCATGGCAGCCTACCAATGACTAGATTAAATGACGAATCTTTTTTAACTCAGGAAAGATTCAGTAACAACTGAGACCGTTAAGAACATATTGAACTATGCAAGTTTCGTTAATGGTTCAGTACATCATTATTTGGCACAACTCTTTACGTAATTCTGATACTCTGTAAAAATCATAGCATTTGAAAGTCCCTTGGGGTTGTTTAGTATAAGAACTTCGAGTTGTGTAATACAGAAACGTAGAAAAGGCTGGCATAACTTCTAAAGGCAAATGTTTGTTGGTGCTGCTTTGTTTGTTGAGGTATGTTTATATTCTCTGAAAAAACCTCAAACCAAACCACCCTACCAACACACAGCAGTGTTAAATAAAAAAATAACAAATTAAAAATAAAATTTTTAAAAAATAGATAAGTAAAAAATCTGTACTTCTGAGATGGAAGGTGTTACCAGTAAGGTCCTGCTCTAAACCCCACAGAAGTCAGTGGAAAGACCTACTGACTCCATCTGACTTTTGGGGCACATTCTGCATGTATGAGCAGCAAGCAAGAAGCCCACCCTGCCAGACCACTGGCAAAAAAAAAACCCCAAAACCAAAAACAGGCAGGTTTTTTTCTTTTTATTTTATGGATGTTTCAGTATTAAACATTGATACTTGAAAAGGCTCGTTTGTTGCACATACACAGAGAAACCCCCTAACTATGAGAAATAAGCATAATCCAATTGCTCAGTTGAATACTCAATTGAATCTCATGCTAAAAAGAGATGGTCCTGTGGTGTGCTTACAGTGCTAGAACACACAGATTATTAAATTCAAATTCTGGCTATCATCTACTGATGCCCAAAAGTAAAACTGCTTCTCTGCTTTCATTTCCCCTTATATAAATACTGGCAAAGTGCTTATTTATATCTCTACCTGAAAACATCATAACAATAACAAACAAACATGTAATAGTAAATTTACAAATAGATCTATATCAAGCTGCTTTTTTTCTTCTCTTCGTAATGTTGATTCTGTACAAGGAAAAATGTTTGATGCAAACATTGATACAAACTAATTAAATCGACACATCATAAACAATATCTTTCACATTCCTTATTAAAACTCTGCTATATTAAAAAAATGCCCCCCAAAAAAGGAGTCTGCTGATTTAAATAAAAAATCATCAAGAGCTGGGTTAAGTTATTCAACAAAAGCTCCACTGTTCCTTCTCCCACTCTATACAAAATATAGAATGTACATATTATTTTCTAAATATCTTTGTGACTGTATTTTGTAAGCTTCCTGTGTTATTCCATAGGTGCCCAACACCTGGTTGTGATGGCTCTGGCCACGTGACAGGGAACTATGCATCCCACAGAAGGTAACAACCATCCCATTGTGTGGGGCTGCAGTGCTCAGGGCTCTCGGCTGGCAGCAGCAGAAAGAGGTGGCTCTTATTCTGTGTGCTTCTTTCAGCTTGTCTGGCTGCCCTCGTGCCAGGAAAGGAGGTATCAAAGTCACTCCTACCAAGGAAGAAAAAGAAGACCCAGAACTTAAGTGAGTACAGCATCAGGGGTCCACAACCAGTGGAGGGGGTGGGAAATGGTCTGTAAGAGTTGAGGGCTTGAGCGATCACAGGGAGATGCCCCAGTTAATATGAACCATGTGAGAATAGTGCCAAGAGCTGGAATCAATCCAAGTGTTTTTGCTTCTTGTGAAGTTGGTGGAGTCCATCACCTAGGAGACTGAACACTGAGGAAGGATTGCTATCTCTGCTTGCATTGATCCAATTATTTTGAAAAATTCTATGCAAGTGCCACGTGGTTGAAAAGATTTGGCAAAACTATTACTGACTGAGGTGAAACAAGCCAGCTAATTAAATCAGTGTAACACCTTCAAAATGTGTTCCAGAGAACTTAAATATATGTAAGTCTCATGTCTTTTCTCTATGTATGAGTGAAAATTTCACTTAAAGTGAAAACTGGAAACTCAGTACAGATTCACTACATTCCTGGCTTGAACACATATTCCATTAAAATTTGTAAATTATAACTGCCAGAATATAAAAGTGAAGACTTAGTTGCATGCAATGTTGTCTTAATTCTTGCTAATGATATATGCAAAACTGCTTGACACTGACAGAGCAGCACAAAAAATTCCCTATCCATTCTTTGCAAGTATTTACATGGGTTTCCATGCAAGTTTTCCAGTTACAGGAACCCACCCTCTGCTTCCTACCAGAAACTGAGATAGAGAGGACACAATGTTGACTTTCCATACAACTGAAAAAGTGTGATTTATTGCATATTATAGAATATCAATTTTCTCTTCCGGTAAAATACTGTCTAAATGAATGTCCTATTTCCTTAGTCTCTACAACTGTATTTTAAAATGCCTTATTTTAAGATCAGCTGAACCCCCATAACTCAGCTTGACAAGAATTGGATGCTCAGGTACAGTGTGCCACCAGGGACCAAGGTTTACTCCATTAAAGCAAAGTAGCAAAGGCAGCTGGAATGATTTTCTCGGAATTATTTGAGACTGTCTTTGCCTGCTCTCTCCAGTGAAAACGAGGGTTCTTTTGCTGTGTTTCTGTAGATGTCCAGTGATAGGCTGTGATGGCCAAGGTCACATATCAGGTAAATACACTTCTCATCGCACTGCTTCTGGTTGTCCTTTGGCTGCCAAGAGACAGAAGGAGAGTCCTGTCAATGGGTCTTCACTATCCTGGAAACTGAACAAACAAGAGCTGCCACACTGTCCTTTGCCAGGCTGCAACGGGCTGGGTCATGTTAATAATGTTTTTGTCACCCACAGAAGGTATAACTTTGTGTTTTCTCTTTTCATTTTTCCTTAAAATTCCACTTTGAATTGGCAACATGTGAGGTTAGAGCCAGAATAAATTGTGCTGAAGTCTTTTGAGTAACCACATAGTTTACATTGCAGCTAAAGTAATGCAAAAGAGAATTACTTTGAGAGACTTAAACTTTTATGTCTTTTTCTATGTTCCCATTGAAGCATGACTATCCAAGGTGTTCAGATTAGCACAGTGCCTATGCATAATTAAATAGAGTTCTTTCCTAGGGATATATGGGGTTGTATCTGCATATCTTCAAAAGAAAAGAGAAATATCATTGAAATGTCACCAGAAAAGTTTTAGCCAAGAGGCATTTATTTCATATTTCTACCAGTGGAAAAGTTATATTCATAAACTTTGTATTTAAACAGCTCAAGTCACACAAAGAAAAAACAATAAGCATGAAGAACTCGTGGATTAAGGAAGTGTGAAGTTATAACAATCTTACAAAGGAAATTATCCTTACAGAGGAGTCATACATGTAACTAATAACAATAAACACCATCTATCACTGTGAAAAAGTTAGTTGATATTGAATCAATAATATTGAATCAATAATACGCAAAGAATCTGACTAGAATATCTGGCAAGTTTGGGTTTCTGTCTTTAACAGTAATTAAGTCTACATTCTCCATCTCCTTTGCTTTCTTCCTAACACTCTGACCCAACTTCTCCAATACAAGAATGTCCAAGGTGATTTGAATAAATTCAGTCAGAGTCCAGTGTTATCCTAATTTTGTTCACTACATCCAATCTAAAAGTCTTCACATTAAGACAGTACTGTAAACTGTGGCTAATTAAGCAAGTACCATAAACTGCATGCTAGCTGGGTGCAATTCATCTTCCAGATGATTCCTGTCCTACATAAGACTGGGTCACTCTCAAGATCATGTTAGTTAAAATGAGGTAGCAAACATAGCTTTGTTTGATGTCCTTTCCTAGGACATTTGAAACCTAACAAGTAACTCATGTCTTTGAAGCTATCTCCCAGTCAGCTATCTGCTCTGGGAAGAGATAATAAACAGAAATGTAGAACTGAAGAACTAACATGTTTCCCTGTATATCTTTTAGCTAAAATAACGAAAGTTTGGGTTTTGTTGTTTTTTCTTTTTTTTTTTGTTTTGTTTTTTTAATGTGTGGAAATGACATGTCTATTAGGGTTCTCATTTTTTAAAATTTTTACACACACACACAGCCCCCAACCATTTTCCTGCAGAACGAAATTTTTCTTCACTCCTTACTTGGCTACATCTAAATACAAATCCTGCTGCCAGTTCTTCAGCATATGGGTATTTCTTCCTTGTTATTTATAAAGATAGTATTAAGACAGTGCAATTCCTCTTAGCCCTTTAGTGGGCTATAAAAATTGCCTCAGATAATTACCAGCTGATGAAATTGTAAGCTTTGAAATAGCAAAATGTAATTTAATGTGAACAGTGGTTAAAAAGCAAACTGACTATATAATAGAAACATTCAAAAAAGCTATTACAGCCTATAGGGTATATCCAGAGTTATTATTGTATTGATCATTATTATGTATCAACAAAGTGATACAATAATTGTACACTGTGGAAATCATCCCATTAACTAATTTTTTTTAGGACAGTAAACTTGCCATTTTAAAGGACCATTCTCTCCTCTCCTTTCCAGCACAATCCCTTGATAAAAGCAGTTTATACATGTTCAAACTTTAAGAATTCTATGAATGCATCTTCATGTAACTTAACAGTAGCTGCCACTGCAATTTTGATTATTTTGAAATATATTTAAGAGTTGTTTACTCATAGATCGAGATTTCTGTGCCAATTTTCAAGCTGGAATATACAGCTAAATGGCTCTTTATGAGTTATGTCATTCCCTGAAGCCATGCTATAATGGAGATACTGATGTGACCTTAGGTACAGAGGTCTGTCCAAGTGCATGATAATATTGCCTGAAAGGATTGTTGCCATTTTCAAGTGGGTGCTAATGTTTTCTTTCCTATCCGTTTCAGCCTGTCTGGTTGTCCTCTGAATGCACAAACCATAAAAAAGGGCAAAATTTCGGAAGAATTAATGACTATCAAGCTTAAAGCAAGTGGCGGTAAGGAGATCTGTAAAAGATGATGACATTTATTTAGATAGAAGGGCCCTGACTCCCATTTATACTTATGCCCCTTTATGCCATTCTGGCATTAATTCTCACTACTTTCCGTTGTCTCTAGCAACAAAAACTCTTGAATAACAAAAATATTTGCATGAGATATTATAAAATTATTCTCATTTATATAAATCAACATTGAGGGTATGCTCTTGTCCCAGAGCATTATTTTTTTATTTGGATATGCTTTCAATATTGTTGTTATTAATAAACTCTTAGTTACAGATCAGGAGGACTTAGCTATATGATGAATAAGGGAGAAATATTGTGGGCAGAAATTGACTCATCTCCCTAACTTGAATCCTACATGGTTTAGTATCTATGCAGTGCTTGTGCAGTTTTGCTAACCTAAGTGGAAAGCAATAATTACCAAAGAGTTTCTGGGGGAAATGTGTAGGAGTCGCCTTTCTTATACAATGTGCTTTAGCAAGTTGGGCATTGAGCCAGGATTCAGGAAATTTAGTCTTCAGCCTCCAACTGCTGAGTGAAACAGTTGTGTGTTACTACTTACAGATTTCCCAAGCTGGCTCCCCAGTAGACTCAGTTCCAGGCTTCAAAGCAGTAACAACAGTGGCACGAACCTCCAGGCAGGGTTGGTCAGAGTGATACTAAGCAGAAACAGGCAGAGGTATTGCCAGCAGCTGCTACAGCTCAGTATTTTTCAGGACAAGTCTTTCATTAAAGAACTGAAGCTTTTTTTCTTTGGTATCTATGTTGTCTATCTTGTTGGGATGTAAAAGACTGGCTTCCTTTTTTTTTTTCCCATGTAATACTTGTTAGCTTTCTGACAATTTCCCTTTTCCTGTTACTTAAATTTCACTATTCATCAGATATAAGTAAGGCTGTGCTTATTGGAGTTATTCTGCACAGACGTTTTACCCCACAGAAATCCTTGCAAAATCAGAAACAGGTACAGATGAACTTACTAAAGTCAGCAATTATACTAGTGAAGATGTTGCCCTGGGGTGTTTGGTGAAAAAGAAGGGTTGCTGTTACATTTCTTTTAAAACAAAATAAAACAAAATAAAATAAAACAAAACAGACACGCCACTCCTTCTCCCCACCCCCATCCTAGCACTATAAATATCCCCTCATGTTTTATGATAAACTTTCCTCTTTCTGGACAATTCTTCCATTCTGGACCCTCCAGCTCTTAGTTGCATGTTGCAATGAAAAAAAAAACCCAGAAATTGTGAAAAAACAAGGACTAAGCCTCATCTATTTTTCAGCTCATATAGATGTTTAACAGGTAGGAAACAATTTTGACAGTAAAAGCAAACTAAAAGACTATTTAAGGATCAATCATTTGATGAAAATCTTATTTTCCTATGGTTAAGTAACAGGTAATAACTTATTACTCATACATCTATTTACATGTAGACACTTTAGATCTGATATTATTATTTTCAACTATTTACAGGTATTGAGAGTGATGAAGAAATAAGACACTTGGATGAGGAAATAAAAGAACTGAATGAATCCAACCTTAAAATTGAAGCTGATATGATGAAACTTCAGACTCAGGTATGCCATAAATGTGAAACCTTTTGTTATGCTATGTCTAAGCACAATAAATATATTAAATGCTATGTAAATGCTTTGTTCAAAAATAGCTAGTCTCCTGTGCACTTGTTTTTCCAAGCTCTTGTTTTGTTTGTTTTCTGTAAAAAAGCAGCAGGTATTGTCTTAAAGATCTGGTGAATGACAAACTCAGGGCAGTTTGGAGCTAATATTGGTAAGCAGAAAAAACCGTTCCTACCAAACAAAACATTCATTTTCCGTTGTTGACCAAAATTTGTTTACCAAACCATGCAAATCCTATGACTTGAGTTTTTAGGGATGATAAGTCCTCTTACTAACCCACTCCAAGTCTTAATGAGAGTTGACTTTGTTCTTACGTGTACCTAAGAAAATCTTCCTAGTTTAGTTCTTCCACTGTCAATTATTCAAATAGATTGAATTTTGCCTCCAGGCAACACTTGGTAAAGAATGTATACCTTTTGCTAATTTGTGTAGCAGATGATTTTGATGGGAGTTGTGGAAAAGAGTCCTTCTCTTTCATTATTTTGTATACTGGAGAGATTAAGTCAGTTTTGAGATGCTGATAGTGGTTCTATGAAGTGACCCGTATAGCTTCATCCCTGCAGAGACCCCCATATGCACCTGGAAGTTCATCTGAGCAGCCTGGGTAAAAACAAGAGCAGAAGCTTGCTCAGAATTTTCAGAATAAGAGTTAAAGAAAAAAGCTCCTAAATGAGACCTGGGAACTAAATATAAGCCTAAACTGATCTAAACCAAACTGAGTGTAACCATGCCCCCCTGTATTGGTACCAAATGGAATGTACAGTGTTGACTCATGCTGTTTTTGCAATAACCACTGTGTGCGTGGTCTAAATAAGGGAGAAGTCTGTGCCACCTGTGCTGGACCTAAATAATCCGGCTTCACACGGCAGCAGCTGAGAGGATATCCAGCCCAAACTGCCCTGCAGGGGGCTGTGCTCAGTGTGTCAGGACACTTGGTTCTCTCTGGTGATCTCTCTGTGCTATTTGCATGGTGATTGCCCAATTTATGCAATCAGATTTCTTCCACCCGGACTTTCTCCCTGGTGAAGGCAGTCTGACCAGCAAAGCCTGAACTGAACTACAGCAGAAGTCATGAATCTCCTACTTCCTTTTAAGATATCCCAGCCAGGTGTTCATTCACTGCTGTGAACACCCTCCAGAGGAGGGGTTGAAGTGGATGGCAGGCAGGTAAATAGGGGTTTCTCACACGGGAGAGTTTTGCTGTGTGACTGTGTGTGAGGAAAGGAAGTAAAGTGGCCACAGCAGGAGGCAATTAAGTAGTGAAAGAAGTGCATACTAATACGATAGGGTGGGCATGACAATCCTGGATGTGACTGCACCAATCGTGCCTTGTGGAGCTGTGGCCAGGCACAGGGATGGCAGCCCTTGGTTCTGCCCTGATGAGCTGTCTGCTCCCGTGGCAAGGGATATTCCAGAGCTCTCACTTTTAAAAGATACCATTTTTTCTACGTTGCCTGCTTTTTCCTGCTCTTTCCAAATCCCTCCTTTCCAATCTGTTGGTCAGAGATCATCTTTATGATGTGTGCTCAGCCTCTCAGTTTCCTTTCCACTCTATTTTTCCCTTATTGTTTGCAGCACCAGGCCTGTTGCTAATCCCAAGCAGCCCAGAGCTCACCCAGGAGCAGGGCAAGGAAGAAGCACAGCAGCTAATACCCATACCATTGCTATTGTGGTCGAGCAGCAGGGATGCTGTAAGAGCAGGACAGCAATGGAAACATCAACCTCCTTTCTCCTTCCCTTCGCCAGCCCTGAGGCCACACTCTCCATCCCAGCTCCACTCTGACCTTCCTCTCCAAGCTCAATTCCCTCCTCCCACTCCAGGGCACTCTCCAGTGCCTTGTTGCCACAAGAACCAGCAGCAAAGTCCACAATTTCAGAGCAAACACAGCCTCTTCTTTGCTCTGAATGTTCTGTGGAGAAGTTATGTCTCTTCTACAAAAAGCATAGCTGAGTTTCAGGTTCATCATAGCCTTTCTTGTAATCACCCAGCTGATATTTTGGGTTCAAACTGCAGTAACAATGCTGCCACAGGTTTGTCTGTCTGTGTTTGTGCCTGCCTGTGTCTTTTAGATCACATCCATGGAGAGCAATTTGAAAACAATAGAAGAAGAGAACAAACTCATAGAGCAGAACAACGAGAGCCTGTTGAAGGAGTTAGCTGGCTTAAGCCAAGCCCTTATCTCCAGTCTCGCTGACATTCAACTTCCACAGATGGTAAGACCACAGCCAGCAGCTTCACACCTTTTGAGACTGTCTTGCCAGCACCTGAAGCAGATGAACAACCTCAGGGACCATCAGGAGCGCTGGAGCTGCATTAGCAGAGGGCACTTTTAGGCTGATTTACTTTGCAGAGATGCAGGACTGTGAAACCTGTGTGCTAGTATGCATAGCTGCTTCTGGGACTGATCCAGCCCTCGTATCTGTGCCCTGTACCACCCTGTGCAAGGCGGGCTTTTCCCTCATCCCTCCCTGTCTGAACACCCACCCTGCACAAAGAGTGAAAACTTCCCACTGATGACAATCCTTACTTGCTCAGCTCCCAGATCAAAACTTTCACCTGTTTCATACCGATGATTTTTCTGGAGCCAACCAAGCTCCACCTTCTCAAAAACTTCACATCTTACTCTCAAACATAGGCCAAATCCACAGAGATACCTGTGTTCCCACTTCCCTTTCCAGATGTCAAGAGTGACACTGGAAGATTAAGTGAGGACAGTTAGGAGGAATATCAGTCAAAATCCCAGAGCCAAATTGGCCACCAAAAAAAAAAAAAAAGTTACACTAACCATAATATCTTCAACTCCTTTTCTTGCTTGGGAAGTGTGTGGATTCCACAGGACATGCAGCTCCTGTGATTTCCACAGCCCCTCCATTAATTTGGATGGCTTCCCTGTTTATGACTTCTCCCGAATTGCCATATCGCTCCTTTGACATGCTTTGGGGTTGGGTGTTTGGGTTTTTTCAGCCTTAATTTTACCTCCTACAATTATAATCTGTTTTGTCTCCATTTAGGGGCCAATCAGTGAGCAGAATTTCGAAGCATATGTAAATACACTCACAGACATGTACAGCAATCTGGAACGGGACTATTCCCCCGAATGCAAAGCTCTGCTGGAAAGTATCAAACAGGCAGTGAAGGGCATCCATGTGTAGGATGTGAAAGCTGCTGGGCAACAGAAATTACTTAACAGCAGTAAACTCCAGATGGATCTGTTAGGAGTTCATGTACTGCTAAGGGGTGTAGGTTGCCATGCTGCATTTACAATTGCAACATTGCACTAATTTTTTCCCAGCTGACATAAAAAAAAAAAAAAGAATAAAACCACAACAGACTATTTGTATTAACAGCAATGCACTCTGTTAGTATATTGTATTTATTTCAGTACAATTTCTTTTTTTTTTTCTTTTGCACTCAGTTTTTGTAAAGTGAATGTAAAAAGTGTGTGCGACTATTTTTTATATTTTTTATTTATTTCTAATCAAAGAGTTGTTTTTTTTATCTTTTAACAGCATTTTTGCGGCCTGCCATATTTTTACAAATGTGTTTATTAATTTATTTTCCAATGGGATTTTAAATAGACTGAAAGCTATACTGTAAATTAAATAACTTGCTGGGTTTGTACAGGAAGAAAAAAAAAACCTATGAAAGTAACAAATGACTGAACCGTGGTTCTAGTTTTATTTTCCTCACATCCTGCTTTTTTATAATGGCTTTGTATCAGAAATGGGTTTGCAGTAACATGAGATGTGAAGATGCATGGAATGAGAAGATAAATGGTGCCCACTAGTGGGGAACTTGGGCTCTTAAAAGCACAGTATGCTGGAAAACAGTGTGTTAAAGAATATGTTAGCAATAATGAAATATAGCAATCAGCAAAGCACTTGACTTGGCTGTGTGATTTAGCCTATGAGAATGGTTATTTAAAATGTTTCAAGAGAACTTCAGATTTATTTTACCACTGCAGTTTTTGTTCAGAGTTAGCTCATGGAGGGAAATGACAATTATCTCTAAAGGAAGAACGGTAATTAGGTAGCTACTGGTACTTTTTTAGTATGAGACGTTGAGGTTTTAAGCAAGTGACCAGTATTGCAATGGATTTGGATTTTAAAAAAACACAAGCACATCCCAAGCTGAAGGCTTTGTACATAATAAGTGGAACACATCTCCCCTGAAATGGCATTTAATACTGGTTTGAAGGTAATGGCAGCTGAGAAGGCAGCAGTCTGGAGGGCAACAACACCCCTCTGGCACCACGGTGGTCGCTTGTCCCTTTGAGTGACCGGTAGCAACACCGTGACTGGTTTCTCCCATCCTTCTTCACTAAGACTAGGCTGATAGTGAATTTGTCACCAGTCTCCTGGTAGGGTACCAAGTGCTACAGAGCAGACAGACAGGTGGAGGTGTGGACAGACGAGCACTTGCACAGAGGTGCGGGCGTGCGCCTCGGTATCCGGTTAGCCTGGGTGTGGAACTTCTGCATCTGTCAGAAACTAGCGGTTGCTATAACAGAGGCAATGTCTATTTCAGGGATTGTAAGTAATTAAGCATTGTTTCAGAAGTTTTTTTTATATTTATTTTTTTTAATAAAAAGGTATAAACAACCAGCTAAACTGCCTTTTTTGTATGCACACACACCTCATGTGCATATGTGCCTCAGTGTAAATGTATACATGGATCTAGCGTGTGTTTAATTTTTCCGTGCTATAATGAAAGTGTTTATTTTTATTAGCCGCATTTATATTTAGATTGAATATGATGGCATTCACAGGCTTGACATATACAATTATATTATTACTGTTCCTGCACAAAAGTACTATTCAGAAGTGATTCAACTCTCATGCACTGTGGTCACTGTTCTGCATTAGGTGGGGCTTGCTTTTTGTTGGGGGGTTGATTCAACTCTCCGATACTAGTTTAGACAGGGGGAAATGTGTGTTCTTAGGAGCTGTGTTTATTTTCAAATTGATTTTTCAAAAGCTACCATATGTGCTGTCTAATATAAATAGGAGAACACCAAACAAAAATTTGCTATTAAAGTTATTGTTCTTGCTAAAAATACGAAAAGCAAACATTTGTTATACTTGTTAAATGCATACAAAATGAGTTCACTCATTACAAAGACTAAAATTTAATTTACTAAATATTTTAACAAATTTGTTATATATTTTATTTAAGTTAAAAAAAATCTCTTACTGACCTATGTATTTATTATTATGATTTACTATGGCTTCAGGTTAATTTATCTGTGTTTGGTTGTTTGCTCAGGATGTTCTGTGAAGTATGTTTGTATTTATTTGCCTCCCTTGTACTTGATGTGTTTTGTAATGTGCACTGTTTTTTTCTTTCTGATTTTCTTTTTTTTGTGTTTAAATGCATTGATGAGCTATACTGTAAATTAGACCTTTTGTAAAGAGCAATGATGTATGCATTTTTTAATTTGGAGTAGTTTGTATACTGTTTCTTCATACAATTAATATTTCTTACATCAAAACGACAAAATTGTGTTCTGTGCTGTACATTTGGTGTATGGTAGGAAATAAAATTGATAATGAAATATTGCAGCAAGTTTGTTGGGTTTTTTTAGCCTCTAGATGCCGACTCGTGTTACACTTTCTTAACTGCACCTGGCATTACACGACGTGTCAGATGTTTCACTTGCTTTGTGCACAAAATGTGTCATTCTTGTAAGTAAATTTCTGATATAAATAATTTAATTAGTGTTTTACTTTGTCAATTTGAAATAAGGAGGGGAAAACCAGAACTGTTAAGAGGTCCTTTTAACTTCTAAGGGAAAAAAAAATCAAGATGATAATCACTGCATTATTTAATGCATTCTTTACTTGGCAGTTGTAGACTTCATTTATACTGATGAAGTACAGGATTTGTGCTGACCTTTAACAGCTGCTAAATGATGTTTAAACATAAAAGCCATTGTAAAGTTTCCAGCAATTCGGAACCGCCCACTGTTCCAGTGCAATTTTCTGCTGAGAATTGCAGTGCTTAGACATTACAGAAATAAAAATCTGTTAGTTTTAGAAAGACAATATTTCCACCTAATGGACTTTCTTTTTTCACTGATCGTTGTAGCGAAAACAAGCCAGTTTTGTTTAGGATGTATACTAATGGCTTCAGGAGCATTTCTTGTCTCAGATTCCAACTTTCCACAGATAGAGAACAATTTTCATTTGGAAAATAAGGCACATTAAAATCTCATAAAGTATCTGGTATTTGTTTATTTGAATAGACATATTTGGATAAACCAAAATGGACTCTGACACATTAAAAAAATTACATCCTGCATTTCGCTGGAAGAGAATTTCAAAATTTGCTTCACATGAATTCTGGATGCTCACAAATTTTGCCAAGTTTGGAGCTGTAGAGTCAACAAAGGGTTGGAATGAAGACAGACCTGTCCTGGGAAGCTCTGCTCCACTGGGGTTCAGAGTCTTCTTTGTTCTAGGACACTTATCCATGGACAGCATGAACTGGTTCTTTTTATTAAGTCAGTTATTAGTTATTAACGTAATATGACTTAATGAATATAAAACAATACCTTTTAGGGGTTCTTTAAATTTTTTATTTAACTTTCACTGTGGATCTTCAGATCATGAGATGCTAGTGGAACAGTCTCTTCTCATTCATCACAGATGAAGCAGAAAGCGGTCTCCCTTAGCAATGTGCCTTCATGCTAAACAGATAAAGACTGAGGCCAACATTTTGATTTTGTCTGGCTGCCTAAATTCAAATCACAAATTTAGAAGCCCTTATTGTAGGACAGACAGCTTTTTACAAGTTATTTTTAAAGTTCTATACTAAATATGATTGTCTGCTGTTTAAAATTAGGGAAAGGCAGTGTTATGAGGATGTTAGGCTCTAAAATTCACTGAAGAAAACTGTGCCCTATTCTCAAATATTTCCAGCAACCTGAGACAAGGATTGTGAGCAGAAAAACACTTTTCCCAGTGGTTTTGGATAGGATTTGGAAACGAATATGATATCCATAGTTAATTAATTAAATTATTAGTAGTAGTAGTAGTAGAAGTAGTAGTAGTATCCAAAGACTATTTGCATTCATCTTTAAACAACTTGCTCTGATAATATTTCAGTGTTGAAATTATGGCCTTTCTCCATTAGAAAAAGGATAAACACTTAAGCTGTATTCATTATTAAAATAATAAGGCTGGGGGGGTCAGGGATATCCCAAAACCACAAAACCCATTGTGCTTGAGCAACCTTTCAAACCATTTTCATCTTCTGAAGTTTCCATTTTTAATAATTGTTCTGTACCTATGCCTATAGAATGGGAAAAGGTACTTCAGTGAAAAAACATGGATGCCAATTATTCAATTAACTTGAAAGGAACTGAAGCTTTAAATATCAAAGAGGAGGAGGAAGAGCAAGAACAGTCAACATCTGCTGTCCTGAGAGCTCAGGAAGCCTATCCTCTCTCTGAAGTAATCATGATGAAGATTTTTGAGTCTATGATGTAGAAAATAGATTCTGTAGAAAATAGATTCTGTTTTCTACTGCAATTTTATTTCTATTTACTAATTAAGGATCTCTTCTCTCCTGCTGACTTAGTGTATATATCTAGCTATGTCATGGCTTTTCTACTCAATGCCCCTTCATCCTACGTACACTGTACTTGTAATAAGTTACAGGATTTCATCATGGGAGTTTGTTATCACATAGAGACACAGTTATGACATAAGTCCTCTCCTTGGTTTCCTCCTGTGTTCCTTCAGTGTAATACATTCTACCTGTCTTGGCAATTCTGCTATGCTTAAAGTTTTTTTATTATTTATGCAGCTGTGTAACTTGAATGCTGCCAGGAGATCTGCATCAGACAAAGTCCTTTGTTCAACTTGCTCAGGATACTGTGGGATGATAGAGCTCCATTTAGCTTTTGTGTAATGTAGGACAGTGACCTAGTTTCAGTACCTTTCAATATCTCATTCTGGCTTGGTTTTCTTCTGTCTCTTTTGCTCTAGTAAGTCTTAGACAGCCAAGCTTACACATAATTGCATCAGGGATTAGTCTGATTTCCTGTCTGACTTCATGGCACAAATTGCTTCAACTGCATTTCATTCTTAACGAATGTTCCCAGGGACATTGTCTAAGTAAATCTCAGGACTTTTCAGTTATGCGATAGCAATTACTATTTAGGTTGCTGTTGTCTGCTCCTGAAACTGTTACTGCACAAGATTTTTTCCAACCAGTTTTTGTTTCCCAGCACCAGATTTTGGTGCCCAGCTTCACATCCCTTGGAGGGACCTCATTTTTAGAAGCTAAATGCACAGCTGTTTCTGCCAAGCAGGGCCTTTTCAAAATTCCTTTCTTCAGCCAATCCAAATTACCAGCTACTAAGTTTTCATACTATTTCATGGCATTGTTTCTTTATATATATATGTTAACACTTGTTTCCACAAACCATGTACGATAAAATTCCAGGTGGACGCTTGTACCCATCCCAGGTATTGAGGAAAACATCACTTTTGTTCCCCCAAGCCTAGTTTTAAACCTTATGAAGCTCCTCATTTGCTGTTTGTGCACACCTTTTTTTCTTTTTTTAAAGCTTTTTTTTAAATTTCTGACAGAAAATAAAAAAGTAAGAAAAAACCAAAGGAATGAATCTCATTCTTTATTTAACTGAAATGTTGTCTGTCCAAACAGTCCCCTGAAGCTGGGGCTAGGGTTGAAGGTATCTGGCCTGCAATATTCCTTAATTACAGTCACATGTAGCATCTCATGTGTACCCCTGCTTACTACTAAAACAATAAACAAAATCTGGATTAGGAGACAGGTTCTATACTGATTTCAAAATTATTGGTAGGAAATTGTCCTGATCCTTTAGATGCCGGATGAGCTTAGTTCCTTTGGGAGGGAGGTACCTAGAACTGGGAGTCAGTTTCTTTAATCCAGATGTATGGTCAAAAAGGTTTTAGGTAAGGAATGAAGGTTTTAAAAAGCTCTTAAAAACTTACCAGGAAAATGTGTGTAAATTGAATTCCTTCAGCAGAATTGCAGTGCCACCTCCCCACCTCCCCACACTGAAGAGCTGAGCTCTTTGCACATACACATGTGGCAGAGGCACCACACATGGAGCACTGCTGATGAAGACTGGAAGGATGTCTTGTGTTTTCCCGCTGGCAGGAGACAAAATGGCACCTCAGAAAACCCAGCTTTGGATCTTACTCAGGCTTATGGATAACCCTGAGCAAGGATTATTCTAACTCTGTTTCCACATCTGGGAAATGAAAACGTCTCCAAAGTGTATAGGGAATGAGCAATACCAGTTTTACACAGGAGCATGAGGTACAGGCACGTGTGTGAGGGAAAAAGAGCCAGAGCAGATGTATAAGGACATGTAGCCCTTTTTGTTCCTTTTTTTTTTCCTTCCAAGGCAGTATTACAATCTTCATTTTATTGCCCTGCTTCTTGTTTCCCTTGAAGATATCTTCCGGTTAGAGCTGCTGGCCAGTCTCAAACTAAATTTTCAAAATGCAATAGCTAAATTTCAAAACAAAAGAAGCAAAGGCTATAAAAGCAGAGGTATTTTTACTGAGATAATGGAGCTCCTACAG
The DNA here is from genome assembly GCA_024500445.1 of Entomyzon cyanotis. Lineage (NCBI taxonomy): Eukaryota > Metazoa > Chordata > Aves > Passeriformes > Meliphagidae > Entomyzon > Entomyzon cyanotis. The sequence continues at coordinate 24,874,984 of JAKEPQ010001005.1, forward strand.
ATTTTGTGAAAAATCAGCTGATTGCTATGAGAGCAAAATTATGATTCATGAGAAGAGCGAAGAGGAGGGAGGTTCAGCTGTTGCGGATTCTGTTTGGCAAGGGCCAGCTCCAGATCAGCATGACGTACAACTCAGAGCAGCAGCAAGAGTTAGTGCAAGGCTAGCCAGAGACCTGTACTCGTGTGCTTGGTGCAGTGTCAAAGGATGGAAACAGTACAAGTCTTACGCGTGAGTAAATATTTGAGCAAGAACAAAGGTAGACAAGCAATGGCTATAGGCCTGTGTTTATAGTGACACTGACAGGGTTGGGGCACAGGGCAGAAAACCACAGGAGTCCATTGGGTGCTGTACTCCATAATCTCCACCCAGTGCAGAACAGGCCTGTTTTCCAAATACAGGTCTTTACCCACTTGTCACACTAAATACCCTCTCCAACTCTGGATGAGTTTGTATCTGGAAGAATGAAGACCTTACCCAGCATCAGCAAGGCAGGCTAAGCCTTGCTGGGAAAACCCCAGTGGTGCAAAAGTCTGATGGCCAGCATTTCTGCTTTTGCAGGGCTGAGGTGTGGCAGAGGTGGCTGGTGGTGGGGAAGAACCAAGATGCTGGCTGAGTGCCTCTTCCCCTCTGCCTGGTGGCACCTTCTCACATGCTGCCAGCCCCAGCCAGGTAGCAGCTGCCCAGCTGTGCTTCATCCCTTTTTCCCCCTCCATACCCAGGCCAGGCTGGAGGCAACCCTTGCTGGCTTTTTTTCTCTACAAGAGGCTTAAATCTCCTTTCACCATCTTGGGAGCATAGCGTGACTGCAGCCATCACTGGCTGGCCCGGCTGCCACCGCTCATGATGCCCTTTTTATTACCAGATTAGAGGACATTGTCGTGATGCGCATGAAGCCTTCCAGATAAGGCGCTGTACAAGTTCCAGCAGGTTCCAAACACAACAGCGCAGCTTTCGCATCCAGCCCACAGGATCAGAGTTTATTTCCCCAATGCAGACAGCTTTGCTCTGCCTTCCTGTTAATTAAAGTAGTGATTACAATACTGCACTGTTTACATGCAAGATTTTGCATGGTCTTGGCCATTCACGTGCAAATGAACTTGTAAGCCTTTCTGTGCCCTAAAATCTGCTGATGTCAGTCTTCCAATTCTAACTCCATGTTGTAGGACATGTGGCTTTCTATAGCTTAGCTTTGATGCCCCCAAGTCATATTATCTCAATTCTGGGCTTCATTATGATAAATCTTTCACTGGTTTTAAATCAAAAACTTTAATTGTACCGTACTTATTCAGCTTCGGTTTTGGCTCCTGAAGGCAGCAGTTTTAATTGCATCATTTGTATAGTGGCCCAATATGTTTTGGTGTGAAAAGTGCATTATCACGTTTAATTTTGCATTATTTTCCCCATATGTTTTAGTTACACTAAAACTTCAGATGGGAAGTGATGAGGCTTTCCCACTGTTCCCTCATTCTCTCCTCAGTGTTTTTTAACGAGCTCAGACCACACTATTTTCTTTTGTTCTCATCAGTTCAGGTTTTAGGGAGCTGTTTATTTGTAGGGTAATTCTTGTATTTATGTAGAGCAAGGCATTAGACATTTTTATCCTCTACTTATTAACAAGCCAGATGGTACCGGCTGCTACCCACACAATTCCAATTATCAGATGGCAAACTGAAATATACATGGGGCAAATGAGAAGATGTATATTAAAGAAGCATCATGTAGAATTGGCTTCTCAGAGATGTTGATTCACAAAGGGGTACCAGCAATTAGGGTATGACAGCCTGCTGCTGAATGTACAGCATTAGCCTGGGGGCACAAGCATTCAGCCTCCAAAATTTTAATACTCACTCTCTCTTTCCCCTATGGTATGAATACATATCTTTGAAATCTGATTCAGGTCTTTAGTCCTTTAGATTTCTTGTCCATTTCAGAGTGCTATGTAATATCAAAGACAGCCAGCAAGTTAAGATATCCCAGAAAGATGCAGAAGAGCTGAAAATTATCATGAAGTTTGTTCATCACATCTCCTAATTCACTCTCATGCACCCCTTGGTATGTACCTCAGTAATACAGGAATAGCTCTAACACTGAAATCTAGGATCCAGCCAAGTACTGCTATTCCAGGTCTCAAATTTACAACTTAGAGATTACAATTTAAACATAGACTTTTGCTTAAGAGCAACTCTTAACTTTGGATTTAAATATAAGGAGGTCTGCTCATGCCGATTATGGTTGGCTTCATGGTCTTTTAAAACAACTTTTGAAAATTCAGAAGGACCCAATCCTTACTTAGGGATTCACCCTACATCATCAACACATCCTGATAGTAAAGAATTAGTGTTTTAATGGGCAGTTTTATATTGCTTTATTGTGTTGGGGTTTTTGGGGGGGGGTTTTTGGTTTTTTGGTGTTTTTTGGTTGGTTGGTTGGTTGGGTTTTTGGGGGTTTTTTTTCTGCTGTCCAGAACATACAATCTCTATAGGAAAAGGTTTTGGGTAAAAATTGTGCTCTTATGTCTCCATCATTTTGACATAGAAATAACACACATTAGTTGGCTGGGAAGATGGTGAACTACATGGGAAACTTTTCGTGTCACAATTTTATTCCTTTTCTCCACTGGCTCAAGTTGAAAGTGCTAAGCCAAATCAAACTGCAAAGAAATTGATGTCCTCAGGTCAGATCAGCTGAAGGAAAAAGTTATTTAAGCTAAAGTAATGGCGTTCTAAAGTTCTTCAGTTTTGACACAGGCTACTAGCAGATTAATCATCCAGATTTGATTTTGCAAAAGTTGATTTTTGATCCAGATTGGATTTTGCAAAAGTTGTAATATGAAGCATTTCAGATTGTTTCTAGTTTCTGTTTATAGCATCCAATCAAGAGAACACCTTCTCTTTCAACAGCTGCTCTCACAATGCAAGGGAAGAGGTACTCTCCTTGCAGCTGTTCCTGGCTCTAACACTTATAACCTACAGGTCTTGGCGAAATGTCTTAACAGAATGAGTCTGAAAAGCCAATCTGCACGGTTTAACACCATTTACACTTCAAACAGCTGACCACATGCAAATGGTACATGTGTAAATTCTCACTCCTATTCATGGAGGAGTGAAAGATGTGCACAGGCATTTGTCTGCCATTTGGTTACACAAGTGTATGAATCTGCAACTGTGAAGAAGCTGCTGCTTCTTCTTTCTCACCTTCCATCTGTGAAATGGGGGGTCTAATAATGTTCCTTTCATCTAGCTGTTAGCAGTAGACTTGAGCAAGATCTGCAGTGGTCTCTAGAAAGCTCTCAATGAGATCCTAAGTGTAAATCAACAGTACAGCTTGGGGACAGCACACTCTTGGGGAGTCCAGAGAGAGTTTTGTACCTGGCTTAATAGGTACAAAAAACCTAAAACAAACCCAAACCATTGTCTAGTACTTGTTCATTCCAGTGAAAGCAGCTGATTGCCTACTTTATGTTACAGATATTTCTCAAAAAGGTTAGGCAAAGTATAGAGATTCAAAATAATCTTCAATTCCTTGTAAATCCAAGGTCCAATTGCCAGTCTCTCCAAGTCTACACAATTGTCACAGAGATTCACTTTTTTGCTTCACTGCCCAAAGATCCACCAGGCCAAAGTTTAATTTGATTTCTCAAAATAAGAAAGCCAGCAATGGATCAGGTGCTTGGAGATCACTGACATCCTAATTATTGTCAGGTCTGGATTGCAAAGAAGTGATTAAATAGCTGAACATCTGTGTGCTTGCTCACACAGAGTTGCTGTTTCACCCACAAGCAGCTGTGGAGTAGACAGGCAAAATTCTCTACATGGTGATAATTACAGTGTGCATTACAAAGGAGGCATAGACATAAGAGCATGCAATCAGATTGGGTTTTTTAACTTTGGAACAGAGAAACACTGCTAGATCCAAGGCTAATATACATAAAATAGGTTTCTCAGCCAAAAGAGAGGAAAATTTAGTTAGATCTGCATGTGGAATTAGGAAATTCACTTACTAAACAGGCAACTTTCTCCAATCTTAGTTTTGTTTCTGTAGAAGCAATGCTTAAGAACTACCCCAGGCACACAAACTCTTCAGAGACTGAAACACAATTGATTGTCTATGGATCTGCAGTTTGCTTTAATATGCTTTTATTGCTTGCTACATGTGCCTGCCTGCGCTGTCCAAGCAGTGGTGTTAGCTATTATATTATCATTACTGACCACCATGGCAGTGGTGACAGCTGAGTACCCTTTTCAGAGCTCATGATCTCTTAATCTCTGATCTTATGCTCTTTCAGCCCCTCGGTCACATCTTTAGATGAACATTACTGCATCCCAGGGGGAAAAAAAAAATTCAATGCAATCTTTTTCTCAAGGTAGTCTTCCAAGCAAGTAGCTATGTGCTGCTGAAATATTATAAAGTAGAGCTTAAATGAAACAAAATGGAATTTCATTAATGCGTGATCCTTATGTGAAGGACTGCCTTTTCCCTACATTGTGAGTCTAGAAGCTCAACTTTCTTTTTCATTGCTAGGAGCTGAAAGGCATTCAAGTGTGAAACAGTGCCTTCCTCGGGTTAGCTCTGACATTTGGAATTCAGTGTTTCAAGGTTCACATGGGAGTATGAGTGTGCTAGTGTGATGTTTTGGGGATCACTGCCCACACAGCCAGAGAGAACAGTCTCACCTCAGGTAAACAGAGCAGCCTGGACTGTGGCAAGGGTGAATATATCATAAAACACAAGGATTATGCCAAAGGACAAAAAGATTAAATGATGTCAGGAGTCCAACACTTACTGCAAAATGGCTGCATTTTACTGTCACAGGGGTTTCTGGTACAGTGATGACTGCATAGCAAATTCCTTTTCTAAGCAGTAGTTTAGTCTCTGTGTTTACATTATATTTATGGAGAAGAGAAATAGAAATCAAGTTTCTACTGGTTTTTTTTTTTTTTTTGTTAACTAAAGCAAGTCTTGCTTTTGCACCTGAAATATTCAGGAACTATATTTTGTATCATCTGAACAGGTTCCAAAATGTCACAATTTTTTCTCCGAGGGAAGATATTAGGCACAGCAAGATTTGTGATAGAAAAAAAAAGGTAAGTCACTCTATAAAAGCAAACCAGCTGTCAAGGTTTTGGTTGTTCCCTTAATAGGTAACTGTGGGAAAACATTGTTTGAATAGAATAACTGCAAATCTGGGATTGTGGCATTGAGCAGGGCGCACAGGAGGAAAATAAGGAAATGGGAGATTTAATTTAAAGTAAAAAATTTAGTTTAAGGGAAAACCCATTGGAGAGGAAGAGAGATGAGGAGCAGTAATGGGAGCCCCACTCCTGCCTGCAGTCAGGGCCAGGTAGAAGACAAAGGCTGAGCACTAAGTAGAATGTGTCTCTGCTGAGACTAAATATAATGCTCTGACACACCTGGAACAAAGGTGCGTCTGGTCAGTAGGTGCTTATCAATGGCTCTGGGTGCTTAAAGCACAGGGCATCCAGCACTGATGGTGTTGTGGGAAAGCATACGGGATGGGTGCAGGCAGCCTCTGGCTACTGGGAGAGGCCCTGTGGGTTTGCTGGCACAGGAACAGACCTGCAGTGCCCAGGTTTGGCCCAGATGGCAAGCCCCTCACTTAAAGCCTGCAGAGAAGGGTTGGTCCATCGTTGCCTGTGTCCCTGAGTGGTACTCAACACTCTCATGTCAGCAGTCCCCAGGGGGCTTGTAACAATTTATACTAGCTGGGGTTCATCCTCTTCTATTTTGTATCCCACAACAGAGAATAAAAATTCAGCAAGATGCTTAAACGTGTTAGTGTGAGTTGAACACAGTTGTTCTGTTGACCTTAATGGTGCTATTCACATGCTTAGAGCAAGGCCTGCGCTCAAGTACACTGCTGAATCAGCTCTTGTGTGTGTACTGAAATATAACAGTGATTTCTGCAATCAAGGCCAGTGCCAAGCTCTGGTACACCCCTGCCTAGAGTCAAGATATCAGACCAATGCTGCTGTGTGTAGTAGCTGGCATTGCAGCTCCTCTTCCCAGGGCTGCTGAAGATGAGCAGGAAGCATCCACACAAATTGGCTCATGCTGCTTCTTTAATAATTCATGTATTTTTGCTCTCTTCTATAGTTAATGAACCTCCCCCACTCTCACCCTCGTTCTCTCTCCCTCTCCCATTCAGTCAGTTTGTTGTGGTTTCATGTATCTAATCCATCTGTCACTCGATTATAGCTATCGAGCACCTGTTATGGATTTCTAGAGTTTCATTCAAGCTGTTGACAAGTTATTCACAAATTGGCCCTTGTCACACTGTCATCGTGTGGAGTGCACTTTAGTGAATTCTTTTGGGTACACAAAATAATGAACAGAAGACAGCAAGGCTTGTGAATTAAGCAGTTTCCTATCCCAAATATTTAAAGAACAGTTAACTAATTGGAAGTTTCTTGTGGGTGATGTATTTTTTAAGCTCTTCTCTTAAAATATTTTGTGTTCTCCATGCAGACCTTTTGGCGTGAATAAACATAGCGTAACTTGATTGAGCTGTCAGGGCAAGCTTTGTTGACAATGATGCCTTATTCTATACAGTCTATGTTGCAGCTGTGACAAGTTGATCATTGCTTCTTCTGTACGATGCTACTTGCCTACACTGCTTTGGTACTAGCAGGGAAAGCAGAGGGCTGGCTGACTGACTAGACCTCAGTAGCTGCAAGTCTTTTCTCCTCAGGTGGTTATTTGTTTTATTTAGCCCTGAAGGACACCAGGCAGAAATCAGGTATCAGAAGTGACAAAGGTCACTATCCAAAAGTGAAACATCTCCTGAACAAAGTGTTAAGAAAAGTTAAGGTTAAAAGCACGTTCAGCTATGTCTTGAAAAATCTTCACTTTCGTAACAAAATTTCAAATTTCTCAGTACCAGAAAGTCTAGAAATAAACTTTGTCACCCAGTTTTTACTTCTGCTCCCATATAGCTGATACTTACTCCTTAGACTTTTGTCCTGTATTGTTCATGTAACTCTTAACTTCTGACTGTGCTCTGCTTTCACTCACCAGATACTCTTATTATCATAACCAATTCTTAGTGTTGTGGTAAGGACCTTGAAAGTAATGTGGTACCAAGATAACATAAGCTACAAGAGGATTCTAAAATATTCTCCCAGTGCAGTGTGTTAGTGGTACAGAAGAAGGTATTTGCAAATACAGGCAAAGTGATTGATCTGTTTGCAGCTATGAGAGAAGTTATTTATGCACAATTTGGCTCAAAACAAGTAAATGTAGTGCATGCATATCTGTGTATTTAAAAACTATTTTGCATCAATGAACATATGTACATTTTTCTAGTGTAGTCTACAAATCCTTTGAATAAGATTCCAGGGCTTCAGTGTCTTGATTTCTGAAGAGGATGTTTGTTTTCCAAATTCAAAAGGAGAGAAACTACGGTTTAGCAATTGCTTTGTCCATATGGGGTGCAAATATAGCACTAGAAAATTATCTGGCAATTGCAAAGGGGCTAAATTATTTCTGCTTACTTATTAGATTTCTTAGTGCTTAGGGGCTTGATGCTGTGAGATCCATTTTCCTTTGTGGTTCCACAGGGAGAAATCCAGCCACCCTGATCATTGCTCTGATAAACCAATAGGTGGCAGGACTTCAAAACAAACTGTGAAATAAAAAAAAAGTTTATTATTATAAAGAAGTTTAAAATAGAAAGCACAGCTGTCTCAATAGTTAGTTAATAGCTTAACACTTGTCTAAAAATAAGTTATTTTTAGAATTTTTTTAATATGTTTATAATAATTTAATGTTCAAATCTCTGAACTTCAATTCAGATACTCAGAACAGCTTCCAATTAAAAAAACCCAGAGTTTCAGGGAAGTTATAGGTTAAGTTTGTAAGGGCATTTAGGTATTAGAGGATGCTGATAGGCATCCATGAGTTTTAAAGCATGTAAGATTCAGATTCACATAAACATTTAGATACCTAAATATTTAGTCACTTATAGTGTGTGATACTGATACTGGTCATCTTGAGGGATCTCAGCATGAATAGTTTATGATAATAAATTCTATTTTCAAAACCAATTTTCTTTGAGCCAGGCCATACAACCAAACTATGCACCTGAAGAGGTTTCACTACATGTTTTAAAACCAGATCACGGAGAATCCATCAGTGCAAATCAGTAATGATAACTTCTCACTTGCTGCTCTCCAACACATTCAAATCAGCCCAATCTCAACTTCAGCACCCCAGTAATGAGCTGCTCTGAGCTCTGCCACAAGCAAAGCTCCTGCAAGCCCTGACACCAGGGGTTTATCCTGGATATCTAAACAGTCCTTCTATTAGTGGCTTACCCATCCAGCAGCATCCTCAGCATGCCTGAGGCTGGCTATCTCCCAGCACCATGGCAGAAAAATAAATACGGGACCACCTCTAGGTGGAATAAAAGCCCAACTCCAGACTATCTGACAGCTGCGGGATAATGAGAATAATAGAGTAGGTGTGCAGAGACAGCCTTCAAGACAAGCAGAGGTTTTGACAACTAGGGCACAGGCTGCTTAAGTAGTTGACTTGGCTGTGGTGCCCACGTCCAGCAGAGCTCCCAGCCAAGGATCCTGAGCGAGGGGAGCCACCTCTAAACTGGCATCACATCAGTTGCTCAGACACATAAGCCCCATTCTTCAGTCTTGCACTATTGGCTAATTCAGGCAGAATCCCTGCTCAGCTGTTTGCCTTAAAAAGCTGAAAATCCCTTTCTTACAAGCTTAGCAATTCCCATGTAGGGATCCCAAGCTGCAAACAGACACTCAGGTTGGTGCTGAAATTCCAAGCTGTGAGCAGTCAAGGAGTTGTGTTGTGCATTTCTGCCAAACAATGCTGAAAACCATCTAAATAAATCCCTTCAAATCCTAAATCTTGTTGGCAGTAAGGAAACTAGGCTAGGGAGGTTTAAATAACTTTTGAAAATTAGTGTAGGATCCTAAGTCACTTATGTGCCTTTGAAAAATTTATCCTTAAAAGTTGGATGCTCAAAACTGATTTTCTTTCACAAGTATCACTGCTAACTTCAGAAATTATTCCTGAAGTGTGCATGAATAAAAAATTATTCATAGAAATAAGGGTATGACCATCTCTCTGAAGAAAAGGGAAGCATAAAACAGGCCCAGCACCATATTGTTCAGGCTTTTTCAATGAATTGCTTTGAAACTAATTGGTTTTCATTGGCTTTAAAAAAACCCAAAAAACCCCATAATGTGTTCCTTCGAATTTTTTTAACATGTGAATCCAAATGTTTTCTGAGTATCTCTCATGAGTGGTGTGAGCCTTTGATTACAGAATTCTGGTAATGAGGATATTTTGGCCCTTTGAATTGTTTTTTTGGGTGACACCAAAAAGAAGTCTCAGGTGTTTTATAACTGCTAATGTACTGTACTGTAAGAACAGTTGCAACACCTCTAGTCTTATTTTTGCAGAAAAAAATAAATAAAGGTTTGTAAAAATTATATGGTTTACCTTCGTTTCAGTTGTTGCCAGTCTTTCAGTGTGATTTAGGGGTGTTCCTTTCTACACTGAAATGGTTCATGAGCAAACAGCTATGAGGATAAGAAATAACTATAATTTCAAGAAGCAGCTGTTTAAGATCTGGACAGAACTGTATAAATCTTGGCTAGATTCAAGTGTTGGTTACACCAATGAAAAATCAGCACAAATCTCATTCTTATACATGCTTCTGATATCGCTGCATTTCCATAATATGCACCTGTAGTGAGACATGAGGCTGAGCAGAGCATATTGGCTTAGTTGCCTGCTCTCTTGAGCAAAAGCAGCCTTTGTATATCTACTAATTTCTATTAAGTGCTTTTCATCTCAGCAGCTCTCAAACATTTTAAAAATGGGCTTCTTTTCTTTAATAATTTGGGCGTCTCTTATGGTCATGTATGGGAGAATCTACATGTATTGCCATCTCCAGCACACCCCAAACTTTACATCCCAGCCACCATCTCACTTCCCATTTTCATGGTGTCTGCTCCCCCTAAAATAATAACTTTTTTCAATACTTTAGAAAAGCCACCACTGATGAAGCAAGGTGTTCTGCTCTCTCCTGCAGCCCACGTGGCTTTCAGCAACCCAACTCAGCTGCTTTGGAAAAGGGAAATCTGTGAGAAGGTTGCCAGAACAGAACAGAACAGAACATGGGGGCAAAATGAGCCAAGACAAAAACAAAACCAAACAAATGAAAAAACAAACAAACAAACAAAAAAAACCACAAAAGAAACCCCCAAACCTAAGGAAAAATTCTTTAGATCTTCTTCTGAAGATTTATCAAGTCTTTCCTGTACATCCCCATTTCAAGCACTGCTGGTTTGAATTATCTCTTTGAGCCATACAGGCAGTCATGGGGCTGAGGTGGCTTTGTGGCAGGCAGTTCTGCTATTTCTTCCACTTGACAAGTATAATCTCCTGCCATGTCTTTTTCCATTTGCTTCTCTTGTTACTGAAGAGCTGCTCAGTTTCATAAAAGCTGACATGCCCTGAGAAATTCCATGTACTTCTTCTTTTACAGAGCCTGTGTATGTAGATCTCTGAAGGCATACAGGAGACTTTGCATAGAACAAAGGCTCCCAAATCCATTTTTAGGGAATACCTGTGGGGGAAAGAAAAACACCAACAAACCCCATCCTACTTGCCTTTTGACATGTACTATAAAAAGACTGAGTTAGTGAGAAATAGCTTATGTGTACAAAATAAAAATGTACTGTATCAGCCATTTTCTTTGGGGATTAGCAGAATGAAAATTGATTTATTTTTGGTGATGTTTCCTCCCCTGGGCCTAAAGAAAATCAAAACTCTAGATTATGCCCAGGTAAGGGTTTTAAAAAATGCATGTGTGCATTTTTTTTCCCTTAGTTAATACTGTTAAATTTAAAGCTTGCATTAACTAATTGATAAGACTTAAATGTGGACTACTTCCTCATAATTTTCTATAAAAATATTAAAAATCTTATTAGCTTTTAAATAAACATTGAAATAATTATTTGCTGTAGTGCTTATTTTACCTTCTTCACTTCAGCTATCAACCACAGTTTTAGATGGAGAGGTTCACAGTAACACGAAAGTGTAGCAGCTGAGGTCTAGAACTATTTCTATGCAGATGGTAGAGCAGATCACTGCTTACAAATACATGTATATGTACACATACATATATATACATATACATATATATATCTCACTTGAGCAACTATCAAATATATATATGTATTAGTTATGATACTCTCATAGCTTTATATATAAATATAAATACAAATACAAATACATATTTTCTGATTTTGGTGAGAATTATTTTGTTTACCACTCTATCTTAAGACAGTTGTCAATAGTTGCACAAATAGGATCATATCAGAATGATAAATTTTTGTCTTTTCTGCAGAAGGGTGTAGAAACAATATCAAAACCCACACAGGAGTGATGAATCAGGCCTGTCACAGGAATTTTGACTCATTAGTGGGCCAGGTATACAGAAGGATGAGTGCATGTTTTTAACAAAAATTTGATGTCATTTAAAGCCACTGTTTAAAGTATTTATTCTAATTCACTTGATTAAGAGCACAACATTAAAATCAGCCAGGTAATGGTAAGATTCTCATTCAGTGACTTCTCACAGCAAGACTCACTGTCTCTATGCAGTGACCTTTCAGCAAACATAGGGTGAGCTGCCACTAAAGGTTTTTTAGGACATTATTGGCGAGTGCAATTTTTTTACTTTAATTTTCATGCTACTTTGCTTTTGACTATGCACCAGGGATATTTTTAGATTATTGATGACTGCACCATCTGGCTGTATTCTAATAATACCAGTGTAACTGAGTTTTACAAACTCTTTCTCCTTCAGTTCAAACCCTTAGGCAACATATCTTTCCACGGCTACAGCAGGTACTCCAGAGTGAGTGACCATGGTTGCTCTAAGCAACAGAAACTATTTGCTCATGTTATAAGCAGTATTTCTACCTGTGCTTTCTGACAGTTGTGAATATGGGGCTTCAAAGGAAGAGGATGCAAACAGATTTCAAGGTTAATTATCTTGTACCCTCAACTCTGAATCCATCTGGATTTTGCTGAATGCAGAAACTTGATGGCTGGGAGGTTGTTAGGAGTGTTATGGTCCAAAGAAACTCTGAAGGACCTTGCCAGTATGAGGAGTTGCAAGAGGACCCTCATCAAGGGAGTGGAAGTTCGGCGTCAGATTTGTCAGTGCAGAGGTGGGGCTGGACATGGAGAAATTCCAACATTTTTCAGCCTGGAAAAATTCCTGCTTGGTCTTATACATTAACCAGAAAGCAGTGCAGAGGGTCTGGATTGAGATTTTTGTAAGCTCTTTTCCTCACGGTTTCCAAACACTATTTTAAGAGAAGGATTCAAATATTTCAGTGCTCATTGATTTGCTTTCGCACCAGTTTCATCTAGCCTGCCTGTTTAGTTTATAATTTCTGACTATATTACATGCTATTTTCAGTCCTTCCATATTTTCTTTTTCTAAAAGCATAGTAATTCACAGAATTCCCAAGAATAATGGATTAAGCACTTGAAAATGCAGTTATACCAAATGCTGCACTTTGTTTTCACCGGTAAAAATGCAACCATTTAACCACAATTTTATAATTGTTAGGATTGTGATGTTTTCCTGACTTGTTCTCCTGAGATTTTATCACTGAAAGCAAAAACTTGTTGACACAAGGAGTTGTGATACTACAGTGCTGAATATTGAGGAACCTGAAACAAATGCTAGTCATAAAGTGAATTGCAAAGAATGAGCATTCTGGTTCTTCTGCTCCCCATATTCTAAGGAATATTTACAAATGACAACATGAAAAAACCTTACAGATGCATTTGTGGGAAATTTGTTAAGAGAGAAAAGTTTTATTATTGATAATACATTTTTTAAGAAGTGTCATGAATTATTTGTCAAGCTCAAGTTTAAGCAAAACCCAACACTGTAGTGGTTTTGTGACCCGGATATATCTCTGGGTATCAAGATATTTAGATAAACAGAGAGCAATCCTTTTTAGGATGGTGACAACAGGATTTGAAACAATGATATTTCTGCTCTATGAGAGGCAGAACAACATCCTTTATCTGGGAGAAGGGTTTTACCAATTTCTATTCAACCACACTGGAGGAAGAGTTGGCTGGAAACATAGTATATAATCTTTTTGTTGGTTATAAGCCCCTGAATATAATTCTTATGGAAATTATTTTTGTCTTCTCCAAAGACAAAATGTTTTGGAAACTCCCTGTGGGTTTCTCAGACTGTTGGTTCATTACCTGGATTACTCCTGCAGTGTTTTAGGCTCTCACACTCTGGACTGAGTTGTGATTCCATATCTATCTCTATTTCTTTCTTTTACTGCCTTTTTCTTTCTTCCAACACACATTTTTCCCCACTGGGAAATAAACTGTTTCATATTTTTCATTTGAAGCTGAGGCTCCTTAAATGACTTCCACTGAGTTTTTCCAAATCAGGTTCCATTAGCAGAACAAAAATGAAAACAATTCCTGCTGTGGTGAGCCTTAAGAAATGGTTTGTGTAATGAACCAAGACAATGGGTGATTGACAGTCAAACATTTATGAAGCCAGGATACATACAAAAAACCACTCACTAAAAAATAGACTCCCATATCTTTCCCAATGTCAGCAAGCAGTCAACCTTAAATACGAGGTAAATAAATACTCATATTTAAGGATTTTGATAGTATATGTCCCCAACAAAGAAAAAAACATGGTTAATACCCTTTCTTGGGGTTAAAGAAGCAAAACTAACTTCAGAGCTACTATTGCTAACTAACTCTGTGATTTAGGACTAGGGCACAAGCAATAATCAGATGGGGGAAGAGATAATATGGATATTGCTAGAAGCACAAGGAACCACAGACTGCTAGTACAACAGGATACCAGGAAGAGTAGAGATCCCCAAGAATTTATGGGGAAGAAAATGCATGGTGCCAGCTGAGTTCTTTAGCTGGCCCACTGCCACTTCAGGACACCAGATAGGGTCCTGCAGAGCCACATTGGAGTGAGGTTCCCATAGCAGGTGACGCTTTATCTTCAGGGGTAGACTGACAGATGTTATTGAAGCACAGCAGCTGCACAAGGAGAAAGTTCAAATCATGTGATGTCCTGAAGCACCTAATCTTCCCAGAACACATCTTGCGACAGACTCTACTGCTAAGGCAAACCAAAGGCACATCAGAAACTGGGCTTAAAGCAGCGGAAATGAGATATTTTGACAAACATCCTTGATAATGGAAGGCCTCAGTTATGACACCCTGAAGCTTTCTCTTCTCAAGGCTGAACAATTCAAATTCTCTCAGCCTTTCAGTCTTCCTAGATAAAATGTTGCCCTTTTCTGAAAGTCTGTATGTGATATTCTTCAAATAGTCACTTAAAACCTGGAGTGGCAATGCCTACTAGATGACTCAGAAAAGTGTGACCTGGGCTTTATGAAATGATACAGTGTTTTCAACTAACAGATAATCTATTAAACATCAAAAATATGGTATATAGGATTTTTAAAAGCCATTTAAAGTATTTCTTTGGTCTTTTTCTTTTTTCTTTTTTCTTTTTTCTTTTTTCAAATGAGAATATAGTATTGCAGGTGGAGATCAGCATTTGAATAGGAAAGGAATTAAATCTGGAAGGAGGGCATAGACTTTTTTGCCCAAAGGGTTCACACTAGGTATCATATCAATTATACCATTCCACAGAATATTCCCATGGGAAACTCTGAGTATGATATCATAGACCCATTTATCTTTTGTAGGTAGTGTACACTTGCAACTGCCATAGATTTAGAGGAAGCAGAGAACCTGCAGCATTTCATGGAACAGGCCCTTTCATTTGCATTTTTTCAACCCTAAATGTAAACTATTATCTGCTGTGTTTTGGTTGCTTGTTACTGGACTCCCCAAGATTCCACCTCAGCATCTGGAAAGACTCAGATTTTAGCTTTTAAAGTCAGCCTTTAATTACAGGCAAAGAGGAGAGAAGTGTGATGCTGCAAGAGGGGCTCATGCAGCTCTTATACACCACAACTGCATTTTATTCAGATCACTGGGCTACTACAGCTTTTCACAGGGAGCTAGTCCACACTCCAGTAGTGCTATTGAAAAACATTTGATAAGAAGCCCTTCTCTTTCCTTGCTCCATTTCACTTCATCAGGTTTTATACGTAATTCTTTTGTCTCTAATTGCCCTTTAAAAGTTTACAACCATATTGATGCTCAGAAGAAGTCAGGCAACTGGAACAGGTAGAGAATCTTCAGCATAAATTATGGAAGGATTAGGCTGTAATCAAAAGGAAAGCCTAACCAGCAGGGAGGAAAATCTTGTACTTATGAATCCAATGATCACCTCAGCTACTTTGATCTACACCTGCTAACTGTAGCAGAACTGGAGGAAAAACCTTTTTCTTTGTAATACCACAGGAAGGGATAGTTTTCTGTAAAGAGGGTGTGCACCTATAGAAATGCTCTGAAACTCTAAGCTTTGGCACAGCTTTTACCACATCCTCACATTTGCTACATACAGGGATTAAAGCCAGTTTTGTACATCCCACGTGTGAGACTTCATGAGAAATGCAATCAGGCTGGCAAAAACAGGATGAAGTGGAGACAAACTTAATTTACTTCTGTGAACTAGAAACATAGGACTTGAAAACTTCCACATCAAACAAGGTTGAGCTGTCAAATATAAATATCTCCATGATTAGGGAGAACTATTTTAAGCCTCAATTTGGGATTTGGGAATCCTTCATTCTAGCCAAGTCTTTCTGGAGGAGATCCTAAACTCCATAGCAGGTATTTATTTCAACTAATTACAGACAATCTGTTCTGGAGAAAATTAGTATTAGGACAGGACTAAAATGCAACAGATGACACATACAAAGTTCTATGCAACATTTGCACTTTCAAAAGCATCAGAAATTTTCGTTCATTATCTCTAAAGGAACCTCAAGTCACCTGACAATATAAGTAGCCCTTCCCTCAAACTTCAAAAGCCACAAACTCCCCAGGCTTCTGGATCTCCTCTTGTTCCTTTTGACAATTTTCTATGATTATTTTTCTGCTGATAAATATAAGCTCACCGAATGAAAACAAGGCAACCACGAGAGTGTCCCTGTTTCAAGTGGAAAGCACAATCATGTGCATTCTGCAAATTTCAGGTTGCAGTGTAGGATCTATAAAAAACCCATCCAATGGATATGAAGGAGTTATCCTAATCCGGGAGTATTACCCACATCATGACTTGTGCTTCTGTGCAGGTGTGCCTGAATGCAAACTTCTAAAATTTTTAAAGTCTATGCTCCATGAAGTTAGAAAAAAATGACTGTGATAAAAATAGACTAAAATACCACTAGTTCTTGACAAAATCCATTGGAAATTAATTTTATACTACTCAAATAATTTCTACTGAGTTAAGCACAAACTCAGCATTGCTAAGACCCCACCTGGAGTGCTACATCCAGCTCTGGTGTCCCCACCACAGGAAGGATGTGGACCTGTTGGGAGTCAGTCCAGAGGACACCACCAAGATGATCAGAGGGATGGAGCACCCCTCCTACGAGGAAAGGCTGAGAGATTTGGGATTGTTTGGTCTGGAGAAGTGAAGGCTTCAGAGTGACCTAATTGTGGCCTTCCAGTGTCTGAAGGGAGCCTTCAAGAAAGATGGAGAGAGACTATTCAAAAGAGCATGTAGTAACAGGACAAGAGGTAATGGATTCACACAGAAAGTAGTCTCTGGCTGAGTGAAAGGTGTCCCTGCCCATGGTAGGGGGTTGGAACTAGATGATCCTTTATGTCCTTCCCCACAAGAGGGCAAGAAAAGATATCTAAAACCATCACAAAGTAGTGTTTCTTTAGTCTTGCAGTTGTAGCATATTCCATGAAATGTCAAAAAAAATATAAAAGATATCAGTTGACTACATCCTCCTAAAAAAACTTCAGGAGTAAATTGTAAGGAATTTTTACAAATCTCCAGATTGCATACTGTAGTGCATTACATAAAATCCTTTTCAGAGTAGGTCATTTACACACACAAATAATTACTTTGAAGGATGTGAAGCAATAAAGTTTAAAGCATCAGATCTAGGACAACTATTGTTTCCTCACGCAGGCTGGTACTAAAGGCTCCTAATTGCCCTTAGGATAACGGTGGGCCACAGAATGCCACAGGTAAGGATGATATAAGGATTACCCATCTGACGTGAAACACTGAAATGTAATGCCCAATCTCCATTTTACTGTCCAAGTTTTATCTTGAATTTACTGACTGTGGTATACAAAATGGATACAGAGTTATTCTACTATAAGGACATCCACATTTTTTGTTTATAAAAAGAAACAGGGAAATATCTATATGTTGTAATGCTAGATCATGGAGCATTTAATTTACTTTGAGCAATGCAGGTGTATCCATGCTGAAAGCGCAATGCTAATAATCTAAGAACATTCATACTACAACAGTCAAATATGGATAAAGATGCATATCACTACCAGACAGGAGAATTTCTTCAACATTCTTTGGCTGATCTGCAAAGTCCTTCTATGAAATTTGCATTAAAGTTGTCATCTTACCTTTATAAAGATCCTCATCATTCAGTCAATTTTCTCCTCTCTCTCTCTCTCTTTCTCTCTCTCTTTCTCTCTTTCTCTCAAATATCCTGAAAATAACCTTCAGCTTCTTTAAAACATAAAGCTTTGGCGTTTTGGAGAAACTGTAATGAGCCAATAAACCCAATTTGGAGGCTGGTTAGTACCACATAAATTAATTTCCCTGCTAAATGATCAGAGTCACATCCACCTTTTTCACTACCATCTGCCTCACAACAAAGTTGGCACTGTACTCCTTTGAGAGGTGGACTGTAAAAGTGTCATTTAGGAAAGGCTTATTAACAAAATCCTTTCTAAGTTCCAATTTTCCTGTTCCAGGGTAATGATCACAGGCAGCATATATATACCGTTAGCAGGAAACAGTCAAATGTCCATATGGCATGCACTTAAATAAATAATATTAAAGAAAAAAAAAGTAAATGGAATATGTGTATGGATCTATACAAATATTCACCTTCATTTTCAGGGATTTTCCTATGTAATTGATCACACCAATTCTGCTAGTTGTTAGTTCTCCCTATGAAGGAACAGTCCCTGCCAGCTGGGGTATTTCCCACTTGCCTCTGGACTATATAAACAAGCCCTTTGCCACACCTATAAAACAGCCCTGGAACAAACCACTCTTCCTGAGCTTGCTCTTAATTCCACCTCCCCCTTCTGATGTGTGACAGACATTCAAATCATTCATCTGATTCAGTTCCTCTGCTGCTGGGTACCCTGGCTTTGGCTGGAGCTGCTTCTAGCCTCCTGGGACTGTGAAACACCACCGGCAGATCAGCAGGGGCAGGGCTGCACCAGCTCTCAGAGGAATATCACCTGTGCTGGACAGAAGGCTCCCTGAATGCCATTCGGATTTCTAGTGCACCTATTACTCTTGTTTGGGATTATCTGCTATTTCCTGCCTATTTTCTTCCCCTTGCCACACAAATGCTTTTCCTTCCTCTCTGTGTGATGTGGAGAAGCAAGCTGGCTTTGCAAAAGCCACACAAGCCCCCTGGGCTTAGCTTAGTCCTCATGTTTACCAAGTGTTGTAAAGCAGGAAACCATCAAAACGTGGTTGGTAAATTCTTATTAAAAACATTGTTCTGGAATTTTTTACTTGTTGGGAGTACATGTGCATGGAGACTAAGAATTTCTTTCTATTGAGAAGCCTGCAGTGAAGGCAAGGAAGTCTTAAATTTAGGCAAGGATTTTAATTTTGTTCTTCCAGTAATGAAAAATATAGGATGACAAAATTGATTCATGGGACACTAGAGTAATAAGTTTTTCCAGGTGAAGGAAGTAAGAAGTTGAATACGCAAGTTAAAATGTATGTTTATGTATTTTGCTTTTATGTAGCTGAGTCATAATTAAACAGTTCCACCAAATGGAATTTTACTTGCGATGAAGTTATTTTGCAGTTAATGGTGCTGTTCCTTCCTGGGCCAAGGTGCCACTGGGCCTTGAGCTTTCAGAGAGGGGACCAGTACGAGTGTGACATACAAGCATCATGTTATTCTGTTCTCTTTCACTAGATTTCCTACAGCTTGCTGCTGTTCTACCATTCAAAGCATAGATGGTAGCCTTGGTTTATTTTCAGAAATAACACATAATAATTTTCTCCAAAATTTTAAAACCTCCATTTTTTCCTCCCTTAACACTAGCCATAAATCCTGAAATAGTAATAGGAATTACTTGGGTTTCAATGTTCTCTCCTTTCTAAACAACTGGAAAAGACATAATTAAAATAGTTTCCATAACTTTTTATCTTATTAAGCATAATTAGATTCTTTACTATTATTTTTCCCTCTTAATACTTATTTAATCTGTTTTGTTTTTATAGGCATTCTAGGGAGAACTGTGTTTTAAGAAAATATTTTCAATAAATTTACTTAAGAAACGCATCAGACAGTTTGAGCAACAAAACCAGTAGCAGTAATCGCAAGTCAAATTTCACTTCAAAGAAGCTTTTGAAACCACACTGTGGATTTCTAATCTGTTTTCTGTCCTCAAAATTGAATCTAAATGACTTGAATGTAAATTAAAAATAGCAAACTATATGACTGCAAAGTTCAAAACCTGCACCATGAAATTACTAGCAGTCTTTCTTTCAGATCTATTGTCTCTCTAAATTTAGAAATAATTGAAAACTTCCTTCGTCTCCATTGAAAATTAACACTGCCAGTAGAACATTTAGTAAACTTATTAAACTAAATCTTTAATTCATCTTTCTGAAGGTGACAAGGATACTAGAAACTCCAGAGTACATGCATGTTGCAGTATGACAACACCAACATTAGGTAATAACAAACCCAAACTATCTCCATGTCTCACACGCAGTAAACTGAAGAGGCAGAAGCTTCTGTTTGCTCCTGCCAGCAGGTAAGGTGGTTCTTCTCTATTTCATCATTCTGGAGATCAGCACAGGTTTTCTGTTCATTATGGGAGAACAATCTTGTTCTGAACCTGTCTTGACTACAACCTGCCTCTCAGATCCTGGAAACATGGATATGCCTATTTTGAGCAAGGAGAGCTTGCTTAAAAATCATCACTGGCACTTTTAGCTAAACTCTGTGCTCTAAGACTGGGGTGAGTACCTTGAGGTCTCTTCAGTTTGGTTAGGTCTAAAAACTGGCAAAATAACCGTCATGCATTTCCCAGGAATTCCAAATAATTTCCTTGTGAACGAGGTTTAATTAATATCTCTGGACTCCTCGCAGCTAGTTTCTGTTTCTCCACCTGAATTATGGAGTCTTCCAACTTCACAAAAATGGAAATTTATCCTGGGGAAGAAAACTCTGGGTAGGTTTCTCTCTGAACACATGAAAAAATGTGAAAAGTGCTTTCAAGTAACAAAAGGTAGCTTCCTTACAGCAGGAAGCGTAGCCACCTATCCCTTTACAGCAGCCTCTTCGTTAACTGCTGGGTGGTTTAGAGCTCTTTGCTACCTGGCTGCACTGCTGCAACACAAAGCTGCTGAGCCAGATTTCCTCCCCTAAGGAACAGGACACACTGCACTTCTTAAGAAAGTTTAAAAACACATTTTCCTGGGATTTTTGGTTTAGTTTGAGTTACAGGAAACATTCTATCAATGCTTTAAAATTGCTGCTTGCCTTTCTCACATTTCTGTCCTCAGCATCTTACAAACACTTCCTATATTTCATTCCTGTTTTACAGCTTCAAAGCGATTTCACTGCCAACTGAAACCATAGGATTTGTTTACACTGGCCATTAAAACACTGATCAGAGCACCCGAAATCTCAGTTTGTCAAGAGAACATTAATCTGGTCAATTTTCCACCATGTATATGATCAAAAGAACCAGAACTCTGCTAGCCCTTCATGCAAATAAAATTATGTGCACAAGGCACACTGTCAGTATTATCACCAGAGACATACTGTGTATTCATATAAGGCTATTTTAATGTGTTTCTGGTGTATCATACCTTTTTATAGACATGGGTGCTGATTTTAAAACAAAACCATTTTTGTTAGCTTGCTAAAAAACAAACCTAAAGCTTGGAAATATAACTACTATTTCTCTGTACATATTTTTGGCACAAATACAAATTCTTTTAGGGTACATTACTCTGTATCCTGCGGATGAAAATGAGCCTGGTCATTGCATGTTTTCAGCTGACTGGATGCAAATCTTTGAAGATGCAGAAGCTACATAACAATATTTAAGATGACATTGTTCTTGAGGAGGCAAGTCCTTCTCAAGCACAACATCATACTATTTGGAAAGCTTGCAAGATTTATTAACATGACCACAGCACCATGCAAAATGTGACTCTGCCATTTCTTATTTTGTTCTGAGCATATCCAGACATGAGACACCCTGGACAGCTTCATTTTGAAATCCAATTGTGAATACACAATGCTCAGATAGAAGGAAGGCATAAACAAGTCCACTCGAAGTTGTTGTCTGTTCAGTTTCTACATCAACTGACTTCTGCAAAGCAAGCAGCAGGATGAAGCTGCAGAACCTGAACCTGTTCCCTATTTCTGGAGCACAGTGAAAGGCTTGCAGTGACTGCCACCAAGAAGGACTGGAGATATATTTTGGTGCTGTTTAGATGACCATCCTGAATATGCCACAACATAAGGTAGATCTGTACATATCCCTTTCTTGGAAGTATAATCATTCTCAGAATAATAAAAGGGTTTCACATATATTTAAATTTAGAAGCCGGTTTATTTCTGAACAGACACTAGAAGAGCATACTTTGAAATCTGAGAAAATTGAAAACTAAACTGGAAGACAGAAGATAATTTGAGGGTGTTCCAGTCCCAAGTATCACAGCAGAGCCAGCCTTCACATCCAATCTGGGTTCCAAACTCACAATTCAGTCACTTCCCAAGTGCCCACACTGCCCTGTTTCAAACCTTAGGGAAGGGTGATTTTTTAGCTCATCTCCTGTTTTGCCTGTGATTTTGATGTTGTTCTCCTCAGGAGCCATGCACCCATGTTTGCTGTGCTATTTCCTTGCTGGGTCTTCCATTTTTCCTTCTGTTTGCCCTGTCCTTCAGTTGTGAATTCTCCCTTCTCTGATTATTTCCATGAATTTCTGGGGAAGGTGGCAACTCCAGAAGGCAGAGGAGGACACAGTGTGTGAAGCTGGACAGGGCAAGGTGACATCCTTTCCACTGACCTGCTGTACCCTTTTGAAAGAAATTAACTTACAAACTTGTGATATACTGATATTTTCCCCATATATCCTAAAAATCCCCTAAATCTTATCATAGTGCACCTTTAAAACTAAAATGAAAAAAAAAAAAAAAAGAGAAAATTTTTTAAAAATACATTTAAGATTATACAAAATTACAACAAAGCTTAATGTAGCTGAGCAAATGTTCCATGGCACTATGTACTGATACATCTAAGATATTCCTTCTTAGCTGGAGAACAGAACAAATGGAGTGAATAGGCAGGCAAAAGAAGCAATAGACAACTCCTTTCCAAACATCATTACATTCCTCCTCTCCCCAACATATGTGCACTCTAAAGCAGTGTTTTCCTGGGCTGTGCTCATGTCAGGCTCTGCAGGTCTTGAAGCTTGCATGTCTGCACATCCCACACATGCTACCAAGTCCCTGGTGCACAGGACATTTCTTATGTGCCTCATTCAGCATTTCAGTGGTGCCTACTCAGCATTTGGACACATCAGTGCCTACTGAGTACCCTGTTCATGCCATCTGGAGGAAGTCCTAGGTCATACCACCAGGGTAAGTCATCTACACAAAGCCCTACACACTTTCTGCGCCTCAGCCAAAAAAAACAAAACAACCAAACAAACCCAAATAAAACCTTCAAACCTACTGGAAACCAGCTCATCTTTACCAGCTGTAAGGACATGGTCTTAAGAACAATATTCCATGAATAGAAGAGGGCGCATCTGTTTAACAGCTGTGTTTGAGAAAACTTCTTAAACTGTGTGACTGGGGACAGTGTCTGAGAAGAGACTGAGGTCTTGCTTCACACATCCAGGCATTTTCTCCACCTGTGTTCTGACCAAGGCAAAGCCATCCAGAACTGAAAATAATATCCTGGTGGGTGTGGGCTGATCCTTGCTGCTGAAACAAGCACTGAGGGGCAGGACTAAATACTGCAAGCATAGAACTGACCAGTTATCCACATTACCAGACCTGCCTGGCTTCAGGCACAGATCTGCAGCAGGTTCAGCTGACTCCTGGCACTGACTAAGCACAAACACCACTGTCTGCTCCCTGTTGTTCACACCCAAAGAGAATCTGGCTTGTTTAATATAGAATAACAAAAGCCAAAAGAGCATCTGTCTTCTAAATATATAAACTATGTAAACTCTGGGGACAAACATCTGCTTAAGTTTAAAATTAACCTATGGTCAGAGACAGACATAGTCTGGGCTCATAAATTTAGGTATAAACACTTGAACAGTGAGGGTGTGAACCAGCCTTTTGGTGGGAATTGCAGGCAGCTGTGGAGGGGGAGGCAGGAGAGCACAAGAGGAGGACAAATCTACATTAAAGCTGTTTATGGACTGTAATTAGGGGTGAATCAAAAGCTGTGAAGGAAAAATAAACAAACAACCTAAACCAACCATAAAACCAAGAAGAAAGTAAAAAAGATGGTAATGGTTAAGCTAACAGAATACCACCCTGTAAACTGTTCACAGACTGCCTGCTGTTATCAATAGATATATTTTGCTGTGATTGGAAGCCTAAAGTAGAGAGATACAAACTGGTGATTGCATAAATGTCAGTCTGTGTAAGACTGTGAGGAGCCAATGACTGTGCAGGGAACAAGTTACTGTGATGCTGCTGCCATTCATTAAAAAGTAAAGCTTAGTTGGCTAAGAGGTAAGGATGGCGTTTTCTGTGTACATATGATATTACTAACCATTTCACTGTTCTAAAATCCTTGTTTCCTTTGGTTATTCAGGTTTCTATTGTCTTGAAAAATTTCAGTGGTTAGTTTGCAAATACCTGGTTTATGTTGGTTTTGGGGGTTTGGTCTGTATTAGGTTGGGTTGGGGTTTTGGGGGATTTGGTTTGTTTGTTTAGTTTTGGTTTTATGCTGTTGATGTTTTTGTTTTTTTGAGGTAAAAGCTTGCATTTTGTTGTGTGGGGGAAACAAATCAGTTAGGGCAACAGCAGAGCTACTCTGAGAATCTTGTTCTCCCTCACAGTTTTGAGGAGCAGTCAGGAAGATCACTATCTCTCTCTCCAAAGACACAACACATACACAGGGAAAGAAAATCAGTGGGGATAAACGTGTGGAAGGGATTGCTGCTGCTGTTGCTGTTGTGTTAAGGTTTTACTTGCTTTGGACTTAGTTTTGTTGGTGGTGAGTTCTGGGGTTTGCTGCTCGGGATTTTCTCCCCATTGCTCACTGGCAGCCAGCTGCTCTTTCTGCAATCTATCATTGTGCTGCTGCTTTCCAGAGAAATACAGTCTTAGCTGACAAGACAACTAGACCATCCTCATTGTTTTGAAGAGCCTGTGGAAGCTTGGAAATCGGTGGAGGCTCCTTGGTATGGTCACATGAATCTTTTTTATACCAGTTAGAAGTAGCTTTAAGATAAATAATGACATCACTGGACTAGCAGAGCTAAAACCTGTCAAGTATCTGGGAGAAACATGGGAGATGCTTCCCATTTTAGACTGAGAAATGTGACCTTTTGAGAGTGCAGGCGGGATCTGTCTGAAACAACAAAGAGAAAGAGCTGGAAAGATGGTGCAAATATGCCAACAAACTTGAAGACATTTTTTTTGCCAAATGGTCTAACAGTTTGAAATATATCTGTGAATGATGAAGTGCTTGGAAAGCTGTTGCTGACCTCTTTCAAATCTCTCAAAAAATGAGAGAAGGGATTACCTCTGTAGATGCTCTGTAGAGTTACCTCTGAAGACCTCCAGGACATGCCAATAATCTACCTACAGGAGGGAAAGTGATTCTCAGTGAAGTACACTGTATTTGGCCTTTCTGTGCTGGAAAGACAAACACTCTGTCAGTCCTGCTGACTTCCACAGTTAAGCCAGTGCTTCCTAGATGGTAGTGTTTTGGGGCTTTTTTCCCCTGAAAAATATTGCCATTATATATGTCTGTGATAAAATATGTTACCCTTGACCAGTTAAGTGGTCCTCTCTGATTCTCTGTGTAGATGTATCCTGACATTGAACCACCAGGTACTGAAGGTGTAGAGCTCAGATATTAGAATGGTAAGGAACTTAAATATCTAGAAAGATCCCTGATAAATGATACACTCTGCAGATAAACCTCTGCCAAATTCTATTCAAATAGCAAAGGGATAATGTGAATATGACTCTAATGAAGGAAGGCTAGAGTTGCCATAATGCATGCAGGTGCAATTGCTCCAAATCTCTCTTAAAATCCATTTTCCTGCCAGTGCTCATTCTTCCTTTAAACAGAAGTTAATACTCTGCTGACATTACTGAACTTCATCATGCTCATTATCTCAGGCTAGCATTTAGATCAGGTTTTTGGAGGTGAAAGACCAATTCATTAACTCTATTGTGTCACTCAATGACTTCCTGTGGAGAGATCATAAGTCAGATGGGGGTGTCACTGCTGGAAGATAAAAGACAGCTATAAAGTAGGAAGACAACTGGTATAATTCACAAAAATGAGGGAAAAAAATACTCTATAGCCTTTAATTTCTATTCATAGTTCAGGTTTTAAGCATGTTATTTAGATAACAGTGCATTTGAGATATTTTTTTCTTTTTTAATGAGTTTCAGATATGGAATGGAAGAGGTTATTGGTTGGTTATTTGTTTTTCATTTAAAGCAGAAAATTAATATAGGTAACAAATAACACAGTAATCCCTGCTAAAAAAAAAAAAAAGGGTTACTTAAAGCCAGATGTGTTGAAATGCCCACACACATTACTTTTTCTTGGCTTATAGGTAAAAAATACGAGTGTTTGGAAAATTTTTACTTTGTCAAAAAGAAAGCATTATGAAACTATTTTAGTTGTTGCTTAAGATAAAAATGACTCCCAGGAATCAAAATCCACCTATTTGATTAAAATAAAATCTCCATGCTGTTTCTTATTGTTAAAGAAAATATTGATTTTTTTAGAATACGCTCTGGAGTATCCTAAAATAATTTTTTCTCTGAAAGAAAGAAAAATTCTTTCTTTCTGAAAGAAAAATTCTCTCTGAAAGAATTTTCTAGAACTTTTATACAGAAAGCTTCCTACTGCTACTATTTATGACTGAACATGAAGTTTCTCAGGTTGCACATGGGCGATAAACAAGAAAAAAATACTTTTTGTGCTTGTAATTGAGTTTTTCGTACAAAATTTTCAAATACAAGCCTTTTCCAGTGTAATTAAGAACTACTTAATGTGAAGAAGCAGCATCAAATAAGGAACACCTTTGCCAGAGAGTTTCGCAGACTCTATTCAGCTTCCCTCTACCTGTTGCTCAATAAAACTGTGGGACATCATAGAATCATAGAACATTTCGGTTGGAAAGGACCTTAAAGATCACCTGGTTCCATACCCTCCAGTAGACCAGGTTACTTACAGCCCCATCCAAGCCGGCCTTGAACACTCCCAGGGATGGAGCATCCAGAGTTTCCCCGGGAGAAGCTGGGCAACCTGCTCCAGTGTCTCACCATCCTCACAATAAAGACCTTCTTCCTGATACATAATCTAAACCTACTGTCTCGCAGTTTAAAGCCATTTCCCCTTCTCACTACAAGACCTTGTAAAAAGTCCCTCCCCAAGTCTCTTTCAGGCCCTGTAGGTACAGGAAGGCTGCTCTAAGCTCTGCCAAAATCTTATTTTCTCCAGGCTGAAGAAGCCCAAGCCTCTCAGCCTTTCCTCACAGGAAGATCTTTGGAGCGACTCTCTCCCCGCCGGGCTGTGAAAAGCCCTGCGGGACATTGCGGGTGGCGCAGCGCGGCGCCTGCAGTACCCGCCTCTCGCCGGCAGAAGGCGCGCAGCGCGGGCACGGCGGCTGCTCCAGGGCTTCTTACGGGCGGTACTGGTTGAGCCTTACTGCAGCACAGGGAAAGAATCTTTGTTCAACAATGCCGACATCAAAACCTCTAAACATATTATAGCCTGTTCCTGTACGTCAGTACCTTTCGGTAAACTCCCTCCTGCGGTCGATGGCACCGCGATTGCCAGCAGGTAATGCCGGCCGAGGGCTGGTAGCAAACATGAAACCAGCAGCTGTTCATCAGTCACTGCCTGAAAAGCAACAGCACCGTTCTTACAACTTTTAAGGTCTTGAGCTATCAAAAAAAAAAAAAAACAAAAAAAAAAAAAAAAAAAACCCCAAAAGAAAGAAGCCAACTACTTCGGAAATCTAAGATGTTCTTCTATTTCTGATGTATTCACAGAATCACAGAATGGGTCAGGTTGGAAGGGACAACAGTGAGTCATCAGGTACAACCTCCTGGCTCAAGCAGGCTCATTCTAGAGCACATTGCACAGGATTGTGTGCAGATGGTTCTTGAATATGTCCAGTGAGGGTGACTCCACACCCCCTCTGGGCAATCTGTTTCATTGCATGGTTACTTTCACAGTAAAGTTCTTCCTCATATTCAGGTAGAACTTTCTGAGCATCATTTTCTGCCCATTGTCTCCTTTCCTATTGTTCAGCACCAATGAGAACAGCTTGGCTCCATTCTCTTGTCAGCCTCCCTTTAGATACTTATATATTAATGACGTGCTCAAACCCTCTAACCCCAATAAATCCTGCAGGTTTTTTCCTAATTTTCCCTCCATATTCATTATTGATAAATTTAGTGCAGTTCCCAGGCTGTACATGAAAAAATAAGTAAGTTTTCCTTTCTCCTAGCTGGTTTGGAAACAGCTTTCTTCCCTTCCTCACCCTTCCCCCACTTCAGCTGACTCTCTTTAATGCTAAGATATTCCTACCTTAAATGAGAATCCCTTTCTCAGATCCTTTAAAAATGAAAACTACAATTGAAAGGAAACAGTAAAAAAGAAATTTCAAAGTGGTATCAATCTTCCTATTATTAATGCAGTTATTTATTGATTAGGTTCCTCTTACTGTGTTATCTGGGAGCATCCTATGTTCTACTTTTCATCTGGATTGGAGCACTCTTTCCAAAACTTTCCTTACATTTCATCCATGGTATTTCTTCTGTCACCCCTCCCCACACCCTGCAACTTTCAGCTGCACTCATTTGCAATGTTTTCTGCTATTAACAGACTGGTTGAATTTTTTTGCATCAAACAGCAGCTCTGTAATTGGAAACCTAAGTCACTTAATATAAAGATCAATGCAAATCATAAACCATTTTCTTCTTGACCTTTTCCACCAAAACATTAGCTTCTGAGTCAGCCTGCTTTGAAGCTACAGAATCACTACATATTGTCTTGTTGGTTTTTGACTTCAAGCAATTATTTTCTTCCATTTCCTCCTATTTTTAGCATCTGTAGGCTGAAATTTTACAATATGCTATTGCTCTTTTATTTTTTTTCCCAGGAACAAATGTCAGCACATCAAAAGCTCACTGCTTTT
Organism: Entomyzon cyanotis; assembly: GCA_024500445.1. Lineage (NCBI taxonomy): Eukaryota > Metazoa > Chordata > Aves > Passeriformes > Meliphagidae > Entomyzon > Entomyzon cyanotis. Next base: position 24,903,614 of record JAKEPQ010001005.1, read on the forward strand.
AGTATGTGTCACTTGAGATCACTGGGAAAAAATACTTTGTAAGTCTCCTTATTGAATCATTAACCGTGGGCGCTACTATGAATAGTTTTCACAAAAGTTCTGGGATCAGTTATTTCAGCATCACTTCACTGCTAAGTAAAATTCATAAAAACTCTCAATGCTGAACAAGGGGACAAAAAAAATAAACATTATCCCAAAGGTGAAGAGGTATGCAATTAAAACACTTCTCTTGTATGTAGCTCTTGTATGTGTTTTGTTACATACCTTGTGGTATTTTTTCTATCAATTATATACTATTTGTATTAAAAAACCCAAACTGTACACACTCACATACACATATACTTGAGTTGTTGACCTCCTCCCTCTTTGTTTAGATGAGTCTTAAATCTTCGAGACCTGAAATGCTTTCTGCAGCAATCCAATCCTCTCAGACAACCACACATTAGTTGTTTATTAGGAAAAGAACTTTTAATTTCCAGGAAAATGGTTCATATCATCTTTCTGATCTACGGTTATTGAGGCAAGGGGGTTGTGGGGTCACTGCAAACACATTTGGCAGATACAGACAAAGGCTGCAGTAGCTCTCCAGTTGCCTTTGGTGTGCTGCCACAGAAATTCAGCTTCAGTCTATGCAGATAGTTATGTCATTATCCTATAGCTGCAGCTGTGGACAGGGCCAATCTCCTCATGCCATATACAGCTACAACTCCTGTACAGCCTGCAACACCAAGTATGTATTAAAGAGCTAGAAGGACTGCGTATTTTTTCTTGATAATCAATAATTACCTTTCCTGCCATCTGGCCAGAGGTGTTCACTGAGTGTTCAGAGGCAGTCACTGAATTTAATGAATCTCTGGAAGAGGTGTGATAAGCAGAAAGACTTCAATATATTTGGCAGGAACAAGCAGTACAGAGTTCTGCTATCAGAGTTCTGAACAGAGTTTTCCAGAACTCTATTCAGTCTGCCATTCAAGTTGGTATCTAAAGCAATAAAGAAAACAAATATATTAAACATTTAAAACAGGGCTACTAAATTGCCACCTAGTGGTCTTGTAATTGTAATGAAGCTAGTATCTCCACCTTGCTGATCTGACTGAAAAAAATATGAGTTCTGTATTTTTGTCAGGGTCCCAGTGTGGGTGTTCACTGATGCCTTCCACATAGTGTGGTTGGAGCAGAGGGGTGTCAGGGCACAACCTCCAAGTGGAGGAAGCACTTTGCTCTGCTGGGGTCTTCTCCCACCTTCTAGTTTCACTCTGCCTGAGCCATATGTTCATCAGCATGTGCTGTTTACACAGCTAAGCAGATGAGAAACAATAAAGAAGCACAAGTGGAACAGTAAGTTTTGTAGTTCTGCTTTTGTGATTAGTCATGCAGGTCTGCCCAGAAGCTACTAAGAGAGACTAAAAATAATTTGCAACATGATGAACTGCATAAGTAAAGTCTCTGGGGGTTACTGCATCTTCAATCATTTTACCAATAATCAGCTGGGGGAGCACTGGACTGCATGTTGACAAAGCTGATGCTCACAGGGTGGAGGAGGCAGAGGCCTCATGTTAGGAAGCGTCCTGGAGCAGGGGCTGCTGGCTACATCTCTGGGAGGACACATCAGTTATTTCACAGATAAGTCAGAGATAAGTCAGTCCATGGCAGCAAAACCCAAATGATTCATCTTCCTCCTCCATCCTGTCACCTGCTTGGACCTAGTACAGTTAGTGGCTGAAGGAGAAACATCAACCCTGAAAGAAAGACTGAGAACCCTTAATGCGCCTTTATGGAGGTCCTGGGAAGATAAGGTGTCACATAAGTATAGCATTGGTCTGAGGATGCTGTATATACTGAAAGTTTAACCCTGGCCAAAACACATCCCTTGCAGATCACTTGCAGGTCAATACCCTGATTAAGGTATTGGCACTTCTTGTACCTCCTCTCCTCTTGTGATGAACTGAGAGCCCTGCAAGCAAAGGTCATTACTTCCCACAGAATATGGGATGAGAAAGGTCAAGAAAACTAAATGGAGAAAACAAACATGGCTGGGGCAAGGGGTAGGACTTGGGTAGCAATAAAAATAATCAATTGTTGACATGAATATTCTCTTCCTACATTTCAGATTTTGTGATTAAAGTACAACTCACCATCTAGAGCACCATATATAGTTCTATTTTTCCTTTCATATCACTTTTGGCCTGGTTGCATTAATCAGTTTTAAGATAAGTCTGATTTTTATTTGTGGGCATTTTCCCCATATTTTTTTGTTTGTTTGTTTTATTCACCTGTAATTCTCTTGTTTCACATTGTACTTCATCCTTGTACATTGCACTTGTTCAGTACTGAAGCAGGGAAACTTGCACCTTGTTTCTCTTTGTTTCACAGACTTGATTTGCACCTTTTTTTGTTTTAAACAAGTATCTATTGATACACTAGTGTCTGATCTCACTCCATTAATTATATTTTAGTCAATGAAGTTCTCTGTAGAGTGAATAGCTATCTAAAGTGATTTACTTTTTTGGTTTATTTTTTTGTTTTGTTTGTTTGTTTGTTTTTGGTGAGGCCACAGCTTCTTTTAGTTATTATGGAAGCAGAGTAATAGAGGAAGCTGTAAACACACTCTGCACACTGATGAGCCACTAATCCAAACGACCTAGTGTAATAAAAAGGCACTCAATTAAAAGTTAGTTTACTCCTTAATGTACTCTAGGTGATTTGATCTGTAAGGAGTATACAATATAAGGTAAAAGGTAATCAATACAGTACTGTCTGAGAAATTGCTGATTGAACTGCACACTTGTTATCAGTAAAATTACCCAGGGACAGAATGCCTTATAAATGCAACCAGCTTTTTCAAAAAATAAATGCTCTGTTCCAAACCTGGGAAGCTGGTAAGCTACAAAATAGAATCCACATGACAATTACTCATTTGAACTTTAATGTGTGCCATGAGTTTCTGTTCCCCCTAACCTTTTCTGAGTTAGTCTCTTCAGGGCTTATTAGGATCGCCTTTGACTAAGGGATTTACCATAGAGCCAATCTGTCACTGTTCTGCTATCCCAGTAGCTTCCTGAGTTTTCAGATTCTGTTTGAATTGCCACACCAAATGGCATCCACATAACTCTGGAAGACATTCCTTTGATTTCTGTGACCTCATGCCTGCCATAGGTAATAATGAATGTCTCCAAATACATCTCTTGTCAAGTTTTACGCTTTCCAGGTAGGAAGTTCTAGATCCTCCTATCTTCATGCCCACAAGTAACCAGAGTTAATGGCTTGGGAATGTGCTTGATGGATCACCCAGTACAATTTTTACTTGATGTTTATACATTTACAAAGCCACTAAATGCTTTCAGGAGGAAGAAAGCATCATCCAGTGTTACTGTGCCAGCATCGAGCAAGAGGAATAACTATTCAGTTGCCATGTGCAGAGAACATGCAGTAGTGAGAATTATTTGCATTGGCTCTGAAATGGTATACTGTGTCTGTGGTGTTCTCATCTTATGGACTGTGCAGTTTTTACTCAGTTCAGAGCAGTCAGACTGAACTTGTGCCTCCTCTACGATACCTGAAGATGTGCTGTATAGGGCAAGCTATCCACACTTACTGTTCTGGCAGAGAGCTACCTTCAGACTTTTAAAAACTGAAGTACAGTCAGGCAATTAAAAATGGACCATCACTTTCTCAGCCAGTTGACATATCTCAGGTTAAATGTCATAATAGGGCTTTCACAGGAATTTCTTTGAGAGATCTTTAAGACATGAGCAGTACACTCAAAATAACAGAACAGCTGTGATCTGAAATTAGATTGTTCTCTCAATATATGGAATGGTTTTCAGTCAAAGGGATGGAAAAGTTGAAATAACCAGACTGTTGTGGGGTTTTTAAGCAATTTTCAATAAAATTTGTGAGTGAAACAAGCTTGACCTTTTACAAAGCAAGAGTTACCTTTATTTATTAATTGTTTATTTTCACTTTGTGTGTGTGTGTGTGTCTGTCACCTCCAGGAACAAAAACACTGAAGTCAATTCCCTTCTGCCTTTCTTTATATGGAGCTGGTATTTATAATAAGCCTCCAGTCAGCTCTGTCATGTTAAAATGAACTTTCTGAATTATTGTGGTTCGCCTGATTTCACAATCAGCCCTTTGCAACCCACAACACTGTCACTAACAATCTAACCAAAGGCAAAAATTTCTTTAATGTCTAGATCAGTTTATGTTGAATAATCTCAACACCTTTCAGCAGCAGTAGTATTTAAATACAGCTGGAGTGGAACAAAACAGAATGTCTGAATTTTTAAAAAGCCTCATGCATCAATGCTTCTTTCCTTCCTGCCAGAATTGTGTAAGTTATAAATGTTGGGGGCCCTTTTCCTCCTCTTTCTATATCTTGCTAATACTTGGTGTTTTGGTGTAAAGATTGAAAATTTTTAAGGTTGATGGTCTTTGTCATAGGAAAGTGACTTCTCTGTTAGAAAGCCAGTAGGTTTACAAAACTATATATAAATTCCATATTTAACAACTTGAGTAAAAAAAAAAAATTCAATTTTTCTTGCAGGTATGTCTCTGTTATACTTTGAATAGATACAGCATAAAAACTACTGTCTTTTGGAACACTGCAGGAATGAAACAGCCAGAGATAGTACCTTTACTTGCAGCTTGAAGTCTATTTCCAGTTACCACTTCACATATTTTTCTTTACTTTTTCCATGACTATTTCTACTTACAGTTTTTCAAAAAAAGACAGTATCAGGTAGATAGGATTGGAGGGGAGGCGGGGGGAGGACAGGGAAAGAGATTGCCTATATCCATTATCTAGTCATCATTTCAATCATCCTTTCATCTCCTAAAAAAAATTAAAATCTTAAAAAACACAAGCTAGATTATGCTTCTTCCCATGTGTTTCCCTGTTGGGGTAAAGAAAATATTTACACCATCTGATTCCAATAACTGTGCTAAAACAAGACAGATATAGATTCACAACAGGTGATTTTAAGAAAATATATTAAGTATATAAAGCATTAGTAAGGTTTAGAAAATAATTTTAAAAAATTCTTATCTCTGGCAGCAACAGAATTGTTCAGCTTCTATGCTCCAGGCTGAGATGCACTTTGAAAAAATGCTAAAGACAGGCCCCTGTGCTTATTACCAGGATAAATTCTTTTTTTGCTTTATAGTCCTCTGTATGCAATAAAGACACACAGGAATAAATTGTGAGTAAGATAAGTGTTTTATTTCTAGTCCTATGATAGAGCAATTCAGAGTACAGTCTGACTTTAACTCTGTTTCAGCACTGGCTGGATTCTCACCTATTCCAAGGGCAGCACCACTCACTCATGGCAGGGCTGCAGGAGCTTTGTAGCTCTTTCAGGTAGCTCTGAATACAGCCTCACGACCAACCTCAGCCACTTGCCAAAAGTTATCAGAACTGCAGATAGCTAGAAAAGCTCTGTCACTGAGCTACAAATCAGCGTGGAAGAAAGACTTGCACAGCCAACTGCTAATTCCCATTTTTCCAGTGCTTGTCATAAAGCCTGTGCGCCACCAGAGGGCATTCCATGCCGCAACAAAATGCAGAACAGTAAACAATTTGAAAGCAAAGGGAAAATATTCCTCAAGTCTTCTTAGATATTGGACATTTCATATTACTGATCAAAGGATTGCTACAAACTGAACTATCCCACGCACAACATCTATCAGGTATTTCTCAACTGATCTTTTTTCCAGTAGCTCCTTTACTGGGAAAAACAGTAGATTAATTAGTTCTCACTGGTAAGCAAAGAGTGAAAATAAACTATTAGAACTGAAGACATATTTTCCCTTCACAACAACTGAATATGGGGAAAAACTTAACAGCATGTTGATTTTTCACCTATTAATTGCATAGTTTTAGGCTTCATTTCTCATAGTGCTTAGATAACGCACTGCAGACTTTCTAGTGAGGCAGGAGTTTATGTGCATTTTGCTTTTCTAGCACCAAGTAATGGGGAATTCCATCAGCTGAGGAGCCAGCCTTTTGCATTTCATTAGTTATAGAAACATGGCACAGCTGGAAGTACATTTGCCCTTTAAAAACTATATTAGAAAAATATGCCTTCATTTTATAAGTCTGCAATCTTGTATAAGGATTCTGACATTATTTTCATCCCAAAGCATTTAACGTGTAGACAGCTTCTAAACTGATACCTATAAATTCTAATTTTCTATAAATCAAGCAAAATTAATGCTGTCACTAAAACTGAAAGAAAATGACTGAAGAAAAGACAAAGAAAACAGCATTTCTCATACTTCTGTGCAGCTTTTCATTGCAATTGGCTTAATGTTTGCATTTTTTCGAAGTCTGGTAATTTTAGTAGCACTTGTAATGATACCTTAGCTTCACACATGAAAACAACTTTATTGTCCATCTCAAGATTCAAAACTAAGTTAACTCAAAAACTCTTTTTTACCAAGTAATGTCTTGCTACTTCATAACATTATTGTATCTCTGTTTTTCAGGTAGAAATAGGGTCTTCAGAGAAAGCAATACAACAGGAAAGTTCACATACTAATCTATCAATGCCTTATTATACATTTTATATGTTACCAGATACTCTAATAGCCACTTCTTTAGTGTAGCATACTAGCAGTTTTCTAGAAAGTTCTTAAAAAAAAAAAGAAATGGGAGTAAATAATCTTTTGTTTTTAATTCAACCTATCAGACAACATTTGGAACCATCTATATTTCTGAAATGCACTAAACCGAAAGATTATTGAATAAACTATGAAAAATAATACATTTCTTCTTACAAAAATGCTGAATTATCACTGAAGTCTTTGATTAAACTTTGCTATGTAAGAAAAGAAAAAATCTAAAATGTGGTTAAGTCATCAAATAGTAAGAATGGAAAGTATTCTCTTCAGTGGAACACTTATTTTTACACAAGGATGTAAAGAATATAGCAGCCAATGATCTTCATATTATACAAGGCATCCAGCTTTTCAGGTTTATCGATGAGTACCTAACTTTAGATCTCAGAATGTAAACAGAACAATTATTTGTGTGTTTACAAGGCAGTGATGTGCACTGACTTATATCTATTCCTTGGATAGCAGAAGCCCACTGGGTCATTTTCAAGGTGATTTTCAGAGTATCCTTACAGGGTAGGATGCACTCACTTGCCTGTTCATCCAGTGTAGGTTTGCTTCTTCATTTGAACACTGGCATAGCAAATTACTAGCTTATAATAATGTGTATATCAGAATTCTAAGATTTGAAAGTACAATGTTTACATGTAAGTCCAGTCCTAAAATTAAAATATTATTTCCTTCTGCTTCAGTGGATCAGAGGAAAAAATGCCCTTCCAAGAGAAGGATAAATGCCCAGAGGCATGTACATAAATGAGTCACTGACACTTTCTGTACATTTTCCTTCTGGTTGTTTCAGAGCTCAGCAAAACACTTTGTTGGTCACAGATGAGAGACGTCCTTGTCCAGCTAAGCCTAAAATGATCTCAGCTTTCAGCTTCATCTAGGCTGCTCTATGAACAGGAAGGACTGTGCTATGAAGTAAAAGTTAATTTGTCTGGAAAGCAGCTGTTCTGATAGGTAGGATATATATTAATTGGAAACTATGGGGCAATATTAATTCAAACTCTAAGGTTAATAAGGACAGTATTTGAGATGTAAAAGTCTCTAACACAAATAAAAAGTGCTTTGAGTTTAAGCAGACTGTGATTTCTACCCACAAAGCCCGTAAGTCAGTGAACTAGAACTTGGCTCAAAGCCCATTTCTGGATATGGGCCCTGCAGTGCCTCGCTATGGTGCTATAAAAACTTACGCAGGTGCTTTGAAATTTGAGCTACCAAAGTCAAGGAGACTGCTCCCAGGAATTAAAAAAACAACTCTTCTGCTTCATGTTGGAAGGAAGAAGTGGCAGAAAACTTCCAAAACACCTTATATTTCTTAGTGCTTTTGCTGTCACTTTTTTTAAAATGTCAGCTGTTTATCACAAACACAGTGTAACCCAGCTGGCATGCAAAGAGGTTAATTTGCCTCATTTGAGCCAGATATTCTCAAGTAAAAACTTCAGCAGAAATTATAAAGAAAGATTATGTATGCATCCATCTCTTAACCAGTAAATAACTTATTAAAAAGTTAAGTTCTCTAGCCAAAAGGTTGGCTTTCAACAAATGTTTTGAATTGTTATGATTACTACATGCTTTTTGGATCTATGATTTATGAATGGGTGTGGGGTGGCTTTGTTTGTCTTTCATTTAACACTTTTTTTTTCTTTTGATAAATAATAGAGAGAAGGGAGTTGCTAAGTCATCCCAGATTATAGCAAAGCCTGGAAAAAGGAGACATTTAGCTTCAATAACATGGGGGAAAATATGTTGCCCCTAACACTGGTGCAAAGAACAAGAAGGGCAGGTCAATGGCAGCAGCTGGAGGGAGTAAAAAAAAAGAGGCAATAGGGTGGAAGTCACTTGCATGGTCAAGGAAGAGATGCCTCTGCATCAACTTGTAAACAAGCACTTTAATCATGTTTGCTACTTCATTAGCGTTTGAACAATTCAGATTGAAATATGAAAGATGGTTTTATCTCCCTTCCCTTTTAGGCATGCCCTGGACAGCTTTAAGCAAAACACTTCTCATCTGAATGATGGGGACAACAATAACATTTCTCTGTCTCAAAGGGCTGATTATGAAAATAAATTAGATGCTAAGATGTTATAATAATGCATCATGGTAAATTAAAAAGAATTTTCAAAACAAAATAACCACGTTTACATTATTTTTTAGATACCTTCATTTCAAAAAATTTTTTGGAAATTTTAAGTTGTTTGTGTGTAAGCAAGGAATTTCTGGATGGTTAACCCCAGAAATGAGAAGAACACTTATTGGGAAATACTTCAGCTAGTTGACAGCAGAAGAGATAAAGAGGAGACTATTAAATTATTAAATGACCTACACAACACCTTCTTATACGCAGGTTTTGCAGCTGGAGAAGTGACTGCTAGAATGCTTAGTTTGGTGTCTTCAAAATGTCTACAGTGAGGCTCTGGTTTGAAAAGTGATTATGTAAAAATAGCGCTTCCTACTCAGCAGATCTGTTCTTGTATGCTTTAGTGGGGAGAGAGAGGAAAAAAAAAGAAAAAAAATACCACAGCATGTCTTCACTGCTGAGCCACCATATCGCTGGGGGAAGAAACTGCATTATAGTCTAGTTTATGCAACTTCATCAAAATCACCAATTTAAAGCTATAATGTACCTAAGCAAAACCCATCATTTCAAAATTGTGCCCTTTGAAATCAGACCTGCATAACCTCATTACCTTCAGCTGAATGGAAATGAATGAAATGAAAGGAAATAAACCCTTCAGATTGAAAAATCATGATTGGATTTCCTCCAGCTTCCTATCATCACCCAAACTAATCAAGCTATTTTCTCCCCAGGTGGAAAATGAAAAGAAAGAGAGAGGTGATGATGATTCTTTTTTTAAATATTTGGCAGGTAATCTCAGAGCATGCAGCCCATATAAGTTTCAAGAGGTTACATGAGGACTACAGAAGGCTAATACTATGATAACAGCTGTTAGCACAGGGATGTAAGCAATGCAAAAATCAGTTTCACGCAGTTTGGCCAGCCTGTTTCCAGGGTTGTCAGACTCCTAAGTGATGGAGTGGGCTTTGCCTCTATCAGCTGCTTCCAAAGGATCAATATATCACAGCAAATGTTCCTCTTTAAGCTTTTCAAAAGAAGTCTTGTTTGTCAGTGTGATTTTTTTTCCCCAAGAAGAGCAGATGAAGAGACTCTTGTAAAAAGAAAAAAAAAGTAAAATTCTGAACATGGGAAAATTCATACTTAGTATCTGTCTAGAGATTTGAAAGAATACTTTGATCATTCTTGCCAATTACATACCTGTTAGAGGCGAGCATATTTACATATTTAATATTCAGCTAATCTCCAAAAACTTTGATCAAAAAGACATGCCATTTATCCTCAAACACTGTGCCAAAATTTCATCTCTAGATAGCCTAATGTGTGAAGTGATGAATTTGTTTTCAAGTCTCTTACAGAATGCCTTCCATGTTTCACTTCAGATTAAAACACCTACCCTTTTAACAAGTGTACTGCCTCTCCTGAACACTATCTTTAAATATAATAGAAATCATACCACAATGGTTCTCTCAGGGTTTTGCCTTTTGACATTTCTCTACTTAGAAAACATCTCAGAAAGAAAACTAATGGCATTATGATTGCAGAAACCATCTTTTTCTAAATGAACAGAAATGCCTACATATTTCTTCTTCTCATCTGCGACACATTTTAGTGTGCGTTATAGACACAGATCCTGAATGACCTTCACTATGTTCCTGGACAAGAAGCTTGACTAGCTCTAGAACTGCAAGTTCTGAGTGTGGGCTTGTGTACTCACAGAAAATGGAAAGATTACTGCGTAAGTTTGCAGAAAACCCCCACATCAATTCTGATGGAAGCCAGTCCAGCAATAGAGGTTTTGCAACCACTCTGGACTCAGTTTGTTACGTTAGATGTAGATATAACAAATCCCAATCAAAAGTACCATTTTTTCTAATACTAAATTGTGTTTTTACAGAATAAATACTTTCCAAGCAATGTCTAATCTTGTAATTCTATTCTTCTTTCTACCAAGACTTGTCCTAAATCTCTTAAGAAATGTCTTTCCCAAAATAAGAATCCACCCAAGAGTGCTTTATTCAACAAAGAGAGATATGCAAATACAGCATCACAATCTCTTTATTGATGAAGAATGCAGCATTTGCTTTGAACCTCAGCCTAGATCTTGGAGATATTTCAAGCGTGGTCTACATGTTTACTGAAGTACCAGGCATTCCTCTCCTTACAGTGCCAAGCATTCTAACAGTAGAGTGTTAAGACCTCCGGCAAGTACGATGTACAGTCTGGTAACAAAACTGTAATATATCTGGGAGCCAGTGCCAGAAGAGCACTCCTTGTTTACAGTCCTAAAATTGAACTACCATGACACAGTCTCTCACGAAAAAATAAGTTAAAGAATGATTTTATTTTCAAGTCCTACCAGAATTACTCTAGTATGTAATCAGAATATTCCTTAGTGTTGCTGCTCTGGGGAGTAAGTGTAGGAATGAAGCTTTGTAGGGAGGCAGCTCTGATCTGTCAGACCATGGGAGGCTGGGGTCCAATCTGGCAGTGTGCCTCACTAGGGGCATTTGGGGCTTGAAGGAAGAACTTGATTTTGTACAATTGTTTTCAGGGTTCAAGGTGCAACTGGACAGACTTATTTGAGCACGGACTGCAGAACTCGCTAACCTACAAGACGAAAAATAGGCAGTAAGAATATGGGAGAAAAACATTTTATTACAGAAGAAATCATCTTTCATATAGTGCAGCAACCTTTCTATCCTCATCTATCACAGAAATATTTTGAAGGTCGTAAAGAAATTTTTCTTACCAATGATTAGATCAGTAAACAGTAGAGCTTCCTACAAGGATATAAATAATAGTCTTAAAAATTTACAAGGATAAAACGAAATAGCCTTCAGCAAGAACATTATTCTTCTGTCCCCATGACTAGATTTGGTTTTTTTTTTCCTTTAGTCATAAGACTTATTTTCTTTGCAAATGTTTTTTCTACCTGGGACAAATTTGTAGAAACTGATTTACTGAGAAGAATTCTGACACTTTCCTGGCAACTTGCAGTGATGTCTGGTGAAAGCAGCTAAATTTTGCTGTAGAAGAAAATTACAGAAACTCATGAAAACAGCTTTTGAACTCACCCAAATGTGATCTCCCTAAAGAAAAACCTAAATAGAAATGTCAGGATTGTAATCTTTTACTCACTTCAGGAACCCCATTTGGTATTCTGGCTACACAGCTGAATATTAAAGCTGTTTTTTGTTTGGTTTGGTTTTTTCCCACATAGAAAAAAGACCCAAAACACTGTAAGCTTTTCTTGTAAAGCTGTCTAAACCGAGTATCTATCATACAATTTTGCCAGGAGACTGTTTTGCTTCTAGCAATTTCACCTTGGAGTCTACAAAAAATGATAAGATCTATTGAAGAATAAAAAACCATAAATGCTGGGTATCCCTCTTTTGCCCAACTCCCCATAATCAGACACAAGCAAGTAAAAGAGGGCCCAAAGAAAAGCCAAGAGCTCTGTCCCTGTATGCCATGAATTAGAGATCACTCTCCTTCGCCTTGTAAAAAAATAAGGCTTGTACTGCAAAAGCTACCAGAGGATACTACCAGTATTTCCGGTTCCCTACAACAGCAGGAAATTTGTTCTGCTTAAGGAAAATCCGCAGTACCACAACCTAGGTATTTCTCCTATAGAATGACATTCTGGGTTTTGTTTAGGTAAGCACTCCAGCCAGGAAAAGTAAATCCACAAGAAATTTGCATCCAAGCAAGCAGCATGACAGGGACTTTAAATTGTGTATACCTGACAAAACTCATCATCAGTGCAATGCTTTTTATATCCCCTGTCTTGATAGTTAATTTCCTAAATAAACTTTAGAAGCCTCTAATTTAAATTCTTCATGGGTATAACCTGTTAAAGGTGTTCCAGATGACAACTTAATAAAGGCTGATCTTGTGAAAACAGAACAGAACAAGATGACAAGAAATTAGAGTGCTATTCTTGGTTTTCCTTATTTTTTTCTAGTTCTGAAAAATTTGTTTAACCTTGCTGTACTTCACTGTACTCTAAGGCTAATGATACATGCCTATTCTACAGAGAACTGGGAAAATAATTATCTTTACATTTCAAAGCTATGGGAATGAAAAGTATCATTACTTCACTGTTATTTAATTGCATTAAAAATTATCCTTTGACTTCATTAAAGTCTTCGGTATTTAATATAACAAGAGAGAGCAGAAGTAATGAATACCATAGTCCCTTATTTTCTCTACAGGTAAAGGTATTTATATTAATTGATTGGCAAAGCCAAGTCTTTTTAGAGAAACAGAGCCTGTCTTCTGTCTGAAGGAGGAAGAGCCCCTATCAAACTCGTATCACCAGTTTAGTTTAGGTTCTTCACAGACATTTTGCAGTGTTTCAGGTCTGGGAGCTTTTGGGTTCTGTGAACATTACAGTGCTGCTCTAGTAAATTACACTGCAAAGAAAAATAATCTAAAAATAATCTAAAGAAATCGAGCTCTCTGATGTTAATGTCCCAGATGGGAAGAGAACAACAGTAGGATGCTGACTAAAAACAAATCTCTATATAGAATTTTAATAAAATTTCCTCAATACTGTGCTGACATAAATAAGGTATTTCAGAGAATTTCCTGTCAAATAGAAATCTTGTTTTAGGACAGATCTAAGGGCTCACTGAAAATTAATAACAATTATTAGTGCCACGTAACTTCCTCCTTCCTTAGCACTAATCAATGACTGTGTTCCTGAAAACAACTCTTGCAAAATCAGAAGAATTATCAGCAGAAAGGTGACTACAACAGTAGGGTCAGAAGGTATATGATCTATTAAAAGGGAACATTCTGAGTTGAGCTATATGGGTGAGATGCAGTAATAAACCCATGTAAAGTCATCCCCTGCTCCCAAAGAATTTACACTCTGTTTTAGGTAGAGGAAATAGTGAAGGTATTTTGGATGTTATTGTACTTCTTAATAATTTAGTGTTACTGACCCCTATGACTATTGGGGGCGAAAAAAAGTGTACTAGAATAACCCTATGAATATTTAGAGGTGTTTAAATAGCAACAATGAAGAAAGAAATCTATCAGAGGTAATTGTATATATTTTAATTGATATTTAAAGTTTTTATGGCTTTGGATAAAATGCAGGTATTGAGTAAGTTCGTTTGAAAATTTTGAAACTTGTTATAGCAGGTTAGATTTACATCTTAGCATGTTGAAAGGTTTACATCATGACTCACTAAAAAGGCAACATTATTCAAATGCTGGGCCTTTACCTTTATGTGTTTCCATGACTTTTTTTTTTCCTATGAAATGAAGAGCGTATTTCAACCTCTAACTATAAAAGTCTTCAGACATTACAGTCCCCTGCAGCTCTGAGTCACAAAACAAGTATTTATTAGTCTGGACTCTCAGTATCTGATTGTGTTTTGATCCCCCAGTTCTGATTGCAAAGAATGGTTTCACTCTCCTGCAACAGCTAAACTAGTTTTAAATAGTCACACAAACACCACAACCACATACTTAATCTTTGTTGCGGAAAACTAATTAACAGGCAACAAAATAAATTCTAATGTTTAAAGGTGGTCAGTGAATGAAGTAAATGAGGGGTCTGTAAGACTTCTCTTACATTTAAACACCAGAATAAAGACGGGTTGCTGTTACTGTCTGAAATGATCCCTCTTGGCTGCAGGGTGGAAAGTCAGGATAAAGAAAGGTAGTACATTGACTTCATTAATGTCAGTGATAGCGCAGATGGTACCAAATGAGAGGCAATGAAAAAAGCCTCAGGGTCACTTAGCTAAATGAACTTATAACAACTGCATACCCCCATTACACAAGGAACTAAAGCTACTCCGACAGTCAAGATCTAAAGGGCCCAAAAGTTCCAAGCAGAAAATTTCACAGAAATTTTTAAGTACCTGGGATAAAGTAGGATTAAGTGGTAAAAAGCTGCCTCTGTGGCATAACAGAGAAGAAAAAATCTTAAAGTAGAATCCAAAGAAGTGTGACATTCGTAAAATTATTCAGAAAAATTCTTAGGTATCTAGAATGCATTTTCCATTGTGGCTTTCTAAAATCTGTTTCTTGTGAATTATTCCAGAAAATAAGATGCTTCTACTCCTTCCTCTTCACTGCTGAGGTTGATGAAACTACTGCTATTTCTTTTTCTTTTATATTCTGAAACTTCATCTAAAGATTCTGGCAACTTTTGGAAGGCAGAATACTATTACAAAAGGTACAAAGATATACAATAGCCTTCATATAATTTTTTTAATGTTAAAAGATATGTATGAATAAAATGGGGCAAGATTAAATAGCCTGAGATATGTGGGATGTTTTTGTTTTGCCACTGCATGTATTGTACATGTATTTTTTAACTGTATCTATGGAATTTTACCTTTAACACAGATGTACTTGAAGAATCATCAAGAACCCAGTTGCATACCAAATAATTTCATTTGTCATACAAGTTTGACCTATGTGGTTACTTACACACTGGGCAGTGCCTAATGACTTCTATTGCTCTAGAGACATAAAACATTTGGATGCTATTCTACTCATAGGTCTTAATTAGTAACTTTGTGTTCATGGTTCAGTTCTCTACTATATGCCAAAAATACAAGTAGCTTTATTCAGGTGAAACAAAACACAAGAAGAAAAAACATCACTTATTTTCACCAAATAGGTAAGATTGGAAGGGACCACTGGAGGTCATTTAGTCCAACCTCCCTGCTCAAGCAGCACCCTATAGAGGATGTTACTTAGGCTTGTGTCCAGACAGCTTTTGAGTATCTCCAGAGAAGGAGACTCCACAGCCTCTCTGGGCAGTCTGCTCCTTTCTACACTTTTTCACAGAAAAGAAAGTTCTTGAGCTTCATTTTCTATTCTGCAGCATTAACTTTCTTTTTAGAGAACAGGAGTGTTGTATCAGCAGAGTTCTGCAATTACAACTTCTTAGAAGCCGAAATGAGACTGAAGTATAAACTTTCTTCATTGATCTAAGCTGATGCTGGCACAATCTAAATATGCATGTTTACCTGCCAATGCTAGATTTATCTGTGATCTAAACTATGCTTTGAGTTCTACTTTTTCAATAGGAAATGGTTATGTGAAGCTCTGAAGCACCCAAAAATTACCTAGATACAGACTTTAAAAACAGGAAGTCCACTTGAGATAGTGAGCATTCTCTAGCAATAACACATTGTCACCTACACACACTGTAAAACATTTTCATAAGTGCAGATACCAAATATTATATGCAAGAACATACAGAAAATTACATCTGTTAAATACAGTTCATATCTTGGAGGAGGAAAATGAGGTTTGTATTATCATTGCCTTTTTAGCTGCTTCAGTAGCAGGCTATCAAGTCATACAGAGGCAAACTTGTATGTAAACCAAAGAATTGTGTTATTTTTCTTTAATATACTGAGATTTTAATTGTTTCAGAACCAGATTCTGCCACTGGTATAATATATAGCATAGTGTTAGCAGAAAACACTTATACTTTTCTCACTTAAGAGTCCCCTGAAGACTTTGTTGACGCTGAAGGGCTCAACACGCTTTCTTCTTTTCAAGAAGAAAGCTATGGAAGGTATACTCTCACACTTATGTGTTGTCCCATTGATTTCAGGCTGTTATTTTACTTGAGAAGTCACAGATTTTAGCAGAGTAATTTTCACACTCTCTCATGCCTGTGTTTTTTCAATGCTTTTTTTTTTCTTTTCATGTAATTGTATGAAAAATTAGAGACTGGGTGATACAGTTAAAGGCATATAACCCCCTGAAGATTTATAGGTTTTTATTGCCAAATATTTGATTATTTAGCTTTTTTATTTCTTTAGGTTAGTAGAAAATTGAGAATTGCCAAGAATCAAGATGAAACAAAAATAGAACCATATAATGGTTTGTGCTGGAAGGGAACTTAAGAGATCATCTAGTCCAACTCCCCTGCTATGGGCAGGCACACCTCCCACTAGTCCAGGTTGCTCAGAGCCCCATCCACCATGGTCCTGAACAGTTCCAGGGATAGGGCATCCACAGCTTCTCTGAGGAACTTCTTCCAGTGTCTCACTGTGATACAATCTTTCACGTGATTTAAAGGGTGGAGATTTAGGCACTCATGCAGATCTTTAGGAGTACAGAATGTTCAGTCTTGTAGTTGCATGCAAGAACGACTTGGCTTTAACAAGATCTTCCACTATTACCAATATGCAGTAAGGGGAAAACACTGGCATTCAGCATTTGCTCAAGGCTTAACACAAGCTTACTCACCCTTGTCTTGCACATGAAGACATATGCATTAGGCCAAATTAAAAAAAATGAGAGAGATCACAAACCTATTTCTTATCATAACAGTAAGACATAATTTTTACAAGAGACCAAATGCCTACCTAAGGCTGCTGAAACTATCAGAAGCTTCTTAACTTGGCATACCTTAAACATGACAAATCAATACAACCTTAATCTGGTTATTACACCCTGTAATTACGTATTCACGGCAAAGTTTTGCCTGCCAAGTTATGTCATTTAAGAGCTCCATTTGGGCTTGATCAGTTGAAAAGCTCAATGTCATGGTCTAGTGCACCAAGAGGCTGTAATGGTCCTGATGAGAATTCATTCATTCACAAACCCTGCCTGTGGCCTGAGAAGATTCATTTAGCCTCAGGTTGCTCTATCCTATAGGTGTTACCTACCATCATCATCCCCACATCATTGTTCTAGCTTGCTGCCTTGCTTTTGCTCTATGATCTCTCCATAAACTCTGATGCTATTACCACTCTGCTTATCCAGCTCAGGTGTGATCAGACTGTGCCCTGGCTATGACAGCACTGCTCATCCTCTGCTGTGGCTGCTCTCAGCTCTTTGTTCACCTTTGGCCTTGGAGTCCTTCTCTTGCTGCTGCCTGGTACTCAGTGGTCACTATTTCTGTCAATAGTGAATCTCTCTTAGAAGTGAGGCCCCTGAAAGCATTCAGAATATCATGCAAACAGCAGTGCATGCAGCAGAATATCATGCAAATAGCTCAAATCTACCACTCACTATGAGCATACTCACTTACAAAATTTGCCTTCAGTATCTTGCATTAATTTCCCACTTTAGCCACTCTTGCTTTTAAGCACCTTTCCAAAATGCGCTAGTGACCCTTCCTCCAACATGCTCATGCACTTGCAGGATGCTCCACCTGGAATGGGTAAAACAACTTGAACAATGACCTATTTGCAAAGCTACCTGTGGTAAATGAAGAAGGGGGCATCATACTGCTTTTGGTGTTGAATAAAGCTGTAACCAGTCTGACTCATCAATCCCAAAATTAAGCATCCTGATAGTAAGATAAAGATGTGGTAAGACTGGTAAAGTACCCAGATAAAGAAATAAACAGGTGATACTACAAAAAAACTTTTCTAAAGCTGCTGAATTCGCACAGCTGGCCTTACTGACAGTCAAACAGTCCACACTACAAAAACCCAGTCCCAAATTTTAATGGCAGCATCTTCTAACATCTCCTCTTGGAGTGTATGTGTGGAGATTCCTCCCGTTAGTGCAGATGTCCCTCAAAGTTACTCCTCCAGGCTGAAGAAAAGAGATTTGCCCACAGTCATTGGCATGGGTGCGTACCAACAATCTCTATTTAATAATTGTTTTTGCTAACTTTAATACAAATGCTTTAATATAATTGCTTCAACATTGTTTTATAATGCATTTTAATATTTGCTATAGCTCCTATGCTGTGTAGTAAATAATTCTGATTAAGATCTTTTTGCCTAATCATAATGATAAATCACACATAGTTTTATAACTATAACTCGTTTGCCATCTTTAATCCTGCAGGACAAAGTTCAATTACACATATATAATCCTTTGGATATAAACTGCTGACAAAGTCTGGGGCTAAGATTTGATCCAGCCACACTCAGGCTCCTCTCTGAGAAGGGGTTCAGAAAGCAAGAGGGTCCTTTCTGCACCTTGTGATTCAACAGGAGGCCTTTAATAAATTTTGTCTGAAGCTCCCACTCTGCCCATGACAAAGGGTCTAGCTGTGCTTCAGTCTATATGGCTTTGTATGAGAATAGCTGAAGGCAGAAAAGATGCCCTTAGTGCTAGGGGAAACAGCTGGAGAAATGGACAAAGAAAGACTCACATAGCCAAAAAGAGAAATGCACATTGGTCCACATAGCCATAGTCAATGAATTGCTTTCAGTGATGGTATCTTACCTAGCAAACATCTCAAAATTTTTAGTTTTCTCACAATTTCTCCAAGAGCCAGGGGGATAAAATGGGAGAATATTCAGGCCATTTAATTTCTTTTACTATATACCTAAGCCTGTGGTGTACAATCACAGATGAGGGACTCTGAGAAAACATTCTAATTAATTGGTTGAGAACAGATCTGCTCCAGAGGTATTTTCCAGCTCTCCTAACAGTCAAGTTTCATCTAACTTACTAAATAATATGCTCCTCAGACACAGTTATGTAGTTTCACTTTTAGTGCCCTTGCCATCTGCACACATATCAAAGACTTAATAATAGTCAACTGCATCATTCAAAAAGGTAAAAACAAGCAAAAAACAAGAAGGTGCTAAACCTCTGCCAAATCTGGAGAAAAATATAATTTTTTTTTTTTTTGGAAAGCATCAGAAGTTTTGAGGAGGCTAAAAGAAAAGATTATGTTCTGTTAGAAGACCTTTTAAGAGCAATCTGAATGCTGCATCTTAAGCACAAACCTTTTAAGCCTGTTGGATATAATGCATTGTTTGTCCATTTCTCACAAAAAATTACTTAAAGAATATTGGAAAATTACTTAGATAATTACCAGAGAATATTATATAATATGAACTTAATTAGTATTAATGTATATTTCTATCTCTATAAAAGAAATTATTATTTCCTTTTGGAAAGTTTTTTTGGTAGTCTGCTTTTATACAGTCCAAAAGAAGACTAAGTTTATGTCTCTAACAACTCAATCCTACTGATTAAGAGATTTAAATTCTCTTGAAGAAAAAAATGATATAAACTTAACCTTCTCACTTTGCCAAAATACTATATGTGTTAGAAATGGAACTAGAAGCATTTTTTGACACATTTACAACATGCAGATAGCTCTCCTCATCTTTCCTACTTAAAGAAAAAAGCTGCATATAAAAAATAGAGTACTTGGAGACTATTAGGAATCTAGTGATTCTCAAAAACAGAAGAGAGGCTCCACAAGTTAAATTTTAATTCATATAAATTACATTATATGTTGTTCCATGTTTGATTAACAAAATCAGGCAAAAATAAAGTGAAAATATTTATTACTTTCAGAATAATATTTCTGCTATTTATTTGCTATAAATATAGCAACTTTCTTTAAGCATGACTCATTCAAGGGAAGCTCAGAGACTGTTTTTAAACTACTAACCATGATGGTATATAATTTTTCTTGGTTTGAAGGACTGTGCTCCTTCTAAAAAAAGAACATTATAAATTTAGAAAAACACCCTATTGATTTAAGAAAAGGATGACATAAAGAGTATGTTGTTGACTCACTGTCAGCTACATCTAGAGACAAATCAACATATTTCCATGGAGAATGTCTCGTGCTTGCAGTTTACAATCAATAAGGAGGAGAGAAGTGATAATATATGACTCTTTCTGCTTACATATTCATTTTGTATCCTAATATACCTCTGAGAAAAGTTACAAATGGTTTAAAGCAGAAATACTGAAGGAAGACATTTCTCTTCCCATCATGGGTCATGGAAAAAAATCAAAAGTAATGTACATGAAATCTAAATAACTGACACTTGCTTCAGTACCAAATTCTAAAAGATTTCTTAGTATCTGATTGTGTGACTAGATTTTGTAGTATGTCAGTCTGTATCTAAATGTCCAGTTTGTTTTATTTATGAGCAACATTTGGTTAGGCACATAGCAGTGACTGCAGGCCACTGGAACCCTTCTGCTCCTACAACCTCAGGCTTGTTCTTAACAGAGGAATATAACAGGAAGGCATGCAGGAAATTGGAAGAGTAATCTGAAGAAGGCCAAACAGCTGATCATGAGAGACACATCCTTCAGACCAATGTCTACAGACACAGATTCCATTTAATTTCTTTCTTCATTTCATTCACTTATTTGCATCTTTAAGTTACAATATAGGTTTTGCTGTTTTGGTATTTTTCTTTTTCTAGTATATGCTTTCAATGTTTTAAAATCTGAACCAAGCTCAGCTTATGTTCTCACAACTAAAATACTTCTAGCTCTGTGCCACGCTTTGCCCACTGCCAGGAAATCTCCCAAAACCTGCTCCAGAGGGGCTAAGAGTGCTAACATCACCCAAGCAGAGGATTTCAGGGCAAGGGAAAAAAGCCTCATGCATTCTCTAACCAGCTGTGTGTAGGCATATCACTTTCGAAGATTATCACTGCTATTCCCAACTGCTCAGGGAATCAAAACAAGATGTTTTTGCTACCATTGTATCACACGTCTTTTAATAAAGTTGATAAATATTGTGGCCACCTAAAATGGGGTGTGAGAGGTGGGATGCACAGATAGATTACAGGCATCCCAAATAAATATATGTAACTCAAACCCCAATGCATTTGATTTGGTGTTTTTCAGAGGAGTATGATGGTGATGCACAGCATGTAAAACACTGTTCAACTGCCTAATGGAATCCATGTTTGCGAAAAGCACATTTCAAAATCTACAGCAATGAAAATCTCTATCCCTAAAAACTCCAAATGCCTTAGCAAGGTTACAGTAACCAACTGCCTCTCTGAAAGAGGGCTAGGGAGGGGAAAGAGTGCAGATCTAAAAGAAAAACTGGCAAATCTTAAAGACCAGAAGGAATACTCTATGAAGTAATCCGGCATATAGACAAAGCCTGGTGGAAATGTTGATTTACTCCTTTTAAAGATGCTCTTTTCAATCAACTAGCTCTGGAGCTTTGGGAAATGCTCTGATCTGAACTTGATTAGCATACAACCACTTTTATCTAAGACAGTTATGCTGGGTTTGTTTATCCAAACTGCAGACTAACAAGGTCAAAGATGCACAGACACTACAGATTGTGTATGTAGATCTTGCCAGTTTTACAGGTGAAATCTTTCAAGTCTCACCTGTCAAAGCAACACTGTACAAATGTGACTGAACTGCTTTCAGAGCCACACCTGAAAGAAGAGCAGCTGCAGAGCTGCTGGGTCCAGAGGCCCACATCAACAGCCTATGGATGATGTTTGGCCAGTCTCTGGGACTGCGGGTTACACTCTGACCAGTCCATTACAGCTTAGCATTCATCCTCTACATTCAACCTGAAGAGACTCAGCTGGGACTTTGCACACTCTGGGGGATGATTCAGTTCCCTTCCTGGGAAATTGAACACTAATTACCACAAATCTTTAGAAATGGCATGATGACTGCTGGGATACAGATGAGAGCCACAGAAGGTACACTCAAGTATCTGGGAGCAAAGAATGCAAAAATAAAACATTTGAAAAAATGTGAAAGGTAGGCAAAAAATTAAGGACAAATTTAACTGCTTTCTAGAAGTTATTTCATTATTTTTTCCTTTGCATTAACTTATGATATTTTCACTGGTACAGTACTTTTATTCTCTGAGATTATACATTAATGCAGGAAAGCTGAGCCTGCAAGACAGGGGAAGCCACTGCATCACTTCTCAGTTTCAGGCCCTCTCCCTGACACAAGCTACACCAATGGAATGTGTGACACAGCATGAAGTACATGCTCACTGGATCCAATTGCCAGAAGTGGTATCTGTTGTAGGGAGCAGAGGACAATATCTGAAAACTGTACCTCCTACTTCTGTACCACATCTTTTTTGTTCTACACCTGTAGAATGAACTGGTCAAAGCCTGTTAGGAAAGCAAATCTACCAAAAATAAAGGAAAAGAAAGAAGGCAATAAAAAGAAAAATTAAAAAGACAAAGAAAGAGCTCAGTGGATGAAAGGTAAGTGTCAGGAACTTACCTTTTTAAGTTTGAGAGAGCATATAAAATAAATATAGTAAATTAACTATAGTTTTAAAATGCTTGATAATTAAAGAGGAAACAAAAGTACAGAGTGAGATTTGTCTGGGGAAAGGAAACCCAATAAGTTAAGATTTTGGAAACGAGAGAAAAAAATTAGTTATGTGCAAAATAAATGAGCAAAAAAAGTAGAATCAGAAAATGATCACTGCTTCAAAATGACGAAGAGTTATGAATATTTTCTAAAAAGCTGTGTCAACATACAAATGCATGCACCACAGTGTGAAATAACTGGTTAGAAATAGAGCTAAGGTGTAAGTCTGTAACATCCTTCTTGCATTGACTTTCCAGAGTTAAACAACCAAGTAAAGAAGTTCTTTTCTTGGTATGAATAATCCAAACCTTAAGCTATCCTACAAAACTTTATCCTGTCACAGCTTTATTCAAATTAGACTTTATTGTAGAACATAAAAAAATATTTTAAACAGTATTGGCTTAAGCTCCACCAAAAATTTTACAATTTAAGCTTTATTAGATTAAGAAAATGGCATAGATCTCTAAAAATAGATGCCAAAGAAAAATATTTCAATACTTGTTCTGTATGTTTTATGTAGCATTTGAAAATAGTTAAAAATGCTTATTCAACAACAGAGAACATAAAGTTGAAACTGATTCAAATTAAGGCAATGATATATAAATGGTTTTCATTAATTAAGGATGTGAAAAAAAATAAGTAGTGCAAATGATGGATTATTTGTTACTTTTCTTCCAACAGGATTGCATTCAGCAAAAGTAATTTGCACCACTCTACTTTTAAGCTATTGCCATTTTTAGGAAAGCCAATATGCTGCTTTAGTCTAAAGAACAACTTTTTTCTACATAAATAAGAAATTAAATATGCCTAATAATATGCCTGCTCAATATATATGACATAATCTTTATCTGAAACAGTTTTTGTCATAAATTGCTGTGTATATCCAATTTTCTGTCCATTATAGTAACAGGTCCAAATAATTAACCTTAACAATCCTGGTAGCAAATTAAAAATTTATCAAAAAAATAGCAGTCTTGGGTACTTTTCTATTAGTTATCCGACTGTTATAACCTTCACCAGAAGCTTAGAATGAAGACTCACTGGAGTCTTCCACATAGTTCAGACTTCATCTGCATGATCATGAAAAATAACAAAGTAGCAGGACAAAATACTGAAAAATTAACCTATACAGCCCATTGTTTTATGAGGGTGAAATGATGTGCACTTGTGCTTCAATTAAGAAGTGGGCTTCATTATTTCAATTTAATTCAGTTAAAAAGCAGGAAACATGGGTTTTGAACTCAGCAAGTTTATATAGAGCATTGATGGGCCTGTCACATAATACTTTAGCTTTTTTTGAGAATATTAACTTACATTCAAATGAAAACAAACGTTGCGCAAATGATGCACAAATGATGCTCAAATTTAAAATAATGACAATAACGAATACATTTCATATCAAGATGCAGAAGTTACATATTGCATCAGAATATACATACCTTACTTCTTTTTTAATGATGGACAGGAGTTAAAACAGATTTGGAGAACTGTGCTTGAGGAGAATTTTCTGCTAGACCTGAATGATGAAGCTTCTTTTCAGCTCTGAAAAAAGATGGCAGAATGACCTTCCTAATTGGATGTCCATGTCCACTGCAAATGGAAAAAACAGTACCAGTTCACACATAACATGTTAATTTGTGGAGGAAAAAAACCTATCTGAAAAATTCTCTTTAAACTGAATGAGCAAAACATGGCCATAACTTTTGTCCTGATTGAACGTGATTAAGTGCACTTTGCCTTACAGGTAATGACTACGTGTTGGTCAGGCACAGGCATATCTGAGACGTGATAGAAAGAGAAGGGATTAAAACTAGGAAACCCTAACATGTAAAACAGGCACGGAATTATACACACTTATTACATCTAACTAAAAATTCTTAATAGAAATAAACTTTCAATGCTCAAAGCCAGCAAAACTATTCATTTACTGACGCAAGGCATATTTCAATGTAAAAACTGCATTTATGTTTATTCTCCTATTTCTCTTTCAAGGAGCCATTATTACATCACTAATAGGGGGGCAATTTGTAGCACTATTTGAATAACTCAGTCCTATCGACAGAAGACCTATTTCAGAGTTCCAGCCAAACAGAAACTCTCCCCTTTATGTAGCCAATTATCTTTACCTCAGTTGTTGCCATCTACAACCATTGCGAACTCCAGGTATTAACTAGTTCTGCCCAACAGAGCAATACTCACTCTTGGCCTCCTAGCAGGTACACTTTTGGGTCCTTCATGTCTGAGGGCTTTTACTTAGAAATCCTGTTCCACCACTCAAACTTTGGCTAAACCTCAAAACTTTATGCCTCTAAGCTGCATTTCACAAAACACTCAATGTTTACAACACTACAGATTAACATCATTGTAAATGTCTGCAAGTTACCTAAATTAGTTTTATTTTAACATCCACACTAGATCTTCAGGTTTTTGTATCCATTAGCCTGAAATCCTTAAATACTACAGCTTTTGCCTGATCATTGGTATGAACTGTTCCTAAAGTGTGAATGTCATCCCTTTTCTGATACTGACCTCAGGCATTTCTCATTCCTTTCTGCAATGAAGACAGATTAACCAAGTTGCTACAAGTCCTGACACCTGTGTAACTCTTAATTCTCCCAAACACCAGCCAAGCCTACTTTCCCCAGTGACTCCCCAAATCAGTCCTCCATGCCAAACCAAACATGAGACAATGCCTTAGAAACCTCACTTGAGACCAGGGCTCAGAATGACCCAACACTCTACATCACCTTGGGCTTCAAGTTTGCACTGGGGCCCCAGGCCTGACTTCCACTTATTCATGTTTATTTCCTTCGACAGTACTTCTTCCTTTCCCAAATCCAGAGAAACACAGAACATCCTGAGTTGGAAGGGGCTGACAAGGATCACTGACATCCAGCTTCTGGCCCTGCACAGGACCACCCCAAGAATCACACCATGGGCTCGAGAGTGCTGTCCAAACTTACGTCAGGCTTCGTGCCATAACCACTTCCCTGGGGAGCCTGTTCCAGTTCTCAACAACCCTCGGGGCGAAGAAACATTTCCTAATATCCAACCTAAACTTCCATGACAGGTCCATGCTGTTCCCACAGGCCCTTCACTGGTCACCAGAGAGAAGAAATCAAGTGCCTGCCCCTCCACTTCCCAAGGAAGCTGCAGACTGCTGTGAGCTCTTCCCTCAGTCTCTCATCCAGGCTGAACAAGCCAAGCGACCTCAGCTGTTCTTCATGTACCTCTAGACCTTTCACCATCTTTATAGGCCTCCTTTAGGCATTTTCTAGCAATTCCAGTAATTTCTCTGAGATTTCCCTATGCTCTCTCTTCTGCCCTGTATATTTTCAAACTCTTTCGGAGCTTCAACAACAAAGCCCGAGAGCCCTTCTCTTTGTCAAAGTCAACTTTCTGCTCTCCCCTTGCCAGAGGCCCTACAGAAGGGTCCTGCAGAGCCGCCGCGTCCCCTGAAGAAGGCGAGAACGCCACAAGCGCGGATGCCCGGGGAAAGCGGAGCTATTTCGGACGGGCACCGGGGACACCTTGCGCATGTTTTTAAATCCGGGCCTCCGGCGCGGCTGCGTGTCCCCCGCCGCCCACCCGCAGTGCCGCCGCCGCTGCCGCTGCCGCTCCTCCCCCGCGGCTCGGCCCTTCCGCACGAGAACACCGTCCCGTTCTCCATCCTCGGGGGGCCCACGGCAGATAAGAGGGCCGGGGACACGGGATTCCCAGGGATTCCCAGCCGCCGGGGAGGGGGAAGAGGAGGAGACAGGGAGGGAGAGGGAAGCCAGCGCGCGGCTCCCCCGTGACCCCAGGGCGACTGGTGACGAGCGCCGCGAGCGCCGGCCGCCCATTGGCTGTCGCGCGGGCGCCGCGCAGCCAATCAGGAGCAGCGCAGCGCTCGCCCTCGCCTCGCCCGGCGGCCCCGCGCGCGCGGGGGCGGGGTCACGTGACGCTGTGTTTACATCCTCTCAGCTGTCGGGCCCCGCCTCCCCCGTCCCGTCCCGTCCCGTCCCTCGCACCGGCACCGGCCGCCGAACCGACCCGCGCACCCCGACCCGCGACCGCCCAGCGCCGTCCCCCGCTCGCCCGGCCGTTCGCCCGCGGCCGGCCGGAGCGCTCTCCCGCCTGCGATCCCCGTCCCCCCAGGCGGGTCTCGCCGCTGCCGCCCAGCGCAGGGTCCGGGGCCCGCTGCGGATCGGGTGAGTGTCCCGCAGTGTGGGGGGGTGGCGGGCAGAACTGCGCTCCGGCCGCGCCGTGCTGCGCGGCGGCCCCGTCGGACGGCCGGGACGGTGGGTTGCGGCGGGGGAGGGGGAGAGCGCGGCCCGCCGGCCCCTGCCCTCCGGCTCCTGCCCTCCGCCGGCTCCCCGGGCGATCCGATCCCCATTGTCCGCGGGCCCCGCACGCAGGCGCGGGGGAAAGGGGGGGGGTGAGGGAGGGTGCTTGTTATCGCTCAGCCGGGACAGGGCGAGGGCTCGCCCTGGGGAGGGACAGGACGGGCTCTGTGCGTACGCCTTCTGCAGCCCCTTCTTCTTCCTCCTCCTTTGCTCGACCCCGGCGCCCTCGCACCGCCTGCGTAATAAATAATCGCTGGCCCAAAAACGGTTGGGAGGAGGAGAGGTGGTTGGTGTAGCCGCCGCGGGCCTGGGCAGCTGTGAGAGGACGGGGACAAGAGAGAAGGTTCCAGCCTCGAGATCCGGGCGGGGGGCAGTGGTGGTGCAGCAAGGTGAGGGCAGCGCTCGTCCCCCGCTGCGGCTCAGTGCCCTGCCTCCCCCATGACGGCTGTGGGTTTGCGTTTTGCCTTTGAGGAAATGCAGTGAGAAGGGGAGCTTGCGGGTTTGGGTTTTTGTTTGGGGTTGGTTTGGTTGGTTGTTTTTTTCCTCTGTCGAGTCTTTATAACCTCAGGGGGCTTGCGGGGGCTGCGTCTTCTAGGCCGAGGCATCGTTGAGGGGTGCGTGAGACAACATTTTGTTTTGTTTCAAGAGAAACCCGTGGGCTAATGAAGGGTATTTCTCCTTTCGGGAGTGGAGGAGGTGGTGCGGCTGCAGCGAGGGGAAGATACTTTGTTTACATAAATAAAGTGTGTGAGATGCGCGGTAACTTCGCTTTTCGCCCGCCAGCCAGGGTGAGTCGGTCGGTGAGCATTCCTGGAGGGGGAAAAGGAGGAGGCTGCCCCAGCCCCCCGCTTTGCCATAAACGCACATTTTGTCTCTGTTTATATTGTGGTCTCTGTTTTGGCTGGGAGAAGCGTAAGGGGAGGAGCAGGAACTCGCTCCGGGGCTGCCACCTCCTCCCCTCTGTTTTCTTTGTTGTTATCTGCTCGGGGAGGCGTCCGGGGGTCACGGCTGTAGCTGAGCTGCGGTCTGCGGTGTTAATGAGATTCCTCTTGGGCCCGAAACCTCGGGCAGCCTTCTGCAGTGCATGTGCGGCTCTTGTCTGCCCTCCGTCCGCCCTCCTCCCCCCTGCCTCGGCAGTTGTCAGCGGCTCGCACTGAAGTTGCAGGAAAGGGAAGGGAGGGCAGAGTGGGAAGGAATCTTGGCATTTATTTGATACTCGATCAGCAGCCTGGGCCTGCTTTGTGCAGCTCAGTTGTAGGAAAAAAAAAAAAAAAAAAAAAAAAAAAAAAGGAAAGAAACACCTAAGGTGGAAGGGTGAGGGGTTGTCTCTTTGAAAACAGGGTCTTCAGGGTCTTTATGAAAGTACTGAGCTGCTGCAGTGGGTGGAAAATGCTTGTGTCCTTTCAGTACTTGCCAGGGCCAATGCAGTTACTGGTCTCCTAGTGGGTATCTTTTACTCCTGTCAAGTAAAAGTCAAGTACATTTGAACTGCAGACTTCAGCGAGAAAGTAAGGTTTCTTCTCATAAAGAGGAGCAAACTTTGACACACACAAAAATACCCAGAATAAGACTAGTCAGCACTTCAGCAAATTACTAAAAATACCCAATTCCTCTTGACCATATGACCTCTGTGTTACAGAGCATGCTCTTTAAGATGCAAGCCACAAAAAATCTAGTCCCTGAAGTTAGTAAATTACAATAATGTGGGGTGAGAATTTCTTTGCAACATTAATCCATTATGCTTGCAAATGAATCATAATGTGTGATACATTTTTTTCCCCAACAGGACCATTACCTTACTCTGGGCAGATGATGTCTGGAAGGAATCAGGCTTGGATAATTGGAGCTGTCTTCTGCAGAGCTCCTGCCTGATTTGTTGGAAAAGTTTGAAAAGTATTTTGGATGTGTAGGTGTAAAACTGTGTGAAAGACGTATTGGTATTTTAACTGACTTTGGGTGAATAAATATAATGATAGGAATGTAAGAAGTATGTGAGTGAGGTCAGAGACCCACAATGAGGGCTTTGGAGATGGACACTTAGCCAGATGTTCTTTACAACAGTCAGTGTCCTTTAGAAATGCTAGAAAATACAATTGGATGTTGTTGGGAGGTCTGCAGTGAAGAATATAATGAAATCACAGAAACAGAAAAAAAATATTTAATACTGAACAGTCTTGGGTGGCCAAATTTTATCACTGTGTCTGTGCAGAATTAGGTTCCTTCCCTGCATAATCACTGATATTTTCTTCATCTAATCTGTATCATGACTTGCTTTAGATATGTGACTGGCCAGTTTCAATTCTGCAGTATTCTATTTATAAAGTATGAAGTCTTGCCATTTTTATAATCATAATCTTGCCAGTTAGGTGATTTTTATTGCTTAGTCTTATGGTTGCCTGTAAGTGACTGCTCTAAGTTGCAGTTTCTTTTGAAGAGGCTTCTGCCTAATTGGAGACCTAAGAATAGGACCTAAGTGCCAGACATATATTGTAGTTTTCCCATGCCTATGTGGAACCATACCAGAGCAGTCACTTGGCTGTGTTTCTGCAAACCTGAAGTGCTTTGAGATGGGAAGTGTGTATTCTGGAGCTAAAGGCAGGCTTAGGCATGATACCAGCGCAGGTAGAAGTCTTAAAAGAGCATGTTGCCTAGGATATTTTTTGTTTTAGGCAAATTTAAAAGACATTAGCACGACAATTAAATTTGAAATTCCTTCTGCAAGACATAGTAGTTCAGGGTTCTTGTTTTTTCTCCCCAGAATCATGCAATAAAATCTTTCCATGCAGTGTCTCAGAAAGGGTTCTGTCAGGTGTTTCAAAAGTTCCCCAGAACAAATACATTAAAAGCAATTCTGAAATATTAAGCATTTTGGGAATGCTCATGCCAGTCTTAGATGCATGGAGAGAAACACCTGAGAATACAGTCATTTTTTCTGGCTGTGAGGTGTCTTTACATGTACCTGTTCTTGTAATTTCTTGCTTTGTTCCCATTTTCAGCAGGAATGTCACAGAAATCTGCTATTTTACCCTGCTGAACTGAAAGTGATGTTCTGTAGCTGATAATTAATTAGCTCTGTAGGTAAGAAAAGTGCCTTGATGTCTACAGCACTTGGCACTCTTGAATACAGACATCATATAATATAATCTCATTTATTTTACCTACTTAGAATGTAAATTCCTCAAAGCAAAAGTGGGTAGAATGTATGTGCAATCATGTTTTGCAGATGAATAATCAGGTATCTGACTGGCCTAAGGCACTCCAGGAATCTTCCGGTAGGGTCAGAAGTTGATCTGCATGCTTCATCCTCTCCAACCAACAAGTGTGGATTTTTTGGATGGAGAATTCTTTTAAAATCTGCTTTGCAGAAGTGTGATCACACTGTTCCAGTTAATCATTTATGGAGTTATAGGGAGTACCACTAAAGTGTGGTACTTTATATTAAATATTATGGGTATAATTACATGAGAGCATCAGGAAATAACTACTGTGCTCCAATTCCTTTGGGACTTGTTTGTGTGCACTGGATGTTAATGAAAGCCTTCAGGCCTCCTTCATACAAGCTCTTAAAGCAGTTTCTGCTGCTGTGTTATTTAAGAAATTTGGGCTGGACTTCTGGTCCTTGAAGAAAGGATAGAATTTATAGCAGCTTAGGATGCTGAATATATTTTTTTGCAGAACTGAAAGAAAGCTGGATGGCATTCAAACAGTGGTTTTGCTTTTCTGTCCTTTTTGTCCTGGTATGTCATGCGTACTTCATGTTTCAGAGATAGTGTTGCAAAGTTGACAGTGATGTTAACTAATCTCAAGGAGCTTGGAATAGTGGTGGAATGTATGTGTGTGGATTCATGCTGAATCTACTTCTGATAAGAAGCTTATTGTAAACGTTGAAAGTAAGAAGTAAAAGGAAACCATAAGCAAAGATGTCTTTAAAAATGGCAGTCCAAAGAATCTTATTTTTGGAAAGAAAAAAAGGGATTGGAAACTGATCTGGAGAACCGCTGTAGGGTCTTTATCAGTTATTCATTGGGACTGCAATTGGTACGTGACTTATTTCTAAATTAATTTTATCAGTTCTTTAAATTGAAGCACAAAAACATAAATTGACCTTTATGGTGAGGAAAAGACACTGGTTTAGAGGTCATTACAGAGTGCTTAAAATAAACAAACAAGAAGAGACAAAACCTCAAACTCCACAGCTCTAAAAGAGTTTAGGCGTGACATCAGGAGTCACCATAGGAGCTCCCAGGCTACAGATTCTGGTGTATTCTCATGTGGGGAAGTTCTAGAGGGAGGAATGACTGGAACTCCTCTTCTTAGAGGGGTTGTCTTGTGGCAGAAAAATGCTTGGAGCCTGCTGATGAGCAAATGCATTCAATGAAGGCTATTTTTGGAGATCTGGCTTTGTTTTGTGTAATGTTTAGTGAAGAAAAAATGTAAAGATCTTGCTTTTACAAGTGCAGAGTTTGAGCTCTATGAGTTACGTGCAATTGGAGATTTAAGATATTGTGAGTGTTGTTAAGGTGACATAACAGGTGAGGTTTGGAATGCCTCTCAAGTATTGCACTTCCCTTGATTTTCTCAAAGAAGTATTTGCTCAGCATGCACTTGCAAAACAAAGTTGGATTTGCTGTGTTTCTAAGGTGCAAAAGAGAACAATTAGAATTAATATTTAAAAACTTGTCTGAGGAAACAATTCAGAATTTGACTTTACAAAAATGAAACCTTAAAATCAGGGTTAAAAGGTAACAAGCTTAGATCAAGTGGTTTGATAGCAACGTGGGATGTTTTGAATCCTGAATGAAAGACTCCATATATACGGAGGTGCTGCAGGGCATCTGAGTTGTCAGCATGGAGCTGTTAGATATGAGAGGATTTACTGAGGGCCTGTATTATTTGAAGATATAAAAAAAATATGGCAGATAGGATAAATATGAAGTAAAGGTAGCTGAACAGTTAGGGAAGAGAGCCCTTGTCTTGGTTGCTTATATGCATGCTTTACTGGAGCTGGTGTGTATTTAGAGACACACATGCACAAAGAACGCAGTTCAATTTGTGTACAACCAACCAATTCTGTGGCAGTGTAGAGACTATAAACAGAGTCTCTTGTTCTGAGTGACTTTAGAACCTGGTGGTGACAGACTGGTTACAAGTCAGTGTCTCCAGGTTTGCTCTCCTGGTCTGTTTTGGCCAATGATGCCTTTTATCTGGTTGCTTTTCCAGTCCCAGCTGTTAGGTTCCTTTCAAAGCAGTGGTAAGTCAGACAGAAAGAGCAGCTCTTCTGACTTACATGCAGAGAAGCAAAGACAGGATGTGGGCAGAGGAGTTTTCTATGTTGTTATTTAGCACCAGTTGTTGCTGTAGCACCAGCCAAGTGGCCAATAGTTAGCATGAGCACCTAAAATAGCACTAGAGGTCTGTGTTTGAGCACTCAAGTCACATTGCAAGTACCAGAAGCTTGCTGTTTTTATTACAAAACCTTTCGTTTGCATGAGTCCTAAATAGATAAGTCTTATTAAAGCTGTCAGTAATCATAATTATTTCTTCCTTTTTTTTTAACAATTGGCTTGTTAAAGTCTTAAGTGATAGCTGCATAATTTCTAATGGAAAATTAAGCAATCTTGAAAACTATTTTCAGGATGAATAGTGACAACTTTGTAATACTGGGATAATGTTCCTCCATGAGGCATCTGTCACTGGGAAGATTTTTTTTTTCCAGCTGATGTCTACGAATGTCTTTTTAGATTTAGTGATAAGAGAGTCAGATCAGAGTTGTTTTAAAATACTAGTTTAAGATGTAGTGAAAGGCAATATGCAGTAATATTGTAGACACAAAAGGAATGTAACTATTAAAAATGTGTATTGGCACCACCCTTCAAGCAAAACAAATAGAATTTGTTAGGAGTTGTCTTCAGAAGTGAAAGTGAACTAGATTTTAAAGAGATCATCTCAGAGGAGACATATCTTAATTATTTGTTCATATTTAAAAAAAAAAAAAAGACAAACCTGCTTCTCCAAAAAGAGGTTTCTGCATCAATGTATGGTTTTTGTAAGTGAAGTGATAGTAATTGGAATTGTTTATAATAATAGTCAGCTAGTGAATCACAGTTGGCAATTGATATGCCTGTGGCATCCCTGTCCCAAATGAAAGGCTTGATTCCTATAAATGGTTGTTTTAACATTGAAAGAGGAATTAGGACCATGTGGTTGGCAGAAAATGAGAAGTGATTACTATTTTGAGAATTTGTTATTTCTGTAGCAAATGCTTTTAGCAGATATTTGGGAATTACCATGTGGTTTTCTTGACATACAAAAGAAAAAGCAAAGTAATACTACTCAACCCAGTCAGGATGACTGTGCTGTGTCACGGCCTGTATATCAAAGTTACGAAAAGAGATGATTGTGGGAGCCACTATCCTCACAATGATATTTTCTGCACAGTTGGTTTTGCTTTATAGGTATGGCTGAAATGTATGCAAGTCAGCATTGCTGAAAGAGTGAACTCCAAAGTTCTTTAAAGGAGATGCTTAATTTTGACAAATGGTTAATATTTCTGTAGTACTAATAACTTCAACCAATAAGGAATTTCTGTATATCTACTGGGACATCAGTTTGCCATTACAGGAATTGATTTTCATTGGAAAATCTTTGCCTGAGATTCATGCAGTTCTTGTTTACTCAGTAGTTCTTGTTGGATTCTGGTGGGTGGGGCTTTGCTGGCTTGTTTTCTGCTGGGGCGTGTGATCCTGATCTTTATTTGAAAAACTGTCCCCTTTACCCTTCTGAGAATGTACTGTGGTTTTCTTTCCATTCAGTGTAGTCCAGTTTGTTAAGCTTTGCTGTGTTCTTCCTTCAAGAAACTCTAAATTTGGCAATATTGCAGTCAGAAGGTCAGTGAAACTGGAAGGACACAGTCAAGTTGAGCTGCTATGTTTCTCTGACTTCTGCTGAGCTGACTTCTGCAGTATTATAAAATCCCATAGGCCTTAGTCTCCCGTTATTTGCTTCAGTTAATTATGCATTCATCATGACTAAGACTCATTACTGCCAAGTTTCTTGAGATTCTGTGATGTTTTCTGAAGTAATTCAGTTGTCAGAAAAAGTCAGTGTAAAATTTGACTTCTCAATTCTGGCATGCTCTGGATAAGCTGGAGTTGTCCATGATGTAACTACATCAGGTTGTGTGAGTGTAGCAGCCTCTTGTGTTATATCTGTAAACTGCACTTCTGTCAGGTGAAAACCATGTGCTTCGTATGACTGCAAAAAACCTGGTACAGTAAGATTGCAGGAATGATGATGAACTTGAGCTGTGCAAGTGCACAGCTGCTATATAGGCAATGATAAAAGGTTCTCAACTTCCATTTCTTGCTGAAATATTTGCATGCATGTCTTGGAATGGCTACTGCAGCTTTCACAAATGCTCCAAATCCCTTCCAGACGACATCTGCTGTTGTTGGTACCGTAAGTAAATTATCACTTTGGAGCCACATTTACAGTAGTGCTTGATTCATACCTGGAGACAAAGAAAAACAGTAATTCAGAAACATTTTCAATTTAAAAATGTGCTTATGTATTTTGATTTGGACTTTTAAAGAAGGGTTATAAGGGCTTTTGTTCAAGTATTTCTACTTTTTAGTTTAGGTGTGCATGGCCTCAGGTCCAGTGAGTCGTGAGGCTAAGCACGTATTCTCAGTAGCAAACAAACACATGTATTCAGCATATAATTTAGCACCACACCACTGCAGAAGACAGCACTAAAGAAGGGACAAACAGCACCAATGGCATTACCCTGTTACCCTTTCTGGATGGCCAAGCTGGATGTCTGCTAACACGTATTTGTATATATTATTAATCTTGCCAGTTACTGGGCTTAGGCACTCATTGTACCTTGGAACTGACTCTTTCGTCCATTTATGCCCCATTTCCTCTTATACACATGCACACACTCAGCTGCCAATCCCAAACACCACAGATTCTCCAGCAGCTCACCTTGGACCCCTCTTTGTTCTTGTAGCAGCCATCTCCTTCAGCTGCCTCGCTTGGCCTGTCCCGTCCCAGTTCCAAGGCCACTCTGCCAGTTTGCTGGCCAGGCCAGCTTGGTAGTCTGTGTAATTACACTCTGACCTGGAGAAGCTCCCACCCTGCTTTTCTGGAACCACAGACCCAGTGGCCCCTGTGACCTGTGGTCTGACTCAGTCTCCTGTAGGTACACATGGGCACCAGAGGCCTAAGAAGGAGTTGCAGAGGGAGATTAACGGTCAGACAGGATAGGCAGAGCAGAGCTGGACACACATACTGACCTGCAGCCTGGTCACAGGTGACCTGTCCATCGTGTCACCCTGGCTTTCCTGTGCTTGTTTCTCCCCTAGTCACTGTGATTTTTCCCTTTCACTACCTCTGGTTCTTCCCCTAAGCATCCCCTCACAGGACTTGTACTATCCCCAAGTCTCTTTCTCCTGCATTCCATGGTTGCTCTTGTAGCCCTGTAAGAGTCACATCATTCGATCTGAGAAATACCTTGGAGAGGCACAGTGGTGGTGGGAGTGTGGAAAGAGTTGATGGTAGCCCAGGTCAGGGTGTTCACACGTATTTCCCCCCACTCCTAAGTGCATCCCTGCTCCTTACTCTGCAGAACAGATTTCTACCACAAAACCCAACAAGGTTAACTTTGATATGTGCAGGCAAATAATCTGTTTAATTTTATGCAAGCCCTGTGGAAAATTTAGGGTAGAAGATACTGGCTAGCCACAGAGGTGTAAATTGAAGTCATACTGTTACAAAAGCAATACTTTGAAACATAACCACAAAGTAGGGAGAATAATAGAATATTTGCATAAAGCTTTGTGAAAAAGACTTTGATAATGGCATTAGTGCTGTGATCTTTTACATTGTAAACTAAAGTGTTGATTTTTTTTTTCCTGGATGACTAGAGACTTTTGGTAAAATTTTAATATAGACTTATTTGTCCTTGATTTGTGTGTTTTGAAAGTTTTGATAAATCATTACTTCCTTTTGGTAAGAACCATGAAATGATAGTTGATCTCTGCTTTATATAAAGCAAGCATTGAAAATCTCAAGTAGTAGAGATTTATGGACAAAGTCACATCATTTTAGGTTGTGCCGTTTGTAGATTTATGGTATATGTGGAGACTGAGACAGATTATGATACGGATCCGTAAAATGCAGGATTTGGGATTAAAAAGAGGGAAGTGGGGTAGATATCCATTGCTTTCTTTGACAAGATAAAAGTAACTCAGTGTGCAAGTGTTAGTAAACAAGTTACATTTGGAAAAATGGTGAACCCATTGTGATGCTTCTGGAAGATTGCATCAGTGAAAGAATTTTATGTCATAGTTCTGAGGAAGAGAAGCAGGAAACAGGAGTAGGCTGTACTCATTCTTCACTTTTAAGAATTGCAGGTCTAAGTAATAAATTAACTTCTCAAACCATATTGTTGTGTTTCATTGGACTGTTTTAAGAATTAAACAAGAATTGGGATTTGTTTTTTCCTTAAATTGTATTTATTTAGCATCGCAAAAGAAGAGAATGCATAATAATAACAGTTAGGATTCTCAGGCTTTGAAAGTAAACATCATGATAATACAGTTATTTATGCTGTGACTATTGCATGCAATTTTGATGATTTTAGATAAATTTCCAAAGATCAGAAACCAAAAAGTTGTAGTGTACTTGGAGCTTGATAAATTCAATTGATATTTTTGTTTTTTTAATTGGGCCTGGGTTTTGTTTTTTTTTAGAGACTGAAGTAAATGCATAGCTCCAAGATGAGGTTTCAAGTGTCAGGAATGTAACTATCTTCTATTTTTACACTTGACCTCATTTCTATTTTCTTTTGCTAAAGGCAACAGGCGTATGTTGTTCTGTTGCTGCTGGAAGTGAGTTATTTAAATAACTTGAAATGTTTTTGTGCAATAAGTTTTTGAACTTTAGTACTGGCTGAAATAGTGAAAATTTTGTCATGGGCCACATTTTGCCTGCTCAAAGTTATATGAAGTGTGACTTGATCTGCTTAAAAACTGTACAGTTTTATGGTAAAAGTTTAGGGAAACATATTTCAGTTCTTGTACAAAACTTGGTTTGTACCTCATTGCAAAAGAGGATTCTCTCTCCCCATCCCCCAGTTGTTACTGGTTACTCTCTGAAGGTGATACTCAAAGTAAAGGAGCATCATTTTACTGTGGTTTGTTATGTTCTGGTCACCCAAACTAAATTATTTACCATTTTCTTTCAGGAAGAGAAATCAGCTTTGTTTTAAAAATGTTGAGTATTTGGCTTGTTCTTTGTATATGTCAAAGTGTCTTAGTTGGAAAGTGATTACAAAAATACTAAAATTTGCAGAAATGTTTGTGTCACTTTTATGCCTTCTGCCTTTTCAGGCTAAACTAGATTAAATGTACCATCACTCAACACATCACTCTACAGCTCTTCTAATTCTTAACAGTTGCCTGTTATGGCTTACATGAACCTATTTGAAATGAATACTCTCTGTTAAATATCCTTCTATAAAGCTATATATTGTGGCAATGAGTTTTGCAGCCTGGTCACTGTAGCTCACTAATTTGTGAAATATGTGCACAGACAGCAGTTTCTGATCTGCAAAACAGGTGCATGAGACAGACTCAGTGAATATCAGACATCTGTATGTATGAAACATCGACTCTTATCTGTCATGAAGTCCTGATATTGTAGGCAGTGAACAAACTGCTATTACCTGATACCTGCTGTTTCTGTGGGTCTGTTGGGCCCTTGAGAGAAGCTTTTCATCTTTCCCCTTTTTCCTAGCCAGTCTGTGATAAAGATCTTTGGCTAGTTTTTATTAGACAAGCTAAAAATAGTTTTGGCCTGGGAATAGACAGAGCTTTAGGCACACCTCGCAGGAGCTGAGACCTTTACAGAATGTGCTAGAAGAGGACTGCCAGATTGTCATGGACGCTGGTATCAGAGGAAGGGTAGGGGATCTTCTGCATGTTAGACATTGGGTTAAACTGATATCCTTTGCTTATGAGATCTTTAGTGGAGCTTTGAAAGGTCACTAAGTCATCTTAGGCTCCCCAGAGATGAGAGCATTTTATCCATTGTCTTACAACTAAGCTACAGGAAATGTTTCAGACTGGTGTGGGTAGAGAAGCAATATTAATTGTTTTGAAGTCTGCAATTGATGGTACACTACAGGGTACACAGGGCAGGGCTAGTGTTCATTCTGTCATTGACGTATACATACAACCTCTTGAGTTGTAATCACCAGTTTGCCTATAGCTGAACTCTTAAGGGCAAGCAACAGGCTGGCAATGATGGTTTTGCTGACAGTTTACCACTGCATACTGGGAAAAAAAATGTCACGCTTCTCTGATCAGGTACTGTTACCAGGGACTGCATAGTTCTACCACTCAAGCTGCATCACACACTGCCACAGACTTTGGTTCTTACTATTTTCAGTCAGATATTCAGACTTTTGTTAGCAGTTATCACTGCTCTCTGAAATTATTGAAATAATTTAGAGGGTTTCTTTTTTTAATCTAGTAGACTGTATCACTGAACTGACACGTAGCAAATTTTAGGTCTAGGTTTGGGGTTTTTTTTTTGTATGTTGCTAGCCAGCAGCATCTTTGAATGTTTTGAAAAATGCTTTTGAAAAATGATTCTCAGAGCACTTAAGAAGCTACTTTCTTATCAGCACTTCTGGTCATCTGCTTCCAGTAAGGAGGAGCTGGCTCTGGGTCTGAGCAGCAACTGGTTATTAATGCTGTCTGTCAGTAATTGACAAACTCTTTATGCCAGACTAACGTCTTCAGAACAGGTGGTAATGTCAGGTGCTTAAAATCTCATGAGACTTGTGCAAAGACAGGTTAATCAGGGAATTTCAGAGCTGTTAGTCATCTCATCAACCTCTCTTATTCATGGGGGCTTTTTCATTTTCTAAATAACGTTTCTTAACAAAAGATGGTAGGTACCGGCTGAATTAGAAATTATTGTGAAATTAGGTACTAGCAAATCCTTTGAAGAGAAGGGAATGTTTCTGTATTTGGTCCCAATTTAAAGCTTTTTTTGTAACATTAATGATTAGATTCAAAATGTTTGTAGGTAGGCAAATCCCAAATATCTCATGTATTTGAGGTGGGAGGTGTATGGAGTAAATAATTTTGTATAGATGACCAATAGGTACACTTTACTAGCAACCAATGAGTCTGTTTTTGAAGAAGAAACTGCTCCTGAAGCCTGAGAGGTTCAGCTTTGCAAAAATGTTTTTGTTGCCCAGATTTTAAGCAGTAAGGAGAGCTAAGTCAGGATGTGGGGTTATGCTGCGCATTAAAATTTCCATCCAGGAAGTATGTAGGATTGTTTGCTTTGCTTTGAAATAAAAGGTAAAGAATTTTCAAGTCTTTATCAGCATACCTGAAAACAGGTCTGGCATACAGAACTGATGTATAGAAAATGTTCCTTCCAGCATTCAGTCTTTGGTATCGTGTGAAGGAGGTAGGTGGAGTTTCAGATGAGAAAAACAAATTCAGTACAAAAGAAGGCATAGACCAAGAAAGGAATGTGTCTTAGTTCAAAGAAGAGGGGAAAAAAAACACTACCAAAACCACAAAAGCAACCAACAAAATTCTATGTTGTTTTATTATGTTTTACTTCTAGTTCCTATGAACTGTCTCAATTAAAAAAAAAAAAAGTTCAGTAGCTACTCAGCAAATTAGTCCAAAATTATGCCCTTGTGTAGGTACCGGGGTTAAAGTTATTTGATCATGTGCTTGTATGCTTGTCACTGCTCATATATTTGTGGAGTTCCATAAATTTCAGTACCTCTTTGGAGAGAAATGCAGCACCATGTGTGCTGTTTGGTGTGTTCAGGTGACTGGAGGTGGAGGAGCAGTGAGAGCAAGCACATACCTGGAATCTTGTATAAACAGCTGTTGAAAGCTCAAACAGGAAGATCAGGGCTTAAGCTTACATCAGACTTGACAAACATTTTCTGCCCAAGTAGGTCAATGCAATTCAGGTTAAGTCAGTAGTTGTAGCTGTTTACATTCATTTGACTTAACACTAATCCTGTAGTCTGTTTTTGTTCCATTGCTATATTGCAAAGAACTTCCAAGTATGCTTCATGGAGTGCGCTGCATTGGAGAGCTATCTCCACTTGGTTTTGTATTTGTTCCTGTTTAACTTGAACAGCTTCTTGACATGACCCACTGAATGGTAGGTTAGGAGTGAATGTTTTTAAGTAAGATTAGTCTAGGCTTCAAAAACATTCAGTGTTCTCAATAGCATTTTTCTTAATGCACCAAATAGGATCGTGTATCCTGGAAACAACAGTTCTTCTTTCATAGATGTTTGGAGTGACACAGATAGCTGTGGAAGGGAAGGCAGTTCTACCAGTTGGTTTTCCAAAGCACTTAGACTTTTTGCTGCCTTTAGTACCAGTTTAGCAGCAAGGTGTAGGTATAAAAATTTTTTAAAAATGTTTCTGAAGACTTTATTCTGAAATACCTCTGTGTCCCACATTTTATTTGTGCAGTCACCTACTACAGTTACTGCCAGCACACACTTCATATTTTGGGTTTCTCCAATCTTTGTTTTGTGAAGATAATATTATAATTACTCCTTTCAGATCATAATGAATCATTCTGTTTGTTTGAAAGTTCCTACTGAAATCTTAAACGCAGCTTGGCAATTTCAGGTTGGATTTCCTTGTGTGAATCTCTGGTACAATACTTGGGAGAAAAAGGGAAGCTAAACTAGAAGGGGAGTCCTGTGGTTATAGGAGTCATTGGATAGGATAAGAACAGGCAAAACATAATCTTGAGTTCATAACAGCTGTAGGGGTGTCACAAATTGAGTCTGGACAGAAAGAAGTAGGTTTAATACTTGATTTGTGGCCTGGGGAACTTCAAATCTCTGCTGATCAGAGTGATGTTGCTGATTTTTGTCATGAGTAAACTGAAACATAAGTTGACTGAAGTGTTT
The DNA here is from genome assembly GCA_024500445.1 of Entomyzon cyanotis. Taxonomy (NCBI): domain Eukaryota; kingdom Metazoa; phylum Chordata; class Aves; order Passeriformes; family Meliphagidae; genus Entomyzon; species Entomyzon cyanotis. The sequence continues at coordinate 24,944,643 of JAKEPQ010001005.1, forward strand.
CAAGCCCTTGTGTGCATTCATGGCTAATTCCCTTCTACTGCCAGTCACAGAATATTCCTTTCTGGGGAAACTGAACAGCTAAAGCATAATATTAATATGCAGCTGTCAGGTTTTTTGCTGTCTTCTCCCTCTCACAGGTAAGAGGGAAGATTCACCAAGCAATGTCGTATTCCATGTATGAGTTAAAAGTAATGTATCACACCCCTGATTCAGTGAGGTGTTGCTCCAAGCTGACACCTTAGTGAAAATAGTTTTGACGAGGAGGCTTAAAATATGGCTGACTCCATTTATTGTAATTTATCTCCTTTTTTCCATGCTTTGAAACAAAATAAGAATCAAGTTAGTTGGCTCAAGTAGTTTGTATTTCTAAGTAGTTATCTATATGGAGTCAGATTGTGTCAGTATTACAAGATACTAAATCTGTAAGATACCTGACATCATATGGATTTAGCAATGTCAATGAGGTTTTGTCTTTCAAATTAACTGGATATCTTGCTAGCATGGTATTTAAACTGTATTTAAGGGAGTGTGCAAATCATTAGTGGCATAAGGAATTAACCTGAAGTGCAAATATATTTGTAGACATTCTGAAACATGCAAAACTTGTTTCTGTTTAAAAGCTGACAAAAAAACCTTGGTAAACCTTACATCTTGTTACTAACTTCTTAGCTAAGAGTTTTGCATAGCTTATAAAATAGTGAAGAATTAAAATGCACTCAAATTGTTGTCACTTAGCCACATAGCCAAAAAATACATGTTCAATTAATGTGACAATATTAAAAAAAAAAAAAGATAAACAAACCAAAGAACACCCAGAAATTATTTAAGGAATTTCACTGAAATTGGTTATAAGTTAGGTCAGAAACAGGTTAGAGGTGGTGTTATACAGTTGTGTGGATTCTTAGGGAAATTGGAAAGCATGTTTCCATTTCATTTTTAGTGTGAATATAAGAAACTTCAAGATAGGGTTCCAACTTTTGCAAATAAATTAATGGGTAATGTGGAATGAGAAACTACGATTGTTTTAATTGTAGCTGGTTTTGCTAAGTGAACGAACTTTTTTATCAAGACCATACTGAAGTTTTAACTCCTAAACTCTAATTTCTGTTGTGTTCTGTATTGCAAAGATTCATAAGGCTAAAAGCAATAGCTTCATTTTGTTAACTTGAAGAACCTTCCTCTTGTAAAATTAGTGCCCCTCTTGGTGTAATAGACATCAGAAGGCTGTTTGTGCTCTTTGTGAACTGCATGTATTTCAGTTTTAACATCAGGGAGCTTCACAGGATGTTTTTGGTGAGCATTCAGCTGGGTAGAAAGTTTTACCATAGTATGCTCAGCTGTTTTTATCTTGGTCCTGGGTCAGCTGTCACAAGGAAGATTTTACTAACTTGCCCTCTTCCTCCAGCTGTGCTAAAATGGCTTCTGAGGTGTTTTCTTTTGTGTGTTTAAAATATCTATAATCCCTGTTAGAAGTAGTTCTACTTTCATAAGGCAAAAGCTTCCAAATATAAAAGCATTGGAGGAAAGTGAACTATCAAAAAGTATTTCTCTGCAGCACAACAGGCCACTTTTCATGAAAAGATCTATTTTTCACTTTCTCAGGTATTTTTTTGTTTTTGAACAAAAATACTTTCCATTTGAGCAGCATTTTGGCCTACCTGTAGCTGTAGAATCCAGAGTAGAGCACTGTAGTTGATTAATGAAAGCAAACCAAAACAAGGGATCTAAAAAAGCAAACATCATCACCAACATCTGCCTAATGTCACCTTCTTCTGACAGGGCAGTGTATCCACAACAAGCCATAACCTTCAACTACACTTCCAAATAGTCACTGTGTTTTGCTGTGTCTCACTCTTGAGAGGAGACTCTCAATTTCTGTTCTCCCCTACTTCCCACAATGTCATGCTATTGACCACACCTTTTTTGTTCTTTGAGATTTGTGTGATAGCCATTAATGAAGCTGAGGTGCTTGATGGGTGTTATCAGTAGAAAGTCTTGTGATGCTGCAGTAACATGAGCTGTCTCGTAATACCAAGAATACAGAATTTCCAAATACCTTAAAAAATTCTGTTACAGCGTGGTGAGTATTGCAAATGAGAAAAATGTTATTTACAGGAAATAAATGTTATGTGAAACTAGTGAAGACACTTGTTGATGGAAATGCTAAAGCTTTTTACGTTTTCCCATCCGTGAGCTCTGCACGTTTGCTGGCGCGGTGCTGATGGCGAGCCGAGTTCTCCATCTGCTGGTGCGAGGCGGTGGATGCACCCAGCAGGAAGGGCTGCAAGCGGCATTCCCGTCTCTCAAATGTAGCAGCCGCGTTGGTCTTAAAGAAAGCTCAGTTCTTACCTTTGCGTTTTTAGTTAAAATTATTTCCAAACAGATCTCAAGATAATAATGAACTTTTTAGTATGAAAGACGGCAAAAGCTATTGCTTTAGTTACTGTAGATTATTTAACTGAAGTATCATTTGATTCATTGAACCTTCAGGTGTGGTGCAAGTGTACGCAAGGGAGTAGGGCTGGAATATTTTTATAAACTATACTTAGAAAAGTCTCAGGTTTTATATTTTCTGTCGAAATTGTCCTGTAGTCTTTTTTCCAGTTAGAATGTTCCTGTGCAGTTCAACACACCCAGGCCTACTTACTCTGCTGTGGAACACTAGGGTGTTCAGCAGTGTGTTTTTTCTATTTTAATCTGATGTTTTCTTGCTGAATAATTGCACCTGGTGACTTTTTACCTCTTTCCATTCCAGAATGTCAGTGAGAATAGGTTTTGCTTCAGAGGGAAGCACACAGCTGAATGGTGAACAGTCATCATTTCACCTCTGATATACCAGGGCTTTAGCAGCCCTGAGCATTCTGTCCCCTCCCCTGTAAACTCCCCCTCAGTTTGTGTACTGGATGTGATACCCTGTGGTACGACATATCCCTTTGGCCTCTTCAGGTCAGCTGTCCCGGCCATGCTCTCTCCTGGCTCCTTGTGCACCTTGCTCGCTGACAGAGTGTGGGAAATGGAAAAGTCCTTGGCTTAGGGTAACCACTACTTAACAACAACTAAAACTTCAATGTGTTATCAACATTATTCTGATACTCACTGTGTACTCTATTCACCTAGAAGTGGTGCGTCAAACTTTCTTGTTTTCCTGTCTCCTAGCCTTCTGTTCCTATTTTACTGATAATTCATGCAACATAAAAAATGTTAACATCTGGATTTTGAGTTTAGTAATTAATAATTAAATAACTGCAGATAAAATACAGATCAGAAAGAATTATTTTGAAGTTAATATGCTCTGTAGAATTGCACTTACTTATTACAGTGTGCTATGTAGAATTACACTTACGAGCTAGCAAGCTGTTGAAAACTTCTGGGTACTTAAGGAATTTGTATTCCTCTAGTGAATATGGCAGGCATTAGGAGGAGCTAAGATACTTGGAGGGCTTTCCTGTTTCGATTCCAATACAGAGCAATGTGCCATTCTGGCTGTACTAGTATTCTGTTTCAGCTCAAAAGTGAAGATCTGAAAAGCATTTCCTGGACATCACCCCTTTCTGGCCATTGGGTGATACTAGAGCATGGAAACCAAATTCCTTTCAAAATTAGCTAACTTGGTACATCCGCCAGCTGCTGTTGGATATTTAGTTCTCAGGATGGGACTTGAGGTCACCCAAAGGCAGTTGCTGTCCCGACTATGGCCCCTCAAATATATAACACGGGTTATGGGTTCTTACCATTGTAGTATTTACAGTGTCTAGCAAGCAGTGCAGTGTAGGAGTTTTGCATAATGTAGACAGCCCAAGTTGACGTATTAAGGTGAGGTTTCTCAGCTTTGAGTTAAAATCTGAGGGGCAGGATCTTGATTAAATACTAGCTGTCCTGGCTTTTAATAGCTTTGCTTCATAAAGTTATCCAGTACTAACAAATCACCTGCTAATAGCTGTTAATGTCTTTGTCTTTTGAAACTGAAGTTATGTAAACACATCTGTTTTGCAGGATTCACTTGTGATGTCCTTCTGAAAAACCAACTGAGACTCTATTACATACATATACTTTTGGAAAAACTCTCCTCCTAATGTATTTTGCAAACTAATTGAATTACTACAGAAGTTCAGCATGGGAGGAGCTGTGAGTGCTGGAGAAGACAACGATGACTTAATTGATAACTTGAAAGAAGCTCAGTACATTCGCACCGAGAGTGTGGAGCAAGCCTTCAGAGCAATTGATCGTGGTGATTACTATCTGGAAGGATACAGGGACAATGCTTATAAAGACTTGGCCTGGAAGCATGGAAATATACACTTGTCAGCACCTTGCATTTATTCTGAAGTCATGGAAGCACTGAAACTTCAGCCTGGATTGTCTTTTCTAAATCTGGGTAGCGGAACCGGATACTTGAGTACAATGGTGGGATTAATATTAGGTAATTATTAATATTGGGTAACCTGAATGTTTTTATTCAAATATGACACGTTTTCATATTTTAGAAGGTTATGCAAGCCTTGTAAAACTTTACTTTTACGTTTTTGACAATGACAGTACTGTACTTAAGGCTGGATCTTTGAGATATGTTCTTAAAATATTGTTTGTTATCTATAAGCAGTTCACTGGTGCTGTAGTTTGGCATTTCATGGGGTGTTTTGGAAGAGAAAATTCTTCCTAAATGATAAAATTTTAGTAGTGTAAAATTCTCATTTGAAAGGAAACAGTCCTTTTTTTTTTTCTTAAAAGGGAAAAGGTAGATTGGAAGAATTTTTTAAGACTAAAATTTTTGTCAGCATTTGCACTCTATTTATGCGTTTACTGTAGGTTACCGCTTTAACCTTCAGGTTATGGAAAGGAAAATCTTAATTGAAAAGGCTAATCTCTTTTAATGAAAACTTAAATGAAAAATAAATTGTATCAGTGTCAAACAGCTATTTAAAATATATTTGATCATTTTATTAGTGAGAACATTTTGGGATGTAGACTGATGAGACTGTTTAATCACATCTGTAGGTTTTCAAAAAAGTTTGAACACACTAGCACTGTGTTTTTTCTTGTTTTCAAGTACATTTCTTATATGAGAAAAAGGTGGAACTAAATATTGTTGCCTAAATTAAATTTTAAAGCCTATATAGAAAAATGTGTTAAATCTCCTCATGCCCAACATTTAGACTACAGAGCACATGCACCAACAAATATTTTTTTTACAAATTAATTTCATTACATAAAACAACTGTAGTTATTTTAATGTGTAGTTTTTGTAGATGCAGTTTTATTGACCATATTACATGCAGTTTTTCTTTGGTTGCAGAGACCTTGCTGACAGGTGATAACAGATTTTGCTTATATTTTGCTTATTTATTAATATACAAAAGTAAGATGTCCAGAGTTGTTTTGTTAATTTTCAATTAATTTTGTTACTTTCTGTCATCAGTTCTTATTTACTGGAAAGAAGAAATTATGCCTAATAGTGCGTAATAAACATCATTTGTTGGTATCTCTGGCAGTATCTTTTGTTCTAGTTAGTACTAATAAATACAAGAGATGCCACTGTTTTGTGGAAACAGGAATTATGCTAATTCACAGGTAAAACTAGGATAAAGCTAGTGTGTTGCTTTTCCCTGTTTGGAAGTGTTTCTAACTGAGAGTAGATATATGAGATTGTAATATTTTAAGTTCATTATTAAAATAATTAGTAAACATTGAGTCATTTTTTTCTCTAAAATGTTTCTTCAGGGTAGTGACTAATGGTATTTGTTTATGTCTGTCTTGTGGAAAGCTTTCATTATTCTTTCTTAACTACTGTGTTTAAAAAAAAAAAGAAATACATGTTTGTTGCACTTGACTTTGTATATATTGCATGAGTACCTATTGTATTTAACCAATTTGGAGTAGCTGTTGAATGCTCCTGGGTTTATCCTGTCTGTATCAAACAGAATTCCTATCCTTCAGAGTACCATATGCAGAGTTGAAGAAATTGAACAGGAAAAGACTTGTCTTCTTTGGAGGGTGAGGTTGGCTGACAGCCCCTGAGGCGCAGAGTTACCCTGCAGATGTTCCCAAAAAGACAAGTTAGGTGCTGATAGTCACTAGCAGGTCTTGAGCAGCCTGGAGCAGCAACTGCTCGGCTTCTTACAGAAGTAGACTTTCCGTGTTTCTGGAGTGCTATACCCTGTCACCAAAGTCTTAGTGTTGTAATGTGTTCTGAGCTCTAGGCTGAGGCATGGAAGGTACAAATGCAATTTATGTGCCTTTATTTCTTTATTATACTCTGTCTAATAAAATTAGTTACATATAATAATTCTTCTTTAGTGTTTGTTTTGAGCCAGGGAACAGTTGCTTTAACAAAGAAAAATAAACAGATGTAATTTTCTGACAAATAAACCGTATAAATTTTTGAAAGCTCACTTTTTTTTCAAACTAATTCCAGCATACACTGCAGTGAGTAGCACAACCGTGTGGGTTTTAACAATAGTTGCGTATCTTTAAATTTGACAATGCAGTGAAAATGTTTCTGCCGCGTTGGCAGTGTCAAAATGACTAGGTTAAATTATCAAATAATCTGAAACATGATCACTTCTAAGTAGGGCAGCATACTGAAAAGACCCCGTACCAAGCCATAGAGATTGAATTGACTGTTGCTGATACTGTTATAATGTAAACAAAGTCCAGACTAGGTGGTGGAATGCTAGCTTATTATGCTGAAAGAGGCCAGTTGTTTTCAGAGAGTAGTGGAGAAGTTGGTTTTACATTTTTAGAATAGCTGACTCTGCTTAGATGTCCAGCTGTGACTTTCTTATTGAAAGAAGAGAACACATTCCCCATCTTTCTGTTTAAAGGTACTGTGATGTATGATGATGTGGTAGTGTTCTGCATTCATAGTTTTAATTTCAAGCTGCTGGAGCAACTGACATTTGCAGGATGTTTTAGTTGTTTTCAAAGTTAGGTACTTGAAGGAATGTACATGTGAATTTTTGGACAGATGATGTTTATGCATTTTTAATTAACTTTAAATCATAAGGTTAAATTAATTGTGATTTTTTTTTAAGTAAAGAAGACATACCTTGAATACTGCTGTTTGCTGCAGAGCTGTCAGAAGCATCATAGCCTGTTATGGTACAAGAGAATGTTAAACAAGCATCTAGAAAGGGATTGCCTATGCCAATGCTTTTCTTAAAGTGACCAATAATAAAATGAATTTACAGTAAGAATGAATGTCAGCAGGACGTACATTACAAGTTCTAAGAACATCTGTGGGATGATAGCTACCTCTTGCTTGCAGTCAGGGAGGTCTTACAAGCACTGCCAATGGTAACCTAATGGATTGGTTTTATGTCACCCAGTAGAAAATGTTATAAACTATGTTAAGAGTTGCAATTGATCAGCTTAATGGTATATGGCTATATGCTATATTTTTCTTGCAGTAAAATGAAACCTCTCTTACTAACCCCCAGGTCTGTTTTGTTCATCTGTGTCCTAGAAAAGACAAATTGAATTCTGTTTCTCTGGAGTAACATCATGGAGCTAAATATTAAGGAAAGATTTAGAATGCAGTAGAGGATATAAATATAAGTTTTGTCTAATCTTATTGATGTTTACTTTCCCTCTTCCCTTCCCTCTCCCTTTTCTAATTCTATGCTCCAATGACTAAAGACCCTGGGCTATGAGTTCATGTTAAATTTAGAATCCTCACAGCAAATATGACTGTCTGATTCAGATTCCTTCCTGATGTGGATAATCCTCATAATACTGTCTCATGATTTCTTCTTGTTCCTGAAATATAGCATTAACTTTTGGCACACAGTATGGTTTGGAATTATACTTGGATTTGATTACAGAAAAGCAATGCAATTGTGATGGGATTGTGATGAGTGAACATAATGTGTGCGCAGTTTATAATGCGTGGGCAATTTCACTGTTGTAGATGGAAATTAATTATTATATATAACTAAATCAAGAACAAATTTCTGATTTTGTAACCTGCAAAATAGAAGACCATATGTGGCTAAGGGATATAATCCCCATCTCTAAATTGTCAAAACATAAAAAGTTTGCCATAAGTCTTCAAAATTTAAATATCAAAATGCAGACTAAATTATAATTTTTTTTTTTATATTCCAAGTAATGTGTTGAAAAGTAATTTGCTAAGACTGACTTCAATGTAGTCAACTTATTTTCTGCATGCTCCCAAAGAAAATTCATTCTGTAATTGTTTTGTTGTAGTTCTATCCCTGTTCTTTTGTTGACCCTTTGGCCTTTTACCTTCCTCTTAAGCACTGGTAATGCAGATGCAAAAAATAACTTTGTCTAGCAGTGAGCATTTGGAGACTTCTGTTTTATGGGTTTTTAATGTTTACACAGTATGCTGTTGTTCCATGCAGTTTTGCTGTGCTTAAAGAAAAGAAACACCACAAAACCCCACCATGCTATTTTTACTTACAGGACCTTTTGGGATAAATCATGGAATAGAGCTTCATTCAGATGTGGTAGAATACGCCAAGGAAAAGTTGGAGAGCTTCATAAAATACAGTGATAGCTTTGATAAGTAAGTATCTAATTTGTCTAGCTGGCTTTGCAATATTTTTGGTTTTAAACTCAGTGTGTCATTGCTTATGAGCTTAAGGACGGGAGAAGAATGGCATCACACAATCAAAACCTAAAACTCCCAGTTTGTGGCTTTACTTCATGAGGTAAGTAGAGGCTTAAGAAAGCACTCTTTGGAAGCATGGGAATATTTCTGCTGTTGAGTGCTTAACAAAATGGATTTTCCTGCATTTTGGTGATGTGTATACATACACAGGCATACATATGTATGTGCATGTACGCACATGTATGCATTTAGGAGAGTGGTATGATACGCGGGTGTCTTTGCATGTATGGAGCAATTTTCATGCAGTTATTTAGTTTTTATTATGTAATTGTACATCATCTCTCTATACAGTATTAACTTTTTTTCTAAACTAGCCCTGTTGATCTGGACCTGAGTAAATTTTTCTGATTGCCTTCATGTTTACTTCCTGAAGAGATGGACCTAGGAGTATTTGTTTGTGCTTGTACCCTACTCATTTTTACTTCTGATTATAATTCTGGGTTACAGGGCTTTGTACCTGATTGCTGCTACCTGCTCAAAAATTTTTTATTATTTTAAGTTGGCCTGTAAGAATATGGGACCTCTCTGCCTCTGTAGAAGGAAAAACAAGGTTCTGGGTAGGGCTGTTCTTTCCTTGCAGCAGTAAGTTCTCCAGCAGTGATTATAAGATAGCTTCTGGAAATGCAGAAAAGCTTTGGAGTTGTAGGAGTAGCCTAAAAGTTGCACACACTACACCTCTTTTTTCCCCAGTGGACAGCAAAGAAAATTCTTGTTATCCTTTTACCTGTGTAATGTGCATTATTAGTGGCACATTCTTAATTATGTTGGCTGCAGCTCAATCCACTTTATCCCTTACCCCAAACTTCAGGAGCTCAAATCTGACCACAAGCCTTTCTCTTCATGCCCCTAAGTAACAGAAAAGTATCATCTTACCATCTGTGTCGGAAGTCAATTCTGTTATTCTGATACCATGTAGGAGAAAATGCATATGTTTCATTATTATTGTTTTAATTTTAATACAGGCATTTGTGTTGGCTGAGATTAATCTATAACAGAGGCCAGAACAAATAAAGTAGATTGAATGAGCAGCTTTATAATGCAATTTATGTGTCTCAAAATAATGCGTGTGAAATACAGTCATTTGTAATCACTACTAATACTGCATTAATAGCTTTATTAAGTTAGATTTGCCTGCTACCTAGTGAATTCCTGCACATACCTGTACTTGTGCATTTCTGTAGCTGTCTTTACAAGACATTCAAAAAAGCTGGTTTTGATTGGAATGTCTTTCCAATCAGGTGATAGATCTGTGTACAGAAATTAAATTAGGGTAGCGATGAAGTTTTATCATTGTTTAAACAAAATCTGATTATGGTAGTTGTGTAAATGAATAGCAGAACACTGGGGGGTGTTGGTTACACTTTAAAACATTCAGGAACTTGAGAAAAAGAAAACAAAACTGTTAAACTTGATGAAAATAATTGTCAATGTTGTATGTATATTGTGTTTCAAAGAAATACGACTCTCCTCATCAGCCTAACAAAAATTATACTTTTGTGCAAGTGCTTTTTATGCAAATCTGCCTGTAATGGCTGCACTGCAGCTGACCTGATAATGGTTGCCTAGTTGGATTTTGTGTTTTGGGGGGAATTTTTAAATTGTCTGCATAGCTGATTCTGGCTAACTGCTTTCTTTGTAAGTATTCTGTATTATTTTAATGTGGGAATGAAGATGGTGTGTGCTTTTTTTCTGTCATAGGGTTCTGTATTTTTTTTTACTGTAAGTATTAATATCATATCTTGAATTTTAAGCTGACTCTCAAAGTTACGTTCTTTGACTCAGTAAGTTTGGGTTTGATTCTTGTTTCAGTAACTTTTTCCTGCATCTTCATTTATAAGTGAAAGATTTTTACCCAAAGTTATGGACTGTGGCATCTGAACTTAACTACTGCTTTAGTCAGCCTAGTATTTGCCCGAAAGACCACACAGGGAGGAGGTGTGCCATAACTGTCTACTGCTGAACGCTGGTGTATACCAAGCAGGAGTCCTCACTGTTTGAAAATAGATCATATGGCAGACGGTATGAATGAAGTTCATTGTCTCAGTGAATGTGTGTGCATGTGAAAAATAACTTTCACTTGACCAGCAGCCTCTAACAAGGCACTCAGGGGTCATAAGGAGCATAGAGACCACAATGTGTGTTCCTAGCAGTAATGGAACTACAAAAATGGGAAATTCAGTAAAGCTTTGCTTTGCCACTTCTCTCCATTCTTTCTTAAGTGGATAAAGTTCTGCAGTCTGGTCTGATGTTTTATGCATTCTCTTTTTGAGAAAAGAAGCACAACTTTAAACTTTTGGGTAGGTACTTGAGAGCTTCAACCTGGATCATAAATAAACACTTTATAACTGTGTGGTGTTCCTTTACTTGGAGCAATAGGCATTGGTTTTGCATCTGATTTTCGCATGGAGCTCTGGATCATGATGATTTAGGTGGGTTCTTGCCTAATAAAACAAGATGAAATATAGCTTTGATGCCATTTTGTGGGGGAATGTTCTGGTGCTGTGTGATACAATATAACTTTCTTTTTTGATTCCTGATAATGTTCTTGAAGTACATTTAAAAATGTATTTTTCTATGATTCAGGTAAGGTACTTCACTAGAGACTTGACACTATATAAAATTACCATATCCAGAAGGATTGGAGACTCTCTCTCAGCCTAAAGGGAGGGCTGTTTATCTCTGGTAGCTGGTCTTATCTCAATTTTGGCATCTTGAACTGTTCATCAAAAGAAGAGTTTTCAGATACCTGTTTCAGAAAGACAAATAATTCCAGTTACTTGTATCTGTATCCATATCCCACCAATCTATAAAAACAGTTTTCCTCTAAATGGAGGTGGAGTTGAGCATTTTGAAAAATAAAATACTGCCTTGATTTACTTGATGATGTATGTTTGCCAGTAGAAGCAAAGGAGAAGTTCTTTCTTGAAAACATCTGAAACTGTTGTGATGGTTGAGGTGCAAAGATTTTAGATACAGACCGAAGAAAATTCTTTGAGTCTGAAATATATGTAAGGCTCTCTTTCATTCTTGAAATCTTCAGGGAATGCATGCCAATTAAGGGGAAAAGAATCATTCCTTAAGAAGGCTCTATCTAAAACACATATTTGCAAGTACCAGGCCCCGCTTCACCTGTTTATTGAAGGGGAATGTGTTGTCTTTTCTGCTCCCATTCAACTTCTAGACCTAGAATATCCAGCTTGGAGAGAGAGCCACAGGGCAAGGCTAGGTTGCCCATCTTCTAGCACCCTATCCAAACCCAAACCTGGGTAAGCTGGTGAAGTCCCTGCTGTGAAAGAAAATCACCAACCCTTCTCAGGATCAAAAGAAACCACTTCAATGGTAAGTGACAAGAACCCTAGTACTAATTCTGGGATAACTGTTGTGGGTGAAACTTCTTCCTGAAGTCCTGTAGTAGATTGTGTTGGCATTAAAAAACCAGAAAAGAACATCTTCCATCAGAGTATTTTTCTTCATTGAAATGTAAGGCTGCTTGTAGGACTCTAAAGGCTCACTTTTTAAAATTAAAGCAGATTTGAATGGAGTGTCCTGTGTGTACACACAAAGATGAAGTTTCTTCTTGTTGGTCAGCTGGCTAGTGATTGCAGTAGAAAATCTAAGCAGGAAAAGCAAACTGTCTCCAAAACACACTGATGGCTTTCTCAGTTCAGACCTTACTGATAACTTAATTTCAGATAGTGTTAATAATGCTTTTTTAGTGGTGAGTAAATTCTTGTAGAGATTTAATCTAATCAGAGCAACACAGGCACGACAAGAATTCCAGTGGGATTCTTTGATGCTAGAGGTTATGATAGAAAGGAAAGGAAAATAGGGATTAGAAAAATAGCCATTTTTTTCTTTAGGGATATGAGAGAAGTACTATTTCTCATTCTTTACCTTGTAAACTGAAAGGCTCCAAAGACAATTCAATCTATTCTTAGCTGGGGAGGAACTAAACCTGCATTTTCCAAGTATTTGATAGTTACAGAAATACATATTCTTGCCCCCTCAGAACCACAAATAAAATACCTTTTAAAAGTAAATCCCATGGTGGACACTGCCTTTTTTTGGAAATCTGTTATGGCTACAAGTTTTGATAGTACTTTTACATTAGAACAGGTGATGACAATACTCGATGTATAGCTCCTGTAAAAACTGTTGTTTCACAAAAATCCACAGTCTAAAATGACTTTTTCAATCTATAAAACCATTTTCTGCTTCAATAAAAAATAGAAAGAAAACACTTTTCTAGTTTTTGTAAACAAATTGTTCTCTAGACTTTTTCCATGGGTATATTAGGGCCTTGACAATAAATTGAACTGACAGAAATTTTTTCTTGCTTCCCTATGCCTGTTCACTTTTCTTAAAATTCTATGTGGAATTGCTAAAAAGTATTCCTTCAGTATTACTTTTCATTTTACTACCAAATTTTAGATATAATACAATGAAGTTATATAATTCTGTAAATCAGTGTTGAAGGGAGAGTGACATTAGTCATAAGTATTTTTAAGAACCAGTGTTCGACTTTTTCTTCAGAAATGATTGAATAATGTGCTTTGGTCCACTCAGTGAAACTGGTGAGAATATCAGAAATTGTAAACAAGATAGCTGAGAAGAAGCAAGGCAGTTTAATTCAGAGATGGAAATGACAAGGGCAAGTGAGGTAGAGATACAGATTTCTCACTATCCCTACAGCATTGCCTGGAAACTGAAAAAATGTTCAAGACAAAATTATGGAGTAGAAATTGTCTCAGCATCACTTTTGGCTATTAGTGGAGTGCTGATTAAAATTACTGTTGTAATTGGATGCAAAGGACTTTAAATGAAGTCTACAATGAGAGCTTTTAAAAGATTGAATATTTTAATTCGTTTGTTTTCTAGTATTTCTATACATGCAAAAGTTATCAACAATACCAGTAGGTGGAATGTGTGTAACTTTTCAATAAAACATGCTAGAAAGATATTAATATGTGTTTATACAGGAACCTAGGACTAGTTCAAAGAGCTTGGAAAAATACTTAAATGAGATTAAATGAACAGTGGAGAAAGAAATAGAGAAAAGGCTGAAAGAGCTTGCCATCTTTCCCTGACACTGCCCTACTTAATAGGAAAAAAAATTAACACTCTTTAAAAATTATTCACCTTTATATCTGGCTGGGGTTACCTCTAAAGCACTTTCACAGTCAAGTAAAATGAGAGAGGCTAATGAGTCATGGAAATCACAAAGTATTTCATTAATCTGTTGCATGTTCTTGTGGCATGTTGTATCACATAAAGCTGTGTGAATATTGACCTTCATCTTTTGTTTTCAAAGAAGATAAGTTTTAAAACGTGAAGAATTGACTAAATTACTTGACAACTTCTTCAAAGTTTTTCTCAGTGAATATATTAGTGTTTAAACACTAGGTTCTAGGAACGCTTGGAGTAAGATTACTGATATATGAAATTCTCGTTTGACATGGGAGAAGCTCTGAGATTGTATTCCTAATGCAATTGGACAAAGAATCCTGACCTTTCTAGGTTAAATGATGTGTACGTTTTCAGTCTGTGTCTTTAAATCAGCACAGAAACTCATTTTACAACTGCTGTAGATTTATACACCAGTTTTTTGTTTGTTTCTTACTCTTTTCACCAACAAATGTGCCAGAACTGGTGAGGGTTTTATTTCCTTCTTTCCTCTCTTCTTCTACCACGCTGAGGAGTCCTTTTTTGGAAAGTATGGTCAGCAGTATATTAGAACTAGAATAAAAGTGCATTAGTATAGGACAGAAGTAAGATTTACTTCCTCATCACAGTAACAAAAATCATTTAATGTTTTATCACATATTTTCAGACTCTAGACATTTTGCAGAATTATTTCAATGGTTATTAATGTATTTGATGGGTTTAGGGTAGTTTGATATGAAACTAATTCCATGAGTTCTTATGCTTGATTTACTATTCTGTTTTGAGATATTTATTATGATATGTTGTGTTTTGGTGGTTTTTTTCCCCACAAAGACTTGAGCGAAATTCTTTCTTCCAAAGTAGTGTCACTGTAGTTCAAGTGACAAATGTTAACAACTTGCCAACCTTTTCTTATACATTATTAAAGTTGAACAGTAGTTCTTTATGCCCTAAATTTAAATAAATTTAAATAAATTTCCCATTAGTAGGGAATTACTTAAAGCAGTTTGATGGTACTGAATGTGAATGCAGGCTTTTCAGAGGTTTGAGTCGACCACCCACAGGAAATGATTGTAGATGGGAAAACAGCATACTAAATTCATGCTGACATGGGTTTTCTTTCTATAAGGTCTGTGAACAGTAAGCTGAGAGATGTGAATGTGGTTAGTAAATATAGGGATAGGCAGAAGTATACTGTCAGATGATATCTTGATGTGAATGTAGTAGTTGAGAGGTGTAAAATGTAGCTGGAGTGGTGCTGGTTTTCAGACCTAAATATTTCTTCTCTTAGCAAAACCAGTTCTAAGTGGTTCCCCAATACTGCTTTTTTTAAGCATCTCATAACATTTTACTATTTCCTTCAGATACAATCTGTGGATTCTAACAGGTTTTTTTCTTCAAATAACTTGATATTTTTCTCTCCAGTGTTATTGAACTTGTTCTTTTTTAAAGAATCAATATGTTTACCACTTAAACCAACAAAAACTTGCACTTAATTTCATCTTCATAAGACATCAGGATAACATCCTTCATTCATGAAGGTTCTATAGGTAGAAGAGCTTAGCCCAAGAAGTGTCCTGTACAATATTCAGAGCTGGAAGTAATTAAAGGCAGGGTTCATGGGTGGGTATCATTAGGACCAAGCAATAAATCCCCTTGTAAAATATCCCTGCTATTAGGATAGGTTGGTGGTATACTCTTGGTGCTATGACAAATAGCATTAGATTGGTGGATATGGATACAAGAGTAACAAACTTAATCTTAGTTCTGTGCTGTAAATGTTTTAAATGATTGTTCATTTTATTAGAAATCTATACTTTGTAATACTTACAAAGTAATACTTTGCTGTGTTGATAGCTATAGGGAATCTAACTTAAAAATATGGGCAGTTACAATCTGTTGATCATTTTCTTAAGTTTCTGCAACAAAGGCAAAAACTCACTTTAAATCCTACTTTTTTTTTTTTTTTTTTTTTAATATTTAGCTGGAAGAAAAGTACCTTGGCTATGTTGAGTACAAACTTCAAATGCCCATCCCATGCAAAAGTTTTATATGCTTGAAACTTCTTGGTTATCTTGGGCCATTGCTGCATGCGCTCTGTGTGTGCTTAAATTTATGCCGTGGCAAGTGTTCATTTAAGCAGAGATTTTCTGTTGCCGTGTTATCTGTAATGGGAACTGTTAATTTCTGTGTTCTTGGCTGTTAGTTCTCTTGTAATCAAGACAGCAGATTCAAGTGAAGAACCTAAAGTGACTAAACTTCTCCAGATCGTTCCAGCACATTTTTCCCTTCTTTTTGTTGTCTGATGTGTGAAATAAGAGGTTTTTTTTCATGTTACCAATATAATTGCTCTGTAAAGCCACCCTGGCCACATGGTAGAGGTGAACAAACATTAAACAACACTTAGCATTTCTCATATCCATTCCGGCCTGGAAACAGACAAAATATTTAGTGAAATACTGTCTCATGTTGATAGCTATCTCATGATTGTTGATACTGCATGTTAAAGCAATAAACAATTTTATTTTCAGCAATATTAATAAAATATAGCTCCATGTAAGACAGAATGAAGTATAACATCTAGCTGGTTGTAATATCACAGACACAACAGGAATAAAATAAACTTTATGTAGTGACAATTAGTACTAAAAGAATTTGGGTTTGATTGTTTTCAAATGGAACTTGACCTAACATGGTTGATGCTACTTTCATACTGTAAGAATGAAATGCTTGTGATGCTCTTGGTGTAGATATTCTTAATATTAAATACTTCCTTGTATTTGTAGAACCTTTGTATTTAAGTTTTAAATAATTTCCTTATCAATTGATGGGGTCTCATATATTTGAATAAAACCAAACTAAACTTTACTTTTTTTGACAATTACTTAGCCAAGTTAGTAGAAACAGTTTTCAGAATTATACTTCAGTTTGTTTTCAAAGGTCATCTCAAATTACTAGGTTGGATAAATACAAGAAAATCCAAAAAGTTTTGCTGCATCACTAGTGAGATCTGTATTACATGGGGGTGTGGAGGAGCAAGATTCACTGTTCTACAACGTAACTTGTCCATGGTTCTCTACTAAGTAGGAGCTCAGTATGCTTTTTTTGATATTTCTGGTATGAGTCACTGCTCATACTATAACACATGAAGCAGTTATTTCTGTGAGGTGCATGAATGAAGAGGGATTGGCTTTTGAACAGAGATGTTGCTGTTCCAGAGACAGTCTATCGCCTTTACCTCCTATTTCTTCTACCTGCCTTTGCCTTTCTGGGTACCAGGGAGCTACATTTGGCAGTTCCTGAACTGCCTAATATTCCAGTGGGCAGCTAGCAAACCAGTTCAGTCCAGCTGGGGGTGAGCATTGCATGGCCAGGTGAGCTGATTAGACTTTGTTTTCCATCTGATACGGATTGCAGAGGTGTCTTCAGGAATTACATGTAACCTAGTCCATAAAGTGTTTAGGTTTGCTGTGGGAAATTAGTCTGTCAGGAAGACCAGCTGTTGACAGACTGGGTTGAAACTAGCTGAAAAACTCTGTGGAGAAAGAAGGTGTTTTTTGAAGTAAATGGAATAATAAATGAACAGCTGTTTTGGTCACAAGCTTTGTGTCTTCACAAAATTCCACTGATAGCATGGAGGGAGCACAGTCCAGCCAATTTAAAATGCCTTCAGACAGAGTTGGTCTCTAGTGCTTAAACCATTTTATTCTTACAAGTGTATTAAGAAGTGGCATCTGTCTTTATTTGCACTTTGTGCCCTTCTGGTTGCAAGCTGTGTAGCTAAATGAGGAATTATTTTCAGCTTTTACTATATTTGTAGAGACTACTGTGTATTTTTGTCCTCAGCTCATGTATAGAATATTTTGTGTCTGGAGCATGTTTTGTGGGGTTTTGTTGTGTCTTGTATTCCTTGGGCAGTTTGGTGTTCCTCTTTGTTTTAAGAGGGTGTGACCAGTGTATTCATGAACTTTTAGGGTGGTTTCTAGTAGAGGAAGCAGGATTATCTGGTAATAACCTTGGTGTTACCAGACGAACATTCTGAGAAGATAAGAAGTTGTGAAAGCTCTGGGGGCAGGCAGGGAGAGAGGCTGTCTTCAGTTTTCTAAAACTAACCAGGGACTTTGTCAAGATTTAAAACTGCATTTTAGAAAAGTACTGTACTCGTTCTCTCCCTGCCCCCTCCCCCTTACTCTTTTACTTTTTAAGCCCACAGAGGTACTTCGCTCAAACTTTCAAGTTAAATTGATGTGGTATTGCTTGATTTAAACCGTAGGCAACCTGAAATGAAAACTATAGCATAAACTGCCTGATGCCCTATATGTGCAATGTAGAAAATGTAGGAAAGAACATGATAGCCCAAGTGTTTATAAAATGAGATTTGCTTCTTCAGCAGATTGATCAGTGCTTTGGATTTAATTTTCTTCCCGGTATTTAACCTTGTCTAATGTATTTCTAGATCTTTCTGTGTTAATCTGAAATTATTGCAACCACAGTTTAGGCTGGGCTAGCTTCACCTTCCCAGTTGTGTGCAACAATACAGTTTATCTCTACTCCCCCTCCATCTCCCTTTTTTTTTTTTTTCAGTCAACCAGTGTTGTTTTGTAGCTTTCTTATTTTTTTTCCCCTCTGAATTTGGAAAACATGCACTGTTGTCCGCAAGGAGTACGTGAGAGAGAGCTATGCAGCAGTTGTTAAAAGATTCTGGGGTCTGTCTGGACTAGTCAAAGAAAGAAGCATTGCATTATTTTCAAGATCAAGCATCCCATCTTAGAGGGAAAAATATACTTTTAGCAGAAATTCAGTTTCCTGATTTGTTAATCGTGGTGGTCTAGATCAGAAAGTCAGCCAAGCCTTACAGGCTTCATCCCTAAGCAGTGAAAGCTGCCAACTTTACCGTAACAGAAAAAATATTGATTTGAATGCTGTCAGGTGTTGTACTGGGATTTGCTAATGCTAGCCAAGCAAAAAGAAAAATTACTTTCCATTGACAGTCAGCCATAGAGTTCATAAAATGGCTACATGTATTTGAAGTTTTTAGAAAAATTCATTCCTCCTGGATGATGTTTGAGATGCATTGGACTTTACCACTGCCAGATGAAGTTCATGAACTTTTTCATGCAACAACAAGTGTCTTGGGTTTTATGTAATATTTTTTTCAAAGAAAAACATAAATCCTTTCTATGAACTACTTTGTAACCTCTCTTCTTAAATGTAAAGTGCTTAGGGATGATGTACAGTTATTCACTGAAGGAATTTTTTCACAAAATGGTAAATTTTATTATGGTGTTAACAGCTGAAGCAGTAACATGCTTCAGAGATTTAAAGAATGTCAGAAAATAACAGTGTTGTGGAGAATATATGCAGCCTTAGCAATAAAGTACTGCCCTGTACAATTTTCCTTTGGTATTCTATGCAATGACAAAGAGTACTTACAGTCCTTGCAACTTGTGTTATAAAGTTAGGTCTACTAAAATGAAGTTGTATAACTTCAGTTTGCTGATGAAAATGAAAACAGATGTTTCTGAGATAATGAATCCTTTTCTGGTTGGTTTTTTTTTTGTTTGTTTGGGTTTTTTTTTTTTTTTTTTTTGCTTT
Organism: Entomyzon cyanotis; assembly: GCA_024500445.1. Classification (NCBI taxonomy): domain Eukaryota; kingdom Metazoa; phylum Chordata; class Aves; order Passeriformes; family Meliphagidae; genus Entomyzon; species Entomyzon cyanotis. Next base: position 24,964,033 of record JAKEPQ010001005.1, read on the forward strand.
GCATGTGGTCAAAAAAAACTTCATTAAGTTCATTTTGGGGAAAAGTGGATTGGGCTCAAGGTGGAAAATTGGGAGGCAGAGAAAAATGAGTCTATAAAAAACTAACTTACAGAAAATGGAGTGGACTACTAGGAAATTAAACTTTTCAATGTTTATTCAACAGCCTGGATATCAATCATTGTTGATAATATACTGTTAAAATGGCACTTTTACCATATGGCTTAAGATTTCTTTGACGAATCTGCTTCCTTGTAGTTAGTAAGGTGATGTTTTGAGGCTTATTCTGTTTTGCATAATACATAGTTATAACTGCTTAAGAGTTTTTCCTCAGTGGTTCTTGATGTGGCAGAAAAAAATCATTACTTTTAAAGTAGTACTGTCTTAATACAGACTCTTAAATTATGTATGCTTACCTTTCTACATGATATAAGGGAAGATAGAAAATACATTTTTCTGTCTTTATCTGGACTGGCTTTTCTTAAAAATCCTAATTTGAAATGTGTCCCTTCTTTCTTTTTTTCTTCTTCCCCTTAGATTTGAGTTCTGTGAACCTGCCTTTGTGGTTGGTAATTGTTTGGAAATAGCCTCAGACAGTCATCAATACGACCGGATTTACTGTGGAGCTGGAGTCCAGAAAGACCATGAAAACTACATGAAAATCTTATTGAAAGTTGGAGGCATTTTAGTAATGCCTATAGAAGATCAGGTGACTTAGTGACAATTTCCCCTTTTTATATTCTGATAAAATATAAATGTATTCTGATAAAATATAAATATATTCTTCTGAAATATATAATTTAAGGAATGCTTTTGAATGTATACTTGAGTTAGTTAATGTTGAACTAATGATACCTTGATTTGGTGTATTTCTGCAGTTAAGCAGAGACTAATCTTTTTAATGAAGTCTTGAATGAAGTCTTTTTTCTTTTAAATTTGTAGGAAAGCATCAATATCCTGCTTCTAGCAAAGTCTGTTTTATAGTATTTACTGTGTATTGTACCAGCCCCAGAACTGCTTTGATATCTCCCTGCCAGACAGATATTTTCAGTCAGTACTTCAAAACAAACAAACCACCTCTAAACCAGGAGAATTGTTTTCAAAGAATACAAAATGACTGTGATTAGTGGGACATTGTAAGGGGAGGAAAAAAATGAAAGAAAAATATTACTTTATTTCCAGCAGTTTTCAGTGTTGCTTTTCCATGTTAGATTTAACGCTTTTCAGACAGGGGCATATTATTTTAATAATACTTCGCACTTTTATCACTTTTCATCCTTAGACCTCAAAAGGCTTCTCAATGGTAAGTAGTATTCTCCCTGTTTTACTAATAGGGAAATTGAGAAAGGCACATCATGTGATTTAGGATGACGTCCTCCTGAATACAGATAATTACTAGAATGCTTGTTGATCAGCATGTTAGTTACTTTACTGTCCAAAAAGAATTCTTACACTGTCTGTCTGCTTTCTTAAAATGCCAAAGAGATTTAAGCATAGTCTGCATGATTCAGTTCCATAAATAATTTCATTGTTTATTCAACTAAGATACTGTCAGTTGAAATTGATGGAATCCAGCTTAAAAGTAGTCGCAATTTAAGAGAGAAATTAAAACTTTGACTATTTTAACCTTATATACAAATGGATAGGGCTTAGAGCATGTAAAGTATTAGAAGCACCTAAAAGCTCTGAGTTAATCTGGCTTGCACAAAACTGCTGAGAAAATGTTTAATTCCTCATTTGTCTTCCTGAAGGGGTGGAGAATTTACTTGATAGACAGGAGTCTGTTATTCCTCACAGGTGCTCAGCATACTGAAAGAGTGTTACAAATTGGTAGCAAGGGAGCTTTCTGCCTTCAAATGAGGCAAACAGTTTTTCAGAATAAGAATGGTTGAACATTACTGCGGGTTGCCTAGACAGGTGGGAAATCTCACCTAGGTCTTTTTTCGCTTAATCGGAAAAGCTTCTGATTTAACATTGTAGTTGGCCCTGTTCAAGGAGGAGGTAGGACTCCAGAGGTTGCTTCTGATCCGAAGTATTCTTTGATCTTTCGGAAAAATGAGGAAAAACAGAACTTACTTTATTTTTTTACCTTAGCTCTCTGGAAAACCAGTTGCATCTCTTCCCATTACTAAAGAGCCTTATTCAGTACTCTAGTGACCAAGTGATATTTCAAGGATTATCAAAGTCCTTTCTGTTCATAAAACAGCCTTCATTTATTAATTTTGAAGCAGAACAAAATAGCAGTGTGTTTGAACACCAATCTGAATAGTATTGATTATGACAAAATTATAACCACTGATTTATTTTGGTTTTGTTTTGCAGCTAACACAGATCTTGAGAACAGGACAGAACACCTGGGAAAGTAAGAATATCCTTGCTGTTTCATTTGCTCCACTAGTGCAACCAAACAGAAATGACAACGGCAAACATGACACCGTGGGACTGCGTAAGTTTGTGCTCCCTCCCTTTGGCTTGCAGGGATGTTACAGTGCCTGATGATGGAGGTCTGGAATTTGGGAGGCTGTACTGCAGAGACATTCAATTTAGCAAAGCCATAGCTCACTGAGATGTTTTTGTGCTCCTGGTGCATGGTCTTTGTTGTTTCACAGTTAATATCCTGAATTTAAGTGATAGAATGTTTCCAGCTTGTTTTTTCCAGCCACCTTTTCCTTTTAGGTTCAGCCTCTCTATTACAGCACTGTAGATAAAATAGGCAGCTAATATTAGGTCCCTCATAGTGCTAACTTTCTCATGGTCTACCAGAGAAAAACTTTTTCTCCTTCCCCTGAAATGGAAGGAAGATGTTTAATAACCTGAGTGTGCTTTATGTTTGTCTGCAATGGATACCTACCTGTTTGCTATTAGTGATTGGCATGGGCTTTCTAGCTGCAATGCTTTGAGTTGAGATAGAAAAGGTGGTTAGAAAGTCTTTGACAGTACACCTGTTGCCAAGATGGTAAGATTGGATTATAACAGGGAAGGGGATAAAGCTGATAGAGAAGAGAATAGAACAGAAATTTTCTGGCAGAGTACTCAGGGCTAGGAGTAGAATAACACAGAGCTTTGGTAACACATGGGAAATTAAAGCCAAAAATGAGCCTAAAAAATTAAGTCTTTCTCTCCTCTTTTGTTCTGCTAGCAAATAACCAAAGAGAACTGTCCCCTTTGCATGTTTCTTCCCTCCTATGCTTATGTTTTAACTGTGAAACCGGTATAAGCCCTTCAGGAATTCAGGATGTCCTGTCAGCTTTCATTGCCTGTAACTGCTGCTCTGGGTATTAGTTTTAAGTGTGTGAACTTGCCAAGGATAGTTCCTTATGATAGTTACATTTACCTTTGCATTTTTATGCAAAGTATAGAAGATATAGAAGTATAGAAGATATTTCCTTTATGTAATCGATTCCTTTGCAGAAATAATTAATTTTTGTTGTTTTAACACTTTTTTTGAGCCCTCAGAAGGCATTTCCTGAAATTAACTTACTAATACAAGGTTATTTTTTTTTCTCTGTTCCATCCATAATAGATAGGTTTTATCATATCTAACAATGAAATACAGAGGTGGCTAGTCAAACTACAATGATTTTATACAGTCTTATTCCCTAGAACAAAAGAGGATTTTCTGTCAACATTCCTAAATTTTCAGAATGAGAAATGCAGACCATGGACATTTAGAGCTGAATGGTAGTACAATAAAGGTGTTTCCTGTGTTAAAATTTCAAAATTACTTTTTAATGATAAGAGGAAAATAAAAAGCAAATGTGGTGCTGTTTGTGCTATTTAAAAGCAAAGAAAATGTTAGAGGCTTGAAGTTTCACTGGAAGATAGGATCAGTGAGATAGGCTTCTTTCCACTGCTCAGGTTGGTCTAGTTTTATTTTGAAACTTAAAGACGTGTTTGTGTGGGTGTGTTGCGTGTATGTGGAAGGGATGGGGGGTGTAAAAAGGAGTATGCTGAAGCTCAAGAAATAAAAATTCTAGCTAATTTCTCTTTTATAGTAACATTGTCTGTTTGTTTCAAATCCACAGGCCTATATAATTTGTCTTAAAAGTTCTAAGTAGTCTAGTGAATATGCTCCTCTGTAAACTTTAGCCAGAGGTTGCAGAGATCATTACTAAGTAAACATGGAGTCTATGCCCTACTTTGGACAACCCGTGAATGCTTTCTGACACATATGTAGTGTTATATATAGACTAAAGTAACTCTGATATGTATATGAGGCTTACTAATATATCTGTCAGCCATGCTCAAAATAGAATCTTGTAGAAAACTTCAGAGGTGTTGCTAAAAGGTTCCTTTCATCAACTTCATTATTGGTTGGGATGCAGTGCACTGAGGAAAAGACAGTTGGAAATACATAGTAAATATGCAAAATTTTGCGTCCTGTTAGTCTCGTTTAAAAATGCTTGCGTTTATTATAATAGGCATACAATCTGCAATCATGGTTTGTTTCGCCTGAACTTACAGAAGTGTCGTGGATGGTTAGATAGGGTTTTGTTCTTGAATTTTGAGCTGATTTTATACTTAAGAAATGGCACTCTTTTTCCCCCCTCACTTTGGCATGATCTGAAATCAGTATTGTCAGGCCTGAACATCCTTTCTGTCTCAAATTAGTCTGCAACTGAAGCTAGTGTATGAAACAGTAGATTTTGTGTGAAGTACATCAGGAGTTTTTTAAGCTGAATTGAATTTCTGGAAGTACAATTTTTTGAAATTATTTCTTCACTAACTTCTTCCTTGCTGTAGTCCCCATTAATTTTATGGTATTCTGTATGGGAAGGAAAGTGACAAGTAAAAAAATTGATCAAGATTCAGGTTTTGTTGGTGTGCTTTTTTTTGGTTTTGTTTTTCTTGGAATTAGCCATCCATAGGTCATCTAGGGCAGGTGTCTAGTAGCCAAGCAATATTTTGTCATCACCTGCCTGTCACTGGAAAACATAAAGCTTTGGGCTTTTTTCTTACTTGTTGGTTTGGGTTTTTTCCCTTTAGGACTTTGGTAATTTTGATTCCTCTTCTGCAGCGAAGATGTGGGTGGCTTACCTGGTTGGTCATGTGTGAATTAGGCATGTCCCTCCCTCATTAGTTAGATTCTGTAGGAAGTGGGGAAAAGCATAGTGAGCAGAAGAAGGAGGCAGAAGAAAGGCACTTGCCTAAACAAATGTGGCCCAGGGGTTAGAAATTGTTCTCCCATAGCAGGATCTTAACAGTGATAGCAGTAGGTGCCAAGATGTGCCAGGTGCTAAAAAGTGACAATACTTGTATAATTTCTTAAATTTATTTTAATGTTTTGTTCATGCTTTTTACTTCTCTTGCACATCTGTCAGACGACCTCTTTGTTTCTTGGACTATGCCACAGGGTTTGTCAAGGTGATATTACCTAACCTTCTTTCATTAGCTTATTGTATCATGTTCTAAAATTTCAGTTGAATTGGTTTTGAACATTAGTCTCACTGCCTTGCAGCTAGTTGGGTTGGTTTTTGGGTTTTTTTTTTTTCTAAATTTCACTTAGTATAACTTATTTTTCTTTCATTTTAGCTCCATGTGCTGTTAGGAACCTCCAGGACCTAGCACGAATATATATCAGACGCACTCTTAGAAACTTCATAAATGAGGAGATGAAAGCCAAGGGTATTACTCAGAAGGCTCCTCCGAAACGCAAGCGCAGGAGATGTCGTAGACGCCGGATTAACACCTATGTGTTTGTTGGTAATCAGCTCATTCCTCAGCCTCTAGATAGCGAAGAAGATGAAAGAATGGAAGATGACAACAAAGAGGAGGAAGATAAAGATCACACTGAGGCCTTGAAGCCAGAAGAGCCTCCTCGAAATCTGTTGAGAGAGAAAATTATGAGTCTACCATTACCTGAATCTTTAAAAGCATACTTGACCTATTACAGAGAAAAATAACTTGTTTTAAGTAGAATAATGCCTACTGATAGTTCCTTTATTCTTGAAAATGTAGCATTTATTAAGAAGTAGGTGGACAAATTATTATTAGTCTTTCATCAAGACTGAAGTACAGCGATAAATGGTAACTTGTCTCTATCTTGTTTTTGCTACAAGGAAGACTTGCATTCAACAGTAGAATCCCTTTTTAAAAATCTATTTTTCTTTAAATTTTGAAAATGCTGTTTTAACTCTGATAGAAATATATATTCCATTATGCAGCACTAATCAATATTTTGCATGGTAAGTCTTTTTTGATCCCTAACAGATTTGTATTGATAAAAGGATGAGTGAAATTTTATATATGCCAAATAATTGGTTAAACATGTGCATCTGACTTGATGAGCAATTTGTCTGTATTTATTATTATTAGGGAAACATTTTAAACATGCAGACACTTATCCTCTAATGTCCAAATCAGACCCTTCTAAAGTTTATTTTACTATGGCTTTGTTGCAATCATTATTACTATGTTGGTATAGTTGTATTCCAACAACACAAGTGCAATAAATGTATACAGACACTGAATGAGCTGGCTTTAGTGAAATATGAAAATACAACTTCTGAAATGTCAGATGACCCTGCTACTTCTGCATTTATCTTTTGCCAAACGAGCTTGAGACAACTTAGCAGCTTCTCTCAGAGCCTTAAAGAAACACCATATTGAATAAGAAGCAAAGCAATGCTTACTTCAGCTCTGCTTATATTTAACTCCATTTCACACTGTCAGTATTTCTAACTAGAGGCAATTCCTCATTTGTGGGAAGTATAGGACAGTACATTTTGTTTATTTCTAGAGCTCACAGCATTGAGTCAAAAAGTTTGGTAATGCAAGATTGTAATTTAGATTTCAGTCATCTATATTTACTGCTTTTAAGTAGAGGTAGAATTTCAACAAAGTTTAGTTTGTAATGCTTACTGGGATAGCTATAATAGTAGAAGTTAGAATTTGTTCAGCAAATGCACTTTAGTAAGTGAATTTTATACTTAACATGCATCTCCAAGAAGGTAGACTTGTGCCAGCCTATATTTTGTTTCTGAGCATGGCTCTTAGCACAAAAATATGTATAAAATCATACGCATCTTTTGGAAACCTAAGAGTAGCAGTGCAAATGTGGGGACCCACGATAGTGCTGATTTAAATCCTTCAATGATTTTTCCTCTTCTACATGTGAAGTTACTTGCAGTTTTCATTTTTAACTTTGCTTTTGCCATCTTAATTTCTTCATTCTGTTGTAACATAACCATGAGGGTAAACAGTTTATTAAGAACTTGGCTGGATATGTATTAAAACCCACAATCATTGGAAATGTATGCCTGTTAGACCCAATGGAAAACATCCATATTGAAAGACCCCTGTGATACATTTTATAACACTGGTGACACTTCTTTTTGTGTGAAACAATGAACAAAATAATCACATATTTCTAAAGCAGTAAACGTTCCTATTCCAAATATTTAAAACCAACTAGTATTCATATGGTCTAGCAGTCCAATATTTACTTCAAAATACATTAGCATTTTGTTGCATTTGAGGAGAAAGATCAGACACAATCCCGTGACACTGACTCTTTATGGTGCATTTCATGCTGTAGTCCCTGTTTTTAAGGTACATCGTAGTAATGTTTAAATGGAATTTCATGAAGGCCTGTTGTACCAGCATGTGGAGTTACTTTCCGCAATATATTTACTGTATAAGTAAACAAAAGTATTTGAAATAAATATTCTGACTTTATTTTAAAAGCAGGAAAACCTTATAGGAGATAGTTTTCCAAAATAATGATACTAATAAAGTAATTGTGATGCTTCAGCTATAAGAATTGAACATAATCTTGTTTTAAATGGGTTATTTTAGATGGAGGTTAAATAATCTGAAGTTTGAGATGTTTGTGTCTTCTTTTCTTGGAATCTACATCCATAAGCTCAAGAAGGAGATTACTAAATATTACTTAAGTACTTCAAGGACTTTATACAGGATGCTTTCTGAGAGTAAATTTCTGCATTCTTTCACACCTGTATACTTGGAAAAATGGACAGTGGATGACTTGTCATGAATCTTCAGTAAGTTTTTTTTGGAGTCACTGAAAGAGAATGTTTCCTCTGTGTTTTATATGTGGATTTATTTTACACTCTTGAATTTATATTTACATAAATAAAAAGGTAGAAACGCAAAATTAATTAAAATTTAATTTTTGCCATCTCACTTGATGATGGGGACATTGTTGCAATAAAATGTTTTTTTGTGGTTTCTGCTTGCTTGAATTTCTGTGTTTCTGTGGAAGTATTTTCAGTTATTTGGAAATTCAGGTACCAGTTGTTTCATAATTAGGTCAGTAATCTCTTAATAAAGGCTATTCTTGAATTTCAGAAATATATATTCTTTCTAAATTTTGAATTTTTGCAGAGGTTGAAAGATGAGTTGTTATTCATGACACAGGAAAGCTATTTTGGTCCCAGCACTACTTTTGAAGTAGTTGTGTGGAGATTTTCCTCTGGAGAGCCCAGAAGCTAAACTTGAGCCATATACTAAAGAACATTTCCATGGTTTGTTTTTCCTCTAAATATTGAGGAGTTTTGTTTTTCATCCTCAACTGAATAGCTATCTGGGTCAAAAGAAATAAGGAAAACTTGGAGGTAAGAGCCACAAGGGTGGTGAGCAACCAGTGAGTCACACTTCCTACTGAAACTCCTTGATGCAGCTTTGTTTTATTACTAGTTAAGAGAAAAAATACAAGGTGTGTAGGGTAGGCTGACAAGCAGTGTTGTAATTGTGGCCACTGCAAGGAAGGGTGTGATGAATTGGAACTTCCTGGGGGTTTATCTTCTTTGGTCTGGAGGAGGACTCAGGACCAGTGCAGTCTTTTCAAAAGACCTGAATTTTTAATCCCATGTCTTTCAGGAAAAACTGAGCAGCTGCCTCCCAAAAACTTGAGCAGTTTTCATTGCAATGGACTTGGATAGCTGTGCTTGGTTGAGCACTCTGTTGCTTGTTCAGGTGCTGGCAACTTAAATCTGTTTTCTTTATTTTTAATCCTGGTTTTTTTCCCTCTAAATTACTTTTTAAAATGCATCTTTTCCTGTCAGTTTGAAAACAAATAGGGAATGTAATCAAATGTGCAATGTTCTGATTAAAGCTGTTTTAACTCATTAAATATTTATCCAGATGTCCTCAAGAGTGTCTCCTTCCATCATTCATATAATTGAGTAAAACTGAAGGCTTTGTGTGATTTACTAATCAATTATAAAAGCTAAAGGAGTGGCGTTCTATGTTCTTATTCGAGGTGTATACTGAACTTCAGTTTAATGAGCTGCTACTTATTTTGACAACACTTGAATCATGTATGAGGTGTTTTCCATAAACTTGTTCTGAGAAGGTCATTGGAGTGTAACTGGAACAGTGAGGCTTTGAAGATGTGTGTTTCTTGAGATGTTTTAGTAAAACAGCTTCAGTAAAATCTAGATGACTGGCTTGATCAATGCCTGGCTCTCACTTCTGTAGTTTCACAGTGTACCTGTCAACTTGTCGAATTGCTCTGTTCAAGTAAAGTTGGCTTGTTTAGCCACAAGGCTTGCACCATGTTTATGGTCAGTATGGAAGCAAGAATCTTATGCTGGTTTATCAGTGCTTTTCAGCATGATAACAACATTTTCTTTCTAGAGTTTTTTGATTGTCATTCTTTGTAGTCTGTGATGCTTTAAAGAGAATTGTCAGGGGAGCAAAGGGAACTTTCACATCCCTTTAAAAGTTCTGTCCTACTTCAAGCAAGTAATATATATAATACCTTGCCAGGATATTTGGCAAAATACTTCATGCTGGAGGGAAGCAAAAGCACTACATTGTTTTCTCTCACTTTTTCTTCATGCATTCATGACCAGCCATGATTTTAGGATGAAGAGAGAACAGAAAACTACTGTATGTATCAGTTCATGCTCAGTGCTGGTTGCGTTTTTTTAATAAGCATTTCCTATCCATTTTGGTAACATTTTTGTCCTGGCGGAAAAATAATTTATTAGGGTTTCCTACTGCTCTATTGCTTACTTGACTGCATTCCAAGGGTGGTCTCCACGAACTGAAAAATATTTCTTTCAGGCAAAAAAATATGAAGAGTTAAATTGCAGTTCTTTATTACAGCAATAAAATTGTAGCACATGCACTTAATTTTCAATCATCCTCTTGAAATTATGCTCAATCTCCCATTGTTTCCCTTGAGTTTTTAATCCACAGCTTGCAACTGCTAGAGAGGGTAATGCAAAGTTCTGCCCCTCTGCCCTCTTTCATGGGCAGAATATTTTGTTCACATTGATTCCTTCTTACCCTCCTAGGATCACCTTGGGAGTCATTTGTATGTTGGATAATATGCTTTTTGCAGCTTCCTTTTTTGTTCTACAGCTCCAGCTTGATTTCAGGTTATCTGTGTAAGATAATCTGCGTGTGTTAGATACAATATTTTGTTGCCTCCAAGATCAGTTTTGTCAAGTTTGGGTCTGCATATTTTTAAAATTACTATTTTAGAGCTGTGCATAGCTCTGGAATCTCCAGTCCAAGGGTAGTCCACATCTTGAAACCCTTGTTTCTTCCTGTGTCCCCACTTTTCTGCTCTCAGACCAGGGCTGCATTTTCTGGACTACAGCATTGTATGAGAATGATAAGTAGCTTGTTCTTACAATAGTGACATGTTATTCTTGCCTGTATAAAATTCAGCTTGCACCACACAAGTGTAAACGAGTGAAACCTATTGACAACAGGTCAACCAAAGAGGCTGATGTGTATGTCCTGCCAGGGGCAATGTCAGTACTGTATGTGACAGAACTACACAAGCATAAAAACAAGCTTTCATATCTCTCTTTTGACTGGGTGATCAAAAAGCATTTTTTCAGGGTTGGAACTGGAGCAGGGATAACTAAGGAGAGATTAATAATTTCTATGGGGGAAGTTACTGGTAGATAAGCAGTAGTGACAGATCAATTTATATCATAAAATCAGCTGCAAGTTTTGATTCCTCTTTAAAAGTCTTTCATTTCTGCCATTTACCAGGTGTGTACAATCCATAGTCCGTATAGGTTAGCTTGGATTATTCTGCTCCATGTTTTAACCACTTTGAAGACATGGTTAAAATCTTTCTAACCTTATTGTTTGTCTTGTTCAGTTTTTCTCCTTACTAAATGGCCCAGTGTGAATTTGAGCTGTAGTCAGTAAAAGCAACCTTCTAAAGCACTACTTTTGTACTGTTTGCATCTAACAAATGCTCTAAGGTCGACTTTCAGTAATCTGTTACCAGTTGTGCCCTTTTTAAATCAACAGCCTACTAAACTAAGTTTGTTATTTGTGTCACTTTTCTTGTTTTAGCTTTTTTTTTTCCCCTCAAAACTTGACGTGTCTATTTTCTACACAATCAAAAGTGGTACATCCTTAAAAAATGCTTTTTTACCTTGCTGAAGAATTTTATCTCAGGCGTTGTGTTGTAATCAAGAACACCAGAAGAGGGCAGCATTGCCTTTCGGGAGCAAAGGTTGGGTGCTGGCAACTATTAGGAAAGACAAAATATCTACATTGATGTTTTTATTGTGAAATATTTCTTTGAGTAACTTGCTTAGGTACAAATGCATATTTGTAAAGTGTAGAGTCAGTCTCAGAAGAGTCTTTATGATTTTTCCAAATAATTTTCTGAAATACCTCTTTTAGGTGTGTAGTATAAAAAGTTTTCTTCTGGGTTGTGCTTTAATGCAATCCGAGACCTTTCCAGAATTGATGGTGTGGATAAAGCCTTTCATTCATAACCATTCAAGGTACCACACTGTACAAAGGTCAGTAAGGGTTTGACTAGCTGTGTAATTGGGCATTAAATGTCTTCAGCAGCCAAAGTTGTTTTGGACTTCATCCTAATGCTTGCTTGAGACCTTGTGTTGAGAACTGGACGTTGGGGCACATGAGGAAAGTATGGCTGTGCAGAAAATTGCCATGGCTGACACACCCACTCCCGTGCATGACTTAGAGACATGTAATGCAGTAGCTGCTTTCCTGCTGCTCAGTTCCTGCTTGGAGCAGAGCCATAGGCTAGAAGGGAGGCCAGAGTTGTGAAACAAATACACATTAAATGTTCTGAAGCCTGTGGCAGTACAGCCTGGCCCCTGCAGGACGTTTCTCAGAGAAAGGGGTGTAACCTGAGGGAAAGCAAGTCAGAGGCGTGCTTGCTGCTCTGCTGCCCAGGGCCCCAACAAGACTTTTGTCCATTCCAGATACTCAAGCTGTGCCACAAACAGATCCCAGCCCTACCTTCAGTGTTTGCAGCAACAACCAACCTCAATATCCAGCAAACTGGCAGCTTTTCAGACCTGACAGTTTATAGTTGCTGGCAGTCGCTGATTTACTTTCTGAAATTGGGCAAAATACAAAATGGTGGCCAAAAAACAAGTGTCATATTTAAGGCAGAAACCAGATCTATCATACTGTTTCCACAGCTTGATCTCAGCTTTGCCAACGATGCCAGTGCTGAGATGAGTGTTGGCAGCAATCTTGCTGAGATGCAGTTTCAACTTTTCTTGAAAAAAACAAAACAGCCAGCACATTTCTAAACAATTGTAATAGCAGAGGAAGGACATGAATACTGAATGTTCAAAGGCCAGAGTGGCAATTTGCATGGGCACAAATGTTGTCAGGCTTGTTAGCCCAAATAGCACAAAGTGCCACTAACCAACATAAGAGATGTGGGAAATGGGTAACGAGCTATCTCCTTAGGAAAGCCTCTAATGCTTCATTCTGCAGGTTGTCTTTTCTACTGCCCAAAGTAGGGATTGTGTTAGTATGTTGTAGAAAGCTGTTACAGGATAATTTTAAGTACCTGCACTAACTTACTTCTCCACATTGAGGAACCAGGATTTTATGTATTGTTTAATTCTTACTAAATCTTTTTAATTATGACATGCAACTCCATGACATTATCTCACTTCAAGAAATTCAGTTCAAAAATTAGGCAGACTACATTCCCTTTGGCGACTATTTTTTTTTTTAATGTGAAGAAGGGGAGTGATAATGATGTGATTCTAACTTGAGGTTTAATAATAAATAAATCATGTAGGCAAAGGTCAACAATGGTGTTCAAGTGTCCAGTTGCCTCTTGAGGCACCTCAAGTAAAAGGTTGTATAAAGGCTGTATGTCTACAGCTTCTTAACTGCTACGTCCAATTCCCACGTGCCTGCTTTGGGGTTTAATATAGCTTAATTGTCATCCATGTCCCAGCAAGGGATCATGGAGCAGCTGTTTCCTGGTTCAGTTTGTCCTGAAAGCTCAAAACACTCCTGCTGATTTAGGCCTTGGAGAAGGTGAATGAAGCTATTGCAAGCAGCAGAAGATACTGGTGCAAGTACTCTCACAAAACCAGGAAGACAAAGGTGTTCAATGAAAGCTCCCTTCTGACAGGTAAGAAATCTAAATTCCATGTTGGGAGAATTTATGGAAGTAAATGACAAGAATCTTTTCCTCTCTTAGGCTTCAATACATGTGGCTGGTTTTATTAGTTCCCATGCCATCATGCTGACTGTTGTGAATCCCATGCTGTTCCCACAAGTTATGTCCAATCTGTGGGGACTGGTAGTAGGACACCAAGTCTCAGTTCATCTATTAACCCTTCTGGGGAAAAGAAGCCCCACTATGATCTTAGCACCACAGAGCAAAACTTATATTTGCCTGCATGTGCTCTTGGTTAGGTTCAAATCTTATCTTCTTTTTTCCCCCCTCTTTCCAGAGATTATAGTGTTTGTAAGTCAATTGCCTTTAATGATGCAGCCTTGCTTTGCTGCTAAGCTGCTTGGAGATTTCAAGATCAATATTAAAAAAGAGGGATTGAAAAAGCTATTGAAAGTGTTTAGTCACAAACAAGAGTGGCAAAAACACCAACTATGCTGCTTTGACAATTTTTAAAGCTCTGTGTCAATGCAATTTCCTAATTAGAACTTGGGGATATGGCTAAGAACAGATGATAAAATCTGTAATGAAAATAGCTGAACAGTAAGCTTCTTGCTGTCTTGTTCTCTGACATCCTACAAGTAAATATTTTAGAAAATTTCCCTCAGAATAGAATAGACAGAATAGGAATTTCTGACTTGGATTTTACGTATAGTGTCAGTGATGCTAGCACAAAAACCAGCAGACTACTTAGGAGTACTTGAAAAAGATTAAATCCTCATTCCATTCAAGTCAGTAAGGACTCTGCTGTTGCCTCCTGATTGCAAACAGGTAAAAAGGTAGCAGAAATGTAGAGACTAGGGGGAGGGAAGGGCTATGGATGCCCCCAAAAAGGGATTGCGATGAACTCAGTCACCAATTTGGCCACCAGTTCCTGCTTTTGATGGGGTCTGGCTAGCCCTTCCCCAGCCAGGGCTCAAAGTGACCACACCATCTCATACTGGTACAGCATATTTCCCTCAGGGGAGCAGAGAAAATATTAGAAAATTGTTCCTGTAGTAATTCAACTACTGAGGAAAGAAAGTGCTGACATTTGCAGGTTTTTCATGAGAAAGGAGCAGTACAAACCTCTATCAGGTGAATGCTCAGCCCCTTCAGTCTCAATGAAGATAAATGGTCAGACACAATGAAATACCTTGCTCCTAAAACTGTAATATTTCAGGCTCATGTTCCAGTCCCACCTTTTCTTCAGCATTTCCTTTTAGCTGAACACTCTCCCTAGCCTTTGCAGTTCTCCTGTCCCTTGGCCCCAGCCTCAATGTGGGGGCCTTACAGGGGGAGGGGGCCTACTTAATGCACATGCCATGCACACCTAAAATCTGCTGTTAAAGAGCTGACTGGAGGTGGCGAAAGAGCTGCAGTGGAATGGCTCTTTTGGTATTAGGCACAAAAGGAGTCTGTGAACAAATATAGATGCTCTACACTGTGCTCCAAGGGAACAATATTAATTTCCTCTGAAGATGCCAGTCTATTTCCATGAAAATGCAAAGCTGGAAACAAAGAGCTCGTCTCCAAAATTTTCTTCAAGCTTTTAAATGTTGCCTGGCAATAGGAACATTTATCATCTGTAGGCAAGATGTCCAAAAGTTAGGGAGTACTATGCAATGCTTATGCTAAAACTGTGACATCTAAGTTGTTTAGTGGATCTAACCACAACTTTTGAATTCTGCCAGCAGATCTGATGAAACAGCCTATCTTAGCAAGAGGGTTGCAATCTGAGGGGAATTGAAGATTCCTTTCCTGGTGTGCATGTTACCATACATGACAATAGCTCATGCCTCAGTTTACCTATTGGGAAAATATGTTTTGTGTCACTTAACCCCTTTGGCAAATGCTTTTACAAGGAGAACTTCTTCTCTATAAGAAACATTTTGTTATTTAAATGAGACCTTACCCAGCTGGCCCTAGATCCTGGTGGAGGACAAACCAAGTCAGTGTACTGCTTTCCTCCTGGTTTCTTATTGCGAAGGAACAGAGAAAGGCAGCAGTGAAAGACTGACCAAGAGCAAAAGAGAGGGGGGTTACCTGCCCACTCAACAGAGAATGTGACGTAGATTTTATGCTCAGAATCTAGATAGGTTCTTCCTTATCACAGCCTGAGATTGATACTACCTCTGAGGAATTTTGGAAGCGGACCATGTTTGGCAGATTTCCTCTTACAAGACAGTTTGCCATCAGTAATATTTGCCCCCTTTTCCTGTAGGCATGTGCGCAGCTGAGTTGTCCAGCCTGGCTTTCATTACTTTTCAGAAGATGAGAAGCTCTTCCTCTGCTTTCTCTTTCCCTTTAAAAAGTCAGAGCAGAACCCTGAAATACTTTAATTTCTGGAAATATCAGAGGTGAAAATGCAGCAGCTCCAAAGCTCCTAGTGCTGGCTGGACTGCTGAGCAGAATAAAAAGCAGCAGCAAGAGGACAAAAATCGTCTTCTTAACTGAGGAATGCTTGTTTCCTATACCATGTGGCTGCATCAGGTGCCCTGGATGAATAAAAAAGTTTCTGGATACTGTGCTAATATAAATAGTAGGTAATGTCTTCATGTCCAAGGAAGATGAAGCATAGTGGATGGCAGGCTTTAGGCCACACAGCGCAGTTGCTGGTGGAGGAGGCTGATGTGCATTTGAGGGTTTGGGATTTGCTGGCTCTCCTTGCCAAGATACCTTTTTCTCTACTCACAAGATAAGCCTCCCACACTGTAGTTTTCAGAGCAAACTTCACTGCACAGCTAGTAATGGCAGATGGTTTTCAGCTTGATTACTTCTACTGTCATTTAGTTAAGGTTCCCACATGTAATTTTTGCTCTCCTTATGTTTGTACATTAGAAGGGGATGCTTGGAAATGCTTGTTTTGTGGGAGTATAATATGAACAAGGAACACTGGATAATGATTACAGCAGCATGGGATTATCAAATTACTATTATTTCAGACTGTGTGTTTGTAAGTAATTAGTCATTTGAGCCTGCCACCTCCTTGTGAACTGTTTAAAATCAAAATTACTTTGATTGTAATTGATTGAAACTATTGTGGTCAAACATGCCCTATTTTCCTGACCAATTCTGTGTGAGAGGATGGGATGATCTGAGTCAGGTGTTTGCCTTCAGGAAAGAATTACAGCATCTCTGAGAACTTTGTAATCATTGTTCTTGTCTTTATAGCCTTGATAGGGATCTGTCTGATGCTTTTTTTTGGAGCCTAGGAAGCGAGCAGTAGTTAATTAGAAGAGTGAACAATGGAGGACAGGAAATTACAGGGGAATGAAAGAACTTTGGGTTGTATTTGATCACAATTGAATTAATCTTCTCAAATACAGCATATTACCCGAACCTGTTAAGCAGTAAGTTTATAATGACAACACTGTGTGAAGGTCCTTCAAATTCTCTTTCCTGAAGCTCAGATCAATGAAAGTTTCACCCTCTTACACCCATTTACTTCTCCTGAAAAAGAAAACAGCAATTTATAGTCACAGCACCTATGTGCAGCTCAGTGCTGGAGGCCTTAGTTAAGAAGTTAAGTCATCTGTGGATTATATTGGCATGAAGTGATAAATTACAATATGATGATCAAAACCATTGCTACTGTGGGTACTGTCCAAGTCACTGAGCATTCATGAAGGAGCCACACATCAAGCTCATTCACAGTCCATGCCCCAGCTGACAGCTTAAAGTCAGACCCTGCCCATCACTCCTGCATGAGGGAGCCTCTTTGGTGGAAATTTCCTGTGGAAATTCTGCCTGTGTCTTGAGAAGCACAGCTTGCCCTGTCAGAGCCAGTGACTTGGCGAGGTGTTGTCCACAGGTGAAGGAAACGTGGAAATGTGTACTACAGGGGGTGGACTAGCACTGGGAAGACACTGCATATGATAGAGTATGGAAGAGAATGGGGGGAAAGCCTGTTGAGAAAATCACTGAAATGTTGTTTTCTCAGTGGATGCCTAGGAGGGTTTTTTTGGTCAAGAGTTGTCACTTGGGAGGGCAGCAGTCTCCTCCAGGCTGCTGCACATGAGGAATCTACCACCTACCATAATAATCATCACTGTTGCATACCTTCCACAAGGAGGAACGTGGTTTTATCTTGGCAGTTCTCTATTGTTGGTGCTGTACAATTAATCAGTGCTTTGCACAGTATTAATATGGGATCTTAAAAGATAATTAAGGCTGTGTTCTCCATAGAAGGTAGAATACATATAGAAAACAGAAACCTCTGGGTGCAGAGAGATTTATTTTAAAGTATTTAAATTAATTTAACGGTAAAAAAGGTCTGCAATGTATTATGAGAAATGCACTGATCTCCCACAGTGTGCCATTTTTCAGGCCTGTGACCTGAAAAAAAAGATACAAGTAATAAAACCTCAGCCCTGGAACAGACCTACTTACCATAAATTAAAAAGAAAAAATCACCCAGCCCTGCAAATATACCCACAAGCACACTAGGTAAAGGTTTGTATGTATGTAATTTTCCCTGTTTGCTTTATTTATTAATTTAAGTGTAACCTTATTCTGTCAGAGTACACAAAATTAGGGCTCTTGAAGCATAAACCAAAAAATCTAAATGCAAAATTACATCTGCTTGAAATTTTATCCTTTATCTTCAGTAGTAACCTGGTTACACATACACATTGCATGCAGTAAAGTCCCTCAAAGAGCATGAATTCCCAGAATAACCTAAAAGATGCTCAAATCTTCTGCTTTTTGCAACGGATCAGAACACTGGAAGATCTCAAGAATCTTAGTAATAAACATAGGATTTTTAGATGTAAACTAGCTGCTTGCTAACAGAGAGTCTAACATTGTCTCAGCTGTTTCAGCTGAGTGCTCTGCATTGTTACAATATGTTGTGAAATTCTCTGGTGAATTGTATGGGAATCTGTACAAACAATAAACAGCAACTAAAAAAAGTCAAAAAAGTGCAATACTTGGTTGTCATTTGAATGTAGGCAGTGCTTTGTCAGACATAATTTTAAGTACCTATTTAAAAGCTGAGGCTTTTTTTCTATTTTAGGCTTCCTTTAATTTACTGTAGGATGTATTTCTCTCACTTTGATTGTGTCAAATCCATATTTGATCTATTTATGACTCTCTTTACTTGGTGTAGAAAGGAAGAATTTACCTATTCCTGTGAAGCAATGATACAAATTTTAAAAAGAGTAAGGATGGTCAAAGATACTTTCCATCTTGAAGAAATAATGTCCTTTTTGTCAAGGACAAAATAGGATTTTGCTTGAGATTTGACAGTTTTCAGTCCAGCTAGAAGTTAATTTTTCCTTAGCAGTAATGGGCATCAAATAAAACTTTTTCACGTTTCAGGTGGTGTGCCTAAAGTTGTGATCACATGTGTGTGTGGGTCCTTTCTTTTATTGTGGGTTGTTACTCTGTGAGCTGGAAACCCTTTCAGTGCAGACAACTTTTTTTTTTTTTTTTTGTGTACAAGATAAAAGTACTCAATTGTAGAAATATTGTGGGCTTGAACCCAATTTGATCCCTGGTTTCCTGCATAGAGTCTGCATTCTTCATCCATCCCTCTTTACTTGATGTCTTGTCAAATGTGCCACTCTCTGATAGCCACTCAAGAATGTCTTGGGCATTTTCAGTGTACTAATTATGTCTAATTACAAATCTTCTTGCATCTGAGATATCTCTTGTCCCAAGCTTACCTGAACTGACTTTAGAAACAAATGAAGTGTGCATGGTGTCTATCTAGCCTGAAGGTTTTTCCTTTGCAGCTTATAGTTTTCTGTGAACATTCCTGACATCTTACCTCACTAAAATAGAAAGGAAGAAGCAAAGAAGACATGAGAATTTTATAGCAGGAGGGTCAGATGGTCAGGTTTGAGGTCCATCAGAAAGATCAAGTGATGTTTGGACTCCAATTGTTTTTTCAATGTGGCATGCTAACAAAAGTGGCATGGCTTTTTCTTTGAATGTCCATTTATGGTATCATGTGGCTGCACAACTTTGTTTTGGTACTGCTGCTGTCCTGGATTGTGGGACAGCTTGTCCTCATATCTCAGGAGATGTAGGATGCTACGGCAATGCATGCAGAAACCAGTCATGTTTATGCTTAAAACTTCTATATGTACCTGTTCACATCTTATTCTGTAGTTCTAAGCAGGGAGATTTGGCAGAGAAGTTTTCTCTCCCCTCCAACATCCTATGCCAAATCTAAGGGTTCCTGAAAGTATTTGTGATTTCAAGTTTTAACTTGGAAAATTTTTTTCAGAGAACCAGTAGAGCATTTTGTTGAACCTTCCCCTGAAACTTTTAAAAAAAGGTCTTTTTCTGGGGGTTTTGTTTGTTTGGTGGGCTTTGGTTTTGATTTTTTTTTCTTTTCTGTTTGTTGGTTTTGTTTGGTTGTTTGGTTTTTTTTTTTTTTTAAATAAGGAATATTCTATTCTGAAGTGCAAGGTTAATTAATCTTAAGAATGGTTCTAAACAAACAAGACCTAAGAGGCTCCTACTTTCATCTTTCCTAATCCATACCTGAAAAATATTGTGGTGCATGCAAGACTTTAATCTACTCTTTCAATTTCTGTTCATGAAAATCTAGTCATGCAGGAAACCATTAGAGGAAATTGAGCTACCAATAATAATGAATCCACTCATACCAGTCAAATTTAAAGTGCATAACATAAATTCCTGAGAGAAAATCTGAAGTATACTTCCTGCAAGTGAAGAGTCTCTGTGTACCCTGTCCAGGTATTGTGTGCTTCTGAGCTGTGTTAGATTTCCCTAAAAACCTCCACCACTTGTAAATCAAAGCATCAAGGAAAAATAGTTGGGGTTTTTTTCCAGAACAATTTTCAGCAAAAAATTCCCCATTCTCCACTTTGCCCTGTTTGGAGAAGTAAGTGCTTCCATGTTTCTTAGAAATCTATTTTTTACTCCACTTTTCCTGGGCTGACAACTTGTTTTCCTAAAAAAGAAAAGCTGAAGGAATAATCTTTTCCTTCGTCAGTGAGAGCTGGCTGCTTATCACTGCCTTTGAAGAGCCCTGTGGAACACTCATCTGGTTTGCTGCAGTTGTAGCACTAATGAAATGCAGCTGATGCCTTCATGTCTTTCATGAAGAGCACAGAAAATACTTCTAACACACTCAGCAATGTCACTTTGAAAAGCATTTAATGACACATTTCCTTTTGCAATATATAAGCCAGAAAAAATTTGTGTAAATATGCAGGGAGAGATGGATAGCAGAGGAATCTCAGGACTTTACAAGAGCATCCTTTCAGTGGAAAAAGAAAAATATTTTAGCAAAACTTTCCAATTTAACTATGCTTGTATGGCAATAGATTGCATTTTTACACTCCGTTTCTTTTATATGTACTAAACTGAGAACAGATTTTATTGTATAGAATAGGGAGGAGCATAGTTTATTTAGTTTTTATACCATTCACTGGAAATTATTTAAAGAATGTTATTTCAGATCATAATTCGAAAATTGTCAGTTACAATGATAGCTGGTAATGATCTATAAAATTATAAACTTCTCAGTTTCTCGTACCAATGTTGTGTTGTTATGAGCTAACTGTTTAATAAGTTCCTCCTCATCAGGGCTTTTCTTTATGCTTAGTTTGTTACTGGAAAGCAGTGAAACAGGTTCATGGAATATACAAATGAAATAAATGTTCTTGGAATTATTTTGGGCTGGCTGCTCTTTGGTAAAAGATGAGTGAAAAAGCTTTTTGTCAAGCTGTTTTCCAGTTTCTAACAATTGGCAAATGCATTTTCACACGTGTCTTTGATTAGATTTTTTCTTTGTTTTTTAAGATACTGGCTCAGTTGTAGACAAGTCCTATACTGATTGTACAGTCTGATCCTACAAGTCTTCCCATTTCATGTTTCTAAGCCATCTGCAAGCCTTAGCTCATGACTAGGTAGTCACCAACAACTACAGCCAACAGTGAAAAACTATGTGCAAACCTCTTCATCTGCAAAACTAAGGTGAAGGGACTTAGTTTGACGTTTTTTATGGAAATCCATTGAATGGAAGGCAACGGAGGGTTCTGGTGCTGTCTCGGTGGCTACAGACGTGTTGGGGAGTTGGGGCTGATGGTGATGCAGATGGGCTCTGGGGTGCTTGAAGGCTCAGGTCCTGATGGCAACATTCTCCAGAGGGTTCCCAGCAGGTTCATGGGCTATGCCTTCCTCTGAGGCTTAACAGAAGACTAAATAAGTTTTTATTTTGAGAATTATCCCATCACAAAGGGGTGGAGTTGGACAGTAGTTGTGAAGGATGTTATTCTTGAAGGTTTTCTGTTATAATACAAGCTTTTACAGTCTTTGCATTTAAAGGCAAGATTTCTGAGCATGTGCAACAAGTATCAGTAGAGATTTTTTAAGTTATAAGGAATAGTTTTAATTAGTTCACTGTTAATTAGAGAAAAAGAAAGACTGTAAAACTGTGAGAAGAGTGTGCTTTCAAATTTTTAATTGGTTCACTAGCTGGTAAAATATTTTCAGCATTTTTTTCTTTTATTAAATAATAATAAAAAAAAAAGAAGAAATTTTCCTAGATTCTCTTCTTTCATTTAATGGGGGATGATCAAAACAGATTTAGTGTAAGTACAGATCTCATGAATGTATGCTGTTGTAATGGTGTCAGTGCCTGATAATTCATTCTAGCTTTGAGTAACAGTGCAGCATACAGTGTGAGGTAATAACTAACATATTTAGAGATCACAGGAAGTTTTGGATAAGGTTTGTGACATTTGCATCTTTTTTTTTTTTTTTTTTTGGTAGAAAATATGGCCATTTTAAAGGCTGTTTCTCCTAATTGGCTGGCATTTTTAATGACTGTCATGCTTACTATTTTATATTTGTTCATATTTACAAATTCCTGTATTTGTGCAGACTTACATAACCCATATGGGTAAATCAGTCTAGAAGGAAATTCTTGGCTCTGAATGAAGTTCATATGATGAAAAGTGGAACATAGAGAAAAAGCAAAGAAGGAAATGCAGAGGACACTGCTGAAAAGGGTTAAGTCCCAAGGCCTACCATATTGGTGCTGGTCTGTGCAAAGTGGCCTTCTATTTCAGAGCTTTTCTTTTCTTAAATACATGGCCTTATTTCATTGGGAATGAGGAATCTTTTCTTACTGACTGTTCCTCTATTGATTTTCATCAAGGCCAAATGCGTAATGCCTTTGTTGTTCTTCCTTTTTATTTACTCCTGGTTTTAATGATCTTTTTGAGTCAAATTCAGATTTTGGGACAGTAAATATGATGTCAGACTCCTAAAATCTACATACCAAGGGGCAAATGACTGCTTTGCATACACACACTCCCCAGAGGGCCACATCTCTACATCTGCAACTGAAATTAACGTTGTCAGTCTTCGCAGGTTCACCTTCTGAAAACAAACTCCACCATCAGTTTTGTAGAAGTGTGGAAGCCATATAAGATAGACACTGAGGTTTACTGTGGAGAATTTCACCTGAAAATCTCTTGGACTGAAGCCTGTATTTTCAGTAGTCATGAGCGTAGACTGTAATCTGTGTGTTTGGATTAACAATGGGAAATAACTAATGACAGCTGTGTATAAAAACAGAAGGTTTGATTTTCTTGAATGTTTTTCACAGGAAAATTGTGTCTTAAGCAATAATAAAAGAATTTGTCTCACTAAGTTTCAGCAGGAAATATGTGGATAAATAAAAAAGTAAAGGAGAAGAAAATATATCAATCATCTGGTCTTGAAGAGTTAAAAAGTCTAAGGCTGTGGGTCTGCATGAAAGTAGCACTGCAGCAATGTTTGCTTTTATTGTTTATAGCAGTCCAACAGGGAGAAGGTGAATTACTGGACTGAATGGATGAATATGGACAAGGAATTATAAAGTAGATTTGTAAGATTTCAGCATGAGCAGCTGTCTTGAATTATTTAGGAACACCTTGTGCATAACACAACCTTAGCAACAAATACCTCTCTTATATGTTTGGCAAGAGAGATATTTCAGAGCTATGACAGAAAATTTGGCTACTGTAATACAAGAAATTTTTCCATTTCACTTCAATTTTCTCAATAAAAAGCTCTAATTTAGTAAAGAATTGCTTTTCCTTTCAACTTGATTTTTTCTTTTAAAAAAGTCATAGAACTCTGATTTATTAGCTAGTTTGATAAATCAGTTTTCTTGCATGACGATGAAATAGTCTCCAAAGGTGTTTAAAATTATTGCCTCTTATTATTATCCCAAAAGGAAAAAGGTAAAGAAAAAAAAACACTTATAAAACAGAATTCTCTTCTGTTTTGTCAAATGGAAACTGTCAGAGGCTAGTAGAAATCATACTGGATCCCAAATAGAAATTTACACAATAGCTTTTATCACTTCTACATAAACATAGTCCCATTAGTAAACATTATGTTAAAAATAAAATATTTGCAATCCCTGAGGAGCTCTTACATCTTTTTTTATTTACTCTTTTGAGAGCAGCCATGATTAACATGTCACATACTACGGAAATGTCATTTCCAGAGGAGAAATGCACTGTGTGTGCCAACACAGCAAACGCTGTCCCCAGTGTCCTCCTAGCAAAGGAGCAGGTCCCTCACAGTCATCACCTGATTGATTGTGCCATGGCAGGTCGAACTGAACAAAGTGGACATTTCTACACCTCACCTTCCGATGGGCCAGCAAAACCCCTTTCTGACTGTTTGCCCTGAATGCCAGTCAAGGAATTGGGGTGGCTGAGATGTAGCTGGTCACCTCTGGCACAAACCACATCTGCCAAGTATCTGGTGATGTTACTCAGATCAGCAGAGTAAGAGTCTTCAGAGGAACTGCCAGAGCCTGAATAACCCTCAGCAAAAAACTTTACGTCATTGAGAAGCACCATGCAGGAATTAAGTGTTTAACTTGCTGGTTCCTACATGGTATTTGAATGCTAGCTGCTGGTACCAGCATAATTCCTATGGAAGTACATCTGTCCAACTTTTCTGGTAATTACTTGGAGGCAGCATGATGTCAAAGCAAATAGAAAGAATAATTGGATTATTTCAGCAAAATTTGCTCTGCATGTAGTCACTGATATGGAAACACACTCCATTATTATTTCCTGTTTGAAATTATCTGACTGATTAGAAACTGAATTGCAATTTAAACTGCAAAAGAGCAAGGTATGCTGCATTTATCCAATTTAAATACGATTTTTTGTTCTTTCCAGGCATACTTTAATCTACTTCATGACATGCACTTCGTGCAATTTCAATTGCTTCTGCTTTCTTAGGAGTATTTCTGCTTCTTTCACAAAGGCTGTTAATGATAATTCTTCCTTGTTATTAATGAAATTCAACATCACACAGAAAAGCACAGCTTATCTCCTGACATACTTAAATTGGCTCATTAAGTTTGTGGTCTCAAGTAGGATTAGCAGCATTAGTCCATATGGTAGTTCTTTGCAATATTGCAGAGACCTAAAAATGCATTTTATGCAGATTACCTGACTGATAAGAATTTGGTTTTTCAAATTCTTTTTCTTTTTATTCATTAGGGTGCTAAATATCCATACAGATGTATATCCATACAGAATCCTTTTCCACACTGCAATTAAACTGTTGTTAATCTTGTTATTTTTCTGTCTGTTTTGCTGTTGCTGTCAGTGTGAGAAATCCAGTTATTTTTCACACCACTGAAAGGGCTTACACTTTTATAACTTACCAGTTCTCTTGATCAATCAAACATTAGACAAAGAAAATACAAATACAAGTCTAGAAACAATACCTAAACACAATAGATAAATCTTCTATCAGGGCATTACTATATGAGAATATGACAGCATAGTCTCTATTAATACATTTCGAAGGTCTTAATGAAGTGACTAGATTGGTTTATACATTTAAAATAAGCTTCCAAGTATAGACTAAAAATGGGAATTAGCTCTATTTTAAAATTCTCTGTTGCTGATCACATGAAGGAAGAAGAATTTGGAGCTTTTCCTTCATTGTTTGAGATTCTCACTGGATGTATTTAAAGTAGTAGATTAACCAGCATGCATGGTGCTGCTGGGTGCCAGGAAGAAACAACCTGAATGAAAAAATAAGATGTTCAACAAC
Source organism: Entomyzon cyanotis (assembly GCA_024500445.1). Classification (NCBI taxonomy): domain Eukaryota; kingdom Metazoa; phylum Chordata; class Aves; order Passeriformes; family Meliphagidae; genus Entomyzon; species Entomyzon cyanotis. Next base: position 24,989,474 of record JAKEPQ010001005.1, read on the forward strand.
AATAAAAATGTTTCCAGGCTTATTTAAATGTTTTCTTTTTATTTAACTGGGCAAGAGAGACTTTACTAAACCAAATAAGATTTAAAAGTAATAACAACCAAAATACCCCAGTCAATGACATTCCCTTCACCACATCACCCAAGCCCCAAAGTACAAAAAAGTAATATTTATAAAGAATTTTGGAAGGAAGTAGAAAGTAGAAGATTTTGAAGGTGAGCTGAAGTTGTTGAGAGATAATTTTATGGTACTGGAAGAAAACAACATACATAGAAGTGCAGCAAATCTGTTGTGGTAGATTTCTGTGACACCCAGAGTTAAGGTTTGACAAAGAAGGCGAATTTTTTGTAAAAAAACAGGTTAGGCTAAACGAAAGCATTTTTATAGTGAAGACATGGTAGCGAATAAGAAGTACTATAGTCTAGAAGCAGAAAGGCATGAGATGATGACAATTAGAGGCCACAAAACTAGTGTTTGTGGTTGCACATGGCAAACTCACTGCAGAAATCACAGAATCAGAGAATGGGTCAGGTTAGAAAGGACCACTGTGGCTTAGCTGGTCCAACCTCTTTGCTCAGGCAGGGTCATCCTCTAGCACATGGCACAGGATTGTGTTCAGATGGTTCTTAAATATCTCCAGTGAGGGAGATTCTACCAACTCTCTGGGCAACCTGTTCCAGTGCCCAGTCACTGCACAATAAAGTTCTTTTTCATACTCAGATGGATCTTCCTGAGCATCAGTTTCTGCCCATTGCCTCTTGTCTTATTGTTCAGCACCACTGAGAAGAACCTGGATCCATCTTCTTCTCACCCTCCCTTCAGATACTCACAGACGTTGATGAGGTCCCCTCTCAGTTGTCTCTTCTGGAGGCTGAACAGGTCCAAACCTCTCAGCCTACCCTTGTAAGAAAGAAGATCCAGAAATTATTAGAGCAAAATAGAAAAATACAGTCTGAACAGGCTATTTTCTGCATTTGGCTTGGTTTATGATCATATAACTGTATTTGCCTTGAAGGATGCCACTGGAGCATTGGTACTAGACTGTATCCCCAGTTACCAGCACTTTGTTGTACGCTTTGAAACACAGGAATGGAAAACAACTTTTTTAGAGATACAGAAAAGATGTTTTGATGTATTCAATCACTGTTTAGAATTGCTGAATATGAAAAAAAAGATACAAAGATTAGAAAAAAATTATTCCATTGTTATGCTTTCAAAGTTTTAAGCAATACAAAGGAAGCACCATGTTATTTTTCCAAAAGACAGCATCTTAAATAATATAGTTTTCACCAACTATTTGTTTGGGTATCCAAATCCAGAAACCTTTCCAATCCACTTCATTTGTAATTCAATCCCCTACTTTCTTTCCTATCACAAGTTTCAAATCATGTTCTTTGTTTGAAAGTGACAAAACTGTTGCCACAGTTTAATTCCTTGGAGTATCATTGTAATTAGTGGAAAGAGGCATTATTGGAAATGCTTTAGCCCTTTTGCCTACATTGTACTGGTGTTAGTAACTCAAATATCTCTCATTTGCACTTTCTTAAGTTTCAGATTTGATTCTATCAGTTATTTGTCCTGTTATTTTCTGAACGCTTTGGATATTTCAAGTGCAACCTTTAACATTAAAACTGTCTGCAATGATTTAAAACAAATAATGATTTCTGTTTTCTATTTACCTGTGTTCTGGCTGCTTTTTGCTTTCTTGTTGATGGAAAAATACCAATGCCTAACTCCTGTTTCCACCCATTGCTGTTCTCTGTTGAGGTGCCATGAAGGAAATTAATGTGTCATGGTAAGTGTGACAAAGATTTTTCCTCTGAATGAAGAGATTTTTTTTGTTTGTAGAATAACATCTGTCAATCTGAGTGTATTTGTTCCTTAGTCTCCTTTTCACATCAAGATGGGGAATAGAGCTGATGGAAATATTAATGCAGTAGAGTGAATAGCTCTGCTCATGAGTGGTTTACAAGATTAAGACAGTGTTATCTGAGCCCCTTTACCAAACGTGCCAGTAAAGGCACGTTATGGGTCACTTCAGAGACAAAATATCATTTCTGCTAAGAGAGGAGGGGACTTGCATTTTTTCGTGATTTCAGATTTATTTGGGAAACCAGAGCTGCAGACCTTCCTCCCCAGAGAGACGTTAGCAGCTCCTGGTACTGGTGGTCACATAGTCTGGCAGAAGAGTCTCCTCACCAGCAGATATTGGGGGAAAGAAATAAAGACCTTGGTCACAACTGGCATAAGACACAGAACAGTGTGTGAGGTGGCCTAGGGAACAGGAGAACAGCTTTCGTGGTCCTGTTTGTGGCAGCAATGCATTTGGCATCGCTGGTAGAGTATACTTAAAACACCATGTTTCTTTCCAAATTGAAAGGGATAGAATGGTAGAAATCAGATTTGTTATTTGTCTGTTCGACTTGACAGGGAGTTTTCACAAACAGCACTCCTTCAAGGTATGTGCTAGTGGCCAGTTGCACTCTGCCTTAGTAACCAAGGTAAAAGCATGATGTTGGTTTGGGAAACCTAATCCCTGTAATACAAAGGCTGCGGGGAGTGTGACCAGCTTGACATTTATGTATTTTCACCTCTGTTACAAAGCAACCTGTGTTATTCCACATCATTGCCAAATTTCTGGCTTGAATTCTATGCTGTCTATTTTCTCTCAAAAACCCCTAAGTGTCCAAATCTGTGTAGAGCTGTTTAAAAATGTGCTATCACCTGTGCTATTCTCCTACCTACAATTAGCCCAGTGATTTTTGTTTATAGTGTGGAATTGAATTGATTGAAGTTGCAAAGTCTTGTAATGTTTTAAAAAGGGAAGAAATACTGTCTAAAATAGCTTCGTTTCTAAGCAGAAATTATTTTAACACTTCTCAAAATACATTAGTTCTTCTTTAATTCCCTCTGTGTGTGTGTGTACGTGTGCTTGTATTTGAAACATCAGATGTAGGATGAAGCATTGAGAGAGTGTAGGAATAATTCATTATCATCTCTGACTTTTTGATGTAGGCATTTAATCTTGTGCAAACTTCAATTTTCCTGGCATTTTCTCTTTTCCCCTGTGCCAGATGGCTACTCTGTGTTAGACAATGTGGTTTTATTTTGATACATTTAAGTGCTTTAAACTTTGTTTATAAAAGTGCTGCTCAGGAGCAGAGCCTTTCCTTGTCTCGCATACCCAAGTCCCCTTCCTCCACTTGCTCATTTAGAGCAACCCAAATGCGTGCTGCTGCACTGAGGCGTGGGAGAGCTCCCATCAGCAGTAATTGTTGACCTACCACAGTTACAGTCAGTGATCAATAGATACTGCTTTGCTGCACAGCAACAGCGCAGAGAAATTGTGGACCCCACTGAGAATTTGTTTTCGACATGCAAACCCAGCTGATGGCCTTCAACTGTAACAGATGTCAGGGAGTGACAGGCACCCCAGGGCACCGTGAAAGTACTGCTGGAACCTGACTGGGGAAAAAGAAACGCTCTCAAATTACTGAGTGCGTTCTAACAAATCACCTCAAAATGGAGAGAAAGCCTGAGCTAAAGAAAATTACTACTTTCATTTTCTTTCTTATCTTCCGCTCCAGCACAGTGTGCGCTGCCATGTGCAATGCTATCAGCCGCGGCACTAATGAGCGGTTCAGCGGCAGGAGACAGCGGAGCTCTCACACTGCTGGCCAAGGGGCTGTGTAGCAGGGGCAGCTGGGGAGGTTAGGAAGAACACACGCCTCTAGGAACATATTAGCTAACTTTGTTACTTCGGCATATGTAGATTTGTAAATTAGTATTTGCCAACTTTCTCTCCTTGCACGCCTATTCAATGCAGTCTAATTCAATGAACAGGAAAAAAACTAAAATGTGGCAATTTTTTTCCCCTTTGTCTGTTCATTATGTATATAATACTTAGGCCATCTGTTTTGTTTATTTGCAATGCTCTCATTCCTGGAGATTTCAATTCAGAGGTAGGCCTTGTCAGAATAGTGTATTTTTAATTCATTGATAAATTTGGACATCTCTGCTCATGATCTGTAAAATTCAACATGCATGTAACTACAAAACTAAACACTCATGGGATCTATTTAGTCCTAAAAAATACTTCAAATCCGGTGACCCAGAATTATATTAATACTTGGAGAAACTCTGTCTCCAAAAGGAAAATAAAAAGGTAGCTGTCTCTTTGTATTTTTTCTGGATCTTGAAATGGATTATTATTATTTCACCAAGAGGAATGTCACCTCATGTCACTGAGCTATATCTTCAAGTTCTCTTATCTTTGAAATACCCTGTTGTTGCTTATACTTGTGCACAATCTATGCACTCTTCTCACACATGGAAGGTCTCATTATAGGCAATGGAAATGGTTTAATATTTCAAAGGAATATTATACTTCTGACAGTGAAATAAAAAATATATCTAGGAAGATGGTTCAGTCCTTTACATTTGCATCCTACTGCAGCCTGAGGACCATGGCAGAGACCATCTCCTAAAAGCAGCTTTCAAACCAGTGGAGGTTTAAAATGGAGTTACACGCTACCCAACTGATCCTTGTAGGTAGGTCTAGGACACAGAGCTCACCTTTGTCCTGGGCTTGGAGTGATCTTTCGTCTGAGCAAAATGAAGAGCATAAATTCTGTGTGTGCAATGTGCCTGAGGGAGAGTGTGTACTCACTGAGCTCCATGAACAGGCAGGGCTGGTGCCTGTTTGTCTGCATGGGGCACTACAAAGTTCTTCAGAAACAGAAGCAAAATATACAGCTGGACTGAAATCTAGAAGAGTAAGTTTCTATCTTAGGAAAATATTAACAGATAAGGTGGTGTAAAAATATCCTCCACTGTAGTCCCATACAAACTCACATGATGCTATACCTAGATTTTCATTATGATACAATGAGGAGACTGCCTGTTTTCTTTATTAATATAGTCATATTCTCAGAGAAAAGGGAATCCTGCCTTGCTTTTCAGAAAAGTTTTGTGAATGATTTCTCCTAATGCCTTTGTTATAACTCTTCCAATATTTTTAAGTATGATGTTACAAAAAAAACACAGAGAGACTCGTGTGGGGGGGGGCAAACCCCTCTCCTTCTAATGGGCCTTACACTCTGTGTTCTTGGATCTCTTTCCACAGGGCATAAGGGCAAGACATACATTTGGGATGGTCAGAGAGGCAAGATGTCCAACATGTACCTAACTCTGGACCCACCTCTTGCCACGCCATGTCAGTGTTCACCTGTGCCACTTTCTGCATACCCATTTCTCCCCATTTCTCTGCTTTCATACCAAGGCTACATTTTCTGCACTACCACATTGTGTGGGAGTCATAAATAGCTCATTCTGCCAACAAAGGCCTTTCAAACTCACTCCAAAAATGTGATCTTCTACTAGTAGTGGCAATACTCAACAGGGCTACACAGTTATAGAAATAAAAGGTGCTTTTGAATACATGTGGGCATTTTTAATGTGATCCTTATACCTCTCAAAAGTTTTCCTTGTCATAAAATAACATATCAGAAAAGAACTTCACATTTTTGCCAACAAATGACTTCAATTTACAATACAGAGCAAGAACACTGCAACCCTATTTAGATATCTTAGGCTGTGGAAAGCTGTTCTGCTTGGAACACCCTCCACCCCCACACACTCTGATAAACTTTAGCTTTTAAGACTCTCCAGCTGTGCCTCCAGAAATAATTGGGGTCATTAGTCTTTGCCTCCCCAGGCTAATTACCAGCACAATCCAAATGTCATCAGCTAAAGAAATGGAGCTTGAACAGGTTAAATGCTGCAGCCACATGCAGGTGGAAATAAAGGGGAAGAGAACAGATAAGACAGTTTTCTGTGCCTGTTTGTATTTGGTTTTCTATCTTAAACACCAAGCTGTACTTGCTTCTACAGGCACTGTTTACTTTAATAGGCTCCTAAGTGTTCATTTTCTGTGAAACAAGCACAGAAGAAATGTTTGTGTCTTGACTCTGCTCATACTTAAATTGTGTTCTTCTTAAGTAGAAATTAAGTCCTTTAATTTTGGTCTGAAGGGCACTGTGTTTGAACTTCAGTATCCAGTAACTTTAGTTCTGGTATGATGAAAAACTAAGATGTTTTCGAAGCTTGACCAATGCTAAAATTTTAAACATGGGCTGGAAAAGCCACAAGAATGGCTAATGCACCGTAGTAGGAACTCTTCTTTTTAAAGTCAAATTTTGAAGTCAATTTATGAAGTATTGTGTGTAAAAATACAAATTGAGAGAGATGTAAGATGTATCTTTCTTATACAGAAAAGATTCTAATTTGACCTTAAAGTATAACATAAGCATGAAAATTTTATAAATAAATCGTTGAATTCATACTAACATATAGAAAGCATCTGTTCAAAAGCTTTGTTTTGACAAGCATACTCTTTTTTGACCTCAGGAAAATTGTACACTGAAGTGCATTCCTCTGATGAATGGAGGAAAAATAAGTTTTCACCTCAGGTTCAGAATTTTGCTCTAAATTGATGGTTGTGGATTGCACAGTGGGTCCTTAGTAATGGGGAAAATCAAAGGTTCTTCCAGTTTCTGAAAGCAATTTTGAGGAAGAGTTCATGATATCACCTCAGGTTTCAGATAACTTACAGTCATGCCGATAAGTCAAAATGATTCTATGAGGAAAAAATGCAAATTAGTGGGTCTCTAGGGTAAGATTGCAGGTATATTTGCATTCCTTTAATTAGAGCATGAGATAGGAATGTGCTGTATGCAATATGTTTTCCCTAGATAAGTATATGCAGGGCTCTACTGCCTAGCTGTCGCTGGGAGCTGAACTTCAGGGCAAGGTTTTTGTTACTGAAGAGTGGATTTAGTGAGGCTGCTTTAGGACCATTGACTATTTGCTGCATTTGATCATTCAGAGCTGCAACGTTTTGAGTATAGGTAGTTTTGTATTGCTGTGTAAGGGAAGGAAAATGGATCTGGCTTTTATGCAGAATATCTGAGCTTATCCTCGTGTGTTGCACGAGCAATAAGAAGAGGTCTGAGAGCTGGCTTTAGGCCTGCTGTTCAGGCTTGCAAGAAAATGTTTTGCAAGAATGAGTTCTCAGGAAATGAAGAAGAAATTCTGTTCAGCTAACTCTTACTTTTAGCAATCTCACTTGAGAATCACAGAATGGTCTGAGTTGAAAGGGACCCGCAAGGATCATGGAGTCTAGCTCCGAAGTGAATGTCCCTTGCAGGGATTGAACCTGCGACCTTGGCGTTTTTAGCACCATGCTCCAACCAACCACTTCTCCATTTGTTTGTCGCTCTTGCCCAAGGTTTGGATATTTTCAGTTCACACAGTTTTAAACACCCTTCAGGCTGTATCTGGAGGAAAGGGGCAATACTTTAGAGTACAATAGCTGCACAGTTATCTGGGAGATATGACAAATTCGCTATCTACTGAGTGCCAGAGCTGGGAATGAATGTAGATTAGGAATAATTTGTAGCTAGTGTAGCATATTCACAGCTTGACTGAGTCCTTTATTACAGATTCATGATTACAGCTGAAGCAAACTGCTCTCCTTTGTGATAAAGTGTTATGTATAACAGAAAGTGTGGCTGTATGGACAGAAAATACCTATTTATGTCTCATCCTGCTCTAGGTGGCTGAATGGTAAGGTCATCTTAGCTGTAAAATTTCACTAGAAAATGGCTTTTCAAAAGTGAAAAGGTATCATTTATGACTTGACCTGTAGTTCAAGAAGAACAAAAACGTTGGCAGGGAATTAAGGGGTGAGAGAAGGACAGGAGATCTGCGGGCAGATGTGGAGTGAAATATATGGCTTGTGGTGAGCAAGGGCCTCTTATATTCCCATTGCTGCAGATTATGGGTCTGGAGTAGTTTCAAAGTGCAAGGAATTCCTGAGAAACCAGGGGAGTTTTTCAAAGGTGAAGGTTACAGTCTATCTGCCTGTTCCTTTTATGTTGGATGGAAAGATGGCCATGGGTTGAGGGGCTCTATGAACCTCTCTGGCAATTAGGGAAGGACGATTTCCCCGCAGATATTTTCAGATGAAAAGTGAAACTGATTAAAAATTTTCTTTTGGAATGCTGTGTATTAATGTATATTTTCTCAAACTGAAACTTTATTTGAAAATACTGGCTTTTATTTTTCCCACCCAAGAGAATTGAAAATTAGATTTTCCAGAATTTTAGTGTAGCTGAACTGCAGGGGGAGCAGGACGCCTGACTCTGTGTCTCTTCTGTGACTTGTCTGGGGAAATCATCAGGAAATGTGTGAGGCAAAAGAGGTTTTTCAGTCTCACTTTTCAAGAAAACGCAATGGAAATGACACAGGCTTTTCAAGGTTGGTCAGCTAATGAGTTTTGAGTTGTGTGTTGCTTCGGCAACACGGGTATTTATGACAAACCCTGTCTGCAATATGGTTTACAGTTGTTTTTTTTTTGCTGCCCATGACTCTTTTTGAAAAAACACTGTTTCATTTTAGAACCAGCTGAGATCACAACTTGCCATGTAGCTTCATGACAAATTATATTTTGTTCATGTTTTAATATCTGACATAACTTATTATGTTTTTTCATAGGTCAATTCATCTGTTTGCCTGAAAAAGCTGTCAGAAAACCTATTTATTTGGGAATGTGCTGTATACGCTTAGGAGTATTTCACATTTCTTGGTAACAAATTACAAAAGTGCATTTTGAAAGCTAGTTGAAATAGTCTGGAAATTCTTTTTTTGTTGTTTTCCTGTAAGAGAGTGGGGATGTATGCTGAATTTTGTTTTCTTTCTCTCTCCAGTTTTATTAAATTTAAGTTTGAAAGGTTTTTTTCTGGACAAAGCCTTTCCCATAATTGCAAACTTGAGAAGTGCCAGAACTGATGCTGCTGTCCTACCAGTTCAGATAAAAGCTTCCTGTCCAGGCATCTCTCTGTATTAGTGTGCTCAGAGTGTGCCACAAATGATTCATTACCTAGAGCAAATTCAATAGTTTTTAACAAAAATAATTTTATTTACAGGCAAACTGAGAGATTGTTCAACAAAAATAATAAAAGTCTTTTATTTGACTCACTTGAATAGACTGCAACTGGCTACCAGGCTGCAGTTCTGAATGAAGCTGCAAATGGAATGTAAATTATGAACATAAACACTATTATCCATTTTTCCAGTTCGTTTCTCTTGTGTGGTAATTCTGCCTGTTACCCTTTCTGATTTATTATAAGCTCTGTCAAGAGGAAAAAGAAATTAGAGATCAACAAATGTACACGGCCTGTGTATGTGTGTGTGCATGCATATGAGACTGAATTTTTGTGAAATACTGGACCAGAGCAGTAGGTTCTTAAAACGATGTTGATGTCTAAATCCTTTGCTGCATCCTCATGTGGCTTCACACCATGAAAACACCAGACTTTTCAAGAAGAAAGGTTCTTCTGTTGCTTTTGTTTTACTGCAGATAAAACTATGTCTTTTCAGAATAAGATATTCCATTATGTTTTTTCCCAGGGAGCTACTACTAAGCTCATCTCACTGGCTGCTCTAGGATTCCCCTTTGGTGGAGGACAAAAGGTAGAAGACTCCTAAATTGATATCTTATTGCCCCTTATATATCACTGCAGAAAAATGAAATGCAAGCAGTGTTTTCCTAAGCTCTGGCAAATGTTTCTTGACAGAAATTACCTTTGAGATTTCTTTTAACTTAAACAAGGGCCTGGATGCAGTTTTGGTGATAAAGTAAAGCCACTATTTGACCTCTCTTGCTTTGTCTTGGTTATACAGGGTTTATCCAAAGTACTGTATCTATTATCTTACCATAGCCTTTGTATGTGGATTTCAATGAGTACTACTCTTACTCAAGACTCAAAAGACCAAATCCTAAACTAGCGAATGGTGATGCTCAAAGTTTGATGAATGAACTGAAAATTTCCATGTGGTACCAACTGTTAGCCAGCAGTACAGAAATGCAGCAGGTTTGGGCTCAGTTCATAACAGCTCCCCTCTGCTGCTCTTACTCTCCACAGTTTTCCTCTGCTGCAGAATGGACTCTCCATTGGCTTCAGTCATTTGGGAATATCCATTGACTCCAGTTGAGTCCTCCAGCGCCTGCAGGGGAATCTACAGCACCCCCTTCCCTCCTTCTCTGGCCTTGGTGTCTGCAGGGCTCTTTCCCATGTTTTTCTCACCCCTCTCTCACTGCTGCTGTGCAGCATTTTTTCCCATCTGAAATATGTCACCACAGAGGAGCCAGCAGTGCTGCTGATGGGCTCAGCCATGCCCTGCAGCAGGTCTCCTGGAGATGGCTGTGCCTGGCATGGGACAGCCTCAGCTTGTCACCTCTGCTGTTCCCCACTGCCAGCAATGCCTGATGGGCTTTTGTCCTTTTTATTTTACTTTTATACTCTCTTTATATATATCCTTTATATATAACCTTTTACCCTTCCCCATTCCTGTACTTTTTACTCCCTGTATCTTAACCCTACATGTTTATCACCCTAGTACCCCTTGCCCTGCTCAGAATCCTTTGGGGAAGACGAAACATACCCACAATCTCAAAAGCATGAAGTACCAACCTTGAACAGGGCCCCCATCACTGAGACATGTTTTTTGTAAACTAAGTAGTAATTTTTTAGGGGGAGGTAATTTTAATAAGGGGGCAATTACTTCATTTGTTAGACTTCTTATTGGAGACTTTTAGATAGGTATTCTAATCTAGGCTGTCCATAAATGGTATACGGGGATATCGTCGGGGCTGGTTCGTCAGTGTGCATCTGGGATCCTATTAAACCGAAGTAAAACCCTTTTCCTATCCTGTGTGTCTGCGTCTAAAATTTTTTACTAGTTATTTAAGGCATCACCAGCACCTGGGCACCTGCAGTCAGAATGAGAAGCAGCACAGGGCACATCTGGGATGCATGGAAAATGATTGCCAGACGCTTGGTGCCTCCTCTGCAGAGGGTGTCAGGAATATGTCATGCCCTCACCTACTGATGTAGCCTAAGCTTCTAGGCTAATAAAACGAAAATAAATTCTGATAAAATTCAGCTGTTTTCACCTGGCTAATTAAAAAGTTGATAATGGTCTTTTTAATGCAGTTTATAGGTTCAGGATGTGGCATTGCTTTTTCTTGGAAGTTCACAGGTCCCTAAGATTTCTCGAATATGTGAAGAGGTTTGTCAGTAAAAGGATAAATTGGACATTTAACAAGGATAATAAAAATCAGATCAATTCCCTTCCTCTCTCCTATTCTGAAATTGTTTAAAAACAATACTTTTATTTTTGGTCCTTTTAATACCATAAAAACAACAAGAAGATCTGTACTTCTGCTCTGTAACAATGATTCTGTTTTCTTTCTTCCATTAGTGCTGTGTGAAAAAAGACACAAAATCCTATGAGATCTTTCCTCTTCAGTTCACTTTAAGCTCCTCTTTGGCATATTAAAGGCAATAGTTTAAATGTAATTTTACTCATCTTTCATTTCAGAAGCAATTGTTTCTAAAGTAACCACTAATAAGAGAGTATATCAGGTGAAAGTGACTGCTCATTTAGTAGGTCTTCCCAAGATACCTCTACTGAACACGTTATTGAACACTGAAGTCAAATTAGGAAAATTTATCAAGACTTCTGGAATCTTTCTTTTTGAGGCACAAATGCTGTCTTAAATCCCAGTGTTCATGGACAAAACATATGTGTTTGTTTTTTTTTTAAACTACCAGCATGTACCTTACTGTAAACTACTGTTGACAGAGCTTTATTCTTGTGCAGATATCTTCCTTTTACTTCTGAAATTTTTGAGCAAGTCTTTGAATCCTATGTGGGATTGATCCTGTGGGCAAGCTGAGCTTTTCCTTGCAGAGGGATGAATTAGCCTTGTTATTGCATAGCAACGTGTATGCAGGTGAAGAGAAATCATAGACTTTTTTTTAAGGAACTTGGAAAAATATATGTTTATAAAAAAAATCATATTGGGGTGACAGATACTCTTTTCTTCTCCTGTAGTTTGTATGGCCTGCCTTTAGGAAGCTCCACATTTTTGTTGAAACAGGTACATCTACTATTTTAGGAAGAAGAAAAAGACCATTGAAGGTTTTAGCTATGTCTGTTCTTTACCTAGTTGTAGATGACAAACTCAAGCTTCAGAAAATTTTAGTGCAATTAATTTGCAGGACAAATGTTCATCTCATAGAATGTAAGAGGTATAATTGGCATTTAACACTCTTTCTAAACATGTTATATTTTGGGAAATTGTTATTTTAGACTGTGCTAAAAGACTTTCTAAACACATGCAAAAGAAATGAGAAAAAGCCTACACAAAAAAAAAGACACAGAATTGATACATGGTGGGACACTATGCAGACCTTTTCAGGTAAGCTTCTCATGTTAACCTGCTGCTGGTGTTGGCAGGAGTAAAAGCCCTCCTAGTCTGCAGTTCTGACCTATTTTTAGTTGTCTGCTTTAGGATGAGATGAATCGCATGCTAGAAGGAATATATTCACGACATGAACTTGAGAGGCAGCCTGGGGTGACTTGCTCGGATTTAAATGTCTGTGCTATTAGATTAGGGGAGAGAAATTCCATTCCTCTTACCTTATTTCTTCTTGGTGCAAGATGGGGAAATGTGTCAGGTAGTTGATTCTGTGTGTAGCCATTGAGAATACCACATTTGCAGGCATAACTGCCTTAATTCTATTCTCAGTAATATTTAACAAACTGCAAATAGAGATCGGTAGCTTACAGAAAATGCATATGTTCCTGACAAGTCACCTTCAGGGGAATGAGCTTACTTACAGCCTTAGAAAGAAGAATAGTTTAATGATATACTTCTGCTTGACTGGTTTAATATCCTTGCTTTAAAAGAATAAGTATCATGCTTATCTTGTTCAGGCTGTTGTTCAGATTCTGTTTTATATTCTCACATGGTGCTTGTAAGTACCACATATTTATCTGCACAAAATCCTTGAAAGAAATGAAAAAGGTACTTTTCCACTTTCTATAAATGGGAATCTTAGGCACAGGCAGACTTTGCCATAGGCCAAGTCCCACAGCAAATCTATCCCAGAGGACGAGACTTGAATATATCTCTGCCAGGTCCTCAGCTCTAATTAGACCAATCCTTCTCCTCTACAACAAACGTCGATGGAAAACCTCATTTGTATGAAGTATATGTATGTAATGTTCATAACAACCCCCGCTTCTCCTGTCAAGGGATTGATTGTACCAGCATTGATCCAAGTCATTGCTGATGAAGTTTCTTCTTGAATAGGACTCAGTTTATCACTGTGTGCCAGGCCTATAGAAATGTACTTTGCTTCAGAAGCCATTCACACATCTCTAATGTAAGACTGAACTGTGAACTGAATCCTAAAAGGAGCAGCAGGGTAATCCTTATTTTTTTTCCCCACAAAGAATCTTTATTTATAGAAGGGTTTGCTTTAATCTGGTTGCAAAGAGACCTTTTAACTTTAATAAATTAAACCATTGCAAATATTAAAAGATGAGCATATCTACTGAAAAATTCCAATTGTACTAAATTTTAGCTTCCTGCGTGGGTTGGCAATTCAAGAAAAAGAACCCAAAGTGATGTTACTGGTCTGTATGTTTGCATACATGTATCTATACACACATGCAGGACTTGGAATAATACTGGATGTTTCCTAAATTTGATCTAGCTGGCTTGTGCCCCGGCTTGGGCTCAGCTGCAAGACCTGGATCAGCTCAGCCTGCAAGACTTGCTGGAGCAGCAGAGAAAGACTTTGGACTTCTGGTGTGCTCTTAGTTCTGTGGGTGAACCTACAAACCTGTTTGAAAAAATTAGGTTACACATGGTTTGTCAATGCTCTGCTACTTCTCAAACTGAGCATGCTTCAGACTAGTACATAATAATTAAGGGCAGATAAAGTTTTCTGACAGTGAATGGTAATACATAATGGAGTTGAATTTTTCTCTGACTCACAATTACAGTTACAGTTTTATAGCATCTCTCTGTGTTGATTATGCATGAAGCAGTTTTTGCAGGCAAATGGCAGGTTAAATCCCAAACAGTTTAGTGGCAAACAGAAAAGTACAAATGTCTGTTTATACAATTACAGTCAAATACTAAATGTCACCATCCTTCCAAGCAAGGAGAAGGAATTCACAGAGTTGGGTTTGTCAATGGAAAGGTGTCTCAGCCACTGAAGAACCTGCTGCTGAAGAGTGCTGATCTGGCATTTTGTGCCTGCCCCACAGGCATGGAAAAGCATGTTGCAAGTGCTGATTCAACAGAATGACCAGAGCAGGAATGGGTTAACATGGATGTATTTTACTTTTCACCATAACTTAAAATTTTATTTTGGAGCAAGCAGAACTTCTTGTCATGGCAAGTGTAAATTTTCTATTCTTGACCCTACTGAAATGGCATGGAATTAGTTTTCCTAGGACAGCAGTGCTAGCCCCAGGAGTAGACCTTTCCTGGACTGTGTGCTGTGTGGGTGCAATACAAAAGCAGACTTCTGACCCCGAGCTTCTGTGTGCAAATCTGTGTGGAAAATCCCATTCCAAGTCTGTGAAAGAAGCAGCTACAAGCCAAAACACTCCTGCCCTCAGAAAAGGTGCTTTAGACAAACAAACAAAAAAATCGATACGGGAGATGTGAGACTGTGACACAGCCTGTGTTAAAAAAATTTACCATTTGCCAGACAATTAAACCAATTTCTAGAGTAGAAATTAGACCAGAGTGGAAGTTGCTCCTCTCAGGCCTTCCAACCTACCCAATGTGCAGAAGTATATGTTGTCTGGATGCCTCACTGTGGGAGCTTAGCACCTCAGACATACATCCTGACTGCTCCATCTCTTTTTCTCCAGCCCTAGGAATAACTGAATGTTTTATAAAAGACCGAACACTTCAGTTGAGAACCTGAAGGGGACATGCCTGAGACATATATTTCTGCCTAAGTTTCTGAGAAATGTCAACTTCCTAACTCCTGTTCTTGCTCTAGAGGGTCCAGTAGAATGGTAACTTACTGAAATATACGAGTGTAAAAACTCATATATTTTGTCAAAAGTTGCAGTATCCATGCAAAAATTGTTTCCAGGGGGAGGGACGGCAAGGCAAGGCAAGGCAAGAGAAAGATAAATTCTCAGCCAGCTCTAATTCCTGTGCACACAAGCATTTCCATTAGCTTCATAGTAATGACTTGTGGGTAAGATCCACTCCCACAATTAACAGTGTTGCAGAACTGAGTTTTAAATCAATGCTTTTCCTTTTCCAACAGCCAGACACCCTGAGGAGTGAGAAAACAGAACCTGAGGAAAAATTGATAGGATAGATTTCTACACTAGAAACAAATGCTTTAATTTGTGTTTATAGCAAAAATGGGCTGTATAATGCAAAGCAGGCTTGTTCATTAAAGCTATATTCTCTTGCCAACACTCTCCACCAAAGACCAGGTTTCCCTTTAATTTTGAAATGTTTCCAGGCTACAGTTATCTTCCCATTTTTTTTTCTTTTTTCCTAATAACTGTTAGTACTAGAATTTATTGCCAAAATTAAAGCAAGGTAAATTCTATAAACCAGGAATTTATACAGTTTTAGTGTTATGCTTTTAACTTTCTGGTGCTACTATATGAAGAACAGAGTGTACTACAGTGTGTTTTGGGACATAATTTTTTAATTGCTTTTTTTTTAAATCTTTTTTTTTGTATGTGTGTGTTCTATTTTTGCCCTCTGAGCTTTATGGATAATATCACTTTTTTCCTATTCTCTTAGATTTTTTTTTTTTTTTTCTGCAAAGGATTGCTGAGGCTGTGCTGGGTTTCCTTTCAAGAGAGTAGATAATCACACAGGAGTCAGCGGTCTGAGGTAAAACATACTGTGTCTATTTGAATCCTTGTAACTGAATCCTTGTTGAATTCCTGTACTGAACCACACTGAGAAGTTAAAAAACTTGTGTATATAGCCTATGAAATTAAAGTTTAGGAGGAAAGCTGAAAAGCAGTGGGAAACTAAGGAGGGTCTAACTGCATGTTGGATGACTCCAACTGATCCTGCAGGACAGTGTCTTGCCAATAGTTGCTTGAAGTTTTGTACCTGGGAACCATAACCTGCTCCGCTGAAACCAGAGCCCTGAAATCCTGGATCACTACAGAGTGCTCAGGTAGCTGCCATTGGAGGGATTGCTCTTCCTCTACTCAAAGTAGGTGCAGCTGCTAGGAAATTGTGATCAGTATTCGTCTCTGGTATTTTGGAAAGGGAGCTAAGCAGTGGTTAACATAAATTACAACTTTTTTCCCCTTTTCTTTCATTTTCCTTCTCAAGGTAACATTAACACAAGTCTGGATCTAAATAACATTGGGACAGCTTGAATTTGAACCTGAATTGATAAGTGGGACCTTGAGGCCATGATCTAACAGCACTCTTTGATGAACAGAGTGCTTGGATCCTCTGCCTGAGATGAAATGTTCCTTAAATGCTTACAGATGTCTTGGTAGCAGAGGTAGACTTGCTGCCTAAAGAAACAGAGGAAAGTAATCACTCCCTACTAGCTCATGCTGAAAAACATTAATCAGGCAAATGTTGCAGCTCAGCAGGAGCACGGCACACATCCTTGAATTAGCTTCTAATAAGCATGAGAACAGCTGAGCTTATTAGCTTAAGCACATCACCTTAAAAACACAACCTTACAGTTTTTGGAATGTGTGACTGGCTGCCTTCATGGGGCTGAATTCCATGGTCTGTGTGTATTATCATTCAGCATATGCTCAGGGATTTTTGAACTTTATCTCTTTATGTGGAATAAAATCCCTAGGGAAACCAGCTATCTTCATTTATTGTGTCCCACTGTCCACCTGAGGCACCAAAACAGTTTGAAACAAAAAATTTGGTATGAGGACAGTTGTGCATGTGCAAGGATCTTAGAGTAGGCATTAGGAAGATAAATGTCATTTTAGTCCCTTATTCCCAGAGGAAAGACATTTCTTTTGTCCCATGGCAGAGTATACAGGGAGATCAAAAAAATATGCATGTAGGCTGACTGCTAGTGTCACTTTAAAAAAAGTTAAATTAGTCCAGTTGTGGAATAAGCCTGCTAGTCTTGGCTTCCAATCCCAGATTCCCAAAGGAAATTTGAATCTGAATTTTGACTAGCAGGTGGTAAGGAGAACCTGGTGAACGCAAGAGGGTAGTTTGTCCCCAGTGTAAGAACAAACGACTGCAGAGATTCTTCAGGAAATGGAGTTATTGCTGAAGAGTTAAACGCAGTTTTAGAGCAGAAGATTTACACGGTTGGTCTCATCTTGTGAAATTTAAGTTACTGTGTGTCTCAAGAACCTATTTTCTAAGCAGCTGCTTTTTCAGCATTGTTTTGCTCAGGTGCAGAACTGAGCAAAATTATGCTCAGTTTGTGAAGTGGGGGCAAATTTAGGAGACAGGAGACTGTCTCGGCAGAGGTGGAGGATTCCATCCCAAAAGACTCTGCTGTAGCTGTGTGGTGCAGGCAGCTGCTCACTGTAGACTTTGGGCATTAGGGTTACACCCCTCCCTGAGGTCACCGGCTGCAGGATTAGGATTTTCAAAGAAGTGGTACTCCACATGAACCAGAGAATATTTTCTAAGGTTCCCTTTCAATTTTAGTATAACTTATTTCTCCTCTAAGAAGCATTCTGTCCTTGTGACTGAGCATGTTCATGAGCACAGTCTGTTGGCAATGTTTATTCACTGTTATACTCTTATTTACGTACTGAGTTTTGCCCACAGGTTGAAAATCTTCAGCTATACTCCACAGAATGACTCAAAGGCAATTGAGGAAATAATCAAGGAGATGAAGCATTCTTGTTCTGTCCACTCAGTCTGTGCAGCAGCTCAGTGGCAATTGAAATGCCACTTGAAATATAGATTTAAATTTTGTACAGGAACTACTAAAGCTGCTCTCATTCCCAGCAATTTGAGAAGTTCAACACAGCAGGCTCCAACCTTTAGTACTGCTTCAAAATGCTGTTTTCTCCCTTTACTGCTAGCACGAGGCTTCAGAAGAGACACCAATAAAGACTATAGAGAATTGAATGTTATAAAACGTATGGAGACTCATTAGCATTTGTTGACATTTTGCCCTGTTTCACAGTGAATGATTCCATATTATTCAGCTCCTCTAAGTACAATGAAGAAAGGAGATCACCTATTCCTTTTCTATTTCATTTTCTGTCCCTGATTTTCTTCCCATATGTCAAATGAATAGAGACAGGAAAATGTCAGTGATGACATGATTGGTTCCATTATTAACCTTCCCATAAACAGTCATGACTCCCATGCAGTCTCTCTTTATATCTTTATATTCATCATTCCCAGAGTACCTTGCTAACAAGCTTGGCAAAAAAGACTTGTGCAAAAAAAAAAAAAAGATAAATCAATTTTCTTAAAACATTTTCCTGAGATGTCTCTTGTTTGCAGTGGTTTAAAGATGGGGAGAGATCCTGCACAGTAAGGATATATATATATATATATTAAAAAAAAATGTTTCTTTGTTGGAATTTGTGTTGGTTTTGCATGGCCCGATTGTTGGTAGTGGGGGGGTCACAGAGGTGGTTTCTGTGAGAAGGATCTGGAAGCTTCCAACATGTCCAGCAGAGCCAACCCCTCATGGCTCTGAAGATGGACATGTTGGCCAAACCTGGGCCAATTAGGGAGGTTGGTTATGCCTCTGTGATGACACATTTAAGAAGAAATCAAAACAAAGTGCACAGGCAGTTTTTTCCTAGTCAGAGAAGAGGAGGAGGTGAGAATATGTGAGAGAAACAACATGGAGGCACCAAGGTCAATAGAGAAGGTGGGGAATGGGATGCTCCAGGCAGCAGAGCTGAGATTGCTCTGCTGGCCATGGTGATGACCATGGTGGAGCAGCTGTGCTCCTGCAGCCCATGGGGTCCAGAGGGGATGCAGAGATCCACCCACAGCCCATGGGGAGGTGCCCATGCCAGAATGGGTGGATGCCTGGAGGAGGATGTGATCCCATGGGAGACCCACTGGAGAGAGTCCTTGCTTACAAGCTGGAGCAGCCTGGCCTTGGAGGACTGCACCCCATGGATGAGTGACCCATTCTGCAGCACTTCTGGGAGGACTGTCTGTCCATGGAGGGAACTCATGTTGCAGCAGTTTTGGGAAGACTTCTGCTCATGAGATGTACCTACACTGGAGAAATTAATGGAGAACTGTCTCCCGTGGGAGGGACCCCGTGGTGCAGCAGGGGAAGGACTCCTCTCCCTGAGCAGAGGAAGAATATCTCAGTGACAAACTGACCAAAACCCCCATGCCCTGTTCCCTGCGCTGTCGGTGGGAAGGAAGAGGAGGCTCTGGGTGGGAAAAATGGAGTTTAAAGATTGGTTTTACTTCTCATTATCCTCCTCTGACTCTGTTAGTAATAAATTCACTTTGTAACTCTAAGTTGAGCCTTTTTTGCCCTTGGAGTGTTTCCTCCCAGTCCTTATCTCGATTCATGATCCCTTTGTTTAATTTTTTCTCTCCTCAGCCCAGCTGTGGCACGGGAGAGCAAGTGAGCAGCTGTGGTGGGTGCCTGGCATTTGGCCAGCGTCAAACCACAACAGAACTGTTAACAAACAAGGATGAGTCTGAAGGTCTCTAATCTTACACATGCCATTTTTACTTGCCTTAGATTCAAAGATGGATCTTGATGAGCTGTGGGTCAGTGGGCTGTCTGCAGCCACCACCTGCCTCTCTGGCAAGGTCAGCCCATTGCCGCTCTTAAGGAAGTTTCCCTCTTCCCTTAAGGAAGCTTGTCCTCCTTTCTATTTGCATAAGGGAAGTAGTGGCCACTTTTGAGGTTAAACAAATGTAATTAAAGTTTATGTGGCAGTCACTTTAATTCCCTCTGGGGTTTGGGGTTTTTTTCTTTTTTTGCAGTGCACTATAAACCCAAGAGGTTTCCAGATCTGTTGCCAGTGAATAATAATTAGTTATATTAAAGAAACTAAATAAAATTTAGGTTTCTAAGCTTCTGTTGCTAACAAAGTGATTTTTCCATTGCAGCTGTACCATGTCTACAAATAAAATAGTGAGTCTGATCCCCTAATTCTAACCCACTCCCTCCCACCAAAACTCCCAAACAAATGACAACAGAATCCAAAACAACAAAACCACACCCTCAAAACCCTGACTGGCTATTTAATTATTTACAGGTGCTCATTCAAAGACCTGAGCTTTGCTCCAGGACTTTCTTTTCAAGTATGTGGTAATGTCAGCTTCTGTTAACATGTATTGTGGCAGTCCAAGTTTTAAATTCTATATACCTTCGTCTTTTCTGCAAATTTGAGAATCACACAAACATCTTCATGAGGCTTTTCATACCTAAACTACCTCTCTTCTCAGCATAATATATAAATATTGCATTCTCTACCCATGGAAGACAGTGATGGAGTTACAGATCCTAATGCCTGACCTCAGGAAGCTGTGGGCTCTGTGAAGTGATACTGTTCAATCTAAGACCTACATTGCCAACTCCCCTTACCAGAGAGGTCAGGAGTTATCCTAGGCAAGGTGAGCAAGGACTGCTAGAAATCCCTTCAGCCAGGCCAGAGCTGTGTGGTTTGAATGACAGCAAATGTAGTTGGGGAACTAACTGGAACTATACTGACCAGAGGTTTAGATTCCTTTTCTTTTTGTGGTGTGGTATGTGGGTGGGGAGGCAATGGAGGCACTCACAGCCATATTTTCTGTTTGTCTTGCCTTTGTGTGTACTGACCACACAACACATAAAAATGTACATTTGAAATAACAGGACATACTACATAGACTACTGGAGCTGTATGAGGCTAAAACAGGAGTTAGAAAAAAATGCTGTTTGCAGTTTGAGTTCTGTTGATGAAAAAATTTGTCTAAGTGGTGTTCTCTGATCCCTGTTGCTTCAGAGGTCAAGAGGTCAAGAGGTCAGTCTCCTTCCCAGGAATCTTTTGGCTACCACTCTGCTGCTTCCTGCAGCCAAAGATTTGTGTCCTGCTTTTCTGTTAGCAGAGAAGAAGTTTCTTTCCCTGCTGACAATAATTTTGCTTTCCTAAGTCACAGGATTGAAAACTTGTTTCATTTCTTTGACAGTGTCAAAAATGTTGGGAAAGCCTGAGGATTTTTTTGTTTTGCTCTCTAGATTGCTGTTGAAGGGTGTGTGTTCCTGTGTGGGATGGTTTTGGCTCAAGACTTCAAGCCTGTGTGAAATTTTTCGGCACTGACATTTCTGTTACTGCCCTCTTTAAAGTGGGACTGGCAGAAATAAACAAGAATTTATCAAGGTGGCAAAACTCTTTTAATGCCATTTTCTGCCTTTCAGGTATACACTGTGCCTGTGTCTGTGTCCTGGTTCTGGCCAGGACAAGGTTCATTTTTGCAGTAGCCAGGAGGGCACACAGCTGAGACCCTGAGGATATTCTAAACCATCTCACTTCATTTTACAGGCACAGGTGAAGGGTTCTCTCCCAGGCTGGGGGAGCATGGCAACAGTTGGCTTGGGCTCTGCCATGAGTATTAGCATGTGGACTACTTGCCTCTCTCTTGTATAATTCTTTTTTTATTAATAGTGTTGCTGTTACTGTTGGCTTTCTTATCTCATTGCTGTTTCCAGTAAATTGTTCATATCTCAACCCATGATCTTCAGCTTTTGTGCCCCAACTCTCCTCTCCATCCAACTTCAGGGAAAAAGGAGAGGAAGGGAGGAGTGAGCAAGCAATGCATGGTTTGGAGGGGTTTCAGTGGGATCACACCTTTGGGGAGCACCATTCCTAAACCACAAGAGTCACTGGCCATTCCAGTTTAGCCAAGATTCTCAGTTTAGAATACAATATTTATTTTTGTTTTATCTTCCTATGCTGCAATCCCAGTGGTGCAAAAATGCCTTTCAGGCTTCCTGGCAGGAAAGGCCTGTGAACGAAACAGTTGGCATAAATTGCTTACGTGTTGAACAAATGTCATTTCTCCCTTTTCAGAGCCAAGTGTGTCACCTGTGATGTGTCTAATTGCTCTGAAGTCCAGGCTTTGTACCCTTTGGCAGAGCATCTACAGTGAAACACCTTTTCATGAGCTAAGACAACTGTGTTATATAGTGCTGCATATGACAGTTGGTAGAGAATAAATGATTTCCTAGGAATTCAAGAGATAACAAAATATTGCTCCAAAGGCAGGGAAGTATGCCTGAAAGAGTCAGTGGAGATAATCTATTTCCATTTCAGATTCTTTTCCTTTCTGTCCACCATGTGTGTCAGTTCATGGCTTATCTGCTACAGAAAGCTAAAAGTAGTTAACAATTTCTTGGGACCTGTTTAAAAATTACTGCAGCTGAATCAGTTCTGGTTTCCATCTGTGCCTTACTAGTGGACTTACTAATTTAAGCATTGAAGAATTAGATTAAATTGTATGATTTAAATTATCTTTAAATTATGTGACTGTTGATGAACATATTTTGGATGAATTTACTGATTTTCCAATTTTTGAGATTAGCATATATCTATATAATGGCATATCTGAATTATGCTCTCAGTTTTTAACTTACAGTCAAGAAAATATTTTAGATATAACTACAGAAATAATAATTTGTGCATTAATGTGGTCACACAATAGGTTATATAATAAAATTGTATTAATAGTAGTAATATTAACAATAATAATAATAATAATAATAATAATAGGCATCTTGGGTAAGACTTCTGACTTGTATATTGCTTATTTAAATGGTTGGTGCAACTGTATCTGCTGCATGTCTGGTCCATAGCAGCTATGACAGCTGCAAAAATACTTCCTTATTAAGTCAGAAGTTATATTCATGTGTTTCCAAAACCCTGGTCAAGCTTCTTTCTTTTTTTCTTGAAAATATTCACAATGCAAAGTAGCTTGAAAATGAGCCTACAATAAAGTATACAAGCCCTATTAAAGAAATTATGTTAATTCTACTAATGGTATATTTTTCACTCTTTTTGGTGATATGTTATTCAGCTTCTAATTACCACTTTTGGGTTTTGGATTTTTACTTTAGGATCTGTTAATCTAGGAAAAGAATTCTTAGCAGAATATGAAGCTTGCATATATGTTCTTTACAGGATTAAAACTACATATCAAGGTTTGGGAGCTTTTTTTGTTGTTGTTTTTGGTTTTTTTTTTTTTTTTGTGAAAACAAAACCGTGAAGATAACCCAGAGTAACAGATTCATTAGATTAATAGAACAGTGTTTTTCAACTTAACTTGGTCAATATATTTTTAATATGGATGAAAAGTTGGAGTAAAGTTATGGAGTGTAGAATTTTATTTTCACTTCTTATGGTTATTTTTCTTTGGTTGGTTGGTTGAATTGTTTGGGTTGTTCAGCGACCACCAAAATGTTCACAGTCTCTGCAGTATACCTCTTGATTTATTTGGATTTCAGGTCTCCTTAGTCTTTTTTAAAAGTCAAATTATGAGGCATGGGCATGAAAAATCTACTGAGACTGTCATTTTTTACTACCATCTGTGAGCTGTATTTCTTTAAAAACTGCCTTCTCCTGCTTGTTTCAGGTAATGAATCAGGATATTAAATTAGGTGCTACTTGAAGGATTAAGATACTACTGAAACTTGTAATAAATTTACACAGTCACCATGGTGAGAACACTTGGCAAATTTAGAGCTGATCTGGTATTCCTGTTATCTTCATGGATAATTCCCATATTCCTCTATTCAAGCAGAGAAAGCAGGAGCCTCTTCTCTAAAGATACACTTATGTATGCATGAATGAATGCTTCCAGGAGCCCAGAAACACTTGTTTGTCAGCTTTCTGCATTGACACACAAGTGTTGAGACGCTAGGAAATGGCAGTGCTTTTTATCAGGACAGCACAGGTGGATGGCCTTTGCTGACAATTAACAGTGGGATGTTAGGTGACGTGTTTTTCCTTAGTATCTCAGAAATACATTGTTATTTCAGGTTCTGACAGCAAGCTAATGGCATAAGCCCTGAGCTTTGGCCAGGCTAATGTATTTTGTGTATAGCCAGAGCTTTTACAGCTAAAACGTTTCCTTTGCATCCATCCACTGTTTGTTTTCTTTCCTTACTTAACCTTTCTTCTCAGAGCACTGCTCACCCTGATTTTTATATTGCTACTGCCTGCTTTATTCCTCAGCTGTTTTCTTCCCTTCATTTCTTTGTCTCCTAAGGAAATGACAAACCAGAAACAGTTGAGTGGTCAAGTGTATCTGAAATAAAGCAAGCTGATGCATGTGACGTGGTTCAGTGGATGGAGCATTTCATTCTGTAGCTGAAAAAAAGTTCTCTCTTTGCCACTCATCTTATTTTTCTTTTTTCAGTGATGAACAAGATATTTAATTTTAATTTAGGCAGCAGGGAGACAGGCTATGTGCCTTCTTTTGAGAACTTCGAAATTCAGGTTTGTAACATACTTTTTGGTATAGATGTAACTTTTGCTAATTGTGGGAGGAGAACTGAGTAGGTTTGTTTATGCGTGGCTGGCATAAAGTGGAAAGAACAGCTAAGAAGGCAGTCTATTTTTCTGGAACCATTTCCCTGTGGAATACATTCTTGTCTTTGATCTGCAATAGCTCAAGTGTGTCATCTTTTTCAGATCATCTCCCAAAGAACATCTTAAAATACATGATAACTGAGCATGGAGGTCATGGAGAGTGCAGAACCTTACATCTGCTGCAGAATTGCTGTGGTATTCATGCCCTGTTTCCTGCTGTCACAAGGGCAATCCCATGAGACAAATGTTCTCTAACGGACAGCAGTGATATTCTCTACAGGACAGTCCTGCTGTAGCTGCAGGCTTCTCACCAACTTTAGGCAATACTCCATTTCACAGGCAGAGTGATGCAGCCACATCCAAGTGACTGTACAAGAAGCCAGTGGGGGTCTGGATGGGTTTCTCCAGCCTGGGTCTATCACAGCATCTCTTATGCCTGACCTGAGCTGGTTTGTGCAGAGCCACTGGTGCTCTGGTGCTGCTTGGCCCAGCAGTCCCATGAAGAGAAATGCAGTGAAGCTCTGAAGTGACCTGCAGGCAGCCAGTCCAGCAGGGCTTGAAGACTGGAGCAGTTTGGGGATGGCAAGAACTGACACGGAGCACCACCAGATCTGGTGAATCCAGCAGGACTGGAGCACCTGAGCCTGCTTCAATTTGCAATGAGGGTTTCAGGCAGTGAAGTTTGCATATGAAAGACTGTCACCTGCAGGTCCTGTAAGCTGTCCCCACAGAAGTTGTGGCAATGAGGGTGCCAACAAAACCTATGTTTGGGGTTTTCTGTGTTTATTTTTTATTGATTAGAGGCTTGGTTTGAGAAAAATACAGCAAGCAACAGATAGGCTTTGGGGCAGGAGCCATGTCTCTTAACTTTCCTTAACCAAAAACACCCCAAACCAAGCCATGCCCCTCCAGAAACCCAAAATAAAATCTGCTAAGGCAAAAAGGTATTATGCTGACAAAGCAGAGTGCTTGAAAGAAACATGTAGTCATTATCTTTAGAACAGATGGAGATCAGCAAGAAAGTTTTAATGGACTACAAAACCTGTAAAGTTTTTTGAATTTGCGATTATACTGTCTTGTAAAACTCATAATTGCCTCAAAGAGTAATGAGTGGGCCTCAGACACATTCACATTGGTAGAAATGTGCAGTGAATTTAATAGACCCTGAGTCAGAATTAACTTGGATATGTTGAATTTTAATGTTAAATGATGCTTCTCATAAAACACTTCAAAAGTAGAAAGCTGAAGTCTGAAGAGACAAAGCCATAGAAACAAAGCAGGTCTCTGGTAGCTATTAATTTGTGAGATAGAACTTGGAGAATACTTCCTTGTAGACTCACCATGAAAATAAAGTGAAAAAAAATGGACTAAAAGTTGCAGGACTGCAGTGTAACATGCACTGATTCATATGTATTGTTATGAAAGTGCTGGAATAAAATAAAGGAATTAAAAGTTCTTACTGGAATTCCCTTGATAGATGAACAGGCAAATGGTTGTCTAAGTAAAGGATGGCATCAGAAAATAAATGCAATAAAGCATCAGATCTTTTCAACTGAGCCATCCTTTTATCTTGCAGATAGTTAAAAAAAAAAAAAAAGTGAGGTAACACATTAGAAATGTGATTTTTATTCTCCTTTTGTTCTGAAGGAAATATTGGCAGGTATAAAATCCAGAATAGTTCTCAATTCTTTTTGTTCTCTCTCTAGGTGGCTATGAGGAACCATTTATCATATTAAGGATTTTTGTCTTTGTTATATGATACTACATTGAATTTGGGACTTCAGGGTTCTGACACCATTTGCAGATTTTTGTGAAAAGGGATGTAAGACTAATTAGCAATTTCTCCTCCAGCCTGAACAAGACAGCAGCTGATGATAGCTGTGCTCAGAGCAGCTGAGGAAGGATGTAGACCTAAAGCTGCTCAGTGGTGAAGAGTGAGATATCTCTGGCCACCTGCACACCAGTAGGCAATGAGTGAATTTTCCTCTTGGGAAACCAGACCATCAGCGTTTGGGAGATGCTTTGCTTATTCTTTCGGTTTGTGTTGCCTCTGCCAGTGCTTTTGAGTGCTGCTTCTTTGGCTGTCTGAAGTTGGTGCTCCTGGCTATGTTCTAGGTTGGGAAAATGCAAGCACACCTTGGCTCACTTCTGTTCCCTGCTGGCCATTAATCAATGAATCATCAAAAATATTCTGATATTTCTGGATGACTAAGTATCTAAAAAAGAAACTAAGCTGCCTATGGAGAGGATGATAATTAATTAACTTTAGCATAGTCATACCTACCTGAACACTCCATGTGTATTTTTTGACTTTTTGATTTTTATAGAGATGAAAATATATCAAACTGTTCAAAAGAACTTCTATGAACTTGATGATATTGATATGTGACCACTTCCCAGGGAAGCCTGTTCCAGTGCCCAACCACTGTCTGGATGAACAACCTCTTCCTAATATCTTACCTGAACCTCACATGCTTCATGCCTCTGTTTAATTAATATAATGGCATGTAAATTATGTATTTCTGCAGAACAGCTGGTTGAGAGATTGTGGTTTAACAATTCACTTTACTATTATCCCATAGAACCATAGAATAATTTAAGCTGAAAAAGGCCTTTAAGATTGTTGAGTCCTACCATTAACAAAGCACTACTCTGTTAAACACTAAATCATATCCCCAAGGGCCACATCCAGTAGTGTCTCCACTATTAATGCTTACAAAGCTAACATTTATTTGGATAATTCTGTGCATCCTGCATTGCAGTGAAACACAAAACTGCTCTTTATAAAAAGTAAAATTAATAATCTTTAGAATATCTCTAAAACAGTTTTTAAATTTGTTAGAGAAGCAGATAACTGCAAGACTGTAGGATGCTGTGTAAATGAACGGAAAAAACCCATGTGCTTGAAGACCTACTATGCAAAAAGAATAGAACAGAGCTGCAGAGATGATCAGTAGGAGGAGGAATTATGTAAGGTTCTTAAAGTAAAAATAAATGTTTCTTCTAGGAAAAAAAATCCTTGGCTATAATATATAAAGAAAGCTGGCAAATTCCATTACAAGGCAAAGGTATTTAGGTATGAGGAACCTGGAAACATTTGAATGGTTTCTCTCATCAAGAACTATCAGGGTTTCACACTGGGCATTACACCAAAAAGCCTTGTAACAGGTGTAGAATGAGGTTAACACCACAGTTACTCTGAGTAAATGCAAAGTTCTGCATTCTTAAAAAGGAAATTCTACAGCTGCTGAATGTTCCTGGCCTCCACCAGTGTTTCCTTCCCATTTCTTTTGTCATTACCATCAAAGAAATTAACTTTTCTGGAAGGCTTACAGCTTAGACTGCCTCTATCTTAGATTCTACTTTAACCCCTCCAAGAGTTTCGATCAAGCCAGGAACTTACTATTAACCTGATATTCCTTATATAGCAAGCAAAACTGTTAATGTCGACTTCTTTCTCTATGTATTGTTGTAAGTGTGCAATTCAGGTAGCAGTATGAGGATTTTTTTCCCCCTGGGAGAGTGAAGAGCTGCTCAACAGGATGCAGAGAGAACAGAGCTTTGTGGAGCTCGCAGGGGACCCTCGGTGGTGTGTGTGTGCCACAAGATGCACGTGAAGAGCAGTGACCCAAAACTATGTTTCTTCCCTGCTGCCTTTGGGGAAAAAATAAAAACAAACACCTTGACATGCCTGTTAGGTCAATTTTATTTTCTGCCGGGATTCAGCCTGCAGCATGTGAGCTAAAGCATGAACTAAAGCAGTTGAAAAAAACACAGTGCAATGAACTTTGAACAGTCTCTTGAAATCAAAATTTACTAAGTAGATTAGATATAAGAGGACTGACAAAAAATGCAGCCCATTGAAGAGAAAAGGATCCTCTGTCTTCCACAAGTTTCATCATGATATCTTCAAGAATATATTAATATGAGGCAGCAGCAGTGCTGCTAGGATCCCAGGATGCAGCTGTCAAGTAACATCTGCCAAAAAGGGACTTGCTTCATTACTTTCAAACCTTTCCATTGCTCATTAGGTCTCACCAGATGGGGATTCAGTATTTTGAAGTCAGTCACCCTGTATGAAGTAGTTTGTTCATGACACTGATGAACAATTATCTACCTGCACAGTTGGGACTTCCATGCTGTTTATTTCAACTGTGTGTCAGTACAGGGCACAACTTTAGCATCTGATGATAAAAAGTTGAAATACAGAGGGTCAATCTGACTAAAAGATGCATGAATGAGATTGAAACTTTTCTACAATAATTCTGTCATTAATTTCCCTGTAACATAATCCATTGTAATAATCCCTGGTAAGATTTTGCTACATGATTTTATTTATTTTACTCTTCAAGTACAGAAAAATACTAATTATAAGTTTAAAAATGTTGTTCCAACCCATCCAGTAGAAGATGAACTATTGTACATAATAACTGTTGTATTTCTGTTGGTCGATAAATGTTTAATGGTTTGTTAGGAAACTAATTGTCAGTTTAATTCAGGAGAGTGACAATAATAACTCACTTAAATATTTGCATTGTCACCTGCAAAGGCAGCTATAAACGTAATTAATTTCTAATTTATGTGTATAGTCAATGGGTACAAATATATGGCAATCCCCTTGAAAAAGTTTTCCAGTCTCTGTTATAATGTTTCTTTCGTATTTTCTGTTCTTCACAGTTCTTATTATAAAGAGAATAAACCAAAACATTGTCTCCTGCATCATGTGAATAACTCAGCTGTGGGGTTTTGTATTGGTGATTCTATGCAGCATCAGAATTTACAAGTGATTAAAACCCTGAATGATAATTTAAGTGATCTTTATTTTCCCACATATTTCAATTAAATCAAAACCCATAGGCAAATATGGGAAATATATGTGTCATACATGTGCATACACATGTATATCTATACTTGTATACACACACAAAGAAACTCACAGTGGAAATAATTGGTAAAAAATAAAGTCAAGTCAAGTTAAAATAATTTTCTCTAATATTAAAAATACTCACATTTCAAGACCAGATGTTGTCTTTCTCTCTTTGCTGAATTCTGAATGAACTATATTTTCTTTGGCTTTAACAGGAAAATGCCTCTAAGGAGGCTTTAGAAGATAACCCTGAAGTATCTGAGTCACCATGGACAGCAGGAGGCAAGCAAGTTTTTCACAGAAAATGCAGGCATAACGTAATTGTAAACACCATTTTGTGAAATGTACTGATGTACTTAACTAGCTGCAGCAGTACACTGAAATTTTTAAGGTTCTTTCTTGCCCATAGTGAAGAAACTGGAGGAGGAGGCTATGCCAAAAGCTTTCTTATCCCTTCATGGCATGATTGGCCAGTGGTTTCTTTCAGTAGCAGAGGTGTTTGCACACTAATTTATGCACCTTTTCAGGAACTTTTCAATTGACTGCATAAGGAAAAGTTGGGTAAGGCTTCCCTTGTCTTACAGCATGATGAGAATTGAGGCAAATGTGTAAAAAAATAAAGTTGTCAGCTTCCTCCCTCGTTTTCCAAGTAGCTTGGAGAACCAACAATAAAGATCCTGCTTTGAAGTTCTACTTTGAGAATTATTCAGTAGATTTTTTTTTCCCATTTCTTTTTTCCCCATCTTACATGCTTATTTAATCAACCCTGACGTCTCTGCTATCGAAGAACAGATTTTGTGATCTGAGGGGAAAAAGCAAAATCTCCTTTTAAGGTTCTGGAATTAAACAGTTCATTACAACTCTTGGTAATAAGAAAAAAAAATATTTTCCTTAAGGAACTCTGAAATCAATCCAAATTTTCAGTTTAAATAATCCAGGAATCATTGGGGGACCACATCTTTCCAGCAAAATTTCAGTCTTACAGACAAGGTATTTCTGTACAGTCAGCTAGTATGAGTATATTGCTGCAAACATACAGGAAGCTTAAAAGTAATGTTAGAGCAAAGTCTAAATAACTTGACCCTGAACATTTCTCTGAAACATGATGGAAATTCTTCTCCAGTTTAAGAATAAAGTCAGAAAGGGTTTCCCATGCATTTCCTGAAGTTTCAAGGTAAATATTGTTCTTAGTATTTAAAGTAAAAATAAAAAGGATTTTTTGCCATATCACAGAATCACAGAACCACAGAACCACAAAATCATAGCACCACAGAACCTGCCAATTTGGAAGGTACCCACAAGGATCAGTGATATACATTGACTGAGACAGATTTACCTTTTTTTGCAACCGAGGTAAAAAGCAGTATCAGCAGAAAAAAAATCAGTGTAAATCAGTAACACAGAAAAGACATACTGAAGTGGAATGGAAAGAAGATAGTGCAGTGCAGGTTAACAGATGACAAGTCTTGCCTTACCTTGCAGTGGAAAAGAGACCCATGTTTGACAACTCCTAGAGGAAACAAGAGCAAGAGCTGTGTGTAATTGCCCCTTAAATTGGCATGTGGACTAAACGATGAGTCTTTATGCATTGTGTTAACAAAGTGCAAGAAATGCCTCTTTCATTCTTTGTGTATTATTCTCAACTCCTTAGTGTTTTTATTCTTGGCAAGTTATAGCCTTGTAATATTTCCAAAGTGGTGGAGTGACAACTCCTCTGCCTTAATGGTGTGGTCCAGTAAATTGACTTTCTGCAGATTGTTCATGCTGCCTCAGGAGGATAGAAGGACTTAATTTCATCTCTAGTAGTAACACTTTATAGCTAAGCCATTTCTAAGGATGGCAGTACAAGCCATAACCTGACTTCCACAAGCATCAAGAGGCAGGATGAGTTTTTCCAGGCAAGATGTGTGTGGTAGTGTATTGGCAACGTCTGTCATTCTGGTTTCTTCTGCACTAGTATACTTTTTTTTTCCATATACTGAAGGATGGGAGGTTGCTGGGCCTGACTGTAAGACCAAGGTCAAATGTAAGAGCTAAATTCAACATTTCTACAGGTTGGTGAAAGGGTGTGAATTTCAGTGGGGTTCTGGTGGTTTCTGCTGCAGAACTAACAAGCATGCATTCCAGCACCTATTCTAAAAAACTTTATGCCTGTAATGGAAATAGAATATTTTTGAGTATGTGTGCTCCCTCTATTCAAAAATAATTTTAAAAAAAAATTATATGTACACATTTGAAAACTGACCGTCTTGAATAGCAGAGACCTCTTGTGCCTACTTACATAGAAGTGGAATACCAGTATTTCTCCCCTTAATTTACTTTTGTTGACAAACCTTATCTAAAACACTACTCATTTGGTAGCTCTCAGGGACTGTTTCCCTCGAGTTAGATTGCAGGTTGCTGAGTACTGTTAGCTTAAAATATGGTCTTCTATGGCAAAGGTGAAGCAAAAAGCTGTTCTTATTTCCCATCTGCATGCCATGAGTCATTTGCAGCAGCAGTTTAAATTCTTTTCTAAACATTTAGTTAAACATTTTTAGTTGATTTTTACAATGAAATAAAGTATGCCTTGATTAAAATGCAGGCTGTGAGCTCTGGCAGTTTTACTAGCAATTTGTGACACTTGCCTTTTTTTCTGCCATGGCTAGATTGTTTCATGTATAATTTACTGTGACAAAACACTGGCCCCACTTATTGTCTATAAATACAGGCCCATTAGAAACATGTCTGAGGTGTAGCTTTTTAATGGCTGCATAATGTTCTTGGACCTGCAGTTAATGGAATAGTAAACAACTTTTTGGTTGCAAAAGAAATGAAGCAGGAGCGTTCCTCCATAAAATTAATTTATTGTAAATATATGGGTATTTCATGACAAGCACAATGATTTGTATCTACTTACAGACAAATATGAATTCTCCTCATCTCAGTCATATGAATATTTTTGAAGGTGTTAGGCCCATCTTATGATGAGCATGATTCGTCTGTGTACACTCACTGCATAAAGAAGACTAAAGGTTGTCACTGGAGTGAACCTCTTTATGAAACAGTAAGTAGTGTCTGAAAATGTGAACTAGACAGATTTTGATAAATACAGATGGTTTCCTTCCCCTACACAGAGGATGGAAAAAACCACCTACAGCATATGAGTGAGTAGGAGGCAGATAAATATGCAGCATTCCAGAAAAATCCGTAGTTTATGAAAAGAATCCAATATAATTTACTGGCTTTTTGCCTTGTCTTAATTACAGACCTGCAAAGTTAGGAAGAAGTTTAAATGAGCACAGGGAAAAGTCAGGTGTGCTAAAGAGATCACTCCAACTGAAGTAACACTTGAAAGGTAGAAAGTGGGGGCCTGCTTGTCTTTTAATAAATATTATAACCAATACAAAAGAAAACCAAATCAGAACATCTTTCATATCTCTCAAGCATAAATCTCATCAGAAGAATGTTCACCTACTCTCTGTGTTTCTATGTGCTTTGAAAAACACTTTATCTGCTCTAGGTCATAGAATGTTAAGGTTTGGAGGGGATCTCAAAGATCATTTAGTCCCAACCTCACCTGACAGGAGCAGGGACACATTCCCCTAGACCAGATTGCTCAAGTCCTTATCCAACTTGTCTTTGAACACTGCCAGGGTTGGGGCATCCACAAACTCCCTGGGCAGTTTCTCATTACGTTCACAGTAAAGAATTTCTTCCTACTATCTAACCTAAATCTGCCTTCTTCCAGTTTGTACCCATTACTCCTTGGCCTATCACTATAGTTCCTGAAGCAGAGTCCCTCTCTGGCTTCCCTGTAGGACCCTTTCAGATGCTGGCAGGCTGCTGTGAGGTCTCCACACAACTTTTTCTTCTCCAGGCTGGGGCTCCAGTCTCAGCTTTCTCAGCCTGTCTTTGTAAGGGAGGTGCTCCTGTCCTCTTATCAACTTTCTTGCCTTCCTCTGGACTTGTTCCGGCAGTTCCACGTCCTTCTTATGCTGGGGATACCAGAACAGAATGCAACACACCAGGTGAGGTCTCACAAGAGCAGAAGGGAAGGATCACCTCCTTCAACCTGCTTGGCCATGCTCCTTTGGATGCAGCGCAGGATTCCATTGGCTTTCTGGGCTGTGAGCTCATTCTGCCAGCTCATGTGGAGTTTTTCATCAACCATCACCCCAAGTCCTTCTTCTCAGGGCTGCTCCCAATCACTTCTCTGCCCAACCTGTAGGTGTGTCTGGGATTGCCACAACCCAGGTGTAGCACCTTGCACTTTGCTTTGTTGAACTTCATGAGGTTTGCCTTTGCCCACCTCTCAAGTGTGTCAAGGTCCCTCTGGATGGCATCCTTTCCCTCCAGTGTGTGACCTGTTATAACTCCCTGTTTTTGTGATAAAAGCAGCAGATGTTTGGGGTTTATTTGGTACTTAAACAGTTGATTATTCCTAAAAAAGTAGTGTTCTACACTCCAGTTCCAGGTCCAGTTGCAAAATCATTAAGTCATGCAATACACCTCCCTACACAGCCATTTCACTAAAACTGGAATTTCTTCTGTTTTCACATCCACTTAATGCTAATGGCACTTAGTTTCATGCTTGCCTTATCGAGCTTTTTACCATTTCAGAAGTTTTTTCACTTATATCCCTCAGCCCTGTATTATATCCCTCAGCAATTCACAAAGGAGATGATTACTAGCTTCTGAGCTGGTGAAACTACGCAGCTACTGCATCAGCTTTTAGAAGGGCTGTTATTTACAAGCCTCCTCCTTTCAGGCCGTCTGTGAGGCTTTGAAAAAAAGTCCTCCTTTTGTTATTCAGTGAAATTTAAAGAGCTTGTGATACGTAAATATGTCTAATGTTGCAGTGAAATAGTTTAGTGGGCTAAATAAAGCAGAAACCAAGCAAGATATGGATCAAATTATCCAGTAAGGGAGGCTATATATTGGTTACCACCTTTTAGTAATCTCACCATCTCCTAAGTCTTCAAGAAGCCCTTGACAATATATCTATGCTAGGAAACCTCAGAAGACAGTTGTTATCAGTGCAATTAACCTCCTTAGCTGAACTTTACTGAACAGCATCATTTTCAATGCTAAAAGTGTTTAGTGCAGCTAATAAAAGTGAGCTGCAAGGCTTGCTTCTGAACTGAACTCATCTGTTCTTCAGTTCACTATCTCTTTGTTAAAGAAGAGAACTTTATTCCTCTGACACAATACAATTTTCACATTTGTGGTGAATTAATAGGTGCAAATAAATCTGTGTAATAAATCACACTTTTTATATAGAGATGTTTCATAAGCATGTTTTTGTCATGGCTCTGAAGCTACATGCTAATGTACAAAATTATTAGTTGGGCTGGACATGAGGATAATCAATCCTGTGAGATCTCTGTGTTACAGACTATCACAGAACTGATATTCTCGTTCAGAAAAGATTATATTTTTATAAGTGTTCTGGCTTCTGAAAAAATGTAAGACTTTTTTTGGACAAAGGAATGTTTTTTAAAACAAAAAAAGTAATGAATTTTGTAATTTTTATTTATTATGTGTTAGGAGCATACCTGTCTTTGAAATATCAGTGAAAAAGTTGAGATAATCAAGTTTAATTTGACAACATTGAATTTTCAAAGGAATTTCAAACTTTTCATGTTCAGCTGGGAATATGCAAAAAAGTACTTTGAGACTCAGAGGAGAAAGGAGATTGGAAGGAGAGTGAAATAGAATTGCACAGAACTTCATGGACACAAATTACATCTGCTGCAATTGAAAAAGGACAAATAACTGAACTATGAAATTGGCAGATTCATCAAGTAATATTCCTTTCAAGCTTTAGCAGATTTGTTTTAGTCTCATGAAATGTAAAACTTTCTTTTGTTGGCAATAAAACCCCCTGGTGCTTGCAAATAGAGTTAAGTGCAAAGAATGCACTCTAAGGTGAATTTAACTTATGGTGTGTTTACTTTATTGGTACTGTAATAGCATCAAGGTGGAAAAACAGAATTTTCTTGGCAGTCTGAAAGGTTTAATGGGGCAAAATCAAGAGGACAGGACTCGTTTTGCATTTTGTGTTTTGTTGTTTGGGTTTTTTTCTTCTCATTCCTCTTCTTTTATCAGCTGTGAAGTATGTTTGACCCTAGTAAGGTTTGCAGCCAAACCAGGTTCCTGGCAGGGGTACGAATATCATTTGGTTTTGATAGAGGTATTTTTACTGAAAGCCATCTGAATAATTATCTACTGAAAAGATAAGCTCTATGAAACAGATTTATTCCGGAAAAAAAGTATGTTATACAACATTAAAATATCATTTAAAATTTATTAATAAAATAGGTTTCTATAAAATACTGTTGCACTGCACTTACTGAAGTATTTCCAAATACGTTTCTTGAATTTCTACACTAATTTTTCTGACAATATATGTCAGTTAACAAAAATATGAAGAATGCAAGTTGCACTTACATTACATTCAAAATTAGTACATCTGTTGCTTCATTCTGTAGCTTTTGAATCTTGGTGATTGCTGCATTTCAGAAAATATCATATTCTGATGAATTTAATTGAACTAAAAGTTACCTCCTTTAATGGTACCACAACTTTACTTGGCCCCCTTTAATGGTTTTATATTAATAAGCAGATTTAGCACTTTGTTGTAGTCAGTTTGAAAACTGTGCAAATAATTTAAATTATTTTGCCAATTTCACATGTATAATTCTTGCTAATGCCAAGGACAGTATGGCATTCAGAGTATTTGGTTTAATCTCTAGTGGCTCTTTTAGTTTTAACATTAGACATAGTTCAAGTGATCCTACTATATTTTAAAAGACTGTATACTGACTTCTGATCTCTGCTGGATGATAAAGCAAACCTCGGAATAGTTTCTGCTGACAGAAACATTAATCAATGCAAGTTGTCTGAAGTGATGCACCATGACTGGCAGCTTTTCAAAGCACCAACATTTCTACAGTTTCAGGGCAGTAACTTTCATTTATCATGCGTTTATTGTTTATTGAAATGTTTCAGGAGAAAATAATCTCTGAGGATGAAAATGAAGATGGTGTAAATAAAATGGCTGTAAAACATATATAAATTCTTAATGGAGTGGCTATAAATAACTTGTCATAATACTGCATAGTATTCTCCATTACATTATACCTCGGTCTTGCTTTAATATATAGTGATTTGTTAACATCATTTTGACTTAAATTCCTTCCTTTTTTCTCTTTTTACTTTGTTGGGAAACTATTTAAATAATGTCTACACTTGTAGTTATTTCCAAAGTAGTTAATTGCCAACCAAAAAACTCTACTAGTTTCCTAAGTATGCCCTAAGTGAGAAACTGCCTGGTTTTAAAGACATTAGGTGGTGTTACTGAGGTTGTGCAAGGAAGAGACTTTATTGTTTCCTGGAAGCCTAGCCTTTGCTATCAGTTTATCAGGCAAGTCTTTTGTTTGGCCCTTTTCATCAGGCTGAGATGGATTCACCCAGAGAAGTTGTCATGCCTCACCCCTGGAAGCGTTCAAGGCCAGCTTGGATGGAGCTCTGAGCAGCCTGAACTAATGGAGGATGTCCCAGCCCACAGCAGGGCAGTTGGTAGTTGGAACAACATGCTCTTTAAGTTCTATTCCAAGCCAAGACTTTCTATGGTTCCATGAATTTGAGTGGGGGTGTGCTCTGGTGAGAAGAGTTCCTGCATGCTGACTACCTGACTCCAATAAACTCAGGATAATGAATTCTGTTCTAGTGAACTTATTTATATATTGTGTAGATCTTCCATAAATAGAGACGCATCTGTTTCTAATGAGAAATATTATAAAAATCCTCTTCTTACATGCTTGAAATCTTTTCTGAAATGTGTTAATTAAGCTTCTATTTGCAAGCTTTGTATGGTTTTAAAAAACTACCATTTATATTCAGCATACAGAAAGTGGGATGCAGCTAGTTGTTACCTCATATTAAAAAAAAATTCATTGTTCTCTATAAAGCAAAAATTAGACCAAACATTCACATTTTGTTTTACTGTTAGCTGTTTGTTAAATATCTAGTTTTCTTGCTTGATCCTTTTTGAAGTAATGTTAAAATGACACAGATATTTTGTGCCAGTAACCAAAGCCAGACAGGTCTTAGGACAAGAATTTCCTTTTGAATCCTGTTGAAGCTGGTTATCCTTGGTTAAAGTAACTTCGGCATGATATAACTCAGAGTAATTTTCTAACTTTGATATATAGTTTTCTTGTATGCCATACACACTGTCTTGCTTAGCATGAAAACGAAGTTTTGGATTTTAAGAAAATACTTATAAAAAACAGCAGAAGGACAACCAAAGTTTGGAGGGAAGAAAGAAAAACTTGGCGATGGTGGGCTGAGGAATATAGATAAACTTATAAACCTGATGGGTATTTTTGACACCTTCAGAATTGCATCCAGAATACCAAAACAAATTTAAACAAATTTGTTATTCACTAGTTATAAAAGTCTGGTTTTGTAATCCTAGGAAGGTTATTAACTAGTTTTTAGTGGAAATTAGTTCTATTGCCAAGTGGCTAATTAATATTTATTTTCTATTTATTTATTGATAAAAGAGCTGAAAATAATATAAATTATTTTCTAAAAAATAATTTTATAAAAAATGTTGCCATTCTGGTTTTTGGCTAGAGAACAAAACTGGTTTAACTCTGTTACAATGTAGTAATTGGATTCAACCTTTGTAATTGAAAAAAAAGCTCAAATTTATTGTGACTGTCCTCATTAATTATTTCTACCCATGGAGTTTTGTGAATTACTTTACTTGCAGTGCACTGCCAGAGCAGCTGAGAACTGCCTTTTACAGTTCACTGCCTAAGACCTGGTACCCTGTGCAGCAGTCTTGTAGCCATTTCAAGTGTAAAGCTTTCAGGTGGTGCAGCCGGAGAAATTACTGAGAAACTGGAGAAGTGATTCATGGGCCATGAAAGTATCCAAGAGGGCATCTCCTGACCACCTAACCCTGCTTGACAAAAGCCCAGGTCTCCTGTAAGTCTTTGGTTTGATCTCTTAGTCCTCTGGGAGTGCCTGGGATGCTCATAATGGTACTTGTTGGCTATGGTTAGGTGTGAGACTCACAACTGGCTATGTGGGGAAGAACACACCTTCAGTGGGTGTATGTAACTGGTTTTATAACAGAAAAGGGGCAATATCAGGACTCACCACAATGAGGATCAGCCCAGAGGGTTCCTAGAGAGTTGCATCTGGTCCATAAGCCAGTTGCTCACCCATCCATGATGTGTTTATCTAGCTCGGTGCTGGACATTTTATCCAGGGGGATACTGTGAGAGACAGTATGGAAAGCTTTACTCAAACCCAAAAATATCAGCGGTCTTTCCTTGATCATCTAGGTGTGTTACCATATTATAAAAGGAAATCAGCTTTGATAAGCAGGACGTTCCTCTCATGAAGCCATGCTGGCTGTGACCAATGACTGTGTTGCCTTTCAGGTGTTTTTTAATACCTCCCAGAACAATTTTGTATGTAACTTTACAGGCGCTGAAGTAAGACTAAAAGGGATGTAGTTTCCGGGGCCCTCCTTGCCCTTTTGAAAATTGGGAAAACATTCACTAGCTTCTAGTCAGCTGGGTTCTCTCCCGATTCCCAGGACTGCCCAAAAATTGTCAAGAGAGGTTTTGCAATGACATCAGCTAGGTCTTTGAAGATTCTTGGATGAATCCCGTCAAGCCCGATAGATTTGTAGGGATCCAGCTGGAGCAGCAGATTCCACAAAAATTTCAGGGTTGTCTGGGAGCTGATCATTCTCGCAGTTGTGTTCCTCCAGCTCAGGGCTCTGAGACCCTCCCTTGGTCCATCATTTGTGTCAGAAATCACATTGTGCCCTCCTCACCTGCCTTACCATTCCACATTAGTATTGCTGGATGGTGAGGTAGCACTCAGTAACATGGTAGTGATCGTGCAACCTCAGCCCAGTGACTGCAGGACTGAGTGATAAAAAATAGCTTTATATAGGTAGTAGTGTGTGTCTCCCCTTTAGCAACTGAGCGATTCCTATCCAGATATGTACTGGAAGTTTTTTCCTATCTTGAGCCTCTGTGACAGCACTTGGTACATTATAGGAAGTAGAGCACCTTTTGTGATGAGAAATTACAAAGGTTTATTTGTGTTATATATCCCTCAGAGGTTTTCTTAACACCTTGTGTTGCTACTTCAATATTTACAGCCTCAGCTCCCCTGTCCCAAAAGTAATTATTTTGCTTGTTGCTCGTGATGAATACTTTTAGCCCTATGCTAAAACTATATATAACAGCAAGCCAGCTGCCCTGTGTTCAAAACCTAAACTACTGAAAAATCAATGCTATCATTAATTACACAAATATGTGCCATTAAAGTTGTTTATTGCCCCACTTTTGCATCCTTAATTAGGCATGTATCCTCAGTATTCTAACAATGCTAAACATGATCATTTCTTCAAACTAAAAACATGTTATATAATCCTATGAAAATGGTAATTAGTGTTACAGAGTTATGATGCTTATAAAAATTTGACATCTATATCTATTTTTTAAGTATAAATCTCCATATTGAATGATATACTCCGTAAATATATTTCTGAAGGATCTGTCCTTTCTGATAGGAATTGTACTGCAGATACCTCTTGTCCTTGAAACTGCCAAAATACCACCTAATCATAGAGTGGCTGAGGATGGAACGGACCTCTGCAGGACATCTGGTCCACCAGTTCAGGCAGGGCCACACAGAACTAACTGCTCAAACCCATGTGAAGATGGCTTTTGAATATCTCCACGGATGGAGATCCCAGCACCTCTCTGGGCAGCCTGTGCCCATGCTCGGTGAGCCTCACACTCAGCGAGTGTTTCCCAATGTTCAGAGGGAACCTCCTGCATCTCAGTTTGTGCCCATTGCCTCTTGACTTCCCACTGGGCACTACTGAAAAGAGCCTGGCTCTGCCTTTGCACCTAAATATCTGTGAGTGCTTATGTACATTGTTGAGATGCTCCCCTGAGCTTTCTTTTTCCTGAGCTAAATAGTCCCACTGATTCACAATTGCTTAATCGTAATTGCATTGGAATGGCTGTCTGAGACAGCATAAAGACTACACACAATTGCATATTGTGTAAATGTGGGTTTTTTTATACGCATGTCTTATATATGTATAACTATATATGTGTATACAAATACATTTTTAACATATTTATATATAATATATATATAAATATATTCAGATATACATTTGATCCTTTACATGAAACTGTAAAGTACGGCTGGAGTTGAGCTTAGAAATCACCTGTTTTCCAGAATTCTTGATAAACCAGTATTTGATTCAGAGGCAACGCTTATGATTTTTGGTTTGTATTTCTTTACAGTTTTACAGCTTTTATGTTTCTAAGTGAATATTTTGGTGGTTATCTGATATTGTTTCAAGTTTATCCTAATGGAATGTATTAATTATTTTTTATATTAGTATGTTTAGCATGTAACTCCTGAGAATAGATCATCAGTCAATACATTATTATTAGTTAGGATTTGTATTATTTTATACTCCCAAGGTAGAGTGAGGTGATATTTGCTTATTTTTGACTGTAGTGTAGTTTGCTGTTGTTGGCCCCTAAGTACAAGCATCACTTTTGAAAAATGATTAATTATTTTTGATAAAACATCCATGATGGCTGTAGTCACTGAGTATTCTACATTTAAGTTATGGAGATATATTTTTCTAAATGCCAAGATAATTTTGAAAGTGGAACTTTTTCCTAAATTACTCTAGAAAATTATTTGTTCTCATGTATGCTGGAGAACATACTCCAAAATGTAGAAAACATCTTAAACCAA
Source organism: Entomyzon cyanotis (assembly GCA_024500445.1). Classification (NCBI taxonomy): domain Eukaryota; kingdom Metazoa; phylum Chordata; class Aves; order Passeriformes; family Meliphagidae; genus Entomyzon; species Entomyzon cyanotis. The sequence goes on from JAKEPQ010001005.1 coordinate 25,030,584, forward strand.
AATTAGTTATTTAGAATCATATTCATCACATATTCTGCTAACAATCACCAGAATTGTTTAGTTTGGAAAAGACCTTTAGACCATTGAGTCTGAATATTAATCCAGCACTGTCAAGTCCTCCAGTAAACCATGTTCTCAGGTGTTATATCTACACACTTTCTAAATACCTCCAGAGATGGTGACTCCAGCAGTTTCCTAGGCCATTTTGTCCAATGCTTGACAATCCTTCTGGTGAAGAAATTTCCTAACACCCAAGAAAAAGGAGATATTTTTAAGGATGGACATTTTGAGTATGTTACCAAAATTTTACCATACTCTTGCTTTTCTCAGGCTAAGAATTAATCTGTGAAGAAAAGAGAAATTTTCTGAGAGGCGTATTTGTTGCTTTGTTTTCATTTGCTGGCTGATTATGACTGCCCTCTCTATGTGCAATGGTGCTCCTGAGAAAGACAGGAGAAAGCATAGTGGCTAAGTGAGTTTTATTTCTTAAAATATGTACAAAAAATTGCTGTCTATTAGTTAATATTTTCAGTGCTCCAGTAAACTTTTAGTGACAAAAAAAGCCCTTTAAGATTCTTGCTTAACATTTCTTTATCTGTAAAAAGGAGGTTAAAAGTTAGGTTCTGTGACATTATTTTCATTTTTTTTGTCATTCTGGTGTCCTGCAAATTGAATAAAATTTTGAAATAGACACAGTCCACACAAACAGACATGCATCAGTGGCTTGACTCCAGTAATGGTGAAATCTGTCCTGGCTGTCAAGATGCTAAAACATCAGCATCAGAATAACTACATTAAATACCATGGAAAAAGATTGCTTACAAAACGTGTACTGCAAAGTGCAGCTATGGAATCTTTTCTATCTAATAAATATTTTAAGTGAAGACTGTTTAGATCACATTAGTTTGGACCAACTGCATGTCTCATTTAATGTAAGTACTTTGTTTTCACCATATATTGGTGTCACATCTATTGCTTTGAAAAATTGATGCTCATTTTTACATAATTCATAGTATCATGCCTGCTGAGATGAGTATAACATGCTTAATGTATTCATGGTGTTACTTCTGTAACATTTCCAAGGTCAGACATCTAATTGATGTTTGATTCTAATTCTATCAATGTCAGTATGCTCATTTTAAAAAAGGGAAATGACAAAGAGGATGTTTTTTTAAAATAACTTTTCATATCTGAAGCATATACAGACAACATTGTGAAGGCCTTACACCTGATTTATGTGGACTCTTCTACATGATGAGAACTGTCGATTATATAATCTTATCTTATATTTGGGTTGTGCCATAATTATTGAGAATTTTCAAGGCAGTGCCCTAGGGATTCTAAAAACAATTCCATATATGAATTTGCTTTTATGTTTGCTGATGTTTGTCTTTGGAGGGAATTTTATTTTGCTGTGCTCAAAATTCTTACAGGCTATGGAAGTTGGTTTATGGAACTTCTGCTCTCCAGGGAGCAGTCAGGCTGCTGGCCAAAGTGAAAAGGTTTCATGAAGGGTATCCAGAGTCTGGTCACGCAACCCAGTCCCTCTGTTTTCCAAGCAGATAGTTCACTGGCTCTGCTCAGTTGCCCTCAGCTTCCCTACAACCCCTTGGTATGCTTGGGCAGAACATTCTTATCTCAGTCCATAAGTTATGAAGCTGGTGGACAGCAGAAGCTGAGATACTTTCACCTTCAGTCAGGTGCCCTTCATTGATCTGTCTTTTACATCAGTGTGACAGTGAAAATGTTGGGAACTCGTGCTTCACCTAGGGATCCATCTGACTTCCAAGCACAGAAAAGCATGGGACTTAAAGACAATTAAACCTCTATGCACACAGGAATGGAAGAATTCCATTTTAACCAGCTACTCTAAAGACACCCTAACACAGCGCTGAAGATGCAAGTGTTAAGAAACCCATTGCAGACAAGTTCTGTGGACAAAAATAACAGAAATAAATCTGCAAAATGAGCAAGACCAACCAAGCTTAGCTGGGAAATGTCCCAGTGACCCTCAGCAAGGGTGTGTATTGTGGGTAGGGGATGTGGACAAGATGGAGCTAGAAAGAGAGAAAGGAGTCTTTTGGCATTTTTGTTGCATTGTACACTCAGCAAAACTCCAAAAGTGCTTGGGAAAATTTCCTCATGGTATTTTTCTTGTTTGTTTAACTCTTGTTTCAACATGCAGTTGGTCCCCTTAAGCCTTGGGAGGAAAAAAACTGCAGTAACTCATTCTGTTTATTCAACATTGTTGAAATAAAATGATACTGTAAGAGTGATATGTGCTGCCAGTGTAGGACAGACAGTTTGTCTTCTGAGAGACCTGAAACTATGAAGGAGAATTAGAAACTTAAAGAGAGAGAGAAAGAGAGAGAGAGAAGAAAAAAGTTACTGCTATTATTAAAAAAAAAAAAAAGAATTTACATTTTTGTTTTCTGTGTTTCTTGCTATAAGCTTTGGAGTTTTAACTCCAAATTAAATAAAGGAAAATTATGTACAGGTAGGTTTGGTTTTTTTTTTCCTAAATTGAAGTGACATTAACTGGATCTTTTCTGCACTCTTATCTCTAAGAATCTGGGAAAAGAAAGTATAAAGTAGGTTGTAAGAAAAACAGAGCTAAAGAAGAGCTGAAGAAGACAGTCTAGACCACTACCCTACAGATAACACTGACCCTTCCTAAATAGTTCCCAATGAATGTTTGCCTAATCTTTATTCACAAACCTCCAGTGATAGATTTTCATCTCTCAATAAATTTGCTGTCTAGACAAGTGTTTAGTAGTCTTTTTATTTTTTATACTTTTGTTCTGTAAGGGCCAGCCTAAATATCTTCTGTGTCAGAAATTACATCTACTTCTTACTGACCTATCCATGGTGGAAATGCAACATAATTTGCTTCTGTCAGTCTCAAAAGCTGTAGTGATGTCTCTTTCTAGGCTTTTCTAGCCTAGGCACTTTAAATATCTGTTCATGGACTGTGTTCTTGAAATCCTCCTGTTCTTATTGCCCTGCTCAAACCTTCTCCTTCTGCTTTACCACCTTACAAGCAAAGCTGAAAAGGGAAATGGTGTTCCAGATGGACCTAGGAACTCTGTGGAGGTCTTTCTTCAGTTTGATGATTTACCCTGGAAGAACAGAGACCAGAATCATTCGGGACTGTACTTCTAATCTGTTTAACTTTGTCTTCTCACTGGTAATTCTTCAGTGTAAGGTTCAGCAGTGAAAATGTTCTAGGAACAATTGCTAGGAAAAATGGAAGCCATCAACTTTTGGCTGCTAAGGCATATATTCAGGGTGCTCTAGGTTATTTGGCCTAAGTGTGTGGGAATGTTTCCAACATCACTTAATTTGCTAGTATGGATGTTATGACTGCCATTGAAGAGTTGGCCTTTATAGTAGAATCATATATTCTGTTTTCATTGAAGTTTTCTAGTTTCTTATCAGATTCTATTGTGGTAAAAAAAGATTGTCAGATGACTTCCTGGAAAAAAAAAAAAAGTGTAGTTGTACTCTTTTTTAAAGTTACTGGTAACTACAGGATGATTATTCTTTTTTTATACAACTTATTTGGGATGCATGATGTTTTCTTCATGTGTTTCTTTTAATCCTTTGGTCAAAAAATTATTTCCCTAGCATACACTCTTCATGAAAGGTCATGCAGAGACAGGGGAAGACATTTCAGGTGCTAGAATAGGCAAAGTCAGGGGAAAAATTGGAGCACAGACCTCTGTTTCTGAGATCAGTGTACAAGCTAATGTGCTGAGGGGTATCTGAGCAAAGCCTACCTCTTAAAATTTAATGGTCGACAAATTTTAAGTCAATATCCTTCAGATACCTTTACAAAGATATCTGAATGTCCTCTTTTTGAAAAATATGCAGATGTTTAGAGGAAAAATATACATAAATTTTGAGTCCTGTCCCCTCATTCTCATATTTGAACATTTGTCTGTTCTGTGGGGAGAAAAAGACTAAAAGATTTACACTCACATCATTAGATATATTTGTTCTATGGATCAATAATTACAGCTTCAACTCAGAGTAGCTCAGTTTTAATCTGGATATTGTTTTTTACTATGGGTTGTGCCTCCTGAGTTACTGGTGTGCATTTCCTCCACTCTACCACTTGGTTGGACTCTGATTCTGAAATTTCTTGCTTAATTGAGATTGGGTGAAGCCTACACATTACTAGAATCCTTTGGGTGAGGAAAGAAACAAGAAGTAATTGTTACCATGCCTTGTTATTTAAAAATTACTATTATGGACTTTATTGAATTCTTAGTCCCCAGATTCTTCTCTTTGGGTTTTTAAAACAAAACCCTTGTGTCTGTACATTAAACCTAAGGCATTTGAACTTAAAAGGCATGAGAGATCATAAGCACATAGAAGGGATTTAGAATTAATTTATTTTCAAAATAATTGTTTTTAAAGTGGCTTTAACAGTATGGGGATTTTTCTAATGGATTTTGAATGACTGAGATGAGAAATATGAAAAATAAAGACTGTGATGCATAACATAAGTACAAGTAACATAATAAAATCTGTTCTATATAATTGAAATGCATACAAAGACTAGATCATTGTATTTTGTCTGTAAGCGATGATAGGACATTTATTGTATTATTATTCTTCACTGTGTGCTTTGTCCGGATGTAAGATGAAGGTTGAAGCATTGAGCCATCAAAATTGATAATGAAATCAAGTCCTCAGGGAACTCCCACTCAGGAAACTGAAGCAGAAATGATCTTATTAGAGTGTGTGTGAAAGAAAATGAGAAATGATGCAAATTGTACAGCAGTGAATGATTGTGAGATTTTCTGGCATCCATGAATCTTTACTTTGCTCTAATCAAATGTAGACATAGATTTGCAGTCCTGTAATTAATTTTCACCATTTTAAATGATCAGAAACCAAAACATTTGAAATGCAGCTTTGCCCTTTTTTGTAGAGTATGAAATACTACAGGGCTTGGTGGACTTGCTCTGCCTCATCTAGTCCAGGGACTGGGGACTGGACTGGTTACCATAGTTTGGTTTCTGTCAGCAAGCTGGTACTGCTCAGTCCAGGAAGGTTCTACAGCTATGGGAACTGCTTCTTTTTCTTGTAGCTAGTATCTGCAGTGGATTTTTTAGGGTTCTCTGTTCCATCTTCTATAAATGTTCAGAAAACAGCCTTGTCACAAATTTGCGGGAGGCTCTGAAGTGGGTGTTCCTCAGTCACTGTAGTTATACCAGTTCCTTTGGTATAAATAACTACCAGAAATAAGGTAAATATGGTTGGTACTCCCAGGTGTCCCAGGGAGAACATGTGACTATTCTGTTCCATGTCTTTCTGCTTCTGTGCATTTATCATTACTCAAAGTATGAAATTGTGCGTGTGTGTGTAGGTGAAAAAAAAACCCAACCCAACCCAACCCAACCCAACCCAACCCAAACCAAACCAAACCAAACCAAACCAAACCCAACAAAAAAACCCCAACAACAGAGCCAAAACATGAGGCAGTCATATACTGTAGTATTGTCTGAATACCTTCATATGACCATTAATTTCTCTTGCTTTGTGCTACTGCTGCTGCTTCTGATCACAGAAAAACAGGGAGTAGATGTAAAAATGGCAGCATTTTCCCGTCTCTGTCATTAAAAGACACCACACAAGTATTTTCTTTCTCTGAACTACTTAGCTATTGACGTTGTAGTGCTTCCAACACTGTTTAAATACAGTGCTGCTTCACTCTTACTCCTGGGGGAGAGATTTAGCTGAGTAGATGCAAACCCTGCCCTCATGGCCTTTGAATGGGTGCTCTGCCCAAGATGTATAGAAAATCAGATATACTGATACACAAAGAGGAAGAGGGGAAAATCTCATGTCCTTCATTTTTAGTCCTTCCTGAATATATATTTGCTTCTGGCTATATCCACAATAAGCTGTACTTGAGATCTTCACAGGGCAAGAAACCAGCGCAGATTGTTAATCAGTGCACATCAAGTACTTTCACTTCATACTTTTTGTACTTATGAGCAGGGTGTCTGGAATTCTTTTACCAAGTTCGAGTTCTTACTTGTGAGTTGTTATTTTTGAGAATGCTTTGGGTTTGTTGTTTTGTTTCTCAGTCCTGATTAGCAAGAAGTTTCCACAAATAAGATTTCACTCCTTGCTTCTTTATCTATTCTTGGAAGTCATTTGGTACATGTGACTTTTGGAATTGACTATCATCTGCTGACAACACTGCAGAAAAATTGGCCTACATTGTGTGCTGCAGCACTTTGTGAAAACAAACAAGATAGAGCAAATGTTGAATCACCACCTGTCAGCTGTGTGAGGTAGATGTCTGTTTGTCTCTTCTTCTCCTAATGTGTGGTTAGAACACTTATTTTTCAATGAGAGATAACCATCCATGAACTGCCCAGTTTTTGTTGGAGAGTGACCTGCAGAAGGCCTTGTTCTGTAGAGTAAATCTGGAGCAGACAAGTGCCATAGTTTTTAATTTATAAGTCCTGAGGCTACATAGCCTGCATGAAACAGCTATCTCAGAAAGGACTCTTTCCAGACACCAGGATTTTGTTGCTGCTCATCAGAAGAGTGAATTAGTTTAGTGGCAGTGTTGAACCTGTAGAAGATCCAGAGTGGACTGAGAGAAGAGTTGGATTTAACCTCTGATTTTGCTGTGCTGAATAAGTGTAGTTTATTTTAAACTGTTCTCCTTCATAATAGTACTGTTTATGAGAGCCTTAATTCACTGGCTTACTTGGCTATTATAATTGTTATTATTTAAATGCTAATAGATAATCTCCTTATGCAGTAAAGTGCAGAGAAGTAACAGTGAAAGTCACACAATTTTTAAGGAGAATCTCCACACATATAGCTGCAATGTTCTTACTGCAGAGTTATTCACAGTTGGGTCTGTTCTGCACTGGGTGGTCTCCTGGGTGTCTTGTCTTCAGTGCCTAAACATCAAGGTGCTGCCTGCCTTTCTGGAATTTAACCATGGCTTCATTGCCCAGACCCTGGGAGGCTGTAGCACAGAGTTTTTGTTTTAGCTTCTGCCCCAGGGAAGGCAAGGATGATAGCTGGAGACAGGAAGTGTACCCCTGATCTCAATCAGTTTTCTATTAGGCTCATGGTGAGAAACTCAAATCACTGACAGAGGACTCTCTTTTCCCCACACTTCAGGATCAGGCACTGTGGATAGCACAAATGTCTCCCAAAGAGGGGAGAAAGGAAGTTATTTACTGCAATAGATCTTTACACTATTTTCCCCCTGATAGTTTACTGATAGCTGGCTTAGATGAAGGTGCTTTTTCTTGAAATTTATAGTATCAAAATCTGACAAGAGTAGGGCACTTCAGTTCCATTCCTTCTCCCTTGTTTTTGGCACTGAATTTATTATTTTTTCCCCACTTTGTTTCCATCAGGCAGTGTAGAAGGAGTTCAACTCCCACTGCTGTAGATCTTCACATTTATCTCTAGCATTCATGCAGAGCTCAATACACAATTGACAAATTACAGTGTAATTTCTTAACCGTTTCTTATATACCATATGGAATCTTTCTAATGGCTATGAAGTGAACAGCATACCCAAACCCTAGCCTGGGCTTCTGCTCTTTAATAGATGTAAAACTGTATGATATATTTGCTTTTCTTTTTTTCCTCCTGTATTTGGCATCAAAAGCTTTGGGATCTAATCATGTAAGCACATCAAATTTTTGTGGAAGTGTGGTGCCTTAGCAAAATCATGCAAGAAGCTGAAATGACTACTGAAGTAATTATGGTCAGTTGGATTAAAGTATATTTTGTGCCAGCTTCAGAAATGCAATGAAGCTTGTGAACTTTTAAACTCCTGATATTTCTTTAAGTCCTTTACTTTATAACTGGGAACTGCTGTACTTTTGTTCTTTTAACTGAATGATGGGATTATTTCAAATTTGTATATAAAAAAAAAGCGTTAAATGGATTGCACTAAAGAAAAGTGACATATTAATAACTCAGGGACAGTAATTTCATCTCCCAGTGCCTACTTTGGGTCCTCATGGTCTAATACATCTTAATTTCAAAGTAGTTTCTCAGTATTGAAGAGTGGAGCTCAAGTGTGACTTTAACATTAAAAATTGCTTCTGATTTTGGCAATTCCTTACATATGTAAAGACTGTTCTCTATGCATCTTTTTTTTTTTTTTTTTTCCAAAGCTTTGTGGTTGAACTCATTGAATCCACTGATTTTGTGGGTTGTAACCTGAAAATAAATTTTTTGTGAGGATGTTACGTTTGCTCAAAAATATATCTATTTCTCAGAGAAGCATACAGGCTAAAGGAATTTCTTTATCAGGTAATGATCTAAAGGTATTGATTTACAACAAAATAGTGCTAAAATCTCCATCTCATAATGAAAAGAAATTACAATTTCTTACTCAAAGTGTTGCTTGAGTATTTTCTTACCTGAAATAGGAGTGGCTCATATGTATTTTCCCATATTGGAAAAGTCAAAAAAGGGTAGTCTTTTTTATTTGTGGATGTACCTATAATGAGCTAAAATTTATATACTGGCCATCATCCTTTCTTCACAAATATTGATGTATGTTTGAAGACTTGCTCGAGCCTGAAGTTCATAGAAAATCTCATTCCAAGTTAATGATGTGGTTTTCCATCATTAATTTTAAAGTCAGAAAACTTCATCCATTTGCTGTATTGATTTGCTAATGAGAACATTTCTCTGTTCTCTTGTGTATGCTACTTGTACTGTACATTGGCAGAGCTCAGGACCTGGAGTGATCTGGAGATGATAGCTACTCTCAACAGGATTGTTTCTAATTTATTAAGCCTGAAATTCCATGTCTGAATTAGTCTGGAAGATGCAATTTTACTGAAGAATGACATTTTCTCGGCTTTCTTGGCTTTCTAATAAGGAGAAAGAGAAGTTGAAGGAAAATGTGCAATCATTTGGAGTTCATCAACTTTGCAATTAGGAAAGTACAGCTGCTGTGACAAGCTGCATCCTCAAATTAATGTCCACTTAGCAGAAATCAGTTTAATATTTCTGACTTTCAAACCTGGTCTACAAATCTAGAAAATTTTATTTAATGTAAAGATAAAAGCTCTTGTTTCTTCGTTGCTTCACCTGTAGGAAAGCTCTGTGTGATACTTTTTGATACCTTTATTATTAAGATAATGACTTGGCTGAAATGCTGGTGTAAGGGAAATCTTTGAGACTGTGAGTTATGTACAGTATGCCTTGTGGTAGAAAGGATTGATGCAAACGTCTGCTTGCACAACTTGAGTTGATACTTCTATATGTTTTCGAGAAAATATATTTCTTAAACCAAATCCATTTGCAAACCTTTCTTTTCTTCTGAATATATTTGACTTTTTTATTATTTTTCATAAAATAATTGCAGATTATCAACATTCATGGAAAATAATATATTATCAACATGCAGTTCTTCTATGATTACTCTGATGTCTGAGAAATCATGATGACCTCTCACTGTGTGAAGAAGAGACAAAGAGATTTCATTTTGCCATATTCCCATTTCCAGAATTTTTAAGTGGAGAGAGAGAGAAATGCATTTGAAGCTTTAAGTTCACAATTTTCTCAGAGAATACTGGATAAACTCACTGTGGTCATATTCATTCATCCCTACATTAAAATTAGAAACAAAGATTCAGGGCAAGATTAAAGCTTGAGTCAAAGATCAGTGTTTGTCCAGTTTTGAGCTGGACCAGCCAGGTCTTTGGCAGCACTGAGAGCTGCAATATCTGCTCCTGAGCAGCAGCCCTAAGTTCACAGCCTGCTCTCCCCCTCCTACAGCTGGGGAAAACCCTGGGGATCAGTACATGGCTCAGAAGCCACGTGGTGCACACTAGATCCTTAATGCAAAATTCACCCTGCCATGCTCTTGATCCCATTAAAATCTCACCTTAGTCTGCTTTGCCAAGAGAAGACAGCAGTGTCCCACATTTTTGAATATAGGCCTGAAACTAAGACAAAAATGGTTTGATAAGAGTGTAAAGTTACAAAATTATAGCAGAGAAAGTCACAAAAGTCTCTCTTAGCTAGCCACAGTGTTTTTCCTTCTCATGGCGCCCATATTTTCTGTGCATATGACTACTGCCCTCCACCTCCTTCTTTATCTCTTCCTGGGAGTTTATTCTCTGTGTATTCTGTTGTTTTTCCAAGTGAGGTCTGCCATAACAAGAGCAATAGCTCCAAGTTCCTGAAAAATAAAACTTGCTCAGAATTACTTTTCCCCTTTTGAGGACATCCCTCAGACTGTGTTGGAATTAGTCACTATTGCATGGTAAAGGCACTTCTGTGCTACCTGGGTGAGCTTTTGCTACAGCCCTCTCTAATCTGAGGCATCTCAGGTGTAAAGAGTTTAAGGAGCTGATACAGCAGAACTGAAAAGTATTTCTGGAGGGAATTTAGTGCCCATTTATCATGGCTGACCTCCCAGGATGGGACAGGAGTGTGAGTTGTTGCCTTTGCAGTCTTTCAGATCCAATGCATTTTAATAATCCTGTAGTCAGCAGACTTCTAAAATATCAGTGTATACAAACATATTTCAAAAAACCCAAACCAAGCCTTTGGATAGGGTGGTAGTAACATAGGGGTCAAGGAATTATAGAGATGTCTCAGAACAGTCTTTTAAAATCATGGAAGAAGTGATTTTTTTAAACTCTGAATTCTGGGAGAAAATGCACAGGAATTTTAGCAAGATGGCATCTCCATCCTGCTTTGAAATTTATTCAAAGTATACTCTTTAATTGTGAATTCTTATTCAAGCTCAAGATATTTAAAATTCCATAGTGTTTTACTTGCTCCTGCTTATGCCATAATCTTTGCTGAGTAATGAACCATCTTTCTCATCTGCCACAAACAGAGTACATGGGCAATTAGGTAAAGCTGAAGTTGCCTCAATAACTTTAAAAAGGGGGCACTTTTCTTTCTTGACGCTCAATACTTTAGCTACATTGTTGCCTTGTGATTTTTTTTAGCTGTATTATTACCCTGCATGCACATTTTTCTTCCCTCTCATTTTTATTCATGCAGCTCTGTATCTTTGTGAGTAGTTACTTCAACAAGTTGTGGATTCCAGATGATGGGTTATGGCATCCTAATATATTTTTCTTCTAAACATATTCAAAATATAAATCATGTAAATGACTAAGATCACTCCCTTGAGATTCCATGCATTGTTTTCTAAATGTGCTACTTGATGGAATTTCCACTGTCTGTGATGCTTCTGTGTTTTCTATATTAACAGATGGTGGTGATTTACTTATGAGCTCTCTCTCTACCGTAGCATGGGCAGTTTGAGTTTCTCATACTGCTGGACAAAAGCAGATGCTGTTACCTGAAATGGAACTGATATGTGCCCCATCTTGAGCTGCTGGTTGTGTGATTATGGTACCTGTATAAAACCTCCCTTTATGTGCAAGTATGAAGAAGGCAAAGTGTCCAATTTCCCTTCCCTTCCCTTCCCTTCCCTTCCCTTCCCTTCCCTTCCTTCCTTCCCTTCCCTTCCCTTCCCTTCCCTTCCCTTCCTTCCCTTCCCTTCCCTTCCCTTCCCTTCCCTTCCCTTCCCTTCCCTTCCCTTCCCTTCCCTTCCCTTCCCTTCCCTTCCCTTCCCTTCCCTTCCCTTTTCATCAAAGAAGATGGTACTTTTCTCATAGTTGAAACTAAAAGGAAAGGAAAATATTTGTTGAAGCAGTTTCTATTAGGCCGCTTGATGCTAGGAGATGTGCTTTGGGTCTTATGTGTGAAAGTAAATCCAGAATAAAGAACACGGAATCAAGAGAGATAAACACCTTTCATAGGTGAGGAGACTTATTTTATTCTATTTTGTAAAGCTTTTTACATTTTTCCCATTGATAGGAAACTTCACAGGAAGAAAAACACCCCAGGGATGTAACAGTTCTGTTACTTCACTGACTATGAGAGTGAAAAAGCCCCCTCCAAACATACTGCTAGCTTTTTCTCACCAATTACTTTCTCCTTAGGAAAAAGATTTCATTTGCCACCTGAACTTGCATCTTTCATGAGACAAGTTAGTGTACCCATGTGGCTTTTTTTTTTGATAAAAATCTGGTAGCTTGCTGCTGTAAAAAGTGAGCATGCCTCTGTGATTTATAGGTCACAATTTTATCCAGTAATAGTAGGGCTAGAGATAAGGAATGGTTACTTTCCACATTGCATTTGGCACCTTTCAAAAACTTCCATTCAGGTAATGGTGTGTCCTGTGCCTTGATTTTACAACTCTTTAATTGAAACTTCACTACCTATCCAGATGTATTGCCATTATCAGGAAAAATACAAATGAAATTTCACATGAATGAATTGTATAATCTGTTCATCTGGAGCTATACATTGTCTGGGTGTATGTAAAGATAAACCTATATACAGACGTATGGATAAATGTATGTATATGTTGATTAGGTCATTAAGCCATGCCAGGTCAGTTTTATTATGTTAGATAAATGCTTTGAAGAACTGGTAAAATTTTAATTTTATTTACATTTTCTATAAAATAAATTTTGATTTTTTTAATAAAATAATTTTGAAATGCACCTTTTTATGTTTTTTACTGATTTCTTAGTGCCTGTGTCCTCTTCCTTGATTTTTCTGCAGCAAAATATAAAAAGGAAACAAGGAGTTAAGGAACAACAAAGGAATTAGTACACCCCAAATAGTTTTCCCCTTAGAAAAAACAGGTCAGTTTTCGCTGTATTTTTTCCCTTTTTTTTTTAAACTTTAAATTAGTTTTTTCTAGGATACATGCAAAATGTAAAATTTTCATAGTGAACTTTCATTTCCCTATTAAAGAGTTGGCTAGTTTGTTCAGGTTTGAAAATGGCCAAACTAGGCATAAATGTGAAGATCATCATGGTTGTACTAAATATTTGCTTGGACAGGGGCCATACATCTGCTCTGCTGGAGCAGCGTTGTTTTGTTTACAAGTTTACCTGCCTAATTGCTTGTGTTGAAATAACGCTTATTTAGTGCAGTTGGTATTTGACAGCATTAGTAGTTCTTCCCACTTGTTTTTATCAGGGTGAGTGCTGGCTTTGGATGTGAAGGAGCTTAGGAAATTAATTCTGTGTCTTTCAAACCTGTATTTGTTCATATGCAGACCAAATATGAAGTATCTGATACAGATATAGTTCTGTTAGATGCTTGAGTTGGAGGAGGCTTTTGCTGCTGCTCAATCCTTAAATGGGGTTTATAACAAAGATGAAGACAGACTATTTACTGAGATCTACAGCAACAGGAAAAGGGGAAATTTTAAACTAAAGGAGGGTGGATTCAGACTAGATATCAGGAAGAAACTTTTTACAGTAAGGATGCCCAGAGTGTGCATTCCCTATCCCTGGAAACATTCAAGGTCAGGTTGAATGGTTTTGAGCCACCTCATCTAGCTGAAGATGTCCCTGGGGGTTTGGGCTAGATGACCTTTAAAGGACCCTTCCAACCTAAGCCATTTTTTGTTTCTAGGAGGTGATTCAAAGCATACCTGTGTAACTTCTCTCAGATGACTGTCACAGCAGTTCACGGGTCAGTCTGTGACCATTCGTGATTCAATGGTACAGGTAAATGTGATAACCAGAATGAGTCACAGGAATGCATTTTTCTCTTTTTCATGAAGTCCAGGTCAGGTGTGAATAGCTGTTCTTTTTCACGCTGGACAATTCTCACATCTGCCAGTTTTCACACATAGGAGGTGTGCTATGGTTGCCTTCAGGTTTGTGACCCCTGTGGTAGGTCTGGCATCTCACAAATGGCTAACATCAAATGCTGACAGAGCTGGTGCTGTTAGCACTCCTGTGACCCTAAAATGTCTGGTAGTCATGGCTTGATTATCTTATATGGTTTCACCTCCAGAAAGGTTTTCAGAAGTGATGATGTCATTATATTGCAATTTCTTCAACACATCACAATCCCTTATGCTGCTAAGGGATCCTGTGTAATTTTGGCATAAAATCTTGCAGTCAAGTCAATATTGTCAGAGGAAGCACACAGCTTTAGCTGGTTTTTCCACCTTAAATTTATTTTACTGTGAAATGAAAAAGGTTTGAAAAAGCATGTTTTGTAAGTAGTTCTGAACAGAAGGATATATTAATCAAATATACTGGCAATTTTATCATTAAACTTCTTTCTTCTCTCACCAGACTTAAAGCCAGCACACTTTCTCTACCAGCAGTTCTTATACACATGAAATGAAAATCCAAATCTCACTTGATCTCTGCTGCAAATCTGATTATTGTCTAAAATTCTCCATAATGCACCTCACCCAGCCATTGCCAGTCTTGCAAGTCAGTTGTGTCAGTCTAGATCAGCAACAGGGAGACTTTAGGCTGGGGCTCACAGAAAGAATCCCTCACACGCTGTGCCAAGCATTAAGTGATCATTCTTACAGTGCCTTTGGTCCTGCTGCCTTGTGAATGTGGGGACTTTTGGATTGTTTAAATAAGAATTACCAGTGGATTTGGCTTCTGAGTGCATCCTAATGAAATAAAAATAAATGCTCTCAGGAAAAGCTTTTCCTTCTACTCTTATTGCTGTGAAGGCTCCAATACACCAGAGGTTTGAAATATAAAGAACTCTTTCTTTTATATGCTACTGCAGTGGTCTTCACCTGACAGTTTGATGATGTGGTGTTAGTATCTTTCTAATTCCAGTCACCAGGTAAATTTCAGAGTTGAAAGAGTTAGTTTGATTTGCTAGTAGGGAAAATGTATATAGATTGTTCGACATTGATTATATGTGTATATCACAGGTTTTCTGATGTGAAGATTCTTGTGAAGAATATAACATAGTTATATTCTTCAAGTTTGAGTGTCTTTTTCACGGCAACTCTACTCCGTTTCAGATAGAAGATATGGAAAGAACAAATAATATGTCCACGTTTAGGCATCAAAAGCTGAGCAAAGCAGAAATTTCCTCTAAGATGCTGATATTCCAAGCCTATTCCCTAACAGCTAGATAACTGGAAATGCAAGTAGTTTAACAAGTACTCTAGCCAAAGGCTGTTTTAAAGCATCAGGGAAATTACTGTGTGGTACTTATAGATAGTTTGCAAATACACAGATGTCCTAAAACATATACACTTAGCTTATTCAGAATGCATAGGAGACATAGTATAGTTAATTTTCTTTTTTTTATAGAGAGACATGCCTATATTTAAAAGACTGCTTAAAGAAGCTGCAATAATTTTATAACTATAAAAGAATTAGGTATTTATATCAAAGTTATTATACAGATGATACACAATTTCTGTTTTATTTAAAAATAAAAGTATATATATATTTTCCATAAAAGAAATGACTTTCTAATTCTGATATTATTAACTGCTTTTTCTTTATTTGAATTGCTAATTTAAAAAACCACATAAACCAAATGAAACCAAACCAAAACTGCCAACACATAAGGAAGGACAATGAAGCTGTCAGTTAAGCTGGTAGCACCTGGACACCCTGACCTTGCAGCTTTGTTCACAGTAGTTATCATTTATGACTAGATCAGGTGTTTGAAAATTAGAGTTGTCAAAAGCACTTATGAGTAACCTCTCTATTTGGTCCTTGCATTCATTACTCTAAATGCTGTGGAAGGGCAAGCACTGACTATTTAAAAATTAATGTAGAACTGACTGTCTGACTTATGAAATATAAATGTGACAAAAGTCCTTGTGAAGCTTTTTTTTCTGTTGACATAAACACTTCTGTAGAACCACACTTTGTGATTCAGGTGTCTCAGTTTTCCTTTGTAAATCTAGTTAGAGATGATACAAAGTAGGGTTAATACTCTTTAACCTGACAGGTCTTTTGAATTGTTTCTAATCTTGCATTAATAGACACTGTCATGACTACAGAAAGGACACAAATGTGTTTTGACAAATACCAAGTTTCTTATTGGAGACAAAATTTATCAGGAGTGCTATGCACAGGAAATGCTGTCAGGAAAGATTTAGAGTATAGCCTGGGTTATATGTCTGGTAACCTCACTTTCTTAAGATAAAAAAACTAAAACACAATGTAAAAACTTTTGTTCTGCAAACACCAACTACTTCTTTATTGTTAGCAAATATTCATCAATTACTTTTTAGTAAGTTGGGAAGGTTTCTCTCTATATTTTGTTTAGTCTAGGTCTGTTTATTTGGATTTTGGGTTTTGTTGGGTAGGGTTTTTTGTTTTGATTTTGTTTGTTTGGGGTTTTTTTGGTTTTTTTTTATCTTTGGGGACTTCTTAGACTTTATTGTCTTATCCAGGACTCAAGATTCATATCTTAAAATTTCAATACAACCTTACTTATCCCTTCCTACAAAAATTTCAACAGGAAGGAGCAGTGACCTCCTTCTGATCCATATGGCAACCTATTTCCCATCAAGCCCATGTGTATTTCTGATTGCCTTGAAGGAGTTTTATATTTCATACTCTTCTGTTGTATACTAGACCCTTCTTCTCATACTCTTGTGTGCTGTGAAACTACACTATCTCATGCCTTTGAGTTGGAAAAATATGTTCTCTTGAAACTGAGTCAGTTGACCTCCTAGTTCAAGAATATTCCAGTGAGACTGCTCTCAGCTCCTGCTGTTTGAATGATAATGAAAGTGAAAGAATGATACCTCATGGATACAGATGACTTCAGACTACTTGCATTGGTTTAATAAAGACCTGTTTGTCTTGCAACCAATAACAGGCATTGTGATGCCTGACATATTGATGGAAACTGACATCTAGTGAATGAAAATAACCTATAAGTTACAAACCAAAATCTATTTCAATTACTCCCCCTCAAAAAAAAACAACAAAAATGACCCTGCCTAACTATTTTTTTCTTTGGCATTAGATGATCAAAATATTTATTAGGAAGCATTATTTTATAGGATTCAGAGTAAGATCTTCATTTATCTAGATGAAGGACTGTTTCCTTAAATTGCAAACTCACTTCTGAAAATGGAACGACTTAATTTGAAGTTAATATGGAAAATCTTTATTAAATTGTATCTCATATCCTGGCTTGCAAGGAGAGTGTTTCGTATGCTAACTTAGCAGTCAAAACAATAAAAAGCTCCTTTAGAGTCCAGCTAACAAAAATGACCAAAGGCACAGGGATGGAGGTGGAAGGCTGAATCTGGTGTCTCATCACATCAAGGATGGCATGAATAGGGTAGGCAATTTCCCTTTGACTTTCTAAGAAATAATGTACACTATTGCTTTGAAAAGAACATATATTCTGCAGTGCCATCTGTTGGGAATAACCACCTGATTAAGGCAAAAGAGAGTAATCAGTACTTAAATACTTTGGGGACAACACCATCTTGTACATAACACTTTCTTTTTCTTCACTAAAATTATGCTTTTAATGAAAAAGTATTTAATGTGCCAATAAAGGTTTTCAGCTATCCATGTGTATTGTAAAATCTTTCTAGCTAACAAGTAGTTATAGACATGGGGATATGGAGGTAATTTATGCATCAGGAATCTTTCTATACAATTCATGAATTCTGATAGCTGAGCTCCTGCTGGTCCCCAGTTCCTGAGAAAGCTGTTCTATACAGATTCTCCCCGCCTACAGCTGTCTCATGACACCCCACCTGGAGCACTGCATTCACCTCTGGGACCCCTGACAAAAAAAGGACCTGGACTTGCTGGGGCAAGGCCAGAGAAGGGCCATGAATATGATCAGAGATGGAGAACCTCCTCTATGAGGAAAGGTTGAGAGAGCTGGAGTTGTTCAGCTTGGAGCAGAGAAGCCTGTGGGGAGACCTTACAGCCCCTTACAGTACCTAAAGGGGCTACAAAAGAGCTGGAAAGGACTTCTGACTTGTGCAGGTAGGGATAGAACAAGAGTGAATGTGTAAACTGAAAGAGGGTAGGGTTACATTGGGTATTAGGAAGAAATTCTTTACTGTGAGGGTGGTGAGGCACTGGAACATGTTGAACAGGGAAGTTGTGGATACCCCATCCCTGAAGATGTTCAGGGCCCAGCTGGATGTGTATTCTCTGAGTAACCTGGTCAAATGGAAGGTGTTCCTTCCCACGGCAGAGGGATTGGAATGAGAGGCTATTTAACATCCCTACCAACACAAATCATTCTATGATTCTATGATTTAAAGTGATGTAGTTTTTTGAACTGAGAGCCATTAGGTCTGACAAACATACTGTGACTTAGACAAGAAAGAAATGTAAAAAATCCCTTAGTCTTCACTTTCTAAGTTGAAATTCAATATCTCAAAGCTTCTTTTCAACATGCCATTGAAGAAGGTCAAAGACACATATGGCTGCAAATAAAGTATCTATTGCTCACCTGGAATAATTGACTAGCTTAAATTAAGGCCAGTATTCTCTGAGAGAGAACATAATAAAAATAAATATAGACAATCCAAACATATATGTTTTGGAATGCATAACCTAGGATAATCAGGGGCAGACTTTAAATGTAGAGTTCATTGCACAAGTTGACCAAAAGTTCAGGTGTTGAATTTTGAAATCATGAATTAGAAATATGACTTTGTTTAATCACTTTTATGTCAAAAGACAGTGCCTACTCAAGTCAGTAAAAATTGTGATGTTCTTCTTTTATAGCATCTATTCGAATAATTTAACAAGGGCAATATATGCTATTTTTTCATTTTTTTTTAAATTTTAATCTCAAAATATCTACAAAAAAGAAGTAACCATAGCAATGTTTTTATGACTGGTAATGAGTGTTTGGGGAATGGTTTGGGGAAATGAGATAGAAACCACATTGTATTTGAACTCCCTTAAATTTAAACAATTTCCTGTACTTAGCAGAATTACTAGTTTCGTGGAAGATTGGTGTTACACCAAAGTTAGTTTTCCATTTTCTCTTTTCACCTAAAAACTGAATTTCCATGCTGCACTAATGATTGAGAAATGTACTGTGTTTATGGGTTATTAGAGTTCATTCTGTCTGTGTTTGAGAAGCATCTCTTGAGATTTGGTCTTCCAGCAGCAGTCAAGTAAGAACAGAAAAACCCAACTTTTGAAAAATGCAGAAAGCCAATGAGGAAAGACACAACCCCTTAATAAGATGGACCATTTCTTCATTAATGACTCATCTGAATTCTTTCCCTAGTTCTGCAGCCTGCTAATATTTAAAAACTTATTCACCATGTTGATGTTCAGGAACTGAGGATGAATTTGAATTCCATAGCTTTTGATTAACTCTAACTCTACAGGAGCAAAGTGAAGGACATTTTAAAAACAAAGTACGATCCTGTTACATCTTTCACTTTTTTTTAGGATTTACAAAAAAGAAATCATAAATTTATAATTTTATTTGACTTAGCACTAAATGTTCTTCTTGAAACAAAATATTAGCTGAAATCATGGAAAGGAGACTTTCCATAGCTCAAGCTATGGCCATTAACCGTCATAAGCAACTTTAATAGTCACTGGTTTAATGTAAAATGGTTGACATAAAACTGACAATCTTTTTTTCTAAACAGTATTTAGGGGATAATGTAATGAATGGTGCTCTTTAAAGGCAGTCTGGGCATATGAACAACCCATAAGCCCTACAGTTTTTACATATCTATCTCTATATTTCATTGTTGTCATTAGTTTTAATCCCAACTGCCATTACAGAGAGATTAAAAAGTATTCCAGTCTCGCAGTTTGCTGCTCTATTTTGTATGCAGTTAAGTTCAGAGGTGAGGATGAATTATTTGTTGTGATGAGCAGCAGGTGCTCTGTGTGGGTGTCCCTACTTGAAAGATGCATGATGAGATTCTATATCATGTTCTTAATATTTTTCTGATTAGAATGGACCTGTTTTATATGTAATATTTCTGAAAAATAACATTTCAAAGTCACTTACTTGCACAGATGGTGCCAAAGTAGCATATGTATAGCTGCATTTGAACACCTGTGAAAGGCAGAGGTTTTATGAAATGAAAAAGAGAAATTTTTGGCAAACACGATTTAATTACCAAAATGTGGAATTTCTGTCAGGTGCAGCTGTTTCTTTTTTTCTATTCTTTTCATCACTACATTGTTCTCCATTTTAATACACATTAAGTGCAAGCACATTACATACTAAAAAACCTCTCAACTGTTTCCACATTTTCCCAGCATTTACTTATGATATGAAGATAAGATTAACAATTTATCATTCTTGTCAACAAATCTGAAGTTTAGCAGGATATGAGAAATCCCATCAGGTGCCTTAAAGAAACTAGAGGATTTGAGCACTTTAAGCCTCTAATTCACCATTAGTATTTTTGGTTTGTTCTGTAATCAGCATTTTAATTCACAAAGAATACATACAAAAACAAACTAATGATTCTCTCTGACCTTTTTAAGCACACACATAGTATTTATTTACAACATTTGTATCTCTTTTTCCTTTTTTCCAATCTGTGCATATGAATATAAACAAAAATAAGGCTAAATTCTTTGTTATAAACTGGTAAGTTTTCAAGATTTTAGTAAATAACTTTTCTCTTTGTAAGACTTGCTTTAACTCTTAATGTAGCCACATTTTGCTTGGTTGATTATTTTGCCCTAATAAATCTGAATAAACTGTTGTTTCTGTCCTCATAGTGTCCCAAATAAATGATGACTGAGAATGAAATACAAACCTCACTTAACAGTCAGCTAAGAATTGCACCACAGAGTGTGTCCTCGGGGAGTGTTAGCTATGACAATATTATGTCCCTTAACACCCTCATTCTCTTTTTCATCCTCACCTGCTTTAGCATTCCCAGCACATGTCCTTGTCACAGTGGTCTAAATGCAAGATTGGCTGAAGGTGAATGAGCTTGAGGCCAGCAAAAAGCAGGACTGGGAAACCTGTCTTGGGTGATAGAATCGTAGAACATCCTAAGCTGAAAGGGACCCACGAGGGTCATCAAAGGCCAACTTCTGGCCTTGCACCAGAGGGTCTGCCTTTTGTGTGGCTCCATCTTGTCATAGATGAATATTGCTGATCCCTTGACCACCTGAATGAGCTCTGAATAGGAAAATACTCAGTAATACATGGATTTTACTCACTACTCCAGGTTTACATTTCCAGGCTGTGTTAAGGTTTGGAATAATCCTGTAGTTAGAAGGCTTTCTATGACAATGTGCAAGAAATTGTATACAAAGATTTCTAGTATACGTTTTCAAGTGAACATTAATATTAAAATAAAAGACCTCTTAAACTGGTACATCTTTGAAAATACTTGGCATTTAGGGCAAAAGCTCTACTCCAAGCATTTGCTTCTGACAGGATTACTTCTATCCTTACAACTAGAAACCCTCCTTCTGAATACATTAATGTGATGTTATTTTACCATGGAAGAGTTACTTGAGTTTGTGCATGAGATTCTTGTGAAGAATGAGAAGTGCTAGAGATAACTGATCTCAGGAGAGAAAACATCACTTGCTGTATCCAAAGTACACATGAATTCTATTAAAATAAAATTTAAAAATGGCTGTTACTTTAATCCTGTATCATGGCATGACTATTTACAGAGAAACATAAAACAGGGGAAATGAAGTTATTTAGTAGCATGCAGTGGTGGTGGTGAGAAGGAAAAGTAGGCTGGAGTTGGTCTTCAGTTCACTTTTCTTTCATTTGCTCATTAATGAAAAAAAAAGGAGGAAGAACACAGATTTTTGCAGTAGAGGTAGGAACATATCAACTGGAGTTTTTCATAAGCCTAACTGAAAAGTGGAAAAATAATACTGTTTAGATATGAAAAAGAGAAGGATAACATCATTGGAAAAATAATCTGAATGACAGGGTTCTGGTCAGATGGAATTACTTGAAAATTAGAAATGTAAATATCTGGGGTTTTAGAAGTGGACATCAAAATGGCTATAAGTATAAAATGTAAGAAAGCAGAGGAAAAGTGGAACCATGAGTTCCAGGATAGGAAGGAAATAGGGTGACTAATTTTAAATACACAGAGAAATAACGTATCACCAGACAAATTACAGTGTCTGTTTGAACTGCTTTGGTGAAAATGTGTCTGAGGTATTCTGCGATCTCTTCATTCTGGAAAATGACAAATGAAAAGTGTTGTTGCTAAAAATGATTAAGCATCTGTGAGAAATATGTTCATTGAAAAAAAAAGATTAAAAACCTTACACATATATAGAGGGGGAAATCTCAGCTGTGTTGCTCAAAACTCACAGTCATTTCTTCTCCTTGATTTTCAAATCTTGATCCATTGACAGGCTGCAGCAGTTTCAGAGATTACCTATCCAGGTTGTCCAGCACTCCCCCTTGCTACAGACCTTCTCATCCCTCTCCCTGTTTTCCACCCAGCAGTGCTGTTCCTGGCACTCTCTAGGGCAGTGCTCTGTCCTGTGTGGGGTGAGTCAGGATCTGCAGGTCTTGACAGATACCTGTCCCAAGACACAGTTTTGCAGTGCCATGTTGGATAACACCTGCTCTTCAAAACATTATTGCAGCCTCATAACTTGGAGGTTTCTCACTGCTCAAGTGTATTCAAAAACAGGCTAAATAAGAAATAGAGATAAAAAATGGGAAATATTAGTATGTCACTGAGCAAAGCCCTGGTGTCCTTCTAAGCTGACCAGTGACTGCAGTGCAGTTTGCTTCTGTCTAAAAAAATGTAAAACTGAAGGTGATAAGGATGGGCAGAAGCCACAGCTCAGAGTACGGAATGACAGAGAAATGAAGAAAGAGAATAGGAGTTTTTCAGCTGTAGAAAAAAGTCAGATGAGAAGAATTATAATAGATATTAAGGAAGCTTCCCAGTCTGGCCATTCAGGAGACTCTCTGGCAGTCACACTCTCAGTACCATAGGCTTTCACTGCTGGGACCTCCTCTGCAGCAGCTCCAGTGAAATGACAGGTACCCTGCTTGACTCCATACACAGCCCACTCACACACAGCCAGACCAGGTTTCCTTGAAGTTTTGACCTTGGGTTTCTCATGGCGGAGTATCAGATGTCTCATTCCATAAAGACATTGATTCATGGTGCAGTGGCACAGAAAGGACTAGAGCTGGTGCCTTCGAGGAAGACCCCACAGCTTTTATCCCCTCACAGTCCAAGTGTGCTCAATTCTCTCAAATCTTGCTCTTCCTCCAGAGTCCTCCACTCCCGCTGTGTCTGTCAGTGTCCATCCACCTGGCTGGCACCACCTGTCTTTGTGCCTTTTGTTTACCAAAGCATTGGCAATTCTTGACATCTTGTCCTGGGCTCCCACCCAGAGCTCAAACTGTATCTCAATCTGCAGTTGGCAAACTGAGCACCAAATCTTTGCCTCAGCAAAGAGACCTCTAAAAGTACAGTGGAGAAAGTCATTAAGGAGAGAGTTCACTGTTTCTTTTGATAAAAGAATGAAGGGACATATAATAAAAGATGTCGTATCTATCACTGGGTTTGGGGTTCATGCTAAGTGGAATTTGAGAGTTTTCACTGTGTGGTAATTAAACTTGGAACATCTTTCCTCAATGGGTCAGAGATAATAATAACAAAAATTATAATAATTATAATGATGATGACGATGATAATGATGATAATAATAATAATAATCGTGGTAAGCATATGGCTATGAAGAGGAACTTCATAGAGGAACTGATAGGTACATAGAGGAACTTCATAAGACTCTGAAGGAAAACTCTGTGTAGGGTTTTGAAATAAAACATCACTTTATCTTGGGAAATCCCTGAACCTCCTTGAGGCTGGGCAAGGCCTAAGGGAAGAACAGAATTGCATGATTCTTTGCTTTTAAACTCTTTCCTAGACACTTATTGGTCTCAGAAACAAAATGCAACATTGAAAGAGCTCCTGGCCTGTCCAATAAGGTCATTCTTACAGCCTTAATGTCAAGGTCTGTAGAGTTTTTCCAATACTGTGCAACATCCTCTGCTTTCATTAATTAGAAAACAGAGATCAATGCATAGTTTTACTGATATCATGCAGTCACATTAAATTTTGTTTTGAGTTTTTAAGGTGATACAATAACTCTTTCTTACTTCTCTCAAACTGGTCTTAGTTAGTCACACAGTGTACTTTGTTCTGGAGATGTCTGTATTGAATGTGGGGTGAGTATATATTCCACTGCATTAAATTTGTAAAAGGTTTTGGGATTCTTTGAGATGAAATGAGCTATATAAATGCAAGCTGGTATTATGTTTGCAAAATCTGTGCGACTGAGAAGATCAATCTCCCAGAAAAATGTCAGCAGATACCACCAGTTTATTATTTCTGAAGGCCGAGAACAAGAAAGTGATAGAAAATAAAATCAGCAGACTGGATAAAAGTGATTTGTTTTGGTTTCTTTTCCTTCATGAAAGAAAACAATGGATTCTAGAAAATATCAAGTAACTCTTTAAATTTGACCTTTCATAGTTCATATATCCTATTATCCTTATATATCACGGTCTCTGTCTTTCCTACATGAAAAATTATGGTAGCTAATAATGCACAGAGATATGAGACATAGTCAAATAAAGCTGTGATTAAATAATTAAAAGCATTATTTTCAAGTTGTTTTTGTAGAAATCTGTCCAGGTGCTAATGTGTTATAAATTGTTTTTATGCACAGAATGGCTCCTTCCTACATATTTCACAAAGACATATTTTAGACATTCAGCATGACTTACTTTTTATCGCAATCTTGGATACTGAAATTCAGAGAGGAGGTCTAAGTGATAAGGCCAAAGTCAAGAAGACCACAAATAATAAAAGAGCAGGAAGAGACAAGGTCCTACCTTACAACATCTGAGTTGCCAAGTCTGTAATTTCTTTTTGCACTGGATTCTTTAGTTTCTTTAGGGAAAGAAAAAATAGTGCCTTCTCTCGAGGCACTTGTACAATTGGCAGTGGCTGGCAAGTTCAATAGCTGCCTGTCTGCAACAGATCCTTATGCCTTTCTGTCACTGCAATCCTGGACACTTTAGAGACAAAACCTGTTGTGCCTCATTTGTCTCTGAGTGAATGTGATCTGTGAAAAGCCATGTTTAAGCTGTCTGGTCAAAGTCTTGTGAGAAGGAGGCAGATGTAAGCTGAGAAGAGAATGCAAGCAGATCACTGTCATATTCAAAGGCGCTCTGTCTCATTTGTCTCCACTTCAGAAGAAACAGAAATTAAGGTCTGATGTTTTCTATCACATGTTGGGATATAGAGAGTGATGTACTGTGTGAGCACAATTGTTGCAGCTGATAAGCATCCAACACACTGTGTAGCTAAGGCTGAACTAAACAGACTGAATGCAATGAATGATACATGGGGGCCAACAACTTGCAGGGCACTGGATCACCTGTAACTTAGTAAATAGTTTATTCTGTTCTTTAACTTGTAAAGTTGAAAGAGCTTTAACAGTCATCAGTGAAACAGATATTAAAACACATTTGCAAGCAAAACTGAAACCAGCTCACTGGTATTCTTCAGATCATTTATTATCCCTAGCTATTTAGACAACTGCCAGCTATTTGTAAAATGTCCCTGTTCTGGAAAGCATTTCAAATGTAAGTTCAAAGATTGTTTTTGCTCCATAGAAAGCACAGCCTTCCTTTTCAACTCTTTTCCATTAAATATTTGACAACAATTATTCTTCAGGACAAAGAATTTCATCCAAGCGAGTAACAGCAAAAATAGGCTCTCACTTTTTAAATTCCTCCACACTAAATTGCATGGAAATGCTAATTGTTTATTAAGGAACCATAGGCTGAAAACTAATTTCTCAGAGTGGCTGGTGGAAAGAAACAAATACAACAAAAACAACTTCTGTGGAAATTGGGATAGTCTGCAAACAACTGCAAAACTGAATAAAACACCACATAATATTCTCAAAGAAGTCATGCAAGGTTTAATTACCTGAAATGGGATGTACCAGAAGTCTTTATTGATTTCAGATAAAGCTTTTGGTGCTTGACACTGCAAATCAACTACTTGGTAGAAATTTTCCATTAAAATCCTACTGCATACAAATTACAGTTTTTGCAAGTCTTCAATTACATGGATTTTTTTAAAAGCTCATAAAAAAAAGCCCTTGGATGTTACATTTTTCAAATTATCTGCTTTTATCTTGCTGCCAGTTTTTCTTATTAGATAGGCTCAATGAAGAAAAACAGATTGTTTTGTTTCACTTGTATCCACAAGCCAGAAAGGATGTTCCCTACAAAGGATTTGGCAAAGGGAGCTTAAGATCCTGGCTCCAAACAATAAAAGCCCCAAATACACCTACCTGAAAACAGAGGCCATCAATGCTCACCTTGGAAACATCTGACTGCACATTTTGTCTACTTTTTAAACCATCTGATGTTTCTCAGCTAACCCAAGATGCAGCAGGTACAAATGCCTCTCCATGCTTTCCATTTCTCTTTCAAAGCAGCCACCAGCTGCAAAACTTTTCCACTGTTGCTAAGGGAAGAAAACAAAAAGATACTCAACGCACGCTGGCTCAGGTGTGGTAGAAGTCCTGAGGATATGTTTTGGCTTTTCAGGAGAAGAATCTAATCTGTTATCTCGTGGAAGTGTTCTTGTTGAAACAACTCTGATTTCAATATTTTCTTGTGTTTTTTGTGCAAGATCCCCAAACTCTTATCTGTGATCAAGAACTCTCATTGATCAGGAGGTAATAAGAATAGGAATGCTCAAAGCAGATCGTGCATTTTTGTTATGCTATTTTGTTGATGTTGTCAAATCCAGGGCCCCATCCTAAAGCTATGTGAACTGCCAGAGTCTTGGTCCTCTATTCTATTCCTTAAGAAGAATCAGTAGGTTTTGTCATTTTTGCTTCTATTAAGCTGGCATGGAAACTTGACACACAAAGTGAAGGCTTTTCAAATCATGCTTGCCATTGGGTATTTACCTTGTCATCTAGACTCTTTCTAGCACTTTGTGATTAATACCTGAATAGTCTTTACTAGTTGCACTCAATTTGCATGTGTCAGTCCCATGATTATTCCTTCAGGCTTTGACCTCAGACATTAAAATATTAGTCCACTTATTTCTTTTTTCTTGTTTCTTTTTGTTTTTGTTTTTTTTTAAAGAAGGAAAATATGGGGGTTTTATATTCCTAACAAATTAATAAAATATAAAGCATTAACTTAGTTTTAAATGCGGGGATCTGAAAATTGACACAAGTGCAGCTCAAACCTAGAACCTCAAAATATCACTTGGATGTCTGAATTACTTACATTTTTACACTAAGAATTTATGCAAAATTTCATCTATACAATAACTTTGCTTTATCACCTACAAATTTGCAGGTTTATAGTCAAATTTAAAAAAATTTAAAAATTAAACCTCATCCAGGACTCAAAATACACCTTTTTCTAGCCAGTGTTGACCATAAACTATTGTTGTACTTCAACCACACTCAGTCATTGCCCATTTGTTGCTTGCCTGGGAATGCTCTTTACCCTGTAGAGCTAAGCTGATGTAAACAGCTTGCTGCCACTAAGAAGTGTGGTCCATTTGACTATCCCTCTGTCTTTGTCTGGACTTTCCCATTCTTTCTTTTTGGTCAAGATTGGCACTCATTTTCCTCCCACATCCCCTCTGCCGCATTCAGTTCTTGTTTTAACCCTGCAGAAATTTTTACTCTGCAGCGGAGGGTTAGTCTTGTGCTGCACAAACATATATATCTCACTGAAGGGTGCTTGAGGAGTCCGTCTTCTGTGTCAACTCATTTATTCTTACTTCGTATGAACCTCAGTAAAAAATTCCTGTCACAGCTATGGTTCCCCATAACACTGGAGGGAATGGGACTGGGGGAATCCCCACAGGGAACACCAAACTCTTACCTACACTCTGGGTATTGTGGACAAATGATGTGGTGCTTACCACTGAGAAGCATTAAGTGTTCTCTAAACCCTATTATCACAACAAGGATGGTCAAAAAGTTTATTTTGGTCTTTTTTAAATTTCGACCAGCATAAGGCAACTTGTATAAGTCTGTTGCTTTGAATGAAATTAATTCTCACTAAGAAATATAAATTGAAAAAAATATTATTGTCAAAATATCAGGGACAGCCAGCTTATCTTAGCTTTGAGCAACATAAATTCTGTTAGAACTGAATAAATTTCAATGATGGTCAATGCTTGGTGTTTCTTTATTTCCTTCATCACAACTGGCTCTGCATCTCAAGGTGTCATAGAAGTAAACAGCATTTCTTTTTACAAGTTGATTGTACTAGTTAAAATAAAGTAGGATGTTGTGGTCATGATAATCTAAGGATATAACAGAACTTATTCAGGTGGGTAATATCTTTTATTTTACCTAGTGATGCAGCTGGCAAAAATAAACTAGCTTTCATTTATGTGATGCCTTTATGAGGTCACAAATAAGAGGGAGGAGGAAGCTGCATGTTATGAGTATAAATTCTTGAGATGGAAGTAGAATATAAAGAGCAGTAAACTGGCAAATTTCATATTTCAAGTTTATACTACTCTGTAAAGAGATTATAAAATAATGAGATATATATTGTAGGGGCTCAAGGAAGCAGCTCTTTACTCATATGAGTGAACACTTAACGCATTTTGCTCATACAATACCTACAGAGTTAAGCAGGTAAAGGCACACAATTTTACTGATGTTCAAGCATTTCAAACAAGTTATTCAGTAATTTTGATTGCAAATGTTTTTCACACAAGCTCAGAAGAACAGTCATATTTGTTTACAGAATGCATAAGTTGAAAATATTGACAGATTTATCAGGGATGTATTTGATTTACTGAATTCAAAAAATCCATACTGAAGTTCAGTTCTCAGAAAATTGTTTGTAAATAAACTTCAAAAAAAGATGACTATTAAACTTCCTCTGATTCACGTGATAACCTTTAGGCTGTGATTTTGAGAAAAGAATACCTTACACAAAGCTGCATCTAATGGTACTTTCAAGGTAGTCAGATGCTTTTAAGAAAATAAATCAGTTTTCTTCCTTTGATTACAAATTTGATCCAGTGTAGGACCCTTTCCCCCTTCTAGTAGGTAGTGTCCAAAAAAATGAAAATCCTTGTATGAGTCAGATGTTGTGTTTCCAAAGTCTGAAAGCAGAAAACCTACGTTGGCAGGCAGTAGTACTCTGTGGGATGGGAAATAAACCAGAGCACATGATGCTACAGGTAGACACTGATAAGTCTAAAAGGTAAACAGCTTTTTGTTTATTTGACTGTGGGGGTTACTTTCTCAGTGTATTAAAAAGATAAAAAATTCTATCAAGGGAAAATAACTGCTATCTATTTGCTGCAGGAGTATTTCAACTGGCAGGCCCTTGCACAAATGTGTAGAAGTACCCGGTCTTGTCAATAAGATCCCATCTCTTAAACTAGCAAATTAAAAATGTGCTCAGCAGGGATTTCAGGATCTATTTGTTGCCTACTTTTCTGATTTTACTGTCAGTAAGACTTGTTTTTCCACTACTGTGCTGCAAAGGCTCATTATCAAATGAAATCAGCTTCATATCCTGAAGCAGTCCCTGCAAATACAAGGTCACACTTCAGGTAGTATCTGCAAAGTACTATGATTTATTGTTCTTGCGCTTTTGTGGGGAAGCATGAGGAAATTCTCTCTGATTCGTATGCTTATGTGAGACAATTATATGTGTCTTTAACCCCAGAAAAGTGCTGGCTTTTGACTGTCAATGAGATACAAGCAAATCTGTATAGTCCTCATATTTGGTAAAAGCTCTAATCTAGTCAGTTACTGTGCAGAAAAGTACATGAAATGGAGTCACATCCACCTATGCAGATTTGTTAAAGCTAATCAATTAATGCTTTTCTTGATCTCAATCATGCATTAAAAAATAAAAGGAAAAAGGACTATAAATGTGACAAGAATAACCCTTTTAGTTCCCACACTGACTCCCCTCATAAGCAGACATATTTCTCCTTCCCCTTCCTCCACCTTCACGCACCACATCTGACTTCTGCATCAAATAAGAGTAAGCTGTCTGCATCAGACAAATTAAAATTAGGATGTAAAAAAATATTGGAGGGATCCTCTCCCTCCCTCCCCTACCCTCAATCAAAAATAAGATTTTTTTTTCTGTCTGTTTTTCAGTACCTAGCAATTAAGGGGAAAATAACCAAAATTTTAAGTCTTCTACTACCTCCTGTTTGTCAGGAGGGAGAAGAGTATTCAGGAATATACAAGTGTTTCACTCTTTCCTTGTACTTGTTTTAATAAGAATTTTTTAAATCAGACTGAGAGACCAGACTTGTGAAAAATAAATATATATCAATACAGATATATACATGTATAATAATGTCTTCCAATACCTCTGTCCTCATATTTTCAGATTTCTTCATTAGTTCAGATTTGTCCATTAGCTGGTTATTATTGAATTGAAAAGCTACTATTGGAAATATTCCTTTGAATTGTGGAGAACTTTTTGATTCAACCACTTCACACAGCTCTTTATGGCAGCAGAAGTAGCTACCTATGGAAAAAAAGAGACTGCTTGTACTAAAATCAATCTTCCGTTGTCAGAAGTCAGAAGTCATGTTCTGTCCAGGTCAGGCCCCACATGAAATGAAAAGTGAAAAATACAAAATTATATTAAGAGAAAATAAATTATTTGTCTCATTCAATTAAAACTTAGAATAACAAATTACCAGAAACTGGAATCAATTTTCATGTGATCTACAAAGAGTTAGATTGCTCTGACCTTCAGATAAGATTAATTTGCAACTAATAATTCACTATGTTCTAAGTCTCATTGCATTTACTGCTTTCATAAATCTTCTGTACTTTTTTTTTCCACTCTTCTCTGCTCAGTTGCTGCTATTCAAGTGCTCTGAGGATAAAGAGTCTTGGGATGGTGCCAGGTGGTCTGTACTAATTCCAAGATAGAGGAGTGACAGCTATCCCTGTTCCTCACTCATTATGACTTAAACACAAAAGAAAATATTAACAGTAGAAGTGCTTGGGTTTTGTTTTGCTTTGTTTATTTCTTGGGGTTCTCTTTGGTGGGTTGTGGTGTGTTTGTTTTTTTTAAAGATTCAGAAAGATTTTTAAAGAGGTGTAAAAAAAAGTAAACTTATTTTTTCATCCCATTCTATGCAAAACTGGCCACCTGCCAGATCAGGTAAAATTAAGACATCCAGTTACAAGAGGTGGATTGAACAGTAATGTGTTGGTCTCCTGCCTGCTCTACAGATTTGAGAACTGAAGCTGGCGATGGCTTGCAGAATGATACACATGCTAAGGCAGTAAATTGTTTAATCTTTGCTTTACAGTGTTTCTGCTAATTTTTCCCAAAGCATAATAAGCTGTCTCAGTATGGGCTCTGTTTCCCCTGTGTCAGCTACCTCATCTATTTAGAGAACTGGTGAATTTTGGGGTTCAGCTTTTATTTTGGTTGCTATCAGCGATAATCTTCATTTACGAAAAACCAGTCTATGAGTTAAAAATAACATGAAACATATCTGTAGAAAAAAGTAAAAGTTAAGGCTTTTCTTTCATTTCATAGGATATTTTGAAGACACTCGTTGCCTGTATAAATCCTGCAATGTATATAGGACGGCTAACAAGCTTTGCGGTTGTTAGTTTCTTTTGCGGTGGCATAGCAGTCTGCAGACCTTACAGGAGAGTGTCTCTGTCCAGCCCATGTAAGCACCTCAGTGCACCAAACCCTCCCTCCGAGGGCTGGTCACTTGTGCTCTCACTGGCCGGAGAGTCACCGGCTAGCTCTGGTTTCATCTGATGTTCTTAACAGCCGGCAGTAAAGGAGGCGAGAAGGGTCTATGCATGATGACCACAGGAGTTCTTCATTCACATGGTCCACCAGAGGCCAAAGATCTCCCAGGAGCAGAGGCACTGAGATGTAAAGACCTCATGCAAAGACATCCACATGCAAAGACATCATCATGGCAGAAAGCCGGGGGCTTTCTATAGCGATTAGAGGGCAGGGACAGCATATTGGCCCAGTGATCTCTGGGTACAGGGGGCAGTACATGGGCGGAGTAAAGGTACAGGAACAAATATGAAAAACTGGAGAAACCGGCCAGGGCAAGAGGGGGAAAAGGCAGCACAATAGGAGAAGGGTAGACATATAAGGAAGAAAAGGGGTGGGGAAATACAGCTTGTATAAAAACACAAAAGAACATGAGGCAGGAGGTATGATCAAATATAAGGCCAGCAGGAAGAAATCGGAAAATTTTTAATTGAAGTAGATACAACGAAGTGGATTGGGATGAAATGAGGGGCACTGCCAAGGAGCAGAAGTTGCCCAAATTCTGTGGATCGAATTTTTGAAATCGGACAAGATAGTGAAAAGGTAAGATAGAAGAAAAAAGGGAGGAAAAGAAAGGACGAAAATAAAAGGCAGAAAATTGTGCACTGAAGCGCAAACAAGTAAATGGCATGGCATGATCTGAAGTGCAGGGATAAGGATCAAAACTTGCCAAATTGATCCTCACTGAAATCGCAAGATTTCATTTGCCTTCATGAAATGAAGAATTTCAGTTCATGAAGGCAAATGAAATCTCGAATTCAGAGAAGAAGTGGAACAAGCAGTCAGGGCAGGAGATATGATAAAATACAGGACCAGCGGGAAAAAAGCGGAAAATTTTGAAACGGAGTTAATGCAACGGAGTGGATTGGGATGAAAGGAGGAGCAGTGGAAAGGAGGGGAAGTTGACTGAATTCTATGGATTGAATTTTTGAAATGGGAAAAGATAGCGAAAAGCTGACTTGGGAGAAGAAAGGGAGAAAAACAAAGTTTTAAAAATGAAAGGGGGCAAATTGTGCACTGAAGTGCAAACACGCAAATGGCATGGCATGACTTGATATGAAGGCAAAAGGATCAAAGCTTGCCAAATTGATCCTTACTGAAAAGGCCTCAAATTCAGGGAACAAGTGGAACAAGCACTCAGGGCAGGAGAGATGATCAAATACGAGGCTAGTGGGAAAAAATTGAAAATTTTGAAATGGAGCAAATACAACACTGTGGATTGTGATGTAATGAGTTTTAGTGGCAGGGAGCAGATGTTGCCTGAATTCTAGGGAATTATATTTTTTAATGGGGAAATAAAGTGAAAAGATGATATGGGGGAAAAATTGAGGAAGAGAAAGGCTAAGAAAAAAAGGGGGGAAAATTGTGCACCGAAGTGCACACAAGCAAATGTTATGGCATGACCTGTAGTGCAAGGAAATGGATCAAAGCTTGCCAAATTGATCTTCACTGAAATCGCCCCAAATTCAGATTTGAAGTGCAACAAGCATTGCATTTGTTAGTTCTTTTTGTGGTGGTATATCAGTCTGCAGACCTCACTAGAAAGCGTCTCTGTCCAGCCAGGTGAATCCCCTCAATGCACCAAACCCTCCCTCCGAGGGCTGATCATTGTGCTTTACCCGGCCGGGGAGCTGAATGTCTAGCTATAGTTCCATCTGCAGTTCACAATGTGGCAGCCGCAAAGGCAGCGAGAAGGGTCTATACATGATGACCACAGGAGTTGTGTATTCAATTTGTCACCAGATGGTCACAGAGGCAGAAGACCTCAGATGCAAAGACCTCGTGGATGTGAAGACATCATCATGGTGGATGGTCAGGAGTTTTCTATAGAGACGGGGGGACAGGGACAGCACGTTGGCCCAGTGATCTCTGGGCACAGGGGCACAGCACACAGGGGTGGAGTTAAGGTACAGGAACCAATAGGGAAACCCGAGGAAGTGGCCAGGGCCAGGGTCAGGAAAGGCAGCACAACATGAGAAGGGTAGACAATAAAGAAGAAAAGGGGTGGGGAAATACATCTGGTATCACAACAAACAAGGATCCTGTAAAAAGAACTCACAAATTGTTACAAATAATAATAATGAATTTTAGATATTATGAATTCTTCTGTGAATTCAACACTATTTTAATGCACTCAGAAACTACACATTCTGTGCAAGGGTCTATAAACTCCTGTGGTAACTTCTGCAAGCACCTCTGATAATAATTGGACTCATTAATAGAAAACCAGGTGTAAAAATTATAAAACAACACACAGTCTTACTGGGTCCCATGGTCTTCAGTCTTCCACCTCTGCTATCTGTGTCTTCCTAAATGCTGATGGAAAGGAAGGTTTCTATGGACCTAGAGGGCAAATGATTTCCAGAATGCAGTGTCTTTTTGCACTGCTAAGCTCTCATGTAGAAGAAGATGTGAGTCAGACTAACATAAAGACAAAGCCACTCTGTTTGTGATGTGTCCATTCACTCCTTTGAGTCCTGAAATGTCACAGCTTTTGTAACAACATTTTATGGTTTTATTATGCCTCTTGGCATAAGATTCACTGTTTTGTCTCTGGTAGTTCTGCTCTCGTCCTCAGGAGCGTTGCATGTCTTTTGACACCTTAACATTTACACACTTTTACATTAGCTTTTTGCTCAGAACTGCTTAATACAAATTCATTTCAGGTCTCTATATCCTGCCAGAAGTTCATTCTCTTTTTTTTTAACTTGAAGTTAATAAAAAAATTATATATTTAAGGAGAGATTCATACATGAAGATATTTTGATCTCTTGACATGATAAGGGTCTAAGCATTCCTGCCAGCAAACTGGTTGACACCAAAATGATAGAGTTGGTTTAGGAACATAAAATGTTCTCTGCCCTTGTGAGGCCACACCTTGAATCCTGTGTTCAACTTTGGTCCTCGCACTTCATCAAGGATGTTGAGGTGCTGGAATGTGTCCAGAGAAGGCAGTGGAATTGCTGAAGGGTCTGGAGAGCAAATCTGCTGAGGAGAAGCTGAGGGAGCTGAAAGTTTTTAGCTTGCAAAAAAAGAGGTTCAGGAGAGACCTTATCACTCTCTACAACCGCCTGAAAGGAGGTTGTATCAAGGTGTGGGTTGGTCTCTTCTCCCAGCTAACAATTGATAGGAGCACAGGAAATCACAGAATCACAAAATATTCTCAGTTGGAAGAGAATCACAAGAATCATTGAATCCAACTCTTGAGTGAAAGGCCCATCATGGGGATTAAACCCATGACCTTGGCATTATTAGCACCACGCTCCAACAAACTGAGCTAATCTCAGGGCACCACCTCCACTTTCACCAGGGGTGATTTAGGTTGAATATTACGAAAAGTTTCTTCAGGGAAAGGGTGGAGGGCATTGAAACAAGCTGCCCAGGGAAGTGGTAAAATCCCTGCAAGTGTTCATAAAACGTGTAGACAGGACACTTAGGCACTTCAGTGATGAACATGTCAGTGCTGGGTTAATGGCTGGACTCCATGATCTCAGATGTCTTTTCCAAGCTTAACAATTCTATGATTCTGTCTGGACTTTGCTTGGAACTTGTCCAATACTCTGTTTTTTCAGTGCTTTTATGAAAAGCTGAAAGTTGATCCAAATTAATTTCTAAATGAACTGCCAAATACATTAGCAGAAATGATAAAATGCACAAATGAAGTACATTATTATAATTGAATTTTATTGCCTGGGAATAGAGAGTGAAGAAAAACTGGAATGACCTTTTAGTTGATGGCGATTTTGTGACTTTGCCTTTTTTATTTCTTTTTTTTTTACTTCAGAAAATTAGTGTATTACTCTGTAATCTCACAAACGTGATTGCAGTTGTTTTCTTAATAGAAGTGTTGCTATTGACACTGTGTAAGATAACCTGCATTTGGTACTGTATTTTTTTCCATATGTCTGAATGGAAGCCAAAATGAGGATCTGCAAACATGCAGATTTATCATATGCAATTATTTTTCAAAGCAGCAACAGAAAACAGATCATGTCTGTGTCTGGAAGAATAGAAAATTTCCTTTGTGCCAATTTAAAAAAGAATTTATGAATGCAGAAATCAACAAAAGTAATTTTCTCATTTCCATAAAGCTACTGTTCAGCAAATCCATGAAAAAAGTACAAGTTATTGCTTGCATTGTTTTACAAATTCTTGCTGTCCTACTGCAAAACAGTATTAGTTGCATAAGCAAAAGAGCAGCTATTTTTGTCTTCTAACTAATTTGTGTCAAAAGGATAGAAGGACTGTGCAGAAGTAAAAGGGCACCTCGTGCTCTGAGAGGCACTGGTGGGAGCTAGTTGTGATCATTCATTGTGTATCAGTAATTTTATATTGTACCCAAATTGCAGCAAATAGTGGCAGACATTTTAGCGGAATCTGAATTCCATTTATGCACATAATAAAACAGGCTGGGTCATTTCCAGAGTTGCAATCTCTTGTTGGGGTATTGTGCCTTATTTTTCTCCTTGGATTTTGAAAACATTACCATTTCATATAGATCCTTTGAATTAAACTTTTTTTAAATTAAATTAAACTGGTTCTCTGCATTCTTTCTTTCACACACTTCAGCTGTTAACAAGACTCACAAATGTTATGAGAGAAGAACCACCCCTTTAAGAATGCAATTTAAATAATCTACCAATTCTTCCTTTCTTTTCCACTGCATAGAAACCAATGTTTACTTATGTGGTTATGGTGCCTGTAATCTCACTTAAAGAAAATTGAGATAACTTAAAGTAACAGACCATCCAAAGTAGCTGTAGTTTTTAGATTCAGTTGTAGACTGAATCTAAGACTGGTGTTACGGAAGAAAACTTATTTTATATTTTCAAACAGCACAATAAAAGTGGGTCATAAAAATCAACACTGAGCATAAAAATATAAGAAGTAAAAAAAATCTTTTTTTTAGTCAATTTTTTATTGTTATCACTTATATACAATTATGAATAGAATTTAATAAACTTGAGGTCTCTTTGTTTCAGGTTTCCTCTTCTAAGTGCAGGTGACTGTTCTGCTGGCAGAACAAGCACACCTTTAATCTTTTCTATTTTGCAAAGGCTCTTGTATAATTCTGTGAGCCTAAGCCATTTTTCCTTTGCTGAATCTCCTTTGAACTTTTGCTTTGGTTTGGAAACTCTTTTCTTTTTATGACTCTCTACCTGCAGCTGAGAAAAGATTTGATTCAATACTTGTTTGGACTATAGTCATTGAAATTAGCTGTTCTCTGTCCCTTGTTTGGCCTTCTTTTTGTAGCATGGTGATTGCATGTATCAAAGCAGTTCTCATTACAGACAGTTTTCAAGGATCCTATATTCAGCACAAAACTCACAAAACACAACTCCTTCATGAAGTTATTCCTACATTTAATAATAACTCTGTAAGTGGTTATATTGATATTGAGCAAAACCATCTCAGTTTTATTGTGAATTCTGCCTATAGGACTGAAATCTGACTGGCTTGTTTACAAAACAAGGAGGCTGAGGACATGTCAGGACATTCATCTTCTTCCAAGAGCTCTTTTGTTCTTTTGAATCCTTTTTCTTTCCATTACTAGAGCTCTGATTGAAGAAGCAAGCCAAATACTCACTTGCTTCATTAGCAGTGGAGAGAAAATTGAAGCTCCTCTCCTTAATAGCACATTAGATTGAAGAGCACAACTGGAGGCAAAAGATACATCTATTTTCTGAGCCTTTAAAAACCAGAACAAAACACAGAACACATCCTGTCTTAGCCAGGGGCAGAGTAAAGTGAGAAGTGAATAGGCACGAAATGTTTTACTAGAACAGCAATGTTTTTACTAGAAAAGAGTTCTCTGAATCTCAGCCTGCCTTTCCCACCAGCTGATGGACTTTTGAAAGCATTTAGCAATCATTGATTATATGTGGGTGGACATAAAGGCTACAGACCAAGTTAGCCCTTAATTTTGTCTGGTACCCATCTGTCTTGTGGCAGGAAAAGGGAAATTAATCACAAATTCTTTTTCTACAGTCTGACTTGTTTGGCAAAGGAAGAGGGCTCAACAGCTCCCTAGCAGTGCTCTGCACTCATGGGCGCTGGAGGGTGAATACAAACTCCCATTGGGTGTGAAAAGCAAGACATTTCTCCACAGAAGTGCTCAGGCTCAGGGCAGCCTAAGCATGTGTTTAATCACCTGGATTAACTCCAAGCTCTTTAAACTGTAATTAACAGTGGCAGTTCCCAACTTCTCTAATTCAGGGAGACCAGTGCAATTTCAGGTGTGCCTGTTTTTTGTTAGCCTGTTCACTGATCCTAGGAATGAAATATATTGCAGTCTTACAGTTCTTTTGTCCTCTCCACAGAACTTCATTTGAGTGTTAAACTAGTGCCATGTGGTATTTGAGTTCCCACTGTATACCTGAAAGAAAGTGATTGGATATTTTCTGAAAGATAATGCGATTAATAGAGCCTCAGATAATTTTTAGGGGCCATGTCATCAGCTTTCCAGAAAGAAACAAACAACTTCACCTTATCAAAGTTCCAATATTTTAAAGTATCAGGCTGCTCTTTTTGGCTCTCCTGCCCTCCTGCAGATTCCCTTTTCCATCTGCTGTAACCCATGTTTTCATAATGAAAAGAAATTGTGATCTCCAGAGCAGAAAAGGAAAAAGGATAGGTTTAAGGTGGGCATATTTAATGAGTTTCAGTAGTCAGTGAATTTAGGTATAGAGCTGACATTTTATATTTAAAAAGCCATTAATCCAAACACATGCAAAATATAAGAATTGCATATAGGCTGCAGGCAAACACTAATGTGTTGCAGAGCATGTTTACATGTGCTCATTAAAAGCAATGTTGATCCCCATGGTTTATTTGGGAAATCTGCCTTTTTGTTTCCTGATGTCATAGTTGAATGCTCCATAAAAAAAGAAGCTAAAAATATATTTTTAATTAATGACCTGGCACCAAAATGCAGCAACCTGTTTCATCACAAGCATTTCTAATACTTTGTTGCTGCTGGATTAATAGATAAGAACTCCTGGGGTTTCCACAGTGCCACCAGAGGATTTTAAGGGGTTTGGTATAACTGTGGACTTCATAGTATCTTATAAATTGTAATTTTTTCAGTTGTTTACTTTTAATATTTTTCATTTCCACACGTCTGTATACTCCTGTACTTACAATTAATTTGCTGAAATTTGAAGAGTTAGAATAAACATAATTACAGAAGAAAATGAGGAATTATTGGTTAGGGTATTTGCAAAATAACCTTTTTTCACATCCATTCTGCTTGATTCAGTGAAAAATTGTAATCAAAAGAAAAATATTCCTGTGATGTTTCTTCAATATATTCCTGATTTGCCTTGATGTAGGAATTTAAATGTTGTACATCTTTTTTCCCCACTAAGTCTTCTGTTCCTATTGATAAGGATTTTGCCTGTAATTTTCTCTTTGCAATGCTTGTTGAAGCAGAGCCCAGATAAACAAAAAATAATCAGTTGGAGCTGAATATTCTAACATAATTTAAAGTTCTATTTTAAGTGTTCTGAATGACAAACCAGCTTAAATATTCTTGTGCATTACAATTACAAAACTATGATCCAAAATTGTATTATTGCCTTTTTCACAGATTTCCTAATCCTTCTAATTGTAAATTTTTCTGAACACCACTGTCAGCGGGTACAGTTGGAAACAAACTTCTTTCAGCCAGCTTCTGTTAAACAGTAGAATTCCCATTTCTCTGCTCTCACTTGAGGATATTCAGATGCTGTGTGCATGACTGCTGTTAGACTGCAACAGAGTTTTAATTTGCTGGGCAGTCGTTTTGGAGATAAGGCAAACTAGCTCACCAGATTCAAGAGTGTGATGGAGTAGATTTTTATTCTTTGTACATGCATGTTTTATAATATATATATATATATATACATATACTTTTATTTACGTATATATGCATAGATATAACGGGTGTGAGAGGCCTCTTTGGTGCTTAAACGGTGTCTTGTCTGCTTCCCATCAGCTGTATGCACAGCTGATGTATTCCATCAGCTGTAGCACAGCGGAATCAGTTATTCTGAGGAATAATCCCAGTGATTCCTTCAGGAGGAAAGCACAGTGAATGAATGCACAGCAGGAGTGTACTGACCTTCCAGCAGAATATACTGCCAAATTTAGAGTTGGTCCACTGTGCTTCTGCAGGACTGCAAAGCTGTGAGCAGTGTTTTCACTTAGAGTCATCCTGTGGTTTAAAGGCTGACCTCCTCCTGCTTGGTTTCTTGTGGGGCAGGGAGCTGGAGGGAGCTGGTTTGCCATGTCCAGCTCTCACAACAGGCAAACGCATTAAAGGAGACAGCTGGGGGCTTGTGATGGCTGTTAGACAGAAATATACAGAGCACAGCACAGTGAAATAAAGGGCAAAAGAGGAAGTGAGGAGGACGGGATAGAGCCATGCACAATGGAATAAATTACTTCCTTCAGTGTGAAATGAAAAGAGGATGTGAATGCTCTGAAATAATCAGCACACAAAGCACTGCTGAAGGAAAGTGGATTGCCTCGGAAAACTATTTTTTCATACAGATACCACTAGGCACTGCTTCTTAAAGAAAAACCAAATAGATGTGGAAGATATCATCAAACAACTGTGAAAAAGAATTATCCAGGACTACTTTTTTTTCCCTTAACTTATTTTGTAGAGAGATGAAACAACAATAAAATTGTCAGAGTTAATTCTTGACTATGTTTCTATGTTTCTTTTGTATTTTCAGTTACTGTTTCTTAGTATGTGAGTGCCACCCCCCTTGTCCCTGAAGGACACACTCCATCATGTTCAGTGGGTCATTCCTATTGCTCCTCTCTTTGATTACCCACTCTGCAAAGGTGCCTGAGCTGTGGTAAACAACAATGCCCTTTAAGTGCCTCATGATGCCTTCAAATATCCATGAGTGTAACCAAGATCTTTGTTTAACAAATATTGTCATTCTTACTACGTGTAACATTGCTTTTACATTTTTGTTTTTAAACAAGTCTGTTCATCAGATTAAGCAGCTGCATTCAGTAATAAAAGTCGAGTCATTAATTCTTGAGTTGCCCAAGCCCTTTTGGTTTGTCTCAGTGCCTTGCCAGGTGCTTGCTGGCTTTTGCACAGTTGTTTGGTATCAGTAGCTGGAAGATGCAGAGGATTCAGCACAGCCTGGGTCTATCAGGCAGCACAGTACTCATGAAGCCAAATAAATACTGTCAGACCAGGAGTGTGAGGGCATGTGTGCATTGGGAGGGCTTTGTATGGGTTCATCATCAGGAAGGCTGTGCAGAGGCACTCCAACTGCATTTGTAGGGTGTAAATTTAGGGTTATCAAAACACAACTTGATCTTGAGCACAAGATATTAATGAATACTGGCAGTGTTTTGAAAAGGAGACAGTGTTTTACAAAAAACGTGAGACCACAATCTGTTTTCTGTTGTGCAGTTACAGTACTATGGTTGTAGTAAGAGATGTCTTCTGATTGTAACATACTCTAGAAGTGATCAAATAGTAGAACCCATCTAGTGCAGCTTTCTGTAACCAAAATGTGTGTGGAATAATGCAGTCAATACCAGTTGTTGGGAAGCCACACCAGCTCTATATCTGGTTTTGCAGGAAAGAAGGCTACTCAGTTTTTTCTTTTCTTAAATAAAGTGAGAATTATTTCCTTAGCTATTTTATATTCCCATGAATTTGTCATTTTGTGACAAAGTAGGGAATATAAATTAAAAATGTACATTTCTATTGAATAATTCAAGAATGGAAAGTGATGAAGAATCTGATCCAAGTAAGTACTATCCACAGTTTCAGTGGTATCAGTCCTGGACAGCACTTTAACCTTAGGAACAATAAATATATCTACCTCTACTACAGAAATATTATTACTTTCATTTGCCACACAGGAAATGCACAATATTTTCCATAGCAGATTAATAATTTCAAAATTAATTGTTTATCACTCAAATTCAACTTATTCCTCCCATAATCAATTTTACCAGCTGATATGGATCATGTTGTGATTTTATGAGTGTAATGGTTAGGAAAGAGGTTTCATTAGGAGGAAATAAATAAAAAACCCCACTTAATTAAAACTTGTTTCTAAAATTTCCAGTGGTTTTAAAAGCATAAATTATGTTATTTGTAAAGATAGATAAAAATTATTTTTGTACAGAGCTCTACCATGCATTAATATATTAACTTTATTATTAATTTTCTTGTTTTATTTCAGATAAAATATTTTTCTCTTTTACAGGCTTTTGAATAATAATCAAATTCAAAAGATTTATGAAATTGCTTTGAAAGCCTTAAAAAAATCTGCAAAATGTGTAACTCAAAATAGAAACCTCTCCTGGATGACCCTGAACAGCTAAACTGTTATTTTTAGTTATTAAAATATAAAAATAATTAAAAATATTTAAGTACAAGACAGCTTACTCACAGCCTGCCACATTTAGTTCATACATGCTGACAATTGTGCAGTTCAGTAATAGGTGATTGGACTAATGAAGCAATGAGAAATAATTTGTTCTATGTGCTTTATGTCTACTGGCTTAGTTTTGAAAAAGGACTGCATAAAGTGATCCTATCTGTTGCTGCCTTCATTGGTTTACCTTAAAATTTTAATCACTGACAAAAACTGGTCTCACTCATGTTTAAATTTTGGGGGAATTTGTGACCTTCCAGTTCACATCCTGCACAAACCCCAAAATATTATTCAACACAACTTTGACATTGAATGGTTTCTGTGTAAAGCAAACCCATATTAATTGACTCTGATCAACTTACATGTAAAAACTTTGAGCATTTCAGGTTCTGCCAAAGTCTGCTTTAACATTAATGTAATCATCATATCAAATGTGAAATTCATGGACTTTCAGTGAAGAGATTAGGTCAATCTTTTTATGACAGAAAGCTTAATACACTAAATAGTAACATGTGCACATAGACCACATGGGGGAATGAACTGATTAAAGATAATAAGCAGAAATTTTGATGGTGCTCTCTTGAGCAGGGAAGGAGTAAAATGTATACCACAGATCTTCAAGAATTTAAGACAAAATATTATTAAAAATAATTAACCACAATATCCAAGAAATTGTCAAGGCAATGAAAGGTATAAAGGTTTACATGTCCATAATTCTAGTTGGGAAAAAAAAAAAAAAAAAGGAACAGTACTTTTAAAGTTGTATACTAATTGGGCTAATTTCAACATTTCAAAAATTAGAATTCCTGAAGCAAGAGTTTTAATTGTTGATCTATGAGCACCTAGAGG
The DNA here is from genome assembly GCA_024500445.1 of Entomyzon cyanotis. Classification (NCBI taxonomy): domain Eukaryota; kingdom Metazoa; phylum Chordata; class Aves; order Passeriformes; family Meliphagidae; genus Entomyzon; species Entomyzon cyanotis. The sequence goes on from JAKEPQ010001005.1 coordinate 25,073,486, forward strand.
ATAAGAATAGATTTTTTAGCTGATAGAATTCAGCAAACATCTTTCTTGTGATTTCTGTCTGAGGTAGGAGCATTGGATGACGCTTTAACTTCACACACTATCTTTCATTCACTTTCATTGGATGTTCTTACAAGAAGCCTATGGAAATAAAATCTAAATGGAGGAACTGATCAATGGGTAATCACTGCATTGGAAAACCTAATGCTGGTAACTCTTGGTGGTCAGCAGTTAAGCTGGAAGGACAACGTGAGTGAAATTTATTCTCAGTTCAGCCCTTAGTCAAAGTGTTAGTCAGAAACCAGCAGTAAAAGTTGTTCCCAAGGCAAGACATTTATATATGAACGTGCTGTGGGAAAAGAAAGAATGGATTTTGAATGCAGTTTGCTGGAATACTCCTTTGCCTGCTTTACCATCACAGAACTAAGAAAGCACAAGATTTACTAACCATATCCAGACACTATTGAGCAACGCAGACCTATTTTACCTTACCTTAGCTTCACTGCCGTTTGAATTTGTTACAGTCACAACAGTTCTGCTTGCTCCTGATAATATACAAAACCTGGCTGTTTAATGCAGGTCAAATTTTGTTCCTTTCTGCTCACTACAGCAGAGAACATGCAAATCTTCTGTTACACAGTGTTTGGAAAATGAGCTAAACCAGGCAGAGGAAGAGTAAGACACAGGGCTTTTCCTGTAAGTCATAAAGCTATTTCAATTTCTGTATATCTGCAGTACACTGTGGAAGGCAGAATAGAAAAACATGCTTTCTGTTATCTATTTTTCCGTCATAGCATTGTCTAGACAGAAAACTTATGGTTAATTTGTTTATTCGCAAGGCTTTGAGGAAAACATAAAGCAAACCTGTCCACCAACCAACCACCAGATATAGTGCTATCAATTAAAAAAATAACATTAATGCTGTCACCTTCTCCCTGTGTAATCTTGTTCACTTGATGTACTTCATCTTCACCAGAAAGGTTAGAAATTGACTTCATTCATCCAAGTGCTAATCACTAAGCTGAAGTTTTATGTTCAGACTTAGCTATTTTTTACTGGATTTTAACTTCTGACAGCTCTCACTATATTTTTTTACAACTTCCAACAAGTAATTTGAAAGCCGGTGTTTTATGTTTTTTAAAATGCTTTAATATTTGCCTTTGTCTGTGTTATAGTATTCATCTAAACCTTCAGAGCCTTCAAGATCCATGACAATTAGGCAGTTTTCTGGCTGTTAAGAGTTTGGATGGATCAATATTTAATTTCGATTTGTCTCCAATTTATATGGTAATCATCTATTTTATACTCATATGTATCATACACATGGTTGATTTAATAAAATCTGTACTTGTTCTCATAAATACAAGTTTTACAGAATGAAGACATTGCTCAAACTCCCACTATAATTAAAGGTATCTCAAATGAGATGGGTTGACTAGATTTTAGTTGACTAGATTTATAGATTTTGATTACACTTATAAACACATAGCAAACACACCTCAGTTAGAAGACCCTAAGGATTTTTCTAAGATGCTATCCCTCATATTTTTCTTTTTTTTTTTTTTAAAGTTTCCTTTCTTCCTTCCTCCCTCCCTCCCTCCCCCCCTCGAAAAACTTAATAATTTTACTGAGTTGTCATCCCTGTTTTTATAGCAGTCCACATGATTGCTTCTTTGTGATGTTGTTCCAACTCAATTCTTTGGGCTGGCTGGGAGGTGTTTATGTTTTTCAATTGTCCACAGTCTCAAAGCTGGACTCAGTTCCTGTTATAAGCACCATTTCTAATTTCTCCTTTTGAAATGAGGAGCTCTAGGCACAATCTTTGCTGTTTTCCCTGATGCTTCATGAAAAAACAAAATTAAATTAAAGATTTGCTATAGTTTCAGAGCACACAGAAAGCCCCAGATGCTTTTGTAAACCTTGCCACCTATGCATAAAGGTCTGGATGATGGTATGGCAACCTTGATGTATGATGGGGAAATGGCTTATTTAGTAGGAGAAGTGTTGCACAGCTGGAGCTCAGCAGCAGTTAAAAGACTGGTTTTCAGTAGAGTTTTTTTCAGTTTAGGATATGTCATTTTTATAGTGGAGAGTGTGGAATCACTCGTTTCTATAGATGGACACCAGAGCATGTACTTGAAGCTGAGCATAGATAAAGTGAGCATCTAAGCTGTCTAAATATATGGATGTGTTGTAACACAGTGCTTTTTGTAGCCAATCAACCAGAGGTTCCAGAATGATAGTCTGGTCATGGTGCCTCATTAGAAGGCAAGTTACCAGCATAAAAACTGTACCTCTGATGCGAATAAAGGCTGTATCTGGATTAGGATATCTCCATTGGTCAGTGGCACATAGTATAGAGAACTGCTGAATCTACTCCTCCCAGTGATGTCCCACACACAGGTTAGACATGACTCTGAGCCAGTCCTTCTCTGGGGACTTTTAGTAATAAGGTGCACATGGTGTGCATGATGACCTGGGCATCATTCAAATATCACAGAACTGCTTTGTTGTAGTAGCAAACACAGGCGGGTAGGCAGGGAGGCGCGGCAGCGAAAGGACGCACAGCGAGCAGTCTGCGGTTCTCCAGAGGTTTATTATGAGGCGCAGCAGGGAAGGTCCGGGGAAGGAGAGACGGGGCGGAGAAGCAGGGATGGGCACGGGGTCTGGAGCTCCGGAGGCTGCGAGCTGTCGGCGGCAGTTGGTCCCGGTGGGCGAGGGGTCTGGAGGGACGAGAAGTCCGTTGAGAGAGCCCCTGAGTACCCAGTGACATGAGGTTTTAAGGGGAGGGAGAGAGGGAGTGGTTTGGCACGCAGGCCAACCGGGAAAGCCATAGGGAAGAGGGACAGGGGTGTCAACCAATCATTACAAAGGAGGGGAGGATACTTAGTTCAAACCAACCAATGCTGTACAACTTAAGAGGGAAACAAAGGGGAACGGTCTAGAAGGTAACCTATATATGGAGAAGGGGCGGGGGAGGCGTCTGGGCCAATGATCTTCTCTGCTGGCGCATACATTGCCGCAGGGGCTCATGGGCCGATCTTCCTGTCACCATGAGGGAAACAGCACAGGCTGTCCCTGCCCCCACGGCCAGCCCTCCAGCTGGTAACTTGGAGGCATAAACCTCCACACTGCTTCAGGGGCAGAAGAGTCATGTAAAATCCTTTGTGGGTTTGAGTTTAATTTACTGTTAATTCTGAGCAGAAGCAGGGCCAGCCAAACCCACACAGAGAAAGCCAGGTCAGCATGGGAACAACCATTCATATCTAAACAGTGCTTTAGTAAAATCTGTTTTGTCTTTTATTTAAAGACTTCTAAGAAGAGGTGTTCCTTATTCTTAGATTATCTGATCTAGTTCTTCTAAGGCTACTTTTTGTTTTAGCCTCATGAATTAGGAATAAATTTATATTTTTTCCTTTTGGTGATATTTTACATTTTGTAGGTTAGTGGAGTATCTTTTTTGGTTATTTTTTTTTTCTTTTCTTTTTCTCCTGGATTATAACCCTCTTATTTTCTAAAAGAATGTATTTTCCAGGCCTCCAGCCTCCTTTGATTCTCATGCTTCCCTTGACTTTTTAAAATGTATTTATGTAATACCCTAATTAGACCTCAGTCATGCTGACTAATGAAGAAGGATTTCTTTGTGTCTAGTGTATAGTAGTCCCACTGATATTTCTTCTCAGCAATTTATGTATACACTTTATGTATACATTTTATGCATACACTTTATGCATACACTTTATGCCTATGGCTATATAATTGTTCCCATCCAATTGCATCTTTTTATTTCATGCCAAGAATATTTTGAATTCTAGACTTACATTCCCTCCCAGTTTCCAAATTAGAATGCATACTCACAGCAGTGCTGGACAAGGAACAGTTCCTGTACAATCCCTCCAGTGCATCCTCTTGTTGATAATCATAGACCATTTCAAGCCAGTCCAGTATTGTATCCTTCTTACAACATTTTTGTCCAGAGCACAGGTCACCCTTACTGTATATTTCTGTATCCATGTTTGTCTCCAAGCTACTTTTGTGTCTGCACATGCAAGGACAAGTGGCTCCCCTTTGAAGTCTCTGTGCAGCCCAAGGGGACAGGAGGACCTGTTGCTGCCCCTCTTATTGGAGTCTTGTGTGCACCATTTACCAGGAAAACAAGAACTTGTAGATTTTTCATCTTGGATTTTTGGTGACATTACATATAAATGAAAGGGGCCATACAGTACAAAAGGTCAACTTTTATCTCCTTTCTTTGCCTTTGTATAATCCTCTAGAAGTGCTGGAGTGAATTTTGTTGCTGACATCTTCAGAAGGGGACATTGTATAGGTGACTCACAGGTTTTGGAGGTGAAAATTTAAAGCAGGATCACCTGCTTTAGACCAATCATGGAAGTAGAAATTACTGACAGCAAACTAAATTTGGGAACCAGAAACACCTGGCTGTATTTACTCTTGACAAGTTATTGCTGGACATCATGTATTAGTGTGAATAGCTGAATGAATCACTGATAGAACATGGACTTTGATTAACATGCAGCTTGGCTAAAATGGTGAAAAGGGGTTACATTTTTCTTTTAAATAATTTTTTTGCAATATAATAAAGCCACTTTGATAAAAGCCATGAATACTTCATTCCTACTCCTAAGCAGGATAACTCACATGAAAACTTGTTTGAGACAATTCAGATAAAGAACTGATTGTATACAGAGGGGTTTGGAAAACTCTAGGCCTTGATTCTGATTAAAGAATCACTGTAAAAGAGACTTTCTATTTGAAAAAGTCTTTCCATCAATCAGTTGAGACTCCCAACTCTGATCACCTAATTAATCTTCGTATTTGAGAAAGCCAGCTGCACATGGGTTTTTTATGCTTTATCTGCTTGCTTGACTATTGCACTGTTTATGGTGATGAAGAGTTAATATTTGCTCAGAGTACATAAAAAGCAGCCAAAAAAAAAGAGTACAAATGTTTCTAAATGGGAATCTGTTTACCAACACTTAACACGTGTTGTTCCCTTTGGAGTTCACTTTTCAGCAGAGTGAATTCTTCACTCCCACCTTAGCACAAAAGAGGAGAGAACACAGGTGAGAAAGCAGAGCAAAGCCCTTTGATGTAGATAAAAATACAGCCACTAAAGCATAAAGGCAGAAAGCAGCAGAATACAGATTGACTCACTCCCCTCTAATTTACCCTTCCTTCCCCCCTGAAAAAGTGAATTCCTGAGATGTGCTGCTTCCCAATACATGAAATGGGAGGGAAGAACCCAGTGGCAGGTTAGTGATCCAGCTCTCATGATATCTGACACAAAGCTAACCCTGCAAGAACAGCTTTTGGACTACAAAAATTAGAGATTAGAGGAGATTGACAGATTTCAGGAATTATGATACAAGGTTTGCTATGAATGCTCAGAAGTCACAGTGGTTGGCCGCTGTATAAAATGTTGTAATTTTATTATAGGGATTAATGAGTTATTTCATGTTAGTATTTCATTTTTGTGTAAAGGAGTGTATGAGAGTTCTTTCATGTTTTTAATTGGAATACTGCCCAAAGAAAAGGTAGGTCAGCTTTTCCCAGATGATTTCAAACTGAGATTTTTCTTTAAGTAGCACATACAGTTGTGGATGCTGTCAGGATGGAACTGGCATATGATCAGGCTGGCTACATTAGTTAGGCAAATTTTGTTGCATTTAACTCTTGTTGGTAACAGACCTTCTACAAGGTATTTAGGAACATGCCTCAATTACAAATTAAAGGTAGAAGAGTTACAGGAATACATCTCCTACAGGTGCTGAGTTTTCATCTCTGTTGTACAGCAACAGCTAACATCTGAACGAGCGGTGCCAGGAACTCTTTACAGACAATGGAGAAAACCCAGTTTAGAGAAGGTACTAAGGAAACTTCCCTGTCTGACCATCCAGGAGTCTCTCTTGAAATCACACTCACACCATCTGAGCTGGGACCAAGGGGTAGCCCCTTCACAGCTATACACCCCACACTCACAGTCAGACAAATAAACACTGAAAGAGGAGAAGCCACTGAAAACAAAATTATGAGAGTGTGCTGTTGATTTTCATCCCCCCAGAAACTGTTTTAAATAATGAGTTACATTAAGCAACCAATTAGTTCTGAAAAATTTTACAAATGATTGAGTGAATAAAATAAAGTATTAATGCAATGTCATATATATTTCATCACTGGAAAGAATCTAATTTTTCCACAAATACAAATTTATTTGATTACAGGAAAGATAACCATTTGAATAAATGATAATTGTATCTGACATAAATGGCACTTTTCTTTTGGTTGCAATTTATCTCTCCAGTTATCTGTAGAAGAATAAAATTCTCACAGTAGATCACCCTTTTCCACAATATCTATAGCAGATTCAAAACTATTAAAATCTCTGCAACAAAGTTTCTAGAAACTTTATTATTATTGTTATTATCTGGTGTCCTGAAATATGGAGATTTTTATTTTAGGACTGCATGAATTCATTCTGTAACTATAGCCACAGTTTCCATAATTAAAATTTGCCACTATTATCTTGTTTTAGAATGATAATAGAATGTAGAAACATCAAGAACCATAGCAGAAAACTGCAATGTAATTTGGCACATGCTAGCCAAATCCAAATAAATCAACAAATCCCCTTCTGTGTGTGTTCTTCTCAAAAAAAAAAAAAAAAAAAAAAAAAGAGAAACATGTACGGACCTGAATAATAAAGACAAAGGAAACACAATGCTATACCAAAATAAAGAAATTTCGTGTTCAGTAGAACAATGCCACTGAAATATGATTTGAGGTGTTATTCTGTATTTGTAGCAGTTAATAACTGAATGTTTACCTTGAAAACCTTTGAAAAGCATTTTGAAAATTAATGATGTCTTTGGGGTTGCAGTCAAAGTTTTCATTTTCTGTTGTAAAACTATAATAAAACCAATTGTAACTTCCCATTACAAACAAATGTTAGTGTTAGCAAAATGAAGTTAACTGCTGACAATAATATTCCAAGGTCCTATAATTACTAAAAGGATAGTTAATTATTTCTCTAATGTTTCTGTGTCATTACTTAATAATGCTACCATGAAAGTACTCATAACAAGCTATGCTATGGGGAAAATACCGTGCTTTTGGTGCATTATTCTCAGAATTCTTTTCAGCTTTGCCCTCTAACAGTTGCAGTACAAATATTTGCTCAGCTGTGTGTTTCTGAGCATGCATCTGAAACCCAGATTCAGACATGTAAAATGGTGGCACTGGAAATATGGAAATAATACTTAAAAAACTGATTAAAGGCTCAGTCAAATGTGTTTAATTTTCTTGTGTCAGTCATAATGCACTGAGATCTGGCACAATTAGCCAAGAGAGTCTGTGGAGTCTCCATCCTTGGAGATGCTCAAAATCCATCTAGACATAGTTCTGAGCAGCTGACTCGAGGTGGCCCTGACTGAGCAGGGGGAGGCTGGACCAGATGTCCTGCAGAAATCCCTTCCAACCTCAATTATTCTGTGATTCTGTAAAAAACACTTATTCTCTGTTGGAAAAAAGTTCAATTACAATTTTATTAACAGCTCTAATAAGGGAAAATTATGGGCACTTGATCACAGCTTCTTATCAGGTCACTACTTCCTCAGTTTGGCAGTTGCTCTGACATACCATCATCCTTTGGGAAAGAAAAGATGTTGATTCTTTGGATGTAACAACCTAGGTTTTTATTTTTAGATAGAGGGTTTTTTTATTAGATAGCTGATAACATTAGAAAAAAAGACAAGATATTATGCAAGGAAGCATTTATTTTGAATTTAAAGAGAAGTTTCATCTTGCAAAGCTAAGTACACATGAGAATAGTGTCTTAAAATTAAATTAAGCACATAGCAGGTCATCTCTGAGAGGAAAATTGGACCACAAAAATATATTAAATGAGGAAATGCAAGAAAAAGAATTGAGTCGTAATTTCTCTGAGAGGTACTAAAACATCATATAACATGGAAACATGACTTTAATAAGCCCTAAAATCATAATCATATAGTAGTCCTTTACTCTTTGGTATTTAAAAGAGTTAGAAATATTTTTCTTTTATTTGTTTCATTGTTGTGTTGTTTTTTGGTTTGTCGGTTTTTAGTTTGGTTTTTTTTTTTTTTTTGGTATGTCTCTTTCTTACTCTTTTACCACCATCTTTGATATTCATAAATATTTGAGAGGTGCCATTTCCAGGGTACAAGATATTGCAACTGTAAAAGAATGCTTCTGTACTATGAAAATGAGCCCCTTATATTTTTTTTTTTTGCAAAGATCTTTTGCATCTCTTGTAAAGCCAGATCAAAATTAAATATTGTAATTAACATTGCTACCATTCATGTGTTACTTAAAAGGTAGATGTAGGTAAAGTAGATTCTTTCATATGGTGAAATTATCATAATCAGTTGTTCATCAGATGTTTTGTTCCACTGGCAATAAATAGAAAATACATATATTCTCCCTTATTCTCATCATGCTATTGGAGTCACAATCAGAGCATGCACCTTTCCTATTCTTTTATATCAGCTGTCACATGCAGCTTCATACAGACTATGCCTTTGATGCAATGCTTTTTTTTCTCCAACAAGAACTATAGCATTTTAGCTTTTTCTTTAATCTGACTTTCATTCAAGCTATTGTGATTTTAGGTTTTCTCTTGTCTCCTATCTGATGCATCCTTTATCTTAGAAAATGCTTCTTTTGAGATTTTGAATCGTGAAACTCTTACTGCAGGCCTTTTGGGTTTTATTTTTTTTCCTTCTTTCCCAGTCACATAATAAGTGATGACTAAAAATTTTAATGGTATATGTATTTCTCAGAAGCCTAAGTGACTTTAGAGCTTAGGAGAAAACATCTCCCTGGTACACCTGAGCATGTGTGGGCAGAGAGCAAAGCTTTACACTTCACCTGCTCCCGTGTGAGGGAGAAGCAGAACTACTCAGAGGTGTGTGGCTCAATGAACCTAATCACTGTTATGAAAGCTGCATCCCTCTTCCCAGTGAGCCAGTTGGGTCACTCTGAAAGTTGCAATCCTTAGCTTTCAGGCTGTCTCATTAACTCAGTCCTCTTCTAATGACATTGCCTCATCCTTCTGCACACAGCACAGTTATTCATAAATCACTCTTTGCCCACTGTCGGTGGAAACTGCTGCTTCTTCTTCTGAATCTTTTTGTGTAAGTTTGTGTTTGCTTTGCATCCCTCCTGGGATGTAGAGTGCCTTTGCAAATGTATCCTTCAGGGCCCTTCTGGAAGACCCAGATTGATTTCAATGCTCCTGTAAACTCCATGCAAGTATTATGAGTGGATATCAAACATCATGGAGTGTTTTACTGCCTGCTCTACTTTTAAATAACTCAAGAACAGTAAAAATATGCTTTGAATCATAGGGATTGTATCTAGAGTAAGTTTTCATACCCTCAGGTTATTATTCTTTCAATCTATCATGCATGCTTTCCGTATTGTTTGAACATACTCTCTCATCTTTGTCTCAACTGAGTCCTTGGGGTGTATTTCCCTGTGCCTTTATGCATCAAGGGCAAAGTTGAAATTAGTGGCTGCTACTCAAAAACACTGTCTTATTCCACCATTATTTTGTTTCAGTGAGAAAGAGCAGGACTGGATAGGCCCCTGGTGTGTTTCTATAGTGATTCATCTGGACAAGAAGATGAAAAAATGTCGTTAAATAGATTTCATTTAAATGTATAACTTTTTTTTTTTGGGGGGGGAAGTTGTGACCAAGCCTTTTTTTAGAGGTGCTAGGATTTCTCTGTGCATTTTCTAAAACTCCTCAAAGGAATTTTACCACCTTAAAAATCGAGCCTGTTTCAGGAAGGAAAATATGATTAATTTATTTGTTTCAATCTCTTGCTGGCTTGCTAACTAATTAAGTTTCACTTTTCTGTACCATAAGTTTTTTTCTACTTAATCATACTTTTTCACTGAAATTTTGGGTCATGCTGTTTCATTCTTTCATGTACTATCCTCAGAAGGGTATGTTACTTCATTGCAGCACACTAAAATGAGTCTCATTAACCTTTTTATATGATGGCTGACATTCAGAGGCAGTATCAGCTTCAAATTTTGAAACTCTGCCAAAATATTCAAGCTTGGATGTATAAAGTCTGGTTTCTCAATCTGTAGCTGAAATTTCCAGATCAAAGCAGTCTCATTTGTAGTGATCGGAGTCCTTAGATATGAAGGTAAAAATATTCTTGTCCTGCCCTTATAGTTAGGAGGTAATTTGTATGTTCTGCCAAAGTCAGAACAGTAACAGTTTTGAATTATTTATGAGGAGACTTCTTGACTAGTCGTAATTTTAAAAAAGTCAAAAAACGATGTTAGTGTCAAAACTTCTGTAAAATATTCAACTCACCATTGATAAATTTCTCTTGAAGTTTTGATGTTGGTAATCAATAGTAGTCATGGGAGGATGGTTTACTGACTTGTGCATTGCTTTACATTCTTATGCAAGGCACTTCTCTTGTTCACAGCTGTCTAAATCCTGATAACACCACAAATAGTCTGATAACAGATGACTTTTCACTGCAGCTTCCCAAAATTAAAATTTTTAACTCCTGAAACCACCTTTTGGAAAATGTCTTCTGCTCTCCCACAAGATCATATCACAGGACATCTCACCTGGACTGTGACCTTCACCCACTTTACTCTGGTCCTTTTCACTCACGGAGATTTTCCTTAGGCAAAACATACATTTAATGCACAATTCAAAACCAGAGTAAAATTTGGAGCTGAATTTTTTTCTGCCTTCGTGAAAGCAAAATGACAAATTACTGGGACATTCACACTGGTTCAATGTCATCCCAAACAGGTTGTTGCTAAGCTAGTCCAGGTCTCAAAGCAGCAAGGAGAGCACTGTGTCTACAGGAGCATCTGACTAAGGATGGGAAGTAAATTTGAACATTAGACCTCAGAGGTGCTGCGAGATAATGAAGAGAAAATAAAACAACTGAAATGGATTTAATGCCACTAGGAAAGCTGTGTCATTTTTCCCTTTTTTATCTCAGGCAGTGGGTAGAAGGCTGTGGGAATGAATGCTTCATTTCTAATAAGAGGGTGAAAAATAAGCCAATATTCAAAAGAATTATTAGGGAATTAGGCTTCAAATGACATCTGGAGGGAAAAGTGATTGTAATGCAAATGTTCCATTTTAGCAAGCGAGAGATTTTAAGGAACTTATGTCCTGTTACTCTAGAAAGCAAATGTCCTCTTTATTCTAGAAAGTGATACACATTAAACAGAAGTTCCCACCAATGGCTTAGTTTGGAAATGAGCTGCATTTGGGAAAACCTCGTGCCAGGTTTTCTCCTCCAATGAATTCCATCTCTAGCTGCCTATCATCATTGCCACAAGAATTTTCCCATGTATACTGTATAATTCTCTTGCTTAATGCCACTAAAAGAGGTCAACATATATTTTTCTGGGCTATTAGAATATGGTGCTTAGCCAGGATAAGTGTAGCCATTTGGAAAACTTACACAGTATACACATATGTTGTTATGATTTCTGAAGCTTTTTGAAACCATTTGAAATGTTTAATATGTTTTTTTAGTATTACAAACAAAACAAAAAATAGTTCCCATTTCCTTTCCCCATCCTGTTTTTATAGAACAGAAATAATTTTTACTGCACAGCTCATTAATACCTCTCCCTGACCAATGTTTATCCTTTTGGATGAATGAGTCCATCAAAAATATTGTGTACAGGTGTATTGCAAGTGCTTTTGGACAGAAAATTATGTCAGGATTGCTTTTTCTCACCAGCCTGAACATCAGTGTGGTTAATAATAATCTCTGGATAAACAAGTTCAGAAAGCTTTTGACAAGTGCATTTTTTTTTGTTTGCTAGAAAATGTCTTCATTTGCAATTCTAACAGTACAAAACATTAACAGCAGACTGTGAATGTATTTCTATCCTGCTGCAGCAATGGCTTTGGAGCCAAAAAAGTGCTTAAAAGTGTTTCAAGGTAAATGTTATTTTCTCAGTATCATCTGGAGTAAAAAAAGCCTTCATATATAATCCCGTTTCTTTACTTTGTAGGGCAATTTTGATTCCCTCACATTTGAAATTTCCTCTTTTGATAAAGCATCTTCTAGTGAGAAAAGTATTCTGCAATAACCTTTTTTTTTGGACCATTTTTGACTCCAGGTTGTAAAAGAAAAAAAAAGCTGAATAATTTTTCATCCAGAGATTATTTTTCACATACTAACCACCAAAATTCTTTCTTTTAAAATTTTATTTATTTTATTTTTAAATCACATTTCACAACTTGGCAGTGCTGGTCATGACACTACAAAGGAAGAAGAAAGGTTGAGCTTTAGAGCACAACAAGATGAAACCAAGTTGGAATATTACATTTTATGGATTTGCCATCCTTGGAGATAATTAAAAACCATTTGGATGTGGTTCTGGGAAACTGGCTCTAGGTGGTCCTGCTAGCAGGGTTTTTGGACCAGATGACCTCAAGAGGTTCCTTTCAACCTCAGCCATCCTGTGACACCAAATTCCTCTGAGGACCAAACTAAATTCTAAAATCAAAGAACGTCCATTATTACTGTCATAGCTATTGCATCAGAAAACTTCATTTTTTCCAAACATAATTTTCTGATTACCATGATTTTCATTGGCAAGAGCATATATAGGATTTATCTAGATTCCAGTCTCAGCTCTGTAGATGGTGTGCTAACATCAGAAGCTCTAGTCTGAAAAATTGGCAGTGAAAGGCAGGTGAGAGAGCGAAGACAGGTGTAGTCAGATATTGCAGAAATACACACATACATAAAATTAGAAATGTTATTTGCTTTTAAAGATTTTTTTATTATTTGAAGACAATATTTTAGGGAAAAATATTCCTTTCCTAAAACTAGATCATAAGCAAAATAAGATGGGCAACAAGATTACTTTTCCAGTGGCCAGAGCAGGAGATTGGAAAAGAGATATTATGCATTTTAGAGCACAGTATCTGTGCATGCATGGCACACAAGTGTTAGAAGAGGAGACGTCACTAAATTCCTGAAATTCAGTTTTCTACGTATGAAATAGTTATGACCTGCCACCTGAGAGATTGTTACTTTGGGTGAGGCACTAAATGATTTCATTATTCTCCTTTTGATATTCAGCATAATATGAGTCATGTAGGTACCATGTAATAACTATGATTTCCCTACCCCCCCCCCCCGCCCGCCTCCCCACAAACAGAATGTAGCAGCATTCATAAAAGAAATCCACAGGGAATCAGTATGGTAGCTATCAGCAGTTCTGTGATCAAAAATAACTGCTTCTTATTATGCAGAGATAAATTAAGACAGCAAGCAGAGTCACCAGAAACAATTCAGAGCTAACATAATGAAAAGCAATCTGAAGTTTCCTCTGAATTTTATCCAGCTGTGCTCAGTTTCAAAGCAGAGAAAAAGAGCAAAATTATCATACAGTACTCAGCAAACCAACTCACAACAATGTCTGTTCTTATTTTCAACACAGATGAGAGAAATACTCATTTAAAGTCTAACTGGCAAGATTTTGGCTACTCTTGTTTTCAACAAAGATAAAACAAATACTGAAGTCACCCCTCAGCCTTTTCTCCAAAATAGACAAACACAGAATCTTGAGCTGCTCCTTACAGGATGTTTCTTCCAGCCCTTGCACGAGCTGTGTTGCCATCCTCTGGATGTAACTGAGTACCTTCACACCCTTGTCAAATTGCGGGGCCCAGAGCTGCACACCACACTCCAAGTGAGGCTGCACCCACAAGTAAAGCAGGATAATCATCTCTTTCAGCCTCCTGGTGATGCTGTGTTTGAAGCACCCTGAGATGGGTTTTGCCCTCTGGGCTACTAGGGCACACACTGCTGATTCACACTGAGCCTGACATCCACCAGCATCCCCAGATTCCTGTCTGCTCTCCTGTCCCAATGTAATCTTGCCTCCAGTATTACTCCATCCTAGGTTCAGAATCCTGCATTTGCAAGCTGATTCCATCTAATTCCAAAATACTATTTTGGAGATAGGAATTTTCTCATTATTGAAAGCAAGTTATGAAGGCAAAGAAATATAAGATGCAACTGTCTTCTCCACCGTGTGAATCACAGATTCCTGTGTTCATGACGAGGGACAGCAATCAAAAAACCAAATGCATAGCAGGTGCCACCTGCCAGCACTGTGCCCCAGCATTCTTCTCCACTCCTACAACAGCACCGTGCACATGGACCCTGACCAATACTCTGTTCAGGATTGATGCCTTGTGTCCAACTTTGCAGGCACTGCTATAACTTAACCTATATAACCAGATTACTGAACAAGAAATCAAAACAAAAAAGTTTAATCTTTCGAATCAGTTTTACAAAGCTAGCTTTTAATTGCTTGCTTCATCTGTTTCTATTGTCTGGTTTTGGAAGTCACTGTTGTCTTCACTGAGATCTGGTTGATTTTGCTAGTTGTTTTTGTAGTAAAGAAAATGCATAGTATTAGCTGCGGGTGAGTGCTCTTCTGATGGGGAGAAAATTGCACTGGATTGTTATAGAAATATGAAGCAAGGTTGATGTACAATTTAGGATTTCTGAAGGAAGGGCAAATATCTGTCTCACACATAACCATGCCACATATCTGCAAGCTTTACTTTTCTTACCAATATAAAGTCACTTTTCTAATATTGATTATTCTTGTGTTTATGTCTAAGTGTTGGTATCTCTGCCCTACCTGTTTTCTGCCCATGCTGAAAACAGTGTCTTGGGACACTGCTGATTTTAAACAGGGGAATGCTTGCTGAGTGAGAGAAGACACTGATTCTCTCTCAGCTCCTGTGAGCCAGCCTATTAGCTGCTGACAGGTTTATTGAATCAGCATGTGGCTGAAATCCAGAAATGAATTACAATACAAGATTACAGTTATGGTCTCAAACTAAAAACAATGTTAGTGCACTGACAGCTGTGATCAAAGTTGTTTCAAGTTCTCTCAGAGGCAGAAATCCCTAGGTGGCAATCAAAGGTTTCATGGTTAGGAATTACAGACAGAATTCATAATATGCTCCAGTCAAAATAAAAAAAGTCAAAAGCTACTATAAACGGAATACTCTCTTGGCTAAGAACTGAAGCTCTGCAGTCTAAATTAAAATCATCTCCTACCCCAAACAACTTAGTCTCATCCCAAAAGTCCAGAAAAATATTACATTAAAACCCAAAATCTACCTAAACCTGATCAAGCACACATAATTATTATTTTTTAATGGCCAAAGCCAAAGTAGCACAGGGTTAGTGTTGGTTTATAGAGGGATAATTCTGTAGGCCAGACAAAAATGCTCAATAACCATTTTGATAAAAATAGATAGGTCTTTCTGATGTAAAGAAGAAACATGATTCTTCTGCCTAAAATGTGTAGCAATGCCTCCTGAATCACTGCACTGTAAGATGACCCACCCTGGCAGCTCTGACTGAGTTTATGCATAAAAACAACTCCCTGATATGCTGCAAAAGAGCTCTAATGTTAAGAATCTCGGTTTATTTATGTGTAAATTTAGGTAGAGTTATTACAGGGACCTGACTGGAGCACAGCATTACGCACTGTACTCAGGCTTCCTTGGCCTGAAACAGAGTATTTACCCCTGTGAAGGAGCACATACAGCTCCTGTTGGGATCTGTCTAGGGATATGATGATGGTGTTTTGCAGGTCGAAACACTGGGACCCCTTGGGGAGAGTGTTCTTGAACAGTTTTAAAATACTTGACATGCTGACAGGTATCTTTGATCTGCTCTGACTGGGCTGGAATGGATCCAGCAGGCAGATTAAATTGATGTATGATATTCTTCCCATTTCTGTCTCTCCCCACGGTGATGTTCCTTTTCTGAGGTGAAATGCTGGGGCTGAGCTGCAGTGCTGTGTGCACAGGTTCAGTGCACATGAAGCTGCATGGGGCTAAAAAAGGATGAGGGTATCAGTGCCATTTCAATTGCTTTGTGGCCACTCTGTTGAAATCCTACATTGATGAGTCTGATCCCACACTGAAAAACATTCTGTGTTGGAGAATGGGAGGGCACAAGGCAAGGGAGAGACCCTATTCCTATTAATTATTCATTAAAACATTCTAATGTCTTGCCCAGAGGTTTAGAAATTACGTGATGTTTGGTGCTATTGTTCTACTTTTTTGTGTGTCTGTATCTTATGTGCCTTGAACAGGTTTTGATAATCTCTGTTGCAGATGGAAAATTGACAGGATGAAAGACATATTGGGCTGCTTTCTGACCATGTTATTCTGTCCTGATATTACCCACTGATGGTTCAATCACTTAGAGGTTCATCTACCTTGTGATAAGTTTGAGCTGCTGCAAGCTTACTGAAAAAATGTATGTACATTTTTTATGCTAGGAATTGTTTTATGCTATTCTGAAAATGTCATAGGTGTTATAAGTTAAAAAAATGGAAAAATTTTATACTGAAATTAATATAAGAAAGTAATTAATTGAGTTATATGTGTGGATTATGGCCACTTATATAGTGACATTGAATTGTCACATGACATGTCACATTAAAGTATTTTACATTGTAAAGTATTTTACAATAGTATTTACATGCACATATATATATGGTTTAAAAGAAGGTATTGAAGTAAAACAAGGAAAAAAAATTCCATTTCCCAAAATCTCATGGTAAAATTGTGCTTTTAGTATTGTTTATGTCTGAGGTATTCTTATTATACCATGATTTGGTAAAAGAAACATGTACATTTTCAGTTTTATCGCTCTTCCAGTTTGTTGTCATAGCAGTAATGAGAATAAGAAGTCTGAGAGCCTTCAGATTCTCCTTTCTCAAGCTGCCATGCAGACTGTGACCCCTTCTCCTGAGTTCAGATATGTAGCTATACTAACTTTTTTGATCTTTCCTTTTCACTTCTGTTGTTGTTTAACTGTGTCAATATTTTTTCATTAAAAAAAGGTACACTGTATCTCATAGAAATGATTTTTTATTGATGGTATATTATTTACAGGACGCAATAAGTAATTTTCAGATTTTATCTTTTCCTTTCTTCCTGGAAATACCTATTACCTCTTCCTATTACCTGGAAATAATTCATACCTTAAATTTCTCATAGTAGTTCCTTTGGTTCCACAATAACCGAAATTAATGTTCCAAAGCCCTGTGGTAAATCCTGCCCAGGCAGTTCCTAAATTTAGCCATCCTTTGAGCATATATTTCTAAAGAGCTAGGATTGAGCTTATTACTATCAAGAAATCTCCATAAGAAGGATTTCCCCAATGTAATAAAGCATCCAAGTGTCACTATTACATTTGGAAAACTGAAGGAAACCTAATCACATGTATAAAAACCAGTACATGTTTGAGAAATTTGTAAAGTGAGCAAAATTAGAAAATTTATCCGTATTATAAATTTAGTTGTATTACATTTTAAAACTCTTAACGCTTACTGCAATTAAAGTAAATGTCTACATCCTCTGCAAGATCCTTATAAACTACTAGAATCTGAATTGGACACTGGAGAAAACAGTGGTCCATCAAAGAATGCTGGATAAGTAGTGCTGCTGTTCTCACAAAATAGACATTAAGGATTGATACAGCTTGGAATTGCTAATGTCTCCTTAGTATTCTGCTATCCTGTCAGTAGGTACATGTAAATTCTGTTAATACTAATGGAAACTGCAATTGGGATGAGATTAGGTTTTGGAAAAACATTTTAAGTCCAGTACAAACCTAGAATATTCAAAGAATGACAACCCTAAATTTCTGCTATTTTATGTTTCCTTATGCATTTATTTCACTCTAGTGTTCTAAAATTCAAAAGTAAGTCATTATAAGAGCAGAAAGCATTATTCTGCCAATACGTAGCAAAGAAAAGGATGAGGTTCCAAAGGATGCCATCATGTGGGAAAGTTCATTAGAACATTTTTCTCGATTTATTATTTTAATGAAAACAATTAATATAAATGGAATTCTAAAAGATAGTGCTCCTTTTCCAGTGGGAATAGATTTACTGAAGAATTTGTAAAAGTTATTTAAACATTATAAGGTTCCTTAAAGATAAATGCTAAATTAACTAGACACTGTTGTGATTGAGGAGGCTGCCAGAACATTGTTGTTCTGCTAAATATTCATTTCTCAACTCAAGGAAAGTCAAGGGTCAGAGGAAAATTGATTTATTTATCACAATTTAGTCATAAACTATAACATCATAGCAAGATAATATTTATCAGCTCATATGTGATAAGTGAAAATGCAAATTTTTGCAATGCACTGTAATCCTTTTCTTTTGTGTGTCAAACTACTTTGACATAATCTGAGAACAGACAAATGGACAGTTATCATGGTACAACAGATCCAAGGAAACTTGTGATGCAGAAGTGAAATTTTCATGCATCTTTACCCACACTGCCTTAGCTTTATGTCTGCTAGAGGTGTAATAACACTTCAAATTCTCAGAATAGATGTATTAAAACCTGCGAATTTCTAAAATTATCTGCTTGGAACTCCAAACCATCTTAGAGTGATAGAAATGAGATTGACCTTATTATCTTGACACATTGCTTTCAGATGTTTTCAGATTTCTTTCCAGAATACATCATATCAGACTTGATGAACATCACAAAAAAACCCCCCAAACCTGTAAAGTTCATGTCTGTTCAATCAAGTGTTTTTTGATGTTGATAGACCTGAAAAATTTTGTTTTCAATCCCAAGATCAGCCTTATTACTGTGAAATAAATCAAGACATAAATAAACATAAGTATTAGGAAAAAGCTTTTTTCTTACATGACATTTGTAAGAAAATTTCTATCATATGAGTGAAAGAGTTGTATAGAAAAAAGTGTTTTTAAAGCTAAATGGTAGCTCTCAGGAAAATAAATGCGCTATGTCAGGTTCAGTTAAATCACTCCTTAAGTGAGGTTATGCTGCAGAGGGGAAGTGGTCTCTGCCAAGAATTGCCATTCATCTGAACCTTAGGCACATTCAACATTTATAAATTGCTTCAATGGGATTTGATGTTTTCCATAATATCTTTTCAATTTGGAATCTCAAGGAAGCTTTAAGTAAGAATTATCCCATCATCTAGGAGATCTGTATTTGCCTGCCTAGAAAGAGTGGTGCTTGCAGAGTGAATTACATAGGCATCCAATGTAAAGGACTCTTCACGCCTTCAAACTGTAAGGAGACAGGATGTATCTAGCAGCTCTGCAGTGGTGGAGAGAAAATGTGGTTTCCCTACATCTCTTTACTCTCCAAAGTACAGAAAAATTGACCTCAATTTAACTTGCTAAAACAGGCAGCACTGTTACGGCTACTATTTCATATAATTTCTTCCATTGGTCTGGAATAAAATATTCTTCATTTTTCCTGAAGGAAACACAAATTGAACTTAGTCCTTTGTGGTGTTGTCTGCACAGACCCCTGAGGAAGCATCAGCAGTAAGAACAGCTTTTTCATACATACCCTAATCCAACAAGGCCAAGGGTATGGATCTTTACCTGGGCTGGGGCAATCTACAATATGAATACAGGCTGGGAATAAAGGAATCGAAAGTGGATCTGCAGAGAAGGACTTTGGGATATTGGTTGGTGAAAAATTGGACATGACCCAGCAATGTGTAGCTGCAGCCCAGAAAGTCAACTCTATCCTGGGCTACATCAAAAGCAACGTGGCCAGCAGGGCAAGAGGGGATTCTGCCCCTCTACTCTGGTGAGATCCCACCTGGAATGATGTATCCAGCTCTGGCATCCTCAGCACAAGAAAAACTTGGGCCTGTTAGACTGTGCCCAGAGGAAGACCACAAAAATGCTCAGAGGGCTGGATTGCCTCTCCTATGAAGTCAGATTCAGAAGGTTGGGATAGTCCATATCAGAGAAGAGAAGACTTTGGGGAGATCTCTCAAAGTGTTAAGGGGACTCATGCAAGAAACAGAATTTTTTTTTAGCAAGGCCTGCAGTGATTGTGCAAGGGGCAAGAATCTTAAACTGAAAGAGAGTAGATTAGACATTAGGAAGAAATTCTTTGCTGCGAAGGTACTGAAGCACTGGAATAGGTTACCCAAAGAAGTTGTGGAGGCCTCACCCCTGGAAGAGTTCAAGACTAGGTTGGATGGATCTTTGAGCAACCTGGTCTGTGGAAGATGTTGCTGCCCATGGCTGGGATGTTGGAACTAGATGATCTTTTAATGTCCCAACACAATCCATGTGTTTCTGTGAATATCCTTATTAAGTGTTTGTACCCTGGGGCAAAAACTCTCTGCCCAAATGTAGTAGAACCTACAGGGAGCTTGCCATCAAAGTTGTTTATTTTAAAAGAATACATTTTTTTTAATGTTTGGTACATTTCAAACTACTAAGGAATCATCTGTGAGCTCAGTAAATCTTAGAGTTAGAATGGCTGTACTGTAAACTTGTGTACACATGCATAGTCAGCCAGCTATTCTGGAGGGAATGCCACAACGTAAAAGTAGCCTGTGATTAGATAAAATACACCTCTTTTTAATAGTAATTGCAGTCTTTATTATTTTCTCTGTGTGTAGATGTTTTTGTGACAGTGCCTTAATATGGTTAGCCAAACTCAGAAAAAAAATAATCAGGAAGAGGTTTACCTAGACTGCTGCAAACATAAAATATCCAAATGAACTTTAGGGCAGAACTATTGCTGCACTGAAATTCAACACAGTTAAATCCTTCTTGTAAGTTCACTGCACGTGTCTTCAGACTTCCTGACTGAAAAAAATCAGAATTCTGAATTTAAATTCATTGTTTTGGAACCCCGTTTTGGTTGATCTTATTTACTCAAGCTTTACAGGTAAGCATTTAAAAAGAAGGATGTTTGATCTTAGAAATCTCTATGAGGAAGGATTTTTGAGTTTTTTTTGTTTATGATTCTTTCTTTTTCAGTAGGTTCCCCTTCAATTTTAGTAATTTCCACTGGATATCTTGAAGTAGTTCAGTTTTATTTAGTGTGTTGGGTGGTACTTCTTAGTGTTTTCAGTTACTTATGTCAGGGAGTATGTATAAAGATACTCTAGCTGGTTATTAGCTGAAATTGATCTTAATGTCTTTGTGTTAATATTGTACATTCAGTAAGTCTTAGATCCTGCAGAGACAATTAAGCCCCTTCCTGCATATAGAGTGAATAACTGCATTTATGCTGTTGTATCTGCTCTGATTGTCGAGTTTATGACTCCAAAAGTACTTTTCCATTATTTGTTCTTTGCTTTTTTTCTTAAAAGAAGTTTTCAGGAGCTGCTTGGTTGATACGGTGCTATAAAAACCGTGTTAATAACAGAACTGGAGGAAGATGCATGCTAAAATGTGTTTTTCAATAAAAGAATATCGAAGTGATGACTCAAATATGATTTTATTTCGTGTTTTAAGTTCACTTTACATACACAGATATAAGGATACAGATAAATAAGTGAGAGATATGTATGGGCAAAAGGCTAGATTATATGAATAGTGATTTAATTTTCTCTCTGATGTGTATATACTTCAGAAGTGTCTTTGGTCTTTGACAGTGAAATAGCCTGAGTTCTCCATCGCTACTAAGTTTCTTAATTTTGTCCTACCCTCAGTTTCTCCTTCACTACAGTAGCATCTCAAAAGTAATTCTTATGGAAAGTAGAATTTATGCAGAGCATAACTATGCAGCCACTGAGCTGCACAACAGCATGAACACAAATGTGAAATAAGCACTTCCCTGTTAAGTGACTTCCAATTAAAAAATGTGAAAATACCCAAAGATATTAACAAATTATTTGATTTAGTGTGGGTGACAGGAATATATTCTTTTAAATATATAAAAACTAAATACATAATGTTTGCAACCCAACATCAGTATAACTCAGTGTATGTTTCCATGGCGTTTTTCATCTAAAAATAGTCATTTTTTCATTCTCTAAACCAACCAGAAGATATGTAGCTGTAGTTAACAGCATGCCTTATTGCATTTTTATGAGGGAGAGAGAAAAAGAAGGAAAATAAGAGTCAACATTCAGAAAATGTCAGATACCAGCTGCATGAGATTAGGAAGTTGTTTCACTTCTGAATAATTTTTTTCACTATGTTTATTACAGTTTCTTCTTCCCAAGGCCTGGCACCAGCTGTTGTCTTGAACAGGACACAAGAGTGATGAATTATTGTAGTGATCATATGAGGTGACTTTGAGGCAGGATCTGATCAGCCTCCTTTGGTCCTTGAGGTGACTCATAAAGGATATTGTCTTGTGCAGAATGAGCAGAATTTTGTCCTGTGATTTCTAAATTTTCCAGATTTCTTGGATTCATATAAAGCATGCCCCATCCAAACTAAGAGACTGTGAAAACATTTGCTAATGCTATCATATTGGGAGTCTGTCTGAAGCGTGATGCCATTTTAATAAGGGCTTAAAGTGTCTTAGTGTTTATTGTCCATAGCATAAAGTAGAAGAAAAGTCCATTTATTTTGAAAGTTATGAAATCTACTGGAACTATGCACACCTAAATTTTAATTGAAAAAGTTGAAGGTTTCTAAAGCTTTTAATCATAAATTCAATTATGTTAAAATTAATTTGTCTTAAGGTGAGAGATGATTACCAACGACATTTAATTTAATGTCAACCTATTTTTGTGAATTTTTATGACAGATTAAGGTGACAAGACTACTACTATTTTTTATCAACAGATTTTTAAAGTACTTACTCCTTTGATAGTTTATTAGGACATAAAAACGTTAATTAAAAGTTCTCCTTGAAAGGTTCTTCCTCAAGCAACCCTTTCTATTTCTACTTTCGTTTCGGTTGAAATATGACCTAAAATAAGGAAATCAATTTTTCTGGCATTTTAAAGTGTCATAGACCAAGAAAAGCATAAATATGACCCTCTCAATTTTAAAACGACTTTTAAAAAATTAATAATAGTCATTCAATAATTAAAACGACAGTACATCTCTCTGTGGCTCTGAGCAATTTTCTGTCTTTCTAGTCCATGAACAACCTGTAGAATATAGTAAAGTTTCTTTTGAACTAATTGATGTTTTGTTCAGCCTGTCGAAGGTAGGATATAATTCTAACCCAAAATTAACATTAGTGGGTTGCTAAAAATTACATGGATGATGATCGCTGAAGTTGAAACAGCAAATCATGTTTTTTTGAAAATTATGTACTACTGGGAAAGGTTTTAAATAACTCCCATTTCTGTTGAAATGGAATTTTTATTTTTCAAAATGCCGCAAACATTGTTACTAAAAGCAGTTATAGAATACAGGACTTTATAAGATGGAACTGTTGGAAATACTACTCTGAAGAAAAAGGTCTGTACTTTGACATGAAGAACTTGTAGTGGTAGAAACAAATGATGCTTTATGTGTCAAAAGGTTGACTTATTTTCTTTTTCCATTATTATAGCCAAAATCTTATATTTAAAAACTATAGAGATCACACACGATTTACTGTAACAATGAAATATGAACACTAAATGTAATGAATAGTAGAGTACAAATGTGAATTCACATCAGTGTAATTTCTCGAACAGCTTTCTTTGTTCTTCAGAGCATGTGTAATTCACTGATGCAGTGGTCTCTGTTATAAAATGTGTAAGCCAGAACTTGTGAAAATAAGAAATGTATTTTTGAGACTTGAACACTGAATAATACACAAAGCAGAAGGTAAAAACATGCTTTTACCATTTTCATGCATACAAGTTACAGGTTATGTTGCTGATATTCAACTATAATTACATTGCATTTTGTATTCTTTATTTGGACAAATGAGACACATCTTATATGCAAAATCAATAGTGTTTTGTTAGCCTAATTAATATCTTGACAGTTTAATCAAAGGTTTATTATTAATCCAATTAATATGGCATGAAGACACATAATTCAAATTACCCCTTTCTTAGAATTGGGCTCAATAATGAATCATTTTTAGGATCAGATTTAAGATTTAGTCACCTCATTTTTCCTTAATAAACTCTTTGGTTATGTTTTAAGGTCACAGTAAGAAAAGCCCACTAACATACTTTTCTTTAGATATGTTTTAATAGCTACTCTATTCTTATAATTTCCCCCTTCTCCAGAGAGCTTTTTACTGTGGCTAGCACAGGTTCTTCCCGTGGGAACATTTTGCTATATTTCATAAACAAGATAAAGTTTGGATGTTTTGCAAACAGTTTCTCCGGATTGAGTGAGTTCGGGCTTGGCCAATTGTGCCTAGGGGGAGGTCTCGGGCTGACCAATCTGGGGCACTTCTGTAGACTCTATATATATGGAATTCAAAACAATAAAGTGCCTTTTCTCCTCTCTTTCCTTGTCTGAGAACTTGGGTCAGTCCTCAGCTAGCCGCTCAACAGCGACATCTTACTACCTCAGAACTACAAGATATGTGTGTAACTCTCTGAGATTACTGTTTATTTCACCTGCACATCTGAAGGAAATTCTTTATCTGAGATGCATTCACTTGTATACAGATCAGGTGAAGGAGAACCAAGTGGTTCACATGAATGCTGTTTATTTTTGGAAAGGATTTTGTCTTTGATAACTTGATGGCCACAATTTTCCACATATACATATGCTTGGGAAGGGAAATTGATGCATATAGATGGCTGATTTTTTTCTGATTTAATTAATTATATAGTAAATTAGGCATGAAAACACCTAGGAATAAATAATGCTGTTGAAAAAATATTTTCTTCAGGGTCTTCAACTTCAGTTATGTAAAAAATAATGTAAATTGCAGACTTAAGTGACAGTTTCCCATCTCTTTGAAATGCCCTCGTGTCATAGGGAAATTGTTAACAGGTTTTTTTTCTCATATAACATTGAAGAGGAAGGAAGGTTTAAAAAGATTGCCCAATAAAACCCATATTTCCGAGCTGCACTCACTAAACCAAACGATCTCTAAATCAGGAAACCAAACAATTGCAAAGATAGATTGTTTCGTGCTGTATTTATCAATATCAGCTAGAAATTATGCAAATTTTGAAAGCTTGCATAAAAACTCCAGAATAAAAGTTATGTATTATCTAGAGAAAACCATTTGTTTGTTGCATTTGTTTTAACCTGGCATAAAAATAATTTAAAAATAAGAAAAATTAATAGATTAAGAAAAAGTCTAGTTCAGGATTAAGACATTAACTTTGATACACCAAATTCTTCTTTCACTAATAATCATCAATATATGAAAATAGTACAGATCTCTGATAAAGAAAATTGATGTTATTGAGCATAAGCATGTGTGAAAGAACAGCCAAAAATACACAAACTAAAAGGAAGGGTTTAGAGGAGACCTACAGACCACTGTTATCTTGTCTTTGAAACTCAATATTCCAGATGCATTAGACAGTACCCAGAGTTTCTTTGTGCATTCTACACCTCAATAACAGAAGAGTGTCTTGGCTGTGAGTTCATACGTTTTCATGGTTTTAACTGACCAGCTAATACTAACACAAATACATTGTGAATGTGTACTTGCATCACTCTGGAACAAAATCCCATCCCCTGCAGGCATATAAAGCACACACACTCCTAAAATCAACAGAGGGGTTTGGCTGGTAACCTGCATTATAAAAGCAACATAAACTTTTCAGTCTCTTTGGAAAGGACCAAATTACTTGCAGTGAAAAAGAGAATAAAGAGACTATATTCTCCCTTCAAGCTGAACATCCAATATTCTTCTCAAGAATGTTTATTACTAACTTAACCCAAATATGCAAAGCTATTTGATCAGCTGACACGTCCCATTTAAAAATGTCTTTTAAAATATACGGATATTATAAACAAAGTTATTTAAAGTAACTGATGAAACTGGCTTGTTACTATTAAATATTCATCTTCTATATTGAAGGAAAAGATTAATATGTCTATAATGCAAAATGAGCAATATAAGTCTTGTATTTATGCTTGGATTTAAATTCTTATCAAGTATACTTTTAAATGTGATGTTTTAGTAGTGCTCTTGTTCCAGATGTATGGCTGTCTTTTCACACCATATTTTTGAAACATAGTTAGGTAGTTTTGGGGTTTTTTTCTAAATATGTATCTACCAAAAAAGAGAGCAGGAAGCATCTTTATGTTTGCAGCATCCATGGGGCTCTCTCAGACAATTTACACTGCTGTATCACAGTTAGGCCATATATCCTAACATGGATGTAATTTCTGAAAAACGAACCAAAGAAAAAGCTATTCTCTAATGGCCAGCTATCCCATACTACTGTTCTTCAAACTGGAAGAGCAAATACAAAGAGAATTGTTAAAAATCCATTGAAACCCTATTGTACTGTAAGTATATTTAATTTAGCCTCCCAGATAATGTTGCTTAGTAAGAATGCTTAAAAGCTTTTTGTTTTCAGTAGCTGTCACATTTAGTCAAAAAAGAAACACAGCCATTTTGCCCTGAGCTAAACAAACAAAGCTCTTAACAACTAAACAAATCTTCCTCTTGTTTCTAATCCCAAACCAAGTGTAATGAGCATAAAATAGCACAAGAGGTGATGACATTAACGAGTCACAGTTGTGTATTTGACATATGGATTTTCAGCCACAGCTGAAAATGTGCATGGTATCATACAGGTGTACAACAGTGACACCTGTATGTCTCTGTCTTTTTTGTTAGGGAATTCTCACACTCTCCAATTATCCTTGTAGTTGAAACTAGTAGAGGCAACATTCTGGTGCAGTATCTTTGACACTCTGAAGGAGAACACATGACTAATCTGGAAATTGAGACCAACACAGACATATTGCAGACCTGGAACTCTTATTTATCCTCTCGCTGTTAGAATGGAGTCAGCCACCCCCTATCTTAACCATCAAATGGACATCATAAACATCTAAGCAAAACAGAAAAATAAGTTGATCCCTCCTTGATGTCGCCGAAGGAGGCTAGGAATTTTGGGTTACTTGCAGTCAGTTAGCCCAAACAGCTGTCCAGCCCTGAGTCTTCTCTCTGACAGTGACTGAGGATGGAAGCTGTACTGGGGCTGGTTGAGATGGATCAGCACTGTCTCCCAACATTTACCTCCTGCCAAGGAGCTGGGAGTGGTAAGGTGCTGGGAGGGGACACAACAAGGCCAACTGGCCAAAATTAACCAAACAGATATTCCATACCATATGACATCAGCTCAGATGTAAAAGCTGAGGAAGGAAAAAAGAATGGAGAGCATTTTTTATTTACAATGTTTGCCTTCCAGAGCAACCACTCCATGTGCTTAAGCCCTGTTTTCTGAGAAGTGGTAGAACATTGCTTGCTGGTGAGAAGTAGAGAATAAACCTTTTTTCCTTCTTTGCTTGTAAATGCACGAAATTTCAGTATTGCTTTAGTAAACTGCCTTATCTCAACATATGAGTTCTTTTCCATCTTATTTCCCTTCCTCTGTCCAGCTGGGAAGGGGAATGGCAGACTGGCTTGGTGGGCACCTTGTGTCCAGCCAAGGTCAACCCACCACAGAAACCTATGGACCAGGTTGGGTACAGAAGACATGGCTCCATCTTTTCTCAATCCCATATTTATTTACACACATCGGTAAATCTCCCTGAGCTTTCTCTTCTCACAGCTCTCTCAGCCTCTCCTCACATGAAGGGTGCTTCAGTGTTTAATCATCTCTGTGCCAATTTGCTGGATTTAGCTCTGTACATCCATGCCTTTCTTGTACTGGGGAGCCAAGAACTGGACACAGTACTTCAGATGTGGGCTTAGTGTTAAGGAGAGGGGAAGAATCACTTCCTCTGACTGTCTGGCAACAATCTTCCTAATGCAGCACAGAATACTCTTACTCTTACTTGTTCTGAGGTCACACTGCTTGCTCATGTTCAACTTGGTGTCCCTGAAGACCCCTAGAGTCTTTCTATAAAGTTGCTTTCCAGCCACTTGGCCCCCAGCCTGGACTGGTTGATGGGGTGATTCCTCACTAGGTGCAGGACTCTACACTTGGTTTTGCTGAACTTCATAAGTTTTTTTCTTTATAGAGCTCATTTCTCCAATCATCTAAGGTCTCTCTGGATGGTGGAATGGCCATCTAGTCTATTGACCACCCCTCA
Source organism: Entomyzon cyanotis (assembly GCA_024500445.1). Classification (NCBI taxonomy): domain Eukaryota; kingdom Metazoa; phylum Chordata; class Aves; order Passeriformes; family Meliphagidae; genus Entomyzon; species Entomyzon cyanotis. The sequence continues at coordinate 25,101,503 of JAKEPQ010001005.1, forward strand.
CTTTTTGTATTGTCTTCAAACTTGATGAGGGTATATAGTGTCCTATCATCCAGGTCATAAATGAAGAGGTTAAATTGTATTGAATTGAGTTCTGATTCCTGGGATGCTCAACCAGTCTCTGACCTCCAGCTAGACCCTTTGAACCCAGAAATTCAGGTAGTATTAAGTCCACATCACTGATCACTCATCTGGCCTATGCTTCATCAGTGTTTCAATGAAGATATTGTGAATGCATTGAAAACCCTGCTAAAATCAAGATACACAACATCAGCTTATCTTTTCTCACCTACCAAACAATTTATTTTGTTGAAGGTTCTCAGGTTGGTCAGGCATATTAATTCTATTATCTGTGTTGAATACACCAAATCAACTTCTCGTTGATATGCATAGGAACAGTTTCCAGGATTATTTGCTTCATCACCTTCAGGAGGGTAAAGGTGATGCTGATTGGTCTATTGAATCTGTATATTCTTGAATCCTCCTTCTTGCCCTTCTTGAAGAGAGGAGTCACATTGGCTTTTCCCAGACCTCAGGAAACTCTTTGGAGCATCATGGGTTTTCAAAGACAGTCATGTGGACCTTTAGAGACATCAGCATTTGAGGATACTTCCCGTGGACTAGTATGTGTTTGGTTTGTTTAAACGTTCTCTAGCTTGATAGTCTTCCATTTCATTGCTCTGGACTGTCTAACAGGTGTCTCCAACATGGTATTTCTGAAGGAGCCAATGCTTCTGGATTCCTCTTCTGTAAAAACTAGCGTAAATCTAACCATCTCTGACCCTCATCCAATATTATGCCATTTTAAGGTGTTACTTTTGAGACAAAAAGTTCATCCCAAATTGCTTAACTTAGTATTTCCACCTATTAACCTGTACCCAAATTTTGAGCTCCTTTGCCTGGATTAAAGGTAATTATAGTATACATAGCATTGGCATCATTAGAACCTAAAGTGTGGCTCCTCAATTTTTAAACAATATGATAGAAGTCACCATCTGCTAGTCCTTCAACTTACTTTATGGTTTCCTTGTTACTTGTTAAGTATTGTGGGTTTAATCTTTTTGAGCTGTATCATTAATCAACCAACTGGTGTGAAAAAATAGCTTTTATTTCCTTCTAAAGCAGATTGCATATTTTAAAATATTACGGTTTGGGGGTTTTTGTCACTTTAGCAGATTCTTTGTCTCTGTGTCTATGATACTGCTCTATTTTGCTTCTGTAACTAAAGCAAAAGCCTAAAAATTCCCCACTGTAGATTGGCTGAGAAGTGATGAATAAAAAGGAAAAGGTTTCTCGTCGAAAAATCCATATCAGTGTGTGAGGCAGAGACACTGTTTTTTATGACATAGAATAATTAATATTGTAAATCAGAATTTATTTCCATTATGCATCTTTACAAAGAATGGCAAGGAGGATATTGCTGTGTCTGATTTTAATCAGACTATAAATCTTTATTTATGTGATGAATATAAAAGTTATGTTAATTCTTAACAAGAATTACCAGTGGAAATGCTTTTTTTTTCAAGTGATGCTATAAATCTTGTCGGAGTCAGAGATGTACTTATGGGATTTTAAACTGAAGAAGGTATGAAAAAAGGCAAGTTATCACCAGGATGTAAATGCCAAACTCTCTCTAATTTAAAGGTAATTTCAATTTCCATTGTTTTCCTAGTTAACACATGGTTTCCTAGGAATACTTAACCAGCTGGTAACAAGAAAGAGATTTTAGTCTCTGCTTTTCCCTTTCAATAGACAATACCAAGTTTTTTTGTACATGTTTTATGTAGTTCAAATTAATTTTCTAGAATGTCTACTGCCATAATATTGAGTGACAGGATTGGTGCTTAGGACCTTAGAGAAGAGTCTCATTACACTTGATACATTTCTGTTAGGGAATTACTCCTGCAAAAAAATTAGGGTCTTTTGTTTGTGATGCCATAATTAACAGTAATTCATTTTATAGGATAGCTCTTATAGGGGAATAATTATATATAGTTATTATACTCCAATGAGTTAAGTCTTTACAGATTGTCTGAATCATTCTGTACTGTTTTCTTTTTGTTCACAGGCACATGAAACTGGTTCCACTAAAGTATATAAATCTAATCCTGCAGCCATTAACTTTGTAAAGATTTTACTACAGATTCCTAAGGCGATTAAACATAATTACTAGATGGTGTCCATTGCATATTGGCAGACAAAAAACCCAAACAACATGAAAATAATTGTACATTGATATCCTGGGTTTAAAATGCATAAGATTTCTCTACTGTGTTTGAAATGAAACACCAGGAAATTCAGGTTAAAAGGACTCAACATTTAAAAGTATCCCACTGTTGCTAAGGCATGAAAATCTGCAGGTTAAAAACAGCCATTAGCCCAAGCATCAAAGAGCATCATATATGGAAAACAACAGAAACTTAAAGTAGTTAAAAAAAAATCACATTAAGGTATTCCAGCATCATATCCAGTGAAGTGTTTTATTGCTTTATTTGTGAAGCATATTTAGCGGACAGGTGCTGACAAATGCTGGTTACCTGTATGTGCAGTCAATAAGCACAATTTTGAATTGTTAGAATGAATCTTTCAAGGTACATTGAAGACCAACATGTTGGATGCACTACATATTTGCAGAAAAATTATTTTTTAAAATATTTAGAAGAAATCTCTTGGAAAAAGGTTTATTCACAGGTGGCAGATTCATATAGTGCCCATATTTTTTGAAAAGAATTTGGCTAAAATGAACATTTCAAAAATTGTGAATGAAAGGAATACTCAGTTTCATAGATTTTTAGATATAATGTTACATTTTTTTTGATGTAAACATCTAGCCCCAAATAAGCATCCTGTGCATAGAGACAAAAAGGAAAAACAACAAACCAGTAGTAAATTTAAATGTAGGTGTTATGACATACATTATACTCATGACATGGAAGATTAACAGCACTGATTCTGTTTCAGTCATTCTGTCTCTCTTCTGAGAATTATAGATGAGTCTTTGATTTTTCAGCCCTGTGAATCATGGTGGGTCATTTTGTTCAACACCATTAAGACTTGGAGAAGTAGGTTTAGAGTTCTTTTGCTTTTAATTCATTATTATGGCTGTAAACATGTGCACTTATTTCTGTGCATATTTACTTCTTAATATTAGCATATAGATGAGGGTGAATGTTCTATTCAATGAGGCAATTTATAATTCATTTTTTGCTTGGGGGGAATGAAGCTTGTAGCTACCAGGGCAAAGCATGTAGTGAGGGAGAGCTGTGGTCTTCCTATTTACTGTTTTCCACCATGGTTATTTATTCCTTCTTCAGCCTGCTTGTTCATCTTGCATTCTTTGAAAGGCTTCTTATTTCAGAATGAGCTTTTTTATGACATTGGTCATAAAACTTGATCTACCACAAACTTGGTCTACCACAAGGGAATACATTTTTCAAAGCTTCCAATCTGCAAACTGTTAAACCCAGCTGCAGACAGCCATATTGCCTTTATCTTTCTACTTCCCCATTTATTTTCTGTGACTTTCTTCTTAGCCAAGCAGGATTAGCTGTTGATTTTGAGATGAACTGAGAGTCTTTATTACACTTGATGAGGACTGGCTTCAACACTTTTGGTCTTCCATATTCATTTCCTTTCCATCATGCATCAAAGTCTTGGCTTCTGAATGTTTCTTTGGCTGATTTTTGGACAAGCTAATGCAAGGAACAGATAGGTTTTTTTTAAAATGTAGGAGAAAGAACACTTTTGTGTTCATGACTGATATAAATATGGGATTCTTATACCCTGACAAGGAGTCAGAGCTCTCTTATCTAAGTAAAGCAGAAACAAAGCATCATTCTGCTCATATTCTTCCTGGCTTTTGAAAAGGCCTTAATACTGCTGTGAAAAGCTTCTTTTGGTTTTAGTGACTTTAAGGTGCTTAATACTTCACTTTTCATATATGTATATACACTTTTTTAATTATAGCTGCCATAAAATTGTGCTATGAAGTTCACTTTTGAGCAAAGCAGATGAACTAAAACCAGACAATGCTTTAAGTTTAGTCCCATGAGGTTTTTGGGTTTTTTTCCTGGTTTGCTTTGCCACATCTTATAATGCAGCCTAAGGGCCAGTTTCTGAATGCCTGGCCAACAACAGAAAAAACCCCAGATAAAGTCAAGTTTACATAAGGTCATGTTTCTAGGGTGCATAGAATGCGTGCAAGAAAAATAAGATAAAGTATTATATGTATAAATAATTCATTACTGATTCTGTTAATGCATTGCTGCATATGATTAATGTAGTTGAGACACTTAAATTGTGTATGTTTGGTTTCTCATTTTATCTTCATAAAGACATAAAGACAAGCTGTATTCAGTAACAGTTGCACAGTTTTTGCCTAAACATTGCAGTGCCTAGAATTCTTTGACTCTGTAGAAGGATTTTACTAACCAATTCAAACTGTCTCTTATCCTCTATCACAAAGCACCAAAGAAGGGAAGGGTCAACTTCTTATACAGAAGAGCAATGTTACACGTATACATTTAAAAAAGAAAAATATAATTATTTTAGTTTGGATAAGAAAATAAATACTGGTGTAGAGCATTGATTTTCAATAGAACATTTAAGTAACAAGCAACTTGATATGTTGAACATTAGTTTTTTAAATCTTGTTCCTTTCCAAGTCTATATACTGGAACTAATCACAGAATTATTATATAACTAGAAATATTTGTTTAACAAATTTTCTTGTGTCTAATTTTTCATATATATACTTAGAAGTTAGCAAAATTTCTTCTGTTCTGGGTGGTAAGACTACTTGAAATCTCCATGCAGTTTTGAAAAAAGAGCTGGATTTATAAGAACTGATCACACTTTCATAATGCAGATTATAATTTTTTCCACTAATAATTAGATTTGCCACCATGTTTTCAGGATGACTGAAGAACAGTTTAATAAGAAGACCACTGGGACTCAGAAAATATAAATTCTTTATACATCACTGACTGTGCAAATGGTTCATGCCTTGTGCATTTCTTTCTTTCTCCTTGTTAGTAAAGATTCCTTTTTAGTGAGATGCTAAGTGGAAAGCCCTAAGTAAAAGCAAATATTTTGATTATGCTATTCTATATCTAGACTCTCTTACAATTCACCACAGATGGTGATCTCTCCAAGATGTCACCCAGCAATAAAACCCATAAGCATTATCAAGGGGCAACTCACTATATCACAAATATTGAAGTATGCAGTGCACACAGGGCACACAGTGCTTAAAAACCCATCACTTGTTACACAGTACAGTCTATAAAAATAAGCTGGTTTATTTTTTCTAGGGATGGAAGGCTGATTTAGCAATTCATTGGATTGAATAGCCTTTCAGCTTCTTCTTTCTTGAACCAGAGCTTTTTAGTCAGTAAGAGCTAATTATGAATGCAACCCATTTTGAACCTGACATTAATGAGAGTAATCAAAAAAATCCATAAAGTCAATGCTGTTCTTGCTTAACAATGTTGCTAAATTGATATTTTATTTCTCAAAATTAAATATTGTGGAAGTGGTAAAATCATAATTTACCATTTATTAAATAAACAATTTTGAGAACAAGACCTTTTATATATTGTCGCTGTTGAGCGGCTAGCTGAGGAATGACCCAAGGTCTCAGACAAGGAAAGAGAGAAGAAGAGAGCTTTATTATTTTGAATTCCATATATATAGAGTCTACAGAAGTGCCCCAGATTGGTCAGCCCGAGACCTCCCCCTAGGCCCAATTGGCCAAGCCCGAACTGACCCAATCCGGAGAAATTGTTTGCAAAACATCCAAACTTTATCTTGTTTATGAAATATAGCAAAATGTTCCCACGGGAAGGACCTGTGCTAGCCACAATATATAGCCTCCCAAATCATTAAATACAGAATGATCTATGAGTATAGTTTACCACGCTTTTTTCTCAGTCCTTCAGAATGCTGTACAAATCTGACTTCCACATGATTGATGATGTGTGGTGTTGCCTACTGAAACCTTACACAGTGCTCATGAGGCCAAGCAGGATCTAGAAAATATGACTTGTCCTATCAGACTCTTGAGGAAGGAGAAGGTGAGAGTAATCTCACAGCTGAACGTGCAACCCTAAACTAATAGATGACCTTCTTATCCTTTAGGCGGATTTAAAAAATACTATTATTTTACTTTAAATATTATTCTTTTACTTTATTGTGATTTTTTTAGTAACCTGTATTTATACTGTAGATGAGGGAGAGACACACTGCCTAGAACAAATATCAGGAAGGTTCCCCAAAAACTCAGGCACATAAAAATATATAGGCTCTGACTTCTTAAAACCTGTATCTTTTTCTAAAATCTGTTTCCATCTATAGCAGAGATATAAATCTTGTTCTCTCTTTTTTGCTGATTTTTCCCCTATGTCCCATGCACACGGTATATAGTATTTGACTAAGGACAACATGTTGTAGAGTAAGGATGGAGTTTGACATTCAAGAGCTGAGGGCAGGTGGGCCACTGACCAGTGTGATAAGTATGGGTGGATCATCTAATAGAAATGTCTTAAAAAACCATTCTTTCTTTGTGTAGAAACCTGAAATACTTTAGAATAGAAGGAACCGCTGGAGGTCATATAGTCCATTCCAAAGCCCAAGTCTAGGCTAACGAGGTCGTGGGCTGATTTGGCATTAGATTCTTCATTTATAATAGTTACTATAACAGCATTTTGAGTTTTCATGTCTTTTACTGGTGGGTAAACTTGTCCTGATCTTTGGTATAAGTTATACTTTTTAATTTGTGAAAGTGTAATAGATATTTGAGATATATGAATGCATAGACATTTCTCACACTTTCTCTTGCCATATGTTCATGAAACCATATTTACCATGATAGCACATAATAATTTTTACAAATAGCAATGGGAATAATACTACTGATACTACTGATACACCAAAATCCATAAAGGAAATTTCCACCTGTGATGAAACATTTACAATAGTACAATAGAATATATGTTTAGATTAACTTACTTATTTATTCAGAACCATGGTAATTTTCATATTTAAGCCAAGTGGGATACATTTTACTAAAGGAATAAAGTTTTTAATCTATTTAATGCACCAATAGAAATTTTATCCTCAATTCTGCTGAGATGATAAGGGACACTTACAAATTTCTGATGTAGAATAAATATCAATGGATATGAAGAGTTTAAACTATGGTAATTTGGGGAGAAAGAAGATGATCTTGTTTCTAACAGTAGTAGATCAAGAAGTTAGAGGTTACATGTCTAAAGCAAAAATTTGACTTGAAAACTGAAATAAAAATGCTTTAGGATGAGGAAGCAATCAATCTTGATACATATAATAAATTTGGTAAGAACACACAAATCATATTTACAGAAGGTAATCCAAAATTTTCTTCCCTTCAATAGCTGCAGATTCCCCGCCTTGCGTAATTTACATCATGCTATTTTATGAGAGTTTAATTTTTGTTTTGTCAGCTTCAAGAGTCTCAAACAGCGAAATACCACTGTCAGCTCTCAATTATTCTCTCAAATCCATGGTAATGTGGATTTCTTTGTGGTTTTAAAGAGACAAGACTCAGGTGACAATAAATAGCATAGATATTATGATAGTCATTTGATTAGAAAGACACTCTCATGGAATGTGTTACTTCTCTCATTTTCTTCTATCTTATTTCAACTTGGCTTGGTCATTTGGTCACTCCAAAAAGGATTACCAGGCTGTTGTAAGTTTTTATGGTATAGTTTTTGAAAAAAACATTGAAGTTTATATTAGCTCATTGTTGCATGAGTTTGGCCCATAACAAAGATAATCAGTATTTACACAGGGATTCCTGAAAGACCTAAGACATGACATTCACATTAAAAAATATTTTCTTTTTATTTTCTGTAAATCTGAATAAAGCATTGGGATACAGGGACTAACATCAGTCAGACTTGAGATGATTGATACACACTGCATTGCTTTGTCTGCTGATAAAGTCAGCCTTTCTCTTTCACCACTTCCCTTAAATTCTTAGAAAACCTTGTAACTGATGTTTTGTTCAACACAGGATTTGGACTGACTTACTATGAATTTCATTGTGAAACATATTTTATGAAAGAATAGAAAGATTTTGGTAAAAAGGACTTTATTTTTGGTAAAATGGACTTTATTTTTTCTTAGTTTTATTTGTGGACTGCTAATCCAGTTATGAAAAATCAGCAAGTTGTTCTGTATATTCTGAGGGCAACGTCATTACCACAAATGGGAAGATATGAGTGTGTGTCTAGCATGCTGCAAACTTACATCTTATGTGCTCATCTTCAGTTAATAAATAATATTAAGTACCAGGGAAAGTATGACTTACTTCAGGAAAAATAATAGTCACTGAAAAATTCATGCGAATAGGACCTGTGTGCATTTATCAACAAACTTTTACACCCTGTAACATCAATACTGAATCACAATGCCTGCAAAAAAAAGGTACAGACATAGTCTTTGTCTCTTAGCTTGATTCATCTTCCACAAACAAGAATGAGTTTTTCAAGTGTCAATATTAAACAGAATTAGGATCGCTAAGAATTTGCTTCCTTATGGAGATCAATACTTCAATCTGAATTTTCTTTAGTCCTTACTGATTCTACTTCTGGCGTCAATGTGGCAAATATAAAAGGAATAGAAGAATTAAAAACAGAAACATCAGGGTCAGTTTTTACAAAACTAGTTGTTAGTTGTCAGAAAATTAAATCTCTGTTAAATTGTATTAAAATAGCTATTTTTGTCTGTGAGGAACAGTACTTTTGATGGATAAAGTAATATAAAAGGAGTTTGCATCTGCCTTCAGACCCTTATATTATTATACCAGATAGACAGACATGTACTGCTTTGCAAGTAAACATCTTTTGATGTAAATGTCAAATTGCTAATGCAGTCATCTAATAGAACTCCTACAGGCATAAAATCAAGTTATGACATGTTTCTATCATAGTTGAAAATAGGCATGGTTCTGTCGAAACATCTAAAGTTATCAGTACATAAATTTATCAGATAATTCTGATCTGCAGTTTTCAGGGCACGTGTACCAGGAAAATCTTTGAAGAAAAAAATGTAACATTAAAGGTAAAATGGAAAGGTGTTTTACACTCAAAGTTGATTAATAAGCAAACACATGACATTCACTCCTTAAAACTGACAGGGAAAAAAAGAAGCAGGCACAATACGGAAAAATGGGTATTACACACACAAAAAAAAAATCAATGGAGTTAATTACTATAGAGTAAAAGGTAATATTGTTATTTGTACTATACTTATATCAGTTCTTTTCTGAGTCAATTAATAGGTCTTAGCATACTGTATAGAATATAGAATTGTATAAATTGTATCTTCTTTCTCTTCTCAGGTGAAAGGGTTTTGTATTTTAGAAGAAAGTCTTCAGGTAAAGTTTATCCTTAATTGTTTCTTCATATTTTATATGCTAACAAACAGATTAGTTTTTGCTTCATTCAAAGATCACTGCTATGATAAGGTTCCAAACAGGAGACACTTTTGTAGTAGGCTGTAATGGACTGAGATTGTAATGTACACTTTTCTGAATGTGCTTAAATAATCTCACATGCACTGATCTCTTTATTCACTCAGTCCTGCAAGTTACTTCTTAACCATAACTTAATGGCTAAAGGAATCAAAGGGAAATGGTTTTATGCTGCTCATGGCTTTGGTTTGCACAGTATTGTGCAGTATTGTGCATTTATTTCATATGATTTGCTCTTGGACATCCTCAGGGCTACATTCCTTGTGGTTTAATAATAAGTCTCCATGGTACAAAGATGTGTGAGGAAAGTATTTCATAGTTTATAAGATATATGTATAATTCAGTTTAGGATGCTTGGATTTTCAAAATACATTAAACAATGATTTCCCTTCAAATTGTCTCAGTGAAATCAGCAGGTAAAAAGGAATAACTTCACATGAATTAAAAAAAAAACCAAAACAAAAATCAAAAAAAACCCCTCAACCTCTAAAAAGAAATAAAACTGAAAGAAAAGCAAAGAACAAGAATTTCTTTTCTGCATTCTCAGTGGAGAAAAGTCAATAGCACATTGTCTGACATTTGTGCTCTTTAACATATACATAAATTATCTGCAAGTAGGTGAAGAGTAAGGTGACAAAGTTATTAAGTCTTATGCTTTCTGAAAGATAACTGAATTTGGAATGACTCCTGTGTAAGTAACAGCTGTGTAGGCTAGGCTATAATTATGCTGTAGGACTTGCAATAGGATGAATGAGTGCTCAGCATTTTTCCAGGTACCACAGAGTAGTTGGATCTGTTCATAGTAGAGAAATCAAATCAGGCTATGGGCTACAAATCTGTGTCAGGAAGTCTCTGAGCTGCAAATTATAGGAGTTTGTAATCTGGGGTTTGTACCTCTTTACATCTCCTTTTTTCCAGACAAGGTCTACTACCCATAATTTGAAACACAGGACAAAGTGTGACGAATCTTTGGTTTGACTCAGCCAGAGACTCCTGTATTTTTTTTGGATGTCAGAGAAATGGGGATATCAGATGACTAGTCAAGTTTTTAGATACCTTTTTTGTGTTTATATCTACATTTTTCATAATAATTTAGACCTGCATTTTTCATAATGCTTGCAAATGATCCTGTAAATTATCTTGATAGATTCTGTATATGAGAATTCCTCAAAAAATCTTCCTAAAAAAAAAAAAAAGGCAAAGGCTACTTTTTTCACATTTAATTTTTACATTGTGCTGCACAGATATAGTCCTTTGCTATTGACAGGGAGCTAAAAGAAACAATGAGAGAGAGCATGTATTTTGACAGATTTAATGTATTTAATGTTTGTTTTATCTCCTGGGGTGTTGAGTTTCTCCTAAGGATTATAAAAGTATCTAAGAATGGCTTAATTTCTGTAAATCCAGAAATAATTTTCTCTGTCCCTTTCACATAGTTTCCTCAATTTTAGCAAAGCAGAAACCTGTTATCTTCAAAACCTTACCAATTATTTCTACTCCATGTCAAATACATTGTTTTCTAAAAAAAAATAAAAAAATCCAAAAACCCACAAAAACAAACAAAAAAAGTTTTCTGGAGTTTTTGTGAGGTTTGTGGGGTTTTTCTTATACTGAAACCTTGGATTGATTCCCTCAGCTGATATCAAAATTGGTGTTCATTACATTGCACTGAGGTTTTAGTGCTATGTGCAATATAGATATAAGTTCTCCGGAAAGATGGGGAATTTGTTTCAGAAAAATAATGAAACAGGAAAAAAATAATATAATGAAACATGCTGACAACAGCCTATCATCAATAACCTAATCTGAATTACTGAAATAGGGTTATAAAGATTCTTTACTATCCTCATGAGAATTCTCCAGGAATTTTTATACCAGAGATTCATTACCTATCAGTAGGAGATTTTGAAGTTTCCTTATTTTTCTCAGACATGCTGCTATTTAAGAATGCAGAACTGTAATTTGACACACAAATTGGAACTTTTTAAAGGAAGAAATTGTTCAAACTGTGTAATTGTTTTGCAGCAGCACAAGGCAGAGAAACAAGTCACAATTATTTTGATTCATCCATTCTTTATGTCATCCAGCAGGTTTGATATGCAATTAAATGCATGAGAAGAAATTTGCTTCCACAGTTAGAATTCTGCTTATTTCCTCTAGATTTCTAGAACCTGAAGGGTGATACTTTAATATGATTGCCAAAACACTGATTTTCTCTTAGCAGTCAGCACTGAGCTGCAGCCATTCAGATGGTGTGTTTGGGTTTTTGTGAGTGGTGGGGTAGGTGCAAGGGGTTTTTATTTTTGCTAGGGGGGTTTTGTTATTTTTGGGGGAGATTTTTTTGGGGTGGTTATTTTTATTTGTTTTGTTTTGATTTCTTTGATTGCAATGTCTGATACTAACAAAAGCCAGAAAACACAATTTTAGTACTTATGAATTTCCCATGTTGCTTCTTCCTGTGGTCTCCTGATGAGCTAATTTACAGGCTAAAGAGGTTTCATACTGTTGCTGCATGTTAGTTTGGAGCCACTGAAAATAAACTTGTTTTTTAACCAAATGGTGGTCTTCAGCCATCCATAAAGTCGAGGAAGCAAATGCATCTAATACTATTTCTGAGTGTTTGGCAAAAGAAACCGGGTCTGTCAGAAGAACGAGGTGTGAAGAAATATGGCGATGTTTTCTGACAAAGAATTATATGTGACATTTTGTAAACTGACTTCTGGTGGCAAAAAGGATGAAAATAGCTATCATGCTAATCAATGAATTGTGTTTATAAGCATTGCTTTTTCCTTGCATTAATTCTACTCCATTGAATTAAATCATCTGTGGATAATTAAAAAATCAAAAAGATTCGTTTAGCATATGTTGCAGAAAGATTTCTAATTTTAAGATCTAAAAGCGTGTTTGCATTTTACTTAAAAATTATTACGTTAACTGGAGCTAGCTCCAGCTAGGGTACCTAGCCTTACAGTTCTAGCTCTGCTGAGCTTGATGACTGATTTTTTTTAGCTTTTTGAGAGTTTAAATCTGTAAGCAGGATCTGAGGTAACTTAATGTTTCTTTGACTGCTTCTCAGCTTTCTTGACTGCAAAATTTATGTTTTTGTTATTGCTGAGTGTCGCTGTTGAGCGGCAGCTGAGGAATACCCAAGTTCTCAGACAAGCGAAAAGAGGAGAAAAGGGGTTATTGTTTTGAATTCTATATATAGAGTCTACAGAAGTGCCCCAGATTGGTCAGCCGAGACCTCCCTAGGCACAATGGCCAACCAAACTCACTCAATCGGGAGAAACTGTTTGCAAAACATCAAACTTTATCTTGTTTATGAAATATAGCAAAATGTTCCCACGGGAAGAATGTGAACAGCTGAGCATTGCTAACACAGAGCCAAGGCCTTTTCTGCTTTTCATACTGCCATGGGGACAAGGATGTTGGAGGTGAATGGGAGTTTGGAAGGAGACAGAGCTGGGACAGGTGACCCAACTGAGCAAAGAGATATTCCACACCATGTGGCATTTTGCTCAGTAGGTAAAGTGGAAGGAAGAAGTAGGAAGGGAGGGGATATTTGGAGTGGTGGCATTTGTGTTCCCAAGTAACCATTACGTGTGATGGGGCCCTGCTCTCCTGGGAATGGCTGAATACCTGCCTGCCCATGGATAACAGTGAATTAATTCCTTGTTTTGCTTGGCATGTGTGCACAGCTTTTGCTTTCCCTATTAAAGTGTCTTTATCTCAACCCATGAGTTTTCTGCTTTTACCCTTTACTCTCTCCCCAATACCTCTGGCGGGGGAGTGAGTGAGAGGCTGTGTGGGGCTTGGCTGCTGGCTGGGGTTAAACCACAGTGCCTGATGATCCAGCTCTGCTGGGAACAGATCTGCACATCCCTGGACATGACCCTGCTCCCATCACACAGGCAGTCTGGGAAGTCAGGTGATGAGAGAGGACAGGACTAAGTACTGCAAGGTTAAGCTCATCTTTCAAGCCTTTACATTATGTTAAACCTTCCCCTAAAGCTTGTAGTGTAGGGCTCCCAGCAATGCTGAAAATTGCAATTACTTTAGAGTAATAAATAAAAGCATTTTTGTGAGTACTAAAACATGGGGAAAAAAAGCGGGTGACAGAATATAAGTGGGAGCTGGCACTGACTTAAAAAGGAATTTATTTCTCATGATGTCACCATGGTTTGATCCTAGTGATGCGTTATATTTTTAATGATATTCTTTTAATAAAAATTTAAATTTATCTCTTTATAAATACTAATGATTATGTATTTCTCTATTTCTGTATTTAGTTTTTCCTCATTCTGTGTGGACTTTAAGATTGCTTAAAATCTGCTTTGGGGTCTGCCTACTTTTGTTTATCCTTTTTAGTATGAATGATAAGCACCCATGTTTCTCTAATTTTGTTTGAAGAATAAGTATGAGAACAGTTGTTTACAGTATTTCTGTAAAAATCGACAATAGGAATTATTAAAGATTTGCTGTTACAGAAAGATCTTATTTTGTGTTATTAATTTTGACTTTATTGTTCTTCAGCTGCAATTCAAAATACTTTTGCCTTCCGTGTTTAAAAGCTGCAGGTTAAGCTTCGTCAAAATTAAATTACAATTGCACTCCTTGAAAAAAAATTCATCTTTTAGTTGGATTTGTTCCAGTATTATCCTTTAATTTATTTTAAAAGAATCAAAGGCAATAGAATAATCTTTTGTGAGTTGAAATAATATGACCTATTAGAGGATTCTGGGTATTTCCAGGCAAGGCAGATACTACCTTAACAGTGACAACTGTGTCACAAAATTTTTTTTTGTGGGTAGATTACCAGTAATTTCTTCATAATATTTTGGCCACTTCTGGATCAGCAGTAAGGTTTTTAAAACAAGAAAATGACTTTGCCTAGTCATTAACTTAGATTTGTACCTGTTTTTTTGCCAGCACACTGTAGGGAGTTACTCAAGATTCTCATTGAATGTATTTACACTGCAGAGGAGTTGAACCAATGCCACTGATGCTGCATTGTGGAATATTTGGCTGAGTCCTCAGTATTGCTTCTGTGGGCTGCCAGTGTATCAGCTGTACACAGAATTTAGCGAAATTAGAGACTTCATGGGTAAACCTCCAAAACCTTTTGACAAAGAAAGCTTTCCATCTTGTTTTCCCATGGTTGTGCTTCTCAGTAATTTTTTATGGAACATGAAAGCGTTGTTGCATTAACTTGCTTTGGTACAGCAGACTGCAGAGGGAAAGAGCAGTGGAGACTAACCATTCTGCATGGGCTGTGGTTTCACAACATAAACACATAGTAAGGGAAATCCTGAAAATTATCTCCTCCTCAGATTGGAGACAATATCCATAGGGAATGTAAGAACGCTTGTGCTGGGATGTAATTTAGCTAACCCAGTCACTGGCTACCCAAAGGCTCTGTTGAGTGTTGCATGAAAATTATGGGCACTAACAAAGGCTACAATCCCTAACAAAATGATGGGAATTATTAATACTGTTTTCAACAGTTGCTTTTAGCTTTGGTCGTATGCGGATCAACCCAATTCTTCATTGGTTAAATGAAATTCATTTTTACAAAACTGTACTAGTAAAAACTTCCTCTGAGATATGAGTCACACAGAATTCTTCCCTCTCTCCATTAATTTTCCTAGGCTTTTTTTTGAGCTAGCAAGTGAAACAAAAATATTTATTTAATTCTGGGTAAATCCTTTCTTCTCCCTCTTTCCTTAACTTCCTAAACCCTTTCTATTCTTCTCTCCATCTGACATTTACACATTTTATTTGCTCTCTTTCTTTAAGTGTTTTGCTTACATATTTTATCTTACTCCTGTAGTCCTTTCTGTGACCCCTTAGGCTTCCTATTTAATTTGGTTTATGTCATTCAAAGTACACGCATAGCCAAAACAAAAACAACCCCCCCAAAAAAAATACCACCCACAAAAAAACCCCAAGCAAACAAAAAAAACCCAACAAAAACCCAAAACCCAGAAACCCAAAAAACAAAACCACAAAAAAATTAAAAAAAACCACCAAGAAAAGCTCTTAAAATATTTAATTAAGGGTCAATAGCATACTTCTCAGCCAGATGCACAGAAAAATGCATCCTTTTATGTATTGGTCATGGATTTGGGTCTCCAACTGCCTCTTCACAATCCAGTTTCTTTTTCCATTAACTCTTATTGTCAGTTTTTATATTAACTTTTAAATTTATCTTTTTAGTAATGAAAGAAGAATGTTTTGACTGTATAATAAAAACAGTTATTGAAATGCAATCCAAATTTATAGTTGAGATTGATTGTACTAAAAATTGAAGATCTCTGTGTCAGAATAAAAGCACTCTGAAAATATCTTGCTGTGGCAGACAAAAAAAATAGAGATAAAGTCAAGTTTAAACCCAGCTTGTTACAAAAATGAAGATTGGTTCTTTAGTTCAGAGGACTTGTCAAAGAGAAGGAGAATATAATTATAAGAGGTTCCAAGCAGTTCTGAAATGATTAATTTACAAGGATGTCATGCAAGTTGTTCCTCGGGTTACATTTGTGTTGCTAGGAATACATTTGTGAGAAGCATGGGATATTTGTAGAAAAAGTATTGCTGTGGATTAGCAAATTTACTACAACTTAATTCAAATGAAGAAAAATAAAGCTACCTGCAGCCTTTCCATGAACTTTCATGTGAGACAGATCAGTCTATCAAGCTGCTCACTCATCTTAGTGTGTGCTGCAGGGACTGCCAATAATATTTGTGGAAAACTGACACTTTTGTAAGTGCACAAGCCAAATGAACTTACTGCTCTTGTCAAAACAATCAAGCAAACCTATCATCCATCCTCTAGATACCCTGGAAGACCTGAAACTGAAATTGGTTTTAGAAGGTAAACAATTCCACTAAAAGAGAGGAAAGTCTTCCATTTCAACTGAAATCCTAAACACTATCTTGTCATCAAAGAGACATCAGATCAGCCTGAGAGACTGTAACACACAGCTCTCCCACACGCAGAATTGCATCAACACTTAGCATTTCTTATCTGTGATATTTTGGATGTGGTATAAATTAAAAAAAAATCACTCCATCAGCATTTACAAATAAAAATGTGTTGACAGGAAAAAAAAATCTGCTTGTAAATTTCTCAAGTTTTTGAGAAACCATTAAAACAAGTAGATAAAATGAAGTTTACCTGTGTGTTGAAGACTTTTAAAATCTAACTGCCATTTCACTATTGTTTCTTACTTTCTTTAGTTCGTGTAATTTTTTTCTAATTGAGTAGATCTTAATCTTTCAAAAGCTTATGCCATTAAAAATGTATGGCTGGTTTATTTGATGTCTGATCATTTATAAGTGAAAACATTTAACTTCAAAGTGCGAGATCCAAAGTTTTTCCACTCTTAATACAGATTCCTTTCATTCAGGAGCCAGGCTGTCTAATATTTCTGCTTGTAGCTGTGGAAGACCTTGAAACCTCAAATTACATTGCTCATAAAAGTATTATGGTGTCAACAAAACTGTGGGACTTTAGCATGGACTGTTTCATGCTCAGAAGGTTACAATGCCTGTGAAGGGCTGGTTTCATAATGACCATAAAACAGAGATTTTGGAAGCTTTTCAATGAGCTGAAGGACTTAATGGAGCAACATTTTTGGGACAAATGACAGGATTTGTCAAACTGAAATGTTTTAAAAAGGTTGTATGAAATGAATCATAGTTGCTGAATGTAAGCTTATCTAATTGTACCTTAATTTTTTTTTGTTAAAAAAGTCTTTCTTTAAAATATGAGTTTCCAGTTCAGTTAAAGAATTTGAATGGCACAGATACTAATAATAGGCAAAAGCAAATATCAATTTATTATGCTTTTAAGAAGTGTATGAAAAAATTGGTTTGGAAATTATAGGCTGGGTTAGTTCTTTCTCTCCCCTCTCCCTACCTCTTTTTTTTTTTTTTTTTACAGGAATTACAGCTTGTTTTTGGTGACTTTTTGTTTTTGGTTACTCTTGGGGAAGTAATATTGTTAATGTTGTGAAATTAAAATTTTCCTCACTAAGACTATGCATTTTTAAATCATTTATTTACCAAATTATTGTATTAGCCCTTTAAAGAGCAGCCAAGTGTAGGATATAAAATATATCTGTTTGACGCCTAATATTTTTCCTGTGTAGGTCTCCTATATTTCTGGAACTCCTGAGGTGAGACTATTACCATTAATTTGTAATTCTAATATGAGACTATCAGAAAGAATTCTGAAGACATGAGAAATAGACTTGTTCATGAACCAGTTCTGTAGTTTTATATTTACAGAGCATTAATACCCATGAAATTGTACCCATTAAAAGGTTCTCATTTCAAGAAAAATAAAAAAAAAACTTTGAAAAATGTAATGTCATGATATCATGCTCATATCATATCATGTTAGGAGTTTCTAACATTATGTGCATTTTTGTAGACTATGTAACACATCTCTGAGCATCACCTTTTGGCTTGTACTGATGGTGGAAGTTGTAACTGCTGACACAAGAGCAGGCTGAGTCCTAATGTGCATTTCTGTAATTCAGTTATAGCATTTCAATGATGCAGACTGGTAATTAAGTTCATGATAATGTAGTTTTGTCTAAAGAACACTAATTTTATTGTAATTATACTTTATAATGTTAATAACACTTGTGATTGCATTAACTGTGGTTAAGGAACTTCCCAACTAGGCAGAGAGATAAACTGGGGGAAATTACAGTTTTAAACAATTTAAACTTCCATAATATTCTTTATATTCAATCATTACTGTCTGTGTTGCCAGACTAGGCTAAAAGTGGATTAAAAATACTGTTGGGGTTTATGGTTTACTGATTTACCCACCAAAGCATGGAGGGAGAGTAGGACAGGACAGTGCAGCACTGAAAGGCAGTCTTAACACTAGACTAAAATCTGACTTTAACTCATGGCATTTATCAATCTTTTTCATCTCATGACTTCAAAGGGAAAGCATTTAGCAGCTTTGCACTGATTGATTAAGTGGCTTCTTGCCACAAATCAGTAAATGAAGTAACTTAATTGTCTTTAGTTAAATCTCCAGTGCTTGAATCATATTTGAATTTCTGGGTCTATTTTTCTGCATTGGAAAGTTTTTCAGAATTCCCAAATCAGTGCATGCTAGGACATTAACAATATTCAGAGTTTTCTAACTTTTTTCTTTAAAACATCTGTCACGTCACATCAGCAGTGCCCCTCAGAAGTAGTTATGATCTTCTTCATGTTTTTATTCTGCTGCCTAATGTTAAATTTCTGGTTATGCTTCTTCAAACCCAAAAATCCTTCAAGGTAAAAGCTGCATGCCTGAAATGTTCATAAGAAAATACCAACCTCTTTCTTTTCAAGTATCCTGGCAGATTGACTAAGACTGTATGAAGGATTCCTGAAGTGCTGATTAAGCCAGACATTAGAGATGAGTAGAAGTGTTCTGGCTGCAGAGAGGGAGTAATGTAGCCGAATAGAAGTGCTTATTTTAATGTCTCATTTTATGGCCCAAGGACTGGCTATTTTCCTGCTGATCTAATCAGAAACTTTCTTAAAAAATCTAAAACAGCACTAAACAGGGTATGAAAATAATACCTTATGCAAAAGATTTTAAGATTCAGCAGCAAACTTCAGTTTAAATGATTAGTGTATCCTTTCATCTTTCCATGCCTTCTTCTTATGCCATAAAACATGACATAAAGGAGAAAAGAAAAGAAATTACTAAAAAAAAAAAACTATTCTGATCTGAAATGAAGGAGTATTTAGTGGATCCTGAGATAGGAGAGAGACAGCATGTCATGTTTTCTAATTTGCTATTATTTATTTATTTATTTAATTTTAGCTAATCCTATTAATCTGCAAACAGGGATTTTCAAGGAGAATACCATCACTATCATGACTTTTTTAAATCTAAAAGGTGAAGATGTTATATGCTGTTACCACACTGTTATGACCAAAAATTTTGGAAGAAATTAATTTTAAAAGCTTTTTATAAGCATCAGCACTTGGTAGTTGAAATATTTTGGTCTTTTCCTTCCTCAAGTGAAGTCTTAGTTCTGAAAATATAAAGCAAAATGCTGATACAAAAGGTATGGAATAGTGTAATAGAAGTAATGAAGACAGGTGTTTTCATTCTAGATTTTTGCATGCCGATATCTTTAGTTACTAAAACTCAAAACTGTGTAAGTAATGACAAAATTTAATGATGATTAAAATGTGCTAACTGGACTTTGAAAATGTGTTTCAATATAAGGTAAGACAAAATCACATCCAAGGTAAATGTCTGAGGTAATAAAATATGAGAATTAAATTTAACAAGTAAGTGAAAAAAATAATTAACATGAAAACAAATAATAGCTTTTCTCATATTTGCATTCTCTGTCTGTTTTCATGTTTGCCTCATTATCAGTGTTCAATGTGATGTTTCATATTCAGTCAGCATCTATAATGAATTAATTTTTAAAAAAGGTTTTTGCATCCTGCCTGCTAACCAGCTTTTTAATGAAAATGTTGGACTATTCATGACCTGAAAATTTACTGTCTTTGATTGCTGCCCTGTGAAAACAATAGTGACAAAATCCAGTCAGTCCAACTCTTAAAAAGCAAACTGTCCTCAGAAACATGTAATACACAGCAGCCTTCCAAAGATGGATCTAAAAGTCTGGCAAAGTGTTGCGGCGCATGCCTGCAAGTTCTAGTGCTCAAGAGACCAGCTGCAGGGGCCTGTGACAACCTGGACTGTTTAGGTCATGGAGACCTGTGGAAACCAACCATGAGCCCCTGCGGTTGAAGAAATTATTTCTAGAGACTTCTCCTTTGCTCCCTCTTGAGTTGTGTATCATTGGTTCATTTGAATTGTGTACCCTCCCCTATCATGTAACTATTGGTTTGTATCTCTGTCCCTCTTCCCTCTGACTGTCCCAGTTGATCTGCACACCAAACCACTCCCCTTTTCCTTCCCCATATAACCCTTTGTCACTGGCTGTTTGGGGCTCGCAGCCTCCAGACTTCCAGCCCTCAGCTCATCCCGTCCCGTCTCTCTGTCCCTTCTCGCCGTCCCTGGACCCTCACCTGAAGACCCTCAAATAAATCCCTGGAAGCCTGAAGACTGCGTGTCGTACATTCTTCTGCCCCACCTCGGTTCCTGCTCGCCTCCGTCCCCCAGGGACTCCGCAGACCGGTCAGTGAGCTTCTCTACCAGGGCACACCCGGCAGGTGCGCGGCGTGGCGGCTCACCCTTTCTGTGTGGCTTCGGGGCGTGCCGCCTGAACTCGAAAGCGAGAAGCCACAGCAAAGATGCTTCAAAGATCTGTAATATTCTGGAACAGAAGTAGCAGGTAGAATGTCCAACTCCAAAATAAGAATTTTTTCAAATGCAAGAATTGTTATTTAACATATCCCATAATAATATTACATATTGTGACAAGGTACATAGTAAAAAGAGGGTGAACTAAATTTTGAAAAAGGTAATTTTTGTTTCAAAATATATCTATATTTTGTTCACATGCCCTGTTAAAAAGGTTTGTTTTGAGCATGTAGGTTACTTCCAGCAATATTGTAAAACCCAAAAATCCTCTAGGTAAAAAAATAATGCATTTTTGCCAATAGAAAAAGGGTCTAAAGTTTCTCCACTAAAGTAAATATCCTGATTTTAACTTACTTTCAGTGTTTTAACATTGACAAACCAGCCATTTAGTTGAATTTCTTCAAGCATTAACTAGATGAAGAAGGTTGTTTATCACTTACCTGAGTTAATAATTATTGCTGTTTGCAGCAGTCATGATTATATTGTGTATAACATTGAATGAGCCATTTGTCCTCTGCTGGCATTTTAGAGGGAATATAATATATGCAGAACTACAGATGAGTTGTATCACATTTCAGTGCCACGTGTTTTGAAACTATGTGACCTAGGTTGGATTATCAAAGTTTTAATGCTCTATAGTTATCTATTATGTATTTATATATGTATGCATATATGTATTTATTTATTTATTTAGGGATAACTCCCACTTGTGTTTTTATCCTGTGGAAAATTAATCAAATTGGGTTTGAGTTGTTACTCTGAATAGGAAGCTACTCTCTAAACATTCTGATTGGCATAATCAATACTGTACACAGTATGCAATGTTCACAAGGACCTGTGGCCCAAGTGATGCTCTGCAGGAGAGAGAGGAAGGAGGAAAATGGTTCTACAGCTCAAGTAGGAGCTGAAACTCAGTGGAAAGTATCAAGCATGTTGTACTTTAACTTTTGTAGCTCAAGGAGGTGAGAGGAGAAGATTTTGCAATGAAGCACATGGTTATCTTCAAGCCAAGACACTGAAGGAAGCTGTGAGACCTCCATGACTCATATAGTTGTGATGGAGTTAGAGAAGTGAACACTGTGCTAAGCACCAAGGCAGTCCTCACCCCCTGCAATCCTCCTCTGCAGCCAGAAGAGCTGAGAGTTATCACCAAGCCTTTCTGTATTTCTGTATGTTCCCCTTTGCTTTACAAGGGAGTCACTGGTTTCAACAAACAGTCAACGACTGAGGTCAGCCTGAAGGGGCAATATTCTCAGGTTATTAGGTTCCTGATTTCTGTGAATGTCTCAGAGGTTTCCATGATGACAACCACTATTTGCACTTGTGAATTGGATTGTTCATCTACAGTGTAGTATTTTAGTTTAGACCACATATGCTTTCCAGAATGTTTAACCAATCTTTTATTATATAACTGCATAAGATTTTGCCTGTTTAGCTTGGTGTTATCTATCTCCATTTGCACTTCTGTCATCCTCACTTAAATTCTAAATGTCCTTAGTCCTGGTATATTTGTTCATGTCCTGTTTACAATATTAGTTTCAAGAAAGTAGTTCTGAAACACTAAAAGACAAGTTTGAAAGCCTTCCTTATGGCATAAAGTTAAATATAGCAAACAAACTGAAATGCAAGAATGAAAGCACTTTTATGGCTTAATTGTCTCATTAAAGTTTGCTATGAGCTGTGAAATTCTGACTTTCTGCAAATGTCTTTGAAGATACTATTTTCATTAATCATGCAGCAGCTTTTAATAGAATGAATTTATTAAGGGAATATTTGGCAAAGTAATAGATTTCATACTATGTAAAAATTCAATTTTCCTTAGTCAGCTACAACCATAAGTGCTGAGAGCACTTCATCTATCCCACAGACACTTGAAAAAAGGAAAACACAGATCTTTCAAATACCTTAGAATCTCAGTTTGTGAACTTAATGTGAAACTTCCATCTGGAAATTGCAAGGCCAGATGGTTGTATATATCCCAGCAGAAAATATACATCTGTCACTTTTTTTTTTGTAACTGGTTCTATTTGAAGAAGGATTTATTTAATCAGCTTGGCATATCATTTAATGTGTCAATTGTACATTCTGTAGCCTTCAGCTCTCTTTGTACCAAGTCCTCTTTCATTTGTAAAATGCAGTGGAGGTAGTCATTTCTCTAACTAGATGCAGGATGACTGCTGATTTGAATTGTTTTATGCCAAAGCATGATGAAGAAAAGCAGATGAATATAATTAAGTAAAATTCTTCAGTAAAGATTCTTGCCATCAAGTGTACTTAGCTTGTAAATTTACCTGTCATACCTCGGCTCTCCACCATGTAGAGACACTCTCTGGAAAAACTTTAACAGGGAAATGGAAATAAACATATTGACTTAATGGAAACGTTCTTTAGAATTCTATACTCTCTCATTAATCCAAAGGAACAAAAATTGGTTCTGAATCCACAGTCTATCCAAATTTGAACTCATGGAGATATCTAATTGGATTGTCTTCCTAAGAATCCTGTAAGCCAGTACTTAAGAATAAGATGTCAATATCTCTACTGGTGAGGAATAGCATAAGGTGTGAGAACCTTAATGTGGATCTTCTGATTATGTGTATGACAAGTGACTGAACATAATGTCTGCGCTCATTCAGGTTTACATTTACATCAGGTAACCTCTAACTCACACATCCATACATCACATTGAGTTTTACACATTTAATGGAATTTTACTGCTGTCATTTAAAAATTGTGTTTGGGCATGATATTATAGCTCACTCTGCCTAGCAACTTTCTTCTGATGTGCTTCGTTGATACAAATTTGATCTGAAGGGCAGAGAAACATGAACTAATTACTTTCTCCTCTTTGCCTTTCAGAGCAACACACAATCTTCTAGTCTGGTCCCTGCCTGAGATAACACAGGTAGGTGAGGTAACACTCTACAATGGATGTACACTTCAGAACTGCTTTATTTTCAGCATTTTAGTCTGGATCAGCATATTTGAAGCTAATCTCCCAGTTGCATCTTGTTACTTTGCCTTGGTTCATATCAGGGAACAGATTTGTGAAGCAGAACCTGTATTTCATTTCAATGAAAAAAAAAAAAGCCAAAAATGCCAGCCAGGATGCATAAAACAACTTCAAATCCAGAATGGTTCATTGGACAAGAGCAGAGCTCACTTAAAGTTATTTCTTCTTCCATAAAATTTATATAAAAATAATTTAATCTTCAATATAAACTATTTTCACTTACATATTTGGTCCTGCTACTGGGACACATTGTTTTCTAGTCTAGATATATATTTACCTTTGCCTTGGAAAACAATTTTTACGATAATTCTTCCTGGAGAGGGCAAATATTTTTTGACCTCAGAGAAAAAAAATTGTCTTCACTAGAAATTTTTAAGAAAAGTCTACTGTGTTTTTTTTTCTTAATACTTATCTAAACTAAATATAATGAAAATGTCACACAAAGCTAATTTCATATACAAGTTCTTTCCATGAAAAAAGGTGTCATCATGTAGCAAAAGCAGATCCCAATACACAAATCATTCTTGGTTTTAAGGTTCACATATTTTTTCAGCCTTTATTAATAGATAATAATCAACAACATAGAATTATTTGAAATTATGCAAGGATTAATTTAATGTAATTAGAAAATTAAAACCTTTGCATGAACTGAATACTACACACTTTTGATCAATGGTGACTCTGCTGTCTTTTGATCCACAACAATTAAGTCATCAACATCACACAGTAATATTGACATTTCTGTTTTAATTTTATTCCCCCCCATGATAATTTTGGAGATGTCAGTGCAGTAATAGAAGAAAAGAATGAACTGTGTCAGGATCAAAATCTGCCATACGTTTAATTGTATTAGATGGCTGAAACTTCCCAAGGAATGCTGGCAGAGCTGCCTAGTCGCTCGATTTTCAGAAGAGGATACTCACATGGATCTAACAGTACACAATGTACTCTGTATAATGGAAGCAAATTATGTAATATGTATGTGAGTTGCCAAGTTTACCTCACAAATAACCTAAAATTGAAAAAAATTGTTGTTTATTATTGTAAATACTTTAATGAGATTCTCCTGTCAGGAGATGGAAATACCTAACTTTAAATTGCTCAGTACAATTACAGCTTTCCATTTTAATGGCATACAGAGTGGCCCTTTTAATGATAGAAGTCTTAATCTGCAAACCAGGCCAAAGCCTTCAAATTATCTCTGCCCTTATTTCGTTTGTTTGAGTGTTTGAGTCCAATGAAAATGAAACAAATCAGCTCCAAATGCATCTAATCTCAGCAAACAGGATGAGCAAGTAATTTGAAAATTAAGTTAAATCATTAGTCATTAGAATTTATGTATATACTGAAGAAAAGCTTAGAAAATGCTTGAAGAAGGTAAAGGCAGGGCATGGGGGGGGAAGGAAGGTTCGTTTAAGAAACACTTTGAAAGTTACACATGGGAACATTCTTCAGGCCCTGTGTTTTTCTCTGGCTATGTCAAGTGAGGTGCAACAAGGAAAATTAGTACTACTACGTGATTTCTGCTGAAAAGTTAACTGGGCCATAAGTCTGATTCAGCTTTGATGGTTGGATTTGTTTTAATGGATTTTCTCTGCTTTGCTTTATTCAGTAGACTTTGTTTCTTGTGCTCGCTTTGCTTTAGTCATGAGACAATTTTTATTTTCAGTTAAAGGCAACACAATTATTTTCTTGAAATATAGAACATTTCTTAGCTATATGTTGCATAAAATGTGACATTTGTTTTGTCAGGGCAAGCTCTCTCGACATTCAATAAAGCAGAAAAGCTTGTCAGGGAATAGTCCTGCTTCATAAACTCTCAACAATATATTAATATAATCTCTAATGTAATAGAATTACATAACATTCCTTCAAAGTTCCAAAGAGTTTTCATCTCATGTAAAGACAACATAAAGGGTTGAATGCGGTTTTGAATTTTCTCCATTTTTAGTTTTTCTCCATAAAATATTTAATTTTCCTGTGAAATTTGTCATTTAGTTGCAATTTTCCTTTTTCAGTATTTTTTATTTCAGATTAAAAAAATCAACATAAAATGCATCTGAGGGAAAAAGAAGTTACTGAATGCTGTTCAAGACTTTTTGATTTGCTGCTATAGTAAAGCTCCTGAACAGCTTTGAAGGAGCAGGTTTGTCTTTCTACCTGAAACTAGACTTTTCAATTGGATCCATCATTTTTTGGAAAATTAAAATTTGTAACTGCATGATTTTCTTCAAGAAGAGTCTATGAGTACTCTTAGAGTACTCTAAGTACTAACTTACAGTACTTGGTGAAAAAAAGTAAATTATATCTCGTTCTTTCAAAATTTTATTTGAACTGTACATTTTTATTGGCTGCTGCTTCTACCTCCAAATAAAAGATCAGTCTAAACAATTAAATTGTGGAGAATTGCATTTTTGGAAAAGATGCTTATAAACTGCATTGAAAACATTCTTTTACTTACTTTGTAATGGTCAGTTTTTATGCATAATAAGCATAAAATTATTCCTATAAATTCAATGATATAAAATTTTATAGGAAGTGATACCTAGTCTGCTGAAATTAAGAAAAATTTCAATTATGTTCTAGTGCTTATGTTTTACTGCACAATTTATCTTTTGCAAGAACTAGCAATGAGAGTACTTACCTGAAATTGTGCAATAATACATAGTGTGTGTTTAATTAGACATAAAAAAACAACTTTATTTGAAAACATTCCTCCTTAGTTCATTGAAGGAGGTTTTGCATTTTTATAGCTGTGTCTGTAGACAATAATTGTTTGTGCTTTGCAATTCACTAGAGATTCCTGTTTTAATCTTTTTAAATACCTTTCCTGTGTTTTAATTAATTTTTATGACAATGAAGCACAGATGGCCCTTTAGAAAGTTTTTGGTTCAGAGCATTTTAGAAGAAAACGTTATTATTACTATACTTTTTTCCTGTGGCTATCCCTATCATATTGTCACTTCCCCCTGAACTAGCTCATTGTGGTGGTTTTGGCTGGCTCAAAACATCAGCAAGGTATTTTTAACATCTAAGAGAAATTTCAACCCCTCAGAAGCTGTTGTGGTAGGCCTGGGGAGGTGTCTGAGGGGTGGGGTGTGGCACAAAGATAGCTCCTGTGTGTCCTGAGTGAGAGTTCTGGAAGTTTTTACATCAAGTCCAGCAGAGCCAATCTCTGATGGCTCTGAAGGTGATGGACATGCTGCCAGCCAAGCGTAGGCCAATTAGAGGTGCTAGTTACACCTCTGTGAAAACATATTTAAGAAAAAATTAAAACAAGGTAGGCACGCACTTCTCTGTAGTTAAAAGAAGAGGAGGAGGTAAAAATATGTGAAGGGAAAACAACATGGAGACACCAAGGTCAGTGAAGAAGGTGGGGAGGAGGTGCTCTAGTGCTTCAGGCACCAGAGCTGAAAACTCTCTGCTAGCCATGGTGAAGGCCATGGGGGGAGCAGGAGGTTTCCCTGCAGCCCATGGAGTCCACAAGGATGCAGAAAATCCACCCACAGCCCATGCCAGAGGAGCAGGTGGATGCCTGGAGGAAGCTGTGAACCAGTTGGAGTCTCATTGAAACAGCTGAAGCTACAGAGGCCTTGCAAGGGAGAGAAAGGCCTTGCTCCTGGGATGGAAGCAGCCTGGCCTCAGCTCGGGAGAGTCTGCACAGCACCTTATGGACAAAAAGACTCATGCTGCAGCAGAATTCGGGCAGGATGTTGCTTGTGAGATTGGACCCATGCCAAAGAAGTTCCCAGAGGACTGTCTCTCGTGGGAGGGACCCCGTGGCTAAGTAGAGAACCCCTCTCCCTGATGGACTGACCAGAGAACAAACCCCTTACCCTGCCCCCTGTTCATGTTGGTTTGGAAAGAGGAAAGCGGGGGTGAGTGCAGAGACTGCTTCTTAAGAGGGAGGGGGTGAGAGCAGAGAAACTGTCTGGAGAGAGAGAGAGATAAGTAGAGATAAAGCGTATTTGTAATAGAAAAATTGTAGTGATTAATAGATCTATGGACCTGCTCTGTGGACTGAGAAAACACCCCAGACCCTGCCCTGCTACCTGAGCTGTTGGTTAAAAAGAGAAAAGGGGGTGAATAAAAAATGGGTTCGTAAGAGGGAGGGGGGGAGTGAACAAAATAGTGTATGGAAAGTTCGGTTTTGCCTCTCATTTATCCTTCTACTCGGTTAAGTAATTAAATCACATTGCAACTTTAAGTTTAGAGCCTGTCGGCCCTTTCTTTCATGCGTCCTCCTACCTGTGTCTTATTTCACTTAACTCCTGAGATTGGTGTGTGTTTTTACAGATCTTTTCCTTTCCCTTCTCCTGCACGTCTGCAGCAGGAGAGAGCTGGAGTGCCGGTGTTTAGTCAAGGTCAAACCCTGACATTCACACATATGCAAGCTTAATTATTGTTTGGTTATTTGTGTGAGTGAGTGAGTGAGTGAGGTTGGGAAAAAAGTTGCATTTACGAATTCTGACAAGACTGATATTATTTGGGTGTCATATTTTGTGTAATCTCAAAGCAGAGATGACTAAACAAACCTTGTTCTTAACAAAAAGAGCACCACAATCAGAAACTCTGTCAAGAGTCTGAAAAGTGAGATAAGCTTTTCACAGAAATCCGTGAAACTGAATCTGTGAGAGTGAATGAATGCGGTAAATGGCTTTAAGGTCTTTGATCTTTGTTCAAGTTTTTTTCTCATAGACATTTCTGGGTGCAGGTTACTGAGGTGAGTAAATTGAAACTTCTCCTGAGAGGAGAATATTGTTCATACACAGGTCAACAGCACATAACAAAATGAATTATGCAAAGTTGAAATTCCTTGGTTGTACATGAATGTCTCAGGGCAATCCCAAGCACAAGCGCAAACTGCAAGGAATATGGATTGAGATTTTCCCCGTGGAGAAAATCTTGAGTGTTTATAGACGAAAAGCTCAATATGTCTTGGCAATGTGTGCTTGTTGCCCAGAAGGCCACCACCATACTGGGCTGCATGACAACAAGTGTGACCAGCAGATCGAGGGAGGTGATTCTCCCCCTCTACTCTGCCCTAGTGAGACCCCACCTGGAGTGCTCTGTCCAGCTCTGGGGTCCTCTGCACATGAAAGATGTGGAACTCTTGCAATGAATCCACAAAGAGGCACTAAATTGTTACAGGACTGGAGCACCTTTTTATGAAGACAGAAGGAGAGAGTTGAGGTTGTTCAGCCTGGAGAAGGCTCAAGGGAGACCTTAGTGAAGCCTTCCTATACCTAAAGGGGGCTGAAAAGAAAGCCAGGGAAGAACTTGTTCAACAAAGGCATATAGTGACAGGACAAGAAGGAGGGTATGTTTAGATTAGATATTAGGAAAAAATACATTATTGTGTGGATGCCACATCCCTGGAAGTGTTCAAGACCAGGCTGGATAGGTCTCCAAGTAACCTGGTCTAGCAGAAGTTGTCCCTGCCATGGTAGGGGGCCTGGAACTAGATGATCTTTAAAGTCCCTTCTTACCTTAAATATTCTATGATTCTGTGATCTATTGCAACAGCAGTTAGGACCATCTTCTCAGTTATGAACTAAATTGAGTGTGTACAAAATAGGATTTCACATAGATTTTTTTTTTTTTGTTGTTATTGCTGCAGCTGAAACTCATATTATGTTGAATGTGTATTGTGAAATATGAAATAATATTTCTAATGAAATCTACTCTTTTATGCCTGGAAAGGAATATCATAGTTTTAATATGGGTGAATATCTTAATCTTATTTTTAACTTGCAGTTGATAAGCAGTTGCAGACAATAGGCTAGTGCTATACTCCGCATGCATTGTGCCATGAATACTCTCTAAACATCATAAAGAGCTTATTGCATTCTCTTTGGTAGTTAAAACACACATTAGGAAATGACTTTTATGGAGCTGATAATGTAATGCTTGGGAATTAGATAGGTGAACAGAACTGAATTGTAAATTCCTTGAATGAAAACATGTATTCCTGCATCAAAAGTCAGGTCTTTCTTCACAATTTTCAGTGCTGTTTCTCCAAATGGATATCCAAATGGAATATGTTTCTACAATATTCAGTGAATACGAAGTCTGACTGTCATTTTGAGAAATATTTCTGATATTTTCTTGGAGGAAGGGATATGCCAAAAGAATTAGCCTTCTATCGCAGGAAGACAGGTGTACAAACTGTGTATAATAACAGTCACTTTGCTTTGGACCTCAAGAGCATAATTTAGAAAGTGTTTGTAAATGATTCATTCATTTATGGTACGTTCCCTGTCATCATCATAATAATCATTTTCCTATCATCCTCGAATGATTAAGGACAACGTCTTCTCTCAGCTCCCATGTTCCCCTTCTCAGTTTTGCAACAGTCAGTGTCAATACCAGATACAATCTATCAGTCGCTGAGAAACACTCCGACTTCGATATGGAAGAGCAGCATTCAGACAAAATAAATTGGAAGCTACTATGTGGTGACTGTTGCCTGTATTTTGAAAGTGTCACAAGCATCCTGGATGGATAGATAAACACAGAATAAAAAGAGACATTTCAGATACTTCAGGTTTTGAAGGAACATCTTATATCACTGCCCTACTGGCTTTACGTATAAGAGAAATTTGAAAAGGAATATGTTATTATGTGAATTAGTAATGATAAAATATACAGATGTCTTCATATGTGCCTCACCTCTTCCAACAGCATGTGGTTGTCAAGTAATAGCTGACTGGAATTCCCAGAATTTCAAAGAATAATGAAGTAAACAATGAGTAGAGATAATCAGCTATTCCCTGCTAATAGTCTGGGGAAGTGTTCCTTTCTCAGACTTTCTTTAACACATTTGCACTTTTTTTTAGTTCTTTGTAAACAGAGAAGGATTCGGTAGTAGGAGTTTTCCACATTTGTTCAAACAGTTGTTTGCAATAATATATTTAATTTTATGAAGTTTTTGTTTTGTATTTTAAGAGTTCTTTAGAGCATCCACTCTTAGGCTTTCATACTCAGTTGATCTCTTCAGTTCATGCTTTGTTTAAATTTCTTAGACTGCTATACTGATTACTTAGCCCAAAGCAAATTATCATAATTTCCAAACATCCCTTGTTTTCCTGAATTGTTTCACAATGTTATGGATATTTTAACACCATGTTCTATCAATAAATAAATTGGAAATAATAGGTTTAATAAGAGAGCATCAACCTTAACAGCATCAATAAACTGATAATATTTGCTTTCACATTTCTGGTACCACACTCCTGCACTCAACCTACAGGATTAACTATCATCCTCTGGAAGAAGAATAAATTAGACTGAAAGAGAATTGGTTTAACTTAGACATTAGAAAGAAATTCTGTACTCTGAGGTTGGTGAGACTCTGGAGCAGGTTGCCCAGAGTTGTGGATGTCTCATCCCTGGAAGTATTTAAGGCCAGTTTGGATGGAGCTCTGAGCAATGTGGTCTAGTGGAAGAACCCCTGACCATGGCAGGGGTTTATAACTATGTGATCTTTAAAGTCCCTTCCAATCCAAACCATTCTATGATTTTATGAAATAGAATAGTGGTTTTATGACTGATAAAAGATAGCACAGGAATGGAGTCAAGAATTAAGAAATCTGTTCATTACTATTGAACTTCAATTATATTACTAGAGGACAGTTATTGCAGAAGATATACACAAAGGCTTGTAAAATGTATTTTCAGAATAGCTGTGGCTGAGTACATATGAATGCATATCTCACACCTCCTAAACAAGGGCTGGGTTCTGGTCTGTGCTTTGATTTCAAAATACCTAGACAGAGCCTCTCAGTTATCCTCCTACACAGCAAAAGCACCAAAATTTGCCTTTTTTTTTCTTGAAAGGCAGTGCTTCTTCTCTTCCTCAGTTTTTTCTGTATAGATGATTCCCACAGTTCCCATTCTGCTGTCTGTTTTATATCCATCTTGCCCTGCTTCCCAGGTCTCTGCAAATAACCCTGAAGGGTTACAATCCATGGTATGAAAGAAGATTGAAGAAGGCTCTCCTGAGAGGTCCTCTCAGGGGACAAAATAGTGAGTCTTCT
The DNA here is from genome assembly GCA_024500445.1 of Entomyzon cyanotis. Taxonomy (NCBI): domain Eukaryota; kingdom Metazoa; phylum Chordata; class Aves; order Passeriformes; family Meliphagidae; genus Entomyzon; species Entomyzon cyanotis. The sequence continues at coordinate 25,133,374 of JAKEPQ010001005.1, forward strand.
CAGGGAAAATACCTTCTCCTCTTTCAGTCAATTAGTCACCCTTACATCCATTAATTAATTACCTGTTGCCTTTTAAAAGAAAGAAGAGTTCCTGAGTAATTTTGGGAAATGCAGAGTTTAATCTTTGCTCTATAATAATGGAGAAAATATTTTTCCTTCAGTGTTGCTTCTGGGAGAGTGCTCTAAGAGGAAAGCAGTCAAGCTTTGGTACAAAGTGAGATGTTTTTATGAAACAGGTTTCTACATCCAAAGTGGTTTGAATGGAGACTGAGAAAATCTGAGGAAATATCTCCAACCCTGTAATTTTTAATTCTGAAGTACTTCAGACATTATCTAGTTTAAATGGGGAAGTGGAGGGAGAAACAATCAGAATAGAAAGTTCCTGAGGAAAAGGTGGCAGCATTTGGCCCAGTTCTACATGAGCCCAGCACAAGTAGTCTTATTAGGGAACTACATGCTTAAATTTAAAAGTTTTCTCAAAAACCCCACTGAGTTGGGCACAGTGTGTGCTTTCATATTCAGGAAATTTTGGAGTTACTTTAATTTTTTAATAAAGCAAAGCCCATGGGAGGCATCTCTCTTATACTACTGTGGATGTGGAACTTCTTTTCCTGGCAAAATTCTATTGAAGAACTACATAAAATGCTGCACTTCATGGCTTTAACAGACTTGGAAAGAGCTTGGAGCTCAGGAACTGAGTTAACTGCAAATATAATGATTTCCTCTCTAGGACTTTTACAATTATTTGAGGTAAGATACAAAAGAATTTGCATATTTCCTTCTGGTGTTTGCTTTACTAGTCAAATTTCTGTTGAAGGAAAGAGAAGATTAAATAGTACATCATCACTGAAAACACAATGATGTGCAATTTAATGAGATTTTTGCAGGGACTGAAACAAATCAGGGAAGATTAATTTCAGTTGACTGAAGGCATTATAAGAGAATTCTCTTTTTTTCCTCTCTTACTTTCTGTTTTCTTTTTTTCCTAGGACTGTTGTTCTACAACAACCTCTTCTCGGATGTACATCATCACAGAGAATTTCAAATTGCAAGTGTGGGGTAAATTGTATAAAATAAGATTATTAAAAAAACAAATTACTGAGGCAAGTGACATGCAATTTACAGCTCTTGAATGAGAGTGTAGGTTGAAGATCAGAAAACAGCACACCAGGAAAAAGTGCTCAGATGAATACCACATGAAGAGGAAGAAATTATTTCACCATAAAAAAGAGAAAGGTGTTTCAATGCTCTGATTATTGAGATATTTATACAATATATAAATTACTCTCTGTTTGCATTCTTGTATATCCATGTAAACCCTTACAAAGTAAACATACATTGATCATTAGAGATGTTCTGGTAGACATGCAAAGCCATGCATGAGAACATACAGTGCAGTCATTGATGATTATCAATAGCAGAAGCATAGATCATGTTAAAAAAAAAAAACAGATTGAGTTGAGATCCAAATCAAAGACACAAAACCCAATGAAGCTGAATGGAGTAGAGCCAAAGAAATCCTTTCTTCGCTATAACTTTTCAGCATAATTTCAACAAGAACAAAACATTAGTGGAAATTAGGTTACACGGCAATCTTTGTGGTGACAAAATGTGGAGATAAAAATGTGAGAAAACAAGAAATTCTTCAAGAAATTTAGAACAGAAAAATATGTTCGTATTTGAAATGAAGTTTCTCTCAGAATGTATGTCTTTTGAAATATTATGTAATGGCCTAAACTACACACTCTTAGAAAATACAGTTGAATTATAGAGCCCCCATGCTGCAGTAATAATAATTTCCAAAAGTAAGCATTAAATATTAATCTCAATATTAATATATTGTGAAACATTTTGCCTTTTTTGCTGAAAGGGAGAAAAAAACCATGTCCCTTCTTCACTTTATTTGTCAGACATATGAACCTTGTCACTTTGTGGTCAGTAAAAATAAGAGATTGGCACATGAAGAAGGAATTTCTATATGTATTCAGTAACAGAAAAAAATGTTAATTCATTATAAATAAAATATAACACTTGCAAGCATAAAAAATCTCCACCAAACTCAAGCAGTGTACTGACTGACTATGATTTTTATTTTTTGTTCCCTAGCATGCTCACACTTTTTCAGCTTTCTGCACATTCAGTATGCAACTGGCAGGCAGGGTTGTAAGAGTTGAATATCTGAATGATTGCGATGGTGCAGAAACACATTTTAAGCAAACCAAAACAACATTAAATAAGTTTGTTCTCATTTAAGCAGTGAAAAGACATTATTATATATAAAGTTAGATTTGTTACCATAGTAAGAATATAAATTCTATACCACTTCTAATTCTAAGCAGTGCTGTGGTGGAAGATGTTGAAGCATAAAACAGCTTGATTTTGCTGTTAAGAACACTAAAGTCTGAAAGATAATCCAGTATACCATGTAGCACAGTAAATGGGTATTACTGCTGGGTGGACTCACTTGTCAGTATTTATCCTGTTTCAGTACATTATCATACAGTAACACACCAAGGGAAAATCACTGTAAGAATTTTCTATGAGCCTTAGAGCTGTGAACAGTCTTCTTTAACATGCATTCTTTCAAGGATATCTGTTTTCTAACCTGTGGAAGAGAGTGGAAATTCTCATTTCAAGCTCCTTTTTAAGAAAAAAGGTTTATGTCTCTGAGCCACAGTGCTCTGTCAAATTAGGACTTCCATCAGAAACCTGTCAGTAGTGCAAATCTACCTTCACAGTATTAGCAGTGCAGTATGTGAGCAGATTCCCCAGCTGCATGGACTTCTCAGTCTTCAAAATCCATGAGGTTTCCTTCTTGCCCAGACATGGGAAACAGCGACTTGTCTTATTTATATTTGCCTTGTATCTGATCGGACACTGGAGCTCCACCAGCTCAGATGAATGAGCTGCCTCTTGTTAGATATTTTATGGCTCTTTACTGACAAAAATGGACCAACAATCCTTTTCACCGTCTGATCAAACAATCACATATATTTTTGTCTATTTTTAGTAGATTTTTGTTTGGGTTAAATCTCTTAAATTTTGGCACAGGACCATCTTCCAAGTGTAGAGCTGTTAACTATTTTAAACTAGTTATTTTATTGAGTGAAGTTTTGAATTTTCTGTTAAGGTCAGCATCCTTTCTCAAAAGAGTCTCAAAAGTATCAAAAGAGATTTGTCTGAGGAGAAAGAACACCTTAAATATATGATGCTTTGAATGGCTTTAATTATTAAATGAAGGGACTATTTAATATATCTGGTGAGATTTTGCGAAGGTCATTTCTGTCAAGACAAAATTACTTAACTAACTTGCAACTTTGTAAACCTGGTTGTTTACAACAGAAATGAACAGTTACAAGTCTCTTATGATCACATTTATTCTTTTTGTTTTTTCTTTTGCATTAACACTTCAGTTTCAGAGACACTTTCCTAAAATTTCCTGTGATAGGATCATGACATGCTCCTTATCACCTGTAATGAAGAAGTCACATACAGATTTAAAGTTTTCTACTCTTTTTTGATGAACTGGTCATCTTGGAAAAGCTGCTCTTTATATTTCATCTAGAATGATCACAATCTCCAGGGTAAAAAAGGCTGACATTTTTGGAACATGTACCTGCATCTTCAGCCTCACTGAAGAGGTGTCTGGTTTTGCTTTGCAAATAACCCCTGGATAGAAGGGCCTACATGGTTCGTTAGGTCTGAGACCAACATACTGTGTGTTTTAAAAGTCATCTGGTATTCATGGTGTGTTTTGGACCTTACCCTGTTTTAACCTGGATGTGTCAACTTGCTCCCTCATGCACTGCCGTGATGTTGGACAGAAACCTGGCACCAAGTCTATGTGTCGGACACACACCAATATTGTCTTCTAGAAAGTCCTGTGAGATCTGCAGGATGTGCCAAGACAAGTTAGCCTTGACATATTGCAAGAAAACTGCCTTTGAGCCTCAGAGATCCAGATTGTATGAATGCATGGAACAAGGTCAGGAAGAGTATGAAGGCATCTCCTTATTTTGGCTCTTTGTAAGGCCATATGTATGTAAAAATGCTACTAAAGGTCAGGGAGACAGGGAAATTTCAGAAACATCTGGTCAGAGAGCTGATCTGCCAGGCAGGCTTTGAGAATGCTGTCTTCTGTAGAATAGTGCAGTGTGGGCTTGTATGACTGCTGATTTCAAGAGCTGTGTGACCATGCTCCAGAGTGCCTGGCATTCAAATGCCTCCTATTCAAGTGCTGAAGCCATCCTGAGCTGACAGAAGGTTTCAACTCTGAAAAAATGTATATATGTATCAAAAGCATGGCTTAACTTTTTATTCTGCCTAGCAAGTAGAAGTACTGCTGATCATAAAAAGTGCACTAAAATATTTGATCTGAATACGCATACTGTCAAAATACTCTCACATTGATGGAGATCTGCTGCCCAATTATGGATGGGGAGAAATATAATGAAATAATGTGTCTAAACACCCTTTACAATTCCATATATCTTCCAATATTTATTAGAACATCTTCTATATTAATTTATTTAACTGAGCTGAGAATTTTCTTTTACCTTTTTCATTCTGGTCAAAATACCAGGAACAAAAGTAAGGGGCAAGGTACATCTTTGAACTTCAGTGTCCAAGCAACAATTAAAAGTTCTGTATTAAATTCAACCACACTTATATTAAGGTTTTCTTTCAACTGCACTGTTCTAAACAAGAGCTCTAGAAAAGAAGAATATATGCAACTTATGGTTTTTCCCTTTTTTTGTATTTGGTAATTATGAAAAGCAGTTTTATTTCATTTTGCAAAGTTCTGATTCCCCATTAACTTGATGATATTAATTTCTATCACAGTTAAAATAGCAGAGTAACAAAGTTCCTTGAGAAGTAATAGTGAGACATACAAAGTCCATCTTATAGATCTTGCCCTCTATGCAAGTGTATTCAAAAGATGGTATAGAGTGTATAAGAATTCTTGTATGAAAATTAAACATTGACATAAGCAGGTTTTTTCCTTTCATCTGCATGTGCACATTGTTCACACAGAGCAAAAACTTCTTTGTCTGACTTAACTATATGCACAACATTGAAGTGGAGTTCTTCACAAGTGTCTTTTATGTATTTGTGACTGTATGTAGCAGGTTCTGAAACGGTCTTCCAACAGAAGTACTAATTTACTTTGTATAAGGTGGGGCTTTCAGTATGTTTACAAATATTGTATATGATTATCTGGGTTTGCTAAGACAGTCTAACTGAAGTATATCCTTTTTTTCCAAAAAAGGCATGATGTTATATTCTGAAAGGCATATTATTTTAAAGGTTGTGGCAGGCTTTCCAAAATCTGGAAAAGTTATACCTTTGAAAGCCAATATATTATATTCCCTAAAATACTAACCTCTATTAATCCACTGACTGTAGTTAATATTGAAGCAGTTCTTCTCAGCCTTGAAGATCTAGTGTTGAATATTGGTTTTTCCACTTAAAGGAATTTTCTGTGCTCCCAAAATCTCTCCTGTTTTCCCATGGATATCAGCTGGTCTAACAGGAGACACACCAATGTGATTACAACAGTGTTTTTATTATAACCAGATTGTAATATATGAAGCTCATTGTAAATGAGTTTTACTTTGCAAGCCAGTGTGTCAGAAGCATTTAGAAGTGAATATCTGCATTCCCAATTGCATTTTTTCACAGAGTTTCAGTGGTAAAACACCTTTAAAGTGATGTAAAGTACTACTGTGCTACATTTGCTGCACTTGAAATGACAAAACCTAGGCTCCTTTCCTCCTTAATTTACTGTCTAATCTTTTGTCACTATTTGATTAGTACAGTAGACTACTTTGTAAGGGTACAATTAACATAAATAACCTAATCTGCATAACTATTGATGTAGATGCACAAACACCAGATCATTAAACTTCATTCAGAAAACATTAAAAAAAAAGTTTGCGTATTATAAAAACCCCTTCTTGTTATTCAGGACGAGCAGAAAAATAGAAATGTGGTGCACAAAAAACTGTGCTTCTGTACAACCGATATAGCAATGTAAATATTACAATCAGAAAGAAAAACCTGTGAAAAACCAAATTCCTGCAGAACCATACTAAAGAATTTGTGTTGAAACTACATCTCTATAAAAACACACCACAGCCCTGTCATCAGGCATAATATTTTAGACAGTCATTGAGGTCTCTAATGATTTTTTCTTATGCCACTGCATGTCATGTTATAAAACAGGCTAAGATTTTATTGTTTACATTGAAAATGCTCATTTCTGGGTTTTTTGTATCCTTTTTCATTTTCTTATTGAGTTAGTTGAGAATATTTAATAAAACATATACAGCACTCTAAATCTATATGTCTACAGAATCAATGTGTAGGGATGAGTTAGATGTTTTCATAGTATGATATCTTAAACACGTTACAGTATATATTTTCTGTATATATTCAAATCCCATCTAGTATAGAATGGGAGAGATGCAGTATATTTCTATCAATTATTTTTGTAAGTATAATGATTCATGTAGATGTTTTGAACTTTTTTTTTGAGGGGCTGGAACTTGGTTAGTTGGGTGGGTTTGTATATTAAGTGATCCAAAAGAAGTATCAATTTCTTTACAGATGTCCCCTTCTGTAATAATAAGAATTTTTAACTGAAGGTAGAATTCATCCAAAAAAGCCTACTGTGAGTGGAATATAAATTATATACATGCCTTTGACTGGTTCTGTGAATATCTCATTTAAAAAAAAAAAAAAAAAAAAAAGGAAAGAAAAGAGATAATTTCTGTAAAGGAAGTTTGATCAAATTGTGACATTTTTCTACACTGGTGAGAGTGTTCAAAAGACCCATTACTCATGAAATTGAAGTAAACAATTTTTTGCAGGTGCACAATTGATAGAAATGGAGTATAAGGCACCAGAAATATTTAGGTGTATGGGAGGATGTATGTGGACCTTTTTTTTAATGTAGATGGTTTATAATCTGAGAGAATGCTTGACAAAATCTGCAGTTTGACTATTTGTTTAGTGACTGTATAGCCAAAGGTTTTTAAAAAATGAAGGTTAGTGGTATAAAAGCAGTCACTCTCTTTATAGCAAAGAAAGAATAAGCTGAATATATTTATCTATAATATAGATGTCACGAAAATACTTCAATCAAGAGTACTACATGACTCCTTACTGTACTTCAAATATGGACTAATAATAATATGCAATTTATATATTGAATTAAGCTGGCACATTAACACCCATAACAAACTTCAGAATTCAATACCCAATATGAATTCAGCAATCTGGACTGTTACAAGAATATTACAAAACTTTAATATAAAAATAATCACAAAAAAAGTATTTTACTCTATAAGTGCTCCTACCATGATTATGAAATAAATGTTTTGTTATGTAGCTTCAAATAATAGCTTTTATTAGTAACTCAGTTTCTGCCACTGCAAGCCATTTATTGATCTAGATGTGTAAATTCAGCTCTTAAAAGCAAGATCTCCAAGCAACCATATGACTATATGAGTGGTGCAAAAGTTATATCTGAAATATGATGTCATAGTCTGAATTATATATATATAAATTATTTTCCCCAATACATTTTCTACTTTTACTTTAAACATTTAATTTTAAATTGGAAGCAACAAAAAATTATCATTATTCTGTCATAACTTAAAAAAAGTATGGTACTAAGACTGGATAGCAGTCAACATTAGAATGTTTCATTTGTGTGTTTCTACATTTAACCTCTGTTTCATAATATAGCGTCATCAAGGTAACCACAGATTTTGATTTCACACATGGCTAATTCAGAACTAACATAAATGCAATCAGTGGACACTAATCACTGAAATTTGAAAAGCAATTGGATAAAAGTAATAGAGAAACTTAAAAAAAAAAAAAAGCAAGTTCAAGGAAAAGGATGTGTATGATCGGTACCAAACTATAATTTTCTTATTAGCAGTGCCACTGTGGACAGCTGCACTTTTTTTGGCAGGTTCATCCAGCTCAAATTTAGATGTTGCCTTCAGACAACTGGTCATTTGTCCTGCTGGCAGGATAATATTTGTGCTTCAAACTACAGATCCCTCAAAAAATGTGGGAAGAAATTTTGGCAAAAAGGATGTTAAATAGAAAGACCATTTATGTAAATTTGGACATATAGTGATCTAAGAACGAATATCACTGAAAATCATAGCAGTATTATTTCTACAGCTTTATATTTAAGTGCTATTTGACAAAATTTGCAAAACCTGTCTTCAGTGTTTAATCAGAAAAAATGCTTATTTTAAGTGGTTTTCCACATGAAAAGTATATTTACAAATTTTTGATGGTCCAAAGTATAAATGCTGCATTTTGCTTGAATCATGAAGTTACAAAACAAAAAGCCAAAGAGTTCTTTAGAGTTATGTCTTTCGGTATTGCTGTTTTTAAAAAAAATTCCTTTTAAAAAAAAATTCCATTTTTCATCAATGTCTTCATCAAGGCTCAGTATTCCAGTGATAATTTCAATTAAAAGGAATGTCTTCAAATACAGCATTTTTATTGACAAGTGTGGCTTTTGAAATCATAGAATCATAGGCTGGTTTGGTTTGGAATGGACCCTTAAAGGCCCTCTAGCCTGATGCCTCACATGTCTCAAGGGAATATTGAAGAGGGGAATTAGAAATGCCCAAAAAAAGCCACATGATTTATACTAGGGGAATAATTAATTGCTTACAACGAAAATTTTCCCTGGAGCTACATTTCTGTTTTTATTAGGTGGGAAGACTTGATGAAAGACCAGAAAATGCTGCAATGACAGTCATTAACAGCCTGCTGCAGAAAAAACACACACACCTTGCAGCTGGCTGCAGTATGTTTTATGGACAGGCAGTCTCTTGGGGTGTGTCCACATATAGATGTTTGGGATCGTTAAGGGGAATTGACTATAGGCATAAAACTGAAGCTCAGAAAATGTTCTAAAACAGGTGTTTGTGTATAGCTATGGGAAATCAGAGGTATCGTTTGTTTCTTTATGGTTGTGACTAGTCACGAGGAAACCAAGGATAGTGGGGGACAACATGAAAATTCTGTATTATGTACAAATTTATATGCATTTACAAATTAAAATGTATTTCTATTAAATTGTGTGGGAGGAAAAGTCAGTACTTTCCCAAACCCTGCTGAATTAAAAAAAATACACACATTTAACCACACAGGAAAATGCTTTACTAAGCACAGCTGCTGTCAGAATTACTTTGGAATGAAAGACCATGTATAAGACAAAAAAACTTCCCTTGATGTGATGTCCTTTTCTTCACAATAAATACTTTCAATACGTCCACCAGAATTATTCACATTGAAATACAAGGATTACAGGCTCAGCTCATGTGTGCTTTTCTAACTGGCAACATATATTAAGAACAGAATGTTAATGCAAGTGTAACACCTAGTGAACATTATTTTTGTTGTATTTGTAATGGTGTGGTTGTGTCTATCCTTTTTCTATAGCAACTTGTCCTTTCACCATGGTTCAGAAGCCTGTATTTATTTCCTTAGGAATAGAATCATTTCTCAAAGGACAGTATTTATATCTCCAGAGAAGAATTGGAAAAGGTCATAGAGATGGTACAGTCCAAGATGAGATGAGAGGAGAGAAAGCTACTGCTGTATCTTCAGCATAGGTATCTTGGAACTTCTATTTCTTTGCTACTATTCCAGGGCAAATCAGATGACATATGAACTGAATAAATCACTCTTACATGATGGTTCAAAATTTGGGAAATTAATTCTGTTTTTCTGCAGAACTCTAAGGTTAAGTGTAAAAATTCAAAATCTCCTTCACAGATGAGCCTAACTGGCAGCCATTATATATCTGATCCATTGATAAGAAATTGTGATAGACATTGGGAGTGTTTTCTTATTATTAAAAACAAGATCTTCCTCAAAGAATAGCTAATTGAGTAAATAGGAAGTAAATTTTTGCAATATCCATGTAATACTTGTTTCAAGGAGAAAGAAAACTTCAATCCCAAGTATCATAATGTCTTTTTTAATTATTACGCTGAAACCCAATAACAAACCCAAGTGAATTTATACTGTTCAGTTTATTTTTTCAATCCACATATATGTATGACATAAGGAATATTTTAACGAAATTTATCTATATTTCTGTTGGCCACCTACCTACCACTCTATTGCCAAATTTATCATTATGAGTTCCTGCATCAGCACCTGTATCACCTATTCTGAGTTATGCAAATAATGTTCATAGGTTGAGTAGAGATAATATTTCCCATAAAAGTGATTTTATTTATCTGATTGATTCATTGAGTATTGTAAAGAAAAAGCAATTATATCCCTGTATGGGCAGTCTGGGTGCAAGTTATTTCAAGCCATATGTGTGGAATAGAATAACCTTAAGAATATGAGAATATGATTTTGTTTTTCTCATTTCTGAGGGATTTTTGTTAACCGAACAAATCTCTAAAATAACACATTTAGATTTTTTTTCCTATAAGTATGGAAATATTTTCACTTGTAAGTGTTATAATACTGAACGAAGTACTTAAAGAATTGCAGGAAAATGATAAATCAGAGAGATTAATGTGTTCCTAACATCATACATGAGTTTCTGTCTATTTTTATTTCCTTTACATTTTCAGGACAAAGGCACCCCTCTATGGTCTGAGATCCTAAATAGACTTTAATAACTATTTAAGAAGGATACTACTTGAAAGAACATATTTTCAACGCTTTGTGGTCTTTATGCAAGGGATGATTCATATAAAAAAAGTTCAGTTTAATTCCTGACAATATAAACACGTCCTGTAGGAAAGCCAAAATAGATCTAGTGCAAATACTAAAGCACTGTCAATCAGAGCCAGGGTAACATTAACACTGGTGAAAAATCCATCTCTCTCAAGTATCTGTACCACAGCCAGCTGGAGCTCTCTAAATAGATCTATAAGTTTGTACACAGTTTCTGCAGTTTCTAGGTCTAAACACTGCAATCATTTAGTTTCCAATAACTGATTTCTTGGACACCGGAATTGTCAGTGAACAGAAAACTCCCCTTAAAACAAGGATTTCTATGAACCGTTGCAAAAGAAAGAAGAGAAGTTATGTGGTTAACTGGTCTTTGCATTGAATTTTGTGTTCTGAAACCTACCCTTCATTCCACTGTGGAAATTTGTGATTTCACAGATGAGACAAACCTGGATATTGTGTCCTCTTTCTCATGCAATGTCTGAAGAATTTCAAGGAAAATACATGTTAGATGGATACTACTAACCAAAAAAGATTTGATCATGTTCATTCTTTTAGTTGTATGCTGACAACATACTGCAAAGAACATGAAAAAGGTTAGAAATCATCAGTTCTAGGCCTCTTCAAATGAAAGAAATGAGGTAAGCTAAATGGATAAAAATAGAAGTTGTGGCTGTCAGAGTACCACCAGTGCTGTGACTCTCACTGTATCAAATCTCACACTACTGAAGAAGCATCTTCAAGCTTTGATGGCTTCCTGGAAACCCCCCTCTTGTACTGAGCAATGCTACCAGAATTTCTGAGGTTTTGGGTTTTTTTCCTCTTATCTCTTCTATTGTAAAGATGCAAGTTAAATCCAGTAATTCACTCACTGATGTCATTCTAGCATGTCTTAGACAATCATGTCTACTTTTCTGTATATCTGATTTTTAAGAGGAAGAATGGGTGAAAACACAAAATTCAGCATTGATGTGTCCCAGATACAAATGCTTTCAGATGGGATAGTGCCAATATGACAGCAAAACAGAGACGTTCCGTTAAGTGACCACGTTCAAGTTTCATTTCTATAATATAGTTCATAGCGGGAAGAAAAGAAATCAAGGGAGTTTACTCTTACTTGAGAGGAGAGATGAAGAATGGAAATGTTAAGAAAATGGTTATAGTATTTGTCATTATTTAAGTCAAGATGAGTAGTTTAAAAAAAAATTGGATTTGTATGACAGTAATGCCTAAAGGCACAAATTGCAATACCAAGACCTCACTGTGCTCAATTCATGCATACTAGGAAAGAGTCCCCAAGTCCAAAAATTAGCAGTATAAAAAGCAAAAGTCAGAGAACAGAGAAGAGAAATTATTTCTCTGTAGTAAGATAGTAGAAGAGTAGCAGAATTAAGAGGAAGGTCTGCTGAATTCTAGTTGAAACTATTTATAGCCACCACTTCACTCTAAAGTATTTTAATTAATAGATTTGAGTAATGATATTGCTTTGGGACACATATTTTCTTTAAGTATACCAGGAATTCACTGCAGCTGCACAAAACAGCAATCACAATAAGCAAAATGAGGTTTTATTTTAAAATCAGATATCTGTCTAACATTTGAAACAACAAAAAAGTTACCAAGTAATTGCTTTTATTGCTAGACCTTTTATTATTATTCTTTTTACAAGTGGCAGCACAGAATTATTTGTGCAGGTAAGAAGGTCTCACGCTCATAATAAATGTACTGTGTAACATACCTTTAGTTTAATACAGAAGATCAGGTGCATGTCATAAAACAAATATCTTATTCAGTGTTGAAATTTGGACTGTCTGCCAAACACATTGTATCAAAGTGCATTACTATAATTCAGCTGGGGTGGTTATGTATATAATTTCTAGTGGAAGAGATTTGTGCTCTGTAATTGTGAAATAATGGCTTGGTGAGATCTATTGAAAATAACTACCAGACACAAACACATTATTTATAGGAGAACGACAACTATGTTGACAATTTAGCAAAACAAAAGCTTAATCTACAAATGAAATTTGAAATTAGATATCTGTTTGCTCAAAGTTTAACATATGAAAAAATTCAATGCAAATTTTATACACTGATTTTGCACTGTCTTGTTTTCATGATCTAACATGCTTATGTCAATAGAGTTCCTTGAATCCTTGTTGAAAGACTTAAAATCTTTCCAAAATTTATTTAGCTTTCTCAGCTTAAGTAAGGAGGAAATATAGAAGGGAGAATTATTATATATAAAAACTTCCAAAAACTTCCAGCAAATCAGTATGATAGATATGCAGGTTAAATTAATACAACAAGTCATAACAGTTTCTGACACTTCTGACCATTATTGAGAAATGTCCATTGAGTGTCTCCATGCAGAACTGATGAGCACTTTTCTTGGGAAAATTACTCCCCTTGTCATAGAAGTGGTGCACATAGATTTGTGCATTTGTAAACACCCTCTCAGTGCACCTACGATGCAAATAAGTTTAAAATAAACATTAGGATGGCTGTGTTTACAACCTCAGTAACACCTCATAGATTAATTTGTATTTATTTTTAAGTAAGATAGATTTCTGCAAGGCTTAAAGTTTGTCTTTTTCTATACTCTCTTAACATCTTACTTCTAACCATTCTTGGAATTTTTTCTACTTCTGCAGTATTACTAGTTGCAAATATTATTTGATGCAAACCTGGAAATGTTCTAGAAAGAATAGCCAGTTAAGTGCTAAACCAAGCAATCTTATCTTTCACTTGCTTTGAGATTGAAGTTTTGCCTCTTAGCTCTACTTTCAAATTCTACTGCCTTTGGATGATTACTGGAGCCATTTGAAAAACGGAGTGCAACCTGCCTCTTAAGTACCGTACCAGGCAAAAAAGCAACCCACGGAAAATGTAGTAGTGTTTTGTGTATCAAGTCCAAGAATCAGCTTCTGATGGTAGGCTGAAAAGGAGCCAGCATGGAAATTGTCAGCTGGATGGCTTATCTTGTAACTATGCTTGCAATATTTGCCTATTTTTGGTGGAAGGCTGCCTTGCTGTCTAATTCTGTAGTATCTCTGTATGAAATCAAGATGAGATCTTTATTTTCTTAAGTAATATGTTCAACTTTATACTTTTGTAATTGTTTTTATACTGACAAAATAAAGATCTTCTAGCAGTGGAAATGTGACATTAAGTGCTTTGAAACATCATCCTTTAATTTCACTAAATAACTACACTGTCAGAGATTTTCACTGCAGAAGCAATCAGAGGCAATCTCTGATGAAGAGCAAGTAAACATCCTCATTTTTTGCATGGGTGACAAGGTATATTATATTCTTAGATGTTTTCCCGTTAGGACTATTAGAAAGATGAAACATGCAACTGTAAAAAAGAAGTTTAATGAAGTCTTGATAAGAAATGAAACTCAGTGGAACAGCAAGATCTTGCCAGGCAAAGCAGTGTCAGTTCTGTTTTTATCACAGCACTGTAGGTGTTAGTAAAGCAGAACAACTGTGTAGATTCCTCTTGGTCTGGGCTGTATCTGAATGGTCAAGCAGTTCAGTGTAAAGACAATTTTTCTGGGTCAGTTGCAGAGGGAAGCAGTCAAGCAATGAGAGAGGTGATAAAAACACAAAGGAGTGGAATATTTAAAATGTTAAAAATACTGAATCATCGAAATCATATCTTCTACAGGATTGTAAAAGTGTTACAAAACTCAGTTAAGACAAAAAAGAAAAAAAGTTTTTTAATAGTAAAGTACACGATAATTTCAATTTTTTTAAATGCAGTTATACGCTATTTTTGCATATTAAAAATAATAAAAAAATCCAATTAAATAAAAATGAAACTAGACCCTTAATGGATATGCAATTACTCTAATGACAGTGATCATGTCTGGAAGAACTTGTCACATCTCCTTTCTTATTCGCTGAATTTGATGGAAATCCTGCAAAACTCAAAATACAAGACGGGGTCGATGACATCCATAGCTTTTCTCTCATCCACTTATGTAGTCACTCCATCATAGGAGACCACTATGTTGGTCAGGCAGAACTTCACCTTGATGAAAGCAGGCAGGTCTTGAATCACCTCCCTGTTCTCCACATGCCTTAGCAGAGCTTCCAGGAGGATCTGCTCTGTGATCTTCCCGGGCACAGACATGGTGTTGACAGGTCGTAGTCATCTGACTGCCATGACTTTTCAAATAACATGGGGAGTTGCTTGGCAACTGCATCAGTCAATTCCCTCAGGACTGTGGGATTCATCTCATCAGGTCCAATAGATTTATGTATATTCAGGTTCCTCAGGTGCTGAAAAACCTGATCTTCTCTCACACTGGGAGGGAGTTTGCTCCTGCAGTCTCTGCCTTGTCATCCTTCCACTCAAGAGGTGTGGGAAGACAGGTTGCCAGTGAAGACTTTGGTCAAACATTTGCTGAGTACCTCAGCCTTCTTATCCATTATTACCAGCTTTCCAGCCTTGTTTATCATGGAGGGTATGCTCTCCTGGGCCTTACTTTTCTGGCTGGCATACCTGTGGAAGCCCTTAGTATTCTCTGCATCCTTTGCCAAGTTCAGCTCCATCTGTGCCTCAACCTTCCTGTCCTCATCCCTACACAAATGGACAGAGTCCCCATAGTCTTCCCAGGATACCTGTGCCTGCCTCCACTGTCTGTACATTTCCATCTTGCCCTTTAGTCTGACCAGCAGGTCTCCACTCAGTCATGCTGGTCTCTGGCTTTCCTTTCCCAATTTATTACATCTTGGGATTGCTACTGTTTGCATTCTATGGAAAGCATCCTTAAAGCTTTTTCTCCCTTGTCCCTCAGGGCAGTTTCCCTATTAGTCCTATTGACTGACTCCTTGAAGATCTGGAAGTCTATTTTCCTAAAATTCAAGGTCGTGACCTTATTCTTTGCATGACCCATATCCTTCAGGACTGTGAACTCCACCAGTGCATGATCTCTGCAGCCCAGCCAGTTTAAAATCCTTACAAGAAAGCTGTTTTTCAGAGTATGTCCACAAGAAAAAGTAGAAAGGAAATATTTTAGCATGATTAATACAGTATGCTGTACAAAGGACTTAGCTTTTAACTGCTATAGTTCACTGTTTGCACAATATAGGGGCTACTTTTTATAGATCTGCATTAGCTGACAGAAATCTCTTTTCGAAGATAGGAGACTATAAATTTAAGAGGGACTTGGCTAGTTGTGTATATTTTGTAGAGCTGCTAAATTTTGTCTCTGATCACTCAAGATGAATACAGCAGAAATTGTGATCAGTCATTTTCACTGCAGTGAATCCAATTTGATATTGCTGGCTTCCCCAGTCTGGAATTTTTAATTCCAATAGTATTTGTGTGTTCTTAGAAAAATCTGTTGCAAATCTCTACTTTTCTTCAGGTAAATGGTCTAGTGAGACTTCGGTCATGATCAAATACTTATTCCTTATTTATAAATGGCTCATCCACTTGGCAAATAGATCACACCTTGGCAAGCTGAAGAACTGAGATGCTTTTGTACATTGTGCCTGTAGCAAAAATAATCTTTCTACTTGGCTTTTTCATAATGGCTTAAGTTCTAGTCTTCATAAATAATAATAGATAAATATTGCATATTCTTGAAGATGGAAATGCTTTCTGTAATGCTCTTTTTACTTATTTGTCAGGCCTGTAAATCCTTTTGCACGGGTGAAGTATAGTAAGCAGCATGTAGATTTATAGATTTTCTGCACAGAGTTTGTGCCAGAAGCTACCTACTGTAGCACATTTCTGTTTCATTACCATTGTAAAGGATAGCTACAGACATTTTAATAACTTATGACTCAAGCCATCTAGAAATAACAATGACACCATACATGTTGGTCTGTGGTTTTCTCATTGCCTCATCAATTTTCTTAACATGTTTTTACAGGTTTGTGGCTCCAATTTTTTTAATTAGTTCAGCCATTATTACTCTTTCGTGTTTTATCTCTGTAGTGTCTCACACTATTTGACAATGTCAGCAGGCATTTTCCAAAGATTAGCCCAAGAGGGATCAAGATACTGATGCTAAGAATAGTCAGCTGAATCATATCCTTATATGGATGGAGGATCTGATAAAACTTCAGAAAAGCTTAAAAGATAAAGGAACTTAAAAAGGCTCTAAGTTAAACCTTTTGCATTAAGTTGGATTAATTGTTCCTTAGTTGTCATTCTTCCAATGATCTGATATCCTTTTGATTTCTTCAGATGAAAGAATAACCTGCAAACAGCCAATGAGAGTACAAAGCTCATTGTCACCTTTTTCAAGCTGAGTAGTTTCTATATGTTTGTGCATGTTTTTTCTATATTTTTCATCATAGCCAAAATGAATCTTCATAAATGTATATTTGAATAGGAGTATGGTTTCACTTGCCGTATGTTTATGTGACTCTTTACTATTGGAGCTTTAAGGAATTATGTCAGACCTTACTTCATTATTGCACAGCTTAAATATAGAATCAGCAGTGGCATCTAGACTTGCATGTAAGCCCCCCTTCTCCACAAGCTCACGAAGCAAGATTTTTTTTTGCAAGACATCAGAACATTTTCAAAGTCAGAAACATGACTGAGTCTGATGTGCTAAGACCCATCATGTGGAATGCATTCTGTCTGAATGCCTTTGGTTCTGTATGTGAAAATGTACCTCCAAACCTACTCTGTGATAAGTGAACTAATGAAGAAATAGGAATTTATTATGGAAATCAGTGATAATATTGGCAGAGATTCTGCATTAACATACAGTGATACTAAATTAGTTAGACTTTTATTGAACTACTAATATATTTCAGGCATATGACATACATATTTATTTTACATATTTAAATATATTTTCTGCATATCATTGCATTATTATTAATAATACATACCTGTGCAATATAAATATAGATATAACACGCATGTATATATACATATACATACGTATATATACATATATATATACACACACATATATACATATACATATATATACATGCACGCGTATGGATGCAAAAGGTGCATCAAACTAGACTGAACAAAACTACTGGATTTCACAGTAGATTATTTGTGATCTAATATGACCTCAACATGGCTTCTAGTAAATGTGCTGCTTAACAAAATACAGTCATTATTTCCAGTCCCACTGAAAAGTATCAAAGGATCATACCAAGCTCAGAATAGAGAATCTTGCTTATTTTCTATATGTAATATAGGAGAATGAGATAGCCTCTAGCACAGTAGTTGCAGTCTGTCAATATCTTTGAGACATGTGGAAGTAAGTGTTATAAAAGCATTTTCCTGTAAAAAATGCAAACTCCTCTAAACAAAATGAAGTGGAACAAATATTTCAAGAGCAAATACTTTGAGCATTAATGTCTCCAGTGACACTGGAAACTGCTATACGTGACTGTAATGTTAGTAATCTCCCCCAAATGTGACTTTCCTCACGCAATTCCTGATGGTGTGGAGTTCACACAGATTTAAAGGGAATGTATCTTTCTCATTGCCTTGTCATATAATGAGTTTGCTGAGCATTAAGAAAGAAAGAAAGAAAGAAAGAAAGAAAGAAAGCAGCAAACAAACAAACAAACAAACATGGCCTTCCAAATGTGAAAGAAATGTCTATACACTCACAACTCAAAATGTATTCAATGCCCTTCCATTGAGGTGTAATATTTCCTAGTGAAAAAAAAAAAGGTGAATTAAAGACTCTAAACCACAAAGATCTTAGGCATATCACTAACCAAATTAAATTTATGATTGAATGCATTAATTTTCTTTCTTTTTTCCTTATTTTTTTCCTTCTTCCTTTAATTTTATATTCCTTTGAATTTGTATAGGA
Source organism: Entomyzon cyanotis (assembly GCA_024500445.1). Taxonomy (NCBI): domain Eukaryota; kingdom Metazoa; phylum Chordata; class Aves; order Passeriformes; family Meliphagidae; genus Entomyzon; species Entomyzon cyanotis. Next base: position 25,151,930 of record JAKEPQ010001005.1, read on the forward strand.
TATATATAATTTTCACTTGCACTGTCTATAACTGTTATAAATGAAAAGAAACATTGTTTTTGCAAATGCACAGTCTTAGGCACAGTGGGATTCTTTCCAGTGTTCTATTTCCTGTACTATTTTTTCCCTTTAAAGTGTATGTTATTAGTTTTTCTTCAAAACCAGTGTGATAATATGCAGTCAGAGCAGAGAAGTAAAAGGGAGATGATGTTATCTGAAAATTGCCTTTATTTGTAACCATTAGGAAGAATACATTTCCCATAGCAGTTTGTATTTCCAGATAATATCCTTTTTGCTGTAAAAACTAGGGATGGAAAAAGTGTGTTTAGAGTCATCTAGTCCATCTCCCTGCCATTGCAATTATTCCCTGTTGTAAAATTGGACTGGCTCAACTAATGCAAGTTGGCCAGAATAACAGAAATCTCATTACTTCTCATTGAGACACAATTCCCAAAGTTTAATAGTCCTCACTGTTGGAAAGCACTGTCCTGGTTCTGAATTTTCTTTTTAATAATTTTAAGCTATTTACTCCCTAATGTGTTAGCCAACATGTAAAAAGTTGAACCTCCTTCCTTGAAATTCCTCCGTGGACATTTTCAGACTTCTCTGATGGCCTCCCATAAAAGCTGCTTGTCTAAACCACACACCTTTGACTATTTTAGTACTCCTCATTAGTCAGTCATCACAATTTATTATTTCAATGTCTTTCTTGGACACAACTATGTTTGAGAAATTGATTACACTTAATGGTGGCTCTAACTATAATAAGACAACAATACTGTTTTCCTGCTTTGTGGAGACAGATGAGGTGATCCAAAGACACAGTGATAAAGGGCCACACATGAATAGATATTTCTTTATTTCCAGCAGCAAGAAAAAGTCAGTCATCTTTGCTATAAGTCAATATCTAAAACTCTCTTGGCATTTGATGATTTCTTTTCTTCTGCTGAAGTTTTCCTTGAACACGTTGGAGAGAATATTAAATTCCTGTTTGTTCTGGTCTTCAAATTTCTGAACGCATTTTATTTTGTGTTTCAAATCCTTTTTTCTCTTTGTGCTGTTTCTCTGTCCTTATCGCAACATTTCCCAGATTATCTGACAGTTTCATTAATGTGTTTTCTATTCCCCCTTGCAGAATGTAAATGAATGTGTCAAAACTAAATTTAACATGAATACTGGAAATATACCCCATTTCAGCTTCTCATAACTGAGTGAATTACAATTTATCATTAGCCCCTGTCAAGAGACCATCAAGTCACTTCTCACTTCAGTTCCTCAAGCTGATTTGTTTTAAGCTAACTCTGAAGTATGTCCGCAAAACAGAGACAATTTATGCTTGTATTGTGACACTAGTGATAGTGTGAGCAGACAAACAATTATTAATGAAATGGAATGCATTTATGTATTCTTTGTGCAAGCCACTTGTTGATACTGAGGATGTCCCTCATATCTCCCCCTCAGGCCATAATGGTCTTCCTTTACAGGAATTTGTTACAGACTGTTGAAAGTATCCTATGGCAAATAGAGGTTCATGAAGTAGATGATCTGTGGGTTCTCTCTGCCTGTTGCACAGTTATATGTAACATCAGAGAAAATAACAGCATTTCAGGTGCTGCTCCATATGCCTTTGCCTTAGCACACAGTGACGTATTTTGGTGCCAATATTCTAATTGACTTTATGGAAATCATGCAATTACGTGTGGAAATAGGTCATGCAAGGTAAACAAACAAACGTGTTGCTCCAGGCAAGGGAAGTAAATAGCACATTTTTAACTCCTCTGTATACGTCATTTTCTTGTAAAAGGAGTCATAGAGACTCTTTTAAGTGAATGTGCTGATTCTGATATTTCATAATACTGATAGCTTAAAGATCTTCATACCAATAACATCACTTTCATAGACAAACAAATTTAGCTAGATAGTCTTCTGTATTCATGGCTTATATAACTATAAAATCGATTGTAATGGATTTTTAAAATGAAATCAATGGCCCAGAGGCAATTATATCAATGCAGGTGGTATAAAAGCCACATATTTCATGTGTGCAATCTGTTTCTAAACAGCTCCCGAGATGCACAATATCGTGTGCATTACTCAGTGCTCCTGAGCTGAATCATCAAGTAAAATGAAAGGGCTTTGAAGAGGTCTTTTTTGAAAACCAATATTCTTCCTGAGAAAAGCAAATTTAGAGCCTAATTGAGAATGCATGCCTCCTCTTCTGCTTACTTAAAAGGTTTTCTGGCCTGAAATGATAAATGTTTCTTAGTCAGCACCTCTGGAAAAAGTTGGTGTATGGGGACAAAAGAGTAGGCTGCTTTGCAAGGCAGGCAGAGGCAGTGTGCTTTTAGGACAGAGGAACAACTCTGCAGTATTGAACAAGAATTGCAGAGCAAGTCCCATGACAGTCATCAGGATCATGTCCAGCCCACCGGGCTGCCCATGGCTTGCTCTCACACAGCAATGCTCTCAGAGGGTCTCTGGTTACACACCTGCATCTCCTCAGAGCTGGCCTGGGGCAAAGACAGAGGTCCCTGTGGGAAAGGGGTGTCAAAGGGGGTGTCAAACTCTGTTAAATTGCCTTTTTTTTTTCTTTTAATTTTTTTACTTTTCTTCTTGTTTGGGGTTTTTTTGTTTCTATGTGTTCTGTTGTTTGTTGTTTTTTTTAAGAAACTGCCATGCTTTGTGTATGTAGAAGCTTCCTCTAACTAAAAGAAGAGAGTCCTGATATGTTGGTATCACACAGAGGCACTACTGATTGCAGAGCTCATCTTCTCCCTAACACATAATTTTAATGGAAAACAATCCTGCAAGTGGTGCTTGAATGACAGTTCAGAAGAATTAGGTCTCTGTGTAGTCACTGAAGAGGGACAATATTGCAGAACATGTATAAACCTCAGAGACACTATATCAGCCCCAAAATTAATGCACAGTTTTTTGTGCTCAGAGCAATCCATAGATGTGCCAGTACAGCACAACATTGCCCCACTCAGAGGGCAAAGAGAAGTTTTTGTTCATGTAGAAATTGGGAAATTTTTAACATCTTGCCAAAAATCTCTGGCTAAAGCGAGCAGGCTCCTGACACACACATATTGAGTTTGATGTCTTACTACCTATTCCAAAAGAAAGAGTAAGTCCCATTGCCAGGGATATCTCTCCATTCAGAAACAAGTACATCTCAGTTCTGTTTTCTCTGTATGACTAAAATTGAAAATCAATCACATGTTTATAAACAATATGTTGAAACCCACTTTTTTCACAAATTTCCCTGGAAGGTGTAGCTAACAAGAAGCAAGCAGCAGCATGTTTGGAAGCAGTGGTAGAAATTATCATGGGAGGACAGGCCAGGAACATAGATAATTTGCAGTTTTATAGATTCTCTGTCACACAGCACAAGTCAGCCACCAACTCTGACATTAAAATTTTGAAAATGGGATAAAGGATTGAATTGCTAGAATTTTTAAGTATTGCTGTATTAAGACAATAATGCTTGTATCAACTGTGTATATGAAAGCATGGTGCATTGCTTTATTGCTTTATAGAGGGACAAACCCATGCTCCCTGCTTCCAGTGCCTCCCCATGGTACACTCAAGAAGGTTCAGATTTGGCAGAGAAATGTCTGATGGAGTGCCTGATGCTCTGCATCAGGAGCAGATGATACCTGTAAAATCAGAGAAAAATGTCATCATTTGGATAGTGGGTTGATAGAAATGATGCAGGAACTTATACAGCTTTGTTCATGAGTGTGAGAAAGAATTAGACTGATGAACTTGTGAGAAAAATATAAAGGTGTGAAAGAAAAAGAGTGCTGCGCAGGTGTCAATTTACAGAAAAGTCTTCAAATTTCAGGGATATTTCTGAATTTTCAGCTGGTCTCCCTCATACAGAGAAGAATCCTGCTTGGAATGAGCAGCAAAAATGAGCATGAGGTGACTGGCTGTAAATGAGGAGTTTTCTAAAGTCTTTTCTCAAAATTCACAGCAAAGTATTTCTGCAGCACTCTGAAAATACTGTAAAGGGCTTTTAAAATCAAATCACATACTCAACTCTGTAGAAAAGAAAACTAAAAATTTCAGACATGAGACACTTAACTGCTCTTTAAATTGTGTGAGCTTCTTTTCCAGAGTCTGGGAACATCATAACCAAATGGGAATAAAGTTTGAAGTGCACTACTTAGTCCTTGTTATATTCAGCTGTGGAAACACAGTAAGTTTAATGAACCCAGGAAATCCTGTAATGGGTATATGCTAAAAAGTATTATTGTAGTTTTATTTTTCTTCAGTATACAAGAAAGGGTGGAAAATGGGAAATATTAAAGCACAGATAGTTTTAAAATGCAAGTGTGGGTGGGACAGAGCAATGAAAAATCTTGCAGTTAAATGCTAAAGAGGAAGAAAGTGCAGTGGGCCAAGAGAGTAGAGATTAAGAAAACCAGAAAAGTCATAGGACTGCAGCTCCTCTAACATAAAGTCCTGTCTCACTGCATACTTGATGTTTTTGATTTGTTAAAGTTTTGAATGTACAGTTTTATCAGAGAGAAAAACTTTCTTGACTGAATTTTATTCCATGCTGTATGTTCTAGGGTTGTAGAAGTGCACATATGTTTGAAAGCTAATATCTTTTTTTTGTGTTGATCTACCAGCTTTGTGTGGTGGCCCATTGTGCTGGTTTTCTTTTTCCTTTTTTAATTCTCATCTGTAAGGCAGAGATTTATTAAAAATTAGAAGAGATTACCCACTGATATCCCTTTTTCTGAATCTTTTAGCAAATCTTTATTCCTTACTGATAGTCTATTGCTGCAATTGTATGTATATGTGTATCATCTTAAATGGGATTACAGGGTAATTCAAGTCAGAAGAGACCTCACCTCCTCATTACCTTCCCAAGCAAATTTTGTGATGCTGATTCAAGCAAGATCAAGAACATAAGGGTTGAAGGTCTTAGACTAAGTTTATTTTGTACAACACATGCATATTATCTAAAGTAGTTAATTTATCACTATGTATCTTTTTTATTTTAGAATTACATGATTACTTTTTTTATTTTTTTTTTGCTTACTGGTGGGCAGATTTTTGGAGCCATATTTCTTCACTTTCTTTGCTAATTACAATAAGTTCCCAAGGTGACATTCTGAAGTCGCATGACTTTTCTGAATGTTGATTCATATAGTGACCCTGGAAGGCCATTAAGGAATATAATAGATTAATTCAATTGTAGTTATACTATTACATTCATTGCAAACAGTTGAAGTCTCACTTCAACTCAAACAAGGTAGGTAAAGATTCATTCCTAATAACCATGTTCATTATTTTAATCTTTATTGCATATTCATTAATTAGGCGTTTCAGCCATATGTAATGATAGCTTGAAACACAGACCATTAACAACTGTAACAGTGCATTACATTTTGCTTATTATGCAAATTACTCCAGAGGTCAGAAGTGGTTACCTATTTCAAAGTCCATAGGAAATATTCTGTTTAACTGTGCACAAAATTGGAATAGTTTTGAATCATGGTTTCTATCAATTCACTCTGAGTTATCCAGAGACATAGTAAACAAAAGACGCTAATTTAGTATTTGCTAGTATGGTGGTCACTCATAAGACTGAGGTAACAAAATCAGTAACTATGTTTGATTTTCTTAAATGATAATATTTATGCCTCTTTGCACAGGTTGTCTGTCTTCTGTTTAATTCTGGCAAGAAACTGGGTCTTTCTCTATTCATTAGCTGAAGATAAAGGTAAGATTAGGAACTAGGTGTCTCTTTATAGCTCTGTTCATGTAATTGTCCGTTCGTTTAATGAGAATAGTGACCTCATTTGAAATCAGATTCTTACCAGCAACAAAAAAGACATATCATATGTTTGCTTAATAAATTATATTTTTCACTCGAAATATTCTTACATCTAAAATTTTTAGTAGGCCTATTTAGTTTAGTGAGTTGAGATAATTTTTTTTAATATAGATACTTGATCATTCTATAGTTCGTCAAAACCTATGAAGACACAAAGCCACTGAGTTTAGACAAAATCTGCAGGAAATAATTGAGGTAATGGCCTGCATAGTTTTTGCCATTAGAATGCCACTGACATCAACTTGCATTATTTTTTTATTTTAGCTAAACTTACTGCAAATTAGTTTAAAAAAAATCTATAAAATCTATAATAGTAAGTTAATAAAATTGCTTTTTCTTCCAAAAAGAATGGCAAGAAACTTTTTGCAAGTTATTCAGATATCACTTTCAGTAAGGTGGAGGTGTGGTATGAAAGTCAGCATGATAATTTTGCAGTGTACTCTACAGTCGTTGTATAGTACTACATGGAGGAGACATGTTCACTGACTGAAGACAGAGGTGTGGGAAAATATCCCATGAAAGTTAACCTAAACTAAAGATCAGGGGTCACAGTTTCTTGGGAAACAATTTCCAGGGAAAACTAATTGAGCAGCACAACCTGTGCTTCATTTATGTTGTTTCTTCGTGGGCTATGTGCCTCGGAAGATGGTCATTAGAAAGTCAAAGTTACCTTTCTCTTCCACCTGACTGCTTGAAACCTTGGAACAGGGAGAAAATTTAGTTTAGTTTAGGAGTGACTGGGCATGCTTGGGGTGTAAAAGTTTTAACCAGTAGGTTGTGGCTTAGACACAGGGAGAAGACTGGTGCCTTACAGGAAAGGCAGAGAACCAGGAAGGAAGACAAATGGGCAAAAAATAACCAACCCAAAAAACCCCCAAAAAAACCCAACAAAAACAAAACAACAAAACAAATCCCCACATATATACACCCATATAAGCTGAGGCAACTGATATGAGTTTACTATTACCTAAATGCCAACATAAATGTTGGTGGACTGAAAAAGAAGAAAAGCAAGACTGTCTCTTCAGAGACACCATGATCTGGAGCTGGGAATCCCTTTTATTTTCCCTCTGTCCCACTGGGATTTCTCAGCTCCAGTAGCTGTTCAAATAGATGCACAGATAAAAATTAAAAGTCCTTTCATTTATTTGTTTAGGTGGTCAGTGTAAGAATAAAAGATCTCCAGGATCTGGTCCTGGTCACAGCAAAGATACATGCCAGTGGAATCAGTGGGAAGGGGGTTATTTCCTGAGTACTAATGGTGCTATGCTACTACCACACACTTTAAGGACTGAACTTTTCTCTTGTCATTTTATTCTTGAGCAGGGTATTCTCATTAGGATTCCCAGTGAAGAATCCAGACCTACCTGTAGATATTCTTTCTTTTTTTAAAATCCTCATTTAAAGACTATTTCAATACTGCTCAGAATTCTAAATTAGTAAGTATTTAAAAATTCATTTTATGCTATAAAGCATATTATATTTTAAGATATAAAAATAAATGCAACATCTGTGTCTGTTTTCTAAGCAAGTATATTCAGCATTATTTAGAGGAAGTACTCTATAGACCTGCTGAACAACTAATGTTAGAGCTCCCTGATGATTTCCATTGTCCTCTCAGTCCCTCACCATTCTTTCCACATTCTGCTTCAAATGAAACAGATGTTAGACTTAGATGTTTGTTTTTCCAGAGGGATGAGATATTTTGTGTTATTACCTGTTCTAATTCAGGACAGACTTGTTCTTAAGGGGTATTAAGAACTCATGTTGGAATATTTGATACTGATATATGGTAAGATGCTGGTGTAGCAGCAGACAATCATGAGTTCCTCTACTTCCCTGAAGACCCTACTTAAGGGATCTTTTTCTCACTGCTGTATACTCTTGGTATTTCTGAGAAGACAGCAGGGATTTTATAGAACTTACTCTTTTATCTCATGTTGATAAGCTAGAGTCACCACGGGTCTACTTGTCAACACTAGCATCTGTTAATTTCTTTATACATATTTATATTTCAACATTTTATAAACATCTACTCAGTCAGACCTAGCTAATCACCAGCATCATAATATCTTATGTGCTAGGAAGTTCAGAGTTAAGATTTCTGTCATCCTTTTATTGCATGGTAGATGAAATGATCTCTTACAGAAAAAGCAGAGACGCTAGAAAATGCTTGGAAAAAAATATGCTTGGAATAAATATCATAGAGTATGGAAAACTAAGGATTATTGTCACTGCTTTGCATAATGGAACATTAAAAATTAAAATTCTCTTAAAATTAAACCTCCATACCTTTCAGTATAGTGTTTTTATCCCATGTTTCTTGGCAAAGAACATTACTTATGCAATCCAGACTTGGGTTTCCCCATTACCCTCACAATTTTCCTGAGCATGTAATCTTTAATTTCATCTGTACTTCTCAAGACCCCAGCAACCGATTTTACATTGAAGTCAATAGATCTATTTCTTGATAGGACTGGGATTCTCTGTCTGTTCCCATAATGCATTATGTGCAGTTGAACCATGGGTTTTGCAGCACTGGTGCAGAGGGGTTCCATTGCCCCCTCCCATTGCCTTCTGCACACGAGCTGCTCCATTCACCCTCTGTGTCTTGCATACTCATCGCAAATGTAACCGCTATGACCAAGAAATGACATCCTCAGGTGCTTAGTTACAATCCAGTGCTGGTCACAGAATTATTTCATAAAACTGTGTTTCCCAGAAGTACTCTTTGTAATGTTTGAAAGTTGTGAACTACCATCGCATCAGGTGGTCACCCGACATATGGTAACTAGAGTCAGCTCTGCGTGTAATCCTCTCATTTCTAGGGAGCTAATAAAGTTAATTATTCAAAATCACCAAGTATACTATTAGTGTTGTAGATGGCCTTTTGATTTCTTTGATTGCTTATTTCACTTAACATCCTGCATATACCCTTTTAAGACTTCTGTTTTATGGTGTTATACGTCTGCTCTTTATTTTCCTCCATTCTGTGATTCTGTGAAAATCTTTATATAAACAGTGCAAGCCACAGCACTACTTAAACTATTTCAATGTACATTTCATATGAGGAAACATATCTTTTCCTTTAAAGCCTCATAATAGTCACTTTCAAATTTCCCACATAAGCATTTATGCAAAACTTATGCTTCCTAATAACGTTCTTGGTTTTGTAGGGTTTTTTTGTTTATGTTCCCCCCATGTTCTTCCTGTTGTTTTCCATTTAAAATAAAGGGTTTTTAATGATATTTAAATAATGGATAGATATCAAAATCTTAGAAATTTTTTTAAAAATTATAATTCAAAGTATTTTTGGTCATATACTCAAATAGTATAGACAAAAGAGTAGGTAAATTTACAACACTAGTTCTTTGGACAGGCAGATTTCCTTCTAGTACAGAGAAAAAAAAAGAGTGGGTTTGAGCAGAGCAGGTACGTAGCAATGCGAGGTTTTAGGATTCCATGTGCTCTCTGTGTTCCCCTGCCTTGTATGCTGTAGCAGTGGCTGCCTTTCCCCCGGGGGGGGCCCGAGGGGGGGGGCCCCCCCCTTTTGGGCGCCCCCCAGGGGGGGGGGCGGGGGGGGCGGGGGCCCCCGCCCCGGGCCGGGGGGGGGGGGGGGGGAGGGGTTTGGTGGGTTTTGAGGGTCAACCAACAAAAAAAGGGGGGGGGGGGGGGCCCCCCCCCCCCCCCCCCCGGGGGTTGGGGGGGGGGGGGGGGGGGGGGGGGGCCCTCCCCCCCCGGGGGGGGGGGGGGGGGGGGGGGGGCCCCCCCCGGGCGGGGGGGGGGGGGGGGGGGGTATGCTATTGGTTCGTTTTAAAATAGGCATCATGAGGTACCTGAAAACCTATTGGTGTGCACCCTTTTGCCAATCTTCCCTTCCTTCTCCTGGGACTGGCTCAGAGAGAGCCAGCCCCTGCCCCCTTCCTTTCCCCTTAAAAGCCAGAGCCTGGGTCCGGGAGAGGTCTTCTCTCTGAGCTGGCAGCCCTTACCCTGTCCCTGCCTTTCCTCCCCCTTCTCCTCCCCTGCAACCCCTCTCCCCGTTACCCCAAATAAACCTCCCTGCCAGAACAGAGATGGAGTCCACGTTCATTCCTTCGTCTTACTTTGTTTCCTGCTAGAATTTCTGTGGTTGAAAGACTTGCACCGCCCGCAGGACCCCAGGGGCTGCCCGCTCCAGATCCGGTGGGATTACATGGACCAGAGACCCTGTCCGGGGAGGCAGCTGGCTCCTGCCACCCTCCCGGACCCTGCTACATCACAGGTAGAACCCCTGTTCCCCACACTTGGCTTCTGGAAATGGCAAGCAGGAAAGACAAAAAAAAAGCAATGAGCTTTGTTCTGCTGAAGCCCACCGTGGGCTGAGTTGTCCTCTAAAAGTCCAGGTGTTAAAAGAGTTAACAACCCAGGGATTGAACCACTTTACTATCTTCTGCCATTTTGTGGCTCCTGTAACCCAAGGATATTTGTTTTGCATCAAGGAGATTAGATATGTACTATGTGCATCTGCAGTGTTTGTGTTTCCAAAAATGTAAGGGTTCTTGAGATATCTTCTAACTCTGCTGGAGAATAGGGAAGAATCTGGAGAGGGAAAGCTTTGCTCTTATTGTGGCTTTTGCCTGACCTAAGCATTTGAATCTGATCTGCTTTTGATCCTCCTTAAGCAAGATAAAAGTGGCTCTAACTTGCCTTAGGGATTACTTTTGTCTTTTCAATTCCTTCAGTAAGTAAAAAATATGTATTTGTGAGCACGCTGTTTCTCAGAAGGGATCATTTTGCTGTAATATCCTGCAGAACATTTCCTTCTTTGTCTCCCTGTTTGATACCTACAATACATGATCTTGAATGTTTCTGTGATATAATAAGAGATTTCTCCACTATGCGCTTGCCTTAGTTCTGTGTTTCCTGTTCAGGTATTCCCCTAGTGGCATTTAAGAAATTATAGGCTTGAATTTTTGTGGCTTGTGGTCTCCAAGCAAAGCCTTAAAGTGTCAGGAGCTTTCATCTGGTGAGAGAAATGGCTTTTCTGATTTTCTGTTTTTTATAACAAAATGAAAATACATAAGCAAAAACTCTTGGAAAGTAGCTTTTAGCTCCTTTATGGCTCTCATAAATTCAGTGAAATTCAATGAATATTGCTGCAGCAGGAGAATGTTCTGCTGATATTTTTTAAGACTATGCAATTTGTCACTGTAGAAGTGTCGATTATAATCCACTGGATTCAATGCAATAAACTAGAGTAAATGTACTGACCTAGAGGTTAAGAAACATAATAACGAATTCTTTATGTCTACTTGGCTATGAAAGGTTTTCAAAAATTATTTTACTGGCAGTCCTTTTAACAGAAATGCATGTCCCTGTAATTGCTTCTTACCCTAATTAACTTAGAGAGAAAAGCTTCATTCTGGAGCTACACCCCTTAGCAACTCTCCATTCTTCCTGTTGTACTTTTATGAGACAAGTATAATTACTCTTCTGCAAACCACAGTACTTACCAGAAAGTGCAGTACATAGTTTCAACACTTTCAGAAAGCAGAAATAAATACCAGAGTACAGAATAGTAGAATCTACTATTTTACCCAGTAATTTCTTTTTCAAATATAATGGCTGTCAAGTATGTCTTAGGTTTTATCTGCAAATTCATATGAAAATATTATTTTGGAAATCCCTCCCCATATCCTTAGCAGCTTCAGATGGAAACATCTACAAAATAAAAAATGTCAGAGGGAAATCAGTGTATGTCAGAATTTGGATAAGACAGTTCTAGAAACTTTGTATTCTCTCTGGTTTAAGCAGTATGGATCATGGCTTATGGAAAGGCTTCATAAACAAAGCTTTTTAGGCTTTTTGTAAGAACAAATTATCTATCTTTTACACTGCAAGTAAAAAGGAAAAAGTAGAAAAGGTCTTGAGATGGATTAAATCTGAAAAATACAGATTTAAATTGTGATTCAAACCCATACTGAAAACATTGAATTATAGGGTCTAAGGTTCTTGACCTCAATTTGGCTTTTTTTGTTGTTTGTTGTTGTTGTTTTAAAAGCTATTCACAATTTAAAATGATTTATTTCAGGTCAAAGCATTATGTCAGATGGTTGGGCTTTTGAGCTGCACTTAAATTTGATACTAACTGCATTCAGTTAACCTGAATTGCTCTCCATCGTTTTGTGATTATTTGGCAGTTTACATGAGTGCGTTCTCCTTTCCAATAGACACAACCCAAGAACTCTTGATTACTTGGTGACATTTTGTAACAATCAGAACCAGGGATTGCTATGTCATATCTTCTCTTGGGCATCCTTAAGTTTTCAACTTAGTTTTGAAGTCTCTGAACGTCTATTTGGCGCTGGTTTTTTTTTAAACAAATATGTATTTGGTGACTGTTTTCTGAGATAAGAAGTCTCTGATTCTGCTTATGATTCTGGGATTTAGCTTCCCATCTGCTAGAAGAAATCCTATTCTTGCTCTATACAGGCCCCAGTCTTAATGACCCCCTCTCTTTCTGTTTACCTGCTCTCCTAAATTACCTGTAAAATGGAATCAACATGAGAATATACCTGTAACAAGTGTTTAAAACATACACAAGGATATATTCTGTCCTCCTGTTTTGTATCCACATTTTCTCATGGATTCATAGTTTATTACTTAGTTGAAGAATCTTCCTTTTGATAAATAGAGACTTCACTGAGTAAGACTGGAAATATTTCCCTGCCTTCAGCAACATTCTAAATTGGCTTTAATTTAACAAAACAGTGCTAGGAAGATCTTCACTGAGTATTCATCCTTAGTCCAGCCAGATTTTTACAGTGGAGGGTTGACTGTGGTTAACAGCCAAGCACCCACACAGATGCTCTCTTGATCTCTTCTCCTGCAGAAGAGGGAGAAAATAGAGGGAAGACCATAAGACTTGTGGAGTGAAATAATGGGGATTTAGTAGGGAAAGCAAAAGGAGTGCTCACAAGCTTTCTCCTCCTTTCTCCCATTTTTGTAGCTGAGCACAAAATCATCTGGTACGGAATACCCCCTAAACCAATTCCCATCAGCTGTCCCAGCTGTGTCCCACCCCAGTTTCAGGCTTGCTGTGGGAGGGTGGGAGCAGTGAGAACAAGAGAAAGACACGTGTTGGGCAAACACTGCTCAGTAAAGCCCAAACGCTGGGGTGCTGCCAACACTGCTCAGTCACAGACAGGGCCCACAGGGCTGTGCCATGCATCTCAATGGTACTATAAAACTTACAGTATAAAATTATGTCATCCCTGTAAGAATTTTTTAAGCTTTGTCCTTAGAGATCCATACATGCACTAACACTCAGCCATGAGCCACCGAGATGATAAAAAGAAATTATTAGAATGATCACTGACCTTTCAAAAGTGTGTATATCTTCAATATAGAACACTGACAAAGACTTTGAAAAAAATGCTTTTCTTTCAAATTTTTCTAATTTGGGCATGGGTTCAAGCAAAACCAGCAAACTGGTTTGTCTTACCTGGCCCAGCTTCAAGCAAGCATTAGAGGCCCAGAGGTTGTAAACATCTCTGTGAAACAGCAGAATACAGCATACTTGCCTGGGATAGTGCATGGAGGGCAAGAGACTTCAGGCTGGTGCTTCCTTGCACACTAGAGAAAGCAAAAACTATGCACTGTTTGTACTAATTTTTAACTATTTGTTTTCCTAAATGTAGCTTTTGTTTCTGTGTTTTGGACAAAGGTGACCAGCATATATTCTGTCATGTCTTCAGTCCCTGTAGTAATGCTTTGTGCCTCTTCAGCTTTTATATTAAATAAAAAATATATCTTCTAATAACTAGAAATTAAATCATGGCATTACAAATTGAAGGAAATGACTTAACCCAGGGAGGTATTAGGACTAACTCAGGAGTATAGCAGATAGAATATTAAAATTTTGACATTCCCAAAACAGCTTTTGACTTCTTTATTCTTATTTTTAATTGTGCCAACTATTGAAGCATATGCATAATTTACATCAGCATTATGTAAATTCATACATAATGAATTTGCAGCTCTGATTCCAGAGCTGAATTGCTGGTTAAAAAAACAGTGGCTCAAATACTTTATAAGATAAAAGAAACTCTGTCCTCCATCATCAAAGCTTGAAATTGCTGTCTTATGTTTTGAGTAAAAGAGGGTAATTCCCATACCAGAATTACTGCTAGCATTTCACATAACAAAAATACTCCTAAAAACAAAACCAAACAAAAAAAGCACCAATCCTGAAAATATGATACCACACAATAAATTTTATTCTCTGTCATGGTCATAAGATCTGAATGAAGAATTAGAGATGTCAATCACTTTTTCAGTCAGGCAGAGTATTTCAACAGGTTAAGAAAATGGTAAGATGATCAGGGACAATATGCAGTTCCACTCTGATAGAAGTTACTTGGAACGTTTTCAGAACATTCAAAACTCAATCTAATGACCATGGCATGGATGCCAAATTCCCATTAACTTTTATGGGTTTTGAACAAGGTTGGAAGTCATAATTACGAATTTTCTGGAGTGTGTGTCTGTCTAGGCCAGAATGAAAAATTGTATGTGATTTTTAGTAGAGTGATATTTTGGTCCCAAATCCTAAAATATTCACCTTGTGTTTCTTAACAGGAAAGTAACTGATTTTTTATCACCTCCACCCTCAGAAAAACCACCAACAAACAAACAAGCTCTATGAAAATCCTTGTCTCACAGTTCTTGGTATCAACCAGATTAAAAGAGCACACACGTTTCTGGGGAAAGGCATGTCTATTTTTATATTAAAGCCCACCAAAGTAAAACTTCCTTGAAAGTTTCAACAAGGGCTTGACATTTTACGACTGATGGAAGACTTACAGGTCTTTGAGTATGATGAAGAAAATTTATGACTTTTTTTCAAAGTTGGAGAAGGTTTTTAAGTGACTATAGTCTTTGTTAAGTCTCTGTTAATTTGGGTTTAAATTGTAAACGAAGTGAAAATCTGGAAATGCAAATAACTGTTCTTCCTTTGGGAAACTGCTGAAGTTGATGGTAGTGTTTGTTCATGATATTTGTCAGATGTTCTATCTCTAATTGACTTAGGAACAAAGACTTATCCAATTCAATTTTATGATGAGATTTAGCTCTGCAGGTATTTATTTGTAAGCATCTCCATAATTTCATTTAGAATCCTTTTGCATTTCTAGGAAGTGTGGGGTTTTAATCAAGTTTGGGGGAAAAAGGCAGAATCACTTGAAAATAATTTAATAAAATTTGATTTCAAGAACATAAAGATGTGTCAAAACATAGAATGTGTCACTGTAAATTTTTCATTTGTAACTACAAGTAATTCACATGCTTCCAGTGAATATACTGTGTTGATGGAAGACACTACCAGGCCAAATTCAACTACAGAATATTTACATATTGTTTATCCTTCTTAGGAACTCCTGTAAACAGTACTGAAAACATTATCTGAAAATGCTGATGATGTATAGCTTATTGGCTGATGTGTGCTTCATGCTCAGTTAAAAATGTATGTGATTGTTAGAGAAACCAGGAGAGGTCTGCTTCTTGTATTCAAACTTTTAAATATTTTTGCTTTTAGCTTTTTAGTAATAGCACAAGGTTATTGTTAGAGAAGCATAATAATTCTCCTTTATTCCCATGTAAAAGAATATTTAAAAAGTGCCAATGTCCTGATAGCATACAAGGAACTTCACTGCAAATCTTAAAGTATGATCATCCCAATTCCTAATACTTCATATAAAGATCACATTAAGAAGCTTCCAATAAGCAAATGAAGTCAAAGGGCAGGCATGTCTAGTAGGGCTGCTTATATTTTTATCACTAGCACTTGTATAAAACGTTCCTATTGCTAAAAACAGACATAAAAAATTTCAGGGGTAGTTGTGATACACAGAATTTGATTTAGATAAAAGGCTTGGGGTTTGCTTCAAAAAACATGTGCCTGTAGAAGTTTATAGGCAGATAGAAAGAGACACAAAGTAGATCATAGCACTTGAAAATATTCAACAATGTTGCAGAGAAAGCCAGAGATGCAAATACTGTAAAGATGATTTACAGGATCTCACAGTGGTTTGAATCAGAAAAGAAAGATGAAGAAATTCAGGAGTCAGATGAGAAAATAGCAAAGTTTAACAGGACCATTAGTGTCTTATCTGTGTAGTAGTCTAAAAAAAAATTCTAAAATAGCTGAAATGAAACAGGTAGTACAAAGAACAATGGTAATTAGAGCAAGAACCCAGGGTAAAAATGTCATACAATTTTTTTGTAACATTTTCATTTCTGATGGTGTCCATATTCTAGGCTAATTTATTTGTTGAACTTTCTGTTCAGTCATCATTTGCTAGACAAAGTCATGTAAATGAGCTAGACAAAGACAAATGAGCTAGACAAAGACAAATGTACAACCCTGGACTTTAGGAGAAACTATTTCAGCTTGTTCAGAGCTCTGTTTGGCAGGTTCCCACCAGAGACTGCCCCAGAAGGGCAAAGGGTCTGGGAGAGTTGCATGATTTTCAAGGATGTCCTCCTCAAGGCACAAGAGTACCCCATTCCAATGCATAGGAAATCAAACCAGCACAGCAGAGTCAGGGAGGATGAAACAAGGGCTCCTGATGGAGTTCAAAAGTAAAAGAAAGTGCACAGATGGTAGAAGTGGGGGTGAGAGAGCAGAGACAACAGCCACAGTTAGGGAAACATTAGAGAAGACAGCGAGAACACAGTGAATAGCAATGCACTATTGCCTCTTCCTTTCTCAGGAGAAGGTAATTTTCTTTTTGAAAGCTGCTGGTAATCATTATTTAAAGAAAAAAAATAGTGTTTAACTGCATAATCAACAGAATAAAGATCCACAGAAACTGACCACTGAGAATAAACCGGCAGGTATTTCTGTTTTTACTGATGGTCTTCCTTTCATTTTTATTTCCTCTACTCTTCCTGTGACTACTGAGAGGCTTTATTTTTCCCAGTCCGTGGGTCCCAGCACAAGACCAAGTTAATTTAATAAGAATCATTAGCATTTATATAGGGCTTTATATTCTAAAAGAGTTTTTCAAACATTTACTAATCTTTAGGCTATCTCTGTGAAATAGGTATCTAATTATTATCTTAATTTTCATCATGGGGAAACAGAAAGCAGTAAATTAAAAGCATTATTATTACCACACAGAAACTGAATAAAAGAGCCAGTAACAAAGCTGAGAAGGCCTCCAGTTTCAGTTTCCCACTTCTTGTTTACCTTCCTCTCATTGCAGGATGCATCCAGCGTTGACAGCCAGAGCCAGGAACAGGACATGCAGTAATAGAGTAGCTACTCAAAATTTAATGTTTAATGACATAATAATTGCTCATTAGCATTCTTTCCTAGTATTACACCCTGGAATACTTCCTGGAGCTATATGAGTGTAAAATGTCTTTCTCTAGGCAGTTCTTCATAGAACAAGCAGATGCTACCAACAATACTGTGTTGCTGGAATCTGCTGGATTTGTAATTCTTGTCTTCCCATTTACAGGTAATAGCTTGGGCACTTGAAACTTCACATGCTGCCGTATTATTGATCTCTTGACAAAAAAAGGAAAATCTACAACGTCAATCCTTGAAACATTTTTATAAATAAAGAACAGTATGTTGCAAATTCATAAGTATTTAAACAAGTGTCAGGAGATGTAGGAATCTGTAACAGAGGCAGTAGTTGAAATTTGATACCACAGCCATGACTGGCCCAGATGTTTTTTTAAGAGGTTTTAAGAGGGTGATAATAATAGCCAAAAAATTCATGACTGAAAAATATCGCTGAATCATAGAATTGTTAGGATTGGAAAAGACAACTAAGATCTAGTCAAACTCTAAACCTAGCTCTGCTCTGTTCACCACTAAATCATGTTCTGAAGTGCCACATCTGTGTATCTTCATCATCCAAGTTATTTTATTCTTGAGTGCATTTATGGTTCTTTCTAGATGTTTTACACTGAAAATAATATAGTCAGGAACTATTGTCCACATGGTTTTATATTGTCTACGAATATGTCTTTTGAATTAAACCTCTTGCAGTTAGGACAATGGAATGCTATCAGGAGTATCTGTGATGCCCCAACACCCATAAATGTAATGAGATTTGGTTCACTTGCATTTATTAATGAAAATCCTACATTTCCCGTACTTTTTCCTATGAGTGTTTCCTCAAGTAATGAAAAGCATACTATAAAGCTGTCAAGAAAGATGTTTTTTAATATTATTTTTGATTGATAAATTCTAGCATTAACTTCAGTAGTTGTAGGAGTAGTAGATTAAGAAGTAGGCATACATCAGTGTTCTATCTTAATGACTGGGTTTTAGGTTCTAAGCATAGAAAAACCTACTGTAAAGCAACTATTGATACATACAATTAATTTTATACTTTCTTTTATTTTAAAATATTTTTCAGTTTTGTTTATGTATTTTTATATTTTTCCCATGTAGTCTTTTATTTTTATCAAAAACACTCTATAACTCACTGTTGATTTGAAGCTCTACTGTGTCCTGACTTCTGTGATCACTAGAATCTTAATGCCCTAGCTTAGCTTTTATCCCTCTCACTGTGTACCTTATTTATTTGATTTTGTTTTGTTTGTTTTCAAAAATGACCAAAGAGCCTTTCAGTATTTAACACATCTTTTATCTTCCTTGAAAAAGCAATTACACTGAATGAGGATCTGAATATAGGGATATTCCTGCAGTATTTTTCCAACCCATTCTGATTTAAGTAATAAATAATGATTATATCAAAAAGTATTTAACCTTTAACCGTTATCTACTACTGAAATATCAAGCAGAAAATTAAATTTTTCTTATGTGATATCTTAGCTGGACAATTCCATTTTATTTAGTTGGACTAAAATGTTTTGTTAAAACCACCTTGTATTAAAAAAAAACGAAGTTATTTTAAATGCTGTATTATTTCTGCAATGTATTGGTCAGTCAAATTTTTGTAGTGCTTGATTCAGAGGTGGAGGAAAAAGGGGAAGAAGTCTCAGCTCTCTTTGAATATGATGTTTGAAAGTCTTGACACGGTCTCTGTAATCTTTGCAAAATGTTTCACTGCAGTTTACTCCCATTACTGATAAAACCCACTCTAGTTTTATTCCTTAGCTTATGGAATCATAGGGGCTCATGTTCATCTTTACTGTCATATTCCAGTGCCCACTTAGGAGAAATGTAAAGAGGCAGCTAAAATAACTGCTGGATGTTAGTAGCTGCTCTTTGTTTTCCCAACAGACTCAGAAAATCTAAAAAGAATGCTGGAAAACCAAATCTGTGGAGCCAAATTATTATTGAATAGTCTCATAGTAGGAGGACATCTCCTAAAGCATTCCTTTGGGGAATCAAAAACTGATACAGAGCACTACAGATATTTTGGTAGCATCTTTGATATATATATTTCAAAGCTATTCTGGTCTTGTCAGTTCACCGCTTCTTCCATCACAGAGAAGCATTTTTCATCTTCTTTTCAACAACAATATCTTAAATGTCTCTTGTTACTGCCATAAAATTTAAAAAAAAGATGTTATGTAAAGAGCCATGACAAGTTAATAATGTGAGGGTGTGTTTATGGACTGAGGGTACTGAATAAGGTAAGAATACTGTGAAATTAGGTGCCACACAAGACAAAGTTCTCAAAAAGAATTCTAATAAATGCCTGACAAAGCTTTGCTTTTGACACAATGTCTTGAGATTTTTCACTCCTGGCTTCACATCTCCTGACCTAAGTCAATGGATTTACGGTAAGTTTGTATCATTTTGTATAAACTGGACTAATTGGGGTTTTTTTCATAGTGCAGTTAAGCCATATCCAAGAACACCTTTTATGCCAAATATCTCCTAGCTTTTTCGTCTTTTTATCTATTTATTTTTGAACAAGACTTTGTACATGATATGTGAATAAGACACTGATTTATCATTGTAGAAAAATGCACCAATGCATCATCCTCACTGCATTTTTGCATAAGATTTTCAGCCATCTTTCATTCAGACTAATTAATTGGGTTTCCAGACCTACACCCCAAATGTAGGTGCACACCATGAGTGTTTTAATGGTACATTTGGCAGACTTAACAGCAAACTACCACGACAGATCAGTTCCTCTGCCTAGAAAGAAAGAAAAATATCTTCTTCATCAGCAAGATGACCCTTCTTAAACACTGGTTGTCTCACATGCATCTAAATCTGTAAACTTACACATGAAGATCTCCCTCTACCGTTCTTCTATTTCTCTGCCTGTATGTAAACAACAAGACAATTCCTCCATGCATGCTAAAGACATACATTTGTGTTATTGGTGTCTCATCAAACAGCTCTGCTCAGATTTGAACTGATAAACTTGTAAACAGTTTTTGTGCTTAAGATTTGGCTAATGCTGTATTTAGTCTGTCTGTGTTGCTGTTGATTTCTGACAATTTTTCAGACCCTTGAACAAAATCTGTCCAAGTTTTGTGATATTTTTGTTCATTTTTAAATCTATGAAAAAGCTTGAATGAATTCTGCAGGATGTTTTAGTTAAAACCTATGAATGTTTTTAAAAAATTTACTAAATACACTAGTAGAAACATTGAACAACATGTACATCACTATACTTTTTCACATTTAGCAGTCTATAGTATAAATATGCTTACAGAAAAAACCTATGGATGCTAAATTTATAGAGAATATCAGTGTTTATTCACAGCAATAAGCTCAAAATTCATCTTCAACAGATGATTTATTAAGAAATTCTTCCCTTTCTTAGTGAAAACTATCTAAAAGACTACCTTTCTTTCAAGCAGGTGCACACAGCTAACGATATTTTCTGACTAATGTGCTGGTCATCTTGCATGTCAATTGGAAATCGAAGTTTCCATTTAAAATTTAGGATTCGGAAAAATCATTTAATTCTCTGTTATTTAGCTCTTATTGCATGTTTCAAGTGAGTGTGGTAAAATTATTTTTCACTATTTTTGAAGGTTAAAAAAGTATTTTCAAATAACTTAGGTAACAAATAAGAGTCTTAGCCCACCTCAGTGATAGGTTGTTACAGTATCTTGCACTTCATATTATTTAACCAAGAGACAATCAGGAGATGCATAATGAAAAATCTTATGGCAAGTAAAGTAAAACCTTACATGGTTCCACCTATTTCTGCAATATTTTTTTAAAGAAAGTGTCTGTAGTAGATAAGAGGCATTTATTAGTTTTATTTTCAGTGTGTTATGTACATTTTTAAACATCAGATAATTTTCTTTTTTTTCTCTAGCACAAAACACAAGTTTTGAAAAAGACAAGTATAAACTTCTTGCCATTCTACTCATGCATATCTTCAAAGAGATGCACAGTAAGGAGTGAATATAGTAATGAATAAATTTTGTTTTAAAATAATTTTTTCACGATAAAATATGGGGTCTCATTTCCAGAGAAACTGACCTTTGATTAATTTGTAAACTATTCTTCTCAAAATGTTTTTTATTTAATGGGAATAGTAGGACAATCAACACCTTTCTTCCTAGTAAAGCAATCAGGCATAATAACAGAACCCTACTATGACATTTTCCTCTTGAAAGTAATGAAATATGCATGAAAACCCTACTTTTTTCAACTTTAAAATTCTGTTATTTTCAACTGAACTCAATAATATGCAAGACTTCTTTACTATTTTCTTTGAACCAGTGGGGTGTGCAGCTCTTTAAAGATGATTTTTGTTTAATAAATACATTGGCAATAATATCACTGCTCATCCCTTCTTCTTTTGAAAAATCTGAAACTAATATTTTCAATTTAATTTTCAAACTCTGTTATAAGCAGTGGCTTGGGGCAATACATATTTAGTGTCAGATGGTGCCTGCAACTCTGGTAGCATGAAGGAGATTGTATAAGGCAGAAATGAACCTTTGCCATTTCACAAAATCACAAAGAACTAGGATGGAAATAAGATGTGGTACCCTTGTGAGAAAGATTTTCATTTTTTGTAAGCAGGAAACAAATGATGCCACCAACTACACATGACTGTGTGTCCTAGCAAAAATAATTTTTCAGTAGGAAGAAAATATACTTTTTTTGCAATTATTTCTCCTTCTAACAGTAGAAAAATATTGTGGTGCCTGTTTGAATTACCATAAACTTGAAATTTTAATTTTGAATTCTTAGCAGGTTGACTAAAGGATCATCCATTCGTTGCAGATAATCTTTCTTCCAACTTGAATGCTAAGTAGAGATTATATAAAAAGATTGTTTACACAAAAATATTTTTTGCAATTAATTACTTAATTGACATTATCACTGTCTTTTTGCTTTAAGTTAGAATCCAAATTATAGCTGGAAATATGTTCATTCCTTACTTTGGTATGTAAATTTCATAGATATCAATCTGTTTTCAAGAGACCTACAGAGTGAGAAACAGCCATATTGTACTTTTGGTCTTTAATACGGTCTCATTACACTGCACTTCTACTTACTCTGGTAAGGGAGCTAACACCAATGGAATTGCTTGGCAACAGCGTGACCCCAGTGCAAAATACCTATGTATTTTTTCCTATATTGCCATCTGGTTCCTAATAATTTTAGCTCTTTTTCCTGACTATTATCTTGGCATGCTTAACCATTGGATGTGCTCTCATGGTGGATTTGCTGAAAAGGACAGCTGAGGGTCAGGCAGCTGAGCCCCTTTCTTGTGTGTCCAAACAATATTTTTGTTTGATAGGATCTTTTGTGTTAATAGCTTGTCTTCAATTCATATGTTAAAATATTTTGGAAAAGAAGTATTTCTAAGATATTTGCTACCAAGATTTTAGTTTTCTTTAACCACCTTTATCAGAAGAAACTGTCAGCACTATATTTGCTCTGTTTTGGAGCACAAAAAAGACAATTAAGACAATTCATTTTTGTACTAAGAATTAGTGTGTAGGTGTATTTTATCATTGAATTAGTATGTACTGCAAAATGCCAAATGCATTAGATATGTCTCTAAGGAAGAGTATTCACTTCAAATATTTTTCTGTCTATATCTGTGAAAGCAAAATTATAGTTTGATTCCGAAGTCTCATTTTGGTTAACGATAGATTTAAGTGCTTTCTGTTGATGGAAATCAAATCATTAGCATCTTCACTGTAGGTCTAAAGTAATGCATTTGTTTTGAAAGCTTCAAAGAACACAACCCTTTCTTTGTCAACAGCATTTCTTGTTGCTTGGATCAGAAATTTTGAAATTATTTTCTCTCAGTTCCTACTGGCATTGCTTTTATTTAAGTTTTTGTAACACCCAGAGGTCACTGCCCCACTGTTGGGCCATGTCAAGGTGTATCATACTACACAATCCGTGTTCTGATGTACTGAGGACAGAAAAGACAAGGAACAGAGGGCTCAGGGGAAATTTCAGACTGATGTGAAACATGGGTAGTGATCTTATTAACTTCTTTTTTCTCTCCTGGATCCATGGAAAGCAGCAGTATGAAAAAGTATGGGAAGACATGCTAACAAGACAAGAATGTCATGTTCCATGTGCATAAGCCATATAAATACTTAAACACCTATTCAAGTATGCATATATATGTGAACATTATACACATATATGCACATGCACAGATATCCAAATACGTTATACCTATAGTCCTATTTAGTACAGTTCAGAAAAAACACACACGGAAGTGTGTTTGGAAATCTTTCAAAAAATGATCCTTGAAATAATTTTTAAAAGAAAATAGAAAGTGAGCCTCAGGAAATTGTTTGTAAAAGGCATTAATTCAATGCTCAGTGGATGCTGTGATGGATAATAGAATAGGTATTTTTGAAGTGGGAAATCAGGCTCCTAGCCTTGTACTACCATATAATTCCAGAGTTTTAATGACGAGAATAGAACTAATGGTGATCTGAAAGTGAAGGAAATAAGTTAGAATTTGTTATACAAGGAAAACAGAAATGTCTGCATTCAGATTGACAAAGTGTAGTAAGCGTGATTAGTATATAAGTTTAGGGTTTTTTCTATGTTAGTAGCTAATGGATCTGAGCAATAAAAGGAGCCCTAGATCAGAGGAGGTTGCAACAACTGGAACTGGAGACCTCATCTTCATAGTTGTGGGATTTTTATAACATTGTCTTAATGCATCTTAATAGAAAAAATTTGGTCTGCTCAGGACTGGAGGAGGAACAAAAGGTGAACAGTAACAGAGAAGCAAAGGCGAACTAGAGAAAGGGAGCCAATGCTCAGGAAGACAGCTTATCCTGGAAAGAAGGCACAAGAAATAGAAAGAACAGCTTGGTGGTGTATATTGTCCAAGGTTCAAAAGAGTGGTACAGAAGAATAAGAACAATTGCAAGAACTCAGCCACAATCTCTTTAGACATTTCAGAGACTCAACGTTTTCTGACCCACCTGGCTGAGAAAGGGGAAAGCAGAAAAACCTAAGGTCTTTCAAAGGTGGATTGTTGGGCCTTCAGCTGTTGACGGAGGAGAAAAGAAGCATCTCCAGAGCGGATATTAGAGACAGAATCTGACCAGTATTAACCTATAAAGGAAATAAGGGAGGCCATAAACTGATAACCTAGAAAGGCAGGTGAAGTAAGAGAATGCTCCTCTGGAAATGGGACAGAACAATGGAGTAAATGGGAAAGCCATTTTATCTTTTGGTTGCAGACAAAGACATGATTCAGTGACACAAGATGGTGACAGATGGAAGCTGAAGCAATGAAGACTAGTGGAATTTATTTGCTGTTTTTTCTTCTAAGGTACTATGTGGTCAAGTCATTAGTTTTATAGAAGGGATGCATTGTCTGCACTAGGGGACTATCAGCATAAGAACGATAAAGGACCTTTATTTAGTATAAACAGTTATCTGTTTAAATACTACTATTGTAAAAAGGAGACTTCTTTCCTGCAAAGCCTGCAACCAACTCCTTGAAGTACTTCAGCAGAGAAAGCATTAAGTTCTAGCAGTTACTCTGTTGTTTCTCACACTGTGACCCATCTGTACATGTTTTCTCTTTGCTCTGTGAAACTGCTTCTTTCCTATTGAAACGTCATTTGGTGATCTTGAAAGGATACTTGATCTGACTGTCTTTTACTTGTTTTTACCTTCAACAAATTTCCTTCCTCTCTTTTCTCTCTCAGTAAATCATCTTTCTTCCATTCACAAATATACAATGTAAAAAATTGTCAAACTGAAATAAAGAAAAATACACATTTAAAAACACAGATATTTGAAAATACATATACCTATTTTACAAGGTTGTTCTCGGTCATAATTCAGCTGTAGCTTTTGAAAAGGCAGGTAAAAGAAATTAAAGTATTGTCAAATAAATCCAAAGTTGCAAGTTTTCTTCATAAAACCAACAGGGGGTGAAATGAGTGGATTTGTCTGAGATATTGAACAAGATGTCCCATTAAATCACAATTAATAATGCTAAGATAGGAGTCTGGATGAATTACAAAATAGCTTACTGACAGTTTTATTGAAGTTGTTAATGGAGCTGTAAAATGGGCTAGTCCTAACTCTTAAGGAGTGCCTCTTCTATCCCAGCTCAATAGATTATACAATGAGTTTCTGTGTTTCCGGAGGCTGTAGATGATGCACATACTGGTGAAGCAGACATTCTGAATAATGCAGTACTTGGAAGAATTTAATTGCCTGATTAAATGGCTGTAATAAAATATCATGTGTCTTAATGCAAGCAGAAGTTGAGAAATTATCTTCCCACTGAGTACAGCACTGTTAAAACTGCCACCAGAGCAGCGTTATTAGCCCCATTTCATGGAAGTTGCACATTCAAAAGTGAAGAAAGCATTGGCAAATAAGTATTATAATCAAGGTTTATGCAGTGCAGTTGGTGTTGCTCATTAACAAAGAGAGTGAGTGTTAATGTGTAGTTACTTACATAAGGGACTTGTATCCCAGATTAGGAGAAAGTGGGCTTTTAATCCAAGGCATATAAACTGAAATTAGTCAACCACAATCTGCAACAAGGTCAAAGTATCTATAAATGAAGGTAATTAATACTAGAGCAGTTTGGAAAGCTGCTGTGGGAGATCTCTCCATTACCACCTCTGAAAACAACCTGAATTTTCTGAGAACTGAAGGTAAACTTGACTTCTGTGAGGAATTTTATATCTTGCCTTATCATTACAGAGGCTAGACATTCTGGGGAACTTCTTTTTGTCACTGTTGATCCATAGCCTCAGCCCTACACTACTGAACTACTTCCATTTGATGTATTCCCTATAAATGCTCTAGAGACTTCAAAGGATGGAGAAAAATCAAAAGCTGACAAAAGAAAAAAAAAATCATCCTAAAATCAGTTTCTGTGAATTACTCTAGCCCTCTCCTTCCTTTAAAATAAGATCTTTGGTATTGCTCTTATTTTTATAGTGCTTGCAAATACATTAATATAATGATTAAAGTAAAATCTCATGGTTTAGAACTTCAGCTACTCATATCCTAATAGTCAGGAAGGGCTTTTTCCTCTGCCTGGCTATCTATTTTATTCAGCTTAGACCCTCCTTCCTCTGAATATGAAAGTGACATGAAGAGTCCACTGTAAAATCTGACAGACAAGGTGGAGTATCTGTATCTGAGAACACTTCAGCCCTTCTGCCCTGTCCTCCACGCACAGGTATAGGCGCATCAATTGCAACATAGAATTGTAAGGTAATCACCCATAGTTCAGGTAAGCTGCAAAATTCTTTGCTTGCAAATGTGGCAGTTTGAAAGCTGATGAGCAAACAGGTCAGGCATCCATGTGTGGAGGGCAGAGGGGACAACAGCAAGAGTAACCTTGTTAGCTGGCACAGGTAAACAACCTCTGCTTGTCAGACACCCGTCGATTCCTTGCTGGTGTGTTTTACTCCCAGGGTCAGGGTCAGCTTATTGCTGGACTTGAGGTTAAGGTGAAATAATCTATTGCCACTTGAGGCTCATGGTATTTTTCTTCAGAAAACAACAACAACAAAAGACGATTTTGTTTTCATTCTCCTTCAGATAATAAAAAATATGGTAGCATTCAAACTTGTTTGAATTATCCCCAGGTAATTTTCCTTTTCTTTATATAGTTATGGAGATAGTAGGTTTGTGCTTATTTTTAACTAGCTAATTTATGCTATTAACATATTAAATTATAACCAGATAACTTGTGTAAGATAAAAGTCAATGACACTGCAAATTTTTCAGTGTGTATTCAGAATAGGTCAGACGGTACACATTTTTTAAAACATCAGCAATAAAATTTTGTTTGAAAAATTCATTATTATTGTGCCAGGAAATACAGCCAGGTGTACAAAAGATTGGACTTGTACTGAGAAAAATACTGTCCTTTAGTGTTTCAAATTCTTTTTGAGAGAAAAAGCTTAATTCCCTGTTTTTGCCATCCTTCAGGTGTGTATTGAGAGCACTTTCTCTGGTTTACTATTTCTTTCTGAAAAGAAATTAGAGTTATCTCTGAACTGTTGCATTATTCAAATGAGTTTATCCAGTGTTAAATATCCTATCTCATTTCCAATTTTACTTTGAAATTACCTGTTCAAACCCAAGGATATTAATTATTTTCTTGTAAATTTGTGTTTCAGTATCAAGTGTTACAGATATCTTTGGGACCTGCAGCAGACACAAGCTAGCATTCATTACAGCTGTTGGGAATAATATTGAAGATTTTAAATTACAAAATGTTTGTGTTTCCCAGCCAAACCTACAGTTCTTACTAGAACCAAATCATATGTCCCAAACATATGAACGACTCATAAAATTCTGTTACAATGCTCTTCATAGGCCCAGTATTATATTAGACATATTTAATCAATCCTTGATTACTTAATGGAATTCAGAGCCATTTTTTTCCTACTGTGTTGGGAATGATAGCTCCTTAATTATGTACTTACCCAATCCTCTGCATTTTAAACAACTTCATAATTAAGCACCTTCCTGGTATTGAACAGCTCCTCCAGTAAGGAATATTTTCATCAAATCCATAATTAAAGTCTTTTAGATACATAGCCGTATAAACACTTTGAATGAAGGGTCTCACAACGACTCTAAAAGAAGAGAAATCTTCTTCACACAGCCCCTGCCTAAAGTCCAAATTCATTAAGGAGATGATTCCTTCCTTCCAGGGATGCCCTATTTGAAAAGACAAGCCAAGGTGAAAGGCAGCTGTGCCGGGCTGGAAGGGTGTGAGCTTTCTATCATGCTGTAATAGCACTGTGTCTTATGACTGGAATTTGTGGTGAGGAGGAGAAAGAAGGGAGAGAACAGGATTAGGAATTAACTTCGAGGATATAACACACAAAATACACCCTCCTGCTAGTGCCAGGGCTGAAGATGTTGAGGAAGTAAAAGCAGAAACAAGTAGCTCAGATCATACAGAAAACCATGCAGCCGTGTATATATGTATGCCTGTTTTAATTTTTAGTGGTGATCTTTAACTGTACTTTCTCCATCATTTCTTAATACTTGGTATTGGAAGTGTGGGGGATTTTTGGGTGGGTTTTTTTTTCTACATGATTAGTAGTAAATTGCTTTAACAAAAAAGCAGAATCTCAAGATATTTCATAAGTTATAAAAAGTGTGTACTAAGTGATTGCCTTCTGCCAGAAGATAAATCAGGTTGAAAATTATTTGTGAAGAGATTTAGTGTTTAACTATGGAGAAAGAATGAGTTTTAAAATTCATTTAGAAGTTAAAGTTCTGAGAAAAGGGCTTGCTGAAGAAAAAAGCTACCACTGGCTTGAAATGAACCTCATCATTTATGTAAATGAAGCCTGCAGGAGTTTCAGCATCACCCTCTGATGCCTTCTGTTTAATTCCCTTCAGCAGGAGATAAGTGCCTAGATACCCTGAGGACCTGAGTGTCAGCAACTTGTACAATCAGACCCTGCTTCTGAATCTTTGAAGCTTATGAGGGCTGTCTCACAGTGACATTTATGCATGTAAGTTTCTACTGATATCAGTGCGTTTGGGAGCTTAACTTTAAATAGGCTACAGTGTGGATATATATGTCTAACTAAGCCAATCATGCCGGGCTCCTATGATGAGAAGTTGGGCATTTCCAACACAGCTCATGTAAAAATTGACACAAAAAGCTCTTGAGTGTAACACATTCTGAGTTTACCTGACAATGAGTGAGGGAGTTTCCTTGTATATTGCTGCTTAACTTGTTTTTGTGGTTAGGATTGTTCAGAAGGAACATCTATAGAAAGAATTAAATACCTTCACTTATGGGTATTTTTCTCATCCTTTTCTCAGAGTTAAGCTAGGCCTTTCATACCTGTGTGTTTTGTTTGATATCAATTTTTATTGTCTCATTTTAATTATTATTTTGTCTTCCAAACAGCCACATTTACCTCATATTTTCAGCATTCACATGGAGGAAAAGATAGGGTTAAAACTGAAAACCGTTTTGTGAAAAGAGGAAAATTGTAATACTGGACTTGCTAGTTTCAAGTGCCAATGCATTTTTCTTCCCTTGGTGTTTTTATTCCAGCAGTGATCTCAGCATATCATTCCCTGTGACAGATCAGCATGTCTCTTCCTCAACAGTACCTACATATTTTTTCCCTATGTACAGATACACAGAAAACAAGTAGAGGCAAAAAACTGAGATAAGTGAAATTATTTTCACTTTTTCATTATGCCACTGCTCTTTTTCCCAGCTGGAACAGCTGACAATCTACTGTGAATGACAGAAGTGGAAGCATATTCTGCATTATAGAAATTCAAATTAAAAAGTATCCTAAGCAACATGTACTTCACCAGTCAAGACATTTGGAAAATTTGGGGGACACAAAGAGAAAATTTGCAGGTATCAAAAAGTTCCAACAAAGCAACAAATTTATTCTCTCTTTCAACACTTGTACTGTGTAAATACTTAAAGAAAAGTTGGGGTTTTTTTCCCTAATCTTTTTCATTCTTCATGTGGTCCAGTTTGCAATTATCTCCTAGTTTTGGTCTCTTTCATTTTATTTATGATTCTTTTTTTTTTTAAGTATTTGTATTTGTTTTCAGATTTCTAACATATTTCCATATATTTTATTTAATTTTCAGACATATTATTGTTCTTGTATCATAGTCAGTTCTTAACATTTTCTCTCTTGTGTGGGAGCTTCAAAGTTTTAATTTTAGAGAACATTTTACTTATTACTCTTTTTCAACAAATTTGAACAGCACCTGTTACTTGTGTGGAATAACAGCCCAGAGATGATATTTCTACATTATGATATCTTAAAAAAACCCCAAACATTCTTTATAGAAATGCTTCTTTTTCTCGTTATTGTCTTGGTTTTCAACATTTGTAGCTTCTGTGTTATTCTGAGGTACATCATAGATATCTTGAACGTAAAAATCATAGAGAGGACTTTCTTCCATTATAGCAGAATTCCCAAACTTCCTGCCAATCGTAGATAGATAAAAGAAAGTGATGTTGGCAACCACAGTTTTTGTGTTTTATGGTGACAGTGACAAATCTGGGGGTCTTCTGGCTTATAATGTGGCGTGTTGGAGAAAATTAGGTTTCTCCAGTGTTGGTAGCATTAGTTCCACTTCAGGCATTCCCTGCTTGCCATAAAGATTTAGAGGATCCTAGCTGGTTTTACTTCAATTTTTTGCCTTTAGCTGCTTGCTCATACTGATCATCTTTCATTTCATTTCTCCATCAAATGGAAGAGAAGATTCCAGAAGAGAGGAGAATAAGTTGTTTTTGATTGACAAGACTAATGCTACCAATTCCAGGTCTAGAATTTGGACTAGAATGGATAATGTGAATGGAACCTGTTTGTTCTGCCCTACAGCCTGCCTCTATGTTCTTTCCAACAGTGAATTTAGGTTATGTGCTAAACACTTATTTCTAGCACAAGATATATTCATTATCTTTGTGGTGCCCATACCTGGCTAATTTCTCGCAGGTTGCACCACATTTAGTATGAACACAGACAAACAGGACATGCTGTCCTAGGCAGCTGTTGGCAAAGACAAGATTGATGAAACAGAGAGCAGTACCTGCTGTAGTTTGAGAATTGAGATAAAATATTTTTAAGAGGTATTGCAGTGGCACTAATTACCTAAAAAAACTAAGAGATTTTGCTATTACTATTAGAAAAGGTCATCTGCTTGACTCTCTGGACTAGCCAGAGATGGTGCACTTTTCTCTAGGGCTGGTTCTGAAGAGATGAGAATGGAACACCAACTCCCTTGAAGTAGGCAGGATGGCAATTATTTTCCTCTAGTTCAAAAATACAATATAGTTTTAGCTTAATGGCAATCACCTTGTGATGTACCCCAGTAATGAAACCACTTCAAAATCATCATCGTGGTTTCCAGGATAATTATTTACCATTTAATTACGTGACCTGTTACTGAAGTGTTTTATTGGCATTACATGTCCCATTGTGGTTACCTAAAAGGCTGCCCAATATATTAATAGCATTAATGGAAAAAAGATTCCTAAGTAATTGCAAAATGCTCTTAACTATTTGTCTTAGTGCTGCTTAATGTAGCATTTACCCTAGTATTTTGTGAAACTAATTCTATGTTGGTTTTTTTTGATAATGATATAGCTAGAAAATAGATCTATCACTTTAGCTTTTTAAAGGAGAGTAAAGATGTTTATGTATGTTGAGTCTTATGCATCATTTCCTCTGCTTGACCTTCATTTAGAAAAGGACATTACCTCTCTGGAGAATTTTGCTATTTCTGGAGCATGCCACGAGATGTCAGTGTTTCAGAATACTACTTTTGTCACAATCTGCTATTAAAAGCCCTGTTCTGTGCTTTGAATTGTTTAAGGTTCAATGGCTGGCAGCAATTTTTTATATTTTTGGATCAACAGTATAAACTGATTGATTCTCTCCCAAGCAGAAATGGAAAATAAATATTTTTGTAAAAATAAATTAAATAACAAAAGAGAAAAATTAAAAAACAAACAAATAAAAGAAAAAAAAAAACCCAAAGCATTCAAGTGTCCCTCTAGAACCACACTTTACATAGCACCTTGAGCCAATCTTTGTGGGTTTGGTGTGTAGTGGACATTTAGTCCCTGTCGGGGTTTTCATTTGGTTTAGGTTGGGGTTTTTTCAGTAGAAATTACAAACTGCACTGCAGCTCCCAGGTTTAGTGTAAGACAGGAGCTAAGTCAAGCCCAGATATGATGCTGCATATCTCAAGCAAGAGCAGATTTAAAATCTAGATGTTTAGAGCTGTGCAATTCATTTCCTTAAGCTGAAAAACCATAGTAATTAGTACCACAATATTGCAATTGTCTGAATTGAAAAGTTTATGTCATTGGGCTGGGGAATAAAAGGCAATGGGTGAATGGGTGGCAATATCATCTTTCTAAGGTCTTGGTTAAAATTCAAATACATATTTTTTGCAGCAAAATGCCATTAAGTATTTTTCCCTCAGGCTTTAGTGACCTCTGTCTGCAGCTCGAAACCAGATTCCTGAAGGTGAAAATACACTGTGAAATGTTCCACTTTGAGAATAATTTCCCAGGTAGGTATACTCTTAGTAACTAGATAAAGCTGTCACATGAGCTGTAAAGAATTGGGAACATTGACTTTAAGATATGCTCTTATTAGACCAGAGGCACTTTTTTCTTCTCAACAGGAATATAAAATTCTTATTGTCCTCTAGCAACTGGAGTGCATAAAACCAGATTACCATATATGGCATTTGATGCACATGGAATGCATCTTTCAGTATTTATGGAAAAAATAATGAAAAAACAGACATTATTGCCAAACATGGGTCTAACGTAATACTGATAAACCAAAAGCATTAAAAGCAATTAGCATTTCATATTCTGGAAATAAAAGAAGCAAGTACATACAGTTATATCTAGCTCTGGTAACATCACCAAGGCAAAGGCACATTGGCTTTTAAATAGAGATGGGTTTTTAATGTACATAATTTGGTATATATTGTCTTCCACTTCTAAAAAGGCTGAACCCATTTAAAAAAAATAAAAAAGTAAAATGAAAAATTTTTTTTCCCTGGTAATGATGTAAGGACTCCAAGTCATGAATCTAATGTCCTGGTTTTTGCACTGTTTGGTCTTATGAAATAGCTACCACTATCTTCTGCAGAAATATTCTCATTTGCATTTCCCACTAACGATTATGCTTCCTCAGTAAAGATCTTTCAAAGGCTCCAATACGAGGAAAGTGCTTGCCCAAAGTGCACAGGTGCTCAGCCAGTCACAGCAGGTGAGGTGCCTTTCCTTGCTGCTCCTCTTGAAACAAGGTCCCACCTGCATTTTCTGCAAGCACCTCCTGGTTTCTGAGTCCATAATTTCACTTTCTTCCTTCTGAATTGATAACTCAGTCATGAATAAACAAGGAAGGAAAAGAAATAGTGAAATGGAAAGGGATTAATGAAAATACAACTTCGTCTATGTGTACATATTTTAATTTCAAAATACCTGCTTATGTTATGTATCTGTCTTTTCAAGTAACTATTGTCTGGAAAAAAATACTTTAGATTAATCTCTCTGTATAAATTTCTTTATCTAAGAAATTCACAAACAAAGATGTCCTGAGAGGCAACACAATATTTTTATATTCTAGTCTCACAGAAAAGAAAACCATAATAAGTAGTTTAGCAGACTTTGAAGCACCCAAAGTGCTGTGGTGATTGATAATCAGCTCAGTTTATCTGCAGAAGTGTGCTCCAGCTCAGAGAAGAATATATGACTAATTCAGCTCATCTGCTGCTTACCGTGATCTGCTGTTGATCTAATGTGCTAAAGAAAATTGGGTTAAGACAGCCACCATTGTTTTGATTTGCATCAAATGTTTTCTTATCCAAACATTAAAAAAGGTTTTGACAAGAGAAGTTTATTCTCTGGAGCAAGTTCCCTACTTCCACTGCTCACCAACAGCTAGGGGTTTTCATGTTCTATGTTTTCTATCAAAACAGTCAATACAACTTTGCACAAAATTGTAATGTCACAGATGGTTGAAAAACTTGACTGTTTCAATCAACAACACGAAGCTATTGCACCTGAGGGAAACCATGATTTTCAAAAAGGCACTGCTAATATTACCGTAACAGGAGAGCAGTAAGGAAACAATTAATTTCAGCATACACCACTGACTTACACAAACAGATGTATAGATATACATACATACATTTATATACATATATAATATAGTTATATATTTCTACTATTGTTACTATTTCCTACATTAGAATGGTTTTCACAAGGAATTTGAATAATTTATATCAGGTGCCTCTTGATTTGCTAGAGATTTGTTTTCTATATATAAAAAAAAAATCTTAAAACACCTGAAAATAAGAAAAATTTCTTTGATTTTTCTCACTACACCCTCCCCACTCCTCCTTTTTTTACCTGTATTGATATTCTTGGACTCACTTTGACAGAGAAGTATAATTCTTCAAACATATAATTTCCTGTGGAGCCCTAAGCAAGCAGTGTTCAGTGATTTGCTTCTGCCCTGAAGCTCAGAGGGAAGTTACTTGGACTTGAAAGACTCATACATTGTTGGCATCCTTTTGAGGAGCATCATCTACAGTAAGAGTGCTGGTCTGACCTCTGTGGTAGCTGTGAAACCTCAGTATGTCACAGTTGCATGTCCTGAGGCTGTAAAGTGCCACTGGTGTGCACTGGCTCCTCACCTCAGATACAGCATACAGGTATTGGGAAATTTTGTATAATGGCCTTCGACCTGAAGTGCTGTACTCCAATGTGCTGTTTTGAAAATATTTTCCAATAAACAAATAACAGCCCTCACCTGGACACATTAGGCTGTAGATGTGTCTGCTAAGTAGGGCAGCTGAAAGAAAGTCTGAAAATTAAGTTCCAGCCCCACCACCATTCTGGTGTTAACATTGAATATTCATGATAGCAAACCTTGATGGCTCCCTCCCATGGGACCTGCTTGCTGAATCTCAGCACTTACACTGAAACGGCAGGGGCTCAGAAGCAGGACTTATTTTTTTTTCAACTATTTTTTTTCAACTTTATCCCTATGTGGATAATTTGTAGGTTCTATCTACTTCCTAGTCGTATCTCTGTGGAGGCAAAGCTGTGACTATTTTCCATGCAGGAATTCAAAGTGTCCTGTCCTGCCACTGCTGTGTTCTCATTACTACTGTAATGGCCAAGTTATAAATATATATAAAATGTGAGTTTACAACCTTGTGGTGTATTTTGGGAAAAGAATTTCCAGCCAAAATAATGAACTATAAAATGCAGAAAAAAAATAAGGCAACTTAGTTCAAAAACTGAATTTTTTTTTTTATTAAAATAGAAGTAGAAAATGTTAGAAGGGTGAAATAAGAAAACCACTAAAGCTTAAATTAATTCTTTCTTCTGCACTTTTGAGCAAGTTTGCAGATTCCTGTAGCTTCTTGTGACAGTCAAGGGAAACTGCAAAGGATTCCCTTAACCTGGAGAGAACATTAACATGGATGTTCACTCATTAGCAACTGATGAGAGAAACACTCTACAGCTTTTTTGCAGCATGGTGTCTTCTGTACTTGGTGGGAAAGCATTATGTCTGAATTAAAAGGACTAATATTCTGAAGATATTTTATGTTTTGGGAATAGGAATTTGAATTCAGCTGTGATATAGATAAAGAACAAATGAAGTTGTGTTCCCTCCAAGCTCTGCTGTTTTCCTATTTCAGTTGAAAGATGACTCACTATCCTGTAAGTAGATCACCTACGAATTATAGCATTATCATGCTATAGACTCCTGTCTTATAATTAAAATATAAGTATGCCAAACGTTTTTCTACCATGTCTATAATGGACCAAAATCAAAAGAGGCTTTTTCATGGATAAAATGAGCAATTGGCTACTCTAGTTCTAACACTAGCCTTCGGGAGAATGCCTACTTATGTCCCATGAGTTTTTCTTCTCTATTTATCACTGAATTTTAAAGTGATACTGAATCTTATTTGCATTCAAGAATGATAGTGGAAATCCATATTAAGAAACGTGTATAATGAAAGTTCAGTACTCTCAGGTATATAATAATTTTAAACAATAAATCTAATATCTTTCTCAGATTTCAGCAAGCTTGCTAAGTATTCTTGTTACCAAGGTTCACTGTCATGTAACACCTTTCATTATAAATAAGTTTAAGAATCTACTACCCTTTCCATTACAAACTCTGTAAAGTTTTAAAACTCAGCTATAAAATTTCAGAAATAGACGAGTTTAGACAAACTTCAGAAACAGACAATGGGAACAACTGGTTCACATAGTCACAGGTAGCAGGCATCTTTTTTTCTGTTTTTAGGGAAAATAATTTATGCACTTTTAATTTTAAGAGCACTAAGGTTGGCCTTGCCACTGCTGAAATCTACTTTTAGTACTGATACAGAGGTACATCTTAGAGTAAGGTGGGCTGAAAAAGCAGACCACAATGAGAACAAGAATAAGAATAAGGAGAGAGTCTGTTCTTTTGAAATAGGAGATCCTGTTCACAAACTATTACTCCAGTTAGGGTTTTATTTTTTTGCTGCTGCTGTTAATTGAGGCCAATAATGTGAGTATTATTTAATGCTTTGAGAGCAGAAGCTATGTGACATGTATTTGACATTGTAAATTGAATCCTCTGTATACAAAGGAATAATTGTACTCATTTGTGTTATTGTAGTTAGTGATGACTGATTTTAGAACCATAGGATTATTAAGGTTGGAAGAGGCCTACAAGATCATCCAGTCCAACCACCCTGCCAGCAAGGTGACTGTAACCCCTAAAACACTAAACCACATCATCCAGCACCAGACCCAGACACCTGTTGAGCACCTCCAGGATGGTGGCACCACCATCTATTTCCCTGGGCAACCTATTCCAATGCCCACACCCTCTAACCATGATTTTTTTTTTCTAATATCTAGTCTGAATCTCCTCTGTCTCATCTTAAGGCTATTTCCTCTGGTCCTCCAGCTGCAGGCACAGGAGAACAGACTGGCCCCCACCTCGCTATGGTCTCCTTTCAGGCAATTGTGGAGAGCAGTGAAGTTCCCCTTGAGTCTCCTTTTCTCCAGGTTAAACAACCCCAACTTCCTCAGCCATGCCTTATAAAACATGTGTGTTAATTTGGAAACAAACCAATGGGAGATAGAAAGTCAGGATTATAATTTAATAGGAAAATTAAAAATAAGTGCAATAATACAAGGAAAAAAAACACTGATAAAGTCAGATACAACCTGACACCCTGTTAGGGTGGTGGTAGCAGTCCAAATGAAGTAGCTCAGTTGAAGTAGTGATCCTATGGAAAGTCTGATCTCCACCTGAAGATCCAGTGGTAACTCTTGTCCTCTAGGAACCCACTAGACAAGGCTGCCTTGGGCACTTCTAAAGCCGGGTTATATCCAGGTAGGAATGCTTGGCTCCTCCCTCCTGGGTGGAGCATCTCACAATAGGATGAGATAAGTCCATGAGTCATGCAGTGGGTTCTTGATGGTCCATTGTCTGTTATCAGGGGTGAGTCATAGCAGGAGATAACAGCTAATGGCCGACAGCTGGTGGTAATAGAATACTGAATGCATCTATATTGTAAAACCTAGGACAACATGTTTTATAGACCCTTCACAATCCTATTGATATTTGCTGAACAGCATGGCTTATTTCTATCACTCTTCATGAGTATGAGCTTCATAATATACCTGGAAGATATAAAGTGCAAATCTAACTGATGTGAACTTTGACATTGATATCAAGATATCATTAGCTTAGAAGTGTGCAACAAAAAACAAGGAAACTCAAGCCTGGGTATTTCAGCATCCATAAACAAAGGATTTCTTCACTCACCTTGGTGAAGCTGTCTCCTGTTTGCACTAGGAAACTTCTGGACTGGAGCTTCAGCCTAGTCAGCATGCTGTGCATAACTGATGCGCATCCACCATTTTCATTTATCCACACAGATCTTCCCAAAAAGCCTCCAAAGTTGGTTACTGGTTGATCTTTTAATATTGCTTTATCATTTTACTGCATTAATTCTTGTAAATCTACATCATACTTTGCCTCCCCAAAAGGATAAGGGTGCACTACAGGCTGTGGGAAACTATTCGGGTAGGCAAGGGTGGAGGGAGATGGTAAAGACAGCAGTCATGTCAGATAGTTTTAATAAGCACCTAGGAGAGCTGAGCTTTGAAGCCAGCTTTGAAAGAGTCAGCTATTGATAAGGAAAATCAGTGAAGGGATTAAGGAAGCGGCAACATGAAGCTCAGAGGTTGTATCTCCTCAATGCCTGTGTACTTA
This sequence comes from Entomyzon cyanotis, assembly GCA_024500445.1. Lineage (NCBI taxonomy): Eukaryota > Metazoa > Chordata > Aves > Passeriformes > Meliphagidae > Entomyzon > Entomyzon cyanotis. Next base: position 25,189,989 of record JAKEPQ010001005.1, read on the forward strand.
ACTCTAGTAAATAATTGCGTGATGTCTTACAATTCATATGTTTTACCATGACAAGCTGTGATCAGATACATTCTGTTTTATCTTTAGAAATAGCTGTCAGTCAGAAAACTAAAGTAATTTGGATTAGTAAATAAGCTTTCCAAAGTCATGCTGAGGATTGCTGTCAGAAGGATTACTCTTTTCTTTCAACAAGCTACGCAGTCACATCCTATGTGGACATTGAACCCAAATACAGAAGACACCTGTTTATTGTGTCTTATACTAATAATCAGCCCTCTCTAACCTCCCTGTAATGCAAATTTCTATGACTCAATCTGAGACGGTGTCATGGTAAGAAACCCTTAAACCTTCTGTATCAATAATTGATTACACTTTTATCTTTGCTATGTTCATTTATATTTCCAATTAGCTTTATTTTTTGGGGTTTTTTTGAGAGGGGACCAAGATTTTTTGTTTTCTTTTGGAATTGGTTTGAATTACAGCTCTACTTCCACTTTACTACACAATTGCTTTTCTAGAACACTTATTTAAGTACTTTAAAGTATGCTTTCTGTTTCATAACTCCAGGTACTGTATGGATGAATGTATATTAGTTTTATTTTTTTAAAATTAAGGTCAGTATAACAATTTGGTACAAATCCATGCATAGGAAGACAAATATTAACAATTTTTATCATTTTCTCTGTCAAAGCTTATTTGTAGAGGGCTATTTCTAGATTTTCTACTCCTGTGGGGAAAAAATACAGAAGAAATGTGATCCTTGACAAAGCTGTTAGAAGTTCACACAAATATTGTATGAATTATTGCCACTGTATAAGCATTATTGTAAATTTTCTGGGTGACATCTGCTCTGTGGTAACTGCCCTGTGCATGATCCCACTCTGTCACACATGTCTGCTAGCACATCCCTTCACAACAGATATAGAAACTTCTTCAAATTGTTGTCACACATAGACAAAAAGGCTAAATTGTAATTTTGCTCTACTCTGTTACATATTCAAAGCAATATTGCCGTATTTTTTTTTAACATTCAAATAAGCATCTTTCAGTTGAATGGGGTGTTTACACTGAGTTCATTCCCTCATCAAGTTACTTTTGCTATGACTAAAGCAGCAGGGACATTAAAAGGTGGGTTAATCATTTTATCAAGACTGCACACACATGGCATTGGAGGCAAGTAATCTTTACTTCTTTTGATTTTTAACATAACTTGAAAAGTTGGCTTGTCAGATCTCAAACTCTACATCTCTCCTTTCCTGGAAAAAACTGAAAAACAGAGTAACAACAGAAAACAATAATGAAAGAGCAGTAAGATTTTGCATGAACTGCCAAAACCAATGTTAATATAATATTTGGATATCATGCTTTAAGCATCTCAAGGTCCATAAATGAAATTAAAAAAAAATTAGAATCACCATCCCTCGATGTGTTCAAGAAATGTGTAGATGTGACACCTGGGGACACAATTCAGTGGAATATGGTGATGCTAGTTTAATGTTTGGAGTCAATGATCTTATATGTCTTTTCCAACCTAAAAAAATTCTGAGTCTATGATTCTTCCACATTGTCTCTCCTGGTATTTCACCAGTAGCAGCAAATGAGAAAGGGGCACTCTTAAAATAGTGTTATGTTCCCTGCAAATTTCAATGAGATTTAATACCATTTATAGCAGCATTCTAAACATTATCTGAATGAATGAAAATAGCAGGCAGAAAAACAACTTTGACTTTCTTCATAACCTTGCAGAATATTTATCTTTCTTCTCTGCTCTTTAATAATATTTTCAGTTTTGGATTTCTTTCAAAACGGTCATGCTGCATTTCAATTGCTGTTTTTCTCTGGTTTTGGTTTTTTTTTTAGCATGCGTAATATGAAATAAACTCATGTCAGAAATGTTTGTGCTTTGCCTGAGTTGGTTTTTTTTTTACCAGTTACTATTTTGTTGGCTATGATAGTCCATTCCAGCAATGTTTATATGCACATACTAAAGAAATTTTGAGTAATTCCTCAGCTCTTCAAACAAATTTAAATTGCTCTAAGCTTTAACCTCATTTTACTTGAAATGCATTTAATTCATACTTCTAATTTAAAGATACAGCAGAGAATTTAGTTAAGAGATATTTAAGACCCTGACTACCTTAATAGTTCCTCCTTGTGCCCTTACATGAAAGAGGTATTTAAGTGTGTTGTGCACTTCCTTATCTTGTGTTCAGGTTGGTGTCATATGCAGAACAAGATTTGTCTCAAGTAAGGATATGGTTCTCTCGGGAGAGGAAATGGTTGGTCCCAGTTTTCTACACGATTCATGTCAGATACAGCTGTTACAAAGACAACAATAAAGCTTCCATCTGAAGTGTGGAAGAGTTTTACCGCCCTGGGGAAAATGCTGGGCTATACTCATTGTTTTCTAAAGCCTTCATCTTTTCTCATATTCATACATTTTAAAAAAATCTAATAGGATTCAGACTCCTAATCAAGTAAGAAGCTCTAAGTGAGCTGTACAGTCTCTCTCTTATGGTGCTATGGCACATGTGTTCCTCTCCCCAGAAACTGATTTTGTCCAGCACCTTCCCTCTCCACCAATGGCTGTGCCTCACCCCTTCAACTTAGAAAAGCTGACATGATTACCAGGTCAAATAAATTGATATCTATATGTGCTTCTTTACCATGCTATACCAGCCTGTGATAAAAGTGAGCGTGTGATGCAGGGATTAAAATATGATTCAAATCATCTCACTGTTGCTAGAGCATCTAAGAGCACACACACGGTTTCAGGGATTCATCTGGCATCTGTGACATTTCAGGTAACACCGAGCTGGGTCCATATCTATTTTGCATGGCTTACATCTACAAGAAAGATTCAGAATTTGTATAGCACGGCTTTTGTGGGGTAGTAGGAACATAACAGTGTGCTTTCTAGTAGCCTGTGGAGGAATTTGCTGTGAAATGTTTATGTGTGACAGAGGAGATAATAGTTTCTAAACCTGACTGTTATTACATGAATTGAGGCTGCCAGGGAATCTCCATCAGCCATCCTGCCCACAACTCAGATGTATCATACCTTAATCAGAAACACAGAATCAGAACTTGAATATGCAACTTTGTCTTTTAAGTTCACCTTCATTTCTCAGTTATCTGTATTTTATGTTAAAGTGTTGCTTATTTTCATGATACAACACTTGAATGACTGTCCCACAAAATTAACATCTGAAAATCACAAGGTGAGTGAAGCTTCCAATTTTTGATACAAATTTTCCAGAGAGATAGGACACACTTTACAAAAAAACACAATTTAAGAAATTACCATTTGAATGTTGCTTTGATGAAGAAAATCTTTATGCAGTTCAGGCTTTTTATTTTGGATAATTCACTTTGATGGGAAAAAATACTTTTCTTTAGCTTATTTTTCTTGCTCAGAATCAGTGTGTACAGTAGGCCACCAAATTGTCACATTAGTTTTTGTAATCCCAAACTATTACTATGTTTAATATACATAGGAATAAAGACTGAAAGGAATTTCAGGGATCATCTCACCCAATGTTCCACATTTGATGACTTTTACATCCTAATATTTTTCATAAACTTTGTCAGCTTCATACAAAATGAGCTTCTTTTTGGCTCCCAAATCTAAAAGAAAGCTTTCCAGACCCTTACTGCTCTGACAGTTCAACCTAAAGTGTATTCATGACTGCAGAATGTGCATCTGCTCTTCGGACAGCATTGTTCTTTGTCTTGAATAGGTTTTTTTTCCTGCTCTGCAGTTTGCCCATATTAAAGTATTTATAGAAAACAATTATATCAGTCCTCACAGTCTTTGTTTTATTGGGCTAAATCCTTATGCCTTTGAGCTCTCCTAATTTCTTCTGATAAAAAAGGCTCCCTTGGTCACAAGATATTATATAAATTTATTTGCCTTTTTTCCACATTCTAAAAATTCTCATGAGATCACAGGGTTGTTTTTTTGCAGTGAGGGAGTTTAGATCTGGGATTTTTTAAACTTTTCTACCTTTGTGAGAAACACTTGTCTGATAAAATATGTAACTGCATGTGCATTTTATACTTGGTTCAGAATCAAGAAATTATTGTGATCTTTTTGCTTAGTCATTTTCAGTTGATGGCAGACAGATTATTACAGAAAATGTCTTGATTAGACCCTTCTGATTAGTCTTCTCTATCACAAAACTATCTAATTTTTCATAGAGTTTAAATGTATGACTTGCACTAGAGCCAAGGAAAAAAAATCCAACAAAAAAACCCCTTAATGGTCTTGATCCTTGATATTTCCAAGTCTTTTTTTGTGGAACTCCGTTTTCCCTCACCGTGGTTACACCTGTGAGGGAACAGGAGCACTGCAGCCATGCATTCCACCCTAGGACACCCTTCTCCTACTTGAGCTGTGACCAAGGTTTGTAAAGAGGCAAACTCCTTTTCTCAACTCTGCTGCTACATCTGGCAGCTCCAGTGAGCTGTGTTGAAAGGTCTTATCAGTGATCATGGAATTTGACAATTGAACATTGTCCTCATATCCTCAAATCCCAGTCTGATCTCCATCCACCTCTGACTAGAATATACCTCTCATTCTCACAAATTTTCTGTAAATGGTATTAAATGATGCTTTGTATTAAAATAGTATCCTTTTGTGCCTACATATATGTGTACCTGAATATGAAATGTAACACAGGGCTTCTGGATGCAATTACCTTTCAATCTTTCAGGTTATTTCATGCACTGTTTCAGTTATTTTTCCACCTTCCTTTCCTCTCCTCTCCTCAGCCTTCGAAGCAAAATACAAAATCTGTAAACCGTGGATGCAGAACTTATTCCACACTTTACTGAGCTTTCTGGGAATGTGGCTTGTAAGTGATGTTAAGCCATTTGCCAGGCTCTAGATGATAAACCATTTTTTAGCAATGAAGAAGGAGGCTGTCTTGTTTTGACATACACATTAAAAAAAGTCTCCTATTTATGGCTTAATGGTCTGCTTTTAATCAAAAGATCAGCAGAGGGTGTAAGGATTTTTACTTCTGCATTTCAAATTTGATATTTTGAAATTGATTCTTTGAAAGAAAAGTTAACAAAGAAAATTCTGCTGGCAGGACTACACATTACCTTACCTAAGTTTATTCAGTATTTGAACTGCACAACTGCTTATACCTATACTTGTTCTTACTCTGCTTTGGTTTAGCTGAAAGTGACTGACTCTGGGTGACTCTAACCAAAATGATGCACTGTGTCTCTTAATAAAAAGAGAATTTAGCTAAATCAGCTGTCTTAGAGTCAATAACTGGGGGCAATAGATTAGTCTTATTAGTCATGTTTAGCTTGCTATAATCTTCACTGATTAGAAGAGACACATCAGCATTTATCCTAATCACGTATTCTTTTCCTAATGTCTGTCTCCTTATGGTTTTGGGAAAGAGACATATAGGGTAAAAGCCATGAAAGTTTCACTGATCTATGATGCACTGGGAATAGTTGAAAACAGAGTCCAAAAGTGGTGACCAAAGTACAGAACAAAAAGAAGGGGAAGAGCAAAGGTTCTCTGTAGTTGACAATTCCTTTGAACCCTCCCCAAAGTAAAACAGGCTTTAAAGGAGAGTGCACAGTTCAGGAATTGCTGTATTTTCCTTACAAGTGAATCCTTACAAAAACTGCCACAGCCAACAACCATTTATTTAATCCTGTGCTCATTGCTCATTACTGACAGGACTGATAGATAACTTAAGGCTATTTTGCTCCTGTGTTTGCTCATCAGATGGTACAAAGAGCAGATAGTTGATGGACAGCATTCAGACAAGTAATCTATAAAGTGAGAGCATAGGTGGTTTAGGAAACAACATCTGTAAATAGAAAGAGATGGTTTGTGCTAAGATAAGGTGTGTATTTGCAAGGCTTGGATGCTGTAACTTTTTATTGGATAGATGGGCATTGATCAATTTTGAGTCATAGTGACAAGTTCCATCAGTGCAGGTACAGCTGGCAGATCTCCAAGCATAGGAGAAATCCTTTTTGTGAGAAGGTCACTTCGTGGTTTCTGTGTCGAAAGAGCAAAGCTGCTGTTTGGAATAATAAAAAGACCATTATGTGGCAGAGATCTGCAAGCTTAAAACAGGTTTGAAGTCTCAAATTAGGGAAGCCTCCCTAAGCCTTTTCAGTCCTATGGAATAAAAAGGTACCCTGCAAATTAGTCCTCTGATACTGACTGCACTGGGAGGCAAACTCTCATCACCTGAGACAGCCTGAGACAGAGTTTGAGGCTGACTGCTAGAGGCAACCTTGAATGTTTAAACAGGCAGATCATGAGGGGAGTCAGTGCTGAAGTTCAGTCCTCTCTGTCCTCATTAAGCTTGGATAAATAAGCTCATCTGATGGGTGCAGAGCAAGGTTGTTTCACCTAAGATATCTGTGATTCATGTTCAAAACAGAAGGAGATAGTGTGCTCAGAAAAATGGGAAGTTAGCCTGAACAATGTCTGGGAATTCCACCTCTTGTGGTTTTATCTGGAAATAGAAATGAAAACAACATCAAAAATAGATCTGTTTTAGAATTCAAAACAGTAAAGTTTCCTGTAATAGGATGCATCAGGTCTTGAAAATCTCATATTTAATGAATCCTAGAGACAAAAAGATAAGTCATGCTGGGATCTCTTAATGTCCAGACTTTAAGCAGAGAATTGGATTTGGATGGATCTTGTCTGGCATGTTAGGCTGTCACTAGCTTGTGGAGTTTCAGACTTACAGGCTGAATATTGGCATAGAGTGATGGAAAGATTTAAAAGAAGTGATGATGGCAAAGAAATAAACAGAAAAACACTTTTGCTTACATGGGGTGATCTGAGAGTATAAAAAAATGGAAGACAGAATGACTCTGCAATCAAAAAGCAATATTTTTAAAGTGTCTTTACATAATAAAAAAGCCTATTTAAATGAGAAATATAAATAACTCAGGGCTAGAACAAACAGATTAAACTGAAGTATAAGTCACAAATAAAAACTAATGATACATCTATAAATGGATATAATCTCTTTCAGATAGAAAGGAAATGAAAAGAAAACAAAACTTGTGAAAAGAGATTTGAAACATAGAGTACAAATAATTTTGGTGGAGTCCATTTTAAAGTGCTTTTGTTAAAGAGAAAAAAGGGAAGAATAAGCAGAGAATAGGATTAGAAGGAAGAGAGTAATCACCACAAATATTTGCTGTATTTTTGTCTTGTGTTTTTCATCATTTTTTGGCTTCAGGTTTTACCTTGTAGCTTTCAATATGGTGTGGAATGCCCAAGGGACTTAGTAGAGAGAGGTTGATGAACAGCTTTCCCACAAGAGGGTTTTAATAAAAAAATCTTTGTGGCTAATAATCCCTTCAGAAAGCAGAGCTTTCAAATATATTCAAGATCTTCTTCTCTTGGGAATTTTCATGCTTGGGAAAGTATTTTCCTTGTGGGAAATATTTTGTATTTTATATTTGCCTTTCATTCTCAGGTTGGAAAATCTGCTAAGAAGTTGAAAGTAAACTCCATGAGGAGTTTCCTGAAACAATATTATGGAAAAATGCCCCATTTTTTACATAAGGTTTTTAATGCCAGGATGTTGAAAATATTCTGAACTACAACCACTTAAATATACAATTCTCAAAACAAAATTTGAAAGAAGTAATCATTTGGCATCAATCAAAAAGAATTTAGTTTGATTTTCATGAAAGCATTTATTTGGCAGGAAAAAGCATGCAATTTAGATGTTCATATTTGTTTCAGTACATTTTTTATCTTTTTTTTAATACTTTCATATTTTCATTCACTTTCATTCACTTTTTCTACATGACATTATGAATTGATTCTGATGAATTTACTTAATTACAGTCTGCATATATGGACTTACAGAACATGATCTTCACCAAATCTGCCTCCTCAGCTCTTGTTATAAAGCACAAGCCAGGAGATTTTTTAATTAGTAGATTTCTGCTAGGAAAAGATGGCAGAAGAAAGTACCTCCCACTGAGGTTACTCAGTTTAAATTTTCCAGGTGGCAGAAAGTCCCACTGGAAAATAATTGCTGTCTTATAGCTACCTCTTCCCCACTTAAAAAAAAAAAAAATTGCTTAAGCTTGAAAATCCAGGTTTTAGTCTGAATCCATGGGGTGTACACACAAAAAAATACCATGTTTTTATCTCAGATTTCTCACCAATAAATCAACAATTTCCTGGTTTCCTGGGAATAAGAAAGCAATTACAGTTGCAATATGGTTAATCTCAGAGGCCTAGGATAGGTGAACACTGGAAATAATTGAAGAATGTGTTCTGTCTCTATTACAGTCTGGACGCTTAACTTACTTTCAGAACCACACGGAAATTTTTATCTGAGTGAGGAAGAGCTGGGAGATGGCCTGATGCTGACCTGAGGAACTGGGAAGAGGAACAAATACAGACCAAAATTAGCAAGATCAAAAGCAACCACACCTGTTAAAGTTAGACTTTGACACACTCAGGTGTTATTCTTTGTTAAAAGATCTATTTTTTATACAGATAAAATGCATAAGATTTATTAGTGTTGTCCTGTGAGAAATCACTTTTTACTGGGTATAAGAACTATGAGAAATAGACACAAGCATAGTTTGTGCTGATAGTATAGCAGAAAACTATTAGAATATTTGTACATTTGTGGGGATATATCTTCTTTAATGCCTATGATAGAAAAAATGCAAATTTCATAATGAAATACGTTAATGACACAATTGTGGTCTCCTTAAAACTAGGAGTTGGATTTCATATACTTCTTCCTATGCCCTTGGACTATAATATGTAGTATTAATATGAGAATGACCAGTAATCAATGTGAAGCAAAAAAGATGATTTTTAATAACAAGACTTTTAGATGTAGACTTGGAGCTCACTGCATGTAAGGAGATGAACAGGAATTAGACTTGATTAAGTGCTTATGGAGAAACTCTTGGCTGTGAAAGCACATGGCTGTGAAAAAGACAATTGTTTTAAGTCGAGCAAGATACATGCAAAAAAGATACGGAAAAAAGGGTTCTGTTTATGGAAGGCTCACACAATTCCATCTGAAAGAAAGTATTGTATTCACATGTCATCACCCAGTCTTCAAAAGCATTTAAGGCTGAAACAGATTCAGAGGAAGATATCTAATCAGTGAAACTGGAGGACCTATTTTTAGATCCAAGAAAAATACTGCTTCTCTTGTATGGCTGAGTGAGATGATGACTAAGAGAGGAAAGGGTTCCTTGTGGTTTTTTCTAACAAAAATGTGGAATTTATGCACCCACCCACCACACTCACAATCAGATTTCATTTTTAAAATCTCTGTTGGCAGCTGAGGTCTGCAGAGAAGATTTTATTCTGGTATTTTACCTTCGCATAAAATTCATTCAGTTACATGATAACCTCTGCCTTTACTACTTTCTGGTTCTTCTGATTCTATATTCATGTAAGAAACTGCATTAATGGATTTGCCATAACTGGATATACAAATAGTCTTTATTGTTCAAGATTCCTTGATTTTATTTTGTAGTTATTTTCCCCTAAGGAGACAATATTTTCTGAAATGCAGGTGGTAGATTTTGGGCTGAGTTCCTGCATGCACCAGGTACTACAAGCTGATAAATCTTTGTAGAATGATGAGATAAAGCTTTCAGAAATGTGATGGGAAGGTACTGCTATGTCTACATTCTTCCCTCAAGTGCTCTGCATTTTTGTGATCTTAAAAAAAGATGATTTTTATGGGAGACCTGCCATTATAAAATTTCTTGGGGATTCCAGGTGCAGTTGTCCTGTTGTAACTCCTAAGACTGGTTAATAATGCAAAAGCTATTTCATCCTTGGCTGAAATATTTGAAGTTCGTGGCCTTCAGTGTGAGCAAGTTAACACCTTGCTGTCATCATTGGTCTGTTTTTAATTTCATTTTCAGACTTCATAGAACAGTGGGCTCTGTCTGGTCCCAATGCATTTTCAAAACGACATTACAGTCCTTCAGTCTAAATGACTATATTCTGTTCTTATGCAAAGCATAAGCACAAGCATTGATAAAGACCACTTGCTGCCATGGTGATAGGAGGATTTTCCCCTTCTCTGCTTCCACAGTTTATAAACATGCTTCTTCTGCTTCTTGAGATTTAGGCTCCTGAAATCATCACCAGGAAAAAAAAAAAAAAGGAACTGTCACTGTCATATTTTCCAAAAGTAATATTTATTTACCATCTGAAAATATTCTACAGCATCCTGAAACTTAAATTAGTGGTGGGATTAAGCTGCTTTCATTAAAACCTAAAAGTAAGTATAAATGAAAAACACGTAAAACAATCAACTCCTTCCTAAAATATTCTCTATTACATCTTTACTCCAAAGTACAGCAACCAGTGAGAGATTTTTTCATGTCTGCTGATTTAGACTGATCCCAGGGAACACAATACATACAAAAAACAAGCTTAGAATATGAATCTTTTTTTGGGTATGATTGAGTCTTCACTTTGAGGAAACTTTGAGGAAATATTGCTAACTTTAAAAAAGCAGCACTTGACCTGCAAATATTTTATGCACAATTCTTTTTTGTGCATTCTTTCTAACTCACCTGTAGCAGCCAGAATAGGCAGAATAAAGAATGGAGAAATTACCTAGAGCTCTTAATTCAGCTGTTAAGCACATTAGTTTACACTGAACAGAATTTTAAATTGTCTCTGTAAAGTTCTTCATTCAAAGACTTGTTGGTCAAATGAGGGAGTATAAAAAACACTCCATAAATAAAGTCTTTTATTCTTCACATTCATGTTATTCAGTTTCACACATGCTCATTTATTCTCCGTTTATCTTCCTAGGTTTAGATTTAGCCAAGAATGAAGCTTACAATTACTCTATGTGAATTTCACCTATTCAAATTTTTCAATATATGCATCTGAATAAGTATACATCCTCTTCAGTTATCATTCTAAATCCTACGTATTATAAAAAGCTTTTCATTATCAGTTGACACTTTCCACAGTTTCTGAAAAACAGAATACTCTATTCTGATGAGTTTTCTTCTCTGGATCTGTGTAACTCAAAGGCAAGGTTTCTAATGCCAAAGCAGCCTTCTGAGACAAAGCTTTGCAGCGATATTCCTTAATAAGAAACATTAATATATTTTGACAAAAATCTTCTTGTTATTCTGTACTCTGACTATAGCATTCTTTATTTTGGAGTTCAATGTCTGTCCTGAACCCTCTGTTGAAGCACTCATCAGGTTCTCAATTTCTTTTACAGGACAAGAACTCTTTCTGTTCTCCCATAGCTCATTACTGTAAAAATTCTTTATCTTTTTCAAGGCTAATTTTGAATTTGCAGTGGTTTGGTGGTTGTATTGATCCAGTTTTGGCTCCTAGGTGGTCTGTTATCCTGGAGGCAGGTGTGTTGCAAAATTATTACCTCTGTTCTACCAGTCTCATATTTTCCCAGAATTAATTAGACTACAGTTTTGTAAAAAAATACTCCTGATCTGCTCCATATAGACATAAAACTGTCTATTCTTTATATTTTCTTTTTTAATACCACATAATTCTTATTGCCAAAGATAACTAAGAGCTATTAAATACAGCAGTAATGACCTGCTCTACCAGCCAACTGTGTCTAAAAAAGATTGTGAGTTAGGAACCAGAAGTATTTCTTACTTTCCAGAAGCAAATATTCAGCACAGATAAGTTAATTCAGCCATAATGTAATCTCAATTACCCTATGGCTCCCCCACAACTGACAACAGATAGAAGCTAGGGAGAGTTGGAGCATAATGCTGCTTCCTCACTGATTAAATTATTGTTATGAGTTTGTACAATCAGTGCTTTAGAATCTGTAATTGTGAGAAATAAGTCTTACTGCTGATTGTCTGTACCTATTAAATTGCAGATGCCTGAGGAGGCATGTCTAGTTACATCTTCTTGACTTCTAAGCCTTCTAAGGACACCCAAATGCAGTTGTCATCATATATTTTTTCAAGTGAATTCCAGAGCAGTGTTTTGATTAGTTTATTTTTCAATTCTTGTGTTTATTCTCCACATTCTTCTAGGACTACTCAGTTTCAAGAAGTCCTAAGGTGCTGAAAAGAAATTTATTTTGGTTAGTGAAAGAATTTCTCAGTAACAGAATAGACCTTTTAGAACACCTTTCTTCCAGTTTATTTGGCCTAGGAGGCTATAACTGTGAAAAACTGTATCTCTGCAAGACTAAGGTATAGATCAAGCCTATGATCTGAGCTGTCAAAAGAAATATTTATCAATTGGGGATTTTTAAAACCCTAATCCAGACCATGATCTTATTGTGGTATGTCACTATGTTGCAGGGGGACTGCATCTACAGAAAGACAAATTAAGAGTTCTGTCAAATGATTGATGAACTCTACTGAAACTAATGCTTATTTGCAGAAGTAATCTACATTTCAAAGAGACCAGCAGAATTCTTGTAGTAACTGCTTTTCAAGGATGAAATTATTTTGAACAGTGTCTACACACTATTAAAACATTTGTGGGGTTTTTTAATGATAAAATCACTTTGCCATTCTACTTTACATCTTCTGCTCTGCAGTTATATCTCAGTCTCAGTTTATGCCCTGCAAATGCATACATTTCAGTCACACAATAAATATATACAGGAGAGGAAAGGGCAAAGAGTTGAGAAGGATGTTGCAACAAATATTTCATAAATATGATTTGTCTTCTATTGTGAATGTGTTTAACAAAATTCATAAATAGACCCGGGGGAAGAAAAAAGAAAAACAATAAAAGGAAAAAAAGAAGAAAAAAGGAAAAAGGAAAAGAGAAAAAAAAAAAAAGAACACAAAGAAAAAAATGATGAGTATCTTTACCAGTTAGTATCTCAGTTAATAGGGCTTGTGTAAGCAGGGAGAAATAAGGAGGAATTTACATTGCCCTGTGACCTAATGTTTGCTTGTATATATGTATTATATTTATATATTTTTAGATATGTATTTAACATATATAAAAGATATATATATTTATAATATATATAATATATATTTTTATATATATAGATATATAATGTTTGCAATATACATATTGCTTAAACATGTAATTTATTTGGCATGTTTGAAGTATTTGTTTATGGAAATAGATTAATCACTAAGAATAATGATAAATCCTAGTTCTTATATAGAGAAACTGTTTTACAGTCACTAGAGAACAATATTAGCAATTCACCCTTCTCCCTTCTCTCTCTTTTGTGCCCTGTAGCAATTATTTTAGTTGAATTTTATGTCACATAGATTGTTGCCTTAGAGATTTCAAAGCATCTGTATATTTTATGGGATTAGTTGTACAGTTGTTTTTAGACAGTTTTGATTCTGGGGCTAAGAACTCACATTGCAGTGAAAATACGATTCATGCTTCACTATTACAGCTGTACATATTTGATGCATATTTGGAAATTCCACTGGGGATTTTAGTATAGCAGATTCTTTAAAATATTACCATTGTATCAACCACAGAGAGAGAAAAGTCCTGTTAGAAAAAAAGGTAAAAACAAGTAAAAGAAATTATTTAGAAAATAGCCTTGAAAAAATTCAATATATAATGAACATATAACTGCGCAAAATCGTGGCTATTTACTGTTGGTAACAGTATCTGGAGACTCCAATATACAAAGAGTGAGCTGCTTAAAAAAAAGTAACTCTTTGTCTGAATAACAAGGGCAAAGAATATTCCATCTAATATAAAGTGAATGTCAAGGCATTTGCATAGGAGGGAGAAGGGTCTGAACTTTTTATTGTGCTATTTAAAACATGACCTTTCCTTTTATGATGCAATTGTTAATGTAGGTGGCAAAGTAGCTTACTAGCAGAGACTCCAAATCACACAAGACAAACCTTCTGAGACTAACAACATATTTTACCTTAAAAGCCTCTTATGCATTTTCTCAGACCTCCATTACCAGAGTAATTTGCTACACAGTGAAAGGAAGTAGTAGTAACTTCTCTTCCTTCACAAACCTAATAAACATTGTTATATTCCCAAGCATAGAACCCTCTATTTATATCAGTATTTGGTGGTTAAAGGTTTATCTTTGAGGTATACTAAAATTAGTTAAACTGTCCTTGCTTCCCCCAATCATTATTTGGTAAAAACAAAGAATCTTGTGAAATGAGTTAAAGGAAATTCTCTAATAGAGAAAAAGAAATTATGTTTATATTCATATTCACACATACACATTATGTATTGACCATGCCCATACATAATTTAGTGTGACAAAACACCTGAAAGAACACAGTGATGCTGGCATGAAAATTTACTAAGGTGAATGGATCAGCTCAATGTCTAATTTTGAGACATCAAATGTTCTTTTTACATATCACATAAAGTGCCAAATACCCTATACTTTTTGTGCGTATAGAAATTTTTACGCCACTGGCTTTTTGCATTAGTCTTCCATAGCCATAAAGTAATAAAAAGGATATATTTAGAATCTTTAAGGAATTTTATTCTGTTTCAATATAAAAACTCTATGAGAATACTATAATTGTGTTCCTGCTTTCTTTTATTTTTTCTGTTATGATATATTGTGATAATGGGGTTTTTGGAGAAAGAATTGAATATTAAAAGCATAACTGATTTTGTATTTTAATTCCCAGCCGGAAGTTTCCAAAGTGTTCTCCCTTCCAAAGTTCCCTCCCTTCTTGCCTATAATCTCCCTATGTATCTTATAATGCTCTGCAACCCTTAATTATTGAACAGATTAAGGTAAAGGGAAAAATTTAAAAATACCATGGTTATGTAAAAATAATTTTTCCTGAATAACTAAAATCTTTAAGAGGGAAGTGGGGACAGCAGATGTATATGTTCATACAATAGAAACTTTAAATCAAGGCAAATCTGTTCTTAATCCTGAAATAAATTCCTGTTCCATTTGAAGGTAACTTTTTCCTGGAACAATTGTTCATTTACTCTAAGGTATATTAAGGCAGCTAAAACCAGTCTTTTGTCTTGAAGTCCTTTTTCTTATGGCATCTTTTTAAATTTAGTAATGAAAATAGCAATTGTTTTAACAGAATCCATCATCAGTTTTGGAGGCATACACTGTGTGATGAGAAAGATCTTTGAGTAATTGGTGTAATGCAAGATGTCTCTAAGTCTCAGATATACCCCATAAAAATAAACACTCTTGGATGTTATATCCAAGTATAGCAGGTCCTACACCAATATTTCATAGTATTCAAAAATAAAATTGACCAAGAGAAAATTATTTGTTTTAATGTTTTAGAGCCTTCCTCACTGCAGGTAACCCAACTTAGTCTGAAGTGGTTAAGTCTCAATAATGTCCTCTAAATCTTGACTAAAGAGACAGATTTTAATTATTTGAGAAGCACATCAATATCTTTGTTTGGCTTAAAGCGGGATTCAGGAAATAATCGGCCTATCAGTCTTACTTCAGTATCTGGGAATGTTATGGAATGAATCCTCCTGGGTCAGGTGCAAGCCAGATGAATCACATGATTGGGAAAAACCAGCATGAATTCAGCAGGGGAAAATATATTCGACAAACCTGATCAACTTCTTTGACAAAGCAACCTGCTCATTTGATGTGGGGTGAGGTGGACATTGTCCACCTGCATTTCTCCAAGGTTTTTGACTTGGTTTCTCACAGTCTCCTTACTGGAGAAAGTGATGTGTTATGATCCAGACACGTGGTCCATGTGGTGGGTGGGGATCGGCTGACAGGCTGTCCCCAGAGGGTGGTGGTGAACAGCTCCTTTACAAACTGGAACCTGACACAAGTGGGGTCCCCCAGGGATCTGTGTGGGGCCCAACACTGTTTAATATCTTGATAACTGATCTGGGTAATGGGATTAACTGTGCCCTGATAAAGTTTGTCAATTATATCAAAGTGAGTGGGGAAGCAGACACTTCAGAAGGGAGAGCCACCCTGCAGGAAGACATGAATAATGGAGTAATGCAGGACCAGTGGGTTAACAAGAACCTCATGAAATTCAACAAGGACATGTGTAAGGTCTTGCCTATGAGAAAATATAACCCAGGAATGCAGCACAGTCAAGGATCTACCTGGTCTTTAGAAAGGGACTTGGGGGTCCTGGTGGACAGCAAGCTCGAGATGAGTGAGCACTGAGCTGTTCAAGCTCTGAAAGCCAACAAGATGCTGCATTGCATCAAGAGTGTTACCAGCAGAGATGCACTCTACCCACCACGTGACAGGCTCTACCTGGAATTCTGTGTTTGATTTTAGTCCTGACAATACAAAAAGAATGCAGACAGGCTGGAGAGGGTCCAGAGAACAGCCACAAAGATGGTGAAAGGACTGGGAAGTCTATCATACAAGGAAAGAGTAAAAGAACCGTGTTTATTCAGCCTTGAGACAAAACATTAGCAGAGACCTTATTAACATGTGTTTGTATTTAAATGGTGGCTATAAAGAAGATAAAAGACTTCCTTTTTCACAAGGTTTCCCATGATAAAGACAAGGAATACTGGGCACAAGTTACTCCTATAGAGACTCCAAGTAGACAAAAAGTGCAAATTTTTCACAATGAAAACAATCAGCCATTGGAATAATCTCCCCAGGGAAGCGGTGGATTCCCCATATTGGTCGCTTTCAAGATAAATCTGGACAGGGTGCTGAGCCATCTTGTATTGATTGTGGTTTTGCCGAAATAATTTGGACCAGGTGATCCTTGAGGTTCCCTTCCAGCCTGGTGTTCTACAATTCTACGACTTCAAGTACCTAATTTAGTGAACTGTCAAAAAGAAAGCCATGGAATATAAAGAACAAGTGTGTACTGTTTTATGTAAGTAGATTACTATCTATCAGCTAGTCTGTAATTCTGGTTATAAATTATTTGAGATTTATGTCTGTTCTGTATGATTCATCATCTTTTATTACTTGAATTCCATCAGACAAAAATCTCTATTCTAATGCAACAAATTTGCCAGTAGAGCAATACAATAATTGCACTTCAGCGAATCAAAGCCGTGTACTTTATACTGGAGTGGCAGATTTAAATAATAAGGTTAATCAAAGAAGCTCTGGTGCACACGATATACTTCTTAGTGTAGTGTGATAGAATTCTTGTCCATTTCACATAAAATAGATTATGTATATAGCATAAAAAGATATTTACTTGATTTTTTGACAGAAAGTAATTTTATTCCGAATTTCTGAAAGAATGTACATTCAAGAGAAATGCACACTAGACCAAATCTTAATGAAAATGCTTTGTAAAGGATCATTGATTAAGACTACTGGCTTAGTCGTGTGAAGCTTTTTGCATGCTCTAGAGGCAGATACAATACCTAAGGCAGAACAGACACATTCATTAATGGTGCTTCCTTTATTATTAAAGAGAGAATAAACAGAGGTAATTAATAAACAATGGTTTACTGAAGTGCTTTCAACAGAAATTAACCTTTTAAATAATTTATAAGGTAGTATCAGAGATAATAGTATTGTGTTTAATCTAAAATTGGTGTTGAAACTTTTCTTCAAATTAACTTTTCAGCATACGACACATCAAAATTTAAAGCTCACTTTACAGAAGATATTGCTTAGTGATTTCAGCAATATGCAGTCTTCTCAAGCTAGACAGGAAGGAAAGATGTAGGTAGTGTAGAATAATATCAGAATGATAACTCTTGGTAAATGACACTCAGAAATCAAGATACAGATATCATAAAGAAATTTTATTGTTCTGATCACATGATAATAGAATAATTTTTAAAAAGAGTCTGTTTCATAGATTTTTTTTGTACTACTGACTGTATTGCCATGCATGCAAGTACATTAACTTCAGACTGATGACAATGTGCTAGACATTAAATGTACTGAATTTGTGTTTTTATGAAATAGGACAGGCTGAATATATGCAATGTGCCAGCCCCCACCCCCCCGAAAGAAACAACAAAAAAAACCCCAAACCAAACACAACCCAGCATAAAAACTCGACTGAAAACAATCAACCAACCAATCAACCATCTAACCTAGTGTCATGGTTTTTTTTGACAGGACATTGCCAGGAGGACGCACGAAAAGAGGGCAACTAGGCTCTAAGCTTAAAGTTGCAAAAAGTGTTTAATTACCTAACAGAGTTGGAGGATAAATGCAGGCAAAAATAAACTTTTCATACAGTTTTGGTTCACTCCTCCTTTCCTCTTACGAACCTATAGTATTTACTCCCTTTCTTCTTTTACAGTCAACAAGCCAGGTGGTGGGGGCAGGGTGTGGGGTCTCTTTTTAGTCTACAGAGCAGATTCTCAAATTTACTCATCACCACAATTCTTTTACTACAAATACTCTTTATCTCTATTTATTTTTCTCTTTCTCCAGACAGTTTCCTTTCTGCTCTCACCCCCACCCTCTTAAGAAGCAGTCTCTGCACTCACCCCCCCCCTTTTTTTCCTCTTTCCAAACCAGCAACACAGACAGGGGGCAGGTTGAGGGGTCCTTTGGTCAGTCCAATCAGGAAAAGAGGTTCTCTACTTAGCCAGGGGGTCTTTCTCACGAGAGACAGTCCTTTGAGAACTTCTTTGGCGTGGGTCCAATCTCATGAACAACATCTTATCTGAATTCTGCTGCAACATGAGTCTTTTTGTCTATAAGGTGCTGTGCAGACTCTCCCAAGCCGAGGCCAGGCTGCTTCTATTCCAGGAGCAAGGCCTTTCTCTCCTTTGCAAGGCCTTTGCAGTTTTAACTCTTAGATGAGACTCCCACTGGTTCACAGTCTTTTCCAGGCATCCACCTGCTCTTCTGGCGTGGGCTGTGGGTGATTTTCTGCACTCCTGTGGACTCCATGGGCTGCAGGGGGACCTCCTGCCCCCCCATGGCCTTCACTGTGGCTAGCAGAGGGTTTTCAGCTCCAGCACTGGGTGCCCCTCCTCCCCCACCTTCTTCACTGACCTTGGCGTCTCCATGCTGTTCTCCCTCTACATATTTTCACCTCTACCTCCTCTTCCTCTAACTACAAAGAAGTGAAAGAAGTGCGTGCCTGCTTTGTTTTGAATTTTTCTTAAATATGTTTTCACAGAGGCGTAACTAGCACTTCTAATTGGCCCAAACTTAGCCGGCAGCATGTCTATCACCTTCAGAGCTATCAGAGATTGGCTGTGCTGGACTTGATGTAAAAACTTCCAGAACTTGCACTCAGGACACGCAGGAGCCATCTTTGTGCCACACCCCACCCCTCAGACACCTCTCCAGACCTACTACAACAGCTTTTGAGAGGTCCAAATTTCTCCTAGATGTTAAAAACACTTCACTGATGTTTTGGGCCAATCAAAACCACCACATTTAGCAACAACAACAGCAACAAGGACCACAATTTGTGGTTGAGCCTGACCACAAACCACCAGTCATCTTCTGCATGCAGCTTTATTGTTGCCACAGTGCTCAGGATGTCATCCCAGGAGCATCACAAGCACCTGACATGAACAGCAATAGCAATGAAGACTACACAGACTATTGACCTTAGTGGTGAATAACAATGCAGACAACGGAAAGAACTGATAGGAAGTTTTTATGTCATGGAAATGTGTACCTTATGATAACTCCTTTTGTTCTTAACACTGACTTCTGCTGTTAATATATGTTTCATTTCTTATAGCAATGTCACCTGAACAAGGCCAACAGAGAATCGAATGTTCAGTGAATTTTGCTGTCATATTACACTTTATTTTTCCTCCTGGCAATGACTGCCGAATACTTATACTTCTTTAGTAGGCATTTATGTTGCTTATGGCATGTTGTTGCTGTGTTAGAAATGAAAATGGACATATATGATGGTTCTTTATATTTCTTCATAAAGCTTTCATTGACAAGGGGTGAGCTTTATCATCTCTGTATGTCATCTCTGCTGTCTGACAGTTAAGTTCTCTTTAGCTACTTCTGGCTTTAAGATTTCTGCAGAGGGCGCATTGGGCCTGAATGGAAAGGATGGCTCAGCAGCTAGGGCACTGATCTAAGACTATGGAGTCCTGGGTAAACCAATTTTGTGTCTTAATATTCCAACCTTCAGGTGGGCAATAATATTTTCTAATCTTATGAGTATTCTGTAAGGAGAAAATTCATGGAGGTATTAATTATTAAAGAATTATGATTAAGTGAATCACATTATGCCATCAGAAGGTTGTCATTTCATCTCTTCTATCTTTTCCATCAGATTCAAATGACAACTCCAATTATTTTCTCTTGATTTAATGAAAAAGTGGTTAGAAAAGACCATTTTCAATGAAGTTCACTTTATAACTGCTTTAAAGAATATGAAATTCAGGTATGACAAAAATGCATTTGTTTTTTTGACCTAATCCTTTTTCCTCACCAGGAAAATTGTGAAAGGAAACTACTGTGCATAAGTAAGGCAAATTACAGCCTGTTGATAACCAGGTCATCAGAAGAATATCAGAACAACCTGGTACTATTTCTTGTTTGGGGTTTTTTTTTCTCTTTTGTTGGCAGAACATGCTTTAGTTTTATATATATATCAGATGTATTTTTATAGGCTTTATACAATCTCAGGTGTGTGTGTGTAAGAATATTCTTTAAAACTAGTTAACACCTGACCCTTCATTTTGAGACTGGACAAATAAATAGCAATCACAAAAGGCTGCTTTTCTCTGCCTCTAAAACCATTTATCTACAGTTTAATCTCCATAATACTTATCTACATCAGACTCTTACATTTACATTGCCTGGCTTCAATAGTGGAGTTTTTTGTAAAAGGGATAGCATATTTTTAATGGCAGAAAGCACTTCAAGTTACTGATCATGCTCTGTGCAAAAATGTCTACCTCAAGTCTTTTCCTAAACTAGAAATACAAAACACAAAGAAATATTTCACAACATACTGCATTAAAAATAGGATATTTTCTTTCTGAAAGAGGAATATTTTCTTAAACTGAAGACCTTCATATAAGATTTATTAGTGGTTTCCACAGCTCCCCAAGCTCTGTTTTGCAGCAGGTCACAGAAAGGCTGCTGAGGAGGCCCCTTAGGCCAGAGTACCTAATTTTCTTGCAAGAGGTTCTATTCAAACTTTACCAAAACAAAGCTCACTAAAAATTTACTTTTGTTTGTTTGTTTGTGGTCAGAATGTGTCAGCAGCTAAAAAAAAAAAAAAAAAAGATGATCATAAATATTTTAAGACAAATGCAGGGGTTCAGTCAACAGTGCAACATACAGGGAAGTAATTAAGGGATGGCAGAAGAAGGAAAGATTTTCCGCAAGCCACAAATAGCCCAGTGCATCAGGAGCTTTTTCCTCTTTATACCAAGAACAAAGGATGAATTTCATCCATGAGCCTTACTGTGTGTCCAACACCATGGCTGTATTGACTCATTCCAAACACTGAAGCATCAAATAATCGAAACAGAGATTTTCTGGAGAAAGAAGGTGGAGGTACAGTGGGGACAGGGAACTCCATTCAAGAAGACTGGGGTGAGATTTCTTCTTTCTTGTCTTGCCATGTGAACCCACCTAATTTTTTCTGCTTCAGAAAGAAATATCCCTTACTGACAGAGAGCAGGTGTTACTCACCTAACCTGGCTTAGCTGTGTACAAGAAGCGCCCATAGAGTTTTCCTGATGCTAAGCAATGGGGTCAGGTTGCTGCATTGCACAAAATTTAACTTTGTTAGGAGTCATTATAGCCCAAACAATTTTAGTACAATATTGTTTTCTATGCCCCTTACAAAACACATAATATTTATTTAATTAGTAACACCACACTTGGGTAAATTAGCTGTGTGGCATGCTTATAAGTTTCACATGAATTTTGAGTTTCCCAAATTCTGAGTGCTGGATTTGACAACTAACCTTTTATTTTTTCTTTCTTTTTTTTTTTTTTAAATATATATTAGGCAGCTAATATAAACACTTTTTATTTGTTTTCTGAGGTGAATTCTATGCAAGATGCAAAATGATGGGATTCAGTTAGTAGGAGAATGATTTTCTGATTAAAAAAGAATGACTCCAAGATCAGGTCTTGTAAAAAAGAATTCTCATTAAACAGCATAGAAACAACAAGTTTTATACAGTCATCTTTTGTGACAGCTAAAATTCTGAAGGACGTTCATCTTATTCCTCTAAAAATTTTTTTTTACTGATGTTTGAAGCTCTCAGCAAAAATCCAGAGGCAAATCCTGTACTTCAGGTCCTTTTTTAAGGGAAGTCCAATCATTTTGTTGGGTTTTCTTCAAAAGTCTGCCTTTGTGTTACCCAAGATCCTTTCCATCAGGGAATTTGACTAGATATCAGAACTGACATTTTGATTTCATTTGTTCAGGATTACAACAAGCAGAAAAACATCATCATACTGAGAACCAAATTGGTAGAGCTTAGTTGAC
Source organism: Entomyzon cyanotis (assembly GCA_024500445.1). Classification (NCBI taxonomy): domain Eukaryota; kingdom Metazoa; phylum Chordata; class Aves; order Passeriformes; family Meliphagidae; genus Entomyzon; species Entomyzon cyanotis. The sequence goes on from JAKEPQ010001005.1 coordinate 25,212,324, forward strand.
CACCAACTGGATTCTGTAAGCCTTTTATTCAATTCAAGTACCTGCTTCTTTTTTGGAGGGGGGTTGTGTTGGTTTTTTGGGGATTTTTTGTTAAACTGAATGTCATTTTTGGGCTTTTTTGGTTTACATTTTCAAGAAGGACAGGAAGCAGTCCACATTTTTTGCCTGCAAAATACTTCTGAAAAATTTAAGCTCAATTCCTCTTTTTTTTTTTTTTTTTGCTCTGTTGCATTTAGTATTGAGAAGTCAAATATCCTAACTCCTGTCATGTGGTTTAGCCATACTAATTCTATACAATATGTGGCAAATGGCTACTGAAACTAGGTATTTTGAATACCACAGCAGTTTATAAATCTGTAGTTAGACACCTTAGTCTTATAGTAATTCATAATGGGTCTCACAATTTTTATTCATATTTTAAAATTTTAGCAAAATGCTCCATTGAGTTTGTTAAAGTATTCAATTTATATATGTAGCTTGATTTTGGGAGAAGGGTCTCAGCTGTCTGCTTTACATAGACACCATCTGTTCCCCAAGTGACAGAAATGCTCCTGTACAGTAGTCCTCACTGGGTATTTTGGAAGTTATTCCTGTGTTCACAGAGGTAGGCAGATGTCAGTTTAGGCTGAGCACAGAAAGCAGCATGTGGCCTAAAAAATGGGGAAATTACAGGATCCTTTAAAAGAAGATCACCATTTTTACTATTATTCAACATGTAACTACTTTCTTTTTTTGCTGCTATTGATTTGCTAGGGAATGACAAATACCATTCTTGCTTTCTATGACATTATCCTTTTCAAACTCCTCTGAGCTATGTCGTTGCTGTATGACATTGTTAACACAATACGAAGGTCTTGTGAAGCTCTTGTGGGTGTACACCCCATCATCCACAAAATATATATTATAGGTATATATTTATAGATATCTTTATATATATATATAGTGTATATGTAGACACATAAAAACAAAGATAAATTTGGCATAGGTTCAGCTTTTAGATTTGTGCTCTGTGCTCTGTATCCTTTTCATGGTAAATGTGTTTTGCATGTACTCTGGTCTCAGGTTAAGGGCTTAGACTAATAGATATACTAAATATACAGTCCCTAAACCTTTTGTACATTAGTGGGACTTTTTTATCTTCTGAAGCAGTCATTTTATTGCTCCTTGGAGGTAACAAGCATTTCATTCTGTTTCAGTTTAAAAGCTGCTGCACAGAGATTATCTAACTTGAGTTTCATTCGCCTTTCTTTATTTTTTATTTCTTCAACACAGTGGCAAAGTGAAGGGGGCTTAATTATTTACCTGACACCCTCCATAGCAAATTTCTTAACCAATGTGAGAAGGGGTGTTGGAGAAAAATCACCTATGTACACTTTAGAACAAATCTGTTATTTAAAACAAATCAGCAGTATATGTTCCTTCTAAAATTTTTGTTCCATTTTCCCCCTTTAGGGTGCAATTTCATGAATGATTTAGTTAATTCAAATGTGGCCTGTGAGTAATAGAAAAATATAGCTCCACTCTTTTACTCCTGCAACATGGGCACTTTTTTGCATATTTCACATCAGGTTAGGTTTTTTTTCCAGGGCTAGCTACCTCAAGCCATTTCCTCAATGTAACTTTTTAAGTAACCAATTATTTAAGAAAACATAGTTGTATTTGCATCTAACCTGTTCCTGGGGAGCAATCCTGTGTATGCTGACTTTTTTAGTTCCTGCCTTTGCAATTTTCATCAACTTTTCCTTAGACTCTAACATTTGAAATTCCATTGTCATTAAGCCCAAAGCATCCAGCATAAATGCCTATTTTGATTTTATGAAAAGGTTGATTTCCATTAAAAAAGCCTTAAAGACTTTTAGTGACAAAGGAACAGCTTTCAACTTCAGTAAATTCTGCTGAATTTCATGTCTTTCTCTTTTTTCTCCTCGAAGCAGCAAAGGAGAAAACCCTTTTGCCCATGGTAATCAAAATTTTATGGTTATATTATGCAATCCTACCTATGCCTTTAACATCATATTGTTGAACTTTTAACTGCTCTCATAAGACTACAGTTTTCATTTAATGATTATCTCAAAACTCTACAAGGTTTTTTTCAGTGCTTCTTTTGGTCTTTCTCTTCACTGAAGAATGATCAAATAAGTCTTGGTCACTCCTGTGATTTTTGCATTACCCTAGATTTAGAGAGTCTACTGCTGACCTGTGTTCACATGATGCTCCCTGTTTTGTTCAACTACTTCATCTGTATTTAAGATGTTATACTCTGTCCACAAATCTTGTGATGATTTTCCAGTTTGGTTACACAGCTAATTGTGACTGAATAGGAACAGGAATTGAGTATGGTTTTGTCTTCTATGTCCTTCAAATTTTGTTGTCTCTTCAAGGCACACCGATGCTGTAACTTTTGTTTCTCTTTTGGTTTTGGGATTTTAAAAAAACCAACAAAACTATGTGGCTATATGTCAATGGTCTTGGTCTTCTCTCTGTATGTTTTCAGGTCCTTCCCCTTGTTTTTAACATGCATTCATTTAAAAATGCAATTCATTTTAATTAATTTCTTTATTGTCCTTACTCCACCTTGCTTTTTCTTCCTAATATCAGCATCTGCCACATGGAATTTATTTCTTTTCCTTTTCTTAATTTTTACTGAAACCTGCTGCTTATAATTTCTTTTTTCCACTTTGTGAGTCTTGAATTGAGCCCTAGGAGATCCTTTGGTTAACATTCCTCTAGGGAACCACTGGTCTTGAGACAATTCAGTCCTTTAAAGGAATGCTCACTCCAAGTCCTTCACGAATTAACAGAGAAATAAATCTACAATAGAAACCATCCCAAGAACCGTAGCAATGTAGGTTTTTAGGATTCCATGTGCTCCCTTTGTTTCCCCGCACTGTATGCTATTGGTTCATTTTAAAATATGCTCTGCTGTACCTGAAAACCTATTGGTGTGCACCCTTTTGCCAATCTTCCCTTCCTTCTCCTGGGACTGGCTCAGAGAGAGCCAGCCCCCGCCCCCTTCCTTTCCCCTTTAAAGCCAGCGCCTGGGTCTGAGAGAGGTCTTCTCTCTGAGCTGGCAGCCCTTACCCTGTCCCTGCCTTTCCTCCCCCCTTCTCCTCCCCTGCAACCCCTCTCCCCATTACCCCAAATAAACCTCCCTGCCAGAACAGAGATGGAGTCCACATTCATTCCTTCGTCTTAGTTTCCTGCTAGAATTTCTGTGGTTGAAAGACTTGCACTGCCCGCGGGACCCCGGGGGCTGCCCGCTCCAGATCCAGTGGGATTACATGGACCAGAGACCCTGTCCAGAGGGCAGCCAGCTCCTGCCACCCTCTCGGACCCTGATACATCAAAGAACCCCACTCCAAATCATGCCAGTGAAATCTTGGCTTTTCCTGGCAGGTTTACCCCTCCTAAGAATTAAGGTTTGCTGAACTTCCTATCTGCACCCATCTCGGGATCAGAAGTGCCATTTGTGGGGATTTTTTAACATATTCTGAGAGGCAGCAACACATACAGCTGGTCAACAGCTGGCTAAAAAATGCCAGCACATCCATCCAGTTAGCAGCTTGAATTCAGATTGTTGGCCACAACCTCCTTTGTATTCAATATTCATTCACACATTATACAGCACATTTGCTAGCTGGCTACAAATCTTATGTACATATTTTGTATGTATGCACAGTAATCATTGTGCTAAAGCCATGTTTATTTGTTCATGCAAAAATTCTAGTATCAGTGTGAAACCATTCCAAATTATTCATATAATCAGCTATAGTTGCAATGTATTTTAGTTTGCCAAAATGTGTCTTCCTTCTATCCTGGCAGCATCAGCATTGCTTAGTATTATTGAGGACAAGTACAGAACCTCAGCTGAAGCATTTACAAGCACAATAAAACTCAAACAACTTAGTAAGTTACAAAAGATAAAACTGAAGTTTTGGGATTTCATGTTTATAACTGGGGCAACTGTCATTTGAAGAAATGTAAGGGAGTCTGAACCGAGCACTTAATTTTTCCATTGTCTAGAGTCCAAAGAACTCTTGTAATACTTTTTCTCTTAAACATTTAAATCTTCATAAAGATTAAAGTAAAACTCAACCTGATATCAAAAGAAAGTAGCTTGTCTTTGAAAATGTCTTCTTTTTAAAGAAGAAAACACTGAAATATGTATTTTTTAAATATATTTTGAATTTCTCCATAAACATAAAATTACGGACACTAATAATTTATTTACATAAATGCCTGATTTGTGTAGCATATTCCTACCAAAAATGTTGACAGAATTTATGTAGCAAAATTGCCAATTAAGAAATTCAAGATACAGCATGGTATATGCCATTGAAATGACTGATAATTCAGCAATGTGAAAAAAAATTGATTCAAACACTTTTGTCACAAAGTAAGGAAGATATTATTAAGTTACTGGAGATTTTTTTATTATTATTACCTCAGGGAGTTCATCTTTTGCTTTCATGGGAGACTGTGGGTTATAAGGTAAACTACTACATGCTCAGCTCAAATATTTGGTTTAGGGCATGGGAATTGAAAGGCACAATCATAATTTAGACTACAAATATGTGGATGTTTTACTGATAAGTTCTTTTTCTAAGTGTTAGGGAAAAAAATTTAAGGAAAAAAACCCAACCAGATTTGGAATAAACTTTTTTTTACTTAATGTGACCAGCAAGCAAGAATGTCTAATTTGAAATACTTTTTCTACAGTGTCTTAAAGACAAAATGATTCATTCTTCAGAAAGAAGAGCCTGAATGTTGAACTAATTTTAAATAATTTTTGGAATATAAAAGACGAATATTAATATTTGTCAGTAAAATACAATGAAAAAATGTATAACACTGTGGAAGATGGGACAGGAAAATACAGTGCATGTAAGGGGAGTTTCATTTTATTTTTAATGAATAGTCTGTGTGGGGGGAGATACACAACAAAACTGACTTTTCCTGATTTAAAAAAACCTGTATTCTCAGTTTCCAAGCATCCTCTCTATGTCTATTTTTACTTGCATTGCACAACAATGATACTTGGAACTCCCTTGGGACTGGCTACCACCTGTGTCTTGTTGCTGATTCTTCTTAGCCTTTCTAAAATATGTTCTCCTTTGCAAAGTAAAATCACACTTTTTGTCTTCATCAAAACTATAAACATAATATTTCAGCCTAAGAAAATGATATTCAGTTGAGTTTTCTCAATAGGGAACAAACATTATCATTTTACTTCTGATTTCCTGCTAAGGTATGCACCTTTGCTACCATTCATTCATAGTCGCTCAGAAGCAGAATACAATTGAAATATGGAGAATTATTTCTATTTCTTTTCCTGTGTAGGTCACGCTTTTGAAGCCACACCTGACCTTACATAAGTGTAGCTAATATATTTTAGATTCTGCCTTAATCTACATTACTGGGAAATGTAGAAAGATTTTTTAAGAAAGTGACTGTATAGCACAAGCACAGCTTCAACACCAATATGGCAAACCTAAATAAGGTGGACTGAAAGAATCCAGCATCTTGGCTAAAATGGGAGTATATGAATCAAATTGTTTACCATCTGTAGAAAAATAGAGCAGTCTACTTTTTGTTTGCTTCCTCTTTTAGTGTCATATTTATAAGGAATAAACAGCGTTTTCAATTTCACGCAAACAAAATCCCGGGTATCCAGGTGGTGTAAATTTCTACAGCACTTTTGACTGTGACTCTTTACAGTAACACCCATTTTCTGCTAGATGATTTTAAACTATTTTAAAATTTTAGTAATTTCTGAGAAGTCCTTGGTCTTGGGACAGATGTGGGTCAAGTGGGAATGATTCTGTGTCTATATAAATTAAAGAAAGTCACTGGAAAAATTCTGGAATGATACACTGATCTACCCCATCCTGGTTTTGATGGATGTGTGTAACTGAGAGCTGGGGTCTGATGTAGGAACCTGTGGTGGCTTAACCCCATGCAGCCACTCATTCACTCCTCCCCCAGCAGGATTAGAGAGAGAACTGGAGGAATAAAAGATAGAGAACTCGTGGGCTGAGATAAAGACAGATTAATAGGGAAAGCAAAAGCCATGCACAGAAGCAAAGCAAAACAAGGAATTAATTCACTGCTTCCCATGGGCAGGCAGGTGGTCAGCCATCTCCAGGACAGCAGGGCCTCATCACATGTAACAGTGACTTGGGAAGACAAACACCATCGCTCCAAATGTTCCCCTCTTCCTCTTTCTTCTTCCCATTTTATATACAGAGCATGGAGTCATATGGTCTGGAATATCCCTATAGTCAGTTGGGGTCACCTGTCCCAGCTGTGTCTCCTTCCAGTCTCTCATGCACTCCAACCTCCCATGCCAAAATGGCAGAACGAGAAGCAGAAAAGGCTTCTTCTTGCTCTGTGCAAGCCCTGCTCAGCAGTAACAAAAACATCCCTATATTATCAACCTTGTGTTCAGCACAAATCCAAAATACAGCCCCATGCCAGCCACTGTGAAGAAAATTAACCCCACCCCAAGCAAAGCCAGCACAGAACACAAAAGCTTCACCCCTGCAAATGGTAACAAGGGCAGGATTAGAGCTCATAGAAAAGTACTTCCCTGAATTATGAGGAAAGCTGGATAATTCTTTTTTGCCTTATCCAAGTGTGTACTCCAGCCATGTAACAGACTGGAGTGACATGAGACAGGATATGTGTCAGGCTGATAGAACAAGTCCCAGTATTCAAAGAAAATAAAGTCTCATCTTAAATTTCTACCAACAGATTCTTTAGATAAATTTTCCCACCGTCCTGTTGGGATCCTAATTTCCACCTGCTTAAGATGGTATAAGCCACTTTCTGAAGTTGCCTACCATTTTTATTTGTCTCAAAGAACAGCTTTGCAATGTGGCAATTTCCAATCTGTTGAAGATTGCAATACTTGTGTGCATTTCGGGTTTGTTTCTGAAACAACATGAGCTCTCTTGTGCAGTTAATTTAGCATCTGAAAGTCTGCTCTTTTTTTATTGTTATTTCTTTCTTACCAGAAAGACTCTGCGTGCTACAAGTCATTATGCCTTCAAGACAAAGAACTGTTCTAATAGCACAGACTTTTTTAATATTAAGCTTTGTCTTGCTCTTTTTTTAGAGTTTAGGAAAGCACTCAGCTATTTTTTCAAAGAACAAAAGAGGAAGGAAGAATGGGTGGACTGAGATAATTAATCTTAGCTCAAAACATTTGAATATGTAAGAGCTCATGGAAGTAATATTTGACAAAAATAGGCACTTAAATGTTGATTCATTCAGTTAAATGGAAAACTGTCCATCAGATTGGCACTTTTTTGTGTAGTGAAATAAAAAATAACATGATGACAGGAAATTAAAGTGAAATTAGTTTGATAATAGCAAAAGCTTTTTCTTCTCTTAAAAAAAAAGAAGAAAAAAATTGACATACAGTTTAGACAAAAGATGAATATTACCAGTCTGCTTTGACAACCACTTTTAAAAAAGTAACTTGAGTCCTCATCTTGTGGTATGTCATATTCTTCTTTACTCCTGGTCTACTTGACAAAGAAATGACAGTAAGGCAGCAAAGTAATCTAGAAGTTTAAATACTACTCAGAACAGGACATCAGAGCAGTATTGCCAAATATAGCTGTGAAAACCCCATGAGTATCTAATAAAAAACATTTTTGATAATCTTTCGGATTTTAGAGCATCTATTTCCTCATGAAGACAAATTTTGGTATGGAGACGTTATTCACCTAAGAATTTCTATCTCAGAAGAATAGCAATCTTGATGATTTTTCTTAGTTAATTTAAAAAATAAAATTCCAGCCTGAGGTGCTTAGGATTAAAACTGAAACAAGTTTTACATTCAATTAAGTTTGGTATTTCAAGGGTCAAAAGTGAATTTAGCTCAAATCAAATGAAATATAGGAAAGATTTCCAATCCACATACTAACTCGAAGTGCTTTACCTCTTCACAACTGCTGACTGGACATTCTCTGCATCAGACACCATGGTCACTATCTTCTGGAGCTTGGAGGGCTTTTTCCCACTTGTTGCTTGAGGGTTTTTTCCCCAGCATCACAGATTTCCTCTTTCTTTATGGGCATAAACACAGGTGCAAATCTGTAGCTGTTGTACCACCAACTGTACATCAAGCACTCACCATTCACTGTGGGGAGAACCTGGGGTTTCCACAACAGAGGTGAGAAGAGCAAAATCCTGGCAAAGCAAAAGATAGAATGGAGCTGTTTGAATGTTTCTGTGATTTATGGTTGGCTATATATGAGAGCTCAGAACTCCAGGTAATTTCGGGCACTTGCATTTAGGGCCAGCAGTTTTATTCCAGCTATTCAACTGATTTGACTGTCACTGACTGGTTCCAGTTTACTGATATTTCCACCTTTTTTTTTTTTTAACTACTGAACTGATATATAAGGCAAAACACCTTTGTGCTGTCAGATGGTTTGTCTTTCCTTTTTTCATTGGGATTTGCCCATTCACTGGGCATTAAAATAGCACCTGGAGATATAAGGTGACCAATGAATTCATATAGCTTTTCTTGAAAAAACCCAAAACATATCATTAAGGTGTTTTTTTTTTTACCTAAAACATGGACTAATAGTATTCTCAAGGATAAGAAAATAAGTACAGTATTTGTTGTATTATTATTTCAGCTAAATATGGGGATGTTTAATGAGTCATCCAATCTCTCTTTACCTCCAGGCTGCATTGATTTAACATGTCTTCCTTCCTTAATGAATGAGCATTAAATATAACACCTGTGATTCCATAGCACTTTGACACTCAGTTCCTCTTCAGCACTCAACTCAGAGCAATGCTGTCTATCTTGATTCAAGAGAGAGCAGTCCAAAAGCTCTGTGCCTGGTATACATCAGCCATCAATAGCCTTTCAACATGCATGGTTTACAATTGCAGTTTGCTGTGTCTAAATGTCATCTGCATTCTGAGATTGAATGAATGCCTGTACACACCAACAAAAAGGGAGAACAGATTATATATGCCAAGAGCTTCTGTTATTGTGTTTGTGGTTTTTTTCACTGTACATGAATTACTGACCTCAGAGGACCCATCCTCTAGGTGAAAACTCTGCATTTACAAAGTATAAAGTGCAGTCTCCCAACCACATATTTATAAAGTCCTTCCATCTTTTACAAGTATAAGGCAATGTACTTCCTAAGATTTCTCTGGAGCAAAGCAGTTTTTATTACTAGAGATTGTATCTGGTGTTCTAACAGCAGTTAATTTCCCTCAACAGTCACGTGTATATATACAGTCACACATAAATATAGAAAATTGTTTTCTTACAATTTATAACAGAAATAAGTTGGAAAACAAGACAGCAGACAAAAAGCCAATAGATTTTTAGAAGCTTTGCCATCTGGTCTATTATAAAATGAATCCAATTATCTGGAAAATATGTCCATAAGCAAAATGTATGCATATATGAATAGAGGCATTCAGAACTGAAGTCTACTTATAAGTAACTGTGGCCAAAGCATATTAATTGTCAGTTTTACATGTGAAAGTCCACAACACAATAGCAAAGGCAACAAAAACCAGAAAAGCCATCTTCTATATCTTACTACCTTCTGGTTTTAAATCTGTACACTTTTTTCTTACTACCACAGGGCATGGTATTAAAATGGGAACAGGTGAAGAACTGGCCTATTAGATAATGAGCATGATAGACAATCTAGTCGGCAAAAGACAGTTGAATATTTTGGAAGAGATACAACTATTGTCTGTGAACATTATAGGGAGTAAATGCTGGAGAATTAATAGTTAAGCAAAGGTAATGGTGGGGCCAGAACTGATGAAGGTGAGCTGAGCAGAGAGTAATTCAGCAGAGGAAGTGTTCAACATCAGGCTGGATGGAGCTCTGAGCAACCTGGTCTAGTGGAAAGTGTCTCTTCCCATAGGTGAAAAGTTGGAACTAGGTGGTCTTTAAGGTCCCTTCTGACCAAAACCATTCTATAATTCTGTGATTCTATGATTCTACAATTCTATGACTATGATTCTATGACATCTATCCTAAAAAAGGACAAGCTTCTGGAACAGTTTTCTAAAAGCAGTGGGGACAGAAATACAACTTGTTTTAAAACTGAAGCTTGATGCATTTATGGGAAGGATCATATGAGATTTTCCTTTTATATCAAGAGTTTGGAGCTGATGACTTAGCAAATCCCTTCAACTCTTCTGTTGTTTTTCATGATATTTTTATGCTATGGTTTTCAACACTTTGCAGATTGCCATCTGAACCACTTCATAGATTTGCCTTTACAGCAACTAGATTGATTTTTGTCATTCTAGCAAAGTAAGTCTGATAATTGAAAATTTATTTCACAACGAACCTTTGAAAAATGCATCACAACAATTATTTTACTGGTTTTCTTTCTCTTTAAAAAATGGAAAACTGATAATAATTTATTTTTAGTGTATTATATGTCTACATCAGTTGCAGTCAATTGTATCTGGAGTCCTGGGAATTAATCTGACAATCATATTACACTTTACAGCCATTTCCTAGGTAACTAAAAGAGCCACATACATGCAATACAGCCATTAGAAAAATTTTCTTTTCCCTAGTGGCTTCTCTCTTATTTTTCAACTCTTCCATATCCACTAAACTTTTTGTAATGGTAGACAGATGTGAAGTGCACTAATGAGCTGTGAGTGAGAAAAAGAACAAGAGAGACTGAAATGTCATGAAACGTGAAAGGGACAGAGTCCAATCTGGGGGTAAAAACAGCATCTGTGAAAAATAATCAGTCAAAATTTGAATGCTTGTTGGAATCCACTTTTATTTGCAAGAGAAAGAACTGGTAGCAAAAGTTTTTTTCATATTTATTTAATATGTCAGTTCATTGAAATCTTGTTTTACATGGAGAGTGGAGCTTCTGAAGAGAAAATATTTCTAATTAAGACATGAAAAACAGGCCCACCAGAAACTTAGTGTAAAACAAAAGGCAAGAACTACAATGGCAGGAGTATAGGTGACTAAGAGTATATTTTCTTGATTTACTGTGTTTTTTCCCTTGAAAACTTTGTGTGTTTATCCATGGACTCTATTGGTTTGTCTCTTTTTGGAAATGTGGAAAAAACTGGACTTGTGGCTTATTTGAAAAGGTCATTGATAACTTCTTTTTTTTTGGTCTTCCACACTAAATATTAATATTTTTGTCTCTTTTTACTTTTGAAAAGGGCTTTTTTCCTTTGAGAGGTGAGGTTATAATTCCAGTACTGTGTAAACAGTCAGTCTTCCAATTTTGTTTCTCTACTTAAAGAATGTTGTTGGGATGACCAGTAATTTTCCAGACCTCCAATAGTAAGAGAACAGAGGGATGGCCTACTTTCTAGGGGGACAGACGGAAGAGAGTAAGTTTAACTTCAGTTTTTTGCCAAGCTGGAACAATTTCAGGGCACAGGAGTTTGGGATATCTGGGGCAGCAGTAAGGCATCACTTGTTCAAGCTGATTTCCTACTGTTTGGTAGTGAAGAAGCCCAGAGGTTAGAAGGAATTTCTGTGTGTTCACCAGGCAAGAGGGTTTTTGTATTCTGAAATTGGCTATTATACCTCTTTGGGCTGGCAGCCTTTTACTCTTGGCAGCAGGAAGATGCAGATGTTCACTCTGGATATTGGCATTGATGATCATGGTACATTTTCCTTCTGTACATGTGCTGACACTTCAAGTAAATGACAGATAAATAGCATATATTGTGTTTATAGGACAGTTTGTATGCATATTTTTATTGTTATGTATTTTTATTTATGTCAATACGCACAAACAAAATACCTCTTGTGGGACTGTGAAGATCTTCACTGACCTCCCATACAGATACAGAAACATCATATTTTATCTTCACTTCATCCTTTTTTAGAGAGCAGCGATGGGTTCTTGGCTTGAGATCTCTCACTTCCATCCAGGTGGCAGTGCTGAACCATATTTAACAGTTCCATAAAGTCTGCATATGCTCATTTACAAACTTCAAGGAAATGTCAGGATGCAATACCATCAATGCACAAAATTCGAAGTGGAGGCGGCCAAAATTCCAGTTTTTCCTCACTTGGTACATGATGATAGGAGGCTTTCACTGTTACTTGTCTTAGTGAGAGCAGCAATGAAGTCACATGACATGTGGGAGAACGTGCCAAGCAAGATAACAACTTCCTACCTCACCCAAGCCAATAATAGTTTGAGGGAGAGAGAAGAGCTTGTTTTGAGCTGCTTCACTACTCTCCAGGAAATTACTCCAATGAAAATTGCTGCTTTATTTATCAGTTCTTTCTCTTCCCCATTAAGTAGTAGGCTTTGGGAAATACTAAAATTAATTCTGAAGTCATTTTTCTCTCACTGAGGATGGGGTACACTTGCAGTTATTTTTCAATTTTTTTTTTGTGTTCTGGATATAACAAAAAAGATTTTCTATCAGATGTGTTCCCTTTTCTTCAAAACACATTCAGCTAACAAATGCCAGTTATTTGGTATGGATAGTTTTACTGAAAGATCAGAGGGCATTTTAACATCCTTGTATTGTGTGCTCTGGACATGACTTCTAATGCATGCCAAAATCAAACCTTTTGATTTGCACAGGATCCCTCAAAGTGCCTTGCTGTCTGCTGGAAGATACTCTCGTCTGCTGAGTGGTGATGTGCATGACAGTGCATTCACCCTGTCACAAGAAGCAGCTGTCAGGACTGAACTTGCATTGCCAAGTCCTCCTATTTGACAGATTGTAAACAGGCAATAAGTCCTGCTTGAAAGATTTAAAACTGAATCTCCATGCCATTTTTTCAGTAAGTTGAAGAGAAGAAAATAGATGAAACTAGGTAGAGCTATGAAAAGAGCTGTTGTCATTTGCAATTCCCACATGTTCTCTTATGGGATTGTTTTTATGGAAGAGCATGGGGTCAAAATGAAAAGGAAGTGTGTTCAACAGAATAAGTCTCTCACACAAGACTGAGCATAGTTATCATATAATCATAAAATTGATTGGGTTAGAAGGGACATCTTCTACAGCAATCCCCCTATGATGGGCACAGACATCATTCAAAGATCTATCCAACCCCACCTTGAACCCTTTTAGGGATGGGGCACCCACAACATTTCTGGGGAACCTGTTCTAATGTATCACCATTCTCATAGTAAAAATATATATTCCTTATGTCCAGTCTAAACCTACCTTTTTATAAAAACCATTTCTCCTTGACAATTGCAACAGGCCCTACTAAACAGTATGTCTCCGTGTGTTTTATAAACCTCCTTTAAATATTGAAAGGCTTCACTAAGGTCTCCCTGGAGCCTTCTCAGGATGAACACCACTATATCAGCCTTTCTTCGTAGGAGAGGTGCTCCAGCCACCTGATCATCTTTTTGACCCTACTCTGGACTCACTTCAACAGGTCCATGGCTTTCCTGTGCTAGGGACCCCAGAGCTGAATGCAGCACTCCAGGTGGGGTCTTCAGAGGGGAGAATTGCATAAGAGTAGATGTCAGAATTGCTTATGAAGTCAGGTTTGATTAATGAGACCAAATATACTGTTGCTGTTTTCTGAATTCACATATAATGAGACAAAAATATTGAAAATTTTGGGAAGGGGTATTCAAGAAGAGACTCTCTTTGGGAACAGGAAGCAGAACAAAATTACAATCCTTGCACAGAATTCCTGTCAATTCAGCAATGACTTTCTTGTCAGACCCTTACAAGATGGACAGACACTGTTACTAATTAAAGTGTGTGTGTTTCCAATTTTGAATGCAAGGCTAACCCAGAACTCTCATCTCTTCTGTGTGCAAGCAGTGCAATGCTGCTGATCATGTCAACAGTATACACTGTATTTCTGCTCTGACATTACGTTCCTCATAGTCCAAATTCTGAAGAGGTATTGGGTTAATATTTTTATCTGATCTGCAAGGCTTCATTCCTGTTAAAATCAAGCCTAAGAGGAGACCATTGTGATGATATTAGCCTATTTAAAAAGAGATAAGAACTAGTAGGTATTTTTCACAGGAAACATAATGACTGACATACTTTTTCATATAGTGAAACTGGCAGATACTGACCTTTGCTACAGCACACATTTTTCCAAAATTTTACTTCTTTCTTCATGTCAGATTGCTGGTGTCATGATATGATTTTCAGGAGCTTCTCAAATTATTTGACTGATATTCAGCTTTGGTGTTAAACATAGTTCTATTGACCACAACAGCATCTGTGACTAACTGCAATTTCAGTTTCTGGTGCGAGCCAGTCTTTTTTTTCTTTCAGGAGACATAAACCTTGATACAAAGCTATTAATTACTTTTTTTCATGGGCTTTGAAGCATATCATAAATGCCTTGCATACAAATTTCAGAAATTTTATATAGTCTTTGAATTAGTAAGGTTTTAAAGTGGAAAAGTCCTTTAACAGACCAGTGAAATATTAATTCACACCATAGGGAATATTTCTTCTATGTATCACTGTATTTTGAGGAGAACTAGCAACAACTGGTTATTTATTTTCTCTGTCATATATAACTTTTTTTTAGAGTAAAGGCAGTCTGCTACTGTGATAACTATTAAAATCTGAATAAATTCTTTCAATTTTAAAATTTAGTTTATTTCTTACTTGATTCATTATTTTCAATTTACTTCTTAATGTGGTGATTGTGGGACAACTGGCATCCCTCAAATGACTTAGAGGGGAAAAAAGGGATCACAGATATAATATTCAATCAACAAACAGTTTGATATCTGTGAAATCATGAAGAGGTGGTACAAAACCAAATCTACAAAGAAACAAGACTATTGGAACCACACAGTGCCTAACTATCACTGACATCAACCAAGCACTGAAAAACTCAGACATTCACAAAGTAGGACTAGACTGAACTAAGAACTGCAGTAAGTTTTGTTGAGCAAGATTTTCAATGAAAGCAAAAAAGCAGATGTAAGAAATATTGCAGTGGAAGATTCTTTATGATTCCATTCTGGATTGCATAAATTGGATGAAAGTGTTTTCAGTAGTGATATTAGTTTATATTACTGCCAGCTGGAGAATGTTTTTAATTTTGGACAGTTTACATTTGGCTTGAATAATCATTTAAAAATTGCTGGTAAATACTGTGAAACATTGAAAGAGAATACAGGAAAGAAAACCAACAATATTAGAAGGATTTGACACAATGAGATAACAATACAAGCTGGTTTTGTGTTTTTTATATTAGAGAGTTATTTCCCTGCTATTAAAAAGAAAAAGAAAGCAACCAGGACTAACTCTAAACATATGTTAATAACACCGAGGAGCGTTCTTGATTGCATTTTAAATATGATAGGCTAACTAGTGAGATATCTTTTTTTATCATAATGAACCTGACAAAGATATTCAGCAAATTTAGTCCTTGTCATTTTTCAGTTAAGCATATTTTCATACCTCATGCTCTCTTAGTGTGCCTTTGACTAGTGTTGACAAGTGACTAACTAACAAATTGACACTGGAGGTGTTTATGTGTGCACAAATAGGAAAAGAAAAAAACCAACACTAAAATTAAACAACAACAACCAAAACCCAAACAAGTTTGATCTAAAAATTGCCTACCAGAGAAGGAGTTCATGTATACTTGCTAAGAACAGTAAGCAATGGTTTTAATCCCTTTCAGCTCTCCATTTGTTTCTTTGCTTGCTTTAAAGCATGTCAGTGTTATTTTCTGCCTTGTTTGTGAGACTGAAATGAATTAAATGGTCAAATTGATTTTATTAGTTACCCTAAGATAGCCTAGAACACAAATGATGCCATTTGCTTGCCTTCAAATTTTGTAGATTGCTACCCAGGGTTGTTCGTGATGTAACTCTGGATAATTCATCTTCCATTTCAAAGCTGCTGAAGTTGCTTACATTTATCATGGGACTAAAGATCATACCCAAGTGTGACTGTAAAACTGTCACCTCGGGTGGCTCATATTTTTGTCCAAACACTTGTATTCATGAATCAATTTATAAATGAGATTTTTCTCGTGCAATCACGTAACCATATTTTGAATAATGACGGTTACTTTAAAATTTTATGTCGCCATCAAAAATAGAAGGATTAGTAGAATTTTGTGAACTTCTACTCTTGTTGAAGTCTCATTTTTTATTTATTATGTTTTGGGAAAAGACAGGGTCTTTAAAAACAACTTGTTCTGAACAGAATATGGCAAAAACATTGAGCTAAACCGTAATACTGGAAGTATTTTACAGTATATAGTATATAAGTATATAAATTATAAGTAATTATAAGTATTATAATATCTTCTAGTCAATACATCCTAGATCCCCCGTCTCCCAAGGAAATCCCCAAAGCAGACTACTCCTTCTAGTGGGAGTAAGGTGTCAGAAAATACCCCTCAGTTTACTGAAGGTCTTGATATAGGAGAGTAAGGTCATCATGGAAAGGAGGAAGCTTCTTATTTTAGCTAGAGGTGTCACTTCCTAACTGGAATTGTTTACTAGCATAAAGGGTTTGTAATGAAAGAAAATCCAGATTAAATACTGTGAATTAGATTAAAGACACAAGGTCAAATTTGTATTGGTAAAACAGTTTCTGTTGTGAGATCATAAAGAATGTTATTTTATGAATAGTTTTTTGTAATTTATTTCTTTTTGTTTCTCAGTATTAATCTTCTACCCACAAAAATGAGATACTGTAGCCTGAAGAAGAAATTTAGCTAAGACAAATTCTAAAGTGATTCAGGACTAATGATCTTCTCTTATGTGCAATGCTTCATTCCTGTGAAATTTGTGCCCTACTGGTATCCAAAAGCTTCTTACAAAGCTATTATTTTTTCACTGTTGATCAGACTTTGCTGAGAGCAGCTTGAATAGTAACCTAAAATGAAATCAAACTAAAAACTCAGGAAATCACTGTTCTGCCATTATGTTGTACCTTCCTTAAATATATTTCAGAAACTATAGATTTTTGTGTCTAAAACTTCTGTAAACAAGAAGTGATTGATGCCATGTGATAAACACCACTGTGAATTTTACTCAGCCTTGTTAAGAATGTGTTGAAATCAACAGATTACTCCCACAAAAACAGGTCTTCAAAAAATATTAAGAAACAGCCAAAGTGTTTTTTATGTTTTTAAATGTGTAAATAAATATTCAAATGGCTGAAGAATATACCTGGAAAAGATTGGAAATGGTCCCTAAGAGCTCAGTTCTTGGCTCCATTGTGAAAAAGTGTGCAAGGTGCATTTATACAATGAGTCACAGCCCGAGAAGGAGAAATGCATGAAGTGCAAACCACAGAGTTGTATCAGCCTTATCACCCAACTAGTGGTTCCACAGAGAAGCAGGGATAAAAAGCCTGGGATTGGTTTTACATTCACAAATTTAGCTGCTTCGACAACCTGGGCAAAGAGCTGTTCAGTTGTCTGTGCCATAGTCAATTGGGCAATCTGATCATCAAGAGACACCTGTCCCTGGTATCTCTCCACCCTTTAGATGTTCATGTACTAAGCTGTTGCTAAGACATATGAATCAGGAAGCAGAATCAGGAAGCAATAACCTCCCCAGACAGCTAGGAACTTTAGGGATGAAGCACAAAATTGTTGCTGCAAATAATAATGAATTAAAAAATAATAAGGAAAAATAAATTAAAAATAATTTTTGGTGACAAATTCTTCTGCTGTGGAAAAGGACATATTCTATTAAAATGAATTTAGGAACTTCTTCTAAATAGTGTTGAAAGTACTGGGGTTTAGCTGTTTTTCACCAAGAGTGTGTTGCAGTAAACTAGGTATTGGTATCAATTTTGAGAATAATTTTAATAAAACTGGAAAAATTAAAAACCCTTGAAATGCTTCAAAAGGAAAATAACCAAGTCATTCTGAAATTTTTCACTTGCAGAAATTACAATGAAATTTTTTCAAGCTAGAATAGACATCCAGCAGTAAGGACAACTCCTCTTTTAAGAGGTTACCAAAACAGATATTGTATTTTCTGATATAGTTAATATTCAAAGCAACAGAAATCACATGACATCAAATCAACTGTATAAGATTTCAATTTTCAGCAATTTTTGTTCGATTTAATTGTCCAGTTAATATAATTGAGTCCTCTGACTAGCCTATATCTACTAAAATCTTAAGTATGGATTCTTTTCCATTCTTATTAAGTCCCCAGATATCGTGTCCTTTGCAATATGGTGTGTCAGGCTGTGCCATTCATACAGACATTAAAGCTCACTTTGTGCTATTTTTAATGATCAACTGTATTAAGTTTTGACAGGTGAGTTGAGCATTGTACTGCCTGCTCTCAGTGGCCACAGGAGATCAGCAAGGGTTTCTGAGTTCAGATGTTCAGGGAATGCCTCAGCCTCATCCCAGCTCCATCTTGAGGAATTTGTCCAAATATATTCCATGATGCTTGCTGCCACTCCTAACACGCCTAGGTTTCTATAAAGAAAAAACAGCTGGTCCATAATTTGGACATTTACTGGCCACTGGTCACAAAGTTCTCATGTAAGCCACTTATATAAAATCATGTAAGAAATCACTGTGTTATGCTCCTTAAGAGAAACTTTATAAGAAAATAATAGTACTTCTCAAAATTCACTTTCAAAATCAAAAAACCCCCAAATTTACTAAAAGTTAACATAAAAACTTTGGAAGTTTACTCTAGTAGCCCCTTTCAATCACTATTTCATTAAGAAGTCAAATTTCTTCGCATATTTCCATCTAACCAAACTTCTAAGTTACTCTTAAAATTGATATCATTTACCTTGAATAAGGAGATAAGCCATAGAAATGGTATCACTTTTTAACTAGTTAGAAATTCAGGTATTTTTGTTGAATATTTGAATAAGAAATCTCTAGTTACAGATCTTTCAGTATGAAATGTTTTCGATGGTATCCATCTGTTACCTTTCTATCTCAGTATTCTTTCTCAAGCATGTCTACCCTGTTGACATTCAGCTGTTATTCTCTAATTCTCTCAGGTCCAAACTAAAATGTGTTTATTTCAATACTGCATTGCCAGAAAAATGGGAAGTTATTATTTTTTTATCACTGCCTTCACCAGCACATCAAAAATACATTCACTATTATCAGTTCTGTATTTTAATCCCTTCTGTGAACTTATATATGATAGGAGCAAAATACTTTTAATATACAAGTTTTTCCTGTAAATTCATCTAAGTTGCATCAACTGAAAAATCTTGAGTAAAAGCTTCTCTGTGACGTCAGCTACTGTATGAAAACAGTCTGGACAGAAACAAATCTATACTTACAGAATTGGGCATAAACACATTACCTTATAAACCTCACATAGGAAAATGAAAATAACTGACTAGCCAGCAAGACTTGCTTTAATACCATTTAAAATAATTGCTAGTCTATTTCAGCTTTATTGTCAATAGTGTGAATTTTGGTTAATCATGAAAATTTTGGTGGTTAAGAGTGGAGCTTGTCTCTGGTGTCATTTCTCTTTCTGGATGTAGTTGTCATTCATGTTAGAAATAATTACTGTGTCACTGTTGAGCCGCTAGCTGAGAAATGACCCAGGTTCTCAGACAAGGAAAGAGAGAAGGTGTCTTTATTATTTTGATTTCCATATATATAGAGTTTTCAGAGGTCACCCAGATTGGTCAGCCAGAAACCTCCCCCTAGGCCCAATTGGCCAAGCCTGAACTGACCTGATCTGGAGACGTTGTTTGCAAAACATCCAAACTTTATCTTTGTTTATGAAATGTAGCAAAATGTTCTCACGAGAAAGACCTGTGCTAGCCACATTACTGTACAACTGCATACCTGGGGTTCAAAAGATATGCCTGGTGTATTAAAAATGCATGAGAAGGATTACTGATTGGTGCCACTTCAAACTTGTGAAAAAATAGGCCACCTTTATATCCCTTTGTTCATACTGAAATCCATCAGATGCTTAGAAAAGTGAAGCATAGTTAGCATAATATTATTGGACTCTGGACCTCCATAATAGAATCTGACCATATGTTTTATGATGGTTAGCTTTTTCAAGAAGTGTAGTCTCTCTGCAAATTACAAAAAAAAAAAAA
Source organism: Entomyzon cyanotis (assembly GCA_024500445.1). Lineage (NCBI taxonomy): Eukaryota > Metazoa > Chordata > Aves > Passeriformes > Meliphagidae > Entomyzon > Entomyzon cyanotis. Next base: position 25,232,358 of record JAKEPQ010001005.1, read on the forward strand.
AAAAAAATAAAATTGGAGTTCTTTCAAACTAATCTGCCATTTGATTTATTAGGAGATAATTTAGTTCATGTCTGTACCAGCAGAGCAATTGGCTCCATGATGGCTATATTCAGAAGTGAAAATTCAGAAAAATGCAATGAAATTCTGTTGTGCAGCGTTTATTGGCCTGGACGCAGGATCCCATAAGCTATATTCTTTCCCAATGTGTTCTGGCACATTCCCCAGTGCTACACTCCGTTATAGGCATTTACCAAATCACTTTAGCTGAAGCTTGGGTACTTGTTCATTGCTCTTCAATATCACTTGACTGAATTGTATGTAGACTCTTTATAAGTCTTAATTACTTAAAAAAAAAAAATCCAAATGTTGTTGAGGTAAGATAATAGTTTGAAGGAAATTTTTCAAAAATAGAAACAGTGTCAAGAAAAGAACTAGAAGATGATGAGAACATTAAGGCCATCACAAAGGCCATCAGTAAGGAAGACAAGAAGTTGCGATTACATTTATTTCCTTTGATATTATTTCTTGCTGGGATCATTTATACTAGTAAGACTTGGTAATATATTCTGGGTAAGTGAATCCAGATGGAATATCAAAACAAAGAAAGCAGATTCAGTTCCCATATTAGCCAATTTCTGCACTTGACCTATTTCTCATAAAGAGTAAAGAAAAGTTTGAAATGTAGCTCACTCAAGGCAAAAACTCAGGAGTTTTAAACTGAAGACATGCAGTACAAGAGATTAATAAAGTATATTTTAAGAATCAGCAGAAAGTAAGTCACAGAAATTTCTACTGATTGTCAGAATACTTGTATTCTATTTTACATGAATCAAGGTTTTCCTTAAAAACGTGAAACATAATAATTTTTAATCTTGTTCACAGTAAGATTTACAAAGAGAAATTTACAAAATGTGTCATTGAACAGTAATAGAGTTGCTTACCCTTTCAGCAACACTTGCAGACTTCTAGTGGAAATAGATGTACCAAAGTCATAACCTAGATCTGTGAATTTTATGTCTGTCTGATTTCTGTGTTTAAATAGAGGTGGAATATTTCAGGTTGTAGGCTCACATTTATGATCTACATACTGTGCTCGTTAAGTTCCTGTGTACCTGTTTGTACATGCTGTCGTCCATAGAGTATGCACAAGAATGCAATATAATGACAATTTTTCAATTCTGGCTTAGAAAAGCTGAATTCTTTATTTGCTCTCTTTTTCCAATAGTGTTTCAGAGAATTCTCTATTTTGTTTTTTGGTTTTTTTTTAATTGACTGCACCTGGTAATCAGTACACAATATATGAAGTAGCTAGTAAGAAAAGCTTCACAAACTGGCAAAAAACAAATTAATACTGGCAGCTGATCACAGCTTTTGGCACATCCTCCATAACATGTCCTGGAAATCTGCAACAGTGAAGCTGCAATAATTTTATATATATGACTGGAAAAAGGAGAAAAAAAACCCATAAAAAACATCAACCACCCCTCCCAAAACAAACATCAAAAAACAAAAGCCCCAAACGCACAATAGGATCCTATTTACATAATTTAATTACTAAAAAAATTGTGTCTCTGCTGTTGATATTAATGTATGAACATTTGAATGAGCAAAACAATCCTTCTTGAAAATATTCTTATAGTGGGGTACAAATAAGAAGTAGATTTTCTCCTCTGACTTGTTAAAAATATTAATAGATAATTTCTCCCTCCAGTCATAATACTACTCTAATTGGAATGATCTTTATCTCATCTTTACTTCTATTCATATTCATTGAGTGGAGATGAAATCAAAAGCACAGGTACTGAAACAGAACCAGTTTTTAGCACGCTGCTTTTGTTGCACAAAGAACTCAGAGGTGCAAGTAGGCTCAGCTTATGTCCAGACCACCTCTTTAAAATGGCACTGTTTTGTTCTCACATGATGAATAATGATTCCACAAAATTTGATTTCACCAAATATTATAAAAACAGAGACAAAGCTCAGAACAACCTCTCAACCTTCTGAAATGAATTTTAAAAGGATTTTAGCTCTGAAATGGAAAAATATATTTGTTTCAAACACATTATTTTGTTCTAAGCTACACGTCCTTTATTGTTATATTGGTCCCAGCATTGCATCCATAGGTTAATTTTAGTCTCTTCCAGATGATCCATTTAACATTTGAAATAATTTTTACAGAGTTCACATTTCATGCACACTGAAGGATCTCAATTTGGATTATCACATCTTACAACTGGGAATCTAATATGATATTATCCCTTTAAAGGAGTATGTAGGAGTACATAAAAATGAATACTCTGTAGGAATAAGCGAGTTGATTTGAAAACAGACATTTGCCCTGAAAATTAATTATGAATGTGTACACATGAAGACACTGCTCTGGGAATATAAGGTATATTCAAGTATTATTGTCTGTTGCAGTGGATTGGCAAAGCAGCAATAGTCAATATAATGGAACAAACAATATCAAATTCCCAGACCCATTCAGAAAATGAAATCAGTAAATAAATTAGTAGAGGTTATTATGAGAGGAATTCTTTCAAAGAAGCAGAGTGAAAGAATTATTCCCCACTTTAAGAAAAAACATTTTAAAACATATGAGGGTCTTCTGTCTTGTCTTAACATATTTATTAAAATTACCTAGAATTTTGCTCACCTTTCTAAGCACTGCACCACTGAAAGTGCACTCACAACATTAGAAGATTTTAATGGTGGCAAAGAACTTGATAAGTCTCTGATAAGCTTGGTATCAGTATGGGCTTATTGCTTTTGAAAATACTGATCTGCAAAACAGAAAAAGTCCTGAACCAGGCACACAGTGCACATTCTGTCAACATTTGTCCATGACCTGGGGAGCTGACATCTTTAAATATGTAAATTGAAACCCAGAAAATTAATAAAATTTGTCTTTATCTTTTTCTTTGATTAGCTAGAGCACTATCCAGTCAACAGACTTTCTAGGATGCATCTTAGCAGTATGGGTATGAAAGAGATTGGGCAGCATTCACTTCAAACATACATTTTTCATTCAATGATATCAACTAGACACCAAACAGAGAAAGAAGAGATTCAGATTCCACTGATGTCACCAGTCATTTAAGAATCATTTAGACACAGAAAGTGATTCCTGCAAAGAATCCCACAAGAAGGGAAGCAACTTGCATTCTGATGAAGAGGGTGGTTCCCTTTTTAGGAGGAAATAGAAGGATTTAGAGTGAAATATAATACTGATCTAAATCCTAGGCTTTTAAAGTAAAATATTTCACCAAGAGCATGAGACATACACAAGATCCACAATTCCAACTACTGCAATTTCAAGATAATGATACTAAATCAGCTCAGTGAAGGAAAGAAAGATCTTTCAGTAAGTAATTTAAATAACTACTTGTGGTTTCTTCTTTGATTTTTTATTTATTGTGACAGTACACTTTTGGTTCTTATTAAGATTTGCTAGTATTATTATTTCTTATTTTAAGGTAAGCAAGTATCACTGCTTATTTGATAATCTGATATTATTTATAAAGAATGGTCTTGAGAAATTTTAGCAATAGTCCACCCACTTGAGTACACCCGTATGCTGTATATCTATACATCTGTATCTATATATATCTGTGCTGTAGTGTGCTTATAAGATTTTTTGCATATTGATGTTGTTCTAGAGACTTCTCCCTAGCAGAAACCTGTACCATCCCATGCTGTAATCTTATTGGTTTACCCCTTTCTCCTCCCTGGCTCCTCTCCTCTGGCTTCCCCTGGTTGGTTCTTCTGAGTAACCACGCCTCTGTTCCCTCTCCTGATAACCTGCTGAGAAGGCGGAACTCACCGTTCACCATCTTGGCTTTCCAGCACCCCGAATCCTCCCCCGCCTCTCCGCCCTTCTCCACCCTCCTCTAACCCTCGACTGTGGACCTTAATAAATCCCTGGAAACCTCAGATGGTGATCCTGCATTTCTTCCATCGCCACACCTTCACGGAGTCTCGCGTCCCCCTGCAGCTCCACTGCCTGCTACAGCCACATGTCTGCCTGGCGTGTTCTGGCCACGGGCGGCACCTCCACATTGCGGCGTGGGGTGGTCGTTCCTCAATTGCGATACCGCGCTGCCGCATATCTTTGTATCTATATATCCATATATATTTGCAGCACATACAGCATTGTATTTAATGCTAAAAAAAGTGGACTTTCGTTTGAAGAACTTGCACTTAGAGAAATGCCACAAAGGACTGAACAGTAGGGAGGAAGGATTTTACAGGGGACCAGATATTTCACAGGGACAGGATATTTTACAAGGACCATGAGTGTCAATATCAGGCTGCCCAAGGTGCAGCAATGGATTTGACCAGGTTTGAACCACGTGGGACACGGTGGGGGAGAGGAAGTAACAATTTTTGCTTTATTCTTTTATCCTTTTATTCATTTATCCACTTGAAAGCTTTTCCTTGAAACTGAAGATCTACAAATCCTTAGAACTTACTAATAACTTTGGATAGTAACACTGAGCAGTGGTGTGCCCTTGGAGACTGACAAAGATATTGAAGAGGATCTCCCACTGCCATCCCAGACCTTGTTCTGGACAGTTCCCCTTACCTCTCATTCAGTTTCCAATGTCTGTTGGAAGAGGCTCCCACACTTCATCTTTTTCAGAATTTAATTTTTCAGGCTGCCTGATTCCAAATCTAATTGTATTTCAGACCATCTTGGGCAAGATCCTGTGCTTTGCTCTGGAGTTCTGTTCCTTCTGTCACTGACTTCAAAGAGCAAAAGGCAAGATTCAGCATCAGAGCTGCAGCTGATTCATCTGAATACTCTGGCTGTGTCAAAGTGAGTGAGTTTCATTGAGCTTCTTTTCTCAAGGGCAGTACCTAGCTTCCCTAATTCTCAAAAAAATATGCCATGCTTCCTAATGAAACCTGGAAAATATATTGCACTTCATTAGAGAAAAGATTTATTTCTTCTTAGGACTCAAGCATACCTCTTCTAGAATTTAATTATAATAAATAAACTCAGACAACACCATGATACCATAATTTTTGCATGAAGATTACTAGAAAACAGTGTTAATTTTATTACATTTGAATGATTGTCATAATATTACATTAATATAGTTCAATATTACATTCAAGTATTACTTTTTCATTAGTGTCTCCCTGTTTGGACACTCCTGTCTGAATAATTGGGGTGCTGTATGCTGAAAAATATCACCAGTTCAATACAATTTGAAGTGTTCTACAGAAATATATAACTCTAACCCAAAATATAGTAGAAAGGTTACTGAATGAACTAAAAGAAAAACATTTACAAAGAGTTTTCAATATACTTTAATTATTTTTTACTTTTTAAATTAATTTTATATTGCTTTTACCTGAAGTATTTGTTCTGGAAATTTCTCACATTTGACTAAATACTACACCACAGTTCCTACTCAAAAATATCCAAATTCTAATTCTGAATTTTGAAACTAAGAAAACTTTCCAATTGTTTTCAGAAATGTCTATGATACATTGGTACATTCCTCACGTAGAATTTATTATCAAAATATTTACTTATTAAGCACATGGAAGCGTAGAGAAATTAACTAATACTCAAAGCACTTGAGTGTGATTCCTAAAAGTCTGGGCAGCTATATTAAAACTGCTGCCAGCTGTCTAAGTGTTTACCTTAGTTGCAGGTAGATGGATAAAGAGATATTCAGAAATGAGAAAATAAAACCTCCAAAATATCATAGAAGAAATATATATATATATATATATATATATATATATATAATTTTGACCACTGCTGGAAATTGTTAAGTTGCTGGGAAAATCCAGGAAAATTACAAATCTGGTTTTTTGGGGTTTTTTATTTAATGCTTTATGGAATTAATTTACGAATGCTGCTGATTTGTGAAGTGTCTTTGTGTATCCTTTTTGCTAAACACAAAAACCAAGCTCAATCCATATTCATCAGAAAATGGCTTTTGAGAGCCGTTAAATATCAGAGAGAGGATTTTAATCTTAAATTATGCAATCAGAGCAAGAAAGTTATTCATTAAACTGTTGGTCATGGATATGAGAATCAGCCTGCAGAGTGTTGTTTGGGAATGAACATTCCATCCCCCACCCAAAAAAACCAAACAAAAAGCCAGGAAAATTAGACTTTCAGAGGAAAGCCTATTTCTTTTGGGGATTGTTTAGGACTGAAGAGTACAAGTACTGTTAGTAAAACTTGTAATTCCAAAAGCAGGCAGAAGGTCTCTAAATCAGAGTACAGAGCTTGTGTCTCAGATTCCTATAGCTAATAAGGAAATGGCAGAGTGAAAATGCTACTGTATTTGTACCAATCTTTATGTTGCTTTTCAAGAATTTTAACTTTTTTTTTGAAACCTATACAGGGTTTATTTGTTTATGAATGTATGGGGTTTTTGCTTATAATTATTTCTCACCACTGAACATTCTTCTTCTAATCTCAATCAAGAGTGTCCACCTGGATAAGCATCTGATGACCAAAAATCTGTTGAAAACTGGATGACTCAAGAGAAGAGAGCACCTGATTTATGTAGGCTGATCTCAGGTGAATGTGCTGAACAGAAGAGACCTTGTTTCTTGGTGGGTTTCCAGTGATCTCTGCATGCAGGGAAGGATATATTAGAACACAGTAACTTAAAATCCACAAGATTCAGTTGGTTAAACTGGAGTGTTGAACACATGTATTTTTATCTCTGTTTAGCAAGAAAATTGAACAAATAATGCAAAGACATTTCTGATAGCTGTCAGGTTAGGGATTTTGTGCTACCATAGAAAAACTAAATTTGGAAATGGAATAACATAAAGATGCTATGAGTAGAGTTAAACTTCCTAAAATCTGTCACTGTGTTGAAAAAACCTGTCTTTTCTAACTCTTTAACTTTTATTTAAAGTAAGGCCATGATGCCTTAACCAGTATCTCTAAAGTGGTAAATTATACCCTGTACCAGTAGAATAGATTAGAAGTAGTTTAAGAAGTTATGTCGACCTAACCTGTGTATAATATCTTGATAACTCCCAGATGAGTAAAGTTAGTGAAGTTAACTAATAGATTTCATTTTGAGCTGCTTTTGTTTTTCCTTTTTTTTCTCTCTGTTCCCTATATGGTATGTGCAAACTGTAATATGATGTGCAGTCTTAAAGCAGTGCTTTAATATTTGGCATCAATAAATGATTTGGTAGATATAATTTCATTTTAATTGGTTACAAGACAATGAGAAAGTGACACATAGTGTAATAAACCATTTAAAGCATTTTAAGATATGCTACCAGCACTCACTGAAGGTCAGAACCAAAAGATGTAGCAACAACATTTGTATGTTGAAGTTAATTATGTTTTAACTCTGTAAAGTACTATTAGTCATGTGACCACTGTTACTAAATGACTTAATGTCAGCTAAATGGCACTACCCTCCATGTGATCTATTCAGATATATTTACTATAAGAAGATGAAAATAGAATGAGACACTTAAAGTACATCAGTAGTCATGAATCCCTTAATGAAACCTTTATGAACTTTTAATTCATGAACTTTGAGGAATAAATATGTGTTTTAACAACCTGATAAATGTTAATAAATATTTTCTGAAGAGTGTCTGAACATTTGATTATTTGTGATTTATTGAAGGTATGGTAAATTTGAAAATGTTCTAGCATTATGAATCAAAGAGTGTTTTCATTTGTCAAAACCCCGAAACAAAGTAGAGTATGAGTAAACTTTTTGGTTTGCTTATCTTTGGTTTGCTTTTTAGTGTATGTAGTTCCGTCTGTACTGGAATGCCGTGTGCAACTGAAATTGAAAAATATAACTGTTCTAAATGTTTTTCTTATGTAAATGCTATCACTGATAGAATAAAAGATCAAGATATTCCAAACAGAGGCAGAGTATGAATCTTTCAAAATTCAAAGTGAAAAAACCTGGCTTTTTAACCTGCTATAGAATCAAGAAAAGAAAAAAAGAAATTGGTAGGATATACGAGTTCCAGAGAAATAGCTCTGATTCCTCCACAAACCTTCAGAAGTTCTTCTGAAGCATTTTTCAGAAAAGCAGTTTTTAGGTTTAATGGTGCAATTCACAAAGACAGAAAGTTTTTCTCATAAACCTTGAAAGACTTTTTTTTTTGTTCAGTCCTGTTTATGTCATTGCAGCACATTTAGGGAATACGAAAATGACCACTTATACAAACTATGTGGGTATAAAGTCAAATGCACTTGTCTTTGTACAGACACCACTTCAATAAGTGTATGGGGAAGGAGAGAAAAAAAAAAAAGAAAATAGAAATACTTTTAATCTCCTAAAACTTGCAGCATGAATTCAAGCTGTTGCCTTGCTGATTGAAATTTTATCTGAAGTTTTTTCAGACATTGCTGAAGCTTTCATCAGGCAGTAGTGTTTGAATTCAAATTCTTTATGAATAAATGCTCTGGATTTTTATGCATTTTAACCCAGCACTCATTTTTTCAGAGCCGTTATAGGCTCTCTTTTGTATTTATATACCTACTAAATATTCTGTTCCTGTTTATCTTGAAGGTTCTTTTCCTCTAAAGGAGAATTACATTTGTACTTTCAAATTACAATTTAGCTCGCTTATTTTTTTCCTACCTGCTACTGCTGATCAGACAATTGTATACTTCAAATTAGTGTACAGATGCTCTACGGACAGCACAGATTACCTGAACCTGTGGGTTTGCAACAGCTTTTAAAATAAGCAGTTCTTCAATCCTATGTGCAGGAAGCCTTTGAGAAGACACTGTATTCAAGCAGTTGGTGGCCCTGAGCCAGACATTTCTGCTCTACTAGGGCTAAAAAACTCATGTGTTGGCACGAACAGTTGCTCTGAGGAAATGACTTGAAGTGCCTTGTTTCATCCTGCACTGCACACTGCTGAATGATAGATAGTTTTGGGTTTATTCAAGGTGATATGGGAAGGTATGGGAAGGAGGCTGGACCTCTGCATGTATGGGATCTGTGCAGCATGCCACAGGAAAATCCATCGGATCAGTTCAATGCTTCAAAAAAGCTGAGTTCATATCACCCACAGAGGCATGATTTCCTTCCTGTCTATATTCCTCTTTTTATTCTGTCTTTATGCCATTTGTTGCCAGGTCTCTCCTACTGAGATTCAAAATAGCCCTGCACTACATTCCACTCTCCTTTCCCTGTGCCCCCTTGCAGAATACCATGTGCCTGACAGGAAAATGCAGTCATTACCATTTTCTGCAAACTACGAGCCAGAACATTATGCAGCACTTTCTGGTTTAAAATTATCCCAAAGGAGTATAAATAAGTTAGTTCTCTCATTGATGTCATGTTCAATTATTGTTCTCAAAGAGTAATTGAGAGGCTTAAATTAAATTCTGCATTGGCTTCAAATGTTAATACTTGGAAAAAATCCCACAAAACCTTAAAAACCAAACAGATAAAACCCCCAAGCCCCTGCAGTAGGGAACTATTGCTGGTTTAGTTCGACCAACTTACTTTTTATTTATCTTTTCAGAGAAGTGTTTTATTTTCTATTCTTTTGTTTATCTTGCTCTTCTCCTTCCTTTATTTGTATCAGCAACAAATGAAAGTGAGTTTATCTTTTCTAGGACATTATTAAGAACCTAAGGGATGATTAACAAACACAAAGAAAATTTTTTTTTTTTTTTTTTTTTTTTTTTAGCCATAATGAGTAGAATTTGAGTTGAAATTTGAATAGAAAATCTTTAGGGGCTTTTCTGAGGTTATTCAGAGTTCTTTCAACAAAGCGTTTAAGTAGAAACACTTAGGGAATATGGTGTGTAAAATTTTTTGTTTTATTTTTATTGTTTCTTTGAATTTCAGAAACCTGTTGGGGATTTTATACAAAGGCTTAAAGTACTTTAAGAATCTAAGTAGTCAAGTATTAGAATTGAGGGCAAAGGTGCTGGAAATCAATGCAGGTCTGAATGATTTTTTTCTCCCCCAAGTCTTCTTCCACTTAGCCTGAAAGCTAGCTATCAGATTTTAGTTTTCATACAATCATTATATTAGAATACATTTTTATCTTCCTTTAGAAAAAAAATAAAGCAGAAAACAACATGCTTTTCAGATAAAAACACTAAACCTTTGTTAAAAATAATGAAGACTGAAAGGCTGCTAACTCTGTGCGGTGCCATCCCATCTAACATTTCAAAACTTTCTATGCATAAAGCATCACAAAAATATTTGAAAAAGTACTGACATGAAAGGGAAGAGTGACAAGGAATGTGACCTCTTCTAATGCACACTAAGGATGTGTGCACACTCCCTCTTTCTACCTCAGTAAGTACTTCTCTCAGGACAGAATTTCAGATGGATGAACTGAAATTACCTACATGTGTCACTGTTGAGCGGCTAGCTGAGGAATGACCCAAGGTCTCAGACAAGGAAAGAGAGAAGAGAGCTTTATTGTTTTGATTTCCATATATATAGAGTCTACAGAAGTGCCCCAGATTGGTCAGCCCGAGACCTCCCCCTAGGCCCAATTGGCCAAGCCCGAACTGACTCAATCCGGAGAAATTGTTTGCAAAACATCCAAACTTTATCTTGTTTATGAAATATAGCAAAATGTTCCCACGGGAAGAACCTGTGCTAGCCACATACATGAGTATTTTCTATATAGTTGCCTATAGTAAAAAAGAAAAGTGTCTTGCCATATAAACACCTTTATAGAAAGGTAATTGTTTAAAAGGAATACTCCCCCCTTCATTTGAGAAATAACTTATCTATTTTACCATATGTAAAATAGGATTAGTGGCTGACATCCTAATAAAAATGAGTATTACTTCCACGCTGGAACTCTGTGTTACTTTTCTTTGAAAATGCACGTCTTATCCCACCCCTCAACTATTTGCACTTTACCTAGCTGCTTTCTCCAGTAAGCTGATTTAAACAAATTCAAAGAACACCAGAAATTAATTGAAGCAAACACAATTACTTTTATAATTACTAAGCCTTCAAAATAGTTTGTAAACTGTAGCTCTGTACCATTTTCAGATTGTCTAATATTGATATCTTGGTTTATAGTTGGTATTTCTCTCCCCAAATCTGTGTATGTCAATGAAGCAGAGCTCCTTTTGGTAGGCACACAGTGCCTACTTGGAAAGTGAAAACCATCTGCTTGGAATGACCACATTAGCATTGCTAGGTCCCTCATTTTTGGTAGCTGAGGCTAACACATTCAATTTTATTTTCAGACTAGAACTGCTCAGCCAGTCAATTAATGCTCCTCAGCTGGAAGCCTTTACTGATAGGCTGAGGGGCAATGTGGATAGGCTTCCCACAGTCCCTGAATCTTTGCAATTCTCTGACAGCCTATGGCCAACTCTATTTATAGCTGCACAGTAACACTGATGTGTTCAGAAATTAAGAAGTGGCTCTGCAAAAATACAGATCCCCTAAAAATCTATTTATGCTATACCCAAACTCACCATTACCTTGACCTCAAGCATTTTCTGTATGCATTTTCAAACATATAAATTTCAGTTTCAGAAAGGGCTAAAGTAACAGAGCTATACACATTCCAAATTTAAATTCAAATTAACAAAGGCAATTAACTGGAGCAATACATTGACAAAAAAAAAAGTTTGTCTTCTAAAATTCTTCAGCATACCTTGCTAGACCTTCCCTGCTGCTCAGAAAATAAAACAATAGCTCATAGAACATTGAAAGGAGGAGAAAATTGCATCTAAAGAGCTTTAAGGATTTGAGAACTAGATCTGAGCACAGAGTGCAAACAAAAGGCTTGACTTCTTCAAGTCTGTTCCTGTGATCCAATGATCAGGAAGTGCAGTTGACTAAGCAATTTTACATGAGATTAGTATATACTGATATACCATCAGAAAAACTATTCTGGCTTCTGTGAAGAGCTTGATAACTCCTGAATAATAATGATTCTTGTTATCTAATGTTGGAATTAGTCATATTCTGCTGCAGGGAAGAAATGATAAAGATATTTTTCTCTTAGGGAGAGGAAGAGAGCTTCAATAATGACATTATAAAAAATCAAGGAGATCTCCTACATTTTCCTGACCCAGAAAACACATAGAAAGAAAGCTTATTTCAGTCCATCTTTCTTCTTCAGAAATTAAAATTTTCTATTATTTCTTAGCCATACTATACTCTTTTTTGGGAGCAGGCTTCTATTTATATTGTTTGCACACTTGTATGTTGCTATGTAATTCTGTTGCATGTCCCTTCCTCCCAACTGAAATTCAAGCCCTAAATTATTTTCAGGGCTTGAAGCTGTGTTCAGAGAGTCCTTTTCTGGTTCTGATATTCTGGTTTTGCTAGTGTAACATTCCTTTCTTGATTTGTTCCCCTTGTGTGTATGAAATGGAATTCAAATTTTAGGCTAAATATGTGTGTCTTGGGTTACATGGAAGGTGTAACCAAAAAGAATGTATTCTATGTATTCTAACTCATAAGGTTACGTCATCCCATTGTGAGATGCCCTGCCCAGAGGGGAGGAACTGAATATTCCCACCTGCATATAACCTGAGTCTTTGGAACACTGGATGACAACTCCATAGGATTGTCCCAGAGGACAAGAGCTTGAGACTTCCACCACTGGACTTCCAGAGACAGACCAGTTCTTTCTTCAGGATCACCACTTCAACCAGACCACATCCGTCACTCCAACAGGACTGTAGCCACCAGTTAACGGGCTTGTTATTTTTTACTTAAAGTAAAAGCAATAATACAGAAATGTCAGCTTAAACTGACAGAGTCAATACATAACCTGCCACCCTGTTGGTCAGGGTGGTGATTGCAGAAGAGGAGTGGAAGAGGAAGGGTCTGGAGCACAAGTGCTCTGGAGCACAAGTCCTCTGAAGAGTGCCTGAGGGAGCTGGGGTTGTTTATCCTGGAGAAAAGGAGGCTCAGGAGGGACCTTGTCACTCTCCATACGTACCTAGATGGGGCTTGTAGGTGGGAATTACTCTCTTGTCCCAGGTAGGAAGTGAGAGGATGAGAGGAAATGGCCTCAAGTTGCGCCAGGGAAGGGTTAGATTGCATATTAGGGAAAAAAAATAATGGAAAGCATTGAACAGACAGCCCAGGGTAGTGGGGAAGTTACCATCCCTGGAAGTGTTCAGAGAATCTGTGGATATGGCAATTAAGGACATAGTTTAAAGGTGAATATGGTAGTGGTGCAAGGTTGATGATTGGACTTGGTGATCTTGATGGTCTTTTCTGCCCTTAATGATTCTGTAGTTCTGTGAACTAGATAAGATGCACCACAGTTTTGAAAACACCCTGTTGAATCATGCTTACTTTAATTTTCTTCAATTTATAAACCATTTACAAAATATTTGGAAATTAAAGAGTTCATTTAGACTTTGAGACTGGTGAATGAAGATTGAGTTTAACCTTCAAAAATATTGAAGAGTTTTGAACCCTGAAGAATGCCTATTAAAGGATAAACAAATCATGCACCCAGAAATATATAATTAAAAATATATTTGGCAATACTAAAATTTCATTTTAATATATTTTATTTTATTAAAATTTCTTTTTAATTATGATTTTTTGTAACATCTAATCATGAGGTCTTCAATCTGTATGACATGGCCGTGCCACTGCAAATGGCAATCACAGTATTCACTATTGAAGGGAGATAGATTTATAAAGAAACAGTGGCTTTGGGCTAGGGAGCTTTGGATATTACTTTGAAGTGTAAATTGTCATTATAAAACCTTATTAAAAAATGTTGGTTAGTTTTGTCCAAGGCACTGTGATTCCACAACAGGAAATCTTGTTCTTCTCTCCATAATGCTGAATTACCCACCTCAGCTGCTGGACATGTTACCCTGCTAATAACCACACTAACTGTGACCTCAGAATGTGACACATCTAATCCTTTCCCAGTCCCAGCTGAGGTGATAAAGTAAATTTCTGGTTGGGATAGTGGCAATAATTAATGCCAGAGGTACAGTGTGAAACCTGACAATTTGTCACCACAGAATTAGCTATTTTGTGATGCTTTGCCTCTGTGAAATCACATCTTACTCCAAGAGCACTGAACTCAAGTGTGACTGACTAAATTTTATAACATGAGTCAGAATATCACGATCATGGTTAGAATCCCTCATTTGACTATCTGCCCCATTTCGTATAGAAAATTTCAAAATATTCATCACACTACATCCACTACTATATGGAGGGAGTATAGTATATTATCACAATTGCCATCATAATCCTATGACTTCACGTTATTTAAGAGAAGAATGAGAATTTTGAAATTTCTGCTACTTTTCATGATTATGCAAAAGTTGTAACAAGAAGACACATTAGAGGAAAAACATATTAAGTGAATATTGCTCATTTTCAATATCTGTAAATCTAAAAATTCTATCCCTATAATGCCACAATTAATTTTTTTAAAATAAATAACAAAACAAGTAATTGAATGCTGCTCTTAATGAAAGTAATTGGAAAGAAATATGTTGAGTATTCTGTATCTACTAAATTCTTCTGTTTACTAAAATGTTAGTTCTCACTAATGCTGCTTACTCTATTTCTTTAAGCACGACCTTTATTAACTTGATTAACCACACTATATTTTATACAGGAAAGCTGTTACTGCCAGTTTTGGTTAGGCAGTTTTATAGTCTGTTGCTGAAGTTTTGACATTTATATCTCAATACAGAAGAGACATAACTTTAGGTTGAATTTAATATCTGTAATTCTTGACATGAGTAATAAACTAGACCTGAGTAGGAGGCTAGTTTTATTATTCTTTAAATTGTATAGTGATCACTGTTACTCTCTAATTTAATCAACTAGAATAACTATCCTATAAATATTCATCATCATGAACATAAATTCCTGGTTTTCTTTTAGTGAATTAAGGTGATTTACAGAAGGGGAGGAATTAAAAATCATTTTAATATGATTATTAGATGTTTCTATTCTTTCAGGAATTACCTGTTTGTCTTGAAAGAATCACAGAAGCAGCTTACCTTGAAATAGGTCAAACTTATAATGAATGAAAATTGGTCATATTATACTCCAGCTGGAATACACAATGGATGGACAAGATAGAAAATGTAGCTCTAGACGCTACTATGGGAATCTCCACTTTTGTTGTAATTGAGTAATAAAAAAATACCTGAGGAATTAAGGTGGAATTTTAAAAGATTATTAGCTATTTCTGGCTGTACAGAAGTGTTGGTTTCAATCAATATTTTTTCTAAATGTTTACTTCTCAATTTATATTTATCCTTGTAATAAAATTAATTCAACCTTTAACCCATAACTTCAAAACAGGAGTTTTATTTTAGTTTGGGTTTTTTTCCCCAAGAATCAGACTGTTCTTTAGAATGCATTTTATTTTTAGAAATACAATCATTAAAAACGCTCGCTACTTTTAAATTTTCTAGTATAATTTCTTGGCTATGCAGAGGATTTTCTAAGAAGCTGTCAATTATTGATCAGATACCCTCACCCTGTGTTTCAGCAAAACAAATTTTATTGAGTAAGAGAGACTGACAAGTATAACCTCACGCTAGGTATAGAAGGAAATGTTTCCTCTTGATAGTGACACAGACCTCCTGTCCTGTGTTTAGACTGATAACCTCTTGCTGTGCTAATGAGTACAGACTGGCTATTGACTTTGGCTGACAAAGAAAGATCAGCCTGGTTAAAATGAAAGACACAATGCTACAAACACAGTGATACTAAATATGGAAGAGGGGACTGGGGGAGAGTGTTTTCTTGTTATTTATGAAAAAACCCATTCACAACAAGCAAACAAACAAACACAACTCACACACATACCCACAAACACACAAACACACCCCAATAATTAAACATTAGCTTTCAAGATCTAAGGTTAAAAACGACAAGTAGATTATTTTCTCCGTGAAAAGCTACGGTTGAACGTCTTAGAATCCACAGCCTGAATACTGAAGTTGAACTACAATATAACTAAGGAACAACTACAATTCTATATTGGTTTTATTTGCTTGTTCTGTTTTCCAAAATTATTTGAGCAACTTATTCAAGAGTTTTGGAGAGTCTGCTCCTTTCACTAGAACAGCGTAAAAGGAATCTCTTCATTCTCAGTTCAAGAAAATAAACAAAAAAACACCCAAATTTCACTTGGTGATTGCTGTTTAATGCAATAGTTAGATTTGTGGTATGGTCTTTAAGAACATAGCATAACTGGCTGAGGAAGGACTAAATAAGTATGTAGGTCAGGATCTTCAAAGTGGCTCACATCTGCTGCAGAGGGGTTTTTTGGTGGGGTTTTTTTTTAAATTATTGATCTTTTATGTGACAGCCTTAAATGAGTTGAACTTTTTTAATAAGAAATTCAGATTTGCTAATCTGAATTTGCTAATATTTGAAAATAAGCTTATTTAAAGTTCCAAGTTTTTTCTATAAATCCTTACGTGTATTCTGTTTCTTCAACATTTTTCTCTTCTATCATGTTTTTTTTATTTTGTTTTACTGGACTGCTTGTCTTTTTGTCTTTCCATCTGTTTCATGTTTCTTCCCTGCTGATAATTTGTTCTTTAACCTTGTTGATCTTATGTTGTTCAAATTCTTTGATGGTCTTTCATGATCTCTTCTTTAATACTGGATCATGCTAACCTTAAACACTTCTTTCATTACTTACATGGTTTAGTTTCCCTTCACATAAAACTTCAGTACTGCTTCAGAATAATTTTTTATCCTGATAAAGAAATGGAATCAAAAGTATCTGACAATACCTGAGATATTAAAATAATTAGAAAGTTGGTCTTTTTATCCATTGTGAATGAATTATGTATTTAAAAGTATAATTTCCTTTCTGAGTTTCACAACCCTGGCTGTGGGACAAAGATGAAGCACAACTGGAAGTCTACCAGTGGGATACTTAAGAAAAAGTGCTACCTGATCATTTAAAGTTTTATGAGTACTTTAAACTGTGAAGTGTGGAACTCCTGTTTCATATCACCATTAAAAATATAAAACATTGTCTCATTAAGAGTGACAAGGATGATTATGGTATGTTCTCCTCAAAAAGGGTTGATGGCTGAATAACATATCACCATAAAGTGACATCTCAGAAGTTCACATGAGAAAAATTACTACACCTGGCTGCAATGGAGTTCACTTTCTTCACATTAGCCTATATGGTGTTGTGTTTTCTATTTGTAACTAAAGCAGTGTTGGTAATGCATCTGTTTTCATTATTTCTGAATAGTGCTTGCAAAACATCGAGGAATTTTCTCTTTTCGCTCTGCACTTCCTCTTTGTCTGGGTTTTGTCTGAAACGAAGTGAATTTTCTTCAGAGAAGCTGGTATCGTGCTGTGTTTGGATTTGTGACCAAAACCATGCTGACAATACTTTGATGTCTTACTTATTGCTGAGCAGTGTTTATAAAACATCAAGGCATTTTCTGCATCTCTCACTGCCCCACAAGCGAGTGGACTTGGGGGTGAGCAAGAAGTTGGGATGAGGACAACTGTGTCCTCATGACAGTTGATCAGAACTGAGGATAGAGATATTCCGTTCCATGTAATGTCATGGTCAGAAAAAAAGCTGGGGAAAGGACTAATGGGGGGGGGGGAAGAGAATGTTTGAAGTTATGGGGTTTTTCTTCCCAAGTAACCATTATGCATCATGAAGCCCAACTTTCCTAAACAGGCTAGACACCTGTCTGCCCATGGCAAGTGGTGAATGAATTCCTTGTTTTGTTTTGCTTGCATGAACAGGTTTTGCTTTACCTATCAATCTCTATCAAAACACATGAGTTTTCTCACTTTTACCCTTCTGATTTGCTCCTCCATCCCACTTGAGGGGGGTCAGTGGGCAGATGGGGGGGCTGAGCTGCCTTCTGGGGTTAAGCTACACCACCACCCTTCCCCACAGCAAAAAGACTGGGGGTAGGTAAGAGTCTGGGAGGGAACACAATCAGGACAACTGACCAAAGGAATATTTCATACCACACAGCATTAAAATCTCAGGGAATGGAGGACAAAGAAGGGAGTTTTGTAGTTAAGGAATTTTCTTCCCAAGCAACCATGACCATTGCAGAAAGCCTCCCTTCCAGGAAGGGCTAAACATCTGCCTGCTGATAAGTTGCTTCCATAAGCAACTTTTTCTTTCCCTGTTCAACTGTCAATGCCTTGATCCACAGGTCTTTTTGCCTTCCTTCTATTTTACCCCTGTCCTATAGCTGGGAAGTAAACAGGTATATGGATGTTGGCTGTTGGCCAGGTAGGACCACCAAAAATATAGAAGATAAATAGGAGTCAATAAACTTTCTCTTCTACAAATTCTTTCCTTCTAAGTCTCACAGAGCAAACCACAATTAAACTGTGTGCTGTATTCTTGAATTTTATTGATTGTTGCACATTTAAAACTATGGGTGCATTATATTCCTTTGCTGTTTTTTTCACGTCATAAATAGTGGCTGCTTCATTAAATCCCCCTTTTTCTTTTCCTCAGAAAATTTACAGCAGATCAGAGTACACAGAGAATATTGTGAAACGACCCAGGAACATTTTATTTTTTCACAACCAAATGGGAGGATATTCTGACTGTTAAAGGTGATGCCTTAATAATTCCTAGTTTTTATTCTTCAGGTATCTGTAACTTGGTGTAGTTCTGCGCTTCTTATAAAAGTCTAAAAAGCTCTGTTCCCAGCTTCATTAGCCAAAAAAATTGTCTCTGAATAGAAATCCAAGAACATTTGTTGCCCTAGAGGCTGAAAACATGTAAACTACAGTGAGTTGGAGGGGGGAGGAGCAGGCCTGGGGTGATTAACATCATTGCCTAAGGGTGTGATTAGAGAATTAGGGACCAATATGCTAATAGGACAGAAGTTATAAAAGGTGAAGGGCTGGTGACCTGGTGTCCATTTTGGGTCTAGTCCCATGAAGGGGCTTTGCTTGCCCTAAATGTACCTTCAGGCCTGAATAAACTTGTCTGCATTTATTCTCCTGACTTTGTCTTAACTTCTGTTTCAGGTAGCCTGTTTTAGGCATCAAAGGGAGATCATTGATTTCCAAAATTCTTTTCTCCCTAAAACAAAATGTATACATAGAAATGTAGGATAGAATAGTTCATTGTTTAGGTTGTCATACAATACTACCCATGTTCACAGCTGTGACCTAAAGGAGTAAAAGGAAATGGTCTAATTTATCAATTTTCTTATAAAGGTTTAGAGAAATACTCTGAATTTAGTAAAAAATCCTTATTTTCATTTAGATATACCATAGGCATAAATAGGCCCACAGCCACTTTTCAGATATAAGGCTGATGAAAAGTTGATCTTTTATCAGAAATCACCACTAACTTTTCCTGTCTGCCTACTCTTTCTGATGCCAAGAGTTAATTGGAGATATTTGTTTCTTCATACTCACTTTTTTTACCCTCCTAAAGTGTAAATATACCTGGTTTGAGTGAACCAAGCTTATTTCAGTAGAAAACTAATAGTTTTATTTTCTTTGGAGGAAAATGTAATACTGTTAAAAAGATTTTTTTTTTCAGTTGCCTTTAATTTTTACATAATTAATTTATACTATTTTCTCTTTTTGTGCTTTTTTCTTTCATTCTTACTTTTTCTGTTTCTTAATGTCTATATTCTGCCTATTGAAATATCTACTTGGTTTTTGTTATAGTTTGGTGCCTGAGTATTGAAATTCTTAGACATTGTTGTCCACTTCAAATTTCAAAAATTATTCATGTCTTTGAAGAGACCCTGGTATGAGAAATTGGATTAGCACCTGTAACCTGTCTGATGATAACTCAAAGGGGACGTAGCAAAAGCCCATTTACTCACATTCCTCCATATGGTGGGCTACCCATATTCTCTGTCTATATTTTCCCTCTGTCTCTCATTCTTTCTCTCACTTTATAACTCTGGAGAAGGTTTAATATTCCTTATATTTTTAGAGAGGTTGATGATTAGGGTAGCTATACTTTTGTCCATTTACTCCACAGTAAAAATTGCCACTCTTTTCATATGGTCTGACACTCAAGTGCAAACTGCTACACAGTCATGAGAGAGACCACATTATGTGAAAATGGATTCTTTTTTTTGCTCAACAGTATATTGATCTTCAAGGACAACCAATTTGTGCCAGCTGTCATCTCTTCCTGTTAAAATTATTAGTTTTCACCCTAGCTTGGTATCTTCTTTTTGGGTTGTCAAAATTTTTCTGCCACCTCCTGTGACCATCTCAAATCTAATTTAGGTGAGGAGAAAGTCTGGAATCCCATAATCTGCTCTGCTTTAACATACAAAGAGTACAGAAGATGCTTAGTTTCCATTACAAAAATAAATTATCTCCTGTGGAGAACAGAGAGGTTCGAGTGAAAGCTGTCCCTGCTAGGATAAATTCTCTAGGAGGTTGTTGATACAGTGATTCACTACCTTATGAAAGTTAAACTGTTATAAAAAGGACCAGAAGATGGCAAATGGGATTGCTTACAGCGTAATTCATCAGCAGAGTCCTTTCTCCTACCAAATAAGTCAATGTTAATCCTAATGGTACAGTCAATACAGGCAGAATTGCCTCATGCAACATTTAACACTTTTTTTTTTTCCCCCCAAATCGGCAATCTCCGCCTTACACTGGCTAGGCAAAAATAGAGGGCATCGCACAATAATCACAAAAATATTTAAAAGGGCTGCCAGCATCTCCATTTTACCTGAAATTAGGCACCTCTCAATATCCATTCCAAAAAAACCTATAAGAATTAAAGTTCTGGTTAAAATGAATTCTTACGATGTTTAACCGCTTTAAGAGGTAAGCATTTTTTGAACTATTGTTCACAAAGCAAGTCCCAGACTCTGTGAAAAGTAATTAGTTCTGGAAAGAAACCCTGCATCAAGAGAGTTAATATTGTTTTTCCTCGAGGGTTTTTACAATGGTAATGAGACCAGTAATTCATTTGCCTAAGAATAAAAAAGACTCATTTAATCAGAGTGTCTTGACTGTAGTAGTCAAAAGAACTCCTAGGATTAGAAATTTGCTTTGCTAAGTACTGTTCAGCATAGAAAAATCTATTTTATCCCTTTCCTCTTTTCAGTATATTTTAGCGTTCAGAGAACCTAAAATAAAACTTCAGGCTTCATTTTTGTCAAGAACAAAACTCATTCTGCTTTGACTTCCCTCGTGCAAATTAATATAATGTATTTGTCTCTTTGTTGTTTTCAAAGTGCACTGCGTCAAGCTTCAGTTATATGATAGTCATTCATCCCTTAGATCACATTCAGAATAGTGATAGTTGCTTGTATCAAATCCTTTGGGCAGAATTTTTTAAAAAAATATTTAATAAGATCATGGAACTTTGTAAATTCCATTTGCCTTACCAGAGAAAATAAAAACACTCACATAACTACATACTTTTCTGGTTTGGATTTGAATGGGACTACATTGTTCTTATTTGGACTCTTCCCCAGAGCCTAAAATATCATGGGAATAAATGTTTAGTCACAAGATTTTAAGGTCAGATCAACAATCTGGACAACTACTCAATGGATCAGCATTCATTCTTAGATTATCTTACTACCTTTGCTACACAGAGTGAACACAGATCCCATCTTGTAATTACACTTGTATTTTAGGATCCTTCTCTAGCTAAGTTATGTCTGTTGCCTTTTTTCCCCACTTTGAATTTTTTGTGTCACTTTATTCTGTCTTAGTGCCTGTTACACTGATTTCTAGGCTAAACCTCATTTTAGAATATGGCATTTTTCCCACACTATTTCAGACAACCTGTAGATTTTTCCATTAAGCTATTACTCTTCCCATTAGTTTTTCTGACCCTTGAAACTGACAGTGCCTTTTTTGAGGCATTTCAAAATGGCAACTGTATTAAGCAGTATGTACAAAAATTATATAAATTTTAAAAACCCCTACAAACCCAAAAAACACAATGTCCCAAACCTTTACTAATAAATAAAGTGAATTGTACTTTAACAACACAAAAGATGGAGATGGGGAGTGAAACAGTTTACAGCTGAGATAAAGGTATTTCCAACCACTCAAGTCCTCAAAAGCTGCTTCATCTTGTTTATGTAGCGCTGTGCTCATGATACTTGGTTATCCCTCAATGATTCTTGAATCTCCTTTGTTCCCGGTCTTGTTTCTTGCCAAGAACCTTCTCCCTCTTTTGGCAACTTCAGTTATTTTACCTACAGCCAGTCTCCCCTAGCTCTGTAAATGTTTTCCCTTTCTGTTAGGAGGAACTCCCACATCTAACAGGTAATAAGTCAAATCTTTCAGATTCCCCACCGAGTAAATAGAAAGAAGAAATCCTGTCCTGCAGTCTCTCTGTTTGGGGATTAAAATAACTTAGAAAACTCCTTACACTGGAGCACATGTAATTAATTTCGTTCTTTCTTTTCCTTCCTTCCTTCCTTCCTTCCTTCCTTCCTTCCTTCCTTCCTTCCTTCCTTCCTTCCTTCCTTCCTTCCTTCCTTCCAGAAATGATAGCAACCAACTTAGAACCCTAGATTTTAGTTTCCCTACCTTAGCATTCCCTGTCAAGTTATTTAGTTCCTCTCTCCTTCTTACAGTGCCTGTCCCATCTCCAAAACATAGTAGGCAAGTTTAGATGAAACCTCTGTACAGGTTGCCTCTCCTCAGCCAAGGTGAGATGACTAATTATGTACTTAACTATATGGCATGTTCTAGGTGATGAGAATAACAAAGGGTAATATAAATAAGTAGGGCATTGCTTCCTCCCTCACTCCCGTAACTTTTTTAAATTAATGATTCTTTCTTCTTCTTGCCTGCCTGGTTTGTCCTACAGAAATCTTCCAAAAACATAATGCTAGAACTTTGTAAATTATGCATTAAAATAAATACTTATTTTATAATGACTTAATTAAATACAACACATTAACAAATAGGGAGCTTTCTATAAAAAGCAAATGTTCCACAACAGTTACTAAAGCTTGGAAAAAAGGTATTGAGCAGTGCTTCAGCTAAACATGTCCTGATACATTTTAGGGTTTTTTTCAGAAGTCAGGTTATAGAATTTAGCACATTAACTTTGGTTCAACACTTTGCATTTGGAGTTGAACACAACCAGAAGACTTGGAATACACATAGATATGTGTGCAAAAGATGAAGGTTACAAATAAAAAAAGTATATGTACATAGAGATCTTACACATGCATTTTAACTTCTGTCCTGGAATCTCAGGCCCAGGTTGTGAACTCAGGGTGGAAAGTGAAATTTATTTAAACAGATGCATTTTATTAACTCATATTTTCAAAAGGCAAGATAAAATCTCTCTTGTAACAAACTGATTTTTATTTGTGCTAACTCCTTCTCCCTTTGTTTTACTTTTGCTTTTTCCTTTTTTGCAATTTCCTAACATATAGGAGTCCTTTTTACTGCCAAGCCTAAAATCACCTTCCTGATGCTCTTATGCTTCATTGTTGCATTCTATACCTCATAATTTATATATGTTTCAAAACTAAGAAGAAAAAATTTTTAAAATCAGGACCTTTTTCTATAACATAGAAATAGTCGTCCTTTTAAAATCAGTCTTTCACAAGAAAATCATATAATTTTTATTACCTTCTCCTGGAAGTGTCCTTGCTTAAGTAAAATAAGTAATTAATAAGGCAATAAAAGACTAGAAAGAGTTCCTAACTGCTCATTTAACAGTTACAGTAAAAATTATAAGCACTGTTTCTGATTTTATATATCCAAATAAAGTGTAACTCAGTGACGGAAAGTGTTGTAAAAAATAGCTAACCTTTCTGAAATCTTGATAAATATTAACTTAAAAATGTCTAGCAGCACTTTCTGTTCTCTTTAGTGCCAGTAAAGTATTTGACAGACTAAGGAAGGATTATCTATTTAATGCACTAGATAAATTTGGATCCAGAAACAAATTTTGTAAATGGATTAAATGCTTACTCGTAGAAGCATGGCTTACTGGGCTAAGTATCAGGACTGAAATCCCCACAATCCTTAAACAACAGCTCTGAATCTTTCTCACCCTCATTTTTCTTCTTTCTAAAGGATGGATAGTTCACCGTCATTTCAGTCTAGATTTTGGTAATCACTCTCCAGCTGAGACCTTTGTTTGCACAGAATTCAAAGTTATTGACAATACATGCTCCCTCTGATTCTCTCTATCCCTTCCCCTTCCCCTTCCCCTTCCCCTTCCCCTTCCCCTTCCCTTCCCTTCCCTTCCCTTCCCTTCCCTTCCCTTCCCTTCCCTTCCCTTCCCTTCCCTTCCCTTCCCTCTCCCTC
The DNA here is from genome assembly GCA_024500445.1 of Entomyzon cyanotis. NCBI lineage: Eukaryota > Metazoa > Chordata > Aves > Passeriformes > Meliphagidae > Entomyzon > Entomyzon cyanotis. The sequence goes on from JAKEPQ010001005.1 coordinate 25,256,582, forward strand.
TCCCTCTCCCTCTCCCTCTCCCATATGATTCTGACGTGATTTATTTTCCTTCCTTTAAATGAGAACTTCAGGAGATTAATACAAGTTAAATAGCAATGCTAATACTAGTATGCCTAGCTCTAAACGCTATAGAACCATCAGGGAACATTGAAGTTATAATGCATTCCTGCTGTTTCATTTTTACAGATGAGAAGATCTAAACTGAAAGGATTTAGGGTAACTATAGATCTTTGCACAATGAAATTCTTGGGAACTTTGGATTTGTTAATCCATTTAAATCTTAATAAATACTGGGAAGACATATTTCTTCCAACGTACAGAAGAGGGACCCTCTAGAAAGGCAGAAATTACTTTTAAATTAAAGATAAAAAGAAATGTCTTTATCTGTTGCCCAGGAGATTAAAATAATTTTGCGACTATTCAGTATCTCAGAAAAGAAAAAAGTAAACCAAAGGAATGGTTAGCATATTTAATCTTCCAATCTTATTTAAAAATTAAATCATACTGAAGTAGGATTGAAAGTCAGAAAATAAGGGAAATTGCAAAGGAAAAGTGGTTAGCAGTAGCTCATTTTCAAGGTTATTTTGTTTGGCAGAGCAAAAGTGTGAAGTTGATAATTTGTCTGCACAGATTTCTAAAATACAGCCCTTGCAAAGTGAGGATTTTTTGGCTTATGTTTTTCTTCAAATCTTTAGTTGATGGCTCTACATGAGACAACAGAAGAGCATGACTCATGAAATATGTAATATGTGGCAGAAAATTCCTGTAAACACTTTTAGATGATTTTGCTTACTATTACAGACAAGGAGAAGGAGCAGCCAAGCAAACCTCGCAGCTCTAAAAGAATACTATAACCTAACAAGCATATTTTTAATGTCAGGCTCAGGTTGTTTTGTATATCATAATTTCCAGTACAAACTGTTGTTAATTCTTTTACAAGCAGCCTCAAATCAAAGACAGACCAGGTGTCAGCAGTAGAGCTTTGAAAGAAATGATAGCACATGATGGATACTACTAAGAGCAGGGACACTACTTGCAGATAATACTAACAGAATTGCCCATTAGTACTGCACGCTATTAAGAAAGAATATGAGGTTCTTGAATATGTTAGTGGAACTTGAGAATAGCAAGAAGAAATTTCTTAAAGGTGGTAAAATTAAATGCTGCAATATTTGAATGACCAAATCTAATTTTTGAAAGCAAAAAATTGTGGCTGGCTGCAAGCATGACAATAATGTTAAAAAATAAACAAAAAAAACCCCAATTAAATGAAGATTGGATTATAAATAGCATAAAATCAGTCATCTTTATGATTCTGCAGAGTTATTATGTTCACTTAGAAGTTATTCTTTTTGATGTCAAATTAATTTTTCTCCTGACAAATGCTTCATGCAGTTTCACATCAGGGAATTACAGATGACAAGAAACACACTAGCAAGGAGTTATGTTTTTGAATTTCACCTTAAGTTAAAATGGATTTATGGCATATTCCTGTTGCTCTACCTCTCAACATAATTGATGGATAACATGTATCACCATCATATTATGGGCTGTCCATATCATCCCAAGACCACCATTATGTATTTTTTGAGTCCATGTATTGGTTCAAGGCTTATTATTCTTGTTTAAGCAGTTTCAAAGAATCAGCTGGGAGTCTTGATACAAGAATTGCAACAGCAGCTGGTAGCTGCCAAGTACATGCCTTCCCTTCAAAGACACTTTCAGTGGTACAAGATGTTTGAAAATTGTCTTAATCACAAATAGAAAGGTGCTTGCTCTCTCAGTAAAAAATGTTTTTCTCTGATCTCGAGTCTGCAATTGTTTCTGAGGACTCTCTGTGGTCAGCAGAGCAGCACCTTTAATAAGCATCAAAAGCATTTCTCTACTGAAAATCAACACAAACCTTTGTTTAAATTTGCTGTTTCTTGGATGAGACCGACAGTCAGATAAACTTCCCTCTTTAAAATACTAAAAATACCCTTTATATTAATTAGAATATACTGTAGATAATAGTTTTTTATGAGCTTTTAAGGCAAAAAAAAAATTAATCTGTGACCTGAATAGTACAACCCCTCCCCCCCCCCAAAAAAAAAAAATCAAAACCAGAACTGAAAACAAAAAGCAGAAGAATATTTAGGATAGTTGGCTCATTCTCTATTCTCAAAATTGAGTGAGATTTAGTAGTGGCAATATTTTCCTAGGCATTACAGGGGAGAAAAAAAACCAGACAGTTGAAGTGAGGCTGAGGTCTGTTCATGCTAATAACATTTGTTAACACCACATTTTTCAGGATAGAAGGTGTTAGAATCATAGTCTTGCAGATTATTTCAGATAAGCAGAAATCTCTGGAGCAACTCCCTTGTCAAACCAAGGTCAACTACAAAGTCATAACTTTAAATAACTTTAAATTTACATCAGGTACTTCAATGTCTTTTTGAATCCTGTTTTGAGTACCTCTAAAGATGGACGTTCCTCAATCACTTTGAGTGTCATCATGGTTAGAGAAAAAAATTATAATTTATAGAAAAAATTGTAATGTTTAATGATAACTCCCCTCATTTCCTCCTCCTTCATTATTAATAATGCTATTTTTTAATACCTGAGTAAAGGAGTTGCATTTATTTTGTCTCTACAGTTCCAGACACCTACATAATTATAGATCATAGGGAAGTCCAGTGTGTTCATTCCATGGAGCTCAATGACCACAATTCTGAATTGTTATTTTGAGAATAGTATTCTATTTGCTTTCTGCTCTTTCTGCTGTATAGGAGAAGAATTGGAAAGAGGAAGACAACATAATCAAACCTTACAAAACCGCATATGATAAGAAGCTATGATTATATGTTATACTGTCAAGTTCTTATTGATCCACTTAAAGGCACATTGACCTTTAATATTAATGTGCTTAGCTACAAATGTCATTGGAAAAGACTATAATACTTAATCTTCAGAGACATAAAATGTGCATGTCTACTATGAACAAAACCACAGGCAGTGGTGAAGAAATGTAACCTTAATTACATCACCTACTTGTCAGAAAGCTCTCAGCATTTGCTATTATGAAAAATGTAGATTAAGGGTATTACCAGGCCAAAAGGATACTATTCTTCATGGAAAGATATTACTGTGATATAAAACATAATTAGATTTTTGTTGCAGACAGGAAAGGTGGTTAAATTATACATGTTTATTTCAAAAGAATAATATCAGGATGCTCTTGATATATAATGAGACTTAACAGCATGATAGCTTACAACAGTAAACACAAAAGGATTTATTGATTATTTTATCTGCCTGTACTTTATTTTTTATGGGATATAAAATATAGCTTAGAAGGCATAACCTTTATTCAGAGGAAATACTGAACAGAAACACCATTATCTATGCACAAACTGACTCCAAAATCACTTTTTTCAAGAATCAGGAGATCTTAATAAGTGGATGTTTTCTGTCTGTGCTGGGTGCAGGTGCCCAGATGCTGGCAGCAGGGTGCTGCAGGGATGGCCTCCATAACAAGAAGAAGCCACAATTCCCCCATGCCTGACACAGCTGGTTCCAACAGAGTCACCACAGGGCACAGCTGAGCCCAGCAGCCACCATGGCAGCACCTCTGGAAAAAATATTCAAGGATGGGCAGAAAATGCTGGAGGGAGTGCAGAAGGCGTGCTGGAACAACACTCTCCTCTTCCCCTTGGTCTGTGCTATAGTGTTAGAAATACTCATTGGGCCTTGGCCTTGATGAACAGGGCATGGGCTAAGCTGCTCTTGACCTTATCAGAAACACTGTCTGTTCCCAGGAACTTGTGCTCTTCAAAAAGTCCCCTTTAAACTGCTGGTTTGTTCCAGGACTAAGTTTGGCAAGGGGGTCAATTCTGAACTTTGTGACTCAAAGGAGATTCTCCCTTATTCCCTTTTAACCTTACCCTTTCCTACCCTTACTCTTTTTCCATCCCCAACGTCTTCATAGATCCTTTTATATTGATTTTAATTTTAGATTAATTGATTTTAGATTTTAGTCTGATTTTTCTCTCTGTGCCTTAAACACATAGTAAACAGTAGAGTGAACCTTGCCAATGAACTTTGACATGCTTTAGCTCTAATATTAAACTACTTTTGCCAATATTTTGCTGATGTTTCTATAAGTGACCTAAAACACTCATTCACAACAGAGGGAGGAAAAAAGTTACAAGAGAGAAAAAAAAAAAAAAGAGAAAAGGTGAGAGAAGAAGGAAAAGGAGAGGCAGCCACTGGAGCAGGTGAAAAATGTCAGGAGAAAGGAGCAGGAGAGAGAAAATGCTCTGTACTAGCTATAACCCACCTGACCCCATGCTACTCTGCTGGGGCAGAAGGACAGGAGTCTGGAGGGAAGCTGAGCTTGGGAGAGTGGGGAGGTCAGATATTGCTTCAATGTTCTTTTCGTTTGTCTTTACCTGAATCTATTTTAATTGGCAATAAATCAATTTTCTCCAAATCGAGAATGTTTTTTCCATGACAGTAATGAGTAAGCAATCTTTTTCCTTTTCCGTTCCCTTGTCCCACTGAGGAGTGGCAGCGAGCAAGCAGCTGGTTGGGAGTTTGGCTTTAGTCAAGGCTAACCCACCAAACTGGCCAAGATGGGGAAATTAGGTTTCCCTTACCTAAAATTTCTTCTCTATCTTACCTCAAAAAGCAATTTTTTGAAGACTACACATGGAATACTGAGCTAGCTGATTGCTGCTCCTAAATCAGAAGCAAAACCCAAAAAAGGTGAGAGGTCATTAAGCTGTAGTGGTATCCAATGGATGTATGAACTTACTGAAAGAGTTCAGACTAAGAAATTGTTTGGATTACCAGTGCTGATTTGTTTTGGTTTTGGTTTTTTTCCAAATTGTATGTAACTTTGTTTTTTGGTTTTTGTCCTCTTCATATCAACATATGTATATATGTATTAATATAGTCAGAGGTGTTAATAGGAAGTTAAAAATATTGCCAATGACCAACACCTTGTTTCATATTACTGAAAGTCTTAGAAAGTACTCAGCTAACCCTACAAGGCAATAACTCTCAGTGATCCTTGGGGATTCCTTCCAACTCAGCATTTTCGGTGATTCTGATGAAATTACAAATAAAATAAAATAAAATATAAAACTGTTAAATACTGGTAGGTCAAGGTAATGAAGCAACTAGATTAAACGAAAATGGCAGTTGAAATGATAAACAGGTTACAATCAGGTGAAACTTTAGGATACCAAGGGTCACTTTGAAAGCTGGCATGTATGACTTGTTACAGGGTATCAAAAATAGTTGCCTACAAGATGGTTTCCATTCAAAGAGTGTTGAATAATGCAATCTGCTCAAGTTCAGTGGTGTGTAAATGTGGTATTCACAATCTGCATATATTTCGAATGACAGCATTGATCAAGTTTTTCATTTTTTTAAAAATTATATTCAATGTGTCTTATACTGAGAAGCTAGCAGCAGAAACATTTACCCACTTATTTTTCATCCACTCTTCTGAACTATTATGTTGTCATGACAGATAGATCTTAGAATGGATTACATGGAGACATCAAGTTTAAAGCAGCAAACACAATTTTCTCAAAGCAGGATCATAAGTCATAGTCTGTTATATGATACAGTACAGAATGGAGCTGAACCTAGTGAGGGAAAGTTACACAATCTAATTAACATTATTCCAAATGATTCTGTCATTCTTAATAAAGAAAACCATAGAGACTTATAAAAATCATTTCATGATTTAATGACACCAGAAAATCACAAACTGAGCTAGTATAAATCGCTGTAGTGCTTTCATTCAGCTTTGTTGGAACCCCGGATCTCTGATGAACAATTTTTCAAATAAAACAGACAGAATGAAAATTATATTCATAAATATGTACAAGAACACAGTTATATTTGCTATACTGCTAATGTCGATTATGCAAAAACTAGAATTATTGTCAGCTTGTGACAGACAAATGAGGCTGTTAGGAAGACCTATTAGACAATAAGAGAATTGTTAGAGACTATTATCCACTTGTTAAAGATGCTGTGGAAGTTTGAAGTTTTCCCGAGGATAATTTCTTGCTTTCCCTAAAAGGAGGTTTTCTACTCTGTTTTCGTATTCACTAAATCTAATCATTTCCATTCCAGAAAGGAAAATAGTTATACGCTAGAGCCAGCGCTATATTTAAGGCACACAAGCAGTGACATTATCATTAGAGAAGCAGATGCTCAGTTTCCCACTGAGTCCAGTGATTTTGGAAATCACTTCTGTTTCTGAAAAGCCATTCTCTTTGTGGCAGTAGATACAGTAGGCCCTGAGCTTCAGATCAGCTTTGAAAATTTTGGGCTAAAGTGTAACTCTGTCCCTGTCAGAGGCTATGATCTTACACATTGCATCAATTATTCCTTCCCTTTCTGTGTTACATTAGACTTTTAGAGATCAAACCATATCTGAGCTTACTGAACAACTAAAAGTGAAAAACTGTGTTTCAGTCATGGAATCCAACCTGGAATTCAGTTGGATGGGGAATATCTGTGAAGTGTGGGAGTAGGGGTAGCAGATTCACTTATGTTCACTCCATTGCTTCTTTCTCAGCCAGGGCTAAGATGTCCCCTAGCAATAAAACAGGACAAAAAAAAAATTAAAAAATTAAAAATTAAATATATAAATATAAATATATATATATATGTTTAAATCCATATTATTCATACTATACATATTTTATGCCTTTATTCAGTCAAGTCAGGCTTCTGAATCTGACATGGAAAAGTAAATTGATGTACTATAATTACCACTGCTCTATGACCAGATAAAAAATACTGGGAATGAGACATAATATTATTTATCTTCAATAACCCTAATATCACAGCCTATGGTGTGGCCAATTTCAGTAGGAAAATTCTGTAATGACTTATAATTGTGGGTACAGGGTAAATTCCTACTTCCTTTTCAAAACAAAGAGGAAACAGGAAAGGATTTCTCTGAAGTTTAGTGCCTTGTACTCTTGATTGAACTTGATTGAAAATCTTTACTATCTTTCTTTTTGGTGATACCTTTTTACCCCACACAATTTTTGGCATAACTGATCCAGCTGTCGTTTTTCAAAGTGACTACTGGGGAAGAGAAAAACAGTCCCAGAAAGCACACTGACGACACATATGACCCACCTGGCAGCAGCCTAGAAAAGGTTAATTGAAACTCTAATTATCAATACTTGATATGACAAGGACAATTAGAAACAACTGCTGCAACAGACTATATGAGGAGTAGTCTCAGAAAGAGATGTTGAGATTTTAAGCTATGATGAAAAAGTGCTATGGGATGAAAATAGTCTGCTAAGTAAAGGAAGAAAATCCACAGAATTCATGCAAGAGGAAGGAATATACTCTTGACACTTATCTTGACCTCTATGACAAGACACCTGAAGAAGAGTAGAGGCTTTGTTTTTACTCCAAGAGATGTAGAAAGGATCTGGAGATAAAGTCTCTTAAACTGACAGATAGCTATCTTGCATTTGTCAAAATCCTAACTAATTCTGTTATCTGAAAGAGAAAGGTCTCTTCCTTACACAGATGGAAAAATCACGTACATAAATTGGAAAGACTGTTATACCAGACATGAGATGGCTGTAACTCACTGCCATAGAAAAGTTGAGAACAGATCAAACAATAAAACTCCTTTTGAAATTGTTGGTAAGCATGCACATAAGTTCAAAAAGAATAAGGTACCGACCAATATGTACTAACTTGCAATTAGACGTTTTGTCCAAAAGTGTTGTTCAGACAAACAAGAGTGAGAATTTATTGTTGACTGATGGGATACTATTTTACCTGCTCTCATTAAAAAAAAAACAAATTGAGGTGGATAATTGCAATAATTGCTGCCTTTAAGTATTGTTTAATGTACATATGTAAGAATTTAAAACATTTACTTTAAAGTCAAGACTAAAACCTAGTGTCCTATACTGACTATTACTTAGCTTGAAAGTGCCACCTGGTACTTTGGCATCTGGTCTCCATTTCTAATGTACAGCAACTTTAACGTTGACAGATAAAACATTTTGCAGAACTCAGATTCAAAGCATTTTGCAAATATTTAATAAGAATATATTGCAAATGTATATGTGAATGCAGCAATCTTAAAATGAATAGATACAATTTGCAAAGCTCTTGAAATGACTTTTGAAACTGTAAGTTACTGCAAATTTTCTAGATAAGTTTTCTGAATTGCTTGATGCTTCTCTGAAGTATTTTAAATAAAATTAAAATTCAAAGAAAATGGTTTAAGATACACAGTCCTGAAACAGCAGACAGTGTTTTTCAACATGAAACATTGAAGTGTTCTAAATGAATCTTTAGCAGCAGGATGCAGGAAAATATACTTCTACTAATCCAATGTTATGCCTAGACACAATTATCCATAAATTAGAAATCCACTGAGCATTGTGTCCCTCTGGAATCATGCTAATGGAAAAGTTTATTTGCATTCTTATTCTGACCCTCAATGGGCTTACAACTTCTAATTTCTTACTTTTATCCTGAAAATTACTGATAAAACAACATTGAGTGTCACCAGAACCAGGCAATCTAAAATACAGCAAGGACCTTTGAGCTGTTGCTTAATCTGCTGATTTTTGTATATCATGAAGGGAAAAGGAGGGTTTGAGTTTGCTTATTCCTGTAAAAGGCTACAATGGATCTGATATATATTTCACTTTGATAACTGAGCATTGCTAGTTATTCCCTGAATTTGGCCTTTCCTATCACCTGGACAAATCACTTTGTAGTGATATCACACAACTGTAAAGATTAAAATGAACAGGTAGTTCAAATATACTGAAGTGTAGAGTATATAAAATGTCTTTCTTTTTTGAACTTGGTGGGACTAATGAATACTTTTTGGTTGATCTTTCATGGTAGATACTCAATATAAATTCTGTTATTTTTTAGGAACAGAAGTTAATTTAACTAGTCTATGATTTCAGAACTTTTTCTAATGAATGTTACTAGGCTTGCTCAGGCTTCAGCCTTCTGGCACTTCAGCTTTCCTACAGGACCTCCAAGGGAACTCCTGAAGGTTTGACAGGTTAAGCCAATTCTCAGAGAGACCTGGGGAAATTTTCTTGAGCTAGACTGCTTTGAAAAATTTTAATCTAACATTAAATTAATATACAAGTGTTGATAGTGTTATTGTCTGATATTCCAACACAGAAAGATGACTGGAGTAAAAAAATCCTACAGACATTGGCTCTAACTGTCAGTTTTCTGTCCCTGCCAGTAAACAGAAAACTTTTCTTGGCTCTTCTTTTAAGCTATTTATAAATAATATTTTCACTTTCTTTTCTCTGATTCATATGTTGTGCTTCATGCTGAGTCTTGGATTTTCATATCATTGAGCCTAAATACTTTTCTAAGTTTGTGTACTCTAAAACCATATTTTAGAACCACATTCTAAACACCAGTATGTTTATTATACTTATGCTTGCTTTTGCTAGCTTTTGTGATCTGTTTGTTTAACATTTTACAACCAGAGGAAAACAAGCACAAACATACTAGTTTTAGATGATCTGTGTTGATGTTATCGGAAGTAAAGTTATGGTTTCATCTGAATAACATTAAGGAGGGATCTTGGAAACTTATGAATATCTTTAATTCAGATTGAAATAACTACAAACAACAGCCTAGCAAAAATCTTCATATTTTGCCAAACCATAGTTACAGAAGTAATAAAATTGAAATCAAATGAGATCCATTGAATAATTTTTTATTTGACTTTGGTCGGGCCACTTGAGAAATTTACAAGTTTACCTTTGAAGCAATTACCTGATAATTCACATAGCACAATCTTTTCTCTTCTTTGTTCCCAATTCATCTATCTTTTGAAACATCTTTAATTAAAGCAAGTTAGCCACTGGGATCTTTATCTAAAATCACTTCTACTTATCTTATTTTGTTCAGAGATGTCACGCAATTTAAGATTGGACTCAATAAATACAGCCTTGAGGAAGAAGCAGCTGTGCTTCTTTTTCACCTGTGCCTACTTTTGTAAAAATATCTGATTGTGTCTTTAATGTACCAAAAGCTTAGTGAATCTAGGTTAAGTCCCAAGAGTCTGACAAGTACCAAGCTGCTTGCTGAATTTTACAATTGGTTGACTCAATAAGAACACAGAGTTATTAAAATGGAGAAATGTGTTGCTTCAAATTATCCTAAGAGGAATGCTAAAATTCTTTCTCATACTCCTCCTTTCTTTCTCCTTCTCTTGACAAACCTACACCTAAACATAATTATTAATGCTATCAGCCACTTATGTACTTACTTTAAATTACAGTTCTAAAAGATAAAAAAGACAGAACCTTAGATTTCAAATCTTGCAGCGTCTGAGGATATTTCATCAGACATTATAAATGTGTCTTCTTCTGATGTTAGCATTTCCACATACAAATTGGTAAAAATAACTAATCCCACTAACTCTGCTTCATCAAAAATCTCTTGGCAAGGCTAAGGTATGTTAGTTTATCCTAAACTTCTGTTGTTGCCAGAGCTAGTGGAATTATACCTGGTAACAACATTAACTGTTAAACTGGAATTAACATTAACAGTTAATCAACATTAACAGTTAACTGGAATTAACAGTTGTTAACAGCCTCACAAAAGAAGACTTTAATGTGCTTCATTTGCATGAGAACAATGAACAGTGTCACTATGCAAAACAAATAAGGCTTTGATGCAAAATTTTGATTTCTATGATTTTATGCTTTACAAGATTTATCCACTTATATCATGATATCTGCTCCTTTCATAAATGCATATGTGTGTGTGGATGATGTGTGAGATTCACCATGAGTCAGTTCAAGTCTGCTTTTCTTTTCTTTGTGCAACAGAAGATCATTTTGCCACCTGTTACACTCTGACCTATGTGTAATACACCATTTTCTGGCCAAACACATTTCCTTCAGTAAGCCATCATCCTTGGAAAGTCAAGTATTCACTTTCACTTCTTTGTAATCCACAATAAATAAAGAATTTTGAAAATAATGTAGGGTGATTCTCAAGGAAAAGGTACTTAATTTGAGATGGAGCATTTTAAAATTATTTTGGATCAAACTTCCTTTTTCCAAAAGAAAAAATAATTCTAGAATAAAATCTATATTTAGCAGAAGGTGAAGTGCTAAAGTAGAAGCAAATCTTGATTTTCTGCCAAAGACAGGTAGAGCAATCTTTCTAAATACCTATTTCATAAGGGTTTTAAAATTTTCAAGACTCTTAATAGTGCAAATGGTGAAAATAATGTGAAATTTCATGATGCAATAACTAAAAGGATATTTCAATTTTATTTTCTATTCCATGTCCCTCATCACTAATGGTATTGAATTTGAGAACCAATACTTGTCAAACTTTAATATTCTGTAATTAAACATTCATCCCTGTGATTTATTTTTTTTCAAAATATGGTGGGGGCAGTTTTCCCTGGTGCTCACAGCAACCAATCAGAACAAAAAAAATAAGTCACAGAAATAAAACACACGGAACAATGAAAAATAAATTAATAAAACACTGATGATAACGTTTCCCAGCATAAAAATTATTTATACTTTATAAAGGAACTGAAAATTAAACCTAAAGAAGGATCAGGAATAGAAATCTATTTTTCGTCATCCCACATCAAGGGCTTATACATAAAAATGTCAGAGTAGACATACATACACATATACACAACACTTAAAATGTCAATAAAATGATATATGTATATATATACATGTACCTGATTTTTTTAATCTCTTCAAACAAGTTGTAACGAAATCTATTTCTCAGAAACTTTAATAGGAAGCTGAAATTGTTAGTCATGCAGAGAAAAATCATGAAGACCTATTATTCCTGCCTTCTCTGTCTGCACATTTCCCAGTTACTTTATTGGGAGCTGTGCTACATGTACCCAACATGATGTCCATGCCCCAAGAATATGGCTTAATAACATGCAGTACATAAAAGTTTTGCATGAGCACTTTAAGTTTGAATACTGAAACAGCATTTTCAGCTGTGTGGTCAGTATGTGTGACTTTAGTGTGACAGTAATAACATCTAATGGCACTACTTGTGCATCCATAGTTGACTGGGAATAAAAAAATTAATTCCAACAGGTGGAAAGTTGTAAGCAGCTTTGTAAGCATCAGAAATGTGCAGGTGCCAGGACCTGAAAAAATTTGCCTTTCTTCCTCAGAAGAACTGATATGATGGTAAGAACCCTTTCAATATACAAAGTCCTTTTCAACCCACATTGCACTCTCCCAGTCAGTGCCACTCTTTGTAACTTCCCTGAATGCAGATATATTCTCAATGACAGGAAGTCCCCTTTATTGTCTTTTTTTTTCATTCCTTCTTCTGTTCTTATGCTTGTGAATCATTCTTAAAGTACAGAAGGGCCATTGTGAACAGCTCAAAGAAAGGCAATGGATTTCACATTGGCTGTGAGATTATCAGAGTGGACCTGTAAGGATAATGAAGGCTGAACTTATCTACAGTGATGAGATCAAGGTCAGTGGAAATTGCCCTGTGGTTAACATTGGTGAAAATGGACTTTGGACCTGATTTCCAAATTATCCAACCCATTATAATTGGCCGTAATACTGACAGACTTTTTTGGTGTTTCCTATTTTCTTTCTTTCTGTTTTTTAAATTTTGTTTTGTTTTGTTGATTGATTTGGTTTTGGGTTTTGGTGATTTTGTTTTTCTTAAATAGTGTCCTTCTTAGTGGTGTGTCAACTTGGTTTTGACTACCACATTAGGGAAGGAAGAAAGGGTATGAAGTGTGCCAGGGCAGAAGCTGATGCTGGAGAGAGAACTGACAGGCTCAGTATTTTATAGTTTATTAAAAATAGATCTCAGTCTTTTAAAAAGTGTAATTAATGTTACTGAATGTGTAATAGAGTCTGCATTCACTGTTTTTTTTTTCCCTGCCCACAATGATGAACTGGTAGCTATTTAGCACATAAATATATTTACCCTTGTTTAGTAGGCTGAACACTGTAAATTGAACTTTGATGGTTGCTACTTTACATGGAGTGGCACCTCTCTGATGCTCTGATTTCTCAAGAAATATTTTTGTATCATTCAGAAAGGGAGAAAGAACAATATCGCAATTACTGAATGGTAACTTACAAACAATTCTTCTGTTACCATAGGAAGTGCATTTTAAGATGTTATAAATGAACATCTTAAGCATTTTCCAAGTGTACCTGGAGCAGTCAGTTTTGAGTACAAAGATTTAAAAAAAAAAAAAAAAACACGTGGATGAGGCAGATGGAAGAACTGGGATGTATTATCAAACCATACCATTAAAAAAAAATCCCCAAACTCCTACTTAGATTTCTGTAATGAATATTAGGTTTGACTGAATGGCAAGCACTAAGGGTGCATTCAGCATGAGAGCTACAAAGTTAGCTTTATTCTTACAGTAACTTTGCAGTTGTGTCAACTTTCTTACTGACCTTTCTTATGTATTCCTGACTAGAAATCAAATTACCTGGTGATGAAAGGAGATAAGGTTGGTCAAACAGGACCTATCTTTCATAAATCTGTGGCTGGGCCAGATCCCCTGGTTAACAGGGGCACAAGCCACCTGAAGAGCTGGTTTCTCCCATTCACGCTTCATTTCGATACTGGAGAAAGCATTAAGGGATTAGATGGAAAAACCGTCTTTCTATGTAGTTTTTTTTCCAATCTGCTATGTGGGACTTAAGTTTACTTTGCTAAGATACCTTGCCTTATCTTTATTGTACAGGATAGCTAATAACTACCATTTCCATACAGAACAGATGATGAGCAGAATCATATCAGAGATAGAAACTGCAAGACCTCAAATATGGACATTGAATTTCTTTTCTCATAATATAATATCTCTATTATGAGAAATCCATATTATCTGCTGTGGTAGTGAACATTATAGAAAGCCATATTGGAAAACTGAACAGATCAATTCAAAGGGCTGGATTTTATTCCCTTTTTACTTAACAGACTGCCACCTGTTGCTGAACAGTCTTGCTGAAATCTGAAAAAAAAAGAAAAAGAAACAAGAACTTTTTGGTCAAATATGGTGCAGACTGAGAAGATAAAAAAAAGGATAAAAATCAACTTAATATTTTGCTTTCATTTCTAACACTGCTGGTGGAAAAGAACTTCAGTTAAGGGCAGCCTTTAGGGACAAGTTTTGAGTATATAACCTGCATACAAAACACTTATGATCATGCATATTTATCTCTGCTAATGAGAAAGTAAGTGTTCTATTAAAAAGACATTCATTTAAAATGTCTGAGTCTCATAGATTGCATATCTTAAAGTCATAATTAGGATTTGTGATTAGCTGAGACATTTCAGAAGAGGTACTTGAGGAATCAGTAAAATAGAAAAGATATATATCAAGATTCATTGAATAGAACACCTTGTTTGTATCACAACCCTTCCACATATAACAGTAGGGATGGAACAGAAATGGCAAAAATGAGATGAATTTATAGCATTATTCCAAAAGTCTCAAAAGCTGGAGCTTTAAAAGAGTAGTTCTCTGTCTCTTTCTATGGAAATCTCATATTTAAAATTTAAAAGGAGATTATATCACCTGCCAAGAAAGTGAGAACGGACTGTGAGCCCTTACAGCATTCTCTTGATATTTTAATGCACCATATATCTTGGCATAAAGGTCTACGCTTTAAAGTGGAACTATTGAATTTGAAAGTGTTAAAAACAAAATAATACAGCCAATATTCATTTAGCTCATTCTGAAGTATATGAAGATAAATACCTTCTATCCTGAATTAAAAGAAGTCAAACTGGCCTGTGTTGAACAAGAACAAGTAATCAAACCTGGTGGAAGTCTTTTTAGGAACAGAGGGAATGGATATTGTATACATTCCTAGCAACAAATCAACTTTTGGAAATAAACTTTTTAATTGCAATACCAATTGCAATCCCAGTTTGTTGTTTTGTTATTATATTGTTATGATTATATTAATCACCATTAATACCAGCACCAAAACATAGGATTTTTTATGTACAATATTACTAAGATATTAAAAAAAAATGTTTCCTGCATGTCAGCACTGAGCTAACCAAATTTGCATGCTTGATTTTGAAAATAAATAGAAAATATGGGTAAATATTAACAGCAGAAGAATCTATCACAAATTTTGCTCTGCTTTCATGTTTTCTTTCTCATTTGAGGAGATTTGCATTTCAAAAAATTAAGAAATTTACTTGTCCTTTTATACTTTATTCTTGTCCTTTTTAATTATTTAGCAAAAGTCACATTGATAAATTTAATCAAGATAATTGAGAGAAAAAATGTAAACAAATTTATTTCCAAGGAAAGTGATAATTTGTGATCATTTCTGTGTTGTTTTATTTGACTAAAAATGAAACAGCACAAGAGAATCTGGAAAAAGGGAAAAAAAGATATTGAAGATACGGAAACTAAAGATACAATCCTTTGTCTTCATTACACTGATGAGTTATGTAATATGATTTTTTAATGTACAGTTTTTAATCAGGGTTGATAGAAATAGATACAGTAGAGACCTTGCTCAGTTCTCACAAAGCAATCTATTTGATTTCTGGTTGTGTATTAACAGTGGGGAAGTGTTACATTTTTCCTTATTGAATTTGAGACATTGTTTAGTAGATAACAGGTGAGGGGGTTTAATACCTAAAAAAAGTCATCTTCTTTGAAACTAGCAACATGTATAGAAAAAATCTATTTAAGGTTCTAGGAAAGGAAATGCTTTTAACAAAATATATTAAAGAAAATCCTGAGGATTTTGACCAGCTTGGCTTACTGGAGAGAAAGTCATTGCAAATCATTGAAAGCGATAAATGAATATTTCTAGAAAGGCAACCTTGCATCAGAAACCTAGTAAATGACTAGGAGAATTATGATGAGCCTCAGATCAGAAGGAAAGAGACCATCTTAATCCACTTATGCCAAAAATTACTGTATTATAAATCATTCCATAAATCATATAGACACCAAAATAGAGACCACAGATGAAAGTAAGTTCTGTACTCCTTGATCTAAAATAAGCTTACAACTTAGATAGATAAAGAGGGCACAGATTCTGCGGATGTTTTCTTAAAATGTCCAAGTAAGTTCCAATATCTTGGCAAGTTCCATGACACACCAGGTGACCTGGCACACCACTGGCTCCACTCCAGCTGAAGGCCACAAGGATTCCTACTTGTTCATCTGGAGCTAAGCACTAAGGGAACTGTGTTTTGTTTAGAAGATTTGGTATAATGAGGGAGAATTATTCTTGACTTTAGAGGAAGACTCTGGGATATGGAAATGTTAGTGATGCAGCTCTGATTTACACTAAACTTCTTGTGTTATTCCTTTTTATTTCCATCATAAAAGTCTTCTGTGAGTATGCATCAATAATAATAATAATAATAATAACACAATAAAAACCACAACAATAACAACAACAATAATAATTTTTAAAGTTGTTTTCCACAGTATTCTACCAGGGAGAAATAGAGATAATTATCCTACTGTTGCTCAAATTTTCCTTTGTAGCTCAGGAATGCTCTGCATCAGCCTTCTCCAAACAAAGCTGCTTTTGTTCTGCTTCTCTTGGAAACCATGTTATCACTTTCTTAACATACTTCCTTTGTTATGAATGCAATAAAGATAGAGTGACAGTAGTTCAGGACAACAGATGGGACATGAAACTCTGGAAAGTGTAAGCATGTTTGGAGAAAGAAAGGACTGGAGTTCGGCTGGTTTATTTGATTTAAAATAAATTTGAAGAAAAAAGATTAAAAGGTTTTATTTTAAATGATGATTTTGAACACTTAAGTATAAACCTGGAACAAGCTCAGAGGTCTTAAATTGAGCAGGTTCTTCCATTCTTGCCTTCTTACAGAATCCACTTTGTGGGATTTTGAGCTATGTGAAATATAGCAGAGGTCATAGAAGGAAAGAACCAAAAAGTACCATATGCATATCTTCGGGATTGACTGTCATTCTTCCAGACTAAAATAGAAATCTCAGTAGATTGCTCCAAATGTGTGGTTATGTAATACAGCTTGGCTATCAGCAGCGGATTGAATTAAGACCATAGAATTTGTCTTGCCTCTTGAAATGAATAATGAAGTTAAGACAAAATATGTGTTCGTAACTGAGGAACACAATGAACTTCATAAAGGATATGAAAACTAAGATTCCAGCCTTTTAAACTATGCTTTCCTTCTGGAAGTAAAAATGATAAAAGGTGAATTACCCCTAAGTATGAGCTCCAAAAACTGGGATTGGCAGATCTGCATCCATTACACAAAATTAGCCATAAATTGCTCAAGATTATATGTGAGCATTTCAAGAATGTGAGAGGTAAATTCATTTCAGATTGACATACTCTCTGAATGACAATTAATACTGGCTACATAAGAGCTATCATGAAATTGAGTAAAGACATCTGTTAAAGCAACCTGGTGGTGACCAAGTGTCTGCTCTTTTCCAAAACTGGTGCTAGGAGGAGCTTTTCCTATTTTCATTTGCATATTTGCAACTAGAGAGCGTATGTGTGACTAGCACAGGTCTTTCTCGTGAGAACATTTTGCTACATTTCATAAACAAAGATAAAGTTTGGATGTTTTGCAAACAACTTCTCCGGATTGGGTCAGTTCGGGCTTGGCCAATTGGGCCTAGGGGGAGGTCTCTGGCTGACCAATCTGGGTGACCTCTGAAGACTCTATATATATGGAAATCAAAACAATGAAGCTCTCTTCTCTCTTTCCTTGTCTGAGAACCTGGCTCATTTCTCAGCTAGCAGCTCAACAGCGACATGTATGGCTGAATTTCTCTTTTTCTGTATAGGGTGGTTTGGGTGGCTGATATTTTGGACTATTACAAAGTGAATTCATACACATTGGTTATGTGTATACCCAATAATATGTATAACAATTAATAAAATGTGTAATACACTGACCTCTGTATTCTGCTATAATGATCTGGCTTGACAAGGTCCTGATGTCAGTTCAAAAAAAGTGGATTTAATTTTCCAGTTTAATGCATTCCTGTACCACTGACGTTGCCCCAGGTGGTAAATGTTCGTGTGGTTTTTTTGTGAAGGTGAACTTGCTAAGTCCCTCTTATTAGTTCTAGTTCACAGTTCACCAAAATCCCTACACATATAAAAAGAAATATTTGTGCAGTCAGTGAGTTCTCCTCTTTCTGTGAGATATAACTGCAACAAGCAGTATGGAGAATTTCTTAGTTCATCATTTTGCCCCTTGCATTTAGGTATCATTGTTGAGGTTGTCCTTTCCTGTTTCTTGGAGGCAGGATTGATGGCACAGGATTTGTGGAAGCACAAGTATATTTGATTTTAAGAACGTTTGCTAACTATTAAACTAACCACATAAACAAATAAAGTAAAACATGCAAATAATGAACAAAATGGTAGTGGGTCTGCTTGGGTAATATTCTGTGGAACTAAACTTAATAGAAAAAGAAGCAAAATACTAAATGTACCAAATAATAATGCATTCTAATCTAAACTCTTCTTGCCTGAAATATTTTGTAATTAATTGTAAGATAAAAAGGATAACTGCTGACCACTGTTTTTTTTAGTACACACTCCCCCTCAAACACCCACACTGACACAAACACACATCTAATAAAAATCTCTTCTCTTTTGAAAAATACAGAACATGAGGGGACATGTGAAATATTTTATAACTGAAGTGAAAATTTATAAGAATTTTCTTTTTCATGATACTTGATTGTGGATCTTACAAACAATTTTATTTGCTTATTCTAGTTTAATTTTATAAAATTCAATAAAGATTCTTTGCACAGAAACTGCTAGTGCTTCATTTACAGGAAGTAAACAACACTTGAAGAACTTTTATTAATGCATGTATCCAGTGAGCACTAGAACAATTTAAACTTTACCCAAATTTGTCCTAGATGAGTCTTCTCAGAAGACTCTTAGATCTGAATCATAGGCCAGAGGCCCTCTAGTAGCAGGAATTTCTGTCTATGAGGGACTTTTTTTACAGTACAACTTGTGGGGTATCTGAATATATTGTTAATGAGTATATAGAATTACTCCTTGTTGCATATAGAGTGAATTTGAGCTCATAGTAAATTATGAGATAGATCAGTTTTCTCAATATTTTGCTTTTTTAAGTAGAAAGACTGAGTGTGTCTTGTTAAAGACAAAAAACAGACATTTACTAGCACTTTTTCAGCACAGATTTGGTGGACTAATCTTGTATCCAGCAAGGATATTTTTTTGAGAGGTTTACTTGATTCATATGGAAATTATTATCTTCCCATAGATGACTCACTTATTTCAGGAACATTCAAATATAGAAATGTTTCTTATATGTTATATTTTTGTAATGACTAAAACCTTCTTTTTGACAAATTATTAGAAGTGACTTTTTGCACTTGCACTGAATCAGAATGTTATTTGATTTGTGGGAGGCAAATTAACCTGAATTTTAAAATTTCATTTTCCTGAGTGTTGTCTTTCAGGCACTTGAGTGGAATGAGAGTTTTCATTATTGTGTCTGTACAAAAAGAAGAGAAGCAGATTATTTCTTTCAGGATGCTGTCTTAATCTCTAAATTATTTGACATTAAGTAATGGCATTTACTGCTTCTAAAGAGAGAAAAGTCTGTTACACACACACAGATAGACTTTAAAGGACTGCAGTGAGGATGCATTTTAGGGGTAAAAGTTGAGACTAAACTTTCCTTTTGAAAAGTGTTTGAAGAGTATAAGTTCATTCAGTAATCATCCTTAAAAAAGCATCAAAGTCACTGCAGGATATTTTTCTATAATTAAGGCTAACTAATCTCTTACATGTTAAGTAAATGGTAAGAAATAAAAAGGTAGCAAATGATGATGCACATAAATCCTGGGATTGGAGTCTTGGAGCTGGACTTGCATTTTGTACTACTGTTTTCAAAGGATGACCTAGTCAGTAGATTTTCCGCATAATGTTGTTGGCAAAGCCCTCATTAAAACTTGGTGGAATTTTAAATCTGCTCACACATTGATACACACTAATTACTGTCTTCTTGTATCCACCTAAGTGAATGTTATCGTGAATTTCTCTTTTTACTGAAATGGAAATTTCTATGCCAGTGGATAAAAAACATCTTCATGAACATGAAGCGGTTTTATTTAAGTTGGACTTAACAAAACAGAAAATTAATTAAAAACATAAATATATTGAGTCAGGCCTATCATGCAGCACCCCAGTTGTCTGAATCTGGTTCCTTTGTCTACTCTAGGCTGAAACTCCACAAAGACAAAAGCTGTGTATTTTAAGAGTATAGCCCCCATACCCTGTTAATTAAAAAGAGAAAAATAAAAAGAGAAAAATAGCCGCTGACAGCCTGGTGGTGACTTCTTATTTGGACTATCCAGCAGAGCCAAAACAAGCTTGACACTTGCTGCCCTGAGGTCTCAGTTCTAGCACCATCACAGTGATAATTTAAATGCAATTTGCAGATTTCCATATTGTTGTGATTTAGGCATTTATTGCAAGAAATGTGTGATAAAATATAATTAGGAACCAGAATGTTAACTTGATGGACTGTACTGGCCAGTGCTACACAGGCTAACTTGATGATCCTTTTTCTCCTTAACATTACTTGAATCTGTGTATTTACTGAGATTTCAGATTTTCCACAGCCACTTAGTAAAATAGATTCTATAACAGGATCATATTTCACTTCAACAAATAAATACCTCAGGGCTCTTATTATGATCTCATTGTGAAATAAGATAACAAAATATAAAACTGATATAAAAACTTGTAGAACTAATTATATTTCTTCCTTCTATTTAAAAGTCTTAGAGCTGAGCTTTTCTGAGGAGGCAAAGCTGACATAGTGAAGTACTGACATAGTGAAGCACAAACTTCAGCTGATGTCAAAAAAAAGATCAGGAACCTCCCACTGGAAACTGGTTGCACACACGAAAGTCCTAAAGGAAAATTATTTTAAGAATAATCAGCAGTGCAGATAGAGGGCATCTCTTCTTTCTTGCCATTTTCTCTTTCCATTAGCTTATTTAACTAAAATTAACAGAATTATTCATACATAAACGGTTGTTAATGTGTTAATAATAGTTGATAATTATTCCACCACAGGATCGTATGCAAACATCAGGGTGTTACTAATCAGTATTTCCCTCTGCAACTAGAACAAACACAAATAGATCACTGCTGTCCAATATTTCTGGATCAGTGACTGACCTGTCATTATGTATCTTCCCTGCAATACTTCCATAACCTGTACAAAGGGCCAACGATATACCATATATTCTTAAACTTGTTTGCATGTTTTGTCTCCTGGTAAATAGTGACTGATAGAAGAATCAGGGATACTGACTGAAGGAAACTTGAGATGTCACATTTTCTATTAAATAATTTTCTTGTTTCTCAGGTAGTTTTATGGCTATTTATTACCCAATTATCACATGCTATATATACATCATGATATATGTAATCTTCTTAATTCAGCTTTTATGTAACATTCTATAATTATGACTTATAGAATGACTGTGTCTTTTTCAGTAATACTTTAAATGGGCTCTCATTTTGTGATGCTGTGATTGAAGCGGGTGCTTACACACTGTTTCAATGGAAGAATTACAAACAAGTTCATGTAAAAGGCTCTTTGAACAGACTGAGATCAGCAAGTAACAGCTGTTAATACTTTAAGATATGTCTGCAGGTTTAATTATTTTTCTAATGCTGTTTTAAGTCAATAAATGTAGGTTAGGTGATGGTATACCTTTTGCAAAGGTATCTTTCATGCTATTACATTGAACACCTCAACTAACACACTTCTCAGTGTGTTAGCACATAACGAATTTGTGACTGGTTTAATATGACATACAAATCTGTAAAATTCCAGGTGTATATATCCATACGGTATATACAATGTATCACATACATTTATGTATATATATACTTGAGGCAGTAAAAACAAACTGTCTACAGAGCATGTCTTCTGACCTGCAAGACTGGGATCAAAAAACAGATGCAACCCAAGTCCAAAACTGAGGACACAGATCTTGGGGTTCAACAGATATTCCTCATTTGGGAAATGTATTATGCTATTGGATGTATGGTTTCTCAATTATTCTTTAAAGAAAGAAATACTTCACAAAACAGGAAAATTGCAAAGCTCCCAATACTTTCTAGCACATCTTTTTATGTGCATTCTGTGATGTTTTTTGTCTGCTTGTAAAATTAAAAAAAAAAAAAAAAGATTTTATTTTCATCTGACAGTAATCTTTACCTGCTATCATCTGCTAACACCTTTCTACCTCTGGAGAAATGTGCACAGATTTCAGGTGGTAGACAACTGCTCTGTCATTCTGTCAAGGTACAAAACAGAAATAATGTTATTCAGTCCTACTTCGGATCTACTGGAAGCTCTCACTGTCCCACCAAATTTTGGTCACTATCAAGAGTATAGAATACTAAAACCAATATTGGATTTGGAATTTTAAGTAGTCACTCTTGATTGATAAAGGAACATACTGTTCTGGCAAAGCAGAGGTAAAATATGGAGAAGGATGTTTTACTTCAAAACAAAGGCATGCTCTGCCACTGCACCTCATCTAGACAAAGGCGACTGTACAACAGATTCAACATTTCAAACCTGTGTTTTTCAGAAAAGCATTTCAAAAGTTTTGACTGAGTGAAGGTCAGAGCTGAGAAAGCTGTAAAACGTGAAGGACTGAAACTCTGTGGTTATAAGTAAAGGCAATGAGAACAAATGTTTTTCACTCTGAGAGTGTAAATTCTAATGTTTTAATTAAAGAAATAAAAATCAATCCTTTATTGACTGGAATTAGAGTCTAACTTCAGGTTTAGAAAGGATACAAAGAAAAGTAGGCATATATTTAGGCATCTTTCTACCTTAGGGCCACACTGCTATTGTTTAAAAAAAAAAAAAAAGGAAAAATAGATTTAAGGAAACAAATCCATATCCCCATGATAGCAGTCAGGAGACATACATGAGACTATAGATTTTGCTTTGTGTGGGAACAAAATAAAATTATCAATAACACAGATTAGCAGCAAATCTACTTCATTTTGTGTTATTAGTTTCCTCAACTCTGTGTCATTACCCTAGAGGATACCATCTTGTACTTTTCTCTGTAATTTTAAGTCATTCTTACACTGTGAAGTGCTGTGACTCCTCTCTGCCCTTTCCACTTTCGCAACCCATGCTCTGCAAACCAGAGCAACCTCAGTGCAATGGTATGAAAGGATGAAAGGGAACTTGCGCCATTACATCCAGACCAGCTAAAGTGAGGCTCTGAGACCATCAGCTGGCAGTTCCCTCATGCACCCTTTTGACTTTATGCTTTTTTGCCTTGTACGTGGAAACAATTACATTGGTGTAACAAGACTTTTCTTAGGAATTTCATTCTATCTTTCAGGAAGCTTCTTTGCTTCAAAACCTGACTTTTACTGGAGGTCAAGGAGAGACCAAAATCCCCTATTGTGTACCAAGTTTATCTGAAAAGAACCTCACTTTCATCAGCAATCTTATGTATGTGTTTCCATGTCTTCCTAGATTTGCCTTCTTTTATGTTGAAAGAATTTGGAACAAAATAGTAGTACTAGAGTCATCCAATGACACGTCCATAACACTAATGTATTTTTTTTTTCTGCTTGACTGGGAGCTAGATTCCTATTTTAAATTATTTGTTGATCATTGTTATGGTCTGAGTTAGTACCCAAAAGTCCAGATCAGTTTCTTCACTCGTATTGCTAAAAATGTTGGGGGTTTAATTGCAGGTTGCATAGTTCAGTGGATCCCATTCTTTTTAAAGCTGAATCTCATTTGAAAACCCTGAAAGTGCACCAGACCTTATTGGTGCTGATTCTCATCTTTTTTACCCTTACTGAAAAACTGCTACTTTCCCTCTCCTACAGAAGCTCTATGTTTCCTATTAGAAATGTCAAGCAGAGCATAGACCTGCAATTTGTTATGTACTGAAGCCTCACTAGCAAACCTAGTCCCTTTGGTAGTGACTGACTGATTTAAGCATTCTAAGACCTATTAGAAGCCTTCACTGCATAATTGTTTGCTTATATGTTGTTCTAGGAATTTCTAGAGGTTTCAAATATAATTTGTTTCTGTGCCTGACCAGATTTAGTAGGATTATTTATTATCCCCTCAAGAAGAAAACATCCTAATTATTTTTTCTTGTTGATTATTAAGCAGAAGGTAAATACTTCTAGACAGTGCAACACATAAAGTTGAGCTGCTGCTTAGTTCTCCTTATGCATATGATATACTTGCAGACACTTCACCATAAAATAAATTCATTATGATTGGAAATACCTGTTGTGAATTTTGAACTCAGAACAGATTGTGTTGCAGCTATAAAAACATGGACACCTTTTACTTCGTGGTAGGTTTAATTTTAATTTTGGTTGTTATGCCATAAGCTTTGCCAACATTTTTTCCTTTACTAGCAGGTAATAATTTAAATCAGCCTGTTGAATAACTCTCTTGTAGTTCTTAATACTTATTTTTGTACACTCATATAATTACATCATTATCTAGAGTTTAAGAGAACAGTGTAACATTTAATTAAAACTGTGTAGAATGATTACTATTTTGATTAAACCTGTTTTTGGAGCCAGCCAGTTTGTCAGCATGAGCTCAGCATGTCTTGCTTTCTACTAAAATCCTCATTAAGGTCACATCTGCTTCCCTCAATTCCTACATCAAAAATGACCTTGTGTTCACTCTGTTTTATGACCACAGAAATTCTCAGTGAAAGAGTCTTTCAAATCTGTTCACAATTGTGTCCCATGTCTCCTGAATATTTCCAAACTGGGGACATAGGAATCACCTTAAGTCAAGATACAGCTTCATCTCATCTCAGAGCCAAAAGGCACTGTAGCTGCTGAAGGTATCTACCACCTTTGCTTCTTGCGCCTGGCAAAATGAAATTTCAATCAATAGTAAAATTTAAACTTTATCATACTCTTTGTGAGAGAACCAGGATGTAAAGAACAATGGGACTAAAACACCTGGCTGTTGTATCACAGGAATCTCTTCTGTTTCCATTTAAAGGTTTGAAATTGCATAAAATGTAATATGAGCATCAGTGTTTTATCCAAAAAAGTGCATTCACAGATATCTTTGTACCCATTTAACTCAGTTTCTTTGCATACTTGACTCCCATTATTCAGAAAAATAACTGGAAAAATCACACACAGCAACCTTAAAGCATCTTAAAAAAATTCTGCATAGTTCTGATTTTCGTGATGGCTTTCTAGTAGGAAGTATATTCCATTAGGGGGTTTTGATTTTATTTTTGGAGGGTTTTGGTTTTGGTTTGGGGTTTTTTTAAATCTCTGTAGTCACCTAATTGACCCACCAAGATTTTTGATTCCAAATATTAAATATTGAGCCTACTCAAAGCAAGAGAGGTCTATGAGCTGGTTAGTAGACTTGTTTGCTAGTTTGCAACCAACTTTGGACAAACAAAGAGAGCAGTTATTAATTAGTCCCTTAAGGGACTAATCCAAATCTGTTCACAGAACTTGAGTTCTGTTTGTCCTGTAAGTTACCTTAAAATTTTTTAATAATTCCATCAGCAAGCTTGGTGACATAACTTCTAGAAGACTAGTATTCCCTTTGCTTGGATTATGAAAAAATATAAAGTCAAGATGGTATCAAGCATTCCAACAAATAAAAAAAAATCTTTTTATGCTTATTATGTTGCTGCACAAATATGAAAACTCTGGATGTTGTATTTATCAGCTGGAAGTATTCCAGCAAAGACCACAACTAAATCTACTCTGAGTTAGATGGGATGCCAGATAACCAATAACAAATCCTGTAGCATCTGAAACTCATATCCAGAAAGGCTCAGCCAAAAAAATGGGGCTTGAATTTTGGTTGAACAGTACACTAGTGACAAATATATCAGAGGATTGGGGAAGAATAAATGCCATTGTTTGTGTTCAAAGTACACCTTGAAGGCATACTTGCTTTAAATACAACTTAAGAGTCAGCTGCTGGGGGATTTTATTCAGAAGCAGCTCTTCTGTGGCAATGAAGCCTAGGTTGGAATAAAGCACAAATTCCTTCAGAGAGCATGAAGTTGCAAAGTGAAAGTATGCCAGAAGAGCATACCTGAAAAAGATCTTTGCTCCTACTCTGAGGAGTTCTGTGAATTCTGCAATAAAGGTATTCAATTGTTTGTTCACCTGTGAGCAGGCCTCAGTCATCTCTTCTTTATGACACTGTGATCCTCCTCTCAACAGTAAGTTAAGGCATTTTTGTCAAGTAATACTCTACAGTCTGACAGAGCAGCACTGTATATTCAGCCAGGGCAGTGTAAACAATTTGTATTTTAAACTAACTGTCATAGTTGCTAAGCTCATGGGTAATCTTACTTATAAATCACTGCAGTAGATACCAATCATATGCAATTTGCTACCAATATTGTAGACCAGCAATTTAAAGTGCTACTGTAATTTTAAAAATAAGCTTGGGGAAAATAAAAAGTACAAGGTATGTCTGCTATTTCAGAGCACCTTTCTCTGGGCTAACACTGTCTTTATCCTTGAGAAGAATATATTAAAATTTGCAAGTTGACAGGGGTAGAAATTATTTCAGTGATGTAATTTTCGGTATACTCTCAGAAAAAATACTGGTTTTTAAAAAGAAAACTTTTCATAAAACATTTTGGAGCAGTAGGACTAGTAGGAATATCAACTCAAGATATTTTTCAATCTTCTTTGGCAGAAGAAAAGACACCTCTTCCATATTTTCCCATAAACTCACTGCAAACACCTAGATGATCACTAGTCCAGATGAGTATCCTAATTTTCACACTATAAAGGATATTTATCCACCTTACGTATTGGGGGTAAACAGTTTTGATAGCTTCATTTTTCTCAAAAACTCAGCTAAAAGAAGAAAAGCTTAAACCCCCCCCAAAACAACAAACAGATTAAAGCAAACCAACCAAAGCAAACAAAAACCAACCAAATCAACAACAAAAGAAAAAAACCCAACCCAAACCAACCAACCAATCAAAAAAAAAAAAAAAGCCTCCGAAACAATTTATTGACAACCAAATTTTTAAGGGAAACATTTAAAAAGTGCCTAATCTAATGAAGATAATTGATCATGGTCTTTGGGATTAGATGCTTTCTGTGAGTTATCCTCGCATTGCGTTGTGCATAGTAGCCTTATCTGGTCCCATGCTTACATCACTGAACGATCAGTAATATTTTCTGAGTTGATCATTAAGTGAATTCACTGGTAACACAGGTGGACATAAATTCTTGTCTTAATATATTTTGTGTCTCTCAGTTGTGCATTTCAAGTTAATCTTTGTCAGGAGGTGGTAGTGTCTTGTCAAGCTCTCTTGAAAAGAGCGCATGAAATGCCTCTGTAATCCATTTTCCATTGAACAAATGGGGTATTTATGCAACGTGTGTATTTAATTTGAGATTTTTTTCTTACTTGAAGAAAATTGCAAACAAGTTTCTTCTGGAAGACAGGCCTGCTGACATCCTATAGGAGGTTTTATACTCTTTCGTGATGGATTTCTTGTTTTGGCTACAATGAATGGAGTATTTTCCGTGTCCAAGTGATCTTTGATCAAAATTAAATTTAAAAAAATCTGAAGACTATATTTTTAGTGACAAAATTGAATTACAGTAAACTATTAAATTACTAGATTAAGATCTTCAGACTAAATACATGGACACTTCTACTTGAGACTTCAATGTGTTTTCAATGGTTCTTATTAGAGCTGGAAAACTGCTGTTTCCCCCTAACTGGGAAGGTATTAGTTTTATCAGAAGTTCATGCTGAAAAAAGAGTTAAATACCATTTTTTAAGCTCCTAGAAATCTCCTATATGAAAATCTAATTTATTAAAAGCATTATTAACTATGTCTTGCTTAATGACCCAAATCTCATCACTGTTTCTACATCTTTTTCTTAAGTGGAATCCAATGGAGAAAAAGAAAGAAGGCAGCAACAGCTTTAGCAAGGGCAAAGTAGAGGAGATGTTGCCAGGGAGACAGAGTAGGAAGCACTGAGGATGTTTACTTGGAAGTGTTGGAGTGAGCTGTACACATCTGGACGGGGTACCTTAAACACAGTATCCAAAACTATTCAGTGAAAGTGAACCTGCAGTTTTGTCTTTTTTGATAATTGCATGATTCAATCAAAGTACACAAAGCCAAATGTAGCAAGCCTGAAAAGAGATATGGAAAGCTGCTTTTTCATCACACAAAATTAAGAAGGAGAGAAAAAAATGCACATTATTATACATTTTTCATGCAGACACAGACTCAATAATTCAACTCTATGCTGCACATTAAAGGGTTATTCAGTTATAAAATAGAAAAGCATGGAAAATACATAAGGATCAATTATTGTAAAGCAATGTCTTTGTACTGTATCATATTGAAATGTAAATGACTGAAGAATTTACCAAGTTTTTATTTATTTGCTTCATGGAGAAAACTTTGGAGATAAAAGAAGCTGTCTTTTGTATAATGAAACTTGCTTCTGACCTTCAGCCAAAGAGAGCTTTAGGAATTTGTAACTAGATATATATTAAAGGAACTCACCCCTCTATCTTTTGAAGTGCCACAAGAGAAAGTATGATGAAAAGTTTCTAGTGCTACGTGACGCGTAAATCTAATCTCATTCATAAAATGTGGTTAACTGTACAGAGACATCATTGTGATGATTTTCAACTGGATAATAAAGTTTGAAAAACAGATTTAATTCTTATTTTCCTGAAATAAATTTTGTAAGCTGCATTTCAGCTGAACAGATGGTACACGCTGAAAAATAATGTTGTACAAAATGGCAGGGTTGTTTAGCCTTGACAATTTAAAATGTGAATGCACGTGTTAGGATTGTGATAAGGTAACCAAGATCATCCATTTGAAAACTGGCAACACTGTGTTGAAATGCATAGGAAATCCTGGGTCTGCTCTTGTTCTCATTTGTGCCACATTTTAAACAGGAATAGTCTTTTACTTTTTTAATCAATATTTACATTCAGATGCTTTTGGCAATTGCTGTCATGGAGATAGCTTAATATTGTCCGCTTTGTTCAACTTTTCTGTGTGCCTAAAATAAAACTTTCTGTTCTGTTATCCATTCCTGTCTGTACAAACCTTTTTGGGAACACTACCGGTCTGGTGAGTCCACTAAAAC
Source organism: Entomyzon cyanotis (assembly GCA_024500445.1). Lineage (NCBI taxonomy): Eukaryota > Metazoa > Chordata > Aves > Passeriformes > Meliphagidae > Entomyzon > Entomyzon cyanotis. Next base: position 25,285,813 of record JAKEPQ010001005.1, read on the forward strand.
AATCCAAGCTCTCAGTCTGTATTACAAGTGGTCTGATCAGAGCTCAGTATATGTATGGAAAGTCAGAACCCTGTTTTCTTTGTCAGTATCATTTCACATTTACAGGTTTTGAAATTCATGAGCCATCCCTTTGTTCAATAAGAGTTATGGATTCCTCTCAAATACCTCATTGCTAGTGTCTACTTATTGAGTGTTTGTTTTTCATTTTGGGTTTGGGAGTGTTTGGATGAAAAACTTTTAGGTTTTGTGTGTTTGCATGAAAGTGTATGATGGGTGTTTGGATGAGAAAAGATTTCTGTAAGTTTTCAAGATAAATTGTTGGTAGTAACCTTAGATGCAAAAGCCCTGATTGTTTGGGTTTCCCTTCTTTAAAGTTGAAAGAAAAAATTGCTTTACCATTTTAATCAGAATGATCTCTGTCTTTACTAATGAAACTACAAGGCTCTTAGCATGTTTGCCATCCTAAAATAATTAATTTCCCTGTATTTACAATTAGAATTCAGTCATTCATATTGATTGAGATCAACTGAGATCAACAGATAAAGATGAAAGAATACTATACCAAACAAAGAAGATTTTTCCCCTCATTGACGGGGTGGTTTTAATCACTAATGATCACACTGTATAGCAGAAAAACACTTTCATGAAAGACTAAAAAAAATATGGCTAATTTGTAAAAGTAAAGAGGTTTGAGTGATCTGAGGTGTCTCTTCAGATCTCTATATTAAATACTTGAGAAACAGGAAAAAGAAACACCTCCTTTTTGTGTAGCTGGCAAATTAAACAATAAGATTGTAATACATGTATGTATTCTTATTTCCAAGTAACAGCCTGACACTTCTGGTTAAGTGCTCTAATTTTAAAAATCTGTTGAGCAGTCAATATTTAATGAAATGTATGAGTGAAATTCTCAAGAAAACTAAGTAACACAGGATTTACATAATTTTCCAAACTGGTAACTGCATTTCTATCTAAAGTGAATTCCTGGATTCAGATTTTTGTTCACTAGTTTTGGGAGCTTTTCCTCTGCTGCAGGTCCAAACAAGTAGAGCACCTGGGTAGGTGCATGGTTTGAGAGGTAAGAGCATCTCCTTTGGGGCTGAGGCTTTGCAGGGCTGTACAGTACCATGTTGTTGTCTGTGAATCCAATAAGAATACTGTGTGAGGAATGTAATTTTACCTGGTTACAAAAATAGTATTAGACAACTTGTCAGAGCTCATCTTTTTTTATTATTTTGATGTCATAAAAGTCATCCTTTCTTCCATCAGAGATTCCCAGCAGATGTGGAGGAGGAAAAAGAGTCATCTTTCAGGTCTGTCATCACCCTAGTTCTCTGAGCAGATGCCAGTAAATTGGACTCTGAACATCTTAAATATCACTGGAGTTCTTTGAAAATGGGATGCAGTTTCTTGCTTTGTGAAGGTAGAATACAATAGTGGTGGTGAAAGCAAAAATGAAATGTCTTTCTTCAGTGAAACTAGCATGGAAAGTTTTATTTTAGGAAATTCCCATGAGTCAGATTTTGATTATCAAGTTAGAACAGCGTTTTCAACTCTTATGATTTTATTGAGTATTTGATTTTGCAGAGATTTTTTACTTTTCCAGTTTATATCTGCCTCAGCTGCTGAAATTGGATTATTATGTGAGAAGGTATGTTTTCTTTTTTGAAAAATAGCTGTCGGATGACTGCTTGATTTGGGAATAGCTTGACTAAAGCTAAATATTCAGGCCCTACAAGAAAACAAAGATATTCTAAGCTACTTATTCCCTATATCTCAAACCCATAACTAAATACCCACTGTGTGAAAATGAATTTATTAATATTATGTAAATGTTTATCAGAGGGAGAACAAGGAGAGAAACAATGTTGCAAATTTAAAATTAAGTAAAACTGAATGCATTTTTTCTAAATGAGCTATAATTTGACTAATGTAGAAGAAAAAGCACCATAAATTAAAGAGGTTTTAATGGTCTTTTTAGCAGGGGTACTAAATTGGGGAATACCATCCCTAAGCCATTACAACTGTTTTAAGATACCAGTGAACGCAATATGGATTGCTTATCTGGAGACACAATGTTTTGCACCTTGCGCTAAACTGTGTGGTTAGAAAATGCAAGCAATTCTATAAAGTGTACTTAAATTTCTGAATTCTTAGTGAATTTTAGGTCATTGTTTAAAATGGTGAGGCTATATGCTGGCCTGATAGAAGTACCACCAGACTGACAGCTCCTAAAAGTATCCAGCTCACTTTTTGCCTTTGAAAAATCACCCCATTGTTCTGTTTGATTTGATCAGATTTTAATCACAGAAATAAACAGAATTTAAAAGGTACGAACAATTCCAACTTTGCAAAAATTTTGGCCACTGGTAGCATCTCATTTTACAAAGGCTTCTGAAATGTTCAAGCTGGTTATCTGTGATTGTGCACACTTGTAACTGGCTCCAGACAAACTGCCAACGTTAAGCCAAGGAAGGTTTTCCCTATATGAAAGCAAAAGTAATATATGATAATATTTCCAACTTTAGGAAAATCATAAAGGAAGAGATAGAAGATGGTAGTAGGATGTAGCTGATATCCCATTCACTTTTACAAGTTGAATCATCTGATCAGTTTTTTTTGTGGTTTTGTTCTGTGTGACTACCCTGAAATTAATTCAAAATATTCTAATAAAGAGGCTCAAATGAGGCACTTTACATTAAAGCCATTTTCATAATAGACTCAAAATCTTCCTCAGATGGAGAGTGAGACATCCATTAAGCTGATTAAACCAGACTGATCTGCCCCTACACAGAACTGAATTGTTCCTGAGGCTACCTGTCCTTCCGGAGGTGTTGGATCTTTCAGACTCTGCAAATGCAAGTAATACACATCTGTCAAAGCAATTTTGCCAGTTAAAACCATCTTTTAGAATATAATTTTGCTATTAATGAGACAGAATGATTGCAGGATAGAAGCAAGTCCTTTATAGAACCTGGGAGCCGGAAAAAATTCTGAGTTCTCAAATAACAAAGATGTTTAAATACAATACAATGCTCACTTGCAGTCCTGGTGATAATTTGATTCGAATTCATGTACAGTGATATTGTCTGAAGTTCATGATAAATTCCATGGGTGTCTACAAAATAATTGAGAAGTCAAACAAATTATGTCTCCCTGTGCATGGGTAAAATGCTGTTGCTTAGTAATAGATCCCTTTTATGATGTTTCTATTCATAGGTGGAAATCATCAGACATACATTTAAATAGTTAATAGTTACCTGAATGGAAAGCAAAAACAGCTGTAATCTATTTAATCTACTATCACTGGTGGGTACCAGGAGGAAATATGAGGGCAAAAATTTGTACTATCAGATAAAATCTAGCAATCCAGAAATACATTATTATAAAAAGTTATCTGAGTGAAAGTAAATTTGTTTATGCATTACAATAGAAATTTTAGTCACATTAATTTATAAGAGTACACCACTGAATAATAACCTTTTATATCCCTGACTTCACCATTCAATCAGAATGTTGCACTTGATACTGAAATAGCAACAGTGTTTTGCCTCTCCATTTTCTGTCAGTGGTCCAAACACAGATGCTGCTAACAGATTACACAGCTTTTACACTTCCTTCTCCTCAGGCTAGTGTTTCTTTATTATTTAAAACTCAGAAAACAAGCCTTTCATTGAATTGCACAGTAGGTCATATATCAAGGTGACAAAAATTGTGGTACTGTTTCTCAGCTCATTACATGTTAAATTACTGATGCTCGTGGTTGTGGACTTCATGCTGGCATTTGACAACAAAGGAAGCTCTGGTTAGAGTCCAGGTTAGATAAGAGCTAGACAGTTGGTCCATTAATCAAGTGAACAATTTCAGCTTCACAGAATGCTAGCCTCAGATGGTCTAAATTGGCTTAGTCAGTGCAGCTCTGCTGCCTCACTCCAAGGCCATGACCCCCATTTTTTATCTGATTTGTTAGCTGAGACAGCCAATGGCTTAAGCTACACAGGTATTTTAGTGCCAGACACCTGCAGTTGACTTCAAGTGATGACACAATTTTTTATTTTGTTCACAAATGACAGTATTCCTATGCTGGGAAAGCCTAATTTGTCTTGGAATACTCCATTATCTATCCTATGTCTCTGGGATTGGGAATAAAATCATTTTGACTAGTGAGTTTCCTCATGGCAGAGACCTGCAGGAATGAGTAGTGTGACCTCATTCCTTTTACCTCTATTGACATCTTCATTCAGTTGTTTACAAGTTTGCAAGAATCTAGGCTGTCTGTAGTCCAAGCCTCTATACATATAAATCAGTAGGTGCTCTCACCCCATTTCCTACTAACAATTCTCTCTGAAGCCAGTGCCTTTAAATTTGAAGAGACATCAACAGGAAACAGAGAGATCTGTGAGAATACAGGGAAAACCAGATCTGTTCTGCACAAGCCACTCCATATCCACATCCAGGAACCTGCCTGCTCCCTGCCAGGTGGGTGATGAGCTCGGGCGTCTGCCCCAGCACACATTGCTGCACGTCCTCCAGGGCAGAGCTGTCGTGAGTGGAAGGGTTCAGGCACTGGAGGAGGTGCTAGCACAGATAGAAAGGAATTTGGAAGGCTGCAAATGTCCTACAAAGGAGGAAAAATGGCCAATTGACCTGTGCCAAGCAGCTGCAAGGTTAGTACATTCATTTCCTGCTGATCATGGAGAAATCCCACTGCCAAACCATATTCTGGCTCTTGAATTTGCTGTATGAAAACTGTACTCATAAGGTGTCCTCCCAGACCCTCTCCACAAGTCTGGAAACAGCATTAAAGCTCTTTGTTATTGTTCATTCTAAAAAGAAATATCAATATTGATTTCTTCTTTATTTAATAAAACATAATCAAAATGATGAATACTATGTTTCCCATTTTCTCACACTCAGTGTGGCAAAAATAGATATAATTCTCCCAGTAATGGGTATGTCCAGACATCATGTTAGACTAAGTTTTTACATCAAGTACGAAGCCTAATTTTTGCTTTTAAAGTGAAAGGGTATTGTGCCAGATATTACTTTGGGGAAGAAGACTTTGCCTTTTCCTCCTACAGTCACAGCATGACATGGTGAAAAGGCATGTGATAAAATAAAACAAATTCTACATCAATTTATTTTGTAAATGCGATTAAATGATATTTAATTTCACATGGATAAATTGAATTTAATGGAAATTAGAAAGACTAATGTAAATTCTTTCACTATAATCAAGATCCAAAGATATTAATGCAAGCAAATTGTCTTACCTGAGGGTTTTCCTGGTAAATATGTTTCTCATGGTCACTATGATAGATGTCCTATCTATACTGTTATATTTTGCTAATGGCCCACCATGAGAAATAAAAAATGTGGAAAATCAAAATAGGGAGAGAACCAACCTGGCATTACAAACATCATAGTAATAAGGAAATAATCTCTGTCTCCAGGTTTCTACTCTGGATTATAATGGAGAACACAATTATTATCCTGACAGACTGCTGCAATTGTGTCTGCCACATCAGTGAAGAACCTCAGAGAAACCTCTCTTAAATCTGAATGAGTCACATATTGCTGCTAAGTTGCTGGAGATAAAGACTATCTGCTACTTTTTCACCAGTCATAATATCAGAAGTATTTGGACTATTACCTGCACAAATCAAAAATTTCAAAATGTTGTTTTCAGTATGTCAACCTTAAACCCTGAGTACAGTAATGAGCAATTATTGTCTTTATCAACCTCAATCCTGTCCAAACTCAAAACAAAAACCCCAAAAAGACATGTTTTAGCTATGTTACAAAGCAATTTTAAAAAAATCCATTTATGCACCTAATTTGGTGTACAGTGAATTGGAGACATACTGTTCTTTCTTGTCTAGTGTCAAGCCCCGACAATTCTTTAAATTGTAAGTGTATAGCTAAGGACCCTGTACACAAAACTAAACCACATTCCACCTCTCACTAGCTAATGCAGATTGGTAAACTCTTGTCATTTCTAGAAATTTGGATTGAAAAATACCTGTCAACTTTCACTCTTTCAGAGCTTATTTATAAATTATCACCTTTTTCTTGCTGAGAGGTAACACAACAAGAAATTCTATATTTTGTTACTTTTAATATAGAGTTGTGTATTTTTGCTTGTATGACAGGAACAGGAGTGTAACTACTTTTTTCATACAGTGTTCAATCATATAAATGGTGGAATTAAAAATAATTTTTGCATATTGAACTTTACTCATCAGCAGATCTTGTTAAGGATGAAATATGTGATATAAGTTGTATAATCAGAGCTCACAGCAGTTACTTTACAATAAACCATCACAAATACTTTCAGAGATCTGAAAGGCTGTTTAATTTCAGAAGAACTACAGCTTTTATTCATTATCTACCTCTTTCTATGAGGAGTTTTCTGTTTATCCAGTTGTGAGAATCTGATCCTAGAACAGCAAGGTCAGTTGTACAGTTACATGATTTTTTTTTTTTTTTTAAAATAATCATCAGTATGTGCAAAATTCTGAAGCTTCCTCGATGATTTTACAAATTGTTTCAATTTGTGTGTTTTCCTACAAAAATGAAATGATTTTTGAGGCACAAAAAAATAATCAAATGAAGCCTAAAGTGTACCTGGGGAGGTAGCAGAAGGCATATGCACATTCATGTCCTTCTGCAGTTTGATTTACCTGTGTATTCATTAGCATAAAATGTTGGACCAATCAGCAAAATTACCTAAATGTGGAGGTGTTGCATATATATGGATGATTTGACATATTGCTGCTGACAAGTCAATTAAATTATATGTCATAGATGAGCATTTTTACTCACAAGTGTACTGAATTAGGAAGATACTCAATGTTCTTCAGTAATTAAATCATATTTAAATATGAGGTGCCTGTCCACCTGTAATACTGATCCTATTCATAATATACTCAGAACTCAAAATGAAAATTAATAATTTTCATTAGTTAAATATGCATGTGCCTAGGTTTAACATCATTGTATTTCTCTTGATTATTTGTGTGGCAAAGTACACATCTGGGTATGTATAATTTTGATCAGACACTATCTCAAGTATAAGTAGAAGAAAAAGTTACTTATTTTTGCTGCTAGTTACATAGTCTTAAATAATAATAATAATAATAATTTTAAATTGACCTTTTCTTGTTAAAATGTCTTAACATTTTGCCTCATAAAAAATGCATGTTCCAAATTTCAGTCACTGTTTTAGAGCAAAACTCTAAGGAAACCCTGACTTTGATTAGAATCAGTAGGAGTCACAGATAGAATGTTTCGATCGATAAAACTGTTAGATAGACAGTTTTAAAGATATGGGGCAGGTTAATATCTATTTGCCGTGGTTATTACATAGCAGTGTCAGAGAGAGCCTTGAGAAGATGTAACAGAAATATCACCATAGCCAGAGGCAGTTTGTCAGGGGGACCAGGGCATAAGCCAGTTGCTCAGCTCGTGATTGAGAGAGAAAAAGAATCTTCACTATCTCAGCTTTTATGTCCTTGCTATGTCAAGTTTCTTGATAACTGAGGAATTTTCTGTGCCTTCAGGTAAGCCCTTGTATCTATTTGGAATAACAGAGAGCAGAAGTTTCTGCTGTGAATATACCTGGAAACACTGGTTGCCAAATGCCATATTCTGATAGACTGGTGGGATGCATCAGCTCACAGTGATGCACAGCTGTCACTTATATCCAAGTGTTTGGATGACAGTCTTCCTGCCACTCCTATTAGATGGACATAGAAAGAGTATTACCAGAAGCACTTTCATCAAGTATCCTGAGGCCTGAGTGAAAAGAAGTCATTTTATTACAAGTGAACAAAACAGACCTGTTGGGAAGAAATTATTAGTCTTTAATTTTGCCTTTATTTTTCAAAATAGACAATCTGCTATTAAACATATAGATAAACAAACAAAAAAAAAAGATGATACACAGAAAACAACAGAACAGAGTTAATATGACTTAAGGATTACAATGATTTTATAAATACTTTTCCCAAAAATATAAGATTTTGCTCAAACCTCCTCAAACCCTTGTGGATAATATATAACCCTTTCTCTCTTTTAGAACTATTTCACAGCTAAGATTTGACTTTGCAGTCATTTTAGAGCCAAAGTCTGAAAACACAATAATTTCTTGAGTTTGTCTTAATTTCATGAAGAACACAATGTTATATGAAACATAACCATCTGAGGTGAGCTATAAGAGGGAGGGAAGATGAAACTTCATGAGGTCTTAACTAAGCCGACCCCCCCACAACTAAGAACAAAATTACTCTATTTACAGAAAATTTCATAAAATGTAAAACTTTGATAAAGTATATTTTGTTGCCTTTCTTGAATAGCTTTCCTTTTTGTGGAATTTCAGTTTGAGTTTGGCTGAGGTTCAGTTAATTTTGAAGTGCAGCAGATTCCTTAGGTCATGTGCAGACTTTGTAGTCTTGCTTTGGATGACTATATATGTACATGTGTGCAAATAGCAACTTGAATGTATGCATAGTGCATGTAGTGATAGTTACCCAAGTACTTAGAAGGCCTTCAACAATGATAAAAATGAGGATAGGTTATAATCAGGCAAAAAATTACTTTTTTTACATGCCTATGTTTAGGGCAGTCCTGAACTTGCCCCTGAAGGAGACAGAACGAAATAGATAAGGACATGATGAACTTGGAGATAATAACTTACACAAACCAGACATTTGTTCATGCGTCTGAGAAACCCTAACTCAGAACTACAGTCTCAGGATTTCAAAGGATTCAAGTGTGCATCAGTGTGTAAGATGACGCTGTTTCACAATTGCAGGTTTTTTTCCAGTCATCAGAGATTAAGGTTTTCAACTTGGAGCATTCCCAGGAGCTCAGTGTCAGATGATCTGCTTCCAAAGAGAAACCTGTCCTTTTGGCAGAGCTATGCTCTCCCTTCAGCAAAAGCGTTTTCTTTGAAAAGTAAATTAAAATGGTTCTATTTTTGAAACCTATATCTCTTTATTTAACAGCGGTTGTTTTACAACAAAAATCTGTTAAAGAGGTATGTTCCTTGCAAACAGGACAAATATAGGCTGTGTGAACAACATATGTATATAGACATAATTCCATTGTGTATATATAAACTCCTCCCCAATACTGTTAAATACTGTAATATACTTTTCTATGGTGCCTGTGTATGCTGGGCATATTATGAAGGGGAAAGAATGAGAGAAAAAATGCTAATGTACTTTTAAAACTTTTCAAACAAAGGCAATCCTTCTTTTATTGTCTTTAGATAAATTGTATGGTCTCTCTGTATTTTCTTTGGCTTCATGTTAAATAGAAATATGCAGATTCTGGTGCTCATATTTTCACCAGCTGATGCTAATGTTAGCTAAGCAAAGTGTGCAGAAATTCCCAAAAACTCTTCCTAACCTGCACAAGGTAAAATGAATGAGAAATGTTAAAACTGATACTCAGACATGTTAATAGCTGGATGCAATTCACATGTAAATAAAATTCAATATTTGATATCAAATATCAAACCATACAGTCTTCTACCAACCAATACTAATTCAATCTATTAAAACGTAGACACAAGGGATGGAGAAACCAGACAGACGCTGCACTATAACTCTAATATGCATTGTTCTATTTGATATTTTCCTTTCTAGACCTAAATTCTAACAGTAGTGGGTGACAAGAACATAGTACTATGTATCTTCCTCTTGTCACTCTTCCAACATCATAACCTGAAATTTGTATAATAATATTCTTTTCCTTTTCCTGGTCTTGGTGCTGAGAGACTCTATCAGAACAGCTTACTTGGTGCGTCCCAATAAAAATTACAATACTGTAAGACAAAAGCCTTCTCCTCTCACAAGCTCTTATTCAACCCAGACTGCATTTTTCGGATATAACTGTTGATGAAAATAAGAGCAACCAATAATAAAACTGTAACTTTGGGAATACTGTTCTGGCAATTGTTAAATTGTTAAGGAATGTTCATTGTCAAATTCTGTAGCAGCCCTTAGGCTCAGAATATTAACCACTTCTGTGTGTACAGAAAATTGTCCAACAATTTGTATTGTTCTTGGATGACAAATTGTGTTCCTAATCTTTCCTATTCATTATATTCACTCAAATGTTGGGTTTTTTCCCTGCTTAGTTCAGAAAAGCTTTGTTCAGAATATGAAAAAATTAAAAGAGAAAGTGAGTTGATTTTGGCCCAAATTGAGTTACAACAATGCCACCAGGAATAAAGCCTTGCCCAAGGCAAGTTCTTGGGATGGCAAAACCGACAAATATTACAAAAGAAGATACAACAAATGTTTGAGCAGAACAAAAATTCAGGTCTGGAAAGACTCATGAATACACATTTATTATATAAAATTGTCATTTAGCAGTTTCTCCATGGATTCATTACTATGCTCTTCCTGTTGATGTTTTGCATTTTTAAAATAAGATTAAGTGTTCAGATTTATGCCTCTTGCTGAAGGGAGTCTATACAACCAGGTGCTTCCAAAAAGCAAAAGGCAGTCATTTAGCCATTAAACTCTTCTTTACAGTCCCAATGTAAAACAGTAGCCAATTTTGATGCAAAATATCAAAATTCAGAAAGTAAATGCTCTTAAAATAACGTCTGTCATATTTAGTCAATCCTTGCCATCCAAACCAAATTAATTAAAGTTGCCAGCTGATGCTTTTAAAGTAAGTGCTGACAATGTTTTTATGATAATGCTGTCGTGAAACTCACTGTTCCTAATTTGAGCACCTCTTCTCACACAGCTTCACATATAGACTTACACTCTGTGACTGCAATGGAAGAACATATCTCTGCTGAGGAAATATGTGTAAAATTTATTTATTGTTACAGTTTTGTTGGGTTTCATCAAGGGTAGAAGCAAAGCTAACATTTTCAACCTGATGCTACACTCTTTCTCCAGACCTGTATAATTTTAATCTTCTAAAAAGTCACTGAAAGTGGTTAGATAAAATCTTTATACTGGCACCAAAATGCTTTCAAATAACTCTTCTGACATACAATTAAATCCCTTAGATAAAAGAAAGCCCCATGAACACTCCAATAGGATTTTTCTAAAGAAAACTTTCAAAAGTTTGCTCAAGGACATTTGTGCAATCACAAAACAGATAAGGAGCTTATTTTGCTCTGTCTCCTCTTTAAGTTATAATCTTTTGTTTATGTTACAGTCTTTCTATAGCCGCTGACATGATGTCAGAATCACTACTGCAGAAAAAGCAAAATCAAACATTTGAAGAGCTTCTGAGTAATACTGGGGAAAGAAAAATATGAAAAACCCCAATACTTATGAGTTGTTGAGTTTTCCTTGTATTGTATATGAAAAACCTTGGACTTTAAATACTTCTTGTTACAGTATATACATTTTCAAACATGGAGAACAGATTTACATTATTATTTGCACAGATTTGCACATGCTTTCATTTATATTTTTGTACACTTTTGGTATTTAGTCTCAATGGCATTTATCTACATTATAATAACATCTTTTTCAAGTCTATTAAATACTGATAACTTCCGTGACAACCAGCAGACATTAAAATTTGTAGCTAATATATGCCATAGAAAGAAAGAAAATCTTCCAGATTTTCAAGAACCTATCAAGTAGACCTGAATTCAAAAAGGGGAAATGACTGGTCTGTAGATAAAGAAAGGTCTATAAAACTAAGCCATCATAATGTTATAATACTTTTTATTATTCTAGGCATACCATGTCTAAAAGTGTTCCTTTATCTGAAGATTGTATTGTGGAATTGTACATATCCAGCTGTCATATTATTTTCTAATTTTGGTGTGGTTTCAGCCAGAAAATGGACTTTGGAGCTCTTTGGTAATATTAGCAGCTTAAAAATAATAAATGTATTTTTATTTTCTTGAAGAAAACTAACGTCATCACAAAAAAATCCTTAGTATACCATTTTTCATTTTAAGAATAAAAATAGATTATCAGACTAATAACTGTGAAGTATTTTCACACAGACCAAAGGGAAAAGTCATTGGTTCCTCCCATAGGATACAGTCCCACAAACTTCTCTAGCATGGGTACTTTCCATGGAGTACAATCCTGCAGGAAAGGTCCATGCTGCAATTTTCCAGTGTGGGTCACCTGTGGCTCCTTCCAGAAAACCTGTTCCTGTATGGGCTTCTCTACTTAGTCCACAGCTCTTATCAGGAGTTGGCTCCTGCATGGGATTTCCACAGACTGCAGCCTCCCTCAGGGCACATGAACCTCCTCTGGATCCTCTGCAGGCTGAGGCATGGATATCTTCCACCATGGTCCATCATGGGCTGCTTCAACCTGCTTCACCTTGATCATCTCCATAAGCTGCAGTGGCACCTGGAGCCACCTCCTCCCCTTCCTTCTTCGCTGATCTTGGTGTCTGCCAAGTCATTTCTCTCACATTTTTCTCCCCCGCTCTCTCTAATGTGCTGCACAGACAGAGACTAACTCTAAAAGCTGCACAGTGCTTTTCGACAACGTTAGTAGCTTAACAATACCAAACGTCTTTTTGTTTGCTTAAAGAACACTAACCTCAGTCACAACAAAAACATTAGCATACTAATTTTTCTTGAATATGTTATCTTTCTAATTATGTTATCACATATCCTTTCTTTAATATTTTATCAGAGGCACAACCAGCATCACTGATAGGTTGTCTTTAGACAGTGGTGAGCCTGTTTTGGAGCCAGTTGAAAGTGATTTTTTCTGGTGTGTGTATCCTTGGTCTATTCTCACAGAGGCCATCCTTGTAGCACCTTCCCTACAGGAAACTCACCATACTAATACACCCTCCAAAGCAATAAATATGACTTTGAACCTACTGAGACAAAGGAGGGATCTGAAATAAAGCACTTCATGCTCTGGATTCAATCTCCAGAATGCCACAAGATAAATTGTCTCTGAAGAGCAACAGGAGCAGCCCCTGCTTTGCACGTGGCCATGCCAACACACTGTAAGTTAGACACGAGAACATTTACCCTTTCTAGGACTTGTTGGACTTACAAGTAGGACCTTAACTAGAGGTGTTAGCTGAGCTTTATTGTGACTATCCCCAGATTTGACAAACTGAGCTGGATATACCCAGACTTTCACCCTTTCCATGTCAGGAAAACAAGCATTCTAAACTCCTAGCATGTGCAGTTTTCCTTCTTTCCAAGATAATACAACAGCAAAAAAGTGATTTTAAGGATCACTGGTTTTTACGGTGATGCTGAAATTCTCCTTCTCCTTCCTGCCCTTTTGGAACTGAGTCTTAGTCTGTAGGATTAGTTTCTTTTTGTCTGGCCTAGATCACATTGATCCTGTCCTTCAGAGAGTGCATGACAAATTTAATAATTTTCTCCAGCTTTGCTTAGGATTTGGAGATGGAAGCAGCTTCTAACACTTATTCAATGTTACGCTTGGACACAAGCAAATAAGATAATCTCTTTCAAAACCTGTGACAAGAACAGTTTACAAACTAGTAAAATGTAAAAGCCAAGACCATACATCCTACCAAATTGGAGGATATTTCTACTCCTCTGAAAAAGAAAAGAGAAGAAGGGGAAGGAGGTGCAATTGTTCTAATTTTTAAAATAACGTTTTTTCATTATATTGGATAAAAGAATGAACAAAACCTAGCAATACTTTTAATTCAGTAAAATGCATTTAACATAGGGGAAGAGTTTAGGAAGCATAAATGGAAATTAAATATTCAACCTAAAACCATTTTTTCTTTCACATGTATAAAAAAAGGTAATGATAACATAAAAAAGTAATATCCTTTCCCTTCCCTTCCCTTCCCTTCCCTTCCTGAAACACCTGCTAGTCAAAAAAGAATTATATAATCAGTAAGTTCTATGATAATTAATGATACAAATAATTAGTTAACAAGCATCATTGATTAATTTTGTTCATGTTCAAACAATTAGTGAATATCATAAAAACTATGAACTTTTTAATTACTAAGGGAAAAATTGGAATTCTTGCAGTATCTTGTACTCCATTATTATTATACAATAAATTTATGAACTATTATTAAAAAACCCTTTAGAAATATCCAGTGATTCTAACCAGTCACTCTGAAATGAGTTTAACTTGCGCAGTCTTGCAGAGGGGATTAAAGTATAATGGGAAAGGAGATTATACTTCAGTACTTGGGGGAAGTAATAATGCAGAGGGACAGTTTTGGGCCCCATTTTGATCAGCTCAGGTTTATACTTCTGACACAGAACTCATACCCAGCAGCATAAAGCACAGGCACAGAGGAGCTGCTCCAAACTTTGTCTCTATTCATGGAAACCACTTCACAGTTTTCCTATGAAAGAATCATAGCAGAGACATAGACTAAAGCACAGACGGATTCCTTTCTTTTTTAGAAGGTTCTAAGAGACTATAACCCTGTAATCTGACCTACTATAAAACACAGAGCAACAACATTGGAGCAGGATTTTCGCTTAGGATGACTGAGACACTGTTTATTTCCGAAAATCTAGTTGCTATGACTTATGGATCTGGAGGCAAAAATGAGTCATTTTTCTATTAGCTATATGATTGTCTTAAAAATGAAACTTAATGGAAGCTGTAAAACAAACAGCAATTTATTTGTAGTTGCATATATATATACACATATTGTATCATTCAACAGAGTTAAGACTCTAAAAGAAAATATGTTAATTTGTGGAAGACATTAATTATTAATTTTTAGGGTCATTTTTAACTGTGGTGGAATTTCTGGTGGGAGTGAAACACAGAACTCGATGACTTGGACCATGGGAGATTGAGAACAAACGGGAGAGAGTTGACACAGGACAAAGAGGTGAAAAAAATGCACCTTCCCCCTAAAAATCTTAAATGGGTTTTAACACTCATCTGACAGAAATAGATACATGGAGTAGCTTTTTCAAAACTATCAGATTAATGAGAATTTTTCTTCTTATATATTGTCTGTGAAATTCAGAGGACTAAGTGTACTATTAATTCTATGTTATCAAGAGATAGACTAGGAACTTTTGGACTATGGGTGAAGATGAATGAGTCACAAATGTGTGACTTCTCAAACACAGAGCTCTAAAAATATTATTCTCTTCCCCTAGTGAAATGAACATGTTACATGTGACTCAGGTAAGCTTACCAGGAAGAACATCTTCTAAAGGACACCCTGTTGCTAGTTTTACTCCTGGTGTAGAAACAATAGGATTCTGTATTATGGCTTAGCTTGATTAAGGTCACCACAAAAGAAATACTATTTTCAAAAGGAGTTTTTCAGCCAAAATTATTTCACAGATCCTTAAGTACTTTCAAACTGGCAGTTCAGTCCCAACGAGTCTTCTCTGTAGAATGGAGACAGAGGTCTTAAAATCTGTAGATTAAACAATGGAGAAGAGAGCTGGCAGACGGCTTTTTTATAGCAATAATTAACAGCTCCCTAGGGTTCAGTCTGACAATATGTTATGTCAATTTTGAGTGATGCTTGTCAGATGGCTATAATATTGCAAGAAACAAACTGTGTAAAGACCAAAAAAAAAAAAAGATAATGCTATACTGCACATATTACAAAGCACAACAAAGCCCTCTTACCCTGGATAAAGAAGAACTGGGTTGTCAAAAAATGAATGCTTGCTGGTAGAATCTCTAAAGTATGTCCTGGTATGTGTTTTCACTTAAAGTCAGTTTAGTTGTGGCACATTGCTAATGCTCCTGTAGCACACCTTGCCAGAATAATGTTTTATCTCTGTGCAAAGCCACCTGAGTGCTACATTTTCAATATTAAACCCTTGTGGAGATAAACACACTTGAGCAGACACCAACCCAGTGTTTCAGAGTTTGCTTTGCCATTAATCTGCAACAGTGTAAATTCACTCCCGAGTAAACAGATGACCAGGAAAAATATGTTCTTGGTATGAGTACTGAATATGGGAAATGCTATTTTCTGTGAGAAATTTAATGGAAAACAAAAGGGTATAATGCAGCTCATGGTCATAAAAAGAGAAGAGATCAGCATCTCTTCACCTGGGTGTCATCTCCAAATTCTACAATAATTAAACCAGTGTTTTCCTTTTCTCATGGCATTTTACAGACAGTATCAGATTCAGGTGTTGAGGTATCATTCCTGTAAAATTTACTTTTTTACATAAATTTGGATCCAATTTACTAAAGAAATAGTATTTGGTGAAATATCATTTTTGTTTATTTTAACTAAGACTAAAACCAGTAACTAGCTACTGCTGCATAAATTTACATCATTAAAGAGGACCTTAAACATTTCTTCATCCTTATTTAGAGTATTTTCTGGAGCCATTGACTTCAACTGGAAGTGTTTTATACTTGTTAAAAAATATAATATTTCTTGCACACAAGTGTGAACTTTCTGCTTGAGTAATGTTTGAATTGACCTATTTTGTCATTCAACTTTGCTGTAGACATTAGAACTTGAAACCCTGTGACCTTTCTTCCAGTGCATGATATATACGCAAACAGGTATTTGTATTAATGTTTTTCTTTTTCTATGTCTCTCTGGGAATTAAATACTATTTAAACACAGAATGAAAGAAATCCAAAGGAAGAAGTGAGAATAGTTAAAATGCTTATTTTTATACATAAGACAATATATCACTATTTTCTTGCTTGTGGGAAGGTCAGTGGTAAGCAGGAAGGGGCAGATGTCCTTTTTATCTAACTGACTGCTTATTTAATCTATTTTTAGATGAGGAAATGAGCTCCCAAATTATTGTTCAATTAGCACAACTTTATAAATTGTTCCTAAATACTTCTTTGTAATGTTATTGCTTATAAATTTTTCACAAGCAGATCTTTGATCTCTGTCTTATCCAGTAATATAGTCTCTTGAAATTAAATTATTTCATTTGCTATAAAGGGCAAGTATGAAATGTGGCTAGGAACTCAATATTAGAAATAAACATTGGAGGTTTTAAAAAGATCATTTCATTTGCTACCATTCAGCAGTAAAGAAGAGAAATAAAATCAGGTGGAAAATAAGTTAAACTAATTTATTTCTGTATAAGATTGTCTACACCTTGGGCAATCAGTGACTCAGTAGGAGAAGCTGAACATTGAGCAGGAAACTGAGTAATGGAGTGAGACAAAACAAAATGTCTCCAGGAAACTATTAGTTAGGCATATTGGCTTTGCAGTCAACAGTTACTATGTAAAATTCAAAATACGCACTGAAGATATTTCATTTCCTCTCTAACTCCGTAATTTCTGTTTTGATTTTTAATCCCATAGATCACTTCCTTGATTAGTAGTGACCCAGAACAGGAAGTCCCTCAGCCCCTCAGCCAGCAGTATTCACTATTTACTGTGTACATATGATCCAAAAATCTGCCATATGATTCACTCAAGAATCTCTTAATTTCTTAATTTCTCTCTTGGCTTCTTTTTATTCAACAAACTTTAAATCTCTCTGTTTCAAGATGCTTTCTCATTCAATAATGGGATGAATTTGAAGAATGGTTCAGAAATAAGTGTTTAAAATCTTTTCAATAAAGTAGAAGGGAGATTTGAGGACAAAGAATTCAAAACATCAACCGTAAAGTCTAATATAGGGTAAGAGATTGCAGTAAAAGAGCAATGCCTGGGGTTCAAATCACATTATATCCTGATTCCGTCATTAATTTTTTTTCTGTAGATGTGAACTGTGCAAGGCCTCTTTCTCTGCCTCTTAACTATTGCTAAAAGAAATGAAAACAACCCCAAATTAATTCCTCTTCTTCATTGGGGACTATTAGGGGGCTTTTGTTTAAGAAGGATTTTGAAAGTACTTTTAGGGTGAATGAAGATACATTTACTGAAAAATACTTTAGAACCACCTTCCCTAAACCCAACACATCATATTATCATATCATATCATATCATAATCATATAATATCAAATCATATCATATGTCTAATAGTTTGTCATATAACATTCATCTTTTCCTAAGAGATTTTAAGTTTTAAAAACTGCTGTAGTTTTATGGGATTACCTAATGAGATCTTGATGCAGTCTAACACATCTGAAGATCTGAGAGTCTGAAACTCCTAAAGTACTATGATTATTTGATTTAATTTTCTGCAATAAAAATCACACAAAACCTTATCCTATAATTGCCACCTTAAAAGCTCCTCACAAACAGTGACAATACATATGTAACTGAGAATGTGACACCATGAAATTAGCATTTACATTCATAAATAAGGGTGTAATTTTACCATCAGTCTTCATTCCATGAAGGAATAGAAGCATCTCCTTTTCATTCTCTTTGTTCTTGAAAATGATGAGCATGTTTGCACTCTATGATGATTCTTCGTAGACAATTTTTAAATTAAAGAAATTTTTTAAATCCATGCAACTGAGACTCAAGGAGGATAAAATAAATTAAACAGATTTTTTTTGCCATAACTTCAAAATGCAATGTGAAAAAAGTTTATGTGCTCCTGATGAATGAAACAATGGGCAGATTCATTTGGTGTTAACAACATTCCTGTGCAAACTTCTTTTTCATGAAGAATGATGCAATTTTATCTTTTTACCAAACATTTACAGACTCTATCAATTGTTTTTTCCCTTGATAGGATACAGGGAAAAGTAACATCATATAGGAAAGTAGATGAAGAATTCATATTTTTAATGAGGTCAACTGTTTTCTGGATAGTTGGTCACATCACCCTTTTTTTCTTTCTTTTTTAACCACTCAAACACCACTATTTTGGCATCTACCCTGCAGACTGTAGTTGGCAACCTCATGTGGAATAATTTCCAATTCATATTTCCTGCTGAGAAGGCATTTATCTCAACATACCTATGTACTGAAGTACAACAGCATTCTAATTTAAAAGCATTAGAACAATACATATTCAAAAAGCCTGGACTCAAACCTAAAAGGAATTTGATATGACACTGGCCTTCACAGACCTTGAGGTTACAACTAAGTGAAATTTTAAAAAAAAGTGAAATATGCATTAATAGCTGCCTCTGCAAATGAGACTCCTTCAGTGCACTCTACAGCAGAAGCTATACCACTGGTAATTCTATAAAATTATATGTTTTACCAGTACAGCTCTATGCAATGTTTGATTTAAGATGTAAGCAAGCTGCAGTATATAATCTGAAGATTTAGAATGTAGATTTTGCTTCATGGATAAAATGACTGACTTAACACACAACATGACTAACTCAAAATTTACACCAACATAATAACAAACAAGAAAATCTAAAGTCTTAAAAACATTCAGGCCTAAATAATTTTCAATAATCAATATATAAGTCTATAGAAACCATTATTCTAATTCTTTCTGCTCACATAGTAATATATTATATATGAAATTTCCACACAAAAGAATATTAGCAACACAGACATTGATGTTCTTAAATTTTTCCTCAGGTTTCAACACTATTTTGATAACTACTTTATTTTTCTAGATTTTTTCTTTAGGGCAGTAAATTGAACAATTTCCTTTAAAAAAATAATCCATGTATATTGACAAGGAAAAATAACATGATTCCAATCCAGCTTTTGGTATATCCAAAATATAGATGTTACAACCCATTCTTTCCATACTCTTTATTTAACTTTCCCTTAAACATCAAGTCTTATCAACTTGTATTAGAGCAATGAACGTTTCATTTCCTGTCTCTGCTTGTGTAGTAGTTCAATTAACTGATAGCAGTGTGAGGTCTATTTAGATGGTAAAAAATCCAAGTTTGCATCCTGGATTGTAAGACAAAATGCTGAGCTCCTGCAATATTTAGACATTAGACATTTAGCTATTTATTAAGATCATAGCTGCACTGCAGATATGCTTAACATCTCATTTCTGTACCTGAAATAGCTCAACAGTGCCTTCCCAAACCTCTTCCTTCCCAAAATCTGTTTTCTGCTTCTCTAGGGATTCCACTACCCTAAAAATTCACCATTTTAATGCTTTAGGCCTCTTCTCAACTACATTGTGACATTTCAGTGATGTCTGAAACAAGTCCTAACTGCTGTGATACCAAACCCTACCTTAAGAAAATGAAAAAGTATAACCTGAGTGCACTATGCTAGTTTCTGCTGTTTCATCCTGGTTTTGTTAGTCAACAAACTGTGGAGGAATGTGACTTTAGAGAGAAATTGTGAACCAAGCTACTTTTGCTATTACAAATAATAATTTCACATCATAATTAAAAATATTTAGCATTGTCCTGATCTCCAGAAAATCCCTACTGTGGCCATTTCATAACCATTGGTTTCCTTCTCACATAAGTTCTTCATAAGTTGTTCTTCCCACTTGAAAAACTGGATCCTTTCCCTCCAGCTATATTTGTGGGCAGCAATAGTGTGCTCTGTTCTGCTTGAAATTTTCTTGAAACTTGAATTTTATTTACTTCTTGATACTTTACAATCATTAGGTTATTTTATCACAATCCATGTACAGCTTTCTATTCTATTCATATGTTGGCTGTATTTGCAGTACAGCTTTTTTTTCTGTGTTCTGGCACTTGCTCTGACTAACAGGAACCTCTCTGCACAACAGGGGTATTTCATAGAATCATAGAGTGATTTCAGTTGGAAGGGACCTTAAAGATCATCTAGTTCCAATCCCCCTGCCATGGGCAGGGACACCTTCCACTAGACTATGTTTCTCAGAGCCCCATCTAACCTGGACTTGAAAACTCTTTTTTTTGCTGCTAGATATTAATATGAGTAGGATGAATTTTTGAAAGTCTCTTTTTTTTTCTTTTTTTTTTTTTTTTACTTCAAAGACCTGATTCCATAAGCGGCCCAGCAGCTTAATGCACAACATCGCTGCCTTGCTTCAATTATTTATATGAGACTTTTCTTAGAAGTAATCTCTGTATAATCCCCAGAACAGTCATTATGGAAAACATGAAATATAAGAAATTATTGATTCCCTTTTTGTTCATTCCTGAACTGTTCAATGTGTTCCAGAGTATGCAGTGCAATCAGGAAAAGAGAAAGCCCCACAAAATATCTGTAAATGTAAAACTGCAACCACAAATTAGTAATGAGGAAACCAGAGCCAGCATGCTGGAGCTGTTACTCAGTGCTCAAATTCCACTCCTTGCACACAGACAAAAAGTCTAATTTCCATTCATCAGGCATTCAAACTTCTGACTAGCAGGACCTTTGCATGTATAAAGAATGCAAGATGAGCAGCAGGAAACCCAAATTAAACTACAGGGCAAGCTCTTTAGTAACACTCTGGCAACATCACTGAGAAATATCACCATATTGCCTTAGAATGGAAATGGACCGTAACAGCAGATGGAAATAATGTAAATGGGTGAATGTATGAAAGGGCTGAGATTAAAAGTCATCCTGATTATCATTTTTAAAAAAGAACAATTGACTTCTGTGACATTATGAAATGTCATATAACCAGCTGTGTTGAGAGTTGTGCAGGAAAAAGATTACACATGAGATACTGCTTGGTCCATAGAAACTTCCTTCCCAGCAGCACTGAAATCAACTAAAAATGCTTAGGTATTTTTATTGAAACCTTATAGATGTTCATATAAATGCACGCATTTATACAAATTCCTAATGAAATCCCAATGGTCTATGTAGATTCATGGAAATCCAGTTGAATTCCTTTGCATGTTATTTCATAACCTTGTTTGTAAAAGTTTTTTAGTATAACAAGCAGTTGCCTATTTTTTGCTAGCTTTCATTCAGGTTTTCTAATCATAATAAAATTGGAAACTCAGAGAATAATTTAAAAAAGCTTTTAAGTCACAATCTGGTGTCAACTAAGTATATTATACAGCAGCCACATAATAACAAATTCTTAAAAGAAATTTAGTCAATGGTACTTATGAGGACATTGATGGGAAAAGATCAATGTTTTAGCATCTTCGGAACTACTAGGTCATATCTACTCAAGTGGACAGATTTTCCTAGTTAGGAAAACTAAATACTCTGACTCTAGCATTATCCTTTTCCCAATTAAAAAAAAAATCAAATAAATTGCCTATAGGTATTTTAATTATTGTGACCAAATTAAACATATGAATTAATTTAATTTATTTTGTTATAAACTCCCTTAGCAAATGGGGTAAAAATAAAAATCTTAATTTCTCATTTACATAAAGCCAGAGTTTTAGGTGTTGGGGTTTTTTTTAATTACCAACTTTTTTTTTAATTACCAATATGTTCCTAACATATTCTTGTTTTCCTCTGTGAGAAATTCAGAGACTTTTGCTGTAGAAGATAGATGGTGTAGGCACAGACCACAACAGCCTGTAATATTGTTATTGTTTGCATTACCCATCATAGAAATCCTCTCAATGGATATTAGAGAGCATTTCTTTACTGAGAGGTTGGTTACACAGTGGAACAGAGTTCTTAGGAAGGTGAATAATGCACCAAGCATGTCAGTGTTTAAGAGACAGTTGGATAATGTCCCTAATAATGTGCTTAAAAATTTTGTCAACCCTAAAGGTCAAGCAGTTGGACTAGATGGTCACTGCAAGTCCTATTAATTTTATATATGTTTCCCTCCCCTCCCCTCTCCCCCTCCCCTCTCCCCTCCCTCCCCTCCCCTCCCCTCCCCTCCCCTCCCCTCTCCTCTCCTTATCCAAATCTAACAGCACAGACCAGACTTCCTTTTGGTCTTACACTGAATATGTCCATCTTTAAATGTAAAAATGAATTAAAAATATTCTAAAATTTAAGATTTTATATAGCCAGAATATGTTAAATATTTGACAGAAACTAGTTGAAATTACATAATTGAGTATCATACATACATATACATAAATATGTAATATATTTTATATTATATATTTGTAATCATATAAATACTTGTTTCTCTTTAACTTGGAACTGATTAGTTTCTAATATTGGACAGAAAACTCCTCTTTAAGCATTGCATATGTAACTAGTACGTATGGACTAGTCTTATTTATCACATTCAGTTTTTTAGGTTAAATTTATCAATTATCAAGATAAACTAAAAGGGTTTCTAGACTTGTGGGAGCTAGAATATTATAGGCAGGGAATGTTTTCCTTTGAATCTATTTAATTTTCATGGAAAGCTTTACATTTTAATTAAGAAAGAAGTAAAGGAACACTGATATTGTTCTCCTTCTCTCTGGAGTATAGGACACATGCAGCTCAGTTCTGCAGCAATACATTAGGGACATGCAAATCTTTTCCTGGAGGGAAAAACAGAGAAGCTTGTGTTCAGCTTCCAGTGTCCAGTAAATTGTTTTGTTTTCGTGTGCTAACTTTAATTTCTGAAATGAGGCAAAAGAAAAATGGTATATAATCTTCTTAGTCTAGATATAATCATTAAATATATACAGCCATATGGAGTATTTTATTTTTGCCTTCTTATGAATGCATTTCTTATACTCTACAGCCAATGTGAGTGTAGGAAACACTGAAATTATTGAAGTTTACCTCTCTTTCCTAGGAGAAGATTTTTCTGGGAGGAATTAACACCTGAAAGACCATATAGTCATTGGTCACAGCCAGCATGGCTTTGTGAGATGAAAGTCTTGTTTTAGCAAAACTGATTTCCTTTTATCACAAGGTAACCCTCCTAGTTGATCAAGGGAAGTCAATTGATGTAATCTTTTTGGATTTCAGTAAAGTTTTACATATTGTCACTCGCAGGACTCTTCTGAACAAAATATCCAGCACAAGGCTGGATAAACACTGCATATGATGGGTGAGCAGCTGGTTCATGGGTTGGGCACAAAAGGTTACAGTGAGGGGTGACATCAGACTGGTGACTGTCACTAGTGGGGTTCCACAGGGCTCCATCCTCAGCCCTGTGCTCTTCAGCCTCTTCATTAATCACTTGGACACAGGACTGGAAGGGATACTGAGCAAGTTCACAGACAATACAAAACTGGGAGGAGCTGCTGACTCCCTCAAGGGCAGGGAGGCCTTGCAGAGAGACCTCAACAAATTAAAGGCCTGGACAATCACCAATAATATAAAGTTCAAAAAGGGTGAGTGCTGTTTTCTGCACCTGGGAGGGAGCAACCCTGGATGTGTGAACAGAATGGGGAATGAGATGCTGGAGAGCAGAGCCATGGAAAGGGACCTGGGCATCCTGGTCAATGTCAAATTGAACATGAGTCAGCAGAGCCCTGGCAGCCAGGAGGGCCAACCCTGTCCTGGGGTGCATCAGGCACAGCATTGCCAGCTGGGCAAGGGAGGGGATTCTCCTGCTCTGCTCTGCACTGGGGCAGAGGACTCACTTCGAGTGCTGGGGGCAGTTCTGGGCACCACAATAGAAGAATGATATTAAACTGTTAGAGAGAGTCCAAAGGAGGGCAACACAGATGATGAAGGGCTTTGAAGAGAAACGATATGAGGAGCAGCTGAGGAGCCTTGGTCTGTTCAGCCTGAACGAGACTGAGGTGAGACTGCACTGTAGTCTGAAACGTCCTCATGAGGGGAAGAGGAGGGGCAGACACTGATCTCTGCTCTGTCATGCCCAGTGACAAGACCCCAAGGAATGACCTGAAATTGTGTCAGGGGAGGTTCAGGCTAGATATTACAAAACGGTTTTTCACCCAGAGAGTGGCTGAGCACTGGAACAGGCTCCCCAGGGAAGAGGTCATAGCACCAAGCCTGACAGAGTTCAAAAAGCACTTGGAAAATTCTCTTGAGTACCTGGTGTGATTCTTGCAGATGATGTTGTGCAGGGCCAGGAGCTGACACAGTGATACTAGTTGGTCCCTTCAAACTCAGTTTATTCTGTAATTCTGTGACACCTGTTATTACCTCACTCATTAACTGGTTTGTTCTTCATCGGTATTAATAGCTACCCAGAGTTTCTTTTATTCAATTGCTGTGCAATTTGAATGTTATGTGAGGTCCAAAATTATGTCAGCTTCAGTCTGAGTTATCAATACAGCTCCCTGAAAACACTTGTTGCCACTTACCAACAAAAATAGATCTCACATATCCACAGTTAAATAAGGATGAGTTTAAAAATATTTCCCAACATCCCAGTTCATTTGCCCCTGAATACTGGAAAGATTTTTTGTGTACAATTGCATAGTTTCTTATGTCATGCTTTTATAGCATGCAGCAAACAAATATTCCCTGAGGTGCCAGGAAGAGTGGTGGATGCTGAGATTGTTTGTGTCTTCAAACCATGGAATGTAAGTAATGATATTATCAGATCCTCAGAAGTATTTTCTTATTAAACAAATCTCTGTTCCTTCATGTGTGATAGCAGAATGTTTTGATATTTTCCTGTCAGCTTAATATCAAAGATTAGCATCTGACATGCCATGTCACGTTCTTCTACCTGCCTTTCCTACTGCATTTGAGCCAACGAGGCTTCATTTCTAATTCTTGGTAAAATGTATATATTTTATAAAAATATACACAGACAATTTTGCAGTGAAATTCACAGACTCAACCTCTGAGTTGCAGGTGCCTATGATCAGATACACTGCCTTGGAAAGACACTCTGCTTCTTGTCACTTACTGAGCTAGAATAAACAGATAGGCAACCTGTTCTCTTCCACTGAGCACATACAATTGAAGGGAAAGCCTTTTTTTAACTCTTCCTGTGAAATATTTTGTATATTCAGACTTACTTCAGCATTTAAGAGATAATTTCTGAACTAAATGAAGCCTGAAAAATCTACAAAAGGTAATTTTTAATTTTTTTTTATAAGATATAGACATAACCCCTTAATGAAAGGGTGCAGATAAATACTAATAAGAGAATAGTAGGGAATTTTAAAGTCACCCACCATGCAACTGAAAGAAAATAATTTTCTGTATAAATTGTAGATTTAAAAGGGTAAAAAGGACCTATATATTTTTCATTTAAGGTTTTGTATATTAATAGCAGTTAAATTCATTGCAAATAAGAGTAATAAGTAAGGGGCTTTCGTTATATCATCTATCAAAAGCTCAAAATTCATGGATTTACAAAGAGATGGAGGTCTAGTTTTTGGCATTTTATTTCTTTAAAATTTCATTTCCTTTCATAGAAAATTCAAAGGGTTATTTTTGCTTTCTCCAATGTCAGGATGGAGAATCAGTTTACCCCATTACAGCTACACACATATTTCTCTACGGAATTGATGTTGGCTCTGAAGAAATTGAAGGAACTCCAAAGGCTAGTTCAGTAATACCACTCCATATGAAAGCTGATGATTCCTGAATGATTACTTTGGCCTAGATCCCTCACAAAACACAACTGGTTTGACACTTGCTTAGTCACAAACAGTAGATAACTGCACAGTAATTTTAAGAATTGGAAGTTAATCTTTACAGAGTAAAACTGATTTCCCCCTGAAATAATTATGAATTATATAATTAATTCAACCAAAATGTAAGTTAAGATGTTATTATTTATGATTAGTATGTTAATTATTTATTCAGAATATCCAGTAGAGTTCCTGCTCAGACCTACATTGTCTCCTGTGTCAAAAGTTAAGGAAATTCTTTCTCACTCCTTTACCATTTTCTTGGGGCTTTTTTTTCTTTTTTTGGGGGGGTGAGAGTGTGTGGGAAAAAGTTAAGTAACTATTTGGAAAAAAGAGCATGAGCTTTGAATATAAAAGCTCTCAGTTTTCTGAAATTCAATACATAACCAAAAATAATATTCCATCTGTGGCATTGCTGCCTTTTGAGATGATCCAGACTACAGTAAGTGGTAAATTATTTTCTTTTGGTCTCTGATTTTGATTCCTATTTAAATTAGTCATTCAAAATGAAAATTCCAAGTATAATGCAGTTTCTACTTTTGAGTAAATGAGAAAGAATATCAATTTGGCCTTCATTTTCAGATATTTTTTTAGTGTTGGTTATACCAACATCATTTACATGTGTTTGCACTGTGTTACTAGTAAAACAACTGGCCTACTGTATTAGTTTATTTGCCTTTCGGCAAAGTCAAATGTAGTTTTGAATTTGAAAGTAGCATCAAATTCAAAAGCAACATCTATTATTAACTGAAATAATGTTTTCCCATCATTTACAAGCTGCACCAGATGTACAAAGTGAAAAATAAGGACCCTGTGTCATTTTGGAAGTAAGTGCATTTAACCTTGGTTGTGTGCATATGCTTATATACCTATGTAAGCCTCTGTGTCTGCATATCTCTATAGATATGGAGGGGAATATGTATCTATAGGTATAGCCTGTATCTATCCATAAAGCCATAAGCTTACATTTTCCCTGGAGCAGATAATATTGTTCTCAGTTCAACTGACCTAATTTTCCTTCAGCAGAGATGAGCCTCTTTGTAATTAGCATGGAGGAAAAGGTTATTCAGAGATAAAATAGGCATCTAACTTGTTCTTTGAGTTCAAGGAAAAATTGGTAGTGTACATTATTTCTGCACTGAACTTTATTTGGGTTGATTTGCAGCATTGATTTCAATAATTTTTTTATGAACACAGAAAATGTGTCCTACTTTCCACTGTTTACATTGGGTAATAGCATTTCCAGCAAAAATAGGATAGTGCTTGTGCACAGAGCAAATTTTACATTGGCATAAATTGGCAGAAATCCATCAGCCTTTAACATTTGTGATTCCCATCTCAGTGTAGTCCAGTGTTGTCAAACAGCAGATGGGGGAAATTAATTATTAAACTGAGCAATAAATAAAAAACCGTAATTTTTTATTAGTAATCAAATTAACAGGAAGGATTAATCCTGCCATATGAACATTTGGATACCTGAGGGGAAAGAAGAATTTTCAATTAATATCATATTCCCTTGACATAACAATTTGAGAGAAGAAAGGGAGGAGGGTTCTTCTAATTAATCAAATACAGCAAGACATAATTATAAAGAAGATTAGTTTTTTGTTAATTTCTGCCTTGGTCTCCACAGTGGAGAGGCTCTTTTCACACACATTGCTGTTCATGTTCCATTCTGAAGAGTTCTAGTCAATAAAATGCCTTGCAAGTAGCAAAAAAATCTGTTATTGGCTAGGACAGCATAGGTTAATACTCTTCTAAAACAAAACAGTTTTTGTTTTCAGTCACAAAATACACCTTTGACTTACTTCAACAGATATCTTGGGCTATGAAAGAAAAAACTCATCTGAACACAAAAGTTAAAGGTGCAGAAAGAAATCAAGACCCTTGAACCCAGACATATACTTCACTACAAGCTGTGAACACTGACTGTAGAGTTAGAAATGCTGTCCTGCCACATTTATTGTTTTCTGTCCATCTGCACCATATGAAATTCAATCATTTAAATATGGCGTATGTGTGAACATTGGCCAAATAACATGCAAGCCAATACATTTTCTTTCAGGTTGTGAGTCACAGTGCAAAGAAAACTGGTAATAGCACCATTTAAAACATCTGTTTTTTACAGTTAAACAACACACAACTTTAGAAGGAAAAACACTAGCTCTGTAAGGCATGAAGTTATCAGTAGAGCAGAACAGACTCCCCTCCTCATCTGTTAGGTTGACATTGGATGAAGCTGAAGAATGAACTAATTTCCCTGAAAAGCAAAACAGAACAACTTTGTTTTGTGCTCAATAGAAGGAATATAAAATACAATTAAAAATACAAATATGGTGACCATTATAATGATATTTATCAATGATCTTTCAGCTTTATTTAGATACGTATATCCTACACTTTCACATGCACACATACAAAGTTTTGAAAATGTAACCTTAAAGGTGAAAACGTGCTCTTTCAATAAAGATACATAAAGGACCTCCGTTTGTCATATATGCTATGAAATGATTATTCATTTAGTGAAAATAGTCTTATAAAAACAGAGAGTGGAGCAAAGGATAGTTAAAAAATTAAGGAAGTAATTTTTTTTTTCTTAACTAGAATTCAAACTTGTTTGTTTGGCTGGTTGGTTTGGTTGTTTTTTTGCTTTTTCTCCGGGATTATGTATAGATTTTTCACCATTTAAACACCCTTTTACTTATAAAAAGGAATACTTTCCAAACAGCATGGAACAGAGGAAAAGATCAAATGCTTAATTCTTCCCACTGTGAGGCATTCTTGAAGGCTGAATTTCAACCTTCTGATCAGCTTCATGCAGGCATATGAGAGAAAGATTGAAAAGAGAGGTGTTTGAGGGGCAGTCTCTGAAACAAACACTTGAAAAAACGTGGGCTGCAGAAGTTAATTTTCATTTTTGTGCTTTATGTATGCTTACCCTTTTAATTGACTTTTATTGCAAGCGCAAATGATTACTGTATTGCAAGCTCTCTAGAAGCTTGACTAGATATAGATAAGGTGTACTTTTATTGCATTTGAAGAGTAGAAAGAATAAAATAGTTTTCAAAGCAAGGCCTCGCAGGAAAATATCTTTTTATTAGAGTGGTTGACAGTGAAAGTAGAATTTAGCAAGAAGCATTATCTAAATTACTTTCAGCAGTTATTTGTACTGCACTGTTTACTACAGTGCTTAGTCACTGCAGTTGATTGAGACTTAATTATGTTGCTAAAATAATTATAGCAATAACCCACATCACAAGTATCTTATGCCTAATACTCACTCTTATTTTCAGTACAGTCTGAAAATCAACTCCATTATAGTTTAGCACTTCTTTATAAAGGCCAGTAAGAAGGGTTAAGAAGATCACATTGAGAAAATATCCAAATATTACTGATGATTCAAGATTTTAGAGTAATATCTTTTAATAATGAAGAACTGATGTGAAACAAATTCTGTCCCTAAATGCATGTTTGTGAAATAAATGATGCACAGAAATCTTTAAGCATAAAAAATAATAAACAGGCATACATTTAAAAATCTGATGAGACTTGTTGGAAGGCACTTGTCTTTCATTTTCTATTTGCATTCACATTTCCTAGTAATAAGATAAGAATCAGAAGAACAGTAATGTAATTTTATCTGCAAAAAAATTTGACAAAAAACATTAACTGAGTGCTTCAGGGTATTTTATTTTGTCAGTGATTTTGCCCTTCCTCAGTCTGCATAGGGTCTAAAAAAATAGACTTTGTACCATATTTCAGTCCTGAGGAGAAGTAGAGTCCTTCACCATAAGTGTAACTTTTTGCTTTATTTAACGAAAAAACAGAAAGGTGTTGATTTTTTTCTAATATTTCATTTCCAGATACAGAAAATGTCATGATCTATCTGAATACTAGGGGCTGACTCTCTGAATTATAGATCTTCTGTTTTTCAATGGTGATACAATAAATAAAAATACATAGTGTGTCTGTGTATAACAGGAAGTCATGCAGACCTTACAAAGAAAGAGACCATCTGATTTCTTATGTCTTTTAGAGAAATACCACCACTGCAGTGTGGTTTTACTGGATCCCAGATTATGGCATCAGTGTCACAGTCTTTTTAAAGATACACTGCCATCAAGTAGCCCAAAGTCAACTGCCATTGAAGACAGTGGGAGCTGTAGGGCTCATAAGAGGATGGAGAAAGAATAAATGGACCCAGACTGGAGGAAGCCAATAGCCAGTCACATAATGAACAGCTCTCTTGCTGGGCCATGTCCCAGTTTTTCAGCCACTGGGCTATAATATTAATTTCTTCAATCCTCATGAGCTACACAACTGTTTTGCCCAATATTTACTATATGTCTCTCAGGCAAGCTGCCTCAGTACCTGCAAAAATAAAGCATTCATGGGAAAAAGCTTCTGTTAATGCTTTGCTCCCAGCCTAGAGCTGGACTCACGACACAAACTCTTAAATCACCCTTTTCTTATAATTACACTGATTCCTCCTATGCCAGAGAATATGGAACATGGACTGTGGTGACTGGTTCAGTGTTCCTAGTCTTTGACAGTTTATTATGCTATCTGCAGCTAACACATTGCACAAGCACTGGTGAGCCACTGGCAGTGGAGATGTTTGGTACTAAGGTGGGGGGAGTTTTCCACAAGGTTTGATGTCTTGGAAAATCAAGACAGTGTCTTACACAAATTATATTAAGGAAAGTCCTACTCAAAAGGGAATTAGAGCAAGACATACAGTTAAGCTGAGAAAAGCAGCCAAAAAGTATAGAAGCTCAGAAGTCGAGGGCCAATGTGTATGTCTCAAATACCAATAGTTGGATAGCCAAGGATAACCAACCAGGGATTGTTGGTAAGAATACACCGTGAGAAAGAAGGAGAAGGGGGCCATACAGAAGTAGGGCAGCAATTTTCTGGCACAAATGTCCTTGTCCTGGCTCCTGGAGACAAACAGAACACTGTACAGCACAAGTGCAGGAATGAAGTCAAGAAGTGGATATGGACTATTGAAAAAAGGCAGCAACCTCATTATGGGGTGTCAAGACCACCAAAGCCCCTAAAAGCACTCTGACCCTTTTCCAGAAAGATCTGTAACAATGAAGTGTGAATGATAACTAATTTGTGTAGAAAGCCAGAAATGTAGCTCCAGGGCAGGGGGAACTTGTCTGTAAAAAGGTACATCCATGAAACCCAGGAAGCACCCTCAGGACCATTGACTCCCCACGAGCTTGATTGACGCTGGAGCCAGGAATGGTTATCCTTCTTCCTTTGTTTCCTTTTTGTCTTTCTTTCTTTCTTTCTTTCCGCCTTTCTTTCCTCCCTTCTCTTTTTACCCTATACCTCATGCAAAACCCACTGCTGTGTCCTTATATGTATTAGTTTGAAAACAAACCAGTGGGAGATCACAAATCAAGATTAAAATTTAATGGGAAAATTAAATAAAGTAAGTGCAATAATACAAGGAAAAGCACTGACAAAGTCAGATACAACCTGACACCCTGTTAGAGTGGTGGTAGCAGCCCAAATGAAGTAGTTCAGTTGAAGCAGTGATCCTGTGAAGGTCTGGTCTCCACCTGAAGATCCAGTGGTAGCTCTTGTCCTCTGGGAACCCAGTAGACAGGGCTAGCTCAGGCAGTTCCAAGGCCAGGTTATATCCAGGTGGGAATGCTTGGCTCCTCCCTCCTGGGTGGAGCATCTCACAATGGGATGAGATAAATCCATGAGTCATGCAGTGGGTCCTTGACGGCCCATTGTCTGTTATCAGGGGTGAGTCACAGCAGGAGATAACAGCTAATGCCCCACAGCTGGTGGTAATAGAATACTGAATACATTTATATTGTAACCTAGGACATTATACTAGAAGATAAAGGAATAGCTTTTACCAATTTCATTATTTTATACTAGGACTCTTAACTATAGCTAATAGCAAAATAACTCCTACTTTCTGGGGGGTATCACTCTATTTAACTCACTTCACCTCCTGCAGAAATGCTGACACTTTTTATACTCATAATCATGTCACTGAATTTAGGAGAATAAGAGATTCAGGAAAAGCAAGGAGAAAAACTGTGAGCATAATGAAAGCAGAGGACAAATAAAGGTCTTAAAAGCAAGCAAAAATCGATAACAAAACTTCATGATAAGTGATGACATGTCAGAATATATTCTCATTTAGAATATAGGACTAAATTCAAAGTAAATTAAAAGTACAGATTTAATCTGTGATATTATCTACTTCGACTGAAATAATTTTTTTCAAACCCTTTAATTCATGCTCTACCATTTATAGAGGCATCTCTGTAAATTTAATCTCAGGTTGTCAGATACCTGTAGAGAAACTGCTGCTGACAGAGTTACCTCTTCATTAGTGTTGTGCTCAGTCTCGTTCCCGAACAGCATTTTTTCTCTAAGTGAAAAAGGTAATATTTTTCAAGGTGGCTATGTCTCCAGCATAAATAGCATTTGATTACCATTTTATGATATTTAGGGGAGAAACAAAAAAAGCCCCCACAACTTGTTTGTATATATTCATGGATAAAAATGTTAAAGTCTTAAAAAAACAGGAGAAATAGGTTATTTTGTATGCTTTTGGAGGTTTATGATCCCAGGAGATATCGATTTAATCTATTGACAATCATTTTGTAACCAATCAACTGAAACAGTGACAAGGCAGAAGAAAGGCTTGTGCTTTAATTTTCTTTTAACACAGAAAATTATCTTCTGCTGCATTTACTCAGTGAATGTGGTTATTAGATAGATGCATACTGATGCTCACAGGAAGTTGAAAATGAGGTTGCCACCTTATACTTTTTCAAATTATTGGGCTTGAACAGCACATGATAACTATGGGCTACTTTGCTAAAGTTTGCTTTCATAAATGTGCAGTAGTAGAGTTAGGCTGTTTCAATTTAAACTATCCCAATACCCTTGATGAGAGTTGTTTTTCACCAATTCCAGAAAAATGAGCAGCTGTTGTTGGTTTCACAGTGACTTTCAAAATATTAGCGCTTTGCCTTTTGTGATCAAACCACTTGGGCGGTATGCACTTACAAAATGTGAATATAAAATTAATCTTCACCTGTTTTCCGACCCAGGTTTCACATTAACTTAGTAGTTTCTTTCACACCTTTACTTGTCCAGGATAAATCAGAAATAAATTCATTTATGGAATGTACTTTTTGAGAAGTCTGCCTAAAATCAGACTAAAATAGGATAAAAGCTATTAATTTTCTATTTCAATTGCAAATACAGAAGTAAATATTTTTAATGTGCATGGTTTTTTTAGCTACAAAAACTGTTTGGATGACTTTGTGAGAATATCACTGGAGTAATAAATAAGTACAGCCTCAGTAAAAGATTCCTTTTAGTGTGTCATATTGTTCATGTTTAGATGTCCACCTGCTGCAGAGTAGTTACAAAACTGTTTTACAGAAGACTGATTGCAGACCGGATTGATAAAACCCCACAGAATAAGCTGTACTTTGTGACCTTACAGCCTCAGGCTAACCTTGATTATGGTAAATCTCTGGTGACATACTCTTTTTGTAGTTTATGTCCCTATTATTTTTTATGCTTTTACATTGTAATTTATATATTATTTTATTCTCTATTTGCTTAATCCTTGTTATCCTCACTTTTTTCATTAGTTCAGTAGATTTGTAGTGTTAGCAACACAGCTGTCTAAATAAAGTATTAAATTTCTTCTTCAGCATTTTTCTTTAGCCTTTGCCAATAACTCATTTAAAAAATTAGAGAAATGTTATCACAGCATGCCCTCTACACAGACTCCAAAATGAGCTGCCAAGAAATCGGTCCACTCTTACTTGTAAAAGCATCATTTTGTAGAAATAAATGCTCAGATACCTTAGTTGAAGCAGTTTGTAAACAGGTGCCCACTGCGAGATGCTCCTTTTTTAATAGAGTTTAAACCAAGGCAGCTGTGTGAAATGAGAGCCAGCAGATGGCAGCACGATTGGCAGCTCCCCCTTAGGAAAGGAGAAGATGCAATTCAGAGAGAAGTACCTGGTTAGGGACATGCTCTTGTTCGTCTTTACTCACCAATAAAACATCAGTTGCTTGTAGCTCTTTGCCTGGGACTGTTGCTGCATGATCCTGCTTACAGCAGAAGGATCCTTGTGATTTTATTGCAAAACATGTAATGTGAGATTGCTTTTTCAAGAAGCACCAGCCCCTTGAGATTATTATTTTACTGTATTTATCCTTCTTCTCTGAGACAGAAGGATCCTTAATATCTTATGCTGAATTTGGAGATTGCTTTTTCATCAGCAAAAAAAAAAATAAAATAAAATATCTAGAATTAATGCCATGTCATTTTCCCTCATAATTTGATCACATGAGAGACCACTGAGTATCCTCTCTATTTTTTTTTTACCTTATTTTTTCTTATACAGGCATGATGAACTTTTATCATGAATAAGGCAGGTTTTGTGTCAGAGCAAAAAGAACCACCCAAGCCTCAACTTTGTTGTCAATACTTAAACAAGTGTAAGGAATAATGAAGGAAGGTGCTTAAGGAAGGTCTTCACACTTCCTATCAGTCCTAGTTCTCTATGTGTTTTCCCAGTGCTCACTTTTAATAAATTCACTGTCCTGGTGTTGCCAAATTTCTTTATAGAAATCAAGGATCACTGTTGATCTCTTCAGTTTTATACACTAGCTCTGTGAAGACCCTTCAAAATTACCTGGATTGTGTTTCTTCACAGGCAGTGGACAAACAGACACTAGTTATTGAGTACTTCTGTTTTAATGACTTGCGTGTTAAGTGGCTACATGGTTTTCACCAACCTTGCAAAATGGGCCTTGAGAAAAGCAAGTGTTAGTTGAAACTACGAGATGCATTTTCTATAGTCTAGAGAAGTAAGTTTATTTATCTAAAAGTAAAGATAATCTGGAGAGATACTGTTATGTTTTACTGTGCTAATTTAAATTATTTGAGTTGCACTGATGAAACCGCTTTTTTTCCTGTTAGATGTATTTAAATACTTTAATTTTCTTTCTTATTTGTTTACTTAGGCTCTGGTAGAAGTATTGCCTAATGTTTAAAAGACAACTGTCATTGGCAGTGAAGAGAAATATCTTTTTTCCTCTTTTCTCTTTAACAGTGTGATCCTTAGGTATTGTGATTTCTTGGGATAACTTATCTTCCTCCACACCAAAAATATTTATGTATCCTAAATATTATAACTGTATTTGTAATGCATTCACTGAAATCTTAATCTAAACTGCTCAAATAATTCGTAGACTGGATAAACTGTGAAAAGTACCCACACTGCCAAAGAGAATGTGAGCCATCTCAGAAGTGACACACTCAGCAGGAACTTGTATTCAAGTTCTCAGCACTCAGCTCCCTTTGACTCTTTGATTATTTACTTTTATTTGCATGACACAGCCTGTGGTGGTTGACTTGTGCACAACCAATTGTCCTGAGCACTACAAGTCTCTGTAAGATGGGAAACTGAGAAAGACATCAAACTAAATGCATTCCCTCACAAAAAGGGGCAATACCTGACTAATGGCACATTCTGTTTTGCTTCAGCTGGAATTTAGTATATTGTACACTGCAACAACAAAAGCTTCCTACATTCTCTACCACTGTGCAACACATTTAGTATAAATCCATCCTTCCTTCCTTCCTTCCTCCCTTTCTCCCTTCTTCCCTTCCCTTCCCTTCCCTTCCCTTCCCTTCCCTTCCCTTCCTTCCCTTCCCTTCCCTTCCCTTCCCTTCCCTTCCCTTCCCTTCCTTCCTTCCCTTCCCTTCCCTTCCCTTCCCTTCCCTTCCCTTCCCTTCCCTTCCCTTCCCTTCCCTTCCCTTCCCTTCCCTTCCCTTCCCTTCCCTTCCCTTCCCTTCCCTTCCCTTCCCTTCCCCTGGTCTTCTACAGTGAGCTCTTGGCCCAGCAAAAAAACCAATTTTTTTGTACCACTTGCCCTGTATGCAAAAAATCTTGACTATCAAAAAAAATATTACTTGGACACAAATAAGAAAAATGCTGAATTTGTTTTGTTGGGAATGAGGGCAAAACCTGTGGGACAAAAGAATATGAATGGGGGAAAATGAAGCTGCATGCTGACTCGGCTCAGGACAGGGAGGTCTAATTGGTAAGCAAATGTAATCATGACCCCAAGGCAACACAGCACTGGGGCAGATCTCTTCTTTCATTATGTAGAAAGACCCAGCTGAATTTTGGGACATCCATTTCAGCCATCTTGTGTTAGGAGTTGGTGGACTACTTTCTCCCAAGTGAGGATATTTAATTCATAACTCAAATAGTCTCCCACTGCAAAATATGAAATGTTCTTTTTGTATATATATGAAAAGACATTTACTGACAGTTTTCACTTCTCCCCTCCCCCATTCAATAGCCCGCTACTCACTTCATTAAATCCTGCAGTGGAGAAACTGTCCATTTATTTTTGATGTCTTTTTTTTTGCATTTAATGAGGATGGCTGCTAGATGTCATTCTTTCATATTTGATATTATGACACTTACTGATAGGTTTCAACTGAAATGTATATCCTACTGAGTAGAAGGACCCAGTTACAACACACCGTTCACCTGTCATGGCTCAATGTTGCCATTTAAATAAAACTGACCTATGTGTTAATGGAGCCATAACCTCTGCTTTAGTGTAAACTGTGTCTCAGTCAAAAATAGAGATGGAAAAAGGGAATATACTCTGCAGCACAAAAGGTGAAATGCTACTGTAGAAGGTAATACTTTAGCAAAATGTTTAGAGCTTGGCAGAACATCAAAGTACTTGCTGAAATTACGGTTTCAAATTGAGCTGGAGATTTTCAGGACACTGTAAGTACATATGTATAGATGCCTTAGGTCAGATTAAAGATCCATCTTTCCCAGAATCCTGCCTCTGAATAGGGTCAGCACTGCTTAAGGAAAACCTCCTTTTAACAGCAGAGAAATGAAAAATCCTGGCAATTTGCAGCTTAGGGACTGCCTCAGCCAAAAGATCTGTATTTTATAGCACTTTCTAGCGTATTTTTCCCATGCATTTATCTAATATTTTATGAACCTATTTATGCTTTTGGACTGTAAACATCTTGGCAAGGACTTCAGCTGCTGACTGCTTGCTGCTTGAAAAACTATCTTTTATATGTTTCCAACATGCTGTCTGACCCTTTTATTTTCTGTGTTCTTGTATGGTTAGAAGAAAAATGACCATTCTCTATTTGTTTCCACCCCACAACATAAAACCTCCATAATGCCTTCTTCTGGTGATTTCTTTTCTTAGATGAAGTGTCACACTCTGTTCGATGTCTCCTATTACAGATGTCACCTCAGTCCCTCAATCATCATTTATAACCCTTTATATATCTTTTCACCATTTGAAGTAGAGCACACAAATATTCAGAACTGGATATAATCTAAGTGTATATAACAATGTAGTGACATTTTCCTTTTTATTCAAGTATGAAGTAATTCCTACCATTCACACTCTTTTGACTGAAGCTGATTATTCGTATCCGATGATTTTCATCAAACTAGTCACAAGACTTGCAAGATGTTCTTAAAAGAACACTAGTGTGTTTATAGCTCATTATTTTCAGCATGTGTATCTACTATGTACAATTTCTTGCCTACTCTATGTATATTTCTTTGAAAATTTACCTTTCACTCTCTGTCATTCAGATGATCCACTGGACTGCAGGACCATAGTAGCATTTTAGTTGGAAATGTTTAAGTAAACTGAATATATGCTTGGACATATCTGAAAATATAATCAAGGTAAGGTTTGCATTAAGAAATAGTTTCTTTAGTTGAACAATTGATATATTTGGAAAAATGGAAAAATTATTATGATGAGCCACACACTGACAGGCAGGTTCTGACAGGCAGAGAAATAATCAAGCAAATCAAAGACCAGGTTGGGAACATTAACCTCTGTATTATGTTAACCCATGATACACTTTGAGGTAGAAAATTACTTATCATGGCATAATGAGATACACACAAGCAAAAAGATGGCAGATTCAGCAGGGTCATGGAAAAGAACTTTGCATTTGTGAGAAAATGAACTTTTATCAGCATGTGAGAAACAGGACTTGTGATGTCTGCAGTTTCAGCATCTTTTACTTATGTTTTAACATTTTACATAGATGTTTTTTAACATTTAATAGAATTCTGCTCTCCATTTTATCTACTGAGATTGCTCTGCAGCTCTCCCTTAAAGATTCAAATTTTGAAGGTTGAGGTAGAAAGCATAACTGCTGTATGAAAACCAGTCTTTATTTGTTCTTTGTGTGCTTCTGTCCTTAATAAGTTGATTGCTGGGAGAATTTGCAAGTGGCACGATACCCCTACTAGTTTTCATGGATCCTGCATATGCATATTATTTTCTTTCAGAAATGTGAATTAAAACACAGCCAGTGAACCAGTCAAATTGCTGTGTACCACAATAATTTTTTACAACCTGTAGAAGTTAAACATACAGTTAATAGTAAAAACAATTTTAGTAAAAAATACGTCTCCATCTTTGACATCTCACTCCTGGTTGTCAAGGAGATGCCAACCCCTGTCTCTGTCATTGTTCTGGAGAGGTTTAATGCTTTCTTTTCCCAAAGTTAATGTTATTGTTCTCAACTTACACATAGCTGCTCATTTGACCTCTCTGTCCAGACCTGTTGAAAGTAGGTGAGCCTGAAAATTGCTCACTTTCACAATTGTATCAGCTGGTTCTTTAGAAATATATTTCTTACCACCATGATCTTTCTAACTGCATTATTATTAAATGCTTGATTTGCCATTTGTTTGCTTGTTTTTCAATAACAGAATAAAAAGTACCAAAACCTAGACATTTGAAATTAAAACCTAAAAAAAACTTCAAACTGGTAGTCCTAATAGCAACCACCTATACCTTAAGTATGATATATGTTTAAATGGAGTACAAATATCAAACAAACTTTTAATCATATAAACCTTGCCTGGGGTAGGAAAAAAAAAGAAGAAAGAGAGAGGGGAAAAAAAGTGGCAAGGTTCAGTTTGCTGTTCATAAAGTGATATCTATGAATATTAAAAAAAATTTAAAATAATTTTAAAAAATTTAAAATATAAAGAAGGCAGAACAGGTAAGAAAACCTATCCATGCAATCGTTATTTAGGGAAGTGCATGATGAAGCATAATTTATTTTGAGAATGTAGAAACTGACCTTCATGTGGACACTGGTCTAAATGCTTCATGTCCCCATGTAATTTTCAAGATTTCTAAAATCTTGAGTTCATTTTCTTATCATGAACTCAGCCAAGAAAATTCAAATTCATAATTCCACGAAAATAATCATTTAGCATACTAGTGGTGAAATCACCCTAACTCAAAAGAACAGAACTAAGACAAATGCATAGAGATGTTACCCACTCTGTCTTTTAAGGTGTTGAATTTTTTTAATTCTCAGCAATTTAAATGGCAGTTTAGAGAGCTCAGAACTACACAGAAACAAATAATGTGTGTCTTTAAAAGGTGACATTGTAGAAGATTTGAAATGAAGAAACAATATAAGCTACATTAGAAGGAACATTTTTTCTATTGTTTGAAATAAATCTACACTAGCTATTAAATTAAATTAAAACTGTACTATCTTAAAGTAATATTTGATTAACTTACAGTTGCTTTCTCACTAGCTCCTACATACACTGAACCTTTGTATTTTAGTTCTGAATTAGAAACAGCCCTAAAATAGAGATATTTTGCACAGAGATGGAAATATAAAATGCAGTCAAATAGATGACATGGATTTAAACGGTTCCATCAAAATGTTATTCATGCCTTGTCTAGATTGATGAAAAGAAGTTCTGTAGAAGTTGCACCATTGGATTCAGAGTTGGGTTTTTTGTGAGGGTGAGGACAGATGGAAGGACACTGAGACTTCGGCACAGCCTGAGCAGAGCATGGCATCTGGTCATGATAAGGCCCATATGACTAAAGTCATTCACTGCTTGCTTTGTTTCCTCTTGTCCATTTCATTACTGATATTTGGATAGGTGGCATGATGTTACTGATACCAAAGTGTTCCCTCCTGGTGAAAGGGAAGATCTAAGTAAGGTATTAAGGGATTCAAAGATGTGCCCACCAGCCAGAGTCTCCCCGAGCTACATTCTAGATAAAATGTGTCATATATCACTTCTTGTTCAAGATTCCACCTCAGGCCCAGATTTTCCTTTTACAATTAAGATGCACAGCAGAAGGTTATTTCATACAAGTAAGAGAATGTTAGGGAATAAATACAGCCTCCCCAAAAATAAAATATTCTCCAAACTATGTAACCTTCTTTTATGTTATTTCTGCCACACTACTGCAAATACATAGGGCTAGGTTAGAGCTGTAAAAAAGGAACTTAAATGTATGTTCCTTTCCACTAAATATGATTGCAATTATTGAAGGACGAATGCAAAAAATAAAATGAAATTGTTAGTGCAGTGATATGAGATTTAAAAAAATGTGTGGAGATTATATATATATATAGCTGTAGTTGTATAGCTATTGGGAAACTAGTGATTTCCTGCTCCTGCCTTCTCATTTCACCCCCATCAATAGTGGAAATAGCTATTAAAAATTACTTCAAATTCATAAATACATAAACACTAGTGATATTCCCCATGGGACTGCTCAAATTGTTTAAAATTTAATCTGTATGTAACTCTTTGCAGAAACAAGACCAATATTGTAATTGTATTGCTTCCTGTTTGACCTACAGTTTACATCTCTTTTTGTTAATACTTAGAAACTGGAAATTATTAAAAATTAAATCAGAACCAAAGGTGCAAAAAAATATGCTGCCAAACAACATGTTCCTATATTTCTTGCTCATTCCGATTCCTTTTACATTGTCTAAAAGTTTCAAAAGTCCTTTTATGCTTCTTAATAGTATATTACTGTCAATATGCTATATAGTTATCTTATAAAATAATGACTAAAGAGAGGTCCAAAAGGTTTGAATAATTTCCATAGTTTACTTTCACAATTTACTGCTACTACTTAAAAAAGCAACCATTGTCGTGGGGTGGCAAAACTCAGTGCTTTAATATATCCGCTAAATATAGTGTTTAAAAGGGAATTGCTAATTAGGATTTTAAACAGCTCTGTAAAAGCAAGTCAAATATGGTGTGGGTTTGTGGATTTGGGTTTGTTGGGTTTTTTAACAACAGTTTTTGCAACAGCTTCCAAAACAAGCAGAAAAAAGAAACCAAAACTCCAGGGGATTGTTTGTTTGTCGTATTTTTGCCAGGTCTCTCTTATTTCTGTACAGAATATTCATAGTTACCACCCAGTCTTCAGATTATCTGCCCAGCATTCCAGAATGCTAAATAATCCAAGGAAATAAAGTACAACATTTCTGCAGGGGAAGCAAAACCTCCATGTTCCAAATAATGGGCAATCAAATTTTGTGAAAGAAAATTGTTTAAAAAAGCCACCTGAATTACTCTGGTTTTCAGATGACAAAAAAGCTTTCAACTTGCTTCTGATAAATTCAAAGCTGTGTATGGTCTGTAATCAGAAAATTAAATTTCTGCTGCAATGTCAATAAATGGCTTATATTAAGTTTCGCACAATGCTTCTGGAAAAAATGGGTTAGTCATTAACATAATAAGCATAATGATCATTTGGTATACAGTGAGTGCAAGATAATTACAAACTGTTTCAAATAATTGATCAGTTTTCAAGATCACTGAGTATCTCTGCAGCTGTGAAAGCTAACAAATAAATAGCAAATGTCAAAGTATAAGATTTGCACAAGCTGCTAAGAAAGCTTGGTGTTCTCTATTTGAGGAGCCTAGGAAAAAGGTTTCAAAGATGTTATCAGTTTTCATCTGTGAGCAAGGAAATGAAATCAGTCATCATACGATGATCATCAAGGCATTCCTTAACTGACAACTGCTTGGAAAGGTACAAGACAAAGTTATTCTGGTCTATTTGGCTGATGAAGTTGCAGAGACCTGAACAGAAAATCAATCAGCCTTCTCTTCTTGGTACAGTACAAGTGATACAAATTTTGTTGAATAGCAAATCTAGGACAAAATGCCATGAGCAGAAACAAAATTTTATTACAAACTTTGTGACTCATGGGAGCTTTGAGTCTATAGGCAGAGATGGTCTGCATATGATGATGATCTTATGCAAATTTGATGATCTTATGTAAATTTTTATGATCTTATGTAAATTTAGCTGCCTGAATAGTCATTGACATCTTCAAATCCAAAACACGTTACGTCCTCAGTCAAGGATACTTACAAAATATACTTGCAATTGCAAGCACTTGCAATAGCAAATGCACTTAAATAGGGTAATCTATTAACTGTACACCTTCTAACATCATGGTTACTGCGCAGTCGAATTAAAAGAAAAATATACTTAGAACAACTGTGATGACCAAAACTGCACAGAGATCATGTAGCAGGGTAATTCAGACGGTGAAAGAAAGCCTGTGGATTACTGTATGGAGGACTCTCATGATACAGATGAAATATCATAAAAGCTATCATGGTGCTCATCTTGCATCATATAACATAGCTCAGCTCTATACTGAGGACCCAAGACCCATTCCAAAGGCCACAGCTCAGTTCTTTAATGCTGATAAATTCTGCGGGTGCACTTGAGGTCCTAAGTAATTTGAATTCTCCACAGTGCAGAACAAAATAGGAAATCAGAACATTAAAAGCAAGTGTTCAGTAATATGTAGTTTTACCCATGGATTGTTCAGCGTATTTTGAAATAGATGAACCCTCTAAGTAAAATAGCCGAGGGAAACAGGTGACAGTTTGCTCATTACTTCCATATAAATATTCTTCCACAGAGTGCGTAAGTGTGGATGTTAACGCCAAGTTGCTTCTAACAATCAGCTGAATGCAGTTTAAAGCTTAAATCTCTATGCCAGTTATAGAATGGATTAAAATCCATGTTAGGATCGAGTCTCTTATCTCCTCAAAGAGTTTGATTAACATAATATTCCATTCAACTTCCAAGACTGTAGGCTTCTGTACTCAAAATGCTGCATAATCTCTCTTCCTTTCTTTAAACAGCATTATTCATTCCAGAAATCTCATTATGGATGGCTGTTGTCTCAGTGTAATGCATTTTGTTTTCCAGGACATTCCTATCTTTAAAATTTTCACATAGTCTTATCCTGGTTTATATTTCCATTTCCATTTCCTTTTGTGACTGTCACAGTCCCAGTGGTCTCTACAATCTTCCCACCTTATTGCTTTGCTCTTCTTTATTCATGTTACCTTCTGGCTTTTGAGAAAGTGTCTCTCATGTGCTCTCTGCCAACCACTTCTCCCTTAAATTTACCTTTAAACAATTTTGTTAGCTTTTTTGGGTGTGGGTTTTTTTGTTTTGTTGGTTTTTCTTAATTACTTGGGGGAGTGCTTGTGGGTTTTTTTTGTTTGGGTTGGGTTGGGTTGGGTTGGGTTTGGTTTGGTTTGGTTTGGTTTGGTTTGGTTTATTGAGGTTTTCGGTTTTGGGGTTTTTTTTTGGTGGAAATTATTTTCATCTCTGGTAGTTTTACTGAGAGTGTCCTTGTTTAGAAAACTCAATAAAGTGTTGGGATGCCCAGATTCTTTGTGTGATGTCATGTCATTGTTATTTAAACCTAATCAATGTAATAAGAAACCTTTTAAGTGCCTGAATTCAATTAATAGTCTTCTTTCTGTCTAAGATTTTTTTCTTTGCTATGGAAGACTGAATTTATTAATGGTAGAGGATTGTTTTCCTTTACAACATGCTAATTTATGTTGCTATTAGAATAAATAGACTGATGAATACCTTAGTCTGATGATACATTAGTCTGATGAATACCTAATCATCTTGTTCAGCACTTAGATACAGCTTTATAGAAACATAAGTCTTATCTTTTGAACCTACAGAGCAAAACTAGACCAGCTGCCACATTTAAGGTTGTAAGGCTACCTTGATCAGGATTTTTTAACATAACTCCTCTAATTAGCAGTGGGTTCTTTAAAAAGTGCCAGTGCTAAGAAATAAATGTTTGCTGATATTGCTGTGTGTTACTAATGTAAAGACTGAAATTGTTGCTGGTCCAATGCCAATGCAAAAATTTTCTTCCATTTTTCCCCTTTGAAGTGATCAGGTAGATGAAAAACAGACTTGGAAGTGGACACGTGAATAACTAGACATGGCCTGGCATAAGAATCAGCAACTCACGATGTACATCAGGCAATTTACAGTCATTTTGATGTCACCTAGACCTAAACTGATAAAGATGAAAAGCTGTATACTCCAGAGTCATCCTCA
Organism: Entomyzon cyanotis; assembly: GCA_024500445.1. NCBI lineage: Eukaryota > Metazoa > Chordata > Aves > Passeriformes > Meliphagidae > Entomyzon > Entomyzon cyanotis. The sequence goes on from JAKEPQ010001005.1 coordinate 25,330,287, forward strand.
GACACTTAAAATTCAGGCTTACACAAATAGATTTGTAGTAGCAAATTTCAGGAATATTAAATAATTCACCTTTATGTTCATATTATTTTTCTACTACACAACTGCAGAAACAGAGAGATACTATTCTAAAAAATTGTTTAAAAAAGTTTTTAAAAAACTTTTTATATATGAAAGTAGTCCATGTTTAGATGTGTTTTGCTTCATAGCCTGCTGTCACCCAGGCAGCCAGGAGAATGCCAATGCCTGTGCTGTTGAATTAAACAACTTAGAGGGCTTTGTGTTAAAGAGGGTGTCTGCTTGACATTAGCTGAAAAAGCAAAACAAATAGTCAAAAGGAAGATTTCCTTTTATGAGATCTATTGGTCTATATTTTTATTTAATGTTTGAACTGAGGCATTTATCTCCTTTTTAGATTAATTACCTAAGAGAACTAATTTGTTCCTCACTACCGACACTGTAAGATTTTTGTCTTTGTTTAGCTCTCTTGGAGAAACACTGTATTTTCAGATAAATTAAATAACATTTTTATTTCAGCTCCCACAGTAACTGTCACACTAATATAAAGCTATGAACAGGCTTTCTAACTATAGTACTAATATATAAACAACCATTTCATCAGGTATTAAGGATACATTTAGAAATGCAATATTTATTCTTTTACAGGAGACACACTATTAAAAAAGGTTTCAGGTGTATCCTTCCAAATTTTTTGATCAAATTGAGGCATTCTTTTAGATATATCATTTCTCACATTGAAGACTGAAGGAGTATTTCAAGGGATTTTTTCTTTAAAAGATAATTATCCACATTCCCTGTTCCCTTATTTTCCGCTTTCTGAGTCAAGCTGATAAAAAGCAGAGGAATGTTGCTGTTGAAGCTATAGTTGAAGAAAAAAAAATCAGAAAATATAGCAATTTCCATGTTAAAAATTCCCCAAAATCCAGCAGATTTATGTTCACTGTTAATTCTCACACAATGCAGCAATGACACTCTGCCCAAGTACACTTGGAGACATTTTCCTTACAAATTTATTCTTTCTTTGTTATTTCATTTGATCTAAAATAACAATAATCTGGCCTCTAAGTTCGTGTTTCCCCAGTGCATAGGGAAAACACAGCAGCAACCATTACTGCTTATTTTAGAGAAAAACTAGCATTTTATGGCTTTTTCCAGCAGATTGATCTTCTTTCTCATTTAATTCAGCAAGAAAATTGGCTTCTGTTCTCTATGAAAAAAACAGATACACTACTTGGGTTAGCCTAGCAATAAATGCAAAATGTTACTTGTATTTTTCTCATTATTGCATCTCTTTATTTAAGAAATATTAATTTTGTGAAGAACCATGTATAAGGGAAATGTTAATCAGTAAATTATAACAGAAGGGGAGGATATGAAGATAATTTTTGAGATATACGGAAGGGAGAAATTGAACCCTAGAAAAATGACTAGTACAAAAATAGCAGCAGGCATCAATCATCAAAAACTAAACTAATTAGCATAAAGGGGTTTTTTCATATGCACCCATTTTCCTTATAACTTGTTACATCCCCAGTTTAATATACATGCCACATGAACTCTGAAGGCTGAAAATACCCTATATTTATTTTTAAAAAAATAATTTAATCCTACAAAATCATATTGATTTAGACCCTTCACAAAACAAGACCCAAACATCTCTATAAATTTATTCAGTCTGACCACTACAGACATTCAACTAGTCAGTAACAAATTGGTGAAAACACAACAGGTAAAGTTCAATTGTAGTTACGCATTTAGTTACAACTATTACACAACTTACAGTCTGACATAGTGCATGTTCACAGATCTGCCACTTTTTAATAAGAATCCATTAATGTTATTACTTATTTCCTTTCTTGTTTGAAAAAGAGTTTTCTAAAAATAACTAGTAGCTCTTAGAAGGCCTTTCGTGGTGTCAATACTGGTAACTGAACTCAGCTGTAACGATAGCAATATGCTATAAAAGACAAAATTTTCTTGAAAATTTAGGCAACACTTACGTCACAGTACTCTGTCAAGAGTCAAAGACTTTTGAATACAGATACATCAGTCAAAAATGAAAGATTTTGAAAATTTATCACCACTTTAGAATCACAGAATGGCTGGGGTTGAAAGGGACTTCTGGAGATCGTCCACCCTAACCCCACTGCTAAAGCAGGTTGCACAGGATCCTGTCTGGCTGGGTTTTGAATAGCCTCTTGTAGTGCTCTGTTACCTTCAAAGTAAATAAGTTTGTCCTCATGTTTAGATGGAACCTCCTGTGTTTCAGTTTGTACCTGCTGTTAATTTTCCTGTTACTGGGCACCACTTAAAAGATTCTGTTCCCAACCTGTTGACAGCTGCTCTTAAGATATTTGCATGCATTGATATGATCCCCTCCTAGTCTTCTCAAGGCCCAGTTCTCCCATCCTATTGACATCTGCCCTTAATCTATTTGCATACATTGATATGCTCCCCTCCCAGTTTTCTCAAGGCTAGACAGGCCCAGCTCTCTCTACCCCTCCTCAAAAGTGAGATGTTTCTGTCTCCTCATTATCTTCACAGCTCTCCTCTGAAGCCTTTCCAATAACTCCTTGTCTTGGCCACAGGGGCACACTACTGGCTCATAGTAACTCTTTGTCCACCTGGACCCCTCAATCCACCTCACTGTCCTCTCATCTAACCCAAACTCCCTGAGTTAGCCCATGAGGATATTATGGGAGACAGTGTCAAAAGCATATACTGCTCTCCCCTCATGCACCCAGCCAGTTGTGCCATCACAGAGGGCTAACAGAATGGTCCAGCATGATTTCTCCTTGGTGAATCCATGCTGAATACTCCTGATAACCTTCTTTTACACCACACACTTAGAGGTGGCATCCAGAATAATCTGTCCCATCACCTTTTCAGGAATGAAGGTGAGGCAGATTGGCCTGTGTTTTCCTGCATCCTCTTTTATGACCTTTTTAAAAATTGCAGTGGCATTGGCTTTTCCTGGTATACTCATTCTTGTTGACCTTCATACCCCTTGACTGTCCCTTTTTCCATATGCCCTCCGCTTCCTTATTTGAATTTTGCATTTATTATATGTAATACCATTATTTAGAAATCAGACAGCTGATACTGAGTTGTGATGTGGTGCTCATGGAACTACAAGCTATTTTTTCTTAGACCCTATTAAATACAGAGTATACTATAGTACTTAAGCAGAGAGGGGAAATTATTCTTTTTAAAATTTACTTCAAAATATAATATATCCCTATCTTAGATAAACACAAAGAGTTTCTTTAATCTCTAAACTACATTTTTAAAAGACAGATAAAGAAACAAGATAAAACATCATAAAGTGGTGCAAATAGTATTTTCTGTTAATTTTTGTCCTCTAACTCTTATTTTTCATTAATTTTCAATGAGATAAATATAACCAAGTGCCCAAGTAATGTCTGAAAATGGTTCTAAGAAACATTTTGCCCATGAAGGTTTTTAGAAACTTGACCTGCATATCTTAATCCTAAATTCTCCTAATCTCTAAGCAAATGTGTACTAATTCTTTACAATAAAATTACATCTTCTAACAGAGAAAATTAATTTGGCCCCAAGAAATCATGCTGCACTTATTCTAAATATATTTCTAATAAACTTATATATGAGTTGGAGTAGATTTAGGGCTGTTTCTGGACTGGGACAAAGGTCATGGAACAAAGTTATTTTCCAGTATACTTATTTGTAAAAAAATTTACTCTGCAATGTGACTGACACAATATCTCAGAACTTGGCTGTGTATGACTCTCTGCAGAGACAAAAGTTAGGGAAACTTAAAGCGCTGTAGCAACTTGAACACATCCGTGATGTGAGTAGTCTGGCAAAGGGTCACAAAGGTGGTGAAAGGACTAGACCTCCTTTCACATTCTGTTTACAGCCTGGATGACAGAAAACTCAGAGGGAGCTTATTGTGTTTGTAGATCTGATTTGAGACCATGAAAAAGAGGGAACCAGACTTCTCAGTAGCACTCATTGACAAGACAAGAGGCAATGGATATAAACTAAAAGACACAAAACTCCATCTGAACAAAAGGTGTGTAAGAGAAACTAGACACTGCTGAAGGTTCCCCAGGGAGGATGTACAGTCTCTGCCTCTGGAGATATTAAATATTTCACTACACATTGTCCTGGGCAATCTGTTCTAGCTGAGTCTGCCTGAGCATGGAAAGGGAGGTAGCAGGGGAGATTCATGAGCAGGGCTAGATGATCTCAAGAAGTACTTTCCAACCTCAATGTTATTTTGTTATTCTGTTGTTCTCTAAAAACAGTTTTCCAATATTTTTCTTTAGAGACCAAATGGCTGTCTTGTAATGATATCATGAAACTGTGTCAAGGTCTCTCCTAAATTCAAGATAGATGACATCCACTGGTTATTCCCTGTCCATGGGGTCTGCTGCCCTGTCACAGAAAGAAATTAAATTGGTTTGACATATCTTGTTTTTGACAAATCCATCTTGTCTGCTACTCATTTCCTTCTTCCTTTCCAGTGACACACAATTAGGTTTTTTATCATTTGTAGTAGTACTGAGTGTTGGCGGACTGATATTTCCTCCTTTTCCTCTTCAAATAAAGAAAGAAATGTTGTTCCATTCTCCTGGGACCTGACTTATGTGAGATCTCAAAGATAACCCATAAGGCTTATGAGAACTCAGAAGCTATTTCTTGCATATCCTGGGATGGTATTCTTCCAGACTGCTTCATTTTAAAGCATCTTATCCAAGCACTCACTGTGCTTGTATAATCTTCTTTACTGAAGGCTGAGCTCTTAAACGTTTAATGGGGGAATTAATTCTATAAGACAATTGATAAAAATGGACCATTTTATTAAGGATTAATGTAAAAAGGTCATTAAACTTCCTTCATAACACCCATAGAGACTATACCATTTCCACTAACTTATAAACGTGAACATCCAAGCACTTTATTTTTTCTATTTCCATGTCATACATTCACATTTGACCTATTTTCTGCTCTGAGTATCTTCTTGAATATGTTCTTTCTCTGAAGTCAAAGAAGTAGTCATGGTTTAGCCCAGTTCATCTCCTACCCACTGCCTATTTTTCTTCTACATTAGGAGGGTGTGCACTTGTGACCTTAGTATCATTTCTTTAAGAACCTGACAGTTCTCTTTTCCCCATTGAATAGATTTTCAACTGAGAGGCTGCCAGCTTTCAAAGTTTATTGAAGTTCATCTTCTTGAAATCTATTGGTTTTCATTTTTCTGTTATTACTTCTTCCTTTCTTAAAGAATACAATATCTGCTGTTTCATAATCACTTTTACTCAAGTTCCTTGTCTGGTTCTTTGTTGTTAGTTAGAGCACGCCCTGAGTATTTCACTTGTCATTAACTAGGTACTGAAATTATATGTTTATGTGTGTGAGTGTGCAAGCACAGAGAGATAATCGTCAGTTTAAAATGAGTCAAGCTACAATGTTGTCATAACATGACTAATTCTTGAAGAAATTTACATTAACAGCATTGTCAAATGGTTTATGCAACTAGTTCCTGACCTAGATAATTGTCACATCTGAGTCATATTAGTTGTTAGTGCCTCACCAAAGTTTCACTTGTATTTCTGCCTCTGACCTCAGCATAATGTTGTGTAAGATCCTGAAGTAGAGCCTACAGTAGTCTCCTTACCTAGAAAATAAATTGTCTAAAATCAACAAGAGTTGTAAAAATCAATCAAGAGTTATTATCTGCAGAGAGTTATCCATATAGCCTCTCCAAAGCAGCAATTCTATGCAATTATCCAAAAAACTTAATGGGAGGCTTTATCACATTTTATTTATTTGTTGCATTGAAAATTGGCCACCTATGGTCACTGAGTCATTAACAGATAGCAAGCACAGCTAAACTATCGACAGCTTCTCCCAAAAGAATGTACACTTCCAGACCAGAAAAACAAAGCAAATCCCAAAGTCTCTAGCTATCTGGCAATATCTGTGTGAGCTTATTCACTTGTGAAAAGTGACATGCCAATCCAATCTATGGTCTTGGAGACGGCAATATCCAGAAAAGGGAAAAAATGAACTCTTGAGCTATTGGTTTACAACATAGGCAGATCACTCATAAGTCTGGCAAAGTTTCTGATGGAACCAGGTACAGAGTCAGGTATTCACAATGCAAGAATTCCCTCTGACATCTATTTAGAGGGTAAATCTAGACAGTAAAATGTGCAAAGCTGCAGTGAAAAAGAAGGAAAGGACAGTGTTTCCATCATGAATGACTTAACTGTGCTCTCAACAGGAATCTGTCCCTGCACATGAAGAAAGAAATTACTAGTATTAGTAGTTATATTATGAAAAGAAAAATCTTTCGGTTCCCTTCATTCTCTTATTCCTTTACTGACAGCACCTCATCTAAGATCAGTAAGATATCATTGCCGTTAATCACCCAGTTCAACATACATGGAGAATCATGACATTTATTAATTTAGAATTCTTATCATATTTTCATTAGAAATACAGGGGCCTGATAGCTAGAATTCCAATACTCAGTATTTAAAAAAACTCTAAACTTCCGTGGGGTAAAATATAACTATCTTTGTGGTATATTTTACAGGGATGACTTCTTAGTACAGAAGTCCAGAAAGGTTTATGAACTATAAATACAAGTTGCAGAAAACAGTTACTGGTTCTCTACAGTCGCATAAGTTCAGAATAGAAATGGGATGTCAGATGTTCTTTCTTCTATCTTTTCTGATTTGCTGTGGCATTTTGTTAAATATATGGAGATTTCTATTTAGCAGTGTAAAATTCTCCCATCTAGCATACAGAAAACCAGACATTATATACGGCTTTAGTAATTCCACAGGAGAATGCACAGGCATGAATTCAAACAATTGACATCTTGAACTCATTGGAGATAAATAACTCTTTCCAGCAATTCATTTTCAGACACTTCATTAGTGTGGTAGAAAACAATGACATTCTCTATGACATTCCAGGAATGTTATATTACATGCACTTGTGATTCCAAAGAATAATTAGCTATTTGAAGTGTTCCTCATCTGGCATTTGTTTGTCTTTCACCAGGAACACTAATCAGGTAAATGCCATTTAGGTGTCTACATCTTATTTGCATAAAAGATTCTTGGTGTATTGGTAAGTATTTTAATTTTGGCTACTATAAGTAGTAAGCTTACAATTTCTTGGCCCCACATACAACCCAAACAGGGTTGCATGGATTAAATGACTTCACCTCATAACCCAGTGACAGGTCAGATCTCTAATTGTGGACTGGTTGAGACAAAATCAGAATTGAAGGAAGCAATGCGTTGTTTGAATGAGTTTCTGCTAGCCTAGAACATTTACCTTGCTCAGTAAATCAGGGTCCTGTGTCTGCCCAGGGAGATTGGAACTTATATTTCTAATTTCTTTATTGAATGCCTTCAAATTTACTCTTAGATGAGAAAAGTGAACATTTTGTTTCAAGGCTGACCTTGCACTAAGCAAGGAGAATTATGTAACCAGGGAGAAATAATAAAACAAGGAAGAACATGGTTACAGATTCTCTCTCAGAGTCCTTACTCAAAATGAGATACACAGCTTTCAGACCTTCCAGGATTTCTTGGTTGGTTGTTTGCTGCCTGTCTGACTCAGGATCCAGCCAAAAGAACCTGGTTTTGCTTTCTCCCATCATGCAGTCACTTTTGCTTACCTTCCTCCAGCCCCGTGACTCTGCCTACATGTGACTATGCTTCAGCAACCAGGAAACTCAAAAGGGCATTTATGTCCAGAACAGCTACAAGCCTGGTGTAAGATAGGTACCTTGACAATTATTACATGTAGCTGTTGAATGCAGATATTTCTGATTCAATTATTCCTTTGTTTGAGTTGGGAGGTAGAGCAGGCAGGGGAGGTAATTTTTCACAGGGTAGGTAATCTTTCACCAGTCTTCTCAACTCTGCCGTAGGTCAGAAGGATTTTTGCCCATTAGATATATGAAATGTCGTGTTCATCAGCTAATTCTATTGTAATGTTGAGATAGAAGAGCTAATGCTGAAAACCATAGTTTACCTTTTTTTAGTATATTTGACAATGAAAAATACTTTCTGAATAAGTAATGTAATTACTGCTAAATGCATTTCAGGGGTGTGGAAAGTACTTGTCAAAGAGAACAAATTGTATTGATATATTTCTCTGATAACTTCACTTTTGTTGTTGAGGAACACAACAATGAGATAAACTGTTGTAAAATACAATTTTCCAGGGATTTTACTCTTCTGTCTCAGCTTCACTGACTGAGAATTGCATTTCATTTTAAAAGAATGGGCGATTTCTTACACGTTATACAATTTTTGCCCTTGAAAACTGTCAGTTGCAATATCCAGGATAAAAATCTAATTTTAATACCCAGAGAGCATGCAAGAATATGTTTTTATATATGGACTAAAATGAGGTTGCCACCTGGACAGCAGTAAATATATAAAACATATCAATTCTGTAACACAATATAATTTCTTATGGCTGAGAAAAGATGAAAAAAAAGGTATTTCTTCTACTAGAAAAACCTGTAATTCTTACAAAAAGATGTAGAAATAGCTTTATGGTGTATTCTCAATTAAGTGCATGCTTCTACTCATTAATAAAATAAATTAATGAAAGACAGATGATTGCTTACTTGCTAGAGTTTTTGAGAAGCATCTGAAGGGTTCTAATCCTTGTTTAACACTACAACAGCTTGCCTGTAACTTTTTGTTAAGTTTCTGCAAGAAAAAAAGCTTAATTGATTTTACAAGCCTAACCCATGTATGGAATTTTCCACATGTCAAATTGAAAATTATCAGACCTATATAAGACGGAAATTAAACTCTGCTTGTCCAAGTGTGAAAGCCATTTAACACATAGTAACACTGTACAGCAGTCTACACTTGGAAAGCAACTCGACAGAGCAGCTAGGTTTTACTAAGATTTTACACTAACTCTAGGAATAAAAAAATCTGCCTCCAGGAAAAATTGTCAAGAGCCTTTTAAGGATCAAATTTGTTCAGAGTCCCACTTTGGTCCTCATGGTGCTCACTGAAAAACTTAGTTAACAGGTATTTCAAGGGGGTCTACCAAATTAAATACTGCTTTTTCTGATCTTCAAAACATGTACAGGAATACTGTGTGCTGCAGAAAGATGTCAGGAAAAGCCAACAGCGCTGAATCAGACACTTGAACAGTGGGATATATTATTGTGTGTTACTCTTTCCACGTATTCCTTCACTGACTTTCACCTGCCTGACTGTGCTGGTCATTCTGAGAATTTTGGTTTCATCCACTCCAGCTCCTCAGATGATAATGGGAGACCATGGACATCTGGGGAACACAATGGCTGCTCAGTGGACACCAAACTAATGTATAAGGGTGGGGGTGTGCATAGGGCAGTTCATGGTTACGAGAAACTAAAATAAAAAGGTTTTACTTTGACACAAAACACAAAAAACTAGTAGGAACTGAGTCCTGTTCAGCAAGTCACTGGTCAAATATTAAAGTCCAGAGCTTATGTATAAAGATATCTGCTCGATGGATTAAGAATGTGATGGAAGCAACTCTGTGGCATGTTACAAGAGTATCTCAAAACAAGTAATTAATCTCTTGAGTTATGACGGTGCAAGTAGTTTACATGACAGTAAACACAACTGCAGAATAGGAGGAGATACTTTATTTTTCAAACCATGCTATTAAAAGCAGTTTGTCTAGGTCCGGATGGGGTGGACACTCTCAACCACATTTGGTTTATAGTCCTGTTGTCACAATGACTTTTTCTTGCTCTCCCTAGTCAGGATTATCTTCTGAATATTATTCTGGGTTTATAATTATGATTTGCCTACCATTATAAAATTGATTTCTTTACTTGCTTGCTCGAGTCTTTTCTTTACTGCACTTACATAACTGCCACACAAACAACTTTCTTCTCCTCTATCAAATTTACCTGATCTTTCTGCTTTTTTTTTTGTTTCCATGGAAACAGAGATGATTTTTAAGGAGATGGAAAGAAATGCAGGCCATAACAAAGTCATTCTTCAAGAACAGACATCTTGAGACATTCTAGTTTTGTTTAAGAATTCCCAGATTGCTATATCCTAAGACACATATTTTCCCCACAAAGTACTGGGAGGTCTCCTTTTTGTGTTTTTCTATTCATAGGGAAATTAACCCAGCAACTTAAAGAGTCACTAGCTAATTAGGCAATGATATACTATACTTTCATCTGAATAAAGAATAATATGAAAGTCCTTATACTTCAACCTTATTCACATGCTCCTACTCCATACAAAAGAGCCCAGGGAACTTTAGCCAGGTGCTGAGGCAACTAAGATTTGAGTACCAGATTGCTCATTGCTGCAACTCTCCAAGATCTGTTAGGTAAAAGTGCTCTGATGACAGAGCTTCCAGGTGTGAAGGTACCAACTTAATTTCTCCACCCAAATGTACTTAACGTTGTTGTTTAAATGGGATGTTTAATTCTTGCTCTCTCATTACTTTGAGCACAGACCTGCTAGACCATCTTTCTTTCCGTGACATATCTTGATTTACTTCCAGTGGAAACTAGGACATCAGGTAAGGAAAAAGTGGGAACAGATGGGGAAAGGTGATACATCTTGACCAGTCCCATTATGCAGTCTGGATATAATTAAGCTACACTTAAAGCCTGGTATGCTTTCCTGGAAGCTGTGTAGCCCTGGTGAGTTTTACAGCTTGAATATGTACTAAAATGTCCATGATCCTGAGGTTTTGTGAGTAATAGGGATGTGTTTACCCTCCAAATGCCCAAACCAAAATGTTTCCTAGTAAGTCTGAATTAGACAATTTTGTGACACTGATATTCATACCCTGGAAGTCAGGGTGCTCTGCCATTTTCATTATTCCAAAGTGCAGGAATATCAGGATTCAACCTGCATTTCATAAAGATATTCAAATCTGTGTGTTCCTATTGTACATTCTAATGGTAACAATGGCTAGTACTAATTGCAGCTCCTGCTTCAGCTGTTCTCCTCAGTGCCCTCTCAGAGTTTTCCATTTCTACACCAGCTGCACATGAAGTGCCTGCTGACAGTTTGAAAGTTAAAATAATAATGTTAGAATTTATTTAGAAAGCAGCACATAATTTTCAGGAATTCCAAAAATGCTAACACCATCCCTAGAAAATGATTAAAAAAAATTAAAAAGAAAAATCCAGCAATAAATGAGACTTAGTAATACATTGCTCATGATGGGAATTATTTTAGTTATTTTCAGGTAAATTGACACTAATTCAAAATTTTTGTCAGTCAGTAAAAAATTAAGTCCTTGGGACAAGGCAGGAGAATGATCAAGGTTTGGGAATGGATATTCTAATGATATGCAGCAATAAGGGAAAACGAGGGTGTCTGGGGATTTGTGGTCAGAACCCTTGTATATATTAGCAAAGAAGAAAGAAATACCTTCTGGGCAGTAAAACTGCTAGCAGGGAATTTCAAAAATGAGAATATTCTGTTTGGAAGGTTGTTCCATAAACAATTCTTAAAGACTAACTTTGAATATCATAGTAGACAGCTAAGTGAAAAATGCAGAATGCAGTTTAAAAAAATTAGCAAAATGAATAGGTCAGAGAATTATACAGACAAAATTTTAATAGAGCTACTGGAACATATGGTAAGACCTCATATATAATTGTAGCTTTTCATACAGTTCTGCTACATGAGACAAGATTCGGAGGAGAACATATTTTTCAGAAATGTAGGCAGAAAAATTAATGTCAGGGAAAAAAGTGCATCTTATTAAAATATTTGTTCATCTTGTCACCCCAGGCCAATCTTTTTGATTTTCCTGTACCTAAAGCCAATGAACTGCTGTTACCTGGCTCACCATAACCTTCTGGTGTCCTGCCCTAAGCATTTTAGATGGATGTAAAGTCACTGAGAATTCATCTCTGCGGCTCTGTTTCTTTTCTCTGAAAATCTAAACCATTAAAGCAGAGAAGACATGATTCAACTTTTTGGGGGAAGCCTCTCCCATGACAATTTTCTCTGTCACTTTTTTTTTCTCAGCACTTACCAGAATCCTCTAATAAGTTATAGCTGGGAATATGCAGTCAAGATGTCACTTACTGAGCAGTACTTGCTGCTAGGCTTCACCCCATGGCAGTAAAACAGTGCTGTTTAGGAAATGTAGCTGTTTGCAGAGGCGAACCTCTGCTGTAGCCCTGGAATGAAATGGTATAAATGAGATAACCTTGCTGGTAAAGAAAGGATGGTCTTATCTTTGAAGTAAATGAATTCTGAGTGAAGAACTGTTTCTTTTCTGTCTTTGATACCTTTCCTTCGAGGCCACTGAAACCTATTCAATCCCTTTTTTGTATTAAGAGTAACTTTTATCTTGGGTTTCTAAAATTAGGTCAGAGTGGATTGTTTCCAAATTTCCAAGTGTGTGTACTTGTGACTGATGTGAGAGAGTTCTGCCCTGAGCACTTGCAGTTGTGGAAAGTATTAAACTGTCCTGAAAGACTGACACCAAATGAGTGTATAATTTTTGCTTCTAATCATTCTGTCTTCAATCTGCTGTCTTCAAACATGTAAAATTCCTAGCAGTCTTTCAGTATCTTAGGGAAACAAATGTGTTAGTATTTCATCAGTATTCAGATATTATAGTAATGGTTAACAGTGGAAACCCCAGGAGATTCAATAGTTCTCTCTTCAGAGTGGATTTTAATAGCATGCAGTAAATAAGATATGAACTAGACTTTGAATGAAGAGTAAAAAAGAAAATATTGAATAGTTGTTCATTAAGCACTTTCTTTTTGTGCTTTGAATAAGACAAGAGATCTCTGTAACAAAGCAGTAAACTCTAATATAATTAAACAGAGTGACGTTTAAGTGTGATTAGTACTACAATATCAATACTGCTCTTTTGACGAAGTTTTTTGGGGGTTACATTTTATTTTCTTTAGTTTTGAAATATAGGAACTTGTGATTACCACCTATGAATGTAAAGGAGAAGGAAAAAAGCTGAAAATACATGTAAGTAATATGTATTAGAGAAAATAAATTGGGAGATTTTACTCTGCCTTAAGCTCTAAAGAGATAGGACTGATCAACAAGATTTAAATGCACCAAATCATGTCTTCTTTTAAAATCTGAACAATGAATAATTGCACAACAGGATGAGCTGGAACATGTTGATATTGAGACCAAGGATATATCAAGTTTCAAAGGTAAATTGAACATTGACGTAGATTCAGTAATATATAAAATTTCATGTTTAAGTGTTAGATCCTATCTCAAAAGGAGATTAAAAGTATACTTGTCTAGTAGTTGTTTCATAAAACTGCAATAACAAAGATGTCAAAATTTTTGTGCCTCCCTTTGGAAGCCATGGCCATCAGCAGATACTGTGTGAACTTTTTGTGACAATTCCATTGTTACCTGATTTAATTTTTAATTTATATTGCAATAAATTACCTTTATCTTCATATATTTGTGAAATACATTTTCTGTCTTCTTTCTTTCTTGCTCTATTATGTCTTTCATACTGACAAGGTAGAGGAAAGTTCTGTGATGATTTTTTACAGGTGGTTATTTAACTCAGTTAAAACCTTAAAACTGAACATCCTTTAATAAAAAGAAATGTTTTATTTGGAACGTCATTTGGAGTACCAGACTTCTCTTGATTCTGTGACTTATGTTGCAATTTTTCAGATTCATATGAAACTTATTCCTTTATATTTATTCTGAGCTTAAAAGCTCATCATTTATAAAAGGTGATCTTTACATGAGCATTCAAATTGATACAAATAATGTTCAGTTGTTGTAAATGAATAAAGTAGTCACAAAAGTTTTACAAAAGTTGAGCTCTTACAGTAGACACATCTTCAAACCTATTAAGAATTTCATGTTTTCCATTATTAGTCCCACCATGAATACCATTAAATATCTTAAAAGTATCAGTTAGAATCCTCACTAAATGGAGCTGTCACAGTACTTTTCACATATGGGCTGCAGCTCAGGTATGCAGGAGAAAAGCTGGTAAATGTCATTGTATCCTTAAGGCAGATATAAGTTTGACAGCAGCAAAGTGCATCTATTCTTTAATTCAGAGCATAAATTACAGCACATTGCATAAAATGGGAAATCAAATAAATTTACAGACTTGTGTCCACCCTCCACAGCTCGAACATTTGTGATTTGTCTTAGCTGCTTTGATTGCAGGTGCCATAAATTAAAAAGATGTGGTTCAGTTGCCAAGCGAAGAGGGTTAGGAATAGATAGGAGAAAGAAGCAATAAAACTTATTAATTAATGAAGTATACTAATGAATAAAAACTTCCCTACAGTAAAAGCAGACAGAATCTGACTTTCCAGCTGTCAGTCACTCTAAGTGAGCTTGGAATCTATACTAACCATCACTTACTGCTTTTCAAACTGCCTTGGAGAGGTGGGGAAAATAGATAGTGACTGGATATATTGGGTTCCCATTACTCAGCATTTATCTGTTGGTCGCAGGTAACATCAACAGAGGCTTTGAATTGCAGCGTGGCAGAAGCTTATTTTGTCTGCTTCAGCTTGTTGGCATTTGTGGCACCATGGCTCTGCCATGGAAAGGGAAAGTCTCCATGGGCTGCCACTGTCAAAAGCCATTCTTTTTCAGTGCTTCCACTCCTGCTGCCACTGGGGACTGGAAACAGCAGCGTCCTCTAAGAGTTGATGAGAGCTCGAGTTTATTGTGAGCACCATAAACATTTAAAAACCATCTACTGTGTAAAAGCCTAATTTCCCTAGCCCATTGGTTTTATTTTTATTTTTTATGTCTACATTTCTTCCACAAACCACTGTGTACTTCTCCTCCAGAAAGTAAGTAGAAATTAAAACAAAATGCTGCTTGAAAGTAGCTGAGTTCATAGCCCCTGAACCAAATACTTAAAGTTATGTCAGAATTACTAGCACACTCTTCACTCATAACACATGTTGGTTTATTTCTTGGTTGTGCTCATTTAAAATTTCAATTGTGACAACTTTGATAATCACTTGAATAACTGTTCCCATTCAGGTTTGCTTCCAACACACAAAACATAGTCAGGTTAAGACAAAATGATAGCTTGAAGCTTGTAACCTGTTCCTCAGATTTCAAGACACCTGAGATATTAATTTAGCCAGAAGCCTGCTGTGATATTAGAACTGTTCTTAGCCACTCTCAAATGAAAATGTCTGTAATACATCATAAGACAGTGGCATGAGTAGGAGATTTAGGTACTAGCTCTCTTTCCACATTAAGCTTCCAAAAGGCACAATGACCCTGTTTAGCTACTGGAAGAATGCTTTAAATTCTCCCAGGGCCTTCTCCAGGCTCCAGCTCTCTCAGTCTCTCTTCATAGGAGAGATGCTCCATCCCTCTAATCATCTTGGTGGCCCTCCTCTGGACTCACCCCAAGAGATAATCTTGTGCAGTTATTGAGTAAGCTGTTAAATTATTGCAAGTTTTTAACAGCTTAAGCAAGAAAAGATTTACAGTATAGTTGGTAATAATGTTTTAATGTGATTGCAAGTGTCATATAGTGATTTTGTACTCTGAAGACAACTAATGTGATTGAATTTTGCTTCATATTTCCAGTGAAGTTACTTATCTCCCTAGATGAGTAATTAAAATACTTTGATAATGATCCAATGGGACCAGGGAAAAAATTGTTTATAAAGTCTACCATGACTGCATTATTGTTATATCATATCCCAAATCTGGTAAGATAGCATATTTATCAGAGCCTTATATAGTGCTATTTATCTTCTGTCCCAATGGGATAGACTTTCCTGAAACTGCTCTCAAACAGATAACATAGGCTGCTCCATCTTCCAGAAGAGTGAAAGATACCCTTCTGATTTGATATATCCAAATGGATTTAATGTTTCATGCCCTGTGGGCAGCAGGAGAGACAAAACTCAAACTTATAGAATTCCCCACAAGTAAGGTCTGACATGATATCTCCATAAGAGAAGACATTGTGAGCCTTGACAGTAACAGTCACATTTGAAATGCAAAACTGGCAAAGCAGGCACTGGTTTATTGCAAACACATTAAAATACCAGCAGACAGGGATAAATTAAACTAATGCCCTGGTTCTAATTAAGCTTTTGATTTCTGAAGTGGATTTCTGTTAATGCACAGGAAAAGGTCTCCAAGGCTACATCTATCCTACTAAATTAAACATACCCAATATTGTCTTCTGGAATTAAGACAAGCTGGCATTGAGTAGCCCTCACACACATCACTATACTCTTTCACCCTCCAGAACAGGATGATGACATACTATCTCTTTGCAGTGAATGGCCCTGATCAGTGAACACTCTGTAATCCCACCTGGAACTGCTTTGGAGATAGCCTGGGCCAAGTATGTGCCAGGGATCATTATAATCAATCATTTAACAATGTAAGTAGGACATAACAACTGAGCAGAGAAAGTAGTTCAGTGCCAGTGCCCAGAAATATTCCCTAGCATCACTTTGCTTACATCACCAGCATCACTTTTTACTGAGGAACTTTGTTGGCTGAATACCCTGCCACTATAATAGATACTTGTTTTCTATCACTTCATAATAAATGTCTAGAAAACCAGAAGCATTCATTCTAAATACTGAAAACTTGAAGAGAACAGAATTCCCTTGAAGTCAAAAGAATTGATGTCCTCCTTTTACAAGGGAGATGTGACAATATATAAAGTCACATCAAATAGCAGGTGTGCTTGCATCCTGATTTAACAATTTTATATAGCATACATGTACATTTTGATATAACAGGTACATCAAATGTATTATAATGAAATTTTATTGCCTAGATATATTGACATTTATCTGAAGAAAACAATTAAAAAAAGAAAGGAAGAAAAAAGAAAGAGAAACAAGTAATTTTGCAGAACTGTCTTAATAAATCTGCAAACTTATTTTTATTGTTTTAGAAGTGATCCCACAGCATTTTCTGGTAATAATCCACTTAGACAGAATTTTTATTTCTATGTTACCAATATGTGATCCCGTACTTAGCTAATTAAATTTATTTTCTCCCAAAATAAAATCCAATCAATTTGTGGTTTATTATCCCACATACTTTTTTCAAGTTGGACCTGAGATCCTTAGTCTGGGAACCTGTTTTTTGGGATCAACTTTTGTAGCCTTGGTGAAAGACTATAGAAATTTTCTTGCTCACTTACATCGTTTTCCAAAGACAACAGTAAAATATGACATTTGTTTTCATATCATGTTGTTAATATATATGCTGTTCCATACATCAGGAAAATAATGGTACAATAAGAGGCTGTACTACAATAAGATTTATCAGTATACTACAGCAAGTGCTCACTTATAACATTAGAAGTTTACTTGGCAACATGCACACCATAAAGCACTGGAGGCAGAAGTAAATAACTGGTTTTTACATAATAATAGCCCTTCAACCTCTGCTCAGGGAACATTTCTTTCTCTTTGGCCAAGAAGTTTCAATTATTACTGAAGTTTGGGTGGTTTCAAAATCTATAATTAAACTTTATGAGGAGAAAGAAAGCATCCAAAGTCTTCTTTCAACCTCTCCTCACGTGATCACTTACATCAGATAGCAACCCATCCTGGCTTCTTAGGGAGACACTGCTGTATGCTAAACAATCTTTCAGGATCTTGTTGTATAGCTGCTATCCTTGTTTGACTCTCACTGACCTCTAAAATATTGATGGACTATTACATTTTCAAGATCAAATGTAAGACTAAAGTAAATATTTACATATAATTATGAATTTTGGCCCCAGTTCTGGGGTCTACAATGACAATTCATACAGATTGCTGAGCAGATGCAGAGATATTGATTTCTGCCGGACTCATCAATGCCTTGTTGCTACTGTGACTCACCTAGAGCTCCTCTAAAATAATTTGATAATTCTGTAGACTGACCTAGTGGTTTCTATTCAAATATTTTAAGTGCCTCTTATTTGAAATTGTCTGCAGTGTGTCAAGCAGAAAATAGGAGATGACTCATGATAGCCCACAAAAGGGTCATTAAGAGATAATGCCAGAACTATTAGACCTGATGCCTTTGGCCTCTGCCAACTCATGGAATTGGTTTAGCATGAGGGGGTACAAAAGCCTGCCAACAAAAACAAAACAATGAAGACAACTTCGTCTTATTCAAAAGAACATTGTGTGGGGCTGTGACTTGATATCCAAACTGGAAAGGATCTGTCCAGATACACACAGAAACTTATCAGTGTGAGTGGATTAATTTCTGGCTTCTCATGACCTACAGTGCCATGCACTGAGCAGGGACAACTTCAATTATTGTAATTTGGGAGGGTATAAAATTAGAAAACTGGCATATAAATTATTTTTTTACCTTACAGCCCCTACTTTTTATAAGGCATCTTGGTAACGTCATAATAATGTCACAAAATAGTGTTATTAATATATAGGGAAATCTGCTAACAAAGTGTTTATTTTTAATTGTGACTATCACAGAATTAGTTTAAAATTAAAAGCAAAAGGTTTTTTTAGTGCTGTAAAGTGAACTTTGTTTTCTACACAATGGCTTCTGTTGCCGGGTATAAAAGAGTCTAGAAGAAAATGTATGCTTTAGTTTCTTCCTTCTTGCATAATTCTCTTCATGAAAAAAGTGGAGGTCTTTATCTGAAAAAGGTCTGGAAACTGATGCTCTTGTCTGGAAGGTACTTGACAATCAGTTGCAAACATGTGAATGTTTGGGTTTATGTAGAGGACTTTAGACTATAAGCTTTGGCACATCACCAACATACTTTTTTGTTTGAAAAGTAGTCTCTTTCCAGTGGAGACGGTTATCTGCTCTGGGATCCTTGGGTATGAAAAGAACAAGGCATTAAGAAAAAACAACAACAAAACAAACAACCCAGGGTTAAAAGAGGTTCATGCTCCAAATAAAATTATTGCTGAAAAAAAATTAGCAAATGGCGTCATCAGTTTATACAGCTGTAGGAAAATATTTTCATGAAAATATCATACCTTAACTTCCAGGGCCCAGGGAGTATTTGAGAGAGCAAACACAAACCAGAGAGATTGCCTGAAGAGATTCCAAAAGCATGAGATTTGCAACTTCTTTTCTTATGGAACTTAAGACCTTCATCTGGCCATTTGTTATTGGAATTCAGCAAAACATAAGAAAGCACGCAGCTTTTGGATTAGAGCATCTCAAATTTTCTTTAACATCCCAGATATATTCTTCTGATTACATGCTCTCACAAAATTTAATAACTGAAACTAAGCAAGCATTAGAAATAAGGTGAATAAGTTTGTGGCTTCATTTGGTCTCGGGTTGTCACATATGGCCTCAGAATAATACTTTACCCTAAGAAAACTTCACATACAAGTCAATATTTTGCAGGGTTGATTCAACATAAATTCATAGATAAATACATCTGTAACCTGAGGGGAAAAAATATTACTTGGCATATACAAAAAGTATCAGAACTCATACAAGAAAATACAATCCCATTGACAATACTTTTAAATATTGTATAAATTTTAAAAATCAATAATTATGATTTATAATTTTACAGAGAGCATCAATCATTTTATCTGTGTCTCCTGAAACACACTCTATCTTTCCCCTTCCCTTCCCACTGGCTTTTTCAAGCACTATTCAGAATATAACAGTGTATAACTAAACCAATGTAAGGTGAATGTAGCATCTTTTAAAAAAAAGTGAATGGAAATACTGAAACTACTGAAGCCATCTCGTAAAACTTGTAGGAGAACAGAATTGAGAGTTGACAGACGTGTGAGGGAAAAATGCAGAAGAATCATGATTGCTATATAATAATTAAAAAAAATCTAATTAAAACATTGCCATAATAAAACACAGAATACTTTATGCAAGTCACAGAGACAGGAATCACATTATTAAAGCTAAGCATTTAACAGCAAAGATTTTATAAAAAGACCCACTTCTGCCCCTCTCATGCATCAGTTGAATGAAGACTGACAATATTCTTAAAGCCCAGGGTTAAGCACCATCTGTCATAGTGCCATAAAAATAATTTTACAATTAGAAAAACAATGGATGTTAAACTCTAAATTTTCTCATCTGGGGCATGGGAGTTTGGAAGATATGTCCTCCAGAACTAGCCTGATACTATGATTTTCTCTCATCTTTACTCAGTTTTGTGAGGCCACTGGTTTTTTCCCCATAGAATAATGGAAGGGAAGACCAGAAGCCTCCCTCACTGAGATTAGAAAGGATCAGATTAACACAGGTCTTTTCATGAAGGACAGAGCAAAAGGCCTGCCTTCCTCTGAGCAGCTTGTACCCATGGACAAGACTTCTCATGAGGCTGCTCATGGGCTCAGCTGCAAATCCTCTCAGCTGCCAACTGGCAAGGGGTGAAAGACCACTTTAAACAGTCATCTATCTTGTTTGCAATATAGCCACCCCACTGTATTTGATTTAAATTTAGCCAAATTTATGTATTTGCTATGAGGCAGTCTGACATTTTGTGCATCAGGAGTTATTTTTTTCCACAGAAGCAGCTCATAACTCAGAGTTTAAAGCTAACACTGAATATATATATAAACTTAAAATCTAATGTTCCTGTTCATTAAAACAAATGTTGTTTTGTACAAGCTATTAATAACTTAGATAACTCCCTGACCCCTGCCTGAAGTTAATCTTTGCCAATAATAATAATCACACAGCAATCAAAATAAATGGACTCACAGTAGTTCATTTATACACAGGAAAAGAAAAAGGAAATGACTGATTCATTGAGCTTCACCTGCTCCTATTTAAAAAGAAAACAGAACAAAAAACCAAAATAATACTACCCCACCCAATGAAGATTTAAAATTTTTTACAGTGCTATTTGCGTTCCAAAAGCTCTGCTCACCTAAAGTGAGAATCAGCTTTGAAAAAATGTTATTTCTCTGGCTCAAACAGAAAGAAGTATGTAGAATATACTGCTGATTTTGTCATTGGAGTTCTGTCCCAACCAAGGCTGCTGAAATATAATTCAGCTGCAGGGGTTCAAAAAAAAAACTCAGAAATAAAACCTCTGATTGCAAAGATGGAACAAGACTTGATAAATGCTAGAAATATTTTACCTCTGGAAGACCATAAAGAAAAGGTTTCCTATGAGCCTTTCATTCTTT
Organism: Entomyzon cyanotis; assembly: GCA_024500445.1. Taxonomy (NCBI): domain Eukaryota; kingdom Metazoa; phylum Chordata; class Aves; order Passeriformes; family Meliphagidae; genus Entomyzon; species Entomyzon cyanotis. The sequence goes on from JAKEPQ010001005.1 coordinate 25,351,438, forward strand.
CTCCTTTGCCCTTTTCAGGGCTTTTTCTTTTCTTCTATTCAGTCATGGCTGGAAGTCAAAAGATGAGGAAAGGGTAGAATTGGCATATAAATCCTCTAACTTGCCTCCAAGAAAAAGAATTCACAGACAAATCTGCATCTTTACTATGGCACCCTTTGGAGCTGTCTCACAGAAAACTAACTCTTAAAATGATGGCCCATTTCTCTCTGCCTCCCCTTCCCCATAATGTAGGGGAGGAAAAAGAAAAAGTCGTCGTTTATGTTCTGGGTGATGAATGGACCTGTTCCTATAGCCCATCCTCATTACTGATGTGCTGAGAGCTGATCACAAGACTGGAAGAGCAAGTAGCTCCATGATATAGTAGCTTTGCACAGGATGCCTGTGACTCACCAGTGTGATGCAGTCACAGAAATAACTCATGCTACCAGCCACAGTCTTTGCAGACAGTGACAAATATCATGGCCACAGGGCAGGACATAAGGGACTTCATATCTGGACCATGGCATAAGGTGCAGAAGTAGTCACAGTCTGGGAAAAAGGTAAAATGGGAAGAGATTTAGAGTAGGACTGCATCCCATTAGGATGGTATGGAAACAAGCCAGGGAGCCTGATTAGCGAATGTCTGCGCTGAGCAATGAAGAAGAGCAGTGCTGAAAGCCCTGAGCTGCTATGGACTTTATCTGCTCTAGAAGCTGTACATCACACTGTGGTGCTGATGGGCTGTATTTATTATCTCAAAGTGCATTAAAGTGGATGAACTGCTTCTGGCCCTGAGCTGGTCTTGCTGCAGCACAACAGGTAGACAGATCAGCTGGAGTCAGCAATAGCTCAGGATTCTCTGCACCAAATTTCACTGCACTGCATTGACATCTTCTGTATGAGCTTGGTTTGTGCATTCAGGCACAAAGAAAGCTGTCAGGGCGTATGATTGCTTGCTATAAATATATCAAGGAGAGGAGGGGACATGGGGGACTGACACCATGGCTGGAAAAAAATATTTAAATTAGGGGATAATACTGGCACAAAGACAAATAGGTATAAACCAGTTACAAATAGGTTTAGGCTGGAAATTGGAAGTCAGTTTCAAACCATCAGAGCAGTAAGATTCCAGAAGGCTTTCCAACGAGAGGAAGAGGGCCAAAAAGTCTAATTATTTTTAAGATGAAATTTAAACATTTGTCAAAAGGGTTGTATGACATTGCTGCCTGAGGAAACTGAATAAGATACAGTAGCTCAGGCAGTTCTTCCTAAATTCATATTCCTCTGAACACTTTCCTGCCATCTCATGAGCCCCTTGGTCCTTCACAGTAGGTCACAAGGCTGCCCTAATCTCCTCACCCAGCTCAGATCTCTCTTGTACTGCACCAGCATTGGGGCTCTCCAGCTCCCTGTAAGGGAGAAAGCTGTGCCTGCCCGTGTGGAACTGCTTGCAGCCACGTGAACCACCCAGACATGAGTTCTCCTTTTCCTTTTGAGTTCCCACGTTAACTACAGCCTGAGCTCCTCATTCCTGTGAAATGATGAAAGGCCTCTGTCTTGCATGGGAGACAGGAGCTTTATGAGTTTTTGCAGTTTGCCAGGCTTTAAGATAGCTAGTTCCCCAAGACTTAGTCCAGTTCGCAAGATTCTTTGATATTTAGCTGATTAGTCTAAAAATACCATTTATTAGACACAGAACATAACAAACATACAAACACAGATTGACATACATAGACACACAATGAATGCATAATTGCAACACTATAATAGCTAAAATGCAATTATGGGGTAAAAGCTTGCGTGAACTATAAAAATAGTTCAAAAAATGCATGTTAAGAAATGCTTGCTTGAACTATAATGCAAGTATAGAAAGGTACCTATAAGTTAGCCAGAATAATACAATTTAGGAAACCAATGATCTTACGAAATCCGATTTTGGAGCTGGAATACAGTAGACTTCCTCACCCAATCCCGCGAGAAGTAACCACAGGGCTGCATCCAAGCCCAGGGGAGAAGACTTTACTTCACGCTCCAATGTCCATGTAGAAAAGCTTCTACCTTTCTGAGATTTCATGAGCTTTTTATAGGAAAAAAGTGTGTATTTGTGGCCACTAAAAATTTTTCACATTCTCTCTACATTCCACAGGGGAGTGTCTTTTCAGACTTTCAGTCACCAGCACCAGGTAGCTGTTGATTAGGCTGTCAACCTAATCTGAGCCATCCATTTCTCGGGACCGATCAGGGAGAGAGAGAAGGCGGAGGGGGGAGTGTCCTGCCACAGCCTCAACTTCACACTTCCTTCAAATATTTGTCTGCTGCCATGAGAGAACCTAAGTTGTTTGTGATCCTGGCCTGATCAGAGACTTTGCTGCACTTGGTGGAACTGCAGTGCAAAGACTACTATCTCACTTCCTTGCCTCAGTTAAGGGGTTTGACCTTTCTGAGACCTTTTGTCTTCCCTCACTGAACTCTTGAAGCAAAATAAGAAAATAAAGAAAAAGACATCTAGCTAAAAGGATTTCATATCTGTTCAAAAGAGAAAGGTTAGTTTGGATCTGTCTGCATAAGATCTTTCCCTCTTGTCTCTTCACTGAAGCTTATGGTACCTGATGCAGATTATTTTTTTAAACTTTTTTTAAAGCCTCAGTTTCTAGAGATAGCTTCACGTGACAATCTCAGCATCTAGTAAAAATCTTCCTAATCCTCCACCCTGCGGCAAAAAAAAGTCTTAAAAAGTTTCAGGTTTTATCTTATGCAATCCAGAAAACCAAAAGCACTACTATCTTCTATGCTCACAATTCTGCAAGGCCAAACCAAGGAGTACAGAGTGGCAGTGCTCCCACACACCTGCCAGCTGGTGCTGCTTTTATGCTGTGTACTTTAGGAAAAAGAATAAATCACTGCTTCTGGCCTCAAGTTTTAAATCATCCTCAGACTGGCGAGGAAGCATTTTTAGACTAGTAAAATTTTGCTCTCACAGTGTTAAGGAGTCCTGAGCCAGGTCTGGTTACAATCTGGGCTGTATATGACATAGAAGAAAGGGTTGGGAAAAAATTCTGCTCAAAGTGGTAAGGAGTGTGCATGTAAAGTACTCAAAGCACATAGCCAAAAAATGCCAATACTTGCTGTAGGGTGAAATTTTTTCTTCACTTTTCTGAACAAATGCACAGCAATATCAACCATAGCACTATAGAGAATAAATTATTTTGCTTCATGTTAGAAAATTAAAAGGATATAGTTCTCTATTTCTAAAGGGAATTGTGTTTTAAGAATACTTAAAAAAATACTACTACTTGATAGGTTAATGTAAGAATAACTACTGTCAAAATACTGAAATACAAACACTTAACTGTAAAAAATTATCATTGAAGACACAAATATTATACTTTGTTAACTGTTATTGGTCAGATGTCCAGATAAATAGATCACAATTAATTTCAAATGTTGCATTAATAAATTGTTGTAGGGCTTGGAGTAAAAGTATGCTAGCTGTGGAACAAAAGAACCAGGAATTTAAAGAATCTTGTTCAAGGACTGTATCCCAAGAAATTTTGATTATAAGAATTTTCATTTGAGGCCAAAATCTGTGGGGCAGATGCAAAAGATGCAAGATTAAAAATGATAAATCAGAAGATAAGTATTTTCAGAATAAACAAACCTTTCAGTCCCATGTGAGTCTATGCTCTTAATACAAAATATAGTTTGTAAGTAATGGGCAAATAAAAATGGTGGCTATAATAGGATTCCTGCACTGTAAAATTTGGAATCACCTACTTCCGAGTTATTCCTAACTGTAATATTATATGTTTCTCTTCACCTCTTTTTTTAAAAGACCTTTATCCTCTCATTTCTTCTGCCTTTTCACTTAAATGTGGTATAAAACCAGATTTGAGATGCAGGAACCTAACTGATGTGGCAGAGTTATGTATGTTTCCTAACCCACATCAACCTAATCACTTCAGGGAATGAGGACTGAGAATTTGTTCAATACAAAGTATTCATCACACTTATAATTAGTTCATATTTCTTTCCTTCTCTTCAAGATGCTGAAAGGGCTGGAGTCACCAAAGACAATTTCCTTGGGTAGAGAGCTAAGGAAGGCAAGCCCAGCCTCAGGTCCAAGAGAGCCTCAGGGAGTGCTTTTGGAAGGGCTGAGAGACAAAGGTGACAGCAGCACTGTTGTAAGGGAGCTTACCTGGCTTCCCCACACTGGGAGCAAAAAACAGGCATCAAAAATGTGCCTGTGAGATGTGCACCACAGACTCTCACCCTAAACTGTCGAAAAAATACAAAAAGTGCCTAAATAAAACAGGTACTCTCCATCTTCCAACATCTCTTCCCTCAGTCAGGGAAAAAATACAAAATTAAACTCATCCAAGCTGGTTTTGCTCTAGTAGTTGCAGCACCATTTGAAAACTGTTTGGTTTCAAAGTTATACCAAAAATACTTTCAGGCACTGCAATATTTGGCCTAGGTTTATTTCAACCAAAACGAAGCACTTAAATGTCAATGGTAAAATAATCCAGTGGCTGTGTGATAACTGTAGTTTGAGCATCATAGTCAGGGGAGAGGTGGATATTTCTAAAATCCTAGGCAGGCATTAAGTGGGTGATGGGCCTTGTAGAAATGATCACACAAGTAAGGAATTGTCATTATTTCTATTAAATAAACAGTTGTTGGGAAATAACTTTACCACCCCAGATTTTTCAAATATTTTCTTGATTTCCCAGACTTGGCTTTAAATGATATAAAACTCATACACTGTATGACTGAATGCAAAAGATTAGTTAAAAAAGTATTTATTTTCTATTTTTTCTGTTATGTTCCATTACAAAAAGAAGCATAACAAAAACAAAACAGAAGATAGCATTTTATTAGTGGTACATTAATGAGCTTAAACAACTAGGTGACTTATGCTTGTCACAAATACATATTACAAACAATCACAAAACTTTAACTAAAAATGAAATAAATAATTTGAATATATTTTCTTAATTTTTTAATATTTATAAAATATATAGCACTTTCTATTACATTTTTTCAGTCATTTTTATCCATAACAAATTAAAATTTATGACATATATTGCAAATATGCTAAAGGGATAAGAATAATTAAAAAAAACCCTAAGTTCCTGGAGGTATGAAACAATAAATCCGTCAATGTTTATCAATTTATTATCATATATCCAGATTGTGCATATCCTGCAAAAATAGCCATTTCTTCAACTAATATACATACGTTTCTTTATAGTATTATAAGTTTTTAAATGTAAAGCTTCATGGATGTATGCTTCTGTTTTACATTTGTGCCTAATATGTAATTTTCATTAGTATATACTGAATATATTCCATTAGTATATACTAATATACACACACACACACACACACACACACAGATACATTCATACATGCATACACACTGCATTATATATTAGTATATACTGAATAGTAAAAGAATTTCTATAACAGATAGCTGGGATTCCTGTGGAGAAAGTTGTTGAAAGTGGAAGGCATATATACCATGGTGAAAACTGACTAGGAAATGTAAATGAAAGCATTTGTTTTTACATTGTTCAATATATTTCAATAGATTATGCAACATACTGTAATAATATACAGAATCTGACCAGAAATTCCTTTTTATTACAGTATTCCTATGCTTTTTTCTCTATGATTCCAACAGGATGTGGACCACTGTCCCTGCTAAACTTCCTGAAAATGGAGCCAAGCAAGTAGAAATTTGTTGACGTTGTAGAACTTATTCCAGGGAAATAAAAAAATTTCACTTAAGAATCCTCCAAGTCAGGAAAGCACTTAAGCACAGATATAACTTTATTTGCTATAACCTGAGTGTCACTCACACACTCAAGCACCCTTATGCCCTCGCCATAATCCTTAACACTGTCCCCTGGCCGTGTACAAGGTTTAGAGGCTCTGTTATGTATCTAAGTACAGTTGTGCATTCTGTCTGAGCAATGGGAGTGAAGGAACAAGTGGGAGTGAGGAAGTGTGCCTGGGGACCCCAGAGCCAATATCCACATGTGTGTTTGTGGCAGCTGGGGAGACAGATGCAGCAGGGAGAGGGCTGACCAGCATGCGGTAGCCTGCTTGCAGCCAATACTGTTCTGGTGTGGTGAGGGAAAGAGTGATGCAGAACAACCTGCCCTGGGCAGCATCAGCCTTTTTCAGCTTCATTCTGCCCCTTGCCACAGCACAGCATCCGCCTGCAGGCACTAAGCTCCGGTGGGCTACACTGTGAAGCTCAGCTTTTTAGCTTTTTTTCCATGGTGCACAAGCAGCAGCCACCACAGCCACAGAAATGGCTGGCACCAGGACCTGGCAGTCTTGCTGTTAGCATCTCAGAGGATTTTTCCTCTGGACTCATTCCAGTTGGGCTGTATGATCTGAAGGCCCATCAGGATCTGGATCTCATGTGATGCTTTAGTGTCATCCTGAAAGAAACAGCTCCTGTGCCTAAAGACTTCTCTGTGAAAAGAAGGATTACATGAATGGCTGTAGGCAGGAGCCTGGCTTAAAAAGCACATTCCTGATAAAATGAAAACACTAAAGTAGAAGCATCTCAAGTTCCTTAGAGAAACAGAGAGACACATACACATGCACTTCCAGAGATCTTAAGCTACATTCCCACTTCTTGTTTACCTTCTGAAGTGACTTGAGTGCAACCTCAGGCATCTAAGACAGATACTTAAATTTTGGGAACTTGAGTGAGTGTTCCACGTTTCCCATCATACTGAACTGGTCAGAGGTGTGAGTCTTAAGCTCGAACTTATAACTGCCTGAGACAGAACTTTTTTAAGATTAGCTTTAACTTCTTTTTCAGACACTACACTTTGTCAAAGACCAAACCACCATGTAAAGAAAATGAAATGCAGGGATGAGTGTTTTCAATGTTAATAAAATTTCCAAAGGCTTTCTTGGAATTGCCAAGAAAGAGTGAAACCTGATCTGAATTTCTAAGGGCAACAGTTGTACACTCTCAAGACTTGCAGACTTTTTAACATTTTGTCTGATAAAAGAAACATCTTAAGGCATTGAATAAACCGAATCACATTTAAAGTAACAGGCTGCAGTGTTGACAATTACACATCTTTAACTGTGAATTTTGAGGTGTTCTGATAAGACTCCATGTTTAAAATAAATAAATATAAATTTGTGGAATCAAAAACTAATTTAGAAAATAAGATTTTTCATTATTCTTTTCTCAAAGCATATTGATACTGTATATTATTGATTTGCATTCTTAAGTATTCTAGTTTAGAACAGACAAAACTTTAAATGACTGGTTTTAAAAATTAACCCACTTACAACTAGCTCTTCTCCACAAAGTTCTTGTTGCACTTAACATCATAAAATGGCCAACAGCTAAAAAATATGCTGATTTTTATTTCAAAGGTGCCTTTGTGCTACTGGAATGCAAAGTTCTTTTGAAAATCTTGTAAATGCTATTTTAAAAAATATGTAGAAAATGAAACATATTCACTTATTGATGAAATCAAGAATAAAGTGTATTCAAATTGGTAACACTTCCATAATAAAATTATGCTAGCATGATAACCTAGCATATGATTAGTTCTGTGAAGATCAGACAATCTAAAATTCCCATCATAAAGCAAAGCAAATAAACCCAAATATATTTAATTATACTTAAGAGTACATATTTTTTGTATACTATATAACATCACTTCAATAGGCACAGTACTATAAAGAATTTTCTTTATTAAACTTACTTGAAAATAACATGACATAAAGAGAACAAATTACATATTATGCTACTGGTTGGTTGGTTTACCTGTTTACTTGTTAAAATATTTGCTTTCGCTTGCATACAGATTTTTTGCAAAAGCTGATGGCTCATAATAGTTCTGTTTTTTAATTGTCAATGGGCTGTGTTGACTTAAAAAATACTTGTATTCATTATATGTATGAAAGGACAGGCTGCAACATAGAGCCTGAGTTTTGACATACATGTATGAAGTTTGCTATTCTTTAAATCCGAACCTCTTGCAGGTATTTAAATGAAAAATGTAGCCATTTAATATGTTCATAAATTTTATTTTGGTAATGCAGGATTAGTTATAACACCGAGTTTAAAATTTTGCCTCTTTGGTTCAAGACCGAATTTCTGACCAAGTTGCTCTACAAGGGCAAGGTTGGATGTAGAGTCGCCTCTGAATATTCTGTGAGGTCTCTGCACAAACCCCTGCTGCATTCAAAAATCAACACTGACCTGCAGTCAAAGCTATCACATCTTATATTCTCTCAATAACACTTTTCTTCTTGAAAATAAAAGTATTGATGAAGCCCCACCAGTTTACCTCTTTAGAAAAACAACAAAAAATCAATTTATAGGCTAATGTGTTTCTTAAATGCCTTGTATTTAATGCCCAGTTGCAAATGTCTCAGTGATGAATGCAGGTGTTCTACAAAGAGAATTCTTGGCAGACATCTTCAGGATACCCTGGTAGAGTCCCAAAAGTTCATGTCATTAACTCCATTCTGCACAATAACCATTTCTGTCTAAATTTCTGCAGGGGGCTTTCATATAATGGAATCCCTTCATCTA